>JAYKKO010000028.1:27721-9102721 GCA_037074685.1 Glyphodes pyloalis | reverse complement strand
CTCTGCGCACACGCAACAGGTCCTCCGGGTAGAAGCGCTCCCCGGAGGCCTTTCTCAGGGCTTGCCAGTGATAGGCTCTTGACAATGCCTGGGCCTCTTCCTCCCATGGCGGTGTCCCAGCGAGTGCGCACGCCGCATCGAAACCAACTGTGCGGTATGCTCTGCACACTCGCTGGGCGATAGCTCGTTGAGGGCGCCTCAAAAGTCTTTTGTTCTCCCCAATGTGGAGAGAGTCGGCCCAGATAGGCGAGCCGTATAGGGCCATACTTCTCAAAATGCCGGCGTAAAGTCGCCGGCATTTGGCCCTAGGACCTCCCACATTGGGGAGAAGCCATGCTAAGGACTCCGCGGTCTTGAGAAGGCGCGGAGACAAAGCCGCGAAATGCGGCCCAAAAGTCAAACGATGGTCCAATATGAGGCCCAGGTATTTCATCTGGGCCCCAACCGCTACCCTGATGCCCCCGACGACAATATAAGCGCCACTGAAGAGTCGTTGCCGAGGCCCCGGAAAAAATATGGCCTCGGTCTTATTCAGCGCAACCTTCAGCCCCAAGAGGGCAATACGTCTGGCAATCAAATTGCCACCGGCCTCTGCCAGACGAGCTGCGGCGCCAAAATCCCTCCCCCGGGCAGTGACAAGAGTGTCGTCTGCATAGCAGAATACATTCATGCCCGAGAGGAGGGAGCCGCGCAAAAGCCAGTCATATCCGATGTTCCACAGGAGGGGCCCCAAAACAGACCCCTGTGGAACACCGGACCGCGCATTAAAACGACGAAGGACGCCGCTGGCACCGACGCAAACAATTCCCCTGTCGGCAAAGTAGCTCTTGATTAGGGCCGTCAAATAGGAGGGCACTCCGTGATAGTGGAGCGCCTCCAAAATTGTAGTGTGGGGGAGGGTATTAAAAGCGTTGGCTATGTCGAACGAGACAGCCAACACACCCTCCCCCCTCTCTCTGCATTCCAACACCAGGGACTTCAGATCGGACAGGGCGTCAATGGTGGACCGCCCTGCCCGAAAACCGTATTGTCTACTCGAGAGGTCAGGACCGACGGAACGAAGGTGGTCCTTCAGGCGCCCGGCCACAATGCGCTCAAACAGCTTCCCGACTTCGTCGAGAAGCACTATGGGCCGGTACGCCGATGGTGAGTCCGCCGGTCTGCCCACTTTCTGGAGGAGGCAAAGCTGCCCTTCCTTCCAAGGCTTAGGGAACTGGCCGACCCGGAAGCAAGAGTCGAACAGTTCCCTAAACTTCTGTTTCATAAGGACAGCACCGAGGGCGACGAGTTTCGCCGGGACCCCGTCCGGTCCAGGGGCCGTCTTCTTGGCACGGAGACAGATTGCCGCCGTGCCGAACTCCTCCTCAGAGACTTGAGGGGCCTCGAAAGGAGCGGTTGCGGGCTCCCGCTCTGATGGGGCGCTCATTCTCGGCGGGACGAAGCCAGGACTGCTGTCCGGGAACAACGCCCGGACAACGCTGTCGAGCAGTCCCGGCTCGAGGGTCTCTGTGAGTGGGGGACCCATGGGGCGCAACTTGTTGCGTGCGGCCCGGTACGGTCTCCCCCACGGATCTTGATCGAGACCCTCTAACATTTCCGTGCGAGCAGAGTCCTTAGCGGCCCCTATCGCAGCCTTGAGGACCCTCTTCGCCTCTATGTAGGCTTCATAGAGTGAGGCCTCATTTCCGAGATCCCGACGAGCGCGGCGCCTGCTTCTGGTGTAGGCCCGCCGTGAAGCCACGCAAGCAGCACGAAGATCGGCAAGCTCCTCCGACCACCAGAAGCAGGCGCGTCGGGGAGGTGGACGACGTGACCGAGGCATGCTAGAGTCGCATACCTCGGTCAAGGAATTTCGCAGGACAGCCGCTGAAGAATCCACGTCTGGACCGGATAAGGGAGGCGAGAACCAGTCTTGTAGAAAGGCCGCCTCCCTTGCAACTGCCTTATCCAGGCGGGACAGAGCCCACCTGGGAAAAGGCGACGAGGCCGAGGTTGTTGGAGCCTGGCGAGGGGTACCGAAGACCACCTCGAACCTTATAAATTTATGGTCCGAGAGTGTCTCGGCCTGGTCCACCCTCCAGTTGCGGACCCGTGCGGCGAGTGCAGGGGTGGCAAACGAGAGGTCCACCACAGACCCCCCCTGCTGCCGCACACAGGTCTGGACCGCGCCCCGGTTTAGGAGGCAGAGACTGGATGAAGCGGCCCAAAGCTCCACCAGCTGCCCCCGTCGGTTGCACGAGGCAACAACGTTTCCCCAAGACGCCGCTTTGGCATTGAGGTCTCCCAAGAGGAGGACTTGCTGTCCCGCAGAACCTGCCCGCTGGATAGCCCCCTGCAGGAGACCCAGAAACACCTCGAAGTCTGGAAGCGGACGACTTGGGGAAAAATAGACCCCGATGACTATTGTGTCACCCCACCGACACACAACAAAATGTGAACCCCTCTCCACCAGGGACAGAGGGGGAGAGGTCGACGACGGACGTCTAAATACGGCAACGGTTCCGGTCTGGTCCCCGAACCAACTATTGGGGACCATATATGGCTCTGCTACTACGACAATATCTACCAACCACTCCGCCACAGCTTGGGACAACAGGTCCTGGGCTGCGCGGCAGTGGTTGGCATTTGTTTGGAGGAGGTTGAATTGTGCCATTATTATTCTTGCATTTCAGCCTCCTCCGCCGACATCGGACTCTGCCCTAAAGCGACTGGCCGGGCCTGAGCCTTCGCTTTTCCTTTCCTTGGGAGGGGCCTGCAGCTTCTTCCCCCCATGACGTGGCCTGCTGGCCGACCACCGTCTGCACAGACCGTGCAGTGCAGTTTCTTCTCGCTGCAGGCAGCGGCTTTGTGACCAGTTTGCCCGCAGCGGAAGCATTGTGCCATGCGCTCCACGGCCGAAGGGCAGAGAGGACGAGTGTGCCCGACCCCAAAGCACCTAAAACAACGGAGGGGCTGCTCCTCCAGGGCGCGAACTGATGCGGAGCTGAACCCGATCAGAAAGCGCCCTCCATCCAGCACGGCTTTGGCTGCAGCCACGGGACACTGCAAACGGATCGCCCCCATTCCCATGCGACCCGTTCGGATTTCGCCCGCCTTTACGTGGTCGGTCGAGCAACCCCCTATTGTGGCCACTTTTTCGACCACCTCGGACTTGGACACAGAGTCGTCCAAGTCCGAGATGAGCAAGCCCACACATTTCACCGGCCTTACAATTTTGGCCACGTCTTCACTCACTGCGAGTCTCATCTTTTCAGCGAAGATGTCAGCCTTTTTCACGGACTCAGCACCGGGGAACTCAATGAGTCGGGCCCCGGTTTGAGTCGGGCGGGTGCGGACTGATGTCACCCCGAGCTCCTCCAAGTTTATTCCGCTTCGAGCCCGACGAAGCACCGACTCATACGTCTCCCCCTTCTGCTCCGCTTCGGCCGTGAGTGTCACGATAACGGCAGCAGTTTTCGGGGGAGTCAGTTTCCTCGTCTTCAACTTAGGATCCGGCCTCTTCGTTTTGGCTGACGAGGAAGCAGCGGCTTGCTTTGTAGAGCTCGTAGGCTCGACGACGTTATTTCTCAGTGAAGGGACCGGCAAACGTTGTGAAGGGGAAGGAGATGGGACCACAGGCGACTTTTTGCCCTTCCCCTTGCCCTTCCTCACCACGGTGGACCAACTCTTATTTGCTGGAGTGGCTGATGGGAGGAAGGAGTCCTCGACAGAATTAGGCTGTGGAGCAGCGCGAGTAGAGGCCCGAGGAGCTGCCGTCGGAATAAAGGCAGACTCCGCACCCACGGATGATCTTGGTTTGGGCGCCGATGCAGACGAAGTTGAAGCTCCGGCTTTGATTTGTTTTGCCCGCTGTGGCTTTGGCGCTTCCGGAACCTTGAAACTGGGCAGTCTTTCAAGGACAACCACCGGCTCCCTCCTTCTATCAGCCGCAAGTGGCGGCCGGATTTGCTTCGCAGGAAGCAAGCGATCCTGGATGCCTTCGAATCGGGCATCCATTCGGGCACAAAATATAGCCCGTTCTTCCTGGAGGAGCTTGCGAAACAGCTCCTCCATCGCATTTTCCCGCGGCTGCTGTCCGGGTGCAAAAGTAGGTGCCGAAGTAACAGGAGCCGACACTGACTCGACCAGCTCCATATTTTTGACGGGAGCCAGGATCGGAGACGTAGATTTTGATGTCCCCGTCAGACTGGACAGAACAGTCTCGAGGCTTTCCACCTTCTTACGGTAAGTCTCTAACTCTGATTGTAGGCGATCTACCGTCGCCTGCAGCCTCACCGTCTCCTCTGATTGGGAGCGCTTGAGCGCTTCAATGCAGATGGCCTTCATACTCTGCGTTCTTTCTTTCAAGGCCTTCTGGTACGTCCCTTTTAGATTGGATGATTTGGAGATCATTAACGAAGACTCGTTGGCGTCCTCGTCAATCATCTTTTCCAATTCTGCGACCGATTTCCCCTCTAAGGCCGGTTTGAGGGGGATACCGTAACCCAGCTGATTGCGAGCGCTGCGGGTTTGCTTTTCTTTGGCCGCTATTAAAGCTTCGAGCTCCAGCTCATTAGCGGCCTTCTTTGCGGCGTTTAGCTCCCTTTGAGCTTCTGCCCGCCCCACATACTCTCCAGTAGTAGCGGGACGTCCACGTCCTTTTTTCACCTTCCCCTTGCCCCGACTTTTGCCCTGCGGGGTGTCCGAGGACGACTCCTTCTCGACCTCTTCAATCGGTCTTTTCCGAGCTTTCAAGTATCTTGCCCGTTCCGACGTGACTGACGCATCAGACATATGCTTCAGTGTGTCCGAGTCGGAATCGGACAATTCACACGGTCTGCTGAACTGACCGCTGAACACATAGCTGGCAACCGAGGTCGCAGATGGAGCGCGACTCAGGGTCCCAGCCTCTACCGTCTTTGGTGCATCCGAACAATCGGCACCCACAACCGACGACGACGCAATTGCGCAGTCATCTTTCTCCGCATCCAAGGATGCCACCACATCTATCTCCCCACGAACGTCGTTTTTTAAGTTTTTATTAAAGCTCATTGTTGTACCCACGAGTACACGGTAAAAGAGGACCACCAGGAGCAGTGCCGGTTTACTCCTGGCTACCCTCATACTGCACGGGGGCGGGTGGTCCCGTGCAGGGAGGCCGATACCACCGACCACGACCGGGTTTATCCCACCCGGTCACCATCCCTCCGAAGAGAGATGGCCCCGACGCCTCGAGCACTCACGACGTCGGGATTAGGGGTTTTTATTGAGGTTGTCTCCTCTTGGGCCGGCCAATGAAGGCAAGCCCCCTACCCCTCCCCCCTCCCCAGGCCTACCTGGGCTACAGGGAGGAGAAGCAGGTTTGCCGGTGGTGGTCCTGAAAAGGACCGCGTCTCCCCAGCCACTTTGGCCAGTTCAACCCACCGACCCACACCTACACGCCTCGCCCTCAACTGCTCTTCTCAAACCGAGAATAGCAGAGAGGACGGTATTCCCCACCCCCCCATTCCCCATCCCCAACCCACCTACCCCAACCCCCCCAATGCGTTTGGTCCGCGGGAGCTACGCTCCGACCCCCGGCCGCCGCCCGCAGGGCATCCCTGTAAGCGGGAGTACCCTCCGGGCGGCGGCCGACGGCTTCCCCTATCCGCCACCGGGGGACGCGCCAGGTAGGGGTACACCTCCCCCCCTGGAACCTAACCTAACCTAACCTAACCTAACCTAACCTAACCTAACCTAACCTAACCTAACCTAACCTAACCTAACCTAACCTAACCTAACCTAACCTAACCTAACCTAACCTAACCTAACCTAACCTAACCTAACCTAACCTAACCTAACCTAACCTAACCTAACCTAACCTAACCTAACCTAACCTAACCTAACCTAACCTAACCTAACCTAACCTAACCTAACCTAACCTAACCTAACCTAACCTAACCTAACCTAACCTAACCTAACCTAACCTAACCTAACCTAACCTAACCTAACCTAACCTAACCTAACCTAACCTAACCTAACCTAACCTAACCTAACCTAACCTAACCTAACCTAACCTAACCAACCTAACCGGGTCCAACGGGGAAGACCTCTGTGGCTCCCGTTGTGATCCGAAGACCCTCCTAATTTATCCCTACGATCCCCCGAAGACCCGACTTTCATAAGGCGCGTTTTCGAATTTTCACGAATTTTTGAAATTTTGGACTTAGTCGAAAATTTTCCGTCATCAAGATATCTAAATTTTGTTCCCTCTTCTAAAATTCATAGCATCTTAGTTTCTGGTTGTAGACTCATACTTGTTTCATAGCATTTGCAGCGTTTGGGTCCACCCTTCTGGTGGTACCATTGCCTTTCTCATATCTCTCATACTTTAGATTATAATTTTTGCATCTTTGAAATTTGTATGGGAAAAAGTTCGAGCTTAGGTGGACTTTTTCCCAAAATCAGCAAATATTAATAAATTCATAACTTAGTCATTTTAATAGATATTCACTTCATTCTTTCAGTTAAAATTCGTGTAAAATTCGGTTTATTAGTCTATTTACGTTTTAATAATTTAACCCTAAAATCTTCACTGTTATTTCGAATTAACCCTTTTTGTGCTAAATAATTTGCCTTTAATTTATCGTTATAAATTCATCTTTGTAGTTATTCCTGACTTTTCTTCGGAATAATTTAGGTGCTTGCCTGCCGTAAATTTTGAGATAATTGTATCATTAAATTTTTCATTTAAACTCATTAGTTAAGATTAAATTCCGTTAAATTCATTAATTTTCCACTAAAATACACTATCTTTCTCGTTTGATTGTAATATAATTGTCATAAATTCATTTAGTCTCAGGTACAGTTTCTTATTATCATAAATAGTCATTAAATAGTCATTAATTGATTACAAACCTCATAAATTAATGTAAAATTGTCAATTTTTGTAGTCTTTGTTCGTCTCTTCTGTCATTATCATGGCGGCGGAGAAAACCCAGACCCCGGTCGTGCCCGTAACAGCGTTCGCCGCGGATGTCTCGGACTTTGTCTCCTTCAACTCAGTGTTGCAGGGCTTGGTCCAGACTATTCGAGGCTGTGTTGATGCAGGGAAGTCTCTCACGAAAGAAAATAGGGCCAACATCCACCTGGCCTCCAACGAGATAATTATGGCAACCGCCAAACTTGGGGCGTACTTGGAGTCGAGGCCCCCTACCACCCCCGCTGAAGTTGGTTCTCTTAAGGACGATATTCTGGGCTGCATGCGACTCGAGATGGACAAGCTCAAGAAAGAACTCACCCCCGTCGTGCCAGTCAACCCGGTTCCGCCAAGATCGTTCGCTGAAGTTGCAAGGCGTAAGGCAGCTCCGAATACTGCTGTTGTGACTAAGCCAGCGATCCTGATCAAGGCCAAGAACCAGGACGACAAAAATCTGGATACGGCCGCCTCTTGGAAGAAAGAGGTGTCCTTTAGAAACAAGAAGTACGCGCCCGCTCGCGTAGTTAATGTTGGTAAAAACATGCTCCGGGTCGAGTTTGATTGTCAGGAGCAGTGCACGGAGACGATGACGACAGTAAATAAATCCGACGTAATAGTCGCTGAGGAGGCAAAGCGCAGGCGCCCTCTTATGATCATTAAAGGAATCAGTAAGGAAATTACTAAGGAAGAGCTTATTCCAATCATCTCGGAACAGAATGACATTCCCGAGCAGGACCTGCGTCTTTGCTTCCTCACGCGTAATAGGAACGAACGGTTCTTCAATGCAGTGCTGGAAGTTTCTCCCGGTGCCCGCAACGCTTTTGTAGCAGTCGGTCGAGTTAACATAGACCACCAGAGGGTGCACATAGAGGATCATTCCAGATTCACCCAATGTTACAAGTGCCTACAGTTTGGGCACACTAAAAATAAGTGCACAGCTCTCGATGCTGTGTGCTCCTTCTGCGCCTCCAAAGAGCACACTTACCAGGCTTGCCCAACCAAGGGCGACAAAGAAAAACTCTGTTGCTTCAATTGCAAGCAACACAACTCCAGGACAAATAGCAGTGTGAATACGAAGCATACAGCAATAGACCACAAACTCTGTTCCCGCATCAAGAATACGAAAACCAAAATCAACGAACAAGTAGATTATGGGCTATAAGCCCTCCTTCAAAGTTTTACAATGCAACGTAAATCACTGTTATTTGTCCCAAACAGAATTAGTTAAATATTTTATAGACTCGGATTTAGACATAGCACTCATTAGTGAGCCTTATACTTGCAAGGCGCTGGGAGTGCATAGTATTCAGGGGATTAACATCTTTCAGTTCCCCTCGACGGAGAAGGCAAAGGCTTGCGTCATGATCAAGAGCAAGTCGGGATTCGGATTAGGCATGGCCCAGTTGTCCACTCCAAATTTGGCTGTGGTCGAAGTAAGTCTGGGACAAAGGCGGCTTTACATCGCGTCGGCTTATGCTGAACCGGGTTCTGACGGGCTCGATACAATGTCCGCTATCAATCGGTTCCTCCAGCAAACCAAAGGATCACTGCGATTACTGGGAGGGGACTTAAATGGTAGGCATCCTTTGTGGGGGGAGTTGGCGACCAATGCCCGGGGGAGGGATGTCGCAGACCTGGTGGCAGCAAACGACATGTTCGTATGCAACACCGGGAGCGTACCCACCTTCGAGGCCAGAAGGTACGGCCGCCACTGCTCGTCCATAATTGACGTCACTGTGGTTTCGTCTCAGCTAATAGACAAAGTCAGAGAATGGCGTGTCAGTTTGGAGGCATGCCCCTCGTCCGATCATAACGCTATAGAGTTTAGCATTTTTGGTAGCGACAAATTGGAAAGGACTAAGGGCACGTCCACTTTTAAGTACTCCATCAGGAAACCGGACTGGGATCAGTTCAGCATTGAGATGTCAGCGTCGTTTGAAAGTTATGGTCTTGGTACCGTCAATATACCATCTCTTGACGGGAGTCAGATCGATGACGTTGTTCGAAGTATGACTGAGGCCATTCAGAAGGCGTGCGACGAGTCTTTCAGGAAGAACGTTGGACGAGGTACGCACAACCCTTGGTGGTCCGAGGAACTTGAGGGCATGAAGAGGGGTTGCATCCGTCTACACCACAGACTTCATGACCTCAAGTCCCAGGGAAAGCCCTTGGACGAAGTTCTTGGCGAATATCATAAGGCCAAAGAAAGTTACGCGAAAGCCTTGTCTAAGGCTTCAACGAACCATTTTCGCAGTTTTTGTGAGAGGCAGGGCAAGGAGGACGTCTGGTCAGTCACAAACCGCATCATAAAGTCTTCTGCGGCATCCAGACCCCCCCAAACCTTGCTTACTCCTCAAGGATACACCAGTACGGGCAGCGACACGGCTGAGGCGCTCTTAAAGCACTTTTACCCAGATGACAGTTCAGACTGTCTGGATCGACATCAAACTCTTCGAGATGAAGAGCATAAGGAACCTGACTCTCCAAACGATGTTCCCTTTACGGCGAGCGAAGTAGAGGAGTGTCTCTGCAGTCTGGGCCACAAGAAAGCGCCGGGTCTCGATCACCTTACAGCGGACGTATGTCTAAGTTTCTTCAAGCTGTACCCGGACTTCCTCACCAATCTATTGAACAGGAGCTTAGAAATCAGCCATTTTCCGAGCGCCTGGAAACAGGCCTATGTAAAAATAATACCTAAACCTAATGCCACAGATCCTACTGCTCTTAAGGCCTACAGACCAATAGGCCTGATTCCGGTGTTCGGGAAATTACTTGAGAAACTCTTCATAAAGAGAATCAGTTATAAAGCCGAGCTTGAAGGCACTCTTAGCAGCCGGCAGTTTGGATTTAGGGAGCAAAAAACCACCACTGATGCTCTCAGGACGTCACTGAAGGTAGTGGAACAAGCCAGAGCAGCGGGGCGTCAAATCATTGGGGTCTCGTTGGACATTAAGGCGGCGTTCGACAACGCCTGGTGGCCCGCCCTCTACAACAGACTGCGGCACATTGGGTGCCCTCTTAATATCTTCAGATTAATTAAGAGCTATACCAGCGATAGAAAAGTCATCTTAGACTACGGGAATGGCACAGCTTCCAAAACAATGACCAAGGGCTGCATTCAGGGGTCTGCTTGCGGGCCAATGATGTGGAACTTGGTCATTGATGAGCTATTAAGTTTACCGCTTCCCTCCGGCACACACATCCAGGCCTTTGCCGATGATGTCTTTCTCTTGGTGGAAGGCGAGACCAGGGAGGCTGTAGAGGCAAAGGCCAAGGACTCCCTTGATACCATCATTGGGTGGGGAAAGGGGGTGAAGCTGGTATTCGGCCCTGACAAGACCCAGGTGATCTCGTTCACTTCGAAAACCCGCGATGCTAGAATCTTTATGGACCAAGAACCGCTGAATATGTCCTCGGACATTAAACTCTTAGGGGTCATCATTGATGATAAACTCAGGTTCATAAAGCACGCTAAGTATGCCATCGCGAAAGTGAGCGGGGTCTTCAGGAACCTCTGCAAGTTCGTGAAATCCACATGGGGGGTCAACCCCCAAAATATAGAAACGATATATAGACACGTTGTTGTGCCTATGGTTACGTACGCTGCGGGCGTGTGGGGCTCTGCGGTCAAGTACAAATGTGTTCGGCGACTAATGTGCTCGTTTCAAAGGCAGTTCGCTTTAAGAGCAATCAGAGGCTTCCGTACCGTGTCGGCAAACGCAGCGCTTGCACTGGCGCAGTTTATGCCACTCCATCTGGCTGTTAGAGAAGTCTCTGAAATAAGCAATGTCAGAGAAACGGGCTCTATAGAAGACCTCCCGGATGATATAACCCTACATCGGAACGCACCCGTCAAGGAGCTCCTGCACCCAGCACTTAGGCGTAGCATCACATATCGCGAGGTGACCTCCTCTGAAGAAGTGGACGTCATTATGTCGGCTACAGATGCTAGCATCTTCACGGACGGTAGTAAGCTGGATTCTGGAGAAACCGGCGCTGCTGCTGTCATCATAAGTCGAGATCGAACGACCACTAAAAAGTTTCATATTAACAGAACGGCCACGGTGTTTCTTACGGAACTATATGCGATAGATCGAGCTCTAGAATGGGCGACAACGCAGAAGATCAACGACTTCACCATATTCACGGACAGTCTGTCGTCGCTCAAAGCCATCGCTGATAGGAGCAGCACCCACAAAATTGTTAATGGCATTCATAAGTGTCTCCTTCGTGCTGAAAACCTCGGCCTCGCTGCGCATTTTGTGTGGGTTAAAGCCCATATCGGAATCAACGGGAATGAATTGGCTGATGCGGCGGCAAAAAGTGCTGCTGTTAGCAGAATTCCCACGGTACTGAACGAATTCCCTATTTCATTCGCCAAACGTAAGATTAGAGAGCGCATGAGGGCAGAATGGGAGAATGAATACCATACTTACACTCAGGGGCAGGGGACGAAAAAGTGGTTCCGTTCCATAAGCGAAATAGCCACTTTTCGGAAGCACGTCCCCACCTCTTTCGAACTTACACAAATACTTACTGGACACGGGTACCACAAGGCGTACCTAGAGCGTTTTAAGATCTGCGCTGACAGCCTGTGCCCGTGCGATAGCACATCAAAGCAGGATATTGACCATCTCCTGAAAGAGTGTCCCATCTTCTACAACATTCGGGAAAACTACTTGATGGTCTGCGACCGTGAGAAACTAACAGCCTTTAATCTCATGGAGATGATAAAATCCGAAGAGGCCATTCTGGCATTCACCAGGATGGTGACTCTAGTAGTGTCGAAATTAAAGAATATTAACAACACTTAAAAAGAGCATGTTTTGCTCACATCGATCATTGTATATTTATACATCTTATATATATGTATATATTCTTCCTGTATCCATTCGCAGGATTAAAATAACATAAAGTTCAATATTAAGCCCAAAAGAGTCAATATAAGAACAGGAGATAATTCCGAAAAGTACGCAAATATAAACTTAAATTTAAAAAAAAAAAAAAAAAAACCTAACCTAACCTAACCTAACCTAACCTAACCTAACCTAACCTAACCTAACCTAACCTAACCTAACCTAACCTAACCTAACCTAACCTAACCTAACCTAACCTAACCTAACCTAACCTAACCTAACCTAACCTAACCTAACCTAACCTAACCTAACCTAACCTAACCTAACCTAACCTAACCTAACCTAACCTAACCTAACCTAACCTAACCTAACCTAACCTAACCTAACCTAACCTAACCTAACCTAACCTAACCTAACCTAACCTAACCTAACCTAACCTAACCTAACCTAACCTAACCTAACCTAACCTAACCTAACCTAACCTAACCTAACCTAACCTAACCTAACCTAACCTAACCTAACCTAACCTAACCTAACCTAACCTAACCTAACCTAACCTAACCTAACCTAACCTAACCTAACCTAACCTAACCTAACCTAACCTAACCTAACCTAACCTAACCTTTTTTTTTTTTTTTTTTTGACGGGGGGAAATGCGTTGATGCACCGTACCGTCACCCCGAGGGAGGGTGACGGCGTGTGTGGGACTCCCTGCCCTGAAAAGGGCAGGACTACCCACTAAAACCCCCCGGTTGGACCCTCATCGCCTACGTGGCGGCGCTGTGGGAAATCGGCTCAGCCTTTACTTCCACAGCGCCGCCGGCGGAAAAGCCGCTTAAGCGGCACCGTCTGCTCCCCCCACGGTGTTCGGGGGGAGACTGGGGATGGCCGGTCCAACGGGACCATCCCCACCTCGCTGTGGAGACCGGTGCAATGCCAGCTGAGGTGCCCTCACACCATCAGCCGGCCGGCCTCCACGCGGTAACTGGGCGCGGTCATACTGCCGCCGCGCCCTCAGCCGCCGTCTTTTGCGGCAGGCGGGAGCGGAAGGGTCATCCTCCCGCTCTCTCTCTGCGGCCTCCTTCTGCGACATGACGTCCTCGCAGAAGGAGGCCATCCCGTCCCATGCCGTCTCACTCCCGAGCATAGCCTCGACTATGCTGGGGAGTGAGAGATTCGGCCCCACTGAAGCGCGCAAAGCCGCGCGCTGCGCATCCCAAGCGGGGCACACTAGCAGTGTGTGCCCCACTGTGTCCTCCGCCGCGCCGCAATGGTGGCACGACGGAGACTGCTCCCTACCGATGCGGTGCAGGTACTGCCCAAAACAGCCGTGGCCGGACAGCACCTGCACCAGCCGGAAAGAAAGATATCCCGACTTAATTATTGCTGGCCCGAGCGCATCAAGAGTCCAGCGACTGGCTGGACATTCCCGTAGGCTTTGGGACCACTCTTCAAACATGTGGTCCCGGGCCTCCCGCCGGACGCGCGTCAGGTCCTCCGGGTAGAAGTGCTCCCCGGAGGCCTTCTTAGCGGCTTGCCATTTATAGGCCGCTGCCAGCACCTGGGCTTCCATCTCCCAGGGCGGCGTTTCTGCGATCGCGCACGCAGCGGCAAAGCCGACCGTGCGGTAGGCGCGTGCAGCCCTTTGGGCGATCGCCCTTTGGGGGCGGCGCAGACATCTTACATTCTCCGCCCTCTGCAGAGACTCTGCCCAGATGGGGGAGCCATACAGGGCCATACTGCGAAGAATGCCGGCGTAAAGCCGCCGGCATTTGGCCCTTGGCCCCCCAATATTCGGCATGAGCCACGAGAGGGCGTCAGCAGATCGGAGGAGGCGAAGTGACAGGGCCCGGAAATGTGGGCCAAACTGCCACTTCGCGTCCAGGACGAGGCCCAGATATTTCATCTGGGCCCCAACCACGATGCGCACGCCCCCAACAAAAATATGGGCGTCGGGTGGGCAGCGCTGCCGAGGTCCCGGGAAATAGACGGCCTCGGTTTTCTCCAGCGCCACCCGAAGCCCGAGGCGCTCAATGCGCCGGACCACAAACGTCCCCCCCGCGGCAGCAAGACGGGCCGCCGAACCAAAATCCTTCCCCCGGGCAGTCAGCAGGGTGTCGTCGGCATAACAGATGACACCCGTGCCCGGGAGAAGGGCGCCCCGAAGAACCCAGTCGAACCCTATGTTCCACAGGAGCGGACCCAACACCGACCCCTGTGGAACCCCAGCGTGGACGACAAAGCTCTGCAGGACCCCATCCCTACCGACGCAGGACACACTTCGACCCGTCAGGTAGTCCTCGATTAGGCCGACCAAATAAGGGGGGACGCGGTGGTGACGGAGAGCCCCCAAAATAGTCGAGTGGGGGATGGTGTTGAAGGCGTTGGCGATGTCAAATGACACCGCCACAACACCCTCCCCCCTCTCCCGTGACTCCGCTACGGCGGATTTTAATTTGGACAGGGCGTCAATTGTAGATCGCCCTGTCCGAAAGCCGAACTGAGCATCCGAGAGGTCCGGTCCAACCTCTCGGAGATGCTCGTTTACCCGCTGGGCAATTATCTTCTCGAACAGCTTACCGGCCTCATCAAGTAGCACTATGGGCCGGTAAGCTGATGGAGAGTCCTGAGGCCTCCCCTCTTTCCGGAGGAGGCAAAGAAGGCCCTCTTTCCAGATTTCTGGGAACTTCCCGACTCGGAAACAAGAGTCGAGAAGTTCCCTCATTTTGGCCTCCATGGCCACAGCGGCCAAGGCCACAATTTTAGCCGGGACCCCATCCGGTCCCGGCGCCGTCTTCTTAGCACGGAGGCAGAGTGCCACCGTGCTAAATTCCTCCTCCGTGGTCGGAGGGCAATGCTCATCGATGGGCCCAAAGCTGCTCGAAAGGCCCATGGCCGGCGGGACGAAGCCGGGGTCACTGTCCGGGAACAAAGCCCGGACGATATTGGTGAGTAACCCCGGCTCGAGGGTCTCGGTTAGTGGGGGACCAATTGGGCGCAACTGGTTACGTGCGGCCCTGTACGGTCTCCCCCACGGATCTCGGTCGAGACCCTCTAACATCTCGGCCCGGGCGCGGTCCTTGGCGGTGCCTATCTCCGCCTTGAACCTTTTCTTGACCTCGAGGTAGGCCTCGTACAGTCGGGCCTCGCCTTCGAGGTCACGAACTGCCCGGCGCCGGCTCCGAGTGTAAGCCCTACGAGCTGCGACGGTCCTGGCCCGAAGAGCAGCGAGCTCCCCCGACCACCAGAAACAAGCGCGCCGGGGGGGCGGACGACGGGACCGAGGCATGCAGGAATTGCACACCTCGGTCAGAGAGTTGCGGAGGCTCGCCGCAGAACTATCGACGTCGGGGCCGGCCAAGGGAGGGGAAAACCAGTCCTGAAGTAGGACCGCCTCCCTGGCCACGTCGCGGTCCAGGCGGGACAAAGCCCACCTGGGAAAGGGGGAAGACGACGATGGAGGGCGGCTAGAACGCCCCGGGGACACGGCCGAGATCTCAAACCGAATATATTTGTGGTCGGAGAGAGTCTCGGCCGGATCGACGCGCCAATTGCGGACACGTGCGGCGAGAGCAGGGGTGGCGAACGAAAGGTCCACCACAGACCCCCCCTGCTGTCGCACGCACGTTTGCGCAGATCCCCGGTTTAGCAGGGACAAGCCCGATGATGCCGCCCAATATTCGACCAGCTGCCCTCGCATGTTGCACCTGGCAGCTGGGTTCCCCCATGTCGTGGCCTTGGCATTAAAGTCGCCAAGAACCACGACCTGATGACCAGAACTGACCCCGCGTACGACAGCCCCTTGCAAGGCCCCCAGAAATAACTCAAATTCCTGGAGTGCACGGTTCGGAGAACAGTACACTCCAAGAACAACAATGTCCCCCCATATGCCCCCGACGAAGCCGGCGCCCCTCTCAAAAAGGGAAAGAGGGGGGGAGGACGACGAGGCCCGCCTAAAAATGGCCACTGTGCCGTCCCGGTCCCCCAGCCAACTATTGGCGACCGAGTACGGCTCGGAAACAACAACGACGTCGGCCAACCACTCCGCTGCGGCTTGGGACAACAGGTCCTGTGCCGAGCGGCAGTGGTTGGCATTGATCTGGAGGAAGTTGAGTTGGCCCATTATTTTTCGGACATCTCAACTTCCTCCACAGCCGGATTGGCTGCTGCGGCGGCCGGCCGGGTCCTGACCGTCGCCTTTCCTTTTTTGGGGGGAGGTCTGCAGCTCCTGCCCCCCATTACGTGACCGGACGGTCGTCCGCTGTCGGCACACACCTTGCAGTGCACCTTTTTCTCGGTGCAGGCCGGTGACTTATGGCCGGTCTGCCCGCAGCGGTAGCACATTTCGCTCCGGTTCGAAGTGGAGGGGCACATGGGGCGAGTGTGCCCAGTGCCTAGACACCTAAAGCACCGGAGGGGCTGCTCCTCCAGTACCCGGACCGACGCCGAACTGAAGCCGACCAAGAATCGGCCCCCCTCCACTACTAATTTGGCTGCAGCCACCGGGCATTGCAGCCGAATGGTGCCCATCCCCATGCGGCCGGAGCGAATTTCGCCGGCCTTTATTTGGTCTGCCGGGCACTTCCCGATCCCGGCGACCTTCTCGACTATTTCGGACTTGGAGACCGAGTCGTCCAAGTCCGATATGACAAGCCCAGCGTACTTGACGGGCCTTACTATTTTAGCAAGGCCCTCATCAACCGCTTGCCGCATCTTTTCGGCAAAGACGTCAGCTGTCTTCACCGAGTCCACACCCGGGAACTCAAACAGTCGCGCCCCCGCTTGAGTGGGGCGCATACGTATTGACGACGCGGTCGTTATGCCTATCTCCTTTAAGTCCATGCTGCCGCGGGCTTTGGACAGCACGGACTCGTAGGTCTCTCCCTTTTCCGTGGCCTCAGCGGTGAGAGTTATAATCACCGCTGCAGTTTTAGGAGGGGTCAACTTTGGCTTAGAAGCCGGAGAGACCTTCTTCGATGATGACGACGGGGCAGAGGCAGCCGCTCTTTTTCTATTTCCCGTCAAAGGTGACGGGAGAGACGCAGACTGAGGGGGAGAGGAGACAGCAGGGGACTTCTTCCCCTTGCCTTTCCCCTTTTTGACCACAGTTGACCACCCCTCGTTTGTTGGGGTGGTCGACGGAAGTAGTAGGTCCTCTTCCGGAACAGGTGCGACCTGACGTGGCGCTTTGGGCAGAGTGGATTGCTCCACAGCCTTGGAAGGTCCAGGCACAGCGACTGGGACGGAGACAGGTGTTGCCTTAAGTGCTCTGGACCTTGTGGCCCGCTGAGGCTTCGGTGGCTCCGGGGTCTTGAAGGGCTCAGGCAGCCTTTCAAGCACCACAATTGGCTCCCTATTTTTATCTGCCGCTAATGGTGGGCGGAGCTGCCTGGCAGGGAGTAGGCGGTCTTGGATGCCCTCGAAACGGGCATCCATTCGGGCACAAAATATTGCGCGCTCCTCCTGCATCAGCCGGCGGAAAAGCTCCTCCATGTTGGCTAGTTCTGGAGCCTTTCCAGCATCCGCCTTCTTTTTTGGCTGAGCCGGAATCAGGGCCGGAGATCTGCGACCGGTCCTGGTTATCTCGGCTACAGCCGCCTCCAGCTCGGCGACTCGCCTCATTTGAGCAGCCAGTTCGGCCTGGAGACGGTCGACGGTGGCCTGTAGTCTTATCGTCTCCTCAGAAGACGAGCGCTTAAGGGACTCCTGGCAAATCTCCCTCATGTTGCCAATGCTCTCCTTTAGTGCTTTTTGAAAGGTCCCCTTGAGATTAGAGGACCTTGACACCATGGACGAGGAACCATTTACTTCCTCGTCCATCATCCGCTGCAGTTCAGATACTGATTTGCCCTCCAGGATGGAGCCAAGGGGGACACCATAACCCGCAGCACTCCGAGCCTTACGCAGCTGTCGTTCCTTAGCCGCCGCTTGGGCCTCGAGCTCCAGCTCCAAGGCGGCTTTCTTCTCGGCATTTAACTGCCGTTGTGCCTCAGCGCGACCCACATAGTCGCCAGTGGTGGCGGGGCGACCACGACCTTTCTTGGTCTTACTTTTGCCTTTGGTGGACTGGCATTTCCCTTCTGGAGCTTCCGACGATGACCCTCGCTCCACGTCCTCAATCGGCCTTTTGCGTGACCTAAAATATTTGGACCTCTCCTGTGTTGCTGACACGTCCGCTGACGTATCAGATATGTAGGTCAAAGTGTCAGACTCATCGCCTGACATGTTGACACCCGGCTTGGCAAAAAAGCCACTAGATGCCGACGCTATTGAGGCCACAGAAGGCGCGCGGCTCCTCACATCAGCATTTTTCGTCTCCGACGCAACTGCACAATCGGCGTCATACACAGCGTCCAAGGACGCAACCACGTCTACCGGCGCAAAAGAACAAGCGGCGCCCTCCGCATCCGAAGATGCCACAACAGCAATAGGGGTTTTTTGGTTTTGGTTTTTAAGTTGAGAAGTATTCATATTTATTCCCACGAGTCATGCTGGAATATTCAGTCACCCCGTGCAGAGCCAGTTGCACGGGGAAGCCTATTACACGCCCGGGGTCGGCCGGTGCCGGGCGGTGGGGTCGATCAGAGGAGCTTTAACCCAGCTCCTCACCATCCCTCCGAGGGAGAGATGGCCCCGACGTCTCGAGCCACGCCCAACGTCGGGCTTAGGGGGTTTTTTAGTGAGGTGTCCTTCCTCTTGGGCCGGCCAATTAAGGCAAGCCCCCTACCCCTCCCCCCTCCCCAGGCCTACCTGGGCTACAGAGGGAAGGAACAGGTTTGCCGGTGGTGGTCCTGAAAAGGACCGCGTCTCCCCAGCCACTTTGGCCAGTTTGACCCACCGAGCCCTAACGCCTACACGCCTCGCCCTCAACTGCTCTTCTCAAACCGAGAATAGCAGAGAGGACGGTATTCCCCACCCCCCCATTCCCCATCCCCAACCCGCCTACCCCACCCCCCCAGTGTGTTTGGTCCGCGGGAGCTAATCTCCGACCGCCGACTGCCGTCCGCAGGGCATCCCTGTAAGCGGGAGTACCCTCCGGGCGGCAGCCGACGGCTTCCCCTATCCGCCGGCCGGGGGACGCGCCAGGTAGGGGTATCACCTCCCCCCCTGGAACCTAACCTAACCTAACCTAACCTAACCTAACCTAACCTAACCTAACCTAACCTAACCTAACCTAACCTAACCTAACCTAACCTAACCTAACCTAACCTTTTTTTTTTTTTTTTTTTGTACCCAGGGGAAATGCCCACGCACCGTCACTCTCTGCCACGGGGAGACAGAGAGTGGTGTGTCGGACTCGAACCGACTAAAACCCCTGGGGTGGTCCTACTCTGCGCAGTGGCAGGGGGGGCCGGGAAGCGCCATCAAAGCATAACACGCAAACCCCCCCCTAAACGCAAACGCGTCTCAGGTGCGGCAGGTGGTTGCCGCACCACGGGGCATGCCGGACCACCCAGCATGCCCCGTCACCTCGAGCGGCGCCAGAATTCCCCGTTCTGGCGCCTTCGGGATACCCGGCCATGTGGGCCTTACTCCCCTGTCATTATTTCATCAGGGGCGGGGCGGGACGGCTGCGACTGTTGAGTCGCTCCAGCGGGCCGCCTCTGGCTGCTTCTTGGGGCCTTACAGGCCCTTCCCCCTCCAACGTGGTTGGCCTTTCTGCCCGCAGCGGCGCAGATCGCGCAATGCGGCGCTGCGTCGCACGAACGGGCCAGATGGCCAGGAGCGCCACATCGGTAACACGTGGCGCTCCTGTCCGTCTCCGACCTGCACTGCATCCTGACATGCCCCTTCTCGAGGCACCGGAAGCAGCGCAGGTCTCTGGTCTCAAGCAGCTGGATTTGGGCTGCGGACCATCCCACGGTCAGCCTACGGCCGTCTGTCAATCTTTTGGCCACTTCAGTAGGACAACGCAGCCAACAGGAGCCCAACCCCCGGCCAGCGCGGCGAATCTCCCCGACATTTATTAAATTCGCTGGACACTCTCCAACAGCCGCGACTGCGGCAACAACGTCGGCGGCAGTTACGGAGTCATCCAGACCGGATAGGCGCAGCTCAACGCGCTTCTCCGGTCGGGATACCAAGACTCCGTCTGCCGCAAGCACCTCCCTTAATTTGCCCGCGAAGGCTTCAGCTTTGCTCCGGTTCTCCTGTTCGGAGCCACCCGTTATCTCCAGCAATAAGCCGCCAGTAATGGCCCGGCGGCATCGGAGACCCGTTAATTCCAAGTCCCCCAGGGAAATTTGGGATTTCGCCTTACGGAGCGCCGTCTCTAGGGTCAGGCCCCGCTCAACGGCCTCCGGCAGCAGTGTTAATACTACTGCCGCCGTCTGAGCTGGTCGGAGCCGGGGTGTGTTGGGCCGTCTCTGCTGCTTTGGCGCCGGCGCCTTAGACAAAGGCTGGGGCTGCTGGGGGGCCGTTGTTGGCGCACCCTTTTTCTTCCCCCCCTTTTTGACCACTGTGGCCCACGACGTGGGAGGAGGTGGCAGGGACTGTGTCTCCTTACTGGGCTGGGCAGCGGGCTGGGCTGCAGGCTGAACCTTTGCCTTTGCCTTGGCCCGCCTACTTAATTTGGAAGGCGCAGGAGCTACGGGTTTCTGGGTAGCAGCCGGAGCGCTGCTCGCAGTTGGCCCTCTGCTCTCGGTGCCCGACTCCACCACCTTTGTCGAAGTCGACTGTACTGGCTGTGCCATCTCCAACCGCTTCTCAATTGCCCGGAAGCGGGAGTCCAGGAAGCTGAGGAGCGTTTTATCGCTCTCCTTGCTGACTGCTACTGGGGGGGGAGGGGGCATCTGCCCCTCTACACTGCGCTGGAGAAGAGCGACTTCTTTGCGGACTTCGGCCAATTGCTTGGCCTGCCGCTCCACCTCTTCGCGAAGTCGCTCATTCTCCAGTTTTATCTTCCTCGCCTCAGCGGCCCCGTCCTCTCTGGCCCGCTTGACTGCCTCTTCCAAGATCCTGTTTTCGTCGGAGGACGTTCTCTTATACATCATGGCAGCCAACTTATCCCACTCGTTGGCTGCCATGACCAGGGCCCTCATGTGGGTCCCTTTCAAGTTTCCGGACCCTTTCGCCACACTCCGGACCAAATTCGCCGTCTCCATCGCTTGGGCGGCTAGGAGGAACGAGGGCCGGTCGGCTAAGTTCTCAGACGCCTCTTCCCTTGCATACGTCTTTGGCGAGAGAGTTCGTGCGACGTACTCAATTTCTCCCGCCTGACGCTCCACCAGTTGGGCTCTCCCTGAGATGGTCTGGTCCCACTCTCTCTTCTTCTCCTCTTTTTCGGCCTCTAACTTCTCGCGCCGTTGCTGCTCTTTGGCCGCCGCCACCCCCACATATTCCCCGGTGGTAGGCGGTCGGCCACGCCCCCTCTTGGCTGGTGTCTTCTTGCGGAGGACAACGTCTCCGCCCGTTTCCCCCTGGTTGGGCCGTTTACGCCCGGCAGTAAGTCCCAACTCAGCGTCTGAGACAGACGAACAGCTGACACCCCGACTCAGTCCCCCGACGCGCTGTGATCGCCGCGCTGACCGGACCGCACTCACGTCCGACAAACTCAAACTCATCTCGGACACGTCCGAGACGTCATCCGAGTCAATTTCAGACTCTCCCACATTACCTACTAGTTTTGTTTTTTGTAAGGATTCCATATTTGTTCCCACGAGTGATACTGGTCGTAGGTGGTCACCCCGTGCAGAGCCAGTTGCACGGGGAAGCCTATTACTCGCCCGGGGTCGGCCGGTCCGGGCGGTGGGGTCGATAGGAGGAGCTTTGCCCATCTCCTCACCATCCCTCCGAGGGAGAGATGGCCCCGACGTCTCGTGCCACTCCCAACGTCGGGCTTAGGGGGTTTTTTATGGAGGTGTCCTTCCTCTTGGGCCGGCCAATGAAGGCAAGCCCCCTACCCCTCCCCCCTCCCCAGGCCTACCTGGGCTACAAGGAGGAGAAGCAGGTTTGCCGGTGGTGGTCCTGAAAAGGACCGCGTCTCCCCAGCCACTTTGGCCAGTTCGACCCACCGAGCCCTAACTCCTACGCGCCTCGTCCTCAACTGCTCTTCTCAAACCGAGAATAGCAGAGAGGACGGTATTACCCACCCCCCCAAATTCCCCACCCCCCCATTCCCCACCCCCAACCCGCCTACCCCACCCCCCCAGTGTGTTTGGTCCGCGGGAGCTAATCTCCGACCGCCGACTGCCGTCCGCAGGGCATCCCTGTAAGCGGGAGTACCCTCCGGGCGGCAGCCGACGGCTTCCCCTATCCGCCGGCCGGGGGACGCGCCAGGTAGGGGTATCACCTCCCCCCCTGGAACCTAACCTAACCTTTTTTTTTTTTTTTTTTTTTTTTTTTTTTTTTTTTTTTTTTTTTTTTTTTTTTTTTTTTTTTTTTTTTTTTACGGGGGGAATGCGTTGATGCACCGTACCGTCACCCCGAGGGAGGGTGACGGCGTGTGTGGGACTCCCTGCCCTGAAAAGGGCAGGACTACCCACTAAACCCCCCGGTTGGACCCTCATCGCCTAAGTGGCGGCGCTGTGGGAAATCGGCTCAGCCTTTGCTTCCACAGCGCCGCCGGCGGAAAAGCCGCTTAAGCGGCTCCGTCTGCTCCCCCCACGGTGTTCGGGGGGAGACTGGGGATGGCCGGTCCAACGGGACCATCCCCACCTCGCTGTGGAGACCGGTGCAATGCCGGCTGAGGTGCCCTCACACCATCAGCCGGCCGGCCCCCACGCGGTAACTGGGCGCGGTCAAATTGGCGCCGCGCCCTAAGCCGCCTTCTTCGCCGGCAGGCGGGAGCGGATGGATCGTCCTCCCGCTCCCGCTCTGCGGCCTCCTTCTGCGACATGACGTCTTCGCAGAAGGAGGCCATCCCCTCCCACGCCGTCTCACTCCCAAGCATAGCCTCGACTATGCTGGGGAGTGAGAGATTCGGCCCCACCGATGCACGCAAAGCCGCGCGCTGCGCGTCAAATGTGGGGCACACTAGCAGTGTGTGCCCCACTGTGTCCTCCGCCGCGCCGCAATGGTGGCACGACGGAGACCCTTCACGACCGATGCGGTGCAGGTACTGCCCAAAACAGCCGTGGCCGGACAGCACCTGCACCAAACGAAACGAAAGGAACCCCGACTTACGCTCGAGCCAGCGAATTATTGCTGGCCCGAGCGCATCCAGGGTCCAGCGGCTCGCCGGACACTCCTGCAAGTTTCGGGACCACGTTTGAAGCATGTGGTCCCTGGCAGCGCGTCGGACGCGCGTTAGGTCCTCTGGGTAGTAGTGAACCCCAGAGGCCCTTCTGGTGGCCTTCCATTCATAGGCCACCGCCAGCTCCTGGGCCTCCAGCTCCCAGGGCGGCATCCCAGCCATCGCACACGCCGCCGCGAAGCCGACGGTGCGATAGGCCCGCGCGACTCGTTGGGCTATCGCCCTTTGGGGGCGACGCAGGCACCGTAGGTTCTCTGCCCTGGCGAGTGCGTCAGCCCAGATGGGGGAACCATATAAGGCCATACTCCGTAGGATGCCGGCGTAAAGTCGCCGGCATTTTGACCTTGGTCCCCCCACATTGGGCATCAGCCAGGACAGAGCGTTGGCAGCTCTAAGGACGCGAAGTGACAAGGCCCGGAAATGTGGGCCAAACTGCCACTTCGCGTCGAGGACGAGGCCCAGATACTTTATTTGGGCCCCAACCGAGACCCGCACGCCCCCGACAAGGATGTGAGCGTCGGGTGGGCAGCGCTGCCGAGGCCCTGGGAAAAATATGGCCTCGGTTTTTTCGAGCGCCACCCGAAGCCCAATGCGCTGGATGCGCCGAACTAGCAGTGACCCGCCCACAGCAGCAAGACGAGCCGCCGTCCCAAAGTCCTTACCCCGGGCCGTCAGGAGGAACCTAACCTAACCTAACCTAACCTAACCTAACCTAACCTAACCTAACCTAACCTAACCTAACCTAACCTAACCTAACCTAACCAGGCTCCGAAATTCCCTTGCAATTACCCCTACGCACTCCCTAAAACTCGTTGCTCATAAGCCGCAATTTTGGATTTTATCGAATTTTTTCAGTTTTTGACTTTGCAATTTCTCCCCATACAAATTTCTTCTAAGTTTAAAACTCTTATAGTAAATTCAGTATCATAGTTACATAGTTTCCGGTTAATACTTTTCTGTAGTCTATTAGACAGGCTAAATTACCATATAAATAGTTTCAGTGTAAGTCTTATACTTTCGGAGATAATCCACTCTGAAAGTACATAAGCAAAAATTCCATAGAGAAAAAGTCGGAGGTTAGGTAAACTTTTTCGGCGAAATCGACCGGAAATTCTGGGTACCTACCTCAGTAAATAAATCATATCTTTGTTAATTCTTAACGTATCTCTTTAATTCTTTTAACATTAGTCAGTGCATTAAATTGCCTAATTACTTAGTTAAGTTTTGTTAATAATAGTTTAGGAATCCCACGCCCACTAGTGGGATAAACTTATAATTTCGTTTAATTGTTAATTTTCTTGTATTAATACGTAAATAACTTCTTTCAGTTTTGTCTTATTTACTTGAAATTTCATAATAAGTTAGTCCTTGGTAATACCTACCTAAGTATATAAGTTTAGTTTACTTAACCCCTGAGTTGCCAGAGCTACAGGGTGTTCAAGTTTTATTTCATATTAATTCATTAAATTACTACAATTTAATTGTGTTTTAATTCATTATAGCTTAAATAAGTTCCTTTTATAATTAAATAAGGTTTCGTTAGCATAGTAGTTGTTAACCTGTTGTACGCCGACACAACAAATAAATTATTTTCTTAATAAAATTTCATTATAAGAGACAATAAGTCAGTAAATAGTAATTTAAATTGCATTCTTGTTTAAAATTCATTAAATTAAATTAAAATAAAACAGTCTTGATATAATAATAAAATTCTATTGACCTTTAAGTTCCTTTGTTTAATAATTAAAATAAATTCGTAATTTCTTTGAGTATAAATAATAATAAAAATGGAGAAATCACCAACTTTCTTCGTTCTGAGTGTTGACGAGGCGGGTCCGTCTTCACGAAGGGACGCGTCGAGGGCACCGCAGACTCCAGAGAGGGCCGAACCAGCTATAGCACCTACGCCGGCGGCTCCAAGGAAGGCTCCCAGAACTGTGCGGGCGAAGCCAGAGGAAGAGTGGGTGGAGCCTCTTGCCAGTGTCAAGACCCCGCGCACTCATGAGGCAAAAAGTGTGTTGAATGCGGCGAAAAAGCAGATGCATAATAGCGGCAATATAAGAGCCACGATAAAGAAGGAAGTGTTAGATGGGCTAGATCAGCTTTATCGAATTGTTAAGGAAGCAGAGAGGGACAATCTAAAGCTGAAAGCAGGAGGAGCTGTTCTGTCGAATGAGGGAGATAAAGAAGGCGGGAAAGAAGAAGAATTGGAAGGAGCCAGCAAATTAAAAATAGAGAAAGAGACGAGTAAGATGCTGAGTGCGATGAGTGAACACACCAAGCTTTTGAAAGAGAGTAAGGATGAAATGGCTAGGCTGAAGGAAGTGCTAAAGAAGCAGCAAGAAATGTTAAGCACAAGGCCAAAAAGCTATGCGGAGGTGCTCTCTCTTAAAACGAAACCTACTGGAGTGGGAGAAGCAATGCACTCGGTAGTAATTACTTCGGCTAATGATCAGGAAACGGGAGAACAGGTCATTGAAAAAATTAGAGAGGTAGTAAATGCTAAGGAAGAGGGTATGAAGATAGATAAAATCAGAAAAGCTAAAGACAGGAAGATCATCATTGGGTGTAGAACAAAGGAAGAGATAGGAAAAGTAAAGGAGAAGATAAGGGCAGCCGGGAAGAACCTTAATGTGGAAGAGATTCGCAACAAAGACCCGTTAGTCATCTTAAGGGATGTTATGAAATACAACTCTGACGCAGAGGTACTTACCGGAATCAGATCGCAAAACAAGGAGTTATTCAAGGGGGTGAACAAAGAGGATGACAGGATGGAGGTTAAGTTCCGCAAGCCAACTAGGAACCCATTGACCACGCACATTGTTGTCAGAGTCTCACCGCTCCTTTGGAATCGCCTGATAGAAGCCGGGGTCGTACACGTGGACCTGCAAAAGATAAGGGTTGGAGATCAATCTCCCCTGATACAGTGTTCGCGTTGTCTCGGCTACGGTCACACCAAGCGGTTCTGCGAGAAAACCGCGGATGTCTGTGGTTATTGCGGGGGCCAGCACCAAAGATCTGAGTGCACTAGCCGGAACGCTGGCGAGGCTCCCAAGTGCTGCAATTGTGTTGGTGCTAAACTTGAAGGCACTGACCACAGCGCTTTTAGCGATGACTGCCCTGTGAGGCGGCGGTGGGACTCCTTAGCGAGGTCCACTGTCGCTTACCGGTGTTAAGGGCGTCCCTGCGGAAATAAATAGCACACAAATTAGAAACAGTAATACAAATAATACAGAAATTAAAAATAAATATCATGTTATCCAGTCTAACTTACAAAGGAATCAAATAGCAACAGCGGAACTTATGCATGAGGCAGGGAAAAGAAAAATATCCTTTGCATTGGTTCAGGAACCCTACACTGGGAGTGTTAAGGAGATGAAAGGGTATCCTGGGGCTAGAATAATACAAGGAGAAAGGAAGTCAGATAAAGTTATTAAATCAGCAATAGTTCTGTTTGATGATACGATTGACATCACACAATATCCAGCGCTTACAAACGAAAATATGGTAGTAGCTAAATTAAGAACTAGCACATGGGAAATTGTAGTGGTGTCAATCTATCTGGAAGGGGATAAACAAATAGATACAGATATAGAATATATAAAAAAGATAGTAAGGGAAACAAGGACTGGAAACATGATAATAGGGGGGGATGTAAATGCTTGGAATACGTGGTGGGGAAGTAGTAAAATAAACTATAGAGGAGAGGAAATAGCGGGTATGCTAGACGAATTGGACTTGCATGTATTAAACCAAGGATCACAACCTACCTTTGATACGTACAGAGGGGATCGAAGGATTACAAGCTCGGTGGATATAACGGCATGCTCGACGGAAATGCTAGCTAGAGTTGAGAACTGGAGGGTGGATGGAAAAATAACTTGCTCGGATCACGCTGCAATTCTCTTTGATATAAACATAAATAAATCAGAAGGTATAGATGTAAAAAGGACAACAAGAAAATACAACACGCAAAAAGCTAAATGGGATAAATTTCGAGAAGAGTTAACACAATCATGGATAGAACAAAACATTAACAAAGATACAATAGAAAATATAAACACAATAGAAGAACTGGAACATGAAATTAGTAAATACACAGATACAATAAAGAAAGCTTGTGAAAATAATATACCAAAAACAAAAAGCAGAAAATATATAGGACCATCATGGTGGACAGATGAATTAACAAAACTTAAGAAAGAAGTACAAAGGAAAAAACATAGAATATCATGTGCAGCGTCAGTCCGCAGAAGTCAAGTAGTACAAGAATATCTACAAGCAAAAGAAAGCTATCTCCAGGAATGTAAAAATGCCCAAACCTCTAGTTGGAAAAACTTCTGTCAAAAACAAGAACGCGAAACGATGTGGGACGGAATTTATCGAGTAATAGGTCGAACTACTAAAAGGACGGAAGACTTACCATTAATAAGAGATGGAACTAATCTGCCCAACTGTGAATCAGCTAAATGGCTCGCGGACACATTTTACCCTGAAGATCAGGAGGTACAGGATAACGAAGACCATAAGCTGATACGCAGAAGAGCAGCTGAAGTTAATACACAAGGTGAACATGAAACCACCGACCCACCTATAACGACGGAGGAGTTACGATGGTCAGCAGCCAGCTTTAACCCTAAGAAGGCACCTGGTAGTGACGGGTTTACAGCAGATATCTGCAGAATGGCCATTACATCAAATCCAGACTTATTCCTGGCAATCCTGAATAGATGCCTAGCTCTTTCTTACTTTCCTGTAAGGTGGAAAGAAGCCGTAGTTGTGGTGTTAAGGAAGCCAGGAAAAGATTGTTACACGCACCCTAAATCCTACAGACCGATTGGGCTATTGTCTGTATTGGGAAAAATATTTGAAAAGATACTCATAAGGCGAATCAGATGGCACACACTACCAAAACTCAGTGACAGACAATATGGATTCACTCCACAGCGAAGTACCGAAGACTCCCTCTACGCCATGACGCAATATATAAATAGTAAACTAAATGAGAAAAAGATAATAACAATAGTATCGTTAGACATAGAAGGAGCCTTCGATCATGCATGGTGGCCTGCAATTAGATGTCGTTTGGCAGAGACTGGTTGTCCGAGAAATCTGAGACTGCTGGTGGACAGTTATCTGAGTGAAAGAACAGTGAAAGTAAGATATGCAGGGGCAGAAGCGATCAAGGAAACAGCAAAAGGATGTGTGCAGGGTTCAGTGGGAGGTCCTACCTTTTGGAACATCCTATTGGATCCCTTGCTTAAAGTACTAGAGGAAAAGGGAGAATATAGTCATGCATTTGCAGATGATGTAGTCTTGATCTTCTCAGGAAAAACGGCAATGGACATTGAACATAAGGCGAACAAGGTACTGAAGCATGTCTGGGACTGGGGAGTCGAAAACAAATTAAGATTCGCACCAAGTAAAACAAAGGCAATGACAATTACAAACAAACTGAAGTTCGACACCCCAGTCTTAAGAATGGGAGGAGAGAATATTGAGCGCGCTAGTGACGTTAAAATACTGGGTCTTACAATCGATGACAAGCTAACATACAATAAACACATCGCTAACATATGTCACAAGGCGCTCAATATATACAAACAATTGGCAAGGACAGCAAAAATACACTGGGGTCTAAACTCAGAAATAATTAGAACTATCTACTTAGCAGTAATAGAACCAGTTATATTATACGCAGCGAGTGCATGGGCACCAGCGGCTAGTAAGCTAGGAGTGAAGAAGTACTTTGATGCTGTGCAGCGTGGATTTGCGCAAAAAATCATTAAGGGATACAGGACGGTCTCCCTAAACTCGGCTCTGACGCTTGCTGGCCTGCTACCCCTCGACCTGAGGGTCAAAGAAGCAGCCACTCTCTACGAGATTAAAAAAGGACACTCCCAGCAAGTGGTAGGGGACCGGGAGGTTGAGATCTCTGTTCCCTTCGCAAAACTGCCGCACCCGGCTGAATTCAGGAGTCAGGATTTCGACCTGGTAATGAATGCTAGTGAATTGAATGCAAGAAGAAATGAGTGTACGGAGATTTATACAGATGGCAGTAAGATAGAAGGAAAAGTAGGAGCAGCGCTATCAGTATGGAAAGACGGAATGGAAGTGACAAATAAAAAGTTAAAACTGGAACAATATTGTTCGGTATACCAGGCCGAACTCCTAGCTCTGCATAAGGCAGCTGAAATGGTCGGCAGCCACAAAATACAAAATTGCGACATATATACCGACTCCAGAGCGGCCTTAGAAGCAGTGGTAAATGGGAATTCCCTTCATCCCTTAGTGGTGGAGACACGAGCGCAAATAGAAGCAGCAAAGAAATCCGGCAAGGTCATCAGATTGGCATGGGTCAAAGCCCACGTTGGGATAGAAGGGAACGAACAAGCGGACCAGCTGGCAAAAGATGCGGCGTTAAAATTAAAAAAGAAGGCAGACTATGACAGATGTCCCATCTCATATGTAAAGAAGGAAATACGAAAAGAGTCACTAAACATATGGGGCACACGATATAAAGATGGAAGTACGGCAGGAGTCACAAAAATGTTTTTCCCGGATCCAATCGAAGCATACCGCGTTGTAAGAGACATGGACCTTGACCCAGAAGTGGTGCAGGTCATGACGGGACATGGTGGATTCTCTGAATACCTGGCGCGGTTCAGATGTAAGGAGAGTCCATCATGTGTCTGTGATCCACAAAAAGTGGAGGATGTCTGTCACATCCTGACTGAGTGTCCTATCTACGGCGCGCTCAGGCAGGATATGGAGATAAAACTAGCGACTAAAATAAATAAAGAAAATATATATATAATAATGGATGATAAAAAGAAAAGAGAAATATTTATAAAGTACATAAAACATATAGCGGCTAAAGTAATACATAGAAATAAAACTTAATATACTCAAAATAAAGCAATATAATAGAGTAAGCATAACAATAAAGAATAAATAGCAAATAACGTCTCTGTTTACACATGCAGAGGAGAATAAGATGGAGTTTCAAAATGGAACTCTTAGTAAAAAAAAAAAAAAAAAAAAAAAAAAAAAAAAAAAAAAAAAAAAAAAAAAAAAAAAAAAAAAAAAACCTAACCTAACCTAACCTAACCTAACCTAACCTAACCTAACCTAACCTAACCTTTTTTTTTTTTTTTTTTTTTTTTTTTTTTTTTTTTTGTTTCCCGGGAGAAATGCCCACGCACCGTCACTCTCTGCCACGGGGAGACAGAGAGTGGTGTGTCGGACTCGAACCGACTAAAACTCCCGGGGTGGTCCTACTCTGCGCAGTGGTGGGGGGGGCCGGGAATCGCCATTAAAGCATTACGCAATCCCCCCCCTAAACGCGATTGCCGCGCGTGGCGCGGCGCATCTCGGTGCGGCAGGTGGAATTGCCGCACCACGGGGCATGCCGGACCACCCAGCATGCCCCGTCACCTCGAGCGACGCCAGACTTCCCCGTTCTGGCGCCTTCGGGACTCATGGCCTTAGGAGGCCTACTCCCCCGTCATTTCGACGTCAGGGGTGGGTCGAGCTGGCTGCGACGGCGGCTTGTCGCCCTTTCCAGCGGCCCGTCTCTTGGGCTTCGCATTTTTGCAGGCCTTGCCACCTGCAATATGGTCGGCCTTCTTTCCCGCCGCACTGCAAAGTGTACAGTGCGGCTTACACCCGCAATCACGAGCTAGATGGCCGTCCTTTCCACACCTGTAGCATAGGGTGCTACGATCCACCTCTGACCTGCACTGCAGCCTGACGTGCCCCTTTTCGAGGCACCGGAAACAGCGCAGGTCTCTGGTCTCAAGAAGTAGCACCCTTGCTACAGACCAACCTACTAACAGTCGACCCGACGTGACTAACTTCTTCGCCGCTGTTGTTGGAACTCTGGCCCAGCAGGCCCCCATTCCCCTACCTGCTCGGCGTATTTGACCCACTTTTACATCACTCGCCGAACACCCCCCCGCTTCTGCAGCTGCGGCAGCGACCTCCCCGGTGGTGACAGAGTCGTCCAACTGAGAGATGCGCAATTCTGCGCACCTCTCAGGCCGGGCAAATCTCACGCCGTCCACCGGGATGGCCTCGCGCAGTTTTTCCAGCAGCTGACCCGCCTTATTGCGGTTCTCCGCTTCGGAGCCGCCGCGAAGCTCCAAAAGCCGTCCCCCCGTATATGCTTGGCGAAAGCCCAGCTTTTCGATCCCCAGGGCCGCTAGGGAAATTCGCTCCTTGGCCCTGGAGAGGACCTCCATATAAGTCACGCCCCGCTCAGCGGCTTCCGGCAGTATCGTAATTGATACCGCCGCCGTCTGTGCAGGGCGGAGGTTTGGCCTTTTTGGCCTCTTCTTCGTCTTCTTTTGAGCCGTCTCAGGAGCCACTGCTGCGCTCCTTTTTCCCCCTTTAACTACAGTCGCCCATCCCGCGTCCATGGACGCGGGGGGAGGCGGCAGGGGTCGTGGGGCCCTGAGAGGCTGCGTTGCAGGCTGCGTCGCGAGCTTCTTCTTTCGCCCTCTTCTACTCTCCTTTTGGGGGGGTTCCGGTTTACCAGGCGCTGGGACGTTGAGCTGTCGTGCATCCGCAGGAGTGCTGCGCACAGGAGCTCGTGGAATTGGTCCAGCGCCGGTCTTCGCGATCTTCGCGGTTTGGGTCTCCTCAGGAATCGGCTTAGGAGTTGATGTCGGGGGCGCACTGGGTGACAACAGTCGCCTCTCCAATGTCTCCAAGCGTTTATTCAGGAGGGCGACAGGGTCTCCTCCTACTTCTCTTCTGGCTGCGGCTGGTGGGGGTGGTGGGGGCATAAGCCCCTCGTCCACTCGTACCTGTAATCGGGCGACTTCAGTGCGGACTTCCGCTAACTCCTTAGCTTGCCGCGCTATTTCCTCTTTGAGCCGCCGATTTTCTTGCTCGAATTTTCTCGCCTGAGTCTCAATGAGGCGAGTCTCTGTGGTGGTGGCCCGGTCGTACAGCACTTCGGCTGCACGTTGCCATTCCTGGGCCGCCGTCTTCAGCGCCTTTATGTAGGTGCCCTTGAGGTTGCCAGAAGTCGCAATGACCTTCTTGACAACCCCAACGGAGCCTTCCATAAGGTCCTTCAAGATGTAAGAAGGCCTGTCTTCCAGCTCTTGGTCGCTGTGCGATTCGGAATTCCGTGATAATCGCCCGCCTGTCATCCGGACATGGAAGTCCTGGCGGGCGAGTTCTGTTTCCGCCAATAGTGCCGCTTGAGCGTCTTCTTCCTTTTTCGCTTCCGCTTCGGCCGCCTTAAGCTGCTTCTTGGCTGCCGCCTCCCCGACATATTGGCCGGTTGTTGGTGGACGGCCGCGTCCCCTCTTTGGCGCGTTACCCGGCTTCCTTTTGGCGGCCAACATGCCACCGCTAGGTTGCCCCTCCGAGCCAGAAAAATCCGAGTTGGGGCGTTTCCGCCCGAGTGGAGATCTCCTATCCCCATCCGAGGCCTCAGACAGGCTACTGCCTGGTCGGGACCGGTCGCTAATGCGCTGAGTGCGCCGAGACGACCGGAAGGCCTCCCCTACCGTCACTGACATGTCCGTTCCAGAGGCATCGTCGTCGGAGTCTATCGCGGTTAATCTAACCGTGACATCCTTCGAAATCCATTGTGCAAGCGCAAGAGTCGTCGTTAAGGGGCCCGAAGGTCCCGCGGCTTGAGTTGCCCCCCCCAGAGTACGGTGGGGCTTGGACGTCTCCCCCGAAGGGGTGACGCCGAGGGATTCTCCTCCGGCGGAGCCGGAGGTACCCTCCTGGGGTAATGTACTATTTCTCGAAGCCATTTCATCTATGTTGCTCGTTTACGGGCGAGCTCCCCCCCCAATTAACGCCTCGCCCTCCACTGCTCTTCCCAAAACCGAGAAGGGCAGCAGAGGACGGTATTCCCCACCCCCCCATTCCCCATTCCCCAAACCCACCTACCCCAACCCCCCCAATGCGTTTGGTCCGCGGGAGCAAGCTCCGACCCCCGGCCGCCGTCCGCAGGGCATCCCTGTAAGCGGGAGTACCCTCCGGGCGGCGGCCGACGGCTTCCCCTATCCGCCACCGGGGGACGCGCCAGGTAGGGGTACACCTCCCCCCCTGGAACCTAACCTAACCTAACCTAACCTAACCTAACCTAACCTAACCTAACCTAACCTAACCTTTTTTTTTTTTTTTTTTTTTTTTTTTTTTTTTTTTTTTTTTTGTACCCAGGGGAAATGCCCACGCACCGTCACTCTCTGCCACGGGGAGACAGAGAGTGGTGTGTCGGACTCGAACCGACTAAAACCCCTGGGGTGGTCCTACTCAGCGCAGTGGCGGAGGGGGGCCGGGAAGCGCCATTAAAGCATACACGCTAACCCCCCTCCTGAACGCAAAAACGCGTCTCAGTGCGGCGGTAGTTGCCGCACCACAGGGCATGCCGGACCACCCAGCATGCCCCGTCACCTCGAGCGGCGCCAGAATTCCCCGTTCTGGCGCCTTCGGGATACCCGGCCATGTGGGCCTTACTCCCCTGTCATTGTTTCATCAGGGGCGGGACGGGTCGGCTGCGACTGTTGAGTCGCTCCAGCGGGCCGCCTCTGGCTGCTTCTTGGGGCCTTACAGGCCCTTCCCCCTCCAACGTGGTTGGCCTTTCTGCCCGCAGCGGCGCAGATCGCGCAATGCGGCGCTGCGTCGCACGAACGGGCCAGATGGCCAGGAGCGCCACATCGGTAACACGTGGCGCTCCTATCCGTCTCCGACCTGCACTGCATCCTGACATGCCCCTTCTCGAGGCACCGGAAGCAGCGCAGGTCTCTGGTCTCAAGCAGCTGAATTTGGGCTGCGGACCATCCCACGGTCAGCTTACGGCCGTCCATCAACTTTTTGCCCACTTCGGTAGGGCAGCGCATCCAGCAGGAGCCCAACCCCCGGCCAGCGCGGCGAATCTCCCCGACATTCACTGTATCCGCCGGACACTCCCCAATCGCCGCGACCGCGGCAACAACGTCGGCGGCAGTCACGGAGTCATCCAGACCGGATAGGCGCAACTCCACGCGCTTCTCCGGTCGGGATACTAGGACTCCGTCTGCCGCAAGCACCTCCCTTAATTTGCCCGCGAAGGCTACGGCTTTACTCCGGTTCTCCTGTTCGGAGCCACCTGCTATCTCCAGCAGTAAGCCGCCGGTAATAGCCCGGCGGCATCGGAGACCTGTAATTTCTAAGTCCCCCAGGACAATTTGGGACTTCGCTTTTCGGAGCGCCGCCTCTAAGGTCAGCCCCCGCTCAACGGCCTCCGGCAGCAGCGTTAATACTACTGCCGCCGTCTGGGCTGGTCGGAGCCGGGGGGTGTTGGGCCGTCTCTGCTGCTTTGGCGTCTTCGACAAAGGCTGGGGCTGCTGGGGGGCCGTTGTTGGCGCACCCTTTTTCCTCCCCCCCTTTTTCACCACTGTGGCCCACGACGTGGGAGGAGGTGGCAGGGACTGTGACTCCTTGCTGGGCTGGACAGCGGGCTGGGCCGCAGGCTGAGCCTTGGCCTTTGCCTTAGCCCGCCTACTTAATTTGGCGGGCGCGGGAGCTGCAGGCTTCTGTGTAGCAGCCGGAGCGCTGCTCGCAATCGGCCCTCTGCTCTCGGTGCTCGACTCCACCACCTTTGTCGAGGACGTCGACTGTACTGGCTGTACCTTCTCTAGCCGCTTCTCAATTGCCCGAAAGCGGGAGTCCAGGTAGCTGAGGAGCGTTTTCTCGCTCTCCTTGCTGACCGCTACTGGGGGGGGAGGGGGCATCTGCCCCTGTACGCTGCGCTGGAGAAGAGCGACTTCTTCGCGGACTTCGGCCAATTGCTTGGCCTGCCGCTCCACCTCTTCGCGAAGTCGCTCATTCTCCAGTTTTATCTTTCTCGCCTCAGCGGCCCCGTCCTCTCTGGCCCGCTTGACTGCCTCTTCCAAGATCCTGTTTTCGTCGGAGGACGTTCTCTTATACATCATGGCAGCCAACTTATCCCACTCGTTGGCTGCCATGACCAGGGCCCTCATGTGGGTCCCTTTCAAGTTTCCGGACCCTTTCGCCACACTCCGGACCAAATTCGCCGTCTCCATAGCCTGGGCGGCAAGGAGGAACGAGGGCCGGTCGGCTAAGTTCTCAGACGCCTCTTCCCTTGCATACGTCTTTGGCGAGAGAGTTCGTGCGACGTATTCAATTTCTCCCGCCTGACGCTCCACCAGTTGGGCTCTCCCTGAGATGGTCTGGTCCCACTCTCTCTTCTTCTCCTCTTTTTCGGCCTCTAACTTCTCGCGCCGTTGCTGCTCTTTGGCCGCCGCCACCCCCACATATTCCCCGGTGGTAGGCGGTCGGCCACGCCCCCTCTTGGCTGGTGTCTTCTTGCGGAGGACAACGTCTCCGCCCGTTTCCCCCTGGTTGGGCCGTTTACGCCCGGCAATAAGTCCCAACTCAGCGTCTGAGACAGACGAACAGCTGACACCCCGACTCAGGCCCCCGACGCGCTGTGATCGCCGCGCTGACCGGGCCGCACTCACGTCCGACAAACTCAAACTCATCTCGGACACGTCCGACACGTCATCCGAGTCAATTTCAGACTCTCCCACATTACCTACTAGTTTTGATTTTTGAGTGGATTCCATTGTTATTCCCACGAGTAGTCTGGAAATAAGCGGTCACCCCGTGCAGAGCCAGTTGCACGGGGAGGCCTATTACTCGCCCGGGGTCGGCCGGTCCGGGCGGTGGGGTCGATAGGAGGAGCTTTGCCCATCTCCTCACCATCCCTCCGAGGGAGAGATGGCCCCGACGTCTCGTGCCACTCCCAACGTCGGGCTTAGGGGGTTTTTTATGGAGGTGTCCTTCCTCTTGGGCCGGCCAATGAAGGCAAGCCCCCTACCCCTCCCCCCTCCCCAGGCCTACCTGGGCTACAAGGAAGAGAAGCAGGTTTGCCGGTGGTGGTCCTGAAAAGGACCGCGTCTCCCCAGCCACTTTGGCCAGTTTGACCCACCGAGCCCTATCGCCTACGCGCCTCGCCCTCAACTGCTCTTCTCAAACCGAGAATAGCAGAGAGGACGGTATTCCCCACCCCCCCCAAATTCCCCACCCCCCCATTCCCCATCCCCAACCCGCCTACCCCACCCCCCCCAGTGTGTTTGGTCCGCGGGAGCTAATCTCCGACCGCCGACTGCCGTCCGCAGGGCATCCCTGTAAGCGGGAGTACCCTCCGGGCGGCAGCCGACGGCTTCCCCTATCCGCCGGCCGGGGGACGCGCCAGGTAGGGGTATCACCTCCCCCCCTGGAACCTAACCTAACCTAACCTAACCTAACCTAACCTAACCTAACCTAACCTAACCTAACCTAACCTTTTTTTTTTTTTTTTTTTTTTTTTTTTTTTTTTTTTTTTTTTGGCCGGGAGGAAATGCCTTCGCACCGTCACCCTCTATCACGGGGAGATAGAGGGTGGTGTGTCGGACTTGCACCGACTAAAACCTCCCGGGTGGTCCTACTCTGCGCAATGGTGGGGGGGGCCGGGATGCGCGTTAGCGATTCGACACAGCCCCCCCCTACGCGCAAGTGCTGCGCTGGTGAGCGTAGCTCGTCTCGGTGCGGCTGTTGGTGTTGCCGCACCACAGGGCATGCCGGACCACCCAGCATGCCCCGGACTCCTCGATCGGCGCCAGAGTTCCCCGTTCTGGCGCCTTCGGTGTATTCACGGCCTATTACGGCCTCACGCCCCGGTCATCTCTGCGTCAGGGGCGGACCTGGCTGGCTGCGATGCAGATTGCGGCTTCGCGCCTGTGGCCGGTCTCCGCCTCTTCTTGCCCCCCTGGCAGGCTTTGTTTCCCGTCCTGTGGTCGGCCTTCTGTCCCGCCGCGCTGCAAACGGCGCAGCGCGGCTTCTGCTCGCAGTTGCGAGCGAGATGGCCGTCCACCCCACAACGGTAGCACAAAGTGCTACGGTCCACCTCAGACTTGCACTGCGTCCTTACGTGCCCCTTTTCGAGGCACCGGAAGCAGCGCAAGTCCCTTGGCTCGAGCAGTAGCACTTTGGCCACCGACCACCCCACCAAGAGCCGGCCACTGTCGACCAGCTTTTTTGCCGCCGTCACGGGGCAGCGGGCCCAAACGGACCCCATCCCCCTATTTGCCCGACGTATTGGGCCCGTTTTGACACGATCCGCCGGACACCCCCCCGCTTCTGCGACCGCTGCGACGACCTCCCCGACGGTGACCGAGTCGTCCAGCTGAGAAATGCGCATTTCTGCACACTTCTCAGGCCGGGCGACCTTTGCGTCCTCCGCCGGGACGATCTCGCGCAGTTTCTGCGCCAACTTTTCCGCCTTCGGGCGGTTTGCTTCTTCGGAGCCGCCGCGCAGCTCTAGAATGCACCCCCCGGTTTTCGCGGGCCGGAACGCGAGCCCCTCAATTTCCAGGTCTGCCAAGGAGATTAGCTCCTTGGCCCTGGAAATGACCTTTTTATAGGTCACGCCCCGCTCGGCAGCATCCGGCAGTATCGTGATCGACACTGCCGCTGCCTGCGCAGGGCGGAGGTTTGGCTTCCTCGGCCTATTTCTTCTCTCAGGCCTCTTGGTGGCCTGGGACTGGGTCGTCGTAGGAGCTCCTGGAGCACTCCTTCTTCCTCTCTTTACCACCTGCGACCAACCGGCTTCCATGGATGCCGGGGGAGGTGGTAAAGGCCGGGATTGAGTGGGAAGATTCGCTGCTGACTGCGTTTTCACTCTTGCGGCTCTTCTACTGCCCTTTATGGGGGTGGGGTCCATCCTACTGGACGCTGGGACATCGGGCTTTCGCGCAGTATTGCGCACGGGAGCCCGTGGTTTTGGCCCAGCGCCAGTCTTCGCGTTGATCGCGGGAGTTGCTTCCGATGCCGGTTTTTGTGCCCTTACTTGGCCCTTAGGGGCCGTGGCAGAAGACGGGTTGACCGGCGGCAGACGTTTCTCTAACGCCGCAAATCTGGCGTTTAGGAGAGTGACCAGTTCCCCTTCCACATCTCTTGCTGCTGTTGGGGGCGGGAGTCCTTCTAACCGAAGCTCCAGCCGAGCGACTTGGGCGCGGACCTCCGTTAACTCCTTGGATTGCCGCGCCACTTCCTCACGAAGCCGTGCATTCTCGGCCTTCGCTCTTCTTGTCTCCTCTTCTAGGAGCCTAGTCTCCGTATTTGTGGCCCGGGAGTACAGCAGTTCAGCTGTTCTCTCCCACTCCTGGGCCACGGTCTTAAGGGCCTTCACATAGGTTCCCTTGAGGTTGCCAGAGGTCATTATGACTTTCTTGACAACCTCAACGGAACTCTTTATCATGTCCCGGAGGAGGTACGATGGTCGGTCTTCCGGCTCCATCTCTGAGTCGGTACCTTCCATCCGAGACAATCTTCCGCCCACACATCGGAGGTGAAACTCCTTGCGGTCCAGTTCAATTTCGTGAGCCTTCCTAGCATTCTCCTCGTCGGCCGCCTTAATGGCGATTTTCAGCTCTCGCCTGGTCTCGGCCTGGCCGACGTACTGCCCATGGGTCGGTGGGCGTCCCCTTCCCCTCTTCGGCTCGTTTCCGGGCTTCCTTTTGGCAGCTATTGTGCCACCGCTAGGTTGCCCCTCCGAGCCAACAGAAACTTCAGAGCTCGGGCGCTTACGCCCCACTGGAGAACCCATCTCACCACCCGAAGTCTCGGACAGGCTGCTGCCCGCCCTGGACCGGTCGTACAGGCGTTGAGACCGCCTAGACGTCCGGGAAACCTCTCCTTCTGACACCGACATTTCCGAATCACAGGCCGAAACATCGTCAGAGTCCACCTCAGCGATTCTCACTGAGATGTCATCCGAAATCCGGGATACAATTGCCAAGGTCGTCGCTAAGGGGCCCGCTAAGGGTCCCGTGGCATGAGTGCCCCCCCCCAGACTACGGCGGGGCTGAGATGTCGCTCCTCCCGAGGCCTTGGCCCCGGAAGAAGCGACACCGAGGGATTCTCCTCCGGCGGAGCCGGAGGTACCCTCCTGAGGGATATTTGAAGTTTTCCTCGATGCCATTTTCTTCAATTGCTCGTTTACGGGCGAGCTCCCCCCCCAAATTACGCCTCGCCCTCCACTGCGCTTCTCAAAAACCGAGAAGCGCAGCAGAAGACGGTATTCCCCACCCCCCCTTTCCCCATTCCCCCCCATTCCCCATTCCCCAACCCACCTACCCCAACCCCCCCAATGCGTTTGGTCCGCGGGAGCTACGCTCCGACCCCCGGCCGCCGTCCGCAGGGCATCCCTGTAAGCGGGAGTACCCTCCGGGCGGCGGCCGACGGCTTCCCCTATCCGCCACCGGGGGACGCGCCAGGTAGGGGTACACCTCCCCCCCTGGAACCTAACCTAACCTAACCTAACCTAACCTAACCCAGTCACCCGCGCCCCGCGAGCCCGAGCGCCACGAAAATTAGCAGCTCCGCGCTTAAAAATTCCAAAAAAAGGAAAAGTTCGTCGGAAGTGCAAGTGCGATACATCAAAGTGTGCGGAAAAGTGAGTGTTGTGTGGTGAAAGTGTCGGTTGTGTTCGGATCACAGTTTTTCGGGAAGTTCCAGGACATCAGGACTGCAAATAACCTCAAAATAACCTCAAAATTAAGGTAAAATCCAATTTTTCCCGAATACTGCCCGAACGCGATCGACGACACCCCCCTTGTGCTACACCGTTTTATAGGGGACGAAATTCCGCACATTTTGAGGGGTCGCACGAGCACCTGGAATCAGGGACGGCGGAGCTGCGAATTTTTGAAAAATTACCGCGTGGCCCTGGAAAACGGGAGCGGGACGCGGGAGATCAAAACCGGATAGCGGCACCGGTTCGCTATATAGCGCCTTGCGTGTACCCATCTATGCATGCACTAAATAGATATAGTTATATAGTTATAGGCTTTTTACTGAATTTTAAAATTTTTTCTTGTGTATTGTGTTGTGTAGTCCTGTGGGAGTCGCGATAACCCCTCATTTTTAGCGCACGATCGAGAGGGGAATTTACCCCCCCTCCCCAGGAGGACTTCACGGGAGCAGTTTTCTTAATAGATTTTGCACAAAAAATTTCTCCCCAAAAAACGGGAAAAACGTGTTTTCCGTTACAGGGTAGCTACCCCATTTCTGGGGATGCAGTTTGGAGCATATTATACAGTCACAAATAACACAAAACACCACTTTTCACAAAACTTATTAATAAAAAATTTTTTCTAACAAAAACACACAAATTACACAAATTTCGACACATTTCCTTAAACAAGGGTGGGTAAAAGGCACCCTAAAAATCCGAAACTCAGGTCATAACGAACAACCAACTCCACACATACAAAAAGTCCAAAAACACCCCGCTGGCATAAGTACTTTGGACACAGGGGCCCGATAAAGGGTACTTTTTCGCCGATTTTTGGAGTTTTGCAACCTCAGTCCAAAATTGGGGGTAAAATTCCGGAGAAATCTCTTTGGGTAAAAATCCAAAATCTTCACCCAAATAAAGAAAATTTCATCAGCTTTCACCCCGTATCATCCAATCCCACGCGCCAAAAAACCCCACCAGGATAAATAGAGAATACACCACGGAGGAAGATAATTTTTTGGCAAATTCACGCAACTTTTTGTGGGATAAACCTAAATAAAAAATTCAAATTTGACCGGAAAATTTTTCTAACTTCACAATTAGGATCTATAGACCATCGAGGCATTTTATTAAGATTTTTTGAAAAAATTAATTAAAACAATAATTTTTGCCACCCCCACCAAAAAATTTTTGTTAACTCTAACTTCATAGTAACATATAATTATTATTAATATATATTTTTGAGAAGCAAAAACCAGTAAAAAGTAAAGAATTTTATAGACTTTAACTAGAGTCAATAAAAAAAATTTTTCCGATAATATACAGATTAAAAATCGCTACTTATCCTGAAAGTGGTAGGAAGAAAATCCTAAAACTTTAGGGGTTTATAACTCAGCCAATAGGGGTGCAAATCAAAATCTAACGCCGTGGAGAACATTTTTTGGTCGGGACAAATAACCTATAAAAATTTCAAAAACCTAGGATCAAAATTGGGGGGGGTCAATTTCGGAATTTATTTACGTAAATACAAATCTTGGAAAATTTTATAAATTCATTATCTCGGGAATTATTGGACCAAATTTAACGGGGTTTTCTTTAATCAGCTTGGAAACGGAAACTCTACAACTCTCATCTGGAGGGCATCGCTCTACATAGAGTCACAACAAAGATAGAGTTCCGACGCATAAATCTGAGGAGGAGGAACACCGGACTCAAATCGAGCTGGGTGGCGGACATCCTATTGGGGAAGCGGAAAGGTATAGAGTTCCAAAATAAAATTTGGAACTCTACATAATCCGGACTCTACCACCCCCCCATAGAGCTCAACGAGCCAAATCAGAAGAGCCCTCGCACGCCTCGCTGCGACTTGTGCAACCGGAGTTATCGACGATCGAAGTTGCGGCCGCCATCTTGATCCGCCATCTTGTTTTTGGAAAAGCGGCCGTAACTTTGGATCCAGCCGTCGTACGGCGGCGCGGTTTTCGCTGGGGACGTTGGCGAGCGGAGCGCTACCAGGCCAGAGCGATAAAAACGGAAAAGGAGAGCTCCTCAAAACCGGTAGAGTCAACCGGATAACTAAGTAGAGCACAACAATAGGAACAGGAGAAACCAAACCGCGGCCTTCTGGGGCGAGCGGCGGCGGAGATATCCGTTCCGGAAAATCGGCTCCGGCGCACCGGACACCTCTTCAGAGAACTTCCGGAAGGGATATCTCGGGAACTATTGGTCCTAGAGAGGCGTGCTTAGGGTCGGGAGATAGGGCATCCAAGGGACTACCATCCGCGCTGCAAAGCAGGACTCTACATAGAGCAGATTGGCATTAATACAGGAAAAATAAGACATACTCACCATCTAACCTCCGGAAGAAGCACGGCATCGGTGATCCTCAACAGCGCGGGCCCCTGGACCACAACCGGCGCTTCGCTGACCACTGGAACCGAGGACTGCACCTGCAAAAAAAAAAAAAAAAAAACATTAATTTAGATTAATAAAAGGGAGACTTACGGGAGAGAAGATGTCGGGCCGAGCAGAGTCCGTGAAGAGTGGGAGGTCCGGACGTAGCGCGGGGTCGGGCAAGGGTAACCTGAGAAGGACGGCTACAGTTAAGAGCGCCCAAACCGCAGCGAGAAGAACGGCCGCGGACATCGCCAGAGGGGTGGAAATCACGCCACAACAAAGATGCCCTGATTCGCTGGAGGAGGAGGAACCCTGCGGGAGGGAAGGCCTGAACCCTAAGACAGACACCGCGGCAAACCCTGGCGCCGACGACACAGAACAGACTGCTGAGACCCAACAGGAGACACCCCCGGCAGAAGCACCGACCATTAATCCCCTACAAAAGGTGGATGACGACTTCCTCGACGCTACCATAGAGATGGCCCTGGCGGAAGTCCGAGCAGCCGAAGAGATGGAGAAGGCGGACCTCTTCGGTGAACTGGAGGAACTCAGTGGTCAGGAACGCGGATCGGGGGGGGCAGGCAGTGGAGATGACTGGTCGGACATGAACAGTGAGGGAAGCTGGAGGGCAGGTAGAGCCAGCATGCTGCCCCCAGTAGGCAAAATACAGGGAGTTGCAATGGACCTTGCTACGATCCGATCCAACAAGATCCTTCAGTCGGGAAAAGAGGCCCTGGAGAGAGCAGGCAACATGAAAAGAGAGAGTAAGGTAGAGGCAACGGAGTGTCTCCAGGCTCTCTACGAAACTGTCCTGTCTCTCTCTGACTCTAGAAACAGACACAAGGTCGCCGCGGAACAGGAGAGATCAAGGGCAGCTCGGGAGCTTGTTAGGGTGGAGAGGGCACACGCAAGGGATCTCGCAGCACTCAGTAAGAGGTGCAACGAGAAGGTAGAGGAGGCGCTGCGAGCCATACTTCAAACCCAAGGACTGGCAGACGGAATCCAGCGATGGCTCAACTTCGAGATGGACGGCCCCATCAAAGCAATAGGAGCCGTCCACCTCGAACTACGAACCCTGACGGCCAGAACCTCGGAAACCCGAGCACAAACGGTGGACCCCCCCCCGGCGAGAGAGACCGCTGTGGAGGAGCGGCTGGCGGAGCTTACGACGCAGATGGAGGGTCTCACCAGTCTCACGAGAGGGCTTCAGGTTGACGTGGAAAGGTGGAGGCTGGAGGCTGAAAACGCAACCAGATACCTGCGCACGGTGGGAGCAGAGCAAACTCAGGCCCCCTCCGTGGATGCGGAGGCGGGGAGGGTCCTGAAGGAGCTCCGTCAGGACATCGCCGAGCTGCGAGCAGGGATCATGGAGAGAGCCGAGAAACCGGCACCGCCAGTACTGACCAGAGACGAAGTGGCACTGGAGATAGGAAGAGCCGTGGGCCCGCTGGTGGATGGCCTCCGAAACCTGAGAGAGGAGATGGCTGAGGTGAGAGATCTGACCCTGGTGGATCAGACGCCAGCGAACATTACAACGGGCATAGGGATGGAGATGGCCCTGTCTGACACCAGGGAATTAATCACTGAAGCGCTGGCACCACTGGATGACACCCTCACAAACCTCGTCAGGAAAACAGGCGACCTGAGCACCAAAGTCGACACATATGCACAGGCCGTAAAGACCGGTGGGCACAGAAAAGGCGACTCACACACTTCGGAGAGGGCCGACACTGGAAACCAGGGCAGCCAGAGAAGACTGACTCCCACCCCCCCCCCACCCAGCTATGGACTGGTAGTGGAGTCTGTTGACCCGCGACACTCAGGTGAGGATATAATCAAGAAACTCAAGCAGACTATAGACGTCATCAGCCTGGGTGTCGGGATCAACAGACTCCGCCGCATAAGAGACCAGAAAGTGATCCTGGGGTGCTCCACAGCGGGAGAAAGGGAGCTCCTCTACGGGGAAATATCCAAGGCAAAGAACGGCCTCACAGTGTCTAGAACTTCGCAGAGGAGCCCTCTACTGAGGCTCCTCGGCGTGGCAAAAGACACTGAGGATTCCCAAGTCACCAGGGCAATTGCAGACCAAAATGGGGCCTTACTGTCGCAACTCCCAGCGGACAAGAGAAAAGCCAAGGTGGTAAGAAGGACAAGGGGCAGAAATGGAGACCTCCAAAATATAATAGTGGAAGTACACCCAGCAGTATGGGGAGCGCTTAAGGACCGGAGGGTACGCATTGGCTACCAAATGGTAGCTGCTGTCGACCAATCCCCGGTAACTCAATGCTACCGTTGTTTAGGGTTTGGTCACCGAGCAACCCTCTGTAAAGCCTCTAGCCCCATCTGCGGGTACTGCACAGAGCTCCATGATACAAGGAAGTGCCCCAACAAAAATGCCCCCCCCCCGGTGTGTGAACTGCAAAGAGGCCAAGATTCAACCGGCAGTGGACCACCCCGCCTTCTCGAAGGAATGCCAAGTCTGGCGGAAATTTGACGGACTCGCCAGAACCGCGGTGGCCTACTGCTGAGGTCCTCCCTGTGAGACACGTTCGGAACCCCCCCCCCACAGATACTCACCAGCTGTCGCGGGACTCCTCGGCGGTCTCGCCCTCCCTCTCCAGTGACCGGCGAAGCCTGGGGGTGGACCCCATCGCCTCTCGAAGCGCACGCCGGCTCCGACCTGAAACAGAAGGAAACACTCAATTAGTACACACACACACACATGCAACACACACAGAACAACACACAGTACTTCCCTCAACGAAAAACACCAACACACAGGTAAGTGGAGCAGAGGAAACCGACGCGCAGCCACACCCTGGAACGGAAAACACACCAGTTAGGGAACGCGAAAACACCTCACACCTGCACCTACATTCCGCGACTCCCGCAGGAGATAATGTAACCCGACTGGGAATCTGCCCCCAGGTCCCCCATAAGGGGCTTAAGTTTGGACAGGCTAACCTTGGCAGAGGCTATGCCGCTACCAAGGAATGCCTGACGGAGGCTAGAGCAGCCAAAATTTCAGTTCTCCTCCTACAGGAACCATATGTAGGCAACAAAGCCCACCTTACAGTCACGAACCCGGACAGAGTTGTCCAGAAGTTCACTACCGACAGGGCGAAGCCAGTCAGGGCGGCAATAGTCGTACTAGACCCCAACATAATCGTCACAGCTGACCCAGACCTAGCGTCCGAAGACATGATCGCCGCCACGATCAACGTGGAGGGAGAGTCCATAGGCTTAATTAGCTTCTACCTGGACGGCAATGAAGATGTCAGCATCGGGCTGCGAAAACTGAGCGCGGCGGTCACACAACAAAACAGCACAACAACGGGAACAATAGCCGGAGGAGACGCAAACGCCACTAGCCCCCTGTGGGGATGCTCTCGCGGCGATGGAAGGGGATTGGAAGTGGAGCAGGTCACAACCGAGCTGGACCTAAACTGCGTTAATGAAGGTAATTCTCCAACATTTGAGGCCTACAGGGCCGGAAGACTGTGCAATAGTATCATCGATGTAACATTCTGCTCGACCAGGCTGCTCACGAGGGTGGAACACTGGCGAATCGACGACGGACTATCAACACTGTCGGATCACAAGGCCATCCGCTTCGACCTGAGAGGAAGAAGAACGCAAACACCACCACTCCTACAACGACCTAGCACCAGGAAATGGAACCCATCAAAAGCAGACTGGACCCTGTTCGGGGATATACTTAAACAGGGAGTAGAGGAGAAGAACATCCTGCACCAGACCAACTCTGCATCTACACCAGCACAGCTGGAGGAAGCTGTGGTAGACTTCTGCCAGATCATTGAGCAAGCCTGCGACGAGTCAATGCCCCAAATGAAACCAAGAACTGCAGGAAAGAGAGACTCTTGGTGGACAGAAGAACTCTCAGCCCGGAAGAGAGAGGTCCGGCAGAAGGCCCGGAGGGTGAGAGTTGCAAGTGCTCGAAGACGCCCCTACGTCGTGGAAGAATACCTGGCACTAAAGGAGCTGTACAAGAAAGAGATAGAGACGGCAGTAACGGAGAGCTGGAAATCCTTTTGCTCTAAGCAGGAGATCGAAAATGTGTGGCAAAGCGCTTACAGAATCGTTAAGCAATGCAGGGCGCGCACGGACGATAAACTGCTCAGAGCGGAGGATGGCGGAGCCACTCTATCTCCAGAGGCCTCAGCACTGCTCCTGGCGCGCACATTTTACCCGGACGATAGCGTCGCCACGGACACCCAGGAGCAGCAGAGAGTGAGGCAACACAGCCAAACGGTGCTGCAAAATCTCGGGGAAAACCCTGAGATCGAGCATCAATGCACACCGTTTACAGAAACAGAAATCGAAACGGTCCTGAGGGGAATGAACCCAAAGAAGGCCCCAGGACCCGACGGAATAACCTCCGACATATGTGCCAGAGTTATTGACAGTTGCCCAGAGGTCACCAGAAGGGTGCTAGACCGATGCCTTCAACTGGGACACTTCCCAGTCGTCTGGAAGAAGGCAATGATAAGGGTGATACCAAAACCGGCCAAAGACGACTACGGTCGTCCAAAATCGTACAGGCCAATCGGACTGCTGCCAGTAATGGGAAAGGTGCTAGAGAAGCTCTTTGTAAACCGGCTCCAATGGGACCTAGGCCGAAGAGGTCGACTGAATCCCCTACAATACGGCTTCACACCCCAACGCAGCACCGAAGACGCCCTGTACGACGCTATCACCCTTATCATGCAGGGTATTGCGGCTAAGAAAATCGTGGTCGGAGTGTCCCTAGATATAGAAGGGGCCTTTGATAACGCCTGGTGGCCAGGCATAATAACGCAGCTGCATGAGAAAGGGACCGACCCGGCGATATTGAGACTGATAGGTAGCTACCTCTCTGAAAGGGAGGTGGCCGTGCAGTATGCGGGGGCGACTGTCACTAAATCCACGACAAAGGGATGCATCCAAGGATCCACGTGTGGTCCTATTCTCTGGAATGTCCAGCTCGACCCACTATTGGATGCATCCAAGAACACGGAGGTACACGTGCAAGCATTCGCAGACGACATCCTCCTGATTGGAGAAGGAAGCACCGGAGAGGAGGTTGAGAGAAAGCTCAACTCTGCCTTGGAGCTAGTTCTGGAATGGGGACGACAGCACAAGATGCGTTTCGCCCCCCATAAGACCCAGGCAGTAGTCTTCACAAGAAAGCTGAAGTACCACTCTCCGGTGATCAGGATGGACGGCACAGTCGTCAGTTGCGCAGACCGGTTCAAGATACTGGGCGTGACAATCGATAGGAACCTCAACTTCGCAGAGCACCTGGACGATGTTAGCAGGAAGGCCCTAAGCCTCTACAAGACGGTTGCGAGAGCAGCCAAAGCGCAGTGGGGCCTAAACCCAGACATCGTCCGGAGGATTTATACAGCAGTTGTGGAACCTACGATGCTATATGCAGCGAATTGCTGGGGACAGACGGCGGATAGGAAGGGAAACCGCAAGAAACTGGACAGGGTCACCAGAATGTTCGCCATCAAGATCGCAAAGACCCATTGCACAACATCCACGACGGCGAGCACTATTCTTGCGGGTATCCTGCCGCTGGCCCTGAGAGCACGGGAGCAACTGCAGCTGTTCCAGGCCAAGAGAGGGAAGCCGATGTCGGAGCTCCCAGGTCGTGAGCTCCAGACCAGAGCCAGCCCCTTTAATCTGCCACACCCGTCGGCGAGGAGGAAAGTCGTGTACGGTATGATCTCCAATGAGGAGGATCTAGCAAAGATTCCGAACGACTTTCCGAGAATCTTCACGGACGGGAGCAAGATCGAGGGGAGAGTAGGCGCGGCCATAATCTGCTGGGTAGGGGGCATTGAGATGAAGACCGCAACCCTAAGACTCGAGAGCTATTGCACAGTGTTCCAGGCGGAGATGTCGGCGATCGTCAGGGCCCTCAACGAGGCCAAACGTAGAAAAGCGCTCAACAAAGTGAACATCCTCAGCGATTCCCGGTCATCACTGGAAGCTATAGCGGACCCAAACTCCCTCAACCCTCTAGCAGTGGAGATCAGGGAGCTCCTTGGTGAACTGCAAGAGCAGGGGGGGGAAGCCCATCTTTTTTGGGTTAAAGCACACACGGGAATCGCTGGAAACGAGAGAGCAGATGAACTCGCCAAAAAAGCAGCAATAAAACTGAAGACCAGACCGTTCTACGACCGATTCCCCCTGTCGTACGCGAGGCGATCCATACGGGCAGAAACTTTGAAGGCATACCAGAAGGAATACGACGCCTCCTCCCAAGGCAGCGTTACCAAATTGTTCCTGCCTAGCGTCCAGGCTGCTAAGAAGATCGTCGAGAAGACCCCGACCAACAACCAAATAGCCCAGGTGCTGACAGGGCACGGAGCATTCAGGGACTACCTCCACAAATTTAAACTAAGGGACGATCCATTCTGCACTTGCGATGACGAAACTCCGCAGACCAGCCTCCACCTCCTCTTGGAGTGCCCTAGATTTGCTAGGCGGAGGTTCGACTGCGAGTGCAGGATGGATCATGCCATGGGGACCTCGGAACTGGCGGCGATTATGGCTGACGACTACAAAAGACCCGCCTTGCTGGAATTCGCTCTGTCGATACTTAAAACCGCCAGAATAGGTTGTTAGGTTGAAAAAAGTTAGGTTAAAAAAGGTTAGGTTCAAAAAGGTTAGGTTTAAAAAAGTTAGGTTCTAAAATGTTAGGTACAAAAAAGTTAGGTTTAAAAAGATTAGGTTCAAAAAAGTTAGGTTCAAAAAGGTTAGGTTGAAAAAAGTTAGGTTGAAAAAAGTTAGGTTCAAAAATGTCAGGTTCAAAAAAGTTAGGTTTAAAAAGGTTAGGTTCAAAAAAGTTATGTTCAAAAAGGTTAGGTTTAAAAAAGTTAGGTTCAAAAAAGGTAGGTTGAAGAAAGTTAGGTTGAAAAAAGTTAGGTTAAAAAAGGTTAGGTTCAAAAAGGTTAGGTTCAAAAAAGTTAGGTTGAAAAAAGTTAGGTTCAAAAAAGGTAGGTTGAAAAAAGTTAGGTTGAAAAAGTTAGGTCCAAAAAAGTTAGGTTAAAAAAGGTTAGGTTCGTAAAGGTTAGGTTAAAAAAAGTTAGGTTGAAAAAAGTTAGGTTCAAAAAAGGTAGGTTGAAGAAAGTTAGGTTGAAAAAAGTTAGGTTAAAAAAGGTTAGGTTCAAAAAGGTTAGGTTCATAAAAGTTAGGTTTAAAAAAGTTAGGTTGAAAAAAGTTAGGTTCAAAAAAGTTAGGTTTAAAAAAGTTAGGTCCTAAAATGTCAGGTACAAAAAAGTTAGGTTTAAAAAGATTAGGTTAAAAAAAGTTAGGTTCAAAAAGGTTAGGTTGAAAAAAGTTAGGTTGAAAAAAGTTAGGTTCAAAAATGTCAGGTTCAAAAAAGTTAGGTTTAAAAAGGTTAGGTTTAAAAAAGTTATGTTCAAAAAAGGTAGGTTGAAGAAAGTTAGGTTGAAAAAAGTTAGGTTAAAAAAGGTTAGGTTCAAAAAGGTTAGGTTCAAAAAAGTTAGGTTGAAAAAAGTTAGGTTCAAAAAAGGTAGGTTGAAAAAAGTTAGGTTGAAAAAGTTAGGTCCAAAAAAGTTAGGTTAAAAAAGGTTAGGTTCATAAAGGTTAGGTTAAAAAAAGTTAGGTTGAAAAAAGTTAGGTTCAAAAAAGGTAGGTTGAAGAAAGTTAGGTTGAAAAAAGTTAGGTTAAAAAAGGTTAGGTTCAAAAAGGTTAGGTTCATAAAAGTTAGGTTTAAAAAAGTTAGGTTGAAAAAAGTTAGGTTCAAAAAAGTTAGGTTTAAAAAAGTTAGGTTCTAAAATGTCAGGTACAAAAAAGTTAGGTTTAAAAAGATTAGGTTAAAAAAAGTTAGGTTCAAAAAGGTTAGGTTGAAAAAAGTTAGGTTGAAAAAAGTTAGGTTCAAAAATGTCAGGTTCAAAAAAGTTAGGTTTAAAAAGGTTAGGTTTAAAAAAGTTATGTTCAAAAAAGGTAGGTTGAAGAAAGTTAGGTTGAAAAAAGTTAGGTTAAAAAAGGTTAGGTTCAAAAAGGTTAGGTTCAAAAAAGTTAGGTTGTAAAAAGTTAGGTTCAAAAAAGGTAGGTTGAAAAAAGTTAGGTTGAAAAAGTTAGGTCCAAAAAAGTTAGGTTAAAAAAGGTTAGGTTCATAAAGGTTAGGTTAAAAAAAGTTAGGTTGAAAAAAGTTAGGTTCAAAAAAGGTAGGTTGAAGAAAGTTAGGTTGAAAAAAGGTAGGTTGAAGAAAGTTAGGTTGAAAAAAGTTAGGTTAAAAAAGGTTAGGTTCAAAAAGGTTAGGTTTAAAAAAGTTAGGTTCTAAAATGTTAGGTACAAAAAAGTTAGGTTTAAAAAGATTAGGTTCAAAAAAGTTAGGTTCAAAAAGGTTAGGTTGAAAAAAGTTAGGTTGAAAAAAGTTAGGTTCAAAAATGTCAGGTTCAAAAAAGTTAGGTTTAAAAAGGTTAGGTTCAAAAAAGTTATGTTCAAAAAGGTTAGGTTTAAAAAAGTTAGGTTCAAAAAAGGTAGGTTGAAGAAAGTTAGGTTGAAAAAAGTTAGGTTAAAAAAGGTTAGGTTCAAAAAGGTTAGGTTCAAAAAAGTTAGGTTGAAAAAAGTTAGGTTCAAAAAAGGTAGGTTGATAAAAGTTAGGTTGAAAAAGTTAGGTCCAAAAAAGTTAGGTTAAAAAAGGTTAGGTTCATAAAGGTTAGGTTAAAAAAAGTTAGGTTGAAAAAAGTTAGGTTGAAAAAAGTTAGGTTCAAAAAAGGTAGGTTGAAGAAAGTTAGGTTGAAAAAAGTTAGGTTAAAAAAGGTTAGGTTCAAAAAGGTTAGGTTCAAAAAAGTTAGGTTGAAAAAAGTTAGGTTCAAAAAAGTTAGGTTGAATAAAGTTAGGTCCAAAAAGGTAAGGTTTAAAAAAGTTAGGTTGAAAAAAGTTAGGTTCAAAAAGGTTAGATTGAAAAAGGTTAGGTTCAAAAAATTTAGGTTTTTAAGGGCCAGGTTACTAATAAGTTCGGTTCAAAAAGGTTAGGTTCAAAAAAGTTAGGTTCAAAAGATTACAAAAAAAGGTTACAAAAACCGATATATGAATGCATTTGAACCGCTGTCGTTCAAATGCATTCATATATCATTTTCAAAGTAATGAGAGTTTGTATTAATTGGTGCCATTTTTAGTAAATGTAATTTTTTTTGCGATTTTCGACACCAAGAACGTCTAAATCGGTCAAAAGACTGCTGACATATGAGCAATTGTATTATTAATTATTTTTTAGTTCGTATTTGACTCAACAGATGGCGGTGTCCCTTTTTACATCGCGGTATCATTACGTTCGGCTCATTTGCATAAGTAGTGCTCGTTATATATATTACATCACCATCACCATCTCCATCAACATCAACAACTGAGAGGTGGCCCTGTCCGATGGACGCAGTTTTTGAATAATTACGTTTATAACGTTTTGATGGAATTGATATTTCCTTCAATATATATTATGTACTAATTGCTTGATACGAGCGTAAATATTATCGAATGCTTATTATTGTTCACGCATTAGTCTAATTTTATTTTTGTTAATTAGGGTAAGTGATTAAGTAACGAACGGAAGTAAGTATGAACTTGTTATACTTTTGCGTTAAAAGTAATATAATTAGTTGGTATTTAAATAATAAATAAATACAGGACATCACACACATTGCTCTGATTAGACACAAACACATTTCTGTGGTAAGTAGCAAAAGCACTTGCGTTACAGAAATAAAAAACAACGACGGTACCACAACACCCAGACCACATAGAAAACACCGAGACAATAATAATATAAAATAATAATAAAAATAATAATAATAAATTATTTTAATAATAATTTTACGAATACACTACTGAACGGATATTGATGAAACTTGGTAGTTAAGAGAAGAGAGGGAGGGCATAGCAAATAATAGAAAAGCATAGCAAATAAAAAAAAAGTATTATAAAATTAGTATCAATAAAAAAGATTGACTTTGACATAAGGGTTGTGCAAAGCAAATGGGTATGTACACACGGTAAACATGTCATGTCTGCTCGCTCGCACACCATATTTTTAAGTTCGTTAGCACCAAATATTGTAAAGATTAGGATAACTACTGAGTTGCTTGTCTGGTTCTTCTCGGTAGGATTGGTTCCGAACCGGCTATAGCTTCAATTTTGGTTTGTTTTCATTTTGACAATGCATAACCAATATGAATAAATGAGTTGATTATGATTGTGATCATAGTAAATATTTAGTAAAAAGTAGCTTTTTTAATATACTATCTTCTATTTAATATATTATACTATAGATGCAGTTAGCGTTAAATAAATCCGTCATCTCATTATCTCAAGAAACGACTTGAAGTCGGCTGGTGGGATTATCACTGAAAACAAAGTGCTAACGGCATATAACTATGACATACTCGTATTATCACTGTAAACAAAGTGCTAACGGCATATAACTATATGACATACTCGTATTATCACTGTAAACAAAGTGCTAACGGCATATAACTATATGACATACTCGTATTATCACTGTAAACAAAGTGCTAACGGCATATAACTATATGACATACTCGTATTATCACTGAAAACAAAGTGCTAACGGCATATAACTATATGACATACTCGTATTATCACTGTAAACAAAGTGCTAACGGCATATAACTATATGACATACTCGTATTATTTACTTACAATATCTCCTTCATAATTTTTTGCCTTTAACACTTCTATTTAAACATTTTACTTTTATACTTGTACGAGTAAATATTATTTAAACTTCTTTATTAACAAACCACTTAACATCAGGTGGGATGAGGTCAATCTTGAAGTGCAATAAAAAAAAATACTAGTGGTCCCGCCGAACATTGTAACGCCCTTTTTTTTTATATTGTCTACCCTTTTAAACCTTCCAAGGACCTCCACAATTATTTTAAAACCAACATTATCCAAATTGGTCTAGCCTTAGCCTTAGACAAACGAACGGCGATACAATTTTATATTTGCCGATAATTAAGAAAGTAGCTCAATTAAGCTGAGATCATTGTTTGTGCATCCAACTAAAGTGTCGTGTGCTTTTGTTGGACCTAATTAATTGTTTGTTTGTTGTAGCGGCTCATTAATGCTGTTTGTCGTCCGAGCTGATAATTTCACCATTTGTTACTTTCTAACTCCCCAGTTCCCGGCAGGCGCCCGCGGGACCCGCTCTCGTCTCTGAATATTCTGGTGAGTACATATTTTTTATAAACTAACTTCTTACGTCTTTTCTATACTAATATTATAAAGCTGAAGAGTTTGTTTGTTTGTTTGTTTGAACGCGCTAATCTCCGAAACTACTGGTGCGATTTGAATAATTCTTTTTTTGTTGGATAGTCCATTTATCGAGGAAGGCTATAGGCTAAATAACATTACGCTATGACCAATAGGAGCAAAGACAGAGCGGTAAATGTGTAAAAAACGGGGAAAATTATTCATCCTCGAGGGCTTCCGTTGCGTGCGCTGCGAAAACGGTTCAAGATACCAAAAATATATGTATGAAAGAATAATTCCTATTGAAATCATCTAAAAAAATGTCCACGCGGACGAAGTCGCGGGCGGCCGCTAGTTTCACATAATTTCAATATAAAAGTATTTTGTATAGTGGTCTAGTATAGTCTGATTAATTACCAAATTACACTCAAATCTATTCAGAAGGCAACGTCATGATGACACTCTGCTTACTGATTTTCAACCTCCGACACAAAAACGACGGGCTCTTGTAAGTTTAACTTGTCTGTCTGTGAGTCTGTTTGTTTGTGGCTTCAGAGCTCCCAAAGGGGATTGTTTTTTAACGACCTCCGTAGCCGAGAGGCGAGCGTGCTGGACTTTGGCGTCGCGTCATCTCTGAGGTCCCGGGTTCGATCCCCGGTCGGGTCAATATGGGAAACGTACTTTTCTTTATTGTCTCGGGTCTGGGTGTTGTGGTACCGTCATTGTTTCTGATTTCTGTAACACAAGTGCTTTAGCTACTTACCACAGAATCAGAGCAATGTATGTGATGTTGTCTACTTTTTTTTGTATGAAAAGTGAATTAGTCATTTAGTCGGGACTATTCTTGGCTGTGTTTGAAGGAAATCGGTCCAAGATGGCCGCCGTACTCTCGAAATGACTTATAACGTTTATTTCGACACACGCTTGCACGCCTCGACTCGGGCGCTTTAGTATGTATTCAAACTATTTAATTGCTATATTATTATAGTGCTCTCACGGTTCGGACAGGTTGGTTTCTAACCAACTTTAAAAAAGAGAAGGTTTCTCAATTCGATAGGGACAACAGGATTTGATGATGGCATCCTAGAGGGATAGAGGGGAAGTCATTGGTACAAATGATTGGACATATTGCACCTGCAGCACGTCGAGGTGAACACTCCCAGTAGGAGTTGGAACTTACGCGCACGATTATTACGAGAAATATTTTATCTCTTACCAGAGGCTAACGGTTGATACAGCAGAAAAATTAAATCGCCTGCGATAACTTGCGGTTGGGTCAGTTGGTAAGAGCAGCACGCGCGATACGTGAAGGTCGTGGGTTCGATTCCCGCACCGTAAGGGAAGATAAAAAATATGTTTCTAATATTTATGCGCACGACAGGGCTTGCTTTTTCTTCATTAATAAGTTAGAATGTCATAACTTTAACTTGAGAAATAAACACAAACTTGCTGTTTCACATCTAAGATTCATAAAATTAGTAAGTATTTCCTTTGTGAGGTTAAGTCTGAAGATTTTTAATAAGTGGCCACAAAAGATCACTGCATTACCTATAAATCACCTTTGCATAGATTTACCTAAGTCTGAGATCAAAAATTGTCGAATGAAAAAAGGATATTATAAAATAGAAGATTATGTTAGTGACAAAGATGTTTAGACTTGATACCATTAATTATGTAAACTAGTCATACGCTATGTTGTTTATATGCTATGTTGCTTGTATGTCACCATTTTTGTAAGTTTTTGAAACTATCGAGTTTCTCGCCGGTTCTTCTCGATAGAAGCAACATTCTATTATTTCCTCTTTGTCTGGAAGATATTGCTTTCTAGCAATAAGACCGCCTAAATTGTACTTCATTATGTCTGTAAAACCAATTCCTGTCAAATTCTGTGCAATAAAGTGTATCTATATATCTATCTAACAGTCCGAACACGGCGGTGGTATAATCAAACGATTCATAAATGCTTTTGTAAAAGTTTACATTTAATATTCTATTCTATTTTGCCTGTAGCTATAGCATGTTTTGTTTCCAGATTATCGTCCCTCGAGATGTGTCTCGCTCGCGCGCTAGTCTCGCTGGTCGCGCTGGTCGCGCTGGGTGCGCCGGCGCAGGCCGCGGAGCCGCTGCGCGCGCAGTGCCCGTCGCCCGCGGTCGCGACTTGCCGCCTCAAAGCGAGGGACCCGGACGGCCCGCCCTTCCTCGACTACTTTATTGTCGACGGTATGATCTGTAGGGCTCCGTAGCCAAAGGGTAACACGGGACCCTGTTACTGAGACTCCACTCGATTATCTGTGTGACAAATGTCATCTAAATCAGTCCAACAGGGAAAATTCAAATTTTTAGTCCGTCCGTATTTTTGCATTTTTCCACCTGATCAGTAACGGCGATACAATGAATTGAGTAGGTCCATGACGTCATCAGCGGGTACATTCATTACCCGTGAAGTGACGTAACGAGCCCCAAGCTCGCAACGCAAATATAAACGCGAAATTTTGTAAAAATGTATGGATGTCATAATATCTGGATGTATGTTTGTTCCTCTTTCACGGAACAACTTCTGATCTGATTTGGATTAAATTCCGTTGGAAGAGAGATAGGTATACTACTAGATTGTTTTTTGTTGATTGAAATAACGCGGGCGAAGTCGTGAGCAAAAGATAAAGGTGTTTCAAGTTACAAGAAGCTACCAATAATTATTATGTGTGTCTGTCTGTAGCATCTTAGCTCCCGACGGATTAACCTACTATTGACATCCTAGGAGGAGGCATTGTGGTGTATAATTTGAAAACGATGTAGGTACTGCTTATGATCGATGCCCCGTAATGACTTGAGTAATTTCGAACGATATACGACATTCGCCAATTTCCACAATGGTTTTGAGCCAGTAGAAGATATACATTTTAAGACTTTTGCGTTCCATTTTAAGCATTTTAAAATAGTTTGTATTAACTACTAAATTAAAATGGTGTCGCGTTTTGACCAGTAGAAGATGTTGGAATCCTTGGCTTCCCTTGCCTTCCTTGTATGCCTCTTGCCACTCCACAGCCAACCTCCTGCAAATCTCGCGATTAGCGTAGGACAGAGGGAATTCATTGAACGTTTGGGCAGGCACCCTCGCGCGGACGTCTGCCAATTCGTTGCCCTCTATGCCTACGTGAGCTTTGACCCAAATTAAGGATATGGTGATAGAGTAAGCGAAGTTGGTGGAGCAACTGGTTGAGAGAACAAACTGTAGAATCCGCATTATTTCAATCTTGAAGTGCTTTTAAAGATGATAAGCTGTCGGTGGCGATGACGGTGTTGTGTTTTCATCTATTTTGTAGCAGTCGTTTCTTCGGCTGTTAATTCTGTGATGGAAACGGTTGAGGTGCGAGGTAGCTTTTTGACGTTCGGGCCCATCCCAATTAGCGAGGTACCAGTGGTGTGTGTGTGTGTGTGTCAGGTCACCAGATGAGCGTCCGGTACGAGGAGGGCGCGTCGCTGGTGGAGGCGTGCGAGTCCTGGCCGCTGTCGGCGGCGCGGCCCTCCTTCCCGCGGCGCGCGCTCTTCCGCGAGCTCGAACTGTACGGCTGCGCGCCCCCCGCCCCCCTCTCGTACGCGGCCGCCCTGCGCGCGCGCAACATACTCCTTGGCGAGACGCTGCTCATCTATGACCTGCAGGTACCTTTCATACTTAGTTACAATATTGTTGACGACCTCCGTAGCCGAGAAGCGAGGGTGGAGGACTTTGGCGTCGCGCCATATCTTAGGTTCGGGTTCGATCTCCGGTCGGGTCTACATAAGAAACGAACTTTTTTGTATTGTCTCGGGTCTGGGTGTTGTGGTACCGTCGTTGTTTCTGATATCTGTAACACAAGTGCTAAGCTACTTACCAGGGAATCAGAGCAATGTATTTGATGTTGTCCAATATTTATTTATTGTTGTTTACCGACAGTTCGATATTAGCGAATCTTGGATTTGAAATTTGTCATACATAATGTATAATTGTACAAGCACAATCTACATAATTTTGCTAATTTTGCGTTTTTGTAAAGATTAATAAATGCACTACAATAAACACTGTATGCACTTTCAATCAATATTTTGGCCTCGCTTAACTTGTACGCTTGTCGCAGCCGGGGCGCGTCAGTCCATTTAAACTCGTTTGCGAATATGTAGATGTATGTAAGGCGCTGGAATAATAAATACTTTTTATCCAGAAATAACACCACGACCCACAGCAGCGCTATGTCACATGACACCGGCCCGCATCTTGTGTGGGATGTAGGCAGATCCTAGACGACTGATGTTATGTTTGTGTGTGTGCTCGTGTGATAGTGTGCTTGTGGGTTTCATATTCATATTCATATTCATATTCTTTATTGCACTCCATAAGTAAAGTAGGTATTACATATTATAGTTGCTTAGAACTAAAAGTACAATTTATGGACCCTGTCGTGCACGGCAACGTAGGAGAGGGGAGGAGTTTAACATATTTAAAAATATTTAGTTATTAATAAGCATTGGATTTATATTAATTGTATCTAATAATATTATGCTTGTTATAGTTTGTCCTGTAAATAATCTTGTATGGTGTAATATTGTTTATTGATTAGGAGTTTTTTTATATGTTTAATGTAAATATTTAGTTTGGTAATCTTTTTTATTGAGTCTGGCAATTTATTGTAAATTTTTATTGACATAACTTGATTTATTTTACTTTATTTTATTTTATTTTGATTTATTAGGACAACCAACAAAAAACCGTTAAAAATACATATTTAGGAACAAACATAAACTAAAAGCTAAGCGTCATCTTAATTCTATTTGTGTGTAACATCAATGTGCTCTCACTTAAGGTATTATTAGACACTACTGTAACATCTATGCACGTTGAATGCGTCCAGGCCGACGCGTGTCTGACGGCGTCCAGTTTCCTGGAGCTGCCGCCTTCGCTGCGGAAGCTGGTGATCCGAGGGTCGGGCAGCTCGGCCATCCCGGCGCGGGCGGCGCTGGGCGCGCTGGAGCAGGTGCGCGAGCTGCGCCTGCGGCTGGTGACGCCGGCGTCGCTGCCGCCGCGGCTCGACGTGCTGGAGCTCGAGGAGACCGGCATACGGGACCTGCCGCCCGAGGCGCTCAATGTGCTCTCACTTAAGGTATTATTAGACACTACTGTACATTACTAGCGGCTGCCCGCGGCGCCGTCCGCGTACAATCTGTTATTATAACGTACGTCTTTTACCCATTTAGATGACTTCCGTAGCCGAGAGGCAAGCGTGCCTCACTTTGGCGTCGCGTCATCTCTGAGGTTCTGGGTTCGATCCCCGGTCGGGTCAATATGGGAAACGAACTTTTCTGTATGTCTCGGGTCTGGGTGTTGTGGTAACGTCGTTGTTTCTGATTTCTGTAACACAGGTGCTTTAACTACTTACCACAGAATCAGAGCAATGTATGTGATGTTGTCCAATATTTATTATTTTTTATTTATATTTAGGGATTGGCTTCACAAATATGCATAACGTTGTCGAGGGGGAATGCCTACCGCACCGTCGCCCTCAGCGGAGAACAGAGAGTGGTGTGTCGGGTTTGCACCTACTAAAACCCCCTGGGTGGCCAACTTCCAAAAAATCATTCTTCCATGAATTTTCAATATTTTCATTCAAAATTTATGAAGGTTATGGCACTATTTACACTATTTTTTCTGCTGAAGAACTAGTTTACTTCTTTTTTTCTCGTAGACCATCCCAGCTTCAGAGCAAAGGCGACCTGAATAAACGTTATTTTCTGGCGCTTGTGGGCGATTTCTTTGTAAAGGCTATTATTGATTTATTATTAACGTACGTTCGTAATTATTTAATTGTTTATTTAGTTTTATAGTTGACTACAGAACCCTAAAAAAGAATAAACTGTCACTTGAAGAAAATATTTGTAAGCGAATTCATTGCATTGCAATAAAGTTTTAATGAAAAAAATATTGTAAATATGTGTATATGCTATTTCAATGTAAAAAAACGACTAACTCAAGAAATTATTAGAGGCTGCTGTAATTAGTATTTTACATTAAAAGTTTTGGCGCAAATAATATCGTATTTCAAACACCAATTTATCGAAAAGGTAGTGACATATCGGGCCCTACTTATGTAAACCGCGGAAAATCTCGTCATCGCGTTGTAAAGTAGTACAGCGCCATCTATTGATAAAAAGTGGAAGTTTGTTGTCGGTACTAAAATTGTTGGTACATTTATTGCAGAAAAAATATAACAAATAATTTAATGTTTAAGATACCTATTTAGACTAAACTTAAATTAATTATTGAACGGTTGTACAGTCCGCTCGACAAATTGCCAGTAGCGACATGTCAGAACCTGTTTACGGGGCAAAGCAAGGAAATGGTACACCGACTGATTTGGCCGAATATCAGGTTCTATAAAGGATAAACCGAACAGTATTCTGTGAAGGCATCATTCGTCGCGTCACATCTCAATTTCAAATTCATCCTACTACTATTATAAAGGAGAAAGTTTGTAAGTATGGATGTATGGATGTTTGTTACTCTTTCACGTAAAAACTACTGAATGGATTTGAATGAAACTTTACCACAATATAGCTTATACATCAGAATAACACATAGGCTACAATTTTTGAGGTTTCTAATGAGGTCGTAAAAAAACACACTTTTTTAGGGATCCTTGGCAAAATTTGAAAAATTTCAACAGTTAAGCGGGAAAAATTATCTAAGGCGAAACGAAGTTCGCCGGGACCGCTAGTATTTTATATTCTTTTATTCATGTAAATTACACCAGTAATATTTATGAAACGTTTAAATAATGCAAATGTCGCTACCTCGGGTTCGGAACCTATAACTTACAAAGAAGATCCCGGCAAGAAACTCTGTCGTTCATATTACAAATATAGCTGAACTTATAACTAGTTTTGCACTAAGACATACATCTACTCTAACGTAGGTATTATTAAACCGTTGCAGTTGACGGAGTACAACCTGACGTCGATCGCTGGGCCGGCGCCGCGCCTGGTGTCGCTGCGGCTGACGGCGCCTGCGCTGGAGTCGCTCGCGCTGGAGGCGGCGCCGCTGGAGACGCTGGAGGGCGACCTGCTCGCGGCCGGCGTCGCGCTGCGGCGGCTGCGGCTGCGGCGCCTGCGCGTGCGCACGCTCGCCCGCACCGCCCTCCGCGGCGCAGACCACCTGCAGGACCTGGAGCTGACCGGTCAGACACCTGCACTTAACATCATCTACCTCTGTGTTTCGTGGCGTATATAATACTTTGATTAATTGTTATGACTTTGGCGTCGCGCCATCTCTGAGGTCCCGATTTGAGTTTATGCATTGCAGTAATTTGTTGCATTTTTTATACGTAATGCAAATAATGTGTTTTGTTATCCAGGAGGAAACTTCTCCTGCATCCCGGCCGGCTTCTTCGACTACTCGCCGGAGCTCCGCTACGTAGACCTCAGCGACAACGCGCTCGAGACCTTGCCGGGGTGAGCGGACCGCGCCTCTCTTGCCCTCACAATATATTTGTACTAATACATAGACAGAGGAGATAATAGTTTGATATATATGATACTTTTCATACCATATTAATTAAAAGTTATTTTAAAGAAACAGAAAATTTAATCTCCCCTTGCGGTGAAGAATCGAACCCACTACCTTCACGTATCGCGCGTGCTGCTTGTAATAAAATTTACTCCCATGTCTCATTCTGAGCAGCCACCAACACAAGTGCTTAAGCTTAAACTTAGTTTGGGATCGGGGCAATGCACTTATGTGTTGTTGTTAGATTTATTTGAAAGTACGTAAATCAGCTAACAACTGTTCTCTCGCGTCCTCGTGCAGCGGGCTGTTCTTCCGGCTGACGATGCTGGAGGAGCTCCGGCTCAGCAACAACCGGCTGGGCGCGGACTCGTTGCGCGCCGCGGCGCTGCCCGCCTCGCTCGTCGCGCTGCGCCTCAGCGGGAACCCCCTCGGTGACCTCTGCTCGACTCCTGCCGCCTCCTCATTTACAACAGGTTAGTTTTTTTTATATTACACATCAAGATGGACATCATCCCACCTGATGTTGAGTGGTAATGAGGTCTTAGCTTAAGGGCGACAAGTACAGCATAATGTTGTTACTAGACTTGTCGTCCTTACCTTCCAGGCTTGACCCCTGCTTCTAATGTAGCACCCCCCAGGAACTCTGGTAACCTTACTCACACGCAGGAACACAACAACACAGAAGTGATTGTTATTTGGCTGCGGTCTTCTGTAAGTCAATGTATTTATAAGTCAAACACAATTACTCGCATAAAATATGTGTCGGAAATAGCAACAGTAGCGCCACCAAGTGGCTAATGTGAACAATAGGACGGCAGCGCCACCTACAGGGTGTTTGATGGAGTGTTCGACCACCGTGTGGGGTTGACCGCAGCGACAATTGACGACAATTGGCTACTTTCCACTAAGAACAAATCGGAAGGATAATAGTTTCTAATGATAAATTAAGATATTTAGATAAGGAAATACGAATTTCAAGAACATAAATATCAAAGATTATTAATATTTTTAGAAAAGAAAATCCAATAACATAGGCATAACGTCACGTGACTGAAAACGCCGAGCAGAAAGTCACAACGTCACAGCACCCGATATGTCATATTTTAGGGGTGTCCACTCTGTACCACAGATTAATAATGAACGTACTATGGATGTTTTCGATTTGAAAAATCGGAACGCGAAGCCGATTATTTTTGAAACATCGTCTAAAAAGATCGATATTTTTGAGTATTCATAATTTTATATTTCCATCGAGACGCCCAGTTCGCAACGGGCTGTGCAGCAGAAATCGTAATATTTTAATTTCAACTATTCGAAAAACCCAAATATTTTACGGAACCATATTTCTTTTCAAAATGAGTTTCGGATATTATCGATTATTTGTGTGTACTATTTAGGTTATTGACTAGCATCATAAAAATATGAAGTATTATTGAATGATCAGATATTAATAGTAACGTTTAGCGTATGTATCGTCAAATTTGTCGCATGAGATGACAAAAAATCCAAATTGTTGATTGTTTCGTATGATATTATATTTAACGCATAATTCGTAATTTACGCTCGTAATTTCAAGTTTTCAGCCAATCGACAGGACGCTCTGAATATTAACGATTTTTAATACATAAAAAAATAATTGTCTAATAAAATTAAGAATATCGAGAAAAAACATCATAAGGCATCCATCGAACAAACTCGATATAACAATCTATGATCAATGACAGCCCTAATCTTGCTAGGGTGCATTGACGTCATTTTAGGCGCCATGACAGCTTAGAGCGTTTTCGTGGGAAATTTAAAGAGATTTTTTAAAATGAAAAATACATGTAGTAAATATATATTTTTTTGTGAAATATACTTTTCATGCGATGAAATAAGTATCAAGGTTTACAATTAACAAGATTTCAAAATTTTGTCAAGTAGCCAATTGTCGCGGACCGTTGTACATACATGTACATGCTACCTATTTATAGATTGTACATCGTGCATTATAATTGTTATATAAAACGCATCCGTTTTATTGGGTTATTGCGGTAAATAAGAAGATGTTCTTATTTACCATTAATACATCATTAATACGCCCATAGCACTAGGAAAATTAACGACGCTAGCCTGAAAAATTGGCCCTAACCCGACAATTTCATTTAAAAAAAAGTCAAATTTAAATTCGTAAAATTTAGTCTTGTCCGTTGTCCCAGGAAGCAGCTCGGTCCTTGCGCCTCTGCAGCGCCTGCAGCAGCTGGAGCTGGCGGGCACGCGCGCGGGTCGCGTCTGCTCGGAGTGGGCGCGCTCGCTGCTCGCGCTGCGCTCGCTCGACCTGCGCGACAACAGCGTGCGTGACGTCACGTGCGCCCTGCTGCGCGCCAGCACCTCGCGCCTCGTCCTCGAGCTCGCCGGCAACCCCGTCGAGCGCGTCGTCTGCGACGAGACCTCTTAGTTGACAGTAGACCTCAAACTTGACCATTATTTCAGTCATGTAATTTAAGAATCGTCTATCAAATGACGCTCCCTCCGGTTCGGAACCTATAACTTACAGATAAGATACCGCCGAGAAACTCTTTCTTATTACAAATAGAGATAAAATATTATTTTGAACCAAAACACACAGTGCGGTGTGTCAATTGTAAAAATAAATTAATTCAAAGCAATGATAAACATTTAAAAAATATCGTATAGGTATCTAGAATGTATAAACGATATTTATGTTGTAATGCGCAGTTTGCTTCACAATCATTTCGCGTAGGTACTTAGTTGTATTTGTCGTTTTAGAGAACGATATTCCTATTGTGTAAGTAAAATTTAAATGAGAAGGCGAATAGAATAGTTAGTCGTCCAACCAATATGAGCACTGTAACTTATCCTGGAAAATAAAAATCGTAGCTTGCATACACTAAGAACAACTTAACCTTTTTTATTTAGTACCGAGAATGAAGCCTAAATTCAAGTAGACTAAGCTATTACCAAATCGTATTAGTAAACAGTAATCGTATTATAGTGCGATTTGAACTAGCGCATGAAGGTTCTTTACCACCATACTTCCTATGAATACTAAGCCGTCCGGCTTACCGCAATCAAAAATGTGTACGATTAAGTCCGCTCCGGTCGCTCTGGCTCTGAGCGCCGCGGCCGACGGACGGCGCCGGACGAGCGCTGCGGCCCGACGGACGGCGCCGGACGGGTGCTATACACACTGCGCGGATAGTGCTAGTTTGCGGTTGCCCGCCATTGTACGTGTACGTGTTCGGAAAATAATTCAAAATGCCTGCTTCATCTCGTGATTTCAAATAAAGATGCACCCAGTACCTTTTTCTTTATATAACGCGAGTAAATATAATAAATAGCTGCAACTTTTTCGACGTCTATCTTGGAAATGAGTCGATCCAACCGCAAACCACGACGGTTTCTTAACCGCAAGCGCAACCGCATACTGCGGTTAGCCGGACGGCAGAACGCATTCCGGCTAACCGCATAGTGCGTTGGTATCCTAAGAAGATGTACCTATGTAAGAATTTATATGTGTATGTTTCTATTTCACGATAAAACATCTGAAAGTAACAACTGAATGGGGTATTATCGGTACAAATATGAAGTACCTAAGATACTAAATTAATGAATATAACAAGGTCCGCCCCGGCTTCGCCTGGGTTTACACGTACGGGTATTCCTACTTATAGGTCGGTCAGTGATTTTGGATGTTAATACTTAAACATCCGATTGAACTGTGTTCATGATATTTAAAACACTTAATATTACGTAAGTTTAAAAAATGACCAAATATTCTACATGTTTTAAGTTATAAGGGGTCAAAAGTGCCACCAAATGGTTTATTAGAATTACATACGGAGCTGGTCGGCACTTTTGTTGGCTTAGCTGAACTCGCGTATATAGATCGAATGAAAAATCAAGTTTGTTTGATGAGAGCCCTTAAGCATGTCTGATGGGTGAGCGGGAGCTGTCTACTACTACTACTGCTACTACAAACATTTATATAATTTGGTTTTTAAACACTATTATGGCGGACATAAACATATCACGAATGAAACTTTAGTCTAACTGTCACGGTTCATAAGGTTTGACAACCTCCGTAGCCGGGAGGCGAGCGCGCCGGACTTTGGCGCCATCTCTGAGGTCCCGGGTTCGATCCCCGGTAGGGTCAATAACGAACTTTTCTATATTGCCTCTGGTCTGGGTGTTGTAGTACCGTCGTTGTTTCTGATTTCTGTAACACAAGTGACTTAGGTACTTAGCACAGAAACAAAGCAATGCATGTGATGTTGTCCAATATTTATTATTTATTTATAAAGGTATACAGCCTGGTGGCAAATGAACAGACCGACCGACGAATAGTCAACTGAGTCTCACTAATATGGTTTCATTTTATCCACTGAATCGAAGTCTCTAAAAACGACTAATCGCTTCAATATAATTCAATTTATAATATCCGTCCGCGTTTGACTCTCTCGATTGAATAGTTAATTTAAGGCCCAATACGAAGAGAATTTGCGAAACTTCATGTATTTCTGTTCACTAGAACTATGACCTAAAGTAATTCTAAGCATTAAATCACTTTTTGTACGTTTATTCAGATATTTTACAAGGTCGCCGCCTTCTTGAAATTTTAAAATAAATGAATATATAAAAAATATACCAGCTTAAAAAAATGATAAAAATTGAAATCGTAAAATTATTTTTCTTCCAAAACTCTGTAAATATAAATTTAGAAAGAAATATTTTTACTAAAACATGTTAGGATTGTGATTCCGGAGGTCGCCGCCTTCTTCATTTTCGATACAATCTATTAGTTATTAAAATAATTCATTTAAAACACAAACGCCGTTTATTTTCAAATATAAAAATTTGCCGTTATAAATATATCAGGCGCCTTACACTAGGTACACATCGGAATGTGTACCTAGTGTAAGGGGATTTTAGTTAATTGTGTCTGTATTGACTATAACAGTGAAATAATGTTAGGAAAATAAATAAATATTACCTAAGAGCTAAAATAAAAAGAGTTTAGTACAAGAACGCAGCTCGAATTGTGAAAATTCCATTTTGAAATTATATTTTTTGTAGTATTTTATAATACAATAATATTTTTTTGTTGGGAGGCTGCTTAGGCTGCATTTTTACTTATTTACATCAGCCAAACTGATCATTTATACGTTTCTAGGCAAGTGAGAAACTCAAAAATGCAAATCGTCGACGCGCGTGCAATACCGCGTATGTAGCATTTGCCATAAAGATTAAATTTGTCTGTTATTTCATATTATTTCAATCCAAATTAGAACTTACGGGTAAATGTCATTACGCGGTATAGCACGCGAGTCGACGAAATATCACAACCGAGTCGGAAAATAATGAACAGAGTAAGTGCAAACACAGAGACGGCAAATAATGTCATATATTGTCATAGGGGTATGATTGACTGCTTGGAATTGTCTAGTAAGAATTAACACACTCAGGACCTAACCCCCACTATGGAGAAAACAGAATGAAGTTTTTAATTTTTTATTTTTGCAATTTTTACAACGACATTTTGTAAGACTCACAAGAACAATAATTTCAAACAAAGTACCTACGTAAAGTTATTTTTCGTACGTAAGAGCTCTTGCCCAAAATTTTTTTTTCGTTTTTTTTCGTTTTAATGGCCTATGATACGCCTACACATTTTTTTTTTGTAAATTTTGGACTTAAATTAAGACTTTTATAGCACAAAATTCGTTTATTGTAGGTAAATTAAATACCTTCATATCACATGAATAACAAAACACGCGTCTATTGCATATAATTGTTTCTTTGAGTACACCAAAATAAACGTGTTCAATCAATCTGCCGCTTGTGTCTAACCTTTCCTCTGGGTAATAACTCGTTTAAAAATAAAAGACACGATTATTCGTGTAAAAATGGAAGCTACTTTTATTAGTTATGCTTCATTGCAGACCGCAAAAATTTTAATACAGCTATCCTAATATAGAATTATTATCTTTTACTAATCTGTAGAATAACCGTTCACCGTTTTACTACACTTGTTTATGCTTCATTTATGACACGAATAAACGTGCAGTGATACATTTCTGTTAACAAGTCCCAAATTTTTTACTAGAATAATAAAATTATATGTTTTTTCTTGAATACTGAGAAAATCGATAGATTTATTTTCTAAAAAAATATATGAGCTGAAATATGTTTAACCTTTAATATAATTTATACATTAAATATATCTAGAGGAGAAGGTGGTAATGTGACCCCTGCAGGTATATTGGCCCCCTTCAATATTACTTAGTTCCAACAACGACACCTAGTATTATTTTGGCGCAACGAGATCATTATAGTGTACTATTGATTTAATACCCTACAAATCCGCTAGGGGCGGTTGTGTTCGTTCGTCATTTGAACAAGTAGAAACTCGTACCCGCTAAACTTATTTTACTACTGTGAGTTTTATTCCTTAATTTGTTAAACAATTGATCAAATTCCCTGTGGTTTTGAACATTGTGTCGTGACATTGTGGTCTACAGTATTTATAAGGTAAATATGATTTTTTTACTATTTCATAATGTTTTAAATTATAAATCAAAATATTTTGAATAACTCTAATTTGGCCCCCCGACGTTGGTTGTATCATGGCCCCGGGGGCCACATTACAAATAAGACATGTTTAGCATTTACATATTTTTATTTTGTGGTTTCAGATGCCTAGACAAAGCGTATTTTCTCCATCTTCGAAGAAGAAACAAAAGACGTGGGACCCTGAACAAATGAAAAAAGCAATCGATGCAGTGAGGCATAAGGTCATGGGATATAAAAAAGCTGAAAAATTGTTTTCTGTGCCCAGATCTACACTGAAACGGTTAGTGAAGGTTCCACAAGAGTCTTTAGATTTACTTGTCTATAAACCACTAGGGCGAAAACCTATACTACCACTTAGCCTGGAAGAAAAGTTAGTGGATTATATTTTGTTTATGGAGGCTAGGTACTATGGACTCACTAGGATGGATGTTAGAAAAATGGCTTATCAGCTGGCGGTGAAAAATAATATTCAGAATACTTTCAAGAATAATGTAGCAGGGCGAGCTTGGTTGGATCACTTTTTAAGGCGACACAAAGATCAATTATCCTTGCGCAGACCAATGGGGACATCATATGCTCGTGCTAATGGCTTTAACCGTGAAGCAGTCAAGGAGTTTTTTGATATTTTGGAAGCCGAAATGAATAAAACGAATTATTCTCCAGACAGAATTTTCAATGTCGATGAAACTGGGTTGACTATCGTGCAATCAAAAGTACCACAAGTGTTGGGAAAAAAGGGGAAAAGGGAGATAGGAGCCTTAACTGCTGCTGAACGAGGTTCTTTGTGTACTCTTGTCTGCTGCATGAGTGCATCAGGTATGTTTGTGCCCCCTATGATGATTTTTCCAAGAAAAAACTTTACGGATATTTTGATGAAAGGTGCACCTCCTGGAGCGATTGGCAAAGTTCATCCATCTGGTTGGATTCAGTCCAATTTGTTCACTGAATGGTTCAGACACTTCATTGATAAAACTAACCCTAGTGCTGAGTCTCCCATATTACTTATATTTGACGGCCATTACAGTCACACGCGCAACATTGAAATATAGAGCTTGCTCGTGTAAACCATGTTACGATTATCAGTCTTCCACCTCACACAACTCATAAGCTCCAACCTTTGGACAAGACTTTCATGGGCGCCTTGAAGAGTCACTACAGTGAGGAGATTCGCAAGTTTCTTTTGCACTCTGAAAGAATGCTTAAACCTTACGACATTGCTGAACTTTTTGGACGAGCATATCTCAAGAGCACGACAGGAGAAATTGCAGTAAATGGTTTTCGTGCAACAGGTATTTATCCATTTAATCCGCAAGTTTTCAGTGAGGTCGATTTTTTAACAGAAGAATCTTATAGTTCTTCTCTTATTCTTGATAACCAAGAAACAGGTCTTGTTGTAGTAGCCCAGAGTACTCCAGGAGTGAGTTCTGAAGTACAAGAGCCGCAAAATAGTTTATTTCTCCCAGAAGACATTCAACCAATCCCTAGGGCAAAGACTCGCACTTCTAATCGTGGAAGAAAGACTACTCGAGCAAAAGTTATCACATCATCGCCATATAAAAACCAATTAACCGAATCATTGCAAGTAGCAGAGACTCGTGTAAGAGGGCGCGGACGAGGGCGTGGTCGCGGACGTGGACAAGGTGTCAGACATAATTATGATGGAGCAAGCTCTAGTGGCGTTAGTGTACGGCGACAGAGAGATGTGACACCCAGCAGTAGTTCCGACAGTGACGAAACAAACGTCAATTTTGATGACATAAATCTGAATAGAGTTCCTGACAACGAAAATGTACCCTGTATGTTTTGCGAAACCATTTATACCAATGACAGACCTGGAGAGAAATGGATACAGTGTCAGAGTTGCGAATTATGGGCTCATATCGCCTGTGCAGGTTCAGAAGGGGACTATTATATTTGTGACTTCTGTCGTTAGGTGCCAATACATTTAATGTGACCCCCAGGGGGCCACATAACCATCAGTTGATCTCGAGATGCCAAATTTGATTACTTCAGAAAAAATGATAATTTGAATTTTGTTTAGCGAGTTTATTTTGTTTTATAATAAGATGTGAACGCACAAATAAATACTGAACCCAATATTTTTCATTTCATATTTTTAATTCCTTTACTTTAGAAATAAACCCTCAAAAACAAAGTGGGGGGTCACATTACCACCTTCTCCTCTATTCATTACGTCATTAAAGTAATGTGATTTCAAACGTTTTTATGGTTTCCTGAAAAGTTGTATTTTTTCGTTTGCACGTTTATTCGTTGGAGCCATCGATATGTTTGTATGTATGTAACGAATAAAGTACAAAATTGATAATCTATTGGTACTTACTAATATTACAAAGTAGTAAGATTTAATAAATTAATACGTACGCAATGCTGTCTCTATTGTATTAGTACTACATGGCATTCGCTCGTACTAGCACCGCACACTCGTGCTGCGCTAGCACGAGCTAATGCCAAATGCGTTCAATAGATGGCGCGCGGTTCGCCGCGAAACGGGTAATGTCAATTGCTTCGTATAGGGCCTTAAGTAATTAATTATATTGAAAGCGGTTGTTCGCGACCAACAAAATCTCTTTTATAATACTTGTATAGTTTTGATTTGTATGTCGCATCCGGTCATGAGTACGGACACTAAACGAAACGCAAGCGCGCCACCAAGCGGTTCGTCCGCACAACTATGATTTCCGGTGCGCGCTTCAACAGAGTCGTGACGATGGATTCGGACTAGCGATGCCCGATATACCGCTGTGTATCGATATATCGTATCATAATGTATCGCGAGTGATTGTATCGATACACGATACGTATCGAATGCCTTTGTATCGATATTGTAAATATCGTATCGTATTGGATCCCAACCAAAAGTAAAACTCATAATTCAGATCTATGTAAGTTTAATTAAGATTTTCAAAACAAAATTTTGTAAGTTGGTACAAGAAAAATAAAAATAAGTTTAGCTAGGCTAGCACATTCGAATGTGTCAACATAACACGATCGACACCCACAACTCAGTGTTTGTTTATAAACATTTTTCGAGTACCTACACATCATATTAATAAAAATTATCTAAGTCACATTTCGACCTACCCGCATCGTATTACACAAAAGTGGAGCCGGCCGCACCTTTAAGTGTGGCGGCATTACAAAAGAAAAATAATTTTGTTTACATTATGAATCTTTGTTATTGTTATCTTCTACTATATAAAAATAAGTCGGGTTTTCCTCCCTGACGCTATAACTCCAAAACGCACGAACCGATTTCCACGGTTTTGCATTCGTTGGAAAGGTCTCGGGCTCCGTGAGGTTTATAGCAAAAAAAATCAGGAAAAATTTAAACAGAAAAGAGGAAAAATCCTCTAAGGCGAAACGAAGTTCGCCGGGACCGCTAGTCCTTAATATATCACAGATTCGATCTCGGTACGATACGATATTTTTGATGCGATATTCGGCCGAAGCGATACGATATAGCCAAATATCGCATTGATGTGTATCGATACAAAATATCGTCATATCGCATTCCGTTGTATCGATACACCAAAATATCGATACGTATCGGGCATCGCTAATTCGGACTGACGGTGCTCACTTCCAATCGAGCAGCCGAGGAGTGAAGAGTCGCCACGGAACTGTTCCACGTTTCGCCTAGTGCCTTGGTTTTGTAACTTTGTGAATAGTTGTGATTAAATTCAGTACTACACTAGCAAGATTCCTCATGGCTTGATACCCACACCATGTCACATTTTACACCCGACCCTGCATGTAAATATCTTTCAAACTAGAATGTCAATTAATGTTCTGTTGTCACTAAAATGGTGTTTTATTTACATATTTTACAGCGGTTTTATTATAATAACTTTAATTATTATGAACAGCACTCGCTAGTACTATGGTTCCGCTTAACGGTTAGGTACGAAACCCAAGATTCCCTTGAATTAAAAACGCCGCATTTATAACACGCTTTTATAAGCTTGGCCTGTATGTATGTATGTGTATGTGTATGTATGTATGTGTATGTATGTATGTAACGGAATCGTGAAATCTTATTTTGACCCACTTCCCGGTCTTCGATTAGGATGAAATTTTGCACACGCTCTGATGACAATACCTACATGACTAACAAATCCAATATGGCGGCCTCACCAAGATGGCGGACTGGCTGTTTGAAATCCATCCCCATGATTTGGGTATTAAATTAAAGGGTTTGCTGTCAATAATACGAAAAAAATAGTCACATGACTTAAATCTAACATGGTAGACATCCAAGACGGCGGATTGCCTATTTGAAATGCACCCCCATCATTATATGGGTATCAAATGAAATGGTTGCTGTCAGGAATACGAAAAATAATAAATATATTTAAATACCTATTAATATTTTAAATAAGTAAGTAGTAAATTAAGTTTGAATAATAAGGAGACTTAAAAGTATGAAATAAAAATAATAGTTTTAAAAACTAAAAAAAGCGTTTTGTGGAAAGAGTAACGCTCCACGCTTTCTTTCATAATAAATCAAATTAAAAATTATTTTCATCTTTTTAGTGCATGCTAAAAGCGTGTTCATTCGTTATTTATACTATTATTTTTTTCATGACGAATTAAAAGTAAGCGCCCTTGAGCGCTCGGCTTATCTTGGCGGGTGCACTCCTGGGCGCTCAAATCTGCATCGATAATGATATTCTGCAATCTTGAAATCAACGCACTTTTCAGTGTTAATTGCGATAGCCTTTTGGAACCAGGTGGTGTACTAATGTGAAAACATTTTTGGCTTGAGTTTATTAAGCTTCAAAAATATAACTTGAAGTTATTTTAAGTTTTTTTTTAATAAATTCAGTTTAGGACAAAATGTCGAAGGAAATTGGTGCCAACACCGCAGAGTATGTATGCTTTTTTCATTTAAAGTTTTTTTAAAGTAAACGAATTTCTTTAACTACTTTTAACAGACTTATAAAATGCGAAGATTTAATGTTGGAATTTTTTAATATGAATTGCCCATCATCCTTTTTTTAAGTCGGTTAAAATGGTTAAATGTGCGTGTGGATGGACTAAGGGCCCAATCCTGGGACTCGCAGAACAATCCAGGAAACATAGTAAGGTTAATTTTAAAATACAGGCTTTAAAAAGGGTCTACAAAAATATATTTTTGTTTTAATAACCATTTTGTACAGAGTATTCACTAAATACCAGACCACAGCGTGGTTATTACGGCCAATGAATAGGATTTTATTAAGGGTCCCAGAGTCCATAATTCACATTTTACGAAAAACACATTTGGTATATTATACGATAATTATTTATTTAACAAATCAAATAAGTATATAAAATAGGGGTATTTCCGCCTATACTGTTTACACAGTATGTCTTTGGAAAAATCCTACTACTATTATAAAGGCGAAAGTTTGTAAGTATGGATGTATGGATGTTTGTTACTCTTTCACGCAAAAACTACAGAACGGATTTGGATACAATTTGGTAGGAAGACAGATGACATACTAGATTAACATAAAGGATACTTTTTATCCCGAAATAACGCGGGCGAAGTCGCGGGCAACAGCTAGTAAAATTATAAATAATACGTATTGTATTTAATTACTAATGTATTGTTAATATTGTTATTTTGTTATGCATTCACAAAAGAAATATTGTTAATAACCGGCCAAGTGCGAGTCGGACTCACCATCGAACTATGCCGCACCATTGATCAGGTAAACATCAGTAGGCACACAAATTTTGTATATTTTGTCAACATTTCAAGTGTTTACCTAGTGCTGAATTGAATATAGGACAAGAAAAAAACAACACTTTTATTGTACGAGAGCCCCCTCCCCTAATTTTTATTTATTGTAATTGTACTATTTATTATAAATATAAATATATATTCAATAAAGTATTTTGTGTATATATCAAGTGCCTATTAGCACTGCTGTGAATGTTAATATCGAGCCTTAAAACACGCACAAAAACCATTTCTTGTACGGAAGCCCCCTAACATTATTATGTTTTTAGTATTTGTCGTTATAGCGACAAAAGGAATACTTAATTTAACAAACTTCGACGGTAATCAACTAGTTGACTTCTGTCAAATTGCACAAAATATACTTAGAGAGATATGACAGTTGTATAACAGAAGACAAAATGTGGAAGAAACGGTAATATGCGTGCGAGATAAATAATGCCATACATGCCCAGCATGCGCCACGCGACTTTAACAGACGTCAAAGTCGATTGAAGTCAGTGCGTCAGCTGCTGATTGGCTGAAAATCGACGCACCGCACCGCGCGCCACCTGACGGAGGTGACGGCGTGTGTGGGACTACCCGCCCTAATAAGGGTAGGACTACTTATTTATTTATTTATAAGGTACACCAACAGCAATACACATACACAATTAATTATAACACTGACATATAAGAGTGAGGTTCAATATGCATGCCAATTACAGGTATACACAGCGTTCGTTACATTACTAAATTAATTAAAACTGAAATAACGAAGAACCAATAAACTAAATTTGTGAGTCCGGAGGTTGGGCATAATATTCAAACAGTTTGTTTTTAAAAACACCAGGAGAATCGCTGAAAATGTCAATTGTAGGAATTCGATGTGAAATTTCGTTGAACTCTTTACATATTCTAGCCAGGGGATGGTGTGAACCTAGATTGGTTTTATGGTATGGAATGTTAAATAATTTTTTCATTGCAAATCGGGGGTATCTGTAAGGAACATTAAAAATTGATACTTTTTATTATATTATTAAGTAACTTATAAAGAAACATGAGATCAGCCATCATTCGACGGTTTCGCAGGGTCATAATTTTGAAAAATGCTTGCCTGTGAATGTAGGGGTGCCTGTGGGTTGAGAAAGCGAGATACCGTGTGAACGCTCGCTGTATAGATTCTACACGTTGAGACGCTGAACAGTAGATGGGATTCCAGACTACGCTAGCAAATTCGAGGTGACTGCGTACCAGAGTGTTGAACAGAATAACCTTCGTTTTAACGTTACGGAATTTTTTGGCGCTTCTCTTGAGAAATCCAAACATACCAGCTGCTCGTTTTATAATTTTGTCCAAGTGCGGAGCAAATTTCAGGCGGCTATCTAACGTTACACCCAAATCCCTGACCTCGTTCACCCTTGTTAGTATCTCACCCTTCAATTCATAAGAGGTGTTGATAGGGTATATTTTTCTAGTGTAGCTAATGTGGTAGCATTTTTTGGGATTAAGCAGCATTCCGTTATTGACACACCAATCAGACAGACCGTCCAAATCCGATTGCAAAAGACCTGCGTCGGCTGGGCTCTTAATTGTAAGACTTATCTTTAGATCATCAGCGAACATGGAAACTTTACTGTGACGTATTTTTACCACAATGTCATTGATAAAAATTAAAAACAGAAGAGGACCTAAATGGGAGCCCTGCGGTACACCAGACTCCGCAAAGACTACCCACTAAATACCCCGTATTGGACCTCATCGGGTCCTTCACTTGGCCTCACTTGCTATCATGAGAGCCACTTTCGATGACACTTTTGGTACAACGCAACCGAAACAATAATGTGCTTAACACGGACAAATCCATACTCCATACACTAATAATGTAAATTCGTAAGTAACTCCGTCTGTCTGTTTGCTAAACCACTGAACCGATTTTGATGAATTTGTTACAAGTATACGTCGACCCTCTAGAACGGATATAGGCTACTTTTTGTTTTGAAAATAAGGGAGGGGTAATACCGCCTTTGAAACTTTAAATTGGAAAATGTTTATTTTCACATACATTGCTCTGATTCTGTGGTAAGTAGCTAAAGCACTTGTGTTACAGAAATCAGAAACAACGACGGTACCACAACACCCAGACCCGAGACAATACAGAAAAGTTCGTTTCCCATATTGAACTCATTAACTCTACTACATTTCTTGGCATAAACTTAGATTCTAAATTACAATGGTCTCCTCACATAACTTCTCTGGCTGGAAGACTGAGTTCGGCGGCATATGCTGTTAGGAAGATAAGGCAACTGACTGATGTGGAGACGGCAAGATTGGTTTATTTTAGCTATTTTCACAGCGTCATGTCGTATGGTCTGCTCTTATGGGGATCTACAGACTATTTTCGTGTTACAAAAGAGGGCCATCCGAGCCATTTACAAGCTAACACCACGTGACTCGCTGCGAGGATTATTCAAGGAAATCAACATCCTAACAGTCGCATCTCAATACATTTTTGACTGTCTAATATATGTATACAAAAACTTGCATACTTTTCCTAAAAAATCTGACACTCATAGCATCAACACTAGAAATAAACACAAGCTTGCTGTCCCTAAACGTAGACTTCATAAGATTGGTAATTCATTTGTTGGTTTAAGTATAACTTTTTTTAATAAATTACCTCAAGTTATTGTTGATTTACCTTTGAACAAATTTAAACTACTTGTTAAAGGTTGTCTTTTAAAAAAAGGGTACTACAGAGTAGAAGACTATATTAATGACAAAGAGGCGTGGACCACTAACTAGTCTGTTCGCCTTCACATGAAAATTTCACTAATTATATTAACTTAGGTATTTCTATTTATACAAACTCAGCAAGAGGTACCTATTTCTTTTCGTTGACAGTTGCTCGCAGGTTGGCAAGGTTCTTATTAAGCACAATGTGCATTAGGACCTACAGTTTGTTTAATTTAAATATATATATTTTAAAAATTTTCTTATTACTTTGAATCAATTAATTATTTTTTACAATTTGCTACATTCTTTTATCTAATTACTACACTGTATGTCTTAGTGCAAAACTAGTTATATGTTCAGCTATATTTGTAATATGAACGACAGAGTTTCTTGCCGGGATCTTCTCTGTAAGTTTTAGGTTCCGAACCGGAGGTAGCGTCATTTGCATTATATGTATAGACGTTTCATAAATATTACTGGTGTAATTTACATGAATAAAATAATTTTGAATTTGAATTATTTCCCTACACAGGAAGACAAATGGAAGTGGTTCAGCTAATGCAGACATGGAGCCGAACTCCCTGTCTGCGCTGGTTCTCAACCCTTCCAGGAGCTCTAAGATGTAGTTTGAGAGCATGCACTACCCGTGCTGGCTGGCTAACATAATATAAATAGCCTTAAATTTAGAGGGGAGAGCCTTCCACTCCCCTGTAAACGTGAATATGAAAAGGCCACCTGAGGCCATCGTCATGTCAGGGAAAAATAGCCCCTGCCTGGTAAACCAAGGCTTGTGGGTTCGATCCCCAGCCAGGGCAAACATTAATGTGGTGAAAACTTGTGTTTGTCGTGTCTGGTGTACGTCTTCGGCAATATGGAGATCACTATCAAATGTCGCCGCTGATTATTTTTTCTATTTATCATTCATCGGTATCATTTGTTTAATATCATTTATTATTTAATCGAAATTTTGAGTTAGATGGATAAGATTAGTGACAAAGTAGAGGTGTAGGCAAAGAATTAAACAAATCAGGCACGTTCATATCAATAATCTGGCCTAGAAACATAACTTCCCCATTTTATCGTCATAAGATCAGAGATAGCTGTTTTATAACTACATAGTATAAAACAAAGTCGCTTTTCCTGTCCCTATATCCCTATGTACGCTTAAATCTTTAAACTACGCAACGGATTTTGATGCGATTTTTTTAATAGATAGAGTGATTCAAGACAAAGGTTTATATGTAAAACTAGCTGTGCCCGCGACTTCGTTCGCATGGACTACATCCTTTTATGGTCGGTTTTACCCCTTTCTCCCCTAATATTCGAAACAAAAAGTAGTCTATATTTTAATCCAAGTTTCGAGCTATATTTGTGCCAAATTTCATATCTCTAACTTCAAAAATAAACATTTTTCCATATAAACTTCCAAAGGTGGTATTACCCCCCTCCCCCCCTTATTTTCTAATAAAAAGTAGCCTATGTCCGTTCTTGAGATTCAACGTATACCTATACCAAATTTCATCAAAATCGGTTGAGAGGTTTAAGCAGGAAAGCGTAACAGACACACAGACAGACAGACAGACAGAGTTACTTTAACATTTATAATATTAGTAGGGATAACATCCATTAAATAGTGGAGAAATATTGTTATTTTTGAGGTTTTTAACGTGATGTCGTAAATTATTTCATTTTTATTGCAAACGCAGGCAGATTTATCAAAATAACGTGTTAAGACGTATTGTACACATTTAAAAGGTCTACAGAAAACTCAGCGGTAGTATATGTTTATCTCTTAAGGATATCCCACAATAAAAAAAATTGTCGTTTACTTTTTACGACAAATAATTGTTAATTTTCGAAGCTATTTTAACCAATACAGCATCAACCCTTATCCAATTAAATACCTTAAATACATTGTTGATTTAATATAGATCTATAATAATATGGCCCTTTACAGCAATGATTTGTTCGATTTGTTGCTTCTGATTTCTGTAACACAAGTGCTTACTTACAACAGAATCAGAGCAATGTGTGATGTGATATTTTCCACCAAATCCATCCATCTAAACAAAACATGTAATTTAGGATGACTTGTATCCGCAGAGGGGTCAAGGAGGCGCGGCCGGCGGCGCGAGCGCAGATCCCAGAGTTCTTCGCGGGCCGCAGCGTCCTCATCACCGGAGCCACTGGCTTCATGGGCAAGGTTGGCCTGGCCACGAAGGAGCTGAAGAGCGATTGCGTAGCGTCAATTTTGAAGCTCGGGCCCAAAAATATTCTTTAGCGTAATCTTTGTAGAGCGATCCCTCCATTGGGCCAAACTATTTTTCTTCAAAAAACTTGTCCTAAATGAAATGGCCAAACATTAGTAATCCCTTTGTAGATGCTGTAAATCACACAACGTTTTAGTGACAAGTGAAGTAGAAATAATGTTGACATTCTTATTTGAAAACATTTTTTTTACAAATAAAAAGTATATTACAAGGAATAATAGGCTTTGCTGTAAAAGTTCTCACGTCTGATAATAGATGGCGCTGTACCGCCCAGTGTCGATTGCGTCTGAATCGCGATGGTGAGATAGGTTCTCAAAACTATAAGTATGCAGAGGGACTCAGCATGTAAAATTGTTATTGTCACCCATTTGATCTGTTATTTAATTGAAAGAAGTAACCCAAGATGGTGCACCACCCGTAGACTGTGGTTTGTTTAGCTGGTCGCTAACAGTCTTTTTCTACCAAAATCGATAATTTACAAAATTCCAAGATAATATACAGTTGTTTGGTGCTTGATAGCTTCTAAGGATTCCGGAGTTTAAGCTCGTTCAAGGCACAATAATGTCTAAAGAAGGTCGCTCGACACTCGACGCGCGTTTAATTGCAGTTCATATCATAGACTATTACCTACTGCATAAATTCACTTACAAAAATTCACATAATATCTTCTTTATTCCTCAGTCTTTCTTTTTTTTTATACTACACTTCAAGATTGACCTCATCCCACCTGATGTTAAGTGGTAATGAGGTCCTAGCTTAAGGGCGACTAGTACAGCATAGTGAATCTGTTACTGGACTTGTCGCCCTTAGCTTGAAGGCTTGGCCCCTGCTACCAATGTAGCCCCTCTCAAGAGCTCAGGAAACCTTACGCAGGAACACAACAACACAGAAGTGGTTGTTATTTAGCTGCGGACTTCTGTAAGTCTTCCTTTTTTTAGAATTTGTGATTCTAGGTGTTGGTGGAGCGGCTGCTGGCGACGTGTCCGGACTTGTCTCGCGTCTACCTGCTGGTACGAACCAAGAAGGAGGTGCCGCCGCAGACCAGGCTCCAGGAGCTGACGCAGTGCCCTGTAAATATGATGAATATATATTTATCGGACAACATAACATACTTCGTGATACCTGATCCAAAAGTAGTAACTAAAGCGCTACTGTTCAGGAAATCAGAACCAACGGCGGTAGCACAATAGTTACTAAAATACATTGCAAAATACACAGACACAGAACAAACAAAATCAATCTTCATTACACGAAGGTCAGGATTCGTGGTAAACTACTAAGTTTCTTGTTGTGGGTTATTTGGTAGTATAGGTCAGGTAACGTATTTGATGTCATGTTGGAAGAAGAAGAACCCGAGATACTGGAGTTTTCCTGGATATTCTTCCATTGATGCCAATGTAGCACCATACGAAATTCAATCAATTGAAGATTTTATTGAGAATGTGAATAACACACAAAACGAGGCCCGTAATATAAGTGATAATGATGAAGACGAAGATGAGTCAACTCCGGTTTTGTGAAACACCCAAGAATTATTATCTTTTAATGGTTTATGACGCTGTGTTACTTCTTTGGATCTATATTTGGATATTTCTTTAATTCATGCTAGTGTGGCGTGATGCTCTACAAAATTAAAACCTATCCAATCAATCTTCGATGAAATAAAATAATGTAGAGGACAAAACATAATATCTCAACGTCAAGCCATCGTCTATCACTCACTACATTTGGATATTCATACAGTAAACTCAGACTTAATACGCTCGGATATCTATGTAAAGCATCGGCCGCGCCCCTCTTCGCAGCCGCCGCTGGCGCCCTCCTCGCGCCCCACGCTTCCCGCGCTCCCCGCGAGCGCCTCATCCTGCACCCCCAAGCGCGCCTCACTTCTTACAACGGACTGCCATACTACTACTGTAACTGATCTGCTCAGTTTCTTACCGGTGTCTTCTCGGTAGATATAGGTTCCGAACCGGAAGTAGAATCACTTTGCATTGTATTGCATTTGCAAAAGTGTTACTCGTAACCTACTTGAATAAAGAAATATTTGAATTTGAATTTTGTATGAATTTGAATTTGCCAACGCCATCGCCATTGCCGATACATTTTCATGCTTTCCATTTTGTATCTAAGTCAAGAACCAAGTCGTCATATTTCGTCACCATCATTGTCGAGCCTGCCCAATCTACATACACTAAACCAAAGGTTTTACAATATAAGGATGGATACAATATAAGGATGGACGCCGCCTAAGTTCTGTTCGAACTTGTTCGGTCCAGGTGTTCGACGTGCTGCGAGCCAATGCTGCGGCCCAGCTGGACAAGCTGAGGATCGTCCCCGGAGACATCTCGCAGCCCGGCCTCGGCCTCTCTGAACAGTCCGTCCAGTTGCTGCAGGAGGTAGATATACAACATTACATTAATGCACTGAACAACCCATGAGGATTCTACTTATATTACAAACGTGATTTTTGCATTGATTTTTTACATTTATGCATATATGTAACTCATACATGTAACTTAAATCCATTTTGAAATTTGCGTTTTAAAATGGATTTAAGCGAATTTTGTAACCGCACTACATATTAAAGAAACTTTTATACTGAAAGAATTCGAACAAAACGCAGGCATAGCTAGTTAAGACAAAAAGATAGATTAAGAAAAAGAGTATTACAAAAGAAAGTCAATATTTATCAAAAATTTACTGTCTCGCTCGAGAAAATGTATGTCTTGAATGCACAAAAAAAAGTTTTGCAATCCGCGTCTTTTACCGAACTTAAGTCAATAAAGGGGCTGGTGCATTTCGCTGTCACACTATAAATCTACTCTGTGGTGGTCGCCAGGTGTCCGTGGTGTTCAACTGCGCCGCTACAGTGAGGTTCAACGAGCCGCTGCGGCGCGCCGTCGAGCTGAACGTGCTCTCCGTGATCAGGGCACTCCAGCTCGCTGACCAACTGCGTGACATGGCGGTGAGAGAATACACAAGACGTGGTTCACATGGGGGGTATTATATGGTTCATCACTCAAAGAACAAATCATATTCATCGATACGTCATCACCCGTATATACTATTGTGTTAAACATGATCTCCGACATTTGTGCGCTGTAACTTATTCACCGACTGTACGATGTGGTAGTGTGAAAACACACGTAAGGCAAATTTATTTATATAGACGATATCATACTTTATCACTTGGTTCCTTACCATCTAAAGATGGTATAGAGCTGAGAAAACGAGCCTGCATGACATCTATGCTCAGTACTTTTAAAACTGCTTTCATTGCTGAACTTGTTTTAAAATTTAGTCTGTCTGTTTGTCAGGCGTTCGTGCATGTGTCGACGGCGTACTGTAACACCGAGCAGACGGAGGAGGTCGAGGAGCGCGTGTACCCGCCGCCGAGGCCCCTGCATCGCTTGCTGGAGGACGCGCTTAGTGTCCCCGATGATATAGACCAGGCCCAGAGGTATGTCACGTCGCCATCAACAGATGGCGCTGCGAGACTGCTTCTGGCTTGGTCACTTGGTCACAGGACATATTCATATTATTCATAGAGTTGCGACACACATTCAATTAGGTATTCCCAATCAAACCGCCCCGAAGTAACAAAGTAATAGTGCCTTGTAATTCACAGTGAAATCGACTTAAATCGATTCAATAGGGCAAACATTATACATATAACTGTACAAGTGCTAAACATGTGTGGTACAATACTTATGATATGAGTAGAATCTTCCTAAATCGGAAAACGTAACTGCTTAAAAGTTATCAGATTTGAAAAATATTATACTGCTAATAATCTCGAAGTTTCGAACTCTTCGAGCCAAAGAGTAGAATTTTTTCTTCATGTTTTTGTTCGTGAAGCCATGGAGCTATAGTCTAAGATTCGTATTAGTGTCATTCCTATGTTCTATAAAGGCCGTATAAAGCCAGACAGTATGAAGTCTGGACCAGGTGGTTGTTGTACCAGGTCTTTGTGTCGCAGGTTCGTGGCGCCCAAGCCGAACACGTACACGTTCACGAAGGCGCTCGGCGAGGTGGTGCTCGAGCGGCACGGGAACAAGCGCTACCCGCTCGCCATCGTGCGCCCCACCATCGGTGAGACCACACACACTTACTTACATTGATGACATCATACACATCTCAACACGTGCCACCTTTGAGAACTGTTCTCCTTGCTGTTCACCATCTTTGAGATGTCACACGTAGACACACGCTTGCGTGAACGATATCACGCATCACGAACACGTGCTTGCCACCTTTTAGAACTGTCTACCGTGCAGCCCACTGGCAATCCACACATAGACACACGCCCATATTAACATTATAATATTGATAATTCAGCCACTTATGAATTACAGTACGAGTTACAATTACGAGTTCATAGTTGAGGCACAGGCCTGGATGGAACGGGCCATACTCCACCAAACGTGCCCAAGGCGGTTTGGTGACGAGATTGTATGCAAGTGACCAATCTCACTATTAGACGACAAGCTGTTGAGTTAATTGATTTAATAACCTCTGAGCAAGAACAATAAAGCCTTCTGCGCTCCCCCGAAGTTTGTTGAAGATAACAAGGCTTCTCAGCAATCATCAATAGTCAGGTCAAACAAATAGATTTCGTCTGCCTCACAACCGAGACCAACAGCGGGACTCAATGGTGCCAAGAGAATTGACTGCCGATTGAACAATGGATATCGCTCCTTGTATTAAGCTCCTGGTATATGTCAATTCTTAAGCTGCTACTCTAATATCAGGCCAATAAATAAATAAATTTATATTGAACAACATCACTTATATTGCTTTGATTCTGTGGTAAGTAGGTAATTTGTGTTACAGATATCAGAAACAACGATGGTACCACATTACCTAGGTAGGCCAATGTATGCGATGTCTGATATCCGTTTAATATTTCTGCAGTGGTGCCATCCCTCCGCACCCCTTTTCCGGGCTGGGTGGAGGGGCACCACGGCCCCAGCGCGACGGTGCTCGGCGTCAGCTCGGGGCTGCTCCGCGTGTACCTGTGCGACGCGGCCGCGCGCTGCGACCTGCTGCCGGTCGACCTCGCCATTGACACGATGATCGCAGTCGCCTGGGAGACCGCCCTTGACAAGTATGACTCTAGCTGTTGCCTTTTTAATAAGGAGCGGGGACAAAAAAGCGAGTTAGGTAAAGCAAGGGTAGTAAAAATTATAAATTATCATCGTCTTGCGTGTACCTTTACTGTTACAGCCGTTCACGCGTGATGGCGTGACCAAGGGAAAAATAGGGATTATTTTTTACAAATATTTTTTATAATTTTTACAGTGCTTTACGCTGCATTAGCGAACTTTAAATATTTTTGAAGAGCAGCTCGCGCGATATGTGAAGGTCGTGGGTTCGAGTCCCGCACCGCAAGGGGATATGAAATTTTTCTGTTTCTTTAAAATATTCATCCTACTACTACTATAAAGGCGAAAGTTTGTAAGTATGGATGTATGGATGTTTGTTACTCTTTCACGCAAAAACTACAGAACGGATTTGGATACAATTTGGTAGGAAGACAGATGACATACTAGATTAACATATAGGATACTTTTTATCCCGAAATAACGCGGGCGAAGTCGCGGGCAACAGCTATTTTTATATATTAAGAAGAAGAAGGTACATTTTATGGCATTTAATTCAAATCTAGAATATGTTGTGTTTACTCGCCAGGCTGCCGTCGGTGCGCGTGTACAACTGCAGCACGGGCGAGCATCCGACCACGTGGGGCGCACTGCGCCGGGCTGCGCTTGCGCACGCGCGCCGCCACCCGCTGCGCAACGTGTGCGCCTACCCCGTCTGCCACATGACCCCACACAGGTATAAAGCGGTTTAAACCCGGATTGTTGCCCTGGGGACAACTCAACTATATAATATTTTATTTTTGATGTAACATAATTTTTACCTTACACTGCACGGAGTGTGGGAATATGATTATCATTCTGTTCCTTTGCGTGCTGCATGCAATATAGTCGTTATCTTTTATATAAGATATATTAATATATAATATAAGATTACATGTCTCGAGTGTCTTCGATTCAGTGGTTTTCCAAACATTTCTCCGTACACTAGTGTACGTATAACAGATGGCACGAAATAACGGCTTTTTCTGTTATTATAACTACCTACATAATGAAACAGCACGCGCGCTACGACCTATGAATTAAACTATACTACTGTCCTTTGAATTAAACTTTAGTGTAGTTTAGAGAACACCGAAATATTTTCGAGAACAAAGTTAATTTTATTTTTAATATTTTATCGAGCCGCTTCTATTTGCTATCAAGGTCAAACATGAGACGGGTCTCGGTTAAGAAGTTCAATGAGTGGCGAATTAACAGCAACATGCATTTTATGAACGGCCCAGGCGTTCAATGAACTGTCTAATTAAGTTGTTTCTTACAGTTTGGTGTACCGTGCACTCTTGTTCACGCTGCAAACTGCGCCGTTGCATCTAGCCGAATACGTGTTGAGGATGTTTAGCAATAATAAGAAAAGGTAACTATTAGCTGTTGTTGAACAGCTTCTGTACTTCTAGCACGAACAACTACGGTAATAGTGAAACAACGGTGATACCTAACTTTTATTATTAGATAGTGGTAGCAGTAGGTACCTACATAGTTGTAAGTTTTAAATGTCTTCCAATAGAGTAAGTAAACTAAGTACCTACTTACTTATTGGAAACTTTCTCACTAACAATGTCTAGCTGTTACAGGATTTAAGTTACTTCCTAAAACGGTATATATAGAGGGACGCCTTATGTACCTACTTTTTAAAACGCGCAATAAAGTTAAATAAATAAATGATTTCATATGGATCTTAAATCAATGTTTGTAATAGACATATCCAAACATTGATTATGATATTGATTGATTGATGTCACGTCATAATATATTGCGGTAACTTGCTGAATATTTTTTTACTTAATATATATTTAAGAAGAAATAAAGAAAGAAAATAAATTAATTGACACAACACAAAATTAACGAACAAACACAACGCAAGACAATAATTACACAGATTTAAGTACCTTGTGAGGCCAATACGGGTTCCAGCTCAGCAAATGCCGCTACGGCATTTTTAACGCCGCAGCAGCGCTGGTATTCTGGTGGAACCCACTGTTTGGAAAAAAAAACAAAGAGCCCAGGCTCTTGCCATATATTTAAATGACGACCTCCCTAGACGACAGGCGAGCGAACCGGAATTTGGCGTTGTGCCATCTCTGAGGTTCCGGGTTCGATTCCCGGTCGGGTCAATATGGGAAACGAACTTTTCTATATTGTCTCTAGTCTGGGTGTTGTGGTACATACCATCATTTTTTTCTGATTTCTGTAACACAAGTGCTTAAGCTACTTACCACAGTATGAGAGCAATGTATGTGATGTTGTCCAATATTTAAATAAAGTTTTACGAAGCCTATGATTTGTAATGGTAGGTTTATTAAATCGAGGCAATTTTTAGAATGAATCTGATCAAGTTGTCGTCGCGTCTGAGCGCGGCGAGCGAGTCGACGGGCTACTTCGCGACGCGCGAGTGGCGCTTCAGCTCGCGCAACGTGCGCCGGCTGCGCGCGCGCCTGGCGCCCGCCGACGCCGCGCTCTTCAACCTCGACCCGCGCACTATACAGTGAGTGCTTTGTCCAGGACACATACTTCATGAGTATGCTAGGCCTGAATTATTAAATGTCCATATTCACAATGAAGCTTGAATTCACGGGTTTAAAAATTGCAGACTTTAGAGCACCATGATGGTCACAGTGAATCCTGGTTCTTTTTTGTTATCAACAAAATTAAATAACAAGAACGATGCAATTGAATTACGTTCAACAAGCTCACTCTCGATATCATATTCCAAAGATCCCTTATCCTCCAGCTCCACTTCTCGAGCGCCTTTCTACCTGTCATTCTAGCGTTATGACGTCTAAAATATAATTTGTCTATAAAACCAATACCTGTGACTGTTTTGTGTAACAAAGTACTTACTTATTTCTGTCTATCTCTTTGACACCGTCTCAGCTCAGAGATTTTCTTAGCTTTATTGCAATAACAGTAACTAGAAAACATGCACACTCACTTTTGGCGCTAGCTCAGTTTTTAAAGCCACGCCCACGTTTACTGGTTTAACAAAATTGTTTGCAGATGGGAGCAATACTACCAGGATTTTACGCGCGGTTGTCGTCTATACCTCAACCAGGACAAGGAAGAGAATCTGCCGCAGGCACGGAAGAGGCTCAAGAGGTAGGTACGCCACTGCGCATAGCAAGGGCTGAAGTCCTACATACGCCCTTGGTACTCCTCCGTCGATGTGAGGGTGTATCAATACAGTTTTCTAACAAAAAACGGATTTAAAACAAACGCTCAAATAGAAACTGGCTTGTTGCTCACACGAACTGTACTTAATTATATACTTTCTTGCAAAGATCTTTATTTTGATACTAAACTCATGATGATTTTTCTTAGTTTGATTTTATCGAGGTCAGAATGTTCATACAATCAATTTAAGAAGTGAAATCGGTTGAGTAGCTTAGCCGACTGGAACATATAAACATAGACTGCTAAAATCATTACCTTCATTTCTAGGTAAATTGACTTGGGTCAGGGTGTGTTGTGATCGGGGACTAGCCGACCGCGGGTGTGGGGACACCCCGGCCGGCCTTGCACGGTCTTCCGCAGATGCGCGGGAACGGCTTAGCACCTTCGGCCGTTCCCGCCAGTCCCCCAACCACCCAGGGGGGACCTGGTGACGCCGCCCCGTAGGGACAGCAATTCCGCCGACGGCGCTGTGGCAGTTATGGGTCGCCCGGTATCCCATAGCGCCGTCAATAGGCGATGAGAAGGTGGGGGGAGTTGTTAGTTAGGGTAGTCCCCGCCCCTTCTGGGCGGGGGAGTCCCACACACGTTGCTGCCGTCCTCACGACAGCGATATGGTGCGGAAATGCATTTTCTCCCCCTTAAAAAAAAATAAAAAAAGTGTGTTGTGATGACGCCCACAGTTAGTATCCGTCGTCTGGTGCTTAAAGATATGAGGTGTGAAGGTAGTCAAATATATATGAGGAGCAAAGGTGCAATAATACCTATATTATTTATCTTTCAAAGTACCTACGTAAAGTTTTTTTATCATTTCATAATTTACTTTCATTTAATTTATCAAGTTTATTACCGAGAATTAATTCTTATGATCGACTTAACTAACGATGTGATAATAGTGTACTGTTATCGCAATCGAGTGTAATTTTTACTGATTGTAGTTGGTTCGAGTCCCGGGTAAATTTACAAAAACTTTAAATTCAGTTTCCTACCTTTGCAAAATTCCACTTGCATGCACGTAATTTTCAGGCATATCCATATATTTGTAGGCTGTGACGCAATAGGACATCCTATTTTCGTATTTGGAAGTGTCTTAGAACGTCACTGTCAATAATAACAATGAAATCAATCGTATCACGTAAACATTAAAGTTTACTTTTCTTTACTACCAACATATTTATGATCACTTTGAATGCTTAGATACCAATGAATACTTAGGACGCGAATATATCATTGCTCATCTTAAAACACATAACATATTTATGGAATCGTGTAGTTTATATAATATTGACCACTCTGTACGTTTACAACAATAAGACGACCTGACAACGTACATAAAAATGATGACACTTAAGATCTTTATGAAGCTGACTGTACAAGGGAAAACCTCAGTTTGAGACCAGGTGATCAGTGTGGTTGTCTGGCACATTTATTTATTACTTACTAGCTGTGCCCGCGACTTCGTTCGCGTGGACTACATCCTTTCATGGTCAGTTTTACCCCTATCTCCCCTAATATTCGAAACAAAAAGTACCTAGTCTATATTTTAATAGAGCTATATTTGTGCCAACTGTCATATCTCTAACTTAAAAAATAAACATTTTCCCATATAAACTTTCAAAGGCATTACCACCCCCCCCCCCCCTTACTTTCTAACAAAAAGTAGCCTATGTCCGTTCTTGAGGTTCAACGTATACCTATGCCAAATTTCATCAAAATCGGTTGAGAGGTTTAAGCGGGAAAGCGTAACAGACAGACAGACAGATAGACAGAGTTACTTTCGCATTTATAATATTAGTACCTACTTTTTCTCTTGTTCGCAGAATACACCTAGTTCAACGGAGCTTCTCTCTCGCCGTCCCCCTCTTCGTCATTCGTCGTCTCCTCGGGCCCTCCCCCCACTACACCATGCTAGCCTGGGTCACCCGCCTCGCCTCCGCGCTGCGGGACGCGCTCACCCGAGCCTCCGTCTCGCTCGCACTGCTAGCGGCCAACCTAGCTCTTTTAGTGCCGCAATTTGAACGAGAATGCAGCCGCGGCATTCACACTAATTTATTGTCAGTTTTGTAACGATTCACAGTCTACAGATATTAATAAATAATTTACAATAAATGTTCAGATATTAATGGTAACTTATGTTGTATGGAACTTTTTGATTTTAACTGTTCAGAAACTTATTTTTATTTGTTTTAACTGTTCAGAAGTATTTGGTCACTTTGTCTGCTCCGATATATCTGACGGCGACTGTACTTTGTATGTGGTCAATAAATGGAATCATTCCCGTTCGTCCCACCAAGCTTCGTCCCACCAGTGGGACGAACCCACTTATTTAATTTTTTATTCCCGTTCGTCCCACTGGACTCGATGGTAGGACAAACGGGAATATTTTTTTTACATTCCCGTTCGTCCCACTCAATCAAATGGAAAACAATTTTGGGCAGAAAGAAATTCTTATGTTCAATTGGTTTATTTGTTATACAGCGGTTAACTTAGAAATGCGTATATCAGGTGGGCTCGTTGATCACACCAACACGTAATTATTAGTAATTTTTAGGGTTCTGTAGGCGAATGGCAAAAAATGGAATCCTTATGGATTCGTCATGTCTGTCCGTCCGTCTGTCCGTCCGTATGTCACAGCCACTTTTTCCGTAACTATAAGAGCTATACTTGGTAAGTAGATGTATTCGGTGAACCGCATTAAGATTTTCATACAAAAATAAAAAAAATAATTTCTTTTTGGGGTTCTCCATACTTAAAAACTGAAACTCAATTTTTTTTTCATCAAACCCATACGTGTGGGGTATTTATGGATAGGGCTTCAAAAATAATATTGAGGTTTCTAATATATTTTTTCTCAACTAAATAGTTTGTGCGAGAGGTGCTTCTAAAGTGGAAAAATGTTGTTTTAAAAGTTAGAGGGGAGGGGGGGGGCTCTAACTTTAAAACTAAGAGAATGACAAAATTAAAAATATATATATATGATGAAAATTGATTTGAACGAGATCTAGTAACTAGTTTTTTTAATACGTCATAAATCGTAAACCGAAATTTACCTTGATTCAATCCATTCAAAATATATTTGGTAGGTACCTATTTTAAATCCAATTTTTATCAGAAAAAAATAAAACACCAGATAACTGTATATAATATGTACGTCGCTATTTTCTTACACGTATTTACAATTAATTATTTACAAGGTGGTCTTTTCTTACGTCTAAATGCGTCCATAGACAATATTTGTCTATGACCGTTCACACTCTGGCAGCATGGCCGCGCCCCCTTTAAAATATACACATTACCAACCATAGTGCACATTAGAACAGTAGTCCAGTTTTACACTTACAAGCGAACATTATGTCAGTATATCAGTATGATATTATTGAATGGTCAAATTTGCAAATCGGATAGTTTCGTCTTATAAATGTATGCTTAACTAAAACTTTATAGATTATCATGAATATTCAAAGCTTATTATCAATCACTAAGAAAGATTCATTAAAAAGCACGCAAAATAATTATATGCTATCTGTTCCAATCAGTTAATAAAATATACTAATTAGCAATTGTTTAAGATCGAATGATGCTAGTTTAACTTTGCATTAAATCTTTACGCTTAATCGAAATAAGAAAATGTTTTAACTTGTCACTTGTACAACAATCAACAATTGTACTGAAAATGAAACGGAGTTTTTATGCAAGGCAAGCAGCTCCTTTTAAAATTTTATCCTAGTTCTTTATCACATTAAATTACGTTATATTATAAGTACAAATGTCAATGATCATAAAAATGGACTACTATCCTTACTTACTCTATGACACAAACATACCGAAACAACCGCGACCTTTAGTGTGAACAACGACCGTTTTCTCAAAGAGAAATCAATTTTATATACAAGCTCTATCCGTCTCTTATAAATTGCATTTTCTACTATAAAAAGAAAGAGACGAACACACATTTCTCATTACGAAAACGGCCGACCTCTCAAAGTGGGCGTGGCTTGTCAATATCTCTACATATTTACAATGTTTTATAAAATATTATACATTTCTTATAATAAGTAGACATATGGGATTATACTTAAGGAGTGTACAAGTAGTCAATTTTCAAGTTTATGGAAACTTGGTTAAGTATAGTATTTCTCTACATTATATATACTCTTTTCAATATCCATACAGTGACGAACATAAAATGGCGGCTACAAATGTAATAAACTGAACATATCAATGTATCTTCAACACGCCAAGTTATAATTTCAAAATTGAAAATTTAATCTCACACACAAGAAATAAAAATAAAATGCTTTGATAATGATGGCTTGTTGATCTAAAACAAATATTTATGCATTCATACAGAATCAGTAGTAATAACAGGCAGTACTAATCGACTCGGTGTTACCAACAATATTTTTTAGTTCTCCCTATAAAGTCAGGAACTCCAACGCCGAAAATCAATTCGACCAATTTCACCTTCTGATTTTATGAAAGAAAAAATTGAAAAAGATGTATACATATTTAAATATCTTGTCTTTAAGACAGGACAACGTCCGTCAGCTCAGCTAGCTATTTTATACAAACCTAGAATGGGCAGTCGTATAATGGCAACTTTCTTTTTATGTCGAGCCATATAAATATTTCACATTCACCCTTAAATTTAGGGGAGAACCCCAAAGTTGGTATCAGTGAATCGACGGTTGCTGTAACAGGCTTTCATAGACAAAGCTACGTTTGAGGACGTCAGCAAACTGATATACATACTTGAAAAAAAAAACCATTGAACAATTGCATCGTTAATATGTTTAAATGAACAACATACATTCTTTTATTTATAAGGGAGTCACATAAATTTTCGTATTTACAAAACGAGTCATAAATTCATTTCTTCATTAAACACCATATATGTATGTCATTTACAGTAAACATTCTATACAATAAGTATATCATTTACAGTTGTATTTTTCATTTAACATGTGCGCGTAAGCTTTCTATTATGTAAAATATATATGAAAACTTCATTTCAACTGAAGTAAATGAAACTGATTTACATGGTTTCATTAAAGTCGCAACATCTTTCTTTGCTCTAAAGTATAATTATAACTTTTAATTTAGCAACATTTATTTCATTTACATCCATATCTTTTGATTTTCATACAATAGTCCCTGTTTAAACAACGAAAATAAACTACATTCACAAAAGAAGACCTATATCACTTCGTACTACATTTCATTTGTTTCAGTTTAAATGAAACCCGTTTCATTTGATTTTATATGTAAAAGTCATTTCGCCTTAAGCTACTATATTACAAATTTCATATAAGACACCTTTTTAAAGTACTTTATGGCAACGCTCAGGAATAATTTGTTTTATATTTTATTACATTTACTGTAAGCACTTAATTAAATGCTCATTTGAAAAAGATACTGAGTAACAGTTCACAGTGTGAGTCAAGACTGTATCCAAGCTATATTATGTTTTAAGCAAAAGTCAGAAATTCTAAATTAGCTTGCTATCTTTTCTCATACTACGAATAGTAACTGAGGATCTTTTTTAAATGAATTTATTAGGATTGTATTTTCATTTCTGGTCCGTCTGTTCACTACTTACAAGGTATCAAGGAATCGTAATCTTCTCTCTGTCTTACTTGTTACTCTCTTTTATTTATTTCACAGATCCCTTAAAACTGTCATGAGACATAATAACATAAAGTTGGATTCCAGAGACTGGAAATACAATTGATTAATTGCCAAAAATGTATCGTAACTTCGATTCCAGGCCTATTTCTTTTAGTTAACCAATACTGTCACACCACTGGGCAAATAATTTCCCCTCAAAAGTCAGTGTTTGTCAAACATTTTGGGCCACTCACCTCAACGGTAGTCAACTTTGAGTAACCAACGTGTGACGATGCGAGCTGGTTTTTTGATAGACTTAAACCATAGTGTGTTAAATCGTATTATAGTGTCCATACATACAAGAGGCGATACATTTGTCCTGTACTCTGAATACGAGTGTCACTAGCTATTTGACGCTCAGTGTATATATTGCACTTCAAATGTAACGCATAGACGTTTTGAATAAGGATGTGGTCTGGATCAGAAATACCAGATTGTTAAATAGTCCGTTAAATAGTTATCAAAAAACCGCCGACATAAATAAGTGTGAAAACAGCCCTTTTATTTGAGGCCCATATTGTGGGAGTCATGTTTAAACATGCACATCCATAATTGTGAGACGGCGGCCATCTTGGATCAATTTTTATCAAACATAGCTAAGAACACTCCCAAATTATTCATCTTACAAACATAACATCAAAATCGGTTCATGCGATGTTTCTGCGATGCCATAGACAGATACCTACACACGTCAAACTTATGACACCGTCGTTTTTGCGGCGGGGGGTTACAAAAACAACACGAATTATTTAATTTGCCAAATTAATAAAATAAAAAATTAAGTAAACATTCTTTCAAATCCGGTAAATGATTATTAAAAAAAAATATTAGACACGTGTTTTTAATTAACTAATTAAATAAAAATATGATGCCACGATGCGGGAGGAGGCTTGTTACGTCATTGGTAGGTAAATGTACCCACTAATAACGTCATGCGACTATTCCAACCAATGTACCACCGTTATTGTTTGATTTGGTAGTAAATGCAAAAATACGAGTGTAATATTATTGGATAATCAAACAGACAGCGTCCCTATTATGACGGTATGGTGTGGTAAGTGGCCAAATCACTTGCATAACAGAATAAAGATAGTTCACATTGATTCTGTTACTCCAATTCAATTACGACAGCATTTAATCAAGTTTAGTACATACCAACAGAATTGGCTCCATATTCTATCTATATTTACACTTGAACAGGTCTTTGTAAAACTCTCTCAACGTAGTCTAGGAACCAGTAAGCTTGTGTATGTTTGTATATGAAAAATAAAATAGTTTTACAGATTTAGAATGAATAGAAACTAAATTAACCTTCCAATAGTAATAACTGCGCCAGACTATCACGCCGATGAACAGTAAGCCTACCAGTAAGTCTACTACCATTAAGAAAATGAACAAACGAAATGTTTCTTTTTTGAAGATAAATCGAAATGTCAAGTCATTGGAAAACGAACCTTCTACATTTTCCCGGGTCTGGGTGTTGTGGTACCGACGCTATTTCAGATTTCTGTAGCACAAGTACTTTAGCTGCTTGAATTGTATATAAACAAAATTTATAAAAAAATACGTAACGTTAAAATTCAGCCCTACGTCATTTCTTCGTAGAGTTTATACGAATCGACGTAACCCCCGACCCTTCACTGAATTTTTAACGCTGTATTATCATACATTTTAATCTATTTGTTAAAGCAAAATTACGTTTTTATTGTATTTTTAATTAGTATTACTGTTTTCTCAATTAAATAAAAAAATATCTGTGACCTCGGTGGCGCCGTGGTCAGGTTCCCGGTCAGGTAAATTTGGAAAACGAACTTTTCTAAATTTACTTGAATCTGTGTGTGCTGTGATGACGCCCCCAATTAGTATCTGTCTGGTGCTCACAGTACAAGGGGAAACCTTAGTTTGAGACCAGGTGATTGGTGTGGTTGTCTGGCACATTTATCAATATACTTTCACGGACCCCCAGAGGTCTGAAAGCAGCAGATTGAGAACCACTGCTAGGATATCAAATAAAGAGTTAAAAAATGTTCAAACATTAGGTTCTAAAACTGTTCCAAAACGTCCACCACAAGTCCGCAGCCAGAAGGCGATACACAATTTAGCTCTTACATCTAATAATAACACTTTAGTTTATGTACACGACTTAACTCTACTACAAGATTTGCACTTAAACGGCCAAAACGAGCTATGGTGGACGTTTGGGCGTTTACGGAATATTTAAAATGTATTTACTAAATTCTTTTACAGCACAGGGAATCGATTTTATAATGACTTTTGACTATTAAAGGAACACAAACATTTTATTGCTCCTAGCGGCGTAGCGCTTGAACCCACGACCTTCACGTACCGCGCGTGCTGCTCATCCAACTGAGCGCAAGTTATCGTAGGCGATGCAATTTCTCTGTTATATTTGACGACCTCCGTAGCAGAGGAGAGCGGGCCGGATTTTGGCGTCGCGCCATCTCTGAAGTCCCGGGTTCGATCCCCGGAAATAGGGGAAACGTAATTTTCTTTATTGTCTCGAATCTGGGTGTTGTGGTACCGTCGTTGTTTGTGATTTCTGTAACACAAGTGCTAAGCTACTTACCGCAGATACAGAGCAATGTATGTGATGTTGTCCAGTATTTATTATTACTACCCGGCAAACGTTGTTTGGCCATATAAATAATTTTTAAGTAAGAAAAATGTTAAGGGTGGACAACCCTCATCACTAAGGGGTATGAAAAATAGATGTTGGCCGATTCTCAGACCTACTCAATATGCTCAAAAAATTTCATGAGAATAGGTCAAGCCGTTTCGGAGTTCGGAGAATTTTATATGCAAGATATTAACCTTTAACTTTGCTAAGTGCCCTCTCTCGAACTAGTTTAGAACTACAGACTCATCGCGGTACGTGCAGGTCGTGGGTTGAATTCCCAAACGGTACCGAAAGATGAATTTTTTTTGTTTCTTTAAAATATTAACAGGCAAACGAATGTGAACAGCTAAACTACATTTATTTCCTATTTAAGCTAAAACATCTCAATTTTGTTAGACCGAGAGCAAGCGCAGACCGCGTCGTCAGATGGCGTCAACGCCATTACCATACAAAAATATCTGTTTATGTGTGAGGGACGGATAAATGTCTTGTATAACGGCTGGTTATATTTTATTGTATCTATATCATTTGTGCGGTATTTCTTATTAAATAACTATTTTTTATATACCTATCGTTAAGATATATTCTGGATGTAGAATTTTAGTTCGCGTTCCATTTCAAACATTTAAATAAATTAACGGGTCAAGACAAATACTTCTGAACAGTTTAAAATGTCAATAAGTTCCATACAATACAAGTCACCATTAATATCTGAACATTCATTACTTTAGTAATATCTGAGCAGATGCTAGTCAATGACTTATATTCTCACATCTAACCAATGATATCTAATTATTAATATTAATAACATTAGTGTGAGATGATTGTTCAGATATTAATGGTAAGTTTTGTGTTTAGAAGTTTGTAAGGAACGTATGTCCTTTACTAAAAGTGTAAGCACTTCCGCCGAGCTAGGTGTTATCTGCTCGGGGACCAAGGGCCGACTACCAATCGCGGTTTGTTGTATATAGTTAGTGGCGGCGATAACTCTGACATCGCGATGTAGGATCGATGTCATGCATTACATATGGAGCGTTGTTTACTACTCCAATTTAGCTGACGCTGTATTTGTGTCGACTTGTAGGTAATGTCGTAGGTCGGCACAAGTTACTTGCTATCATCTGCTGCAATGTTTAATTTTGTGGCCATATTTTCGAAGGAATAGATTTTAACAGAAAATAGCGTTAGAAATATGTAACAGTTTGTGAATAACAGTTTTGGCCTAATCTTTACTAGTTAATACACTTAATTTAAGTATGCAATGTATGGCTGTTGTAATTCATGAAATTTAAAAATAATAAAATAAAGATATTAATGAAATAATAATAATCAGACATTAATTGTAACTCGTAGTGTATGAGCCTTATTGGCATTTTAATTTGTTCAGAAGTACTTGGTCACTTTGTAGCTGAACGCGATTGTACCAGAGTTTAGACAGAATATGATCAATGGTTCGCGTAAGGGGCATCTATAATTTTAATTGATTATAATGGATTAATCGTATCATTTAAATTGTTCTCGTCGTAAATACAAAGACAGCGTCCACTGGCCCCGCGACTATCATACAATCTCGCGACACATAATTATTTATTTATTTACATAAATGCATTATTTTATTGTACATACATTTAGCGGGTCTTAATTCCTTATTGTATAATTAGATATTGCATTGGAAATTAATAGTATAAACGCATGAAAGTATACTTTCACATGCGCGTACTACGACTACACCGGCTTCGTTTAAAAAGTGTTACTTTAAATCTTAATAATGCAACACTTTTTTAAAAAGCATTAAACTACCGACACATCGGGGTAATTCACCAACCGTCACGCATTGTATTCAAACACACGAGTTGGTGAAAACCGCCAAAAACGTCATTGACCTCACATACGCGAAAGGAATGCGGACTCATTCAAAAACACCAGATTGATTTTAGTTCGTTAAATAGTTATTAAAAAATAACTTAAGTATTTTTGACGTGACAACGTCTAATAACTAGATACTACGGGCTGCGTGTGATTTATTTATTTAGAAAACCAACAGCGTTAACTAAGTATAAATGTTTTTCAATGCAATTTACATATTGTTAGGCCAATAACAGGTTTTCCTTAATTAACTGTAAGTGATTGGTTGTTAGTTAATGAGCACAACTATATTACATTTTGTCGTAACTTATTCAGCAACAATCCAAATCTAAGGCAATTCGCTGAATCGTTAGTAGTTTGTCATAGCATTGTGATAAATGTAATTTCACGCCTTGCAACACCAGCGCCATTTTCTCTCTCTCTACTCTGTGACATTGATTTAGGTGGCTGTAATTGCGCTCAGCTTTAATATAAAACAAGTTATTAATGATTATAGTGTTTATCATTTAATTAAAACAGCGTGCACGAAAATCATGACGTCATTGTCGCGTTCAGCAAGCGAGAGTTGTCACATCAAACTGCCGTCCGTAAGGCCCGGTTTCCACCAAAGCAGAGAGGAGAGGAGACGGGAGGAGATGTATTTGAATAAACCAATCAGATTTCGTTATTGTCAACGAAATCCCCTCGTCTCTGCTTTAGTGGAAACAGGGCCTAAAACCAGTTTTATTTGCCAAATTAATAACAAAATACTGAGATAAACCGATGCCAAGGTACGAGTCTGAGGCTCGTCACGTCACTGCCGGGTACAAACGTACCCGCTGATGACGGCACGGGACCATTCAGTTCAATGTATCGCCGATGTTGTTCGATTAGGTGGAAAATGCAAAAACACGTCCCATATTATTGGATAATCTGACAGACAAACTGAAGACCAATTTTTATTGGACACAAACATTACAAAGCGTCTGAACTTCATTGCGTCCATTAATTACCAAAAGGGGTAAAATGAACTATTACGAAGTTCAAGCCGAGCGATTTTAAAACGCGACAAGTTAACCGAAAATAAAATATGAAAACAAAAGCTATTCAATTGAGATATTAAACCCCCACCACCCACACATATACAAACTATCTGTATGACCCAAGGGTTGACTGGTAAAGAATGCCCTTAGCATTAAGTCCACCTCTTGTACCTATTTGTGCAATAAAGTTTTGATGTAAAAAAAAAAAAAATTTAAAAACTTGCTCCATTTATTTTTATGAGATTACGAAACGATGACGTCACTAATTATACTCATCAACACACAGACTATTGCATATTGCAACAACTCTATGTCATCTACACAAAGGTGACATTCGCGTGGTAAATACCTTTAGATCGTGATTCAGAGTCTCCTTGGGTACCTGAGGTCAATGCGCATTATATTTATAATTTGTATTATAATATATTTGTACATATTTCTTATTAGAAAAATTTGACGGCATTCGTCCGCCCCGCGGGGCGTTAACAATGATTACGAAAACCATCCAGTACAATTTCCTAGTGTTGGGGACAAATTTAAAAGGACAAAGAGATTTGAAAAGATTCGGGGTAATTTAATTTCAGTCACGTTAGCAGCGGTCAAAAATAATTCAATAACCCGTGAACAGCCGACCCCAAAGCAATGAGTCTGAAGGATCTTTTTATGACAAGATGCAGTTATCTACTATAGTTATTTATAAGTAGGTTCATCCTCCATTTGTGGGGAATTCTAGAATTTACAAATATTAACGCACCATTGGTAGAACAAAGGCACAATTGTCAACTAGCTTAAAAACAAAATGAATTAAATAATTGAAAGTTCTCAATTCTTGTTAAGCACTTGTCTAAAATAATATAGTATATAGTTCATGTCTTGCGAAGGAGAAACTTTATAGTAACTGATAACAGAGCTAGACCACGTTAAATGCAAAAAACATCTTAAAATGTCTCTCATGTAAAATTGCATAAACTGCTATTGTGCCCTTGTCCAACCGACCATGCGACGTGTCTAGCTGTGCTTACTGTGTTGACAACAGTTGAACCTGTACTGGGTTGTGTTCATTCATAAGGACGTTGTTTTAATAGAATACATCTCTGGGATCTAGTGTTGCCGGATAATCGATTATCGATTAATCGATTATCCCCCCCTCAAATAATCTAATAATCGATATGACAATCGACAGTATCGATACTATCGATATAATCGATTATATCGATATCAAGTTGAAAGCGATACTATCGATATAATCGATTAATTTGCAATTATTTTTAGATTTAATCGTCATTCATATAATGTCTTCTTAGACATAACACATTCAAAATGAAACCGTGAAAAAGTTATTTATACCCTACTTTTTATTCATAAAACGTGATAGCTAAGTTTCTTGGTACCTACCTGAACTGTACCATCATGGCGATACTATCTTATCCGATAGGTAGGTATCGATATAATTGATTATATCGATAGTCATATCGATTATTAGATTATTTAGGCCTCTTTTGGTTGTATATCGATTATAATCGAATAATCGATTATAATCCATATACAATCGAATCGACGGCAACACTACTGGGATCTATACCTTTGGAGGTCAACGAACTTGAAGTCTGAAGCTGAAGCAGGACATAGCTTGAAATCCGTGACAATACGAATCAATTATCATAATAAAGACACTAAACTTGTACTTTCAATGTGATGGGTTTACTAATGTTCGAAACATTGAGGTCAATGACCTTTCGCTTAGCTAATGATCGCTCTGAGATGTATGTCCATGAAAACATATACTGAACTTACATCTTCAGTGCAGTTAAGAGTTCAACAAAAGCCAATAGTAATAAACTATCATTCTGTTTCAAAAGGTCATTGATCTCACCGTGTCCCAGGTCGACGTCGCACCGAGCGCTGTGAGCGTACACGCCGTCGCACCGACAGGTCGTCGACCTCAAGCTCGCCGCCGCCACTGCCGCGGAGGTGTGCGCGCGGGGTCAGTGACCGTGTTTCCACCTTCCTTTCTGTTCCAAAAGGTCAACGACCTCTCGTACCGCATCATCCAGAGCTGCGAGCGTGCACGCCGCAGCAGCAGGCCGCAGCAGGCGCGGGGGCCGCGGGGGTCGCGGGGGTCGCGGGGGTCGCGGGGGCGGCGGGGGCGGCGGGGGCCGCGGGGGGTCACAGCGTGCGGGGGGGCGGCGCGCGTCGCTAGGTGCGCGGCGCGACGGCGGCCGGCGGCGGCTTGGGCGGCAGCCGCGGGGCTATGTTGCTGCGGACGGACAACAAACGTTTAAGTCTAAATATAAATAATAGTTTCTGTTATGTATTGAAATAATTAAAACGTTTCTGTTAGAAGATTATTTACTAACTGTTGCTAGGGTAATACGTCTGTCACAATATAACATAGAAAAAGTAAAAATGAATGTAACCTCGTGGTCATAGACACGTCGTCAGTCCTCCGCCGCAAATCCTGTAGCTCCTACATTGATTGTAACGGATTTGGCCGGGAGCATCTGGTCAATATGTCGTCGCACCACTCTCCCCTCTTCAGTTCTCACTTCGTAATGTCTTTTCCCAAGACGGCTTTGGACCTTTCCGAATTCCCACTTTTGTGAAGGGTCTCAATATGCACGTACTTGTACCTTATCTCCCAGGGCAAATGATTTTGTCTCTGAAGAGATAGAAGATTGCGGTAAAATCGGTTCATCATTCATCTGGAATATGACGTGTAATTTTGTTCTTACTTCTCTGCCAAACATGAGCTGATATGGGGTCTTACCAAAGCTGTTTAGTGTACGCTCACTTGGTGTTGTGGTGCCTCCGCTACAGGATGGTGGAGTGCGCAGGCCGCAGCAGCTCGGGGGCGGGGGCGGGGGCGGGTCACACTCACTTGGTGTTGTGGTGCCTCCGCTACAGGATGGTGGAGTGCGCAGGCCGCAGCAGCTCGGGGGCGGGGGCGGGGGCGGGTCACACTCACTTGGTGTTGTGGTGCCTCCGCTGCAGGATGGTGGAGTGCGCAGGCCGCAGCAGCTCGGGGGCGGGGGCGGGGGCGGGTCACACTCACTTGGTGTTGTGGTGCCTCCGCTACAGGATGGTGGAGTGCGCAGGCCGCAGCAGCTCGGGGGCGGGGGCGGGGGCGGGTCACACTCACTTGGTGTTGTGGTGCCTCCGCTACAGGATGGTGGAGTGCGCAGGCCGCAGCAGCTCGGGGGCGGGGGCGGGGGCGGGTCACACTCACTTGGTGTTGTGGTGCCTCCGCTACAGGATGGTGGAGTGCGCAGGCCGCAGCAGCTCGGGGGCGGGGGCGGGTCGCGGGGGGAGGGGGGGCGGGTCACACTCACTTGGTGTTGTGGTGCCTCCGCTGCAGGATGGTGGAGTGCGCAGGCCGCAGCAGCTCGGGGGCGGGGGCGGGTCGCGGGGGTAGGGGGGGGCGGGTCACACTCACTTGGTGTTGTGGTGCCTCCGCTGCAGGATGGTGGAGTGCGCAGGCCGCAGCAGCTCGGGGGCGGGGGCGGGTCGCGGGGGGAGGGGGGGCGGGTCACACTCACTTGGTGTTGTGGTGCCTCCGCTGCAGGATGGTGGAGTGCGCAGGCCGCAGCAGCTCGGGGGCGGGGGCGGGGGCGGGTCACACTCACTTGGTGTTGTGGTGCCTCCGCTGCAGGATGGTGGAGTGCGCAGGCCGCAGCAGCTCGGGGGCGGGGGCGGGGGCGGGTCACACTCACTTGGTGTTGTGGTGCCTCCGCTGCAGGATGGTGGAGTGCGCAGGCCGCAGCAGCTCGGGGGCGGGGGCGGGTCGCGGGGGGAGGGGGGGCGGCGTGGAGTCTGCTCGCCCGGCTCCCTGCGCGGCCGCCGCCAGCCAGGCCGCCGCTGCTGACATCTGCTGCAATATTAGTTCAACGTTTACGTGAGAAACTGTTGCATTTTGTATTTTAAAGTGTCCAGTCGAAACATCCCAGTATTCAATATCATGTTGTTATATTTTGTTACATACATTTAAAACTGAATCTCTAGAAAATAAGATACACGATACTTTGAATTTAGCAGGTATGCTGGCATAAAATAGAACATTACCTGAAGCCATAGCGATTCTCCTATTTAATTATTATTTAAATACAAATTAACTCATTCGCTTCAGCGTAGAAAATATTCCATCACGAACAAAAAAGTTTGGAAACTCTTATCTTTGCCGGACCATAAAGAAGTGGAACTCGTTGCCGGCTCATGTGTTTCCTCCTTCCTTTGACATGGATTCCTCCAAAAGGAGCGTAAAGAAACATCTTGCGGGCCAGTATAGCGATGCTAACGGGTAGGATATTTCGATATCAAATCGATCGAAATCAAATCCTTTGTCATCGTGATGACGCGATGTGGGTTCCTCTCTCGCTTACCATCAGGCTGGGAGGAGCCAATATACTGCGCTACTATAAAAAAAAAGTGGACTCAATTCAAAACTGTTTTGAACCGATAAATCGAATAAAAATCTCGTGATTGCCTTGTAAAAATTGGAAAAGAATATTATAAAAAAACATTAATTAAAATATGAAGGTATACTTAGATTTACATAATATTGATAATTTATATAAAAAAACAAGTATCTACATAACTATAAATTCAGAAAATAAATAAATTGGTTCAGCAATTGACTAATTCATGACTATCATTACTTGTTAGCGAGAGAGAAGAAGTATTCACGAACTTTACTTTTGAAAATTCCCTTAGTCAGGGATTGTCGGATATCAGCGGGCAGAGAGTTCCAAAGCAGAGCGGCTTGCACAGTGAAAGACTTAGAGAAGAAGTCGCTTTGATGTCGAGGAATGTTTAAGCTTAGGTTGTCTGAGGAGCGAAGAGATCGGTCATGAGATTGACAGAGATATTGAAATTGTTTTGTTAGATAGGATGGGGACAATGGATTGTAAAGAATATTGAAGAGCAGGCAGAGTATCCTGGTATTTCTACGTTGACGTAACGGAAGCCATTTAAGTTGGTTGCCAAAATTAGAAATGTGATCATACTTACGGAGCCCAAAGACAAATCTGATGCAGTTGTTTTGAAGACGATCAAGTTTTTTCATTAAGGTTTCAGAGAGATCAGGATAGCATGCGTCTGCGTAGTCGATGATGGGTAAGATTAGAGTTTACACAAGCATAAGCTTAGTAGTGAAAGGTAGAAAGAATTTAAAGCGGTAGAGGCTCCTCAGACAAGCCACCACCTTGCGACTAACCTCAGTGACATGAACAGACCAGCTTAGAGTGGAGTCTAAATGAAGTCCAAGATTTTTCACGGACTCACAGTAAGAGATGATTGTTCCATCAAATTTTATTGTTTCTAGGTCGGGCACGTGAAGTTTGGCCAGTAGTCTGGAGCTGCCAACGATAATAGCCTGACACTTAGCAGGGTTAACAGAAACACCAAAATCATGAGACCAGCTACGAATGCGATCCAGATTAGCGTTCAACTTACAGATGGCCGAAGTTAACTCACCCACCTTTGCACTGGTATAAAGTTGTAAATCATCAGCGTACAGATGATACGAGCAGTCAAGAATATTGGAAATTAGGTTTATAAATACTGAAAAAAGGATGGGCGAAAGAATACCACCTTGGGGTACCCCAGTAGATAACCCAACCCAATCCGAGGTAGCAAATTGAGTAGAGACGGATTGCTGACGGCCGCGAAGATAAGAGGACATCCAATTCAGGACAAGAGGTGATACATTTAGTGAAGATAAGATAGCAAGAAGATCAAGATGATCAACGGTGTTAAATGCATTAGAGAAGTCAATCAGGACGAGAATGGTGAGCTTAGTACTATCCATAGCCTCTCGTATGTCGTCAGTTACTTTGACGAGTGCAGTAGTAGTGCTATGAGCGGGCCTAAAACCGGACTGTAGTGAATTGAGCAGATTATTAGCATTTAAGTGTGGGTGTGAGTTAATGAAGTGTTAGAAATAAATTGTATTAATTCTGGCAAGTCATCGATGACGCGCGCGGTTGTAAACTGCAGCGTCAGCGGTGGCGGCCACGTTGCTTCTGGCCGACGCCGGCGCCGCCATATGTGTATTTGCGTACTGCTTCATAGAGTTACACATAAAGTCAGTTACTACAACAGGTACTTGATCACCATAGTACCGCTCGTACCGTATTGAGTGGCCCGGGGTGGGGCGGGTGCGGCGGATGCGGCGGGTGCGGCGGGTGCGGCGTGTGCGGCGCGGCAGAGTCGCGGCGGCGGCGCGGCGGCAGCGGCGGGGGCGTGCCGCACGCCGCGGCTGCACAAGGAAATGACACGGGTTAACAGAATCAGCAAGTAGGTGCTGGTATATACCATATTACAAATGTTCACTGATGTAGTATTTCTGTTGCCGATATAACATCGAACAGATCAAAACTATATATAAAGTATTACGCACCATACAAAAAAATATAAAAAATAGATTTAAATCATTATCTGGCCTTTAAAAATATATTTGGATTTTTAAGATTTTTTAACACATTTAATGAAATACGTTGTAATACCCTATTCTTAAAGACTTCCCTCCCATTCACGTTTTTACTAATATTATATGAAATAATAAAAGCAATCAAAGAAACTTTAGTATATGAACGATACTATCGAAATAATTACTAATTTACATGGTCAACTATCGATATTCAAATTATCGATTTTCAGTATCGATAATTAGGCAGCTCTATAGATAACTTTAATGTCGGATAAGGATAACGAAGAGCAAATTGAACCGAAAGTGTCAGTATCAGCCATAAGTTGAGTGGGTATACTTGATTATAATATGAACTACTTTTTGTTTCAAGGATGGAGGTAAAACCGGCCATCTATATGTACTGCTATAAAAGAACAAGTCCAGGTGTATGTGTATACGTACGCGGGTGCGCGGCGTGCGGCATGTGGGGGGTGTGAGGCGTGTGGGGGGTGTGGGGGGTGTGGGGCGTGTGGGGGGTGTGGGGGGGCGCGGGCGGCGAGGGCGTGGGCGCGCGCGCCGGGAAGCTGAACATGCACGTCGAGCCGCACGCAGACCCGCCGCTCCTGGGGACAAACACCAACTCGTTACTTTATTACTGTCTTTACTAATATTAATTATTATTTTATTTTATTTTTATTATTTAATTTTCACAATATTCACAGCTCTTAATTAAATTACAAAACAAAAATTTTAATGCGAAAGTAACTCTGTCTGTCTGTAACGCTTTACTGCTTAAGCCTCACAACCGATTTTGATGAAATTTGGCACAGACAATCTTTAGACCCTGAGAAAGGACATAGGCTACCTTCTAATGCCTGTAGTCGACGCGAACGAAGCCGCGGGCACAGCTAGTGTAGTATAATCATCAAGTATATCAGAATAGATTGAGTATCACAAAAGTATTTACACACTCAGTATACTTCGTTATTTATACATTAAAAAAGACAAAACTGCGTTTTTCATATTAGTTTATACGAACATACAACAAGTAAAATACATAACATACATGTTCATGATATTTTATTTACAACTTTGAGTTCTAATTATTTATTCGCTTTTTTAGCAAAATTTTAGGAATAAACTTATCATCTCATAAAACTTTTTCAATAATTATAAAATATAATATAAAAATAAAGTAAGAACAATAAGTTCCATCTTTTTCGTCTTAAAGTTCTTGGTGTTACGTACTTTAATAAAACAAAATTTGAAAGTTTATACTCGTATGAGTATATCATCATTTTATATCATTAATAGAAGGTTAAAAACGTATTTGTAGACTGTTATTTAGATACAAATAAATATCAAACTCCAAAAATATTAATGGGGTTAAATAAATCAATAAAATAAAAGTTTGTAACAAAATTGTCATTATTTGAACCAGACAAAACACCCGATGTAAATAAAAATATTATCATGGACTAAAATGAACACGGAGATGAAAATAATGTTACATTATAGATTAGCGAGTCATGACGTTTTTACTTTACTGCCCCCCAATACTTTAACAAGCTGTTTACAAATAGCCTATCAAGGCATTTATATTACGTGTCGTATTGTATAAACAGATAAAACTACTGTCCAATGTGCTTGTTGTTCGACGCGGTCCAAGTCGCGTGCTGAGCTAGTGTAGTATCAAAGGCTCACCTGTCCGAGTGCACGAGCGGGCTGGCGGGCGGCTGCGGCGCCGGGGACCGCTTCGGCGACGTCGCTGCCATCCTGACGGAACAAACTACACGTTATATGTATAGACGGGACTAAACAACTTACATATATATATATATATATATATATATTGTTACGAGCTTCGGGTTCGTGACAATAAAAACTGCCGATAAAAACTACCAAAAGTCAGACTTTAATTAAACACCACTAATTACAGCTTTAATACACACTAATTAAAACCACAATCGCTCCCAGGTCGCACTTCAAGATCGCTTTCGAAGTAATCACTTGTATCGCTAATTCAATACTACTCCGGTCGCGGTCAATCCCGACCTTTTATAGTGCCGCAGGTTGTTCCCGAACCTTCCAACGCAGAAACATCCAGAATATTCGCGCGCAGTCAGGCCCCGACCGACCATAGTTCTAGTTAGTTCGGTCACCGAACTCTCGAATCTATTAAGTTCCGTCATTCCAAACTAGATGGCGCTTTAGCAAAAACATCAATCGTGGCGCGTAACAATATAAAAGGAGGAACTGACTGACATATCAACGCACAGCCTAAACGGCTAAACGTAGGCACTTGAAATTTGGCAGGGACGTGGTTTAGCTACCGTAGAGGTGCACTAAGGAACAAATTCCCGAAATTCCCACGGGAACGGGAATTAGCGGGAAAATACTTAACCTAACTTAAGCGGATTAGATTTTTGTATGAAAAATCTAATCCGCTTAAGTTAGACGCTTGAAATTAGGTATGCAGGAACCTTAGTAAACTTAAGGCTTAGTTGCAACAGAATATTGCAAAAGTCCCACGGAAACGGGAGTTGGCGGGAAAAAACTGGAAAAATCCTGTAGTCCACGCGAATGAAGTCGCGGGCACAGCTAGCAAATAATAATACCACAGTTCATAAAAGCTCTCGGACAAAAAATGGTCATCGCATAAGAAGCAGCACGTCCAAAACATGTTATACATACTAATATTATAAATGCGAAATTAACTTCGTCTGTCCGTCCTGCTTTCACGTCTAAACCACCAACACTGATTTTGATGAAATATGTTTGTGTTTGATAATATGAAATGGCAAAACAGCAGAGTTATTTTAAAACACCATTCTCCTTTACAAATTTATATTTTGACACACATTTTTCTCATTGACATTTTATAATCTTCATTTTGGTAAAGATAAATAAATAAAGATAGAGAGAGGTAGGGCATAGCGATTTATCGCTCGAACTGGCATCTAAATAAAATTTTATTATTTTTATAGTGCTTTAAGCCGCACTAACAAGAGGAGATAATTTTTTTTAAGGGCGACAAGTACAGTATATTAAAGCTGTTACTGGACTTGTCGCCCTTACCTTCAAGGTAAGGCTTGACCCCTGCTACTAATGTAGCACCCCCCAGGAGCTCTGTAAACCTTACTCACACGCAGGAACACAACAACACAGAAGTGATTGTTATTTGGCTGCGGTCTTCTGTAAGGTGGAGGTATTTCACCAGTCAGGCTGCTTCAGTTCGAGCGATCAATCGCTATGCCCTAGCTCTCTTATAATCAAAATATTATATTATCAATTAAAAATAATTTAACGGGTCAAAACGCGACACCATTTTTATTTAGTAGTTAATACGAACTACTTACTGCCCTTGATGACTTAATGGAACGCGAAAGTCTTAAAATTTATATTATATTATCAAAATATTAAAACTATTACAAGTAAAATTCTTATCAAACAATTAAATACGACGTGGTGTTAAATCTCACCTCTCGCAGCTAGGGGTCGAGTCCGAATGACGCGACCTTCAGAGCCAGACCTCTCGTCGGACAGACGCCCGGACCAACATATCGCATGCCGAGCAACCTTACACCCGGTAATTATCACATGTGATGGTCGGTTTCCGTTACATAACATAACGCTTTATCGGCGGCATGTGGCTAGCGATTATGTTTCACGTTGAAGGATAAACACGCTCGCGGTTGTAGTGAACTAGCTGTGCCCGTGACTTCGGCCGTGACCAACATTATAAAAACGAATAAATCTTCTTAAAGGAATGTAACTGACACGATTCACGCGGGAGTTAATAGCAGACCATTGAGAGCCGGTATGATACGGACGCGAGTGAACCACACACCTGCTGAGGTCTAATATATTCATGTAGTTACTAGCTGTGCCCGCGACTTCGTTCGCGTGGACTACATACTTTCATGGTCGGTTTTACCCCTAACTCCCCTAAAGTTCGAAATAAAAAGTAATCCTCAATTTAATCCAAGTTTCGAGCTATATTTGTGCCAAATTTCATATTTCTAACATAAAAAAATAAACATTTTCCCATTTTAACTATTACCCCCATCTTCCCCTATTTTCAAAACAAAAAGTAGCCTATGTCCGTTCTAGAGTTTCAAAGTATACCTATACCAAATATAATCAAAATCGGTTCAGTGGTTAAGGCGTGAAAACCGGACAAACAAACAGACAGAGAGACAGAGTTACTTCCGCATTTGTAATTTAGTATGGATTCAAGGCCGTGTCTTTTTATGTAGTTATACCAATATGAAGTGTTAACGAGGCACTTAATGATGTCGTGTATTCTTATGTAGTTATTAGTTAAAAACTCGCTTTTTGAAGTTTAACATATGTAGTGTTAACCACTTACCTGCTAATGACTTGTATTTTTATGTAGTTACTACCTCACCTGTTGTCGTGCATTTTTATGTAGTCATACTAATATGTAGTATTAACGACTCACCTGCTAAGATCTTGTTCATTTGACTATAGTCAAACCGATAAGTGGCTAACGATTTGACATGTGTCAAATAAATAATGCTTATGTCAAAGCAACAAGTTTACGCTGCACTGCAATTGGCTACTTGACAGTTTTTGAAAAAGTATTGCAAAATGTGCGCCCGTTCATTTTATATCCCAAGCAATTCGATTTATCTGGAAAAATTGTAAATAACCAGAGAAAAATAAGATTTTGTGTAACACATTTAAAAAGCGCGCAAAAACGCCAAGTCATGTCACTGTTGAAATTATGACGTCAACGTTGTAGACAACGAACCGATACGCATAGGAACGACTTCATTTAGATAAACGGAAAATGTTTCAATAAATTCTTAATACGATTAAAGACACAATAATTCAATTTAATCGGTAAAATAATCATTGTTTCGCCACATTAAAATAAATTATTTTCGCCGACAGCTGTCATTTCCGAATTGCAATGGTGGTTTCCGTTTCGGTTCTTTTGTTCCACAGATAAAAAAACTAAAATTTATTTTGCAAAAATAAAATACTAACTATGCTTTTAATTAAAAAGTAAAAATGTAAAATGATTACTTAAGTAATAAGCTAACATATCTAACACTTTTCATATTTTATTGTTAACACTGTCAAGTAGCCAATTGGTAATTACTAATTTGCTTGACTATTAGTAATACCAACATTAAGAATTAACGATTTCTCAGCTAATGTTGTTTACTTTTGTGTAGTTAATACTTCATCTGTTACCGTCGTGTATTTATGTGTAGTCATATCAATATGTAGTGTTAATTCGCCAGTCAATGTCGTGTATTTATTTGTAGTCATAATATCAATATGTTGTGTTATTTCGCCTGTTAATGTCGTGTATTTATGTGTAGTCATAATATCAATATGTTGTGTTAATTTGCCTGTCAATGTCGTGTATTTATGTGTAGTCATAATATCAATATGTAGTGTTAAATCGCCTGTCAATGTCGTGTATTTATGTGTAGTCATAATATCAATATGTAGTGTTAATTCGCCTGTCAATGTCGTGTATTTATGTGTAGTCATAATATCAATATGTAGTGTTAAATCGCCTGTCAATGTCGTGTATTTATGTGTAGTCATAATATCAATATGTAGTGTCAATTCGCCTTTCAATGTCGTGTATTTATGTGTAGTCATAATATCAATATGTAGTGTTAAATCGCCTGTCAATGTCGTGTATTTATGTGTAGTCATAATATCAATATGTAGTGTTAATTCGCCTGTCAATGTCGTGTATTTATGTGTAGTCATAATATCAATATGTAGTGTTAATTCGCCTGTCAATGTCGTGTATTCATGTGTAGTCATAATATCAATATGTAGTATAATTCGCCTGTTAATGTCATGTATTTTTGTGTAGACATATCAATATGTAGTGTTTATTCGATGTCGTGTAGTCATATCAATGTGTAGTTTTAGTGGCTCACCTGTTGAGCTCGTGTAGTTTCGGGCTCGGCAGCGGCAGCGGCTCCTCGCTCGGCGGCGACCACGTCGCGTTGCCTACAACAACACAATACAATATAAAATTATCTATTTTCATGTAAACGTGCTCCCACACTGTAATAAGTCTATGTAAAGGTATATGTATCCGGAATTATTATTCTTGCCAGGTTCTTTTCGGTACGATTAGGTGCTGACCCGACTGTAGTTTCAATATTGGTTTATATTCATTTTGACGATGCATATGTGTTACTTGTAACCAACATGAATAGATGAATTGATTATGATTATTATGAAAAGTCTAGATAGGTACATATACGACCATTAAGAGACAGAATAGAAATAATAAGTCGTTTGTTTGTTCCGCGTGTGTATTGTCCCCGCTCCTTACCTGCGGCGAGGAGCGCGTCCCCGGGTCGCGGCGGCAGGGGGGGGTGGGGCGGATGGGGCGGCAGGGCGGGGTGGGGCGGGAGGGGCGGGTGGGGGGGCGGCGGCGCGTCCCGGGGCGCGGGCGCGGCCGAGGAGCGCGGCAGCAGCGGCGGGACCAGCTCCTGGGGACAAACGACACCACACTGTGTTATCATACCTGTACAATCATTTTAGGCATAGCATAAAGCGATTTATCGCTAGAACTGGAGGAGCCCGACTGGTGAAATACCTCAACCTTACAGAAGACCGCAGCCAAATAACAATCATTCCGGTGTTGTTGTGTTCCTGCGTGTGAGCAAGGTTTCCAGAGCTCCTAGGGGGTGTTACATTACTAGCAGGGGTCAAGCCTTCAAGGTAAAGGCGACAAGTCCAATAACAGCTTTATTATGCTGTATTTTTCGCCCTTAAACTAGGAACTCATTACCACTTAACATCAAGTGGGATGAGGTCAATCTTGAAGTGCGTTATAAAAAATTTACGTTTACACATCACAAACATTGGGAGACCTGTAAAACAGGTTTCTTGTAAGCCTTACTCAGGTTCCAGTTTCTCACTAACAAGGAATATAGTTTTATGTAACAATTGTATGTGTAACAATCTGTAAACATTTGTGAGAGAAATAAGTGAAGGGTCCACTGCAGTAACGATGAACGTCCTTTCGTTTTTGTTTTGAGATACTTGGGTTTTTTTGAATTTTGTTGTACGTTGTACTAAACTCGGCCTTATTGCCGTGAATACAGGGACACTGAGCGTTTAAGACGTGTAGTCAAATATCAGAAACGGTTTTATCTCAGTACTGGGAGCGATATTTACTAGTTAGTAAACGAAATCACTAGCTGCATCTATAAAGTGACCGAATGACGTTATCAATTACATTTAAATATTTTGGACATTCATCATTATTGCCGTGGGCCCTTCAAATAATAAAAAATAATCAGATACCTGCGGCACGCTGGGCTGCCGCGGCGCACGCGTGAACAGGTCCGGCAGCACCGTGGGGGCACGCGGGGACAGGGCCCCGCCGCCCGACACGCTGCTGCACGACACGGACCTGCGGCGACACACACATTATAACGACTATAACAACCAGAGCGCGAGTGAACGGGGCTTTGTGTCCGGCAGCACCGTGGGGGCACGCGGGGACAGGGCCCCGCCGCCCGACACGCTGCTGCACGACACGGACCTGCGGCGACACACACATTATAACGACTATAACAACCAGAGCGCGAGTGAACGGGGCTTTGTGTCCGGCAGCACCGTGGGGGCACGCGGGGACAGGGCCCCGCCGCCCGACACGCTGCTGCACGACACGGACCTGCGGCGACACACACATTATAACGACTATAACAACCAGAGCGCGAGTGAACGGGGCTTTGTGTCCGGCAGCACCGTGGGGGCACGCGGGGACAGGGCCCCGCCGCCCGACACGCTGCTGCACGACACGGACCTGCGGCGACACACACATTATAACGACTATAACAACCAGAGCGCGAGTGAACGGGGCTTTGTGTCCGGCAGCACCGTGGGGGCACGCGGGGACAGGGCCCCGCCGCCCGACACGCTGCTGCACGACACGGACCTGCGGCGACACACACATTATAACGACTATAACAACCAGAGCGCGAGTGAACGGGGCTTTGTGTCCGGCAGCACCGTGGGGGCACGCGGGGACAGGGCCCCGCCGCCCGACACGCTGCTGCACGACACGGACCTGCGGCGACACACACATTATAACGACTATAACAACCAGAGCGCGAGTGAACGGGGCTTTGTGTCCGGCAGCACCGTGGGTGCACGCGGGGACAGGGCCCCGCCGCCCGACACGCTGCTGCACGACACGGACCTGCGGCGACACACACATTATAACGACTATAACAACCAGAGCGCGAGTGAACGGGGCTTTGTGTCCGGCAGCACCGTGGGTGCACGCGGGGACAGGGCCCCGCCGCCCGACACGCTGCTGCACGACACGGACCTGCGGCGACACACACATTATAACGACTATAACAACCAGAGCGCGAGTGAACGGGGCTTTGTGTCCGGCAGCACCGTGGGTGCACGCGGGGACAGGGCCCCGCCGCCCGACACGCTGCTGCACGACACGGACCTGCGGCGACACACACATTATAACGACTATAACAACCAGAGCGCGAGTGAACGGGGCTTTGTGTCCGGCAGCACCGTGGGTGCACGCGGGGACAGGGCCCCGCCGCCCGACACGCTGCTGCACGACACGGACCTGCGGCGACACACACATTATAACGACTATAACAACCAGAGCGCGAGTGAACGGGGCTTTGTGTCCGGCAGCACCGTGGGTGCACGCGGGGACAGGGCCCCGCCGCCCGACACGCTGCTGCACGACACGGACCTGCGGCGACACACACATTATAACGACTATAACAACCAGAGCGCGAGTGAACGGGGCTTTGTGTCCGGCAGCACCGTGGGTGCACGCGGGGACAGGGCCCCGCCGCCCGACACGCTGCTGCACGACACGGACCTGCGGCGACACACACATTATAACGACTATAACAACCAGAGCGCGAGTGAACGGGGCTTTGTGTCCGGCAGCACCGTGGGGGCACGCGGGGACAGGGCCCCGCCGCCCGACACGCTGCTGCACGACACGGACCTGCGGCGACACACACATTATAACGACTATAACAACCAGAGCGCGAGTGAACGGGGCTTTGTGTCCGGCAGCACCGTGGGGGCACGCGGGGACAGGGCCCCGCCGCCCGACACGCTGCTGCACGACACGGACCTGCGGCGACACACACATTATAACGACTATAACAACCAGAGCGCGAGTGAACGGGGCTTTGTGTCCGGCAGCACCGTGGGGGCACGCGGGGACAGGGCCCCGCCGCCCGACACGCTGCTGCACGACACGGACCTGCGGCGACACACACATTATAACGACTATAACAACCAGAGCGCGAGTGAACGGGGCTTTGTGTCCGGCAGCACCGTGGGGGCACGCGGGGACAGGGCCCCGCCGCCCGACACGCTGCTGCACGACACGGACCTGCGACGCGGGTAACAAACACATTGTACCATTGTTACGATTATAACAACCAAAGCGCGAGTGAACGGGGCTTTGGCCAAGAAATGTTATAATCGATGCGTCAACTGCCGATTGGCTGGAAACACGAGTACGCTATACATCACCCAATAAACGGTATACAAACTTTAGTCATCTCATGCGATCAATTTGACGTATTGCGCATGCTAGGCCTGGCAGTATCTTTTCGATTCAATTCCTAAAACATTTAAATTTCGAAAATAAAAGCTGCCTAAAAAACTCCTTGTTAAATTGACAGGTATCAATGAAAGTCCTATCGAAATCGGTGTAGATTTATCAAAGGCATTTGATTGTGTCAATCATGAAACATTATGATGTCTCAAATCCTGCAATATGTTAAATCCAATCTTATTTAACTGGTAGAATACAAAAATTAAATATTAACGGAATCAATTCTTCTTGCGCACCACTAGTCATGGGAGTGCCCCAGGGCTAGAGCCCTAATATCTATATTAGGACCTCTTCTGTAAATAGAAGAGGTCCTAATATAGATATTAGGACCTCTTCTATTTACAGACCGTTTATTACAGCCACTTTTTTCCGAAACTGGAAGACCTACACACATGAAACTTGCATGTAAATATATGATATAAGCCGCATTAAGATTTTTTAAAATATAGAAACTAAAAACAATAAATTTTAGGGGCACCCCATACTGAAATTGAAACTCAAAAACGGTTTTTTATTCAAACCAATAAATATAACGTGTATAGTATCATTTTGAAGACCTATCTAATACATAGATATTGAGGTTTCTCATACATTTTTTTTTCTAAATTGAATACTTTGCGCGAGAGATACTTGCAAAGTGGTCAAATGTGACCCCAGCCCCCCCTTCGCCTCCGTTTTTAAAATAAGATAATAATAAACGAGATCTAGTAAAATTCTTGTTAATACGTCCTAAATCGTAAACCGCACTTTACCTTTAATTGAATCAACTCAAGTTTAAATTTTCATATTCGTGAGCGAGTCCGACTCGCACTTGGCCGGTTTTTGATGTGTCATGGACAGACACACAAACTGACACGTCACAAACATATAACACCTCATCGTTTTAGCGTCAGGGGTTCCAAATACATATAAATATCCGTATATTAATAAAAGTCTCACCGGTCGTGCCGCGGCGAGTGCCTGTCCCGCGGCGACGGCGGCTCCTCCCTGCACGACGAGCTCCTGCGCACAACACAACACACACTTACTGCAACTGACACATTCACTTATACCCGGCTACAAGATTTTACGATAAGTCATTTGTCAAAAATTACCATCCGTTTATCTCTAACCGACCACGAGTTAATTCTAATTTCAAATTTAATTTCCATATCAGCTGTCATCAGTTCAATTTAATATTCTTTTATTCATGTAAATTACACCAGTAATATTTATGAAACGTCTGTATAATGCAAATGACGCTACCTCCGGTTCGGAACCTATAACTTACAGAGAAGATCCCGGCAAGAAACTCTGTCGTTCATATTACAAATATAGCTGAACTTATAACTAGTTTTGCACTAAGACATACAGTGTAGTAATTAGATAGTCGTCCGTCAGTTGTTTTTAGCTTAAGCCTCGTATTATTTATTACGATCCGTAACTGGAACAGGTCGTTTTTTAAATACTGGAACCGGGCTGAACACGTTATTTCATTAAGTATCCTTATTATCTAACACATAGGATACCATTTCGAGTATCTCATCTGTATAACTGAAAAATTTCAAACAAAATTCACCTTTACAAAATTTTAGATGGCAATCAATTTCATTAATTGCCTACGCACCAATGTTTTTGACAATCCGCATTTGCCAAACGCGTCAAAGCCGGTCACAGTCGTAGCGGATCGTGTGCTCTGCGATGAAGACCGTCTAGGAGAGAGAAGCAGAAACTCTCACACGCACGCAAAATAGAGAAACAGTGAGCGAAAGCGAAAGGGAGAGTGAGAGTCACAGCGACAGGAAAAGAGTGAGCGAGAGTAGGAGAGAAATATATTGAAAGAGTGATTGAGAGCGGACGAGAGTTGTAGAGTTATAGAACGGGAGAGATAGCGAGCAGGAGGGTAAGAGAAAGAGTGCATAGGGAAGAAAAATAGAGAGTAGGTGAGAAAAAAAAGCGGAGGGGTGAAAGGGATCGGAGGGGGGAAAACAAAGCTTGGGGGGGAAGGGTGCGAGAAAAAGAGAAACGAAGAAAAAAGGGAAGGTAACAAAGAAATAGACAGAAGAAAGAGTATGAGAGAATGCCACGAGTAGATGCTGTCCGATGGAGCTGCTGCTGATGAGTGCCTGCAGGAGGGACGACTCACTTGGTGTTGAGCGAGTTGGTGCTCTTGCCCTTGTCGAAGAGCGCGAGTCCCTTGTCGAGCAAGCTGAGCTGGCCCATGGAGCTGCTGCCGGCGCGCTCCAGCCGCGGGCTGATGAGTGCCTGCAGGAGGGACGACTCACTTGGTGTTGAGCGAGTTGGTGCTCTTGCCCTTGTCGAAGAGCGCGAGTCCCTTGTCGAGCAAGCTGAGCTGGCCCATGGAGCTGCTGCCGGCGCGCTCCAGCCGCGGGCTGATGAGTGCCTGCAGGAGGGACGACTCACTTGGTGTTGAGCGAGTTGGTGCTCTTGCCCTTGTCGAAGAGCGCGAGTCCCTTGTCGAGCAAGCTGAGCTGGCCCATGGAGCTGCTGCCGGCGCGCTCCAGCCGCGGGCTGATGAGTGCCTGCAGGAGGGACGACTCACTTGGTGTTGAGCGAGTTGGTGCTCTTGCCCTTGTCGAAGAGCGCGAGTCCCTTGTCGAGCAAGCTGAGCTGGCCCATGGAGCTGCTGCCGGCGCGCTCCAGCCGCGGGCTGATGAGTGCCTGCAGGAGGGACGACTCACTTGGTGTTGAGCGAGTTGGTGCTCTTGCCCTTGTCGAAGAGCGCGAGTCCCTTGTCGAGCAAGCTGAGCTGGCCCATGGAGCTGCTGCCGGCGCGCTCCAGCCGCGGGCTGATGAGTGCCTGCAGGAGGGACGACTCACTTGGTGTTGAGCGAGTTGGTGCTCTTGCCCTTGTCGAAGAGCGCGAGTCCCTTGTCGAGCAAGCTGAGCTGGCCCATGGAGCTGCTGCCGGCGCGCTCCAGCCGCGGGCTGATGAGTGCCTGCAGGAGGGACGACTCACTTGGTGTTGAGCGAGTTGGTGCTCTTGCCCTTGTCGAAGAGCGCGAGTCCCTTGTCGAGCAAGCTGAGCTGGCCCATGGAGCTGCTGCCGGCGCGCTCCAGCCGCGGGCTGATGAGTGCCTGCAGGAGGGACGACTCACTTGGTGTTGAGCGAGTTGGTGCTCTTGCCCTTGTCGAAGAGCGCGAGTCCCTTGTCGAGCAAGCTGAGCTGGCCCATGGAGCTGCTGCCGGCGCGCTCCAGCCGCGGGCTGATGAGTGCCTGCAGGAGGGACGACTCACTTGGTGTTGAGCGAGTTGGTGCTCTTGCCCTTGTCGAAGAGCGCGAGTCCCTTGTCGAGCAAGCTGAGCTGGCCCATGGAGCTGCTGCCGGCGCGCTCCAGCCGCGGGCTGATGAGTGCCTGCAGGAGGGACGACTCACTTGGTGTTGAGCGAGTTGGTGCTCTTGCCCTTGTCGAAGAGCGCGAGTCCCTTGTCGAGCAAGCTGAGCTGGCCCATGGAGCTGCTGCCGGCGCGCTCCAGCCGCGGGCTGATGAGTGCCTGCAGGAGGGACGACTCACTTGGTGTTGAGCGAGTTGGTGCTCTTGCCCTTGTCGAAGAGCGCGAGTCCCTTGTCGAGCAAGCTGAGCTGGCCCATGGAGCTGCTGCCGGCGCGCTCCAGCCGCGGGCTGATGAGTGCCTGCAGGAGGGACGACTCACTTGGTGTTGAGCGAGTTGGTGCTCTTGCCCTTGTCGAAGAGCGCGAGTCCCTTGTCGAGCAAGCTGAGCTGGCCCATGGAGCTGCTGCCGGCGCGCTCCAGCCGCGGGCTGATGAGTGCCTGCAGGAGGGACGACTCACTTGGTGTTGAGCGAGTTGGTGCTCTTGCCCTTGTCGAAGAGCGCGAGTCCCTTGTCGAGCAAGCTGAGCTGGCCCATGGAGCTGCTGCCGGCGCGCTCCAGCCGCGGGCTGATGAGTGCCTGCAGGAGGGACGACTCACTTGGTGTTGAGCGAGTTGGTGCTCTTGCCCTTGTCGAAGAGCGCGAGTCCCTTGTCGAGCAAGCTGAGCTGGCCCATGGAGCTGCTGCCGGCGCGCTCCAGCCGCGGGCTGATGAGTGCCTGCAGGAGGGACGACTCACTTGGTGTTGAGCGAGTTGGTGCTCTTGCCCTTGTCGAAGAGCGCGAGTCCCTTGTCGAGCAAGCTGAGCTGGCCCATGGAGCTGCTGCCGGCGCGCTCCAGCCGCGGGCTGATGAGTGCCTGCAGGAGGGACGACTCACTTGGTGTTGAGCGAGTTGGTGCTCTTGCCCTTGTCGAAGAGCGCGAGTCCCTTGTCGAGCAAGCTGAGCTGGCCCATGGAGCTGCTGCCGGCGCGCTCCAGCCGCGGGCTGATGAGTGCCTGCAGGAGGGACGACTCACTTGGTGTTGAGCGAGTTGGTGCTCTTGCCCTTGTCGAAGAGCGCGAGTCCCTTGTCGAGCAAGCTGAGCTGGCCCATGGAGCTGCTGCCGGCGCGCTCCAGCCGCGGGCTGATGAGTGCCTGCAGGAGGGACGACTCACTTGGTGTTGAGCGAGTTGGTGCTCTTGCCCTTGTCGAAGAGCGCGAGTCCCTTGTCGAGCAAGCTGAGCTGGCCCATGGAGCTGCTGCCGGCGCGCTCCAGCCGCGGGCTGATGAGTGCCTGCAGGAGGGACGACTCACTTGGTGTTGAGCGAGTTGGTGCTCTTGCCCTTGTCGAAGAGCGCGAGTCCCTTGTCGAGCAAGCTGAGCTGGCCCATGGAGCTGCTGCCGGCGCGCTCCAGCCGCGGGCTGATGAGTGCCTGCAGGAGGGACGACTCACTTGGTGTTGAGCGAGTTGGTGCTCTTGCCCTTGTCGAAGAGCGCGAGTCCCTTGTCGAGCAAGCTGAGCTGGCCCATGGAGCTGCTGCCGGCGCGCTCCAGCCGCGGGCTGATGAGTGCCTGCAGGAGGGACGACTCACTTGGTGTTGAGCGAGTTGGTGCTCTTGCCCTTGTCGAAGAGCGCGAGTCCCTTGTCGAGCAAGCTGAGCTGGCCCATGGAGCTGCTGCCGGCGCGCTCCAGCCGCGGGCTGATGAGTGCCTGCAGGAGGGACGACTCACTTGGTGTTGAGCGAGTTGGTGCTCTTGCCCTTGTCGAAGAGCGCGAGTCCCTTGTCGAGCAAGCTGAGCTGGCCCATGGAGCTGCTGCCGGCGCGCTCCAGCCGCGGGCTGATGAGTGCCTGCAGGAGGGACGACTCACTTGGTGTTGAGCGAGTTGGTGCTCTTGCCCTTGTCGAAGAGCGCGAGTCCCTTGTCGAGCAAGCTGAGCTGGCCCATGGAGCTGCTGCCGGCGCGCTCCAGCCGCGGGCTGATGAGGCCGCGCTCCTCGCAGCGGCTGCCTGCACACAGACGGACAAACAACATTCACCACACTTGTAGAATGACAGCTGAGCCCGCGACTAAACGACGCTGGGGCGGCGGCGCCACGTAGCGGGTCGTTACATTCCCTATGCTACAACTGGCCGGTAGGAAATGCCTTCGCACCGTCACTCTCTATCACGGGCGGTAGAAAGTGGTGTGTCGTACTTGCACTAACTAAATACTCCTGGGTGATCCTTTCTACGCAAAGTGGTGGAGGTCGGTGTGGGCGCATGACAGACCACCGGGCACGCCAGGAATAGCTACTATAAATACCCTAATTCAAGTCAATTTCGAAAAGTACGTCTCACAATGTCCCTGACCGGGAATCGAACCCAGAACCTTTAGCGCTTTGGGCGTCCTCCAATTGTCTAAGATCCGAATTTAAAACAACCTTCATCTATCTGATAATATAATGAATGTTGTGTACTACGCCAATTCTGCTGACGCCGTATTTGTGTCAACTTGTAGGTCATGTCGTAGGTCGGCACAATACATATAAACCTTCCTCACACATCACTCTATGTATCAAAACAAACCCGCATCAAAATCCGTTGCGTAGTTTTAAAGATCTTAGCAAACTATGCAGTGATGTGTGTGCCATGTCTCGCCTGCTCCCTATGTGGACAAACTACTCTGTTGTCATAGTGTTAGCGATGAAAGAGATATAGTTCTTTAAGGCGTATTTAAAAGACTTGTCTACTTTTTAAAGCCTTGCGACTAAATTAGTCTTGTAACCCTGTAGTCTTTAGTCATAAGAGTGCAAACTGACGACTAATTTTAGTCGTAGTCTTTAACCTTATAACGTAAACGGCTTAAAAGACTAAAAAGGCTAACAAGACTAAATAAGTCTTATCGCCTTGGGCGGGCGTGTCATATAGGATATCGTTTTGATAACGAGTTTTGATAACATTCACGTTTTTTTTTTCAAATCATAGACACATTTGAGTTGAGCTTTGTTCGATGTCGGGGTCACCAATTATGTGGCGGTCTAATCTTCATAGGTGCGAGATAATTCAAACACTCTTTACGACTATCGTTTATTAGTATTCACATTAGACTAAAGATACAAGTATGAGGCATCGATTAAAAAGTAAATACGATGATACAAATATGGGAGTGCATTGAACTATACATTATGCACGTGGCATAAACGTAAGGTATGAGTCATGTTCATGTATAATACACAGCTGTGAGTCTTTTTTAAAACCAACTTTAGTCGTTTTAGGCTTTTAGCTTATTGAAAACAACTGTAGTCGTTTTAGTTGCTTAGTCTTTTAATACAACGACTAAGTCTTATTAATAAAAATTCAAACGTTTAGTCTTCATCTTAGAGTCAAGTCCTGTAAGATGGAGGCTAGTCGTTTTAAGAGGCCTTAAAGGTCTACGTCTCTATCATCGCTACATAGTATAGTAAAATTCACTCCTTAAATAAAGGCCACAAGGAATAGGAACACAGAAAAACACTTACACAGTTTCCAAAAGCTTCTATTTCCTCAGACAGCATTGTACAAGCTCCAGAGACGTCCGTTCTCCTTCGGCGCTCCGACCAGAATGACTCGATTCGCCTCTTTTCATTTTAAACGCTCGATTCAACGGTCGAGAATTTCCGTTCCGAAACGATATTTTAAAACATTTTATGCTACGTTCAGAAATCAGATAATTTTAAATTTATACACCATAAAAATCGGCAAACCTAACATTCGACCATCCTGACATTGTGCATGTCCTCATGCACACCTAACATTCGGCCAATCGAGTCATTTTACAAAAACCATTCTAATATTAAAACTGTAAACCCACCTTCTTACAGTCATGTAAATAAACAATAAACATCAAAATAATAAATAGTAAACATCCATAATGAACTGTTAACCCTCCTACTTACAGTCATGTAAATAAATAATAATCATAATAATAAATAGTAAACATCCATAATGAACTGTAAACCTTCCTTCTTACAGTCATGTAAATAAATAATAAACATCATAATAATAAATAGTAAACATCCATAATGAACTGTAAACCCTCCTTCTTACAGTCATGTAAATAAATAATAAACATAATAATAATAAATAATAAACATCCATAATGAACTGTAAACCCTCCTTCTTACAGTCATGTAAATAAATAATAAACATCATAATAATAAATAGTAAACATCCACAATGAACTGTAAACCCTCCTTCTTACAGTCATGTAAATGAATAATAAACATAATAATAATAAATAGTAAACATCCATAATGAACTGTAAACCCTCCTTCTTACAGTCATGTAAATAAATAATAAACATCCACAATGAACTGTAAACCCTCCTTCTTACAGTCATGTAAATGAATAATAAACATAATAATAATAATAAATAGTAAACATCCATAATGAACTGTAAACCCTCCTTCTTACAGTCATGTAAATAAATAATAAACATCATAATAATAAATAGTAAACATCCATAATGAACTGTAAACCCTCCTTCTTACAGTCATGTAAATAAATAATAAACATCATAATAATAAATAGTAAACATCCACAATGAACTGTAAACCCTCCTTCTTACAGTCATGTAAATGAATAATAAACATAATAATAATAAATAGTAAACATCCATAATGAACTGTAAACCCTCCTTACAGTCATGTAAATAAATAATAAACATCATAATAATAAATAGTAAACATCCATAATGAACTGTAAACCCTCCTTACAGTCATGTAAACATCCATAATGATATCAATGTATCCAACTAAAATAATTACATTTGCTCTTAGTTACAGATATTAGATAAGTTTCATTAACTCATGTACGTTCCTAGCTCATATTCATATTTTACCAATACTCCATAAAAATAATGAATAAATGTGGTATTCTAATTACAATATGTGAACTTCGCTGGCCTCTGTACTATTATAACTAACAATTAAATCAATATTAATTAACTCTTAACACAATTTACCCAGGAACTGTTACAATCAATATACAAAGAAATTATACGAGTGAAAACTAACACCGATTTCGTGGAATAAGTTTCGTTGTCTAGTAGACATGAGAGCAAGGAACTAATTTTCACCATATAAGATAATATAAGCTTAACAAATATTTAGATTCCATAATTTATCATTACGTATTTCCTTCTTACATAATAAACAAAAAGTAAAAACAGTGTCACAGATCATAGTTTAAATCACTGGTTGTATGCTTATTAGTTACATAAATTAGATTTCTATTTCACTTTCCTCCGTACAGTTATTCTCATTACCTTTGTTAACTCCTAGAGCGGCCACGTGGACCCAAGGCAACATTCTATACGCAGCGACGGCGGTTTTGCACTTATTTCAAGAGCCACTAAGTCCCGGAATAGAAACTACCCTATAGCGATCATTACCCAATACCGCAACGACTCTGTAAGGGCCTTGATAAGGTGTCCTAAGCTTTTTGCTGTTTCCGTCATTTGCAAATGAAGCTATTTTTTTTGTTTGTTTTTCTTGCTCTATTTCAATCCTATCCTTAACTGATTCTCTGATAGTCACCAAATCTGTCTTTTCATGAGCTTCTTTAACTACGTCATTCAATCTGGGATCAACTTTTGCGTTCATACACACTCCAAACATGATGTCGGTTGGTGCTTTACCTGTGGTTTTCTGACAGGTATTATTCATACCCCATTGACCCTTACCCGCTTTGTCATCCCAATCTCTCTCATCAAAGTTTAAGTTATGTGCAGTTAATGAACTCAAAATTGTGCGATTGCATCGCTCCACTTGAACGTGGGCTTACAACGGCATTCAAAACATGCCTTATATCTTTGTCTGCATAAAAACGCTTGAATGCACGAGAAGTGAACTTTAATTGCAGTTTGTGATTTGGTTTTGCGTACCGGCGTAGTAAAAATAAATTTTGTAAATGCGTCTACTATAACTAAAAGATATGAATTCCCTCGCTTAGATCGCACAAAAGGCCCAAGGTGATCTAAATTGATTGTATGAAAAGGCACATCTACTTTCATTATTGTGTGTAGGAGCCCTTCGTTTGAACTAACCTTTTGGCATAGGCACACTCGATACAAACTTGAACATATTTCTTGACAAACTTGGACATTCCGGGGAATCAGTAGGATTTCCTGATACGTTCAAGAGTCTTTTCCACCTAAAATGTCCAATTTCATCACGCTTCATCAGACAGAACTGCCATCGTGCCCCTTTTGGTACTACCCATCTCAGATTACTTTTATCTCCGTCTACACACTTATACAGTTTGTGATCTTTGATCAAATAGTTTTCCCTAATATTTGCCAGTCCATAAGCGTCTAAGTCTGAACTTAAAATATCACGAATCCTACAAAGTTCCGAGTCTTCTAACTGTAAGGTGTGTAGCCAATCTAACTGGTTAATGGACATCACATTGGGGAAACCATCACAGTAAACCGTGCTATCTTCTTCTCTACTAGGATTCCTAGACAATGCATCAACGTGCGCCATCTTAGTCCCCGCTCTATATTCTATATTTTAGTCAAATTCCCGTAATAGGAGCCACTACTCGAGGGATCAGATCTCGCTTGGAAAACGTTGTGCGTAAGGCACTACAGTCAGTCACAATTTGAATTTTAACTCAGGCAAATAAACACGAAATTTTCTCAGCAAACATACTACAGCTAACATTGGCAAGTCCAATCGGCATACGGTTAAATTCGTATTGACCGTCCGGGGTAACGAAAGGAGGTAAGATGCTTAGATTCTTCTAATAATGGTACCTGATAATTAGCCCGATGACATATCTAACGTTACAAATTATACCTGTCCTGATAATCGCGCGAACTCGTCTTCGATCACGAGCTTCCGGTATCGTTCTTTTACTGTCAGGGAATTAAGAAGTCTATAGTCTAGGCTTTCCATCCTTCTTCCGCATAAGGACTATCGGACTTGCATATTCCAAAACAGATTCTCTTATGACCCCGAATTCCAACATGTCACCTACCATTCCTCTAACTTGCCGACGTTCCCTATGCGACAACCGGTAAGGACGATATACCACTGGTTGCTTGCTATTCAGCCCTATGTGCATATCAGTTACGTTAGTGCATCTCAGCTCCCCCAAGGATTATGCAAAACAGTGTTTACATCGGTTAAGTAACGACACTAAGTTTTTCTTTTGTAAATCGCTTACAGAGTCACCTACATGAATTTTATCAATGTCGATGCTAACGTCACGTTTATTTCGTCGAAAGCTTATTCACGCAATAAACAAATTGTACCCTAGTACCTCTCCCAATTAAGGATTGCTCAAAACTTTCAGGGATTACATAACGGTGTAATAGAGACGAAAAACTGCCCCTCTTTAACGCTATACACTCCCCCATTGATACAAGTCTGTCTATTTGGTTTTCCAATAACTTTACTATGCCACAAGATATCTCCGTTTTCGATATTCACGCAAACTCTAATCGAGGCTGGTCCATGAACCGTGATATTTTCCTTTGATTGGCCCACGATGGCCATGTCCCCAGCATTGTCAGATATCGAGAATGGTAATTCATCACTAAAATTGAAAAATCTTAAATTCTCCGCATCTTTATGTACTACAATGTGCGCCTGTTCAGTGAAGGTTTGTCTCACTAGTAACAGTACGTCTAACAGTTTGTCATCTACAACGTGACACGCTAGTCCTGCATTAACACCATCTATATTCAAATTAATGTTCAACGACCCGAGAGAGTAAACTATTCCATTGCCAAAGCCTTGAATTGGAACGGAGCTAACACTGTACGTAAAACCTAATGATGATGCCGCTGAACGAGTAAGTAGTGTGACATAGCTAAACGAGTAAGTAGTGTGACATAGCTAAAATCTATAAAAGATTTCATTGATATACCGTTTACCCTACATTCTTTGATAAACTTTGCATTCGCATTTGAACTTAGTATGCGCATAGTTTTAGTTACTGGTGCATTATAATTATTTGAAAGATTCCCTGACTTTATATTACAATCGTCTGTTTTATGTCCAAATCTACGAAATTTTCCACATTGCATTAATGACTTAGGACACTTAATGGTTGCCCCTTTTCCTTACGATTATTACAAAATATATAAGAATTACTACTAGTACTAGCCTTTAATCTCAACTGATGGCTAACTGAGTTAATCGTAAAATCATTGGATCTTCCTTTATAATTTCCACGGTAAAATGGTTGCGAAACTTCTTTATTAGACATAAAAACTGTAATAGCTGATCGAGACAGAAACAGCATAACGCATTGGCACTAGATTGCATTGTCTTATCGTTCAATCCATAAATAATACAATCCACCGCACGCTCGCACTCTTTGTCGCATTGGTTCAACAAGGCTTATTTCTCGTAGTAATATACTACAAGAGGTTCATTATATCGGCTACGTCTTTTCAACATACCCTCCAAGGATTGGCCATAATTTTGTTCGTACGGAAAAGCTTCTAAAAGATTTGTTGCCACTCAGACCAACTATATAATATTGAATTTAGACTTTTATACCAAGTTTTAGCCAATCCTTGGAGCCTCTGCATTGCAAAGTGAATCGTAGTCCAGCCGAAAACAGTGGCACACTGGCTTTTCGATGAAGGGTCAAGTCTGGTAAAATATATATATATATTTTTTTTATCATACTGTTCGAGGGTACTTGTGTAGTCACTGCTGTCGTCTGGGGTTGAGGTTTTAAATGACCTAGCGAATTAATTAGATTCCTAATATCCCTAGCCATAAAAGTAAGACTTTCTGACCGTGTATCCTGATGTGCTGGTGCACCGTTGGTGATGCCTTGACCGATGCGTGATCTTCGTAACTCCGCCCTAGCGTAGCGACAGTCTTCCCGGTTGCTACGTTCTCGATAGACGCGTCCGTGTTGCTCCTGTCCTTACGCCATGTGGTGAAGTGAATCACGTTCACGCCTGAGGTCGTCCTCCATGATGCGTAGCCGTTGACGCTCGTTGTCAAAAGCAATTTCTTGTTCGTGTTGGCTTGACCACACGCCCTTGGTCGCGATTTACACTCCTTAGCCTGCTGCGGCTACGGTAACCACAGCTTTTCTGAAACTCGAAAACAAAACTGTGTATTTTGTTCTAAAACAATTTAACAACCGGCTCCTGAAAGATTGCGATTAGATATCTGAAAAATATTTGAACTGTAGTACCAAACCAGTAATATTTTACACGACACATTCGTCGGCCTTCAAAAGTATACCCAGGCGTAAACTATTTATGAATTAATAACCTCTAGGTACTTTGTAAAGTGAACTCAAATTTTGTAACTTTGTTTTTCAAATGTCTCGAAAACGGTGCGTCGTAGCTCAAAAATAAGAAAATTTTGGCCCCCGTAGACCCAGAGCGTGCACCGACATAAAGTTTGACCACATGTGTTGTGACCGCACACTGACTTTGCATAATCTTTTACCACTTACACAAGGGGTAGACTAAGTTTGCAAATTTTTATCCCACCAACATTTTAGTCACACGTGTGGTGACCGCCACATGACCTTGCGGATTTGGGTCACGCACATACATACTGAGGGTATAGGGACATTTAGCAGGGTATCATACCACTTCTGAGATATAGTAAAATTCACTCCTTAAATAAAGGCCACAAGGAATAGGAACACAGAAAAACACTTACACAGTTTCCAAAAGCTTCTATTTCCTCAGACAGCATTGTACAAGCTCCAGAGACGTCCGTTCTCCTTCGGCGCTCCGACCAGAATGACTCGATTCGCCTCTTTTCATTTTAAACGCTCGATTCAACGGTCGAGAATTTCCGTTCCGAAACGATATTTTAAAACATTTTATGCTACGTTCAGAAATCAGATAATTTTAAATTTATACACCATAAAAATCGGCAAACCTAACAATAGTGTATGTGCGTGTGTGTGTATGTCTAAGGTGACTCACCCCTGTGCGAGTGCAGGCTGAACGAGGAGACGGAGGCGCCGTCCCACGTGCTCACGCTCGTCGGCGACAGCTGCGACACGCCTGCGACACACAGCCATATCAGTCGGACACGAAATAACATCGAAAAACGAGGGGTCCAAAGGGGCTGGGGGTCATTACTGTGGTCCAAAGGAAAGATAGTACACGGGGTAGTTTGGTTCTTAAAAGGGAGGGAGAGTTCGAACGGGGCAGTCCTAAAGGTAGAGACACAAGCGGGTCTGGGTCCAAAGGGGTGAATCCAAATATGGAAGGGTCTCAAAGAGGGTCCAAAAGGGAAAAGGAAGGGCCCGAGGAGGAAAAATAATCAAATATCATAAAGCGGGAAGAAGTGTTACTTATACTTATTTTGTACTAATCTTGATATTAAGTGTATTTAAATATACTAAACAACCAGAAAAAAAATCATCTAAGGCAAAAACAATTCGATTTTAAAAAGAAAAAGTATAAACTGTCAATTAATAAATAATTGATTGTATTAAAGTTTCAAAAGATAAATTTCATACGCTGCTACAATTTAGCGTAACCCCACTCTAGCGTTCTTTGAGCGTCGACGCCCACGCAACTCTGACGCGACGTCGACGCCGCGTCCACGCATCGCCCAACCAACGCTAGTGGGCGGAGGTCGCCGGCAAGACGCTGACGCTCGAAAGACGCTAGTGTCCCTCTTAGTATTTCAAACCATACGTTTTGGCACGATGTAACTATCTAGATGAGTGCAGTTATGGGGTCGCTAATGGGGGTACTAGTGGGGGTACTAGCGGGGTACTCACTGAGCGTGTCGTCGCTGTGGTTGGAGGAGCCGGAGTGCAGCGAGGCGGTGTCGTGCCCGTGCGTCCGCCGCGACACCTTCACCTGCTTCAGCGACAGCTCGGAAGACGCTAGTGTGGGGTCCCTCTCAGTATACTAGCGGGGTACTCACTGAGCGTGTCGTCGCTGTGGTTGGAGGAGCCGGAGTGCAGCGAGGCGGTGTCGTGCCCGTGCGTCCGCCGCGACACCTTCACCTGCTTCAGCGACAGCTCGGAAGACGCTAGTGTGGGGTCCCTCTCAGTATACTAGCGGGGTACTCACTGAGCGTGTCGTCGCTGTGGTTGGAGGAGCCGGAGTGCAGCGAGGCGGTGTCGTGCCCGTGCGTCCGCCGCGACACCTTCACCTGCTTCAGCGACAGCTCGGAAGACGCTAGTGTGGGGTCCCTCTCAGTATACTAGCGGGGTACTCACTGAGCGTGTCGTCGCTGTGGTTGGAGGAGCCGGAGTGCAGCGAGGCGGTGTCGTGCCCGTGCGTCCGCCGCGACACCTTCACCTGCTTCAGCGACAGCTCGGAAGACGCTAGTGTGGGGTCCCTCTCAGTATACTAGCGGGGTACTCACTGAGCGTGTCGTCGCTGTGGTTGGAGGAGCCGGAGTGCAGCGAGGCGGTGTCGTGCCCGTGCGTCCGCCGCGACACCTTCACCTGCTTCAGCGACAGCTCGGAAGACGCTAGTGTGGGGTCCCTCTCAGTATACTAGCGGGGTACTCACTGAGCGTGTCGTCGCTGTGGTTGGAGGAGCCGGAGTGCAGCGAGGCGGTGTCGTGCCCGTGCGTCCGCCGCGACACCTTCACCTGCTTCAGCGACAGCTCGGAAGACGCTAGTGTGGGGTCCCTCTCAGTATACTAGCGGGGTACTCACTGAGCGTGTCGTCGCTGTGGTTGGAGGAGCCGGAGTGCAGCGAGGCGGTGTCGTGCCCGTGCGTCCGCCGCGACACCTTCACCTGCTTCAGCGACAGCTCGGAAGACGCTAGTGTGGGGTCCCTCTCAGTATACTAGCGGGGTACTCACTGAGCGTGTCGTCGCTGTGGTTGGAGGAGCCGGAGTGCAGCGAGGCGGTGTCGTGCCCGTGCGTCCGCCGCGACACCTTCACCTGCTTCAGCGACAGCTCGGAAGACGCTAGTGTGGGGTCCCTCTCAGTATACTAGCGGGGTACTCACTGAGCGTGTCGTCGCTGTGGTTGGAGGAGCCGGAGTGCAGCGAGGCGGTGTCGTGCCCGTGCGTCCGCCGCGACACCTTCACCTGCTTCAGCGACAGCTCGGAAGACGCTAGTGTGGGGTCCCTCTCAGTATACTAGCGGGGTACTCACTGAGCGTGTCGTCGCTGTGGTTGGAGGAGCCGGAGTGCAGCGAGGCGGTGTCGTGCCCGTGCGTCCGCCGCGACACCTTCACCTGCTTCAGCGACAGCTCGGAAGACGCTAGTGTGGGGTCCCTCTCAGTATACTAGCGGGGTACTCACTGAGCGTGTCGTCGCTGTGGTTGGAGGAGCCGGAGTGCAGCGAGGCGGTGTCGTGCCCGTGCGTCCGCCGCGACACCTTCACCTGCTTCAGCGACAGCTCGGAAGACGCTAGTGTGGGGTCCCTCTCAGTATACTAGCGGGGTACTCACTGAGCGTGTCGTCGCTGTGGTTGGAGGAGCCGGAGTGCAGCGAGGCGGTGTCGTGCCCGTGCGTCCGCCGCGACACCTTCACCTGCTTCAGCGACAGCTCGGAAGACGCTAGTGTGGGGTCCCTCTCAGTATACTAGCGGGGTACTCACTGAGCGTGTCGTCGCTGTGGTTGGAGGAGCCGGAGTGCAGCGAGGCGGTGTCGTGCCCGTGCGTCCGCCGCGACACCTTCACCTGCTTCAGCGACAGCTCGGAAGACGCTAGTGTGGGGTCCCTCTCAGTATACTAGCGGGGTACTCACTGAGCGTGTCGTCGCTGTGGTTGGAGGAGCCGGAGTGCAGCGAGGCGGTGTCGTGCCCGTGCGTCCGCCGCGACACCTTCACCTGCTTCAGCGACAGCTCGGAAGACGCTAGTGTGGGGTCCCTCTCAGTATACTAGCGGGGTACTCACTGAGCGTGTCGTCGCTGTGGTTGGAGGAGCCGGAGTGCAGCGAGGCGGTGTCGTGCCCGTGCGTCCGCCGCGACACCTTCACCTGCTTCAGCGACAGCTCGGAAGACGCTAGTGTGGGGTCCCTCTCAGTATACTAGCGGGGTACTCACTGAGCGTGTCGTCGCTGTGGTTGGAGGAGCCGGAGTGCAGCGAGGCGGTGTCGTGCCCGTGCGTCCGCCGCGACACCTTCACCTGCTTCAGCGACAGCTCGGAAGACGCTAGTGTGGGGTCCCTCTCAGTATACTAGCGGGGTACTCACTGAGCGTGTCGTCGCTGTGGTTGGAGGAGCCGGAGTGCAGCGAGGCGGTGTCGTGCCCGTGCGTCCGCCGCGACACCTTCACCTGCTTCAGCGACAGCTCGGAAGACGCTAGTGTGGGGTCCCTCTCAGTATACTAGCGGGGTACTCACTGAGCGTGTCGTCGCTGTGGTTGGAGGAGCCGGAGTGCAGCGAGGCGGTGTCGTGCCCGTGCGTCCGCCGCGACACCTTCACCTGCTTCAGCGACAGCTCGGAAGACGCTAGTGTGGGGTCCCTCTCAGTATACTAGCGGGGTACTCACTGAGCGTGTCGTCGCTGTGGTTGGAGGAGCCGGAGTGCAGCGAGGCGGTGTCGTGCCCGTGCGTCCGCCGCGACACCTTCACCTGCTTCAGCGACAGCTCGGAAGACGCTAGTGTGGGGTCCCTCTCAGTATACTAGCGGGGTACTCACTGAGCGTGTCGTCGCTGTGGTTGGAGGAGCCGGAGTGCAGCGAGGCGGTGTCGTGCCCGTGCGTCCGCCGCGACACCTTCACCTGCTTCAGCGACAGCTCGGAAGACGCTAGTGTGGGGTCCCTCTCAGTATACTAGCGGGGTACTCACTGAGCGTGTCGTCGCTGTGGTTGGAGGAGCCGGAGTGCAGCGAGGCGGTGTCGTGCCCGTGCGTCCGCCGCGACACCTTCACCTGCTTCAGCGACAGCTCGGAAGACGCTAGTGTGGGGTCCCTCTCAGTATACTAGCGGGGTACTCACTGAGCGTGTCGTCGCTGTGGTTGGAGGAGCCGGAGTGCAGCGAGGCGGTGTCGTGCCCGTGCGTCCGCCGCGACACCTTCACCTGCTTCAGCGACAGCTCGGAAGACGCTAGTGTGGGGTCCCTCTCAGTATACTAGCGGGGTACTCACTGAGCGTGTCGTCGCTGTGGTTGGAGGAGCCGGAGTGCAGCGAGGCGGTGTCGTGCCCGTGCGTCCGCCGCGACACCTTCACCTGCTTCAGCGACAGCTCGGAAGACGCTAGTGTGGGGTCCCTCTCAGTATACTAGCGGGGTACTCACTGAGCGTGTCGTCGCTGTGGTTGGAGGAGCCGGAGTGCAGCGAGGCGGTGTCGTGCCCGTGCGTCCGCCGCGACACCTTCACCTGCTTCAGCGACAGCTCGGAAGACGCTAGTGTGGGGTCCCTCTCAGTATACTAGCGGGGTACTCACTGAGCGTGTCGTCGCTGTGGTTGGAGGAGCCGGAGTGCAGCGAGGCGGTGTCGTGCCCGTGCGTCCGCCGCGACACCTTCACCTGCTTCAGCGACAGCTCGGAAGACGCTAGTGTGGGGTCCCTCTCAGTATACTAGCGGGGTACTCACTGAGCGTGTCGTCGCTGTGGTTGGAGGAGCCGGAGTGCAGCGAGGCGGTGTCGTGCCCGTGCGTCCGCCGCGACACCTTCACCTGCTTCAGCGACAGCTCGGAAGACGCTAGTGTGGGGTCCCTCTCAGTATACTAGCGGGGTACTCACTGAGCGTGTCGTCGCTGTGGTTGGAGGAGCCGGAGTGCAGCGAGGCGGTGTCGTGCCCGTGCGTCCGCCGCGACACCTTCACCTGCTTCAGCGACAGCTCGGAAGACGCTAGTGTGGGGTCCCTCTCAGTATACTAGCGGGGTACTCACTGAGCGTGTCGTCGCTGTGGTTGGAGGAGCCGGAGTGCAGCGAGGCGGTGTCGTGCCCGTGCGTCCGCCGCGACACCTTCACCTGCTTCAGCGACAGCTCGGAAGACGCTAGTGTGGGGTCCCTCTCAGTATACTAGCGGGGTACTCACTGAGCGTGTCGTCGCTGTGGTTGGAGGAGCCGGAGTGCAGCGAGGCGGTGTCGTGCCCGTGCGTCCGCCGCGACACCTTCACCTGCTTCAGCGACAGCTCGGAAGACGCTAGTGTGGGGTCCCTCTCAGTATACTAGCGGGGTACTCACTGAGCGTGTCGTCGCTGTGGTTGGAGGAGCCGGAGTGCAGCGAGGCGGTGTCGTGCCCGTGCGTCCGCCGCGACACCTTCACCTGCTTCAGCGACAGCTCGGAAGACGCTAGTGTGGGGTCCCTCTCAGTATACTAGCGGGGTACTCACTGAGCGTGTCGTCGCTGTGGTTGGAGGAGCCGGAGTGCAGCGAGGCGGTGTCGTGCCCGTGCGTCCGCCGCGACACCTTCACCTGCTTCAGCGACAGCTCCGGGTACTTGCGGGGCTGATGTAAATACACGACATTATATTATAAACACTCACTTCAGTCTACTAAGAGTAAAACACTAAGCATCGGGTTAAGTGGCAAACCTTGTAACTTCAATATTTTTTAATTATAATTTGGAACGAAATTCCTTATTAAAGGGGGCTAGACGGTTAAAAATTAAACCAAAAGTTGTAAGACACTTTTTGCTATTAAGCCTTAATTGTAAGCCTTGCAGCGTGCGCGTGTTTCTCTCTCTTTCTGTCCCTCTCTCCCTTTCTCTCTCTCTCTCTTATAGAAAGCAAGCCAGTATTTTTGTACAGATGTTATAGTCTCAGCAAAATCCACTAAATGGCTGTAAACGAGAAAACTAATCGTCAATTAATTATTACTCGTCGCGTCAAAAAACCTCTCAAGTTTTTGTATATATTTTATTACTAGATTTCTCAATCGGTAGTAAAAGATTAAGAAAAGCTGGAGCGTCGCTCGCGTACTATCCTCGTTTTTCCACATTTTCTACCAATTCTTCGCCTTGTTTAACCATTAGCTCCTGATAATACGGATTCCAACAAATAAACTCAGTTTTAAAATATTAGTATAGACTTCTTGAAAATTTATTAAAGAAATATATTTTAAAACAAGGATTCAGCAAATTTAACGCATTAGCCCTAGATAAATCTTCCACGCTCAAAATTAGCTTTAGTACACTCCGGGATACATTTTATGTCTATAAAAAATTATAATAAACTCCCTGGTCGATTAAGAAAACTTGAAAATAAATTAGAGTTTGAAAAGCAAACCAAACAATTTCTAAGTACGCATTGTTTTTATAGTGTTCAAGAGTATTTCGACCTCTCAACAAAAACTTAAACGACTTATTTTTGTTATTTTTGTAAGTTGTAAGTAGCTAGTAGTATAATTTTTATTTAATATGTCGCCTAATTAAACTAAGATTGCTGTGCCCTTGCAGGGTTTATGTGAGAACTATTTTTACCTATCAATAAGACCTTATGTAACCACATATTGCAATAAATAAATTATTATTATTATTATTATTATTAAGTCTATTTCTGCTAAATGTATATTATGGTACCGTCGTTGTTTCTGATTCCTGCAGCACAAGTGCTTAAGCTAGTAAGTAGCTCAGAGCACAGAATCAGAGCAATGCATGTAATGTTGCCTGATATATATGAATTGATCCCGAGCAGCGTACAGCGCCTAGTGTACGTCACTGACCACTTTGGGCGTCGGCTTGGCGGGCGGCCGCGGCTCAATCTCGAGGCTCTTGGCGTACAGGTAGTTGGTGATCTCGTTGTCGTCCATGCCCGGGAACGGGTCCAGCGACTCGAGGAACGCCTGCAGACAACGTTACACATCATACTATACTCAAGCCATACAGTTACTACTGATTTCAAACATTCATAACCATAAAATATACTTTATCTACTATATAATAATAAGTCGGGTTTTCCTTCCTGACGCTATAACTCCAGAACGCACGAACCGATTTCCACGGTTTTGCATTCGTTGGAAAGGTCTCGCGCTCCATCTATCGTGAGGCTTATAGCAAAGAAAATTTAGGAAAATTTTCAACAGAAAAGCGGGAAAATCCTCTAAGGCGAAACGAAGTTCGCCGGGACCGCTAGTATTTTAATAAATAAAAAACCCCCGACATAAGAAAGTGTGCAAAAAAGGCCATTTATTGATACCTATATTGAGGGAGTTGTGACAAAAAAATAGGAAATCGTCATTTTCTAGCGACCATCTTAGATTGGAAATTTGACATTGAGCCGGAGGTAGCTTCATTTGCTTTATATAGAGACTATTCATAAGTATTACTAATGTAATCTATATGAATAAAAAAGATTGACTTTGACTTTGACACGGCTCAACGGTAAGGCAGTATACTCACCCTGGTGCGCGGCTCGATGGTGAGGCAGTACGGCTGGTTCTGGTACTGCTGTATCTCGCCCGTGATCTCCGCGACCTTCCGCCGCTTGGAGAAGTTTATCAGCTCAGAGTTCGGCAGGTAGTCTGTAACAATACAATGTTGTATTTATTAATTTTATTTGATAACAAATTACTAATTTCATTTTATATATATATTTTTTATATTGCACTTCAAGATTTACCTCATCCCACCTGATGTTAAGTGGTAATGAGGTCCTAGCTTAAGGGTGACAAGTACCACCTCAGCTGGCATTGCACCGGTCTCCACTGCGAGGTGGGGATGGTCCCGTTGGACCGGCCATCCCCAGTCTCCCCCCGAACACCATGGGGGGAGCAGATGGAGCCACGTAAGCGGCTTTTCCGCCGGCGGCGCTGTGGAAGTAAAGGCTGAGCCGATTTCCCATAGCGCCGCCACTAAGGCGATGTGGTCCACCGGGGGGTTTTAGTGGGTAGCCTGGGTTGGTTGGTAGGTAGGAGTCCCACACACGCCGTCACCCTCCCTCAGGGTGGCGGTACGGTGCATCAAGCATTTCCCCCCGTAAAAAAAAAAAAAAAAGGGTGACAAGTACAGCATAATAAATCTGTTACTGGACTTGTCGCCCTTACCTTGAAGGCTTGACCCCTTCTACTAATGTACCACCCCCCAGGAGCTCTGTAAACCTTACTCACACGCAGGAACACAACAACACCGAAGTGATTGTTATTTGGCTGCGGTCTTCTGTAAGGTGGAGGTATTTCACCAGTCGGGCTGCTCCAGTTCGAGCGATAAATCGCCCTACCTCTCTTAATTAATAATAATATTTTTATACAATTGACAAACTAAATGTATGCATTAGTGCAAAATTAGTAACAATTTAGCTGGATACTTAAAATCCAAAAATAAAATAGGAATATAGTATGCTAAACATAAACATACCCTATTTCCTAATGATTAGGGAAACCAACAAGTTCACTGGAAGATCGCATACCCTAATCTTTGATGGGTTGCAATAAATGGAATATATTGCATTGGTATTTATTAATTTATTTTCAAGATTTACAGTGTTAATAACTACTATTACTAAGTTTGCTTTGAATAGACACCTATACCGATTACAAGTCTACGCATATGGTTTTTAAAATAAAAAAAGCAAAAGTTTTGCCGAGGTGCGTATCAAGTGAACACATACCGAGGTTCCCCTCCTCGATGTGCAGTATGTTGGTGAGGTACATGCCGAAGAAGGGCACGCAGGGCGGGTTGATGCTGCGCAGCCGCTCCTGGTAGCGGCGGAAGTGGTCCGAGTTCAGCTCCCGGGACTCCTCCAGGGCACGCAGCAGCCGCGGCGGCACCAGCTGCAGGCGACAGAGACACGTCAGTAGTTGAAGTTGTTATAAACGTGAGTGAGGAGGAGGTAAGTACTGGCCTGGAAGGTGGCCTTGAGCCGGTGCACGGAGGCGCTGCCGGCGGCGGCCACGACGGCGAGCACGCCGTTGAAGTTGTTCAGGTCGCGCAGGGCCGCGGCCACCTCCAGCAGGCGACACACCACCGCCACTCGCTCCTCCAGGTTCTCGCTCTCCACTATCCACTTCTCCATCCACCGCGTGAACTGCGACAACAACACACCACATTACAAACATTGTTACTCTTACACGCAACAACTAACAACACTTAACAACACACTTACATACAGGATACCTACATGCATGTTTGCTACTGAAGCACGAATAAACTAATTAACAATTTGGATAAAATTTCACAAAAATGAATCTAACATCATATTAATACTGTTGACGCGAAAATTTATAACGTCCTAGCTGTGCCCGCGACTTCGTTCGCGTGGACCACATCCTTTCATGGTCAGTTTTACCCCTTTCTCCCCAAATATTCGAAACAAAAAGTAGTCTATATTTTAATCTAAGTTTCGAGCTATATTTGTGCCAAATTTCATATCTCTAACTTCAAAAATAAACATTTTTCCATATAAACTTCCAAAGGTGGTATTACCCCCCTCCCCCCCTTATTTTCTAATAAAAATTAGCCTATGTCCGTTCTTGAGATTCAACGTATACCTATACCAAATTTCATCAAAATCGGTTGAGAGGTTTAAGCAGGAAAGCGTAACAGACAGACAGAGTTACTTTCGCATTTATAATACTAGTAGGGATTTGTTTTTATATGTATGTACGTATGGATGTTTAGATGTCGAGATGTATGTTTGATACTTTTTCAGGTAGCAACTAATGAATGGATTTGGATTAAATTTGGTATCAAAGGAGATTAACATCTAACCAATATTGTAAACGCGTAAAATAAAATAATACATAAATGCCTCAATGTGTTAATGTCTGAAGATTATGTTAGGTTATTCTTTCACGCAAAAGTTTTTAAAGGATTACGATTGAACCTAATAGAAAGATAGATGGAATGCTAGATTAACTAACAGAATACTTTTTTCCCAAAAGTAACGTAAATAAGTTCGCGGTTCTAAATATTTCTAATTCGACAACTGTTTTTTCGTATTTCACCGTAAAATATATTTAGTGCAACATAGCCTAAGTAGTATGAATTGACTCAGGGCAAATGCGCTGCAAATGCGGGAATAACACTTATTCAACATGACATAAAAATTGGTTAGAAAAACGAGCAGAATTTGATAGAAGTTTTCTTTGACTTATCTAAGGCTTTTGAGAACGTTACTCACCAAACGTTGCTGATGAAGTTGTGGCTAAATAATGTCGCCCACAAAACACCTAAATCTATTAACGTCTAACTTATCAAACATAATAAAACAAGTATTAATAAAACTAACTCTTCTAATTTCCCATTATCCATGGGTATGCCCCAGGGTTCAATATTGGGGCCTTTGCTTTGTATTATCTGTATGAATGATTTTCCATTAGAACTCTTTATGATAGTGTTATAACATCAAAAAAATCATTTGACAATATAAATAGCACTCTCTCTCAAGTACATACTACAATGATTCACAACTAGTAAAATATAATAAAACGAAACGTATATAATATGTATTCATATCCGTTTCCCTTGTGTCATTATTACGAACGGTCCGAGGCGCCGATTAGCAAGCAGCATATAAAATAGAACAGAAAATATCTCATTTCATGTAAACTTTTACAAAAACATATGAATCGCCAGATTGAAGTATCACAAGTGCCGTGTGTCGGTAAGTACTCACGTTGGTGGTGTGCTTGATGATCCTCAGCAGGTTCGGGCTCGTATTCTCTTTGTCCTTCTTCGTCCACACCGCACCTACCAGCTCCGACGGCCGGACCTGTGACATTACAGAAACATCATTAGACAGAGTCTTTAATTTATGATGTACTAGAGCCTCGCCGCGGCTTTTCACAATATTAAAGCCTTCCTCGATAAATGGACCATCCGGCTCGAGCGGGTGCAGTGCCAGCGGGTGCCAGCCGTGTCCAGCGGTGGGCGCAGGCCGCTCACCTGTCTGTACAGCTGGAACTCGAGCAGCGTCAGCTGGCGGGCCAGCTCGAGCGGGTGCAGTGCCAGCGGGTGCCAGCCGTGTCCAGCGGTGGGCGCAGGCCGCTCACCTGTCTGTACAGCTGGAACTCGAGCAGCGTCAGCTGGCGGGCCAGCTCGAGCGGGTGCAGTGCCAGCGGGTGCCAGCCGTGTCCAGCGGTGGGCGCAGGCCGCTCACCTGTCTGTACAGCTGGAACTCGAGCAGCGTCAGCTGGCGGGCCAGCTCGAGCGGGTGCAGTGCCAGCGGGTGCCAGCCGTGTCCAGCGGTGGGCGCAGGCCGCTCACCTGTCTGTACAGCTGGAACTCGAGCAGCGTCAGCTGGCGGGCCAGCTCGAGCGGGTGCAGTGCCAGCGGGTGCCAGCCGTGTCCAGCGGTGGGCGCAGGCCGCTCACCTGTCTGTACAGCTGGAACTCGAGCAGCGTCAGCTGGCGGGCCAGCTCGAGCGGGTGCAGTGCCAGCGGGTGCCAGCCGTGTCCAGCGGTGGGCGCAGGCCGCTCACCTGTCTGTACAGCTGGAACTCGAGCAGCGTCAGCTGGCGGGCCAGCTCGAGCGGGTGCAGTGCCAGCGGGTGCCAGCCGTGTCCAGCGGTGGGCGCAGGCCGCTCACCTGTCTGTACAGCTGGAACTCGAGCAGCGTCAGCTGGCGGGCCAGCTCGAGCGGGTGCAGTGCCAGCGGGTGCCAGCCGTGTCCAGCGGTGGGCGCAGGCCGCTCACCTGTCTGTACAGCTGGAACTCGAGCAGCGTCAGCTGGCGGGCCAGCTCGAGCGGGTGCAGTGCCAGCGGGTGCCAGCCGTGTCCAGCGGTGGGCGCAGGCCGCTCACCTGTCTGTACAGCTGGAACTCGAGCAGCGTCAGCTGGCGGGCCAGCTCGAGCGGGTGCAGTGCCAGCGGGTGCCAGCCGTGTCCAGCGGTGGGCGCAGGCCGCTCACCTGTCTGTACAGCTGGAACTCGAGCAGCGTCAGCTGGCGGGCCAGCTCGAGCGGGTGCAGTGCCAGCGGGTGCCAGCCGTGTCCAGCGGTGGGCGCAGGCCGCTCACCTGTCTGTACAGCTGGAACTCGAGCAGCGTCAGCTGGCGGGCCAGCTCGAGCGGGTGCAGTGCCAGCGGGTGCCAGCCGTGTCCAGCGGTGGGCGCAGGCCGCTCACCTGTCTGTACAGCTGGAACTCGAGCAGCGTCAGCTGGCGGGCCAGCTCGAGCGGGTGCAGTGCCAGCGGGTGCCAGCCGTGTCCAGCGGTGGGCGCAGGCCGCTCACCTGTCTGTACAGCTGGAACTCGAGCAGCGTCAGCTGGCGGGCCAGCTCGAGCGGGTGCAGTGCCAGCGGGTGCCAGCCGTGTCCAGCGGTGGGCGCAGGCCGCTCACCTGTCTGTACAGCTGGAACTCGAGCAGCGTCAGCTGGCGGGCCAGCTCGAGCGGGTGCAGTGCCAGCGGGTGCCAGCCGTGCCTGTCGGGGTCGGCGACGTGCTTGAGCACGGCGGGCGGCGCGCGGTCGAACACGTGCGACACTTGCGACATTTGCGACGACATCGAGCTGATGCTGCCGCACTCCCAGTCCATGTTCTGCCCGCTCTGGAGACAATATATAACGCTACAGATTATGAACGGCAAGTCAGTTGAAATACTTTTGATTATCTGTCGAAACAGTATTACATTATGATTTTATGAAACTACGATACGAAACGTTACGAACTAAATATTTTCGGTGGATTTCAAAATCAGATTTTTTATCGAATATGCAAAAAGAATATGGCTTAAGTTACAAGGCATTAATGTGTACTATTATTTTATTTTTGTACAATAAAGGACATCTCTCTATCTGAGAGTAAAGAAAAGTGTTAATTAACACATTCTTAGTAATAGCAGTCTAAGTTAAAATTAAGTTACTTTTTTGTCTTTACACATTGTAATAATTTTGTCCTATTAATGTTTAGTATCATCCCTACTAATATTATAAATTCGAAAGTAACTGTGTCTGTCTGTCTGTTACGCTTTCCCGCTTAAACCTCTCAACCGATTTTGATGAAATTTGGCATAGGTATACGTTGAACCTCAAGAACGGACTATATAAATGACCTGTGCTCCATTGCTGATGCAAAGGTGATGATTTTTGCATTTCTTATTTCATCATCAGATACTGCCATTATTTTCCATTCTGATTCATGGAGCCGGGTTGCCTGCATGGCCCAGGAGGGATTGAATATGATAAGTGACTGGCTTAAAAAAACTTACTCAACGCCAATATAAGCAAAACTAAATTTATGTCTTTTAGGATTAACAAAAAAAACGGCTCCCAAAGAAACCCTCACACTAAAACTCCACTGTTGTCACCATATTACTCATACAAATTGCGCATGTGAATCACTGGAACAAGTAGAAAGACTCAAATATCTAGGTATAATTATTGATAACGGTTTTTCATGGTTCCCACAGGTTAGACTCGGTATCATTAAGGCTGAAAAAAATGATGCACATTTTCAAGAGGTTGAGTTTAGTCGCTGACCTAGAACTAATAAAAATGATATACCTCAGCTTATGCCAATCAGTCACGAACTACTGCATATCGACCTCGGGGGTCGCCTGCAAAACCTATCTCCTCAAACTAGAAGCTTTCGCGAAAAAACGTAGTGAATACATGGGACCCTATTTGTATAACAAAATATATAAAACAAACAACAATATCCTAAATTTCACGAAATCACAATGTAAAATGGAGGTATATAAATGGTTAATAAATAAAAATTATAACGAAACAGAAGCGTTACTAATGAATATAACATAAATTACAGCATATCACACAGATGCAAATAATAAAACATAACATTATTAAATACAGATTTTTGTAATTATGCCATCTTTGAAAGTTTATATAGGAAAATGTTTATTTTTTAAGTTAGAGATATGAAATTGGGCACAAATATAGCTCTATTAAAATATAGACTACTTTTTGTTTCGAATATTAGGAGAGAAAGGGGTAAAACCGACCATGAAAGGATGTAGTCCACGCGAACGAAGTCGCGGGCACAGCTAGTACGTCATAAAAAAATCAATTAATTTGTCTCAAGAAAATAGTAGGTTCTGAGAGGGCTGTGCACACACATGTCTATTAAGGCCCAATACGAAGCAATTGACATTACCCGTTTCGCGGCGAACCGCGCGCCATCTATCGAACGCATTTGGCATTAGCTCGTGCTAGCGCAGCACGAGTGTGCGGTGCTAGTACGAGCTAATGCCATGTAGTACTAATACATACATGTCATGCTGTGCAGAGTAATTTTGATTTAGAGACAGCATTGCGTACGTATAATTTATTAAATCTTACTACTTTGTAATATTAGTAAGTACCAATAGATTATCATTTTTGTATTTTATTCGTTACATACATACAAACATATCGATGGTCCCAACGAATAAACGTTCAAACGAAAAACTACTACTTTTCAGGAAACCATAAAAACGTTTGAAATTACTTTAATGTCGTAATGAATAGATATATTTAATGTATAATTATATTAAAGGTTAAAAATATTTCAGATCATATATTTTTTAAGAAAATAAAACTATCGATTATCTCAGTATTCAAGAAAAAACATATAATTTTATTATTCTAATGAATAATATGTGACTTGTTAACAGAAATGTATCACTGCACGTTTATTCGTGTCATAAATGAAGCATAAACAAGTGTAGTAAAACGATACACGATTCTACAAATTAGTAAAAGATAATAATTCTACATTAGGATAGCTGTATTAAAATTTTTGCGGTCTGTAATGAAGCATAACTAATAAAAGTAGCTTCCATTTTTACACGAATAATCGTGTCTTTTTTTGTATAGGAGTTATTACCCAAAGGAAAGGTTAGACACAAGCGGCAGATTGATTTAATACGTTTATTTTGGTGTACTCAAAGAAACAATTAGATTCAATAGACGCATGTTTTGTTATTCATGTTATATGAAGAAATTTAATTTCCCTACAATAAACGAATTTTGTGCTATAAAGCATAGGGCAAGCTGATAAGGCAGAGGTCCAGTTTCATACAGACTGGGCTTTGTCCGAGGCTTGCACTTGGACGGCTCTGGGGGTGTAGTTGGTACATCGTGGTCGCTTTCACTCTACACCGGGGAGATAAAGAGGATTCGGCAGCACCTTAGTGACAAAGGTGGCCTGTTTAGGGGGGTACTGCTTTGCCTGCTCAGCCGGAGAGGGGGCTAGAAAAGATGCCCTAAAGAAATGTTCACCCTAACCCACACGGATGGTAGTAACCGCGGCGGCCTCCGCATCGTTTCACTCGTAGTCGACGATACAATAAAATACGGTTTTTAAAATCACCTAATATGACTTCAGGCGCGTAGAACGTGCTAACCCTACTTGATCACAACTCCAACACCTATCCAGAACGGAAAACCACAATCGTTCTCGGGAACTTAGCAATTCTCCGAAGAATTAGCGCGCAGTATCAAGCAAGAGTGTACGTCCAATCGAGCTGGTACTCCTGTTGGGCGCCAAAATGGCTCAAGACTATGAAGGCTGGCTTAAAATCTTAGGCAGAAACGGAGTGGGTAACATGAACTAGAATGGTCAGCTACTGCTCAATTTATGTGCACAAATTCTTGCTATTACAAACACTTTGTTCAGCCTCCCCGCGAAGCATAAAACTACATGGAGCACCCAAATATTAGTATCTAATAGACTATGCGAAAGTACGGCAAAGAGACGTTTCCCAAGTCCTAATCACCCGCGGGATGCGTGTTGGTCACTGCTAGACTGACCACAGACTTGACGTTATAAAACTACGTCTTTGCTTCCGGCGTCCTCGCAGATCCGGTCCATCCAAGTCTGCATGTTTAAACGGTATTAGGCTTATGAATCATGAGACAATGAAGACATATGCTGAAGCGCTAACAATCAGTTAACCGTCTGTAAGCCCTGAGAGCAGTGATATCGAAAAGAGCTGGTTGGCTATATCTTCTCATATCTTCGACACGGCTAAATTCACTCAAGGGCTAACAACCAAAAACATGAAAATTGGTTTGTTGAAAACGATAAAGTCATAGTTAGCGCAATCGACAAAGCAGAGCAATTCACCCTGAAAGTGTTGTGGAAATACGACGAGAGTAACCTGAAGTTTCGTCGACTATCTTGGGAAAGGATTGGTGGTGGCAAGACAAAGCTCACTACATGCAGTGGTTTCCTGACACAAACTAGCTTGGGGTGTTTTACAGTGAGGTTCGAAAGTTGATTAGCACGAACCCCTTTTCAAAAGCTCCTTTGAAACCATCGAATGGTGAAGGACTTCTCAAAACAAAGGAGAAAGTGCTCGAGTAATGGATGGGACACTTCAACGCTCTACTCAACGTGCGCTGGTCTCTTGGCTTTGAATATGTTCTGTTGATATCTGAACTCCCCACTCTAGCTAAGCTGGATAAGCCGCTGACACTTGCTGAGATTGTTCTTGCGGTCAGTTAACAACTAAAATAGCGCGTGGTTGGTATCAACTTGATACCGGGAGAGCAACTACTTAAATCTGGTGGTGACGGGTTTCATTCGGCTATATGGAACCTTTTTGTACTTTGTGGGAAAAAGACCAAGTCCTAGCATTTTTACAGTTTCTCGCATTGATCGATTGCACCTCTTACCGGGGTATGTTACTATTATTCAGCCCCTGGGAAAATCTTTGCCAGAGTACTCCTAAAACACACCGAAGAGCACCTGCCTGAAACCCAATTTGGATTTTGGCCTGATCGGGGCACGTGCAAAGCTAATTTTTCAGTGCGTCATCTTCAAGAAAAGAGTTGACCTCGAGAAGGCTCTCGATGGTGTGCCCCGGAAAGCTCTCTAGATGGTGCTAGGGAAGCTATGATGCACGGAGCAGTTCTGTCAACGACGAATTTTTGCATTGGATGTCAGGGATGTCTCAAGGACTTCTTCGAAAGGTTTTCGCATCCGGTTCCGCACTCAGGGCTTGCACGAACGTGTTACACACGCTATGATTAATGAGATCTTGTACGTAGATGACCTTTGTTTCGTGGCAGAATCCCCAAAACCTTGCAGCAAATCATGTCGGATTTTCACCATCTTGCCAATAATTTGGTCTAAAAATAAGTATCAAAAAGAGGAATGGCTGTCGATGGACGATAATGGTCGCGAGACACTGAAATGAAGACTTGGTGAGGACTAGTTGAAGCGGGTTGACAAATTCCGCTACCTGGGAGTACAATAACACCCAAGTGCAACCTCGATGCTGAAATAATAAGCAGAATTAGTGCTGCAGTCGCGGCATTCAGTAAGCTAAATTCAGAGGTCTTCTGCTCTCAAGACATCAAACTTGCTACCGTCAGGTATACATGGCGATCATGATCGGTCAATTCCATCTCAGATGCCTACTGAAGATTATGATTGGCTTTTAGCCACATGCGACCACATTTTCTTAATAGGTGCATCGTACGAAAAATAACTTCACGTACATACTTTGAAATGATTGTACTTGTGAGTCTTACAAAATGTCGTTGTAAAAAATTGCAAAAATTAAAAATTAAAAACTTTATTCTGTTTTCTCCATAGTCCTGAGTGTATTAATTCTTACTAGACTCCAAGCGGTCAATCATACCCCTATGACAATGTATGACATTATTTGCCGTCTCTGTGTTTGCACTTACTCTGTTCATTATTTTCCGATTCGGTTGTGATATTTCGTCGACGCGCGTTCAATACCGCGTAGTGACATTTTCCCGTAAGTTCTAATTTAGATTGAAATAATATGAAATAACAGACCACTTTAATCTTTATGGCAAATGCTACATACGCGGTATTGCACGCGCGTCGACGATTTGCATTTTTGAGTTTCTCACTTGCCAAGAAACGTATAAATTATCAGTTTGGCTATTGTAAATAAGTAAAACCGGCCAAAAGTGTGTCGGTCCACGCTCAGTGTAGGGTTCCGTAGTTTTCAAAGCATCACAATACTTAAGTATCCTTAAATTACAACTTTAGTTAAAAAAATATTTTTTCAAACATTTCAAAAACGATTAAACCCATCAGGTTCAAAATAATTTTCCTAGAAAGCCTTTATGCAGTTCTATATTCCAGATTTTTTCATACTTTTTGACTTATGGTTCAAAAGTTAGAGGGGGGGACACAATTTTATTTTCTTTTGCAGCGATTATTTCCCAAAATATTAAAAAAATAAAAAATTGATCTTAGTAAACCCCTGTTCATTTTTAAATACCTGTCCAACGATATATCACATGTTGGGATTGAAATAAAAAAAAAGTCACACCCCAATTTACGTGTAGAGGGGGTACCCTAAAAAACATTTTTTTATTTTTTATTTTTGCACTTTGTTGACGTGATTAATATACATATTTGTACCAAATTTCATCTTTCTAGTGCAAACGGTTTCTGAGATTATCCTCGGACGGACAGACAGATAGACAGACATGGCGAAACTATAAGGGTTCCTAGTCGACTACGGAACCCTAAAAATGCAGCCTAAGCAGCCTCCCAACAAAAAAGTATTTTACAAAAAATATAATCTCAAAATGGAATTTGCGCAATTCGAGCTGCGTAAAGACTACGCGTGTAAACCAATTTATTTACTATTTTCAAAACAGACAACTAACTGCCGTCACCTGTCAACACTACACATCGAAGCACCTGAACGGCAAACTTTCATATCTAAGAATTGCATGTTGCAATGCAATTTAATCAGGCGTTTGTGTTTAAAATGAATTATTTTAATAACTAATAGATTGTATAAAAAACGAAGAAGGCGGCGACCTTTGGAATCACAATCCTAAAATTTTTTAGTAAAAATATTTTTTTCTAAATATATATTTACAGAGTTTTGGAAGAAAAATAATTTGAAGAAATCATTTTTGAACATTTTTTAAAAAGGGTATAATTTTTATATATTCATTTATTTTAAAATTTCAAGAAGGCGGCGACCTTGTAAAATATCTGAATAAACGTACAAAAAGTGATTTAATGCTTAGAATTACTTGAGGTCATTGTTGTAGTGAACAGAAATACATGAAGTTTCGCTAATTCTCTTCGTATTGGGCCTTAAGTGATTATACAGCCAATGGAGTGTGTCGTTACGCGTGTGTGTGTGTCTATACGCGGGTAGCGGGTACCTTCCTCTGCAGCGTCTTGAGCACGCTCTGGACCCACTTCTTCATGGGCTTGCCGTCGACGCACTCGAGGAACTCCCGCAGCGCGTCCAGCAGCGCCGGCTCGCGCTCGAAGTCGTAGAAGTGCTGGTCCACCCAGTGACGGAGCACGTTTATCACCCTGCACGACAACAACGGCAACTGTTACGACCTCACCTATACATACACATATACTACAAAGTGGAAGAGTATTTGAATGACAGGAACGTGTGGATCAGTGACTAGTGTGCTCGCCTGTACCTACGTGTTTTATATTATTTTACAAATATATATGTAACGCATTTTCTCAATCAATGTCAGAATTTGGCCTCGATGACGCATGTGAGTCATACAGTTAATTTAATTTACAAATACCATAGCTTTATTATTATTTTTTTTATAATTGAATTAAAATTTTTATTTTACAATTGACAAACTAACTGTGTGTCTTAGTGCAAAATTAGTAATAAGTGTAGCTTTCATTTGTAAAAAAACTACTGAGTTTCTTGCCGGTATCTTCTCTTTAGTTATAGGTTCCGAACCGGAGGTAGCTTCATTTGCTTTATATAGAGAATATTCATAAGTATTACTAATGTAATCTATGTGAATAAAAAAAAAATATTGACTATTGACTATTCATTCGAGGATTCATTCTTTTAGGATTGACATGGCGCGGAGGGTTGAGGAGCTAAAGAAAGACTAGTTGGAGATTGTATTTCAATATAAGTCATGGTTACTTACAGACAGTTCTAAACATGCTTTGTGTGAGGACAGTGATTTTGAGACACGATAACTGAAATACATGTGTGGATAAAATGTTCATGATAGTTTTTCTTTGTCGAATCTCCATTACATAATCTAGTAGCTAAAACTATGATGATGTATCAATGTATTTGTATTTGTGAGTGTGACGTGTCAGGTGTAAGTGATCGCATGTGTCTGTTCACAATGTGACACTTGCCTTGCAACTGGCCCATGCATAGATTTAAGTCTCATGACAAAAATTGTTTAATAAAAAATGGCTACTACAAAATTTCATCATCATCAGCCTGTTGCAGTCCACTGCTGGACATAGGCCTCTCCAAATGTTCGCCACTTCGCTCGATTTTCGGCGACTCTCATCCAGCTCCCGCCAGCCGTCCTGCGCAAATCGTCACTCCATCTGGCCTGAGGGCGTCCTACACTACGTTTACCGAGGCGTGGTCTCCACTCCAGAACTCGTTTACCCCAACGGTTGTCGGCTCTGCGGCTGATATGGCCAGCCCACTGCCACTTCAGCTTGCTAATCCTGTGAGCTATGTCGATGACTTTAGTTCTCTGCCGGAGACCCTCATTATGGATTCGATCCCTTAGAGAAACACCGAGCATAGCTCTTTCCATAGCCCGCGGAGTGACTTTAAGTCTGTGAACCAGTCGTGCCGTCAGTGTCCACGTCTCGGCTCCATATGTCATAACAGGTAGAACGCACTGATTGAAGACTTTTGTCTTTAGGCACTGTGGGATGGACGATGAGAAGACTCGACTACAAAATTTATGATTATTTAAATGACAGAAATGTATGGGTCTAGAGTAACCTAATTCTTTGAAATCTAGCTTTGTATACCTTATTTAAGTAGGTGGGTCGTTCTTCTTTTTTACCGACAATAAGTTGTCCCCATTAACACGAATGTATAATTATAAAAACAAATATATGAGTACTTCAAACTATTGAAATATTCCTAATGTATGATAGATTAGGAATTATGTTATCATGTCGTAGGTACTTCTCTTAATTATTTAACTTAAGAAAAAAGTTACATCGCGTGACGGAGGTGTAAGTGGTACTATTTTTGAAGACCGTGACGGAGTTGTACATTTTGATCGATATTGTTTGCTTATAAATTAATTTGACATCATAAGATAGACCATCTGAAAAATGATTCCTCACACAACAATTTAGGCAGTATTACCAATGATTACTAATATGATATGTACATATTAAATATTGATTTATCAGTCATGTCCATTGTCGGTAAAAAAGAAGAACGACCCAGGTACCTAGTATAAGGAAACATTGTTACATTGAAAAGAGTAAATGTCGAGTTCCTCGCCGGTTCTTCTCGACATGATCAACATTCAGAACACGGCGGTAGAATACTGAACTTGTACTGACGATTCATAAGTGCTTTTGTGAAGCTTAAATGAATAAAGATGTTTTCTATTCTATTCTATACACGGTCCGGCTACCTGAACTTGACGGGCTGCTGGAACTCCTTCCGGTACCTCTTCCAGTCCTCCCGCGCGGTGCTCTTGCTCAGCTTCTCCGTGTCGCTGCTCGCGCTGCTCTCAATACTCTCCGCTGGAAAGGTCACCGTTTACATATTAACAATACACTATTTGACTGTATCATAAAAGAGTGAGAGGCATAGCGATTTATCGCTCGAACTGGTGAATTACCTCCACCTTACAGAAGACCGCAGCCAAATAACAATCACTTCTGTGTTGTTGTGTTCCTGCGTGTGAGTAAGGTTTACAGGGCTCCTGGGGGATGCTACATTAGTAGCAGGGGTCGAGCCTTCAAGGTGTGGGCGAAAAGTCCAGTAACAGCTCTATTATCCTGTACATGTCGGTAAGACTAGTGGTAGTCCGCGGTCTCCTCCTTGAAAGAAGAGGCGAAAGGGGAGCGGGTCGAACGTTGTTTCGCGCCATCAAGTCCCAGGTTCGATCCCCGGTCGGTACAATATGGAAAACTAACTTTTCTATAGTGTCTCGGATCTGGGTGTTGTGGTATCGTCGTTGTTTCTGATTTCTGTAACACAAGTGCTTAAGCTACTTACCACAGAATCAGAGCAATGTATGTGATCGATTTTATTATTTTTATAGTACTATACGCCGTACGCCGATAAGTATGTAGATATAAACATATTCGGCAGAGGGCACTTACCGAAAGGCTAACGGTTGATACAGCAGATAAATTTCATCGCCTACAATAACTTGCGGTTAGCTCAGTTGGTAAGAGCAGCACGCGCGATACGTGAAGGTCGTGGGTTCAATTCCCGCACCGCAAGGGGAGATAAAAATTTTCTGTTTCTAATATTTAATGTATGTGATGTTGTCCAATATAAACTTTGTGGATACTTAAATACTACATGACGCATACGTTACCTAATTCCAAGTCTAGATCAATGTCTAGTATCGACGAGTTCGGACTGATGTCCTTCTTCGGCGTCTTGATCCTTGGGACTAGCGTGCACAGACAGACATCACAGTTGATAGTGTATACTCTTAACATACATATTCCTAAGTAGACGATGTTTTTCTCAGTAGACGTGAAAATAAAGCATTTTTTTTTTTGCTAAAAAATATTTTTTCATTAGACTGTGCAACTATGAATAAATATATTTTTCAGCCGACCCTAAATTTTCAAAAATATTTAAATCATTATTTTCTTTAATAAAAAAGTGTGTTTGCCAGTAGATTTGACGATACGGCAAAAGTACATTCACATTCCGCTAAAAAACAGATTATTTCCGAATACAGTAAAAGCACCTTATTCTCGGGGGCAATGTTCCACAAATATGCCCCGAATACGGAAACCGTGAACATGGAATGGTCTATTCTCGTGTTTAATTTTCTGCTATTTATTATTATTAATTTTGTTGTAATCCATACTCACATTTTTACTGTTACCTCACCCATAAACGAACTATCCGCATTACCCAACGGTTGACTGGTAGATAATGAAACTTAATGAATGTTAATTTATGTCCTCTATCCATAATTCCAGCTGGGCATGTTGGTTGTCAGTAATTTTCATACACTTATCCTACTTATTAACATTATTATTGTTATTTTTTAAGTCAAAACTCTTTACTTAATTTTATATATGTTAAATATGTTTATTTGTATATATATAATGTTATATATTTATGAGTTTATGTATGTTTATCATGTTATACTACGAATATAATTCTAAAATAAAAACTGTATTTATGTTGCACGACCGTACCCATTTCTCGCCATCTACTATTTCCTCTACCTTAAGGTTGTCTGAAAGAGATCGCTTTCTAGCGATAAGACCGCCTAAATTGTACTATAATCATTCTGTAATACCTATTTCTATAAAGATTTTGTGCAATAAAGTAAATCTATCTATCTATCTATCTATCTATAATGCTCCTAGCATTATGTCTACCTTTTCTGCTTTTTCTGTGCAATAAAGTGTATCTGTCTATGAATGTATAATCGCTAGGTGCAGTACTGACCAGGCCGCGGCGTGTCGTAGACGTCGCTGGGCTCGGGTATGCGGAACCGCTCGACGAGCAGCGCGAGCAGGTCGCCGGGCGAGCAGAAGGAGCGGTACGTCGTCAGGAACGTGCGCATCAGGTTCAGGTCCGCGTAGATGTGGTACGTGAGCCGCTCCACCAGCTTCAGCAGCGTCGCGCCCTGCACGACAACACCGATGGTGTAACTAATTAAGGTAGTGTTGCCGTCGATTCGATTGTATATCGATTATTAATCGATTATGCAAAAGGGGCCCAAATAATCTAACAATGGATAGAATCGATATCATCGATTATATCGATATCAAGCTTTCAAGCGATACTATGGATGTAATCGATTATATCGACCTAAAATTAATATCGATATTATCGATTAGATTGATTATATCGATAATCGATTATCCGGCAACACTAGTCTAAGGAGTTATAATTATTCGTACGAAACGTAAAAGTGGAAGTTCAGTAGCGTTTCGATAACCCAGCCTCGCACGTCACCTCACAAATAATAACGACCCAGAAGTTGATGTTTCTTTAGCTCAACTTTCTAACAGATTGAGAGGATCCAACGATCCCCAACTAAGTTAGGCAGAAGCTCGAAAGGGCCTGCTGGTGGCGCTGAAAGCGAGTAACAAAGATATGAAGTGTTGTTAAATATTACATACTACAATCCGAACGCCTCGATTATCATCGCAATGGGTCTTCTTTATCTCCAGATTAAAGAGGCCCTACTGTACTTCCGCCGAGCTAGGTGTCACCTGCTCGGGGAACAAGGTCCGACTACCAATCTTGGTTTGTTGTATATATAGCTAGTGGCGACGATAACTCTGACATCGCGATGCAGGATCGATGTATTGATCTGCTAATCGTGCATTACGTATGAAGCGCTGTTTACTACGCCAATGAGGGTGTTCGCGCATGAAAAATCCACTAGATGGCGATGCGTAGGCGCGGGGTCCATCTAGTGGATTTTTCATAAGCGAACACCCTCATTCTGCTGACTGACGCTGTAATTGGGTCGACTCGTACGTCTTGACATTTTTGAAATTGTAAATTATAGTTATAGTAATTTTAGTTGATACAACTTTTAAAAGCAATTGTAGTGACCCTTGTCTGAGCGTGTCACTTACAATGGGGACTGGTCTGCTCCAGCTTACCTCTCGAAAGTAAAAACTTACTTGAGTACTTATTTGTTTCATCACTCATTAAAACCAAAACTATATGACTTGGTCCAAAGTGGTCTACACATAGCAATAAGTTAGATACTGATACTGTAACTGATCTGCTGAATTTCTTGCCGGTGTCTTCTCGGTAGATATAGGTTCCGAACCGGAAGTAGAATCACTTTGCATTGTATTCAATGACGATTCAAAAGTGTTATATGTAACCTACTTGAATAAAGAAATATTTGAGTTTGAGTTTGAAAATGTCGGTAGAACTTGATTGTGGAGAGGGGACTAAAAACCGGAATAAGTCGAGCGCTCGGCTCGCTGTATCCGGTATCCGGTATCCGGCCAATTAACTATCCGTTGCATCTCTAATAAAATTAATCAGCCACGCCATCACTTTCACTGTTTCTTGTGTTTGTTACTGTCAGGAGAAGGTTCTTATGAAATAGAAATAGAAATAGAAAATGTCTTTATTCATGTAAACTTTTACAAAAGCATTTATGAATCGTCAAGTCAAGTAAACTACCACCGTGTTCGGAATGTTGATTCTATCGAGAAGAACCGGCAAGAAACTCGATAGTTACTCTTTTCAAAAACTGACACATATGGTAGGTATAAATAATGCAAAAAAAAAATGTATTAACAATATAGCTTATGTCTAATGTACATATTTAATTTATTTAATGCTATCAAGTCCAAACATCTTTATCGTTAATATAGTCCTCTATTTAATAATATCCTTTTTTCATTAAACATTTTTTTATCAGAGACTTAAATCTATGCATAGGTAATGCAGTGATATTTTCTGGCAGCTTATTGAAAAGCTTCAGACTTAACCCCACAAAAGAAAGAAACATGCATTAATATATTTTTCATTGATTATTCGTTGTGTCTGTCAGTCCGTTACAGATCAGTAATAGCAGTCCATACTCACTTTTATGAGAGGAGGCGCGTTATTTCTCTGCGGTTCTTCTAACACTATGTTCTCCGGCGAGTCTGGTACTGCGAACCTGTACAGCGATACTGGCGGAAGCTTTAACGGATGCCGTCTCTCCAGGTCTGTCAGTATACTGTGGAAAAGAAACCTTACATTAGTCATATAGTAGAAAGCGAAAATATATTTCTACAATTTCTTATATTGCTACGCAGCACTAGCGAACCTGAAATATCTCTGTTTATTTATTTACAAAAACTTACAACTATCCGTACAGGTAACTTAAACTAATGCGATAACTTATCAATCTAATTTATTATCAATCTAATTTATTATCAATCTAATTTATTATCAATCTAATTTATTATCAATGTAATTTATTATCAATCTAATTTTAAGAGAGCTAGGGCACAGCGATTTATCGCTCGAACTGGAGCAGCCCGACTGGTGAAATATCTCCACCTTACAGAAGACCGCAGCCAAATAACAATCACTTCTGTGTTGTTGTGTTCCTGCATGTGAGTTAGGTTTCCAGAGCTCCTGGGGGTGCTACATTAGTAGCAGGGGTCAAGTCTTCAAGGTAAGGGTGACAAGTCCAGTAACAGCTTTATTATGCTGTACTTGTCGCCCTTAAGCTAGGACCTCATTACCACTTAACATCAGGTGGGCTGAGGTCAATCTTGAAGTGCAATATAAAAAATAATAATAATTAACTTAATTAATGTGGTATCGTATCCCTTTGTTGTCTGGGATTCGAACTCACGACATTCACGTATCGCGCGCGCTGCTCTTTCAACTGAGCTAACCGCAAGTTATCGTAGGCGTCGGATTGTATGTTATATGTTGTAAGAGCTGCACGCGCGATACGTGAAGGTCACGGGTACGAATCAGACACCGAAGCGGAATATTAAATTCTTCAATTTCTTTAAAAGAAGCACGGAATATACCTCCTTCGTGGTGTAGTACAGAGGTTGCGAACCTTTTTGAACCAACGTGTTGGTTTGTTTACAAACTAAATATTAAATCTATATACCTACTATATGAGGCCTATGTAAACGAACCACTCGCAAACTTTTATTTGGCACATTACGCCTTTCATGGTCTGCACCGCCCGGCTGACGAGGAGATCGCGAGGATATATATACAACGTGTTAATGAAAAAGCGCAAAACCTGAAATTAGTTTGTCCGGAATCGAGAGTAGAATCGATTCCACTAATAAAAAAAAGGGGTCTAATTTTAACGAAAAAAATTTTTTATTTACGCCGTCTTTCATCGTTACTTAACTCTATTAACAGAGGCGAATGAACTATCTACGTGAGATACTAACCTACACATAGGCATGCCTTTAAATCAGTGTGTGAAACGTTTCCAGAAATGCGTAAAAAAGAGATAGCAAGTGTGCGGACTAGCGATGCCACCTTGACCTAGTTCGGCCGGCGCTTGCGTCACAGGTGCATGTGTTTACTATCGCCAAATTCGCATGCGCGAACGTTTCGTCATTATGGCTTATCAGTAAAAAAATTCAGAGTATTGTGAAATGGTACGGATGTTAGCTTGGTGCAATGACAATGTGAACGATGCAGTGAGACGTTACCGTGAACAATTTGGTATTTATGACTGTGATGAATGACACTGAAGTGCTAAGTTCACTCACAAATCACCTGAGGAGACGTGTTATGAAGTGTATTGAACATGGTGGCAGACAATTTGAATCATTCCTGTAAATATCTAAATACGTAAGTAGAAAGTAATGTAGTAAATTTTGCGTAAAATACTTGAGTTTGAGACAGTTAACTGTAAATAGGCAGTGTGATTCAAATCTTTTAAACACGCCAACTGCCTGATATTTCTCTCACGATAAAAAATAAGTTTAGACATATGTTGCCAGTCCACAGCCTGAAAGGAGTGTGATGGAAACATTTGAATATTTTTTTTAGTTTTTACTTGCGCACAGAAAGAGACGTCAACCTAGACAAAAGCAACTCTGTTTCGTTGCGATAAGAGTGAAAGTGGCAAGTTTGACGTGCTGTTGACTGTTCGATTAACTACTTACGTACGACGCCGAGCCACAGGCCGAGCGGCAACGTTGCAATCCGAGTTCGACTGAATAAGACACGTAAATCGGCAACGTCGCACTAGGTCGCGCGTAAATACCATAGACTTTTTAATTTGCAACAAATACAATCAAACGAAAACAAATTTATATCTTCGTAAATAATCCGCGAAAATTAATATAAATAATTTAACACGTTGTATATATATAACGAGAAATCGATCTCCTCGCGATCTCCTCGTCAGCCGGGCGGTGCAGACCATGACAAGGCGTAATGTGCCAAATATATATATATATATTTGTTGTTATCTTTTTGTCTTCTCTCTGTATTTGTGTACTTATATGACAATGTTGTGATGTCTTTAAGTAATAAATGTTTCTTTCTTTCTTTCAAACTGACTGTCTTATTAATCACAAAATCTCAGAAGCTTTAACACTTACAAACTTGCAAATTGGCAGATAGGTACCTTATAGGGCAGATAGGTACCTTATAATATCCATTCGCCAAGAATGGATTTTACAAAAATCTACCCCTAAGGAGGTAATACAGGTTAACACCCACCCCTAAGAGGGTAAAACATGTATGTAATTCCTATTCGAGACTCGAAATCCAAAATGTATGCTCTATAGATATTGTAAAGTTGTACCATTAATGTATCTTTAAAAATCAACCCCCCTTTGAGGTTAAAGGGATGAAGGGTGAAGTCGCGGGCGCTAGTGTTATATAAGTTTTGTCTACTATACGAAATTAAACGCGTTTTCATAGTTGTATTTCAGAGGTGTAACTTTTTTTTTTTTTGTCGCATATTTTTCCTTTATATGTATGTAAAAGGAAAACATTGAAATTAAAAAAACGGCCAAGTGCTCGTCGCACTTGCGCACGAAGGGTTACGCACAATTATTTATACAAAGGACCTACGGGAGACCCCGTGCATATTAGTTTTACTTTAATTTAATTATTTATAATTATTATAAAGTGAAACTTTAAATAAAACATTCCATGACATATACTAAATAACATTGATTTTTTTTTATAGTAGGTACTTTACACTGCACTAGCGAACATTAAATATTAGAAACAGAAAAATTTCATCTCCCCTGGCGGTGTGGAATCGAACCCACGACCTTCACGTATCGCGCGTGCTGCTCTTACCAACTCACCGCGGGCCGATAAATATGTAGTTATAAACATATTCGGCAAAGGGCACTTACCGGAGGCTAACGGTTAATACAGAAGAAAAATTTCATCGCCTATGATAACATGTGGTTAGCTCAGTTGGTAAGAGCAGCACGTGCGATACGTGATGGTCGTGGGTTCGATTCCCGCACCGCAAGGGAAAGATGAAATTTTTCTGTTTCTAATATTTAAATAACATTGGTTTGTAATAAAAAAAACATTTTAACCAATTGCATATGGATGAGAGACGTTATATATCAAAATATTTTTTATTACAATTTATGTCTGTTTGTTCCGGCATATCTTCAAATAGCTACACCGATTTTGACGGAACTTTCGCTGCTAGATAGCTGACATAACGAGGAGTAATTTTGGACAAATTCCATTTATTATTGTTTCGTTCAATTAACCAATCCGAGCGCTGCTGCGACTCCTACACAGGTGTTAAAGATATTAGCAGTACCTATGTGGTCTGATAGGTATATATTAAACCGACTGCCGTAAGTACACTTAACTATCATTTAAAAGCGGAAATGAAAATAAAAAATTCACGGATAAAATTTCTCACGCGGAACCCTAAAGAAAAGGTTAACCTTCGTCCATATAAAACCTCGCAACACCTACTTCAAAAAAAAAACAAATATACCTTTCCTTCTCGAAGCCAGCCGTCGACAGCACGCACAATGATCACAAACCTAATCCGGTACCTAATCAATTTACTACTCAAATTATCCATAATAACATTTTCGTTACTACTCTTCTTGAAAACGTACATAAAATTAACAATAAAAACGTGTAAGTGCACGACTAAAATAGACGATAAGACCGTTCTGATAACCGGCGGGAATACCGGCATAGGGTACGCGACGGCGAAGCGACTCGCTCAGCACGGAGCCAGGGTGGTCATAGCCAGCCGGAACCTGGAGAAATCGAAAACAGCAGCGCAGAGGATCACAGAAGCGACAGGCAACTTCAAGATCGAAGCTAGAGCACTAGATCTCTCCTCGATCTCAAGCATCAAACGATTCGCTGACGAATTCAACAGGAGTCACGACCGTCTCGACATACTCATAAACAACGCTGGATACAGCCAGATGGAGCAAGTCCTGACTGAGGACGGTATCGAAACTGTGATGCAAGTGAACCACGTGGGCCCGGCCTACCTCACGCACCTGCTACTCGACAAACTAGAAGCTTCCAAGCCTTCTCGCATCATATTCGTCAGCTCAGGCCTGTACAAGTTCCATAGGTTGAATCCTGACGATTTAATCGGCAGGAAGCCGTGTAATTTCTTCATTAGATACGGGACTAGCAAGTTTTGCAACGTACTGAGCACAATTGCGCTGGCGAAGCGTTTGCCCGAAGGAGTGACCGCTAACTCGCTGCACCCGGGCGCTACAGCCTCAGAGATATGGGAGCGTATTCCGTGGGAGGTACCGAAGAAGGTGACGTATGCGCTGCTGAAGCTAGTGTGCAGGACGGTCGAGGAGTGCGCGCAGACGTCGATACACGCGGCCCTGGCGGCGTCGCTGGCGGGTGTGTCGGGCGGCTTCCTCGAGGAGTGCAGCGAGACGCGGCTGGTGGGCGTCCCGCCGCGCGCTCAGCTTGAAGCGCTAGCCGCACGAGTCTGGGACGACACTATAAAGCTAGCCGAAGATTGCCTTCAACGTGCGAGTGAAGATTGATTTTAAAACTAGCAGGGTCGTGAATTTGTTTATATTATTTTGGGATAAAAGTATCAAGTATACCGCGGAAGAGCAGTTGTTCATATCGCATAACTGCAAAAGGCGCAAAATTTAAATATACACGAGTTATGGGTCAAGTTACGTAACATTCTTAAAAAGTGAGTCACAAAAAAGTTACTACATAGTTCGGCCAGTAAAATATTTAACGTCCTCGGTGGCGCAGTGACTAAGGTCGGCGGCCAAAGCGCGAAATGTCCGGATTCGATTCCTGGTCAGGTCAATTTGGAAAACGAACTTCTCTAAATCGACTTGTGGCTGGGATGACTCCCCCAGTATCCGTCGTCTGATACTCATAGTACAAGGGGAAACCTTTGTTTGAGACCAGGTGATTGGTGTAATTGTCTAGCGCATTTAAATTTATATAGTCAGTTTTTTCACCTCCCAATACAAAAACCTATACGCGGTATTTACGAACTGTTCTCTCGTGGTTTTCCACGCGCAGTAACGATATGTTATTCAAGTATCTCTTTTTACTATCTGCTAAATTTTATCTAAATTCATTGAGTAGCTTATGCATAAAAGAGTACCTAACATATTATCTACTATATAAAAATACGTCGGGTTTTCCTTCCTGACGCTATAACTCCAGAACGCAAGAACCGATTTCCACGGTTTTGCATTCGTTGGAAAGGTCTCGGGCTCCGTGAGGTTTATAGCAAAGACAATTCAGGAAAATTTTCAACAGAAAAGCAAGAAAATTCTGGAAGGCGAAACAAAGTTCGCCGGGACCGCTAGTAATTAATATTTTTCACAAAATACGTATTAAATGTGTCAATAGTCTGGTCAACAGCATGTCAAGGTACACATGCGTTCGGTATTAGTTCTTATGCGAACGACGTAAAGTACAAAGTGTGTAGACTGAAATTATTTGCCCTTGAACTTACGTAAGGAAAAAAACTACATATTTTTTAAAAACAATATATAATGTATTACATCTTGTCACAATGTCAAACGAGTTCATTAATGTAAATTAATGTTTGTGAAACTCCGGTGCCAAATGTAAACAGTTTCATGACTCTCTCTACCTATTTGTACAAAGTTTTATAAAAAATATTAATAAAAATATTGTACAACATCACACACATTGCTTTGGTTCTGTCGTAAGTATCTAAAGTAATTGTGAGTTGTAGAGAAATCGGAAACAAAAGCGGTAACACAACATGCTGACACGAGCTAGGTACATATAACAGTTGTTTTTCCATTTGACCTGACCGGAAATCGAACCCGAGACCACAGAGATGGCGCGACGCCAAAGTCCTCGGCTACGTACGAGGTCGTAAAATAATGTAATTATGTTTATACGAGACGTACGTAGAGTTCGAGTGCATCATGAGGAATTAGATTCTCGTTATTTTTAATTCGTTATTTAGTTAGTAATGATGAAAAATAAGAGTCCTAAACGCAGTGTTTCAGATTTTTTTTTTTATTATGCACTCCAAGATTGACCTCATCCCACCTGATGTTAAGTGGTAATGAGGTCCTAGCTTAAGGGCTAAAAGTATAGCATAGTAAAACTGTTACTAGACTTGTCGCCCTTACCTTGAAGGCTTGACCCCTGCTATTAATGTTGCACCCACCAAGAGCTCTGGAAACCTTACTCACACGCAGGAACACAACAACACCAGAGTGAATGTTATTTGGCTGCGGTCTTCTGTAAGGTAGAGGTATTTCACCAGTCGGGCTGCTCTAGTTCGAGCGATAAATCGCTTTGCCCTGCCTATCTTAAAAGATGCACTGTTTGTAACCTTTTCGCCAAGCCCATTAATGTTTAATTAAAGTTGATTAACCTCGCGATGATGATATGTTTAATTAGTATTTAATAAATAAATATCAAACTAATCCGTTAGTTACATTTTGAAAACGTATTTTTGATGTCATTTTTGACATTTTGCTACAGCGCCGATTGGTTTAGCCAGGAACGCTAGCCAATATTAAAAAAATGCCTGCTGTCGATAGCCGCATCCCAAACAATTTATAACCAAGAGGTTACGAAAAAAAACATAAATACCCAGATACAACAAACAACAATATTACGTTTGTGCCGGGGGGTCAAACCCATGACCCTAGCTCACGAAACAAAGGTATAAGTTCATTAAAACGGCTGTCAGCACGTCAAGGTGATCACTGGCAGTTCGACATTCATTGCTATGCGTAAGATAGAGGGCGGTGTAAAGTCGAAAGTGTTATAGTCTAAGTTCATTTTTACTGTACATGTACATGAATAAAAAATATAATATGTGTAATGTTTTATTTTTTTTTAAATTAATTACTTCAAATTTTTGAAAAATGTAATCTCCTCTTGCAGGGATTCGAACCCACGACCTTGAAATATCCCACGCGCTGCTCCTTCTACTGAACTTATCGCAAGTTATCTTAGGCGATGTAGTTTTCTTTATATATCTTTTCTGATATAGCTACGTCCCACTATCAAATGTATGTAAAACCTTATTTATGACTTATCTATAGGGACTTTTTTCTATGGTAAACTAGCGGTCCCGGCGAACTTCGTTTCGCCTTAGAGGATTTTTCCGCTTTTCTGTTAATTTTTTTCCTGAATTTTCTTTGCTATAAACCTCGCGGAGCCCGAGACCTATCCAACGAATTTAAAACCGTGGAAATCGGTTTGTGCGTTCTGGAGTTATAGCGTCAGGAAGGAAAACCCGACTTATTTTTATATAGTAGATTAAACATACCAAGCTATAACTAAAGTATTCAATGCGATATTATTTTTATTAATAAATTATTTTTATAAATAACTTAAGCATTACTTCATGTAATTGAGAGGTGCCAGTTCTTCGTAATGCCTGTCATGACAATATTAACGAGCATGTAAATGTTTCTTGATGATTTTGTAATTTAAATGATGAAACTTCATGTCAAGTCGTAAAAAAATATATATCAACTACAAAAAAATAATTTGTACATTATGTAAAGTTGTGTCAAGCGATGGCTGGCGCATACGTCGTGCTTGTGAACAGGCGCCAGGGGACTGGGCTGCTCCAGCTTACCTCTCACAAATAAATACTTAATGTGTCATCACTCATCAAAACACAACTATGACAAAGTCTAAAGTGGTCTACTCATAGCAAGAAGTCAGATACTGCTACTGTAACTGATCTGCTCAGTTTCTTACCGGCGTCTTCTCGGTAGATATAGGTAAATACAAACCAGCAGTAGAGTCACTTTGCATTGTATTCAATGACGATTCAAAAACGTTACATGTACCCTACTTTAATAAAGTAAAATTTTATTGATTGATATACAACTCACAAATCCTTCAAAACTAAGACCAAGCAGGGTTCTATACTGCGCGTATGTTCTCATGATATATTTTGATAATCTCATGCAGAGGATCCGTAAAGAAATTAATTCATACTGACGACCGTAATCACGATAGTGGAAAATTTTAATCGAATTATTGTATCATCATTAGTCCTTGAGACATGCAAAGTTCTAAGTTGATCAGACGTTTAAATACCTTTGAAAACTCGTGTTCGAAGATTCCTTTACATATATACAAGACGAGGCAGCGTCAATCAGGTTGCTTGTGTCTGACACACACACACGTACACACATATACCTGTCGAGGCTGCGGTCGAGCATGGGCTTGGTGTTGAGCATGACGAGGTCGCACATCCAGTGCCGCTTCTCGGCGCAGCTGCTGCACGCCAGCACCACGCCCGGCCCCACGCGCGGGCACAGCTCGATCAGGTTGCTTGTGTCTGACACACACACACGTACACACATATACCTGTCGAGGCTGCGGTCGAGCATGGGCTTGGTGTTGAGCATGACGAGGTCGCACATCCAGTGCCGCTTCTCGGCGCAGCTGCTGCACGCCAGCACCACGCCCGGCCCCACGCGCGGGCACAGCTCGATCAGGTTGCTTGTGTCTGACACACACACACGTACACACATATACCTGTCGAGGCTGCGGTCGAGCATGGGCTTGGTGTTGAGCATGACGAGGTCGCACATCCAGTGCCGCTTCTCGGCGCAGCTGCTGCACGCCAGCACCACGCCCGGCCCCACGCGCGGGCACAGCTCGATCAGGTTGCGCGTGTCTGACACACACACACGTACGCACATATCAACATTGGTAAACATATATCTCTATACATGTATATTATAACTGGCAACACGTCGCCGATTATTCCCGTCAGGGACGCAAATGTTTTAAAAAAAACCTCTCGGTGTCCCCCAGACATTAATTAATAATTTAAAATTATTTTTCGGAGTCCCACAAGGGTGGACAGCGAGAATAGCCGCCCGTCGTGGTATCGCGCTGTTATTCCCGCTTAGATAGATAGATACACTTTATTGCACAGAAAATTTACAGAAATTGGTTTTACAAACATATTTAAGTACAATATAGGCGGCTTATCCACATTTCCCACTGATTCTTCGCTCCTATCGGTTGCTGCGTGATGTTACATACCCTAAGGGCTTCCTCTATAAATGTAATATATAACGAAAAAGGCAACTTCAAGAACCTTTTATTTTAATATTTATAGTAACAAGATATTTTTGTATTTTGAAATGGTTTTTTTAAAGGTGAATTATTAAAATAATAACGAATATTATATTAAAAAAACCAATACTCTAGATACAAAACGCTACTGCACTGATAATTCAAGCACTTACACAATTAAAATTTCACCTCCGCTTGCGGTATGAGATTTGAACCCACGACCTTCGCGTACCGCGCGCGAACTGAGCTTACCGCAAGGTATCGTAGGCAAAGCACTTTTATGTTATATTAACATCAACCTACGTAAAGTGCCCTCTGCCGTATGTAATTAGAACCACACACTACCACGGGTTACTTAGTAAGCGGCAGTGAACGAAAAAAACATGCAAAATCATACTAACTTTAATCGTATATCAGCACCAAAATACACACAAATGTAACGCAATATAGTAATAGAGTCGTTTAGGTCGAATAATAAATATAGGTTCGTTAGTGACGTCATAAATTAATAATAATATAATAATAATAATAACTTTATTTCATAAACCAACAAAATCAGCTTTTGTATTACATCAATCAAAATATAAGTAAAGCGTAAGTATATGGTAAGGAAACCTTTATCTCCCGTGCTAGTTAAAAACTGTGTTACGGCAAGATAACTTGCTCTCGTCCCATATGCAGTACGATAACCTGATTTTATACACTTTTTTTTTTTATAAATTTAACATAACTCTTGTTTTATACTTTAATGGAGGGATAAATACTGGGATAATAATATTTTAATTGAATATAATAATTATTATATAATTAGAATATATAATATGTAACGTATATGTATAATATCTATATGAGTAAAAAAATATAAGTAACAACGCTACATGAACAATATATAATGAAAAAGAATGGGACGGAACAAACGGTGTAGTTGGTCCGCGGTGACTCGCTGCATCCTCGCACAGGTCGCGTGCCGGCGTCAGAGCACTCTTTGAAGCCACGCCCACCGTGCCTTACTAATCGTGGTACCATTTTCAAGCGTAAGAAAAGCTACCTTGTTTTTTTCGTTCACTGTTTTGACCCAGTCCACTTTCCTATTGACTAGTACGCAATCCTAAACCCTTCATCAAGTCCACCTTACAGAAGACCGCAGCTAAATAACAATCACTTCTGTGTTGTTGTGTTCCTGCGTGTGAGTAAGGTTTACAGAGCTCCTGGGGGGGTGATACATTAGTAGCAGGGGTCAAGCCTTCAAGGTAAGGGCGACAAGTCCAGTAACAGCTTTATAATGGCTGTACTTGTCGCTCTTAAGCTAGGACCTCATTACCACTTAACATCAAGTGGGATGAGATTTATTATTTTTATAGTACTTTACGTCGTAATAGCGAACTTTAAATATTAGAAACAGAAAAATTGTATCTCCCCTCGAGGTGCGGGGCTTGAACCCACGACCTTCACGTATCGCGCGTGCTGCTCTTCCAACTGAGCTAACCGCAAGTTATCGTAGGCGATGAAATTGTTCTGCTGTATCAACCGTTAGCCTCCGTTAAGTGCCCTCTGCCGAATATGTTTAGAACAACATACTAATCGTACATACAGCAGAAAAAATCGTGGGTTCGATTCCCGCACCGCAAGGGGAGATAAAAATGTTCTGTTTCTAATATTTAGGTAGTATGAGGTCGATCACTGTGCCCGGCGTGCGTGTAAGGCCGCGTGCTCACCGTCCGTGTCGGGCCGGTCGTGCAGGTCGCACTTGCGCACGTACAGCTTCTCCTTCAGCTTCAGCTGATGCGCGGGCGGGTTGGCCGTGATGCCGCTGCTGTTCACGCTCACCTGCTGAGAGACCACAACATCATCATCACTCTAGCTAAAGAACATCCATGACAGAACACAAGGTTCCTCCTAGGACAAGTCACCAATGCCTCTGCTTTCAAGCTCATCTGCTAAGATATCACAACATCATCATCACCATGACGCAAGGGACATACTCTACAGAACATAGGCTTCTTCAAAGACAGTTCATCGTAATGCCACTGCTGTTCACTCTCACCTGCTGATATATCACATCATCATCATCTTCACTCTAACTAAGGAACATACATTACAGAACACAGCTTAGTCCTAAGACAGCTAAGACGAGAGTTCAAGTCATCATCACCGTCATCACTCTAGTTAAGGGATATACACTACAAAACACAAGCTTAATCAGACAGCAAAGGTGAGAATTCAAATCACCGCCATAATTTTCATCACACTCTATCTAAGGGACGTCCACTACAAAACAATAGCTTCCTCATAAGACAGTTCGTCGTGATGCCGCTACCGATCACGCAAATATGATGATAGTTCAAATCAACACCAACATTACTATCAACATCATCATCACCGCCATCATCGCTCTAGCTAAGGGACATCTACAAAACACAAGCGTCCTCCTAAGACCGTTTAATCAAGATGCCACTGCTGTTTCACGCTCACCTAGATATCACATCATCATCAACATCATCACCATCACTCTAGCTCGTCGTGATGCTGCCGTCACTCTAATATGATAGTAAGAGTTCAAATCATTACCATCCCATCCCATCCCATTATCACTTTAGCTAATAAACATCCCCTACAGAAGACATCCTTCGCCCAAGACTGGCGCAGCCATCGCCTCCCTACAAAGCACTGTCATCTTACACCTTGACCCCAGACCCCGTAATGTATGCACAACTGGTATTAATGCTATGAGAATAAGATAATCCTCCCGTTACGCGTACGACTAACTATTTACGCATGTGTATGTTTTTATATGTTTATCTACCCGTACGTGTGTGGATGTGTGGGTGCGTGTTCAAGCCTTAAACTCAAATGTGTATGTGAGTGTCATAATTTGTGGGTCATATGAGTGCAAATGTGTAAGAGTAAATTATGTGTGCGAGTCGAATGACTACTTGGGCGAGCCTGCCTGCTTCAGTGTGTACGAGTGTGAATTTGTGTACGACTGAATGTAATTAAATGTGTGACTTTGATTGTGCGGGTCCTATGTGTATCCATGCATTCCTACATGTTTGTGAATGAACGGGTGTGTTAGCGTTCAATGTGTGTGTGTATGTGTGTAGCTAAAGATGATTTAGTGACACGACATAGCATTTATAGAATAGCAACTTCAAATGATGTTGTATGTTAGTAGTGTTAACAGATATGATTGCGTGCGTGCGTGTGTACTAACCAGGCTGGTGACGGGCTTGCAGAGCAGCAGCAGGCCGTCGAACAGGTACGCGCGCCGCTCCGCTACCCGCTTGCCGGGACCGACCTTGGACAGCGTGTCCTCTGAGGATACATAAACACCATACAAATAACATTAACACATGTGTAAGGAACGTATGTTCTTTTAACTACAAGTGGAAGTGCTTCCGCTGAGCTAGGTATCATCTACTCGGGGACCAAGGTCCGACTACCAATCTTGGTTTGTCGTATATATAGCTAGTGGCAACGATAACTCTGACATCGCGATGTGGGATCGATGTGTTGATCGGCTAATCGTGCATTACGTATGGAGCGTTGTTTACTATGCCAATTGGCTACTTGACAGTTTTTGAAAAAGTATTGTAAAATGTGTGCCCGTTTATTTTATATCCCAAGCTATTCGATTTATCTGGAAAAAATGTAAATAACCAGAGAAAAATAAGATTTTGTGTAACACATTTAAAAAGCGCGCGAAAACGCCAAGTCACGTCACTGTTGCAATTATGACGTCAATGTTCTAGACCTCGAACCAATACGCATAGGAACGACTTAATTTTGATAAACGGAAAATGTTTCAATAAATTCTTAATACGGTTTGACACAATAATTCAATTTAATCGGTAAAGAAATCATTGTTCCGCCTCAATAAAATAAATAATTCTCGCCGATAGCTGTCATTTCCGAATTGCAATGGTGGTTTCCGTTTCGGTTCTTTTGTTTGACAGATAAAAAAATGTAAAATTTATTTTGCACTATGCTATCTAACTATACTTTTAATTAAAAAATAAAAATGCAAAATTATTACTTAACTAACAAGCTATCATATCTAACACTTTTCGTATTTTATTGTTAACACTGTCAAGTAGCCAATTATGAAAAATTGTGGGTTAGGCCACTTTTGCGCTGACGGCGTTAATTGAAGCTACAGCCGGTTCGGGACCTAATCCTACCGAGAAGAATCCGGCAAGTATAGTTTAACCATTACGGCCACCCGGCTCTACACTTGATAATCACGTACCTCTAATAAACTCGTTGCAGCACTGCCCAAAGTCCTTCGTCTCCCAGTTCTCAATCATCTTCGCCAGTTCGTTGCACTTCTCTATCGCGTTCTGCCGTCTCGCTCTGGTCGCCATCCGGAGCGTGGCGTCGCTGGAAATAACATTGATATTAGTTAAACTAGTTTTGAGAAATATCATGTCAAACTCAATCGCGCTCTTATGAAATGTCAAAATCAATGCGTCAACTGCTGATTGGCTGAAAATACGAGTTCGGTGTGTTGTCACCCAACGTATAGAAACTTTTATCGTCTCATGCGAACTTTGACGTATTGCGCATGCTAAGCCTAAAAGTCTATAATTGTGGTAAAGTAAAAAAAATTGTATGAAAAATTATATGAATAAATTACATTAGTAATACTTATAGCTTCTATATAAAACAAATGAAGATTTGTAATTTTGATAATTAAGTTAATAATTGATTAAATCTATACTAATATAATACATGGAAAAGTAACTCTGTTTGTCTGTCCGGCTTTCTCGCCTAAACCACTGAACCGATTTTGATGAAACTTTGGTATAGGTATACGTTGAACCTCTAGAACGGGCATAGGCTACTTTTTGTTTTGAAAATAATGGGGGATGGGGGTAATACCACCTTTGAAAGTTTATATGAGAAACATTTTATTATTTAAGTTAGTAGCACACATTCATCCAGACATTCATACACTCAAACAAACTTTATCGTTTATAATATTGGTAAGATATTCACTTGGAACCATAAATAACACAACAATGTAAAGTATAAAGTCAAAGTCAATTCATTTATTCATGTTGGTTACAAGTAACACTTATGCATCGTCAGAATGAACACAGACCAAAATTGAAGCTACAACCGGTTCGGAACCTAATCTTACCGAGATGAATCACGCAAGAGACTCAGTAGTTATCCTTATATATTATTACAAGACACACTACACTGAATGGTACTTACATTTTAGGTCCGTTCCCTAATGCTTTGAGGAGTAACTTTTTTATTGGATGTAAATTACATTCGACCTGGAACAAACATAAAAAAATGCTTTTTAACAAATATTTCGAAAGATAATATGACAAGAAAATAATTGTATAATTTAAATCTTAAACCTTTTCCTCAATTAAAGTATTAATCTGGGATCGATTTTTTATTTTTTTAAGTACTTTACGCCGTACTAGCGAACTTTAAATATTAGAAACAAAAAGATTTCACCTCCCCTTGCGGTGCGGAATTGCGTGCTGTTCTTCCAACTGAAACTTAGTTCAGTGACCTTAGTTAGATTTGGGAGGGGGGGGGATCATGTCCCCTGTGACCCCCCTCCCCTTCGGACCGCGCCTGCACCTAGTAGGGGTGCCGCAAGGGTGTGTACTGTCCCCGCAGTTGTAGCTGACCTGCTTGAAGCTCTCCCTGTCCTCGGAGGCGGGCGCGACCTGCAGCAGCGCCAGCACGTACTCGTGGTAGAGGAACACGTGCGCGATGGGCGCCAGCAGCAGCTTCGGCAGGTAGTACTTCACCGCCATCTAGTAGGGGTGCCGCAAGGGTGTGTACTGTCCCCGCAGTTATAGCTGACCTGCTTGAAGCTCTCCCTGTCCTCGGAGGCGGGCGCGACCTGCAGCAGCGCCAGCACGTACTCGTGGTAGAGGAACACGTGCGCGATGGGCGCCAGCAGCAGCTTCGGCAGGTAGTACTTCACCGCCATCTAGTAGGGGTGCCGCAAGGGTGTGTACTGTCCCCGCAGTTATAGCTGACCTGCTTGAAGCTCTCCCTGTCCTCGGAGACGGGCGCGACCTGCAGCAGCGCCAGCACGTACTCGTGGTAGAGGAACACGTGCGCGATGGGCGCCAGCAGCAGCTTCGGCAGGTAGTACTTCACCGCCATCTAGTAGGGGTGCCGCAAGGGTGTGTACTGTCCCCGCAGTTATAGCTGACCTGCTTGAAGCTCTCCCTGTCCTCGGAGGCGGGCGCGACCTGCAGCAGCGCCAGCACGTACTCGTGGTAGAGGAACACGTGCGCGATGGGCGCCAGCAGCAGCTTCGGCAGGTAGTACTTCACCGCCATCTAGTAGGGGTGCCGCAAGGGTGTGTACTGTCCCCGCAGTTATAGCTGACCTGCTTGAAGCTCTCCCTGTCCTCGGAGGCGGGCGCGACCTGCAGCAGCGCCAGCACGTACTCGTGGTAGAGGAACACGTGCGCGATGGGCGCCAGCAGCAGCTTCGGCAGGTAGTACTTCACCGCCATCTAGTAGGGGTGCCGCAAGGGTGTGTACTGTCCCCGCAGTTATAGCTGACCTGCTTGAAGCTCTCCCTGTCCTCGGAGACGGGCGCGACCTGCAGCAGCGCCAGCACGTACTCGTGGTAGAGGAACACGTGCGCGATGGGCGCCAGCAGCAGCTTCGGCAGGTAGTACTTCACCGCCATCTAGTAGGGGTGCCGCAAGGGTGTGTACTGTCCCCGCAGTTATAGCTGACCTGCTTGAAGCTCTCCCTGTCCTCGGAGGCGGGCGCGACCTGCAGCAGCGCCAGCACGTACTCGTGGTAGAGGAACACGTGCGCGATGGGCGCCAGCAGCAGCTTCGGCAGGTAGTACTTCACCGCCATCTAGTAGGGGTGCCGCAAGGGTGTGTACTGTCCCCGCAGTTATAGCTGACCTGCTTGAAGCTCTCCCTGTCCTCGGAGACGGGCGCGACCTGCAGCAGCGCCAGCACGTACTCGTGGTAGAGGAACACGTGCGCGATGGGCGCCAGCAGCAGCTTCGGCAGGTAGTACTTCACCGCCATCTAGTAGGGGTGCCGCAAGGGTGTGTACTGTCCCCGCAGTTATAGCTGACCTGCTTGAAGCTCTCCCTGTCCTCGGAGGCGGGCGCGACCTGCAGCAGCGCCAGCACGTACTCGTGGTAGAGGAACACGTGCGCGATGGGCGCCAGCAGCAGCTTCGGCAGGTAGTACTTCACCGCCATCTAGTAGGGGTGCCGCAAGGGTGTGTACTGTCCCCGCAGTTATAGCTGACCTGCTTGAAGCTCTCCCTGTCCTCGGAGGCGGGCGCGACCTGCAGCAGCGCCAGCACGTACTCGTGGTAGAGGAACACGTGCGCGATGGGCGCCAGCAGCAGCTTCGGCAGGTAGTACTTCACCGCCATCTAGTAGGGGTGCCGCAAGGGTGTGTACTGTCCCCGCAGTTATAGCTGACCTGCTTGAAGCTCTCCCTGTCCTCGGAGGCGGGCGCGACCTGCAGCAGCGCCAGCACGTACTCGTGGTAGAGGAACACGTGCGCGATGGGCGCCAGCAGCAGCTTCGGCAGGTAGTACTTCACCGCCATCTAGTAGGGGTGCCGCAAGGGTGTGTACTGTCCCCGCAGTTATAGCTGACCTGCTTGAAGCTCTCCCTGTCCTCGGAGGCGGGCGCGACCTGCAGCAGCGCCAGCACGTACTCGTGGTAGAGGAACACGTGCGCGATGGGCGCCAGCAGCAGCTTCGGCAGGTAGTACTTCACCGCCATCTAGTAGGGGTGCCGCAAGGGTGTGTACTGTCCCCGCAGTTGTAGCTGACCTGCTTGAAGCTCTCCCTGTCCTCGGAGGCGGGCGCGACCTGCAGCAGCGCCAGCACGTACTCGTGGTAGAGGAACACGTGCGCGATGGGCGCCAGCAGCAGCTTCGGCAGGTAGTACTTCACCGCCAGCTTGAACCCGTGCCCGGCCGTGTCCAGCTTCTCCGACACCTGCGGACGACACAACCATCACATTAAGATCATACAAGTGTGAGTGAGTCAGTAAGTGTAGTGGGTAAGTCAGTAACAGTAGTCGGTAAGTCAGTAACTGTAGTCGGTAATATTAAAAATAGAAAAATTTTATCTCCCCATGCGGGGCGGGAATTGAACCCACGACCTTCACGTATCGCGCGTGCTGCTCTTACCAACTGAGCTAACCGCAAGTTATCTTGTGCGATGCAATTTCTGCTGTATCAACCGTTAGCCTCCGGTAAGCGTCCTCTGGCGAGTAGGTGCAGGCCTACATACCGCGGGGTCGTCGACGAGCCGCTGCAGGGCGTCGCGCGACTCCCGGCGCGTCACGATGTTCGCGTACCGCACGTACGCGCGGAACTCCTCCACCTCCGCCAACTCTGCACACACACAACACACACGTCACACACACATTATAAACATTCAATTTTATCTTATTTTAAAGAAACAAAACAATTGGCTAATTGACAGTTTTTTAAAAAGTATTGTAAAATGTGCGCCCGTTCAATGTATATCCCAAGCAATTCAATTTATTTGGAATAAATATAAATTACCAGAGAAAAATATGATTTTGTGTAACACATTTAAAAAGCGCGCGAAAACGTCAAGTCACGTGACTATTGAAATTATGACGTCAACGTTCTATACACCAAACCGATACGGGTCGGAACGACTTCATTTTATTAAAAATTATTCCTTAATATAGATAGCGACACTATAATTTAATTTATTCGGTAAAATCATCATCATCTCGCTACTTTAAATAAAATTAAATTTGCCGACAGCTGTTATTTTCCAATTGTAGTGTTTAGTGACGTCACACAAATGGTGGTTTCCGTTTCGGTTCTTTTGTTCCACAGATAAAAAAGTAAAATTTGTTTCGCAAAAATAAAATACTAACTATTGAATACTACCTTTTAATAAAAAATATTAAAATGTAACATGATTACTTAACTAATATTGTTAACACTGTCAAGTAGCAAATTGTGTGGTGTACGGCTCGAAACCACGACCGTCACATATTACGCGTACTGCTCTTTTAACTGAGCTAATCGCAAGTAATGCGACTTCTAAGTAACTTATGCAAGCCTAGTACTTAGACGCTGCAGCAGTGAACGAAAAAAACATGCGAGAATTCCCGTCATTCTCACTTCAACCTAATATCGGCACCAAAAATGTAAAGCACACAAGCAACAGATACGGAATATAGTAATAAAGTATCGACACTTGAAAAACAACTTTAAGGCTAACGCGTTTAGGTCGAAAAAAAGACGTTCGTTAACGGGGTCAGATGGGACATGCGCTATGATTGGTCTACGCCTATGACTCTTGTCGTCCGATGAAACGGTATTCGTACCGCTACTTATCACAGAATCAGAGCAATGTATGTGATGTTGTCTAATACTTATATTAATATTATTATTTAGTAGTGTTACCCTCGAAGCAGCTGCCGATGTACGGCGTGGGCGAGTCCTGCGACATCTCGATGGCGTCCTCGAGGTTCCCGAGCAGCGTCACCGTCAGCTCGTAGATGTCCACGATGTTGCCGAAGATCAGGGAGATCTTCTGCAAATAACGCAGACGCGCAAATATTATTATTATTATAATTATTACAAATATTTACTGACAGATAGATGTATTTTATAACACAAAACTTGAAAGAAATTGGTTTTACAGTAAATAAAACACAATTTTATCGAACACTAGATGACATTTTCTTTTAGTTAGGGAGGCGAGGTAGCTAAATGGCGTAATTCAACGGCGCCGTCGAGATCTATCAAAATCGAAAGATAAAATAATTTCGAAAAGAAAAGCTCGTACGGTAAAAACCATTTATGCCCCAAGTGCCTCTGATAAGAACGGTATACTAATCTGCCGGTTTTCGTGGTGGGGGTAGGCATATAAAGTAGTCAAAAATGCAGAAAAAAAATTTACTCGAGCGCGTCAGATTTTCCGGAAGGGGTGTTAAGTAGGCCCTAAGGAAGCTCTCCTTAGGGCCTACTTAACACCCCTTCCTTTAAAAAACTGACGATTTCGGCGTGACGATAAGTTACGATGAATTTTTGAAAATGCAAAAAAAAAATGTTTTTAAATACTCGAGCGCGTCAGATTATTATAGGGGAGCTTTATCTCGGTATCCTGAAAGCATATTTTCTTAATCTGACAAAAATGTTGGTGGGTTCTCCTAATCTGACCGAAAAAGGTTTTTTTTTCTTTCTTTCTCCTTGATAAAACGGGAAATTTAAGAATGACAATAAAGCGATAGATACGACCTACGTAAATGTAGATGAAATGTAGTACGAATTGTATTATTTATTGTATAAAAAAATTAAATTATATAAAAATTGTATTATAATTGTATATTGTATTGTGTTATTATTCGTTTTGCTTACGGTACGTCCAAAAAACGATTTGAGGATCAACAGGCTATTGAGTAATATACATACATGAAACTGTACATGTTAATAATACTTTTGTATACAGATACGCGTAACTTTTCTCGAGTCTACAACAATTGTCGAGAAACTTTAGAAAAAGAAAAATTGAGATATAATAAAAGTCACATAATTTAATCATCGTTATTTCATATAAATTTGTTTAACACCCTCAGTTTTCGAGATATACTCAAAAAACCGGGGGTTTGAGTTTTTACGATGCTTCAAGTTAAAAAGTTTTTTGTGTAAAATAAAATTACCTTTTTTGTTTATTTAAACTTTTTTTTTGTAAAATGTATCGTTCGCGACTTATATGCCGCAACGCGTTTTTCGGAAGACGAAATGGCTCCTCCACACTTCCGGTCATGCGGAAACCGGAAGATTTTGCATGTTAAGTAAGTTTTAGATTAGATTCTTCAAAATAAAAATAAAAAAAATCGCGCTCGAGAATGCCGGATTAACGTTTTTTTTTTACAAGTTCGCGACCCTATAACTCGGCGGCGTCAAGGAGTTATCGTCAGATGAGTTAAATTTAGTCTTAAAACACTAAAATCAACCTCCACTATCTTAATCTGACGCGCTCGAGTATTTCAGACTGTCTGATTTTGTTTTAATAATCTGATCGTCTATCCTAGGCGCGCGTCACTACATGTAGAGCTAAATACTTTACAAGGTTGTTCTATTAGGTCTAAGGTATCTCTCACGCTCGAGTATTACCGAAAATTCCCCTATTCGCCTCCCTAACTATTTCAAGTATCGAGCCCTATAAAACATAACCGCGGAAAATTTCGTCATCGCGTTCAAAAGTAGTAGTACAGCGACATCTATTGATAAAAAGTGATGCAGAAAAATATGACAAATAATTTAATCAGGGAGATCTTCTGTAATGAAACAGGCGCGCGTATATAATAACTTGTACTATCGACATGAGCCCATGGTCCTTCGCGCCGGATAGAAGTAAATAGACTTTCTTATTTTTCAAAAGATTATATAAGATAAGCGCGCACAGGGAAAAACAATGAATGCCACAAATTAAAAAATTTGAGAAATGAGCATTTGAAAATACAACCTGATCTGTTACACTAATGCACTCCCCTATAGCGTGAATGCTTATGATTTTATAAAGTTAAAAAGAAATAACCATCACAAGTTTCATAATTTATGATTGATGTAAGGTTCACTTTCCAGTTTCACGTGACAATGCTTGTATTTCCCTGTACTCTTCAACTTGTATTAGTGACACGAGTCAATTGTTAATCACTCCCGTTTAGGCTATCGTTAGATATGAACGTATGGTCCTTCGCGCCGTACAAGGTCAAGCATTAGTGTGTGTCTCACCCTGGCGTCGTGGTCAACGATCTTCTCGATGTCCTCCTTGAACACGCGGATGATGAGGTGCAGCTCGCGCAGGAAGTTGCGCTCGTCCGTCACCAGGTCGCGCACCTGACGACAATAGCATGCACCATTAGCGACCGGACGAAGGAGGGCGGCCATACATTAGAAATGTTTAAGGGGGGAGGGGGTCGAGTCAAATCTCTTCTAATCTTACGATTGAGAAAGGGGGGGGGGGGTCTGGGCAAATATGATCTAATTAGAACAAAAAACTTTTAGTCAATTAAATCCAGATAGGACATGGCCTAGGTGTCAAAAACTGTAGATGGCGCTTTACATTTTAAACTTCATGAGTGTATCCGAACGAACAATTAAGAAATAATTCAACATCAAATTGAACTCTTAAGGTTATACATAAAAGCGCAAAGATTTTTTTCTTTGTCACGTCGTGCGCGGTATGTACAAAGGGTCGCTAGTTGCACAGCGGCGCTAGTTGCACAGTGTGACTGACCAGCTCGCCGTAGGAGAGCGAGGCGCGTGCGCGGTATGTACAAAGGGTCGCTAGTTGCACAGCGGCGCTAGTTGCACAGTGTGACTGACCAGCTCGCCGTAGGAGAGCGAGGCGCGTGCGCGGTATGTACAAAGGGTCGCTAGTTGCACAGCGGCGCTAGTTGCACAGTGTGACTGACCAGCTCGCCGTAGGAGAGCGAGGCGCGTGCGCGGTATGTACAAAGGGTCGCTAGTTGCACAGCGGCGCTAGTTGCACAGTGTGACTGACCAGCTCGCCGTAGGAGAGCGAGGCGCGTGCGCGGTATGTACAAAGGGTCGCTAGTTGCACAGCGGCGCTAGTTGCACAGTGTGACTGACCAGCTCGCCGTAGGAGAGCGAGGCGCGTCGCGGGGCACGGTCGTGCGCGTGGGCGGCTGCTTCTCCCGCCAGCGCCTCCGACTCCTGGTAGAACATGTCCATCAGCACCTGACGACAACACGGTACATCGATATAATATCGATTTAACTTTTTACGGGCAGTACTTTAATGCACAAAACATTTCTATAACACAAACGGTATGTCAATAGCGGAGGGCGTACCTTGTCAGCGCACATGGCGGTCTTAATGTCGCCGCACGTGATGCTCCCGTAGCCGGACTTCTGCGATATCTTCTTGACGAAGTTGCCCGCCAGCTTGAGTATGTCCGCGCTCACGTATTCCAGTATGGCCGTCATGAACACGGACACGGACGCGTCGATCTTGTACATCAGCACCTCCTGGAACGATCACATACAAGTTACTGACTGACATAAGTTACCACTAGCGCCATCATTTCGCCATCATTTGACGTCCTTGGTGGCGCAGTGGCCAAGAATAGAACAGAAAATGTCTTTATTCATGTAAAGTTTTACAAAAGCATATATGAATCGTCAGATTATACTACCACCGTGTTCGGAATGTTGCTTCTATCGAGAAGAACCGGCAAGAAACTCTACTCGACTAAGGTAGGCGGCCAAAGCGCGTAAGGTCCCGGGTTCGATTCCTGGTCAGATCAATTTGGAAAACGAGCTTTTCTTAATTGTCTTGTGTCTGGGTGTGCTGGGATGACGCACCCAGTTAGTATCCGTCGTCTGGTGCTCATATTACAAGGGAAACCTTAGCTTGGGACCAGGTAGGTGATTGGTGTGGTTTTCTGTGTCTAAATTATTATTTACGAGCTGTGCCCGCAATTTCCTTCGCGTGGACTACAGGGTTTTTCCAGTTTTTTTTCCCGTTAACTGGTGAATTCCGTGGGAATTTTGCAATACCCTGTTGCAACTAACTTTAAGTTAACTAACGTACCTGCATGCCAAATTACAAGCGTCTAACTTAAGTGGTTTAGATTTTTCATACAAAAGGATTTTCCCGCTAATTCCCGTTCCCGTGGGAATTTCAGGAATTCCTTTCTTAGTGCACCTCTAGGGTACCTAAAGTACGTTCCTTCCAAATTTAAAGTGCCTACGTTAAGCTGATTAGGCTGTGCGTTTCTTCTTTCATATATTTAGATGTCAAATGCTTGACACGCGGTATTGGACGCGGGTCGACGACATATGTACGTGTGTGATATATGTAGCAGTAACAGTTGTATATACCGACCTTCTGCAGCATCTGGTGCAGCTTGTCGTGCGGCAGGCTGGCGCGTCGCCGGCGGGCCGCGGCCGCGTCGCGCGCGTCCGTCAGCGCCCACTTGTCCAGCGGCGTCGGGAACGACCGCGCCACGCGCTCCTCCACGTCCTGCACACACCACACGAGAGATGTACCATAGCGGCACCCATCGCGCGACACACGAGAGGTGTCACCGCGCGACACGCGAGCGGTGGAGCGTAGCCTCACCACGCGACACACGAGAGGTGTAGCATAGCGTCACCACGCGACACACTAGAGGTGGACCATAGCGTCACCGCGCGACACGCGAGCGGTTGAGCGTAGCCTCACCACGCGACACACGAGAGCTGTAGCATAGCGTCACCACGCGACACACTAGAGGTGGACCATAGCGTCACCGCGCGACACGCGAGCGGTTGAGCGTAGCCTCACCACGCGACACACGAGAGGTGTAGCATAGCGTCACCACGCGACACACTAGAGGTGGACCATAGCGTCACCGCGCGACACGCGAGCGGTTGAGCGTAGCCTCACCACGCGACACACGAGAGGTGTAGCATAGCGTCACCACGCGACACACTAGAGGTGGACCATAGCGTCACCGCGCGACACGCGAGCGGTGGAGCGTAGCCTCACCACGCGACACACGAGAGGTGTAGCATAGCGTCACCACGCGACACGCGAGCGGTGGAGCGTAGCCTCACCACGCGACACACTAGAGGTGGACCATAGCGTCACCACGCAACACGCGAGCGGTGAAGCATTGGCATAAGTGAAAATCTCATCTCCCCTTGTTGTGTGGAATTCGAACCCACGAGTGCCGACGACTCATTCAATTAAATTCTAACATTTAAAATTAACGGGTAAAAACGCGACATTTTCTAGTAGTTAATACGAATGACTTACTGCCGGACGAGTCGGTCATGTTACACCAACCAATTTCACTTATTTTTTGTGTTTGTTATAGTGAGGAGAAGGTTCTTATGAAAGAAAAAATATTTAAAATTTGCGCAGAAAATTAGAAAATTTAAGAATACCATTGTCGTCGTAGATGAAAATCAATTCAAATTAAATAGTGGTTGTTAAGAAAGGGCAACGTCTGTCGGGTCAGCTAGTCAATATTATTACCTGGACGGTGAGTGGTGAGGGCACCGCGCAGAGCATAGCGAGCAGCCGCAGGCAGAGCGACTCCACATACTCGAGCGCGCTCTCCTCCGCGTTCAGAGTGGGGTGCACCTGTTCCAGGACCTGCAAGTACATACAACATACTTTATATATGGGCGTGCCCCAGGGTTCACGGGACCTTTATTTTTTCTCATTTATATAAATGATCTTCCGCACGTTTCAGAAGATCTCTGTTAGATAGTATTATTTGCTGATGACACTTCTCTCTTTGTCAAAGTTGATAGACAAAAAAAACATTTGACGATGTGAATAATAGTTTATCTCAAATACTAAAATGGTTCACAATAAACAACCTGTTACTAAATACTAAGAAAACATAATGTATAAAATTTGCCAAAGGTAAGACAACTGAAAACAAATCTATATATCAGTGGTGACCCTCTAGAAATGATTAATTCCACAGTATTTCTTGGCATCACTATTGATTGTTAATTGCAGTTAGTTTGCAGGCAAGATTAGTTTAGTTACTTTCATAGTGTTATGTTGTGTGGGATTTTACTATGGGGTTCTGCAGCTGATGTGCAGACAATCTTTGTATTGCAAAAGAGAGCCATACGCGCTATATACGGTCTTACAACAAGAGACTCGCTTAGAGAATTAATAAAAAAAAACTATATTTTAACAGTAGCTTAACAATACATTTTTGACTGTATTGTTTACGTACGCAAAAGAATAGAATAAATAACTATTTGACAACATCACATACATTGCTCTGATCCTGTGGTAAGTAGCTAAAGCACTTGTGTTACAGAAATCAGAAACAACGACGGTACCACAACACCTAGACCCGAGACAATATAGAAAAGTTTGTTTCCCATATTGACCCGACCGGGGATCGAACCCGGAACCTCAGAGACGGCGTGACGCCAAAGGGCTTATTAATTGATAGGGCTTATTATTAAAATGATTCAAAGTTAGTCATTAAAAAAGGGACCGTATCTAACTTACTTTTTTAAAATCTACATTTACTAATAGCAATAACAGTTCCATAAACCAATTAAAAGGCAATAATATTGAAATTTTCCCATTTGCAGTAATTGATAAAGTTGCCAAACTTTTTTTCTCATTGCATATCCTAACAAATACTTTTAAATAGTTCAGACACTCCCATAAACTTGAACCCCTAATTGAACAGGGTGTTTCAAAATTTTCATTACTTTTCTCCCTCAATGCCTATGACATAAGGTTTAATTTCAAGTGTTCAATTTACATGTTACTTGCTGTAGCCCATTAATTCCTTTATGATACTTCAGGATGAAAAGTAATCAAATGTTAATCTAGTGTACAACCATATTAATTCAGCTTTTGCGGGCAAGTCCAACAAACATACATATGTACATCCCTACTTACAGTCATGTTTATAATATTAATAAGTCCACATCAGTATTATTGTCTTTGTTTATTAAGTTTAGAAACCTCAATGGTGCCAAAGATTCATTACAATAACACCAACTATCATATGTCACAAACATAAACTTGTTTACATTAACTTCATACCGTTTCGTATTAAAATGTGTTTTTATTCCAGTTATGGCAAATACCAAAACTTTCTGTTTGTTCAATCATTCACGCAGGAAGTATGTCATCATAGAATACCAGTAGGTTTTCCCATAAATACAAATACTTTGTTGCTTTTTCATTTTTCCTTTTTATATTGAAGGTCAAAGTATAGATGTATTTATTTTACTCTATCACACAAAAACTACTCTGAATTTGTATAAAATTATGATAACTCGATAGAACACATACTAAAATATTGCATAGGATATGTTTTATCACAAAAAATGTTATTTTACATAGTGTTTGTTTGATGAAGGTAGTAATAGGCAAAATGTCAAGTACATTTCGATCTTCATATTTAAAAATATTTCAATTCAATTAAGGTTGAACTGAACATTTTCTGCAGTCAAGATTATTAGCAAACATGCTTTTTAAAATACTAAATTGACTTCCCAATGCCAGTGCACTTGAAACAAATAAAACTTTTACAACAAATTGAATAACTTTCAAACAATATTAATGTTATCATCATATATAAGTAGCAAACTGATAATGAGTTATCAGTTAAACTGATTCTTTAGATCTCGTGCAAGGTTAACAACGAAAATGTAGGAAAAACATATTGATTTTAAAAAAATAACAAGAAAAATGTATACTTATGAATGAACGCGAACGTATTTTGTGAAGAAAAATCTTAAGTTTTGTCTAAATTCTAGTAAGATTTTTGAAAATTGTTGTCGTAATATTACCCTAAATTCAAACGCATTTTTCTGAGAGAAAATAGAGGAATTATCGTTAGTGTTTTACACAAATAATTAAAAGTAAAATTGAACACGATAGGGGTGCCTGCTTTTGATGGATTGTACTACTTGCAGAACTTTTGTACACAAACCTTTCGCAGAGAGTTGACGAAGAGACCTCGCCACTTCTCCGCGTTCTCTGGGTCCTGGAAATCATAGCCGCGACTCTCCTCCACTGTCGGCAACATCCTAGACGCCAGCCCCGTGGAGAAATCATGTAAACACAACTCGACTCCAGCATCAAACGAACACAACACACGGTAACATATCGCTTCTCCAGCGAGTTTGACACTTTCCAACCGCAAATCACACGCCTAAATTGCGAAACAATTACTTGTAGAGAAGAATTAATCAAATAGATATAGGACAGTTATGAAATGTGAAAAGAAATTAATTGAAATGTAAATTCTTTGACTCTTTTTTTGATCGGCAAAACGACGCCATTTTCTTCTTATTATTTTTTTAAATGGCAATCTGTCTGTCTTCCTTTCCTCCGGAATCAGTTGCTGGATGCATGTTTCACATAATGATTAATTTTTATTCTTATGACACTGAATGGTGTGAATTTATTAATTTAATAAGTTTAGATGTAAAAAACGTAAATTCAAAAAGTGAACCAATGAACTTTAATTGAAAAGATTTAGTTAATCGTTTTCAAACGAAAATGTCACAAATGCGTTCAAAGTATTTTTTAATGCACATTTTTGGTAGTATTGTAACTACAAAAAACATTTTCACATTTCGACCAATAAAATTATTTGAAACTTTTAATCATGGTTTAATAACATCAGTTTTCGAAATCAGTTAAATAAATATGACGAAGGTATGTTATTTCGGTATTTCTGTTGATATGTTCCTATTGCTTTTGGTTCATTGAGGGTCCACAATCAAAAAGTTAAAAATGGTCGATTACTTAGATTACAAATAAGGAACATCAATAATACAAGGTTAATAAAAATAAGAAACAACGATCTAATTGTTTTTATGTGTTGATTTGCCGCTAATGTCCTTTACTGATGTTCTTTATTTCTGTCAATGTAGCGTGGGAATTGATAATATGGATAATTGAACCTTAACCATAAACTCTTTTTAATCCACATCAGGTCAAATCTACAAGTTGTTTGACTTGCGATTTTACAGACTTTCAAGCGTAATTGCACAAATGAATACCTGCTATATTGCTCAAACAGTAGACAAAAAGTTTTTGAGTGATCCAAGTGCAAATACACAAAAAACAAAAACCTTTTTTTTTCAAGATTTTATCAAAAATGTACTGAGACACCATACGTTAAAATTTAGTACTACGTCAATTCTTCGTAGATTTTTTACGAGTTAAATACGTAAACTGCCCCTCTAAACTTTTGCCCAGTAAACTCCACTGAGCTTTGATATCCTGTCATCATCATCTTCAATTTTTAATGTATAGTTGCTAAAGCAAAAATGATTCATTAAATTTTAAAACGGAATTAACAGCAAACCAATAATTGGATCGAGCATACTATTCAGGGAAAATAATACTCTCAAAAACATCTACAAGTTGTGACAAATCGTAGAAAAAAAACTTTAACAATGACAGTTGACAGTTAGAGTGCATATTGAGGGCAGTTCTTCGCAGTGCAATTTGTTATGATTGAATTGAAAAACTATTTTAAACAATGTACCCGGCATTAATTCTGTTGTTAGCTTTATCAGGAAAAGTTTTAGGTGCTAATGACGATATTTCTAATGTAAAATATGAACCAAATAAAACTTTTATTTATAATACGTAAGTTTTGCGCAAAATTATTTTGTTTTGAAACTCTCTTTTGTGTGCGTACATTATTGCGTTATTTAAAAAAAAACTGAATGTCGATAATAATTTGCTAGAGTTCCTAAAGTATTTTGTACAAGTAACTAATTGCCTATCAAAATTATGAACACTTTGTGGGGATTCCCGAAGCAAAAATAACATACATACCTATTGTTGTGGTCATATGACTCATTTATTATTTTTTATAATACAGACGGACTGACTGAGGGTTATTTTAAAACTAAATCACTTCTGCTTTTTGCAGTCCATGATAACAAGAATTATTTATTGTATTAAAAAAATCAGTTTAATGATAAGGTTTTACCTTCCAATAAAACCACCATTGTGCTCCGATCCTTGTCCGGGTAATAGATGAGAGAGCCATTGCAGATTCTAAGTAAAACACGTTTATTTCGTCTGGCAACACTGGTTTCCCGCTTCTGATATTCATTTACCCGCCAATTTCCTACAACAAACCGAATTACCCCCACCAGAGTGGGGGCAGCCAAGCATTTTGGCGGCGTTACTTTCCTCATTGTTCTCATCAGGTGAATTAAAACGCCCGGACAAGGATCGGAGCACAATGGTGGTTTTATTGGAAGGTAAAACCTTATCATTGTGCATCCTCACCTTGTCCGGGTAATAGATGAGAAATGTCTGTTATCACCTGGTGAGGGGTAATGAGTAAAATTCTGAGGTAAAATTAAATTATGTCATGTAGGTGCATTCATGCGGTGTGTCATAAACATATGCAAGCGTATAGTCACATACATCTAAAATACTTATTATAATGTTCATGAAACATGAAGTCTTTAGAAATAAGAAATAAATTAAATTAACCATTCTTTATTGAAAATTTTAAATTATCTTTTATATTATATAAACCTTTTCATTGTATTTATATACACAGTAATTTAGATTGTATCAAATAAATTGGACATATTCTGAGAGTCGATATTTGAACTGTGATTATCATTATAACATTTTTTCTTAACTTCTTTGCAGTAATGTTTGTGAAAAGTCGAAGCCTGCTTCCAGTTACCTTTTCTAAGGATTGTTTCAATTTCAACATTACATAACCAATTGTATGAGGCGACAGCTGACCTGCTGCTGCCGGGACTAGCATCAATACCTGCGGATTTTAGTATTGTTCTTACCCAGTTCGCAATAACGGTTCTGGAAGCAGGTTTCGGTTCACCTTGAGAAGTAATAAAGAGTTGCTGAAGTGAGCGTCTTCTGGTAGCAGACAGTTCCACCACCTTACGAATCCAATAAGGTGGACTCAGCGTACAATTTTCGTGAGGCAGCAACTTCCATCCAGATTGTTGATATCGAGCGGTGTCCGTTTTAGAACCAAATATTGGCCACATTATTATATTGGTCCCGTCATCCTCTAAATGTGTTGGAGAAGTAAACAATAGTGTTAAGTCATGTATTCGTCTTCCAGAGGAAAGTAATAGAATGGTGGCACAACGTCTGTTTGCTTCGAATAGTGTTAAGGAGTCTGGAACATTATTCTGCATCCATTCGACAACTAACTGGGGATCCCAAATGGGAACTTTATTTATTTTTGGTCTAGTTTGAGACACAGATTTTAAAACATGTTTGACAAAGATATCTTCACTTAATTTTTTATTTATATGAGGTTCACAAATTGTTGATACAACAGATTTGTGTAAATTAATTGTCGATGGTGCAAGATTTTCCTTTAAATGAAGGTGTGTTAAGAATCTTGCCAAATCTTTACCCTGTGGAGATAAAGAGGTACAGTTATTTTGAGCACACCATTTTATCCAACGGCTCCAAGCTGATTTATAGGATAACCTAGTGGATTTTCGCCAGCCATTCAAAAGAACTGTTCTTTCCTCTGGAGCCCAGCCTTGGAGAAGGTGATCCCAGCTCCAATTAGCCAAGCTTCCAATATCAGACTCTCCACTCCTGGGAGAGTGAGACCTGTTGTGACATCCACCAGGGTTCTGTTCAGATTTTTTATCTGAATTGGCCCGCTGAGGGCTCTGTTTTGAAGATCCGGTCTCCAAAAAGACTTCAGCCACTGGGGCGCCACTATTACAAACATACCCCTGCACCTGTTTAGATGTATTAATACCCTTGGTATTAGTGACGGGGGTGGGAAGATCCACGCAAGGCGATATTTCCACAGCCTGCTGAAGGCGTTGTGAAATACTGCCTCCCTGTCCCAAGGGTCCAGAGACACGTAATGCTGAACTACATGCGCACGGGCAGATGCAAAGAGATCTATCTGTGGCACCCCCAATGCCTGAAAAAGTTTTGAAGTGGCTTCTGGCAGAAGATGCCACTCTGGGATAGGTTTTCCCCGAGACAAGCGGTCCGCAATACCGTTGAAGTATCCCGGTAGGTGTTGGAAGCTCACCACAATGTTCAGGCTGTGAACTAATTCCAAAATTTCGCGAGTCTGCTTCATAAGCAGAGTTGATTTTGTGCCGCCCTGGTTCCTCAAGTAGGCCAAGGCTGTGACATTGTCCGATTGTATCAAGAGATTGGCCCCTTGTAGATCTCTCGCCCGAGATTCTATTGCTTTCCGAATGGCTACCAACTCCTTTAAGTTGCTGTGCCAACGCATTTGGTCTGGCTCCCATTGGCCATACAGGTAACTGTCGTTTAACAGGGCTCCCCATCCTTGGTTGGATGCATCGGTAACTAGGTGATGTGTAATCTGAGGTAAGTGAATGAGTGAAAAATCGCTTACCGACCGTTGCCACCATTGAAGATCTTTTATTACTGCTTCCGGTAACGTGTATTGGCGTCTTGGAGGTTCCTTGCGAAGCTGCCGTAGGTGATTCTGAAAAAGGCGACAATGTAAGCGTCCCTGTGGTATTACGTAATTCGCAAAATTTAGTCGACCTAGTATCGACTGAGCCTCCTTTAGTGAACACGTTTTCTTCAAAAGGAGTCGCTGAAACACCTGACGAAGTTGGAATACCTTCTGCTGAGGAAGATACTTTCTGTTGTTCACAGTATCCCATTGTATACCCAGAAAATCCAGACTTTGCGTTGGGCAAAGAATAGATTTTTGGAAATTGAGGATCCATCCAAGAGCTTGCAGGAATCGTAAGGTCAACGAAGTTTGTCGCTGTAACGCACTTCGATCCTGATGAGCCAGCAGAAAATCGTCTAAATACACAATTATTCTGATGCCGGTTTCTCGAAGCTTCTGTGCTAAAAAATTTGTTATCATGGCGAAAACTTTTGGTGCACATGCTATTCCGAAAGGGAGGCAAGTCATTTGATATAGAACTTGTCTGTAATTCAACCTTAGAAAACATCGGTGACTGTGAGACACATTTACGTGAAAGTACGCTTGAGACATGTCTATTTTTGTCAACCAATCTCCGGGTTGGAGAAATGTCGGCACTTCGAAATGAGAAATTAGGTAAAACTTTCTTATGGATACAAATTCGTTTAGACTTTTTAAATTGAAAATTGGTCGAACTGATTGATCTGGCTTTGCAATCAAAAACATTGGAGAAACAAAACTGGGAGTCTTCTCCGCTATTTCGAGTACATTGGTCTTTAACATATTTTGAATTTCTACCGTCATTTGCTGTGTTTCTGAAGTCTCGTGAGCATCTAGTTTTGGTAAAATAAGAGGGGGCTTTCTTGCAAAAGGAATTCTGAAATTCGAAATAGTTTGTAGTATTACCCGGGGTGTTGCAATAGCTTTCCAACTTTCGAGGAAAAATTTTAAGCGCCCCGCTTGAAATTGAGAGTCAATCATAGCGTCGCCTCTTTGAGCTACCGCTGTGACGACCTCCACTAGATTTTCGAGGCTCCGCAAATTTTCGTTTTCCCCGGAATGATACTTCACGTTGTGAACTTCCCGAGGGGCCAGGTACTCCCGGTACACTGGCATCTCCTCGAAACGGTTGCAAGAATTGATTTTTGAGGGTATATTTGGATTGACCTTTTAAAATACCCGGATTTTTCTTAGGAGTGTGTGGTTTCTGAAAAACTTTGCTAGGGCCTCCTTCCCTTTCCAATAATTTATGGAATTCATTAGGCTCGAATAAATATTCAGCAGATGGGGGTATCTTTTTAAATTTATCCGCTGTAAAGGTGTTTTGAATTGATTTTAGTATTTCATTCCTTCGATTATTAATAATTGAAGCTCGTTTGCCACAAATGATTTGCATAATGTTATTTGAAACTTCGTTAAACTTTTTTTCCTCAAAAAACAATTCGTTGATTTTAACACTCAGCTCTTCAAAAGACACAGTTTCTAGACTCCTAAACCAAAGCAATAACTCCGAAACATTCGTTTGCAGCACATCTCTTTGGATGATAACCGCATGGGATAGTGCTGCTAGTGTGCGTTCAACGGAGGGTAGAAATTTATTTTTATCAAACGGTTTTAGGTCATCATTTGTTTCCAATTCGACAAAACCGGGCTTGGATAAATAGGTTTTTTGAGTTTCAATAAAATTTAAATTCGACCAATCAGGTGACTCAAATAATTGTAAGGAGTTAATAATTTTAAAACGATCCTGATCAGTTTTGCCAAAGCCCGTATCTTTCAAGGTCGTATGCAAAGATTTAAATGAAAAATCTTCACTGATTTCGTTTGCTAAAGGTTCTTTTGAGTTCGAACCTTCCGACAAAACCTCCGTCTGAGGAACTACAGGGGCTTGTTCGGAATTTTGTAAAAAATTATTCATGAAATTAGTTAAAGTTTGAACTTGGTTACACAATTGGTTTAAAACTGATAAATTTTCTGAAAAATGGTAACGGGACTTATCTTTATGTCTCCAGTTGGCTCGTTCTTCGGAACTGTCGATGCTTGTGGTCGTAGATGAACAGCTAGAAGACCTGCGCCTTCGGCGTCGCTCTCGTTCCCGCCCACGCCTATCACCAGTGTCGTAAGACTGAGAGTTCTCCATACTGGAGTGTAAATCCGAAGGAGTAACTTCTTAACGTGTTATCACTGCGAAATTCAGCAACGCAATGAGGAAAGTAACGCCGCCAAAATGCTTGGCTGCCCCCACTCTGGTGGGGGTAATTCGGTTTGTTGTAGGAAATTGGCGGGTAAATGAATATCAGAAGCGGGAAACCAGTGTTGCCAGACGAAATAAACGTGTTTTACTTAGAATCTGCAATGGCTCTCTCATCTATTACCCGGACAAGGTGAGGATGCACAATATATTTTTTTAATTTCAGATACAAATATAACAGTACAATACACATAACGGTAAATGATACTACAGTACAATATTTGGACTTTTATGAGGTAAGGAAATTATAAAGCTTTAGCATTAAAAAATAAACAATCAGTAGGAGTTGAACTTCATTATATTCCCTTCAATAATGTTTGAGTGAAGCAATGGCTGGCTTATATGTCATGCTTGGGAATAGGTGCCAGGGACTGGTCTGCTCCAGCTTACCTCTCTAAAGTAAATACTTACTTGAGTACTTAATTGTTTCATCATCATTAAAACAAAACTTTATGACTTGGTCCAATTTAAACTGCACATAGCAATATGTTAGATATTGCTACTGTAACTATTCTGCTGAGGTTTTTACTGGTATCTTCTCGGTAGATATAAGTTCTGAACTAGCAGTACAATCATTTTACATTGTGTTCAAATAGCAAGTAAGGAACCTACTTGAATAACTAAGTTTTTGAGTTTGAGTCAAGTCTACATATTTTACATTTTTCTAGGGGATTTTCCATGTGCAAAAGCTCTCCACTGCACTGAACTAAATTTAATTACAATGTTGGGTTTCAAGACCCACGTCGAGGTGCTGCTAGGAAAATATTAATGTTCAAAAGAATTTATTGTAAATCAACTTGCAGAAATAAATCATTTCGTTTAATTTCAGGAGACAGATCTGTGGCACGGGTACCCGACCAGAGTCCACGTGTCCAGCAATGACACCATCACTGGGGAGTACCCTCTGTTCATCACTGCAACACAGCAGAAAGGTACCATTACATTTCAGAGCATTCATTGTTTCATTTAAAATAGGCTAGAAGTTTAAAGTTTTAAAATTTTGCATTCCATTTTAAACAATTAAAGTAAGTTAAAGTTTTACGAGCTTCGTAAAAAATTTGTTGTCGCGTTTTGACCCATTTTAAACTAGGAAATGCAATCAAGTTTGCAACAGAAATAAAATATGGTACAAAATCGATTTTTTATTTTTATAGTAAATACTTTACGCCAAACTAATGCACTTTAAATATTAGGAACAGAAAATTTTTATCTACCCTTGCGGTGAGGGAATCGAACCCACGACCTTCCCGTATCGCGCGTGCTGCTCTTGCAACTGAGCTAACCACAAGTTATAGTAGGCGATGAAATTTTTCTGCTGTATCAACCGTTAGCCTCCGGTAAGTGCCCTCTGCCGAATATGTTCAGAACTACATACTTATCCAAATATAATTTTTAACTTACCAAAACTGGTAAAGCTTCTGTATTCACGGCAAAAAAATTTGTACTCGCAGATGTTGTAAATTTTTAGTAGAATAAATGGGCTAATCTCAATTTTCTTTATGCACTCAAAAAGTTATCTTGAAAAACCTTAGCAAAGGTTTCTGGCTTTCTGGTAATATTAACCTGAGAAAATGGATAAGTAGCACTTTGTTTTGTGAAAATTCTAACTAGATTCTTCAATTGCTAGTCTAAACCCTAACCATTTCAATAAAATTTATTATTAAAAATTTAACCCTGGGACGTATCCCTCGAAGAACGGATCTCCTACAATCCCTACTAATATTATAAATGCGAAAGTAACTCTGTCTGTTTGTCTGTCTGTCTGTCTGTCTGTCTGTCTGTCTGTCTGTCTGTCTGTCTGTCTGTTACGCTTTCCTGCTTAAACCACTCAACCGATTTTGATGAAATTTGGTATAGGTATACGTTGAATCACAAGAACGGACATAGGCTACTTTTTATTAGAAAATAAGGGGAGGGGGGTAATACCACCTTTGAAAGTTTATATAGAAAATTTTTTATTTGAATGATATTTGAATGATAAGAGATATGAAATTTGGCACAAATATAGCTCGAAACTTAGATTAAAATATAGACTATTTTTTGTTTCGAATATTACGGAGAAAGGGGTAAATAAAACCGACCATGAAAGATTGTAGTCCACGCGAACGAAGTCGCGGGCACAGCTAGTACCATATAAATAGTCATTCCATGTTCACGGATTCCGTATTCGCGGCATATTTGTGGAACATAACCTGGAATAAGGAGTACTGTATTTACAAGTGCCTCTTTAAATCAGTACCTTATATTTATTAGTGTGTATTTATTATGTGTCAGGTGTGTCGTCGTGGGAGCTCCCGCTGGTGGTGGCCACCAAGACGGCGGTGCTTCAGTTCAACGATATATCGAGGACGCTCTGCCCGCACGACGCGGGGCCCAGTGAGTCGCAACTAGAGAAAGAACTCAAGTCTTATAAGTCTTTTAAAAGAAACTCGACGCATTATGACGACTTATGATGGTTCACAACTCAATCAAGTCTTTGAACCTTGACTCCTGAGCCTTTTACGAGTTTTGGGCTATGAGTCGAGTTTTATTTTTAGATAGAGTGAAATTAAAAGACTCGAGATTTTTAATGTACTCATTTGGTGTGTTCGAATAATTCGATGTCCAGATTATCTATCGATGTTCGGATTAACAGATCCTGTATCTGCAATATTGTTGTGCTGGATGTGTTGTGTGTGCGTTGTAGCTATGTAGTTATATAGTTGTTATGCCGTCTGCTTCTCTCGTGATTGCTTAGTACTTGATTTTCTTTGTCTGTTTTTACCAATATAAGAATGTTTTAGTACTATTGAAAGCACTAGCGCCACTCGGTTGTGAGGGGAACTAGCAGGAGCCAGGGCACTTGCTATTTATCCAAGCAGGTGGGTCCACCAGCGCTGCTGCGGCGTTAAAAATGTCGTGGCGGCATTGGCTGAGCTGGAACCCATATAGGCCTCACAAGGATATAAATAAATAATAAATAAATAAATAAATATTGGACAACATCACATACATTGTTCTGATTCTGCGGTAAGTAGCTGAAGCACTTGTGTTACAGAAATCAGAAACAACGACGGTACCACAACACCCAGACCCGAGACAATATAGAAAAGTTCGTTTCCCATATTGAACCGACCGGGGATCGAACCCAGAACCTCAGAGATGGCGCGAAGTCAAAGTCCGGCTCGCTCGCCTCTCGGCTACGGAGGTCGTCAAAATACCTATATCCTAGGATATAAATACCTGTCTGTAATAATTTTCTTGCGTTGTGTTTGTTTGTTTATTTTGTGATGTCAATAAATGTATTTTCTTTCTTTGTTTCTTGTAACAGTGGTGTGTTCGGTTCCAGACATAACGTCAGTGACCCGCCCCTCGCTGCAGGTGAGCACGTCGAGCCCGCGGGCCGTCGCCGCCGCCATCAAGGTGCGCCGCGTCACGGACTTCTACGTGCTACTTGATAAGGTACGTGTACACTCGCCGTCAGATATATCGGAGCAGACAGAGTGACCAAATACTTCTGAACAGTTAAAAATGTTAATAAGGGGCCATCCATAAAGTACGTCACACGTAAAGGGGGGGGGGGGAGGGGAGGGGGTCGACAAAGTGTGACATGGTGTGACAAGGGGTGGGAGGGGTCCTAAGTTTCGTGACATCACATTTCAAAATCTAGAGGTACTAATCTCGTAATTTGAAATATTAATTAAACTAAAAAATATGTCCAACTCTATCTTTAGGGCAATACGGTTTAAATTGTTTTGTTGACAAGTTAATTGCCGCTTCTGAAACGTGCCGATTGCTGACGAGCCCTTTGACTATGCCGCCAAACGCACCGCACCTCGCGAAGGTAATGACACCACAAATGATCCTGACGTGAAAAACGAAGTGAACTGTGAAGTGACTGCCATGCCAGTTATAAATAAAATTCAAGGACTGGGTTCAAAGTTTCTTTTTCTTCTTTTTCTTTATATTCATTAGGTAAACATTTTAGCTATTGTTTCAAATATTTGATATTATGTTGATTTCATAAAAAAGTACTTAATTTAAATGGAAATAAAACTAATTTCGGAACTGCTGTTTTAATTTAATAATTTTTCGATGTTAAATTGCAAAACATGTGACGTCACACTAAGGAGGGGGGTCTCAGAAATGTGACCACTTGTGACAAGGACGGGGGGGGGGGGATCAAAAACTCATGAAATTAGTGTGAGGTACTTTATGGATGGCCCCTTAGTTACATACGCATCAAGTTACCATTAATAATGTTACGCGCCACGATCGATGGTGTAAACAGCGCCATCTAGTTTGGAAAGGTGGGACTACAGAGAGTCGAGACGCGTACGCCAGAATTTACTAGAACTATGGCCTTGACCGAGCGTACGGCCGGTCAAGGCCGGACTGCGCGCGAATGTTCCGGATGTTTCTGCGTTGGAAGGTTCGGGAACGGCCGCGGCAATATAAAAGGCCGGAATTCACCGCGACCGGGACAGTATTGAATTAGCGATACAAGTGATTACTTCGAAAGCGATTTTGAAGTGCGACTTGGGAGCGATTGTTGTTTTAATTAGTGCGTAATTAGTGGCGTTCAATTAAAGTGTGACTTTTGGTAATTTTTAGCGGCTGTTTTTATTGTCACGAACCCGAAGCTCGTAACAATTGGTGTCAGAAGTGGGATTTAAATTATGCCGATTTTACCTAAGGACGACACGGAGGGTATCCGTACCCGGAGTCAACGCCAACAGGAGACGGACCAGAGACGTTTTGGTGGAGCTTTGCCGCAGGAATCGGAGAGCCAGTTATTAACCACGGAGGCTGGCCCGTCCACAGCAACACCAGCAGCATCGGCTGCACCAGACCTTGCTGCTCTGATGATGATGCTGCAGGAGCAGTCACGTCGGCTGGAAGAACAGCTCCAGCGGGACAAGGAGGAACAGGCTAGCCGACAGGAGGAACAGGCTCGCCGCCAGGAGGAACAGGCTTGTCGGTTGGAAGAACAGCTTCAGCGGGGCAAGGAGGAACAGGCTCGTCGCCAAAAAGAGCAGATGCTTCTTTTGAAGGACCTTCACGCTACCTTCGGGAAAGACATAAAGGAGGTGAAGGATAAGGTTGCTCAACATGACAACCGCCTGCTGGAAGCTGAAATCCGGATCGACCAAGTCAATAATCGGGTTGACTACGTAGTGGCTGATGTGAAGAAGACCGTGATGGCAGACGTTAAGAAAACGCTGGATTGTCTTAAACTTGGAGAAGCAATCGCAGCTCCCGTAGCTACAACACCTTCGCTACGTGGATTTAAACTGCCACCGTTTGACGGAACTTCTTCCTGGTCGGCCTACAAAATTCAGTTTGAGGCAGTCATGAAAGCTAACGGATGGGATAAAAATCAGGCCATGACTGCCCTCACCCTAGGCCTTCGTGACCAGGCCTTATCTGTTTTGGAAGCTCTCGGTAAGGAAGTGACTTACGAGCAGCTCCTTGAGGCACTGGAGGCTCGATATGGCGACGCTCACCTGGAACACGTGTTTCGAGCGCAGCTCAAGGATCGTGTGCAACGCAGTAACGAAAACTTGCAGCAATGGGCCCTTGAAGTGGAGAAGCTGGTGCGTAAAGCTTACCAGTCCGTACCAGCGCTTATTGATAGGAACCTGGTGCAGGCGTTCATCGACGGTATCCGCGATATTAAAGTTAGAGCTGCTGTGAGGCTCGGGCACCATGGGACGCTTAAGGACGCCTTGTCCCATGCCCTGGAAGTGGAAGCTGCGCGACAGGATCATCGATCCCAACGCGTCAGGGAGGTTGTAGCGGCTACAGTTCGGCACTGCAATAAAGGATACCGCCCTAGATGCTACGGCTGTGGGGAAAGGGGCCACCTTCCATCCAGTTGCCCTAAGCGAACTGCAGAAAGAGAACTACGGCTACCTGCAGACCTGATCATCAGAATACCACCTGATGCTCCAGGCAGTATAATCGATTATGCGAATAACTGGCGGTACAAAATAAATGACATTTGTGAGCACGTCAGACAATCGGGCCAGAAAATGTCTAGAAAGATGAAAACCCCTTGTGACCGCAAAGTGAACAGTAGAGTGTTCGACGAGGGTTCACAGATGAGGTTGCGCAATCCAGTCCACAGCAGAGGGAGATCTCCTGGGCTTCAGTCTAGATGGGAGGGACCGTACCGGATTGGGACTGGGGGCAATGACGTAACCTACCGGAAACAGAAAGGTGCAAGAGGCACTCCTAAGATTGTCCATGCGGAGAGATTGACGCGTTATTATGGAGCCGATAATGCTCGGGACGAGCATGTCTTAGGAGGGGGCAGTGTTACGCGCCACGATCGATGGTGTAAACAGCGCCATCTAGTTTGGAAAGGCGGGACTACAGAGAGTCGAGACGCGTACGCCAGAATTTACTAGAACTATGGCCTTGACCGAGCGTACGGCCGGTCAAGGCCGGACTGCGCGCGAATGTTCCGGATGTTTCTGCGTTGGAAGGTTCGGGAACGGCCGCGGCAATATAAAAGGCGGGATTCACCGCGACCGGAACAGTATTGAATTAGCGATACAAGTGATTACTTCGAAAGCGATTTTAAAGTGCGACTTGGGAGCGATTGTTGTTTTAATTAGTGCGTAATTAGTGGCGTTCAATTAAAGTGTGACTTTTGGTAATTTTTATCGGCTGTTTTTATTGTCACGAACCCGAAGCTCGTAACAATAATAATAATAATAATCAACTTTATTCACTAAAAACAGTCATGCCTATGCTACTCAGTCTGATCTGGTCACTGCACTGAGCTTGGCTTGTGTCGCAGTGGTCGGGTGCCATTATTTATTATGAACAATCGGACACGGTTAAATAAAAGCAAATTTTATCAAAATTCATATCTGAACATTAAATATTTCAGTAATATCTGAGCAGATGCTAGTTTAAGAGAGGTAGAGTGAGTAAGGTTTCCAGAGCATCTGGGGGGTGCTACATCAGTAGCAGGGGTCGAGCCTTCAAGGTAAGAGCGACAAGTCCAGAAACAGATTTATTATTCTGTACTTGTCACCCTTAAGCTAGGACCTCATTACCACTTAACATCAGGTGAGATGAGGTAAATCTTGAAGAGTAACATAAAAAAACGACTCACTATTATTTAGGCTCTTGTTAAAGTTTTAACAAACAAATGTTATTGTTTCAGGAAGTGGTTGTTGTCGTCAAGCCGGGTACTCCTAAATACTACTACTTCTCGTTTGATTCAGCTCAGAACGAGAGCAGGGCGCGCCCGCTCGGACTGCCGCGGTGAGTGACAGGCTTGACCAATCAAATCAATCAATTATTTAAATATTAGAAACAGAACATTTTTATCTCCCCTTGCGGTGCGGGAATTGAACCCACGACCTTCACGTATCGCGCGTGCTGCTCTTCCAACTGAGCTAACCGCAAGTTATCGTAGGCGATGAAATTGTTCTGCTGTATCAACCGTTAGCCTCCGGTAAGTGCCCTCTGCCGAATATGTTTAGAATTATATACTTATCGGCCCGTGGTATATTCGTTGCAGAAATGTTTGAAAACCACGGAATCGTGGGTTCTATTCCCGCATCGCAAAGGGAGATAAAAAAATTATGTTTCTAATATTTAAACTTCGCTAGTACGGCGTAAAGTATTATAAAAATAAAAAATCTAAATAATTATTTATTCAAGTAAGTTACATGTAACACTTTTTAACCTCCCCCGCAAAAACTTCTTCGTCTGCGTCCTTTTATGGCATCGCAGCTCCCGAACAAATGAACCGATTATAATTTTGATTTTTTTGTTCGAAAGATAAATAAGTGTTCTTAGCTATGTTTGATAAAAATCTATCCAAGATGGCCGCCGTCACACAATTATGGATTGTATGTTCTACACAACTCCCACAATATGGGTATCATATAAAAAGGCCTGTCTAGCAGAATATATTCATTATGACAAATTTCAAATCTAAGGTGGCCGCCGTTTGAAAATTTCGTATTTCCTACATTTTTAGGGTTCCGTACCTCAAAAGGAAAAAACGGAACCCTTATAGGATCACTCGCATGTCTGTCTGTCCGTCCGTCTGTCACAGCCGATTACTCTCAAACCACTGGACCAATTGAGATGAAATTTGGTACACATATGTAAGTTAAAGACCCAAAGGTGCATGTGTAACGTAAATAAATAAATTATGAATTTGGGGGTCACTTTTGGAGGGTAAATCACAACACAAAAAAAAAAGATTTGCTAACCATATCGTGTGACATATCAAATGAAAGATCTTGCTATAAGGATTGCAAATATGTATCATTTATAATCTTGAAATAAATAGTTTTTAAGTTATTAAAGAAAATAGGCGAAAATTGACCATTCCCCCCCCCCCCCCTTATCTCCGAAACTACTAGGCTAAAAATTTTGAAATTAATGCGGAATATAGCTCTTTACCTATAGATTACAGGAAAGCCTATGAGAAGTACATGGATAAAAAAAGGGTTGTTTTGTTAAATTTACGTTTTTTTTATTGTTACCTGCCTGTGCCATGTGATGCTTAATTTCAAAGCTTCTACTCGCACTTGACCGGTTTTTTTTATCACCACTCCCTCAATGTAGGCATCAAATAAAAGACATTTTTTGTGTCGGGGGTTTTTAAGTTTTATGGGACTCTTAACCACGTGGGACGTCATTCAAATTCAAATTCAATATTTGTTTATTCAAGTAGGTTACATATAATAACACTTTCGAATCGTCATTGTATACAATGCAAAGTGATTCTACTGCCTGTTCGGAACAGTGCCAGTATCTAACTTATAGCTATGTGCAGAACACTTTGGACCAAGTCATATAGTTTTATTTTGATGAGTGAAAAAAAGCATTAAGTATTATGTTATTTTAAGCGGTAAACTGGAGCAGACCAGTCCCCAAAGGTGGCGCCTGTTCACAAGCATGACGTATGTGCTAGCCATCGCTTCACTCAACCATATTGAAGGGAATGTAACGACCCGCTACATAGCGCCACCACCCCAGTGACGTTTTAGTGAGCATGCTCACTATAACGTCACTGGGGTGGGACTTCTTGTAAGGAAACTCAGGGGGCTGATAGGCACTTGTTTAACTTCCCAAACATGTAGGTATGTTAGGTAGTTGCGCGGTGTGCGAGGTACGAGGCCGCGATGCGTGTCGCGACGGCCGGAGGTGGACTAGTTGCGCAGCCGTCACATGAAGCGCGCTATGAGAGAACTCCGTCGGGCCTGGCCCGCGGGCACTCGTCGCGGTCATAGAGGTGGCAAGGACATAGCGGCGCGGTTTACTAAGTTTACATTTTCATTTATGAATCACTAGCTGTGCCCGCGACTTCGTTCGCGTGGACTACATCCTTTCATGGTCGGTTTTACCCCTTTCTCCCCTTATATTCGAAACAAAAAGTAGTGTATATTTTAATCCAAGTTTCGAGCTATATTTGTGCCAAATTTCATATCTCTAACTTCAAAAATAAACATTTTTCCATATAAACTTTCAAAGGTGGTATTACCCCCCTCCCCCCCTTATTTTCTAATAAAAAGTAGCCTATGTCCGTTCTTGAGATTCAACGTATACCTATACCAAATTTCATCAAAATCGGTTGAGAGGTTTAAGCAGGAAAGCGTAACAGACGCACAGACAGACAGACAGACAGAGTTACTTTCGCATTTATAATATTAGTAGGGATATGTACATATTACAATATTTATAGTGCTTCACGCTATTCTAGCGAACTTAAACTATTTAAAGAAACAGAAAAATCTAATCTACCCTTGCTGCGTGCTTTAAGTTTATTAAGGTACCTGTATGCCAAATTTCAAGCGTCTCACTTAAGCGTTTTAGATTTTTTATACAAAAGGATTTTCCTGCTAATTCCCGTTCCCGTGGGAATTTCGGGAATTCATTTCTTAGTGCTCGTCTACGGTACCTAAGCTAAGTCCCTTTCAAATTTCAAGTGCCTACGCTTAGCCGTTTAGGCTGTGCGTTGATATGTCAGTCAGTCAGTTTCTCCTTTTATATATTTAGATTATAGATGTATTTTGTCCGCAGGTTCAACTACACGATCCCGAAGAGTATAATCCTGATGATAGAGTCTGATGACGACATATGCGCCACGATATCTATTCAAAACAACTCGGTAAATATATATACTTATAGCTGTGCCCGCGACTTCGTTCGCGTGGACTACATCCTTTCATGGTCAGTTTTACCACTATCTCCCCTAATATTCGAAATAAAAATTAGTCTATATTTTAATCAAAGTTTCGAGCTATATTTGTGCCAAATTTCATATCTCTAATTTAACAAATAAACATTTTCCCATATAAACTTTCAAAGGTGGCATAACCCCCCCCCCCCCCCCTTACTTTCAAACAAAAAGCCTATGTCCGTTCTTGAGGTTCAACGTATACCTATGCCAAATTTCATCAAAATCGGTTGAGAGGTTTAAGCGGGAAAGCGTAACAGACAGACAGACACACAGACAGACAGAGTTACTTTCGCATTTATAATATTAGTAGGGATATTCCGGCTTTCTGCGTGACCGTAGTATTCGCGTCGTGTCTGACGGATGCGCATCGCGGTTCATGTCTGTTAATCCCGGAGTCCCACAGGGCTCCGTTTTATCGCCCACCCTCTTTCTTCTTCATATCAATGATATGCTACCAACATCTTGCGGGCCAGTATGGCGATGCTAACGGATAGGATATTACGGTATCAAATCCGTTGTCATCGTGATGTGGGTTCCTCTCTTGCTTACCATCAGACTGGGAGGAGACAATATACTGCGCTACTATAAAAAATAGTTTGTTGTTATACGGCCGAATGTTCGTCACAGTGCTTGTCCGCAGTGCCCCGTGTTCGACAACGAGCGCGACGTGCTGTACCAGGGCTACAGGCTCACCATGACCTCTAAGGGCGGCATCACGCTCACGGTGAACTGCTTGACATACTAATTAATACCTTAAGGGATTCTAGTAACGGATACTCATAAACTATACACAAGTGTTATCTAAAAGTGACTGACAAACGACTGATGACAGCTGGTAGGAATGTAAATTAACGACTCTTACGCCCGGTGGCAATATTTTATGATTCGTAATTTGACAAAAATTACTATCCGTTTTTTTCCAACCGACTACGAGTCTGGAACGGTTTTAGCTTACGCTCCGCTCAGCTCCGGCTCGAAGGACCATATGTTGCGGTGCCTGAGCTTGGGGATGGTTATTTTTAAATGATAGAGTTTATGTTTAAGACAAATACTGTATTCGACTTTCTACAAATGTTATAATGTTATGTTAATCCTAAAATGTTAATGTAAATGAGCGCGCACCCTATACGAAGGCTAAATATGCACTAAAGTTAAAAGTTTAAGTTGATAGCAATACGCGGCCGATGGCCTAATTACAACGTCACGCACACGCGTCATGATAAGTTTTGCAAATTAATTACTTTACAATAAAAATATAAGTGTTCGTACCGAACACCTCGTATAATTGATTGCAGTCTGTAACTAAAACGGAACGTTTTTCAATATTGGAGCCGGGCTGAGGTATTTACTTATTTGTAATACCTCCCAATATTATCAATTCTACAGGACCACGTCGTAGGCCATCACGCTAGTTTTCATTTGTAACGTTAAATGTTGGTAACAAAATTATTCTAGCGTTTCTTTACATTTTTTTATTTATTTATTATTTTTATTGAAATATGTTTTTCAAAATGATCAAGCGAGCAAACAGTAGTCATCGGCTATGGCTTAAAATCCGAGTTGGGACAAGGGCGTTTTAATACTTCAAGGGACCTCAATATTTCAAAGGCCCTCAAAAAAGTAACATATTTATTATGCTGTACTAGTCACCCTTAAGCTAGGACCTCATTACCACTTAACATCAGGTGGGATGAGGTCATCTTGAAGTACAATATAAAAAATAAAAAATCTCAAGAGGCCTCACATCTTCAAGAGGCCTCAAAATTTCAAGAGGGCCTCTATACATCAAAAGGGCCTTAAAACTTCAAGAGGCCCCAAAATTTCAAGGGGCCTTTATAGTTCATGGGCCTCAATACTACAAGGGGCCTCCATACTTCAAGTGGCCTCAATACTTCAGGGGCCTCAAAACTTCAAGGGGCCCTGATGAAGAATGATAAGATGAGCGTGTAGGGTCATAGTAGAGTGTAATCTGAGGGTGTCTCAATTTGCAGCAAGCACGGTTCCCTCAGGGCTTCTACGTAGTGTTCATTGTGAGGGAGAACGATGACGTGTGCACCGGGGAGAGCGGGGGGACCGGGAACAGCGCCAACAGGACTAAGACTTTTAGGTGAGAAACATGATAATAAATAGAAATATACTGATTGACACAACAACTACAAAATAAATGTTTGTACGTTTGTTTAAACGGTGCAGGTTCAAAGTGGTCCCGACGATCTCGTACAAGGAGTACGTGATAGGAGGGCTCGTGATGCTGGCGCTGAGTCTGTTGGTGGCCGCGCTGGTGGCGCTGCTGCCGCACTGCAGCTGCCGCAGCGCACTCGGTAAGGAGTGTTCAAAGTGCTCCCGACGATATCAAGTACAAGGAGTACGTGATAGGAGCGCTCGTGATGCTGGCGCTGAGTCTGTTGGTGGCCGCGCTGGTGGCGCTGCTGCCGCACTGCAGCTGCCGCAGCGCACTCGGTAAGGAGTGTTCAAAGTGCTCCCGACGATATCAAGTACAAGGAGTACGTGATAGGAGCGCTCGTGATGCTGGCGCTGAGTCTGTTGGTGGCCGCGCTGGTGGCGCTGCTGCCGCACTGCAGCTGCCGCAGCGCACTCGGTAAGGAGTGTTCAAAGTGCTCCCGACGATATCAAGTACAAGGAGTACGTGATAGGAGCGCTCGTGATGCTGGCGCTGAGTCTGTTGGTGGCCGCGCTGGTGGCGCTGCTGCCGCACTGCAGCTGCCGCAGCGCACTCGGTAAGGAGTGTTCAAAGTGCTCCCGACGATATCAAGTACAAGGAGTACGTGATAGGAGCGCTCGTGATGCTGGCGCTGAGTCTGTTGGTGGCCGCGCTGGTGGCGCTGCTGCCGCACTGCAGCTGCCGCAGCGCACTCGGTAAGGAGTGTTCAAAGTGCTCCCGACGATATCAAGTACAAGGAGTACGTGATAGGAGCGCTCGTGATGCTGGCGCTGAGTCTGTTGGTGGCCGCGCTGGTGGCGCTGCTGCCGCACTGCAGCTGCCGCAGCGCACTCGGTAAGGAGTGTTCAAAGTGCTCCCGACGATATCAAGTACAAGGAGTACGTGATAGGAGCGCTCGTGATGCTGGCGCTGAGTCTGTTGGTGGCCGCGCTGGTGGCGCTGCTGCCGCACTGCAGCTGCCGCAGCGCACTCGGTAAGGAGTGTTCAAAGTGCTCCCGACGATATCAAGTACAAGGAGTACGTGATAGGAGCGCTCGTGATGCTGGCGCTGAGTCTGTTGGTGGCCGCGCTGGTGGCGCTGCTGCCGCACTGCAGCTGCCGCAGCGCACTCGGTAAGGAGTGTTCAAAGTGCTCCCGACGATATCAAGTACAAGGAGTACGTGATAGGAGCGCTCGTGATGCTGGCGCTGAGTCTGTTGGTGGCCGCGCTGGTGGCGCTGCTGCCGCACTGCAGCTGCCGCAGCGCACTCGGTAAGGAGTGTTCAAAGTGCTCCCGACGATATCAAGTACAAGGAGTACGTGATAGGAGCGCTCGTGATGCTGGCGCTGAGTCTGTTGGTGGCCGCGCTGGTGGCGCTGCTGCCGCACTGCAGCTGCCGCAGCGCACTCGGTAAGGAGTGTTCAAAGTGCTCCCGACGATATCAAGTACAAGGAGTACGTGATAGGAGCGCTCGTGATGCTGGCGCTGAGTCTGTTGGTGGCCGCGCTGGTGGCGCTGCTGCCGCACTGCAGCTGCCGCAGCGCACTCGGTAAGGAGTGTTCAAAGTGCTCCCGACGATATCAAGTACAAGGAGTACGTGATAGGAGCGCTCGTGATGCTGGCGCTGAGTCTGTTGGTGGCCGCGCTGGTGGCGCTGCTGCCGCACTGCAGCTGCCGCAGCGCACTCGGTAAGGAGTGTTCAAAGTGCTCCCGACGATATCAAGTACAAGGAGTACGTGATAGGAGCGCTCGTGATGCTGGCGCTGAGTCTGTTGGTGGCCGCGCTGGTGGCGCTGCTGCCGCACTGCAGCTGCCGCAGCGCACTCGGTAAGGAGTGTTCAAAGTGCTCCCGACGATATCAAGTACAAGGAGTACGTGATAGGAGCGCTCGTGATGCTGGCGCTGAGTCTGTTGGTGGCCGCGCTGGTGGCGCTGCTGCCGCACTGCAGCTGCCGCAGCGCACTCGGTAAGGAGTGTTCAAAGTGCTCCCGACGATATCAAGTACAAGGAGTACGTGATAGGAGCGCTCGTGATGCTGGCGCTGAGTCTGTTGGTGGCCGCGCTGGTGGCGCTGCTGCCGCACTGCAGCTGCCGCAGCGCACTCGGTAAGGAGTGTTCAAAGTGCTCCCGACGATATCAAGTACAAGGAGTACGTGATAGGAGCGCTCGTGATGCTGGCGCTGAGTCTGTTGGTGGCCGCGCTGGTGGCGCTGCTGCCGCACTGCAGCTGCCGCAGCGCACTCGGTAAGGAGTGTTCAAAGTGCTCCCGACGATATCAAGTACAAGGAGTACGTGATAGGAGCGCTCGTGATGCTGGCGCTGAGTCTGTTGGTGGCCGCGCTGGTGGCGCTGCTGCCGCACTGCAGCTGCCGCAGCGCACTCGGTAAGGAGTGTTCAAAGTGCTCCCGACGATATCAAGTACAAGGAGTACGTGATAGGAGCGCTCGTGATGCTGGCGCTGAGTCTGTTGGTGGCCGCGCTGGTGGCGCTGCTGCCGCACTGCAGCTGCCGCAGCGCACTCGGTAAGGAGTGTTCAAAGTGCTCCCGACGATATCAAGTACAAGGAGTACGTGATAGGAGCGCTCGTGATGCTGGCGCTGAGTCTGTTGGTGGCCGCGCTGGTGGCGCTGCTGCCGCACTGCAGCTGCCGCAGCGCACTCGGTAAGGAGTGTTCAAAGTGCTCCCGACGATATCAAGTACAAGGAGTACGTGATAGGAGCGCTCGTGATGCTGGCGCTGAGTCTGTTGGTGGCCGCGCTGGTGGCGCTGCTGCCGCACTGCAGCTGCCGCAGCGCACTCGGTAAGGAGTGTTCAAAGTGCTCCCGACGATATCAAGTACAAGGAGTACGTGATAGGAGCGCTCGTGATGCTGGCGCTGAGTCTGTTGGTGGCCGCGCTGGTGGCGCTGCTGCCGCACTGCAGCTGCCGCAGCGCACTCGGTAAGGAGTGTTCAAAGTGCTCCCGACGATATCAAGTACAAGGAGTACGTGATAGGAGCGCTCGTGATGCTGGCGCTGAGTCTGTTGGTGGCCGCGCTGGTGGCGCTGCTGCCGCACTGCAGCTGCCGCAGCGCACTCGGTAAGGAGTGTTCAAAGTGCTCCCGACGATATCAAGTACAAGGAGTACGTGATAGGAGGAACGAAAGAACCGTTCCCCGGTCGGGTCAATATAGCAAACACACTTTTTTATTTGTCTCGAGTCTGCGTGTTGTGGTACCGTAGTTGTTTCTGATTTCTGTAACACAAGTGCTTAAGCTACTTACCGCAGAATCAGAGCAATGTATGTGATGTTGTTCATTACTAAATGTATTTATTACTAGCTGTGCCCGCGATTCCGTTCGTGTGGACTACAGGGTTTTTCCAGTTTTTTCCCGCTAACTCCCGTTCCCGTGGGAATTTCGGGAATTCCTTTCTTAGTGCACCTCTACGGTACCTAAGCTACACGCTTCCAAATTTCAAGTGTCTACGCTTAGCCGTTTAGGCTGTTGATATGTCAGTCAGTTTCTCCTTTTATATATTTAGATGATAACTAATTTACTATACAGCGTACTACATAAATATTAGAAACAGAATTTTTTTTTATCTCCCCTTGCGGTGCGGGAATTGAACCCACGACCTTCACGTATCGCGCGTGCTGCTCTTACCAACTGAGCTAACCGCAAATTATCGTAGGCGATGAAATTTTTTTTCTGCTGTATCAACCGTTAGCCTTCCGGTAAGTGCCTTCTGCCTAATATGTTTAGAACTACATACTTATCGGCCCGTGGTACATTCGTTGCAGAAATGTTTGAAAACCATGGAATCGAAGACACCTTGGCATCTTAATCGATTTTATTATTTTTATAGTACAATACGCCGTACTAGCGAACTTTAAATATTAGAAACAGAAAAAAAATGTATCTCCCCTTGCGGTGCCAGAATTGAACCCACGACCTTCACGCACCGCAAGGGGAGATACATTTTTTTTCTGTTTCTAATATTTAAAGTTCGCTAGTACGGCGTATTGTACTATAAAAATAATAAAAGCGTACAATATAGGTATTGATTGTTTGAACAGAAGAGGAGGTTATTGTGGACGTGGCCGTCCCGGGGCCGTCGACGTCGCAGGCCGCCTCCGCCGGAGACGCGGCCTACCTTGCAGGGGGAGGGAAGTGGGGGGATGACGGTGAGTATCCTCCTTCCTTTGATATGAATGCCTTCAAAAAGGAGCTTGAAGAAACATCTCGCGGGCCAGTATGGCGATACTAACGGATAGGATGTTACGGTATCAAATCCGTTTTCATCGCGGGTGTTATAATTTTGGGTTCTTCTTATGCACTAAAAATAATTAAACGCATAAAAATATTTCTATTTACCAAAATTTTTTTCTAAGTACAAAAAATATGATGTGAACGTCATCATGAAAACACAAAAAACTCAAAAAGTATGAAAACCTAACAGCGGGGATGTTCACAAGCATGACGTATGTGCCAGCCATCGGTTTACTCAAAAGACAGACATTTTTTTTTTATTTATTTGTGAAGGGCAGGACTACCCACTTAAACGCCCCGGTCAGACCTCATCGCCATATGGTGGTGTTATGGGATACCGTGTCAACCTGACCAACTATCAATAACAGCAGCAGACTAAGAATATTAAGAGAGGTAGGGCATAGCGATTTATCGCTCGAACTGCAGCCCGACTGGTGAAATACCTCCACTTTACAGAAGACCGCAGCCAAATAACAATCACTTCGGTGTTGTTGTGTTCCCGCGTGTGAGTAAGGTTTACAGAGCTCCTGGGGATGCTACATTAGCAGGGGCCAACCCTTCAAGGTAAGGGCGACAAGTCCAGTAACAGATTCACTATGCTGTAGGTACTTGTCGCCCTTAAGCTAGGACCTCATTACCACTTAACATCAGGTGGGATCAGGTCAATCTTGAAGAGTAATATAAAAAAATAAACAGACATCCTGTAGTGTTCGTCGGGTATTAAACTAAGGCGTGTGTGTTGTGTGCAGACTCTCTATCGGAGTCGGTCCCGGAGTGGGAGGGCGAGCTGCGGCGGCCGCTGACGCTGGCCGGCCTCAACCGCGCCGCGCCGCGTGCTCACCAGAGACGCCTCGACAGGTAACCAGACCTTGGTAGCCGGACAGACAAGCCAGTTTGGCCGGACATTCGGGTGAAAAAGCGGGATGTTTGGTTGAAAGGTTGGACATTTGGGCAAACAAGCCGGTCATTTCGGTAATAATTCAAGACATTTGGGTATAAATTCTAGGCATTTGGGTAAAAGGTCGTATATTTAGGTAAAGGCCGAACATTTGGGTAAACAAGTAAGACTTTGTGTAAAAGGCCAGGCATTCGGATACAAAACCGGACATTATCCAAATGTCACAATGATACCCAATCGGATATTTAGGTAAAAAGTTTAAAAAGTCGGTAATTACGGCCATAATTCTAAATTTTGGGTAAACAAGCCGAATATTACGGTAAAAAGCTGGACATGTGGCCGGATACCCTACATAAATAAGCATCTCTGTGACATTATTCATATTAACATATTATAACAACTAAACCTTTAACTATTGTCGAATTAAGGGGCCATCCATAAAGTACGTCACAGTAATTTCATGAGTTTTTGAGCCCCTCCCCCCATCCTTGTCACAGGTGGTCACATTTCTGAGACCCCCCCCCCCTCCCTAGTGTGACGTCACATGTTTTGCAATTTAACATCGAAAAATTATTAAATTAAAACAGCAGTTCCGAAATTAGTTTTATTTCCATTTAAATTAAGTACTTTTTTATGAAATCAACATAATATCAAATATTTGAAACAATAACAAAAAAAAAACTAATGAATATAAAGAAAAAGAAACTCAATCATCTTCAGTCCATGGACTTTGAACCCTATGAACTATGAACTTGTCAACAATACAATTTAAACCGTATTGCCCTAAAGATAGAGTTGGACATATTTTTTAGTTTAATTAATATTTCAAATTACGCGATTAGTACCTCTAGATTTTGAAATGTGATGTCACGAAACTTAGGACCCCTCCCACCCCTTGTCACACCAAGTCACACTTTCGACCCCCTCCCCCCCCCCCTATTTATTATTTATTTATTTATTTATTTATTTATTTATTGGTTTGCCAACAAATTGCACAATCATACATTTAATGGTAGCCAACAATATTACTTAAATTCTAAATGTACAATATTTATGAATTATGGTGTGTGTGCCATAATGACCCGTCGTGTGTAGACGTTAGAGTATACTGTTCTGTGCAGGTATTTCTGGAGCTCGCTCACAGTGGCAGTGGTGTACTCGCTGCCTGTTGTACAACTACTTTTCACGTACCAGCGTGTAAGTATTCGAATTACTTATATTAGAGCGATATGTGTGATGTTATATGTATCTTTGAAGTACCTGGTTCGATTCCAGATCGGGTCAATATAGAAAACCGAACTTTTTTATCTTATCCTGGGCTGGGTGTTGTGTTTCCGTCGTTATTTATGTAACAGCAAATGCTTTAGCTACTTACCACAGAATTACAGCGATGCTTGTGTTGTCCAGTATTTGTCTTTAATTACTAATACCATATAGAGGAGTAGGAACTATAACTCGGATCTGTTAATATGGATCACATTAGGTAAAAAGAGAGATAAGATAGTAGATAACGGATAATATAGGATACTTTTTATTACGAAATAAGTGGGTGAAGTTGCAGGCTGATATCTGTGAAATCAAGCGCAAACCAAGATTCATAGTCGGGGGCCGCTCTTACCTGTGTTGCGGACATTCATTGACAAGCTTACAGCTTTTATACTTTACCGAAAGCCTGGGGCCGCTGGCTCTTGCTCCATGAAGGCTGTGGGCTCCAATCCCACACCGTTAGGGTTGTAAATATTTTTTTTAAATACACATAACAAAGTGAGGGCGACAAGTCCAGTAACAGCTTCATTATCCTGTACTTGTCACCCTTAAGCCAGGACCTCATTACTACTTAACATCAGGTGGGATGAGGTCAATCTTGAAGTGTAGTATTAATATTAATAAGTTTTTATTACTAAGTTTGAACCAAGACATACACCAGTTAGTTACACGTAATCTCCTGTCAGATGGTGTTCCAAACCGGCGACCAGGACCTGTGCTACTACAACTTCTTGTGCGCGCACCCGGTCGGCTCGCTGTCAGACTTCAACCATGTGTACTCCAACGTCGGCTACGTGGTGCTGGGCGGCATCTTCATGGTGCAAGTGCGCCGAAGGAAGAGGGACGAGAAGGTGAGCTGGTGAACACTCATTTTAATATTACTCTTCAAGATTGACCTCATCCCACCTGATGTTAAGTGGTAATGAGGTCCTACGTAGAGGGCTACAAGTACAGCATAATGAAGCTGTCACTGGACTTGTCGCTCTTACCTTGAAGGCTTGACCCCTGCTACTAATGTAGCACCCCCCAGGAGCTCTGGAAACCTTACTCGCAGGAACACAACAACACAGAAGTGATTGTTATTTGGCTGCGGTCTTCTGTAAGGTGGAGGTGTTTCACCAGTCGGGCTGCTCCAGTTCGAGTGATAAATCGCTATGCCATACCTCTCTCCTCGTCCTGTCCTTTTCACACTCATGTCCTAGTCACGTCATCATCCAGTCGCTGTACCGGCCACCACCAGGCCGGCGAGGAGGTCAGTCGCGCGGCAACACCTAGTTTTCATAAATACGGTAGGCCATTAATGCCTGATTCCAATTTTTTACGTATGTGTGTACTGTACTTGTCGCCCTTAAGCTACGACTTCATTACCACTTAACATTAGGTGGGATGAGGTCAACTTGAAGTGCAATATATAAAAAAAATATAAACCCATTATTGTCGTCCAGGGCATGGGCATCCCGCTGCACCGCGGACTGTTCTACTCGATGGGCCTCGCGCTCGGCATGGAGGGCCTGCTCTCCGCCTGCTACCACCTCTGCCCCAACAAGATGAACTTCCAGTTCGGTGAGCTTCATCTTCATTACAGCCAAAGTCCATTGTTGATAACAGGTCTCAACTAATGTTGGATTTGGAGGACTGTAGGCCCAGAGCTACGAAGGTTATACTGCGTGTACCTCAACAAGATGAATATCCAGTTTGGTGAGCTACTACATCATTATAGCCGTAGCCCTTGTTGCACATAGGCCTCGACCAATGTCGGATTTGGAGGACTGGAGGCCTCGAAGCAACAAAGGCTCTAACCACCTCTGCTCCAACAAGATGAAATTCTAGTTCTGATTGAGCTCCTACATCATCATCATTTCAGCTGAAGTTCATTGTTGATAACAGGCGTCGAACCAATGACGGGTTGAGAGCTCTTGAGGTTTCCGAGCAATGGACTCAACGCAGACTCCCCCAGAGCGCCTACAGTTAAGCGTGACACGCTCCCCTCTAGGGACCGAGGTAACGAACGCCAGGCTTACCCCCACGCCTGGCGTCTCTGGTCCAGCAGACGAAAATCGTCCCCCCTCCCCCACCCCAGCCATCCACGCCTCATCTTCAAGAAGAGGGGAGGGAGGCTTCTATTCTGCCGTCGACTAGAGAGATGCTAAAAAAGACGTCGCGAGAATTCTCAGGAACCAATAACAAGCAGATACATAAGGAGTTATTCCGACACACCCCACCCAGAGGTGTACAACCATAAATATAATGTAAATACTGCTTATTCAATCTTTAACTACACATTGTGTGTTCAAAACGCGACACCATTATTTAGTAGTTAATACCAAACTCACTGCCCGACGTTTTAGTTAGGTTGCACCAACTGTGGTTACTCAAACTCTGTGTCAAGCAGTAAGTAGTTCGTATTAAAATGATGGCGTCGCGTTTTGACTTTGTTATCTTATTTTCAATATTTAAGTTTGAGTTGGGCATGTCCGTCTGTCTGTAGACTCGTCGTTCATGTACGTGATCGCGGTGCTGTGCGTGGTGAAGCTGTACCAGTCGCGGCACCCGGATCTGACGGCGCACGCGCACGCCACCTTCATGTTACTCGCCACCATCATGGCTCTCGGTGAGGACGCTTAAAGAGACGCTTTGTGAACCGCCTAGACGGTTTGTAAACTGCCTAGACGGTTTGTAAACTGCCTAGACGATTTGTAAACTGCCTTGACGGTTTGTAAACTGCCTAGGTTTTGTTACGAAAATGACGGGTCATTACTTTGGCTTTACCAAGCAAGTTTTTGAAGTTACCAAGCAAGCAACTCCACCCCACCCTTTGATTTATGACCTACTTAACGCTACATATAATTTGTTGTTACAATAATTAAGCATACAATCAATATTTGTGGTGATTACCCGTTTGCCTTACACATACTTACAACGTGTCTGTCTGTCTATAGCATCATAGCTCCTAAATTAACAAATGTTGTTTTTTTTTGTTTCCAAGGTGAATTAGCTATTTTTGGAAATCGGTCCAAGATGGCCGTTGCCATAAAATATCGTTCTTTATAATATTTTGACATAACTCTCTTAATTGATTTTTACAATTTTATATAGTGCTTCGCGCCGTACTAGCGAACTTTAAATATTTTAAAGAAACAGAAAAATTAGATTCGAATCCGCAAGAGGAAATTATTTATTTCTGTTTTATTTTATATAATTAAAAGTTCGCTCTTTCTGCGCGAAGACTCCAATATTGTTCTTGATAGGAAACAGGCTCGGGCAAGGTGTGTTTAAGCTCCATTGTGTGAGCAGGTCTCTTCGGCATCATGTACCCGAGCGTCTACTTCTGGGCGGCGTTCACGGTGCTTCATCTGGCGGTATGTCTGGTGCTCACGCTCAAGATATACTATGTCGGACAGTTTAAAATTGGTGAGTGGAAATATCAGTTATATCCATAATAAGGGATAATGAGGGTAATACCAAGCTTGAAAGTTTATATGGGAAAATGACCTACAATTCGACACAAATACGGTGTCAGCAGAATTGGCATAGTAGACAACGCTCCATACCGTAATGCACGATTAGTTAAATATTACATCGATCCTACATCGCGATGTCAGAGTTTTCGTCGCCACTAACTATATATACAACAAACCAAGATTGGTAGTCGGGCCTTGGTCCCTGAGCCGATAACACCTAGCTCGGCGGAAGTACTAACACTTTTAGTAAAGAACATACGTTCCTTACAAAAGTATATAGTCCACGTGAAACTCAAGATATACTATGTCGGACAATTCAAAATTGGTGAGTATAGTTATATCAGTAGTACATAGTAGAAATATCAGTTATATCATGAAGTACTAAGATATGTGAAAACCCTAGTTTTACATCTACACCTATCTACACTAATATTATAAAGAGGAAAGATTTGTACCTATTTTTGTATGTTTGTAATGAATAGGCTCAAAAAGTACTGGGCCGATTTATAAAAATAATTCACCAATAGAATGCTACATTCTTCCAATTTGACATAGGCTACAAAATTAGGGATCCTTGGTAAAATTTGAAAAATTTCAACAGAAAAGCGGGAAAAATTATCTAAGGCGAAACGAAGTTCGCCGGGACCGCTAGTGTTAAATATACTATCAAGATCTCACGTTTATAATATTTGTAGGATTTATAACATTTTTACTATAGGGCCTAAGTGAGATCCCTGCGCAACCCCAATACTTTTTTCATGTAATGTGGAACTGACCACATCGTAGACTTACACTCGGTCGGATAAGAGTTTACCCGAATTAAAACATTTCCCTGCATACAAAGAAAGACAATTCCTCCATAAGTCATTTATGTCCCTGCTGAAAACTTTACTTAAGCTGTATGCTGGTATAAAGGATTAATAATAATGGAAACTGATAATTAAAAATATTATAATAGAAAAATCAACCTAACATGAAATCAAAAGAACCCAAGTCGTTTTTAAAAGCAATGACAAATCATAAAGAAGAGTAAGTAAAACATAGACAATGGGGAAGAGGTGCGTTGTGCACAAACTGATTTACAGTGCGTTCACGGTGCTGTGAAAAAAAGGGATAGTACGCTTGTGAAGCCGCACCAAGCGGCTAGTCTTCATATAAAATATATGGAGGAATCGAGTTATGACAGATATTAAAAAGTATCTAATGTCACTAGCCAGTCAATATTCCTATTTGTTACGCTTTGGGTAATTTTTTTTCAGCTTTAGTAGGGATCCCAAATTTTATCCAGTATCATAAATTACTTAAAGGAGATTTTTGTGACTTGTCTAAAGCCTTTGATTACATAAATTTTAAGACTTTCGCGTTCCATTTTAAACATTTAAAATAATTTAACGGGTCAAAACGCGACACCATTTTTATTTAGTAGTTAATACGAACTACTTACTGCCCGACGTTTCGGTTAGGGTGCACCAACCGTGCTCACGAGCTGACTGGTCTTGCTCGCCTTCGTCTGTTCTTGCAAATCTTCATCCAATCAATGTGCGGGTGGATGAAGATTTGCAAGCTCCCCCGAACAGACGAAGGCGAGCAAGACCAGTCAGCTCGTGACCACGGTTGGTGCAACCTAACCGAAACGTCGGGCAGTAAGTAGTTCGTATTAACTACTAAATAAAAATGGTGTCGCGTTTTGACCCGTTAAATTATTTTAAAAGCCTTTGATTACGTTGATCATCAAACATTATTAATGTCTAATGCAGTCGTACTTACATGACAAAATCCAAAAAGTAAGCATTAATGGAACGTACTCTTCTGGTGCCCCTTTATCTTTGGGAGTACTCCAGGGTTCAATATTGGGGCCTTTACTTTTTCTTATCTCTATAAATGATCGTCTGTGTTAGATCTCTCTTAGATAGTATTTTGTGCTGATCACATTAACTACGGCTTCGTAAGCGTACTATGTCCGTTGTTTCCACTGATTCTGTGCCCCTGTCGGATGCAGCGTGATATAACACGTACCTAGAGTCTTCCTCAGTAAATGAACTGCATTGATTTTATATGTCGCATTGACAATCTTAGTCAGCGCCATCTGTCAGCGTTATCTGACATCTCCATGTCGTGGTTGCAGAGCCCAGCGCGGTGTGTCGCGCGTGGTCGCTGGTGCGCGAGCACGGACGCGCCGCGCTCGTGCCCGACTACACCGCGCGCGCGGTGCTGCTCGCGCTCGCCAACGGCGCCAACTGGGCGCTGGCGGTCTACGGGTGAGTCTATACATGCTCGTGCCCGACTACACCGCGCGCGCGGTGCTGCTCGCGCTCGCCAACGGCGCCAACTGGGCGCTGGCGGTCTACGGGTGAGTCTATACATGCTCGTGCCCGACTACACCGCGCGCGCGGTGCTGCTCGCGCTCGCCAACGGCGCCAACTGGGCGCTGGCGGTCTACGGGTGAGTCTATACATGCTCGTGCCCGACTACACCGCGCGCGCGGTGCTGCTCGCGCTCGCCAACGGCGCCAACTGGGCGCTGGCGGTCTACGGGTGAGTCTATACATGCTCGTGCCCGACTACACCGCGCGCGCGGTGCTGCTCGCGCTCGCCAACGGCGCCAACTGGGCGCTGGCGGTCTACGGGTGAGTCTATACATGCTCGTGCCCGACTACACCGCGCGCGCGGTGCTGCTCGCGCTCGCCAACGGCGCCAACTGGGCGCTGGCGGTCTACGGGTGAGTCTATACATGCTCGTGCCCGACTACACCGCGCGCGCGGTGCTGCTCGCGCTCGCCAACGGCGCCAACTGGGCGCTGGCGGTCTACGGGTGAGTCTATACATGCTCGTGCCCGACTACACCGCGCGCGCGGTGCTGCTCGCGCTCGCCAACGGCGCCAACTGGGCGCTGGCGGTCTACGGGTGAGTCTATACATGCTCGTGCCCGACTACACCGCGCGCGCGGTGCTGCTCGCGCTCGCCAACGGCGCCAACTGGGCGCTGGCGGTCTACGGGTGAGTCTATACATGCTCGTGCCCGACTACACCGCGCGCGCGGTGCTGCTCGCGCTCGCCAACGGCGCCAACTGGGCGCTGGCGGTCTACGGGTGAGTCTATACATGCTCGTGCCCGACTACACCGCGCGCGCGGTGCTGCTCGCGCTCGCCAACGGCGCCAACTGGGCGCTGGCGGTCTACGGGTGAGTCTATACATGCTCGTGCCCGACTACACCGCGCGCGCGGTGCTGCTCGCGCTCGCCAACGGCGCCAACTGGGCGCTGGCGGTCTACGGGTGAGTCTATACATGCTCGTGCCCGACTACACCGCGCGCGCGGTGCTGCTCGCGCTCGCCAACGGCGCCAACTGGGCGCTGGCGGTCTACGGGTGAGTCTATACATGCTCGTGCCCGACTACACCGCGCGCGCGGTGCTGCTCGCGCTCGCCAACGGCGCCAACTGGGCGCTGGCGGTCTACGGGTGAGTCTATACATGCTCGTGCCCGACTACACCGCGCGCGCGGTGCTGCTCGCGCTCGCCAACGGCGCCAACTGGGCGCTGGCGGTCTACGGGTGAGTCTATACATGCTCGTGCCCGACTACACCGCGCGCGCGGTGCTGCTCGCGCTCGCCAACGGCGCCAACTGGGCGCTGGCGGTCTACGGGTGAGTCTATACATGCTCGTGCCCGACTACACCGCGTTCATCGTTCAATATTTTGTATGAGCTCAGCTGAGATTTTGTGTTTATATTGCATTTCAAGATAGACTTCATCCCACCTGATGTTAAGTGGTAAAAGGTCCTAGTTTTTTTTTTAAGGGGGAGATAATGCCTTCTTTGACTCCCCCGCCCAGAAGGGGCGAGGACTACCCTAACTAAAAACTCCCCCCACCTTCTCATCGCCTATTGACGGCGCCATGGGATATCGGGTGACCCATGACTGCCACGGCGCCGTCGGCAGAATTGCTGCCCTTACAGGGCGGCGTCGCCAAGTCCCCCCTGGGTGGTCGGGGGACTGACGGGAACGGCCGAAGGTGTTAAACCGTTCCCGCGCATCTGCGGGAGACCGTGCAAGGTCGGCCGGGGTGTCCTCACACCCGCGGCCGACTCGACGCGCCAGTTGCGCACGCGTGCGGCGAGAGCAGGGGTGGCGAAAGATAGATCCACCACCGACCCTCCCTGCTGTCAGCAGGCGGGGTCCGCGCCTGCATTCTGCCCTTCTTTCGACAATTCCTCCCCCTCATTAGATGGTCCACCGGACGTCCACTTTCCGCGCAGACTGCGCAGCGTGGTTTTGCGCTGCACGTGGCCGCCTTGTGTCCTTCGTTACCACATCGGAAACAAAGCTTTGTCCTCACAATTTTTTATGGACAGAGCGTGGTAATGAGGTCCTAGCTTAAGGGCGACAAGTACAGCATAATGAAGCTGTTACTAGACTTGTCGCCCTTACCTTGCATATACGAGAGGCAAGTGGACCAAAATTTGGCGTTTGACCTAACCCCTATTTATATGTGTATATATTCTGTTGTATGTGCAGTATGTACGAGCACAACCGCGACTTCGCTCGCCACCTGCTCGCCATCCTGATGGGCAACACGCTGCTGTACAGCGCGTTCTACGTGAGCATGAAGCTGGTGCACGGCGAGCGGCCGCGCGGCTACACGTGGGCGTACGTCGCCGCCACCGCCGCCTGCTGGGCGCTCGCCACCGCCTTCTTCCTGGACTCGAGGACCAAGTGGTCGGTGAGTAACGTCAATCCTTTTTATTCATATAGATTACACTGTTGTGTGTTTGTTATTATCAGTGATGACTTACGCCTCTGAGACGTGGTGCTTCACAAAATAACTTTTTAGAAGGCTTTAAGTCGCTCAGCGAGCTATGGACCGAATCAGGAATGAAGAGATCCGTAGACGAACTAAAGTTGCTGACATAGCCTGTAGGATTAGTAAGCTGAAGTGGCAATGGGCTGGCCCCATAGCACGAAGATCGTACGGTCGATGGGGCAAAAAGGTTCTTGAGTGGAGACCACGTACCACCAAGCGCAGTGTGGGACGGCCACCTACAAGATGGACCGACGACCTAGTGAAAATTGCTGGGTCTCGTTGGATGCAGGTGGCAATGGACCGGTCGCGCTGGAAATCGGTTGGAGAGGCCTATGTTCAGCAGTGGACAGTAACAAGCATTTTAGGTTGAGCCCCTTTTAAAAAAAAAGTACCGTTAATCCCTACTACTATTATAAATACGAAAGTAACTCTGTCTGTCTGTCTGTTACGCTTTCCCGCATAAACTTCCCAACCGTTTTTGATGAAATTTCGTACGTTGAACCTCAAGAACGGACATAGGCTACTTTTTGTTAGAAAATAAGGGGGGGGGGAATGGGGATAATACCACCTTTGAAAGTTTATATGGGAAATTTTGAACAAAAATAGATCGAAATTTGAATTAAAATATAGACTACCTTTTGTTTCGAATATTAGGGGAGATAGGGGTAGGTAAAACCGAGCATGAAATGATGTAGTCCACGCGAACGAAGTCGCGGGCACAGCTAGTAGGATATGAAAAGAGAATAAAAGTTTGTATGAAAATGCTTGAATACCTCGAGCAACGCCAGGATTCCCCGTTTTGGCGTTTCCGGTACTCATGGCCCTCTGAGGCATGCCAAGTTTCAAGGCACCGGAAGCAATGACTAAGAGCTGGCCACTATGAACTACTTTCTTCGCCGTCGGCTTCACCTACACGGCGGGTTGGGCCCGTCCAGTCGCGACCGCGACTAGGGCGACCCCCCCCCCCCACCACCCTGCCCCTCCTCGTTTTCGCGGTGGCAGCGACGACTTTGCACTTAGTGCATTCCAGGCATCATCTATCAAAATGACTTGCGCAGTCATGGCACTGGACACAGCTAGTAAAATAAATAATCCAAAAAGTAATTAAATATTGTTTAACCTCCGTGTGTCTCGCAGCAAACTCCTGCGCAGTCGCGCGTACACAACGCGGCGTGCGCGGCGCTCTCGTTCTACGACTCGCACGACGCGTGGCACGTGACGTCAGCCGCCGCCATGTTCTTGTACTTCAACACGCTGCTGACGCTCGACGACGACCTCGCCGACACGCCCCGGACTGACATACCCGTCTTCTAGAGGTGACGTAGCGTAGTGACGTAGCTAGCGGCTCTCGTTCTACGACTCGCACGACGCGTGGCACGTGACGTCAGCCGCCGCCATGTTCTTGTACTTCAACACGCTGCTGACGCTCGACGACGACCTCGCCGACACGCCCCGGACTGACATACCCGTCTTCTAGAGGTGACGTAGCGTAGTGACGTAGCTAGCGGCTCTCGTTCTACGACTCGCACGACGCGTGGCACGTGACGTCAGCCGCCGCCATGTTCTTGTACTTCAACACGCTGCTGACGCTCGACGACGACCTCGCCGACACGCCCCGGACTGACATACCCGTCTTCTAGAGGTGACGTAGCGTAGTGACGTAGCTAGCGGCTCTCGTTCTACGACTCGCACGACGCGTGGCACGTGACGTCAGCCGCCGCCATGTTCTTGTACTTCAACACGCTGCTGACGCTCGACGACGACCTCGCCGACACGCCCCGGACTGACATACCCGTCTTCTAGAGGTGACGTAGCGTAGTGACGTAGCTAGCGGCTCTCGTTCTACGACTCGCACGACGCGTGGCACGTGACGTCAGCCGCCGCCATGTTCTTGTACTTCAACACGCTGCTGACGCTCGACGACGACCTCGCCGACACGCCCCGGACTGACATACCCGTCTTCTAGAGGTGACGTAGCGTAGTGACGTAGCTAGCGGCTCTCGTTCTACGACTCGCACGACGCGTGGCACGTGACGTCAGCCGCCGCCATGTTCTTGTACTTCAACACGCTGCTGACGCTCGACGACGACCTCGCCGACACGCCCCGGACTGACATACCCGTCTTCTAGAGGTGACGTAGCGTAGTGACGTAGCTAGCGGCTCTCGTTCTACGACTCGCACGACGCGTGGCACGTGACGTCAGCCGCCGCCATGTTCTTGTACTTCAACACGCTGCTGACGCTCGACGACGACCTCGCCGACACGCCCCGGACTGACATACCCGTCTTCTAGAGGTGACGTAGCGTAGTGACGTAGCTAGCGGCTCTCGTTCTACGACTCGCACGACGCGTGGCACGTGACGTCAGCCGCCGCCATGTTCTTGTACTTCAACACGCTGCTGACGCTCGACGACGACCTCGCCGACACGCCCCGGACTGACATACCCGTCTTCTAGAGGTGACGTAGCGTAGTGACGTAGCTAGCGGCTCTCGTTCTACGACTCGCACGACGCGTGGCACGTGACGTCAGCCGCCGCCATGTTCTTGTACTTCAACACGCTGCTGACGCTCGACGACGACCTCGCCGACACGCCCCGGACTGACATACCCGTCTTCTAGAGGTGACGTAGCGTAGTGACGTAGCTAGCGGCTCTCGTTCTACGACTCGCACGACGCGTGGCACGTGACGTCAGCCGCCGCCATGTTCTTGTACTTCAACACGCTGCTGACGCTCGACGACGACCTCGCCGACACGCCCCGGACTGACATACCCGTCTTCTAGAGGTGACGTAGCGTAGTGACGTAGCTAGCGGCTCTCGTTCTACGACTCGCACGACGCGTGGCACGTGACGTCAGCCGCCGCCATGTTCTTGTACTTCAACACGCTGCTGACGCTCGACGACGACCTCGCCGACACGCCCCGGACTGACATACCCGTCTTCTAGAGGTGACGTAGCGTAGTGACGTAGCTAGCGGCTCTCGTTCTACGACTCGCACGACGCGTGGCACGTGACGTCAGCCGCCGCCATGTTCTTGTACTTCAACACGCTGCTGACGCTCGACGACGACCTCGCCGACACGCCCCGGACTGACATACCCGTCTTCTAGAGGTGACGTAGCGTAGTGACGTAGCTAGCGGCTCTCGTTCTACGACTCGCACGACGCGTGGCACGTGACGTCAGCCGCCGCCATGTTCTTGTACTTCAACACGCTGCTGACGCTCGACGACGACCTCGCCGACACGCCCCGGACTGACATACCCGTCTTCTAGAGGTGACGTAGCGTAGTGACGTAGCTAGCGGCTCTCGTTCTACGACTCGCACGACGCGTGGCACGTGACGTCAGCCGCCGCCATGTTCTTGTACTTCAACACGCTGCTGACGCTCGACGACGACCTCGCCGACACGCCCCGGACTGACATACCCGTCTTCTAGAGGTGACGTAGCGTAGTGACGTAGCTAGCGGCTCTCGTTCTACGACTCGCACGACGCGTGGCACGTGACGTCAGCCGCCGCCATGTTCTTGTACTTCAACACGCTGCTGACGCTCGACGACGACCTCGCCGACACGCCCCGGACTGACATACCCGTCTTCTAGAGGTGACGTAGCGTAGTGACGTAGCTAGCGGCTCTCGTTCTACGACTCGCACGACGCGTGGCACGTGACGTCAGCCGCCGCCATGTTCTTGTACTTCAACACGCTGCTGACGCTCGACGACGACCTCGCCGACACGCCCCGGACTGACATACCCGTCTTCTAGAGGTGACGTAGCGTAGTGACGTAGCTAGCGGCTCTCGTTCTACGACTCGCACGACGCGTGGCACGTGACGTCAGCCGCCGCCATGTTCTTGTACTTCAACACGCTGCTGACGCTCGACGACGACCTCGCCGACACGCCCCGGACTGACATACCCGTCTTCTAGAGGTGACGTAGCGTAGTGACGTAGCTAGCGGCTCTCGTTCTACGACTCGCACGACGCGTGGCACGTGACGTCAGCCGCCGCCATGTTCTTGTACTTCAACACGCTGCTGACGCTCGACGACGACCTCGCCGACACGCCCCGGACTGACATACCCGTCTTCTAGAGGTGACGTAGCGTAGTGACGTAGCTAGCGGCTCTCGTTCTACGACTCGCACGACGCGTGGCACGTGACGTCAGCCGCCGCCATGTTCTTGTACTTCAACACGCTGCTGACGCTCGACGACGACCTCGCCGACACGCCCCGGACTGACATACCCGTCTTCTAGAGGTGACGTAGCGTAGTGACGTAGCTAGCGGCTCTCGTTCTACGACTCGCACGACGCGTGGCACGTGACGTCAGCCGCCGCCATGTTCTTGTACTTCAACACGCTGCTGACGCTCGACGACGACCTCGCCGACACGCCCCGGACTGACATACCCGTCTTCTAGAGGTGACGTAGCGTAGTGACGTAGCTAGCGGCTCTCGTTCTACGACTCGCACGACGCGTGGCACGTGACGTCAGCCGCCGCCATGTTCTTGTACTTCAACACGCTGCTGACGCTCGACGACGACCTCGCCGACACGCCCCGGACTGACATACCCGTCTTCTAGAGGTGACGTAGCGTAGTGACGTAGCTAGCGGCTCTCGTTCTACGACTCGCACGACGCGTGGCACGTGACGTCAGCCGCCGCCATGTTCTTGTACTTCAACACGCTGCTGACGCTCGACGACGACCTCGCCGACACGCCCCGGACTGACATACCCGTCTTCTAGAGGTGACGTAGCGTAGTGACGTAGCTAGCGGCTCTCGTTCTACGACTCGCACGACGCGTGGCACGTGACGTCAGCCGCCGCCATGTTCTTGTACTTCAACACGCTGCTGACGCTCGACGACGACCTCGCCGACACGCCCCGGACTGACATACCCGTCTTCTAGAGGTGACGTAGCGTAGTGACGTAGCTAGCGGCTCTCGTTCTACGACTCGCACGACGCGTGGCACGTGACGTCAGCCGCCGCCATGTTCTTGTACTTCAACACGCTGCTGACGCTCGACGACGACCTCGCCGACACGCCCCGGACTGACATACCCGTCTTCTAGAGGTGACGTAGCGTAGTGACGTAGCTAGCGGCTCTCGTTCTACGACTCGCACGACGCGTGGCACGTGACGTCAGCCGCCGCCATGTTCTTGTACTTCAACACGCTGCTGACGCTCGACGACGACCTCGCCGACACGCCCCGGACTGACATACCCGTCTTCTAGAGGTGACGTAGCGTAGTGACGTAGCTAGCGGCTCTCGTTCTACGACTCGCACGACGCGTGGCACGTGACGTCAGCCGCCGCCATGTTCTTGTACTTCAACACGCTGCTGACGCTCGACGACGACCTCGCCGACACGCCCCGGACTGACATACCCGTCTTCTAGAGGTGACGTAGCGTAGTGACGTAGCTAGCGGCTCTCGTTCTACGACTCGCACGACGCGTGGCACGTGACGTCAGCCGCCGCCATGTTCTTGTACTTCAACACGCTGCTGACGCTCGACGACGACCTCACCGACACGCCCCGGACTGACATACCCGTCTTCTAGAGGTGACGTAGCGTAGTGACGTAGCTAGCGGCTCTCGTTCTACGACTGCCATGTTGTGATGTAGCTAGCGTGGGTGCCTCCCGGTGGAGATTTTCCCGAAGCACAGCAAAAAAGGTAACTGATAAAATGGAAATTGCACACAGCTGTGATACGATTTGGTACAGCGCCTCTGGTGGCTAAGTACTAAGAAACAAAAAAAAACATCTCGCCTTGCGGTGCGGGGCTTGAAACCACGACCTTCACGTATCGCGCGTGCTGCTCTTCCAACTGAGCTAACCGCAAGTTATCGTAGGCGATTTTCTGTGTATTAACCTCTTAGCCTCCGGAAATTGGTTGTTATATATTGAATGACTTGATAACAATGATCAAGACTTTATGACTCAAGTAAGTGTCGAGTGTTCTTGCCGGTTCTTCTCGACATGATCAACATTCAGAACACGGCGGTAGAATACTGAACTTGTACTGACGATTCATAAGTACTTTTGTGAAGCTTACACGAATAAAGATATTTTCTATTCTATTCTATATATTTATATCTATGACTTTTTCAGATACCATGATTATGTGAGGCTGAAAGAACAATGAAGCGATGAAACAAACAACATTATCCAGTAAAGTTATTATTTATTAATGTACAAAAAGTTTGTACCCTAATTAAGTAGGTTTTTTTATGTGCTGGCAACTTTTTGTCTTTTATATTCCTAATGGCGGCCGTAAGCGTAGAGTTAGTTATTTTAAAGTAGATACTTCTTTTACCCCATTAGGGATTAAATTCACAAAACTTGATATCGGCTATAATCATAAGAAATTAGAACCCAAATGTAACATTTTATTAAAATCAGAGAACTTTCATCCCAACTTCACACTCTCTTCTACCCTCTCAAGTGATGATACTCGACAAAATATTTTACACCTGGTTTATGACCTGCATGCAAAATTTTATTGGAATACCTTTGAAAATCATAACTTTCATACAAACTCTTAAACACCGTTATCCCCTTAAGGGATGATTTTCGAAAAAATATTTTACATGTGTTTCGTGACTTCCAATTATAAAAGCTCGTACTGAATTTTATTCGAATAACGTCAAAAACATCAAAGTTTCAGACTAACTCTGAACCCCCGTTTTACTCCCTCGGGGGGTGAATTTACTAAAATCCTTTGTTAGTACTCCCTTAGGCTGTAAAAAAATATTGTGGAAAATTTCAAGATTCCTAACCCTTATAGTTTAGCGTAACCCCACACTAGCGTTCTTTAAGCGTCGACGTCGACGCAACGCCGACGCGGCGCCGACGCAACGCTTGCGCAGCGGCGCGGTCGAAATGACGAACGCCAGGACTGCGCTCCACAGGCGCCGCGCCGGCCCGACGCCTGCGCAGCGTTTATTTTGACAACAGTACAATGATCAACTCAATTGTTTCGGCCCGCCCGTGTTTTAGAATCAGTAGGTAGAAGACTTTTTAGCTGATAAAATACTAGCTCATATTGCCGAAGAAACCCATTTTCAATTAAGTACTTTTAGTTTTCGAGAAAATAAATGCTAAAGTTGCCTTTTCGTGCCATGTGTCAAATAGGTAAAATATATTTTTTCCTTTACAAGTTGAAAGCATTAATTTATCACTGCAATATAAAACATTATATTGTGCGTTATTCAAATCTTACATTTCCATTTTCGAAATAACTGTACATGACGTCAGCGCGGCGCGACGCTCGAACGCGATGTGCAGAGGACGCCCAGCGCAAGCGCCGCTCAAAAGCCGCGCCGACGCTGGGCGGGCGCCGCGTCGACGCTAAGCGGGCGCCGCGTCGACGCAACGCCCAAACAACGTCGGCGCGGCAAGACGCTGACGCTCGAAAGACGCTAGTGTGGGGTCCCTCTTAGGCTCTGCGTTGATAGATCGGTCGGTCAGTTTGTTATCGCGTATATTTTGTTTCGGTTGTATTAGAATTAGATTAAAAATGAATTAAATCCGTAGAAGAACTTGTTAAAATAAAACTTTATCCTTTACAAGTTCATTTGAGGGGCCCAAAAATGTATGCGGATCAAAAATGGTTTTCAAAGGGGAGGCGGACTATAAATTGGTTGTTGCTCGTCTGTTAGATTGTACTATAATTAATTTAAAATTTAATAAACCACTATATAAAAATGTATGAAAAAAGCCCTTTTATTTGATACCTATAATGAGGGAGCTGTGACAAAAATAAAACCGTTTAAAAAGGAAAGCCGTCATTTTCATCGTAATAAAGCGGCGTAATAAAATAAGGCGGCCATCTTGGATTTGAAATTTATTGTTATGGATGTTAACCGCCTGGTTTTGTGACAAAGAAACTAACGCAAGCGGCCGCACTGATGGTTTTTTGCCGCGACTGATTTTAAAACCGCGTTTTGTTACAGATTGTTTAACATAAAAAAAACGCGGCAAAATTTTTAGGCCATAGAACTTACATAATTATAGTGGCGTCGCGGTTTTTAACCGTAGTGCGTGCGTTTCACGGCGATCAAGTAGTTAGCGGCGTACTATACTGTCGTATTTTATTAACTAGTTCGTGTATAATAAAATATTTTGTATAATGAATAACCAAATTGTTCAGTTCAAAGTTAATTTTAAAAGTTATGCTTTTGTATGTAGTTAAGTTAGAAAGTAACATGCGACTGTTCGTTCGTTCGAATTATAAAGTATTTCGTGTGCTTATAACAAATTTTTAAATAAAAATGTGATATTTATCTAGATTAAGTAACACTTTTTTATTAAAACTATGACGTTTTAGTATTTAGCACTTTTTTAATGTGATCTTTGAGAGAGTATTTTTGTGAATTGGATGGAAGTCAATAAAAATTTTATAAATTACACTCTTTTGTGGAATTTTAGTGTCATTATTTAAATAAACTATAAAAAAAAAACAACATTTAAGTTGACGTCGAGTTTTAAGTGAGTGACTTGTCACTTGCGCAATTTACTGCTGACCGTATGACGTCTTAGATGATAATCCTTAAAGTAATCTCCACAGACTCCATTGAATGTAATATATTGTAACTTTTAACGTAAGTATTTTTTTTGCATTGTAGTTAAATTCTAGAAAAGCTTCAAAGAAGATAGGATTGCAAGTTTTTTAAAAATCAATTTAAAAACTAGAATCACTTTGCATTGTATTCAATGACGATTTAAAAGTGTTATATGTAACCTACTTGAATAAAGAAGTATTTGAGTGTGAATAAAATCTGTTTTCAATAAAAAAAATGTGTTATTAAGTGAAAAATTCAGTTAAAATCACATCTACTTTAAAAAATTAAATGTTTTTTTTTCTTTATGGACTCAATCTCGCGTCATTAACTACGCGTTGATTCTGCCAATGTCGAGTGTTCAGAGAGACACGTTATTAAAAAAAAAATCATTTACAGTAGAAACGTATAATGACAAGTCATAGAAAAACAAAGCAATAACAATGACATATTAAAAGTAATATAACAACTATAAAAAGGCTCCTAAGAGTCCGTAGCACTTACATTTGATTGTTACATCAATTATCGTCAAGATTTAGTGAGTTACCATTACACGAACACAATATGACTAACTTAAGGAACTTATTTATGTATTAACATTTTTTAAACCAGAAAATAAACAAAAGCCTTAATAACGAGCGTGTTTTATTTATTGATCCTGAGAACATCGCTCAGATACTGCGGGCCTACTACTAGAACGGATCAACATACGAATTGTTTAGTTTACGAAAATGTATCCCAAGTTCGGAAATTTATTTGCATACATTTTAACGACTTCGTAGCCTGGCGAGCATACCGGACTTTGGCGTCACGCCATCTCTGAGGTTCCGGGTTCGAACCCCGGTCCGGACAATACTGGGTCAACATGGGTGTTAAACTCTGAACTGTTGTACTAACGGAGTTACAATTATAGGGAAAAATAAATTAAACCACAAATAATGTAACTTGAACTGAGATGATGAGAGATTTTATTGACATTAAAGACATTATATTGTTTCGTTTGTATGAATGACATGTAACAAAAAGGAGTTTAAACAAGTAAGGTTTTATCTACTAAAAGAGTCTTTAACATGCCGCCCCCCTTGGACATTATTGAAAATGTCCTAAATACAAAAATACAAAAACTAAACAATCTTCATTATGTATAAAGTTTAACAAAATAATAAGTGTCTCCTAAGCTAACAGTTTTAAAATAAACAACTTACAGTGAACTTAACAAGAAAATCTATTCAAACTTAGATTAAATTATTAGATATAAGTAATCGCAATAAAATTAGACCGCTATCGGTAATATACAGAGCTTAGAAGTTGGTCTTTTAATAGTTGCTGATTTAGTACGTAGAGTGACTACACGGGTAATATTGTCACTCCCTGGATGTTTCTCTATTATTCGTCCTAATAACCATCGACTTGGAGGTAAATCGTCCTCTTTAACTAAAACTATTTGTCCTATCTTTGGCTCTGATACTTGCGATCTCCATTTGTATCTGTTGACCAGATTCGACAGATACTCCTGGGACCAGCGCTTCCAAAATGTTTGGAGTGATCTCTGAATGAACTGCCACCTGCTTAAACAGTTTATTGATGAACTTTCATAACTGGGTTCTGGTATGCTCAACAAAGGTTCCCCTATTAAAAAATGACCTGGAGTCAACGGAAGCGCCTCATTTGGATCTTCGTTATTAATCACGCTAACTGGACGTGAGTTCAGACAAGCTTCCACTTGAGCCAGAAGGGTACTCAATTCTTCGAAAGTTAATGTAGAATCTCCAATCACGCGTTTAAGGTGGAACTTGACTGACTTCACGCCTGCTTCCCACAGACCCCCAAAATTGGGCGCGTGTGGAGGAATGAAGTGCCACTGGGTACCGTGTACTTCAAGGTTGTGGGCAATGGAGACCTGAATTGATCTTAACTGTTGTAATTCTTTATTTGCCCCTACAAAAGTGGTCCCATTGTCACTAAAAACTTGCGCACAATGTCCTCTCCTAGCAGTAAATCGTCGAAAGGCCGCTAAAAACGCTTGAGTAGTCATATCGCTCACTAATTCCAAATGTATCGCGCGAGTACTCATACACACGAATAGCGATATATATCCCTTGTACGAGCGATGACCTCTTCCTTTAGAAGTTCTAATGTTTATCGGGCCAGCGTAATCTACACCGCTATGCAGAAACGCTCTAGCTGGTGAACACCTAACTGACGGCAATGATCCCATGATCTGTGTGCTGATGCTAGCTCTTTGTTTAGCACACACTACACATTCACGAACATATTTTTTCGTGATATTTCGCAAACCAATAATCCAATACGAAGACCTTAAATAATTCATCATGAGTTGGGAACCTCCATGTAGTGTTTTGTTATGGGCATCCGCTACCAGAAGTTGAGTAAGGTGGTGCTTCTTTGGCATCACTATCGGATGTTTGGCATTTTCGCCCATATCAGCCTTCTGTAATCGACCGCCTACTCTAATAAGCCCATCATTGTCTATAAACGGACATAATGCTTTCAGTAGACTTGATTTCATCTGCAAAGTGTTTTTGTTCTCTAATTGAGCATGTTCGGTCGGAAAAGATTCAAGTTGAGTTCTCCTGATGCAGGATTTTAGAGCTTCATCAATCTCCAGCTTGCGTAAGTATTTCGATTCATTCTTGCCTTTGTTTAAAACTCTTCTACAGTATGCTATCACTCGCAGTAATCTTTGCAATGATGAAAATTTCTCCACAATAGACTCATCCTTCTCCGTCGCTGTAGTTAAATGCGTTTTAATGGACTTTTCTAAATTTTCTTTGAATTATGTAGGTTTAGTGTAAGAAATATTTTTTTCTTTAATCATTTCAGGGCCTGAAAACCAGAGTCTACTGTCCTTCAAGATATTCGGTAGCACTCCACGAGAAGCCAAATCTGCAGGGTTATTTTTGGTAGATACATAAAACCACTGTGAAGCATTGAAATGGGTTAGAATTTTAGACGTCCTATTTGCTACAAATGTCTTCCAGCGTGAGGGATGACTGTTCAACCATGCCAGAACAATAGTAGAGTCAGTCCATGCTCTAATTTTTTCTTTGGGAATATTAAGAACGTCCGCCGTCTCAATCAATAACTTCGACAAAAGTACAGCTCCACACAACTCTAATCGAGGGGTACAAACCTGTTTTATGGGTGCAACACGAGTTTTCGCATTCAAAAGATGGACCTTGATTTGACCCGTTGCATCTACTGTTCTTAGGTACACTACTGCAGCATAGGCACATTTCGATGCATCAGAAAATCCATGCAGTTCAACATCGATGTCATCTGGAGAAATACCAACCCAGCGAGGTATACGAATCTTGGTAAGTTCCTGTAACGAATGACGGTAAGTAACCCAATCATTTATTAACTCCAATGATAGCTTTTCATCCCATGTAACACCAGCAAGCCAAAGTCGCTGAATGAATATCTTTGCTAATATTATAGTAGGTGCAATCCAACCCAAAGGATCGAATAACTTGGCTATGTTCGAAATAATTGATCTTTTTGTTCCAGGTGTTGCTGCTGACGGAAGACTCACCGAGTATTGAAAAATGTCTTCTTCGCGGTTCCAGGTAAGTCCTAATATTTTTATTGTTTTATCTAGTTTGATCTCCTTTTCCTTCAAATTTTCGTCAACATTTTTCTTGTTTTTATCCTTTTCTTCTTTCCTTGTAGTTCTGTTTTTGTTCTGTTCAGTGTCCTCTATGTCCTTTATAAGCTTTGAACTATTGCTATTCCATTTTTGTAATTTGAAACCTCCTTTTTCTAATATTTCGCTTATTTGCTCGTATAATTCTTTTCCTTCTTCTACACTTGAACACCCCGTCATCAAATCATCCATGTAGAAATTGTTCTTAATTATGTCGGCTGCTTTAGGAAAACACTTGCCTTCATCGTGGGCAGTTTGCTGCAAAGCTTTAACAGCCAAATAAGGTGCTGATGCTGTACCAAAAGTAACGGTTTGTAATTCATATTCTTCTAGTTTGTTTTCAGGTTCATCACGCCATAATATACGTTGATAGCTTGCGTCGTCATCAGCTATCAATACCTGGCGATACATTTTAATAATGTCTGCTACCAAAGCGATAGGATGTACTCTCCATCTTAAAACAGTATGACGCAAATCAGCCTGCAAATTTGGACCAACCATCAAAGTGTCATTCAAAGAAATACCTTTTTTATTTTTTTCAGACGCATTGAACACTACGCGAACCTTGGTTGTTACCTTGTCCTCCCTTATAACCGCATGATGTGGCAAATATACTGCTTCTTCCGCCTTAGTATTCTGAACTGGTCTCATATGACCAAGTTCCAGATATTCTTTAATCACATCTGTATACCTGTTCTTGAGATCTGGATTTTTTGCAAGTCTGCGCTCTAAAGACTTGAACCTTGTTTCAGCTATGCACTTCGAGCCAAAATTCTTGCATTGCGGGGAATCATCACGAAAAGGTAATCTCACGATATAACGACCCGCAGGTGTCCTTTTAGTAGTAGCCTGAAAAAACTCTTCACAACGTTCTTCTTCTTCAGTAAATATGTTTCTTCCTGTTGTTTGTTCTTCAATTTCCCAGAATTTTCTTAAAGCGTCATCTTCGTTGACCTGTGTATGCATGACAATAATATCACTGTTCTTAGAATCTGTGCCTGTTACTACCCCTGATAAAATCCACCCTAGTGTGGTATTTTGCGCAACCAGTGAACCAAAAGGACTCCTTTTAACGCCTTCTCTTAAAATTAAACTATAAACTTCTGCACCAAGTAATATATTAATTTTGTTCGATATATTGAATTGAGGATCAGCCAATTGTAAATAGTTTAATTCTACCCAATCAACAGACTGCATAGACTTTTCAGGAAGCTGTGACGTGATGCTGCTCAATACAAATGCCTTAATCGGTATTTTAATGGATGGATCTACTCGGGACTGAACAGTGAACTCAACTACGCTCTTGGCTGTTATGGATTTATTTTCGCCTATTCCAGAAATAACACCATTGATCGATCTTTTCTTTAACTTTAGGAGTTGCACTGTGGCTTCTGTAACGAAGCAAGCTTGAGAGCCCTGATCGAGTAATGCTCTCAACACCTGGATTTCACCATTTTTAGATTCGGCATTTACTAACGCGGTGGCTAATAAAACCTGCTTAGGTTTTGCCAGTTTCCCTGTTGATAAACACGTAACAATTGGTGTTTCAAACTGTTTAGATGAACTAGTACTAGGTTGCTCTGATTTGTTTTGATTACTAAATTGAACTTTATTGTCAACAGTTGAAGGTGGGTGCAACAACGTATGATGACGTCTTTTGCACAGCTTACATACTGTAGGTTTTTTGCACTCGTAAACAGAATGATTTCCACCCAAACAATTAAAGCACATCCTGTTTTTAATAACGAATTCCCGCCTTTCATCGTTCTTTTGTTTGGAGAATTCTTTACAGAAACAAAGTTTGTGACCTTCACTGCAAAATTCACAACGCAAATTGGTAGGGTTATTATTAGTGACTAATAAAGATTTGGATTCGATGTAACGATTCACTTGATTTGTCTGCGGTCTTTTAGATTCTAAGCACTCTAACGCTCTAAACCTGTTCTCAATAAATTCATTAAACTGCTTAAGAGTAGGCAGCTCATTGCAGTCAGTAACAGAAACATTTAACTCCCATTGTTTGCGAGTTTCCGGGTCTAGTTTAAAAGTGACAATATGTATAATTATTATGTCCCATGTACTTACTTCTACATCCAAATTTCGCAATGCATTTAAACAATCAAGAGTGTTGTCCAATAGTTCCTTCAAGCCAAACGCGGATTCAAAATGTAACTTTCTTTGAGCGAACAATCTTTTTAAAATACAATTAGATAGATAACGTTTATTATTGTATCTTTTTTCAAGTAAATCCCAGCACTGAATATAGTTAGCTCCAGTTATAGGCGTGTGCCTTATCAACTGTTCCGCTTCTCCTGTTAGGTGACCTTTCAAATAGTGTAATTTTTGAACATTGTCTAAAGATTTATTTTTATCGACAAGTGAAACGAATAAGTCTCTGAATGTAGGCCATTCAGTATATTTACCAGAAAATATCGGTATAGAAATTTTCGGCAACTTAACGAAGGAACTAGAAAACTCACCCTCGACCGAATCATTTACCCTCTGCTTTTGAACTAATAATAATTTCTTTAATTCGGTCTTTAAGGTAGATTTATAAATGATGTAATTATCTTCGGTTTTTTCATACATATCATCTTGAACATATACACTTTTTTCTATTTCAATAGACTGATAATTTTCATACAATTTTGCATTAGTTTTGTAAAACAGTTGCCAATCCCTTTCTAAATTTTCCAATCTAGTTTCTAAATATTCAACGGAAACCCTTTCCTTTGGACCTTTTTTAAAATTAATAAATCCCTTCTCTATAGACTTTGACAAATCTTTCTGCACATTAATAATACCTTCCATCTTTAACACTCAAATCTGGAAATTTATTCTGTCTTTAAAATAAATGTTGAACTACATTGAACTGGACTAAAATCCTAAATCACACAGCTATACTAAGTTAATCTCTACGAACAAATAAAGTCCAAATTGCTCGAGCACTTTCTTGCTTGGAATCTTCCTTTGTGATTTTCACTTGAGAATTAGGTGTTGAAAATTGTACTTACAATTTGCACTGCCACTCACTCACTCTTTGCAAATTTGACCTATGACGTAGCCGACGTAAACGCTAAGAATGACGTCACGCCTTCCTCGTCTCGCTCTTGTATTGGTACCACCACCGGCGGACACCAATAGCACTGCTGCATACGACTCGACACAGCCACCGTCGTAGTCGTTACTGCGAACTTTAGCTGCAGCGGTCCACCGCAAGCATGCAGAACTTCGTCCACTTCAAGCTTGGATGGTAGTCTTCGACAGCGATCCGGCTCAATAAGGACCAATGTTAAACTCTGAACTGTTGTACTAACGGAGTTACAATTATAGGGAAAAATAAATTAAACCACAAATAATGTAACTTGAACTGAGATGATGAGAGATTTTATTGACATTAAAGACATTATATTGTTTCGTTTGTATGAATGACATGTAACAAAAAGGAGTTTAAACAAGTAAGGTTTTATCTACTAAAAGAGTCTTTAACAATGGGAAACGAACTTCTCTGTATTGTCTCGGGTTTGGGTGTTGTGTTGTCGTTGACTGATTTCTGTAACACAAGTGCTTGAGCTACTTACCACAGAATCAGTGCAATGTATGTGATGTTGTCCAATATTTACCGATTTATTTATAAATAGGTTAATAACTGGGTATGGATTTGATAACGCTTTATTCAATAAACAACATTAATTACCCACTTTTATGATTCCCCAAATAACGCGAACGAAATCGGGCAACGGCTAGATTTCTGTTGTTTTTACATTAAAGAGAAAAAAACTTGCGTTTGTTCATTTCGTTTTTAGGATTCCATAGCCAAATGGAAAAAAACAAAACCTCTATGGAATCATCATGTCTGTTTGTTTATCTGTCTGTTTGTTTATCTGTCTGTTCATTTCCTTTTTTCGAAACTGTAAGAGCTATACTAATTTATATTTGTTCTGTGAACAGCTCTAAATTTTTTTTACCATTAATATCTGAAAAGAAAATTTTAATCGACTTTGGCTATGACCAGTTACATTTTTTTTTAATCATGGAGTTTTAATCGTATATCCTACAAAAATCACAAATGTAGCTATCTGAGCCTTGTTCTACAACAGCACACGCCTCATGAACCCATTCATTGCAAGCTTGACAGCGGATCCAATCTTCTTCATTAACATCTTGGCAAATTAGACAAACTGTTGCATTTTCGGTCCCTAATGTTGATGACTTTGGTTTTGCAAGAACTGTTTTCTTTGGTGTTGCTGTCGGTTTCCTACTTTTTTTTATTTTTGTCTGGTCGTTTCCTCTCTTACCTTGAAACTGTTTTATTTTAACCACAGTAGGCTCAATCTTTAAAGCTTTATTTTCAACAAGCGCATTTTTGTAAGGGGAGGATGTTAAGACCTCACTTTTTTCAGCCTTGCGTCGACGATATCCAGCTCCTTTTGCTGCAGCGTGTGGAATAGGAGACAACTGATGGATTGTGACAATGCCTTTGCTTGTCGACGGTTGTGTATCATAATTCTCCTTTTCATTGGAGTTGAAAGACTCTTGTATTTTCACATCTTGAAGTGCATCTTTATCTGAGTCAATACAAACTTTCGCTTCAGTATCAGGTTGCTTGGTGTTGTCAGTCCCTGTAGGGAGTATTCCTGCATCTTTGATTTGGGTTATTCATGTTGAATCTAGAACAATAAAACACAAAAATATACTTACTGAAACAATAAAATCGATTGTTAAAACTGTCCGGTTTAGGGGACATTTGACGTGTCCGATCTTAGGGACCCTTAAATATGTCCAAGAAAATATCTCTCTACCATAATATGTTATTCGTTACAAAAATAAACACAAATAACGGGAGATTAGTAACATAACAATAATAATCAAGCGTAATAAGAATGAATTCGTACTAAGATTACTGTCTATGTACTCCTAAAAATTACTCGATACCAAAACATTACTTACCTCAAAATGTAAACCACGCTCCACGTTGAACGAGTCGGCACTGGTCGTTGGTTGACACCCCCCGCTCTCCACTTACGTGTGGCTTACCAACCGTCACATAAGTAACAAATTAGCGCGCTTTTTTGAACCGGTACAGACTTTGTCCGGCTTTAGGACCTGTCCGTGGTTACGGGACTTCCCCCTATCATTTAGCCATGGACTTAGTATCATTTAGCTACCTGTGTAGATGAGTGTTCAGATATTAATGGTAACTACTGGGTAACTTGTAGTGTATGGAACTTATTGACATTTTTTAATTGTGCAGAAATATTTGGTCACGTTGTCTGCTACTATACGAGTAGGTATATCTGACGGCGACTGTTTTTTCTTAGCTGAATAGTTTGCGTCATAGACACTTGCTCTGGTAAAATGTGTGTCCCCTGTAACTTCTAAACTAAGATAATGATAAACTATAAAATACCAATCCCTACTTTAATATTATAAATGCGAAAGTAACTCTGTCTGTCTGTCTGTTACGCTTTCCTGCTTAAACCTCTCAACCGATTTTGATGAAATTTGGCATAGGTATACGTTAAACCTCAAGAACGGACATAGGCTACTTTTTGTTAGAAAGTAAGGGGGGGGGGGTAATCCCACCTTTGAAAGTTTATATTGGAAAATGTTTATTTTTTAAGTTAGAGATATAAAAGTTGGCACAAATATAGCTCTTTTAAAATATAGACTACTTTTTGTTTCGAATAATATGGGAGATAGGGGTAAAACTGACCATAAAAGGATGTAGTCCACGCGAACGTAGTCGCGGGCACAGCTAGTATATAATATAATTAACGTACCCAGCCAAACTTCTACTGAAAATAAGTTTGAACAAGATCTAGTAAGTCTTTTTTTAATACGTCATAAATCCTAACCCACAATTTATCTTTCATTTATCAACTAAAAAATTGCACTACAAACACACTACAGATATACAAACAAGGTAGATTGTCAAATGTAGGTCAACGTAGCGAGCTTTAAGGGCGGTTACACACGGGACCGGGGACGCAATCAATAACAGGGAAACACGATTCATCTGTGCGGAAGGAGCACCGTATAGTGACGACCTGGCTTTATCTATAATAATATTATAAAGAGGAAAGATTTGTTTGTTTGTTTGTAATGAATAGGCTCCGAAACTACTGGACCCATTTCAAAAATTATTTCACCGTTGCGAAGCTACATTTACACTGAGTAACATAGGCTATATTCATTGCTAGGAAATACTAAGTTTACGCGTACGAGTCGCGGGCGGCCGCTAGTAGGTATTCTATAAACGTACAAGAATAATATTATTGAATATCATTATTAATGTAAGCTTCATGCAAGCAAGCAATATTTTGGTGGCGTAGCTACCATAGGTCACAACCGGTGCTGATCGTCCCGAAATACAGCATATCAAAAAAAGATAACTAATAAACAGGAAATTGCAAGCATAAGATTTAGCTCATCGCCTGGTGTCTAAGTTCTTCGATTGCAGAAATGATACTATATTTTTTTATTTACTACTGATTATTTTTTCATTCACTACTGATGTTCCGGGTGAGGCAACCGATTTGATGAAATTTGGTCTAGGTATACGTTGAACCTCTAGAACGGTTAAAGGCAACTTTTTGTTATAATTAAAAACTAAAACCCGACTACTAAAACACCGCAATCTAAAAAGTATGAAACAAGAAAATATTCTGGTCAAAAATGGTTCAATACTTAATACTCAATTATTTATTGCTCTATAATGTAGTACAAAGGTGTTATATATATAAATGTTTTGATCATTATAGACCCTGTTAGGGCACTGCAATCGAAGAGAGGCGATTTGATATTACATAATATCAGTGCCCGGATATAAATATGCTTAAAAGCTAAAAACCAAATATTATTCTTAAAACATTTTATAATCTATCTTCTAAATATTCTTTTAAGTTGTAGTAGCATTTATTAATTAATAAATTTTTTATTTCTTTTATACAACGTGTAACGGAAAGGGTATAACAATATCAAAAATACCAAAGCAGTTAACGGTTACAAACTGTATGGGACCATTTGTAGCTGTGTACACGCATTTATTGATTCAATATTTTTTTTTGAAATATCAGTCAAATACAAGTCAAAATTTTGACTAAGTCACGCTTGCACAACACTATCACAGTACTGTTGGAATCGTCGAAAGACTTGGATGTACCTACCTATTATGCTATTAATTTAAATATCACAATGGTGGTTCATCTTTTAGTGTTTACTGAATCACATCTGAAATTTGTTGGTTTAGCGTTTCTCATTTTGACAATTCAGTTAAGTCATTGAGTTGTCGTCGCCGTGACAACATCTTGTGTTTTTGCCTTTCTGGATTACCTACTTACTACGGATAGCCTAGTGATATTTTTTGATGTCTTTGAGCAATCAAGAATATGATTATTCTCTGTGTCGGAGCAACCGACGGCAGCGTGATGGCCGACCGAGAGCTAGAGAAAGAGATTTACGAAACCATCAAAACGCTCGTTTCCATCTGTGGATTGGGTGAGGAGGTCGTATCACATGGCCAGCTCGGTCACCAGACCTCACTCCGTTGGACTTCTTCTTGTGGGACTAATTTAAAAGGAAGGTGTACGCTGTAGCATGCTCGTCAAGGGAAGAGATGATAGAAAGCATCAAGGCCGCGTTCTGTACAGTGACACCACAAATGTTGCATAATGTTCGCGCATCTTCTAAGAAAGTACTAGGCGCGCATGTCGAGGAAGGAGGTGGAGAAATTCAGGATCGCAGTGATTGTCGTGAAGTGATAACGTGATTTGGGGTCGCTGACCTCAATAGTGTTGTGATGCGTTTGTTTACGTTTTATTCAGTCATTATAGTTAATCATTTTTTATTTCATAAAAACAATAAAGTGTTTATTTTAACTCGGGATTTCGTATATAGAATCTATACAAGGTATAGTATCCACCTACTTTACATTGTTACCCCCTTTCCGTTACAGGTTGTATACATAGAGTCTTTAGTTATAGCTTTAATTTTTTCCGGTAGTTTATTGTATATTTTTATTGACATAACGTGTGGGCTGTTACTATGTAATGTAATTCTTGATGTTGGTAATGTTAGCTTGTTCTTATTACGCAGGTGATGGTTTTTAATTTCATCATTTCGTTTTTTGTAAAAATTTGGATATTTTCGCACAAATTTGCAGATTTCTAGGATGTATATACAAGTTAACGTAAGTATTTGGTATTTTTTGAAAAAAGGCTTACAACTATCAGTCTGTTCTATATTTGCTGTTATTCTAATAAGTTTTTTTTGTATTATGAAGAGGGTACATATGTCTGAGCTATTTCCCCACAGGGATATTCCGTAGCTCAACCAGGCGTATGCATATGCATAGTAGGTCACTATTGCTGTTTTTGTATCTGTAGTTTTTTTTTATTTCTCTTAGTGCATAGGCAAAACTTGAAAGTTTATTTCTTATTTGTTAGTTTATGCCACCTATTACTTACTCTATCAATACAAAACTCATTACAACATGTCAATTAAACGAGCTTCAACTTCTTAGGGCACATCATACGACCACGGCTTTCCTGAGAATTCTGGATGTATTAAACACACCAAAAATCTACGTGCAAAATTAGTTTTAATTAACGAAAGATAAAGTATAGTTTGTTAGTAAGTAGGTACCCACATAACCATTTTTGACCAGAATATTTTCTTGTTTCATACTTTTTAGATCGCGCTGTTTTAGTAGTCGGGTTTTAGTTTTTAAACTTACTTTTTATTTAAGTAAGTTATTTTGGAGTTAGGTACCTAGGGTGGTATCCTATTAATGTAATAAATACGAAAGATTGTGAGTGTGTGTATATATGTGTGTTTGTAAGCTCTAGACGCTTATAACGATACCACATTTATCAAATTATGTTAAGGTTTAGAAGTTCCTGTGGATCATCTTTGAAATTGTGATTAATATTTTTTGGTAAATGTAAACAAAACTGCATGCAAAAGCTAAAGTTATATATATTTTTAAAACCAGCTAATCAAGCACTTTCATTAGATACCAAACACGATATCGTTAAAGAATATTTATTTTTGACGTCATGACTTTTAGTCCTCTAGAGGGCGCCACATTCAGTTTATCGTGACGTCACATATCCTTTGACCAGCGGATCATTGAGACACTTCTAATGATACCTCATTCGTCAATATCTGTCGAGTGGTTTTGAAGCTACGATGGATCATCTGAACATACATACATACATACATGCAGACCAGTCAAAATCATAACCCTCCTTTTCGCTTCGCCGTAGTCGGGTAAAAATAAGGGGGGTGGGGGTAATACCATCCTAGAAAGTTCATATGAGAAAATATTTTTTTTAAGTTGGAGATTTGAAATTTGGCACGAATATATAAAACTTAACTTGGATTAAAATATTCGTTTCGAATATTACGGAAGATAGGGGAAAAACCGACCATGAAAGTATGTAGTCCACTCGAACGAAGTCTCAAACACAGCATGAGCATCTGGATTGAGTGATCTTTCTTAGTTTTCAACCTAGTCTACTCTTGTCATCAATCTGCATGCATGTCAAGATACTGTTGACGATGGGACGAGCTTCCTTGTGGTGTAGTGAAGAGGGAGGAGGGGGGGGGGGGATAGGATAGCATTGTCTCCTTTATGACTGATCGACCTTATCTTTGTGGATTTCGGTAGTTCTCTATACACTGAATGAATAAATGTGCGATTTTTATCTCTCCTTGCGGAGCGGGAATCGAACCCACGAACATTTCTGCAACGACTGTACCATGGGCCGATAAGTATGTAGTTCTAAACATATTCGGCAGAGGGCACTTAACGGAGGCTAACGGGTTGATACAGCAGAAAAATTTCATCGCCTACGATAACTTGCGGTTAGCTCAGTCGGAAGAGAAAATGTCGAATTCTTCCGTCTTCGGGTGGCAAAAGCCCATTTTACCTCTGGAGCCTACCCAAGCGAGAAGTATGGCTAAAGCCAGATTCGAGGTGGTCCCTTCAAGAATCTCGAGCTGGTCACCTAGACCGGTGGCCTAGTTCCCCGACCTACATGCTAGGCGCTAGTGACCCGCCGGGGACAGCCGATGACCCAGTAGCCCAGTTCACCGCGCGCGCAGGCGCTGAGGGCCACTCAATGAATCTACAATCCACACTGCAAGGCACACCTCCCTGGGAAAATGCAGGCCGCTTCTACCCGTTTTTGGGGAGAATTTCGGCTTTTTGCGAATGATTGGGGTAGTTTTTAGGGATGTTTTTTTTTGTAATAGCTTCGTGTATTTAAAAGGACATTTAATAGTATTTCAATACTGACAGACGTGCAAATCATTGGCCTGCCTCTCGGTTTTTTTTTTGCGAAACCTGATAGCCCCTCCTAGTGTTGGAAAAACATCGACAAGGAGTGGCGAGCAGATTAATCCTTAAGTTGTAGATATTAATAGTCCAGTAACAGCTTTATTATACTGTGCGACAAGTACAGACTACTAAGCTAGGATCTCATTACCACTTAACACCAGGTGGGATTAGGTTAATCTTGAAGTGTATTATAAAAAAAATCATCTCAAAACGGTTTGCTCCACTTTCCCTACGCGAACGGCTTCCCTACCGTACTCTGTGCTGAGGTCAGTTATTCCGCAACTTTAAAATCTGGACATCTTTAAGCCGTTCACACTCGCCTTCCATCAAGCGAGATTGGGGTCAAACGTAAGCCTATTTGATATTTAAAAAATTACCAGTTTGCATTATGCATGCTGGTAATTGCTACTTGCATGATGCGTTATATTTGCCTGCAGCATGCAAATCTGCTCACAAAAATATAAAATTAATTAATTCAATCATGAACATATTAAAAAGTCCTTCATAAAACATTTTGATTGTAAATACATGTTATGGAATCCAAAACTATTGCACAAAAAATCCAGATAAATTTTTATTAAGACAAAGTGTGGCACAATTTGGGCGGATCTTTCGTTAGTAAGCAATTGGCTACTTGACAGTTTTTGAAAAAGTATCGTAAAATGTGCGCCCGTTCATTTTATATCCCAAGCAATTCGATTTATCTGGAAATAATCTAAATAACCAGAGAAAAATAAGATTTTGTGTAACACATTTAAAAAGCCCGCGAAAACGCCTAGTCGCGTCGCTGTTGCAATTATGACGTCAACGTCCTAGACAACCGATACGCATAGGAACGACTTAATTAAGATAAACGGAAAATGTTTCAATAAATTCTTTAAACGATTAGAGACACAATAATTCAATTTAATCGGTAAAATAATCATGGTTTCGCCACATTAAAATAAATAATTTTCGCCGACAGCTGTCATTTCCGAATTGCAATGGTGGTTTCCGTTTCGGTTCTTTTGTTCCACAGATTAAAAAACTAAAATTTATTTTGCAAAAATAAAATACTAACTATGCTTTTAATTAAAAAGTAAAAATGTAAAATGATTACTTAACTAATAAGCTAACATATCTAACACTTTTCATATTTTATTGTTAACACTGTCAAGTAGCCAATTACTTCCAAACAAACTCAATACCTCTTCCCTTCGCAGTAACGACTGAACGGTAGTTATTGCTCCTGCCTGGTGACCCAAAGGTCTGTAGGTGTGAACTTCTCTTAGTATAAACATTCGTGTGTTGAACAATTGTTTGTTGAAGTCTCTGGAAGTTTTTTATGTATTGAAAAATTTAATGTGGTACTAGCATTGGTTCAGGTTTTCATAACACAAGTTCTTATGCTTCGCTAGCTGATAAGATCTCCTTCCTCTGCCTGATGAGATAAATGATATAAATTCGATCGTTCACAAGAAGTTTAACAAATGGAACAGCGAAAGCAAAAACCTTCAGATCAGACACAAGTCTGGAAGTGCTTTGTGCAGAAGGCAAAGATTCTGATAAACTATCTATTTGTTTAAAAGTCACAAATGGATAGTTAACTACCACTGTCTTTCTCGTATTATTTGCAATCGTAAATTTCAATAAGTAATAAAAAAATAATTATAATTGATAAAATAAACTATCAGTGGATTAAATTCCTAATTCCACGAAAAATGGGAAACAAATCTGCTAACTAGCAACACTCCCTGCTTTTGTTGTCTCAAAAGAAAAATGGCCGACTCGCTGAACGTCAAAACTTTGGACGAGGCAGCTTACGCAGAAAACGTGCGAATTTTCCAAGTAAATTGTTGTTTCTGGTGATCACCGCTCACCTGTGACGTGCCTAGTGCCTGTGCTAAAGTGGAGACAGTGATTGCGCTGCGGAAGTTTCATGGTCACTCTGAGGAGAATCCCAATTTTAGTGCCAGAAGTTAAATGCACGGTACGTATTTTCCATTCAACTTTACTCTCTTCTCTCCGAACATTAAGGATTGAAAGAGTGCTGTGCTGTAGCTGTAGTGTTATGACTAAGAGGATGATTAACGTTATCTTCAAATTCCATTGCGTTAGTCAGATTTAACTTGCAATATTTTGAAGGTAAACCTTGAAGGGTTTGTTTTTTTGCTTACGAATCATTTAACTGACGTCGTAAGTCGAAAGCAGAATCTTCTTATCCAAATACAGCTCGATATCACGTTGAAATCGTTGTGGTCCTATCGCGCGATGTCATATCCCATAAATAGAATGTTGTATTGTTGTGAAGTCTCGAAATGTATTTCGTATCGTCAGGTTATCAAATACGTTATAAGTTATTTATTGCTTACCTAATTTATTTAATTACGTGACTAAACGTTAAATTGTACTCTTGGGTGAAACACGTAAGGCGCCAATTTGAAACAAAAAAAATATTGTTTTTTTTTTAAACTTAAAAAATCGTGACTCAGGTGTTAAATGAAGTCTTGTCTTAGAAAATATCTATAATTTATCGCTCCTTATAAATGTAAACTTTTTTTTTACTTCTAGAATAACCAAAATTAGGGCTTGTTATATCAGTAGTATTTATATGTGGCAAGTTACAATGTAGAGACATATTATTTAAAATAGCATAGTATGTCACTTACGATTTTAACTCGTCAATTTTGGTAATTTACATTGAAGTAAAGATTTATTCATATTTTTAGTAATTTATTACTATTACTTTAACAAACAAAAGGGATACTTAAATTATTTGAAAAAAACTAGTCATCATTAAAAGTTTTTTTTTTTTTTTTTGTTTTTTGTTTAATCCACAATCAGCAGGTAATCACTATAAGCGGATTTGATGAGTGATTTATGTCGAGTGAAGTGTGTCTTCCAGCGAAGACTTCTACTTCTCATTTTCTATTAATTTATATATTATGTAGCTGGAGTATGTCCTTCCTTTTCAAACGCTTGACATAGCTTTGTTGGGTCAATTCGGCTGCAAGTGCATTGGTATGGTTTTTGAGCCGGTTTTGGTAGTTTTTGGCAATGGCTTGGATTTCTTCCTTTACCGTGTTCATTTGGAGGTGTTTGTGTACCTCGACATTAGTGACCAGCCATGGGGCTCTAGAGATTGTTCTGAGTATAATGTTTTGCATTCTTTGCAATATCATGATGTTGCTATTGCTGGTGCTACCCCAGAGCTGAATTCCATACATCCATACTGGTTTGAGGATTGCGTTGTAGATTAGGAGCTTATTGTCAGTTGAGAGCTTACTGTTTCGCCCCACTAACCAATGTAAATCTCTATACCGAATTTTTAGTTCCTCTCTTTTTGTTTTTAAGTGTTGGCTCCATGTCAATCTACGATCAAGGTGTAAACCAAGGTACTTCACCCTATCCTTGTGTGGCAGAGTTACATTTTCGAGGTTTACTGGTAGGCAGTCTCCCTTTTTCAAGGTGAAAGTGACTTGTACCGACTTGTTTGCACTGGCTTTGATTTTCCATTTATGCAGCCATTCTGTCACCAGATCAAGCCCTTTCTGTAGTGTGGCTGTCGCTATTATTGGATCTTTGTGGCTAGCTAAAATAGCAGTATCATCAGCGAAGGTAGCAGTGGTGACATTATTAATTTTCGGCAGATCTGAAGTATACAGTATGTACAAAACAGGTCCCAGGACTGATCCTTGAGGGACTCCAGCTTTAATTTCGTAGAATTTTGATGTTACCTCATTGTCCTTTACCTGAAACAATCTATCCTGGAGGTAAGAATGGAGGAGCAGATAATAACAGTGTGGTAAGTATGTTTTTATTTTAGTCAGTAGCCCATCATGCCACACTCTATCAAATGCCTGCTCTATATCCAGGAAAACCGAAGAGCAGTATTCATTTTTTTCTAAGGTATTCCTAATTTTATTGCATACTCGGTGTACCTGCTCCACTGTGGAGTGGTTCTCTCGAAAGCCAAATTGATGGTCCGGTATAACATTGTTTTCTTCTAGATGTGGTAGGATTCTTCTAAGTAATGCTTTTTCAAAAAGCTTGGAAAGCACAGGCAACAGGCTGATAGGTCTGTATGATGTTACCTCATTAGCTGGTTTACCCGGTTTTGGTATCATCAAGATTTGTGACACTTTCCAAAGCATGGGGAAATATTGTACTCTAAGACACCCGTTAAACAATGTTGTGAGAAAAACGATTGCCTTTCTTGGTAACTGTATCAGTACCTCCTTGGTTATAAGATCAAAGCCTGGTGATTTTTTGTCTTTCAGTGTTTTTATTATTTTACAAACCTCATTCGGTGTTAATGGCTTTGTTGGAAGAGACAGTTGGAAGTCTTGTTGGAGTATACGTTCCGTTTCGTTTTCCGTTGACGGGTGACAGATGGCATGCGGAATGAAGACCTTTGAGAGATGTGTTGCAAAGAAGTCAGCCTTTTCCTGTGGAGTACGGGCCCACTGGTTAATAGCATTTCGTAGGGGTGGTTTCATCTCTTGGGGTCTGTTGTACCCCTTTGCAAACTTCCATAGAGAATAGTTGGAAGCCTCTGTAGCATCAAGAGATTCCAGCTTTGATTGGAGGGCAGTATTGTGCCAATCTTGGATATTTTTTTTCAGTTCTTGAGCTGCAGCATTGAGAGCTTTTTTATCCTCTTTGCTTCTACTCTGTTGCCATATTCTGCGTAATTTGCGTTTTTCCAAAACTTTCCGCTTAATATACCAAGGGAAATTAGTTGTCACCTTTCTTTTCTGGAGTGCAGGTGTACTAAGCCAACAAGCTTCCTGAATAAGCATGGTTATTTGTCTTGTTGCATCCTCCAAATCCTCCGAGGTTTTCAATGCAACTTTTAATTCTATATTCTCTTCCAAGTATTCTCTGAAAGAGTGCCAATCAGTTTGCTTATTGTAAATTTTTTCAGGTTCAGTGTAGTCAATAGGTAATGTACTGATTGTCAGTAGTATAGGAGAATGGTCCGATGTACTATCGTAGCATGGAGTAGCTTTAAAGTATTCTCCAATCATCCCTTTCACTATGAAGAAGTCCAATAAGTCTGGGATTTTGTTTATATCTGTGGGCCAGTAGGTGGGTTCAGAAGTTGAAATTGTGGCTAAATTATTGGTATCTAGGCTCATCTTGAGTTGTCTACCTCTAGTTGATATCAATCTGGATCCCCAGTGCGTGTGTTTACAATTCCAGTCCCCACCAGTAACATATCGATGTCCTAAGGTTCGGAAGTATTGGGTGAACATTAACTCTGTGACCTTATATTTAGGTGGGCAGTAGACAGCAGACACTTTGTATCTTCCGCAGTTAGTTTCAATCTCTACTGTAGTTGCCTGTATGTGTTCAGTTTGATATGCGGGCATCAGGTGGTGTTTCATAGCCTCCTTAATAATTATTGCCGTACCACCATGTCCAGTACCATCAGGATGACCAGTTAAATATGTTTTATATCCTGGAATGATAATATTAGTAGAGGCTGTACAATGTGATTCCGATATGAGGACAATGTCTAAGTTATGTTCCTTTATTAGGATTTGTACTTCATGTTTATTAGGTGCTAGGCCATTAATGTTCCAAGCAGCTATATTGAGGGTTCCTATGTTACTCAGGGTGTGCAGCTTTCTAATGGTGAAATAATTTTTGTAATTGGTCCAGTAGTTTTGGAGCCTGTTCATTACAAAGAAACAAACAAATCTTTCCTCTTTATGATATTACTATAGATTTATTTTTATGCTAACATTCTGTTAAAAATTTAATACACCTCCACAAAATTTTCTGCTAAAATCTTTGGGGTTGATTGATAGATAATGCCGCTTGGCATTAAGTCTGCCTTTTTCACTATTTTGGTAAGTTTAAATGAAATATTTTTTTATTTTTTCTCCTAAAGTTATGTGGATTGATTAGCAATCAGCATTCTGGAGACACTGTTTCACCATTCTTGATTTAAAATCTCTAATTTGACATACTCATAATATCCAATATGAAACATAAAAGTTTGAGATGTTTGTTTACAAAAATTACTGAATAGATATGATTGAAATTTGTTTACTTGACATAATAGATAAATAGTAACTTATTAAAGGATACTTTTTAAAAAGAACAAAATGGCCAACAACGGCTAAATAAATGAAATTTAATCATAATATTGTTTATATGCAAGTCCATATTAACTATTAAAAAAATTGTAGTGTTTTGACCTGTTTACTTATTTTAACTGGTAAATTTTTAAATCAAGCATCACATAAGTGATATGTAAAAAAAAGATAGTTTTTTTCCATTAAAACTACGGAACTTGATAGTCACAATCTTCTTTTTCTTCTCTATAATACTAAAAATGAATCGCAAAATTAGTCGTAGTGTCGTAAGCGCATAACTCGACAAAGCCTGGACCAATTTTAACAATTATTATTTTTAAATGTTCACTTTTTTTTGACAGAACGAAGGCTGTCGGGTCCTCTAGATTAAAATAAAATTACCGAAGTGCAATGACGAAATTGTAACATCAACAAAAAAGTCAGCGATGACTCTCGGCGGCTGATGACGCACCGCCTACGTCATACACTCCATTCATGAGAAATCTTGGCACTGACCACTAAAGAAACAAACATTTATCAGATATTGACTTTATGTCTAAGAGCAGAAGGTTGATATTGCCATACAGTATTGGCTCATGATACTGAAATAATTGAGACTCGAGATGTTCCCTGTTGCTGTGTATGAAGGTTGAGATTTGAACAGTTGACATGGAAACTTAGGCTTCGACAAATTCGTGATTACAAGCACCTTATTTTAAAGGTCATAAAGTTCAAATTGATAAACAATGTATAAATAAAGTAATCTGTTTTCTCGAATTAGTGTTGATAGGAGTGTTTGTAAATAAGTAGATAGTTAATTTATGCAGGTGCACCAAGATAGTTAAGTATTAAATGCGGGTGGTGAACTTGGATGGGTGACCGGTGACAGCATGATGGCTGACGTCACCTGGCAGGTTTATTTTTATCTGTTTCAATCTTGGATCACGATCGCCCACTTCACTGTGGACATTAACGAAGTTCCCAGTATTTTCTTTTCAGTTTTTGTATTTTAAATCTCGTTCCAAAAATTGTGTTTAATTTATAGACAAAATTTTAGCGAGCAAATAAATGAACTCGTATGGTCACTCAAACATGTATGCAGTCCAGTGAACAAAAAAAAAGCATTCCTAACGCTTGAAAATGGCTCCACGAAAAGTAAGTAAGGCACGGTGGGTGTGGCTTAAAAAAGTGAGCTAGCGATGACACCAATACCGTTTCCATGAACGACTCGAGTCATAGGCGCGGACCAATCACATCCTGTGTTCCATTTCATTCTATGAGATGACGTAACTAACGAACCCTTTAACGAACGTCTTATTGTCGACCTAAACGCGTTAGACTTAAAGTTGTTTTTCAAGTGTCGATACTTCATCACTACATCGCGTGTCTATTGCTTGTGTGCTTTACATTTGTGTGTGTTTTGGTGCCGATATACGAGTGAAGTTAGTGTGACGGGAATTCTCCCATGTTTTTTTAACACGCTTTTATTAGCTTGGGTTGTATGTATCTATGTAACGGAATCTTTGAATCTTAATTTGACCCACTTCCCGGTCTTTGATTAAGATGAAATTTTGCACACGCTCTGAGTTCTGATGACAATACATGACTAGCTAAGAAACGTCATTACAAATCCAATATGGCGGCCTCCCCAAGATGGCGAACTGACTGTTTGAAATGCACTTCCATGATATGGGTATCAAAAGAAAGGGTTTGCTGTCAGGAATACGAAAAAAATAGTCACGTGATTCAAATCCAATATGGCGGGCGTCCAAGATAACGGACAGGCTATTTGAAATGCACCCCTATGATATGGGTATTAAATGAAAGGGTTTGCTGAATGGGATACGAAAAATAATTATATAATTATTGATACATGAGAAAACTAAAAAGTAGAAAATAAAAATAATAGTTTAAGAAACTAAAAAACACGCTTTTAGCTCGCACTAAAAATTACAAAATAATTCAGACATTTAAGAAAGAAAGCGTGGAGCGTTTTGTCCAAAAAGAGTAAAGATAACATAAACGCTCCACGCTTTCTTTCTTAAATGTCTGAATTATTTTGTAATTTTGAGTGCGAGCTAAAAGCGTGTTTTTTAGTTTTTTAAACTATTATTTTTTTCGTTGACTGATGTATTCTCATTCTAAAGTGTATCTTACATTTCCATATTGTCTCGGGTCTGGGTGTTGTGGTACCGTCGTTGTTTCTGATTTCTGTAACACAAGTGCTTAAGCTACTTACCATAGAATCAGAGCATTGTATGTGATGTTGTCCAATATTTATTTATTATTTATTTATCTTACGGTAAAGTCGTAAGAGCTCTAGTGTTATCATTTCATTGCTCGTGACGGCGATAATTTGTTGTTGTTTTCTTGTATACTAACCGTTTTTCAAAGTTAATTACCAAACAGAATCACTATCCGGTATCCGGCCGGATAGTAAAACAATGGCCGGATAGGCCGGATACCGGATATCCGTTGCATCTCTAATAATTATTGTTATTCTGTATTAGGTCTTAAGACCTGGAAATAAGGGCAAAACAAAGTCCAAATTGTGTAGTCTGGCGTGATTTTGTTTGGACCAATGGCATGTGAGTGATGAGTGAAGCGATGGCTGGCACATACGTCATGCTTGTGAACAGGTGCCAGGGGACTGGGCTGCTCCAGCTTACCTCTCAAAAGTAAATACTTATTTGAGTACTTAATTGTGTAATCACTTATACAAAACTACATGACTCGGTCCAAAGTGTTCTACACTAGCAATAAGTTAGATACTGCTACTGTAACTTATCTGCTGAGTTTCTTACCGGTGTCTTCTCTCTAGGTATAGGTTCCGAACTTCCGAATCGCTTCGCGTTGTATTGGATGACGATTCAAAAGTGTTACATGTAACCTACTTTTTTTTTATAACGCACTTCAAGATTGACCTCATCCCACCTGATATTAAGTGGTAATGAATTCCTAGCTTAAGGGCGAAAAGTATAGCACAGGAAAAAATTTTACTAGACTTGTCGCCCTTACCTTGAAGACTTGACCCCTGCTACTAATGCAGCACCCTCCAGGAGCTCTGTAAACCTTACTCACACGCGGGAACACAACAACACCGAAGTGATTGTTATTTGGCTGCGGTCTTCTGTAAGGTGAAGGTATTTCACCAGTCGGGTTGCTCCAGTTCGAGCGATAAATCGCTATGCCCTTCCTCTCTTAAAACTACTTGAATAAAGAGGTATTTGAGTTTGTGTTTGAGGTGTCAAGCTCTATGACGTCATTCGGTCCAATGTCGTCTGACACAGCAGGTGACTAAAGACGTGTCCTTTCGTCATCTCTCACTCACTCCTATATCCGTCTGCCGTGACAAGAAAACAATCTTGTGCAAGATTTTTAATAGGGGTGTTGGCTGCACTGTGCGCGATATTTGTTGACCGCGTTATGTTAAATTCTAGAATATTTTAAAGAAACAGAAAAATTTGATCTCTACTTGCTGTTTGGCGTAAATATGGAGTACTAGCTGTGCCCGCGACTTCGTTCGCGTATACCTTTTTTCGCTATAAAAGGTAGCCTATGTCCTTTCTCAGGGTCTAAAGATTGTCGGTGCCAAATTACAGCAACATAGGTCGAGAGGTTTAAGCGGGAAAGTGTAACAGACAGACAGAGGTACTTTCGCAATTATAATATTATTAGCTGTGCCCGCGACTTCGTTCGCGTGAATTACATCCTTTCATGGTCGGTTTTACCCTTTTCTTCCCTAATATTCGACACAAAAAGTAGTCTATATTTTAATAGAGCTATATTTGTGCCAACTTTCATATCTCTAACTTAAAAAATAAACATTTTCCCATATAAACTTTCAAAGGTGGCATTCCCCCCTGCTTTCTAACAAAAAGTAGCCTATGTCCGTTCTTGAGGTTCAACGTATACCTATGCCAAATTTCATCAAAATCGGTTGAGAGGTTTAAGCGGGAAAGCGTAACAGACAGAAAGACAAGAGTTACTTTCACATTTATAATATTAAGTAGGGATTAGTAGGGATGTAGTTCTAAACATATACATTTGCAGCGGGCACTTACCGGAGGCTGAGAGGTTGAACAGAAAAATTCGTTGCTATATAGTTGGTACAGATTGATACAACAGGAAAAAATCCCACGATAACTTGCGGTTAGCTCAGTTGAAAGAGCAGCACGCGCGATGTGTGAAAGTCGCGGGTTCGAGGCTCGCACCGCAAGGGGAGATGAATTATTCTTTTCAATGTTTCTTTATTCAAATAAGTTAAATGTAACACTTTTAAATCGTCATTACAATGCGAAGAGATTCTACTGCCGGTTCGAAACCCGTATCTACCGGGCAGACACCGGTAAGAAATTCAGCAGATCAGTTACAGTAGCAGTATCTAACTTATTGTTATGTAAACATTTAAAATAATTTAACGTGTCAAAACGCGACACCATTTTTATTTAGTAGTTAATACGAACTTCTTACTGCCCGACGTTTCGACTCGTTAAATTATTTGAAATGTTTAAAATGGAACGCGAAAGTCTTAAAACTTATTGTTATGTGTAGCTCACTTTGGACCAAGTCATATGGTTTTGTTTTGATGAGTGATGAAACGTTAAGTATTTATTTTCAAGAGGTAAGCTGGAGCAGACCAGTCCCCAAAAGTGGCACCTGATATTTTTTTTGTAATCTATCTGCTGAAACAAATATACATTATTTATATTTCCGGTTATTTAGTTATTTTTGTTTTCCTCAATAAATATTTTGCACGGGCGCACCCGTTTCTCGATATCTACTTTTACCTCTACCTAAAGGTTGTCTGGAAGAGATTGCTTTCTAGCAATAAGACCGCCTAAATTGTACTTAATTATGTCTGTAAAGCCAATATCTGTAAATTTTTCTGTGCAATAAAGTGTATCTATCTATCTACATTTTCAGTCATCCACCCTTTCATAAGAATTAAATTCATGATCTAAAAAAACAAATGACACAGACTACTTTTACCGAACAAAAGAGTCGCGTCGCCGTCATCTAAGGTAGTATCTATTAAAAACTATGACTAATCCTGTGTTGTTGAGTAGGGATAATTCTGGGAACACTTGACGTGCGTAGGGGTAAGCCACCCTATATTAAACGACGTATCTCGTTCGCTAAGCCAGTTTAACGTTGGGTGTATAGAAGGTTGATTTCGTCGATGGATTAAGGACATGTTCGGTGAGATTATTTTTTCTAAAACTCTTTACTTGTGTGCTTGTTAGGTTTTTTTAATACTGCTAGGTCTAACATAGGTCTGCGACTTCTTTCGCGTGGACTACCGGGTTTATTTTCGTAATAAAAGGTAGCCTATGTCCTTTCTCAGGGTTTAAAGATTGCTTGTGCCAAATTTCATTAAAATCGGTTAAGAGATTTAAGCGGGAAAGCGTAACAGACAGACAGACTTACATTCGCATTTATAATATTAGTAGGGATTAATTGTTCGACGGAATTTCATATAATATTTTTTTACCATATTTTTACATTCTTTGAATGTCATATTTACTTACATTAAATCGACAGCCTGAAAATAAGTTTCTATCAGCTAAAATGATTATATTGGGTAAATGAAATAATACGTGTATTTATTTTCAAACTTAAATACGTTTATTTTATAAATCTTGCAAAATTTAGTAAATTGAATTTGTTTAAACTGCCTTTCAAACTCAGGTTTCATTTTATATATGCATACTTAATATGACCAAAAAAATACTCGTGAATCTGACGAAGCAAAAGATAGTATCACACCTTTTACCACGTGTAACCTCCTCGTTTATGGACGTCTCATTACGTAACAACGCCATCTATTGGCGGTGGCATGTACTAAGAAGTCAATGACGAGAGCGCGTGTCGTAGCGCAGATGTGATGAGCACAGCGCCATCTACTCGTGGTGTCGTGTACTTCGTAAGTAGTGACGAGAGCACGTGTTGTCGCGCAGATGTGATTGGCGCGGCATGTGGGGCGCGGAGGCGGGGGGGTGGTGCGGCGCGCTGGCGGCCGCGCTGCTGCTGCTGCTGCTGCTCGCTCGCCTGCGCGCCGCCTGCCCCGGGGCCAAGCCGCCCGGCGACTGCGTGCACCACCAGGTACATCTGCCGCCCTGGTACACACAGCTGCTAATACCTACTAACGCAACGCCACGCCCTCTACAGGGCTTCACATGTACTTCATCTTAACAGAAAATGTCGACTTACTCCATGTGAATTGCAATAAAGATATTGAATTGAATTGAATTGAACGCTCAGCGTTTTTCGTTAAATAATAGGCTTTTCAGCTTAAATGGCGACTCCATCCCCTTACTAATTAAGTTAAACTTTGTTAACGTAAATAAATATTTTATTTTTGTATTAATAAACCTAAAAGGTGCAAACAAAGTTCTCATATTGCTTTCAACAGTATTCAAAAGTATTTTAAAAGAACATAAAAATATCATGTCCCCTTGCAATGTGGGATTCGAACCCACGATCTTCACGTATCACGCGTGCTCTTTCAACTGAGCTAAGTGTTATTGTATAACCATCGGTAAGTGCCCTCTGCCGTATGAGTTTCTAAAAAATCTTTTAATTAAAAGTGTAACGCTCAAATTTCATATACCACCAAGAAATACTCCACTCCCATATTACAAATACGATCTAAGGGGGTTCCAGTTCTGAAACAACAGTTTTTTATAGTCCATCTCATCGCATCAGCGAACTTTAAGGTAACCAAAAAATGTCAGTGTGTGATTAGAACCCACGCCATTCACTTACCATGTGTGTTGCTAATGAACCTGAACACAAGTTATAAGCAATGATTTTTTTCTGTTTTAAAAGCCTTCGTTCGAGGTTTTACACATCAATCGGCTTGTGGTACACACTGCAAAGGGAGATAAAATGTTTCCGTTTCTTTGACATACTACTTTAACTTCTGCAAAAGTTTCAAAGCTTTTTCTTTTAGCTCTGTAAACACTGACCAGTCATTGTCATTTTAGTATTATTGCATTAGAGAAGAAGTCGTCCTAACATATCAATTATTATGGTTCCAGGTGCACATAGTCCGTTGGGAGGCGCCTGCCCAGCCGCGGCCCCAGCGCCCCCCCGCGCGCCCCCCCGCCCCCTCCGCCGCGCCGCCCCCCCCGCGCGTCGCCACCGCCGCCCTCGCCGGCGCCCCCGCCGACCCCGACGACCACCCCGCGCCGCCCCAGATCGTCATCATACAGAACTCGACCCAAAACACGATTGCTCAGAACGCCCAGACCCCCTCCGCCTCTACCAGCTCCACCCCACCTCCCTCCACATCCGAATTCAGAGGTATACCGAAGCTTCCTTTACCTGAGCAGTGGATTCACAAGCGCCCGTTAGATTGCAAATACTCGTCCACCATACCGCGTCCGCTTGCACAGATAGTGAACTCTGAATTAGGCGCGGAGTTGACTCAAGAATCGAGAGCGAAGAAATACAGTGCGACGAGGTCGCCGTCGTTAGAGAAGGACGACAAGTCCCCATTTCTCGGCAGCGCGAAGTCTGATAAGGAAGTGTTCGGTTTCGAGCCGGACGTAGTCAGCAAGCTGGCGAGCGAGAGAGAGGAGATGAGCGATATGACGTCGCCCAAGGAGCCAGGGGCGAGCCAGGAGTCCCCCGGGAACCTGAGAAGGTTCAGGAGCGTCAGCACGAGGCTGAACATGTGTAGTGTTAACGAGAGCCCTCACTTGGAAGGGCAGCAGGAGAGGCTGGAGATGCAGAATTCTCCGAGAATCTTAGAGTGCAGCTCGGCGAAAGAAAAGTCTTCGGCGCCGAAATTCGACTTCTCCCCCAGAATATTTGCGGACAGCATCAGCTCGCCGCGTTTCTTTACGCCTCCTGAAATGGTGTCCCCCATGTTCTTCGCTGAACCTTCTCCAAAATCCGTATACTATGACACTGTTAGGTCTCCGAAGTTCTTCCCCGAAACTCCTAGAGACAGCGAAGTTCCTCAGTCTCCCAGAACGTTGGGTGATAATTTGAACAGGAGCAATGGCTTTGAAAAGCCGAGCTCCCCGAGAGTGCTGAGCGCGAAGCCGAGCCCTAAAGTGCACAGTTGCAACAAAGAGAATTACTTCACGTTCGAACAGACTGCGCTAGCCGAAGATGTTACGAGGGCGTCACCCCGTCCGAAGAAATACGGAGGGAGGAATTCGATCGAAAGAGAACGATTTACGCCGCCAGCTGACAAGGAAGTAAAGAAATACAGGAGGCACAACAGCTGCGACACGAACTACAAAAACATCGAACTGAACATCAGCAAATGCGATGAAAATAAGGTCGAAAACGAGAAAATGGATGAGAATCTCGACGTTGTCGACTGTTGTGCGAAAATAGACTCTTTGCGCGTAGACGTAAAGGATGAAAAGAACGAATTGACGCCGACACACTCGAACACGGCGCAAGCCAGGAGACAGAGGCTGAAGTCTATATCCTTGGACTCTGACAACGCGAAGATTATAGAACAAAACCTGGGCTTACCAATTGCGAAACAGATGAAGGATCAGATGAATGAAGCTTACAAGAACCAAGATGTGAGTGCGTCCTGTGAGAGTATGGAGAGGAGGGAAGAGTTTACCAAATCCCCTCCCGTGCAAAGACCGGTGTTTAAGTTTGAAGATGAGCAGAAAGATAAGCCTGCGGAAGAAGAAGAGCCTAAGTCACCAGATCTTAAACAGAAGAAATGTCTTAGACAGAGTTCTGATACTCAATCCTTCTTGGATATGCCAAGGTTCTCGCCTAAGGAGTTCGAAATCACAGTCACATCAGAAGAGGGGGCGACGACAATGGCCCAAACGGAAACGAAAAGGAAAGGAAAGAATCTACGCAACTTAACCATAGACTTAACAAAAAGAGACAGTGATTTAGAAAAAGAACTTCTAGAATTTGAAAAACTTTACACGAATGCTGAGGAGAAAAAGGTTAAAACGCCCACCCTGAAAGTTAAAGCGACCTCCTTGGATTCCTCTGAAACGGTGAACCTGTCTCTCCCACAGAAGAAGACTTTAGATGTCCCCCAGAATTCCGTATCAGTTCCAAACACGCCTAAACGCCAGCTTAAAAGGATACTTGCGCAGAAAAATGTGAAGACCGAGTTTTCTGGAGGGAAAATGGGCTTTAACTCCTTGCAAGCGGACCAGAGGCGGTTGTACATGAAAGGGCAAGACAGTGGGATATTCCTCAAGGAGAACCACGCTACCCTGATGCTGTACCAACCAGGCCCATCCAGGCTAGGCTCTCGCACCATGGGGTCTTTCGAAGAGAATGTCATCGACGTGGAAGGAGCCCCGGAGATCAACATATCTGGTACCGACAACCGCTACCATTTAGACTCCGGACAAACGCTCGGATCAAACCTGTTGAACTACAAGCAAAATCTAAGCGTGTCCAGCACTAATTTGAAGACGCTACCTGAAGGCGTCCCATCAGACGACTTTGAACCGAGTGCGGAAGACGAGAAGCTAGCGAAGAAACTGCACAGGCGCAACTCGAATCAGAGCTTAATGCTAAGCACACACAGTCTACAATCGTCCAACTGCTCGCTTAATTCCGCTGGTGCTTCTTGCCACAACTTAGCCACGGTGAGGACGAGCATATCGAACTTCAGCCTCAACTCTGACAACAGGCAGAAGAAGCTCTCCCTAGAAAGGAGAGACTCCAACGTATCTCTTATTAATTCTGAACACCTAGTCCCAACGACTCGAGTTTTCTGCTCGTCCAATACAAATCTCGCTGGGGATGGAGCGAAGAACTGTTTGCTCCAAAGGAGAGGATCGAACAACAGTCTCACATTGAACATCCACTCGTCCAACACGCTAAGTCGTCATTCCAGCAACAGTTCCCTGAACAAAGAAGCTAAACCAGGCCAGAAGAAAGGCCTGCTAGAACGACGCAGTTCCAACACGTCCCTCACGCTGAACATAAATAATTCCAATCCGCAATTATCAGTGAACAGAGGACTTAGCATTTCTAATTACAACCTCAACGGCTCATCCTGTAACTTGAGCAGATATAACAGCAATCATAGCATTGACAACCCGCCTAGGGAGCCAAAGAAAGGTATACTTGAGCGACGGAGCTCTAATACATCGCTCACGTTGAACATACATCCGCAAGAGCCCAGGGACTTGGAGATTGACGAGAATTTGATAGATACGAAATTGAAGGAGCTCCCGCATAGGGATAAGCACAGGAAGTCGTTGAGTACAGAGAATTTGATACCGAAATCGTACAAGAACAGAACTAGGCTGCGCTCTTCGGAGAAGTGCGCGGGTTTCGGCTCCCACGACAATCTGTGGTCGACGTCTTTCAACGCAGAGCAAGACTACCCTCAGAACTTGACGTACGTGTGCGGTGATCAGGAGAACGAGATTATTTACGCATTCGGGAGGCAGGAGGCTTTAGAGTCGAATTTCCAGCAGGGCTTCGTCAGGAATATAACTACGAAGCCGCTGAGTCCTCAGAGTACGTCGGAGGATTTTCGACTTTATTTGGCGAATATGCAACATCTTCAGAACGCTTCAAGCGTGCTGACGAGGAAGCAGTTGAGGGATTTGAACGACGTGTTCCAGAATGGGTACTCTAATGTGAAGTGTCATAGTTCTTCGGAGGGCCAGCATTGTTGTACAGGTAATTAATTGGATTTTTCATCTTCTTTTTTTTTATGTTACACTTCAAGATTTACTTCATCCCACCTGATGTTAAGTGATAATGAGGTACTAGCTTAAGGGCGACAAGTACAGCATAATAAATCTGTTACTGGACTTGTCGCCCTTACCTTGAAGGCTCGACCCCTGCTACTAATGTAGCACCCCCCAGGAACTCTGGATTCTGGATTTTTGGATGTATGTTTGTTACAATTATGTTACAACTCGCGCAAACGGAAACGGATCTGGTTATATTTTGTTAGACAGAGAGATGAAATACTAGATCAACGTACAGAATACGCAAGCGAGGTCGCAGGTAATAGCTATGAATACGATAGTCAAAGTCAATATTTCTTTATTCATATAGATTACATTAGTAATAGGTTCTTATGAATAGTCACTCTCTATATAAAACAAATGAAGCTATCTCCGGTACGGAACCTATGACTACCGAGAAGACACCGGCAAGAAACTCAGTAGTTTATGATATTCGTTCGCAGGGCGCGTCGAGGACATGTCTAAGGACAACCCTCAGACCGTGATCCCTGAGCCGCCGCCCTCGCAGCCCTGCTCCGAGTACCAGAAGACGCTGCTGAGGAACTTGCACCAGGAGTTCTGGGACATGCCCACTAACTACCAGGAGAAGCCGATAGTCTCCGGCTCACACCCGAAGAACAGGTAAACATAGAAGAAGGTACAGCATATGCCCTACCTCTGAAACTGTTATTTCTGCTGAATAGGTGATGTTACTGTAAGTCACAAAAAGTTATAATTCAATATATATATTTAACAGCATCACATACTCCGTGATAAGTTGTTAAAGCACTTGTGTTACAAAAACAACGACGGTACCACAACACCCAGATCCGGGACAATTTAGAAAAGTTATTTTTCCATATTTACCCGACCGGGAATTGAACTCCGGACCTCAAAAGATTGATCACGGCTCAAATTACGGCTCCTAACAAGTAGTCGTTTATGTTTATGTTATGACGTTGTATGGAACGTATGTTCTTTACTAAAAGTGTAAGTACTTCCGCCGAGCTAGGTGTTATCTGCTCGGGGACCAAGGTCCGACTACCAATCTTGGTGTGTACCAATATAGCTAGTGGCGACGATAACTCTGACATCACGATGTAGGATCGATGTTTTGATAGCGTTGTGTACTACGCCAATTCTGCTGACGCTGTATTTGTGTCGACTTGTAGGTCATGTCGTAGGTCGGCACAATGTGAACTGAAAGTAATTACTGTTGTTATGTTGTTGTGCAGGTACAAGACGATTCTACCGAACGAGCACTCGCGGTTTCTGTTGGAAGCGGACGCGGGCAGCACCGAGGCGTATATCAACGCTAATTATATTAAAGTGAGTGTAGTAGCATAATCAATGGTTGGAATAGGGTATTTTACTCTGTGGTCCCCCACATTTTTAGAATCCGCAAGGACTCCCCCACAACTGGTCACGTTGGCCACCGAGGGGTTTTAGTCGGTGCGAGCCCGACACACCACTCTCTGTTCCCCGCTGAGAGTGACGGTGCGGTAGACATTTCCCCCTCGACAAAAAAAAGGTATTTTACTCTACCTATATGAAAAATAATCTTAAAATATCTAATTGAGTTAGTTTAATTTTTTAAGAAATCAGAAATGTTATGTCCTTTTGCGGAGTAAGAATCATACCCACGACCTTCACGTATCGTGCGTGCTGTTTTCCAGCTGTTTCCTCTAAGCTACTTGACTGGACGACATGGCTATCAGGCCTAGCATACGCAATACGTCAAATTTATCGCATGAGATTACATAAGTTACGATACTGTTGATTGGCTAATAGCACACCGCACTCGTATTATCAGCCAATCAGCAGCTGACGCACTGACTTCAATCGATTTTGACGTTTGTTGAGAGCGCGATAAAATTTAGTCGCGTGGCGCATGGTAGGCCTGTATGACAGGAGTTTAATGTCAAGTGCCTCCCAATTTGACGATTACATGTTAAAACAAATCAAACCAAGGATTTAGGCGTTCTTGATTCCACAGACCACATAGATTACATAGTTTCTAAAGCATTTAAAAATCTTGGATTAATTTTGCGGATGAGCAGACCTTTCTCTGATTGGCACTGTTCTTTATTATACCTATGTCAGGAGCAACTTGGAATATTGTAGCAGCATCTGGAACCCACAATATAAACATAAATAATGTATTGAAAAAATACAAATCAAATTTATTAAACATTTAAGCTACCGGGATTTTCGTGCGCATTCTGACTACAATGATCCGTGCAACCTCAACAGCCTCTTGACGCTTGAGAATAGGCGTTATCTTCTCGATATTATATTTCTGTACAAAATATGTAATGGTTATGTGGACAGCACTGACCTGGTAACTAATACATTGACTCTGTCTGCTCGAACTAGTCATACAAAACTTTTTAAAATGTTAAGAGCTGTGGATTTTGAATAAACGATTAAAATAAAATTTAAAATTATTGTGTTTTTTTCTCATAGTTCATTAGTACTGTGGAATTTATTTGAGATGTGTAACCGTTTCCAGGGGCACGAGTACACGAAGAACAGCTACATCGCGACGCAGGGCCCGCTGCAGAATACCGTCTACGACTTCTGGCTCATGGTGCGCAAGAATTGCGCCGCGACACACGCCGTGCAGAAGGTGACGACACTCGCGGACACGCGCACACACACACACACACACACACACACACACACACACTATCGCGCGCGCGCTCATAAACACTCACAAAAACATTATTCAAAGTCAATCTTTTTTTATTCACATAGATCACATTAGTAATACTTATGAATAGTCTCTATATAAAGCAAATGAAGCTACCTCCGGTTCGGAACCTTTAACTAAAGAGAAGATACCGGCAAGAAAAGATTACAAACACACACTCACAAACACGTACACTCACGAACACACGCACAAAAATAAACACCGAAACACACCACACACATACACTCACACACACATAAACACATACACTAACAAACACACACACACACACACAAACACATTACTGCACCTGAAACCGAAGTGATAGTAGGTCAATCAGGGTGTTCGCGCATGCGCATCGCGTATGCGTTAGCTAATTTATATAACCAAAGATAATTTCCAGGTGGTGATGTTGACGAACTTCATCGAGAACAACCGTCAGAAATGCGAGAAGTACTTCCCACTCGAGCTTAACGAGGAGATCACCTTCCACAGCCCGGAGTACTCCGAGGGGGCATTCTTCGACGCCCCCCCATCCACCAACTGGTTTACTATCAAAAACTGCGGCATGATCAAGAAGCCTGGCTACACGATTAGGAAACTGGACGTGCGGTACCGGAAAAATGTTAAACGCGAATTATCGGATGTCAAAAGTGAATTAGCTGATGTTAAAGGCGAATTATCGGATGTTAATTGCGAATTAGCGGAAGTTAAAAGTGAATCAGCTGATGTTAAAAGTGATTTAACCGACGCGGAAACAGATTTAAGCAATTTAGAAAGTGTGACGTGTGCTAAAAGTGAATTAGCTGATGTTAAAAGTGATTTAGACACAATAGATGACAGTGTTACGGTGTATCATTATTGGTTTCACAATTGGGCGGACCACAAATGCCCTAAAGACGTGAACGCGTTGCTTAATTTGAGTCTCGACGTCTTGAAGGAGTCCACGTACGATTTTGATGGTACAGGATCTGATGATGATGACGTTTGCAAGTGTAGCAGTCCGAAGGTAACGTCCAAATTTGTATTTCCACCGTTGGAGGCTCAGACAAGTCCGTGTGAGGTGACCGTGAATGTGTCAACACCGTTGGATTTCTCTAGGGAGCAGAGGTCCCCACCTACAATAGTTCATTGCTCCGCTGGGATCGGCAGGACTGGGTGCTTGATAGCTATTCTGAACGGCATCAAACAGCTGACCAATGAACAGAAGGTGGACGTGCTAGGCATCGTTTGTAATATGAGGTTGAACCGCGGCGGGATGGTACAGAATTCTGAACAGTATGAGCTGATACATAAGGTTCTTTGTCTGTTTGAGCAGGCCTGCTTGCCGGAGTTATAGCAAGGTTATGTGTCGATTAGTGATGTGACTTGGCTGGGCGATTGTCGATAGTTTGTAATTTAAATAATAATTGTCGATAAAATTGTTAGTGTTACTGATTCGTCTTGTAAGTATTGTGGGTTTTTTTGTTGTTAATATTGTGCCGTTAAAGTATTTTAATAAATCGGAGACATTTAAACCAGCAATGAATAATGTTATAAATTAAATCAGTAACAAGGGTAAATCGTCTATATAAACCAAATGAAGCTACCTCCTGTTACCTATAACTTACAGAGACGATCCCGGCATGAAACTCTGTAGTTTTAATTACAAATAAAGTTGAACTTATTTAGCACTAAAACATACAGTGTCGTTTTAAATTGTGAAATATGATTAATTCTAGTCTAGTTTTTGAGGTTAATGATAATATTGGCATTTGCTGATATTAAAAGTTTTAAAGGAGACAATTTATCGATGGTTTATTTATCGCCTACCAGGTTACGTCACTATTGTAGACCAGTTAGGGATGTCAGTTACTATATATGTCGAAATAACGTCGCTCGCACATTTTTACTGTATTTGATTGATAAAATTTAAGAACGACAAATACCGCTCATGTCTTTTGCTGTTGAGGTTTTTGAGTTTTACTATTAAAATTACATTATAAAATATAAAACACGTATAATTCGCATCCATGTTTAGGGGCCGTTTAATTATTAAAACACGCAATTTCATGAATAGTCTCAAATATTTTGAAAAATCAATAAATTTACTTTGAAAAACTAATAAATGTAAAAATTTAAATTCATGTGTTTACTTTGAAAAAACTTTTTTTACTTGGTATCGAAATTAGTATGGATTATCGGTATTTGTCGCAAATTTCAAAATTATATAAATTGTCTGAGAGAAAACATTTTCATGCAAATGTCATTAAAAGTCGTTGCTTCGAGAGCTATTTGAAGCTGATTTTCAATGTTCAGATAAAAATTAACAAGCTGATAAAGTATAAACCGTTCAAATTAAGAACGCCACTAAGTTATTTTGTTACTGAATATTTTGATTACGTTTCAAATTAGTTGTATTGTATTTTATTAGCCGGTTAGTTCTTATCTTAAAAATCTTAATCAAATAAAGTGCTGACATTGTTTAAATAATTGACTGCTTCTTTTTTTCAAATTAAATTAATATTTTTACAATTTTAGGTGACGTTAAAATAATATTAGTTGATTTGCACAATTTATCTTTTAGTGTATAAGATGACTTGTATAGTTTAGCATATATTACGATTACATTATATAGTTTTAACATATATATTGTTAAAATTTAAGTTTAGATTTTAGATAGAAAATTATTCAAGGTTTTCATTTTATTTATGTTTGTTATTTAAATAATAGTTTTAATTGAAACTTAGTCAGCATTTAAATAAATGAAATATATCAATGTAAATAGTGTGTGTTGGAAAAAAATACTTAATACTATTTTTTGTTTGAATATTCGTATTTTTATGGTGAAAAATAAATTATTGAATAAGCTAAGTAATTAAATGGTACAAACTATGTTATCTTTTTTGAGACTTGGAAAGGGGCAGTCCATGATTTTGTTTTTCAGTAAAAAAAGCTCAAAGGTATTTGTTATAAATAGTTAAGTGTCGATGGTTATACAAAAAATATATATAATCAAAAGCTTGAACTAATTCTAGATAAGAATTAAAAATTGACTCATTTCGTGTGAATCTATTGACTATTTTATACTATTAAATGAATAGTTGTCCCCAAATTTTATAAAATTTATAGTTCAATAATATTGCCATGTAACTTAAGTAAGTAACTATATGAACACAGTGTATATATGTATTAACAACCAATGAAACATTAATTACTGCGGATATCTAATGGAATTATGAGATTGTATCATGAAACATAGATTAAGTATTATTGCAAGGCTAAAAGCTCGTTGAAGATAAAGGTTCGGTAACGATCCCAAAAGTTAAGCACACCGAGGTCCGCTTTTGGATGGGTGACCGACAGTAGTAAAATTGCTTGTAAAATTACAGTTGGGAGTGCCGGTAATCTTGGGTTAACAGTTAAGACAGTTGCAGATAACCGATTTTATTATTTTTATAGTACTATACGCCGTACTAGCGAACTTTAAATATTAGAAACAGAAAAATTTTATCTCCCCTTGCGGTGCGGGAATTGAATCCACGACCTTCACCAATGAAGGTCCCGCACCGCAAGGGGAGATAAAAAAATTCTGTTTCTAATATTTAAAGTTGCAGATAACAACTGAGAGGGATGATGTGACAGCTATCAAAACTGTCACGTCCATATTACATATGGTCGTCTATATTTACCGAAATTGAAAATACACAAGTATTTTCCACCCTTGGGCAAGTGTTATCAAGTTTCTTATGTATTTGTCCCCAAAGTTAATCCAAAAACACCAAAAATATCTAAAATTCCAAAAAACTGGGCAGTCGTCCAGATATGTCCTTTTCTGTCCTTAACTGTCAACTTGTCGCATAACGTCCCTACATAACGGGACAGTAGACGAGATTTGTCCTTTTTGTCCTGAACTGTCAACTTGTCGCATAATGTCCCTTTACAAGACAGTCGTCCAGATATGTCCTTTTCTATCTTTAACTGTCAAGTTGACGCATAATGTCCCTACATAACGGGACAGTAGACGAGATTTGTCCTTTTTGTCCTGAACTGTCAACTTGTCGCATAATGTCCCTGAACAAGACAGTCGTCCAGATATGTCCTTTTCTGTCTTTAACTGTCAAGTTGACGCATAATGTCCCTAAACGGGACAGTAGTCCGGATATGACCTTTTTTGTCCTCAACTTTCAACTTGTCGCATAACGTTCCTACATAACGGGATTGTTGTCCAGATATGTCCTTTATTGTCCTTAACTTTTCGCACAATGCCCATAATATCATAGGGTCCTGTTCATTTATTTACTTCATGCCTTTATATGTGTCTTTGAAAAGTTAACACTTTGAAGGTAGCCACAAATACGGACGGTGTTAATTTGTATGTAAATACATCATGAATTCGTAGAATTACGAACACGTACCCTATTCAAATAATGTTAAAAGAAGATTCATTTGAGTCATACCTACCGAGTTCAGAGTTCTGAGTCGACTTATTATCGGTTCCAATATTTGAAAAACGATCCGTTCTAACGGATAGTCATAAATTATACGAGGCGTAAGCTAAAAACGATCGACAGACTGATGACAGCTGATATTGAAAGTAAATTTGAAATTAGAATTAACGACTCGTAGAGAAACGGATACAAGCTTTTCGAAAAACGGGTCATTTCCACCATTTGCCGTCTCCGTCTCGGTCATGCATGCACCCCCGTTTTCCTAAGCAAAATCAGGGTTAAAGACAACTCATTGTGTGAATGTGGCATAGATGAGGGTACCCCAGATCACATATTCTTTAATTGTCAAAAGTACCCTTTATCTCTATATGATATAATTCCCCCTGAAATTCAACGTCCTTTCAACCTTAACTATATCTTAACTCTTTCTTTCTCTAAATATATAAAATATCTATGTAACTAATATATTAGTATGTATGATATTAGACTATGATTTCCTCTACCCTCCTTCCATAAATGTTGTGGTGTCTTTAATGTGTTGTTCGTGTTTGTTTTAGGTTCTTAATGAAGACCTCAGGAACCAATAGCTCAAATCACCGCGCAGTCTCCTTTTGTGACGTGTCTCTCTAAACACTTGACATTGCCGGAATCACTGCGTTGTATTTAAACGCGGGATAGTCCATTAAAAAAAAAAAAAAAAGAAACGGATAGTCATTTTTGACACGTTACGAATCGTAAAATATTGGAACCTAACTAACTTAAACTGGTTAGCATTTGGTAACGAATAGGACACATCGAAATATCGCGAACGAAGTTGAGAGAAACACCTACTAGGAAATAAAACGAACAAAACAAAGCCAGTATCTCGTGAGGTTCCGGGTTCGATCTCCCGTCGGGTCAATATGGTAAACGAACTTTTCTGTATTGTCTCGGGTCTGGGTGTTGTGGTACTGTCGTTATTTCTGATTTCTGTAACACAAGTGCTCATCAAGGGGGCGCGTAAGCAATAGGTTAGGTAACACCTGGTTTAACAATTACTGTGGTCTTGATTTTGTATTTTGATTACCGTCTAAAGATTATTTTTGAGGCAAATAGATAACTAACTAAAACATTATAAATAATAAATAAATATTGGACAACATCACATCCATTGCTCTGATTCTGTGGTAAGTAGCTTAAGCACTTGTGTTACAGAAATCAGAAACTACGACGGTACCACAACACCCAGACCCGAGGCAATATAGATAAGTTCGTTTCCTATATTGACCCGACCGGGGATCGAACCCGGGACCTCAGAGATGGCGCGACGCCTATGTCCGGCACGCTAACCTCGCGACTACAGAGGTCATCAAATGCAATGTGTAAATATGTACTTAACCATACTAGTGACACACCCCCTTGCATGTTCCTGCTCCCCCCTTGAGAGGGGCGCCCTACACTCTGGAAACCACTGCATTAAACTTTTCCACGGAAGCCACGAGCTGTGTCAAAACCAAAAACAAAACAATACGTATTAAGTTGTTCACAGCTGTTTGCTAAGTGATTAATGTCATAATTCCATTAGTGCTATTTTTGTATCTGAATACCGGGCTGTCTTTATATGTAGAGAAAAAAACTAGTGTCCGACCGAAATTTCGGTTTCGGTTTCGGTTTCGGCCAGTTTCGGCCAAAAAATCAAGTTTCGGCCCGAGTTTCGGTTTCGGCCAAAAACGGCCGAACCTTTCGGCCGCGCCGAAACTTACAAATAATGTATTTTTTTCACTTTATTTATAGGGTAGTTAAATTTTCAAACAGAATTTCTGTAACTGTGCTGATATTTCATAGTGATAAATCTTTGAAAGTAAAAATTTGTAATTATACGTCGGCGAGATATTAATTTTAGAAAAAAACGGGCATACTAAAATTTTTTCAACTTTTTAAGGTTTTTTTTATAAAAGGTTCGGTTTCGGTTTCGGTTTCGGCCGAAACTACAATGAAACCGAACATTCGGTTTCGGCAAAATAACATGTTTCGGTCGGTCACTAAAAAAAACATATATATAGAAGAAAATTACATACATACAGTATAGATAGAAAACGCATATACCGATGAAGTTATAATTTCTGAGTTGCTTAATTTAATTGGAAACTGTATACGTCGCTCATTGAATGCAAACAGACGCAATTCCAAATACCTTTTTACAGGACGTGAAAAATAATAAATAAAACGAATTGAGCTATTTTTTTATTATTTTGTTGATTATTAGAAACAGAAAAATTGTATCTCCCCTTGCGGTGCGGGACTTGAACCCACGACCTTCATGTATCGCGCGTGCTGCTCTTCCAACTGAGCTAACCGCAAGTTATCGTAGGCGATGAAATTGTTCTGCTGTATCAACCCGTTAGCCTTCGGTAAGTGCCCTCTGCCGAATATGTTTAGAACCACATATTTAAAGTTCGCTAGTACGGCGTAAAGTACTATAAAAATAAAAAATCGACTTTTAAATGTTCCAGTTCAATGATGTATAACACAAATAAATAATACATAATTCGTTTTTTTGTTTTTGCCGTTCTGTTAGTAAAAGTATTTGGGTTTGCGTCTGTTTTGCATTAAATGAGCGAAATATCATAACCACTTTTTCTATACCGAGGGAAGCTTAGAAAAAGTTGGTTTTCAGTTTGTCTATTTGATTATCCTTAAATAAGGGACACGTGTTTTTGCATTTTCCACCTAATCAAATAAAAACGGCGATACATTGAACTGAATTGTCGCGTGACGTCATCGGCGGGTACATTTGTTTCCCGCCAGTGACGTAACGAGCCCCCATAACGCACCAAGGCATCGTTTTATCTAAGTATTTTTTATTAATTTAGCATATGAACAAGTATATGTCCAATATTTTTTGTCAATTTGGTATTTTTGACCCAGTCCGCTACCCCATTGTGTAATCAACTATAAACAATTTTAAATTTAAAAACTCCCCGACATTAAAAAGTGAAAGAAAAAAGCCTTTTAATTTGGTACCTATATTGAAGAAGTTGTGACAAAAAAAAGGAAATCCGACATTTTCTGGCGGCGGCCATCTTGGATTTGAAATTTGTATGAATATATTCTGCTAGTCAAGCCCTTTTATATGATACCCATATTGTGGGAGTTGTGTTGAAACATGCAATCCATAATTTTGTGACGGCGGCCATCTTGGATCGATTTTTATCACATTTCAACCAAAAATATAATCAAAATCGGTTCATTGATCGATGCGATGCGATGCCATAGATCGCAACTCCCGAACAGATACACACACAGACACGTCGTTTTTGCATCGGGGGTTAAAAATCGCTCAGCGGTTGTCGCTCTTAGGCAAAAGCTCTTCAAGATAAGCCCGGTATATTGTTCTCAAACATTTTATAGATCCACGGTTGGTTCATATAAAGTTGTATGCTTTGTTTCGCTGTTGAAGTAGCAATTTGATTAATTGTATGACATTCTTGCAATATGTACAGTCGCCGTCAGTAGTGTATGGAACTTTTTGGCATTTTAACTGTTCAGAAGTATTTGGTCACTTTGTGTGCTCCGATATATCTGACGGTGACTGTACTACGCTCCAATATATCTGAAGGCGACGGTTCACAATTACCATGAATTCGTTTGTATTTTGCATGCAACTGTGGATCTACGAAATTGTATGATAGAAGCTGGTATTCAAAGATGTATGACAGAGTTTAGTCTTAACCTTGCAACGCCACAAACAGACTATAAGTAAGTCCATGATTTCTCAATTGAGAATCAATTAACATGCCGGTAAACGGTTTGGCAATGGAACCAAAGTGTCTCATGGAGTTTGGGAACTGGTCAAGTGCGAGTGGTTCTTAAGCACGAAGGTCTACGTACAATCTTCTTTAAAATATATAAAAGGAGAAACTGACTGACTGACTGACATATCAACGCACAGCCTAAACGTAGGCGCTTGAAATATGGAAGGGACGTAGTTTAGTTACCTTAGAGGTTCACTAAGAAAGGAATTCCCGAAATTCCCACGGCAACAGGAATGAGCGGGAATATACTGTATGAAAAATCTAAACCGGTTAAGTTAGACGCTTGGTATTTGGCATGCAGGTACCATAGTAAACTTAAAGCTTAGTTGCAACAGGATAGTGCAAAATTCCCACGGGAACGGGAGACCGCGGGCAATATCTGGAAAACCCCTGTAGTCCACGCGAACGAAGTCGCGGCACAGGCTCACGATTTTAGTCTCATTTCCAAGCACGATTGGGTCTCGAAGCAAGTTTTCCACGTGACATGTCGCTTGGCACCCAACGGTGTCTGAATGCGGTCCACTTTATATATTACTAGCTGTCCCGGCGAACTTCGTAACGCCTTTTTTTTTCTAAACTTTTAATTTTTAATTATTAAAAAACCAACATTAGCCAAATCGGTCTAGCCGTTCTCGAGTTTTAGCGAGACTAACGAACAGCGATACATTTTTATATAGATATAATATTTTATTTAAAGCCTACTGTTGTATATTACTTTGCATATCAATATACAAAAAAAACACTAATAAAAACTCTTGTGACACTTTGGTATTCCAATCCAGACCGAAATAGAAATATCTATAAAGTAAATAATAGGTATGTTATATAAACAATATTTTACACAATATTAATGTATATAATATATATAAGTATGTAAGAATTAATATTAATGAAAACAAGAACACCAAATTTTTAGATAAATTGTAACTTTAGGTATAAAATAAATTATGAATGAATATAGTTTTTCGTGTATGACATTGTATTTGTATAGATGTTGTCAATCTGAATGTATGTTGCAGGTATGCGGTGGAATTAGACCTTTTTCGATATGTCTAGTGTCAGTTGTATTTCACATAGTCTCGATATAGTTTAGTAACACAGACATTATTATATTCTTTACATGTAACACTTTTGAGTCGTCATTGAATATAATGCAAAGTGATTCTACTTCTGGTTCGGAACCTATATCTATCTAACTAAATTAAAGGTAAAAGCATTAGAAACAGAAAATTTTTATGTCCCCTTGCGGTGCGGGAATCGAAGCCCCGACCTTCACGTATCACGTACCGCAAGGAGAGGTAAAAAATTTCAGTTTTAAAAATTTGAAGTTCACTAGTACGGCGTAACGTACTGTAAAAATAAATAGCCTTCCGCACCCCCGCAAGCTCGGGAAAGATGAAAAGGCCATCTGAGGCCATCATCATTTGTCAGTTAGGGGGAAAAAGGGCCTACTCAAAAATATTTTTAAAACCATCCTCTTGATCACTCTATCTATTAAAAAAAACTCATCCAAATCCGTTGCGTAGTTTTTAAGATTTAAGTGGTCATAGGGATATAGGGACAGAAAAAGCGACTTTGTTTTATACATAGTGATAAAGAAATATTTTAGAAACTATTGTAAACGGGTGATTCCACCGTGTGCCCGCCGCTGAGCAAGCTGAGTGTGTCGACCCACAAATATCTTAATATTGTGCGTTTTTATCCCTTTGTATCTGTATGTGGTATTAATAAACAGATGATGGTATACACTGGTCTTTATCTTCGCTACCTTATCTTGAATTTCGTATCCCTGGAGATATTGTTTTACCTACAACTTGGTTTAGTGTTGCCTCTTAATCAATTTTTTTTATATTGCACTTCAAGATTTACCTCATCCCACCTGATGTTAAGTGGTAATGAGGTCCTAGCTTAAGGGTGACAAGTACAGCATAATAAATCTGTTACTGAACTTGTCGCCCTCACCTTGAAGGCTTGGCCTCTGCTACTAATGAAGCACCCCCCAGGAGCTCTGGAAACCTTAATCACACGCAGGAACACAACAACACAGAAGTGATTGTTATTTGGCTGCGGTCTTCTGTAAGGTGGAGGTATTTCACCAGTCGGGCTGCTCCAGTTCGAGCGATAAATCACTATGCCCTACCTCAAAATTTGTATCTGCCCTAAATCCATACTAATATTATAAATGCGAAAGTAACTCTGTTTGTCTGTGCGGCTTTCACGCTTAAACCACTGAAACGATTTTGATGAAATTTGGTATAGGTCTGGTATACGTTGAACCTCTAGAACAGACAGACATAGAGCGATATGGGAGTATTCGTGTAATTTAGTTTATTTTTTAAGTTAGAGTTATGAAATTTGGCACGAATATAGCTCAAAACTTGGATTAAAATATGGATAATTTTTTGGTTCGAATATTGGGGGAGATATGGGTAAAACCGATAATGAAACTATGTAGTCCACGTGAACGAAGTCGCGGGCACAGCTAGTTCCAATATAAGTCGAGTTTCTTCTAACTTGCCGATAACTTAGTAGCGGAAGAATCATGTAAGTACCAAGCTGGAAATAAATAGTAACTTTGCTTGTTCAATGACGATTCAAAATGTGTTTATTGCGTCCTAACCGAATGAAGATATTTTAGTTTGTTTGATTGATCGGTTAGCGGGTCAAAGCGGTCTCTTCGCTGTTTATCGCAAAGGAATGCGAAAAAACATTAACTTAATTACGCATAGACAAGATTACGTCATACTTACAATTTATACACTGATCCGCCCTTATAACGTACACAAAATTAAATATATTTATGATTACACTATTGGAAATATATTTATGATTACAATTTGGAAAATGAACTTTTCTTAATTGACTTGGGTCTGGGTGTGCTGGGATGACGCCCCCAGTTAGTTTTCATCGTCTGGTACTAACAGTACAAGGGGAATCCTTATTTTGAGACAATCAGGTGATTGGTGTGGTTGTCAGGCGCATTTATTTATTTATTTTATATTTCGTTTTTGGGAGTAGACCTCTAAAACTACTGAAAAACATTCCAATTCCCTTCGAATGCGAACTAAGCGTTTGCATAAAACAAAATAATGTTTTTACTAATAAAAACCACGTTTTAACTCCGTAACATTTGATTAATCTTCAAAAACGTAACCTTACATTGTTCGTTTCGTTTTTGAGAGTAGATCCTTATGCCTCCTCCGCACTACTTGCGAAGTTGACTGAAGTTAGAAAAATACGATAGTGAAGAGGCAAACTAAAAAGACACCAGTTTCATATGAAGCTGAGTGACTCTGATGAATGCAGATTCTGCAAGGAGGAAAAGGAAACACCTCTTCACCCCCTGTGTCACTGTCAATCTCTGATCCACAAACGAAGCATCCACCTGGGACGACATATAGCCCAACCGGATGAATTAAAAACCCTGAAAGCCAGGAAAATACTAGACTTCCTAGAATCGACCCGGCTAAAGGAGTTACTTTAAATTGGTGGCGAGTCACAATAGATCTGATAGGTCGCAGTGACCACAGTTCAATAGAACTGCACAGACCCAAGTACCCTATTAATAAATAATGAATAGTGTAGAGGCACTTCGGCTTGCCTCGTCAAACATCGCCTCGCCTCGGGCGACTTCCATTTGTTGTCTGTTTTTGCGCCCGAGTCAAAGGGCCCGAGGTTGTTGTCATGGATTTTAACGAGTGTGTAGAGGCACACTTCGGACTTCGCCGGAGGAACTTCGCCGAGTAAGTTCGCGAGTAGTGTGGAGGAGGCCTTAGGTTCAGAACCGGAGGTAGATTCTTAAAGCGTCTATAAATCAATTAGGAGAATCGTAAATGGCAATCCGTCATCGGATCCAACGTATTTCGATTTTGGTTGAAAGCCTCTTGTGTCAACATGACACGGTAAACACTTGTTGTTGCATATTAGCTCTTATACGCTCGACATAAGGCCGATGCAAAGTGGGAAGTGTGTAGTTATGGTCTGTATTAATGATAATCATAATAATAATCAATTCATTTATTAATGTTGGTCACAAGTAACGCTTATGCATCGTCAAAATGAACAAAAACCAAAAGTGAAGCTACAGCCGAGCGAGCAGACAATCATCCCTACTAATATTATAAATGCGAAAGTAACTCTGTCTGTCTGTTACGCTTTCCCGCTTAAACCTCTCAACCGATTTTGATGAAATTTGGCATAGGTATACGTTGAACCTCAAGAACGGACATAGGCTACTTTTTGTTAGATAGTAAGGGGGGGGGGGGGTAATGCCACCTTGTAATGCCACCTTTGAAAGTTTATATGGGAAGATGTTTATTTTTTAAGTTAGAGATATGAAAGTTGACACAAATATAGCTCTATTAAAATATTGACTACTTTTTGTTTCGAATATTAGGAGAGATAGGGGTAAAACCGACCATGAAAGGATGTAGTCCACGCGAACGAAATCGCGGGCACAGCTAGTGTCCGTGTATGTTTAGACATGATTGTCGCGAATGATGTAACGAATAGATATCAATTTTACATTCAATATCTGCCGTTGATAGTTGCGAATGCAAATATTCACTTTATAATATGGCGCCACGAATTTTGTGTATAGTTAATTATAAAAATGGCCAAAAAAAAAGGGGAGCATTCAGTAGAATAGCAACATCTTCCCAGAAATGTATTAAATTAGAGGTTAAACAGACGTCGCTTCAAGAGTTGTTTATAAAACGAAACAGTGGGATAATAAATCTGTGAAGTCCTTGGCAGTTCATAAATCAATAGGCGAGATGATTAGATTGTGTTAGTAGCCAACGGCGGACACTGGCCCCCACCACAGTAGGCATAGGGGAGATATTAGTGGAGTTAGAGTCCAACGTATCCGCCCCGTTTCGTCCCGTGGCGGTAATTAGCGTTTCACCACGGTAAAAAAAATAGGTGAGATGATTGCGTTTGAAGACCTTCCGTTTAGTTTGGTTTAAAGTGATTACAATTCATATAAAAAAATATATATATATTTGCAAGGCCATGTGAATTAGAAGGCTTAAGATTTTGTGATTAATATTATAAGAAATTTGTATTCTCTTTTAACACTCAATAATAAACAGATTGCAACGACAGTAGATATAATGAGTACCAGAAAAGAAGCGGTGTTGACATCTTTTCAGATAGCCTTTATAAATTTAAAAAATATTTACTAGATTATTTTAAAAGGTAATTAACTTTGTCTGCTCAGTAACTGTAACCTATTTTTTATATTTAGTTCGTTAATTGATATCTTTAGCTACCTTTCTAAACACAGTAATACCTACATACACACTTATATTATAACAAAATTAATTACCTCACATTTGCAAGTCCTGGCAGCCTGTAAATAAATCTGCACTTAGACTTTATTTCAAGTTTGTATGTAATGTTATTTTTTAGTGTAAGATTTGTTGTTTGTCCTATATAAATAAATAAATAATTTATTAGTCTAATATATTCGCAAAATGTTTGTATATTTTTTATACGAATACGAATGTCAAGAAATATGCGAATATTTGCGAATATTCGTGACATCACTAGTCTGTACCCACATCATTATCGGCTGGTCTTGGCCGGCGCCATTTTTGGCGCGATGGTACCTCGAAGTTAATTTGCAATTAAGTATGTAAGTAACTTAATGCGACGTGTAGCTTAATTATATGGGAAGCGTCTTCCTGTTAAGTAATTATCCTTTGACCTTACGACCTCAGCGGTTAAGGAAAGCGAAAGCGTGAAAGGTCCTGAGCAAAGCCGTCTTAAACTTACATAAAGCCCTTGGACACACAAGAACTTGGGGCCGTTTTGGAAAGTAAAATATGCTAATTATACTAAATTTTATGATATAATAAGTCAATTACGATATTAGGATAAAGAAAGAATAGCATTTTGTATCAACTCAACTAATGCAATTATAATTTTATTTATTTATTAGCTCGTTTCGATTCATGCGAGTTTCGTAGAGTCGTACAATTAGACGTATTGTCGCACGCACACAGCGCCGTGTCGCAGCTGCCAAACTGAAACGACGTTAGACGATGCACGGCCTTCAAGCCACACCTCCTTGCCCGTCGGAGTGGGGAGCGTGAGGTTTTTTCGTTACGGAATTTCTGGATTCGGTCCCGGCGCTCGAGGCCCGCGATAGAAGCTATGCAATAGCTTAAAAATATTCATTCATTGAAGTTTAAAATGAGTTACATGAGAAAACAAAAAAAAGAACAATAGGTACAAAACACTGAAAAGGAACATACTCAGCATTTGTCGGGGGGCCGAGGACTCCCCTACGATGGTCTTCCGTATGTGCCTAGAGAGTGAGCACTACTGCACGCAGGCAGCATTCAGTCTTGAACTCAAACCAAAAAGAAGTAAGTTAAGGAGTTATGTACAATATTTGTCACCTGATAGTATGAAGGTTGTTTTTTTTTAAAGTAGGTATAGGTATTTGTTAGTGAAATATAATTCCAGATATATTAGAATGCTTCTGGTTTATTGGTTTGAGAAATAGTCGGTCGTTCGGGGTCCCCAAAGAATGGAGGCTTTGGTTACGAGGCCCGTGTGCCCTTATAGTGGAGACAGTTATGGTCCTAGGTTCATGATTGACCTCATCCCTCCTGATGTTAAGTGGTAATGAGGTCTTTTTTTTAAGGGGGAGGGAATGCCATCTTTTCGCACCATGGGGACGGCAGCGACGTGTGTGGGACTCCCCCGCCCAAAAGGGGCGGAGACTACCCGAACTAAAAACTCCCCCCACCTTCTCATCGCCTGTTGACGGCGCTATGGGATACCGGGCGACCCATGACTGCCACAGTGCCATCGGCGGAATTGCTGCCCCTACGGGGCGGCGTCACCAGGTCCCCCCTGGATGGTCGGGGGACAGCAGATCGCGCATCTGCAGAAGACCGTGCAAGGCCGGCCGGGGTGTCCCCACACCCGCGGCTGGTCCCCGCTAGCAAGCGCAAGGGCGTCAAAGTGACGCCTCGCGCGTAATCTTCGGCGTCCCCGATGTGGTGGGGCAAGGGGTTCTTTTTTTTTTATATTGCACTCCAAGATTGACCTCATCCCACCTGATGTTAAGGGGTAATGAGGTCCTAGCTTAAGGGTGACAAGTACAGCATAATAAATCTGTTACTGGACTTGTCGCCTTTACCTTGAAGGCTTGACCCCTGCTACTAATGTAGCACCCCCCAGGAGCTCTGTAAACCTTACTCACACGCAGGAACACAACAACACAGAAGTGATTGTTATTTGGCTGCGGTCTTCTGTAAGGAAATTTCACCATTCGGGCTGCTCCAGTTCGAGCGACAAATGGCTATGCCCTACCTCTCTTCAGTTTGGGTCTACTAGTAAGCAGACACATATCGTCGACGCGCGCGCAATACCGCGGAAGAGCAGTATGTTCATACTTACTGCGTAACTGCAAAAGTGCAAAATTGAAACATCGCGCTCTCTAAACGAGTTGTGGATCAATTTGCGCTTAAACTCAAATATTTCTTTATTCAAGTAGGTACTTTTGAATCGTCATTGAATACAAGCAAAGTGACTCTATCCCCGGTTCGAAAGTGAAACCTATATCTACCGAGAAGACACCGTTAAGAAACTCAGCAGATAAGTTACAGTAGCAGTATCTAACTTATTGCTAGTGTAGCTCACTTTGGACCAAGTCATATAGTTTTGTTTTTATGAGTGACTAGCTGACCCGTGCCAGCTTCGTTGGGCATAATATTAATAACACAATAACACATATTTTCTCTAGAACTCATGTTGTCGCTACGGTGCAATTACAACCGCATAATTATATTGTCTAGTATGTAAACGAACGAACAAACATACGGTTTAAAAACAGTAAATAGAAATAGTGAGAATAATACATTAATATTGTATACATAAAATTCCTATAAAATGATTGTTAAAATTTAAAAGGTATATTCTGATGGTTAAAGTTACTAATTGATTCATACTTATTAATTAAAAAAACATTGTAGTGACTAATCCGGTTTGTGCCGCCACGCCATTGGTTCCCGCCCAAAATATGTCTGGGATCAGTGGTGGGGCGACGCAACCGACGTAATCTCATAATGTTCAGCCGAGTTTTGGTTCAGTTGAATTTTGTCAGTGCTACGAGTATCATCTATAAGTTCTCAGAGAAAGTGTCTGTAAATTTAGTAGGTACCAGGGGTTACATTAAATCAATGTGTTAAGAGAAATAAACGGCCAAGTTTTGCATCAGTGTAAACGTTGAGTTAATTAAAATAAAGTTCTTGTATTAATTCTGTGTGTTGTTTTAGTAAATAACTATCACTCAGTAATATATCTTTCATAGTTATGGCAACGTTCCTAAGAAACGATTTTATTCGACCGTTTTTTCTCCGATTCGCTTTGCAAAACGGCCTACCTACCACGTAAAAGCCTTTTACGTTTCGTTTTTTTTAAACACTTTTTGTATAACCTATGACACTCTGCAAAAATGTGGTTTTCTATTGGTGAAATATTTTTTTTTTAAATCGGTTCAGTAGATCCCGAGATTATCCCTTACAATTTAACAAATATACAAGCACACAAACTTTACTTTTTTATAATATTAGTATAGATGAAACAATTAAGTACTCGAGTAAGTATTTACTTTCGAGAGGTAAGCTGGAGCAGACCAGTCCCCGCCGGTAGCACCTGTTCACAAGCATGACGTATGTGCCCGCCATCGCTTCACTCTTATTAAGTAAGTCACTAATAACTTACTGAATAGTTCTGGTTATTTATACGAATTGTTTTATAGTGTTTTACGCCGCTCTAGCGAACTATAAATATTTGAAAGAAACAAAAAAACTCTCCTACGATAACTTGCGGTTAGCTCAATTGGAAGAGCAGCACGCGCGGTACGTGAAGGGTCGTGGGTTCGAGCCCCGCACCGCAAGATATTTTTGTTCTGTTTCTTTAAAATATTTAAAAGTTCGCTAGTATCGGCGTATAAAAGTAAAAAATCGTCTTGAATATTGCACTGCAAACAGCTCTTTAAATTATTAGAGTGACCCATGTCGATGCACATTTTTCTACTGGGGGTGGCATAGGATGCTAAGGGTAGCGTGGCATTGTGCTAGGTGGAGCATGCATCAGCCACTTCAGGGCCTCCAACATCTGGCCCCAAGCCTCAGAGGAGCACGCGTAGCAGGGGACATCAACCCATGCCCGTCACAGACAAGCAGCCCTCCAAGGCGACTCCGCCTGCGGCTCCGCCTGCCGCAACTCGAGGAAGACGGAGAGGTAATCGGAGGAAGAAGAGGACATTGGAGCCCCCCAAGTCAGCGGCGGTGGTGGTGACCCTCACTCCGGAGGCGGTCGAGGCCGGGACGACCTACGAGGCGGTTCTCAAAAGAGCCCGTGGGGGGATCGGCGAAATCGTTGGTCTGACGCCTACGTCCTTCCGGAGCAGGCCAACGCAGGCAGGCGCCCGCATCTTCGAGTTTGCCGGTGAGGAGGGAGTTGGGCAGGCGGATCAGTTTGCTGCCAAGCTGAAGGAGGTTGTAGCGGATGTGGCCAGCATAACCAGGCCTCAGAGGTGCGTTGGCCTCATGGTGTCCGACCTCGACGACTCCATCGCCAAGGAAGAGGTCGTGGAGAAAGTTGCCACAATGGGCGGATGCACGAAAGAAGACATAAAAGCCGGGGAGATTTACCCGAGCCGGTGGGGCATGGGCGCCATGCGTATGAGGTGCCCAGTGGCTGCGGCCAAAATAGTCGTGGAAAGCGGGAGGTTCCTCATCGGGTTCAGCTCGGCCTCTGTCCGACTCCTCGAGGACCTCCCGATGCGCTGCTTCAGGTGCTACGGCACCGGTCACACTCGCGCACTCTGTCCCGCCACTGCCGCCAGAGACGCCCTCTGCATGAGGTGCGGGAAAGCGGGACACAAAGCGAACTCCTGCGAGGAGAAGTTCCGCTGCGCCGTGTGCGCGGACAGTGGGCGTCCTGCAGGTCATAAGATGGGGGGGAAGAAATGCAACCCCCCCCCGAAGAAGGGAAAACCGATGGTCCCCGTAAGACGGCCGGCCAATGCAGCCTCTGAGGGCCAACGTCCTGCAGCGGCACAAGAGGAGACAGGGGCGATGTCCGAATAATGCAAGAAGTAGGACATCGCCAAATACTTCAGACCAACACCAACCACTGCCGGTCAGCCCAGGACCTACTGTCCCAGGCGATGGCCGAGTGGTTGGTGGACGTAGCAGTCGTAGCGGAGCCGTACGCAGTTGCTGCGAGTTGGCTTGGCGACCAGGAGGGCCTGGTAGCCATTGCGAGGCGAGCCACCTCTGACTCCCCCCCCCTCTCGCTCATTGAAAGGGGATCGGGATATGTGGCCGCAGCCTGGGGAGATGTTGCCCTCCTGGGCGTCTATTTTTCGCCGAATCGCCCGCTGTCGGAGTTTGAGGACTTCCTCAGTGTCCTCACGGCGACGATTGGTCGCTTAGTCCCCCGCCAGGTCCTGATCGCAGGCGACTTTAATGCGAAATCAGTGACCTGGGGAAATCCGGCCGCGAGGGCGAACAGAAGGGGTGAGCTCGTCGAGCTGTGGGCCACGTCGTCGGGAGTGAACCTCCTAAACCTGGGAGATACTCACACGTGCGTGCGACAGCAGGGAGGTTCGGTGGTGGACATTGCGTTTGCCACCCCTGCTCTCGCAGCACGTGTGATAAATTGGAGGGTGGAAATGGTGGAGACTCTGTCCGACCACCGTTATATACGGTGGGAGCTCTCCAGAACAGGCTCCGCCGGAACGTCCCGGTCGGGCAGGCAGCGCACGTCCCCCTTCCCGAGATGGGCACTTACCCAGCTGGACCGGACGGTGGCCAGAGAGGCAGCAGCTGTACAGGACTGGCTCGCACCTTCCATGGACGGTCCCGATGTCAACACATCAGCCACCCGCCTGCGCGAATCGCTGACCGAAGTGTGCGAGGCCTGCATGCCGCGGTCCCGCCGACCACCACCTAGGCGAGCCGTTTTCTGGTGGTCCCAAGAAATAGCAGACCTCCGAACAGCCTGCATCGCGGCGAGAAGGGCGTTCCAACGCAGCCGCCGTCGAAGACGCCGTGACCCGGCAAATGAGGACCGCCTGTACGCCTCCTATGTAGAGGCGAGACGGGTCCTCAAAGCAGAAATCGGTGCGGCGAAGGACAGGGGCCGCGCGGAGATGCTCGAGGGACTGAACAATGATCCGTGGGGGAGACCATACAGAGCGGCGCGCAACCAACTGCGTCCCATTGGTCCCCCGCTGACGGAGTCCCTCGAGCCATCCCTGTTAAGCCAAATACTTCCGGTGCTCTTCCCATCTAGAGCAGAAGCCTTTTCGCCGCCGGTCATGGGCCCTTACCAAGAGCAGCCACTGGAAGGTGTTCCGCCTATAACGGAGCAGGAGTTAGCCACCGCTGGGCTCCATCTGCGGAGCAAGAAAACCGCACCAGGTCCGGACGGCATACCAGCTAAAATAGTAGCCTTAGGGGCCACAACCATGGAGAGCCGATTTCGGGGCCTCTTTAACAGCTGCCTGATGGCAGGCGAGTTTCCGAAGCCATGGAAGGAGGGCCAGTTGTGCCTTCTGCGTAAAGATGGTCGACCGCCCGAGTCTCCTGCAGCTTACCGGCCAATAATTCTTTTGGACGAGGTCGGTAAGCTCTTTGAAAGGATCTTAGCCGGGCGGATAAATGCGCACCTGCGCGACATAGGGCCAGACTTGTCCGATGCGCAGTATGGGTTTAGGGCGGGGCGCTCCACCATGGACGCCGTTTCGCGCCTCAAGGGCATAGTCGCAGAGGCAGTGGAAAGGGGGGAAGTGGTGTTGGCGATATCCTTTGACATCGCCAACGCATTCAACACCATCCCCCACACCACCATCCTGGAGGCTCTGCGCCACCATCAAGTGCCGGCATACTTACAGGCCCTGTTGGCGGACTATCTAGAAGATAGGCACGTAGTGTTCGTCAACAGGGATGGTCACTTCTGCCGCCATAGTGTTGAGACCGGTGTTCCACAGGGGTCCGTCCTGGGGCCCCTCTTGTGGAACATCGGCTTTGATTGGCTGCTGCGGGGTGCGCTTCTCCCGGGCATGAGTGTCATCTGCTATGCAGATGACACCCTAGTTACTGCCCGGGGGCGGAATTTCAGGGAAGCGGCATGTCGCGCTTCGGCAGGAGGCACGTTTGTGTCCAGGCGCATCGAAATGCTGGGGCTACGGGTGGCGCTGTCAAAAACTGAGGCAGTACTGTTCCACGGCCCTCGACAGCGTCGCCCGCCTGATGCCCATATTGTGGTCAACGGCGTCCGCGTAGAGGTAGGGGCCCAGATCAAATACCTGGGCCTCATAATTGACAGTAGGTGGTGTTTCGGGGCTCATTTTCGGGGACTGGCCGCGCGCCTTGTTAAAGCGGCCGGCGCCTTTAGCTGGCTGCTGCCAAATATCGGGGGGCCCAGGGCCAAATGCCGGCAACTCTATGCCGGCATTCTGCAGAGTATGGCGATGTATGGTGCCCCCATCTGGGCAGACACAATTTCGCGGCGTGAGAACGCGGCCCTCCTTCGGCGGCCACAGCGGGCCATCGCCCAACGGGTGGCCCGCGCATACAGGACGGTCAGCTCGGACGTGGCATGTGTCCTTGCCGGTGCGCCGCCCTGGGCCCTTCAAGCCCAGGTGTTGGCCAAAGTATATAACTGGACGGCAGAGAGAAGGGCCTCAGGGCGGCGCCCTGCGCTACGTGAGCGCGAAGCGGTGCGCACGGAGGCACACGAGGAGCTGATCCGGTCCTGGACCCGGGACCTTGCCATTGCGCAGGTGGGCCGTAGGACACTCGACGCGGTGGGACCGCTGTTGCGGCCATGGTTAGAAAGGCGGCACGGTTTCCTTACGTACCGCCTGGTGCAGGTACTGACCGGACACGGTTGTTTCGGGTCGTACCTGCACCGCATCGGCCGCGAAGAGGCCCCGAGCTGTTGGGGATGCGGGGAACAGACCGACACGGCGGAACACACCCTGGCGCAGTGCCCGTCGTGGTCGGCCGAACGAGCTGCGCTGATAGCAGCGGTGGGGGATGACCTCGCGCTCCCAAAAGTGGTGGGGGCGATGGTTGAGCGCGAGGAGGCCTGGGTGGCCGTCGCCTCTTTCTGCGAGACTGTCATCTCGCAGAAAGAGGCAATGGAAAGGGAACGCGAGAGCGACCCTTCAGCTCCGGCGAGCAGAAGACGCAGGAGGCTGCGCGCAAGGCGGCATTTCGCCCGCCTAGTGCCTCCTGGCGGGGACCAGCCGGCCGTGGGTGTGGGGACACCCCGGACGGCCTTGCACGGTCCTCCGCACCAGGGCGGGAACGGCTTAGCACGCTCGGCCGCTTCCGCCGGCCCCCCCGATCCAGGGGGGCGAGTTGGGGTTTAAAAGACCATTCCGCCTGGCGCCGTGGCTGTTGTGGTTTACACCGTTTTCCCACGGCGCCAACCAAAGGCGATGAGAGCGTGGGGGGAGTTTTTAGTTCGGGTAGTCCCCGCCCCTTCTGGGCGGGTTGGTAGTCCCACACACGTCGCTGCCGTCCCCACGGCAGCGATACGGTGCGCAAAGGCATTCTCTCCCCCTTAACAAAAAAAAAAAAAGGTGGAGCATGACAACACAATGGAGGGAGCAGACAGAGGGAGAGTGGCGCTGTGGAATGTAAGGCGGTGTGGGGGGGTTTTAGTGGGTAGTCCGAGGTAGGTAGGTAGGTGGGAGTCCCACACACGCAGTCACCCTCACTCGGGGTGGCGGTACGGTGCGTCAATGCATTTCCCCCCGCAAAAAAAAGAGGAAGCATGACGTGGTACAGTGGGAGAGGTGGTTTTTCGCAAAGGTTTTTACACCTTAATTGTTTAATCCCCGACGCAAAAACGACGGGGTGTTATACGTTTGACGTGTCTCTGTGTGACGTGTGTGTATCTGTCTGTTGTTATTTGTGCTGTATATGTCACCGTAAGATTGTAAAAATCGTTAGATTACAATCTATCTCACGAGATTGTAATCTGTCGAGAGATTGTGAACCGTAACATTATGATTGCAATTTAACTCATTATTTTTCGCTATATTGTAATCTATCGAAGTGAAACCGTTAAATTCCAACTGTCCCGCGTCGAACTGTCAACATTCTTCGTCGGAAGCTCTTCCTGATTGGTCGGGTTATTTATTGTATGAGCGACCAATCACGACCAGCCTTTCTATGTCCCCGTAAAGTTAGGAATGAAACTCAATTCAAATCTTTAAAATAGAGATGTCGTTTTAATAAAATAAATGCACTTAAAAAAATCTTCAAGTATTTATTAACTATTAAGTAGGTAATCAATAATCCATAAATGATTTGCCAAACGTTACAGATCAGCGATGTATACTTTTTGCGGACGATACTACTCTTAATGTCAAATCACTACATAGTATAAAACAAAGTCGCTTTCTCTGTCCCTATATCCCTTTGTACGCTTAAATATTTAAAACTACGCAACGGATTTTGATGCGGTTTTTTTTGATAGATAGTGATTCCAGAGGAAGGTTTTTATGTGTAATAAAAAATAGAAAAGCCAATATTTCTTAGTATTTACATTACATCCGTGCGAAGCCGGGGCGGGTCGCTATCAAAGAATAAAGACCAGTTAATTGATATTACTAATAGCAATTTAAGGAAAATAATTGAGTGCCTAGAATATAATAACTTAAATTTAAATATTAGTAAGACAAAATATATTAAGTTTGAAGCAAAATTCAATGAAAATAAACAACAACATGACGTAAATCATATGAATTATAAAGTAGACAACGTTGTATTGACAAAATTCTTAGGTGTAACTTTAGATAAATACTGTAATTGGAAATCTCATATTGAGTTATTAATAGACAAAATTGACAGATTTGTATATGCACCTAAAAGAGTAAGACAAATAGCGTCTAAGGAAGCAGCTCCCATGGCATATCATGGATATGTATCCTCCATGTTACGATATGGTCTAATATTGTGGGGAAACTCAGTTGACATGCCTAGAGCTTTCTAAGTCCAAAAGAAATGCATTAGGTCAATTTGTGGGGCACACTTTGGATATTTGTAAGCCTTTGTTTTATTTTATTCATTTTTTATATTGCACTTCAAGATTGACCTCATCCCACCTGATGTTAAGTGATAATGAGGTCCTTAAGCTTGAACTTAAGGGCGACAAGAATAGCATAGTAAAGCTGTTACTGGACTTGTCGCCCTTACCTTGAAGGCTTTCACCAGGTATTTTTGTTTAGAAGCTTGAACATTCTGCCACTTCCCTGCTTATATATTCTCAAAATCGGGATTTTTGTAAAAAGGTACATTCATTTATTTGAAAAGCAAAAGACCATGGATCCAGGGGAAGAAAAGCAGAAAAAATAAAATAAAATAAATTACTACTCTATTACTTTAAAGAATTTGTGTTGTAAAGTGTCGTATGTGCGCAGTAACTTGTTTAATTAATTAAAAATATTCCCCTAACTCTGTATTTCATGAAGTCACCGACGAAGTCGCGGGCACAGCTAGTTTATTAAACTTTTACTTAAGCTTTTAGAAGTGAGTTATGAAATATAGCGTAGTAAGTTGAGTTAACGCAATTCCGCGGCGCAGCGCTACATAATCCTTGTTACCCATCATTGCAATAGTATTGCGCCACCCACGACACGCGTTACACGCATCTTGCATTAATTAACAATTAATTCAATTAATTTGTGCTCTGAAAATAACGGGACGTGACATTTGATTGTGAGTACTTAGGCTAAGTGCTTAAATTAATTATGCCTTTTCGGTGAATATTTTTTTAGAAATAATTTGTTTTAATACTTATTTTTATTTATTAATGTTTTTTTTATTTAGTTTTGATATGTACATTTGAATTTTAATTAAATATTTAGGGAACAAATTATTTTAGGTTTATGTGTGATCCAAATTAACATTGCATATAATTTTTTTAGGGAAAATATTCTTATTAAGTATTATATTTATTTATCTCGAATATACAACATAAAGAATTAAATTACATCATAAACTTACTTATTAATAAAAACATAATACTATAAAAAGATAAAATAGAAAATGTACAAAATACTTACATAATATTTACTTATTATTATTATTATTTAATGAAATCAAAGTTAGGGAAGTGAATTATAATAAAATTTATCGTTATTGAAAATTCCTTTTAAATTGAAATTAACAATAAATTCAATTAAAAGAACTAAAAGTAAGAATGTGTTGCTATACATAAAAATAACTCAAAATAAATAAAATAGGATTTATATCTAATAAAAAAATGTAAGAAAATTGACAACGAACAAATCAAATCCGCCTTCTTAATACGGCGTTTATTATGTCACTAAGATCATAACAAATGCTTTTAAAAGCTGCGGCTTTCATCAAATGACTGATTTTAAACAAATGCCATATTGTTATGTTTATAATTTATTTTAAAAGAGGATATCTGTTGAGTTTGTTGTGGCGCTTCTTCTCAACAGAAACAACGTCGAGGCGCTGTTAGGAAAAAATAATTGACGTGCAAAAGAATTTATTGTAAATCCACTTGCAGAAATAAATCATTTCATTTCAATGAAATGTATGATCACCTATAAAATTGACTTAAGTAAAACATTTTGCGTTAAAAGTAAAAAAAAAGTAAATTAGAAACTTTTTGACAAATTCTCCGTGGTTCAGTGGTTAAATTAGGTAGGCGACCAAAATATTAAAGGTCCTTGATTTCATTCTCGCTATGGAAATACTAAATTTGATTTTTCGGAAATTAATTAATCTTAATGAGAATTATGTTTCAGTAAAAAAAAACGATTTTATTTAGTCCGTCAGTTAGATTTTTGAAATACAATGAACATGTATTTTCTGGTTCAACAAATGAATAGAAATTGATGATAATCAAAATTCAGTGAAAAAATCAAAATGACGTCGCAATTTTAACCCAATATTTTGACACATTTTGACGACCTCCGTAGTCGAGAGGCGAGCCTTTTTCGTCGCACCATCTGTGAAGTCCCGGGTTCAATTCTCTATCGGAAAATTTCACACTCATTATTTTCTTTATACCAGTCGAGTCGAAAGTTTTGTCTCAATTCTCTTTGAACATAAACGTTGGAAAGTGTTGAGGTTGAGTTGCCTGCTCTGGCACAGGTGCTTATTGCACTTAAAAGAAGAGGTCAACCCTCGCCTATTTCATTTAGGTGTCTACATTAAACTGAAAATTTAAAAAAATGTAATAATATGTAGTTCTAAACATATTCGATGGAGGGCTCTTACCGCAGGCTAACGGTTGATACAGCAGAACAATTTCCTCGCCTACGACAACTTGCGGTTAGCTCAGTTGGAAGAGCAGCGCTACGTGAAGGTCGTGAGCTCGATTCCCGCACCACAAGGGGAGATAAAAATTTTCTATTTCTAATATTTCAAATTAAAAAAAACCCCGATACAAAAAAAGTATGAAAATAACCAATAATGGCGGCCATATTAGATTTGAAATTTATCGTAAGTAGTGTGCAGCATTCTGCTACTCAAGCCCTTTTATGTGATACCCTGTATTGAGGGAGTTCTGACAAAAAATATAGGTTTTAGGGCATAACGATTTATCGCTCGAACTGGAGCAGCCCGACTGGTGAAATACCTCCACCTTACAGAAGACCGCAGCCAAATAACAATCACTTCTGTGTTGTTGTGTTCCTGCATGTGAGTAAGGTTTCCAGAGCTCCTGGGGCGACAAGTCCAGTAATAGATTTATTATGCTGTACTTGTTGCCCTTAAGCTAGGACCTCATTACCACTTAACATCAGGTGGTATGAGGTCAATCTCGAAGTAAAATATAAAAAAAAAAATTAGTAAATCCGTCATTTTCTGGCGGCGGCCATCTTGGACTTGATATTTGTCATTTTAAATATATTCTGCCAGTCGGCCCTTTTATATGATACCCATATTGTGGGAGTTATGATAAAACATGCAATACACAATTTTGTGACGGCGGCCATCTTGGATCGATTTTTATCAAACATAGCTAAGAACACTGTAACACACGTCGGGACGTGTTCATCTTTCAAACAAAATCAATCGAAATCAAAATCGGTTCATTTGGTCGGGAGCTGCGATGCAATAGACAGATACACACACAGACACGTTTAACTTTGTACAACCATCCGGTCTAAGTACCTACTTGTCCTACCTGGTGTACTTTTTGATTGTTTTTAATATTTTTTATTTCCATCTAGACCGAAAATGAAAAACTCGTTTCGGTCAAGCTAAACCTACGTCAAAAGACCTGCATTCTTATTGGGCCTTTTTATCAAGGTTCCGAACTCTAAGGGTAAAATTCGATCCTGCTTGATTGCGGTGTCCGTCTGTCTGTTTATCACCAAGGGCGCCTTGCCAGGTAGTCATCAGCGAGCTTCGATATCAAGATTTTTGACAAGTTTACTTTACTGGCTGTGGCAGCGACTTCGTTCGCGTTAATTCTCGATAAAAAATCACTACATAGTATAAAACAAAGTCGCTTTCTCTGTCCCTATTCCCTTTGTACGCTTAAATCTTTAAAACTACGCAACGGATTTTGATGCGGTTTTTTTAATAGTGTTAAGAATAATGTATAAGAATAAGACACCGCGCGGTCTGGTCTTTACGTAGCCATTTTATTTTCACCATAAATAAGAGAATGTGACGTCTAGTGATGGGACGTCACTTTGCTGACATCTAGTGATGTGACGTTCTTAACAAATAGATATTAAATAAAATAAATAGAAATAAAAATGTTTATTTTTCAGACAACCAAGATCCATATCGTGTTAGTAAATTAACTTAATAACAATGTTAGTACTTAATTACTAAAACGGACCTCGTTATATTGATTCAAGAGGAAGGGTTTTATCTATACTAATATTATAAAGAGGAAAGATTTGTACCTATTTTTGTATGTTTGTAATGAATAGGCTCAAAAAGTACTGGGCCGATTTAAAAAATTCTTTCACCATTCTTTCAATTTGACATAGGCTACAAAATTTGGGATCCTTGGTAAAATTTGAAAAATTTCAACAGTAAAGCGGGAAAAATTCTCTAAGGCGAAACGAAGTTCGCCGGGACCACTAGTGTACCTATAATATAGGTTGTCATCATTCTTCCCACCAAATTTGATCTAATTCTGTTTCGTAGTTATTGCGTAAGTTTGTTACTCTTCACAAATAAAAACTGAATGTTTTTTTTATTTTTTATATTGCACTTCAAGATTGACCTTATCCCACATGATGTTAAGTGGTAATGAGGTCCTAGCTTAGGGGTGACAAGTACAGCATAATAAATTTGTTACTGGTCTTGTCGCCCTTACCTTGAAGGCTTGACCCCTGCTACTAATGCAGCACCCCCCAGGAGCTCTGTAAACCTTACTCACACGCAGGAACACAACAACACAGAAGTGATTGTTATTTGGCTGCGGTCTTCTGTAAGGTGAATTTGGATAAAATGGCCTACCATGATAGATAGACTCTTGATTAAGATAAAAATGTTTTTTTCCGAAGTATTCAATGACGTTTCAGATAGAAAAAAATAGTTGTATAATATTTTCGATATTGCATCAAAAAAAAATTACCACATCACATACATTGCTCTGATTCTGTGGCTTACCACACACTTAGCTAAAGCACTTGTGTTACAGAAATATAAAAAAACAACAGTACCACCACACCCAGACTTGAAATATTTAAATAATAGACCGGGAATCTAACCCGGAACCTCAAGATGGCGTCGCTGCTGCGGAGGTCGCATTTAATTGTAATGCCCTTAAAATACATAATACTTACAAGAAATGGTCAACTACATTTTATTTTTTTATAAAGTAATTTATTTATGGTAATTGTATAACACGCTGTTACTTTGAGAATAAATTAAAATACATTTAGTACGGTACGCTACGTGCAGTGTTGCCGAATTCTAGTTTAGGCCACAGGCATCATGTATAATATCGATATTATTATTTATTTATTTATTTATTACTTGCATTACATTGTAACAAAATCATTAAACTAACAAGTTTTAAGACAACAGATACAAGAACCCTGTAAGGGTATAGCATATTATGTCTATCGACACGATACAGTTGAAAAGGAATCTGGATAACAAACGATAAAAGTAGGGAATTTTTATTTTACCCACGACCGCGACGGAACGGGCGCAGGCGTTTAGAGTGAGAGATGTGTGAGCGTTTGTGCGAAGTAATGTTCCCACATATCTTTTAAAGCAATGATCCGATTTTGATGCGGTTTTCAATAACTGGTTTGTGTTTGATGAGTTCATGTTCTTAGCAGTGGCGGATTTACCAGAAGGCTGAGTAGGCTGGAGCCTAGGGCGGCAGATTTTAGGGACCGGCAGCACCAAAATTTTTAATTAAATAGAATCATTTTTGGGTATTTTAATTCTAAAATATTTTTTCTCTTGTTGTCGGGGGGTGAGAGGGGGGGGGGGTATAGGAATGCAGAGGTCAGAAGGAGCGGCAAATTTTGAATAGCCTACTGGCGGCAAAAGTGTTAATCCGCCACTGGTTCTTAGACAGGTGTCGTGGCTGTATCACTAGGGGGCGCCACAATATTAGTGCAAAACAATGTTGTTACAATTTTTATAGAGCTTCACGCCGTCTAGCGAACAATCCATACTAATATTACAAACGCGAAGGAAACTCTGTCTATTTGTTTGTCTGTCCGGCTTACACATCTAAACCACTCAACCGATTAAGATGAAATTTGGTATAATTATTCGATGAACCTCTAGAACAGTCAAAAGCTACTTTTTTGAGGATAACAAAAGAAATGAGGATAACACCGCCCTTGAAAGTGTGGGTTGTATGCATGTACACAATCAATACCCTGCAGTTATGTTGTGTTAGTAAAAGATACAGCATGATGTCTATTTTACGGTTAAATGAATTTTTAAAAGCAAAAATTCATTTTTTAGAAATCATTCATCAATCATTCATTCGTTAGAAAACATAACTTTGTAAAATCATAATAAAACACCTACTCAAATTTTGTGGACGTATTTGTTACAACGTATAGATGCCGCCATTAAAAGGGACGTAGCTAATTTAGAAAGACCCGTATAAGAAAATTTTTCTTTTTTAAATACCTATCTCTACAAATGATATTTGGCATATTTGCTCAAAAATTGGATTAAAATATGGACTACTTTTTCAGCAATAATATATCTTATGTATCTCAGGGTGATGTAGCTTTACAATAGAGAACGAATTTGTGAAATCGGCATTATATTGAGTTATTCATTACAAACATACAAAAATACATATCCTCTCTCTTTGTAATATAAGTGTAGATGAGGTACGATCGATAATGAATAAATAAATCAATATTGGACAACATCACATACATTGCTCTGATTCTGTGGTAAGTAGCTTAAGCATTTGTGTTACAGAAATCGGAAACAATGACGGTACCACAACACCCAGACCCTCGGGTCTGGGTGTTGTTTTCTATGTTGTCTCGACAACATAGAAAAGTTCGTTTCCCATATTAACCCGACCGGGGATCGAACCCGTTACCTCAGAGATGGCATGGCGCGTCGCCTAAGTCCGGCCCGCTGTCCTCTCGGCTTTAGAGGTCGTCACCGCCATTATCGGTAGAGTACTACCATTGTTTTTGCCAGAGATGCAACGGATAGTTTTCGCCGGATATTCGGCCGGTCACACAATACCAACATTTTAGTTTATCGGCTGGCGCGTCGTCATGTTTCAACCTGTTATCAATTGCAGGTACGCGCGGACCGTTTTCTAGCCAAGAAACGAGTTTTATTAAGTAATTGGCTACTTGACAGTGTTAACAATAAAATATGAAAAGTGTTAGATATGTTAGCTTATTAGTAAAGTAATAATTTTACATTTTCATTTTTTAATTAAAAGCACAGTTAGTATTTTATTTTTGCAAAATAAATTTTACTTTTTTTATCTGTGGAATAAAAGAACCGAAACGGAAACCACCATTGCAATTCGGAAATGACAGCTGTCGGCGAAAATATTTTATTTTAATGTGGCGAAACAATGATCATTTTACCGATTAAATTGAATTATTGTGTCTTTAATCGTATTAAGAATTTATTGAAACATTTTCCGTTTATCTAAATTAAGTCGTTCCTATGCGTATCGGTTCGTTGTCTACAACGTTGACGTCATAATTGCAACAGTGACGTGACTTGGCGTTTTCGCGCGCTTTTTAAATGTGTTACACAAAATCTTATTTTTCTCTGGTTATTTACATTATTTCCAGATAAATCGAATTTCATGAACGGACGCACATTTTACAATACTTTTTAAAAAACTGTCAAGTAGCCAATTGTGCGGAACTATTTCGTATGCAGTACACGTGCGCCCGCCTAATTTGCTGAATAGATAAGTTTTTTTTTGTGTTTACTGTGTATATTGATAATTTGTTGTGGTTTTCTTGTATACTAACTATTTTTCAAAGTTAATTACCAAACAGAATCACTATCCGGTATTCGTCCGGATAGTAAAACAATAGCCGGATAGGCCGGATGCCGGGAAGCAACCGGATATCCGTTGAATCTCTAGTTTTTAGATCTCTCTAGGTATACCATTATTTTTACTAAATTATCGATAGATTACGAACTATTAAATGACAACACTATTAAAGAACGAATAACGGTTAACTACGTGTTACACGACTAGAACAATAATGATTGTACACATTATGTAATTTAATTAAAAAAACCCGCACCTGTTCTGTATTAGCACATGGATTTAAATGCGCCAGACAACCACAACAGAACTTTTAAGAGAGGTAGGGTACAGCGATTTATCGCTCGAACTGGAGCAGCCCGACTGGTTATATACCTCCACCTTACACAAGACCGCAGCCAAATAACAATCACTTCTGTGTTGTTGTGTTCCTGCGTGTGAGTAAGGTTTACAGAGCTCCTGGGGGGTGCTACATTAGTAGCAGGGGTCAAGCCTTCAAGGTAAGGGCGACAAGTCCAGTAAAGTAGAATCACTTTGCATTATGTACAATGACGATTCGAAAGTGTTATTATATGTAACCTACTTGAATAAACAAATATTGAATTTGAACAGATTTATTATGCTGTACTTGACACCCTTAAGCTAGGACCTCATTACCACTTAACATCAGGTGGGATGAAGTCAATCTTGAAGTGCAATATAAAAAAAAAACGCGTTAAACCGCGACACCATTTTAAGCAGTAAGTAGTTCGTATTAACTACTAAATAAAAATGGTGATGCGTTTTGACCCGTTAATTTTTTTTAAATGTTTATAAATACATTTTAACGCATTAACTACAAAAACGTTGCGTTTCGATCCGTTAACTTATTTATTAACTGCGTGAGAGATGCCTGTTCGCACTTGACTGATTTTAAAATGGTTGAACCCATGAGGATAAGGTGGACAATTAAACGGCCACCCAGTCTGTACTGGCGACATTGGGCCGACATAATAGCTCATTATACGCGCCAAAACTTCTCTCTGAGAGCTGAAGGTTGGGCCTCAAATCCTACGGACGTCATTAAGTAGGAGCAGGCCCTAATAAAAAAGGTTCTTTTTAATCGAGTATTAAAAATACTAACCTAACCTAAATAAGAGGTTGGGCATTTTTTCTAGTTTTAAAACTATGTATATCAGATTTCTTATAGAATAAATTAAGTTTCTTTACGAATATTCATAATGCAGTCAAAGATGAATTGTGAAGCTACAGTTAAATATCAATTTTGTTAAATAATAAATATTGGACTACATCACATACATTGCTCTGATTCTGTGGTAAGTAGCTAAAGCACTTGTGTTACAGAAATCAGAAACAACGACGGTACCACAACACCCAGACCCGAGACAATATAAAAAGTTCGTTTCCTATAAATATTGACCCGACCGGGGATCGAACCTGGAACCTCAGAGATGGCGCAACGCCAAAGTCCGGCACGCTTGCCTCTAGGCTACGGAGGTCGTCAATTAATTGATTAAAATAATTATTTAAGTGAATCACGCGATTTGAGGCCGTATATAGATCGAATAGCTCTCTTCTGCAATACAAAAGAAGTTTGTATAAAATACTAGCTGTGCCCGCGACTTCGTTCGCGTGGCTACGTCCTTTCATGGTCGGTTTTACCCCTATCTCCTCTAATATTCGAAACAAAAAGTAGTCTATATTTTAATAGAGCTATATTTGTGCCAACTTTCATATCTCTAACTTACAAAATAAAAATTTTCCCATATAAACTTTCAAAGGTGGCATTACCCCCCCCCCCCCTCTCTTTCTAACAAAAAGTAGCCTATGTCTGTTCTTGAGGTTCAACGTATACCTATGCCAAATTTCATCAAAATCGGTTGAGAGGTTTAAGCGGGAAAGCGTAACAGACAGACAGAGTGACTTTCGCATTTATAATATTAGTAGGGATTTTAGCAAAGGTAATTTCCCATTTCGTAAGTTATTATATACGTCAGCCATTAGTCAAGTGTAAATTGTCAACGTAGTGACAATATAGACTTTTAAAATGATTTATAGCAGTCACGAGTCGTTAAAAACAATGTTTGCTCATTGTAGTACATTAAATACGCAATCATTTTGTATTTATATTATATAATTAAGTTGATACTTGTGTGTGTAATTATGGGACGCCATAACTTGCGCTTAAAGATTAACTAATAACGAGGTGATAATAGACCTTGGCCTTTAACAATAATTCAAGTACTAATTTGCTAGCTGATGTCCGCGAATTCATACGCGTAATTTAGGTAAAAATTTCATAATAATTATGTGATGTTAGTATTTTTCTCAATAAACATTTTGCACGGCCGCACCCGTTTCTCGATATCTACTATTTCCTCTACCTAAAGGTTGTCTGGAAGAGATTGCTGTCTAGCAATAACACCGTCTATATTGTACTTGAATGTGTATGTAAAACTTCTGTAAATTTTCTGTGCAATAAAGTGTATCTATCTACCTATCTATCTATATACTTTTTTATGTACGTTCCGTAACACTTATGCATCGTAATATCCCTACGTCGTAGTTTCCTACTAACTCGTACTAATATTATAAATGCGAAAGTAACTCTGTCTGTCTGTCTGTTACGCTTTCCCGCTTAAACGTCTTAACCGTTTTTAATGAAATTTGGTATAGGTAGGTATAAGTTAAACCTCAAGAACGGACATAGGCTACTTTTTGTTAGAAAATAAGGGGGGGATGGGGGTAATACCACCTTTGAAAGTTTATATGGGAATATGTTTATTTTTTGAGTTAGAGATATAAAATTTGGCACAAATATAGCTCGAAACTTGGATTAAAATATAGACTACTTTTTATTTCGAATATTAGGGGAGGTAGGTGCTAAACCGACCATGAAAGGATGTAGTCCACGCCCTACAATTTAAAATAATATTTAGATGATAGATTATAAATTGTTCTAAGAATAATATTTGGTTTTTAGCTTGTAAGCATATTTATATCCGGGCATTGATATTATGTACATCAAATCGCCTCTCTTCGATTGCAGTGCCCTAACAGGGTCTATAATGATTTATATATGTCGCAGTCATCTGGTTTAATCAGCTATTTGATTGGATCACTAGCGCGTTCATTGAATGGCGACGTTTAATTGAATGACTAAAGGACAACTCGTCATATTGTTTAAACGTTAAACTTCTTGACTGAACGTCATTTAGTATTGTCGTTAAATGGGATATAGGGTGACCATAAGTTCGCCACTTAAAAGATAACTAACAGATAAAAAAATGAGGACATGACATAACACACCTTGAAAAGGTTTTTTTATTATATTTTAACAATTTTAAATCTTAAGGCACTCAGGCTAAAAAAAAATTTTTTTACGAATAAGTCGCTTTAAATCTCAATTTCACTCAAAAAATTATCAAAATAGTGCTATTTGATTATATCTGTACCAGCTGTTTGACGCCATCTTTGTTTTGATGAGCACTAACGCCGCAGTGGAAAAAAAATGAACTAAATTACAATCATCTGACTGATTTTACGTCCGCTATGTTCAAAGGGCTTTGTTACAATCCGCTAACTTGTTGTACGTTGAGTGAAGCTTGTTCATTCAACGTTCGGCCTAGTCATTCAATTAAACGTCGTCACTTAATAAACGCGCTAGTGATTCAATCAAATAGCTGATTCAACCAGATGACTGCGACATATATAACACCTATGTACTACATTATAGAGCAATAAATAATTGAGTATTGAGTATTTTTATTTGATACCTATATTGAAAGAGTTGTGACAAAAAAAAATAGGAAATCAAATATTTTCTGGCGGCGGCCATCTTGGATTTGAAATTTGTCATTATGAATATATTCGGCTAGATAAGCCCTTTTATAAGATACATACTAATAGCACTCCCGACTTATTCATCTTTCAAACAAAAAAATCAAAATCCTAATTGATTCATTTGTTCGGGAGCAGCGATGCCATAGACAGATACACACACAGACACGTCAAACTTATAATCACCCCGTCGTTTTTGAAGTCGTACTTGTTAATTACACTACTTATAACTCAAGAACGTCTGCACCTATTTGGCTGATATTTGGCGAGGAGGCAACTAAGAACCAGTAGACGAACATGGAATACTTTTTAAAACTTTCGCGTTTATACAAAGTTGATGCAAGTAGGATCTCTTGGATGACTTCATCGTCAAAAGAGGATCTAAATGAGTGCCATTTGATTCAGAATTACTTTAAAGGTATCAATTGCCGCCAAAAAGCACTTAGCAAAATATCAGCCATATTGTTTTTATGCTCATTATCATTAAAAAGCGGATTCAAAATCCACCTAACCTGATAATAGTCAGTTGGTAAATAAAATTTGTGACGGTATTTTATATTTTATTAAAAATTCATAAAGAAATCGTGTTTTGTATTTAAAAGTATCTTAATTGACTAGACAGTTAAGATCTTTATTAAATATATAAATACTAGCTGTGCCCGCGACTTCGTTCGCGTGGCTACGTCCTTTCATGGTCGGTTTTACCCCTATCTCCCCTAATATTCGAAACAAAAATTAGTCTATATTTTAATAGAGCTATATTTGTGCCAACTTTCATATCTCTAACTTAAAAAATAAACATTTTCCCATATAAACTTTCAAAGATGGCATTACTTTCTAACAAAAAGAAGCCAATGTCCGTTCTTGAGGTTCAACGTATACCTATGCCACATTTCATCAAAATCGGTTGAGAGGTTTAAGCGGGAAAGCGTAACGTAAGGTAATTCATTTGTTGCTTTAAGCATAAAAATGTTTTATAAACTCCCTCAAGTTGAGTTACCTTTGTACAAATTTAAGTTATTTGTCAAACGTTGTCTTTTGAAAAAAGGCTACTACAAAGTAGAAGAGTATTTGAATGACAAGAACGTGTGGATCACTAACTAGTCTGCTCGCCTGTACTTGCGTGTTTTTTAATATTTTAAAAAATACATGACACATTTTCTCAATCAATGGGCTACGATGACGCATGTAAGTCCTACAGTTCATTTAATTTAATTTACAAATACTTTTGTGTTATTTTTTATTTTTTTCAATAATTGATTTTTCATTTTTATTTTACAATTGACAAACTAACTGTGTGTCTTAGTGCAAAAGTAATAATAAGTTTGCTTTCATTTGTAAAAAAAAAACAAGGCACTGAGTTTCTTGCCGGTATCTTCTCTTTAGTTATAGGTTCCGGACCGGAGGTAGCTTCATTTGCTTTATATAGAGACTATTCATAAGTATTACTAATATAATCTATATGAATAAAAAAAAGATTGACTAGATTGACTATCTCCTCTAATATTCAAAATAAAATGTAGTCTATATTTTAATCCAAATTTTGAGCTACATACGCCTAATATCATATCTCTAACTTAAAAAAATTATAATTTTCCCATAGTTTCAAGGGCGGTATTACCCCCATCCTCTTATTTTCAAAACAAGAAATAGCCTATGTCCGTTCTAGAGGTTCAACGTAAACTTACCTATACCAAATTTCATAAATCGGTTCAGTGGTTTAGGCGTGGAAGCTGGACAAAATATAAACAGAGTTACTTTCGTATTACTTCATCATAGTATAAAACAAAGTCGCTTTCTCTCCCTATGTACGTTTAAATCTTTAAAACTACGCAACGGATTGATTTTATTATTTTTGTAGTACTATACGCCGTACTAGCGAACTTTAAATATTAGAAACAGAAAAATTTTATCTCCCCTGCGTGCAAGAGCAGCACGCGCGATACGTGAAGGTCGTGGGTTCAATTCCCGCACCGCAGGGGGAGATAAAATTTTTCTGTTTCTAAAATTTAAAGTACGCAACGGATTCTGATGCGGTTTTTTTAAATAGATACGGTGATTCAAGAGGAAGGTTTTTATTTGCAATAAAGCATAGAAAAGGCAATATTTCTAAGTATTCACGTTGCATCCGTGCGAAGCAGGGGCAGGTCGCTAGTTTATAATATTAGTATAGATTGTATTGGATATTGTAAGAAACGTATGTTCTTTACTAAAAGTAAGTACTTCCGCCGAGCTAGGTGTCATCTGCTCGGGGACCAAGGTCCGACTACCATTTTTTTTCCTAACTGCCTATTGATAATGGTCGCAGAGGGCCTTTTCATCTTCACCGGACTTGCGGGGGAGCGGAGGGCTCACCCCTAAAAATTTAAACAACTGCCTGAGGGCGCCCCATAGCGGGACTCGGACCTCGGCTCGGGCCGTTGTTGGGAGATGGTAACCTAACGTACCTTGGGGGGAGAAGCGTCCCGGCACGTGCTGGTATCGTGATAGGGGCCCTACTGCTAGGAGGGGGGGGGGGCGTTGTGCGTCCTCATCGTCGAGGACGCAATAGCGGTCGGTGTGAAGTGTGCTGTGTCGCGAGCGGTTTAGCGTCGGCCATGGCGATCGTTATGGCGTCGTCGGGATCTAAGAGCACATTCCTAGGCCTACGTTTACGTGGGCGGACTACGGAAGGGACGCAGTCAGCGGCCGAGACCACTAGACTATTTGGATGATGGGAGGCAGAGTCGAAGTATCGGAAAGAGCATTGCTTAAGGTACTGCGCGATGGTCGGCAGACCTCAGTAAATGTGAATCCGACTACCAATCTTGCTTTGTTCTATATGTAATATTTATTCTTCAAACACTCAAAATTTTAATTGAAAATTACAATAAAATGAAACAAGTATTTTGTCTTTTAACACAAATTAAAATTGGAAATATTTAAGAAACTCTTTTAAAAAGAATATTTAGTCTTTTAAACATACCATACATTAATAGTATTAAGACAACAAACGAAATGACAAACAAATATGGCGAATGACGGGGCGGCGGGGGCACATAACTCTCAACCAATCAGCGCGCGAGATGCATTTCGTTCTACGTCAGTTCACAATTTGACCGATTCCCATCGATAGATTACAATATAGCGAAAAATAATGCGTTAAATTGCAATCATGATGTTACGGTTCACAATCTGTCGACAGTTTAGGTACAATCTCGCGAGATAGGTTGTAATCGAACGATGTTTACAATCTTACGGTAACATATATAATATAGCTAGTGGCGACGATAACTCTGACATTGCGATGCAGGGGGCCTACTCCCATAAACGAAATATGTCGGATCCGACAACGGATGGCAATTTATAATCCTCATAATTATAAAGAAATCACTTCGAATGCAAATTAAGCGTTTTCAAAAAACAAAATATTATTTATGCAAATCAAAAACTACGTCTTCATTCCTAAACTTTTGAATAATGTTCAAAAACGAAACCTTTCGTTTGTTCGTTTCGTTTTTGAGAGTACCCCCCCAGGATCGATGTATTGAGCGGCCAATCGTGCATTACGTACGGAGCGTTGTTCACTACGCCAATTCTGCTGACGCTGTATTTGTGTCGACTTGTCTGTCATAGGTCGGCACAATATAATTAGCAGTTATTAATAAAGCCGTGGTTGGACGGAGCACAAAGCATCTAACCTTTGAATAGTGTTGAGACAAGTACATTTTAAGTGTCAGTACATCGCCATTTTGTGTGGCCCTCTTGTCTCAATATTTGCGTTGCATATTATGCGTTCACCTCGACTTGGATGACGTGATTTAAGAAGCAAAGTGCGCGGTGACGTTAAGGAATGGAAAAATTCGATACGTTTCTATTTATGTCTATACTTAAAGTCGGATTTCAAGATATTAAAAATTAAGTAAAATATTTAAAAAACCCCCGACACATAAAAGTGTGAAAATAACCAACAATGGCGGCCATATTAGATTTGAAATTTGTCGTAGTGTCCAGGATTCTGTTACTCAAGCCCTTTTATTTAATATCTATATTGGGAGCTGTGACAAAACAATTTAAGCAATCCGTCATTTTTATTGCGGCGGCCATCTTGGATTTGAAATTTGTCATCCCTACTTCTATACGATGTAATGATTATAAATGTGAAAGTAACTCTGTCTGTCTGTTACGCTTTCCCACTTAAACCTCTCTACCGATTTTGATGAATTTTGGCATAGATATACGTTGAACCTCAAGAAAGGACATAGGCTACTTTTTGTTAGAAAGTAAGGGGGGGGGGGGGTAATACCACCTTTGAAAGTTTATATGTGAAAATTTTTATTTTTTAAGTTAGAGATATGAAAGTTTGCACAAATATAGCTCTATTGAAATATAGACTACTTTTTGTTTCGAATATTAGGGGAGATAGTGTGGAATAAACGGGAACAGTAGGTACGCGTGAAGCCGGGGCGGGCCGCTAGTTATTTAAAGTGACTTTGGAATCCGGACGTAGTTAATTCCTACATGGAGGGCTAGCTAAAATATTTGTTGATCCAACCAATCCACAGATTCTTAGAAAAAGTATGACAAAAATCCATCTCCGCTGTCCTTTTGGCCAAAGCAAACAACCAAACAGGTTCTAAGACAAATATTTGATGTGAATGACTACAGTGTACCTAAGTACCGTGTTATGTAGGTACCTGAGTAAAGAGCGAGTAGACATGCAGGGCTGCCAACCGTACTTCAACAAATCCATACTAATATTATAAATGCGAAAGTAACTCTGTCTGTCTGTCTGTCTGTCTGTCCGTCAGTTACTCTTTCACGCCTAAACGGCTGAACGGATTTTGATGAAATTTGGTATAGGCATACGTTGAATCTCAAGAACGGACATAGGCTACTTTTTATTAGAAAATAAGGGGGGGATGGGGGTAATACCACCTTTGAAAGTTTATATGGAAAAATGTTTATTTTTGAAGTTAAGAGATATGAAATTAGGCACAAATATAGCTCGAAACTTGGATTAAAATATAAACTACTTTTTGTTTCGAATATAAGGGGAGAAAGGGGTAAAACCGACCATGAAAGGATGTAGTTCACGCGAACGAAGTCGCGGGCACAGCTAGTAAATAAATAAATATAAATATTGGACAACATCACATACATCTTCTTTTTTCTTTAAAATACAAATTTTAAATAAACTGTTTCTTTGAAATATTTAAAAGATCGCTAGTGCGGCGTAAAGGCTATAAAAATAAATAAAAAAATCACATACATTGCTCTGATTCTGCGGTAAGTAGCTGAAGCATTTGTGTTACATAAATCATAAAACGACGGTATCATAACACCCAGACCCGAGACAATATAGAAAAGTTCGTTTCACGTATTGACCCGACCGGGGATCGAACCCAGGACCTTAGAGATGGCGCGAGGTCGTCAAGTAGCTTAAAGCAGTTGTGTTACAGAAATCAGAAACAACGACGGTGCCACAACACCCACAATATATAATATAGTATCCATACTAACATTATAAATGCCAAAGTAACTCTGTCTGTCTGTCTGTCTGTTCGGCTTTTACGCCTAGACCACTGGACCGATATTGATGAAACTTGGTATAGGTATACGTTGAACCTCTAGAACGGACATAGGCTACTTTTTTTTTAATAAGGGGGGATGGCGCTAATACCTACCTACTCTTGTAAAAATATAAAGTTCGCAAAAATACAATTTTATTCTATCCCGAAGTTGTAGTAAAAAATATTCATAATCTTATTTCTTTTAAAATCCTTCTGACTTGATAAGTACTAATGAATCTAACTTTGTATAAATAAAATATTTTATATAAAAAATATTTTTTGGAGTGTACGGTCACAGCACATCAAGACAAACATGTAATTCGATTTTATACCTTATGTGTATACCATAAGGGCGATTCAAATACCAAAATCTTTCGTGCTTTTGCTTAAACTACAATTTTTGTGATCTACTATATAAAAATAAGTCGGGTTTTGACGCTATAACTCCAGAAAACACCAACCGATTTCCACGGTTTTGCATTCGTTGGAAAGGTCTCGGGCTCCGTGAGGTTTATAGCAAAGACAATTTAGGAAAATTTTCAACAGAAAAGCGGGAAATTCCTCTAAGGCGAAACAAAGTTCGCCGGGGCCGCTAGTTTGGTTTTAAAATATATTATATTTCTTCAAAGAAATATTGGCAACCACAAATGTATGACGAATAATATTTGTTGCGACCACTTGAAGTGATGCACAAAAGACTATAACAGTTTGAAGTACTAAAACATAAATGATTGCTTCGGTAAATAGCGATTTGTTCGTGGCCGAGTAGGCAAGCGTCATGCAATGATGGGAAATAAAATGGCGTCCATCAATAGTGACGACTAACGTTCGGTTCTAATATTTGAAAAAAAAACCGTTTTACTTACGAATTATAATAAAACGAAGCTAAAAAGAAAGAAAGAAAGAAAAAAAAGAAAGAAACATTTATTACTAAAAGATATCACAACATTGTCAAGTACACATATACAGAGAGGAGACAAAGAGATAACGACAAAAAAATATATATACAATAAAACGAGAAATCGATCTCCTCGCGATCTCCTCGCCAGCCGGGCGGTGCAGATCATGAAAAAAAAAACGACTGACTGACGACTGATGACAACTCGTAGGGAAGTAAATTAAATCTATTATATAAAAATGAATCCCAAAATGTGTTGGTAAGCGCATAACTCGACAACGCTTGGACCAATTTTGTCAATTCTTTTTTTTAAAAGTTCGCTGAAGTCCAAGGATGGTTTTTACGGCGAGACAAATTCGAATAATTGCCGGGAAAACTTTAAAGATAGCCCTTTTCTTTTTCCAGTACCAACGTTTTCTAACTAAAATTTAGAGTCAAATCTCTTTGACAGGACGAAGTCTGTCGGGTCCACTAGTAAATAAATAAATATTGGACTACATCACATACATTGCTCTGTTTCTGTGGTAAGTAGCTAAAGCACTTGTGTTACAGAAATCAGAAACAACGACGGTACCACAACACCCAGACCCGAGACAATATAGAAAAGTTCGTTTCCCATATTGACCCGACCGGGGATCGAACCACGCTTGCCTCTCGGCTACGGAGGTCGTCGAAATTATGGAACGGTATTAAACACTCGTAGACGATCGGAGAAAAACGGATAGATTACTTAAGATTGTAATGATCCTAGTTGGTTGAAAATAAATGACATTATTATTATTATTATTTTTAAACATTTACTAATCTCAGCATCATTTTTGATACTGGCATATTGGAATACACGGGCCTAAGCCAAGTGTGTTCCAGGTGGGTTCAACTGAGAGGTCATGTCTGTCGGTCCAGTAGATTGTAAATATGCTTCTGTTTGTAGAAACTTTCTTACTATTCTGCATGTATTTAAAATAACTGCTTTTTGCATTAAAATGTATGTTGTAGGGGGTAAAGATAACATGTCTATTGCATTGTGAAGTTGTGTTGGTATGACGCCTGTGGTGGAGATAACTAGGGGGACGATCGATACGCTCTTCAGGTTCCACATTCTTGTTATTTCTTCTTTCAAATCGTTGTATTTGGTAAGTTTTTCTGCTATAGTGTTCTGTATATTGTGGGTATTTGGTATAGCGATGTCAACCAGAAGGGCTGTGCGATTAATTTTATTGACTATCGTGATATCGGGTCTGTTGTAATGAGTGGTTCTATCTGTGAGTATAGCTCTGTCAAAATACATTTTGTGAGTTTGATTTTCTAAGACTGCTTTCGGGGTATATTTGTAATAGGCTGTTGCTGGTGATTGTATGAGATGATATTTAATGGCAAGTTTTTGGTGTATGATGTTAGCTACTTGGTCGTGTCTGTGTTTATAATCAGTTTGCACTATAGCTCTACAAGCGCCTGTTATGTGTTGTATGGTTTCAGGTAAACTATTGCATTTTCTACAGGTGTCTATTGTTCTTGTTCTTGTTATATATTTTTGGTAGTTCCGGGTTTCAATAACTTGGTCTTGAATTGCCATTATAAATCCTTCAGTTTCTGGAAAGAGCTCGCCTCGAGTAAGCCAAGCGTTCGACGCTACTTTGTCGACATTGATTTGGCTCAGATCGTGGCGGTGTCTTCCGTGAAGGGATTTGGAACTCCAGTCTGCTATTTTTGTTCCAGGAGCTACAAAAGTTTCTGATTTTTGGGTGTTGTGGTCATACAAGTTAAGTGGTGTGAATTTGTGATCATTCTGTACTACTGCTCTGTGAATATGTGACACTTCTTCTTTATGATGAAAATATTTTCTCAGCGTTGAAATCTGTTTATTGTGTAAATTTGTAATGTCAATAAGCCCCCTACCTCCTTCTTTTCTGCACAGTGTTAGCCTTTGAATAGAAGATCTTGGGTGGTGCTTTCGGAATTTGTTCATTGTTGTTTTGATCATACGTTGTAGGGATTTAAGATCTGATTTTGTCCAGTTAATTATGCCGAATGAATAAGTGAGGATTGGTATTGCAAAAGTGTTAATAGCCTTGGTGGTATTACGTGAGTTTAGTTGGGTTTTAAGTATCGAGTTTAATCTATGTTTGAATTGTTGTTTAAGTTTGTTTTTAATTTCACTGTGATGTATTTGTTTGGACTGTGCATAACCTAAGTATTTGTATGATGATTGGTCATCTAACGGATCAATAACCTTGCCAGATTCTAATATATATTGGTGTCCATACGTTTGTCTCGATCTAATAGAATTAATCTTGCATTTGTCTATACCAAACTGCATTTGTATATCTTGGGAAAATCTTTCTGTTAAACTAGCTAATTGATTTAAATCATTCTCGTTGGAGGCATATAATTTAATATCATCCATATAGAGTAGATGGTTCAAGCGAATAGAGTCAACGTCTGTCTGTCTGTTATTGTCTGCATCTGTTGAATATTTTAATGGATATCCTAAGTCTGTACTGTTAAGTATTTTAGACAGCGGGTTTAATGCAAGGCAAAACCATAAGGGGCTGAGAGCATCACCTTGAAATATACCTCGTTGTATTTTGATTTCACAGGTATCTATAGAGTCGATAGGAGTCGTAACTCGTAATTTTGTAGTCCAGTTGTTCATAGTATTTCGTAGAAATGTAACAATTGTAGGGTGGATGTTATAAAGATCTAATACTTTTACTAACCATGAGTGAGGTACGGAGTCGTAAGCTTTTTGATAATCAATGTACATTGTAAATATATCAGATTTATTTTTATACACTTGTTTGAGAATGATAGAATCAATCGTTAGTTGCTCTTTGCAACCTTGGCTCAGTTTTCTACAACCTTTTTGTTCTTCAGTTAATATATTATTGTGGTCGAGATGTTTATATATTAATTCCGAAATGCAACTGCTTATTATCTTGTATATAGTTTGTAGGCAAGTTATTGGTCTATATTTTGCTGGGTTTGATGGGTCATTATTGTCCTTGGGAAGCATGTATGTTGTACCTGCGGTAATGTATGTTGGTGTAGAGTCAGGGTGAAAAATGAAATTATTGATGTGGTTGTAAATATATGGATGTATAGTAGTAAACTTTTTATACCAATAGCTATGAATGTGATCAGATCCCGGAGCTTTCCAATTATGAAGTTTACTAATTACTTTTTGAAATACTTCTATTGGTATAGAATCGTATTCCATAGGACTGATTTTCGAACTATTTTCTATTTCAGTTTGGATCCAGGGTGCTTGTTCATTATGCTGTACGGGATTTTCCCAAATGTTAGCCCAGAAACTGTGCAAAATCTCTGGGTCCGGTGTATTAGGTACTGTCTGGTTATTGTTAGGGCTCTCTTGAGTATTAGTATGTGTTTTTTTTATATCTCGGTAAAATTGTTTTTCATTTTTAATAAATTGTGCGTTTTGGTTTTTACGATTTGTGCACACTTTGTATCTATTAAGGCGGCTGGAAAACACACAAAGTTTCTGTTTTAACGTATCGAGAAATTCTGTGGGTTGTGTATTTAGTCCTTCGTGTGTGGAATGAACTTGATATTGTTCCTTTATCTTGTCTACATGTTTAACAAGATTTCTATTTCTATTGCAATTAATAAATTGAGTTAATCTTGCTATTTTGGCTCTTAAATCTTCAATTTTTCTCTCCAGCCTTCTTTGCCAATTTGGTTTTCGCTGTAGTTTTTGTTGTTGTCTTGATCTCTCCGGAATTGTAAAATCAAGTTTTGCACCGTTAGACTTAGCAGCTGTCCACGCTGCGCAGTAAATAATTGTTTGTAAAGTGTCGAAGTCTGTGTCTACTGAAGTGTTTTCAGGGAGTATTACGCGGTCTATGTAAGATACTATAGTAGCTAGTTTTTGTGAAGGTTTTTGTTTTGGTATGTAAGGTCTTCTGATGGGATCTGAATCTTTAAAGTGCATTAGTGTTTGTGAAAATAAAAGGTCTATGTCAGGACTCCTTTGCGGGGAAGGTGGTGATATTTGTGTAGTAGCCGGTAAGCTACAGCACCGGAACTGTACACAGTTCCGGTGCTATATTAAATATGTCTGGTATGTTTGCTTCGTTTATTTGTTCACACGAGGTATTGTTATTGGCTAAATATTCGTTTGCTACATTTGGTCGATTAGTCTCTAGTTCATCTGCTACTTCTTGCTTGATTTCACTCAATCTGTCATCATTTATGTAATTATTGTAAATAATTGTTCTTCTTTGGTCAGCTATTCTTTGCTCACCTAAATGAGCAAGCGAGGGAAATTGCGCTGTAAACTGTTGGTGCAGCTGCTTTCGGTAAGCGGTTCTATTAGTTTCTAAGTGGGTAATTCTAAGATATATTCGGATAATTGCTTCATTTTGTTCGTTCGTCCATCTCAATCTTGTCTGTGTTTGTGTTTGTTTTTGTGTATTACCCTGATTTTGAGTGTTTACTACTGATTGTGTGTTTACCATTGAGTGTGAAATATTTGTTGAAGACATATTTGAATTTAGTTCACCTTTAACATCTTCATAAATTGTGTCTATTAAATCTTGTGGCAGTAACTTTCTTCGCACAATGGCTCTCCTTTGGTCTCCAAGTCGTTGTTTACTAACTGAGAAATGGGGGAATTTATCTTTAAATTTTGTAAATAATGGGTCTAAATAGTGTCTGGTTTCAGTTTCTAAGTTTGTAATTCGCAGATAGGTGCGCAAAATGAAGATATTTATTTCTTTTGACCATTTTTTGCGCGTACAGACATTATTCATGGTGGGTCCAGGTCCAACAGTATCAACTGTATCCTGCACAACATCCACAGTCTGTTCACTATTGATGGAAGATGGGGTGGGTATATAGTCGGAGCGGCTAAGTGACGAGAATAAAGACTGGTTATCAGATGAATCGGAGTGATAAGGATTGTTTACGGCTGAAGCATATTTATCGAGGGGAGCCCGCCTGCTCAGCCCCCCGTCGCCGTCGGTTCGCATGCTGCAACACCCAGCGCCGGCTCCAGGTGTGCCCCGGCGACCCCCGGGCAGCGGCCGCAAATTATATCTTCTTTCTGACATTCTCCATAAAGGGTGGGTTGGGTGAGGATCGTTAGTTTGGGAAAGGTCCGCTAAGATGGTAGTAGCTATTAGTATCTCCCTAAAACGGGGTTAAGTCTAGGTGTTATGACTCTGAATTATAATACTGCTTACCCGTAAGCCCCCCCACCGCGACAAGGTGATCCTCCGGGGGGGTTATTATTATTATTATTAAGAATCGTAAAATATTAGAGCCGGTCATTTGGACGTATATTTCGCGTCGCGAGTAAACTTTAACGCGCTCATAACTTTCTTATTTGGGTTCCGTAGCCAAATAATAGTTCAGCTATTTTGACGACCTCCGTAGCCGAGAGGCAAGCGGGCCTGACTTTGGCGAGAGCCATCTCTGAGGTTCCGGGTTCGATCCCCGGTCGGGTCAATATGGGAAACGAACTTTTCCATATTGTCTCGGGTCTGGGTGTTGTGGTACCGTCGTTGTTTCTGATTTCTGTAACACAAGTGCTTAAGCTACTTACCACAGAATCAGAGCAATGTATGTGATGTTGTCCAATATTTATTTATTATTATTATTTATTTAATATGAACGACAGAGTTTCTTGCCGGGATCTTCTCTGTAAGTTATAGGTTCCGAACCGGAGGTAGCGTTATTTGCATTATATAGACGTTTCATAAATATTACTGGTGTAATTTACATGAATAAAAGAATATTCAATTTGAATTTGAAAAATGGCGTAAGCGAACCCTTATGGATTCGTCATATCTGTCTGTCTGTCCGTCCGTATGTCACAGCCACTTTTCTCTGAAACTATAAGACCTATACTGTTGAAACTTGGTATGTAGATGTGTACCGTGAAACGCATTATTTTTTTTTACAAAATTAGAAAAAAATATACATTTTAAGAGCGCCCCATATTTAAAACTGAATCTCAATTTTTATTTCTTCAAATCAATACGTGTGTGGTATCTATGGATAGGTCTTGAAAAATGATACTGAGGTTTTAAATTAAATATTTTGTGCGAGAGAAATATCCAAAGTGGTAAAATGAGTGTCTCCTCCCTTTAAACATTTAAAATTAGAGATTAACACCATTAAAAAAATATGTCCCCCCAAGTATCTTGTTGAAACCAATGTCCAATGGATGTTTGCATAGTAATGTACAGTCGCCGTCAGATATATCGGAGCAGACAAAGTGACCAAATACTTCTTAACAGTTAAAAATGTCAATAAGTTCCATACACCACAAGTTACCATTAATATCTGAACATTCATTACTTCAATAATATCTTCCTGGCTATTAGAATTTCTATTTCATCTGGTTGGGCTACGTGTCATCCCAAATGGATGCTTCGTTTGTGGATCAGAGATTCACAGTCACTTAGGAGGTGAAGAAGTGTTTCCACCTGGCAAAACCTGCATTTATTTATTAAAAAACTTTATTGCACAAAAAAAGTACAACAGATGGACTTAATGCCAGGGGAATTCCATTCCAGTCAACCTTTGGGTCATGCGGAGAATTACTCATTACGTTACTGCATGTCAGAGTCAAAGTCAATCTTTTTTTATTCATACATGTAGATTAGATTAGTAATACTTATGAATAGTCTCTACAGTGTGTAACAAAAGGGTGACATAAAATTTAAAGGGCGTGTAGGGTAGGTAGTGTGTAGTTCCAATCCAAAACCACAACCTCGTACAGCTGTTAATTAGGGAGTAAATCGATGTCAAAGTTTTTACTAAAACTTATTGTTGATAACCCTATTAAATGTAAACAAATCATTCATGGTATGTTTCAATAATAAATTAATTTGATATAATCAGGATTTCATAATTATATCCATATTCGTACGCCGATATGGCTGATTACAGTGATACCATATGCTTATTATTAACACCCAGTGGCGACACTACCTGTGAATCACGAATAAATGATTTTGTATTTTGTATTTGTACAAATCATAAATCAAAATGAATCAAAGGATTAAGTAGAATACAGATGTGCAACTTTGACAAATATCAATCGAGTCACTGTATATAAAGCAAATGAAGCTACCTACCATGCATCAGGGTCACTCGGTTTCATGTGAAATTTGTGTTTTTTTAGTTTCAAACTCAAATATTTCTTTATTCAAGTAAGTTACATTTAACACTTTATAATCGTCATTGAATACAATGCAAAGTGATTCTACTTCTGGTTCGGAACCTATATCTACCGAGAAGACACCGGTAAGAAACTCAGCAGATCAGTTACAGTAGCAGTATCTAACTTATAGCTATGTGTAGACTTTGGACCAAGTCATATAGTTTTATTTAGATGAGTGAAAAAAACATGAAGTATTATTTTATTTTAAGAGGTAAGCTGGAGCAGACCAGTCCCCAAAGGTGGCACCTGTTCACAAGCATGACGTATGTGCCAGCCATCGCTTCACTCAACCATATTGAAGGGAATGTAACGACCCGCCACATAGCGCCACCACCCCAGTGATATTTTAGTGAGCATGACTAACTCCCAACTCCCTTTGGAAAGTAATTACAATTTAAGTCATCAAACCAACTGTAGGACCCGGAGCACGAAGTTTGTTTTATTACGTAACCGTAAAACCTAAATTCGCATAATTGTTTTCCCGTGGAAAGTCCCATCAATTGATAGGAAAAGTTCTCGCGGTCTTCATGACGTCTTTTATCAAGAAAAATATTTTTGTATTTTTAAATCAGTTGTGGTTTTGAGGTATAAGTAAAGATGGCTGGCACATAGGTCATGCTAGTGAACAGGCGCCACCGCCGGGGACTGGACTGCTGCAGCTTACCTCTCGAAAGTAAATACTTAATATTAATTATTATTTTTTTCGACGACCTCCGTAGCCGAGAGGCAAGCCGGAATTTGGCGTTACACTATCTCTGAGATCCCGGGTTCGATCCCCGGTAGGGTCAATATGGGAAACGAATTTTATTTTATTCTATACTAGCTGTGCCCGCGACTTCGTTCGCGTGGACTACATCCTTTCATGGTCGGTTTTACCCTTTTCTCCCCTAATATTCGAAACAAAAAGTAGTCTATATTTTAATCCAAGTTTCGAGCTATATTTGTGCCAAATTTCATATCTCTAACTTCAAAAATAAACATTTTCAGACAGACAGACAGACAGACAGAGTTACTTTCGCATTTATAATATTAGTATGGATTGTCTCGGGTCTGGGTGTTGTGGTACCGTCGTTTTTTATTTTTGTAACACAAGTGCTTAAGTTACCGCAGAATCAGAGCAATGTAAAACATACATTGTCGTTGTTGATATTGTCACATATTTATTTATTTATTATTATTCACAAACATAAAACAAAACTATATGACTCGGTCCAAAGTGTTCAACACATAGCTATAAGTTAGATACTGCTACTGTAACTGATCTGCTGAGTTTCTTACCGGTGTCTTCTCTGTAGATATAGGTTCCGAACCAGCAGTAGAATCACTTTGCATTGTATTCAATGACGATTAAAAAATGTAATAACCTTCTTGAATTAAACATATTTGATTTTGATACTGATCACATTTTCGGTATTTAGTGCTGTAATATTTATGTCTTATCTCAATATATAAAAATGAATCCCTATTTACCTCGGTCACGCCATCACGCGTGAACGGCTGGATCAAGTATACTTTTTTTTTGTTTTGTTTGTAAGTCAGGATTAGGTTTGTAAGAAAGATATTTTTTTGAAAAATGTATATGTCACCGTAAGATTGTAAGCATCGTTAGATTACATACAATCTATCTCGCGAGATTGTAAACTGTCGACAGATTGTGAACCGTAACATCATGATTGCAATAACGCGCATTATTTTTCGCTATATTGTAATCTATCGATGGGAATCGGTCAAATTGTGAACTGACGTAGAACGAAATGCATCTCGCGCGCTGATTGGTCGAGAGTTATGTGTCCCTGCCGCCTCGTCATTCGCCATATTTGTTTGTCATTTCGTTTGTTGTCTTAATACTATTAATGTATGGTATGTTTAAAAGACTTAATATTCTTTTTAAAAGAGTTTCTTAAATATTTCCAATTTTAATTTGTGTTAAAAGACAAAATACTTGTTTCATTATAATGTAATTTTCAATTAAAATTGTGAGTGTTTGAAGAATAAATGTTTCGGTACAATTATTTCTCAACGTATGTCAGGATTATTGATTACCTACTTAATAGTAAATAAATACTTGAATTTTTTTTAAAATTGCATTTATTTAATTTAAGCGAGATCTATATTTCTTTAAATAAAAGAAATGTTTTGAATTGAATTTCATTCTTAACTTTACGGGGACATAGAAAGGCTGGTCGTGATTGGTCGCTCATACAATAAACCGACCAATCAGGAAGAGCTTTCGGACAGTTGACAGTTTGACGCGGGACAGATTGCAATTTAATGGTTTCACTTCGATAGATTACAATGAAGCAACTATAATATGTAATACCTACTTTACTTATGGAGTGCAATAAAGAATATGAATATATATGAAGCGCAAAACAATGCGTTAAATTGCAATCCTAAGTTACAGTTCACAATCTGTCGACAGTTTACAATCTCGCGAGATAGATTGTAATCTAACGATTTTTACAATCTTACGGTGACATATATATTTAAATAGCCGTCGTTAAGACAGGACAACATCTGTCGGGTCAGCTAGTCAATCCCTACTAATATTATAATTGCGAAAGTAACTATGTCTGTCTGTTACGCTTTTCCGCTTAAACCTTTCAACCGATTTTGGTATAGGTATACGTTGAATCTCTAGAACGTGCATAGGGTACTTTTTGTTTTGAAAACCTCGCTGAAGTACTAGGGAAGTATGATACGAGTGGTAGTAAGCTCAGTCCACGATGACTCGCCCCAATAATGCATCTGATGCCGGGACGCCGCGGTGCGTGAGGGGTGAGGGGGGGGGGGGGGAGAGAGTTCTTGCCAAACCTCAGTCACTCCGTGAAGTTCTGTCAATGTATCTAGGTCATGGGTTTCGTGGATTGAACTATCTTAAACCGACTATAAAAACTATCTTTTCCTTTATGACCAACTGGGTAACTGTCATACATCTCTCTCAGAAGTACCAGGGAGGCATAACGCTAGTGGAGCCTAACAGTAGATACCTGGTTACTGTATACGTTCATAAACATCATCCAAAGACTAAAAAGCATATTTTTCTGTATGAAAAATCGAGCGATTCGCATTGATCTCTCGCTGAAGTACAAGGGGAAGTATGATACGAGTGATAGTAAGATCAGACCACGATGACTCGCCACAATGCTTCTGATCCCGGGACGATTTATTATATTATTTTGAAGTTAGAGATATTAAATTGGGCACAATTATAGCTCGAAACTTGGATTAAAATATCGACTGCTTTTTGTTTTGAATATTAGGGGAGAAAGGGATAAAACCGACCATGAAAGGATGTAGTCCACGCGAACGAAGTCGCGGGCACGGCTAGTAATATTATAAATGCGAAAGTAACTCTGTCTGTCTGTTACGCTTTTCCGCTTAAACCTTTCAACCGATTTTGGTATAGGTATACGTTGAATCTCTAGAACGTGCATAGGGTACTTTTTGTTTTGAAAACCTCGCTGAAGTACTAGGGAAGTATGATACGAGTGGTAGTAAGCTCAGTCCACGATGACTCGCCCCAATAATGCATCTGATGCCGGGACGCCGCGGTGCGTGAGGGGTGAGGGGGGGGGGGGGGGGGGGGAGAGAGTTCTTGCCAAACCTCAGTCACTCCGTGAAGTTCTGTCAATGTATCTAGGTCATGGGTTTCGTGGATTGAACTATCTTAAACCGACTATAAAAACTATCTTTTCCTTTATGACCAACTGGGTAACTGTCATACATCTCTCTCAGAAGTACCAGGGAGGCATAACGCTAGTGGAGCCTAACAGTAGATACCTGGTTACTGTATACGTTCATAAACATCATCCAAAGACTAAAAAGCATATTTTTCTGTATGAAAAATCGAGCGATTCGCATTGATCTCTCGCTGAAGTACTAGGGAAGTATGATATGAGTGATAGTAAGCTCAGTCCACGATGACTCGCCCCAATGCTTCTGATCCCGGGACGATTTATTATATTTTTTTTAAGTTAGAGATATGAAATTTGGCACAAATATAGCTCGAAACTTGGATCAAAATATCGACTGCTTTTTGTTTCGAATATTAGGGGCGATAGGGGTAAAACCGACCATGAAAGGATAGTCCACGCGAACGAAGTCGCGGGCACAGCTAGTGTTTTGACATTGTTTATTATTTAAATTTTAAGACTTTGACGTTCCACTTTAAACATTTAAAATAATTTAACGGGTCAAAACAAAGGTCAAAGGGTGAGTCAGCTCGTGAGCACGGTCGGTGCAACCTAACCGAAACGTCGGGCAGTAAGTAGTTCGTATTAACTACTAAATAAAAATGTTGTCGCGTTTTGACCCGTTAAATTATTTTAAATGTTTATGATTTATGTTAATTAGGTATACAGTTACGTTAAGACTGACTCATACAACTGATGCATTACTAGAAAATACTTTTACTTTTTTATTGGTAATAAATTGCGCAAATCCCTACTAATATTATAAATGCGAAAGTAACTCTGTCTGTCGTGTCTGTCTGTCTGTCTGTCTGTTACACTTTCCCGCTTAAACCTCTCAACCGATTTTAATGAAATTTGGCATAACTATACATTGAACCTCAAGAACGGACATAGGCTACTTTTTGTTGGAAACTAAGGGGGGGGGGGTAATACCACCTTTGAAAGTTTATATGGGAAAATGTTTATTTTTTAAGTTAGAGATATGAAAGTTGGCACAAATATAGCTCTATTAAAATATAGACTACTTTTTGTTTCGAATATTAGGGTAGATAGGGGTAAAACCGACCATGAAAGGATGTAGTTCACGCGAACGAAGTCGCGGGCACAGCTAGTAAGTTATATTTATGAATCGTCGATCTATATTTATAAACGAAATGAATTTGGGTATCTGCCACCGGTCGAAATGAAACCGGCGAAAAAACTGATTGGTTAATAAATGTTTGACGACCTCGGTGGCGCAGTGGCTAAGGAAGGCGGTCAAAGCGCGAAAGGTCCCGGGTTCGATTCCCGGTCGGGTCAATTTGGAAAGCGATCTTTTCTAAATTGACTTGGGTCTGTGATGACGCCCCCAGTTAGTATCCGTCGTCTGGTGCTCATAGTAGAAGGGAAAACCTTATAAATGAATATGATTATTTCATAAATTATAATAATATAATAAAATCTTCATTTAAATCAACACAATTCTGTTACAAAAAATTGTAAAATGACCGCAATTTATAGATAACTAGCGGTCCCGGCGAACATCGTTTCGCCTAAGAGGATTTTCCCGATTTTCTGTTGTAATTTTTCCTGAATTTTCTTTGCTATAAACCTCACGGAGCCCGAGACCTTTCCAACGAATGCAAAACCGTGGAAATCGGTTCTTGCGTTCTGGAGTTATAGCGTCAAGGGAGGAAAACCCGACTTATTTTTATATAGTAGATGACAGTCACACATTAGTATCTACTTCAAAGACAGACATTTCAGACTTAAAATAATATGAAATACTACATAATAGTTTAAATAAACTTATATTCTAATTTATATTTAATTATGTTTGTGTGTGTGTGTGTGTGAGTGTTTAAACGGCGGATATGTAATGTTTTCTTCTATAAACCAGACATAATTGATTTTCTATTGAGTGACTGAATTTAGATAAATATATATAGATAGTACTTTATTGCGCAAAACCATAAAAAAATTGGTTGAGTTCTCTATACATATATTATGATTGTAAGATCCAGTCATAATATATGTACTATGTTTTTATGTATGTTACTATGATTGATAGATCGTTTGACGCGAAACTAATGTCATAGGTATTAGATAACGGCTTGCAATTTATAAATCTTCCATTCAATACGAATCAAACGTCTGAGAAAATAAAAGAATCTATTTATGAAGCGAGCCAAAACCCACAGCTCTTAATACCGAAAACATCGGATTAAAAAAATAAAACGTTTTTTTTTTGTTTGTGCGTTTCGTTTTATGTAATAATTACGACCGCAGAATGAGTATATATTCACAATAGGTCCTTTTTATTCTTAAGACTAGCGATGACAGACTAACCTTTTGGACTTTTTATCTACTTTAAATCGAGGGCATTAGTAGGTACAGTTGACGTCAAATATATTGGAGCAGAGAGAGTGACCGAATACTTGTGAACAGTTTAAAATGTCAATAAGTTCCATACACCACAAGTTACCATTAATATCTGAATATTCATTATTTCAGTAATATATGAGCAGATGCTAGTCAATAATTCTATACGCACAACTAACCAATAACATCTGAACACTCATAACATCAATATGTGTCACGCACGCCATGTGTCTTATTTAGCTGCCTGTATAGATGAGTGTTCAGATATCGTTTTCGTAATGCACAAATAAATATACTTTTAAAAGAGGTAGGGCATAGCGATTTATCGCTCGAACTGGAGCAGCCCGACTGGTGAAATACCTCCACCTTACAGAAGACCGCAGCCAAATAACAATCCCTTCTGTGTTGTTGTGTTCCTGCGTGTGAGTAAGGTTTACAGAGCTCCTGGGGGGTTCTACATTAATAGCAGGGGTCAAGCCTTCAAGGTGAGACAAGTCCAGTAACAGTTTATTATGCTGTACTTGTCACCCTTAAGCTAGGACCTCATTACCACTTAACATCAGGTGGGATGGGGGGAAAAAATAACTTACGTGCTATTTTTTCTTAAAACAAAAACAAAAGGATATTAATATTTAATAAAAACCGCAAAATTTTCATCTCGAACCCGCTTTCTGTAACGATTTTGATCGAAGTTACAGACCTTTATAAAATAGGTCATGCAGTGTGTAAGTACATTTCAAGAACGGAACTCGATATACAAGCAAATTGAAATTACTTTTGCAAATAACGTGTCCATCTTAAAGTGCAAGTTATATAGACATTACTGCCAACGGCGGTCTTCGGTCAAGGCTTGTCTGTAGCTTACACCTTAGGCCGCGTTCCCATTAGTCGAACGGTGAGCGGATGACAGTTTGCCTCCTCATACGTTTTAAATGGAATGTCTTTACAAAATACGCCAATATTATAAAGCTGTAGAGTTTGTTTGTTTAAACCGCTAACCTCAGTAGGTTTACACCCATTTTTTTTTTTTTTTATTAACTTTATTGCACAAAAAAAGTACAAAAGGTGGACTTAATGCTAGGAGCATTCTCTACCAGTCAACCGTTGGGTCATGCAGATATGTACGTTTATGGGTGCGGTTACAGTAAAAATGTGAGTATGGATAACAACAAAATTAATAATCATAAATAGCAGAAAATTACACACGAGAATAGAATATTCATACATAAGTTCATACCCATAAACGAAATGAACGAATGAAGTATTACAGATGTAATTTATATTTGATCAATCAATCAAATATAGATTACATCTGTAATACTTATGAATAGTCTCTATACAATGCAAATGAATCTACCTCCGGTTCGGAACCTATAACTACCGAGAAGATACCGGCAAGAAACTCAGTAGTTTTTTTACAAATAAAAAGCTAAACTTATAACCAATTTTGCACCAAGACATACAAATAGTTGGTCAGTTGTAAAAAAAAAAGTATGTAAAGTATATAATGAAATGAAATAAATAACAAAAACATACATCATTTTTATATATTAGAAACAGAAAAATTTTATCTCCCCTTGCGGTGCGGGAATTGAACCCACGACCTTCACGTATCGCGCGTGCTGCTCTTACCAACTGAGCTAACCGCAAGTTATCGTAGGCGATGAAATTTTTCTGCTGTATCAACCGTTAGCCTTCCGGTGAGTGCCCTCTGCCGAATATGTTTAGAACTACATACTTATCGGCCCATGGTACATTCGTTGCAGAAATGTTTGAAAACCACGGAATCGAAGACACCTGGCATCCAGCACGCGCGATACGTGAAGGTCGTGGGTTCAATTCCCGCACCGCAAGGGGAGATAAAATTTTTCTGTTTCTAATATTTAAAGTTCGCTAGTACGGCGTTTAGTACTATAAAAATAATAAAATCGATACATCATTTTTATACATATTGATCTACATGCGATGCATTTTTTCTGCTGTATCAACCGTTAGCCTCCGTTAAGTGCCCTCTGCCGAATATGTTTAGAACTACATGAACTTTTCTATATTGTCTCGGGTCTGGGTGTTATGGTACCGTCGTTGTTTCTGATTTCTGTAACACAAGTGCTGAAGCTACTTACCACAAAAATGCCCGATAGTATTTCGCTTTTTAAACACTATAAAGTAGTGCTCTAGCTAACCTTAGCCCACATTACATTGCAAACTTGCTATGTTCGACGACATATAACATGCATTGTATACTAATTAACCAGAGCGTTAATTGTGTTCAAACGCCGACAGTTAAGGGGTCACCCACGTGATGGTTCTATGCCCTGTTCCAATATTTGAATCCATCCGTTCTACTTACGATTAGTAATAAATTTTACGAGGCGTAAGCTTAAAATGACCGGACGACTGATGACAGTTGAAATGGATTTTTTTTTAAAGTTAGTTTAGTGCGATTTATCGCTCGAACCGGAGCAGCCTGACTGGTGATATACAGACCTTACAGAAGACCGCAGGCAAATAACAATCACTTCTGTGTTGTGTTCCTGCGTGTGAGTAAGATTTACAGAGCTCAAAGTCAAAGTCAATATTTTTTATTCATGTAGATTACATTTGTAATACTTATGAATCGTCTCTATATAATGCAAATGAAGCTACCTCCGGTTCGGAATCTATAACTACCGAGAAGATACCGGCATGAGAGAGCTATTGGGGGTGCTACATTAGTAGCAGGGGTCGAGGCTTCAAGGTAGGCAACAAGTCCAGTAACAGATTTATTATGCTGTACTTGTCGCCCTTAAGCTAGGACCTCATTGCCACTTAACATCAGGTGGGATGAGGTCAATCTTGAAGTGTAATATAAAAAAAAACTATAATCACCTTTCCTTGTTCCAGTAACCATGGTGTCGTGTGAGGCGGCCCCCGGGCCTCAGATCCCGAAGTTCTACGCTGGACGAAGCATCTTCATCACAGGAGCTACTGGCTTCATGGGGAAGGTAAGGCTTCCAGCTTTTTTGATTATATGTGTAGGGAAGAGAGAAGTGTGTAGTGTCACGTTTTAGGGGCGTGAGCAAATAAAAAGTGTTAGACAGGGTACATATACATAGTTTTGTACGGAATGTATGTTCTTTACTAAAAGTGGAATTACTTCTGCCGAGCTAGGTGTTATCTGCTCAACCAAGGCCTAACTACCATTATTTTTTTTATTCCTAACTGACCATTGATGATGGCCGCAGATGGCCTTTTCATCTTCACCGGGCTTGCGGGGGAGCGGAGGGCTCACACCCCTAGCCCAACTACCAATCTTGGTTTGTTGTTTATATGTCGCAGTCGTCTGGTTTAATCAGCTATTTGATTGGATCACTAGCGCGTTCATTGAATGACGACGTTTAATTGAATGACTAAAGGACAACTCGTCAAATTGTTTAATATAACGTTCAACTTCTTGACTGAACGTCATTTAGCATAGTCGTTGAGTGGGATATAGCTGACAGACATGACATAACACACCTTAATAAGATTTTTTAATATGTTTTAACAATAATTTTAAGTCTTAAGACAATTAGGCTAAAAAAATATTTTTTTACGAATAAGTCACTTTATATCTCAATTTCACTCTAAAAATTATCAATACAGTGCTATTCGATTATATCTGTACCAGCTGTTTGACGCCATCTTTGTTTTGATGAGCACTAACGCCGCAGTGGAAAAAAAATGAACTAAATTACAATCACCTGACTGATTACGTCCGCTATGTTCAAAGGGCTATGTTACAATCCGCTAACTTGTTGGACGTTCAGTGCGTCTTATACATTCAACGTTCGGCCTAGTCATTCAATTAAACGTCGTCATTTAATAAACACGCTATTGATTCAATCAAATAGCTGTTTCAACCAGATGACTGCGACATATATACTTAGTGGCGACGAAAACTCTGACATCGCGATGTAGGATCGATATCATGCATTACGTATGGAGCGTTGTTTACTACGCCAATTTAGCTGACGCTGTATTTGTGTCGACATGTAGGTAATGTCGTAGGTCGGCACAGTTTATTGCTTCTCAGAGAAGTAGGTTCAGTTGATTAGTCGAGAAACTTTAACAATTCTTTTAGAAGAAAACCACTGTCCTGTGAGTAGCGAGGAACCGATGTCGTCCGCAGCAAGGGTTTAACAGTCACAGGGCGGTAGCAGGCAGGGAAGGGTAGGTTGAAAGACAAATTCCACTCCTGGAACTGAAACCCTGGAATTGCCCCAATTGGATATTTTAGTAAATGTCCAACTTCATACACTTGACTGCAACATCCAGATCCGACGGCAGAAGCGAGCTACGAACTACAGCGTGGCTTCTTAAAGCATCAATTAGCGATCAAAGATGTTCCAGTACAAGCAAAATCACAATTAAAAAATTAAAAAAGTTCGATAACTCCTATCTTTGCCGGGCCATAAAGAAGTGGAACTCGTTGCCGGCTCATGTGTTTCCTCCTTCCTTTGACATGGATTCCTTCAAAAGGAGCGTGAAGAAACATCTTGCGGGCTAGTACGGCGATGCTAACGGATATTTTGATATCAAATCCGTTGTCATCGCGATGTGGGTTCCTCTCTTGCTCACCATCAGGCTGGGAGGAGCCAATATACTGCGCAATAAAAATAAATAAAATACAATTCACCCAGTAGAAATCGGCACAGAAAATAACTATACAAAAATATTAACATTAAAACTAAACAGGTGTAAATACGATTAAATGTAGGAACCACAACATTAGGGAAAATTTTATTTTATGTTGCACGATAATTTACAGGCAGCTTGTAGCAAAGCAGCTTATAGCAAAAAGCTTAGTTACAAACATGTAATTACGACCATGACGACCTCGGTGGCGCAGTGGTTAAGGTAGGCAGCCAAAGCGCAAAAAGTCCCGGATTCGATTTCCTGTCTGGTCAATTGGGAAAACGAACTTTTCTAAATTGACTTGGGTCTGGGTGTGCTGGGATGACGCCCCCAGTTAGTATCCGTCGTCTGATACTCATAGTACAAGGGCAAACCTTAGTTTGAGGCCAGGTGATTGGTGTGGTTGTCTGGCGCATTTATTTATTTTATTTTTACATATACGCATAATTATTCTATATAATTTACGTTGATGAAGAGTTGGTAAAAAATAGGGTAGAAACTAAATAGGATGATAAAACAATTTGCAAGACTCACCCAATCCGGAGAATTAGTAGCACTAAGAATTTATTGAACGTTTTGTGGAACACGCCACTCGCAAGTTAAATTTTATTGTAGCCAGCACAGATTTAAATCAGAACGGAGCTAAGTATCGATATTATCGCAGCGTAGTAGGTGACATAGCTGGGCATTAACTCGTTAATCCGTTAATCGTTAACGAAGTTAACATTTTGAGTAACGGATTAACTTTTGAGTTAACTTTAAAAACTGTTAACGGACTCATTAACTTCCGTTAATAATCCAGAAGCCCGTTAATCGTTAATCCAATGACTAATTTTCACAGAAAGAGAAAGCTGCGAAAAGATTCAAGTCAAGTCAGTTCATTTATTTATGTAGGTTTTAAGTAACACTTATGCATCGTCAAAACCAAAATTAAAGCTACAGCCGGTTCGGAACCTAATTCTACCGAGAAGAATCCGACAAGAAACTCAGTAGTTATCCTTATCTTTACAAAATTTCGAGCTAGAGAACTTAAAACTATGGTGTGTAAGCGAGCAGGCAATCATGTCCATATATGTTTATCGTTTAAATATTCATCAAGTTTGTGGTATCCCTTTGGCATTCAACATAATAACACTATGTTTGTATGCTTATAAATAAATAAAAATATGAACCTTAAATCTATGCAGAGGTAACTCAATAATATATTGCGGTAACTTGTTGAATATTGTTATACTTAATCTCACAAATGTTCTACTGGTTTTACGAAGCCTATGGTTTGAAATAATGAGCTTATGTATATTTCTTGTATTGAAACTATGTATATCGCATTTCTTATAGAACAAATGAAGATTTTTACGTACATACATAATGCAGTCAAAGATGAATTGAGAGGCTACGGTTAAAATATGAATGTCTTTAAATAATTCTTTAAGTGAATCGCAGGATCTAAGGCTGTATACCTATAGATCGGATAGCTCTCTTTTGTAATACAAATATGGTTTGTATGTCAAAAGCTGAGTCCCACAGCAATAGACCGTAAGACATTAAACTATGAAAATAGCCATTCATTTTGTTCATTTGATTTCAACATGTCAATAATTACTTAGAGCCGGTGTTTAGTTACAAGGACGAGCACTGTATTTGTTTTAAAAAAGGGAGCGTTAAAGTATTACGTAATACAAATTTTTAAGATTATTGACCCCAAACTCTGTAATGCACCATAACGTTTTTCTGTACTCCTCCTCATACAACCGAGGGATTCCCCGGAAAGCGTAGGGAAACAAACATTTTCCAAATGGGAGTTTCATATCTTAAAGTTTTATTAGACCACATCGTAACGTTCTACATAGACCCCACCCTCCCCCACCCAATATGCGATACGTAATACTTGAATGCTCCCTAAATGACTGTCAGTGAACATTTGCGTGTGCTTAAGGTGGTGTGTAGGTAATATTAGGTAAATTAAAAAGGTGTACTTTGCAGTGCAGTAATTAAGACCCCTCATGGAAGACATGGAATCGGATTCCAGGTCTCAGGACCTGGAACCATTTTGATTACCAATTAACGGATTAACGATTAACGTTAACTTGCGTTAATTCTTAAGAAATGTAACGCTTTAACGTTTGACGAAGCTAACTTTTTTATTAGCGGATTAACGATTAACGAAGTTAACTGTTTGATTAACGGTGCCCAGCTATGGTAGGTGATAGGAACTATGCTGGAGACGGCAGTGATCAGAGTGCCGACCAGCCGATGTCCCTCCATTCGTCACTCACTTGACCACCCGAGATACAAGGACGTATGACGTCGCTCATTGTATTCGCGTGCGGCTACGGTCCCAGTGCACATTTTAAAACTATTAGGTAAATTTCTATTTTATAACTTTAGGTAGTTTAACCGTTGTGGAAGATTAAATTTGCTTTAAACAGAATTAGTACAGTGTATTTAGTAAATTATTTATAGTTCTTGATTTAATTGTAAACAGTGATATTATTTTAAATGTTCGTTTATATATTTTTAGAAGATAAAATATTAGCCTTAAGCCTATAAAAGATAAGTGTTTCAGTAGGAAGAAAGAATAAGTCACGTCTAATGTATATACAAAAGTTTATCCAGTAGTAGATTTAGCCGCAGCCGCAGCCGAATAACAATTACTTCTGTGTTGTTGTGTTCCTGCGTGTGAATAAGGTTTACAGAGCTCCTGGGGGGTGCTACATTAGTAGCAAGGGTCAAACGTTCAAGGTAAGGGCGACAAGTCCAGTAAACAGCTTTCTTATGCTATAATTGTCGCCCTTAAGCTAGGACCTCATTACCACTTAACATCAGGTGGGATGAGGTCAATCTTGAAGTGTTATATAAAAAAAAATGTAATCTATATGAATATTAGGAGCAGCAGGACCAATTATGGTCCCCACGCCACCATGAACAGACTACAGCGGCAATATAATGAACTTTGCAAAGCATGTGACCTTGACATCTTTGCAGATAAGCCCCGGAAATTTAGGCGTCAGATACGTCGGTCTTTTGATATGGCGCCAAAATAGAGACTGATTCATATCCAATTTACTTTAAACATTAGGTATATAAGCCCTATTTTCCCATAGTTTTTATAAAACTGTAGATAAGTCCACGTTGCATGCCGTGGCAACCTCTAATTAAGATGATGCTTAGCTTTAAGTTAATGTTTATTCCTAAATTGGTTATGTCAGCGTTTTTCTTGTTGATTGTCCAAATAAAGCAAAATGAAATAAAAAAAAACATGAACAAACATATTTGACTTTATTTGAATTTAGATTCGGTTTTAATTTCGATTTCAAAGTCAAAGTCAGTTCAGTTACAATTTCAATAATATATTTTTTTTTAATTGGACATTAAAATGTCTAGAGGAAGTTCATCATTACGAGGGTATGTAACAGGTGCTGGTGGAACGTCTCCTGGCGACGTGTCCCGACGTGCACAGGCTGTTCCTGCTGGTGCGGCCCAAGAAGGAGCAGTCGCCGGAGAAGCGCCTGCAGCAGCTCAAGGAGTCGGAGGTAAAGAGAACAGAATAGTAAAAACTTTAAGTAATGCTCACTAAAACGTCACTGGGGTGGTGGCGCTATGTGGTGGGTCATTACATTCCCTTCAATATGGTCGTGTCACATACGTCATGCTTGTGAACAGGCGCCAGGGTACTGGTCTGCTCCAGTTTACTTCTCAAAAGAAAATACTTACTTTACGTTTATTCACTTATACAAAACAAAACTATATGCCTTCGACCAAAGTGGTCTAGACATAAGTTAGATACTGCTACTGTAACTGATCTGCTGAGTTTCTTACCGGTGTTTTCTCGGCAGATATAGGTTCCGAACCGCCAGTAGAGTCTTTGCATTGTATCCAATAACGATTCAAATAATTAATAAATAAATATTGGACAACATAACATACACTGCTATGATTCTGTGGTAAGTAGTTTAAGCATTTGTGTTACAGCAATCAGAAACAACGGTACCACAACATCCAGACCAGAGACTATATAGAAAAGTTTGTTTACCATATTGACCCGACCGGGGATCGAGCCCGGGACCTCAGATTATGCGCGGCGCCAAAGTCTGGCCCGCTCGCCACTAGGCTACAGAGGTCGACAAAAAGAAGTGTATATGAAGTGTATAAGTGTAATATGTAATTTAATTGGATAAAGTAATGTTTGATTGATTGTCGTACTGACGATTTATATTATCTGACATTGTATTACATTAATTGAATTTGATTAAAAAATTATGAAACTAGTTTCTAGGGAAATGTCTGCTGCAATTAATTTCTAATACGTAATTATAATTATATCGTAAAATTGTGAATTTTTTTAAGTCAAAATAGTTTAGTAATGAATTAAGTTTATAATGTGCATACACCTGTAAAGGTAGAAGTTGGAGAACCGAATGTTTAAAGAAGATCTATAAATATGTACCTGATTTCATGCACAATAAAAATTATGAATTATGAATTTATAAGTGCTTACGAGAATAAACACATTTTGTATTTCTATTTAGATTCCGTACGTTATGTTGTTTTATGTATAAATTGTTACCAGTAATGTATTAATAAATGAATGCTACCAGTGATGTATTAAGTAATTAATTAACTTGTCGACCTCCGTAGCCGAGAGGCGAGCGGGCCTGACTTTGGCGAGCGCCATCTCTGAGGTTCCGGGTTCGATCCCCGGTCGGGTCAATATGGGAAACGAACTTTTCCATATTGTCTCGGGTCTGGGTGTTGTGGTACCGTCGTTGTTTCTGATTTCTGTAACACAAGTGCTTAAGCTACTTACCACAGAATCAGAGCAATGTATGTGATGTTGTCCAATATTTTTTTTATTTTTTATTTTTTAATAAATGATTGATTGATTCACCAGGTCTTCGACAACATCCGCCGTCTGTGTCCTGACCAGCTAGAGAAGCTCAGTATTGTCTGTGGAGACATCACACACCCCGGCCTTGGACTGACCTCTGATAGCGTCACCGAGTTGAGGAATGTGAGTATACTTAGTCAGGCCGAGCATGCGCCACGCGACTAAAATTTTATCACGCTCTCAACAAACGTCAAAATCGATGGAAGTCAGTGCGTCAGCTGCTGATTGAAAAATACGAGTGCGCTGTGCTATTAGCCAATCAACAGTATCGAAACTTTTGTCGTCTCGTGCGATACATTTTACGTATTGCGCATGCTTGGCCTGTAGTACGATCGTATTCGTAGGCTATATGGCGTAGGATTTTAAAAATCAGCCCGACTGGTGAAACACCTCCACCTTACAGTTCCTGCGTGTGAGTAAGGTTTCCAGAGCTCCTGGGGGTGCTACATTAGTAGCAGGGGTCAAGCCTTAAAGGTAAGGGGGACAAGTCAAGTAATAGCTTTATTATGCTGTACTTGTCACCCTTAAGCTGAGCACCTACGGTCGTTCCCGCCAGTCGCCCGACTGTCCTGGGCGACGCCTCCCCGAAAGTGGCAGCAATTTCGCCGAAGGCGCTGTGGCAGTCATGGGTAGCCCGGTATCCCATGGCGCCGTCAATAGGCGATGAGGAGGTGGGCAGGGTTTTTAGTTCGGGTAGTCCCTGACCCCTTCTGGGCGGGAGAGTTCCACACACGCCGCAGTCGTCCCCATGGTGGCAATATGGTGCGCAAATGCATTTTCCCTCCCTCAAAAAAAAAGGACCTCATTACCACTTAACAACAGGTGGGATGAGGTCAATCTTGAAGTGCAACATTAAAATTTTATAGTGCTTAACGCCGCACTAGCATAGCTGGGCACCGTTAATCAAACAGTTAACTTCGTTAATCGTTAATCCGCTAATAAAAAAGTTAGCTTCGTTAAACGTTAAAGCGTTAAATTTCTGAAGAATTAACGCAAGTTAACGTTAATCGTTAATCCGTTAATCGGTAATCAAAATGGTTGGATAAATGGCCATGGATTCTCACAAGGACCTGGAATCCGATTCCATGTCTTCCATGATAGGGTCTTGATTACTGCACTGCAAAGTACACTTTTTTAATTTACCTAATATTACCTACACACTTCCTTATGCACACGCAAATGTTCACTGACAGTCATTTAGGGAGCGTTCTTACGTAACGCATATTGGCGGGGTGGGGGGGAGTCTATGGTCTAATAAAACTTTAAGATATGACACTCCCATTTGGAAAAGTTTTGTCTCCCTACGGTTTCCGGGGAATCCCTCGATTGTATTAGTGTGGTCGTCTTTTTTAAAGAGAGAGGGAGGGGGAGTACAGAAAAACGTTGCGATGCATTACATAGGTTGGGTCAAAAATTTTAAAAATTTGCTTTGCGTAATACTTAAACGCTCCCTTTTTAGGGTTCCGTAGGAACCCTTATAGTATCGACATGTCTGTCCGTCTGTCTGTCCGAGAATAATCTCAGAAACCGTTTGCACTAGAAAGCTGAAATTTGGTACAAATATGATGTATATTAATACCGTCAACAAAGTGCAAAAATAAAAAATAAAAAAAAATGTTTTTTTAGGGTACCCCCCCCCCCCTTACACGTAAATTGGGGAATGATTTATTTTTTTATTTCAATCCCAACATGTGATATATCGTTGGATAGGTATTTAAAAATGAACAGGGGTTTACTAAGATCTTTTTTGATACAGCTACAACAGCTTCTCACATACAAACCATATTTGTATTACAGAAGAGAGCTATTCGATCTATAAACAGCCTTAGATCGCGTGATAAACATATATGGATATGATTGTCTGCTCGCTTACACACCATAGTATTAAGTTCTCTAGCTCGAAATTTTGTAAAGATTATGATAACTATACTGAGTTTCTTGTCGGATTCTTCTCGGTATAATTAGGTTTTAAACCGGCTGTAGCTTTAATTTTGGTTTTGACGATGCATAAGTCTTACTTGTAACCTACATAAATAAATGAACTGACTTGACTTGAATCTATTCGCAGCTTTCTGGCATGGCACTCGCGGTGCCATGCGGTGAAAATTAGGCATTGGATTAACGATTAACGGACTTCTGGATTATTAACGGAAGTTAATGAGTCCGTTAACAGTTTTTAAAGTTAACTTAAAAGTTAATCCGTTACTCAAAATGTTAACTTCGTTAATTAACGATTAACGGATTAACGAGTTAATGCCCAGCTATGCGCACTAGCGACTTCTAATATTTTTAAGAAAGAAAAAATTGGAATAGCTGCGCGATACGTGAAGGTCGTGGGTTCAAGCCCCACACTGCAAGAGGAAATGAAATATATATTTTTTTTTTATATTGCACCTCAAGATTGACCTCATCCCACCTGATGTAAAGTGGTAATAGCTTAAGGGTTACAAGTACAGCATAATAAATATATTACTGGACTTGTCGCCCTTACCTTTAAGGCTTGACCTCTTTTTTTTTTGAGGGGGGGAGAATGCATTTGCGCACCGTACCGCTGGGGACGACAGCGGCGTGTGTGGGACTCCCCTGCCCAGAAGGGGCAGGAACTACCCGAACTAAACCCCCCCCCCCCCCCACGCTCTCATCGCCTTTGGTTGGCGCCATGGGAAAAACGGTGGAAACCACAACAGCCACGGCGCCAGGCGGAATGGTCATTTAGACCCCAACTCGCCCCCCTGGATCGGTTGGGCCGGCGGGAACGGCCGAGCGTGCTAAGCCGTTCCCGCCCTGGTGCGGAGGACCGTGCAAGGCCGTCCGGGGTGTGAAGGCTTGACCCCTGCTACTAATGTAGCGACCCCCAGGAGCTCTGTAAACCTTACTCACACGCAGGAACACAACAACACCGAAGTGATTGTTATTTGGCTGCGGTCTTCTGTAAGGTGGAGGTATTTCACCAGTCGGGCTGCTCCAGTTCGAGCGATAAATCGCTATATCCTACCTCTCTTATTTATTTCTTATTTCAGTTTCTTTAGAATACTAAATTGTTACAACTTTAAGTACGTTCAAATCATGTCTGAAATCGTATATACGTAAATAATTTGCTGAGTTTCTTGCCGGTGTCTTTTCGGTCGGCGAATAGAGTTAAAGGATGTCGTTATAACATCAAAAAGGTTTCACAAGTTTATTAGATAAAAACCCTACACGTGACCAGACTAAAGTCTTTGACCGCGTGATTTTTTGGGGTTCCGTCGCACGAAACATTCGGTGTTGAACCAAATACATCGGGCTTATTTCCACACAAGTCGTGTTCATCGAAAGTTCTCTGTTTTTCAACCGTCAAAACCGATGAAGTTGTTAACGGATTAACTGGCTACTTGACAGTGTTAACAATAAAATATGAAAAGTGTTAGATATGTTAGCTTATTAGTTAAGTAATCATTTTGCATTTTTACTTTTTTAATTAAACATAGTTAGTATTTTATTTTTGCAAAATAAATTTTAGTTTTTTTATCTGTGGAACAAAAGAACCGAAACGGAAACCACCATTGCAATTCGGAAATGACAGCTGTCAGCGAAAATTATTTATTTTAATGTGGCGAAACAATGATTATTTTACCGATTAAATTGAAGTATTGTGTTTCTAATCGTATAAAGAATTTATTGAAACATTTTCCGTTTATCTTAATTAAGTCGTTTCTATGCGTATCGGTTCGTTGTCTAGGACGTTGACGTCATAATTGCAACAATGACGCGACTAGGCGTTTTCGCGCGCTTTTTAAATGTGTTACACAAAATCTTATTTTTCTCTGGTTATTTAGATTATTTCCGGATAAATCGAATTGCTTGGGATATAGAATGAACGGGCGCACATTTTACAATACTTTTTCAAAAACTGTCAAGTAGCCAACTGTTTAAATAAGAACTTTAGTAAATAATTTAAAAACATTTTAAAGAAATAATTAACCTATTTTTTATTTTTTATATTGCACTTCAAGATAGACTTCATCCAACCTGAGGGCGACAAGTACAGCATATTAAATCTACTGGACTTGTCGCCCTTACCTTGAAGGCTTGACCCCTGCTACTAACGTAGCACCCCCCAGGAGCTCTGGAAACCTTACTCACACGCAGAAACACAACAACACAGAAGTGATTGTTATTTGGCTGCGGTCTTCTGTAAGGTGGAGGTATTTCACCAGTAGGGCTGCTCCAGTTCGACCGATAAATCGCTCTGCCCTACCTCTCTTAAATTATATATAATTGTTATTTATGGTTAAAAGTATGTATAAATATTGTAACTAGCGGCTCCGCTCGCTTAATATACCCGCTTTATCTACATTATTACACTGATTTTCGCTCTTAGATATTATTCACAGCTTGATGAAGGCCTAAGGCTAAAAATTCAAAACCTGATAAGCTGTTTGAATTAAGAATGTCATTAAGTAATTTAGTTAAGAAATAATATCATGACATTTCAAACAAGTCGCATTATATTTTGTTCGACTGTATTTATAATGTGAAAATAAAAAAGGGCCTTCATATTATAAAGATTAATATAACTAAAGAGTTTCTTGTCAGATTCTTCTCTTGGTAGCATCAGTTTTAGATTGTATTCAGTTTAGCGAGCCATAGTGTCATTTGTAACGTACAGAAATCAGAAACGACGACGGTACCACAACACCCAGTTTCGAGATAATATAGAAAAGCTCGCTTTCCATGTTGATCCGACCAGGAATCGAACCCTGGACCTCAAAGATCTAAAGAAAGTTTAGTACCTTGAAAATAATACCTAACAGAACTCTCCTTACGCGAAACCGACTCGCGCTTGACCATGTTTTTTAGTATTATGCATCACTATTTTAGTTTTTAGCGGGTACTTACTATTTTTAGTCTCTAACCACTCGATTGAAGTGTTACTTGAGTATTTAAAGTGTTGCTTAGGTCTCGTTAACGAATATTGCAAACAAAATCTGTCAATATTTACATCTCAATGTTAACTAGGGACGGTAATACGCGATTGCTCTTTATTACGCGACTACGGCGTAAAAAGGGGGGTTATGTAATTAAATTAATAAATAAATAAATGCGCCAGACAATCACACCAATCTTCTGGTCTCAAACTAAGGTTTTCCCTTGTACCAGACGACGAATACTAACTGGGGGCGTCATCCCAGCACACCCAGACTCAAGTCGATTTAGAAAAGTTCGTTTTCCAAATTGACACGACCGGGAATCGAAACCGGGACCTTTCGCGCTTCGGCCGCCTACCTTAGCCACTGCGCCACCGAGGTCGTCAATATTATAATATATGTTATGTTATGATATGATAAATTATGGTCTCTATCCCGCGTTTAAAATCAACGCAGTGATTCCGCCAATGGCAAGTATTTAGGGACGGCATATCTTAACTTCTTTAATGTACTACGGCTTAAAATATGAGTGCGGTGTGCTATTAGCCAATCAACAGTATCGCAACATTTGTCGTCTCATGCGATAAATTTGACGTATTGCGCATCCTAAGCCTGTATACCTATGATATATGTTTTGTCTCGACCAGGCCTAACTTCGTCAAAATTCTACAGTTACGCATTGATTTTGACATTTCCCAAGATCGCGATAAATTTACTCAAACAATTAACTTAAAACACTTAGCTGATAAACTTAAATCGTTTCTGACGTTTGTGCACCAGTAAACAGAATACCATAGACGCGTAGACGGCTGCCAGCCCTGTATGTCATAGACAAATACCTCTATATCAAACAGAAGTAGACAAATAAAGTCACGTGTGACACGACACGCCTTGCAAGTTCACACAAGACGCATGCAAGGTGCTTGCAGCTACTAGAAACAACATTATTATTTAAACTAAGTATTAGTAGTGTACTCTGTTATGTACTTTTAAGTAAATATGTATCTTAAGTCAGCATTCGTTTTTATATCGTTAGACTGTCTATACTCATTACTGTCTTCACCATAAGGGCTAATAGGGCCCGTGCCCAGAGTAGGGACATGGCCCTCATTCTCTGGGGGCCCCAAACGACCGACCATTTCTCTAACCAAAGAACCAGTAGCATTCTAATATCGTAAATTACACATTATACCAAACAATTTAGTATTGTTCGTTTTTTACTTTTCAAAAGGCCCCCAAACTCTTGTGTGCACAGGGGCCTCAAACTCTTGTGCGCACAGGGGCCCCAGTCTGGTTTAAGACGACATTGTCTTTACCAGTGTCTCTTAACTGAGGACCACTTGTGGTCCTTGGAGACATTCAAAGTGGTCCCAAAAGTCATCCTAATAATATGTAACGTGACGTATTGAGTCGAATAGAAATATACGTAAAGGCGCGCGCAGCACGAGTCCGAAAGAAGGAATAATAAATCAATGTTAATTAATTAATTATAAAATTGTGCTTGTTTTGTTTATCAAACGACCCTTAATTTAGGTGCTACATTAAGGGGTCTCGTCTTGCTAGGGACCACCTAGTTGGTTTACCTAAGTTTTTGGTTTGTAGTTACTAGGTGGTCCCTCTAGTCCACGCGAATGAAGTCGCGGGCACAGCTAGTATGCTATAAATCATTTCTTTCGTCAGGTATCAGTGGTGTTCCACTCAGCTGCGACCCTCAAGTTCCACGAGACACTGAAGACGGCGGTGAACCAGAACGTGAGGTCAGTGCTGAGGGTCCTGGAGCTCTGCGACGCGCTGCCGAATATACAGGTCAGTGACCCGACAGTGATTGAATAGTAGCTTTTTTTTTATTATTACACTTCAAGGTTGACCTCATCCCACCTGATGTTAAGTAATTGTAATGGATTAATGAACTATATTTACAATTAAACACGTTCTATGCTCTGATGATATATTAGGAAGCAACCACAGCGACACACTCACTTAACATCTAACACACAATAACAAAAAAGGTAGTATCAAAAATAAAAGTAAAACATATTGACATAACAAAACCATAGCCAAAAGGGCTGTGGAGGTCGGATCACAGCAGTCGCTAACAGTGATAATGAGGTCCTAGCTTAAGGGCGACAAGTACAGCATAATAAATCTGTTACTGGACTTGTCGCCCTTACCTTGAAGGCTCGACCCCAGCTACTAATGCAGCACCCCCCAAGAGCACTGGAAACCTTACTCACACGCAGGAACACAATATCATAGAAGCGATTGTTATTTGGCTGCGGTCTTCTGTAAGGTGGAGGTGTTTCTCCAGTCGGGGCTGCTCCAGTTTGAGCGATAAATCGCTATGCCCTACCTCTCTTTTAAATCGCTATGCCCTACCTCTCTTTTAACTCGCTATGCCCTAACTCTCTTATAACTCGCTATGCCCTAACTCTCTTATAACTCTCTATGCCCTACCTCTCTTATAACTCGCTATGCCCTAACTCTCTTATAACTCGCTATGCCCTAACTCTCTTATAACTCTCTATGCCCTACCTCTGTTATAACTCGCTATGCCCTACCTCTCTTATAACTCGCTATGCCCTAACTCTCTTATAACTCGCTATGCCCTAACTCTCTTATAACTCTCTATGCCCTACCTCTGTTATAACTCGCTATGCCCTACCTCTCTTATAACTCGCTATGCCCTAACTCTCTTATAACTCGCTATGCCCTACCTCTCTTATAACTCGCTATGCCCTACCTCTCTTATAACTCGCTATGCCCTAACTCTCTTATAACTCGCTATGCCCTAACTCTCTTATAACCTATAACAACTCGAAATTTTTTCTCCAATATAAGACCTACGTTGCTGAAATTCGAAACTTAAGCTAAGCTTTAGGAGATCAAACGATATACCAAAACTCGAGGGGTACCCAAAAAGTACTTTTCGAGTTATTGGCAAAAATTTCATGATCGAGAAATTTCAAAGTTACAGGCAAAAATAATTCGGACATCAAGATAAATAAATTCAAATTTCAAAAAAATCACAAAAATTCAAAATTCAAAGTTACAGCTTTTGTTCCTAGGGGTGTTTTGGTAGGCTCGAGAAGACCTATTGATCGAGCCCTCCCACAACCCTCTACCCCTAATAGGGACAAAAATAATTTTTGGCAATTTTTCGGCCCATACAAAAATTTTCGCAGCTTAAGTGGAGAATCCCATAGATAGCATCTGGATAAACCCAAAATTCTAAACTTTTAAAAATTCATAGCAAATTAATTAACCGACATAATTTCTGGCTTCTTTTACGAATATATCCCTATAAATACCCCCCATTAATGGCACTAAACAGCCATTAACTAAAACTACCCCATCCCATTAAAAACCCATAAACGACATTAAAAAATTCCTAAAAAAGTATAAAACCACAAATCAATAAAAATATCACATCTAAAACCCATTAAAACCTATCACATACCCCATAAAAAGTCATAAATTCCATAAAAAACCCATTATAAGTCATTAAAAACATAAAATTAGTATAAAACAACACATTAAAATAAAATAAACACATTTAAAAAATATCACAGACACATCACAAATAAAATGGATAAAAAGACAAAAAGGTCCACCTCAGTCCAGCTAAATGCACCACCAAAATTAACGAGGACAAGAACAACCAGGTCCCAGCCACTTGAGCAGACCAAAAAGCGCGACCGAGACACCGCTCCAGCTCAGCCTCCCTTCAAAGCGCCAACAGCTCCCCCTCCAAAGATCGCAAAAGAGAGGGAAACACCCAAAACATCGGCTCCCGAGTCCCCAACAGCTCTTTCGCCCCCTGTTCAAGAACAGATAAGCGATAAGAGCGAAGAGAGGGAGAAATGGGTGATGGCGTCCTCCACACCACTGGCGGGATCCGAGGCGGACTCTCGTAAGGCCAGATCTGAATCGGCTCTCCTCAGAATACGGGCCCAGATCAGAGCGGCCCAGGTGTCAGAGGCCAGCTCCAGCTCTGTAAGAGAGCCGGAAGATACTGAGGGCTCAGACAGTTCGGTCATGTCGTCGGTGGGGGTGGAAGGAGGGGGCCCACTCCACGACATGCCCAGAGTCGCAGCGGCACTCCTCCAGAGAACCAAGGCACGCCTCGAGGAATCCCGCAACACCAGCCGAGGAATTGTTCAGGATGTCAACGACGGACTTCATGGCCTCTACGAGATGGTCCTAAGGCTAGCTGACTCCCGGAACCGCCACATCGCAGAGAAGGAACGCTCTAAGGCGTACTATGAGAAAATCATCTCTACCAGGGAAAAACGACATGCGGAGACCCTGGCGAAATTCGCGAACGTGGTGAAAGAGGGACAAGCGGAACTAGAGGATCTGGGCAAGAAGAACCTGAAGGAGACGGAAGGAGTGAGGGGATGGCTCGAATACGAAGTAGGAGTGGATTTCCTGAAGCAGCAGGTCACGGAGGTGAAGGAGGCGGTCAGAAACATCACCGCGAGGCTGGACGTCATACCAGCAGACTCGGACGAACCCGCCTCTGGAACCTTAAAGATTGCTCCAAAAATGAAGCCGGAACAACCCCTGTTGTCATACGCCTCCGTCGTATCTGGAAAGCCGGAGCCTGTCCACACAATAATCATCTCTCCCAAAACCCCGGGAGGAACAAGTGAGGAAGTGGTCTCCCAGATTAGAGAACTGGTCGACGCCAGGAAATTGGGAGTTGGAGTGGACAGACTCCGACGAGCCAGGAGTGCCAAAGTGGTGATGGGATGCACAAGTCGAGCCGGGCTCAACAAAGTCAAGGAAGCTCTGCAGGGATCCGGGAAGCTGAACGTCGAAGAAGCCAAACTAAAGAACCCGCTCGTGAGGCTGAAAGATGTCCTGAAGATTAATACAGAACAGGACATAAGGAGGTCAATACACTCTCAGAACTCCCATCTCACGGCGGGTTTGAAGGAGGAAGACTTGACGTTCAGAGAGCTATTCAGAAGGGACGCGCGAAACCCCCAAGAAGCAAATATAGTCCTCGAAGTTACCCCCGTAATGTACAATAAGCTTATCAGAGCGGGGAAAGTGTACATTGGGCTCCAGAGGGTACACATAGAGGACCAATCACCGCTCATACAATGTACCAACTGTTGGGGGTTCGGACATACCAGGAGATGGTGCGAAAAACCCGGGCCTACCTGTCCACAATGTAGTGAGGAGCACGCGTCACGGGACTGTCCCAATAATAAGTCGCCCCCGAGATGCATTAACTGTAGAGACTCAGAGGGTGACCCGCACAGACCAACGAGCTCCGCGTGCCCCGCCAGGATCAAATGGGATAGGATAGCCCGAAACCGAGTGGCCTACTGCTAAGACTGGGGGTATGCTTAGATTTGTGCAGGCAAACCTGGCGAGATCCCGCTGTGCGACCGACGAACTGGTCCAATTAGCGACTCAAGGGGCTGCACAGGTGGCAATAGTGCAGGAGCCTTTCGTGGGAGCCCTGGGTGAGATGCGGCTGCCTGAAAGAACCAGGATAATACAGAGAAGAGTCGGCGAGGATCCCGTCAAGGCTGCCATAATAATTTTCGATCCGACGCTTGTAGTGAATGAGCTCTCCGAAGAGTGCTCCAGCTGTATCTCGGCGGGGTTGCTTCGGACGTCCTATGGCGAGGTCCTACTCCTCTCCATCTATCTGGAGCCGCAGCTGGAGACATCCTCCGCGAGCGCTCGTCTGGAATCTGTGGGCAGATTAATAAATATTAGTAATGGAAAGGCTATACTAGGATCAGACGTGAATGGGTGGTCGGTTTGGTGGGGCAGTTCCAAGTCCAACGAGCGCGGCGAGATGGTGGCCGACTTCTTAGCCCAACACCAACTTACGCTGCTGAACGAGGGCAACACCCCCACCTTCGAAACAATCCGAGGGACAAGGGAAATCTCCAGTCATACGGACATCACAGCCTGCGGAGATGGTATGATCTGCAAAATCGAGGGATGGAGGGTCCGCAGGGGGCTAGTACCATCGTCTGACCACAACGCAATAACATTTGAGTTGGGGTCGGAGGAAGTAAACCCTCCCCCAGCGACTGCCACCACCCGACGATACAAGACGGACTCCGCAGACTGGTCTGAATTTGGTAGAAGATTGAATGAGAAGCTGGCCAACCTAAACATAGACACAATAAAAAATGGGGAACACTTACCTGACGTCGACGCACTGGAGCGGGGGGTTCAGCTGTACACGGAGGCTGTGCAGGAGGTCTGCACCGAAATGATGCCTGTGAAGAAGGACTCCCGGAAACCGAAGCTCAGCTGGTGGACTCGATCACTCTCCGACCTGAAAAAATAAGTTGTCAAAATTAGAAGAAGAATAAAACAAGCAAGAAATGATAGAAAGGAAATAGTAATAAATAAATATAAGGAAATTTTAGAAAAATACAAAGAAGAAATACACAAAACTAAATTAGAAAGCTGGAAAGATTTTTGCACTAAACAGGATAAAGAAAGCATTTGGGACCAGGTCTACAGAGTGATCAGATCCATCAGCAACAATAAGGGGGATGTCTTGCTCACGGATGACTCCGCACGCACCCTCACAGCCCAGGAATCAGCGGAGATGCTGGCCTCTACTTTTTACCCATCAGACGATCCATCCACAGACACTGACCAACACAAAACCATAAGGGATTTTAAAGAACGAAACGGACTGACCGAGGACGAGCCGCCCTTCACCGGAGACGAGCTGGAGGCTATAGCAAGATACATGAACCCCAAGAAGGCCCCCGGGGAGGACGGCTTGACCTCGGACATATGTTACCAAGCCATAAGGGCTAATGTCGGTTGCTTCACGGGAATCGCAAATGCATGTCTGGACCTGGGTCATTTTCCCGAGCCTTGGAAGAGGGCAACAGTTAAAATCATCCCCAAGCCCGGCAAGGAGTCCTACGATAAACCAAAAAGTTATCGACCCATAGGACTCTTGCCGGTACTGGGGAAGATCGTAGAAAAGGCCTTCATCACGAGGCTCATGACGTACCTGGGCAGCAGAAATAAAATGAGTCTAAGGCAATATGGGTTCACACCGCAGGTCTCCACCGAGGACATTCTGTACGCGGCCCTCACCCGCATCAATGACGGACTGACTGCCAAGAAGATCGTGGCCCTAGTCTCCCTCGACATCGAGGGAGCGTTTGATAACGCATGGTGGCCCTCCATTAAACATCAGCTGCTTACGAATGGCTGCCCGCGAAATCTGTATGACCTCGTGGACAGCTACTTCGGGGGCAGAAGGGTCACCATAAACTACGCAGGAGCAACCACAGTCAGGATCACCGAGAAGGGTTGCGTGCAGGGGTCCACGGGGGGACCTGTGATGTGGAACGTCCTACTGAACTCGCTACTGTTGGAATCGGAGTCGAGGGGGTACTTTTTACAGGCTTTCGCGGACGATATAATAATTATATCTGCCGCGGAAGAGGCTGGCTCCCTCGAGTCCGAAATCAACAGTATCCTGGAATTTGTAGGTCAATGGGGGAGACGTCACAAGCTCCATTTTGCGCCCCAAAAAACCCAAGCTCTTGTCATCACCCGCAAGCTGAATTACCGAGAGCCAGAGTTTGAGATGCAGGGACATAAAATCCGCGGGCAAGAATTTATAAAACTCCTCGGGCTCCACATAGACAGACGGCTGACCTGGAGGACTCACGTGGCTGCGACCTGTGCGAAAATAACTGAGTTATTTAAATCTACAAGCCGAGCTGTACGAGCCACTTGGGGCCTTAGTCCCCAGGTCCTCCGTCATCTATACATCACGGTCATAGAGCCTATAGCTCTCTACGGGGCGGGCGTCTGGGGCTACGCAGCAGATAAGGCATACGTTCGTAAAAGACTGTGCTCTCTACAACGTATGTTCGCCATAAGAACCGCGAGAGCCCACCGTACCACCTCCTTTTCCGCCTGCATGATCCTGGCAAGGATGCTCCCACTTGACCTGAGAGTCAAGGAGGCGCATCTCTTTTATAGGGCTAGGGCGCAGGGAATATTTGAAGAACTGCCCGACAGACCCCTGGAACGAAGAGCCCACTGGACCACGCTGACCCACCCCGCGTCGAGAACCAGAATAGAGTACGAGTTGGCGGAACAGGACCTGAAAAACGTGCCACAACATCAGCTCACCATCTTCACCGACGGAAGCAAGTATGAAGGCAAAGTCGGAGCAGCCTTCAGTTGTTGGATGGGTGATCGAGAGATAAAAGCGAGCAAGCTGAAGCTCGCTGACTACTGCACTGTCTTCCAGGCGGAGCTATGGGCGATCCACAAGGCCCTCGAGTTCGTCCGCCAAAAGAAGTGCAGTGCCAGCGTCCTCAGCGACTCTAGGTCTTCTCTCGATCTTATAGCCAACCCGTCCACAACGCCATATCATACAAGCTTCCGTCGCTGAAATTAGAGAGTCGGGGCATGAGGTCGCTCTGCTCTGGGTGAAAGCACACGTCGGCACAGCCGGTAATGAACGAGCGGATGAGCTCGCTAAAGCAGCCACACTTAAGAAAACCTCCCCAGAGTATGACAAAGTCCCCAACTCTTACATCAAATACAGGCTGCGCCAACGAACAATCGACTCATGGCAAGAAAGGTACACCAACAACCCGTCAGGAGCCACCACCAAGCTGTTCTTCCCAGATGTGAGGAGATCCTACCGAATCCTAGAAGAATGGGTCCCAAACACAATCCGCACCCAAATATGGACGGGACACGGTGGATTCTCCTCATATCTGGACCGCTTCAAGCTAAAAAGTTCCCCTGCATGCAGATGTGACCCGGAAGCCGAGGAAACTGTGGAACACGTCCTTAATGATTGCCCGATATTTGGCTCCCAAAGACAGCAAATAGAGTCAAGGCTGGGGGCAATCATAGAAAGCAGCGGGTACCACGGTTTCCTCGAGGACTCAAAAGTAGCCAAATACTTTATGGAGTACGCAGAGTATGTCTGCGGAATAGTAATTAAAGCTAATAAATAAAAACAGTAGCAATAAAATACACATATAAATCAAAATAAGAGAACATAAAACAACAACAGATAATGAAAATAATAATAGAAACAAAAATAAAAATAACAACAAAAGTTAAGCAAATAAATAAATAAGAACATAATAAATAACAATAAATACAATCGTAAACAATAGAAAACAAAATAGAGTTAAAAATTTCGAGTTCAAACCTCAATCAACATAAATATAAATTGTCTTTGGATATTTCAGGAACATGAGGAATAAATTCTACAAAAATTAACTAGTACAAGTTCCCCCGAAAAATAAATATCGGGGAGAAGCTGATTTGATAATAAAAAAAAAAAAAAAAAAAAAAAAAAAAAAAAACTCTCTTATAACTCGCTATGCCCTAACTCTCTTATAACTCGCTATGCCCTACCTCTCTTATAACTCGCTATGCCCTACCTCTCTTATAACTCGCTATGCCCTAACTCTCTTATAACTCGCTATGCCCTACCTCTCTTATAACTCGCTATGTCCTACCTCTCTTATAACTCGCTATGCCCTACCTCTCTTATAACTCGCTATGCCCTACCTCTCTTATAACTCGCTATGCCCTACCTCTCTTATAACTCGCTATGCCCTACCTCTCTTATAACTCGCTATGCCCTACCTCTCTTATAACTCGCTATGTCCTACCTCTCTTATAACTCGCTATGCCCTACCTCTCTTATAACTCGCTATGCCCTACCTCTCTTATAACTCGCTATGCCCTACCTCTCTTATAACTCGCTATGCCCTAACTCTCTTATAACTCGCTATGCCCTACCTCTCTTATAACTCGCTATGCCCTACCTCTCTTATAACTCGCTATGCCCTAACTCTCTTATAACTCGCTATGCCCTACCTCTCTTATAACTCGCTATGTCCTACCTCTCTTATAACTCGCTATGCCCTACCTCTCTTATAACTCGCTATGCCCTACCTCTCTTATAACTCGCTATGCCCTACCTCTCTTATAACTCGCTATGCCCTAACTCTCTTATAACTCGCTATGCCCTACCTCTCTTATAACTCGCTATGCCCTACCTCTCTTATAACTCGCTATGCCCTACCTCTCTTATAACTCGCTATGCCCTACCTCTCTTATAACTCGCTATGCCCTACCTCTCTTATAACTCGCTATGTCCTACCTCTCTTATAACTCGCTATGTCCTGCCTCTCTTATAACTCGCTATGCCCTAACTCTCTTATAACTCGCTATGCCCTAACTCTCTTATAACTCGCTATGCCCTACCTCTCTTGATCAAATGTTTAATCGAATGCACCTTTTGCCTTCAGCATTTTACAAACCAGCAATCGTTTCTGAACTGAGGACACTGTTTGTTAATGGCGGAATCACACAAAATATTTAAAATAATTTAATGGGTGAAAACGCGACACCATTTTACGAAGTCAGTGTCAGCTCATGAGCACGTTCGTTCCAACCTCGGGTAGTACGTAGTTCGTATTAACTACTAAATAAAAATGGTGTCGCGTTTTTACAATTCCTTCGTTAATTAATCGGAAGGAACTGTTCCATACGGGAATCCCTTGAAACCTCTCAATTTTTTTTCCAGGCTCTGGTGCACGTGTCGACGGCGTACAGCAACTCTGACTTGGAGGTGGTGGAGGAGCGAGTATACCCTCCCCCCGCCTCGCTCGAGAGTCTCTTAGCCCTGACTGATGCCGTGCCGGAGGCGCTGCTGGACTCCATCACCGATCAGTGAGTACAGCTCGTTAAGCGGGAAAACTACTACGCTTATGGAATTCCCTTCCTTCATCTATCAGGGCATCTGAGTCCCTTCCCATTTTTAAATCAAGAGTAAAATCTTTCCTTCTTTCTCTTAACTAAACGCGAACTCCTTTATCAAAGTATTTAAATAAAGCTAAGCATTTGTTGGTATTTAATCTGATTTCATATGTTTATTATATATGTTTGTTTAAACCGTAAATACTTATTGGATTTGTAAATATTTATTAATATATTATAGTTATATATGTATATATATATATATATATATATATATATATATATATATATATATATATATATATATATATATATATATATATATATATATATATATATATATATATATATATATATATAATATTTACCATTTGAAAAATGTTTATTTTTGAAGTTAGACATATGAAATATGGCACAAATTTATCTCGAAACTTGGATTATAATATATGTAGACTACTTTTTGTTTCGAACATTAGGGGAGAAAGGGGTAAAACCGACCATGAAAGGATGTAGTCCACGCGAACGAAGTCGCGGGCACAGCTAGTACTCCATAATCCGAATTTTACGGATATATGTTGTCGACTCGCAATCATTATTTTTTCATGCTTTGTTATTCATTTAAGGTTTCGAGTCTACCGCACCCCTTGACGAAATTATTAATATAGACTATTTTAAGTTCTTCAATGGTGGTAGTGATGTGATATTCTTAACTGTCCATTTGACGTTCCAGGTTTATATCTCCGAAGCCGAACACATACACGTTCACTAAAGCAATGGCTGAGGTTGCGGTGCAGCAGCACGGGTGCCGGGCCTACCCTATCTCCATCTTCAGACCCTCCATCGGTGAGTGTTACCTCAAGTAGACATTTGTCCACTTTAATTGGCTCCTTGACAGTTTTTGAAAAAGTATTGTAAAATGTGCGCCCGTTCATTTTATATCCCAAGCAATTCGATTTATCTGGAAATAATCTAAATAACCAGAGAAAAATAAGATTTTGTGTAACACATTTAAAAAGCGCGCGAAAACGCCTAATCACGTCACTGTTGCAATTACGACGTAAACGTCCTAGACAACGAACCGATACGCATAGGAACGACTTAATTAAGATAAACGGAAAATGTTTCAATAAACTCCTTATACGATTAGAGACACAATAATTCAATTTAATCGGTAAAATAATCATTGTATCGCCACATTAAAATAAATAATTTTCGCCGACAGCTGTCATTTCCGAATTGCAATGGTGGTTTCCGTTTCGGTTCTTTTGTTCCACAGATAAAAAAAACTAAAATTTATTTTGCAAAAATGAAATACTAACTATGCTTTTAATTAAAAAGTAAAAATGTAAAATGATTACTTAACTAATAAGCTAACATATCTAACACTTTTCATATTTTATAGTTAACATTGTCAAGTAGCCCATTGTACAAAAGTTTGTAGGGTAGAAACTTAAAAAAAAAAATTAGACGACATCACATACATTGCTCCGTTTCTGTGGTAAGTAGCTTCAGCACTTGTGTTACAGAAATCAGGAACAACGACGTTACAACATCATCCAGACTCGAGACAATATAGAAAAGTTTGTTCTACATATTGGCATGGCGAGAATCGATCACCAGTGTGAGCGGTTGAGTTTGTTTAGGCATGTCGATGCACTGTACTAAAAAAATCGATCTCTCAATCGATTCGAACCGAACATACTAGAATAGACTCTTTATTAAATCGAGCATTGAAAGATCGATTAATCGCGGCAATTAGCTAATATTGCTAATAATATTGATTGGCTAATAGCACATCGCACTCGTATTTTCAGCCAATCAACAGCTGACACACTGACTTCAACCGATTTTGACGTTTGTTAAGAGCGCGATAAAATTTAGTCGCGTGGTGCATGCTAGCAGGCAATATCACACATCCTATGATGTAATGTCTCAACTTAATGTTCAATGTAAAAGTAGGTTGGTGCACATTATGTAAATAAAGCCAGTCAATTGCTAACCACCGCCTATGTAAAAAATCCTAGCATGCGCCCCGCGACTATATTTTATCGCGCTCCTACGAAATGTCAAAATCAATTGCTGATTGGCTGTAAATACAAGTACAGTATACTGTCACCCAATCAACGGTATAGAAACCTTTGTCTAAATGTAATTTCTAAATATAAATCATTAAATTCATAAATATAATACCACGCTTACATAATTTCGAAAGAAAAGCTGAGTCGGGGATCGAACTCAGGTCCTCATACTACATGCAAACTAGAGGACGCATCAATAAGAAAAAAAATCAGTCAGTTTAAAGTTTGAATCGATTGGTCCGATTCGGGAGTGTTATGGACCGATTAATCGATTCTGTGAACTGTTCAAGACAGATCTAAAAATCGTTTTTTTACTCGAAATAATAGATTTCAAATCGACATGCTTAATGTCGAATCAAATATTTCTTTATTAAAATTATTCTTATTCATGTATCTGTTTCTTTAAAATACATGAATGCTGTTTACTTCATTTCCAGTGATCTCAGCCGCCCGGCACCCGTTCCCCGGCTGGGTGGAGAACCTGAACGGCCCCACGGGAGTGGTGGTGGGCGCCGGGAAGGGCCTCCTGCACGTGTTCAGGTGCCGAGGGTCCGCGCGCGCCGACATGCTGCCAGTAGACCTCGCCATAGACACGCTGCTAGCTGTGGCCTGGGAGACCGCCACTGACCCGTGAGTAGAATGAAAAGAAGGAAGTATGGAAGGCAAGACGGAATCAAATACGGAAGGAAAAATGGAAGGAAATACGAAAGGAAAGGCTGAAGGAAAGACGAACGGAAAGACGGAAGGAAGACAGGATGGAAGGGAGAAAGTATGGACGACACAGGAGTGTTTTAAGGCCCAGGAAGGGACTATTGCAAGTGTCAAACTGTCAAGGGTCTGCGCGGGCCGACATGCTGATAGTAGACCTCGCCATTAGACACGCTGCTAGCTGTGGCCTGGGAGACGGCTACTGTCCCGTGAGTGGAATGGAAGGAAGGGCGGAAGAAAAGACGAAAAGAAGGTGGTATTAACGACACCTGAACAGCAACAACGACACCGGAACCACAGGAATATGAAGGTTCTGCACGTACTTAGGTGCCGGGGATCTGACTTACTCCCAGGATCTCTACTCGTAGATATAGTGCTGGTGGCCTGACCTGTGTGTAGGAAAGAAAGGCAGAAAAGAATAATGGAAGGGTAGTGTGGAAGAAAGCGCGCGTACCTACTTAAGAATATCTTCCCAGGCATCGGACTTTTCCAAACAAACGAATTACTCAGTGTTGCCTAGAAAAAATTCCAGTAGTGCAAAATCTTAAAGAAACATCAAAGTTTATACCGATGTATGAACGTCTTTTACTCTATAAAGCAAAAACGACTTAATGGGTATGGATGACATTTGATAATTAGATTAGATGACGTTATATTACTTAAATAACGGATATTTTTAATTTTATTAAAGAATATTTATAATTTCAATAAAGGGCATTTTTACTAGAAAATAATGCGAGCAAAGTAGATTCATTCATCCTGCCAAAACGTAGTAACCAGTGTTGCCTACTTTGTGCAAGAAAAAACTACCAAAGCAATAAAAAAATAATATTTTGTAACCGCCTTCTCCCCAGGTCGCCAGAGGTCCGCGTGTACAACTGTAGTACATACAAGAACCCGATCACATGGACCGATTTCGAGCGAAGTCTTCGGATCAACCTGCGGACCCATCCCCTCGACAAGGTCATGTGGTGGCCCTATGGCGGCTGTGTCGAGAACGGGTAAGGTCATACAAAAATATTTTAAGACTATTTTTTACAATTTAATAGTGCACCTTGCCGTAACACTTGCAGTATGGGATTTGAACTTACGGCCTTTTCGTTCTGTGCGTGTGGCGTTATACATACTATAAATTGTGAAAATATATTTAAGATGTCTTTGAGTATGTGGTTTTCAAACATTTCATTTGTAGTTCAAAACTCATACGACAGATGGTACTAACCGAAGGCTAGAGGTAATCATAATAGAAAAATCATTGCATAAAATAACTTGTGGATAGCTCAGTTGGAATAGCAGAACATGGCATAAGTGAAGTCGTAGGTTTGAATCCCATTCTGAATGGAGATAAAAAACTTCGGTGTCTTTTGAATACTTTTAGGACCTTTGTGATCAATAGTAGGTTACACTTTCTGGGTCACACATTCGTACTTCTTTTAACGGACATTTGTGAATGAATAGCATGTTTTTTATTTATTTTGGACCTTAATTCAAACAATTGGCTACTTGACAGTGTTAACAATAAAATATGAAAAGTGTTAGATATGTTAGCTTATTAGTTAAGTAATCATTTTAAATTTTTACTTTTTAATTAAAAGCATAGGTAGTATTTTATTTTTGCAAAATAAATTTTAGTTTTTTTATCTGTGGAACAAAAGAACCGAAACGGAAACCACCATTGCAATACGGAAATGACAGCTGTCGGCGAAAATTATTTATTTTAATGTGGCGAAACAATGATCATTTCACCAATTAAATTGAATTATTGTGTCTCTAATCGTATAAAGAATTTATTGAAACATTTTCCGTTTATCTTAATTAAGTTGTTCCTATGCGTATCGGTTCGTTGTCAACGACATTGACGTCATAATTGCAACAGCGACGCGACTAGGCGTTTTCGCGCGCTTTTTAAATGTGTTACACAAAATCTTATTTTTCTCTGGTTATTTAGATTATTTCCAGATAAATCGAATTGCTTGGGATATAAAATGAACGGGCGCACATTTTACAATACTTTTTCAAAAACTGTCAAGTAGCCAATTAAGGTTTTAAAGATGGTTATCATATAGTGTACAAAACCTTTTAAATAGATAATTCATATATATATATATATCTATATATATCGTGTGGTAGCATAAAGATGACACATCGTCAACCACTTTAAAATAATTCAAATTTCTTTTACAGATTCTTACAAAAAGTTTTGGAAACACTGCTGCAGACGATTCCGTTGCACTTAGCTGAATACGCCTCTCGATTGTTTGGCATCAAAACAAAGTAAGTAAAAAACACTTCTGAATTACATGAAACGGTGTCAAAGCCAATACATTTTTTTTATGTATGTTTGTAACTTAGCCAGTAACTTAAATTCGAAAATTCGATCGCACCCTTACATGAATATTTCAGATAGATAGATAGATAGATATACTTTATTGCACAAAAACTTTACAGAAATAGGTTTTACAGATTGATTATAGTACAATTTAGGCGTTCTTATCGCTAGAAAGCGATCTCTTCCAGACAACCTTAAGGTAGAGGAAATAGTAGATGGCAAGAAATGGGTACGGCCGTGCAACATTAATAAAGTTTTATTTCTTGAATTATATTCATAGTATAGCATTATAAACATTCAGGAAAACGTAAAATCACTTTTCCGTAAATTACTTTTTTAATTTATAGCACATGTATATCAAAATTTGAATGATATATTCTTACGGGTAATGTTTTATTCAGCTTGTAACATTAGCATATTTGTGTGTTAATCTAAGTTATTTTGAAATATTAGCAAAAAATTTAAGACATTTCGTCTTTTATTATGTAAAATTAAATTTACATAGAGACATTGCGTTCAAATTTAGCGCGACGTCACTTTTTCACACAGTTTTTTTTATATGAAAAAATGACTTTAACATTCCCTTCACTGAACTTTGATGCGCAATATCATCATACTTTTTTTTTATTTTTTATGTTAAATAAAACATCTGCGTTCTTTCTTGTCTTACTTTTGGTTTTTATTTTTAATTGTTCACTTTATGTGGTTAATTAAATGACTTTTTTTCTTTTTTTAATTTAATCCTTATTTCAGGCTAAGTCTCATTATGGTTAGCAACCGCCTCCAGGCAATGAACGACGTGCTCAAGTTCTTCGCTCAGCGCGAGTGGTGCTTCGTGACTGAGAACGTGGAGCGGCTCAGACAACGCCTGACGCCAGAGGACGCGGCCATCTACAATCTCGACCCGAAGTCTTTTAAGTGAGCTACGTTGATACAAATGTATTGGCCTCCGATATGAGATTTCACCATAATATTCCTTCAAAGGAGCGTGAAGAAACATCTTGCGGGCCAGTATGGCGATGCTAACGGATAGGATGTTACGGTATTGAATCCGTTGTCGTCGCGATGTGGGTTCCTCTCATGCTTACCATTAGGCTGGGAGGAGTCAATATACTGTGATTTTATTAAAAATAAAATCTTTCGCGATCCTGTATAGGCTCCCACTCCATCGCTCCAGCGATGCCTATAGTAGCCACCCGATTGAAGACCAGTAGATCAGCCTAGATAGGTTTTTTGATGATGCGATTCGCTCCTATCCTCTCTAAGTGGCCAAGTCATCGGAGTCTTTAAGCAATGGTCTCCCTAATGATGCCCCAAGCGGCATTTCTTGCGAATCCATATGCTGCATTTGGGTCTTAAGACCAATCCTAAGACTTTTTACTTCCGTGCGGTGACCAGGAGTCTATTTTTCATTTTATAGTCTGTTTGTTATAATAAACAGGCTTATGTGACCTTAATCTCGCTTGATAGAAGGCGTAAATGAGGTTTAAGATGGTACACTTTTGCCTAAAAAGTTTTTGTTTACTTAACACAATATGTCCAAAACAGATGGGACGAGCTGTTCGAGAACTTCATCAAGGGCACCAAGAAATACGTGCTGAAAGAGAAAGAAGAAAACCTGGGAAAGGCGAAGAAGCACTTGCGAAGGTGAGAATTAAGATAATCTGCCCACTGAAGTAAAGCCGCAAGCAATAGCTAGTTTCAAATAAATATTTTATAAACAAAAAATAATTAAGCAGGGTGGGACATTTGGCCAATAGAGCGGCGTGGTGCACAATAAAAATATTAATAATACTAATTCTTGCCCGCGCCTTCGTCCGCATTGTTTCAGTATAAAAAAAAATCATATGTATCAATTTAGTATCATATTTATCTTCCTACCGCATATCATGTAATTAGATTAAGTAGTTTTTGCGTGAAATGTAACTAACATACATTCAGACATCCACACACACATCATTAATCAAAAGTTTAGGAGTTAAATCATGGTTTTTGATTTGTATAAATAATATTTTGTTTTATTAAAACGCTCTATCTCATTTGAAGTGAGTTATTTATTTATTCAAAACCTTTGATGCACAAAAGGAAGTACAAGAGGCGGACTTAATGCTCAGTCAACCATTTCAATTGAGTTGGTAACTATTAAATAATTAAAAATTATTATCTGTCCTCGGATCCGACATATTTCGTTTTTGGTTGTAGACCAGTCTGGTTACGGTATTATTAGTCCATTGGCTAAAATATAACATATATGTATATATTTTTTTTATTTTATTTTATTTTTTTTATTGGATCACCAACATAAGTTAAGTTAATTATGTATACTTAGTTACTGTTAACTAAGTATACATAATTAACTTAAGGTAAAACAAAAATCTAACTGTACTTATAATAATAGGTAATCACAGCACTCGTAAAATACAAGAATATGTTTTCTGTTATATTATTTTTCTGTGTCCATTCCTTTATTATTATTGTTATGTATACCTACTCATATGGCAGTGTTGTGATGCCTTTAAGTAATAAATGTTTCTTTCTTTCATATTTTTTCCATTATTCCAGAATGTGCTACCTCCACAACGGGCTGGTGATCTTCCTCTCCGCTCTTCTCTTCCGAGTATCGCTGCAGAACAGATTCGTCAATGACTTCGCGCATGGTGTAGTTCGAGTGATGTTCACCCTGTACTCAGCAGTCACTTCCAGGGTCATGTCTTCCATTAAATGATAAATAGTTTGAAAATCAAATAAGTTGCATAGTTTAGGATAAAAACAGCAACACAGGCCTAGCACACGCAACGCGACCAAATTTTATCGCGCGCTTAACAAATGTCAAAATCGATTGAAGTCAGTGCGTCAGCTGCTGATTGGCTGAAAATACGTGTTTGATGTGCTATCAGCCAATCAACGGTATCGTACTTTTGTCGTCTCATGCGATACATTTGACAGATTGCGTATACTAGGCCTGACAGTCAGCCTATCGATATTAGATTTTTGAGGTGTAACGGCCATTACTTTATAGATTACTGGACAAATTTGCTTCTGTATTTGACAGCCAAGTAAAATGGCTGACACATATTTATTTACGGTTTTAATCGAGCATCAAAAAAGTACTACTTATTTAATATTTATTTGGGCTTGGGCTACTTGTGGCTCATTCAGTGGTTATGTCGCCCAAATTAATTAAAAAGGTGCGTGTTAAATAATATCTCTTTCTTTTTATGCTTCAATCGCTGTTATGTGACACAGTTTGTGCAAACTATTTGCTGTTTAATTTCATGGTAGAGAGTTAAATTTTAACTTTGATAGAGACAGTTGACAAATCAATATTTAGTCTATTTTAGTAATTCTGAATTAAATGAAAGAAATAGTTTTTATTACAAGCTTTATATTTGGTTGTAAAGGGTTCTATCCTATAAGTACTCGTCAGCCCCATCGTATCATATCAATTCAATAATCCTGAAGGAAATAATTGATTTTTACTATATCTAAATGGTTTTTTTAAAGGTTCGATACGATGCACTTCGATATATTGTAAGCTAGAGATCTAACACTCAAAACTGTAATTTATAATTAATTTCGTCTGTGAATGTAGGTATTTAAAAAAATACTTAATTATTACGACCTCCAAAATGGATTAATCTTTTCTGATAAGTCTCTTAAAGGTAAACAGATGGCAATATTCACTGTTGAGATATTAAAAAATGCACTATTAAAAATAGTGTACATTTTGAAAAGTTCATAATAGTAGTTTGAAATTAGTAGAATGCCACTAGGGGCAAATTTATTCGTTTATAAACTAATTTAAGTTTTCTATTATTTATTCTAGTAACCTTGGCACAAGCTGCAAGCTTTGTTTGATACGGTGTAATTGGCACGGCCAAGATTTATTATTATTTATAATGTTTTTCAATTGATTGCCTTATCGATATTATGTAGTTAATGTTTAGTACAATGTGTTTAAATTCTATTGTAGTCGAAAGTGTTTTTAAAACACTGATTAAGATTTACTTTTGTAAAGGGCACGACTAGGTATTTTTAAGGTGCATGGTGATATTAGACTAAGTTATTAATCAATGTAAGTGCAATATTTTTATTAAATCGTTTCCAAGAGACTGTTATTTTATTTACGTACTCTATTATGCTCTTCAAATGATAATCCATACTAACTTAAAAACTATAATTCAACTATGTTAAATAACGAAGCTATGGAATGTAGCCAGGTCGGTTTCAAGCTTTAAGTTGAAGATCGTGATATACAGTTTGGAACAAAATAAATGGCGCTCGTCCGCACAGGTACAAAAGATAAGCAGTTGAGCTTATTAATTAAAATAGGCGAACCTTAGGGGTTGAAACCATGTTTGAATACCGGAATGTTTTTCGTTGAATCCTAAAAGAAACAATAAACCTTGAAAAGGAGCTGAAAGCTTTATCATGTAATTATGATGAAAGTATTAAATTATGAAATATTCGACCACATCACTTTTGTTACCTACATAATAATTTGAATTATTGTACAATGGCGGTAAAATAAAACCCAAAAGACAATACACAAAAGTTTGTTTTCTGTTGTTACCTGACTGGGAATCGAATGTCATGGGATCCCAGAGATTTCTTTAAACAAAACTTTTAATTCGGTCATACAAAATGAAGTGCTGTCTACTCCGGAATCTTTCGAACTTACCTGCTTGCTCGAAAACACTTCAAAGGGTAGTTCTAAAAATTTCTGGCAACACAAAATTCAAATGTCAACCTCGTCCGCCGCCCTCAAATGTCAAAGTCAAACCAAAAGGTCAACACAGAGTACGATGTGAGCGAATTCCATTGAAATTACCGTCGCAAAATGTTTAATAAAGTGTTCCAACGAGCTCTGAAGTTCAGGATCAAGAAGAGCTACCCCACAAATATCTATGACCTATCTAGGGGGTCAGCCATTGCTGTAAAACGACCCTACAGCGATGAGGTCCGTAGAGCCCAAGCACAGAGCATTGCAAACCCCGGCCCGACAATCTTTGATAAGATTATTTCTAAAGGTAAGCAAATAATAACTCCTTTCTTCTTTAAAAAGTTAATAAAATTTCATTCTTCGCTGTTAGTACCTGTGGATAACCTTAAAACAGACGAAGGGGGAATTCCGACAAAAGAATGAAATATAACCTGTTTATTTGAATAATTGCAAGTGATTCAGACCTGTTTTACGCAGATAATTTTTAAACATCCCGTCAATTACCTAAAAGATTGTCTAAGACTGTTTAGGTGTTAATATAAAGCCCCTAATTATAATATTAATAGTCTTATGATCTGAATCATGAATTAAGACAGTACCTATTGCTGTGTAAATAGTTTGAAATAGATAAAAGACAAATAGCTAAGCAATGTCATCATGTTCCGCAAATATGATTCCTATATGACCTTGATCTTTGTATGAAAATGATTTCTAATATAATATTAATTTTGTTTTTATGATCAGATACATGTATTACATGTAATGTTAAGTAGACAAACATATGACCCTAGTTTGTAGACTATGCACTTTTGAAATTCTTATTTTACTCCTCAGTTGCACCAATTCAAACGGTAATTGATAATTTGTCTGTATTATCTGTGACATATTTTTTCTGTTTGACAATTGTCAGTTACCGTTTATGTTAGTTGGTCCAACTTAAACTATATACTGAATGTATACACTAATCAATTATAGAAACTAAAGTTTTCCGCTGTACCATGAATATCATAGAATACTGGCACATTGTAAGGTAGTATTTATGAACTCTCTAGCACGTATTGTTTAATTACTGTAGCCAAATAACAATCACTTCTGTGTTGTTGTGTTCCTGCGTGTGAGTAAGGTGTGAGTAAGGCACCCCCCAGAGCTCCTGGGGAGTGCCATGTTAGTAGCAGGGGTCAAGCCTTCAAGGTAAGGGCGACAATTCCAGTAACAGATTGATTATGCTGTTCTTGTCGGCCTTAAGCTAGGACCTCATTACCACATAACATCAGGTGGGATGAGGTCAATCTTGAAATGCAATATAAAAAAAAAAGTACAGTTTGTCAGGACCTTTCTCACTATGGAGCTACAAGCACCTATTTTAAAGAAACAGAGTAATTTGAGTCTTTGCAGCGTGAAATTTCAACTCACAAACTTCATGTATAGCATTTTCTGCTTTTCCAACTGAGCTAATTGCAAGTTATTGTAGCTGACGTGTCTGTCAAAGGGAGAGGGTTGTGTGTGATATGGATCACTAAATTTGGTCAGAGTTTTTTGAGAGAGATTGGTTTGGTTACCCTTTAAGAACAGTTCAATAGAGATTGATTACCTGTCCAAAATAGCTTGAGAGAGATTGGTTACCCACCCAGAACAGCTCGAGAAAGATTGATTACCCGTCCAGGACAGTTCGATAGATTGGTTACCTGTCCAGAATAGTTCGAAAGAGTTTGGTAACCCGCCCGCAACAGCTCGATAGAGATTGGTTACCCATTCAATCTCCCTCGAACTCTGAAAGCCTAGCTTTTTACTAGAGTTAACCTACCCTGCTAATGAAGTCACTTTAAATTAGCGGCGAGTCACAATAGATCTGATAAGTCGCAGTGACCACAGTTCACTAGAACTGCACAGCCCCAAATACTTGAATAATAAATGCTCTTCCAATATTGGACGGAGTCATGTGCTTAGCTTAAGCCCGATTACAATATTTTACGATTCGTAACGTGTCTAACAGGCCTAGCATGCTCCACGCGAGTTAATTATATCGCGATAAAGAAATGTCAAAATCAATGCGTCAGCTGCTGATTCAAATTCAAACTGACCAATCAAACGGGACAGGCCTAGCATGCGCAATACGTCAAATTTCTCGCATAAGACGATAAAAGTTTCTATATAGTTGATTGGCAAATAGCACACCGCACTCGTATTTTCAGCCAATCAGCGCATTGATTTTGACATATCTTACGAGCGCGATAAAATTTATTTATTTATTTATAAAGTTCTACTTACAGTTTATGTACTATCATTCCTTAAATAATATAGGCTTTTATTTATTCTAGGTAAGTACATAAACCTAGTTACAAGTAGACACCGCTTACTTAATATAACAGAAACACTTTTAAAATAGGTAAAATAGGAACTTTTAAAAGATTTCCTTCAACAGCAAATACTTTATCTCTATGGTATATTAATGGTATATTAGTAACAGTACTATATGCATCTCAATTTACATGTAAGTGTTAACAAAATCCAGTTTCAGTTATGTATAACCTTGCGTATTTTGTTAGTTGTGTCGTGAAATATGTCAATCAAATGGCAATATTGGTTTAGAATTCGGGATAGGCGAGGGATAGCGGAGTTAGCGCCCAATACCTATTGTGCGCCTGAAAGGAGGGCAGAGTGGTGTTATGGGTTTACTAGGCACCCTACGTGGTACTTTTAACTTAAAGTGAGAAAGTAGAGGGGGGCAATTTATTTTACCTGTAAGTATGTTACTTAGAAAAACTAAATCCAATTGGTCCCTTCTCTTCTCAAGCGATATCATATTAAAATATTTTAATCTTTCTCCATAACTTTTAATACTTTTTGCTATGCCTTTTTACTCGCGTGTCGTATGCTAGGCCTGATAGAAACTTTTCTCGTTTCATGCGAGAAATTCGATGTTTTGCGCATGCTAGGCCTAAATAAAGACTATCCGTTTTTCTCCAACCGACTACGAGTCGTTAATTTAGTTCCATAAATTACTTTCCATACCAGCTGTCATCATTCGTCTGTCGGTCGATTTTAGTTTAAGCCTCGTATAATTTATTCCTATCCGTAAATGGAAATATCGTTTTTCAAATATTAGAACTGGGAATTAATGTTCAATGTCTTCGAATTGTAGTCGATATTGAGGAGCATGCATTAATTTCTAAAATCCGACTGGTTGAACTACCTCCACCTTACAGAAGACAGCAGCCAAATAACAATCACTTCTGTGTTGTTGTGTTTCTGCGTGTGAGTAAGGTTTCCAGAGCTCCTGGGGGGTGCTACATTGGTAGCAGGGGTCAAGCCTTCAAGGTAAGGGCGACAAGACCAGTAACATATTTATTATGCTGTACTTGTAGCCCTTAAGCTAGGACCTCATTACCACTTAACATCAGGTGGGATGAGGTCAATCTTAAAGTGCAATATAAAAAAATAAAATAAAAATAAAATGCTTAATTGTTTGCAGAAATAAAAGCAGATATAATTTATGAGGACGAATTCTGCTTGGCCTTCAACGACATATCTCCGCAGGCTCCAGTCCACTTCTTGGTGATACCGAAGCGAAGGATCCCAAGGTTGCAGGATGCAGTTGATGGAGACAAAGAGGTATGGAATTAATTGATTATCATATTAATTAATTTAGCTTAAAGCCAAAGTCAAAGTAGCGATAAATCGCTATGCCCTACGTCTCTCAAAAGTTCACGCGCATAGTCTTTGTGAAAAGCAATATTGTTGGCTCTAACAACAATGAATGACTGTTATCAGTTTATCAGTCGTTATCAGCGCATTCCTCGGCCCACTCAACTGATAGGCTAGAGAAATGAACTGAACACGCAACAAATTAACGAAACGGACTGATGACATGTATCCGATATACTTGTGACGTCATCGATGTGGTGACGTAGTGAATGGCGTAATTATGTTGAAATCGAATCTCGACTGACTGTGTCGTTAACCGTATTAAGGATTATTTAAACATTTTCTATTTAAAAGAAGAATATTCTTTCATAAAAAGAGAGTTGTTCCAGTTTGACGTATTAGAACGTTGACGTCACAATTTAAACAGTCACGTGACCTGGCGTTTTAGCGCACTTTTAAAATGGGTTACTTACGCAAAATCTTGTTTTTCACTGGGCATTTTAATTTTTTTTATTTTCGATCGAATATAATAATAATATACATAAATCGAATTGCTTGGGATGTTAAATAATAATAATAATAAATTGTATTTATTCAGATAACTCAGATCCAAGTGTTAGTAACAATGTTCTTACATCTAATGTTAGTAAATTTTTGAGAATTTAAATATGTACTTACAACTAATTAATAAAATAAATTTGTTCCGCCTTCGGGTTTATTAGGGCCGAGATCCAGTGCCACCTCAGGTCACTATCCCACCTGCCCGCCAAAACCTGTAGGATACTATTGGGACTACCAAGCATTCTGTTTCGGATAGAAGTTATTTTTTTCCTCATCAAGGCATGGAAACCGTCTACGTGAGCGTCAGCAAACATGCCAGATGCGCTAAAGAATCTTGGCAGTCCCACCAGCGCCCGGAACATATTATTATAAAGGACACGCAGAGCGTTGTAGGCCTTCTGCGTGTAGGTAACCCACAGGCCGCTTGTGTAGAGGGATTGATTGGCAATATGATTTAAAAAGCCTCACTTTCACCTCACACGTACAATGAGCAAACCTGCGAGCCAGCATATTGCCCCGAATAAATGAACGGGCGCACATTTTACAATACTTTTTCAAAAACTGCCAAGTAGCCAGCTCAGAGCGTGCGCAAAATTTCATCTTAATCGAAAACCGGGAAGTGGGTCCAATTAAGATTTACAGATTTTCTTTCATACATAGTTACAAGTGAAGCTAATAATGGAGTGTTAAAAAAAATTACAAAGAAATTACGAAGATTGAAAAAGCCCTCGACTTTGCCCTTGATATTTCTAGATAAAAAGTATCATATATGTTTATCTAGTTACTAGTATGTCATCTCTCTCCCTACCAAATTAGATACAAATCCGTTGAGTGGTTTTTGCGTGAATGAGTCACACATCCAGAAATAGAAAACATCTTTATTCATGTAAGCTTCACAAAAGCACTCAAGAATCGTCAGTGCAAGTTTAGTATTTTACCGCCGTGTTCGGACTGTTGATTATGTCGAGAGGTACTAGGACAGCATAACACGCTAGGAGGTATCACACAGCAGCTTATCAATTATTAAACACCTCGGCTTTTAAGCTACACTTCAACCTTTAGGTTGTGCAGATCAGATGGCTCTCGCTCTATTGTAGAATAATAAAAAGAACAATATCTTTATTCATGTAAGCTTTACAAAAGCACTTATGAATCGTCAGTACAAGTTCAGAATTCTACCGCCGTCTTTGGAATGTTGATTGTTGTCATGTCGAGAAGAACCGGCGGCAAAATAACAATGATTCACTATACAGACAGACATCTGTACATACTTACAAATATTAGCGTTTATGATATAAATAGGATAACGTTGGAATGCAACATACGATAATACTTATCGGTAATAGTAACGTAAATAAGCTGCCATTACTTTGATTTAGTTGAACACAACCACAAGAGCCGGCCAACGATGTCATCGCTTCACCGTGGAAAATATTACATCGCGAACCAAAAAGTTCGGTAACTCTTATCTTTGCCGCACCATTAAGAAGTGGAACTCGTTGCCGGCTTATGTGGTCCCTCCTTCCTTTAACATAGATATTTTTATTTAAATTTCTCTTCAAGATTGACCTCATCCCACCTGATGTTAAGTGGTAATGAGGTCCTAGCCTAAGGGCTACAAGTCAAGAAATCGACCTTTTTGCGGATAGCTTAGGACATCTTTTTTGTCAGTTTTGGAAAATTTTAAATGACATTATCTATCTCTGACTAGTTTTTATAACTTATGAAATAATTTCTATTGATGTATTGTAATGTTCCATTTGTAATTTGTAATTTAATTTAATACTGACATTTTATTTTTATTTTTATGACTGACATTGTATCTATTACCTACATATATGTGTGGTTTTTAGGTATGAATTATGTAATACTGATATTAATAATGACCGTGTATCTTATAAGCGCTTTGGAATTTTCTGTTAAGCTGTAAGATGTTTGAATAAATAAATAAATGAGTACAGCATTATAAAGCTATTACTGGACTTGTCGCCGTTACCTTGAAGGCTTGACCTCTGCTACTAATGTAACACCCCCCAGCTCTGGAAACCTTATTCACACGCAGGAACACAACAACACCGAAGTGATTGTTATTTGCCTGCGGTCTTCTGTAAGGCAGAGGTATTATACCAGTCAGATGGATTTCTTCAAAAGTATCGTGAAGAAACATCTCGCGGCCCAGTATGGCGATGCTAACGGATAGGATATTACAGTATCAAATCTGTTGTCATCGTGAAGTGGGTTCCTCGATTGCTTGCCATCAGGCTGCCAGAAGGCTATTGCAGTGTATTCACTGTGCTACTATAAAAAAGAACAAGACTGGATATATTTGCCTTTAGAGGTTTCTCTCGGGGAGCATTCGAGTGTAAAACCGAATCTACTGGATAAAAAGATTTTTTGACTTTTTACCCGACTTAAAGAAGGAAGTTTCTCGTCATCTCCTATTTCTGTAACTCATAGATGTTTGGAAGAGATCGCTTAAATTGTGCTATAATCTACTTGTAAAATCAATTTCTGTAAGGTTTTTATGCAATAAACTATATTTATTGTTAAACTCTGAACTGTTGTACTAACGGAGTTACAAATTATAGGGAAGAATTAATCAAACCACATAATGTAACTTGAACTGAGATGATGAGAGTTTTTACTTTTTGACATAAAAGACATTAGATTGTTTCGTTTGTATGAATGACATGACAATGAATGGCGGGTCGTTACATTCCCTACAATATTGTTGAGTGAAGCGATGGTTGGCAATACGTCATGCTTGTGAACAGGTGCCACTTTTGGGGACTGGTCTGCTCCAGCTTGCCTCTCGAAAGTAAAAACTTACTTGAGTACTTATTTGTTTTATCACTCATCAAAACCAAAACTATATGATTGGTCCAAAGTGAGCTACACATAGCAATAAGTTAGATACTGATACTGTAAATGATCTGCTGAGTTTCTTACCGGTGTCTTCTCGGTAGATATAGGTTCCGAACCGGCAGTAAAATCACTTTGCATTGTATTCAATGACGATTCAAAAGTGTTATATGCAACCTACTTGAATAAAGAAATATTTGAGTTTGAGTTTGACATGTAACAAAAAGGAGTTTAAATATGTGGGGTTTTATCAATTAAAAGAGTCTTAAACATCTATCTTTCTAAGTTTGTCAATAGGAGGGAGTATTGTATGTAATGTGAAATTCACCTAACATTTGTGTACGTTATCGGGTCAAAACGCTATAATATCTTTTAGTAGTTAACACGAACTACTTTCTGCTTTTAATGCCAGCTTGTGATCAGGGTTGGTGCAACCTAACCGAAACGTTGCTTAACAAGTAGTTCGTAATAACTCTTAAAATTATAAAATAAATAAATAAATAATAAATATAAATAATAGATTATTATTATTATTATTATATACGACCAGGGATCGAATATTAATAAATGTTATGTTATCTTAATATAATAAATAAGTTAAGTTTTGTAATGTAGTTAGCCCTCAATGTTGCCATGCCCTTGCAGGGCGTCACATGTATACCTTTTAATTGTACCTACCATCTTCAAATGTTGTAATGTCATAAAGTGCAATAAAGATAATTTGAATTTGAACCCGGGACCTCAGAGATGGCGCGACGCCAAAGGTTGACGCGTTAACTTATTTTAAATGTTTAAAACGGAACGCGCAAGTATTAAATTATATGTTTCGTTTATATATTGCTATCTTCAGCTTAACAATATAAGGATAGATTTTGAAAATTGGGCGGACCAATAGCAATTATTTTTTCAATTCCAGCTCCTAGGCCACCTCATGCTCGTAGCCCGGAGCCTGGGCACCCAGAGGGCGCCTTCAGGCTGGCGCCTAGTCGTGAACAACGGCCGGGACGGCGCCCAGTCGGTCTACCACATACACCTACATGTCTTGGGGGGCCGGCAGATGGGCTGGCCGCCCGGCTAAAAAGGGGAGAAAAGGCCTGCCGCTAACGGAGTTGCCCCCGCCTCCAGTGGAGTAGGCCACGCCCAAGCTGCTGTTAGTCCCGCCCATTGCAGCCATGGCTCCTCCCCTTTTGCATCTAACCCCGCCCGTTGAGATTTACTCCGCCTTGCGCGGTTAGTCACACTTTCAAAATCTTTTTTTTTCGTGTAGATTACATAATTAACGAATCATCTTTATATAAATCAAATTATGCTACCCCTGGTTTGGAACCTAAAACTATAGAGAAGATACCGGCAAGAAACTCAGTAGTTTTAATTTTTACAAAATGAGCTTTTAACACTAATTCGGTAATGCTCTGTTTCTTTTTTACATAAAACGATTTTCTTGTTGAAATCGATTTTGACGTTTGCGTACAAGGGGACTGGAGACTCGGCCTATCCCGCTTGGAGTTGGGGCATCTGAATAGACAAGGCCTTTACATAATAAGGTATATACGGTATAGGTACAACGTGTTTAAATTCAACATAAACATGTTTCAGGTTTTGTGAAAACGCGTTGTATGAATATGCTGCTCTGGTTTTAATGTAGGAAAAATGGCCTTAGTAGACATAAGATAGTCGATATAAAACGTATGGCTCAAAGAAATACTTTATGACCACTTTTTCTGTGAAAAAGTTTCGTCATGTAGAAAGTATTATTTTTATACTTAATTTAGTATAATTCCAAATAAGATTAACTATGAAAATTATGTTCGCCATAGTTTTTTATTAGTTTAAAATGAATATTTCGGCTAGCTTGTAGACAGCTCAAATTGTTACTAAAGATTTAATTTGTGTCATAATATGCCATTGGTAGTAGGTTAATAGTTTAGTGCAATATAATTGGCCAAATTAGTTTTAAGATTTTAATGTTATTATCTCATTTAATCAACTTTCTTGGATTGTAGGAGACTATTAAACATGTCACTCAACTATATAATATGGCGATAATCCTGTGTTCAAATATAGAACTGAGTCTTATTATGCCTTATTTAATTAATTTATTGCAAATTATTAACGTTACGAGGTGTCATGAATTATACTTGTTGCGTTTTAGATTTGGCTGAACGTTAATTTTGGTCAAAGTTTGAATTTTCTGTTCTAAATTAAAATCTCATTTATATACTATTATAAATATTGACAGTAATGACAGTTAACTTTTCAAAATGGTCGCCTCGATTTTGAAATAGCTGAATGTCACATTTGGTTGTCAAATGGCAAAGTAACGGCCGTGTTAATACAAATTTAGTCCTGGTTTAAATGAAAGCTGAAGGTAATTCAAACATTTTAAAGTGTGTCACCTAGGTAGCATTCAAATTATTAATGACTTACTTTACAACATGGTTGTCTTATACAGATTATAATATTTATTGCTCTTTAATGTAAACAAAGAAATTACAGGAGTTTGTGTAGCTACCCTTTATGGACTGTTTAATTTCAGAATAGGTCGTCTCAACATTTCAAGAAAATATAAAATTGAAATCCCAATTACCAGGATTAAGTTTTTATTAATAAAACCATACATTAAAATATACATAAACCATTTGTACACTAAAGTAAAATGTTTCTAACTATTAGAGTGAGCAATCAATTGTCACTGACAATTTGACGGTTGTCAAATATGTCAAATGTTTTTGTTTCAAAATTGACATCTGTCAAACCGTTGGTGACACTTAGGCAGCCATTTTGAAAATAGCACCTTATACAAACAGTATAAAGTATAATTCCTGCAATCCAATTACAGTTGGTGCTATAAAATATAGAATGCCACAGTTTGATTGACCGAGTAGCTTGGGGAGTACCTCTCAAACATAAAATATATTTGAAACTTACTATTGAGCATAAATATGATTTTAAGTACAACATAACTTGAAAAAATATATACAGTTACAGTGTAACTTGTCTTGGCTTTAAAAAATTATGAGGTATCTTGTGTAAATTCATTTCAATCGCTTACAACTCAAATTACTGCTATCAGTCCATTTTATAAGAAAGCATAGCTTTGCCACTAAATACAACTTAAAACTATTATTTGAAGTATTTATTTATTAATTTTCATTGTGGAAGATGTATTAACGAATAATCAAGTATTTAAATTGATCTGAATTCATAACATTATCAAAAAAATGATAAAATCTATATTAAAAGTATTTCTGTGAACTTAAATTTTATAATGGTTAATTTTTAAATATTAAGTTTACAAAAAAGAAAACCGCATTACCTCATATATTTAATTTATTACGATGTTAAAACTCTTACAGACCTAAGTATTCAAATTTAGAAATAATGCAAACCAAAAATATTGTTAAAAACGTTTTTGATTAACGACAATAAAGTAGTTATAAAAATTATACATATTTATTTAATAATAGACACAATTACATGTATGTAGATTGGTTATTATTTCTAATATAGAGCACAATAGTATTTCTTTTTAATATTGACTGCCTTTTCGCTTTCTCTGGTACTATGAATATTATGTCCCATTTTTTTTTCTATTTTCTATTTGATCCGAATTTAGAATCTCACTTATCCGCGGTCACGCCTGTGGCCTTCGCATTATTTTGCTCCATCTCAAGTCTAGTCAGCGACAAACTGTGGTATGTCTTTTTTATTAAATGTTATAAAATAGTAGGTATAGGGGGAGAAATGGGTTATATGAGTTTTGTTAATTATTAATTTCTACAATTATTTTTTTTATTTTTTGAGCAGTGTTTGGCTGTTGCAATACCGTAATTGTTGTTTACAGATGAAAAAAAAATATTTTTTTTTTGTGTTTATTGCTACATTGAGGGATTAAAAAAAAATACGTGGATTATTTTATAATTTTTGTTTCTTTCAAGTACTTGATATATTTTTTTGTGTTATTTTTATCCTTTGTCTAAATAATAATATTTCAGCAGCCAAATACTGTATTGCAAATTATTATAAATGAGTATGATTTAATATTTCTTAATCATGTTTAAATTAGTAGCATTACCAAACGCTTGTAGTCAGAAGTTAACGTTTTTTTCTTTATCTGATGTAATTATGTTAATTTTATTTTCATGTTCAATTAGTGTATTGCATAATTCAATCAGATTGTATGACATAATCTTGGTGACGTAAAATAAAAAGACATGTGTAACAAAAATCTTCAAGAAGGTAGAATTAGCCAAATCAATAAATCGAATAGTATTTAGTAGTCAGAAATAGTATGTAACGGTAGTAGCGCTGCTGTGGAGCTACTAAAATTGCCAAACAAAACAAAAAAAATAACTGCTTTTGTTCATACTAAGGATACACATGTTTTAAGAATAACCAATCAATTTAAAAAGTCTTTAACCAAATGTCACAATTATTTTTTAATTGTCAAAATTATTGTCTGTTATTTAGACAATGTTTAAACAGTTAGTTTTGTAATAAGGATTTAATATTATTCGTCAAACGGCTAAACAAATCCAAGTTTACGTCACGCCATCTGGTGATTTTCTTGCGAATTCCCTTGTTGTTTGAGCGGGGTGAAACCATAGACATTGAAGAATGAACCTACACGATATGCCCCTATTGGAAGCGAAATCATATTTTTTTTGTTTTCCAAGATTACATAAATGTGGCTTGAACCGACACACTAATATTTATTCTGTGGTAAGTCCAGTTCATTATTTTTGTCTATGGGCAGTGTCTCCCCCCCTTTGCCGGCAAAGATGGCGGAGCGCGCGCCCTGCGGAGTGTTTAGAGTTTAAAGCGACTTTAAATTCTGTAACCAAAGGTTTAGTATTAAATGTTTTATTATTCTTGAAGGTGTTGTTTTATTTTCCTCCTTAATATAAATAATGAGGACACGAGAAGACGCAAAATTTTGAAAATAAACTTAAAGTCTCTCAAATAGGGTTCATAATGCGTTCCTTTACCTCTTTATCAAATATTATATTGTATAAGCACAGTCGCAACCTAAAAATGGCAGCAGTTAAACAAGGCATCAAGCAGGATTAAGCCTTTTTTCACTCTCATTCGCTTCATAGCCGAGCACGTGAATATATAGAAATTATTTATTTCTATACTTACTTATCTCAGTCACTTAAGGCTTAAATTTGATTAGACTATAAGACGCTTTAGACCTTTTTTGCAATGCTTGTGGTGATATACACACACGTATGGACGTCATAACGCGTGAGACAATAATTTGTATGTGGGTCAATCAACTTTTATTTGTCCTGTAAGTAATATGTTTTGTCCCTGACCAATAATCGCAGTTCTAAAAAAAATTAAGTGGTTTTTTGGCATATGTCGCATTTATATTATTATTAAGCAAACATACGAGTAATTTATTTTAAATAAATCACTATTAAACTGGAATTTTAATGGTTGTCCAGGTGACAAAACATCTGGATGTAGTGTTTTTTTATTTGTCCCCCAGTCGCTAATTATAATGAAACATTACTTTATACAAAGAAATACTATATGGCAATTAATTACGCTTGTACATAATGATTCATTACAGTGTTCACTAAGATGCTAGCATATAGATTTTTGTTTGTTTCATAATTTTACCGAATTTTTTGCATGTTCGTTTTGGTCCCTATTATATTTTATTATTCCGATTTCCACCGGACAACGGTAAAAAAGTTCCGAAACCAAAACATAGATGGGTTGATCAGTGCCTTGACAATAAGTCGGTCGATTTGGTGACAACACTCATCTAACCGCTATTTTTATTTCATCATTGCCGCGGTGTCAGTCGGTCGCGCGCATTTTGAAAAATTGGGTGGCTTTATTGTGTGTCCACCGGACAACCAGCACAAAAACGTAAATATTTGATATATCGTAGTAAATAAAAGTGAAATATATTCTATTTTATCTATATTTTTCACTGCGCGTAAGACCTAATTCAAAATATAATTCTTTTTTATCAGGAAGCGCAAAGACTGATAAATGTCACTCGGACAACCAGTCACTTGGACAACCAAAACCGTTGTGCGTGGGAAATTTTGGTTGCCCATAGGACAATTAACGATATAATCAGCATAAAGCAATACTTTTTCTTTCAATAATTAGTCACTAAAGAGCCTCTTACAAAGACTAGAGCATTGAATATAAATTAGATTGATATTTTGACCAATTTCAACTTTTTACTTCTTTACGTATGGAACACCGAGTAGATGAACGATCCGATGATCTCTGGTGTCAGAGTTTTCAAACCACGTACTACTAGCAGTACTTAGGCCTCTGTCTGAGATGATTGTGTAACGACTGCCATCTAATTAATCAATAACTAGAGTCATGTGGATTTCAGAGTCAAATTTACTATTTTATTTAAATAAATCGTGCTGCTCTATGTGGATTCTTAAATTATAAATAATTATCTAAAGAAAAAATGTTAAAATATAAAAAAAAAAATTAAAATTAAAAAACTAAAATTTATCATTGATGTACACTTAAAAGTTGATTGACCCATGTATTTTGAATTCCATTTACCCGTAACTTTTTCCCGGGACGCCGTACAGGAACTGAATATTTACGAAAAATACTTAACCCTTTTCCTCCGAAGCACGAGAAAAAATATTTTAATTTTAAATGTTTTTTTATAACTTTTTGAAATATTTATAAGCTAAGAAACCTATGAAAAATAAGGAAAAAAATCCCCCCTTTTTCAGTCTCCTAGAATCCCCCCCGCACGAACGTGCGTTGTCGTTTTAAAGTGTGCTAGCGCACGATCGTGCACTTTCTATATATTGCATGAATTTAGAATATAATAAAAAAAATTAATGAATTATTTGAAATATATATATTATATATTTATTATTTTATGAAATGACAATGACAATGCTTGGGCACCATACTTGAACGTAAGTTTTTTGTTTTTTGTGCCATCAAACTCTAACTCAAAAATTTAATTATTCAAGTAGGTTACATTTAACACTTTTGAATCGTCATTGATACAACGCAAAGTGATTCAACTGCTACTTCGACCTATTTTACCGAGAAGACACCGGTAAGAAATAGCAGATTAGTTACAGTAAAGTATCTTACTTATCGCCATGTGTAGCTCACTTTAGACCAAGTCATATAGTTTTATAGTCAATAGGTAAGCTGGAGCAGACCAGTCTCCAAAGGTGGCATCTGTTCGCAAGCATGACGTATTCGCCAGCCATCGCTTCACTCAACCATATTGATTGGTATCAATTGATCAACAAAGTATAACACCTCCAGTACATTTAGAAACCATTGATACACCTTTCGCTGTCCATTTAACGAAAACTTTGCCATTTGAAGTAGACAAGTAGTAGATTTGGAAATATAGCATCAAGCCATCACTAGTTGTTGTTGTTATTACATAATTTTTGAATATGTTCAGTTTTTACTACCACACGCAGTTTGCATTTCCCAGTGAAGCCCATCTGCTCGTCAATTGAATAATTACCAGGCACCCTTTCAGAAGAACTACAACCATTATTCACAGCATCAAGCGCCGGTTGTACCTTCCACAGTGGGTTAGTGTTGCTTGTGAGAGGATCGCCAGAGTTTACGACATGCATATTGTTTCGCAAGAGACAAAACCGATTACGTGGCATCTGATTGGCAACAACTTCGAGCCTAATTCCAGCTAGCCAATACATGTGAATACGAGGATAGGGAATGTAGCCTATAATGAAAAGCATGCCAATCATCTTATGCATTTCCTGACAGTTGGTGCTGACTCTCTCAGCTGGTGGACTAGAAGAAAATTCGTGGGTCTCGTCAGTAGAGGGACTTCATATTTCGAGAGGCTTTCCATCTTCTTGGTCTTTCTTTGTGGACGATTACCGGTGCTGTTGATATGACTGTTGTCAGGTATATTTTCTTTGGTGTCGTATCTCTGCCAATGGTGGTCGTCATGGTCACAGTCGTGGTCACTTGGTAACTCATCATGTATGTCCTCATGCAGCAGCCCTCAAACGTTGATAGCTGGTTCTGCCTCTTCGTTCGTAATGTCCACTATGTCCAGCTCGGATTTGCACCCGTCTCCTAGTAACTCTTCAAGAAATCCATCATTCAAACGCATTTCTGAAAGAAATAAAACGAGTGTTAGTTATAAGAAACATCACCTTAATTATAACCATTGAAAACGACAGCGCACGATCGTGCGTTTAAATTTGGTGGGGTGGCTAAGAGTTCAAACAGTTATCATTTTGCTATGATTGCAACTTTAATTAGTCACTCACTATAGAAACAATTAATTTAAATTAAAAAATTCGGTAAAGTACTCTTTTAAATAAAAAAAAATCATTACTTACTTCGACCGTGGTCGTCCACAAACAGCGCGTCCACTTTTGGCAGGTCACAACTCAACACTGACCCTTCACAGCCCCGCTCCGCCACGCGAGGCGAGAAGCTTGACTACTGCACGAACGATCGAGTGCGTTTTGGAGCCGAAAAACGAAATCGAGCGACCGTTATATTTTTTTTTATACGAACGCACTTTCAGTACATTCGGTACTGAAAGGGTTAAGATATATTGTGTCCAACAGTGGCGGATTTACCAGAAGGCTGAGGCTGGAGTCTAGGGAGGCAGATTTTAGGTTTACAGAAATAGAAGAAAATGAATTAGGAATATAGGAGCGGCAAAATTTGAATAGCCTAGGACTGGCGGCAAAAGTGTAAATCCGCCACTGTCGCCAACTATGTAAAATAAATGTAGTCCAGACAATCTGACGTCAGAATGTCTGACCACTTTATTTTCTTGCTTTTTCACTACGTTCGAGGTGCTAGATAATTGAATTTAGGTATCAAATAGTATCAAGAAGGTACTGAACATTGATAGGTATCCTCCGAACATAAAATATCGCACTTGGTCCTGACGCTTACTGAACGTTTACTACAAAACTTTTGAACAAAGATCATTGTAGATCATTAATGGCACGTCATTGTGCTAAAAACTTCTATCAGGCCTAGCATACGCAATATGTAAAATTTATCGCATGAGACTACAAAGGTTTCGATACTGTTAATTGGCTAATAGCACACCGCACTCGTATTTTTAGCCAATCAACACCGGACGCACTGACTTCAATCGATTTTGACGTTTGTTAATAGCGCGATAAAATTTAGTCGCGTTGCGTGTGCTAGGCCTGTGTGTTGCTTTAGACGCTAGTCGTGTCATAAAATATTTGTTCAAAGCTACAGAGAAACTTTTTAGAAGGAAGTTAGAACTGAATTTGTAGTCACTATGAATATTTGTGTCATTTTTAAAAGTGGAATAGTGTGATAGTTTAGATTTTTTAATTAAAAAGCATTTAATACATGTTTGAAAGTATTTATTTCAACATAACGCTCACAAGTATATTATGTTCGATGGGGGATACAGAGGCGCAGGTGCGGGGTAAACTGGTGCAGCAGGGGGGTAAAATGGCGAAGGAGGGGGGTAAAGCGGCGCGGGGGTGAAAGACAGCGTAGGCTCGTACTCGATAGCGGGGGTGTAGCTGATCGTTGGTTCGTATTCTAAGAATGGGGTGAGGCTGAGTGTTGGCTCGTAGCCGTAGGGGACGCCGCAGGGGTTGGCGGGGGGCGCAGGAGGGAGGTATACTGGTGCAGGAGCGGGTGCCGGGGGTAGGTATACTGGTGCAGGTGCGGGTGCAGGGGGGAGATACACAGGTGCGGGTGCGGGGGGTAGGTACACTGGAGCAGGTGCTGGGGCGGGGGGGAGGTAGACAGGTGCGGGCGCAGGCGCGGGAGGTAGGTAGACAGGTGCGGGTAATGTTACGGGCGGTGGGGAGGCGTAGACGGGCGGAGGGGGAGCGTAGTCGGGCGGCGGCGGGAGGAGAAAGCCTGATGATAGCTGGAAATTGAGTTTTCTTGTTAGCATTCATGTTTTAATCGCATATTAATTAACACAGTGAACGAAAATAACATGGAAGCATTTCTTACGCTTGAAAATGGCACCACGATAAGTAAGGCACGGTAGGCGTGGCTTAAAAAACTAAGCTAGCACTGGTATGAATACCATTTGTGTTTTGGTGTCGATATTCGATTGAAAATATTGTCAGGCCTAGCATGCGTCACGCGACTAAATTTTATCGCTCTCTTAACAAACGTCAAAATCGATTGAAGTCAGTGCGTCAGCTGCCGATTGGCTGAAATGCTGCGGTGTGCTATTAGCCAATCAACAATATCTAAACTTTTGTCGTCTCATGCGATAAATTTGACGTATTGCGCATGTTAGGCCTGGTTGACGGGAATTCTTCCTTTTTTTTTTCGTTCACTGATTTAGTACAATCAAACGCACGTCAGACTATAGATGCACTTTCAACTCCGCACAGGTCTTAAGTCGTACGCATAAGAACTAATTTCAATCTACAAGTGTTTACCTTGCTGTGCTGTTGACTGTACCTTTACTTTGTGACGTTGACGCGCACAGATTCAGAATTACACGACCAAATTAAATAGTTCTTTTTTTGTTATGTTGGTAATTGTAATGACAAGGTTTGTAAAAAAAACCATTGAAAATTGGCGGAAATCGCATGATGTTTATAAAAACATAAAATATAATTACTTTACTGATTCAAATTCGCCCTCTCACTAACATTTTCGTAACAGTGCCTGACTGTAAAATGAAGACAATTTCAAACTTTGGTCAACACTCCAATTCAATGTTGGAAATATTTCACGTACCTAACTAACGTGGACCACTGGTTTTGAGCAATAAATGATACTGAAAGTACCTACTGGCTTTTTCAAAAATGTTTTAAAGTAACAACGAATTTTTCTTTAGGGAATATGTATGTACTTAAGACGATTCTCAAATCACACTAAATAAATAAATGAAATAAATAAAAATGCGCCAGACAACCACACCAATCACCTGGTCTCAAACTGTGGTTTTACCTTGTACTATGAGTACCAGACGACGGATAATAACTGGGGGCGTCATCCCAGCACACCCAGACCTAAGTCAATTTGGAAAAGTTCGCTTTCAAAATTGACCTGACCGGGAATCGAACCTGGGACCTTTCGCGCTTTGGCCGCCTAAGTCATTAAAATAAATAAATCAATATAAATATTGGATAACATCACATACATTGTTCTGATTTTGTAGTAAATATCTAAAGCACTTGTGTTACAGAAATCAGCAACAACCACGGTACCACAACACCCGGACCCGAGGCAATACAGAAAAATTAGTTTCCCATATTGACCCGACCGGGGATCAAACCCGGAAACTCAGAGACGGCGCGACGCTAACATCGCCCGTCGGCACGTTTGGCTCTCGGCTACGGAGGTCGTCATATTGTAACATATTTCATGTATCACTGTATTTTATGCAAACAAATAAATGTTATTCCGTGAAATCGTTTCAAATACAAACCTGCACAAAGGCAACCACAGAAATGAATGCAACTGCTACCTTCATTGTGACTCTGAAGCAACTTGCTCCTTCCAACTACAGCACAGACTATATTTACCTCCTTATCTCTCATTTCACAACCCCATACTTCCAAGTAACTTACTGTCTCCGCATAGAGTTCAAAATAGGGCACTCAAATCCCACATGGGAATACTCCAACCCGCTTTTATCGTGTGGTGGTAAGATACAAAATTGCAAAGCAGACTTGTCCCATTGCAATGTGCAAGGAATATTAAGCAGATCTTATGTGTTGGTGGTAAAGTTCAAAATTGCGAAGCAGAGTTTTGCAATGTGTGCAATAGTTATCGCGAGAATAGTTTCGTCTCGTTTTGCACGTTCACGTAATTGTTATCAGTGAAAAGGACGCCGGGTTTGCTGTCTAGTTTGGTTTTATTTGCAAACTAGCTGTGCCCGCGACTTCGTTCGCGTGGACTACATCCTTTCATGGTCGATTTTACCCCTACCTCCCCTAATATTCGAAACAAAAAGTTGTTTCTATTTTAATCCAAGTTTCGAGCTATATTTGTGCTAATTTTCATATCTCTAACTTAAAAAATAAACAGCATTAGAAGATAACTAGATATCACTCCCCATCCGTATTAATATTAAAAAAATTTATGATATTTTGGGTAATTTTTGTAATCCATTTCCAATTTTGTGATTTCGGATTACGGTGGCAAGGTTGTCAGTTTCAAACTGTGGTGATTTTCGCCATTTTGGCCGTTTGGCGTTGTATGTCATAGCGGATAGTCGGGGAACTAAAACTGGTGTCTTAAAAGTATTTCTCGATTAAATTGAAGAAATTTACACCTTTATATTAAACTAAGTATTTAAATAAAGCTAAGCATTTGTTGGTATTTAATCTGATTTCATATGTTTATTCTATATGTTTGTTTAAACAGTATATACTTTATTGATATGTATATATTTATTGATATATATATATTTATTTATGTTATTATTTTTGATGTTTTTTTTGTACTTATCATATTATGGTATTTATGACTTGTTAATATTTTCTCAATAAATATTTTGCACGGCCGCACCCGTTTCTCAATATCTACTATTTCTTCTACCTAAAGGTTGTCTGGAAGAGGTTGCTTTCTAGGAATAAGACCGCCTAAATTATTTATTATGTCTGTAAAACCAATTTCTGTAAATTATCTGTGCATCTATCTAAAAGTGTATCTATCTACTACTTGACCTGACAGACGTTGTCTTGTCTTCACGATGACTTTTTAATCCCCACTAATATTATAAATGCGAAAGTAACTCTGTCTGTCTGTCTGTTACGCTTTCCTGCTTAAACATCTCAACCGACTTTGATGAAATTTGGTATAAGTATACGTTGAATCTCAAGAACGGACATAGGCTACTTTTTATTAGAAAATAAGGTGGGGAGGGGGGTAATACCACATTTGAAAGTTTATATGGAAAAATGTTTATTTTTGAAGTTAGCTTAGAGATATGAAATTTGGCACAAATATAGCTTGTTTCGAATATTAGGGGAGAAAGGGGTAAAACTGACCATGAAAGGATGTAGTCCACGCGAACGAAGTCGCGGGCACAGCTAGTTATACATATATTTTTTCTTTCATAAGAACCTCCCCGACCACTACAAACACACCAAGAAAACAGCGAAATTGGTCCAGCCTTTCACGCGTGATGGCGTGACCAAGGGAAATAGAGATTAATAAGATTTTATTCTCCACAAGCAATTCTTGAGCTATTAAAATTATTTCTCGAATTATTCTCTCCGCCATGACATGAAACGTCAAATAGTCGAGGTGAACTATCCTTTTAGTAAATAGTACGAAAGAAGTACCTATTTATTGTTTTTGTTTATCAGAACAAATAACAAAACAAACAATGATAAAGGAATGCAATAACTGAAGTAATTATAACGCAATTGGCTTAAGGACATTTTATTATCAGCTGACTAGCTGTTTCTCGCGACTTTGTGTGCTTTATTTGGGATATAAACTATTCTATATGCTAATCTAGATATTATCGATATTTTTGTAAAATTTTATTTAAATATATTTAGTTGTTTTTGCTTCTATTTTTGTATGTATATATCGCAGTCATCTGGTTGAAACAGCTATTTGATTGAATCACTAGCGTGTTTATTAAATGACGACGTTTAATTGAATGACTAGGCCGAACATTGAATGAATAAGACTCACTGAACGTCCAACAAGTTAGCGGATTGTAACATAGCCCTTTGAACATAGCGGACGTAATCAGTCAGGTGATTGTAATTTAGTTCATTTTTTTTCCACTGCGGCGTTAGTGCTCATCAAAACAAAGATGGCGTCAAACAGCTGGTACAGATATAATCGAATAGCACTGTGTTGATAATTTTTAGAGTGAATTTGAGATATAAAGTGACTTTTTCCAAAAAAATTATTTTTTTAGCCTAATTGTCTTAAGACTTAAAATTGTTAAAACATATTAAAAAATCTTATTAAGGTATGTTATGTCATGTTTTCATTTTTTTATCTAAATTTAGTTATCTTTTAAGTGGCGAACTTATGGTCACCCTAATCAAACATTACAAAGTCAGCTATATCCCATTCAACGACCATGCTAAATGACGTTCAGTCAAGAAGTTGAACGTTATATTAAACAATTTGACGAGTTGTCCTTTAGTCATTCAATTAAACGTCGTCATTCAATGAACGCGCTAGTGATTCAATCAAATAGCTTTTTCAACCAGATGACTGCGACATATACATTCTTACAAACTTTCATATTAAAAATGAGTAGGTAAGACTTAGAAAGTTGGGTTGGGTAAATGATTCCTGCTAGTGAACGAAAAAAACATGGAAGAATTCCCGTCATACTAAATTCAATGAAATAATAATAATAATAAAGGCGTAGGGAAGTAACGAGCCCGTCGCCCGCTGGTGAGAGTTGGCGCTCTTCGCACCATGAAGAGCGACAACTCTCTATCAGTGCAGCCAGTCTCCCCAGGGCAGCTTGTGGCGGGCTGAATGGGATTGACATCCCTTGGGACCCGAGCCCCCGAGAGTCGACCAGGCCCCTCTCTCCGCTTGCCTTAGTTGGCCGGTGGGAGTGGACCCCACAGGGGCCGCAGGACTCTCACCTCTGGCTTGCATTAGCCGGCCGTCCAGAGTGGGGCGTCAGAGCTATATGCTCGCAGGGTGGGTGAAAGATGCCTACGTCGCGAGTTGGCACAGTGGCGTAAGCCACTGGGTAGAAAGCGGTGCACACCTCTCCACACCCTGAGCCGCTCACACAATGTTGCTCCCCGTCGCTCCTGCTTCGTGTCTTGAGTGGGCGACCAATGAGGGGCCCATGACAGTGAGATGGCGAGGCACCACCTGCCCATTTTAATGGTGTTTTTAAACATAGATCGGACAGGTGCCATAGTCCATCCCATAGTCCCGGTTACCCAGTCCACTAGCACCTCAACCCAATAGCCCAGATTCCTTGTTTTCCACTCCATTCCATAGTCCTGCACTGACCGGGAGTTGTCCTTGGCTGCATTTTATAGTTTATACAAGGATAATCGTCGGTCGGTGTCACATTACATTTAGATCATACTTGTTTTTTAAAGGGCCTCTACGTGTTGGCTTCGGCCCCATGCACGCCTCCTAAAAGTCCGGGACTCTGTAGTCCCGAGATATTGGACAAAAAACAGATAATAATAATAAGGTTTATTTAGCACACAAATAAAAACATACCTACGGTACAAATCTGTTACAGTTACAATTAAGAGAAATGTAAATATTAGAAACAGAATTTTTTTATCTCCCCTTGCGGGAATTGAATCCACGACCTTCACGTATCGCGCGTGCTGCTCTTACCAATTCTTAATCTTGTTTCTAATATTTAAAATTCGCTAGAGCGGTGTATAGTACTATAAAAATAATAAAATCGATTAAGAGAAATGTAGTTTCAAATTAAATTAATTTGATTAAAATTACAAATGTGCAAAGGCAGAATGCGAAATTATTATGCAATTTACAAATACCGACAAATTTTCATTAAGATTTCAAATATGAGGATTCCAGCTTGAAGGACATCCAAAACACGCACAAATGTAAAGCACCCAAGCAATAGATACGCAATATAGTAATGAAGTATCGACACTTGAAAATAAACTTTAAGACTAACGTTTGAGTAGACCAGTAGACAGGGTTCGTTAGTTGGATACGTCATTTCATAAAATCGGATGGAATACGATGGCTTGCTTGACTAAAACCCCTTAGGTACTTATTTGTGTAATGGAAACATAAACCAATCGTGGTTCCACAAGGCATAGGCACTGCTGTGTTGTTTTGTTCCTGCGTGTATGTAAGGTTTACATAGCTCCTGGGGGTGCTACATTAGTAGCAGGGGTCAAGCCTTCAAGGTAAGGCCGACAAGTCCGGTAACAGCTTTATTATGCTGTAGATACTTAATAATAATAAAATCTTTATTTTTCTCCCTTGTACAAGATACACACTATTACAATTCTAGTCATTAGGAGACTGGTGCCTAAACTAGGTAAACCCTGTGTCTTAGGTCGCCAGGTCTCATCCCTGCCGCTACGGCACAAAAACAATTATATTATGATCAAAATTACATGTACTTGTCGCCCTTAAGCTAGGACCTCATTACCACTTAACATCAGGTGGGATGAGGTCAATCTTGAAGTGTAATATAAAAATACCTAGACACAAAATCCAGCTAGTTATTATTGAGCCATAGCGGTTTCTTCACAATTGAATACATTAGTTGAAATAGTTCCTCGCTATCATTCATACGTGATTCTTTCGAAGTATAGTAACCTACATAGTGTGATTATTTTCTATTCAACTTGCTTGCTGACATCACGTACCTACGTTTGTTGTTTGATGTCCACTTATTTAGATAACCATGTTTAAATCATAAGCAATCAAAATAAAAAAATGATATAAATGATACTTCTTTCTTAAATCTTCTGCTTAAAATTTACTTACCTACATGTTACATTAATAACGAACTAACTAAGTACAATGTTTGAAACTTTCTATAGCCTAAGTGATATTATTAAATAGGGGCAGGTTTTAAATTAATTATTTCATTCTTTCATCTTCTACGACGGAAAGAGCAATGTACAGTCGCCGTCAGATATATCGGAGCAGACAAAGTGACCAAATACTTCTGAACAGTTAAAAATGTCAATAAGTTCCATACACCACAAGTTAGCATTAATATCTGAACATTCATTACTTCAATAATATCTGAGCAGATGCCAATAACATCTGAACACTCATAACGTCAATATGTGTCACGCACGTCATGTGTCTCATTTAGCTACCTGTATAGATGAGTGTTCAGATATTGTTGGTTAGTTGTGTGTATAGAATAGAATATATGCCACCGGTGGCAACGGGGAATAGACGCTTTCAAGGCCGTCTTATACAAGTCTGGGGTTCTTGGGCATACACGAATTTGGGGCCTATTTGGAAAGTAAAAAAAGCTAAAATTTGACGACCTCCGTAGCCGAGAGGCGAGCAGGCCGGACTTTGGCGTCGCGCTATCTCTGAGGTCCCGGGTTCGATTAGCGGTTGGGTCTATATAGGAAACGAACAAGTTAATTCTGCTGTTATCAGTCGTCCGTCGGTCCTTTTTAGCTTACCTCTCGTACAATTTATTACTATCCGTAATAACGGATAGGATGGATCGTTTTCATATATTAACCGGGTATTAGTGAGTTGTCTCCGCTCTTTACAGAGCGGTAAAGTCCCACACAAGCCCCCTAGGCAACGGTATGCTGCCAATGCCTTCCCCCCTTAAAAAGGAGGCCGGGGGAGGAGGGGAGCCTAATCCTTAGTGTTCACTAAAATTTTATTTGTAAAATGATACGAATTAATTTGATGTGCAAAATAAAACTCAATTAAACGGCGTCCGTACAATCTTTATTCAATATTTATTAAATTACATCTATTGTATAATATTATTAATTAGTTTAAAATTAGGTCCTCCACACACGGCTGGCTTCATTATAAACTTTCTTTTACAAATTTTCTTTCTACGCCATATTTAGTTTTTCAGACACATTTGGTACAATATATAACTTGACGACCTCAGTGGCACAGTGGCTAAGGTAGGCGGCCAAATCGCGAAAGGTCCCGGTTTCGATTTTCCGTCAGGTCAATTTGGAAAACGAACTTTTCTAAATTGACTTGTGTCTGGGTGTGCTGTGATGACGCCCCCAGTTAGTATCCGTCGCCTGGTACTCACAGTTCAAGGGGAAACCTTAGTTTGAGGCCAGGTGATTGGTGTGGTTGTCTGGCGCATTTATTTATTTATATAGAAAGCAATCTCTTCCATACAACCGTGAAAATAGTAGACAGAACATTTTTGTGCAAATTCACGCTTAAATAAAGCCAACTGTATGTGGTGACCGTAGCATAGTATACATACAGAAATGTAGAACATCTTCACTTCATTACGGAATCTAATTCCGATTTATCGAATAGGCTACTTGACAGTTTTTGAAAAAATATTGTAAAATGTGCGCCCATTCATTTTATATGCCAAGCAATTCGATTTGTCTAGAAAAAATGTAAATTACCAGAGAAAAATGAGATTTTGTGTAACGCGCTGATATGGAAAGAAAAAGCGCGCGAAAACGCCGAGTCACGTGACTGTTGAAATTGTGAAGTCAAAATTCTATACGTCAAACCGATACGAGTCGGAACGACTTAATTTTATGAGAAAACCGAATAATGAATTAAATGGAAAATGTTTTAATAAATCCTTAATACGGTTAGCGACACAATAATTCAATTTAATCGGTAAAATCAACATCGTGACGTCACATTAAAATAAAGAAAATTCGTCGACAGCTGTCATTTGTGAATTGAAGTGTCACAAAATGGTGGTTTCCGTTTCGGTTCTTTTGTTCCACAGATACAAAAAGTAAAATTTATTTTGCATAAATAAAATACTAACTTACATAATTTACATTATTGTAAATAGTAAAAATATTATATAAGTAATAAGCTAACATATCCAACACTTTTCATATATTATATTGAATACTGTCAAGTAGCCAATTACTGATTTATTTTATTGCACTTTAATATATAACATTAAGCTAAGGCCTTTCCAGATCTACGCTTTTTGATATAATAATAATTTCAATATATAACTTAAGTATGTAGTAGTATGTAGCCTCTAGTATGAAATAGTACAAAATTACATTTAAATGTAGTCGTGATTTTAAAATAACTTTCTAATTATCGCGTTAGTAGCTAACGGGTTCTCAAACTAACAGAGCGCGGCGCAGTTTTTTATATATTATAACTACCCTCATTAAACCACATTTTCATACGCAATTTTCATTTTCATTTGCTGTCATACGCAAGAAAAACTACGTCGTTACTAGAAATAGTGTGGGCTAGTCCCAACAGTATCCTGAAGACTGTTGCGGAGAGAAATGACTCTTCTATTATTAAGCATTTCGTGCATTTACTGAAGCCTGCTGCTTAAAATGGTGCATTTACCAACGTAAGTAGTAAACGGCTGGGAAAAAGGCGCGACGTGGCTTTGTTCTGTCCTTTTTATGTCCTATTTTGTTTTTACTAACCTTATTTTAAGTCACACTAACACAAATTGATCTCTGTAATCTTGATTGAAATATATTATTATTATTTTCACGCAATTTATTACATTTTACAGCGACTGTTATTAAATATGGGGCCATAGAAATTATTACTTACATATTAACATCCCTTACTGCGTAGTATCAGTAATGATTAATTTGTATCCCAACATTAAAATACAAAAATGGAAATGAATAGAGAGTATTGGGGGCATGCGTCGACAGTTGGAGAACCTCTGACCTAAACATTTTTAGTCCAATTAAGAACATTATTAGCCATTATTCTAGCATTAAATTTGATCAAAACTTAATTCTAAACAGAAAAAATACGAATACCAGTCGAAGAAACCATCAATCCTGTATGCACACTAAAGCCAGTCAAATCTACACCTTAACGCTAAGTATTTATGCTACAATATACAACAGTTCGTGTCACCCATCGCTACATAAAAAGTACATAATTGAAATATTGCTAAATAATAATTGATATAGAGATGTTTAGTATGTTCATATACTAAATAATTATTTTCTTGATCTTTGAGGCAAAATTACACAGATTTAACAAGATGACTATGACGTGACGTGACGAGAAGTTGAACGTAATAATTAAACCACTTGACGAGTTGTCCTTTTTTATTTTTAAACGGGCCAGTCTGAAACCCAGCGCTGAGCACTGAGCCCAGCATATGCTGAGACTGGTACCAAATGCCTTTAGTTAACAAAAATATGTATCATAATGTTTAATTTAAATGTTTTTTATTCTTTTTGCGTTTATAAAATGTAAGTTATTGTTTCTTTTTTTTATGTATGTTTTAGTTATTTTGTTGGCAATAAAAAGTTTTTACTATTATTATTTTTCTTATTAGGCAGTTTATTAAATGTCGCCCTTTAATGGACGCGCTAGTCATTCAATCAAATAGCCGATTCAACTAGATGACTGCGACATAGATAAAACCAGAATCTCCCGTTAGCGGAGTTAGGTTATGGTATTTCTCAGGGTGGATTGACCACCCCCGCTTACTCCCCCTACCACCCAGGGCTGTCGGGGCTGCGAAAGCGGCCATTCCGCCGGCGGTGCTGTGGATGGAAAGGCTAAGCTAATCTCCCACAACGCCGCCACTAAGGCGATGAGGTCCACCGGGGAGTTTTAGTTAGGGTAGTCCTGCCCTTTTCAGGGCAGGGAGTCCCACACACGCCGTCACCCCCCTCAGGGTGGCGGTACGGTGCGTCAATGCATTTCTCCCCGTCAAAAAAAAAAAAGAAATGGTATTTCTCAGGGTAGAGTTCTTTGACCAAGTTTGTTAATTTAAATGAAGTTTCTTAGTGAAATTGTATCGGTTTTTCAAACAATCGATACTAATTAATTAATGCCCTGTTCCAATATTTGAAAAACGTTCTAGTTACGGATCGTAATAAATTAAACGAGGCGTAAGCCAAAAACGATCGACAGACGACTGATGACAGCTGATATGGAAAGTAAATTTGTAATTAGAATTAACGACTCGTAGAAAAACGGATAGTCATTGACACTACGAATCGTTAAATATTGGAACCAGGAATAAGAAAGTAATGAATAAGTAAGTCTCTTTCTATCATTATAATTTTTTCTCTGCTCTGTTAATTAACCCTTAATCGGGCACTTTTGCCACCTCAATTTGAACCTTATGGTCTTGATTTACGGTCAAAAATCAGTAAACATAGTGTTTCATGCCTCATTAAGGGCTAATAGTCTGTTAACATTTTAACCTGTACTGGATTATATATTGCCACCGTAATTTGAATCTTATTCACTGAAGATAAGGTCCAAAACCAATAGAAATCATTTTTTATTCTACTGGTTAGAAGGTTAAATGTGTTAATGCTTGTACAATATATGTTTTAAAAAGATCTAAGTTTTTGCGCATTTAATAAGCTATCAAGGCTCAAATCAGATGCCTAGCAACGACGCTCTCACGATACACCCGTCCCTCTCACACAAGGCTCCGATGAGAAGAGGAAAAGGGACGGATACAGTCTGTACTTACAAGCGTCGGTTACACCTGTAAGTATTTAAATGGCATCTAAAACTATTGTGTTAGAGTTGAAATTATAATGAACGTGTGAAAACTACAAAATAACGCCGTATTCTGAACGTAGTTCTGTATATTCTAGTTTAAGTTGAGCGCCAACATTGTACCTTATCTTATACGTTTAAAATACAAATTCGTTCGCACACAAACTTAACTTCTTACGTTTCGTATCAGAATATGGGTTTTACAATGAAGTTTTTATACAGGATATTTTTTCGATAATTAATGCTTTATCCGCAGTCCTGGGTGAGCGATTGGAAGCGATTAGGCGCGATGCTATGCGATAAAATGTACGAAGATAATTCGAACGTCAGTCGTTAGATCTTTTATAACAATGATCTATCACAATATACCATATTTTGTAAGATAGAGGAATATATAAAGTTTTATTTCAATGGTTATAGAAAATGTATTATTTGGAAACCATACAAGCCTTAGGTAAATAAGTGTCATAAGCCATTAATATATAACCGAGGCGATCTTATCATTTGAACCATTTCTTCCAAGTTTTTATTTCTATTATCAGTATAATTATAACAATACAGATAGGTACTTACTTTTTGGAAGCGAATTGAACTCTTAAGACGAAGAAAAATACTGTATAAGGTGAACATAGATCGATTTCAGTCCTTATTCCCGCGACATAAGCTCTATATAAAGTACAAAGTGTATAGCCTGCCATGCCTTCGACCGTTCTTTGGAGCAGTTCAATTATACATTATGGTAATATATCGGATCGCATCGCTCCACCACTTACATCGCTCACGTAGGACGATTCAACTTGCCTCTGCTATGGTTGGTATTAGACATACGTCGGACATAATTACATACGAAAACTTTATACATATTCAAGGAAGTCTATTTGTACACGAGCTACAGAATCAAATAGCACAGAAGTGTTTATAAATGAACAGTATTATATTGGCCGAAACTAAACTTAGTTTAATATTTTAAAGGCACAGAACAATTGTATCTCACCTTACGGTGCGGGATTTGAACCCGCGACCTTCACGTATCGCGCGTGCTGCTCTACGAACTGAGCTAACCGAAAGTTATCGTAGGCGATGAAATTTACCAAAGTTATAGAGATTAACCCCTTGTTTTCCACTTCATTCCATTCCTTTCCAGTCCTGCACTGACCGGGAGTTGTCCTTGGCTGCATTTTATAGTGTATAGGAACAGGGATAATCGTCGGTCGGTGTCACATTACATTTAGACCATACTTGTTTTTTAAAGGGCCTCTACGTGTTGGCTTCGGCCCCATGCACGCCTCCTAAAAGTCCGGGACTCTGTAGTCCCGAGATATTGGACAAAAAACAGATAATAATAATAAGGTTTATTTAGCACACAAATAAAAACATACCTACAGTACAAATCAGTTACAGTTACAATTAAGAGAAATGTAGTTTCAAATTAAATTAATTTGATTAATATTACAAATGTGCAAAGGCAGAATGCGAAATTATTATGCAATTTACAAATACCGACAAATTTTCATTAAGATTTCAAATATGAGGATTCCAGCTTGAAGCACATCCAAAACACACACAAATGTAAAGCGCACAAGCAATAGATACCCAATATAGTAACAAAATATCAACATTTGAAACAATACTTTAAGACTAATGCGTTTGAGTGTACCAGTAGACAGGGTTCGTTAGTTAGGTACGTCATTTCATAAAATCGGCATGGAATACGATGGCTTGCTTGACTAAAACCCCTTGGGTACTTATTTGTGTAATGGAAACATGAACCAATCGTGGTTCCACAAGGCATAGGCACTGCTGTGTTGTTGTGTTCCTGCGTGTAAGTAAGATTTACATAGCTCCTGGGGGTGCTACATTAGTAGCAGGGCTCAAGCCTTCAAGGTAAGGGCGACAAGTCCAGTAACAGCTTTATTATGCTGTAGATACTTAATAATAATAAATAATAATAAAATCTTTATTTTTCTCCCTTGTACAAGATACACACTATTACAATTCTAGTCATTAGGTACACAGTGATCGGGAGACTGGTGCCTAAACTAGGTAAACCCTGTGTCTTAGGTCGCCAGGTCTCATCCCTGCCGCTACGGCACAAAAACAATTATATTATGATCAGAATTACATATACTTGTCGCCCTTAAGCTAGGACCTCATTACATTAACATCAGGTGGGATGAGGTCAATCTTGAAGTGCAATATAAAAAAAGTAAAAAACAAAAAAAACCTAGACACAAAATCCAGCTAGTTATTATTGAGCCATAGCGGTTTCTTCACAATTGAATACATTAGTTTGAAACAGTGTCTCGCTATCATTCATACGTGATTCTTTCGAAGTATAGTAACCTACATAGTGTGATTATTTTCTATTCAACTTGCTTGCTGTCATCACGTACCTACGTTTGTTGTTTGATGTCCACTTATTTAGATAACCATGTTTAAATCATAAGCAATCAAAATAAAAAAATGATATAAATGATACTTCTTTCTTAAATCTTCTGCTTAAAATTTACTTACATGTTACATTAATAACGAACTAACTACAATGTTTGAAACTTTCTATAGCCTAAGTGATATTATTAAATAGGGGCAGGTTTTAAATTAATTATTTCATACTTTCATCTTCTACGACGGAGAGAGCAATGTACATTCGCGGTCAGATACCTATATCGGAGAAGAATTACCAAATACTTCTGAACAGTTAAAATGTCAATAAGTTCCATACACCACAAGTTACCATTAATATCTGAACATTCATTACTTCAGTAATATCTGAGCAGATGTCAATAACATCAGGGCGTCTACTCTTGAAAACGAAACGAACAAACGAAGGGTTTCGTTTTTGAAGATTGATCAAAAGTTAGGGAATTAAAACGTGATTTTTGATTTGTATAAATTAATATTTTGTTTTTTGATAACGCTTTATTCGCATTCGAAGTGTGTTAGTTGCGATAATGAGCAATAAAAAATACTAAACGTCATCGGATCCGACATATTTCGTTTTCAAGAGTAGACGCCCTGAACACTCATAACGTCAATATGTGTCACGCACGTCATGTGTCTCATTTAGCTACCTGTATAGATGAGTGTTCAGATATTGTTGGTTAGTTGTGTGTATAGAATAGAATATATGCCACCGGTGGCAACGGGGAATAGACGCTTTCAAGGCCGTCTTATACAAGTCTGGGACTCTTGGGCACACACGAATTTAGGGGTTCTTGGGCACACACGAATTTAGGGGTTCTTGGGCACCCACGAATTTGGGGCCCATTTGGAAAGTAAAAAAAGCTAAAATTGGACGACCTCCGTAGCCGAGAGGCGAGTAGGCCGGACTTTGGCATCGCGCTATCTCTGAGGTCCCGGGTTCGATCAGCGGTCGGGTCAATATAGGAAACGAACAACAAGTTAATTCTGCTGCTATCAGTCGTCTGTCGGTCCTTTTTAGCTTACCCCTCGTATAATTTATTACTATTCGTAACTACGGATAGGATGGATCGTTTTCATATATTGGAACCGGGTATTAGTGAGTTGTCTCCGCTCTTTACAGAGCGGTAAAGTCCCACACACGCCCCCTAGGCAACGGTATACTGCCAATGCCTTACCCCCTTAAAAAGGGGGCGGGGGGAGGAGGGGAGCCTAATCCTTAGTGTTCACTAAAATTTTATTTGTAAAATGATACGAATTAATTTGATGTGCAAAATAAAACTCAATTAAACGGCGTCCGTACAATCTTTATTCAATATTTATTAAATTACATTTATTGTATAATATTATTAATTAGTTTAAAATTAGGTCCTCCACACACGGCTGGCTTCATTATAAACTTTCTTTTACAAATATTCTTTCTTCGCCATATTTAGTTTTTCAGACACATTATATAATTTGACGACCTCGGTGGCGCACTGGCTAAGGTAGGCGGCCAAAGCGCGAAAGGTCCCGGGTTCGATTCCCGTTCCGGTCAATGTATAAAACAAACTTTTCTAAATTGACTTGTGTCTGGGTGTGCTGGTATGACGCCACCAGTTAGTATCCGTCGTCTGGTGCTCATAGTACAAGGGGAAACCTTAGTTTGAGGCCAGGTGATTGGTGTGGTTGTCTGGCGCATTTATTTATTTATATAGAAACCAATCTCTTTCATACAACCTTGGAAATAGTACATAGAACATTTTTGTGCAAATTCACGCTTAAATAAAGCCAACCGTATGTGGTGACCGTAGCATAGTATACATACAGAAATGTAGAACATCTTCACTTCATTACGGAATCTAATTCCGATTTATCGAATAGGCTACTTGACAGTTTTTGAAAAAGTATTGTAAAATGTGCGCCCATTCATTTTATATCCCAAGCAATTCGATTTATCTAGAAAAAATGTAAATAACCAGAGAAAAAATAGATTTTGTGTAACGCGCTGATATGGAAAGAAAAAGCGCGCGAAAACGCCGAGTCACGTGACTGTTGAAATTGTGACGTCAAAATTCTATACGTCAAACCGATACGAGTCGGGACGACTTAATTTTATGAGAAAACAGAATAATGAAATAAATGGAAAATGTTTTAATAAATCCTTAATACGGTTAGCGACACAATAATTCAATTTAATCGGTAAAATCAACATCGTGACGTCACATTAAAATAAAGAAAATTCGCCGACAGCTGTCATTTGTGAATTGAAGTGTCACAAAATGGTGGTTTCCGTTTCGGTTCTTTTGTTCCACAGATTCAAAAAGTAAAATTTATTTTGCATAAATAAAATACTAACTTACATTATTTACATTATTGTAAATAGTAAAAATATTATATAACTAATAAGCTAACATATCCAACACTTTTCATATATTATTTTGAATACTGTCAAGTAGCCAATTACTGATTTATTTTATTGCACTTTAATATATAACATTAAGCTAAGGCCTTTCCAGATCTACGCTTTTTGATATAATAATAATTTCAATATATAACTTAAGTATGTAGTAGTATGTAGCCTCTAGTATGAAATAGTACAAAATTACATTTAAATGTAGTCGTGATTTTAAAATAACTTTCTAATTATCGCGTTAGTAGCTAACGGGTTCTCAAACTAACAGAGCGCGGCGCAGTTTTTTATATATTATAACTACCCTCATTAAACCACATTTTCATACGCAATTTTCATTTTCATTTGCTGTCATACGCAAGAAAAACTACGTCGTTACTAGAAATAGTGTGGGCTAGTCCCAACAGTATCCTGAAGACTGTTGCGGAGAGAAATGACTCTTCTATTATTAAGCATTTCGTGCATTTACTGAAGCCTGCTGCTTAAAATGGTGCATTTACCAACGTAAGTAGTAAACGGCTGTGAAAAAGGCGCGACGTGGCTTTGTTCTGTCCTTTTTATGTCCTATTTTGTTTTTACTAACCTTATTTTAAGTCACACTAACACAAATTGATCTCTGTAATCTTGATTGAAATAAATTATTATTATTTTCACGCAATTTATTCGATTTTACAGCGACTGTTATTAAATATGGGGCCATAGAAATCATCACTTACATATTAACATCCCTTACTGCGTAGTATCAGTAATAATTAATTTGTATCCCAACATTAAAATACAAAAATGGAAATGAATAGAGAGTATTGGGGGCATGCGTCGACAGTTGGAGAACCTCTGACCTAAACATTTTTAGTCCAATTAAGAACATTATTAGCCATTATTCTAGCATTAAATTTGATCAAAACTTAATTCTAAACAGAAAAAATACGAATACCAGTCGAAGACCATCAATCCTGTATGCACACTAAAGCCAGTCAAATCTACACCTTAACACTAAGTATTTATGCTACAATATACAACAGTTCGTGTCACCCATCGCTACATAAAAAGTACATAATTGAAATATTGCTAAATAATAATTGATATAGAGATGTTTAGTATGTTCATATACTAAATAATTATTTTCTTGATCTTTGATGCAAAATTACACAGATTTAACAAGATGACTATGACGTGACGTGACGAGAAGTTGAACGTAATAATTAAACCACTTGACGAGTTGTCCTTTTTTATTTTTAAACGGGCCAGTCTGAAACCCAGCGCTGAGCACTGAGCCCAGCATATGCTGAGACTGGTACCAAATGCCTTTAGTTAACAAAAATATGTATCATAATGTTTAATTTAAATGTTTTTTATTCTTTTTGCGTTTATAAAATGTAAGTTATTGTTTCTTTTTTTTAATTTTAGTTATTTTGTTGGCAATAAAAAGTTTTTACTATTATTATTTTTCTTATTAGGCAGTTTATTAAATGTCGCCCTTTAATGGACGCGCTAGTCATTCAATCAAATAGCCGATTCAACTAGATGACTGCGACCTAGATAAAACCAGAATCTCCCGTTAGCGGAGTTAGGTTATGGTATTTCTCAGGGTAGAGTTCTTTGACCAAGTTTGTTAATTTAAATGAAGTTTCTTAGTGAAATTGTATCGGTTTTTCAAACAATCGATACTAATTAATTAATGCCCTGTTCCAATATTTGAAAAACGTTCTAGTTACGTATCGTAATAAATTAAACGAGTCGTAAGCTAAAAACGATCGACAGACAACTGATGACAGCTGATATGGAAAGTAAATTTGAAATTACAATTAACGACTCGTAGAGAAACGGATAGATTTTTGACACATTACGAATCGTAAAATATTGGAACCAGGCATAAGAAAGTAATGAATAAGTAAGTCTCTTTATATCATTATAATTTTTTCTCTGCTGTTAATTAACCCTTAATCAGGCACTTTTAAGTTGCCACCTCAATTTGAACCTTATGGTCTTGATTTACGGTCAAAAATCAGTAAAAATAGTGTTTCATGCCTCATTAAGGGCTAATAGTCTGTTAACATTTTAACCGGTACTGGATTATATATTGCCACCGTAATTTGAATCTTATTCACTGAAGATAAGGTCCAAAACCAATAGAAAACATTTTTTATTCTACTGGTTAGAAGGTTAAATGTGTTAATGCTTGTACAATATACGTTTTAAAAAGATCTAAGTTTTTGCGCATTTAATAAGCTATCAAGGCTCAAATCAGATGCCTAGCAACGACGCTCTCACGATACACCCGTCCCTCTCACACAAGGCTCCGATGAGAAGAGGAAAAGGGACGGATACAGTCTGTACTTACAAGCATCGGTTACACCTGTAAGTATTAAAATGGCATCTAAAACTATTGTGTTAGAGTTGCAATTATAATGAACGAGTGAAAACTACAAAATAACGCCGTATTCTGAACGTAGTTCTGTATATTCTAGTTTAAGTTGAGCGCCAACATTGTACCTTATCTTATACGTTTAAAATACAAATTCGTTCGCACACAAACTTAACTTCTTACGTTTCGTATCAGAATATGGGTTTTACAATGAAGTTTTTATACAGGATATTTTTTCGATAATTAATGCTTTATCCGCAGTCCTGGGTGAGCGATTGGAAGCGATTAGACGCAATGCTATGCGATAAAATGTACGAAGATAATTCGAACGTCAGTCGTTAGATCTTTTATAACAATGATCTATTACAATATACCATATTTTGTAAGATAGAGGAATATATAAACTTTTATTTCAATGGTAATAGAAAATGTATTATTTGGAAACCATACAAGCCTTAGGTAATTAAGTGTCATAAGCCATTAATATAAAACCGAGGCGATCTTATCATTTGAACCATTTCTTCCAAGTTTTTATTTATATTATCAGTATAATTATAAACTTTGAACAATACAGATAGGTATTTACTTTTTGGAAGCGAATTGAACTCTTAAGACGAAGGAAAATACTGTATAAGGTGAACATAGATCGATTTCAGTCCTTATTCCCGCGACATAAGCTCTATATAAAGTACAAAGTGTATAGTCTGCCATGCTTTCGACCGTTCTTTGGAGCTGTTCAATTATACATTATGGTAATATATCGGATCGCATCGCTCCACCACTCACATCGCTCACGTAGGACGTTTCAACTTGCCTCTGCTATGGTTGGTATTAGACATACGTCGGACATAATTACATACGAAAACTTTATACATATTCAAGGAAGTCTATTTGTACACGAGCTACAGAATCAAATAGCACAGAAGTGTTTATTAATGAACAGTATTATTTTGGCCGAAACTAAACTTAGTTTAATATTTTAAAGGCACAGAACAATTTTATCTCACCTCGCGGTGCGGGATTCAAACCCGCGACCTTCACGTATCGCGCGTGCTGCTCTACGAACTGAGCTAACCGCAAGTTATGGTAGGCGATGAAATTGACCAAAGTTATAGAGATACCCCTTATAAGGCTCTGTAGATCATGTTAACAATATTTTTAACCTTACTTCTTAGAATTAACGTCCAAAATCAATGAAAAAATTGAAACATTCTCTGCCGTATAAGGGGTTGGGTCGTGGGTTCGAATTTCGAAAGGGGAGATTAAATTTTTCTGCTTTTTTTACATATACAAAGTTCGGTAGTGCGGTGTGAACCAGTATAAACAAATATATATTAGTTTAATATGTCACAAGATTAAATAAAGATGATTTAGAAATTATAAGCTACAGTTACAAGCAGTAAAACAGTTGATCTCTAATGACGTTACCATAAAGTTCACATTATAATGAGATTTTTTTACATACAAACGACGACTTCCGTAGCCGATAGGTGAACATGCCGGACTTGGCGTTGAGCTATCTCTGAGGTCCCGGGTTCGATCCCCGGTCGGGTAAATATGGGAAACGAAGTTTTCTGTAACACAAGTGCTTTAGTTACTTACCACAGAATCAGAGAAATGTATGTGATTTTGTTCAATATTTATAATAATTATTAAGAGAGCATTAATGAAACATCGACATAAGCATGAAAAAAAAACTATATGAATAGTTAAATGTGATGTTGTTAAAAAATTTAAAATCATTCTAAAGTGAGCCTTAAGACGACGTCATAAGAGTGATCACATTCATTTAAACATAAAATAATTAGTATATAACCCTCCTGTGCATATTTCATCTGTGTCAACCCCTTCATACATACATACATCCATTTTAAGAATCGCCAAACCGCTGCTTAGGCGGCAAACGAGTAACTATTAAAATCGGCACCTGCGAACAAAAATACATATATAACAGTGCCGTATAATCGATTATCGATTATGAGAGGTAGCGATTTATAGCTCGAACTGGAGCAGCCCGACTGGTGAAATACCTCCACCTTACAGAAGACCGCAGCCAAATAACAATCACTTCTGTGTTGTTGTGTTCCTGCGTGTGAGTAAGGTTTCCAGAGCACCTGGGAGGTGCTACATTAGTAGCAGGGGTCAAGCCTTCAAGGTAAGGGCGACATGTCCAGTAACAGCTAAGCTTAGTAGTAAAATTTTAGAAAAACTAATTTCAGATCAGATATTAAACCATTTTACAGGAAATAATATTTTACATAAAAACAAGTATGGATTTTCTAAAGAAAAATCTACAACTGACGCAAGTGGCCTCTCATCAAGAGTGTTCTATGCAGGGATAACAAGCAGGGACTCGGGGGTTTTTTGTAATTTATCAAAAGCGTTTTATTGCGTAAATTACCAAACCTTTATTTTAAATACCCGGTATTATGTACATCTGTCTGTCATATCATATTTATAAGATATATTTTTTTAAAGAAAATTATCCGATATTTTTTGTAAGAATAATCATCCGATAATTTTTAAAGAAAAATTGTCCGATATTTTTTATAGAAAAAATTATCCGATTATTTTTATAGAAAAAAAATATCCGATAATTTTCAATGAAAAAAATTATCCGATATTTTTTAAAAGTTGGAAATAAATCCTAACAATTTCCAACCGTAGTGTATACGGACCTAGGCGAGGTACGAGTAGGTGTCGAGCGTGCCGGGTGCCCGCTCGAGGTACTGCTTGTCGATGAGCGCCTCGATGCATTTCTTGATCATGCCGACAGAGGGCGCGAACGAGCCGCGAGCCTGGGAGACCACCTCCTGGATCAGCTCCGTGTGCCTCAGAACCTGGCAAGGGGGAATGGCGTGTTTATTTCTGAATGTGCCCGCGTTTTCGAGATTAATCCTATAAAATAATCGATATCTATCTATAGGAGAAAATAAAAAAATACAAAGTTTAAAAAACTAAAAAACACGCTTTATTTCGTAATCTAGACAGCAAACCCTTTCATTTGATACCCATGGCATAGTAGTGGATTTGAAACAGCCTGTCCGCCATCTTGGGAAGGCCGCCATATTGGATTTGAAATGACGTTTCTTATCTAATCATGTATTGTCATCAGAACTCAGAGAATGTGTAATATTTCATCCTACTCGAAGACTGGGAAGTGGGTCAAATTAAGATTCCAAGATTTTCTTACATAGTTACAAGTGAAGCTAATAAAAGCGTGTTAAAAAGTCACCCAGACAGACAGACAGATAGAGAGGTCTCTCTGTCTATATGTATTAGTCTCACTCTGTTTGGGTGTCGCTCTATCTCTCTCTGTGTGTCAGTCTCTCTCTCTTTCTGTATGTGTGTGTGTGTCAGTCTCTCTCTCTCTGTCTCTCTCTGTGTGTGTCAGTCTCTCTCTGTGTGTCTCTCTGTGTGTGTCATTCTCTCTCTCCTTCTCTCTCTTCCCTGTGTGTGTGTGTGTGTGTGTGTGTGTGTGTGTGTGTGTGTGTGTGTGTGTGGCTCACCTTCCTCTGCTTCATGATCCGCACGAGCGCGGCCTGCAGGTACATCTTGCGGTCGTCGTCGCAGTGCGCGGCCTCGTTGCCCTCGCCGCAGCTGCCGCCGCCCCCCGACCCGCCTGGGATACACAAATTCAAATTCAAATTCAAATTATTTATTGCACAATATCACATTACATTAATAAGGTCTTACATAATACAGGTCTACATGTGACGCCCTTCTAGGGCATGGCAATTTCTTAAAACTAATAAAAACTTAAAGAAAACAAAACCAAAGTATGACAGGCTAAACAAAAGGAACATGTGGAATTAGACACTTGAATATCTACCTAGAAACGGCCTATACGATCACCAATGGTCAGGTCAGCCTACCAAACCTGTTGGGTTTCAATTATTAAATTTGTCATCAAAAAATTCTTGTAAATTGTAGTAGCTTTTTTTAATTAAGAACAATTTTAGATGTTTATTAAACATTTTAGGGGTTTCTATGTTTTTAATTGTATTTGGTAGGTGGTTATATATTTTTATGAGCATGATGTGGGGGCTTGAAGAAACTAATTTTAATCTAGAGAAGGGTAACTTAAGTTTATTTAAATTCCTGTTATTTCTTTTTGTTATTTTCTCTGGGGAATATAGATTTGCATTTTTTCTAACAAATTTGCTAGATTCAAATATGTAAATGGAAGTAAGAGTTAAAATTCTATATTTTGTAAAATAAGGTCTACAAGAATCCATTGGATCTAAATTTTGTAATATTCTTACGCACTTCTTTTGAAGGATAAATACTTTATCTATTTCGCTAGAATTTCCCCACAGAATTACTCCGTAGGATAATCTAGAGTGAGCGTAAGCGTAGTATGCTGCAAGCGCTGTTTGGAAGTCTGTCTCTCTTTTAAGGTGATGGAGGGCGTATATGAAAGAGGACAGTTTCTTTGATAACTTTTGTATGTGTGGTTTCCAATTAATGTGAGTATCAAAATCAATTCCCAAAAGAGTAGTCGAAGTAACAGTATCGAGTTTTGTGTTATTAAAGTTATATGAAATTTGAAGTGCAGACTGTTGAAAGGGTTTAAATTGGATAATTTTAGATTTATTTAAATTGATTAATAAATTATGAACTTCAAGCCAGTCCAAAATTTTTTTGAGTGTATTGTTTAACTTACTGTCTAATTCTATTGTGTTGGAGCATGGTATTAGCACGGAAACGTCGTCTGCAAAAAGAACACATTTGTGGTCTATTACATTGGGGAGATTGTTTATATAAATAAGGAATAATAAACTTCCTAAAACACTACCTTGTGGAATAGAGCCTTTGACGAGGACTCTATCAGATCTTATATTTCTTATTCTTCCTGTTTCAAAGTTCACGTATTCGATTTCTACGTACTGGTAACGGTTTTGTAAGTATGACGCAAACCAGTCATGGGCTATTCCTCGAACACCTGTTTGATGGAGTTTTTCTAATAAAATCTCGTAATTTACTCGGTCATATGCTTTACTCATGTCGAGTAATAGGCCCACAGCGTATTTTTTGTTATTTATTACATCTAGAATGTATTTGACGAATTTATAAGTAGCGAGAGTGGTAGAATGATTTTTCCTAAAACCGTTTTGATTTGCATCCAAAACGTTGAACTTTTCATAAAAGGTATATAAACGACTAGCTATAACCGTTTCGAAAATCTTAGATGAAGTTGGTAACAATGCTATGGGACGATAATTATTAATTTCTTTAATTTCGCCTTTCTTATGGATTGGCTTTATTACTGATATTTTAAGAGCATCGGGGAAGGTCCCTTCAAAGAAAGACTGATTTATTAATATAGTGTATGGCTCTATTAAAAGATTGGCACAACTTTTTATTAAAGAGGGGGGTAGTTCGTCGATACCAAAAGAAGTTTTATTTTTAAGATTGCGTAGAACACGATTTATTTCTACGTGATCTGTAGGATTTAAGAAAAATGTGTTATCAATCGATTTGGTGGGAAAAGAACTTATTTTAATGTCTTGCTTTACCTGTGCATTTCCAATAGAAGCAAAAAAGGTATTGAATGCGTTAGCCACCAAATTAGGGTCACTGATAATGTCTTTATTTATTTTTAGTTGTATATTTTTTCTTGTAGTTTGGTTTTTATTTTTAATTTTATTAATTATTTGCCACATGGATTTTGTCTTATTTTGTGATCTTTCGAATTGACGTTTATTGGTAATTTTTTTAGATATTTTAATGGCTTTTCTTAAAATTTTGCAATAATTTTTGTAATATTTTTTTAAATTGATGTCTTTAGATTTAGAGACTGATACTTTTAAAAATCTTTTATAATTACATGAAGTTTTTAATCCAGGTGTTAAATATTTTGGCTTAGCTGTCAAATTTAGTTTAATGTATTTTTTTGGTATACATTTATCTAAAATAGTTTGCAATGTTTGACTGAATGAGTTAAAGTTATTATTTATATTATTGTTGTACTGAAGTATATCTAACCAGTTTATTTTAGAAAGTTCATGTTTAAATTTACTTATGTTCTTATTGTTGAATTGTCTTTGGAATTTTTTAAATTTTACTATATTATTTTTAGATACGGGTAAAGATAGAAATATGCTACAATGATCTGAAAAACCTAATTCTTCGACTGTGAAGTTAAGGTCGTTTGAGGGAAAATTAATGAATAATAGATCAATACAAGTAGAGCTAGTTCGGGTAATTCGTGTAGGCTGTGTTATCTTTTGATGAAAGTTGTGTCTTAACATTAGATTCAGCAATCGACTTCTTTCATTACTCATTGTTAGGAAATCTACATTAAAGTCTCCTCCAAATATAATATTTTTTGATGAATCCTTCTTAGAAATGTGTGTCAAAAGGTGTTCCAATGCTGAATAGAAGGTTTCAACTTCTCTTTTACTATTGGGCCAGTACAAGTTTATGATTAATAAATTTTGATTAGGCAATTCGATAGCACATACTTCCAAAATCATTTCTTTAGACATTGAAGATATATCTAGTCGTTCATCGTGTTCAATATTCTCCCTCATTATTATGCATGTACCGCCGCCTTCGTGTTCTTTGCGACAAAAATATGAACAAATACGGTAGTTTTCTACTCTCAACAATTCAATTTTATCTTTACTTAGCCAAGATTCTGATATGCAAAATATGTCTAATTTAGGTTTTTCTTGTATTAAGGCCCAATACGAAGAGAATTAGCGAAACTTCATGTATTTCTGTTCACTACAACGATGACCTCAAGTAATTCTAAGCATTAAATCACTTTTTATACGTTTATTCAGATATTTTACAAGGTCGCCGCCTTCTTGAAATTTTAAAATAAATGAATATATAAATATTATACCGTTTTTAAAAAATGTTCAAAAATGATTTCTTCAAATTATTTTTCTTCCAAAACTCTGTAAATATATATTTAGAAAAAAATATTTTTACTAAAAAATTTTAGGATTGTGATTCCAAAGGTCGCCGCCTTCTTCGTTTTTTATACAATCTATTAGTTATTAAAATAATTCATTTTAAACACAAACGCCTGAATTAATTGCATAATTCTTAGATATGAAAGTTTGCCGTTCAGGTGCTTCGATGTGTAGTGTTGACAGGTGACGGCAGTTAGTTGTCTGTTTTGAAAATAGTAAATAAATTGGTTTACACGCGTAGTCTTTACGCAGCTCGAATTGCTCAAATTCCATTTTGAGATTATATTTTTTGTAAAATACTTTTTTGTTGGGAGGCTGCTTAGGCTGCATTTTTAGGGTTCCGTAGTCGACTAGGAACCCTTATAGTTTCGCCATGTCTGTCTATCTGTCTGTCCGTCCGAGGATAATCTCAGAAACCGTTTGCACTAGAAAGATGAAATTTGGTACAAATATGTATATTAATCACGTCAACAAAGTGCAAAAATAAAAAATAAAAAAATGTTTTTAGGGTACCCCCTCTACACGTTAATTGGGGTGTGATTTTTTTTTTATTTCAATCCCAACATGTGATATATCGTTGGACAGGTATTTAAAAATGAACAGGGGTTTACTAGGATCATTTTTTTATATTTTTAATATTTTGGGAAATAATCGCTGCAAAAGAAAATAAAATTGTGTCCCCCCCCTCTAACTTTTGAACCATAAGTCAAAAAGTATGAAAAAAATCTGGAATATAGAACTGCATAAATAAAGGCTTTTTAGGAAAATTATTTTGAACCTGATGGGTTTAATCGTTTTTGAAATTTTTGAAAAAATATTTTTTTAACTAAAGTTGTAATTTAAGGATACTTAAGTATTGTGATGCTTTGAAAACTACGGAACCCTACACTGAGCGTGGACCGACACACTTTTGGCCGGTTTTACTTATTTACAATAGCCAAACTGATCATTTATACGTTTCTAGGCAAGTGAGAAACTCAAAAATGCAAATCGTCGACGCGCGTGCAATACCGCGTATGTAGCATTTGCCATAAAGATTAAAGTGGTCTGTTATTTCATATTATTTCAATCTAAATTAGAACTTACGGGAAAATGTCATTACGCTGTATTGAACGCGCGTCAACGAAATATCACAACCGAATCGGAAAATAATGAACAGAGTAAGTGCAAACACAGAGACGGCAAATAATGTCATACATTGTCATAGGGGTATGATTGACCGCTTGGAGTCTAGTAAGAATTAATACACTCAGGACCTTACCCCCACTATGGAGAAAACAGAATAAAGTTTTTAATTTTTAATTTTTGCAATTTTTACAACGACATTTTGTAAGACTCACAAGTACAATCATTTCAAAGTATGTACGTGAAGTTATTTTTCGTACGATGCACCTATTAAGAAAATGTGGTCGCATGTGGCTAAAAGCCAATCATATTCTTCAGTAGGCATCTGAGATGGAATTGACCGATCATGATCGCCATGTATACCTGACGGTAGCAAGTTTGATGTCTTGAGAGCAGAAGACCTCTGAATTTAGCTTACTGAATGCCGCGACTGCAGCACTAATTCTGCTTATTATTTCAGCATCGAGGTTGCACTTGGGTGTTATTGTACTCCCAGGTAGCGGAATTTGTCAACCCGCTTCAACTAGTCCTCACCAAGTCTTCATTTCAGTGTCTCGCGACCATTAACGTCCTTCGACAGCCATTCCTCTTTTTGATACTTATTTTTAGACCAAATTTTTGGCAAGACGGTGAAAATCCGACATGATTTGCTGCAGGGTTTTGGGGATTCTGCCACGAAACAAAGGTCATCTACGTACAAGATCTCATTAATCATAGCGTGTGTAACACGTTTGTGCAAGCCCTGAGTGCGGAACCGGATGCGAAAACCTTTCGAAGAAGTCCTTGAGACATCCCTGACATCCAATGCAAAATACAGCGCGGATAGTGTAGGCTAGTACATACCCTTGCTTCATACCACAGATGACGGGGAAAAAAGTCAGACTATTCGTCGTTGACAGAACTGCTCCGTGCATCATAGCTTTAGAGAAGCTAGCACCACCTAGAGAGCTTTCCGGGGCACGCCATCGAGAGCCTTCTCGAGGTCAACTCTTTTCTTGAAGATGACGCACTGAAAAATTAGCTTTGCACGTGCCCCGATCAGGCCAAAATCCAAATTGGCAGTTTCAGGCAGGTGCTCTTCGGTGTGTTTTAGGAGTACTCTGGCAAAGATTTTCCCAGGGGCTGATAATAGTAAAATACCCCGGTAAGAGGTGCAATCGATCAATGCGAGAAACTGTAAAAATGCTAGGACTTGGTATTTTTCCCACAAAGTACAAAAAGGCTCCATATAGCCGAATGAAACCCGTCACCACCGGATTTAAGTAGTTGCTCTCCCGGTATCAAGTTGATACCAACCACGCGCTATTTTAGTTGTTAACTGACCGCAAGAACAATCTCAGCAAGTGTCAGCGGCTTATCCAGCTTAGCTAGAGTGGGGAGTTCAGATATCAACAGAACATATTCAAAGTCAAGAGACCAGCGCATGTTGAGTAGAGCGTTGAAGTGTCCCATCCATTACTCGAGCACTTTCTCCTTTGTTTTGAGAAGTCCTTCACCATTCGATGGTTTCAAAGGAGCTTTTGAAAAGGGGATCGTGCTAATCAACTTTCGAACCTCACTGTAAAACACCCCAAGCTAGTTTGTGTCAGGAAACCACTGCATGTAGTGAGCTTTGTCTTGCCACCACCGAACCTTTCCCAAGATAGTCGACGAAACTTCAGGTTACTCTCGTCGTATTTCCACAACACTTTCAGGGTGAATTGCTCTGCTTTGTCGATTGCGCTAACTATGACTTTATCGTTTTCAACAAACCAATTTTCATGTTTTTGGTTGATAGCCCTTGAGTGAATTTAGCCGTGTCTAAGATATGAGAAGATATAGCCAACCAGCTCTTTTCGATATCACTGCTCTCAGGGCTTACAGACGGTTAACTGATTGTTAGCGCTTCAGCATATGTCTTCATTGTCTCATGATTCATAAGCCTAATACCGTTTAAACATGCAGACTTGGATGGACCGGATCTGCGAGGACGCCGGAAGCAAAGACGTAGTTTTATAACGTCAAGTCTGTGGTCAGTCTAGCAGTGACCACCACGCATCCCGCGGGTGATTAGGACTTGGGAAACGTCTCTTTGCCGTACTTTCGCATAGTCTATTAGATACTAATATTTGGGCCTTGGGTGCTCCATGTAGTTTTATGCTTCGCGGGGAGGCTGAACAAAGTGTTTGTAATCGCAAGAATTTGTGCACATAAATTGAGCAGTAGCTGACCATTCTAGTTCATGTTACCCACTCCGTTTCTGCCTAAGATTTTAAGCCAGCCTTCATAGTCTTGAGCCATTTTGGCGCCCAACAAGAGTACCAGCTCGATTGGACGTACACTCTTGATACTGCGCGCTAATTCTTCGGAGAATTGCTAAGTTCCCGAGAACAATTGCGGTTTTCCGTTCTGGATAGGTGTTGGAGTTGTGATCAAGTAGGGTTAGCACGTTCTACGCGCCTGAAGTCATATTAGGTGATTTTAAAAACCGTATTTTATTGTATCGTCGACTACGAGTGAAACGATGCGGAGGCAGCCGCGGTTACTACCATCCGTGTGGGTTAGGGTGAACATTTCTTTAGGGCATCTTTTCTAGCCCCCTCCCCGGCTGAGCAGGCAAAGCAGCACCCCCCTAAACAGGCCACCTTTGTCACTAAGGTGCTGCCGAATCCTCTTTATCTCCCCGGTGTAGAGTGAAAGCGACCATGATGTACCAACTACACCCCCAGAGCCGTCCAAGTGCAAGCCTCGGACAAAGCCCAGTCTGTACGAAACTGGACCTCTGCCCTATCAGCTTGCCCTATGCTTATCAGCGTGGACTGCCTTTACCGCCGAGTTAGACTTTGTACACAAAGCAGGAGGTTCCACCGCAAGACCTGTCAACCGAAGCATGCAGGATTCCTCTTCGGGATTAGCTCACAAGCCGACGTAATAAGCCGGGGTGTGATCGTTGTGTGTACCACAGCTACTTGGAGCCACCGATGAGGATGCGTGTACCGTCTGCAGTTCTGCACTTCATGTACACAACCTTTTGAAAGGTCGGTTAGCATACACGCTGCAAACGCTCAATTACACCCCATATATCGATGGCCCCAACGAATAAACGTGCAAGAGCTCTTGCCCAAAAATTTTTTTTCGTTTTTATGGCATAGAATACGCCTACACATTTTTTTTTTGTAAATTTTGAACTTAAAATAAGACTTTTATAGCACAAAATTCGTTTATTGTAGGGAAATTAAATTTCTTCATATAACATGAATAACAAAACATGCGTCTATTGAATCTAATTGTTTCTTTGAGTACACCAAAATAAACGTATTAAATCAATCTGCCGCTTGTGTCTAACCTTTCCTTTGGGTAATAACTCCTACACAAAAAAAGACACGATTATTCGTAAAAAAATGGAAGTTCCTTTTATTAGTTATGCTTCATTACAGACCGCAAAAATTTTAATACAGCTATCCTAATGTAGAATTATTATCTTTTACTAATTTGTAGAATCGTGTATCGTTTTACTACACTTGTTTATGCTTCATTTATGACACGAATAAACGTGCAGTGATACATTTCTGTTAACAAGTCACATATTATTCATTAGAATAATAAAATGATATGTTTTTTCTTGAATACTGAGATAATCGATAGTTTTATTTTCTTAAAAAATATATGATCTTAAATATTTTTAACCTTTAATATAATTATACATTAAATATATCTATTCATTACGACATTAAAGTAATGTGATTTCAAACGTTTTTATGGTTTCCTGAAAAGTAGTAGTTTTTCGTTTGAACGTTTATTCGTTGGGACCATCGATATGTTTGTATGTATGTAACGAATAAAATACAAAATTGATAATCTATTAGTACTTACTAATATTACAAAGTAGTAAGATTTAATAAATTATACGTACGCAATGCTGTCTCTAAATCAAAATTACTCTGCACAGCATGACATATATGTATTAGTACTACATGGCATTAGCTCGTACTAGCACCGCACACTCGTGCTGCGCTAGCACGAGCTAATGCCAAACGCGTTCAATAGATGGCGCGCGGTTCGCCGCAAAACGGGTAATGTCAATTGCTTCGTATTGGGCCTTAAAGCTTCTAAGAGGTGGGTTTTGTTATTCAGGCTTTGCATATTTTGAAAGAGAATATTAAGGCGATTACTGGCGAAATGGATAGTATTCTCTTGTGGTTCCGGTTGTATGGCGTCTTCTTTTCTTAAAAAGCGATGTATTTCGAAAAAAATCTTGGTTCTGATTATCTTCCGTTTTGTGTTCCTCGTTCAATGTCTTTTGTTGGGGAATCTGTTCGGCGCAAGTGCGGTTAGGTAATTCACATAGTTTTCTGTTTTTCAGCGTATTATGGATTTGTTGAGCGTGATGATTCAGTATTCTGAAGCGATAATTAATCCTAAGCACTTCTTGTAGCACATTTTGGCATGTATGTTTTAAACTGTTGTATGGTATTCCTAAGTAAGAGTAGTGCAAGTCGATATAACTCACATGTGGAAATTGATTGCTCAACGATTTAAAACACTCGCTCAGCCGACCTGCGCCGATTCGTCTAAAAGAATTCTTGGGTTCACATAATATGATATTGGTATTTGGTAGACCACTTAGGTAGTAATATAGGTGTGATTGCGTTTTATTAATATCTACGTTATTTATCCCTGTTAGGATTAGGATGTAATCAGCCTTAGTATATTCAGAACATTCAGATTTTACGTTTTCTAGTATTTTATCAGTTGAAGCTCCCGGTTTTATGGTGCTGAATATTTTATAGTTTTCACTGACCAGCCTTGAGATTTGACGACAGAGACCACGACCTTGGTCATCTCCAAATATATGAATTCTGGGTGAGCGGCTTGCTGGTAATTGTCTTCCTTTATAATGTGATGGATTTTTTTCGCTTGATGAAGAGGTGTTTTCTTCAATTGGTAAGAAAGAGGGATCGGCTGAAACATCTTGTTTTAATTCTTTGAGGCTGTCATCATTAGGAAAGTCTAATTTAATTTTGCGCAGATTATTTCTCTTTCTATCGCTCGATTTTACTTTCGCATCTGAACTACATAGCTGAGTTAATGTTTTTATTTTCATTTTATATTCGGCGATTTGTTTCTGGAGTGTGAAGTTTTCTGAGAGAAGATTTTCGACTTCATTTTCTGACGATTTTAATCTGTTTTCTAGTGCTTCAATTTTACTTTTCATTTCTTGTGAGTTTTCATTTCTATTTTCATCATATAAGTTAGGGCAGCTTCTGTTTAGTAGTGATTCCGTTACAGGAGATGCGTATTCGTTTTCTTCACTATCAAATAAGGTGTTCGATAGTGATTCGAAGGAGTTATCAGTGGATATATTAATTTTATACTTTCTCCGCTGAGAGACATAATTCATCGGGGTCTCTAAATTTGTCTCTGCGTGGAAAAGCTCCCGGCAGAGGTGGCATTTCCAATGCAATTTATTTTCAGCAGTCATCAAATAAAATCGTTTTTCAGAAACATTTGTGCAATCAAGGTGATATTCATAATTGCAACTTTCACACTTTAAATAATGTCGCTCTGTTATACATTTATTGCAATTTTTGCATTTGTGCGCCATCTTGAGTTGGGTAGATGTATCAACTTAGAGGTGCGTACGTTCTCACTTTCTGTATTTTAGCGCCATCTTGTGGTAGACGGTTGTGTCAAGTTAGAAACAAAGTTTTAGATGGTAGATCGGTATGTACTTATATCGTTATGATGCGTAATGTTTGCAATAACTTTGTCGTTAGTCAATTTTAAAATAATTGCATTGTTGACTGGTTATTATAGGGTTGTGTTGTCACTCTTATATAAGTGTTATGTAGGTAGTTTAATGTTTGTTGTGATTAGTTTGTTAAGGTTTTGATATCGGTATTGTTTCAATATTTCACTTTAAATTTTTTCACTGGTCCTTTAGCGAGATTGTTCACAAACACTAACACTGGAAAATTGATGTATGTACATTAGGATTTTCTTAACTTCACTCTTTATTAGCACTATTTACTATTTTATTAAAGTTATTATATGCACAGCCAATGTTTACAGTACAGCGCCCTCTGTCACTCTCACAGAGCATTACACGCAACAGACATACGTTAGTAAACAACAAAAAGGACACTATTCATTTACTTATATCACTTTTATGAGAGGTAGGGCATAGCGATTGATCGCTCCAACTGGAGCAGCCCGACTGGTGAAACACCTCCACCTTACAGAAGACCGCAGCCAAATAACAATCACTTCTGTGTTGTTGTGTTCCTGTATGTGAGTAAGCTTTCCAGAGCTCCTGGGGGGTGCTACATTAGTAGCAGGGGTCAAGCCTTCAAGGTAAGGGCGACAAGTCCAGTAACAGCTTTATTATGCTGTACTTGTGGCCCTTTAGCCAGGACCTCATCACCACTTAACATCAGGTGGGATGAGGTCATTATTGAAGTGTAATATAAAAAACTATTAACTTGCGGTTAACTCAGTTCGATACTTAAGAATTTCATTCTCATTTCTCAACAGTCATTATCTCTCTTTTTTTCATTCTCACCCTTACTGTTATTCTCACTTTCATTATTATTTTCTCTCTTACCCTCAATTTCACTCTTGTTATCATTTTCATTATCATTTTCACTCTAATTCTCACTCTGGGTATTATATTCATTGTTACTTTCCTACTCACTCTCGCTCTTATTCTCTCTATCGTTATTATTTTCAATGTCATTCTTACTTTCTTACTTTCTTACTCACTCTCACTCTCTTTCACACTTTCATTCACACTCTCATTATCTTTCTCACTCTCACTCTCGTCATCATTGTCCCTCTCCCTCTCCCTGTGTGTCGGCCTCACCTTGCGTGGCAGGCGCACTGGCGGCGGCGAGGCGCACCTTGGTCCTCTTGCACGAGAAGCCGAGGTTGAGGCTCAGCGTCGCGCCCTCCTCCTCCTCCGACTCGATGTCGCCCGACGACACTAGCAAACCCGCCTGGGAACCAATCAACACATCAAATATTAGAAACAGAAAATTTTATATCCCCTTGCGGCTTAACGTATCGTAAAATCGTAAAATATTGGAACCGCGCTTTACTGTTACTGTACAAAATAATATATACCTTTATTTAAACATCACTAAACTTTTGTATTAGCATAAGAACAACACCTATTACATTTAAGACCAACGTCGAGGCGCTGGTAGGAAAAAATAATCGACGTGCAAAATAATTTATTGTAAATCCACTTGCAGAAATAAATCATTTCATAAGTAAAGTCTGTTATTGGCCATACATTTAATAATTTGCTTACTGTTTATCTGTTCTTGCTTGCTTATGAACTATTATTTCTTCCTTCCTTTTACTGACTGTATCTTGTGCTGTGCATACTATCTGGCTGTGTCTATCGTGCTTACTTCTTTCTGTGCCTTCCTTCATTCTACATGTTAAACTGGTGTGTGGAGTAAACAACCTTTAACCGTGAGTTGGAGTATTTATTTCTACATCATATCCCATACCTACACACCAAAGTAATATTACCTCTATGAGTGGTCTGACGTGCCTGGCCCACGCGTCGCCCGTGAGCTGGAGCGTGTCCCGGAGCTCCCTGGCCGACGCCGTGTCCACCGTCTCGAAGCAGAGCAGGAGGGCGCACTGAGTGTAAAAGAGACAAACAATCTATCAAATACTTCTTCATTCAAGTAGGTTACATGTAACACTTTAATCGCCATTGAATACAACGCAAAGTGATTTTACTGCCGGTTCGGAACCTATACCTTTCAAGAATCCATTTTGACGAGGCATAAATGTTACTTGTAACCTACATGAATAAATTAATTGATAATGATTAATTAAACTTGAGAAGTTAGCTGTGCCCGCTACTTTGTGCACTTTAATTAACTAAAGTAAAAATATGTACTTTGGTAAGCCCTTTGGAGAATGGCACTGCAAACAGCTTAAAATTGAATTGAAAATATGTTGTGTTTGATAGTTAATTATTGAGGAAGGGCGCTGCGACCGATAGAAGCAAAGAATCAGTTGAAATGTGGCAAAAAAACGTGGACCCGTGTATAGCAGCGGGAATAAATAACGCCGTAGCACATATACAGAATCCCCACTATTACCATCACGCTAAACCCCCCGCCCGACCACCACCCCCTCCCCCCATTCTTGCAACACGCCACGTTCCCTCCTCCTCCCTCTCCCAGTACGCCCACAAACGGTCATCCCCTATTTTTTTTACACGCTTTATATGTGTGTACAAAATATTATCGAATTAACTGTTTCTTTGTAAAATTAATACCTAGTATTTTCAGAAAATAATCCGACAGCAAATATATCTTACCTGCGGTGTCGTGGCGCTGATGTGGTACACCCTGGCTGTATATCTCGTTCTGAAACAAAACGTTTTAATGAAGAGACATGGTCGATGCGATACATCGGGTTTTATTTATACTTGGTGGTGTTATCTATGTTTTACCTTAAACAAATAAGTATAAGTGGGAGTCGATGGGAGCCGGTGGGAGTCGGTGGAAGCCGGTGGGAGTCGGTGGGAGCCGGTGGGAGCCGGTGGGAGTCGGTGGGAGTCGGTGGGAGCCGGTGGGAACGGTAAGTGGGAGTAACCTCAGGTAACCGGCGCATAGGTAGTGTTATCTGTGTTTTACTCTAAACAAATAAGTACAAGTGGGAGTAAGTGGGCGCGGATGAGCGGAAGTCACCTGGGGTCACCGGTGCTGAGGTGGTGTTATCTCTTTTACCTTAAACTTACATTTTTACAAGTGGCAGCCAGCTGGAGGCGGTAGGAGCGGGTGGGCGGGAGTCAGCTGATTTCGCCGGTGCAGAGGTTATCCCCTATTTATCTTTTTGTGTTTACCTTAAACAAATATGTACCAGACGGAAGCCAGTTGCAGCAGGAGTCACCAGTGGTCGCTGTTGCACAGGTTGTGTTATCTTGGGTTTACCTTAAACCTATGTGTATACAAGTGGGAGACAGTGGGAGCCGGTGGGAGCCGTTGAGCGGGAGTCACCTCAGGTCTCTGGTGCATAGGTGGTGTTATCAGTATTTTTCCCTAAACCAATGTGTATCCATCTGGGAGCCAGTGGGAGCCGTTGAGCGGGAGTCACCTGTATTCACCGGTGCACAAGCATTATTATTAGTGTTTTACCCTAAACCAATGTGTATCCAACTGGGAGCCAATGGGAACTAGTGGGAGTCAGTGGTAATTGTGAGTGGGAATTAGCTAAGGTCACCGGTGCACAGGTGATCTTCTCTGTGTTTTAGCCTTAACAAGTGGGAGCCGGTAGAAGCCGTCGAGCGGGAGTCACCTGAGGTCCCCGGTGCAGAGGTGGTGCAGCCAGGCGAGGCGGCGGCCGCTGAAGGAGGCGCGGTAGAAGGCCTCGAACAGACGCGCGGGCCGCTCCAGCTGCGCGGGCGGCGCCAGGGGAGCCATCGCGCCGCCCAGCGGCCACGCGCCCGCCTGCAGCACCTGCGCGGACACGACACGTTACACCGGGCACACTGGCCCCCTGAACTATTGAGCCCTCTTAGAAATGCCTACGCACTTCAGGGTGGTATATTCATCTTACTAATCTTAAACACAAAAATTATTGATAATGATATAGCGCGTCCACTGAGTTCCCGGGTTCGTTCCCCGGTCGGGTCAATATGAAAAACGAACTTTTCTACTTTGTCTCGGGTCTGGGTGTTGTGGTACCGTCGTTGTTTCTGACTTCTGTAACACAAGTGCTTAAGCTACTATTGTGTGTCTCAGTGTGGCATATTTACCCTGCTATTCTTACAAACGTTCTGATGGTGTTCCTCAGGGTAGCATCATTGTTCCGGTAAGCTGTAACTTAAACTAACCTGTAACCTTCTTTTTATATCTATTCTATCTTAGAAAGTATTAGTACTATGGGGTGTCCCAGGGTGGTATAACTAGCCCGCTGTTCTTAAACACAAAAATTTTATCAGTGTGCCTTAGGGTAGTATACTTAACCCGTTACTTTTAAAGACACCAATTATTAAGGTAATTCTCAGGGTAGCATCATTGGTCCGCTAACCTTTAATATCGATAAAGCTGACCTGTATGAAGAATCCTGTGCTGGCTGCGAGGTCGTTCTCCCGGAGGTGCTGCTGGAACTTAGCGTTGAGGTCCGCGGAGACGGCCACGTCCGTGAACATGCGGTGCAGTTTATTCGTGAACTCGTACCCGCACGCCGCCTTCAGGCGGTTTATCATGGCTTCTTCCTGAGTAAGGAAGACAAGATAAGCACAATTATCTATATAATATGATGTGCGCGTGTATGTTTGTGTTAGATGTTAGCTATTATATTTTCGGTCTCCTAAAAATTGGAATAATTCCTATTAATTATTGATGAGCTAGTTTAACTGAGATGATAGTTTTTTCCAACAGTTAGATTACCAAAAAATATAACACACATATATTTTTATTAACATCTTAACAAAAATTTACAAATTATTGACGTTAACACACCCCAACATTGAACTTTTACGTCATCATTTATTATTTACATATGTGTTTTATATTTTTGCTTTAACATTGTTGTAAACAGAATCATTATTTTTTTTACTTTTAAAAGTGTAATAAAACTAGTGTCAATTACTTGTTCCATGGATGCTGATAGTTGATGTATAAGTCTTCTGGCGAGAGCTCTCGCGTAGTATTTCTGGAAGACATCTTTGTCGTCGACGTATTTGAAAACCTGGAATAAATAAATTTTTGGTTTATTTCATTTTATTCAAACGCCATCTTAAAATCTAACTATAACATGCCACAAGAGAGTTTAAATATAAAATCAATCAAAGAATTGGCTTAAAAGTGTGCCTCAGGGTATTACTTGTACCTTCACTCCACTATTCTTCAAAACAGAAATTACTTTGAGTGTCTTTCAAGGTGGCAATTTTACCCCTTTACTCTTTCATACAGGAATTCCTGTGATTTACACCTTCGGGTTCTACAATATATTGTGAAATTTTATTATCTTGTCTCGGGGTAACCCTTGGGGAACTTTAATCGGATTCATTCCGAATGGTGTCTTCTTCTTTTAATAAAAGAGTGCCTGAGGTTGGTGTTTTCCCTCCATTACTCTTAATAAACGAAGTTTCATCAACTGTCATCTTCCCCGCTACTTTAAAGCACAAAAATATTTTGGTGTTCCTCAGGGCAGTATCATTGTTCCACAAAGCTGGAACTTAACCGATAACCTCGTAAAACTAATACTATGGTGTGTTTTAGGGTGGTAAATTTACCCTGCTACTGTTAATCATAAAAGTTATATTGGTGGGTTCGGTAGCATCATTGCTCCACTAAGCTGTAATTCATACTAACATGTAACGTACTAAAACTAATATTACGGCGTATTAGGGTGGCATATATTTACCCCGCTAAACTTTACCACAAAAGTTTTTTTGGTGTTCCTCAGGGTACCACCGTCGCTCCGCTAACCCAAGTAAATATAAAACTGACCTGTATAAAGATCCCTGTATTGACTGTGAGATCGTTCTTCCAAAAGCACTGGCATGCCAAAGGGTGGTATCTTTACACCATTACTCTTAACAGTACAAGTAACTATGGGATGCCTCAGGGTGGCACTTTCGGCCCGCTACTGTGACACCGGTTATACAGACGTAGATTACCACTATAGCAGCGGCGAGCTTGTCGTCGGCCTCGGCCTCGGCGGCGCCGCGCCTGCGCAGCAGACAGTCGCAGTAGCGCGCCAGCAGCTCCGGCGCGCGCGCGGGCTGCTCGGCGCCGGCGCGGCTGTTCACCACGGCGCTGCACGCCTGCGGGGGCACACAGATACTTATCTCTGGAGTTCCACAGAGGTCTCACCTAGGTCCAATATACAACCTCATTTTTTGTATATTACACTTCAAGATTGACCTCACTCCACCTTAAGTGGTAATGAGGTCCTAGCTTAAGGGCGATAAGTACAGCATGATAAATCTGTTACTGGACTTGTCACTCTTAAGCCTAAAGACGAGACTCTATATTGACCTGACCGGTAACCAAACCCGTTACCATTGACATAATACGACGACAAAGGCTAGCCCATTCGCCTGAGCTGCAAAGGTCGTAATCATCCTTATAATATTATCATCTTAATGTCTAATCGATTTTATTATTTTTATAGTACTATACGCCGTACTAGCGAACTTCGTGGGTTCAATTCCCGCACCGCAAGGGGAGATAAAATGTTTCTGTTTCTAATATTTAAAGTTCGCTAGTACGGCGTATAGTACTATAAAAATAATAAAATCGATTAAGATGCCAGGTGTCTTCGATTCCGTGGTTTTCAAACATTTCTGCAACGAATGTACCATGGGCCGATAAGTATGTAGATATAAACATATTCGGCAGAGGGCACTTACCGAAAGGCTAACGGTTGATACAGCAGAAAAATTTCATCGCCTACAATAACTTGCGGTTAGCTCAGTTGGTAAGAGCAGCACGCGCGATACGTGAAGGTCGTGGGTTCAATTCCCGCACCGCAGGGGGAAAAAAAGATTTTCTGTTTCTAATATCTTAATGTCTAAACAAAATACTGTATGCTATGCACGTTTGCAAGGATAATATACACAATAAATATCACAATTTCGCTCACCTTGTCCAAAGCTCCTTGGAATGCCTGCGCGCCGCTAAACACGTCCGCAAAGAGCGCGCTATACTTGCCGTGTAGCGACAGCATGGCGTGCACGAAATGCGTGTGTGCCTGCACAAGAACAAACAAATTTAATACACACTAGCTTGTGCCTGTTGCTTCGTTCGCATTACTTATAAACAAACAGTTCCTATCAATACTAATATTATTAATGCCAAAGTAACTCTGTCTGTCTGTTTGTCTGTCCGTCTGCGGTAGAATACTTAATTCATAAGGGCTTTTGTAAAAAATACATGAATAAATTAGATTTCTATTCTATTCTATTGTTTGGCTTTCACGTCAAAACCACTGAACCGATTTTGATGAAATATGGTATAAGTATACGTTGAGCTTCTAGAAAGGACTTAGGCTACTTTTCGTTTGAAAATAAGGGGGGAAGGGGGTAATATTACCCTTGAAAGTTTATACAGGAAAATGTGTAATTTTTTTAAGTTAGGGATATGAAATTTTGCACAAAACTTACAATATAGCTCAAAACTTGCATTAAAAATATTAAAAACATTTTGTTTCGAATATTAGGGGAGGTAGTGGTAGAACCGACCGACCGAGAGAAAGTATATACTTGGAAAAAACCTGTAATTAACGCGAACGCAGTCGCGGGCAGATGTTTAACAGGCTTAGCATGCGCCACGTGACTAAATTATATCGCGCTCTTAACAAACGTCAAAATCGATTGAAGTCAGTGCGTCAGCTGCTGATTGGCTGAAAATACGAGTGCGGTGTGCTATTAGCCAATCAACAGCACCGAAGCTTTTGTCGTATCATGCGAGAAATTTGACGTATTGCGCATGCTAGGCCTATAAGTCAGTTTCTCGATATCTACTATTTCCTCTACCTAAAGGTTGTCTGGAAGAGATTGCTTCCTAGCAATAAGACAGACTAAATTGTACTTGAATATGTCTGTAAAACTAATTTCTGTAAATTTTTCTGTGCAATAAAGTGTATCTATGACAACCTAACAACAACATGACAATCTCCGTAGCCGAGAGGCGAGCGCGCCTGACTTTGGCGAGCGCCATCTCTGAGGTTCCGGGTTCGATCCCCGGTCGGGTCAATATGGGAAACGAACTTTTCCATATTGTCTCGGGTCTGGGTGTTGTGGTACCGTCGTAGTTTCTGATTTCTGTAACACAAGTGCTTAAGCTACTTACCACAGAATCAGAGCAATGTATGATGTCCAATATTTATTTATTATTTATCTGCTATACTCACTTCGTCCTTGTTGTGGCTCGCTTGCAGCAGCGCGTGCCCGTCGCGCTGCACCTGCGCGAGCGCCGCGTCCACGAGCGGCCTCAGCGCGTTCTGGCCGAGCGGACGGATCAGAGCGTACATGCGCCTGAGGTCGAGGCGACGCTGGAACGAGTGTCGTTATTATGGCAAAGAATTTGTGTAAGGCCTCGGAGTAAACCAGAAATATTTTTTTGAAAAGCTTTCGACTAACTGGAAATAACGGTACTTGGAATATTATATGAACATGGTTATTAAGAAGTATCAATCAATCAATGAAATCTTTAAATTCATATAGATTACATGAGTAATACTTATAAACTGTCTCTAAACAAAGCAAATGAAGCTACCTCCGGTTCGAAACCTATAACTACCGAGAAGATACTAGCAAAAAAATCTGTCGTTTTTTTACAAATGAAAGCTAAACTCATTACTAATTTTGCACTAAGACATACAGTTAGTTTTTCAGTTGTAAAAAAAGTATAGAATCAAATAAATAAGTAAAATAAAAACATTGTAAATTCAAATAACTGTAGGACTTAATGTGTAATATTCAAATACATCAATTTATACATATTGACCTACATTCGTCAGTGTATAAATTAAATAACTTTATTTTTTATCCCTCTTTCTTTCTCTCTATTTTGTCATTCTTCTTGTAATCTCTTCCGCTCTTTCTTTTTATTACCACGCCACTCAGTTTAAGGTTCCGCCTGAATACCAGCGCTGCTGCAGCATTGGATCCAATGTCGTAGCAGCTCATGCTGAGACTGGAACCTTATTAGCTGCGCAATCATTTTTTGTTTTTTTATTAATTTACTTTTACTGTATCTTTTGTTCGTGTCACTTTAATGTCTGTATACTATATATTGATTGTGTGTGCTAGTAAATAGCTTCTTATCCTATATATTTTGGGAGTCACACAGGTCACCTAGGCCCTACGACTAACCTGCTCCTTATTAGGCGAATCATCGCAAGCCTCCCGCAGCAACCTCTCAGTCTCGGCGTGCAGGGCGGGCAAGTGCGCTTGCACGGCGGCTCGCTCGTAGCAGCCGCGGACAGCCTCGGTGCTCGACGAGTGGAGGAAGCGAGCTCCCAAGGCTATCTCGCGTTCAAGTCCTGCAATCAATAGCCTTTGTGAAAGCGCGATTGATGTGTCAGCCTATTTATTGTCATGGTTATCACGTCAATGTCACATCATGAATACCGGCGGGACGAGAAAGATACAAATATAAAATATTAACCTTACAGAAGACTGCAGCCAAATAACAATCACTTCTGTGTTGTTGTGTTCCTGTATGGGAGTAAGGTTTCCAGAGCTGCTGGGGGGTGCTGCATTAGTAGCAGGGGTCAAGCCTTCAAGGTGAGATAAGTCTAGTAACAGATATTATGCTGTACTTGTCGCCCTTAAGCTAGGACCTCATTACCACTTAACATCAGGTGGGATGAGGACAATCATGAAGTGTAAAAAAAAAATACATTTCTTGCTGAAAAATTCTTATAAGATTTGGGATCTCCCTTTAAGCAATGATGTTGCTTGTGTTCGGAGATCCGCTTTTCAAAAATTATTTACAAAATATATTTCATAAGTAAGTAGTTAATAGCGAGAAAAAATTGGCAGAGGTGGGAGAGTTGTGTGTATGTGTAGTATAGAACAGAATATAAATGATCTTTATCCATGTAAGCTTTACAAAAGCACATATGAATCGTCAGTACAAATTAAGTATTCGACCGCCGTGTTCGGAATGTTGATCATGTCCAGAAGAACCGACACTTGCTCTTTTCAATGTAACAATGATTCCTTAAACTACGTACGTACTAGATAATTTATTTATTTAAAAACTTTATTGCACAAAAAAAAGTACAACAGGTGGACTTAATGCTATGGGCATTCTCTACCAGTCAACCTTTGGGTCATGCGGAGAGTTAGTTTATGGGTGCGGTAATAGTGACAAAGTGCATAAGTAATCTAAAAAATAAAATAAAAACATAATACACGAGAATAGTAACTATCAAGCGTTACAAAATTCATTTCGGAAACAATTAAATATACATATAGACATACATGGATAAATATAATATATATATAAAATATGAAGCTATACTTATATTTACAATGTTATATTCATATGAAAATTTAAATTACATAGGTATTTTTAGTGTACGTGTGCGTGCGTGCATGTGTCGATGTGTGTAAACCGCTGTTTAAAACTTTCTGTAACATGCCTTCAATATCTTCGCAGTTTTCCTTAAAAGGCAATAGAGTGAGTTGACATAACGACTGACCTTCTAGCACGTGCTTCATGTAGTGCGAGATGTCGCCCTGCTGCAGCAGCTCCTGGGCGGCGCGCGCGTGGTGCTCGCCTGCTGCCGCGAGGTACGGCTCCAGGATCAGCGACTGGTACAGCGCCAGCGGCGACCGGACGCGGAACGACTGCACCTGATTGTAACAACATTACCATATCTCGTCATCTACTATTTCCTCTCTAAGACTTTTCAAGAGGTAGGGCATAGCGATTTAGCGCTCGAACTGGAGGAGCCCGACTGGTGAAATAACTCCACCTTACAGAAGACCGCAGCCAAATAACAATCACTTCTGTGTTGTTCGGCGTGTGAGTAAGGTTCACAACCTCCTGGGGGGTGCTACATTAGTAGCAGGGGTATTGACCCCCTTCAAGCTGAGGGCTACCAGTCCAATTGGCTACTTGACAGTGTTAACAATAAAATATGAAAAGTGTTAGATATGTTAGCTTATTAGTTAAGTAATCATTTTACATTTTTACTTTTTAATTAAAAGTATAGTTAATATTTTATTTTTGCAAAATATATTTTAGTTTTTTTATCTGTGGAACAAAAGAACCGAAACGGAAACCACCTTTGCAATTCGGAAATGACAGCTGTCGGCGAAAATTATTTATTTTAATGTGGCGAAACAATGATTATTTTACCGATTAAATTGAATTATTGTGTCTCTAATCGTATAAAGAATTTATTGAAACATTTTCCGTTTATCTTAATTAAGTCGTTCCTATGCGTATCGGTTCGTTGTCTAGGACGTTGACGTCATAATTGCAACAGTGACGCGACTAGGCGTTTTCGCGCGCTTTTTAAATGTGTTACACAAAATCTTATTTTTCTCTGGTTATTTAGATTATTTCCAGATAAATCGAATTGCTTGGAATATAAAATGAACGGGCGCACATTTTACAATACTTTTTCAAAAACTGTCAAGTAGCCAATTACAGCTATTATTATGTCGTACTTGTCGCCCATAAGCTAGGAGCTCATTACAACTTAACACCAGGTGGGATTTAAGGTGCAATATAAAAAAAAGACTTGACAAAAGCTTTAAAAAGAGTCATCTTGCGATTTTTATTTTTAAAATCTTAATAAGATGCTTTAAGGCTTAGTTCTCGTTATTTACTATTTCCTTTACCTAAAAACTTGATAAAAGCTTTCGATAGACTGACTTTGCAATATTTATTTTTAAAAATCTTAACGCATTGCGCTTAGGTTCTGGGTATGGGGCCTATAGTATAGCAAGGGTGTCACACAAAGGTCTCTCCTGAGTCCTATAGTATATCAAGCGTGTTCTACAAGGGTCCCTCCTGAGTCCTATAGTATACCAAGGGTGTTACACAAGGGTCGCTCCTGAGCCCTATAGTATACCAAGGGTGTTGCACAAGGGTCGCTCCTGAGCCCTATAGTATACCAAGGGTGTTACACAAGGGTCGCTCCTGAGCCCTATAGTATACCAAGGGTGTTACACAAGGGTCCCTCCTGAGTCCTATAGTATACCAAGGGTGTTACACAAGGGTCCCTCCTGAGTCCTATAGTTGGTGGGTGTTCCACAAGGGTATCTTCTTGGACTCACGTGCACGGCGCTCAGCACGGCCTGGCGCAGCACGTCGGCGTGGCGCGGGTCGGGCGCGGCGCGGCGCGCGGCCCCCAGCGCGCCCACCACGCGCGCCGTCAGCGCCGACGACAGCGGCCGCACCAGCACGCGCTCCCATATCACCAGCCCGAGCTCGCCCACCTGCACGGACGGAAGAGGGGCCAATTATGATACAGACCCGTTCGTGACTGGCACAACGGTAGAGTAATTGCCGCCCTACGACATTACCTACAAGTCGACACCAACACAGCGTCAGCAGAATTGGCGTAGCAACGCTCCATACGTAATGCACGTTTAGCCGATTAACACGTCGATCCTACATCGTGATGTCAGAGTTACCGTCGCCACTAATTATATACACAACAAACCCAGATTGGTAGTCGGGCCTTGGTCCCCGAGCAGATAACACCTAGCTCGGCGGAAGTACTTCCATTGTTAGTAAAGGAACATAGATTCGTTACAGTAAGTAATTCAAACTCAAATATTTCTTTATTCAAGTAGGTTACATATAACACTTTTGAATCGTCATTGAATACAATGCAAAGTGATTCTACTTTCGGTTCGGAACCTACATCTACCGAGAAGACACCGGTAAGAAAATCAGCAGATCAGTTACAGTATCAGCTACAGTATTCGCTGGGAATTGGAAGAAAAAACATTGACTCGCTTCCCAAAGATGCCAACATCGATCTTTTAAATAAGCACTTCTCTTCGTCTGGTACTATGGATAGTACCTTGAAAACAAATACTTTAAATCAACTTTCAACTCTTCCAATACCAGACTACTCATCCTTTGTCTTTAGTCAGTTAGCAGATTGTGATGTTAAGAAGAACATTTTGTCCATTGCATCCAATGCGGTTGGTGTCGATGACATTAGCCGTAATATGATCATTCCACTCCTTGATATCCTTACCCCTTTGATAACTGCCATATTTAACCACTCCTTTTCCACGAGTACTTTTCCATCTGCATGGAAAGATGCTCAAGTTATTCCACTACCTAAAAAACCTAATCCCACATCATTTTCTGAGTATCGTCCCATATCCTATTATATTCTATGTAATTTTTGTAATGTCATTTGTAATAACATAGGTTAAGGAAATATTGTCACTAACAAAATGGACTATGGTCTGAATTAAAGAAATTATTATTATATATTATTATTATATCCATCCTACCCTTCTTATCAAAGGTCCTTGAACGTAGTGTTCATCAGCAGCTTACCCATTTCCTTTCCAAAAATAATCTCCTTAATTCCTTCCAATCTGGTTTCCGTCCTGGTCATAGTACGGTAACGGCACTGGTCAAGATTGTTGATGACATTCGATATGGCATGGACAGTAGACGTCTTACGGTGTTGGCACTGCTAGATTTTAGCAACGCTTTTAACACTGTGGACTTTGACATCCTTCTCGGTGTACTACCTTCTCTTAACATATCTCCAATGGTAATTGACTGGTTTCATAGTTATCTATATGGTATTCGGCAGCGCATTCGTGCTGAGGACTCTTTCTCCGCCTGGTGTGATATTGCTGCCGGTGTACCTCAAGGTGGTGTCTTATCTCCTCTTCTTTTCGCTACTTTTATAAATTCAATCACATGTAATCTTACTTCGTCCTACCATCTGTACGCAGACGATCTCCAACTGTATTCGCAGGGTGGCCTTGATGATTTACCGAACGCTGTTAATGTAATTAATGCTGATCTAACTCGTATCTCCAACTGGAGCAGGACGTTTGGTCTCAAAGTTAACCCTGCTAAAACGCAGGTTATTATTGTTGGCGGATCACGGCTAATTAGTCTAATTGATTGGGATTCTCTGCCTCCAATCTTATTTGATGGTGTCCCGATTTCTTACAGTCAAGTTGTGAAAAATTTGGGTATTCATATTGACAATTGCTTAAGTTGGGATAGTCAAAAAATGTTTGCATCTGCTGGGTCTATTAATAGATTACGCAACTTCTTACCCATACCCACCAAGATTGCACTTGTGCAGGCTTTACTATTGCCTATTCTTGATTATGCAGACTGTTGCTATTCAAACCTTAAAGAGATATTTCTTGACAAGCTTGAGCGTCTTCAAAACTTTTGTATCCGCATCATCTTCGGCCTACGCAAGTATGACCATGTCTCTGAATTTCGAGCTCAGCTTAAATGGCTTCCTATACGTCGACGCCGTGACCTCCACGTTTTATCTCCCCTATTTAATGTTCTATTTAATCCTCTTGCTCCTCCCTATCTTAAAGAACGATTCCGTTTCTTGCAGCTCAACCAGGAACGTGACATGCGGTCCTCCCATAAACTTCTCCTTACTTTTCCTACTCATTCTTTTGAATATTATTCCCAATCCTTCACTATCCAATCAATTCGCTTATGGAATTCTTTACCTTTATCTATCAGACTATCTGAGACCCTTCCCATTTTTAAACTCAGGGTTAAATCGTACTTCCTCTCACTTAATGAATGTTAATTTATGTCCTCTATCTATAATTCCAGCTGGGCATGTTGGTTGTCAGTAATTTTCATACACTTATCCTACTTATTAACATTATAATTGTTATTTTTTTTGAGTCAAAACTCTTTACTTGATTTTATATATGTTAAATATATTTATTTGTATAAATATATTTATTTTATAATGTTATATATTTATGAGTTTTTGTATGTTTATCATGTTATACTACGAAATAATTCTAAAATAAAAACTGTATTTATGTTGCACGGCCGTACCCATTTCTCGCCATCTACTATTTCCTCTACCTTAAGGTTGTCTGGAAGAGATCGCTTTCTAGCGATAAGACCGCCTAAATTGTACTATATTTTTTCTGTAAAACCTATTTCTGTAAAGATTTTGTGCAATAAAGTATATATATCTATCTATCTATCTATCAGTATCTCATCACTACATAGTATATATAACGGGCCTGACTTTGGCGAGCGCCATCTCTGAGGTCCCAGGTTCGATCCCCGGTTAGGGCAATATGGGAAACGATATTTTCTACATTGTCTCGGGTCTGGATGTTGTGGTACCGTCGTTGTTTCTGATTTTTGTAACACAAATGCTTAAGCTACTTACCACAGTATCAGAGCAATGTATGTGATGTAAATAAATGCGTCAGACAACCACACCAATCACCTGGTCTCAAACTAAGGTTTCCCCCTTGTACTATGAGCACCAGACGACGGATACTAACTGGGGGCGTCATCCCAGCACACCCAGACCCAAGTCAATTTAGAAAAGTTAGTTTTCCAATTTGACCTGACCGGGAATCGAACCCGGGACTTCTCGCGTTTTGACCGCCTACTTAGCCACTGCGCCACCGAGGCCGTCCAATATTTATTATTCATTTTAACTCTTACTTAGTTCGTAATACTCACCTCGAGCTGTCTCGAGTCATGTTCAGGGCAACTGACCGTCGCAGCAGATCCGTATATGATTTCGGCGTCTGAAACCTAATGAAAAATCAATTGTATTTCACACTTCTTAAGACTTACATTACAATAAAAAATATTAAATATAACACCCCCTACAACTCAACCACATCATGGATTTATAATCCACACTCATTTTATAAATGAGAAAGTCTGTCTATCTGTCTGTCCGGCTTTCACGCTAAACCACTGATTTTGATGACATTTTGTATAATAACCGTAAAATACGTTGAACCTCTAGAACGGACATAAGCTACTTTTTGTTTTGAACTTATGGGGTACTAGCTGTGCCCGCGACTTCGTTCGCGTGGACTACATCCTTTCATGGTCGGTTTCACCCCTTTCTCCCCTAATATTCGAAACAAAAAGTAGGCTATATTTTTTAATAGAGCTATATTTGTGCCAACTTTCATATCTCTAACTTAAAAAATAAACATTTTTTCCTATATAAACTTTCAAAGGTGGCATTCCCCCCCCCCCCTCCCTTACTTTCTAACAAAAAGTAGACTATGTCCGTTCTTGAGGTTCAACGTATACCTATGCCAAATTTCATCAAAATCGGTTGAGAGGTTTAAGCGGGAAAGCGTAACAGACAGACAGAGTTACTTACGCATTTATAATATTAGTAGGGAGCTATATTTGTGCCAACTTTCATATCTCTAAACCCCCCCCCCCTTACTTTCTAACAAAAAGTAGCCTATGTCCGTTGATAGTAGGGATAATATTAGTAGGGATAGTGAAAAATAATTACTCTACTACTCCTACTTACTCTACTAACCTACTTACTCGCGGGCACAGCTAGTATTATATATTTTTTTGTGCATCACGCTGCACGATCTTTAAATATTTTAAAGAAACAGAAAAAAAAAAATTCTCCTTCCGGTATGCGATTCAAACCCACCTTTACGTATCGTGCGTGCTGGTCTAACTGGGCTAATTTTTCTATTAATATAATCTCTTACTTGATGAAATGTTTCAAAGCCAACATTTGTGAGCATCTCAACAATTTAGTTTATTCCTAGAAGTCACATTTGCTTATAAAACAGATGTAGAAAACAAAAACCAACGTATTTATTACGTTTTAAAAGAAACAGAACAATTTCATCTCCCCTTGCGGTGCGGGATTCAAACCCACGACCTTCACGTATCACGTCTTTATGAAAACGAGTATCAAGGTATTTTATATTGACAACTAGCGGTCCCGGCGAACATCGTTTCGCCTTAGAGGATTTTCCCGCTTTTCTGTTGAAATTTTTCCTGAATTTTCTTTGCTATAAACCTCACGGAGCCCGAGACCTTTCCAACGAATGCAAAACCGTGGAAATCGGTTCGTGCGTTCTGGAGTTATAGCGTCAGGGAGGAAACCCCGACTTATTTATTTATAGTAGATTACAATTTTCAACCCTATTTTGAGATTTGGACCTCCGTAGCCGAGCGTACCGGAATTTGGCGACGCGCCATCACTGAGGTTCCGGGTTCGATCTCCGGTCGGGTCAATATGGGAAACGAAGTTTTTTGTATTGTCCCGGGTCTGCGTGTTGTGGTACCGTCTTTGTTTCTGATTTCTGTATCACAAGTGGTTTAGCTACTTACCACAGAACCAGAGCAATGTATGTGATGTCGTCCAATATTTATAATATTTATATTTTGCTATTAAAAGCTCAGTATAAATACAAATTACGTACCTTTTGTCTTTTGACGTGTTGCAGATTTAAGTACGAATACAGACTGTTCAGGTAGGCTACTCCCTGACTGTACTCCCGCCACGCTTGCACGTACCTGCGAATAATTCAATTCAATCAATCACATATTTTTATTAATATAGATCACATGAGTAACTCCTCCCAGGTGGTGGTTATTTTTTACATTACTTATGCACTTTGTCACTATTACCGCACCCATAAACTAACTCTCGGCATGACCCAAAGGTTGACTGGTAGAGAATGCCCATAGCAATAAGTCCACCTGTTGTACTTTTTTTTGTGTAATAAAGTTTTTAAATAAATAAATAAATGGTGCAACGGTGGGTGAATCTGCATGCCAGTTCACCGCCTTGCATCAGACAATATTAGAAAACAGACAAATTAGTATTGATTAGAATTTGAATTTAATGTTTATTTAATTTCAAGAGAGGTAGGGCATAGTGATTTGTCGCTCGAATTGGAGCAGCCCGACTGGTGAAATACCCCCACCTTACAGAAGACCGCAGATAAATAACAATCACTTTGGTGTTGTTGTGTTCCTGCGTGTGAGTAAGGTTTACAGAGCTCCTGGGGGGTGCTACATTAGTAGCAGGGGTCAAGCCTTCAAGGTGAGGGCGACAAGTCCAGTAACAGCTTTATCATGCTGTACTTGTCGCCCTTAAGCTAGGACCTCATTACCTCTTAACATCAGGTGGGATGAGGTCAATATATATATGTAAACTAGCTGTGCCCGCGACTTCGTTCGCGTGGACTACATCCTTTCATGGTCAGTTTTACCCCTTTCTCCCCTAATATTCGAAACAAAAAGTAGTCTATATTTTAATCCAATCCGAGCTATATTTGTGCCTTTCAAATTTCATATCTCTAACTTCAAAAATAAACATTTTTCCATATAAACTTTCAAAGGTAGTATTACCCCCATCCCCCCCTTATTTTCTAATAAAAAGTAGCCTATGTCCGTTCTTGAGATTTAACGTATGCCTATACCAAATTTCATCAAAATCCGTTCAGCCGTTTAGGCGTGAAAGACGGACAGACAGACAGACAGAGTTACTTTCGCATTTATAATATTAGTATGGATAGTAACAGACCTGTCGAGCAGGCCGTCGTTGTGGTCGTTGGTCTCCAGCGGCGTGTTCCCTCGCACCTTCTGCAGCAGGCCAGCCACGTGCTCCTCCAAGAAGTTCCTGGAAACATCCTTCATAGTTCATCGACAGCAGCGGAGTAGCTTAGGGGAGGGGGCGTTTACCTCAAACTCAAATATTTCTTTATTCAAGTAGGTTACATAAAACACTTTTGAATCGTCATTGAATTTTTAGGCCAATTTAGTACGGCACTAGGTTTTTAGGAGATTTATTGTTAATCATTTGTAACGTACAAAAAAAAATCGTACATTATAATTTAGTGATAATTTCTCCTTGTACCCGAGAATTGGCTACTTTCCACTTAGAACAAATCGAAAGGATAATAGTTTCTAATGATAAATTAAGATATTTAGATAAGGAAATATGAATTTCAAGAACATAAATATCAAAGATTATTATTATTTTTAGAAAAGAAAATCCAATAACATAGACATTAAGTCACGTGACTGAAAACGCCGAGCAGAAAGTCACAACGTCACAGCAGCCGATATGTCATATTTTAGGGGTGTCCACTCTGTACCACAGATTAATAATGAACGTACTATTGATGTTTACGATTTGAAAAATCGGAACGCGAAGTCGATGATTTTTGAAACATCGTCTAAAACATCGATATTTTTAAGTATTGATTATTATTCTTAATTTTATAGTTCCATCGTGACGCTCAGTTCGCAACGGGCCGTGCAGCAGAAATCGTAATATTTTAATTTCGTCCACCACCACCACCATACTTAAACTACACTTGGTGATGAAATAATTTATATTGATAAGGATTAATAGCATGAAAATAAATGCGGTTTAATGTGGTCCAAAAAATCAAGATTTTTTAATAACAAAATGGTTGTTGTGCCTCACTCGACTTATGTAGATAGGTATAGTGTGTCGCGAACTTTTTTATAAATAGTTATAAGATCTACAATTAATTTGAACATTTTATGATTCTATCTTTTATAGTTTAGGCAGCGTACGCAAAATAAGTAACCTTTCAGGTTATAGAAATAGAAATAGAAAATGTCTTTATTCATGTAAACTTTTACAAAAGCATTTATGAATCGTCAAGTCAAGTAAACTACCACCGTGTTCGGAATGTTGATTCTATCGAGAAGAACCGGCAAGAAACTCGATAGTTACTCTTTTCAAAAACTGACACATATGGTAGGTATAAATAAATAAAAAAAAAAATGTATTAACAATATAGCTTATGTCTAATGTACATATTTAATGCTATCAAGTCCAAACATCTTTGTCGTTAAGAAAGTCCTCTATTTTATAATAGCCTTTTTTCATTTAACATTTTTTTATCAGAGACTTAAATCTATGCATAGGTAATGCAGTGATATTTTCTGGCAGCTTATTGAAAAGCTTCAGACTTAACCCCACAAAATAATTACTAATTTTATGAAGTCTTAGATGTGGAACAGCAAGCTTATGTTTATTTCTTGTGTTGAAATTATGGCATTCTGATTTCTTAGTGAAAGAATGTAAGTTTTTGCGTACGTAAACAATACAGTCAAAAATGTATTGTGAAGCTACTGTTAAAATATTGTTTTTTTTTTAATAATTCTTTAAGCGAGTCTCTTGTTCTAAGACCGTATATAGCGCGTATGGCTCTCTTTTGCAATACAAAAATAGTCTGCACATCAGCTGCAGAACCCCATAGTAAAATCCCATACGACATAACACTATGAAAGTAACTAAAATAAACTAATCTTGCCGTTTCAACATCAGTCAAGCTACGTATTTTTCTTACTGCATATGCAGCTGAACTAAGTCTCCCTGCCAGGGTAGCAATATGAGAACCCCACTGTAGTTTACAATCAATAGTGATGCCAAGAAATACTGTAGAATTAATCATTTCTAGAGGTTCACCACTTATATATAGATTTGTTTTCACTTGTCTTACGTTTGGCATCGAAAATTTTAGTTGATTTTAAACCTTGTGTCCGAAAAACCCAAATATTTTACGGAACCCTATTTCTTTTCAAAATGAGTTTCGGATATTATCGATTATTTGTGTGTACTATTTAGGTTATTGACTAGCATATACTCATAAAAAGATGAAGTATTATTGAATGATCAGATATTAATAGTAACGTTTAGCGTATGTAACGTCAAATTTGTCGCATGAGATGACAAAAATCCATATTGTTGATTATTTCGTATGATATTATATTTAACGCATAATTCGTATTTTACGCTACCGTACAGTACTCGTAATTTCAAGTTTTCAGCCAATCGACAGGACGCTTTGAATATTAACGATTTTGACATATGTAAGATTGCGATAAAATTTATATGGGTATGTAAAACGTTAGTTGGCAACCCTTTCCTTACGGTTTCCGGGTAATCCCTCGATTGTATTAGTGTGGTCGTCTATTTACTCATTACGTTACCTAATACTTGAACGCTCCCAAACCGTTATTCACGTTGGTTTATTTCACATATATTTTCCAAGGGCTTGTAGTCTATTAGCCTAAAGTCGTTCTCCCTCCTTAGGCGGTCCCTCACCTGGTCTCGTCGTAGAGGCGGTCGGCCAGCGGCTCGGGGTGCGCGACGCAGAGCGCGTACACGTCTGAGAAGCGAGTGTTCCACACGCCACGCTCCACCGCCCGCAGGCCCACCACGCCCGCCACCTGCACACCACGACACGTACAATACACTACACTACGACAGGAAATGTCTTCATTCGTGTAAACACACACACAAACAAGATAGACATATCCATACTAATATTGTAAATATTTTAAAGAAACAGAAACAATTCATCTCCCATTGCGGTGCGGGAATCGGACCCACGACCTTCACGTATCGCCCGCTGTTCTTCCAACTGAGCTAACCGCAAGTTATCGTAGGCGATGAAATTTTTCTGTTGTATCAACTCAGTCAGCCTACGGTAAGTGCCCTCTGCCGAATATGTTTAGAACTACATACTTATTGGTAAGTAAAAAATTTAAAGTTAACTAGTACGACGTGAAACACTTTTAAAATACAAACATAGAAAATGTCTTCATTCATATAAACACAGAAACAAGATAGATAGATATATCCATATAAATATTTAAAAATGCGAAACTAACTCTGTCTTCTTTTTATCTATCCGGCTTTCACACCTAAACCAACTACCAATGGTACACATTGAACCTCTAGAACGGTCATAGGCTACTTTATATTCTGAACATGTCGGATGGGGCTAATATCACCTTTGAAAGTTTTTATGGGAATAATATTTTCATTATATTAGAGATATAAAATTAGGCACAAATATTAGGCGAGATGGGGTAAAACCAACCATCTATATTTAGAAAATAAGTCCAAGCGTACGAAGTCGCAGACGGCTGCTAGTACTAAGATAAGATAGATATATACAAAATTCCAGAATGTTACAAATTAAAAGAAAATATTACAAAATTCAGGCAATTACTTAAATAATACTTGTAAACTAAAGGCTTGTATTTGTCACCGTAAGATTATACAAACCGTTAGATTACAATCTATCTCGTAAGATAGTAAACTGTTAGATACTGCTACTGTAAATGATCTGCTGAGTTTCTTACCGGCGTCTTCTCGGTAGATACAGGTTTCGAACCGGAAGTAGAATCACTTTGCATTGTATTCAATGACGATTCAAAAGTGTTATATGTAACCTACTTGAATAAAGAAAATTGAGTTTGAGTTTGTCGACAGATTGTAAGCCGTAACATGTGATTGCAATTTAACGCATTATTTTTCGTTATTATAATCTATCAGTGGGAATCGATTAAATTGTGAACCCGCGTGGAACAAATTGCATCTCACGTGCTGATTGGTTGAACTTTATCTGCCCCCTGCCGCCCCGGCATTCGCCATACTTGTTTGCTATTACGTTTGTTGTCTTATGAGTGTTTTATAATTTTCCAATTTTAATTGTTTGAGGATAAAATTAACGATTTTAAATAAGATCACAGATAAGATCACAGATATATTGTGAGATCACAATCTCAAGATTGATTGTAATCTAACGATGTTTACAATCTTACGGTGACATATTCATTGTCAAGAATTCCTGCAAGACCAACACATTTAAATTTAAAATAATTATGTAATTTTATGTATATAAGTACTTAATTTGTTGCAGTACCCTTGCAGGGTTCTTGTTTGAAACTTTAGTCATTTAAGAGCCATATTGTACAACATGGTATGTAAGTATGTTATAATACCTTTGATTAAACTAATTATCATAAAAGGTTGATATTAAAAAAAAAAATAACCTATTTGATATTATGTTTGGAAACTTTTACAAAAGCATTTATGAATCGAACTACCTCTGTGTTCGCAATGTTGATGTTATCGAGAAGAACCGACAAGAAACCCATTATACAATACACAAGTAAAGTGGGGAAACCGTAACAAAGTCAAATACTTCTTTATTCAGGTTACATTAACACTTTTGAATCATCATTGAATATAGTGCAAAGTGATTCTACTGCCGGTCCGGAACCTATGTCTATAGTAAAGACACCAGTAAACTCAGTAGCAGTGTCTAACTTCTATGTGTACCACTTTGGGCCAAGCCATATAGTTTTGTTTTGATGACTGAAAAAAATGTTCGAGTTTTTAAGTTAACACAACATATACTGACTGTTTCTTTGAGGTTGGCCCATGTCTCCTGGAAGTCCACGTTTCTAGGCTTTAGAGACATCATCGAAACTCTGTGTTATGGAACCTGTAATATGAAGTTTTAATTAATGGTATGTTGACACAATTCACAATTAATTTTATGGTATCAATGAAGTAAAAATTACAATGTTTAATCTAACATATTTATTTTTTGCAAATTGTTTTTAAAATGCTCCAAAATAAAACAATTTCATATTGAATGTTATAATATGTAATAAAATTGTCACATTATAGATTTATTCATCTTTTGATCAAAAACTAAAAGTATCTTATTATTCTAGCCGCCAAACATCTCTATTAAGTTACTTAATCTTGAAACTTCGGTATTCATGAAACTAATCAGGCAGTCATTATAAAATATTGTATTAAAACACCAATTTCTAAATAAAATTACTGGAATATTCAAAACTAAGTTTGGGATTATAATATTGTATGTAGGTAAAAAAATCTGTTTTAAAACAAAGAAATTTATTATCATTACGAGGTAAATGTTCAAGCAAAAGTCCATTTATTGTTGGGACAACAAATACACAAATATTTTAAGAGTTATAGAGATTTGTCCAAACACTAGACAAAGACCTACACGAGTTAAATTAATACAGAACTTTAGCAACAATTTGTTTTTTAAAACAACAATTTACACTGATTATACTTACTGTTTCTTTAAAGATACAATTTGTTGTGCCTTTAGAATTCAGTTCATTGATAATTTCGCAAGTCACTGTTTATTTACACAACTTTTGGCAGAAATATTAGGGTAGCAGAGCACTTAGGTGGTCTTATTTTGCAAGTCTTGAAAAGGTTATAAAACGTAAAAAGTGTTGATTAAATTCGTTTGTGCGAGTTGTACAATTAATCCGTTGGCAGATATCTTTGGCACTGTGACAAGGAGGTAGGCCCGCTGTTCTTTCAGCAACGTACTTGAAATTACTCAGCACAAAACAAAAATACTACTACCTGAAATTCTGACAATTTCTCAGAATATTACGTGAACTCTGCAAGGCATCATACTTACTTGTATCTAAAAACTTTGTAACTGTATTCGGGCAGTTTATTGACTAGACTATGGTGATAATATTATTTTATTAATGCATTAAAATTAAGGTTTTAGAAATGAAAATAGTACGTGTTTCACGATTACCCAAATTATTTGACAATTAAATTTGACGTTTTAAGCACAGTGTTGCCATTTAACTTTGATGCGTTTCGTTTCTTCACGTTTTCAAGCTAAATTACTGGTTTTCAAAGCTGTACTTTCAATAAAGAAAAGTTTAAAGCATGCTTGTATTTTTTACTAGCGCCATCTAGTATTGAAAAGCAGAACTACTATGTTACTTTAATAACGCCATCTAGCGGTGAGTAGAAATACAAATTCACAGCACAGCTTAAGGATGTTGACTAGTTAGTCAACTGAGATACTTTTAATACCAGTCAAAACACCGTACCTTCATAAATGTTTGGAGAAAAAAGTAATTTATGACGTCATAACTTTTGCAACTATAACAAATAATAGCAACACAGTAACTATGAACCAGTTTCGGAGCATTTTTTCTAGATAACTAGATACCATTCATAGGTAATTTGTGAGGGTATTCCGGTGATTAATAATATATACTAGAAAATAAATACTACGATAATACTCGGTCCTTTTTGCTGCCGTCTTTAATTAACTGCAGCGATAAGATCTTGAGGGGTACTCGCAAAAACGAAACGAACAAACGAAGGTTTCGTTTTTGAAGATTATTCAAAAGTTTGGGAATGAAGACGTGGTATTAGATTTGCATAAATAATATTTTGTTTTTTGAAAACGCTTAATTTCCATTCGAAGTGATTTCTTTATGATTATGAGGATTAAAAATTGCCATCCGTTGGCGCTCGCCAAAGTCAGGCCATACGGAGGTCGTCACCGAGCTTTGGGGGGGAACCGAAGGCTCTCACCCCTAACAGTCTGCGACCCGTGTGGGACGGGACTACACTCCTACTCTCTAAATAATCCCCCCGCCAAAACATCTCAAAGCTCAAAGTGGGTGCGTTAATGGATGACAGCTATGGCAAGAGTTGCTTAAGCAACAGGCTCGCAGGCCTAGCATGCGAAATACGTCAAATTTATCGCATGACACGACAAAAGTTTCGATAGTGTTAATTGGCTGATAGCAAACTGCACTCGTATATTCAGCCAATCAGCAGTTGACGCACTAAATTTGACATTTGTTAAGAACGCGATAAAATTACTCGCGTGGCGCATGCTAGGCCCGCAAGACTTGCTTAACATGACAGACTCAGTCAGGATACGAATATTATGTATTAAGAAAACAAAAATTTTAAATAAATTATATTGTCAATATTTACCATAATTCAAATTTATAAATCTTAATGAACAAAAATAACATTAAAAACATTCATCATTTAAGTTACAAGTACAGTACACTTAACTTAAACTAAAACGATAATGGAGTTATATTAAGCACAAGCTGTAGCCCGCGACCACGCCCGCGTTATCATTTTTTTTTATTACACTTCAAGATTGACCTCATCCCACCAGATGAGTGGTAATGAGGTCCTCGCTTAAACAAGCACACATAATAAATCTGTCATTGACAAGTACAGCATAATAAATCTGTTACTGTACTTGTCGCCCTTACCTTGAAGGCTTGACCCCTGCTTATAATGTAGCACCCCCCAAGAGCCCTGGAAACCTTACTCAACAGGAACACCACAACACAGAAGTGATTGTTATTTGGCTGCGGTCTTCTGTAAGGTGGAGGTATTACACCAGTCGGGCTGCTCCAGTTCGAGCGACAAATCACTATGCCCTACCTCTCTTAAAATCTCGGGATAAAAAAATAATCTAGTATGTCATACCTACAGTAGTTTTTGCGTCAAAGATAACAAATATACAAACATAACTCACAAACTTTCACATTTATAATATCAGTAGGATCTACTGAAGTTATTATAATTTCTTTACTATTTTCTCGCTACTTAATACCTACTATTCGATTGCTGATTTGATCCTGCTAATGCCCTATTTAGAGGTCTGGAGACCCGTGCAACAAGAGTGGTGGCCCCATGGTCTTAAACTATTTTTCAATTGATAGTAAAATTTTCCAAAAAATAATTTATTATGAAATAAAGCACCTGTACATGGTTGATATAATACTATTTGTGCAGAGTACTTCAGGAAAAGGTAAAAAACATTGCATAATTTGTTGTTTTTAAGTTATACATATACTTATGTAAAATATTTTGTCATCTATTGTCAATTATGAGGCGAAAACAATTAAATCCTATTAAAACTAACAACTAAATTAGAATTCGACAATATTCGGTTTCATGATTGAATCATATTAAAAATCTTATAACAATTTTAGCGTAATAACTTTTATATCACTTATTCACAACCATTACTTGATTTTCTAGTTAGATTTTAATTACAATCAACATCCTTACCACAGATAAAAACGGTAATAAAGTAGTAAACGTTTTTAGAAGGTTCATTTTTGTGTGGCCATTATAATAGTAAATAGGTAGTTTTTAACCTCACCATATATCACACACATGATTAATGGGCGGTCCCTAATTAGAAAAATGTCACGTGTTTCACTATTCCGCATTTGGAAGACAGCAAGCACATTAAACGACGTAGGCGTCATTGGAGTACGGACCTGATTAGAAATTTAAATATCTTCAAATAACATTAAAACATGAATGACTGGGATACTGTCTTTCTTTGTGCTAGTCATACATCCTTCTCTATCATGTCCTTTCCTTCACAGAACCACAAGAGCTGGCCAACGATGTCATCGCTTCACCGTGAAAAATATTCTATCACGAACAAAAAAATTTGATAACTCCTATCTTTGCCGGACCATAAAGAAGTGGAACTCGTTGCCGGCTCATGTGTTTCCTCCTTCCTTAGACATGGATTCGTTCAAAAGGAGCGTGAAGAAACATCTTGCGGGCCAGTATGGCGATGCTAACGGATAGGATATTTCGATATCAAATCCGTTGTCATCGCGATGTGGGTTCCTCTCTTGCTTACCATCAGGCTGGGAGGAGCCAATATACTGCGCTACTATTTAAAAAAATGTATTGCGTACTCTAAGTCTTAATCAGCGCCATCTCTTATTCCCTACAAGATACTAAGTACTCTAAACGGTGTTCCCAAGCCCAAAGATCGCCCCCACTGGCACAAGATGGCCGCCAGATGTGCGAGCGGGACAACTGCTCGGTTGACCGCGTTGCTCAAGACTGCTATAAGTCGCAACACCAACGTCACTACATTGGAGAGGGTTGAACGGCTGAGGAAGCTCCGAATGAGGAGGAGGGACAGTCCAACTGTGATCCCGCTTTGGACGAGGTAGATCCTGAAAGCATAAATATGTTACTACATATCAGGCAATCTTTGAGGACCAGCCTCAAACGGTAAAGTCACGCCACTGCCTTAGAGGGACCACAACACTTGACCATGTCTCCTGCTTACCTCCTCAGCCTAATCCTGGCTTGCGGCAGGTTCTCCTCTTTGTCACGGTTCAAGTAAATGCGACAGCCTCGCATAAAGTCTCGGTAGAAGTCTTCCCAACTGGAAACAAGAAAATCGTAAATTAGAATAGAACATGCGAATCGATTTTTTGTTTTTACGCCGTACTAGCGAAATTTAAATATTAGAAACAGAAAAATCGAATCTCTCCTTGCGGTGCGGCGCAAACCCACGACCTTCAGGTATCGCGCGTGCTGCTCTTCCAACTGAGTTAACCGCAAGTTATCGGAGGTGATAAAAAATGTCTGCTGTATCAACCTTTAGCCTCCGGTAAGTGCCCTCTGCCGAATATGTTTAGAACTACATACTTATCCCGCACCGCAAGGGGAGATGAAATTTTTCTGTTTCTATTATAGAACATGCTACATTAGTAGCAGGGTTCAAGCCTTCAAGTTTAGGGCGACAAGTCCAAATTTAAAATTTTTATTATTAGGTTTAAAGACATTTATTTTCTCATAAAGATTAAAAATCACATACATGAGAAACAGAATACATAAAACATTTTACACTTTGTTGCACTCATTATGTTAATTACACAAATGTATTTAGTTCTTACACTATGATCACACCACAAAACATACAGAACATGATTTTTTATACAAAAGTATTACGGAGGTAGTTTACTTGCAAAATCGGCTCACTCACAACGGCCACAATTAGTGCGCAACTGGAAATGCTAGAAGGTAATAAGTCGGGTTAAGAATTTCATATAACAGATATCTAGACATATAAATAAAATAAAAATTTGAGTCCCTTGGTAATATTGAAATAACTGCTATTTACTACATGCATATGAATATTTAAATAGTACATACAACATATATATATATATTTTTTTACAACCTTTGTCTGTCAGTCTGTCTGTTTGTTTAGGCCAGTCACTGAAACGGCTGTACCGATCCTGATAGGATTTAATTGGCAGGTAGCTGATGTAACAAGGAGTAACTTAGGCTACTTTTATTTTAGAAAAAAATAAATAGCAAATCGTGTAGGCCGTCCGTCGTTTTCTTTTATATATAAATCCATATTGTTAATTTTAATTTTATTTGATAACTTTGTAGACGTAGTGTTTAAGAAGTCTTTTAAATGTTATGCTAGATTTGGTCTCCTTAATGTCATTTGGCAGCTTATTATATAACTTGGCCCCCCTCATATAAAATGATTTTCTTACCATGGTTAGTTCGAGGTGCATATAACATAAGATTATTTGCATTTCTCAGTTGAATTCTTTGTATTTGGTGTTTTTAGTGAAATTAATTTGTGTGTGTATTTTTTTATTTAAAATTTTCCGTATCAATATCACAGTGTTATAAATATACGTCTGATTAATATTTAATAATTTTGTTTCTTTATATATTTTGTCGGTGGCTGTGAAAAATTTATAATTAAACAATCTTTTAATAAGTTTATTTTGTGCTCTTTGTAAGACAGTTCTGTTGGTTTTAGCAGCAGTTCCCCATATTTCTATAAGATATTCTAAGTGGGGCTTAACAAGTGCGTTGTATATAGTGTAACGTACTTTCCACGGAAGACACCTAACTATGCCACGCAATGCTCCCGTAAGAGACTTTATTTTTGATTGAACTTTTTCTAGATGAAATTTCCATGTCATACTGCTGTCTAAAATTAATCCTAAGCATTTTTCTTTTTACACTTTTTTAATAGGAAGATTATTTATTGTAAGAGGTGTAAGTTGGGGTATTTTCTTGTTTTTAGCTGTAAATATTATGTAGTTTGTTTTGGCAATGTTAATCGTTAGAAGGTTAGACTGAAACCAGGTGTTTAAAACATTTAAATCTTTTTGGGCATCAGATATAATTGAGTTTAATGTTTTTCCAAAATAAAATAAGCTGGTGTCGTCAGCGTAAAGTGTCACGTCACCTATCAGACCAATATCTTTTACACTATTAAGGTAGACAAGAAATAAGAGGGGACCCAAAATTGAGCCTTGAGGCACTCCATATGTCACGACACTGGTACCACTCTGTGTTTGACCTATTTTTACTACCTATTATTATTATTAATTTAATAACACTTCTTAAATTAAAATCATAGGCCTCGCAAACCACTTTTGAGTGGTTGTCTGCGAGTACGGAACTAAACAGAACAAAAACAAAACAGAACATTATTTAGGAATTATTAACTAACATAAAGAAATAACAAATATTATAAATATTATTTATAAAAGTTATTTTATATTGTTTCCATAAAATTTATTATGCTGTACGTGTCGCCCTTAAGCTAGGACCTCATTACCACTTAACATCAGATGGGATGAGGTCAATCTTGAAGTGTAATAGAACAAATATAACAGAATCCTCACTGTATACTGTGCGGATCCAAGTTGAATACTTCCGCGTCTCTTGGCGCGAGGCGCTCGCGCAGCCGGCGCACGTTGTCGGTGTCGAAGCGCCACTCGGTGAGCGTGAAGGGCTGAAGGGACTCGTTCATCGCGCTGAGCCGCTCAGACACCTTGATCAAGTTCGGCCTGCGAATGGTAAAGTGTTGAGAGTGACACAATGTCGTCTCCGAGAGCTAGACCTTGGTTTAATACGGGTGTGAATTACGCAGGTGCTGGCGGGAGAAACATTTTTTTTTTCTCAATTTGCCTTTGTCCCGCGTTTATGTTAACGCGGTGATTGCATCATTGTCAAGTTTTAGAGAGGCACGATATAATGCGAAGGGTAAAGGGTGAGTGACACAAAGACGTTTGTTGTCGCCCAGAGCTAGACCTGGGTTTAAAGCGAGCTTGGATTAGGCAACGCCGAACAACTCGATACTAAAGGCTGCATGCATGAAAAAATGAAGAGAGGTAGGGCATAGCGATTTATCGCTCGAACTGGAGCAGCCCGACTGGTGAAATACCTCCACCTTACAGAAGACTGCAGCCAAATAACAATGACTTCTGTGTTGTTGTGTTTCTGCGTGTGAGTAAGGTTTACAGAGCTCCTGGGGGGTGCTACATTGAAATAATGAAGCTGATCGAATTAAGAATATATCTAAATAAACAAACCGGTAATTAATTAAACATACCATGGACTAAAACCATACTTATGTACTTTTCGCCCTTAAGCAAAGACCTCATTACCACTTAACATCAGGTGGGATGAGGTCAATCTTGAAGTGCAATATAAAAATAAAAAAACCATATGCAATATATTTAGTGAGATATTGTATTAAAATACCTACACAATACGTTTCATCAAATAAAATCTCGGTCATTCTAAATCGGGATTCCTTTACTATTAAGTTAAATTGGTGACTCCCACCAAATTGAACCTCCTAACATGAGCGGATTGTACTGTGCTATTTCTAAACGCAGGGAATCCATATATTAAAAATAACATCCTATGTAATTCGTAATTAACTGCTAAAGATGTTACCGCAAACCAGTTAAATCCGGTAAATTTTGTACGTTCTGCGTATTTCTCCGTTTCTGAGCTCTTCTTTATTTCGCCAAAAGGTTTCTCTATTTTTGTTTATATTTTATTATTGTTAATACGGCGCTAAAATGTTATGTGAAACATTCAAATTGTACCTGTTCTTGTTAAAGCTGAATATCCTCATCATGTATTCCGCTAGATGGAGTGGCAGGATCTGCATCACGAAGAGAAGAGTTTTGTAGACCAACCTGCAAGTGTAACAAGGGAATTCTTCTTTATCGGTCGATCGCGGTTGGCAAGTCCCGCTAAAACTCAAGAACAGCAAGATCACTAATTAGCTGTTTTTTGCCTCCTCCACACTACTCGCGAAGTTGAACGAAGTTAGACGAATACGATAGTGCAGAGAGGCACTTCGGCTCGCCTCGTGCTCGCCGCGTCATACTTTGCCTCGCCTCGGGCGAACTTACCCGAGTAACTTCGCGAGTAGTGTGGAGCAGGCATTTGGATTTGAAACAATAGGCAAACGGACTGAAAATCTGCAAAAAGAAAACTAATAAGCTAACATATCCAACACTTTTTATATTTCATTGTCACTCAGGCCTCGCACACGCGACGCGACAAAATTTTATCGCGTTTTTATCAAACGTCAAAATCGATTGAAGTCCACTGACGCACTCGTCAGCTGTTGCAATCAACAGCTGACTGAAAACACAAAGTTTGGTGTGCTATTAGCCAATCAACAGTATCGAAACTTTTGTCGTCTCATGCGATAAATTTGACATATTGCGTACGCTAGGCCTGAAAGTCAAGTAACCAATTGACATATCTCGAATCGGTAATTACCCAACCGGCTTGACTAACGTACAGTATTTTTTTTAATTTATGCAGCGTTAATAATAAATACAAGACCTGTGCTGGATCATGTAGCAGACGGGGTAGGCTCTGACGTCACGAAGGGGGTCCCGGCGCGCGAGGCGGACGGTAGCGCTCCGGAGTGCCCCCCACGTGGTGGGATTCTCGATGGTGCTACAGTTGTACACGCGGACTGAGGGCAAGCTGTGGGAGTTACGAGAAGTGTGTTAAGGAATGCCGACGGCGTTATGGCAGTCATGGGTAGCCCGGTATCCCATGGCGACGTCAACAGGCGGTGAGGAGATTGGAAGGGCAGTTGTACACGCAAACTGAGGGCCGGCTGTGGGATTATGAGAGTGTGTTAAGGAGAGCCGACGGTTTTGTGGCAGTCATGGGTAGCCCGGTATCCCATGGCGACGTCAATAGGCGGTGAGGAGGTTGGAAGGGCAGTTGTACAGGCGGACTGAGGGCAGGCTGTGGGAGTTACAAGAAGTGTGTTAAGGAGAGCCGACGGCGTTATGGCAGTCATGGGTAGCCCGGTATGCCATGGCGACGTCAATAGGCGTTGAGGAGATTGGAAGGGCAGTTGTACACGCGGACTGAGGGCAGGCTGTGGGAGTTACGAGAAGTGTGTTAAGGAGTGCCGACGGCGTTATGGCAGTCATGGGTAGCCCGGTACCCCATGGCGACGTCAATAGGCGGTGAGGAGATTGGACGGGCAGTTGTACACGCGGACTGAGGGCAGGCTGTGGGATTATGAGAGTGTGTTAAGGAGAGCCGACGGTTTTGTGGCAGTGATGGGTAGCCCGGTACCCCATGGCGACGTCAATAGGCGGTGAGGAGATTGGACGGGCAGTTGTACACGCGGACTGAGGGCAGGCTGTGGGATTATGAGAGTGTGTTAAGGAGAGCCGACGGTTTTGTGGCAGTGATGGGTAGCCCGGTACCCCATGGCGACGTCAATAGGCGGTGAGGAGATTGGACGGGCAGTTGTACACGCGGACTGAGGGTAGGCTGTGGGATTATGAGAGTGTGTTAAGGAGAGCCGACGGTTTTGTGGCAGTGATGGGTAGCCCGGTACCCCATGGCGACGTCAATAGGCGGTGAGGAGATTGGACGGGCAGTTGTACACGCGGACTGAGGGTAGGCTGTGGGATTATGAGAGTGTGTTAAGGAGAGCCGACGGCGTTGTGGCAGTCATGGGTAGCCCGGTATCCCATGGCGACGTTCAATAGGCGTTGAGGAGGGTTTTTAGCTCGGGTAGCCCCTGCTTTTTCTGAGCGGGAGAGTTCCACATACGACGTCATTCCTAAGGCAGCGGCATGGTGCGCAAATATTTTCTCTCCCTGGTGTTTTAGGCAATAAAGATTTGACAGCCTTTATAAATTAAAAAAAAATAAACTTTATTATTTTAAAAGGTAATTAACTTTGTTTGCTCCAGTAACTGTAACCTATTTTATATTTAGTTCGTTAATTGATATCTTTAGCTACCTTTTTAAACACAATAAATAAATGAATAAATAAATACGCCAGACAATCACACCAATGTCCTGGTCTCAAACTAAGGTTTTCCCATGTACTATGAGCACCAGACGACGGATACTAACTTGGGGCGTCATCCCAGCAATTTAGAAAAGTTCGTTTTTCCAAATTGACCCGACCGGGAATCGAACCCGGGACCTTTCGCACTTTGGTCGGCTACCTTAGCCATTGCGCCACCAGGTCGTCAAATAATAATACCTACATACACATTTATATTATAACAAAATTAATTACCTCACATTTGCAAGCTGTGGCAGCCTGTAAATTAATCTGCACTTAGACTTTTATTTCAAGTTTTTTAGTGTAAATTTTATTGGTTGTCCTATTTATTTAAATAACCTGAGTAAACATTTAGAGTTGATTGACATACGTCATGCCTGTGAACAGGTGCCAGGGACTGGTCTGCTTACCTCTTAAAATAAATACTTAATGTTTTATTCACTGTTCAATAGAAAACTATACGAGTTGGTCCAAAGTGGTCTACACGTAGCAATAAGTTAGATACTGCTACTGTAACTAATCTGCTGAGTTTCTTACCGGCGTCTTCTCGGTAGATAGAGAAGGTCTGCTCCCAAAAACGAATAGCAATTTTATCGGCACGTGTTGAATAAATTGTTGACGTATAACTCATAATCGTAACCAATCTACCTCCAATGCGAATTATGCTTTTTAGAAAAACAAATTATTTTTTGTGCAAGTAAAAAACCAAACGTGGTTTACTAATATTATTTTATTTTTAATTCCCAAACTTTTAAATTTTATTCAAAAACCCCCCTTTCGTGTGTTTGCTTCGTTTTAAAGAGTAGACCCTTAGGTTCCGAACGGGCTGTAGAATCGCTTTGCATTGAATTCAATGACGATTCAAAAGTGCTATACGTAACCTACTTGAATTAAGAAATATTTGAGTTTGATATCAATGATGATTATCTTAATGATTTCAAGTACCAATCTAGAAAGAAAGAAAGAAAGAAGAAACATTTATTACTAAAAGACATCACAACATTGTCAAGTCCACATATACAGAGAGGAGACAAAGAGATAACGACAAAAAATATATATATACAATAAAACGAGAAATCGATCTCCTCGCGATCTCCTCGTCAGCCGGGCGGTGCAGACCATGACAAAGCGTAATGTCCCAAATAAAAGGGTCTCACTCAGCATAAGTCATGGCCCACGGCGCAGGCCATGACGCTGGTTTTCAGCGAGTCCTGCCGAGTGATTACGCACGGACGCCAGTGAGGTTCAGGTAGGTAGGTATCTACAGTCCCGTCCATTCCCAGTACCCACCACATAGATTGCCACCGGTCGCAAATGGGAATGAAAAATCCCATTTGCCACCGGTGGCGACTGGGAAGTGATTGCCCCCGCTTTAACTTACCTGTACATTGCATTTCATCTGTACATCGATTTACATAGGGTTGGTTAGGTATAGGCACATAACTTCCGTATCGATCGTTCGTATTTTTAATGTTCCGCTTAAAATTTGCTTACGTACCTGTTACTTTAATAACTAACTTACTACAATGTTGGAAACTTTCTATAGCTTAAGTGATATTATCAAATAAGGGGCAAGTTTTGAATAGATTATTTCATGCTTTCATTTTCCACGACGAAAAGAGCAATGTACCTACAGCGAAGTTTAAGTGGGAGCAATCACTTCCCAGTCGCCACCGGTGGCAAATGTCAATCCATGTGGGGGCACCTGGGAATAGACGCACAGTCCTGTTAATATGAGTCATATTCCAAAGAGTATCATATATTCTCACTTGTCCAACGCAGTCTCCCAGGCCACAGCGATCATTGTGTCTATAGCTAGGTCTACCGGCAGCAGGTCACTCCTGGCGGCTTCTCGTCCAGGGAACACGCGCTCCAAGCCCGCGCTGATGCCAATCATCACCCCCCCGGGGCCGTTGTAGCCGTCCACCCATCCAGGGAACGGGTGCCGGAGACTGGATACCACTGGAACATTCATAATAGAATTTACTACTTTGATATGACCGGGCCGGAAATTGGATTTGAGTCATTTCCGAGGTCCCGGGTTGGATACCTATTTTTATATGGTCTCGTATCTGGGTGTTGTGGTACCGTCGTTGTTTCTGAATTCTGTAACACAAGTGCTTTGGCTACTTACCACAGAATCGGAGTAAATATGTTTCCAATATACGCAGCCGCGCGCACACTTCATTAGTTGCTTAATAGCAAGAAGTGTTCGCCTTGCTGTCTACCAATAAAAGTCGCATATGTTGACATATGTAAATGCGTGTGCGTACGTGTCCTACCGGCTCAGAGGATAAATATTTAAAAGAAACAGAAAATGTTGATCTCCCCTTGCGGTGCGGGAATCGAACCCACGACCTTCACGTATCGCGCGTGCTGCTCTTCCAACTGAGCTAACCGCAAGTTATCGTAGGAAATGAAATTTTTCTGCTGTATCAACCGTTAGCCTCCGCTCCGGTAAGTGCTTTTCTGTTTCTTTAAAATATTTAAAGTTCGCCAGTGTGGCGTAAAGCACTATAAAAATAAAAAAATCGCATAGAGGATAGTTCTCTCTCAAAGGTGGCACGTGTTGCCGTTAATGTAAGCATGTGTATGGTGTCTCACCGATGGCGGGACGCACGTAGGACAGTTCTCAAAGGTAAGTGTGTGTGTGTGTGTGGTGTCTCACACGTGGTGGACAGCAAGTAAGACAGTTCTGCGAGGTAGCACGTGTTGAGATGTGTATGGTGTCATCAATGTAAGCAAGTGTGTGTGGTCTCACCGATGGTGGGGCGCACGATGGCGAGCGGGTAGCGCTTGTTCCCGTGCCGCTCGAGCACCACCTCGCCGAGCGCCTTCGTGAACGTGTACGTGTTCGGCTTGGGCGCCACGAACCTGCGACACAACTACCTGGTACAACAACCACCTTTTTTCGAGGAAGGGAAAATATCTTTGCGCACCATACGGCTGCCGTGGGGACAACAGCGAAGTGTGTGGAACCCTACCTAAAAACCCTTCTCATCGCCTATTGACGGCACCATGGGATATCATGGCCAATTTACGTTACACCGACGCAACGTACCCGTTCCTCGTCGTCTACTATTTCCTCGACCTTAAGATTGTCAGGAAGAGATTCCTTCCTGGCAAAATATGACCGCTTAAATTATTCTATGATTTGTCTGTAAGATCTTCTGTAAAGTTTTGTACAATAAAATTTACAGAAGTTAGATGAAACAATCCTAGTAAAACGGGACTGTCAGCCTTCAACAACTACAATATTCTCTCGAATAACATCTTACGAGGGCAGGGATAATATTAGAAACAGAAAATTTTTATCTCCCCTTGCGGTGCGGGAATTGAACCCACGACCTTCGCGTATCGCGCGTGCTGCTCTTACCAACTGAGCTAACCGCAAGTTATCGTAGGCGATGAAATTTTTCTGCTGTATCAACCGTTAGCCTTCCGGTAAGTGCCCTCTGCCGAATATGTTTAGAACTACATACTTATCGTAAAAAAAATTCTGTTTCTAATATTTAAAGTTCGCTAGTACGGCGTATAGTACTATAAAAATAATAAAATCGGCAGGGATAATAAACTGAAGACAAGCGCTGCCCAGGATCCATTCTCGAGACAGCATTAGCTGAACTTGCTACCTTTTGTCTCAGTCACAATACATATCTATTACTATACAATACAAAAAAGAATATACAATACATATATGTTTAGAACAGATTATGTTTTGTTTGTAAGTTGAATAAATAAATGTTATCTTTCTTTGACGACCTCGGTGGCGCAGGGGCTAAGGTTGGCGGCCAAAGCGCAAAAGATCCCGGGTTCGATTCCCGGCCAGGTCAATTTCGAAAACAAACCTTTCTAAATTGATTTGGGTGTGCGACTGCTAGAATGACTCCCCCAGTTAGTATCCGTCGTCTGGTGCTCATAGTACAATCGGAAACCTAAGTTTGAGACCAGGTGATTGGTGTGGTTGTCTGGCGCATTTATTATTTATTTATTTACTTCTCTTTCTTTCTAAAGTATATGTATCTATCTATCTACCTCTGGGCCTGGTCTATATCATCGGGGACACTAAGTGCGTCCTCCAGCAATCGATGCAGCGGCCTCGGCGGCGCGTACACGCGCTCTTCGACCCTCGCCTGCTCCGTGTTGCAGTAAGCCGTTGACACGTGCACGAACGCCTGACAAACGGACAGACAAAATTGTGAAAGTAAGCTTCAGGGAGAACACGTGGCGTTTCAACTCATTGGCGTCGCGTATGAAAAATCCAACTAATACGCTATTGGTTATTTTTAGCACGACACTAAGAGACATGTCAGTATAAAATTTAAATAATCAATCACGTAGCATTTGAACCTCACGCCCACATATTTCCATCTTGCGGATTTTCCACGCGCGTTAGCCCCATATGCATGACTAGCTGTGCCCGCGACTTCGTTCGCGTGGACTACTAGGTTTTTTGCTAACTCCCGTTCCCGAGGGATTTTTGCAATATCCTGTTGCAACTAAGCTTTAAGTTTACTAAGGTACCTGCATGCCAAATTCCAAGCGTCTAACTTAAGCGGTTTAGATTTTTCATACAAAAAAATTTTCCCGCTAATTCCCGTTCTTGTGGGAATTTCGGGGATTCCTTTCTTAGTGCACCCTAACGGTACCTAAGCTACGTCTTTTCCAAATTTCAAGTGCCTACGTTTAGCCGTTTAGGCTATGCGTTGATATGTCAGTCAGTCAGTCAGTTTCTCCTTTTATATATTTAATTAATTAATATTAATTAAAATAATAGGTGCGTTCATGGTCATGAAGAATGATATCATGCATATAAGGAACGTCGATTTAGTATATAGTCTTTCACCTCCATGTAAAACAGGCGTTTGCCAAATTACGGCTCAAGTGTCTTAAAAATATATTCTCCTAAACGCAGCCTTGTATGTTAATGATGTAATATCGATGTATGTAAAATGTTCTACAAGTGATTAATCATGGAGTATAATATCGTCAATGTAAATCACGTAGTTATGGTCACTTACCGCCATGTTGCGCAGCTTGTCAGCAAGTTGCAACGCATGCATTACGGATAGCACGTTCTGCTCGACAGCGCGTCGCAACGGCTCGGTGAACTTCACCGTGGCGGCGCAGTTGAACACAATGGAAACCTGGCAAAACCCATAGATTAGGTCAAGATACTTTTACTCATGATAATCATCATCATTCTCTCAGCTTATCAAAGTTCACTGCCGGACAGAGGCCTCACTTAACTTTTTCCACAGCGTGCGTTTCTGTGCCGCCTGTAACCAACGGCTCCCCGCGACCTTAACTATTTATTTATTTATTTATTTAAAAACTTTATTGCACAAAATAAAAAGTACAAAAGGCGGACTTAATGCTAGAAGCATTCTCTACCAGTCAACCGTTGGGTCATGCAGATAGTTCGTTTATGGGTGCGGTAACAGTGAAAATGTGAGTATAGATTACAACAAAAAAAAAATAATAATAATTAATAGCAACAAATTAAACACCTATGTCGTCGGTCCACCTGGTGAGGGGCCGTCCCACGCTGCGCTTTACTGTTCGTGGTCGCCATTCGAGAACTTTTTTCCCCTTCAACCATCGGTTTGTCGAACTATGTGCCCTGCCCACTGCCACCTCAGCTTTATAATTCGACTCGCTGTGCCCGCGACTTCGTTCGCGTTTTTCAAGCGTCTAACCTAAATGGTTTAGATTTTTCATACAAAAGGATTGTCCCGCTAATTCCCGTTCCCGTGAGAATTTCAGGAATTCCTTTCTTAGTGCACCTCTACGGTACCTAAGCTACGTCCCTTCCAAATTTCAAGCGCTTACGTTTAGACGTTTAGGCTGTGCGTTGATATGTCAGTCAGTCAGTGAGTTTTTTCTCCTTTTATATATTTAGATGAGCTATGTCGACCACTACGCAGGAATGAGATCCGAGCATAGCTTATCGAGAGACACTTTGACTGGATGCAATAACATCTGTGCAGGTAGCAACAGTTAGTTTAGATTAGAACTCAATTATTAAAAAATCTAGGCAAGCTCGTTAAAAAATACGTAACATATCCACAGCACGCTTTCAATACAATTATCATCGTTTATGGGTTGATTTTATTTGTGATTGTTAAGCTCGCACCCTGTGTTATCCCCTTTTTCATCCATGTTAGCCAAAAAATAAGTCATGTAGTTATGAAGACGCTCCCTTCGGTAACCAGACGCATTAAGAATACCTCTTTGAGTAGATCGACAGAGTCTTCCGAAAGGCCTAGTTCAGGCTGAGTGATGTCTCCAGGTACTATAGTCAGTTTGTCCAGCTGATCGGGGTCTTTCACACGGATCACGTCGAAAACCTGCGAAATAAAACCATGTTGTTCGTACAGACATACTTTGGACTTTGTACCGCACTTATGTCAAGTGCATTAGATCAAATATCGAGCTGCAAATGTTTAACTTGATGTGCTATCAATCGTACTTACATGGTTGTGCGTGTTAAAGCTCATTACATAAGTGGAATCTGTAAGATTTAGATAAACGTTATCGAATTACGGGACAATGTCCCAATACCAGTTACTGGACTACAACAGGCCTAGTATAAAATTTAAGACTTTCGCGTTCCATTTTAAACATTTAAAATAAGTTATCGGATCAAAACGCGACAACATTTTTAGTAGTTTATACGAACAACTTATTATCAGAAATTTCGGCTAGGTTGCACCAATCGTGGCCACGAGCTCCCTGGCCGTTAAATTTTAAGCGGGACTAGTGCAAAAAGGTGGGTGTATCTGTTAACAAAACATTGGCAACTTTACTGTCGTTTTCTCAAGGTAGGGTATATCGATTTATCGCTCGAACTGGAGCAGCCTGACTGGTGAAATACCTCCACCTTACAGAAGACCGCAGCCAAATAACAATCACTTCAGTGTTGTTGTGTTCCTGCGTGTAAGTAAGGTTTTCAGAGCTCCTGGGGGGTGCTACGTTAGTAGCAGGGGTTAGGCCTTCAAGGTAAGGACGTCAAGTCAATTAACAGCTTTATTATGCTGTATGTATTTATGTCGCCTTTAAGCTAGGACCTCAATACCACTTAACATCAGGTAGGATGAGGTCAATCTTTAAGTGTAATTAATATAAAAAAATCTTATTTCTACGATATATAATAATATTACTTACTGAACATTGCTTCAGTTCCTTCAGTCTCGTCTCCGGAGGTGTATCCCGCTTTGTTCGCATCAGCAAGAACAGCTGTGACACCTCTGGACATGTTGACAGCAGCCGTTCAACTAACACCTGCAACAGAAAAACAGCTGTATCACACGTCATCATCATTAGCTTATACTAGTCCACTGCTGGGCATAGGCCCCTTTTTTTTTTTAAGAAGGAACATGCCTTTGCGCACCATACCGCTGCCGTGGGAACGACAGCGACGGTGTGGGACTCCCCCGCCCAGAGGGAGCGGGGACTACCCGAACTAAAAACCGGCCCCACCTTCTCATCGCCTATTGACGGCGCCATGGGATATCGGTCGACCCATGACTGCAACAGCACCGTCGGCGGAATTGCTGCCCCTAGGGGCGGCGTCACCAAGTCCCCTCTGGATGGTCGAGGGACTGGCGGGAACGGTCGAAGGTGCTAAACCGTTCCCGCGCATCTGCGGACCGTGCAAGGCTGGGGTGTCCCAAGCGCGAGGGCGTCAAAGCGACGCCTTGCACGCATTCTTCTTCGTTTACGTGTATAGGCCCGTTAATTAGTGCCTTTATCTGATCCAACATCTGTAGCATTATTTACCAGCATCTATGACGATCTTGAATGTTTTTGGGTTTGATTTCCGGTCGGGTCAATATGGAAAATGCTCGCGCCATCGACTTCCGCTAACACCGTGCGTGATCGCCCGCGGTTTAATGAGGGTGTACGCGTACGGAAAATCCACTAGGTGGCGGTATGTAGGCGTGGTGACCATTAAATAGATAGATAGTACACTTTATTGCACAGAAAATTTTACTGAAATTGGTTTTACAGACATGTTCATGTGCAAATTAAGCGGTCTTATTGCAAGAAAGTAAGAAGACCTTTAAAAGCCATTAAAATACGAAAACAAAAAAAAGAAACACATACCAACATACATGTTTTCCTTTATAGAATAGAGGGAGTACTCCCAAAACTGAAACTAAAAAACGATAGGTATCGTTTTTGAAGATTAGTCAAATGTTTGGGAATTAAAAAATAAAATACATTTATTTCAAATTAATAAAATAAAATACATTTATTGAAAGTTTACGATTATTATTTTTTTTGAAGATTAATCAAATTTTTGGGAATTAAAAAATAAAATAAATAATATAAAATAAAATACATTTATTTCAAATTAAAAAAATAAAATACATTTATTGAAAGTTTGTGATTTGTATAAATTATATTTTGTTTTTCTAATTCGCTTAATTCGCATTCGAAGGGAATTGGTTGCGACTATAAGAATTGGCTACTTGATAGTTTTTGAAAAAGTATTGTAAAATGTGCGGCCGTTCATTTTATATCCCAAGCAATTCGATTTATCTGGAAAAAAATTAAATTACCAGAGAAAAATAAAATTTTGTGTGACACATTTAAAAAGTGCGTGAAAATGCCAAGTCACTTAACTTTTGAAATTGTGACGTTAAAGTTTTATACATCAAACCAATACTTGTCAGAACGACTTCGCTTTATGAAAATATCGATTATTTTTAATAAATTAAAATTATTAAAATAAGTTTAACGTTTAAACGTTTCGCCACATTAAAATAAATAAAATACGCTGACAACTGTCACTTGCGAATTGCAGTATTTAGTGACGTCACACAAATGGTGGTTTGTTTTGGTTATGTTCCACAGATAAAAAAAGTAAAATTTAATTTGTAAAAATAAAATACTAACTATGCTTTTAATTAAAAAATAAAAATATAAAATGATTACTTAACTAATAAGCTAACATATCCATTTTCATATTTTATTGTCAACACTGTCAAGTAGCCAATTAAAATTGCTATACATTATAAGATCTGCCATATTATTTAGTTTTTGGGTTTTGTTTGTTTTTATTTATTTATAAAAAATATTGCACAAAAAAAGTACAAAAGGCGGACTTAATGCTAGGAGCATTCTTTACCAGTCAACCATTGGTTAGCAGTTAATCATGTAGATACATATGTAGTTTTTGGGTGCAATAACAGTTAAAATGAGTTGGATTATAGTAAATAATAATAAATAGCAATAAACTAAACACCAGAATAGAATATTCATACGTACAACGACTTTTACTTTTATTGATTCTACTCTATTCTATTTCAAAACATAGGCTTTGTAAAACCAGTAAAACATTCGTGGGATTAAGTATAAAAATATTCAACAAGTTACGACAATTTATTGACTTACCTATGCATAGATTTAAGGTCCATGTAAATAAATAAATATTAGACAGCATCACATACATTGCTCTGATTCTGTGGTAAGTAGCTAAAGCACTTGTGTTACAGAAATCAGAAACAACGACGGTACCACAACACCCAGACCGACAATATAGAAAAGTTCGTTTCCCATATTGACCCGACCGGGGATCGAACCCCTTAGAGATGGCGCGACGCCAAAGTCCGGCACGCTTGCCTCTCGGCTACGGAGGTCGTCGGGTACGGAGGATATTAAATCATGTTTAATGCAAAAAGGATACTATAAACTTGATGAATACTTAAACGATAAACATAATAAATGGACATGGTTGTCCGCTCGCTCGCTAACCGTAGTATTAAGTTCCCTAGCTCTAAATATTGTAGGTAAAGATTAGGATAACTACTGAGTTTCTTGCGGGATTCTTCTCGGTAGAATTAGGTTCCGAACCGGCTGTAGATTCAATTTTGGTTTGTGTTCATTTTGACGATGCATAAGTGTTACTTGTAACCTACATGAATAAATGAATTGATTATGATAATGTTATTAGAATTTTGATATTGACCAGTCTTACCTTGCCCATAAAGCCGGTGGCTCCAGTAATTAACACACTGCGACCCGCGAAGAACTCCGGAATCAGCGCGTGCGCATCCGATCGCGTAGAGGCGGCCATTACACGACTGCGTACGATGAACAGAAACAAAATTGAATGTCGGCAAAATACATTATGCGAGGCTTTCTCGTGACACCGTCATAAATAAACAATCGATTAGTCAAGCGTGAGTTGAACTCGCGCGCTGGAGATTCCGATGGCTTAACGACTGAATTCCGACGCGGGTTTTTTTTAATTACACTTCAAGATTGACCTCATTCCACCTGATGTTAATTGGTAATGAGGTCCTAGCTTAAGGGTGACAAGTACAGCATAATTAATCTGTTACTGGACTTGTCGCCCTTACCTTGAAGGCTTGACCCCTGCTACTAATGTAGCACTCCCAGGAGCTCTGTAAACCTTACTCGCAGGAACACAACAACACAAAAGTGATTGTTATTTGACTGCGGTCTTCTGTAAGGTGGAGGTGTTTCACCAGTCGGGCTGCTCCAGTTCGAGCGAAAAATGGCTATACTTCCTCTCTCTCTCTTTTGTTCGACATTACGGTACTCACGACAAAATGTTCCTGCGACATTTTTTTTTTATATAAGTACTTTCTTACAGGCCTAGCATACGCAACGCGACTAAATTTAATCGCGCTCTTAACAAAAACAAAATCGGTTGAAGTCAGTGCGTCAGCTGCTGATTGGCTGAAAATACGAGTGCGGTGTGCTATTAGCCAATCAACAGTATCAAAAATTTTGTCGTCTCATGCGATACATTTGGCATATTGCGTATGCTAAGCCTGTTAGTGTATCCTAGTGGATTGAGCTAGTCCATTTAGATCAAATAGTTTTGCGAGCTTGATGAAGTTCAGTAAAATGATTCCATTATTTCAATCAGGCGATAAAACTAACCCATTTAATTTCAGACCAATTTCAATACTGCGTTTAGTAAAATCTTTGAAAAAATTATATACCAGCAGATTCTTTCCCATTTTACATAAAAATCAATACGGATTTACAAAAGGAAAATCCACAACGGATGCAGGAGTAGCATTCATTAAGCAAACGGGATGTGGTTGAAGTTTTCTTTGATTTATCAAAAGCGTTTGATTGCGTTAAGCATCAAACGTTGATAATGAAGCTAGCGCATAACGATTTAAGAGAGGTAGGGCATAGCGATTTGTCGCTCGAACTGGAGCAGTCCGACTGGTGAAATACCTCCAACTTACAGAAGACCGCAGCCAAATAACAATCACTTCTGTGTTGTTGTGTTCCTGCGTGTGAGTTAGGTTTACAGAGCTCCTGGGGTGCTACATTAGTAGCAGGGGTCAAGCCTTCAAGGTAAGGGCGACAAGTCCAGTAACAGATTTATTATCCTGTACTTGTCACCCTTAAGCTAGGAACTCATTACCACTTAACGTCAGGTGGGATGAGGTCAATCTTGAAGTGCAACATAAAAAAAATATGGTGTTTCGAACAATTCATTAAATCTGATACAGTCATATCTGTCTGATAGAATTCAGAAAGTAAATGTTAATGGAGTAACTTCACCCGGCGCTCCTTTATGCATGGGGGGGACCCCCATACTAGACTTTGCTCTTTTTAATTTATATAAATGATCTCCCATTTTTTACCAAAAACTTGTGTCATACAGTTTTATTTGCGTATGATACATTATTAATTTTCAAAATTAATAGACAACGACAAAACTTTGACAATATTAATTATGCTCTGTCTGAAGTAACACAATGGTTTAGAACAAACAATCTACTACTTAATGCCAAGAAAACTAAATGTGTAAAATTCTCAATGCCCAATGTGAAACAGGTCAGTACAATGATAAAAATGAGTGATGAGCCTATTGAAGTTATCAACTCAACAGTATTTCTTGGCATCACTTTGGGCTCAAAGCTGCAATGGTCTCCTCACATTGTTACTCTTGCAGGAAGATTAAGCTCAGCAGCATATACAATTAGAAAAATAAGAGATCTTACTGATGAGGAAACAGCGAGATTAGTTTATTTTAGTTATTTTGACAGAGTAATGTCATACGGTCTGCTCCTGTGGGTGTCTGCAGTCGATATTCAGACTATTTTTGTCCTACAGAAGAGGGATATTAGAGCCATTTACAAACTTGGACCTCGTGGCTTACTACGAATCCAATTTAAGGAGATCAACATCTTAACAGTCGCATCGCAATATATTCTCGACTGTTTATTGCATGTTCACAAAAACCTGCACAATATTCCTAAAAAATCAGATATACATAGCTTTAGCACCAGAAATAAACATAAACTTGCTGTTCCAAATCGCAGACTCCATAAAATAGGAAATTCATTCGTTGGGTTAAGCATTAAAATGTTTAATAAGTTACCGCAAACTATTGTTAAATTACCTATGCACAAGTTTAAGTTAAATGTAAAAAATCTACTAATGAAAAAAGGCTACTATACGTTTAATGATTTTCTAATAGATAAAAGATTTCCGGCCTGATACATGCCACTGTTCACATGCCTGCACATGTACTTGTTTTTTTCTTTTTTTTCTATTTTTTATTGTGTTGACATCTTAATAGTTTTATTTAATTTTATTATTAAAAAATGTAAATGAAATTATTTTATACGATAGACATAATCTAATGATTAATAATGATAATGCTATTTGTATTTATCTGAATAAGATTTTTTTTATTGAGATGACATCTTAAAATTTTGATTTGATTTTATTATTTTAAGAAATGACATTGAAGTTTTTTATTTTATTTTATGATGGACATAATGTATAATGATAATGCTATTTGTATTTATCTGAATAAAATAAAGGTAGGTTCATGCTTCGTGCTCCAGGTCCTATAGTTAGGTTGATGATCTAAATTTTTGTTAATTGGTCGTGTCCCCCTTAGAACGCGTTCTAACTGGAGTAGTCATGCTCACTAAAACGTCACTGGGGTGGTGGCGCTATGTGGCGGATCGTTACATTCCCTTCAATATGGTTGAGTGAAGCGATGGCTGGCACATACGTCATGCTTGCGAACAGGCAGGGCCGGCGTTAGGGTGGCGCGCGGTTGGGCACCAGCCCAGGGCGCTCGGACTTGAACGGGCGCTAGAAAGCTACCCTGAGGTACTCGGTACCCCATGTGTTCCCCTAAATCGATGTATTGGTATACGCTTTTACAGGGGCGCTGGCTGAAATTCGTCCAGGGCGCCAGTAATGCAGATAGAACCGGCACTGCAACAGGTGCCACCTTTGGGGACTGATCTGGTCCAGCTTACTTCTCAAAAGTATATACTTAATATTTTATTCATTCACTTACATAAACAAAACTATATGACTTGGTTCAAAGTGGTTTACACATAGCTATAAGTTAGATACTGCTACTGTAACTGATCTGCTGAGTTTCTTACCGGTGTCTTCTCGGTAGATATAGGTTCCGAACCGGCAGTAGAGACTTTGCATTGTATTCAATGACGATACGAAAGTGTTATTAAATGTAACCTACTTAAATAAACCAATATTGAATTTGAATTTGAAAGCGGCCTGCCTGCGCAAGCACTTTCCCCGTATTTTCCACATTTTTCACAGATGTAGAGAGCAGGTGGCTCTCTGCCGCAAGCCTGCAAGGGTTGAGAGGGTCGTGAAGGAAAAGGAAGGACCTCGGTGTATCATTGCCGGCCTCCCCGCGACCCGGCAGTAGCCAGTGGCACGAATAGCGTCGTGGTGGGGCCGCGGAGGAAGAGGAGGATACGGTATTGTGTTTGCCGGCCTCTCCATCCTCCGCGATGGATCTCTGGCTCTCGGAGGCAGAACTGGAGTCTCGTATGTCCGCAGTGGCGGTAAGCAGCGGAGCCGCACAGCAGATCCACTGCTGGGACCGGAGGCGCCAGCGCGTGGGGTAAGCCTCCGTTACCTCGGTCCCGATGGGTTGGGGCGCGTCAGGTGGCCTGACACGTGCCAGCTGCGTTTTGCGCGGCACGCATGGGATCCTGACTCCCCCACAACTGCGCAGCGTTGGTCACCGAGGGGGTTTTAGCCGTTGCGAGCCCGACACACCACTCTCTTCTTCCCCACAGAGAAGCGTTAAACCCTCATTGATAATAGGACCATGTGACACGTTAATTATTTTTGAATTAGAACCAGTAGTTGCTGAGATTGGAGCGTTGAAACAAACAAACTCTTATATTAGCATAGCTGGGATTACCTAACGATGTAATCAAACAGTTAACTTCGTTAATCGTTTGTATCGTTCTGATACGAAATTAAGATATAGGTAAGATTCCGGGGAATCCCTCGATTGTATTAAGTGTGGTCGTCTTCTTTTAAAGAAAGAGACCACCGAAACTCGACAATCCCTCACTAAGGGAATTTTTAAATTAAAAGTTCGTGAATTCTTTTATTCCTCCCCCTCTACATAAAATTTCGTTTGCTCAATTGTTTGCTTTATTTATTCACTTGTTTGCATATATTTATATATATTATTTTGTTTAATTATTATATTTATTTATCATGAACCTATGAATATTCTATTCTCGTGAGTAATTTTCTGCTATTTATGATTATTAATTTTGTTGTTATCCATACTCACATTTTTACTGTTACCGCACCCATAAACGTACTATCTGCATGACCCAACGGTTGACTGGTAGAGAATGCTCCTAGTATTAAGTCCACCTTTTGTACTTTTTTTGTGCAATAAAGTTTTTAAATAAATAAATAAAGAGGTAGGGGGAATACTGAATACATTATGGTGCATTACATTTTGGGGAGAGTCAAAAATCTTCAAAAATTGCGTTACGTAAGGGTTACCTACACCCAAAGACAATATAACCAATTGACAGCGCTTGCGGGGCGACCGCGTTCGCCAAACATATGATAAAACGAGTGTATGCTACGATTTTGACTTCAGTGGGCCTTGAGCATCGCCCCGAGTTGCGCGTCCTTGATTAATTAAGATTTAAGACGCTACATACAATAAAAATGCCTAGCTGTGATATAAAATGGTGTGGAAATTCAAATTCTACATCAAATTTATAAAATCATGGCATAACTTTCCACATGCAAGTACCTAATATTTATTTAATTAATATTTTCTCGTTGACATATAAATTAGTAAAAATGGCACCTGCTGACGCGTTGATGTTTTTCTACTTCTCTCTTTCCTGATTATGCAAATTTACGCCTGCAGCTGTCTCTTTTTTTCTCGATAGTGCGGTACCGCGAAACCCCGTTAACATATCGATAAATCATCCGACAGAAAATTGGCGTGTATTGTTACTATGTACTTTGAATTTGAAAAGTATTAATTTTACAAGCTTTTATATTACTTGCACCATTCGTATGTAGGTTTACAACATTATCTCCATACAAACGGAGAAAACGTTTTACTACACCTATTTCATATTATATGTTTACTTAAAAACTATGTAGGTTTCTATCTATCTATTTAATAAAGTATTATTCATCTAGTATTTTATTTTATTCCGCAAGATATTTATTCCCAGTACGTTGAATTAAGAAATACCTATTTATTTTTATCAATTTCGATAATTAAATGAAGTATTATTAATTACAGAACATATTATTAAAATATAGTTATTTTTATCATATGTTCTGTAATGAATAATAATAAGTAAGTGATACAATGGCACACGCACCCCCCACACCGCAAGCAGTGAACTGCGTTTCTAAGAAAAAAAGTTAAATACGCTCTCCACTGGTTGTGTCCTCCGTGGTTACGCCATATCGAATATTAAATGATCGAAAATCAAAATATCGAACGGTCCAAAAATCGTACGTTCAAAATATCGAATACACAAATAATTGAACTTGATGATGTAAAAAACTAATTTTCGATGCGAAAGCAATTAAAAATATGCATGGTCATGCCGCGTAGTTCAAAACGTACACGTATACGTAAACGTAGTTCAAATTATAATTATGCAAAATATTTATTTAAGACATTAGAAATGTACGTAAAATAGCAATACAATGGAGGTTTTTAATGCTAATTTTCTCAACACGTCAATAAACATGTTTTCTACATATCCCCCATACACTTTTTAGGGTTCCGTAGCCAAATGGCGAAAAATAGAACCCTTATGGATTCATCATGTCCGTCTGTCTGTCCGGCCGTATGTCACAGCAACTTTTTTCTGAAATTATAAGACCTTTACTGTTGAAACTTGATGTGTAGATGTATTCTGTGAACCGCATTAAGCTTTAGCACATAATTAAAACAAAAACCATCAATTTTAGAGGCTCCCCATACTTCAAACTAAAAATCAAATATTTTTTTTCAAACCAATACGTGTGGAGGTATCTGCAGATTAAAGACCTATGTCTTTAGCCACCCCTACACGTAGACAGATTCGTCTACAGATGGCATCGCCAATCAATTCAATCACCCCATTTTTTGTTATTTGCCTTTTTCATGGGGTTACTAGCTGTGCCCGCGACTTCGTTCGCGTGGTCGCGTGGTCGGTTTTACCCCTATCTCCCCTAATATTCGAAACAAAAAGTAGTCTATATTTTAATAGAGCTATATTTGTGCCAACTTTCATTTATTATCTCTAACTTAAAAAATAAACATTTTCCCATATAAACTTTCAAAGGTGGCATTACCCCCCCCCCCCCTACTTTCTAACAAAAAGTAGCATATGTCCGTTCTTGAGGTTCAACGTATACCTATGCCAAATTTCATCAAAATCGGTTGAGAGGCTTAAGCGGGAAAGCGTAACAGACAGACAGACAGACAGAGTTACTTTCGCATTTATAATATTAGTAGGGATTTGCTCGTCTGCCGATGTCAAATACCTACCTACCACGGACGGCCAAATCACAACTGCTACAAGTCGACAGACGCCGATGCCATCTGCAAACGAATCTGTCGACGTGTAGATGAGGCATTAAAATGATATTGAGGTTTCTAATATCTTTTTTTTATAAATTGAATAGTTTGTGCGAAAGATTCTTGCAAAGTGATAAAAATTGTGTCTCCCACCCCTCTAACTTTTAAAATAATAAAATGATAAAACTAAAAAAAATATGTATATTACCATAAAAACTTCCACCGAATATTGGTTTAAACGAGATTCAGTTTTTTTAACACGCCATAAACGGTAAACCGCAATTTACCTTTAACTCCAATATGATTTTTTATATTATGTTACTTGCCGATTCGCACTTGGCCGGTCTTTACTAGTTTAAATACCTACATCCTACGATTGTTCCAAATAACATTTCCTGTTATGAAATTATTTGTTTCAAATTACCATTTAACTATTTATTTATACAACGCAGGAATTGGATTTTAACTAAAAAAACATGTTTGGTCCCTTCCTTAAAATGTACTAGCTAAAGGACAAAGACGAAAAATAAAATTACCGAATCGCAATCGTATCAGGCCACCTGACACTACCCACCCCCTCGGACCGGGTATCGGACGCCAGGCTGAGAGGGACCCCACACTAGCGTCTTTCGAGCGTCAGCGTCTTGCCGGCGACCTCCGCACACTAGCGTTGGTTGGGCGTTGCGTCGACGCGGCGCCCGCTCAGCGTCGACGCGGCGCCCGCACACCGTCGACGCGGCGTTTGAGCGGCGCTTGCGCTGGGCGTCCTCCGCACATCGCGTTCGAGCGTCGCGCCGCGCTGACGTCATGTACAGTTATTTCGAAAATGGAAATGTAAGCGTAACCCCACACTAGCGTTCTTTGAGCGTCGACGCCCACGCAACGCCGACGCGACGTCGACGCAACGCCGACGCGACGTCGACGCAACGTCGACGCGGCGCCGACGCAAAGCTTGCGCAGCGGCGCGGTCGAAATGACGAACGCCAGGACTGCGCTCCACAGGCGCCGCGCCGGCCCGACGCCTGCCGCAGCGTTTATTTTGACAACAGTACAATGATCAACTCAATTGTTTCGGCCCGCCCGTGTTTTAGAATCAGTAGGTAGAAGACTTTTTAGCTGATAGCAAATATGGATGTAGCTTAAAATACTAGCTCATATTGCCGAAGAAACCCATTTTCAATTAAGTCCTTTTAGTTTTCGAGAAAATAAATGCTAAAGTTGCCTTTTCGTGCCATGTGTCAAATAGGTAAAATATATTTTTTCCTTTACAAGTTGAAAACATTAATTTATTACTGCAATATAAAACATTATATTGTGCGTTATTCAAATCTTACATTTCCATTTTCGAAATAACTGTACATGACGTCAGCGAGGCGCGACGCTCGAACGCGATGTGCAGAGGACGCCCAGCGCAAGCGCCGCTCAAACGCCGCGCCTACGCTGAGCGGGCGCCGCGTCGACGCTGAGCGGGCGCCGCGTCGACGCTGAGCGGGCGCCGCGTCGACGCAACGCCCAAACAACGTCGGCGCGGCAAGACGCTGACGCTCGAAAGACGCTAGTGTGGGGTCCCTCTAAGATTTGAATAACGCACAATATAATGTTTTATATTGCAGTGATAAATTAATGCTTTCAACTTGTAAAGGAAAAAATATATTTTACCTATTTGACACATGGCCCGAATAGGCAACTTTAGCATTTATTTTCTCGAGAACTAAAAGTACTTAATTGAAAATGGGTTTCTTCGGCAATATGAGCTAGTATTTTAAGCTACATCCATATTTGCTATCAGCTAAAAAGTCTTCTACCTACTGATTCTAAAACACGGTCGGGCCGAAACAATTGAGTTGATCATTGTACTGTTGACAAAATGAACGCTGCGCAGGCGTCGGGCCGGCGCGGCGCCTGTGGAGCGCAGTCCTGGCGTTCGTCATTTCGACCGCGCCGCTGCGCTAACGTTGCGTCGGCGTCGCGTCAGAGTTGCGTCGGCGTCGACGCTCAAAGAACGCTAGTGTGGGGTTACGCTTACCCCACGCGTGGCGTCTCCGGCCCCAGCAGCGGATCTACTGTGCGGCTCCGCTGCCTACCGCCACTGGGAAACAGTCCAGCTCTCCCTTCGAAAGCCAGATGGAGTAACGAGACCCACGTGTTGCGGAGGGTAGGGCCGGCAAACGTAATACCGCATCCTCCTTTTCCTCCGCGGCCCCACCGCGACACGATTGGCGCACACAGCAGCGCGCGGATGACAGGGAGGCCGGCAACGTGACACCGAGGTCCTTCTTTTCCTCCGCGATCCACCTCCTTCCTTGCGGGCTTTTTTTTTATAATGCACTTCAAGATTGAACTCATCCCACCTGATGTTAAGTGGTAATGAGGTCCTAGCTTACTACACTTGTCGCCCTTACCCTGAAGGCTGAACCCATGCTACTAATGTAGCACCCCCCAGGAGCTTTGTAAACCTTACTCACACGCAGCAACACAACAACACAGAAGTGATTGTTATTTGGCTGCGGTCTTCTGTAAGGAATGTGTCTTTGTATAGACAAAAATGTGTGTTTTATAATTTATGGTAATGTAACTAACGGATCAAACGTATTTCTCCGGCCACATACAGTATTTAATTAGTAAAACTACAGAAAACTGTTTAAATTATTATGCATTCATAGTCATTACTCCATTGTTTATAAATATTTAAAATAGAAAGTGAAAATATTAAGTTGTAACGTCACTCGCGTGCTCGCTGAATAATTACGAAATCTTGTAAACGTACTACATGTAATTTTTATTTTATTTTATTAATTTATATTTTATTTAATTTATTTAATGGGAACTTATTTATACCGAAAATTCACAGTTTTGGAGTACCGTGCTTTGAATAATTTTAGACAACATCACATACATTGCTCTGATTCAGTGGTGAGTAGCTAAAGCACTTGTGTTGCAGAAACAACGACGGTACCACAACACCCTTAATAAATGGAAACCTTAAAAGACCACGTATTACACTTTTTAACCGGCTGTTTGAGTCTAATAGTCACAAAAAGTATTTAACCTCTATGACTTTTTTATATTTTTTTTTCGTTTATTATAACTAGCTGTGCCCGCGACTACATCCTTTCATGGTCAGGATTACCCCTTTCTCCCCTAATATTCGAAACAAAAAGTAGTCTATATTTTAACCTAAGTTTCGAGCTATATTTGTGCCAATAAACAATTTTCCATATAAACTTTCAAAGGTGGTATTATCCCTCCCTTATTTTCTAATAAAAAGTAGCCTATGTCCGTTCTTGAGATTTAACGTATACCTATACCAAATTTCATCAAAATCGGTTGAGAGGTTTAAGCAGGAAAGCGTAACAGACAGACAGCCAGAGTTACTTTCGCATTTATAATATTAGTAGGGAAGTAGGGATGTAATAGTTATAATATTGTAAGGAACACCCCCTCCTCAAGAACAAGCTACCCCGCAACTGATATAAATAGCGAGCGGCTCAGCGGCGAGCTCATTTGCTGCCTGGCGCTCGGAACGGACGGACGTTAGAGTTGATTCGGTCGGAAACGGTCACGCGAGTTATTTACTTAGTTACTCTGCTAAAATCAGTACATAAGGTTGTAATGTTAATTTCTGTTAAGTTAAAAGTGATTGTGATACTTATGTAAGTAGGATTTTGCATTTGTTATTAAAAGGATAATCATTTAACGAGTTTCTTTTAAAAGTTTTGTTTTTTTTTAATTAATTCTCATATCAATTCCTAATATCAGAAGTGGGATAAAAAACCTAACTAGCTCACATAGTAAAGTACATAATACAATTTGCGAATTTAAAACAAGAAAACCGTTAAATCTTTTACGAGTTACATACCTTATTGACTGGTGCAGTGTTACTTTGTGTGTTAAATTTACGAATAGTTTTATTTAGTAATTGCTAAAGTATATAATGGTGCGACACGGATCGCGTAGTAGTGAACGGATACGCCCTCGAGCCAGGTCGCGTAGTCGAGACAGACTTAGGTCTCGAAATAGGCGTGATTCGCGAAGTAGGTTGCGAAATCGTAGTGACGACTCGCGACGCGACTCGAGTGGCCGGGATAGACGGGATAGGCGGAGTGACTCGCGTGTCCGTGACCGGCGTCGTTCGCGTGATAGGGCTAGACGACGCTCGCGTAGCGTTTCGCGTATTAGGCATCGCGAAAACTCTCGTAGCCGCACACGTGACAGATCGCGTCATCGTTCACGTTGCGTTTCGCGTAGTGGAGGTCGTCCGTCGCGTATAGATGGTGTTAATAATTCGACCAGAACACCGAGCCCTGTATTTACAGGAGAACCGCTTATGCAACGCTCTGCAACCACTCCATGCTCTGAGGCGTCTACCCTCGCGCAGGCTTTAGTGCAAGCAATTAAAAATATTCAACCTTCAAGGTCGCAGCACTATTTTGTATCGAATTTTGACCCGTCTATTAATAACATTGAAGCATGGTGCGAGGAAGTAGACCGCGCCAGAGACGCTAATGGATGGAGCGATCACGAGTGCCTATCACGAGTAGCTTCGTGTTTAAAAGGGGATGCAAAAGTCTGGCTAAGCGAATGGGTCACTAATGATAGGACGTGGTCGAATTTTAAACGCGAATTCAAGTGTTTGTGCCCCACTAAGTTGGACTACGCAAATATTTTATTCGACGCCATGAATGTTACGTCAGATAAATACACTACGTCTGCGGAATACGCGCGCCGCACTTTGTTGAGACTTAGGGTTGTACCAGGGCTAACCGATGAGTTACGGACGCTTATCGTCATCCGCGGTATAGATAGTCCTCAAGTTCGGGCAGCCGCTGCCAATGCAAATCTAACCCCTGACTCTATTGTGTCATTCCTATCAATTTATACAAAGCCAAACATAGTGAAACGTGATAACTCTAAGAAACAATCCTTTTCAAAGTCTTTAAGTCGCTTGGGTACAAAATGTTTCAATTGCAATCAAAGAGGGCACGTTAGTCGCAAGTGTAAAAAGCAAAAATCAAATATGCCTTCTAATAACCAATCTCAACCCGGACCTAGTAACTGTTGCATGTTCTGTAAGAAGCAGGGACATACGGAGGGCAATTGCTTTGCTAAAGCGCGTTCGGAAACTCGCAATGAGCGAAATGTTAATCTTTGCTCTCACACTCCTCATAGTAATGACGTCACATCAGCTGCTATTGATGGCATACCAGTCGATGTACTAATAGATAGCGGTGCTCTTGGGGTGTCCCTCATCGCTTGCGTGTTAAAGGGCATCAGCGACAAAGAAATTATCACCTCGTCATACGTTACCGTTACTATCGAGTTTAGTGAATTATCTATTGAGGTAGATTTAGTAGTAGTTCCAGCAGCTTTTATGAGTACGCCTATAATAATAGGTACCGACGTACTCAATCTTGATGGAATAAAATATGTGCGAACTAAAAATGGACAATATCTTACACGATGTAATAAAACTAATGCTCAGATTAATACAATTGTGCCGGCTGAACAGATTGAAGTAAATGCACCTCTTGAAGGTCAACAGTTGGAAAGCCTTATGTCCGTAATTCGCGATTTCTCTGATTTTTTAATTACGGGTACCGCCGCGACCACTGTCACAACGGGAGAAATGGAAATAAAGCTTACCAACTCATCCCCAGTCGTATATAGGCCATACAAACTGTCATATCAGGAAAAACTTAAAGTTCGCGAAATAACCAAAGATCTTTTAGATAAGGGCATAATTAGAAGGTCTAACTCAGCGTATGGGAGCCCAATTATCCTTGTGAAGAAACGCGATGGCTCAGATAGACTCTGTGTCGACTTTAGAGCCCTTAATCGTATCACGGTAAAAGATCGATACCCCCTTCCGTTAATAGACGACCATATAGACAGATTAGGTGGCTTTAAATACTTCTCTAGTTTAGACATCAAATCATCAAATCATCAAATCCCCCTTAGGGAGGACATCATCCACCTCACTGGGTTTGTTACACCTGAGGATCATTTCGAATATGTCAAAATGACGTACGGGCTGGCTAATTCACCTATCGTGTACCAACGTATTATTAACGATACCCTGCGCAATCATATTAACGAGGGAAACGTATTAGTGTACGTGGATGATGTCCTTCTTATGAGTAATACCGTGAGTGAGGGAATCGAACTGTTGCGTAAAGTGCTGGGCACCCTTACTCAAGCCGGGTTTTCTGTAAATCTCCGGAAGTGTTCTTTTCTGGTTACTCAGGTGGATTATTTGGGTAAACTAGTTAGTCAGGGTCAGGTTAGGCCGAGTCGCCGTAAGATAGATGCTTTGGTTAATACAACTCCACCACAAAATGTCAAACAAGTACGACAACTTCTTGGGTTAGCGGGGTACTTCCGGAGGTACATAAAGAACTATGCGACTATCACACCCATCGCTCATCTTACTCGTAAGAATGTTAAGTTTGTGTGGACACCGGAATGTGAGACTATTCGTCAAAATTTAATCAAACAAGTAACGAGCGAACCAGTTCTCGCGATTTTCGATCATAGCCTCCCAACCGAGGTCCATACGGATGCAAGTAGCACTGGTTATGGGGCGGTGCTCTTACAGACTCACCCTGATGGAAAAAAACATGTCGTTGCGTATTTTAGTAAAGTCACTCAAGGGGCCGAGAGTAAGTACCACTCGTACGAGCTCGAAACCCTTGCAGTAGTTAAAGCCCTCCAAAATTTCCGACATTATCTCGTAGGGTTAAATTTGTGGTTGTGACGGACTGTATTCCATGATGAACATGAGCATATTGGCGTGGAAAAGACCCTAGACCTCGTTCTAAGACACTTCTGGTTTCCAGGTCTCAAACAATTCGTTGCCAAATATGTAGGCCATTGCCTCGTATGTATTTCGCAAAAGAGAGTGCCTCGCGCTCCATTACAGAATATTACTTCATGGGAGAAACCGGATGTCCCCTTCCATACCATCCACGTTGACGCCTTAGGTCCTTTACCCGTGTCTGAGGGATATAAGTTTATTCTTCTTATAGTGGATGCCTTCACTAAGTTCTCTCTTCTGTATCCCATATACAGACAAGATGCAACAGAACTAAAGCGAGTAGTTACTCAGGCAGTTTCTTTATTTGGGGTGCCTAAACTAATGATTACGGATAAGGGGCGTATGTTTGAGTCAAACGACTTTGTTACATGGATTAGAAAGCTTGGGTGCGATCTCCATTATATAACACCAGAGATGCATCACGCCAACGGCCAAGTTGAGCGGTATGTTAGAACAGTGCTTAACATGTTGCGCATTCAGGTCAATCATAAGAATGCATCTTGGTCTGACAGTTTATGGCGAATACAATTAGTGCTTAATATCACCAAACAAAAGACGACCAGAGTTTCTCCACTTAATTTATTGATAGGCACTGAGGCTACAAGGCCTGTCATTCGCGCACTTGTCCGTGATGTTGCCCTTGACGCACCAGCATCTAGTCGAGAAGCTCTACGGGAGATCACCAGGAGCAGAACACGTCAATTGCTGAGGGAAAACCAGACCAGTCAGGATGAGCGTGCGAATCGACTGCGCCATCCACCGCGCCAGTTCAACGTTGACGACTGCGTGTTCGTCATCAAGTTTTCACAGTCAACAGGAAAACTTGACCCGGGCATGCGTGGACCATACAAGGTGGTCAAAGTGCTGCCAAGTGGACGCTATGCCCTACGCCTGGTGAGTGGTGGTTACGGAAAAACCACACAAGCTGCTGCGCAACACATGGTGCCGTGGAAGGGCGAGTGGTGTCCGGAGACATGCGCTGCCTTTTTTGAGAGTATGTCATCTTTACATAACCTCTATGTATTGCTGTATTTGGTGCAAGTGCTAGACACTCAGGCATTTATTGCTGTGGCGTATGTCGCTGTACCTCGGTGTGTGTCACCATTAGCTCTTGGTGGGCCCCAAGAAGCTGCATAGGTTAGTCAGTATGGCTAATCTATGACCTGTACGTATGAATACGGTCTACGTCAGGTGGCTCTTACGCATGAATACGGTCTGCGTAGAGTGTCTGTTCGCTTGAATACGGTCAGCGACAGGCGTGACGCGATGAGCGCGTCGATCCGTTCGTCGGATCATGTTTCAGGTGGCGTGTTGCCGACTGAACTTTGGGGAATAAGACTCCGATGCTGTTTGATGAGAGCAATGACGACGAGGAAACTTTAACAGGGCCGTCTTCTGAAGTCGGACTATCCATGCCATCGCTGGACGAGAACTTGGAAGCTGGACCCTCGTCAGCACCCTCATCCCCCGTTGCCGGTCCCAGTGGCATCATCCAAGAAGACTGTGTCGTGGACGACACACGGTCAGGAGAGGCCGTGTAAGGAACACCCCCTCCTCAAGAACAAGCTACCCCGCAACTGATATAAATAGCGAGCGGCTCAGCGGCGAGCTCATTTGCTGCCTGGCGCTCGGAACGGACGGACGTTAGAGTTGATTCGGTCGGAAACGGTCACGCGAGTTATTTACTTAGTTACTCTGCTAAAATCAGTACATAAGGTTGTAATGTTAATTTCTGTTAAGTTAAAAGTGATTGTGATACTTATGTAAGTAGGATTTTGCATTTGTTATTAAAAGGATAATCATTTAACGAGTTTCTTTTAAAAGTTTTGTTTTTTTTTAATTAATTCTCATATCAATTCCTAATAATATAAATATTTTTGAACATCAATTTATAAATATTAAAATTTACACAATGGAAATATAATTTTTTTTTATTGTTACCGCACCCATAAACGTACTATCTGCATGACCCAACGGTTGACTGGTAGAGAATGCTCCTAGCATTAAGTCCACCTTTTGTACATTTTTGTGCAATAAAGTTTTTTAAATAAATAAATTAAAATTATTATTTTCAAAATAAAAAGTAGCCTATGTCTACCTTAGGTTTAACCATAGCTGGGTATTAACCCGTTAATCCGTTAATCGTTAATTAACGAAGTTAACATTTTGAATAACGGATTAACTTTTGAGTTAACTTTAAAAACTGTTAACGGACTCATTAACTTCCGTTAATAAACCAGAAGTCCGTTAATCGTTAATCCAATGCCTAATTATCACCGCATGGCACTGCGAGTGCCTTGCGGGAAAGCTGCGAATAGATTCAAGTCAAGTCAGTTCATTTATTTATGTAGGTTACTTACAAGTAAGACTTAGGTATGCATCGTCAAAACCAAGGTTAAAGCTACAGCCGGTTCGGAACCTAATTCTACCGAGAAGAATCCGACAAGAAACTCAGTAGTTATCTTTACAAAATTTCGAGCTAGAGAACTTAAAACTATGGTGTGTAAGCGAGCAGACAATAATGTCCATATATGTTATCGTTTAAATATTCATCAAGTTTGTAGTTGGCATTAAACATGATTTAATATAGACTTTAAATCTATGCATGGGTAAGTCAATAATACATTGCGGTAACTTGTTGAATAATTTTATACTTAATCTCACGAATGTTCTACTGGTTTTACGAAGCCTATGGTTTGAAATAGCGAGCTTATGTTTATTTCTTGTATTGAAACTATGTATATCGCATTTCTTAAAGAACAAATGATTTTTTTTACGTACATACATAATGCAGTTAAAAATGAATTGGGAGGCTACGGTAAAAATTTTAATTTCTTTAAATAATTCTTTAAGTGAATCACGCGGTCTAAGGCTGTATATAGATCGAGTAGCTCTCTTCTGTAATACAAATATAGTTTGTATGTCAGAAACTGAGCCCCTCAGCAATATACCATATGAAAATAGCCATTCATTTTATTCATTTGATTTCAACATGTCAATAATTACTTAGAGCCGGTGTTTAGTTACTGACGAGCGCTGTATTTGTTTTAAAAAAGGGGGCGTTCAAATATCCCCCCCATGTAATGCATCGTAACGTTTTTCTGTACTCCCCCTTCAATCGAGGGATTCCCCGGAAACCATAGGGAAACAAAACTTTTTCAAATGGGAGTTTCATATCTTAAAGTTTTATTAGACCGCGTCGTAACGTTTTACATAGATAATGTGCATCATAAAAAAAACTACAAAATAATGTAAAGAGATTCATATACCTACAACCCGTGGTCCAAGTTGTGAAAATGTAAAATGGCCATGGCAGGAATAAAAACATGTTCATATTAGTCAATACTCAAATATTTTCATTCATAAAGATTACATCAGTAATACACAACGTGACCATACGTCCCGCTTTAGGCGGGACAGTCCCGCTTTCAGCAAACAGTCCAAACGATAATTACGATAACGAGGTAAATCAATATATTGTTACGCGCCACGATCGATGGTGTCCTAGTAAACACTGCCATCTAGTTTGGAAAGGCGGGACTACAGAGAGTCGAGACGCGTACGCCAGAATTTACTAGAACTATGACCTTGACCGAGCGTACGGCCGGTCAAGGCCGGACTGCGCGCGAATGTTCCGGATGTTTCTGCGTTGGAATGTTCGGGAACGGCCGCGGCAATATAAAAGGCCGGGATTCACCGCGACCGGGACAGTATTGAATTAGCGATACAAGTGATTACTTCGAAAGCGATTTTGAAGTGCGACTTGGGAGCGATTGTTGTTTTAATTAGTGCGTTTTAAGGTTGTAATTAGTGGCGTTCAGTTAAAGTGTGACTTTTGGTAATTTTTATCGGCTGTTTTTATTGTCACGAACCCGAAGCTCGTAACAATTGGTGTCAGAAGTGGGATTTAAATTATGCCGATTTTACCTAAAGACGACACGGAGGGTATCCGTTCCCGGAGTCAACGCCAACTGGAGACGGACCAGAGACGTTTTGGTGGAGCTTTGCCGCAGGAGTCGGAGAGCCAGTTATTAACCACGGAGGCTGACCCGTCCACAGCAACACCAGCAGCATCGGCAGCACCAGACCTTGCTGCCCTGATGATGATGCTGCAGGAGCAGTCTCGCCGACAGGAGGAACAGGCTCGTCGCCAGGAGGAACAGGCTCGCCGACAGGAGGAACAGGCTCGTCGGCTGGAAGAACAGCTTCAGCGGTACAAGGAGGAACAGGCTCGCCGCCAGGAGGAACAGGCTCGCCGCCAGGAGGAACAGGCTCAGGAACAGGCTCGTCGATTGGAAGACCAGAGGCAGCAGGACAAGGAGGAACAGGCTCGCCGCCAGGAAGAGCAGATGTTTCTTTTGAAGGACCTTCATGCCTCTTTCGGGAAAGACATGAAGGAGGTGAAGGACAAGGTTGCTCAACACGACAACCGCCTGTCGAAAGCTGAAATCAGGATCGACCAAGTGAAGAATCGGGTTGACGACGTGGTAGAGGATGTAAAGAAAAAGCTGGATTGCCTCAAATTTGGAGAAGCAATCGCAGCTCCCGTAGCTACAACACCTTCGCTACGTGGGTTCAAAGTGCCACCGTTCGACGGAACTTCTTCCTGGTCGGCCTACAAAATCCAGTTTGAGGCAGTCATGAAAGCGAATGGCTGGAATAAAAATCAGGCCATGACTGCCCTCACCCTAGGCCTTCGTGACCAGGCCTTATCAGTTTTGGAAGCTCTCGGTAAGGAAGTGACTTACGAGCAGCTCCTTGAGGCACTGGAGGCTCGATATGGCGACGCTCACCTGGAACACGTGTTTCGCGCACAGCTCAGGGACCGCGTGCAACGCAGTAGCAAAAACCTGCAGCAGTGGGCCCTTGAAGTGCAGAAGCTGGTGCGTAAAGCTTACCAGTCCGTACCAGCGCTTATTGATGGGAACCTGAAGCAGGCGTTCATCGACGGCATCCGCGATATTGAAGTTAGGGCTGCAGTGAGGCTCGGGCACCACGAGACGCTAAAGGATGCCTTGGCCCATGCCCTGGAAGTGGAAGCTGCGCGACAGGATCATCGATCCCATCGCGTCAGGGAGGTTGTAGCGGCTACAGTTCGGCACTGCAATAAAGGATACCGCCCTAGATGCTACGGCTGTGGGGAAAGGGGCCACCTTCGATCCAGTTGCCCTAAGCGAACTGCAGAAAGAGAACTACGGCTACCTGCAGACCTGATCATCAAAATACCACCTGATGCTCCAGGCAGTATAATCGATTATGCGAATAACTGGCGGTACAAAATGAATGACATTTGTGAGCACGTCAGACAATCGGGCCAGAAAATGTCGGGAAAGATGAAACCCCTTTGTGACCGCAAAGTGAACAGTAGAGTGTTCGACGAGGGTCCACAGATGAGGTTGCGCAATCCAGTCCACAGCAGAGGGAGATCTCCTGGGCTTCAGTCTAGATGGGAGGGACCGTACCGGATTGGGACTGGGGGCAATGACGTAACCTACCGGAAACAGAAAGGTGCAAGAGGCACTCCTAAGATTGTCCATGCGGAGAGATTAACGCGTTATTATGGAGCCGATAATGCTCGGGACGAGCATGTCTTAGGAGGGGGCAGTGTTACGCGCTACGATCGATGGTGTCCTAGTAAACACTGCCATCTAGTTTGGAAAGGCGGGACTACAGAGAGTCGAGACGCGTACGCCAGAATTTACTAGAACTATGACCTTGACCGAGCGTACGGCCGGTCAAGGCCGGACTGCGCGCGAATGTTCCGGATGTTTCTGCGTTGGAATGTTCGGGAACGGCCGCGGCAATATAAAAGGCCGGGATTCACCGCGACCGGGACAGTATTGAATTAGCGATACAAGTGATTACTTCGAAAGCGATTTTGAAGTGCGACTTGGGAGCGATTGTTGTTTTAATTAGTGCGTTTTAAGGTTGTAATTAGTGGCGTTCAGTTAAAATGTGACTTTTGGTAATTTTTATCGGCTGTTTTTATTGTCACGAACCCGAAGCTCGTAACAATATGTAAAAATCAATGCCACTTTTAGTTGTAATTTTACAACTCATGAGCGGGCTCACCTATCGTAACCAAATGTTTAGGCTTTGTTCGGACAATTGAGTAGATGGTTTATGTAAGGTTTGCTCAAAATCAGTCAAGCAGTTCTCCATTTATTAAATTTTTAACAAATAATTATCTGCTCGAAGCCGCAGCGAGCGCCTAGCAGTTTATTATTTTCTATTATCATCACCCTCATTCATAAAACTATGTTTATTCAATAACTTTTGTTGTAAGGTAGGGCATAGTAAAGATAGCTAATTTAGAAGAGAGCTAGTTTATAGCTATTTGAATTGGAGCAGCCCGCCTGATGAAACACCTTACAGAAGACCGCAGCCAAATAATAACCACTTCGGTGGTGTTGTGTTCCTGCGTGTGAGTAAGGTTGCCAGAGCTCCTAGGGGGTGTTACATTAGTAGCAGGGGTCAAGCCTTCAAGGTAAGGGCGACAAGTCCAGTAACAGCTTTATTATGCTGTACTTGTCGTCCTTAATCAAGGACCTCATTACCACTGAACATCAAGTGGGATGAGGTAAGTGCAATACAAAAAATAAAATATGCTTCTTAAATTACTTAGTTTAAGAAAAATTTAAATACATACGTTTACAAATGAAGTATGGTCCACTACGAAACTAATTTATTTTTTTAACACAGCTAATAGTGCCTTAGATTAAACCAATTTTCGTGATGGATAACACGTTACTGACGAAATTATGCCCAAACCTAGCATCGAGATTCTAAAATTAGGTAGGTAAATAAGTTTGGGATATCTTAAAGCAAATATTTAATGTGTACTTAGTGTAAACAAATTCGTTATTATTACCTTTTATCCTTATGCCTTCTCTACACGTAGACAGATCAGTCTACAGATGGCATCGGCGTGGATGCCGACATCAAATACTCGTACAAACCACAGTCGAGCAAATCACCCCCGCTACAAGTCGGCGGACGCGTCCGCTGATGCCATCTGCAGACGAATCTGTCTAAATCACATCTTTTTTTTCGAACGGTTTTATCGTTTTCAAAAAATAAAATGATGAACATTAAACAGTTATAATATTTGTAAAACGAATCGTTCTATTTACAGACAGTAATTAGGTATACGAGACGTTCTTGGATTACGAAAGCTAAAAACAACCGATGGATGACTGATGACAGCTGATATGGAAAGTAAATTTGAAAATGTATTGTCTCGGGTCTGGGTGTTGTGGTTCCGTCGTTGTTTCTTATTTCTGTAACACAAGTGCTTTAGCTACTTACCACATAATCAGAGCAATGTATGTGATGTTGTCCAATATTTATTTAAATTTGAAAATAAAATTAACGACTCGTAGAAAACCGGATTGTCATTTTTGACTCGTAACGAATCGTTAAATATGGGGCATAAGTCAATAGTCTAATATTTTTATTCATATAGAAATAAAGAAAGATAATTTGTATTTAGGACAAAACGTGTAACAGTAATTAATTACATAAACAGATACATAGCTTTAATGGTGCAATGTGCCGAAAAGGTTATCCACTCAGCACTATGGTGGAAGGTACCGTCGTTGTTTCTGATTGCTGTAACACAAGTGCATAAGCTACTTACCACAGAATCAGAGCAATGTATGTGATGTTGTCCAATATTTATTTATTTATTTGGATAGGAGGCCCAAATGTAACGACACTGGTTTTTAGTGATCACCCAATACACACTTATACTAAAAATGCAAAAGTAACTTTCTCTGTCTGTTTATTTCTCCGACTCAGTTCAATTTGTTACTTAGGTATGTTGAAGCTCTGGAACGGACATACCTTTTTTTTTTTTTTTGAGATGGGGAAAATACTTTTCGTACCATATCGCTGCCGTGGGGACGACAGCGACGTGTGTGGGACTCCCCCGCTAGGAGCGAGGACTACCCGAACTAAAAAACCCATCCACCTTCACAACGCCCAGTGACAGCGCTATGGAAAACTGAAGAACCATAACGGCCATAGCGCCGTCGGCGATAGCTGCCCCCTAGGGGGCCGCTCCGTCTAGTCTCCCCTGGATGGTCGGGGGACTGGCGGGAACGGCCGAAGGCGATAAGCCGTTCCCGGGAACGGACATACCTAGGCTAAGTTTTGTATTGAAAATAAGCGGATGGACTGGACAGTGAAAGATTATAATAATAATAATAATAAATGCGCCAGACAATCACACCAATCACCTGGTCTCAAACTAAGGTTTGCCCTTGTACTATGAGTACCAGACGACGGATACTAACTGGGGGCGTCATCACAGCACACCCAGACTCAAGTCAATTTAGAAAAGTTCGTTCTCCAAATTGACCCGACCGGGAATCGAACCTGGAACCTTTCGCGCTTTGGCCGCCTACCTTAGCCACTGCGCCACCGAGGTCGTCAATATATAATATTATAATCGATTGTGAGTAGAATTCAAAGGTATGACTAAGAAAGAGAGAAAAGTTCATTTATTGACATGCAAAAGTATATAAAAAACACCAACCATGCCATTGCTATTGTATTCACGCCTGCTTGCAGGTCAAATACAATTCAAGATACCACTTTGTAACATCTTCATGTATGACACTGTATTTTAGAAAGAAAGAAAGAAGCAAGAAAGAAAGAAACATTTATTACTTAAAGGCTATCACAACATTGTCATATAAGTACACATACTTATACAGAGAGGAGACAAAAAGAAAACAACAAAAAAATATAAATATGCAATAAAACGAGAAATCGATCTCCTCGTCGTCAACCGGGCGGCGCTGACCATCAGGCCTAGTATATGCAATATGTCAATTTTATCGCATGAGACGACAAAAGTTTCGATACTGTTGATTGGCTAATAGCACATTGCACTCGTATTTTCAGCCAATCAGCAGCTGACGCACTGACTTCAATTGATTTTGACGTTTGTTAAGACCGCGATAAAATTTAGTCGCGTTGCGTATGCTAGGCCTGCATGACAAGGCGTAATGTCCCAAATAAAAGGGCCTCACTCAGCATCAGTCATTTTATACAAATAATCGGCGCTTTATGAAGCAGACACGTACATTATCTTCTCCGTAATATTTTAATCATAAGGGTGTTCAAATCGATAGTTTCATACAGTGTAATATCCCAATATAAGGTCGTTTTATTCAGCGACATAGTGGTGCAAACGGTTTTTAAAAATAATAAAAAGCTAGAAACTTACAATCGAATTCATTTAAAAAATATTAACCAACGGACATACATCGTTCACCGCGCATCGCAATCGCTGCTGGCGTACAGTGTGGTGGTGAGTCATCCGCAGCGCACTGAGACCGCGGCGTGCGGCCTATTGACACGGGAGCGAAGTGGACGTTTACACGAGCGCAAAGGACATCATTAATAATCGTCAGAATGAAATACGCGTGTTGCAAATCTACCACTGGTGGCGTAGCGGGGGCGGTTGTGTGTACCAAATGTAAGCAAAATTTTCATTCAGCATGTTTATATCCCACTGAAAAGAAGCTTGTAACGCGTGAAGAGCTCAATCAAAATTGGGTTTGCCCTGACTGCAGGATGAATCAACCTCGTCCTGCAAAAAGTGACAATACTCCTGTAAGAGGAACTCCGATTGGCTCGCGATCACTTCCATCAGACAAGGAGAATGTGAATCTTCGTAGAGGAGGTTCTTGTTCTAACTCACCTCCTGATTCGTCATTGATCGGGAATTCCACTGCCACGCCAATGAGTATGGATTCCGTAAAAAGCCTTATAGTTTCCGCTATAACCTCTGAAATAGCTGTGATGAGATCCGAGCTGTGCAAGGTTATCTCTGAATCCATTGCTAGGGAATTAAAACCGATTAGGGAGGAGATTGCCAGTATCAGAGAATCTATGGACTTTATTAATTGCCAGCATGAAGTTATGGTGAAGAGAGTTGACAATCTTGAGAAGGATCTTAAGTCTAAAACTAAAGAGTAATGATATTGAAATTTCTGGTGATTCTTTTATATATTTCAATGATCATTTAGCGAGTGCGAATAAAGCCTTACTACAGCGTGTCAAAACAATCTGTAAGGAGAAAAACTACAAGTACGTGTGGGTAAAAAATTGTGCGATAAAGGTACGGCGCTCCGATACATCCCCGGTTATTAATATTTCTTACGAATCTGATTTAAACAAAATCAAATAGGTTATCTTTTATGTGACATTATTCTTACCCAAATTATTATTATTTATACAACAACTTTTTTAGGAATCACTATAGATTCCAGGCTACAATGGGGTCCTCATATATGTGCTCTGGCAGGAAGACTTAGTTCTGCCGCATATGCAGTTAGAAAAATTAGGCATCTTACTGATGTTGAAACGGCGAGACTAGTTTATTTCAGCTATTTTCATAGTTTAATGTCATACGGTCTATTGCTGTGGGGCTCAGCTTCTGACATACAAACTATATTTGTATTACAGAAGAGAGCTATTCGATCTATATACGGCCTTAGATCGCGTGATTCACTTAAAGAATTATTTAAAGAAATTAATATTTTAACTGTGGCCTCCCAATTCATCTTTGATTGCATCATGTATGTACGTAAAAATCTTCATTTGTTCTATAAGAAATCCGACACACATAATTTTAACACAAGAAATAAACATAAGCTCGCTATTTCAAACCATAGGCTTCGTAAAACCAGTAGAACATTCGTGGGATTAAGTATAAAAATATTCAACAAGTTACCGCAATGTATTGTTGACTTACCTATGCATAGATTTAAGATCCATATTAAATCATGTTTAATGCGAAAAGGATACTATAAACTTGATGAATATTTAAACGATAAACATATATGGACATGATTGTCTGTTCGCTCGCACACCATAGTTTTAAGTTCTCTAGCTCTAAACATTGTAAAGATTAGGATAACTACTGAGTTTCTTGCCGGGTTCTTCTCGGTAGGATTAGGTTCCGAACCGGCTATAGCTTCAATTTTGGTTTGTATTCATTCTGACGATGCATAAGTGTTACTTGTAACCTACATGAATAAATGAATTGACTTTGACTTTGACTTTGACTTTACGAATCGCATGCAATTATTAATATTATTATTGTTGACTTTGTGAATGTGAACCTGACAGTGAATCAACAGACTATGTGTTATCTTTATCTCGGCGGCTGTTTTTCATCAGTATTATATTCGGGTTTTATTGCCTTATTAATGCTTTGGTTTGCTTTCTTAAGGATTAATATATGTGACTTATATGATTATATTTTTATAAGCTAAATGGATTCTTCAGGGAAGATATCTGTGTACTACCAGAATGTTCGTGGTTTGCGTACAAAAACCAATATATTGTTCCGAAATATAACACTGGCCAAATACGATATTGTTTGTCTTACTGAAACATGGCTGCTGCCTGGCATTTATGACTCGGAATTATTTGATTCACGCTATAATGTTTATAGATGCGACCGCGACTACACCTCTCGTGGAGATCAACTTGGTGGTGGTGTGCTTATAGCAGTGCGAAAAAATCTCTCTGTTTACTCTTTTGGGGTCATGCCTATGCCTGGAGCGGCTGCAGAAGTGGTCCAGTTATCTATTAAAATAAAGCATTCTTCCAGGACTGAGCTGTTCCGAATTTTATGTGGCTATTTTCCGCAATGTAACTTACATTTTGATAGTCTATGTAGTTTTTTTGAAAGTGTATCTGATGACATTCTGAATAATCCAAATGACCATTGTCTCGTATTGGGTGACTTCAATATCCCCTCAGCTCGATGGTCTTGCGATGGGATAGAACTGTCGCTTACTGATTCCTCCAAGGACTGTGATAACTTGACTCAGGCATTACATAGTTTCCTAACTCTTACACATTTAAAACAGTTCAATGATATATTCAATACAAATAACAGAATTCTTGATCTCGTTATCAGTGATAGAAATTGTTTGGTTGGTCGATGTGATGAACCGCTGATTAAGGAAGATGCCCATCATCCTGCTTTGGTTGTCAGCGTGCAATCGTTATCTCTGCATTTACTTCGGTCTGTACCGCGCACTGTGCCTCTTTTCGGCAGGGGCGACTATGATCACATAAACAGTGCAATCATGTCCATTGACTGGCAGTTTTTGCATGGTTGTGAGGGCATTGATATGGCTGTAGAGAGGTTTTATGAAACAATAAACGATGTTATCTCAAAACACATACCATTTAAAACCATTAAATGCCCTGAACGCCACCCACCTTGGTTTTCCTCAGCTCTTATTAAAATTATTAAGGAAAAGCTTAAATATCACAAAAAATTGAAAATTTACCATCGTCAAAGCGATTTCGATACTTTTTGTCTTTTGCGAGAGCGGCAGAAACGGGTTCAGAGGGAATGTTATGACAAATTTATTTTAAATGCAGAACATAAGATTAAAATTGACAGCAAATATTTTTGGAAATTTGTAAAATCCAAAAAAGCGCATTCGAGTTTTCCTGACACAATGTTTTACAATGAGACTGTTGCTACTGATGGAAATGATATTTGTAATTTGTTCAACAACTACTTCCGCTCGGCGTTTGAACCCTCTGTTCCGGACCCTCCAGCACCACTCACGAGACCCATATCTAACTTGAATGTACTGAAGGTGATAAGCGATATTGTTATTTCTGTAGAAACAGTGGAAAAATACTTGAGTTCACTTGATATTACTAAGGGATGTGGGCCCGATGGTATTCCACCGATCTTCCTTAAATTCTGTAGCAAATCTTTAGCTTACCCTTTGTGCGCTTTATTTAATTTTTCGTTGGTCAAGGGAACAATGCCAGGGGTATGGAAGCAGTGCCATGTCGTTCCGATTTTCAAGTCTGGCGATAAGCATAACATTCAAAACTACAGGCCAATATCTAAAATAAGTACCATACCGAAACTCTTCGAAAAAATTATTTATGATATAATCTTCCCAATTTTGAGGCCTATAATTGTAGATCAGCAGCATGGCTTTGTAAATAAAAGATCTACTGAAACTAACCTGTGTGAATTTGTTCACCGTGTTACAGCCGCAATGGCCCAGGGGTACCAGGTAGATGCTGTGTACACAGATTATTCCAAGGCATTTGACAAAATTTCGCATTCGATTCTCATAAAAAAGATTGGTGATATTGGTATTCATGGTGATCTTCTGCGATGGTTCCAGTCCTATTTGAAGCAGCGGAGCCAGGCTGTTACCATCAAAGGCTTCTGCTCTTCATTTGTACCCGTTTCTTCTGGTGTACCCCAAGGCTCCCATCTAGGTCCTCTTTTATTTAATTTATTTATTAATGATATCGCATCAATTTTTAAAAATACTGACATTCTCATCTACGCTGATGATATGAAAATTTTCAAACAAATTAAATCACACGATGACTGTTTATTACTACAAACTGACCTTGACAAACTTTGTTCCTACTGTAATATTAATAAGTTGACTCTCAACATTAACAAATGTAATTCTATTTCATTTTCCCGAAAACCGAAACCGATTGACCACCATTACCATCTAAATAATGTAGTTCTCAAAAGAGTGGAAGAAATAAGAGACCTGGGTATTCACTTGGACTCGAAATTGACTTTTAAAACACACGTAGATATCATAACTGCCAAGGCATATCGAATGTTGGGATTCGTTATAAGGACTGGTAGAGATTTTAAGTTGTGTTCTACACTATTATTGCTTTATAACTCGTACGTAAGGTCGGTTTTGGAATATGCATCATCTGTCTGGAATCCTCAATATAAAATATACATCGATTCAATCGAAAGAATAAACAAAAAATTTGAAAAACATTTACATTTTAAAGCCGCAAAATTTGGCGAAATTCCTGCAAATGTACCATCCCTTTTAGACCGTCGTATTGTAAAGGACCAAATCTTTCTCTATAAGATTTTAAATAATCATGTTGACTCTTCTTTCTTGATAAGTAATATTGGTTTTAGGTGCCCGCGTACAGGTTCACGTTCTACAAAGCTCTTCTCGGTTCCTCTCACTAGGACTAAATATGCTCGCAATAATTTTGTACCAAGAGCTTGTAAGGAATATGATAGCAGGTTTAACATAATTGACATTTTTAATTCTTCCTTACCATATTTTAAAAAACAAGTGAGTGAACTGAACAATGTCTGAACTTTTTTTTTTTTTTTATGCTCTATTGTATTTAATTTATTATTATTATTTTTATTATTTTTTAACTAATTTAAATTTATTATGACCTGTGTTGTTTAATTCTATTTCTATGACAAAAATTATATTTTATTTGACATTAAAATTATTGTAAATTAAAATTTAACTTATATTCATGAAAATTTATCTTGTTATTATTATTATTATTATTTTATCTAATGTAGCGTGTCTGTAACTTACATAATTGTGGAAACTTTGCTGATTTAAGTGTTAAATTAAGTGTATTATTTAATCTGTAATTATAAAAATTGTTTGTTTCCCAAATACATGAAAATAAATAAATAAATAAATAAATAAATAAATGTTATTGTGTTATGCACAAAAAGCAAATACACAGCATTAGTAGCAAAAGTAAGGACTATAAATGAAGATCAATAAGCATTTCTACTCACTATATTTTAAAGAAACAGAAAAATTTCATCTCCCCTTGCGGTGCAGAACTCGAACCCACGACCTTCACGTATCGCGCGTGCTGCTGCCGACTGAGCTAACCGCAACTTATCGTAGGCGATTCATTTTTCCCCTGTATCAACCCACACCGCAGATGGGATGAAATTTTTCTGTTTCTTTAAAATATGTAAAGTTCCCTAGTGCGTCGTAATGCACTATAAAAGTTACAAAAATGTTTACTCACTGTATTCGTATCAATTCTTACAACTCAGCTCCTTTTCTGGGACTGTAACTGCAATATGCAGTCAAAACTGCACTCACTTTAAATTTAACTTAATAAATTCACAATTCGCCGTGAACACGTGACACAACTAACACAGTGGTCCACTGTGGAGCCGAAATAACAATACTGATAAGATTAGATGCAAAATCAGCGGATCAAATTCACCGACCGATTGGCGAGAATACAGAGAGCGCATCTGTATGAAACTGACTAATTAATTAATAGTAATTAGATTGTAATTTGTCATCGATTGTTTCATTATTGCGTCACGGTGGTGAGACAAAAGGCCAAGTTTTTGTGCGGAGAGAAATGTACTCGTAATTCAATTCAAGATGGAGTAATGCCCGGTTTTAATTTTTTACGATTCGTAACGTGTCAAAAATGAGTATCCGCTGTTCAACAACCGACTACGACTTACGTTACGTTACGTTTAAAACGCACCTTCTTAAACTCGAACGGGTACAGCGTTCCATCTTAAAGATAGCTTTCTGTCGACCTAGGAGATACTCTACTGACAAATTGTACGCAGAGTGTCAACTCCTCAGTGTTCGCAAATTGTACATATCTGCGACAGTCACGCTCTTTCACAGACAAGCAAAACAGCAAGCTTACACTTCCCACAGAACACTGAAATGGAACAAACCTAAAACCAGAACAGACTTTGCACGCAGATCAAGCTCATTCATGGGTCCTTATCTTTACAACAAAATATATAAAGCCAACAAAGGCATCATAGACCAAACCAGAGCAGGGTGTAAAATCACTGTGTTCAAATGGCTAATAGATGTTAGCTATAACAGCACAGAAAATCTATTACATACTTTAAAATAGTTAAATTAAATACAAATACTGAAATGATCAAAATTGCCCAACACATTTTAATTAAATAATATAATATGTAGAAATTGTAGAATTAACACACCTACTATAAAAGAACACCTAAATTCAAAATCTTATCCAGATTTTTAATATACACGCACTAGCACATGCACACACATACACACACACGCGCGCCTACACACACACACACACACGCAAACACACGCGCGCACACAGACACGCGCACACACACACACACACACACAACCAAAAATCGCGTAAGTGCACGCACGCATTCCTTCTTTCTTTTTATAATTTGTATTTTTATTGTCATTTTCTTTTTCTTTTTCCTACTATTTATAATACAAATGGGAAGACTGGTCTTCACGTCACAGGGAATCCTAGTGTGAAGTCCAGCGCCACTGTTGAATGTAATAGTATATAAGTAAAAAAAAAAAAAAAAAAAAACACAAAAACATTGTATTTTGTCCAACAGTGCTCTTATTTTGAACCTGTACTTAATATCAAATAAACTTATCTTTATCTTATCTTATCTTACGAGTCGTTAATACCGTCCCATACTTTCCATGTAAGCTGCCATCAGTCGTCTGTCGATCGTTTTTGATGACGCCTCTTATAATTTATTACTAACCCTAACTAGAAAGGATTAAATAAATAATAATAAATAAATAAATATTGGACAACATCACATACATAGATAGATAGATATACTTTATTGCACAAAAACTTTACAGAAATAGGTTTTACAGATTGATTACATTGCTCTGATTCTGTGATAAGTAGCTTAAGCACTTGTGTTACAGAAATCAGAAACAACGACGGTACCACAACACCCAGACCCGAGACAATATGGAAAAGTTCGTTTCCCATATTGGCCCGACCGGGGATCGAACCCGGAACCTCAGAGATGGCGCTCGCCAAAGTCAGGCCCGCTCGCCTCTCGGCTACGGAGGTCGTCAATTAGTTTGTGTAGAGGATTGTTTTCATATATTGGGACCATGCATAAGTTGACAACTTGACATATTATCTGTCTTACATAAAAGAACTAAAGGTTGACTCGTCCTGGCATGCTCCCAACATCAAGTTCACCTTTTGCACTTGTTTGTCAAAATCTATATTCACTACATAGTATAAAACAAAGTCGCCTTCTCTGTCCCTATATCCCTTTGTACGCTTAAATCGTTAAAACTACGCAACGGATTTTGATGCGGTTTTTTTCAATAGATAGAGTGATTCAAGAGGAAGGTTTTTATTTGCAATAAAGAATAGAAAAAACAATATTTCTAAGTATTTACATTAGATACGTGCGAAGCCGGGGCGGGTCGCTAGTAATCTATACATCTATACAAATATTATAAAGAGGAAAGGTTTGATTTTTTGTTTGTTTGTTTGTATGAATTGAATAGACTCCGAAACTACTTGGCAGATTTGAAAAATTCTTTCACTGTTGGAAAGCTACATCATTCTTGAGTGACATAGGCTATATTTCATTTTCAAAAAAAATAGGCATCCTTACTAAAATTACGATAACGTAATCCAAGGTGTGAAAAAAATATCAAAAAACTACCTTACATCGCGTGCGCTGCGAAAACTATTGATGATAGAACAAAATGATATACTACATTTTTTTAGAACACACCATTATCTACAAAAAATCAGCGGCAGCATATCTCTAACTATTACAGTCATGTCACAATAAGCGTTTTTTTATTGAAAAAAAGAAATTAAATTACCACCGCTACAAAAAGCTCTTTATTTGTACCTTGGTATTAACCCTTATCAAAATAAATGATGTATTATTTAAGACTGCTTCATTATCTTTATATTACTTTTTGAATTATTCGATTCTGACAATCCATTCAAAAGATATCACGAGTTAAAAAAAAAATAAAAAATAAACTGTATTCGGCTAGCTATGCGTTGTAGGCGTCAATGGGGAAGGGGTACGGGTTAAGATCACGAAATAAACTTGGCGCGCGGCTCACTCGCGCGGTCGGCTCCCTACGTGATGGACGTGTGCGGAATTTACGCTTGATAATAATTCGTTTAGTAAGTAACAAAACCGATTTAAAAAGTTATTTTCAGAACTAAACCCATTTATATAAAATATTGTTCACTTAGTTATTATTTATTCATAATTTGTTTAATGGAGCGAGCGAAAATTTAGGCGTTCTTTTCTATAAATAGAGCAAATTTTGTGATGTAAAAGAAAATATTTTAATATTTGCTTAAATAGATTTTGCGCTAAGTAAGGTATGAGCTTTTATGAGAACCTACATAATCACTTGAGTAGGCGTTGTATGATGAAGGATAATTAAAGATTAAATGTTTTACCTACGCTAATAATAAATTAAAGATAATTATTTTGTATGTTTATGTGTCAAACGAATAAACTTTTTTTTTAAATTACACTTCCAGATTGACCTCATCCCACCTGATGTTAAGTGGTAATGAGGTACTTTTTTTTTTTATCGGGGAGAAATGCGTGACGCACCGTACCGCCACCCGAGGGAGAGTGACGGCGTGTGTGGGAGTGCCCTGGAAAGGGCAGGACTACCCACTAAAACTCCCCGGCGGACCTCATCGCCTTAGTGGCGGTGTTGTGGGAAATTGACTAAGCCTTTCCATCCACAACACCGCCGGCAGAATGGCTGCTTACGCGGCCCCGACATTTCCCCCCTGGGTGGCCGGGGGGGAAAGCGGGAATGGCCGATCCACTGAACCATCCCCGCCTCGCACTGGAGACCGTGGGTGCAATGCCGACTGGGGTGCCCTCACACTCCCAGTCAGCCGGTCTCCATGCGGAAGAACAGCGCGGTCGTAGAGCCGCCGCGCCCTGCCTCTTCTGCGCCTTCTAAGGTAATGGGGTACTTTTTTTTTTTTTTTTGACGGGGGGAAATGCCTTGATGCACCGTACCGCCACCCGAGGGAGGGTGACGGCGTGTGTGGGACTCCCTGCCCTGAAAAGAGCAGGACTACCCACTAAAACCCCCCGATTGGACCTTCATCGCCTTAGTGGCGGTGTTATGGGAGATCGGCTAAGCCTTGACTTCCACAACACCGCCGGCGGAATAGCCGCTTATGCAGCTCCGTCTACTCCCCCCACAGTGTTCGGGGGGAGACTGGGGATGGCCGGTCCAACGAAACCATCCCCACCTCGCAGTGGGGGCCGGTGCAATGCCAGCTGAGGTGCCCTCACACCATCAGCCGGCCGGTCCCCACGCGGTAGCTGGGCGCGGTCGTATTGCCGCCGCGCCCTCAGCCGCCTTCTTCGGCGGCAGGCGGGAGCGGATGGGTCGTCCTCCCGCTCCCGCTCTGCGGCCTCCTTCTGCGACATGACGTCTTCGCAGAAGGAGGCCATCCCGTCCCATGCCGTCTCACTATGCTGGGGAGTGAGAGATTCGGCCCCACCAGAGCACGCAAAGTCGCGCGCTGCGCGTCAAATGTGGGGCACACCTGCAGTGTGTGCCCCGCTGTGTCCTCCGCCGCGCCACAATTGGAGCACGACGGAGACTGTTCCCGACCAATACGGTGCAGGTACCGCCCAAAACAGCCATGGCCGGACAGCACCTGCACCAAGCGGAACGTCAGGAATCCCGACTTGCGCTCGAGCCAGCGATTTATTGCTGGCTCGAGCGCATCTAGCACCCCCCAAGAGTTCTGGAAACCTTACTCGCACGCAGGAACACAACAACACAGAAGTGATTGTTATTAGGCTGCGGTCTTCTGTAAGGCGGAGGTGTTTCACCAGTCGAGCTGCTCATCTACACTAATATTATAAAGAGGAAATATTTGTACCTATTTTTGTATGTTTGTAATGAATAGGCTCAAAAAGTAATGGGCCGATTTAAAAAATTCTTTCAAAAATAGAATGCTACATTCTTCCAATTTGACATAGGCTACAAAATTAGGGATCTTTGGTAAAATTTGAAAAATTTCAACAAAAAAGCGGGAAAAATTCTCTAAGGCGAAACGAAGTTCGCCGGGACCGCTAGTAGGTATATAAAAGGAGAAACTGATTGAGTGACTGACATATCAACGCACAGCCAAAACGGCTAAACGTGGGCACTTGCAATTTGGAAGGATTTGGATTTGGACATAGCTTTGATATCGTAAAGGTGTACTAAGAAAGGAATTCCCGAAATTCCCACGGGAACGGGAATTAGCGGGAAAATCCTTTCGTAAGAAAAATCTAAACCGCTTAAGTTAGACGCTTGAAATTTGGCATGCATGCAACAGGATAGTGCAAAATTCCCACGGGAACGGGAGTTAACGGGAAAGAACTGGAAAAACCCTGTAGTCCACGCGAACGAAGTCGCGGACACAGCTAGTTTTAATAAGGCAAAAGTTGCAAGTTTAATAATAAAATAAAAATAAAATTATACAAATAGACAGATATTTACATTTTAATAACATAGTCAATAAGGACATATTCGCTATTTTTAGATGACCTAACAAGTCAGTGTTTAGGTAAATGACTTTCTGCTGGAGAACTGGTGCATGACATCATCATCCTCAAGAAATATGTCGCATTAATGTCTGTCCGCCACTCTCGAGATTTTCTTATAATATAATGCACTTCGCGATTGACCTCATCCCACCTGATGTTAAGTGATAATGAGGTCCCAGCTTAAGGGCGACAAGTACAGCATAAAAAAGCTGTTACTGGACTTGTCGCCCTTACCTTGAAGGCTTGACCCCTGCTAATGTAGCACCCCCTAGGAGCTCTGGCAACCTTACTCACACGCAGGAACACAACAACACCGAAGTGATTGTTATTTGGCTGCGGTCTTCTGTAAGGTGGAGGTATTTCACCAGTCGGGCTGCTCCAGTTCGAGCGATAAATCGCTATGCCCTACCTCTTATACGTTAATCTAGTATCTTATCGTTTCTCGATATCAACTAATCCCTCTATCTAGAGGTTGTGTGTAGAAGGTTGCTTTCTAGTAATTAGATTGCCTAAATAGTACTTGGATGTATGTCTGCTGTCATTTTTCTGTGCCATAAAATGTATCTATCTATATTTTCCTCCGACCTCCGTAGCCGAGAGGCGATCGGGCCGGACTTTGGCGTCGCGCCATCTCTGGGTTCGATCCCCGGTCGGGTTAATATGGGAAACGAACTTTTCTATATTGTCTCGGGTCTCGGTGTTGTGGTACCGTCTTTGTTTCTGACTTCTGTCACACAAAGTGCTTAAGCTACTTACCGCAGAATCATAACAATGTATGTGATGTTGTCCAATATTTATTAATTTATTTTATCCTTTCATCAACATTCCGTACAAGGCGGTAAAACTGAATTCTACTGACGATTCGTAAGTGCTTTCGTTCCAACACGGAAGCGAACTATACAAATTGGTTTCTAGTTTATTTGTGTATTTAAAAACTTTATTTCACGAAAAAGTACAAAAGGTGGATATTTAAAATAATTTAAAGGGTCAAAACGCGACACCATTTTTATTTAGTAGTTAATACGAACTACATACTTACTGCCCGACGTTTCGGTTAGGTTGCACCAACCGTGCTCACTAACTACTAAATAAAAATGGTGTCGCATTTTGACCCATTAAATTATTTTAAATGTTTAAAATGGAACGTGAAAGTCTTAAAGTTTATGTAACAGGTGGACTTAATGCTAAGGGGCATTCTCTACCGTCACCCCTTGGGACATGCAGAGAGGTTTGTATATGGGTGCGGTCATATTGAAAAAGTTCGTCTGTTCGATTAAGTAACGAAAGTACCCACGTATTTTTGCATTTTGCACATAATAAAATTTACTCACGAGGCGCATATTACGCGAAGTTTGTGACAAATTTGAGAATGAAACAATCAGCCTTACTCATACTACTAAGACAGTTTACAATGTTTGTTTTAAACGAACAATTAAATTAGAACAATAGCTGATGAAATTAATCATCATTAATCAATGAAACCATTGTTCTCTAGATCTAGTCTAGGGTTGGCAGGTCAAAGTCTTCTAATTCTTATTGTAGTCAATTATGCCTAGCATGCGCTGTACGTCAAATTTATCGCATGAGACGACAAAAGATTTGATAGCACATACGCAACGCGATTAAATTTTATCGCGCTCTTAACAAACGTCAAAATCGATTGAAGTCAGTGCGTCAGCTGCTGATTGGCTGGAAATACGAGTGCGGTGTACTTTTATTTATTTATTTAAAAAATCTTTATTGCACAAAAAAAGTACAAAAGGTGGACTTAATGCTAGGAGCATTCTCTACCAGTCAACCGTTGGGTCATGCAGATAGTACGTTTATGGGTGCGGTAACAGTAAAAATGCGAGTATGGATAACAACAAAATTAATAATTATAAATAGCAGAAAATTACACACGAGAATAGAATATTCATACATAAGTTCATGATAAATAAATATAATAATTAAACAATATAATATAAATATATATATATATAAATAAAACAAAATAATATATATAAATATATGCAAACAAGTGAATAAATAAAGCAAATCAATTGAGCAAACGAAATTTTATGTAGAGGGGGAGGAATTAAAGAATTCACGAACTTTTAATTTAAAAATTCCCTTAGTGAGGGATTGTCGAGTTTCGGTGGGCAGAGCGTTCCAAAGCCGGATGGCTTGCACAGTGAAAGACTTGGAGGAGAACTCAGTATAATGTCGAGGAATGCTTAAGCTGAGATTGTCTGAGGAGCGAAGAGAACTTTCACCCAATCAACGGCATAGCAACTTTTCTCGTCTCATGCGAGAAATTTGACATATTGCGTATAACAAGGCCTGCATATCAGCTGTCATCAGTCGTACGTAGGTCGAGCTTAGCTTACGCCTCGTATAATTTATTACTATCCGTAACTAGATAGTGTTTTTCATATATTGGAACTGGGCATTAACGGAAGATTCCATTGGGTAGCGTCAATTCACAAATGGCATTTTCATCATCATCATCGTCAGCCTGTTGCAGTCAACTGCTGGACATAGGCCACTCCAAATAATCGCCACTTCGCTCGATTTTCGGCTACTCTCATCCAGCTCCTGCCAGCCGTCCTGCGCAAATCGTCACTCCACCTGGCCCGAGGGCGTCCTACACTACGTTTACCGAGGCGCGGTCTCCACTCCAGAACTCGTTTACCCCAACGTTGTCGGCTCTGCGGCTGATATATGTATGTACATATCGAAGTTATTAACTCGACAGTATTTCTTGGCATAACTTTAGACTCAAAATTACAGTGGTCTCCCCACATATCTAACCTGGCTGGAAGACTGAGTTCGGCTGCTTATGCGGTCAGAAAGATAAGGTACCTAACAGATATGGAAACAGCAAGATTGGTTTATTTTAGCTATTTTCACAGCGTCATGTCTTACGGTCTGCTATTATGGGGATCTGCGGCCGATATTCAAACTATATTTGTTTTACAAAAGAGGGCCATCCGAGCCATGTACAAGCTAGGACCACGTGACTCACTGAGAGAATTGTTTAAGGAAATTAACATCTTAACAGTCGCATCTCAATACATTCTCGACTGTTTAATGCATGTATACAAAAACTTGCATACATTTCCTAAAAAATCAGACAATCATAGCATTAACACCAGAAATAAAAATAAGCTTGCTGTTCCTAAGCGTAGACTACATAAAATAGGTAATTCATTTGTTGCTTTAAGCATAAAAATGTTTAATAAACTCCCTCAAGTTATTGTTGAGTTACCTTTGTACAAATTTAAGACATTTGTCAAACGTTGTCTTTTGAAAAAAGGCTACTACAAAGTGGAAGAGTATTTGAATGACAGGAACGTGTGGATCAGTGACTAGTGTGCTCGCCTGTAGCTACGTGTTTTATATTATTTTACAAATATATATGTAAGCATTTTCTCAATCAATGTCAGAATTGGGCCTCGATGACGCATGTGAGTCATACAGTTAATTTAATTTACAAATACCTTTGCTTTATTATTATTATTTTTTTTTTTTAATAATTGATTTAAAATTTTTATTTTACAATTGACAAACTAACTGTGTGTCTTAGTGCAAAATTAGTAATAAGTGTAGCTTTCATTTGTAAAAAAAACTACTGAGTTTCTTGCCGGTATCTTCTCTGTAGTTATAGGTTCCGAACCGGAGGTAGCTTCGTTTGCTTTATATAGAGACTATTCATAAGTATTACTAATGTAATCTATGTGAATAAAAAAAAATATTGACTTTGACTTTGACTTTGATATGGCCAGCCCACATTGGCATTTTACAAGCCATCATTCGTGTCTAAACTGACGACGCCGTATGTAAACGGCGCAATCCCACAAAATGCTTGCGACATCAACTTACGAAACAAATATAATTGGTCATGTTGCCACAAAAAATACATTTGTCATCCGAAAACATATTTCCGCGAAAATATAACGATAATTCTTCCGCGTAACACCGCGCGGGAAAATCTTTGTAAGTAAACATCACGCCAAGGTGAATACTTGCCATTCGGTATTCGCTCTTATTGCTACGACATAAAGTTGGTATTGTGTACAGTGTGGCTTGCTTTTAACTGAAATTACCCAGTTTTAGGGAATTCCGTTGCATGTGTGCCTACTATATTGTGTTAAATCGCTGATTGAATATGCAAATGCCACAGGTGATGTTATAAATGACGACCTCCGTAGCCAAAAGGCAAGCGGGCAGGACTTTGGCGTCGCGCCTACTCAGAGATCCCGGGTTCGATCCCCGGTCGGATCCCATTGCCGCTGTGAACTATTTAAATTGGGAGTATTGTTAGGGAAACGTTGGTCCAAGCATTCCTCGCTTCTGCTAGGCAGGCAACCTCAGCATCGCCAAGCGACGGATTAATAATCGTTTTGACGAGGTTTAGCGTGCTGTAAGCAGAAGAGAGGAAAGCTGGTAATGCAATGCTAGATGTTTTGCGAGTACCCAGGCCTCCAAAACGAATGGGCAGGGACGCTTGAGACCTATCGTCTAGGGGGCAATTTAAGATTTCACAAAGTTTTTCTTTTAAAATATTGTCCAAAGATGACAGCAAATTTTCAAATTTGATTTCAAGTGTTACTGATGTAGGTAATCTTTATGAATATAAAGATGTGAATGTATTGTCTTGGGTCCAGGTGTCGTGGGGCCGCTGTTTTAGTAGTGTTTATTATTATATTGTATACGACATGCCAATCCTATTATTAATAGTATTTAAATCTGAAAACTTGTAAGTATGACGCACCTTTGGTGTAATAAGGGCAAAATTGTCAACTGCCATAATTATAAATTAGAAATTATTTATTAGCACACACAATCAATACACGGTACATACACAATAAAGTAACACGAACAAAAGATGAACAGTAAAATGAACAAACAACAATAAAAAAAGGAAGAACATATTGATTGCGCAACTAACAAGGTCCCAGCCTCAGCATGAGCTGCTACAACATAGGATCCAATGCTGCAGCAGCGCTGGTATTCTGGCGGAACCTTAAAGCTGAGTGGCGCAAACGAAAAACAACGGAAGAAAGAAGCAGAAACATGGCGAGAAGGAAAGTGAGGGAATATGACAAAATTAATTAAAAAAAACAGAAAGTTCTTAATGTAAAGCACATGTCTAAAAAGAATATAGTTTATGTTTATTAACAGAGTAATGATAACAGAGCTAGATCACTTTAAATGCAAAAAAAAATATTAAAATCGCTCTTATCTAAAATTGCAAAAACTGCAATTGTGCCTTGTGCGACCGAAGGTGCAATATATGGATAAATAAATAAATGCGCCAGACAACCACACCAATCACCTGGTCTCAAACTAAGGTGTCCCCTTGTACTGTGAGCACCAGACGACGCATACTAACTGGGGGCGTCATCCCATCACACCCAGACACAAGACAATTAAGAAATGTTCGTTTTCCAAATTGACCTGACCGGGAATCGAACAAGGGACCTTCCGCGCTTTGGCCACCTACCTTAGCCACTGCACCACCGAGGTCATCTAATGATGATGTTTGTAAGTAACTCTTTCACGCTTAAACTATTAATGGAGAGATTATGAGAGGTAGGGCATAGCGACTGAAACTTGGCCGGTTTTTGACAATGATTTGTGCTTTGTACAATACGAACAATCCCTGCTAATATTATAAATGCGAAAGTAGCTCTGTCTGTCTGTTACGCTTCCCGCTTAAACCTCTCAACCGATTTTGATGAAATTTGGTATAGGTATACGTTGAACCTCAAGAACGGACATAGGCTACTTTTTGTTAGAAACTAAGGGGGGGATGGGGGTAATACCACCTTTGAAAGTTTATATGGGAATATGTTTATTTTTTAAGTTAGAGATATAAAATTTGGCACAAATACAGCTCGAAACTTGGATTAAAATATAGACTGCTTTTTGTTTCGTATATTAGAGGAGATAGGGGTAAACCAACCATGAAAGGACGTACACGTCCACGCGAACGAAGTCGCGGGCAAGCTAGTTTCTAAATAAAACAATAATTAGGTATCAATTATTTTATTGAAATAAAATAAAATCCTTACTGTAACACAGTATCTTACATTACATAACAAAACTAACATTTACCTAATTTTCAGTAGAAAAGTATTCCACACTTTAATTAATTTCAAATTCATCATGATGAATAAATTTCTACAACGTAGTACCTAACCCTAACGGGTCATCGACATCATAAATTACATAATTTACCAACAGGTATATATAACTAGCGGTCCCGGCGAACCTCGTTTCGCCTTAGAGGATTTTCCCGCTTTCCTATTGAATTTTTTCCTAAATTTTCTTTGCTATAAACCTCACGGAGACCTTTCCAACGAATGCAAAACCGTGGAAATCGGTTCGTGCGTTCTGGAGTTATAGCGTCAGGGAGGAAAACCCGACTTATTTTTATATAGTAAGAAGATGATCAAGATTTTTTCATAACACAATGTTTGCATCTTCTAATCTCACGTGCCCGCTTGGTTCTGTACTGTAAACATCGATAAAACGGTTGTTGACGAGCGATAGCATCGATTTAATAGATACTATATATTAGAGATGCAACGGATATCCGGTTGCTATCCGGTCTATCCGGCCGTTGCGCACTATCTGGCCGGATACCGGTAAGTTATTATTTTTGGTAATTAACATTGAATTCTCCCCTTGCGGTGCGGGAATCGAACCCAGGACCTCCGCATCAATCATTTGGAATCAGTTTGAAGAGCAGCACGCACGATACGTGACGGTGGTGGGTTCGATTCCCGCACCGCAAGGGGAGATGAAATTTTACTGTTTCTTTAAAATATTAAAATAACATCGATATTATTGAAACTTTTTCTTTTTGATAACATATTATTGGTTTCATACATTCTTGCGTGGTTAGATAGATAGATAGACATATCAATGGCTCTAAGTTATCGCAAAATTAGTAATAAGTTTAGCTTTTTATTTGTAAAAAAAAACTACGGAGTTTCTTGCCGGTATCTTCTCTATAGTTATAGGTTCCGAACAGGAGGTAGCTTCATTTGCTTTATATAGAGACTATTCATAAGTATTACTCATGTAAACTATGTGAATAAAAAAGATTGACTTTGACTTTATCGATAATATCGATGAACCTTCTTCACTCGGGTTTCAGCAACAACTCAACACTAACTAATGAATATATGATGACTCGGTCCAAAGTGAGCTACACACAGCAATAAGTTAGATACTGATACTGTAACTGATCTGCTGAGTTTCTTACCGGTGTCTTCTCGGTAGATATAGGTTCCGAACCGACAGTAGAGTCACTTTGCATTGTATTCAATGACGATTAGTGTTATATGTAACCTACTTGAATAAAGAAATATTTGAGTCGAGTTGAGTTGAGTTATGCATGACAATAAACAGACAAACAGACCACGTGAGATGTAACATGTAACCTTTACTATACCACATTCACAAAATGCTCAAAATAACAATGATTCTATTAAGAACGGTCGGCGGTACGTAGTAATGAAAGAGACTTAGTTCCAAGTCTTTAGTCATAAGACTGCAAACTGACGACTAATTTCAGTCGTAGTCTTTAACCTTGTAACGTAATAATAAATAATAATAAAATAATAAAATATTTATTTTCGTTAACAAAGTCTTTAATTAGTAAGGGATGGAGTCTCCATTTAAGCTGAAAAGCCTGTGTTTGGAAACCCAGTAAACGTAAAGGCTTAAAAGACTAAAATGACTATAAACGCCTTATCGCCTTGGGCTGGCGTGTCAAATAGGAAATCGAACGTTTTGATAATTCATGAGTAAAATAAAATCGGGAAACAACATTTATGTTTATTTTCAATTAAAGAAACATTAAACGTAGGCTAAGTCATGTTCATGTATAATACTCAGGTGAGTCCTTTAAAAAAAAATCTGTCTTTTTAGTCTTTTACTTTTTTTAAAACAACTGTAGTCGTTTTAAACAATTAAAACGGGTATTAACTGGTCAAAACGCATTTTGACCCGTTAAATTATTTTAAATGTTTAAAATGGAACGCGAAAGTCTTAAAATGTATGTAGTCGTTTTAGTTGCTTAGTCTTTTAATACAACGACTAAGTCTTATTAATAAAAAATCAAACGTTTAGTCTTAATCTTAGAGTCGAGTCCTGTAAGATGGAGGCCAGTCGTTTTAATAGGCCTTAAAAGACTACGTCTCTTTCATCGCTAATGTACGCTGGATCTTAGAACAATTACAGTATTCAAGTCAGAATCTACTTCAATCTTAACTTTTTCTTAAAGAAAGGGTTTATAGGCGAAGGGCTGCAGACCTTCAAGTTAGTCTTTGAAGGTTTCTTGCTACTATCAAAGGGAATATTAGGGCTGGACCGCACACTCTTGTAATAATCTACCGTGCCTTGCATACAATTGTTTTTTAACACAAACTTAACCTTTTTCGGCGTATCAAAACTCTTCTTACACAATTGCTTCTCTTGGTGTCTCTTTTCCACTTTACCATTCAATATCTTATTGGGCGAAGTTTTCTTCTCCATTTTGTTAAATTTCTGACTTTTTTTCTTAACTTCCGTTTCGTTTTTTTTATTCTTCAATTGTATTTTCTTATCTTCTAGTATATCAACTAAAGACTTCTGCTTGTTTAATATCTTCTTATCAATTTTCTCACTTTCTTTACTCTTGTTTAAATCTACTGTTTTTTTAACTTTATCTACTGTTTTTTTTACTGCTACATTTTGTACTATACCGTTTTCTACTGTTTTCTTTACTTTACATACAGTAGATTTCTTATCTAACTGATTGTTTTTTAATTTAACTAAATTATTACCTATTTCTGTAGATTTATTCTGTTTCGTTTTCTTGTCACACTTCAAATTAACTGTAGCGTCTTCTTTAGGGCCGTTCTTATTCCGTTTGTTGTCTGTCTGTGCGTTTGTATGTTTGCGTTTGTTTGCTTGTTTGTTCTCCTTGTTGGATGCTTTGTCTGCTTGATTGTTTGTCTTCTTGTCGGTTTTCGGTTCCGCCGCTTCTACGGCCCAATCACCGTTCTGTGTGGAAAGAAAAGTCAACTATGTTAACAAGAGATAAGATTGAGGGATAAGTCAACTATGGTAAGACCTCTTACATACCATCTATAGATAGAGGGAATAGTTGATATCGAGAAACGATAATATACTAGATTACCGTTTAAGAGAGGTAGGGCATAGCGATTCATCACTCGAACTGGAGCAGCCCGACTGGTGAAACACCTCCACCTTACTGAAGACCGCAGCCAAATAACAATCACTTATGTGTTGTTGTGTTCCTGCGTGTGAGTAACATTTTACAGAGCTCCTGGGGGGTGAAGTGAAGTTCTACTTAATATTATAAATGCGAAAGTAACTCTGTCTGTGTATAATAATAAACTTACTGTAGATGTGATTTCTGTCTGTGGGACGTCGTCCATTATGCTGAGGCCGGAGCGACTCTTGGCCAACAGCCGTTTGCGGTGCTTACGGCTCAGACCTACATAAAAACAAACAAAAATGATTTGATTGATTTGATTGATTTGATTGATTTGATTGATTTGATTGATTTGATTGATTTGATTGATTTGATTGATTTGATTGATTTGATTGATTTGATTGATTTGATTGATTTGATTGATTTGATTGATTTGATTGATTTGATTGATTTGATTGATTTGATTGATTTGATTGATTTGATTGATTTGATTGATTTTTATTTGATTTGATTGATTTGATTGATTTTATTGATTTGTTTGATTTGATTGATTTGATTGATTTGATTGATTTGATTGATTTGATTGATTTTTTTGATTTGATTGATTTGATTGATTTGATTGACTTGATTGATTTGATTGATTTGATTGATTTGATTGATTTGATTGATTTGATTGATTTGATTGATTTGATTGATTTGATTGATTTTTTTGATTTGATTGATTTGATTGATTTGTTTGATTTGATTGATTTGATTGATTTGATTGATTTGATCTATTTGATTGTTTTATTTGATTTGATTGATTTGGTTGATTTGATTGATTTGATCTATTTGATATATTTGATTGTTTTGTTTGATTTGGTTGATTTGAATGATTTGATCTATTTGATTGTTTTGTTTGATTTGATTGATTTGATATATTTTATTGATTTGGTTGATTCGATATAGGTATTTGATTGTTTTGTTTGATTTGATTGATTGTATTGATTTGATCTATTTGTTCGCTATTTCCACTCACCCCTCAAGGCGAGCTCGTCGGAGCCGCTGAGCAGCTTCTTCTCGAGCGCCCTGAGCGCGCCGGCCGCATCCTTAGCCCTCGTCCGCGGCGCCTCGTCTGCCTCCGACACGTCACCCACGCGCAGGGGATACTCGTTAGCTGCTAGCTGCTCGAACCTGGGACAATGCGGTTACTAACATTCATATATATAATACAAATAAAAGAGAGGGAGAGCATAGCGATTTATCATTCGAACTGGAGCAGCCCGACTGGTGAAATACCTCCACCTCACAGAAGACCGCAGCCAACTAACAACCACTTCTGTGTTGTTGTGTTCCTGCGTGTGAGTAAGGTTTAGATTTGTATCTGGCAATCAGCATGGTTTCTTGAAGGGTAGGTCAACTTGTACCAACTTAGTGAGCTTTACTGAGGATCTTATGGAGTACATAGACGTCAAAAAACAAATAGATGTGGTGTACACGGACTTTAGTAAGGCTTTTGATCGTGTACCACACAAGCTGCTGACCGCAAAGCTCTATGAATGTTTTTCTGGACCTGTATTGAGTTGGTTGGATTCGTACCTTAAAGGAAGACAGTTTTACGTTGTTGTCAATGGTTTCGCGTCTGGCACCCACCTCATCACGTCCGGTGTCCCACAGGGTTCGCATTTGGGTCCCGTTTTATTTAATATATTTGTCAACGATCTGCCTCCCTGCATTCGCTACTCTATCCCATACTTATTCGCAGACGATCTTAAACTTTCCAAAGTTATTGATTCAGTGGATGATGCAGATAAGCTTCAAAAAGACCTTAACTCCCTTAAAAATTGGTGTGACAATAATGGTATGGACCTTAACGTAAAAAAATGTTCATTCATTACATTTACGCGGAAAAACAATACCATTCCAAGTAAATATTGTATCAATGGGATTGATTTGTGCAAGCTGCAGGTAACGAGAGACCTAGGTGTTCTTATGGATAGTAAGTTGACTTTTATCCCTCACATAAATCATATAATTAAAAGAGCATCAAAAGTCCTAGGTTTTCTTATAAGAAACACTAAAGAGTTTAAAATCTCAACTAAAATGCTACTCTATAACTCGCTCGTTCGATCCGCTTTGGAGTACGTAAGTACTGTTTGGAGACCACATTACGCTAATCATTCATTAAGGATTGAAAGGGTACAAAAAAAATTTACTAGACACCTTGTCTATGTAAGTGGCGGTGCTAAGGGGACTCTAACCTATGAGGATAGACTATCACTTTTTAATATGAATAGCCTAGATAAGCGTAGGGACCTCTCTGATTTAGTATTATTGTACAAGATTTTAAATAACAAGTTGTGTTGCTCGAAATAAATACAATCGATCCACAGATATTGATCTCTTTTCCATGTCATTGCGTAGAATTCGTAAATCCGTGTTGGATGAAAAATAAATTTCAAAATTATTGCTCTTTAACAAATACACGTACTGAATTTTTATCCTACATTCTATTTTAATTTTAAAAGATAAACTGTATAATTTTTAAAATATTATTTTTTTAAGTCTTCCTAATTCTGTACTAGCTGTAAGTGCATGATGTGTTCGCCTTTAAGTGGCTTTACATTTAGTTAATCTTTTAAACCATATTATTATCAAACATGTATTAGTGTGTAAGCTGTTGGTGGACCTTTTTTTATAAAAATAAAAAAAATAAATTTACAGAGCTCCTGGGGGGTGCTACATTAGTAGCAGGGGTCAAGCCTTCAAGGTAACAAGTCCAGTAACAGATTTATTATAATGTACTTGTCGCCCATAATCTAGGACCTCATTATCACTTAACGTCAGGTGTGACGAGGTCAATCTTGATAAGTAATATTATTTGACGACCTCCATAGCCGAGAGGCGAGCGGCGTAGCGCCATCCCTGAGGTTTCAGGTTCGATCGCTGGTCGGGTCAAGGGAAACGAACTTTTCTATATTGTCTCGGGTCTGGGTGTTGTGGTACCGTCGTTTTTTCTGATTTCTGTAATACAAGTGCTTAAGCTACTTACCGCAGAATCAGAGCAATGTATGTGATGTTGTCCAATATTTACTTATTTTATTATATAAAACAAAAATGGTCACCTCTGCAGACATATCTTGGTCCGCTGGTGCGCCTTGGAGCCGGCTGTAGCCAGCAGCTGCCTGAGCAGCGCGGCCAGCGGCGCGGCCGGCACCGGGACGCAGTTCAGCTCGACATCTACGCGACCTGCGCGAGGGTCCAACGGCTTCTCACTGGGAAACAACATTATAATAAGAGATTTAGACCGAATACCGGATATCCGGCCGGTGGCCAAAGTGAATATCCGGTATCCGTCCGCCGGATATCCGGCCGGCCAAACGATACCTAAATTTTAGTTTATCGGCGGGCGTGTCGTCCAGGTTTCAACCTGTTACCTATTGTAGGTACGCGCGGACCGTTTTCTAGCCAAGTTTTATTAAGTCATTGTGCACACATGAGCTTAGTGGAGCTTTTACTTGAATCAAGATTTAGGAATCATTCGAAATGCAGTCTTATGACTAATTGCTAAGGATTGACTTAATTACCAAAGTGAGTTTCTACAAAAAAGTACCAGGCACACATGAGCACCCTGGAGCTTATACTCGAATCACGTTTCAAGAGTTATCGAATTGCAGCCGTATTACTGACGTCTAACGATCGATTTAATTTCAACAGGAAGCTTTTGCTGGCCATAGGACTTTACATCATTAAATGAAAAAAAAACATGGAAGAATTAGCTACTTGACAGTGTTAACAATAAAATATGAAAAGTGTTAGATATGTTAGCTTATTAGTTAAGTAATCATTTTTACTTTTTAATTAAAAGCATAGTTAGTATTTTATTTTTGCAAAATAAATTTTAGTTTTTTTATCTGTGGAACAAAAGAACCGAAACGGAAACCACCATTGCAATTCGGAAATTTTATTATTTATTTTATTGTGGCGGAACAATTATTATTTTACCGATTAAATTGAATAATTGTGTCTCTAATCGTATCAAGAATTTATTGAAACATTTTCCGTTTATCTAAATTAAGTCGTTCCTATACGTATCTGTTCGTTGTCTAGGACGTTGACGTCATAATTGCAACAGTGACGTGACTTGGCGTTTGCGTGCGCTTTTTAAACGTGTTACACAAAATCTTATTTTTCTCTGGTTATTTACATTTTTTCCAGATAAATCGAATTGCTTGGGATATAAAATGAACGGGCGCACATTTTATAATACTTTTTCAAAAACTGTCAAGTAGCCAATTCCCATCACACTAACTTCACTCGTATATCGTCACCAAAACACACACAAATGTAAAGCACACAAGCAACAGACACGCGATGTAGTAATGAAGTATCGACACTTGAAAAACAACTTTAAGGCTAACGCGTTTAGGTCGACAAATAGACAGGGTTCGTTAGTTACGTCATTTCTATGATTGGTCCGCGCCTGACTCGCTGCGTCCTTGGAAACGGTATGTGTACCGTCGCTAGCTCACTTTGTCAAGCCACGCCCACCGTGCCTTACTTTACGTGGTGCCATTTTCAAGCGTTAGAAATGCTACTATGTTTTTTTCCGTTTACTTTGTTACATAGACTGATACTACATGACTTACCCTTCAATTTCCTCATTATCTTCCGCGTGACCATTCGTCATTTCCTCTTCATCGTCATCGTCATCAGACGCTAGCTCCAGCGCGTCTGGCCCTCCGCGAGGGCAACCCATCTGGGAACAATACAAAATTATTATTATTTTTTATATTGCACTTCAAGATTGACCTCATCCCACTAGATGTTAAGTGGTAATGAGGTCCTAGCTTAAGGGCGACAAGTACAGCATAATAAATATGTTACTGGACATGTCGTCCTTACCTTGAAGGCTTGACCCCTGCTACTAATGTAGCACCCCCCAGGAGCTCTGGAAACCTTACTCACACGCAGGAACACAACAACACCGGAGTGATTGTTATTTGGCTGCGGTCTTCTGTAAGGTGGAGGTGTTTCCCCAGTCGGGCTGCTCCAGTTCGAGCGATAAATCGCTATGCCCTACCTCTCATAAATTTTGCATTTGACATGTTTGACCCTATCTTGGAATGTAAATAGATTTTTATAAAAAAAATTTATTTTAATTATTTCATATTCTAATTAATTTATATAGTATGTGTATTATTATCGTATATTTAAAAGATACCGTAATGTTATTTTTAATGCTTAATTTATTGTTGTTTAAAATTATTTCTTTTTTTTTCTCCCCTATTACCGCACCCATATACAAACTATCTGCATGACCCAAGGGTTGACTGGTAGAGAATAGTAGCATTAAGTCCACCTGTACTTATTTGTGCAATAAAGTTTTTTTTTAATTAAAAAATTAAATGCACATTAAGCAACGACAGAAACTTGAAAAGGCCCTGGGAGTGTATGTCAATATGTTTAGAAATACCTACTTATCGGCTAGTTCTAAACATATTCAGCAGGAGGCTTATTAGATCAAAACTCAGTCGCCTAAAGGTCGTCAAATCACTAAGCATAACCTCACCCTCTCCCAAGCCTTGGTCCTCTCCCGGTACTCCAGACCCTGGTCGCTCTGCCGCAGCAGCTGCGTGAGGAGCCGGCGGGCCGCCACGCAGAGGGAGGGGGAGGCTCCCCCCACCATGTACGAGCAGATAGGCCGGAGCAGCTCCACCACGCTCGGGCCGGGGATGTTACCCTCAGAGACCTGGGAAAGAGGGATAAAGTAATAAATGTTCTTTCTACAGTACTGTATTCACATTATCACAAACTTTTAGATAGATAGATATACTTTATTGCACAGAAACTTTACAGAAATAGGTTTTACAGATTGATTATAGTACAATTTAGGCGGTCTTATCGCTAGAAAGTGACTTTTGCATTTATAATAGAAAGAAAGAGATACGGATTAGACTGATTGTTTGGGACGTCAATATCACATACATTACTCTGGTTCTGTGGTAAGTCTGAATGCTTTTTTCTATAAAATACTAAAACTAACCTTGGCTATTTCTTCCAAATAACAGTCGACGACATGCAGCAGCATTGACCCGGCGTTCCTCGCATACAAAGGAGTATTTAACGACAGAATACCTGAAACAAATGCAGTTTGCAACAATTGATCAAATCAATAAATAGATAGATAGATACACTTTATTGCACAGAAAAATTTACAGAAATTGGCCTTACAGACATAATTAAGTACAATTTAGGCGGTCTTATTGCTAGAAAGCAATCTCTTCCAGACAACCTTTAGGTAGAGGAAAAAGTAGATATCGAGAAACGGGTGCACCCGTGCAAAATATAAATATCAGACAACATCAAGTAAGTAGCTTAAGTACTTGTGTTAGGGATACAAGAACGAACTCTGTTCCTCAATTTTTTTTTTATTTTTTTATATTGCACTTCAAGATTGACCTAATTCCACCTGATGTTAAGTAATGAAGTCCAAGCTTAAGGGCGATAAGTACAGCATAATATATCTGTTACTGGACTTGTCGCCCTTACCTTGAAGGCTCGACCCCTGCTACTAATGTAGCACCCTCCAGGAGCTCCGCAAACCTTACTCACACGCAGGAACACAACAACACTGAAGTGATTGTTATTTGGCTGCGGTCTTCTGTAAGGTGGAGGTATTTCACCAGACGGGCTGCTCCAGTTCGAGCAAAAATCGCTGTGCCCTAGCTCTCTCAATTTGTCCATTTTGGATTTTATTTAGTTTAATATTTTCATATTTTTTTTAGATAAAATCACAGTATATTGTCTCCTCCCAGCCTGATGGTAAGCAAGAGAGGAACCCACATCGCGATGACAACGGATTTGACACCGTAATATTTGACACATAAAGAACCTCCAAGAATTGTCACTAGTTTTAGAAAGATTTCTTCTTTGACTTACCCGATGATACATTTCAACATAAACCCGATTTTCCAAATTGAATATGAAGCCTTGATCTTTGAACCCCGGATAATTCTGGATTTCGGTATTTCGAAGAAAGACCCTACTGCTGACCTCAAATTCACTCAAAACGTGAGCAAAGATTGGCAACAATGGCTACCCATATTCACAGACGCCTCTAAAATGGCAGATGATAGCCCGGTAGGCAGTGCAGTCTGGATTCCAAAATATCAGGTTCTTCTCAGTTTTAAATCGGCAAAAGAAACGACGGTTTTTACAGGAGAGGCAGTAGCTATCGTAGAGGCAATTTCTTATGTTCTTTCCCATAAATTAAGTAAGTCAATTATCTTCTCGGACTCCAAAAGTTGCCTTCAAGCGATTACTAGCAACTGTTTCAAGTCAAAATTTATAAGCCCCGTTATTTTAAAAATTAGAGAAGCTCTCTTCAAGTGTCACATTAACAGCATAGAAGTTGTGTTAGTCTGGATTCCCGGTCACTGTGGTATCCGCGGTAACGAGCAAGCAGACATTTGGGCCAAGGAAGCCATCTTAAACGGTTCAACATCCCAATTAATTTATTCAACTGATGTTTTGCCCATGGCTGCAAAAAATATGGTTGAAAACTGGCACAGCCGCTTTATCGAAATCTCAACCTCCAAAGGCCGGTTATATGCTAGCTTACAACCATCAATTCCGCCCAAACCTTGGTTCTTCAAAAACAAACTTTTTGAAAAACGGGTCATTTCCACCATTTGTCGTCTTCGTCTCGGTCACGCATGCACACCCGTGTTTCTATGCAAAATCAGGGTCAAAGACAATTCACTGTGCGAATGTGGCATAGATGAGGGTACCCCAGACCACATATTTTTTAGCTGTCAAAAGTATCCTCTATCTCTTTATGATATTATTCCCTCTGAAGTTCCCCGCCCTTTTAACTTTAACTTTATCTTAACTCTATCTTCTTCTAAATATATTAAATATGTATGTAACTATATTTGTATGTATGATATTAGACTATGATTTCCTCTACCCTCTGTCCATAAACGTTGTGTCGTCTTTAATGTGTTGTTCGTGTTTGTTTTAGATTCTTAATGAAGACCTCAGGAAACAATAGCTCAAATCACCGCGCAATCTCCCTTTGTGACGTGTCTCTCTAAACACTTGACATTGGCGGAATCACTGCGTTGTTTTTAAACGCGGGATAGAGACCATATCAAAAAAAAAAAAAAAAAAAAAAAAAAATCCTATCCGTTAGCATCACCATACTGGCCCGTATAATGTTCCTTCGCGTCTTACGGTGTTGGGTTCGAACCCACGACCTTCACGTATCTTTCCGTAGTGCTCTTCCACAAGGGGAGATGCAAGTTTTCTGTTTCTATAAAATAATTACATTTCGGGTAATTTATTAACTTCAATTTATTTATTTAGTAAAATGCGTTTCTGTTACTTTAATATTGACAGCGTTTCAGATTGACTTGCATAGATTTATAGCACAAAACATTACAGAAATTGGTTTTACATACCAATTTTAGTACAATTTACACGTTATTTTGGCTACAGAGCGACCTCTTTCAGTTGGGAGAGCAGCACGCGCGATACGTGTAGATCGTGGGTTCGAATACCCCATCGCAAAGGCAGATGAAAATTGTGTTACACATAACCTACTTGAATACAAAATAAACGTAACAGAGGAAGGCAACGTCTTAGATGGGAAGACGACATAAAGTCAATAGCGGGTGCTACCTGGATGAAAAAAGCACATGACAGTATTGTGGAGAGCTCTTGGGGAGGCCTATGCTGAAAAGCATGACAATAATGACAATTGTAGTTAATAAAGGCTATAATAAATAAATATAATAATAAACCTACTTGAATAAAGATGTATTTGACTTTGACTAGGAGGCTACATGAATCAAATCAATTCAAATTATTCAAGTAGGTTACATATACCTAATAACACTTTCGAATCGTCATTGAATACAATGCAAAGTGACTCTACTGCCGGTTCGGAACCTATATCTACCGAGAAGACACCGGTAAGAAACTCAGCAGATCAGTTGCAGTAGCAGCGTTCAACTCACCGTCTTTCCCAGCTAGGGCTTCACCGTAGAGCTTGCATACATCTGTCTTCCACTTGCATCGCGCAACGCACCGCAAACTGCCGCGAAGGTAACGCCTCACCAGCTACAACAAAACCAAAACTACTGTCGTCTCATGCGAAAAATTTTACTTATTAAAAATAAATAAAAAATAAAAATAAAAATCTTTTATTGCTTATGGTAGCCCTATTAGGACTGGGTAAAAAAACAATAATTCTGAGAGCACCTCCTTACAGAAGACCGCAGCCAAATAACAAACACAACATCTGTGTTGTTGTGTTTCTGCGTGTGAGTAAGGTTTCCAGAGCTCCTGAGGGGTGCTACATTAGTAGCAGGGGTCGAGCCTTCATGGTAAGGGCGACAAGTCCTAACAGATTTTTTGTGCTGTACTTGTCACCCTTAAGCTAGGACCTCATCACCACTTCACATCGAGTGGGATGAGGTCAATCTTGAAGTGTAATATAAAAAAAACTACAAAGCGAACCTTTAGGTGGAGAAAATAGTCGATGACGAAGAATGGATATTACCATGAAAACATAAATAAATAAATAAATAAATATTGGACAACATCACATACATTGCTCTGATCCTGTGGTAAGTAGCTTAAGCACTTGTGTTACAGAAATCAGAAACAACGAAGGTACCACAACACCCAGACCCGAGACAATATAGAAAAGTTCGTTTTCCATATTGACCCGACCGGGGATCGAACCCGGAACCTCAGAGATGGCGCTCGCCAAAGTCAGGCCCGCTCGCCTCTCGGCTACGGAGGTCGTCAAACATAAATTGAGTCTTTCTTTTTAAAAATTATATTCATAGTATCATTATGTGTCTTATAAACTTAATGACTTTCGCATTCCATTTTAAACATTTAAAATAGTTCAACGGGTCAAAACGCGACACCATTTTTATTTAGAGTTAATACGAAAATGGTGTCACATATTGACCCGTTAAATTATTTTAAATGTTCATTATATGTCTTATATTTTTAGGTAATATAAGGTTGGAAATTGAAATTTATAGTCTTCTACCCTTACATACTTTTATTTACATTATACTTATGCGACATTGGCAAAAATAGACTTCACTTATAAAGTCAAATTGCTATAAATATAATAATAAAAGTGTTTACTTCATGTTTCACCTTTTTAAATTAAATACCAAATCATATTGCAAGAAAAACTCTTACCATAAGAAATTTATCCATACGATGGTGATCAATGCCGTACCACTCCGTTGCTAGCACTTTGAAACCAGCTTTGAACATCAGGAACGCATCCCGGATCTGCTCCGGAGGGAACAGGTCAAGAATACCGGCAATGGTCTCACATAACTCTTCCTGTAGGATAATACATAAAAATAAAGCAAGACCTGACTAAAGAATGCAAACAATTCTGAACAAATCCATACTAATATTATAAATGCGAAAGTAACTTTGTCTGTTTGTCTGTTTGTGATCTGGATGTATGTTAATTATTCTTTCAGGATAAAACTACCGAATGCATTAGGATTAAATATTGATTTTGGCATAAATATAAAACCTTGTATAATCAAAATGTTCGTGTTTTATTGCTTATCATATAAAGGGCCTTATTCTAAGCTTTTTTTAAACATGTAACTATTCCTCTCAAACTCACGGTTTAGCCAGAAATGGGATGAAAGTTACCACCAGCCTATTAGAAAAGCATTTCTGGCTAAGCTGTCTGTGAGAAGAGAAAACGTTATAAAGACCTTAAATAAGCATTTACATACGGTAAAAAATAAACATTTTAAATATACAAAGTTTTATATTTTTTGATAAAAAAAATCTAAGTCCCAACCGCCTTGCACACCCTTTGCTACACTCAAACCAAAATAACATGTATGAAGCAGCAATTATATTTGAAAGTAATATTATTTTAACATCAGTCAAATCATGAAATTATTTAAATTTGTTTGAATATACATGTATATGTATATTCAAATATATACATATAATATACATATACATGTATATTCAAACAAATTTAAATAATTTTTAAAGTATTTTTACGGAAAGACATTATAGTACATTTGTCTTTAAAAACTAATATCAATAAACAAAATATTACAACATATAATTGTACCGTCGTTGTTTCTGATATCTGTAACACAAGTGCTTAAGCTACTTACCACAGAATCAGAGCAATGTATTATTGATCTTGACCAATATTGATTTATTTATTTATAATTAGACTATGTCACATGTGAACCCTTACATATTACTGTTTAAATAAATACATTAATACCTGTACAAGAGGTTTATCTGACATCCAAACAGCATAGAAAAGACCTTTCCACACTCTAACGAAGTCATCTTCTTTGAATTCTGAAATAAAAGAGTTTAACAATTTTTTATCTTGAGACTACTTTAATTTTCGACTAAAACGGCCTAAATATGAGGAAATACTTAAAGAAACCATATAATTAAGTAAAAATCATTTGAATGAAACACCTGTGGCCAAGTTTTTACAACAAAACAAATAAAAAATTGAGAAGGCATGAATTTTTGAGGTTATAATGTCGATTTTTAAGGACCTGTTTTGAGGCTTAAAACAGTGTTAAAGAGTTAGAAAAACTTCGTAATTTTCACGAAAACTCACCGTGTGACTTCGCAAAGCAGCTCAAAAGCCATTTCTTAAACGATTTCAACACCCGATCCCGAGTTTTCTTTTCGTTACCCGAGAGAAGTCGAGCAAACTTGATTTCTTGCGCCACAATCAACACCTTCTCCTTTTTAGGTTTAATTTGAGGCTTCTTGATGCCTTTACGCTTTTTATCCTTCATTTTATTTACGGGTTTCATGTTGAATTGATTTTTCTCGCGTGTTTTCATTCAAACGTAAAATGTGGGGAAACGTGCGCACCACGAAGTGTCAAGCTATGACAAGAGCAATAAAAAATCGCATCAAATAGATTGGAATAGAGTTGATTTTTCATTGTGCGATTACGGTGTTGCCACCACGCTACCTTCAAGTCCTTATAAGTAACGAAATCTTCATTTTCATTTTACCAATTGGCTACTTGACAGTTTTTGAAAAAGTATTGTAAAATGTGCGCCCCTTCATTTTATATCCCAAGCGATTCGATTTATCTGGAAATAATCTAAATAACCAGAGAAAAATAAGATTTTGTGTAACACATTTAAAAAGCGCGCGAAAACGCCTAGTCGCGTCACTGTTGCAATTATGACGTCAACGTCCTAGACAACGAACCGATACGCATAGGAATGACTTAATTAAGATAAACGGAAAATGTTTCAATAAATTCTTTATACTATTAGAGACACAATAATTCAATTTAATTGGTAAAATAATCATTGTTTCGCCACATTAAAATAAATAATTTTCGCCGACAGCTGTCATTTCCGAATTGCAATGGTGGTTTCCGTTTCGTTTCTTTTGTTCCACAGGTAAAAAAACTAAAATTTATTTTGCAAAAATAAAATACTAACTATGCTTTTAATTAAAAAGTATAAATGTAAAATGATTACTTAACTAATAAGCTAACATATCTAACACTTTTCATATTTTATAGTTAACACTGTCAAGTAGCCAATTAAATATTTTTCTTTACTTATTATTGTAATTCATAATGCTTCATATTTTTGCTTTCAAACGCGGAACCAAATGTCTGAAAACCATATTTTTCACAACTTCGATGATTACAGAGAATTTATTGATAAGGTGGCTATTTGTTTTTATAAGTTTCAGTGTACAATTATTTGAAGTTCTATCACTGTATACATTTCACTGCACGCGACTGTTCTTACTGCCAAGCGTTTCGGTTAGGTAGCCACTGTGGTCACGAGATGATCAGCTCGTTGCGTTTATGTGAATAATCCAAACATTATTGTACAGAAAAGCTAAAAACTTCCATTGTATTTACTTGCACCCGTGAGCGAAGCAGGGGCGGGTATCTAGTCTATTATAATGGCGAAGAGTTTGTTAACACGCTTTTTTTTTCTGAACGTTTTCATCTCAGGAACTAGTGGTTCGTATAAAAATATACTTTTTTCTTGAATAGTCTATTTAATAAGGAAGACAGTAAGCTATAAGTATGACATCACTAAGAGTGAAGAATCAGTGGAAAATACGTGGATGTGCTTCCTCGTCATACAGGCCTAGCATAAGCAACGCGACTAAACTTTATCGCGCTCTTAACAAACGTCAAAATCGATTGAAGTCAGTGAGTCAGCTGCTGATTGACTGAAAATACGAGTGCGGTGTGCTATTAGCCAATCAACAGTATCGAAACTTTTGTCGTCTCATGCGATAAATTTGACGTATTGCGCATGCTAGGCCTGTTAGAGGCGTTCGACTAGTTATTTAATAAAAACCAAACCTCTCATGAAAATCAGTAAAAGGAAAAACTACAATCAAAGTTAACATTTATTTAACACAATAATTTCAACATACAAGAATATACATTTTCAGGCACTTACATAATTAATAGATCGCGTAGCTTTATATTTGTATACAATCAAATAATCTGATATTAAATACATATTCGTTGCAAAAAAACAATAAAAAAATGCGATACATTGAATTGTCGTGTCACATGACGTCATCAGTGGGTTATATTACGCACCAGTGACGTAACGAGCCCCCCGTAACTTAACATCGGTTTATTATAGTATTTTTATATTGATGTAGCAAATGAAAAAATATTATGTCATATATTTTTGAATAGCTATTTATCGAACTCAAAATCTGGTATTTTTGATCCAATCCGCTCCCTATTGTATTCTTAGCACGTAAAATGGCAACCCTATTAATTAACCCCTCGTGTGCTTGAACGTAGATCCATTTCAGATACAACGTTATGTATATTGTATCTAAAACGGGTTAAGTGTATGATTTATATACTACTAGCTTATCAGACGTTGTCCTGTCTAAGCGACAACTATTTAGTTATATTTTTTATCTTTCTTAAAATACTTCTGACGATAACAAACACAACAAACAAAATAAAAAGTGAAATTGGTCTAGCCGTTTACGCGTGATGCCGTGACCAAGGGAAATAGGGACCCATTTTTATATTATACTAGCTGTCCCGGCGAACTTCGTAACGCCTATTTTTTTAGTTTCAAACCTTTAAACCTTCCCTGGACCTCCACAATTATTTCAGAACCAAGATTAGCCAAATCGGTCTAGCTGTTCCCGAGTTTTAGCGAGACTAACGAACAGCGATTCATTTTTATATATAAGAAGGTAAGACAAGAAAAAGATAGCATGAAAAACCAAATAGTTAATTAGTATCGTTAAGTAGGTAACGATGTCGTAAGTAGGTTTTATATGTTAGTTTAAAATCCGCACTGGAAATTATTATTAAAACAATTTTAAAACACAACATGTTATTATGAAGGACTTGCAATCATTTCGTACGTCGAGTTATATGATATTTGACCAAATTAATACTTTTATCCAACTTAACGGAGTCTTAACCCTTTTACTGGTAGTGGATTTTTCTCACAATTTGAACATTATCTACTGATGAGAAAGTCCAAAACCAATTATTTTTTATTCTACTATTTATTGCTACTGAACTTTGATGCGTTGTACCACCTTTTATTTATTTGTTGAAGCAATTGTATTTTTTAATCTAACTGCCAAACTAATACAGTAATTGTTTTTTTACAAATTAAATCCTTAGCAAAAAACCACAACGGTAATCGATCAACGACATTTTTGTTCATAAAAAACTGTCGCTATATCAGTAACTGTCGCTAAATCTGTTCCGATGCTAATTGCTGCAGGCTAGTTGAAAATTTTTCGAAAAGTATTGTAAAACGTGCACCGGTAGTCCAAGCAATTTGATTTATCTTGGCAAAATATAAATTCCTAATGAAATAATAAAGAAAAATAAAATTTTGTGTAACACATTTAAGAAGCGCGCTAAAATTCCAAGTCACGTCACTGTTGAAGTTGTGACGTCATCGCTCTACAAACAAAACCAACACGGGTCGGAACGATTGCCTAGCTTTATGATACAAAACATCTTATGAAAATATCGAATTTTGGATTAAATGGAAATTGTTAATATGGTCAGCAACACAATAATCCTTACTAATATTATAAATTCAATATAATGGTAAAATCACGATCGTTTAGCCACTTTAAAAAAATTGACAAGCTGACATTTGCGAATTGCAGTGTTAAGTGACGTTTTTTTGTTCCACAGATAAGAAAAGTAAAATTTATTGTGCAAAAATAAAATAAAAAACTATATTTTTAATTAAAAAATAAATATGTAATATGATTACTTAACTAATAAGCTAACATATCCAACACATTTCATATTTTATTGTTAACACTGTCAAGTAGCCAATTTCCATACAATTTTCTCACTACACAACTTTTGATTGCCGTTTTTTATCGGGCGTAGCGTAAGTACTAAGTTACTGTGACTTTTGAACTTGCCAAGTCACAAACTGTTAGGCCAATGGGTCACAGCCTATTAAACACTATTGTAAATGCAGTGTAACAAATATTCATATCAACAAGTAGTAATATTTTAAATGGAATCAACATTTTTTTATTTACAAACAGTATATGAAAAAAATCTTATAAAAACATATTTATAAAAGGCAGTGCCAAAAAAAAAAACAAGAACCTAACAAATTTTAATTAATAATACAAAATGATAATAAATTATAATAAATTCGAATTATTTACAATAATTTCTAATTAAAATCTCGTTATATGGAATGTTAAATTAATTTCATCGAATTTCGTTCTGCGAACATGAAAAGTTTATTATTTATATTTAAAATATTAAATAATATATCGTGTAAGCCACACACGATATAAAAAACTTCTTTACTCCAAACTATATATCATTGAAAATTAAAAAAAGGAGAGTTAGTTTGTTTGTCACCTCACATTGCAACAATGCTGAGGTCGGAATTATGTATTGTAATTATTTTATGCAGCGTAAGATTAAAATGGATATACCTCAAATCCCGAGATTAATTTTAAAGGGCAGAATATCCCGTGCTTTACTCAAGAAAAAAGTTATAATGTTCTTTCTTAATTTGAACCACCGCATATGCAACGTTGCCAAACTTACATCATCTGATGGACATTTGTAGTTCGCTCAACAGAGCTTGTAAACACAAAAGTAAACATTCCGGCTTAGCGAAATGCTGAGTATTTGCCTTTTTAGTGACATAATTTTATTTTAAGTTGTTCTTTATGTAGTGTTTCATGTCACTAAATAAACTTTTCTTTATTTAAAATGAACCAGATTGGCCACACAGGATTTTAAAATAAAAATCCCGGACAGATCCATATTAATATCAACATTTCGTTGCAAGTAAGTTAGTTTTTGATCCTACAATCAAAGGCACGTCAGACTATACACATTGGACCTTTGCTCTTATGTCTTAAGCAATAAGAACCAATATCGAATTGTAATTTACCTTGATGTGCTGGCGTCCGTACATAAATACCTAATTCCGACCTCTAGTTATAATTTTAGTAAATACAATTAAAAGGCAAAAGACAGCTACTTTCTTCTTTAACCCTTAACAGGCAATGGGAAAATAATTACCACCTCAAATTGTACCTTATGACCGCGACATACCGGCGAAAACTAATAAATAATTTCGATACTCATGGCCTGGTTAAGGGTTGAGGTGTAACAGACAGCAGTGTTTCGACGTCGTACGTAATCAGTCGTCCTCCCCCCCTAGTAAAGAGAGGGGGTCGTCGAAGACTGGCTCTGAAGTCTTCGGGTTCTCCTTGGCCGACCTGGTCGGAGGCGGGGCTGAAGCTGAAAACATTAAAAAGATTTTAAATACCCTAGGGAGCGTCCAGAAATTACGTGAGATGTTAAAGAGGGGAGGCGGTCGAGTCAGATCTCATCAGGGATAGCAAATAAAATAAAAACACTTCACGTAATTAGTGAACGCCCTTTAACACAAGTGTTTAGGTACAGAGGTCAGTTCAGCTGCATATGCAGTTAGAAAAATACTGATGTTTAAACGGCAAGATTAATTTATTTAGTACTACGGGCGTACATTTTCCATTATCTTTGTACAACATAAAATGTTTTATTCAAGCTACCCTTCTATTTTTTTTATTTTATTTACACTTCAAGATTGACCTCATCCCACCTGATGTTAAGTGGTAATGAGGTCCAAGCTTAAGGGCAAAGCTGTTACTGGACTTGTCGCTCTTACCTTGAAGGCTTGACCCCTGCTACTAATGTAGCACCCCCCAGGAGCTCTATAAACCTTACTCACACGCAGGAACACAACAACACCGAAGTGATTGTTATTTGGCTGCGGTCTTCTGTAACGTGGACGTATTTTACCAGTCGGGCTGCTCCAGTTCGAGCTATAAATCGCTATGCTCTACCTCTTTTAATATTATAAAAGAGGAAGATTGGGAGTTTTGAATGTGTAAATATTTGTTCCTCTTTCACGTAAAAATTACTGAATTGATTTTGATTAAATTATGACTGCCCCAGGGGTCGATACTAGCACCATTGCTTTTCTTCTTTTTTAAAATTGACATGCAGTCCTTTGCAAAAGACTTGCGTAAAATAGCGCTTTCGTTGATATTTCTCTTACTTACAAAATGTTAAATTAAAAAGACGTTTACTTTAAAAAATAACGTTAAATTTGATTCAAATTTAACAATGCACGGTGATAGTTGGGTGCACAAAATACGGTATCTTTAGGTATTGTTATTTATCTGTGTCTGTTATTAATTAAAGAGCTTTAGATATTTCCTTAGGAAATATGACGTAGAAATATCCAGTATTAAACAAAAAAAACTCACCAACATTACTCTTGACTTTAACAGCAAACAAAGCATCTTCATCATCATCATCGCCGAACAGCGAGCTCTTCACTTCTATCTGCTTTACTTCTGTCTCTTTCACATTGACGGCTCTACTAACTTCTGTCTTTTTCTTACGCCCACTGAACAAATCGTCCTCACTATCAGAATCAAGAATGTTTTTCGCTTTTGAAGATTTAGCTTTTGAATTAGTTGGATTAAATAATTCGTTCTCTTCATCGCTAAGGTTATCAAATAAAGACTTAGATTTACTATCAATATTGTTACTATCGGCTCTAGATTTAGTGGCTTTAGTATCCTTAAAAAGAGTTTCATCACTATCAATAGTATATGTGTTACTATCGACTTTAGATCGAGTAGCTTTATTGACATCGAATAGACTATCACTATTTTTAGATTGACTGGGATTGGAGTCTCTAAATAGCGGACTATCAACTTCAGATTGTCTTTTGTTGATAGTAGATTTTACTTCCCTCTCAATATCAGATGCAATGTCCTTATAAGCGTTACCTAAAGTGCTTATACCAGGAATATTTTCACTACTTTTTGGTATATTTTTGAATAAATCGTCGTCATTATCATCAATAATGTTTAAGACTTTTGATTTTTGCGGATTTTCTACATTTGGAGTCGAAAATATATCCTCATCGTTCAATATGTACACTATTTTAGATGTAACATTTTTGTTTTTATATTCATTTTGTTTATATTCTGTTTCTGTACCTGAACTTTCATCAATATTACTATATTTAGAATCGATTGTATCTTTTGATTCTTCAGGTTCATTTTCTGTACATTCAGGCTTAATTTTGGTTTTTGTTTTTGCCAAATCCAGTTTATGCGTTTCCAGTTTTGAAGTTTCATCATTAATTGTATCGTTATTTTGACATTTTTCTTCATCAGCTTCTGATTTAATTACTTTCTTAGTTTGAGTATCTATTTCTGTTTTACGCTCTATTTCAGATCTAGACTTAGCGTCATCAATAGAACTAGAATTGTCAGTAGAATCATCAGCCAGGTCTATAGTAGATTTTAATACAGCTTCTTTCCTAGCCCTTCTAGTACTGGGTCGCCTTTTGACTTGAATTCTAGCTCTCTGCTTAGATAATTTATTGTCTAGAATATTAGAATCAGGTTCACCATCAAAGCTAACCGACTTCAATACGTTAGGCTCAATCTTATCTTTTGTGTGCAAATCTTCTTGGCTTTTCGTGAACATAGTCTGTACATCGGTATTTACTTTAAGAGCATCATTGTCTGTATTTTCGTTTGTTTTTGTAGATATAATCTGTCCGTCTGTCTGTTCAACGGCTTTCTTCTTTGGGGAAGCTCCTGGTAGTAAAGTGCTGACATCTATATTAAAATTCATAGTTTTCAGTTTGCCGACCTTCTTACTATCTGAATCTATGGCGTCTTTTGGTGGATTAACATCAGATTTTGATTTCTGTTCGAATATTCCTGCTTTATCTAAGACTGGTATTGATTTCGCTGCAGCATCTTTGATTTCTGATTTAGTATTACTATCAATTTTAGTAGGAATATCAGGAATAGTTATTTGACTGCTCTGAGAAGATTCTAATGATTCGTTTTGGCTTTTGATACCAAACAGATCGTCATCCGAATCTGATTTAAGGCTATCGGCATTGAAATTGCTCTTGCTTGCTTTTTGCGTGAAATCAACTTCTATGGCTGGCGGTTCATCGTGGAATATCCCGAACAAAGCGTCTTTATTACTATCTGCACTTAGGTCGGGTTTCTCATCAAGGATAGCGTCATTTTTCTTAAAGAAAAGAGCTTCGTCATCAGAATCATCATCGAATAGAGCGTTTACATTTTTACTTTTCTTCGGTTCAACTGATTTCTCGAACGCAGGAGGTTCTCTGAATATATCATCGAACACTGCTGGTGTACTGAATAATGTTTCATGTGGAGGGGAGAACAAGGCATCTTTTTCTTCGTCTACTTTATTGTCGCTTGTAGTCTCGAGTTTATCTAGATCTGGTATTTTGTACTCTACTGGTTGTGCGTTAAGGTCTGATTTTGATTCTTGTGTTGGAGTGAATAAATTATCTGGTTTTTGTGTAGTACTTACTTCTTTTGCATTATTGTCTTTATCAATAGGAACTTTGCTATCTACGACTTTAGATTTATTATCTATTTTGCTAATTTGCTCTTTTTCTTGTATAACATCTTCAATTGGCGCCTCTTTAGATTTTTGTTCTTTAACTATTGGTTTATCTTGCTTTACTGTTGGTTTTTCTTGTAGTTTTGGTTTGTGATCGTTTATTGTTGGTTTTTGATTTATCTTTGTTTCATTGGTATTTAATGACATTTCGTTTGTTACTAGATTATGTGCTTTAGATGTAGATTTTTGTTCATTTTTAGTATGTTTTTCAGGCTCTACTAGGTTATTTTCAGTGTTTACAGACTTTTCTTCATCATCTTCATTTTTTACTAGATTACGTTCCTTTTTAGACAAGGTTTGTTTTTGTATTATTGGTTTCTGCTCTGTTTCTGGCTTTTTATTAACATTGTTAAACAAATTAGAATCATCACTGTCTTCATCGTCGAAAAGTGATTTATTCTTCAACTTTGGTTTTTCAATATTTTCTACAGATGCTTTATTTATTTCACTTACTATAGGAGCCGGTTTGGTAAAGTTACTATTCGATTCTTTAGATGTTGTAGCAAAAATATCTTCAGTATCAATGTCATCATCAAAAATAGAACTCTTTTCCTTATTATTCACGTTTGCATTAACATTTTTGACAACAGTTTTATTAGGAATACCCGTTGATCTAGATATCACATTATTGTCACTCTTTTCTATTTTGCTTGTTGATGCGAACAAATCATTATCATCACTTTCATCATCAAATAATAGTAATTTCTTAGTTTCTTTCGATGAAATAACATCACTTTTTAGTTTACTACCCGAGTTTACTAAATTACTGTTTTCATCGCTTGATGATAGGATTTTGCTATCTTTAGCAAACAACTCATCATCATTTTCATCGTCAAATACCGATTTGGCTGACTTTTCAATATTATTATTAGGACCTCTACTCTTAAAACCATTTCCTTCATTTTCATTCAAAACTTTGTCTACATCAGAATAATTATGACTACCTAAATTGACGTTGCTTTTAGTTTGTTTCTTACTATTATCGATAACACCAACTTTATCAGTTGCCTTAGTTATTTCTTCAGAAACTACGTTTACGATATTAGATTTAGGTTCCGCTTCATTATTTTCAACTATATCTGCAAATATATCATCAACATTTCCAAACCGATTATTACTTGTCGTCAGATCTTTCGTTTCACGACTAGCTTTGTTTGAAGAAGTCTTTTTAACACTCTCCGCAAACAAATCATCATCACTATCAAAAATACTCTTTTCTTTACTAGTCTTTATTTCAGATTTAGTCGTTTTCGCTACAGCAATATCAGAAAATAAATCGTCATCCTCATCAAAGAGTGGCTTATTATTTTTCGTCTCTTTCTTACTAACATTGACGTTACTTGTGAATATATCATCAATGTCATCGAATATATTATCGCTGAATAAATCCACTTTAGGTTTAGGATCTCCTTTAGCTATTTCTTTACTCTTCTGTTCTCTCTCAGACTTAGCGAACAAGTCATCAAATATATCTTTCTCTTTGTTCTTTGGCCGAATGTTTTCTTCCGTCTGTGGCGGCGTGACGTCACTGTCCTCCTCGGACGATTGTCTCTGGTTCCGTTTCAAGATGGCGGCGCCGATGCTTTCAGCGCCCTTGTTGTTGCCGAAGAGGGATATGCCGCCAACAGGTTTCTGGGTAAAATAAATATTTGCATTTAATCAAAATAATTACAAATAATTTTTATTATATTGTAAAATGGAAACTATACACGGTGCATTTTATGGTGTGGGTGACATCTGACTGGTGACTGGACTTGCCGCCCTTACCTTGAAGGCTTGACACCTGCTACTAATGTAGCACCCCCCAGGAGCTCTGCAAACCTTACTAACACGAAGGAACATAACAACACAGAAGTGATTGTTATTTGGCTGCGGTCTTCTGTAAGGTGGAGGTATTTCACCAGTCGGGCTGTTCCAGTTCGAGCGATAAATCGCTATGCCCTACCTCTCTTAAAAATAATAATAACAAAATAATATCCGAAATAACTTTAATTTGTCTCCATTGTAGACAAAGAAATTCTAGCAGATGATACATTTTTACTGTTACCGCACCCATAAACTAACTAACTACATGACCCAACGGTTGACTGGTAGAGAATGCTCCTATCATTAAGTCCACCTTTTGTATTTCCTTTTGTGCAATAAGTTTTTAAATAAAATAAATAAATATATATGATACTATAATGGCATTACCTTAACAGCGTCAGCGCTCAAGTGAGGTTGTACACGCTCAACTCTGGGCTCAATCTTGTGTTCAGGAAACAGCGGTTTATCGGTCGACGGTGTTGATGTTACCTATGAATAAATAAATATTAACAACATCACATATATGTCGCAGTCATCTGGTTTAATCAGCTATTTGATTGGATCACTAGCGCGTTCATTGAATGACGACGTTTAATTGAATGACTAAAGGACAACTCGTCAAATTGTTTAATATAAAGTTCAACTTCTTGATTGAACGTCATTTAGCATAGTCGTTGAATGGGATATAGCTGACTTTGTAATGTTTGATTGACAATAGGGTGACCCTAAGTTCGCCACTTAAAAGATAACTAACTTTAGATAAAAAAATGAGGACATGACATAACACACCTTAAAAATTGTTTTTATTATATTTTAACAATTTTAAGTCTTAAGACACTTAAGCTAAAAAAATATTTTTTTACGAATAAGTCACTTTAAATCTCAATTTCACTCAAAAAATTATCAACATAGTGCTATTTGATTATATCTTTACCAGCTGTTTAACACCATCTTTGTTTTGATGAACACTAACGCCGCAGTCGGAAAAAATGAACTAAATTACAATCACCTGACTGATTTTACGTCCGCTATGTTCAAAGGGCAATGTTACAATCCGCTAACTTGTTGGACGTTGAGTGAGGCTTGTTCATTCAACGTCGGCCGAGTCATTCAATTAAACGTCGTCATTTAATATACGCGCTAGTGATCCAATCAAATAGCTGATTCAACCAGATGACTGCGACATTTATACTCCAGTGCACGAAAAAAGCATAATATACGTTGACTGAATACTTGAGTGACCAGCTAACTACAATTACCTAACATTTATATTATTAGATTCATAGTTTTACTTCATAATGTGAAATACTTATTTTATTTTATTATTAACTAGGTGACCCGGCGAACTTTGTTCCGCCTTAAAGGCAATAAATGACTTTTAAAAAAAGCAAAAATAAATGAATAATAAAGTATCCTATGTCCTTCTCCTGGTTCTAAACTACCTCCCCACCAATTTTCAGCCAAATCTGTTCCGCCGTTCTTGAGTTATAAATAGTGTAACTAACACGACTTCCTTTTATATACAGGGTGTAACAAAAAGGCGAAATAATATTTTAGGGTATGTCTCTATAGCAGGTGTACATTTAGTTGTATTAATATCAGCTAATTACAAACAAGTTTTTTCTTCCATACTAACTAAATAAATTGTTTTTTTACTGAAAATGTTGACAACCCTGATTGAGGTCATTCGCGCTCAACCACAGACGCGCCGCGCGATCAGCTGATGCGCGGCCGCCGCTACGCGCCCGCGCAGCCCACCCGCCTACTAGAAACTACTATTACTTAATTTTACTTGGAATAGGACTGAATAATCAAACCATAATTACCGAAATGCATTTATTAAAATACTATTTAGAAACAGTACATAGAAATAATCTGTTAGGTACATTTCTTTTCATAACTACATATGTAGGTACACGTAAAAGTTAATGTCTAGTTTTTAGGACAATACCCCAAATATGACTTTACCCACTGAACTACATGACTTTACAATTGAAAAAATCTCTCATTAATTGTCAGCGCCCCGTAATTTGAGTCCGTAAATAATTAAGACATAATAGGGACAACTTACAATGTAATCAACATGTAGGTATCAAATAATTATCGGAAATGGCAGTCATTTACTAACCTTATTTTTTTGATATGCTTAACTGACGCGATTTGCCAATTACTATTTTTTGTGTAATAAACAAATTAGTTTCTTGGAAAATGTTAATTTATGTATGTGCTACCTGTTAAGTTTCTTATCACCAACACTTATGCGCACAAGGATACACTAGAAAACCAAAGAACATTTTCACTGACACTGTTTTCTTCTTTCATTCGGCCTCGATACCACTCACAAAAGGTGACCCTTGGACCAAAGTCCGTAGGAATCAATTCTTGAACTCGCGTACTTGAATTGCGTAAACTGATCTGGATCGGGGTCTCGAGCTCTGGATGCTCCCGTGTGCTAGGACGACCTTCACTTGTGGGCGGTCGGAAAGAGCCAGTGCTACAGTGCAGTCGGAGACACAGGTTCCTGAAGCAGGTGTACGACCTTAAAAGCCGCTGCTCCGCAAAGGGTCTGCCATCGATGAATCGCTGGCGATACAGTTCACGAGCACCATTGATGCTCCCGGATGAAGCACCCCGACATAAAATCGTTTCATACTATTCACTATTTGAATACAAAGAATGATCTTCGCGAGACATAGTGACGAAGAATGAGATTTTGAAAGTTTAGATAGCGACTGCCCAACGAGAACGAATACGAGCAACTAAAAAACACCACAGACCAATAATGAACAAAAACCCTATTCCCGTAGGTACGTAGGGATGCTCGATTTCGATTTGATTAATCGATCGATCGCAATTGAGATTTTTGTAACTTAATCGATTAATCGAAAATGGAAAAATCGAGAAAGTCAATTATCTTAAGTTTATGTTTAAAGTCAATATTTACAACAATTTAAAATGTTGGCCCGACAGTCACACGCAGTGATAAAAAAAATGTTGAGGTTTTGTTGCTGATAACAACAATTGGATAATGATAGTCTTTGAAAAAGTATTGTAAAATGTGTGTTTTATATCCCAAGCAACGAGATTTATGATTTTCGAAAAAAAAATTTAGCAGTGATTAAGATTTTGTGTAACAGATTATAAAAGCGCGCGTAAACGTCAAGTCACGTCACTTTACACCTAAACGAACGGAACGCCTTAATTCTATGCAAATATCAAATTTTAAATGAATCGAAATTGTTCAAATAAATCCTTAATATGGTTAGCGACACAATAATTCAATTTACTCGGTAAAATCATCGTTTCGTCACATTAAAATAAATAAAATCCGCCGACAGCTGTCATTTGCGAATTGTAGTGTTTAATGACGTCACACAAAAGGTGCTTTCTGTTTCGGTTCTTTTGTTCCACAGACAAAAAAAGTAAAATTTAATTATTAGAAATAAAATACTTTAAAATAAAAAAATAAAAATGTAAAGATATTACTTAACTAATAAGCTAACATAGCTAAAGTTTTAGTAATCTCAAACTTTCACTTTTTTATACTTAATACATATTTTTATTTGTAGATTTTTACATTTTACCGAGAATTCTGTGTTTCATTTTTAACATGTTTAGCAGGATCTCAACGAAAAAGTTTAGAAGAAACCGTTCTAATGTAACGGCATTTCTAAGATTAATCGATTAATTAATATCGGTGCTACGCAAATAATCAATTACCAAAATATCGATTATTTCACAATCGATTAGCATCCCTAGATCCCTACCCGGAAAGCGGTCCGAAGGTGACAGTCACACAGGCGACAGGATAATATTATTGGCTAAGCGCATTGTTACCTGAAGAAAAAGTGTCAATAGTTACTATGTACTGGAATAGGAGAGAGGAGGATTTATTCTATAGTAAAATTAAAGATGTCTTAGAGCATATTAATAGTAAATACTCTAAATTTAATGTTATAATAGGAGGCGATTTTAATATAAATATTTTGCAAAACAATTTAAAAACAAACCAATTCATCGAACTTATGTCAGAATATAACTTAACTCAGCATATCAAATCCCCTACACATATTACAAAAAACACAGGCACATGCTTAGACCTAATATTCAGTAATATAAATACAAAATTAATACAAACCAATATAGAAGATTTTGGACTATCAGATCACATGGCGACAATAATAAATATAAAATTAACACATAACTTCAAAAATAACACATCTTGGACCACTGAAAGGAGAATATTTAATAGAGAAAATATAGAGAAATTTAAATCACAACTTCGTGACATAAATTGGATAGAAATTATTAAATCAAATGAGAACGTAAACCAAAGTTACGAAAAATTCCATCATACATTAAAACATATTTTGAATAAATGTATTCCAAAATTAACGATAAAATTAAAAAGTATTTACAAAAAACATTGGTTAACAGTGGGTATAAAAAAAGCTTGTAAACATTAAAAGACTATTAAAAATTATTTCATCAAAATGTAACAACTTAATAATAAAAAATCATTACAAAACATACGAAAAAATACTTAAAAAATCTATAATAACATCTAAAAAATTAGAATTCATAAATAAAATGTTTAAATCAACCAATAAAGTTAAAACCATGTGGAGTATAATACATGAGCGAACAAACAAAAAGCCCCACAAAGACAAACACAATATAAAACTAAATATCAATAATGAAGTTATGTCAGATCCGCAGAAAATTGCAGACACATTTAATTGTTTCTTTGCGTCCATAGGAGAGTATTCTTCGTCAAATCCCTACCCAACTGGACGTCCTGTACTTCACCCAACTAAAAATTCCCTATTTCTCGGCCAAGTAACTCGTTCTGAAATATTAAAAATTATTATAAACCTTAAAAATAAGAAAAGTCATGGTTTCGATGACCTACCACCTACCTTGTTTAAGCAATGTGCAGACGAACTTGCTACGCCACTATGCTTGCTCATAAACAAATCTTTCTCAGAAGGGGTCTTTCCTGATCTATTAAAAAAAACAATAGTCAAACCCATTCATAAGAAGAAATCGAAGACTGATCCCAATAACTATCGCCCCATTGCCCTTTTACCAACAACTTCAAAAATATTTGAAAAAGCTATGTATGATAGAGTTACTAAGTTTTGTGAGAAATTCGGAATATTTAATGAATGTCAAAATGGGTTTCGTAAAAACCGCTCCACTATTTTAGCAGTTTACAAATATATTCAGGAAGCATATAATGAAATTAATAATAAAAAATATGCTATAGGTATACTATTAGACATGACAAAGGCATACGATACAGTACAATATAGTATATTATTAAAAAAATTATATGGAATCGGAATTCGTGGTCTAAGCTACGATTGGTTTGTTTCCTATTTAAAAGACAGAGAACAATTCGTCGAACTAGAGTATTTTGATAAAAAAAAATCCAAAATCCAAAATATAACATCGTGCGGAAAAATCTTAAAAGCCTCAATTCCCCAGGGAAGTGTATTAGGATGTTTTTTATTTTTAGTTTATATTAACGACCTAGCAGAATCCGTAAAACATCAATGTGTTATGTTTGCAGATGACGTCTCTATTCTCACCTCGACGCACAATAATTCAAACTTGAACCAACAAATTAACCAAATAATGTTAAATACAACACAGTGGATGAAAGAACATAATTTACAAATCAACTTTTCAAAAACCAAATTAATAAGTTTTTACCCATACCAAAAAGCCCCCATAAAAATTAACTTCAGCTTTAATAATATCCAAATAGAACAGGTCAATGAATATACCCTTCTTGGTTTAAAAATAGACTCTCACCTCAACTGGAAATCTCATGTACAAAAAATAAGAAATAAACTTTCAAGTTTTGCCTATGCACTAAGAGAAATAAAAAAAACTACAGATACAAAAACAGCAATAGTGACCTACTATGCATATGCATACGCCTGGTTGAGCTACGGAATATCCCTGTGGGGAAATAGCTCAGACATATGTACCCTCTTCATAATACAAAAAAAAACTTATTAGAATAATAGCAAATATAGAACAGACTGATAGTTGTAAGCCTTTTTTCAAAAAATACCAAATACTTACGTTAAATTGTATATACATCCTAGAAATCTGCAAATTTGTGCGAAAATATCCAAATTTTTACAAAAAACGAAATGATGAAATTAAAAACCATCACCTGCGCAATATGAATAAGCTAACATTACCAACATCAAGAATTACATTACATAGTAACAGCCCACACGTTATGTCAATAAAAATATACAATAAACTACCGGAAAAAATTAAAGCTATAACTAAAGACTCTATGTATATAAAAGAAATAAAAAATTTATTAATTAATAAATGCTACTACAACTTAAAAGAATATTTAGAAGATAGATTATAAAATGTTTTAAGAATAATATTTTGTGTTTAGCTTTTAAGCATATTTATATCCGGGCATTGATATTATGTACATCAAATCGCCTCTCTTCGATTGCAGTGCCCTAACAGGGTCTATAATGATCAAAACATTTATATATATAACACCTTTGTACTACATTATAGAGCAATAAATAATTGAGTATTGAGTATTGAGTACAATGTTTGCGAAATGATCGCTGATTGGTGCGGGCGCTTAGACTTTTGACGTAAAGGTGCCGCAGTCCACGTGGACTCCCGTTGTCGTGATCTTTGTGTGCGTGATTAGTCATTGATATAATAAGCGCAGAAGGTCACCAAGTTGAAATGATTGGTAGGTAGGAGTATTTAATAAATTTACTGCTTTTGTGATCTAATAATATTCCTTAGGTAATATTTAAAAGTATGAATGGACAGTACAAATAATAAATGTAAATATCATGTTTTCGATTACAAAACTGTGCTTGCTGATATTGACTATTTCTGTTAGGTTATGTTATGTACCAAACATCTCATATTTAAAAACCGGCAAAGTGGGAGTCGGACTCGCCCATGAAGGGTTCCATAGAAGCAAGTGTGATAATATTTGTATTACTAAAGGTAAATTGTGGTTTACGATTTATGACGTATTAAAAAATTACTTACTAGATCTTGTTCAAACTACTACATTCTGTAGAAGTTTGCATACATTTTTCTACTTTAAACACCACACGTAGGTATAGGTTTGAAGAAAAAAATGTTGACTTTCAGTTTTAAGTATGGAGAGCCCCTAAAGTTAATTGTTTTTTTCTATTTTAGTGAAAATCTTAATGCTTAAAGGTTCACAGAATACATCTACATACCAAGTTTTAACAGCAATAGGTCTCATAGTTTCGGAAAAAAGTGCCTGTGACATACAGACAGAACGTACAGAACATTTGGCTACGGAACCCTAAAAAGTAGTGTTAAATAAGTACTTAACCATCACGATCACTGCACACTCAACTGAAATTTGTCAAAGTTGCACATCTGTATTCTACTAAATCTTTTGCTTCATTTTGATTTATGATTTGTTTACATCTAATAGGGTTATCAACGATAAGTTTTAGTAAAAACTTTGACATCGATTTACTCCCTAATTAATAGCTGTACGAGGTTGTGGTTTTGCATTGGAACTACACACTACCTACCCTACACGCCCTTAAAATTTTATTTCACCTTTTTGTTACACACTGTATATAGATTAATTTTGACATGACACACTTAATAATTTTGACTATATTTTGACATAATTATGTTTTCTAATTTTTTTATTTAATGAAATAATAATAACTTTGTAATGTAATGCAAGCATGAATCATCATTGTGTACTAGATATTAATTAAATATTTGCACGCCTATTAAGGCAAAACAAAGAGGACGCACAAAAACTATGTAAGACGCCTTGTACTTTTATACCTTTGGCAAATAAATGAATCTGAATCTGAATCATGCACCATTCCCGTCATTTCACTCGAATATCGGCACCAAAACACACACAAATGTAAAGCACACAAGCAATAGATACGCAATATAGTAATGAAGTATAGACACTTGAAAAACCACTTTAAGGCTAACACGTTAAGGTCGACAAATAGACAGGGTTCGTTAGTTACGTCATTTCATTGATAGAATGTGATTGGTCCGCGCCTGTCACTCGCTGCGTCCTTGAAAACGGTATGTGTACCTTCGCTAGCTCCCTTTTTTCAAGCCACGCCAACAGTGCCTTACTTTCGTGGTGCCATTTTCAAGCGTTAGAAATGCTTCTATGTTTTTATTGTTCACTGTTCATAATGCGCTCCACCCGCTCTCTATCAGGCCTAGCATACGCAACGCGACTAAATTTTATCGCACTCTTAACAAACGTCAAAATCGATTGAAGTCAGTGCGTCAGCTGCTGATTGGCTGAAAATACGAGTGCGGTGTGCTATTAGCCAATCAACAGTATCGAAACTTTTGTCGTCTCATGCGATAAATTTGTCATATTGCGTATGCTAGGCCTGCATATTACATATGGATCATGATGATGATGATTTTACCATTATTGTGTTGCTTATCATACCTATTAAGGATTTATTTTAATAATTAATATTTTTTTTATAAGTTTTCTCAATCAATGTTAGATTAAGACCACACAGAAGCATGTAGGTCAAAATGTATAAAAATGATGTACTTGAATACACACACACATGAAGTCCTACAGTTATTTTAATTTAAATGTTTTTATTTTATTTATTTCAATAACTATATACTTTTTTTGTGTTTTTTTTTCCAACTGACAAACTAACTGTATGGCTTGGTGCAAAATTAGTAATAAGTTTAGCTTTTTATTTGTAAAAAAACTACTGAGTTTCTTGCCGGTATCTTCTCGGTAGTTATAGGTTCCGAACCGGAGGTAGCTTCATTTGCATTGTATAGAGACGATTCATAAGTATTACAAATGTAATCTACATGAATAAAAAAATATTGACTTTTATTGAAATAATTTCCATTTATTTCATAATCCGATATTTTCATAAAATGAACTCGTTCCGACCCGTATCGGTTTGGTGTATAGAACGTTGACGTCAAAACTTCAACAGTCACGTGCTTGGCGTTTCGCGCGCTTTTTAAATGTGTTACAAAATCTTATTTTACTTTGGTAATTTACATTTCTTCCAGATAAATCGAATTGCTTGGGATGTAAAATGAACGAGCGCACATTTTAACGGGTTGATACAGCAGAAAAATTTCATCGCCTACGATAACTTGCGGTTAGCTCAGTTGGAAGAGCAGCACGCGCGATACGTGAAGGTCGTGGGTTCGATTCCCGCACCGCAAGGGGAGATGAAATTTCTTTAAATCCGTCAAGTAGCCAATCGGTCCATTATAATGAAATGGGGCGTGTCTTCATGTCTTGAACTTTAAACCAAACAACCAATCACAACTCACCTTGCTCTCCCTAAAATCGCTGAAAATATCCCCCTCTTCCGCGCCGAGTCCGCTAAACAAATCCTCCGCCAACCTACTCTGGTCCTTATTCCCGTGGCTGTAAGGCTTACTCTTGTGTAACTCGGCGAAGATGTCATCTTCTTCAGCTATATCTTCGGTAGATTGGTAGTGATCTAATGGAGGTGGTTCATCGCAGAACACTGTGCCTGAGAATACAGTAGATAACTAAACATGTCTGATTGGTAGCTTCATTTGCTTTATATAGAGACTATTCATAAGTATTACTAATGTAATCTAGGTGAATATTATTATAAAAAATAAAAATCTTCTAAAATTGGGCCTTGTGGGATCGATCCCAAGACGTTGGCAGCATTACCTCGCTGAATAGCTAACGAAACACGCTGTGCGAGGTAAGTGCCAGCCCTGGGGTATTTGTAAATATATAGTTTAGTTTGTATTGATAAGTTATTGTAAAATACATTAATTATTTAATTTAATTACATGTTTTGCAGACAATTGATTTGAAAAGATCTATGTGAATAAAAAATATTGACTTTGACTTTGACTTTGGTAGATAAATACACGTGATTGCACAGAAAAATTTACAGAAATTGGTTTTACAGAAATATTAAATTTTATAGTACAGTAGATTTAGCCGATTATCTGAATTAATTGGGACCGGGGTCGATTCGGATAATCGAAAATTCGGATAATCGGACATAGGCTGGTAATAAAAAAACGAACTGCCACACATATAATTATTGAGTTAAAAAAATAAACGTTTTTTTTTCTTTCACGGAAGCCGCGTGACGCGAAACATGTAGTATCTTGCATCTAGCTTTCAACCATAACAGTTGAAATATATCTAGACTCGAGCGTGTTTCAACTTGTTACAACAATACAAAACAAAAATTACTTGGTTTACATTTTTTATATTAAGCTTAGGACCGATTCGGATAATTGGCGATTCGGTTAATCGGCGTTCGGATAATCGGCGTTCTACTGTACTTTACGCCGTACTAGCCGGAGGCTAACGGTTGATACAGCAGGAAAATTTCATTCGCCTACCATAACTTGCGGTTAGCCTAGTTGGAAGAGCAGCAAGAGGGAGATAAAAAAAATCTGTTTCTAATATAAAAATATTCAAGTAAGTACAATTTAGGCGGTCTTATTGCTAGAAAGCATTATCTACCTTTAAGTAATCTTTTATTTTGGGGGTCGAATCCCACACCGCAAGGAGAGATTCAATTTTTCTGTTTCTTTCAAGTGTTTATAAGGGGGAAAATACTTTTTTTTATAGTGAAAAAAAGTCGATGTTTCCGATTTCAGTTATATTTTTTTCAAATGTTCGTTGAAGTCCAAGGATGGTTTTTACGGCGAGAAAAATTCGAATAATTGCCGGGAAAACTTTAAAGATAGCCCTCTTTTTCCCAGTACAAACGTTTTAGAGTCAAGCCACATTCCAAATCTTTTGTGACAGGACGTAGTCTGTCGGGTCCGCTCGTAATTAATAATAATCATTGTTCCCCACATACCTGCAGACGGCTGATCGGGTTTGTACTGCTTTTTAGCGAGACTGGGCGGTGAGTACTCCGCTTCCTCAACCGGTATCTAAAACAACATTATGTTTTAATTTATTTTAATTCTAGAGCTAAGTGGAGATAAAATTACTTTTGTTTATATTTTATTTTGTTTTCTTGCTGAGGCTGCGAACTTTTCCATCCACCCTCGTAGCTTAAGCACTTGCGTTACAGAAATCAAATACAACGACAGACCGGAGGCAATATAGAAAAGGTCGTTTTCTATATTGACCCGACCGGGGATCGAACCCGGGGCCTCAGAGATGGCGCGACGCCGATTCCGGCACGCTCGCCTCTCGGCTACGGTGGTCGTCAAAATTAATATTGTAAATGGGCATGAAACGATTCTATTTTAATATTTATCAGCAATTATGTGTCTTTTGGTTTAAATAATCTATGTAACTCTATCTATCTATGTACCTTAGTCATCTTGGTTCTATCTGCCTCTATCTATGTACCTTAGTCATCTTGGTTCTATCTACCTCTATCTATCTATGTACCTTAGTCATCTTAGTTCTATCTGCCTCTAACTATCTATGTACCTTAGTCATCTTAGTTCTATCTACCTCTATCTATCTATGTACCTTAGTCATCTTGGTTCTATCTACCTCTATCTATCTATGTACCTTAGTCATCTTAGTTCTATCTGCCTCTATCTATCTATGTACCTTAGTCATCTTGGTTCTATCTGCCTCTATCTATCTATGTACCTTAGTCATCTTGGTTCTATCTGCCTCTATCTATGTACCTTAGTCATCATGGTTCTATCTACCTCTATCTATCTATGTACCTTAGTCATCTTAGTTCTATCTGCCTCTAACTATCTATGTACCTTAGTCATCTTAGTTCTATCTGCCTCTAACTATCTATGTACCTTAGTCATCTTAGTTCTATCTGCCTCTATCTATCTATGTACCTTAGTCATCTTGGTTCTATCTGCCTCTATCTATGTACCTTAGTCATCATGGTTCTATCTACCTCTATCTATCTATGTACCTTAGTCATCTTAGTTCTATCTGCCTCTAACTATCTATGTACCTTAGTCATCTTGGTTCTATCTACCTCTATCTATCTATGTACCTTAGTCATCTTAGTTCTATCTGCCTTTATCTATCTATGTACCTTAGTCATCTTAGTTCTATCTGCCTCTAACTATCTATGTACCTTAGTCATCTTGGTTCTATCTGCCTCTATCTATCTATGTACCTTAGTCATCTTGGTTCTATCTGCCTCTATCTATCTATGTACCTTAGTATCTTGGTTCTATCTGCCTCTATCTATCTATGTACTTTAGTCATCTTGGTTCTATCTACCTCTATTTATTTATGTACCTTAGTCATCTTGGTTCTATCTGCCTCTATCTATCTATGTACCTTAGTCATCTTGGTTCTATCTACCTCTATCTATCTATGTACCTTAGTCATCTTGGTTCTATCTGCCTCTATCTATCTATGTACCTAAGTCATCTTGGTTCTATCTACCTCTATCTATTTATGTACCTTAGTCATCTTGGTTCTATCTGCCTCTATCTATCTATGTACCTTAGTCATCTTGGTTCTATCTACCTCTATCTATTTATGTACCTTAGTCATCTTGGTTCTATCTGCCTCTATCTATCTATGTACCTTAGTCATCTTGGTTCTATCTGCCTCTATCTATCTATGTACCTTAGTCATCTTGGTTCTATCTGCCTTTATCTATCTATGTACCTTAGTCATCTTGGTTCTATCTACCTCTATCTATCTATGTACCTTAGTCATCTTGGTTCTATCTACCTCTATCTATTTATGTACCTTAGTCATCTTGGTTCTATCTGCCTCTATCTATTTATGTACCTTAGTCATCTTGGTTCTATCTGCCTCTATCTATCTATGTACCTTAGTCATCTTGGTTCTATCTGCCTCTATCTATCTATGTACCTTAGTCATCTTGGTTCTATCTGCCTTTATCTATCTATGTACCTTAGTCATCTTGGTTCTATCTGCCTCTATCTATCTATGTACCTTAGTCATCTTGGTTCTATCTGCCTTTATCTATCTATGTACCTTAGTCATCTTGGTTCTATCTGCCTCTATCTATCTATGTACCTTAGTCATCTTGGTTCTATCTGCCTTTATCTATCTATGTACCTTAGTCATCTTGGTTCTATCTGCCTCTATCTATCTATGTACCTTAGTCATCTTAGTTCTATCTACCTCTATCTATCTATGTACCTTAGTCATCTTGGTTCTATCTGCCTCTATCTATCTATGTACCTTAGTCATCTTGGTTCTATCTGCCTTTATCTATCTATGTACCTTAGTCATCTTGGTTCTATCTACCTCTATCTATCTATGTACCTTAGTCAAATCCCCCCCCAGCCTCCTGGCCAACTCAGCCGCTATATCCGAGGGCGTCGGCTTACTCCCAGCTGTGGGCAGAGATCCCACGTTTGACTCTTGCTCAGACTGGAGCTCCGAGCTGGCGGTGGACTCCTGAAACACACAAACATACATTAAACCATACTAATATTATAGATGCGAAAGTAACTCTGTCTGTCTAACCAGACACTGTACCGCTTTTATGAACTTTGGTGCAGGTGTATGTACATTAAGCCTCTAGAACGGCCATAGGCTACTTTTTGTTTTAAAAATGAGCGGGAATAGGGGTAATATCGCCTATGAAGTTTAAATGGGATAGTGTCAAGGGCACCCCTTAATTGGAGAAACAATTATCTGGACAACATAATTATCATCAAAACACAATTGTCTTCATAACACAATTACCATGATAACACAATCATCTTGATAACACATTATCTTGATAACACATTATCTTGATAACACATTATCTTGATAACACATTATCTTGATAACACAATTCTTTAAATACCAATATCAACTTAATAACACAATTATCTTGATAACTAATTTACATGATAACACCATTATGTAAATAACATAATTAATTATCTTGATAACACAATCACCTTGATAACAGAATTCTTTCAATACCAATATCAACTTAATAACACAATCATCTTGATAACACAATTATCTTGACAATACCCACCAGTATACTGACCTCGGCCTGTGCCCGCGGCGCGTGTGTGACGTCACGCGGCGGCTCGTCGTCGCTGTACTCAGACTCAGCGACGGACGCTGAGCTTTCAGAGTCGCTGTCTTCAGGGTGGAGTCCTGCAAGGAGGAATTATGTCATCGACGGTTAATATATTAACCACTTATAAGCAGAAAACTAAGCTCAAACTCAAATATTTATTTATTCAAGTAAGTTACATATAACAATTTTGAATCGTCATTGATTACAATGAAATTTAATTCTTTTTTTTATATTACACTTCAAGATTGACCTCATCCCACCTGATATTAAGTGGTAAAGAGGTTCAAGCTTAAGGGTCAAACGTACAGCATAACAAAAGCTGTTACTGGACTTGTCGCCCTTACCTTGAAGGCTCGGCCCCTGCTACTAATGTAGCACCCCCCAGGAGCTCTGGAAACCTTACTCACACGCAGGAACACAACAACACCGAAGTCATTGTTATTTGGCCGCGGTCTTCTGTAAGGTGGAGGTATTTCACCAGTCGGGCTGCTCCAGTTTCCAGCATTCTACTTTAATTAAACCACTCACCAGCATGCCATTTATTTCTCCAAGGCTGGGAGCCTATTATGTACGGGAGAGGCCTGTGTCCATACATGTCTTTAGGCTTCAGAACAGTCCTGTAACAATATAACGTATAATTATATTAACGTGTACTATCAACATTTCTTACTGATTTATTCACTCTTATTGGTCGAGCTCTTCGATAGCGCTGTGGCTAAGGTAGGCGTTCAAAGCGCGAAAGGTCCCGGGTTCGATTACCGGTCAGCTCAATTTAGAAAACATTTTTTTCTAAATTAACTTGTGTCTGGGTGTGCTGGGATGTATTAAATAACTATGGCTGGCAAATAAATAAATGTTATCTCTTCTAATCTTCATCAATGTATTATATGTTCTCTGACCACTTATTTCTGACAAAGATTGATTGATGCTATGAAGACCATTAAAGAAACAACAGTGTGTGTTAACGCCTCACCTTGCTGGCTCCTCATCGTCGGAAGCGTCGGAGTCGCTGTCCAGTATCTCGATGAGGTCGTGCGAACTTTCCAGCACTCTGATGCTTTGCTGCAGCCGCTCCAACTCCTGGGACGGCTGGGGGCCCGGCTCAGCTGTCTGGGAGAACACGACAACTATTTGAGAACCAATATGTACTCAGCAAATTGGCAGTATCGGCTAAGTCGTTTTAGAACTGTGCCGACCTACGACATTACCTATAAGTCGACACAAATACAGCCTCAACAGAATTGTCATAGTAAACAACGCTCCATACGTAATGCACGATTAGCCGATTGATACATCGATCCTACATCGCGATGTCAGAGTTATCGTCGCCACTAACTATACGCCGTTATTTTTTATTTACCATAAAAAAATAAATCACGTATGTAGACAAAGGTCTTAATTGTAAAAGTGCAAACCGATTTTTTTTTCGATTAAAAATGACTTTAGTGTTGTAAAAGTGCAAACCGATTTTTTTTTTCGATTAAAAATGATTGTTTTTTACTTAAATTGACAAAAAATGTGTGGACATCCGTCTTTTTAACACGCTTTTATTAGCTCGGGTTGTATGTATCTATGTAACGGAATCTTTGAATCTTAATTTGACCCACTTCCCGGTCTTTGATTAAGATGAAATTTTGCACACGCTCTGAGTTCTGATCTGTTCTGATTACAAATCCAATATGGCGGCCTCCCCAAGATGGCGAACTGACTGTTTGAAATGCACTTCCATGATATGGGTATCAAAAGAAAGGGTTTGCTGTCAGAAATACGAAAAAAATAGTCACGTGATTCAAATCCAATATGGCGGGCGTCCAAGATAACGGACAGGCTATTTGAAATGCACCCCTATGATATGGGTATTAAATGAAAGGGTTTGCTGAATGGGATACGAAAAAGAATTATATAATTATTGATACATGAGAAAACTAAAAAGTAGAAAATAAAAATAATAGTTTAAAAAATTAAAAAACACGCTTTTAGCTCGCACTAAAAATTACAAAATAATTCAGACATTTAAGAAAGAAAGCGTGGAGCGTTTTGTCCAAAAAGAGTAAAGATAACATAAACGCTCCACGCTTTCTTTCTTAAATGTCTGAATTATTTTGTAATTTTTAGTGCGAGCTAAAAGCGTGTTTTTTAGTTTTTTAAACTATTATTTTTATTACTCAATGAAACTATTGGCACGCAACATGTCAATGAAATACGCACGACATCTTGTTTCACTATCGCAGGTTACTTCCTACTACCTTACTACCTTTCTCAAAGAAAAACAAATTAACATAGAATCGGAATAAGGTTGAGAGTGCACTGACAATGCCCACTCAGCTGAGTTCCCCAAAAGGGCGCTTCCGCGCGTAAGCGTAATAATAATCAAATTAGTCAAAACACTTTCATTTTGTAATCTAACTCTCCCTTAATACTTTTTCTTGCTTAGGAAAGACACGTTACGTTTTGCAACACGTTACGTTACGTTTTAGTTATTAGGTATCTACTTATTTGTCGAAAATATCACGGTTTCATAACTAGGTAGCTACTAACCTACAATTGGCTACTTGACAGTTTTTGAAAAAGTATTGTAAAATGTGCGCCCGTTCATTTTATATCCCAAGCAATTCGATTTATCTGGAAATAATCTAAATAACCCGAGAAAAATAAGATTTTGTGTAACACATTTAAAACGCGCGCGAAAACGCCTAGTCGCGTCATTGTTGCAATTATGACGTCAACGTCCTAGACAACGAACCGATACGCATAGGAACGACTTAATTAAGATAAACGGAAAATGTTTCGATAAATTCTTTATACGATTAGAGACACAATAATTCAATTTAATCGGTAAAATAATCATTGTTTCGCCACATTAAAATAAATAATTTTCGCCGACAGCTGTCATTTCCGAATTGCAATGGTGGTTTCCGTTTCGGTTCTTTTGTTCCACAGATAAAAAAACTAAAATTTATTTTGCAAAAATAAAATACTAACTATGCTTTTAATTAAAAAGTAAAATGATTACTTAACTAATAAGCTAACATATCTAACACTTTTCATATTTTATTGTTAACACTGTCAAGTAGCCAATTGAAACGAATCTTGGCGTATTTAAAGAGCTATTTATTGTGTGCATTACTTTTGTATTGTCCTGAAATCTACACAAAATCTACCTACACGGATTTCAAATAAATAAATAAAAATAAACAGAAAGTAAAATAAACAGTCCTTTTACAGAAATAAGGACATTTTGTTGTTGTCGCACTTGGTTAAAAGCGTCTAAAATTCGCTGCGTTAACACTTCAACTGTGTTTGGTTCACTAACATAAACACTTCATTTAATCTCAATAAAAAAAATGACTCCAATCCGCGCAAAACAGGCATTCATTCGATAACGATACATTGGCGTTAGGATTGTTTAACAATCAATTACACAAAGCAATCCTTGGCGCTCGGTCCACGGACGTCAGCTGTTGTACTTTTTGGTAATAGTATGGATGCAAGCCGTCCGAATGAATTATTTTCCAGGCGGAGTACTGAGCATATGCCAAACTGACGAGCGGCATCATTAGTGCTTCCTCGCGGGTCTTCTTCGAAATACGTAACCACGTCGTCGTACAAGTGTTGTGAGAGCGCCGGTCTTCCTCGTCCTTGAGCATGTCTACTCACGTAAAACGAACCGTGTGGCCTGGTCCACAAGAAATAATTCTCAGTCCAGTGATTAATTTCGCGCGCGCGTGTCATGTGACGTTAAGTAGGTCACGGTCAACGGTCAAGACGCAACTAGTAGGTTGCGCGGGCGCGGGGTTGAGGGGTTGCGGCCGAGCCGTGCCTCGCCGCCCGCTGCGCCTCCCCCGCCACACACCCGCGTTATGAGTGTGTGTGCGTAACAGGGAAACGATGCGATTATTCAATGAAAACGTAGTATTGATGCACGCTAGTCGTAGTAAAATGATAGATTGCCTGCTATTTACTTCTTTTAAAGAGATAAATTACTTAGTCCGTTTTTTTATTTATAAATACATAAATGTAATAAGTAACTGATACTGATACTGTGGTTAAATTTTTTCTGGTAATTAAAAAATATTCCTGTATACATATATGTCACCGTGAGATTGTAAAAATCGTTAGATTACAATCTATCTCGCGAGATTGTAAACTGTCGACAGATTGTGAACCGTAACATTATGATTGCAATTTAACGCATTATTTTTCGCTATATTGTAATCTATCGATGGGAATCGGTCAAATTGTGAACTGACGTGGAACGAAATGCATCTCGCGCGCTGATTGGTTGAGAGTTATGTGCCCCCCGCCGCCCCGGCATTCGCCATATTATTTCTTTGTTATTTCGTTTGTTGTTTTTATTAATTTATGGTATGTTTAAAGGTCTAAATATTTTTTTATAAAAGTTTCTTAATATTTTCCAATTTTAATTTGTGGTAAAAGACAAAATAATTGTTTCATTTTATTGTAATTTTCAATTATAATTTTGAGTGTTTGAAGAATAAATATTTCGGTACAATTATTTCTCAACGTATGTCAGGATTATTGATTACCTAGTAAATAGTAAATAAATACTTAAAGATTTTTTGAAGTGCATTTATTTTATTTAAACGACATCTCTATTTCTTTAAATAAAAGAAATGATTTGAATTGAATTTCATTCCTAACTTTACGCGGACATAAAAAGGATTGGTCGCTCATACAATAAACCGACCAATCAGGAAAAGCTTTCGGACAGTTGACAGTTTGACGCCTAACAGATTGTAATTTAACAATTTTACTTCGATAGATTACAATAAAGCGAAAAATAATCCGTTAAATTGCAATCCCCAGTTACGGTTCACAATCTGTCGACAGTTTACAATCTCGCGAGATAGATTGTAATCTAACGAGTTTAACAATCTTACGGTGACATATACAACAAACCAAGATTGGTAGTTGGGCCTTGGTCCCCGAGCAGATAACACCTAGCTCGGCGGAAGTACTTACACATTTAGTGAAGAACATACGTTCCTTACAGAACAAAAATAGTGTCTCTTTATAATATTAGTGTAGGTTACCTTCGGTTGTTCCGTTGGCACCACGTCGACATCATCATCGTACACTCGACTCTCTATGAACTGGCTGTTGCTGAGTGCCATGAACCTGTAGACGAGAAGATTATCAAGTACTATAGAAGGTACCAGCCGCTGAATTGCCCATACATTTAAGACTCAAATCAAAACATGGCTTATGAAAAAGGTTTATTACACTGTACAAGAATTTTTTAATGATACAAATATGTGTAGCACGCATGCGCATTACGTCAAATTTATCGCATGAGACGACAAAAGTTTCGATACTGTTGATTGGCTAATAGCACACCGCACTCGTATTTTTAGCCAACCAGCAGCTGACGCACTGACTTCAATCGATTTTCACGTTTGTTAAGAGCGCGATAAAATTTTGTCGCGTGACGCATGCTAGGCCTGGTGAAATAGTTATAATGTCCATCTGCACCTAGATAATCTTTATTGTTAATTCAAATATTTTAATGCCCAATTGTGATGTTTGTTATTTATTTTAAAAGAGGATATCAGTTGAGTTTGTTGCGGCGCTTCTTCTCAATAGAACCAACGTCGAGGCGCTGGTAGGAACAAATAATTGACGTGCAAAGGAATTTATTGTAAATCCACTTGCAGGAATAAATCATGTCATTTTATTTCGATGTCAGAGGTGAACTTGATTTGGTAGATTTTTTTTAACTCTTCCACAGTTTGTACAAAAATGATAGTATTGCTTATTCCCGCAAACTCGTTTCAATAAGGACGCAGCGAATGAACAGCAAACAATGATTCAATAATTGTTTCTGTGTCTTTAAAGTATTTAATTTTATTTTTATTTTTTATAGTAGCGCAGTATATTGACTCCTCCCAGCCTGATGGTAAGCAAGAGAGGAACCCACATCGCGATGACAACGGATTTGATACCGAAATATCCTATCCGTTAGCATCGCCATACTGGCCCGCAAGATGTTTCTTCACGCTCCTTTTGAAGGAATCCATTTCGCAAGTGCGTGATGCACAATAAAAAATTTAAAATATTTGTTAGGAGGATATTTATTAACATTGTTGAACTATTTTAAACTACCGGAGGCAAAGAGGTTGATGCAATAGACAAAATATTCGCCTAAGATAACTTGCGGTTAGCTGAGTTGGAAGAGCAGCACGCGCGATACGTGAAGGTCGCGGGTTCGAGCCACCGCAAGGGGAGATAAAAATTTAAACGTATTTTAAACTCACTTATTATTGACGTTCTGTAGATCAACACTGGCTCCATCTAGCGCCGTCACCATCTCATCCAGCTTCCGATTAACCTCTTGGCATCGCGTCACCAGACTCTGAGGAATAAAATTTTAAACATAAAACCCCGACAATTTAATATTAGCGCTTATGTTTACGACGTAAGTGCGGCCAAAGTTTTTTTTATATTACACTTCAAGATTGACCTCATCCCACCTGATGTTAAGTGGTTATAAGGTCCTAGCTTAAGGGTGACCAGTAAGGCATGATAAAGCTGTTACTGGACTTGTCGTTCTTACCTTGAAGGCTCGACCCATGCTAATAATGTAGCACTCCCCAGGAGCTCTGGAAACCTTACACGCAGGAACACAACAACACAGAAGTGATTGTTATTTGGCTACGGTGTTCTGTAAGGTGGAGGTATTTCACCAGTTGGGCTGCTCCAGTTCGAGCGATAAATCGTTATGCCATACCTCTCTTGTTGTTATTGCATTATATAGAACTTTCATAAATATTACTGATTACACTGGTCAACAAAATTTTAACTTTTTCTTGCCACACGGAGTTTTTTGATATTTTTTACTTTAATTGGTGATTGTAAGACAAAATCAACAGTTAAAAAAAATTGCTAGGCATAGGATTTTATTCTATTGATTATTTAAAAATAATAAGAATAACACAGATCTCTTGAATTAAAAGTTTTCTTTATTTATAAATTACTTTATAATCTAAGATTTTCTTGAATATTAAACTTCTGGTTTGTCCCTTTTAATTTTTCATCAGTTTTGGGCTCCATTTGCCCTGGTAACGCTTTTCCATATTAGAAAAGTCCTGATGGAACCTCTTACCGTGCTAGTCGCTGACAGCACCTAAATTGTAAGGAAAAAATCCAGATGCGAGTCTAAAAAATTGATCTTAAGTGACATGTTGCAACCCAATGCTTGATATTACAATAATAGCTCGCTAAGCAACTATCTGTAGCTCTCACTCTTGTCGTAACCCGAAAATTTTGCTACAACATTTTTAAAAGCTTTCCATATAGATTTTCATAAATAGCTTAATTTTTCTTTATATCATTAACCCTTTATTAACTCCCTAATTCGAGTGCGAACAGAAATACCGTCTTTTATCCTTGCATCACTTATTTTTAGGGAATTTTTAAGTTATTTTATGAGTTATTAGTTCTTGCAATTTTTCACAATGATCTAGTCTTATAGCCGAAGATAACTTAGGGTATACCTAACTTATCTTCAGCTACATCCTAAATAAGTGTTTTTTCTTATTATTTATACGTATCATGTCAGTGACACAAAAATAGTAATCTGACTGAAACGTGATCACCCTGTTCAGTCCATATCATGGGTACAGCAAACGGCATAGGTTGTGCACCTTTCTTCCAGTCAGTTAATTTTTTTACACGTGTTATGTAACAGACATGAGGGGCCTAGGATTTGTCTTGATGGGCGACAGAAAAACGAAAACATTGGTGATAACACTCCAACACAAGATTCGTAAAATTTCGTCCTTGTTTTTAAATGTAAGTTCTCCGCAGATATTACAAAAAGGATTAGGATCATTATTACACTTTCTCGTCATGTTCACTGGGTTAATAAATCACAAGAAAGTGTTCAAATTCAACGAAAATTCTTTTTATAACTATTTACTTGTAAGCGTTTCTGTTACTTTACTGCCGTAGTACTAGTTATGAGTATTACCGTATCACAACAAATATGAGGCTAATAGACGTATAAAAACTGTGATTTATTAATGAGTGTAGATTCATAAAACAAAATTAGCTATCAAAGTTCGTGTGGCAAAACCAGTGTTATTACAGTTACTGATTTAGTTTTCAACTTTGAACTATATGTGCTTTTGTTTTAATATAGAAAAGAAATTATACTAACCTGGTGTATGTTTTGTAGGATGTCGAGCAGTTGTTTGTCTCCCGCGAGGCTCCACTGGGCCGCGGTGCTCCGGAGCGACGCTGAGTTAGCTTCCATTGTTGTTCTCCCTATAATAAATCATAAAACACATTCTTAATATACACTGTTAACGTCTGTTGTCAATCATACCCAGTCACATGTATTCCTAGAAATTTTCCAAATTCTAATCCTTCTATATTATAAATTCAATTTTTTTACAAATGTGTGAAGGTCTGGACGTATGTTCGTTACTCTTTATGCGAAAACAACTGTTAACAACTGCTGTGATCCACCTACAGCCCTTTTGGACATAGTTTTGATATGTCAATATGTTTTCATTTTATTTTTGATGTTACCTTTTATTTTTACATGTCTGAATGTGCGTACATATTTCTGTGGTTGTTGTTCAAATATATGGTACAAGCATAGAATAAGTTAAATTGTAGTTATTATTCCATTATACTTCTGAAAGAATTTTCATCAAATTTGGTAGGAATAGTGATGACATATATTAAAATTAGCGAGCAAAACGATGGAATTACTCCTCTTTAAACAAGGACCACTCTTAATGAGAAAATTTGATTAAAACTAAAATAGTGGGCACTATAAGTTTGTAATAAAAAACTTTAAATCATTGCGAATCATTTTCATAAATGAAAAAAAAATTAGGTGTAGTTTAGCTAATAGGATATTTTATTACTAATCATTAAAAACAGAAATGTCTACAAACAGAAATCATTTCAAGAAAATGAAAGTGCAAAGAAGTTTTTGAGTCTCATTTTTTAGACACTCAGTCATACAAAAGTTGAACTGATTTATAAATACTAACCAATTAGGATAATTATAGGATGCCCATATAATTTTATACACCCCAAATTATTGTTTGACTTTAGTAAACCTAAAATATTTTTTTTACTTTAGACATTGAACTCAATTCTTTCAATAAAATCCTGTGATTTATTCCACAGAATATGTGTTTATAACAAATAGAAAGCAAACAATTACTCCTGAACAATTAAACACAACAAAAAACAACAAACATTTATGATATCATAGCTAAGTTGGAATCTTTTATAAAAGACCAAACCACCTTTAACACACGAAATATATCACATATCACAATTGAATAAACAAACAGGATGACCGTAGAGCGTATCAGCTCCAATTGAGATAATTAAAAAGTGGAAATGAATATCAAATCGACAATAACTAAGCGCTGGAATCAACCAGCAATTTACATACAATTACTCCTAACACTCCTTTATTACGTACCGGTCAAACCACTTAAATCACTTCAACATCACTGGTGAACTATTAAAACCAATTTCGGAGCACTAAATGTGTATAAAAGTTAATTATTTCGTATGTTTTCAAAAAATACTCCTACGTAAACACATCCGTCTATCAGCAAAACACCAAATGACAACTGACAGATGGATGCTGTGTTGCCAAGAATGGAGGAAAAATAATTACGAATGCAAAACTTTCACTTTGCTGCTTTCGCCGTAATTTTAATTAGGGCTTAAATTGCGTAATAATTATGTTAATTACTGTAGAATTATGTATTTGGAAGATCTACAACTCAAATGAGGCTATGTGTTTGGTTTGAATCATCAAACATATGCAAAGACGAAAAATATCTACATCAAAAATGTTCGGTTTCAGATAAGCACTTCTAAACTGTTTTCTCTAAAACTTTCACAATTAGAATGAAATTAATGCATGTAGGTAATTATTTTATATTTCAGCAGTTTCTTTTCGTTTATTTGCATTCAACAAAGCGCGAACGTAGGTGAATAGTATTAGTAAATTTAGGCGTGAAAGTCAACGGATGCTGTTGCCAACAGCCTGTTGGTGCATACTAAAATGCACCTACTGTGCTAAAAAAATAACGGCTTTATTTAAGTATTCTATGTATTTTGGTTTCCTTAGCACTTATTTACTTCTTTCTTTGTTTCCAGATGCTATGTTATCTTCAAGCAACAAGGGAACGAAATGCAGAAGCCTTTTTGTCGTTGTATGCTAGGTACATCGAGCCACAAAGGAATCGATTTTATTATTTCCTACTAAACGCCGTACTAGCGAACTTTAAATCGTCGTGTCGGTCGTGGGTTCGATTCCCGCACCGCAAGGGGAGACAAAAATTTTCTGTTTCTAATACACAAGGGAATCGCTTGTTGGCTAGGTATGATCAGGGATGGAGTATCAAGTTCTAAACATATTTGGCAGAGGGCGCTTACCGGAGGCTAACGGTTGATACAGCAGAAAAATTTCATCGCCTACGATAACTTGCGGTTAGCTCAGTTGGTAAGAGCAGCACGCGCGATACGTGAAGGTCGTGGGTTCGATTCCCGCACCGCAAGGGGAGATAAACATTTTCTGTTTCTAATACACAAGGGAATCGCTCGTTGGCTAGGTATGATCAGGGATGGAGTATCAAGTTCTAAACATATTCGGCAGAGGGCGCTTACCGGAGGCTAACGGTTGATACAGCAGAAAAATTTCATCGCCTACGATAACTTGCGGTTAGCTCAGTTGGAAGAGCAGAACGCGCGATACGTGAAGGTCGTGGGTTCGATTCCCGCATCGCAAGGGGAGATAAAAATTTTAAGACTTTAGCGTTCCATTTTAAACATTTAAAATAATTTAACGTTAGTTTCAGTCAGCTCGTGACCACGGTTAGTGCAACCTAACCGAAACGTCGGGCAGTAAGTAGTTCGTATTAATAAAAATGGTGTCGCGTTTAGACCCGTTAAATTATTTTAAAGGTAGGTAATACTTCGACGACTACTGAGTTCCCGGGTTCGATACCCGGTTGTGGTGGCAATATGGGAAACCAAATTTTCCATATAGCGGGTCTGGGTGTTGTGGTACCGTCTTTATTTCTGATTTTTTTAATACACTTCAAGATTGATCTCATCCCACCTGATGTTAAGAGGTAATGAGGGCTTAAGGGCGACAAGTACAGTACAATAAATCTGTTACTGGACTTGTCGCCCTTACCTTGAAGGCTCGACCCCTGCTAATAATGTAGCTCCCCCTAGGAGCTCTGGAAACCTTACTCACACGCAGGAACAACAACACAGAAGTGATTGTTATTTGGCTGCGGTCTTCTGTAAGGTGAACGTATTTTACCAGTCGGGCTGCTCCAGTTCTAGCGATAAATCGCTATGCCCAACCTGTCTTTGTCTTCTGTAATATAATTTGATTACTGTAATACAAGTCCTTAAGCTACTTGTATGTGATGTTGTCCAATACTTATCTAAAAATCTTCAAAATTGCTTGAATCCCTCTGTAATACAACTAAAACATTACCAAAACGACCGGGACAAGATAAAAGAAGTTCGTATTTCACATTGGCTCGACGCCTAAGCCTCTCGCCTCTCGGCTATGGCGTTTTTACATGAATTAAACACGAAAGTCATCTTAAACATTGAAATATAATTAGAAATACGAGTTCTTCACCCGCAAGAAAGCAATTCATTGACTCGGAAGGCCACGCAGCCTTGTAATTGTAAGGCAATATCAAAAAGGCATGAGTTGTATGGCGGAAAAATTGCACTTTCACTGGAGAAATTATCGGGCAATAATTTACGGTGATGTTTTTGAGTTACGAGCGATAGCGGGGCGTGTACGAAATCTCTGCCACTAAGGCGACGAGGTCCAACCAAACCTGTAGGGTTTCAATTATTAAAATTGTCATCAAAAAATTTGTCATCAAAAAAGGTTTACAAGTCTCTAGAAAATGTGCTTTACAGATCGCCCTAATACATTTCTTTTGCGCTATTAGTGGCCTGTTCATATCTACTTGTTCAATTCAGACATTAATAAAATGTCTAATAAATAATATATCTTCGCCGTCACTCCCACCTTGGGCCACCCCCATCCTTTCCCCGGCCGTATCATTGTGGCTTAGCTCCGAACCGTGGGAGAGGCCGCTTCCGTACTGTATGCTAATGCACTGAACTGATGGTTCCCAAACTGTCGTAGAGGAACCCTCTTATTTAAACCTAATACAAATTTTCCTAAAGTTAGTGAAGAACAAAGGCAAACATTTAGTCCTAAGATGTCAAATGTAATTTTTCTGTTTCTCTAAAATAATTTGAGTTTATAGTGCATCACAATACATTATTGTGATGCACTATAAAATATTTATAAACCCTAAAGTCTTTGAAAGCCAATACCATACCTTTGATTAATTAAAACTAAAAACTAAGTAAAAAAAATATCCTCTAAAATTGTTCAATTTAGACCCAAAAATGATTATTTCAATATTTCCACTTAATTTAATTTAAGGACTTTTAATTTCAAAATATTTCAGTCCCATTGTACCCATTTCCACATGATGAGACCAATATCAAAGTAAAAGTCAAGTCAAATCTTTTTATACATTTAGATTACATCAGTAACACTGTGAGTCGTCTCTACAAAAACCAAATGGGCTCATAATTATCATTTTACCGAATCTTTTTGGATCGAGGTTACGCTGCACCGAACACCAAAATTAAGCCCAATTCGAAGTTCTATAATTTGGCGTAACGATGTTCGAAAAAGATTTGGAAGTATGATATAAGCCCTCCTGATTATAATCATCTTATGCCATCGGTAAAATGGCCATGCCCCTATGAATATTTCTGTCCCCTGGGGTATTCGGACTACAGTTTAAGAACCACTGTACCAGCTGTCTAATTACATCACAAGTAATTGCTTAGGTATTGTGTCTGTAATCAATGGTTTATAGAATCAATACCTAGAATGTAAAAAAATATTTCGAAAGTTTTGTAATTTACCCAATAATAGCTTAGGCTTTGGATACATAGAAGGAGGTACAGACAAAATACTACACATTATGGACTTAGCATCGACCATATGTCGTCTAATAAAATAAAACTATGTGGTTAACTTGACGTGCTGTTGACTGTACATTACCAATCACCAATTATGTTAACATTTATGTTATTCTTGCGACCCGCCCCGGCTTCGCACGTATCTAATGTAAATACTTAGAAATATCGGCTTTTCTATTCTTTATTGCAAATAAAAACCTTCCTCTTGAATCACTCTATCTATTGAAAAAACCGCATCAAAATCCGTTGCGTAGTTTTAAAGATTTAAGCGTACAAAGGGATATAGGGACAGAGAAAGCGACTTTGTTTTATACTATGTAGTGGTGATAAACCCTGATCCCGGTGACATACTATGCCAACAGTTTTGTGACACTGCATATTTCATAATAAAATACTTTTATGTTTCTTTATATATTAATATTATTTTGTAACATTGTATTACGTTCATCAAAGCCTAAATTAGTTCAGATAAAAGGTAACACGACAATCATTGACTGTAAGGCGGTACGAAGCTCACCGGGTCAGCTAGTAAGAAAATAAATAAGGAAACTTCCACAAATAAATAAGTAAATTGGTTGACAACGATCTAGTCTGTAGCGCAGTATATTGTCTCCTCCCAGCCTGATGGTAAGCAAGAGAGGAACCCACATCGCGATGACAACGGATTTGATACCGTAATATCCTATCCGTTAGCATCGCCATACTAGCCCGCGAGATGTTTCTTCAGGCTCCTTTTGAAGGAAGTCACGTCAAAGGAAGAAGGACACATGAGACTGCCAGGCCTAGCATGCGTCACGCGACTAAATTTTATCGCGCTCTTAACAAACGTCAAAATCGATTGAAGTCAGTGCGTCAGCTGCTGATTGGCTGAACATACGAGTGCGGTGCCATTAGCCAATCAACAGTATCGAAAATGTTGTCGTCTCATGCGATAAATTTGACGTATTGCGTGCGCATGCTAGGCCTGTGCAATGAGTGTTTTTAATCCCTACTAATCCCTACTAATATTATAAATGCGAAAGTAACTCTGTCTGTCTGTCTGTTACGCTTTCCTGCTTAAACCTCTCAACCGATTTTGATGAAATTTGGTATAGGTATACGTTGAATCTCAAGAACGGACATAGGCTACTTTTTATTAGAAAATAAGGGGGGAAGGGGGGTAATACCACCTTTGAAAGTTTATATGGAAAAATGTTTATTTTTGATGTTAGAGATATGAAATTTGGCACATAGCTCGAAACTTGGATTAAAATATAGACTACTTTTTGTTTCGAATATTAGGGGAGAAAGGGGTAAAACCGAATATGAAAGGATGTAGTCCACGCGAACGAAGTCGCGGGCACAGCTAGTACGTCATAAATAGTAAAATAGCAGTTAATCATAATAGCAATTAATCTTTCATTCATTTAACTCAAATCTAAAAACATTTAAAGTTCGAGCATCAAAAAAATAATAACCTAACCTCAAAACAGGTGGGCCACAAATTAAAAAAGTGAGCCACCTGGGCTTGGGCGATTTGTGGCTCAGTCAGTATTTCTGTCGAACAAATTAATGAAAAGGTGCCTGTAAAATTATTTCTCTAATAAAAAATAACACATTTCTCCCTCTTTGCTTGTGATCCTAGTCAATGGCACGGAACTGATGATTTTTTTCTAATGATGTGCCAACTCGGAAAAAACGTAACTCGATTTAACCCGAGTAAAAATTCACGGAACTCGGGTTGAACTCGAGTTTCGTAACCCGAGTTAACTCAATGGAAGAGTGAATATTTTTTACCAATAAATTCCTCCAGCGTCGCGTAATAGTAAAAAAAATTAAACAGACCTAATATTTTCTTATCTGTCTCAATTAATATTTTTTTAATATATTATTTATTCATAATTTATTGGGAGAGTTATACTAACAAAAGTAAAAAAGAAAATTATTGTTTGAAGTCGACTAATTTTTCTATTGATATTTAGCTTGAAATTTAATTTAAAAAAAAATTTTTATTTATTTATTAACAAGACTAACATTATGTTGCACGTATGTCATAATTACTTAATTAGTATCAAAAGAAAAAAAATAAAGTAGTTAAATTATATGTAGAGATATCATACATAACTGTTCCTTTATATAAAAGTGTTACTAGAAACAAAAATAAAAATATTTTCGTCCTTTCTACCGATTAACTATTAATTAGTAGTTAATTAATAAACAAAACATAAAAAGCTAAAAAACTTATTGTAGGTTTGAACAAAAATAATCTCTTTTTTCTTTAAATTAAAAAATAAAAACAAAATACATATCGGTTTCATTCGGATTTCGAACTCGAGTCGGAGAGAAGTCAACTCGAGTTAGTTCGAGTTAAGCCCAACTCGAGTTACCTAACTCGAGTTAGTTACTCGAGTTAACCATCACTATTTTTTTCTGTTGTATTGACATCTAAGCCTCCGGTAAGAGCCCCCTGCCGAATATATTTAGTACTACGTACATATGCAACTTATGTACATATTTTTCTGTTTCTTTAATATATTTAAATTGTCCTAGTAAGGCGTGAAGTACTATAAAAATAATTTGTTATGTTTTGTATGTACTTAATAGAAATATAAAACTAATCTACTGCACATATTAAAATGCATTTATGTCATTGTCCGGAAACCGCAGCGCGATAAAAATATGTCTAGTCTAATAATTAATTCCACAATTAATTATGTACTCGTATTTACAAATGGCGTTCTTAATTATTGTGAAATATTAGCCAATTACTATCCAAATATGAGTGACACATTTTTCTAAATTAAGAAGTTAATGTCCATGGACCGAAGGTGGTACCACAACATACATAAGTATAATAGTCACAAAAGACTATCTGTTGCGGCGCGACTGACCTCCTTGCCGGCCTGGTGCTGGCCGGCAAGGCGACTAGACGATGACATGACTAGAACGTGAGTTTTTGAATATAGACAGGACATACATGACAGCCACGGGACAAAGGGTGTAATTGTAAAAAGTAAGATAATTTGTGTGTTATTTTTAGTTATTAATATATTTATGTCAGTTAAAAACTCGTTCTTTATTCTAACGACGACGAGACACAACACTATCCGTATTTTTAGTTTCTAAATTTACTTTTGATTCCAGCTGTCATCGGTCGTCAGTCGTTTTAGCATACGCCTCGTATATTTTATAACAGTCCGTAACTAAAACAGATCGAATTTGATTTTTAAGAGAGGTAGGGCATAGCGATTTATCGCTCGAACTGGAGCAGCCCGACTGGTGAAATACCTCCACCTTACAGAACACCGCAGCCGAATAACAATCACTTCTGTGTTGTTGTGTTCCTGCGTGTGAGTAATGTTTCCACAGCTCCTGGGGGGTGCTACATTAGTAGCAGGGTTCAAGCCTTCAAGGTAAGGCCGACAAGTTCAGTAACAGATTTATTAAGCTGTACTTGTCACCCTTAAGCTAGTACCTCATTACCGTTTTTTTATTTTTACCGCATTAGCGTTACAAAAAAAAACTTACAGAAGACCGCAGCCAAATAACAATCACATCGGTGTTCGTTCGGTTGGGCGTCCTACACTTTTCATGAAAGGGTCGTTGACCTGTTCGATATCTTGCCCAATAACAAAGGCTAGGTATATAAGAATGTGCACTAATCTTCAAGGCAAACATGCGTGTATGTTTGTATGTATTGCAAACAAAGGATCCGTGGCGCCACAGACGGACATTTTATTGATAATCCTTTTTATAGTGAGTCAGTGCTGTCATAGAGTAGAGAAATTCAGAACGGTAAATAGTGTTATAAATTTTAAGACTTTCGCGTTCGAACGATCAAAAACAATTCCGGATACTGTCAGTGTAGTGTGTCGAAGTGACTTCAATAACATTTTGTTATGTGACAATGTGAGGGTGGATGAAGATTTGCAAGCTCCCCCGAACAGACGAAGGCGAGCAAGACCAGTCAGCTCGTGACCACGGTTGGTGCAACCAAACCGAAACGTCGGGCAGTAAGTAGTTCGTATTAACTACTAAATAAAAATGGTGACGCGTTTTGACCCGTTAAATTATTTTAAATGGTAAATAGTGTTGACATTATGCCTATCCTATACCTCACCCTGTACGTGAAATTTTTCGCGTGAGACGACCAAATTTTCAACACTGTTGATTGGCTGAGAACACATCGCATTCGTATTGTCAGCCAATCAGGAGCCGACGCATTTAATTTTATCGAAGTATTAGATATGTCGTTAAAAGATTTAATCTATCTAGGTACCAACTTTCATCTCAATCCAATAACGTACAAACACACATTCTTACAAACTTACGATTTTCGGAAAACTATACGACTAGGTCCAGAGTTAGATGCACAGCTATAAGCTAGACACTGCTACTGTAACTAATCTGCTGAGTTTCTTACCGGTGTCTTCTCGGTAGATATAGGTTCCGAACAGGCAGTGGAGTCACTTTGCACTTTATTCAAAGATGATTATAAAGTCTTACATGTAACCTAATTTAACAAAGAAATATTTAATTGACACTTAAGTAGGCATTATATGACACCAACTCCGTATCACTCTCGCCTTCTGTACCGCGTTTGATCTTTGCTGCAGCTCTCGACGCAGTTGTATGACTCAATGGAATAAATGCGTCTGTTTGTATGTCACGGACGCGAGACGCGGAAGACAGGGTTGCCCGCACATTCTACCTAAACATCCCTTTCTGCCTGATCATCCCATTCTGCCTGAATATCCCTTTCTGCCTGAACGTCACTTCCTGCCTGATCATCCCTTGTTGCCTGAACTTCCCATTCTGCCTAAGCGTTATTTTCTGTCTGAAAATCCTTTTCTGCTTGATCATCCCTTTCTACCTGAACATCCTTTTCTTCCTCAATATCCTTTTCTTCCTAAATATCTTTTTCTGCCTGAACTTCCCTCTCTGCTCGAACATCTCCGTAGGTAGCGCCTGCAATCGAACCGGAACCTTTCGCGCTTGGGGCGACTACCTGATCCACTGCGCCACTGTGGTCATCAAGTTATGTCGCCTTTAAATAATACTAGCCTAGCAGCCCTGGTTTTCATCCTAGATTGTGGTCACGCTCTGACTACCCAAAGTATTTAGTGAACGCTACCATGGCTTGTACGGTCAACAACGCATCGAGGCAAAAACTTGCTGATTGATATTAGCTCTTATGCGCATGGCATAAGAGTGGTATCAAGTCCTTTCTTTATATCACACTTCAAGATTGACCTCATCCCACCTGATGTTAAGAGATGCTTTTTTATTTTTTTTTTGTTGCCGGGGGAAACTGCGTTGATGCACCGTACCTTCACCCGACGGCGGGTGACGGCATGTGGTACTCACCGCCCTGAAAAGGGCAGGACTACCCACTAAAACCCCCGGACCTCCATCGCCTTAGTGGCGGTGTTGTGGGAAATCGGGTAAGCCTTACTTAACACAACACCGCCGGCGGAATGGCCGCTCTCTCAGCCGCCCAGCGCTTGCAGCATGCAGGGGCGGACGGCTCGTCCTCCCTGACCCTTTCTGCTGCTTCCTTCTGCGCTTAACATATTCCCAGAAGGCATGGTAATGGGATCCTAGCTTAAGGGCGACATGTACAGCACAATAAAGCTAGTACTGGACTTGTCGCCCTTACCTCGAAGGCTTGACCCCTGCTACTAATGTAGCACCCCCCAGGAGCTCTGTAAACCTTACTCACACGCAGGTACACAACAACACTGAAGTGATTGTTGTTTGGCTGCGGTCTTCTGTAATTTCACTATAAAAATATAAAGGAGATCCCCAAGCACTGAAATCTATATTCTATATCTATATTAAAAGAAAGTCGTGTTAGTAACACTATTTATTACTCAAGAACGGCTGAACAGATTTAACTGAAAATTGGTGGGTAGGTAGTTTAGAACCAGGAGAAGGACATAGGATACTTTTTTATTAATTTGTTTTTGCTTTTTTTTAAGTAATTTATTCCCTCTAAGGCGGAACAAAGTTCGCCGGGTCACCTAGTATCTTATAAGTCATTTCCTTGTTAGCAACTAAGTAGGTATTACTACATTTCAGTTGACACAGGTGTGCAAGTGACACACTTTAATAATAAATTTCAGACAATGTCACATGCGCTGAACTAATCTTAGAGTAGATTAAGCACTTGTGTTATGAAGGTACCTTCATGCTATACGTGTGTCTGTCGCAGGCATTTTGAGTGAATCCGCCGTTTAAAAATGGCGTCGTCTGTTTAAAAACGCTTGCCGTTATGTAATATGCCGCATGCAAATTCAGGCAAAATAACAACAGTTGGTTGTAGTTTTGTGGTTACCATGAATAAAACACTGTTTGGACAAATTAAACTTTTCTGGTTTCGGTTCTTTTTTAATACTTCATTAAAATTGTTGGTAGTCGATTGGCACGAAATAAATTTGCCCGAACGTGCGAATCGTCCCCTTTCAATAAAATATTTTTTTGGTAGGCGTTTCGCACGTATGTTTTTTTAACGCGTGCGAATCGACTCCTTTCAGGAACTAAATGCATGCTACTAATTCTTCGCTCGCAATGGAACAGCCCGACTGGTGAAATACCTCCACCTTACCAAAGACCGCAGCAAAATAACAATCACTTCTGTGTTGTTGTGTTCCTGCGTGTGAGCAAAGTTTCAAGAGCTCTTGGGGGTGCTGTATTGGTAGCAGGGGTCAAGCCTCAAGCCTTCAAGGTAAGGGCGACAATTCCAGCAAGAGCTTTATTATGCTGTACCTACTTGTCGCCCTTAAGCTAGGACCTCATTACCACTTAACATCACGTGGGATGAGGTCAATCTTGAAGTGCAATATAAAAAAAACAACTGTTGGCTAAAACCTCGCGCCAACGAACGAGCCTGTATCGTATCGGTTCACCTGACTCATTATTTTTAACAGTAAAAACCCATTTACAACTCACGAAATCTATATTTGCACTAAATACCATGTTTGATTACTATGTAATGAATCGATTTCACTTTTTATAGCATTTAACCATTCATTTATATCTGGCCGATGAAAATATCGTTAAATTGCACTGGTAAGGGTAACTGTTGTTTGGTACAAAGCGACAAAACCGATAAGTGAGGGTCCTTCATGAATTCATTTACAGTAGCGATGAAAGAGACGTAGTCTTTTAAGGCCTATTAAAACGACTGGCCTCCATCTTACAGGACTCGACTCTAAGATGAAGACTAAACGTTTGAATTTTTATTAATAAGACTTAGTCGTTGTATTAAAAGACTAAGCAATTAGAACGACTACAGTTGTTTTCAAAAAACTAAAAGCCCAAAACGACTTAAGTTGTTTTTAAAAGGACTCACACCTGAGTATTACACATGAACATTGAAGTGCAAAATAAAAAAAATCGTTGTTTTTATACCGACTATCATCCATAATACAAATTTTACCGAGAAGTGAAGTGTATTTATATAAGAACTAGCTTCTTCGCGACTTCGTTCGCGTGAACTACATCCTTTCACGGTTTTACTCCTATCTCCCCTAATATTCGAAACAAAAAGTAGTCTATATTTTAATAGAGCTATATTTGTGCCAACTTTCATATCTCTAACTTAAAAAAATAAACAGTTTCCCATATAAACTTTCAAAGGTGGCATTACCCCCCCCCCCCCCTAACTTTCTAACAAAAAGTAGCCTATGTCCGTTCTTGAGGTTCAACGTATACCTATGCCAAATTTCATCAAATCACAGACAGAGTTACTTTCGCATTTATAATATTAGTAGGGATGTGATCCAATCACAGCTGTGTCGCAAATTTGCGATTGTACAGTAAACACTTGCAGATCAATATTAGCCCTTATACTCACGGATATAACGTCGGTGGAGAGCCCGAAGTGGGTAGTCGGACTTGCTTTAGACTGTACACGAAAAAGATCTGGGTCAGAGCGGAACACAAAAACTTAGCAAACTTGGAAAGAATTCTTAAGTAGCGTTAGGACACGTACCTTTATTAATGTTTTTGGGCGCACGGTAGTGGGCAGGGCCGGGTCTCCTACGTAGTTTCGAATGCCGTTGTCGCGACACACGCTGTTGCGAATTTTTTTCCCACTGCCTCAACTGTATAAAAAATATATTAAATATAAAAATTATTTTGCGATTACTAGATAAATATTATTTACACACGTTTTGAATAATAAAGTAATGAAGCAGTAAAAATGTTTTTCGAATCAGCGTCTTTCGCGACTACATCATTCGAGTCCATAAACTTTCGAACCTATGAGGCAGTGGGAAAAAAATTCGCAACAGCGTGTGTCGCGACAACGGCATTCGAAACTACGTAGGAGACCCGGCAGGGCCTATACTCAATCGTTCTACTATACTCAATCGTTTATTCTATAATGTAATATGTAAAATATATCCTCTTGACTGATCGCCACTAAAATTCTAGGTTAGTACGTGAATACGATTTCCTACAGCACCACCACTTGGGCGATGAAGTCCAACCGGGGGGTTTTAGTGGGTAGTCCTACCCTTATAAGGGTAGGTAGTCCCACACACGCCGTCACCTCCCTCGGTTGACGGTACGGTGCGTCAAAGCATTTCCCCTCTAATACGAAAATGTCAATAGAGTAGACAACTTGATCAACATGGAATCCAGTGATTAACAAATGTTAACCGCGGTTATTTATTTATTTATTTAAAAACTTTATTGCACAAAAAAAGTACAAAAGGTGGACTTAATGCTAGGAGCATTCTCTACCAGTCGACCGTTGGTCATGCAGATAGTACGTTTATGGGTGCGGTAACAGTAAAAATGATAGATAATATTTTCAGGCAACTTGTTAAATAATGTAACGCTTAAACCCACAAAGGAATTACTTATCTTATGTAATCTTAGATATGGAACAGCAAGCTTGTGTTTATTTCTAGTGTTAAAGTTGTGGAAGTCAGATTTTTTAAAAGTAGTAATTTATTACAATCAAAAATGAATTCTCAAACTCAAACTCAAATATTTCTTTATTCAAGTAGGTTACATATAACACTTTTGAATCGTCATTGAATACAATGCAAAGTGACTCTACTGCCGGTTCGGAACCTATATCTACCGAGAAGACACCGGTAAGAAACTCAGCAGATCATTTACAGTATCAGTATCTCACTTATGGCTATGTGTAGCTCACTTTGGACCAAGTCATATAGTTTTGGTTTTGATGAGTGATGAAACAAATAAGTACTCAAGTGTTTTACTTTCGAGAGGCAAGCTGGAGCAGACCAGTCCCCAAAGGTGGCATTGAGACGCAACCGTAGCCTAGGTATGTTAATTTCTTTAAATAAGTGTCTGAGAGAATCCCGTGATTTAAGACCAATTAGACGTTCCGAACAGGGCGGGGTATCATTATAATTTGTTGTTCTTTTTACGTTTTCAGTTATCGGTCGCACCTTTCCTATTTACAGGCACAGCTAATGACATCATTGCCGGCAATATACGTGGGCGTTCGAAACTTTTTCGATTCAACAAAGTTTTATTCGTGTTGCCTACCGTTGCGAATTCGTGTTGTTCCTGTAATATACGCCTTGTATTGATTGAAGGAACTCTGTGGCGAATGAAAACATTGTTTACTTCTAAAAAAACACACACAAATAAAAACGCTTTTGTGTCCAAGTTAATTTGCAAGCAGTTCTTTGAATAGAAGCCGTCTTTCACTTATTAGAGGCCCTGGGCCCTTTGGAATTTAGAGTCCCTATTAGGCGTAGCATGCGCAATAATATAATAGCGCGTCAGAGATGTTCACACAGCGACAAACCGATGGTTTCTACGCGATCATTCGCAAAAAAACTACGTCTCTGATAAGCAGACTGCGTGCCAACCGTAACAGCATCCTGAAAACTGTGGCCGACAGATACACATCACCTATCTGGATCTGTATGATGCGAAGGGTAATCTAAACAATTATCTTTCGTATAATTTATTTTTTTAATAATTAATTACTAACCTTCTAACAATAATTTTGATAAGTTCTATCCTTAATACTAACACACTTTGTATGAGCCAAGTTGCCCAAAATAAACTATTTTTATTTTTATTTTATTTTATTTTAATAAGTCAAATTAATCGCATGAAACGACAAAAGTTTATATAGCGTTGATTGTGTGATAGCACACCGCACTAGTGTTTTCAGCCAATCAGCAGTTGACGCATTGATTTTGACATTTCAAGAGCGCGATAAAATTAACTCTCGCGGCGCATGTAAGTATGTACATAATGTATCTAAGAGAGGTGGCATAGCGATTTATCGCTCGAACTGGAGCAGCCCGACTGGTGAAAGACCTCCACCTTGCAGAAGACCGCAGCCAAATAACAATCAGTTCGGTGTTGTTGTATTCCTGCGTGTGAGTAAGGTTTACAGAGCTCCTGGGGGGTGCTACATTAGTAGCAGGGGTCAAGCCTTCAAGGTAAGGGCGACAAGTCCAGTAACAGCTTTATTATGCTAGGACCTCATTACCACTTAACATCATGTGGGATGTCATTTGGTAATAAATTCCTAGCTTCACTAGCACCCCCCAGGAGCTCTGTAAACCTTACTCACACGCAGGAACTTAACAACACCGAGGTGATTGTTATTAGGCTGCGGTCTTATGTAAGGATCATAAAGGTTCATAAATAACTTACTGTAGACCCGATTATGGCATGAAATGTGCTTAAATTCGATCATTCTCTATGGAATCCTTGAAAAGCTATATTATGACACCTGTTTTCAATTGTGATATTATGACTGGCCGGTTAAAATGCGCGTACGCACAAAATATGTATCATAACCACGCATTAGTCACGGTGTGAAAGTGATCGCGCGGGAATCGAACCCATTGTGAACGCAATTAGCGAACGAAAGTACACTTTCAGTATTAGTAATAGTATGATAGTGCGTTGGTAATTTTCGCATGTCTGTTTCTTTTGAGGTCAAATAAGTACAGACAACAAATTATGAGGTGAACAGTTGTAACACGATATTTAAAACTAGCTGTGCCCGCGACTTCGTTCCATGAACTACAGATATAGTATACTTTCATGGTAGGCTTTACCCCTATCTCCCCTAATATTCGAAACAAAAGTATAATTACAATTATAATTAATAAGTATAATTTAAGAGAGGCAGGGCAAAGCCATTTATCGCTCGAACTGGAGCAGCCAGACTGGTGAAATACCTCCACCTTACAGAAGACCGCAGCCAAATAACAATCACTCCCGTGTTGTTGTGTTCCTGCGTGTGAGTAAGGTTTCCAGAGCTCCTGGGGGGTGCTACATTAGTAGCAGGGGTCAAGCCTTCAAGGTAAGGGTGACAAGTCCAGTAACAGTTTCACTATGCTATACTTTTCACCCTTAAGCTAGGAACTCATTACCACTTAACATCAGGTGGGATGAGTGCATTATAAAAAATAAAATCATATTTTAAGTTTCGAGATAATATATTTGTAACTTCCTAACATTTCCAGGGCGAAATTACCCCCATCCTCCCCTTATTTTCAAGACAAAAAGTAGTCTTCGTCCGTTCTAGAAGTTCAACGTATACATACCACATATTATCAAAATCAGTTCCGTGAAAGCCGGACAGACACACAGACAGACAGAGTTACTACCGCATTTATGATATTAGTATGGATTTTTATAGTGCTTCCCATCGCACTAGCTAACTTTAAATATTTTAAAGTAACAAAGTGCGCTAGTGGACTACAAAAATGATTAAAATCGATTCGATGCCAAGGTGTCTTCGATTCCGTTCGAAACATTTCTGCAACGAATGTACCACGGGCCGATAAGTATGTAGTTCTAAACATATTCGGCAGAGGGCACTTACCGATGGGTTAAGAGATACAACAGAATTCATCGCCTACGATAACTTGCGGTTAGCTCAGTTGTAAGAGCAGCACGCGCGATACGTGAAGGTCGTGGGTTCGAGCCAACCGCAAGGGGAGATGAAATTTTTCTGTTTCTGTAAAATATTAAAAAATTGTTCTTTCAACTGCCATGGTTTTTACCGGCTTTTATTTATGTTTTATGTTACCTGGTAACACTTTAATAAAAATACAATATTTTTTAACTCGAGTTGTCATTTCTTACGCAAGACTGCAAAAGGACTGTATCAAATTGGCTAGAATCAAAGACCTACAATGAAATAGAAGAACTTCTTGAATAGCTAACATACTGCTTGCTAGTGTTGGCTGTTCGAAGAGTCTAACTGTATAACAATTGTAATAAAATAAGGTTAATATAAATCGTTTGTTAACGATTATTACTCTGTAACAATTATAAATATGTAAGGAAATGTAACTGAAGAGTAAGCTTAAAAGGAGACACCAGCCATCACTTCATTACAAAATACCTATCTGTTTGTTACTGAAAAAAAAATTTTTCATTTTTCATTTTCATTACGCGTCCTCACTAGTATTCCGCCAGCGTTCGACCGCCATTTTGATAATTCCGCTCGAATGCTGCGAAATTATTGAAATTTATGATTTGTAACCCCGCATTGGTAATGAAGTGGCAAGAGGAAAATCCGCTAGTTAGAGTGTATAGGTTCCGTACATCAGAAGGATAAAAGTGTAAGGAACGTATGTTCTTTACTAAAAGTGGAAGTACTTCCGCCGAGCTAGGTGTTATCTGCTCGGGGACCAAGACCCAACTACCAATCTTGGTTTGTCGTATATAAGTATACTTAGTGGCGACGAAAACTCTGATATCGCGATGTAGGATATCGATGTCACGCATTACGTATGGAGCGTTGTTTACTACGCCAATTCTGCTGACGCTGTATTTGTGGCGACTTGTAGGTCATGTCGTAGGTCGGCACAAACGGAACCCTTTTAATGTTCTGTCTGTCCGTTACGACTCGTTTTGTTGGAAACGCGTAGAGGTGTATTGTTATTTCAAATCTGTTCAATAATTTCGCCGCATATTCAATGAAAGCAAACAGTTAAGTCTATCCTCTAAATAAATCAAGGGTACATGGCGATAATTTTTTTATTTTATGAGATAGTTCGGTTTTAAGTTTAAAGAGGGGTGATAAAACCCACGATTTGTTATTATATTTTCCTTCACAGAACCATAGCCGGCCAACGATGTCATCGCTTCACCGTGGAAAATATTCCATCGCGAACTAAAAAGTTTGATAACTAATATCTTTGCCGCACCATTAAGAAGTGGAACTCATTGCCAGCTCATGTGTTTCCTCCTTCCTTTGACATGGATTCCTTCAAAAGGAGCGTGAAGAAACATCTTGCGGGCCAGTATGGCGATGCTAACGGGTAGGATATTTCAGTGTCAAATCCGTTGTCATCGCGATGTGGGTTCCTCTCTTCCTTATTACCAGGCTGAGAGGAGCCAATATACTGTGCTACTATGAAAAAAATATTATTGCAGACTTAAACCCCGGTTCCAATATTTAAAAAAAACGACCCGTTCTTGTTATGGATAGTATTAAATTATACGAGGCGTTAAATAAAATCGACCGACGGACGACTGATGACAGCTGGTATGGAAAGTAAATAATGGAACGCTATTAACGACTCGTAGTCGCTTCGAGAAAAACGGAAGGTTATTTTTTCCACATTACGAATCGTAAAATATTGAAACCGGGCATAAGAGGTAGCTTACATAACAAATTACCGAAAAGCGTTGCTCACTTATATATTAAAATGTCATTGCAGTGCTGATATGCCCTTCAAATATGACTTAGTTGACACAGGCCTAGCATACGCTATACGTCAAATTTATCGCATGAGATGCACACCGCACTCGAGTTTTCAGCCAATCAGCAGCTGACGCACTGACTTCAGTCGATTTTGACGTTTGTTAAGAGCGCGATAAAATTTAGTCGCGTTGCGTATGCTAGGCCTGGTATAGACAAAAATAGAGAGTCTAGGCAACGATCACTAGATGCAATAAACTTTGTTGAAAATTTGTAATTCCGAACACGTTTTCTTCAATTGCCGACAATAGTAAGTAAGTATTAGTAAGTATTTTATGCAAGATTATTGCTTAGGCAATCTTTTTAATTCCGATTCGACTTGGTACGCAACGCTTATGCAAACATTTAGATAAAATATTCGCTGAAGTATACTAAGATAATAATAGCTTCTAGTAGGTACAGATGGAGCTCGATTTCATTAGGGTTTCCACCCATATTGTTATTAGAAAAATACTGTTTTGCGCTACTTTTTACCTTTTTGTTGCTAAGTAAAAAAAAAAGTTAAAAAATACTGTTTTTGTCCCCGGTGGTATCCAGGGCCGAAAGTCTGTTTATAATAGGTACGTGTGTCCGAACACTGTTTTATAACATGGCTATTTAAGGTTCTGTACCCAAAGGGTAAGAACGGGAACCTATTTTTTTTTAATGGACTTTTCCGCGTTTAAATACAACGCAGTGATTCCGCCAATGTCAAGTGTTTAGAGAGACACGTCGCAAAAGGAGACTGCGCGGTGATTTGAGCTAGTGGTTCCTGAGGTCTTTATTAAGAACCTAAAAGGGAACCTATTATCTCGCTGTCTGTCCGTCCGTCTGTCTGTCACCAGGCTGTATCTAAAAAACAGTGATAGCTAGAATGTTGAATTTTTCACAGATTATGTATTTCTGTTGCCGCTGTAACAAATACTAAAAACGAAATAAATAATTAATTATGGGGGGCTCCCATAAAACAAACATGACTTTTTCTTTGCCATTTTTTGTCAATGTTAATAACGGCAACAGATAGACGCCTGAAATATTAACAGAATATTTAGTTGTACATTTACTTCAAATATAAATATTTGTGTCTAACGTTGAATAGATATAGAATCCTTCATGCGCGAATCCGACTCGCAATTGTTTTTTTTGGGATTGGGGCTCATTACATCACTGGTGGGTAAAAATTGTACCTACTAATGACGTCACGCAACAATTTAATTCAATGTACCTACCGCTGAAATTTTTAGATTAGGTGGAACATGTAAAAATACGTGCCCCTTAGTTTTGGATCAAAGTCAAAGTCAATCTTTTTTATTAACATAGATTACATTAGTAATACTTATGAATATAATAACATATCTCACAGACGGAATATCAACCTATTTATAGCCCGCTTACCTTTAATTAGCTTACATAAACATAAATGAACTTAGTTGCATCAAGACCTGACTTTTGTTTTCTTTTTAACGGACCATTTTTATGAATCCGTGAACCGTAGCGGGAGACGAGTGTGCCCGAGCCTCACCGAACGTTGCCGAGCGAGCGATGAAAGTTGTCGCGCCGGTGTTGCCAGAGTGGAATATTTGCGACGATTGTGTAGACGGCGAGGCATCCACTTACCTAAGTTTACTGACGTGTGGCTTTTACTGTTACTACCCTACATACATCTCGCCTTACTTGATTACTTAATTGTTTCATCACAGTACTTAATTAGTAATGAAAAATTACTTTTGCTTTGACTAAAAGGATACAATAAAACAAATTATGTATTTAATAACAATAGGAATTATTATAAACTTTAAGACGGCATTTAATTTAACGGCAGTAAGTAGTTCGTATTAACTACTAAATAAAAATGGTGTTGCGGTTTGACCCGTTAAATTATTTTAAATAGGAATTATTATTCGGAATTCTAAACATGTTTAAGTTATTAAAATGACATGGAATTTGCTTAGTCACCTAAAATAATCCTCGCTTCCGTCGCCTGCGCTAATAAGTTTCGCCCAACTAACGAACATTTACCTTTGTCTTCAATTAATTTGTGTTCGGGTATCACCGCTCGCTATGATTTGTCAAACTTTTTAATGAACCGCTCATCCCATCATTTTTACCGCTCATTCAGTTATTGGGCTGCTCCATTAGAAGAGAAAGAATAGAAAACATCTTTATTCATGTAAGCTTTACAAAAGTGCTTATGAATCGTCAGTACAAATTAAGTATTCTACCGCCGTGTTCGGTATGTTGATCATGTCGAGAAGAACCGGCAAGAAACTTGACACCTACTCTTTTCAATGTAACAATGAATTACATTTTTTTAGAATTGTCATTTTATGATAAAATAACCGAGTATTTTCTTTTTTATTACCGACCATGTTTAACGTCTCAATAATTAAACAACCACCATTAAATTGAATAATTGCTCAATAGTGTTTTTCAACTGATCGTAATAACATCTCGAACATTTAAAAAACAGCTCAAAAAATTAGTTCCCTATTACAAATTCTACTAGCGTTGTAGTTGTTTTTTTTTTATTTATTTCAAACTTATACTACCATTACAGATAACCTAACCTAATGGGATAGTGTAGCCATCCTTATAATTATTACTTACTTATTCTATTTAAACTGTAAAAATCTTACATATCTATTAAAAATAAAACACTTATATAATATAAAAACCTGGCTTTAACTTTAAACTATATTTTTAACATATGCTTAATTTATCATATCTTCTATCGTGATTTGTATGTAATTATATTTAATGCAGTCTTTGCAAATTCACTCAATGAACATGAAAATATGTACACTGTATCATGAACTATGTATATGATATGTAATGTTCAAATAAGTGGCGTTTTCGCCAGTAGGTTGGTCCTGGCTACAGGGAGGGCCAACAGTGTTGTTTGTGACTTTGCTTGTATCGGATATTATGTATCCAAATGTTAATTTAATTATCTCATCTCTCTTTCTATCAAATTTCATCCAAATCGAATTCAGAAGACATCCATAAATTACAAATTTTCTTTGCGTTTTAGCGTACGAGGGTCGCGTGGTTTTTGTTTTCTGTTTTCATAGGTATTAAGTTTCCTAATACATTTTGTGTACCCTTAATAAACTTGTATTAAAATTAAAGTGACTATTTGAGAAGAAATATATGAAAACCTATATTCTGTTAATTTCAAATATTTGTACATAACTTTCCAAATTTGGTCGAATGATTTTTTTTCTGTTCAATTAGAAAACATATACAAGGAATTCTGTGACTTCGTGTGATGAGCAATTGCACGATTGTAAATATAAAACAATAGATTTAACTTAGAACATTATAATAATACAAAACATTATTTCCAAACTCGAGCCTCGAACAAGAGTTGCCTCCTTTTGTGTTAGACACAGCAGTTAGTGAATACGAGCCCTTATAAAAGATTAGCCTTACTGCCAGATTAGAATATGAATGTTTTAAAAATAAATAGCATCTTACAGTTCCAGCAAACGCTACACTGTACAAATCGTCATCAAGCGCGCGGCAACACCGACCGTAACTTTTTTTCGCGCGTCAGTTTCCCGTTTGCGTTCGAAGGGAGGGTACGTCTCTCTCCCGGCGAGTCCGAGCCTACTTTTACGTAGTCCTTTTAAAAACCGGTTGGAAAGTGCCCGAGGTGTGGCGTGGGCGATATAGTGCCGCGTTCAACCGTAAAACGGTCTCATTACAGTACAAAATCAACTTTTGGTGTTAAATATTTAACTTTGAAAGTAAAAAGTGCGACAGTGACTCACGGAGCTCCAATACCGCTATCTCGGATCGAGGTATGATACGTGTTATATTGAAACTCTTTTGTTATCTAAGTTATCGAAGTCAACCTTTTTTCGGAGGAGCAGGTGGCTGGCCATTCACACTTACCTGATTTTCGTTTTTTTTGCGGGTTTTTGGTCGAAAGAGGTCGGTCTTTGTTCGAAGTTATTCAAAGTAGAAGATTTTGGTTTGATATCTTTGCGTAGGTTGACTTTTGTTTTTTATAAGGAAACGCTCATGAGTTTGTGAGTGATATCATTTCGCGTTCGTTTGTAGGTAGTCTTTAGAATTTTAGATAGATTTTTTTAACCTTATTTCTCCTACCTACATCCTACCATTTGACTAAAATGTTTTCTTCAGTTAATTAGTCACTATCGGATTTAGATAGTGTGTAAGGAGATGTGTCGCAATGATTAAGGAATGCAATTACGCTTAAATTTATTACAAGGAAGTAGGTAGCTACCTACTCAAGTTTACCTCATTGGAAAACAAAATGTGATTAAGTAGGTACCTACCTACTTCTACTTTAACGCATTTAAAATACCAGAAAAGATTTAAGAGAGGAAGGGCAAAGCGATTTATAGCTCGAACTGGAGCAGCCCGACTGGAGCACCCTCCACCTTACAGAAGACCGCAGCCAAATAACAATCACTCCGGTGTTGTTGTGTTCCTGCGTGTGAGTAAGGTTTCCAGAGCTCCTGGGGGGTGCTACATTAGTAGCAGTGGTCGCCTTCAAGGTAAGGGCGACAAGTCTAGTAACAGTTGTACTATGCTATACTTTTCGCCCTTAAGCTAGGACCTCATTACCACTTAACATCAGGTGGGATGAGGTCAATCTTGGAGTGCATTATATAAAAAAAAACCTATTATTCAGCCTTAAGTTTCCTACTCTTAAGCTTCATCTCGACTACCTACGAAATAGGTAGGTAGGTACCTACCTAGGTATATTGATTTAAAATCGAAAAATCGCTTATTTAGAGAAACGAGTCGATTTTTTAAGTTGAATTTGATCACAATATCGATTCAATGAATCGATCCATAGATTTCTCGAATTGGACTGATTGATTCAAACTTCAATGATTTTTTTGAACTAGGTACTACATTTAACAAAAATAAACATTTTGCTGTTGATGTTGGTAGACCGTACCTATCTTTAGTTTGCCCCTAACACCATTGCTCAGCAAGAAGTTCTAGGATTGATCCCGAGCTCTAAATATTTCTTCGAAATAATATAGGTAGGATTAATATTATTTTTTATAATGCTTATCTGTTGTTTCTTGTATTTGCGGTAAATTGTGATCAATAACGTCCCCTTTGGTAATTGAACTGGAGCAGCCCGACTGGTGAAATAATACCTCCCATCCACCTTACAGCAGCCAAATAACCATCACTTCTGTGTTGTTGTGTTCCTGTGTGTGAGTAGTATCTACCTTAGGTTTCAGAGCTCCTATCGGATGGGATGAGGTCAATCTTGAAGTGTTATATAAACTCAAACTCTAACTCAAATATTTCTTTATTCAAGTAGGTTACATATAACACTTTTGAATCGTCATTGAATACAATGCAAAGTGATTCTACTTCCGGTTAGAACCTATATCTACCGAGAAGACACCGGTAAGAAACCATTAATAGTTACCACCTTTGTAAGTTTATATAGGATTTTTTTTATTTTTCAAGTTAGAGATATAAAATTTGGCACAAATATAGCTCAAAACTTGGATTAAAGTGTAGACTACCTTTTGTTTCAAATATAAGGGGAGATAGGGGTAAGACCGACCATGAAAGGATGTAGGCCACGCGAACGAAGTCACGGGCACAGCTAGTTTTGTAAACTTGTACATGTGTAGTATTTGTTTAGTTTTAATTATTACTGTTTTTCGTTTGAAAATACAAGCATAGAAACTAGTTCCGAAAGCGTTCGTTGCCATAGCGGCTCACCGCTCATAACCCGCCAACTTTTATTGCTGCACTTACATTTTCTTGATGTGGTACAATTTATGGGCAGACTTTTACGCGGTTTATGCATTGATGTATTGGTGTTACGTTGTAACATAACTGTAAATAATGTATGTTACATAGTTTCTTTAGGAAGGGTTAAGTAAGTTCTTAATGCTCGGAATTTTAAGAGAGGTATAGCGGTTTATCGCTCGAACTGGAGCAGCCCGTCTGGTGAAATACCTCCACCTTACAGAAGACCGCAGCCAAATAACAATCACTTCTGTGTTGTTGTGTTCCTGCGTGTGAGTAAGTAGCCTATGTCTGTTCTAGAGATTCAACGTATAAATATATCAAATTTCATCAAAACCGGTTTAGTGGTTTAGGTGTGAAAGCCGGACAGAAAGACAGACAGAGTTATGCGGAAGATGAAGCCTTCTTCTATAAATGGACTTGATAATAAACTCGATAAATATAGAAGGAGTCTATCCAAAAAAATAACAAAAAAGGCTAAAAATGGATATGTATTAAAAATATTTATTAAAATCCAATTTTCTACAAATTCAAATAAAATATTACTAAATGTTCTCTCTGTTTTTACATGAAATAATGTCGGGATATCGCTAAGTATCGAAAAAATTCCAAAAATAATAAGAAGAACTGCAAATTAAAAGCAAACCTAGCTGGACCCCTAGATAATTTCCCAGCAATGAAATTGTCTGTTACAATCAAATTTGTTATGTTTCATTTTGAAATCTTGTTTTTAATGGCTGCAAATTACATATATACTGTATGAACTGGCTTGCAGGGTTGTCGTTAGTTGGTGAGAGTCGAAAGTGGTTTATCCGCTGTTTAATTGGTTTACGTTTGAAATCAAATGTCAGCCATGTTTATACATGCCACGTAATTAAGTTAAGTTTATCGTTTTTTAATAAGAAGTTATGATGATTCGCATTTTAAAGGATTCAAAAATAGATTCTTCAATAGTTACTCCTATTCCAGTATTTTTTTAAACGGCAGCCATTTTGTAATATTGTTGTGGCGGGTTTTCTAAGCGTTAAAAATATCTGAATCGCAAATACAAGAAATCTAATTTAATTAAGGTAATCCTACTTCTATCGTTATAAGTCTGAAGTCCTTAGCGTAAGAAAATTATAAAGCCTTGAACGCATTTGGGGCATTTCACGCGAAGCGGACAAGTAAAAAAAGTCGATGTTTTCGATTTTAGTAAAATTTGAGTATGTTCTACCTATACATGTCCCTGATATGTGTACTAAATATTTTTGTAATTTAATGACTGGTTCAGGATTTATGGGACTTTGAAATTTTGACCAACAGGCGGGTATGCAGTAATTCAAGGCCATTTACCGAGTCATAAAATTATAGAATAAAAAAAAGAAACCTCTGAATTTGGAACTTTATTAAATGAGCTTTAAAATTGTATTTTTGGAAATATTTTTTTCTTTTTTTTTTTTTAGTTTAAAATGCGTTTGAATTTTTTTACTTTGAATTTCACTAAGTTCGACCATTTTGATTTCTTTTATTTTGATTTCTGAAAATAGTTAATATTGTGTAGAACATGCTTGCAAAGTTTTATCATGGGATTGAAAGTAGTTTAGGAGCTAGACAGGACATACTGCCGACGCGTGGCGTCCAGCGAACGTGCCCGCGAATTTAGTGAAACTATCAATTAAATGAAATAGCTTGTAACGGATGTTTTTTCCTATTTCTTATAATATAGATATACCTTTTATAACCAGTAAATACTAAATACGTTATATTTACTCGTAAACACTACGAAAATATATTATTTTCATAGTCTTCAAATGTACAATAGGTGGCATTAAAGAACATTTTCCAATTCAGTCATATTTTGTGAAATTAAAAACCCGGCCAAGTGCGAGTCGGGCTGCACAAAGGGTTCCGTTTCATTATCTAGTCAACATTAGACACGGTTATTTATTTTTGAAGTAAATATGCAACTAAATATTATGTGATTCAAAGCGACTATTTGTTGCTATTATTTAACATCGAGCATAAAATAGCAAACAAATCATGTTTGTTGTATGGGAATAAATAATATTTTATTTTATTTTTAGTATTTTTGGTTATAACGGCAACAAAAATACATAATCTGTAAAAAATTCAATTCTCTAGCTATCACAGTTCTTGAGATACAGCGTGGTGACAGACAGGTGGACGGACCCGACGGATGGATGGACAATTGAACATACAGCGAAGTCTTAATAGGGTCCCGTTTTTACCCTTTGGGTACGGAATCCTAAAAACAGTGGTGATCTTTCTATGTGAATGAATAAAACGTATAATATTTTCAAAAAATATTCATAACCATCTTCAAGAAAAGAACATATCAACTAAGAAATATATTTACATTACTGATGGTGTATTATCGTGTATTATTGTGTAACCTATTTTATTTTACTCACGATTTTGGGCCACAACGCGCATTTCATAGCTCCAAAAAAGACATTGAAATATAAACAGATTGTTAAACAATTTAAGATATTCGCGTTCCATTTTAAACACACAACACAGAATATTTAGTTGCACATTTACTTAAAAAATAAATAACCGTATCTAATTGACTAGATTTTGACTAGATAATGGAACGGAACCCTTTGTGCGCGAGCCCGACTCGCACTTGGCCGGGTTTTTAATTTCACAAAATATGGCTGAATTGGAAAATGTTCTTTAATGCCACCTATTGTACATTTGAAGACTATGAAAATAATATATTTTCGTAGTGTTTACGAGTAAATATAACGTATTTAGTATTTACTGGTTATAAAAGATGTATATATATAATTAATAGAATATTATAAGAAATAGGAAAAAACATCCGTTACAAGCTATTTCATTTAATTGATAGTTTCACTAAATTCGCGGGCACGTTCGCTGGACGCCACGCGTCGGCAGTATGTCCTGTCTAGCTCCTAAACTACTTTCAATCCCATGATAAAACTTTGCAAGCATGTTCTACACAATATTAACTATTTTTAGAAATCAAAATAAAAGAAATCAAATGGTCGAACTTAGTGAAATCAAGGTAAAAAAATTCAAACGCATTTTAAACTAAAAAAAAAAGAAAAAAATATTTCCAAAAATACAATTTTAAAGTTCATTTAATAAAGTTTCAAATTCAGAGGTTTCTTTTTTTTATTCTATAATTTTATGACTCGGTAAATGGCCTTGAATTACTGCATACCCGCCTGTTGGTCAAAATTTCAAAGTCCCATAAATCCTGAACCAGTCATTAAATTACAAAAATATTTGGTACACATATCAGGGACATGTATAGGTAGAACATACTCAAATTTTACTAAAATCGGAAACATCGACTTTTTTTACTTGTCCGCTTCACGTGAAATGCCCCATTTGTGAACTGCTGTGATTATGAAAGTTAATTAAAGAAAAGTATTCTTAAGTGTTGCCAGGTGGTTTTTAATCGGTACATGAGGTAAAAAATCATGATTTAGGGTTGCACATTGGAGCAGTAAACAAAGAAAAAGGGGTTTTAAGGTCTGGGTTTAATTTATTGCGGATTAAACGCACTAGTCGTTTAAAATGCGTTCAAGTAATGCTGTACTTGTCACCCTTAAGCTAGGACCTCATTACCACTTAACATCAGGTGGGATGAGGCCAATCTCCGGCATGTTTCGTTTTTGGTAAAATAACTATTTTTTTTTTATTATTTCCAATATTTTACGATTCGTAATGCGTCAAAAATGACCATCCGTTTTTCTCCAAACCAACTTCTAGACGTTAAAACCGTTTCATAATTAACTTTCCATTCCAGCTGTCATCAGTCGTCCGTCGGTCGTTTTTAGCTTACGCCTCGTATAATTTATTACTTTCAGTAACTAGAACGGATTGTTTTTCAAATATTGGAACAGGGCATTCGTTGTTTTTGCGTGAAAGACTAACAAATAACAATCACTTCTGTGTTGTTATGTTCCTGCGTGTGAGTAAGGTTTACAGAGCTCCTGGAAGGTGCTCCAGCTTACCTCTTAAAATAAAATAATACTTCATGCTTTTTTCACTCATCAAAATAAAACTATATGACTTGGTCCAAAGTGTTCTACACATAGCTATAAGTTAGATACTGCTACTGTAACTGATCTGCTGAGTTTCTTACCGGTGTCTTCTCGGTAGATATAGGTTCCGAACCGGCAGTAGAATCACTTTGCATTGTATTCAATGACGATTCAAAAGTGTTACATGTAACCTACTTGAATAAAGAAATATTTGAGTTTGAGTTTGCTACATTAGTAGCAGGGGTAGCCTTCAAGGTAAGGGCGACAAGCCCAGTAACATATGTATTATGCTGTACTAGTCGGCCTTAAGCTAGGACCTCATTACCACTTAACATCAGGTGGGATGAGGTCAATCTTGAAGTGCAATATAAAAAAAAACACATACATATGTATATGTGTACATTCTTACAAAGTTTTGCGTTTTTATTGTAATTTTTTACCCAACTTATTAAGAAGGTAATGTTTTTCCGCGCGTGCATAGGGTATGGGTTCGTTTTTCCTTTTTTGTAATATTGGACAACATCACATACATTGCTCTTATTCTGTATTAAGTAGTAAAGCTGCAGCTACAGAAATCAATCTAAAGATTTTAAAATAAACACCGCATTCCGTAATATTATAAACACCCCTGCTTCCTTAATTACCCCACACACATGCACACACACACACACACACACACACACACACACACACACACACACACACACATAAACATAATCCCCGACGCCCGTCTTTCTTTATATAATTTTGTTATTTTGTAGAATTATAGAATAGAATACAATAGAAAATATTCATGTAAACTTTTACAAAGGCATTTATGAATCGTCAAGTCAAGTAAACTACCACCGTGTTCGGAATGTTGATTCTATCGAGAAGAACCGGCAAGAAACTCAATAGTTACTCTTTTCAAAAACTGACACATATGGTAGGTATAAATCATGCAAAAAAATAAATAAATAAAATATATATTTTTTTCAAATATTTTAAAGAAACATATTATTTCAATTTATTTACGTACAAGTGTCATAGTTGTACCTGTTAATGTTCAATGTTCCTCACAGGCAGCCTAGTGTGAGGACCAGCAAAATGTAACATGTATTATAATTATCGAAATGAATAAATAAATATAAAAACTACAATACAGCAACCGAGCATAAGAGATTGGTTAGAGCATAGATTTATCAATTTACTTTTTAAGACGCCCGGCCCTAGTTCCAACGCAACCCGTTCTATACAGCCTCACCGAAAGTCGTCCAGACCGGTTGTATTTTATTCTTGTTTTCGTCCTAGGATGATCTAGCTGTCCCGCTCTAACGCGTGCGCCTGTCTCTCTCTTGCGGTCACTAGTTTTTTGTACTTTGATTTGGAGTTATGAACTCTTTGGAGTTTTTGATTTAACGGTTGTCTATGAGGCTACGGAGTTGGGAGGGAAGATTTGTGGTTGGTTTCTTTTTTTTTATTTTAAACGTGTCTCGAACAGTGCTTTGTAAATCCAAAGAATCGTGAAGATTTTATCGAACTACGATAAGACTTTAAAAATGTGTTAAGATATAATTAGAGGATTAATTAAGTGTGCTCCACTAATTCCGAACTAGCTGGGCCCGCGGCTTCGTTCGCGCGGAGTACAGGTTTTTTACATAAAAAAATGTAAATTACCAAAGAAATATCAGAATTTATGTAACACATTTAAAAAGCGCGCGAATACGCCAAGTCACGTGACTGTTGAAGTTGTGACGTCAATGTTCTAGACATCGAACCGATACGGGTCGGAACGACTTAATTTAAATAAACGGAGATTGTATAAATAATTTCTTAATAGGTACGGTTAGCGACACAATAATTCAATTTTAAGAGAGGTAGGGCATAGCAGCCCGATTTGTGAAATACCTCCACCTTTCAGAAGACCGCAGCCAAATAACAATCACTTCTGTGTTGTTGTGTTCCTGCGTGTGAGTAAGGTTTCCAGAGCTCCTGGAGGGTGCTACATTAGTAGCAGGGGTCAAGCCTTCAAGGTAAGGGCGATAAGTACAGTAACAGAATAATTATGCTGTACTTATCACCCTTAAGCTAGGACCTCATTACCACTTAACATCAGGTGGGATGAGGTCAATCTTGAAGTGCAATATAAAAAAAAAAATTTAATAGGTAAAATAATCATCGTTTCGCCCCATTAAAATAAATAATTTTCGCCGACAGCTGTCATTTCCGAATTGCAGTGGTGGTTTCCATATCGGTTCTTTTGTTCCAAGGATAAAAAAAGTAAAATTTAATTTGCATTAATTAAGTAAATAAAAAAAATGTAAGTAAAAAAATTTTTTAAATAATAACTTAACTAATAAGCTAACATATCCAACACTTTTCATATTTTATTGTTAACACTGTCAAGTAGCCAATTATCCCAGTAAAATTATTCTCCATTCCATCTATTCCGATATTTCGACAGAGTGAGTTAATATGTCACAAAATTGTAAGTCTGTTCTTTTAAATAAATTACGTATGTGAGTTTTTCATTCCTCCCCTAACAACCTCAATTCTTAACAAGCATTTGATATAAAACTCTTCAGAAATGTTTCGCTTCATCAACAAGCACGTTTACAAAATACGCAAATAATTTATTTTATGCTGATCGTTTGGCGCCATTCAATATGGCGGCACAGTGTAAAAGGGTAAACCGTATGTTTTTATTTGTTAACGAAATATTGGCAATCATAAGACGACCTCAGTAGCCGCGAAAGCGTGCCGGACTTTGGCGTCGCACCATCTCTGAGGTTCCGGGTTCGATCCCCGGTCGGGTCAATATGGGAAACGAACTTTTCTATATTGTCTCGGGTCTGGGTGTTGTGGTACCTTCGTTGTTTCTGATTTCTGTAACACAAGTCCTTCAGCTACTTACCATAGAATCAGAGCAATATATGTGATGTTGTCCAATATTAATTAATTTATTTATTATAAATGCTTGAGCTATATGAATTAGTGATAACATAAAAGTGATTTAATTAAGTTTCACTATGTAAAAATATTAGCGTGCCCAGGACGAAAAAATAAGGAATATTAATTTTGAGTTTGCCAACTAGATACACGTGTGCGCAGTCTTTCGTGTTGAATTGGTGAAAAACTCGCCGAAGTAAACATCGTTTCGTAGTTTTGAGAATGTTTTTTTTTAAAACTTGATTAACTTATTTCTCACTAACTGATAGATATAGCTCGGAACCTCATTAAATGTTCCTTCCAAACTTGTCCTTTGTATTAGTTAACTCTTCACTTTTTTGAGAACGTAATATATTTTCGGTTCGAACATGACATACTGCCTTCTATCCATATGCTAAGTCGCCGAAATGGAATGTCAACAATGGCGGGAAGTTGCGAAGATTCGAAAATATGGCATCCAAGATGGCGGCTATACTCGCATTATGGCGGAGCCTCGCGCTGATATCCGTAGAGCATCCAGGGATTCCAGGTTTGGGGATGCCGCCTCCTGGAACTCTGGAACGCAATATGTTCGGTGTCTGTTTTGGATTTTTGGAAAACAGCATTTGGGGTGAGCGAGAGGATTCATTAAAATCGATTAAAATATATACCTATATTTCTTCATTGACACATATTATATACAGCATATTGTAGTTGGAGCTTCCTTTAAGCAACAGATTTGCTTGTATAAGGAAACTCCACTCATTTAAGTATTACATACTTTGTGTTTAAACTATCCTTAAATTTAATTTATGTCTAGCTACATGATATCATTTGTGCATTTGTGAGTATGTGTGTGTGTGGTTGTGTAAACGCGTGTGTATATGTGAGAGATAATGAGTGTGTATGTATAATGTATGATGGGTGACCGTTGCGTTAAGAAGTGGTGGTTAAAAAAATAAAAGAAGATAAAATCAGAGTTCGTACTGGTTCGCGGTAATTTTGCCCTTTTAATAAGTTCTAAAACCTCTTTGCTGATACTGGAAACTTACTGCCTTATAATAGAACTAGCTGTACCCGCGACTTCGTTCGCGTGGACTACATCCTTTCATGGTCGGTTTTACCCCTATCTCCCCAAATATTCGAAACAAAAAGTAGTCTATATATTATATCTTCGCCTCTCTTTTTTATATTGCACTTCAAGATTGACCTCATCCCACCTAATGTTAAGTGGTATGAGGTCCTAGCTTAATGGCGACAAGTACAGCAGCATAATAAAGCTGTTACTGAACTTGTCGCCCTTACCTTACCCCTGCTACTAATGTAGCACCTCCAGGAGCTCTGTAAACCTTACTCGCACGCAGAAACACAACAACACAGAAGTGATTGTAATTTGGCTGCGGTCTTCTGTAAGGAGGTGTTCCACTAGTCGGGCTGCTCCAGTTCGAGCGATAAATCGCTATGTCCTACCTCTCTTAAGAAGTAAGTCTGTGACGCCTAAACCACTGACCCGACTTTGATGAAATATGGTATACATATACGCTGAACATCTAGAACGAACATAGGCTACCTTTTGGTTTTGAAAATAAGGGGGGTGGTGGTCATACCGCCCTTGAAAGTTTATACGGGAAAATGTTTATTTTTCAGTTCGAGAGTTTGAAATTTTGCACAAATATAGCTCGAATTTTTAAGCGAAATATGGACTATTTCGAATTTATGTAAAGTAAAAGTAAATACCACGCGAAAGTTGCGAGCACAGATAATAACAAATAAAAAAGTGCCCTTGAAAAAAAAAGAAAAAGTCAAATATATGGCGGCAAAATGAACGTTAGGCAACCGAATACGGGTTTCTTATCAAAATACGTGACTTTGCCTGCGGTGATTACGTGAACGACATTTATTTAGGTTAAACTAAAATAAAATCGAAAACAATTTGCAAGTTTGCTTTAAAACGTGTGTTTTCGTTGCCCAATGATGTTGTTAGTTTTGCGTAATGATTGACAGTTGAGCAACTCAATTTTGCGTTATCTTCGTTGTTTTTACCATAAAAAAAACAATAAGAAGTTCTATGCATATTTAAATGGTCTATGGTGTCCATGGATGTAATTTTATTTTTAACTTGAAGTAATTAAGATAGGATTGTCCTATATGTTTGTGTCTAGTGAACATGACAATTATATGGGGGCTATCACCATAGATTTATTAGTTTCCTTATTATAAGGCCTTCAAGCATTACTTGATAAAAATTTCAGATTAAAGAGATCAAATCCGCAGATGAAAGAGTTCCGTCCATTTTATAGGGTGGCGGTGCAATACATCCCCGTTGTAAATAAATGTATTTGAGCCCTTCGGGTAAGGGATTGAAAAAATAACCAGAATACAATGTAGCGTTAATTATGTTTTTCAAAATATGTTATTTAATGTATGATGCCAACTTTCTTATCTATACATATAAAGAAAATTGGAGTGTCTGTTTGTAATATTAAAATAACTGCTTTTTACTACATGCATTCATATGCAAAATTATATTCATATATATATGTTACAGCCAAAGTAATAAATCTGGCTAGCCATTATACATAATATCTACTCAGTTTGGCTAAAGTGATAGTGGATACAAAATTAATCACATTAACTAGCTATTATATATAATATCTTCGATGACTTGGATAATGTAATAAAACACGTAGGTATGCGTTTAAGATTATAAGTTATAACATTACGTTTCAATTTGCCTTAACTAATCATAAAAAAATAAAATAACATAAGATAGTAATTTCACGTCAATTAACATTGTTATAAAGTTATTTAACTTTAATTTATAAATGACCAGTCATTATGTATAATAGCTATTTAATCACTATGACTGTAACATATATACTAAAACTAGCTGTGCCCGCGACTTCGTTCGCGTGGACTACAGGGGTTTTTTTCACAATAAAAGGTAGCCTATGTCCTTTCTCAGAGTCTAAAGATGGTCTGTGCCAAATTTCATCAACGTCGGTTGAGAGGTATAAGTGGGAAAGCGCCACAGACAGACAGAGCTACTTTCGCATTTATAATATTAGTAAAGATTAGTAAAGATATATTTTTTTAAATTTTTGTCTGACTGTACCGGCTAATCTCTGAAATGGCTAGACCGATTCTGACGGAATTTTAGCTTTTGTAATAAGAAGTAACTAAGGCTAATTTTATTTAAAAAAAAAATATTTATATTATAAAAAAAATCGAAACCCTTAGTCCTTGCCATTAAAGCCGCAGCTAGTAAATTACTAAAGAAAAAAATACAGATCCATATTATATGACAGTTATTTTTTTAGATTTCAAATTGTATTCACATTTCAATCAACGAATCTTTATTCAAGTTGCTTTAAAATAACAAGTAACAATTTATCTCAAGCATCAACTGTTACCTGCTTATTTTTTACTCTTTATTTTTTGTCACAACCCCCATCCCAATCGATCTTTTTTTTCATCGCTCCTGCCACAGATAACAGACAAAAAAAACATCTACTGTTTTTTTTTCAGAAGCACTCAAAGACGTACAATCCATGCAGCCCAGCCCAGCACATTATGAGCTGATAAAATAAATGTTACCGTTTTAAAAGCTCTCAAGCTACCATTTTAGGCGCCATTTTGGTAGCGGCACTAACTTTTTAATGAAAATTAATGAAGACAAACTTGAGGCAATTGATGTTGCTTTGAAAGTTGTTAGCCAGTCTTTGGATGGCATAAACAATACAAAGAATTATTAATTTCTACATAAAATGTTTTCGTCCATATTAAACAAAAAGCTAAATGGAGTGCTTTGATGATATAGCGACCACAGATTAAGTGTTAATTGCACCAAGCGACTGGAGAACACCTCCACCTTACAGAAGACCGCAGCCATTTGGCAGGAATACGATTGTTAAATAACAATCACTTCGGTGTTCTTGTATTCCTGCGTGTTAGTAAGGTTTCCAGAACTCCTGGGGAGTGCTTCATTAGTAGCAGGGGTCAAGCCTTCAAGGTAAGGGCGACAAGTACAGTAACAGTTTTATTATGCTGTATTTGTCGCCCTTAAGCTAGGACCTTATTACCACTTAACATCAGGTGGAATGAGCTCAATCCTGAAAATAAAAAAGGCAGAGTTACTTTCGCTTTTATATTATTAGTATGAAAGGAAATTACCCGTAGAGTTTGTACCTCATTTCGCATATATTCATTCGTATTCATGTATGCATTGCAACATATGAAGCTCGCCTGCACAAATTTAGGTTTCAAATTGCACTTCTAGACACAAGGCGTAGATTGTGTAAACATGGCGGGGTGGCAGAAGAAAAAGATAGGGGAGAATAGAAATTATATGAGCGTATACGTGTCTAAATATGAGTTAGTAAATAAATGCGCCAGACAATCACACCAATCACCTGGTCTCAAATTAAGGTTATCCCTTGTACTATGAGTACCAGACGACGGATACCAACTGGGGTGTCATCACAGCCAGTTAGTAAAACGGAATTTTAACATACTAGCATACGCTTTTAGTCAAATTTGTCCCATGACAAAAATTTTCAGACTCTTGCAGGCCTAGCATGCACCACGTGACAAAATTTTATCGCGCTCATTAAACGTCAAAATCGATTGAAGTCAGTGCGTCAGCTGCTGATTGGCTGAATACAAGTGCGGTGTGCTATTACCCAATCAACAGTATCGAAACTTTTGTCATCTCATGAGAGAAATTTGACGTATTGCGCATGCTACGCCTATTGATTGCTTGATAGCGTACACGTATTTTCAGCCAATAAATAGCGGATCAAATTTTTCTTTATTCAAGTAGGTTAAATGTAATAATTTTGAATCGTCATTGAATACAATGCAAATTGATTCTACTGCCGGTTCGGAACCTATATCTACCGAGGAGACACCGGTAAGAAACTCAGCAGATAAGTTACAGTAGCTTATTGCTGTGTGTAGCTCACTTTGGACCAAGTCATGTAGGTTTGTTTTGATGAGTGAACAAACATTAAGCACAAGCATGACGTATGTATTTTATTTTATTTAAAAAACTTTATTGCACAAATAGGTACAACAGGTGGACTTAATGCTAGGGGCATTCTCTACCAGTCAACCCTTGGGTCATGCAGATAGTTTGTATATGGGTGCGGTAACAGGGGAGAAAAAAAAGAAATAACTTTAAACAACAATAAATTAAGCATTAAAAATAACATTACGGTATCTTTTAAATATACGATAATAATACACATACTATATAAATTAATTAAATTAATGTATCAATTTTGTCATTCGTTATGAATCAATGATTATGAATGCAATAAAATCCTAAAACGGACCAGTCGAGTAATTAAACATAGAATGAATGTAAGGGTAGGAAGTACCATCGTGGACTGACTGCCATCCAACTAATAATATTAATATCTAAGAACTCCCGACTTTCAAATTATTATTTTGTGTAATAGATTTATTGGCAAAAAGAAAACTTTTAACTTTTTTATTTTGCGTAATAGAATGACATTGGCAAAGAAAAACTAGTGCAAAACGATTCATTTGCGTTAAAATAAAAAACTTGTCAATTGGCGACCCCCCACTATGGGACTTACATTTAACTGTATTTCACTTGTAATAAAATAGCAATTTCCCTAACGTCTTATTGCATTATGACCATATCTATTCTACCTGTCACGTATACCAATAATAAAAAAGGTATCTGTACTTTCTTACCCGAGCAATAAGGTTTCATTTCGTTATTTTTTGCTCTATTTAGTGTTGCCATGTTATTAAATGTATTTTGTACATTGGAAAGTATACAAGTTCGCAAAGTGTGAAGATACGCGATCGGTTACGAAAAACTTAATTACATAAGCGTTGCTTCACAAAATCACAATGGCTGTCTGCAGCGCTCGCTTTCGTTGGCGTTAGGGTTCCCTAAGCACACGAAAAACCGTGTCGCGAACACCCAGACTTTGCTTTAGAGGGCATGACGGACGACGAATTCTAATACACTCTGATTTTTAATTGGGTGTACTAAACTGACATTGGAAATGATACTACTTTACGGAATATGAAATGTATTCATAAATCAATTAATTGTTAAATTTCCCACATTCGTAATCGTTAAATAAAAACACTTGAACAGTGTTGTCTTGATTGAAAGTAACTTTTGTTACGGAACGTACGTATTTATAAAGATTTCAACCCCCCCCCCCCCCTTTAAAAAAGACGACCACACTAATACAATCGAAGGATTCCCCGGAAACCATAGGGAAACCAAATGGGTTGCCAATTTGGTAGTTTTATTCCCTATTTTTTACTGTAACGCATCGTAACGTTTTACCAAACCTAACTTATACTTATACCTAATTTATATTACACTTCAAGATTGACCTCATCCCACCTTATGTTGATGTATAAGTGACAATGAGGTCCTAGCTTAAGGGGGACAAGTACAGCATAATCAATCTGTTACTGGACTTGTAGCCCATACCTTGAAGGCTTGACCCCTGCTACTAATAGCACCCCCCAGGAGCTCTAGAAACCTTACTCTCACGCAGGAACACAACAACACAGAAGAGTTTGTTATTTGGCTGCGGACTTCTGTAAGGTGAAATACCTATCACCAGACTGGCTGCTCCAGTTCAATAAATCGCTACATCGCTTGTACACGGAACCCAGCATTTAAACAAAGCTCGTTGCACCTAACACTTCCCACACATGAGCCCGCCATTGTCTAAAACAGTCGATTACGCGCATTGTCAGTTTCTTCTGATTATCCGACGCGGGAAAATATTGTCGTACAACTTACTGTTATCTGTGGGAAGTGCCAAAGATGGCGGACGGACTCTGTTCATTCATCATTGTCTGTGGTTCGGGGGATTCCAACTGGAGGTTTAGTAATTTTTGCGGTTATGTTACGTGATTTTATAATGAACTAGCGACCCGCCCCAGCATCGCTCGGGTGCAATGCTGATACTAAATACACTACAGAAAAACTGTGAACGTAGGCATGCTCCCGCCGCGGCGCACACTGGTCCGGATTTTTAATATGGAAGACTTAGGACCCAATGTCAATATTTCGGGCTGAAAAAAATCATGTGGATAGATAAATGAACGTTCATCAACGTTTGTTCTAGCAGTTTTTATGAAATTGGTTATTTTTGCGAAAAAAAAAACATTGAAAAAAAATTTGTATGGAGAAAAAGTGAAATTTTTTTTTTTTTCGAAAAGTTCAAAACTGTTAGCAGTGAAACCTTTTGTGTGTTATTGTATTACACTTATTCGTTAATTCCATATTTTTTTTATTTGCATATACTTGCAGCCTTGGCCAAAATATGCATCGGAACTTTCATTGTATTTATTTCAACTATTTGTGACAATTTAATTTTTTTATTGATTTATAGTCACATAATTTACGCATATTTTCAATATAATAAATTTTAAAATCCATTAATGATTTTGAAAAATAGATTACAATTAAATTTTAAAAATCAAAATAATATTTTACTTCTTAGTGGTTAGCTGTTGCTCAAAGCGCAGTTAGTGATCGAATGAGGCATTGCCTGCTAATATTCCCCTCCCATTCCCTAATATTGCTATCTCTTTCATTTCCTACTATCGCTATCTCTTTCATTCCATACTTCTCTCTCTTTCGCTCCTTGAAACCCTTGCTAGTTGAGCGCTTATGAATCAAATAAAACAGACGGGAGCTCATGTTGGAGCGTCATTAGACATTCAACCCTTGAAGAGTCAACATACCTGGAAATTTTAACGTGAATAATCTAGCAACTTGATCATGGCTGGATTTGGCACTAACCTGGACATTTACGTGTTTCTGCGACAAGAGGACCTCAAGGATTACAAACGACTGCATCAAGCAATTTTGGATTGCGTTTTGCTTGAAATTTCGCAAGAAAATTCAGAAAAATTATTGAATTTTGCAAGATCTTTTACTGTGAACTTAAATCGTCGATGGACCGAGGCACACAGGGTGCAAAAAACATTCATGAAGAAGCATATGAACTGGTTGGAAACAAGAATTAAGTGGCCTGAATGTGAATCAGTAAATCTCACCGAAATTTTTGAAGGGACCGAAAATTTGGATCCTCGTTCTACAGAAGAAGAAGCAGCTGTTCAACCCATTCCATCTACTTCGAAGGCGACTAGTGACATTGGAACATCTACAGACATTGCATCAAGGAAGCCATTTGAAGACTTGGGGAATAAGCAGAAGAAAAGGCGATCGGGTACATTACTCGACTATCCGGAAGAGGAACTGACTTTTGCTTTTGTCACGAAGCTAAAGTCTAATGGGAAAGAAGGTCTTGCTCGCATCATCGATCACCTTGTGAAGAATCCTGAAAAGGTTGAAGCTGTCGAATCACTTTTATCAACAAACGAGAAGACGGACACTATGCAGGAAGATCAAGCGTTGGCCGTTACTGCATCATTGGATCTGTCAAAGTGGAAGTATCTTACTTTACGGTCAGCATTGTCACAGCAATTGAAGCTTCCGTCTTACTACAAGTTGTTGGAAGCTAAGCAGAGGTGTTATCCAGATACCAGAGATATTGAAGTATCAGAACATTTAGTGAAGGTGAAACTACAAGCACTGTTAGACGTGACAACTCGAAGAATACTGCAAGTCGTTGGTGATGATTTAAATATGTGCAGTGAAAACTTGAAGCTTACCTCCAAGTGGGGATTCGATGGATCTTCAGCACAGAGCAACTACAAGCAAAGAAGTGAACTGGCAGAATTCGACGACTCCTCTGTGTTCATGACGAGCCTCGTTCCTTTGAAGCTCGAGAGCGGCAATGTTGTTATTTGGAATAATCCAAACCCATCTTCAACATCTTATTGCAGACCTATTAAATTTCAGTTTGCGAAGGAAACGACCGAATTTGTTAAGCAAGAACAAGCGGCAATGGAGGAAGAAATACGAAATTTGACTATTTCAAGTTGCGGAAACTTGGAAGTTACTCATGAGTTGCACATGACAATGATTGATGGGAAAGTGGCTACAATTATTACAGATACTCCATCTGCAGCTACGTGCAATGTTTGTCTTGCAAAACCTAGTGAGATGAATAATCTTTCAGAAATGTTTTCAAGACCTGTACGGGACGATGTGTATCAATATGGACTATCAACACTCCATATGTGGATTCGAAGCATGGAGTGTCTTTTACATATTTCATATAATTTAGATTTCAAAATGTGGAGTGCACGAGGTGACAACAAAAACCTTAAGAAGTTAAGGAAGGATATGGTGCAATCGGAGTTCAAACAACAAATGGGACTTTTGATTGATGTTGTAAAGCAGGGCTTTGGAACTACTAATGACGGAAACACGGCCAGAAGATTTTTTCGGGAATACAAAAAAAGTGCTCAAATAACGAAGATTGATGCTGATTTGATAAAGCACTTCGCAGTTATATTGCAAGTGTTATCTTGTGGAAAGGCTGTCAATATCGATAGTTTCCGTGAATACTGCAAGGAGACTGCTGAGATCTTTGTACATCACTACCCCTGGTACAATATGCCTTCCAGCATACACAAAATGTTGATACATGGCGCTGACATATGCAAACATTTCTCTTGCCTTCCTATCGGAATTTTGTCAGAAGAAGCAGGAGAAGCAAGAAATAAGGACTTTCGAAATACCAGAGAGCGACACACGAGGAAAACAGGAAGACTGCAAAATAATGAAGACATTATACACAATTTTTTGATATCATCAGATCCATATATATCTCATCTGAAACCTAAATACACCAATTTTAAGTCATCAAGGATGTTTCCAGAAGCTACGCAGTTGATATTATCAGATGAATTAATAGAAGTTGAAGAAGAAATTGAAGTTGATGAAGAAGCTCCAGAAAATGTGCCAGATCCTTTAGAATAAGTTTTAAGTTATTTATAACTATTATTTTGCGTGTTATATATAGATAGTTTTAGTCAATAACTTTAGTTTTAATTTCATTTTAGTTATTTTATTATTATTTCCTATTTACTAAATTAATGAAAAATGTATTAAATTTAATGTAATGTAAACAACCTTCAATTATTTTCTATTGTAGTTTTAAGTTATTTATATTAATTTGTATGTTATGTATAGATAGTTTTAGTTAATTACTTTATTTTTAATTTAATTACTTATTTTATTATTATTTATTATGTACTAAATTGATAAAAAATGTATTAAATTTTATGTAATGAAAACGACCTTCAATTTATTTTTTATTGTACTGCAAGAATTATGCAATAAACAATTTTTAGTTATTTTGTAATACATTTACATACATACCCTATGCTACTTAAAACTTCGTCCGCGTGAATAGCGTCGCGATAACCGACATTAATGCGGACGAAGTCGCGGATGGCCACTAGTTATTCATAAATCAACTTCAAAATGTATAACAAAATAACCAGAAATAGTTTATTGCACAATTCTCGCAGTACAATAAAAAATAATTGAAGGTCGTTTACATTACATTAAATTTACCGCTGCACCACTGAACCGATATAGATGAAATTTGGTATAGATATTCTTTGGGACACTAGATTTATTTAGTAGTTTAGGCGTGATTGAGCGACAGAGAGACAGACAGACAGAGTCACTTTCACATTAATAATATTAGTATGGATTTTATCTTAGTACCGAATTTACTTTCCCGAAACCACTTAAAGAAGCAAAAGTACTGATTTTAAATAAATATATATTAGGATAAACGAAATAAACGCCAAAGCTGCAAGTAAATATTTTGTATTACCAGTAGAGCTCTTGTCTATTTTATCTGATTTATAAGCGTGGAACACCACTTGTCTTAAGAAGAAAAAGAGTGAGCAAAAGAGAATGAAAGAGACAGCAATAGTAGAAAATAAAAGTGATAGCTATATTAGGGAATAGGAGAATATTAGCAGGCAGGCAATGCCTCATTCGATCACTAGCTGTGCTTTAAGCAACAGCTAACCATGAGAAGTAAAATATTATTTTGATTTTTTAAATTAAATTGTAATCTATTTTTCAAAATCATTCATAGTCAACAAATAATGGATTTTAAAATTTATTATATTGAAAATATGCGTAAATTATGTGACTATAAATCAATAAAAAAATTAAATTGTCACAAATAGTTGAAATAAATACAATGAAAGTTCCGATGCATATTTTGGCCAAGGCTGCAAGTATATGCAAATAAAAAAAATATGGAATTAACGAATAAGTGTAATACAATAACACACAAAAGGTTTCACTGCTAACAGTTTTGAACTTTTCGAAAAAAAAAAATATTTCACTTTTTCTCCATACAAATTTTTTTTCAATGTTTTTTTTTTCGCAAAAATAACCAATTTCATAAAAACTGCTAGAACAAACGTTGATGAACGTTCATTTATCTATCCACATGATTTTTTTCAGCCCGAAATATTGACATTGGGTCCTAAGTCTTCCATATTAAAAATCCGGACCAGTGTGCGGCGCCCCGTCCGGCCGGTACCACTGCAAACGCCACGCCCCGCATGTTTTAAATCTGTAATATCTTCGAAAATATTAATTTAAATCATATGCTGTAATGGGCCAGATAGATGTATATAAAACCAACAATGTTTTTAAGGTATTTAATTCGATTAGGGTTAATGCTGTATTGATTAAAATCGCTTCGAAAATTAGCCATTATACATGATTAGGATATCCATAAGAGTTTTCTGTAGCCCTTTTTAATGTGTACAATACTTAGCATATTATTCTGATAAATCTTGTAGGGTTCAGCTTTTGCGTATTGCAAACGCAAGCGGAAAAAATGAAATTATTTACGACATCAGATTAAAAACCTCAAAAATAACAGTATTTCTCCACTATTTAATACATATAAACCTTCCACTTGAATCACTTTATCTAATAAAAAAGTCGCATCAAAATCCGTTGCGTAGTTTTAAAGGTTTAACATAAAATTAACGAATACTACTATTCTTAAAACTAGAGTCCCTTTAACAGAAATAAATAAAAAAAAATACCACAGCTAAGTTAAAAACTCTTTAAAATTTGAATCGATCGGTCCGATTCTGGAGGGTTATAGATCGATTAATAGAATCTGTGAAGTGTTCAAGATCGATCTGAAAAATCGATTATGTTCCTCTAAATAATCGATTTTAAATCGACATATCTAATTGAACACTGATACTATGAATGATTGAAGCCTATAACTGAAAATATGTTCTAATACCAACAGGCTAAAGTCTAATTTCTGATGTGACCATCTTAGTACTAAAGGTTAACGAGCGAACGTTAGACTGACGAGCCTCCGAACTATATCAATTAGGGCTGGGAGGAATCGCCTTTTAATTCCCTCCTAATGGCCGGTACAAGCTCCTGTTAAGCCGAGAGTAGGTCGTTGCAAGTCATTTTTAAGCCCCGACTCAATATCGAGGGGTAGTAATCTGTAATCGAGTAGTCCTTTAAATATTTTATTGTTCGCTAGTACAGGCTAAAGCACTATAAACATTGTAGAAATCTCTTTGAGACGTCTGTCTGTGTGTTCATCTATGGTATCATAGCTCCCAAATAGATGGATCAATTTTGTTTATTTTTTGTTTGAAACGTTAACTAGTAATTGTTTCTTTTGACAAAGACTGACCTCATTCCACCTGATGTTAAGTGGTAATGAGGCCCTAGCTTAAGGGCGACAAGTACAGCATAATTAATCTGTTACTGGACTTGTCGCATTTACCTTGAAGGCTTGACCCCTGCTACTGACGTAGCACCCCCCAAGACCTCTGGAAACCTTACTCACACGCAGGAACACAACAACACAGAAGTGATTGTTATTTGGCTGCGGTCTTCTGTAAGGTTGAGGTATTTCACCAGTCGGGCTGCTACAGTTCGAGCGATAAATCGCTATGCCCTATCTCTCTTAAGTCTGTTTCTTTAGCCATGTTTCATGGTAATCGGTAAGATGGCTGCTACCACAAAATGGCGGAATTAATATTTCGACACCAAGCTTGAATAGAAAAATACTCTATAGCTAGTTTAAAATGAAATTGCCTTCTCGAGGTACCAGGATTGCATGATGCAGCGAGATGTCGGGCCACCGTTAGTAGGACAGTCCTAAAGTACTCTGCACGTTACTTAACTAAACGTCACTGATGACGTCACTGCAGTGGTGAGTCAGTCAGTGCAGTGTTTCAGGCACTAATTACACTCTCGCTGAGATCACTAAATGTTTATGACAAATATTTTAGAAGGTCTCTTTTTTTTAATTTGTTTTATAAACCTAGCAGTTCCTAATCACTTTTTAATCCTACGAGTACTTCCATGTATTCAAGTGTCTTTTCTGATATATTTGGAGAAAAAGAGAGGAAATAACATATTAACATATACACTTTCCACCCCAAAATAACGCGTGCGAAGTCGCGGCAACAGCTAGTTTCAATTGAAATTGCCTTGTCGAGGTACCAGGATTGCATGATGCGGCTAGAGGTCTCGTCTGGCCGCTAGTAGAACTATAAAATGGTTCCTAAATTAGTCTTAACTGAACGTCACTGATGACGTCACTGCAGTGTGGTGAGCCCTCTGTGAGGGACGAGCGGCACTAATTACTCTTTGCTGACCCTCATCTCAGTTAGCCTTGTTCATTAGGGTTGAACCAAGAAATAACATAAAAAATATTCTAAAATCATTCTTCGTTTTCAATTAATCAAATATTTCTTTATTCAAGTAGGTTACTTAAAACACTTTTGAATCGTCATTGAATACAATGCAAAGTGACTCTACTGCCGGTTCAGAACCTATATCTACCGAGAAGACACCGGTAAGAAACTCAGCAGATCAGTTACAGTAGCAGTATCTAACTTATTAGCTATGTGTAGAACACTTTGGACCGAGTTAGATAGTTTTGTTTTGATGAGTACTAAAACATTATCCATACAAATATTATAAATGCTAAAGTAACTCTTGTTTGTCAGTAAATATTTATGTATTTGTTACTCTTTTAAACAAAACCTAATGAACGGAATTTGTTCAAAAAATGGTAGGAAGATAAATGACATATGTACCAGAATAAATATATAAACGAGTAGGATACATTTTTTCCTGTAATAACCCGGGCGAAGTCGCGGGTAGCAGAAAGTATGTAATAAATTTTAAATTATCCGTAATTTGAATAAATGTTACTAACTTTTTTTTATTTATTTTTCAGGTAAATACATATGACCATCGTTTACTTGGTAAGAATTCATTTGGATGAGGAAGACGGAACGAGCTGGGACCGGAGACGAGTCCGTTACCTCGGTCCCGAGGGGGTGGGGCGTGTCTGGTGGCCTGAAACGATCCAGCTGCGTTTTGCGCGGCGAGGTGGGCCGCTTGGCGGTAGGCGCTGTGGGGGAGCCTGAGTAGAGTCCGCAAGGGATCCCGCCTCCCCCACAACTGCTCACGTTGGGCACCGAGGGGGTTTTAGTCGGTGCGAGCCCGACACACCGCTCTCTGTTCCCGCGAAGAGTGACGGTGCGGTAGGCATTTATTTCCCCCTCGACAAAACTCTTGAATATTGGTTTTTATTTTATTTGTTCTTATAGCGGCAATAGAACAACATCACCTATGAAAATGTCAACTGGCTAGCTATCACCGTCTTTGAGACACAGCCTGGTGACAGACCGACAGCAATGTCTCAGTAATAGGGTCCCGTTTTTATCTTTTGGGTACGGAACCCTATAAAGACACTTAACTATAAACTTTTTAAAAATGCTATTGCTTGGCCTTTTTTGTGGTAGCCCGGATATTCAATGGTATGACATTATCTTGATCAGTTAGGAGAATCACCACACTATGGTTGGTCAGGTTGATCCGATTTCCCACAGCGCCACCACTCAGGCAATGAGGTCTAACCGGGGAGTTTGAGTGGGTAGTCCTGCCCTTATATGGGCAGGGAGTCCCCCACATGCCCTCACCTTCCTCGGGTAACGGTATGGTGCGTCAAAGCATTTCCCCTCGTTATAAAAAAAAGGGAATCGGACAAAGTCGCTTTTTCTGTATGTCCCTATCTAGGCTTAGATCTTCAAAACTACGCAATGGAGTTTGATGCGGTTTTTATATGCAACTGCATGTGCCCGTGGCTTCGTTCGCGTGGGCTACAGTATTATATTTTTATATAAAACTAGCTGTGCCCGCGACTTCGTTCGCGTGGACTACATCCTTTTATGGTCTGTTTTACCCCTTTCTCCCCTAATATTCGGAACAAAAAGTAGTTTATATTTTAATCCAAGTTTCGAGCTAAAGTGCCAAATTTCATATCTAACTCAGCAGCTAACTAACTGAGCTAACTTCAAAAATAAACATTTTTCCATATAAACTTGCAAAGGTGGTATTACCCCCCTCCTCCCCTTATTTTCTAATAAAAAGTAGCCTATGTCCGTTCTTGAGTTTCAACGTATACCTACCTATACCAAATTTCATCAAAATCGGTTGAGAGGTTTAAGCAGGAAAGCGTAACAGACACACAGACAGACAGACAGAGTTACTTTCGCATTTATAATATTAGTAGGGATTAAAACATTTTTCTAAAATAAAAGTAGCCTAAGCTACTACATATTACATCAGCTACCTTCCAGTAAAAGTCAAAATTCGTCCAGCCATTTCAGAGATTAGCCGGAACAAACAGACAGACAGACAGAAAAAAATATATTTTGCTACACATACTAGTACATTCATATGCATGTATTAAAAACCGGTTATTTTAATATTACAAACAGACACTCCAATTTTCTTTATATTTATAAATACAGAATGGAAAAGCCAACATTTCTAAGAATTAACATTGCATCCGTGCGAAGCCGGGGCGGGTCGCTAGTGGTATTATAAAGTGAAGTTGACACCCCTACGAAACACATCTGGGTTCAAGCTATGATAGATGGCTCTGGATCCAAAAAATATAAAAATAACAATATCTTAACTGCGGTTTAATGCTACTTCCTTCGGTGAAAACGTAATTAAACTTTCACTAATTACTGGGATTTAGGCGAAGCCCGAGTTTGGGGTAAAATGTTTTTCAATATTTGTTGTATGCTGATTTTTAGAGTTCCATTGCCGAATAGCGAAAAACGGAACCCTTGGATTTGTCATGTCTTTCTGTCCGTCGGTATGTAACAGCCTTTTAAGGGTGCTGTAGCCAAATGCAAAAAACGGAACCCTTGGATTTTGTCATGTCTTTCTGTCCACCGGTATGTAACAGCCTTTTAAGGGTTCTGTAGCAGAATTGCGAAAAACGGAACCCTTGGATTCGTCATGTCTGTCTGTCCGTCCGTCCGTATGTCACAGCCACTTTTTTCTAAATATAAGACCTACTGTTGAAACATGGTATTTGGATGTATTCTGTTAGCGGCATTAAGATTTTTTTTAATAGAAAATAGAGCAATAAATTTTAAGGGCCCATACTTAAATCTGAAACTCATTTTTTTTTCTTCAAACCAATACATGTGGGTATATATAGATAGGTCTTAAAAATGATATTGAGGTTACCAATATTTTTTTCTAAATTGAATAGTTTGCGCGAGAGACACTTTCAAAGTGAAAATAACCAGAGAAAAATAAGATTTTGTGTAACACATTTAAAAAGCGCTCGAAAACGCCAAGTCACGTGACTGTCGAAGTTGTGACGTCAACGTTCTATACACCAATCCGATACGGGCCGGAACGACTTCAGTGTATGTAAATATCGAATTTTTAAATAAATGGAAAATGTTTAAATAAATCCCTTATACCGTTAGCGACACAATAATTTAATTTAATCGGTAAAATAATCATCGTTTCGCCACATTAAAATGAATAATTTTCGCCGACAGCTGTCATTTGCGAGTTGCAATGGTGGTTTCCGTTTCGGTTCTTCTGTTCCACAGATAACAAAAAGCATTTTTTTATATCTATGCTTTTTATTAAAAAATAGATACGTAAAATTATTACTTAACTAATAAGCTAACATATACAACACTTTTCATATTCTATTGTTAACACGTCAATTCCCATTTTCTGTCACCTACATTATAAATTTTTACTTCTTCCCACTAAATCATTAATTCCAAGTGTGATTTCACATTTAACCCTGCAAACGTTTTAGCGAGAAGATCCCTACACCTTCGGGACGTAATTGTAAAGAACCCTTTGTGTGGTCTAGATGGAACCCCTTGAGGGTACCCTGTGACATGGGTGAAGTATTTCCGACCAATTTGGGCGTTAAAAGATAAGAAATAGGTATTAGTTTCGTCCTTCTAATACTAAAAGTGTATGTTTGTACGTGTCTTTGTTAAGCGGTTGCCCGTGACTTCGCTTGCGTTATTTATGAATCAGAAGTAGCTTATATGTTAATTTAGTACATACGTCATATTTCTTCTTATCAAATGTCATCATATCCTTTCAGCAGCTTTCACGTGAAAGAGTTACAAACACACTCACACACATAGATCCATACGTCCAGACATCCTTACGTCCAGACATTCATACATCCAGACATGCATACATCCTGACATCAATAAATCCATACATCCATACATCCATCCATCCATACATACACACATACATACATCCATACATACATCCATCCATACATACATACATCCATACATACATTCTTACAAACCTTCGCCTTATACAATTAGTAAGACACTTTCACGCAAAAACTACTGCATCGATAAGGATGAATTTTTTTACTACATTTAATATTAGTTTATCATAAATCTGGATCAACACTGATAGATAAATGGATATACTTTGTTAAAACATTAAAAGAAATTGATTGCTTTGTGCGATGAAGTATAACCCAAGTGGCCACCCACCATAACACTACCCCAGCACGTGTAGCTTATCTTCAGTTCTAATGTTATTATACAAATCATTGATATGCAAGTGAAATCAAACCACTACCTTTGTCGTAATAATATTGAACGTATGATATTAAGATATGAACTCGATCCTCCAAGGGGGGGGGGGGGGGGGTTGCCATGGAAACGCTAACGAAGTACCGACATAATAAAGAGTGATGGGGCGTATATTAACTCTGCTACCATAAATTATAGAAGATTAAACTGTGTACGCGGCCTCTTTGTGAGTTGAAACGATTGTCTCTGGTTTACCTTATAGTTAAGCTGATTAGGAAAGTAAACTTTAGTTAATTATTAATAAACTAGCTAATTAATGGTTGCGCGTTGACTAAATACAACGGGTGTGTGCAGAGTTTTTATATGGGTGCGGTAATAGTGTAAAATTACGTAAGTAATCTAAAACATCATAATTAAATAACAATAAACTAACTAAAAAAAATATTACGATTACTTTTAATACATACATACATAACGTACTATCTGCATGACCCAACGGTTGACTGGTAGAGAATGCTCCTAGCATTAAGTCCACCTTTTGTACTATTTTGTGCAATAAAGTTTAAAAATAATACATTAAAAAAAGTTACTGAATGGATTTGGATTAAATTTTGTTGAAATATAGATGAATTGATAACATTAATGTATAGAATACTTTTTATCCCGGAATATGAGTATGAAGTCGCGGGAACAGCTAGTTTCCAACATCACATACATTGCTCTGATACTGTGGTAAGTAGCTAAATCACTTGTATTATGGAAATCAATCAAGAGAGGCAAGGCATAGCGATTTATCGCTCGAACTGGAGCAGCCCGACTGGTGAAATACCTCCACCTTACAGAAGACCGCAGCCAAATAACAATCACTTCTGTGTTGTTGTGTTCCTGCGTGTGAGTACGGTTTACAGAGCTCCTGGGCGGTGCTACGTTAGTAGCAGGGGTCAAGCCTTCAAGGTAAGGGCGACAAGTCCAGTAACAGATTTATTATGCTGTACTTGTCACCCTTAAGCTAGGATCTCATTACCACTTAACATAAGGTGGGATGAGGTCAATCTTGAAGTGCAATACAAAAAAAGGGAAGGGGTTAATACCGCCTTTGAATAAGGGAAAATATTAGTTTTTTAAGTTAAGAGATATGAAACTTGGCACAAATCTCGGCTTATAATATGGACTATTTTCGGTTTCGAATATTAGGGGAGATAGGGGTAAAATCAACCGTAAAAGTGTGTCCACGCGGTACAGCTAGTGATAAATAAAAACCGCTAAAACGAATCAAACATTTTTCTTCAGACCACCCTCAACTGAAACATTAATAAACCATCTTACTTCCTTCTCCAAACAACTCAAAAATGAAAAAAAAAATCACCACAGATTAAACGGGAAGAAACATTACGCGCCAGTCGCATGTGACGTCAATGCCGGTGTGAATTAAAAAAAGAAGCGGCAGGCTCTACAGACGCTCGCCTTCGTCTGTCTTGAAAAAGGAACGTTTCCCGCGTGTCGCTGACAGATGTTCCAAAATGGCGGTCTACTTCGCTCGAATATTTTTTTGAAAAAAGAACGCCGTGCGAATTTAAAGCAGAGTTATTTAGGACACGTAGAATGAAATGGAATGGAATTCATAGCAAAGAGACTTATGAACTCGGCGTGGAATGAATTTGTTTTGGAGAGTCCTAATGAAACATTTCGTGTTGCAACGCTTTTTGACTTTTTAATTTTATTGCTTGTTAATTAATGCCCGTTCCTATATTTGCCAAACGATCCGTTCTGGTTACAGATAGGTATACGGAGCGTAAGCTAAAAACGACCGACGGACGACTGATGACAGCTAATATGGAAAGTAAATTTGAAATTAGAATTAACCGCTCGTTGTCGGTTGGAGAAAAACGGATAGTCATTTTTGAAACATTACGATTCGTAAAATATTGGAACCGGGCAAAAGCGGTTACGGAAATGAATATGCTCTACCATGTTGGGAAAAATAAAAAGCAAAAATGTAAAGAGTTTTTTTTTATTGTGGACACGATAAATGAATGTCAACAGCCCAAGCATTTTAAGTATTGAATCAATTCGTAATTTTTATTTTCAGGATTAAAAAAAATCCTCTTCGTTTTTAAACAGACGACGCCATTTGTAAACCGCGGATTCACTCAAAATACATATACACCACCAACGGAACGGTTAAGCATTTATTTAGATATCTAACGACATCTGTTTCCTGTTGCGAACGCTAATTAAAATCGTTTCAAGTGAAACTCGACGTCGCGATGGAGGTATTTGTCCGCGGCCATAGATAAGAAAAGTTATGTGTCAAAAATGTGACACCGAAAAGCGGTTGACAGATTTTAATCGCCATTTTGAATATTTTTTACCGGGAAGCAAAATTAATAACTATATTACAGATAATTTTTAAAATTTTTATAGTGCGACAACGGAATACACATAAAGTAAATATTTTAAGAAACAGAAAAAAATATCTTAGCTTCCGATCCGGGCCGACAAGGATGTAGTTCTAATAGGGTTGCCAGACGGTCGGGAATTGGCGGGATTCTCCCGCTTTTTTGCTTGTCCTCCCGACTCCCGACAAAGCAAATAATCTCCCGACTTACGTCTAACGAAACTTTGAAAGAAAATTTGTTCACATGGAGTGATCTCTTAAAACTCATAAAAAATTTTAAAATTTAATATTGAATTGACACCGACCATTTGTACAGTGATTATTGTTCTTTAAGAGAAGTTTTTACTTTAAATCACTTTCCAGAAGAGAAAAATAAAATGACAAATGATAAGCTATGGGCATATTTTGTAAGAAACTGCGTCGAAGTTAAAAATTTAACCAAAATTGTATGTTTTATATTTTTAATACCAGTAAGTAACGCTTCCTGCGAACGCGTTTTTAGTATACTCAATAATTTATACTCAAAAGAACGGAACCGAATGAGCATGGATTTAATAAAGGCGGAATTAATAATTCGTTTGAATTTTGACGAAAATTATTTTAATTTTAAGACCTTCAAAAGCGATAAAGCTCAAAAGTTATGAACCGCGGTTAAAAAAAAAACAAATACTTATGGAAAAAACAAAAACAATAACCATGCTCATTCGGTTCTTTACTTATCTTTTGTGTCACAAATACTGATATATATAATAATAATTTGACGACCGGTTTGGATCAGAGGCAACAACGCCTGGTCGTTGTCACGAGGTCCCGGGTTCGATTCCCGTGCGCCGACAAATATTTGAGTGAAGAATGCTTAATTTGTTCGGTGATCTGGGTTATATCTATATAATAATATGTATGTATTTAACAATATGTATGGTACCCATAACACAAGCCTTATTGAGCTTACTTTGATGGGACCGTGGCAATTTGTGTGAAACGTCTAAACATATTAAATAACTACCAACTATGTTTTTTTTTCTTATATCTACAGTGAATTACAAACATGTTTGTTTACTTAATATATAATGCATAATTATTAACTTATTTTTTTATTTCTCCCGACTAAAGCCCTAAAATCCCGAAAAATCGGTTATTGATCCCGATAAAAGGAAGAATCGATCTGGCAACCCTAAGTTCTAAACATATTCAGCAGAGGGCACTTGCTTGGGAGTACGAGGGTAATACAACAGTAAAATGTATCGCCTACGATAACTTGCGGTTAGCTCAGTTGGCAGCAGCCCGCGCGATACGTGAAGGTCGCGGGTTCGAGCCCCGCACCGCAAGGGGATATGAAATTCTTCTGTTTCTTTAAAATAAATGTACTGTTATCTGTTCATTTGCTAAGGCATTTCAAGTCAGCAGTTGAAGAGAGGTAGGGCATAGCGATTTATCGCTCGAACTGGAGCAGCCCGACTGGTGTAATACCTCCACCTTACAGAAGGCCGCAGCCAAATAACAATCACTTCCGTGTTCTTGTGTTCCTGCGTGTGAGTAAGGTTTACAGAGCTCCTGGAGGGTGCTACATTAGTAGCAGGGGTCAAGCCTTCAAGGTAAGGACAAGTCCAGTAACAGATTTATTATGCTGTACTAGTCACCCTTAGGACCTCATTACTACTTAACATCAGGTGGGATGAGGTCAATCTTGAAGTGCGTTTAAAAAAAAGGCATCGAAAATGACTATACGTTCTTCTCCAACCGACTACGAGTCGTTAATACCGTTCCATGATTTACTTTCCATATCAGCTGTCATCAGTCGTCCGTCTGTCGATTTAGCTTACGCCTCGTATATTTTTTTACTATCCGTGACCAGAACGGATCGTTATTCAAATATTGGAACTGGGCATTAATGTTTGCATACACAAAAAAGCAAATCCTGTCCCTTTATTTTTGTGTACGAAATCGCAAACGAAAGATGACGTCTCAAAAAAAAAACACTTGTAATATTTTTAAACACCAAATACCCCAATTATGGTAAGCCGGCAAACTTCAAACGGAACCGTCGGTAATGAGACAGAGCTTTGAAAATGGAACAGTCCCCAGCCAATCGCAGAAAGGCGTCTTAAAAGAGCGCACTGAAAAGATTTTGTCGCGGAAAAGGTTTTTCGCTTTCCGACTGGCAACACTTTGTGGGCCGGGCGGTCCGAGTTGCTTGAGTTGGTGATGTGAGCACGTGACAGATATCTATAGTTATTTATTTACTAAACATAACAAGTATCATAAAAGTAGTAATTCCTTTATAGGGATAGGTATCAAAATATTTAATAAGTTACCGCAAAGCATTATTGATTGCCCATGCATAGATTTAAGACTCAAATCAAAACATGGCTTATGTAAAAGGCTTATTACACTGTACAAGACTTTTTTAATGATAAAAATATGTGGAATAGTTAAAATGTCCATCTGCACCTAGATAATCTTTATTGTTAATTCAAATATTTTAATGCCCATTGTTATGTTTACAATTTATTTTAAAAGAGGATATCTGTTGAGTTTGTTGCGGCGCTTCTTTTCAACAGAACCAACGTCGAGGCGCTGGTAGGAAAAAATAATTGACGTGCAAAAGAATTTATTGTAAATCCACTTAAAAGAATACCACATAACCGTTGACACAGTTTTGTCTGCGGGATCAAGGTCTAATATGAATGTTAACATAATTGTGCCATGTGCACTTTTTTTATAAATTATGTTATTTTTCTTTTGTCGGATGTCCCAACGGTAAATGATTTAAAATATGTAAAGATAGACGAAGATTATGAAGATTATATTGAGCCTCCACTATAAAATACATTTACATAATCGTGTTAATATTTTTATTTTTGGTTTCTCGCACTTTTATGTAAAGCTGAGCTTATAATTTGCTGCTAAGACACTTTACTTTCATGTGTACACATATTTGTGAATTGCAGCCTAGCTTAAAACTGTATACTTTGATACGTTATTTCTTTGTTGATTTTAATTTGTCATGTGTACTTAAGAAATAAATAAATAAATAAAATGACGGGGTGTCATTTATAATTTAGGCGTATCTGTCTATGACGTCGTAGGTTGCAAACTGATCAACTGATTTTGTATTTTTTATAATTTAATATATATTAAAATATATACCAAAATTTACCATAATATTATAAACGTAAAAGTTAGTAAGAATTTGTGTATGATTGTAAATCTTTCACACAAACATTACTAAACGAATTTCGATAAAAATTTAGTAGGAGAAATGGTATACAAAATTAACATATAAGATACTTTTTATTCCAAAATAACGCGGATAACTTCGCAGGCAAACTAGCAACTAGCAATCCAATACTTAAATCTCATTAAGCCTTTACAAAAAAAGTATCGATAATTTCGTCGACTAGCGCACAACACTAGTCGCTCGGACAGAATGTAATAATTTAATTTAACTTGTAATTCGTAATTCATTATGGGCGGCGTAGTAATTCCGTCCCGAGGGAAATTTATAAATATGCCAAACGGAATTCATTGCATGAAATGGAATGAACAATATATTTGCATTGTTTTGGTAGGGCTATTTAATTTCTTAATATTTTAATAACTATTTAAGTAATTTTGGGATAAAAATTATCTAAGAGAGGTAGGGCATAGCGATTTATCGCTCGGACTGGAGCAGCCCGACTAGTGAAATACCTCCACCTTACAGAAGACCGCAACCAAATAACAATCACTTGTTATTTGGCTGCTTCATTTATAGTTATCGTAAAAATATGTTTAAAAGTATGTAGTATGGAAGTGAAAGCATGTTACCAATCAAATAATGTGACCAAAGATGAAAAGATTAATTGTCTAAATTGAAATTTGACGACGATAGTAATCGTGGTATTTTTAGCAGCAAATATTTGAAACTCATCATTTTTGTCGCGAAATTTAGTCACAAAAAACATATAGAATTCGCGTTCCATTTTAAACATTAAACATTTATGTTATGCTTATAAGCTAACGAGTCAGTAAGTAGTTCGAATTCACTACCAAAAAATGTTTTCGCGAGTTGGTCCGTTAATTTATTTTAACTAAATTAAATAATAAAGGCATTAGACAACCACACCAATCACCTGGTCTTAAACTAAGGTTTCCCTTGTACTATGAGCACTAGGCGACGGATACTAACTGGGGGCGTCATACCAGCACAACGTTAGTTTTTAAAATTTACCTGACCATGTATCGAACTCGGGACCTTTCGCGCTCTGGCCTACTTTAGCCACTGCGTCACACAGGTCGTCGTCGTTAGGGGTAATTTACAAAAATCAGCTTGCAAATGTATACTTACAATTTCTATATTGTCTCTGGTCTGGGTGTAGTGGTACCGTTGTTTCTGATTTCTGTAACACAAGTGCTTAAGCTACTTTAGAATCGGATTTTTATATATATTGCACTTCAAGATTGACCTCATCCCACCTGATGTTAAATGGTAATGAGGTCCTTTTTCTTTTTTTTTTTTTTTTCGGGGGGAAATGCGTTGATGCACCGTACCGTCACCCCGAGGGAGGGTGACGGCGTGTGTGGGACTCCCTGCCCTGAAAAGGGCAGGACTACACACTAAAACCCCCCGGTTGGACCTCCCTCGCCTTAGTGGCGGTGCTGTGGGGGATCGGCTAAGCCTTTACTTCCACAACACCGCCGGCGGAACAGCCGCTTACGCGGCTCCGTCTACTCCCCCCACAGTGTTCGGGGGGAGAATGGGGATGGCCGATCCAACGGAACCATCCCCAACTCGCAGTGGGGACCGGTGCAATGCCGACTGAGGTGCCCTCACACCATCAGCCGGCCAGTCCCCACGCGGTAGCTGGGCGCGGTCATATTGGCGCCGCGCCCTCAGCCGCCTTCTTCGGCGGCAGGCGGGAGCGGATGGATCGTCCTCCCGCTCCCGCTCTGCGGCCTCCTTCTGCGACATGACATCTTCGCAGAAGGAGACCATACCAACCCATGCCGTCTCACTCCCGAGCATAGCCTCGACTATGCTGGGGAGTGAGAGATTTGGCCCCACCAACGCGCGCAGACTTGCGCGCTGCGCATCAAAAGCAGGGCACACCTGCAGTGTATGCCCCGGCGTGTCCTCCGCCGCGCCGCAACTGTGGCACGACGGAATGGTAATGAGGTCCTAGCTTAAGGGCGACAAGTACAGCATAATAAAGCTGTTACTGGACTTGTCGTCCTTACCTTGAAAGCTTGACCCCAGCTACTAATGTAGCACCCCCCAAGAGCTCTGTAAACCTTACTCACACGCAGGAACACAACAACACAGAAGTGATTGTTATTTGGCTGCGGTCTTCTGTAAGGTGGAGGTATTTCACCAGTCGGGCTGCTCCAGATCAATGTATGTGATGTTGTCCAATATTTGTTTATCATTATTATTTATTATATTTGTCATACGGACAACAAGTAAGTCTGTTTCCACAGTACAGTAGTCAGTATCAAGGCGGCATTGTCTTAGTGTTTCCTTCGTCCAATTAGCACGTCGTTCTTAATGTAATTAGTACGTAGAAAGCGCTGTTTAGGTTTTGTTTGAACTAAAATGTAGCTGAGTGAGTTTCTTTGTCTTGAACACTGCTTGTATATCTGTGCAACAAAACTTACTTGTTTATAACTTACTGCATTTGTATGCCTACAAGGCAAGAACAAGTAGAACTCCAATGATATGTAACATCTATAACTTACTCATGTTTTTACAAATAAATTATCTTTCTTTCTTTCTTTCTTTCTTTCTTTCTTTCTTTCTTTCTTTCTTTCTTTTGATTCGAAAATTGTGGAATGATTTTATATTCCTTCTTAGTATCTGTAGCCAAATGCCGAAAAACGGAACCCTTGTTGATTCGTCATTTCTAGCTGTCTGTCTGTCCGTCTGTATGTCACAGCCACTTTTTTCGAAACTATAAGACCTATACTGTTGTAAATTGGAATTCGATTGTGATACAATTTGGTATTACACCTATACGTTGAACCTCTAAAACTGACTTAGGCTACTTTTTGTTTTGAAAATAAGTGGGGATGGGGGTAATACCGCCGTTGAAAGTTTGTATGGGAAAATGTTTATTTTTTAAGTGAGAGATATGAAATTCGGCACAAATATAGCTCGAACTTGGATTTAAATGAGAACTACTTTCTGTTTCGTATATAAAATAAATAAATGCGCCAGACAATCACACCAATCACACGGTCTTAAACTAAGGTTTCCCCTTGTACTGTAAGCACCTAACGACGGATACTAACTGGGGGCGTCATCCCAGCACACCCAGACTCAAGTAAATTTAGAAATGTTCGTTTTCCAAATTGAACCGACCGGGAATCGAACCTTTCGCGCTTTGGCTGGCTACCTTAGCCACTGCGCCACCAAGGTCGTCAAATATAAGGGGAGATAGGGGTAAAACCGACTATGAAAGTATGTAGTCCACGCGAACGAAGTCGCGTATAGCTAGTAAATATTAACTTTCACAGAAGATCATTCTGTCCCAATTGGAATCGTGTAAAAAAAAATCCGCCGCATAAATTTTTACTGTCTTAAAAATTCTGACCTTAACACCTCTTAAGCAGCCCTTATTAATTATCAACCCCGTTGTTCATTTCACTAGTGCAATAACCTATTCGACAGAGTACCCTGACAGGCTATAATTCTTCCGCCTCACCATTAATCTCGCAGACACCAGGGTAATGCGTTGAGCGTTGTCCAATCAATTTCAGCTGTTTTATGAGCCTTTAAAGTTTATCCGGCTCGAAGGACCAAAGTCGATAATTGGAGTTTTAAAGTGTGATGTCTTCTTTGTACGGGGCTATTTCTGGCGCTGGAAACTTTATTAACTTCGTTTTCTGTGTCATCAGTTAGAACTGTGTGCTTTAAAGCTCTGAAAAGTCGGTCAAGTGTGAGTTGCACTTGAACACTGAGTAAATGTTTTTTTTTTGCGCTTGAACAATAAACATACTGTATGTATATTAATCACTACATAATATAAAACGAAGTCGCTTTTTCCGTCCCTATATCCCTATGTGCGGCTAAATCTTTAAAACTACGCAACGGATTTTGATGCGGGTCTTTTTAAATAGATAGGCTGGTTCAAGAGGAAGGTTTTTATTTGCAATAAAGAATAGAAAAGCCAATATTTTTAAGTGTTTACATTACATCCGTGCGAAGCCAGGGCGGGTCACTAGTAGTGTTATAATAGCAAAAGGTTGTGAGAATGCATCGCGCGTGCTGCTCTTCCAACTGAGTTAACCGCAAGTTATCGTAGGCGATGAAATTTTTCTGCTGTATCAACCGTTAGCCTTCGGTAAGTGCCCTCTGCCGAATATGTTTAGAACTACATATTTATCCGCCCGTGGTAATAGCTAATTTTAGCACTAAACTAAACTAGAAATTAGATTGTCTAATTCAACTGATCAGAGAGCATAACTTTTGCTAAATGGGTTAATATCTAATCTCAATGGATCACTGATTCTAGGCTACACACAGTATAGAAGACAAGAGTTAGCAATTAATGTTTTGTATGACATTTATAATAATGTCCAGCGTAAACACAAGAGTATAAGAGTAAAAGTCAGAGTAAACGTGTAAAAACAACCAGAGTAAAAGATTAAGAGCCAGATTAAAAACTAGTGACTTAGTTTAGTTAGCTTAGTTATCGAGATATAGGAAATAATAATAAATTGTGCTAAATTATAAACGCGAATGCTCGTATCTCTGAATCGTCTGAATATTTGTAACTCTTTTACGCAAAAAATATTGAATGGATTTGATTGAAATTCTATATTTGTATTAAAAATAGATTATCAATAATGTGGTGTGGACCAATGACTCGGTCGTAGGGCTGCGATGGCCTGCTTCATTACACAGGCCCGGAACCAGGTGGCTTTGTCAGCTGAGGTGGTCCGGTGCTCTTGTCGTGGGTAAGCTGGCTGTTGAGGGTATGGAGACATTGCCTGATGCTAGGGCTCCTTTCTTCTAAGGCTGCTGGTGTTCAGCTCAGTCGGGGTCACCAATGTAAGGAACGTATGTGCTTTACTAAAAGTGTAAGTACTTCCGCCGAGCTAGGTGTTATCTGCTCGGGGACCAAGGCCCAACTACCATTCTTGGTTTGTTGTATATATACTTAGTGGCGACGAAAACTCTGACATCGCGATGTAGGATATCGATGTTACGCATTACGTATGGAGCGTTGTTTACTACGCCAATTCTGCTGACGCTGTATTTGTGTCGACTTGTAGGTAATGTCGTAGGACACATAGGATACCTTTTATCCAGAAATATGGGAAGAGACAAAGTCGCGGGCAGCTGTTAGTAATAAATAAAACAATGTTACACAACATTCAAATTAAATTAATTAAATTCAATTTAAACGATAAACATTTATAGACATGATTATCTTCTCGCTCGCACATCATAGTTTTAAGTTCTCTAATCCCAAATATTGTAAAGATTAGGATAACTACTGAGTTTCTTGCCGGATTATTTACGGTAGGATAATGTTCCGAACCGGTTGTAGCTTCAATTTAGGTTTGTGTTCATTTTGACGATGCATAAGTGTTACTTGTAACCAAGATGAATAAATTAATTGATTATGATTCAGTTTAAAGATTCTTTATTTCTCAATTAAAACACAAAGTCACTTGCTTGAGAACATATTGAATATAGTTATTAATAATATTTATTTTTATGTTTCGTCGTTCGCACCGACTTTATAAAAAGCACTGACTCCGTAGTGAATTGTAAAACTATATTATTTATTTAGCATCCATTTAGCATGACTCGCACCTGGTCCTAAAATTCTATTGTATAGTACCTTGAATATGGTAAGCAAGTTTATTTTTGAATATGTTAAAGGAATCAATGCTTTTTAGTGATGCGGGTAGTTTGTTATACAGTTGTGCTCCCTCAAAATTGAACATTCTTTTGCCGTAGTTCGTTCTGACCTTGGGTACGACTAAGTAACTAGCTCGGCGACGCGTGCGTCTCGTAACCTGTTGTGATGACTGTTTTAGTGTGATCGTCGTGTGGATTGTTTTATGCAACACTTTACGTATGAGCAAGCAGGTACAGTATGAAAATAGTTGCTTGATATTCATAATATTGGTTTCCTTATAAATCTTTGAGGTGGGTGTTAGATACGGGTAGTGGAATAAAAGCTTTATTATTTTATTTTGTTTTACTTGAAGTTCGGATAATTTTGTTTTTGAGGCACTACCCCAAATTTCGATTAAGTACATTAAGTGAGACTTGACTAGTGAGTTGTATATACTATATCTAACATCACGGGGTATACACCTAACTATGGGACGCAAGGAGGCCATCAACGAAGAAATCTTTTTCTTAACGTGATCTATATGTACGTTCCATGTTAAACGACTATCCAGGTACAAACCTAAATATTTTTCTTGGTTTTTCTCTTGAATTTCCGTGTTGAGGATTTTTAGTGGATTAAAAGTAGGTATTCGTTTATTACTTGTTTTAAAAATTATATAGGAGGTTTTTGTTATATTTATGGTTAACAGGTTCTGCTGTAACCAGGCTGAGAGGATATCAAGGTCCTGTTGAGCAAGTAAAGTTAAATGGTTGATGGATGGTCCATAATAGAATAGGCATGTGTCATCAGCATATAAAGTGATATGGCCCTTCAGCCCAATTGTGTCTATATCATTAATGTAGACCAAAAAGAGGAGGGGTCCTAATATGGAGCCTTGTGGGACCCCGTAATGAATTGGAAGAATTTTGCTCTGACAATCGATTTTCACAATTTGTTGCCGGTTTTTTAGATAGGAGTTAAACATTTTTAGTGCATTACCTCCGATGCCTATCCCCGCAAGCTTCCCCAGTAGGATAACATGACTCACCGTGTCAAACGCTTTTTGCAAGTCTATGAACACGCCCAAAACGATATTTTTGCTGTCTATGTTGTATCGAATTTTAGTGACTAGATCAAGTGTTGCAGCTAGAGTGTTACTTTTGGATCTAAAACCAAATTGGCGATCACTGATAAAATGCATAGAATCCAAATATGTCATCAGACGCTTATGTATAATTTTTTCTAGAATTTTGGATAGAATGGGTAAGACAGAAATTGGACGATAATTGCCTGGATCAGTTCTTTTCCCTGATTTATATATTGGAGTCACCCTGGCCAGTTTTAAAGAATCTGGAAATTGCCCTTCAGCTAGTAATACATTCAAACATTTAGTCAACTCATCCACAATCAGATTTTTTATGCATTTAACAGCTTTGGCACTGATACCATCCAAACCAGAGCTGGTGTTTGGGTCAAGACCATCAATAATCTTTGCAACTTCATCAACAGTGCATGGTTCGAATGATATAAGCTCCGAGGCGTTATTCAATGTATTCTGTGTCGAACTGTCTTGGTTCTTACCTACTTCGAACTGACTTGAAGAGTTATTCGACTGTAACCGAATTTTGTTGGCCATAAGTGATCCTATAGTGGAAAAATATCGGTTAAATATATTACAAATTTCTTCAGGATTAGATATAGTACCGGTTTCAGTGACCAATTTTGTGGGGGCACAACTGCTTTTTGCCTTAAGATTAGATAGATGGTTTACAAGACTCCAAGTCTTTTTAGGATTATTTTTACAGTCGCCAAATTTTGCGTAGTAATAAGCATTTTTTGTTGTTTTGATTATGTCGGCTACTTTTTTTCTTACTATTTTATAATTATTTTCCAGTATAGCATTTCTCGGGTCCCTTTTATGTTCGATCCATAGTTGATTTCTTCGATTGATATCATCAATAATACTTTTATTAATCCAATCCTTTAAGGGTGGATTCTGCCTTTTGAATTTGGTTACTTTATTTTTGTTAATATTGTTTTGTATTAACTCTTCCAATGTACTAAAGCTTTGATTTATATTTTCCATATTTTCTTGTTCTATTGAAGTGTAAAGCTCTTTATAATTCAGAGCTTCGTATGCAATTCGCTTTGGTGAAGGTGGTTTACGTTTCTTTATCGAGAGGTATACTTGCCTATGGTCAGACATTGGGGAGTCGCAGAGTGCAAAGTGAAAAAGATCATTCTTTAAGTTCGTATTAACATGGTCTAAAATTGATGTCTTCGTTTCCGTTTCTCTGGTAAAGTAATCTCTATGTATTTTATTTAGTATTTTGTATCCCGCGTCATCCAATGTATTTTTGTAAAGCCTTTTTTTCTTGTCATTTTCTAGTAGATTTATGTTGAAATCACCGAAAACTAATCCTCGTTTTCGTTGTTGCAGCTGTGTATCAATAGTTTCGATAAATGTTTTGTAATTTGTGTCTCCTGGGTAGTATACAACACCAACATCGAGCGCATATTGTTTCAGTTTTATCCAAAGGTAGTTATTACCATCTGAGTATATTGATTCGTCTAGACTATGATTAAGGTCTTTGTGTGCAAAAATGGAGACTCCTCCTTCTATCTTATCAGTTCTGTAACTGTAATAATGCGTGTAGTTTTGAATCTGGAGCCTTATGATTAATGACAATGCATGAAACTTCGGAAGCGAGGTGTATTTAATTGCCATTTCAGTAAAAAATATTAGCAGTGGATTGGCACGAAATTGATTCGCCCGAACATGCAAATCGTCCCCATTCAATATTTTCTTTTTTGTAGGCGTTTCAAATTTCAAATTTCTTTTATTTCAGACTACAAAGATCCTTACATTAGTAAAAAACACAACATTTAGAAAAAGAAATGGGTTAGTAAATTTTACACAAAGAAAATATAATACAATAAAAATATAACAACAAAACTTAATGTGTCATGTACCTCACTGGCACCGGCGAGCGTCTCCCACATTTTTATTCCACCCACATAAGGTCCTTCTTCCCGATGTCTTATTAACTGTGTTTCGCACGCGTTTAAAGGTGAGAAGTCGCAAATTTTCATATAATTGCATTTAAGTTAATTTTTATGTACATCATAAATTTATAATACATGTTATTTTTTGTAATCGAACTGTTAAACCAAAATATATTTGTATGGTCCAACGGTAAAAGAAGCCTTATTGTACGCTCAACATTACGTCAATGTGAATACTTGCAACTCGATATTCGCTCTTAAACGAACTACATAAGGTCGGTTCAAAGTGAAAAGTGTACATTTTGGCGTGCATTTGTTTGTTTCACACTACACACTTTATTCCCGGTACCAATATTTGTAAAACGATCCGTTCTAGGTCAAGTTACAGATATGTAGTAATAAATTTGACGACCTCGGTGGCGCTGTGGCTAAAGTAGGCGGTCAAAGTGCGAAAGGTCCCAGGGTCGATTCCCGGTCAGGTCAATTTACTTGTTTGAACTAAATTGACTTGTGTCTGGGTGTGCTGGGATGACGCCCCCAGTTAGTATCCGTCGTCTAGTGCTCATAGTACAAGAGGAACCTTAGTTTGAGACCAGGTGATTGGTGTGGTTGTCTGGCGTATTTAATTTAATTTAATCCATACTAATATTATAAATGCGAAAGTAACTCTGTCTGTCTGTCTGTCTGTCCGTCTGTTACTCTTTCACGCCTAAACGGCTGAACGGATTTTGATGAAATTTGGTATAGGTATACGTTGAATCTCAAGAACGGACATAGGCTACTTTTTATTAGAAAATAAGGGGGGGATGGGGGTAATACCACCTTTGAAAGTTTATATGAAAAAATGTTTATTTTTGAAGTTAGAGATATGCAATTTGGCACAAATATAGGTCGAAACTTGGATTATAATATAGACTACTTTTTGTTTCGAATATTAGGGGAGAAAGGGGTAAAACCGACCATGAAAGGATGTAGTCCACGCGAACGAAGTCGCGGGCACAGCTAGTTTAACTATAATCGAACTGCATCTGTTTACATTGATTTCTGTTCGCCGCGTCGAGCGGAGTCGCCATACTGTTGTTTATTAACTGTGTCGGTGTTAGCACTCGTTAATCTAATTACGATCCGTTGTTCCGACTCCCGAGTTTGTCTAACCGCGGCAATTCCAACGATTAGTTGTTTTAGAAATTTTAGAAGTTCTAAACGTCAGGGTTGATAGATGTATGGGAAAGTCAGAACAAATATGTTTAAGTATATATATATATTTTTTAATTTTATTTGTTTTTTCTTCTTTCTTTTTGAAGTCGGTGAAAAAGTATAATGCTTCACTTTTTATTTTACTTTAATATTGACCTCATCCCACCTGATTTTAAGTAGTAATGAGGTCCTAGCTTAAGAGCGACAAGTACAGCATAATACAGCTGTTACTGGACTTGTCGCCCTTACCTTGAAGGCTTGACCCCTGCTACTAATGTAGCACCCCAAGGAGCTTTGCTGTTTAGAGCTCAATGGTCCTATATGGTTTCACTAGTTATTTCTCTTTCGACCATATTTCGGGATAAAAAGTATCCTATATGCTAAACTAGTATCTCGTCTATCTGCCTACCAAATTTCCTCTAAATCGGTTGAGTAGTTTTTGCGTGAAAGAGTTACAAAATCTATTCACTCTAGACAATCATTCGCGTTTATAAAACACTACTGACCCGCCCCGGCTTTGCTCGGATGTAATGTAAATACTTAGTAATATTGGCTTTTCTTTTATTTATTGCAAATAAAACCTTCATCTTGAATCACTCTATCTATTAAAAAAAACCGCATCAAAATCCGTTGCGTAGTCTTAAAGATTTAAGCGTACAAAGGGGTATATTTAAGAGAGGTGGGGCATAGCGATTTATCGCTCGAACTGGAGCAGCCCGACTGGTGAAACACTTCCACCTTACAGAAGACCGCAGCCAAATAACAATCACTTCTGTGTTGTTATGTTCCTGCGTGTGAGTAAGGTTTACAGAGCTCCTGGGGAGTGCTACATTAGTAGCAGGGGTCAAGCCTTCAAGGTAAGGGCGACAAGTCCAGTTACAGATTTATTATGCCATACTTGTCACCCTTAAGCTAGGACCTCATTACCACTTAACAGCAGGTGGGATGAGGTCAATCTTGAAGTGCAATATAAAAAAATATATATAGAGACAGAGAAAGCGATTTTGTTTTATACTATGTAGTGAAGTAAAATATCCCACTTTAATGTCGAATGAATGGAATGGAATGTATATTACAATCCCCCATCTCCAGAATGGTAATAAATAATGTATAGCGCCCTCTAGAATTTTACCAACCCTATTAGTTAGCAGTAACGGGTTTGAATATTAAATTTTAATCAAATATTATTGCCTGTATGATAGATCGCGTAATATTTGCTTAAACAGAAAGGACCCTTGAATTAATGAATTTAGGATAGAGCATTGATTTGAGACGAGTAGAGGGAAATATTTCCCTTTGAACATCCTAATTATATTCTAAACTACGTATATTATTTGTATTAGTATTATTATAAAAGTCAAGAGATTATTTGACCTTGTAAATAAATAAATATTGGACAACATCACATACATTGCTCTGATTCCGAGGTAAGAAAGAAAGAAAGAAAATTCATTTATAGACGATCACGAAATTACCGAACACACACAATATTAGACAGTCTACATAAAACATAAGGTATCGTGTGAGGCCAACTTGGTTCCACCTCAGCAAATGCTGCTACGGCATATATAAACGCGTGCGAATCGACTCCTTCAATAATTAGTAGCATGATTTAGTTCTTGAAGGAGTAGATTCGCACACTTTTATACGTTTATTACGCGTGCGAATCGACTCCTTCAAGAATCAGTAGCATGCATTTAGTTCTTGAAGGAGTAGATTCGCACACTTTTATACGTTTATTACGCGTGCGAATCGACTCCTGCAAGAATCAGTAGCATGCATTTAGTTCTTGAAGGAGTCGATTCGCACACTTTTATGCGTTTATTACGCGTGCGAATCGACTCCTGCAAGAATCAGTAGCATGCATTTAGTTCTTGAAGGAGTCGATTCGCACACTTTTATACGTTTATTACGCGTGCGAATCGACTCCTTCAAGAATCAGTAGCATGCATTTAGTTCTTGAAGGAGTCGATTCGCACACTTTTATACGTTTATTACGCGTGCGAATCGACTCCTTCAAGAATCAGTAGCATGCATTTAGTTCATGAAGGAGTCGATTCGCACACTTTTATACGTTTATTACGCGTGCGAATCGACTCCTTCAAGAATCAGTAGCATGCATTTAGTTCTTGAAGGAGTTGATTCGCACGCGTTAAAATACATACCTGCTAAATGAAAAATATTTTTATTGAAAGGGGACGATTCGCACGTTCGGGCGAATTTATTTCGTGCCAATCGACTACTAACCCTTATTTGGGTGGGTTTGGTTAAGTGGTTTAGGTGTGAAAGCCGGACAGACAGACAGAGTTGCTTTCGCATTTGTAAGTATGGATTAATAAAGGTTTTGTTATGAGACTATAGTAAGTAAATGACCTTCATAAGCACGTTGAACCACAGAGTTCTCTCAGCTTTCACAATTTTCTGCAAACGTCTAAACTAAGATTATCCGTGTCCATTTTAATTTTCCGAGCCGATGAATCGAGTATTGTGAAATGTTGACACAAGCCTCGTTATTTGTTCGGTATCAGACGTTTTTGAGGTTATTTTTATTTATTTACCACTTACTAGAGTTATTCTTGGGTATAATGCGCGCGGGATTCGTTGGCCGCGCCTTAGGTGGGGCAGGGGGGAGGGGGAGGGTTAAGGGCCCACTAAATAAGGTGGTTTTTGTCTGTCTAATATGGATAGCTGAGATTTTTTTTATTTCATGCTAGATTGAAAGAAAGAAAGAAAAGACATTTATTGACCGTTCATACACAGATACATAAAGAAAAAAAAATCCAAAAAAATAGAAAAGAATTACAGACGAAGTGAAAATGTACAGAGTGGTCAATAGGTGCCTGCCTCAGCATAAGCCACAGTGGTATGGCATTAAATGGTAGTGGTAAAGATTGGTAACATACGTCTTAAAAAAATAACAAAATTAATCAAAACAAAAATTACTAATATACGTAGTAATAAAAAAATGTTAACTATTACAATTATGAAATTAATAAGCTCTTCATTAGGGTTCCAACATCTATTTATTATTAGACCACGAAATTATCCTTCCTTATTTAAACCGCTATTTTTTTATTTTTTGATTGACACAAGTTAAACCTATTTTTTGAAGGACTGTTCAGAGAAGAAACAATAGATGGAACCTACCTACTAACAACAAATAAATATTTTAAACAAAGCTAACTAAAATGCAATAAAACTAAATTCGAATAAAGATAGATACATAGATATACCATAATATATACACATAAACTTTACAGAAATAGGTTTTACAGATTAATTATAGTACAATTTAGGCGGTCTTATCGCTGGGAAGCGATCTCTTCCAGACAACCTTAAGGTAGAGGAATAGTGGAATGTAATGCTACATTCATGGTGAATGAAAAAACTGTGTTAAAAGAAAACTTAAAAAAACAAAACATTTAAAAAAAATCTGCTAGTTACACTTTCACATCACTGCTTATTTTATTATTTTATTTAAATCAGTAGAAGATGAAAGTATCAAGTTATCAGTATTAATTTTTTACTTCGAAATTTTATTTCTTTCATTAAGGGCATTGAACTTCAATAAACAAAACACTCTCGTTCCATTTCACAACCAGACACTTATAACGTTCATAAATGCGTTAAAAATAACTTTTTACCAGTTACCTACATTTCACATGCAGCCAACATGAAAAACAAAAAAAATCACAAATTTCAACAGACAACCCAACATTTGCTATTGCAAAGCTATCTGTCATTCGGAATGACAACAGCGTACTTTTTCATTTGATAGCTTTGCGCGCGAATAACGGCGCGCTCCATAGCCGGGTTAAAGACCTGACGGCCATCTTTGTTTTACCCGTCTAGTCTTAATTTGAACGGCGTAAAGGCGATTTTCGAATGGCAATTCCGACCGAGTTGGTGGACGTGACATTATTTTGTGGAACTAAGCGATTTCGTCTTGTCTTTGAAGATGTGTGAGAAATTTGGTGGTCTATCGCTAATTTGGCGGGTTAATTACTTTGCTATATCTTAAAATGGCTTAAACTCAACTATTCCTTTATTTTGAGGAGGAGGAGAATCTTGGATTTAAAATTTATCAAAATGTATTTTATATAGTTGCACTCAAAACCTTTTATTTGATAGATAGTTTTATTACATCTTCCTTATTCTAAGATTTCATACCTATATTGAGGGTATTGTGTACATATGGACATATATTTTGTACGGATTTTCACGAAACATAGCTGAGAACTCTCCCGACTAACTAAAAATCTAAATGTTAACTTTCATCCCATGTGACATGCACAAAGATTTGTATTTGAATTTGAATCAAAATCAGATCATCGGTTCGGGTGCGACGATGCCATAGATATAGATGCCATAGACACATGGACAGGCAGACAGGCTTGGTGAGTAAAAAAGTGACCATTAGCCTATTCAATGTCCCAGTGACAATTTGGGCCTCAATCATTGTAATCAAGTCATCGTTACCACAATGGGTACTTACTTAATCACTACGCTTGCGAAATGAGGATGGGTGACCGCAAACCCGAGCTATGTTCAAAAAATCAAAACATCAATTTGATTGGGAACCGAACTCAGGACCCCATATCTTGACTCAACACTTTAACCACTACTCGGGCATACCTTGCCCGAACAAAATTTATGTGCAGTGACGTTTATTGGCAAAAGTGCGGTTAGGAAGCCGTTAGATCGCTTCTTGTCACGCTATGCACACTGGTTCTCAACTTTGGGTATCAAAAGAAAGAAAGATAGAAAGATAAATAGATAGATAGATATACTTTATTGCACAAAAACTTTACAGAAATAGGTTTTACAGATTGATTATAGTACAATTTAGGCGGTCTTATGTTCCAGACAACCTTAAGGTACATACAGGAAATAGTAGATGGCGAGAAATGGGTACGGCCGTGCAACATAAATACAGTTTTTAATTTAAAATTATATTCATAGTATAACATGATAAACATATATAAACTCATCACTCAGAAAAGTTATTCATGAAGCAGACATTAAAAAAATATTTTAATCGCTTACTAATGATAAGTGCCTAAATTGTAGTATAATTTGTCTGTAAAACCAATAACGGTACGCTAAAGTGAATCTATCTGTCTATAAAAACATTAATGAGACACAAAAAAATGGTTTTCTGTAAAGTCGGTCCACGGATGGTAGTCGACGTGACGACGCCGAGCCGATCATGCCTCTTTCTCGTCCGTGCCGCTTTCTCGCTTGCGAAACGCGACAATGAGCGTAACGGGACAATGACATCATCTTTTTCGTGCATGCAGCACGCAGTATCGAGTCATTAGACATCACTTACCATGAACAATAACAATTTAACAATATTGGACAACATGACATACATTGCTCTGATTCTGTGGTATGTAGCTTAAGCACTTGTGTTACAGAAATCAAAAACAACGACGGTACCACAACACCCAGACCCGAGACAATACAAAAAAGTTCGTTTCCCATATTGAGCCGACCGGGGCTCGAACCCGGGACCTCAGAGATGACGCGACGCCAAAGTCCAGCACGCTCGCCTCTCGGCTACGGAGGTCGTTAAAAAACAACCCCTTTTGGGAGCTCTGAAGCCACAAACAAAAAGACTCACAGACAGACAAGTTAAACTTACAAGAGCCCGTCGTTTTTGTGTCAGAGGTTGAAAATCAGTAAGCAGAGTGTCAGCATGACGTTGCCTTCTGAATAGATTTGAGTGTAATTTGGTAATTAATCAGACTAGATACTAGACCACTATACAAAATACTTTTATAGTAAGTGATTGTTATTTGGCTGCGGTCTTTTGTTAGGTGGAGGTATTTAAACAGTCGGGTTGCTCCGGTTCGAGCGATAAATCACTATGCCCTACCTCTCTTAAACGTGATTATTTTTGTATCCAATTGGTACATATTTGATTTTATCTTTCAAGATTAATGTGGATTTGGCCCACCGCAGTTTGAGAACCGGTGCCTCGTTCACCCATTCATGTTAACAGTTGCCATAGACAAACGGCATCAAACAATGCGAAAGGTCAATGCTCACTCGCCATTGTAAACGTTGTCTATGGTCAGATGGAATTATAACAGGTTTTTATGGTCTGTGCCCTTAATGGACCATAGACTCGATTTTAATTCATTTAACAGTGATGTCAATCGGACGATGTACTTTTTACCCCAAAGCGGCATAACGTATCTGTGCCTGGGTGTTTATGTATAAATCTATACTCGTACATGTTAAAGTTAAATACCACTCTCTGACTGACTGACTGTCTAATTAATCACGAAATCTCATCCCTACTTAATATTATAAATGCGAAAGTAACTCTGTCTGTCTGTCTGTCTGTCTGTCCGTTACTCTTTCACGCCTAAACCTCTCAACCGATTTTGATGAAATTTGGCATAGGCTACTTTTTGTTAGAAAGTAAGGGGGGGGGGGGGTAATGCCACCTTTGAAAGTTTATATGGGAAAATGTTTATTTTTTAAGTTAGAGATATGAAAGTTGGCACAAATATAGCTCTATTAAATTATAGACAACTTTTTGTTTCGAATATTAGGGGAGATAGGGGTAAAACCGACCATGAAAGGATGTAGTCCACGCGAACGAAGTCGCGGGCACAGCTAGTAAACTATAAAACCTACACCCTTATTTATATTTATTAGATAGGTTCCGTATATTTATTTATTAATTTATTAAAAGGTACACCAACAGAACATATACATAGCATTTTAGGGGTATGTGATACAGACGTAAGTTCTTGTATTTGCTCCAATAAGAGGAGTACACAGCATTCAAAATTGGAGCAACACAGACACAGAATTAGATTAAAAATTTTGTAAGAAAAAATTGAATTAGGAAGACATATATGTCTTGTTATATATAACAAATCTAGTCAGATGACAATTGTGTAATGTGGATATGAATTTATTTTTTGAAAGATGGAACATGTCAAGTTCAGGGTGTTTTTTGCGGAGTAAACTATATTTACAGAAGCATCTGTGTAATGGTGAGTGGTGACCGAGATTCGTTTTGTATCTTTGATTATGAAAAGTTCTGACAATCGGCTTGCGGGGAATATTAAAAGGTACTGACACTTTGACACGTTCCACGAGATCAGGACATTATGTTTAAAATATATAATAGGGTGTAGACATCCGTTAAGATCCGGATTTTACGAAACTCTACCCGTAAAGGGGTAAAACGGGGGTTAAAAGTTTGTATGAAGTCCTATATGTTTGACGTAAGACTTTAAATTCAAATCGGGAAAGAAATTCACAGGCCCCTTTATATTAATTTGGGCGACAGAATTACTAACTGAGCCACAAGTCGCCCAAGCCCAAGTGGCTCACTTATTAAATTCGTGCCCAACCAATCAACAAAATGAATTCAACCAACAAAATCTGCTCGCTCGCACACCATATTTTTAAGTTCTCTAGCTCTAAATATTGTAAAGATTAGGATAACTACTGAGTTTCTTGCCGAATTCTTCTCGGTAGGATTACGTTCCGAACCGGCTATAGCTTCAATTTTGGTTTAGATTCATTTTGACGATGCATAAGTGTTACTTGTAACCAACATGAATAAATATTCCTAGCACTATGTCGGACATAAAAATGACAAAAATAGTTTCAACTTAGCACAGAATACTAATAGCTACAAATGAGTTATGTTACAATCGTCTTTACTCTCGCAGACGCACAAAAGATGTGCCAATATTCTAACAAGCCGATTAGGAACACTAGTTAAGCAATCTGACCTTCTTCGGACCCATTGGACCGAAATGCGTTTGGTAATAAAAAAGTACAAAAAAGTAACAATTACGTTCAATTGTCGTACATTTTAGCATTCGGGTCAAGATAATGATAATTTAAAATATTTTAACGGGTCAAAACGCGACACCATTTTTATTTAGTAGTTAATACGAACTACTTACTGCCCGACGTTTCGGTTAGGTTGCACCAACCGTGGTCACGAGCTGACTGGTCTTGCTCGCCTTCGTCTGTTCGTCTGAGCTTGCAAATCTTCATCCACCCGCACATTGGCACATAACAAAATGTTATTGAAGTCACTTCGACACACTACACTGACAGTATCCGGAATTGTTTTTGATCGTTCTAACCGCGGTAAACATTTATTAATCACTGGATTCCATGCTGATAATAACTTAAATCCGTCTTCTCTATTGAAATTTTTGTACTTTTTGATTTCGATAGCTTCACGTACTATCCTAGTATGGTAGTGGCGATCGGTCGAGAGGATTTTAGGGTCGTGCAACTCCATCCAATGATTAACTCCCATTTCTAACAGATGTTCTGCTACCGCGGATTTATTAGTCTGACGATTTTTGACCGCCGTGTTAATTTTGCTACATTAGTAGCAGGGTCGAACCTTAAAGGTAAGGGCGACAAGCTCAGTAACAGCTTTAGTATGCTTATAGCCTTAAGATTTACCACTTACCATCAGGTGGGATGAGGTCAATCTTGAAGTGCATTATAAAATAAACTTTACTTTTACTTGCAGAACCTTAAACCCTTTCTTCCTTTGTGCTAGGCACAGCATGCCACCATCACGACGCCTATAGAAATAGTTCACTTTCCCTACCGTTTTATAGCCGAAGGAATCAATAAGCAAGCGGTTGAAGAAAGGCGATGTGCAGTGGTAGCGAAGCGATTAATATAATAAATAATAATAATTTATTGACAGAAAGATACATTCAGAGGCACTTGTTTACGGTTACCTCACCCATAAACTAACTATCTTCATGACCCAATGGTTGACTGTTAGAGAATGCTCTTAGCATTAAGTCCACCGTTTGTACTTCTTTTTGTGCAATAAAGTTTTTAAATAAATAAATAAATATCTCAGGTACTACATACTGGTTCGGATTGCAATATTATTTTTGTGTTGGTAGTCCATTTACAAAGGAACGCTTAAATAAGAAATAACAGCCGAATAGAGTAGCTTTATTTCGTGAACAACTCTGTACCTTGTCACATTTAGTCACTGTCTATCTGACTTGCTTAGTTACGCGGACATTTGGTGTGACAAGGTACTGAGGTGTATGCGACCCAATGACGCTGGGTGGCTGTACAATTAATACGACTTATGACAACTGTAGTCATATTACACCGTCATGAAATAACTTAATGTCGTTCTTAATTTGTTCAGCTCATACTTTATTGGGTTGTAAATTTATATCTAATTATCAAAAAATCAACCCTCTGTGGTGTTACTAAAATTGTATATTAATGTATTTTTTATTATTTTCAGGTAATTACGGAAGCACATAAACTTCTATAGCAGTTCTTCATTAACTGGGTAAAAAATAACAGTAAATAAAATACTATCATGTCGGCTTACCAAACAAATACCTCTTCTTTGACTTTGTGTAGTTGCTAGAGCGTATGCTCGTCAATAGGTGGTCGTGGGTTCAATTCCCGCGGGGGCAATATTTGTTATATTGTTTCCAGCTTGGGTAGGAGAATTCAGATTGATCATCTAAAATGTTTGATAAGCATTAAGTTTACTAATAGTAAAACTAATATAATAAAGAAAAAGTGCACTCTCTTCTGTAAATATTTTCGATTGGCCGCCTTATGCCCGGTTTCAATATTTTACGATTCGCAATGCGTCAAAAATGACTATTAGTTTTTCTCAAACCGACTACGAGTCGTTTTATACCGTTCCATATCTTACTTTCCACACCAGCTGTCACCAGTCGTCCTTCAGTCGTTTTTAGTTTACGCCTCGTATATTTATTACTATCCGTAACTAGAGGGGTACTCTCAAAAACGAAACGAACAAACGAAAGGTTTCATTTTTGAAGATTATTCAAAAGTTTGGGAATGAAGACGTGGTTTTTGATTTGCATAAATAATATTTTGTTTTTTGAAAACGCATAATTTGCATTCGAAGTGATTTCTTTATGATTATGAGGATTAAAAATTGCCATCCGTTGTCGGATCCGACATATTCGTTTATGAGAGTAGACCCCCTAGAACGGATTATTTTTCAATTATTGGAACTGGTTGTTAGTCAAAATCGGTTGGAACTATATTATTACTATATCTTCATGTCTTATAGCTTTTAGTACACCTCCCCCCTTAAAGGGGGGAGCTCGACGAGAGTTTTAAACGGTTCGCTAATGCGTGCATTATCGCTTCGATATTGGGAAAGTTTTCCAACCACCACTTTTAAAAGGTGGGGGTTTGTGAAAAAAGCTTTCGAATGTTTTCATTTTTATTATGCATACGATTCTTGTTATATTAAGTGCCTTTAATTTAAAGAAAGTATCTTAAAAGCTGTATCAGCCTATAACGGACTTCTATATCTGAAATTTAATACTTACTTGAGTACTTAATTGTTTTATCACTCATCAAAACAAAACTATATGACTTGGTCTAAAGTGGTCTACACACAGCAGTAGGTCAGATACTGCTACTGTAACTGATCTGCTGAGTTTCTTACCGGTGTCTTCTCGGTAGATATAGGTTCCGAACCGGAAGTAGAATCACTTTGCATTGTATTCAATGACGATTCAAAAGTGTTATATGTAACCTACTTGAATGAAGAAATATTTGAATTTGATTTACCGTCATTTAGTTTCACAAGCTATGTCATTTTCATTGCGTTGAAAATTTAATCATTTTTTTAATATTTCTGAAATTTCTACTACAAAGAAAGAAGACGTGAGAATTTCAGCTGTCTAGCTCATCACGGTTCTTGAGACACAGCCTGTTGACTGACGGACGGACAGACAGACAGCGAAGTCTCAGTAATAGGATCCCGATTTGCCCTTTGGATACTGAACCCTAATAAACTGAGTATGTAATAATGAAACCAATAAATATATGCTTAAGTAGGTCATATGTTCTTGTGCTTTTTTTTTCTATGTTCAAATTTTGTATTTTTTTTAAATAGCAGGTAGGTAACTATTGATTTTCTTGCCAGTTCTTCTTGATAGCATCAAGATTCCGAATACGGCGGTCGATTAACATAATCTGACGATTCATAAATGCTTTTAAAGAAACAGAAAAATTTAATCTCCCCTTGCGGTGCGGCCCGAACCCACGACCTTCACGTATCGCGCGTGCTGCTCTTCCGACTCAGTTAACCGCAGGTTATCGGAGGTGACTAATTGTTCTGCTGTATCAACCCTTTAGCCTACGGTAAGTGCCCTCTGCCGAATATGTTTAAAACTACATACATATCGGCTCGTGGTACATTCGTTGCAGAAATGTTTGAAAATTACTGAATCGAATGACATCTTAATAGAATTTTTTTTATTGTGCTTTACGCCGCTTGAATATTTTAAAGAAACAGAAAAGTTTAATCTCCCTTTGCGGTGCGGGAATCAAAAGTTTTTTTTATATTACACTTCAAGATTGACCTCATCCCACCTGATGTTACGTGGTAATGAGGTCCTAGCTTAAGAGCGACAAGTACAGCATAATAAATCTAAAGTTCGCTAGTACAATCGTAAAACACTTTAAAAATAATAAAAATTGATAAATAAATGCTTTTGTAAAAGTTTACACGAGTAAAAACATTTTCTTTTTTATGCTGTTACTTTAATAATAAAGCCCTGTACTACGGTAGTCACAGGTTGAAGACTTCGGAGGTGGATGATCAAAACAACAGCGTAGAAGGTGCAGCAAAGATATATTCTCCGTATAGAATCCTTCTAACAACAGAAGGGGGTGGTCAGTGCAGAGCGTCTAACCTGACGTAAAAGCGCTTAGCCGGTAGCCAGGTATACTTAAAGTAGATATCGAGCGTATTCCTTCTCAAAATGTTCATGGTTGTCCTATTTCTAAGATCAAAGTATGGCGAGAGCTTATTGATCGGGAAAATCACAATGATACCGCGATGTAAATTACTCCCAGCGCCATCTCTTGACAACATTTGGAACTAACAGCGCTAGTAGGGGCGTGCGGCTGTCAAGTTATTGTATGGCGTGTTACAGCCCTTTTATATTCCAAACTAATTACAGATTATAGTATATCTCGTAGTTCGGCGTGCCTCCTGGCATAGGCCTCCTCCGGCTCTCTCCACTGATTTCGATCTTCTGCAACTCTGGACCAGTATGGTCCTAGGGTTAGGCGGATATCGTCACTCCATCTTGTTTTCGGTTGCTGTTACTTTACTTGACTTTATATCTAACTAGCTGTCTCTGCGAACTTTGTTTCGCCTTAGATAATTTTTCCCGCTTTTCTGTTGAAATTTTTCAAATTTTTACCAAGGATCCCTAATTTTGTAGCCTATGTCAAATTGGAAGAATGTAGCATTCTATTGGTGAAATAATTTTTTAAATCGGCCCAGTACTTTTTGAGCGTATTCATTACAAACATACAAAAATAGGTACAAATCTTTCCTCTCTATAATATTAGTGTAGATATATATGTATTTGTATAAATACAATTATTATAATAATATATATTTATAAGTTTATGTATGCTTATCATGTTATACTATGAATGTGATCTTAAAATAAAAACTCTTATGTTGCACGGCCGTACCGATTTCTCGCCATCTACTATTTTCTCTAACTTAAGGTTGTCGGGAAGAGATCGCATCCTAGCGATAAGACCGCCCAAATTGTACAACAATTAATCTGTCAAACCAATTTGTTAAGTTTTTATGCAATAAATAATATCTATCTATTACATCAAACACGTCATTAATTATGTTGTTTTGTAAATGGGTCGGTAGGCTAACATCACTTTGATGGCTTAGACCTAATTTTCATGCCTTTTGAACTAACCCATGCTCACTCATTAACTAGATGTGAGCGACATTTTTATTTGAACAAAGTTTCTGTTACAATGGAACCAATTTAAGACAATTTAATGTGAGATTAGTGATGTACAATGTGTCTCGACTTTCAATTAAATTGCATTTAATTCTCAATATATAAAAATGAACCCCTATTTCCCTTAGTCACGCCATCACGTGAACGGCTGAACCTATTTCTTTTTTTTTGTTGTTTGGGAAAGGGAAAGTTCTTGTAAATATAGTCATGTAACTTGCTTGAATTAAAAATTTAAAATACTGGTGACTTGAAGTATGTAAAATATTTTGGAGTCCTAAGTGAACCACCTTCTATACAAACGTGCGTCACCTTCGCCTTTCATCAAGCGAGATTGTCGAACCTGTGCCTTATTTATATATAAAAAAGGTACACATTGTCTGCAAGTTTGTCAAAAGTCCGTTTTCTAGGAGCAGGACTGACATTGTCAATTTTAATTCTCCTTTAATTAGCCATAATCTACTTTGCTCATTTATTGACTCAAAAGTTGATTGAACAAATTTAATTTCCTGTGTTTTTACAAAATAATTAGCAATGAATTAATATGTAATTTGACAACATCACAATTAGTGAATCCTCTAGTCCCGGGCAGCGTTAAACTATACTTCACCGGTACGATTAGGTTCAAAGCCAATGGTAGCTTCACATTCTGTTTATATTCATTTTGTCGAAACACAAATGTTACTTGTAACCTGCACGAATATATTTGTCGATTATTCGTACCTCTTTACGCTGTGGTCGTTTACCCGTTCGCCGAAACATCGACATGTTTTCATTTCCGTCCCATCCCTAGCGGGGACCAATTTGTGGCTACAAACGGTCTCTAGATGCGAACGATAAGCGCAAATTACTTCGGAATTACCACGAATTGGGTCTTCGTGAATTGAACTAGTCAGCCATTGTGTTTTCGTTTCTGTGCTGGTTAAAAATAAACTTCATGCTACTGACGAATGAAGGGAGACCTCTTGGCGGTTGATGCTTTCCTGGTACCTCGATGCAACAAGCCTGGTTGTTATTATTTGGCGACTGCCGTTTGGACTCTCTATACCAATAGATGGCACTAGCTCCATGGAGCTACTGAAGACCTCTTAGTACTTGATGCGGCCCTGGTACCCAGAGGCAGCAATGCGGGATATTACAATAAAGCGACTTCCACTTGGTCCCCATAAACAACTAGTTTTATTTTAGTTTGGTTTATGGTCTAGTTCCTTTGAGCTACTTCAGTGTAACCTCCAAGTGTGTCATGCTATCCTGGTAGCAATGCTGGATATTACATATAAAATGAAGCTTGATGGTACTGGCTTCATGGGACTGCTGAAATAAGACCTACTTGCGCTTTATGCGGTCCTGGTACCCCGACGCAGCTATGCTTGATGTTACATACAATAAAGCAACTACCACTTGCTCTCCTTAAATCAATAAATAAATATAAATGAATATTGGACAACATCACATACATTGCTCTGATTCTGTGGTAAGTAGCTTAAGCACTTGTGTTACAGAAATCAGAAACAACGACGGTACCACAACACCCAGACCCGAGACAAAATGGAAAAGTTCGTTTCCCATATTGACCCGACCGGGTATCGAACCCGGAACCTCAGAGATGGCTCTCGCCAAAGTCAGGCCCGCTCGCCTCTCGGCTACGGAGGTTGATGGTGGCGTTACACTCTGGCTTCATGTGGCTGCTAAAGAGAGACCTCTTAGCGCTTGATGCTGCCCTGGTACCTGGTACGCAGCGAATCTAAGTGTTACAATGGACCGACCGCCATAACTTTGGATTTTTTAATGTGTTGTCTCTGAAACCTCTTAAGAGCCCATAAAAAAGACTTCATGGGAATAAATTCTATGGGAAATTTTCCTTTGAGATAAGGAATTCTAAAAATACATACTTGCTCTGAAACTTCGCAAAGTGCATAGAACTTAGCAGTCTAGCATTCTTAGGATTACTAAGCAGTCTGAGGTTATAATACTCTCGTAGACGGTAGACAAGGGTCAATGGACTTACTTTTTATAAAATGGCGCGCGCACAGCGAAACATTTGGTAAAGATTCGTAATTGAATTTCGTAATAGAATGAACAGAAAAAAGACTACAATTACAGCTAAGTTTGTACAAGACTAATAAAAACTGATTCGCGATCCAGTAAATACCGCTATACCACACTAACAAATAAAAGCAAACTCTACTAAGTGAAATATAAAAAGATTCATTAGATTTTGCTTGCATTTTTGTATATTTCACATCAAGATTGACTTCATCCCACTTGATATTAAGTGGTAATGAGGTGGCGACAAGCATAATAAAGCTGTTACTGGACTAATGTAGCATCCACTTTAGAATAAAGCACTTGTGTTACAGAAATCAGAAACAACAACCGTACCACAACACCCAGACCCGAGACAATATAGAAAAGTTCGTTTTCCGTATTGACCCGATCGGGGATCGAACTCGGAACCTCAGAGATGGCGCGACGCCAAAGTCCGGCACGCTCGCCTCTCGGCTACGGAGGTCGACAAATAATGCGGCGAGCGTCTTGGGATTTATCCCAGAAGGCCCAATTTTAAAAGATATTTATTTTTTTCTAGCCGACCCGACAGACGTTGGCCTTTCTTAACGTCGACTATTTAATTCGAAAAAGTATTTAGAATAAACTCGCGTGCAGATCCTAGTTTATCTACGGAATATTACCCATCCCTTCAATATACTAAATTACAAGATAAATGTGACAAAATCGCCATTTTTTGTTCAATCATCGCCTCATCAGGTAGGTCCCACGGCCATTGGTCCAGGCGACACCATTAGATGTCCCAAGCGAACGTGGACCTTATTAGAAAAGGTATAGGGTCCACAACGCGAGCGCCCTTCAGTAGTGAAAGGACGGTCGGACATTTTGCAATATTGAATCAAGTTTTTCGATATGACTAATAAGAATGCAATGTAAGATGATAAAAGTACATTGTTTCGTATTTTCGCAATTGTGAACCGAATATGAAGAACTTTACGGTTCAATCTTAAATGGACGAGTTTGCAAGTTTGTTAAAATATGTTGCAATTTTCACAGCAGAATAATAATTATTTTAGAATTGTAAATATTATCGCAATTTAAACCTAATTCTAAATATTTGATGATTCAATCTTAAATGGACGAATTTGTATGTTTTTAAAAGTGTTTAAATTTTCACAGATGAATGTTTTTTGGGTGTTATTGTTTTCGCAATTTTAAACCGAATGTCAAAAACTTTATGGTTCAATTTGAAATGGACGAGTTTGCATGTTTTTTTAATGTGTTTAAATTTTACCGCAGCGGGAACGATAAAAGTTTTTTTTAGTCGTAATTGTTTTCGCAATTGTAAACCATATTTCAAGTGGCTTATGGTTCAATCTTGCATGGATAAATATGCTCATTCTTTAAAATGTGCTTAAATTTTCTCAGCACTGGAAATATAATGTTATTTTTTTCAATTTGAATTCTAGAATGAGTTAAACAAGGTTTGAGGCCTTAAAACAAAGCCTCAAAGTTGTAGGTTAGACAGAGAGGTTCGATGTTCATTGTTACGTCAGACTACACGATTGCCATACTACATATTATAACACCCCATACTTTTCATTAAGATTTACTATTAAAGATGTAATTTCGAATATATTGTTTTTTTTTTATATTACTCTTCACGATTGACCTCGTCCCACCTGATGTTAAGTGGTAATGAGGTCCTAGCTTGAGGGCGACAAGTACAGCATAATAAAGCCGTTATTGGACTTGTCGCTCTTACCTGGAAGGCTTGACCCCTGCTACTAATGTAGCACACCCCAGGAGCTCTGTAAACCTTACTCACACGCAGGAACACAACAGCACAGAAGTGATTGTTATTTGGCTGCGGTCTTCTGTAAGTTTAATCTAATAGGCGATCTTTGTTTGGTGGTATTATAGAAAAGTTCGTCTTCCATAATGACTAGACCGGGAATCGAACCCGGGACCTCACAGATAGCGTGACGCCAAATTCCGTGAGCGTAAAAAACTTACCATCAGGCTGGGAAGAGCCAATAATATACTGTTTGATATTCAAAGTTCTTGCATTAAATATATTGTGCTGCTATAAAAAATAAGTGGAAATGTCAACTGTCTTACTAGCACTGTTGTTGAGGTACAAGTTTAGATGGATAGACAGGCCTATTTACAGACAGACAGACAGCGAAGTCTTAATAATATCCCCTCTTTAAGGGTACCCTTAAAATCATCTTCACGCTCTCAACAGCCGAAGGCACTTTTAACTGAAACAACATTAAACAAGTTTCATACAAAGTCCGCCAGCTTCACTCAGATTGTATAAATGTTTATCAAAAATCAAAATGTTGTAAAACTTCGTTTAACTTCTGAAGTCTATCAACCATTTTGTCTGATAACGGAACGCTTGTCGGGTGACTGTGTGTCGAGCGTCAAGCCGGATCGCGGCCATTTTGTACAATATCGTACTAATATTATAAGTTATTTTTTAAGATTTTTTTTGTCAAGCCAGACGGTGGCCATTTTGTTTTAGGTTCTTCTAATATTATACGTTTCTTATTTTTGTATTGTCAAGCCGAACAGCGGCCATTTTGTTCAAGATCATACTAATATTGAAGCTGTTTTTATGATTTTTGGTTAAGCTGTACGAGCCAATTTTATTTCAGGCCCTACCTTTAAGTCATTTTTATTGTGTTTTCCTTTCAAATGACTTACGCACTTTTAGACTTACGGACTTTAGTATCGCACTATCTCTAAGGTCCGGGGTTCCATCCCCGGTCGGGTCAATGTGGGAAACAATCTGTTTTAATATTGTCTTTAGTTTGGGTGTTGTGGTACCGTCGTTGTTTCTGTTTTTTTTTTGGGGATTAGCCGGAACAACAAAGAAGGAAAATTGGAAAAGAAGCTTTTGTTAATACCGAATATATATGCATGTAGAGGTAGTAAAAAGCGGTTATTTCAATATTACAGACACTCCAATTCTGTTATATGTATAGAAATTAAGGGACGCTTAGAATAATCTACTTAATATTCGCCGGAGTCACAGGCGAAAACTAGTTTACAATAATAGGATTATAGCGAGCGGGACATTAAACTTAAAATAATTATTAATTTCGTTCCACATTTTAGGACGCCATTTGACGCCATCCACCATTTTAATTGCATCATGGCCGCCCGCAAGTAGAAAATTGGCGCGAACGTTTTAATTATAAATTCAATTTGCTTGTATCTGATTTAATTTATTGAATTTATAGCAAAATGCGAATACCGTGGACGGCGTCGATGACTTTCATATCTGATTTATGGCATGGCAATGCAAATTATTTCGATATGTCACGTGACATGTATAAGTTTAAATAATTTATTGTTTTTGTCAAGAGCATGACATATGCGGAATTACAATAAAAATAATGTTTGTCAAGTTTTTATTATACATAGAAGTCTGGCGAAACTTATAAGTTTAAAACTCAATCATTTCTTTATTCAAGTAGGTCATCTATAACACTTTTGAATCGTCATTGAATACAATGCAAAAAGACTACTGCCGGTTCGGAACCTATATCTACCGAGAAGACAGCGAAGAGAGGTAGGGCTGAGCTATTTATCGCTCGAACTGGAGCAGCCCGACTGGTGTAATACCTCCACCTTACAGAAGACCGCAGCCAAATAACAATCACTTCTGTGTTGTTGTGTTCATGCGTGAGTAAGGTATTCAGAGCTCTTGGGGGGTGCTACATTAGTAGCAGGGGTCAAGCCTTCAAGATAAGGGCGACAAGTCCAGTAACAGCTTTATTATGGTGTACTAGTTTCGAGTCTAGGTGTGGTGGTGCCATTGTTTCTGATTTCTGTAACACAAGTGCTTCAGCTACTTACCACAGAATCAGAGCGATGTGTGATGTTGTCAAATTTATATTAAGTAATTATTCCGCACAAATACTTACTTTATTACGTTACTCTAAAATGCTTTATCAAATAACTTTGTTATATCGGGTCGTAAGAAACTTAGTTTTCAGTTCAACCGTGTATTATACTTAGGGTTGACGAGAACTAAAACTCAAATATTTCTTTATTCATGTAAGTTTTCAATTCGAACCAGCAGTTCTTGAGGCTACCAAACAATCTTCAGCTTTAAAATATGAATAATACTATCACCTTTTTTATTAATTAGAGTGGCAAAAATACTGACTGAGCCACAAGTCGTCTACGCTCAAGTGGCTTACTTATTAAATTTGTGGCCAACCTATTATTTAGGTTAGGTTAGTATTTTTTGATGCTCGATTAAATGCTACCCTTAAAATATTAGTCAAGATTAAAAAAGCATTTGAGAAAAGGGCATATTGAGACAATAACTTTTTGAGATAAATACGTTTTGAGAAGAGCCCATTTTGAGAAAAACCCATTTTGAGAAAAATACTTTTTGAGGAAAGGACATTTTAAAAAAAATACTTTTGCAAAAAGGACATTTTGAGACAATCACTTTTTGAGAGAAGGACATTTTGAGAAAAAAACGTTTTAAGAAAAGGACAATTTGATAAAAATATGTTGCGAGAAAAGGACATTTTGAGAGAAATACTTTTGCAAAAAGGACATTTTAAGACAATCACTTTTTGAGACGAGGATATTTTGTGAAAAACACGTTTTGAGGAAAGGACATTTTGAGAAAAATACGATTTGGGAGTAGGTAATTTAGCGCGAAAACGTTAACAGGCTAGCCCTAACAGTATTCAGGTCTCGATAAGCAAAGCCTAGATTGGTCAGGCTGCGTATGGATTGTGGTGTGGCCTACTTTTACATTTCCTACTGCAGCTAGGCCAGTGCACTTTTATCAACACAATGCGTTAGAAAGTGCATTTAGAATTGTGATCTACTTATTCCGTTGCACGTGAAACGATTTTTCGATGCACGCGTTTTAAGAAAATTGGGAATTTTAATAGTTTTGTTTACCTACTACATGAGTGCCCACGTTCCAATAATTTACGATGTGTCAAAAATTACTATCTGTTTTTCTCGTACCGACTACGAGTCGTTGATACCGTTACATATCAGTTGTCATCGATCGTCCGTCAGTCGTTTTATTTACGCCTCGTATTACTAACTGTAACTAAGTACAGACTACGAGTCGTTAATACCGTTCCATAATTTACTTTCCATACCAGCTGTCATCAGTCGTCTGTCAGTCGTTTTTAGCTTACGCCTTGTTAATTTATAACTATTCGTAAGTAAAACGAATCGTTTTCAAATGTTGGAACAGGGCTTAATCTTTTCTAGCAATAAATATGGCATGTGTTACTCAGGATGAATATGGCTTTCCAATGGTAAACTAAATTTTGAAATCTGCACAGTAGTTTTTTCCAATAGTTAAAGATTTTTTAAATCGGGGTTTTTTTAAAGTTTATTCATATTAGAAACAGAAAATTGTTATCTCCCCTTGCGGTGCGGGAATCGAACCCACGACCTTCACGTATCTCGCGTGCTGCTCTTCCAACTGAGCTAACCGCAAGTTATCGTAGGCGATGAAATTTTTCTGCTGTATCAACCATTAGCCTCCGGTAAGTGCCCTCTGCCGAATATGTTTAGAAAAATGATTATGATTAGTTCTAAACATATTACGTGAAGGTCGTGGGTTCGATTCCCGCACCGCAAGGGGAGATAAAAATGTTCTGTTTCTAATATTTAAAGTTCGCTAGTACGGCGTATAGTACTATAAAAATAATAAAAATTGACTTATTCATTCACTAGCTGTGCCCGCGACTTCGTTCGCGTGGACTACATCCTTTCATGGTCGGTTTTACCCCTTTCTCCCCTAATATTCGAAACAAAAAGTAGTCTATATTTTAATCCAAGTTTTGAGCTATATTTGTGCCAAATTTAATATCTCTAACTTCAAAAATAAACATTTTTCCATATAAACTTCCAAAGGTGGTATTACCCCCCTCCCCCACTTATTTTATAATAAAAAGTAGCCTATGTCCGTTCTTGAAATTCAACGTATACCTATACCAAATTTCATCAAAATCGGTTGAGAGGTTTAAGCAGGAAAGCGTAACAGACAGACAGACAGGCACACAGACAGACAGAGTTACTTTCGCATTTATAATATTAGTAGGGATTACAAACATACAACAATACAAATCTTTCTTCTTTTATAATATTAGTGTAGATATACATATGGTCTCGTCAAATGATTACAAAACAAATACACACATCCTGTTGGTCCGCTTGATCGATTATATTAAAGTGGGGGGTAGCGTCTCCTAGCAACCGCACAACAACACTGACGTCACGTGGGGTAGTTTTTAGTTCGATCACGCCCTTATTTGTACCAATCATAAAACTGTATTATGCATTTTGATAGCGAAATTGATCAATGTACAAATTATATACGTCATGCTTGTTAACAGATTACCTCTTAAAATAGGTAAATACTTAATGCTAAAAGAGAGGTAGGGCATAGCGATTTATCTTTCGAACTGGTGCAGCCCGACTGGTGAAATACCTCCACCTTACAGAAGACCGCAGCCAAATAACAATCACTTCTGTGTGGTTGTGTTCCTGCGTGTGAGTAAGGTTTACAGAGCTCCTGGGGGTGCTACATTAGTAGCAGGGGTCAAGTCTTCAAGGTGGCGACACGTCCAGTAACAGCTTTATTATCCTGTACTTGTCGCTCGTAAGCTAGGACCTCATTACCACTTAACATCAGGTGGGATGAGGTCAATCTTGAAGTGTAATATAAATAAAAAAACATTGTTAGCCGAGTCAACTAGTAACATACAATCTTTTACCCCGATACAAACAGAACGAAGTCGTAAATAACATACGTACAGACGCACAATAAAATTTCTCCACAAATTTCTTTTGTACTTTAATTTCGCAAAACACAAAATTGGATTTTTTACGGCTATCAAACGAAAAGTTGTAAGTTGTAAAATTACTTTTTAATTTGCTCGGTCCGTGTAAAAGAATTGTCTAGACAAAGGACAATTAAGTAATTCTGTGTAATTCTCAAAGGGACTCTGTGAAAAGGTTTACCTATTATAAATGTCAAGGGAAATTCGTCTTTGTAGTTTTAGCGACTGGTCTGTCAAGTTTAACACAAAATTTCACTTTTAATGATGCGCGTGAGTAAATTTTCACGCTCTTTTCGAACGACAAAATAGATAAATTTAAATTTGTGAATTGCTGGTTGGTAGAAAATGCGAATTCGGTATGCTGTTGACCAATAAAAAGTGTAAAAAGATTTTTTTTTTCATTAAACTCTGTTTAATAAATTTGTTATAATCCACAGTACTATTTAAGCTTATTTTTAAATTGATGTTCTTTTGTGTTCTGTTTCATGTGTGTTCTAACATGTGTATTAAAAACCGGGGCATGTATTCCCTCTGACGCAACTTTGGGTTTTACCCTAATTTGATTTAGAAAGAAAGAAAAATATTAGGTACTGTTTAAATAATTAAATTAAATTATGTGGAGGAACTAACATAGTAGGTAGCTAAAAGGTCTCCGCTCAGCATATGTCGTGGTGCCGCTATGTACAATTTTTACTTACAATTGAATTTAGTATTTATTTACTTGTAGTCTATAACATGGTGTGCTCATGACTGCCTTCAAAAGTGTTTTACATTTGTACGTATCTATTGTGAAAGTTCATTTTAAGCTTTTATTCGATGACTTAATAATGTCACTTAATAAACTTTTCTTTCTCTCATTCTTTATAGTCTAATGTTCTCTTGTCTGTCTGTGTATCGTCGTCTCGCCGTCAGGTATATGTGCATTCTCTATATTTATTTGTCCGTCTGCGCTTGCGCCGCTCTCACACGCACATGTGAAATGTAGCGACAGCAAAATAATACTAACTTTATATACGCAAAAGTTTATACTAGTAAAGTAAGTAAGTATTACTCATGTAATCTATATAAATAAAAGGATTTGTTAGATTGAATCAAAATCAAATATTTATTGATATAGATCACATTAGTAATACTTATGAATAGTCTCTATTTAAAAACAAATGTAGCTAACTTCCGGTTCGGAACCTATAACAACCGAGAAGATACCGGCCTGAAACTCAGTAGATTGTTTTCACAAAAGAAACCTTAATTTATTACTAATTTTGCACCAAGACACACAGTTAGTTAATCAATTGTTAAAATGAATTTACAATCAATTAAAAACAAAAAATAAATAAAAATAGAAACTCAAACTCAAATATTCCTTAATTCAAGTAGGTTACATGTTTTGAATCAAAGAAACACTTTTGAATCGTCATTGAATACAGGGCAAAGTGACTCTACTGCCGGTTCGGAACCTATATCCACCGAGAAGACACCGGTAAGAAACTCAGCAGATCAGTTACAGTATCAGTATCTAAATTGTAGACCACTTTGGACCAAACTACAATTCCTTCTAGTTAGACATATAGAAAGAAAGAAAGAAAAGTTTTTTAGTGACATACATTGTACCTATTATGTATATAGATAGATATAATTTATTGCACAAAAACTTTACAAAAACAGGTTTTACAGATTGATTATAGTACAATTTAAGCGTTTTGATCGCTAGAAAGCGATTTTTTATAATAATAATCCATCTGTTTTGCTGTCTGTACGTGCGTGAACGCATCCGTTACCGAAATAGCCGCGGCGTATCATCCCGAAGGATAACTGAGCGTCCCGATACAAGTGTTGGAGGAACAGAGAGTTTTAATCTCTTATTAATATTGGACAACATCCCGTACATTGGAAACGTCAAATCGTCAGGGATTTTTCCATACATTCTAATTTAGATTGAAACAATATGAAACAACAAGCAGAATCAGTCTATGGGAAATAAGTACGCGGTATTGCACTATCCCGGACGAAATATTTCTTCATTGAAGTAGGTTACATGTAGCACTTTTGAATCTTCATTGAATACAATGCAAAGTGATTCTACTGCCGGTTCTGAACCTATATCTACCGAGAAGACACCGGTAAGAAACTCAGCAGATCAGTTACAGTAGCAGTATCTGACTTATTGCTTTGTGTCAACCAAGTCATATAGTTTGTTTTTGATGAGTGAAGAAACATTAAGTGTATTCGAGAGGTAAGCAGGAGCAGACCAGTCCCGGCGGTGGTTCTTACATTACACTTATTGACTTACCTTTGTATAAATTTAAGACATATGTTAAAAGTTGTCTTTTGAAAAAAGGCTATTACAGAGTAGAAGAGTATATTAATGACTAGCTGTGCCCGCGACTTCGTTCGCGTGGACTACATCCTTTTATGGTCGGTTTTACCCCTTTCTCCCCTAATATTCGAAACAAAAAGTAGTCTATATTTTAATAGAGCTATATTTGTGTCAACTTTCATATCTCCAACTTCAAAAATAATTTTTTTTCCATATAAACTTCCAAAGGTGGTATTACCCCCCTCCCTCCCTTATTTTCTAATAAAAAGTAGCCTATGTCCGTTCTTGAGATTCAACGTGTACCTATACCAAATTTCATCAAAATCGGTTGAGAGGTTTAAGCAGGAAAGCGTAACAGACACACAGACAGACAGAGTTACTTGCGCATTTATAATATTAGTAGTGATAAGAACGCGTGGATCAATAACTAATCTGCTCCCCTGTACTTACGCGTTGTATATTATTTAATAAGTTTTGTTAAGATTTTTCAATCAATGTCAGAATAAGGCCACACAGAAGCATGTAGGTCAAAATGTATAAAAATGATGTATTTGAATATCACACATGAAGTCCTACAGTTATTTTAATATAAATGTTTTTATTTTATTTATTTCATTATATACTTATTATTGTTTTTTTTTACAACTAACATACTAACTGTATGTCTTGGTGCAAAATTAGTAATAAGTTTAGATTTTTATTTGTAACAAAAACTACTGAGTTTCTTGCCGGTATCTTCTTTGTAGTTATAGGTTCCGAACCGGAGGTAGCTTCATTTGCATTGTATAGAGACGATTCATAAGTATTACAAATGTAATCTACATGAATAAAAAAGATTGACTTTGACTTTGATCTTTGACCTCATCCCACCTGATGTTAAGTGGTAATGAGGGCCAACCTTAAGGGCGACAAGTACAGCATAATAAAGCTGTAACTGGACTTGTCGCCCTTACCTCTAAGGCTTGACCCTTGCTACTAATGTAGCACCCCCCAGGAGCTCTGGAAACCTTACTCACACGCAGGAACACAACAACACAGAAGTGATTGTTATTTGGCTGCGGTCTTCTGTAAGGTGGAGGTATTTCACCAGTCGGGCTGCTCCAGTTCGAGCAATAAATCGCTATGTCCTACCTCTATGCCCTATTTGGCTGCGGTCTTCTGTACATCTAAATACAACGGACTGATAAAGAGATCTGCTGATGTTGATATTTTGGCTTGTAGCGGTCATAGATTCAGGAGGGCTGTACTTGATTCGTTCAAGTTGTAGCTGTACGTACTGGCGTGTTTCCTTAATTTTAAGTTTTTCTTAAGTCTTGCTCACATGCTTGTCGTGGCAGCCTGTAAGTGAATCTGCACTTAGCTTAAGTATAAAACATAAGTTAATACAATGTAATTTAGTGTAAGATTTGTAGGTTGTCCTTAATAATAAATAAATAAAAATAAAAAATATCTACAAAATGTTTGATCGGAACTCTCTTCGCGGTACTTAGCGTTACTCCCGTGAAATTTATTCATTACGCCCCTCAGAAAGTTACAGCACTCCGTTGCGACTTGCTAACACAATTTTGCTTTTTGAGTTGCCAAATAGCTATTAATGTACCAAAGTACGTACCTAGCAGCGTTGGCAGATGTCCCGATTTCGGTGGGACGTCACAGATTTGAATGGATGTCCCGAGTTTTGGTGGGACGGCCCTATTTCGGAAGGACGTTTCGGATTTGGATGGATGTCCCGGTTTTAGAGGAACGTCCCTATTTTATATGGACGTCCAGGATTTGGCTGGATGTCCCGGTTTTAGTGGGACGTCCCTATTATGGAAGGACGTCCAGGATTTGGATGGATGTCCCGGTTTTAGAGGAACGTCCCTATTTTAGAAGGACGTCCTGGATTTGGATTGTTGTCCCGGTTTTTTCAGGGACACGGTATCGAATAAAATAGCTAATAATGTCGATTGTGTAAAAATCGTACATTTTTAATCAATCAATATGGAAAAGTTTTAGAAATTATTTCGGGTCTGGGCGTTGTGGTACCGTCGTTGTTTCTGATTGCTGTAACACAAGTGCTTTAGCTACTTACCACAGAATCAGAGCAATGTATGTGATGTGGTCCAATATTCATTTATGATTTACTAACGACTCGCCGCCTCGCACGGATATTTTATTCGACTTTTCTATTCTATATTATTGCAAATAAAAACCTTGTTCTTGAATCACACTATATAATGTACAATGTATAAATGTATATAATATGTAGTTTTAAATATCTAGGCATACATAGGGACATACATAAAAAGTGACTTTTTTATACTATATAGTGATCAAAAACATATAGGTTAATTTCTACTCCGAAAACACACGGGGAAAGTCGCAGGCACCAGCTAGTCAATCATAACTGACACATAACAGAGATATGAAAAGATAATATGATTTATTAAAAGATAACATTCTCCAGACGTAATATTTATCAAAGAATTCATTGAATCGCTTTAGATAGCTCGTGTAAGGTTACATCAGTTTCTTAAAATAGCTGGAAGCCCCTTTAGTGGGCGATTTAAGCCCTGAGGATTAGTTAGATATTCAAAGAAAGCATAGTAAACCCATTTTATGCATTAATATCGACGACCTCCGTAGCCGAGAGGCGAGCGTGCCGGACCTTGGTGTCGCGCCATCTCTGAGGTTCCGGGTTCGATCCCCGTCGGGTCAATATGGGAAACGAACTTTTCTGTATTGTCTCGGGTCTGGGTGTTGTGTTACCGTCGTTGTTTCTGATTTCTGTAACACAAGTGCTTTAACGACTTACCACAGGAAAAAAAAAAAAGTTATTTGTTTACTTTTTTTTTATATTGCACTTCGAGATTGACCTCATCCCACCTGATGTTAAGTGGTAATGAGGTGCTTTTTTTTTTTTTGAGGGGGGGAAAATGCCTTTGCGCCCCATATCGCTGCCGTGGGGACGACAGCGACGTGTGTGGGACTCCCCCGCCCAGAGGGGGCGGGGACTACCCGAACTAAAAAACCTCCCCACCTTCTCATCGCCTATTGACGGCGCCATGGGATATCGGTCGACCCATGACTGCCACAGCACCGTCGGGTGGTAATGAGGTCCTAGCTTAAGGGTGACAAGTACAGCATAATAAATCTGTTACTGGACTTGTCGCCAGTTTACGAAATACCAGGAAAACGAGATATACTGACATTTCATGTTGTAAATTATGCACTTGAAATTTAAAAAGGTCGTATCGTAGTACCCTATTTGTTTATATGCGTTTTTATCATAAGCGCGGCAATTATATTCCAATATCTAATATGGGTCCAAAATTTCAGCCAAGCCATTCAGTAGTTTTTGCGTTAATTTAGTTCGCGGTTATTCTCATTTCATATAATTTGAAGACATAAAAACCTAATGAAAAACACCAAGAAATTACTCTTATTTTACCTTATTTCGCTGTTAACTTACAGTTCATAAAACATAAATAATAAAGACGAAATTAAAATACGTTCATATCTAACAATAGCTGAGATTATCTCAAAGCTATTTATAATGGTATAAAATCGTTGCTTAGCATTTAATTTCAAAATCGGCCACAATTTGTGACCTTAAAATCTTGATCCAATTTCCCCCTAAGAAATTTATGCGTTCTTTGACAAAACACCAGAATAAATTAGACCCCAGGGAGTATTTAAATCAATGGGAAATAAGGCTCAGGGAATACCGGCCGCATCAAATTATGTAATCCCTTATAAAATAATAAAAATAAAACCCTACATAGCTGCCTTTTTGTTACAGAGTGAACGAGACAGAGGATATTCACCGCGAGTGCGAGCGGGACGGGTGGTGTCCACTCAGGAACGAGTTTAAGTTTTTTTTTTCGAAAAGCATTTAGGCGTAGAGCCTAGTATGCCAGTGAGTGCTGTGTAGTGTCGAATTATCTGTGCATTTGAACGTAGAATCGCAAGATGGCCGTGTTTCCCGCCTTTTTTGGATTGTTTATGGCTGCTCTAGTGACAGGTAAGTGTTTTTTTTAATATCGGCGAACACATTGTTAGTGCTTAAATCCTAGATTTTACTATATTGTGTGACACCTACTTTTTCTTACACAAAACTAACTAGAACATGAATAGGGCGGGAAACTAAATGGAGTAGAAACCTCCATTGAAAATGTAGCAGTAACATAATCACTACTAATAGTATAAAGGCGAAAGTTTGTATGTATGTATGGATGGTGGATGTTTGTTACTCTTTCACTCAAAAACTACTGGATGGATTTTTATGAAACTTTGCAATATTATGGCTCATACATCAGAATAACACACAGTCTACATTTTATAAAGATTTTGTGTGAATTACCTAAAATATGTCGATTTTAATAGTTAAGCGTTGACAAATTAGTGCGCGATACGCGGTGGCGAGCGATGGTTTTTAAGTTAGTTATAAACTTTGGTACAAATAAAGCTTGAAACTGGAATTAAAATATAGACTACTTTTTTTTTCGAATATTTGGGGAGATAGGGGTAAAACCGACCATGAATGTATGCAGTCCACGCGAACGAAGTCGCCAGCACAGGTAGTCTTTGACAAAATCTTTAAGAGAGCGTATTTCGACCACGTTGGCTTTAGCTTCCAAAATATTACTCCTTATTTACATAAGCAAATTAAATGGCGCGACCTTTCCTTAATCCTGTAATTCCTTTACAAGGCCCTTCAAGATAAGATAATTTCTGATACTTCAAAATATTTTTAGTCGTAGGCCTGCGACAGACTGTTTGGCTTTTGTCTTGGATATAAATAAATAAATATACATTAAGATATCCCTACTAATATTATAAATGCGAAAGTAACTCTCTCTCTGTCTGTCTGTCTGTTACGCTTTCCTGCTTAAACCTCTCAACCGATTTTGATGAAATTTCGTATAGGTATACGTTGAATCTCATGAACGGACATAGGCTACTTTTTATTAGAAAATAAGGGGAAGGGGGGGGGGGGTAATACCACCATTGAAAGTTTTTATGGAAAAATGTTTATTTTTGAAGTTAGAGATATGAAATTTGGCACAAATATAGCTCAAAACTTGGATTAAAATATAGACTACTTTTTGTTTCGAATATGACTACTTTTTGTTTCGAATATTAGGGGAGAAAGGGGTAAAATCGACCATGAAAGGATGTAGTCCACGCGAACGAAATCGTGGGCACAGCTAGTACGTAATAAATGTACGTATAGTATGTTTTGGTATGGACTGTAATTATTAGGAGATCAAGTATTCAAGGAAGAAACATGAAAGAGCAGCACGCGATACGTGATGGTCGTGGGTTCAAGCCCCACACCGTAAGTTGAGAATAAAATTTTCTCTTTCTTTAACCTTTAATTAGGCGCGCCAATAAAATAACATTGTTAGTCGCGCGGGGTCTGCAGTTACCCCAAATTGATAGGTTTGTAATAAGAAACATTTAAATTAGTAATCAACTTTAATTGTTTTTATTCTACTTATTTCTTATTAAACTTTTAGCAAAATACAAAAAAATCTTTATAAGATGTTTAAAACAGTATAGAAATATGTTTTTCGTAAGTACTACAATAATTCAACAATTATCACAAATTTTCTTTGTGTTATCGCCACAGATAAATTTGTTACACTTATTACACTTTGCGGTCGTTTTCCTGTCGCCTTTTCGTGGACATATGTAGCACCTTCCTCTTTTTAGTGAATGCAACCCAGTGTTAGATGTTGAAGGAGTCGCAACTTCAGGTTCAGACAATCGCTTTTTCAAAGCACTAGGCAGGGACGGAATTATTGCTCGCGCTTATCTATGTGCTTTTACTAATTCTGTTGCTAATAATTTCAGAATTGATTGATTGGCTCTTCAGTATCACTTGATTCTAAATCTGCTTCATGCTCTGACTCCAAAAGTGTATCTGCGTCTCCTTCCAAACACAACTCATCGTCAGTCTCATCGAAAGCTTCTTCTTCATCTTCAAGAATCGCACTTATTTGTTCTGGTCGACTCTGCTTATTTCGGGCATAATGAAATAATTCTGTGAAAGATAAATACTGTTAAAAAACTTAATAAACTAAACAAGTCGCCGTAGTTTATAGGCATAGAGAAAGAAACAAAACGTAATAGCTTGTGTTTATCAAGCAAACACATTAAAAACACTATTTTGTATTTTATATAACTCTTTAATTGTGTAAAGAATTGAGATTGACGTTATATATTTTTGTGATTGACAGTAAGAGGTGAAAAAAATGCTTTAAATCATAATATAAAAATATTTACTTACCTAAATTTGAACTACACTATAAGTCGCGCGGGGTCGCCGCGACCCCAAACCCCTCCGAGCAGCACGTGTGTTCAGCTCCGTGGCGCGAGCGACACTCATTCGAGTGAGGGCTAGAGAGTTAGAAAGCTAGCAAGAAATTCGGGTTACCAGCGTTAATAGGTAAAAAAATAAACTAACTTGAAGATCACTTGGGGTCGCGGCGACCCCGCGCGCCTAATTAAAGGTTAAATTAAAATCGCTATAAAAGTTTAACCTATATTTGTGCTATTAAATGAAATGTTTGTTATTAAAACATACCACCGTAGTTATTAAACGAATGAACGGATGCGGATGCGGTTTTTTATTTAAAAAAATACATGATTTTTGAGCTTATAATGCTACTCTACATTTTTGACTATCTATTTTTATTCAAAACCATGCTGTAAAATGGCATGCAGGGAGCAAAAGCAAAAAGGTGTATACTTAAGAAAAAAAATATTTTTTTAAAAATTCAAATACTTAGGTTCACCTTTTTCAAGGCTTTCGGCACTTTCATGAGCTATGGTGACGACCATAGATGCGTATCCGGTACTAAAAGAGACGGGGTGTTAAAAATGTATTAATTAATTAATTACCTCCTCAAACGCTTTTAAAAACCCCAATATCTTCTACAGACCGCCTAAATTCTTTGTTCCTGAAGATTTTGCTCAACTTCAAAGGTAACTTGAGCTTAAATTCAGGGGAAGTCGGTAAATTAATAAACACAATCAGTTAACGGTTGACTGGTGAAAATGCCAGGGCTTAACTCAACGAATCGAGTTATGTTTACGTCCGAAAGACGTTTGAAGAGTTTTGAGCTTATAAATGCCTACGTTGGCTTATTTTGGGCGATTTGTTTAAGACCGTTTCGTTCTTGACATGGTTGAGTGAAGCGATGGCTTAAACGTCATGCTTGTGAACAGGTGTTGGACTGGTCTGCTACAGTTAACGTTAAAACCACATTGTCAAGTGACTTGCGTGGATAACTTACTTTTGACCTGATTGAGCCTTGTAAACACTTGAATGTGGCGGATTTTTTTTTATATATTGACCTCATCCCACCTAATGTTAAGTGGTAATGAGTAGTTAAAGGCGAAAAGTTAAGCATAGTAAAACGGTTACTAGATTTGTCGGCCTTACCCTTAAGTCTCCTGCTACTAATGTAGCACCCCAGGAGCTCTGTAAACCTTACTCACACGCAGGAACATAACAACCGAATCACTGCGTGGTTTTTTGTTCAAATTATGTCGATAGAAGCTTACGTCAAAACAACACTGTGAAGTGACTGTTGTGGGCAACTTACTTTGGACCTGATTGAGCCTTGAGAAGGGTATAAAATAGATCATTGGCTTCCACGGAACACTAAATCATCCGTGTTTTATCGTAAAATTATGTCGATATTTTCGCAACATCGGTATGAATCAAATAATAAAATAAAAATAAATTAACTTCGCCAATGCATTTATTGTAATGCCAATGGATTTTAATGAAGTTTGGTAATAGTAGAAGACTAGCTGTGCCCGCGACTTCTTTCGTGTGGATTATAGTTTTTTTACCATACATTTATAGTTTCATGGTCGGTTTTACCCCTTTCTCCCCTAATATTCGAAACAAAAAGTAGTCCATATTTTGATCTAAGCTTTGAGCTATATGTGTGTCGATATAAACTTTCAAGGGCGGTGTTACCTCCATCTCCCCTTATTTCTAGAGGGTCAACGTATAGGTATACTAAATTTAATTAAAATCGACTCAATGGTTCAGGCGTGAAAGCAGGACAGACAAATAGACAGACAGAATTACTTTCGCATTTATAAAATTAGTACGGATAGTGACACATAGTACGAGTACGTTTTATCTCAAAATAAGGTGTACAAGTCTCAGCCAACAGATAATTCAATATAAAATCAGACTCAGATTTACTTGTTTGGCACAAACTTCGCTCGGTGCGCGATACTTACGTGTAAACATTAAAATGAAAGGCTACTTTTGTTAGGTGTTAGGTTGTCTTGTGCTCGATTTTAAAGTTCGATTAGGCGTAGAAGATGTAATTTTTGTGAATACCTAATGAATAGTTTACTTTAGTTTTAAAAAGCTGCACTGCACCATTTATTTAAATATTAAGTGTATTCATAGTCTCATTTTAAGTAATTTTTATAAGTTCTTATGAGAATAAATTCTTTAAACACAATCGACCCAATTTTCCCCATCGAATCCCTCCAACAAAATTTAGGCGGCAAACGGCAGCTGTCAAATTCCAATTGACGTTTCATTTTTTTGGCGCGCAACAATGGCCATAGATTAAAAACAAGCGTTCGCCCGTTACCTCCGTAATTAATTCTCCCTGTACGATAGGTGGCCGGACTCGTTGGTGCGTGAAACTGTTATTTTAGACGCCGTAAACGCTCGACCTACCTCACTGCCACGGACGGACGCTAAACAGATGCCAGCTCATACTATTATTACTACTTAAAGTTATTTAATAGCATCTGAATGTTTACTTCGGTATTTTTAGAGAAAATAGCTTCACAAGCGACTTGGTTCTCGTGGATTAAAAATGTGTCTCAAACTCAAATATTTCTTTATTCAAGTAGGTTACTTTTGAATCGTCATTGAATACAATGCAAAGCGATTCTACTTCTGGTTCGGAACCTATATCTACCGAGAAGACACCGGTAAGAAACTCAGCAAATCAGTTACAGTAGCAGTATCTGACTTATTGCTCTTTTCAGACTATGTACTTTAGACCAAGCGAGTGGGGCATAGCGATTACAGAAGACCAAATAACAATCACTTCGGTGTTCTTGTGTTCCTGCGTGTGAGTAAGGTTGCCAGAGCTCTTGGGGGGTGCTACATTAGTAGTTAGTAGCAGGGGTCAAACCTTCAAGGTAAGGGCGACAAGTCCAGTAACAGCTTTATTATGCTGTCGCCCTTAGAATCCCATTACCACTTAACATCATGCAATATTTAAAAAAAGTCATATAGTTTTGTTTTGATGAGTGATGAACAACAAACATTGACTAACTAATGGAGGCTAGCCTTTTCATCTTCAACGGATTACAGAGAGCGGAGGGTTTCAACCCCTAAACAATATAAGGGGTGAAACTGCTCGGTAATGGAACAATCCGTAGCCGACCAGCGACCATAGACAAGCCAGACGGCCCACAGACTGCGCGCGTTTATTTACACAAGCGGCATTCCGTTGACGTTTCGTAAACATGGCTTCCTGTCAGATTTGAAATATTTTAGAGATCCTCAGTCTAGTAGAGACAACCGATGTAATTTTACATGCCTTCATTCATTGATTTTCAAAGATTTGACGACCTCCGTAGCCAAGAGGCGAGCGGGCTGGCCTGGCCTTGTCATCGCGCCATCTCTGAGGTTCGATTTCTGGTAGTGTCAATATGGAAAACGAACTTTTCTATATTGTCTCGGGTCTGGGTGTTGTGGTACCGTCGTTGTCTCTGATATCTGTAACACAAGTGCTTAAGCTACTTAACACAGAATCAGAGCAATGTATGTATATACTTAAATATTATTCTTTTTCAATAAATAAATAAATAAATATATTTTAATGCATCTTATCTGCTGAGTTTCTTACCGGTCTCTTCTTAGTAGATATAGACTCCAAACAGGCAGTAGAGTCACTTTGCATTGTACTCAGTGACGATTCAAAAGTGTTATATGTAACCTACTTGAATAAAGAAATATTTGAGTTGAGTTAGTCGATATACTAAACCTTTTATGGCGGTTTTTTAAATTTACAGAAATTGGTTTTATCTATCTATTTGACACGAAATATAAAGTAAATTTTACCAAAAACAGCTCACCCTTACCCACTTATCAGAGACAATTTGTTGTTCCACCGGCGCATAGACAAGCCGTGTTTGCTCAGCAAGTTAACACAACACTTGGATTGTAAACAATAAACAAGGTAGAGCTGCTACGCCATGTTTACATTACAAATGTACTGTGCGGTTCAAAAGTGTTGCGGGTAACTAATTTTGTAACTAAATTTGTTAAATATATTTTTTTCATATATTATATTACATTAATAACCCTTATGAATAGTCTCTATATAAATCAAATGATTAATCCGGTTCGACCAATTATTACGGAGAAGATATCGGCAAGAAGCTCAGTAGTTATTTTACAAATAAAAGTTAAACTTATTGCTAATTTTGCACCAAGACACATAGTTAGTTTCGTCACTTGTAAAACAAAAAAATAAAATAAAATAAAGTTTAAATAATAAAAACCAAGCCGTAGACGGGTCGATATTAGAAACGAACTTTTCTTTATTGTCTCGGGTCTGGGTGTTGTGGTACCGTCGTGGTTTCTGATTTCTGTAACATAAGTGCTTAAGCTCAGAGACACATTATCAGGGTAATATGTGTGATGTCCAATATAATATATTATTTTAAAAATAATCGGCCCCGTGTAATATTTGGTCTGAAGAGGCCTGATTTGTAACCGTTAAATTGACATATATTTAGGTTAGACCTCGATTGTCTATAGTTTGTTTTCTTTTTAGCAAAAGAGAGTAAAATTTGCATTTTTTTATACACATTACTATTAGTAAGTCTTGTACATTACATTAATAAAATACATTAAATTTCATAGTATTTTATTTACATCTAGTACGTCTAAATATTTTCAAATGGCAATCAGGGAAGTTTTTTATTAAATTTTTTAGGGTAAAATACATCTGAGTATCTAAACGGTTAAGTATTATTAACAAACCGATTATTTTCAATATCACAAAGATATAGAACAAGGCAGTACCATAATTCAAAACATTCAATTAAACATAATCATATACTTTAACTAAACTATACATAAAAATAATTAATATTAAAGGGAAAATGTTTATAATTCATTAATTTTATTGCGTAGTATTATGAAAACATTTAAAATAAGTTCTGTAGCGTATATTATTTGACTGTTATTTCGTGCCTGGCAATGAGGGTTTTCGCGTTCGAAAAATGCACCAGATGGCGATACGTAGGCGTGAGGTCCAACTGTTGATTGATTGGTGATTTAAATGTCATAGTGACATGTCTGTCAATGTCATGTAAACCATGACCAATCTCAAAACAGTAGGACCTCACGCCTACGTATCGCCATCTGGTGGATTTTTCGAACGCGAAAATCTTCATTGAAAAATCGGGCCTGAAGCAAATCTCTTGGCGACTGTACCCAAACTTGTGTTTGGTGTTCAAAAATCTGTTCATGTAAGAATGCATTAACCATATACCTGATGAAGGATTTATTCATTTCTCGCGTTTGAGGGCTCCGTCAAAGGAAATCTTAATTTGATGACGACCTCCGTTATAGCCGAGAAGCGAGCGGGCCGGACTTTGGCATCGCGCCATCTCTGAGGTCCCAGGTTCGATCCCCGGTCGGGTCAATATGGGACACGAAATTTTCTATATTGTCTCGGGTCTGGGTGTTGTGGTATCGTTGTTGTTTCTGATTTCTGTAACACAAGTGCTTTAGCTACTTACCACAGAATCAGAACAAGGTGTGTGATGTTGTCCAGTATTTAGTAATATTAATTTTAAACCCTTAAAGAAAAGGAATTAACACCTTATTACACAGTATTATAAAAACGGTCAAGTGCGAGTCTGACTCGCCACTGAAGGGTTCCGTAGCAGCAAGTAACATAATATAAAAATATTTGAGTTGATTGAACTAAAGGTAAATTGCGTTTTACGATTTATGACGTATTAAAACGCAACTATCATATTAGGTGCGGTCACCCATCCTCAATCAGACCTTGGGATGCGTGGCTTAACTTTCATGTTGCATTCTAAATTTATTTGCATATCGTTTACCAAGAATGTCTGGCATTACAGAGGAAATGTTTTGTATGACTTTGACCTACTTGCCCGCTAAGTGCATTCTAGTATTTGCAGTTTATCGTGACAAAGGATAATGAGTCATAGTGCGCAGCTAATAGCGTCTCCTATGCGACAACGACGTTAAATACAATCGAGATTACAGTTACAGTGAATTTAATGACAGTAAGAATAGTCTACTAATTTGCTATGATGATGATTAAAGAGTGTCATGCTTACTGAGGTCCTTGGTTCGACTCGAGTTCAATATGGCAAACTTTTATATTTTGTTTCGGGTCTGGGTGTTGTGGTATCGTCGTATTTTTGTATTATAGGATTTATTTTATGATTATTGACATCTGTATTATAATTTCTGTAACACAAGTGCTTAAGCTACTTACCGCAGAATTAGAGCAATGTATGTGATGTTGTCCAATATTGATTATATTTATTTAAATTTGTTAGTAGAGTCACTATGCATTGTATTCAATGACAATTCAAAAGTGTTACATGTAACCTACTTGAATAATGTTTTTTTTACTTTGACGTATCCTTACTAATATTTTTAAAGAAACAGATAAAAATTGTAAGGAACGTATGTTCTTTACTAAAAGTGGAAGTACTTCCGCCGAGCTAGGTGTTATCTGCTCGGGGACCAAGGCCCTACTACCATTCTTGGTTTGTTGTATATATACTTAGTGGCGACGAAAACTCTGATATCGCGATGTAGGATATCGATGTCACGCATTACGTATGGAGCGTTGTTTACTACGCCAATTCTGCTGACGCTGTATTTGTGTCGACTTGTAGGTCATGTCGTAGGTCGGCACAAAATAATCTCCCTTGCGGTGCGAGGCTCGAACCCGCGACCTTCACGTATCGCGCGTGCTGCTCTTCCAACTGAGCTAACCGCAAGTTATCGTAGGCGATGAATTTTTCTGTTGTGTTCTTAGCCGCCGGTAAGGTTCCATACTGCTTGCAATGTTCACTGTGCCATAATGCAGTAATGATGAGTCAAATGCAGGTGCAGCAAAGTGCATCTAGTCACAATGATGTCTAGATATATCTGAGTCAGTCTTACACTTTTGTTTAATTTAAGCACGTTTTGTTTATTTGTTTGAAGCGAAGATATATACATCCATACTAATTTTATAAATGCGAAAGTAACTCTGTCTGTCTGTCTGTCTGTCCGTCTGTTACTCTTTCACGCCTAAACGGCTGAACGGATTTTGATGAAATTTGGTATAGGTATACGTTGAATCTCAAGAACGGACATAGGCTACTTTTTATTAGAAAATAAGGGGGGGGATAGGGGTAATACTACCTTTGAAAGTGTATATAGAAAAATGTTTATTTTTGAAGTTAGAGATATGAAATTTGGCACAAATATAGCTCGAAACTTGGATTAAAATATAGACTACTTTTTGTTTCGCATATTAGGGGAGAAAGGGGTAAAACCGACCATGAAAGGATGTAGTCCACGCGAACGAAGTCGCGGGCACAGCTAGTACGTATATATATTTGGCGTCGCGCCATCTTTAAGGTCCCTGGTTTGATCCCCGGTCGGGTCAATATAGGAAACGAAGTCAAAATAGTAATCAGACAATTGAGACGTCCACCGTCTTAGATCCACTTCCAGATTTCCTACTAGCTGTGCCCGCGACTTCGTGCGATTGGACTACGTCCTTTTATGGTCGGTTTTACCCCTATCTTCCCTAATATTCGAAACAAAAAGTAGTCGATATTTCAATCCAAGTTTCGAGCTATATTTGAGCCAAATTTCATATCTCTAACTTAAAATATAAACATTTCCTATATAAAATTTCAACGGTGATATAACCCCTATCCCCTCTTATTTTTAAACAAAAAGTACCCTATGTCCGTTCTTGAGGTTCAACGTATACCTATACCCAATTTCATCAAAATCGGTTGAGAGGTTTAAACGGGAAAGCGTAACAGACAGACAGAGTTACTTTCGCATTTATACATACTTACTGAAATTGTTTTGATTTAAAAACGTGATCTTTCCGATACGAGTAAATTTGTATTCAACTACAAAATTGTTCCCATGACACATTGCTCTTATTCTATAATAAGTAGCTTTAGCACTTGTGTTACAGAAATCAGAAACAACGACGGTACCACTGTAACACGTCGTTACATGTTTTTGTGAATTTTTTTAATTTACTTAAAAACATCCATCTTTGATGGCTAAAAAGACATTGTTCCAGGTCTTGTTTGTTTCTGAACTTGGATTTTTGCCACTCAAGTCTGACATTGACAGTTCAATGACAGTTCCTCAATTTAAAGACGTTCGTCTATGGAATGACAGGAGGATTTTCATTTTTCTCTTGTGCGTGGACGCACGCAACAAGTTTCCTTTTTTTATATCTTTCTTATCTGAAAGCTTTTTTTTATTTTTGACGATGTCGTCGTGGAGCTGCAAGTTTCTCTCCTGACGAACAGGCTCGCATGTGAAATGCGAGAAAAATGATTTCTTCTTATTTTACAAGATTTCTCTGATCTATGAATAAATGAAATTTTTATTTTAAACAAGGAGGTGATTATACACCGAGGAGGATGATCTTCTGCCTTGCTTAATTCTTCTTATTTTTGGGCTTTTGGCAAGCCCTCCTTGGGTTGGGATACCCATGACATTTAGCCTTCTACAGACTGGAGCATTGCAGATCTCTTCTGTCTTGCGGTTCACGTTGGCAGTTCACCGGCAATGAGGTCGGAATGCCTGTAGCCTTAGGGAGGTTTGCCGATTAACAGGTATGCTCATACCTTAGCATTAATTGTTAATTTAAGTAATACTAATTTTATTGTACCCTAGTATCCTATGTACTTGGATAGAATATTGTGTATTCATCTTGCGGATATTTGAGACCACAATGGTCTCCATTGTTAGTTAAGTTAACTAGTTTAAGTGTGGTTAATTTGTGAAAGAAACAAAGCTTGAATGTCAATTTTAATAAATTCATTATGATCAAAGTCTTAAACAAAACATTTGTTTCCTTTACTCTTTGTTACTTTTAGTTAAAGTAAGTGGCGCCCTGCCTCAGTGCTCAGTTAGGTTTCTGTGAGCGTCCCAGAGAACCCACGGAGCTAGCAATACTTAGGCTAAAATCACACCACCTTAAGCCACTAGGTTACACCACAACACCAAGACCCAGTAGCAGATATACACTTTTGCCGCCAGTAGGCTATTCAAATTTTGCCGCTCCTTCTGACCTCTGCATTTCTATACACCTGTATTAAAAGACCAAAAAATTATTATATTTAATTAAAAATGTTGCCGCCCCCTAAAATCTCCCGCCCTAGGCTCCAGCCCACTCAGCCTTCTGGTTAATCCGCCACTGCCCAGACCCGAGACAATATAGAAAAGTTCGTTTCCCAATTAACCCGACCGGGGATCGAACCCGGGACCTCAGAGATGGCGAGACTAATTGACTTATTCCGGAACAAGAAATGAATCAGCTATTTTATGCAACACGAATCATTGTGGTTTTGAATCACTCGTTACGCACTACTGATTATTGGGACGGATGACATAATACTTTATTTATGAGTGATACCGCACGGTGTGTCAATTACGAGTCGTAATTAGTCATACATAGGTAATTCCTTGTTCTATAATTATGTTGAACTAGGCTTTAAGTTTACTAAGGTACCTGCATGCCAAATTTCAAGCGTCTAACTTAAGCGGTTTCGATTTTTCGTACAAAAGGATTTTCCCGCTAATTCCCGTTCCCGTGGGAATTTCGGGAATTCCTTTCTTAGTGCACCTCTACGGTACCTGAGCTTTCAAATTTCAAGTGCCTACGTTTAGCCGTTTAAGATGTGCGTTGATATGTCAGTCAGTTAGTTTCTCTTCATATATTATTACTAGCTGTGCCCGCGACTGCGTTCGCGTGGACTACATCCTTTCATGGTCGGTTTTACCCCTTTCTCCCCTAATATTCGAAACAAAAATTAGTCTATATTTTAATCCAAGTTTCGAGCTATATTTGTGCCAAATTTCATATCTCTAACTTCAAAAATAAACATTTTTCCATATAAACTTTCAAAGGTGGTGTTACCCCCATCCCCCCTTATTTTCTAATAAAAAGTAGTCTATGTCCGTTCTTGAGATTCAACGTATACCTATACCAAATTTCATCAAAATCCGTTCAGCCGTTTAGGCGTGAAAGAGTAACAGACGGACAGACAGATAGACAGACAGACAGAGTTACTTTCGAATTTATAATATTAGTATGGATTATTAGATACCGCACGGTGTGTCAATTACGAGTCGTAATTAGTCATACATATGTGATTCCTTGTTCTATAATTATGTAGCATATAGGTACCACACACAATTATTTTACAGGATATTTATATATTTAGTGTTTGTTTTTTCCTGTTTGTCATAACTTACCGCGTCGAGTTACCAGGGTCACATAGAGCGTTAAGAGGTCTCATCTTAGCAACTCCGTTTGGGTCACGGGAAACAGGCAGTCGCTATATTAAAATAAATAAATAAATGCGCCAGACAATCACACCAATCACCTGGTCTCAAACTAAGGTTTGCCCTTGTACTATGAGTACCAGACGACGCATACTAACTGGGGGCGTCATCCCAGCACACCCAGACTAAAGTCAATTTGGAAAAGTTCGTTTTCCAACTTGACCTGACCGGGAATCGAACCCGGGACCTTACGCGCTTTGGCCGCCTACCTTAGACACTGCGCCACCAAGATCTTCAATCTGGAATAATCAGATTGCGTCATTAAGGTACTAGGACCGAATGAAGCTGTAGGAGCTCTCATATAAGCGACGTCCAAAAAGAAGTCATAGGGCGTTAGGTTTATACATTTTTGATTGTTTCCTGCACCCCCGTTAGGTTGTTTTTCAGATGGTTAACTAGCCAGACTTATTCTTTTGAAGTACTAGGAAAACATAAAGTATTAGGAGTTCTAACCTTAACCACCCCTCAATGGTATTTGCATTATGCCCTGTACTTTCTTCAGTGGTTGGCTTGCGAAAATCGCTGGCTCGCTTTACCTACCATTTCTTTTTTTCTTTTAAACACGTTTTATTTCTATAATTAGATTTATGATGTAAGAAAGTTAAATAACCAGCCTTGCCGCGTCGAGGTACTAGGATCGCATAAGGCTGTAAGAGTTCTCAAGTCTGCACCTTGTCAATGTTTTCAAGCGCCGCCATTATTTTCCTTAAGGTTCTGGATTTCAAATGGTTAAATAAGCAGACTAGCCACCTCGAAGTACTAGGACTGCATAAAGTGTTAGAAGCTTTCATTAGGCGTCCATAACCATCCATAAGGACCCATTGGCCGCCTCTTTTACGATTGGGTTAAGGATGTAAGAAAGTTTAGTAACCAGGCTTGCCGCTTTGAAGTACTAGGCTTGCATAAGTCTCTTAGAGGTCTTACATTAGCAAATTTTCGGCTGATGAATTGGTGTAATACACGTCCACAAGTCGGATAAACGAAAATATCATGAAACCATTTAGGCTTGCAAATAGCATCATGTAAAAGTAAGGCACGGTGGGCGTGGCTTGAAAAAGTGAGCTACCGACGGTAACATACCGTTTCCAAGGACGTAGCGAGACTAGCGAGTCACAGGCGCGGACCAATCACAGAAATGACGTAACTAACGAACCCTGTCTATTAGTCGACCTAAATGCGTTAGCCTTAAAGTTGTTTTTCAAGTGTCGATACTTCATTACTATATTGCGTATCTATTGCTTGTGTGCTGTACATTTGTGTGTGTTTTGGTGTCGATATACGATTAAAGTTTGTATGACGGGAATTCTTCCATGTTTTTATAAATTTTAAGACTTTCGCGTTCCATTTTAAACATTCAAAATAATTTAACGGGTCAAAACTCGACACCATTTTTATTTAATAGTTAATACGAACTAATTACTGCCCGACGTTTCGGTGAGGTTGCAGCTGAGAGTCAGCTCGTGACCACGTGTCATAAATTATTTTAAATCTTCCATGGTTTTTTCGTTCACTGCCCAAGGGCGATTGGTCCAAGTATAACGACAATCGATAGCGGACGTGATTCAATGCACTGACTCACACAATCAACGGGTGATTCAGAATGCATCATTCTATGCACTTTGTGCAATTATCCGTGCAATTATATGGTTTTAATACTGCCCGAGACTTCGCTGGACTTATTCATTACTAGCAGTAGATACTGATGGTCGGTTTTACAATTATCTCCCCTTACATGCGAAACAAAAAGCACTCCATATTTTAATCCAAGTTTCGAGGGGTTATTGTAAATTCGTCACAAAGTAAATTCGTCACATGCATTAAAAAAATGTTTTAATCTATACTAATATTATATAGAGGAAAGATTAATTTTAAGAGAGGCAGGGCAAAGCGATTTATCGCTCGAACTGGAGCAGCCCGACTGGTGAAATACCTCCACCTTACAAAAGACCGTAGCCAAATAACAATCACTTCGGTGTTGTTGTGTTCCTGCGTGTGAGTAAGGTTTACGGAGCTCGTGGGGGTGCTACATTAGTAGCAGGGGTCCAAGCCTTCAAGGTAAGGGCGATAAGTCCAGTAACAGAATAATTATGCTGTACTTATCACCCTTAAGCTAGGACCTCATTACCACTTAACATCAGGTGGGATGAGGTCAATCTTGAAGTGCAATATAAAAAAAAAAAACTTACTCAATACTTAGTCAATATTTTATTGCACAATAATGTTTCATTTACATAGTAAAAGATACATCAGACCCTGTTAGGGCACAGCAACTGTACGAGAAGAAAGGACGCTCGTTTTTCTTTTGTTTTATGGTTTAAAAAAAATATATATATATTATTATAAAATAATATTATTTATTAAGAGGTGCTGTTAAAAAGCCTCATTAATATATAACATCTTAATAATATATAAATAAATATATGCATATTATATTGCTATACAGCTATTTATTTTAAAACTTCGCACAAAAACAATACAACAGGTGGACTTAATGCTAGCATTCTCTACCAGTCAACCCTTGGGTCATGCATACAGTTTGTATACAAGTTTTTACATTTTCGAAGTTTCTGTCTATATCAAACTGCGGAACCAATAGTAAAAAGGGTCCAAAGGTCCCGCGGAACCCCAGCCCTCTTCGTGACGGAGGTGCCTTATTTAGGAGCAAATTTAATTTGCTTTTTTCCTTTTCTGTTGTGTTTAATTAGTAATTTCATTAGCCTTGTCTAATTGTGTTCGGAGAGTCTAGGACATAGTACAGCTAAGAAAAGTATTCAAACTCACCTTGAGACATTGTAGTAGGAGCAATCGAGTTGGCAATTCAGCCGGCGTTGCACCGGTTTCCACTGCGAGGTGGGGATGGTCGAGTTGGATCGCCAATCCCCACTCTCCCCCAACCGCTGTGGGGGGATTAGACGGAGCTGCATAAGCGGTGGTGTTGTGGTTAGTTAGGTTGATCCGATATCCCACAGCACCACCACTAAGGCGATGAGGTCCAACCGGGGGGTTTTAGTGGGTACTCCTGCCGTTATAAGGGCAGGGAGTCCCTCCCTTAGGTGAATGTACGGTGCGTCAAAGCATTTCCCCTCGTCAGAAAAAAATAGGAGCAATCGAGTTTCTTGCCGGTTCTTCTCGACAGAAGCAACATTCCGAACGCGGTGGTAGTATAATCTGACGGTTCATAAATGCTTTCGTTAAAGTTAACATCAATAAAGACCATTTTCTATTCTATTCTATTCTACAAATTAAAATGGTTTTTATGGTTCATTTTCCAAATGGTAAGAACGGAGCCCTATTACTAAAACTTCGCTGTCTGTCCGTCCGTCTGTTTGTTACCAGGCTGTATCTCAAGAACCGTGATAGGTAGAGAGTAAATTTTTTTTACAGATTACGTATTTCTGTTGCCACTTTAACAACAAATACTGAAAACAAAATAAAATAATTATTTTAAGAGGGCTCCCATATAACAAACGTGATTTTTCTGCTGTTTTTTGCTCGATCTTAATAATGGAATCGAATAAGACATTTGAACATTTAAAATAATTTAACGGGTCAAAACGCGACACCATTTTTATTTAGTAGTTAATACGAACTACTTACTGCCCGACGTTTCGGTTAGGTTGCACCAACCGTAATCACCTAACTTAATTTATCTTATTAACCCATTTTAAATGTTTAAAATATAACGCGAAAGTTTATAGATAGACAGAATATTCATTGAAAATTTTATTATATTGGTATTTACTTCTAAAATAAATATTGTGTATGTTGAATAGACAATTGTACGGAACTCTTGGTGCGCGAGTCCAATTCACACTTGATCGGTTATTTCCTGTTGTAATACATTGAAAATTTGCCGCCTTTCTAACTTGTCAAAATATACGATGTACTTATAGGGCAACACTAGCTTCTCTGCCGTTCGCGCTTTTTGTCGATGTACATGTTGTAAAAGTGTTATTAAAATAAAACTCTGTTTAAATCGTAATTCCGTTTTTAATTACAACAGGTTATGTGCCTAGCTCTAATCTGCCGCGTCAATTGTTAGTCAGTCTCAAAGTTTAGTTTTATCAGTGAAAATAGCAAACGAAAAACACCGCGTGCATAACCTCACTTTTGTTAGTTACCGGTTCGCGAGTTTTCAGTCGTTGTCGAGTCTTTTCAGCTATTTTCAGATAATAATATGAACAATAACAGTACATTTATGTCAATTCCCAAACTCACTGGTCGCGATAATTGGGCCAGCTGGAGCTTTGCGGTTAAAGCATACCTACAGCACGAAGAGTTAGACGAATGCTTAGAAAAAGAACCTGACATCAATGATCCGAAATCTTTAAAACAAGATATCAAAGCAAAGTCAAAGCTAATATTATTAATAGACCCCATTCTGTATGTTCACATACAAGACGCAACCAATGCAAAACAAGTGTGGGATAATCTGACCAAGTCATTTGAAGATAGTGGTTTGACTAGAAAAGTAGGACTACTAAAAGACCTGATAAACACAACTTTAGAGAACAGTGATAGTGTAGAAGCGTACGTCAACAAGATAATGACATCGGCCCATAAGCTAAGAAATATTAACTTTAAAGTGGATGACGAATGGCTTGGCACATTGATGCTAGCTGGCTTGCCAGATACATTCAAGCCAATGATAATGGGCATCGAGAGCTCTGGTGTTAAAATAAGTGCTGACTTAATCAAGACAAAACTACTACAAGAAATAACGTCACCTAGTGTCGATACTGCATTTTACACAAAGCAAAATAAGTCAAGATACCATCAGCAAGGTCAGAAAAAGGGCCCTAGATGTTTTAACTGCAACCGATATGGTCATGTTAGTAAAAATTGCCGATTGAAAAAGGATAATGAAGAAAACAAAGAATCTGGTTATGTAGCTGTGTTCTCTGCAACCACAAAGAATGATGATGGGTGGTACATCGATTCAGGAGCATCTATGCATATGTCGATGAGGCAAGACTGGCTGTATGATGAAGTACCCCCTCCGATCACTAATATAAAAATAGCAAATGACAAAATGCTTCCAGTTAAAAGTTGTGGTAAGATTGACCTGAATGTAATTGGAAAAAATGGTAAAATGCACACAATTCAAGTTAAAAATGTCCTCTATGTACCAGAACTTGCAACCAACCTTCTATCAGTCAGTCAAATTATAAAGAGTGGATGTTCTGTGCAGTTCACAGATCTGTGCTGTAAAATATTCAATAACATAAACACTGAAGTGGCAGCTGCAAATCTTGTCAATAATATGTACCGGCTGAATACCGTCTCTATATCAGCATACAGTTGTAAAGCAAACGAAACTGATTTTCTGCTGTGGCATCAAAGGATGGCGCATTTAAATTTCAAAGATCTGAATAAGGTGACCGAAAGTACTAATGGAGTGAAGATAAATGAAAATAAAACCAAGATAATTTGCGAACTTTGTCAAAAAGGAAAACAATCAAGATTGCCATTTCCAGCTGAAGGTTCCCGAGCTAAGCAACCTCTTGAGCTTGTTCATTCAGATGTGTGTGGACCGCTTGAAGTGAAATCACTTGGTGGAGCAAGGTACTTTGTCACATTCACAGATGATTATACAAGGAAAGTATTTGTCTATTTCTTACATAACAAATCTGAAGTTTTTTCAAAGTTTAAAGAATATAAAGCCTTAGTAGAAAACCAGCTTAACTTCAATATAAAATGCTTACGTTCTGATAATGGAAGAGAGTACTTAAGTAATGAATTCTCAAATTACTTAAAAAATTCAGGAATTATACATCAAACTTCAAACACATATACTCCTCAACAAAATGGTTTGGCTGAGCGCATGAATCGCACACTGATGGAGAGAGCACGATGCATGCTAATAAATTCTAATTTACAGAAACAATATTGGGCAGAGGCAGTGGCTACAGCAGCTTATGTCACCAACCGCTGCCCCACGCGTGCACTCTCATATGTGACACCTGAAGAGATATGGTCTGGGAAGAAACCAGATGTCAGTCATTTAAAGATTTTTGGATGTGAGGCCATGGTGAAAACACCCCATGAAAAACTACATAAATTGGATTCTAAGGCAAGCAAAATGATATTCATTGGTTATTCAGAAACTACTAAAGGCTACAAATTGATAAATCCAAAAACAAGTAAAGTTATAACAAGTAGAGATGTTGTATTTATGGAAAATTCTTTAAAAGAAAAGTATGTTGCGGTTCCTATGAATACTGTTGAAAATAATAATACAATAGAATTGAAAGAAAGTCCACTTGACACTTCTCAGTTTACTGATACATCAGCAACAGACAGTAGTGATTCTGCTCAATCTGATAATTATGATGATGCTCTGTATGTCCCTGAAACAAATATTGAACCAGTGCAGCAAAGTAATATTTTAACTAGATCTAAAAAATTAAAACAAGACAATAATACTTACTTATGCAAAGGTGGAATTCTGGAAAATGACATACCACAGACCTATGAAGAAGCCATATCATTAAAGGATGGGGAGAAATGGAAACAATCAATAATGGAAGAACTAAAAGCACATGAGCTGAATGAGACATGGATATTAGTGGAGAAGCCACCCGGAGCAAAGACAATTGGCTGTAAGTGGGTCTTCCGTTTAAAAGACGAGCCATCTGGTCAAATCTACAAGTCTAGACTCTGTGCCAAAGGATGTTCACAAAGTTACCCTATTGATTATACAGAAACATTCTCACCAACAGTTAGATATGACTCTGTACGTGTTCTACTTTCAGAAGTGTGTCAACATGATTTGGAGATGGTACAATTTGATGTAAAAACAGCTTTCCTCTATGGGGACATCACTGAAGACATATACATGAATCCTCCTGAAGGTATAGATGCTCCACCAGGCTATGTCTGTAAGTTAAAAAGGTCTCTTTATGGCTTAAAACAAGCTCCACGGTGTTGGAATATCAAATTCAAAACTGTTCTAAATAATTTTGGTTTTGTGAATAGCCACTCTGATCAATGTGTCTATACGAGTTGTATAAATGAATCCAAAGTGTACCTGCTTCTATATGTTGATGATGGACTTATAATATCAAAAGATATGACTGTTATAAATAAAGTAATAAGTAACTTAAAAGAAAATTTCGAAATAAAAACTATGGAGCCAAAGAACTTTGTTGGATTGCAAATAGAAAAGTCTAAAGGACACATATTCATTCATCAGAAGAATTATATTGAAAAATTACTTATAAAATTTAACATGAACAATGCAAATGGATGCAGTATTCCTGTAGATCCTCATAGTAGCTTGGAAAAGAAAAATGCAGTACCTGAACAGAAAATTCCGTACAGGGAAGCTGTTGGGTCACTTATGCATCTTGCGATTGTGAGTAGACCAGATATTATGTATGGAGTTAGTTTAGTCAGCCGCTATCTTGACTGCTATGATAACACCCATTGGACAGTTGTTAAAAAGATACTGAAGTATTTGAAAGAAACTAAAGAATTTGGCTTATATTATTCTACAACAAAGAACAATATAGTAGATGGTTATAGTGACTCTGATTATGCAGCTGACAATGATACAAGGCGGTCTACTACAGGGTATGTCTTTATCAAAAATGGTGCAGCAATCACATGGGCTACTCAAAAACAACAAAGCATTGCACTGTCTACTACAGAGGCAGAATTTATGGCTGCGTGTTCTGCCACAAAAGAAGCTTTGTGGATAAAGAGATTGTTACTTGACATCAATGCATATAATCAGGAATCAATTTGCTTGAGTGTAGATAATCAAAGCGCAATATCAGTGATTAAAAATGTAGATTTTCATAAAAGATGTAAGCATATAGATGTTAAACTCAAATTTGTCAAAGAAAAGTTTCAAGAAAAAGAAATAGATGTAAAATATCTGTGTACAAGTGAACAGTGTGCTGATATATTCACTAAAGCCCTTCCTCGAGTCAGATTCCAATATCTTAGAGATAAACTAGGGTTAACAGTTAATAAATAGCTCTTTTTTAAACTTTTAAATTAAATTATCAGCATACTATTGTAAACCTACTACTGTAAAGTTAATTGAATGTAAAAGATCAAAGTTGTGATTTATTTAATTTTTCTATGTATAATAAATTGTTAAGTCGAATTGTAGAAGGCTCTAATTTGGTGGGCGTGTTGTAATACATTGAAAATTTGCCGCCTTTCTAACTTGTCAAAATATACGATGTACTTATAGGGCAACACTAGCTTCTCTGCCGTTCGCGCTTTTTGTCGATGTACATGTTGTAAAAGTGTTATTAAAATAAAACTCTGTTTAAATCGTAATTCCGTTTTTAATTACAACATTTCCTCTAAAAAGCTGAATTACTGCAACAAAAATGTCCACTTATTACATACGTTTCTTTCAACACAAGACAACTAAACAAAATAATGTAATCTTGTCTGAGATTGTTCTCTAGCAATAAGACCGCCTATATTGTACTAAAATATGTCTGTAAAACCAATTTCTGTGAATTTTCTGTGCAATGAAGTGTATCTATCTATATAACTTAACATAAATAAACCAAACATTATCCCTGTTACCGCACCCATAAACTACGAGTATCTTCATGGCGCAAAGGTCAGGTAGAAAATGCTTCTAGCATGAAGTCCGCCTTTTGTACTTTTTTTGTGCAATACATTTTATAAATAAATAAATAATCTACACCTGTGGGTCGATATACTGAAATATTTTTATACTATGGCTAAGACCTCGTTCTGTAATCTTATTGGTCGCCTCTTAGGATACTTTAGTACATTATCGTTACAAAGGAAATCTAAATCGAATTTCTTTTTGAATTCATATTTAACTAGCTTCTGGCCGCGACTTTGTCCGTTTTTTTTCTATATTGCACTTCAAGATTGACCTCATCCCACCTGATGTTAAGTGGTAATGAGGTCCTAGCTTAAGGGTGACAAGTACAGCATAATACATCTGTTACTGGACTTGTCGTCCTTACCTTGAAGGCTTGACCCCTGCTACTAATGTAGCACCCCCCAGGAGCTCTGTAAACCTTACTCACACGCAGGAACACAACAACACAGAAGTGATTGTTATTTGGCTGCGGTCTTCTGTAAGTTCTGTTCTGTTTTATTTTGGTATTAAAAGTATCATATATCCTTATATATTATCTCAACTTTCTTTCTGCCAAATTACATCTATTTTTTTTTCATTTCACATTGAAACTTGAATGAAAATATGCGCTACTTTTTGTTTCGAATATTATAATAATAATTAATATTTATTTGCCAGAATATGGTTACAAATTTGGTCTTAATTGTATGATGTCCAACATATTCAGTCGCGTGCAAATTACAAGGTTTATTCAAATTACTAAACATTATGTCAGTTTTAATCAAGTAGGAAAAATGCATCAAACAAAATAAATGTCAGAATATTTAATACCTAAATCAATGAATCAATGTAATATTAGATGAATGAATTAAAATAAAATCTAAATAAACGATACAATTAATACAAGAATGTCAAGTTAAAGAAAAAATAGGGGAGATAAGGGTAAAACCGACCACGAATATACGAGCATACCCGTAGTCCACGTGAAGTTAAAAATGAATCCCTATTTCCCTTGGTAACGCCATCACGCGTGAACGGCTCGACCAATGACACTTGTTTCTAGTATTTTTAATAGTCAGGAGAATATTTAAAAATAATAAAAGAAAATAATTACAAAAATTCGCGTAAAATTATAAAATACTTTTGTCGTCGCGGCTAAAAAATTCGAATTCGTCGTTGAAACAGACCTACGTCTGTCCGGTCAGCTTTTAGTATAAAAGTATAAATATTTTTGCCGTGAATGAAGTCTAGTGACAGGACGGCGGCCATTTTTGAGCGGCGCGGGCGCATGTCTATGGGCATTGTCTATGGAAGTGGGTCGTCGGCCGCGCACGCACCGTGACTCTGTGGTCATCCTTCCGTGGTTGCACCACAAGTAGTAATGCCCTTTGCCATTAACTAAAGTACGACAACACGCAAGAGAGGTAGGGCATAGCGATTTATCGCTCGAACTGGAGCAGCCCGACTGGTGAAATACCTCCACCTTACAGAAGACCGCAGCTAAATAACAATCACTTCTGTGTTGTTGTGTTCCTGCGTGTGAGTAAGGTTTACAGAGCTCTTGGGGGATGCTACATTAGTAGCAGGGGTCAAGCCTGCAAGGTAAGGGCGACAAGTACAGTAACAACTTTGTTACGCTGTACTTGTCGCCCTTAGCCAGGACCTCATTACCACTAAACATCAGGTGGGATGAGGTCAAACTTGAAATGCAATATAAAAAAAAACAAAATTTAAAATTATACACAATAAACTATGTGTATTGTATTGTTGTCCAATGTTTTAGCAATGGTCACCCATCCACCGAACCGGCTTATCTTAGTTCGCCAACACGTGAATAATTGTCAATACAATACACACGAACGGACAGAATGATAATTTTGCTACTGAGCCCTGAAAAGGGTTTAAAATAAGGGATTTAGCCGAAAAGGGACAGAAATGGGAAACCAACCGCCCTTGTCCGGTTTCGTCACGTTACTGCCGGTGTTGCCAGTGTTTTAATAAATAATAAATTTTAAAAATCTAATGATAAAAAAAAAATGTTGCTTCAGTATGATCTTTTCTCAATTGACTTGTGTCTGGGTGTGCTGTGATGACGCCCCCAGTTAGTATCCGTCGTCTGGTGCTCATAGTACAAGGGGAAACCTTAGTTTGAGACCAGGTGATTGGTGTGATTGTCTGGCGCATTTATTATTTATTATTTATTATCTTCCTGCCCTGGGTTAAATTACCGGGTCAAGCTTATTCAAACTTGTATAGTGCATATTTAGGCTCTGTAGCTTTAGAAATATCTCATCTATGTATTTACCTGATTTCATCCAAACCAATTCAGTAGTTAATATGTGAAGGAGTAACAAATATCCATACTTGAAACCTTTTATCCTGTAGACGTACTAAATTAACGGGTAGGATACTTTTTATACCGAAATAACGCACGTAAAGTCGCGTTATACGTCATGCTTGTGAACAGGTGCCACCTTTGGGGACTGGTCTGCTCCAGCTTACCTCTCGAAAGTAAAAACTTACTTGAGTACTTATTTGTTTCATCACTCATCAAAACAAAACTATATGACTTGGTCCAAAGTGAGCTACACATAGAAATAAGTTAGATACTGATACTGTAAATGATCTGCTGAGTTTCTTACCGGTGTCTTCTCGGTAGATATAGGTTCCGAACCGGCAGTAGAATCACTTTGCATTGTATTCAATGACGATTCAAAAGTGTAACATGTAACCTACTTGAATAAAGAAATATTTGAGTTTGAGTGGAGTTTGAGTTAAATCACTAGTTTGTTTATATTTTGCATGGATCTGTGTATTTAAATTAACAAACAAACTGTATGTCTTCGTGCAATATTAGTTACAAGTTAAGCTTTCGTTTGTAAAAATCTACTGAGTTTCTTGCCGGTATCTTCTCGGTAGTTATAGGTTCCGAACCAGAGGTAGCTTCATTTGTTTTATATAGAGACTATTCATAAGTGTAACTGATGTAATCTATATGAATAAAAAGATTTGGTTATAGACTACAAAATCGAATCAGCCATTATAAAACCACTTTCACTTCTTCTTTATTTAAATAAAATATTAAGATGGAACAACCCAAGTTATTTTTTCACTCTTGTATATGGCAACACCGGCTCCCCTACCTAAACAAGGGGACCGATTCGCAATTTTTCGTAAAAACAAAAATGGCCAGGGTTAATTGGGTAAACAATATGTAAATGTTTACCCTCACCATCCTGGAAATGGAAACGTAACAAGTAGTGATGTGAAGGATCTTTGAAAATATCCGCGGATACGGATTGAAATTTCATTTAAAAAAAAAACGATATTTGGCATGAGCCATCTATAAATTACGTCATTTGTTCAACCCCCAATTTGACGAATGTAAATTGTGAAGAGGGGGGTGGGGGGGACCAAGTGTGACAAGGTTTAGGAAGGGATTTTATATTGCACTTCAAGATTGACCTCATCCCACCTGATGTTAAGTGGTAATGAGGTCCTAGCTTAAGGGTGACAAGTACAGCATAATAAATATGTTACTGGACTTGTCGCCCTTACCTTAAAGGCTTGACCCCTGCTACTAATGTAGCACCCCCAGGAGCTCTGGAACCTTACTCACACGCAGGAACACAGCAACACAGAAGTGATTGTTATTTAGCTGCGGTCTTATAAACCTTTATGACAATACTTTAGCATTTTGTGGACGTTGGACAACAAACATACCTTTCTCTGATTCTGTGGTAAGTAGCTGAAGCACTTGTGCTGAAGAAACGATACCACAACACCCAGAGCCTAAATTGAGAAGGGAGAAAGAAATTTATCCATGTTATAAATTCCTTTCTCCTTTCTCAACATAATATAATATAAAACAAGTTAACAATTCCTCGTAAACCGTCATGTCTTTTTATTTAAATCTTTAAATATATATACCTATACACAAATCTACACAAAAAAAGAAGGAATCATGTATTGACTTACCTCACAAGTCTAAAACACGATTTGATATTGGTAAAAATCCAGCATCCAAGACGGATGTGTTCTTCCATCTCCCTCGGATATCCGCGGATACGGATAACCGGCACATCCCTAGTGACAAGCGCGGAAGCCGTCGGTCAGACAGGTCGTTTGTAATTCGGGCCGCAAGTCCTTTTCAATACTAATGAGTGAAAGAGGACCTTGTATTTGTTCTAGAGGTCCCTTTTGGGGTTCCGTGCTCAAAGCGTAATAGACTCCCGTTTCCCGTCTGTCTGTCTAAGAATGATTTATTCGGTCATATATTCGGTTTATTTAAAATTTCAGAGATGATAACCAAATACGCTTTTTTCTCTTGCGTTTCACTTACTTATCACAGTTATAAATAATACATTTGTCTGTCTGTCCCTCTGTCCCTCTACATGTAATTTCAAAATACAAAACTAAAATCCGACATTCTCTTGACGACAATCTCCGACAGTTATGTCAACGCATCATGTATTTGAAATTGACATATAATATAGTATATTGTCAGTCAAGTTTTGTTTTTTCACACTATATATACTTTTTTTCACACTATATAATATATTTATAGGGAGTAGTGTCTAATAATGTAATCCGCCATTTTGTGGCGGCGGCCATCTTGGACCGATTTTCATCAAACATAGCTACAAATTCATTATTTAAATAAAGATCAAAACCTAAATCGGCTCATCCATTGTGAGCTACGATGCTACAAACAAACACACAGACATGTCTAATTAAAAATGGGTACCTCGTCGCTATTACGTAAAATGTAAATACATTTTTTTTAAATGTTTAATAGATAGATAAGTATATTAGTAAAAACTTAAAAAAAAAACAAAAGAATTGTAAAAGTATATCTATCACCAGTTTCTGTAAATTTTTACAGATAAAGTAAAGAACAATTTAGGCGGTCTTATCGCTAGAAAACTATATCTTCCAGACAATATTATTATGTTTTTAAACCCCAAGGCTGCTATCCATTCTTTACATAGCATACGCTGCAAAAAATATTGACTATAGTATATTAATAACTTAATCGTATTACGAATTTGCAAAAACACCGCATTATTTACAGAAAGTGTCGCGACGGCATATTATGTTCAAATATTACGACATAATATGTGTTGTTTTATTTGAAAATTTCCCCCCTAGAAAGGACTTATTATATTATCTTGGTATTAATCCTTACTAAAATAAATACTTAATATTCAAGACTGCTTCAAATATTTCGATCTAGTTAAGCGTCTGAAAACCATTTTTAACCCCCGACGCAAAAACGACGGGGTGTTATAAGTTTGACGTCTCTGTGTGTGTATCTGTCTATGGCATCGCAGCTCCCGAACAAATGAACCGATTTTGATTTTTTTGTTTGAAAGATAAATAAGCTATATTCATTCATAGATATATTTAAGGAAAGTATTTGATAAAAATCGATCCAAGATGGCCGCCGTCACAAAATTATGGCTTGCATGTTTTAACACAACTCCCACAATATGGGTATCATATAAAAGGGCTTGACTAGCAGAATATATTCATAATGACAAATTTCAAATCCAAAATGGCCGCCGCCTGAAAATGTCGGCTTTCCTATTTTTTTTTTGTCACAACTCCCTTATAACTATATTTATAAAATAAAACGGGCTTTTTTTCACACTTTTTTGTGTCGAGTTTTTTAAATTAAATACATTATACACGAAACATCATACATTTTTATAATTTTCTATCTTGTTTATCTTACCATAACTTGGTCGTTGCACTACCGTGCACGGCGAGGTGTAGAACCATTCCCAGGGCCGTACAATTTGTATTTTGTTCTGTAATATAACGCTTCCTTTCTCCACACGTATCCATTATACGACGACTTTTGTTTATTAAATCCTACAAGCTATGCTTCGCGAGTTAGGTCATTTATTTCGAAAAAAAAATCAAATCAAAAGAGGTAGGGCATAGCCACTTATCGCTCGAACTGGAGCAGCCCGACCGGTGAAATACCTCCACCTTACAGAAGACCGCAGCCAAATAACAACCACTTCTGTGTTGTTGTGTATATCTGGTGTTTCACCAGTCAGGCTGCCCCAGTTCGAGCGATAAATCGCTATGCCCTACCTCTCTTAGTTGATCTAATGGCATAGCAGTTTTTTTTTGTATTTTTTATCGTGTGACATTGGGAATGTGTCCCCACGCACCGCTATTCCGTTCATTACGGCCGGTTCACGGACCACTAGCGCCGCCCCTCCAAGTTATTTGTTTTCCAATTCCTGTTTAAGGATTTTCTATTCTTGTATCTTATTATTGAGGCTTTAAGCACAACTAAAAACCTTTACGAAATCCTAGTACTAACATTATATTGCCGACCTCTGTAGCCGAGAGGCGAGCGGGCCGGACTTTGGTGGGGCAATCTCTAAGGTCCTGGGTTTGACTCCTGGTCGGATCAATTCGGAAAATTAACTTTTTGTTCTGCAACAAGTGCTGGAGCTACTTACCACAGAATAAGGGCAATGTATGTGATGTCGTCCAATATATTTTTATATATATGAAAGCTTCTAAGAATTTATAGATATATCGATTTTTTATACATGTGTGCAAGGGGAAATTATATTTTTCTGTTTCTCTAAAATATTATAGATGTGAGTTTGGATGAAATGTTTTTTATAAGTTACTTTTTCACGGAAAAACTATGGAATTTTGTGAAATCATAGATAACTAGCTGTGCCCGCGACTTCGTTCGCGTGGACCTTTCACCCCTAATATTCGAAACAAAAAGTAGTCTATATTTTAATCCAAGTTTCGAGCTATATTTGTGCCAAATTTTATATCTCTAACTTCAAAAATAAACATTTTTCCATATAAAATTTCAAAGGTGGTATTACCCCCCTCCCCCCCTTATTTTCTGATAAAAAGTAGCCTATGTCCGTTCTTAAGATTCAACGTATACCTATACCAAATTTCATTAAAATCGGTTATGAGGTTTAAGCAGGAAAGCGTAACAGACAGACAGACAGACAGAGTTACTTTCGCATTTATAATATAAGTAGGGATATACTAAATTAGCATATAGGTTACTTTGATCCCGAAATACGCGAACGAAGTCGCGGGCTACAACTCCTTTTAAATATTTTCCTGTCAAACTCAAACTCAAATATTTCTCCATTCAAGTCGGTTACAAATAAAACTTTTGAATCGTCATTGAATACAATGCAAAGTGACTCCACTGCCGGCTCGGAACCTATATCTACCGAGAAGACACCGGTAAGAAACTCAGCAGATCAGTTACAGTAGCAGTATCTAACTTGCTATGTGTAGAACACTTAAGTACTTATTTGAGTACAATTAAGTACTCAAGTAAGTATTTACTTTCGAGAGGTAAGTTGGAGCATTAATACCATTAAGTAAGAATATAACAAAACAACCTTGATTAGGTTGTAGCGTCTCAGCAACACGACCAATTACACACGCTTCTCATGTTCTCTGGAAGACGCCTCGGGCAAGCCCGGCTTACGAGAAATGACGTCATAAGTAAGTAATCAGTCTTTAATGTCGCACTGTAGGGGTGATGTCTTCGTAACAGAAATCATCGTTAGTGGTCAGTAATAAGGCTGCAATTCCAATAACTTTCATAACAATTCGCAACAGATGTTAAAGCTCTATGCAGCTCATGTGTGCCTGGTACTTTTTCTTTAAAACTCACTTTGTAATCAAGTCATCTTTTGTTGTATGTAATAAGGCAGTAATTTGAATAAATTTGTTAACAGTTCGCGACTATGTGTAAGCTCCACAGAGCTCATGTTTGCCTGGTACTATTTCTTCGCTGCTCACACTTTTCTAATCGGTCAATTAGTTGACGTCTTAAGCAAGTAATCAGTCTTTCTGCAGGCCTAAAGCCTCCATATTTAAAATCATCGTTAACCGGCAGTAATAAGGCTGCAATTCGAATAACTTTCATAATTCTGACCTCCGTAGCCCAGTGGCAAACGGGCCGGACTTTCCTGAATTCGATCCCGGTCGGGTCAATATGGGATACGAACTGTTCTATATTGTCTCGGGTCTGGGTGTTGTAGTACTGTCTATAACACAATTGCTTAAACCACAGAACCAGCAATGTTTGTGATGTCCAATATTTATTATTGATGTATGTTTATTATTTGACGGTCTAAAATCAATATGGTTTTTTGATCCAGTCCACTCCTTTTGTATTAAGAAAGGTAGGGCATAGAGATTTATCGCTCGAACTGGAGCAGCCCGACTGGTAAAACACCTCCACCTTACAGAAGACCGCAGCCAAATAACAATCACTTCCTGCGTGTAAGTAAGGTTTCCAGAGCTCCTGGGGGGGTGCTACATTAGTAGCAGGGGTCGAGCCTTCAAGGTAAGAGCGACAAGTCCAGTAACAGCTTTATTATGCTGTACTTGTCGCCCTTAAGCTAGGACCTCATTACCACTTAACATCAGGTAGGATGAGGTCAATCTTGAAGTGTGATATAAAAATTATTGATATTTACCGAAATATCTTCACAAAATACTCGATCCTACAGAATGTAGTTGACATAGTACCAATGGCAGATTCGGTCTGATCCACAATTTGATCTGCAATACATCGGTGGATAGAGATTTCCATTAGCACTGCCATTGTAGAGAAGGGACAGGAAAACACGTTATCGATAAAATTAATTCTATTATTGTTTTTAACTAGCTGTGCCTGCGACATCGTTCGCGTGTACTGCATATTTTCATGGTCGGTTTTACCCCCATGTCCCCAAATATTCGAAACAAAAAGTCGAAACTTGAATTCAATAATTCATATTGAATCCAAGTTTCGACTTATATTTGTGCCAAATTTCAAACCTATATTAAAAACTTTCAATGTCGGTATTACCCCCATCCGCCCTGATTTTCAAAACAAAAAGTAGCCTACGTCCGTTTTAGAGGTTCAACGTATACCTGTACCAAATTTCATCAAAATCGGTTCAGTGGTTTAGGCGTGAAAGCCGCACAGACAAACAGTCACATACAGTTACTTTCGCATTTATAATATTAGTATAGCATGGACGGATGTAATTTACATGAATAAAAGAATTTTGGCAAACACGCCCTGTTCCAATATATTACGATTCGAAAGGTGTCAAAAATGGCTGTCCGTTTTTCTACGAGTCGTTAAATCAGCTGTCCTAAGTTGTCCGTCGGTCGTTTTCAGCTTACGCCTTGTGTAATTTATTACTATCCGTATTTAGAATGAATCGTTTTTTAAATATTGGGCATTAAACCTTTTTTTTATTTATTTATAACCGACTAGCTGTGCCCGCGACTTCGTTCGCGTGGACTACATCCTTTCATGGTCGGTTTTACCCCTTTCTCCCCTAATATTCGAAACAAAAAGCAGTTTATATTTTAATCCAAGTTTCGACCTATATTTGTGCCAAATTTCATATCTCTAACTTCAAAAATAAACATTTTTCCATATAAACTTTTAATAGTGGTATTACCCCCATCCCCCCCTTATTTTCTAATAAAAAGTAGCCTATGTCCGTTCTTGAGATTCAACGTATGCCTATACCAAATTTCATCAAATTCCGTTCAGCCGTTTAGGCGTGAAAGAGTAACAGACAGACAGACAGACAGACAGACAGAGTTACTTTCGCATTTATAAAATTAGTTTATAGTTTATCGATATTTATTGAAATAGATTAAACTTATACAAAGAAGAACAAATAAACTTAAGAGAACATAATTTAGTTAACTATAACTAACTAACTTACAAAATATTAAAACTGAAATGAATTAAAAAATGAATATTTCAAATAAACAAAGATGGTCCCTGTGGTAAGGTACCCATAATGCTGGCTGCATTACCTCGCTGAATGGCGAATGAAAGACGCTGGGCGAGGTAGCAGCCAGCCTTTGGGTCTCCTGTAACGTTGACAAGTCTTTTTGAAATATAAATTTTAAGACTTTCGCGTTCCATTTTAAACATTTAAATAATTTAACGGGTCTTTAGCCCCGGTGATAGCTAACGTCTGGATGGAACATTTTGAAGAAACAGCCCTCGCCACTGGACCGTGTACTGTGAAACTCTGGAAGAGGTACGTTGATGATATTTTTTGTATAATCAACGGTGGTCAACAGGAAGTAGATCTATATCTAAATCATCTAAATTCTATCCACGCGAAAGTAAAGTTTACCTATGAAATGGAAAGGAACAGATCGTTGGCATTTCTTGATTTACAAGTGAGTGTTAAAAATGATGGGACGCTGGCACACTCTGTATACAGGAAACCTACGCACACTGACAGATATTTGCACGCTTCTTCGCATCATCACCCACGACATCTTCAATCTGTTGTGACGTCTCTTACTAACACCTTTGTGACCCTGAACATTTACAGGCGGAGCTCACGCATGTTCAGGAGGTACTCAGACGAAACGGGTATGAAGTGTCGAGGAAACCAAGAAGGTGGAAATCAAAAGGAAAGTGTCCTGAAGTCAGTCGACAAGCAGCGTTGTTGCCGTACATAAAAGGCGTAACGGATAAAATTGGAACAGTACTAAGAAAAAACTTCATCAAGACTGTATATACACCGTTATGCAAAATGTCAAGATTACTGCGAACGCCGAAGGATGTTATTCCTTTTCAAACGCCGGGAGTTTATAAAATTGATTGCAGTTGTGGTAGTTCTTACATTGGACAAACTAAGCGGACAATAGCTGAACGAGTGAAAGAACATATCACGGCGGTCAAAAATCGTCAGACTAATAAATCCGCGGTAGCAGAACATCTGTTAGAAATGGGAGTTAATCATTGGATGGAGTTGCACGAATCTAAAATCCTCTCGACCGATCGCCACTACCATACTAGGATAGTACGTGAAGCTATTGAAATCAAAAAGTACAAAAATTTCAATAGAGAAGACGGATTTAAGTTATCATCAGCATGGAATCCAGTGATTAATAAATGTTTACCGCGATTAGAACGATCAAAAACAATTCCGGATACTGTCAGTGTAGTGTGTCGAAGTGACTTCAATAATATTTTGTTATGTGACAATGTGCGGGTGGATGAAGATTTGCAAGCTCCCCCGAACAGACGAAGGCGAGCAAGACCAGTCAGCTCGTGACCACGGTTGGTGCAACCTAACCGAAACGTCGGGCAGTAAGTAGTTCGTATTAACTACTAAATAAAAATGGTGTCGCGTTTTGACTTTTTGAAATATCTTGAAAAAAAGACATTGCGCCAGGGCCCCACGGACCTAGGGTTTCTACTGCAAAAGCGACAAAATTATAATTTTCCTTTATATCTTTATATTTTGTGCTTTTCAGTTTTAAACCTTATCTTCGTCTTCCGTCAGAATTAAAGTCGAAAGTGAGTATATTTTGGATTCCTTCTAAAGGAGCGTGAAGTGAACGTCTTGTGGGCCAGTATGGCGATGCTAATGGATAGGATATTACGGTATCAGATCCTTTGTCATCGCGATGTGGGTTCCTCACTTGCTTCCCAACAGGCTGGGAGGAGACAATATACTGCGCTACTATAAAAACAAAAATATTTAAAAGAATGCATACATTGCCAAAATCCGCATCTTAACGACAGCTGATGATTACCAAACACGGTACATAGTTACAATACACCATTAGCCTAGTTCCCCGTTCACACCACACTTGTTACGCAAAGAAGCTTTCTCTAGCCCTTCATAGCAGGGTTGCCAATTTATGGCGAAGTCCGCAACGGACTTTGTAGGAAGAGGATTGGTGTGTGGAAAATCAAAGTCGAAATCTTTTTATTCATTTATGTCTGGTTCCAATATTTGAAAAACTATCCGTTCCATTTACGGATAAAACATAAAATAAAATATTTACGGAAAACTGTATTTATGTTGCACGGCCGTACCCATTTCTCGCCATCTACTATTTCCTCTACCTTAAGGTTGTCTGGAAGAGATCGCTTTCTAGCGATAAGACCGCCTAAATTGTACCATAATCAATCTGTAAAACCTATTTCTGTAAAGTTTTTGTGCAATAAAGTATATCTATCTATCTATCTATCTATAGTAATAAATTCTACGAGTTGTAATCTTTAAACGACTGACGTATGATTGATGACAGCTGTTAAGGAAAGTAAATTTGAAACTAGAATTAACTCGTGGAACAACGGACAGTCGTTTTTGACACATAACGAATCGTTATTGGAACGGGGCATTAGATCGCATCATTTTTTTTTGTAAAATTAGCTACAGAGTTTCTTGCCGGTATCTTCTCGGTAGTTTTAAGTTCCGAACCGGAGGTTGCTTTATATGATTTACATAGAAACTATTCATAAGTGTTACTGATGTAATCTATATGAAGTAAAAGATTTGATTATTGATCATTAACACTTTAAGAATCTTCTCTTATTGGTTCGGTGGAATGTTGTGTTTACGTTACTATTTCGTAAAAATTGTACGAAGAAGTGACCTCACGTTAAATTTTAAGACAATGTGTTAGTAAAAAAGCTCAGTAAATCATTAAATTATGATTTCAGTAATATTTAAACTTTACTTTAAAACATATTGATAAGAGAGATAATAATCTGTGGGGATTTTTATTTGGTAACTTTAATTCTTTGTTTTAATCTCCCCGAATCGGGTATTTGATAGGGTTTATTTCATTTTACAGAATATTTTTCGACCCACGCCGATATTCTGTAAATCGAAAAACATTGTGTAAAATTAAATATGCTCATTTTGATAAAACTTTTCGAAAAACTTTGTAGTTGGCAACCCTGCTCTTAAGAGAGCATACCGTGACGCGAAATAACTATAACGCTTATGACAGCGTACGATCAAGCACGTCAGACTATACACGTTGCATCGCCCTTATGTCTTCCGCCTAAGGTTTAAATTCGAACTACAAGTGTTTTACTTGACTTGCTGTTGACTGTTCATGAATGACGTACCTAAGAGCTTTGTATTTATTTCTAACGCTATTGAAATCTGGCAAAATGTAAAAAAATTGCAGCCCGACTGGTGAAATACCTCCACCTTACAGAAGACCGCAGCCAAATAACAATCACTTCTGTGTTGTTGTGTTCCTGCGTGTGAGTAAGGTTTACAGAGCTCTTGGGGGGTGCTACATTAGTAGCAGGGGTCAAGCCGTGACAAGTCCAGTAACAGATTTATTATGCTGTACTTATCGCCCTTAAGCTAGGACCTCATTACGACTTAACATCAGGTGGGATGAGGTCAATCTTGAAGTGTAACATATAAAAAAAACTTAGGCCATAAATTTTCTCAAACATTTTACATTTTTATTCACATGACATTGACTGTCAAATAGCTCCGTTTGTTTGACACGAAATGTGTTTTTAATGTGTACGAATTACTGTCTCAGTGGGCGTGCTTTGTAGCCTACATGTACTCATTGTTGGAGGAGCTAAGTGTCTTTTTACTGTTAAATCATATTGTGTACATAATATTGTCACGCAACTTGGAGAAGGTGACCGAATTAGGTGACCCATTTTTTACTTCTTTTAATAGTCGGTATATATTTACAATAAATTCTTTTGTTGTTAAAGTCAAAGACTGAGACATCTACTTTAATCCATACTAATAATATAAATGCGAAAGTAACTCTGTCTGTCTGTCTGTCTGTTACTCTTTCACGCCTAAACGGCTGAACGGATTTTGATGAAATTTAGTATAGGTATACGTTGAATCTCAAGAACGGTCATAGGCTACTTTTTATTAGAAAATAAGGGGGGGATGGGGGTAATACCACCTTTGAAAGTTTATATGGGAAAATGTTTATTTTTTAAGTTAGAGATATGAAATTTGGCACAAATATAGCTCGATACTTGGATTGGAGAAAGGGGTAAAACCGACCATGAAAGGATGTAGTCCACGCGAACGAAGTCGCGGGCACAGCTAGTAATATTATAAAGAGGAAAGATTTGTAAGTATTTTTGTATGTAGGAACTATTGTACTTATACTGAGGAGAACTAAGTATTTTTTTATTAGAACATGGCTCTTAGGTAAGACCGCCTAAATTGTACTATACTATGTTTGTAAAACCAATATGTATAGTTTTGTACTGTAAAGTACATCTATTTCATTTCACATTCATATATTTGATTTTTACTGCATGACCAGACAGAAAGATAGACGCGTACCGTGTCTGGCAAAATGATGACGTTTACTGTCTGAATATCTATATGTAAGTGCCCTTAACTAAAATAATGATAAATAAATCACTACATACATACAAAGGTTGACTGGTAGAGAATGCCCATAGAATTAAGTCCACCTGTTGTACTTTTTTTGTGCAATAAAGTTTTTAAATAAATAAATAAAATAAAATACATAGTAGTGTTTCCGTCGATTCGATTGTATATCGATTATAATCGATTATTGCAAAAGAGGCCTAAATAATCTAATAATCGATATGACAATAGATAGTATCGATAATATCGATAAAATCGATTATATCGATAAAATCGATTATATCGATACCTATTTTGATTAGATATATATAGGTAGTCAAATGAAGAAGTATTTGAGTTTTAAAAAGAACAATTTTGATGTTTTTTTACTTTGTTTCAGGTATTTACCATGGACTATCGGCTGGAAGAATCAAAACAGTGAATTTGTTTGATCTGAGTTCTCGTTTCTGATTATACATTACACGTATGTACCTAATATAAACCAAATGGAGGTAATAGGAGTTAATTATTGTTACAATTTAATTAGCTTATGAGTTCGATAAACAAAAAACCTTTAAACTTAGGTTATCAACCAGAATCCTGCGTCTGAGTAATTTTCCAGAGCTCCTGGGGGGTGCTACGTTAGTAGCAGGGGTCAAGCCTTGAAGGTAAGGGCGACAAGTCCAGTAACAGCTTCATTATGCTGTACTTGTCGCCATTATTACCACTTAACATCAGGGATGAGGTCAATCTTGAAGTGTAATTTAAAAAAAAAATCAAATTAAAACTATCTTGTTTTTTGTTTGAATACTTTCATCTCAGGAATTACCGGTTGAAGTTGAACATTTTTTTGATTTGTATTGTCCATTTATCGAGGAAGGCTTTAGGCTATATACCATCACGCTACGACCAATATAGGAGCGGTATCAGTGGAATATGTGGAAAAATAAATATTGGACAACATCACATACATTGTTCTGATTCTGTGGTAAGTAGCTGAAGCACTTGTGTTACAGAAATCAGAAACAACGACGTTACCACAACACCCAGACCCGATATCATATAGAAAAGTTCGTTTCCCATATTGACCCGACCGGGGATCGAACCCGGGACCTCAGATGGTGCGATGCCAACGTCCTGCCCGCTCGCCTCGGCTACAGAGGTCTCTTGTCTCTGGAAATAATTTATCGATAAACGTATCTTACTTACACATCCCTAGCAAGCAAAGAATGATTTGTTACACAAGTTGTAACTAGACTTTTTTTGTGGATCTCAAGGCGTTTCTTGTATTAATAATTCAGTCTGTATGTCCCGATGTGGGACACAATTTACCTGCATATAGAAGTTATGAGTGAGGCGAGAGTGAATGAGTTTTGTTGAGACATTTTGTCGACTTGTATATTTTTCTTCACCTTGACGTGACGTACATTTTGACGTGCAATAGATAGATAGATAGATATACTTGATTGCACACAACTTAACAGATATAGGTATTAAATATTGATTATAGCACAATTTAGGCAATCATTTTCATGTTTAATTATTAACTTGTATACTTTATCAAAGTATATAATAAAGCTCAGCCTTTGTTGGTATTTAATCTAATATCATATTATTTATTATATATGTTTGTTTAAACCGTAAATATATTATGGAAATGTGTATATACATACATATAAGTATTTATTTTTTGTATTAATCACGTTATAGTAGTTATGTTTCCCGTTTTTCCGAAAAAACGCGATCTAATTCCAAAACCAGAAACGATAACAACCCCCCCCCCCCCCCCCCCAATAAATTGGGGGCTCCGAAGGAAGCATTCAATACTTTTAAGCAAACCAATTTCTGCCAATATCGTCAAGTCTGAGTAATTGGAGAGTGGATGAATCCATTTTGATTTATAATTACAATCGGCCATTTGAGCCAATCACTAATGAAACGCTTCGGGTGACGTTTTGTTGTTAAAAGGGTGAGTTTTAGGGTATATTTTTTGGGTTCTATTTAATCGGTAAAATCTATTAAAAAAAAATTTAAACTAACCTATTCATATGCCGTTATGGCAGATTACAGTGATACCGATAATACTTATTAGATCAAATGTTACCTGTTAATCATGAATAAATTATTTGTATTTGTATTATATTTGTATTTGACCTAAATAATATATTGGGCACAAATTTAATAAGTGAGCCTGAAGTGACTAAATATACCTAATGTAATGTAGCATCAGTAAGTATTGGCTCAGTGTTCTTACTCAACCACGTCTTCACCGTGCGGCGGTCGGCAACAGATGCCTTACGTCAGCTGTCACACCGGCCGCGGCCCTGCTCCCTGCGTGGGGTGTAGATCCGAGACGACAAATGTCATGTTTGTGTGTGTGTACGTGTGATAGTGTGTTTGTATGCTTATATCATTATTTAATATTTATGTATATGCTACAAAGTCTTGCATTGGGCGACTTGTGGCTCTGTCAGTATAAAAAGTGCCTGTGAAATCATTTTTTTATTAGACGTGAAAGTATTATTAAGGTTATCTGGATATTTCTTGCTCAATTTACAACTTACGCTTGTAATCCCAAACATGGCCGTCAATATTGCCATCTTTTATCGACAAAACTATCGACACAGCCCCACCACTATTGTGGAATTATGTCCGCTGTAAACTGATTTAGAAATTCCTCGAAAGTGAAGCGAGTCGGAATAAATCGATTTCGTAACGTTTCACTCGATCCTTCCTAGTTCGTTTCGCCAGAGCCGGATCTGGTGTCTAATAAGTCGATAAAAAGATTCTGCCACCTGTATTTGGAGTTTAGTACTCAAAACCCCCTTTTTCTAGAAATAAGAGAGGGACCCTAAAGTCATTGTAATAATTACTACGTACAATCCCCTTTTGGTACATATTTTCCACAGCTTTTTCGTTTTTTTTTTAATATTGCACTCCAAGATTGACCTCATCCCACCTGATGTTAAGTGGTAATTAGGTCCTAGCTTAAGGGTGACAAGTACAGCACAATAAAGCTGTTACTGGACCTGTCGCCCTCACCTTGAAGGCTTGACCCCTGCTACTAATGTAGCACCCCCCAGGAGCTCCATAAACCTTACTCACACGCAGGAACACATCAACACCGAAGTGGTTGTTATTTGGCTTTCTTATTGGTCGCAGTGTGATGTTACATAGGCTAATGTCTTCCTCGGTAAATGGACTATCCAACACAAGAATAATTTACCAAATTGAACCATTGGTTAATAATACCATACCATTAGTTTTTAATATATTTTAAATCTATGTGTTTAATTTGCTATAACCCTCCTCAGGTAGAGGTGAAGGTCTCCTCTAAAGAAGTCCATATTTTTCTATCATGGGCAGTTTCTGGCGAGCAGAGGCCAGTTATTTTTATATTTTAGCTATTTCGTCTGCCCATCTCATGTAGGGTCTACCTCTCAGCCTTTTGCCGTCTGGACCCTTCTATTTTGTGACTCTGCTAGTCCACCTGTCGTCTTTTAGAAAGAAAAACTATAGGAGTATAATCTAAGGGATACAAAAAATATATATTTATCGTGTTAACTTTACTCGTGTCATTTAATTTTATGCAATTCATACTCTAGTTTCATACTGTTGTGGTATCCATTTAAAAAAAATATTCATGACTTAATCGTTAACTTGTAAGGAATCCTTTTAGTATTACCAGTTCACCTTTTGTAAGATTTTGAAGCTAAATTTTTTTGATAAAAAAAATTAAGTGTCCCAAAGTGGCGCGCGGGGCGCTTGCTCTGGATCCGGCCCTGTGTTTCGTTTCAGTTTTAAACTTAAACTGAAAGGCGGAAGGGCAAGGTAATAAGCTTTTAAGGTTTTATTAATATTAACGTATTAATTAGAAAATTAAAGACTCGATGGTCATGATCTTAAGGTCCTAAGTTCGGTTACCAAGTCGACCAAAGTACGTTGATGAGACCTTCGTAGCCGAGAGACGGGAGTCGATGTCGTCTCAGGTCCCGGGTTCGATCCCCGGTCGGATCAATATGAATAACTATATTTTTTAATATTGTCTCGGGTCTGGGTGTTGTCGAACCGTCGTTGTTTCTTAATTCTACAGCACAAGTACTTAAGCTGCTTACCACAAAATTAAGGCATTTGTTTTCATGTGCATGTGTTGTTATCAAATTTTATTGAAACAAGATGGCGGTGTTTGTAGAATTAAAAAATCATTAGTAGTTTATTAAGACAGAATGTTTTAAAGGGATATAAAATAACTCCAATAGAATACTATTTTAGAATCAAACAGCCATTAAACCAATTTGCTAACTTAATTTCGCAAACTAAACCGCGCCAGACTGCTCGGTGCATATAAAATGCATTCGTCATTGAAGAGTTATAACACTCAGTGTATTACAAGTGCATAGCGGTTTTGTACGCCAGAAAATGCTTTAGCTTCATATATTTGTGGGAAGACCGTTTTGTAGCCGTGAAACTCTTTAGGGTTGTGTTTTAAAATCAGTGAAAAAAAAACATAGAAACAAAATCGCACCATTAAAAGTAAGGCACGGTGGGCGTGGCTTTAAAAAGTGAGCTAGCGACGGTACACATACCGTTCCCAAGGACGCAGCGAGTCAAAGACGCGGACCAATCATAGGGCGTGTTCCATCCCATTCTATGAAATGACGTAATTAACATACCCTGTCTATTTGTCGCTCTATAAGTCCTAAGTTGTCATTACAAACTTATTACTAATTATTTTTATAATATTCGTTTGAAAAGAGTAATTGTCGAGTTCCTTGCTGGTTCTTCTCGACATGATCAAAGACGGCGGTAGAATACTGAACTTGTACTGACGATGCATTAGTGCTTTTGTAAAGCATGAATAAATACATGTTAGCTTAAAAGTTATAGGTTTACAATAATTGAAACCGCTGTGTGACACCTCCTAGCGTGTTATGCTGTCCTGGTACTTCTCGACGTCATCAACATTCCTCACACGGCGGTAGAATACTGAACTTGTACTGACGATTCATAAATGCTTTTGTAAAGCTTACATGAATAAATATATTTTCTATTCTATTAGTAGGTTTTTTTAATAGAGCCGAAAATTAATTAGCATTCAATCATTGTTGCTATTTATTAAGGTCATTTTAAACACAATGATTAGCATTACCGACAGACAATCAAAAAAATAACATATTTGTAATTGTTTGTCTCTTTTTGCCAACCCTATACAGGGTGTGACCAGAATACGCTCAGCGGCTGTCCCCGCAAAACATCCTGTATATATCATACATAAAACATGTTTGGGATTAGCCCTGTTCGGATTACTTTGACTGCAGAATTCTGTATATAAGATATACTATATGTATATGTAGCTGTGACAATTTTGGTAACACTGTATGTTGCTTCGGAATTTCCGCTCTGGGAGCAAAATTTTATTTAAGGATGAGGAAATATGTAAATTCATCTCAAGTATATTTGTCTATATTTTTCACTCCGTTTTTTAGCATTAAACAATTTGTAAACGAACACGTAATGGTAATTAAACAAATCATTTTACAAAAGTACAGCAAATTACAATTGAAAACTGATTTTGAATTGAAATCAACTTTATACATAATTGGTGCGTGTGAAATTATTATTTTCTAGGAATAAATATAGTCTATGTTACTCGGAGTAAATGTAGCTTTCCAATGATGGAAAGTGCTACTAATGTCGCATCCCCCAGGAGCTCTGCAAACCTTACTCACACGCAGGAACACAACAACACAGAAGTGATTGTTATTTGGCTGCGGTCTTCTGTAAGGTGGACATGCCAATTTGTCAAACTATGAATCGTTCATATTTGTAATTTCTGCTTGATTCGGTGTTTTATATCATTAACTTCGTATAATTCGAATCGAACAGAGCTCCTGGGGGGTGCTATATTAGTAGCAGGGGTCTAGCTTTCAAGGTTAGGGCGACAAGTCCAGTAACAGATTTATTATGCTGCACTTGTCACCCTTAAGATAGGACCTCATTACCACTTAACATTAGGTGGGATGAGGTCAATCTTGAAGTGTAATATAAAAAAAAAAAAATACCCGGTTCCAATATTGTACGATTCGTAATGTATTACGTAATTTATGATCCACGGCTACAAAACGGTCTTCCCACAAATATAGGTATGAAGCTAAAGCATTTTCTGGCGTACAAAACCGCTATCCACTAAAAAAATATTATTTCTCTCTGTTTTTCTACGAGTCGTTAATTCTAATTTAAAATTTACTTTCCATATCAGCTGTCATCAGTCATGAAGGCTTAGCATACGCAACGCGACTAAATTTTATCGCGCTCTTCACAAACGTAAGTGGCTTAAAATACGAGTGCGGTGTGCTGATAGCCAATCAACAGTATCGAAACTTTTGTCGTCTCATGCAAAAATTCAAAATTCAAATTCAAAATTCTTTTATTCATGTAAATTACACCAGTAATATTTATGAAACGTCTATATAATGCAAATGACGCTACCTCCGGTTCGGAACCTATAACTTACAGAGAAGATCCCGGCAAGAAACTCTGTCGTTCATATTACAAATATAGCTGAACTTATAAATAGTTTTGCACTAAGACATACAGTGTAGTAATTAGATAAAATGTAGCAAATTGTAAAAAATAATTCATTGATTCAAAGTAATAAGAAAATTAAAAAAAAATATATATTTAAATTAAACAAACTGTAGGTCCTAATGCACATTGTGCTTAATAAGAACCTTGCCAACCTGCGAGCATCTGTCGACGAAAAGAAACCTATTTCTTTTCTCTAACTCAGCAAGAGGAGATAGAAATACCTAAGTTAATATAATTAGTGAAATTTTCATGTGAAGGCGAACAGACTAGTTAGTGGTCCACACCTCTTTGTCATTAATATAGTCTTCTACTCTGTAGTACCCTTTTTTTAAAAGACAACCTTTAACAAGTAGCTTAAATTTGTTCAAAGATAAATCAACAATAACTTGAGGTAATTTATTAAAAAAAGTTATGCGATTAATTTGACGTATTGCGCATGCTTGGCTGATGGTCACAGTTAAAGACAAGAAAACAAATGTCATTGTTCTTTTCCGTTACGAATCTTGAATGGAGCAGGATTGGTGCCACTTCGTTTCCCGGTTCAGTCATTGTCAGATTAAAGGTCAAGTTCTGAGGTCATGACCTTACACTTCTTGGTTAAAATACAACGACGACCTCGATGGCGCAGTGGCTAAGGTAGGCGGCCAAAGCGCGAAAGGTGCCGGGTTCGATTCCCGGTCGGGTCAATTTGGAAAGCCGCACTAGCGAATTTAAAATATTTGAAAGAAACAGACATTTTCATCTCCGCTTGCGGTTTGGGATCGAACCCACGACCTTCACGTATCGCGCGTGCTGCTCTTCGAACTGAGCCAGCCGCAAGCACCACAACAGTCCTACAGTTATTTTAATTTAAATGTTTTTATTTCACTTATTTCATTATGTACTTTTTTGTTTTTTTACAACTAACTAACTGTGAGTCTTTGTGCAAAATTAGTAATAAGTTTAGCTTTCATTTGTAAAAAAACTACTGAGTTTCTTGCCGGTATCTTCTGTTTAGTTATAGGTTTCGAACCGGAGGTAGCTTCATTTGCTTTGCATAAATAATAAATAATAAATGCGCCGGACGATCACACTAATCTTCTGGTCTCAAACTAAGGTTTTCCCTTGTACTATGAGTACCAGATGACGGATACTAACTGGGGGCGTCATCCCAGCACACCCAGACTCAAGTCAATTTAGAAAAGTCCGTTTTCCAAATTGAACCGACCGGGAATCGAACCCGAGACCTTTCGTGCTTTGGCCGCCTACCTTAGCCACTGCGCCACCGAGGTCGTCATAGATCCGATTTATAAGTATTACTCATGTAATCTATATGAATAAAATATTTGATTGATTGATTGAACACCCAGACCCGAGACAGTATAGAAAAGTTAGTTTCCCATGCTGACCCGACTGGGGATCGAACCCGGAACCTCAGAGATCCAATGTCCGGCCCGCTAACCTCTCGGCTACGGAGGTCATTGTATATATATAAACTTTGCACGGTAAATAAACCAATTGATTTAAAGTGCATCTTGTTTGATGACGTCAATAATGATTGCTTCAGTGCAACGCTCCCAATGTTTACGTGGGCTGTCCCGAGCGTGCCCAGAATAAATATCTAATGCCCTTGAATATATAATTCACTAGCTGTGCCCGCGACTTCGTTCGCGTGGACTACATTCTTACATGGTCGGTTTTACCCCATTCTCCCCTAATATTCGAAACAAAAAGTAGTCTTTATTTTAATCCAAGTTTCAAGCTATATTTGTGCCAAATTTCATATCTCTAACTTAAAAAAAACATTTTTCCATATTTTATTTATTTTATTTAAAAACTTTATTGCACAAATAGGTACAACAGGTGGACTTAATGCTAGTACATATACATATAAACTTTCAAAGGTGTATTACCCCCCCCTCCCTTATTTTCTAATAAAAAGTAGCCTATGCCCGTTCTTGAGATTCAACGTATAAAAATCGGTTGAGAGGTTTAAGCAGGAAAGCGTAACAGACAGACAGACAGAGTTACTTTCGCATTTATAATATTATATAAGTAGGAATATTAATAGGGATGTACATTGCCATGCAAACTTCAATTACTTCCAATGTCCACATAACGATCATTAAGAGTGCATCGCTTTATCCCAATATGTTTTTATTAATTTGGCAAACATAAAAAGGGTCCAATATTCTCAATAACTACCAGCGACCCACCCCGGCTTCGCACGGATGTAATGTAAATACTTAGAAATATCGGCTTTTCTATTCTTTATTGCAAATAAAAACCTTCCTCCTGAATCATTCTATCTATTAAAAAAAGCCGCATCAAAATCCGTTGCGTAGTTTTAAATATTTAAGCGTACATAGGAATATAGGGACAGAGAAAGCGACTTTGTTTTATACTATAAATAAATAAATTAAAAATAAATATTGGACAACATCAGATACATTGCTCTGATTCTGTGGTAAGTAAATAAAGCACTTGTGTTACAGAAATCAGAAACAACGACGGTACCACAACACCCAGACCCGAGATAATATGGAAAATTACGTTTCCCATATTGACCCGACCGGGGATCGAACTATGTAGTTATTTAACGAACTAAAACAGCCTCGTATTTTTGATCCCTATTCTTCCCTATTCTCAATAAACATGTACATATTACATGTACGTACTCATAATACCAAAGTTCACATATTAATAATAATCTGTAGAGGTTTCTGGTGACCAGAATACTGGTAAATACCTCGGCCAACGTTTAAGACAATGCAAAGAGGCAATGTTGCGAGCATTCTGGGCACCCTAAACACTGGAGCGGACTATCTTTTGTAAATATTTTGTATATAGGTATTCTCTTTTTTTTTTAATATTTTCATGTTTAGTTTTGTTCTTGTTTGTAAGTATCCATACTAATATTATAAATGCGAAAGTAACTCTGTCTGTCTGTCTGTCTGTCTGTCCGTTACTCTTTCACGCCTAAACGGCTGAACGGATTTTGATGAAATTTGGTATAGGTATACGTTGAATCTTAAGAACGGACATAGGCTACTTTTTATTAGAAAATAAGGGGGGGATGGGGGTAATACCACCTTTGAAAGTTTATATGGAAAAATGTTTATTTTTGAAGTTAGAGATATGAAATTCGGCACAAATATAGCTCGAAACTTGGATTAAAATATAGACTACTTTTTGTTTCGAATATTAGGGGAGAAAGGGGTAAAACCGATCATGAAAGGATGTAGTCCACGCGAACGAAGTCGCGGGCACAGCTAGTGTTATAATTAATTAAGTTAGGACACATTTAGCATAATGCAAAAAAAAAACTTTTAGTATAAAATAATTATATTATCACAATGTTAGACTATTCAGAAATAAATTACTTACATCAACAAAGCACTTATTAGGGTGTTCTCAGCCTAAAGTAGATATAAAATAAGAAATAGTTATGTCGATGCGTGCTAGTCGTAAGATTTAATGTATCTATCAAATGTATGGCAATAAAGAACCTGTAAACAATCCAATTGCATTAGTCTGGCTATCCAAAGAGGTAACGTTGCCAGCATCCTGGGCACCCTTGATACCGGAGCGGACAACCTTTTGTAAATATTCTGTACATTTTCTTTTGATTATTTTTATTATTATAATTTTATTAATAAGTTAGTTTAAGAGTTTTTTCATATTATAACTTAAAATGTATAATAAAACCACAATAACTCACCTTTTTAATAATAAATAGTAAAGTATCCAATTGCATTAGTGTGACGTCATTTGTAATTGCACTGGAGTGCAAAGGTGAATGACCGACGTCTGCGTGGGTTGTTCTTGAGTGTGCCCAGAATAGACAATGGGCTCCCTAAAGTGTAATTTAATTGATGAAAATATGTTTGCCATTTGCGAGATAAATAAAATAAATAATAAATAAATATTGAACAACATCGCATACATTGCTCTGATTCTGTGGTAAGTAGCTAAAGCACTTGTTTTACAGAAATCAGAAACAACGACGGTACCACGACACCCAGACCCGAGACAATATGGAAAAGTTCGTTTCCCATATTGACCCGACCGGGGATCGAACCCGGAACCTCAGAGCTGGCGCGACGCCAAAGTCCGGCACGCTCGCCTCTTGGCTACGGAGGTCGTCGATATAGCCAGCCCACTGCCAGTTCTAGTGATGAAAGAGAATAAGTCATTTAAGTTGTGAAATTTGACGACCTCGGTGGTGCAGTTGCTAAGGAAGGCGACCAAACCGGAAAAGGTCCCGGGTTCGATTCCCGGTCGGGTCAATTTGGAAAACGAACTTTTCTAAATTTACTTGTGTCTGGGTGTGCTGTGATGACGCCCCCAGTTGGTATCCGTCGTCTGGTGCTCATAGTACAAGGGAAACCTTAGTTTGAGACCAGGTGATTGGTGTGATTGTCTGGCGCATTTATTTATTGATAAATATTAATTTATATTTCCAAACCACACTGTATGTCTTAGCGCAAAATTAGCTTTGATTGTAATATGAACGACAGAATTTCTTGCCGGGATCTTCTCTGTAAGTTATAGGTTCCGAACCGGAGGTAGCGTCATTTGCATTATACAGACGTTTCATTATTACTGATATAATTTACATGAATAAAAATTGAGCTTTTTTTTAAATTACACTTAAAGATCGACCTCATACCACCTGATGTTAAGTGGTAATGATGTCATTTTTTTTTTAGGGAGGGAAAATGCCTTTACCTCCATATCGCTGCCGTGGGGACGACAGCGACGTGTGTGGGACTTCCCCGCCCACTTTTGAAAATAGCACGCGTGGCGACGGTATGCTACCATGGGCCTGGGAGAAATCGTTTCGCCCAAAAGACATGTTCTCTATATTATAGTATAATTCTCCCCAAAAGGGGGGTAAGCCCCAAAGCCATCTCTCCTCGCCAGAAGCGCGCAGAATCGAATTACTGCGACCTCTACGTAGCGAAATTCGTTTTAACTCTCAAACTTTCCTTTGCTTCGAGGTTTCAGACGAAATAGCTGAGTCAAGTGCGAACCGACCATAATATGTATATGTATATGTTATGTATATTACTAGTTAGGGACCTAAAGTATGGCAAAAAATGTACAGATATGGGTTTTACAGACATGTTGAAATACAATTTAGACAGTCTTATCGCGAGGAAGCAATCTCTGCGTTAAATTTATCTTGACGTCAATTCTTCGTAGTTTTTACGAAAAAGCTACGTAAACTCCACCGCGCTGTATCCTCGTCAATTTTCATTTATTTGTTTAAGCTAATAATACATTTGCAATGTATTTATAAAATCTTACTAATATAGAATAAAATATCACCCCTTTTGAACTGACCGGGAACCAAACTCGGGACTTGCGTCCACAGCAACTCACAGCCACTACTCCACTAAGTTCGTCGACTGTTTTATTTTTTATAATGCACATCAAATTGACTTCATCCTACCTAATGTTAAGTGGTAATGAGGTCCTAGCTTAAGGGCGACAAGTACAGCATAATACAGCTGTTACTGAACTTGTCGCCCTTACCTTGAAGGCTTGACCCCTGCTACTAACGTAGCACCCCCAGGAGCTCTGGAAACCTTACTCTCACGCAGGAACACGACAACACCGAAGTGATTGTCATTTGGCTGCGGTCTTCTGTAAGGTGGAGGTGTTTCCCCAGTCGGGCTGCTCCAGTTCGAGCGATAAATCGCTATGCCCTACCTCTCTTAACTTGACTTGGAGAACTGAAACATTTAATTTCACAAAGATGCTACAGACAGACAAGGGACTTTAGTCGTAGGGACGGAACTACATCAAACGAATCGCAACTTGTTTCAACTATTGTGTGTGTGGTGACCATGATTTTTTGTAAATATGGGACAACATACATTGCTCTGATTTTGTAGTTAATATTATTATTAAGGTACTTGGGGCTGTGAAGTTCTAGTGAACTGTGGTCACTGCGACTTATCAGATCTATTGTGACTCGCCACCAATTTACAGTAACTCCTTCGATTCTAGAAAGTCTAGTATTTTCCTGGCTTTTGGAATAGAATAGAATAGAATAGAATAAAAAAAATCTTTATTCATGTAAGCTTTACAAAAGCACTTATGAATAGTCAGTACAAATTAAGTATTCTAACGCCGTGTTCGGAATGTTGATGGCGCCGAGAGGTACTAGGACAGCATAACACGCTGGGAGGTATCACACAGCAGCTTATCAGTTATTATACACCTCGGCTTTTAAGCTACACTTCAACCTTTAGGTTGTGCAGTTCAGATGGCTCTCGCTCTATCGTAGAATAGAATAGAACAATATCTTTGTTCATGTAAGCTTCACAAAAGCACTTATGAATCGTCAGTACAAGTTCAGTATTCTACCGCCGTGTTCGGAATGTTGTTCATGTCGAGAAGAACCGGCGAGTTTAAGTTTTTATTTCATCTGGTTGGGCTATGTGTCGTCCCAGTAAGCCAAGTGGATGCTTCGTTTGTGGATCAGAGATTCACAGTCACATAGGAGGTGAAGAGGTGATTCTGTGGTAAGTAGCTTAAGCACTTGTGTTACAGAAATCTCCCGAAAACGGAATGTGTTGTATTCGACAACGGAAAGCTATTTTTAATACTAATTATCGTAACAAATTCATTACAAAACCGATTTTTGAATTCATTGAGTGAATTCGCTAAGACTGTATTAAATATAATCCATACTAATATTATAAATGCGAAAGTAACTCTGTCTGTCTGTCTGTCTGTCCTGTTCTCTGTCTGTTACTCTTTCACGCCTAAACGGCTGAACGGATTTTGATGAAATTTGGTATAGGCATACGTTAAATCTCAAGATTGGACATTGGCTACTTTTTATCAGAAAATAAGGGGGGATGGGGGTAATACCATACCACCTTTGAAAGTTTATATGGAAAAATGTTTATTTTTGAAGTTAGAGATGAAATTTGGCACAAATATAGCTCAAAACTTGGATTAAAATGTAGACTACTTTTTGTTTCGAATATTAGGGGAGAAAGGGGTAAAACCGACCATAAAAGGATGTAGTCCACGCGAACGAAGTCGCGAGCACAGCTAGTTACCTGTCAATCAGGATATGTTAAGTAAGGCATATTCTAAAAATATAATTTAAAGTTAAAGCTAGTCTTTATATTTAATAAGTGTTATATAAATTATTTCAAAAAGAAATATAAGACTTTAGTATGTACTTTTTTTTTTGTTAAATATGTAAACAGTTTCATAGAATAAGTAAATATTAATTTATAAGGATGGCTATACTATCGCATTAGGTTAAGTTATTGGTAATGGTAGTATAAGTTTGCAATATATAAATAAATAAATGAAACGAAACATTATTTATGCAAATTTAAAACCGCGTTTCAATTCCCAAACTTTTGATTAATCTTCAAAAACGAAACCTTTCGTTCGTTCGTTCGATTCGAATTTGGGTGTAGACTTTTAGAACCGAGAGACTTTAGACTTTAGACTTATAGAAAAGTTCGTTTCCCATATTGCCTTAACCGACGATCGATCCCGGTACCTTAGAAATGGCGCGACGCCAAAGACCGGCCCTCGCGCTCGCCTCTCGGCTACGGAGGTCGACAACTGATTTAATTGTTCCGATGAAGAAGTACTGTCCCCAGTTTTCCGTAAACCGTGGTCGCCCGAAGTGGTCGTCAAAGGGCTTTTGTAAAGGTCCATCAAAGGGTATGTCTATTGACAGGAATGTCCCGAATTTTGGGTAACTACACGTTTTAATTCAACTTCTGTTTGGGGAAAAATTGTATAAGGGTTCCATGAGCTAAAGAAAGACTAACTGTGTGTCTTAGTGCAAAATTAGTAATAAGTTTAGCTTCCATTTGTAAAAAAAAACTACTGAGTTTCTTGCCGGTATCTTCTCTTTAGTTATAGGTTCCGAACCGGAGGTACCTTCATTTGCTTTATATAGAGACTATTCATAAGTATTACTAATGTAATCTATATGAATAAAAAAGATTGACTTTGACTTTGACTTAGATCGCGTGTTGTTGTGTTCCTGCGTGTGAGTAAGGTTTACAGAGCTCCTGGGGGGTGCTACATTAGTAGCAGGGGTCGAGCCTTCAAGGTAAGGACGACACGTCCAGTAAAAGCTTTATTATGATGTACTTACTCATAACCATATAGCATCAGGTGGGATGAGGTCAATCTTGAAGTGCAATATAAAAATGAACTACTACCGAACTGCATTATAAGTTTGACGTGTCTATTATACATTGCTTTCTTATTCGCCATCGTAGTCCCCGTCTCTCGGCACGGGGTAAATACTTCGTCTAGTCAATGCATTAAATGCATACACACTTTGATATAACAAAAACTATTAGCAAGAAAGAAAGAAAGCAACATTTATTACTTAAAAACATCACAACATTGTCACATATATAAGTACACAATACAGAGAGGAGACAAACAAGAAAACAACAAAAAAGTAATAAAAATAATAATAATTATATACATACAAAAAAAAGCGTGAAATAGATCTCCTCGCAGTCTCCTCGTCAACCGGGCGGCGCAGACCATGACATGTCGTAATGTTCTAAATAAAAGGGCCTCACTCAGCATAAGTCATGACCCACGTCGCAGGCCATGACGCTGGTGTTCAGTGGGCCCTGCCGAGTGATTATACACGGACGCCAGCGAGGTTGCATAGTGACTATTAAGCATGCAAGGTATAAAGCAAAAATTTTAGGCAAAAATAACTTGTTTCCAATTGTAGATACTGTTAGTATTTTGGGTCAAATTTTTACCTTCACCCGTTATCATTTATCACTGTGATAACATGTTATCATGTGATAAGAATAGATTAGGCATACTCGTATGTATCACTATGTAAGCATTGAATTGTGATATCACAATTCGATAGTTAGGTCAAAACGTGTATATAAACATTTATAATTGTATTTTCTTTCGCGTTATTTCATGAAAAAATTACCCGAAATAGTAATCTAGGCGCTTATTTATTTATTTATTTAAAAATGTTTTTTAAGTATGAATTTATTTATAAATAATAAATAAATGTGCCAGACAATCACACCAATCACCTGGTCTCACACTAAGGTTTCCCCTTGTACTATGAGTACCAGACGGATACTAACTGGGGGCGTCATCCCAGCACACCCAGACACAAGTCAATTTAGAAAAGTTCGTTTTCCAAATTGACCCGCCCGGAAATCGAAGCCGGGACCATTCGCGCTTTGGCCGCCTACCTTAGCCACTTCGCCGCCGAGATCGTCAAATAATGCCAGGAGAATTCTTTATCAGTTAACACTTGGGTAAATTTTTCTTCCGTGCATTAGTTTTTGCGGGAAAAAGTAAGAACACATGTGTTTTTGAAAATAGAAAATGTCTTTTTTCATGTAAATGTTTACAAAAGCATTTATGAATCGTCTGATTAAGTTAACCAACATTAAGAAATTAATTGATTATGATTAGCAAAAGGAGATTAATTTTTTTTTTCTTTATTACTAGTTGTGCCGGCGACTTCGCTCGCGTGGACTACAGGGTTTTTCCAGTTTTTTTCCCGCTTACTCCCGTTCCCATGGGAATTTTTCAATATCCTGTTGCAACTAAGCTTTAAATTCAGGGTATAAATATAATAAAGGTTTGCATTATTCATACAAAAGGATTTTGCCGCTAATTCCCGTTTCCGTGGGAATTTCGGGAATTCCTTTCTTGGTGCACATCTAAGGTAACTAAGCTAGGTCCCTTCCACATTTCAAGTACCCACGTTTAGCCGTTTAGGCTGTGCGTTGATATGTCAGTCAGTCAGTCAGTTTCTCCTTTTATATATTTATTATTATTTTAACATGTTCGTATGAATATTCTATTTCGGTGTTTAGTTTATTGCTATTTATTTTCTTTTATTGTCCGTACTCACATTTTTACTGTTACCGCACCCATAAATTAACTATCTGTATGACCCAATGGTTGACTGGTAGAGAATGCTCCTACCATTAAGTCAACCTTTTGTACTCCTTTTTGTGGAATAAAGTTTTTAAATCTTATATATAAAAATGAATCGCTGTTCGTTAGTCTTGCTAAAAGTCGAGAACGGCTAGACCGATTTGGCTAATGCTGGTTTTGAAACAATAGTGGAGGTCCAGGGAAGGTTTAAAAGGTTAGAAAATTTGGAAAATAATAGGCGGAACGACGTTCGCCGGGACAGCTAAATATTTTTATGAAACAGTAAATAAATTTTACTGTTACATAAAAATATTTAACATTCGCTAATGCGGAGTCAAAGACAATGATTTTTTTTATCTAGTTATGCGTTAAACAGCAATTTTCGCCTACAAAATGGGTTTTTATACCAAAATGCATTTCGAAAATGCATTTCCTGCTGTTGCTTTAACTTGGAGGCGGGCCAAAGCAAACAGATGAAATTAAAAACGTTGTGTAAACATTTGACTGGCTTTTAAAACTCTTTGAAGCTGAGGACTCGGCTTCAGTGCAGATGGTAATTCGTTTTCACATTGATCTTTGGTATCGACGTCGCGCACTCAGGTTCGAATCCCGGCCGAATCAAAGGAAAATTAAACTTTTCTTGTATATTTAAATCCCCGTTTTTAGGGTTCCGTAGCCGAATGGCTACAAACGGAACCCTTTTGGATTCATCATGTCTGTCTGTCCGTATGTCACAGCTACTTTTGGATTCATCATGTCTGTCTGTCCGTATGTCACAGCTACTTTTGGATTCATCATGTCTGTCTGTCCGTATGTCACAGCTACTTTTGGATTCATCATGTCTGTCTGTCCGTATGTCACAGCTACTTTTGGATTCATCATGTCTGTCTGTCCGTATGTCACAGCTACTTTTGGATTCATCATGTCTGTCTGTCCGTATGTCACAGCTACTTTTGGATTCATCATGTCTGTCTGTCCGTATGTCACAGCTACTTTTGGATTCATCATGTCTGTCTGTCCGTATGTCACAGCTACTTTTGGATTCATCATGTCTGTCTGTCCGTATGTCACAGCTACTTTTGGATTCATCATGTCTGTCTGTCCGTATGTCACAGCTACTTTTGGATTCATCATGTCTGTCTGTCCGTATGTCACAGCTACTTTTGGATTCATCATGTCTGTCTGTCCGTATGTCACAGCTACTTTTGGATTCATCATGTCTGTCTGTCCGTATGTCACAGCTACTTTTGGATTCATCATGTCTGTCTGTCCGTATGTCACAGCTACTTTTGGATTCATCATGTCTGTCTGTCCGTATGTCACAGCTACTTTTGGATTCATCATGTCTGTCTGTCCGTATGTCACAGCTACTTTTGGATTCATCATGTCTGTCTGTCCGTATGTCACAGCTACTTTTGGATTCATCATGTCTGTCTGTCCGTATGTCACAGCTACTTTTGGATTCATCATGTCTGTCTGTCCGTATGTCACAGCTACTTTTTTCCGTAACTATAAAAGCTATACTGTGAAAACTTGGTAAGTAGATGTATTCGGTGAACCGTTTTAAGATTTTCATAAAAAAATAGAAAAATACAAAAATAGATTTAAGAGAGGTAGGGCATAGCGATTTATTGGTCGAACTGGAGCAGCTCGACTGGTGAAATACCTCCACCTTACAGAAGACCGCAGCCAAATAACAATCACTTCGGTGTTGTTGTGTTTCTGCGTGTGAGTAAGGTTTATAGAGCTCCTGGGGGTGGTACATTGGCAAGGGTCAAGCCTTCAAAGTAAGAGCGATAAGTCCAGTAACAGCTTTGTTATGCTATACTTGTCACCCTTAAGCTAGGACCTTACCTTGAAGGCTCGACCCTTGCGACTAATGTAGCACCCCCCTGGAGCTTCCCGACCTTACTCACACACAGGAACACAACAACACAAAAGCAATTGTTATTTGGCAGCGGTCTAACATAAAATATGTTTAAAATAAAATTAAAATAGGTCCTTTTAAGTTTTCAAATGACGCACAAAGGATCCATCTTGGCAGGTATCCCGTTGTGGTATTACGAACTCAATATGTAAGATATTTGCATGAACACTTCAACAAGAGTCAATGAGCTACCAGCTTTGAATATTAATAAGAGGACTGTGTTATATTGGATATCTACATGCTTAGCACTTGATGTATTGAACTCTCTGTAGGTATGACTACCCAACTAACACATTAGCAGTTTAATGGTATAATATAAATCAACTTACAGCCTAATGTCCAAGTATAGTTTTATAATTGTTTTGGCGACGTGTTCTAGCTGGGCTATAGAATTTATTGGACTTATAAAGGCATTTAGCTGTATTATATTATTTACATGAAGTATTTCGAGTTAAAAATCCTATATAAGTTTTAAAGAAATCAAATATACAGACAAAAGCTGTATTTTTTACAGCAAGTAACCTTTCTTTAGTGTTGTAGTCTTATAGTGTACTAAAATAAGGGTTAAGGTGTAAAATATAATTTCTAAAATACTTTTTAAAACTCTAAGTTTGGTAACCGATCGGTAAAAAATAAAAGCTGTTTACTAGAATATTTCAAAGCTTATATAAGTACAGTTTTAGTGGATACTACATAAAAACTTTTTAAAAGCTTTTTACTGTATAATTGACACAATGAAGTGCGCTAGTAATACCGAGGCTGTAAAGACGGATATAAAAATCTTTACTACAGAAAACGCAATCAATTTTTCGACTAAATGTTTGTCTGTGTTCGTAGTCATGGATCGTAAATCATGGAAATATAGAAAAAGGAGTGGTGTGATCAAGAAAAAAGTGTTAAAAGAGTATTAAGCCATCACAAGCCTGTCAGTTAGTGATGAAGAATCCAACAAACGAAATGAACATAATACCACTGTGAACAACCTAGAATCTGGTCAAGCGTTAGCGCTAAATGTGAAGGGTTCCGTGTACTCAGAATCGCAAATTTCGCATTTGCGTATTTTAATACAGTATTAAAAAATGATGAGTTGTCATCAATCAATAATGTACCAATTAAAAAAAAAATTCAAGATATGTTTGTATTCTTTTAATACAAATTTTATAGCTTCTCCACTGCTCCCTCCAGACCAAGAGCAGTTGCACATGAATACGCGAGTAAATAACACATCCAAAAGCTTATAAGAACACGTACCGCCATTACCTACCGACGAAGAGCATAAATAAAAATCTAATATTGTTTTTTTAGTTTTAACCGCAATGTCTCATCTGATAATGAGTTCTCAAATTCTTCCAACTTTGTTATATTACCTATGGGCTCTATCTTAAAAGCCTCTTTCTCAAAGTTTTGGACTTCTTTCAGCATAACGACCTTCTGTTGCGTATTATTATAAGTATTTTTTTTTTGTTTAATTCGTCGATTTGTACTGATAAACTGCCAACGTGCCTGGTTATTCCTTTTTGATTTCCTGTAACAGTTCTCAATGTTTCAATTAATGTTTGCTGATGTTGTATTTGTTGATTAAGTAAAATTTGTAATAAAGTCTGCTCAATGGTATTTTGTGCGTTATTTTGTTCTTCTTGCGCTGCGACTACTGGCATGTCTACTTCAACTGCATCGTTGTGTCTTTAATTTTGATTGATTATCTAAAATAAAGCGAAGATTAAACATATTACTCACAAATAAAATGTTAGACCATTGAACAAATAATTCGAAACTTGACATGTTCATAATAGGTACAGACAGGAATACATCAACCTATGCGATTTTCTCAGTCGATATTCAACATTATCTCAATATTAATTAGTAAATTCATCCTCCTAGCTCATTATAAGTAAACATTAAATTAAAATAAAAGTTTATGGTTGTATTTGTGTAATAAAATATAATAACTTTTGTACACCTAACCCTACTCAACGTTTTACTATTTTGTATAAGATACCCTAAAATGCTGGAATATCGACCTTAAAAGGTATTCTTGTAAGATTTTCATACAACCAATACCTAACTGAAGTATATCTTCCAGCCACACACGGAATATAACCCTATTTATAGATTTATATAAGGTTCAGTTAAGCTTTAGGCTTTAAATTACCTGTTTTAAAGTATTAAGGCTGTCTGATAAATTGGACGCCATTAATTTAGTAATTCATGGATATATAAATGCTATTTTTACCAAAATAAATACAACAATTGCTCTGAAATAACGAAAAACTCTTCTACCTGTATTATAAGTAACCAATAACCATGAATCAACCCATATTTGAGTAAATAATCCTGAATATCATGTAACCTACAATTATTTTATTAACATTTTTTCCTCAAATTAACTTATTTCACGGGCGCTTGAAAATTTTGAATAAAATACATATACACTTTCACAGTAAACTTATCGTCGCATCTGTCTTACTAGCTATTAGACATAAAAACTTACTTAAACCAGAAAAACAAACAATACTCACCAATATTTTATGACACTTGCAACTCACGAATTTTGTTAGACAAATATGTCTGGCACTACAAGTATTTATATTTTTAAAACTTTTATAAACCTGGTTGTCTTCAAATAAACTAATATGCGTCAGATATTCTGCTAATCCTGCATTATAGATGTAATATAGAATCAATTAGAGTAAAAGCTTAGTAACACACCGTTAACCAGCCCAAATCCAGCTAATATACTGCTTTCTTAAAGTCTTTAATCAGCCTTCACAAGGCGTAAAGCTGTTTAATATGGTCCTCTTTTGCACTTAAAAGGGCTGCAAAAGCGCTTAACCAGTACTTTATACAAGAACCTAATCAAGCCTTAAGAATAAGAAAAATCTATTAATCAACTCTTTTACAGTTACTTTGTGTTTGTTGGGTAATGCCTGATTCCAATATTTTACAATGCGTAATGTGCCAAAAATTACTATCCGATTTTCTGCGAGTCGTGAATTCTAATTTACTTTTGGTTTGTGCCAACCTACGACATGACCTACAAGTCGACACAAATACAGCGTCAGCAGAATTGGCGTAGTAAACAACGCTCCATACGTAATGCGTGACATCGATATCCTACATCGCGATATCAGAGTTTTCGTCGCCACTAAGTATATAAACAACAAACCAAGAATGGTAGTTGGGCCTTGGTCCCCGAGCAGATAACACCTAGCTCGGCGGAAGTACTTCCACTTTTAGTAAAGAACACACGTTCCTTACATTGGTGACCCCGACTGAGCTGAACACCAGCAGCCTTAGAAGAGAGGAGCCCTAGCATCAGGCAATGTCTCCATACCCTCAACAGCCAGCTTAGCCACGACAAGAGCACCGGACCACCTCAGCTGACAAAGCCACCTGGTTCCGGGCCCGTGTAATGAAGCAGGCCATCGCAGCCCTACGACCGAGTCATTGGTCCACACCGGCGTAGCAGCAGCTGCCTCCCTGCATACTACACGCACCGGGCACGTGCTTGGACTCCAAAGGGGGGGAGTACTGTGCCGACCTACGACATGACCTACAAGTCGACACAAATACAGCGTCAGCAGAATTGGCGTAGTAAACAACGCTCCATACGTAATGCGTGACATCGATATCCTACATCGCGATATCAGAGTTTTCGTCGCCACTAAGTATATATACAACAAACCAAGAATGGTAGTTGGGCCTTGGTCCCCGAGCAGATAACACCTAGCTCGGCGGAAGTACTTCCACTTTTAGTAAAGAACATACGTTCCTTACATTAATTACATTAATGTAAGGAACGTATTGTTATTAATTACATTAATGTAAGGAACGTATTGTTATTAATTACATTAATGTAAGGAACGTAGTTCCTTACATTAAACGTTACTCACACGCAGGAACACAACAACACAGAAGTGGTTGTTATTTGTCTGCGGTCTTTGTAAGGTGGAGGTATTTTACCAGTCGGGCTGCTCCAGTTCGAGCGATAAATCGCTTTGCCATGCACTCTCAAATCTTCAAAACTTTCCATATCAGCTGTCATCAGTCATCCGTCAGTCGTTTTTATCTTACGACTCGTATAATTTATTACTTTCCGACGGAACGGATCGTTTTTCAAATATTGGCATCGGGCATAAACCAGTAAACATCCTAAAGACAAATGACAGACCTTATTTTTCTGCAATATTTACCGCTTCGAGCGCTTCGGTAGACGCCATTTTGAATACCGATTTATACCTAGTACTGTTTTAATTAGAACCGTTTTAACCACAATATTTCGCTTGTTTCAGGTAAAAACCGCGCCATGCCAGCGTCAAAGACTAATTAATGCGTACAGAAGGCGCCGCGACGTGTGCGGAACCGTCAATGAATATTCAGGCTTAATTACCACACTATTAATGTTAGAGCAGTCCTGAAACTCCGATGACGGGGTGACGATTCGACATAGATAGATGGATACACTTTCTTGCACAGAAAATTTACAGAAATTCATTTCCCACTTATTCTGCTCTTCTATTGGTCGCAGCGTGATGTTATATAGCCTAAAGCCTTCCTCGATAAATGAACTATGCAACACAAAAAGAATTTGTAAATTCGAACCAGTAGGTAGCTGCTGAGATTAGCGCCTTCAAATAGACAAAGACTTCAGCTTTATAATTTAGGCTACTTTAGGTATTAAGTTTGTACTTTTTTGAGCAATAAAGTTGGAAATGAGTAACGTAAGCGAAGGCCGTGAAATTTCAAATATTACAGACAAAAATATTGTATCTCCCCTTGCGATAAGTATGTGGTTCTAAACATATTCGGCAGAGGGCACTTACCGGAGGCTAACGGTTGATACAGCAGAAAAATTTCATCGCCTATGATAACTTGCGGTTAGCTCAGTTGGAGGAGCAGCACGCGCGATACGTGAAGGTCGTGGGTTCGGTTCCCGCACCGCAAGGGGAGATAAAAATTTAAATACATCCTAAGTTTCCGTACTGTAATAGTTTTAGATATTGTGTTATGAAGATGCTTTGAATTATTGATTGAATTGTGTCGCTTTGAGGCTTAACGACTTTTATGGTAGGGGGGGGGGGGGGGGGATTACTGATCATCCCACGCTTTCGATAGATTCTGTACTTGACGACCTAAGCGGGGAGGCGATCAGGTTGGACTTTTGCGTCGCGCCATCTCTGAGGTCCCTGGTTCGATTCCCGGTCGGGTCAATATGGGAAACGAACTTTTATATATTGTTCACATATAACACAAGTGCTTAAGCTACTTACCACAGTAACAAAGCAATGTATGTGATGTTGTCCAGTATATATCTATTTATTCATTTATGCCCGGTTTCAATATTTGAAAACGATCCGTTCTAATTAGGGATAGTAATAAATTATACGAAGCCTGCAACAACAACAAAAATGCAACAGGCCGCTGGTTTATAAATCAAAGTCAAAGTCAAAGTCAATCTTTTTTATTCACATAGATTACATTAGTAATACTTATGAATAGTCTCTATATAAAGCAAATGAAGCTACCTCCGGTTCGGAACCTATAACTTAAGAGAAGATACCGGCAAGAAACTCAGTAGCTTTTTTTTTACAAATGAAAGCTACACTTATTACTAATTTAGCACTAAGACTCACAGTTAGTTTATCAATTAAATTAATATTTACTAGCTACCCGCTGCAAGTAAATACAAAGAAAAGCCGAAAGGCTTTTCTGTACATTAATACGTATGGATTATATATAAATCTCTCTCAAGCATCAGTCTATCACTCTATCTATAAGAAAAATCTCATAAAAATCCGTTGCATAGTTTTAGAGATCTAAGAATATGCGCACATACAGAAAAAGCGACTTTAGTTTATACTATAAAGTGATCACGTCTGTATTTATTTATTTTATTGTAGCGCAGTATATTGTCTCCTCCCAGCCTGATGGTAAGCAAGAGAGGAACCTACATCGCGATGACAAAGGATCTGATACCGTAATATCCTATCCGTTAGCATCGCCATACTGGCCCGCAAGATGTTTCTTCACGCTCCTTTTGAAGGAATCCATGTCAAAGGAATCCATTTCCATCTGTCTCGTCACTGTTTAATATAAGAATCGCCATTACTTTCAAATTCTCGCCGCGTTTAACGCAATAATGATACATACCATTATTTAATCTCAAACCTGCCAACATTCACAGAAACATGGAAATAAACGGCGGCTTCCGCCGGAAGTGACGGTAGCGTAATTTCTAACGGTTGCCGCTTCCGGGCAGTTCCGCCATCGCTCCGACGCGTACTGTTAGCGGGTTCGATCCCGTGACGTGCTTTTTGAATGAAAACTAAAATGTTTTACTTTAGTTAGTCGTAGTCAAATATTTATTTAAGTAGGTTACATAAAACACTTTTGAATCGTAATACAATGCAAAGTGACTCTACTAACCTATATCTACCGAGGAGACACCGGTAAGAAACTCAGCAGATCATTTACAGTAGCAGTATCTAACTTATAGCTAATGTGTAGACCGCTTTGGACCAAGTCGTATAGTTTTGATTTGATGAGTGATGAAACATTAAGTATTTACTTTCGAGAGGTAAACTGGAGCAGACCAGTCCCCAAAGGTTTCCCGTAAAGTCATAATCATAATCATAATGGATTAATTTATTCATGTTGGTTGCAAGTAACACTTATGCATCGTCAAAATGTATATAAACCAAAATTGAAGCTACAGCCGGTTCGGTTAACATTTTTACTTATATTTTTTTGTCTGTTCTGAAAATTTCATTAATAACCTACCAATATTATAAGTAAATATTGTGTTTATACAGGAACTTAAATAAAAATATGTCATCCTCTCTTCTATGGAAAATAACAAGTAAATTTTGAGAAAATAAGAAAATTTTAGGATCGGCAAATTACTATAAATTTTCATCGATGCATTCTTCTACTCTAGTAGCCTTTTTCCAAACGACAACTCATAACATGTCTTAATTTTGTAGAAAGGTAAACTCAACAATAACTTGAGGCAATTTATTGAACAAAGACTACGTTAAACCAAGTCTTAGTTTTGGTACAGCAAGCTACTATCTACCACTGGTCTACAATAGATAAGAGAATTAATATAACGCTTTGCCCTATAAAATATTCCGTGTACTGTTTTCTCGGCGAAATTAGCATAAAACGTTTAACAAATTCATGCTCAGCTCATGTGAAACGAAACGTATATTCATTGAATCTTGATATTCTAACAAAATGATAACCTCTAACTTGTTTTTGTATTCAACTTTGAACCTTAAATGTGGCGGCTTAAGTTTGGCTTTCGGGAGGGTTGGTTAATTCTATAATCGACCATATGTCATGACAGGTGGCGGGCGGCCATCTTTCTTTCGTTTTAATAAAAAAACAGGTCAAGCGCGAGTCGGATTCGCGCACCAAGGGTTGGGGCTTCACAAACTTCAGAAACGACGAATATATATATTTTGTCTCTGTGCAATTGTTTTTACTCTTTTAACTTAAACAGAAAGAACGAGACAGCGAATTGTTTCCGAATTCGCTTTCGATTCCGACATTTTTGGATATTACTGAGGTAATGAATGTTCAGATATTAATGGTAACTTGTGGTGTATGGAACTTTTTGACATTTTAACTGTTCAGAAGTATTTGGTCACTTTGTCCGCTCCGATATATCTGACGGCGACTGTACGGTACCCTGATGAAATCATTTTTCGATGTATAAATATATATTTTGGGCCATCTGCGCGCTATATATCTTTCGGAGAACTCTGATGGCAAATCAAAAGACTTTTACATCTGTCGAGAACATAACCACAGCGATTTAGTTTCTTGAGAGATATAAAGTAAAGATTGGTGAGGTATGTTTCGGATTTGTTTTTTAGGGTTCCGTTGCCGAATGGCAAAAAACGGAACCCTTATGGATTCGTCATGCCTGTCCGTCTGTCCGTATGTCACAGACACTTTTTTCCATAACTATACGAGCTATACTATAGAAACTTGGTAAGTAGATGTATTCGGTGAACCGCATTAAGATTTTCATATAAAAATAATAAAAAAAAAACAATTGATTTTTGGGGTTCTCCATACTTACACATTAGGACACATTGTTATATTTGAAAAGAGTAAGTGTCGAGTGTTCTTGCCGGTTGTTCTCGGCATGATCAACATTCCAAACACGGCGGTAGAATACTGAACTTGTACTGACTATTCATAAGTGCTTTTGTAAAGCATGAATGACATGTTAGCTTAAAAGTATAGGTTTACAATAATTGAAACCGCTGTGTGATACCTCCTAGCATGTTATGCTGTCCTGGTACTTCTCGACCTCATCAACATCCCGAACACGGCGGTAGAATACTGAACTTGTACTGACGATTCATAAGTGCTTTTGTAAAGTTTACATGAATAAAGATATTTTCTATTCTTAGAACTGAAACACAATTTTTTTTTCATCTAACCCATACGTGTGGGGTATCTAAAAATAGTTCTTCAAATAGATATTGAAGTTTTCAATATATTTTTTTCTAAACTGAGATATTTAGTTTGCGCGAAAGATGCTTCCAAAGTGGAAAAATGTTGGTCCGCCCCCTTTTTCTGCTGTATCAACCAGTTAGCGCACGGCGATACGTGAAGGTCGTGGGTTCGATTCCCGCACCGCAAGGGGAGATGAAATTTTTATGTTTCTTTAAAATATTTAAAGCTCGCTAGTGTGGCGTTAAGCACTATTAAAATCTTTAAAAAAAATGGTCACCCATCCCAAACCCGCCGGCGGCGTGGGTAGCTTAACCGAGACAAAAGTGACCATCGAATCACCACCTGTGTCGCAAGGTGCACGCGCACCCATCCATGAATTAGGGGACGAATAGACAACCGAGTCATTACCACACATAAATAATACAAACGAAGAATGGGAAATTAATGGCCGACTGTTATTTTGTCTATGGTGGGGTGTTAACGGCATGTTATTTCGTTATATATCTGTACTAGCTGCCTCACGCGGCTTCGCACGCTTATTTGTCGCAGCGTAAGAATAAGAATAAATTTATTTACCATAAGAAAAAGAAAGTACAATATTGACTTAAAATAGTGACCACTGCACTAAGCAGAGCTTGTATCGCGGCGGCCGGGTAACATTTACAATAAAATTGATGTTATATAGCCTATGAGGTAAGTAGCTAAAGCACTTGTGTTACAGTAATTAGAAACAATGACGGTACCACAACACCCAGCCCCGACAACAATTTATTTTTTTTCAAATTTAAAAATACAAAAAGAAATCATCTCCCCTTGCGGTGCAGGGCACTATAAAAATTATAAAAATAGATAAAAAAATATGTCCAAATTTACTCGATTGGGAATCGAACCCGTAACCTCAGAGATGGCGTGATGTCAAAGTCCGGCCCGCTCGCCTCTCGGCTATGGTCGTCACACCACTTTTTATTTATTATTCCTACTTAAGTAGTTAATCTATCAATCAAATATTAATTTCTTTATTCAAGTAGGTTAAGTATAAAAAATTAGAATCGTCATTGAATACAATGCAAAGTGACTCTACTGTCGGTTCGGAACCTATATCTACCGAGAAGACACCGGTAAGAAACTCAGCAGATCAGTTACAGTAGCAGTATCTAACTTATAGCTATGTGTAGAAACCTTTGGACCGAGTCATATAGTTTTACTTTTATGAGTGAATAAAGCATTAGTATTTTCTTTCGAGAGGTAAGCTGGAGCAGACCAGTCCCCAAAGGTGGCGCCTGTTCACAAGCATGACGTATGTGCCAGCCATCGCTTCACTCAACCATATTGTAGGGAATGTGACGACCCGCCACATAGCGCCACCACCCCAGTGACGTTTTAGTGAGCATGACTAACTCACAACTCCCGTCAGCACGTATTTAAAATTAAAGTCATTATTTTTTTTATATTGCACTTCAAGATTGACCTCATCCCACCTGATGTTAAGTGGTAATGAGATCCTAGCTTAAGGGTGATAAGTACAGCATAATAAATCTGTTACTGGACTGTTCGCTCTTACCTTGAAGGCTTGACCCCTGCTACTAATGTAGCACCACCAGGAGCTCTGGGAACCTTACCCACACCCAGGAACACAACAACACAGAAGTGATTGTTATTTGGCTGCGGTCTTCTGTAAGGTGGAGGTATTCCAACAGTCGGGCTGCTCCAATTTGAGCGATAAATCGCTATGCCCTACCTCTCTTAATTTATCATTTTCATTCATCTATGTCATTAAACCAACTTTCGGACTTGGAGCACGAAGTAGTGATAATAAGAAAATACTTAACTCGATTTTATTATTTTTATAGTACTATACGCCGTACTAGCGAACTTTAAATATTAGAAACAGAAATTTTTTATCTCCCTTTGCGGTGCGGGAATGGAACCCACGACGTTCACGTATCGCGCGTGCTGCTCTTACCAACTGAGCTAACCGCAACCGAAGGCTAACGGTTGATACAGCAGAAAAATTTCATCGCCTACGATAACTTGCGGTTAGCTCAGTTGGAAGAGCAGCACGCGCGATACGTGAAGGTCGTGGGTTCGATTCCCGCACCGCAAGGGGAGATAAAATTTTTCTGTTTCTAATAAATACTTAACTGTTCCAAGTACATTAGATAATGGTTATTTTTGTCGCATACTGTCATATATTACAATAACCAGTCTATTCAAGAATCTTACGAATTTCAATGGCGTACGAATGTATAATGTGGCATTCATTATGTCGAATTGGGCAAACCAGTTTTGCTTCATAAGGCAGCGATACACATGACAGCGTGAAATTGGTTTAGAATTATTTCTACAAAATGAATTTTGCAGAACTACTGATGAAATACCAGATTAACGTAGTGAATAATTTTAGGTATTTATTATAACAATTTACAGAGGATTTTTACAATATGCACAAAACCTGGTTAATATCATTAATACGCGAGCTGGGATCACCTGTAGTAATTGGCTACTTGACAGTGTTAACAATAAAATATGAAAAGTGTTAGATATGTTAGCTTATTAGTTAAGTAATAATTTTACATTTTTATTTTTTAATTAAAAGCTTATTTACTATTTTATTTTTGCAAAATAAATTTTACTTTTTTTATCTGTGGAACAAAAGAACCGAAACGGAAACCACCATTGCAATTCGGAAATGACAGCTGTCGGCGAAAATTATTTATTTTAATGTGGCGAAACAATGATTATTTTACCGATTAAATTGAATTATTGTGTCTCTAATCGTATAAAGAATTTATTGAAATATTTTCCGTTTATCTAAATTAAGTCGTTTCTATGCGTATCGGTTCGTTGTCTAGGACGTTGACGTCATAATTGCAACAGTGACGAGACTTAGCGTTTTCGCGCGCTTTTTAAATGTGTAACACAAAATTTTATTTTTCTCTGGTTATTTACATTTTTTCCAGATAAATCGAATTGCTTGGGATATAAAATAAACGGGCCCACATTTAACAATACTTTTTCAAAAATTGTCAAGTAGCCAATTAGATTTAGTGCTGAGTTATCTGGCTTTTTGGGTTTACTTATCCCAATTATGGCATCCCATAGCTTTTTCTTATTATTTTTAAATTTCTATCTAATGTACATGTAAGTTTGTCTGTTTGTTGTTTTCACGTTTTAAAAATCGTTTCGTAAAAAAAAGGATCATTGTTTTTACGAGCCTTCATACAAGTCTATTAAAAATCAGGCCCAAACTATATTTCTTATTTATAGCATTTTATTTACTGAATCAAAGGTATTGTATGAGAGCCTTATTCCCACAGGAAGCCATTAAAATTTGACAATCGTAAGATTCTACGACCTGTAACCTAAGTTACAGAGAATAACCCTCTATTCTCTTATCGTTATGACCAAGATTGTATAACGTATGCGTTTCATCGGAAACGGCAGAGTCGCCAATTAAAATAACTGATTAATATTTCGTACAAAGAAACCTCTTTAAACTTGCTACATTATAGTTGATTGTCTTTACATGACTTACAAAAGATTTTAATAGGAAAAGGGAATCAGTAAATCATTATATTAAAAAGTATATTAAATAGTTAAATAGTTATAATAATAATAATAAAAACTTTTTATTGCCAACTAAATGTGAGTCGGACTCGCCCGTGAAGGGTTCCGTAGCAGCAAGTAACATAATAAAAGTTTATATATGAGTTAATTGAATTAAAAGTAAATTACGGTTTACTCTTTATGACCCTTATCTTATTTTTACCCTTATATATTTACCCTTATCTCCCCTAATATTCGAAACAAAAAGTAGTCTATATTTTAATAGAGCTATATTTGTGCCAACTTTCATATCTCTAACTTAAAAAATAAACATTTTCTCATATAAACTTTCAAAGGTGGCATTACCCCCCCCCCCCCCTCCTCCCCCTTTTTCACTTTGGAATCATCACTCGCGCGAACTATTAATACTCCATACATTTATTGTCAACTAGCTGTCCCGGCGAACTTCGTAACGCCTATTTTTGTAAACCTTTTAAACCTTCACTGGACCTCCACAATTATTTCAGAACCAAGCCAAATCGGTCTAGCTGTTCTCGAGTTTTAGCGAGACTAACGAACAGCGATTCATTTTTATATATAAGATCATATGGTGTAAGTAGGTGTTTAGATAAAGTGTATTTTGTATTTAACCCTGATGGGTTTAACAATTTGAAACGACAGGCAGATTTTATTATGTAATGAAGTAGGTATGCAAATTCATTTATTTTGCATTCAGTTTAGAAAAAATATATACTAGAAACCTCTAAATCTAATTTAAATTATATCATTTGGGCGACCTATCCATAGGTACCATATCTAGTGGTTGTGACACGTTTCTATATTAAATTTAGTTACATTTACACTAAAATCAAATTATATATTTTGTTTTAGTATTAGAATCGTATTTTTTTGATTTGCGAAATAAATAAAAAAAATACTTAGTTCAAACGATGACAAGTTCCACAGAAAATTGGTTTGAAGAAGATCTAGTTAGTAGTATTTTTTTAATACGTCATTAATCGTAAAGCTATCTACTTTTAACTCCGATATAAAGCAAACAAATTCTAGATTTTGTTAACATTGATTTATTTATTGTCTTAATGATAAACAAAAAAAAAAACATACTGCATCCCGCGGCTTCGTCCGGAAACAAGTAACAAAGTAAAGTGCATCTGGGTGCACATGGGCGCCTGGTGAACACTCGTGACTTAATTACTGTGACGTCATTACGCCTCGCTGCAGTTGATGATAGGGTTGCCATATTACACTTGTATATTAAACTAATCGCCGTATCGCTAAGGTCCTGGGTTCTTTTTCTTTTAAGATTGACCTATCTCACCTAATGTTAAGTGGTAGTGAGGTCCTTTTTTTTTTTTTTTTGAGGGAGGGAAAATGCCTTTGCGCACCATATCGCTGCCGTGGGGACGACAGCGACGTATGTGGACTCCCCCGCCCAGAGGGGGCGGGGACTACCCGAACTAAAAAACCTCCCCACCTTCTCATCGCCTATTGACGGCGCCATGGGATATCGGTCGACCCATGACTGCCACAGCACAGGTAGTGAGGTCCTAGCTTAAGGGCGACAAGTATAGCATAATAACCTTGAAGGCTTGACCCCTGCTACTAATGTAGCACCCCCCAGGAGCTCTGGAGACCTCACTCACACGCAGAAACACAACAACACAGAAGTGATTGTTATTTAGCTGCAGTCTTCTGAATGGTTGGGGCGTTTCGCCAGTTGGACTGCTCCAGTTCGAGCGATAAATGGCTATGCCCTACCTCTCTTATCGCGTTTTAGCTACTTATTTATCTAAATAAGGTTACAATTTATATGAAGCTATGTTAGTTTAGATGAAGGTCATTAACTTATAAAAACACATTATAATTAAATTCATTAAATTACCAAAGAAACATTTTTAAATAATATAATGTTAATGTTAATTGAATGAAATTGATTATGATATTTAATGTGATTCTTCTTTATTTGTAATATTAATGTACCTATGACTATAATGTTGAAATAAATGATATCTATGGAACACAACACAATCGATTTCATTCAAACTCTCATGTGACTAAATACAATTGATAAATCCTCCCTGAAAAATTAAAACGAGGTTTTGTTATGTTTTTTTTCTAAATCTTCCTGCTCTTTGGGCACAGCCCTATGCGTGTACCAGTCGTTACGGCGACATAATCCCAGCATTTCCCGCCTTTTGTTACTTCACATGCATTAACACCCATTCATTATAGTTGCAACAACACGAAATTTAAAATAGGACTCTATTGCTGCTAAAGAAAAAATGTGTTACACTCTCGGCGGGGAACAGAGAGTGGTGTGTCGGGCTCGCACCAACAAATTTCCCCCCGACAGCCAACGTGAGCAGTTGTGGGGGAGTCGGGATGGGGGAGCGGCCCACCTCGTAGCTGGAGCGTGTCTTCCCCCCCTCGGGACCGAGGTAACGGACGCCAGGTTTAACCCACGCCTGGCGTCTCCAGTCTCAGCAACGGATCTGTACGGCTCCGCTGCCTATCGCCTCTGCGCCCACCTGAGACTCTCGAGCTCTTCCTTCGGGAGACGGATGGAGTTCCAAGACCCATCGGCCGCGGAGGATAGGGAGGCCAGCAAACGCAATACCTACCGCATTCTCCTCATCTTCCGCGATCCACCTCCGCCTTTGCAAAATATTTTCTATTCTAGTCTATGAAATTTGGCAACCAAAAAAAAACAATTCTTCATATTAATCTATACTTATATTGAAAACCTAAAGAGTTTTTTGTCTGTTTGAATGCACTAATATCACAAAGTACTGATTTAAATTTTAAAATTGTTTATGTGTTGAATAGTTTATTTATTAAGGAAGGCTTTAGGCTATATAACATCACGCTGTGATCAATATGATTGTAGACGGCAGAATTACTTGTGAAGAAATTATATTATTGTAATTTTGTATATAGGTTAAGTTAGACGTAAGTTTTCTATGTATGTGTAAAAATAGGATAGTCTAACTTAGCATCAAAAGGTTATTTTCTCACTAGTCGCTAGTTGTACCATGTATTGTTAGTCTGCTCCCGCCACTAGGGACTAGTTGTACATTAAATCGTGGAATATTAGAAGGTGCATTTGTATGGCACATTACAGTCGCTTCCAGTCAACAGTCACTTCTAGTTCCAGTCAAGTTAACAGTGCAGTTTAGTGAAAAGTCTTTGTAACAGTTAGAGTCAGTGAACAGTTTTAGTGTTAGTGAACAGTTTTAGTGTTAGTGACAGTATCGGATTGCAGTGCTGTGCCCAGTTTGTGAACCTTTGTTGTATAGGCACAGTGTACGAAATAGACGTTGAAATTAGTTAGAATAGTTAGGACAGTTGGACAATACTCTAGTGATAAGTGTAGTGTAATAGACTGACAGCGAATACAGTTTTGTGCTTCGGATCCACAAGTGTTTGATTGTTCTCCTCAACGAACCCCGCCCTGAATTCTACAATGATCGAAGAATCAGTAGGAAATGTTTAAAAAGGGGTTTAGTAGCGTGCTAAGACGCAACGCCAATGCGTTTATAAAATAAGTTGTATTAAAACAACTGGCCAATTAAGTTTAACGCTAAAACATCATACGAGCAATCTATTTGTGGTGCCGTTTGATCTAACGAGACGCCATGTTGGCCGCCATGTTACTGTAAGTGACAGCTGTCACCTGTCGACGCGGGAAATTGCAAAGAAGGCTAGATTCCACTGGTTCTCAGGAAAGTTGATTTGTTTGATATTTTATTGACCGACTTCAAAAAAAGTAGGTTGTGTCTAAAAGTAATCAACGAATTTTTAGAAATTTCGGTTAAATTCAAGCCGATGGGAAAAGCAATCGCTTCCTAAGTCCAATGGTCGGACGTTATTTCGTGATGTACAAAAGAATATATTCCACGTGCATTTTTCCTAAGCTAACTTATCTTTATCAGATTAAGAGCTAGTGATGTTAGGGCATTATTTGTTTGTTTTCTAGGAATTGAATTAACAAAATAAATAGTTTAAAACCCGTCGAGATTTCGATATAAGCTCATCTTGGATTTTGAAATAATGTATAGAAAAACTGAAGGATTAAAGAAATTATGTCAAAATAAAAATTATTCGGAATTTTGTGACGGCTGCCGTCTATCAAATTAAAAAAACAAATCAAAATCGGTTTAAATCGGTAAATTATTCTTCATACTCCTGGGCAGGTTTTTGTCCACAGTAATTTTTAAATAAGTTCTTCACTTCACAATCTCTTTTCGTAAACCTTAACACCTCAAAAACCGAATTAAGTCGTGACTCGAGCTTTCGCCAGCTTTAGAAAGCTCGAGCGAAGGGAGCTTTCGATACCGTTGACGGACAGACGGATAAGTCTTGTACCTGTTGTGAAAGTAGATGTTAGATTGTGGTTTGGGCAAAAGTAATTGACGAGTGAGCTTTTAAGCTTCCGAAATGATGATAAAATCTAAACATAATGCATACCTAAGGACAGAGACTTCATACGCTTCGTTTTTTTAATTCTGTGGTAAGTAGTTTAACCCATTGACCTCCATTGACGCTTTAAAGCGTCATCAAGAATTTTGATCCAGACGCCGACGACGCCTTTAAGCGTCATTATTTGCCTTATGTTTGACGTTGAAGTAAAAAGTAATGAACACCATCTCGTATACACATTTATACACACCGCGCACAAGGTTACGATAGATTATTATTATTGATGTCTAAAAACGTCCTACAGCATAGAATTGAGTTAAAAAATGATAAAAATCAACAACTAAAATTATTAACGTAAAATCACACTGCACGACGCCGTGGACGTCTTAAAGCGTTAGGTAGTGATGTGACTAAGTGGACATTTTTAATACATTTTTTATTTTTATTTAATATGTAGGTATTAGATGATAACAATAAAATGTGATTATTTTTTTATTGTTCTACTGCTAGTGTATTAAAAGTGTTTTAGTAAATAACTATTATCATTATCTCTGCCTATGCACATACTTGATAGATGGATTGATGATGCTCACTCGTCATATGGTTAACGTACGAATTTTTTGTCTGTTTATATTTTACCTAATTATTAATGTTAAAAAAAAAAATCAAAAATTTCTTTATTTTCTTAAAGACATCCATATAACAAATAATGAGGGACTTCCCTTTTAAGTAACAATACTTGTGTTAGGGGAGTCCCGCTCTCTATAAGGAAACGTAGACAATTATAAAACAAAGAAATTGTTGACACGTTTAGCTTAAAGGGTTTACATCTTATTTGTTATGTTTTTAATGAGTGTGTGAACGATTATGTGAGTATTGTATGTGTTAGTAATTGTCTATGTGTTATTATTATTATTTTTTTTATACATACTGTTCGTATTATATGATGTTTTTATGTTAAACACATATTGGTTTTCACAGTCAATTGAGAAAAAGTTTGTAATGATAAACAGATGACATGCCATTGTGAATTAATTTCATGACTAAGGTTTTTACTATTTATTATTGAATTTAATCTGCTTAAAATATACCTTAATTTTTTTTTATAAAATTTTATGTTATCGATATACCCACCTAACTCCACTACGTCATGTTCACTTTAATGTACTGCCAACGCCAACGACGCTTTAAGTCGTCCGCTTGTGACGTCATAAGCGCGTATGCTGCTATTGATAGTGTTGGGAGTTGAAGATAGATAAAATATATTTTTTTCAATTACCCTACAAAAACTAAATGCTACTGAAGTTATTGTCCGTGTTTCTATATTGTAGACTTTTTGAGTAAAAACCCACAAATACATTATTTACGAAAATAGTTTAAATAATAATGGGTTGTGTTGAACTTTTACATATTCTGGAAGTAGTTGATGATGATGATATTTTTAATAAATCTTCGCCTGATAGTGAAGTAGGAGTAGGAGTGTTTCTTTTCGAGGCACTTATTTATTTTAATCAAACTAAATTAATGAGCATGACAACCGGATCAACAAATTCTAATTATTTCGTGAGTTATTCCATAAAGATTATAATACCCATATTTATTGTTTACTCAATCAACTGAAAAAAACTATGTATGATAAAGCTCATAAAAATTCGAAGTTCACTATGTCGCTGCTAGTTTTAAAATTTATCTAGATGTGACGTCATACGACATTTCAACGAAACACTGCACCGTGATTTTTTGATTTATTAAATAAAAAAATATGAATGTTTATCGTTAAGTGTATATGCACCGTAAAAACCGGGAAACATGATTTTGGTGTAAATTTGTAAAACGCCCCTTCGTATAACATATTTTGGTTTCTGTCGATAGAAAAATATATACAATGTTTTGTTGCTCTTCTTATACAAAAAATTAAATCATAATAAGTTCAAAAGGTGTACTTATTATAATTTCATCACCGACATTAATTCATATTATTTTGTTTTTAACCAACACAGTGGCGTTTTTTTCCAATTACATCGATAAAGTCCTTAACAACACTATAAGAGTAGGTAAAATTTGTCAAACATTTAAGTTGTGATCGCCGATGACGCTTTAAGGCGTCGACTAGTTGCGCCAAAATTCCTTGCATACTTTAAAAAAATCTTGTGATAATTTTCTGATTACTAAGACTTATAAAATTACTATTGATCTATTATTTCTTATTACGTTCAGTATGTATGAGCATTTATTTCTTTATCCTTAGTAATAGGTAATAAGGTTCGGAAACAAACGTTTATTCTTATCGCTTAGTGCAGCATGTCACATCACTATCGTATTGGGCGAAAATTCTAGCTAATAATACGCATGGCGTCGGGGGCAATATTTTCTATTTGAAGTCCGGCGGTCAATGGGTTAAGCACTTGTGTTACAGAAATCGGAAACAACGACGATACCACAACACCCAGACCCGAGAAAATATAGAAAAGTTAGTTTTCCAAATTGACCTAACCGGGAATCGAACCCGCAACCTTTCGGGCTTTGCCCGCCTACCTTAGCCACTGCGCCACCGAGGTCGTATGGATGTACACGCCTACGTATCGCCATCTGGTGGATTTTTCGAACGCGAAAACCCTCATTAGTAATTACCAATTCACCGTAATAAACCTTTATTCAAATTAATTTCCCAATTACACATTTTATTATTCACCGCACTCTGTCATCGTTAATCTGCTAATTAAATACCGCAATCATTAACTAGTTAATTGAATGGTCTGTTTAACTGATAATAATTTGTTTTGGATTGAGCACCGTATAACATTTAAAGTGTTTAGGGCGATTCTTGTTAATTGCGTTAATTATATTAAAAGACAGCATTATGTTTATTAGTTTGAAAAGGGTGACTATTCCGTTGAGAATGAATATGAATGGACACGTCAATGGTTATATGAAAATACAACCACACCAATCACAGTTTAAATGGGAAAATGTTTATTTTTCAAGTTAGAAATATGAAATTTTGCCCAGATATAGCTCGACACTTGGATTAAATTACGAACTTCTGTTTAATTTCGCAAAAAAAATCACAAGACCAAATCAGTGAAAAAAGAGGATAGAATTAAATAAAGACAGAAATGTTTAATGTCTGACATCGTATATAAAATTAATAATTTTCTCTACCTTAAGGTTGTCTGGAAGAGATCGCCTTCTAGCCATAAGACCGCCTAAATTGTACTTTAATCAATCTGTAAAACCTATTTCTGTAAAGTTTTTGTGCAATAAAGTATATCTTATCTATAACAGTAACTTAAAAATAAATTTAGGAAATCCGTCGTTTTATGGCGGCGGCCATCTTAGATTTGAAATTGTTATATTGAATATATTCTGCTAGTCAAGCCCTTTTATATGATACCCATATTGTGGGAGTTGTGTTAAAACATGCAATCCATAATTTTGTGACGGCGGCCATCTTTGATCGATTTTTATTAAACATAGCTAAGAACACTCCCGTCTTACTCATCTTTCAAACAAAAAAATCAAAATCAAAATCAAAATCGGTTTACTTGTTCGGGAGTTGCGATGCCATAGACAGATAGACACACGGACACGTCAAACCTCCGTAGCCGAGAGGCAAGCGTGCCGGACTTTGGCGTTCCGGGTTCGTTCTCCGGTCAGGTCAATATGGGAAATGAACTTTTCTGTATTGTCTCAGGTCCGGGTGTTGTGGTACCGTCTTTGTTTCTGATTTCTGTAACACAAGTGCTTTAGCTACTCACCACATAATCAGAGCAATGTATGTGATGTTGTCCTATATTATTTTTTTTATAATTCTCTTCACGATTGACCTCATCCCACCTGATGTTAAGTGGTAATGAGGTCCTAGCTTAAGGGTGACAAGTACAGCATAATCAATCTGTAACTGGACTTGTCGCCCTTACCTTGAAAGCTTGACCCCTGCTACTAATGTAGCACCCCCCAGGAGCTCTGGTAACCTTACTCACACGCAGGAACACAACAACACAGAAGTGATTGTTATTTGGCTGCGGTCTTCTGTAAGGTGGAGGTATTTCACCAGTCGAGCTGCTCTAGTTCGAGCGATAAATCGCTGTGCCCTACCTAACTAAGTATTTATATACACCCCGCCGATTTTGCGTCGGGGATTAATAAGGCATATACTCATTATTGGGGATAGACGGTACGCGTGCGAAGCCGGGCCAGGTCGCTAGTACTTGTATATGTATGACACGCAATTTAATTGCAGTTTTATATAAGAGGCTTATTTAATTGTAGCCTTCCATGATATGTAGGGTGAACATAAGATTTGAGTTACATTTTATAGTTTTTTACGCCGCACTAACGAATTTTAAATGTTATTAAAGAAACAGATGTTTTTTATCTCTTCTTGCGGTGCGGGAATCGAACCCACGACCTTAACGTCGCGCAACCGCACCGCACCGATGTTTCTTTAAAAATATGTGAGTTACATATTCTAACATAAAAATGACTTGCTGTTTCAACATATTTTACTCATCTTCTATTTACATAAATAAAACTAATTTCGCAACACGAAATCTTTTTGTAAAAATATATTAAGATGCGAAAAAGTCTTCGATTCCGTGGTTATCAAACATTTCTGCAACGAATGTACCACGGGCCGATAAGTATGTAGTTCTAAACATATTCGGCAGAGGGCACTTACCGGAGGCTAACGGTTGATACAGCAGAACAATTTCATCGCCTACGATAACTTGCGGTTAGCTCAGTTGGAAGAGCAGCACGCGCGATACCTTAAGGTCGTGTGTTCGAAATTTCGAATCCGAAACCACAAGGGGAGATTAATTTGTTTCGGTTTCTTTAAAATAATTTTAAGAGAGGTAGGGCAGAAGACCGCGGCCAAATAACAATCACTTCTGTGTTGTTGTGTTCCTGCCTGTGAGTAAAGTTTACAGAGCATCTGGGGAGGGTGGGGGGTGCTACATTAGTAGCAGGGGTCAACCTTCAAGGTAAGGGGCGACAAGTCCAGTAACAGTTTTACTATGCTATACTTTTCGCCCTTAAGTTAGGACCTCATCACCACTTAACATCAGGTGGGATGAGGTCAATCTTGGAGTGCATTATAAAAATAAAGTATTTAAAGTTCGCTTGCGGTGTGAAACACTATAATATTTGTAAAAGTTGAATACGTACTTTTAAATTCATTTATTAATACCTAGACACAGAATGACGACAGTAAAAAGCACTTCAGACTTATGACGTGCACATAAGAATCAATATCGAAATGCAAATATTTAACAAAATACTAAACTGTTCAAAAACGCTTGTCGCTTAGCGTAACCCCACACTAGCGTTCTTTGAGCGTCGACGCCCACGCTACTCTGACGCGACGAAAATAAATGCTATTCGGGCCAGGTGTCAAATAGGTAAAATATATTTTTTCCTTTACAAGTTGAAAGCATTAATTTATCACTGCAATATAAAACATTATATTGTGCGTTATTCAAATCTTGCATTTCCATTTTCGAAATAACTGTACATGACATCAGCGCGGCGCGACGCTCGAACGCGATGTGCAGAGGACACCCAGAGCAAGCGCCGCTCAAACGCCGCGCCGACGCTGTGCGGGCGCCGCGTCGACGCAACGCCCAACCAACGCTAGTGTCGGGAGGTCGCCGGCAAGACGCTGACGCTCGAAAGACGCTAGTGTGGGGTCCCTCTTACACTTGCAGGCCTAGCATGCGCCCTCTAGTAAATTTTATCGCGCTCTTAAGAAATATCAAAATCGATGCGTCAAGTGCTGATTGGCTGAAATTACGAAAACGGTGTACTATCACCCAATTAACGGTATAGAAATTTTTGTCGTCTCATGCGAGAAATATGACGTATTGCGCATGCTAGGCCTGATTGTGTCGTAGGTCTTGCCTTGTTCACGCGGCTGCGCACGCGCTTATTTACGAGTACCCGCACTTACTAGACACAAAAATCGACAAGCTTTTTCTTGCATATGCCGTACTGTGCGCAAATCGGTTATGTTATGTTATGAAATGAAATGAAATTAAATGAAATTAATTGAAATTAAATGAAATTAAATGAAATTAAATGAAATTAAATGAAATTAAATGAAATTAAATGAAATTAAATGAAATTAAATGAAATTAAATGAAATTAAATGAAATTAAATGAAATTAAATGAAATTAAATGAAATGAAATCAAATGATTTATTTCTGCAAGTGGATTTACAATAAATTCTTTTGCACGTCAATTATTTTTTCCTACCAGCGCCTCGACGTTGGTTCTGTTGAGAAGAAGCGCCGCAACAAACTCAACAGATATCCTCTTTTAAAATAAATTACAAACATCACAATTTGGCATTAAAATATTTGAATTAATAATATAAAATATCTAGGTGCAGATGGACATTTTAACAATTCCACATATTTTTATCATATTTTACTTTTTAAATATTGTATTTTCTCAGTAAATGATTTCTGTAATCTTTTGGAGAAAATAAAAAATGTCTTTAAACTTAAATATTTACCATAATGCGCCTTTCAAGCTTGAATTTCCCATAGCGCCATAAAGCATGGTGCCCCTTATGGCGTGTTATCCGTCACGCAACCAGCAGTGGTTCCGGTTCATTCCGGCGATTCCCGGTCTAGCCTATCCGGTGGAAACCGGTAATTATTTATGACTCGTCTGCGAATGGAAAATTACTATTGTTCTAATACTGTGTGTTGACCGCGACTTTGCGCGTTATATCGGTACAAAATATATTTGATGCAGACATGATAGTAAATTAGCTCAAAACTTCAGACAACCCAATTTATTTAAATTACAAAAGATTGTTACAAATCCATACTATGTAATCCCTACTTCCCTACTAATATTATAAATGCGAAAGTAACTCTATCTGTCTGTCTGTCTGTCTGTCTGTGTGTCTGTTACGCTTTCCTGCTTAAACCTCTCAACCGATTTGGATGAAATTTGGTATAGGTATACGTTGAATCTCAAGAACGGACAAAGAATAATTTTTATTAGAAAATAAGGGGGGAGGGGGGTAATACCACCTTTGAAAGTTTATATGGAAAAATGTTTATTTTTGAAGTTAGAGATATGAAATTTGGCACAAATATAGCTCGAAACTTGGATTAAAATATAGACTTCGTTTTGTTTCGAATATTAGGGGAGAAAGGGGTAAAACCGACCATGAAAGGATGTAGTCCACGCGAACGAAGTCGCAGGCACAGCTAGTATTATATATGGGGAAGTTACTCTTGTTTGTCTGTTTGCCTGTCCGGCTTTCACGCCTAAACCACTAAACCGATTTTGATGAAGTTTTGTATAGGTATACGTTGAACTTCTAGAACGGACATAGGATACTTTTTGTTTTGAAAAAAAGGGGGAATGAGAGTAATACCGCCCTTGGAAGATCTCATGGAAGATTATGTTAAAAATATGATATTTAACACAAATATAGTTCGAAACTTGAATTAACCTCTTAGCTGGTAAGCGCCATCTGCCGTATGAGTTCAGAACTACATTCTTGGCAGAAATTGTTAGCGTTCAACAAATATAAACAACCCAATACAAACTGGGTTGACTGGTAGAGAATGCCCCTAGCATTAAGTCCACCTGTTGTACCTATTTGTGCAATATTTTTTTTTTTTTAAATAAAAAATAAATGCGCCAGACAATCACACCAATCACCTGGTCTCAAACTAAAGTTTCCCTTTGCACTATGAGTACCAGACGACGGATACTAACTGGGGGCGTCATCTCAGAACACCCTGACACAGGTCATTTTTGAAAAGTTCGTTTTCCAAATTGACCCGACCAGGAATTGAACCCGGGACCTTACGCTCTTTGGCCACCTACCTTAGCCACTGCGTCGTCGAATTTCGCGGTCACAGTTAGTGTAATAACTCAATTTGAGCGAACTGCAGTTGCAATGCGGGCGAATGCAGTCCGGACCGCGTAATGCACTATTACTGCATTTAAACTATCGGCGAAGTGAACTGAGAATTACTCCTCGCTTTAATTTTAGGGACGGGCGAGCGGGGATATCGACGTCGATGAAATCTTTATCAGGAAACAAAAGATTTCTCAATTCGATCGTATGATTTCTTTATATGCATTCGAAAATGATTTCATCATTTATAATCGATTTGAATGGTTTTTGTTTCGAAAAGAAGATTTTTGCTGGAAAGAAGCGGGGGTATCATGACTAGAAAGTATTTGGAGACCAGCAAAATCTCTTTTCATATCTAGTCCTATTTGTAAATACTTCTTAAATAAGAATTATCATTTACATCTTTTACAGAATTTAGGATCTGGATAGAATGAGAAAAATCGACGGGAAGTCTTTTTTTGTGCAAAGTAAAAAGTGGGTACGTAGTCTGACGTACTTCTGTTTGTACCCACTGGACATATTGACATCATTTACCAATAATTGTATAGTATTCAAAACTACAGAGTTTCTTGTCGGTATCTCTTTGGTAGTTGAAGGTTCAATCAATTAATCAATAATATGTTTCTTTATTCACTTTTGAATGGTTTTTGAATGCAATGCAAAGTGATTCTACTTCTGGTTCGGTACCTATATCTTTATCAAAGTATTTAAATAAAGCTAAGCATTTGTTGGTATTTAATCTGATTTCATATGTTTATTCTAAATGTTAGTTTAAACATTATATACTTAATGGATATGTATAATTTTATTGATATATATTTATTTATTTGTAAATATTTTCTCAATTAATATTTTGCACGGCCGCACCCGTTTCTCAATATCTACTATTTCCTCTACCTAAAGGTTGTCTGGAAGAGATTGCTTTTTAGCAATAAGACCGCCTAAATTGTACTTAATTATGTCTGTAAAACCAATTTCTGTAAATTTTTCTGTGCAATAAAGGGTATCTATCTACCTATATCTACCGAGAAGACGCCGGTAAGAAACTCAGCAGATCAGTTACAGTAGCAGTATCTAACTTATTGTTGAGTGTAGCTCACTTTGGACCAGGTCATTTATTAGCATAATTTGGTTTAAATCGACACATTTGAGAGGTGCTACTGATGTAATCTAAATAAATAAAAAGATTTGACTGTTGACCATCTCAGTTGAATTCAATCAACATTCCTATTGATATATTTTCTAGATCATATAATAAATAATGATTTAACAAACCTTTCCTTGAAATATTTTATTGCTTTTCTCCGGTAAGTCATAAGTAAGTGGAAGTAACTTTTCTCCCATTGCCTGATTTAAGGAAGCCAGTGTTTGACACAAGAATAAAATAATAAATTTGACGACCTCCGTAGCCGAGAGGCGAGCGTGCCGGACTTTGGCGTCGCGCCATCTCTGAGGTTCCGGGTTCGATCCCCGGTCGGGTCAATATGGGAAACGAACTTTTCTATATTGTCTCGGGTCTGGGTGTTGTGGTACCTTCGTTGTTTCTGATTTCTGTAACACAAGTGCTTTAGCTACTTACCACAGAATCAGAGCAATGTATGTGATGTTGTCCAATATTTATTTATTTATTTATTTATAAATTGATTGTTGGTGTTACAAACAACCTTATCCTTTGTAAAAACTATCGACATCAATAAACTGTGCCTCGTCCCATCCCTAACGCCTGCTATAACAGATTGGCCAGCTTTCACCGCGGCTTAATAGTTCCAATACTTAATTACAGCACTACCAACTATCTGGTGCGAGTTACTTTAGTTCACAATAGTTATTCCTTGGTATGTATTGTTATTTAATGGGTTCTTTTTAATTCAGCTACAAAAAAATACTAACTTAACCTAAATAATAAGTGAGCCACAAATTTAATAAGTGAGCCACTTGCCCAAATTATCGGAGGTCGTCGTATCAGATGCTGGTACCTTAATAATAAGTTGGCTACAAATTTAATAAGTGAGCAACTTATGCTTGGGCGACTTGTGCCTCAGACAGTATTTCTGTCGCCCAAATTAGTAAAAAGGTGCCTGTGAAATGAATTAAAAATTAGACAACATCACGTACATTGCTCTGATTCTGTGGTAAGTAGCTAAAGCACTTGTGTTACAAAAATCAGAAGCAACGACGGTACCACAACACTCAGACTCGAGACAGCATAGAAAAGTGCGTTTCCCATATTGACCCGACCAGTACCGAACCCGGGACCTCAGAGATGGCGCGACAACAAAGTCTGGCACTCTCGCTTCTCGGCTACGGAAGTCGTCGTATCGTTCGGTACCTAAATAATAAGTTGGCTACAAATTTAATAAGTAAGCCACGGGTGACTTCTGGTTCAGTCAGTATTTCTGTCGCCCAAATTAGTAAAAAGGGGCCTTTGAAATTATTTCTTGATAAGAATATATACCTTGTTCTTACTGTATGTTGTATGCTGTGTATAGTTTATATATGTGTTTAACAGATATGGAATTTTCTAATGATATTTTTTTTACCATTTCTCAGTATATTGTTAGAAGAAATATTTACTACTTGTCACTATTAAATAAAGCAGGAATTAATTACAATATGTAAATTTATATATTTATTTTATTATTTAGTATATCAAGAATTATAGTAAAGCAAAACGTAAATCATATGACTGATATTAAATATAACACTGGTAGTTCACACAACACACATCCCACTTTCACATGCACACCCACGCTCCTCATTCACACACACACTTACATGAAGAATTGATTAAAAATTGAAAATTCTTCCAGGTGGACTCCCAGGGGTCCACGGGAGACTTGCTCGGGGTCTACGTAGGCGTGAATAAACAATGGGGATCCATAAGATGTTAATGGAACGAAAATTTATCTGCCGTTACAAACCTCTTAACAAAAAAAAGGAGCAAGTTTAACATCACAGAGCGGGGGGATTAACGGTTATTGCTCGCAAAAATAAAGCCAAACATTGATCATTTGCTGACACTCCGTCAAATACATCCTTCCCATTAATTAAAATTATGACCTGAACCTATATCACCTTATTAATAAATTCTTGTAATTCTATTCTTTTAATAAATAAAGTGTAACAAAATGTACCATTTTTCGTTTTTATTTTACCTATCGGAATATAGGGACAGAACTCAGAAGCGACACAATTTTTATGCTTTAGCGACGAATGTTGTAGAAATGTAACAGCACCGAAACCAGTAAAAAATTTAAAGTGGTCCACGAGAAAAATAAGTTTGGGAACTACTGCTATAGAACTTAGGCTCTATAGTTCTTATTTGTGTTCTATTTTTGTAATCTTAGCTCGCGTGTGAGAAAACAAACTGTTTTTTTACTTCACTTACTTACTTTTACTTTATATATTCCATCGTAGACAATGAAAAAGTCTTCTTATAAAATTCAAATGGAAATAAATCGCTTTTCCCATTTCCAAACTTAAGTTGTCAGTCAACGTCAGAAAGCGCTGACGTCATAGACGCCATCTTTGATTGACGCAAATTCCACTTTTATTGAAGTTCTATGAAGAGAGACCTAATGCTATTTGGAGTTCCGTTTTCTTTGAAACATTAAAACAAATATTATATTATGTGTATTAAATAAAAGGACTTATTATTTTATATACTACTAGCTGTGCCCGCGACTTCGTTCGCGTGGACTACATCCTTTCATGGTCGGTTTTACCCCTTTCTCCCCTAATATTCGAAACAAAAAGTAATCTATATTTTAATCCAAGTTTCGAGCTATATTTGTGCCAAATTTCATATCTCTAACTTCAAAAATAAACATTTTTCCATATAAACTTTCAAAGGTAGTATTACCCCCATTCCCCCCTTATTTTCTAATAAAAAGTAGCCTATGTCCGTTCTTGAGATTCAACGTATGCCTATACCAAATTTCATCAAAATCCGTTCAGCCGTTTAAGCGTGAAAGAGTAATAGACGGACAGACGGACAGACAGACAGACAGACAGACAGAGTTACTTTCGCATTTATAATATTAGTATGGATAGTATGGACTAGCGACCCGCCCCGGTTTCGTACAGATGCAATGTAAATACTTATAAATGTTGGCTTTCATTATAGACGTTTCACAAATACTGGTGTAATTTATACGAATAAAAGAATTTGAACTTTGAACTTGAAATCCATGATACACACCATAATAAAATGATAGCGATTTATCGCTCGAACTGGAGCAGCCCAACTGGTGAAATACCTCCACCTTACAGAAGACCGCAGCCAAATAACAATCACTTCTGTGTTGTTGTGTTCCTGCGTGTGAGTAAGGTTTCCAGAGCTCCTGGGGGTTGCTACATTAGTAGTAGGGGTTAAGCCTTCCCAGGGGGGGAGGTGATACCCCTACCTGGCGCGTCCCCCGGTGGCGGATAGGGGAAGCCGTCGGCCGCCGCCCGGAGGGTACTCCCGCTTACAGGGATGCCCTGCGGACGGCGGTCGGCGGTCGGAGATTAGCTCCCGCGGACCAAACACACTGGGGGGGTGGGGTAGGCGGGTTTGGGGATGGGGGATGGGGGGGTGGGGAATTTGGGGGGTGGGGAATACCGTCCTCTCTGCTATTCTCGGTTTGAGAAGAGCAGTTGAGGACGAGGCGCGTAGGTGTTAGGGCTCGGTGGGTCGAACTGGCCAAAGTGGCTGGGGAGACGCGGTCCTTTTCAGGACCACCACCGGCAAACCTGCTTCTCCTCCTTGTAGCCCAGGTAGGCCTGGGGAGGGGGGAGGGGTAGGGGGCTTGCCTTCATTGGCCGGCCCAAGAGGAAGGATACCTCATTAAAAAACCCCCTAAGCTCGACGTTGGGAGTGGCACGAGACGTCGGGGCCATCTCTCCCTCGGAGGGATGGTGAGGAGATGGGTCAAAGCTCCTCCTATCGACCCCACCGCCCGGCACCGGCCGACCCCGGGCGAGTATTAGGCTTCCCCGTACAACTGGCTCTGTACGGGGTGACCAAATGTTTCCAGCATTGCTCGTGGGAACAATTATGAGTTCTACTAAAAAACAACCAATTGGGGGGGGGGAAAGAGTGGATAGTGTAGTCGATTCTGACGACGACGTTTCGGACGTGTCCGGAATGAGTGTGTCGGACGTGGAAACAACATGTTCAACACCACGGCGCTCTGGTCGCGCCGTTGTTCGAAGCCGCAGCAGCAGCTGCGCGTCTATAGACGGAGCGGGATCTTTGGCTGGGAGGAAACGGCCCAGTCAAGAAGAGAAGGAAGGTGATGTTGTCCTTCGAAAAGGGCAACAAGCGAAGAGGGGCCGCGGGCGCCCGCCCACCACCGGGGAATATGTTGGTGTGGCGGAAGCCAAAAGGGAATACCGCAAAAAGATGGAGGAGTTGGAGAAAAAGAAGGCCGCAGAGACCTGGGACCAGAACATCTCCACACACATTGAGAAGGTGCAACGTACGGCAGAGGAGATCGTTTATGTCGAGAGGACTCTCTCGCCAGAAACATTAGCGCGGCAGGAGGCATCGAAGAATCTCGAAGACCGGCCTTCATTCCTCCTCGTCGCCCAGTCAATGCGGACAGCGGACCTTGTCCGGAACATAGCGAAGGGATCCGGCAATCTTAAGGGCACATACATCAAGGCCCTTAAATTGGCAGCCGACGAGTGGGAGAAGGTGGCTGCCAAAATGTATGAGCGCAACGCTACTCAGGAGATGAGAGCGCTAGAGGTGACGGCCAGGCGGGTCACAGACGAGAACGAACGGCTGAAGGAGCGTCTGACCCGCCAAGACAAAGAATTGGTGGAAATGCGAGCGGAGATCGCAGAGCTGAGGGACAAAATGGTGGCGCAGGGAGTCCCCGAGAAGGACAAGCTGCTCAATTACCTTGACTCCCGATTCCGGGAGTTTGAGAAGCGGCTGCCACCAGTTGCTGAGCAGCAGAGTGGGGCACAACTGTCGTCGCGTCCGATGACAGAGAAGGGCCCGGCCGCTGGGCCCAAACCACGGACTCCCGCTAGCAGCACTTCTGCGATGCGGAACCCCGTCGCCCCAGCGCCTGCGTCGAAACCCCACAAGGGGAAAAAGGGGGGAGCTACACAACCCCTCCCTCCTAGGGAGTCCCGCCCCCTGCCACCTCCACCCGCGTCTATGGATGCGGCATGGTCAACGGTGACTAAGAGGGGGACGAGAAGGGCAGCAAGGGCTACGGAAGCCCCACCGCCTCCGCCCAAACCACAGGCGGCGAAGAAGAAGAGACGGCCAAACCTGCCGAACCTCCGCCCCACTCAGACGGCGGCAGTATCAATCACGATACTGCCGGAGGCCGCTGAGCGGGGCCTGACGTATATGGAGGTCCTCACCAGGGCCAAAGAGCGGTTCTCCATACGAGATCTGGGGATCGAAAAGTTGAGTTTTCGTCCAGCGTTGACGGGGGGGCGACTTCTGGAGCTTAGCGGCGGCTCCGAAGCTGAGAACCGCAGTAAGGCGGACCAGCTAGTAGAAAAGTTGCGTGAGGCCGTCCCGGTGGATGGCGTGAGATTCGCCCGGCCTGAGAGGTGCGCAGAATTGCGCATCTCTCAATTGGACGACTCGGTCACCACCGGGGAGGTCGCTGCCGCAATTGCAGAAGCGGGGGGGTGTTCGGCGGGGGACATCAAGCTGGGTCCGATACGCCGAGCAGGCAGGGGAATGGGGGCCTGCTGGGCTCGTTGTCCTGCGTCGGTGGCAAAACAATTAGTCGCATCGGGTCGACTGCTGGTTGGCTGGTCTGTAGCAAGGGTGCTACTTCTTGAGACCAGGGACCTGCGCTGTTTCCGGTGCCTCGAAAAGGGGCACGTCAGGCTGCAGTGCGGGTCTGAGGTGGATCGTAGCACCCAATGCTACAGGTGTGGTAAAGACGGTCACCTAGCTCGCGACTGTGGGCATGAGCCGCACTGTACCTTTTGCAGTGCGGCGGGTAGGAAGGCCGACCATATTGCAGGTGGCAGGGCCTGCAAGACCGCGAAGCCCAAGAGACGGGCCGCTGGTAATAGCGACAAGCCGCCGTCGCAACCAGCTCGACCCGCCCCTGACGTCCAGATGACGGGGGAGTAGGCCCTTAAGGCCGTGAGTCCCGAAGGCGCCAGAACGGGGAATTCTGGCGTCGCTCGAGGTGACGGGGCATGCTGGGTGGTCCGGCATGCCCCGTGGTGCGGGAATTCCACCTGACGCACCGAGACGCGCTGCGCCACGCGCGGCAATTGCGTTTAGGGGGGGGGATTGCGTAATGCTTTAATGGCGCTTCCCGGCCCCCCCCACCACTGCGCAGAGTAGGACCACCCCGGGAGTTTTAGTCGGTTCGAGTCCGACACACCACTCTCTGTCTCCCCGTGGCAGAGAGTGACGGTGCGTGGGCATTTCTCCCGGGAAACAAAAAAAAAAAAAAAAAAAAAAAAAAAAAAAAAAAAAAAAAAAAAAAAAAAAAAAAAAAAGGGGTTAAGCCTTCAAGGTAAGGGCGACAAGTCCAGTAACAGCTTTATTATGCTCTACTTGTTGCCCTTAAGCTAGGACCTCATTACCACTTAACATCAGGTGGGATGCGGTCAATCTTGAAGTGTAATATATAAAAAATATATATATATATATATTAGGTACAGTGAATTAAAAGTTTAACAATTAAATAAAAGCCTTATATGAAAAGGTCACTGGTATTTTGAATTTTGAATTTAATTGTTATTTTCTTTATGTTGCAGGTAAATAAATCATCGATGGATAACGTATTTGTCGCCGTATTTGTAAGTAGATATTTAACTATTCCTGGTCTGATGGAACAACGGTTCGGGTTCGATTCCCGCGCAGCACAAAACTGCACAAGCACCCTGTATCTGGATGTTTATAAATGATATAATTTCGTCCAATAAGTCTAATAGAAAGAAAAAGAAAGAAACATTTATTACTAAAAGACATCACAACATTGTCAAGTACACATATACAGAGAGGAGACAAAGAGATAACGACAAAAAAATATATATACAATAAAACGAGAAATTGATCTCCTCGCGATCTCCTCGTCAGCCGGGCGGTGCAGACCATGACAAGGCGTAATGTCCTAAATAAAAGGGCCTCACTCAGCATAAGTCATGACCCAGGCCCAGGCCATGACGCTGGTGCACAGTGAGTCCTGCCGAGTGATTACGCACGGACGCCAGCGAGGTTGCACAGTAACGTACCCATTCATTTTGGGTTTTCATAAACAAAAAAGAAAAAGAAGAAATAATAGTATTTGTACATACATAAATGATGATACTTTAATATACCTACACAAAAAATAAATATGAAAGTGGGTAGTGTCAATTGTGTCAAATATATATAATAGGGTATCCCTAATAACTTCTAAACCAACGAAAGTATTTAATTCTATCCTGCCAATAGAAAACGCGAAATTTTAATGATTCAATCATAATCATAATCAATTCATTTATTCATGTTAGTTACAAGTAACGCATGCATCGTCATAATGAATACAAACCAAAATTGAAGCTACATCCGGTTCGGAACCTAATCCTACCGATTAGAATCCGGCAAGAAACTCAGTAGTTATCCTAATCTTTACAATATTTGGAACTAGAGAACTTAAAAATATGGTGTGCTAGCGAGCAAATAATCATGTCCATATATGTTTATCATTGAAATATTCATCAAGTTTGTAGTACCCTTTTTTCATTAAACACGATTTAACATAGACCTTAAATTTATGCATGGGTAAGTCAATAATATCTTGCGGTAACTTGTTGAATATTTTTATACTTAATCCAACGAATGTTTTACTGGTTTTGCGGAGCCTATGGTTTGAAATAGCGAGCTTGTGTTTATTTCTTGTGTTAAAACTATGAACATCAGATTTCTTAAAGAATAAATTAAGATTTTTTCGTATATACATAATACAGTCAAGGATGAATTGCGACGCTACAGATTCCTAAAAATCAAGTAAATATTTTGGATCTACCAAATTGTAAATCTTTTGGACAGAATGAAGTTTGTCGGGTCCGCTAGTAAATAATACTTTTTATCCTGATATAACGTAAACAAAGTCACAGGCTAAAGGTTCCGTGATTGTAACCAGTTAATAGGACCATAGGTGTGGTACGTCCTACATATAACGTTAATTTGTGCAAAAACCCGGCATATATTATAGGCGTGACTCTACGTGGCTCCCTCAGTGCCGAGCGTGACATGCAAATGATTGTAATATCACAGTAAACATGACGCCAGTGAGCTAATCCCTGAACTGAGTTTACGACCTCCGTAGCCGAGAGGCGAGCGGGCCCGACTTTGGCATCGCGCCATCTGAGGTTCCGGGTTCGATCCCCTGTCGGCTCAATATGGGAAATGATCTTTTCTGTATTGTCTCGGGTCTGGGTGTTGTGGTACCGTCGTTGATTCTGATTTTTGTAACATAAGTGCTTAAGCTACTTACCACAAAATCAATGTATGTGATGTTGTCCAATATTTATTTATTATTTATTTATTATAATTTTTATAGTGATTTACGCTGCACTAGCAAACTTTAAATTAGTGTATAATTAGTACTTAGATTGGCTTTTTTCTTGTAAAAAAAACTACTGAGTTTCTTGCCGATGTCTGTAGTTATGGGTTCCAAACCGGAGGTAGCTTCATTAATTTGTTTTATATAGAGACTATACATAAGTATTACTAATGTAATCTATATGAATAAAAAAATAGTGACTTTGACTTTGATATTGAAGAAACTGAAAAATTGTATCTCCCCTTGCGGTTGACTCGAACCCACGACCTTCGCGTGCTGCTCATCCAACTGAGCTAACCGTAAAAAAAGTGTGCCATGTAGCCTACTTGAACAAAGAAATATTTGATTTGATTGATTAATGCCTTGTCCTAATAATTTGAATTTGAAAAATATAATTACGAATAGTAATAAACTATACTAAAACGACCGACGGACGACTGATGACAGCTGATATGGAAAATAAATTTGCAATTAGAATTAACATCTCGTAAAAAAACAGATAGTCATTTTCGACATATTACGATTCTTAACATATTAGAACCGAGTTGCCTCACTGGGTACTAACAGATTGTGGCGCGACAAACGCGCCGCTCGTGCAAACGTCCCCATTTACATACAAACACGTATTTAGCGATTCAGGACTCACGCGATGCACTTGCTAAAGAGAATGCGTTGTAGGAGGTGCTCGCGAGAATCCTACTAAGGATCCATACTAGTGTTGCCGGATAATCGATTATCGATTAATCGATTATTCCCCCCTCAAATAATCTAATAATCGATATGACTATCGATTATTATCAATACTATCGATCATTATCGATAGTATCAATACTATCGATAGTCATATCGATTATTAGATTATTTAGGCCTCTTTTGGAATAATCGATTATAATCGATATACAATCGAATCGACGGCAACACTAATCCATACTAATAATAAAAATTAACTACACGCCCCGTCTTTTTTTTAACACACTTCAAGATTGACCTCACCCCAGCTGATGTTAAGTGGTAATGAGGTCCTAGCTTAAGGGCGACAAATACAGCATAATAAATATGTTACTGGACTTGTCGTCCTTACCTTGAAGGCTTGACCCCTGCTACTAATGTAGCACGCCCCAGGAGCTCTGTAAACCTTACTCACACGCAGGAACACAACAACACAGAAGTGATTGTTATTTGGGTGCGGCCTTCTGTAAGGTGGAGGTGTTTCACCAGTCGGGCTGCTCCAGTTCGAGCGATAAGTCGCTGTGCTCTACGTCTATTCGCTCGGGTGCAATGCTGATACTAAATACACTACAGAAAAACTGTGAACGTAGGCATGCTCCCGCCGCGGCGCCCCGTCCGGCCGGCACCACTGCAAACGCTACGTCCCGCAATATTTAAATAAAATAAAAAATAAAATTAATTTATTTCTAAGATTTGACGACTTCCGTAGCCGAGAGACGAGCGGGCCGGAATTTGGTGTTGCGCCATCTCTGAGGTCCCGGGTTCGATCCCCGGTCGGGTCAATATGGGAAACGATCTTTTCTGTATTGTCTCGGGTCTGGGTGTTGTGGTACCGTCTTTGTTTCTTATTTCTGCTACACAAGTGCTTAGGCTACTTACCACAGAATCAGAGCAATGTATGTGATGTTGTCAAATATTTATTTTATTTATTGAAGATAAGTACACGTTAAACAAGTATTACTGATCCCACACTAGGCTAAGCCTGTCCCGTGGGGAGCATAGGGAGGTATTTAACAGTATGGATAATTCTAGCACAAGTGCGACACGCAATATTTTTACGAAAAAATATATAAATCTGTAATATCTTATGCTGTAAAGGACCATATATATATTTATATTAAATTAACAATATGTTTAAGTAAAGTTCGAAACCATAAATAAAATATGGATTATACCTTGTTTTAAATATTAGGAAAGATAGGGATAAAACCGACCATGAAAGTATGTCCTTCGAACGAAGTCGCGGGCACAGCTATCTTTATTGGCCAGTAACACTAATTCTGTGGTAAAGAACTAATTCACTGTGTTACAGAAATCAGAATCAACGGTACCACAACGCCCAGACCCGACTCGTATATAAAAGTTAGTTTAACATATTGAGCCAATATTGATTTGATTGCTCGCTGCGTGACCCAAGATTTGACTGGTAGAGAATGCTTCTAATATTAATTCTGTGCTTTGTTGTGCAATCAATTTATTTTCAAATAAATATATTTTTATAAAAATATATAAATATCCACAATAATACATATATTATATCTTAATTAGGAAATGTTGAGCTACATACCTCGTGATGTAGCCCCGCCCTTTCTCCCTCCAAAGGTTTTGCCCTTAGACAAGCAATTACCGTGGAAACAAAGAACCGCTATAAGGGCTGAGTGCAGTAATCCAATACGGAAACCAGACCGACGGACAAACAATTTTCACTCCATTTCCTAATAGAGACCGAGCCCTAAGGCAGCGGTGCTCAAACTTTAGATAAAAAAATCTAATTATTATTTTTTGAATAATAGAAATTGTCTTTATTTATTTTCTTGTAGCCTAGAGGCGAGCGTGCCGGACTTTAGCATCACCTTCTCTGAGGTTCCGGGTTCGATCCCCGGTCGGGTCAATATGGGAAAAAACTTTTCTGTATTGTCTCAGGTCTGGGTGTTGTGGTACCGTCGTTGTTTCTGATTTATGTAACACAAGTGCTTTAGCGACTTACCTCAGGATCAGATCAATGTATGTGATGTTGTCCAATATTTATTATTATTATTTTAACTTTATCAAAATTATTTATTAATCGTCTGATTATGTCAAAACTACCGCCGTGTTAGGAATTTTGGTGCTATGGAGAAGAACCGTCAAGAAATTTTATAGTTACTCTTTTACAAAATCCCTACTAATCCCTACTGATATTATAAATGCGAAAGTAACTCTGTCTGTCTGTCTGTCTGTTACGCTTTCCGGCTTAAACCTCTCAACCGATTTTTATGAAATTTTGTATAGGTATACGTTGAATTTCAAGAACGGACATAGGCTACTTTTCATTAGAAAATAAGGGGGGGGAGGGGGGTAATACCACCTTTGAAAGTTTATATGGGAAAATGTTAATTTTTTAAGTTAGATATATGAAATTTGGCACAAATATAGCTCGAAACTTGGATTAAAATATAGACTACTTTTTGTTTCGAATATTAGGGGAGAAAGGGGTAAAACCAACCATGAAAGGATGTAGTCCACGCGAACGAAGTCGTGGTCACAGCTAGTTACAAATAATGGGCATTACACGCGTCCAGTGCCAACCAGTCATCAAACTACAAATATATTTGGTACACGTATCAAACACATGTATAGGTAGAGCATACTCAAATATTCCTAAAATCGGAAACATCGATTCTTTTTACTTGTCCGCTTCGCGTGAAATGCCCCATAAATAACAAAACATACAATTAGTGGTGTTGGCGACAGATCTGGCAACCCCGTTGCTTGGTAGTTGTTATCGTGTGTAATTTGTTTGGCTAGCATCGGGGTTCGATTGTGGTTTTTTCCTATTTTTTTGTACTTATAAGTGATTTTGTGAATATAAGTTTAAATCGGAATATCTTGATATTTCTGTCCGTAACAAGTGGATGAAAATATCCAGTGTACATACATACATAAAGAAGGCCATGATCTCCAAAAAAATTTGTAATTTTAATACCCTCTATATTAAAATTGCCAATTTTAATGTTACTATTTTTGATGACTCATACTACAACCCCACCTGATGTTAAGTGGTAATAAAGTCGTAGGTTAAATGCGATAAGTACATAATAAAGCCGTTACTGCACATGTCGCCCTTACCTTGAAGGCTTGACCCCTGCTACTAATGTAGCACCCCCCAGGAGCTCTAAAAACCTTACTCACACGCAGGAACACAACAACCTCAATGAATAAATACATAGCTATTAACTAAGTTATCACTTGCCGAGAGTTGTTCAAAGGGACGAATACTTAACTTAGCGAGCAGTAATTAAGTTAACTGTCGCTAAGTTTGCTCCGAAATAAGTAAAGGTGAGGAAAACTTTATTTAGGAGTCTCTTTCATTGAAAATAAAACTATATCTATACTTATTTCTTCTATATAGATATAGTTTTATAGTTTAAAAATAAAAGTGATAGTTTAGAATTTAATTATATGTTACAAAATAGTGAAGCTAATACTCTTAATAGTTTATTTTAAGGTCAGAGAAATAAAGGCTATTTTTTTTATTCATTGAAAATATTGTTTTACCAGTTGTTTTGTTTCTAAAATACTTGTCATAAGATAACGTTAAAGTATTACTTAACGCCTCGGAGCCTTTTCACTACAAACAAACGAACAAACAAATCTTTCCTCTTTATAATATTAGTATAGATAAGTAAAACGTAACCTGTTTCGAAGAAATTGAGAACGCGTTCAGACAGACAAGCTCTTCAGCTTTATAATACGAGTAGTAATACAGAAAGCGTCCATCTAATGCCTCCTCCACACTACTCGCGAAGTTGAACGAAGTTAGACGAATACGATAGTGTAGAGAGGCACTTCGGCTCGCCTCGTGCTCGCCGCGTCATACTTTGCCTCGCCTCGGGCGAACTTCGCCGAGTAACTTCGCGAGTAGTGTGGAGCAGGCATAAAACTTCTATACTCTTCGATTACATCCTAAAGTATATAAGTATACGCATTGAATGCACCCCAAATGGCACTTTTTCTGATTCTATTTATATATATGAATATTTCTTTTAATTTTTTTTAAAATATAAGGTTAGTTTAATTACTGTACTACCGATGCTCTGTTACCAATATGAAATTATTTTTGGTTACCCAAGATACAGGCTAAGCCTAGTTTGGGATCCCCTGTTACACTCACCACTTCTTAGATAGCATCTCTCATGTTTATTATTAAGTACCTTGATACTACTTTCTAAGGCTTAGTCTAAGTAAGTTTGTTCAGAGAGTAATAAAGCATTTTTATTATATTATTATTATTATTAAAGTTTGACAACCGCTGTCTTAAAGGGAGTGTCGCTTTAATAGCGTGGTTGACGGATTGCCCGCTACGGATTACAGGATCGACTCCCACCTGCGAATACAGGACAAAAGACATTTATCATACTTTAAATTGGAAACGGTTTTTAAAATAATTAATTGGCGCATGAAATGATACGATTAAATTGTATTGCTGTGTGGTGGGAAAAATGTGAGGGGATATCATTTAAATTTATTCTGTTTCACTCGACACGAAAAGGACATATCGTAAATTTTACGATATGTACATTTTTTTTTTATTAGACATCACATACATTGCTCTGATTTTGTAGTAAGTAGCTTAAGCACTTGTGTTACAGAAATCTAGAACAACGAGTGTACCAGAATACCCAGACCCGAGACAATATGGAAAAGTTCGTTTCCCATACTGACCCGACCGGGGGTGGAACCTGGGACCTCAGAGATAGTGTGACGGCCCGATCGCCTCTTGGCTACAGAGGTCAAAAGTTAAATACGATGTGTCTGTCTGTAGCATCATAGCTCCCAAACTAGTGATGCTTTTAATGCTTTCATTTTCGTAAAAAATCTTAATGCGGTTCACAGAATATATCTCCATACCAAGTTTCAACAGTAAAGGTCTTTTTTTTTATATTGCACTTCAAGATTGACCTCATCTGTCTGACCCTGATGTTAAGTAGTAATCAGGTCCTAGCTTAAGGGCGACAAGTACAGCATAATAAAGTTGTTACTGGACTTGTCTTACCACCCACCCCGCTTGACCCCTGCTACTGATGTAGCACCCCCCAGGAGCTCTGTAAACCTTACTTACACGCAGGAACACAACAACACAGAAGTGACTGTTATTTGGCTGCGGTCTTATATAAGGTGGAGGTATTTCACTAGTCTTATAGTTTCGGAGAAAAGTAGCTGTGACATACGGACAGACAGACAGACATGACGAATCCATAGGGGTTCCGTCTTTCGTCATACATAGATAGATAGATACACTTTATTGCACAAAACTAGACAGAAATAGGTTTTACAGATTGATTATAGTACAATTTAGGCGGTCTTATCGCTAGAAACCTTAAGGTAGAGGAAATAGTAGATGGCGAGGTACGGGCCGTGCAACATAAATACAGTTTTTAGTTTAGAATTATATTCGTAGTATAACATGATAAACATACATAAACTCATAAATATATAACATATTATATACATATATATATACACACACATATAAACATGTTTAACATATATAAAATCTTGTATAAAATCAAGTAAAGTAATTTGACACAAAAAAAATAATATTAATAAGTAGGATAAGTGTATGATGTAAATTACTGACAAACAACATGCCCAGCTGGAATTATGGATAGAGGACATAAATTAACATGAATCAAGTGAGAGGAAGTACGTTTAACCCTGGCTTTGAAAATGGGAAGGGTCTCAGATAATCTGATAGATAAAGGTAAAGAATTCCATAAGCGTATAGATTGAACAGTGAAGGATTGTCATTTGGCTACTGGATGAAAATTTTAAAATATATGTGATATTTTCTTATATTATTATTACTCCAAAATGGCCGACTTTCAATGTATCAAAATCGTGCCAACAAACGACATAGTTTTTTACTTACTAGCTAGGCGAGCCAGTAATGTTACGAGCACGATTCATACATTTTCGCACTCAATATAATTAACTTATGAAACGCAACTGTGGGCGTGTCGTCCTATTTTCCCCTGACAAAGAAGGGGTGTATTTTACAATAGTAAATCAACTAAACTTCTGAACTAAAGACGACCTCTCGTAGCCGAGGCGAGGATGGCGTCGGCATCTTTGAGGTTCCGGGTTCGATCCTCGGACGGGTCAATACGTAACGAACTTTTCCATATAGGTTCCGAACCGGCAGTAAACACTTTGCATTGTATTCAATAACGATTCAAAAGTGTAACTTGTAACCTACTTGAATAAAGAAATATTTGAGTTTGAGTAATATTGTCTCGGGTCTGGGTGTTGTGGTACCGTCGTTGTTTCTGATTTCTGTAACACAAGTGCTTAAGCGACTTACCACAGAATCAGAGCAATGTATGTGGTAGATAGATAGATATACTTTAGGCACAAAAACTTTACAGAAATAGGTTTTACAGATTAATTATAGTACAACTAGCTGTGCCCGCTGTGGTCCTTTCATGGTCGGTTTTAGGGGTAAAACCGACCATGAAAGGACCATAGCGGATATTAAGGGAGAAAGGGGTTTCTCCCCTAATATTCGAAACAAAAAGTAGTCTATATTTTAATCCAAGTTTCGAGCTATATTTGTGCCAAATTTCATATCTCTAACTTCAAAAATAAACATTTTTCCATATAAACTTTCAAAGGTGGTATTACCCCCCTCCCCCCCTATTTTCTAATAAAAAGTAGCCTATGTCCGTTCTTGAGATTCAACGTATACCTATACCAAATTTCATCAAAATCGGTTGAGAGGTTTAAGCAGGAAAGCGTAACAGACACACAGACAGACAGACAGAGTTACTTTCGCATTTATAATATTAGTAGGGATTTAGGCGTTCTTGTCGCTAGGAAGCGATCTGGTCTGTAGATGGCGAAAAATTGATGGGTAAGGTGGTGGTGGAGATGTCCAATTAAATAAAACATAATTCACTTGAAGAGTTTGTTTGTTTGACTGCCCTCATCTCAGGAATGAAAGGTTCGAATTGAAAAATTTCTTCTGTGTTGCATAGTCCATTTATCGAGAAAGGCTTTAGGCTATATGCGTCATGGCCTGCGACGTGGGCCATGACTTATGCTGAGTGAGGCCCTTTTATTGTGGACATCACGACTTGCCATTGTCTGCATCGCCTGGTTGACGAGGAGAACGCTCATTTTTCATGTTCCTTGTAATGTTTTCTGTTATTTTCTTTTTTCTGTTTTGTGTCCATCCCTTTACTGTTATTGTTATGTTTACTCATTTGGCTGTGTTGTGATGTCTGCACGTAATAAATGTTTCTTTCTTTCTTTCTTTCTTTCTTTCTTTCTATATAACATCACGCTGCGACTAATAGAAGAGCAGAATAAGTGGAAAATGTGGAAAAAAACGTGCGAAGCCGCGGTAGGACGCTAGTCGAATAATTTGATTGCTTAGTACCTAATCTCGGGACATACTAATATTATAAAGAAGAAAGATTTGTTTGTTTGTTTGTTTGTAATGAATAGGCTCCGAAACTACTGGACCGATTTCAACGGTAGGTAGCTACACTATCCTCGGGTGACATAGGCTATATTATATTTTCAAAAAGATAGGAATCCTTACTAAAACTCCAATTATGTAACCCAAGGTGCAAAATTACCTGAAAAAATCCATACATCGCGTGCGGTAGTACCTATTGCACCCGTGCGAAGCCGAGCGGGTAGCTAGTTCTAACTAAGAAGACAAATTAAAAGCAATTAAAATTATTCCCTTCATAATGGGAGTTTAAATTTTTTGTGGGAACCCTGCAAAGGGTGTTGCATGTGCGGTTAATTATGACTAATGAAATTACTTTTAAACTCGGCCAGTGTCGCGTGCCATGACATGTATCACACCTCTTTTTGTTTGAAATTATTAGAATGAACGATTGTTTGAAAGTGGGCCGAATTTTGAACTTCTGTGTCGACTAACTTAACAAAGGGTTGTCTAAACCTAGAAACATGTTTTATCCTATTAATATTATATTCACACGATACTTTTTATTTCGGAATGACGCAGGCTAAGCCGTGTGCAACAGCTAGTCTAAATATATATAACTCACAGGCGACTGACTGACTGACATAGTAATCTATCTACACACAGCCCAAACCACTGGAAGGATCGGGCTGACATTTGGCATGCAGGTAGATTTAATTACGTAGGCATCGGCTAAGAAAGGATTTTGGTGAATTCTACTAAGGAGATAAAATAGGGGATGAAAGTTTGGACGAAACTTCTTAGATTTTCGACTGATTTATCTGAATTAAAGATTGGAGTCACTAAATGAATGTTTCACGCAAGAACTACGCAATGGAATTGTATAAAAATGTAGTGGATAGACCATTGAGATCCTAAATTAACTTAAGAATCATATTTATTTAATCCGGAATAATACGAATTGAGTACAGAAAACAGTATTGTCTTATATCACTTACTTTAAAACTTCACAATCACACACTCCAATTCATTAACTGACAAATAAAAACCAATTTATTGCTACAACTGACAAACGTACATTAAATTTCCTCCAAATGACATCCCTATCAGCGGCCATTTTGCGTGAGCTGTCATATCAACAAAATGGCGGTTGAATTCCCGCGGGAAGGCCACTAATTGGATTCTTGTCACGTCATGTTTCGTATGGTAATATAACGCCATGGCTAAAAGTTGCTTCGTATTAATTTCGTGCAAATTAGGTTAACCTAGGTTGATTAAATTATTCTCGTTAAATCTCTTGTTTGGGAGGCGTGTGTGACACATAGCTTTGTTGAAATATCATAATATTGTGCTAAAATTAAATGTAGAAGATGTATGTATGTTTGTTAAAAATTTGTTATAAGTTCAGCTTTATTTGTAATCTGAACGACAGAGTTTCTAGTCGGGATCTCTGTAAATTATAGGTTCCGAACCGGAGGTAGCGTCATTTTTTTTTTGCTAATGAGGTCCTAACTTAAGCGCGACAAGTACAGCATAATAAAGCTGTTACTGGACATGTCGTCCTTACCTTGAAGGCTTGACCCCTGCTACTAATGTAGCACCCCCCAGGAGCTCTGTAAACCTTACTCACACGTAGGAACACAACAACACAGAAGTGCTTGTTATTTGGCTGCGGTCTTCTGTAAGGTGGAGGTATTTCACCAGTCGGGCTGCTCCAGTTCAAGCGATAAATCGCTATGCCCTACCTCTCTTATTTATTTGCATTAAATAGACGTTTCATAAATATTACTGATGTAATTTTGTAATACATCGTTTTAAAAATCCCCCCCCCTCCCCTCCCCAAATTGCGTTACGTAATACTTGAACGTTCCCAAAGTCCAAAATGTAGACTGACGTGCTTTTTACCGTACATTTACTCGTAATAACCCTGGAACGACTAACATTTATCACAGTTACTGAAACTACGCTTTGCTTTCACAAGTCCCCGGTAACACGAACTTTACTTAGTACAGGCGACAATAGTTGAGCTTGAACCGAGTGTAGGATACAAGTTTTAATTTAACCGTAGTTAACGCAGTCTTGATATTTCAAGGAGTTGAGTGAAGCGATGGCTGGCGCATACGTCATGCATGTGAACAAGCGCCAGGACTGGTCTGCTCCAGCTTACCTCTCAAATATAAACAAAACTATATGTATATGTCTACTCATAGTAATAAGTTAGATACTGCTACTGTAACTAATCTGCTGAGTGTCTTACCGGTGTATTCTCGGTAGATATAGGTTCCGAACCGACAGTAGAGTCACTTACTGTCGGTTCGGTACCTACGTCTACCGGACATCCGTTCCTGTTAGGGATAGTTATAAATTATACGAGGCGTAAGGTAAAAACGACCGACAGACGACTGATGACAGCTGGTATGGGAAGTTAATGATGATACGGTATTGACGACTCGTAATCGGTTGGAGAAAAACGGATACAGGCACTAGTAGTTTTTGCGTAAAAGATTAACAAACATATATACATAAAAAACTAGTGCATATTAATAGGATATTTCTGTGTTTGAATATGGACATGTATCTAACATCTTTTTTTAGTTTTTATATTTCACATCAATATTGACCTCATCCCACCTGATGTTAAGTGGAAATGAGGTCCTAGCTTAAGGGTAACATGTTCAGCATAATAAAGCTGTTACTGGACTTGTCGCCCTTACCTTGAAGGCTTGACCCCTGCTACTAATGTAGCACCCCCCAGGTGCTCTGGAAACCTTACTCACACGCAGGAACACAACAACACCGAAGTGATTGTTATTTGGCTGCGGTCTTCTGTAAGGTGGAGGTTCACCAGACGAGCTGCTCCAGTTCGAGCGATAAATCGCTATGCCCTACTTCTCTTGAAGCATTACGTTTATACTACCGAACGAAAAGCTAAGAAGCTAACAAAAAAATTCTGAGTGCCATATCCTGTCCGAAACTCATGACACAATATGGCGTCCTCATAACGTTTAATTACCGCGACACAGCGCCATGTACCTCGCTACACGAAACACTCTGCTTTTAGGAATTAAAACTTCGCCTCGGGGTGAGAACTTTTTAAACCACCCTCTCTTTTGTACTGGGTACAAAGATACAAAGATGTGTGGATCACTAACTAGTCTGTTCATCCACACATTGCTTTTCTTTCCTATATATATACATATATCTTATATATAAAAATGAATCGCTGTTCGTTAGTCTTGCTAAAAGTCGAGAACGGCTAGACCGATTTGGCTAATGTTGGTTTTGAAACAATAGTGGAGGTCCAGGGAAGGTTTAAAAGGTTAGAAAATTTGGAAAATAGTAGGCGGAACGACGTTCGCCGGGACAGCTAGTTATTTATAAATATTAAATATAGGTTTTCGTTTTATTTATATGTACCTATATATTCTAGCAATATGACCGCCTAAATTGTACATGAATAAGTCTTTAAAACCAATTTTTTTAAGTTTTCTGTGCGATAAAGTGTATGTATCTATTTTTAAATTTATTTATATATATATATATATTTATATAGGTTCCAAAACCACTTTGTGCGCGCGGAGTTAGTTATTAGAATTAAAAATTATTTTGTTCGTCTTAATTCATTCGTTTCATTAGGTAGGGTTAAATAAATAAATAAATAATAAATATAAATAAATGCGCCATACAACGTCACCAATCACCTGATCTCAAACTAAAAATTTGCTGAATCCATTGACTTTATTTACATACTTATATATTTAAAATTATATATATGCGTACATATACTTTATGTAAATTGAAGTTTGCCTACCTTCATATTTGAAATATTTATTTAGTTAAATAAATAAATGCGCCAGACAATCACACCAATCACCTGGTCTCAAACTAAGGTTTCCCTTGTACTATGAGTACCAGACGACGGATACTAACTGGGGGCGTCATCCCAGCACACCCAGACACAAGTCAATTTAGAAAAGTTCGTTTTCTAAATTGACCCGACCAGGAATCGAACCTGGGCGCCTACCTTAGCCACTACGCCACAAAGGTCGTCAACCAACTAATATGTTGCCTTCTCATATCATTGTCACCATACACAAACAAACATTTAGTAAAGAGTTGACTGTTTGAACAGTGACGTCACTAAGCGTGTGTGACGTCACTGGGAGTGACTCCTAGGTGTGATATTCAAGGTGTGGCAGGTTATGACATAATTAGTGTACTATGAAAGACTTCATTTAATTTATAAACAGTTGTGAATAGCAGTTTTGGTAAGTTGTACTCAAAATCAATATTTTTAATTTAAATAGATTACATTAATAATACATATGAAAGTTATAATTTATATATGGTGCGATTAATAAGTAGTTCAGCAGTTAAAACTAAGCAGTAAAGTAAACAAAAATGTTTTAAAGGAACACACATTTTTTATTTCCCCTTGCGGTGCGGCTATCGAACTCACGACCTTCACGTATCGTGCGTGCTGCTCTTACCAACTGAGCTAACCGCAAGTTATCGTAGGCGATGATTTTTTTCTGCTGTATCAACCGTTAGCCTCCGGTAGTGCCCTCTGCCGAATATGTTTAGAACTACATACTTATCGGCCCGTGGTACATTCGTTGCAGAAATGTTTGAAAACCACGGAATCGAAGACACTTTCGAAGACAGCTATCCTTAAAGAATTGTTTTATTTTGTTTTTAGCATCTGTTTTTAAAGCGACAACAGAAATACATAATCTGTGAAAATATCAACCCTTTATCTATCTCGATCCTAGAGACACAGCTTGGTTACAGATGGACGGACGGACAGCGAAGTCTTAGTGATTTATTTATATATCTATTTATTATTTTATTTATTTATTTAAAAACTTTATTGCACGAACAAGTACAACAGGTGGACGTAATGCTAGAGGCATACTCTAAAAGTCAAATTTCTTTAAAAACTTTTAGATTTAAAAACTTTATTGCACAAAACAAAAAGTACAAAAGACGAACTTAATGTAATAGGGTCAAGTTTTGACCCTTTAGGTACAGATACCCAAAAAGAACAAGAAAAACAATTCCAGGTTGCTTCGAAGTGGGAATTCGAGTCGATTACTTTGAAGCAATAAAAATACTTCGCCAAACGTCAACATGACACAGTGACACAGATACTAATATGACATATCGCGTGACGGTATTAATGATACCGAGATGACCGCGTTAAAATTATATGAGCTCGTGTTTATGGGGTCGGTGACGAACCGACATATGATATTGAAGGGTTCTTGTAACTTGTAATCATGTTTTAAATCTATACTTTAAGAGAGGTAGGGCATAGCGATTTATCGCTCGAACTGGAGTAGCCCGACTGGTGAAATACCTCTACCTTACAGAAGACCGCAGCCAAATAACAATCACTTCTGTGTTGTTGTGTTCCTGCGTGTGAGTAAGGTTTCCAGAGCTCCTGGAGGTGCAACATTAGTAGCAGGTGTCAAGCCTTCAAGGTGAGACAAGTCTAGTAACAGCTTTATTATGCTGTACTTGTCACCCTTAAGCTAGGGCCTCATTACCACATAACATCATGTGGGATGAGGTCAATCTTGAAGTGCAATAGAAAAAATACTATTATTATAAAACTAAAGAGTTTGTTTGAACACGCTAAGCTCTATTCTTTGTGGAGTAAAGTTCACAGGTAGAATAAATAATTTTTATCCTTGTAAAACCAACTCTACTAGATATCTAGTCATTGTCTGTCCCCGATGGAGTAGCAGTTAGCAAGTGCTCACAAACGCTTACGGCTACGAAGAGTTTCGCTTCGAGCTCCGTAACGACTAGTGATGTACCACGGTTGAGAGTGTGGGGACAGATTTTAAATGAACTTAAATACTTTAGCTAAAATGAGACGTTTATAAAACTATTAACGAGTAAATGTAAATCAATATCATACATTACATACATGTTGCAACATTTAATAAAGGAGGAACTTAGTTTAATTTTCTATATTGACTATATGCCCATTGCCTGATTAAGGGATGAATCCTATTGTCAAGGCCGTCTTAAACCAGCGTGGCGCGTCGTGCACACAAGAATTTAAGGCCCCTGAGCACACAAGAATTTAGGGTCCCTGAACACACAAGAATTTAGGGCCCCTAAGCACACAAGAATTTAGGGCCCCTGAGCACACAAGAATTTGGGAAATCTAGGCACACTAGAATTTGGGACCCTGAGCACACGAGAATTTGGGAAACCTAGGCACACTAGAATCTGGGACCCTGAGCACACAAGAATATTTTGCAAAGTAAAAAAAGCAAATTATACTAAATTTTTTGATATAATATTTCATTTATGATTATGACATTAAAATGCTGCTGGTTCTTTGGTCAGAAATAGATATTATCTTTATTCATGTAAGCTTCACAAAAGTACTTATGAATCGTCAGTAAAAGTTCAGTATTCTACCTCTTGTGTTCGGAATGTTGATGACGTCGAGAAGAACCGGCGAGAACTCGACACTTACTCTTTACAAAATAACAATAATTCCTTAAACTAGCTACTTAAAGATAATATGCAATGTTGTATTAATTTGACGACCTCCGTAGCCGAGAGGCAAGCGTGCCGGACTTTGGCGTCGCGCCATCTCTAAAGGTTCCGGGTTCTATCCCCGGTCGGGTCAATATGGGAAACGAACTTTTCTATATTGTCTCGGGTCTGGGTGTTCAGGTACCGTCGTTGTTTCTGATTTCTGTAACACAAGTGCTTTAGCTACTTACCACAGAAACAGTGCAATATATGTGATGTTGTCCAATATTTATATTTATATTTATTTATATTCATATAAAAATTTAAATTAGATAGGTATTTTACATCTGTACTTTTTTGTCATTAAAGTCATCTACAATTTTATACGAGATTTAAATCTATGCATGGGCAAGATGGTCGGTCCTTCGAGGCCCCCAGATAATGGGGACGGGCCTCATGTGCCCTTATGGTGAAGATTGTCCCTCTCAATCCTCGTCAGTACAATCGTTCGCAACACTAAACCTCCTCAATACAAGAGAATCCTTTTACATCGCAGAATGTTCGCGAAACATTGTTCGGAGCATGCGCCATTTTGGAAACAGACGAAAAATGTAAAATGTCGCAAACGTTCCGATTTGTCTGTACCAGCGGTTCTCAACCTTTAATTAAGGCAAGTCGGACTTCGGCGTCGCGCAATCTGAGGTCCTGGGTTCGATTCCGGTCAATGTAGAAAACGAATAGTCTAAGATTAGGCTGCAGAATCAGTGCACTCATCGAGTATTTGCTAAAACCTAAATTTAGTGATGTCACCCGCTAGCTCTCTTTCACTCTACCTCTTAATATTTACAATCTTTAACAGCCAGCAATCCTTATTTGCGGCAGTTTTAATTAAGCAACCGTATGCCATAATAAACTGCAAAAAATTGCTTTTATTTAATACATCTACACTAATTTAAGGAAAGATTTGTACTTATTTTTGTATGTTTGTAATGAATAGGTTCAAAAAGTACTGGGCCTATTTAAAAAAATCTTTCACCAATAGAATGCTACATTCTTCCAATTTGACATAGGCTACAAAATTAGGGATCCTTGGTAAAATTTAAAAAATTTCAACAGAAAAGCGGGCAAAATTATCTAAGGCGAAACGAAGTTCGCAGAGACAGCTAGTAAATAATAAATGTTCGTCATGAACGAAATTTTAACCCAAAAATAAATTAATAATAATTTAATTTTGATAGGCAACGTGGTAGATATATATTATGTTTTATTATAAATAGGCATACATTTAGCTTTTAGCAAATACTCGATTAGTGCGTTTTCTATATTGTCTCGGGTGATGCGGTAACCGATCAATATTCCGACCAAGGCAATAATAATAATATAATTCTTTTGAATAGTTCTTTATTGGCAAAAAACAAAAGCAAGTTACAATAACGGTGACTTCTGCACTTGGCTCGAGACCTGTATCGCAGTGGTCGATGAGTGAGCATGATCCTGAGTACAATTTTAAAACAAAGTTTAGCTGCAACTTCCAGTTCTTTTTACTGCCAAAAACATAATAAAAACAACAAGATAGTAATCTAGCTAAAAATAATAAAAATTCCAAAAATAAATAGATTGACATAATAGTTAGAGATAGATATACTTTATTGCACAAAAACTTTACTGAAATAGGTTTTCCAGATTGATTTTTGTACAATTTAGGCGGTCTTATCGCTAGAAATCTTCCAGAAAACCTTAAGGTAGAGGAAATAGTAGATGGCGAGAAATGGGTACGGCGGTGCAACGTAGATAAAAGACGATTCATAATTGCTTTTTGAAAGTTTACATGAATAAAGACATTTTCTATTCTATTCTATATTCTTTTCTTTTCTATTCTATTCATCTCTCTACCAAATTTCCTCTACATCCATACTAATATTATAAATGCGTAAGTAACTCTGTCTGTCTGTTAAGCGTTCGCGCTTAAACTTCTCAACCGATTTTTTGAAATTCGGCATAGACAATCTTTATACCCTAAGAAAGGACATGAGTTACCTTTTATTGCGAATAAAAAACTCTGTAGTCTACGCGAACGAAGTCGCGGGTATAGCTATTCTTTTATAATTCATTAGTTTCTGGGCCATTCCGTACCCAGTTTTAAAAGCTAAATTTTATCAAATTAGATTCAGTCGTTTAATCTTGAAAAGCAAACTTTCACATTAGCAACATTAGCAATGCGGTTTAGCAATTAAATTAAAACAATTAATCTCACTCAGCAATTCAATTTGCTAAGAATTATTTAATTAATACTGTACTGTACGAAGTTACAAAGCACCTTTCACCGGTACAAAACTAACAGATTTATCAGTGAAGGCACTGGCTCCCAAACTTTTGGCCATCACCCATCGTAGGATAATGTATAAAACAATCTGTTCCTTGCTATACAGCTATGGAAATATGTACATTACCTTGGAATTGCTATTAGATGAATTACGAAAGGCTGCAGCGATGAATACAAAAAAACGAAATTTATCAATAAAGAAATACAATTAATTAATCTAAAACGCGGATGACCGGACTCGATGTTAGAATCAGAGTGGTGCGAAAAAACTACTGAACGGATACGGATGAAATTTGGATCACAGGTGCGTGAAATAGACCAACGTGCTTACCAGAAAACTGGAAAATTGTTTAACTTGTTTAAAAATAACACGACTGCTATAGAGACGAGCAAGCTGAGCGTTGGCGAGGTTCCTGAGTTTGATTCCCGGCCGGATCAATATGGAAAACGAACTTTTCTAGATTGTCTCGGGCCTGGGTTTTGTAGTGCTTTCATTGATTTTGAAATCTGTAATACAAGTGCTTTAGCAACTTACCAAAGACTCTGGATGTGATATTTTCCATTTTTTTTATTGACAATAATAATAATAATAAATTTATTTACCAAAACAGTTACATTTATAAACTTATTTCTAACTATTATTATATATTTTTTTTTATTATTTCTGTTATTTTTATAGAAATAAGTTAGATAGTGTAACTAGAGTTTTTTACCGGTGTCTCTTCGGTAAATTCATGTCCGGGCCGGCAGTAGTCACTTGGCATTGTATTCAATTACTATTCAAAAGTGTTATGTGTAACCTACTTGAATAAAAAAATATTTGACTTTGACCTTAGAGGTTTTATAATTTTATATTAAATACCCCCACTATCCATCGCGCTGGGGTTCCGGTCACAGCCCACTAGGGGCCGTGTTCTCTCAGTTTGACAACTACTGAATAGAGATATCCAGATGACAAGATTAGATATGGTCATTCGATTGACTCGTCCGAATGTTAGTACCGATTTCTCGATTTCTCGTCGCGACGACAGAATTGTTCGTAAAAACGTTTGAGGTCAAAACAAGTATTGTCTTGTCTTAGAGTCTGTCAATCATTATGCGTTCTACTTTCTTCATAGTGGTGATAAATTGTTGGGAAGTTGTTTCGAATTCATTGCGTTTCGTTTTTAGGTTGAAATACCACTCACCATTTGAGACAAAGCAGAAAGAATTTTAAAACTCTATCTATACATATTAAATCTGTAGAGATATTAATTCTGTAAATAGGGAGAAACTAGCTTTTTGGAAAGAACTCTTTCTTTCCAAAAAGCTAGTTCCTCCCTATTAGATGAACGTCTATCCATCGACGAACTGTCAATGTCAGACTTGAGTAGCAAAAATCCAAGTTCAGAAACGAATGTGACTTGGAACAATGTTTTTTTAGCCATCAAAGCTGGATGCTTTTAAATAAATTAAACAATTGCACCAAAACATGTAACACAGACATGTCAAATATTATTCCAAAATAATTTAATTTATAACATAATGTCATGTAAATGCTATGTCATGTTACTAAATAAACGTGACTGTTTTTTTTATTTATATTGCACTTCAAGATTGACCTCATCCCACATGATGTTAAGTGGTAATGAGGTCCTCGCTTAAGGGCGACAAGTACAGGATAATAAATCTGTTACTGGACTTGTCGCCCTTACCTTGAAGGCTTGACCCCTGCTACTAATGTAGCACCCCCCAGGAGCTCTGTAAACCTTACTCACACGCAGGAACACAACAGCACAGAAGTGATTGTTATTTGGCTGCGGTCTTCTGTTAGGTGGAGGTATTTCACCAGTCGGGCTGCTCCAGATCGAGCGATAAATCGCTATGCCCTACCTCTCTTTATCATATTATAAGATAGATAATAAAAACATATTACATAGTCCACTATTCGGCTCAAGTAGTATCGTGCTCTCAGAAATGTCTATTGTAATGACAGATATTACTTCCAAACATTCCGGACTAAACTATGGCAGAACTATACACTTGATGACGGGAATTCAAATTAATTCAACCCCTTGATTAGACGAGGGTCCGCCGAAACAGTTCACAGTTAGCATAAGTTAATCACTGGCTGTGCCCGCGACGTCGTTCGCGCTACATACTTTCATGATCAGTTTTACCCCTCTAACCCCTTTGTTAGAACAAGGGCCATAAGCGTCTTCACTATAAGGGCACACGGGGCCCGTGCCCAGGGCCCCCATTATCTGGGGGCCCCAAAGGTCCAACCATATCTAATATCCTAAACTACATCTATAATATCTATACTAATATTATAAAGAGGAAAGATTTGTACCTATTCTTGTATGTTTATAATGAATAGGCTCAAAAAGTACTGGACCGATTTAAAAAAATCTTTCACCAATAGAATGCTACATTCTTCCAATATGACATAGGCTACAAAATTAGGGATCCTTGGTAAAATTTGAAAAATGTCAACAGAAAAGCGGGAAAAATTCTCTAAGGCGAAACGAAGTTCGCCGGGACCGCTGGTATTATATAAAACAATTTAGTATAATTAGCTTTTTTTACTTTCCAAAAGGGCCCCAAATTCTTGTGTGCCAAGGGCCCCAGGCTGGTTTAAGACGGCCTTGACAAGGGCACAATTGCAGTTTTTGTAATTTCACAGGAGAGCCATTTTAAGATATTTTTGCATTTAATGTGGTCTAGCTCTGTTATCATTACTCTTAAGTTGTCCTCCTTTGCAAGACATAAACCATTAGGTATACTATATTCGTTTAGACATGTGCTTTACAAGAATTAAGAACTTTCAGTTTTATTTATTTATTTTGTTTTTAAGTTGACAATTGTGCCTGGGGCTGCAACCTTTTTTGCATTTAAAGTATATTGGTTATTTTAGGTAAGAAAAAAAAAGTATACAGCATAAAAATAAAGTACAAATTATTTTCCATTAGTATTATATTTAAATAAATATTTTTTATTGCTTTTTGTTATGTTTATTAAATTACTATCTTAGGTGGCTATCTTGCTTAAGTGGCGCTGGCGAGGCGAGTGGCGACATCGATTCAACATCAATCGATAAATTTCAGTTAACGAAAAATATGATTCCACCAAAAATCAAAATGTGCGAAATAAAGTATGTTGATTTACTTTATTATTCTTATAAAGTATAGAGTACAATTACCTTAAATATTGTACAATACTTTATTATAAACTAGCTTTCCGCCCGCGGCTTCGCCCGCGTGGAATTCGGTTATATTGCGGTATAAAGCACAACTATAAGAAAACTTCTCATTTTCACGGAAAAATCTTTAGACAGAACAGTTTAGACGATAAAGCAAATTGTCATCCCTCGGGAATTCCTAATTTTCGGGGATTCATTGTCGTATCATTTTGCTTCTAAATTTACATGTTTATATTCGTTTGCAATATTTTACCTTATTTTAAACGACACACAGCGCCATCTCCAATCCATCCATCAAGCAAACTATATTTTTCTTTTCCCTCGGGAATATCAATATTTTTCGGGATAAAAAGAACCCTATTTAATTCGGACTTCTAACTTTACGTCTGCAAAATTTTAAAGCAATCGGTTCAGTAGTAACTTTCCGATCAAACTTACTTTCCGATTTATAATATTAGTAAGGATTACATGTGGCAATTCTAATTGTGCCCTTGTTCCAAAAGGTGCGAATTATATTGATTTAGTGTTACCCCACTCACACTTGGCCGGCTTTTAAGTACTAAGACTAATTAGGTTCAGAGATGAAACACAGTCTAGTAATGTTTAACGCGTTAATGAAATAACAGATCGGCTTCATTAGATGTAATTGATACACGGCCTCAATTATTTGTTTGTCCGTCCGTCTGTAGGCGTTCTCACGACCGAATAATTAGAACAGTAGACTATTAGGAAACTCCTTATAGGAAAGGTTTCAAATATAATGTGATTAGCTTGGCAGATTTTTAGAGTTTTAAGATAAATATGTCTAAAATTATACGCTTAAAAGTATTTTATAGCCCAATTCTGCTTCTCTATGCAGGTTATGGTTTATGAGAGGTAAGGCATAGCGATCGCTCAAACTGGAGCAGCCCGACTGGTGAAATACCTCCACCTTACAGAAGACCGCAGCCAAATAACAATCACTTCTGTGTTGTTGTGTGAGTAAGGTTTCCAGAACTCTTCGGGGGTGCCACATTAGAAGCAGGTGTCAAGCCTTCAAGGTAAGGGTGACAAGTCCAGTAACCGCTTTATTATGCTGTACTTGTCGCCCTTAAGCTAGGACCTCATTACCCATGTGGGGAGTCCCACACACGTTGCTGCCGTCCCCACGACAGCGGTATGGTGCGGAAATGCATTTTCTCCCCTTAAAAAAAAAAAAAAAAAAAAAAAAAAGGACCTCATTACCACTTAACATCAGGTGGTATGAGGTCAATCTTGAAGTGTAATATATAAAAAAAGATAACAAAAACTTTACCAACCTCATAAGAAAACCTAGACTTATTCAAATGTAGACGCTAGAATATTATGTTCAATTTTAAGTAAAAACTTTTGCCAGAACGCCTCGAAATCTTGCATCGCTACAATAAAACGCAACTGAACTTTCCTCCTTCCGAATCCGCGAGAATCTCAAAGGGCAACTTTTAAAACCTTTTAGAATGTATTCTTGCATTACCTCCGGCTCCGCTCAAAGGGGTCATAAAGGCTGGGGAAATATTCAAAACGACCATCATAAGATCGTTAATGCACTATGTGAGCTGGAAGGCTCGGGACATACGGGCGGGAATTGGCTACTTGACAGTTTTTTGAAGTATTGTAAAATGTGCGCCCGTTCATTTTACATCCCAAGTAATTCGGTTTAAGTTGCAAAAATGTAAATTACCATAGTAAAACAACATTTTGTATAACATATTTAAAAATCGCGCAAATCGCCAAGTCACTTGACCTTTGAAATTGTGACGTCGACGTTCTAATACATCAAACCGAAATAACTTTCTTTTTAAATCTATCAAATTTTTAAATAAATGGAAAATGTTTAAATAAATCCTTAATTCGGTTAGCGACACGATAATACAATTAAATCAGTGAAATATTCATCGTTGCGCCACATTAAAATAAATAATTTTGCCGACAGCTGTCATTTGCGAATTGCAATGGTGGTTTCCGTTTCGCTTCTTTTGTTCCACAGATAAAAAACAGTATAATCTATTTTACAAAAGTAAAATATTAACTATGCTTTTAATCCCTACTATATAATATTATAAATGCAAAAGTAACTGTGTCTGTCTGTCCGTCTGTTACGCTTTCCCGCTTAAACCTCTCAACCGATTTTGATGAAATTTGGCATAGGTATACGTTGAACCTCAAGAATGGACATAGGCTACTTTTTGTTAGAAAGTAAGGGGGGTGGGGGAAATGCCACCTTTGAAAGTTTATATAGGAAAATGTTTATTTTTAAGTTAGAGATATGAAAGTTGGCACAAATATATAATATTAAAATATAGACTACTTTATGTTTCGAATATTAGGGGAGATAGGGATAAAACCGACCATGAAAGGATAAAAAATAAAAATGTAAAATTATTATTCAACTAATAAGCTAGCATATCCAACGCTTTTCATATTTTATTGTTAACACTGTCAAGTAGCCTGCGTGTGAGTAAAGTTCCCAGAGCTCCTGGGGGCTCCTGCTTCTAATCTAGCACGATTAGTAGCTGTACAGTAACAGATTCACTATGCTGTACTTGTCGCCCTTAAGCGAGGACCTCATTTTCACTTAAAATCAGGTGGGATGTGGTTAATGTTGAAAAATGAGGTATAAAAAATATGCAATGTGTTATACGTATAACGTAACGCCGAATATAAACTCAAACTCAAATATTTCTTTATTCAAGTAGGTTACATGTAACACTTTTGAATCGTCATTGAATACAATGCAAAGTGATTCTACTTCCGGTTCGGAACCTATATCTACCGAGAAGACACCGGTAAGAAACGCAGCAGATTAGTTACAGTAGCAGTATCTAACTTATAGCTATGTGTAGAACACTTTGGACCAAGTCATATAGTTTTATTTTGATGAGTGAAAGAAGCATTAAGTATTATTTTATTTTAAGAGGTAAGCTGGAGCAGACCAGTCCCCAAAGGTGGCACCTGTTCACAAGCATGACGTATGTGCCAGCCATCGTATGGCATAAACGCGTCGGTCCCGCGCGCAACAGGCTCCCGTGTGTCCCCGCTCGTCGCAGGTTCGGCTCCCAGTTCAGGCGTGTGTGCCGACCGTGCCTGGAATACATCCAGAATTTATGGCAGATATGGAAAATATGAGCGGACGGTTTTATTTGAGTGGATTTTTATTCGAAGTAGGTCAGGATAGCTGGATGTACTTTATAACACAGAACATTTGCAAAATTGGTTTAGAATATAATACAAGTTAGGCAGTCTTATCTCTAGAATGCGATATCTTCCAGACAACTTTAATGTAGAGGAAAAAATATTGAGAGAAAAAAGAACTATCGTTTTAATGACGACCTCCGTAGCCGAGAGGCAAGCGGGCCGGACTTTGGCGTCGCGCCATCTCTGAGGTTCCGGGCTCGATCCCCGGTCGGGTCAATATGGGAACGATTTTTTTTATATTGTCTCGGGTCTGGGTGTTGTGGTACCTTCGTTGTTTCTGATTACTGTAACACAAGTGCTTTAGGTACTTACCACAGAATCAGAGCAATGTATGTGATGTTGTCCAATATTTTATTTATTTATTGAATTTTTTATTTCATTTTTTTATTTTACTTATTATTATTAAACAAATAACACTTCTTTAAAATTAAACATAAGGCCTTGCAAACCACTCTTAAGGTTGTCTGCGAGTGCGAATCTCGCGATGTTTTACAAAACAACATTATATACGAATATTATATATTAAATTAATAATATATAGTTTAATACATACTTATTAAGTTTATTTTAAATAACGTTTAAGTATATACTTCATATCATAAACAATATTACAAAATTGTGTTTACAAATTCACATGCCGAACAATAAATTTTAATCAAAACTAATAATAATATAGATACCCTGTGTACCACCAGTACAAAGTAGATAGGACTCCAATGCAGCGAGTATCTCAGGTCCGAGATTTAGGGGTGAATGTCACACCAGACCTAAATTTTCGGAATCACATCGTGAAGATATGCAAAAGAGCGTTCAGAAACTTAGGTTTTGTACTTAGGCAATCACAGGGGTTTACAAACATAACAACACTCCGGGTACTATACGATGCTCTGGTCCGAAGCCACCTAGAACACAGTGCGATAATATGGGCCCCCCATGAAGCGAAGTATAGTGTCATGTTGGAACGGGTTCAGAACAAGTTTACAAGATACTTATACTTCAAACTTTATGGGGTATACCCATTCTACCCTCTGATGTACCCTACTTTGTTCGTTTTGGGTATGGTAGGGTACAATCAGCTTCGGGTCCGAAGGGAATTTGCACTCACTAAGTATGTGGTGAAGGTGTTGCGAGGGATGGAACACAACCCAGAGCTGCTGCACTACCTGCAGCTGAGCGTGCCGGACCGGTACGTGTGGCGGCGGCGGCGCCCGCGACTGTTGGCCCTCCCTGTAGCCAGGACCAACCTACTGGCGAAAACGCCACTTATTCGAACATTACATATCATAAACATAGTTCATGATACAGTGGACATATTTTCGTGTTCATTGAGTGAATTCGCAAAAACTGCATTAAATATAATAACATACAAATCAGGATAGAAGATAGGATAAATTAAGCATATGTTAAAAAAATAGTTTAAAGTTAAAGCCAGGTTTTTATATTATATAAGTGTTTTATTTTTAATAGATATGTAAGATTTTAGTATATATATATTTTTTGTTAAATTTGTAAACAGTTTTACAATATAAACTATCGCATTAGGTTAAGATATCTGTAATGGTAGTATAAGCTTGCAATAAATAAATAAATAAATTAGATTTAGACGACCTCGGTGGTCCAGTGGCTAAGCTTGGCGGCCAAAGCGCGAAAGGTTCCGGGTATGATTCCCGGCCAGGTCAATTTGGAAAACGAACTTTTCTAAATTGACTTGGGTCTGGGTGTGCTGGGATGACGCCCTCAGCTAGTATGCGTGTTTTGGGACTCATAGTACAAGGGGAAACCTTAGTTTGAGGCCGGGTGATTGGTGTGATTGTCTGGCGCATTTATTTATTTATTTATAGATGTCAATATTCATTAACACTCTAGAAGAACTTTATTGGCAAGAATGTTCTCAATTTGTGCGATGACGTCATGGTTCACGAGCCAGACTCACACATGACCGTTTTTTAAACCACAAGCCTTGACTCATCACGTACGAGATGATGAAAAAGATATCCGATGCACACATCTGTGTGAGATGTCACCACAGTAAAAGACCATAGCAGTCTGGAAGCAAGAAGAAAGAAATGACAAGCTACACGGCACAGCTGATGCTAAGTGGTAGTGAGGTCCTAACTTAAGGGCGACTAGTACAAAATAATTAATCTGTTACTGGACTTGTCGCCCTTACTTTGAAGGCTTGACCCCTGCTACTAATGTAGCACCCCCCAAGACCTCTGCAAACCTTACTCACTCGCAGGAACACAACAACACTGAAGTAATTGTTTTTTGGCTGCGGTCTTCTGTAAGGTGGAGGTATTTCACCAGTCGGGCTGCTCCAGTTCAAGCTATAAATCGCTATGCCCTGCCTCTCTTATCTTTGTATAATAAATTTTGACACAATGAAAAAATTTCAAAACCAACATTTAAATTGCACAGAGTTCAGCACAAGTGCAAATATCTCTACTAATATTATAAATGCGAAAGTAACTCTGTCTGTCTGTCTGTTACGCTTTCCCGCTTAAACCTCTCAACCGATTTTTATTAAATTTGGTATAGTTCGAACCAAAAGAACGGATATAGGCTACTTTTTGCTAGAAAATAAGGGGGGGGGGGGCGTAATACCACCTTTTAAAGTTTAAATATGAATTTAGCACAAATATAGCTCGAAACTTGGATTAAAATATAGACTACTTTTAGTTTCGAATATTAGATGAGATAGGGGTAAAACCGACCATGAAAGGGTGTAGTCCAAGCTACTTTATTCCGGACTGTCCTAACCTTTGTAGTGTGGCATTACTAAAGCCCTTCTCACCGCGCTCTAGTTAACGAGTAAATTACGTGCACGCAACGTTACATTACATTTAATTGTAATGCCCATAACGTTTTGCTTTGGTAATGGAGTAATCGATGGACGCAACCATTGAGTTTCAAGAGACATACTTTGCATTATCACAGGAATTAGAAAAAAAAACATTTATTGCTTTATACCCGGTTAAATATTATAAGATTCGTAATGTGTCGAAAATGATATATCCGTTTTTCTACGAGTCGTTAATTCTTATTTTAAATTTGCTTTCCATATCAGATGTCATCAGTCGTTGTCGGTCGTTTTAAGCTTACGCCTAGTATAATTTAGAAATAAAAAAAAGAAAGAAAGAGAAGAAAGAAAAGAAAGAAAAGAAAGAGAAGAAAGAAAGAAAGTGTGCCGACCTACGACATGACCTACAAGTCGACATAAATACAGCGTCAGCAGAATTGGCGTAGTAAACAACGCTCCATACGTAATGCGTGACATCGATATCCTACATCGCGATATCAGAGTTTTCGTCGCCACTATGTATATATACAACGAACGAAGATTGGTAGTCGGACCTTGGTCCCCGAGCAGATAACACCTAGCTCGGCGGAAGTACTTCCACTTTTAGTAAAGAACATACGTTCCTTACAAAAGAAAATAATGAAATAAAAGAAAGAAAGAAAAATTTATTTGGCACAAAACATTTAACAGTAATTATATAGATACATAGTTTTAAGTGTACAATGTGCCAAAAAGGTTATCCACTCAGCATTATGCCGTACATTTGGATAGGAGGCCCAAATGTAACGACGCTGGTTTTCAGTGGTCACTCTATATCTAAAAACTAAAGGGTGAGTGGGGTGTGGCTCCATCAACAAAATATTTATTACTAACCGTACCTTTAACGCTTCGTGTTTCAAATATTGGCACCGTGTATTAAACTGTGTAGGTACATTTGTTGCTGTAGTTGCATAATTTAGTGTCAAGATACTCAATGACAGAGGTGTATAAATTTAAGACATATGGTAAAAGTTGTCTTTTGAAAAAAGGCTATTACAAAGTAGAAGAGTATATTAATGATAAGAACGCGTGGATCAATAACTAGTCTGCTCGCCTGTACTTACGCGTTGTATATTAGGTATTTAAATAAGTTTTCTCAATCAATGTCAGATTAAGACCACACAAAATCATGTAGGTCAAAATGTATAAAAATAATGTATTTGAATATCACACATGAAGTCTTACAGTTATTTTAATTTAAATATTTTTATTTTATTTATTTCAATAACTATATACTTTTTTTGGTTTTCTTTTCCAACTGACAAACTAACTGTATGTCTTGGTGCTTTCTCTTTTTATTTGTAAAAAAAAACTACTGAGTTTCTTGCCGGTATCTTCTTTGTAGTTATAGGTTCCGAACCGGAGGTAGCTTCATTTGCTTTGTATAGAGACGATTCATAAGTATTACTCATGTAATCTAATGTAAAATATTGACTTTGACTTTGTTCACTTAAAATGTATTATATACGTACAGTCGCCGCCAGATATATCGGAGCAGACAAAGTGACCAAATACTTCTGAACAGTTAAAATGTCAATAAGTTCCTTACACCACAAGTTACCATTAATATCTGAACTTTCATTACTTCAGTAATATCTGAGCGATTACGATTCGTAATGTGTCGAAAATGACTCCGTTTTTCTCCAACCTACGAGTCGTTAATACCGTTCCATAGTTTACTTTCCATATCAGCTGTCATCAGTTTTTAGGTTACCTACGCCTCGTATAACTTTTACTAACCGTAACTAGAACGGATTGTTTTTCAAATATTGAAGCCGGGGATAGTCCATAAATTGTTACTTAACCAATAAATAGATATTTTAGATAGCCCAGAACTCATATTTATTTATTTACTAGCTGTGCCCGTTCGTTCGCGTGGACTACATCCTTTCATGGTCGGTTTTACCCCTTTCTCCCCTAATATTCAAAACAAAAAGTAGTCTATATTTTAATCCAAGTTTCGAGCTATATTTGTGCCAAAATTTCATATCTCTAACTTCAAAAATAAACATTTTTCCATATAAACTTTCAAAGGTGGTATAACCCCCATCCACCCCTTATTTTCTAATAAAAAGTAGCCTATGTCCGTTCTTGAGATTCAACGTATACCTATACCAAATTTCATCAAAATCGGTTGAGAGGTTTAAGCAGGAAAGCGTAGTAATGTTTGAATGAATACATAATTACATCCCTACTAATATTATAAATGCGAAAGTAACTCTGTCTGTCTGTCTGTCCGTCTGTCCGTCTGTTACTCTTTCACGCCTAAACGGCTGATCGGATTTTGATGAAATTTGGTATAGGTATACGTTGAATCTCAAGAACGGACATAGGCTACTTTTTATTAGAAAATAAGGGGGGGATGGGGGTAATACCACCTTTGAAAGTTTATATGGAAAAAAAAATATTTTTGAAGTTGAAATTTGGCACAAATATAGCTCGAAACTTGGATTAAAATATAGACTACTTTTTGTTTCGAATATAAGGGGAGAAAGGGGTAAAACCGACCATGAAAGGATGTAGTCCACGCGAACGAAGTCGCGGGCACAGCTAGTACAGAATAAAGTAGTGCATCAAAGCTACGCTAAGGCGGTACGAAGTTCGCTGGGTCAGCTAGTATTACATAATTCATACCTAAAAACCACCCTTATATGTGGGTAATAGGCAGGCCCACCGCTAGCTATTTTTGCGCCCGCGTGCAATACCGATTATGTCGCCCTACGACTACATACTCTACGTTTTGTCAAAAAAAATATGATTAATGTTTTCTCATTGCGGTAGGGCAAAATAAAAACAACTTAACGAAGATAAAATTCGTGTTTAACTGACTGAACTGTAGCAAAAATAACTTAGTCTTTGTTGAAGCATTGTTGATTATAAATAGTTTTTGATAATATTTAATTTTGAAAAGGATCTTTCACTAGATGTGACTGAAACTGGTAATGTAAATAATATTCTTAGTGCTATTATTGCTGTGTTCGGAAATTTTGAAATTACATAAGTCATTGGTAAAAATATATTGGAATAGGGGTTGTGGATCATTGGACTGGTTTTACCCCAGGGGTAGGTATTATGACAATTACTTCAATTAGATACGTGATGAGTCGCTCAATTTGCCGCCCCCCGAGCGTGCCGCCCGTGTGCGGTGCACGCTTTGCACGCCCGCTTACGGCGGCCCTGGTAATAGGTACGATGACAGTCATAAAAATAAAAATGTCAGTATGCAATATTAATAGCAATACACGCATAGAATAGGTTTTTTATGTAGACAAAGCCGCGGTTCACTGCTAGTTTATAATTGGCTACCTACTTGACAGTTTTTGAAAAAGTATTGTAAAATGTGCGCCCGTTTATTTTATATCCCAAGCAATTCGATTTATCCGGAAAAAATGTAAATACCAGAGAAAAATAAGATTTTGTGTAACACATTTAAAAAGCGCGCAAAAACGTCACTGTTGCAATTATGACGTCAACGTTCTACTCATCGAACCGATAAGCATAGGAACGACTTAATTTAGATAAACAGAAAATGTTTAAATAAATTCTTAATACGGTTAGAGACACAATAATTCAATTTAATCAGTAAAATAATCATTGTTTCGCCACATTAAAATTAATAATTTTCGCCGACAGCTGTCATTTCCGAATTGCAATAGTGGTTTCCGTTTCGGTTCTTTTGTTCCACAGATAAAAAAAGTTAAATTTATTTTGCAAAAATAAAATACTAACTATGCTTTTAATTAAAAAATTAAAATTAAAATTATTACTTAACTAATAAGCTAACCTATTTAACACTTTTCATATTTTATTGTTAACACTGTCAAGTAGCCAATTAGTAGAAATAGTTTGAAACGAGCTAAGTCTGCAAAGTTATTAGTGATTGGTGATTGTGTAAACACCTCGTCATACCAACTTTAGTCTTTAAACCGCACTTATGTCGTTCGCATAAGGTCTAATACTGCAAGTTTACCTCGAAGTCGTTAACTGTACAGACGGACTTACTTACTAAGTACCTGCGGTAGACGTGCGCGTTGTGACACGGTTAAGTTACCGTTAAGTGCGCGTTTCCGTTAGCGAACGGCACGGCTCGACTTGGTGCTTCGAGATTTTTAACCGCCGACGTAAAAAACGTCAAAAAAGTATGTATATAAATGAACACTATGTAAATATAAGTAAAGCTTGAACTCGACGTTTTCCACCTATCAAAAGATAAATTCATATTCACATTGCACTATATGTCATCTGACCAAATTTGTTATATTTCATCTTAATACAGTTTTCCTTACAAAATATTTAATATAATTCTGTGTTGCTCCTATTTTGAATGCTGTGTACTTCTCTTATTGGAGCATATACAAGAACTTACCTCTGTATCACATGCCCCTAATATGTTATGTATATGTTCTGTTGGTATAAAATTAATAACATGAAAAAGTATATTAAATAAAAGGGCTTCGTGTAGCAGAATGCTACATTCTACGTCAAATTTCAAATGGAATATGGCCGCCATTATTGGTTATGTTCACACTATTTTGTGTCGGGGGTTTTTTAAATTTTTTAATTGATTGAGATCGATTTATGTCCGATTCCAATATTTTACGAATGTGTCAAAAATGACAATTAATTCTAATTTCAAATTTTCTTTCCCATGTCAGTCGTCATCAGTCGTCCGTCGATCTTTTTTAACTCACTTTATAATTTATTCCTTCCCTGAGTAGAACGATTCGTTTTTCAATTTTAGAATGGCGTAACTACAGAGTTCATATCGGCCTTAATAAAGGTCCAATGGAAACGCGTCGCCCATTACTACGTACAGACAAACAGTGCGATTGCAAAACGAGCGCTTCGGAGAAATGGGCCAACGGACAGACGGACGGAGCAGCACACAAATTGTTCCAATAAACCAACTTGAGACCTCGCGAGCATCAGAGTATTTTTATTGTCTTAATAACTGTTTGCTTGTGATTTCTTTGGCGTTCCTTCAGCAATTTATTTTAATCTATCTAGGCAAATAAGGACTGATATGGCTATGAATGAATGTAATAATAATAAGCAGAAGTAGGGCATAGCGATTTATCGCTCGAACTGGAGCAGCCCGACTGGTGAAATACCTCCACCTTACAGAAGACCGCAGCCAAATAACAATCACTTCTGTGTTGTTGTGTTCCTGCGTGTAAGTAAGGTTTACAGAGCTCCTGGGGGGTGCTACATTAGTAGCAGGGGTCAAGCCTTCAAGGTAAGCGACAGATCCAGTAACAGATATATTATGCTGTACTTGTCGCCCTTAGCTAGGACCTCATTACCACTTAACATCAGGTGGGATGAGGTCAATCTTAAAGTGCAATATAAAAAAACAATCACGCTTAATATATTACGACCATTTCAAAACGAATCTTTGAATGCCCTAAATAACTATATTTACTGCTAAAGGTCATAGGTTACGTTATACAGATCTTAAGGGAAAAATACGTGATGTATTGTGTTCGTACAAGTTTATCAGTATATGCGTCGCACGTCGCCATTACCATAGAGATGCTTGTCTATGGCTTACCGTTTTTAGGGTTCCGCACTCAAAAGGGTTCAACGGTACCCTATTTATGTATTACAAGCTGTACCCGTTTATTTCTTGCATTACATTGTAACAAAATCATTAAACAAACTAGTTTTAAGACAACAGATACAAGAACCCTGTAAGGGTATGGCAAGATTCACTGTTACATCATGCATGACTATTAAATAATGAACAATAGGTACTATTTATTTACATAAAGTATATACTAATACCAATTCTAAAATCATATGTACTACCTACCTAGGAAGTAATGTAAAGTTTATATCTACATAGAAATGTGTACTAAAAATAATATTATTAAACATTTATTTTTATAAATATGTGTTTAAGTTAGTTTAAAAAAATCTTGTATGGTAAAATAGGATTTTTGTAAGAGCATGCATTTTTGTTTTCAACAAAATGAATTTATATTATTTTGGCATTTTAAGATCACTATTGTTGCTTATTATGTTTTTTTTATATTACTTATGCACTCTTTCACTATGACCGCACCCATAAACTCTCTGCATGACCCATAGGTTGACTGGTAGAGAATGTCCACCATTAAGTCCACCTGTTGTACTTAACTTGGCAAATAAAGTTTTTATCTTTCGTCCTTCATGTTCGACTAGCACTTAACCGATTTCTCTTAAAGATACCTATCTCCGATATTTTTGTTTCGATGTTCAAAGTGTTGGAAAATGATTTCAGTGAATTCAAGCGTTCAATTGATTCGACTGATAAATTACAGATAACATATTGTGGTAGGAATAGAATAGAAAAGGAAATGTTTAAAAAGTTATTATTAACAAATTTTAGTACGTTAACCGTATCTGGCTGTCAAATAAATAAATAAATGCGCCAGACAATCACACCAATCACCTGGTCTCAAACGTTTAAGGTTTGCCCTTGTACTATGAGCACCGACTGATACTAACTGGGGGCGTTATCACAGCACACCCAGACCCAAGTCAATTTAGATAAGTTCGTTTTTTCCAAATTGCCCCGACCGGGAATCGAACCCGGGACCTTTCGCGCTGCGGTCGCCTACCTTAGCCATTGCGCCACCGAGATCGTCAAATGGAAGTAGAAAATGTCTTCATTTGTGTAAACTGTTACAAAGCATTTATGACTCGACAGATATAGTTAAACTATCGCCATGATCGGAATGTTTATGCTAAGGAGAAGAACTGGTGAAATACCTCCACCTTACAGAAGACCGCACCCAAATAACAATCACTTCTGTGTTGTTGTGTTCCTGCGTGTGAGTAAGGTTTACAGAGCTCCTGGGGGTGCTACATTTTAATCATAATCATCATAATCATAAATCATTTATTTCCCTTCACAGTTAGGTACATGAATAAGGTAACTTAGATTATTGTTACAAATACAGGGGTACATGAGCTGTAGCCTAATTAGTGAGGGGCTGGTGCCTGAAATAGGTTTCAGTAAAACCTGTGCTACAGGTCACCAGGCCACACCCTCAGACCGCACCATATGTCTACCAGTAATAAGACGGAGAGGAACAATATAGTAAGTAAGGAAATAATAAAAAAGAGAAAAAAATAATAATAAGCAAAGTAATGAAAAAGAAATAATAAAAAGGATTTACAGAGTTGTATATAGTAGTGGAGTTTTGTGTGTGTAGTGTGTATATGAGTGTATAGGTGTGTGAGTATTTGTGTGTGTGTGTAGTGATGGGGATGGGAGAGATGTAAGGTGATTAATTAATTTAATTGATTAGTAGCAGGGGTCAAGCCTTCAAGGTAAGAGTGACAAGTCCAGTAACAGATTTATTATGCTATACTTGTCGCCCTTAAGCTAGGACCTCATTACTTAACATCAGGTGGGATGAGGTCAATCTTGAAGTGCAATATTAAAAAGCACTTTCCCGGCCTTAGCAACGTACAGACAACTGACTTTATTAAATTATTATATTACTTCTTAACTATAGAAAATCACATTTCTCACGATTGCAACGGGATAACGGTGCCAATTACGGGGAAAACCGTGTTAAAAGTTAATGCTTTATTAGATTTCTTGTCGGTATTAAATGTTGAGTGGTTTTAAAACACAAGCTTGTGCCTGACAGTTATTCAGTAACTAGCTGTGCCCGCGACTTCGTTCGCGTGGACTACATCCTTTCATGGTCGGTTTTACCCCTTTCTCCCCTTATATTCGAAACAGAAGTCTATATTTTAATTCAAGTTTCGAGCTATATTTGTGCCAAATTTCATATCTCTAACTTCAAAAATAAACATTTTTCCATATAAACTTTCAAAGGTGGTATTACCCCCCTCCTCCCCTTATTTTCTAATAAAAAGTAGCCTATGTCCGTTCTTGAGATTCAACGTATACCTATACCAAATTTCATCAAAATCGGTCGAGAGGTTTAAGCAGGAAAGCGTAACAGACAGACAGACAGACAGAGTTACTTTCGCATTTATAATATTAGTAGGGATAATATCTGTTAAATTGTCTTGCGTTGTGTTTGTATGTATATTTTTTGATGTCAATAAATGTATTTTCTTTCTTAAAACAAAAGTAGCCTAAGTTACTCCATACTCCGATGCAGTATCGACGTATTGATCGGCTAATCGTGCATTACGTATGGAGCGTTGTTTACTACGCCAATTCTGCTGACGCTGTATTTGTGTCGACTCGTAGGTAATGTCGGCACAATATCTCTAAAAAGGAGCTGCTAATTGTGACTTCGCCTGCGTTATTTCGGGGTAAAATCATTTGTGTATTTTATTTATTTAAAAATGTTATTGTACAAAAAAAAATTTTTTTAAGTCGGTTCAAGAATGAAAATACATCCCCTGTACCCTTATTCTATTCAAACATAAAGTACCCTGTTTAATAGTCCAGATATGAAAACAGCCATGGTTGATCATGGCCCCTAGCCCCAGATATCATAAATAATCACTGACGCGAAATCCCTTAATAGAAAAAAGCATTGGAAACAAGAAAATGCAGTTTTCACCCCACACAACATGCAGGAGCCTCGGTAAACTTAGGAGCAAGTTACTGCGTGTTTCTAATTCTTCTACCTATATAAAAAAAACAAACGGGGTGAGCTAAATAAAACCGTTTAATAAGTCGGGTTTTCCTTCCTGACGCTATAACTCCAGAACGCACGAACCGATTTCCACGCTTTTGCATTCGTTGGAAAGGTCTCGGGCTCCGTGAGGTTTATATTAAAGAAAATTCAGGAAAAAAGTCAACAGAAACGCGGGAAAATCCTTTAAGGCGAAACGAAGTTCGCCGGGACCGCTAGTTTAATATAAAAATTAAATTAAATAAATGCGCCAGACAATCACACCAATCACCTGGTCTCAAACTAAGGTTTTCCCTTGTACTAACTGGGGGCGTCATCCCAGCACACCCAGATTCAAGTCAATTTAGAAAAGTTCGTCTTCCAAATTGACCCGACCGGGAATCGAACCCGAGACCTTTCGCGCTTTGGCCTACCTTAGCCACTGCGTCACCAAGGTCGTAATATATCCTTTAAGTATTATTTTTGCGAAAGTTTGTAAGAATGTATGGATGTGTGGATTTTTATATCTAAAGAAACAGAAAAATTTAATCTCCCCTTGTGCGGGAATCGAATCCATGACCTTTATATATCGCGCGTGCTGCTGATTCCCGCACCGCAAGGGGCGATGAAAATTTTCTGTTTCTTTAAAATATTTAAAGTTTGCTAGTGCGGCATAAATCAATATAAAAATCTATTAAGGTGCCAAGGTGTCCTCGATTCCTTGGTTTTCAAACATTTCTGCAACGAATGTACCACAGGCCGATAAGTGTGTAGTTCTAATCATATTCGGCAGAGGGCACTTACCGGAGGCTAACGGTTGATACAGCAGAAAAATTTCATCGCCTACGATAACTTGCGGTTAGCTCAGTTGGAAGAGCAGCACACACGATACGTGAAGGTTGCGGGATCGATTCCGGCACCGCAAGTGGAGATGATTTTTTTCTGTTTCTTTAAAATATTTAAAATTCGCTAGTGCGGCGTGTAGTACTATGAAAATCATTAAAATCGATCTGGATGTATGTTTGTCTCTTTACGCAATAACAACTGCACGGATGTGGAAGAGAGGTGACATACTAAATTACTAGCGACCCGCTCCGGCTTCGCACGGATGTAATGTAAGTACTTAGAAATATTGGCTATACTATTATTTTCTGCAAATAAAAACCTTCCTCTTGAATCACTTTATCTATTAAAAAAAACCGCATCAAAATCAGTTGCGTAGTTTTAAAGATTTAAGCATACAAAGGGATATAGGGACAGAGAAAGCGACTTTTTTTTATACTATGTAGTGGAGATATATAACAAACGTGAAAAACTACCCGAAGACTCGACCGTTCTTGAGTTTAAGTGAAACTAACGAACTACGATTGGTTATTATTTATGAACATACCACTATAGTGGTGGTACTCAAGCATTTGCTCGTACTGAAGAAATGGAAAAGGATAGAAACTATCTTTATTCGTTTTCATTTTATTTATTTATGCAATATTTTTTTTATTGTACAAAAAGTGTACTTTTCTTACATTATCTACCAGTCAACAAAGTTATAAAAATACATTTAAGAATCGCCAGATTAAAATTAAAATACTGCCAACAAAGCTTTCTTAATTTACTACCATCGTTGCTCACAAAAAGAATTACAATCACTTCCTATCACAAACAAATCTCATTACGATTACCAATCTCTAAATTACTTGTATATTTATTGTCTTTCTCCGGACCGATTGTTTTAAAACAATACAGGGCGTGTACTTGGCCGGAGCACTACCGCGCCCCTGACCGGAAATGACCCTCTATGGCTGCAGGGGGCCTTATGGAGCGAAATCAATGGCTTCCGGAAAGGAAGGTATTAAGAGGGGGGGCTTCGATAAATCTAGAGGTTTTGTGATGGCGGAATAAGCAAGAAAATATATGAAGGGTAGTTTAATAGGGGACAACTGGAAATGTGACATCAACTTTACAAATATATACATTGGACAACATCACATACATTGCTCTTATTCTGTGGTAAGTAGCTTAAGCACTTGTGTTACAGAAATCAGAAACAAAGACGGTACCACAACACCCAGAACCGAGATACCTCTGTGGTAAGTAGCTAGTGCAATTGTGGTCCAGAAATCAGAAATAAGACGGTACCACAACACCCAGGCCAGAGTCAATTGTCTGAGGCAGGTAGTTAAAGTACTTGTGTTACGTTAATCAGAAGCAACGATGGCACTTCAACACCCAGACCCAAGATAATTCCTTGGTAAGAAGGTAAAGCACTTGTGGAACAGATACCAGAAAAAACGATGACCACAACACCCAGACCCACATAATATAGAAAAGTTAGTTTTCAAAAGGATTACTCGGCAAAAAACAACTATTTTATTCAATTTTATTATTTTTATAGTACTATACGCCGTACTAGCGAACTTTAAATATTAGAAACAGAAAAATTGTATCCCCCTTGCTTTTTTAATTTTATGTGAAGGTCGTGGGTTCAATTCCCGCACCGCAAGAGGAGATAAAATTTTTCTGTTTCTAATATTTTATTCAGTCAGACAGTGAGATTTTCAAAATACAACAAAAACGTACGTCATCTACCTTAAACTTACTATTTATTGAATAAATGCATTGCGTTTTGTTTTTTCGGTCTTAAGTAGGACCGAAACACCATAATGTTACCTATATGAACTAACTAGACTTCCTTCGCGTGGACTACATCCTTTCATGGTCAGTTTTACCCCTATGTCCCCTAATATTCGAAACAAAAAGTAGTATATATTTTAATCCAAGTTTCGAGCTATATTTGTGCCAAATTCCATGACTTTTACATAAAAAATAAACATGTTCCCATATAAACTTTCAAAGGTGGTATTCCCCCCTCCCCCTCTTATTTTCTAATAATTAAAAGTAACCTATGTCCGTTCTTGTGGTTCAACGTATACCTATACCAAATTTCATCAAAATCGGTTGAGAGGTTTAAGCGAGAAAGCGTAACAGACACACAGACAGACAGAGTTACTTTCACATTTATAATATTAGTAAGGATTTTTATAATAAAATACTTAAAAAATAACTGATATGTAAAACTCAGAGGTCGCCTTCGTCTTCGCCTGTCGTATTAATACAAAGCGTCATAAATTAAGCGGTTTAAGGTAACGCAAAGAAATATATTGATGGAGGACATTTTTCGCAGTTGCCGGAAAATGTGGATAATTTATTACCAAGACACGGCTGACGCTTACACCGACAAACGAATAAATATTCACCCTCTTGCAGAATAACTCTTAAAGCTATACTAATTCTATTGACGACCTCGGTGGCGCAGTGGCTAAGGTAGGCGGCCAAAGCGTGAAAGGTCCCGGGTTCCATTCCCGGTCGGGTCAATATGGGAAACGAATATTTCTGTATTGTCTCTGGTCTGGGTGTTGTGGTACCGTCGCTGTTTCTGATTTCTGTAACACAAGTGCTTTAGTTACTTACCACAGAATCAGAGCAATGTATGTGATGTTGTCCAATATTTATTTATTTACGTAATACATAGTTAGTTGCATATTTACATCAAAAATAAATAAATGTGTCTTATGATGAATAGATTATGGTACGGTACTTTTCTTGCGCAAGTTCAACGCACTTGACCGGTTTTTTTTATTTAATTTTGTATGATCGTACATGTTAAGTAGTACTTGTATAGTTATTTTTCTTTTTGTATATAATAAGAATACATTACTTTAAAATTCAAATAGGCTTACACAATCACTTATGTGTTGTTGTGTTCCTGCGTGTGAGTAAGGTTTCCAGAGCTCCTGGGGAGTGCTACATTAGTAGCAGGGGTCAAGCCTTCAAGGTAAGGGCGACAAGTCCAGTAACAGATTTATTATACTGTACTTGTCGCCCTTAAGTTAGGACCTCATTACCACTTAACATCAGGTGGGATGAGGTAAATCTTGAAGTGTTACATAAAAAAAAGGCTTCTTTACGCTTCGGTGTGACTGCCACCCGCGCAGTCAATGTATCCTAATTTATGTCTTTACCGACTCCGCAAAAATTGCTTTCTCGCCAAATACCTCATCTCGCGATTATCTTCAGTTGTTTGTCACAATTTACGAGTTGATGAGCAACTCCGCGTGACAGGAATGCAAATAGCCTACTTTACATATCATGGTTCTTCACTGTCAAGTCATACTTCTTTTTCTTGTTTACGAGAGGTAGGGCATAGCGATTTATCGCTCGGACTGGAGCAGCCCGACTGGTGAAATACCTCCATCTTACAGAAGACCGCAGCCAAATAAATTACTTGGCTGGCACTGCCAAGATCGGTAAAAATCTGATTGATTTTACTCCAATTATGTAAAAACTCATGATAAGGTTGGAGCGTGAAGAAACATCTTCCTGCCAGTATGGTGATGCTAACAGATAGGATATATCGGTATCAAATCCGTTGTCATCGCGATGTGGATTTCTCTCTTGCTTACCATGAGGCTGGGAGGAGACAATATACTGTACTGTTAAAAATATTATACTTACTGATTTATAATCAGTATTATTAAGAATATTGTATTTTTACACATATGTTATTAACTTACATGTTTAATTAAATATGCCATATTTGCTTGTTACAGGTAAATTGAAGACCTAAGTTACGACTGTGTAAGGAAGGGAGACAGATAAGTTATTTATTGACATCAGATTGAATTGAATTAAACGCAATCTGACCAATTTAAGAAATGTAATTTACGCACAGATATTTAAAATAATACACGTAGCTTGTCACATTGTGTTAACTTTCCAGTAATCATAACTTATATTGATTGCAAGTAACACTTATGCATCGTTACAAACCAAAATTGACGCTACATCCGGTTCGGAACCTAATCCTACCGAGAAGAATCCGGCAAGAAACTCAGTAGTTATCCTAATCTTTACAATGTTTAGAGCTAGAGAACTTAAAACTATGGTGTGCGAGCGAACAGACAATCATGTCCATATATGTTTATCGTTTTAACATTCATAAAGTTTGTAGTATCATTTTTTCATTAAATATGTATAAATATAGACCTTAAATCTATGCATAGGTAAGTCAATAATACATTGCGGTAACTTGTTGAATATTTTTATACTTAATCCATTGAAGATTCAATTGGTTTCTACTGGTTGGTTCGTACTTCTGACTTATTCAGGCGGAAGTTTAATGTGACAAAGTACTTAGGTGTATACATATGCTGGTAACTGTACAACTTCGGAACAGTACAATGAATGCGACCGTTTCTCGACTGCATCCAATTTCCTCGCCGTTCGAGGCTGCGACAAAACGTGAATAATAGCTTAACTTGGCTCTCTGTTTACTTTGCAAATATGTGAATCGAAATTTGTTGATGAGATCTGAACTGACGTTTGTACGCTCAAAAGTTGTACAGTTTTTGAGTGTCAAGCTCCTGTCCGCGTCTTTGCTCGCTTTATTTCAGGATAAAAAGTAGAATCTAAGAAGATTTATACAAACTTTCATCCCCTATTATATCCCCTATGCTGATGCTGGGAAAGTACTTTTTTTATATTACACTTCAAGATTGAACTCATCCCACCTGATGTTAAGTGGTAATGAGGTCCTAGCTTAAGAGCGACAAGTACCGCATAATAAATATGTTACTGGACTTGTCGCCCTTACCTTGAAGGCTTGACCCCTGCTACTAATGTAGCACCCCCCAGGAGCTCTGGCAACCTTACTCACACGCAGGAACACAACAACACCGAAGTGATTGTTATTTGGATGCGGTTTACTGTAAGGTGGAGGTATTTTTCCAGTGGGGATGCTCTAGTTCGAGCGATTTTCTACTTGCATTCCAAATATCAGCCCGATGCAGTGGTTCGGGAACGCGAACGAAGTCGCGGGCACAGCTAGTATTGAATATAAATGAAACAAAAGCAGACAACGTTTATCTTCACATAACAAAAATAAAACTGAACACAACTTTATGCGTTAAAAACTTTTAAACCTTTAAACGGCCCTAACACTTTAAATTCGTTTTTTCGTAACACAAAGGGCCGGTCGGTTCCGCGGTCAATATTACAGGATTATGACCCTAACCCTTCAAAGGGACTCTTAATCCAATATTTATTGCAGAAAGAAGCTACTGAACCTCATAGTTCCATCTGCTGTGAGTGGTTTATTGCAAGTTTTGGTGAAATTGCATTCTGTTCTGTTAAAATTTATTGCAAAAAGAAGATATAAGAATAGGTTATACAAACAAAATAACATAAACTACATTTAAATAAATATTGAACATCTCATACATTGCTCTGATTTTGTGGTAAGTAGCTAAAGCACTTGTGTTACAGCAATCAGAAATAAGGTACCACAACGCAGATCCGAGACAATGTATAAAAGTTCGTTTCCCATATTGACCCGACCGTGGATCGAACCCGGGACCTCAGAGATGGCTCAACACCAAAGCCCAGCCCATTTGCCTCTCGGCTATAAAATATTACTAACTTATTAACTATTGAAATTGAACTTTTTTATTGCACAAAGTGTCGGTGAAATTGCATTTTATTCTGCACAAATTTATTGCACAAAGATGTGAGAATTGGTTACACAATTAAAATAACATAAACTATATTTTAGTTCCTAACTTACTTAATATTTGAATTGAAAATAATAATAACGAAAGTTAAAAAAATATCTATACTAATATTATAAATGCGAAAGTTACTCTGTCTGTCTATCTATCAAACTCAAATATTTCTTTTTTCAAGTTGGCTACAAATAAAACTTTTGAATCGTCATTGTATATAATGCAAAGTGACTCTACTTCCGGTTCGGAACCTATATCTACCGAGAAGACACCGGTAAGAAACTCAGCAGATCAGTTACAGTAGCAGTATCTAACTTATAGCTATGTGTAGAACACTTTGGACCGAGTCATATAGTTTTGTTTCGATAAGTGATAAAACAAATAAGTTTTTAAGTAAGTATTACTTTCGAGAGGTAAGCTGGAGCTGATGATGCTTGTGGCCATACACATACGTCATGCTTGTGAAGAGGCGCCAGTCCCCTGGCGCCTGTTCACAAGCATGACGTATGTGCTTACATACAATATTAGTATACCTAGTTGGGTATGAGATATTTTAAATCCGAAATGTGCTATTTTCAAACTTATTTACATTAACTTTTTTATATATCTCCCCTCCTTTAGTATGTTAACTACACGAATCAGGATTACTTCCGGTTTTCGGCTCACACGGCTAGTGCACACCGCCCCTGACAGTCAACCGTGGCCGCTGTAATTATGTACACGCCTTTATAGCGGCGGCTTTTGAATAATTTGACATAAAAATACCTACAGGCCTAGCATGCGCCGCGCGAGTAAATTTTATCGCGCTCTTAAGAAATGTCAAAATCAATGCGTCAACTGCTGATTGGCTGAAAATATGAGTACCGTGTACGATCACCCAATGAACGTTAAATAAACTTTTGTCGTCTCATGCGAGAAATTTGACGTATTGACATGCTAGGCCTGTTAGACAATTTGGTAGAAAGAGAGACCATACTATATTTTGTTACCTACTTCGCGACGACAACGGATTTGATACCGTAATATCCTATCCGTTAGCATCGCCATACTAGCCCGCAAGATGTTTGTTCACGCTCCTTTTGAAGGAATCCATGTCAAAGGAAGGAAACACATTAATGCGCCAGACAATCACACCAATCACCTGGTTTTTTTTTTTCTTTTTTTTTTATTGGACAACATCACATACATTGCTCTGATTCTGTGGTAAGTAGCTAAAGCACTTGTGTTACAGAAATCAGAAACAACGAAGGTACCACAACACCCAGACCCGAGCTAATATGGAAAAGTTCGTTTCCCATATTGACCCGACTGGGGATCGAACCCGGAACCTCAGAGATGGCGCGACGCCAATGTCCGGCACGCTTGCCTCTCGGCTACGGAAGGTCGTCATTAAAACGATAGTTCTTTTTCTTTCAATATTTTTTCCTCTACATTAAAGTTGTCTGTAAGATATCGCATTCTAGAGATAGGACTGCCTAACTTGTACTACATTCTAAACCAATTTATGTTTAACCTTGTCTGTTAATTATATCTAAATTTATATTAGCACGGCCGTACCCGTTTCTCGATATCTTCTATTCCCTATACTTAAGGATTGTTTGGAAGAGATGGCTCTCTAGCAATAAGACTGCCTAAATTGTACCTGAAGGTCTGTAAAACCAATTTATGCATTTTTTCTATGCAATAAAGATTATCTATCTATCTATTTATTTCGCAATATTTAAATAAAACCAATAAAACTTACCACATCTTTATTTGCAGCCAACCCCAGTGGCTAATTACTATTACCTCACTGCAATGGACCCCAATAGTGGGTTGTTCGACCTAGGGTTGCCAGACAAATATAATATAAACATTTGAAATAATTTAACGGGTCAAAACGCGACACCATTTTTATTTAGCAGTTAATACGAACTACTTACTTTTCGGTTAGGTTGCACCAACCGGATACTGTCAGTGTAGTGTGTCGAAGTGACTTCAATAACATTTTGTTTTACGAGAATGTGAGGGTGGATGAAGATTTGCAAGCTCCCCCGAACAGACGAAGGCGAGCAAAACCAGTCAGCTCGTGAGCACGGTTAGTGCAACCTAACCGAAACGTCGGGCAGTAAGTAGTTCGTATTAACTACTAAATAAAAATGGTGTCGCGTTTTGACCCGTTAAATTATTTTAAATGTTTAAAATGGAACGCGAATGTCTTAAAGTAAATAAAATATAACTTGAATGAAAGAACGTACGTACGATACGTTTAAGAGAGTTAGGGCATAGTGATTTATCGCTCGAACTGGAGCAGCCCGACTGGTGAACCTCCACCTTACAGAAGACCGCAGCCAAATAACAATCACATCGGTGTTGTTGTGTTCCTGCGTGTGAGTAAGGTTTACAGAGCTCCTGTGGGGTGCTACATTAGTAGCAGGGGTCAAGCCTTCAAGGTAAGGGCGACAAATCCAGTAACAGATTTATCATGATGTACTTGTCGCGCTTAAACTAGGACCTCATTACCACTTAACATCAGGCGGGATGAGGTCAATCTTGAAGTGCAATATTAAAAAATATAGGTTATAATTTTTTTTTTGTTCAATTTTCCACACCACATGTCTGTATGTCTTAGTGCAAAACTAGTTATAAGTTCAGCTATATTTGTAATATGAACGACAGAGTTTCTTGCCGGGATCTTCTCTGTAAGTTATAGGTTCCGAACCGGAGGTAGCGTCATTTGCATTATATATGTTCCAATATTTTATGATTCGTAAATGTCAAAAATTACTATCCGTTTTTCTCCAAAAGATTATAAGTCGTTACTTCGTTATCACTTGGAGCCACAGTCCAAATGATTTGCCAACCCTATTCCACCCTTATTTTGACGATACCGCAAAAAACCTCACAGAAGCACCCTCGAGATTATAAACCACTCCAAAAAAGCTTTTGTGCGGGCAACGACGCGGTATTTAATTTGTCACAATAAAACTGACGTCATTGTGTTAGATGCAGATGTTGGTTTGTGTGTCACGTTCCTGTCATTATATGGGTCTGGTAAAAAGCGAGTAAGCTTAAGCAAAGCCGGGGTTGTTTACTAGCATTAAGAGAATATAATAAAAAAAAACTACTTACTAGATCTCGTTTGAACCAATTTGGTGTCTGGGTGTTGTGGTACCGTCGTTGTTTCTGACTTCTGTAACACAAGTGCTTAAGCTACTTACCACAGGATCAGAGCAATGTATATGATGCTGTCCAATATTTATTTATATATTTATTTATATGTAGTAGGACTTTTGATATACAGGCTGATTGTTTCCTCTGCGGTGTTCGTCTACATATACACATATTGGTAACGAGCTCATCAGTAGCCACCCATCTGGGGGTGTCGGGACAAATGCGCAATAATATATGCACCCGGCGCGCCCCGCGGTCATATTACTGGGTAACCATGATTTCAGGGATTTGAGGATAATATTCTAAACGCGGCAGTTTGTAAAAATGTATGGCTTTCGATGAAATTAGGTAGAAATATAGATGAGATACTTGATTAACATATAGTATACTTTTTACCTCGCAATAACGCGGACCGCAGTCACGAGATAATTTATCAAATTCTTTTCTTAGGGGATGCCTACGTCATAGTAACTTTATGCATCCAAAGTCTGAACCCGATCGGTTTAAAATTGACAAAGTTTCATACAAAGTTTCATCCCTCTTTTATCCCCTTAGGGGTAGAATTGATCAAAATCCTTTCATAGCAGATGCGTAGGTCATAACATCTACCTGCATGCCACATTTCAGCCCGATCCGTCCAGTGGTTTGGGCTGGGCGTTGATAGATCACTATGTCAGTCAGTCACCTTTGAGTTATATATATTTTTCAAATATCCTATATGTTATTTATTTTGTACCATATTTCTTCCACATCTATTCAGTATTTTGCGTGATAGAGTCATAACCATACATACAGAATTCCTTACATCTAATCTTACAAACTTTCGCGTTATTTATACTATAGTAGCTGTTAGTCTTAAACTTAAATCAGAAATTTACGTACCATATTTCATTTTTTGTCTTCGAATCGTATTTAATGTCCTTCCGTCGTATCCCCCATTCTCCGCCACGCGTGGCCACCCCTCGATAATCCCCAACACGTCCCAAGCCGCAAAATAAATAATAATATGCCGTTATTTGTACGCAGATTATCGCCTGTGGGATTCTGCAGGGTTGGCAAACCAGATACCTATTTAGCATATTCTTTGAAGATTATTTAAATTTTAATCTCATATTATACGTGGAATGAAAACTAACCAAATAATAATACAAATATAACATTAAGAATATTAATTTGACAATAAATACTTAAAACAATAGTTGAAATTAAATTTACCTTAAAATTAAAAAAATATGTACACACTTTCTTGTTTTATAATAAATAGCTGTGCCCGTGACTTCTTTCGCGTGGACTACACCCTTTCATGGTCGGTTTTACCCCTATCTCCCCTAATATTCGAAACCAAAAATAGTCTATATTTTAATCCAAGGGTCGAGCTTTATTTGTGCCAAAATATCATATCTCTAACTTAAAATAAATCTCAAATAAAATTTCAAGTGTGGTATTACCCCCATCCCTCCCCCCCTTTTTTAACAAAAAGTAGCCTTTGTCCGTTATAGAGGTCCAATGTATACATATAACAAATTTCATCAAAATTCAGATCAGTTACATTCTCCCCCTTTTCCTTTACCAAAAAAAACGGGTGACAAACCAGATATCTATTTAGCATATTCTTCTTTGAAGATTTAAATTTTAATCTCATATTATACGTGAAATTTGTAACAGCAGTCGTGGTAACTTTTTAACACTTAAAATAAGCAAATTAAAGATGAATAATCAAGTAATCAGATAAATAGTGGTTAAGTTGGAAATATGTTTCCAAGTTCGAAAAAAAAAGTTTTTTTTTGGTGTTCATGAAGATTAAGCAGAAGATGTTGTCAGAAAACAAAATGTGATCTTAAAAACTACAAATTTCAAGTAGTAATTTTAAGTTTGATCATTTTCGAGGAAAATACGGTCAGTTAAATCGTTCAAGAGATCTATTTTTAATTAAGAGAGGTAGGGCATAGCGATTTATCGCTTGAACTGGAGCAGCCCGACTAGTGAAACACCTCCTTACAGAAGACCGCAGCCAAATAACAATCACTTCGGTGTTGTTGTGTTTCTGCGTGTGACTAACGTTTACAGAGCTCTTGGGGGGTGCTACATTAGTAGCAGGGGTCGAGCCTTCAAGGTAAAGGTGACAAGTCCAGTAACAGATTTTTTATCCTGTACTTGTCGCCCTTAAGCTAGAACCTCATTACCACTTAACATCAGGTGGGATGAGGTCAATCTTGAAGTGCAATATAAAAAAAAACCTCAAAATATTTTTGCTTTGTTATCCTTTAAATTTTTCATTTCATTTATAAAAATTAGGCATTGTGGGATCGATTCCAAGACGCTGGTAGCATTAAAATACATTTTTTGCCTAACTTTTGCCAGCCCTAGTAACCTAGCGACGCGTGGCCAATCAAGTGTCCCCTAAGTGGTCACCCTACTCACCGCTGAATGGTATACTAGTTTCAATTGTCCTGTTTTGTCCGCGACAAATTATTATTTGTGGTTCTCGTTATTGAAAGCGAGATTTGTGGTTTTATTTGTATTTTGTATAAACTAGCTACTGCCACCGACTTTGCTTGCGTTATTTCGACAAATAACTCCTAAAGGTCCTGTGTTCGATTCTCAGTTGAGTTAAGATAGAAATAAGTGGCACGCCGTCGGCTTCACATGCGTGGATTTTAGTCATTTCTATCAATAAAGATTGATTTCATCCCTACCTCCCCTGTCTGTTTGTCTGTCCGGCTTTCACGCCTAAACCACTGAACCGATTTTGATGAAATTTAGTATAGGTATACGTTGAACCTCTAGCAAGGGCAGGCTACTTTTTATTTTGAATATAAGTGGGGATGTGGGTAAAACCGCCCTTGGAAGTTTTTATATGCCAAAATGTTTAATTTTTAAGTTAGAGACATGAAATTTGGCACAAATACAGCTCGAAACTAGGATTAGAATGTGGACTTCTTTTTGTTTTGAATATTAGGGGCGATAGGATTAGAACCAACCGTGAGTGTATGTAGTCCACGCAAACGAAGTCGCAGGCACTGCTAGTATTAGATTTTTTTTTCATATAGCACTTCAAGATTGACCTCATCCCACCTGATGTTAAGTGGTAATGAGGTCCTAGCTTAAGAGTGACAAGTACAGCATAATAAAGCTGTTACTGGTGTAGTGTATGACTATCTACTCTCACATATGTACGTGCACACAATATATAAACAGTGTCAATCTGTAATAAAGGACTGTTCGTCATAAGCAACTAAACTAAGTGTTTGACTCAGCTCCCGAGCCCGCCATCACATGGCGACCCTGCCAGGATAGTTAGAGTAGTCAGTCATACACTACACTGGACTTGTCGCCCTTACCTTGAAGGCTTGACCCCTGCTACGAATGTAGCACCCCCAGGAGCTCTATAAACCTCACTCACTCTCAGGAAGTGATTGTTATTTGGCTGCGGTCTCCTGTAAGGTGGAGGTATTTCACCAGTCGGGCTGCTCCAGTTCGAGCGATAAATCGCTATGCCCTACCTCTCTTAATAAAAAATTTAATATCTCTGCTCATAGAAAAAGACATTATTGGCCATAACATATCTTTTGAATGCCGCTTGTTGAATAAATTGCAAATCTTCCCTCCCTTAGGACGAAGCCCTATGTATTTAATAGGGTGGATTGCACTTAATAAAATCAGTATCCCTAACGAGAGGGTGCCTCGAGCCGAGATACACCCATCTCATATGATAAGTATGACGTTTGGTCAATTAACGAATCATATATGTATATATTAAAAACGCGAAATATTGTATAGATATATAGATTGATTTTTATGATATTTATAGTACTTTACGCAGTACTAGCGAACTTTAAATATTGTCAAGAAACAGAAAAATTTAATCTCCCCTTGCGGTGCGGGAATCGAACCCACGACCTTCACGTATCGCGCGTGCTGCTCTTACCAACTCAGCTAACCACATGTTATCATAGGCGATAAAAATTTTCTGCTGTATCAACCGTTAGCCTCCGGTAAGTGCCCTCTGCCGAATATGTTTAGAACTACATACTTATATATATATTAATCGCCTACAATTACTTGCGGTTAGCTCAGTTGAAGAGCAGTACGCGCGATACGTGATGGTCGTGGGTTCGATTACCGCACCGCTAGGGGATATGAAAATTTTCTTTTTATTTTTAATATTTAGATATCTAAATGTATGTTTGTTAGTCTTTCACGAAAAAGTTATGTAACTAGTACTAAATTAACAGGTATTTAATTTTAAAGTTGGTATTTAAGACTAGCGAACGCCCGCGAGTCCGTTCGCGTGGACTTATGCCCGGTTCTAATATTTGAAAAACAATCAGGTTTAGTTACGGACAGTTATTATTTATACGAGACGTAAGCTAAACCCGTCGGTTCGAGAAAAACGGATTCTCATTTGTGACACATTACGAATCGTAAAATATTGGAATCGAACATAAAACCATTTTACTACCTAAATTTTGTCTATCATTCTCTAATAAAAATAAATTGTAACATAACAAAAAAGTGTCCTCCATTAGCGGAACCCTTAAAACCATTATCATATTAAAATTCGGAATACGCAGACCCAATCACTCTATTGCGCATTTTGTAAAGAAATGTAGTTAAGCGCACGTCAGTGTGCGGGCCAAGTTCAGATAGGAAAATAGCGGCACGTTTCTGAAACATTTGAGAAGATTTACACTGCGGCTGTACCAGTTTCTCGATGTCTACTATTTCCTCTACCTAAAGGTTGTCTGGAAGAGATTGCTCTCTAGCAATAAGACCGCCTATATTGTGCTTAAATATGTCTGTAAAACCAATTTCTGTAAATTTTCTGTGCAATAAAGTGTATCTATCTATCTATCTACACTAACATTAAAATTCAGCTCTTAACGCATACACATATTTCTATTTTAACTACAATGTGACTAACTTTCAAAATTTGATTGCGTTATGGTTTCCATAACACAAATGAACTACTTGTATAGGATAAAGTCGTCGTTGTCCTCTCAAATATATTTATTTATTTAGTAAAATAGTGGTACTGTCTTGTTACGTGAGTTGTTTCATTCAAAGCTATACCACATTGAAGTAACTAAAATTAAGTAACCAATCAATGTAATTAAAACTTCAGCTGACTGTGTGACTGTTTTAAAATTTAGAAAATTAATAATCATTGGACCAATTTATTTAATAATGCATTTAAATAACTGCATTGCATATAAATTTACAACAGGTCGGCTGCGCAATTTTAAAACATAGTAAGGGACATGTCACAAAATGTTCAGGAGAGCGAAAAAACGTCTTGGCTACTTTGAGAGCGTGCCGCAACTAAAGTATAAGACTTACGTTGACGAAAGTTAGTTTTAAAGATGTGGCATATCCTTGGCTTTCAGATAAATATAATATTAAGAATTTGACAATGCAATTTCGTGCGTATTTACATTATAAACGTAACTCGGCAAAAACCCTTTTTTTTCAAAAACTGTCCCTTACTAGGTTTTGAAATTGCGCAGCCGAGGTGTACCTAATGCGACTTTATTCGAAAGCTGTAAACCAAACACTCACAGAGTGAAAACATTTAAGCTTCCAAAGTTTCAAAAATAATATGCTGACGTTCAGTTCAACCACTAGCATGTGAAGTAATTCAAAAGTTGCCCCGTAATTAAAAAAAGCTCTATTGATGTAAAAAAATTAAATCTATCATAGTCTAGAAACTGCTACAATTATCGTTATTTTTGACTGTTTTCCCTAACGTGAAAACTACTTTCAACGTTTAAGTACCAAACTTGGCCCCTTTTTACTTGAACGTTTTTGTCGGATATCTATTAAATCTCGAGTGTAACATAACCGCATTAAGCGAGTGTGAGTCAGTTCGGGAACTTAGAACGATTTGTTTTTATTACGTGGCAACCCTCGCTACTAAATTGGGCTAGGGTTGCTGGATTATTTTCTTAAAAAAATATATAAGTTAAAAAATAATAGTATTACAAATAAAAATGTTTAACTCAAACAAAATACTAATTAAAACGGTAATCAACAGTCGACAAGCTCGGATTAACTTATTGCCTCTCGTATATCTTGATCGGAAGTTGTGACATCCCTGGCCAGTTCCCGACAATTATTACAAATGGTCCCTCCAGGCGGCTGCGGGTGAGATAAAGGGATTGCCTAGGGCTGGCGTTGGGGATAAGCTAATTATCAAAGATGTTGCCGACTATTCGGGCCGGACTTTGGCGTCGCGCTATCTCTGAGGTTCCGGGTTCGATCCCCGGTCGGGTCAATATGGGAAACGAACTTTTCTATATTGTCTCGGGTCTGGGTGTTGTGGTACCGTCGTTGTTTCTGATTTCTGTAATACAAGTGCTTAAGATACTTACCACAGAATCAGAGCAATGTATGTGATATTGTCCAATATTTATTATTTATCCACCTTCGGTCTGGGTGTTGTGGTACCGTCGTTGTTGGTAACAGCTATCATAATTTTGATCGAAGTGCCAGCCCTCACAAGAGTACCGTGTACAATTACACGGGGGTACAATTTGTAATAATCGCCGCCCAGCCCTCGGCCCTCTGAATCCCTCCGCGTCCCTCGGCAAGGGCTAGAGCCAATTTGATTATTACTTTTAAAACTACATCGTTAGGTTTTGGTCAACCCTTCAAATGGCTTCGAGTTTAATTTTGAACCGACTTCAAAAATAGTTACTTACATTTTTTTATTTAAGCGAATTTCAAATAAGAAACAGAAAAATTTCATGTCTTGCGGTGTCGCATTCGAACCCATACCGTCATGGGTCGCTTTTATTTTTATACTAGTGGGTGCCGTCGTCTTCGTACGCGTGTATAAGTCTTTTCTAGCTATAAATTATTTAGCCCATGTTATTCTAGGAGACTGTCGCTTTTTTATATTACACTTCAAGATTGACCTCAACCCACCTGATGTTAAGTGGTAATGAGGTCCTAGTTTATGGGCGACCAGAACAGCATAATAAAGCTGTTACTGGACCTGTCGCCCTTACCTTCAAACTCAAACTCAATATTTCTTTATTCAAGTAGGTTACATGTAACACTTTTGAATCGTCATTAAATACAATGCAAAGTGATTCTACTTCCGGTTCGGAACCTATATCTACCGAGAAGACACCGGTAAGAAACTCAGCAGATCAGTTACAGTAACAGTATCTAACTTACTTTTGACCGAGTCATGTCTATAGTTTTATTTTGATGAGTGAAAGAAGCATTAAGTATTATTTTATTTTAAGAGGTAAGCTGGAGCAGACCAGTCCCCAAAGGTGGCACCTGTTCACAAGCATGACGTATGTGCCAGCCATCGCTTCACTCAACCATATTGAAGGGAATGTAACGACCCGCCACATAGCGCCACCACCCCAGTGACGTTTTAGTGAGCATGACTAACTCACAACTCCCTTTGGAAAGTAATTACAATTTAAGTCATCAAACCAACTATAGGACCCGGAGCACGAACCGACCCTTGAAGGCTTGACCCCTGCTACTTATGCAGCAACCCTAGGAGCTCTAGAAACCTTACTCACACGCAGCAACACAACAACACAAGTGATTGTTATTTGGCTGCGGTCTTCTGTAAGGTGGAGGTTTACTAGTCGGGCTGCTCCAGTTCGAGCGATAAACCACATCCTCCCTTTCCAATAGTAAATATTTTTTTGGAATCGGCCTAGTACTTTGTGAGTTTATTCCTTACAAACATACGCACTAAATTATAAATATTTCCTATTATATTTGTGTAGATTTACATCAAAAAGAATATCGTCTTAACCTTACCTTCAAATCTTTTATCCCTAAATCCTAAACCCGTTTCCCCAAAACAGAAACCGTGTCAGTCGGACGGGATAAGCCGGGAGCGGCCCCAGTTCAGCTGAAAGGGATTCCTTGTACGGAACTCTAGTGGGAAGCCGGCTGAATTTGGGAGGATTCTCGAATAGTTGTAGTTCTGAGATGTATGTGTATTACGTAAATAAGTCTGTTGTAACAAAAAAATAACATGGACTGTCTTTGCTTATTGAAATAGTTTATTTTACTTTTAATTTTACTTATTAATTTTTAATATTTAAGAAGTTAGTAATGGTTTAGTTTATGTTATCTTAAGTTTATTTGTTGCGAAAATGTTATTTTATGAAGTTAGAGATATGACATTTGGCACAAATAAAAGTCAAAGTCATTCTTTTTTATTCATAGAGACTACATCAGTAACACTTATGAATAGTCTCTAAATAAAGCAAATGAAGTTACCTCCGGTTCGGAACCTATAACTAAAGAGAAGATACCGGCAAGAAACTCGGTAGATTTTTAACTCATCAAATATAATCGATTTTTATTATTTTTATAGTACTACGCCGTACTAGCGGACTTTAAATATTAGAAACAGAAATTAAATTTAAAAATTAAATTGTACTTAATTATGTCTGTAAAACCAATTTCTGTAAATTTTTCTGTGCAATAAAGTGTATCTATCTATCTATCTATCTATTAAAAATCTCCCTTTGCTGTGCGGGAATCGAACCCACGACCTTCACGTATCCCACGTGAAAGGGATTCCCGCACTGCAAGGGGAGATAAAAATTTTCTGTTTCTAATATTCAACAAATATAGCCCAAAACATAATAAATAGATTATTAATTCTTCTTTTTCTTTTTTTTTCATATTTTGATTGCTTTCTAGCAATAAAACCGCCTAAATTGTACTAGATTATGTCTGTAAAACCAATTTCTATAAATTTTTCTGTGCAATAAAGTGTATCTATCTATCTATTAATTGTTTTAAAGCTTTTCCAACACGGGCCGATAAGTATGTAGTTCTAAACATATTCGACAGAGGGCACTTACCGGAGGCTAACGGTTGATACAGCAGAAAAATTTCATCGCCTACGATAACTTGCGGTTAGCTCAGTTGGTAAGAGCAGCACGCGCGATACGTGAAGGTCGTGGGTTCGATTCCCGCACCGTAATGGGTGATTAATTTTTTCTGTTTCTTAAATATATTTAGGAATATTTGAGTTTGTGTTTGAGTACAAAACAATAGGCTGCAACCAATAGAAGGAACGAGTCTTTGGTAAAATCTAGTGTTACTTAAGAATTGATAGGACCTTTCATTTGTTTGCAGTTTCTGTATAAAAATCACACTACAGCTCTATATATCTTACAACACCTAGCCTCCATTTACAGTAGCTCACTTTAAACAACATCAAGTAATTAATCGTCATTGATCCACAAGTAAGCTGATTGAGGCTCGTATAAAACTGATCCCTATTTCTTTAGCAAAAAAGTCTTAAATTCAATAACAACATCAGGTCAATTTCTAACGCTAAAAATTGTGACAAGCTCAGTAGCAAAATGCATTTTACTGCAATGTGTTACGGTTTAAAGTGGTGTAAACTGTTTGTCTGTCTGTCAAACTTTAATGAGAGTAGATCTTAAGTGTCATAGATCCTAATAAAAGCATGAGTCGTAGAGGAATAGAGAAGCTATGGAGACTTATTGTGACAATTTTTTTTTTAATAAGAAAATATATGTAATGAACGTGTGTTCTTCACTAAAAGTGTAAGTACTTCCGCCGAGCTAGGTGTTATCTGCTCGGGGACCAAGGCCCAACTGCCAACCAATATTTTTATTATTTTACGTTGCCACTAAGTATATGTATATACATATACTTAGTGGCAACGAAAACTCTGACATCGCGATGTAGGATCGACGTATTGATCGGCTAATCGTGCATTACGTATGGAGCGTTGTGTACTACGCCAATTCTGCTGACGCCGTATTTGTGTCGACTTGTAGGTCATGTCTGAGGTCGGCACATATATATTATTTTTTCCATAATTATTTCAACATCATACTTATATTATAAATGCTATTAAAATGTATGGATGTCTAGATTACTCGACGTGTATGTTTGTTACGTTTTAACGTAAAAACAGCTAATTAAATCTGAAATTTGGTACAAAGGTAGATGTAACACTAGTTTTTCAAAAACACATTGGACAACATTCACATACGTTTCTCTCGATTCTATGTTAAGTAGCTTTAGCACTTGTGTTACAAAAATTAGAAACAACCACGGCACCACAACCTAGACCCGAGACAATATAGAAAAGTTCGTTTCTTATATTGACCTGACCGGGGATCGAACCTGGTACCTCTGAGATGGCGTGACGCCAAAGTCCAGCCCGCTCGCTTCTCGACTACGGAGGTCGTCACATTTACTGCATCCATAGCGTTTACAAGGTGTTATCTTAAAATTTAATTACTAAATACCCTTTAATGGCTTTGCAATTGAAGAGAGGACGCACAACCGATAGATAATTCCAAAAAAAATCCACAACAATTTTTTTAAATGCAGAATAGACTCCACGGCTCTCCTGTTCTTCATCAACAGCTTGATTACTATGAAGTCATACGATGACAGCAGTTTTTCTCATTGTCTGATGTTTCAGCGACTTCTTTAAATTAAAATAGTCGGCAATGTACCGGCACGAAATATAGGAGGTATTACAAGTTTTTTTTTAATACACTTCCATTGACCTCATCCCACCTGATGTTAAGTGGTAATGATGTCCTAGCTTAAGGGCGAAAAGTATAACATAGTAAAACTGTTAATAGACTTGTCGCCCTTACCTTGAAGGCTTGACCCCTGCTACTAATGTAGCGGTTCATCAGTTCGGAAGATACGATGCCATAGACGTGCACAAACTGACAGACACATCAAACTATATAGGTTTAAAAATAATCAGATCCTGCTATTATCTTTCGTTGAAGCCTTTATTTCGAACTAGCTGTGTCCGCGACTTCGTTCGCGTGAACTGCATCCTTTTATGGTTGGTTTTACCCCTTTCTTATATTCGAAACAAAAAGTAGTATATATTTTAATACAAGTTTCGAGCTATATTTGTGCCAAATTTCATATCTCTAACTTCAAAAATAAACATTTTTCCATATAAACTTTCAAAGATGGTATTACCCCATCCCCCCCTTATTTTCTAATAAAAAGTAGCCTATGTCCGTTCTTGAGATTCAACGTATACCTATACCAAATTTCATCAAAATCGGTTGAGAGGTTTAAGCTGGAAAGCGTAACAGGCAGACAGGCAGACAGACAGAGTTACTTTCGCATTTATAATATTAGTAGGGGTTAAACTTCAAAATCTAATGACGGTTTCATATCTTTCCAAAAAATACTACAAAAACTATTTTTGGTGTAGATATCCGCGTAAACCCAGCGCACACTGGTGGATCCAATAAGAGCGAGTGTTCGAAAAAGCCTTATATTGGCTGCCCCCGGCTATGTGCTATAATGTGGTGCACTGGCTCTCAAACTTTAGCATCTGAATCGATTATTTATTTTCATAGTACTTTACGCCGTACTAGCGAACTTTAAATATTAGAAACAGATTTTTTTTATATACGTGAAGGTCGTGGGTTCGATACCCGCACCGCAAGGGGAGATAAAAAATTTCTGTTTCTAATAATTAATATCTGAAACCTTAAATTTATCCGACATTATCACAGAGTTATTCAATATGGGAAACGAACTTTTCTATATTGTCTCGGGTCTGGGTGTTGTGGTACCAGTTCTGCGTCGTTGTTTCTGATTTCTGTAACACAATTGCTTTACCTACTTACCACAGAATCAGAGCAATGTATGTGATGTTGTCCAATATGTTGTCCAATTAACAACTCACAAAGAAGTGGACCTATTTTTTACAGAAAAATATTATATATTGACCCAACCGGGATCGAACCCGGAACCTCAGATGGCGCGACGCCAAAGTCCGGCACGCTCTCCTCTTGGCTACGGAGGTCGTCAGACACAATTTAAAGGATTATACTATTACTAGCTGACCCGACAGCCGTTGTCTTGTCTTAACGACGACTATTTCATTCGAATTGGTTTTCACCCATGACGATAATGGTATTCCTGAATTTTCAAATTTTCTGCACCATTTTTTTAAGTTTTTCTTTCATAAGAACATTTTGCTGACAATTACATACACTACAAAAAAAAGTGGAATCGGTCCAGCCTTCATACGTGATGGCGTGATCAAGGGATTTCCCTTGGTTACGCCTCTGGAAACCTTACTCGCAGGAACACAACAACACCGAAGTGATTGCTATTTGACTGCGGTCTTCTGTAAGGTGGAGGTATTGTCCAGTCGGGCTGCTCCAATTCGAGCGATAAATCGCTATGCCCTACCTTAGTTAAACTTACCTCTCTTAAATTATCTAAATAAAAAAAATGTATTAAGCATTTCTTTCGGTTGCTAACACTATCGTTTTTGCTTTAGGTCGCCCCCTAGAGGGTTGCGTTCTTACAGTTTGAGTACCGCTGTGCCCCGCTTGCAATAAAATGCACTTTGTATTCAGAGCGCGTCTCTGCCAGTCTCGGAATATCCGGGACATCTCATGATAACATTTTTATGAAACACTCTAGTTTATCTTAGGAAGTCTATATAAAAGTTGACAAAATAAACTTTCTCATTGCATTTTATATATTAAGTAATGACCGGTACTTTTATCGCGTTACTAACTTAAATTTTTCTAATTACACTATTTTTGGACATATCCCTACTTATATTATAAATGCGAAAGTAACTCTGTCTGTCTGTGTCTGTTACGCTTTCCTGCTTAAACCTATCAACCAATTTTGATTAAATTTGGTATAATAATAATAATAATAATATAAAAAAAGATTTATTAAAGATTTATTGGGATCGGACAATTCTTACAGATAAAACAATTCATTACAACAGACCCGACATAACTATACATGATAAACTCCAACAAAAAGTATTCTTAATAGACATTGCCATACCCAACACTCATAATCTTCAATCCACAGTATCCGAAAAAATCTCGAAATATCGAGATTTAGCCATTGAAATAAAAACGCAGTGGCACGCACAAAGTGTCTACATTATACCAATAGTCATCTCGACCACTGGGGTAATACCTGACATCCTCAACCGAAGTATTGAAGCTCTTGAACTTCCCCCAGCAATAATATTTAAATTACAAAAAGCCACAATTTTAAACACCTGCAGGATAACACGGAAATTTTTATCATCTGGATCAACACCACTACACCCTATTGCGCTTGACTAAGGTCCGCGTCATAGGTAGAATACCCATCTTGAATGGAGAAAACAAATGTTAAATAAAAATAATAATAATAATAATAAACTTTATTTCAGGTTTGTAACCCATATTTTGTTAGTAACATTTTAAACTTACAACTAGTGTTAGTAGCACACAAAATACAATAAATTAAATAACTAAATAAGGGAACGGACCAGACTAGACAGACCGCTGGCGGGCAGCATGTCTACTTGACTGCGTGTAACCGTATCCAGCGACCCACCATCGGCGTGTCCCATCTGCCCGCCAACACACTCAGGATGGTGTTGGGGCTGTCACGCGTGCGACGCATCAAAGAGGCGCAGCGTTTACGCATGATGGCGGCGAAACCATCAGTACGCGCCTCAGCGAACATACCGGAAGCACTACAGTATCGCGGCAGCCCCACCAGCACCCTGAACGCGTTGTTATACTGGACACGCATGTCCTCTAATGCCCTCCGAGTACAATGAACCCATAGGCTGCACGTGTAAAATGATTGGCAGTATGCTTTAAAAAGCGTAATCTTAACTTGTTTGGTACATCGTGCAAAGCGGCGGGCCAACATATTGCATCGGACAGACAGAGCCCTGCGCTCCCTCTCAACATCAACATTATCTTTGAGATCCTCTGTGACCCAATGACCCAAGTACTTAAACTTCTCGACCTTTTTTAAGGGACTACCAGACAGTGAAAAATTAGGAACCGTTTTGTAGCGAGTCTTGTCCGGTCTGAATATCATTATTTCACTTTTCTTCGCATTGTACTTGAGTCCTTGGACCTCTGCATAGGACTCGCAGATTTTAAGCAGCTTCTGCAATGCACCAATAGATGGGCTTAGAAGCACCATGTCGTCGGCGTAGCTTATATTGTTGATGCAGACTCCGTCTATATGACAACCGATGCCGGTGCTGCCCAGCCCATCAATCAGCCGGTTCATGTAAAGGTTGAAGAGCGTAGGTGAGGTCAGCCCCCCTTGCCTCACCCCGCACTCCAACCTGTACTCCCCCGATAGAGAGCCTGCCCATCTTACATAATTTTTCTGATTATTATACCAATGCATAAGCAGAGATAAAATCTCTTTAGGCAGGTTGTTTGCTTCCGTTTCTATTTTATTCCACAGTATATCGTATGACACGAGATCAAATGCTTTCGACAGATCGAGATAGCACGCATATACCGGCGTCCTTCTTGAGGTATAGTACTGCACAGTCTGCTTGAGGCACATGATAGCACTCTCCGTGGAAAGGCCGGTCCTGAAACCAAACTGAGCGTCGTTCAGTGAGACGTGCTTCTCTAAGTGCTGACCAATCAGACTGTCCAGTACCTTTGCGATCACCGTGGCAAGGGATATCGGCCTATAGTTATGTATGTCAGATGAGTCACCCGTTTTATTTTTAATAATTGGTACAACTATAGTGCGCATTAATTTATCAGGCAGGTATGAATGACCTAAACACATTGTGAACAACATAGACAGCACCCTTGGCAGGTGCACACCTGCGTGCTTCAGGTGCTCGATACTGAGGCTGTCGTGTCCAGGTGATTTACCCGTCACCATATTTTTAATTACCGCCGCCACTTGTTTCGCGGGGAACCTAACACTGCGCACTGAACCTCCAGCCCCAACATCAGGCGCCCGGCGCGACGCCCCCAGCGGGGACTTTACCTCGAAGTGCCGCCGGAACAGATTGGCTATCTCGCCGGGCTCATGCGCCCCCGCCACGCTCACGGGTAGGCACGACTTGTGATTTAATTTATTGGTGCATTTCCAAAACTGACCAAAATTCTTTTTAGCATGATTTTCGGCAATTATATTCATTTTAATTTGTACTTGGTTATTCTGACACCATTTTAATTTTGATTTGAAAATTCGTCTCGATTCACACATTTCATCATAAACTCGGCCAGTTACGGGTTTCCCACATAATTGCCACTCTTGTAAACAAAATCGAGCCTTACCGTGAGCGCCACGGACGTGCTTGTTCCATCCTGTTATGTGTTTAAAACTGGGTTTCTTTCTCACTTTACAACTACACACAGCGGCCTCAGACAGTATAGAAACGATCTTATCATACATTTCATCGATCACAATATGATGACCTTTTTCATTACACATACCGTCACAGCAATAGGAAAGTTCTAAAGGAAAAACTAATTTACGCAATTTAGAATGACAAATATCATGATAATTTGATAATTGTGAAGCATCACGTTCACCCCAGGTAACCTTATTTACACACTTGCTAGGTATCGTGATCTTTGTGTGTATAGGTATACGTTGAATCTCAAGAACGGACATAGGCTACTTTTTACTAGAAAATAAGGGGGGGAGGGGGGTAATACCACCTTTGGAAGTTTATATGGAAAAATGTTTATTTTTGAAGTTAGAGATATGAAATTTGGCACAAATATAGCTCGAAACTTGGATTAAAATATAGACTACTTTTTGTTTCGAATATTAGGGGAGAAAGGGGTAAAACCGACCATGAAAGGATGTAGTCCACGCGAACGAAGTCGCGGTCACAGCTAGTTTAGTATATATAATTCACTTTGTTTTATTATACTTCTTACGTATCTAGCTTAATTTATAAAAAAAAATTGTTCAGTAACTGTATGTAAGGAACGTATGTTCTTTACTAAAAGTAGTAAGTACTTCCGCCGAGCTAGGTGTTACCTGCTCGGGGCCCAAGACCCGACTACCAACCTTGGTTTGTTGTATATATAGTTAGTGGCGACGATAACTCTGACATCGCGATGTAGGATCGACGTATTGATCGACTAATCGTGCATTACGTATGGAGCGTTGTTTACTATGACAATTCTGCTGACGCTGTATTTGGGTCGTCTTGGTCGGCACATGTACGAAATTTTTTATATTTTTTTATTTAACGTAATAATAATGCACGCCACACTTTCACATGAATAACCCATACCGTTAATACCTCACTAAGCTCCCCACGGGACAGGCTTAGCTTAGGAGATCAGTAATATTTGTTAACTTGTATTTATATTGGAAACAAATGTTTTTTTTAAATTAAACTGTATATTTAAACAATAAACATATATGGACATTATTGTCTGCTCGCTCGCACACAATATTCGTAAGTTTTTTTTTCTCATAAATATTGTAAAGATTAGGATAACTACTGAATTTCTTGCCGGACTCTTCTCGGTAGGATTAGGTTCCGAAACGGCTGTGGCTCCAATTTTGGTTTATATTCATTTTGACGATGCATAAGTGTTACTTGTAACCAACCGTCATATAATAGTACATACAGACATAATCTAATAGTTATGTCTCATGGAACTATATTCCTACCTAGATATATATGTATATTGTATTTGTATATACCTAACCTACATATATACCTAGGATACCTAGATATACTCTTACAGGTCTCTTGTATCAATAATTGTAACAATCGTGTAACTTGCTTGTTGGGTGATCTTTGTTGCAATGAAATGCAAGGGGTAAATGAATATAAAAAAATAAACATTTTAACGAACTTTCCGAATATAAGTAGGAGATTCCTAGCATACAATCAAGTATTATACATATCTAAACAAATGGATCTCAAAAACCGTTTCCTAAAAACTCAAGAGCTCGTCCCGGTCTCCAAAGTGGGGTCAGCGATTACCCTCACGGTGGTAACCCTTTAGAAGTTTGGGAAGCTTATTTAAAGTCTTAATGCATTAAACCGACGTTTTATACAACTTTGGTGTTAATGGAAACTGGCTCATTTTGTCAGCGCTGAGAAACAGTATATCGGAGTAGCAATTACCCCTTTTTTAAGGGAGAGAATATTCATTTATGCACGTTACAGCTGCCTTGGAGGCGGCAACGGCGTGTGTGGGAATCCCCCGCCCAGAAGGGACGGAAACTACCCGAACTAAAAACTCCCCCCACTACTATAAATATATATATTTGACGACCTCGGTGGCGCAGTGGCTAAGGTAGGCGACCAAAGCGCGAAAGGTCCCGGGTTTGATTCCCGGTCGGGTCAATTTGGAAAACGAACTTTTCTAAATTGACTTGGGCCTGGGTGTACTGGGATGACGCCCCCAGTTAGTATCCGTCGTCTGGTGCTCATAGTACAAGGGAAAACCTTAGTTTGAGACCAGGTGATTGGTGTGATTGTCTGGCGCATTTTTTTTTTATTTATATAATATGTCGAATTGTCGAACTCCTCCTTTTTTTTGAAGTCTGTTAAAAATATAGCCTTCTATTTTATAATAGCCTTATTTCATTAGACAATTTCTGATCAGAGACTTAAATCTATGCATACGTAATTTCTGGCAGGTTATTAAACATCTTCAGACTTTACCCCACGGGAGAATAACCAATTTTATGAAGTCTTAGATGTGGAATAGCAAGTTATGGAATTCTGACTTCTTAGTGAAAAAAATTAAGTTTTTACGTACGTTCACATCGATAAAAACAATATTATTTTCTATTATTATATAATAATGAGTCAAACTTACCTCAATCGAATCACGAATCCAGTTTCAAGCGATAACTTTTTCCGAACCTAATTAATTAACTAGCAGGCTTAATTAAAAAACCGATGCCAGTAAAAGTTAGACCACTTACAACTCCAAGAATAATGGAGTTTCGGTTTAAATTCGTGCCGATTCTCAGAGCGTGAATTTCGTAGCCTTAGGCTACGGGGCTACAGTTTCGGATGTAGACTTGCGAGTTACGTACGAATTTTCTTCGCATTCCATACTTGTTACATTTTGTTTAAAGCTCGGAATGGCCCGCGGCATTTGCGAAAGAAGTTTCGTATTCGCGGAGTTATCCAAACAGTGTGATCATTTCCTTACATTGGATAGGCCGCAATTATATTAGTAGACTAGCTTTTTACCCTCGATTCCCTCGTGTTACGAAAGAGTTTTCATCGTATTCTGTATTTTGTTACGTTTTGTTGAAAGCTCGCTCTCGCGGCATTTGCGAAAAACCTCACGTATTCGCTGAGTTAATCAAATACGCGCAATACGTGAAGGTCGTAGATTCAACTCTTACACTACATGGGGAAATGAGATTTTCAGTTTCTTTAAAATGTATATACATTCATTACCCTCGGCAAAAAGCTTAAGGGCGACAATTACAGCATAATGAAGCTGTTACTGGATTTGTCACCCTTACCTTGAAGGCTTGACCCCTGCTACTAATGTAGCACCCTCCAGGGGTTCTAAACCTTACTCACACGCAAAAACACAACAACACCGAAGTGATCGTTATTTGGCTGCGGTCTTCTGTAAGGAGGTGTTTCACCAGTCGGGCTGCTCCAGTTCGAGCGATAAATCGCTATGCCCTACCTCTCTAAACACCATTATGATCATAATTTATTTACAGATCATTGTATGTGATGATAATGTGGTCCAGTATGTACTAAAATGTTGTCTTTTCTATTTGCAGGTCAAGTGGTCGACATCACGCCCAAGCAGGAAGTGAGGCGCGTTGGGAAAGACCTGACTGTGATGTGCAAGGTCCCCTATTCCATCGACTCTTGTCGGTAAGTCACAAATTGAATCAACAGCTTTTTCCTAGACAGCGAACGAGAAACAATCAATTATTTTTTTTTAGATTTGAAAACGCTTTAATTTAATAACAACGCCGTACCTACTAGCGAAGTTTAAATATTAGAAACAGATTTTTTTATCTCCCCTTTTTTATCAACCGTTAGCCTCCGGCAAGTGCCCTCTACCGAATATGTTTAGAACTACATACTTATCGCAACGCAAAGGGAGATAAAAAAAAATCTGTTTCTAATATTTAACACTTTAATTTGTTGGTGAAATGAAAATTTTGAAAAAAGCCTACGGCAGTAAAATTCTCGTCAAAAAGAAAATAGAATAATTCAAAACCCCCAATTATTAAGTAACGAAATATTATAATAGACGTAAAAATACTTCTAAATAAGAGATGATATCTCGAGAAATCGATAATAGATATATTTAAGTACTTAAACAATGAATATACATGTTTACATTTTTCTCCTTACGTGTCTGTTTCTTGAAGATATACTTAAAAGTAACGATTATTTTACCATAGCTGCTAACATAACTGGGAAAGTAACTCTGTCTGTCCGTTACGCTTTCCCGCTTAACCTTCTCAACCGATTTTGATGAAATTTGGTATAAGTATACGTTGAACCTCAACGGACATAGGCTACTTTTTGTTAGAAAATAAGGGGGGGATGGGGGTAATACCACCTTTGAAAGTTTATATGGGAAAATGTTATTTTTTTAAGTTATAGATATTGAATATGGCACAAATATAGCTAGAAACTTGGATTAAAATATAGACTACTTTTTGCTTCGAATATTCGGGGAGATAGGGGTAAAACCGACCATGAAAGGATGTAGTCCACGCGAACAAAGTCGCGGGCACAGCTAGTAATACATAGCCAAAGAATATCGATCCTATTAAATTACCAATCCATTATCTTCTTCCAGAATGACGGTGGGCACCACTCCCTACCGACTGCTCCCAGATATGAAAGCCGGAGACGTTGTGTACACTGGAAATGGATTCAGGGTGAGTCTCGCTGAAAAGGAATAGTATCTTCACTACATAGTATATTTTTTTATATTGCCCTTCAAAATTGACCTCATCCCACCTGATGTTAATTGGTAATGAGGTCCTAGCTTAAGGGTGACAAGTACAGCATAATAAAGCTGTTACTGGACTTGTCGCCCTTACCTTGAAGGCTAGACTAATGTAGCACCCCCGAGGAGCTCTGGAAACCTTACTCACACGCAGGAACACAACAACACAGAAGTGATTGTTATTTGGCTGCGGTCTTCTGTAAGGTGGAGGTATATCACCAGTCGGGCTGCTCCAGTTCGAGCGATACATCGCTATGCCCTGCCTCTCTTAAATATTCATCTTAGTTTATCTTCCCGCTCCCTCTGCGGCCTCCTTCTATGACATGGCATCTTCGCAGAAGAAGGCTATCTCACATGGAACCATTTCACGTTACAGTCGGGCGAGTGCGGTGCTCACATCCGCAACATCAAGGAAGAATGGAACGGCAACATTACCTGCACTTTACCCCCCGAATCCGGCGCCATTGAGCTGACCGCCTCCATGAGGCTTATAGTAGCTAGTAAGTAGCTTTGTTAATCTGAAGCTGACTGACTGACTGACCTATTAACGGGGCTTTAACTTGATGTTTTGCACAGGGGTTCCTTTTATGGCATAGGGAGTACTAAGAAAGGATTTTTGTAAATTAACCCCCTAAGGGGGTATAATGGGTGACCGAATCTGAATAAACTATAAGGGTTAGAAACTTGATGTTTTGCACAGGGGTTCCTTTTATAGTGTAGTTAGCAAAGGATTTTTGTAAATTAACCCCCTAAGGTGTAAAACGGGGGTTCGGATCTGAATCTGAATAAACTATAAGGTTTAGAACTTGATGTTTTTCACAGGAGTTTCTTTTATAGCGTAGGGGCACTAAGTGAGAATTTTTGTGAATTTACCTCCCATGGGGTCCAATAAATATATTAATACTACTACTGGATCTATTAAAGCGAAAGCTGATTCATTGACTGATTTATCAAAGCAGAACCTAAATTTTAAAGGTTAGAGGCTTGTTGTTTTTAAATGGAATTTCGTTTATTGTATAGTACTACGAAATAATTTTTGGAAATTCAACCCCATGGGGGTAAAACGTTCTCGAATCAGAATAAACTATAAGGGTTAGAGACTTGATGTGTTGCATAGGGGTTACTTTTATAGCATAGGGGACACTAAGAAAGGATTTTTGTATATTAACCCCCTAAGGGGTTAAAATCTGAATTGAAGTCAACGTAGGGCTTAAACTATAAGGGTAAAAATCTTGATATTTTGCACAGGGGTTTCTTTTATAGTGTAATTGAGTATTAAGAAAGAATATTTGTAAATTCACTTTGTACATTTCGAATCTGAATCTATTTAAGCGAAAGCTGACTGATTTACTGATAAATAACGCAAGGCCTAAATATAAAGGTGAGAAACTTCAAATTTTGCACAGGGGTTCCATTTATAACGTAGGAGAGCTAAACGAGGATTTTCACCCCCTAAGGGGGTAAAACGGAATTTCGAATGTAGTATGAAACTTTACCGTTTTCGAATTTGTTTCTTTAAAATATTGACTGTGTTTATTATTCATTCCAGGGCCGCCCCAAGATCCTATCATCGTTTCTCCAATCGAGCCCTTCTTCGTAGATGGAGCAGAACTAAGGGCTCAGTGTATCGTGCCTGAAGGTCGACCGGTAGCTAGCACCAAGTGGTTCTTGGGTAAAGTAGCCTATTTTATATCCCTTTGCAGGGTTAAGCGATTAAACACGGATATTAATGTTACATATTTTCAGGAGGGTTAGTGGAGATACCTCTTAGAGACTTCTAATTTCCTGGTACCAACGTTCATGATACGTATTTGGGCTGTAATTTATTGGGTAAAGTAGCCCTTTTGCAGGACTATGCGATTGTACGTAGATATAAATGTTACATATTTTGGGGTCTAAGTGATAATTATAGGTTTCGGTACTCTTAGTGGAGATACCTCTTAGAGACTTCTAACTTCCTGGTACCAGCGACGTTCATGACACGTGTATTGGGGTGTAAGTTCCTGGGTAAAGCCCTTTGCAGGGCAAAATAATCAAAACCCTGATATTAATGATACGTTTTTTATATTTGGGACCACACACAGCCCAACCGGATGAAATAAAAACTCTAAAAGCCAGGAAAATACTAGACTTCCTAGAATAGACCGGGCTGAAGGAGTTACTTTAAATAGGCGGCGAGTCACAATAGATCTGACAGGTCGCAGTGACCACAGTTCACTAGAATCGCACAGCCTCAAGTACCTTAATAATAAGTACTATCCCTACTAATATTATAAATGCGAAAGTAACTCTGTCTGTCTGTCTGGCTGTCTGTCTGTGTGTCTGTTACGCTTTCCTGCTAAAACCTCTCAACCGATTTTGATGAAATTTGGTATAGGTATACGTTGAATCTCAAGAACGGACATAGGCTACTTTTTATTAGAAAATAAGGGGAGTAGGGGGGTAATACCACCTTTGGAAGTTTATATGGAAAAATGTTTATTTTTGAAGTTAGAGATATGAAATTTGGCACAAATATAGCTCGAAACTTGGATTAAAATATAAACTACTTTTTGTTTCGAGTATTAGGGGAGAAAGGGGTAAAACCGACCATAAAAGGATGTAGTCCACGCGAACGAAGTCGCGGGCACAGCTAGTATTTATATAATTCGAGATATGATAGTTTGTATTTATTTTTATTTGCTGTAGCGGTATCAAAAATTTTAGGGTTGTTTAAAAATACCATCGCCATCCATTTCAGACAACGAAGAGATCTTCACTGGCCTACACAACCCAGTCATCACCCAGGAACCAGGTACAGACCTGGAGACGATTCGGCAGAACATCACCCTCCAGCTGTCGCCCAATGAAGACGGCAAGATGCTGGTATGCCAAGCTGACCACCAGGCGTGGGACACTCCGAGGGAAGCTAAGAGGCAGCTGCTAGTCCGCTGTGAGTATATTAGAATGGTGTTATTCATTTTAGCAGCATTATACCTCCACTGCATATTATTATGGTGATGGGAAAGTCGCCGGCCAATGCTCAACCTCTCGATTACTTCTGATCTCCTGGTAGTTCTTACCAATTACAAATTTCAAATCCAAGATATAGTTTGGTGTTGATATGTCGTAAATAATATCCAACCAGTTTTAAATATGAATTTCTAGAGCAGATTTTTAGTTTACCAGATTATAAATAAGTCGCTATGCCCTACCTCTCTTAGAATCAGAAAAAATTTAATAATTATTTTAAATATTTTTTATTCCCAGATCCCCCATACGCTTTGGACTCTGAGTTCATCACAATCTTCGGTCTCAAGTTGGGGGGTGAAGGGAGGCTAAACGTGACGGTGCGCGCCAATCCCGCGCCCCAGGCCGAGTGGAGGTTCGGAGGCATGACCCTCGCGGCACGGCAGGCCAATGAACTCGGCACTATCGCAGCTATGGAGCCAGTAGCTTTGGTGAGTTTGTGACGAACATAGCTGAAGACGAGGGTTAATGACCTCCGTAGGAAGAATGTCCACTCTTTAAAAGGTTCACACTATTAAGGTGGGCAGTGAAAAAAGTTCGCTCCTTAAAAGATTCACACTATAAATATGGACAATGGACAGTGAAAGATGTCCACTACTCAAAAGTTCCACACTATTTAGGTGGGCAGTGAACAATGTTCGCTCTTTAAAAGGTTCACACTTTTAAGGTGGACAGTGAAAAATGTCCACTCCTTAAAAGGTCCACACTATCTAAAGAGGACAGTAGACAGTGAAAAATGTCCACTACTTAAAAGTTCCACACTATAAATATGGAAAATGGACAGTGAAAGATGTCCACTACTCAAAAGTTCCACATGTTAAGGTGGGCAGTGAAAAATGTCCACTCCTTAAAAGGTCCACACTATTAAAGTGGACAGTGGACTCCTTAAAAAGATTGTAAAAGATGTCCACTACTTAAAAGTTCCACACTGGAACGGTGGAAAGTGAAAAATTTCATCTCGTCATCATAGGGGAGTCCCCGCACCGCAAATGGAGATGAAATTTTTTCTTTTTTTTGCTAGTTCGGCTTAAAGCACTATAAAAATGATTAAAAAAAACTATTATTTTTTATCTGTGTTAGTTTACATTATACCACAACTAATAGCATGCTTCCTACAGGGTGGTGGGTACTACAACGTGACACTGCTGATCTCGCAAATCTCCAAAGAAGATGTGGAGCGCAAATACTACCTGAAGGTGACTAACGACCTCGGTTCCCAGGAGTTCACCGTCAGCATCAGCACCATGGATGAGCCTGTCGGTGAGTATCCAGTTCAGCCTTTAAAAAAGGCTGAAAACGTACTTTAGCCTTAAAAAGGCTGGAAGACCTTTAAAAAGGCCGGTCAACCTTTTTGAAAAGGCTGGTCAACCTTTTTGAAAAGCAGAGTACGGTTGATGATTTGGAGACGTGCTAGATTAAAGAGAGGGATTGTCACTAAAGTTCGCCGGTAAAGATTGCATAGTTAGAAATTGGTATAAGTTCGGAAACATATTTAAACTTTTTACATATACCAATAAACATATATTCTGTATGTAAAACCTTCATATTTTATTATTATATGATTTAAACAAAAAAAATATAATAAAAAAGGTAATTTTTGGTATTTTAGTTTAAGTTTGAAGGAATTGTAATGGTGAATAGATATTAAGGTTTAATGAACGTGCTTAAAGTAATTAGGGTTCATTAATTACGAGTATTTGTGCATTTCAATTGTTATGGCGAAATTTAATATTAAAATCTTTTCCAAAAATATTTACAGAATTTATATTTCCTACAGCGAGGAAAGCCAAATCGTCCTTTTTGGTTATAGATGTCTATGGTAAGATTGAAAACTAATTTAGGAATGCTATTCAGCCTGTTTTATTTGATTGTCTTTGTGTCGATTAATGGGAGTTTTGAAAAAATATTTGTTATTTTTTTTGTCTTTCATAGATTTTTAAAAATTTTAAATGACTTGCAAACAACTCGATTTTATATTAATTAGAAAGTATGCATCTTTGTATATATTTGTAAGTTTACAGAATTGATTAGTCAATTATTCGGCTTTTTCTGTTTTGGCGATTTATTTTCAGGATTTTATATCTAAAAATATTCAGTATGAAAGAGTATGGAATGCTTTTTGAAGTAATTTGCCCGTGTAAAATAAAATAATGTCAGAATTTTAAACAATTTTTTTTTTTTAAGAATTTACGTTTCTATTTTCTTCTTTGCATCCATTTCGTTTTAGCATGAATGTATTTCTTAAATTTTGTGCATAAATGTATGTTGACGAATATTTATAGTATGTTTACGAGGAGTTACTGTGATGCTATGTTTTAGTAGGTATAAAAGCATGCAAAACATTTTTCTAAATTATTCTAAATTTGAAGAATATTGAAGAGTATCTTTAGAAATTTTGCAATAAAAAATTATGCAGGTAGAAAAAAAATCGTGTTTTTAATTTGTATCAAAGCGCAGAGAGAACTTTGTACAGTAAATTATTATGTCAATAATGTTTACGCCTTGCAAATTCATTTATTTGGATGTATTTGGTAATAATTTAAATAAAATAGTTATGGTTTACTTGCAGCGATTTAATTAAAAAATATATACATTATTGTAGACAGATGTGTTGCCTGAGAATAAATAAATCCAGACGAAATAAACTCAAAAACATATAACGAAAATAATATTAAAAACCAAAAATCATTCAATGCATGAAAAATTTCATATTTATACACTTAAAGAAATTGAATAAAATACATAGAATAAATAAAACAGGAAACCTTATCACATCTCTTAATTAAATAGGTTTATTAAATATATATAACCTTTTAATTATAAATTATATCGTGTATAGGCGTGGAGCTGGACACAGGCGCCATTGTGGGCATCGTCATAGCTGTGCTGGTGCTCCTCATCGCCGTCTTCCTCGTGGTCTTCGCTAAAGCCACCGACCGGTGGTGCTTCGCTGGTGAGTGTATAGGCTAGACGCTATGGAAGCATATTTTTGAACTTTAAAACCGTATCATTAGAGCGGGGTTTGTACTGGACCATATTGAATAATCGATTTTATTATTTTTATAGTACTATACGCCGTACTAGCGAACTTTAAATATTAGAAACAGAAAAGTTTTATCTCCCCTTGCGGTGCGGAAATTGAACCCACGACCTTCACGTATCGCGCAGAACAAAGAGAGCAGCACGCGCGATTCGTGAAGGTCGTGGGTTCAATTCCCGCACCGCAAGGGGAGATAAAAAAAAATCTGTTTCTAACATATTGAATAATAATTCTTATATGGATGTATCTTTCTTGTATTTATTTATTAATTAAACAAAATAAATATATATTATATATAAGAAAGTCGTGTTAGTTACACTATTTATAACTCAAGAACGGCTGAACAGATTTGACTGAAAATTTGTAGGGAGGTAGTTTAGAACCAGGAGGAGGTTATAGGATACTTTTTTTATTAAATCTTTTTGCTTTTTTAATGTCATTTATTGCCTAAGGCGGAACAAATTTGGCCGGGTTTGCTAGTAAGTTTATAAAATAGGCGGAGACCCACAAAACTGTTGACACAGTTTGTCTACAGGATCAGGGTTTAACATAAATGTCATCATAATTGTACCTGTTTTTGCACTTTCTTTTTATAAATTGTTTTAATAATTAAATAAATAAATGCGCCAGACAATCACACCAATCACCTGGTCTCAAACTAAGGTTTTCCCTTGTACTATGAGTACCAGACGACGGATACTAACTGGGGGCGTCATCCCAGCACACCCAGACCCAAGTCAATTGAGAAAAGTTCGTTTTCCAAATTGACCTGACCGGGAATCGAACCCTGGACCTTACGCGCTTTGGGTGCCTACCTTAGCCACTGCGCCACCGAGGTCGTCCAATTAGAATGTTTGTTTGTTACTCTTGCACGAAAAAACGGGTGAATGGATTTAGATGAAATTTTAAAGAAAGATAATTGACATATAGCCTGCATTTTTTAAACGATGAATCGCGTTTAAAAATCGTGTATACAGTTAGATTTTAACTTGAGAACTGCTAAATATTAGAAACAGAAATTGTTTATCTCCCCTTGTATAATTTTTTTCTGTTTCTAATATTTAAAGTTCGCTAGTACGGCGTATAGTACTATAAAAATAATAAAATCGATTGAGAACTGCTAGTTCGATTTGTATATAACTCGTTGGATTTTCGCTGCTGATAGAAAAATAACAATGGGCATAAATCACAAAAAATCTTCTCAATCACATGCTACGTGTGTATGGCTTTCTTGATGTCGAACATTCTAATATAATAACCAGACTTGTCAAATTAGGATGAGTCGTAGCGAACGCCTGGTTTCATTGTGAAAGCATAAAGAAATACATTTTAGGAGATAAAAAAAGAGTCGAATATATTTAAATTGAGGGTATTAACTTAGTTTTTTTCTTACTTATTAAAAAGTAATAGAAGAAATAGGCGTTTCGAAGAAAACTAGAATTTATAATTACAACAGACATACAAAAATCTGCTTCCAAAGTATAATAATTTTAAGATTTTTATTTTATTCTTTATCAGTTACTTGGTTATGTGAATGAAAACAATCCCTTTATTCCTGAATTTTCTAAAATCGGTAGCAACATTTTATTTAAAAAAAATGCAGCTCATCCCTTTGTATACAAAAAAGAAACTCTAATCATTAAAAAATCAATGGATAGAGGTTTTTTTGGACAAAGTGTTGTTACCGAAATTCAAATCCAGCCTTATTTTTATCATCACTTCATTGCTCAAATATAATTTTCACTTTTTAACAAGATCCAAAAAACAAGTTAAAAAAATATTTTTTAAACACAAAACAATCAATAAGGCTTGGTTTTTTTATGCAGACATGTATTTTACACATCAGTATGTATTTTTAAACATTCATAATAGATTCTTAATGCATTTGCTTACTTAATTTTATTAATTGCCTCAAATTTTTAACTAAAAACGATTGGAAACATACGTTTCAGTACTTCGGTACTCGGTAATTATGGATTTCAATTGCCATAAGTATTGTAACGGCTTCTTAAAAATTGGAACAAGTATAATAATTTAAATACATTAAAAATTAAACATATTTCCTTTCAAATATAGATATATCTTCCATTTAAATAAATTTGTCGCTGAAAGACCTACCTACATATGTGTCAGCGCATAACCCAGAAATATTGGATGAAATTTGTAACTATCCAGGCAAGTTTTGTAAAAAAAGTTAAACAGAAATTTTTTTTTTATATTTTTAAGTTTATAAAAAAGTTTAAAATGAACCCTGGTCGCATGTGCACGAAGCCGAGGCGGGACACTTGTTTTTTTTTTATAAAATACATATCTGCATAACTTAGCCCTTGCTTATCAAATCGCTTCCCTTACCTTACTTAGGCATGCTGTATTAAACCTATCCAGTTAATATCCATTTTTATTGTCCCCGTGTCATGTAACTGTAATATTAATAGTGAGTATTTCTAACAGGAGTACGAGGTGATCGATAGGTAATATAGATATTAAATAGAGTATTGAAAGTAGAGACACGAGTTATCACAACACGCACTGATTTTTATATAAAAAAGAAAAAAATATTCGAAGTCGTGAGTTTTAACGTGAATACGTCTTTTAAGAAAAAAAAAGTTGATAAATATTATTGAGTATGTTTGTAAGAAAAAAATACGTTTAAGTTTAAAAAAAAAGATTTAAATCAATTGGAGTAATATAAAAAGAACGCTTTGCAATGTTTAGTTATTAATTCAATCTTAAATGTTGCGTTATAAAAACTTTTCAAAAGCAAGAAAACTTGTTAATTAGGCTTTAAAACAACGATTAAAAAAAAACAAATGTGTAAAATTTATTAGCGTTCGTTGATTTTAATTCCGTCTGTTAGATAATCCAAAAAATGGGACAAGTATTTTTATATTTTTCACGCAATCATCAAATTACGGCAACATTGAATCGAATTGTCGCATGACGTCATAAGTGGGTACATTTTACCTACCAAATGACGTAAAGAGCCCCCGCCGCGTAACTTAGCATTGTTTTATGTCAGTATTTTTTTTATTAATTCGACAAATGAAAAATACGTGTATAATTTTTATGTAATAACTATTTAATTAACTAAAAAGAATCTCGTACTTTTGACCCAGCGCACTTCCCTGTTAATAAAATTAAAATTATTATTAATATTTTTTTAATTAAATAAAAGTAATTAATATTTTTTAATAAAATAAAAATAATAAATATTTTTAACAAAGTTTTGTTAAAAAATATTAGTGACGTATTCACGTAAAACATAGGACAATATAATCTAATTTGTAGCTCCCTTGGCCTCTAGTAGTAATAATAATTGTTTTTTATTAAAGTGTTTTATGGCAGTGTATGTCCATGCTTGAAATGTGTAGTATATGATGAAATGTTTGAACTATGTATTTAATTTAAGTATCCAAATGTTATTGTGCCACGTAACATCGTTTTGCGATCAAGAACTTCAAAATTTTTCATTAAAAAAAAAGTAAATATTACGCATTGCATGTCTTTAAAATGTTTTGCTGAAATTCTGGCGCATGTGTGTTGCCTTCTTCCTATTTTACTAATTTCTTCTTTATATTTGACAGCATGATGTTATTAACTTTCCAAATTATTTTGCATGAAAATTTACTTAAATTTAATGTTCGATATTTATAATATATTAAATTTGGTGTAGCAAAATTACATCGAAGGAAGATCATTTCTGATGTCAAAGTTAAATTTGGTGCTGGTTTTAATTTAGGCGAAGAAAATAAGTTCTTACGATAAAACAAAATTAAGATATGTTTAACATTTTATAAAATCAATTATAATACTTATATTATAACCTACACGGTGTTGGTTATATCTGTATTAGGATATATGTATATGTTTGGTGTTGGATTATACGACAGTTATATGTTTTTACTATGTAATATGTAGTGACTAAACTTTCAGTATTTTTTTTATTAATTTACATACTAGTATTGTGTGTTTTTATTCCTTTAATGAATTCGAAATCTAGCGTGTGATTCGCTTTGGTAGGATGTAAGCCGTCAGGGTTATATTGTAAGAACAAAACCAACTCAGAAATAATATACAAGATAGATTATATCAATAATAAAAATGAACTGTCGGTTTTTGATGATTAAACAGTATAAAATTAAAATTTAAACGAGGTATACGGTTAAAAAGCAAATAAAATGTCTCTGTTTGCCTCATGTGATTTTAATTGATTTGATGTGAATTTTACACGCTTTGCAAACACCAGAACACCGCAAAAGTAGTTTAGGCTTTAGGTTAAAACATTAAAAGGGAACGTGTGAAGTTGGACGAGGAATTTAAAAGTGTGCAGCTTTCGGTTTAAATAAAAAATTAGCTAGAACAGTTAATTGAATATTTTGAAGAAAATTTCATTTCGTCTGGCGGTGTGGGATTCGAACCCACTACCTTCACGTATCGCGTGTGTTAAGAGCAGTAATATTTAAAGTTCGTTTGAAAATTTTGCCTATTCAGTTAAGTGAGTGCTGGAAATTTCACTTTCTGATACGACTGTATCTATACTAAAAAAACGAAACTTTTTGACATCTATGTCAATCATAAATTAAAAACTGATTCGAGTAAATACAGCCATACTTTAAAGACCAAACTTTTTCACATAGACAAAGACAATCATTAAGTAAAAACTGATTCGTCAGTGAGTTAACAAATGGATTGTTTGATCCTGTATTCTAAATATATCATTTATATGCAAATACTATTTTGATCATGATATAATCCCGGGCCTAATGCTACAAGGTTAATTATTTATATAGTATTTTTTACATATATATATTTTTTATATTTTACTCGTATCAGAAATACAATATACATACAAGTTTTAATCATATTAATGTTCATGCATTTAGGGCCAGGCCATTATTTCAACTTGTATTTAAATCATGGTATACATGATTAAAATACTTACATAATTATGTCTGACCCATATTTAAAAAAATAACGTACTGTCAAAAAAAAACAAAAAAAAAACATAATAATTATCTCTGACCCTGCATTAAACAAATACTGTGCTGTCAAAGTATAAAAAAAAAATTAAAGATGAAAGTTAGATTATAATAAATTGCAAGTGAACAATTTAAACCAAAATCTGCACAAATTCTAAGTCCGCTTAAACGTTTCAACTAACATCACGCCGCTCGTATTTCGCACATAATAAGGTTGTGGTCTCTAATTAATTAAGGCTCTTTAACTTTTTACGAATTCAAAATGATGTGAACAAATATGGCCGCCACACATCTATCTTTTCCTTCGTGACCAACTGGGCAACTGTCATACATCTCTCTCAGAAGTACCAGGGACGCATAACGCTAGTGGAGCCCAACAGTAGATACCTGGTTACTGTATACGTTCATAAACATCATCCAAAGACTATAAAAAGCATATTTTCCTAAAAGAAACATCGAGCGATTCGCATTGATCTCTCGCTGAAGTACTAGGAAGTATGATACGAGTTAGTAAGCTCAGTCCACGATGACTCGCCCCGATGCTTCTGAACCCAGGACGCCGCGGTGCGTGAGGAGTGAGCGGGGGGCGCGGAGAGTTCTTGCCAAACCTCAGTCACTCCGTGAGGTTCTGTCAATGCATCTAGGTCATGGGTTTCGTGGATTGAACTATCTTAAACCGACTATAAAAACTATCTTTTTCTTTATGACTGGGTAACTGTCATACATCTCTCTCAGAAGTACCAGGGAGGCATAACGCTAGTGGAGCCTAACAGTAGATACCTGGTTACTGTATACGTTCATAAACATCACCCAAAGACTATAAAAAGCATAATTTTGATTTCTTTCGCATTGTTCTCTCGCTGAAGTACTAGGGAAGTATGATGTGAGTGGTAGTAAGCTCAGTCCACGATGACTCGCCCCAATGCTTCTGATCTCGGACCCCCGCGGTGCGTAAGGGGTGAGCGAGGTCGCGGAGAGTTTTTGCCAAACCTTAGTTACCCCGTGAGGTACTATCAATGTATCTAGTCTGCGTGTGCATACATTGCTAATTAATAAGTAATTAGAGGATGGCGGGGAGTGTCTTAGTTGATTAAAATCTCTATAATAATTTTTGTATTAAATAAATGCTCAGTATTTGCATTAAATCGTAAAAATCAAATCAAACTTAATGACCAGAGATCAAATAAAAGCTCCCTCAGTAAAAAAAACAAAATGGAAGATTTAAATTAACCCGTTCACTGTCCCCCGATTATGGACAAAATGTTAAGATATTTATTAACTGGATTAGTATTCGTGACTTTAAATGAACTATTAATATTTGTATTTGCTTCAATTAAACCAAAACTTACTAAATAACCAACTATATCAACGACCAGATGAAAGCTTCCTTAGTAAAAATAAAAATTTGCGAGATAAAAAAAAGCCATCCACTGCTCACTGACTAGAGCAATATGATATTCTTTATTGCACTCTGAGTAAAGTAGGTGTTACATAAATACATAGTTGCTTAGAACTAAAAGTACAATTTATGGACCCTGTCGGGCACGGCATTTACAAAATATTAGGACTTCTGCTAATTGGATTAGTGTGGTGGTCTGTCTGTTTACATCATAAAAATTTCTCAAAAGAGCCAAATCTCAAGGTTGTTCTTGATCGCTTAACCTGTTGCTGGCAGGGCGCTCCCACCGGACCGATATACCCGACGGAGCGGATTCGGAGGCGCCCCTCCCCTCTCACGATGACGTCAAAGGTTCAGAGAACCCCACACACGACCACGGGGAGTATATTAGCAACGGGGACACGAAGCATCCGGAGAAAAAGCCTGACACCGCCGTTTAAGTTAACGTAAGTCAAGCTGTCATTCGGTCAACGGGTTAAAATGGGTTAATAGGACACACAACATTTTTTGAGATTTTTTTTGGAAACCTTTTTTTACGGATGTTGGGTAAGAATCGGTTTGTGCTACCAATTTTAACAAAACGCCACTTTTAAATGAGAGGATTACTTGCACAAATTAATTGAGATCTAACTTATTTTTCTAATTTACGTTAAATTATTTTTTTTTGAAATCAAAGCGGGCTCCATTTTTGAATGGGAGGGTTAATAGCACAAAATTTTTGAGGTTGACTTATTATTATTATTTTTTAATTTAGTAGAAGTATTCTTATACCTGGTGGCAACCGTTTTGCGTTCAATTCAATAAGCAAACACCACTTTTATATTATATTGAAAAGATTAATGAGCTTGCGACCGTTTTAAACCTATGGAATTCCTAACATACTAAAGTAAGAAAAAATTACGATTTGTTCGAAATGGCGTTTTTCGATTAATTTCTTTGATGAAATTGTTTTGGGTAATTTACAAAAATGTCAACTATCAAAAATTTCCTCACATTTATTTAAATGTAAAAATATAATTTCAAGTTTTGATAATGCCCTTAGAATGACAGCTTTGAACCCCAAACTTACCAAGTTTTATATAGTTTCATTTAGTGCCAGATATATAATGTTTCGTGTTTTTCTGTTACATTATTATAGTGTATGAAACAGAAATATTATATTTGTTTAGAAAACTAAATGTTTGTTTCGAAATGATATTTATCATGTTTTAATCTAGGTTCAAACTTGTTTTTGATGATATGCATCTTAACGAATTTTATAGCCAAATCACTTTGTCTATTAATATTAAATTTTCACACAAAAACTTTATGTAACTATTGGCTAAAATAAGTTTAAAAAACGACATTTAAGGTTGTAAGGCCCAGAAAACTAAACACAATATAAAATAAATTGTGTCTGGCTTTTAAATATACGTTGGGCCTTGCAAGGTTAAATAGTTTTACTATATATTAAATGTAGTTGAAACACTTCTGTTTCCTAAATTAAATCGTGGGATGCATCATCAAAAATCGAAACCTTTAATTCTTATTGGTTAACGAATTTTATATTGCCATTTCTATCTTGTCTAGATAAGAGTGGAATATCTTTTCACATAATGTCCACCATTTTGAATCTTTACTTGCCGGTCGGGGGAAAAACGTTACATTTCAAAAACAAGAAATAATTGAGGATGGTTTTGGAACATGTAATTTAATGGAAATAATCTGCCTGCAATTGGTCTCCTTGGACAATTTTTTTTGATATCCGATTTACAATATTGCATTTTAAAAAAAAGGAACGTAATATTAATTACTCATGGGAAAAAAATTAAGTGTGACATCTGCATTTAAAATATGATCAAATGGATGGATGAACTCAGTAACCGAGAAGCGAGAGAGCCGGACTTTGGCGTCGCACCATCTCTGAGGTCCCGGGTTCGATTCCCGGTCGGGTCAATATGGGAAACGGACTTTTCTTATATTGTCTCGGTTCTGGGTTTTGTGATACCGTCGTTGTTTCTGATTTCTGTAACGCAAGTGCTGACAACAGAATCAGAGCAATGAATTTGACGCTGTCCAATATCACATGTATGATTGCAATGTTACATGTTCTAAAACTTGAACACTTTTCAAAATAATGTACAGTTTTTTCTTCCACCGCAGAATAGTATATAATATTTTTAAACTAATTGTAGAAAAATTATATAAGAATCTCATATTATAGAAACGTTTTAATGTAATATTCTGTATAACAACGAATCCCAACGTGAAAAATATAAAACCGTTCGAAATAATTAGAAATAAGGAATTAACGTTTTTTGAAAAGGTATCATATTTTTTTTTCTTCCATAAATTCATCACTACACTTAATGTAATCATTTTTAATGAACTTACTACTTCAGTGATGAGCATTTTCTAACAATAAACGACTGATGTTAACAAAAATACAAAAAAATAGTGATACTCTTTCAAAAAATAAAACTTACTTAAAAATATATTTCGCTGGTTTTTAAATTATTTTTGCAAAAAATCATTTTACTTCGCAATTTATTATCACAATACAAAACACGCGACTTATTTGTAGCTGTAAGTTTTTTTTTAATGTAATTATTATATAATACGTATATTAAAATGTGTTGTTTAAGAAAAAGTTAGACGTAATTTTTTTTCGCGTACCATTTTATAAAACCCACTTGTATTTTAATTTTAGCGTAGCTTGTTACTTTAGCAATATATTGTGTTCGTACCACCATCGTATATAAACTATTTTATTATATTTTGTATATAAAATGCCTGTAATGACACAAACAATTAATTTTAAGATTTTTTTCTTACTTTTTTTAGTTATAAAACTTTTGACAGGAAAAAAAACATTAAATGAACTCTTGCAACTGTTGTATAAAACATGTTTAAATGACATATTAAGTTAAGATTAGAATTTTAAGTCACCATTGTGATTTTTTTAGTATTTTTAACAATTTAGGTACATACATTATAAGGTTTATTTTTGTACCATTTTTAGTTAATTAATTTAATAGCTACTACAGATTTGATGTCAATTAAATGATAATTAATTATGTGGAACACTGCCATTCTGCACTTTGCCAAAAAGATAGGCTTCTAAAATTTGCTCGAATTATTTTTTAGCTTATGGAAATTTCATACTTCTACAAAATTTGTACTTGAAATGCGACATGCCATTGAGAAGCTTTGAACGTACTTTTTACAACATATACCTAGAACATTCCAGTGATCATATATGTAAATTTATTTACATCCTATCTTTTTTGCACCTACAAAAAAAGTGACTATAACAAACGATATCTTATAATTAAGAATCACTTAATGAGTGTAATTGCGTTCGAAAAATCCACCTGACGGCGACACATAGGCGTGGGGTCCAACTGCTACGTGATTGGTTATGGTTTTCATGACATTGACAGGCATGTCACCATGACATTTAAATCACCAATCAATTAACAGGTGAACCCCACGCCTACGTATCGCCATCTATTGGATTATTTATGCACAAACACTCTCATTAAATAAATATTTATAGAACCAAGTTCTCATTCGGCATGTTGTGTTGATATTGTTCTTAAAATTTTGATACCAATTTAATCTATTAGCTAGAGGTCTGATAATAATCAAATATAACTTCGATGTTTATAAATCAGTACGTTAAATTGATAATATTGAATATAAAGTATTTATTAAATAATAAATGTTTTTTGTTTTATTTACCAATTACTACTGGGGGCTTGGCCAAGCAATTGTCGAATTCGATATCTTTCAAAACTTTGTCACATAACTAGCTGGAGAAAAATATTATGCGTACAATTTTTAATAATTTTAGCCTACTTACTGTACAAATACGACGCGTAAGTTTGAATACCTAGATAAACAATTTGTATCTAGTATTGAATTAGAAAGAACTTCCAACCCTTTAGGAATGATTATCAAAAAAATAGTTTAAATGGCGTGTTTCATGTCTTTCTTTCATACTGAAATTTCTTTTTTTCTTTGGAAATTAGAAATTTTGATTGTCTCATTTATTGAAAAAGTAATTTAAATTTAACTTAGACGTCTAAAAATAGTATGTCTAAGAAAGTACCCATAACACCTATATTATTATCCTACTTACTGCCGGTCGCGACTTCGTACGAGTGGACTTAGTATTTATTTATTTATTTATAAAGTTCTACTTACAGTTTATGTACAACATCATTCCTTAAATAATATAGGCTTTTACTTATTCTAGTTAAGTACATAGACTAGTTAAAAGTAGGCACCGCTTACTTAATAGAACAGAAACACTTTTAAAATAGGTAAAATAGGAACTTTTAAAAGATTTCCTTCAACAGCAAATATTTGTCTCTATGGTATATTAATGGTATATTAGTAACAGTACTATATGCATCTCAATTTACATGTAAGTGTTAACAAACTCCAGTTTCAGTTATGTATAACCTTGCGTATATTGTTAGTTGTGTCGTGAAAAATGTCAATCAAATGGCAATATTGGTTTAGAATTCAGGATAGGCGAGGGATAGCGGAGTTAGCACCCAATACTGTGCGCCTGAAAGGAGGGCAGAGTGGTGTTATGGGTTTTCTAGGCACCCTACGTGGTACTTTTAACTTAAATTGAGAAAGTAGAGGGGGGCAATAAACATAGCCTATGTTACTCAGGGTGAATGTAGCTTTCTAATGGTGAAAGAATTTTTGAAATCGGTTCAGTAGTTTCGGAGCCTATTCATTACAAACAAACAAACAAATCTTTCCTCTTTATAATATTACTAGCTGTGCCCGCGACTTCGTTCGCGTAGACTACATCCTTTCATGGTCGGTTTTACCCCTTCCTCCCCTAATATTCGAAACAAAAAGTAGTCTATATTTTAATCCAAGTTTCGAGCTATATTTGTGCCAAATTTCATATCTCTAACTTCAAAAATAAACATTTTTCCATATAAACTTTCAAAGGTGGTATTACCCCCCTCCTCCCTTATTTTCTAATAAAAAGTAGCCTATGTCCGTTCTTGAGATTCAACGTATACCTATACCAAATTTCATCAAAATCGGTTGAGAGGTTTAAGGAGGAAAGCGTAACAGACAGACAGACAGACAGAGTTACTTTCGCATTTATAATATTAGTAGGGATAAGTATAGATTAAATGTAAGATACTTCACACTCTTCACTTTCTGTCAGTTATTCACTTTGATTTTGTCATTTAGAGACTAAAAAGAAAATGATCTTGAAATGTCAAACACTTATACGTTTTTAAGGTTCCGTATTCAACTAGGAACCCTTATAGTTTCGCCATGTCTGTCTGTCTGTCCGTCCGAGGATAATCTCAGAAACCATTTGCACTAGAAAGCTGAAATTTGGTACAAATATGTATATTAAACAAAGTGAAAAATAAACATATCCTATCATGACTAATCCTTAGGTAAGTATTTGGAGTATAATTTTTATATTTAGTATTAAAGTCCTAGAATATGGAAAACGAAAAATATTTTTTGTGTCTCGGATCTGGGTGTTGTGATACAGTCGTTGTTCCTAACTTTTGTGGCTCAAGTGATTTAGCTGCTTTCTTGTTATATCAGAACAATGGGCGTTTTTTGACGTGACAACGTCTAATAACTAGATACTACGGGCTGCATGCACGAAAAATCCCATCATTATCCCGTTACGCTCATTGTCGCGTTCCGCAAGCGAGAGCGCTGCACGATCGAGAGAGAGGCATGATATCGGCTCGAGCGATAGGCTCAGCGTTGTCATGTCAAACTTGTTCGTAAACCGAGTTTATAGACAACCAATTTTTTTAGATTTTTTTATATCTTTACATTTACATTTTTTATTATATATTTAATTATCATGTATAAATATATACATATACTAATTTCTAGGTGGACACAGAGGCCGTGACCACACGAAGAGCTCCGGGGAATCGTATGTACTATTTTTATTATTTTGTAAATAAAATGTCAATATTGTTAATTAAAAATGTTTTTATTTCTTTGTATGTTGCATTTTGGAACGGCCAGAAATATAAAAGGACAATATAATAAATATATACATATATATAACAAATCTGCAACTTTCTATTTGAAGAAAGCCTGAGTTCAATGGACAATATAATTTTTTTTTTGTTGAAAATATAAAATTTTAAAAAAAGTTAGCTTTTTTTGACAGTTTTTTTTTCAATTAATATTTCTGGTCATTATTAACTTACTTAATGTTTTTTTCCACTTTTGTGCAATATATGTTTGTTACTAATTACGGGATATTTCGTTTTTAACAATTGTCTTTTGTTAATTGTATGTTACCTAATCTGCAGTCCAGACAATATAATTCTTTTTGTAAATATATTTTTATAATGGGTCTAGTAATTTTTGAGAATACGTTTATATCCTTTAATATTATTATTTCATTGTTGATAAAATTATGACACTATTTAGTATTTCCTGGACTCTATATACTAGAGTGTGAACGATAAATGAATTTCTTTGTAAATAATAAATTTTATTTATTAAAAATAGTTTTGAAGAAAATAAAATGCGATAAGACAACAAAAATATTATTTGCGATCTTCATGAGGTCTACTGTTAAAAACGATTCTATCTTAGTATCTTATTACATACATATCTTATTACATAACGAATTGAATTTAAATTATTTTCATATATTTTAATTCTTACCAACTCACTTGAATGGAAACGAAGCATTTACGAAGAGGTATTTCATGAAATTAAAAAAAACACGCTTTAAGTCCCGAATTTTGTATAAATTTAACGTTTTTGATTGGTTCGTTGTATGGATAGAAAAAAAAAATACTTTTTTCATATAAATTGAATATAAATTATATCAAAAGTAGTTTAAGTTGGCATGCCATTTCATTAAATAGATTTAAAGACACACAAAAAAAATTATTTCATTTAAAAAATTAATAAATAAGGACCTCTAAATAAAAGATTATCCATTTTGATGGTAATAAGTGTACTTTTTCTAATATTAAAATGTATTTTTATACGCTAAATTTGAATATAAAAAACATGACCCCTCCTTTTTTTGACAGTCGGGTAAAAAGCTTTTTTTTATAATTTTTAATTAGCCCAAAATTCTCTTATCGTTCACACCACGTACGGCATTGTTTAACCTAAAATGTTGCAGGTATTGAAAATTGGACCTTACGCTTATATATATATGCTTGTTTGTCGAAGGACGCCGGCGGGGGATGTGCTTTTAGAGTCGGGAATGGCGCTTTCACCGACGTACGTCTACTTGATACTATGATAATACTGCATGTTTGCTTGGCTTCCGTTACAGTAGTTCTACTACCAAAAACGAGATATACCATTATATATTATGATAGCAATTTTAAATTTTCATTACCGTAACCAACTCACTTCGGATTCGACTAAATCGATGTAAAAAAAGTAAATATTACAGTGGAACCTCGATTAGTCAAACCTCGGTAACTTAAAAACCTCTATAACTTCAAAAAATTATATGTTCCCTTCCCATCAGGTACTCTCAAAAACGAAACGAACAAACGAAAGGTTTCGTTTTTGAAGATTATTCAAAAGTTTAGGAATGAAGACGTGATTTTTGATTTGCATAAATAATATTTTGTTTTTTGAAAACGCTTAATTTGCATTCGATGTGATTTATTTGGGATTATGAGGATTAAATATTGCCATCCGTTCCGGATACGACATATTTCGTTTATGGGAGTAGGCCCCCTGAGCCCAAAACCTCTACAAGTTAAAATACGCAACCTCTATAATTTAAATAAATCATTTCTGTATTGGCCCTCAGTAACTTAAAGAATTGTTACCACAACCATAAAATTGTTTCTCAATGAGTCATTTTGAACGAGTGTGCAAATCAGGACATTCAACTAGGATATAATCACAAATTCTAATAAATAAACTAAATACTTTCTGCAATTGGACTCATTGAAAAACCAACCTTAAAAAAATCAGGACCTTTGAATTAGGGTAAAATTAAACATTTTAAAACAATGTACAGAAAAGAAGTTATCAGAAAAATCAGAATCAGAATAATCTTTATTGTGAATCACAGGTAGGTACAAATGGTAAATTTAACAGGTTTCTCTGTGTTCCGCCTTATAAGCATACAATATATTTAGGATAACATTCTTACATTCATTAGTCAGTTATAAACTTATACCGTAATAACGTATTATTGTTAGATAATGACTGACAAAGCTTACAATTATTACAATTTATAATTTAAAACTAGCTGTGCCCGCGACTTCGTTCTCGTGGACTACATCCTTTTATGGTCGATTTTACTCCTTTCTCCCCTAATATTCGAAACAAAAAGTAGTCTATATTTTAATCCAAGTTTCGAGCTATATTTGTGCCAAATTTCATATCTCTAACTTTAAAAATAAACATTATTCCATATAAACTTCCAAAGGTGGTATTACCCCCCTCCCCCCCTTATTTTCTAATAAAAAGTAGCCTATGTCCGTTCTTGAGATTCAACGTATACCTATACCGAATTTCACTCGAATACCGAAATCAGTTGAGAGGTTTAAGCAGGAAAGCGTAACAGACACACAGACAGACAGACAGACAGACAGACAGATAGAGTTACTTTCGCATTTATAATATTAGTAGGGATAGTAGGGATGATAGCTGATATGGAACAAAATACGATTTCTTCAAGCAATGAGGATGGTTGATAAAATTGGCGAAACGTAACATGCAGACCCATCAGTAAAGTTTTATTATAACGTATACACACGTTACACAATAATATAAATAATGTGAATATTTAAATATTGGACAACATCATTGGACAACATCACATACATTGCTCTGATTCTGTGGTAAGTAGCTTAAGCACTTGTGTTACAGAAATCAGAAACAACGACGGTACCACAACACCCATACCCGAGACAATATGGAAAAGTTCGTTTCCCATATTGACCCGACCGGGGTCGAGCCCGGAACCTCAGAGATGGCGCTCGCCAAAGTCAGGCCCGCTCGCCTCTCGGCTACGGAGGTTGAAATATGATTATTTAAATTTCTTTATTTTATTGAACCAATCCTTCTGACGCATTCGAGTAAAAATAGGAACAAGGGTACATACCTACCTTATATTAACCTATCCCTAACATAGACCCTTGATAACTTAAAATATTTTGTGTTTCCCTTGGACTTTAACTTATCGAGGTCTTATGTATTTACAAAAATATAAAACCACGTTTTAACCTCGAAGTTAAAAATTATTCTTCAAGAAATATTTCGTTGGGTCATTTCGTTTTTGGTAGTAGGCCTGTAGGGTTTGACTGTAGTCTAAGACCGAAAATTTTCTAAACGCACCGTCCGACCTAAAAAATGACGCCGACAAAACAAGGTACAAACATTTGTGCTCTGTTTCGGGTTGGATTATGAATTAGATTAGAAAGAAGACATTTTTTGAAATATATTACAAAGAAGAAAGAAAGAGAAGTAATAAAAAAAATACAATTCATATTCCAAAACTTGCCTTTGTGAAATACAGGAATCGACTGATAAATCATCCCAATATACTGGCACGCCAGTTGACTATCCTGGATTATACCAAAAGGCTCAAGCGATATGACATCCTAGAGCTACAAAATCGACAGTAGTATTCATCTACTAAATATGAGTAGGTGCTCTTACTGGAGAGCACACTCTGCATGCCATATTATCGGAAACATCACATCTGCTTATAGCCCTGGGACTGATTGCTGATCTAATAACAACAAAAAAAATATATTCAAAAAAGGTTACCAAAAATAAGTTAAAAAAACAGAGTAAAAATTAAATAGTCACTGGTTTTTTACTTCATCTTAATTGTAGTGTGTTTCGTGCTTAGTATACATACGCAACGCCTCTGGGTCTTGGACTAACATTTTTCTTTAATTCTTTTCTAAACTTCAACATTTAGGTAGAGTTTTCTCGACATCATTAATATTCCATGCACGGAGCCCACTAAACTAATCATTTGTTAGCAAACATTGCATCACAAATGTTAAAAATTGTTTTCATGATAATTAATGTTGTACCTAAACATTATAAGAAAACATATTATTACATAATAAAATAAAACAAATGTTACGCAAAGCTAGTACACAGATATTTCCGATGCAGCGCTTTCCCCAATGAGCAGCAAATGAGAGTGCTTTTTTTTCTTTTTAAACAAAAAATAAAACTGTTCCAATGAGGAAATCTTCTTCCATTTTTGTGCCACCTTTGAAAGTTTGGGAATATGTTTATTTCTTAAGTTAGAGATATGAAAGTTGGCACAAATATAGCTCTATTAAAATGTAGACTACTTTTTGTTTCGAATATTAGGGGAGATAGGGGTAAAACCGACCATGAAAGGATTTAGTCCACGCGAACGAAGTCGTGGGCACAGCTAGTTAGTAAATATTTTTTATTACTGTAGCACTTATACCATAACAATCCCTATCAAAATGTAACAATTGACAATTTTTTTTACAAACATTTCCTAACGGGCGTGTGAGAGCACGATTACATGAATAAAGAAATATTACATTGATTGATGAATAGAATCAAGCCATTCTAAGCCATTTTAGCGCCACCCTTCTTGTCAAATGGCTGATCTAACGTTTCTTCGGCCAGTAGCGACACGGAGAGCGCGGTGGGGGGCCGCGAGCGCTCCCGGCTGGCGCAGCTCAGCGCGCGCGTCAGGGGCGTCCTCCCGCGCGCTAAGGACAAGGTGCAGTCTACGGAACCCGCACAGCCTGTTGCTGAGCAGAAGGTAAGGATTCAAATTCAAATTATTTATTGCATCCATGAGTATACAGCAGGTCTTACAATAGCTATAGAATAAGTACTTCATGATACCTTGAGTATAGCAAATAATTAGTAATTAATTAACAATGTTTAGTTGCATAATACGAGTAGATCGAATGTGAAACAGCTCATAAGTGTGTAATTAATTATTTTATGTTAAATTTGTCTTAAAAATATCCGGTGAGGCTATAATAACTTTTACTTATTAGCATATTTCTAAGGGTTTTAATAAATATTTTAGGGTTTTCTTCATTTCTAATACTAGGTGGCAGTTGATTATATATTCTTATTGCATTTATATGATATGATTTGTCGCTTAATAAATAATACATCGACTTGATTGTCTTGTAGTTCTTTTGAACAGTTCTACGCCTGCTAGCATACGCCGCGCGACTAAATTTTATCGCGCTCTTAACAAACGTCAAACAGGCCTAGCAAGCGCAATACGTGAAATTTATCACATGAGACGACAAAAGTTTCTATACCGTTGTTTGGGTGATAGTACTACACCGTACTCGTAATTTCAGCCAATCAGCATTGACGCATAGATTTTGACACTTAAGAACGCTATACATTCGTCGTTACATTCCCTTCAATATGGTTGAGTGAAGCGATGGCTGGCACATACGTCATGCTTGTGAACAGGTGCCACCTTTGGGGACTGGTCTGCTCCAGCTTACCTCTTAAAATAAAATAATACTTCATGCTTTTTTCACTCATCAAAATAAAACTATATGACTTGGTCCAAAGTGTTCTACACATAGCTATAAGTTAGATACTGCTACTGTAACTTATCTGCTGAGTTTCTTACCGGTGTCTTCTCGGTAGATATAGGTTCCGAACCGGCAGTAGAAGCACTTTGCATTGTATTCAATGACGATTCAAAAGTGTTACATGTAACCTACTTAAATAAAGAAATATTTGAGTTTGAGTTTTATAAAATTTACTCGCGTTCCGCATGCTAGGCCTGAAAATCGATTGAAGTCAGTACGTCAGTTGTTGATTGACTGAAAATACGAGTGCGGTGTGCTATTAGCTTATCAACAGTATCGAAACTTTTGTCGTCTCATGGCACTTTTTCTGTTGTTCTATTTATATATATGAATATTTCTTTTAATTTTTTTTTAATATAAAGTTAGTTTAATTACTGTATTACCGATGTTCTGTTACCAATATGTAATTATTTTTGGTTACCCAAGATACAGGCTAAGCCTAGTTTGGGATCCCCTGTTACACTCACCACTTCTTAGATAGCATCTCATGTTTAATATTAGGTACCTTGATACTACTTTCTAAGGCTGAGTTTAAGTAAGTTTGTTCAGAGAGTAATAAAGCATTTTTATTTTTTTATTATTATTATTTATTATTTCATGCGATAAATTTGACGTATTGCGCATGCTTGCTAGGCCTATATAATGGAACTAGAGGTGCTTTACAACTATTTACTCTACTGCACAATATGGTAGATAAATATTAAGCGGTAAGTGCCCTCTGCCGATAAGTATGTAGTTCTAAACATATTCGGCAGAGGGCACTTACCGGAGGCTAACGGTTGATACAGCAGAAAAATTTCATCGCCTACGATAACTTGCGGTTAGCTCAGTTGGTAAGAGCAGCACGCGCGATACGTGAAGGTCGTGGGTTCGATTCCCGCATCGCAAGGGGAGATAAAAAAAATTCTGTTTCTAATATTTAAAGTTCGCTAGTACGGCGTTTAATACTATAAAAATAATAAAATCGAATATGGTAGATAGAACAGGTGAGACTTAGTAGTTCCGCTTGTTCTATTATTTAAAAGCCAAGTACTAATGAGAAAAAAATGTAAGTACTAGTTCTCCATAGCACTATTCAATCATTCAATTGGGTCTGGGTGTGCTGGGATGACGCTCCCAGTTAGTATCCGTCGTCTGGTGCTCATAGTACAAGGCAAAACCTTAGTTTGAGACCAGGTGATTGGTATGGATGTGTGGCGCATTTTATTTATTTATTTATTTAATAGAACAGGCGGGAACAAACAGTTTTAAAAATATTTTGTTCTTCGCAAACTCTTAATTCGCATTGGAAATGAATTTATTTACGGTAATGAGAGTTAAAATTACTAATTACAAAGAATATTTTTAATTTATTTAATTTTTCACAAATTGTTCTCTAACATAAAACTCAATCATTCCCTCTCTTATCTTTGCCGTGCCCACCAAGGTCCATAACTTGTACTTTTAGTTTTTAAGAAACTACATGTAACATCATTACTTACTTATGGAGTGCAATAAATAATATGAATATGAATAAAATCGGATCTGACATATTTTTTTTTTGGTAGGCCTCCTAGGGTATTCTGTAGGCGGGTACAGAATGAGCCGGCAAGCGAAACGTCGAAAATTGCGTAGGTACTTTACGCGTTGTGTAGATACTCCATTTTAAATGTGGAGGCAAACTGAAAGCATAATGTTAATCGATTTTATTATTTTTATAGTACTAAACGCCGTACTAGCGAACTTTAAATATTAGAAACAGAAAAATTTTATCTCCCTTGCGGTGCGGGAATCGAACCCACGACCTTCACGTATCGCGCTTGCTGCTCTTACCAACTGAGCTAACCGCAAGTTATCGTAGGCGACGAAATTTTTCTGCTGTATCAACCGTTAGCCTCCGGTAAGTGCCCTCTGCCGAATATGTTTAGAACTACATACTTATCGGCCCGTGGTACATTCGTTGCAGAAATGTTTGAAAACCACGGAATCGAAGACACCTGGCTTTGATTTTATTATTTTTATAGTGCTAAACGCCGTAACAATTTAAACCGCTAGGGGAGATACAATTTTTCTGTTTCTAATATTTAAAGCATAATGTTACCGAACACTGTTCGCCTAATGGGGACGCGCTCAAATGTTTTGTATTGTTTTCAACAGTGTTTCGTAGACTGTGCGCCGAGACGCCCTGGTTCGCCGTGGAGGGAAGACAGGGACGCCGCGAGGCGTACCGTCAATGGACTCCCTCTCCCTCCACCCAAAATATATAAAATTATGATCCATTTTTGTAAAATAGCATAGATTGGAATCTAGCACAACTACCTACTAGGTTTCATTTGTTATATTTGTAGGCCCCCAATGTAATGGGCGTCGCGCTAAAGCGCTAAACCAAAGTAATGTTATTTTTAATGCTTAATTTATTGTTGTTTAAAATGATTTCTTTTTTTTCTCCCCTGTTACCGCACCCATATACAAACTATCTGCATGACCCAAGGGTTGACTGGGAGAGAATGCCCCTAACATTAAGTCCACCTGTTGTACCTATTTGTGCAATAAAGTTTTTAAATAAATAAAAATGAACCTAAAAGTGGGCCGCGTAGCGAAAAAGTTAAAAGTTAATTATTACTAACACAATAGATATATGTCTGAAATAAATGTTTCTTTTTATTTATTGTAAATTTTTGTATTTCCCCTTTCAGCCCCTCTCAGACGAAAAGAAGGGGGTAGTGTACGCCGAGCTGCAGCTTGGAGAGCAGACAGCGGAGAAGCCTCCCCCACCCTCCACGGAATACGCGGAGATCGTCTACACAGACCAGCCCAAGGAAACCAAGGAGTAAGCGGAGTCTCTTTGGCACGGTAATGAACAGCTGGTAGTTCAGAGGGTAGTGGAATGAAAATCATTGTCTCGATTTATTAATACACATTCGTTAACTAATTAACGGTGTAATTATTGGGTCATGATCTTGGGTATTGTCTTGTCTTACAATCGATTGTGCATCAATTTATTTATCGATAGGGCCCAAATAAATTAAAAATCGATACTATCAAAAATATCTATTTTTAAAGTTATTTGTGGTGGACATAATCTATTTATTTATCCGTCACTGCAATCCGACATTTCTGTTTTGTTAGTAGGCCTTCCGTAGTAAGCGATCCAAGATTTCGAAATCTGTTTTACCCGCTTCCACGAAAACTACTGGTAGTATTCATTACCGTGACGTTGGTAAAACTAGTGATGGTGACTTTGATTTTTTTATAATTAAATACAGTTACAAAGTAGCTTTCATTGTCTGTCCATATGTGGCCGTAGATTTTTTGAACTACTTAGCTGATTTTGATCGATACCTTTTTGAAGGAGTTGTGTCAAAATAATCCGATGTTTTGTGGCGGCGGCCATCTTGGACCCGACTAATTCACCTTTTAAAACCAAAAGAATAAGTATAAATGCCATAGAAGGTATAATGCCACAGACAAACACACAAACAGATTGACAGACAGACAGGACGCCGTCGTTTTAAAAAAACAGTATTTTTTACAGTAAAAAGAAAAAACTACGGATTTTGTTAAAAAAAATATGCAAAATTGTATTAAATAAAAATCTTGAGCTAGTTTTGCCGACGTTTGATAAGGTGCGAGTATTGTTTATACGGTACCTGTTTTACGCCATTTTTTTGCTCAGCTGTTGGAGCGTACGTTAAGTTATTGCAATCTGTATTAGTAATAGCTACTTATTTAACATAGTATTCTAAGGGTGTTTCAGTTATGATGAAAATATCTTCGCTCTTATTACCAAGCGTAATAAAATAAAACATTTCCTATTAAAATTTGCACTAATAGGCGAACGTTAATCCCTTGAGATTTAAGACACAAAAAAAAAAATTAAGCAAATCAGTCTCTGTAACATTTTGTTGAAAAAATTAATATGAAAACGTTGCTAGGTAATAGGACTATTCAAGGAATTTATCGATTTGACTTATTGCCTAAAAAATGATAAAAATACGAAATATACACTTAATTTGCAAAAAAAAAAGTAAGAAACTTTTTTATGTACAAAGCTGTTAATAAAAGAGATTTTCGAAAAACTAAAGCTTATCTGAAATACCCCAGAAACTTAAGAAAATTACCATTTTATACTAAATTTAATTAAAATTATTTCATCACAAATTCAAATTGGGTATCCACCGAAAGAGATATATTTATAAAGTAGTGTTGAAGGTAGCTTCTATCGCTTAGATGATAAATAATATAGCCTGTGGCCTGGTGCTAATAGGGCTAATATCAATAATCAATATTAACGTACTTTGGCCCTTTTAGCACCAAGCCACAGATATTATAATTTGAATGTTCGCTGAAGAAAACATCTGTCAATGAAAAAAATAAACAAAAATGAAGATTTAAAAACTTGTTTAAAAAAAACTGACTACAATTTTTGGCTTCATTTTTAATTGTAATTGGTATTTTTTAGATATTTTTTTAATAGTGCTTTACGCTGTACTAGCGATATTTTGAGTATCTAAATTGCAAAAAATATTTCTCCGAACACATTTTCGACAGATATTTTCCTCAGGGAGGTTGTAATCTCATTAATGTCCTAAATATATTTAAGAAAAGATATCGTGTGCTTTGAATTGATATTATAGCTCTAAGTGTAAGATAGTATTTTCTATTTTGTGCATTTATCAGCGAACCTTACATTTTACTTTTATCCACACTATTAAAAAAAAGTAGAATTGTAAGTATGTACAATATAATTTTCCATTTACAAAATAACAAAGAACAAAATCTGCTTTCTAATATGACTATATTATATTAAAGAATGCTTTTAGCATTAAATCCACCTGTTGTATTTTTTGAGCAATAAAATTTTTTAAATAAAAAAAATCAGAGCTCCTGGGGGTTGCTACATTAGTGGCAGGGGTCAAGCCTTCAAGGTAAGGGCGACAAGTCCAGTAACAGATTTATTATGCAGTACTTGTCGCCCTTAAGCTAGGACCTCATTACCACTTAACATCAGGTGGGATGAGGTCAATCTTGAAGTGTAATATAATAAAAAAAAATCTAGAGTTTTGGAAATTTATCACCACTAATAGTTTTACACCTTTTTCGGAATAATAAAGGCAAAAGCCAATCGGGTCGACCCGCAATACAATGCATTTAACTCCTAAGTAATAGTCTAGATTCTTCAAGAATGTTTAATGAAACATTTACTAAAACCATTCTTAAATATCTCACTATTCAAACTGTATAAAAAGAGACTTATAAAACAATGAAAAGAAATCTAAAAACTATCTTAAGATTTAGGTTAATAGCCCTCATGTCCTACGCATAAGCACTAATAACTGAAAGTTTACTTTGAGCTGATGGCGACAGCACGAAGGCGATATAAAATAGTAAAGGTTTGCTGATATTTGTACTAACGTATTTTCTCGCTTTTTGTATATGAAATAGTAGATTAAGAGACAATCAGGGTTGAACAGGAGGCTCTATGGTTTAAAGAATAGAGTCTATGTTTGATAATTAACCATTTTATGTACAAATATTTTTTATAATATACAGGTCGTCACGTTATTCAAAAATACTTAACGATCGATGAATTAACTAGCAAAGGAAACATGTTTAATGAAAACAAATATTAAAAAAATATTACATTTTTTAAATATTTTGTATTCCTGTGTATAAGTAAGGTTTTCAGTGCTAAATTAGTAGCAGGGGTCAAGCCTTCAAGGTAAGGGCGACAAGTCCAGTAACAGATTTATGCTGTACTTGTCGATCTTAAGCTAGAACTTCATTACCATTTAAGATCAGGCGGGATGAGGTCAATCTTAAAGTGTTGTATAAAAAAAAACGTTTTTTTTTCAGTAAAAAATGTGACAACCTGTATAGTTTTTCAGGAGTTAAGTGCAAATGTGCGTATTCCGTCCAACAAAGATATTATTTATGTATTTAATTTTAGAGTGCATTTATTTTTTTGTAAACCCAACATATTTTAATGATGTGTAACGCGCCGTCAAAATATACAATCAATGTTTTATTTAAAACCAACATAGCTATAAAACATTACTAAAACAGATATATACAAACATTTTGACTTGATATTAAATTGATATACCTATTTATCGTGTAGTTATCATATTTTTAAGTTATTTTTATGTGTTAAAACCAATCGTGGTGCTTAAAACGCACATAAATTATTTGACGTAATTATTAAAATCATGATTGTAATTATTGTATTAAATCATTGTCGTAATTAGATGTGTTTTAGTAGCTTACAGATTTTTTACGTAAATTAAAAATTAGTGATGCAACGGAACTGGCATAACGGAAGCAGAAACGGAAACAGATGTGAAAAGTAAATCTTAACGTTAACACTATGAAAAAAAAACACATTTTTGCATTTTAAGATTTTTTTTATTAAGTTTGTACTTTAGTAGTCAAAATTAAACAGCGGCAAGTTTTATTTAATAAAGAGTAGCTTGGCCGCTTTTTCACCTTTCAGCCTATTTCGATGTTCTTCATATATTAAACCAGCTGATAAGTATTGGCGAACTATTGGCAAAATATGGGGGTATTTGTGCGCATTTCCATTCCACCACATAAGGGGATCCTCATGAAGAGGTAGTCTTTTTTCTTTCTTGTACTCCCGAAGGTGTGACTGTACCTTTAAAAGCTGCACCGCTCCTCATCGCTCTCTCCCCGCTTCCGTTGAGTGTTCTGTTATAAAGTTTGCGGAACCAGAAGCAGAAACAGATGTGAAAAAACATGCGGAACTTCTGCAGTTGCGGAAGCGGAAGCAGAGTTCTGTTGCAACACATTTAAAAATTCTATTAAGGTTTAGATAAACGCCGATTGGCAACTTGAATATGCAGCTATGTTTCTTTTATAAAGAGAAATGTGAACGTTTCGTAAAACGTCTACATATTTTTACAAATATTTTCGATGATATGTATTTCTTGTAAATTCCGATAATGATAATTAATGAAAAGCGTTTTGACATTTATTTTGCAACAATTTATTTAATAGAGTCCAGATAATAAAGGTTTAAAAATTAAAATGTAGAAAAACAATGATCTATTTACGCTTTGGATGTTATCATAAAAAATCCTTTTTAATGTTTGATCCTGAAAAATAGTGCATTGCATTATATTTAGATGTTAAGACCACATGATATAAAAAACACTATTTGTATGCGTCTAAACACAGAATGCCGAAGGTACTTGACCGAAAATCCGCGGCTGAATTTACGTTCCGACTTATTAAGCGTGACACGCCACATGCCGAATTTACGCGGCAGAATTTCAGGTGCGCAACTTTGTATACGTCCCCACTTCTCCAGTAGGTTTTTTGGTGTAGTGTGTATGATTAAACAGCCGTGGAGTGGACGAGCTGACATAAAAATCTGATTTGTAAAAGTCTGATTGTATGTAATCTCCACAAATATATACAATCCGTCACAAATGTATTTGTGTTCAGATAAAAGCTTGTGGTACTTAAAATGTATGTCTTTTGAATTTACTGAATAAACGTCGTGTCATTTTAAATGTATTTCATTTTTCTTCTTTATAAATTACTTTATACGTAAACTAACGGACTATTCACATTTATTTTACACATTTTCCACTTCTGGCACTGCTCCTATTAGTTGCAGCTTGATTTTATATAGCCTGAAGCCCGCCCCGATAAATGGACTGTGCCGACCTACAATACCTACCTACCTACCTACTTGTCGACACAGTAGTATTTGTCATGTTTGAGGGGAAATCTACAGTAATAAACAACATTTGAGTTTTGAGAGCACCCCCCAAGAGCTCTGGAAACCTTACTCACATGCAGGAACACAACAATACCGGAGTGATTGTTATTTGGCTGCGGTCTTCTGTAAGGTGGAGGTATTTCACCAGTCGTGCTGCTTCAGTTCGAGCGATAAATCGCTTTGCCCTGCCTCTCTTCGACAACATTAACATAAATAGAAATAATAACTTTGAAACTACATTATATTTACAAAAATAAATGTTAGAGATTTTAGAAACAGAAATTTTTTTATCTCCCCTTGCGGTGCGGGAATCGAACCCACGACCTTCACGTAGCGATACGTGTCGAAGATAAAAAAAATTCTGTTTCTAATATTTAAAGTTCGCTAGTACGGCGTTTAGTACTATAATAAAAATAAAATCGATAAATGTTAGAGATCTGGGGTGCTCCATGATTAAAATGATAAACTGCTTGAGGATAATGTTTATTCAAATAGAGTACGGTAGCCGTATTTATAAGGCGGTCAAAACAACTCCCAAAGTGGTAGGGGTAAGTTACACATTCTGCCTACACGAAGATAGCTGCCGCAGTTCCGATATTTCAATTACCAACATATGATGTCGAAATCGAAAGAAACTTTGATCTGCAAGCTCAGCGCCTCGTGTAACCCACTTACGGCGGCCACCGCGTGATTTAGGAAACTGGCTACCACTTAGAACTCGGTACTCGCATCGACCCAACTTAGTCATAGACTTAGAATTATTTAATTGTAATATTTTAATTTTAATAAATAAGTTAAACATTATTGTTTTTTTTTAATCCTCCAGCTGTAACTATCGAAATTCGCACCTGCAACGTGCACGTGCCTCATTACTACTAGTTTGATCGCCTTACAGTACAAATGACGAGTTATACTTGTAGATATTTAGGATTAGCTTATATTAATTACTTTATTAAATTGAGTTACTTAGTATAATTTTATATTAGTAGGTATAATAAAAGGACATTTTACATACTTAATCAAATATTAATTGAATTAGAATTCATAATTTTACAATAATAGTTGAGATTCCTTATTGATTGCTTAGAACGCTATCACAAATAAACATATCTATCTGTATATGAAATATTTCGTTAGTTTTTTTAAAAGCTTTTAATTTCGAATCACTGAAGGAAGATTCTTTATAAGTCTATTTCTTTTTTAATTTTTACTAAAATAGGAATATTATGCACATCCCTATTTGCATCCGGTAAAATTTCCTCATCTGACAATACTTCTCTTTTTACTTTTATAACACTTTTAATCTTTTTCGCTAATACTTCGTCATCTGAATCGACTTCATTTTTAATTGTGGAACTACCATTCTTATTATTTTCTTCACATTTCCCTGAGATTTTTTCACTCAAAGCCGCAACAATGTGGCTCAATTTCTGCTTTTTCGGTACAACAGTATCATTAAGAGAAGACCTATCTACATCTGGCAAAATCTCTTCGGATTCTGATGCTATTTCTACCTCGACGACCACATCTAAGGTTTTACCGACTTTATCATTACCGTTCTTCAAATTTTCTAACTCCTTTTTCTGATTCATCGCCTCTTCCCAAAGCTTCGTAGCAATTTTAGCGTCTGTATCCGTCCCTTCATAAGTCGCGTTAGGATGTTTCCTAGTATAATGCTTCAACACATTCTGCCGATAAGAAAACTTCTTCGGACAAACGTAACAACGGAAATGCTTTTCAGCAATATGTGTCCTCATATGATATTTCAAACGGCTTTCCTTAGGAAATTTCTTGTTACACACTTCACAGACTGTCTTCTTCTCTCTCTTATGTCCCAATGCGTGCTTTTCCATATTATGTTTGTGGGTAAACAGTTTAGAACAGACAGGACAAGCATAGGGCTTTACACCCGAATGAATTCTCATATGAGGTTTCAACAAACTCAAATGTGTGAAAGCCTTGTTACAAACTTCACAGGTATACGGCCTCAATCCATTATGCCCTTGTATATGCCTTATAAGAGTGCTTTTATGTTTAAAATTCATATCACAAAGGTCACATTTGAACGGTTTTTCAGTACTATGCCTCCTCAAATGACTCTTCAGAAGGACACCAGTTTTAAATTCCTTATGGCAAACGTCACACGTTATAGGGCCGGTGTAAGCCTTACATCTACTCTTACCCATATGTTTCTTCAAATTAGATTTAACTGCGAAATCTTTACCACACAACGGGCATTTGAAAGGTTTTTCATTCACGTGAACACGTTTATGCTGACACAAGTTTGATGATCTTCTGAATACTTTACCGCATTCATTGCAGTCGTATGTGCCGTGGACTTTGCTGTGTCTCTGGAGCTGGTTTGCGCTGATGAAGGGTTTTGAGCATATCTGACATTTTATAGGGCTTTGAGAGTGGATGAGGTAGTGCCTTTGGAAGTTACCCGTTTTGCTAAATGTTTTGCTGCATATTTTGCATGCGTACTTGCCGTCCGGCGTGCAAGTCCAGTGGGGGTCCGTATCTGGAACAAACCAGAGATTTTAACAATTTTTTTGTCACGCCGCACTAGCAGCTTTAAATATTTCTTAATAAGCACAAGTTCTGCCGTTCCGCTGCAGATGGGCAGAGAGGGCGGGTATGTCCGATGCCATAACACTTATAGCACCGGAGGGGCTGCTCCTCCAGTGCACGGACCGACGCCGAACTGAAGCCGATCAGGAACCGGCCGCTGTCCAAAACAGCCTTGGCAGCGGCAACGGGGCACTGGACGCGGATTGCGCCCATCCCTATGCGCCCGTTCCTGATCTCCCCGGCTTTTATTTGGTCCGCTGGGCATTTCCCTATCACGGCGACCTTTTCGATGATGATGACAATTCCGGCGTACTTTACGGGCTTCACCACTTTTGCGAGGCCCTCCGGCAGCACCTCCCGCATCTTGGCCGCGAATTTGTAGGCCATTTCCACCGAGCCCGCTCCCGGGAACTCGATGAGTCGAGCCCCAGCCTGGATCTGGCGAAAACGCAGTGAGGAGGGCGATGTAATGCCCAACTCACCGAGGTCCATTCCTTCGCGGGCCCGACGGAGAATACTCTCGAAAGTTTCCCCCTTTTCGGTGGCCTCTGCAGTCAGTGCAGACTACGACTGCAGCGGTTTTGGGGGGAACCAATTTGGGCTTCGGCTTAGAAGCCGGAGAATTCTTTTTCGGCGGAGAAGAAGGTGCCGCCTTTTTATTATTCCCCGCCAACGGGGCCGTCTGACGTGCGGGCTGAGATACAGGGAGAGGACCAGAGGACGTCTTCCCCTTTCCTTTCCCCTTCTTGACTACTGTGGACCACCCCTCATTGGCTGGGGTGGTCGCGGGAAAAGGAGATCTTTCTCCACAGCTGGAGTCGGAGGAGCGGCTCGGGGGACAACAATTGGCGCCACCGCTTAGGAGGGCCCAGGCGAGGCGACAGGAGCAGACGCAGGAGCTACAGACGCTCCTGTCCTTGTGACCCTCTGAGGCTTTGGCGGCTCAGGGACCCGGAAAGCCTATGGCAGCCGCTGGAGGACCACAACAGGCTCCTTTCTGCGGTCCACTGCCAATGGATCCGCAACATCCCTGCTTTAAACAGTATTAAGCCTTCTTTTACTCTCATTCGCTCATTTGCCGCGCGCGTGACAACACGTCTATAATGATTTATTTTCATATTCATTTCAGTCACTTTAGGTTCCAATTAGATCAGATAATATGACACATAAGGCATTTTGCCAATGTTTGTGTCGATATACAGACATTTATGTACGTCATGAGGCGGGTGACGGTACTTTGTGTTTTGCATTGAACTATGAATCTACTTATCTTTGACCGAAGGTATATTTTACGTCGCGGTAGGCGCTCTAATCTACTATATAAAAATAAGTCGGGTTTTCCTCGCTATAACTCCAGAAAGCATGAACCAATTTCCACGGTTTTGCATTCGTTGGAAAGGTCTTGGGCTCCGTGAGGTTTATAGCAAAGAAAATTCAGGAAAAAATTCAACAGAAGAGCGGGAAAATCCTCTAAGGCGAAACGAAGTTCGCCGGGACCTCTAGTTTTTAATGTAATCTTTCCACAAATATGTGCAATCCGTCACAAATGTATTTGTGTTCAGATAAAAGCTTGTGGTACTTGAAATGTATGTCTTTTGAATTTACTGAACAAACGTCTTGTCATTTTAAATGTATTTTTATTTTTCTTCTTAATAGGTACTTTATACGTAAACTAACGAACTATTCACATTTTTATTGGTTATGGCACTGCTAGTATTGGTCGCAACTAGATTTCATAAAGCCTTGCCTTCCTCGATAAATGGACTATAAACACAAAAAAAAAATTATCTTTCAGTTGACTGAAAAATGTGGAAAAAATTGGCCTGTTAGTAATAAAACTACCAAATTAGGTATCTGTTGTAAAATAAAACAAAATGTAACAGCATATATTTACAATTTTAATTCCACATTACCCGTATATAATAAATAAACAGCTTGCCAATAAACAGAAATTAATATCAATTAATATTATTATACCTAATAACTCGTAACAGTACAGTATATACGACAGTAGGTACGTAAAGTATAAAAGTAGGTATAGTATTTGTCATGTTTGAGGGGAAAAGCTACAGTAATAAACAACATTCGAGTTTTAAAATATTTTACCTTAAAAGATAAACAAGTTAAACAAAAACAAAGATGTACAATTTTTTAATTTATATTCGCTCGTTTTCCTATCACATACGTTGCTCTGATTCTGTGTTACAGAAATCGGAAAAAATTACGGTACCACAATACCCAGACCCGGTACAATACAGAAATGTTCGTTTCCGTATTGACCCGACGGGTATCGAACCCCGGACATTGCGCAATGCTGAAATCCGGCCCTACTTCTCGGCTACGGAGGCCACAACAAAAATCTTTAAAAAAAAGTGATCCTATAAGGGTTCCGTTTTTTCTTTTTGAGGTACGGAACCCTAAAAAAACTTTGCTTAATTCGCCACCATCTAAGATTCCCGCTGGCGAATATATACCGCAGCGGTGTAAAGCAGAACAATAGGAAACGAAACAAACGTAAAACCAATCGATTATGTGCCGTCTTCCTTCGCGCTAAGGGTAATCAACAATGAGTTTCCTTTAACTTAACTCCGCGGAATTCTATTAGGACTTAAAACCTCCCAGAATAAAGTCGAATATTGATTGACAAGTTTTGAGATAAATGTAAGTTGATGCGACGTTCTTACCCAATTCTGATGCATTTTTTACATTAAATAACATTAACACAAATATAAATAATAACTTTGAAACTACATTATATTTAGAAACATAAATAAATATATCTATCTGTATATGAAATATTTCGTTCAAGATTTTTTTAAAAGGTTTTAATTTCGAATCAGGGAAGGAAGATTCTTTATAAGTCTATTTCTTTTTTAATTTCTACTAAAATAGGAATATTATGCACATCCCTATTTGCATCCGGTAAAATTTCCTCATCTGACAATACTTCTCTTTTTATTTTTATAACATTATTAGCTATAGTTTCATTACCAACTGCCACTGTTTCATTACCAGCGTTTCTTTCATTACCGTTTACATTTTTAACACCGTTGGGTAGTTTCACTTTCTTAGTATCGACATTTTTAATTTTTTTCGCTAAAACTTCGTCATCTGAATCGAAAGGTTCGACTTCAATTTTAATCGTCGAACTACCATTCTTATTATTTTCTTCACATTTCCATGAGATTTTTTCACTCAAAGCCGCAACAATGTGGCTCAATTTCTTCTTTTTCGGTACAACAGTATCATTAATAGAAGACCTATCTACATCTGGCAAAATCTCTTCGGATTCTGATGCTATTTCTACCTCGACGACCACATCTAAGGTTTTACCGACTTTATCATTACCGTTCTTCAAATTTTCTAACTCCTTTTTCTTATTCATCGCCTCCTCCCAAAGCTTCGTAGCAATTTTAGCGTCTGTATCCGTCCCTTCATAAGTCGCGTTAGGATGTTTCCTCGTATAATGCCTTAACACATTCTGCCTATGAGAAAACTTCTTCGGACAAACGTAACAACGGAAATGCTTTTCAGCAATATGTGTCCTCATATGATATTTCAAACGGCTTTCCTTAGGAAATTTCTTGTTACACACTTCACAGACTGTCTTTTTCTCTCTCTTATGTCTCAATGCGTGCCTTTCCATATTATGTTTATGGGTAAACAGTTTAGAACAGACAGGACAAGCATAGGGCTTTTCCCCTGTATGAATTCTCATATGAGGTTTCAACAAGCTCAAATGTGTGAAAGCCTTGTTACAAACTTCACAGGTATACGGCCTCAATCCATTATGAACTTGTATATGCCTTATGAGAGTGCTTTTATATTTAAAATTCATATCACAAAGGTCACAATTGAACGGTTTTTCAGTAGTATGCCTCCTCAAATGACTCTTCAAAAGGAAACCAGTTTTAAATTCCTTATGGCAAACGTCACAAGTTATAGGGCCGGTGTAAGCCTTACATCTACTCTTACCCATATGTTTCTTCAAGTTAGATTTAACGGTGAAATCTTTACCACACAACGGGCATTTGAAAGGTTTTTCAGTCATGTGAACACGTTTATGCTGAAACAAGTTTGACGATGTCCTGAATACCTTACCGCATTCATTGCAGTCGTATGTGCCGTGGACTTTGCTGTGTCTCTGGAGCTGGTTTGCGCTGGTGAAGGATTTTGAGCATATCTGACATTTTATAGGGCCTTGAGAGTGGATGAGGTAATGCCTTTGGAAGTTACCCGTGGTGCTGTATGTTTTGCTGCATATTTTGCATGCGTACTTGCCGTCCGGCGTGCAAGTCCAGTGTAGGTCCGTATCTGGAACAAATGGAGACTTCTATCAAGAGCACTAGCAAACTTAAAATATTTTTAAGAAACAGAAAATTTTCATTTCATTTTTTTTTAAAGTAGCTCAATTGGCTCCTCCCAGCTTGATGGTAAGCAAGAGAGGAACCCACATCGCGCCGACAACGGATTTGATACCGTAATATGCTATCAGATAACATCGCCATACTGGCCCACAAGATGTTTCTTCGTTGTTCGTTGCCGGCTCTTGTGGTTCTGTGAAGGAAAGGAGAGGGTGGGATAAGGGAAAACCGTTTCTTTGGAACGCTCACCATGATAAAGCCGATAAAAGACACTTAATGAACCAATGTATCTACGTAGTTGAAGAGGTTCAAGGTTCCCAGTAATCTCTTCATCGTTAATTATGCGCACAGCCCGTCGCTGCAACCTATAAAGGGCATCCATGAGGTATTTGGTGGAACCCTCCCAGAGATGCGAGCAGTATTCCAAGCAAGACCGGACTTGAGTCTTATATAAAAGAAGACAAAGCTGGTCCGGCGTAAAAAACCGACGCACTCTGTTCAGGATCCCTAGTTTTTTGGATGCTAATGAGATGAGACTCTCGATGTACTGACCTTGATTAAGATTGCAGCAGATATCCATGCCGAGCATGCTTAGGCTGTTACGCAGGCAAAGTGGAGTGCCCCGAAGAATGGGGAGAAGAAGGAATTAGGACGATTTTGTCGAAAACGCGCACACTTGGATTTTTTTTGGCATTGAACTCAACCAAGTTATTTGAACTCCATTGACTAATAAGGCTCAACACCCGGTCCAGCTCAACGACAAGATTCTCTCGTTTCTCATCCGTTACTGCCCTGCCAGCTGAAGGTCTACCAAGGTATCGTTCATGGACCGTACTGTCATCAGCATAGCAATGTATACATATAACTAAGCGGTAGCATATCATTGATATGAAGAAGAAAAAGGGTGGGCGATAAAATGGAGCCCTGTGGGACTCCGGCATTAACAGACATGAACCGCGATGCGCATCCGTCAGACACGACGCGAATTCTACGGTCCCGCAGAAAGCCGGAAATCCAGTCATAAAGGGTGGGTAGTCCATAAGCTTGGAGAGAAGAGCTTTATGACAGACCCGATCAAATGCCTTGGCAATGTCAAGGGTAATTGCCAAAGATTCGCCATGCTTGTCGATTGCCTCCCCCCAGAGGTGCGTCACATACGCTAGAAGATCACCCGTCAATCGTTTATTAAGAAGTGATCCTCTAGGTAGCGGATCAATTGGTTATTGATGCTCCGTTCCATGACTTTGCACAGCACTGAGGTTACAGCAATAGGGCGGTAATTTGACGGGTCCGATCGGTCTCCCTCTTTAAGGAACAGGCTGCACAATAGTCTCTCTCCAAGCTTCAGGAATAACACCGGATGAGTACGAGAGGCGATATAGGTGTGTTAACACTGGAGACAACTCGGCTGAACAGGTTTTAAGAACAATCGCTGGAATACCATCAGGTCCACTAGCTTTCCGGGCGTCAAGTGATTGTAGTTCACGGCGCACATCACGATGCCTGATAGAAATATCAGTCATCGTGATGTGCGCCTCTTCTTCTCTTGTATTGACCTCTTAGCCACAGGTAAGTGCCATCTGCCGAATATGTTTAGAACTGCATACTGAGGAAGTCCGTTTTCCGTGACCAGATCGGAAATCGAACCCATAGATAGACGCTTAAGTCCGAGCCGCTCACCTCTCGGCTTTATTTCTATAGTATAGTATAGTATAGTATTATCGTACTGGTGGAAATCTGTTTTATTATTGCCTGGTTCCAATATTTTACGATTCGCAATGTCTCAAAAATGACTAACGGATAGTCATTTTTGAGGCATTTTCTTCACCCGACTACCAGTCGTTAATACCGTTCCATAATTTACTTTCCATAAAGCTGTCATCAGTCGTTTTAAGCTTACGCCTCGTTTAATTTATTACCATCCGTAACTAGTATAAGGCTTACCTTTAGTAGTGGGTTTGCCTTTAGATGTCTTATTATCGACCGAATTATCTCCGTCATTCTGAAAAATACAATTTATTTAAATTATAAATATTAATAAATGTTATATTATCTTAATATAATAAATAAGTTAAGTTTTGTAATGTAGTTAGCCCTCAATGTTGCCATGCCCTTGCAGGGCGTCACATGTATACCTTTTAAATGTACCTATCATCTTCAAATCTTGTAATGTGATAAAGTGCAATAAAGATAATTTGAATTTGAAGGTATAATTAAGGGTGCTATTTGATAGAGCACCAAAAAATACGAATTATAGCCTAAAGTCTTCCCCGATAAATATACTATCCAATACAAGAATATATTTTCAATTGGCTATTTGAAAATTTTTGAAAGAGTATTGTAAAATGTGCGCCCGTTCATTTTATATCTCAAGCAATTAGATTTATCTGGAAAAAATGAAAATAACCAGAGAAAAATAAGATTTTGTGTAACACATTTAAAAAGCGCGCGAGAACTCCAAGTCACGTGACTGTTGAAGTTGTGACGTCAATGTTCTAGACATCGAACCGATACGGGTCGGAACGACTTAATTTAGATAAACGGAAAATGTTTAAATAAATTCTTAATACGGTTAGCGACACAATAATTCAATTTAACCGGTGAACTAATCATCGTTTCGCCACATTAAAATAAAAAAATTTCGCCGACAGCTGTCATTTGCGAATTACAATGGTGGTCTCCGTTTCGGTTCTTTTGTTCTACAGAAAAAAATATTTTGCAAAAATAAAATACTAACTATGCTTTAAATTTTAATTTACTCAGCGCTCGGCTCGAGCTTGAGCGCGAGTTTAGATTACATAGTTAGGGAAATTGTAAAAAAGTTAGTATAATCAAAATAAGAGAATTTCAGTAACATTTAATGATATTTATAAATTTTGACGACCTGTGTGGCGCAGTGGCTAATGTAGGCGGCCAAAGCGCGAAAGGTTCCGGGTTCGATTCCCAGTCGGGTCAATTTGGAAAATGAACTTTTCTAAATTGACTTGGGTCTGGGTGTGCTGTGATGACGCCCCCAGTTAGTATCCGTCGTCTGGTGCTCATAGTACAAGGGGAAACCTTAGGTTGAGACCAGGTGATTGGTGTGATCGTCTGACGCATTTATTTATTTATAAATTATTAGTATACAATATGCCATATAATCTACGCCATAAGGCCCAAATTAAATTACAAGTGTAATTTACAGGAGTGGTTTTGATGAACTTGTTGTACAATATGTACCTACTAATGATCTACCCGCATTTAAAAAGCACAACGCTTGAACGCTTGAGCGCATAACTCGAGCATTATAGTCTGAGCTCTCAACGCTCGCAAGCCTTAAGCGCTCAAGCGTTTAACGCTCGAGTCTAAAACGCTCCAAAGCGTCGACTCAGCGCAAATTTTTTACAACACTAGTCAAAAAGCGACACAATTTTTAAGTAGTTCATACGAACTACTTACTGCCCGACGTTTCGGTTAGGTTGCTCCAACTGTTTAAAATGGAATGTGAAAGTCTTATATTGACGACCTCCATAGCCGAGAGGCGAGCGAACCGGAATTTGGCAACGCGTCATCTATGAGGTCCCGGATTCGATCCCCAGTCGGTTCAATATGGGAAACTACCTTTTCTATATTACCTCGGTATTGTTGTGGTACCCTCGTTGTATCTGATTTCTGTAACACAAGTGCTTAAGCTACTTACCTCAGAATCAGAGCAATATATGTGATGTGGTCCAATACTTATATTTAATAAATTTATTTGTTTATATTAAACTCTTCAGCTTCATATTATTAGTATAGAGTATATATTTTATTATAAATGTAAATAAAAACAAATCACGCTACTAGGTCGCTAATATTTCGCAAATTTATAAGAAGATTTCCATCTAGGTTTTTTCTTTCAGTCAAAAGCAAGTCAAATTACACAGTTCAAACTTTACACCACCTTATATTGTGCTAATAAGAAGTGTGCCGACCTACGACATACCTACAAGTCGACACAAATACAACGTCAGCATAATAGTCATAGTAAACAACGCTCCATACGTAATGTACGATGATAATTATAATCGTTAGGATCGATATCCTACATCGCGATGACAGAGTTATCGTCGCCACTAACTATATATACAACAAACCAAGGTTGGTAGTCGGACCTTGGTCCCCGAGCAGATAACACCTAGCTCAGCGGAAGTACTTACACTTTTAGTAAAGAACATACTATCGAACTGAAAGTCTTTACCTTAACGTGCCACCACAGACTACATACCTCATCAGGCTTCTCGAACTCAACGGGCACTGACTGAGACAGATTCTTTCCATCCATTATCAAGGACTTGTGCCATGACTGCAAGGAGTTAAACAGGGGTGCCTGAGGACTCCCATCTTCTTTCTGAGCGTCTAAATGTCGCCAGGACTCTGATCTCGGCTCAAGGTGGTTAGGAGGGTAGTAAGACAGTTGTGTTTGAGGAGCAAGGGCGTTAACATCAGGCGTAGGGCTATAGGGTCGGGGTTCCTCTTTGATTCTGGAACATGGGAATAAAAAGAAATTACGTACATTACTCTGATTGTCCAGTAAGTCTCGAAATAACTTGTTACATAAATCAGAAACAACTATGTTACCACAAAACCCAGCAGCTAGTTTTAAATAAACTAAACATACAGGATTAGCACGCGCCACATGACAAAATTTTATCGCACTCTTAACACATGTCAAAATCGATTGAAGTCAGTGTGTCAGCTGCTGATTGGCTGAAAATATGAGTGCGGTGTGCTATTAGCCAATCAACAGTATCAAAACTTTTGTTGTCTTATTTGAGAAATTTCATTTGTAATGGGCATGCTAGGTCTTACAGTCATATACCAATGACCGGTGTAATTAAGTGTGATCCAATGAATAGTAATAATCTCTCAATGTTGACATTCAACCTTATATAATATGCAATTTCCTAAAAATTATAAATATACCTAATTTAATAATTTACATCAAATTAATCTGAGACATATCTAAATAGGTTACAGACACTGTTTAACTCTTGAGGCTATTGCTATATATGATATTTATAATATGAAATATATTATATTTAAGTACATATTATATTTTAGTACTCAGTTTCTTTCTGGTATCTTCTCAGTAGATATAGGTTCTTAACCAGCAGTAGCATCATCATGCATTATGAATACACGATTCAAAACTATTAAATGTGACCTACTTAAATAATAAATTACTGAGTTTGAGTATTATCATTTTAAAAACTTACATGATATTTCACATATAAGACTAAAAATATCTTATAAATTTTAATGAGTTCCAACTTTTAGTTTCAATAAATTACCACACAATTAGTAAATACCGTAATTCAATGTTTTCCCAAAATCTGCCAAATTATTAAAAGCAAGAAATCTTAAGTTAAATACATTTTAACAAACTTCTCTTGACTTAAGCAACTAGAATTAAACAAAAGTGGGTTTATTACCTGACGCCGGTCGTTTCTAAATCCATTTCCATTTTAATATTCACGAATTCTGTCTGTATTGGACTACTTTCTGATAGACCTGTCGGCGCATCTTCTGCAGGCTGTTGAGAAGGTTCTTCTGGCTCTTTCTTGATAACTAGGCATAATGCCGACATTTTGAAGGCTTTTGCAAAGTATTCATGCGACTTAAATGACGATTAGAGTGTTTTTTTGTAACTTATTTGCGTGTCCAAAAAGATCAATGCTAATCCATTTTGACAACTGGCTGGACTGGGGCTGGGCTGAACAGCTGAAATGACATTGACAAATTTTATTTGGTGTGGCCTTAAAAAAGTACAAGTACGAATTGATCATGGGAATCGATTAAGAATCGATTCTTTGGATCTCATACAGAGTTACCAACCCTACTGTTTTAACAGTAGATTTGCTGTTTTCACATTGATGACCATGTTTTCTGTTTCATTCCTATTTTCTACTGTTTTTCGCGTTCAGCGCCACTTAATACACTACTATGCAAACATTTTTTGATAACCACTACGCAATAAAACGCAATGACAAACCACTACGTAATAAAACGCATTGACATTAGATGGCAGTATCTTCTTTATATTTTTATGCACGGGGAAATCCCCATTTATGAATAACAGCTACACCGAGCGTGTAGCCAGTGCAGCCAACCGTTTTAACTGTAGATCTACAGTTTTTTGGAAATTCTCTCAGTTTTTAGTTTAGGCCTCGAAATCTACAGTTTTTTAAAGCATATTCATATGTTACAAAACAATGTGATAAATGAAGAACCAGTCGACCGATTTTGTTTAAACTTCACATAAATCATAAAGTCCGAACAAAGCCTGTGAGCCCGTTATTTAGTTATAAAATAACAACAAAAAGTGACATTAATTTTTAAATATTTAAATGCTATTATCTATATATTATGAGTCCGTTTCAGTAACACGTACTAAGAGTAAGTAGTGAGATTAACTAACGTGTAGGCACTTGAAAGTAACAACTTGATGGATATGATACTTGACTTGGGACATTTCATTTTATTAAAACTTTGACAACTATGATTTTTTTCGTTTTAAATTCCCTCTATATAGGGTCTTTCTAAATTAGTTACATTCCTTTTAATGGGGGTTTCTATACGTCATACTGAATACGTCCAAAAAAAATGAGCCAAAAATTCAGGCTAGTTTTGGAGATAATCAAGGAAACAACAATACTTCTTGTCAACATAATACAACGCCCTATGTCAGCTGATTCTACTACTACATCGTCGACAAACGCACACTATTAAACAATACGTTTACGATGCATACTATGAAACGGGGCAGCCACGCGGCTAGGTAAAAATTATTATCAAATAATTTTAACAGGGCTACCACTAAGTATTTAGGATTATCTTAAAAATAAATTATTTTGGGCTCTTGACAAAATGTAATTGTGCACTTTAGTGATTTAGTGTAGTGCCCTAAAGTGTACTATTTGAAGTATAAAGAAAGAACAATTTTCAATTCACTTTTTCGCGCTCTACGTGAAGAAATACAAATTTCTCAACTCTTCAATAGTGTAGTATAAGGGTTATCTTTCTTAACAAAAAAAATACTATTAATATTATTGGCAATAAGTTACCAAATGTTTTCGCGCAATAGAATTATCGAGAGACATTACATTTTTGCTAGGCATGTCTCAGTGTACCAAGACTTCAGCCAATTGGCTACTTGACAGTTTTTAAAAAGTATTGTTAAATGTGCGCCCGTTCATTTTATATCCCAAGCAATTCGATTTTTATGGAAAAAATGTAAATAACCACAGGAAAATAAGATTTTGTGTAACACATTTAAAAAGCGCGCGAAAACGCCAAGTCACGTCACTGTTGCAATTATGACGTCAACGTTCTAGACAACGAACCGATACGCATAGGAACGACTTAATTTAGATAAACGGAAAATGTTTCAATAAATTTTTAATACGATTAGAGACACAATAATTCAATTTAATCGGTAAAATAATCATTATTTCGCCACATTAAAATAAATAATTTTCGCCGACAGCTGTCATTTCCGAATTGCAATGGTGGTTTCCGTTTCGGTTATTTTGTTCTACAGAAAAAAAAGTAAAATTTGTTTTGCAAAAATAAAATACTAACTATGCTTTTAATTACAAAATAAAAATGTAAAATTATTACTTTACTAATAAGCTAACATATCTAACACTTTTCATATTTTATTGTTAACACTGTCAAGTAGCCAATTCGAAATTTTAACGATATTCCATAATAAAAAAACATAATAAGTATTAACAGCATGAATTAAAACGATTCTTATTAAAGTTATTGATAACATGAAAAAGTATTCTGGAGTTGGCACCCCTAATATCAGCGGTCGATTACAAAAGAGCGACAAACGAGCAGTGTTGCCAACTTAGTGGATTTTCCACTAAACCTGGTGGTTTTAGCCACCCATTCAGTGGCGAAATATTGCTTTTAGTGGCTGGTGGATTTTTTAGTGGATAATTGAAATTTAATTTCAATTACTAAAAGTGCGATCTCTCACACACTTAGCCATTTACTTTTACTACACTTACACTTACGTTCTTATTAATTTTCTTTAATTCTTCATTTTTCATGGTTATTTTCTTTTCTCATTGCAGAAGGAATCCACCTTAAATACTATTGCAGTATTTAAATTATACTGTTTAAGTCAAACCAAATACAAGATACCTCAACCAATATTCATACGCGATACTATTGAATAATGGCCTACTTATCGATAGCGCAATCATATCGATACTATCGATGGTATCAATTATTATTCAAATTGTCATGGCCGATACTATCGATAATATCAATAGTTATTTTGATATTGATCTTCAATACTATCGATAGTTTGGCAACACTATTGGGAAATATTTGAGTGTGAAAAAAAATTTTTTTGTCGTTTTTAGTGGTTTTAAGAGTTGAATCTGGTCGAAAGCTAGTCGAACTGTTGGCAACACTGCAAACGAGCCGCTCGCGCCGAGTGAACGATTCGCGGCTTTTCGGCACGCTCCTTTCGGCGAATGCGCCGCACTTTAAAACACAAAAGACGCGCCGCCCTTTGATTTTGCCGCGGAGGATCATCAGTTGTTGATTTGAATTCTTTCGCGAAGGTGCGCTTTGTGGTAAATTAAATCGACTAATGCCATACGCATACATTAATGTGGATTATCTACACATGGTACTGTATTATGCGGATTCTAATGATAACTGTGCGCAGGCTGCGCGTACGTACACGAGCATTTACGGAGATGCTGTAAACTCTCAAACGATTTTGGGACTGGGATATGTTCGTGCCTGTAGAAGATAGTGGAAGACCCCACCTGCCAGTGCAACGAGGAAACCGCCTACTGGACTTTTTCTGTCGGCACCCAACAGTCAATGCAGGAGATGCGTTCGTTGTGGCGGCGAAAAGTGTGTGGCGTACCTACCTATCTTACGGTGTGATGATCAACGTTCGTACCACTTCACGCTTGTTCAGGAGTTAAAGCCACAGGAGTTTGCCCCAGATAACCAGTTTTACCGGTGCTTAAGATTCATTCAAGAAACTCTGGGAGAATTGATTGCGGAGGTTACACTTCATACGCGTCGCAGCCTGTACTTCAAGGATTAGTACTTCAGGATGGTGCTCCAGCTCAGTTTGAAGGTGCGGTGTGTAACCTGTCAGAGACGTATGGCTGTCGGTGAATCGGTCGTGGAGGACCTGTGCCGTTACCGAGCCCCTCCCCGGACTGATGCCTCTCGAGCTCGACTTTTACGTGTGGGGCCGAGCTGAAGACTTAGTTTACAGTGAAAGTGGCAAATGTAACTCAGTTAAAGGAGCGCATAGTGAACGTCTTGAATATCATGCTCAGTAAAACGGACACTCTTGTGAAAGTGGAAACTCCGTATTAACATCCAGGGTAGATAATTTCAGCAGTTTTTGTAAAAGTTGCCCAAAGGCTTGAAAATTGTGAAGAATAATCATTAAATAAAATAAATGTTATGAAACTGAAATGTTGTTTTTTCTTCATAGACATGTAAGTACCTACCTATTTACTCTTAAATGGCATTAAAAAAATACATTAACTGAGAAAGTTATGTTAACAGAAATTTCCTTTTCTGACGATGGCCAATATTGATAGTTGTTATTGTAATTTTTTTGCCTAGCTAGCTGACAGACTCTAAAGCTTTACAAGTAAAAAACAATTAAAAACAAATAAAGATGCTTTACGCGCCGCAAACATATTTTTTGTAGGTAGTGATTTTTCATTGACTAAAGACCTAAGAGGAGCAAACTGCGTGTGTTGTTGATTTTTAGATATTATTGTACCTAGTCTTAACTCTTCCATTCTTATTTACAACCTAGTAGGTATGAGCATTTTCCGCTTTATTCATCTCTTTTACTCTTACTCGGACGCTAGATGTGTGAGAGAGCCGGATAATATCCGAATTTTCAGCTATCATTAGTCACAGTAGGGCATCAGCTGATAGTCGTTCCGTGTGTGCGTAAGCCGTAAACTACCAAACAGCCTATTGTGTACGTACAGTAGAAGTGTGAGTTGTATGCATGTACACAATCAATACCCTGCAGTTATGATGTGTTAGTAAAAGATACAGCATGATGTCTATTTTAAGGTTAAATGAATTTTTACTTTTGTTAGAAAACATAACTTTGTAAAATCATAATAAAACACCTACTCAAATTTTGTGGACGTATTTGTTACAACGTATAGATGCCTCCATTAAAAGGAACGCAGCTAATTTAGAAAGACCCTGTATAATGAATTATATTTTTTACCATCATTAAAAGGTAACATAAGAATAAATAATTATGTAGATTCGCTGTTTTTAATTTGATGTTTACAGTTTTCTACTGTTTTTTTCAAGCATATGTACAGTTTGGTCTATGTTGGGGTTGGCAACACTAATCTCATAATACTTTCTATGCCTAGTCTAAAAAAAGTAATAAGTCAGCTGACTGTCAACTACAGAACGAAACTTTTTCCTCGGATGGTGTGTTCCATTTCATTACGAATGATTTCACAATAAAAACCGTGTTGCACTAAAGTAAGGAAAATTCAATTTTACATTTTCATAATTACAACTTTGATAAAATTAAGAATTTATCTCAGTGTATCTTTTTTGGTGCTTCGAAAAGATGTCGAGCCATTATTTGTTTTAGTTTCAAACAAATCGATATAATTGTTTATTTAGGGTATTGATTAAGTCTCACAGTTCAGCAAACTTGCGTCGATTGCTGATTGCACCATCGGAATCAAGTAAGCTCGTGAAACCCTTCTTTTCTTGTTAATTTTGATTAAGTAGATTGTTTGAGTATTTGATTCCATTTGATTTGTTTGAACAAAGTAATATGGGCTGATCCGAATAGTGTTGCGCAGAGGTCAAAATGTCCGTCTTAACGTGGCCGGCTTTAGAATCCGTTTTGCGACGAATGTGCACAAATTAAAATTTAAATTGCAGCATTGTTGCGTTTTCTCGATCCTCTGCACATAGTTTTCGTCACAGGGATACGGGATAATATTTGTTACTCATTTACACAACAAGTTACACCCGCAACCTCATATTTATTGAATTTTGAATCAGTTTTCACTGTAATAAATGGTTTCATCTCAACTGAACACATTTTGTTTTTGATTTAATCAACATATTTTGTATCTGTCCTAGGCAATAGTCTTCCCCATTTTTAACCTGTGTAGAACCAGGCTTTAACTGTCTATAGAAAGGTTGGCCTGATCATTATCATCAATAGTTAGCAAAGGACAAATATTTATTTGAGTTTGTTCAGTATCTGTAGTAAATTATAATATGTAAGAGTTGTCCATTATTAATGTGATGTTTTTTTGGAGATTTTTAACTCCCCCCTCCTACTTGGTGATACAAGGTGAGGTTCAAGAGTCCCCAAACCCTATATCATGTGCATCAAAGTAAAGTTCAATCTTTTTTATTCATACAGATACAGAGTATCACTTATAAATAGTCTCTATATAAAGCAAATGAAGCTACCTTTGGTTTGGACCTTTATCTACAAAGAAGATACCGGCAAGAAATTTAGTAGTTTTTTTTTTACAAATTTAAGCTAAACTTATTACTAATTTTGAACTAAGACTCACAGTTAGTTTGTCAATTGTAAAATCAAATTAAAAATCTATACAAAGAGGAAACGCAGCCAGCCTTCTTGGCACCATGCCCCTTGGCAGTGACCTGGGATAATTTTTTAATATCTTTTATGTTTATAATTCCCTTGATATATTTTCTAAAATAAATAGAATATTTAATGCCAACCAAACTTATTTACTGCTACCAACTTGACATAAGAAAATAATGCGTTCATTCACTAACAGACTATCTTATTAAACGTTGGAAGGGGCCTCACTCCACCAAGAGGCTCAATGCAGTTTATGTACGCAAGCCGGGATCAAAAGCTTTCGTAAGTGTGCAGTGTGTAGTTGAAAGCTATAGAGCATCAAACACCCATATTCTATTGTAAAATTGTATAATTTACAATTTATGTGACTCTGTCAGAGCTAGACTTCGTAAAAGAAGTTTGGTTGCAATTCCATACAAATTAGGAGTTAGTCATGCTCACTAAAATGTCACTGGGGTGGTGGCGCTATGTGGCGGGTCGTTACATTCCCTTCAATATGGTTGAGTGAAGCGATGGCTGGCACATACGTCATGCTTGTGAACAGGTGCCACCTTCGGGGACTGGTCTGCTCCAGCTTATCTTCGATAGTAAATACTTAAGTTTCCTCACTTATCAAAACAAAACTATACAAGACTTGGTCCAAAATGACTAATCTGCTGAGTTTCTTAACGGTGTCTTCTCGGTAAGATATAGGTTCCGAACTTACCGGTAGGATCACTTTGCATTGTATTCAATGACGTTTTAAAACTGTATAACACAACCTACTTGAATTGTATTTTCATCAACCTTTTCAGAAGTCGAATACCAACAATGAACAAATCAACAAACGAAGAACAATAATAAAATAGTAACAATTCTGAAAACGTGCCATAACAAAATGTCTAAAGAAGATGTTACAGTAGTTCTTATAAAAGAAGAGATAAACGATGATCCAGTGGCTGAGAATAAGGTGCAAGAGGAAATAAAGATAGAGCTGGACCCCTTCGAGTTCGGCTCCGATCAGAGCAATGGTGCGAGCGAGATGGAGCCCTGTGAGTTGATGTTTATTTACTGTCTTTAATGTTCATTTACATCTGTACACATCTGTGTAAGGTAATTTACATAATTGTAAGTTCGTTACCGATTTGTAAGTTCATTTATAGATGCGTAAGCTCGTTTACGGATGTGTTAGTTGATTTACAGACTTGTAAGTTCATTTACGGTTGTGTAAGGTCGTTAACAGATTTGTAAATTCATTTACAGATTTGTAAGGTCGTTTACAGATTTGTAAGTTTATTTACAGTTCTGTAAGGTGGTTTACAGATTTGTAAGTTCGTTAACAGATTTGTACGTTCATTTACAGATTTGTGAGTTAGTTTACAGATTTGTAAGTTCATTCACTGATGTGTAAGTTTGTTTACAAATTTGTAAGCTCATCTACAGATTTGTAAGTTCGTTTATAAATTTGTAAGCTCATTTACAGACTTGTCAGTTAATTAAATAGTTACAAATGGGAAATAACTTCACGGGCACCTTTTTCACGTTGGAAGCTGCGATACACACACAAACAAACAGACAGAAACAGAAACATTCATTTTCGTCGGGGTTTAAAATATATGCTCACATTATATTAAATCAGCTCACCTTCAAATTGCAGATTACTACCAATCTCATATGTACCCCCAACACTTTATGGTGGCGGCGTCCCCCAACCCTCAACCCCCCGCACCAGCCCAAAGAAACAAACGTAAATCAGTTCCTAGAAAGGTCTTGCAGTCGGAGACACCTTCAGATGATGATACCGCTGACGAGAAGGTTGACGAAGAACCAGAAGTAAAGGCAGAAGTGACAAGAAAAAGAAGAAGTACAAAGCAGAACTTTGAGAAGGTGTACGCTTGTCATGTGTGTGATAAGACGTATACAATAAAGGCGAAATTGGTGATACATGTTCGGGTGCATACGGGTGAAAGGCCTTATGGGTGCAGGTCTTGTAATAAGAAGTTCAGGACTAAGGGAACGGCGATATCGCATGAGCAGTCCCATTTAGGTGAGTAATCAATAAATAAATAATAAATGCGCCAGACAATCACACCAATCACCTGGTCTCAAACTAAGGTTTTCCCTTATACTATGAGTACCAGACGACGGATACTAACTGGGGGCGTCATCCCAGCACACCCAGACTCAAGTCAATTTAGAAAAGTTCGTTTTCCAAATTGACCTTACCGGGAATCGAACCAAGGAACTTACGTGCTTTGGCCGCCTACCTTAGCCACGGCGCCACCGAGGCCGTCAATCAATCAAATAGAATAGAATAGATTTTATCTTCGACGTGGGCTATGACCTATGCTGAGTGAGGCCCTTTTATTGTGGACATCACGACTTGCCATTGTCTGCATCGCCTGGTTGACGAGGAGAACGCTCATTTTTCATTTTCCTTGTAATGTTTTCTTTTATTTTCTTTTTCTGTTTTGTGTCCATCCCTTTACTGTTATTGTTATGTTTACTCATATGGCTGTGTTGTGATGTCTGCAAGTAATAAACGTTTCTTTCTTTCTTTCTATGCCCTACCTCTCTTAGTTTTGAGCTATATTTGTGCTAAATTTCATATCTCTGACTTAAATAATAATCATTTTCCCATATAAACTTTCAAACAGGCCTAGCATGCGCCACGCGACTAAATTTTATCGCGCTCTTAACAAATGTCAAAATCGATTGAAGTCAGTGCGTCAGTTGCTGATTGGCTGAAAATACGAGCGCGGTGTGCTATTAGCCAATCAACAGTATCGAAACTTTTGTCGTCTCATGCGACAAATCTGACGTATTGCGCATGCTAGGCGTGAAAATTTCATAACAAAAAGTAGCCTATATCCGTGCTTGAGGTTTAACTTATAACTTACTAGCTGTGCCCGCGACTTCGTTCGCGTGGACTACATCATTTCATGGTCGGTTTTACCCCTTTCTCCCCTAATATTCGAAACAAAAAGTAGTCTATATTTTAATCCAAGTTTCGAGCTATATTTGTGCTAAATTTCATATCTCTAACTTCAAAAATAAACATTTTTCCATATAAACTTTCAAAGGTGGTATTACACCCATCCCCCCCTTATTTTCTAATAAAAAGTAGCCTATGTCATTCAATTCAAGATTCAACGTATGCCTATACCAAATTTCATCAAAATCCGTTCAGCCGTTTAGGCGTGAAAGAGTAACAGACGGACAGACAGACAGACAGAGTTACTTTCGCAATATAATATTAGTATGGATGTAATTTACATGAATAAAATAATTTTAAAATCTTGAAATCGTCTTTTCCAGGTTTGAAACCCCATGCATGCCAGATGTGTGAAAAATCTTACACCTCTAAACAGCAGCTGAAGATTCATATAAGGTCCCACACGGGAGAGAGGCCCTTTGCCTGCACTATCTGTAGGAAGGATTTTAAGGTAAATAAGTAAAATAAGTAAATTCGCCAGACAACCACACCAATCGCTTGTCTCAAACCAAGGTTTGCCCTTCTACTATGAGCACCAGACGACGGATACTAACTTGCTAACTTTATTATTATTACTCGCCAGTTAACATACCTGTCCGAGTACTTTAAAATATTGTGACTCGCCAGTCATTATACCTTGTGGAGTACTTTAAAGTATTGTGACTCGCCAGTCATTATACCTTGTGGAGTACTTTAAAATATTGTGACTCGCCAGTCATTATACCTTGTGGAGTACTTTAAAATATTGTGACTCGCCAGTCATTATACCTTGTGGAGTACTTTAAAGTATTGTGACTCGCCAGTCAACATACCTGTTAGAGTACTTTAAAGTATTATGAACCGCCAGTTAACATGCCCGTTGGAGTACTTTAAAATATTTTGACTCGTGACTCAACATACTGGTTCAAGTACTTTAAAGTATTTGGTCTCGCCAGTTAACATACGTATTGGAGTACTTTAAAGTATTTTGTCTCGCCAGTCAGCTTACCTGTTAGAGAACTTTAAAGTATTTTGTCTCGCCAGTCAACATACCTATTAGACTACATTAAAGTATTTTGACTCGCCAGTCAACATACCTGTTAGAGTACTTTAAAGTATTTTGACCCGTGACTCACCATACATGTTAGAGTATTTTAAAGTATATTGTCTCGCCAGTCAACATACCTGGGAGAGTACTTTAAAGTATTTTGACTCGTGACTCAACATACATGTTAGAGTACTTTAAAGTATTATGACTCGCCACTGAACATACCCGTTATAGTACTTCAAAGTATTTTGACCTTTTACTTCCAGGACCGGTGGAAGCTCACACTGCATGCGCAGACGCACACTGGGCTCAAGCCGTTCGAGTGTGATAAGTGCGACAAGAAGTACACCACTAAATATCAGGTAAACTGCTAAATAAGCCACCCTTGCAGGCGTAGCATGCGCCACGCGAGTAAATTCCTGGGGGGGGTGCTGCGTTAGTAGCAGGGGTCAAGCCTTCAAGGTAACGGCGATAAGTCCAGTAATAGAATATTATTATGCTGTACTTATCACCCTTAAGCTAGGACCTCATTACCACTTAACATCAGGTGGGATGAGGTCAATCTTGAAGTGCGATATAAAAAATAAAAAAAATATCGCGGCCTTTAGAAATGTCAATATCAATGTGTCAAGTGCTGATTGGCTGAAAATACCAGTAAGGTGTACAGTCAGCATCGTTAGTTTCTATACACCTCAGTACCTTGTCACACTAAACGTCCATGTGACTCAGTAAGTGAAATAGGCAGTTAGATTAATGTGACAAGGACCTTACAGTCAGCGTCTTTAGTTTGTATACAACTACTGAGTGAGTATCCCCCAATCAAAGGTATAGAAACATTTGTCGTATCATGCGAGAAATTTGACGTATTGCACACGCTAGGCCTGCTGGAGATTATTCCAGCCCTTTTTTATGACATAGAGAAATGCTTTGACGCACCGTACCGTCACCCGAGGGAGGTGAGGGCGTGTGTGGGACTCCCTGCCCTTATAAGGGCAGGAGTACCCATTAAACTCCCTCGGTTGGATCTCATTGCCTGAGTGACCGACCACAACAGATTAAGCCAGCCCTAGAGACTTGCCCACCCCTAGATAAGAACCCCCCTAGTCTGAATCACGTCTAGAAATCTGTCTAAAGATATAATAATTATATTCCGTGTTAATAGTTCACTATTTCATTATTTTTAATTATGTCAATTAGTATTAAACAAATGATTGACCAACAGAACTGTTTTAATTTTATTTTTGTAATTAGCTAAATAGTTAACACGGGCAAGGAGTCAAAAGTTAGTTTCAATCTCTTTTTTTTTTAATAATGCACTTCAAGATTGACCTCCTCCCACCTGATGTTAAGAAGTAATGACGTAATCTCTATATTATGAAGGACTTTTGTCTTTACACTGACACGTCAGTCCTATAACAGTATTCCTCGCTAGATTCAAACCACCACATGTTTGCAACGCTTCAAACGATCAACTACTATATTTAATATATTATATTATTTTATATTTAATTATATTAATGAATCATGTACGTATGAATATCATATTATGGTGTTTATTGCTATTTATTATTATTTATTGTAATCAATACACACATTTTTACTGTTACCGCACCCATAACAATAATAATCACAACACTGGCAAGATAGTTATTAATTATATATTTAAATTATATTACTATTGTCTTTACAACACTCTGTCATTCTCTACCATATAACTTTCGTGTGTGCTACCTTTATTATATTTTATTACCTCAAGTTTCCACATGGCTTTTCATTCCAATTTCCTAGGCTTCTTTTTGTGCAATAAAGTTTTAAATAAATAAATACTAACACGAAAGCAATAACATAATATCTTTTCTTTGTATTTCAGCTGACAACCCACTACAGAATCCACACTAAAGAGAAACTATTCGAATGCGAAGTATGCACAAGGCAGTTCGTAGAGAAATGCAAGCTGGAAAAGCACAAGCGAATCCATTTGGGCCTGAAGCCGTTTGTGTGCGATACTTGCGATAAGCGGTACAGGCAGAAGTCTCATCTGAAGTTCCACATCGAGAACGCTCACAAGCCCCCGCCGGTTAAGAAGGGGGGGAGGGTGAATAAAGCGTGAATGTAGATCGGTGTTTTATTTATTTCTTTCGGCGGGTAAATGACCCCCCATTTGCCTTAGAGACATGCCCCCCTTTTGCTAGAGACTGAACGCTAACCCCTAGATACTGGCCCTCCTTCTCCTAGATACTCATCTTCGCCCATGGAGACCGACTCCCCTTTCTTAGTGAATGACCCAACCCTTCCGTAGAGAATGGCCCCCCTCCCCTAGTGACAGGCTCCTCTTTGCTCTACTGGCTATATACACATCATCCCCTAGACTCTGAACCAACCTTCAGTATCGACCCACCATCTCTAGGTACAACACTTGCTAGACCAACTGAAACTAGCTGAATCAGATTACTGCGTCAAGCGGTACAGGCAGAAGTCTCATCTGAAGTTCCACATCGAAAACGCGCACAAGCCCCCGCCGGATAAGAAGGGGGGGAGGGTGAATAAAGCGTAAATGTAAATCGGTGTTTTATTTATTTCCTGTGGCGGTTAAATTACCCCCCCCCCCCCTTACCCTTAGAGACATCCCCCCTTTTGTTAGAGACTAAACCCTAACCCCTAGATACCAACATTCTCCCATAAAAACCGACACCCCTTCCATAGTGACTGACCCACCCCTCCCCTAGTGTCTGACTCTCCTCCTCTAGAGACAAGCTCCCCTTCGCTCTACTGGTTAGATATACATCGGGATCGACCCACCCTCTCTAGGTACAACACTCACTCATTAGATTAACTGAAACTTGCGGAAGCTAATTACTGCGTCAGGCGGTACAGGTAGAAGTCTCAGTTGAAGTTCCACATTGAGAACGCATATATGTCCCCGCTGGTGAAGAAGAGGCAGAGGATGTTTTATTTATATTCTAACACGCCTCAATTACCCACTCCTCCCTTTAGAGACATGTCCCGCGTTTCTAGAAACAGCCCCATCCCCTAGAGAGAGGCTCCGCTTTGTTTTTGTGGTTAGATACACTTTATATATCCGGCGCACCCTCTGGAGGTAAATCTAGATATTAATGTCTTAAAATATGTAATTATGGACCTACATACTGCCGTAGGATTAACTTTGTTCTAGTGTATAGATACTGCTCTTTTCCTAGACGCTGTTTCGAGGACTAGTAAAACTAAGAAGATTATCGTCGAAATGAAAATATATAAAATGACCCCATACTTCGTGCTCCATCTCAAGAAAAAGAACGGCAAAAATATTTAAAGAAGAAAATGTCAGGAAAAATTGTATCAGTGAGTAAAATGAGTCCACGCCAAAAGAAAATTGCGAGAAAGAAAAGTAGAGAAAGTTGAAATATACAAAATCGGAAATAAATAAAAGAAAAATCTGCAAAAAATAGAGGAGCTAGAACTAGAAAAACATATTTATTCTGGCGGTAGATAGTGATACAAAAGCACCCAGCGTGAGTAGCCGTGAAATGATGGTGTTAAGACTTGGTTCCTATTTTCGTTACTTATTTTTGTTATAATTTAAAAGGAATAGATAGAAACTTTCTATTACATTTAACAAAGAACTGATAGAGAACTGAAATTTTGAAAAAAAAACCTGCCAAAAGCGTGTCGGGCCACGCTCAGTGTAGGGTTCTGTAGTTTTCAGTACATCACAATACTTAAGTATCCCCTCTTAAAGTTACAAAAATGGGCTATCTGTGTGTAACATTGACTTGACATAGGTAGGTATACACTAAAAAAATATTTTTTCAAAAACTATTAAACCCATCAGGTTCAAAATAATTTTCCAAGAAAGCCTTTATGCAGTTATAGAACTTCATACTTTTGAACTTATGGTTCAAAAGTTAGAGGGGGGGGACGGGGGGGGACACAATTTTATTTTCTTTTGGAGCGATTATTTCCCAAAATATTAAAATTATCAAAAAATTAGCTTAGTAAACCCCTGTTCATTTTTAAATACCTATCCAACGATATATCACTTGTTGGGATTGAAATTAAAAAAAAACACTCCCCAATTTACATGTACCCTTACGGGTACCCTAAAAAAACATATATTTTTATTTTTTATTTTTGCACTTTGTTGACGTGTTTAATATACATTCTTCTTAGTCGTGGACTCTTGACAGAGTGGTCGTGATGATAATGCATCGCTTTTCAGTGTAGCTTTTGCCAGTTGCCTCCATCTACGCCTATTGTTCGCACTTCTGCAACACTCATTCAGAGAAATGTTTGTGGTACATTTGATGAGGTCCGTCCATCGAGTTGGCGATCTTCCGCGTGAGCGCCGGCCTTCGACATGCCCCTGTATAACCAGTCTCTCCATAGAGTCTTCATTGCGAGTGATATGCCCAAACATTGTGAGTATTCGTAGTTGAATATACATATTTGTACCAAATTTCAGCTTTCTAGTGCAAACGGTTTCTGAGATTGACAGACAGACATGGCGAAACTTTAAGGGTTCCTAGCTAGTTGACTACGGAACCCTAAAAAGAATTGTATTGAATAAAATAATTTAAACAAATAATTGATTTGAACTACATTTAAGATTGTTTTATTAATTCCCATGGCTTGTTTTTGATTCCCGTGCTAGACAAAATTTCAGTTGCTTATATTTTCGAAACTGACTGTGCAAAATGAGTGCCTATTAGATCAATATGTTAAAAACTATCTAAATTTTATATTTCATCATGATTTTAGCATATTTTTATCATTTAAAAGTTTCAATGGGAATCAATCAAATACGCCCAATTTCAAGATTCACCCTTAAACAACAAAAAATATATTATTTCCATTAATAAAGTTATTTCATTTACCTATCGGTTTAATAAGAATCGATTCTCAACATTTACTTTTTAATAGATCGATACAATAATAAAAGTGACAGGAGTGATTGACAGTCCTGATTTTTTAAAAATGGCACTAGGCGAAAGTTTTAGCGCGCAGCTGCTAAAATCGATTTTACGCTAAAATTTCGTTCTAGATTTGACAAAATGCCTGAGACGATTATAGAAAGTGTCCTTACAGGAAAATTAGACTGTGAATTGCTTTTTAAGTGGCTTAAAAACGAACCGATTGAGGTAGGACATAACCTAAAAATATTGTGTTGAATTTTGCTTAATTTAAATAAATTTTATCTTAAATATTTTACTTTCAGGATGCAAACGAAGATTGTATATTATTTTGCTGTAATAGGAATGAATTTGTGGCTTACTTTTTGTCATATTTGAGGAGTCAGACTGAGAGGTAAGGAGTTATTGAAATACGTAAACAAAGAAATTATTTTCGTCATATCATCAAAAAACCTCGAGTTTTCTTAGTTCTGTAGTTTTGAAAATGAACAAAAAAGATTTAACTAATATCTTTCATTTACTTACTAATAGATATTTTGTTAATTCCTTTACATTAGTAACTTAGGTCTGTATTTTTATGAATATTAAAGGTAGGAAGACAATCTTGTGCTCTCCTGCTAACAGTAGATATTAAATAAAAAAACGAATACATATAGGGAATATTTGTAAAATATTGTACCCTCTGCAAATCTTCATAACATACTTCCAAAATGATTAGTATTGAATAGTAAAAAGAGAGTCAAAATTGTTTACCATTAACAAGATATAGCTGTTTTAATCACATACACATAATTTAGAAGTCTTAACTGGCTTTACAAGTCTTATCTCTGGTAATGGGACACTTATTATCAGCCCTTCCCTCTGGGTATAAATCCTAACTTGGCAATCTCTTAGTCAACTATACCAGATTAAGCTGAAAATATTGTTTTCATATCAGATTCATACCTCTTCAGATTCGTGTTTGTTTTGTGAGCATGGTTTTGTCACCTTATTTAAGAATATGTGTCACTGATTCTGGTTATCATAAAAAGGGCAACTATGATATGAATCTTAAGATGGTTAAATTTTTTAAGCAGGCTTAAAATTTTAAAGTTTTTTCTTTTAAAGTCTTAGAAAGTCATCTGGTAATATTCCATATTATTGAAAATCTCATACTGCTTTCCATGGGCAGTCTTAGCCTAGTGTGGGGAGCAGTGAAATTTGTTAACTTGTTAGGTATAGTAAATAGGTATTTACCTATATATAATATTATAGGTAATAGGTATTTTAAATTAATCACATACCATCTGCCGCACTGATAACCAATAAAACAAATAATAATTTCTGCAACTTCAAATTTTTCAGCATCCTGCAAACAAACAGCAACGCACCCCCACCTCTCCATCAAACACCAGAGAAAGTCCAAAATTCTCACCGTAAGCACCACAGGTCCATCAGCGACCCAACCAGCGATGACCGTAAAGACTCCCTCTCCGTTAAATCTACGTCACAGCGAAGCCACGAATCCCCGAGCAAGGACCGGAAACGAACAGGCAGGAGAGTCAAAACAAAACTCTTTCCCGAAGACAAGAACCTCTCAGTGTCTTCAGATGAATCCAGATTGAGCATTGGACTGGACCGAGTAGCTATATCGAGCACTCCAATCTCCAACTCCAAGAACGGTCTTAAGTTAGACTACCCAAACTTGACCAGTCCGGTGACATCCACACCTCAAAGAGTATTTAAAGAGCATGAACGCTGTGATACACCACGGTTGAGTCATAGACACAGATCCCACGAGAAGAGTTGTTTAGGAGACTATATTGTCTCTGCCCAGAAAACATCCAAGAAGAAGAAATCTAGAAACGCTTCAGACGACAGTGAAACTAGAGTAGAACTTGACTTGAGTAATTCAGATGTCTTTCCTGAAATCGGTGCAAGGAAATCCAGTTCACTCCGGTCTGAAAAGCGAAGGATTAAACCAACTAATATTGATAAGAGCACATCCAGAAAGAGTTTATCTTTGAACAGTTTTAATTCAGATTGTTTTCAGCAACCATCTCCGCTTGCTTTAGAAGATAATGCAGCGTTTAAACAGCAGAATGTTCAGCCTATTGAGTCGGCTAACAGCTTTGAGGCTGAACGGAGCATGCTTAAAATGGAACGGCACAAATTGATGGAGAAGTTTAACATTTTAAACACGTCGACCTCACAGAAAACCGTTGCCCCACAAATTAAGATCACGCAGAGGGAGTCCGTAGAGAAAGTGCCAAATTTTATCAAACCAGACGTATGTAACATTATTCTTAAAGAAAAACTGGATGTATTAGTAGAAATCTATGATCTGCTAATAACAAATAACATGATTTTGAGTGTGAACACAGAAATTTACTTCTTAATATCGATTTTACTGTCCAAGCAATATGAAGACGATTATAACATAACGGAATCGAATCTCAAAGACAATAATTACGATTTCCTATTGAAATCTATAAATAATAGCATATATTTCTCAGTGAAATGCCTTTGGAATCTACGTGTGATTCTAGAAGTTGTATTGGATAAGAATTCTTTAAAAATACTAGGGGAGAATAAGAAAGTTAGAGCTTTCTATCCGGATTTAGCAAAGTTTCTGCTGAATTCTTACGGGTTGAAGTGTGAAATGGAGACGGGACAGGAGAGGAAGGTTGATAACAGACCGACAAACGGTGTGATATGTTTCAATCATGAGACGGACAACGTTGATAACTTTCCGTCTGTTTTGAGTTTCCAGAATTTCAAGAAGCAACGAGATATGTTTTATGAGATTGTTAGGTAAGTTTGTTTTTATTTACTTTTTAACACTCAAAAAAAAGGAGGAGGCTCTCAATGTGGACTACCGCGCGTGAAAAATCCGCTAGATGTCACTACGTGTGTGTGAGGTCCAACTGCTACACGATTGGTTACTTTTGACATGACATTGACAGATGTGTCACCATGACATGTTAATCACCAATCACGAAGCAGTTGGCCCTCACGGCCCCGTAGTGTCATCTAGCGATTTTTTCACGCGCGGTAGCCCCCATTCTACCGTATGTATATTTTTTTATATGTGTCCGCTGATAACTCTGGTTGGATTGTGAATCGATGTTGAAAATAATTTTTTTATTCACCTACTTATGATATCCTACTAAAATTAAAAATGGGCCAAGTGCAAGTTGGACTCTCGCACGAAGGGTTCCGTACCATTATCTATTCAACATTTAGATATAGGATATTTATTTTTAATAGTAGAAAATAGTATTACACATCATTATATACAAGAAAAAAAAACTTACATGAAAATATTTAAAAAAAAGAAAATTACCTATATACAAAATATTTACAAAAGATAGTCCGCTCCAGTGTTTAGGGTGCCCAGAATGCTCGCAACATTGCCTCTTTGAATGGCCAGACTTAAACGTTGGCCGAGGTATTTACCAGCATTCTGGTCACCAGAAACCTCTACGAGGCGAGCGGACAATTCTTTGAATAAAGTTCGGGCCTCTGGACCCAACGGCCCCAAAGTCTCCACTCCAAATTAAAAAAAATAATTAATTAAACATTTAGATCATTTATTTTTGAAGTAAATATACAACGAAATATTCTGTGAATATTTCAAGCGTCTAACAACAGTTATTATTAATATTAAACACAAAACAACAAAAAAAAACAAATCTTAAAAGACTACGTAACGAAATACTTGAACGCTCCCTAATACAAGTGCTTAAGCTACTCACCACAGAATCCGAGCGATGTATGTGATGTTCTTGTCCAATATTATTCATCAGCTGTTGTTGTCCAATATTATTCATCAGGTTACCGGAGGCTAACGGTTGATACAGCAGAAAAATTTCATCGCCTACGATAACTTGCGGTTAGCTCAGTTGGTAAGAGCAGCACGCGCGATACGTGAAGGTCGTGGATTCGATTCCCGCACCGCAAGGGGAGATAATTTTATTCTGTTTCTAATATTTATTCATCAGGTGTTGTTGTCCAATAATATTCATCAACTGTTGTTGTCCAATATTATTCATTAACTGTTGTTGTCCAATATTATTCATCAGCTGTTGTTGTCCAATATTATTCATCAGGTTACCGGAGGCTAACGGTTGATACAGCAGAAAAATTTCATCGCCTACGATAACTTGCGGTTAGCTCAGTTGGTAAGAGCAGCACGCGCGATACGTGAAGGTCGTGGGTTCAATTCCCGCACCGCAAGGGGAGATAAAATTTTTCTGTTTCTAATATTTAAAGTTCGCTAGTACGGCGTATAGTACTATAAAAATAATAAAATCGATTAAGATGCCCGGTGTCTTCGATTCCGTGGTTTTCAAACATTTCCGCAACGAATGTACCACGGGCCGATAAGTATGTAGATATAAACATATTCGGCAGAGGGCACTTACCGAAAGGCTAACGGTTGATACAGCAGAAAAATTTCATCGCCTACAATAACTTGCGGTTAGCTCAGTTGGTAAGAGCAGCACGCGCGATAGGTGAAGGTCGTGGGTTCAATTCCCGCACCGCAAGGGGAGATAAAATTTTTCTGTTTCTAATATTTAAAGTTCGCTAGTACGGCGTATAGTACTATAAAAATAATAAAATCAAAAACATTATGTTTCTAATATTGATTCATCAGGTGTTATTGTCCAATAATATTATAATAATAAATAAATAAATGCGCCAGACAATCACACCTATCACCTGGTCTCAAACTAAGGTTTTCCCTTGTACTATGAGTACCAGACGACGGATACTAACTGGGGGCGTCATCCCAGCACACCCAGACTCAAGTCAACTGTTCAACTGTTGTTGTCCAATATTATTCATCAACTGTTGTTGTCTAATATTATTCATCATCTGTTGTTGTCCAATATTATTAATCAGGTGTTGTTGTTTAATATTATTCATCAGCTATTGTTATCCAATACTAGCAGTCCCGGCGAACTTTGTTTCGCCTTAGAGGCAATAAATGAGCAGACTTAAAAAAAAAAAGAAAAATATAATAATAAAGTATCCTATGTCCTTCTCCTGGTTCTAAACTACCTCCCCACTAATTTTCAGCCAAATCGGTTCAGCCATTCTTAAGTTATAAATGGTGTAACTAACACGACTTTCTTTTATATATATAGATTATTCATCAGCAGTTGTTGTCCCATACTATTAATCTGGTGTTGTTGTCTAATATTATTCATCAGCTGTTGTTATCTAATATTATTAATCTGGTGTTGTTATCCAATATTATTCATCAGCTGTTGTTCAATATTATTCATCAGGTGGTACCAGGAGACACAGTCTACGGGAGGGTCGAGGTCTTCGTTTAGGGCGAGAGTGAAGACCCTCCTCTCAGCCGGAGTGACTGCCGCGAACTATGCTCATTTGTCGGCTTTGTTCACACAACACATGCTGGCTGAATGTTTGCCAGCTAATACACAGGTAAGCTAGATTTTAGTTGTGCCACCATTGGGGACTGGTCTGCTCCAGCTTACCCCTCGAAAATATAGACATAAGACACCGGCAAGAAACTCAGCAGATCAGTTACAGTAGCAGTATCTAACTTATTGCTGTGTGTAGCTCACTTTGAACCAAGTCATATAGTTTTGTTTTGATGAGTGATGAAACAATTAAGTACTCAAGTAAGTAATTGGCTACTTGACAGTTTTTGGAAAAGTATTGCAAAATGTGCGCCCGTTCATTTTATATCCCAAGCAATTCGATTTATCTGGAAAAAATGTAAATAACCAGAGAAAAATAAGATTTTGTGTAACACATTTAAAAAGCGCGCAAAAACGCCAAGTCATGTCACTGTTGAAATTATGACGTCAACGTTGTAGACAACGAACCGATACGCATAGGAACGACTTCATTTAGATAAACGGAAAATGTTTCAATAAATTCTTAATACGATTAAAGACACAATAATTCAATTTAATCGGTAAAATAATAATTGTTTCGCCGCATTAAAATAAATTATTTTCGCCGACAGCTGTCATTTCCGAATTGCAATGGTGGTTTCCGTTTCGGTTCTTTTGTTCCACAGATAAAAAAAGTAAAATTTATATTGCAAAATTAAAATACTAACTATGCTTTTAATTATAAAATAAAAATGTAAAATTATTACTTTACTAATAAGCTAACATATCTAACACTTTTCATATTTTATTGTTAACACTGTCAAGTAGCCAATTATATTCTCGAGGTAAGCTGATGCAGACCAGTCCCCTGGCACTGTTCACAAGCATGACGTATGTGCTTCACTCAATCAGATTTGTCTCAATTCATCATTATTGTTTTCGTCACTAAATTCTGCCGGAGGGACACCCATCCAATTTCGGACCGCGGTGAACGTCGCTTGACTTTCGCTATCGTTACCGCTGTCGCAATTGCGCCACCCCAAATAATTTGACTACCTCTAATAATTATACTAGGTAGCGTCATTTGCATTATATAGACGTTTCATAAATATTACTGGTGTAATTTACATGAATAAAAGAATATTGAATTTGAATTTGAATTTGAATGAGTCTCAAGCGCTAGATAAGACACTTACAGGCCTAGCATGCGCCACGCGACTAAATTTTATCGCGCTCTTAACAAACGTCAAAATCGATTGAAGTCAGTGCGTCAGCTGCTGATTGGCTGAAAATACGAGTGCGGTGTGCTATTAGCCAATCAACAGTATTGAAACTTTTGTCGTCTCATGCGATAAATTTGACGTGTTGCGCATACTTGGAATATACTTTAAATAAGATTACGTGTCAAAACGCGACACCATTTTTATTTAGTAGTTAATACGAACTTCTTATTTATTTAGACGACTTTCGTAGCCAAGAGGCGAGCGTGCCGGACTTTGGCGTCGCGTCATCTCTGAGGTTCCGGGTTCGATCCCCGGTCGGGTCAATATGGGAAACGAACTTTTTTGTATTGTATCGGGTCTGGGTGTTGTGGTACCGTCGTTGTTTCTGATTTCTGTAACACAAGTGCTTTAGCTACTTACCACAGAATCAGAGCAATGTATGTGATGTTGTCCAATATTTATTTATTATTTACTTACTGCCCGACGTTTCGGTTAGGTTGCACGAACCGTGCTCACCAGCTGATTAATTATAATGGTTATTTTAAAAGGAACGCATTTTTGTAATAAATATTTTGATATTGCATTCCGCCATACTAGCGAACTTTTGATATCTATATTATTATATAGCTAAATTATATGTTTATATAAATACCCCGCACCGCAAGGGGAGATGAAAATTTTCTGTTTCTTTAAAATATGGAACGTGAAAGTCTTAATTTTATTTTGATTTCTGTAACACAAGTGCTTAAGCTACTTACCACAGAATCAGAGCAATGTATGTGATGTTGTTCAATATTTATTTATTTATTTAAATTCTACGTTACTTTTTAAGGGGTAATACCGTAAAGGTATGAGTACCACGCGCACGGAGTCGCGGGCGCAGCTAGTTATATGGATCATTTTCCAGGAGTCAAAGCTGAGTAAGCTCCAGCGTCGGCTCACGTGCCCGACGGCCCCAGAGTCCCACCGTCTCCCCAACTTCTCGACCAAGGAGAGCTTTTACCGCGATTTCATTACTAGTACCGACAACGAGTCGTTCAGGACGCACCTGAGGGACGCGCTGGCGGCCGAGTTGGTCGCGCTCGACGAGGTGTCTATAGATTGTGAGTATATATGATGCATATAATATATGTAAAATTACATACAAAAACATGTGATGAAATTTGCTGCAGCCGCCCGGACTAATAAGGGAGTCGATACAAATAAGTGCGAATTTGGCAGGTATCCCTTGGACTATGAAAATTAGTAGATAAGGATATTGCACCAAAATAAGCTTTATAAGCGTAGAGTACCGATAACGACCAATGGAAAGAAGCCCTATGATTTTAAACTAGTCGCAAGTGCTAAATTACGGATAAGTGCTAGTTGAAACAAGCCCTATGCTTAAATCAGTGGTAAGCGGTGTAAAGCCTAGAATTGTAAAGCTTGATTACGGAAAGGCGTGGCGGGGAGGGGGGGGGAATCTGGCGTGGCTCTTGGGGTGAGGGGGGATCTGTGCGTGGTCAAATATTGGTACCGACCATTAGTAGCAAATAAAGAATGCGTTTACCTTGTTTCAGCTAACACAGACGTTTCTAAGGAATAACACCAGCTCCTAAGGAACTCTACTACGTACTCGTCGCCTACTAGAAACATGTCGTATTATTTTAAAACAGTCGTAAGCGTTAGATCAGACACTTCAGCAGAAAGGCACAAACCCTGTAATTGGCTACTTGACAGTGTTAACAATCAAATATGAAAAGTGTTAGATATGTTAGCTTATTAGTTAAGTAATCATTTTACATTTTTACTTTTTAATTAAAAGCATAGTTAGTATTTTATATTTGCAAAATAAATTTTAGTTTTTTTATCTGTAGAACAAAAGAACCGAAACGGAAACCACCATTGCAATTCGGTAATGACAGCTGTCGGCGAAAATTATTTATTATAATGTGGCGAAACAATGATTATTTTACCGATTAAATTGAATTTTTGTGTCTCTAATCGTATAAAGAATTTATTGAAACATTTTCCGTTTATCTTAATTAAGTCGTTGCTATGCGTATCGGTTCGTTGTCTAGGACGTTGACGTCATAATTGCAACAATGACGCAACTAGGCGTTTTCGCGCGCTTTTTAAATGTGTTACACAAAATCTTATTTTTCTCTGGTTATTTAGATTATTTCCAGATAAATCGAATTGCTTGGGATATAAAATGAACGGGCGCACATTTACAATACTTATTCAAAACCTGTCAAGTAGCCAATTGTAAAATAGTGACAAGCACTTGATTACCGTTAGACGTGGCAGGGGGGTTTATCTTGCCGTAGCGTAGAGCAGATGTGTGGCGTGGCGAGGGGGGGATCTGTGCGTGATACTGCGTAGGGGGAGTGTAGCGTGGCGATAGGGGGAGACGTTATACGTTACTGCCCTAATGCCCTAATTCACTAACTGCCCATGTTTTACGATTTGTAATGTGTCAAAAATGACTATCCGTTTTTCTACAACCGACTACGAGTCGTTTATACAGTTCCATAATTTACTATCCATACAAGCTGTCATCAGTAGTCCATCGTATTTAGCATACGCCTCGTATAATTTATAACTATCCTAATATATACTATTGGAACGGGGCATTAGTCCATACTAATATTATAAATGCGAAAGTAACTCTGTCTGTCTGTCTGTCTGTCTGTCCGTCTGTTACTCTTTCACGCCTAAACGGCTGAACGGATTTTGATGAAATTTGGTATAGGCATACGTTGAATCTCAAGAACGGACATAGGCTACTTTTTATTAGAAAATAAGGGGGGGATGGGGGTAATACCACCTTTGAAAGTTTATATGGATTTTTTTTTATTTTTGAAGTTAGAGATATGAAATTTGGCACAAATATAGCTCGAAACTTGGATAAAAATATAGACTACTTTTTGTTTCGAAAATTAGGGGAGAAAGGGGTAAAACCGACCATGAAAGGATGTAGTCCACGCGAACGAAGTCGCGGGCACAGCTAGTAGCAAATAAACAGTGCGTTTACCTTGTTTCAGCCAACACAGACGTTTCTAAGGAATACCACCAGCTCCTAAAGAAACTCTCTCTCGTCGCCAAGTTCCTTGGCTTCCTAGCTGCGTTACCATATACTATGTCACCAGAACCTTGTTCGAAGATACCTCAGCCGAGAGAGCGGACTCACTTGGAAAACAGTGTGCGCCTGAGAAGATATGTAAGTAAAATTTTGACGACCTCCGTAGCAGGGAGGCGAGCGGGCCTGACTTTGGCGAGCGCCATCTCTGAGGTTCCGGGTTCGATCCCCGGTCGGGTCAATATGGGAAACGAACTTTTCCATATTGTCTCGGGTCTGGGTGTTGTGGTACCGTCGTTGTTTCTGATTTCCGTAACGCAAGTGCTTAAGCTACTTACCACAGAATCAGATCAATGTATGTGATGTTGTCCAATATTTTAAAATATTTTTTATTTTAGTAGGGCATAGCGATTTATCGCTCGAACTGGAGCAGCCTGACTGGTATACCAGACAGATTAGTTACAGTAGCAGTGTCTAACTTATTGCTATAATGTAGCTCATTTTGGACCAAGTCTGCTATATGTTGGACCAAGTCATATAGTTTTGTTTTGATGAGTCAATAAGTATTTTTGAGAGATAAGCTGGAGCAGACCAGTCCCCTGGCGCCTGTTCAAGCATGTCGTATGTGCCAGCCATCGCTTCACTCAACCATATTGACCACATAGCGCAATTATGACAATTATCAAAGAGAGGTAGGGTACAGCGATTTATCGCTCGAACTGGAGCAGCCCGACTGGTGAAATACCTCCACCTTACAGAAGACCGCAGCCAAATAACAATCACTTCGGTGTTGTTGTGTTCCTGCGTGTGAGTAAGGTTTACAGAGCTCCTGGGGGGTGCTACATTAGTAGCAGGGGTCGAGCCTTCAAGGTAAAGGCGACAAGTCCAGCATAACAAAGTTGTTACTGTACTTGTCGCCCGTAAGCTAGGACCTCATTACCACTTAACATCAGGCGGAATGAGGTCAAAGACGAGGGTAGCTTCATTTACTTTATAGAGACTATTCATAAGTGTCACTAATGTAATCTATATGAATAAAAAATAATGACTTTGACTTTGAATCTCGAAGTGCAATATAAAAAAAACTAAAATCTATTTTTTTCTTTCCAGAGTCAGCCCTCAATAGACCTCAAAGGTCTACTCCAGAACGCATATGAAACATGCCGTCTAACAATAACAGTCCCCTGGCTAGTCCACTACCTATCCATGTTGGACTACACCAGCCTCCGCATCAGATACTACCAAGCAATACTCAAGATCCTCAGATACATCTACGTACAACGTTTGAAGTTCACCGGTAACACGTTCAAAAAGAACACAGTGATCTTTCTAAAGTGCACCCTGGGGTGGTTATTTGACCTACCCCATTACCCTCAAGACGTGAACAGTGATAATTGCGAGTTTAATGTGAATTGTGAAGTGAATTTGGACGGTTATGATCTGATTGATGAGTCTATGTTGTTTGATCTGTGTCCGTATTTGAAGGATGTTAACGTGTTGTTGTCTACGTGTAAAGTGAGTCATGAGCAGAAGGAGGTGGGGACGTTCAGGCATATAACTCCGGTTAGTCTGACCTTGAATCCAGAGGACCGGTTGAGGAATAAGGAGAGGGAGTTGCAGGTGAGGGATTTTTTTTATTGTTATAGAGTGTATTAATAGAATAGATTAGAAAATGTCTTTATTCATGTAAACTACTAAATGTAAGGACCATAAAGAAGTGGAAATCGTTGCCGGCTCATGTGTTTCCTCCTTCCTTTGACATGGATTCCTTCAAAAGGAGCGTGAAGAAACATCTTGCGGGCCAGTATGGCGATGCTAACGGGTAGGATATTTTGATATCAAATCCGTTGTCATCGCGACGTGGGTTCCTCTCTTGCTTACCATCAGGCTGGGAGGAGCCAATATACTGCGCTACTATAAAAAAAAAATAACTTTTACAAAAGCATTTATGAATCGTTCGATTATACTACCACCGTATTCGGAATGTTGCTTTTATCGAGAAGAAACGGCAAAAAACTCGATAGTTACTCTTTTATAAAACTTACAAAAATGGTAACATGCAAAAAAAACATATAAACAACAGAGCTTATGACTAGTTTACATAATTAATGCTATCAAGTCCAAACATGTGTGTCATTGATATTATCTACTATTTTATATAATCCTTTTTTAATAAGACAATTTTTGATCAGAGACGTGCGTCATGCACCCACTAAAAACTTTACTACTTTCTACCCTGCCGTTATAGTGAACGTCAAATGAAACGGATTAACCTTTTCCTTTACTTTCTCGACGCCACTTGGCTTGGCCTAAGGCCAAAGTCTTGGCCCGAAAGCCAGTAGGCCATGATGGCAGACCATGTCCCGCTCGTTCAAAGGAGTGACCAATCGTTCATTGCCCCCCAGCAATAGAAGACAGCTGGTCGCTCCGAGCCTACGCTCGCCCGAATTTGAGTAAGCACCAGTCAAATGTTGAGCAACTGCGTTTTTTTGACGTACAATTTATTTCTGCAAGTATATTTACAAAATAAAATAAATACACAATAATATATATTTTTTTGACGTGACAACGTCTAATAACTCGATATTACGGGCTGCATGCATGAACAATATTTCATTGTTCCGTTACGCCCATTGTCGCATTGCGGAAGCGAGAGCACGACACGAACCAGAAAGGGGCAGGTACTACCCGAACTAAAAACCCTCCCCACGCTCTCATCGTGTCGTGTCTCCCTTAGTTCGGCGCCATGGGAAAACGGTATCAACCATAAAAGCCACGGCATCAGACGGAATGGTCTTTAGACCCCAACTCTGAATTGAGGGGGCCGGCGGGAACGACCGAAAGTTAGCCATTTTCTCGCTGTTGGGTGTACCGTGCAAGGCCGGCATCACACCCACACCCACAACCTGCTGATCGCAGCATGCATTTGTATTGCATGCCGCCTCCTGTGTCTTCTGCTCGTTGGAGCTAAAGGTTCACTGTCCGGTTTCCTCTCTGCGAGATTACGGTCTCGCAGAAAGAGGCGACCTAACCTAACCTAACCAGGCCTCCCCCACCATAGCCTCCACCACTTCTGGGAGCGCGAGGTTATCTCCAACCGCTGCCGCGGGCGGTTCTTTCATCCGACCACGACGGTCACTGAGCTAGGGTATGCTCCGCCGTGTCAGTGGGCGCGCCGTATCCCCAACATTACGGGGCACATGGCCGTCTGTTTTTTATTTTCGGTAAGAAATTGGTACCGCCACACGAGGGAGAGTGACGGCGTGTTACTGTCCTGCCCTAATAAGGCCGGGCTTACCCACTAAAGCTCCCCGGGGGACCTCATGGCCCTAAATGACGGTGCTCTGGGAAGCAGTAAAAACCATTACCACAACACCGCCAGGTGGCATGGCTGCTTATGCGCCCCCATCTCCTCTCCACTGAATGTTTGAGAGAGTAAGCGGTGATGGCGGATCCCCTGATCCATCCCCGCCTCGCACTGGAGACTGTATGAGCAATGCCGACTGGGTTGCCCTCACACCACCAGCCGGCCGGTCTCCATGCGGTAACATGGCGCGGTCAAATTGGACGTTGCGTTCGTAACCGCCGCTAGGGGAGCACGGGTTCTACTGCTACCTTCTGCGACATTACATCTTTCTTCTTCTGAAGAAAGCAACTGCTCTCCACGCTGTGTTGCTTCCGAGCATGGACTCGACTACACCCGGAAGCGAGAGATTTGGCCCTACTGCCGTTGTTAGCGCAGCCCGCTGCTGCGACCACGCCGTGCTCGCATTCAGGGTGCGGGTGGCAATATCTCGAGACCCCTCTCTGCCTATACAGTGTAGGTATTTGCCGAAACAACCATGGTCAGACAGTACCTGCACCAGTAACCTAACCCATATAACCTTGAAAGTTTTGGTATACAGGCTCGTTTAGAAGAGGAGATGTTGAAGAGTCAGCCGTCGTCAACGCGTCGCGTCATGGAGCTGGTGACGGAGCGCGTGTGCGCGGCGACGGTGCGCGACCTGGCGCGTGCGCTGGCGCAGGCGCGGGAGCGGGCCGCGAGGGACGCCGCCAGACTGGTTAAGGAGAGGGGGAGTGTGACTCAGGTCAGTAGCTATGTTGCAGAGCCAGCCTAGGTCGACGGTGCGCTGGCGCAGGCGCGGGAGCGGGCCGCGAGGGACGCCGCCAGACTGGTTAAGGAGAGGGGGAGTGTGACTCAGGTCAGTAGCTATGTTGCAGAGCCAGCCTAGGTCGACGGTGCGCTGGCGCAGGCGCGGGAGCGGGCCGCGAGGGACGCCGCCAGACTGGTTAAGGAGAGGGGGAGTGTGACTCAGGTCAGTAGCTATGTTGCAGAGCCAGCCTAGGTCGACGGTGCGCTGGCGCAGGCGCGGGAGCGGGCCGCGAGGGACGCCGCCAGACTGGTTAAGGAGAGGGGGAGTGTGACTCAGGTCAGTAGCTATGTTGCAGAGCCAGCCTAGGTCGACGGTGCGCTGGCGCAGGCGCGGGAGCGGGCCGCGAGGGACGCCGCCAGACTGGTTAAGGAGAGGGGGAGTGTGACTCAGGTCAGTAGCTATGTTGCAGAGCCAGCCTAGGTCGACGGTGCGCTGGCGCAGGCGCGGGAGCGGGCCGCGAGGGACGCCGCCAGACTGGTTAAGGAGAGGGGGAGTGTGACTCAGGTCAGTAGCTATGTTGCAGAGCCAGCCTAGGTCGACGGTGCGCTGGCGCAGGCGCGGGAGCGGGCCGCGAGGGACGCCGCCAGACTGGTTAAGGAGAGGGGGAGTGTGACTCAGGTCAGTAGCTATGTTGCAGAGCCAGCCTAGGTCGACGGTGCGCTGGCGCAGGCGCGGGAGCGGGCCGCGAGGGACGCCGCCAGACTGGTTAAGGAGAGGGGGAGTGTGACTCAGGTCAGTAGCTATGTTGCAGAGCCAGCCTAGGTCGACGGTGCGCTGGCGCAGGCGCGGGAGCGGGCCGCGAGGGACGCCGCCAGACTGGTTAAGGAGAGGGGGAGTGTGACTCAGGTCAGTAGCTATGTTGCAGAGCCAGCCTAGGTCGACGGTGCGCTGGCGCAGGCGCGGGAGCGGGCCGCGAGGGACGCCGCCAGACTGGTTAAGGAGAGGGGGAGTGTGACTCAGGTCAGTAGCTATGTTGCAGAGCCAGCCTAGGTCGACGGTGCGCTGGCGCAGGCGCGGGAGCGGGCCGCGAGGGACGCCGCCAGACTGGTTAAGGAGAGGGGGAGTGTGACTCAGGTCAGTAGCTATGTTGCAGAGCCAGCCTAGGTCGACGGTGCGCTGGCGCAGGCGCGGGAGCGGGCCGCGAGGGACGCCGCCAGACTGGTTAAGGAGAGGGGGAGTGTGACTCAGGTCAGTAGCTATGTTGCAGAGCCAGCCTAGGTCGACGGTGCGCTGGCGCAGGCGCGGGAGCGGGCCGCGAGGGACGCCGCCAGACTGGTTAAGGAGAGGGGGAGTGTGACTCAGGTCAGTAGCTATGTTGCAGAGCCAGCCTAGGTCGACGGTGCGCTGGCGCAGGCGCGGGAGCGGGCCGCGAGGGACGCCGCCAGACTGGTTAAGGAGAGGGGGAGTGTGACTCAGGTCAGTAGCTATGTTGCAGAGCCAGCCTAGGTCGACGGTGCGCTGGCGCAGGCGCGGGAGCGGGCCGCGAGGGACGCCGCCAGACTGGTTAAGGAGAGGGGGAGTGTGACTCAGGTCAGTAGCTATGTTGAATATTAACTTATTATTATTAGAAGCTATATCACCCCTACCTTTACTATTATTATAAATGCGATAACGCTGTCAGTTTATTTGTCTGTTTGTCTATCTTTTTTGTTTGTCTGTCTGTTTGTTCCGGTTAGTTTCTGAAATGGCTGAATCGATTTTGATGGGACTTTTACTGGCTGATCGAATAAAGAGTCACTTAGGCTAATTTTGTAACAACAACAAAATAGGTTGGCGGAATCAAAATAACTTGACACTTGAACAAGACCCTGGTCTACTGCGGGCGCTAACTTTAAAACTTACCTTTATTTTAGAAAAATTACATCCAAAATCCTTTAGTCCACGTGAACGAAGTCGCGGGCATAGCTAGTTTTAAATGCGTTCACTCTTGTCATTGTCCGTTGTTTTCTGATTCCAGGCCGCTCTCCTCCTATCCCTCCAAGCCCTGTACTCTGAGCAGTTCCAACAGCTCCGCTCGACAGCGCTCGAGTCAGCGGCTGTAGCGATCCGTCGCCGGACTTCGTCAGCGCTTCAAGCGCTGCTGCCGACAGCGCCGGCGCCGCTGCAAGCGCTCGCAGCGACCAACTGCTTGAACAGGCTGAGGAAGTGGATTAAAGATAACTGGAGTGGGACTGGTAAGCTCTAGTGTTTATAGTTTGAGACCTAAAATACTTCCTTGTTGAACTCCCAACAGCAGTCAGACTGGTAAACTTAGTAGGCTCTAGTATTTGTAGTTTGATACCTAAAATACTTCCTTGTTGAACTCCCAAATGTAGTAGGGTCGGATAGCTCTTGTTTTTATGAGACCTATAATACTTTCGTGTAGTACTCCTAGCTGCAGGGAGACTTGTAAGTTTTAGTGTGTATAGTTTGAGACCTAATATACTTCCTTGTGGAACTCCCTACTGCTATGGAACTGGTTGGCTCTTGAGTGTTTATAGTTTGAGACCTAAAATACTTCCTTGTTGAACTCTCAACTGCACTGGTACTAGAAGGCTCTAGTATTTGTAGTTTGAGATCTATAGTACTTCCTTGTAGACTTCCTCCTCCTTGTGTATATAGTTTGAGGCTTAAAATACTTTCTTTTTGAACTCCCAAATGTAGTAGGACCGGAAGCTCTGGTGTTTATAGTATGAGGCCTAAAATACTTCCTTGTAGAACACCTCACTGCAAGGATATTTGTATGCTAGAGTGTCTATAGTTTGAGACCTAAAGCCTTTCCTTGTGGAACACTCAACTATAGTAGGACTGTTAAGCTCTAGTGTTTATAGTATGATGCCTAAAATACTTCCTTGTAGAACTCTCAATTGTAGAGAAGCTGGTAAGTTCTGGTGTTTGTAGTGTGAGACCTAAAATACTTCCTTGTTGAACTCTCAATTGCAGTGAGACTGGTAAGTTCTAGTTTTTATAATACGAGACCTGACATACTTCCTTGTAACCATTTAGTACTCTTTACGTGAAATAATAATAAACATACATCTGTACATTTTTATAAACTTTCGCGTTTATAATATTAGGAAGTACGATATAGAGCTTATTATAGCATTCTTGAAATAAAATCCTCCGTTTCCAGCGATCCTCTGTAAAGACATAGAGGGTGAGATGAAGAACCTCCTAGCGGCGGGCGAGGCGGGGCCTCAGAGGGCGTGTCCCTCGTCGGCCCTGCTAGCGGGCCCCTCTGAGTGGGCCCTACGCTCTGCCAGTCCCGCCGCCTGCCTCATACAGCTGAAGGTGAGACACATATAAAAATATATGTCGGAAAAAGGGGGTAGACATCAGAAGTAAATGCAGACTTACAGGTTAATAAATAATATCAGTAACCTTATTTACTTAAAGTAACTAATTAATAATCTAATAATTTACAACGATTATGTAATATCTAGTCTCTGTATGTAGGCGAGCCTATGTTCAGAGTGGCTGGTAACAGTCCGGGTACTAAAGACCACAGTCCGTACACCAAGACGCATCCATTCGAAATGCGTGCCGATTGAGCGCTGCCGTGCCCTTTTATAGGTAAGTGGTGGGGATTAAAGCGAAGTGGGAAGGCGATGACGTCTTGGTGCACGTGCTGCCGGCGTGAGTCACGCTGTCGTACCACTGTGCCGTCACGGCCATTCTGACGATCACTCGTCCTCGAGAGTATCTGTGAGACAGAAAACCACTTAAAAAAATGCTAGTCTAAATCGTTATCCACTGAAGTAGATAAGATCCCTTTAGCCAGGCTATTATCTTGAACAAGATCGTTACCCACAAAAGCAGGCAAGATCCCTTCACTCTATCAGTGCTGGACTAAACCGTCATCCACAGAAGCAGATGAGGTCCCTACAGCCGAATGCGTTGGACTGGGCTAAACCCCATTAGCATCACTATCAGTGCTGGACTAAACCGTCATCCACAGAAGCAGATGAGGTCCCTACAGCAAATAAAACTGGTCTAGGTTATCTTATCGAGATAGCCCCTACAGCAAAAGAAACTGCTGGACTAGATCATTACCCTTTGTTTAAGGTAGATCCCTTCAGCATGCCAGAGTTGGCCTAGATCATCATCCACCACGTAGATGAGACCCCTACAACTATAATGACTCAATTAGTTTACAACATACCAAAGTTGGTCTAGATCGTCATCCATTGTGTAAATGAGATCTCTACAACTATAATCGCATAATAAAGTCACAACATATCAAGATAGTCACCGAAAAGAGATCCATAAAACAACAGTATACCAATCATCATCACCATCATCACTACTATAGTTTTCCGATATTTCAAGAAACCCATTCTGTCCTTTAGGTACTGCTCTTAAGTTTTCGTGAGCATACTTGTATATTCTATCTGTACCATTAATATGCTTAAGCTCATAGCGGTCGTTATTTAGAACAGTTACAATTTTGAAAGGACCTTTAAACTTTTTATCTAATTTAGTTTGATGTCTTTCTTCACATCTCAAAAACACAAAATCTCCTACCGAAAATGGCTTTACCTTTGCTTTACCTTTATTAAATCGTATGGCGTCATAATTTGCTACCTGTTCAATATTCGCGGATGCAGATAAACGGGCCGCTTCGACATCAATTCTGTCTGTTTCAGAGGAACAAGGTGAAATTTTGGCAAGATTTAATGAATTGGCTTTAACGCCAAACATGAGTTCTATGGGTGTAAATCCCGTAACTCTAGACCTTGTACAATTAAGAGCCAGTTGAATTTCACCCAGTTGATCCTGCCAAGCATTGCACTCTATTACAGTAAATATATTTTTCAAAGTTCGCATGACCCTTTCAACCTGACCATTGGCCCTACTTGTGCCAGTAGCAATTAAGTGAAGATCTATGTTATTATCTTTGCAAAAATTTTTTAAACTCGCTATAATCATAACAACGTCCCCGGTCTGCGATTATACGTTTTGGGGCGCCGAAGAGATCAACAGCTTTTTTTTTTATAGCTCTTATTGCACGAGAAGAGCTAAGGTTGGGGGCATACTCCAAAAGCACAAATTTCGTAAAAGCATCTATCAAAACTGAACAATATTCTTTGCGTTCGCTCTTGCCACTTAACTTTCCTGTGAGGTCTAAGTGGATAGTATGCCAGGGCATAGGATTTTTAGGGATAGAGTGTAACTGCACTTGTTGTGCCCCTGATGGGCCTTTTGAGGTTTTACAGACAACACAACTATTAATAAACTTCTTGACAAATTTTGACATAGTAGGAAACCAGTACAGTTCGTATAATTTATCGAGGGTCTTATCGACACCCAAATGTTTCAACTCATTATGAACGTGACTAATTAAAGACTAGACAAGAGAGCGTGGCATAATAGGTAGCCAACTAGAAACTCCTCCGCGCTGGATTTTTCTATATAAAATGCCCTGTCGTAAATCATAAGTGTGAGATACATCATCCGGCAATTGGGCATTGCGTAATTTTGTTATTAAATCAGAAAGCTCGGAATTACGTTCTTGCTCAACAATAAGCCATCCTTTATTAAATTCCAGAAAATTTACATTTATAGGTTTTGCGCTAGTATTGGATAAGTTTCGGGATAGAAAATCTGCATGACCCATTTTACGACCCTCCCTATACGAAATCTCAAAATCAAAAGCCTGAAGCATTGCCCACCACCTATGGACTCTCGGAGTTAGATCTCGTTTGGAATGAGATGCTTTAAGGGAATTGCAATCAGTAAAGATAGTGAATTTGCGCCCATACAAACAATGACGAAAACGTTCAACTGCTCTAACGACAGCTAAGGTCTCAAGCTCGTAGGAGTGATAACGACTCTCAGCATCTGAAGTCTTTCGACTAAAATAGGCAACTACATGAGGTGCATCATCGTATTTTTGTATAAGAACTACCCCGTATCCTTCAGTGCTGGCATCCGTATGCAATTTATTTGGCAAAAAAAAAGGATCAAAAACTTTAAGAACTGGCTCTGAAGTCAATATTTGAATTATTTTCTGATGAATTAAGTCATGATCCGATGTCCATCTAACTGCACCTTTACCTTTTGTTAAAGGGCACAAAGGTCGTATTACCTGAGAGAAATTTGGAATAAATTGACGGAAATAAGTTGCCAAACCTATAAGTTGTCTAACTTGTGTAACTGTTTTTGGGGTAGGAACGTTAACAAGAGCCTGTACTTTCTTTGGGTTCGGTCTTATTTCCCCAGCGGATATTACATAACCCAGGTATTCAGTTCTTATTTTTTTAAAAAAGAACATTTTTTTATGTTAAACGAAAATCCTGCTTCACACAATATCTTTAACAACTTATCTAGACGGTCTAAGCCTTCATCAACAGTTACAGATATAGCAAATCCAGTAATTACACTATCAGGCAAATTTGCATCTGGAATTTTCTCAATTAGCTGCCACAAACGTAAGCAAGCCTGGGCTGGAGACTCCCCAGAATTAATTTGGAATTTTAGTATCTGGTCAAAATAATCCTGCATAAGCATTGGGCGAGAGAACTGGGATATCATTAATTCTTTTACTGCTGGCCATTCGAATTGATCTGGGGCAATTTTAGTCAAAAGTGTGGCTGCTCGTCCTTTAAGGCAATGAGTCAGAGCCATAATTAACTCTACGCCTTTTAGTTTTCGGTTCAAAACTATAACTTCAGATAGTTTGCACCAGCCTTCTATGTCTGAATCTGGATCATCGGGATCAAATTTAACTAATGGCGTAAAATTCTGTGCTTTGGATCCCGATGACAGGTTTTCAGCTATTTTAGTAAAGATAGTTTCCATACTGTTTGAAAAAAACGACATCTGTTCGCTTAAAGAATGCGGGGGTGGTTGATTTAAAGTTAGAGGTGGGTGAGATCCCACTTCTGATGTCGGAAAAAGGGGGTAGACATCAGAAGTAAATGCAGACTTACAGGTTAATAAATAATATCAGTAACCTTATTTACTTAAAGTAACTAATTAATAATCTAATAATTTACAACGATTATGTAATATCTAGTCTCTGTATGTAGGCGAGCCTATGTTCAGAGTGGCTGGTAACAGTCCGGGTACTAAAGACCACAGTCCGTACACCAAGACGCATCCATTCGAAATGCGTGCCGATTGAGCGCTGCCGTGCCCTTTTATAGGTAAGTGGTGGGGATTAAAGCGAAGTGGGAAGGCGATGACGTCTTGGTGCACGTGCTGCCGGCGTGAGTCACGCTGTCGTACCACTGTGCCGTCATATACAATGAATGAGTTTATTTATTTATCAAGTAACAATGACTCATGTTGTTAGTAGTTACCCGTGTCTTCTCGGTAGATATAGGTTCCAAACCGGAAGTAGAATCACTGTTAAGAGAGGTAGGGCATAGCGATTTATCGCTCGAACTGGAGCAGCCCGACTGGTGAAATACCTCCACCTCACAGAAGACCGCAGCCAAATAACAATCACTTCTGTGTTGTTGTGTTCCTGCGTGTGAGTAAGGTTTCCAGAGCTCCTGGGGGGTGCTACATTAGTAGCAGGGGTCAAGCCTTCAAGGTAAGGGCGATAAGTCCAGTAACAGATTTATTATGCTGTACTTGTCGCCCTTAAGCTAGGACCTCATTACTACTTAACATCAGGTGGGATGAAGTCAATATTGAAGTATTTATTTAAAAAATATATAGTTTTTCATATTGACCAGGCTGGGTATCGACCCCGTAAGCTCAGAAATGGCGCAACGCTAAAGTCCGATCCGCTCGCCTCTCGGCTACGGAGGTCATCAAAACAATATACGTGTCCGCCTCCAGGAACAGATCACCCTCCTCCTCGACGGCGAGGAGCCGACGGAGCTGACTCAGGCTCTGGCCGCGTGCGCCGCTTGCTGCTCGCCGCTCAACGTGTTCAGCCGGCCGCCCACGCAGCGGGCCATACTGCAGCTGAGCGTGGACTTGTGCCTCGTCTTTGGTGAGTTAATACAAGGGGACAAATCAGGGGTCTCATAAACGGAGCCTCTGAAAAGGGGCCTCTGAAAAGGGCCCCTGTTAAAGTGTGCAAAAAACGTCTACGCAGCAGGCCATACTGCAGCTGAGCATGGACTTGTGCCTCGTCTTTGGTGAGTTAAAACAAGGGGACAAATCAGAAAGGGGGTCTCATAAACGGAGCCCCTGAAAAGGGGCCTCTGAAAAGGGCCCCTGTTAAAGTGTGCAAAAAACGTCTACGCAGCAGGCTATACTGCAGCTGAGCATAGACTTGTGCGTCGTGTTTGGTGAGTTGGGACACGGAAATCAAAAAGGGGGCCTCATTGAAAGGAGTCGACGAAACTGCCTTAGGCTCTGGCCGCGTGCGCCGCTTGCTGCTCGCCGCTTAACGTGCTCAGCCGGCCGCCCACGCAGCGGGCCATTCTGCAGCTGAACGTCGACTTGTGCCTCGAGTTTAGGAGTTCTCTGAAACAGCAGGAATAAAAAAGGCACTTCTGGTTGAGGCTGCGGGAATAATTTAATTGAGACTGGTAAACCATGCAGTTTATACAGGAATATTTTTTAATTACCAGAAAAATTTTAACCACAGTATCAGTATCAGTTACTTATTACATTTATGTATTTATAAATAAAAAAACGGACTAAGTAATTTATCTCTTTAAAAGAAGTAAATAGCAGGCAATCTATCATTTTACTACGACTAACGCGCATCAATACTACGTTTTCATTGAATAATCGCATCGTTTCCCTGTTTACGCACACACACTCATAACGCGGGTGTGTGGCGGCGGAGACGCAGCGGGGGCGGCGAGGCACGGCTCGGGCGCAACCCCTCAACCCCGCGCCCGCGCAACCTACTAGTTTCGTCTTGACCGTTGACCGTGACCTACTTAACGTCACATGACACGCGCGCGCGAAATTAATCACTGGACTGAGAATTATTTCTTGTGGACCAGGCCACACGGTTCGTTTTACGTGAGTAGACATGCTCAAGGACGAGGAAGACCGGCGCTCTCACAACACTTGTACGACGACGTGGTTGCGTACTTCGAAGAAGACCCGCGAGGAAGCACTAATGATGCCGCTCGTCAGTTTGGAATATGCTCATTACTCCGCCTGGAAAATAATTCATTCGGACGGCTTGCATCCATACTATTACCAAAAATTACAACAGCTGACGTCCGTGGACCGAGCGCCAAGGATTGCTTTGTGTAATTGATTGTTAAACAATCCTAACGCCAATGTATCGTTTTCGAATGAATGCCTGTTTACGCGGATTGGAGTCAATTTTTTATTGAGATTAAGTGAAGTGTTTATGTTAGTGAACCAAACACAGTTGAAGTGTTAAAGCAGTGAATTTTAGACGCTTTTAACCAAGTGCGACAACAACAAAATGTCCTTATTTCTGTAAAAGGAAACTGACATAAAAGGGCGCGCCTGTGCATTGATAATGAAGGTAAACATTTTTAACAATTATTAAAATCCGTGTAGGTAGATGTTGTGTAGATTTTAGGACAATACAAAAGTAATGCACACACTAAATAGCTCTTTAAATACGCCAAGATTCGTTTCAATTGTAGGTTAGTAGCTACCTAGTTATGAAAACGTGAAATTTTCGACAAATAAGTAGATACCTAATAACTAAAACGTAACGTAACGTGTTGCAAAACGTAACGTGTCTTTCCTAAGCAAGAAAAAGTATTAAGGGAGAGTTAGATTACAAAATGAAAGTGTTTTGACTAATTTGATTATTATTACGCTTACGCGCGGAAGCGCCCTTTTGGGGAACTCAGCTGAGTGGGCGTTGTCAGTGCACTCTCAACCTTATTCCGATTCTATGTTAATTTGTTTTTCTTTGAGAAAGGTAGTAAGGTAGTAGGCAGTAACCTGCGATAGTGAAACAAGATGTCGTGCGTATTTCATTGACATGTTGCGTGCCAATAGTTTCATTGAGTAAAAAGACGGATGTCCACACATTTTTTGTCAATTTCAGTAAAAAACAAAGCGTAATAACTCAGTCAATTTTAATCGAAAAAAAAATCGGTTTGCACTTTTACAATTAAGACCTTTGTCTACATACGTGATTAAATTTTTTATGGTAAATAAAAAATAACGGTGTATAAAAATGATGTACTTGTCGCCGTTAAGCTAGGACCTCATTACCACTTAACATCAGGTGGGATGAGGTCAATCTTTAAGTGCAATACAAAAAAAAAACCTATTCTAACACATACTAATAATTGCATTTCGTTTTTTCCAGTGAGCAGAAAACCGAAAGACCTAACCGAAACTTTCCTCAACGAGCTCCACGCAATCTGGAACATTTGCTGTCCAGACCGGAAACGGTGTACCCCGGAAGAACCAACCCTCCCAGAGAGACGACCAGACCTCTCCCCGGAGTTCAGAAACTTCCAAGACGAGGAGAGGGCTCCCACACCAGTGTCGGATGAGGAGTCCGGCCCTGTGGTGGTGAAGATAGTGACCGTGCCGGACAAAAGTGATAACCAAAGTGACGATGTGAAAGTGAACAGTGAATCTAGTGATGAGAATCTTGATTTCTTCAATAGGATCCTCTCTCCGAGGAATATAGTGTTGTTGAATTCAACGAAGTGTAAGGCTAGTGATGTGTGGGAAACATTGGCCACCGTGCTGGTGTTTTTGCTGAAGAATGCATATTTAAGTGAGGATTCTTTGACGGAGCAGTGCTTGGCTGTGTATAGGCAGGATTGGCCTCAGGTAAATATCTAGAAATTTTTATTAATATATTTTTATTTTTCTGCTAATCACATGGTACATAAGGTGTTACAATTTAGGAAGTACTGTTGCTGTCAGATATATCGGAGCGGACAAAGTGACCAAATACTTCGGAACAGTTAGAAATGTCAATAAGTTCCATACACCACAAGTTACTATTAATATCTGAACATTAATTACTTCAATAATATCTGAGCAGATGCTAGTCAATAACTTTTATACACAGAACTTACCAATAATATCTAAACACTCATCTATACAGGTACCTAAATGAGACACATGACGTGCGTGACACATATTGACGTTATGAGTGTTCAGATGTTATTGGCATCTGCTCAGATATTACTGAAGTAATGAATGTTCAGATATTAATGGTAACTTGTGGTGTATGAAACTTTATGACATTTTTAACTGTTCAAAAGTATTTGGTCACTTTGTCTTCTCCGATATATCAGACGGCGACTGTACTTCCTAAATTGTAACACCTTATTAATTTATAATAATATAGCTTCTTTATTCTATATTAAGTTTAAGTTACAGATCAAATGCGGTGTTAGTGTTTTTAGTAGTAATTAGTGTACTTATTTTCTATGATTCTATTTTGGTTAGTTTTGTGTTAGTAATATGGATCCCTTTTGGGTAAAAGCCTCACCTTATATATAACTAACCAATAATATCTGAACACTCATAACGTCAACTGTATAAGAAAAACACCATAATTTTCCTTCACAGAGTACCCTGGAGAGTCTTTCTACGTGCATGAAGTCAGTCTCATCACGGTGGTCCCGGTCATCCACGGGTAAATTCACACTTTTCCTGGACTTCCTCGCTGAATACTGCGGTGATATGGACTATGAACCTACGGTTTGAATGTCTCAATGGAACTATTAATGGTTTATGTAACTGTATGAGATATATATGTCAGTTGTCCGCTTAATTATTTTTGTTCCATAGTAAACAACGCTCCATACGTAATGCACGATAAGCCGATCAGTACATCGATATCCTACATCGCGATGTCAGAGTTATCGTCGCCACTAACTATATATACAACAAACCAAGATTGGTAGTCGGGCTTTGGTCCCCGAGCAGATAACACCTAGCTCGGCGGAAGTACTCACACTTTTAGTAATAAATTTGTAACTAAATCATAATTTCATCATTTGTGATTCTATACATGTATGCTGCTCTTCCAACCGACTGGTATGTCGTTTAAATTTTAAAACTTTCGCGTTCCATTTTAAACATTTAAAATAATTTCCTAAAAAAGTCTACTAAAGTCAGTCCGACTTCAGCTTCGTCAGCTCGTGAGCACGGTTGGTGCAACCTAACCGAAACGTCGGGCAGTAAGTAGTTCGTATTAACTACTAAATAAAAATGGTGTTGCGTTTTGACCCGTTAAATTATTTTAAATGTTTAGTATGTCGTTGTAAACCCATACGGCAGATAGCACTTGCCCTCATTGTGGTTAGCTCAGTTGGAAGTAGCACGCGCGATACCTGAAGGTCGTGGGTTCGAATCTCACTCCGCGAGAGATAATCCACAAGGAACATAAATGTTTCAGACTCTTTCAATAATAAAAATTCGCTAATGCGGTGGGAAGCCAGGATTTTTTTTTTAATCTGTACTGATTTTTTTTTGTCTCTTTCTTTAAAATTACTTCGACTTCAGAGTTCCCTATATTACCCAATATGAGGGGAAAAAACCAGTAGACTACCGACTATTTTTTAGTCTAATGGGGACACGAACTACTCAAGATAATTTTGATATCGTCGGTAAAATTTATTAAACAAGTAATATTCGAAATATCAAGTGATGCCCAACAGTATGCCTTGAAACAGTGAACAAAAAACATAGAAGCATTTTTAACGCTTGAAAATGGCACCACGAAAAGTAAGGCACGGTGGGCGTGGCTTGAAAAAGTGAGCTAGCGCCGGTACACATACCGTTACCACGGACGCCGCGAGTCATAGGCGTGGACCAATCACAGCGCATGTCTCATCTGACCCCGTTAACGAATGTCCTTTTGTCGACCTTAACGCGTTAGTCTTAAAGTTTATTTTCAAGTGTCGATACTTTATTACTATATTGCGTATCTGTTGCTTGCGTGCTTTACATTTGTGTGTGTTTTGGTGCCGATATACGAATGAAGTTTGTGTGACGGGAATTCTTCCATGTTTTTTTGTTCACTGAATATGAATCAAAGACTATAATTTTTCAACCGAGCCAACGCTTATACTGAATTGAAAAGTTGCCTTTTATTGTATAATTAAATGTGTTGCCATATACAACATCGATTATAGTAACTAAATTAGAAAAATAGATACGTAAAACACTTTATATATGCAGGAATTAATATACATAGATGATAATATACATACACTAGCGGTCCCGGCGAACTTCGTTTCGCCTGAGAGGATTTTCCCGCTTCTGTTGAGATTTTTCCTGAATTTTCTTCGCTATAAACCTCACGGAGCCCGAGACCTTTCCAACGAATGCAAAACCGTGGAAATCGGTACGTGCGTTCTGGAGTTATAGCGTCAGGGAGGAAAACCCGACTTATTTTTATATAGTAGATATGCTGGTTGGAATTAAGAAGAGTTCACTAGGGAATGCAATTCCGATCAAGCTAGATCCCGATCTCGCGAGATCTCGGGTAATTTTTCGGGATCAATCCCGACGCATCATATGCCGAGATCCCGTTCGAGATTGACGGGATTTAGTGTCTACCATTAAAAAAGAAATGGAGTTATTTGAAAGTAGAGGAACAAGGGGGCGATTTTTCCAGTTTGCATGTAATTGCTTCGCAACGCTATTGCCAACCAGTGTTGAGTCCGAGAGGGCGTTCTCAGCAGCTGGTTACATTGAATTCAAATTCAATATTCTTTTATTCATGTAAATTACACCAGTAATATTTATGAAACGTCTATATAATGCAAATGACGCTACCTCCGGTTTGGAACCTATAACTTACAGAGAAGATCCCGGCAAGAACTCTGTCGTTCATATTACAAATATAGCTGAACTTATAACTAGTTTTGCACTAAGACATACAGTGTAGTAATTAAAGTAGTAATTGCAAAGGTCATTAGATGCCGTTTAGCAGATGATACTATTAATACCTTTTGCTTTTTAAGGAGTCATTTTCAAAATCACTCGTCTTAGGTAACTACTTCCTAATTCCTTTGAAATAATATGTTTATTAATTTGATTAACTAATTTATCTATGTTAATTTCCTTTTAACCTGATAATTATTTTTGGTTAGTAAGATTGAAGAATAAAGGTTTTTTATTTTCTTTCGATTAATATGTTATTTTAATTAACCTCACTATCTTAAACAAGCAGTTATTAGCTTTTATACTCATCCAAATTTATTATTTTTTTAAAACTAGACGGGATCTCGAAAATTCCGTGTACTCGAATTTGCAATCTCTCTTCTTGCATTCCCTAGAGTTCACACATCAAAGTCAAAATCAATATTTTTTATTCATATAGATTATCATCATGGTGAACTGTTTCATTTTTTGCAACCCGATACCTAATTTATTTATTTATATAGGACAACCAACAAATCTTACACTTAAAAATAACATTACATACAAACTTGAAATAAAGTCTAAGTGCAGATTAATTTACAGGCTGTCACGGCTAATAATACATAACTGACCTAAATTATACAATACCTGTAAATTAATACATTAATTAAACACAAAACTATTGAGTGGATTTTAAACAAATAATCTTATATATAAAAATGAATCGCTGTTCGTTAGTCTCGCTAAAACTCGACAAGAACTAGACCGATTTGGCTAATCTTGGTTCTGAAATAATTGTGGTCCAGGGAAGGTTTAAAAGGTTAGAAACTAAAAAAATAGGCGTTACGAAGTTCGCCGGGACAGCTAGTCTATCTATAAATATGCAGATAAAATATACATTAAACGAATTACAGCTATATGTAGGTATAGGCATTAAATAAAAAGTAATTAAAAATTAAGATTTTGTAGTTACAAGCAATAAAATAATAATATTAAAACAAACTTGTATTTGTAAAATCACATCCACTAGGCACACCTTATTTTAGTATTGATGTACCTACACGGTTTATGCCCGTAATTTTCTGAAAGAATGGCATTATATAATACCGATATATGTAATGTATATATGAGAATAATAATCATTTATTATTCACACCATTTAGCGACCTCGGTGGCGCAGTGGTTAAGGTAGGCGGCCAAAGCGCGTAAGGTCCCGGGTTCGATTCCCGGTCGGGTCAATTTAGAAAACGAACTTTTCTAAATTGACTCGAGTCTGGGTGTGCTGGGATGACGCCCCCAGTTGGTATCCGTCGTCTGGTACTCATAGTACAAGAGAAAACCTTAGTTTGAGACCAGGTGATTGGTGTGATTGTCTGCCGCATTTATTTATTTATTTATTCTAATATTATAAATGCGAAAGTAACTCTGTCTGTCTGTTTGTATGTCAAAAAAAGTGGCATTATTTTAGTTGATAAGGGAAGAATAGGTATCATAGTTTGATAATGAAAAATTATTGTTGTTATATATATTTACCCCTATATATTTATAATATCTATGTATCTGTAATTTGTTGGGCCATTCTTTAAAATTTTTACTTTTAATTTAATATAGTATTTAATTCGTTTTTGTTTAAGCATGATGTGGCTGCCTTCAATAGATTATTGCATTTTGTACGTATATTGTGAAAGTTAATTTTTTAAGTTTTTTATGTGATTTTCTCTGGCAATCCAAATAAACAAATAAATAAACATATAAAGCTATTATATTAGCCGGAATGTTGTACAGTCATCATCATTAAATTCAAATTCAAAATTCATGTAAAATACACCAGTAATATTTATGAAACGTCTGTATAATGCAAATGACGCTACCTCCGGTTCGGAACCTATAACTTACAGAGAAGATCCCGGCAAGAAACTCTGTCGTTCATATTACAAATATAGCTGAACTTATAACTAGTTTTGCACTAAGACATACAGTGTAGTAATTAGATAAAATAATGTAGCAAATTGTAAAAAATAATTCATTGATTCGAAGTAATAAGAAAAATTAAAAAATATATATATTTAAATTAAACAAACTGTAGGTCCTAATGCACATTCGTGCTTAATAAGAATTTTGCCAACTTGCGAGTTGACAAATACGTAAAGAAATAGGTACCTCTTGCCATATAAACTTTCAAAGGTGGTATTACCCCCATCCGCCCTTTATTTTCTAATAAAAAGTAGCCTATGTCCGTTCTTGAAATTCAACGTATACCTATACCAAATTTCATCAAAATCGGTTGAGAGGTTTAAGCGGGAAAGCGTAAGAGACAGACAGACAGACAGAGTTACTTTCGCATTTATAATATTAGTAGGCATTAGGGCTACCCTTAAGAAAAATAGTAATAGTTACATAATAAGTTTAATAATAAAAAAGAAAAAAAAACACCACAAATGGATGTCTTATTTTAAAAAGGATTAGCTGTTAATATTTATTCGCTGTTAAATAGAGCACTGGGCGATAATTGTTTTTAAAATGCTTTTCGAGTAATTTTTAATTTACAAATATTTTAAAGGGCTCAAAAACTGAATTTCGACACGTTTGTTCGACGTTACGCTTCTCCGACAAATGGTTGTTCTTTTATATATAATGTCTATTTTTATGGATTGAACTAGTCCACTTAGGTCAGAACTAGTAAGGTCAGATTCAGTTAGGTTAGGTTCGTTTAACAAGCCGCACCGAGTGGCGCTGCGTGTAGGGAGTGATTGAGACCACTCCAGGGGTTCAGTCGGTTCGAGTCCGACACACCACTCTCTGTCTCCCCGTGGCAGAGAGTGACGGTGCGTGGGCATTTCCCCTGGCCAAAAAAAAAAATAGGTTCGTTTAACACATTTGTCGGAGTAGCGTAATGTCGGAATTCAGTTTTTGAGCCATTTTAAAGTGTTGTGAAAATAATATCAGAATGTTTGCATTTTTTTTTCTTTATATGAAAAAAAAAACGAAAAATTGCCATTTTATCGCCCAGTACAATAGAATATTGTAATTAGAATAAATATAGTTGGATGTTTTGTATTTGAAAGGCTGAGAGCGTATTTATTTAGTAATTGGGGGGCCTTAGTATATTTGAAGGAAAGGGGTTGAAAATGTTTACAAAATTACAAATTTTTTTCAAAAAATGGATCTGAAGGTACATTTTTAGAAAATAAGTAATCGAGTAGGATTTAGTATAAGTAATCTATTCAACAAATTATACAAATGATTTTAAGTGTAAAGTGTATTTAATGGGTTTTATTTTAAATTTAAAATTCATTGTTGTTTTGGTGTGTTTAAATATATATGTCTCTACTTAATATCGACGACCTCCGTAGCCGAGAGGCGAGCAGGCCTGACTTTGGTGAGCGCCATCTCTGAGGTCCCGGGTTCGATCCCCGGTCGGGTCAATATGGGAAACGAACTTTTCTATATTGTCTCCGGTCTGGGTGTTGTGGTACCGTCGTTGTTTCTGATTTCTGTAACACAAGTGCTTAAGCTACTTACCATAGAATCAGAGCAATGTATGTGATGTTGTCCAATATTTATTTATTTATAATATTAAACTGAAGAGTTTGTTTGAACCAGTGTTGTTATGGAGCTCCATATCCGTAACCGAATCCGATATAAAAGTTTCAGATAGGGTGGAGTCTGACACTATATAAATGTTTGGTAAATTCAACGTGTTGTGGGTAGTTTTTCTATAAGAAATAATTATATACAAAATCGCTTCACCGTGGAAAATATTCCATCACGAACCAAAAAGTTCGGTAACTCTTATCTTTGCCGGACCATAAAGAAGTGGAACTCGTTGCCGGCTCATGTGTTTCCTCCTTCCTTTGACATGGATTCCTTCAAAAGGAGCGTGAAGAAACATCTTGCGGGCCAGTATGGCGATGCTAACGGATAGGATATTTTGATATCAAATCCGTTGTCATCGCGATGTGGGTTCCTCTCTTGCTTACCATCAGGCTGGGAGGAGCCAATATACTGCGCTACTATAAAAAAAAATCGAGTAGTTTTTATAAATAATCACTTGTTTGACTGATTTGATTTTAAAACCTACAAAGTACAATTAACGTCAAATCATTTATATTCTTATTTGTATTTCACTTCTGCACTTCCTTAAAAATCTAATATCAATAACCGATACTATCGGATAATCCGAAATGATTTCATATCCTTAACCGTAACCCAAACCGATATAATATTTTACATATATCCCTATCCACATCCATGCTTAAAATTATATAAATAAATAAATATTGGACAACATCACATACATTGCTCTGATTCTGTGGTAAGTAGCTAAAACACTTGTGTTACAGAAATCAGAAACAACGACGGTACCACAACACCCAGACCCGAGACAATATGGAAAAGTTAGTTTCCCATATTGACCCGACCGGGGATCGAACCCGGAACCTCAGAGATGGCGCGACGCCAAAGCCCGGCATCCTCGCCTTTCGGCTACGGAGGTCGTCATATACATCCTTATCAACCCTGGTTTAAACTCACTAATCTCAGGGATTACTGGCTCGAATTGAAAAAATATTGTTGTGTTCGATAGCCCATTTATCGAGGAAGGCTTTAGGCTATATAGCATCACGCTGCGGCCAATAGAAGCGGAGGAGGATAGATGTGGAAAAATAGGAACAGTACCCGAGCGAAGCCGCGGTGCGCCGCTAGTTAACATAAATATTGAATGAGGGTGTTCGCAAATCAAAAATACACAAGATGGCGATGCGTAGGCGTGAGGTACAATTGCTTCGTGATTGGTTATGGTTTACATGACATTGACAGGCATGTCACCATGACATTTAAATGACCAATTACATAGCAGTTGGACCCCGCGCCTACGTATCGCCATCTAGTGGATTTTTTATGCGCGAACACCCTCATTGAATCCCACTTGTAGTAGTTAAACGCCCGGTTTCAATATTTGACAAACGATAATAAATTATGCGAGACGTAAGCTTAAAACGACTGATGACAGCTGAAATAGAAAGTAAAGTATTGAATGGTATTACCTACGACTCTTAGCCGGTTGGAGCCTTTGGTCCACGTTCGTAACTGGAGGGGTACTCTCGAAAACGAAACGAAGAAACGAAAGGTTTCGTTTCTGAAGATTATTCAAAAGTTTGGGAATGAAGACGTGGTTTTTGATTTGCATAAATAATATTTTGTTTTTTGAAAAAGTTTAATTTGCATTCGAAGTGATTTATGGTTATGAGGATTAAAAATTGCCATCCGTTGTCGGATCCGACATATTTAGTTTTTGAGAGTAGACATTCAGCTACGAAAGCGATTTTTTTTCTTGCTTCCACAACCAGCTACGAAAACAGAAATAAATTGTTTTTTTCGTAAACAAGTTTCGTAATGAAAGAGACTTTTTTTTATTTTCAAAACTGGTTACTAATTAAGATAAATTTGTCCACTTTAATAGATGGATTTCGTAATCACTTAGTAACGTAAACCCACTTGTCGTAGCCGGTCAAAGTCTATATATTTTATTTATATATATTACATTAGTAATAGTTATGAATAGTCTCTAAGTAAAGCAAATGAAGCTACCTCCGGTTCGGAACCTATAACTACCAAGAAGATACCGGCAAGAAACTCAGTAGTTTGTTTTACAAAAAAAGCTTATCTTTTAACTAATTTTGCACCAAGACATACAGTTATATACAGAAAAAGTATTATATACAGAAAAACGGATTGTAATTTTTGACATATTAGGAATCGTAAAATATTGGAACCTGGCATTAGTTAAGTGTTGTTATTGTCGATTTTGACAGAAATCGTTGGATCTGTCAAAATTGACACCAAATTGCTTGGTCATTGATTTGTACTTCTTTGCTCTATCTTTTTAAACACCCTTAAACTTTAATTGAATATTTATTGTGTTAATAAAGTGTAATTACACTGGTCAACAAAACTTTGTAACAAGAAAGGTGCTGGCTAATTTTAAATTACCTACCTATCCTCATTTTATAACCATATTTATTTTGATTCCATCAGATCTAGTTTTCGTGTTACAGCTACTACCCACAAAATTAAAAGTTAACCGTTTTTATTTTACTTTCGCATTCACAGAATATGTTTATTTGAAGAGCATAGTGATTTGTTCTGTTTTTAGAGTGAAGTAATTCTTAAATAATGTCAAGAAAGTGTAAAAATGATCCTGACATTTTTTTTACATTTGTGGTGACATTACTTTTAAAACTAAGCGAATGAATTTAACACCATTTTCGTAACTGAGTTATATCAACAGTATTTTGGTTTTGCCATCAGACAACAAGACAAAGCATAGGTTCCACACATCTGTGTGTTACATGGGTGGGTCTTCTCACTGGATGGGCGAAAAGATCTCGATCTATGCCTTTTGCAATCCCTATGATTTGAACGGAACCAACGAACCACTCATATGATCGTTATTTTTGTCTTACTGATACAAAAGATATTACAATTAAAACAAAAAGTAAAATCAAGTATCCTGATCAGCTAAATGACCAATCCCTCATAGAGAGGATACCAGAAACACCTCAAACTAGCGATCTGTCCCTTACGCCACAAGTCGAAAAAAGAGACATTGGATCCTGAATTTCAAGAAACTTCCTAAAGAAAGAGAAAGAAGGCATATTTGTTGGCCCCAAATCAGGCAATTAATCAAAGATAATATATTTAAAGAAAAGCTTAGTAATTTTGAAAAATCAGCTTGGGAATCTTACATGATAGTAACTTTAAATTTTCTGGGGAATCAGCGATCAAGTGACTATAAATGTTTTCACGGAGCTTTTATCGACATATAAAGCTTTGGGCTGTAATATGTCATTGAAAATACATTTCCTCCATTCACATTTTGATATCTTTCCTGGAAATTTGGGCATCGTCAGCGATGAACACGGTGAAAGATTCCATCAAGACATCTTTAGTATCAAAAAAATATATCAGGGCAAGGAGAGTCCACGTATGTTAGCGAATTACTGTTGGACATTAAAACGAAGCAAAATACAGACAAAAATCATAAAAATAAATTTATATTAATGTAGCAATAAATCAAAATAACTTTTTTTTGTTTGTAACAATTCTAAATTTCCAAAATGTTATAAAATGGTATTACAAAAAAACTATTCGTATTTGAAGCATTTTAATTTTATCTCTAGTATCCTTATCGTTGCCCCTAACATAACTAGACAAAAGTTCTCATGTTACACGCCAAAAATGTTTTTTTGTTGACCAGTGTTATTAAATAATGTTAGTTAAGTCGAAAAATAAAAACAAATAATGCAACAAACTTATGTAAAAACTGCCAGAATTTTATTGAAAGTATAAATTAATTTATTATTGTAGTGTAAATACGAAATATTTGGGAGACATGTGTACCTAGGTGGAAATATTTAGGATTAAATATACATTGTAAATTTTGTTTTGTTCAGATTAATTTGTTATGCTTAAATTGGCTTCCGATTTACATTTGTAAAATTTTATCGATTTCTTGTGTTTTTATCAGTAAATACAGGGTTAAAAGTAATATTTTGGTTTTATTTTATTAAGATACATTAAAACGCTACTTTTTCAATACCAATGGCTTCTTCACAGATTATACTGAAGTGTCTCCAACAGGCCTAGCATGCGCAATACGTCAAATTTCTAGGGGGGGTGGGGGGATAGTACAAAACTTATCTTTAAAAAAGTTGCTTAAAACATTATTTTTGTCGAGGGGATTTCCCCCTCGACCGTACCGCACCGTCACTCTTTGCGGGGAACACAGAGTGGTGTGTCGGGCTCGCACCGACTAAAACCCCCTCGGAGGCCAACGTGACCAGTTGTGGGGAAGTCGGGATCCCTTGCGGATTCTACACAGGCTCCCCCACAGCGCCTACCGCCGAGCGGCCCACCTCGCCGCGCAATACTCAGCTGGAGCAGGCCACCTGACATGCCCCACCCCCTCGGGACCGAGGGTCTACCCCACGCCTGACGTTAAATGTCCCATTCGTAGTTTTCAAGGTCTAAACATATATAGAGGTAATATAAGAGATGTAGGGCATAGCGATTTATCGCTCGAACTGGAGCAGCCCGACTGGTGAAACACCTCATCATTACAGAAGACCGCAGCCAAATAACAATCACTTCTGTGTTGTTGTGTTCCTGTGTGTGAGTAAGTTTTACAGAGCTCCTGGGGGGTGCTACATTAGTAGCAGGGGTCAAGCCTTCAAGGTACAGACGACACGTCCAGTAACATATTTATTATGCTGTACTTGTCGCCCTTAACCTAGGACCTCATCACCACTTAACATCAGGTGGGGTGAGGTCAATCTTGAAGTGTAATGGAAAAAAAATATTATACAAAAAAACCGACTTTGTTTTATACTATGTAGTAATTACCAGAGGTCAATCACTCAATATACCCTCTTATACCCTCACAAAGTCTTTCTTAAGAATTTTCATGCGCTCTGTAAGGTTTTTAGCTCTGCCGACAATCAAAGGGACCCCTGTCGGCGAATATATGAATTCTGTAGTCAGCTCGTGGCACGGACCCCGGTAGAGGACCCGCCATTCACCTCGCCTGGGGTCCTCCCAATCTGAAGAATAGAAACTCGTTTTAATTATTTAACCAATAGAAAAAGTAATTTTGGACCTTATCTTCAGTTAGTTCATCAGAATAGAATAAAAAACATCTTTATTCATGTAAGCTTTACAAAAGCCCTTATGAATCGTCAGTACAAATTCAGTAGGTATTCTACCGCCGTGTTCGGAATGTTGATCATGCCGTACCTCTCGGCAGCATAACACGCTAGGAGGTAGGGGAAAAAGGGGTGTAGGGGTCAGAAGGTTGCGAGTAATGTTGCGTGTTCAGATTTGGATGTTGGAATGTCTTTTATTTGCAAACTTAGGACTATATATACAAAATCTTAAAATAAATAAACACACATTCTTATTGGCTAATTACAGTGGACAAATGAAAATGCTTACATTTAAACCTATTACAAAATATTTACAACAAACTGAAACTACGTTATTGGATATAATTATTTACAATTAAATTAACAAATCACAGGGCCTACATTTTAGCCAGTCAGGTGGCGTCTGTGACGTCAGGCGTTACCGGGCAGAGAGCCACGGAATTAGAGCGAGGTGGTATGCTCGGACCTCTCGATGCAAGGTAATAAATATAACCGGCGCGAAACTCGCGCGCTCCGCAGTCTAGCTACTTGTATGCACCGAGAGGGTCGAGATGCACTCTCCCATATCACTCCCCCTCAAGCGAAGCGTACGTTCTTCTTGACGGCTCGACCGGTTCTTGTTATGTATGGGAGACCGTCGTTCGTCGATGAAGAGGCGGGAGTCGGCGCGCTGCTATCGGTCGCGCGCGTACAATCTCTGCTTCTCGCCGTGACGTCAGCTGCAGGCGTTGCTACTGCGTCTTGCGTTTGTTCGTTGCACATGTAGGCGGGCTTCAACCTGTCGAGCGATATGACAGCTGATCGACTCGGTAGTTGTATCTTGAAGTGCTTGTCCTGGCGTTGAAGTACTTCGTAGGGCCCGTCGTATGGTGGAGTGAGCGGTGCTCGCACGGTGTCGTTTCGCACGAAGACGTGTGTACATGTTGCGAGATCTTTGTACACAAACGTTTGTCGGCTCGTCTGTGTGCGTTTTTCGGGTGCAAGGGACGACATTGTCTGCGTGAGTTGACGCACGTAGTCTGCATCTTCAATGTTCGACTGAGTAGGTACGAAAAAATCAGATGGTATACGTAGAGTAGCTCCGTAAGTCATCAACGCGGGACTGAGGTTGTTGTCGTCTCGTATTGCGCTGCGTAGTCCCAGAAGTACTGTGGGCAGCTCATCAGTCCACGTAGTGGTTGCGCCTCGTGCCATGAGTGCTGCTTTCATAGTTCTGTGCCATCTCTCTATCTTACCGTTAGCTTGTGGATGAAAAGCGGTAGTTCGGATTCTAGTAATACCGAATTTCTTCATGAGAGTGTTAAACAGCTGCGACTCGAACTGACGTCCTTGATCGGTCGATATGCGTAGCGGGCAACCGAAGCGTGCTATCCAATTTTCGTACAATGCCTTAGCGACGATTTCAGCGGTGATTTCTCGTACTGGGATCGCTTCGGGCCAACTTGTACACCTATCGATGATAGTAATGCAGTATCGATAGTCGTTTGATAGTCGTAGTGGGCCAACTATGTCGATATGGATGTGTTCGAAGCGTTGCGACGGCGGGAACGATGATAACGGTGTAACGACGTGACGACTAACTTTAGCACGTTGACAGTTGATGCAGGCTCTTGTCCAAGTAGTGACTTCTCTGTTCATCGAAGGCCAGAAAAATTTCGAAGTCATCTGCCTCCGCGTTGTTCTAACGCCTGGGTGGCACAGATCGTGTTGCGCTTTGAAGGCTGCATAGCGATATGCCGCAGGCAAGTAGGGACGAGGCGTAGATAACGTGACCTCGCACGTGATTGGTCGGCTGAGTCCAGGCAGCGTTATAGCGCCAAACTTCAAATTGTCTTGTGTTTTCAATGTTTTGAGTTCTTCGTCGTTAGTTTGATCGATGGCCAGCTGATTGTAGTCGATCGTAGTCGGGCAATGTATCTCCTCGATACGAGATAAGGCGTCGGCAACTGTATTTTCTTCTCCTTGTATGTACTTGATACTTGTGCAAAATTGACTAATGAAGTGTAGTTGTCGCTCTCGTCGTGGTGTGTCGCTGCTACTTGCTGATCGTGATAATGCGTGGACGAGCGGTTTGTGGTCGGTGTATATTGTGACGTCACATCCCTCTATTAGTCGGCGAAAGTGTTTGACAGCCGAATACATCGCTAGTAATTCGCGATCGTATACGCTGTATCGTCGTTGCGTTGTACTCATTGTTTTGGAGAAAAATGCCAGTGGTTTCCAAACTTCATCGATCTTTTGTTGTAGTACAGCGCCGAGACTGGTATCGGAGGCGTCGCTCATGATGACGAGCTCGTTGCCGCTGGATGGATAGGCCAGTGTGGTGGCTTCTGAAATGCTTTGGCGGCATTTTTCAAAAGCGGTTTCAGCTTCGGGCGTCCAATTGATCGGTGTCTTGTCATTTTTCTTTTTATTATGTAAGTATTGATTGAGTTCGCTTTGCAAATCGGCTTGATGAGGCAGGCAGTCTCGGTAGAAATTGAGCATGCCTAGGAAGCGTCGTAGCTCGATGATGGTCTTCGGTTTCGAGTACGAAGATATTGCTTGAGTACGTTCCTCAGTGGGTCTGATGCCTTCAGCTGATACTTCGTAGCCCAGGAAGTTGATTTTTGATTTCCCAAACTCGCATTTGTCGATGTTGACGGTCACGCCATATTGTGTCAGGCGCTTGAGAACTTGGTGCAGAGTTTGCTTCATTTCTTGTTCGTCATCAGCATACAGAAGAATATCATCAACGTAACAAAATACTCCTTCTAGGCCATGTAAGACTTGGTGCATGAAACGTTGAAATGTTTGACTTGCATTTCTGAGTCCGAATGTCATGCAGTTGAATTCAAACAGACCAAACGGTGTTATTATTGCTGTTTTCTTTGCATCTTCGCTGTTGATGGGTATCCAGAAGTAAGCCATTTTGAGATCGAGTTTTGAGAACAGTTTCTTGTTACGTAACTGATACGTGAAGTCTTGTATGCGTGGTATCGGGTATCGGTCTGGCTGCGTAACTGCGTTAAGTCTTCTGTAGTCACCGCAAACTCGTAGTCCCCCATCTTTCTTCTTAACCACGTGAAGTGGACTGGCCCAGGCGCTCATAGACGGCTTGCATATGCCCATCTTTACCATGCGGTCGAACTCTTCTTTGGCTGCCTTGTACTTGTCCGGCGGAAGAGGGCGCGCGCGTGCGTAGAGCGGTGGGCCTGTTGTTTCGATGTGATGGACGACGTCGTGTTTGGGTGGATTTTGTAAGTTCATTGGTCTTAGGACTTCTGGATATTGTGCCAGTATGCCATGGTAATCTCGTTCGGGGCAGATGATACAGATTGTTTCGGCTGGTGTGGTGATTTCTAAGGCGTTAACTGACAATTCGGTGATTTTGTCGACTAGTTTCTTGTTGTCTAAGTCGACGAGCAACTTGTAGTGACGAAGGAAGTCTGCTCCGAGGATCGATGTCTTGACGTCTGCCACTATGAATGTCCATTGGAAACTGCGACGTAAGCCAAAGTTTAGGTTGATCGATTTTTCTCCATACGTTGCGATCGGCGTACTATTTGCCGCGTATAATCGGTAGGCGTTATCTTTCTTGCTAATTGTTCTCTTTGTTTTCGATGTTGCAGCTAGTACGGAGATGTCAGCGCCAGTATCCACGAGGAAACGTTCGTGAGTGTTGCGGTCGTGGACGCATAGGCGATTGCTTGGAGTGGAGACACCGACACTCGCCACTGTCGATGTCGACGTTAGTTTAAAGACGTCTTGTTATTACTGTTTTCTTGTTGCCTTCTACTACACGGTGATTCGCTTCTCTTAGCTTGATCACCGAATCGAAAATGGTACTTGCATAACCATGTTTTGTTTGCAAAATCGCCTGGTTTCACGTCGCGCTCGTTCCGCTGCTTTGAGTGCGAGCGGGAGCGAGAACGTGAGTGAAAGGGACGGCGATACCGTCGCTGCGGCTGAGAGGCGCGGCGCGAGAGTTCAGCGACCTCGAGCGCGAGCTTCTCGACTTGCCGTGATAACGCTGATAACGTTGATAACGCGTCGCTTTGGCTTGCTTCTCTCGGCGTAGTTGTGTTTGATATTGCAGCGATAGATGGTGCTTCTGAGTACTCTGCCATCTTGTCAGCCATCGCGGCGAGAGTGTCGAGTGTTGATTCCGTGTTGATCGATAACACGACTCGTATCTGCGCTGGCATTTGGTTCAGCCATTCGATCTTGAGACCTTCTTCTGTGATCATACCGCTACCGAGTTCTCTCATCTTCCTTAGCAGCTGTGAGGGCTTCTGGTCGCCTAACTCGAGTCCGCTGATGAGTTTTTGAAAGTTTTTCGCTGCGGACGTGTCGTACGTGGAGAGAAGGCGTTCTTTTGCTGCTTGATATTTCCCTGTAGCCGGCGGGTTGTACAGGATGTCGGTGAGATGGTGTAGGTCGACTGTTTGAAGTTGCTGAAGCAGGTAGGTGAACTTCTGTGCGTCGGATGTGTGCAGCGGGTCGACTGTAGCCTCGAAGTGAATAAACCACGCCCTTGGCATTTCACGCCAGAATGGAAGGAATCTTGACTGGACGGAGACTCCGGCAAGCTCGTGATGGGAATGAGCCATCTGCTGGTCTGACTGTTGCGGATTTTCTGCAGGTGCTTGAGCAGGGATTCGCGCTTCTTGGTGGTTTTCTTTTCCTCCGGCCATTTCTTCAGCGTCGATGGTCACCAGTTGTAGGGGTCAGAAGGTTGCGAGTAATGTTGCGTGTTCAGATTTGGATGTTGGAATGTCTTTTATTTGCAAACTTAGGACTATATATACAAAATCTTAAAATAAATAAACACACATTCTTATTGGCTAATTACAGTGGACAAATGAAAATGCTTACATTTAAACCTATTACAAAATATTTACAACAAACTGAAACTACGTTATTGGATATAATTATTTACAATTAAATTAACAAATCACAGGGCCTACATTTTAGCCAGTCAGGTGGCGTCTGTGACGTCAGGCGTTACCGGGCAGAGAGCCACGGAATTAGAGCGAGGTGGTATGCTCGGACCTCTCGATGCAAGGTAATAAATATAACCGGCGCGAAACTCGCGCGCTCCGCAGTCTAGCTACTTGTATGCACCGAGAGGGTCGAGATGCACTCTCCCATAGGGGCAATGAGAGTCAGATGACAATGGTGGTCAGCGTTCTAGTTCCTAGACGACAGTAGCTAAACAAACGAATATTGTCCATAAAGACTCGTTACGTCACAACTCGCGGCCCCCCGATCGCCCGTCCAGTGCGCGTCCATCGTTTGCACAGGAACGCCGTTTCGCAGTTTCGCGCTCATTTCATGTAATTTTACGTGTGCAGAAAATAAGTGGTGAGTACATCAATACATACAATTTAAATACTTAGAGTAGATTATTGTATGTCTTTAAGCTTATATTATTGATTTAAAAAAGATTTCTGGCATTTCAATAGCAAATTAAAATTTCATTTTTTTCATTTTTTTACACTTTTAGTACGATCGGGTAATAAGAGTCACTGCAGTGCGGGCAATGAGAGTTGACTCTAATTTTCCCGCAATCATTAAAAAATACTTATAAAGTAATTCTCATTAATTTCTATTTCAGAAATGCCAAAAATACGTCTCAGGTCCACAAATAAGGCTCAGTGGTCATCTGAAACACAGTCAAAAGCTAAGGCTCTCGTGAGGCAAGGGTACAGTGTGGGAAATGCTGCTAAACTAATGAATATACCTTTTTCAAGCCTCCAAAAACGGTTAAAGAAAGACGATTCATCATAACCACGTTTTGGACGACTTCCTGTATTAACAGCAGAAGTAGAAAAGGCTTTTGCAGACCGGATAAAATACTTATCTTCTATTAACCTAACCTGAAGTAATTGTTCAAGATACCTCAATCGTCATTTCATCTACATCTGCTCCAACAACTCCAATTCCACCTACATCATCTGCAATAATAGATCCAATGCCGTGTAAATCATCGGTTACAACAAATTTAACACCATCTACATCGTCTGCAGAAATACTTCATATGCCATCAACATCATTCACAGCTGTTGATGCAATACTATCGACTTCGTCAGCAACGTGAGCTCTAGATCTGCTTTCATTACCTATCAAAATGATTCCTGAAAAGCCCATAAGAAAAGGACGGATGAAGTAACATGCAAAAATTATGCCATCAACACCCGTCAAAGATAGCCTTGTTGAAAAAGAAAATAAGAAAGCATCTAGAGCAGCAAAAGGAAAAAACCTTATGCCGAATGCTAGCAAGAAACAGAAACCTAAGAAAGATACTGCGAATAAGGCCAAAACGCGCGTACTTCAAAATCTAAACAGTTCTTCAGAATCCGATATTAGTCTTAATCAGATATGTGACGATGATGAAGACGACGATTTGAATAAATGTTTAGTATGCGATGAGTTTGGTCGCATCAACGAATTATGGTACAGATGCACTGTTTGTGGCTTATGGGCACACGCTAGTTGCACAGGATGGGACTCGCCAAAAGGTTACGTATGTGACATTTGTTAGGGTAGGCTGACTCTCATTGTCTGCATAGTGACTATGATTGCCCTCAGATATGGACAATGGTGGTCAAAGACGTTTTTTTTTAAAGTTTATTATTAATTAATATATGATTCCAAAGGTAATGAAACTGTCTGAGATTGAAAGTGTAATAGTTAAAATACTTTAAACGTTAATTAAAATAAAGATAAAGTAAAAATTGTGTGTTTTATTCCATATCTTGCTTAAGTGACTCCTATTACCCCCTTTTCCCCTATCACAGCAGCTTATCAATTATTATACACCTCGGCTTTTAAGCTACACTTCAACCTTTAGGTTGTGCAGATCAGATGGCTCTCGCTCTATTGTAGAATAGAATAGAACAATATCTTTGTTCATGTAAGCTTCACAAAAGCACTTATGAATCGTCAGTACTAGTTCAGTATTTTACCGCCGTGTTCGGAATGTTGATCGTGTCGAGAAGAACCGGCGAGAACACTCGACACTTACTCTTTTCAATGTAACAATGTTTCCTTCTACTAGGTATTTAAATAAAGTATACCTACAAAGCTAGATTTTCAAGAATGATTTTTGGCAATTAAATAATCGTCTATTTTAGACAGTTATTCTTCAATCGTTATACCAATCTTTGCTAACGCAGTAACTTTATCGTCTATTTTGTAGTAGCCCTTTTTTATTAAACAATTATTAACATGAGACTTAAATCTATGCATGGGCAACTGGATAACATTTTCAGGCAACTTTTTATCTTATGTAAGTATTAGAAAACGCCTGATTCGTATTCGTAGTATTGGTTGCGACTGAGAATTAAAAATTGCTATGCGTTGTCGGCATATTTAGTTTTTCGAAGACCCTATGGTTCGAATTGAAATAAATATGTTTGTGTAGAATAGGCCATTTATCGAGGAAGGCTTTAGGCTATATAACATCACTGCGACCATTAGAAGCCGTAAATAAATAAAAAATGTGGAAAAAAAATGGCTGGTACACTTAAAGGGTTCACGGCAATAATGATAAATATCCAAAATATTGAAATCTTTGTGATCAACGTCATTCGGTCACTTCATACTATGACGTTGTATGAAGTTCATACACGCAGCTAGTGATTTCGTTTACTAACTAGGCAATATCGCTTCCAGTACCTACTGAGATAAAACCGTTTCTGATATTTGACTACACGTCTAGAGCGCTCAGTGTCTCAACGGCAATAAGGCTGAATTTTGGACAACGTTTATAAACTTAACACCTAAATATCTCTATAATAATATATATGTCGCAGTCATCTGGTTTAATCAGCTATTTGATTGGATCACTAGCGCGTTCATTGAATGACGACGTTTAATTGAATGACTAAAGGACAACTCGTCAAATTGTTTAATATAACGTTCAACTTCTTGACTGAACGTCATTTAGCATAGTCGTTGAATGGGATATAGCTGCCAGACATGACATAACACACCTTAATAAGATTGTTTAATATGTTTTAACAATTTTAAGTCTTAAGACAATTAGGCTATAAATTTTTTTTTTTACGAATAAGTCACTTTATATCTCAATATAAAAACTGCCAGAATTTTATTGAAAGTATAAATTTATTATTGTCGTGTAAATACGAAATATTTGGGAGACATGTGTACCTAGGTGGAAATATTTAGGATTAAATATACATTGTAAATTTTGTTTTGTTCAGATTAATTTGTTATGCTTAAATTGGCTTCCGATTTACATTTGTAAAATTTTATCGATTTCTTGTGTTATTATCAGTAAATACAGGGTTAAAAGTAATATTTTGGTTTTATTTTATTAAGATACATTAAAACGCTACTTTGTCAATACCAATGGCTTCTTCACAGATTATACTGAAGTGTCTCCAACAGGCCTAACATGCGCAATACGTCAAATTTCTAGGGGGGGTGGGGGGATAGTACAAAACTTATCTTTAAAAAAGTTGCTTAAAACATTATTTTTGTCGAGGGGATTTCCCCCTCGACCGTACCGCACCGTCACTCTTTGCGGGGAACACAGAGTGGTGTGTCGGGCTCGCACCGACTAAAACCCCCTCGGAGGCCAACGTGACCAGTTGTGGGGGAGTCGGGGTCCCTTGCGGCTTCTACACAGGCTCCCCCACAGCGCCTACCGCCGAGCGGCCCACCTCGCCGCGCAATACTCAGCTGGAGCAGGCCACCTGACATGCCCCACCCCCTCGGGACCGAGGGTCTACCCCACGCCTGACGTTAAATGTCCCATTCGTAGTTTTCAAGGTCTAAACATATATAGAGGTAATATAAGAGATGTAGGGCATAGCGATTTATCGCTCGAACTGGAGCAGCCCGACTGGTGAAACACCTCCACATTACAGAAGACCGCAGCCAAATAACAATCACTTCTGTGTTGTTGTGTTCCTGTGTGTGAGTAAGTTTTACAGAGCTCCTGGGGGGTGCTACATTAGTAGCAGGGATCAAGCCTTCAAGGTACAGACGACACGTCCAGTAACATATTTATTATGCTGTACTTGTCGCCCTTAACCTAGGACCTCATCACCACTTAACATCAGGTGGGGTGAGGTCAATCTTGAAGTGTAATAGAAAAAAAATATTATACAAAAAAACCGACTTTGTTTTATACTATGTAGTAATTACCAGAGGTCAATCACTCAATATACCCTCTTATACCCTCACAAAGTCTTTCTTAAGAATTTTCATGCGCTCTGTAAGGTTTTTAGCTCTGCCGACAATCAAAGGGACCCCTGTCGGCGAATATATGAATTCTGTAGTCAGCTCGTGGCACGGACCCCGGTAGAGGACCCGCCATTCACCTCGCCTGGGGTCCTCCCAATCTGAAGAATAGAAACTCGTTTTAATTATTTAACCAATAGAAAAAGTAATTTTGGACCTTATCTTCAGTTCATCAGAATAGAATAAAAAACATCTTTATTCATGTAAGCTTTACAAAAGCACTTATGAATCGTCAGTACAAATTCAGTAGGTATTCTACCGCCGTGTTCGGAATGTTGATCATGCCGAGAGGTACTAGGACAGCATAACACGCTAGGAGGTATCACAGCAGCTTATCAATTATTATACACCTCGGCTTTTAAGCTACACTTCAACCTTTAGGTTGTGCAGATCAGATGGCTCTCGCTCTATTGTAGAATAGAATAGAACAATATCTTTCTTCATGTAAGCTTCACAAAATCACTTATGAATCGTCAGTACAAGTTCAGTATTCTACCGCCGTGTTCGGAATGTTGATCATGTCGAGAAGAACCAGCGAGGAACTCTACACTTACTCTTTTCAATGTAACAATGTTTCCTTCTACTAGGTATTTAAATAAAGTATACAAAGCTAGATTTTCAAGCAGTAGCGTAACTACAGGGTGGCAAGTCGACAAAATGCCACGGGCCCCCAGCCAGAAGGGGCCTCAGGTAACAGGAGAATCCCAATTCCCAAGATTAATTTGCACTGCATTTCTGGTATTTCAAACTTGGTAAATAAGTTTTATTCGTTCTTTGAGAAAGAGGGGGCGGGGGGAGGATGGATGGCACCTACTTACGGGAGGTGCTTCAATGTGCAATTTGCCACGGGCCCCGAATGGTATAGTTACGCCACTGTTTTCAAGAATGATTTTTGGCAATTAAATAATGGTCTATTTTGTAGTAGCCCTTTTTTATTAAACAATTATTAACATGAGACTTAAATCTATGCATGGGCAACTGGATAACATTTTCAAAAATGGCAACTTTTTAAAAAATTGTCAAAGGAATGACTTAGGTAGATATCTTATGTAGTATTAGAAAACGCCTGATTCGTATTCGTAGTATTGGTTGCGACTGAGAATTGAAAATTGCTATGCGTTGTCGGACCCCGACATATTTAGTTTTTAGAAGACCCTATGGTTCGAATTGAAATAAATATGTTTGTGTAGGATAGGCCATTTATCGAGGAAGGCTTTAGGCTATATAACATCACTGCGACCATTAGAAGCCGTAAATAAATAAAAAATGTGGAAAAAAAATGGCTGGTACACTTAAAGGGTTCACGGCAATAATGATAAATATCCAAAATATTGAAATCTTTGTGATCAACGTCATTCGGTCACTTCATACTATGACGTTGTATGAAGTTCATACACGCAGCTAGTGATTTCGTTTACTAACTAGGCAATATCGCTTCCAGTACTGAGATAAAACCGTTTCTGATATTTGACTACACGTCTAGAGCGCTCAGTGTCTCAACGGCAATAAGGCTGAATTTTGGACAACGTTTATAAACTTAACACCTAAATATCTCTATAATAATATATATGTCGCAGTCATCTGGTTTAATCAGCTATTTGATTGGATCACTAGCGCGTTCATTGAATGACGACGTTTAATTGAATGACTAAAGGACAACTCGTCAAATTGTTTAATATAACGTTCAACTTCTTGACTGAACGTCATTTAGCATAGTCGTTGAATGGGATATAGCTGACAGACATGACATAACACACCTTAACCCTTATGTGAGTGACAAATAAAACACCTTTAAGAGAGTGACGTGGTACCCGGGTACCTTCATACAGTTTAGACGTAATGTAAACAATCAAGATCTGTTTTAACGTTACCCTCACTTTGAATATTATTATTTTAGTTAAGCTAAACAGTTGACGATCTGTGGCGATTAAAGCGGGAGAGATGTGGAGTGCGGTACATGGTTATCGGCGCGCAAGAAACACTTGAATCCATTCAATGCATCGTGCTTGATATTGACACTTGACTGTTTTCTGTGTTCGTATTGTACGTGTTTACTTCTACTTTGTGAGTTTATAATTATTTCAATATGAATATTGGAGCGAGTACTTCTAAACAAAGATCACGTGTTCGAAGATATAATTCAACAGAATTACAAGCGATATTAGCAGAATGTTCCAGTGACGAAGGTGAGTTTGTTGCTTCTGATAATGAACACGATTATATTCCTTTGGTTGAAGAGGGTGGATTAGAAATTTCTGATGTTGAGCCAGAAGCTGAAGTCGAAAATGAGATCGACTCTTACGATTCCGATGCGAGTTTTGATGGTGAATCGTTTGAAAACATTTTTATTGCAAAAGATGGAACGCGGTGGCAGTCTGATCCACTTCCCAGAACACAAACTAGTAGCCGAAATATTATTCGGCAACGGGGCGGGGCTGCATCTTTTAGTAAACTTTACAATCAAATGGAAATATTCAAAAATATATTGTCCAATGAGATGTGTGACATAATCTTGAGGGAAACTAATCGGAAAGGGACTAAGATTACTGAAGCATACAATAATAAACAGATAGAAAATTACCCTGATATTAGCAAGCGACCGAAACAAAAAATATTCAAACCATTCACGGAACAAGAATTGGATGCATTTTTTGGCATTCTAATCTTTAGTGGGGTGCATAGATCTAATAAAGAACATTTGACTGAATTGTGGAAATCCAGCCACTTACCATTATTTCGAGCTGCGATGTCCTATGACAGATTCAAAATGCTGTTACGCTTCATAAGGTTTGATAATGATGTAACGCGCCTTGAACGTTTGTTATCTGATAAAGTTGCCGCTATACGAGATATTTGGACTATGTTCATTTCAAATTTGAATAAAATGTACAAGCCTCGTGAATGTATTACCGTTGACGAACAGCTATATGGATATCGTGGGCGTACTCGCTTTACTCAATACATGCCATCAAAACCTGAAAAGTATGGCATAAAAATATTTTGGGCTTGTGATGCAAATAATTCCTACCCCCTAAATGGACAAATATATACAGGAAAGTCAAGTGATGGCAATCGTCAAACAAATGTTGGAGAATGCACTGTATTAGATCTCGTGGCTAAATATAAAAATTCTGGACTGAATGTAACTACGGATAATTTTTTTACGTCTCTTCAACTGGCTCATTCCTTGAATTCGTTGAACATGACACTGGTTGGAACGGTAAGAAAAAATAAACGGTTTCTTCCTCCAAATATGCAAGCACACAAGGAGAGGGTGATTTATTCTTCTAACTTCGCCTTTAGCAAAGAAGCAACTGTGTGCTCCTATGTACCCAAAAAGAATAAAGCAGTAATAATGTTATCATCAATGCACATGTCACCAGTTATTGAAAGTAAGGAAACTGCCAAGCCAGAAATAATTTTATATTATAACAAAACCAAAAGTGGAGTGGACAATATGGATAAGCTGTTAGCAGAATACACCGTAAAACGCAGAACGAATCGGTGGCCTTTAGCACTTTTTTACAATATTATTGACATTGCAGCTCTGGCCGCATATATCATTTACATGGAACATAACCCACAACTTGTCTCGAGTGACAGACGTAGAAAATTTTTGAAATCATTGAGTCTACAACTGTGTGGTAAAATTATAGAAGAAAGATCAAAAAATTCCATTGTAACATCAAAATTACATGTGAGATCTGCAATGCAGGACGTGCTTGGCCAAGAACTAAGGCTTTCGATTCCTTCTGGATCTACAACTTCTATAAGTCAGACTAAACGAGATTCTACAGGGCGTGTTGCAGTCGTCGGAAGTTGCTACATATGCAGAGAACTCAAACGCAAGCAAAGAAAAACACGAAAAGCTTGCACTAATTGTAAAAAACCAGTTTGTGATGAACATGCAGTAACTCGTGCAACATGTAACACCTGCTTTGAGAGCTGCACTAATTCTGCATAAACAAAGACTTTGTAATTTTTATAGAAATAAAACATCATAACAAATGATTATTATTTCAATTTTGTACCAAATTATAAACCCTTTTTTAATTGTCATACAAGACACAAAGAGGTACCCGGGTACCTTGTAACTCTATTGTGAGTTTAAAATATGTTTTGGTTTCCAGAAAACATTGTAAATAGTTGACTGTGTTAAAAGATTAAAAAATATATAATTTATAAATAGTTAAGAGCTCTCAGGATATCACAGCTACCTACAGAGCGTAAAACATACTTTTCGTTAAATTTGAAAATGCTAAAGTTACCCGGGTACCTCGTCACTCACATAAGGGTTAATAAGATTTTTTAATATGTTTTAACAATTTTAAGTCTTAAGACAATTAGGCTAAAAAATTTTTTTTTTACGAATAAGTCACTTTATATCTCAATTTCACTCTAAAAATTATCAACACAGTGCTATTCGATTATACCCTGAAAGCTAGGAAAATACTAGACTTCCTAGAAGCGACCCGGCTAAAGGAGTTACTCTAACTGGTGGCGAGTCACAATAGATCTAACAGGTCGCAGTGACCACAGTTCGCTGAACTGCATAGCCCCAAGTACCCCTAATAATAATAAAATATTCGATTATATCTGCACCAGCTGTTTGACGCCATCTTTGTTTTGATGAGCACGAACGCCGCAGTGGAAAAAAAATGAACTAAATTACAATCACCTGACTGATTACGTCCGCTATGTTCAAAGGGCTATGTTACAATCCGCTAACTTGTTGGACGTTCAGTGAGTCTTATTCATTCAACGTTCGGCCTAGTTATTCAATTAAACGTCGTCATTTAATAAACACGCTAGTGATTCAATCAAATAGCTGTTTCAACCAGATGACTGCGACATATACATATAAGAGGTATGTCCGGCGCATTCGACCACCGTCGGCTGACGTCGGCCCGCGAGCTAGGTTCGAGGTCCACCGACCGTCACTTCGCGACAGAGCACCGTTGACGGCACGCGCGCGCATTATTATATTTTATTTCTTTTGCCATTACAAGTTAAATACCAGTTTACAGTCCACTTTTATTTATCTGCATCTCCAACCAACTAGTTATCGAACAAATTGGTCCTACGTTTGGAAGACGCGTATTGGAGCGAATAAAATCATCGCGGCGGTTGAAGATACAAGATCGGCTCGCCGTTGAAATTTGAAAGCGTCGTGTCATCGTCACAACGGTTTTTCGTCGAAGGCACCGTTATACAAAGAGGAGAAGACAACAGAGGAATAGAGGAACGATACGATACCTGCCTAATAAAGAGAACTACGTGTTTTCCTGAAGTCTTCGATAACGACGTTGGTGAAGAATCGATCGAATTGGTCGTATTACGCCGAGTCATCGCTTCGAGGGAGTGATTCAGTTCTTCTTGTGGATAAGGATCAGGGTGTTTTGTGAGTTTGTTCCAATTATCTACGGACGGACGCATCTAGAGTGTCCATTCTTTAATTGTAGTGTAGACTATGCCGGGCCAGTATTGATAGCCGATCGCAAGGGGCGAGGTTGTAAGCTTATAAAGGTTTACATATGTATATTTGTTTGCCTCGCCGTAAAGGCGGTTCATATCGAGCTCGTTACAGATCTGACCAAAGAAGCTTACATGGCTGCTTTAAACCGTTTTGTCGCTCGTCGTGGCAGGCCCAGGAGCATCTTGTCAGATAACGGTACCAACTTCGTAGGTACTTGCAATGAGTTGGCCAAATTTCTGCAAGAATCTGATATCAATTTTGAAATTAGTCAGCAGGGCATTGAATTTACTTTCGCGCCTCCTTACTCCCCCCATTTTAATGGCATTGCTGAAGCAGCCGTTCGTATGACCAAGCACCATCTAAAACGACTTTTAGGTCTTACGCATTTTACGTATGAGGAGATGGCCACTTGCTTGACTCAAATAGAGGCAGTCCTAAACTCTCGTCCTCTTACTCCTATTTCCTCTGATCCCTTAGATTTTACTGCATTAGCTCCTTCACATTTTTTAATTGGAAAACCACTCACATCCATTCCGCATCCACAGGTGACTGACATCGCCATCGACCGGCTGGAGAGATACCACAGAATGGAGCACATCAGGCAACATTTTTGGAACCGGTTTCACTTAGAGTATGTTTCTCTGCTACAGCAAAAGACTAAGTGGACCGCGTCAACGGGACAGCTGTCTGAGGGCACTCTTGTCCTTGTCAAGGAGAAGGGACAACCGCCACTGGTGTGGTCACTGGGACGGGTCACCAAGGTCTTCCCAGGGAGCGACGGAGCCACTCGGGTCGTCGAGCTGAAGACGAAGAAGGGGACACTGCTGCGAGCCTACAACAACGTCTGCCCTCTTCCTATTGATTGAAGGCATCAACCCGGGGAGGATGTTTGGGCGCATTCGACCACCGTCGGCTGACGTCGGCCCGCGAGCTAGGTCCGAGGTCCACCGACCGTCACTTCGCGACAGAGCACCGTTGACGGCACGCGCGCGCATTATTATATTTTATTTCTTTTGCCATTACAAGTTAAATACCAGTTTACAGTCCACTTTTATTTATCTGCATCTCCAACCAACTAGTTATCGAACAGGTAGGCCATAGCGATTTATCGCTCGAACTGGAGCAGCCCGACTGGTAAAATACCTCCACCACCTTACAGAAGACCGCAGCCAAATAACAATCACTTCTGTGTTGTTGTGTTCCTGCGTGTGAGTAAGAGCTCCTGGGGGGTGCTACATTAGTAGCAGGGGTCAAGCCTTCAGGGTAAGATCGACAAGTGCAGTAACAGATTTATTATACTGTGCTGGTCACCCTTAAGCTAGGACCTCATTACCACTTAACATCAGGTGGGTCAATCTAGGAGTGCAATATAAAAAAAAACAAAGGGCGTTTATCATTATTGCAGTAGACCCTTCACTTGCCACTAGTGTTAAGATATTTACTTAAGATTACATATAAAATATTACTTAATTTGAGTACTTACAACTTGTATCAAAGAACCAGAAGTTGTCCTCTGTAAAGCCAATTAATGGTTAATTAATAAAAACTTAGCCTAGTAGCTATGCCTGCGACTTTGTTCACGTGAAATATAATGGATAAATAATTATAGTCAATAGTCAAATATTTTAATTCACATAGGTAGATTGCTTTAGTATTTACGAATAGTTTCTAATGCCGGGTTCCAATATTTGAAAAACGATCCGTTCTAGTACCTACCGATAGTCTAATAAATAATACAAGGCGTAAGCGAAAAACGGCCGACGGACATTGAACTATTATTACTAGCGTATGGAACCGTCGCGACGCAACGAACTAGGGCGTCTACTCTTGAAAACGAAACGAACAAACGAAAGGTTCGTTTTTGAAGATTGATCAAAAGTTAGGGAATTAAAACGTGATTTTTGATTTGTATAATATTTTGTTTTTTGATAACGCTTTATTCGCATTCGAAGTGTGTTAGTTGCGATAATGAGCAATAAAAAATACTAAACGTCATCGGATCCGACATATTTCGTTTTCAAGAGTAGACGCCCAGTTTCTAGCGCCATTGTTGCCGATTGGCAACAACGCGTTTAGTCACTCGCCTAACGCTACCGCGTAAGCGCCATGAAATTCGTGGCGCTTACGACGTTTTGGCCGCGAGAAATCCATTCTATAAGCGATCTAGCGCTGCATGTTGTAATTGTGTGGTTAGACGACATAACATGTTTTAGCGCTGCAGCGAACTTTAGTTTTACTCTCACCAGTATTTGAACAAATTGTTTTCATGAACGGTCTTGTCTATCGGTAGAATATTAGGTCAATGCCGACGGACGACTGATGACAGCTGATATGGAAAGTAAATTTGAAATTGGAATTAACGACTCGTAATCGGTTGGACAAAAACTGATAGTAATTTTTGACTTAATACGAATCATATACTTAGGTATAAACCAAATGATGACCTCCGGTTCGGTACCTATAACTACCATGAAGATACCGGCAAGAAATTGTTTTTTTTACAAAAATTACACTTATCCATATTAACTTATTATTATTTTTTTGAGTCAAAATACTTTACTTAATTTTATATTTGATAAGCATGTTTATTTATATATATATATATATATATATATATATATATATATATATATATATATATATATATATATATATATATATATATATATGAGTTTATGTATGTTTATAATGCTATACTATGAATATAATTCAAGAAATAAAACTTTATTAATGTTGCACGGCCGTACCCATTTCTGGCCATCTACTATTTCCTCTACCTTAAGGTTGTCTGGAAGAGATCGCTTTCTAGCGATAAGACCGCCTAAATTGTACTATAATCAATCTGTAAAACCTATTTCTGTAAAGTTTTTGTGCAATAAAGTATATCTATCTATCTATCTACCATTACTAATCACTAATGGCCCCTCCTCACACACACACACACACGCGCCCACACATACGCACACGCGCCCACACACACACACACACACGCGCCCACACATACGCACACGCGCCCACACACACACACACACACCATATTTACACATGCCTCATTTCCACTCCATCCCCCTCCCTACAATCCTTATGTCCACGAGTGAGACCTGGAGTCCTGAAATACAGGATTATCCTAGCTCAGGCTCCAGCCCATCCAAATATGTAAACATACCTGATTATTGTTCATTTTTTAATTTTGGTGGAAATAAAAACATAAAAAAAACATGTTTTTCATTCTTATTACTAATTTTGCACCAAGACATTCAGTTACTTTGTAAAAATATTCAGATCAAAAGTTTACTGAATAAAAGTACCTATTGTAACTAACTTATTGCTGTGTGTAGAACACTTTGGATCAAAACGCGACACCATTTTTATTTACGAGTAGTAGTTAATACGAACTACTTAGGTACTCACTAAAATGTCACTGGGGTGGTGGCGCTATGTGGCGGGTCGTTACATTCCCTTCAATATGGTTTAGTGAAGCGATGGCTGGCACATACGTCATGCTTGTGAACAGGTGCCACCTTTGGGGACTGGTCTGCTCCAAAAATAAAATAATACTTCATAACCTCTTAAAATAATACTTCATGCTTTTTTCACTCATCAAAATAAAACTATATGACTTGGTCCAAAATGTTCTACACATAGCTATAAGTTAGATACTGCTACTGTAACTGAGTTTCTTACCGGTGTCTTCTCGGTAGATATAGGTACCGAACCGGAAGTAGAATCACTTTGCATTGTATTCAATGGCGATTCAAAAGTGTTACATGTAACCTACTTGAATAAAGAAATATTTGAGTTTGAGTTTGACTGCGACCTTTCGGTTAGGTTGCACCAACCGTGCTCACGAGCTCCGTTAATCACTGATTAACAAATGTTTACCACGGTTAGAACGGTCGAAAACAGTTGCGGATTTGCAAATTTAATATTTGCGAAAGAGAATATGTTTGTCAGACAATTTATAAAATCCGATCTGAATACATTTTGATCACAATTTATATGTTTATAAATATATATATATGTATATGTAACATTTTATGAGATATTAAAAAAGCCATATATCTGAGAACCACCTATTTTGTACTTAATTTTATTAATATCATAGCGAAATACTCACGGATGTCTGAAAATACGTAAAACAAATATAATAGTATATTAAGCTTAAGAAATTTTCATTTTCAAAGGAAATGTACGTTCTGAATAATTTTATTTTCATAATGGGCTGTAATAAGGATACTTATCGCCCAAAAAAATTGGATAGTGTTAAAATATCATATTGTATAGGCATAGCTGGGCATTAACTCATTAATCCGTTAATCGTTAATTAACGAATTTAATATTTCGAGTAACGGATAAACTTTTAAGTTAACTTTAAAAACTGTTAACGGACTCATTAACTTCCGTTAATAATGCAGAAGTCCGTTAATCGTTAATCCAATGCCTACTATTCACCGCATGGCACCGCGGCGGCGCGGCGAAAAAAACAGGTTCAGACAAGTATGAAACAACAAGTGGCGAGCAGCGCGTGTCCCGAGTGAAACAAAAACACTATAGAAAGCGCGTGCGAGTGAGAAAGCTGCGAATAGATTCATTTTGTTCATTTGATTTCAACATGTCATTAATTACTTACAGCCGGTATTTTAATTAGAATGACGAATGCTGTGTTTGTTTTAAAGAAGGGAGCGTTCAAGTATTACGTTGTAGCGGGTTACCTACGCCATATAGAATACCAAGCGATCGAAAATCGAAATATCGAATATACAAAAAATAATTCGATGTATTGAGCGTTCGATACTTTTACCATTCGATATTTTGAACGTTCTATTATTATAAGTAAATTTGATATTTTGAGCGAACGATTATTTGTATCCCTACTAATATTATAAATGCGAAAGTAACTCTCTGTCTGTTACGCTTTCCCGCTTAAACCCTGTCAACCGATTTTTATGAAATTTGGTATTAGGTGTATACGTTGAACCTCAAGAACGGACATAGGCTATTTTTTTGTTAAAAAAAGGGGGGGATAGGGGTAATACCACATTTGAAAGTTTATACGGGAAAATGTTTATTTTTTAAGTAAGAGTTATGAAATATTACACAAATATAGCTCGAAACTTGGATTAAAATATAGACTACTTTTTAAGGGTAAAACCGACCATGAAAGGATGTAGTCCACGCGAACGAAGTCGCGGGCACAGCAAGTATTCCATATTTTGAACGTTCGATGTTTATTATTCGATATGGCATAGGTCCCCCTTTTACGTTACGCAATATTTGAAGATTTTTTTACTCTCCCCCCCTTTACATAACCCCCCCCCCCCAATTGCGTTACGTAATACTTGAACGCTCCCTAAATTACTGTCAGTCATCATTTGCGTGTGGATAAGGAAGTGTGAAGGTAATATTAGGTGAATTGTAAAAGTGTACTGTGCAGTGCAGTAATCAAAACCCTATCATGGACGACATGGAATCAGATTCAAGGTCCTGGTGAGAATCCATGACCATTCATCCATCAATTTTGATTATATTTTAAAGGATTAACGATTAACGTTAACTTGCGTTAATTCGTCTAAAATGTAACGCTTTAACGTTTAACGAAGCTAACTTTTTTAGTAACGGATTAACGATTAACCAAGTTAACTATTTGATTAACGGTGCCCAGCTATGTGTATAGGAGCCTCCTCTAAATATTTATATTATTGTAGGCTAAATATTAGTATTTTAAGAAAGATAGGGCGTAGCGATTTATCGCTCGAACTGGAGCAGCCCGACTGGTGAAATACCTCCACCTTACAGAAGACCACAGCCAAATAACAATCACTTCTGTGTTGTTGTGTTCCTGCGTGTGAGTAAGGTTTACAGAGCTCCTGGGGCGTGCTATATTACTAGCAGGGGTCAAGCCTTCAAGGTAAGGGCGACATCTAATAACAACTTTATTATGCTGTAGGTACTTATCGCCCTTGATGGAAGTGCAATATAAAAAAACAAAAAACATGTTATGCATTCTGTGATCATACGTTCAGAGAACGCAAACAATAAAGTTATTGAACATGGCACCAAAATAAATAAATAAATAACAAATAAATAAATATAGGACAACATCACATACATTGCTCTGATTCTGTGGTAAGTAGCTAAAGCACTTGTGTTACAGAAATCAGAAACAACGACGGTACCACAACACCCAGACCCGAGACAATACAGAAAAGTTCGTTTCCCATATTGACCCAACCGGTGGACGAACCCGGAACCTCAGAGATGACGCGACGCCAAAGTCCGCCAAAGTCGCCTTCCGGCTACGGAGGTCGTCAAAATACATAGTATAGAAAATATAGTGGCGCCGCAGCGGTGAGTAGCGGAACTATTTATTTTAAGACATTTAAAGTGAAGACCGACAGTGAAGTATTAGTTATAGATTGCTCCAGTTCAAACGATAAATCGCTATGCCCTACCTTTCTTGAATCTTTTTAATGGATGTTCTTTAATAAATATATTAATAGATATTAAATATGTCTTACATCGATCTGAAACAAAAAAAAGGCATAGTTAGATTATTAGATGCAATTTGTGTCTTTGACCAAGAAAATATATGAATAATGCGACCCAATACAAAAAGAATATTCGTCGCCTGTAATAATATTTAAGATTTACTTTAAAGCATCAGAAAAATGTTTTTCGCTAAGTTTTTCAAGAAAACTTTTTCAGCGCCGAAAGTTCTTTAACTTTGAAGATCAATCGTTTATTCTACTCAAAACCTAGTAGAACCGAGATTATGATATATTTTTTTGCCGCTAATATGGAAAATTAGTAGCGGTTATTAAAAACTCTGATACGGGACCTTAAAGAATTTAAGAGAGGCTCTGAGAAGAGCGGAATTTATTTTATTTAAAAACTTTATTGCACAAAAAAGTACAAAAGGTGGACTTAATGCTAGAAGCATTCTCTACCAGTCAACCGTTGGGTCATGCAGATAGTACGTTTATGGGTGCGGTAACAGTAAAAATGTGAGTACATATGGATAACAACAAAATTAATAATCATAAATTACAGAAAATTACACACGAGAATAGAATATTCATACATAGGTTCATGATAAATAAATATAATAATTAAACAATATAATATAATATATATAAATATATGCAAACAAGTGAATAAATATAGCAAATCAATTGAGCAAACGAAATTTTATGTAGAGGGGGAGGAATAAAAGAATTCACGAACTTTTATTTTAAAAATTCCCTTAGTGAGGGATTGTCGAGTTTCGGTGGGCAGAGCGTTCCAAAGCCGGATGGCTTGCACAGTGAAAGACTTGGAGAAGAACTCAGTATGATGTCGAGGAATGCCTAAGCTGAGATTGTCTGAGGAGCGAAGAGAACGGTCGTGAGAAAGACAGAGGTATTGAAATTGTTTCTTAAGAATCTACCCACTAAAACCTATTGACGGCGCGATGGGAATATAGCCTAACTATAGCAGCCGCAGTTAGGCCTAGCATGCGCAATACATCAAATTTATCGCATGAGACAAAAAAGATTCAGTGATTGGCTAATAGCTCACTGCACTCGTATTTTGTAAAACATAATATATTAAGCACACTGTCATTTTTAAAGAATCGGCAAGAAACTCTTTACTTGTACCACGCGATAATTGTACGAGTACTACAAAAAATAGACAAAGCCGACCAGTGAATGCCTACTGTTCGACGCTCAGTCGCCGGGCGTTATTATGATAGTAAAACTATTTCTACCCTCCCTAATTTCAATATTATTGTTGTTTTTTAGTTAAATTTGCATGATCAGAAAATAAGTATAAGACCACTTTACGGGGTGGAGGGTTGATAACCTGAGATACAGGTACTATCCTAGTTCAGGTATCAACCCACCATAGTAACAATTTGTGACCTGTACCTATATTTTTGTTAAAAATTGTATTTGTACTTAATGGTGAGAAATAAATCTATTACTATTACTATTTTCAGCCAATCAGAAGCTGACGTACTGACTTCAATCGATTTTGTTAAGAGCGCGATAAAATTTACTCGCGTTGCGTATGCTAGGCCTGAGTACCGCTCCGCCGGTGGTGTTGCGGTTGGTCAGGTTGATCCGATTTCCCACAGCACCACCACTTAGGCGCTGAGGTCCAACCGGGGGGTTTTAGTGGGTACTCCTGCCGTTGTAAGGGCAGGGAGTCCTACACACGCCGTCACCTCCCTCAGGTGACGGTAGGGACGGTACGCTAAAGCATTTCCCCTCGTCAGAAAAAAAAGTACCGTCGGCGGAATAACTGCCCGTATTAAACAGTAGATATATTAATTGGTGCTTTTTGAAGATTGTTAATATTTCCGAAATACATTAATGTACTTGTTTTGTACAATAGCGCGAGATTCGCACTCGAAGATAACCACTTAAGAGTTAGCGAGGCCAAATCCCTACTTCTCTACTAATATTATAAATGCGAAAGTAACTACAGAGTTACTTTCTGTCTGTCTGTCTGTCTGTCTGTCTGTTAGGCTTTCCTGCTTAAACCTCTCAACCGATTTTGATGAAATTTGGTATAGGTATACGTTGAATCTCAAGAACGGACATAGGCTACTTTTTATTAGAAAATAAGAGGGGGATGGGGGTAATACCACCTTTGAAAGTTTATATGGAAAAATGTCTATTTTTGAAGTTAGAGATATGAAATTTGGCACACATACATATAGCTCGAAACTTGGATTAAAATATAGACTACTTATTGTTTCGAATATTAGGGGAGAAAGGGGTAAAACCGACCATGAAAGGATGTAGTCCACGCGAACGAAGTCGCGGGCACAGCTAGTAATAAATAAAACCGAAGTATTGAAGCTCTTGAACTTCCCCCAGCTAAAATATTTAAATTACAAAAAGCAAACATTTTAAACACCTACGGGATAACACGAAATTTTTTATCATCTGGATCAACACCACTATTCAGTTGGTGTTTATTCAGCTCACTTTATAAACCCTATTGCGCTTGATTAAGGTCCGCGTCATAGGTTGAATACCCATCTTGAATGAAGAAAACAAATTTATCCTTTACGAATGTTCGGAAACGCACAAGGAACACTTATCTTAATAGTGTATCAGTTAGGAAGAGTTCATGTAATATTTAACGTTTTATTTGTGCTAATATTGAACTTGATTAAAATACATATACAAAAAAGTTAAAATATTTAGAGATATACTGGTTTGTCATCAATATTGTTAATGCTTTCTTCATTGTATGTATTGTATAATAATGATTGTTAATATTCTAACGCCACTCTTATGCGTGGGGAACTAGCAGGAGCCAGGGCTCTTGCTATTTTCCCAGGCAGTTGGTTTCCACCAGAATACCAGCGCTGCTGCGGTGTTATATATGCCGTAGCAGCATTTGCTGTGGTGGAACCAAGTTGGCCTCACACGATACCTTATGTTTTATATAGACTGTCTAATATTGTGTGTGTTCAGTAATTGTGTGATCGTCAATAAATAAATTTTTCTTTCTTTCTTTCTAAAAATAATTATAATAATGGGGTAGCTCCATCTAGTCCCCCCACGCTTGTTGGGGGACTGCCGGTTAAGCCGCTTCCGTTCGCCTACCTAGCAGTCCCCTGAGTTTATTTATTTATTTATTAAGGTTTGCTAACAGTTTACTCATACATTCTTGCCAACAACATAACAATGGTTCTAAGTCTTATGAGTATTCTAATTAAAAGCAAACACAACATGCAACGTAATAATTGTAAAACAAGTGACTAATTAATATATAATACGTAAAATTCTAAAGTAGGTATAATATTATATCTACTTACAACAAAAAACATATCAAAACACACAAAAAAAAACCACATGTTTAATTCATAAGATGCAACTTGACCAGCTTTTTGTATTGTGGAAGTGAGTTCGCAAACACATCAGATGAATTTCTACACTCATTGGTTAATTTGCACATTCGTGGGATGGGAGTTTCTTTAGGTTTTAGTGGGTATTTCCATAAACTAAAAAATGGACTTCAGTATAAATAGCATATCATTGAACTTACACTTCTTGATGTAAGGGTTGATGCAATTCTCACCGTAGAGGTCGCATATATCAGTAAACTGTTTCATCTCGTACTCGAACCCGTGGAACCGTTGGCCGCACACTTCACCGTAGCTGGGTGTTCAAAGATATTTTTAACACGCTTTTATTAGCTTCATGTAACTATGTACAGTCGCCGTCAGATATATCGGAGCAGACAAAGTGAACAAATACTTCTGAACAGTTAAAATGTCAATAAGTTCCATACACCACAAGTTACCATTAATGTCTGAACATTCATTACTTCAACAATATCTGCGCAGATGCTAGTCAATAACTTCTATACACACAACTGACCAATAACATTTGAACACTTATCTACACAGGTAGCTAAATGAGACACATGACGTGCGTGACACATATTGACGATATGAGTGTTCAGATATTATTGGCATCTGCTCAGATATTACTGAAGTAATGAATGTTCAGATTTTAATGGTAACTTGTGGTGTATGGAACTTTTTGACATTTTTTACTGTTCAGAAGTATTTGGTCACTTTGTCTGCTCCGATATATCTGACGGCGACTGTACATATGTAAGAAAATCTTAATTTGACTCACTTCCCGGTCTTCAATGAAATTTTGCCCACGCTTTGAGTGATGACAATACATGACTAGCTAAGAAATGTCATTACAAATCCAATATGGCGGACTCGCCAAGGCAACTGGCTGTTTAATATCCACCCCCATAAGATGTGTATCAAATGAAAGGGTTAGCGTTTTACCATGCAAACTTCCTCTGAAAATTGGTTTGAACGAGATCTAGTAAGTAGTTTTTTTTAATATAATAAATGGTAAACCGCAATTTACCTTTCATTTTATCAACTCCAATATTAATTTTTATATTATTGTTACGCGCCACGATTAACGTTCTTAGTAACCAGCGCCATCTAGTGTGGAAAGGCGGGACTACAGAGAGTCGAGACGCGTACGCCAGAATTTACTAGAACTATGACCTTGACCGAGCGTACGGCCGGTCAAGGCCGGACTGCGCGCGAATGTTCCGGATGTTTCTGCGTTGGAAGGTTCGGGAACGGCCGCGGCAATATAAAAGGCCGGGATTCACCGCGACCGGACAGTATTGAATTAGCGATACAAGTGATTACTTCGAAAGCGATTTTGAAGTGCGACTTGGGAGCGATTGTTGTTTTAATTAGTGCGTTTTAAGGTTGTAATTAGTGGCGTTCAATTAAAGTGTGACTTTTGGTAATTTTTATCGGCTGTTTTTATTGTCACGAACCCGAAGCTCGTAACAATTGGTGTCAGAAGTGGGATTTAAATTATGCCGATTTTACCTAAAGACGACACGGAGGGTATCCGTACCCGGAGTCAACGCCAACTGGAGACGGACCAGAGACGTTTTGGTGGAGCTTTGCCACAGGAGTCGGAGAGCCAGTTATTAACCACGGAGGCTGGCCCGTCCACAGAAACACCAGCAGCATCGGCAGCACCAGACCTTGCTGCCCTGATGATGATGCTGCAGGAGCAGTCTCGTCGGCTGGAAGAACAGCTTAAACGGGACAAAGAGGAACAGGCTCGCCGACAGGAGGAACAGGCTCGCCGACAGGAGGAACAGGCTCGCCGACAGGAGGAACAGGCTCGTCGGTTGGAAGAACAGCTTAAGCGGGACAAGGAGGAACAGGCTCGCCGCCAGGAGGAACAGGCTCGTCGATTGGAAGAACAGCTTCAGCGGGACAAGGAGGAACAGGCTCGCAGCCAGGAGGAACAGGCTCGCCGCCAAGATGAGCAGATGCTTCTTTTGAAGGACCTTCACGCTACTTTCGGGAAAGACATAAAGGAGGTGAAGGATAAGGTTGCTCAACATGACAACCGCCTGTTGGAAGCTGAAATACGGATCGACCAAGTCAATAATCGGGTTGACTACGTAGTGGCTGATGTGAAGAAGACCGTGATGGCAGACGTTAAGAAAACGCTGGATTGTCTTAAACTTGGAGAAGCAATTGCAGATCCCGTAGCTACAACACCTTCGCTACGTGGATTCAAAGTGCCACCGTTTGACGGAACTTCTTCCTGGTCGGCCTACAAAATTCAATTTGACGCAGTCATGAAAGCGAACGGCTGGGATAAAAATCAGGCCATGACTGCCCTCACCCTAGGCCTTCGTGACCAGGCCTTATCTGTCTTGGAAGCTCTCGGTAAGGAAGTAACTTACGAGCAGCTACTTGAGGCATTGGAGGCTCGATATGGCGACGCTCACCTGGAACACGTGTTTCGCGCACAGCTCAGGGACCGCGTGCAACGCAGTAGCGAAAACCTGCAGCAGTGGGCCCTTGAAGTGGAGAAGCTGGTGCGTAAAGCTTACCAGTCCGTACCAGCGCTTATTGATGGGAACCTTGTGCAGGCGTTCATCGATGGCATCCGCGACATTGAAGTTAGAGCTGCTGTCAGACTCGGGCACCACGGGACGCTTAAAGATGCCTTGGCCCATGCACTGGAGGTGGAAGCTGTGCGGCAGGATCATCGTTCCCATCGCATTAGGGAGGTTGCAGCGGCTACAGTTCGCGACCGCAATAAAGGATACCGCCCTAGATGCTACGGCTGTGGGGAAAAGGGCCACCTTCGATCCAGTTGCCCTAAGCGAACTGCAGAAAGAGAACTACGGCTACCTGCAGACCTGATCATCAGAATACCACCTGATGCTCCAGGCAGTATAATCGCTTATGCGAATAACTAGCGGTACAAAATAAATGACATTTGTGAGCACGTCAGAAAATCGGGCCCGAAAATGTCTGGAAAGATGAAAACCCCTTGTGACCGCAAAGTGAACAGTAGAGTGTTCGACGAGGGTCCACAGATGAGGTTGCGCAATCCAGTCCACAGCAGAGGGAGATCTCCTGGGCTTCAGTCTAGATGGGAGGGACCGTACCGGATTGGGACTGGGGGCAATGACGTAACCTACCGGAAACAGAAAGGTGCAAGAGGCACTCCTAAGATCGTCCATGTGGATCGATTGGCGCGTTATTATGGAGCCGAAAATGCTCGGGACGAGCATGTCTTAGGAGGGGGCAGTGTTACGCGCCACGATTAACGTTCTTAGTAACCAGCGCCATCTAGTGTGGAAAGGCGGGACTACAGAGAGTCGAGACGCGTACGCCAGAATTTACTAGAACTATGACCTTGACCGAGCGTACGGCCGGTCAAGGCCGGACTGCGCGCGAATGTTCCGGATGTTTCTGCGTTGGAAGGTTCGGGAACGGCCGCGGCAATATAAAAGGCCGGGATTCACCGCGACCGGACAGTATTGAATTAGCGATACAAGTGATTACTTCGAAAGCGATTTTGAAGTGTGACTTGGGAGCGATTGTTGTTTTAATTAGTGCGTTTTAAGGTTGTAATTAGTGGCGTTCAATTAAAGTGTGACTTTTGGTAATTTTTATCGGCTGTTTTTATTGTCACGAACCCGAAGCTCGTAACATTATGTAACTAACTTTTTTTTTTCTTTTTTTTATAGTAGCGCAGTATATTGGCTCCTCCCAGCCTGATGGTAAGCAAGAGAGGAACCCACATCGCGATGACAACGGATTTGATATCAAAATATCCTATCCGTTAGCATCGCCATACTGGCCCGCAAGATGTTTCTTCACGCTCCTTTTGAAGGAATCCATGTCAAAGGAAGGAGGAAACACATTAAATAACTTGCCGATTCCCTTCATGGGCGAGTCCGACTCGCCCTTGGCCGGTTTTTTTATGTTAATCTTTGTCATAAATAATTACTTTTCAAAAGCTTCTGGGCACGGATGTTGACACTGGAGATCCAAATACGGTGCTGAAAAAAAATGTATGCGTTATGAGGAGAATTCATTTACTTTTTTAACCGGAAACTTATCAAAAAGAAAAATTATATTTTATTAATTTATTTTATTCACGCAGTATTTTTTTTTCTTTGACATTAATTCAAGTTACACTCTTTGAGCGTGGTGACCGATAAGAAAACAATTTTTTCAATTATTAAATAAAAAAATAAACCAAATCATTTTTCTTAATCCAACTATTTTCTTTATTTATTTATTATTTATTTAAAAACTTTATTGCACAAAAAAAAAGTACAACAGGTGGACTTAATGCTATGGGCATTCTCTACCAGTCAACCTTTGGGTCATGCGGAGAGTTAGTTTATGGGTGCGGTAATACTGACAAGGTGCATAAGTAATCTAAAAAATTAAATAAAAACATAATACACGAGAATAGTAACTATCAAGCGTTACAAAATATTTTTCTTTTTACTTTATCACTTAATCCTAACCAGTCGATGCCCGTCGGAGTGGGAAGCGTGAGGTTTTTTCGTTACGGAATTTCTGGATTCGGTCCCCGCGCTCAAGGCCCGCGGTAGAAGCTATGCAATAGCTTAAAATAAATCTATGTAAGGCAGGAAGACTAGGTATATGTTTTTTTTATAATAGCACATTCTCCCAGCCTGATGATGAGCAAGAAAGCACATCGTCATGACAACAGATAAATTTATCTGTTAGCTTGTATTAGTTATAAGCAAAAAAAGTGTGAAATTTTTTATAAATATTTTCTTTTTTTTTATACATTTTACCAAAAAATACCTCAGATCAATCTTGTAGATCATCTTTTGGGGCTAATTTTTCACTATATTTTTTTTTAATTCATTCAATTACAACGCCGTTACATCGCTTCAAAGTTGTCCGGGTTCGTCAATTCTCATGAGAAACTGGTCAAAACGAAATTCCAGATATCGCGAAAAAGGTTTGCACCCCTTTATCCAAAATGGCGGCCGGGGGACAAGGGGCGACCCCACAAAGGAGGTTAAGCTGACACCCCCCCCCCCCTTCCCAAAAATAAAATTGCGTCCTCTAACAAACGCAATATTCGGTTCTTAAATTGTAACATTTCAATGGACTAACATATTTCGAGCCAGAGTGGCGATGCTAACGGATAGGATGTTACGGTATAACAAATCCGTTGTCATCGCGATGTGGGTTCCTCTCTTGCTTACCATCAGGCTGGGAGGAGACAATATACTGTGCTACTATAAAAAAAATAGCGCGCTGACGTCCGTAGCCTAAATTCCAGTTGACTCGACTACAGCGTGACCTTTACACGATTTTTCAAGCACAACGACGAAATAACATTATCTGATTATTATCAAGAGAGGTAGCGATTTGTCGCTCGAACTGGAGCAGCCCGACTGGTGAAACACCTCCATCTTACAGAAGACCGCAGCCAACTAACAATCACTTCTGTGTTGTTGTGTTCCTGTGTGTGAGTAAGGTTTCCAGAGCTCCTTGGGGGTGCTACATTAGTAGCAGAGGTCAAGCCTTCAAGGTAAGGGCGACAAGTCCAGTAACTTTATTATGCTGTACTTGTCACCATTAAGCTAGGACCTCATTACCACTTAATATCAGGTGGGATGATGTCAATTTAGAAGTGTAATACATACTACTGGTAGGAGGCTTATCCCCATCAATGACGGTCGAAGGCAGTTGCTTGGTGGTCCTATGGGGGGGGATCGGCCTTCTCTTGCGCGGCTTTGGCGTGGTCCTAAAACAATCAAATGTGTTTAAGCATGGGCAATAGGGATTAGGACTGTGCTGACCTACGACCAGGCTTGCCGACCGAACCGTGCGGTATTTTAGTACTGTGTTCAGTGTTCGGTATAACAAAAATACTGAAGTATGGGCGGTACCGTATTTGCATGAGTTAGAAAAAATATAATTTTTATAAGTTAGGTTAGCAAGTACAATCATTCTTTTTATTTTAAGTTAATAATATAAATAACTTGTTTTATTTGCTCCCCGTTCGGTATTTATTCGAAAAAAATCTGGCAACCCTGCCTACGACATTGCCTACAAGTCGACACAAATACAACGTCAGCAGAATTGGCGTAGTAATTTACTATCGAATCGAATTGGCTACTTGACAGTTTTTGAAAAAGTATTGTAAAATGTGCGCCCGTTCATTTGATATCCCAAGCAATTCGATTTATCTGGAAAAAATCTAAATAACCAGAGAAAAATAAGATTTTGTGTAACACATTTAAAAAGCGCGCGAAAACGCCAAGTCGCGTCATTGTTGCAATTATGACGTCAACGTCCAAGACAACGAACCGATACGCTTAGGAACGACTTAATTAAGATAAACGGAAAATGTTTCAATAAATTCTTTATACGATTAGAGACACAATAGTTCAATTGAATCGGTAAAATAATAATTGTTTCGCCACATTAAAATAAATAATTTTCGCCGACAGCTATCATTTCCGAATTGCAATGGTGGTTTCCGTTTCGGTTCTTTTGTTCCACAGATAAAAAAAGTAAAGTTTATTTTGCAAAAATAAAATACTAACTATGCTTTTAATTAAAAAGTAAAAATGTAAAATGATTACTTAACTAATAAGCTAACATATCTAATACTTTATATATTTTATTGTTAACACTGTCAAGTAGCCAATTGCTTGGGATATAAAATGAACGGGCGCACATTTTACAATACTTTTTCAAAAACTGTCAAGTAGCCAAATACCTGTTATCTCTTTCTCGCTCTCTCACAAAAATGGCGATGGGCAGGACATATTGCGAGATATAAAGATAAAAGATGGACAATAGAAACAACAAAATGGGAAGGACGGATAGGTAAACGAAAGAAAGGCCGTCCCAGGAGCAGATGGGCGGACGGCGTAATAGCGACAACAGGGAAAAACTGGATAAATAAAGCCAGAAACAGGGAAACATAGAGCAAGCTGGAGGAGGCCTATATCCAAAGCGGGGTTCCAACAACAGAATAGTTTTATAAGATACTATTTTCATTCATTCATTCATTATTTTATTTATTTTCTCTCACAAAAAGGTTACATTGCACATTTATCGCAAAAAACAAGGTACCTACATAATTTAGGCGTAAACCCTTGTGTGAGAGACTGGAGCCTGAAATAGGTTTCCAGAAGAAACTGAAAAAGTCTCCAGACTCCACCCCCAAGTAGTTTATTTATTGAGTACTGATTTTCTGATCGTATGCTGAGCAATAATTATATTACAAACATAACATGCTAGATACCTATATTAGAATCGTGAAAATGTAATTACAATTAATAACCCATACTAGAAAGGGTAATAACTTATTCAAATTTTTTTAATTGTATTATAATCTATAGCCTTAAATTATTATAATTATAATTAACAGATAACATGAAATAATAATAATAATAGGGTGGAAGTGAAAGATGCCTAAGTCGCGAGTTGGCACAGTGGCGTAAGCCACTGGGTAGAAAGCGGTGCACACCTCTCCACACCCTGAGCCGCTCACACAATGTTGCCCCCCGTCGCTCCTGCTCCGTGCCTTGAGTGGGCGACCAATGGGGGGCCCATGACAGTGAGATGGCGAGTCACCACCTGCCCATTTTAATGTTTTTGTGTTTTTAAATGTTTTTAAACATAGATTCGGGCAGGTGCCATAGTCCTTTCCATAGTCCTGGTTACCCAGTCCATTAGCACCTCAACCCAATAGCCCAGATTTCTTGTTTTCCCACTCCATTCCATAGTCCTGCACTGACCGAGGGTTGTCCTTGGCTGCATTTTATAGTGTATACAGGGATAATCGTCGGTCGGTGTCACATTACATTTAGATCATACTTGTTTTTTAAAGGGCCTCTACGTGTTGGCTTCGGCCCCATGCACGCCTCCCAAAAGTCCGGGAGTCTGTAGTCCCGAGATATTGGAAAAAAACAGATAATAATAATAAAATAAAATGTTAGACATGGCAACATCATAAAAATTTGATTAAGTACATTACTTAACTTAGATAAAGCATGAGTAGGTATGTAATTTAGTTTTTGTTTGTTTTATTTATTGATTTGTATGATGTTGTGTAAATATGTTAATAGTTAATTTAATTGTTGGGAGAAACGCAGACATGCGCAGCGCCTAGTACAACTCTCATAGCAATGATCATAACATACATATATTTGCTCTTGACTTGTATAAGTACTTCCCTCTTCTACGATTGCTAATCTCATGGTGCAATGTCTTTGTTAAATTAAGTTACAATAAATAATTTTCTACAGTTCAATAAGTCTTGATCTCGTCTTATTTCATCATTTATACCATTAAACTTAGTCTATGGTAAGTATTGGAAATCAATTTAAATAATATTGTTATCATTATATTTATATATTTTACATTTCCGTAGTTTGTGTGATTTTTGTTTCAATAAGTAAATTTACTAAATTTAATGTATTAAGTATGTAACTGTAGTTTCAGTTAAATATGTTTATACAGTAAGTTTTCTGTTTCTGTATAGTCCAGGGTCTTCAACCAATGCGTAACTATAGTTTTACAGGAGGACTTTGTGAGATGATACACAGATAGTGCCTTATTAACTTTGTTGTAAAGGTATGGGCCCAGGAAACAGTAGAAATTTTTGTGATTGTATCAATTTCATTGCCCAAAAAAAGTGCATTCGAGCCATATGTAGAAAAAGCCCTCGTGAAACTTGCAGGCCATTATTAAAATCATTAGGCATTTTACCTCTTCCCTGCATGTACATTCTAGAAATAGCAAATTTTGTCAAATGTAATATTCATCTTTTTAAAAAGTCCCACAACAGTTCTAGATCTACACGAAACCCTCACAAATTAGTTTATAACAGTAGTCCGAATCTTAGTCACTATCTTCGGCAGTGTGATTCAATGTGTGTAAAAGTTTTTAACAATTTGCCTACTGAGTTGCAATCCATTCCTACCAAATTATTTAAAAATAAATTAAGTGCTTGGCTAAGAAAGAAAAATTTTTATTCATTAAGTGAATTCTTTAGTTATAAATAGGATATGTTAAATGTGTATATAAGGTAGGTGTGTACTGTGAAATATGTTTTTATGCAATTTCGATTTTGCATGCCATAATAACTGGTAAAATATGCGTTCTTAGTATTTTAAATTTAAGACCTATTGTAAATACCATATTTTATGCAAATAAATTTTATTATTATTATTATTATCTGTTTTTTCCAATATCTCGGGACTACAGAGTCCCGGACTTTTGGGAGGCGTGCATGGGGCCGAAGCCAACACGTAGAGGCCCTCTAAAAAACAAGTATGATCTAAATGTAATGCGATACCGACCGACGATTATCCCTGTATACACTATAAAATGCAGCCAAGGACAACCCCCGGTCAGTGCAGGACTATGGAATGGAGTGGAAGAACAAAGAATCTGGGCTATTGGGTTGAGGTGCTAATGGACTGGGTAACCGGGACTATGAGAAGGACTATGGCACCTGCCCGATCTATGTTTAAAAACACGATTAAAATGGGCAGGTGGTGCCTCGCCATCTCACTGTCATGGGCCCCCCATTGGTCGCCCACTCAAGGCACGAAGCAGGAGCGACGGGGAGCAACATTGTGTGAGCGGCTCAGGGTGTGGAGAGGTGTGCACCGCTTTCTACCCAGTGGCTTACGCCACTGTGCCAACTCGCGACTTAGGCATCTTTCACTTCCACCCTGCGAGCATATAGCTCTGACGCCCCACTCTGGACGGCCGGCAAAGGCAAGCCAGAGGTGAGAGTCCTGCGGCCTCTGTGGGGTCCACTCCCACCAGCCAACTAAGGCAAGCGGAGAGAGGGGCCTGGTCGACTCTCAGGGGCACGGGTCCCAAGGGGTGTCAATCACAATCAGCCCGCCACAAGCTGCCCTGGGGAGACTGACTGCACTGATAGAGAGTTGTCGCTCTTCATGGTGCGAAGATCACCAACTCTCACCAGCGGGCGATGGGGTCGTCACTTCCCTACGCCATTATTATTATTATTATTAATTATGTTTACTTAATTAATGACAAAGAGGTGTGGACCACTAACTAGTCTGTTCGCCTTCACATGAACATTTCACTAATTATATTAACTTAGGTATTTCTATTTATACAAACTCAGCAAGAGGTACCTATTTCTTTTCGTTGACAGATGCTCGCAGGTTGGCAAGGTTCTTATTAAGCACAATGTGCATTAGGACCTACAGTTTGTTTAATTTAAATATATATATTTTTCAATTTTTCTTATTACTTTGAATCAATTAATTATTTTTTACAATTTTCTACATTATTTTATCTAATTACTACACTGTATGTCTTAGTGAAAAATTAGTTATAACCTAAGCTATATTTGTAATATGAACGACAGAGTTTCTTGCCGGGATCTTCTCTGTAAGTTATAGGTTCCGAACCGGAGGTAGCGTCATTTGCATTATATAGACGTTTCATAAATATTACTGGTGTAATATACATGAATGAAAGAAATTTGAATTTGAATTAAATATGATAAACATGTTTGTAAGGTTGTTGGAAATAAAAAAGGCTTATTATTATTATTACCTGTTATAAATCCAATGGCCGCCGTCCCAGTATGGTTCGTAAAATGATTCTTCGTAAAAACGAATTCTTCTTTTTCTTGTTTTCAGGACGGCTGACATTAAAGATTCCGCGTGGTGAAGAGCCCTGTCAAAAATAAAATATATTTTTTAATGTTCTTACATTTTTATCTAAGGAGAAAAAGATTCGACATTTCTGTCTGCCTGTCTGTTCGTCCGTATGTCACAGCCACTGTTTTCCAGTGTTGAAACTTGCAGGTCAAACATGCGTCACGCGACAAAATTTTATCGGACTCTTACGAAATGTCAAAATTAATGCGTCAACTACTGATTGGCTGAAAATACGAGTGCAGCGTACTGTCACCCACAGGCCTAGCATGCGTCACGTGGCTACATTTTATCGCGCTCTTAACAAACGTCAAAATAGATTGAAGTCCGTATAACCGTTTCAAAGTCATGTTAAATAACTTTCTTAGATAGATAGATACACTTTATTGCACAGAAAATTTACAGAAATTGGTTTTACAGACATATTTAAGTACAATATAGGCGGTCTTATTGCTAGAGAGCAATCTCTTCCAGACAACCTTTAGGTAGAGGAAATAGTAGACATCGAGAAACGGGTCGGTATTATTATTATTCTTATTAATAATAATAATAATAATCATTTATTCTCACCATAGCCAAATTTTACAAAAGATCGGTACTTAAAAAACTAGATACAGTGAAGGTAGGTCACAAAAATCGCACAGTCTTTTCAAATTATTGAAAAGACGTAGTAGGACATTCGAATATTTTTAAATGATGAATCTAAGACTGACACATTATAATGCGTATTTGTTGACATTTATTTTCCTTATATTGCTTGACATTTGTTATTCGCTGTATTAATTGACATTTATTATGAACTAGCTGTGCCCGCGACTTCGTTCGCGTGGACTACATCCTTGGTCGGTTTTACCCCTTTCTCCCCTAATATTCGAAACAAAAAGTAGTCTATATTTTAATCCAAGTTTTGAGCTATATTTGTGCCAAATTTCATATCTCTAACTTCAAAAATAAACATTTTTCCATATAAACTTCCAAAGGTGGTATTACCCCCCTCCCCCCCTTATTTTCCAATAAAAAGTAGCCTATGTCCGTTCTTGAGATTCAACGTATACCTATATCAAATTTCATCAAAACCGGTTGAGAGGTTTAAGCAGGAAAGCGTAACAGACACACAGATAGACAGACAGACAGAGTTACTTTCGCATTTATAATATTAGTAGGGATAGTAGGGATTGTACTGTACTGGTTATTAATGTTTTATATAATTTTAATTGATTGGGATATATGTATACTAATTAAAAAAATATTAAATCTATATATATAAAAGGAGAAACTGACTGACTGACTGACTGACTGACATATCAACGCACAGCCCAAACGGCTAAACGTAGGCACTTGAAATTTGGAAGGGACGTAGCTTAGGTACCGTAGGGGTGCACTAAGAAAGGAATTCCCGAAATTCCCACGGGAACGGGAATTAGCGGGAAAATCCTTTTGTATGAAAAATCTAAACCGCTTAAGTTAGACGCTTGAAATTTGGCATGCAGGTACCTTAGTAAATGTAAAGTTTAGTTATGGCTGTATTTTGAGAAATTCCCACGGGAACGGGAGTTAGCGGGAAAAAACTTTTGTATGAAAAAATCTAAACCGCGTAAGTTAGATGATTGAAATTTGACATGCATATACCTTAGTGAATGCAAAGTTAAGTCATGATTGGATTTTCCAAAATTCCCATGGGAACGGGAATAGCGGGAAAAACTTTTGTACCGCGAGTTAGAGGCTTGAAATATTTTAGTATATGGGTATCTTAGCAAATGTACAGCTTCATGGGAATGGGAAACATCTTTTTCATGAAAAAATACTGCACTAGCGCCAGATTCAGAATAATTGTTATGTTGTTTTTTAATGTATTTTCTCAACAAAAAAAAAACTTTTTAAAATTTTTGAATGCAACATTCATTATTATTTACATTCGACACACACCGAGAAAAATACTGAAATGACACAATAACACGCCACGCGGACGAAGTCGCGGGCAAAAGCTAGTTAAATTATAATATTTATTTAAAATTGTTATTCACATGCCAATAAGGCGATAGCTGTATAATTAATTCTAACACTAGCACCACTGTATAAACTTACCTATGTTTATGAATGAATAAATTATTATGATTATGAAGAAAGAAGAGTCTTGAATGACAAGAACGTGTGGATCACTACCTAGTCTGTACTTGCGTGTTTTATATTATTTTAAAAATATATTATGACACATTTTCTCAATCAATGTCAGTATTGGGCCACGATGACGCATGTAAGTCCTACAGTTAATTTAATTTATTTTACAAATACTTTTGTTTTATTTTACAATTGACAAACTAACTGTGTGTCTTAGTGCAAAATTAGTAATAAGTTTAGCTTCCATTTGTAAAAAAAAACTACTGAGTTTCTTGCCGGTATCTTCTCTTTAGTTATAGGTTCCGAACCGGAGGTAGCTTCATTTGCTTTATATAGAGGCTATTCATAAGTATTACTAATGTAATCTATTTGACTTTGACTTTAAAGTCAGTGCGTCAACTCCTGATTGGCTGAAAAACAGGGGGCGGTGTGCTATCATCCAATCAGTAAGTATAGAAACTTTTGTACTCTCATGCGAGAAAAATGACGTATTACACATACGTCCATTTTTCGCATGAGACCGGGCCTATTGGCATGTACCTACTGTGAATGGCATTAAGATTTTTCACAACAATGGTACCTCCGTAGCCGAGGGCCGAGCGTGCCTGACTTTGGCGAGCGCCATGTCTGAGGTTCCGGGTTCGATCCCCGGTCGGGTCAATATGGGAAACGAACTCTTCCATATTGTCTCGGGTCTGGGTGTTGTGGTACCGTCGTCGTTTCTGATTTCAGTAACACAAGTGCTTAAGCTACATACCACAGGATCAGAGCAATGTATGTTGTCCAATATTTATTATTATTATTTATTATAGTAAAAAATCAATATATTTTAGACGCTTCCCGTACCTACTTAAAACTGAAACGAAATATTTTTTCTTCAAACTACGGGGGTATCTATGGATATGTCTTCAAAAATGATATTCAGTTTTCTGTATATTTTTTTTTAATTCACACTTCCAAAGTGGTAAAATGTGTTCCCCCCCTTATGTCATACGTAGGTAATGTCAAAGTTACTAGATTAAATAGTATTTAAGACTTCGCGTCCCATTTTAAACATCCATACTAATATTATAACCGCGAAAGTAACTCCCTCTGTCAGTTTGTCTGTCCGGCTTTCACGGCTATGCCAGTGGCACTGCTTTTGATGAAATTTGGTATACTACGTTGAAACTCTAGAACAGACATAGGCTACTTTTAAATTAAAAAAAAAATGAGGATGGGGTTACCCCCATCTTAATACTACCACCCTTGAAAATTTATATGGGAAAATGTTTATTTTTCAAGTTAGATACATGAAATTTAGCACAAATACAGCTCGAAACTGGGTTTAAAATATGGAATACGTTTTGTTTCAAATATTAGGGGAGGTAGGGGTAAAATCAATAATGAAAGTATGTAGTCCACGCGAACAAAGTAGCGGACACAGCTTGTTTAAAATAAGATAACGGGTCAAAACTTGATACTATTCTTGAGAAGCCAACCGTGGTCATAAGCTGACTCTCGCCACGGTTGGTTCAATCTGAACGAATCGTCAGGCAGTAAAAAGTGAACTCTGACGTCATTTTTAGTAGTTAATACGATTATTAACTACTAATTAATAATGGTGTCACGTTTTGACCCGTAAACTTATTTAAAATAACTAGGTTAAACCGCTGAGTTGTTATCGATTTGACATTTTTTTATATTTCACTTCCAGATTGACCTCATCCCACCTGATGTTAAGTGGTAATGAGGTCCTAGCTTAAGGGTGACAAGTACAGCATAATAAATCTGCTACTGGACTTGTCGCCCTTACCTTGAAGGTTTGACCCCTGCTACTAATGCAGCACCCCCCAGGAGATCTGGAAACCTTACTCACACGCAGGAACACAACAACACTGAAGTGATTGTTATTTGGCTGCGGTCTTCTGTAAGGTAGAGTTATTTCACCAGTCGGGCTGCTCCAGTTCGAGCGGTAAATCGCTATGCCCTACCTCTCTTTGACATATGTCAAAACGGTAATTACTCAACGGCTTGGCTTTAGTGGTGCTAATGTTGTCCAGTGGTACTGGAGTCCTTACTCAATCATTTCAGGTGTCAACTCGTTTTTATTTTCCTTTTCTGGTACGTCTCTTGGAGTTGCTGGTGGACGTCTCTCGGCTGATGAGGGCGGCCCACGGCCCTGCCCCTCCCTTTTAAACCATATTTCTCTGTTGGGGTCCGGTTTGGGGCCAAACTGATAATGCCATGTGCTCCCATCGCTGACGGTACCTGCGTGAAAGGCCGTGTACCTATTAAAAGTGAGCGGCTGAATCTAACTCTGTCAACTCAATTAGGCCTAGAATGCGCATTAAGTCAAATTTATCGCATGAGACGACAAAAGTTTCGATACTGTTGATTGGCTAACAGCACACCGCACTCGTATTTTCAGCCAATCAGCAGCTGACTCGCTGACTTCAATTGATTTTGACGTTTGTTACGAGCGCGATAAAATTTAGTCGCGTGGCGCATGCTAGGCCTGCAGGAAAATAAGGCACGGTGGGCGTGGTTTAAAAAGTGAGCTAGCACCTATACAAATGCCGTTTCCACGAGTCAGAGTCTTCGGGAATATCAACTGAACGGTGAGCTAGAGCGTAATAGCCACAAATCGCACGAATGTCTAAAAGGGCAGATAAGCAAGTATACGTTAGTTTAAGACAGGTAGGGCATAGTGATTTATCGCTCGAACTGGAGCAGCCCGACTGGTGAAATACCTCCACCTTACAGAAGACCGCAGCCAAATAACAATCACTTCTGTGTTGTTGTGTCCCTGCGTGTGAGTGAGGTTTCCAGAGCTCCTGGACGGTGCTACATTAGTAGCAGGGGTCAAGCCTTTAAGGTAAGGGCGACAACTCCAGTAACATATAAGTAATGAACAATTTAAACTATTCCACGGACCCCAACCAAAAATATTTTTGGAAATGAAAAAAAAAACATTGCATTACTTAATTATTTCCTCCCATGAAAATTGTAAGAGGATAGGCGCTTTATTATTGAAAAATTAAAAAGAAGTACTAGGCAAAAGTCAACCCATCTCTAAACTAGCTCCGATGGGACTCTAACCCACGACTTTTAACTGTCCGGGTGAATGCTATTTTTTATTATTAAAACTAACTGATAGTCTCGTCGAGTTTATTACACAATTTCCTTATAAATAAGTTAAGACTGACTGACCTACTGCGGACCCTTGATACACATGCTACGCACCCCCAGGGGTCCATGGACCCCCCATTAAGAAACCCTGCTCTAAACGGTGGGCATTGGCGGAATCACTGCGTTGTTTCTAAACTCGAGATGAGTGCATTAATAATAAGACAATTGGCTACTTGACAGTTTTTGAAAAAGTATTGTAAAATGTGCGCCCGTTCATTTTATATCCCAAGCAATTCGATTTATCTGGAAATAATCTAAATAACCAGAGAAAAATAAGATTTTGTGTAACACATTTAAAAAGTGCGCGAAAACGCCTAGTAGCGTCACTGCTGCAATTATGACGTCAACGTCCTAAACAATGAACCGATACGCATAGGAACGACTTATTTTAGATAAACGGAAAATGTTTCAATAAATTCTTTATACGATTAGAGACCCAATAATTCAATTTAATCGGTAAAATAATCATTCTTTCGCCACATTAAAATAATTAATTTTCGCCGACAGCTGTCATTTCCGAATTGCAATTGTGGTTTCCGTTTCGGTTCTTTTGTTCCACAGATAAAAAAACTAAAATTTATTTTGCAAAAATAAAATACTAACTATGCTTTTAATTAAAAAGTAAAAATGTAAAATGATTACTTAACTAATAAGCTAACGTATCTAACACTTTTCATATTTTATTGTTAACACTGTCAAGTAGCCAATTGTCAACTCGTCAGTTATTTTTAAAGTTGATAACTAAGCCTAATAATTGTAAAGTGAAAATAATTTATTTATTATGTCTAGATGTATGTTCGTTAGTCACTAAAAATTACTAAATGGATTTGGACAAAATTTGGTACAAAGATAGATGAAATGCTTCTATTTCTATGAGCCAGTAAAAGTTTTCTATACATCAATTCAAATCCGAATGATATTTTAAAAAGCGTGTCAGGCCACGCTCAGTGTAGGGTTCCGTAGTTTTCAGTGCATCACAATACTTAAGTATCCTCACTTAAAGTTACAAAAATGGGCTATCTGTGTAACATTGACTCGACATAGGTAGGTAGGTATACAATAAAAAAATTTTTTTTCAAAAATTTCAAAAACTATTGAACCAAAATCAGGTTCAAATTAATTTTCCTAGAAAGCCTTTATGCAGTTCTATATTCTAGATTTTTTCATACTTTTTGAACGTATGGTTCAAAAGTTAGAGGGGGGGGGGGGGGGACACAATTTGTCTTTTCTTTTGGAGCGATTATTTCCCAAAATATTAAAATTATCAGAAAATGATCTTAGTAAACCCCTGTTTTATACCTATCCAACGATATATCACATGTTGGGATTGAAATAAAAAAAAAACACTCCCCAATTTACGTGTAGGGGGGTACCCTAAAAAAACCATTTGTTTTTAATTTTTAATTTTGCACTTTGTTGACGTGATTAATATACATATTTGTACCAAATTTCAGTTTTCAAGTGCAAACGTTTCTGAGATTATCCTCGGACGGGCAGACAGACAGACAGACATGGCGAAACTATAAGGGTTCCTAGTTGACTACGGAACCCTAAAAATTGTTGAAATGATAAAAATTCAAACAATTATAAACTTACTACAACTCATCAGTATGACAATTAACGCCAAAATATGATGACACATTATATCTACATTTTAATTCAATCTTTGAATTTTAAAACCGCTATTAAAACAAGGCTTCGTCTTTTATCAAAACTTCTCCAACATCATATCATTTCTGAACTTTAATTTCACGGTCGTTTTACGCAGAAATAATTGGGTAGTTTTCGTTCGTAAGCTACATAAAGGTTGTCACGCGGTTTTTATTTTTATTTAATTGACTTTCTGCTTAGTAGGGTAAACGCTGTGGAAGCAAAGGCTGAGCCGATTTCCCATAGCGCCGCCATTTAGGCGATGAGGGTCCAACCGGACAACAGGGAGTCCCACACACGCCGTCACCCTCCCTCGGGGTGACGGTACGGTGCATCAACGCATTTCCCCCCGACATAAAAAAAAAAAGGTATATTGGTGATATAGGTAACTTGATGATAACGTTTTAAACTGATTGCCACACAATGTTAAATTTAAATTTTATTTAAAATTTAAATAAAACACAATTGCTTACACTCGTAGCAACCTCCTTAGCGCTGTCTCATGAATGTGCTCGCATAGGGAATTTTGTGGCAATCAGTTTAAAAAGTTATCATCAAGTTACCTATATCACCAATATACCTTCCTTTACCCTACCTATAGGTACGTGTTTTTTGTAGAAGTTGGAAGTATATTTTATTTAATTAATGTATGTTTATGTATATTTTTCTACACTAACTTATACTTTTCTAAATTGACTTGTGTCTGTGTGTGCTGTGATGACGCCTCCAGTTAGTATCCGTCGTCTGGTGCTCATAGTACAAGGGGAAACCTTAGTTTGAGACCAGGTGATTGGTGTGTTATTAGTTTGTTTATTTTATAGATAGGACCGTAATGTTTAGTTAATTATGATTTTTTTTTAGATTGCTTACGCACTCTTTCATTATCCATAGGTAATAACTAATATTATAATTTATGCGAAAGTAACTCTGTCTGTCTGTCTCTGTCTCTCCAGCTTTCACGCCTGTAGGTACACACTCTAACGCTGCGGATCGCATTGCCGCCTTAGGTTTGTAATTGGAAGCGCAGCGATTACGTATGTTTGTGTAACGCACAATACATTAACAAGGGAGAAGTGCCATACTGCTTCATTACAAACAAATGCTGTGTCTCCAGTTTTCTCCTACCACCGCCAACACGCACACACTGAGCAACGTAGAAACAAAAGCCACCGAGTCAATGACAACATACAAACAAGAGCTGTGATTGGCGTTGATACGTTTCACACACACTTAAAGAATAGCAATTTATTTTACATTTACGGTAGTGGGAGACGTTGTCTTTAATAATAGTACTATATAATTATAGTCTGCGTCGCTGAGCAGCGGCCGCACCACAAAATAAATCACGTCGCGACTATACCCATACCGCGCTTGATACATTGCTCCGTGGTTTAGCGCAGTAAAGGTTGCTGGTCGCGCCGAACAGTTAATGTACAACTCTCACAGCTAAAATACAGATTTTCGTTCAATACCATAGTTCACCCACGTAGCAGTGTGTTTATTAGTTAAAATATTTGTTTTTACTGAGTTATAAGTAAAAAAAGAATACTTTCATGTGGTATGTGATCCCATCGTTCTTGAAGTTTATAGTTTCACTCCTATTATTACACGTAACAACGCTACAAGTTGGCATTTTGATATCATTACACCACCACGGTAGAATCGCGACTGATTAAGCGGCGCGCAGTGATATTTCGTTTTGGGCATGTCGCGGGGGCACGGGTCATGCGTCCGTTTCATATCTATTTCTTTCTATGATCTGAGGTGTAACGGTACCTTTCCTATTCCTACAACTTAGATTGTGTGTCGGCGGTTGCGCCCGCCGTTCCAGATTTATCAGTCTCACTTGGTACCTAAATGAGTAAAGGCGTTTCATTAACTCCTTCTGTCGTAGTATCGCACTAACTATACAGTGATAAGAATCTAAGTAATGGCAAATACTTAACACTGAACCGATTTTGATGAAATTTGGTATAGGTATACGTTGATCCTAGAACTATAACAGACAAAGGCTACTATTTGTTATGAAAATAAGGGGGGAATGGGGGTAATGCTACCGTTGATTTGGTTTGGTGGTAACTCTCTTCGTCAAGATACTTGGGTTCAAACTCAAACTCAAATATTTCTTTATTCAAGTAGGTTACATGTAACACTTTTGAATCGTCATTGAATACAATGCAAAGTGATTCTACTTCCGGTTCGGAACCTATATCTACCGAGAAGACACCGGTAAGAAACTCAGCAGATTAGTTACAGTAGCAGTATCTAACTTATTGCTATGTGAAGAACACTTTGGACCAAGTCATATAGTTTTATTTTGATGAGTGAAAAAAGCATGAAGTATTATTTTATTTTAAGAGGTAAGCTGGAGCAGACCAGTTCCCAGGTTCGATTCCCATCTAGGTACTATTTGGATTTATGCTTCCAAAAATTAATATAGATTGATCAATACAGTACACAACGCATGAAAGTTCAGTAGAGGGGTGTATGACGAATTCGTAAATACTGTGCGAAGAAGTGACGGCGCGCTAAATGTTAAGCTTAACTTTTCATATGTATAAAAGAAAAATATTATTTTTATATTTTTCGGTAATCTAACTTTTGGACTAGACATTTTAAGTCAATTTTTGTCTGTCTATTTGTTCAGGCTAATCTCTTAAATAGCTGTACCAATTTTGAAAGGACTTATTTATTGGCAGGTAGTTGATATAATAGGGTATAAGGGTTACTTTTATTTAATAAAAAATAAATTCATAATTCTGTATTCCACGCGAACGAAGTCGCGGGCACAGCTAGTTTATAATAATTCTGTATAAGCTTCATACATGGGACTAGGTAAAAGAAAAATAATTGAAAATTTTATTTAAATATAAATATGTCACTTTATTACAAAAGTTAATATATTTTAAATAGCCTTATATTATTATAAAACATAAATAATTGTAGAAATTTTAAATACCTACTTAAATTAATAATACACTGTTTCAATAACTTAATATTTCATATACATTATTTTGCATAATTTAATCTTAATTAAACTAAAACTTAAAAAAATATAATACTAAATGTATTAATTTTGTTTATAGTTATTAATATTAACTGTTTGTATGTCTGCGTACGACGACCTACGTAGCCGAAAGGCGAGCGGGCCGCACTTTGGCGTCGCGCCATCTCTCGAGGTCCCGGGTTCGATCCCCGGTCGGGTTAATATGGGAAACGAACTTTTCTCAATTATCTCGGGTCTGGGTGTTGTGGTACCGTCGTTGTTTCGGGTTTGTAGTCGATTGGCAAGAAAGAAACTTTTTGTGGGCGTTTCGCACGAATGTATTTTAAATGCGTGCGAATTGACTCCTTTAAGAATTTAAATTAAATTAAATTAAATTTCGTTTATTTCAGATAGTAGCATCCATAAAATCAAACAGAAGTAACAATTAAATTAAATATACATAAAATTAAAACTAAAATCAAATTAAAAATAAAATTAGAATCAAACATTATAAATCATTTGAAATCCAAAAAAAAACATGTCAAAAATTAAAAATATTAATAATACGAATAAATAATAAAATGTCACTTAATAAACATACAACAATAATAATTCATTTATATAATTTTAGATTTAAATAATAAAATATATTTATAATGTCTGACTCAGCATAAATAAAAATAAAAGAATCAAAATTATAAATTAACTTATTTGATGAAAGGCGATGAACTGGCATGCAGTTTCATCCACCTTTGCACCATCGGGGAGTCCCACCGCTCAGCCAAAACACTCACAATGCTGTTGGCACTGCCCCGGAAACGATTAAGCAGCGAGGCACACCTTTTTCTGATGATGGCATAAAAATCATCAGTTTGTGCCTGTGCGAACATCATTGAGGCGCTGCAAAACCGCGGCAGCCCCATCAGCATCCTGAACGCATTGTTGTACTGTACGCGCAGGGCGCTGTATGTCCGCTGCGTGTAGCTGGTCCACAGGCTGCACGTGTAAAAAGACTGACAGTAAGCCTTAAATAAAGTTGCCTTCACTGGTACAGTACAACGTGCAAACCTGCGAGCCAACATGTTACACCGAACAGACAGCGACCTGCGCTCCCTCTCAATATCCTCATTATCACATAAATCTTCTGTGACCCAGTGACCCAGATATTTGAATTTACTTACCCTGTTCAGAGTAGCACCGCAAAGCGTGATTTGTGCTGCAGATGAGTAGGTCTTGGTACCAGCTTTAAAAATCATGTACTCACTCTTCTTAGGGTTGTATCTGAGCCCATGGGCCCCAGCATACGACTCACAGATTCGAAGGAGTCCTCGGAGCCCGCTAACCGTAGGGCTCAACAGCACCATGTCATCTGCATAACTAATATTATTAATGCTCACCCCACCAACAGAACACCCGACATTGGCACTATTGAGCCCCTCGATGAGCTGGTTCATGTAAAGGTTGAATAGGCGTGGCGAACTCAACCCCCCCTGCCTCACCCCGCACTCCAACCCATACACGTCCGAAAACAAGCAAGTTTAAAAGCATACTACTAGTTCTTGAAGGAGTCGATTCGCACGTATTAAAAATACATTCGTGCGAAACGCCCACAAAAAGTTTTTTTTTTAGAAAGGGGACGATTCGCACGTTGGGGCGAATTTATTTCGTGCCAATCGACTACTAACCATGGTTTCTGCAACACAAGTGCTAAAACTACTTACCAAAGAATCAGAGCAATGTAGGCGATGTTGTCAAATATTTATTTATTTATATTTATGTGTAATAGTAGCTCCAGAATGGATGAACAGATTATGATTTATTTTTGTTTGATAGGTGAATTAGTTGCGAGTGCTCTTATCTATGTTTGATGATAAGCAGTCCAAGATGGCGGCCAACACAAAATGGCGGATTAAATATTGTGACACTACTCCCTTAACATAGGTATCAAATAAAAGGGCTCGAGTAGTATTGATAATTTCGAATTCAAGATTTATCAATTTCGCACGTTTGAGGTTATTAAAAAAATATATATTCTTTGTAATATCGCCATTCTGTTTCTATAAAATGTTTGATGCAGAAACATCCCTATCGATACTAACAACACTATGTCAATATCGATAGTTTTACTATAAGTAGTTTAATAGATGCTAGCGATTATCGATTGTAATAGTACGGGTAGTGAATGTATCGATAGTATCGATATTAAGTGATGCACTCACTATCGATACAAAGCGATTCACACAACATCGATACGAAGTGATTCACTCACTATCGATATGAAGTGACTCACTCACTATCGATATAAAGCGACTCACTCACTATCGATACGAAGTCATTTACTCACTATCGATATGAAGTGACTCACTCACTATCGATACGAAGTCATTTACTCACTATCGATATGAAGTGACTCACTCACTATCGATATGAAGCGTCTCACTCACTATCTATAAAAAGCGACTCACTCACTATCGATAGGAAGTGACTCACTATCGATATAAAGCGACTCACTCACTATCGATACGAAGTCATTTACTCACTATCGATATGAAGTGACTCACTCACTATCGATACGAAGTCATTTACTCACTATCGATATAAAGCGACTCACTCACTATCGATACGAAGTCATTTACTCACTATCGATATGAAGTGACTCACTCACTATCGATATGAAGCGTCTCACTCACTATCTATAAAAAGCGACTCACTCACTATCGATAGGAAGTGACTCACTATCGATATAAAGCGACTCACTCACTATCGATACGAAGTCATTTACTCACTATCGATATGAAGTGACTCACTCACTATCGATATGAAGCGTCTCACTCACTATCTACATAAAGCGACTCACTTACTATCGATAGGAAGTGACTCACTATCGATATAAAGCGACTCACTCACTATCGATACGAAGTCATTTACTCACTATCGATATGAAGTGACTCACTCACTATCGATATGAAGCGTCTCACTCACTATCTACATAAAGCGACTCACTCACTATCGATATGAAGTGACTCACTCACTATCGATATGAAGCGTCTCACTCACTATCTACATAAAGCGACTCACTTACTATCGATAGGAAGTGACTCACTATCGATATAAAGCGACTCACTCACTATCGATACGAAGTCATTTACTCACTATCGATATGAAGTGACTCACTCACTATCGATATGAAGCGTCTCACTCACTATCTATAAAAAGCGACTCACTCACTATCGATAGGAAGTGACTCACTATCGATATAAAGCGACTCACTCACTATCGATACGAAGTCATTCACTCACTATCGATATGAAGTGACTCACTCACTATCGATATGAAGCGTCTCACTCACTATCTACATAAAGCGACTCACTCACTATCGATAGGAAGTGACTCACTCACTATCGATATGAAGCGTCTCACTCACTATCTACATAAAGCGACTCACTCACTATCGATAGGAAGTGACTCACTATCGATATAAAGCGACTCACTCACTATCGATACGAAGTCATTCACTCACTATCGATATGAAGTGACTCACTCACTATCGATATGAAGCGTCTCACTCACTATCTACATAAAGCGACTCACTCACTATCGATAGGAAGTGACTCACTATCGATATAAAGCGACTCACTCACTATCGATACGAAGTCATTCACTCACTATCGATACGAAGTGACTCACTCACTATCGATACAAAGTGATTCACTCACTATCGCCAGTATCTCAACACTATTCAGGCCCCACTCTTCCCCCCATCCGCGCACCTGTGCCGCCTCAAGCCGCTGCTCTGCGTGAAGTGACTATTACACACGTGACAGGCGAACGGCCGCTCGCCCGTGTGCACCCTCATATGCAGCTTCAAGTTCCCACTAACAGAGAACTGCTTGCTGCAGACGGTGCAGCTGAACGGCCTGTCCTCCGAATGGACCCTCATGTGCTTGGACAAGTTACCTATCTGCTTGTTGCACACTTTACACGTATACGGCTTGATACCCGTATGGATTCTCATATGCCGTTTCAGCTGACCCGTTTCCCGAAAGTGCCTCTTACAGATCTCACAAGGATACGGCTTCTCCCCCGTATGCACCCGCATATGGATCTTTAGATAACCGTTATCAGAAAACGGTTTTTTGCACACCTTACAAGAAAACGGCCTTTCCCCCGTATGAGTCCTCTCGTGGAGCTTGAAACTAGCCATCTGAGCGAACTGTCTATCACAAAATGAACAAGTATACGGCTTGAATCCGGTATGAATTCTCATGTGGACTTTCAAGGTAGTGTACGCCCTGAAATCCTTCTTACAGACTTCGCATGAAAATGGTCTTTCCCCTGTATGCTGTCTTTCGTGAATGGACAAATAGCTTTTGCTGGAGAATTCCTTGTTGCAAATTTTGCAGGAATATGGTTTAACGCCTGTGTGAATTATGAATATATGCCGCTTTAAATGCGTGCGCTGGGGAAATCTTCTCCCGCAGACATCGCATACATAAGGTCTTTCCCCTGTATGGGTCAGCATATGAGATTTGAGAGTCTGATTGTGCCCGAAGCATTTGTTGCAGACTTGGCACTGGTATTTCTTCTCGCCCGTATGCGTCTTTAAATGCTCTTTCAGTCCTTTCTTCTTCAGAAACTCTTTGCTGCAATAGCTGCATTTGAATTTCTCGACTTCGAAATGCGTTTTCAAATGCTTCTTCAGTATTTTCGATTTATCGAAGTGTTTGTTGCAAATAGTGCAGGGATATTTGTCATCAATTTTGTGACTGTCCTCTAGGTGTTTCGTTAAGTCGTTGCTTTTTACGAATTTGGTGTTGCATAGTAAGCATTTGTGTGTTTTTTCGCCTGTATGTATTTTCATATGGACCTCTAATGAACCGTTGTAGGAGAATTGCTTTTGGCAAACCGAGCACGCGAATTTTTTGGATTTTGACTTTTGTTGCTTGGGATTTACGTCTGAAATTGAAAATTTTTCATTACTGTACTGTTTCATACCCTAATACTTATCAGGGATTGTTAGTGAACGAAAAAAAACATAGAAGCATTTCTAACGTTGAAAATGGCACCACGAAAAGTAAGGCACGGTGGGCGTGGTTTAAAAGTGAGCTAGCGCCGGTACGAATACCGTTTCTACGGATGCCGCGGATCATAGGCGCGGACCAATCACAGCGCGTGTTCCATCCCATTCTATAGATGACTGATGTAACTAACGGACCCTGTCTTTTTGTCGACCTAAACGCATTAGACTTAAAGTTGTTTTTCAAGTGTCGATACTTCATTACTATATCGCGTATCTGTTGCTTGTGTGCTTTACATTTGTGTGTGTTTTGGTGCCGATATACGATTGAAGTTAGTATGACGGCAATTCTTCCATGTTTTTTTGTTCGCCGGGGATAGTGAAATTAGATTTTTCCATCAGTTCTAAATTGGATTGAAATAATCCATACTAATATCATAAATATCGAAAGTAACTCTGTCTGTCTGTTTGTTTATCTGCCCGGCTTTCACGCCTAAACCACAGAATCAGATTTTGAAGAAATTTGGTGTAGGTATACGTTGACCTCTAAAACGGACATAGGCTACTTTTAGTTTTGAAAATAAGGGGGGATGGGGTTACTCTTGAAAGTTTACATGGGAAAATGTTAATTTTTTACTTGGATTAAAAATGGACTCACTTTTAGTTTCGAATATTAGGGGAGATAGGGGTAAAACCGACCTAGAAAGTACGTAGTCCACGCGAACGTAGTCGCGGGCACAGCTAGTATTAAATAACAGGCATTTTTTTAATTCGCTCTTCAAGATAGACCTCATCCCTCTTTATGTTAAGTGGTGATGAGGTCATAGCTTAAGGGCGACAAGTATAGCATAATAAAGCTGTTAGGTACTGGACTTGTCGCCCTTACCTTGAAGGCTTAACCCTTGCTACTAATATAGCACCCCCCAGGAGCTCTGGAAACCCACACACGCAGGAACAACAACACAGAAGTGATTGTTGTTTGGCCGCGGTCTTCTGTAAGATGGAGGTATTTCACCAGTCGGGCTGCTCCAGTTCGAGCGATAAATCGCTATGCCCTACCTCTCTTAAAATCGGCAAAGTATCTGCAATACCTGGTTCTTCCTCGTCGCTACGGCTTTGAAACCATTCGGCGTCGTGATCAGAATCCTGGCTACCCTGGTCTCGTCTTCGGAGCGAGGACAGAGGCTGATCTTCAATATCTACCGGCTGAATGAATATCTCCATTGAGGGTATTTTCACATCTAAAAGGGTTAAAAAGAAAAGATAAAATGAAAAAAGACCGACACAAGAAGTGTGAAAAAAGCGACAGAAATACTGACTGAGCCACAAGTCGCCCAAGCCCAAGTGGCTCACTTATTAAATTTGTAGCCAACTTATTATTTTGGTTAGGTTAGGTTAAAATTATTTTGATGCTCTATTAAATGGAAACCTTAAGTAAATATAAAACTTACCATCGTCATATTTAATTTCTTTTTCTTCTTTCGTAAATGAGGTATCTTCTTTTAGACCTTAAAAAAGCAAAAATTAAATAGATTATTTATTTATTTATTTATTTATACGGTACAGCAACAAAACACAAATTAAACAAAACAATTACAATAAACGTTAAAGATAGCATTAAATTTGAGTTCAAATGATAGCTGCACACAACAAGAATACAACATTTTGAAAAATCGCTAGGTACGTCTGTTTAGTACAATGTAGCATATTTTTATTATTGAAAACGTATCTTTATTTTAATATTTGTAACAAATATATTGTGTAATAGCGGCCTGTAATTCTCAACTCAACTCAACTCAAATATTTCTTTATTCAAGTAGGTTACATATAACACTTTTGAATCGTCATTGAATACAATGCAAAGTGACTCTACTGCCGGTTCGGAACCTATATCTACCGAGAAGACACCGGTAAGAAACTCAGCAGATCAGTTACAGTAGCAGTATCTAACTTATTGCTATGTGTAGCTAGCTTGTAGTAATGTTACCGTTTTTACCACATTCTCCACTGATTCTATACTTCTATTGGTTGCAGAATGATGTTATATAGCCTAAAGCCTTCCTCGATAAATGGACTATCCATTTAAAAATAATGTTAATTTTAAGACTTTCACGTTCCATTTTAAACATTTAAAATAAATTAACGTTCAAAACGCGACACTATTTTTATTTAGTAGTTAATACGAACTACTTACTGCTAGACGTTTCGGTTAGGTTGCACCAACCGTGCTCACGAGCTGACTATGACATAAGTCAGCTCGCGAGCACGGTATTTTAAATAAATAAATATTGGACAACATCACATACATTGCTCTGATTCTGTGGTAAGTAGCTTAAGCACTTGTGTTACAGAAATCAGAAACAACGACGGTACCACAACACCCAGACCCGAGACAATATGGAAAAGTTCGTTTCCCATATTGACCCGACCGGGGATCGAACCCGGAACCTCAGAGATGGCGCTCGCCAAAGTCAGGCCCGCTCGCCTCTCGGCTACGGAGGTCGTCAAAATTTTAAATGTACAAAATAATGTTTCAATTCGAACCAATAGATTAACGCGATTATTATTAATTATATTGGTCATTGTTACTTAGAATATTTATGTACAGTCGCCGTCAGATATATTGGAGCAGACATAGTGACCAAATACTTCTGAACAGTTAAAATGTCAATAAGTTCCATACACCACACGTTACCATTAATATCTGAACATTCACTACTTCAATAATATCTGAGCAGATGCTTGTCAATTTGATATTAGACCTTAATAAGGTCTAATCAAATTGCAAGTGTTTACCTTGAATTTAGTTTAACTGACTAGATAATAGCCGCAGATGGCTTTTTCATCTTCACCGAGCTTGCGGGGGAGCGGAACGCTTTCACCCAAAAATTTAAACAACAACTAAACACCAGCATACAATATTCATATGTACATGATAGATTTATCTAACTATATGTCACCGTAAGATTATAAAAATCGTTAGATAACAATCTATCTCGCGAGATTGTAAACTGTCGGCAGATTGTGAACCGTAACATTTGATTGCAATTGGTATTGGTAGCTTCATTTGCTTTATATAGACTATTCATAAGTATTACTAATGTAATCTATGTGAATAAAAAAGATTGACTTTGAATTAAACGCATTATTTTTCGCTATACAATTTAATCTATCGATGGGAATCGGTCAAATTGTGAACTGATGTAGAACGGAATGCATCTAGCACGCTGATTGGTTGAGAGTTATGTGCCCCCCGCTGCCCCGGCATTTCCTGGTCGTGATTGGTCGATCATACAATAAACCGACCAATCAGGAAGAGCTTTCGGATAGTTGACAGTTTGACGCGGGACAAATTGTAATTTAACAGTTTCACTTCGATAGATTACAATATAGCGAAAAATAATGCGTTAAATTGCAATCGTAATGTTACGGTTCACAATCTGTCGACAGTTTACAATCTCGGCCAACGATGTCATCGCTTCACCGTGGAAAATATTCCATCACGAACCAAAAAGTTCGGTAACTCTTATCTTTGCCGGACCATAAAGAAGTGGAACTCGTTGCCGGCTCATGTGTTTCCTCCTTCCTTTGACATGGATTCCTTCAAAAGGAGCGTGAAGAAACATCTTGCGGGCCAGTATGGCGATGCTAACGGATAGGATATTTTGATATCAAATCCGTTGTCATCGCGATGTGGGTTCCTCTCTTGCTTACCATCAGGCTGGGAGGAGCCAATATACTGCGCTACTATAAAAAAAAAAAAAAAAAAAAAAAAAACGATGTTTATAATCTTACGGTGACATATATATGCTTACCCTCTGAGAAACAGTCCACTTCAACCTTGACATCTTTACTAAACGAGGATTGTGAAACTGAAACAAAAAAACAAGACGATTTATTTTTATTTATTGTAATATGTCAGATGACTCGGTGAAAAATAATGATTTTTTTAATAACTTTTACAGCAGAGATGCAACGGATACCGGATATCCGGCCGGTGATCAGGCCGAATATCCGGTATCCGGCCTATATTCGGTCGACCAAACGATACCTAAATTTTAGTTTGTCGGTGGGCGCGTCGTCCAGGTTTCAAGCTGTTACGTATTGTAGGTTCGCGCGGACTGTTTTCTAGCCAAGAAACGAGTTTTATTAAGTTATTGTGCGGAACTATTTCATATGCAGTACACGTGCGCCCGCTTCATTTGCTGAATAGATAAGTTTTTTTTGTGTTTAATGTGTGTAGTGGTGTATATTGATAATTTATTGTTGTTTTCTTGTATACTAACCATTTTTCAAAGGTAATTACCAAACAGAATCACTATCCTGTATCCGGCCGGATAGCGCGTAACTATCTGTTATCCGGCCGGATAGTAAAATAATGGCCGGATAGGCCTAATACCGCATAGCAACCGGATATCCGTTGCATCTCTACTTTACAGTGCTTCACGCCGTACTAGCGAATTTTAAATATTTTAAAGAAACAAAAGAAAAATCATCTCCCCTTGCGGTGCGGAGCTCGAACCAATGATCTTCACGTAGCATGCTGCTCTTCCAACTGAGCTAATCGCAAATTATTGCAAGAAAAAAGTATCAAATATCTCACATTTAATCCCTTGCTGATCACAATACTGTCGGAGCTTGTCTTCACACGCTAGCACTTGCTTCTTGAAGGTAGCAGCGTCTCGCAGCCGGGGCTCGCACGCTGTGCAGATGCTGTATGTGTTGCTGCCCATCTCATCAGGTAAAGGGATCATCTGCAAACAAGTTTTTTATTTCGGCCGCCAGCTAATATGCACATGTAAACTTAGTCTTATTTAACAATAAATATAGATGGTCAATTTAACCCCTATCTCCCCTTTATAAATATTCGAATCAAAAGGTAGTCTATGTTTTAATCTAAGTTTTGAGCTTTATTTTTGCCTATATGTCACTCACTTAAAAAATAAACATTTTCATATAATCTTTCAAGGGTATTACAATTCTTTGTACAACTTTTTTTTAAATATTTTCAATAATAGTATTGTTCATGTTTGGCTACTTGACAGTTTTTGAAAAAGTATTGTAAAATGTGCGCCCGTTCATTTTATATCCCAAGCAATTTGATTTATCTGGATAAAATGTAAATAACCAGAGAAAAATAAGATTTTGTGTAACACATTTAAAAAGCGCGCGAAAACGCCAAGTCTCGTCACTATTGCAATTATGACGTCAACGTCCTAGACAACGAACCGATACGCATAGGAACGACTTAATTTAGATAAACGGAAAATGTTTCAATAAATTCTTAATACGATGAGAGACACAATAATTCAATTTAATCGGTAAAATAATCATTGTTTCGCCACATCGAATTCACACGGAAACGCGGCGGGCGTTAGAACTAAGATTGGGTTACCCAATTTCAATTTGGTTGATTTATTTTTGTCCCGTATTTAAATTATCATAATATTGTTTACTAATTAAATTTAAGGCCCAATACCCGTTACTAAACATAATTAAGTGTTAATTACAAACAATTACGTGTTTTCTATTGTGATAGTTAAGTGTAAGTGATAATAAACGTAAGTAAAAATTGTCGTGATAACAGTGTCTGACAGTTATACCGGCGATTTGAAAATTGTGAATCATTGTCATTTCTTTGTTATTATTTTGTATGGTTTAACAATAATCAAACGTTATTTACGCATGTACATTGTGAATCCTACTCGAAATAGATGCGCGAAGAGGTTTTACACTAAATTATAACCTCCAAATTGGTCATTAGGCGCTTTGGAAATCTTTGTTTACAAAAAAAAAAAATATTCATATTTATTAAGATGCAAACTCGCAGTGCCCTAGCTCGCCAGCTCGACTTGGCTTTGAAGGAACTGAGGGCGTCCAAAGAGTCAATTGAACAATTACATTTGGAAAGAGATGACAATGAGAAGGAAATGTTGGAGGTCATTAATAGGAGTACTTTGTTAAAAAAAGAAATGGCTGAGTTGCACACACAATATATATTAGTTATCGACGAGCGGGACCGACTACAAGGCATAGTGGACGGCTTTGGCGAGTGCAGCGAGGACTACGTGCGGGGCCTCAGACGCATCACCATACTGGAGCATGAGCTGCAAGAGGCCCACCACACTATAACGCACATGGAGTCCGAGAAGACAGAAGCCGTAGTCAACCAAAATAAAAGCCTCTTTGACGAATTAATTGGTAGTGCACACAGCCATGTTTCTGCTGCAATTGATACAGCTGATGAAATTATTGATTTGACAAATGATGTTACAGTATATTCCAAATCTTCACCAGGTATTGTTAAATGCAGCAAAAACAAGTTTAGAAAATATGTCAGAATTAATAAATATATTAAAAATACCCGTAAATTAATAAAGAAACAAAAATGTATGTATACAAAAGTTAAATATATTAATGAAAGAAGAAAATTAGGTGATGAATTAGACCTATACTCTTTAACATTGCAGAGTAATATGAAAGATCATGAAAATTATGTAAATTTATTAGAATCTGAAATATATAATCTTAAAGAGCAGTTACAAAATATTTCACATAGATTTAATTGTGAAAAGAAAGAGTATGGTGAACACATTTTGGCTTTGCAGGACCTCTTAGGCAACTTAAATAACTCGGTCACAGTGCAAGAAAGCTGCCAGATGAGTTCTCAGCTATACTGTGAGTCACCAACCCTTACAAAAAAATTATCCCCATGTAAATTGACCGCCAACAATCCTAACACCAAAACCAGTTTGAACAATATTGTAATGTTTAGTGATGAGTTTGGTAAAAATATGGGCCACTTTCTTAGTACCTACATGGGACTACCAGTAATCAATCACTGTATGCGGGGTGCTAATTATTCTAAAATAATACAAAACATTGTAAACTATAAATTTAACCCCAACACCACTATTATATTAATGACTTGTAATAGGGACAGTGTAAACAAAAAAAAACTGATTGAGTTCTGTGACATATTGTATTTACTAAAAAATGTAAACAAAATAGTTTTGTTTACACTACCATACTGTGAAGGATTGCCACAATCTGAAAATAATTTTAGATTCAAATTAAATTTGACATTAGACACTGTGACATTTTCTAATAATAAAATACATGTGGTGGACATTAATAATTTACTTCGAATTTATAATATTAAATTGACTAAAGATAAATTTTATCTTTCAAATTATATTAAACGACAGGTAGCTATTTCGCTATGTTATTTCTTTATGTGTTCAGCCAATAATTTGGCTAATAAAACTGCTTCTTTTGAGCAGCATTTTACAACTGACATATCAAATATTAAAAATCTGACATTGGATAATTTAAATTAATTAATGAGACAATAGAGGAGAACTCTTGCAATAAAGTAAAATTAAAAAGTAAGCCCTCTTGTTTTTTAAATTTAGTACATCAAAATATACAGGGCTATTCTGGAAAGGAATTAGAAATTGGTTTATTTTTAGATGACAAAAATATACATATATTATGTTTAACTGAACATTGGCTGAGACAATGTGAATGTTTAATTAGTATCGATAATTACAAAGTTATTAGTTCGTTCATGAGGAAGTCATCTATTCGTGGTGGGTCACTAATATTAATGCATAATAAGTATAGGTCTAAAGAACGTAAAGACATAGTAGCACTTTCAATTGAGCGAACTATAGAACTACATATCGTGTGCAGAAATGGAACATTATATTATTATATGTGTATATAGGCCTCCTCAATCGAATTTTGATTTATTTGAATCCACTATGGAGGAAGTGCTAAAAAAAACTTGTAAATCAAGTAAAGAGGTAGTTGTGTGTGGAGATTTTAATGTCAATATTCTCGATAAATCTCAAACATCTGTAAGGTTCTTAAATTTATTTAAATCCTTTAATTTAGTTAATCTCTTTTCAGAACCTACAAGAATTTCTCCAACTTCAGCTACCTGTCTTGATAATATTTTCTTAAAAAATAGTTCAATAAATAAGTCAATTATAAACTGTTTACAATCAGATCATTTTGGACAAATAGCAACACTTGAGCATCATCATGTTTCCGACTTGGTTGAAATTGTTTGTAGACCTATTACAGAATACCGAAAAGACATATATAAAAGTAAAATTTGTGAAAAAATTTCCAAACTACATTTTCATGATGAAAATGTTGATAGTCTGTTTGGGAATTTATTTGATCTGATCGATGGTGAATTTAATAATGTTTTCAAAAAAAAGAAAGTTAAAATAGATAAAAGTAAAACTAAATTTAGTGACTGGGCTACGCCTGGAATTTACAAGAGTAGGAACAGGTTATATGAACTATACAATATCAAAGCCTACTCAAAGGACCATAAAACCATTGAATATGTAAAACGGTATTCTAAATTATTCAGAAAAGTATGCTACATTGCTAAATCAATTTTTTTTACGCAATAAAATCATTGGCTCTAATAATAAAATTAAAGCCACTTGGAATATAATTAACAAAGAGGCATGTAAATTAAAACCTCATGATCGTAGCTTTTCCCTCAAGATAAATGATAATTATTTAAATACCGATAAAGACGTAGCGGATGCTTTTCAAGATTTCTTCACGGATATACCTATTTCTACAACGCGTCTTTTAAAATCCAACCCAGATCATGCCAAATGTATTTTATCATCTAGTGTAAATTTGTATGATAGTAAATTTAGTTTTGATTATATTACTCCAGACACCATAACCAAAACATTCAAACAACTGAATATTAAGAAAACAGAAGATTTATGGGGTATCTCAACTGACGTAATTAAATCCATCATACATAATATTGCACCTCACCTAGCTTTGATTTTTAATAAATGTATAGATGAAGGTCAGTTTCCGAACTTAATGAAATGGAGTAAAATCATACCACTTTTCAAAGCAGGAATCAAAAGTGACCCATCCAATTTTAGACCTATTTCAATATTACCTGCATTAAGTAAAGTCTTTGAAAAAATTATATTTAATCAACTGCTTGAACACTTTAACAACAACAACATTTTACATAAAAATCAGTTTGGTTTTACTAAAAATAAATGCACCACTGATGCAGGAATTACATTAATGGCACACATTCTTGATGCTTGGGAAAATAAAAAGGACGCATTAGGTATATTTTGTGATTTATCTAAAGCATTCGATTGCGTTGACCATAAAATACTATTACTTAAGTTGGAGCATTATGGTGTTGCATGTGATGCATTAAATCTGATAGAGTCATACCTTACTGGGCGAATACAAAAAGTAAATATTAATGGAACTAACTCTTCCGGCGCACCACTACTTATGGGAGTGCCCCAGGGATCTATATTGGGTCCATTGTTGTTTTTGATTTATATAAATGATCTACCATATTTTGTCGAAGGCATGTGTGAGATTGTATTATTCGCCGATGATACTTCGTTAATATTTAAAATTGACCGTGGATGTAACAATTTTGACGAGGTGAATAATGCTCTTTCCCAAGTTGTTCGCTGGTTTTCAATCAATAATTTATTGCTCAATTCCAAAAAAACAAAATGTATCAAATTTACAATGCCTAACGTCAAACAAATAAATACATGTATTTGTATGAACAATGAAGTAATCGAGATAGTAAATTCAACAAAATTCCTAGGAATTACTTTAGATTCCAAACTGCAATGGAATTCTCATATCGTTGCCCTGGCAGGAAGACTTAGTTCGGCTGCATATGCTGTAAGGAAAATAAGAAACCTAACTGATGTAGATACGGCAAGATTAGTTTATTTTAGTTATTTCCATAGTGTTATGTCATATGGTCTATTGTTATGGGGCTCTGCAGCAGATATCCAGACAATTTTTGTACTGCAAAAAAGAGCCATACGCTTTATTTACGACCTTAGACCACGTGACTCACTGAGGGAATTTTTTAAAGAAATTAATATTTTAACAATAGCGTCTCAGTACATTTTCGACTGTATTTTGTATGTACGAAAAAACTATACGCTTCTTCCTAAAAAATCAGATACCCATAGATTTAATACAAGAAATAAACAAAAGCTTGCCGTCCCAAAACTCAGACTTCATAAAAGTAGTAATTCCTTCATGGGGATAAGTATAAAAATATTTAATAAGTTACCACAAAGCATTATTGACTTGCCCATGCATAGATTTAAGACTCAAATTAAAACATGGCTTATCAAAAAGGCTTATTACACTGTACAAGATTTTTTTAATGATAAAAATATGTGGAATTGTTAAAATGTCCATCTGCACCTAGATAATTTATATTATTAATTCAAATATTTTAATGTCCAATTGTGATGTTTGTCATTTATTTTAAAAGAGGATATCTGTTGAGTTTGTTGCGGCGCTTCTTCTCAACAGAACCAACGTCGAGGCGCTGGTAGGAAAAAATAATTGACGTGCAAAAGAATTTATTGTAAATCCACTTGCAGAAATAAATCATTTCATTTCATTTCATTTCATTTCATTTCATTTCACATTAAAATAAATAATTTTCGCCGACAGCTGTCATTTCCGAATTGCAATGGTGGTTTCCGTTTCAGTTCTTTTGTTCCACAGATAAAAAAAAGTAAAATTTATTTTGCAAAAATAAAATACTTAAGATGCTTTTAATTAAAAAATAAAAAAGTAAAATTATTACTTCACTAATAAGCTAACGTTTCTAACACTTTTCATATTTTATTGTCAAGTAGCCAACAGATAAAAAAAATCTAAGTATAAAAGAGTAACAAATATGCATCCAAATTATCGCGTTTAAAGCAAACATTCTGAAAAACTCTCATGATATCAAACAAAAACCAGTCTGGCGTAGCCTAAATTCAAAGGGACTTTTTCCCTAATTAATGACGAGATTCATCCCAATTTTTCAATGATAATGTATGAACTACGTTTCAAGATTAAATTGATCAGTTATTTGTAAGATTAAACCTTTAATACTTACGTTAATACCGAAAGTATCGCGAAGCATCATAGAAAACATTTCTTCTGTTCCTTCATATGAAGAAGAGACACCTAAACTCTTAAAATCGCCTTCTGTGTGACAACAGCGGCATAAGCCATTAACAAAGTATAAGTCCGTCATTGCAAACCGTAAAGTTAATTAATAATTAACGAAATAAAACTTCCATCGCAAGCGAGACGGCAGACGACTTTTGTTTTGTTGACGATTGTCATTTATGTATGACTTTTGTTTTTTTTTGCCAATGAACTAAAGGTAGTGTTTGACAATTCCATTTAAAACTGATGAATAGCTCCATCTGTTGTCGAATAGGTATTAACATTTGTTGGATCGCACATGTGAAAAAAAAAACATCGGCAGTTGACTGAAATGACTGACAATACAATACATAAAAGTGACAGCTAGGAGTTTGGGAATTAATCTCAAAGATTTTTCATGATTTTACTCATATTTATCAAAAATGGTGTCTGAAAACTCTGAAATATTCAACTTGAGTGCATTGTGTCGATGCTGCCACACTGACGGATATTTCAAGAGTCTCCAGGAGTCCTACGTTTACGAAAACGAGATTGAAATATATTCGAAAATGTTACGAGATGCAATTAGCGTTGAGGTATGGTTTTAAAACATTTTGTTGATGACTTTTGCGCTTTAGACGAGGTTTAGGTATACATATTTTTAAACTGATAATTCAGAATTATATTTGTAAAATATATATTTTTAAAACACTGATATAAGTACCCTGTTTTAATTGAGCTAGTATTCAATCAAGCATTATTTTACTTACATTTATGAATTATTTGTTCATTAATGTTACACTTAATATTTTAATTTTTAGGTTAAAGTTCTTGATAAACTTCACTCATCATACATACATAGTATGTTAGAAGTAAAAACAAAGCAGAGATCGTATCTTTATTATACTATTATTTGGACAGTTATTTGTAAATTAAACACACATACTTATAGCTGACTAGCTGTGTCTATACCTTCTATTTTAATTGAAGATAAAGTATATCCTGTGTGTTTGTTAGTTCATCTCTCTTTTTCTTTTTTTGGACAAGGCAACAAACATACTTTCAGTCATCCACATTTAAGCAAATGTTTGTGCTACCTTCTATGTATTATAACAGATAAGTTCATGACATGTTCATATATTCATAATTCTAGTGTGTGAAGTTCTATCGTGTAATTTTGAACAATATAAGCTCCTAATCTTTTTTAAATTGTGTAAACCAAACTTTTTAAACCTTACTTTACTTACTTACAAAATTAACTTTGAACACAAATTGCTAATTTAAATTTCATGTTTTTTTTTTAAATGGAGACCTAGATAGCTCAGTTGGAAGACTAGGTTCGAATGTGCAGTGTTTGTAAATGGGTTCGCATCTCACTCAGCAAGGGGAGATAAAAATTTTAAGTATTTTTTATATTTAAATTAATAAATAAATATTGTACAACATCACATACATTGCTCTGATTCTGTGGTAAGTAGCTTAAGCACTTGTTTTACAGATATCAGAGCCAACAATGATACCTTAACATCCAGACCTGAGACTATATGTATAAAGTTTGTTTCCCATATTGACCTGACCGGGGATCGAACCTGAGTCTAACAGAGATGGCGCGACGCCAAAGTCCCGCCTGTGGGCTTCGGCTATGGAGGTCGTTATAAAGATTGCTAGTGCGGTGTGCAGTGCTATGAAAAATCTAACATACCTAAACCTTTTGGTTCCAGATATTGCCTCCGTTGGTAGAGGCAAGTAACACAATCTGCGAATCCTGTATTCAACGGCTCAGAGATGCTTTCAGATTCAAGCAGCAAGTGTTGTTATGTGAGAAGAAATTTGAGGAGTATTGTAAAAGTAAGACTTTGAAATTAATGAATTTGATAAATAGTGTTACTAAAGCATAAAATAATACATAGTTTAAAAAACTAAGAGAGGTAGGGCATAGCGATTTATCGCTCGAACTGGAGCAGCCCGACTGGTGAAATACCTCCGCCTTACAGAAGATCACAGCCAAACAACAATCACTTCTGTGTTGTTGTGTTCCTGCGTGTGAGTAAGGTTTACAGAGCTCCTGGGGGGTGCTACATTAGTAGCATAGGTCAAGCCTTCAAGGTAAGAGCGACAAGTCCAGTAATAGATTTATTATGCTGTACTTGTCACCCTTAAGCTAGGACCTCATTACTACTTAATATCAGGTGAGATGAGGTCAATCTTGAAGTGCATTATAAAAAAAAAAAATAGCTAAACACAAATACATATTTTGAAGATCTCTGTAGTCGAGAGGCGGCTCTATTGGGTATTTGGCGACTTACCACTCATAGTACAATTATTTGTTTACTTTGTAATGGTTGTTTCATATAATATTAGTGTGGAAGACCTCATTAAATGTTTGTAGGACTGCCGTTTTCAGATTTAAGTATCGACACTTTCGTTTCATTACTTTTATTTCGATGCTTTTGTTCCGAAACATTTTCGAAACTTATGTTCTGATACTTTTGTTTTGATTCATTTGGTTCGATACTTTTGTATCGATTACTATTATTTTGAGACTTTCGATCCGATACTTTTATTTCAATACTTTTCTTTCCAGACTTTTTTCGATACTTTTGTTTCGATACTTTTGTTCCGATGCTTTTCTTTTGATACTACTTTTGTGTACAATATTTTTTTCGATACCATATCTAAATGTTAAATAAGTCAAATCATTATTGTGATAGAAATTTGTAAACATTTATTCAAACCTATAATATTATGTCACCTCTTTTGTTCCAGATGAATTGACTACACGAAACCTTTGCAATGAGAATATTAAAACAGAAAGCGACAGCGCACATGATTGTGATGGTATGCAATCCTTAGTATAACATACATTCGTTGTTACATTCCCTTCAATATGGTTAAGTGAAGCGATAGCTGGCACATACGTCATGCTTGTGAACAAGTACCAGGGGACTGGTCTGCTCCAGCTGACCTCTCACAAGTAAATACTTACTTGAGTACTTAATTGTTTCATCATTCTACATGACTGGGTCCAAAGTGAGCTACACGTAGAAAAAAGTAAGGTTCTGCTTTTTTTTTTGAGCGGGGGAGAATGCGTTTGCGCACCGTACCGCTGTTGTGGGGATGACAGCGGCGTGTGTGGGACTCCCCCGCCCAGAAGGGGCAGGGACTACCCGAACTAAAACCCCCCCCCCACGCTCTCATCGCCTTTGGTTGGCGCCATGGGAAAAACGGTTGCTACTGTATATAATGCTGAGTGTCTTACCGGCGCACAGTGTTTAAGAATCGCTAGGCAGAAGACATTTTTAGCTGATAGCCAATATGGATGTAGCATAATATACTAACTCATATTGCAGAGGAAACCCCTTATCAATTACTTTTAGTTTTCGAGAAAATAAATGCTAAATTTTCCTATTTGGGCGACGTGTCAAACAGGTAAAATACATTTTCCCCTTATTAGTGCAAGTTGAAAGGATTAATTTATAACCGCATTATAGAGCATTAAATTGTACGTTGTTCAAATCTTACATTGACTATGAGTTGTAAATAGGTACAATGATATTGGCAAAAAACGTTATTTTAGATATTATTTTTTATCTCTTTAATGACATCGTATATGCAACTCATTTTATATAGGTAGCATTATAAATAGTTTATCACATTTTTGGAAAAAAAATCAGGCACCAAATCGGTGGAATCTCAGAGTTATACTTAATTGGCTACTTGACAGTTTTTGAAAAAGTAATGTAAAATGTGCGCCCGTTCATTTTATATCCCAAGCAATTCGATTTATCTGGAAAAAATGTAAATAACCAGAGAAAAATAAGATTTTGTGTAACACATTTAAAAAGCGCGCGAAAACGCCAAGTCACGTCACTGTTGCAATTATGACGTCAACATCCTAGATAACGAACCGATACGTATAGGAACGACTTAATTTAGATAAACGGAAAATGTTTCAATAAATTCTTCATACGATTAGAGATACAATAATTCACTTTAAGCGGTAAAATAATCATTGTTTCGCCACATTAAAATAAATAATTTTCGCCGACAGCTGTCATTTCCGAATTGCAATGGTGGTTTCCGTTTCAGTTCTTTTGTTCCACAGATAAAAAAAGTAAAATTTATTTTGCAAAAATAAAATACTAACTATGCTTTTAATTAAAAAATAAAAATGTAAAATTATTACTTAACTAATAAGCTAACATATCTAACACTTTTCATATTTTATTGTTAACACTGTCAAGTAGCCAATTAATTAAAAGCCTTAACTCCTGTAAATTTAGTAACAGCAAAGAAAAATTGTCACTTTGCTATTACTTCAAGAACATACTCGTTTAATTAATTAAGTATAACTCCGAAATTCCACCGATTTGGTGTCTGATTTTTTTTCCCAAAATGGGATAAACTATTTATAATGGTACCTATATAAAATAAGTTGCATATACGATGTCATTAAAGAGATAAAAAATAATATCTAAAATAACGTTTTTTGCCAATATCATTGTACCTATTTACAACTCTTAGTCAATGTAAGATTTGAACAACGTACAATTTAATGCTCTATAATGCGGTTATAAATTAATCCTTTCAACTTGCACTAATAAGGGAAAAATGTATTTTACCTGTTTGACACGTCGCCCAAATAGGAAACTTTAGCATTTATTTTCTCGAAAACTAAAAGTAATTGACAAGGGGTTTCCTCTGCAATATAAGTTAGTATTTTATGCTACATCCATATTTTATTATTTTTATAGTACTAAACGCCGTACTAGCGAACCTTAAATATTAGAAACAGAAATTTTTTATCTCCCCTTGCGGTGCGGGAATCGAACCCACGACCTTCACGTATCGCGCGTGCTGCTCTTACCAACTGAGCTAACCGCAAGTGATCGTAGGCGATGAAATTTTTCTGCTGTATCAACCGTTAGCCTTTCGGTAAGTGCCCTCTGCCGAATATGTTTAGAACTACATACTTATCGGCCCGTGGTACATTCGTTGCAGAAATGTTTGAAAAACACGGAATTGAATACACCTGGCTTCAAATTTCAAACATTTCTGCAACGAATGCACCGCGGGCCGATAAGTATGTAGTTCTAAACATATTCGGTTAGTTCAGTTGGTAAGAGCAGAACGCGCGATACGTGAAGGTCGTGGGTTCGATTCCCGCACCGCAAGGGGAGATAAAAATTTTCTGTTTCTAATACATCCATACTGGCTATCAGCTAAAAATGTCTTCTGCCTAGCGATTCTCAAACACTGCGGCGTCTTCTCGGTAGATATAGGTTCCGAACCGGCAGTAGAATCACTTTGCATTGTATTCAATGACGATTTAAAAGTGTTATATGTAACCTACTTGAATAAATAATTATTTAATTGATTGATCGATTACATAGGAACCTATTTGAAGAAATAACTATTGGACTTTTACAATAGTACGTATGTATTTTTTTCTTCTAGATATCTATGGCGGTCTCGACGACTATTCTTCACGATTTGGTGAGTATTCATAATAATACATAAATATTAGACATAATATGTCGATGATATGTTGTATGATGTATTTGACGACCTCCGTGGCCGAGAGGCGAGCGTGCCGGACTTTGGCGTCGCGCCATCTCAGAGGTTCCGGGTTCGATCCCCGGTCAGGTCAATATGGGAAACGAACTTTTCTGTATTGTCTCGGGTCTGGGTGTTGTGGTACCGTCGTTGTTTCTGATTTCTGTAACACAAGTGCTTTAGCTACTTACCACAGAATCAGAGCAATGTATGATGTTGTCCAATATTTATTTATTATTTATTTATATATGTATATAAAGTCAACTGTACGTCAAGGTGAGCACTTGCAGTTCCATATTAGACCTTATCCGAACGACATAAGGTCGATGCGAAGTACAAAGTGTGTCTAACGTGCTTTTTAATGTACTAGAAATGTTTTTCTCTCTTTCCTTTCTCAGTAACTGTGGTTCGTGATCGATTTTTTATTTTTATAGTACTTTACGCTGTACCTACTAGCGTACTTTTAAATATTAGAAATAGAATTTTTTTATCTCTCCTTGCGGTGCGGGAATCGAACCCACGACCTTCACGTATCGCGCGTGCTGCTCTTCCAACTGAGCTAACCGCAAGTTATCATAGGCGATGAAATATATGATGAAATATTCGGCAGAGGGCACTTACTGGAGGCTAACGGTTGATACAGCAGAAAAATTTCATCGCATACGTTAACTTGCGGTTAGCTCAGTTGGAAGAGCAGCACGCGAGATACGTGAAGGTCGTGGGTTCAATTCCCGCACCGCAAGGGGAGATAAACATTTTCTGTTTCTAATATTTCTTGTTCGTGACTTCGCTAGCGTTATCCCAGGATAAAAAGTGTCCTTTATGTTAATTTAGTATGTCATCTCTCTTTCTACCAAAGGAGATGTTCCAAAATGTATGGAGCCTAGGCCAGGTGGTTGTACGGTGGTACCAAAAATAGGCAAAATCATTGCAAGCAGTTTTCAAGTATTAAATTCAATTTTTTTGGCTTTTTACTTTGGCTTATTAATTAATGAAATTGCAACACAACAGAATACCAATATGGCGGTATACACGTCCACAGATTTGACAGTTGAAATATGGGCGAACTGTCAAATGAATGCGTGAGTGCGCTAAAAGTGAATTCCTTCAGAAAAAAACGGTGCCAAATCCAAAAACGAAAGCGAGGTTGTTGTAAAAGAACTCAAAAAACTTAAAACGCAACGAACTGAAGGGAAAAACAACAGAATGTTGAATGACGGCAGTGACAGCCCAGCAGAATGACAGCTATCGTCATTATTCTACCGGTCCGAAATGCACTAACGCATTAAGTACAAGCTGCGTAGCAGAATGGGTGATGCTTTGCGAAAAACGGATAACCGTTTTATATACCTGTATACATATTTACAATTAAATAATTACTTATTTAATTGTTCTTTATTGTTTACGAAAAGATTATTACCAATGGCGGACTTAATTCCGAGTTTAATGTTCGAGTGTAGACTTTGTAAGCACTAAAAGAGCAATTCGGACGTTACAACTTTTTTTTTTGTTATTGTGGTACACATGTATAGGCCATCTTCATAAGCCATTCAAAATGAACTAAAATTGAATCTTTTTTACTGAAGAGCCAGTAAACCTTAAATTATTTTTATTTTTTGGTACGTTTCCGAGAATTGGTTATTTTTTCTCCATTTTTTGATATGGCGTACAACCAGCTAGCCGACTTTGGGACATCTCCTTTCATAGAAATCCATTTATGCCCGGTTCCAATATTTAACGATTCGTAATGTCTCAATTACTATCTGTTTTTCTACAAGGCGTTAATTCTAATTACAAATTTACTTTCCATATCAGTTGTCATCAGTCGTCTGTTTGTCGGTTTTAGCTTACGCCTCGTATAATTAATTACTATCCGTAACTAGAGCGGATCGTTTTTCAAATATTGGAATCGGGTATTAATCTATGTAAATAAAAAGATTTTGACTTTAAATATCCATTTTTTTCAGAATACGAGATTAAATGCAACAATGTATTGACGAAGAAAGAAGAAAATGGTGAGTAGCTTTTAATGTTCCTCAAATAAAGGTTACACAAACGAATCTCTGTAAAGTCGTATTCCGGACGATAGTTTTACGTGACAACGCCGAGCGATCATCAGGCCTAGCATACGCAATACGTCAAATTTATCGCATGAGTCGACAAAAGTGTGTGTGAATACTGTGGATTGGCTAATAGCACACGCATTCGTATTTTCAGCCAATCAGCAGCTGACGCACTGAATTCAATCGATTTTGACGATTGTTAAGAGCGCGATAAAATTTAGTCGCGTTGCGTGTGCTAGGCCTGCATGCCTCTCTCTCGTTCGCGCCGCGCTCTCGCTTGCGGAACGCGACAATGAGCGTAACGGGACGATGGGAAAAAGTTATGACCACAGCTGATGATCTAAAACAAATATTTATTTAAATTAAATCTCAGTGTGTGCCCGTTATTTTATAAGCAAACTAGCTGTGCCGCGACTTCGTTCGCGTGGACTACATCCTTTCATGGTCGGTTTTACCCCTATCTTCCCTAATATTCGAAACAAAAAATAGTCTATATTTTAATTCAATTTTTGAGCTTTAGTTCATATCTCTAACTTAAAAAATAAACATTTTCCCATATAAACTCTCAAAGATGGTATTACCCGCATCCCTCCTTATTTTCTAACAAAAAGTAGCCTATGTCTGTTCTTGAGGTTCAACGTATACCTATACCAAATTTCATCTAAATCGGTTGAGATGTTTAAGCGGGAAAGCGTAACAGACAGACAGAGTTACTTTCGCATTTATAATTTTAGTAGGGATAAGGCTATGTATCCACGATTGTGTCAAAAAAACTAGTGCTGTAGTCAAAGCATCGGAATCCATAAGTCGGGGTCGTAGGTTCAAATCCTGCTGGGAAAACAACTTTGTAAGGTATTCCTAGTTTTGTTAAGACATATTGTATTAACCTCATTTAACTTTTTACTAAATATACCTATGTGGAGTTAATTTTTATCTGACTAAAAAAAAAGAGGACTTATCTTAATCTTTAGCACGTATAATCTTGTATCAAATTGCAAGATTGAATACCACTTTGCAAAAACAAACAAATGGCAAAAAAAAAACCCAAGGTGTAATAAAATTTATTTAAGTTTTAGCAATTAATAATAAATAAATAAATGCGCCAGACAACCACACCAATCACCTGGTCTCGAACTAAGGTTTCCCCTTGTACTGTGAGCACCAGACGACGGATACTAACTAGGGGCGTCATCACAACACAACAGACACAAGTCAATTGAGAAAAGTTCGTTTTCCAAATTGACCCGACCGGGAATCGAACCCGGGACCTTTCGCGCTTTGGTCGCCTACGTTAGCCACTGCACCACCGAGGTCGTCACTATACCTTATCTTTCCTAACAATAAATATACTCTATGTTACTCAGCGTGGATGCAGCTTTCCAACGGTGAAAGAATTATTGAAATCGGTCCATTAGTGTTTTAATTTATTCATTACAAACGTACTCACATGTCAAAGTCAAAGTCAATATTTTTTATTCATGTAGATTACATTTGTAATACTTATGAATCGTCTCTATACAATGCAAATGAAGCTACCTCCGGTTCGGAACCTATAACTACCGAGAAGATACCGGCAAGAAACTCAGTAGTTTTTTTTTTACAAATAAAAAGCTAAACTTATTACTAATTTTGCACCAAGCCATACAAACACAAAAAAAGTATATAATTATTGAAATAAATAAAATAAAAACATTTAAATTAAAATAACTGTAGGGCTTCATGTGTGATATTCAAATACATCATTTTTATACATTTTGACCTACATGCTTCTGTGTGGTCTTAATCTAACATTGATTGAGAAAACTTATTAAAATAATATTCAACGCGCAAGTACAGGCGAGCAGACTAGTTAGTGATCCACGCGTTCTTATCATTAATATACTCTTCTACTTTGTAATAGCCTTTTTTCAAGAGACAACTTTTAACATATGTCTTAAATTTATACAAAGGTAACTCAATAATTACTTCCGGAAGTTTATTGAACATTTTTATGCTTAAAGCAACAAATGAAAATACAAATATTTCTTGATAATATCAGTGTAGACTAGTTTTTGGCCGCGACTTCGTTCGTGTGGTCCTTACATTTTTAATTCGGCTCTTTGATTAAAATCCGACGCAAAAACGGCATGTTATAAGTTTGACATATCTGTCTGTATGTCTGCCTATGGCATCGCATCTTTCCTTAACTGATGAAATAGATTTTTTGTTTGATAGGTGAATTGGTCGGGAACGTTTTTATCTATGTTTGATGGAAATATATCAAGTCCAAGATGGCCGCCTTCACAAAATGGTGTATTATGTATTTTGACACAACTCCCATAATGAAGGTATCAAATGAAAGAATATTAAGAGAGGTAGGGAGTAGCAATTTTTCGCTTGAACTGGAGCAGCCCGACTGGTAAAATACCTCCACCTTTTTTAGGGTTCCGTACCTCAAAAGGAAAAACGGAACCCTTATAGGATCACTCGCGTGTCTGTCTGTCCGTCCGTCTGTCACAGCCGATTACTCTGAAACCACTGGACCAATTGAGATGAAATTTGGTACACATATGTAAGTTAAAGACCCAAAGGTGCATGTGTAACGTAAATAAATAAATTATGAATTTGGGGGTCACTTTTGGAGGGTAAATCACAACATAAAAAAAATAAATATTCGCTAACCATATCGTGTGACATATCAAATGAAAGATCTTGCTGTAAGGATTGCAAATATGTATCATTTATAATCTTGAAATAAATAGTTTTTAAGTTATTTAAGAAAATAGGCGAAAATTGACCATTCCCCCCCCCCCCCTTCCCTTATCTCCGAAAGTACTAGGCTAAGTACTAAAATTTTGAAATTAATGAGGAATATAGCTCTTTACCTATATATTACAGGAAAACCTATGAGAAGTACATGGATTAAAAAAAGGGTAGTTTTGTTAAATTTACGTTTTTTTTTATTGTTACCTGCCTGTGCCATGTGATTATTTTCAGCCATATATAGTTTTTTCATGCGAGTACTTACCAGGTTCCAGAAGTATTTAATTATCTAATAACCTTTTACCATGAACACGTTTCAAAGCAAAGTAAGTTAGCTAAAGAATAAGAAGAATTAATTACATTAAAAATCGACGTCAACAACTGTAACTTATTTACCTACATTTGATAAATAATTGTTTAGTTTATTGTGACCTATGAGCCCAACGTACGGAACCCTCTCCACGCGAGTCCTACTCGCACTTGACCGGTTTTTTTAAATTGCACTTCAAGATTGACCACCACCTGATGTTAAGTGTTAATGAGGTCCTAGCTTTAGGGCGACAAGTACAGCATAATAAAATTTACATTAGTAGCAGGGGTCAAGCCTTAAAGGTAGGACCACATTACCACTTAACATCAGGTGGTATGAGGTCAATCTTGACGTTAAATAGGGTTTTTACCCTTTCTGTACAGAACCCTAAAAAGGTGCCTGTGAATGATTTTTCTTTAACAAATATGTTATTTTCTTGTTTCAGATGAAGTTACATCATTGTACAATCAAATAAAATGTGAAGGTAAGTATAACATATAGATGTGACTGCCTTGGTGGCGCAGTGGCTAATGTCTCAGTTTCGATACCGGTCGTGTCAATAGGGCTAATTATTCAGTAAAAAAAAATTAAAGAAAACGTATTTTGTGCTTTAACAAATCCCTACTAATATTATAAATGCGAAAGTAACTCTGTCTGTCTGACTGTCTGTCTGTCTGTCTGTCTGTGTGTCTGTTACGCTTTCCTGCTTAAACCTCTCAACCGATTTTGATGAAATTTGGTATAGTTATACGTTGAATCTCAAGAACGGACATAGGCTACTTTTTATTAGAAAATAAGGGGGGGAGGGGGGTAATACCACCTTTGGAAGTTTATATGGAAAAATGTTTATTTTTGAAGTTAGAGATATGAAATTTGGCATATTTGTGCCAAATTTCATAGCTCGAAACTTGGATTAAAATATAGACTACTTTTTGTTTCGAATATTAGAAGAGAAAGGGGTAAAACCGACCATGAAAGGATGTAGTCCACGCGAACGAAGTCGCGGGCACAGCTAGTAAGTAATAAAAAAAACTAGATATGTAGGCATTAATTGTATATTGAAATTTTTTAAAGAAACTAGATATTTTTTATCTCCCCTTGGGGTCGAGAATCGAACCCACGACCTTCACGTATCGCGCGTGCTGCTCTTCTAACTTTCTGTATCTTTAAAATATTTAAATTTAGCTAGTGAGGCGTAAATCACTATGAAAATAAATTGTATATTTAGTTGAGGAAAATACTATGTTAATATGACGTCGTATTTTATCGAACATTAAATGTTATTTATGTAACTGTTTACATTTTCAGATAGCAAGACTAAAATAGAAGTAGAAGTGCCTAAACTAGAAAAAAAGGACGAAACAAGAGGAACGGATGCTAAAAAGAAAATTGTTCGGAAGAGTGAGTAAGATACAATATTAGAAACAGATTTTATTTTATCTCCCCTTGCGGTGCGGGAATCGAACCCATGTCCTTCAAGTATCGCGCGTGCTGCTCTTCCAACTGAGCTAACAGCAAGTTATCGTAGGCGATGAAATTTTTCTGCTGTATCAACCGTTAGCCTCTGGTATTTTTTCAAATAACCTAACCTAACCTAACCTGACGCTATGTGGCGGGTCTTTACATTTCCGGTTCGATTCCCGGTCAGGTCAATTTGGCAAACGAACTTTTCTAAATTGAATTGTGTCTGGGTGTGCTGGGATGACGCCCCCAGTTAGTATGCGTCGTTTGGTGCTCATAGTACAAGGGGAAACCTTAGTTTGAGACCAGGTGATTGATGTGGTTGTCTTCTAAAATAAATATGTATATGTCACCGTAAGATTGTAAAAAACGTAAGATTACAATCTATCTCGCGAGATTATAGGCGACATCTCTCTTTCTTTAAATAAAAGAAATGATTTGAATTGATAAACCGACCAATCAGGAAGAGCTTTCGGACAGTTGACAGTTTGACGCGGGACAGACTGTAATTTAACGATTTCACTTAGATAGATTACAATATAGCGAAAAATAATGCGTTAAATTGCAATCATAATGTTACGGTTCACAATCTGTCGACAGTTTACAATCTCGCGAGATAGATTATAATCTAACGGTTTTTATAATCTTACGGTGACATATATATAGAAATCAGAACAAATGACGGTACCACAGCACCCAGACTCGGAACAATTCTAATTGTATTGTCTTTTTAACCCCAGTCGCAATGACGGGGTGTTATAAGTTTGACGTGTCTGTGTGTGTATCTGTCTATGGCATCGGAGCTCCCGAACAAATGAACCAATTTTGATTATTTCGTTTTAAAGATGAATAAGTCGGGAGTGCTCTTAGCAATGTTTGATAAAAATGATCCAAGATGGCCGCGTCAGAAAATTATGGATTGCATGTTTTAACACAACTCCCACAATATGGGTTTCATATAAAAGGACTTGAAGTGCAGAATATATTCATAATGACAAATTTCAAATCCAAGATGGCCGCCGCCAGAAAATGACGGATTTCCAAATTTTTTTTGTCACAACTCCCTCATATCAAATAAAAGGGTTTTTTTCACACTTTTTTGTGTGTTTTGAGAGAGGTTGTTTAAATAATTTATTTATTTTTTTAATTTCAGAATCAAAGACAAAATCTGCTAAAGTGAGGACACCGTATGATCCATCTTTGGAAGTTCACGTTAAAACTGAATCAGGAATTGTTTATTATTGCCAGGCTTGTAACGAAAACTATACAGAACAGAAGTCGTTGAAACGCCACATTTTACTAAATCACTTTGGACGTTACAAGTGTTTTTACTGTGAAGAACGTTTCACTGCTACTAAGATGAGGAATGAGCATTTGAAGACGCATACAGAGTATGCAATGAAATGCGAATATTGTGATAAGGTGTTTTTTATTAAAAGCGCATTTAGGGATCACCAGAAAACTCATACTAAATTGAAAGTGTTTAAGTGCGATATTTGCTTGAAAGAGTTCGCTTATAAAGGTCAGTATTTTTACATTTATTTTGAAAGGTATGGCGTAGCGATTTATAGCTTGAACTGGAGCAACCCGACTGGTGAAATACCACCACGTTAATATTTACAATAACTTAAGTTTGAACTTTAACCCAAAATCCATACTAATATTATAAATGCGAAAGTAACTCTGTCTGTCTGTCTGTCTGTCCGTCTGTTACTCTTTAACGCCTAAACGGCTGAACGGATTTTGATGAAATTTGGTATAGGTATACGTTGAATCTCAAGAACGGACATAGGCTACTTTTTATTAGAAAATAAGGGGGGGATGGGGTTAATACCACCTTTGAAAGTTTATATGGAAAAATGTTTATTTTTGGAGTTAGAGATATGAAATTTGGCACAAATATAGCTCTATTAAAATATACACTACTTTTTGTTTCGAATATTAGGGGAGATAGGGGTAAAACCGACCATGTAAGGATGTAGTCCACGCGAACGAAGTCGCGGGCACAGCTACTACATATATAATAATAAATGCGCCAGACAATCACACCAATCACCTGGTCTCAAACTAAGGTTTTCCCTTGTACTATGAGCACCAGACGACGGATACTAACTGGGGGCGTCATCACAGCACACACAGACTAACCCGGGGGGGGTTACTTACCCTCTTACTTTCTAACAAAAAGTAGCCTATGACCGTTCTTGAGGTTCAACGTATACTTATGCCAAATTTCATCAAAATCGGTTGAGAGGTTTAAGCGGGAAAGCGTAACAGACAGACAGACAGACAGACAGAGTTACTTTCGCATTTATAATATAAGTAGGGATATTATTATTTACCTCTTCCTCTAAGTGTTTTTTACTTAAATAGCTATTTTTAATGCGTTTTTTTTCTAAGTTAACTAGGCTGATACACCATAACTTTTTACAGAACAGCTGTTTTTTTAGGTCGCAAACGTAAAGATATCCATTTTTTTTGGCGTAATCACAAATAATTTTTGTAATCATTGGTTGAATTTTTAATACGATTGAACTGTGTTTTTGAATTTTGAATTGGTTGAATTTTTAATACGATTGAACAGCGATGTCAAGTCGATTGGCGATACATCCAAGTGATGAGATATCTCTACGAAGCCGCTACCATGTCCGTCCAAGTACAAAATCAGCAAACAAGGCCTATACCATTGCATCGAGGAGTGAGACAAGGGGACGTGATCTCCCCGAAATTGTTCACAAATGCAATGGAGGATATGTTCAAGACGCTTAACTGGAAAAGACGTGGCATCAACATAAATGGCGAACACATCTCTCACTTGCGATTTGCAGATGACATCGTCATAATGGCAGAGACGCTGCAAGACCTACAACAGATGCTGAATGACCTGGCTGACTCTTCTGTACGCATCGGCCTACGGATGAACTTGGATAAAACCAAGGTCATGTTTCATGAACATGTTCTACCGGAACCGATTGCAGTCCAAGGCGCCGTCCTCGAAGTTGTTCAAAAATATGTGTACCTCGGGCAAAAATTGCAGTTGGGTAGAAACAACCTAGAGGACGAGGTGAATAGAAGGATTCAGCTGGGCTGGGCAGCGTTTGGGAAACTACGTCGAGTCTTCTCATCGTCCATCCCACAGTGCCTAAAGACAAAAGTCTTCAATCAGTGCGTTCTACCTGTTTTGACATATGGAGCCGAGAGTGGACACTGACGGCACGACTGGTTCACAGACTTAAAGTCACTCAGCGGGCTATGGAAAGAGCTATGCTCGGTGTTTCTCTAAGGGATCGAATCCATAATGAGGTGATCCGGCAGAGAACTAAAGTCATCGACATAGCTCACAGGATTAGCAAGCTGAAGTGGCAGTGGGCTGGCCATATCAGCCGCAGAGCCGACAACCGTTGGGGTAAACGAGTTCTGGAGTGGAGACCACGCCTCGGTAAACGTAGTGTAGGACGCCCTCAGGCCAGGTGGAGTGACGATTTGCGCAGGACGGCTGGCGGGAGCTGGATGAGAGTCGCCGAAAATCGAGCGAAGTGGCGAACATTTGGAGAGGCCTATGTCCAGCAGTGGACTGCAACAGGCTGATGATGATGATGATGATGATGAACTGTGTTATAAAGCTCCCGATGCCATTTAATAACGTTTAAGTTTCATTTAAATAACATTATTAGGAAAAGAGATATGAATTTTTATTTTTGTTTTGGCTGTCCTGAAAAGTGACGATTTGATTACGCCATTTTTTTATGTTGCACTTCAGGATTAACCTCATCCCACCTGATTTTAAGTGGTAATGAGGTCCTGGCTTAAGGGCGACAAGTGCAGGATAATAAATCTGTTACTATACTTGTCGCCCTTACCTTGAAGGCTTCACCCCCCAGGAGCTCTGTAAACCTTACTCACATGCAGGAACACAACAACACATAAGTGATTGTTATTTGGCTGCGGTCTTCTGTAAGGTGGAGGTATTTCACCAGTCGAGCTGCTCCAGTTAATTATGCCATTTGAGATTTAAGGTATCGTTATGTTTCTGTTTGTTTTATAAAGTTTCCATATTCTTTTCCAGCTACACTCCGTGTCCACCTCTTGGGCCACTACGGTACAAAGAGGCGTTGTATCTGCCACCTCTGCGGGCACGGTTTCAACGATACAGCGAACTTAAACGCTCACATACTGACAGTCCATGAAAAGCAACGCCCGTACGCCTGTGAGCTGTGCCCTAAAACCTTCACAGCGAACAAACATTTAAAACTTCACATACTGAGGCACACTGGTGAGAAACCGTTCTACTGTGACCAATGCCCAAAGGGATTTTATTGCAAGAGCTCGTTGAAGAACCACAAGATATCCCATCTGGATGTTGGCAGCAAGTATACTTGTAAAGTGTGCAGGAAACGCTTCTCTGACCGGAGTGTTTTTGCAAGGCATTTGAGGAGGGCCCACGTTGGACAGAGGCCGTTCAAGTGTGATATATGTGAGAAAGATTTCACGTGTAAATATTCGATGAAGAGACACGTATTGGAGCATAGTGGTGTTAAGAATTATGTTTGTGAGCAGTGTGATGCTAAGTTTAGTCAGCGTGGTGCCTTGAAGAGGCATTTTGATAGGAAGCATGGAGTCCGGAAGGAGGGTGCAACGGATAAGTGTGATGTTTGCAACAAGATGGTGACTGATTTGAAGAAGCATATGCTTTGTCATAATAATAAGAGGTTTTCTTGTGAGTTTTGTGATAAGAGTTACTCGGAGAATAATGTTTTGACAAGGCATAAGAAAGTTGTTCATTTCGGTATAAAACCTCATATTTGTCAGTTCTGCGACAAGAAATATGTTAAGGTGCAGAGTTTGAAGAATCATCAGTTGAAGGTACATAAGATTGTGTCTAAAATAGAGACTGATGAGGACTTCGGTAGTGCTGTGGCCAAGTTCAGTATAAAAAATAAGAAGGGACGGATTAAGACTGAAGGCGGTTTGGTTGAGGAGATACCTAATTTTACGTAACAGTTAAGTTGTGCAGGTTTGCGACATTTTGATGGGTAGTTTATGCGGGATTGTATCGTCAGATACATTTTTGATGTGACAACGTCTAATAACTCGATACTAAGGCTGTATGCATGAAAAAGATGATGTCATTGTCTCTTTACGATCATTGTCGCGTTCCGTGAGAGCCTTCCGCTCCCCCGCAAGTTCGGTGAAAATGAAAAGGCCATCTGAGGCCATCATCACATGTCCTTTAGAAAAAAAAAAAGTCGCGTTCCGCAAGCGAGAGGCATGATCGGCTTGAGCGATCGGCTCGACGTTGTCACGTTAAACCACCGTCCGTAAACCGACTTTTTTTTGTCATTTCGACAAATAAGAAAAAGAAGAATTCGCGGCCGCACGCTTCGATTTAAAATGTTTATTAGACAAAAATAACACAGCCATATAACTAGAGAAAACAAATGGGATTGGAGACAGGAAACAAAGACAGAAATAATTATAAAATGAAAAAAGTAGTGATGTCTAAAATAATGATTGGGCACACTCATCATTATTGTTATAAAAGGCTTCAGTGGCAATTAGCCTGTATTACTTCGCAAATACCAGACTAATGTAACAGTTAATGGTTCAAAACGTATTTTTTTTGGTTAATACATATTACTTACTGCCCGACGTTTAACTACGAATTCTTTTTTTGTAGTAAAAACGGATAACTTTGATTTGAAATGAACTATCATTTATTTATTAATTAAATGAAAAAATTATACTACTAAATATTGTGCTGTCATATTTTGACTCGTTAACTTGTTTTAAATGTTTAAAATGGAATGCGAAAGTTTTAAATTACAAAATGAATGAATTTTTTGGTTCGTAATTGTTGGGAAAAAGTTTGTAAACAATGTTAAGAATTATACCATACACGCATGCGACAGTATGGGTTTATAATCACGGCAGGCCGCTTGTTTGTAATTGGCTACTTGACAGTTTTTGAAAAAGTTATTGTAAAATGTGCGTCCGTTCATTTTATATCTCAAGCAATTCGGTTTATCTGAAAAAAATGTAAAAACCCAAAGAAAAATAAGATTTTGTGTAAAACATTTATAAAGCGCGCGAAAACGCCAAATCACGTCACTGTTGCAATTATGACGTCAACGTTCTAGACATCGAACCGATACGCATAGAAACGACATAATTTACATAAACGGAAAGAGTTTAAATAAATTCTTATTACGGTTAACGACACAATAATTCAATTTAATTGGTAAAATAATCATTGTTTCGCCACATTAAAATAAATAATTCTGGCCAACAGCTGTCATTTCCGAATTGCAATGTTGGTTTCCGTTTCGGTTCTTTTGATACACAGATAAAAAAGGAAAATTTATTTTCTTAATGTATACTGTCATTAATTTTTTGATACTTTTTCAAGAACTGTCAAGTAGCCAATTAATAAATTAAACAATTATGTCATATAATTATGTTCATTTATTACTCAACGATTTCTGGACCAATCTATTTTTTTTAATTTAATTATTTTTTTAATAATGGAATTTATTGACATTTGAAACTGTTTAAAAATATTTGGTCACTTTGATTGCTCCAATCAAATGTATCTGACGGGGACTGGATTACCCCATTGCCTAAGATGGAAAAGTAATGTTTTTAATATTTTTTATTGGGGAGCGTTCAAGTATAACGTAACGGTACGATGCTTCTCAATAAAAAAATAAGAAATGAAACTCCCTAGTTGGCCACCATTTTGGTTTCCCTACGGTTTCCCTCGTTTGTTTTAGTGTGATCATATATGGAGGGGGAGTACAGAAAGGGGGGGAGGGGGGGGGTGTCAAAATGTAACAATACTTGAACGATCCCTTGAATTAAGTTTTCGTAGGGGTGCGATTTATTTTAATTGTAAATAAGAACCGAACATAATTTATTTATTAATAAGAATTGTTATACTAAATAAATAAACATAAAGATGTTTGAAAATAAAATGTTTTAATTGACATTTTGTTTCGTTTTTAATAAAACTATCAGCCTATTAAATCGAAATCGAAATGATGTTGCCGTTTTTAAAAATGGGTACTGGCAACCCCTGAACTACCGGGCAGGGGCACTACCCCCTACAATGAAAACTTGCACTAGAAAGGGGGGGGGGGTGCGTTATATAATACTTCAACGCTCCCTTATTAAGCCATAACCAGATCGGAGACGAAAAAAAACAGTATTGTACAAAATACATCAGTATTATACGGACAGACGTATACTTTATAAACAGATCTTGGCCTTGGATACCAGCGGTCATAAAACAGTATTTTTTTATACTTTTTTTGTTTTTTTTTTTTTATAGTGCACTCCAAGATCTGACCTCATTCCACCTGATGTTAAGTGGTAATGAGTTCCTAGCTTAAGGGCGAAAAGTATAGCATAGTAAAACTGTTACTAGACTTGTCGCCCTTACCTTGAAGGCTTGACCCCTGCTACTAATGTAGCACCCCCCAAGAGCTCTGTAAACCTTACTCACACGCAGGAACACAACAACACAGAAGTGATTGTTATTTGGCTGCGGTCTTCTGTAAGGTGCAGGTATTTCACAAGTCGGGCTGCTCCAGTTCGAGCGATAAATCGCTTTGCCCTGCCTCTCTTCTTCTTGTTTACTAGTAATAAGCATATTGTAGTGAAAAACGGTATAATACTGTTAAAAACAGTATGTTGGGAACTCTAACTGTCCGCTCCATAATGAGTGAAAGACGACCCTGCAAAATGCGCTAGGCCTTCGTTGTACTGTACCTACTCCCCGGGAGGACCATATCTACCAATCGTTGAGTATAAAGAAGTTGTGCCGACCTACGACATGACCTACAAGTCGATACGTGATAACGCTCCATACGTAATGCATGAGATCGATATCCTACATCGCGATATCAGAGTTTTCGTCGCCACTAAGTATATATATGTCGCAGTCATCTGGTTGAAACAGCTATTTGATTGAATCACTAGCGTGTTTATTAAATGACGACTTTTAATTGAATGACTAGGCCGAACGTTGAATGAATAAGACTCACTGAACGTCCAACAAGTTAGCGGATTGTAACATAGCCCTTTGAACATAGCGGACGTAATCAGTCAGGTGATTGTAATTTAGTTCATTTTTTTTCCACTGCGGCGTTAGTGCTCATCAAAACAAAGATGGCGTCAAACAGCTGGTACAGATATAATCGAATAGCACTATGTTGATAATTTTTAGAGTGAAATTGAGATATAAAGGGACTTATTCGTAAAAAAATATTTTTTAGCCTAATTGTCTTAAGACTTAAAATTGTTACAACATATTAAAAAATCTTATTAAGGTGTGTTATGTCATGTCTGTCAGCTAAATCCCATTCGACGACTATGCTAAATGACGTTCAGTCAAGAAGTTGAACGTTATATTAAACAATTTGACGAGTTATCCTTTAGTCATTCAATTAAACGTCGTCATTCAATGAACGCGCTAGTGATCCAATCAAATAGCTGATTAAACCAGATGACTGCGACATATACAACAAACCAAGAATGGTAGTTGGGCCTTGGTCCCCGAGCAGATAACACCTAGCTCGGCGGAAGTACTTACACTTTTAGTAAAGAACATACGTTCCTTACAAAGTTAAATATTAAGTAAATAATAAAATAATGTTGGACAACATCACATACATTGCTCAGAGTCTGTGGTAAGCACCACAACGCCCAGACCCGAGACAATGTAGAAAACTTCGTTTCCCATATTGACCTGACCGGGAATCGAACCCGGAACTTTACGCACTTTGGCCGCCTACTTTAGCCACTGCGCCACCGAGATCTACAGTCGTCACATGGCGACATTTCACAGGGAAGGTCTTTTTGGGTGAACCCAAAAATATGAAGGTGGTAGTAAATACTTGCAGTTCCATATTAGACATTGTGCAGACTAAATAAGGCCGGTGCAAAAGTCCTAAGTGTTTGGTCTGACGGGCTTTTGATTGAACCCAAAGCACTTGTGTTACAAAAATATTATTAATTTAAAAATTTTGGATTCAAAACATTCTCTAGGTAACTAGGTTTGTGATAAATATTTAAATACTAGCTGTCCCGGCGAACTTCGAACGTAACGCCTACCTACTTTTTTTAATATCTAACCTTTTAAACCTCTTACACTTATTTCAAGACCAAGATTAGCCAAAGCGGTCTAGCCGTTCTCGAGTTTTAGCGACCCTAATGAACAGTGATTAATTTTCATATATAGGACAAGCTGCGCCCGCGACTTCGTTCGCGTGGATTACATCCTTTCATGGTCGGTTTTACCCTTTTCTCCCCTAATATTCGAAACAAAAAGTAGTCTATATTTTAATCCAAGTTTCGAGCTATATTTGCGCCAAATTTCATATCTCTAACTTCAAAAATAAACATTTTTCCATATAAACTTACAAAGGCGGTATTACCCCCCCTTATTTTCTAATAAAAAGTAGCCTATGTCCGTTCTTGAGATTCATCGTATACCTATACCAAATTTCATCAAAATCGGTTGAGAGGTTTAAGCAGGAAAGCGTAACAGACAGACATACAGACAGAGTTACTTTCGCATTTATACTATTAGTAGAGATGATAGATAATAAATTAGTTACTAGAATATCGATACGTTTTTTCTTCTGAAATACAGTGAACTATTGTGCTGACAGCTAGTCTTATAAATTAAACGTAACAGACCGTTCGTAAGTAAATTTAAAGTGCGAAAGCGACTACATAATACTTCATACCATGCACAAGTAAGTAAAATTAATAAGTAAATTTTGGACATCACATGCATTGCTCTGATTTTGTGGTAAGTAGCTAAAGCGCTTGGGTCACAGATTTCAGAAACAACGACGGTACCACAACGCCCAGATTTGAGACAAGGAATTTAGAAAAGTTCGTTTTCTATATTGACCCGTTTAACTACGGAAGTCGTTACACGAATATCGGTATGTGAATGTGTATTTTCCATAGACAATTTAAAAAAAACTACAACGGACTTGCTCATAAATCTTAGATAATAACGCGGACAAATTCGCGTCGAAAGTTAGTCTTAGATCGTAAATACGACATCAGATTGATGCGCCACTAATGCGTCTTGTTTAGAGAAGAGATGCGTGCGATGTTTACCAAATACATTAATAACTCGGCCATATTTGCGAAAGCGTTCTATTCAGAACTTTATTTGAGAACAGCTAAAGACTACGCTGTCTCTTAAAGAAGTAAACGTATTCTTGCGGAGCCGAATGCCCGGAATTGGAAAGTGGTCAGCGAGGCAGTCACTACGGCGACGCACTGCGATTCGCTCGCCTGTAAAAGACCCAATTTCGTCGCGGACTGGCCGAAAACTGAGCGGAGAGAGGAAGAAAAAAGTGGCGGGAACTTTTGACAGCTGTCAAGTGTCAAATTTGCGTGTGATAAATTTCTGTTGTGGTTTTTTTTCTGTGCTCAAGATATCGAAATTTTGCGTGTCGCGGTTTTGTATAGTTTTTGAAATCGCTGGTATTTTGGTGTCTCGGCCGTGCCAATTGAAGGTAAGTGGCATGAGTCCTTGTTTTAAGACTAGTTTGGTTAGCAATCGATGCGTTTCTCAATTCTTGGGGCAATATTTTTTTTAACTGCTAGCTAATTATTCAACCAGTTTAGTAATGCTTGCGATAGGCCGTAACGAGAATGATCTCGGTCTGTTGGATAAAAAAAGTTAAGGGGAAAAAATTGCCCTAAAATTAAGCTTGTAGGTCAATAACTTTTAAGTACCTACTTAACCATTTAGGTATTGTCAAAAATTTACCATGTTAGGGCTGATATTATTTATTTAATCCACAAAAATCTTTCATAGGCAGATTACCAGATATCTTTAATTAGGTACCTAGGTGATAAGCTTGCCATGAACGCAAACTCAGCTAAAAGCAAGTTATCGCAGTCACATAAAATAAATTATATGCAATTGAAATATAGCGGGTGTGTATATGTAAAAAGTTGTACATTTGATAAAAATTAGAGGTTTTAATCAACTTTTCAATTTCCGTTTTCAGACGTATTAAATACACAAGCATTAAACTAAAAAAACAAGTAGTTCGTGTGAAAAATCTATGACTTTTTTTAATGTAATGTGCGAAAAAGTGTTAATTATACAAAAGCGAAAGTTTGTATGAATCATTTTTTAAATGTGTGTTTGTTACTCTTTGACGCAAAGCGTAATTGAACGGATTCAGATAGTAAGTTAAAAGAAAAACTAAATTAACGTATAAGGTACCTTTTTTTCAGAAATAATACAAACGAAAAGCTAGTAGTAATCTATAAATATAATTAATAATGTAATAATTAAAGCTATAATAACTTCCAATGTATAAATTATTTTCGTTTTCTTTCTGTTAATTATGTTTATATCAAGGATCGTGTTAGCTTTGTTAAAAAGTGAGCGTCCTCTCTCTAATTGCAGTGCCCTTACAGGGTATTTAGTGATCTAATTTTAAGTTACCACCTTGTAAACACTAAAGATGCAATAAAAATATTGAGTATTGAGTATTAAAATGTAGCGCGTTTAAATGCACATCGAGTGTCAATCACTTGTCCACAAGGACAATTTACTTTACGAGTTGGTTGTGCCTTGAAACGGGCTTAAACTGGATCATTGACATCCACGGATCCCTTGGAAAGCATAACAGCACCGTTTTCTACCGTAAAAAATTATGTCGATTCTTACGCATCGTAGGCCATACGCAATACGTCAAATTTCTCACATGAGACGAAAAAGTTTCTATACCCTTGATTAGGTGATATAACAGCGTTATAGTATTTTCAGCCAATCAGCAGTTGACGCGTGGATTTTGACATTTAAGAGCGCGATAAAATTTACTGGCGCGGCGTTAGGCCTGGGCAGAATTAGACCTGGCTGAAGAATTTCATTTTCCATTAACGTATAAAACTCAAAACTCAAACTCAAATATTTCTTTATTCAAGTAGGTTACATATAACACTTTTGAATCGTTATTGAATACAATGCAAGTGATTCTACTTCCGGTTCGGAACCTATATCTACCGAGAAGACACCGGTAAGAAACTCAGCAGATCATTTACAGTATCAGTATCTAACTTATTGCTATGTGTCACTCACAGCTCACTTTTTGGTTTTGATGAGTGATGAAACAAATAAGTACTCAAGTAAGTTTTTACTTTCGAGAGGTAAGCTGGAGCAGACCAGTCCCCAAAGGTGGCAAAAAAAAAAATACAAAATCCAAACATAGCCGGCTTTTGCAAATTTTTTTTATGCACTTGTACATTAAATTTTATGAAACACTATCGCGTAAACTGAGTAACGTACCTGTGCCAGTTCAAAACTCCTTTTAACTTAACGTTGCATAATTTAGTGACCGCACAACGTATATGGAACGCATACTCATTGCTAACTGGTTTTGGTACATAACTTTCTTTTTAAACTGAGTATAGTTGTGTCGCAGCGTATTTGACGACCTCCGTAGCCGAGAGGCGAGCGGGCCTGGCTTTGGCGAGCGCCATCTCTGAGGTTCCGGGTTCGATCCCCGGTCGGGTCAATGTGGGAAACTAACTTTTCCATATTGTCTCGGGTCTGGGGGTTGTGGTACCGTCGTTGTTTCTGGTTTCTGTAACACAAGTGCTTAAGCTACTTACCACAGAATCAGAGCAATGTATGTGATGTTGTCCAATATTTATTTATTTATATGAGTGACAAAATTGACACCTTAAAGGTAATACATTTTTGCCATCATTGAACCCTCAATAATATTGGTGCAAGCGGCTTAGTAAACATATCTTTGATTGTATTATTCATGTTCGAAAAAACTACCTATAATCTACTTTCAGAAAAAAAATACTTTTACAACTTTTAACATTAAGAAATAAACACAAGATTGCTTTTTATTTATATTGCACTTCAAGATTGACCTCATCCCACCTGATGTTAAGTGGTAATGAGGTCCTATCTTAAGGGCGACAAGTACAGCATAGTAAATCTGTTTCTGGACTTGTCGCCCTCACCTTGAATGCTCGACCCCTGCTACTAATGCAGCACCCCCCAAGGGCTTTGGAAACCTTACTCACTCGCAGGAACACAACAACACCGAAGTGATTGTTATTTGGTTGTTGTAAGGACTTCTGTAAAGTGTCTACATCTAAGGCTCTTTAAGATCATTCATTTGTGGTTCTAAGTAAAAAAATATGTATAAAGTTGACTGAAAATATTATTTAGTTGCCTTTGTTTGTATAGATTTATTTAGCGATGGCTGGCACATACGTCATGCTTGTGAACAGGTGCCACCTTTGGGGACTGGTCTGCTCCAGCTTACCTCTTAAAATAAAATAATACTTCATGCTTTTTTCACTCATCGAAATAAAACTATATGACTTGGTCCAAAGTGTTCAACACATAGCTATAAGTTACAGTCGCTGTAACTTATCTGCTGAGTTTCTTACCGGTGTCTTCTCGGTAGATATAGGTTCCGAACCGGAAGTAGAATCGCTTTGCATTGTATTCAATGACGATTCAAAAGTGTTACATGTAACCTACTTGAATAAAGAAATATTTGAGTTTGAGTTTGATTTAAGTCTCTTTTAGATGATTAAATACGAAATAGCTATATGTAAAAATACATAAAATGTATGGATCTAGAAAATCTAACTTCAATTCGTATGTAAATTTTACATTGTATATTTTATTTACGTACATACCTGCATAGTTTTTTTGTAAAGAGTAAGTGTCGAGTGTTCTTGCCGGTTATTTTGGACATCATCAACATTCCTCACACGGCGGTAGAACACTGAACTTCTACTGGCAATTGATGAGTGCTTTTGTAAGGTCTCACATCGATCCTACATCGCGATATCAGAGTTTTCATCGCCACTAACTATATATACAACAAACCAAGGTTGGTAGTCGGACCTTGGTCCCCGAGCAGATAACACCTAGCTCGGCGGAAGTACTCACACTTTTAGTAAAGAACATACTTTTCTTACAACATTATAAGAATAGTATAGCCTCGTGGCGCCGTATGAAAAAAAAAACGTTACCTTAACGCTAACGTTGATTTTATTTGTTTTTATCTTTCGTTTGTTCATGAAATATTGCTAAAAAAAAAAAAATAAGCGATCACTGAAATCTAATAAACATATTTATATAAATGCTACTTATTTTGTATTATTTTACATCATTTCATAATTTCTTTATTTATAGTAACTGTGGCCCACAGGCCTTTATAAAGAACAAAAAATTTGCAAAGTTTCACTTCAAACCGATAACTATAACACATACAATTTTCAACTCAAACCCCTGGGCGGATAGGATTATAACAACTATGTCCTATGAGAAGGACAGTCGGGCCATAGTCAAAGAGGAAAAAAATCGTTGGGCGCCACGAGGATAGATAGTTATACCTTTAAATCGCGTGCCAATGATTGCATATGTTGCAACGGACGGTCAAACGCAATTCAAGGTAAGGTATTATAGATATTAGACCTTATGCGAACGACATAAAGAGGTTGCAGAGTTCAAAGTGCTTACTCTAACTGGCTTTTGTCAATACCTTAATTAATACTTACAAACAGTTGCGCAGGAAATGTCCTAGGGCCATCTTGTTACAAAGTTTCATTGAGTTTTAAGAGAGTTAGGGCATGGCGATTTATCGCTCGAACTGGAGCAGCCCAACTGGTGAAACACCTCCACCTTACAGAAGACCGCAGCCAAATAACAATCACTTCTGTGTTGTTGTGTTCTTGCGTGTGAGTAAGGTTTCCAGAGCTCCTGGCGGGTGCTGCATTAGTAGCAGGGGTCAAGCCTTCAAGGTAAGGGCGACAAGTCCAGTTTCAGTTTTATTATGCTGTACTTGTCGCCCTTAAGCTAGGACCTCATTACCACTTAACATCAGGTGGGATGAGGTCAATCTTGAAGTGTAATATAAAAAAATATGCTTAACGGATTTGGATAAAATTTGATAGTATGAGAGATGACATACCTACCGACTAGATTCCCTATTACCTACTAAGACTTCGCTGTCTGTCCGTATATCATCAGGGTGTATCTCAAGAACCGTAATAGCTAGAGAATTTAAATTTACATATATTTTTTATTTCTGTTGCCGCTATAACAACAAATTTATTTATTATTTATTAACACCAACAACAAGTTTCAGTGCAATCTTAATTATATAGGTGTTACACAAAAGAAATTAAATAAAGTTAGCATCAGAAATTAAATCATTATTTTAGGAGAACTGCATTGTAAATTGTTTCTGAAAGTTTAAATTATATTTCTAACATAAGTAGCATGGATGACATTTTGAACATTTCAATGTCACCTGGATGTATGAGGAGAATTAAACTCGTCATATTCGCTCGCTTGGCGATAATGTTACGTGTAGTGACGTAACGGTGACGTAATCGCTACGTAACCGACGCTGGCGTCTTGCGTCATGCGGAATTCGTAGCTTTAGTAGGGGAAGTATCACTGGGCTTTAGTATATCCATACTAATATTATAAATGCGAAAGTAACTCTGTCTGTAGATAGATAGATAGGTAGATTGCACAAAAAAATTACAGAACAACATACAGTGTGTAATTGACAAACTAAATGTATGTCTTAGTGCAAAATTAGTAATAAGTGTAGCTTTCATTTGTAAAAAAACTACTGAGTTTCTTGCCGGTATCTTCTCTTTAGTTATAGGTTCCGAACCGGAGGTAGCTTCATTTGCTTTATATAGAGACTATTCATAAGAATTACTAATGTAATCTATGTGAATAAAAAAGATTGACTTTGACTTAGAAAGCAATCTCTTTCAGACAACCTGTAGGTAGAGGAAATAGTAGATATCAAGAAACGGTTGTGGCAGTGCGAAATATCTGTTTGTCTGTCAGGCTTTCGCGCCTAAACTGAACCGATTTTGATGAAATTTGCTATGGGTATATGTTAAACCTCTAGAACGGACATAGGCTACTTTTTGTTTTTAAAATAAGGGGGGATGGAGGTACATAGTTTATATGGGAAAATGTCAATTCTTGAAGTTAGAGATATGAAATTTGGCACAGTTATACCTACATAGAAACTTGGATTAAAAATATGGACTTTTTGTTTTGAATATTAAGGGAGATAGGGGTAATAAAACCGATCTTGAAAGTATATAGGTAGGTATATGGAAAAAACCTGTAGTCCCCGCGAACGAAGTCGCGGGCATAGCTAGTATGTACATAATTTGACGACCTCCGTAGCCGAGAGGCGAGCGGGCCGGACTTTGGTGTCGCGCCATTTCTGAGGTCACGGATTCGATCTCCGGACGGGTTAATATGGGAAACGAACTTTTCTATATTTTATTTTATTTTCTTTATTAAGGAAACAAACAGCATAAGTTAATACTTAAAAGATATACATTTATGTTAAGAACTAACTCACTAGCCTAATTAGTTTCCACTAATAGCATATACAATTAAAATGTTGATTGAGAAACTCGTACCATAGGAATCCAAAATATAAAACAAAAATACTATATATAAAAAAACTGTTGTGTTTCAGACTCCTAATTATATCATGTTAAGCAGAAATAATAAATGTGTGTTTAAACAAGCTAAAATAACATTACTACTTGTTATTTCGTGTGTACAGATGAATGTTCTTTAAGCAGGCGGCGAAAACGCGCCATTTTTCTCATTCTCTCGGGTCTGGGTGTTCTGATGCCGGTATTCTAAATTAAGTCAAATGAAACGGTTTTAGATTATTATGGCGTTCCATTAGACAACTTGGAATAACCCCGCATATTTTGGGTAATTAATGAGCTAATTAATTATAATTTTATACGAGTAGCAAGTTATGTTAGGGAGGAAATACAAATATTTAAAAGATATTCATGACCATATTAAAATACTGGTAAAAGTTGATTTTTAGCAATTCTAACTCATAAATCTTAATTAATTTGATTTTAAAGTCGCTGGTTTTGAATTATCAAAAATAACATTACGGTATCTTTTAAATATACGATAATAATACACATACTATATAAATTAGTAATAATATGTATATAAAATATGAAGGTATACTTAGATTTATCAAGAAAGGCTTAAGCCTAAATTGACTATGCAACACAAAAGTAATTATTCAATTCCGACCAGTACATAGGTTCTGAGATTGGCGCGTTTAAACCAACAAACAAATAATCTCTTTTAATATAAGAAACAGAAAAATTTCATCTCCCCTTGCGCTGGCTCGAACCCACGACCTTCACGTATCGCGCGTGCTGCTCTTACCAACTGAGCTAATCGCAAGTTATCGTAGGCGATGAAATGTTTCTGCTGTATCAACCGTTAGCCTTCGGTAAGTGCCATCTACCGAATATGTTTAGAACTACATACTTATCGCGATAATTGAAGGTCGTGGGTTCGATTCCCGCACCGCAAGGGTACCTAGATAAAAAAAAATATGTTTCTAATATTTAAAGTTCACTAATATGGCGTTAAGTACTATAAAAAATCGATTGATCTCTTCATCTTTATAATATTAGTACATATAGATGTATTCCTGGCAAATTTGTTTCTTTCTTTCATTGAAATAATCCCTACTAATATTATAAATGCGAAAGTAACTCTGTCTGTCTGTCTGTCTGTCTGTCTGTCTATTACGCTTTCCTGCTTAAACCTCTCAACCGATTTTGATGAAATTTGGTAGGTATACGTTGAATTTCAAGAACGGACATAGGCTACTTTTTATTAGAAAATAAGGGGGGGATGGGGGTTATACCACCTTTGAAAGCTTATATGGATGGAATAATGCTTATTTTTGAAGTTAGAGATATGAAATTTGGCACAAATATAGCTCGTAATAATTATAAATCTCACAAACGTAATTTTACAAATAAAACACAAAACAATTACAGCATGTACAGTAAACCTTTGTGAGAGACTGGTGTCCATACTAGGGTAGGGTACCCTGAGTGACGGATCGCCAGGCCCTCACCACTGGTGTATTGGAGTAACGTATGTGTATTTAACCTTAATGTGTATCGTTAGATTACAATCTACCTCGCGAGATTGTAAACTGTCGACAGATTGTGAACCATAACATTTGATTGCAATGTAACGCATTATTTTTCGCTTTATTGTAATCTATCGAAGTGAAACCGTTAAATTACAATCTGTCCCGCGTCAAACTGTCAACTGTCCGAAAGCTCTTCCTGATTGGTCGGTTTATTGTATGAGCGACCAATCACGACCAGCATTTGTATGCCGCGTAAAGTTAGGAATGAAATTCTATTCAAATCATTTCTTTTATTTAAAGAAATAGAGATGTCGTTTTAATAAAATAAATGCACTTCAAAAAATCTTCAAGTATTTATTTACTATTTACTAGGTAATCAATAATCCTGACATACGTTGAGAAATAATTGTACCGAAATATTTATTCTTCAAACACTCAAAATTATAATTGAAAATTACAATAAAATGAAACAATTATTTTGTCTTTTAACACAAATTAAAATTCGAAAATTTTAAGAAACTTTTATAAAAAAATATTTAGTTCTTAAACATACCATAAATTAATAGTATAAAGACAACAAACGCAATAACAAACTTATATGGCGAATGCCGGAGCGGCGAGGGGCACATAACTCTAAACCAATCAGCGCGCGAGATGCATTTCGTTCTACGTCAGTCCACAATTTGACCGATTCCCATCGATAGATTACAATATAGCGATAAATAATGCGTTAAATTGCAATCCTAAGTTACGGTTCACAATCTGTCGACAGTTTACAATCTCGCGAGATAGATTGTAATCTAACGATTTTTACAATCTTACGGTGACATATACATACATATGTTGAGTTGCATTGCACCTAAGTTATTACTGCCAATAGGTTTTCCGTAACTTCATAATCTAGACTTTGTAGCCATTGTTTAATTAATTTCTTGCATGCACGCGCTGGTAGTGAGTAGAAGTTTAAAATCTTATTGAGCGTATTATACGAATAAAATCGTATAAAAGAGTCTTGTTGTAATCGTTTTGCGATATCTACTATTTTCTCTACCTGTAAGTTTATTTGGAAGACATTGTTATTAGCAATAAGACCACCTAATTCGGTCTTTAATATGTCTGTTAAATAAATTGTACCTGACCTTTCAAATGTGTTCTTCCACCAGTGAGTTGCCAACGGAATCTCGTTTTAAAAAATAAAATCGATTTGAGTATTTCTTTATTAATTAATCAATCATTCAAGGTCAGAAATGGCGGATTCTCGTACTAAATATATGAACTAGTTTAATATTACGACTGTGTTACATCATGACAGGGTTGTCAACATAAAATCTTATTTTTGTTAATCCAAAATGGCGCAGTCAAATCAAAGATGCATTCATATCAGATTAACTTGGTATTGGCGTGATTAATTACAGGTGCAGGTAGTTGTACTTTATGACACGAAAATGGTTTAACAGACACATTGAAGTACTATTTAAAAGGTCTATTCGGTAGAAAGCAATCTTTTCCAGTAGTGTAGTAATATTTTTTTTCATATTGCACTTTAAGATTGACCTCATCCCACTTGATGTTAAGTGGTAATGAAGTCCTAGCTTAAGGGTGACAAGTATAGCATAATAAATATGTTACTGGACTTGTCGCCCTTACCTTGAAGGCTTGACCCCCGCTACTAATGTAGCACCCCCAGGAGCTCTGGAAACCTTACGCACACGCAGGAACACAACAACACAGAAGTGATTGTTATTTGGCTGCGGTCTTCTGTAAGGTGGAGGTATTTCACCAGTCGGGCTGCTCCAGTTCGAGCAATAAATCGCTATGCCCTACCTCTCTTAATAAATATTTTTAAATCACATACATTGCTCCGTTTCTGTGGTAAGTAGCTTAAGCACTTGTGTTACAGAAATCAGAAACAACGACGGTACCACAGACCCGAGACAATATAGAAAAGTTCGTTTCCCATATTGACAGACTGGGGATAGAACCCGGTACCTTTGAGATGGCGCGACGCCAAAGTCCAAACCCGCTGTCAGCAACGTAGGTCGTCTGAGAGGATTCTTTTACTTTGACCTTCAAGATATCCAGATTGTAACGTTTAACGACCTCCGTAGCCGAGAAGCGAGCGGGCCGGACTTTGGTGTCGCGTCATCTCTGAGGTTCCGGGTTTGATCCACGGTCGGGTCAATATGGGAAACAAACTTTTCTGTATTGTCTCGGGTCTTTCAGATTTCTGTAACACAAGTGCTTTAGCTACTTACCACAGAATCAGACCAATTTGATGTTGTCCAATATTTATTTTATTTATTCCTGAAAAACTATGCGTCGGCAGAGAATACTCGTCATTTTGACAACCCTAATCCAATAATTATTCTGTTATGACATCTTATGGGGCCACTAGACGGCGAAAAAGCAATAACCCATGGTAATTTAGGTTAAAGTTGGTCTTGTCTATGATTGCGGTTGTCCTAGTTAAGGCATAAATAATGTAGAATCATGATTGCTATTAAAATGCCTTTGTTGGTGTGATTATTAAAAAGAATAGGTTTGTTACGTCATTTTAGTGAATGCATTAGGACTGAGAAAAGACCTCTTACAGGTTTATGTTTGCCTGGTACATTGATTTGAAGTTTGGTCGGGCTAACTATTAAATATAAACATGCATGACTAAATAAAATATACATATAAAATATGTAAGTTTACTTAAGTCAAAGTCAAAGTCAATCTTTTTTATTCACATAGAATACATTAGTAATACTTATGAATAGTCTCTATATAAAGCAAATGAAGCTACCTCCGGTTCGGAACCTATAACTAAAGAGAAGATACCGGCAAGAAACTCAGTAGTTTTTTTTTACAAATGGAAGCTAAACTTATTACTAATTTTGCACTAAGACACACAGTTAGTTTGTCAATTGTAAAATAAAACTTAAAAATCAATTATTGAAAAAAATAAAAATAAAACAAAAGTATCTATTTGTAAAATAAATGAAATTAACTGTAGGACTTACATGCGTCATCGTGGCTCAATACTGACATTGATTGAGATTATATTACTTATATTTTTAAAGAAAAATAATATTCCCCTCGTGCTGCTCTTCCAACTAAGCTAACCGCAAGTTATCGTAAGCGTGCATTAGTCTTCAGTCAAATCCTAAACGTAATTGTAGTATTTCTCATTTACTAGATCTGTCATCAAAGTTAAACCTGAAGCCAGTATTCCTCCTGAGATGGGTAGTTTAGCTACATCATAAAACATTGGCAATAAACTATGACCACAACGCAACCGACTGCAGCCATTAAAAGATAAAACGACCATAATTACAGTTAATTTGTTATTGTATTGTGCGAATAATCACACGAACAGATCAATTCGCCATTAATCGATGATGATCGTTCCGGAAATGAATATGTAGGTACTTCGTAGTGTTGAAGCTGTGTCGACCTACGACATCACCTACCAGCTGCTGATTGGCTGTAAATACGAGTCCGGTGTGCTATTAGCCAATCAACATAACTTTTCTCGTCTCATGTGAAATATTTGACATATTGCGCATGCTAGACCTGGTGGAGATTAAATAATACGATAATAATTAGATTAATTAATCATGGAAGCATTGGTGAAACAATATCTCTAAATTATGTTTCTCTATTTCAGGAGAGTTTATGATTAAAAAGTGTTAAAGATTTATTTGTAAAACTGTAATGTTTTGTTTACGCAATAAAATCGTTCTCTATTTTAGAGTAACACAATTTTGCTTATAGTTTTACTTGTCACCATATCCAATGATATATTTAGAAACATATTATATATATGTAGTGGAATGGGAAATGAAAGAAGCAAATTAGGTATAATCCAAATATATTAAGCCAAATAAAATTAATTTATCACACACACGTCTTGCACATCGTCGTTCGTCGTTCAAATCTAACTCTGACATTCTCACCATTCGGATATTCAAACGTACAGGCATCGCTCATGCACAACGTTCGGATACATCCGCTATCCCACACTCGGCCATCCTGCAGTCATGTCTGTCCTCAGACATGCATCATCAAAAACATCCTACATTCGTAAACTCGTATACGTCTTTAACTCAAAGTAAACACAAAATTATAAACATCATAACAAACAAAACAATCTACATCTTATAATATATACAACACCAAAACAAACACAACTTAATATAACATCATACAACTGAACATCATAATTAAAAGGATAAAAACTTCAAACTAAATATGTAACTTCCTCACACAAAATAAAAATTGAATTCCTTCGTTCTTCACATCTTAAATAACCATTAATAAAAACTCCATAGAAAAATAAAAACAAATCGTAAAACTCCTCTTTTTCCTCTTCTTATAATCCATTTTATTTACATCCTTTATTTCTAGATTCAAATTATTTCTTTTGATTTCTTTTACGCCTTTAACATAAAAACCATTGTTCATTTTAATAATATTTTCGTCGTAGTACTTGTACTTAAAACATTCTTGGAGCAATACTAACGATATTGCCACAACTTCATTTTCTTTAACTTGTTGGTCACTGCTATGATCTTCTTCACAGGTATTTTGTTTCGTGAGATTCAGAAGCCCAATTGTAGAGTCTAAAAGGTTTTCTGCTTTTTCTCGTGCGTCCTTTAACGAGCATGATGTTATCTCTTGCATCACTGTCTCAACCTCCTGTTCCCCGTCATCTTTTCTCGAACTTATTTCCTCAATCTCAGTATATTTCTGAAAATCTAATGAACGTTCCAAGTTTTTGTTGACATCAACAACAACATTTTCGTTGTCATGGCAATATGTGTCAGTAGGCATATTGTCAATTTCAACCATAAATTCTTCTTTCAACCTCATTCTATCTTCTAGTATAGTAGCGCCCTCTATTGTGTGTTCGTCATTTTTTACCTGATGCTCATCGTAATCACAATGCACAACTTCTGTGCGCCTGGTGATGTTACACCCGATTTGCGTACACTCTTTATACGTCATAGCGTCCAAATACATATCTGCCATTTCCTGAATCTTCTCTTTGTAATGCTCCTCCTCGGTGAATTCGTCGTAAATAGCACTCGTGTCTCTCTTCTCCCCGCAACCATAATGCCGCCGTACCTGTTAGCGAGCGCCTTGCTCTTAGCAGTTTTTGACGTGAGCACCATCCAAAATATTCGGCCTGATCCTCAACGTCTTCTAACCATTCGGATACCGGATAGGATTCATCCCGTCCGCTGAACTCTGGTACCTGATATATAGTCAACATTTTCAACACCTTCGCTATTCGTCTTTATCTTTTGCACATTCGTCTGTATTTACTTCACAATCGTCTTTACTTTTTCATCAACATCACAATCGTCATTTCGTGAAAAATGTTTACGTATTCAAAATTTTTAATTTCGTCGTCGTAATGGCGACCGTCGTTCCTCGTAAAAATTTAAAAATTTAGAATTTTGAATGCTTTTTCATTCCCATCCCGGAGGGGCCCCCAAATTTGTGAGTTCGAGGTCGAAAATCAAACAGGTTTCCCAATAATAATCTCGTTTATTCTGTTAAATGTAAACCGTCGTCGTTCAATACATCGTCTTCTTTTTTTCTTTTCGCGTATTCACTTTCCCCGTAATTTTTCCGTCGTGTGAAAACCTGAACGATTGCTCCACCTCGATCCCGGACGAGCCCCCAAATTTGTAGTGGAATGGGAAATGAAAGAAGCAAATTAGGTATAATCCAAATATATTAAGCCAAATAAAATTAATTTATCACACACACGTCTTGCACATCGTCGTTCGTCGTTCAAATCTAACTCTGACATTCTCACCATTCGGATATTCAAACGTACAGGCATCGCTCATGCACAACGTTCGGATACATCCGCTATCCCACATATATAATCAGTATTCGTGTCACTATCATTGGTTGTGCAACGACCTCGCCCCAGGGTCCTGTGGCGCAAGCACCATGAGCGAAGGTTGGGCCGTGCGCGCGCGCATCACGTATTTAAAGAGAGATAGGGCATAGCGATTATCGCTCGAACTGGAGCAGCCCGACTGGTGAAACACCTTCACCTTTCAGAGGACCGCAGCCAAATTACAATCACTTCTGTGTTGTTGTGTTCCTGCGTGTGAGTAAGGTTTCCAGAGCTCCTGGGGGTGCTACATTAGTAGCAGGGGCCAAGCCTTCAAGGCAAGGGCGACAAGTCCAGTAACAGATTTATTATCTTGTACTTGTCGCCCATAAGCAAGGATTTCATTACCACTTAACATCAGGTGGGATGAGGTAATAAAAAAAAGAGATATTGTTTTATTGCAAAAAGTTATACCTTGACCTTATGACGAAACTACATACATGTTTTCCAAATAAAAATCGACCTACAATATGATCACGTTTTTGATTTCACTCATAGATAGCTGCGTTATGCTTTATCCTTGTATGTTTTCGTGTGGACATTTAGATAAATTATATGTTGTACGATTTGCTATCTTATGATGATGCAGCCTTGAGTTGATTCTTGTATTGCGAAATCGTGATTCAGTAGGCCCTTTTTTAATATGTTAAATAGCTCAATTCAAAATTTCTTCTATTCATGTAAATTACACCAGTAATATTTATGAAACGTCTATATAATGCAAATGGCGCTACCTCCGGTTCGGAACCTATAACTTACAGAGAAGATCCCGGCAAGAAACTCTGTCGTTCATATTACAAATATAGCTTAAGTTATAAATAGTTGTGCACTAAGTGTGGTGTGTAAATTGTAAAAAATAATAGTTTAAAAAACTAAAAAACACGCTTTTAGCTCGCACTAAAAATTACAAAATAATTCAGACATTTAAGAAAGAAAGCGTGGAGCGTTTTGTCCAAAAAGAGTAAAGATAACATAAACGCTACTACTACTACTACTCTACTTTTTAGTTTTCTCATGTATCAATAATTATATAATTCTTTTTCGTATCCCATTCAGCAAACCCTTTCATTTAATACCCATATCATAGGGGTGCATTTCAAATAGCCTGTCCGTTATCTTGGACGCCCGCCATATTGGTTTTGAATCACGTGACTATTTTTTTCGTATTCCTGACAGCAAACCCTTTCTTTTGATACCCATATCATGGAAGTGCATTTCAAACAGTCAGTTCGCCATCTTGGGGAGGCCGCCATATTGGATTTGTAATGACGTTTCTTAGCTAGTCATATATTGTCATCAGAACCTAGAGCGTGTGCAAAATTTCATCTTAATCAAAGACCGGGAAGTGGGTCAAATTAAGATTCAAAGATTCCGTTACATACATAGATACATACAACCCAAGCTAATAAAAGCGTGTTAAAAATAATAATTGATTCAAAGGAATTAGAATTTTTTTAAACCATATATTGTTAGGACAAACAAATTAAACAAACTGTAGGTCCTAATGCGCATTGTGCATTGTGAATGTTGCCAACTTGCGAGTGTTTATCAATTTAAAGAAATAGGTACCTCTTGCAGATTGAATAGACATAGTATGTATATTTATACAAAATATATGTCTGACATCCCTACTAATATTATAAATGCGAAAGTAACTCTGTCTGTGTGTCTGTTACGCTTTCCTGCTTAAACCTCTCAACCGATTTTGATGAAATTTGGTATAGGTATACGTTGAATCTCAAGAACGGACATAGGCTACTTTTTATTAGAAAATAAGGGGGAGGGGGGTAATACCACCTTTGGAAGTTTATATGGAAAAAAAATTATTTTTGAAGTTAGAGATATGAAATTTGGCACAATTATAGCTCGAAACTTGGATTTAAATATAGACTACTTTTTGTTTCGAATATTAGGGGAGAAAGGGGTAAAACCGTCCATAAAAGGATGTAGTCCACGCGAACGAAGTCGCGGGCACAGATAGTAGGTAAATAAATAGAAGTAGTGAAATTTTAATGTGAAGGCGAACGGACTAGTTAGTGGTCCAGGTTTCTTTGTCATTAATTAAGCTGACAGATAAGCTGTGTTGATACGTCAGCTTTATAGGTTTTGCCCGCGACTCATTCCGTTACTTCCGGATAAAAGTACCCTTTATATATGTTAATCTAGTTATGTGTTGTCTCATACTATCAAATTTCACCCAAATCCGTTTATGCTTGGTTCCAATATTTTACGATTCGTAATGTGTTTTTTTTTATATTGCACTTCAATATTGACCTCATCCCACCTGATGTTAAGTGGTAATGAGGTCCTAGCTTATGGGCGACAAGTACAGCATAATAAATCTGTTACTGGACTTGTCGCTCTTGCCTTGAAGGCTTGAACCCTGCTACTAATGTAGCACCCCCCAGGAGCTCTGGAAACCTAACTCACACGCAGGAACACAACAGCACAGAAGTGATTGTTATTTGGCTGCGGTCTTCTGTAAGATGGAGGTATTTCACCAGTCGGGCTACTCCAGTTCGAGCGATAAATCGCTATGCCCTACCTCTCTTGAATAAGCGTTCAAGAATTACGTAACGCAATTTTTGAAGATTTTGGACACCCCCCCCCCCTCATGTAACGCACCATAACGTTTTTATGTCCTCTCCCCTCCACCTTTATTTCGAACACTAATACGATCGATTCCCCGGAAACCGTAGGGAAAATAAAAGGGTTGCCAATTTGAGAGTTTCATTTCTTACCAACTACGAGTCGTTAATACTGTTCCATAGTTTACTTTCCATATCAGCTGTCATCAGTCGGTTGTTTTTAGCTTACGCCTCGTATAATTTATAACAATCCGTAAACAGAACGGGTCGTTTTTCACATATTGGAACCCGGCATTAGTAGTATCATAACACATGTCACTTTAGTGTACCTAATTAAAAATCAGAGTGTACAATAGTGAGCATCGAAAGAACCAAGAAAGTCACCCTTCAAAGTGACAGCTGAGCTGTGTGGCACCAGAGCGAGACGACACGATTACCGAAGTAATTAGTGCGAGACAATAGAAATTGTAACACACGCCGGACTCGCCTGTTCGGATATTACGAGTGTGATGTGGAAGTATCAACACACAGGCACTGAAAAATATTTGGACGCTCCCATCTCTTGGACCAATGGTCGTAGATTCGTTTTCCATCCAGATATGATTAATTGGTTATCGGTAAAGCCCACCAACATAACATAATTTGACGACCTCCGTGCCCGAGAGGCGAGCGGGCCGGACTTTGGCGTCGCGCCATCTCTGAGGTTCCGGGTTCGATCCCCGGTCGGGTCAATATGGGAAACGAACTTTTCTGTATTGTCTCGGGTCTGGGTGTTGTGGTACCGTCGTTGTTTCTGATATCTGTAACACAAGTGCTTTAGCTACTTACCACAGAATCAGAGCAATGTATGTGATGTTGTCCAATATTCATTTATTTATAATATATTTTCATTATACGTTTACGATAAACTCAAACTCAAATATTTCTTTCAAGTAGGTTACATGTTACACTTTTGAATAAAATGATGCATACATTATATTACACATAAAGTCCTACAATATGATTATTTTTTGAATTAATTGATTATATAGTTATTTATTTTACTATTAACAAACTAACTGTATGTCTTGGTGCAAAATTAGTAATAAGTTTAGCTTCCATTTGTAAAAAAAAACTACTGAGTTTCTTGCCGGTATCTTATTTATTTATTTATTTATTTATTTAAAAACTTTATTGCACAAAAAAAGTACAACAGGTGGACTTAATGCTATGGGCATTCTCTACCAGTCAACCTTTGGGTCATGCGGAGAGTTAGTTTATGGGTGCGGTAATAGTGACAAAGTGCATAAGTAATCTAAAATATAAAATAAAAACATAATACACGAGAATAGTAACTATCAAGCGTTACAAAATTCATTTCGGAAACAATTAAAAATAAATATAGACATACATGAATAAATATAATATATATATATATATATATAAATAAAATATGAAGCTTTACTTATATTTACATATTGAGCATATATATACTTATATATATATAAGTAAATAATACCACATAAAAATATAAAATAAATAATAACTATATATAAATGGATTCAGCAATTGACAAATTCATGTCTACGATTTATGTATTAGCGAGAGAGAAGAAGTGTTCACGAACTTTCATTTTAATAATTCCCTTAGTCAGGGATTGTCGAGTATCAGCGGGCAGAGCATTCCAAAGACGGGCGGCTTGCACAGTAAAAGACTTATCTTCTCTTTAGTTATAGGTTCCGAACCGGTGGTAACTTCATTTGTTTTATATAGAGACTGACTGTTCATAAGTATTACTAATGTAAACTATATAAATAGAAATTAAATATTGACTTTGACTTTGAATCGTCATTGAATACAATGCAAAGTGATAATACTTCCGGTTCGGAACCTATGTCTACCAAGACACCGGTAAGAAACTCAGCAGATTAGTTACAGTAGCAGTATCTTACTTGCTATGTGTAGTTAACATTGGACCAAGAATAGAAAAGAATAGAAAATATCTTTATTCATGTAAGCTTTACAAAAGCACTTAAGAATCGTCAGTACAAGTTCATTATTCTACCGCCGTGTTCGGAATGTTGATCATGTCGAGAAGAACCGGCAAGAACACTTGACACTTACCTACTCTTACTACTAAGTCATATAGTTTTGTTTTGATGAGTGATGAAACAATTAAGTACTCAAGTAAGTATTTACTTTCGAGAGGTAAGCTGGAGCAGACCAGTCCCCTGGCGTCTGTTCACAAGCATGACGTATGTGCCAGCCATGGCTTCACTCAACCATATTGAAGGGAATGTAACGACCCGCCACATAGCGGCACCACCTTTATTGTAAAATAGTATTCCGAACCGGAGGTAGCATCATTTTATTTCTATATAGACTTAATAGGATATTAAGACCTGAACAAAAAGCCTGAGCTCTTGACTCGCTGCGAAACGGCAATAAACTTGGCCGGGCACACTGCCGTGCCTTCAAATGGCTAATACAACAATACGGACAGACAGACAATACGGAAACTTTGAAACAAAGAAGCGAGTAATGAATCATGTTTAAATATTCTTCAACTCTTGAACTTGAGGTTTGTGCCCATATAAACGGAAGGTCATAGCATAACGGTTGGAAAACGATTTTGGTCAGGAACGTTTTAAGAACTAGACGCCGGATTTTATGCGCGTTTCTTAAATGTCCAGTTTACATTTCATAAAATTCTCAATTACATGGGCAAAATCATATGTCATCTGACTAAATTTGTTATATTTCTTCTAAATTAAATTTATCTAATTCTGTGTTGCTCCTATTTTGAATGCTGTGTACTCCTCTTATTGGAGCATATACTAGAACTTACCTCTGTATCACATACCCCTAAAATGCTATGTATATGTTCTGTTGGTGTACCTATTAAATAAATAAAAAAAATAAAAAAATAATAAATGAAATTTTTATTTAAATTTTGTTGTATTGGAAGTAAAATTGTAAGTCAATGCATAATTTAAAAAAAACTCGGCCAAGTGCGAGTCGGGCTCGCGCACGAATGGTTGCGTACCATTATCTGTTCAATATTAGACACAATATTATAATAGAAACTTTATTCATTTCGAGCAAAAAACAACGTTTGTTCTATGGGAGGCACTTTAAATAATGATTTTATTTTATTTTAGTTCCTATTTCTTGTTATAGCGGCAACACAAATACATAATCTGTGAAAATCAAACAAAAGGAGCGTGAAGAAACATCTTGCGGGCCAGTGGCGATGCTAACGGATAGGATATTACGGTATCAGATCCTTTGTCATCGCGATGTGGGTTCCTCTCTTGCTTACCATCAGGCTGGGAGGAGCCAATATACTGCGCTACTATAAAAAAAAATCAACTCTCTAGCTATGACGGTTCTAGAAATACAGCCTGGTGACAGACAGATAAACGGACGGACGGACGGACAGGGAAGTCTTAGTAATAGGGTCCCGTTATACCCTCATATAAATATACAACTTAATATTTACAGAATATACTTCTTAAATCAATAATTTAATTGAAATATATCGCACCTTTGGCAGAACAAGCGCACAATGGTCAACTGTCTTCAAATCTAAATTAATTAAAAAACCGAAATTTATTAATTGTCTAAAAATAATACAGTATTTAAATATTAGAACCAGAAAAATGTTATCTCCCTTTGCGATGCGGTTAGCTCAGTTGGTAAGAGCAGCACGCGCGATACGTGAAGGTCGTGGGTTCGATTCCCGCATCGCAAGGGGAGATAAACATTTTCTGTTTTTAATATTTAAATACTGTATTATTTAAAGTTCGCTAGTACGGCGTTTAGTACTATAAAAATAATAAAATCGAATACAGTATTTAGTTTATGTCTTGCAAAGGAGGACAACTTTAGAATATTGATAACCGAGCTAGACCACATTAAATGCGTAAATTGAATCGGATATTTTACAACTAGCTGTGCCCGCGACTTCGTTCGCGTGGACTACATCCTTTCATGGTCGGTTTTACCCCTTTCTCCCCTAATATTTGAAACAAAAAGTAGTCTATATTTTAATCCTAGTTTCGAGCTATATTTGTGCCAAATTTCATATCTCTAACTTCAAAAATAAACATTTTTCCATATGAACTTTCAAAGGTGGTATTACCCCCATCCCCCCCTTATTATCTTATAAAAAGTAGCCTATGTCCGTTCTTGAGATTCAACGTATACCTATACCAAATTTCATCAAAATCGGTTGAGGGGTTTAAGCAGGAAAGCGTAACAGACAGACAGACAGACAGACAGAGTTACTTTCGCATTTATAATATTAATAGGGATTAGTAGGGATTTAATCAAAGTCCTATATAAATCGCGTCTATTGGCTAAAAAGTCCGTGGCAGCTTACGCACGTTGCATTTTGATAAGACATCGACTGAGTCAACAAGAGAACCGCGGATTCCTTACACCTTCGTCAGTGTAAAGGAAAAATACATATGAGAATTGCTTCGTCAGTCCTTCCATCTTGGTTGTATGGTAGATACCACGTCAAGGTAAACTTGCAGGTCGATATTCGACCTTTTACGCAAGACATAAGACTGGTGTCATAAGTATGAGTGTTAACGACCTCCGTAGCCGAGAGGCGAGCGGGCCAAACTTTAGCGTTACACCATCTCTGAGGACCCGGGGTCGATCCCCAGTCGGGTCAATATGGGAAACGAACTTTTCTATATTGTCTCGTGTCTGGGTGTTGTGATGCCGTAGTTGCTTCTGATTGAATATGCTAATATATGAATAAACATTTAATATTTACTTTTGTGAGAGGTAAGCTGGAGCAGACCAGTCCCCTGACACCCGTTCACAAGCATGACGTGTGCGCCAGCCTTCGCTTCACTCGACCATATTGAAGGGAATGTAACGACCCGCCACATAGCACCATCAGCCCGGTGACGTTTCAGTGAGCATAACTACTCCAATACCCCCTAGCACGCGATTACGACTCAAAAACTTAGATTATTAACTTCTATAGGACTTGGAGCACAAAAGCATGAACCTACCTACCTATATCTTATTCACTACGATATGTAGCTATTTCATCATAAGCACTTGAAACTGGTTCATACTGGCCACCTCATTCAAGATGGCTAGATAACTAGTTAATAATCCAGAAAGTGATGCGTCCACAAAAAATGGTACGTTTGGTGAAAGCGCGCTCTCGGAACTAGCGGGTGGTGCAAGGAGCGAGAGTTGTGCGGTAATTGAAACGACAAATAAATTCAGCAAATTACTGTCGGCCAAAAATGAATAGACTACGTTTTGAAAAAAATATATAGATGTATTTTGTTTAATAGACATTTATAACAAAAATACTCAATATTTAAAACACAAATACCTACATATATATGCATAGATAAGATTACATATAACTCTACTTAAAAAATCACATCGATTCGTGGCTCCGTTTAACCTCAAACACAAACTTAAACACCAGAAATAAAGAAAAGCTTGCCGTCTCAAAACTCAGAATTCATAAAAGTAGTTCAAAGTACATTTTTTTTATTTATGTAATTGTACTAATAATATTATAAATGCGAAAGTAACTCTGTCTGTCTGTTACGCTTTCCTGCTTAAACCTCTCAAGTCGATTTTGATGAAATTTGGTATAGGTATACGTTAAATCTCAAGAACGGACATAGGCTACTTTTTATTAGAAAATAAGGGGGGGATGGGGGTAATACCACCTTTGAAAGTTTATATGGGAAAATGTTTATTTTTGAAGTTAGAGATATGAAATTTGGCACAAATATAGCTCGAAACTTGGATTAAAATATAGACTACTTTTTGTTTCGAATATTAGGGGAGAAAGGGATAAAACCGACCATAAAAGGATGTAGTCCACGCGAACGAAGTCGCGGGCACAGCTAGTCAGTAATATTTCTGAAATGTTCGGAACCTATAACTTACAGAGAAGATCTTCTCATCAGTAATTCCTTTAAAGGGTAACAAATGAGTAACAAAATTATTTAATAAGTTACCGCAAATCATTCGTAACTTGTCCATGCATGGATTTAAAAATCTAATCAAAACATGGCTCATGAAAAAGACTTATTACACTGTACGTACAAGGCTTTTTAATGATAAAAATAAGTCGAAAAATTTAATTATCCATCTGTACCTATGTAATGTTTTTGTTAATTTACATGTTATGAACTGCAGGTAGCTTCATTTGTATAGAGACGATTCATAAGTATTACTAACTAGCTGTGCCCGCGACTTCGTTCGCGTGGACTACATCCTTTCATGGTCGGTTTTACCCCTATCTCCCCTAATATTTGAAACAAAAAGTAGTCTATATTTTAAAAGAGCTATATTTGTGCCTTTGCAGCTATATTGTGTATAAACTTTCAAAGGTGGCATTACCCCCCCCCCCCCCTTACTTTCTAACAAAAAGTAGCCTATGTCCGTTCTTGAGGTTCAACGTTTACCTTTACCAAATTTCATCAAAATCGGTTGAGAGGTTTAAGCAGGAAAGCGTAACAGACAGACAGACAGACAGAGACAGAGTTACTTTCGCATTTATAATATTAGTAGGGATGTAATCTACATGGATAAAAAAAAATTGACATGGACTTGTCGCTCTTAAGCTAGGACCTCATTACCACGTAACATCAGGCGGGATGAGGTCAATCTTGAAGTGCAATATAAAAATAACGTATTTGGGAAGATGTTCAGATCTTTGAGAAGTTCGCTTTTGGTTTAAACCACTTGTTTGAACACAATTACACTTACTATTCTTGAGTCGTTGGACAGCGAATACAATGCTCACCTGAGATATTCACTAGACGTGCTACTCTGGTATTTGAGCACACTTGTATGCTACAAGCTCATTGGGGTGCCATCAGGGAGAGGTTTTACTACCGTTGCTCTTTCCTCGTCCAAAAATTCAAAATTAGTTCTTATGGTCATGTATTTAGAGGCTGTGTAATCACTACGTTATGGCACATCGGGTTTTATATTTTTTTTTACTATCCCGTTTCTTCTACTGATTCTCCGCCCCTAGTGGTTGCAACGTGATTTTTTATAGCCTAAAGCCTTCCTCGATAAATTGACTATCTATCACAAAAAAAAATTTCAATTCGATCTTGTAGTTTCTGATTAGCGCTCAAACATACAAACTTATCATCGTGTAAATAAAACATTACTAGACACAATGCGTTAAAATTTAGCGCGGCGTCACTTCTTCGCAAAAACTGGGCGAAGAAGTGACGTAAACACACCCTTGCACTGAACTCGGAGGCATTGTATCATCATCAATTTTTTTTATTGCACTTCAAGATTGACCTTATCCCACCTGATGTTAAGTGGTAATAAGGTCCTAGCGGTAGCTTAAGGGCGACAAGTACAGCATAATAAGTTACTGGACTTGTCGCCCTTACCTTGAAGGCTTGACCCCTGCTACTAATGTAGCACCCCCCAAGAGCTGAAACATTACTCACACGCAGCAACATAACAACACAGAAGTGATTGTTATTTGGCTGCGGTCTTCTGTAAGGTGCAGGTATTTTACCAGTCGGGCTGCTCCAGTTCGAGCGATAAATCGCTATGCGCTACCTCTTTGATTTTTTTAACAGTTGAAGCGAACAAACATACAAACTCTTAGGCTACAAAATCTACCCTATTAATATATTACATCTGGGCTGTAGTTGCACCGTTTGCAAATGGCCGAACACACTAGTCGACTGGTCGAGCGATTAGTTGCATAATCGGTGTTGCAACTGGCCTGCTTTCGACTCATCCCGCCGTGTTATTATAATTATTCACACGCAGTCTCCTCTATTGTATTTTCCTATTGGTCTTCAATGTAATGGCATTTGTAATACCTCGGTTTCGCAGTGGCTTAGGGAGGCGGCCAAAGCGCGTTTTTCAATCGCGTCAATTTGGAAAACGAACTTTTCTAAATTGACTTGGGTCTGGGTGTGTTTTGATGACGCCCCCGATTAGTATCCGTCGTCTGGTGCTCATAGTACAAGGGAAAACCTTAGTTTGAGACCAGGTGATGGGTGTGATTGTCTGGCGCATTTATAAAAAAAATCCTGCCTCCTTTTGTGAGATTTGCTAATATTTGAATATGGCAACACACTTATTTACTGTTAATAATATTAATCATTATTGCTAGTGAATAAGTACCGATTCTGTAACAGGCCTAGCATACGCTATACGTCAAATTTATCGCATGAGACGACAAAAGTTTCGATACTGTTGATTGGCTTATAGCACACCGCGATCGTATTTTCAGCCAATCAGCAGCTGACGCGCTGACTTCAATCGATTTTGACGTTAGATAAGAGCGCGATAATATTTAGTCGCGTTGCTTATGCTAGGCCTAAATCGATTATTCAGTGTACAAACTATATTTATGTTCATTAATATTTATGTTAGCATAATTGTCAAAAAGATATTAATCCACTAGCTGTAATCGAGCCATATTGACTTATAACCGATTATAATTTCTGAACGTTTCATTGTGACATATGCTATTTCCTCTACCTTGAGGTTGTCTGGAAGAGATCGCTTTCTAGCGATAAGACCGCCTAAATTGTACTATAATCAATCTGTAAAACCTATTTCTGTAAAGTTTTTGTGCAATTAAATATCTATCTATCTATTTATATGCTAGTATAGTTTCTGAACGTTATTTTTTAGTAACCGGCAAGTTTAAAAACTGGTAAACTTTGGCTAAAAGTTGGAATATATTGATTGTGGGTTAATTAAAGTATTTTATATCGACATTCGAAGCCGCAATTAAAAGTTGAAGCTTTTAGGTTGGACCATTTGACTGTAATATTATGTTACAGTAGGCCTCCTTTTATCCCCCCTGGTGGGTTCCGCATTTCGTCCCGATAGGCGCTCAGTAGCCCTGTGGTCCGGGACGTTGAGGCTGGCCTTGTCACCCAGCCTCCGATACCTCACAGGGTGAAGCGAAGACGGATCCCGAGCTGGGCCGCGGAGATCAGGTGGCTCTCTGCGGCAAGCCAGCAAGGGCAGCGGTGGATCGTGGAGGAAGAGGAGGACCTCGGTTTTTGTTGCCGGCCTCCCTGTCCTCCGCGACCTGACAGTGGCGTGGCCGTGGGTGCGAATTTCATCGTGGTGGGACCGCGGAGGAAGAGGAGGATGCGGTATTGCGGTTGCCGGCCTCGGGACTCCATCTGGCTCTTGAGGGAGAGCTAGAGTCAGAGTCTCGGGTGTCTGCAGCGGAACGCACAGCAGATCAGCTGCTGGGACCGGTGACGCCAGGCGTGGAGTAAGCCTGGCGACCGTTACCTCGGTCCCGAGGGCGTGGGGCGTGTCAGGTGACCTGGCATGCTCCAGCTGCATTTTGCGCGGCGAGGTGGGCCGCTTGGCGGTAGGCGCTGTGGGGGAGCCTGTGCAGAGTCCACAAGGGATTCCGACTCCTCCACAACTGCACAGCTTTGGCCACCGAAGGGGCTTAGACGGTGCGAGCCCGACACACCACTCTCTGTTCCCCGCAGAGAGTGACGGTGCGGTAAACCTCAAAAAAAGAAAAAAAGTTTTTAAAGGTTCGAATCGAATGATTTTCATATTGATTCGACCGGAATTCGAACCCGGGACCTCAGAGATGGAGCGTTCCGGCTTTGGAAGTCGTGTTTGTTACTCATTTACGCAAAAAATACTTTATTGATTTGAATGAATTTTCGTAGTTAGAAATATTAGACACTACAATAAATAAATATAAATATTAATAAATAAATAAATATTAGACAACATCACATACATTGCTCTGAGTCAGCGGTAAGTAGCTGAAGCACTTGTGTTACAGAAATCAGAAACAACGACGGTACCACAACACCCAGACCCGAGACAATATAGAAAAGTTCGTTTCCCATATTGACCCGACCGGGGATCGAACCCAGAACCTCAGAGATGGCGCGAAGTCAAAGTCCGGCTCGCTCGCCTCTCGGCTACGGAGGTCGTCATAAATTATAAGGTACTTTGTATCCTCAAAACACGAACGAAGTCGCGGGATAGAGCAAGTGATTTAATAATTCTGCGCCACAGTTATGGATGTTGATGAGTGGGCATGTTTTGAATGTCGCATGTTTTGATAAAGACGAACTGTTTTCATAACATTGCGTCGTTAATATACTGACTCGGTAGCTAAGTTTGACGTTTGAATGCAATGGCTGATATTACCTTATTAATAACGAATTCCGATCGAATAAACTAAATTTGAACCAGTAATTAATTTACACACGTATATAGATACGTCTTTAATTAGAATAGAATATAACGGCAGGCACATACGACATGCTTGTGAACAGGCGCCAGGGGACTGGTCTGCTCCAGCTTACCTCTCGAAAATAATTACTTAATGTCTCTTGACTTATCAAAAAATCTATATGACTTGGTCCAAAGTGAGTTGCACTTAGCAATAAGTTAGATACTGGTACTGTAACTGGTTTGCTGAGTTTCTTACCGGTGTCTTCTCGGTAGATATAGGTTCCGAACCGGCAGTAGTCACTTTGCATTGTATTCAATGACAATTCGAAAGTGTTAACCTACTTGAATAAGAAATATTTGAGTTTGAGTTTCACGCAAAAACTAATGAACGTTTATGGTTGTAAATAGAAAGAGTGATGACATACTAAATTAAGATACTTTAATCCCGAAATAACTAGAATGAAACATGTGATGAAACAATTAAGTACTTAAGTAAGTATTCGCTTTCGAGAGGTAAGCTGGAGCAGACCAGTCCCCTGGCGCCTGTTCACAAGCATGACGTATGTGTAACAAACATACCATACCTTTGGTAGAACATGGGCCCAATTGTCAAACTGGAGCAGCCCGACTCGTGAAATACCTCCACCGTACAGAAGACCGCAGCCAAATAACAATCACTCCGGTGTTGGTGTGTTCCTGCGTGTGAGTAAGGTTTACAGAGCTCCTGGGGGGTGCTACATTACTAGCAGGGGTCAAGTCTCCAAGGTAAGACAAGTCCAGTTACAGCTTTGTTATGCTGTACTTATCGCCCTTAAGCTAGGACCTCATTACCACTTAGCATCAGGTGGGATGAGGTCAATCTTGAAGTGCAATATAAATAAAAAATATAGATGGATTGAGAATGAGACAAAAGGTAAGAAGCTCGGCTAATGGTATCTCGATAATGGATCCCGGGCAGCGCTGGTCTTCAGCTTATGCCTTGTGTTGTGGTGCCGTCGTTGTTTCTGATTTCTGTAACACAAGTGCTTTAGCTACTTACCACAGAATCAGAGCAATGTATGTGATGTTGTCCAATATTTATTTATATTTATTATTTATTATTTTATTATCCCTAGGATATGAGATGTTATAGGAGGGAATATTGTGGCTCTTGATGCAATAACTGCAATTGCGCCTTTGTTATGCAATGATAAACATCCCTACTAATATTATATAAGCGAAAGTAACTCTGTCTGTCTGTCTGTCTGTTACGCTTTCCTGCTTAAACCTCTCAACCGATTTTGATGAAATTTGGTATAGGTATACGTTGAATCTCAAGAACGGACATAGGCTACTTTTAATTAGAAAATAAGGGGGGAGGGGGGTAATACCACCTTTGAAAGTTTAAGTTGCTAAGTTGTTTATTTTTGAAGTTAGAGATATGAAATTTGGCACAAATATAGCTCGAAACTTGGATTAAAATATAGACTACTTTTGGTTTCGAATATTAGGGGAGAAAGGGGTAAAACCGACCATGAAAGGATGTAGTCCACGCGAACGAAGTCGCGGGCACAGCTAGTATTATAATATGGACATGATTATTTGATCGCTCGCACACCATATTTTTATTCATTTAATTGCACAAATAAGTACAACAGTTGGACTTAATGTTATAAGCATTCTCTTCCAGTCAAACCTTGGGTCATGCATCTGCATGACAACTATCTAGTTTGTATATGGGTGCGGTAATAGTGGAGAAAAAAAAAGAAACCTTTATAAACAACAATAAATTAAGCATTAAAAATAACATTGCGGTATCTTTTAAATATACACATACTATTTAAATTAAATATAATATATGTGCATAATATTGATAATTTATATATAAAAACAAATACATAACTATAAATTCAGGATTTTTTAAGTTCTCTAGTCCCAAATATTGTAAAGATTAGGATAACTAATGAGTTTCTTGACGGGTTCTTCTCGGTAGGATTAGGTTCCGAAACGGCTGTAGCTCCAATTTTGGTTTATATTCATTTTGACGATGCATAGGTGTTACTTGTAACCAACATGAATAAATGAATTCTTAATGATTATGATTATGTTCTACCAAAGGTGCAATAATCGTTTTTGGCATGTCGCGTTGACACAGATCGTGCGCCCGTTTCATATCTATTTCTTTCTAACAAACTTTCGTATTATACATTTTAAGAGTTTCGCGTTCCATTTTAAACATTTAAAACAAACAAACAAACAAACAAATCATTTATTTGCACGAAGCATGGTAAACATAAGTACAGATGGTTTCAAAAACAATAGAACAATCATGCTTCACCTGGTCGGTATACAAATATTACTAATTATATGAAGCTATACATGTCAATTATTAATTTATACAATTTTATTTAGTTAAAACGATTATTATTATGTCTAAATTAAAATAAATACAATAATCTCTGTCATTTTATATTACAATAATATTGGTAAATTACAATAAATTACAATAAAGAAGACATAATTACAGTTGGTCAGTTAAAAACTCCGTCAAAGTATAGCATGCTTTATTAGTTAAAAAAGTCAACAATTTTTTACGAAATAAATTAACAGGAGTATCTTTCATGGTCATCGGTAATTTAAAATAATTTAACGAGATTTTTAATTTAAAAGTCAGCTCGTAACCACGGTTGGTGCAACCTAACCGAAACGTTAAAGTAAGTAGTTCGTATTAACTACAAAATAAAAATGGTGGCGCGTTTTGACCCGTTAAATTATTTTAAACTTTCGTATTTATAAAATTAGTAGGTTTCGAACAGTTTGTATTAGCGACTTTTTGCTAAGTACGCCAAAGTAAGCACTTCCAGCTCGAAATTAGATCTTATTCGTACGACATAAGGATGTTGCAAAGTCTACAGTGTGTTTTGTACGAAACGGAACCACTTTCTATGCTTTGACTTCACTCAACCTACTTACGGCGTGTTGATATGCGTCTGACGTATGCCTTTACATAAAGTATTCGAGCTGACTGGGGGTCTACTCTCATAAACGAAACATGTCGGATCCGACAACGGATGGCAATTTTTAATTCAAATTCAAATTCAAAATTCTTTATTGCACACATGTGGTTATACAGTTGACATAATTTTATCATAGCTCCAAGACATGAAACCCTGAAAGGGCACAGCAACATAAACATAAACTATTCTACATAATATTTCAAAACTTAATATAAATTTATATAACGAATAATTAATATAATACTTAACTACTAAAAGGATTCTCTGGCTCATTCATGCTCAAAAAACTCCTTTAAATTGTAAAAGCTATTAATTATAAGAAAATGTTTCAGTTGAAGTGTGAATTTACTAAAGTTTTCCAGATCTTTTAAACATTTATTGATTCTATTATATATTTTTATTGCCATAACCATAAATAAATCACTTCGAATGCAAATTAAGCGTTTTCAAAAAACAAAATATTATTTACGCAAATCAAAAACCACGTCTTCATTCCCAAACTTTTGAATAATCTTCAAAAACGAAACCTTTCTTTTGTTCGTTTCGTTTTCGAGAGTACCCCCCCTGATCACAAGATACTTTTCCTTAACTCGAAACTAGGAGATGAACCTCCGTTGTTTACTTTCTTCCAGCTAGTAATTACTACGTAGTATAATGCCCGTTCCAATATTTAAAAAAAACGATTCGTTTTAATTAAGTAATACGAGACGTAAGCTAAAAACGGCTGACAGACGACTGACAACAGCTGGTATGAAAAGTTTGTGCAGTTTAAGAAGTTTGCACAAAATTTTTAGAAACATTAAGAAAGGTAAGGCATAGCGATTTATCCAAAATAAAAATAAGTCGGATTTTCCTTCCCGACGCTATAACTCCAGAACGCACGAACCGATTTCCACGGTTTTGCATTCGTTGGAAAGGTCTGGGGCTCCGTGAGGTTTATTGCAAAGAAAATTCAACAGAAAAGTGGGAAAATCGTCTAAGGCGAAACGAAATAAGGGAGGTAGGGCATAGCGATTTATCGCTCGAACTGGAGCAGCCCGACTGGTGAAATACCTCCACCTTACAGAAGACCGCAGCCAAATAACAATCACTTCGGTGTTGATGTGTTGCTGCGTGTGAGTAAGGTTTCCAGAGCTCCTGGGGGGTGCTACATTAGTAGCAGGGGTCAAGCCTTCAAGGTAAGGACGACAAGTCCAGTAGAATATTTATTATTCTGTACTTGTCACCCTTAAGCTAGGACCTCAGAGTCCCACACACGCCGTCACTCTCCCTCGGGTGGCGGTACGGTGCGTCACGCATTTCTCCCCGATAAAAAAAAAAAAAGGACCTCATTACCACTTAACATCAGGGGGGATGAGGTCAACCTTGAAGTGCAATAAAAAAAAACGAAGTTCGCCGGGACCGCTAGTCGCTTAATAATTATGAATGTCCAATATATTTAAATCTAAATGATCAACGTTATTCGGTCATTTTGTACGTGCTACCTCGTGTAGAAACTAGCCAACATCGCATCCAGTCCTGGGATAAAAACGTTTCTCATATTTGACTACACGTTTAGAACGCAGTGTTATTATTATTATTATTTTTTTATATTGCACTTCATGATTGACCTCATCCCACCTGATGTTAAGTGGTAATGAGGTCCTAGCTTAAGGGTGATAAGTACAGCATAATTATTCTGTTACTGGACTTATCGCCCTTACCTTGAAGGCTTGACCCCTGCTACTAACGCAGCATCCCCCAGGAGCTCTGGAAACCTTACTCACACGCAGAAACATAACAACACAGAAGTGATTGTTTATTTGGCTGCGGTCTTCTGTAAGGTGGAGGTATTTCACCAGTCGGGCTGCTCCAGTTCGAGCGATAAATCGCTATGCCCTACCTCTCTTAAATTAGCGTTAATTCACGGTAATAAGGCTGAGTTTTGTAAAACGTTTATTAACTAAAAACCTAGATATGTGAATTAAAAACAAAGGATGTTCATCATTATTGCAGTTGACCCTTCATATAATAGAATAGAAAACATCTTTATTCATGTAAGCTTCACAAAATCACTTATGAATCGTCAGTACAAATTCAGTATTCTACCGCCGTGTTCGGAACGTTGATCATGCCGAGAAGAACCGGCGAGAACACTCGACACTTACTCTTTTCAATGTAACAATGTTCCCTTATACTAGGTACTTAAATAAAATATACAAAGCGTATATAAAACATTTCCGAGAATTTAAGTTATTCTAGACCCATACATTTTTGTAATTTAAATAATCATCAATTTTGTAGTAGCCCTTTTTTATTACACAATTTTTAACATGAGACTTAAATCTATGCATGGGCAACTGGATAACATTTTCAGGTAACTTGTTAAATAATTTAACGCTTAAACCCACAAAGGAATTACTTATCTTATGTAGTCTTAGATATGGAACAGCAAGCTTGTGTTTATTTCTAGTGTTATAGTTTTTTTTTTTATATTACACTTCAAGATTGACCTCATCCCACCTGATGTTAAGTGGTAATGAGGTCCGAGCTTAAGGGCGACAAGTACAGGATAATAAATCTGTTACTGGTCGCCCTTACCTTGAAGGCTTGACCCCTGCTACTAATGTAGTACCCCCCAAGAGCTCTGGAAACCTTACTCACACGCAGGAACACAACAACACAGAAGTGATTGTTATTTGGCTGCGGTCTTCTGTAAGGTGGAGGTCCCCCTGTAGGTAGGTACCCCTAAATACTAAAACAAGTCGGTATGATGTCGAGGAATGACTTTATCAAATCTTCTGACAGATACTCGGAACTGTTAATATTTAATCTGTGTCAGTAGGCTAGTTTTTGCTTTTTTAGTTCCTAATTCGAAGAGCATTGTAACATTTCAGGGTCACACTCAAAAACATTCTATCAAGGCTGTAACAAATCGTACACAATATCGCTTTCACTTGAGTCAAACGACTGAAATCGATTGACGCGCCTCCGTGCTCTTTCATCGGTAAACAACGCATCGATTACTTAATCGATTTTTTTATTTTATTGAATACTTATTTCACTTATAACATTCGCGGCTTCGCATGCGTACTTACTAACCTCGTTTTTAAGGGTTCCGTAGCCAAATGGCGAAATCGTAACCCTTATAGGTTTATAATGTTTGTGTGTCTGTCTGTCTGTCCCTCCGTCCGTTCGTATGTCACACTTTTTGACTATTAGGAGCGCTGACGCTGCAGCAGAGGCGGCTGAAAAACTGAAAAGCACAAAATATTAAGATATTTTGTGCTTTTCAGTTTGTATTGATGAATTGAGGACCTCCGTGGCCGAGAGGCGAGCGGGCCGGACTTTGGCGTCGCGCTCTCTGATGTTCCGGGTTAATTTCCCGGTCGGGTCAATATGGGAAACGAACTTTTCTATATTGTCTCGGGTCTGGGTGTTGTGGTGCCGTGCTTAAGCTACAAGTCACAGAATCAGAGCAATGTATGTGATGTTGTCCAATATAAAAGAAAATTATAATTTTATTGCTTTTGCAGTGGAAACCCTAAGTCCGTGGGGTCCTGACGCATGGTCTTCTCTTAAAGACATTTCTAAAAGACTTGTCAACGTTACAGGAGACCCAAAGGCGTCTTTCAATCGCCATTCTAAATTCAATTCTAAATTGACTTGGGTCTGGGTGTGCTGTGATGACGCCCCCAGTTGGTATCCGTCGTCTGATACTCATAGTACAAGGGAAAACCTTAGTTTGAGACCAGGTGATTGGTGTGATTGTCTGGCGTATTTATTTATTTATTTATTCAGCGAGGTAATGCAGTCAGCATTTTGGGTACCTTACCACAGGGACCATCTTTGTTTATTTAAATTATTTATTTATTATTTATTTCAGTTTGAATATTTTGTAAGTTAGTGATAGTTTACTTTGTGTTATTTTAAGTTTATTTCTTTTGTTTATGTAATAAATCATTTAACTTCCAAAAAAAAGAGCAAAACCTATCGTTTAATCTTTTCGTTTTGGGAATAGTTGTTTCTGAGATTATCGTGTTCAAGCAAACATACTCTTCAGCTTTTAATATGAGTATAGATAGGTATTCGAAGAATGTTTCGACATTTGACCCAAGCGTTACAAAATGTGGAAGCGGGAATCCTTCATCGGCCGGAAAACGCGGGTAATTCCCGCCCTAGTGATGCGGCAAGTCGATAACAGTTGTGGCGTCTCACCACCTAAATTGTTGTAAACAGTTTTACGATAAAAATCACTTTGTAAAAATATTTATACTTTACAGTTTTTAAGAGAAATGATTCCCGGTCATCTGTACAATTATGACACAGATATCGATGAGTTGCTATTAAAGGGGGGATTTGGGATTGGGTAATAAAAACCACTTCAAACAACTTTGTTTGTCCCGATGATTTTGAATAGATACTTAGCTATCTGCCCCAATATATCTTTGAAAAATAGGTTTTAAAAAAGTACTTTACAGAAAAATTCATTACTGTTATACCTACAATTTTGTTGCATCTTTTTTGACCGATGTTACGTTTCACAGAAGAATGTTTCACTGTTATAGAATTTAAATAGTGTAATAGCTGCATAGTACTGAAATGATTAGTTTGATTTAATTAAAAGATTATATTCGTCTTTTTAGGTTACATAAATAAAAGCTTGTTGAAGATTTTTTAACAGTTAATTTTATTTTCTATTCATCATATATATTTTCATGTTTTACTTAGCACTTGCTATAATTTGATACCCATATTGTGGTAGTGCAGAAAAAAATCCGGCCAAGTGCGAGTCGGACTCGCGCACCGAGGGTTCCGTACAAACGGAATTTTTCTGTTACCTGTTCTGTAAGCTATTGCTTCTTACCAAATTTCGAGATTCCATGTCAACGGGAAGTGGTCTTTAGGTTTTAATTCCCTTGCGTGTAGTTGCGAGTTTCAAAATATGCGGTATCAATGGTTGTACTTTTGCGTTTTGCGTTTTTGCGTTGACTTAGAATTTTTTTTTTCACGGGTTATAGGCAATTAGATCTAAGTATTTGATATGAATTTCAACTTGATAGCTCTACGCGTTCATGAGGAAAAAAGTAATAAGTTTATATTTATTAAAAAATATATATTTTGTAATGTAACTAAAAATTTAAGGTTTTCAGAATTTTTCCTTTATGTGTGCTATAAAACGTTGCTTCATGCCAAATTTCAAGATTCTAGGTCGACTGGAAGTACCCTTTAGGTTTTGATTCCCTTGCGAGTACTTGCGAGTTTCAAAATATGCAGCTTAAATTGCTGTTTCTTTTGATTGCGTTGACATAGAAGTTTGATTTTGTTACAGCTTAAAGGTATTATAGACCTGAGTATTTGGTATGAATTTCAATTTAATACCTTTACGCGTTTATGAGGAAATGGGTAGTAAGTTTAAAATTATTAAAAAAATATATATTATGTGATGTAACTAAAAATTTATAGTTTTCGTAATTTTTCCTTTATCTATGCTATAAGACGTTGCTTCGTACCAAATTTCAAGATTCTGAGTTCACGGGAAGCACCCTGTAGGTTTTGATTCCCTTGCAAGTGTCGAAAATTTGCGGCATAAACGGCTGTACCTTTTGATTGCGTTGGCTTAGAAGTTTGATTTTTTCACAGCTTCAAGGGACAGTAGACCTGAGTAATTGATATAAATTTCAGCTTCATACCTCCACGCGTTCCTGAGAAAAAGGGTCTTGACAGACGGACGGACGGACAGACGGACAACAAAGTGATCCTATAAGGGTTCCGTTTTTGAGGTACGGAACCCTAAAAATACTAGTCCGCCATCTTAGATAATTCACCATATTAAATTTAATCGGTTGAAGATAACTGGTTCAAAATAACGTTGCAAGTTAAATACAAGCTTGTAAAATTATTAACGCTGCTTAATAACAAAATGGAAAAAATAATAAGAAAAAATGCTAAATAGCATTTTACAGTTAACATATTGAAATGGCAATATTTTGTACTGAAAACGTATTTGGCGAGATTGATAATCATTCCGATCTAGAATTGCAAACAATCGCCCAAAAACGTGGTGTAGAACGGTGGTGGTAGGGGTGGGAGGAGAAGGGTGCAAGTCTGGGGGAGGATGACCACACTAGAGTAACCGGATCCTGGCGAGCGTAGCTTAACTTAGACACCGTTAACGGACCGTTGAAAATGGATTGAAAAAATCGACAACGTATGTTTATCGACGTTTCGCTTATCGACTCGGCGCATCCCTAATCACAATTACGGTATAATTAGCTCCGCACTATTTGCCAATAAAATGCCGGTCAGTGTCGATATGTGGTTAACGTTTCCAAACTACTCTTCCTTTGTTAGAGGGAGAAAGAAATAATACTCTCTCCGTCTTTCATTCGATAGATTATGATTATTTATTAAGCTGTCCCGGCGACGGTTGTAACGCCATTTTTAAAAAAAATCTAACCTTTTAACCTTCCCTGGACCTCCATAATTGGCTACTTGACAGTGTTAACAATAAAATATGAAATGTATTGGATATTAACATATCCAAGCTAACGCTTACTAGTTAAGTAATAATTTAAAATTTTTAGTTTTTAATCAAAAGCATACCTAGTTAGTATTTTATCTTTGCAAAATAAATTTTACTTTGTTATCTGTGGAACAAAACAACCGAAACGGAAACCATTGCAATTCGGAAATGACAGCTGTCGGCGAAAAATATTTATTTTAATGTGGCGAAACTATGATTTACCGATTAAATTGATTAATTGTGTCGCTAACCATATTATTTAACAATTTATTGAAACATTTTCCGTTTATGTAAATTAAGTCGTTCCTATGCGTATCGTTTCGTTGTCTAGGACGTTGACGTCATAATTCCAACAGTAATGTGACTTGGCGTTTTCACGCGCTTTTTAAATGTGTTACACAAAATCTTATTTTTCTCTGGTTATTTAAATTTTCTCCAGATAAATCGAATTGCTTGGGATGTAAAATGAACGGGCGCACATTTTACAATACTTGTTCAAAATCTGTCAAGTAGCGAATTATTTTAAAACCAATATTAGCCAAATCGGTCTAGCCGTTTCAGAGTTTTAGCGAAACGAATGAACAGCGATTCATTTTAATATATATGATTTAGTTATTAAACAAAACACGTGTAAACACAATAAATAGGCCTAGGTCGATTTTATTATTTTTATAGTACAATACGCCGTACTAGCGAACTTTAAATAAAATATTAGAAACAGAAAAAGGAAGGCTAACGGTTGATACAGCAGAAAAATAGCTCAGTTGGTAAGAGCAGCATGCACGATACGTGAAGGTCGGGGGTTCAATTTCCGCACCGCAATGGGAGATAAAAAAATTATGTTTCTAATAATTAATAGGCCTAGGTATCGTATTTGTAACGCTTCACATTTTTAATTTAATGTTTTTGTCTTTTTTTTCAGGTAATATTAAAACTACTTCGGAGAGAATTCTTCAACTCAGGTATTTTAACCGTAATTCTAGAAACAGTAAAAAAAACCTTTCTCAAAAAAGTTTTTTTTTAATCTACTGTAAAAATGAACGAGTCAAAATTGTTTTATTCAAATAGGTTATAAATTATAACACTTTCAAATTGTCATTGAATACAATGCAAAGTGACTCTACTGCCGGTTCAGAACCTATATCTACCGAGAAGACACCGGTAAGAAACTCAGCAGATTAGTTACAGTGGCAGTATCTAACTTATAGCTGTGTGTAGAACACTTTGGACCAAGTCATATAGTTTTGTTTTGATGAGTGATGAAACAATTAAGTACTCAAGTAAGTTTTTACTTTCGAGAGGTAAGCTGGAGCAGACCAGTCTCTAAAGGTGGCACCTGTTCACAAGCATGACGTATGTGCATATATATCTATAAGGATGGCTTGGTAAAAGAACAGTAATTATATTAAGTTCGTCAATTTGACGGTCTCCGTAGCCGAGAGGCGAGCGGGCCGAAATTTGACGTCACGCCATCTCTGAGGTTCCGGGTTCGGTCCCCGGTTGGGTCAATATGGGAAACAAACTTTTCTATATTGTCTCGGGTCTGGGTGTTGTGGTACCGTTGTTTTTGATCTCTGTAACACAAGTGCTTTTGCTATTTACAACAGAATAAGAGCAATGTATGGGATGTTGTCCAATTAGACTTTAATTATTAGTAAAAATTGTACGAAAGAAGTACTTTAATGTTTTATATTTTAGTAGTACACTCGACTGAAGTCTCGGGCAAACTTTTAATAAAACTTGATGGTCAGCACACCAACATAAAAAGTTCGTTTCCCGAACTGACCTCACTAATTTTATATTGCAACTATAACTATAACTTTTTTTATATTGCACTTCAAGATTGACCTCATCCCACCTGATTTTAAATGGTAATGAGGACCTAGCTTAAGGACGACAAGTACAGCATTATAAATCTGTTACTGGACTTGTCGCCCTTACCTTGAAAGCTTGGCCCCTGCTACTAATGTAGCATCACCTAGGAGCTCTGGAAACCTTACTCACACGCAGGAACACAACAACACAGAAGTGGTTGTTATGTGGCTGCGGTCTTCTGTAAGGTGGAGGTGTTTCACCAGTCGGGCTGCTCCAGTTAGAGCGATGAATCGCTATGCTCTACCTCTCTTGACAGCACCAGCCGCTGTCGTTAATTAAAATATTAGCAACGGTCACGACACCGGAAGTGATATCATAAACTAACGGCGCCATTACGTTTATTGCATAAAATGCGTCATATCCGCCTATTTTTGGCAGCAAATTCTGGGTCGGGGAGTTCGTGCAATAACTGCTATGATATCATTTAGAATTTGCTTAATCGTCTATTAATGCTACTAGTAATTGAAAGAGATAAATATGTATTACTTAAATACATAACAACACAAATAAGTCAACAAAACAGTATAGGAACGAACGAACGAACTTTTCCCAACCTTTTACCGGTTCGACGACCTCGGTGGCGCAGTGGCTAAGGTAGGCGGCCAAAGCGCGAAAGGTCCCGGGTTCGATTCCCGGTCAGGTCAATTTGGAAAACGAACTTTTCTTTATTGACTTAGGTCTGGGTGTGCTGTGATGACGCCCCCAGTAATTACTGTCGTGTGGTGCTCATAGTACAAGGGAAAACCTTAGTTTGAGACCAGGTGATTGGTGTGATAGTCTCGCGCATTTATTTATTTATTTATTTACTGGCTCAAGCACAAATCGTGCATAGCCATAACAACAAAAAAAATATATAATGAAAGAAAGAAAGAAAGAAAAATATTTATTAGGTACTGTTTGTACCATCCATCCATCCATCAGCCTCTCTTTGTCCACTGCTGGACATAGGCCTCCCCTACAGAACGCCACAACGCGCGGTCCTGCGCTATCTGCATCCAGCGGCTCCCCGCACATCTGACGATGTCGTCAGTCCATCGTGTTGGGGGCCGCCCCACGCTGCGTCGTCCGGTACGTGGTCGCCACTCGAGGACCCTCTTTACCCAACGGTCGTCGGTCCTACGAGCGATGTGGCCTGCCCATTGCCACTTCAGCGTGCTAACTCTTCGGGCTATGTCGGATACACCGGTCCTTCTACGGATCTCCGTATTACGGATCCGATCATGTAGGGAAACGCCGAGCATAGCCCTCTCCATAGCACGCTGCGCAACTTCGAGCTTCGTTATGAGGCCAACATTCAGAGACCACGTCTCAGTTCCGTAAGTCATCACTGGTAACACACATTGGTCATAGACCTTTCTCTTTGTACATATTTAGGTAAATTAAACAATGTGGAGTAACTAACATGGTAGGTACCTCTCAGCTCAGCATATGTACGCTGATATTCTTCGGAAACCTGAGGCAGAGTAGGTACGGCGACCAGCGCTATAATTATCTTATATCTAAAATAAACTATTAATTTTAAGAGAGGCAGGGCAAAGCGATTTATCGCTCGAACTGGAGCAGCCCGACTGGTGATATACCTCCACCTTACAGAAGACCGCAGCCAAATAACAATCACTCTGGTGTTGTTGTGTTCCTGCGTGTGAGTAAGGTTTCCAGAGCTCTTGGGGGGTTGTACATTAGTAGCAAGGGTCAAGCCTTCAAGGTAAGGGCGACAAGTCCAGTAACAGTTTTACTATCCTAAACTTATCGCCCTTAAGCTAGGAACTCATTACTACTTAACATTAGGTGGGATGAGGTCAATCTTGAAGTGCGTTATACAAAAAAACTAAAACACTTTTAGAAAAAAAAACAATAGGTATTATAGTGTGCTTAGTTAAGTACTAAAATAAAATTAAAGAACGAATGAAACTGTGCATTAAAACAGGCTAGTTTACAATGCAATTATGAATGTCTGTGTGTTAAAATCGAACCTCGGTAGCGCTATGGGAACTTTAAAATCGAACAATAAACCTGCTGCGTGGATTGCGAAATATTCGCTCCCACGATTCGCGTTAGCTTATGAACGTTACTCAGACACAATCAATGTTAGCACGGCCCGGGGTGTCAGAACACATTTGCCGACCTACGACATTACCTACAAGTCGACACAAATACAGCGTCAGCAGAATTGGCGTAGTAAACAACGCTCCGTACGTAATGCATGATTGGTAAATCAGTGACATCGATCCTACATCGCGATGTCAGAGTTTTCGTCGTCACTAGCTATGTATACAACACACCAAGATTGGTAGTCGGACCTTGGTCCCCGAGCAGATAACACCTAGCTCGGCGGAAGTACTTCCACTTTTAGTAAAGAACATACGTTCCTTACATTGGTGAACCCGACGTGATCTTCCCTCAATCTTCTGTCATTAAAAAACACATTTTTAACCATTGACGACCTCCGTAGCCGACAGGCGAGCGTGCCGGACTTTGGTGTCGCGCCATCTCTGAGGTTCCGGGTTCGATCCCTGGTCGAGTGTCAATATGGGAAACGAACTTTTCTGTAATATCTTGGGTCTGGATGTTGTCGTACCGTCGTTGTTTCTGATTTCTGTAACACAAGTGGTTTAGCTACTTACCCCAGAATCAGAGCAATGTATGTGATGTCGTCCAATATTTATATTTATTTATTTATTCTACAATTTGAAAGAATTCGTATCTTAGTATATTACTGTTTCCATGGTAAAAGAAAAAATACGCGTTATATTTTTTGCTAATCTAACTAATGGACTAAATAAAAATTTAAAAACCTTTGTAACTAGGTGTGTGAGTGCGTTAGTGTGTGTGTATTTTTATGTTGAGATGTCCAAGTACATGAGTATTGAATTTTATTTAATTTAAAAACATTTATTGCACAAAAAAGTACAACAGGTGGATTCAATGCTATGGGCATTCTCTACCAGTCAACCCTTGGGTCATGCAGACAGTTTGTAGTTAAAAATAAGCAGTTAGCCCTCTTGAGTTGCTGTGCCCTCCCAGGGCGTCACATGTATACCTAGGTACCATATAATTTCTGTACCACCTTGTATATTGTAATGTGACATGCAATAACAAAATTGAATTGAATGAGGTTTTTCGTGTTCGAAAAATCCACCAGATGGCGATACGTAGGCGTGGGGTTAACCTGTTAATTGATTGGTGATTTAAATGTCATAGTGACATGCCTGTCAATGTCACGTAAACCATAACCAATCACGTAGCAGTTGGGCCTCACGCCTACGTATCGCCATCTGGTGGATTTTTCGAACACGAAAAACCTCATTGAATTGAATTGAATTGGCTACTTGACAGTTTTTGAAAAAGTAATGTAAAATGTGCGCCCGTTCATTTTATATTCCAAGCAATTCGATTTATCTGGAAAAAAAAAATTTAAATAACCAGAGAAAAATAAGATTTTGTGTAACACATTTAAAAAGCGCGCTAAAACGCCAAATCTCGTCACTGTTGCAATTATGACGTCAACGTCCTAGACAACGAACCGATACGCATAGGAACGACTTAATTTAGATAAACGGAAAATGTTTCAATAAATTCTTAATACGATTAGAGACACAATAATTCAATTTAATCGGTAAAATAATCATTGTTTCGCCACATTAAAATAAATAATTTTCGCCGACAGCTGTCATTTCCGAATTGCAATGGTGGTTTTCGTTTTGGTTCTTTTGTTCCACAGATAAAAAAGTAAAATTGATTTTGCAAAAATAAAATACTAACTATGCTTTTAATTAAAAAATAAAAATGTAAAATTATTAGTTAACTAATAAGCTAACGTATCTAACACTTTTCATATTTTATTGTTAACACTGTCAAGTAGCCAATTGTGTATGTGTGCGGTAATAGTGAAGCAGTATCCGTACTGTTTTAATATTTTGATTGTGCAATTAGTATTATTAACAATATTTACCCACAGTGAACAATTACGGTTTCGGCTTCTTTACTCAGCATAACACTTGTTACTATCTGTTATGTCAATGTCAAATTAACAATTGAAATGGTCTAGAAAATGTCAAATTGGAGGTATTGTATGAAGTACTGAAATTAGAGGCCAGCGATCCAATTTAAGACTCCGATTCGACGACCTCGGTGGCGCAGTGGCTAAGGTGGGCGACCAAAGCGCGAAAGATCCCGGGTTCGATTCCCGGTCGGGTCAATTTGGAAAACGAACTTTTCTAAATTGACTTGGGTCTGGGTGTGCTGGGATGACGCCCCCAGTTAGTATCCGTCGTCTGGTACTCATAGTACAAGGGAAAACCTTAGTTTGAGACCAGGTTGGTGTGATTGTCTGGCGCATTTATTATTATTATTGTTACTTTAATTTCAGAATTTTGCGTTCCTTTTTAAGCCTTGGTTAGGTTTAAAATGGAACGCAATATTATTTTATAATTAATATATATAATTTTGACCCGTTAACTTATTTTAATTGTTTAAATGGAACGCGAAAGTCTTAAATTCTACATTTAAATGATTTTATTTAATGGTTCAAAAACTTATTTTAATTGTATAAGACTTTAAGTTCGTTTCGAGGCACAATCGGGTTTGAAGCAAGTTGTTCACGTGGACAAGTGATTTGATTGGTTCGGCGACCTTCTTAGCCGAGAGGCGTACTTTGGCGTCGCGCCATCTCCTAGTTCGGTCTCGTGTTCGAATCCCGGTCGAGTCAATATGGGAAAGTAACTTATCTCTATTTTCTCGGGATTGGGTGTTGTGGTACCGTCCTTGTTTCTGATTTCTGTAACACAAGTGCTTTAGCAACTAACCACAATCAGAGCAATGTATGCGATGTTTTCCAATATTTATATTTATTCTACAAAGTAGCCCGTATCAACGGTGATAAGTAGCCGAGAGGCGAGGGGGTTCGATATCCGGTCGAGTCGATAAAACGAACTTGTCTATATTGTCTCGGATCTGGGTGTTGTGGTACCGTCGTCGTCTGTAGCACAAGTGAATACTTACCATAGAATCAGAGCAATGTATGTAATTATTATAAAGAAACAGAAAAATTTCATCGCCCCTTTCGGTGCGGGAATCGAACCCACGACCTTCACGTATCGCGCGTGCTGCTCTTCCAACTGAGCTAACCGCAAGTTATCGTAGGCGATGAAATTTTTCTGCTGTATCAACCACAGCCTCCGGTAAGTGCCCTCTGCCGAATGAGTGCCCTGTGCGGCGTCAAGCACTATAAAAATTAAAAAAATCGAATGTATGTGGTGTTGTCCAATCATTATTTATTTTACAAGCCGTTATTTAAGATGATAATTTTACTAAAACGTCTGATCCAATTTCTTGTATGTGCTATCAAAATTATACGTCGATTGAAATGCATATCGGTTCAGTGTTGCAGTCGGTAGCAACTCACGCGATGGCGCCACAGTGCAAAGTAAGCAGTGACGAATAGTCTCTATCCCTACTAATATTATAAATGCGAAAGTAACTCTGTCTGTCTGTTACGCTTTCCCGCTTAAACCTCTCAACCGATTTTGATGCAATTTGGTATAGGTATACGTTGAACCTTAAGAACGGATATAAGCTACTTTTTGTTAGAAAATAAGGGGGGGATGAGGGTAATACCACCTTTGAATGTTTATATTAAGTTAGAGATATGAATTTTGGCACAAATATAGCTCGAAACTTGGATAAAATATAGACTACTTTTTGTTTCGAATATTAGGGGAGATAGGGGTAAACTTGACCGTGAAAGGATGTAGTCCATGCGAACGAAGTCGCGGGCATAGCTAATCAAAAATGAAAACTTATTAATTCTTGCAGAAAACCCAGTATTAATACTTTTAAATTTTGAAAGACTATTCGAATGGATATCCACGTCTGTTGAGCTCTTTTGGAACTCGTTGTACTGTCGCTGAAGCCTGTTCATGATCGAATAGAATGGCTGTAAAATTTTTGCTGCTTTGTCCACCCACAAGGTTAACCAGACACAATTGACCAACTAACTGTGTGTCTTTAGTAATAAGTTTAATAAATAAATAATAATAATAATAATAATAAATAAATATTTTATTTTCGTTAACAAAGTTTAACTTAATTAGTAAGGGGATGGGGATGGAGTCTCCATTTAAGCTGAAAAGCCTGTGTTTGGAGACCCCAAACACATTTTAGTTTAGCTTTCATTTGTAAAAAAACTACTGAGTTTCCTCTCTGTAGTTATAGGTTCCGCACCGGAGGTAGTTTAATTTGCTTTATATAGAGACTATTCAAAAGTATTACAAATGTAATCTATATGAATGAAAAAGTTTGACTTTGACTTCAACGATGTTGCCTCACTGTTTTCTATTGCACTGTAAATCGGTCGAGAGCGCTGTCCAAATATGGGGTACTGCGTTTATAAAGTAGACTGTAACACACTACAGTACTGAATCAGTTTAATAAATTAGAATTTGCTTTGTTAATGACACCGAGTTAAGCTACGCTAGCTGCGGTCGGTGATTGGATGAGTGGCCGTTTTAAAGAAAAATGCATTTGATCAACTACTTCTTTATTCAAGTAAGTTTTTAATCAATGCAAATTGACTCTACTGCCGGTTCGGAACCTATATCTAGCGAGAAGACACCGGCAAGAAACTGGGCAGATCAGTTACAGTAGCAGTATCTAACTTATTGCTATGTGTAGACCACTTTGGACAGAGTCATATAGTTTTGTTTGAATGAGTGAAGATACATTAAGTATTTATTTGTGAGGTAAGCTGGAGCAGGCCAGTCCTGGCGCCTGTTCACAAGCATGACGTATGTGCCAGCCATCGCTTCACTCAACCAAATTGAAGGGAATGTAACGACCCGCCACATAGCGCCACCACTCCAGTGACATTTTAGTGAGCATGACTCGATCTCTCCTTAGTACCTAAATGTCACGAATTTTAATAATCTGTCAATCATCATTTACTATAGAACCTTTGATAATTAACGCCATGGACGAGTATGTTAGTAAATTATTGTTTCCATGATAAAAGAAAATATACATGTTTTATATTTTTTGGTAATCTAATCGCCAAACTGATTTTTATTAAAAGATATTATATTTAAAGACTGACCTCATTCCACCTGATGTTAGGTGGAAATGAGGTCTTGAGGGTGACAAGTACAGCATAATAAAGCTGTTACTGAACCTGTCGTCCTTACCTTGAAGGCTTGACCCCTGCTACTAATGTAGCACCCCCCAGGAGCTCTGGAAACCTTACTCACACGCAGGAACACAATAACACATAAGTGATTGTTATTTGGCTGCGGTCTGCTGTAAGGTGGAGGTATTTTACCAGTCGGGCTGCTCCAGTTCGAGCGATAAATCGCTATGCCCTACCTCTCTTACTTTTTTACCCTGTTGTATATCATAATACAGAGCTCGCTCAGTATAACGAAAACAAAGTGAAGGGCCACAAACTAGGCTACAGATATCTCACCTAAATCTTTTGTGGAAACTTTTACTTTGAACCTAATTTGTAATACAACCTTGAAATCAATAGTAAGCCTGCTCTTGTCTCTTTTGAAATGCAAATAAGACTTCATCATCGTGATGGTCAATGCTGACTGTTGTACCAAGGGACGTAAGTTCATAATCGTATATGTATAGTAAGCATAATTGTTTTGTGTAAGTCGCAAGCAATGTTTTTTTTTATTAATTACACTTCAAGATTGTAATGTAATATAAAAAAACACCTCATCCTAACTGATGTAAAGTGCTAATGAGGTCCTAGCTTAATGGCTACAAGTACAGCATAATAAAGCTGTGACTGGACTTGTCGCCCTTACCTTGAAGGCTTGACATTCAATCAATTTTTATTTGAGTAATGTATTTTTTATAAATTGATTTATTTTTAAGAGAGAAAAATCTAATTTTTTTATTAATTTTTAATTAATTATGTTAAATGACCGATGATTTGGTAATCGATATTTTCTCATCCAATCACAACTAATCGTTCGTTCGATATCTACTATTTCCTCCACCTAAAGGTTGTTTGGAAGATATTGCTTTCTAGCAATAAGACCACCTAAATTGTAATTGTTTAAATTGTCTTTAAAACAATTTTTTGTTATTTTTCTGTGCAATAAAATGTATTTAACTATCTATAATTTACGTTCTTTTACAAATATGAAATATAAATTAACATAAAAATTTAACACATTCACAAACGTTTGTATAGTAAATAGCTAAATCACACGTGTTACAGAAATAAGAAACAACGACGGCGTCACAACACCCAGACCCGAGACAAAATAAAAAAGTGCGTTTCCCATATTGACTCGACCAGGGATCGAACCCGGGAGCTCAGAGATGGCGCGACGCCAAAGTCCGGCACGCTCGCCTCTCGGCCACGGAGGTCGACAAGTTCTATTACTTTTAGATTCCAACTTGGTAACCACACAGTCCCGTGGATTCGTGTATCGCATTGAAACTGCTCATTAGTGCTGAAGACTGTTGACGTCAATATATACGTGATTAAAACTCGTACATTTGAGAAAGGGCCAAGTCTTTCGATGTAAGAAAATAATAAAATTACAGTAGGAAAATACGCATGAAAATTTTTTTACAGAAAAATTATATGTTTGAATGCGCGCCAAAAAAACAAAAAGAACAAATGAGAGACGCGACATCATTTTTATTTAGTAGTTAATACGAACTACTTACTGCCCGACGTTTCGGTTAGTGTGAGGGTGGATGAAGATTTGCAAGCTCCCCCGAACAGACGAAGGCGAGCAAGACCAGTCAGCTCGTGAGCACGGTTAGTGCAACCTAACCGAAACGTCGGGCAGTAAGTAGTTCGTAGTCGGGCAGTAAGTAGTTCGTATTTTAAATGTTTAACGGAACGCGAAAGTCTTAAAATTTATAACAAATGAAAGATTTTGTTTTTCAAAGTCTACTCCCAATAACGAAATATGCCGGATCGATGACGGATAGCAATTGTTTATTCTCGTACTCGTAACCAATGAGCATGTTTGCGCATGAAACATCCACTAGATGGCGGTACATAGGCGTGGGGTTCAACTGCTATGTAATTGGTCGTTTTAATGTCATAGTGACATGTCTGTCAATGTCATGTAAACCATAACCAATCACGTAGCAGTTCGACCTCACGCATCGCCATCTAGTGGATTTTTTATATGCGAACACCCTCATTCGATTGTGAATTAAGCGTTTTCATTAAAACAATGGTAATCAAAAAACGCGTTTTAAATCCCCAACTTTTGATTAATTTTCAAAAAAAATACTACATATATTTATTTAACTATTGAAAAACTAACTGTATGTCTTTGTAGACAATTAGTAATAAGATTACCTTTGTTTGTAAAACAAACTACTGAGTTTCTTGCCGTTATATTCTCTGTAGTTAGAGGTTCTGAAACGGAGGTAGCTTCATTTGTTTTATATAAAGACTATCCATAAGTATTACTTATGTAATCTACAGGAATAAATAGACTTGACTTTAAATTTACCAAAAAACTTTTTGACCCGCTTACCTACATATTTAAAATGTTTAGGAAAATATTGTTTTGTAGTGCAAGGAAAATATTTGGAGGACGGAAAAGCGGTAACTTTGAAGCGTGCGTTGTCGCTAGCTGTTTAGCTTCAGACATGGCAATTGATAAGGCGTCGTCGGGACCTAAAAGCACGTTCCTAGGCCTGTTACAGCGGCCGAAACCACTGTTTAGTGGGGAGCAGACTCGAAATAACGAGAAGAGCATTGTTTAACTAGTAATAGTAGTAATAGTGGCAGTAGTTACATACTTGGTGGGAGCACTACCGTGCACGTAGTCCAGCTGATTGACATGCGGTCCAGTGACGCACGACGCGCCGTCACGACTTCAGTCAGGAATGGCAAATGCTGAACTGTCATTTGAATAAAACTGGTTTGTTTAACGAGAATGTACCATGATAGGAGACCTATTTATGAACGAATACTAGGCTCCACAAGTGTTATGCTTCCTTGGTATTTCCAAGTTTCGCCCAGGAGTTAAAAAGGGAAAAAGAGAGGTAGGGCATAGCGATTTTTCGCTTAAACTGGAGCCGCCCGACTGGAGAAATACCTCCACGATACAGAAGACCGCAGCAAAATAACAATCACTTCTGTGTTGTTGTGTTCCTGCGTGAGAGTAAGGTTTCAAGAGCTCCTGGGGGGGTGCTACATTAGAAGCAGGGGTCAAGCCTTCAAGGTCAGGGCGACAAGTCCTGTAACAGCATTATTATGCCTTACCTCTCTTCATTCAATCCTTCGCTACTCCTGAAAGCAATCACTGCTAGTTGTATTTAAAGATATAGTCCTAAAGAGTATTTTGTATTCAAATCCACTGTCCAAGTAGGATAATAAACAATTTTCCTCAACCAAGATGGTAGGTAAGTACTTCTAATCCGATTCAAAGGTCACTTCTTGTCCTATGAGACCTTCAATATCAACTTGAGCAGGTCAATGAAATACATACGTACTGTTCGACTGTCGAAACTAGCTGTGCCCGCGACTTCGTTCGCGTGGACTACCTACATACTTTCATCGATTTTTATGATCTTTTTATAGTACTTTTTGCCGCACTACCGAACTTTAAATATATTTTTTAGAGAAACGTTTAAGATACCAAGGTGTCTTCGATTCCGTGGTTTTCAAACATTTCTGCAAGGAATATACCACGGGCCGATAAGTATGTAGTTCTAAACATATTCGGCAGAGGGCACTTACCGGAGGCTAACGGTTGATACAGCAGAACAATTCATCGTCTACGATAACGTGCAGTTAGCTCAGTTGGAAGAGCAGCACGCGCGATACGTGAAGGTAGTGGGTTCGATTACAGCACCGCAAGGGGAGATTAAATTTTTCTCTTTCTTTAAAATACATACTTTCATGCTCGGTTTTACCCCTATCTCCCCTAATATTCGAAATAGAAAGTAGTCCATATTTTAATCCAAGTTTTGAGCTATATTTGTAGCAAATTTCATATCTCTTACTTAAAAAATAAGCATTTTCCCAAATAAAATTTCAAGAGCGGTATAACACTCATCCCCCCTTATTTTCAAAACTGAAAGTAGCCTATGTCCGTCCTAGAGGTTCAACGTATACCTATACCAAATTTCATCAAAATCGCTTCAGTGGTTTAGATGTGAAAGCCGGACAGACAGAGTTACTTTCGCATTTATAATAGTATAAAATAGTAACATAGGCTACTTTTTGTCTTGAAAATAAGCGGGGAGGGGGGTAATACCACCCTTGCCAGTTTAATGGAAAAATATTTATTTTTTCAGTTAGAGATATGAAATTTAGCACACATATAGCTTGAAACTTGTTTTTCGAATATTAGGGGAGACAGGGGTAAAGCCGACCGTGTAAGTGTAAACATGGTAGAAACCTGTACTTCACGCGAAACGCGAACGAAGTCGCGGGCACATCTAGTTAAACATAATTCGTATCGAATTCCCAACAATGACTGTTCTTAATTACCTTCATTTATTCTGTCCCTTACTTTCTATGCATTAGTATTCAAATTCCATTTTAAATGAATACTTTCTATTCGCGATACTTTCTCACAGACAGACGGAGTGACGCAATTATTGTTAGGTAATTAGATAGATCGTTATCAAATTAGTTAATTTTTTAGGTTTATTAATTATTTCTTGTCACTCCTACCGCGTTAGAAAGAGAAGGATATTTTAAAGGAACAGAAACATTTCATCTCCCCTTGCAGTGCGGGACTCAAACCCACGACCTTCACGTATCGCGCGTGCTGCTCTTCCAACTGAAACAAATAACAAACACTTCTGTGTTGTTGTGTTCCTGCGTGTGAGTAAGGTTTCCAGAGCTCCTGGGGGGTGCGACATTAGTAGCAGGGGTCAAGCCTTCAAGGTAAGGGCGACAAGTCCAGTAACAGCTTTATTATGCTGTACTTGTCGCCCTCAAGCTAGGACCTCATTACCACTTAACATCAGGTGGGATGAGGTCAATCTTAAAGTGCAATATAAAAAATCTCAGCTAAACGCAAGTTATCGATGTAGCCGGCTATGAATATTTTTGTCCCCTGCCTCTAATGTAACACTCCTAGGAGTTCTGGAGACCTTACTCACACGCAGGAACACAACAACACAGAAGTGATTGTTATTTGGCTGGGGTCTTCTGTAAGGTGGAGGTATTTCACCAGTCGGGCTGCTCCAGTTCGAGCGATAAATCGCTATGCCCTACCTCTCAAAATCTATCTATGGTTACGCTTCTTTGCTTTACTTGCCGCATCATATTGAGAAACTCTACTACAGAATCTTAATAAGTCATGCTAAGGATAAAAGCGAGATACGATCTCGTAGTAAATATTATTTCTAAGCCATTCTGAGAAGTGCAGGTTTTATTGCTAAGACCGGTTCTACAAGAGTTCTCTGTATCGCGAAACATCGAAGTTAGTTAAATAAATTTGTATGCAGTTTTATGCATTTATCGTTACCTTCTTATGACCGATTCCAATATTTGAAAAACGACTGTTCTAGTAACGGATAAAATAAAAGAAAGTCGTGTTAATTACACTATTTATAACTCAAGAACGACCGAACAAATTTGGCTGAAAATTAGTGGGGAGGTAGTATAGAACCAGGAGAAGGACATAGGATATTTTTTTATTCATTTCTTTTTGCTTTTTTTAAAGTCATTTATTGCCTCTAAGGCGGAACAAAGTTCGCCGGATCAGCTAGTAATAAATAATGCAATGTGATTACTGCCGATACGGTTTGGAAATCCACCGAGAAGACACCGGTAAGAAACTCAGCAGATCAGTTACAGTAGCAGTATCTAACTTATAGCTATGTAGATTGTTGCACGTTGGACCAAGTCATATAGTGTTGGCTCTTGAAGGGAGAGCTGGAGTGAGAGTCTCGGATGTCCGCAGTAGCGGTAGGCAGCGGAGCCGTACAGCTGATACGCTGCTGGGGCCGGAGACGCCAGGCGTGGGGTAAGCCTGGCGTTACATCATTCCCGAGGGGGTGGGGCGTGTCAGGTGGCCTGACACGCTCCAGCTGCGTATTGCGCGGCGAGGTGGGCCGCTTGGCGGTAGGCGCTGTGGGGGAGCCTGTGTAGAATCCGCAAGGGATCCCGCCTCCCCCACAACTGGTCACGTTGGTCACCGAGGGGGTTTTAGTCGGTGCGAGCCCGACACACCACTCTGTGTTCCCCGCAGAGAGTGACAGTGCGGTAGGTATTTCTCCATCGTCAAAGTATTATTTATTTAAACAAATTATATTTCATCCGCTATATTTCGTTTTTGGGATTACATTTTCTGTCCCCTCTGTTTACGACCTCCTCAGCCGAGAGGCGATCGGGCCGGACATTAGCGTCGCATCATCTCTGAGGTTCCTAGTTCGATCCCCAGTCGGGTCAATATGGGAAACGAACTTTTCTATATTCTCTCGGGTCTGGGTGTTGTGGTACCGTCGTTGTTTCTGATTGAACACAAGTGCTTAAGCTACTTACCGCAGAATCAGAGCAATGTATGTGATGTTGTTTTTCCAAAGGAGGTACTTGTTCAGTTCTATTTAAAAGTACAAGTGTTCTAATATTATCTTTTTCCTATTAGCAGTCGTTGAACATAAAAAAAACATCACCTGATGACGTTATTTTAAAGACGTGTTTGCAAAAGGCTCAGGTATATGGAAGGTGCTTACAAAAATATCTTGTGTTTAATCTTCAACCAGTTACACTGTATAATGAGATTAACAGTCTGGAAGCTAAAATATGAGGGTTTCAAATAATCAATAAGAATAATTCAAGAGAGGTAGGGCATAGCGATTTATCTCTCGAACTGGAGCAGCCCGACAGGTGAAATGCCTCCTTATCGACCTTACAGAAGACCACAGCCAAGTAACAATCACTTCTGTGTTGTTGTGTTCCTGCGTGAGAGTAAGGTTTACAGAGCTCCTGGGGGGTGCTACATTAGTAGCAGGGGTCAAGCCTTCAAGGTAAGGGCGACAAGTCCAGTAACAGATTTATTATGCTATACTTGGCACCCTTAAGCTAGGACCTCATTACCACTTAACATCATTTTTATAAGTTCTGTTGCGTTTTTTCAATCAATGACAGAATAACACAACCTAACCACACTGTCGCATGTAGGTCAAAATGTATAAAAATGATATATTTGAATATCACACATGAAGTCCTATAGTTATTTTAATTTCAATATTTTTATTTTATTTATTTCATTGTAAGCTTTTTTTTTCTACAACTGATATACTAACTGTATGTCTTGGTGCAAAATTAGAATAAGCTTAAGTTTTTATTTCAAAAAAACTGCTGAGTTTCTTGCCGGTATCTTCTCGGTAGTTATAGGTTCCGAACTGGAGGTAGCTTCATTTGCATTGTATAGAGACGATTCATAAGTATTACTCATGTAATCTATATGAATAAAATATTTGATTGATTGAGTCGTTAATAACTATATTTATTTAAAAAAACGGCATCACATTACACTGCTTTTGCATACATATATCATGACAGATATAAGGAAGTGACTTTATTTTATTACTAACTGTGCCCGCGACTTCATTCGCGTGGACTACAGGTTTTTTTTCTATATATTCTTTTATAGTCGGGGTTTACCCCTATCTCCACTAATATTCAAAACAAAAAGTAGCCTATGTCCGTTCTAGAGGTTCAACGTATCATACCAAATTTCATCAAAATCGGCTCAGTGGTTTAGGCGTGAAAGCCAGACAGACAGACAAACAGTAGTGTTGCCGTCGATTCGATTGTATATCGATTATTAATCGATTATGCAAAAGGGGCCCAAATAATCGAACAATCGATATGACAATTGATAGTATCGATAATATTTATATAATTGATTTTATCGATACCTAGCTTTATTAGATATAATTAATCGATTATAATCGTAGTCAAATACAATGTAATCGATAACAAGTTTTCAAGCGGTACTATCGATGTAATCGATTATTAGATTATAATTGTTTAGATTAGACAATACAATCGATTATATCGATACTGATTGTCATATCGATTGTTAGATTATTGGGGCGGGGGGGGGGGGGGGGGTAATCGATTATCCGGCAACACTGACAGTCAGGCTTACTTTACAGAGAGTTACTTTCGCAGTTATGATTTTAGTATGGATATTTTCCTGATTTTTAATTAATGCTGATTCCGGACTGTGTTATCATTAAGATGGCTCCAGTATGGTGGCCAGTTTTTTTTTCTCGTCTCAAGGTCTAGACGACGATAGCTACATGAGTTACTTGCGATGTACTAAACTCGTTTGGCAGGATGTTGCGAAAAAAGGGTCAAGCGTGAGCGGTACGCGGGTCGGAGGGTTCCGTAGGTTTGTTTTGCTTATGAAAACTCTATATATATAGCCAAATTTCCTTTTTTTTAGAAACATGTGTTATTCTGAAAATTCGTGATCATTCAGTCAATGACTGGGTGGTATTTTGCTTTTATATATACATAATAGATTTCTAGAGATAATAAATAAATAAATCGTTTATTGCACAAAAGGTTTACAATGGTAGGTACACAGTATAAACATGGCAGTAAAAGTTGTGCATAGTAGAATGCTGCGAAAGAAATAACAGGGGTTCCTAAACTAGGCAGTGCCTGTATCTTGGTGAACCTACATATATTAATGTTGCATTAGTCGCAAATCATTATAAAACTTAAAATTAGACAATTAATGATTAATTAATATAGTGCACGTAATAAAACTAAATAGAGGTATCTTCTTATATATAAAAATGAATCGCTGTTCGTTAGTCTCGCTAAAACTCGAGAACAGCTAGACCGACTTGGCTAATCTTGGTTCTGAAATAATTGTGGAGGTCCAAAGAAGGTTTAAAAGGTTAGAAACTAAGAAAATAGGCGTTACGAAGTTCGCCGGGACAGCTAGTAACTTAATACAGAAGTTAAACCAATTTACCTACTCCGTATAACTTAGAGCATCAATTCACCAAATGCTCAGTGCTAAGATAGTCCACAGTGAGTAACCATTTAGTGATAATTATCTTTGCCTCTTTAACAGTGCATCGCTTGATGTTACAGAATACTGATGTTACAGATATCATAGACTATGGGTTCTTTAAGGCATGCGGGAAACGTGCGTTTACGAATCGCGCGGTTTGAAATCGCAAAATTGTGATGCTATTCAGACACCGCGGTTAGTATGCGATTTTCATGCGGGTGTAGCGTCAGTAGACAACAGGGTTACTGAGCCATCACTACAAGATGTGGAACCTAGCGAGGGATGGGATATTGCGGAACCCAGAGGGGACCCAGCCGCGCCCTACCTTAATTCCAGTCCTGCTAGGGGGTTCTCACTTAATAGACACCCACATAGTATTTCACGCAAAAACTAATTTCGTTGGTCAACTCGTCTTTACATTACGCTGCGGATCTCTAAAATAACAAGAGAAATAGGATATTTGAGAATCACTCATACTATGCCCATTTATGTGAACCGAGTCGTTTGCTGTTTCTAAGTATTTTTTGTTAAATACTTTTTTAAAGACAAAACTAAAGTAAGCAATTAGGATTTTGTTAAGACTTCCTTTCCATGATAATAATACCACCTTGTGAATTTAAAAGAGTAATGGTTGTCCTAGGTTTATGGTTTTAAAAGAATTTTATTTATTTACCGGTGTCTTCTCGGTAGATCTGGTCTGCTCCAGCTTACCTTTCGGAAGTAAATACTTACTTGAGTACTTAATTGTTTCATCACTCATCAAAACAAAACTATATGACTTGGTCCAAAGTGAGCTACACATAGCAATAAGTTAGATACTGCCACTGTAACTGATCTGTTGAGTTTCTTACCGGTGTCTTCTCGGTAGATGTAGGTTCCGAACCGGCAGTAGAGTCAATTTGCATTGTATTCAATGACGATTCAAAAATGTTATATCGCACACGTAGATCTAATGAGAACTAACTCGAAAATTTCAGTTTTTGAGTTATGCACACTGTCGAATTTCTTAACTCAGTAGCTATTGACCACAAAAATTTAAATAACATTTCCCTCTTTCTTTCTCTTAACTAAACACGAACTTCTTTATCAAAGTAGGTATTTAAATAAAGCTAAGCATTTGTTGGTATTTAATCTGATTTCATATGTTTATTCTATATGTTTGTTTAAATAGTAAATAATGGATATGTATATCTTTATTGATATATATTTATGTTTGAATTTTTTTATTTATTTGTGTTATTATTTTTTATGTTTCTTTTTTGGAATATGATAATATTATGGTATTTATATTACCTGTTAATTTTTTCTCAATAAATATTTTGCACGGCCGCACCCGTTTCTCAATATCAACTATTTCCTCTACCTAAAGGTTGTCTGGAAGAGATTGCTTTCTAGCAATAAGACCGCCTAAATTGTACTTAATTATGTCTGTAAAACCAATTTCTGTAATCTATCTATCTTATAGCTTCATTCTATTTTCGGTACTCAGGGACACGGCAATTGGTTTTTCGCCTCTCCTGAAAAAAGTATATAACTACTTTTTTGAGTTGACTCTGTTTAGATCTAGAGGTGCGATATGTAACATACTTGAATAAGGAAGTATTTACTAACTCCGTTTCATCGTTCTGTTTTTCTCGCTCGTATTGATCGCAGCGTGATGTTATATAGCCTAAAGCCTTCCTCGATAAATGGACTATTAAATATGAAAATATTTTTTCAATTCGAAACAGTAGAGTAGTAGAGTAGTAGTTTTAAGACCGCAGCTAAATAACAATCACTCCGGTGTTGTTGTGTTCCTGCGTGTGAGTAAGGTTTACAGAGCTTTTAGTGGGTGCTACATTAGTAGCAGGGGTCAAGCCTTCAAGGTAAGGGCGACAAGTCTAGTAACAGTTGTACTATGCTATACTTTTCGCCCTTAAGCTAGGAACTCATTACCACTTAACATCAGGTGGGATGAGGTCAATCTTGGAGTGCATTATAAAAAAAAAACCTAGTTTCTGAGAAAAGCGTGTTCAAATAAACAGTGTTAAATATTCATATAATAATTAAAATAATGTGTGAACCGCTCATTTTGTTGGAGTTTTCCCATATTTAGAACTGAAAAGCGAAAATGTTTTGTCATCAAACTTATACGTATAGGCAGGGGTATCCAAACTGTGCTCCGCTGTGACAAATTTCAAATCCATGATGGCCGCCGCAAGAAAATGACGGATTTCCTAAATTTTGTCACAACTGTCTTTTGTGGTTTTAAAATGACAATGCGGTTCACAGAACTCGTCTTCTTACCAACTTTCAACAGTATATTTCTTACAGTTCCGGACAAAATAGTTGTGACAGACAGATGGATATGACGAATGCATAAGAGCCGTCTTTCACTGAATAGAGACCCTGCATTATATTAATAAGCCCTATTATTATAATAAAGTAAATACTTTACGTACGGTTTTACTATACTCTGTTCCCTGCAGAGAGTGACAGTGCGGTGGGCTTTTTTTTTTCATATTACACTTCAAGATTGACCTCTTTCCACTTCATGTTATGTGGTAATGAGGTCCTAGCTTAAGGGCGACAAGTACATTATAATAAAGCTGTTACTGGACTTGTCGCCCTTACCTTGAAGGCTTGACCCCTTGAATAAATAAATGCGCCAGACAATCACACCAATCACCTGGTCTCAAACTAAGGTGGCCCCTTGTACTGTGAGCACCAGACGACGGATACTAACTGGGGGCGTCATCACAGCACACCCAGACCCAAGTCAATTTAGAAAAGTTCGTTTTCCAAATTGACCTGACCGGGAATCGAACCCGGGACCTTACGCGCTTTGGCCGCCTACCTTAGCCACTGCGCCACCGAGGTCGTCAAGATAACGTAACATAAGATTGATACAAAGTCTAAAGTCCAAAGTATATCTGTACTGTACTTTACTGATTACTTCAATAACTGACCGAAATGAGCTCGGTCACCCATCCGCTGCGTCAGCATTGATGCAACGGACGGGTTAGTTATGTAACTCAAAGGTCACTTACGTTACACACAGACAGACTTGTACTTTCTAATAATGAATGGTAGATTACAATATTAAGAATGACTTGTGTTACGGGCACTTGGTGTGGCGACATTTTTTTTTGTTATTTAATTAACTAGCTGTGCCTGCGGCTTCGTTCACGTGGACGATAGGTTATGAATTATTTTTTTCTAAAAAAGTAGCCTCAGTTACATCTCATTACATTTTATAATAATTAAATAAAACAATTTATCTGATTGACACAGCTGTCCCAAATACGCACAATATCCAGTCAACAATTTCTGAAAAAATAATTTAAAAAATAACCAAAAAAAAAAATAAAAAAAAAAATAACCAAATACCATGATCTGGCAATAGAAATTAAAAAGCAATGACAAGCTAACTCTGTTTACACCATACCCATAGTAGTTTCTTCAACCGGTGTTGTTCCCAAAATTTTAATAAAAAATCTAGAATAATAGATTTTGAGTCAAAATACTTTACTTGATTTTATATATATTAAACATGTTTATTTGTATATAATATTATAATTTATGAGTTTATGTATGTTTATCATGTTATAGTCACTACTAATATTATAAATGCGAAAGTAACTCTGTCTGTCTGTCTGTCTGTTACGCTTTCCTGCTTAAACCTCTCAACCGATTTTGATGAAATTTGGTATAGGTATACGTTGAATCTCAAGAACGGATATAGGCTACTTTTTATTAGAAAATAAGGGGGGGATGGGGGTAATACCACCTTTGAAAGTTTATATGGAAAAATGTTTATTTTTGAAGTTAGAGATATGAAATTTGGCACAAATATAGCTCGAAACTTGGATTAAAATATAGACTACTTTTTGTTTTAAATATTAGGGGAGAAAGGGGTAAAACCGACCATGAAAGGATGTAGTCAACGCGAACGAAGTCGCGGGCACAGCTAGTATTATATATTTATGAGTTTATGTATGTTTATCATGTTATAGTATGAATATAATTCTAAAATAAAGAACTATATTTATGTTGCACGGCCGTATCCATTTCTCGTCATCTACTATTTCCTCTACCATAAGGTTCTGGAAGAGATCGCTTCCTAGCGATAAGACCGCCTAAATTGTACTATAATCAATCTGTAAAACATATTTCTGTAAAGTTTTTGTGCAATAAAGTCTATTTATCTATCTATCTAGAAATTCTTAAAGTACCCATCAAAGTTTGGAATATTGCTACAAAAAGCTGTTATCCTAAATACATGACTAACCAGAAAATTTTTGTGAACAGAAACCTCTGTTGTGCTTGGCTGAGGCCCGCCACCATGTAATAAACCCACTTTAGGTGGAGAAAATAGATTAAATAAATAATAATAATAATTTATTGAAACCAAAAACACTTTACACAAATTATGGTTAGCGTTAACACATGCAGTAGTCTGGACTATGTCGCAAATGTTAGCGCCTACCTCAGAATTTACCGCTCGACCTGGAGCAGCTCGACTGGTGAAATACCTCCACCTAACAGAAGAGCGCAGCCAAATAACAATCACTTCTGTGCTGTTGTGTTCCTGCGTGTGAGTAAGGTTTCCAGAGCTCCTGGGGGGTGCTACATTAGTAGCAGGGGTCAAGCCTTCAAGGTAAGGTCGACAAGTCCAGTAACAGATTTATTATGCTGTACTTATCACCCTTAAGCTAGGACCTCATAATTACTTAACATCAGGTGGGATGAGGTCAATCTTGAAGTGCAATATAAAAATAAAATAATTAGGCGTTTCAGACAGTCAGATATAACTTAAATAATTTATATATGTATATGTTTACAGTGCAAAGAAATGGATAATCTAGATATTTATGCGATTTAATTATTTCATAAGAGCCTCTACAGTATCATAATCAAGATTAAGAAGCCATTCACTTAATAATAATTTTACATCTGTAAATAGGTTCGTTATATATATTTAATCTTCTTATATATAAAAATGAACCGCTGTTCGTTAGTCTCGCTAAAACTCGAGAAAAGCTAGACCGATTTGGCTAATCTTGGTCCTGAAATAATTGTGGAGGTCCAGAGAAGGTTTAAAAGGTTAGAAACTAAAAAAATAGGCTTTACGAAGTTCGCCGGGACAGCTAGTTTATTATATAATTGAGGAGCAATGAAATCATGTCGGTGTTTTACCAATGCAAGTCTACATCCCAATGTCAGGCATATTTGGTCTTTTCTTCGTTTCTTAGCAAACAAATTAGGAAAAACATTAGCTACTAGTGAAAGTCCCGTCAAAATCGGTCCAGCCATTTCAGAGATTAGCCAGAACAGAACGGAACAGACAGACAAAAATTATTTTGGTATATTATTTCTATACCGTATATATATTCATATGCATGTAGTAAAAAGCGGTTATTTTAATATTACAAACAGACACTCTAATTTTATTTATATGTAAGTATGCATTTTTCTCGTCCTGTTTTATTTTTATAGTGCTTTAAGGCACACTAGCAAACTTTAAATATTTTTAAAGAAATAGAAAAAATGTATCTCCCCTTGCGGTGCGGGAATCGAACCCACGACCTTCACGTATCGCGCGTGCCGCTCTTTGAACTTACCGGAGGCTAACGGTTGATACAGCAGAAAAATTTCATCGCCTACGATAACTTGCGGTTAGCTCAGTTGGCGTAGATTACCACTATGACGTAGACATCCGCTAAGAAAAGATTTCGATCAATTCTGTAGTCCACACGAACGAAGTCGCGGGCACAGCTAGTTTCTCATAAAGCAAAGATATTGTTGCATTTAATTAATTAGTGACTATCCGCTTGCACCCATAATGACGTATAATTGACTTTATCGATAGGTTGTTTAATTAATTTAACGATGCCAATAATTGCATTATTAATTAAGTAAAGCTTAACTAAGCGTCGTCACTTATACCACTTAGCTCCTTTTGTCTATATCGACCTCCGTAGCTGGGAGGTGAGTTGGGCTCCTCTTGGCTTGAACGACTTCCGTAGCTAGGGGTAAGTGGGGTTCCTCTTGGCTTTAGCGACTTCCGTAGCTAGGGGTAAGTGGGGTTCCTCTTGGCTTTAGCGATTTCCGTAGCTGGGAGGTGAGTGGGGCTCCTCTTAGCTTGAATGACCTCCGTAGCTGGGAGGTGAGTTGGGGTCCTCTTGGCTTGAACGACTTCCGTAGCTAGGGGTAAGTGGGGTTTCTCTTGGCTTTAGCGATTTCCGTAGCTGGGAGGTGAGTGGGGCTCCTCTTAGCTTGAACGACCTCAGTAGCTGGTAGATAAGTGGGGTTCCTCTTAACTTGAACGTCCTCCGTAGCTGGAAGGTGAGTAGGGCTCTTCTTGGCTTTTGTATAATAGCACAGTATGGTCCAAGATGGCCGCCCAAAATGTCGGATTACATATTTGAAACACATATTCGTCATTAAAGGTGTGAAATAAAAGGGATTGACTATTAGAAACAAGATAAAAAGCACTTGTGTTACAGAAATCAGAAACAACGACGTTACCACAACACCCAGATCTCAGACAATACAGAAAAGTTCGTTTTCCATATTGACCCGACCGGGGATCGAACCCTGAACCTCAGAGATGGCGCGACGCCTAAGTCCGGCAAGCTCGCGTCTCGGCTACGGAGGTCGTCAATTTTATTTTTTAAATACAAGTTTTATTCAATTTGATGATAACCTCTGATAACACTTTAAAATCCTTTAAGTTAAACAAACCAAATACGAAGCTGTTTCGCGACGTATAGCTTCCAAGAAGTTACTAAGCAAGAAACTCTGTAGTTTTAATAACAACAAAGACTAAACAAATTTTGCACTAAGAATATAAATGATTGCCAAGTTAGCTGCTCAAATATTTACACCCAAAAAAATGACTTGAAATGACAACCTCCATTTTTTTTGAAGTCTAAATAAAACAAAATAAATAGTGTACCCAACGAAGCGAGGCAACGTTTTAACAAAAACAAAACGAGGTACGTTTGTTGCAAACAAATTCTAAGTTTTGTTTTGTCCAATGTATGGGATAAGCCGTCAATGTCATGTAAAAAGAAGAAAATAATTTTGGAGAATCGTAAGCAGAAATATTGTCGACAATACTTCGAGATATTCCTTTGTTGTTTAGATTTAGATAAGGTTGTGTATTAGCAGGGTCATTTTGCCTGTTTGCGTCCATTAAGTGCAGTTGGCAAGTTTGACGCCGATGATAAAAATGTTCTAGCACTAATTTCTATGAAAATATTATGTAATGTGGTAATCATGTTAGTCTATTTTAAGATTAACTTGCAGTTTTGTTCGAAGCATCTTATGTTATTTTTTTAAACAGATAAACCTTAGAATTTCACATGCACCTTTTTATTAATTTGGGCGACAGAATTTCAATTTATGCCCAACCTATTACATATTTAGGTGAGATTAAGACTATTTTTTGAATGCCCGAATTAATAGAACTCTTGAGAAATAATTTCATAGGCACCTTTTTATAAATTTGGGCGACAGAAATACTGACTGAGCCACAAGTCGCCAAAGCCCAAGTGGCTCACTTATTAAATTTATCGCTCGAACTGGAGCAGCCCGACTGGTGAAATACCACAACCTTACAGAAGACCGCAGCCAAATAACAATCACTTCTGTGTTGTTGTGTTCCTGCGTGTGAGTAAGGTTTCCAGAGCTCCTGGGGGGTGCTACGTTATATCAGGGGTCAAGCCTTCAAGGTAAGAGCGACAAGTCCAGTAATAGGTTTATTATGCTGTACTTGTCACTCTTAAGCTAGGACCTCATTACCACTTAACATTAGGTGGGATGAGGTCAATCTTGAAGTGCAATATAAACAAAAACGATTTCGTCCTAGGTATTTGATAAAAGCTCGGCAAAGTTTACTTACAATGCGCATCCTAGGCCTACAGGTCAGCGCAACGACTCGCATACTATAGGTACTAACAAGTCTTTTTTTTTCCAGGTGTGCCTTGCGCACGCGCACCTAAACAGCGCCACCGCGCCAGTCCCGCCCCGACCGCCGCGGCGAACGCACGTCCGCCAACAAACCTGTGCAGTGCAGTGAAATGTCAGTGTAGTGATTGGAGTGTTATTTTTTAATAAGAATAATCGTTTCGTAACTGTCATCATGCAAGGAAGGGATAAATTGTGCGTGAAGCTGACCAGCGCGTTTCTTAGGAAGTGGTGTAAGTAGTTTTGATTGCTTTTTTAATGTTAAATATTGGCCAGGATCATTTACATTTTCTCTGGTTCTGTCGTCAGCTAGGGCTAGTGTTTAAATGCCATTAACCGAACAGAAGTTAGAGAAGTTTGTTTTTTATTAGGCATGACAAGATTGCGATGGTTTTTTTTTAATGTAGGTACATAAGTTGTGTACGTGATTTGAACGCGGTGCCGTTTCCTGTTTGAAAGGTCAAACGTGTGTCGGGGTAGGAGGACTGTTTTTTTAATGAAATATGGGACAAAGAAAAAAAGAAAACATTTATTGTCTCAACTTACAAATAAAACACGAAACATAATATGAGGCCTATAAAATCAAAGGCTGCTAAATCCAATTTGACTGACTTGGATTTAGCTGCCTTTGATTTTATAGGCCTCATATGTTCCAAACTTAAATGGATTGTGAATGAGACAAAAAGTAAAAAGCTCAGATAATGTTTCGAGTATGGATCCAGGGCAGCGCTGGTCTTCAGCTAATCATTACCCTCATGTGATGTTATTCTAGGTTGAGAATGAGAAGTCTTTTGTATTCATATAGGTAATTGAAGGTAGTGAAATAACGGCGTAGAAAAAGTATCGATAAAAGATATCTAGATAAGTTACGTTGCTAAGTATTTTTATTATTAATGGTATGACAATTTGGCAAACGTATTTTTCGGATGACATTCTTAAATATTTAAAATAATTTACATTGCTAAACCATGTAGGTTCAAGATTAAATCAGTAATATTTTGGGGTCGTATATAAAAGAAATGAAGCTACCTCCGGTTCGAAATCTAAACACAGAGAAGATATCAGAAACTGCAGTTTTCGTTACAATAAAAAGCTGAACTTGAAACTAATTTGACACGAAAACTACAGGGTACTTTGTATTAGTCTAAAACTGTTATTAATACAATAAAATGATGATAATTATAGGCAAATATAGGATTTCTAATCGAACTTTAAAAATTTCACCTAGGTAGGTACTTGCCAGACATTCAGTTTATGTAAACCTAGCTACCCGCCTCGGCTTCGGGTGCAAGTAAATACTACTGAAGTTTTCAGCTTTTCTGTACATAACTACCTATGTATGGAGTAAAAATCCGTTGCGTAGTTTTAAAGATTTAAGCAGAAATAGGGACATACAGAAAAAGAGACTTTGTTTTGTACTAGTTACCTACTTATGTAGTGATAAAAACATTTTATAAGCTGTGTTAAGAAAAGTTCAATAAATGTGATGTGACCAGAATGGTTAGTGATAGCCGTCCTGACGAAAGGGTAGTTGGTTCCTTAATCAAGACAATTCATGTGATGAAAACTTGTATCTGTTTTTTTATGAAAGCACAGTAGGTAGGTATATTGTCTCCTCCCAGCCTCATGGTAAGCAAGAGAGGAACCCACATAGCGATGACAACGGATTTGATACCGTAGTATCAATAATTAGCATCATAAAAAGTTAGCATCGCCATACTCGCCTTCAAGATGTTTCTTCACGCTCCTTTTGAAGGTTTGGGTGTTTATAAATGTATTATATGGAACCTATTTGTAGTACCGCTGGTTCTGGTCTCCATATCAAAATGCTATACTCTGGTATCGAATAAATGTAGGTATGTGATGTTGTCTAGTATTTAATCAAATAGGTATACCTTGTTATTTATTTATTTGCTAGTCACATGGTACATAAAGTGTTCTTTTTTCACTCATCAAAATAAAACTATATGACTTGGTCCAAAGTGTTTATAACTGATTTGCTGAGATTCTTACCGGTGTCTTCTCGGTAGATATAGGTTCCGAACCGGAAGTAGAATCACTTTGCATTGTATTCAATGACGATTCAAAAGTGTTATATGTAACCTACTTGAATAAAGAAATATTTGAGTTTGAGTTACAATTCAGGAAGTACATTGGACACATGACACCCCGTTGGGGCTATGCAATAGAGATTCACAAATGAATTAATCTATATAACTATAATTGTAACTATCTATCTATCCCTACATATATATATATATATATATATATCTATTTATTAAAAATAATTTACCAAAAAAATCTTTTAGGGTTTAGTAGGCTTTCAGAAGCAGGTGTTCCTTTAGATGCTTTGTATGGTCGCCATCAGATATATCGGAGCAGACAAAGTGACTAAATACTTCTGAGCAGTTAAAATGTCAATAAGTTCTATACACCACAAGTTACCATTAATATATGAACATTCATTACTTCAATAATATCTGAGCTCTGGAAGCTCCTGGGGGGTGCTACATCAGTAGCAGGGGTCAAGCCTTCAAGGTAAGGGCGACAAGTCCAGTAACAGATTTACTATGCTATACTTTTCGCCCTTAAGCTAGGAACTCAGTACCACTTAACATCGGGTGGGATGAGGTCAATCTTGGAGTGATTTATAAAAAAAAATAAAAAATAACCCTTCATGGGGAGTCCGAGTCGCACTTGGCCGTTTTTATTAATAGATTGATACTTCAATTCCAATTAAAAACAAAGAGCTGAAATAATTTAGCGTTCCATGGTTTAACATGGCATGATGGAGTCGAATTTTAATGCTACAATTGCACCACAGAGAAGTCACGATTTGAAATGATTATTTATTTTATTGCATACTTCAAACTTGTACCTTAGGGTAGGTAGGTGTTCAAGGTTACTGGGCAAATATATTTCAACAGAGAGTATTATACAAATAGTGCTTATTGAATCTTGTAATCAAATTTTATAAACGTAATGCAATAGTTTATAAATTTATGGATATCTGTATGTTAGCGCCATTGCATTTTTTTTTAATTTTACAGGAGAGCCATTTAAGGACATTTTTCGCATTAAATGTGGTCTAGCTCTGTTATCATTGCTCTAAAATTGTTAAAAAAATAATGAAATACGTGTGACGTACTTTATGGATTATGGCCCCTTAAGTAGTTTTGTAACCCAATATTGTGATGACATTTAAAATAAGTCATATTTTTCTATATTCGACTTTTAAATCTAGCAATTGGAAAAATTGTGAAGAACTATCTTGCGGGCCAGTATGGCGATGCTAACGGATAGGATATTACGGTATCAGATCCTTTGTCATCGCGATGTGGGTTCCTCTCTTGCTTACCAACAGGCTGGGAGGAGACAATATACTGTGCTGTTATAAAAAATAGGCTGTGCCCGCGACTTCGTTCGCGTGGACTACAGAGTTTTTCCAGTTTTTTCCCGCTAACTCCCGTTCCCGCCAGAATTTCGCAATATCCTGTTGCAACTAAGCTTTAAGTTAACTAAGGTACCTGCATGCCACATTTCAAGCGCCTAACTTAAACGGTTTAGATTTTTCATACAAAAGGATTTTCCCGCTAATTCCCGTTTCCGTGGGTATTTCGGTAATTCCCATCTTAGTGCACTTTTACGGTACTTAAGCTACGTCAATTCCAAATTTTAAGTGCCTACGTTTAGCCGTTTAGGCTGTGCGTTGATATGTCAGTCAGTCAGTCAGTTTCTCCTTTTTCAGATTGAGATATGTGATAAAAATCAAATATTATTTTATCGATACTCACAAATCACAGTGTTGACCTCAAAAGTGTGGACACACTAGTTCAATCAATGTCAAGTGTTTGAAGAGGTGATTCTATTGGCCAACGCATGAGGTTACACAATACTCTAATGTGTCTTGTATATTTATTGCCTAATATGCTAGAGTATTCATTATCTTCATGGTCGAATATATGGGGGTTTAAATTCCCTAGAATCTAGGTTTTATTTATATGTATTTGTTTTTATAACCCACTTCTTTTGATTGACCTCATCCCACCTGATGTTAAGTGGTAATGAGGTCCTAGCTAAAGGGCGAAAAGTATAGCATAGTAAAACTGTTACTAGACTTGTAGCCCTCACCTTAAAGGCTTGACCCCTGCTACTAATGTAGCACCCCCCAGGAGCTCTGGAAACCTTACTCACACGCAGGAACACAACAACACAGAAGTGATTGATATTTGGCTGCGGTCTTCTGTAAGTTGGAGGTGTTTCACCAGTCGGGATGCTCCAGTTCGAGCGATAAATCACTATGCCCTACCTCTCTTAAAATTATCTCTATTAATCTATTGCATTAATGCGGCGGCCACGCATTTATTATCAACAAAAAATTAGCGACATGGCATGTTGGACATTTATAGTACGATCAAGCATTGTGCGGACAAATGTATCTAAACTGATATTATAATGGTAAGGAATTTGTTTGTTTGTTTGAAGGCGTTAATATCAGGAACTACTGAACCGAGTTACATAAACAAAAGTTTGCCATCCCAAAACTCAGACTTCATAAAAGTAGTAATTCCTTCATAGGCATAAGTATCAAAATATTTAATAAGTTACCGCAAAGCATTATTGACTTGCCCGTGCATAGATTTAAGACTCAAATTAAAACATGGCTTATCAAAAAGGCTTATTACACTGTACAAGATTTTTTTAATGATAAAAATATGTGGAATTGTTAAAATGTCCATCTGCACCTAGATAATTTATATATTATTAATTCAAATATTTTAATGCCCAATTGTGATGTTTGTAATTTATTTTAAAGGAGGATATCTGTTGATTTTGTTGCGGCTCTTCTTTTCAACAAATTCAAATTCAAAATTCTTTTATTAATGTAAATTACACCAGTAATTATGAAACGTCTATATAATGCAAATGACGCTATCTCCGGTTCGGAACCTATAACTTACAGAGAAGATCCCGGCAAGAAATTCTGTTGTTCATATTACAAATATAGCTAACCTTATAACTAGTTTTGCACTAAGACATAAAGTGTAGTAATTAGATAAACACCAACAGAACTAACGTCGAGGCGCTGCAAAAAATAATTGACGTGCAAAATAATTTATTGTAAATCCACTTGCAGAAATAAATCATTTCATATCATTTCAGTTGAAAGAATATTTATACATACGTTGAATAGTCCATTTATAGAGGAAGGCTTTGGGCTATATACAAGGGTAATATCAGGGTTGCAAGTTGGACGCGTCTGTGTAGTTACCTGTCCTGCTTTATAATCTGCAGTTAAGGTCCATTTTGCGATAATTAAAATGTTTACGACTGGCTGACTATAGTAAGGCCATGGTAAGTTTGCGCAAAGGCACTAGTGTAAGTGACTGTTACAAAATTATGCCATTAGATTTACCAACTACCCATGATTAGCATTGGGCTTATAATCAACTGGCGATTATGTTATGGCGATATATTATGACTAGCTGTGCCCGCGACTTCGTTCGCGTGGACTACATCCTTTCATGGTCGGTTTTACCCCTTTCTCCCCTAATACTCAAAACAAAAAGTAGTCTATATTTTAATCGAAGTTTCGAGCTATATTTGTGCCAAATTTCATATCTCTAACTTCAAAAATAAACATTTTTCCATATAAACTTCCAATGGTGTTATTACCCCCCCCCCCCCCTTATTTTCTAATAAAAAGTAGCCTATGTCCGTTCTTGAGATTCAACGTATACCTATACCAAATATCATCAAAATCGGTGGAGAGGTTTAAGCAGGAAAGCGTAACAGACAGACAGACAGACAGACAGACAGACAGACAGACAGACAGACAGACAGACAGACAGACAGACAGACAGACAGACAGACAGATAGACAGAGTTACTTTCGCATTTATAATATTAGTAGGGATAATGGCGCTTCATGTATTTGACGAAAATAACGTAACGTGTATTTATTATTGTATATTTAAAAGATACCGTTATGTTATTTTTAATGCTTAATTTTTTGTTGTTTAAAATTATTTCTTGTTTTTTCTCCACTATTACCGCACCCATATACAAACTATCTGCATGAGCCAAGGGTTGACTGGTAAAGAATGCCCTTAGCATTAAGTCCACCTGTTGTCCTTATTTGTTCAATAAATATTTTAAATAAAAATAAATAATAATAATGTATTTAAAAAACTTAAGCCCTTTATGAGAGTTATGTCAAAATATGTGATCCGACATTTTCTAGCGGCGGCCATCTTGGACCGATTTGTATTTAGAATTTTATTTTTTATATTACTCTTTAAGATTGACCTCACCTCCCAACTGTTGTCAGCTGTCATCAGTCGTCCGTCAGTCGTTTTTAGCTCACGCTTCGTATAATTTATAACTACCCGTAGGTAGAATGGATTCGTATAAAAATTTACTATCGGTAACTAGAATACATTCTACTATCCGTATCTGTAACGTGTCGTTCAATTATTGGAACCGTTACTATATCTGAGTTTATTTTAAATTATAAATATTAATAAATGTTATGTTATCTTAATATAATAAATAAGTTAAGTTTTGTAATGTAGTTAGCCCTCAATGTTGCCATGCCCTTGCAGGGCGTCACATGTATACCTTTTAAATGTACCTACCATCTTCAAATGTTGTAATGAATTTGAATTTGAATTTGAGACCCTTCCCATTTTTAAACACGGGGTTAAATCGTACTTCCTCTCACTTAAATAATTTATGTCCTCTATCCATAATTCCAGCTGGGCATGTTGGTTGTCAGTAATTTACATCATACACTTATCCTACTTATTAATATTATTATTTTTGTGTCAAATTACTTTACTTGATTTTAAACAAGATTATATATTATGTTAAACATGTTTATTTGTGTGTGTATATATATGTATAGAATATGTTATATATTTATGAGTTTATGTATGTTTATCATGTTATACTACGAATATAATTCTAAACTAAAAACTGTATTTATGTTGCACGGCCGTACCCATTTCTCGCCATCTACTATTTCCTCTACCTTAAGGTTGTCTGGAAGAGATCGCTTTCTAGCGATAAGACCGCCTAAATTGTACTATAATCAATCTGTAAAATCTATTTCTGCAAAAGTTTTATGCAATAAAGTATATCTATCTATTCAAGGCAATTCGGTATCTGAGGGTTGATACCGCAAGTGCTTACCCTTCAAAGGGTTTTGATTGGGTATTTCGTAAGGCAACTTTAAGTCAATTTAAAAACCCTTATTTATCCATACTAATATTATAAATTCGAAAGTAACTGTCTATCTGTTTCTCTGTCCGGCTTTCACGCCTAAACGCCTAAGAGAGGTAGGGCATAGCGATTTATCGCTCGAACTGGAGCAGCCCGACTGGTGAAACACCTCCACCTTACAGAAGACCGCAGCCAAATAACAATCACTTCTGTGTTGTTGTGTTCCTGCGTGTGAGTAAGGTTTCCGGACTCCTGGGGGTGCTACATTAGTAGCAGGGGTCAAGCCTTCAAGGTAAGAGCGATAAGTCCAGTAACAGATTTATTATGCTGTACTTGTCACCCTTAAGCTAGGACCTCATTACCACTTAACATCAGGTGGGATGAGGTCAATCTTGAAGTGCAATATAAAAAAAACCACTGAATCGATTTCAATGAAATTTGGTACAGGTATACTTTGAATCTCTGTTGAATTATGCCATTAAACTAGACGTATGTTTCTCGGCTTAATTTAGCACATCTCTTCAAGCAAGCTCCATTGAGGCACACGTTCGTCAGCTGCAGTTAAGCAACCAGTCTCGGTAACCTAGTAAAGTGTTACTTAACCATCTGCGAGCGTGACGCAACCACAATTATTCTGGTCTCAAGTGTGGTCGCTTTCGAACATCGCGCCTTCGACACGTATGACGTAGATAACAGGAATGTTATGGATATACCTACAATATCGAGCTGTAAAAAATAATTACTTGTTTAACTGATTTGATTTTAAAACCAACGAAGTACAATTTAACGTCTAATCATTAAAATTCTTTTTTTTTAACGCACTTCAAGATTGACCTCATCCCACCTGATGTTAAGTGGTTATGAGTTCCTAGCTTAAGGACGAAAAGTATAGCATAGTTAAACTGTTACTAGACTTGTCGCCCTTACCTTGAAGGCTTGACCCCTGCTACTAATGTAGCACCCCCCAGGAGCTCTGGAAACCTTCCTCACACGCAGGAACACAACAACACAGAAGTAATTGTTATTTGGCTGCGGTCTTCTGTAAGGTGGAGGTATTTCACCAGTCGGGCTGCTTCAGTTCGAGCGATAAATCACTATGCCCTACCTCTCTTCTTTTGTTTCTTTTATTTTTATCTTGCATGAAACTGTAGATTTACAAAATGCTTGGTGCATTTGGCCGTACTTTATCCGAACAAATTAAGATGTACCAGCCCTGCCTACATACCGGGTTTCGATCACCACACATTCGTTTGAGCATCTATTGTCTGCTATTGTAAATATTATTCACAGCACCCATTGTTGGTTCACTCCTGTCCTTGTCACACGAACTGCGTTCGAAAGGGAAGGGTATACAATCATTTCATTTGCTATAACAGTGTAGGAAGTATTGAGGATTCGTTTGATCAACCTTGAAGTGTTTTAGGATGAAATTCGTATTATAGATTTGCTAGTAAAAGTAATATATGTGATTAAAACACGCTTTTGAATGCGGTTAACTGTCGCACGCGCATTATCCCTGTTTTTTAGGTTTCCGTAGCTAAATGGCTTTTTCTTTGTTATTTAATTTATTTATTTTTAGTTCCTTCTTTCTATATAGGTATATCTTGTGTTAAGCGTCACTCAAATATGCTGCACCATAATACCAGCGCTGTAGCAGCCTTGCGTCGCTGCATTTGTTACAGAAATCTGTATCGACGACGGTACCACAACACCCAGACCCGAGACAATGTGGAAAAGATGGTTTACCATACTGACCCGACCGGGGATCGAAACCGGAACCTCAGAGATGGCGCTCGCTAAAGTCAGGCCCGCTCGCCTCTCGGCTACGGAGGTCGTCATTGTAATTTATTGACACATTACCAATCGTAAAATATTGAAACCGGGCATAAGTACATGTGACGACCTCCGTAGCCGAGAGGCGAGCGTGCCGGACTTTGGCGTCGCGCCATCTCTGAGGTTCCGGGTTCGATCCCCGGTCGGGTCAATATGGAAAACGAACTTTTCTGTATTGTCTCGGGTCTGGGTGTTGTGGTACCGTCGTTGTTTCTGATTTCTGTAACACAAGTGCTTTAGCTACTTACCACAGAATCAAAGCAATGTATGCGATGTTGTCTAATAAGTGCCTTGTTTATGTATAATAATGTTTAATTATATTTGTACACGCACAAAAATATTTTCCGCTACGAATGTCCGTGGACTTTGACATCCAAAACTTCCTTCGTAAACCGGTTTGAAATTATTCATTAACATAAGAAACTGAGAAAATAAATAATTATAAAGCCGACCTCCGTAGCCGAGAGGCGAGCGGGCCGGAGTTTGGCCGCCATCTATGAGGTTTTTGTTCGATTCCCGGTCGGGGTACCGATGGAAAAGGAACTTAAGAACTTGTCTAAATTGTGTCGGGTCTGGGTGCCGTGGTACCGTCTTTACACATTTTTTTTTTTATTTTAAAAACTTTATTGCACAAAAAAAAGTACAACAGGTGGACTTAATGCTATGGGCATTCTCTACCAGTCAACCTTTGGGTCATGCGGAGAGTAAGTTTATGGGTGCGGTAATAGTGACAAAGTGCATAAGTAATCTAAAAAACAAAATAAAAACATAATACACGAGAATAGTAACTATCAAGCGTTACAAAATTCATTTATATATATATATATATATATATATATATATATATATATATATATATATATATATATATATATATATATGTATGTCTATATATGTATGTCTATATTTATTTTTAATTGTTTCCGAAATGAATTTTGTAACGCTTGATAGTTACTATTCTCGTGTATTATGTTTTTATTTTGTTTTATTATATATATATATATATATAATAAATAATAACTATATATAAATGGATTCAGCAATTGACAAATTCATGTCTACGTTTCTTACGTGTTAAGTTCCAAGGAAGAGAAGTAGTCAATGGAGGGAGGGCAGTACACGACGCCGAGTACAGCCTTAGTTGAGCCTAAAGAAATTTCAACAAAAAGATATTCCGCATTGGCAGAGTAGTGGCTGGGTGAAGAGGCAATAATTTTGAAAGGAATTTCGGATTTAAGATAAATGGCAACACCCCCTCCACCCTTACCGGTGCGATCATTACGGATTAGTACAAATCCAGGCAGACTATATAATGCGGATGGAAGACAAGGTTTGAACCAGGACTCAGAAATAAGGACAGCGCTAATAAAGCTAGACGAAAAGGAGTCAAGTAGTTCACTGTAGTGCTGAGGTACACTCTGCGCGTTGATATGACACAAGTTTAAATTGTTCTTTCTACTCCTGAAACAGTCATTCAACTGGTCACCGAGAGTATCGGTATCCGAATTGCTAGACGTGTCGTGACAGGAGTAGAATGATATAGACGAATTTGCGGAATGATACGAATGGTTTGCTGACATTAAATACTTATAAATAAATACTAATACAAAATAAATACAGAATAATAATATAACAGAAACTATATGCTAAAGAGCTGGCTTGTTTGTTATAATTTAGCACACTCTAACCGCATCACCCACCAGCTGGTAACATAATAAATTGATATAAGTTAACAAAGAAAAGAAAACAAAAATTAATGAACTAAGTAAGTAAGTGGGTACGTGATACAGGTAATTAAATAGATACAGATTGTTTTAAATACAAGTACAAACAATAAATCGTTATTACAAAAGGAAAATAATTAAACGAAAGATTAAGTTTAGGTAACAAACATGGAACGAAACGTTATCAATGTACTAAAGATGTTAAATCCAATGCTGTAAGTGTCATTTTGACATATGTCAAATATGAGTCCAATTGAAACTACCCTTCCTAAAAATGAGAAATTGTGTGTATAAAATATTAATAAATAGAAGGTAGAAGATGACAAACAAGAAAGACGTACCCACCACAGTAAATTTATCAATAACACTATTTCTTGGCCGCTTGCTTGCGTGTTTCTGGCTTCCTGGACGGATGAGGGACTCCAACCGGTTTCACGCTCGTAATTGGTGTGGACGATGTGCGGGACGAGCTCGGGGCGCTGGTGGTTTTGGGAAATCTTTTCAAGATATCATCAATCTCAGCCTGAGTGGAGATCTTCCTTCTGGAGTTGTCAGGGAGCTTAATAACAACAACCCCATCCTGAGTCCAGCAATTTCTCATCCCGAAGTGTGAACGAGCAGCGGCAAATGCGTTTTGACGCGTCTTCGTGAGAAATTCACTCACAGCATAAGGCGAGCCCTTGAGCAGCGTCTTCTTTCGCCAGGCTGCTGACCTCAGTGAGAAGCTGCTGAAGCGAATGAGTACTGGTCTGGGGCGCACACTCGATTTCTCACCAAGACGGTAACAGCTCTCAACTTGGGAGGCGGCGTCAGGCAAATCCAACTTTTCCCGTATGATGTCAGTCACTGAAGTCAAGAGGTCGTCGGTGGCTTCAGGAATGCCAGTAAATATGAGTGCTTTTCTGCGGTGCCGCGTCTCCATAGCATCCAAAGAATTTATGCAGTCACTCATTTGTTTTCTAAGATGACACAAAATATCCCAGACCACATCCCGGAAGCTATGGAACTCTGCTGTCAGCCTTGACAAGGAATCAGTGGTCGATGGCTGCGACTGCAGCTGCAACTCAAAATCAGCCATTCTCTTCATAAGGCGTTCTTCAATCTCAGCTTGGGAAGCCTGCAGTTGTGCTGCTACATGTGCCATTGTAGTGTGAAAGAAAATGGTTTGCTTTGTTTGCGAAAATGTTAGTGAGATAAGAGCTGGTAAGTGGAAGCGAAAAAAAATCTATATCATTAAGAAATCACTTGTTTTCTATTTTTAATAAATTAAAACTTAGCAGTAAAATTTGAGCCTTCTAACTTATTGACACATAGCTATAAGTTAGATACTGCTACTGTAACTGATCTGCTGAGTTTCTTACCGGTGTCTTCTCGGTAGATATAGGTTCCGAACCGGCAGTAGAGTCACTTTGCATTGTATTCAATGACGATTCAAAAGTGTTATACGTAGCCTTCTTGAATAAAAAACCGGTCAAGTGCGAGTAGGACTCGCGTGGAGAGGGTTCCGTACGTTGGGCTCATAGGTCACAATAAACTAAACAATTATTTATCAAATGTAGGTAAATAAGTTACAGTTGTTGACGTCGATTTTTAAAGTAATTAATGCTTCTTATTCTTTAGTTATTTTACTTTGCTTTGAAACGTGTTCATGGTAAAAGGTTATTAGATAATTAAAAACTTCTGGAACCTGGTAAGTACTCGCATGAAAAAAATCACATGGCACAGGCAGGTAACAATAAAAAAAACGTAAATAACAAACAAACAAAATAACCCTTTTTTTTAATCCATGTACTTCTCATAGGTTTTCCTATAATCTATAGATAAAGAGCTATATTCCGCATTAATTTCAAAATTTTTAGCCTAGTAGTTTCGGAGATAAGGGGCGGGAATGGTCAATTTTCGCCTATTTTCTTAAATAACTTAAAAACTATTTATTTCAAGATTATAAATGATACATATTTGCAATCCTTACAGCAAGATCTTTCATTTGATATGTCACACGATATGGTTAGCGAATTTTTTTTTAAATGTTGTGATTTACCCTCCAAAAGTGACCCCCAAATTCATAATTTATTTATATACGTTAAGCATGCACCTTTGGGTCTTTAACTTACATATGTGTACCAAATTTCATCTCAATTGGTCCAGTGGTTTCAGAGTAATCGGCTGTGATAGACGGACGGACAGACACGCGACTGATCCTAAGGGTTCCGTTTTTTCCTTTTGAGGTACGGAACCCTAAAAAAGAGTTTGAGTTGCTTCTGATTTCTGTAACACAAGTGCTTAATCTACTTACCACAGAATCAGAGCAAACATCTAAGACATTTGGTTGTCCAATATTCATATATTTCTTACGAGCAATTTGACGACCTCCGTAGCCGAGAGGCGAGCGGGCCGGAGTTAGGCGTCGCGCCATCTCTGAGGTTCTTGGTTCGATTCCCGAGCGAGTCAGTATGGGATATATGAACTTTTGTATACTTTCTCGGGCCTGGGTAGTGTGGTGCCATCGTTGCTTCTGATTAATGTGACACAAGTGCTTAAGCTACTTAACACAGAATCAGAGCAATGTATGTGATGTTGTTCATTATTTTTATTTACTTACTAGCCGTTGCTTTGCGTACTATTCCCGTTTTGTCCAGATTTCCTACTGATTCTACACTCCTATTAGTCGTAGCATGATGTTATATAGCCTAAAGCCTTCTTCGATAAATGGACTATGCAACACAATAATAATTGTTCAATTCTAACCAGTAGTTCCTGAGATTAACGCATTCAAACTTACAAACAAAGAAACTCTTCAGATTTATGATATTAGCGTAGATTTATTTTTTGTTTATATTGCTCTTCAAGATTGACCTCATCCCACCTGATGTTAAGTGGTAATGAGGTCCTAGCTTAAAGGCAAAAAGTACAGCACAATAAAGCTGTTACTGGACTTGTCGCCCTTACCTTGAAGGCTTGACCCTTGCTACTAATGAAGCACCCCCCAGGAGCTTTGTAAACCTTACTCACACGCAGGAACACAACAACACAGACGTGATTGTTATTTGGCTGCGGTCTTCTGTAAGGTGGAGGTTTATCACCAGTCGGGCTGCTCCAGTTCGAGCGATAAATCGCTATGCCCTACCTCTCTTTAATTTTTTCTCTACTAGTTTAGTAGATAGTGTAATTGCTTTAATTAAACACAAAGAATGCCGTTAAAAATATTCGCGGAAATGCCCTTGACATACGCCGCTCGAGCCGCAACCCATCCAGCGTCGGGCGAGGCGAGCGTTGCTTAACCATAAACCGGTGGATAATAACAATTTATGCTAATTAATTGTCCGTTGGTCAACGATTGTCTAACCTTGCCATCTGAAGCAATCGTTGGTTTACATCGTCATAGAAGACGAATGTTGGATAAACATACCTTATGGACAAGTAATGATGGCTGGCGCATACGTCATGCTTGTGAACAGGTGCCACCTTTGGGGACTGGTCTGCTCCAGCTTACCTCTTGAAAGTAAATACTTACTTGAGTACTTAATTGTTTCATCACTCATCAAAACAAAACTATATGACTTGGTCCAAAGTGAGCAATAAGTTAGATATTGCTACTGTAACTGATCTGCTGAGTTTCTTACCGGTGTCTTCTCGGTAGATATAGGTTCCGAACCGGAAGTAGAATCACTTTGCATTGTATTCAATGACGATTCAAAAGTGTTATATGTAACCTACTTGAATAAAGAAATATTTGAGTTTGAGTTTGAGTTTGAATGCACGGGTCCAATATTTGAAGAACGATCTGTTCTAGGTACGAATAGTAATAAATTACGAGGCGTAAGCTAAAAACGGCCGACGGCGACTGTAACTGTGTCTATTATTAACGATTCGTAGTCGGTTCGCAAAAAACGGATATTCATTTTTTACACATTACGAATCGTTCTGTATTGTCTCGGAATTGGGTGTTGTGGTACCTACCGACGTGGTGTCTGATTATTGTAACACAAGTGCTTTAGATACAGTCAGCGTCATATAGTTCGTGATACTCAGGGTACTCTAATAAATAGACGCAACTAAAAAGTCGATAATATCGGTACACACAAAGTTTTCTTATTGTTGTCAACAGTTTTGTCGCTCAAAAGGTCGACACACTCAAAATGTCATATAAATCGGCTCAGTCAAACTGCCATAAATATGGTTACAGTCTTCCGGCCAATGGTATCTAAACATTCTAAGTGTTCAAAAATATGAAACACATTAGAAAAATAAACCTTACTGCTATACTTTTTAAATATTATTTTCCTCATCAATTAGTTTCAAAAAATGTAAACACAAAGTGAGAGCGATAGAAACTACTGCTGTCCTTTTCATTTTAAGCCCGACGTCATAGACTTCTCTTTTGTTGTATAGAACTTCAGAATTTCTTGCACAGCCATTTACGATATCTGGGGGCACGGCAGTGGTGAGGTCCAAGTCAAGCAAAAAAAACCGGCACGGCCGTACCATCCTTTTCAGGCCATTTTCGATCCTCTATAGCTTCCTTGTAGACAAAACTAGAAACTTGAATTTTCAGTACGGACGATATGTCTCAAGGTATGTTAAAAAAATATAAGCAATAAACAGCTACAGCTAAATAGATGTTAACCTCAATGATAATGAATATGAGTTATTAGGTATATTTCGTATTTAATTTTACTTGTGTACCTAATTGAAATGAATACATTCCGTATTAACGATAAACTGAGCAGTTCTGATAAAGCTACTTTTGAACGTAACAAAAGACGTAAAAAATCCAAATCGCATAATAAACCTATTTTGGCTATTTCACTGCACTGTCTCTAATATTGCACTTCACATTGATACGACTGATGGGTAGTTGATGGTTAGTTGACATACACTGACAGAAAATAGAATTACATTCAAACACTAAATCTAGTGTGAAAATCATCAGCCAGCATGAAACCTCAATACGCGATTGCGTAATGAGGTTTCATGCTGGCGTATTTTTCTAATGTGTTTCATATTTTTGAACACTTAGAACGTTTGGATACCATTGGCGGGAAGACTGTAACCATATTTATGGCAGCTAGACTGAGCCGATTTATATGACATTTTAGGTGTGTCGACCTTTTGAGCGACAAAACTGTTGACAACAATAAGAAAACTTTGTGTGTACCGATATTATTGACTTTTTAGTTGCGTCTATTTATTAGAGTACCCTGAGTATCACGAACTATATGACGCTGACTGTACAAGTACCAAAGAATCAGAGCAATGTGTATGATGTTATCAAATATTTCTGTATTTATATCTATACAAATATTATAAAGAGGAAAGGTTTGATTTTTTGTTTGTTTGTTTGTTTGTTTGTATGAATTGAATAGGCTCCGAAACTACTTGGCAGATTTGAAAAATTCTTTCACCGGTGGGAAGCTACACTATCTACGGGTGACATAGGCTATATTATATTTTCAAAAAAATTAGGGATCCTTACTAAAACTTCAATAATGTAATTAAAGGTGACCTGAAAAATTCCTTACATCGCGTGCGCTGCGAAAACTATTGATGATAGAACAAAGTCATGCACTACGACTTTGCAGAACTCATCATTATCTACAAAAAGTGTCGGGATAGCATATGACTAAATATTATAGTTATGTCACAATAAGCGGTTTTTTAATCTAAAAAATGTATTAATATGCCGCCTCTTTTAAAGGCTCTTTATTTGTACCTTGGTATTAATCCTTATCAAAATAAATTACTTTATATTCAAGATAGCTTCAATACCTTTATATAACTTTTTGAATTATTAAATTCGGATATTTAATTCGAAAGATATCATGAGTTTAATAATGCAAGTATTAGAAAAAAGTCGCTTGGTTGCCGCTCACCGCGCTCAGCTAGCCAGCATGCGATGTAGGCTCCAAGCGTCACTGGGGTAAGGGAGGAGTCAATGTAATAAAATAAATTGCAATATTTATATGTATAATACGTACATATTTTAGTACCTATTGCACCCGTGCGAAGCCGGGGCGGGTCGCTATATTTAATATTAGAGCTTGTTTACACAGAGAGATTGTGTTTTTTTCACGAAACGTCAAACAGACCTAGCATGCGCAATGCGTCAGATTTGACGCATGAGACGACAAAAGTTTCGATACTGCTGATTGGCTAATAGCACACCGCACTCGTATTTTCAGCCAATCAGCAGCTGACGCGCTGACTTCAATCGATTTTGACGTTTGTTAAGAGCGCACTAAAATTTAGTCGCGTTGCGTATGCTAGGCCCGCTAACATACGCAATACGGCTAATTTATCGCATGAGACGACAAAAGTTACGATACTGTTGATTGGCTAATAGCACACCGCACTCGTATTTTCAGCCAATCAGCCGCTGACGCACTGACTTCGATTTTGATGTTTGTTAAGAGCGCGATAAAATTTAGTCGCGTGCCGCATGCTAGGAGCGGAACCACTGACATTGCCACACAAAACTATTGATTACCATTATTATTCGTGCTAAAGGTACGGATAATGGGTAAACAAGTCCGTCTGTTCGTAATGTTTACTCATTAAAAAATGTCTTCTTAGAATACACCTGCGAAATTACTCATTACTGACGTGTTTGTTAATTAAATTTAATGATTGTTAGTAACGTAAGCTTGTCCACTTGTCGTTTGAAGACGAAGCTATGAACAAGAGTACTTAATTGTTGTGACTAATTGGTTACGCGTAATTATTGTATGCGAGACTTTGAATTGATCATTTTTTTTAGTACTTAATGGATTCTTATGGAATTGGAGTATCCGATTGCAATGTTTAAATTATTTATACATATAGGTACGCTGTATTCGGTGTTTATAAAATGTTTACCATGTCTTTTTTTTTATATGGCACTTCAAGATTGACCTCATCCCACCTGATGTTAAGTAGTATGTGGTCCTAGCTTAAAGGCAAAAAGTACAGCACAATAAAGCTGTTACTGGACTTGTCGCCCTTAACTTGAAGGCTCGACCACTGCTACTAATGTAGCACCCCCCAGGAGCATTGGAAACCTTACTCACTCGCAGGAACACAACAACACAGAAGTGATTGTTATTTGGCTGCGGTCTTCTATAAGGTGGAGTTATTTTACAGTCGGGTTGCTCCAATTCGAGCGATAAATCGCTATGCCCTATCTTTCTTGAAAAGAGTCTGTCTTGTCTAGGGGTCTGCTCCCAAAAACGAAATATGTCGGATCCGCCGACGTATAGCAATTTTAAATTCTATGCAACTAACTCGCTTCGAATGCGAATAAAGAGAAAAACATACATGAATACAGACAGACAGTCAAATTTAAAATACTACTTCGTTTTCGTGTAGGGGGTTGATTAATTTGAAACAACTCTCAATGCCACCTATCGGCATTATCAGGCACCACGACTCAAGATTATATTGGGTAATTAATGTAACTTGTGTCGAATTTTCGCCGTTTTAACATAGATGTCGTTAGTAAACTGTTGAAAATAAAACGCGCGGTAGACTGACTGGGCCAAGTTCATTTTTTATCAGCCTTAAGTTAAGTAAAAAGCGTAATACTTTATTGAGATACCCTTAATTCATAGTCATTTGATTAAATAAATCTATATATATGTTATGTTATGTCATTTTAGCTTGTTTAAACACACATTTATTTTTTCTGTTTGATATGATTTACATAATTAGGATTCTGAATAACAACAGTATTTTTGTTTTTTCTTTTGTATTCCCTCGGTACGAGTTTCTCAATCAACATTTTAAATGTATATGCTAGTAGTGGAAACTAATTAGGCTAGTGAGTTAGTTTTTAATATATTATGTATTTTTAGTCTATGTTTTAACTTATGCTGTTTGTTTCCTTAATAAAGAAAATAAAAATAAAACATTGTAATCTTATAAAGCTGAAGAGTATTTGTTGAAACTCGCTAATCTCAGACGACTGGTGCGAATTGAGAAAATGTTTTATATTCTTTTATTCATGTAAATTACACCCGTTATATTTATAAAACGTCTATTGAATGCAAATGGCGCTACCTCCGGTTCGAAACCTATAACTTACAGATAGGATCCCGGCAAGAAACTCTGTCGTTTATTTACAAATATAGCTGAACTTATAACTAGTTTTGCACTAAGACATACAGAGTGATGCGTAAATTAAAAAAAAATGATTCAGAAGGTATTTCACTAGTCGGGCTGCTCCAGTTCGGCCGATAAATTGCTATGCCTTACCTCTGTTATAGATTTTATACTTTTTATCCCGAAATAACGTACACGAAGTCGCGTCTACTTGGTTACACTGCCAGCTTGCTTAAGTAGGTATATGCTAAAACGAAAATATGTCGATTAAAGAAGAAAACATGCTAAAATACTGACCTTACAAGCAGCCACGTACTTTGAACGTGCTCAGATTTAAAAATATGACGATCTTATGACGTCATTACTAAATAAACTGTCAAGCAACATTATAAGTGGGTACGGTAGCACGTGAAGGTAAGGAATTGTAGTTCGAAATAAGACTTTATGCTTACGAGATAAAGGCGGTGCGAATCCCCAAAGTACGTTGGTTGGACGTGCCAAGTTAGGTTTCTTATACGTCGATTTGCATAAGTCTTTAATATTACTGTGTTAATAGCTTAACTTGAATGGTTCCGAGATGTTTGCAGGGTGTGCAGTCAACACCGCAACACTTGAAGTTCGATATTCGCTCTTATGCGTACGGCTTAAGATGTTACGTGATTATGTCTGTACTTGCAAATCTTTAAAACAGGATAGCTAACTTTGTTGGCCATAAAATGTAGAGAATTTGGTTTTAAAGACTTACTACAATGTAAGAGGTCTTATCGCTAGAAAGCGATCTATTCCAGACAATGTTTAAGTATAGCCTACGGTTTCGTTTTCTCTATTTCGGAATAAAAAATATCCTACATATTATTCGAATACTTTCGTAGCTGTCTTTGAGGTCCCGGGTTATAGAATTTGGTTTTAAAGACAAATATACTAATTTAAGCAGCCTTATCGCTAGAAAGCGATCTATTCCAGACAATGTTTAGGTATAGCCTTTCGTTTGCTGTATTTTGGAATAAAAAGTATCCTACATCTTATTCGTAGACCTTCGTAGCCGGCAAGCGAGCCGGCCGTAACTTTGAGATCCCGCGTTCGATTCCCGGTCGGGTCCGGGTGAAGAAGTTTCTATATAGTCTCGGGTCTGGTTGTTATGGTACCGTCGTTTTTGTAATCCAAATGCTTCACTCCGTCCTTTAGGGGTTGAAAAGGTATTTAAATATTTATAGAATAGAAAAGAGACATGAAATTAAAAATTTGGCAGTTTCCATGCAAATAAAATTACGTGAGGTCGCTAAGTATTTATATATTTTATTCATTTTATTTTTACACGATATCTGCAGAAATGAGTATCGCTAAATTGCCATTAGCCAAAATACCGTAATAATAACCAGCTGTTTATTTTTTCATTCCAATATTTGACGAGTCAGATACACAGGTTATCGTAACCTTCTAATTTTCCTTAATAAAGATGACATTGACACGAACGCAGTTTAAGCGGATATTTTCAAATATGACAGGATGTACTTTTGACAGGAAATATGTCACATTTCAAGTGATATTCGTTTAAGCCTACTTAAAGTTTATTTAAGATAATGTTTTACTAATAATTTAGTATAGATGTATGTACAGACAAGGACGTGAAACTAAATATTTCGGATATCATCCTTATGTTGTGCTCATAAGGTGTAAAATCGAACTGCAAATGTTTACCTTAACGTGACTGTACCTATTTGTATTATACTCATTGACAAATGTCAAGTGACGCACAAAGGGTTTAAATTGTTTCCTGTTTTAATACATTCATGCGTGATTACAAAAAAATCGTCTTACATGTTTTGTTTTTAAATTTAATTTATTTCCATGTCTCTTAAAAGAGATGCAGGGCAATGCGATTTATCGCTCGAACAGGAGCAGCCCGACTGGTAAAATACCTCTACCTTACAGAAGACCGCAGCTAAATGACAATCACTTCCGTGTTGTTGTGTTCCTGCGTGTGAGTAAGGTTTCCAGAGCTCTTGGGGGGTGCTACATTAGTAGCAGGGGTCAAGCCTTCAAGGTAAGGGCGACAAGTCTAGTAACAGTTTTACTATGCTATACTTTTCGCCCTTAAGCTAGGACCTCATTACCACTTAACATCAGGTAGGATGAGGTCAAACTTAAACTGCAATTTAAAAAAAATTCAAAGTACATTTTTCTCTAAAATATGTTTTCCAGTTATTTATTTCTTAAGTTTCCTTAATCACATTTAACCTTTTCAGTTAAACCCTGACATTAAACGTCATTCTTATTATTGACTAGAATAGAAATTAATAACTATTTATTATGTTACCTACCCATTATGAACAAATATAGGTATGTGTATAATTTCCGCTATGTAAAAATGTCTGTCAATAATTTTTTTAAGCTTTTTTTATGCGGAAAAAGTAATTTACCTTTGGTTTAAAATAACAACGTTTAACTTTAATTACTTTTATTTATTTAATAACAGTTTACAAGTCACACACAAAACACTTTAACATTCACAATGGTTTAACAATAAAATATAGTGTGTTCTTAGTTAGACTAGAGAGCTTAAGGGCGACAAGTACAGCATAATAAAGCTGTTACTGGACTTGTCGCCCTTACCTTGAAGGCTTGACCCCTGCTTCTAATGTAGCACCCCCCAGGAGCTCTGTAAACCTTACTCACACGCAGGAACACAACAACACCGAAGTGATTGTTATTTGGCTGCGGTCTTCTGTAAGATAGAGGTATTTCACCAGTCGGGCTGCTCCAGTTCAAGCGATTAATCGCAATGCTCTACCTCGTTTATTTTTTAAAATGAGTAGGTACTTAAATAAGTAAATAATGGACATCACAAACATTGCTTATATCCTGTGGTAAGTAGCTAAAGTACTTGTTTTACTGAAATCAAAAACGATGACCAAAACACCCAGACCCGAGACAATATAGACAAGTTGGTTTTCCGTATTGACCTGACCGAGAATCGAACTCTATCTCAGAGATGGTGCGAAGCCTAAGTTCAGCTTGCTAAGGTCTGCGCTACGACATAACATTTTATATATTTTGTCTTAGTGGAGTACATATTTATATAGTATGTCGCTGCTACTGTAACTAATCTGCTGAGTTTCTTACCGGTGTCTTCTCGGTAGATATAGACTCCGAACCGGCAGTAGAGTCACTTTGAATTGTATTCAATGACGATTCAGAAGTGTTAAGTAACCTACTTGAATAAAAAAGAAGACATTGATTGATTCAGTGGCGGCTTTACACTTTAGCCGTCAATAGGCCATTCAAATTTTGCCGCTCCTTCTGACCTCTGCATTTCTTCAACACAAGTGCTTTAGCTACTTACCACAGAATCAGAGCAATGTATTTAATGTTGTCCAATATTTATTTATTTTATTTATTTAATAGACGATTCGTAAATGTAATTTACATGAATAAAATATATCTGATTCGTGATAACTGTGAATTGGAGAAGCCTCGACTAGCAGCCATTTTGAAACGCGGAATAAAATAACTTCCTTCAACGGAAAAGCAGATACAGATGCTTGAAACATAAAATACATTAATTTAAACCGAAACCATAACTGTGACTGTATTTTTTAAAGTTCAAAGACATCAAGAGATTAAAAAAAGTTAATTTTACCAAAATGGTAGAATGTCAAGTTTAAATATAGTTCCTTCCTTTCTGAAATAAGGCCGTCAGTTCACGTTTGTCAAGTTACAATATTTTACGCTTCGTGATGTGTCAAAGATGACAATCAGTTTTTCTTCAACTGGTTAGTCATTTATGAATTGTCAGATTAAATTAAACTATCACCGTTTTCGCAATGACGTGGATTCTAACGAGAAGAACTGGCAAGAAATTCGATAGTTACTCTATATTAGTATAGATATGATTTTTTTTTATATTTCACTTCAACATTGACCGCATCCCACCTGATGTTAAGTGGTAATGAGGTCCTAGCTTAAGGGCGACAAGTACAGGATAATAAATCTGTTACTGGACTTGTCGCCCTTACTGTGAAGGCTTTGACCCCTGCTACTAATGTAGCACCCCCCAGGAGCTCTGGAAACCTTACTCACACGCAGGAACACAACAACACAGAAGTGATTGTTATTTGGCTGCGGTCTTCTGTAAGGTGGAGGTATTTCACCAGTCGGGCTGCTCCAGTTCGAGCGATAAATCGCTATGCTCTACCTCTCTTATTTTATGTTTATTTAAAAACGTTATTGCACAAAGAAGTACAACAGGTGGACTTAATGCTAGGGGCATTGTCTACCAGTCAACCCTTTGGTCATGCAGATAGGTTGTATATGGGTGCGGTAATAGTGAAGAAGTGCGTAAATATATGCACTAGTATTAAATTAGACCCCGTCGTTTTTGCGTCGGGGGTTAAAAAAATATATCTAAACAACAATAAATTAAATTAAGTGATAGTCTATCGATGCTTTTTATGTGACGTAAACTATCGATAATCGACACTCACTAGAGACTAAACATTCGAACCGATTTTGATGATTATCACGTCAATCGATTAAGCCTAATCGAGACACGAATACACTGAACGAAATAAAATCGACTATGAAAAAAATATTTGAAAATCATCTTAAAGTCACTTCATTTAAGACTCCAATTTAATTTAAAAGGTTTTTCGAATACGTACTTTGTTAAGTGTTTTTAAGAAATCTTAAATTTTATGATTATTACGTTTACTAATCTCAGCCGTTACAATCAATTAAAATTCCATTATGAGCAATCTTTATGCTGTAGGCATTTATAATTGTCAGTTATTTTGAATTGTAACTTGAATACTAGACTAGGTATATATGTACACACGGCTACATAGTTACTAAACGCAGTTTGCACATCCCTACTAATATAATAAATTCGAAAGTAACTCTGTCTGTCTGTTACGCTTTCCCGCTTAAAACTCTCAACCGATTTTTATTAAATTTGGTATAGGTATACGTTGAACCTCAAGAACGGATATAGGCTACTTTTTGTTAGAAAATAATGGGGGATGGGGGTAATACCACCTTTGAAATGTATATGGGAAAATGTTTATTTTTTAAGTTAGAGAAATTTGGCACAAATATAGCTCGAAACTTAGATTAAAGTATAGACTACTCTTTGTTTCGAATATTAGGGGAGATAGGGGTAAAACCAACTATGAAAGGATGTAGTCCACGCAAACGAAGTCTTCTGAAGTATTTTGTAAAAAGTATTTATAGTTACGAACCGGAGGTAGCTTCATTTGCTTTATATAGAGACTATTCATAAGTATTACTAATGTAATCTATGTTAATAAAAAAGATTGACTTTGACTTTGAGTTTGTAATTTGACCCTTTGGTTTATTATAATGTATATTATTGTTAATTTTTTCTTCTTTTTACTTGTAGTGTTAAAACTATTTCAAACCTTTTTTTCACAATAAAAGTAAACAAAATCGTTTCATAAAGAAAAAAATTTAATCTAATCTTTTCTCATCAGAAGAAATGATATTATAGACTGATAAGCAAGTCCAAAATATCAATAAATACTAGAACCTAATGAATAAATTCATCAAAACATGACAATAAGCTAGTTTAAAAATGTTTGTAATAAACTATTTTGAATAAATTAAACAGTTCTTTCTAAATAGGTAAAGGTTATACATAATACTTAGTTAGAATGCTTTGTGTTAAGTTAACATGAAGTGTTTAACAAGTTAACTAATTCCTGATAAGAAGAAAACATGTTTTTCTAATTTAAATTGCGATGCAGATCGTATGTGAAATCGATTTTATAGCAAATGAACTAGAATTTTCTTTTATTAAAGACATTGTCAGTAATAAATCTGGAATCAAAATTCATGTAGATTTTTATTGGTTGTGGTTACGAATCTTCTTTACTCGACTTTAAAAAGGGTGAGGCTTTTAACTGTTTATATGTTATTTAGGGTTCCGTTGCCAAATGGCGAAAAACGGAACCCTTACAGATTTGTCATGTCCGTCCGTATGTCACAGCCACTTTTCTCTAAAAAAGACCAATACTGTTGAAACTTGGTACTTATGTTGATGTATTCTGTTAACCGAATTAAGTTTTTTTACACAAATATAAAAAAGAACAATAAATTTTAGGGGCTACTCTTAATTAAAACTGAAACTCCATTTTTTCTTCTTTTTGCCAATACGTGTCTGGATAGGTCTTCAAAAATGACATTGAGGGTAATAACATAAGTTTGGCAGCGATTTTCATTATTTATCAGCGTGTTGTAAATTAAAAAATAAAACAAATTCTTTGAACACTTTGCAGCATTAGGTAAACCATTTTCAAAACAGATGTTTCAAATGTCAAATATAATTCTTGGCACTATTTAAATAAAACCTAATTTATTACGTATTTCCCAAAGTAATGTTTAATCAGTTGGTTCAAACAGGCTTAAGGTAAGCATTATACATATCCGACCTTGTATTTTTAACAGTTAATACACTGTAAAATAAATAAAAACTCGAATAAATTTAGGCTACCTAAGTGAATTCTAATACTACGTACTTAATTCATATCATCTTTTTGTTCTGAAGCTATTATGGCACCTAAAATATATTCATTTCAGCATGTTTTTTGTCTTTCATTAGAACAAACTAAAGAAAATGGCGTAACTAACTCGATTACAAGGTTCTAAATTGGAATACGATAACAATAGGCCTAAATGGTGAAAGGTTTCGGGGAACGCCTTTGTCCAAAGTGAGAGACTGAGAGCAAATATAAAAATACCTTGACAAAAGGTATTTTATTATTCTATCGTACATTACTTGCTCAAAACTTATTAGACCACGCCTACGCGTAGCAAAAACAAAAGGCCAACCTAACAGCTGATCAAACGAAGTCTGAAACAAATCATTCTTGCCCAATCGTTTTCAATTATTTTTTAAATAAAAAAAATATTGACAAACCGCATCTAGGCATTTGTTTACAAAATCGACTAGCAAAATTATGATTCTGATTACGAAAACCGGACACTACAGTAAATGACCGAGCGAAAAAATTACAGGTAAAAACTTGGTCGCGCCAGCCAGTCACTCTCTCGCCTTCGCCGCAATATGGCGTCTCATTGAACTCGTGTGCACCCGGCCTCTTTTCAACACTTTCCCGCGCTCCATTTCTTTTTAACCTGTGCCAAAGTTTAGTTTTTTTTTTCCGTCAAAAATGGCGATGCGTTCCCTTTCACGCATGATGGATTACGCAAGATCGAACAGAAAAATAAGTGAGTGATTTTTTTTATCGTACCGTATGTTTTACTTAGTTACGTGCAATTTGTGTTTCGTAAATGACCTCTGAATTATTTAAAATGTGCAATAAGTGGTTGCGAATACAACCCGAGGACGGTACTTGGTAAAACTGAATGTTTCTGCCGTTATATTTACAGTTTTCGAAAAAGTTAAAAATATTGACCAACGAGTTTTGTTGACAAAACGAAAATATAAGTGCGACCAATTGATGTTAACGGTTTTATGGTTGATAATTAATTGATTTATTTAGTGAATTCTGTCATTACCTATCATAGATTTACGTTTATCAATAACTCTTTGTTTATTTACAAGACTAGCTGTGCCCGCGACTTCGTTCGCGTGGACAGGTTCTTTTTTCGCTGGGTCTAAAGATTGTCTATGCCAAATTTCATCAAAATCGATGGAGAGGTTTAAGCGGGAAAGCGTAACAGACAGACATAGTTCTTTCTTATAATATTAGTAGGTATTAGTAGGGATTCATCTTTTTTATTTTTGTTTTATGGATAGTGGCGAAAATGCCGAGGCTAGATCTCCAACAACGCTATGCTATCCTGGTACTTCCACGCGGCAAATCTGAGTATTTACTATGGAATAAATTCTTTGAACTTCTATAACTGACTCTAAAGCAAGTTTTATATTCAAAGATACGTTCCAATAATATTGTGATTCCTAGAAAGAGCTAGTAATAACAATTTATTCAAACAGTTTCCGATTCTATAATCATGAGGTTACGGTTTGTTTTCTACGTCACAGCAGGTGACGGGGTCTTATGGAAAAGTCTGCAAGAGCTGTTTGTCCACATTTATGAGGATGTTGCTGTGCAAACGGATGTCAATTTAATTTCATTCGTAATAAAATATACTTTAGACTGGTGTACCATAGTTGGGGAGCGGAGTTAAAATTTGTTCATAATCCGTCTGTTTAGACTATTCAAGAATATGGGATACCTACGTACTTTTAATTTTCAACCTAATGGAAAAATAACGGAGGTACCTACATTGAAATTGAATTGTCGTATGACGTCATTGGTGGTACATTTATAACCTACCAGTGAGGTAATGAATTGGACATTTTTGTATCTCAGTATTTTTTATTTCTTTAGTGAATTAAAACAAAAAATTCGAATTTTTTTGATACGGGTATCCTACTAAAATGACAAGAAAACAATTTTTATTTTGTCATTTAACCAAAAATGAATGAAAATTCATCAAATGTATTTTTGAGGTTATGAAGAAAAATATTTATTCAAACTTTGTTAGGTTTTAAAGTTTTGCTGAAAATCGTGGTAAAAGTCTGTTACTTACCTTTAAAAATTACGACCTTACCACATCCCAACCTCAGATCGTCCGTAATTAAGTTTCTCCTGTCATTTTAGTGCACCCTTCCATTTTCAATAGGTTTCATCCTACTTTTTGTATAGTCTTAAATTTTTTTCGATGCTTTTATCAAGGGTGTCTACTCCCAAAAATAAATATGTCGGATATTTCGTTTTTGCGAGTGGATTCGACGTTGTGACGTTGGACCCGACACGATGGATAGCAATTTTTGACGCAAAAACGACGGGGTGTTATACGTTTGTCGTGTTTGTGTGTGTGTATCTGTCTATGGCATCGCAACTCCCGAACAAATGAACCGATTTTGATATATATTTTTTTTGTTTGAAAAATAAATTAGACGGGAGTGTTCTTAACTATGTTTGATAAAAATCGATCCAAGATGGCCGCCGTCACAAAATTATGGTTTGCATGTTTTTACACAACTCCCACAATATGGGTATCATATAAAAAGGCTTAACTAGCAGAATATAAACATAATGACAAATTTCAAATCCAAGATGGCCGCCGCCAGAAAATGATGGATTCCCTAAATTTTTGTGTCACCATTCCCTCAAATATAGATATCACATGAAAGGGCTTCTTTTTTATTTTTTTTTGTGTCGGGGGTTCTTTAATTACGAGTAATTCTCATTATCGTATCCAACTCATTTAGAATGCGAATTAAGTGTTTTAAATAAAAACAAAATGTCATTTATGCAAATAAATAACCACCTTTTATATTCAAGTTTTATATTCAAAGATACGTTCCAATAATATTGTGATTCCTAGAAAGAGCTAGTAATAACAATTTATTCAAACAGTTTCCGATTCTATAATCATGAGGTTACGGTTTGTTTTCTACGTCACAGCAGGTGACGGGGTCTTATGGAAAAGTCTGCAAGAGCTGTTTGTCCACATTTATGAGGATGTTGCTGTGCAAACGGATGTCAATTTAATTTCATTCGTAATAAAATATACTTTAGACTGGTGTACCATAGTTGGGGAGCGGAGTTAAAATTTGTTCATAATCCGTCTGTTTAGACTATTCAAGAATATGGGATACCTACGTACTTTTAATTTTCAACCTAATGGAAAAATAACGGAGGTACCTACATTGAAATTGAATTGTCGTATGACGTCATTGGTGGTACATTTATAACCTACCAGTGAGGTAATGAATTGGACATTTTTGTATCTCAGTATTTTTTATTTCTTTAGTGAATTAAAACAAAAAAATCGAATTTTTTTGATACGGGTATCCTACTAAAATGACAAGAAAACAATTTTTATTTTGTCATTTAACCAAAAATGAATGAAAATTCATCAAATGTATTTTTGAGGTTATGAAGAAAAATATTTATTCAAACTTTGTTAGGTTTTAAAGTTTTGCTGAAAATCGTGGTAAAAGTCTGTTACTTACCTTTAAAAATTACGACCTTACCACATCCCAACCTCAGATCGTCCGTAATTAAGTTTCTCCTGTCATTTTAGTGCACCCTTCCATTTTCAATAGGTTTCATCCTACTTTTTGTATAGTCTTAAATTTTTTTCGATGCTTTTATCAAGGGTGTCTACTCCCAAAAATAAATATGTCGGATATTTCGTTTTTGCGAGTGGATTCGACGTTGTGACGTTGGACCCGACACGATGGATAGCAATTTTTGACGCAAAAACGACGGGGTGTTATACGTTTGTCGTGTTTGTGTGTGTGTATCTGTCTATGGCATCGCAACTCCCGAACAAATGAACCGATTTTGATATATATTTTTTTTGTTTGAAAAATAAATTAGACGGGAGTGTTCTTAACTATGTTTGATAAAAATCGATCCAAGATGGCCGCCGTCACAAAATTATGGTTTGCATGTTTTTACACAACTCCCACAATATGGGTATCATATAAAAAGGCTTAACTAGCAGAATATAAACATAATGACAAATTTCAAATCCAAGATGGCCGCCGCCAGAAAATGATGGATTCCCTAAATTTTTGTGTCACCATTCCCTCAAATATAGATATCACATGAAAGGGCTTCTTTTTTATTTTTTTTTGTGTCGGGGGTTCTTTAATTACGAGTAATTCTCATTATCGTATCCAACTCATTTAGAATGCGAATTAAGTGTTTTAAATAAAAACAAAATGTCATTTATGCAAATAAATAACCACCTTTCAAAAACGAAACCTTTCGTTTGTTTCGTTTTTGGGAGTAGGTTTAATACGTAAAGGTTTAAATTCGTTTCTTAAACCGTACTTGCTTACAATTGGTTAACTTTTTATTCGTCATTCTATAAATAGATGGAAGAAAAAAGATAAGATCGAGTGAGGTGTGACAACATGGCGGTTGCAATCCAATAGACGCAAAAAAAAACGTTTGCATAACTTCGCTAAGTGTGAGTTGCGGTGAAATGTCTATTGTAAAATGATCCTTACTATTCACACTTTAAATGCGAAAGTAACCCTATCGTCCTCCCTTTGGCGCTCTGTCTCCTCCTTCTGCGAGAACGTCATCTCGCAGAAGGAGGCTAACGCCGCCCAGGCGTCCTCGCCCCCGAGCATGACTTGGACGATGCTCGGGAGGGAGAGATTGGCCTCTATTACGGCCGTTAGGGCGGCTCTCTGTTCTGTCCACGACGGGCACAAAACCAAGTGGAAATGAGGTCCTAGCTTAAGGGCGACAAGTACAGGATAAAAAAACTGTTACTGGACTTGTCACCCTAACCTTGAAGGTTTGACCCCTGCTACTAATGTAGCACCCCCCAAGAGCTCTGGAAACCTTGCTCACACGCAGGAACACAACAACACAAAATAAGTTAGAGATATGAAATTTGGTACAAATATAGGTTGAGACTTCGATTAAAATATGGATTACTTTTTGTGTTGAATATTAGGGGAGATAGGGGTACAAACGACCATCTAAAGATTAATCCACGCGTACAAAGTCGCGGGCAGTTGCTAGTATGCTTTAGAGCACCATGCGCCAACCAATAAGAGCGAAGAATTAGTTGGAAATGTGAAAAAATCGTATTTAATACGCGTGTGGAGCCGCTGCAGGCCACTAGTGTTTAAATAAAGCCATAGTTCAAACAAAGGTACGATATATTTGCGTCTAAAGGTTAAAACAGCTTCGTGGAACGATGAGTAATGTTTTTGAGAAAGATCACGCATAAAACGTGACTTTCGAGTTATACCAGTTCGCGGTGTCAAAGAATTTGCAAAATAAGCTATAAATTGACAAAACAAATACAACACCTAAACGTGAAGTACCAAGCTACCCACGCCCCGACCGGGATCGGATGGGTGACCGCGGCCAACCGGTATTTGTGACGTATATAACGTTTCCGGGCTTCGTAATTTGGCTGTTACAACTAGAGTCACTAGAAATAAAAACAAGCTTGCTGTTCCATATCTAAGACAGCATAAGATACCTAAGTACTTCCTTTGTGGGTCTAAATCTTATTTTTGACAAGTTGCCTGAAAATATTATCCAGTTGCCTATGCATAGATTTAAGTCTCATGTTAAAAATGGTTTATTAAAAAAGGGCTACTACAAAAAAGATGATTATTATAACAAAAATGTATGGATCTAGAATTTTTATCTAATTTGAATTCTTATATAAATATAACAGTGCATATTTCATTACTCTATTATAGTGACTCATTGTTATTTTCAGGCCTAGCATGCGTCACGCGACTAAATTTTATCGCGCTCTTAACAAACGTCAAAATCGATTGAAGTCAGTGCGTCAGCTGCTGATTGGCTGAAAATACGAGTGCGGTGTGCTATTAACCAATCAATAGTCTCGTTACTTTTGTCGTCTCGTGCGATAAATTTGACATATTGCGTAGGCTAGGCCTGTTTGAAAAGACTAATAGGCCTAGCATGCCCAATACGTCAAATTTATCGCATGAAACGACAAAAGTATCGATACTGTTGATTGGTTAATAGCACACCGAACCGGTATTTTCAGCCAATGAACAGTAGAGGCATTGATTTTCGATGGCGAAGCGTCAATACCGTCTAACTATCAGTGTTCAAATACTAAAAACAGATTTATTTAGTACATAATAAGGTTCTAAATCATTTTCGCATAAAAATTAAGTTACGCGGTATTGGTTCTTCACGACATGATCAACATTCCGAGCACGGCGGTAGAATACTAAACTTGTACTGACGATTCTTAAGTGCTTTTGTGAAGCTTACACGAATAAAGAATTGGTCTTTTCTATTCTACAATAGAGCGAGAGTCATCTGATCTGCACAACCTAAAGGTTGAAGTGTAGCTTAAAAGCCGAGGTGTATAATAATTGATAAGCTGCTGTGTGATACCTCCTAGTGTGTTATGCTGTCTTAGTACTTCTCGACATGATCAATATTCCGAACATGGCGGCATAATACTAAACACTGATAGAGCGAGAGTCATCTGATCTGCACAACCTAAAGGTTGAAGTGTAGCTTAAAAGCCGAGGTGTATAATAAATTGATAAGCTGCTGTGTGATACCTCCTAGTGTGTTATGCTGTCTTAGTACTTCTCGACATGATCAATATTCCGAACATGGCGGCAGAATACTAAACACTGACGACTCTTATGTGCTTTTTGTAAAGCTTATATGAAACAAGATATTTTGTGTTCAGAGATAAAATTTATATATTATATAGTCAGATATAGTCATATAAAGGTATATATTTTTACCTAATTTTAGTGAATACAATTTTTTCAAACTGTTTGACATTAAACGTCAAGTTGACGTAAATACAATGGCAAGGCAGAATGTAGAAAAAAATGTCCTTGTGACGATGTGATCTTTTCGTAATTAACACTGCTCATTACGATCCTTTCAATATGGTTGAGTGAAGCGATGGCTGGCGCATACGTCATGCTTGTGAACAGGCGCCAGGGGACTGGTCTGCTACGGCTTACCTCTCGAAAGCAAATACTTACTTGAGTACTTAATAGTTTCATCACTCATCAAACTATAATTACTTGGTCTTAAGTGAGCTCCACATAGTAATAAGTTAGATACTGCTACTGTTACTAATCTGCTGAGTTTCTTACCGGTGTCTTCTCTGTAGATATAGACTCCGAACCGGCAGTAGAGTAACTCTGCATTGGATTCAATGGACATTCAAAAGTGTTAATGTAACCTACTTGAATAAAATATGTCATTAGAATATAATTCAATAAAATAGAATAGAAAATGCCTTTATTCATGTAATCTTCACAAAAATACTTATGTATCGTCAGTAGGTACAAGTTCATTATTCTACCGCCGTGTTCGGAATGTTGATGATAACGAGAGGTACTAGGATAGCATAACACGCTAGGAGGTATCACACAGCAGCTTCAATCATTATACACCTCGGCTTTTAAGCTACACTTCAACCTTTAGGTTGTGCAGATGATATCGCAGTCGCTCTATTGTAGAATAGAATAGAAAACATCTTTCTTCATGTAAGCTTTACAAAAGCACTTATGAATCGTCAGTAACAAGTTCATTATTCTACCGCCGTGTGAGGAATGTTGATGACGTCGAGAAGTACCAGGACAGCATAACACGCTAGGAGGTATCACACAGCGGTTTCAATTATTGTAAACCTATACTTTTAAGCTAACATGTCTTTATTCATGCTTTACAAAAGCACTTATGAATCGTCAGTACAAGTTCGGTATTCTACCGCCGTGTTAGGAATGTTGATCATGTCGAGAAGAACCGGCGAGAACACTCGACACTTACTCTTTACAAAACAGTAGAGATATGCTATTAATGTGGTTGCACAAATTAGATAACCTCAAAATACCGAGACCAGTTACAATGTTCTTGATACGCATTTCTGCGTGCATTTAACTAACCAGTTAACTAGAATTGTATCGGTTATAAGTAGTTAACTAGTTCGGATGGCCTTGGTCTAGCGAGTGTTGGCCAAGATTTGATTAGTTTAAACAAAAATTTGCAATGCCAAAGCTGATGAAATTTGAACAAAGTAAGTTAACCGCAAATGTTTTTGAAGTTAAGTCTAGTTTTTGTACTTGTTTCGTTTTTAACCCCCCTGTTAAAAGTTTGACGTGTCTGTGTGTGTATGTATCTGTCTATGGCATCGCAGCTCCCAAATAAATGAACCGATTTTGATTTTTTTGTTTGAAAGATAAATAAGTCGGGAGTGTTCTTAGCTATGTTTGATAAAAATCGATCTAATATGGCCGCCGTCACAAAATTGTGGATTTCATGTTTTAACACAACTCCCACAATATGGGTTTCATATAAAAGGACTTGATACAGAATATAAACATAATGACAAATTTCAAATCTAAGATGGCCGCCGCCAGAAAATGACGGATTTCCTAAATTTTCTTGTGAGTTCAAAGAAAAGGGTTTTTTTTTAATTTTTGGGTCGAGGGATTTTTAAATTTTTATTTTTGATTTAGATAGTTAACAATTTAAAGCGTTGCTAAAAAAAAATAGACAGGCTGTTCTCCGCGAATTTGTTCTCGTTACTTCGGAATTAAACGTATCCTATGAAATAATCTAGCATGTTAGCTCTCTTCACCCGCACGGCCGTACCCATTTCTCTCCATCTACTATTTCCTCTACCTTAAGGTAGTCTGAAAGTGATCGCTTTCTAGCGATAAGACCGCCTAAATTGTACTAAAATGAATCTGTAAAACCTATTTCTGTAATTTTTTTTGCAATAAAGTATATCTATCTATCATACCAAATTTCATCAGAATCTTTTCAGTAGTTTTTGCGTGAAAGGGTAACAAACATACATCCAGATGTTCATATTCTTTAAATTGAAGCAACTGTAAGTGTTTTTGAAACAAAGCTAGAACTGGAGCAGACAGACTGGTGAAATACCTCCACCTTACAGAAGACCGCAGCCAAATAACAATCACTTCGGTGTTGTTGTGTTCCTGCGTGTGAGTAAGGTTTACAGAGCTCCTGGGGGTGCTACATTAGTAGCACGGGTGAAGCTTTCAAGGTAAGGGCGACAAGTCCAGTAACAGCTTTATTATCCTGTACTTGTCACCCTTAAGGTTGAACCTCATTACCACTTAACATCTGGTGGGATGAGATCAATCTTGAAGTGCAATATAAAAATAAAATAAAAAACGTTACAATTACCCCTATTCTCAAGTCTTTTGCTTTTCCAAGCAAAAGTGTTTAGTTACAAAATGGCGGAAGAGTTAATGTTTTGAAAATATCACCAACAGCTGTATTCGTAACAGAATGAGTTGTTTGAACGTTTCGTTTGCGTTGCCGTCTTTCCAATGATTGTTTGAAAACATTAGTGATTTTTCGCTTTTAACTGACTTAAAAATGAAATCAATTCGTATACCGCTCTGAATGTTACCCGATTACTCCAAAGAGGTCAAAAGAGGTAACCCAACATAAGGAAAGTTCCTTTTGCGATTCTTAGTTAGGTTATTTTATTTGTAAATTAGTATAGTTAGGTAAAAATAGAAATATGAAGTTCATTTATAGATGGTTTTTGTCCTATTTCCACTAACATTCGAAACAAAAAGAAGCCATATTTTAATTAAAGTTTCGAACTATATTTGTGCCAAATTTCATATTTGTAATTGAAAAAATAAACGTTTTACCATGTAAACTTTCAGGGGCGGTATTACCCTGATCATCCCTCATTTTCAAAAGAAAAAGTAGCCTATGTCCGTTCTAGAGGTTCAACGTGTACCTGTATTTAATTTACAAAACAGACAGAGTTACTGTCGCATTTATAGGTAATATTAGTATGAATAGCAAGATACCTATCGTAGAATAAGACGAAACAGCAGTTTTCATATATTTTTATTTATTTGCAGAAAATTTTCATTTCAAAGATGCAAAACTTAAAACTAATATTATGTTTACAGTATCAAGTGTTGCTGTGAATAAAAAAAACATGTTGAAACTAACATCTCGGTGATTGTAATACGAACTTGAGTTAACCTCAATTCGATACAATATCGAATGATTGGTTGGTTACGTCAAAGATACTCAGGTACCGCGAGTAGATAAAGTTAATTGTATTTCAACACTATTACGAACTAAAGTGACATTTTTGAAAGAAAGAAAACATTTGTAGTTGTTTTTTTTAGTTTTGAGATTTTGGGTTTTAAGTTTTTTTTTTTATTTTTGTTTTTTTTTTTACGTTAAAACTTTCGCGTTCCATTTTATTTTTTATTTATTTAAAAACTTTATTGCACAAAAAAAAGTACAACAGGTGGACTTAATGCTATGGGCATTCTCTACCAGTCAACCTTTGGGTCATGCGGAGAGTTAGTTTATGGGTGCGGTAATAGTGACAAAGTGCATAAGTAATCTAAAAAAATAAAATAAAAACATAATACACGAGAATAGTAACTATCAAGCGTTACAAAATTCATTTCGGAAACAATTAAAAATAAATATAGACATACATGAATAAATATAATATAGCTTCATATTATATATATATATATATATATATATATATATATATATATATATATATATATAAGACTATTTCTTTTAAAATCAGGAATTGTCGATTAAATAAACAATGGTGTTGCTCTGAAAACAAAGAAACGACATTTAAAGTCTATTACTCTGAATTCCTGATTAAAATTACTTTTAATAACATTTTAATTTATTTAGCAACAATTATGCACGATCATGACACATGCCATTTTATTTTAACATATGTCACTCTTTACCGGCCATAGAGCACTACAAAAAGTATTATTAAAGAAATATAGTTTCTTTATATCTCCCTCCATCGAAAAGAAACATTTTTATGAAAATTTTCTCTATGTTCATTTAAATTATTAGAATGAACCCTAAATTTTACAGCATTTTACAAAGCTATACGATCACATCGTTTTTTATAAGTTTACTCTAGTATTGGTATAAGTTTACTGATATGAAAAAGATTTGACTCGGACTTTTTATGACCAGTATTAATTTTGTAAATTGATTTAGATATTTTTTCAATAATTTGATATGGACCAATCTTTAACTCATCTAGTTTTTTCCTATTAAGTTTATTACCATTTTCTACATAGACCATATCTCCAATATTAAAGTCGAATTGAATTCTGTTTTTATCAAATACTTGTTTATTGTAATTGTGTGACTTCATGGAATTTTCGAATGCTAATTTCCTATCTGTAAACCATTCCTCTTCTGTTTTATCTCTTTTTAGTTCTTTTGGCAAAAAGGAAACATCTGTACCATGTAACAGATATTTTGGTGCAAAACCTGTAACTGTATGTTCTGTACTATTATATATTTCTACACAATCGTGAGAAATGGTTGTCCATGCCTTTTTATTATTATTTTCATTTATTCTACATCTTATTTTATTTACAAGCGTTTGATTAAGTCTTTCATTTAAGCCATTGGAAAACGGGGCATTTACAGCGGTGAATATCATTTGTATTGATTTTTCATTTAGAAATGTTTTGAATTCTTTTGAGTTGATCCCTGGGTATTGATCAGTAAGAAGAAGTTCAATTTCATCATAATCTATTACTTTTTTTATTAGTTTAACGAAATCATTAGCATTTTGCGTTTTCGAAGTAATAATATAAGCATGCCTTGTAAAGTGATCCACTAAAAGATGCAAGTATTTTTTTGTTGATCGTGAGCCACCAAAGCCTCCAATCGTGTCTATGGATACTATTTGGAAAGGTTTTGTGGCAGGCCCTAAATGAGACATAAGCCCATATTTATACTGTCCCCTTGTTTTATTTTTTATACATATTTCACAATTTTTACAATGATTTCTTATATTTGTAGTTAAATTTTTTGCTGTATATAGTTTACTTATTTTGTTTTGCATCTGTTTTATACCTAAATGACACATGTTTTCATGTACAGTTTTAATAATTTTTTTACTGAAATCTTCTGTTAAAACTATTTTGTCACATTTTTTATTCTTTCTATAGTAAATATTATTTTTAGTTATAAATTTTAATTTGTTGTTTTGTATGTCTGTATTATTTTCTTGGTCTGTAATAATGTCAATCAATTTTATCATGTTAACTATTTTTAATTGTTCTTCTGTATCTTCACATGCCTCTAACACTGGGTTTCTACTCAAACAATCTGCCTCTATATTATCCTTCCCCGGAGCATATTTTACTTTGAAATCATACTGTGACAAATAATATGTTAAATCTCCAAGTTTGTCATCTGTTCTAGATTTAATATTTAAATTCTCCAATGGTTTATGATCTGAGTATACTGTAAATGACTTCCCAATTAACCAATACTGCCAATACTTTATTGCCTCTTTAATAGCTAAACATTCTAAATAAACTGCCTTTTTCTTTTTTTGTAATTGATTAAGTTTTTTTGAAAAATATGCAACCGGTTTGTTTTCTCCGTTTGGTTGTGTTTGTTTTAGCACTGCTCCAAGACCTTGTAAAGATGCATCAGTGTAAATATTTATTGGCAAATTAGGATCAAATATCTCTAATATTGGTTGTGAGCATAATAAATCTTTTATTTTTTTAAATGATGATTCACAATCTTCAGACCATATAAATTTTTGATTTTTTCTAAGTAAATTATGAAGTGGATCTAAAATTAAACTACTTTTTGGTATATATTCATGGTAGAAATTAATTTTTCCCAAAAATTGTCTAACATTTTTTTGCGTTTTTGGTGTTGGAAATTGTTTTATTGAAATTAAATTATCTCTTACTGGTCGTACAGTATTATTATGAATTATATGACCAAGATATTTTACGGAGTCAGAAGCAAATGTACATTTTGTGAATTTGAGTCTAAAACCCTCCTTTTTTATAGCTTCTAATAATAGTGTTAAATGATTTATGTGATCGGAAAAAGTCTTAGAAAATATAAGGATATCGTCTATGTAGTTAACTGTAAAATCAGTAAGCTTATACTTGCGTAATATGTTACTAAGGATCCTTTGAAATATGGCCGGTGACGTCTTTAATCCGAAGGGAAGACACGTCCATTGATAGTGTCCCTCCTGGGTGACGAATGCGGTCTTCTTTCTATCTTCGACCTTCATCGGTATAGACCAGAAAGCTGAATTAATGTCCAATGTCGTAAAGTATCTTGAGTTTCTTGTCTTAGTCAGCAAGTCGTCAATCAGTGGAAATGGTTGAGCTTGTGGCACCACAATTTTATTTAGGTCTCTAAAATCTATATACATAACCTAGATTTTCTGTTATCTTCTTTTTTGAAAGCTAAAGTTACTGGTGCTGCAAACGGACTATATGACACCTCTATGAGTTTTTTATCAAGTAACTTTGCTATTTGATCCTCTATTTCCTTTTTGTCTTCAATTGAACACCTATAAGGCCTTTTACAACAGTACTTGTCCATAAGTAGATCAATACGTGCTTCATATTCTTTGACAGTTCCTATGTCATATTTGTCTTTTGCAAAGATTGCTTTATAAGTATTTACTAACCTATATATTTCAGACTTTTGTTCAATATCTAAATTACCCATACTCATTTGGAAATCTTCCTCTTTTATGTGTTCATTAAAATTTATTGAAGAATCGTTTGTTTCATATTTCACTTCCTTAGAAGTATTATTATTATTTTTATTTTCACATATGGAATTAATATTTTCTTCAATAATTTCTTTCTTTTTCTGGGTTATTTTCAAATACTCATCTTGTACTAATCTAAATTGTTTTATAATGTCTAATCCGATTAGAAAATCATACTTAAACTCGTCTCCATCAAGTATATAAACATCAGCATTTTCCTCAATATCAAAAATTTTTATTTTAATAGTTGTCAAACCGTTAACCCTTTTAACACCATTAATCGTAGTTAGATTATCACATCTAGAATTATCTTCTCCTTTTATTTTTAGTAATTTAGAATGTATTATAGAAACATTTGAGCCTGAATCATATATTCCAAAAGTTTCTAATTGTGAGTTTAATAATATTTTTAGTTTAATTAATGGTGTTGTTATTCGTTTTTTGTGTCATTATTTAGTTCAACGTCAATCACTGAATTGTTGATGGTTTTATTATAGTTTTTCTTAATATGATTATCTTCTGTTCTAAACCAACATTTCTCTTCAGCATGAAATCGACTACCTTTGTTTAAATTCTCACAAATTTTACATGGTTTCAGTTTTTCTGGTTTATCATAGGTGTTTTTCTTCTTAATTAAACTTTTTTTGTTTGCCATGTATTCATATTTTCCAATTTCATTATACAGGCTTGAAGTTGATTTCATATTTTCTCTGTCAATTTTGTCCATAATATAATCTGGCAATCCTATTGCAATAAGACTTATCATGGTCGGTATGTCGATGTGTTTATTAACTTCTAGTAACAATCTTTCTTTTTTAGTAGCATATTCGATTAATGACCCTCCTTGATATCTAAATGTAAACGCATATTTGACTTGAGACCAACCTTTATTTCCATATGTCTGACAAAAGTTGTTCTTCCATATTGCCCACTCTGAGCTCACGGTCAATTTTATCAACATACTGCTATACCAATCCAAGCATTGTTTTTCCAGTAGATGTTTTAAAATCCCAATTTTGTCTTGATCCTTTACAATATCGAATCTTTCGCACTCGCTTTCGAATTCACTAATCCACTGATCCGCACATGATGTCTTATTTGAAAATTTTTCTATCAGAAACTTTTCCGCTGTTATTGCTAATTTTTTTCTCTCAGGCACGTTGCTGTTATTTTTGTCCTGTGAGGGCAACTTCTTTTCTGTTATCTCCTCTAAAAACTGGTCACCAAACTGTATATTTCCACCTTCATCTAGGTATATTTTCTTCAGATCCGAAGTCAGAGGAACCCATACGGATCGTGTTTGATGCCTTCTTTTGAGAGAATTTTTTATTTTAGTAAATACGTCTGATGACATTATAGCACTGTGCTTACTTGCGGGCTGCAACTCATCGGGCAACTCAAAAATACACCCATCTGGCGTCTCAATTGAAGTTACACATATTACATTTGTTTTCCCGTCTGTTGAACCCAATACCACAAACTTGAACCGTAGTTTTTCCATTTTCCTTTATAATAGGTAACTAGAAATGTCGTTTTATAAGACTATTTCTTTTAAAATCAGGAATTGTCGATTAAATAAACAATGGTGTTGCTCTGAAAACAAAGAAACGACATTTAAAGTCTATTACTCTGAATTCCTGATTAAAATTACTTTTAATAACATTTTAATTTATTTAGCAACAATTATGCACGATCATGACACATGCCATTTTATTTTAACATATGTCACTCTTTACCGGCCATAGAGCACTACAAAAAGTATTATTAAAGAAATATAGTTTCTTTATATATATATATATATATATATATATAATATGAAGCTATACTTATATTTACATAATGAGCATATATAAACGTATATATACATAAGTAAATAATACCACATACAAATATAAAATAAATAATAGCTATATATAAATGGATTCAGCATTATTACAAGCGTTTTATCGCTCAAACTGGAGCAGCCCGACTGGTGAAATGTGTGCGTGGCGAAATTAATTAAATTACAGATATTAACTTTGGTACGAATATAGCCCGAAACTTGGATTCAAATATGGATTACTTTTTGTTCCGGAGAATATTAGGGGAAATAAGGGTAAAACCGACCATGAAAGTACGTAGTCCACGCGAACGAAGTCGCGGGCACAGCAAGTAGAATAATAATAGGATTCCATTCGACATTGACCCGGGTTTGCTTTTTGTTTTAAGTGGTCATTAAGTACTATGAAATAATTACTTGCGTATTTTTTGTAAAACTTGAGGTTACTTGACTGACCTAGATAAAATTGATATTAAATACGCCAGACAATCACACCAATCACCTGGTCTCAAACTAAGGTTTTCCCTTGTACTATGAGTACCAGACGACGGATACTAACTGGGGGCGTCCTCCCAGCACACCCAGACTCAAGTCAATTTAGAAAAAATCGTTTTCCATATTGACCCGACCGGGAATCGAACCCGGGACCTTTCGCGCTTTGGCCGCCTACCTTAGCCACTGCGCCACCGAGGTATTGTTACTATACTTATGTAAGATTATTGTGTTTTCATTATTATCTAGTCGGTATTGTAGTTTGTTTATGTGGCATTTTGTGTAAACCGTTTTTTACGTGACGACGCCGAATGTTATTTTTTATATCACACTTTAAGATTTACCTCATCTTACCTGATGTTAAGTGGTAATGAGGTCCTAGCTTAAGGGCGACAAGTACAGCATAATAAATCTGTTACTGGACTTGTCGCCCTCACTTTGAAGGTTCGACCCCTGCTACTAATGTAGCCCCCCCCAGGAGCCCTGTAAACCTTATTCACACGCAGGAACACAACAACACAGAAGTGATTGCTATAGATAATATTAGATTTTTTTTTACATTAGCTTGATAAAGTCGGTTGCACTTATAGAAGTTGACGGACAGACAAACTAACAGGACTTTTACGATTCCATTTGAGCTAAGTATAGCCGCGGAACAAACCGGTATCGCTGGTCAAGATATTTGCCGGTTCACTGGTAGCGAACTCAACTATTATAAACGCCAAAGATTGTAAAAATGTGTGAAATGAAATGATTTATTTCTGCAAGTGCATCCATACTATGTAATCCCTACTAATATTATAAATGTGAAAGTAACTCTGTCTGTCTGTCTGTGTGTCTATGTTGACGACCTCGGTGGCGCAGTGGCTAAGGTAGGCGCCCAAAGCGCGTAAGGTCCCGGGTTCGATTCCCGGTCAGGTCAATTTGGAAAAAGAACTTTTCTCAATTGACTTGGGTCTGGGTGTGCTGGGATGACGCCCCCAGTTAGTATCCGTCGTCTGGTACTCATAGTACAAGGGAAAACCTTAGTTTGGGACCAGATGATTGGTGTGATTGTCTGGCGCATTTATTATTATTATTATTTATTATTATGTTACGCTTTCCTGCTTAAGCCTCTCAACCGATTTTGATGAAATTTGGTATAGGTATACGTTGAGCCTCTATAACGGACATAGGCTACGTATTAAATTACTACTTACTGGATCACGTTCAAACAAATTTTCGGTGAATGTTTACATGGTAATGTACTTCATATATATTTTTGTGTTGTCCCGACCTACGACATTACCTACAAGTCGACACAAATACAGCGTCAGCAGAATGATGGTGTTTGCGCATAAAAAATCCACTAGATGGCGATACGTAGGCGCGGGTCCAACAGTTATGTAATTGGTCATTTAAATGTCACGGTGACATGCCTGTCAATATCATGTAAAGTTGGACCTCACGCCTACGCATCACCATCAAGTGGTTTTTTATTTGCGATCACCCTCATTGACATAGAAAACAACTCCATACGTAATGCACGATTAGCCGATCATTACGTCGACCCTACATCGCGATATCAGAGTTATCGCCACTAGCTATATCAAACTCAAACTTAAATATTTCTTTATTCAAGTAGGCTACGTATAACACTTTTCAATCGTCATCGAATACAATGCAAAGTGACTCTACTGCCGGTTCGGAACCTATATCTACCGAGAAGACACCGGTAAGAAACTCAGCAGATTAGTTACAGTAGCAGTATCTAACTTATTGCTATGTGTAGCTCACTTTGGACCAAGTCATATGACTTGGTCCAAAGTTTTGTTTTGATTAGTGATGAATTAAGTACTCAAGTAAGTATTTACTTTCGAGCGAGAGCTAAGCTAAAGCAGACCAGTCCCCAAAGGTAGCACCTGTTCATGACGTATGTGCCAGCCATCGCTTTATTCAACCATTTTAAAGTATAGAACAAACCAAGATTGGTAGTCGGACCTTGGTCCCCGACCAGATAACACCTAGCTCGGCGGAAGTACTTACACTTTTAGTAAAAAGAACTTACGTTCCTTACGAAGTTAAAGAAGGACACATTTTACCATTTTGGAAGTGTCTCTCGCATACAGAAAAAAAAAAAATAAGAAACCTCAATATCAGTCATGAAAAACTATCCATAGATACCACACATGTATTGGTTTGAAGAATTTAAAAATGTTTACAGTTTCAGTTTTATCTATGGGGTGCCCCTAAAATGTATTCGGTTTTTTTTCTATTTTTGTGAAAAATCTCTTAAATGCGGTTTACATAATACATCTACGTACCAAGTTTCAACAGTATAGGTTTTATAGTATCGGAAAAAAGTGGCTGTGACGTATGGACGGACGGACAGACATACATGACGAATCCAAAAGGGTTTCGTATTCCGCCATTTGGCTACGGAACCTACCCTAAAAACCAAAATGTGGGACCTAGACTTCATAAAATACAGCCCTTTTTAACGCCATATTGTATGTTGATAATCACAATGAGTGATTAGGTTTAATTTTCTCTAGCCGAAGGTTGTCTGACACAGATCGCTACTGGCGATAAGTCTGACTGTGTTGTAACATGACTATTGTATGTCTGAGAAGCAATATCTTGTTAGGTTAGGTCAAACTGACACTATGAATGTTCTAACCTGAGTTTATTTATGTTTTAACACAAGAAATAAGCATAACATAAAGTGTGTTCTCAAACTCAAACTCAAACTCAAATATTTCTTTATTCAAGTAGGTTACATGTAACACTTTTGAATCGTCATTGAATACAATGCAAAGTGATTCTACTTCCGGTTCGGAACCTATATCTACCGAGAAGACACCGGTAAGAAACTCAGCAGATAAGTTACAGTAGCAGTATCTAACTTAAAGCTATGTGTAGAACACTTTGGACCAAGTCATATAGTTTTATTTTGATGAGTGAGTTATATAAACGCTGTTGGTTTTCTGCAAATAAATACGAGTAAATAAATAAAATTCTGCTCATTTTATTCTGTACTAACGGTATACTATGCTTGCCCCCAGGGTTCGTGCTGGCCACGGCGGTGATCCTGCTGTTGCTCGGGATCGTATGTGCTATATTCTTCGGTACGTGGGTTCGACTCTTCATAGACCATGTGAGTATTACGATTGACATTACATCCTGTCTTCTAAATATATAAAAGAAGAAACTGACTGACCGACATATCAACGCACAGCCTAAACGGCTAAAAGTAGGCACTTGAAATTTGGAAGGGACGTAGCTTAGGTACCGTAGAGGTGCACTAAGAAAGAAATTCCCGAAATTCCCACAGGAACGGGAGTTAGCGGGAAAATCCTTTTGTATGAAAAATGTAAACCGATAAGTTAGACGCTAGAAATTTGGCAAGCAGGTACCTTAGTAAACTTAAAGCTTAGTTGCAACAAGATATAGCGAAATTCTCACGGAACGGGAGTTAGCGGAAAAAAACGTCCACGCGAACGAAGTCGCGGGCACAGCTAGTGTTTACTATCCGTCATCGGAACCGACATATTTTGTTTTTGGGAGTAGGGACACCCCCTAGAACTTACAGAGAAGATTCCGTCAAGAAACTCTGCGGTTTTAATCCTTACTAATATTATAAATCGGAAAGTGAGTTTGTTTGTTTGTTTGTTCCGCTTTCACGCCGTAACTACTGAACCGATTGCTTTGAAATTTTGCAGACGTAAAGTTAGAAGTCCGGATTAGATAATAGGGTACTTTTTATCCCGGAAAAAAATGATATTTCCGAGGGAAAACAAAAATATAGTTTGCTTGATGGATGGATTGGAGATGAGGTATGCGATAGATGGCGCTAGATGATGGTAACGATGTGCTTTTTAAAATACGTAAGAATTGGAATGACAGCTTACGCTATTTAGTTCTTGAGGTACGCGATAGATGGCGCTGGGTGTTTTTAAAAATACGTAAGAAGTGGAATGATAGCTTACGTTATATAGTTCTTGAGGTTTTAAAAAAAAATGGTAACGTTGTTTTTTTAAGACACGTTAGAAGTGGAATGATATCTCGCGCTTTAACCTGTAGCTCATACACTTATTCGGTGCACTTTTCGACTCATTTACTTACTTGCTGTTGTATCTTTATTCACAGGTTTTCGCTTTTTTTTAGTTCCTACCGTTTTACATTTAATTGTGTATGTTGTGCTTTATACCACAATATAAACGAATTCTACGGAAAGCTAGTTACAAATAAATGTAAATATCCCAAGATCAAGAGGAACTTCAACATATTGCCATTTAAATCGTGTACATACAGTCAAATGCACGTCAGGCTACACATTACGAGCTCTGCACCGCTTTTCTGTCGATGGAAAAAGAACGAATACCGAATTTTAAGAGAAGTAAGGCATAGCGATTTATCGCTCGAACTGGAGCAGCCCGACTGGTGAAATACCTCCACCTTACAGAAGACCGCAGCCAAATAACAATCACTTCTGTTTTGTTGTGTGTGAGTAAGGTATTCAGTGCTCCTGGGTGGTGCTACATTAGTAGCAGGGGTCAAGCCTTCAAGGTAAGGGCGACACGTCCAGTAACAGCTTTATTATGCTGTACTTGTCGCACTTAAGCTAGGACCTCATTACCACTTAACATCAGGTGGGATGAGGTCAATCTTGAAGTGAAATATATATTTTTTTTTAAAAAGTGTTTAACTAGACATGCGGTCTACCGTACATTTCGACCATCCTGAATGTCGCAAGTGTTTCTAAACGTTGGTCGTTCAAGCAACGTTCGGACTAATTTTCCTCGAGTTTAAATTGTGCCTTTGCGATCTAGCTGCCTTGACCTGAACGAGGTCAGAGGCCCACAGACGTACCGAGACGAATTGATGAACAGCATAATAATTACTTAATGGGTGGAGTAATAATAATCTATATCTATATTAATCTATAATATGAAAATGGATCGCAAAATGTGTTGGTAAGCGCATAACTCGACAACGCTTGGACCAATTTTAACTATTCTTTTTTTTAAATGTTTGTTGAAGTCCAAGGATGGTTTTTACGGCGAGAAAAAATCGAATAATTGCCAGAAAAACTCTAAAGAGAGTCCTTTTCTCTTTCCACTGCAAAAGTTTTCTAACTACAATTTATAGTCAAGCCACATTCCAAATCTTTTTGACAGGACGAAGTCTGTCGGGTCCGCTAGTATTTACATATATTACTAGCTGTGCCCGCGACTTCGTTCGCGTGGACTACATCCTTTCATGGTCTGTTTTACCCCTATCTCCCCTAATATTCGAAACAAAAAGTAGTCTATATTTTCCGACGTTGTTTCTGACATCTGTACCGCAAGTGCTTAAGCTACTTACCACAGAGCAATGTATGTGATGTTGTTCAATATTTATTAATTTATTTTTTTATATTTATATAATACTAGCTGACCCCACAGACTTTGTCCTGTCTTAACCCTTTATACGGCAGAGCATGTTTATATTTTTCATTGATTTTGGACCTTAATTCAAAAAAGTAAGGTTCAAATTATGGTGGTTATATACTAGACGGAGCTTTATAAATGGTTAACGACGACTAATTAATATTAAATTTTTCTTTAAACCTGACAATAACAAACACAGCAAAAGAAAACAAATGAAATTGGTCAAGCCGTTCACTCGTAATGGCGTCACCACAGGAAATCCCTACTATAATCCCTACTTATCCCTACTATCCCTACTAATATTATAAATGCGAAAGTAACTCTTATCTGTCTGTCTGTCTGTGTGTCTGTTACGCTTTCTTGCTTAAACCTCTCAACCGATTTTGATGAAATTTGGTATAGGTATACGTTGAATCTCAAGAAAGGACATAGGCTACTTTTTATTAGAAAATAAGGGGGGGAGGGGGTAATACCACCTTTGGAAGTTTATATGGAAAAATGTTTATTTTTGAAGTTAGAGATATGAAATTTGGCACAAATATAGCTCGAAACTTGGATTAAAATAAAGACTACTTTTTGTTTTGAATATTAGGGGAGAAAGGGGTGAAACCGACCATAAAAGGATGTAGTCCACGCGAACGAAGTCGCGGGCACAGCTAGTAGGGAATAATTTTTATACATAGATATCAGTATTAGTGTAGATTAATAAAATTACTTATTTTCTTTACACAAATTAAAAGATTTCTGGTTTAGCCGCACATTCTCTTGTACGCTCCGGCCAGTTCGTGAGAGAGATCCTTGACCGAGTTGCGCGCGCGCACCTAATCGCGCGTGCGTTTGAGCGGTTTACGGGCAAATGGACGTGCGTTGATTCGGTTTACCAATACGATTCATTGGTATGCAGGCCCGGATCTTCATTTTTTCTCGAGGCGGGGTAAAATTTATACTAATACTAGCTGTGCCCGCGACTTCGTTCGCGTGGACTACATCCTTTCATGGTCGGTTTTACCCCTTTCTCCCCTAATATTCGAAACAAAAAGTAGTCTTTATTTTAATCCAAGTTTCGAGCTATATTTGTACCAAATTTCATATATCTAACTTCAAAAATAAACATTTTTCCATATAAACTTTCAAAGAAGGTATTACCCCCATCCCCCCCTTATTTTCTAATAAAAAGTAGCCTATGTCCGTTCTTGAGATTCAACGTATACCTATACCAAATTTCATCAAAATCGGTTGAGAGGTTTAAGCAGGAAAGCGTAACAGACAGACAGACAGACAGACAGTTACTTTCGCATTTATAATATTAGTAGGGATTATAAATGCGAAAGTAATTCTGTCTGTCTGTCTGCTTTCACGCTTAATCCACTGAACCGATGATAAAATTTGCTATTACGTTGAATCTTCAGAACGGATATAGGCTACTTTTTGTTTCTAAAATAAGAGGGAGAGGGGAGTAATACCGCCCTTGAATATTTTTATGGGATTTATTTTTGTTAAGTTAGTGATATGAAATTTGGCACAAATATAGTTCGAAGCTTAAATTAAAATATGAACTAATTTTTGTTTCGAAAAGTGTGTAGTCTACGCAAACGTAGTCGCGGTCAAAGCTAGTGGTAAAATAAATTTCATTCATCAAAACAAAACTATATGGGTTGGTCCACAGAAGTCCATACATATCAATAAGTTTAAGAGAAGTAGGGCATAGCGATTTATCGCTCGAACTGAAGCAGCCCGGCTGGTGAAATACCTCCACCTTACAGAAGACCGCAGCCAAATAACAATCACTCCGGTGTTGTTGTGTTCCTGTGTGTGAGTAAGGTTTCCAGAGCTCTTGGGCGGTGCTACATTAGTAGCAGGGGTCAAGCCTTCAAGGTAAGGGCGACAAGTCCAGTAACAGATTTATTATGCTGTACTTGTCACCCTTAAGCTAGGACCTCATTACCACTTAACATCGGGTGGGATGAGGTGAATCTTGAAGTGCAATATAAAAAAAAAAAAAAATAAGTTAGATACTGCTACTGTAACTTATCTGCTGAGTTTCTTACCGGTGTCTTCTCGGAAGATATAGGTTCCGAACCGGCAGTAATCACTTCCCGATTTCAATGATGATTCGAAAGTGTTACATGTAACCTACTTGAATGAAGAAATATTTGGCCTGGACTTTGAATTACAGAAAAAATGTTCACCTGAGATTAGGTCAGTTGGAAAAGCAGTTCTTGCGATTTGTGAAGGGTTAAAGGACCATTTTTTTTTTATAATGCACTCCAAGATTGACCTCATCCCACCTGATGTTAAGTGTTAAGAGTTCCTAGCTTAAGGGCGAAAAGTATAGCATAGTACAACTGTTACTAGACTTGTCGCCCTTACCTTGAAGGCTTGACCCCTGCTACTAATGTAGCATCCCCCAGGAGCTCTGTAAACCTTACTCGCAGGAACACAACAACACAGAAGTGATTGTTATTTGGCTGCGGTCTTCTGTAAGGTGGAGGTATTACACCAGTCGGGCTGCTCCAGTTCGAGCGATAAATCGCTTTGCCCTGCCTCTGTTTGATTATTTGATTTGATACTGATCTCTAACTTTTTCAAATTAGGCCCGTACCCAGTCAGTTCTGGAGTGGAGACAGAGTTTCGCCAATCGTAGTTACATTTCATTTTATTTTACCTGTGCCGACCTACGACATTACCTACAAGTCGACACAAATACAGCGTCAGCAGAATTAGCGTAGTAAACAACGCTTCATATGTAATGCACGATTAGCCGATCAACACATCGATCCTACATCGCGATGTCAGAGTTATCGTCGCCACTAACTATATATACAACAAACCAAGATTGGTAGTAGTAGACCTTGGTCCCCGAGCAGATAACACCTAGCTCGGCGGAAGTACTTACACTTTTAGTAAAGAACACACGTTCCTTACATTACATCTTTTTCGACCGACGCTACGTATACATATATGTTGAGTTGCAGTTATAATATGTGTCCCCACTCCTCCTCATAGTTTTTGGACATATAAATATTTGACTTTGACATACTATTGACGAGCTCGGTGGCGCAGTGGCTAGGGAAGGCGACCAAAGCGCGAAAGGTCCCGGGTTCGATTCCCGGTCGGGTCAATCTGGAAAACGAGTTTTTCTAAATTGACTTGGGTCTGGGTGTGCTGGGATGACGCCCCCAGTTAGTATCCGTCGTCTGGTACTCATAGTACAAAGGAAAACTTTAGTTTGAGACCAGGTGATTGGTGTGGTTGCCTGGCGCATTCAATAAACTACCTGAACATTTTAAATATTTGGACATTCATAGGTTAAAACGAGAATTGTATATTTTTTTAGTGGATAAGTGTTACTATAATATTAATGAATATCTTATGGACTTTGACATGTAAATTTAATTTAAGGCCCAATACGAAGCAATTGACATTACCCGTTTCGCGGCGAACCGCGCGCCATCTATTAAACGCATTTGGCATTAGCTCGTGCTAGCGCAGCACGAGTGTGCGGTGCTAGTACGAGCTAATGCCATGTAGTACTAATACATACATGTCATGCTGTGCAGAGTAATTTTGATTTAGAGACAGCATTGCGTACGTATAATTTATTAAAGCTTACTACTTTGTAATATTAGTAAGTACCAATAGATTATCAATTTTGTATTTTATTCGTTACATGCATACAAACATATCGATGGTCCCAACGAATAAACGTTCAAACGAAAAACTACTACTTTTCAGGAAACCATAAAAACGTTTGAAATCACATTACTTTAATGTCGTAATGAATAGATATATTTAATGTATAATTATATTAAAGGTTAAAAATATTTCAGATCATATATTTTTTAAGAAAATAAAACTATCGATTATCTCAGTATTCAAGAAGAAACATATAATTTTATTATTTTAATGAATAATATGTGACTTGTTAACAGAAATGTATCACTGCACGTTTATTCGTGTCATAAATGAAGCATAAACAAGTATAGTAAAAGATAATAATTCTACATTAGGATAGCTGTATTAAAATTTTTGCGGTCTGTAATGAAGCATAACTAATAAAAGTAGCTTCCATTTTTACACGAATAATCGTGTCTTTTTTTTGTGTAGGAGTTATTACCCAAAGGAAAGGTTAGACACGAGCGGCAGATTGAATTAATACGTTTATTTTGGTGTACTCAAAGAAACAATTAGATTTAATAGACGCATGTTTTGTTATTCATGTTATATGAAGAAATTTAATTTCCCTACAATAAACAAATTTTGTGCTATAAAAGTCTTATTTTAAGTCCAAAATTTACAAAAAAAAAATGTGTAGGCGTATTCTATGCCATAAAAACGAAAAAAAATTTTTGGGCAAGAGCTCTTGCACGTTTATTCGTTGGGGCCATCGATATATGGGGTGTAATTGAGCGTTTGCAGCGTGTATGCTAACCGACCTTTCAAAAGGTTGTGTACATGAAGTGCAGAACTGCAGACGGTACACGCATCTTCATCGGTGGCTCCAAGTAGCTGTGGTACACACAACGATCACACCCCGGCTTATTACGTCGGCTTGTGAGCTAAACCCGATGAGGAATCCTGCATGCTTCGGTTGGCAGGTCTTGCGGTGGAACCTCCTGCTTTGTGTACAAAGTCTAACTCGGCGGTAAAGGCAGTCCACGCTGATAAGCACAGGGCAAGCTGATAGGGCAGAGGTCCAGTTTCATACAGACTGGGCTTTGTCCGAGGCTTGCACTTGGACGGCTCTGGGGGTGTAGTTGGTACATCGTGGTCGCTTTCACTCTACACCGGGGAGATAAAGAGGATTCGGCAGCACCTTAGTGACAAAGGTGGCCTGTTTAGGGGGGTACTGCTTTGCCTGCTCAGCCGGGGAGGGGGCTAGAAAAGATGCCCTAAAGAAATGTTCACCCTAACCCACACGGATGGTAGTAACCGCGGCTGCCTCCGCATCGTTTCACTCGTAGTGGACGATACAATAAAATACGGTTTTTAAAATCACCTAATATGACTTCAGGCGCGTAGAACGTGCTGACCCTACTTGATCACAACTCCAACACCTATCCAAAACGGAAAACCGCAATCGTTCTCGGAAACTTAGCAATTCTCCGAAGAATTAGCGCGCAGTATCAAGAGTGTACGTCCAATCGAGCTGGTACTCTTGTTGGGCGCCAAAATGGCTCAAGACTATGAAGGCTGGCTTAAAATCTTAGGCAGAAACGGAGTGGGTAACATGAACTAGAATGGTCAGCTACTGCTCAATTTATGTGCACAAATTCTTGCTATTACAAACACTTTGTTCAGCCTCCCCGCGAAGCATAAAACTACATGGAGCACCCAAGGCCCAAATATTAGTATCTAATAGACTATGCGAAAGTACGGCAAAGAGACGTTTCCCAAGTCCTAATCACCCGCGGGATGCGTGGTGGTCACTGCTAGACTGACCACAGACTTGACGTTATAAAACTACGTTTTTGCTTCCAGCGTCCTCGCAGATCCGGTCCATCCAAGTCTGCATGTTTAAACGGTATTAGGCTTATGAATCATGAGACAATGAAGACATATGCTGAAGCGCTAACAATCAGTTAACCGTCTGTAAGCCCTGAGAGCAGTGATATCGAAAAGAGCTGGTTGGCTATATCTTCTCATATCTTAGACACGGCTAAATTCACTCAAGGGCTAACAACCAAAAGCATGAAAATTGGTTTGTTGAAAACGATAAAGTCATAGTTAGCGCAATCGACAAAGCAGAGCAATTCACCCTGAAAGTGTTGTGGAAATACGACGAGAGTAACCTGAAGTTTCGTCGACTATCTTGGGAAAGGATCGGTGGTGGCAAGACAAAGCTCACTACATGCAGTGGTTTCCTGACACAAACTAGCTTGGGGTGTTTTACAGTGAGGTTCGAAAGTTGATTAGCACGATCCCCTTTTCAAAAGCTCCTTTGAAACCATCGAATGGTGAAGGACTTCTCAAAACAAAGGAGAAAGTGCTCAAGTAATGGATGGGACACTTCAACGCTCTACTCAACGTGCGCTGGTCTCTTGACTTTGAATATGTTCTGTTGATATCTGAACTCCCCACTCTAGCTAAGCTGGATAAGCCGCTGGCACTTGCTGAGATTGTTCTTGGGGTCAGTTAACAACTAAAATAGCGCGTGGTTGGTATCAACTTGATACCGGGAGAGCAACTACTTAAATCCGGTGGTGACGGGTTTCATTCGGCTATATGGAGCCTTTTTGTACTTTGTGGGAAAAAGACCAAGTCCTAGCATTTTTACAGTTTCTCGCATTGATCGATTGCACCTCTTACCGGGGTATTTTACTATTATCAGCCCCTGGGAAAATCTTTGCCAGAGTACTCCTAAAACACACCGAAGAGCACCTGCCTGAAACCCAATTTGGAATTTGGCCTGATCGGGGCACGTGCAAAGCTAATTTTTCAGTGCGTCATCTTCAAGAAAAGAGTTGACCTCCAGAAGGCTCTCGATGGCCTGCCCCGGAAAGCTCTCTAGATGGTGCTAGGGAAGCTATGATGCACGGAGCAGTTCTGTCAACGACGAATAGTTTGACTTTTTTCCCCGTCACCTGTGGTATGAAGCAAGGGTATGTACTAGCCTACACTATCTGCGCTGTATTTTGCATTGGATGTCAGGGATGTCTCAAGGACTTCTTCGAAAGGTTTTCGCATCCGGTTCCGCACTCAGGGCTTGCACGAACGTGTTACACACGCTATGATTAATGAGATCTTGTACGTAGATGACCTTTGTTTCGTGGCAGAATCCCCAAAACCCTGCAGCAAATCATGTCGGATTTTCACCGTCTTGCCAAAAATTTGGTCTAAAAATAAGTATCAAAAAGAGGAATGGCTGTCGAAGGACGTTAATGGTCGCGAGACACTGAAATGAAGACTTGGTGAGGACTAGATGAAGCGGGTTGACAAATTCCGCTACCTGGGAGTACAATAACACCCAAGTGCAACCTCGATGCTGAAATAATAAGCAGAATTAGTGCTGCAGTCGCGGCATTCAGTAAGCCAAATTCAGAGGTCTTCTGCTCTCAAGACATCAAACTTGCTACCGTCAGGTATACATGGCGATCATGATCGGTCAATTCCATCTCAGATGCCTACTGAAGATTATAATTGGCTTTTAGCCACATGCGACCACATTTTCTTAATAGGTGCATCGTACGAAAAATAACTTCACGTACATACTTTGAAATGATTGTACTTGTGAGTCTTACAAAATGTCGTTGTAAAAATTGCAAAAATTAAAAATTAAAAACTTTATTCTGTTTTCTCCATAGTGGGGGTAAGGTCCTGAGTGTATTAATTCTTACTAGACTCCAAGCGGTCAATCATACCCCTATGACAATGTATGACATTATTTGCCGTCTCTGTGATTGCACTTACTCTGTTCATTATTTTCCGATTCGGTTGTGATATTTCGTCGACGCGCGTTCAATACCGCGTAATGACATTTTCCCGTAAGTTCTAATTTAGATTGAAATAATATGAAATAACAGACCACTTTAATCTTTATGGCAAATGCTACATACGCGGTATTGCACGCGCGTGGACGATTTGCATTTTTGAGTTTCTCACTTGCCTAGAAACGTATAAATGATCAGTTTGGCTATTGTAAATAAGTAAAACCGGCCAAAAGTGTGTCGGTCCACGCTCAGTGTAGGGTTCCGTAGTTTTCAAAGCATCACAATACTTAAGTATCCTTAATCCTTAACTTTAGTTAAAAAAATATTTTTTCAAAAATTTCAAAAACGATTAAACCCATCAGGTTCAAAATAATTTTCCTAGAAAGTCTTTATGCAGTTCTATATTCCAGATTTTTTTCATACTTTTTGACTTATGGTTCAAAAGTTAGAGGGGGGGGGACACAATTTTATTTTCTTTTGCAGCGATTATTTCCCAAAATATTAAAAATATAAAAAAATGATCTTAGTAAACCCCTGTTCATTTTTAAATACCTGTCCAACGATATATCACATGTTGGGATTGAAATAAAAAAAAAAGTCACACCCCAATTTACGTGTAGAGTAAAATTAATAATAATTAACTAATTTACCCTAAAAAACATTTTTTTATTTTTTATTTTTGCACTTTGTTGACGTGATTAATATACATATTTGTACCAAATTTCATCTTTCTAGTGCAAACGGTTTCTGAGATTATCCTCGGACGGACAGACAGATAGACAGACATGGCGAAACTATAAGGGTTCCTAGTCGACTACGGAACCCTAAAAATGCAGCCTAAGCAGCCTCCCAACAAAAAAGTATTTTACAAAAAATATAATCTCAAAATGGAATTTGCGCAATTCGAGCTGCGTAAAGACTACGCGTGTAAACCAATTTATTTACTAGGTATTTTCAAAACAGACAACTAACTGCCGTCACCTGTCAACACTACACATCGAAGCACCTGAACGGCAAACTTTCATATCTAAGAATTATGCAATTTAATCAGGCGTTTGTGTTTAAAATGAATTATTTTAATAACTAATAGATTGTATAAAAAACGAAGAAGGCGACGACCTTTGGAATCACAATCCTAAAATTTTTTAGTAAAAATATTTTTTTCTAAATATATATTTACAGAGTTTTGGAAGAAAAATAATTTGAAGAAATCATTTTTGAACATTTTTTAAAAACGGTATAATTTTTATATATTCATTTATTTTAAAATTTCAAGAAGGCGGCGACCTTGTAAAATATCTGAATAAACGTACAAAAAGTGATTTAATGCTTAGAATTACTTGAGGTCATCGTTGTAGTGAACAGAAATACATGAAGTTTCGCTGATTCTCTTCGTATTGGGCCTTAATTAGAATGACATTTGTTAAAAGTGAATATTTCATATTTAACAATAATAATTGTCGTACGCCATTTGGCTTATCATAGCGATACTATAATAATTTTGTTAACACCTGTATGTACCCTGACCTGTGATAACGATAAATAAAGTATTTGTATTTGCATTTGCATTTATTTTATTTATACCTTAACCCTTTACCGCATGATTTTTTTTTTGTTGATGATAAAAATATATGTGATAGTAAATTATAAATAAAAGAACACGTGTTTCACCATTTTTTAATTTATTGAAAAATAAAGAAAATATACAGTTTTTCCACTTTGGTACATATTTGGTCCAGTGAGCAAAAAATACACAATACTTTTCGGTAATTGCAGTCAGTTCCCGTCAATCACTTTAAAACGATAATTTTAATACGATATTGTTTATCAGTAAATAACCTTATAGTTATATAAATTTTTTGGGTTAACTAAAAAATAAATATTTATAATATGAAAAAAAATATTCCAGCCACCTTATGTTGTATGAAATAACTTAAAACAATTTCTTTTGTCATTAAGACATAAGCTCACTTTACATTTTTGGCACTCAACATGTGACCTACCATTACATTCTGGCACTTTGCACCGCTGTCTAGTGGTCCAGACAGGCATATGATCTATTTGATCCAGTCTTACATCTCTAGACGGCATGATAGCAATCGGTCCTCTCAATTTCTTCGCTTCAATAGCATTTTCCAGTTCATAAGAAGGCCGTCCTCGCTTTCCACTTATTGATGGTTTATTGGTTTGGCTTAACCCTTCAGCTACTGCGCATTTGAAGTCGGCTAAAGGTAAATATGGGTCTGAATCCGCTAAAGTTCTCCTGTATAACAACCACGCATTAACTGTCATCATATCAATCATATGGAAAAATATGCGGTGGTAGAACTTTTTCGATCTAATCTGAATTCTATAATAGCCAAGAAGAGCGTCTAATAAGTCCACGCCACCCATATGTTTATTATAAACCGTGACTGCCTTTGGACATGATACATTTTGATATGCTTTTTCTTTTTTGTTGAAACGTCGAACTTCAGATGCTGGTTTGCTGCCAACGTAAGTTGAAGCTAAGTTCACAACTCTGTTGTCGTACCAGGTCACTACTGATATATCAGTGTTGTCAATTGTGGTCAGTTTTTCTACAGTAGTTCCTCGGCCTTTTTTTTTTAAATCTTTTTCAACTGGAACCTTGTAGCCTGGGATACGATTAGCTTTTATTGTGCCTATTGGTAAAATGCCTTTTTTGTCAAGGTACGTCAAAAGGGGTAGTGACGTGTACCAGTTATCAAAGAAGAGTTTGTAGTTAAGTCCTTCTGGTATTGTCCTAGAAAGGCGAACTACGACGTCACTGCTAGTACTTATTTTAGGCAAATTAGTGTCAGACTGTACAGGGCCCTGAGCTCCAGTATATATTTCGAAATCAAAACTAAATCCTGAACTGCCACTAAGTACAAAGTTTTTGTAGCCCCATTTGTGGGGTTTCTTAGGGTTGTACTGACGCATAGATGATCTGCTCTTAGTAGGTATAATTTGTTCATCAACAGCCATATACTGTTCTTTAGGAACTGTCAAAATTCTTCGCCTTAAAAGCTCCAATAATGGTTGGATCTTGTGAAGAGGGTTATGTCCTGACTGTCCTTTTGGTATTTGGGTCAAATTATCGTTAAAATGAATAAAACGTTTGATTTCTTCGAAACGATTACAGGACATTATTGTACTAACTTTGGGGTACCCCATATCCTCATTCCAATAAAATCTTGTAGAGGGTAACTGAACTATTGACATGTAAAGGCAAATACCAATGAACTGTTCAAGTTCTTTTACAGTAATGTTACTGGGCCTTTCTGGTCGTTTTTCGACTGCATATTTATTAGTTTCTTGAGATATATGTTGAAAAATGTCGTCTGTGAATAAATATTTGAAAAACTGGTACGGGGTATTCAACATTGTTATTTCTAGAGGCAAAGAAATATCTCCAGTAAACTGTAAATCAGTTTCTGCTCTTTCCAAAAATCCATCCCTCCATCGAGGCTTTTCAGCCCTTGAAGCCCTTGTTGACGAAGAAGCAAGTTGAGATATAGGTATATTATCATCAGAATCTGAGTCAGACTCCTCAGATTCTGGAATACAGAGAGGTGGTAGTACCTTTCGTCTTCTATTCGTTAGTTGCTCGTCATCTGATAGGTCCTCATCAGCACTGCTGTCCGGAAAATCCTCGACAATCGTATGGATACCGCCGTAAAATCGTCTAGGGTCCATATTCCTTCAGATTGCCTAAAATACAATAAACATTATAAACAATCACATACGTATCATTTACTGTGAAAACACACTTTATATTTTTGCATATCGGTACAAATAAGACACAATAGAAAAAGAATATTTTTGCATGCTGTACCAAATTTGGTCCATACAATTAAATACTCAAAAATGCTTATATAATTGTATAAAATGTGAAAAACTTACCTTATCAATAATCTATAAGTATTTTCCTTCTTTGTAATATTTATCTAATAGCGATAACTAGCAATTTAATATTTTTTTCGGAATTTTCAAGTAACGAAACCGACGCGCTCAAGTGGCAACCTGTTCGTCGATGTTGAATGATGAGCAAGTTCCTAGAGATACTCATAGATGGCGGTGTTCATATTATTACGACAGAGAAATGGAACATATTTGATACGCTATACACAAAACGACTGATTTTATTTTCTAATTTAAGATATTCATGAAAATGTGGCTTGGTTCACATATGATCCGCGATGCGGTAAGGGGTTAAGGTTGTCTGGAAGAGATCGCTTTCTAGCGATAAGACCGCCTAAATTGTACTATAATCAATCTGTAAAACCTATTTCTGTAAAGTTTTTGTGCAATAAAGTATATCTATCTATCTATGACCTCCGTAGCCGAGAGGCGAGCGGGCCTGACTTTGGCGAGCGCCATCTCTGAGGTCCCGGGTTCGATCCCCGGTCGGGTCAATATGGGAAACGAACTTTTCTATATTGTCTCGGGTCTGGGTGTTGTGGTACCGTCGTTGTTTCTGATTTCTGTAATACAAGTGCTTTAGCTACTTACCATAGAATCAGAGCAATGTATGTGATGTTGTCCAATATTTATTTATTTATATTTATTTATTTATTTATAATCGCATACTAATGATTATTTCCCCCCTCCCCAGGAGCTGGTGCTTCGCCCCGGCTCGATGACGTTCGAGTGGTGGGCGCGGCCGCCCGTGCAGCCCTTCGTACGAGTGTATGTTTACAACGTGACCAATGCTGACGAGTTCCTCAACAATGGCTCCAAGCCAGTCCTCAGCGAGCTGGGGCCTTACGTCTACTTGTGAGTACATCATTTTTTTTTTTTATAATGCACTCCAAGATTGACCTCATCCCACCTGATGTTAAGTGGTAATGAGTTCCTAGCTTAAGGGCGAAAAGTATAGCATAGTACAACTGTTACTGGACTTGTCGCCCTTACCTTGAAGGCTTGAACCCTGCTACTAATGTAGTTCCCCCCAAGAACTCTGGAAACCTTACTCACACGCAGGAACACAACAACACCGGAGTGATTGTTATTTGGCTGCGGTCTTCTGTAAGGTGGAGGTATTTCACCAGTCGGTATTTTATTTATAGTATATTAGCGGTCCCAGCGAACTTTGTTAAAAAAAAATCCTGAATTTTCTTTGCTGTAAACCTCACGGTGCCCGAGACCTTTCCAACGAATGCTAAACCGTCGAAATCGGTTCGTGCGTTCTTGAGTTATAGCGTCAGGAAGGAAAACCCGACGTATTTTTATATAGTAGATTACTAGCTCTAGCTATAGTAGATTACTAGCTCAGATATTACTGAAGTAATGAATGTTCAGGTATTAATGGTAACTTGTGGAATGGAACTTTTTGACATTTTAACTGTTCAGAAGTATTTGGTCACTTTGTCTGCTCCGATATATCTGACGGCGACTGCACGTAGGTACGTGCTGAAAGCGCGTGAGCATCCAAAATGAATGCATTCCTAACAAGATTTAGGTATTGATTTATTTTTTATTTCTATAAGACAAAAAACAATTTGCGACAAATTTGTCGCCCCCTGAAACCCGCCGTCCTAGGCTCTAGCCTGCTCAGCCTATTGGTAAACCCGCCACTGATAGGAAGGTTTACACCTTCAAGAACCTTTCAAAGGTCAGTCACAAGGAAAAACACCAAAAGTTCAATGCCACAGATTAAATTAAATTCAAAGGTGATGTTAAGTGAATGTCATCAGAATACAATTTAGGTCAGGGGTTATATTAAAAAGCTATTAAGTGTAATCTTATTGAATTGATATGATGTTCAATTAGTTCTATTGTAATACATTTTGTATAGTTTTCCTCAAAGGTTCTTGTTAAGATATTAGACTAATGATTTTTATCCATTTTATAGGGATTCACGCCGCATTAGCCTTTTTTAAATATATCTATTTTTCAATACATACTGTGCTGTTTTAAGAGAGGTAGGGCATAGCGATTTATCGCTCGAACTGGAGCAGCCCGACTGGTGAAACACCTCCACCTTACAGAAGACCGCAGCCTAATAACAATCACTTCGGTGTTGTTGTGTTCCTGCGTGTGAGTAAGGTTTCCAGAGCTCCTAAGGGGTGCTACATTAGTAGCAGGTGTCAAGCCTTCAAGGTAATGGCTACAAGTCCAGCAACAGCTTTATTATCCTGTACTTGTCGCCCTTAAGCTAGGACCTCATTACCACTTAACATCAGGTGGGATGCGGTCAATCTTGAAGTGCAATATGAAAAAAAAATCTATATAATTAAAACTATTAAATAAGGTACAGTTAGTGACAGTTCACAAAAATATTATAAACAGAAAACATAAAAAAACCTACAAATAAAAAATTTGTCCCAGGTCACTGCCAAGGGGCATGGTGCCAAGAAGGCTGGCTGCGTTCCCTCTTTGTATGGCCAGACTTATTTTCTGGCCAAGGAAATAGCCAGCCCTCTGATCTCCTGACGCGTCTTTAAGCCGTTTGGCTAAAGTGCGGAAGAGGCTGTGCGCGCCCGGTCCCCACGGCCCCAGAGTCTCGACTCCAAACGACTCAAATAGACAGGTGTTATTAAGACCTGAATTATACGCCGCGTGTTCGATTATATATAAGCAAATTTGTTTTAATTATTTTGTGCATAGTAGCATTGAGGGTATGGGGTCCATAAAAAATCACGACATATCACACGGGATGTGGTAGTAAATTTTTATAACATTTGATGATACATAAACCTGTATTTAAAATAAAAATTCAAATACTTTGTAGGTACTAAAATAATATATTTTATTTTATTTATTTTTTTATTCATTTCGATAATTATAATACATGTTACATTTTTGCTGGTCCTCACACTAGGCTAAGCCTGTCCTGTGAGGAACATTTAACATTAACAGGTAGAACTATGACACTTGTACGTAAATAAATTGAAATATGCTTCTTTAAAGAACATTTGAAATATATATATATATATATATATACTCTACAAAATAACAAAATTATATAAAGAAAGACGGGCGTCAGGGATTATGTTTATGTGTGTGTGTGTGTGTGTGTGTGCGTGTTTGTGTGTGTATGTATGTATGTGTGTGGGGTAATTAAGGAAGCAGGGGTGTTTATAATATTACGGAATGCGGTGTTTATTTTAAAGTTTTCCCTTTCCTCGTATGTCCATTTTAGTAGCAGCTTAGTCACCAAGTCTATATACGCTAACAGTCCCGGCGAATTTCGTTTCCCGGATTTTCCCGCTTTTCTGTTGAAATTTTTCCTGAATTTTCTTTGCTATAAACCTCACGGAGCCCGAGACCTTTCCAACGAATGCAAAACTGTGGAAATCGGTTCTTGCGTTCTGGAGTTATAGCGTCAGGAAGGAAAACCCGACTTATTTTTATATAGTACACTAGCTGTGCCCGAGACTTCGTTCGCGTGGACTACATCCTTTTATGGTCGGTTTTACCCCTTTCTCCTCTAATATTCGAAACAAAAAGTAGTCTATATTTTAATCCAAGTTTCGAGCTATATTTGTGCCAAATTTCATATCTCTAACTTCAAAAATAAAATTTTTTCCATATAAACTTCCAAAGGTGGTATTATCCCCCTCCCCCCCCCCCTTATTTTCTAATAAAAAGTAGCAGAGGTTTAAGCAGGAAAGCGTAACAGACACACAGACAGACATACAGAGTTACTTTCGCATTTATAATATTAGTAGGGATATATGGGTCGGAGGAGGGATTTGGTCTTGAACCTTGCCATATATCACCACAGAGGAGAGGGGGGTTATAAATACCAAAAAAAACTTCACATGGTTAATGTGATGTGATGTGGTCTGACGACCTCGGTGGCGCAGTGGCTAAGGTAGGCGGCCAAAGCGCGAAAGGTCCCGGGTTCGATTTAATTTGGAAAACGAACTTTTCTAAATTGACTTGAGTCTGGGTGTGCTGTGATGACGCCCCCAGTTAGTATCCGTCGTCTGGTGCTCATAGTACAAGGGGAAACCTTAGTTTGAGACCAGAAGATTGGTGTGATTGTCTGGCGCATTTATTTATTTAATGGACGGCCCCTATCCGGTACTACGATAATAAACTAATACAGGCAATGATTTCTAAAGCTACCAACAATGTTATTTGTGCCATTTCATGGCGAATAACTAATAACTCATCGCGGTACTATGTAATCAAGTTAACTCAAGACAGACTGCACGCGACTCCGTCTGCGTAGAATTTTCTGCGCCATCTCTCAGGTCCCGGGTTTGGTCCCCGGTTGGGTCAATATAGGAAAACGAACTTTGTATGGTTCGGGTCTGGGTTCTGTGGTACCGTCGTTGTTTCTGATTTCTGTAACACAAGTGCTTAGGCTACTTACCATAGAATCAGAGCAATGAATGTGATGTTGTCCAATATTTATTTATTCAAAAAAAGATAAAAAACACTACAAACGGACACTCCAATTACACTTATCTGTATAGATAGATAAATTACAAGGTACCAATGTACTGTGTGATCAAGTTAACATAAGATACCTTATGTTGAAATAACTTGAGAGCCATAATATTCACATTGTAATGCTTTAACACTACAGACACTCCAATTTCATTTATCTGTGTAGATATATAAATTACAAAGTACCAATGTACTATGTGATCAAGTTAACATAAGATACCTTATGTTGAAATAACTTGAGAGGCATAATATTATTCTCGTTGTAAACCCATGTAATGACGCCATTGTAAGTGGCACTGTCATGCGAGATCGCATGTCAGTAAACTAGAATTATCTTTTTGATAGTTTGTTGTACACAACTTACATAGTATAGTAAGAATAACAAAGTTTAACAAAGTTTATTCACCATTTTTTTTTATTGGACAACATCACATACATTGCTCTGATTCTGTGATAAGTAGCTTAAGCACTTGTGTTACAGAAATCAGAAACAACGACGGTACCACAACACCCAGACCCGAGACAATATGGAAAAGTTCGTTTCCCATATTGACCCGACCGGGGATCGAACCCGGAACCTCAGAGATGGCGCTCGCCAAAGTCAGGCCCGCTCGCCTCTCGGCTACGGAGGTCGTCAAGAATAAATATAAGAATTTATTTATTAGCACTAACACAGGCCAAGCATACGCAATATGTCAAATTTATCGCATGAGACGACAAAAGTTTCGATACTGTTGATTGGCTAATACTGCACCCTTCGTTAGTACGGCAGAATAGCACACCGCACTCGGATTTCCAGCCAATCAGCAGCTGACGCACTGACTTAATCATTTTAACGTTTGTTAAGAGCGCGATAAAATTTAGTCGCGTTGCGTATTCTAGGCCTGACTATCAATACACAGTACACAGACATAAAAGTGACACTAATCTATATCTTTATTATTTTTATTTTGTAAGGAACGTATGTTCTTTACTAAAAGTGGAAGTACTTCCGCCGAGCTAGGTGTTATCTGCTCGGGGACCAAGGCCCTACTACCATTCTTGGTTTGTTGTATATATACTTAGTGGCGACGAAAACTCTGATATCGCGATGTAGGATATCGATGTCACGCATTACGTATGGAGCGTTGTTTACTACGCCAATTCTGCTGACGCTGTATTTGTGTCGACTTGTAGGTCATGTCGTAGGTCGGCACAGTACTCCCCCCCTTTGGAGTCCAAGCACGTGCCCGATGCGTGTAGTTGCAGGGAGGCAGCTGCTGCTACGCCGGTGTGGACCAATGACTCGGTCGTAGGGCTGCGATGGCCTGCTTCATTACACGGGCCCGGAACCAGGTGGCTTCGTCAGCTGCGGTGGTCCGGTGCTCTTGTCGTGGCTAAGCTGGCTGTTGAGGGTATGGAGACATGGCCTGATGCAAAGGCTCCGTTCTTCAAAGGCTGCTGATGTTCAGCTCAGTCGGGGTCACCAATGTAAGGAACGTATGTTCTTTACTAAAAGTGGAAGTACTTCCGCCGAGCTAGGTGTTATCTGCTCGGGGACCAAGGCCCAACTACCAATCTTGGTGTGTTGTATATATACTTAGTGGCGACGAAAACTCTGATATCGCGATGTAGGATATCGATGTCACGCATTACGTATGGAGCGTTGTTTACTACGCCAATTCTGCTGACGCTGTATTTGTGTCGACTTGTAGGTCATGTCGTAGGTCGGCACAATAGTATGCTTTATTAGTTAAAATTTTGTCGCGTTGCGTATTCTAGGCCTGACTATCAATACACAGTACACAGACATAAAAGTGACACTATTATATATCTTTATTATATTTATTTATTTATTTAATAGGTACACCAACAGAACATATACATAGCATTTTAGGGGTATGTGATACAGAGGTAAGTTCTAGTATATGCTCCAATAAGAGGAGTACACAGCATTCAAAATAGGAGCAACATAGAATTAGATAAATTTTTGTAAGGAAAATTGAATTTAGAAGACATATAACAAATTTAGTCAGATGACAATTGTGTAAATATAGAAACTTTTGTCGTCTCATGCGAGATATTTGACGTACCTATTGCGCATGATATTTCTTTATTTTCTTCTCTTACATAGAATTAGTTACAAGTATATTATGACTTATTCTAAACTTATTGTAAAATAGTCTATGCAAGAGACTGGTATCCGTACTAGGTAAGCCCTGTATGACAGATTACCAGTCTCTCCACTTCCGAACCGATAAATAGGTTATTTACTACGATAACTGTTACATCTGTAGACGTAGCAAAAAGAGAGGAAATACAGGATATTAACTTACAGCTTCATACTCGTATATATATATATATATATATATACATATTGTACTTCCAGCTATATTATGAGAGATAAGAGTGTGTGTATGTATGTGTTTGGAGTGTGTGTGTGTGTGGTTGTAATACTAATCTAATAAATTACTTATCACGCCGTTTCCTTTCCAGCGAGGAGTGGGAGAAAGTGAACATAACTGACAACGAGAACGGTACCCTCTCGTTCCATTACAAGCGCGTGTACACGTTCCAGCCGGAGCTGAGCGCCGGAGCCGACGACGATGCTGTCGTGGTGCCGAACATACCGATGCTGGTAAGTGGCACTTTTAATAGGAAGTCAAATGCGACCTACGTAGCCGAGAGGCGAGCGGGCCGGACTTTGGCGTCGCGCCATCTCTCAAACTCAAACTCAAATATTTCTTTATTCAAGTAGGTTACATGTAACACTTTTGAATCGTCATTGAATACAATGCAAAGTGACTCTACTGCCGGTTCGGAACCTATATCTACCGAGAAGACACCGGTAAGAAACTCAGCAGATAAGTTACAGTAGCAGTATCTAACTTAAAGCTATGTGTAGAACACTTTGGACCAAGTGATATAGTTTTATTTTGATGAGTGAAATGAAGTAGGTATTATTTTATTCTAAGAGGTAAGCTGGAGCAGACCAGTCCTCTGAAGTTCGATCCCCGGACGGATCAATGTTTGAAACGAACTTTTCTATATATAGTCATGTAGTAAGTAGCCTATGTCCGTCCTAGAGTTTCAACGTATACCTTTACCAAATTTCATGAAAAAAGTGGGGTAGGCGTGAAAACCGGACAGACGGACAGAGTTACTTTCGCATTTATAATATTACTAGCAGTGCCCGCGACTTCGTTCGCGTGGACTACATCCTTTTATGGTCGGTTTTACCCCTTTCTCCCCTTATATTCGAAACAAGAAGTAGTCTATATTTTAATCCAAGTTTCGAGCTATATTTGTGCCAAATTTCATATCTCTAACTTCAAAAATAAACATTTTTCCATATAAACTTCCAAAGATGGTATTACCCCCCTCTCCCCCTTATTTTCTAATTAAAAGTAGCCTATGTCCGTTCTTGAGATTCAACGTATACCTATTCCAAATTTCATCAAAGCCGGTTGAGAGGTTTAAGCAGGAAAGCGTAACAGACACTCAGACAGACAGACAGAGTTACTTTCGCATTTATAATATTAGTAGGGATTAGTAGGGAAGTAGGGATGAGAAACACAATTAGTACCAACGGCACCTTTTGAAACTATCATGCCCTAACTAAACGGAGAAAATATCACAATGTTAAAGTGATCCCGCGGGTTTGAACCCACGACCTCCGGGCATTTGAGCCTAACGTTCTAATCACTACTACAGAGGTGGTTATATTATTCGCAATAAACAGACGGTCAAATTTGTAATAAATGTATTTTTTTTAGATATGTATGTAATGTAAGTATTTAAGAGAGGTAGGTCATAGCGAGTTATCGGTCGAACTGGAGCAGCCCGACTGGTGAAATACCTCCACCTTACAGAAGACCGCAGCCAAATAACAATCACTTCGGTGTTGTTGTGTTCCTGCGTGTGAGCAAGGTTTACAGAGCTCCTGGGGGGTGCTACATTAGTAGCAGGGGTCAAGCCTTCAAGGTAAGGGCGACAAGTCCAGTAACAGCTTTATTATGCTGTACTTGTCGCCCTTAAGCTTGGACCTCATTACCAGTTAACATCAGATTGGATGAGGTTAATCTTGAAGTGCAATATAAAAAAATATGCCAAACATATAAGTACATGTAGTTATTTGTTATTTAAATGTTACTAAAAACGTTATTTTTATTTATGTAAAGATCAATTCCGTAATTCAATAATTACAACATTTGTATTCGTCTCGTCTCCACACGATGTATGTCGCCATATAAATGTCATCCCAGGTGTCTGTCCATCACTCTTGATTTGTGAACAATTTTGCCTTGAGACACACTCTAGATTGCACCAGTCTTGAAGTTGGGTTCTAGATTTAAGAAAACTGATATTTCAATTTTAAGACTTTCGCGTTCCATTTTAAACATTTAAAATAATTTAACGGGTCAAAACGCGACACCATTTTTACTTAGTAGTTAATACGAACTACTTACTGCCCGACGTTTCGGTTAGGTTGCACCAACCGTGCTCACGAGCTGACTCTAAGTAATAATCTAAGTAGTAAGTAGTAGTCTAGTAAGTAGTTCGTATTAACCACTAAATAAAAATGGTATCGCGTTTTGACCCGTTAAATTATTTTAAATGTTTAAACTTATATTTCGTTTAACTTTATTGCACAACAATTTCCGTCCTGACGCTATAACTCCAGAACGCACGAACCGATTACCACGGTTTTGCATTCGTTGAAAAGGTTTCGGGCTCCGTGAGGTTTATAGCAAAGAAAATTCAGGAAAAATTTCGACAGAAACGCGGGAAAATCCTCTAAGGCGAAACGAAGTTCGCCGGGACCGCTAGTGTATCATAAAAAAATAACTTCCGGACCGCAACAATATTGAGATTATGTCTTGAATGCAGTCATGTAACTGATACTAATAATAATAATTGTTTAACAAGACATGTGATTACAATCACGTGTAATTATTTGTAATTTTAGAATTATATAATGAGGATGATTTTTACTTTGTTAGACGTCTGCGAGTAGGAAGTCTTATTCATATTATTTGTTGCACTCCATAAGCAAATAATGATGCTACAGTCGCCGTCAGATATATCGGAGCAGACAAAGTGACCAAATACATCTGAACAGTTAAAATGTCAATAAGTTCCATACACCACAAGTTACCATTAATATCCGAACATTCATTACTTCAATAATATCTGAGCGCGACAAATACAGCATCATAAAGCTGTTACTGGACTTGTCGCTTTCCTTGAAGGCTTGACCCCTGCTACTAATGCAGCACCCCCCAGGAGCTCTGCAAACCTTACTCACACGCAGGAACACAACAACGCAGAAGTGATTGTTATTTGGATGCGGTCTTCTGTAAGGTGGAGGTTTTTCACCAGTCGGGCTGCTCCAGTTCGAGCGATAAATCGCTATGCCCTCTCTTAAATCATCTTACGATCTTAGTAGAATCTAAATCGATAATTAGCAACTGCGATCGTATCCCGTTGCGTGCTATCGGACGGAACGGCGACGTCTCGTGAAGCGTGGCGGAGCGTTGCGATGCGTTGCACATACGGAACTCGGAGATACTAGGCGTGGATGCACGGTAGAGATGCACAACTATCGATAAAATATTGATAAAATAATCGATAGATAGATAGATATACTTTATTGCACAAAATCTTTACAGAAATAGGTTTTACAGAAAAATTATAGTACAATTTAGGCGGTCTTATCGCTAGAAAGCGATCTCTTCCAGACTACCTCAAGGTAGAGGAAATAGTAGATGGCAAGAAATGGGTACGGTATCGATAAATAAAACTATCAAAGTCAAAGTCAAACTTTTTTATTCATGTAGATTACATTAGTAATACTTATGAATCGTCTCTATACAATGGAAATGAAGCTACCTCCGGTTCGGAACCTATAACTACCAAGAAGATACCGGCAAGAAACTCAGTAGTCAGTATCGATCAGTATTGATACTCGGGCCTTGATAACTACTAAAAATAATGATGGTACCAATACTATCGATTGTTTGTAAGCACTGTAATCAGAGTAGAATTACTTTAGCAATCGGTAGTTTTAGTGTGGCAGCGCTGTCACTACATTTTTCATACTGGCTACTCTGTTCTGTGGCATTTCCTGTGTCACCTGTCTGTGAAAGTTTTATTATAAAGTTAACAACTGAATTAGTACGTAAACCTTTTGTTTTACTTAATTGGGTAGGTAATTTGGTACGGGTGCTTTACTTGCTGATTAATATTAATTAATATTGGACAACATCACGTACATTGCTCTGATTCTGAGGTAAGCAGCATAAGCACTTATGTTACAGAAATAACGACGGTACCACAACACACAGACCCCAGACAATATAGAAAATTTCGTTTCCCATATCGACCCGACCGGGGATCAAACCCGGAACCTCAGAGATGGAGCGAAGCCATGTCCGGCCCGCTCGCCTCTCGGCCACGGAGGTCGTAAATTATGTCACTAAAAATTAGAATTACAGGCTCAATGAGCCTAAAGTCGAACTTAGTAGGAACCTAAGAGGCACAATTTTTAAATTTTTAATAGATAACACTCCATACGTAATGCACGATTACCCAATAAGTCGATCCTACATCGCGATGACAGAGTTTTCGCTGCCACTAACTATATATACAACAAACCAAGATTTGTAGTCGAACCTTGGTCCCCGAGCAGATAACACCTAGCCCGGCGGAAGTATTTCTACTTTTAGTAAAGAACATACGATCCTTACAGATTAATTGAAAACATGGTAGTATACCATACTCCAAAGTAAGTAGGTACCTACATATAGTAACTCTAACAATATTTACACACGTACTGTAACGCATGACCGGGCAATGAACCCACATACCTGCGTTGCAATGGTTAAACTTATTGTATTAGCAATAAGATCCAATTTCGGCTACCTCTTGGATACTCGTCTCACGGTTAAAGATAAGCCAGGAATGAGTGTTTAGTGTAATAAGGAAGGTTTAACCGAGTTTTTCTTAACCTTATAGACAAGATTTTTGATAAAATGTCTGCCTTACCATCGACCAACAAGACATTTAAGTCGTTAGTTAATTCAAAGTATTAAAATGTAAATGAAAAATAAATAAATATAAATCCCTACTAATATTATAAATGCGAAAGTAACTCTGTCTGTTACGCTTTCCTGCTTAAACCTCTCAACCGATTTTGATGAAATTTGGTATAGGTTGAATCTCAAGAACGGACATAGGCTACTTTTTATTAGAAAATAAGGGGGGAAGGGGGGTAATACCACCTTTGAAAGTTTATATGGAAAAATGTTTATTTTTGAAGTTAGAGATATGAAATTTGGCACAAATATAGCTCGAAACTTGGATTAAAATATAGACTACTTTTTGTTTCGAATATTAGGGGAGAAAGGGGTAAAACCGACAATGAAAGTATGTAGTCCACGCGAACGAAGTCGCGGGCACAGCTAGTAAATAAATAAATATTAGACAACATCACATACATTGCTCTGACTCTGTACTCTGTGGTAAGTAGCTTAAGCACTTGTGTTACAGAAATCAGAAACAAATTAAATGAATGAAACAGAGAATGGCGGTGTGTTTCCATTTACAATAAAATACAAGTCCTAAGTATATTTCCATTACTGTAAATAGTTACATATTTACAAGCTTGGATTTACGAGTTATATTTGTACCAGATTTCATATCTGTAACATAAAAAATATAATCAATTTCCCATATTTCAAGGATGGTATTCCCCTCATCCACCCTTATATTCATAATAAAATGTCATAGGCTACTTTTTGTTTTGAAAGTAAGGGGGAATGGGTGTAATACCGCCCTTGGGAGTTTATATGGAAAATTTTGTTAGTTAGAGATTAGAAATTTGGTACAAATATAGCTCGTAATTTGGCTAATAGCTCGTAAATCCGTTTTAGAGGCTCCACTTTTGCCTAAAATAAATTTCTTCAAAATTGGTTCAGTGGTTTAGGCTTGAAAGCCGGACAGACAAACAGAGTTACTTTCGCACTTACAATATAAGTATAGATAGCAATATATGACGTATTATATAACTTATCAATTCGCTGCTTCTTAAATAGTTTCGGAGCATTTTAAAATCGCATTTTTAAAGATAATTTGCGAGAAATCAATTTGATCGATATAAAATACAGTCCTCTCTTACAATACTTATTGATACTATTATTTACGTCGACCCCGGTGGCGCAGTGGCTAACGTAGGCGGACAAAGCGCGAAAGGTCCCGGGTTCAGGTCAATTTGGAAAGCGAAATTTTCTAAATTGACTTGTGTCTGGGTGTGCTGGGACGACGCCCCCAGTTAGTATCAGTCGGTGCTCATAGTACAAGGGGAAACCTTAGTTTGAGACCAGGTGATTGGTGTGGTTGTCTGGCGCATTTATATTTATTTATATTTGTGAATGGTGTCCACTTTGGACTTTACATCGTTCTTATGTCATTCACATAAGAACGAATATTGAACTGCAACTGTTTATGTTTAATATGACGTAATGCACTATTTGAACCAAACCAGCATTACATAAGTAGTTCCTATTTATGTAACTAGATGGCGCTGTACGTCTTTACATCGCGGTGGTAACATTTTTCTTCGAAACTACTTAACCCAAATGGTACTTAGAATAATAAATAGATTTATTTGGAGATAGAATACGCAGCAACAGTTTACCTGGACTAGTTGTCGACGTACATATTTACAACTAGAATCCTTATTTGTAGACTGTAATTCACGAAGTTATTAAAGTAAAATTAACACGTTTAAAGAATATTTTATTGCACTCATTTGAAAGCCGCGCAGACATTACTCTAGGCCAGTCTTTCCCAAACTGGGGCATGACGCCCGCTTGTGGGTGCGGAGACCTTTTTTTTTTGGAGGAAATGCTTACCGCACCGTCACTCTCTGCGGGGAACAGAGAGTGGTGTGTCGGGCTCGCACCGACTAAAACCTCCTCGGTGGCCAACGCTGCGCAGTTGTGGGGGAGTCGGGATCCCTTGCAGACTCTACACAGGCTCCCCCACAGCGCCTACCGTCAATGGGCTCTCTTTGCCGCGCATAACGACCCAGAAGAAGGAGATCCCTATACCTACCTATAACTCATTGTTTTATATCACGCTCGAGCTGTGTTATTTGGTACAATATTTGGTAACCGTAGTCTGAACTCTGCGATACAAGCCATGCTTAGTGCAGGGTTCGCTAGTCTTAAGTTCATTGTAAAAGCATTTAACTGGCAAATAAATGATTTTATTATTATTATTATTATTATTATTACCTACCGAGCGTTGCATCTGCTCTCGGACCTACTGATCCCACATCCGACTACCGATGTGTTCGTTGACAGTGTTGGTGTGTTCAAACACGCTTGTTATATGTTTCTGAACAAGTAATTTGTATATCTATCTTGTTGTTTACCATATGTACGTCTTGGTTGTAAAACTGTCATGGCATATGTTATTGAAGAAATAAATAAATAAATAAAAGGCCCAAAATAAAATTCAGGGGCGTTGATGAGATTCAAGGACATTCGTTATTTGTATTTAAAACTAGCTGTCCACATAGACGTCGTCCTGCCTTAAGGCACGCGACGACTTTTTAATTATATATTTTTTAATTTTTTTCTTTCATAAGAACCTTCTCCTGACAATAACAAAGACAACTAAAAAAAAGGGTAATTGTTCCATCCGTTCACGCGTGATGGCGTGACCATGGGAAATAGGGATTCATTTTTATATTTATATATAGATTTACAAATATTAAAATCCTCATACATATTTTAAGAGAGGCAGGGCAAACCGATTTATCGCTCGAACTGGAGCAGTCCGACTGGTGAAATACCTCCACCTTACAGAAGACCGCAGCCAAATAACAATCACTCCGGTGTTGTTGTGTTCCTGCGTGTGAGTAAGGTTTCTAGAGCTCTTGGAGGGTGCTACATTAGTAGCAGGGGTCAAGCCTTCGAGGTAAGGGCGACAAGTCTAGTAACAGTTGTACTATGCTATACTTTTCGCCCTTAAGCTAGGAACTCATTACCACTTAACATCAGGTGGGATGAGGTCAATCTTGGAGTGCATTATTAAAAAAACTATACAACATCCATAAAGTTGAAAACTGATCTGGTATGGTGTGGTGCTGTGGTGGTTCTTGGTTGTGATGTGCTGATGTGAGTGCTGGCAACTCTGCTCTCGTTTCCCACAGCGTCACCGTAGAGGCGTTCTTCCGGTGGGTTTTGTGGTCACATTTTTTTTATTTTTAAAATAAATAAAAAATCTAAATCTTACACCTCATAATGAAACGAACAAACGAAAGGATTTGTTTTTGAAGATTTATTCAAAGAATGGGAATTAACGTGGTTTTTTGTTTTACAGAAATAATGTTTTGAGTTTTGAAGGCGCTTAATTCGCATTTGAAGTGAATTGGTTGCGATTATGAGAATTAATAATTGCTATCTATAATCGGATCCGATATATTTTGTTTTTGGGAGTAGACCTCTAGGTGGACGGAGCGTAACCATTTCACCACAAGAAATAAATTATAAAAAAGGGGCGCTGCAGAATAGTTGATTCTCTAAGGAGGCGTTAGCGCAATAAGTTTGAGAACCTCTGCTTTGCACATAATATCACACATTATAACATGTGCGCTCAAACGTACTTTATAATAAATTACCAACAGTACTCGAGTGAAAGTTGCAGTTTCACTTTTGAGACGAAATATACCTACTAAAAGTTGGTTAATTTTCAATCCTTTACTTAAGTTAGACAGGGAATTTTTCTCTCCCATTTTATATTTTATACTTAATTAAAAATAATAATATATATGACAATTATAATTTTTAAATAGTTTACTTTGACTTGGCGCTTTATATTTAAAATTTCATGAGTGCATCCGAACGAAAAAACATTAAGGAAATAATTTAACTTTTTTTTTATATTGCCCTTCAAGGTTGACCTCATCCCACCTGATGTTAAGTAGTAATGAGGTCCTAGCTTAAGAGCGATAAGGACAGCATAATAAATCTGTTACTGGAATTGTCGCCCTTACCTTGAAGCTTGACCCCTGCTACTAATGTAGCACCCCCCAAGAGCTCTGGAAACCTTACTCACACGCAGGATAACAACACAGAAGTTATTAGGCTGCGGTCTTAAACTTACAGTTAAAGTCATCAATATTGATTACTTATCTTAACTAGTAGTAAATATTGGTAATTACGAAGCAATACTTCTTTTTTATAATAACAATCCAACACGTTTACGTAAAACTCCCACATTTTGAAAAATCTCACGTGAGGTTAGGGATGGGGGAGAGGGTTGAATAAAATCTCATGACATCTCACCGCTGGGGAGGGGGGAGGGAGGGGCAGGTAGCGATGAAAGAAAGAAAGAAAGAAAGAAAGAAAACATTTATTGACTCAACTTACAAACAAAACAAAAAACATAATCTGTTCTAAACATAAATGGATTGTCTATGAGACAAAAGGAAAGAGATAAGTCCTTGTCTTTTAAGGCCTATTAAAACGACTTGCCTTACAGGACTCGACTCTAAGATGAAGACTAAAGGTTCGAATTTTTATTAATAAGACAAACAGGCCTAGCATGCGCAATACGTCAAATTTATCGCATGAGACGTCAAAAGTTTCGAAACTGTTGATTGGCTATTAGCACACCGCACTCGTATTTTTGGCCAATCAATACCTGACGCACTGACTTCAATCGATTTTGACGTTTTTTACGAGCGCGATAAAATTTTGTCGCGTTGCGTATGCTAGGCCTGTTAGTCGTTGTTTTAAAAGACAAAGCAATTAAATAGACTACAGTTGTTTTAAAAAAACTAAAAGCCTAAAACACCTTAGTGTTACATGAACATGACTCATACCCTACATGGAATGTGTCTTTAATTTGAAAACAAACGTAAATGTTGTTGTTTCCCGATTTTATTTTACTTAATTGAATTATCAAAACGTTCGATTTCCTATATGACACGCCAGCCCAAGGCGATAAGGCGTTTTTAGTATATTTAGTCTTTTTAGTATGTTAAGCCTTTTACGTTTTAAGGTTAAAGACTACGACTAAAATAAGTCGTCAGTTTGCAGTCTTATGACTAAAGACTAAAGGCTTACAAGAGTAATTTAGTCGCGAGGTTTTAAAACCTAATCGATTTTTTTATTTTTATAGTACTTTACGCCGTACTAGCGAACTTTAAATATTAGAAACAGAAAAAAATGATCTCCTTTTGCGGTGCGGGAATTGAACCCACGACCTTCACGTATCGCGCGTGCTGCTCTTACCAACTGAGCTAAACGCAAGTTATTATAGGCGATGAAATTTTTCTGCTGTATCAACCGTTAGCCTTTCGGTAAGTGCCCTCTGCCGAATATGTTTAGAACTACATACTTATCGTGGGTTCAATTCCCGCACCGCAAGGGGAGATAAAAATTTTCTGTTTCTAATGTTTTAAAACCTAGTCTAGTCTTTTAAATACGCTTTAAAGAACTAAGTCTCTTTCATCACTAGGGACAGGTACCCCCTAACGAATCGAGTACGGAACCCAAAGCAAATTGAATACCGCAATCGTCGCTTCATTTAGCATTACACCCACCATTATAACGTAACGGTATGGTATGATAATACACCGCTACAAGCTCGCTGTGTGGGCGTAGTGACGCAACTGTGTATCGTCAGTCGCCGTCAGATATGCTAGAAGCAGACAAAGTGACCAAATACTTCTGAACAGTTAAAAATGTCAATAAGTTCCATACACCACAAGTTACCATTAATATCTGAACATTCATTACTTCAATAATATGTGAGGAGATGCTTGTCAATAATTTCTGTACACACAACTAACCAATAATATCTGAACTAGTGTTGCCGTCGATTCGATTGTCTATCGATTATAATCGATTATTCCAAAAGAGGCCTAAATAATCTAATAATCGATATGACAATCGATATAATCGATAAAATCAATATAGTACAATATCAAGTTGAAAGCGATACTATCGATATAATCGATTATATCGATATAATCGATTAATTTGCAATTATTTTTAAATTTAATCGTCATTCATATAAATTGTATTCTTAGACATAACACATTCAAAATGAAACCGTGAAAAAGTTATTTATACCCTACTTTTTATTCATAAAACGTGATAGCTAAGTTTCTTGGTACCTACCTGAACTGTACCATCATAGCGATCTATCTAAAAATAATTGCAAATTAATCGATTATATCGATATAATCGATTATATCGATAGTATCGATACTATCGATACTATCGATTGTCATATCGATTATTAGATTATTTGAGGGGGGATAATTGATTAATCGATAATCGATTATCCGGCAACACTAATCTAAACACTCATCTACACAGGTAGATAAATGAGACACATGACGTGCGTGACACATGACGTTATGAGTTATGACAAAATAATTATGAGCAGTTTCAAAAATAAAAAAGTTCCACACACTACTAGTTACCAATTTATTTATTTTTTTATAGTTTTGAACATCACATACATTGCTCTGATTCTGTGGTAAGTAGCTAAAGCACTTGTGTTACAGAAATCAGAAACAACGACGGTACCACAACACACAGACCCGAGACAATATAGAAACGATCGTTTCCCATATTGACCCGAGTGGGGATCGAACCCGGGAACTCAGACATGGCGCTCGCCAAAGTCAGGCCCGCTCGGCTACGGACGTCGTCAACCAATAATATCTTATTGGACAAAACGCTCCACGATTTCTTTCATAATAAATCATATTAGTAAGATATTATTTTGTTACTTTTAGTATGTGTTTTTTAGTTTTTTAAACGAATATTTATACATTTTAGTCTTCTTAATATTGAAACTTAATTGTCTACTTACTAATTTAAAATATTTATAGGTATTTGAAAATATTTATTATTTTTCATATTCCTGACAGCAAACCATTGACTTTCATTTGAGACCCATATTATGGGGGTGCATTTCAAAAAGCCTGTCCGCCATATTGGATTTAAGTTACGTGACTATTTTTTACGTATGTCTGACAGCAAACTCTTCATTTGATACCTTATATCATGGAGGTGGATTTCAAACCGCCATATTGGATTTGTAGCTAGTCATGTATTGTCATCAGAACTCAGAGAGCGTGTGCGAAATTTCGCCATAATCGAAGACCGGGAAGTGGGTCAAATTAAGATTCCAATCAATCATTTATTGTGTTAAATTAAAGATATATCCAAGATTTATTTACCTACATACATGGTTACAAGCGAAGCTAATAAAAGAGTGTTAAATTCATCGTCGGTTCCGACATATTTCGTTTTTGGGAGTAGACCTACTTGGCCAACTTCCGAATTCCTCGGTTTATTTTTAAAAGTCGGCCATTTTTGCCGAAATTCCATAAACGAACATGCATAATACCTTCTTAGCGCGTGTTTGGGCGACATTTTTGGTAAAGGCTACCAAACTGGTATTAATATACAGTTTACCTTGTTACCTGTCTTTATTTTAGCTGACCGCGGTTTGGCTGTTTTATTTTGGGATAAAAGTTTGTCCTGGTGCAAAATTTTAAATTGGTAATAAGATTAAAGTTCTTTTTTTATTACTCTTCAAGATTGACCTCATCCCACCTGATGTTAAGTGGTAATGAGGTCCTAGCTTAAGGGTGACAAGTATAGCATAATAGAGCTGTTACTGGACTTGTCGCCCTAACCTTGAAGATTTGGCCCCTGCTACTAATGTAGCACCCCCCAGAAGCTGGAAACCTTACTCACACGCAGGAACACAACAACACCGAAGTGATTGTTATTTGACCGCGGTCTCATGTAAGGTGGAGGTATTTCTTCACCAGCCGGACTGCTCCAGTTCGTGCGATAAATCGCTGTGGCCTACCTCTCGTAAACAAGTTCAGGTTTTGTTCATTATAATATTTTATGTTATGTTAGAAATATTGGTTTTTCTATTCTTTATTGCTAATAAAAACCTGCCTCTTGAATCACTCTATCTATTAAAAACTACCGCATCAAAATCCGTTGCGTAGTTTTATAGATTTAACGCATATAGGGATATAGGGACAGAGAAAGCGACTTTGTTTTGTACTATGTAGGGACAATGAATCCCTATTGCCCTCGGTCACGCCATCACGCGTGAACAGCTGGACCAATTACACTTTTTTATTGTTGTATTTGTTATTGTCAGGAGAAGATTGTAATGAAAAATTTTTAGGATTCCATTGTCGTCGTGGTTGAACACCAATTTGAATTAAATAGTCACGGTTAAGATAAGACAACGTCTGACAGCGAACGGGACAGCAAATGAGCAATATGCAATCAATTTGTCAATCTCACTGTTAATTCCATAATCTTCAAGGTTTTTAATTCAAGGTGTGACGAAGGCAAGCCATAATTACGAGGAAACATATTCTCGTTCACCTTTGTAGGAGACTTTGACCGCAAAGCTATGTCGTGCTATAAATAAAATACGAAATAATAAATACGAAATAATAAATAAACAATATGGAGTCTTGACTTCTGATTGAATTTGAACTGACTCGATAGGATTTTTTTTATATTGCACTTCAAGATTGACCTCATCCGACCTGATGTTAAGTGGTAATGAGGTCCTTTTTTTTTTTTTTTTTTTTTTTTTTTTTTTTTTTTTTTTTTTTTTTTTTTTAACGACAGGAAATGCCTTGACGCACCTTACCGCAGCCGAGGGTGACTGCGGCGTGTGTGGGACTCCCAGGGAGCAGACCTTACTCCCGACTCCGCCCTGAAAAGGGCGGGGACTACCCACTATAACCTGTCGGTGGACCTCATCGCCTGAGTGGCAGTGCCGTGGGTATCCCGGTCAACGTTGAACTACCATAGCACCGCCGGCGGTATGGCCGCTTAAGCCGTTCAGATCTCACCCCCCATGATAATCAGGGAAGGAGCGGAGGTGGCCGGTCCGACAGGACCACCCCCGCCTCACCTTGGAGGCCGTTGGTGTAATGTCGACTGTGGTACCCTCATACGCACAGCCGACTGGTCTCCATGCGGTTGGTCAAGATGGACGTAGGACCGTCTCGTACGCATTCGCCGTCTTTTTCTGAGCGCAGGAGCTTCGGGATCTTCCTCTCTTTGACGCTCTGCCACTTCTTTCTGTAACATGACGCGTTCACAGAAAGAAGCAGCTGCTGACCAGGCCTCTTCGCTCCCGAGCATGGCTTGCATCATACTTGGGAGCGAAAGGTTACCATCTGCACCCAGAATTTGGGCCAACTCTGCTCTTTCTGTATACCACGACGGGCACGAGATCAGAGTGTGCTCCGCCGTGTCCTCAGACGTTCCGCAATGTGCGCATTGCGGTGTCTCCTCTCTACCTATCCTGTGCAAGTACTTCCGGAAACAGCCATGTCCGGACAGCACCTGCACTAAACGGTATGACAAAAAACCGTGACGGCGTTCAAGCCACTGCTGAAGTAAGGGCCCCATCGCATGGTAATGAGGTCCTAGATTAAGAACGACAAGTACAGCATAATAAAGCTGTTGGGCTTGTCGCCTTTACTTTGAAGGCTCGACCCCTGCTACTAATGTAGCACCCCCAGGAGTTCTGAAAATCTTACTCCAAATCCTTAACCTTACTCCAAAGACATATATGTTGTCCAATATCTATATATATTTTTTCTTTTTCCGCAGAGCGCTACCTCGCAATCAAAACACGCGGCCCGGTTTCTCCGACTCGCAATGGCTTCTATCATGGATATCCTCAAGATCAAGCCATTCGTGGAAGTGTCAGTGGGACAACTGCTGTGGGGGTACGAGGACCCGCTCCTGAAACTTGCCAAAGACGTCGTGCCGAAGGAGCAGAAGTTGCCTTACGAGGAGTTTGGACTGTTCTATGGCGTGAGTATTTTGAAGAAACAGAAGTTTGACTCTTTCAAAAGCACCGTGAAGAAACGTGTGGGCCAGTATGGCGGTGCTAACGGATAGGATATTACGGTATCAATTCCGTTCATGTGGGTTCCTCTCTTGCTTACCATCAGGCTGGGAGGAGACAACGTACTGTGCTTTTATTTAAAAAAAATAATCGTCATCAAAATTTTCATCGCCCCTTGCGTTCTTGTGTACATCGAGTGCTGCTCTTCCGACTGAGGTAACTGCAAGTTATCGGTATGCTTTATAGTTATAGTACAACTGGGAGTTGCTCAAGGGTCTATATTGGGTCCAGTTTTTTATTTAGTTAAAAAAGCTAGCGCGCAGACTTTATGGCTACGTGCGGCATGTTTAATTTTTATAACTGGAATTTTTAGGCGGGTGGCCTATATTTAGCGATGGACGTCGGCCGGCTGAAATGATGATGATAATTTAAAAGTTGCATAACAAACTGGGAGTTTCTCAGGGGCCTATATTAGGTCCAGTCTTTTATTTAATAAAAAAATGCGTAAGAATTAGCGCGCAAATGATGTTGCTACATTCAGCATGTTACATTACACTAATATCTTCTTTGATTACAGAAAAACGGCACATCCCCGGACGTGGTGACCATGTTCACTGGAGCCCAGAACATGGCGCAATACGGTGTCTTCGAGCGTTACAATATGAGGGACAAGCTGCCCCACTGGACCACGGACCAGTGTAACAGCATCGCCGGGTCCGATGGGTCCATATTCCCCCCTCACATCACGAGGAATGACACGCTCCACGTTTACGACAAGGACTTGTGCAGACTGCTGCCGCTACAGTGAGTGATCTTAATTAGTTAGCCATTTTGGCGACGATCTTATTAGGGAGCGTTCAAGTATAACGTACGCACGCAATTTTTGATGACTTTTCACCCCCTATGTAACGCATCGTAACGTTTTTCTGTGCTCCCGTTCCCCCTTTTTTTGAGGGATTCCCCGGAAACCGTAGGGACACCATTAAGGTTGCCAAATTGGGAGTTTCATTTCTTAATTTTTATTGAACCCGAACGAGAACATAATAAAAATAACAACACTAATACAATCCAGGGATTTCCTGTAAAACCACGAAAAGGGTGGCTAATTGGGAGTTATAATTTCATATTTTATTTATTTAAAATACAACGTTTTACGAGAGAAAATTGCGTTACGGAATACTTGAACGCTCCCTTAACTCAGGGGAAAATATTCATTTATTCAGACATCCACGAAATCTCTAGAAATTTCAGGAAATTCCGATAAATGTAAAATATTATTGTTTATTACGTGATTTCTCGAAATCCCATGATTCCACATTTCCCTGCGACATAAATAAATTGTGAGCGAGTGTTCCAAGTTTGGCGTTTTACCCCCTCAATTTCAGGGTATTTGAATAAAATACGGGTTTAGTTGCCTGGCCAGGATAAGAGGGGAGGGTTTTTGTAGGGATGAAATAATTTGGGGTCTTTATTGCTTGGCAATTAAAATTAGGTGTTTGGCTCTTAAATTAAGGGGGAATATATAAAATGAACTAAATAAGAACGACGGACGACTGATGGCTGATATGGAAAGTGAATTATTTATTTATTTTCGTTTTCCTCAATAAATATTTTGCACGGGCGCACCCGTTTCTCGATATCTACTTTTTCCTCTACCTAAAGGTTGTCTGGAAGAGATTGCTTTCTAGCAATAAGACCACCTAAATTGTACTTAATTATGTCTGTAACGCCAATTTCTTAAAATGTTTCTGTGCAATAAAGTGTATCTATCTATCTATCTAATTATGGAACGGTATTAACGACTCGTAGTCGAGAAATAACTTATTACACCGCGCAGTCTCATTTTTGACATGTCTCTCTAAACACTTCACATTGGCGGAATCACTGCGTCGTTTCTAAACGCGGGAAAGGGGCCGTCCATAAATTACGTCATCGATTTTTTCAGATTTTAGACCCCCCCCCCCCTACAATCATCCTATCGTCATTTCTTAATGACCCCCCCCCCCTTCTCCCAAAATTGATGTCATTACCAGTTTAACAAAATTTATTATCAATACATAGTATAAAACAAAGTCGCTTTCGCTGTCTGTCCCTATGTATGCTTATATCTTTAAAATTATGCAACGGATTTTGATGCGGTTTTTTTTAATAGATAGAGTGATTCTTAGGAAGGTTTATATGTATAATACACGGGCGAAGCCGGGGCGGGCAGTTTGTATTATTTGTAATATTATTGTTAGAGTATTTTATCTGTAGTTATTACTGTATTTGTGTACATCTATGTATGTTTATTATGAGTTATTTTAGTATTGTACGCGCCTTAGCTAGCCGCCTCTCACATTTGCAGTCTCACTTACTAGGTGTGCTGGAAGAAATTTCTTTTTAGAAATATCTTTTTGTACGTGAACAATAAACTATAAATAAATAAATAAGAATGACATCAATTTCGAATAGTCATTAGTAAGGCGTACTGTTCTTCAACACTGCGCTACCATAACATTTCGCAGAGCTCATATTCACAACATCGTCTGATGGTTACAATATTTTCACACGGCCGAAGGTTTACACAACAGTTGGTAACCAGAAACGCGTTATCCATTGTTTGTATCTTATGTCACGTCGATACGAGAATTAACGTCAACTACGACAGCTATGTTTGTTTTTATATTACACTTCAAGATTGACCTCATCCCACCTGATGTTAAGTGGTAATGAGGTCCTAGCTTTAGGGGACAAGTACAACATAATGTACTTTGAATTAAATGTTATTTTATTTTTTTTATTTAAAATAAAGATGTCACTGGACTTGTCCCCTTTACCTTGAAGGCTTTACCCCTGCTACTAATGCAGCACCCCCCAGGAGCTCTGTATACCTTACTCACACGCAGGAACACAACAACACCAAAGTGATTGTTATTTGGCTGCGGTCTTCTGTAAGGTGGAGGTGTTTCACCAGTCGAGCTGCTCCAGTTCGAGCGATAAATCGCTATGCCCTACCTCTCTTATAAATGTTTGATTGATTGAGACTAAGTCAGGTAGGAAAACGAAATGAATGTTGTCTGATATTTTTTTTTCCGGCAGATACCTCCGCGACGTGGAGTCCGCGGCGGGGGTGGAGGGGTACCGCTTTACCCCCCCTGAAGACGTGTTCGCGAACGATGAGCACAACCGCTGCTTCTGCCCGGCGGGCCCGCCCTGTGCCCCCAACGGTCTCTTCAACGTCTCACTGTGCCAATACGGTGTGTATATATCTTCATTTCTCTATTGCATGTAAGAAACATATGTTCTTTACTAAAAGTGTAAGTACTTCCGCCGAGCTAGGTGTTATCTGCTCGGGGACCAAGGTCCGACTGGACCAAGGTCCGACTACCAATCTTGGTTTTGTTGTATATATAGCTAGTGGCGACGAAAATTCTGACATCAAAGTCAATCTTTTATATTCACATAGATTACATTAGTAATACTTATGAATAGTCTCTATATATAGCAAATGAAGTTACCTCCGGTTCGGAACCTATAACTAAAGAGAAGATACCGGCAAGAAACTCAGTAGTTTTTTTTACAAATGAAAGCTACACTTATTACTAATTTTGCACTAAGACACACAGTTAGTTTGTCAATTGTAAAATAAAAATTAAAATCAATTATTGAAAAAAATAAAATAAAAATAAAACAAAAGTATTTGTAAATTAAATTAAATTAACTGTGTAGGACTTACATGCGTCAACGTGGCCCAATACTGACATTGATTGGAAAAATGTGTCATACTATATTTTTAAAATAATATAAAACACGTAAGTACAGGCGAGCACACTAGTCACTGATCCACACGTTCCTGTCATTCAAATACGAAGAGTATTTGATAATACTCTTCTACTTTGTAGTAGCGTTTTTTCAAAAAACAACGTTTGACAAATGTCTTAAATTTGTATAAAGGTAACTCAACAATAACTCGAGGGAGTTTATTAACGCGATGTAGGATCGATGTATTAATCGGCTAATCGTGCATTACGTATGGAGCGTTGTTGTCAATTCTGCTGACGCTGTATTTGCGTCGACTTGTTGGTCATGTCGTAGGTCGGCATTGCATTTCAATATTGAGCTCATCCCACCTGATGTAAAGTGGTAATGAGGTCCTTTTTTTTGAGGGTGGGAAAATGCCTTTTCGCACCATACCGCTGCCGTGGGGGCGACAGCGACGTCTAGAAGCGGCGAGGAATACCCGAACTAAAAACCCTTTCCACATTCTCATCGCCTATTGACGGCGTCATGGGATATCTGGCGACCTAAACTGCCACAGCGCCGTAGGCTGGTAATGAGGTCCTAAGGAGTAAGGTTTCCAGATCTCCTGGGGGGTGCTACATTAGTAGCAGGGGTCAAGCCTTCAAGGTAAGGGCGACAAGTCCAGTAACAGATTTATTATCCTGTACTCTTCGCCCTTAAGCTCGGACCTCATTACCACTTAACATCAGGTGGGATGAGGTCAATCTTGAAGTGCAATATAAAAAAATAAAACAAAATTTAAAGAAGAGCAGAGTTTCCTAATACAAGCCGATCTGTTGCTTAAAAGGAAGCTTCAACCAGAATTTGTTGTGTGTAATGTGAGTTACTGAATAAATAAATTTGATTTTCATATCAATCTCAGAAATATATAAAGATTATAAAGACGACTTCCGTGGCGCAGTGGCTAAGGTCAAAGCGCAAAAGGTTCCGGGTTCGATTCTCGTTTAGGTCAATCTGGAAAACGAACTTTTTTTTTTTTAAAACTTTATTGCACAAAAAAAGTACAAAAGGTGGACTTAATGCTAGGAGCATTCTCTACCAGTCAACCGTTGGGTCATGCAGATAGTACGTCTATGTAGTATAGTACTTTTCTAAATTGACTTGTGTCTGGGTGTGCTGGGATGACGCCCCCAGTTAGTATCCGTCGTCTGGTACTCATAGTACTTACACGGGGAAACCTTTTGAGACCAGGTGATAGGTGTGGTTGTCTGGCGCATTTATTTATTTATTTGTTTCTTCTATTCCAGATTCCCCGATAATGCTGTCATTCCCCCACTTCTACTTAGCCGACCCGAGCCTACGAGAGGCAGTGGAGGGTATCTCCCCCCCTAACGCGGAGGACCACAGGCTTTTCATCGATGTTCAGCCGGTATGTATTATTATTAAAGTACTTGGGGCTGTGCAGTCCTAGTAAACTGTGGTCACTGCGACCTATCAGGTCTTTTATATTGCACTTCAAGATTGACCCATCCCACCTGATGTTAAGTGGTAATGAGGTCCTAGCTTAAGGGTGACAAGTACAGCATAATAAATCTGTTACTGGACTTGTCGTCCTTACCTTGAAGGCTTGACCCCTGCTACTAATGTAGCACCCCCCAGGAGCTCTGGAAACCTTGCTCACACGCAGGAACACAACAACACAGAAGTAATTGTTATTTGGCTGCGGTCTTCTGTAAGGTCTAGTACGACTCGCCACCAGTTTAAAGTAACTTCTTTAGCCGGGTCGATTCTAGAAAGTCTAGTACCTTTATGGCTTTTAGACTTTTTATTTAATCCGTTTGGGCTATGTGTCATCCCAGTATGTTGGCTTTTGACCTCAATCACAGCCACATTGGTAATGCTAAAGTAGACGCCCAAAGCGCGTAAGGTATCGAGTTTGATTCTCGGTCTAGACAATTTGGGAATCTAACTTTTCTAAATTGATTTCAGCCTAGGTGCGTTTAAGGAAAAGGAAATAGCAGATTGTCACTAATAATTTAATTAATGTCGGTGTTTCTACTTTCAAAAATAAATAAATGTTGTATAAATAATAATTAACACAAATAAAAACACTTCCGATTTAACAAATCTAACTATAAATAAAAATATTGATTCTTCAATCATTTTAATATAACAAGGTCGTTTTAATATACTTACTGACAATATTTTCGTACTTTTACCGTAACATAAGTAATTTTTATACTTTTGATCCATTTTATCGCAACAATAAGTATGTAATGTGTAAGCATGCTGAGATTACCTTTTATTACAAGTGCAGTTAGCTGTTAATATACTGTATAAATTGTAAGTTTTTGTTTACTGTTTCTTGTGTTGGTAATCCAATAAATAAATAAATAAGACCATTTTATTCATCAATACTCAATACATTTATTGTCAATCATATGGTGTAAGTAGGTGTTACATTCAGATATAGTACATATGAACCCTGATGGGTTTAACAATTTGAAACGACAGGCAGATTTTATTATATAATGAAGTAGGTATGCAAATGTTATGTCATCAGTATAAAGTCCTTTACCCAGCATATATATCATTGCATTAATTAAATCTTCCAAGAAAAAATAACCACGATGCTTATTTTTCTTAAGTCAGTACGTATTCTAGGCAACACTTGGGCGGCGTGAACTGCGTTTGGAGGTTTTTGGTGAAAAAACTACCTGACGGCATGTTTATTTTGATGACGTATTTCTCGTGTTCCAGGAGATGGGTATCGCGATGCGCGCCCGCGCCCGCATCCAGATCAACCTCGCCGTGTCGCAAGTGGTCGACATCAAGCAGGTCGCCAATTTCCCAGACATTGTCTTCCCCATACTCTGGTTCGAGGAGGTGAGTTTATCATAATCATAATCAATTAATTTATTTATCTTGGTTACAAGTAACACTTATGCATCGTCAAAATGAACAAACCAAAATTGAAGCTACAGCCGGTTCGGAACCGAATCCTACCGAGAAGAACCCGGCAAGAAACTCAGTAGTTATCCTAATCTTTACAATATTTGGGGCTGGAGAACTTAAAAATATGGTGTGCGAGCGAGCAGACAATCATGTGCATATATGTTTATCCATACTAATATTATAAATGCGAAACTCTGTCTGTTTGTTTGTCTGTCCGGCTTTCACGCCTAAACCGAAGATATTAATGAAATTTGGTGCGGGTATACGTTGAACCTCTAGAACGGACATAGGCTACCTTTTGTTTTGAAAATAAGGGGGGAATTGGCCAAAAGAAAAGAATGCCAAAAAACATTTCATGATTAGTGGAGGGCCCCATACTAACATTACAAAGCTGCTTTGTATGGCGATGCTAACGGATAGGATATTTCGGTATCAAATCCGTTGTCATCGCGATGTGGGTTCCTCTCTTGCTTAGCATCAGGCTGGGAGGAGCCAATATACTGCGCTACTATAAAAAAAAAACACGCACACACATTTTTCTTCTTCTTTCCTAGGGTTCATTTCCATGGCTTTATTAATAATAGTGAAACATTTATCGCAGGGCATCGACGAGCTCCCGGACCAGGTGACGTCGCTGCTGAAGCTCGCGACGAAGGCGCCGCCCATAGCGCGCGCGGCGCTCGGCTGGGGGCTCTCCGCGCTCGGCATACTGCTCATACTGCTGGCCGTCACATGTCTGATACGGTGAGCTGGACACAGTGAACGAAAAAACATAGACACATTTCTAACGCCTGAAAATGGTACCACGAAAAGTAGGGTAGTGTTGCCGTCGATTCGATTGTATATCGATTATAATCGATTATTCCAAAAGAGGCCTAAAAAATCTAATAATCGATATGACAATCGATAGTATCGATACTATCGATTATATCGATACCTATTTTTATTAGATATAATCGATTAATCGATTATATTGTATTTAACTACGATTATAATCGATTTATCGATATTAACGATACTATCGATTGTCATATCGATTATTAGATTATTTGAGGGCAAAACTAAAGTAGGGGACGGTGGGCGTGGCCTAAAAAAGTGAGCTAGCGACGGTGCGAATACCGTTGTAAGGAACGTATGTTACTACTAAAAGTGTAAGTACTTCCGCCGAGCTAGGTGTTATCTGCTCGGGGACCAAGGTCCGACTACCAACCTTGGTTTGTTGTATATATAGTTAGTGGCGATGAAAACTCTGACATCGCGATGTAGGATCGACGTATTGATCGACTAATCGTGCATTACGTATGGAGCGTTGTTTACTACGCCAATTCTGCTGACGCTGTATTTGGGTCGATCGACTTGTAGGTAATGTCGTAGGTCGGCATACCATTTTTACGAAAGCCGCGAGTCATAGGCGCGGACCAATCACAGCGCGTATTCCACCATTCTATGAGATGACGTAACTGAGGACCCCTTTGACAAACGTCTTTTTGTCGACCTAAACGCATTAGCCTTAAAGTTCATTTTTCAAGTGTCGATACTTTATTACTATATTGCGTATCTATTGCTTGTGTTCTTTACATTTGTGTGTGTTCTGGTGCCATTTAATATCCATTCAAAAGTGTTACACGTACTTGAATAAAAAAATATTCGATTTAATTGATTGATATATTTTCATTCATTTACCATCCGCAGATCGTCCCACCGCCAAAGTACCCTCAGGCTAGAAGGTCACGCCGTGGCGAAACCGCCTCCCCCCAAGGTGCCCAGCAAAGAGAACGGATACGAGCTGAACAGCAGACGGTAACCGCCCAACGGTGGGCTTCGACGGTAGGACGTGCGGGTCGCGCGAGAGAAGTTTTTGGGCAATTTTTATAATTTATACAGCACTTAGCGGCGAACAAAATTTTAATATTAACAAAAACAGACAAATGTAATCTCGATTTTATATTTTTATAGTACTAAACGCCGTACTAGCGAACTTTAAATATTAGAAACAGATTTTTTTTATCTTCCCTTGCGATGCGGGAATCGTACCCACGACCTTCACGTATCTACACCGCAAGAAGAGAAAAATCAATCTAAGCTATTTTCAAAGGTAGACGCAAATTTGTTTTAAATTGAAATAAGATCTGAAATTAAAAAAAAAACGATCTTTTCAAACACATTTACTTGTGTGCTGAAATAAATAGGTTACAATAACACAAAATGTTAATTAGAAAGGGACAGAATCTCGTTAATGTAAGGTAAAGGTAAGGTCTAATTAAAGTGGGGTTGGGGGTTTAAAAATAATATGTCTATTTTGTTAAATATAATACGTTAAAACCAGGTTTCATTCAAAAACATGGAAGAATGTGGTCGATTTTTGTTAAATTAATATTAAACTGTATTAGATATTTAAATTGCCCTAAAACTTTTATCGCATCGACCAAAAACTGCCTTAAGTGTTTTAAAATGTTTAATTAACATTCTGAATTCGAAAATGTTAAATACTTGAGAATGAACTATTTTTGTAAAACATTTTTATTATATGGAACGAATGATCTGTATTTTAGATCTTATGGCGGTGCAATTTGTATTTCATAGATTAGAATTCCGCATATCATAGACATTGAACACAGACTGAGAAATAGAGCTAACGATTTTATTTAAATTTTAATCCAAATAAACATTATTGGATTTATTTTTTATTAAAAACTGGCGTTCCCGGCGAACTTTGTTTCGCTTTAAAGGGTTTTCCCGCTTCTCTGTTGAAATTTTTCCTGAATTTTCTTTGCTATAAACCTCACGGAGCCAGAGACCTTTCCAACGAATGCAAAACCGTGGAAATCGGTTCGTGCGTTCTGGAGTTATAGCGTCAGGAAGGAAAATCCGACTTATTTTTATATAGTAGATTTTACATTTATGATTATCGCATTCCAATAAAAATGTGCTGTTGTTTTTGAAAATTTTATGCTTTTTGATTAAAGTGATTATTAATTAATTGATCGGTTACTCTGTTTCTCAGTATGGTTTCATGAGGAAAAGTGACTTTTCGAGATATAAATCAATTAATTTTATACCACGAAGACTCACTTTTAAGATTCAATGAATAATGAAAGATTATTACAATTTTCTTATTTTTTATTAAGTCAAGTTTAGGAAGTTTAGTTCCGCATATAAAGATCTATAATGAAACAAATACGTTTAGTTTATTATTTGGCATTTTTTTTATTTGTTTAATATCATACCACCTCATATGTTGCTAATTTTTAATTCTTAAGTCTTACAATTGTGATAGTACTATCATTATTTTTATTCCAATTTAAAAAAAAAGTCAAATATATGATGTTTGAACAAATTATCATTAATTTTGTAAATTGACTTGTGCATAATTTTTGAGAGAAAAATGCGGTATTTTTTTTTTATAGATGTGACTGTTTAATTCTGTAAATACGAATTATTTTTAATTTTTAATCTATTTTCTTTGGGCTTCGGGATGCCATCTTAATGTTGCTGCAAGTGACGAATGTATTAAATGAACTATTTTATTGTATTACCGATAGCTACTAGTCTTACGGCTCCGTCCTCAGGTGATTTTTGTAGGTTTTTAATAACACTTTTTAATATACTTTTTTCCTAGAATTAAATCTATTGAGGCAAGGTTTCCTTATATTTTTATTAAAGTCTCTTTTTTGGATTTACGCGTTATTTTTCTTAGCTAATCTAGATGAGGTTAGCATTTTTTATTTTACATTAATCTATATTTGTCATGAATCACATATGACTCGTGTCAAATTCATAAAAAATAATAGTGGTGCACGAATCGTATGTAAAATTTGCGCGTAAATCCAAAATTAAGACAACTCTTATCGTCTCATTTCAATTTATTATTACAATGTAGGTGCTTTTTATAAATGGACATTTGAATTACTAAGTAATTAATTGCAAAGCTCTTAATTGTTCACGTGTACATTTAAATGGTACTTTTAATGTTATTCAGGTTAAACTACACATACAAGTTTTATGTGAATCAAATGACATTCAATTTAATATTCTGAGTAGACCTGATTTAAAAAACAATGTTATTATTTTTTTTTTTTCATCTCGGGAGCTCAATCCAAATGTAATTTGTGCTTAATACTTTGGACATCACATTAGTAGTAATGTATGTAATATATCTGCGTCGTAGATAGATAACAAGCAACAAACGTAATGTTCCACGGTCTGTGTCTTGCATTTTCTCATTCTCTTGAAATATTAACCTTAAAAAATCGATCGAAAGATTTGCTATGTGGCTAACTACTCAATAAAATACTTGTATTAAGAACATTAATCAACATATCCTCAAATCAAACGAAGCCGGCTGTCTGAAGTGATTTAAATTTAAATTTGTCATAAGAATATTATGTCATTCTATGTTTTTGGAATATTTATACCCTTTCCTTTCCTTGATCCTCAATCCCTATTAATTTTTTATACACTCGTATCCCTTCCAAATTCGAAAAGGATGACGTAATATTTTTTTGACGCCATCATGTAAATTTAAAGCGTATGTTTTATTATTATACTTGTGCTGGTTTCATTTGTGAGATGTTAATACCACAGTAGTTTTTATTTCGACTCTATAGAAGATATTTAATATATCTTGCCACATTTTGTGACATCTTTTAATTGAATTGTCTGTTTAATATCTATTCATTATGTTTTCCTGAGAAAGAAATGTATGTAATGACAGCAGGCCAAAATTAGGGAGTAATGTTGTTATATTATTCGTTTAACATAGGTAATACGAAAAATTGAAGCCAACGAATTTCTATTTCTAAGTGCTAAAGATATTGTTTATAAAAAGTAGAATCTCTGGAATCAGGTTTGTGACAAAAAGAAATGCCAGTATCCTTTATAAATTAAAAGCTACTTACAAGGTGAAAGATTATGCCTAAACCAATTGTTTATTATGAATATAAAGCTAATGCCTGCTGTATCTAAGCAATAAACACATTACCTAGAGCACGATTAAGATAATCACGCATAATGTTGCATTTTTAGTTGCGCCACACTTAGTACCTTGTCACATTAAATCTGCTTGCAAAGTAAGTCAAATTGACAGTGCAATTAATACGACAAAGTAATTAGGTGTGCAGCAATTTATGATAGCGACCGATTGTGTAATCCAGGCATTAGTCTTTCAAAATGTTGTAATTTTACGCGTCTTCCATATAAACAGTCCTACCTTAAAATGAATAAATCTCGAGAATTGTTTAGATCCAAGAGTTTATAACCTTGATATATATTTATTATAGAGCTCTTAGGGTTTGCTACATTAGTAGCAGGGGTCAAGCCTTCAAGGTAAGGGCGACAAGTCTAGTAACAGTTTTACTATGCTATACTTTTTGCCCTTAAGCTAGGAACTCATTACCACTTAACAACATGTGGGATGAGATCAATCTTGAAGTGCGTTATAAATTAAAACCAACCCAGACTAACTGCACAATTGTTAAGTAAAAGCAAGTTTTTAAAATAGATGAATCATATGTGCGTCAAGAATATTTTTTTACAATTTTTTAATGGATTAAATGTGCCGGCATGCGAATCCAATTTGATTTTCTATTATGTCTAGAATTCCGGCATACGAACGCTAATACTGTAAAATGAACTCCTGGATTTATCCACTTGAAACTAGTTAAAAATCTAGGCAATGTCTTCTATCTTAGGCTCTATATAGGTACTTAAATAAATGCTAATTGTTAAAGCTGTAACGAATTATGAGATTCATTATTTTGTATTTTACGATGCTTCTACAAGATCGATCACACTAATGTGTTTGTATTTTATAATATCGTTTTTTTAGTCTTATGTTAAACAATTATTTGATGTCACAGGATAAATTCTGTCTTATCTGGCTTTCAATGTATTATTAATGTTTGTATAATAGCAAAAAAAAAAATGAAAAACGAATTAATAGGATCTAAAATTCTAGTAAGATATTTTTATTAAAATTTTCATGATCTGTTAATAATATACGGATTGATTTTTTATTTATTGTGTAATGAGCGTCACATCCATTCATATAAAAGTTATATTTTGGTTCATGGTAATGCATTAGTGTGATCGATAATCTAGATGCGTATAGCGGTATTTGCTCAAATTCGATATATTCTATGCATCGCGTGTATATTGTATGTGGACCATCGTTTGTAAATGTAAATAAATAAAGGTGTAAGTTATATAATATTCTCTGATTTGTTATTTACTTCACATTCTTTTTTTTATTATTTTATTCTAACTATTAAGAAACTCGCTTTGGATTAGAAGATACCCCAGAAAATCCAACTTGCCAGGTCTTCTAAAAAAATTAGAATAAAAAATAGGTTCGTCTATTGTAATACTTTTAACAAACTTTTATTTTGGTCTTTGCAAGCCTGCCCACGCACAATGGTCACGACATCGAATATGTTGGGAAACCAGAACCGAAGGCCAATTTATTAGATCTACAAAAATAAAAACAACAGATTTAATAAAAAAAATGGTTCTCTGTTCCGAATCTACAATGGTGGACAAGTAGGTAAGACAAAATAAAAAAAATATATTTTATTTATCAATTAATAGGTACTCATTACATATATATATCGAGTTTATAAAATAATAAATTACTATAAGTTATAAACAAACTAAATTATTTTTAGAAAAAAACCACCAATCTTAAAAATAGCCTATAACTTAAGTGCCATATTTATACCTTTTTACGAAACACATATAAATACAATATAATAATAGGGTTATTCACAATAGGGTAATTGATACAATTTTGAAAATTACTTAAAAAAGGTCCTTAAATTACTAAAGATACGCTTTATAATTGTTTTTTTGAAAAATAACGTTTTTTGATAAACACATTAAACATTTTCGTAGAAAGGGTACCAAAGGCGTGACGTCACGATACAATACCCTCAATAAGTTTCAAGATCCTGAAGAACACATTTAAAATTGTATATTTATTATTATACTATATGTATAAATAAACTGTCAGATTTAATGATAAACCAGTTTCTATGTTTAAAACATGTAGGTACAGTCGCCGTCAGATATATCGGAGCAGACGAAGTGACCAAATACTTCTAAACAGTTAAAATGCCAAAAAGTTCCATACACACTGCTCAGATATTATTGAAGTAGTGAATGTTCAGATATTAATGGTAACTTGTGGTGTATGGAACTTTTTGACATTTTAACTGTTCAAAAGTATTTGGCCACTTTGTCTGCTCCCATATATCAGACGGCGACTGTACATCGTGAAGTTACGTGTTTTAATTGGTCACTCGCTCCAATAGTTAGTGTAAATGATAACAGATTAAAAACTCTTTTTGTTATAATTAAAAATGTTTGTAAAGAAAGTCAAGTATTATTAATCAAGGACTACAATTCTAAAGTCTTAATAATAATTCGGGTTTTTAGATCGGTTATAGCAATAGGGAAGATGATTACAATTTTTTCAATACTTAATACTCAATATTTTTATTGCATCTTTAGTGTTTACAAGCTGGTAACTTAAATTAGATCAGTTATTAGAGATTTTTTTTTAAGTCAGTCTGTTAAATCACCTAAAATTGTTATTTTTGTATTTTCAACCTAATCAAGAAATAACGGGGATACATTGAGCTGAATTGTCGCGTGACGTCATTAGTTGGTACATTTTCACCCACCGGTGAGGTAATAAACCTCCAACCAGCAACTCGGCATCGTTTTATCTAAGTATTTTTTTTTTATTAAATAGGCAAATGAAAAAATACATGTCTAATATTTTCTAATAAATATTTAATGAACTAAAACAATATCGTATTTTTCACCCTGTGCACTTCTCTATGATAAGCGTATTCACGCCAGTAAACGAAAAAAACAAAGAAGCATTTCTTAAGCTTGACCATGGCACCACGAAAAGTAAGGCACGGTGGACGTAGCTTACAAAAGTGAGCTAGCACTTGTACGAATACCGTTTCCAAGGACGCAACAGTCATAGGCGCGGAGCAATCACAGCGCATGCTCCATCCCATTTTATGTAATGACGTAACTAATGAACTGTCTATTTGTCTATGTGTTTTTTCAAGTGTCGATACTTCATTACTATATCGCGTATCTATTGCTTGTGTGCTTTACATTTGTGTGTGTTTTGGTGCTGATATTCGAATTAAGTTAGTTTGAAGGGAATTCTTCCAGGTTTTTTTCGTTCACTGATTCACGCATTTTCACAACTTATTTAGTGTCTGTTGCATCAAATCGTTACTGCTACTAAGTAAGAGCAACTGACTAATTAGTGTGAAAGACCCTATTATTACAACTTTTAATACAAAAATAAACACAAATACACAATAAAACTGTTGTTTAACATTTACCAGGAAAAAAGAAGTTTAGCAACATTGTAATCACGTCTTGACACTTTTATAACTAGCATGCGCAATACGTCAAATTTATCGCATGAGACGACAAAAGTTTCGATACTGTTGATTGGCTAATAGCACACCGCACTCGTATTTTCAAGCCAATCAGCAGCTGACGCACTGACTTCAATCGATTTTGACGTTGGTTAAGAGCGCGATAAAATTTAGTCGCGTGGCGCATGCTAGGCCTGACTGACGTTTAGGTTTAAAAGCTAGAATTGCCTATCAACAGTCGACTATTTCTAGACTCGATAGTTTACGTCATATCAATAGTATCTTTACTATCTATTATCGTAATACAGGCCAATATTATTGTAATACAAACATTGTATCGATATGATTGGTTTCAATCAATATTTTTGTTTGCACCATCGATATTTTGTACTAGTTTTCAAGGTCAATTATCGTTAGCGAAACTATAAGAATACGCTACTAAAAATCTTTTAAAAATTTATGTTAAATGAGATGTTATCAAAAGTTTAAGATATTGCTGCTTGTTTTATTTATCCGTAAGAACAATTCCGAACGAATATGAAGTGATTTGATTTTTTAAATCATTATTTTATTTATTTATAAACTCGAGTCAACCGTTGGGTCATGCAGATAGTTAGTTAATGGGTGCGGTAACAGTGAAAATATCTGATAATTAATAAAACAATGTTTAATACTGTAAATTTTAAACGAAACATACGTTTTAGTTCCGGTAACTTTTTTATTTTAGTTCAAAACGATTTAGAATACCACGCATTTTTAAATATAATTACGACAACATATTCAGTAAAATTAAGTATATTTATAAGAATCTACTTATACCAGCCCTATCTACTAATCTACAGTCTTTTTAAACACACAAAAAAATCATATTATGCTTTTTACGATCTTCATTCAAGACAGTGGTGTTCAGTGTTCTATCATATAATATTTCTAATTTACCGAATTCCGACATTATTTTCGTCAAATTTCATAATTGAATTTTCGACTAAAATTATACATTTCAAAATAAATCTGTCTCGCTTAAACTAGAGAACGGCTTTAGGGGTGTGAGCCCTCCGCTCCCCCGCAAGCCCGGTGAAGATGAAAAGGCTATCTGCGGCCATCATCAATTGTCAGTTAGGAAAAAAAAATCGAGAACGGCTGGACCGTTTTGGCTTATTTTATTACAAATAATAGTGGTGTAAGAATTGGAGCACGATATCGAGGATCTAGATTCGATTCCAGATGAAGGGATGTTAAGAATTTTTTGAATAAACATCGGAGTAATTTGGCAATCGCTATGATAAGTCGACATCCATTTTTATATCTGGCTAGGTTTCTATCTAATATTATTGCCTTCGTAAAGCTAACGACCAATCCGTAATAAATTTAATTCCATACTAAATTCCTCACATAATTTTGGTCTTAGCAATACATTAACAATCAATTAGAACATAAGTTAGTTAATTTCATTTCTTATTGCTTAACATTTCAGATCTAAGCTTTGTACAACCCGTATTCAATTGGCAGTGGTCTTTCACGATGGATTTTTAACCGAATAAAAAATGTGCTGTTTGACACCTGTTTTATGAATAATACGTGACTCACGGTAACAGTTTTTTGTTAAACGAATTGTAAGTGCAATTGTGTGAAACGGCATGAGTCATATTTATTCATAAAATTAATTAACATATCACATAGCTACTTTGAGTTATATGTGACTCACACAAAAACTTTTTGTTAATCACTACATATTTATTGCAAAATGTTATGTGAAACTTCATGAGTCATATATGATTCATAAAACTAAGGAGCATGCACTTATTGAAATTTGTGATGTTTCTTTTATATATTTTTTTTATATCGTCTCTTAATTTTATAGTTGGTTTAATGCACATATTGTTACTGCAACAACTATTTACATAAAATGTATTTTTCCTAATTTTCACGCCTTCCTTCTGTATTAGAAAAAATAAAACTAAGCCAACCTGTTTAATATTTATTATTCAAAAATGTAAGCGAGAAAATTAACACTTAGATTGATAACATACTTCAAAACAACTAAAGAGATTTCTACATATAAATATTTATATGTATATATCGTGGCCTCTTTTAATTTAATCCCCAAAAACTCTGCGATTTTATTTAAAAACAACTTGTATAGTAAAAAAATCACCTGATATTATTTTTGCAAAAATTTTTTTTTTTTCATAACCAGCAATTTACCATTTTTTATACTTACCTAGCCGAGAGTTAAGTAGCAAACATTTAATAAACTCATGTTCCTTAAGTATTTTTTTCAGAATCCATTCGTGAAAAAGCACTCTTCATTTCACTCACACACAACACTTCATGGCAGTGATATTATTTTAGTATATGTAAGTTAAATTTAGATAAGACTTTTGTTTTCTGTTTTAACATTAGTTAAACATAAAAATATTTTTTTTACTCACATTTTTTATTTGTTTTTTTTTAACTCTTAGTCAGGCCTGGAGTAACGAAATTTTTCATTGGTTTTCGCCGGTAAGTGAAGGTCAGAAGCTTCAAATTGAGGTGGTATTTGTCCACTGCCTGTTTAAGGGTTAAACCTTATTGAAATATTCGGTTACAACCATCTAAGGCCGTGTCAATATTAAGCAAACAGTGAAACGCCTAAGAGAGTACAAGTATAACGTAACGCAATTGTAGAAGGTTCTCGACATCCCCCCCCCCCCCTTTAACGCACCGTAACGTTTTTCTCCCCCTCCCCCTTTGTTTAAAAAGACCACCACACGAATACATTCGAGGCATTCCCCAGAAACCGTAGGGAAAGCAAATTAGGGAGTTTCATTTCTTAATTTTTTTATTAAAACTCATCGTAACGTTTTACAAATCCATTGAGAAACACTTAGCTAAATGGGGGCACAGCCCTAGTATGTAAAAAGAACTGGTTACATTTCATATATTAAAATAATGAAAAAATAACTTATTTGTTAAGATACAGTAATAAGTAGATTATTTCATACAGTAATAAAAATATAAAGTCATTTAAAAAAATACTACTATTTTTAGTAGTATTCTTGATTTTATGTATTCTTGACACAGTCAGCGTCAAATAGTTAGCTGAACTCAGGATATTTCAAATGCCATTTTAAATGAATTCGTCCTATTAAGCGATCATAGTGGCGCTATGTGGCGGGTCGTTACATTCCCTTCAATATGGTTGAGTGAAGCGATGGCTGGCACATACGTCATGCTTGTGAACTGGTGCCACATTTGGGGACTGGTCTCCTCCAGTGTACCTCTTAAATACTTAATGCTTTTTTTACTCATCAAAATAAAACTATATGACTTGGTCCAAAGTTTTCTACAATTAGCTATAAGATAGATACTGCTACTGTAACTGATCTGCTGAGTTTCTTACCGGTGTCTTCTCGGTAGATATAGGTTCCGAACCGGAAGTAGAATCACTTTCCATTACATACAATGACGATTCGAAAGTGTTTTTATATGTAACCTACTTGAATAAACAAATATTGAATTTCGAATTTGAATACTGTTGGCAATAAGAAAATAGTGACGTTTGTAACGTCAAAGTTTGACGTCACCGCTCAATACAACAAACTGAAGCAAATTTAGATTTTTTAAATAAATGGAAAATGTTTAAATATATCTCTAATATATCTTTTATATGTTTACCGACACAATAATTCAATGTAATCGTCAATATTATCAACGTATAGCCACATTAAAAAAAATTCGCCGACAGCTGTCATATGCGAATTGCAGTATTTAGTGTCGTCACAGAAATGGTGGTTTCCGTTTCGGTTCTTTTGTTCCTCAGTTAAAAAAAGTAAAATTTATTACTCTGTTTACTTGTTTTAAATACTAACTATGCTTTTAAATTAAAAAAAAAATTTAACTAATAAGCTAACATATCCAACACTTTTCATATTTTATTGTCAACACTGTCAAGTAGCTAATTATTTGAACACCCCTTTATCTATTATTTGCCACTGACTGTGCCCAATAATGGTATTTTTAGTAGCAGCTCTATGTTCTTAACAACATCATCGTTAGTTGTTAGCGTTCAAGTATTACGTAACGCATTTTTCAAAGATTTTTGACACCCCCTCGATGTAACGCACCGTAACGTTTTTCTGAACTCCCCCTCCCCCTTACTTTAAAAAAGATGCCCACACTAATACAATCGAGGTATTCCCCGAAAACCGTCGGAAAACCAAAAGGGTTGCCAATTTGGGAGTTATATTTCTTAATTTTATATTGTAACGCATCGTAACTTACACATCTCCCCCCCCCCCCCCCCCACATTGCGTTACGTAATATTTGAACGCTCCCTTACAATATTTATATTTCATATGGATAATGTTTGTTCCACGCGTTAATGTTTGTGTGTTCGCATGTATTCTTGAAAAAATCTTTCTGTATTCTTGAAAGTTTCTTTGAACACACTCTATCTTGGTAGGTACAGTAGTTAAAGTTTAGCTGTATTTGTAACTAGCGAAAACCCCCCAAAATCCCCTTCCGGACGGGTGCAATTAAATATAAATTTAGTGTTAGACTTTTCTGTACATAAATATGTATGGATTATACATTTAAATCTTCCTCTTTATGTGTATGTCCCTATAATTTAAATCGTATCTATTATCAAAATGGTGAAGTTTGTCACGTCACAAACTAAACCGAAATTTAAGAATATTGAAAATAATTGTGTCTAATTTGTCAAAAAAAAATCGCAAAAAAATCCGCGTAATTTTAAAGATATAAGCATACATAGGGACATACAGAAAAAGCGACTTTTTTATACTACGTAGTGATTCATAAGTATGACAGATGTAATTTATGCCAATAAAATAATTCTTAATTAAAAGCTTTTTGTAATTTTCGAGTTATAGTGTATTTCTGATGTACTGTAAACACTGCCTGCCAAGAATAAAAAATTCTTGGTTATATCCGACTTTTTAGTCTTCAAAACTGGATCAAATAAACAGAATTATTCAATCATCTCTAGAGATTGGAATAAACCAATCGTCAAATCCGTTTCACTCTTTCGTTGAACTGGATTTGTCTTCAATCACCAATATCTTACTATTAGCCGGCCTTACAATCTTAATCATCTTCGCACGAGCTATTTGGTTAGTTACATCACATTTGACATCACCTTTGCCGGCATTCTGATCAATTTTAGCCGAACTCATGCTTATCCTTCGCAACGTTTGAACTCTAGGATGGGTGACCGCTGAATCCCGTACCGGGATATCGATGCTCGACGCATCTTCCGGCGACAACTTCCTCTTTAATTGCAAATTATCAGAGCTATTCCGATTCCTACAATCGATGAAACTTTTGAAACGATTAATGTAATCGTTCGATGATTCTACATTTTTAATCACTTTATTCTCTAGGATCACTAGTTTTTTACAATCACTCGTCGAACCCTTAGCTTGATTTGAAAAATTAGCATTTGCAGCCGTATTCTTACTAACGCTTGCCTCATTCATTTCTATCGTATCAACATTACCATCAACGCTACTCAAATTGCTAACAAAAAACTTCTCATTTTTAACATCCTTCACCTTGCCTTTCGGTGTATTCGTAACAGGATCTCTTTGCGTATTCTTGACGCAACCTTTCTGCGTATTCTTGACGGTACCTCTCTGTGTATTCTTGACCGGATCTTTTCTTGTATTCTTCGTATTCTTGACGGTTTTCTCCTTTTGATTCCTCTTGTACTTCGGGTCGACCGTGTTCACTGTGCCGTCTTCTTCTTTAATCAGCATCATGGGTTCGCATGATCTGGTCGCAGTGTTTATGTAGGTGAGTTTAGATGCGATTAATTGGGACATTTCACCTACACTGAAGTCAGTTAGGAGTGTGTTGACGTCAAAGCCTCTGTGGTTCTGGATGGACGCGTCCGCGTCATGCTCTATAAGGTACTCAATTGTCTGTTTGAAGTTTTCGGATATTTTGGACTTGTTGCCGCGGACTGAAATGGAAATTTAATATGTTTTAATTAAACAGAAAATTTTCATCTACCCTTGCGGTGTGCTAACCGCAAATAATATTATTAGTTCTATACTATATTTTTATAGTGTTTCACGCCGCTCTAGCGATTATCAAATATTTGAAGATGCAGAAAAATGTCATCTCCCTTTGCGGTGCGAGGCACGAACCCACGACCTTTTTTAGGGTTCCGTACCTCAAAAAGAAAAAACGGAACCCTTATAGGATCACTTTGTTGTCCGTCTGTCCGTCCGTCTGTCAAGACCCTTTTTCTCAGGAACGCGTGGAGGTATGAAGCTGAAATTTATATCAATTACTCAAGTCTACTGTCCCTTGAAGCTGTGAAAAAATCAAACTTCTAAGCCAACGCAATCAAAAGATACAGCCGTTTATGCCGCAAATTTTCGACACTTGCAAGGGAATCAAAACCTACAGGGTGCTTCCCGTGAACTCAGAATCTTGAAATTTGGTACGAAGCAACGTCTTATAGCATAGATAAAGGAAAAATTACGAAAACCATAAATTTTTAGTTACATCACATAATATATATTTTTTTAATAATTTTAAACTTACTACCCATTTCCTCATAAACGCGTAGAGGTATTAAATTGAAATTCATACCAAATACTCAGGTCTATAATACCTTTAAGCTGTAACAAAATCAAACTTCTATGTCAACGCAATCAAAAGAAACAGCAATTTAAGCTGCATATTTTGAAACTCGCAAGTACTCGCAAGGGAATCAAAACCTAAAGGGTACTTCCAGTCGACCTAGAATCTTGAAATTTGGCATGAAGCAACGTTTTATAGCACACATAAAGGAAAAATTCCGAAAACCTTAAATTTTTAGTTACATTACAAAATATTTATGCTCCTCCGTCTTTCCCCATTGTAATGTTATGAATTTCATTTTGCAATAAAAATACCATAGTTATGACTCGATTGTCGTAATGAACGAACTTTGTAAACCTTGCAGGTTTGTACGGAACCCTCAGTGCGCGAGTCCGACTCGCACTTGGCCGGTTTTTTTTTATATATTGCACTTCAAGATTGACTTCATCCCACCTGATGTTAAGTGGTAATGAGGCCCTAGCTTAAGGGCGACAAGTACAGCATAATAAATATGTTACTGGACTTGTCGCCCTTACCTTGAAGGCTAGACCCCTGCTACTAACGCAGCACCCCCCAGGAGCTCTGGAAACCTTACTCACACGCAGGAACACAACAACACAGTGATTGTTATTTGGCTGCGGTCTTCTGTAAGGTGGAGGTATTTCACCAGTCGGGCTGCTCCAGTTCGAGCGATAAATCGCTATGCCCTACCTCTCTTAGATTAATTGTTCATGTTGAAAGTAACGCGATTAAAAACGTTTATCAAGAAACTGTGTTTGCTATAATCGAACATTACAATATACATTAAAAAGTGAGGGTAATCACCGCTCGAGTCGTGGCACGCCGAGCCGACTGCGCGGTATAAGGCCGTGTCCCCACTGGTCGGCATGACGGCGTTCACCGTCCGCGGCGCGGCGTCTAGGAGGGTCTTCACGTTCTCAGCCCGGCCGAGCTTGCTGGCTAGGCTTAGGGGGGTCTCACCTGGGGGAGGGAGGGATATTTATTATGTTATTAAAAGTCATAGTTATCGCCGTTATACTACCTATCCTTACCAATACTAAGAATGCGTACATTAATATCTGTCTGTCTGCCTGTCTTTCTGTTTTTCTGAATGTTTATCTGTCTATATATATCTGTATGTATGTCTGTCCGTCTGCCTGTCTGTCTGTTTTTGTGTATGTCAATCTGTCTTTCTGTTCGTCTGCCTATATTTTCTTATGACTGTCTGTCTTTCTGCTCGTCTGCCTGTCTTTTCTTATGACTGTCTGTCTGTTTGTCCGGCTGTCTGTCTTTTCGTAGTCTGTCTGTCTGTTCGAATGTCTGTCTCTTTGTTCGTCTGTCCGGCTTTGACGCTAAAACTATTGAACAGATTTCAATTAAACTTGATATACAGCCTTCAAACTTAAAAAGGGTATAGACTTCTCTTTAAATGCGACAATACATTTGCAAATGGTTGAACGAAAAACTGCAGTACGAAATTAGACCTTACGCGCTTGACATAAAGGCGTCGCAAAGTGTGACGTGCTGGTCTGTACCTTCATTGTCAGTCATGGAGCATATCTGATGCAGCAGGTGGCTCGCCTGGTATTCCTTGGGCTTCGACTCCAACTCTGGTTTCCATAACTCCTCACTCTCTTGAAGGATCCTCCTGATATCATAATAATGAATATGAAACTCAAACTCAAATATTTCTTTATTCAAGTAGGTGACATATAACACTTTTGAATCGTCATTGAATACAATGCAAAGTGATTCTACTGCCGGTTCGGAACCTATATCTACCGAGAAGACACCGGTAAGAAACTCAGCAGATCAGTTACAGTGGCAGTATCTAACTTATAGCTATGTGTAGAACACTTTGGACCAAGTCATATAGTTTTATTTTGTTGAGTGAACAAACATTAAGTATTTACTTTCGAGAGGTAAGCTGGAGCAGACCAGTCCCCTGGCGCCTGTTCACAAGCATGACGTATGTGCCAGCCATCACTTCACTCAAAAATATTTATTTATTAAAAAAATTTTGCAACTATTAAAAAGTAGAAATAAAGTCGGACTTAATGCCTGTGGCATTATCTACCAGTTAAACCCACATATTTGAAAAAATATGCCGTAACGTGAATATAGGACAGCATCTCATACATGGCTCTTGATATATGTTTTCTCGGTAAAAGGTTCCGAACCGGCAGTAGAATCACTTTGCATTGTATTCAATGACGATTCAAAAGTGTTATATGTAACCTACTTGAATAAAGAAATATTTGATTGATTTTTTTTATTTGCTTGATCCGATTGACTTGTTTGATTCGATTGGGTTAATTGTTTTGTTTGATTTGATTAATTTCATAGATTTGTTTGATTTGATGAATTGTTTTGTTTGTTTTTTTTTTATTTGACTGATTTGTTTAATTTGATTTAACTGATTGTTTCGATTGTTTTGATCGATTTGACTGATTTGATTTTTTTAAAATGCCAATCCAACTCACAAAGCATTCTGCTGGCAGTGCCCCACCAGAGCCTTCAGGTGCCCAGGGTCCCCCTCCGCTGCGAGATGGAAGCAGTTCCTGTAGTATTCGTCGTCCACCGCCAGGGGATCAGCTCCGAAGTGGAGCAGCATGCTAGTGCACTTAGGAGACCCCTCCTTGATTGATATCTGAAGTGCTGACTGCAAATAAAATAAAATATTTTAACGACACTAAGAGAGGTAGTGCATAGCGATTTATCGCTCGAACTGGAGCAGCCCGACTGGTGAAAAACCTCCACATTACAGAAGACCGCACCCAAATAACAATCACTGTGTTGTGGTGTTCCCGCGCGTGAGTAAGGTTTCCAGAGCTTCTGAGGGTGCTACATTAGTAGCAGGGGTCGAGCCTTCAAGGTAAGGGCGACAAATCCAGTAACAGATTTATCAGATTTATGCTCTACTTGTCGTCCTTAAGCTAGGACCTCATTACCACTTAACATCAGGTGGGATGAGGTGAATCTTGAAGTGCAATATAAAAAATAAAAAAAAATAAAAAATTCATAATATTTAGCAATGCTTACAAAAATGCCCCGTTATTCACATTACTAAGTATTGTGAATAACGGGGCAATACTTAGTAATGTGAATAATGATTACGATAAATCTGATATATTTCGAAGTATGCTGCATTAGTCACTACGGGAAAACATTTATTCTATACTATTACAACAGATGACTAAACATTTCTATTAGTGACCGACCGAAACATGTTATTTTGCCGAAACCGAAACCGAAACCGAACCTTTTATAAAAAAAAAAGTCCTTAAAAAGTCGAAAAAATGTTAGTGATCCCGTTTTTTTCTAAAATTAATATCGCGCCGACGTATAATTACAGGTTTCTACTTTCAAAGATTTATCACAATGAAATTTCAGCACAGTTGAGGTCCTGTTTGAAAATTGAACTACCCTATAAATAAAATGAAAAAAAATACATTATTTGTAAGTTTCGGCGCGGCCGAAAGGTTCGGCCGTTTTTGGCCGAAACCGAAACTCGGGCCGAAACTTGATTTTTTGGCCGAAACTGGCCGAAACCGAAATTTCGGTCGGACTCTAATTTGTTATTCAATAATAGGTTCACCAAAAACTATAAGACACATCTATCATCTTTCTAGCTTATAGTGTAGATAAGCTTTGTATAATAATAATAAATGCGCCAGACAACCACACCACTCACCTGGTCTCAAACTAAGGTTTCCTTTGTACTATGAGCACCAGACGACGGATACTAACTGGGGGCGTCATCACAGCACACCCAGACCCAAGTCAATTTAGAAAAGTTCGTTTGCCAAATTGACCTGACCGGCAAACGAATCCGGGTCCTTTCCTCTTAGCCTCTGCGCCACCGAGGTCGTCATACTATTATTTTTTATACATAGACTATTATCTTTTATACCAGTGCGAAGCCGGTACGTGTCGCTAGTAATATATAATTTATTTGCGTGGCTCACCACAAACCTATATGAATAAAAAGTAATCTATATGTGTAATTCCCTACACAAGTGTCTTTTGACTACTTTTTGGGAAGCCCCGGCAACCTACTTGTTAAGATTTACTTGAAATAAATATTTTTTTATTTTTTTGTTTTATGTTTTATAGGTGACCCGGCGAACTTTGTTCCGCCTTAGAGGCAATAAATGACTTTAAAAAAAAAGCAAAAAGAAATTAATAAAAAAGTATCCTATGTCCTTCTCCTGGTTCTAAACTACCTCCCCACCAATTATCAGCCAAATCTGTTCTGCCGTTCTTGAGTTATAAATAGTGTAACTAACACGACTTTCTTTTATATATATAGATTTTAATCCCCGGTTCCAATATTTTACGATTCGTAATGTGTTCTGTTTTTCTCCAAGTGACGAAGAGTCGTTAAAACTAATTTAAAATTTACTTCCTAACCCAGCTGTCATCAGTCGTCCATCGGTCGTTTTTAGCTTACGCATCGTATAATTTATAACTATCAGTAACCATAACGGACCGTTATTCAAATATTGGAACCGGACATAAAAAAAGATGTGACTATTGATAATTGAATAAGACTCGCACTTTGCCAGTCGTTAATTCTTGTTCAAAATGCGTTATCTCGAGGTAACTTTTGAACTCAGATAACCTCCAAATTCGACCACATACAATCAGCTCGATGCTGGTCTGGTGACGAGGTCAATCTACAGTTACCACTTTCCCAGCTTTGGGGATTGATAAAGTGGGATGGAATTGGGGGTGTTACATTTTTAGGGTTATTTTTATACATATTAGAAACAGAAAAATTTTATCTCCCCTTGCGGTGTGGGAATTGAACCCACGACCTTCACGTATCGCGCGTGCTGCTCTTACCAACTGAGCTAACCGCAAGTTATTATAGGCGATGAAATTTTTCTGCTGCATCAACCATTAGCCTTTCGGTAAGTGCCCTCTGCCGAATATTTTTATACATTACTATCTGACCCGGCAAACGTTGTTTTGCCATATAAATAACTAGCTGTGCCCGCGACTTCGTTCGCGTGGACTACATCCTTTCATGGTCGGTTTTACCCCTTTCTCCCCTAATATTCGAAACAAAAAGTAGTCTATATTATAATCCAAGTTTCGAGCTATATTTGTGCCAAATTTGATATCTCTAACTTCAAAAATAAACATTTTTCCATATAAACTTTCAAAGGTGGTATTACCCCATCCCCCCCTTATTTTCTAATAAAAAGTAGCCTATGTCCGTTCTTGAGATTCAACGTATAGGTACCTATACCAAATTTCATCAAAATCCGTTCAGCCGTTTAGGCGTGAAAGAGTAACAGACGGACAGACAGACAGACAGATAGACAGACAGTTACTTTCACATTTATAGTTCGGTGATATTGACCCATTTATACACAACAAAAAGACATTTTTGGGGGGGATTAGGGATGCGTTGCAATAGCTTTACTGCCACGCTCATCTGATATGTCTCCCACCTCATAATATATACGTACTAATATTTATCTAATCTATTATAAACTATACTTATAAATATTATTGAATCGTATTTATTTATTAATGAATATATTTATGAATATATTTATTATATCAGTCGTTTGCGGGGACTGCAGGATTTTGAATTTATTTTATATTTTTATATTTTTTTTTTTTTAGTTTGGTTTGGTTTATAAAATAAAGTAGCCTAAGTTTACACATATACATATACGGACATAGTAATATCACACTGAAAACAATCAAATCAAACAATATTTTAAGGACACTGTTAAGCTTTTATTTTTAATTATTATTTCTACATTGTCAGCGATCACAACCCATTTAAAATACATATTTAGTATTCATCTAACCACGTCAATTATCTATCTATCATACTTATATATTTTGCGCTCATGTTGGTGTGGTCCAACATAAGAACTAGCTTTAGTTGTAAGTAAACATAATTATTATGCTGTCAAGGCTATTATTGTTAAATTAAATTATGGTAACTGTGGTTAACGCTTTTGGCCCAATTGACACTTATGTTATAATATGGTGTAAAAATTGTAATTAAGTTGGCTGTTGTTAATCCTAAATAAAAAAATAAAAAATATAATATTAGTATGGATTTTTAAGTAACCATCACTAAGGGGAATGAAAAATACATCGATTTTACTATTTTTATAGTACTTCACGCCGTACTAGCGAACTTTAAATATTAGAAACAGATTTTTTTTATCTCCCCTTGCGGTGCGGGAATCGAACCCACGACCTACACGTATCGCGCGTGCTGCTCTTACCAACTGTAGCTCAGTTCGTAAACAAAGAAATTTTTCTGCTGTATCATCCGTTAGCCTCCGGTAAGTGCCCTCTGCCGAATATGTTTAGAACTACATACTTATCAGCCCGTGGTACATTCGTTGCAGAAATGTTTGAAAACCACAGAATCGATACGTGAAGGTCGTGGGTTCGATTCCCGCACCGCAAGGGGAGATAAAAAATTCTGTTTTATGCTCACAAAATTTCATGAGAATCGGTCAAGTTTTTTCGGAGGGGTAAGGAAACAAACATTGTAACACTAGAATTTTATATATGAGACCAGCGGTCCCGGCGAACTTCGTTTCGCCTTAGAGGATTTTCCCGTTTTTCTGTTGAATTTTTTTCTGAATTTTCTTTGTTATAAACCTCACGGAGCCCGAGACTTTTTCAACGAATGCAAAACCGTGGAAATCGGTTCTTGCGTTTTGGAGTTATAGCGTCACGAAGGAAAACCCAACCAAAAAGTTCGGTAACTCTTATCTTTGCCGGACCATAAAGAAGTGGAACTCGTTGCCGGCTCATGTGTTTCCTCCTTCCTTTGACATGGATTCCTTCAAAAGGAGCGTGAAGAAACATCTTGCGGGCCAGTATGGCGATGCTAACGGGTAGGATATTTTGATATCAAATCCGTTGTCATCGCGATGTGGGTTCCTCTCTTGCTTACCATCAGGCTGGGAGGAGACAATATACTGCGCTACTATAAAAAAAAAACCCGACTTATTTTTATATAATAGATTACAACTTCTGAACGAACTTCTGGAACTATGTATTATTTGCGTAGGGGATTTTTTCAAATGTTTAATTTACTTTTTACTACATATACATATATGTATGATGATGAATGACAGTTATCACATACGTGTCTTATCTAATCGTCGCGAAACTGTTAGATAATAACAGTTATCTTTACAAGTATACCTACCACTCAAAAGTAAAGATAAAATTGTCCCAAAGATACATTTAAAAATGATTTATCACGATATTGGGTGGCATTATTTAATATACAATTTATTATTGTAACAATTATTGTATTAAACGAATGCTGTGATTACCTATTATTATAAGTACAGTTAGATTTTTGTTTTTATCTTAAGTTAATTATGTATACTTAGTTACTGTAACTTATGTTGGTGATCCAATAAAATAAATAAATATCAGACAAAATCACCTCCACAAAAACTTTTAGGCCTACCATACGGAATACGTCAAATTTATCGCATGAGACGACAAAAGTTACGATACTGTTGATTGGCTAATAGCACACCGCACTCGTATTTTCCGCCAATCAGCAGCAGACGCACCGACTTCAATCGATTTTGACGTTTGTTAAGAGCGCGATAAAATTATTATTATCCCTTATTTTCAAATAAAAAACCAGCCTATGTCCGGTCCAAATATCTATACCATTTTCATCAAAATCGGTTCAGTGGTTAAGACTAGAGATGCAACGGATATCCGGTTGCTATCCGGTATCCGGCCTATCCGGCCATTATTTTACTATCCGGCCGGATACCGGATAGTGATTCTGTTTGGTAATAAACTTTGAAAAATAATTAGTCTACTTCCGTTGTGATTGTTTAGTACTTTATTGTCTTTGCCTGTTTTTTATCAATGTTTGTTTTTGTCGTTTTTTCTTTTTTCTTTTTTGTGTGTAGTTTTGAGCATTAAATTATAAGCGCCACTCGATTACGTGGGTAACTAGCAAGAGCCAGGGCACTCGCTAATTCTCCAAGCAAGGGGTTCCACCAGAATACCAGCGCTGCTGGGACGTTAAAATGTCGCAGCGGCATTCGCTGAGGTGGAACCCAAATTGGCCTCACAAAGTATTTATACTACATCTGTTTCATTTGTCTTGCGTTGTTTGTAAATTTTGTAATGTCAATAAATGTTTTTTCTTTCTTTACAAAATAACAACAACAAATTATCAATATCCACCACTAGTCACATTGAACACAAAAAAAAAATCTTTTCAGCAAAATACGGCAGCACGTGTACTGCATACGAAAAAGTTCCGCACAATTATTTAATAAAACTTGTTTCTTGGCTAGAAAACGATCCGCGCGATCCAAAATACGTTACAGATTGAAACGTGGACGACGCGCCAGCCGATAAACTAAAATTTAGGTATTGTTTGGCAGGCCGAATATTCGGCGATGATCAGGCCGGATATCTGGTATCCGGCCGAACAACTATCCGTTGCATCTCTAGTTTAGACGTCAAAGCCGGACAGACAAACAGAAAGACGAAAGTTACTTTCGCATTTATAATATTGATATGGATTTGTTTTGTTATTAATAAGCATATCCCTACTTATATTATAAATGCGAAAGTAACTCTGTCTGTCTGTCTGTTACGCTTTCCCGCTTAAATCTCTCAACCGATTTTGATGAAATTTGGCATAGGTATACGTTGAACCTCAAGAACGGACATAGGCTACTTTTTGTTAGAAAGTAAGGGGGGGGGGGGGGGGTAATACCACCTTTGAAAGTAGTTTATATGGGAAAATGTTAATTTTTTAAGTTAGAGATATGAACTTTGGCACAAATATAGCTCTATTAAAATATAGACTACTAATACTACTACTACTTTTTGTTTCGAATATTAGGGGAGATAGGAGTAAAACCGACCATGAAAGGATGTAGTCCACGCGAACGAAGTCGCGGGCACAGCTAGTGTAATATAATTCTAAACGCACCTTACTTTACAATCATCTAACTTCACAAACACATATTTAACATCTTCGCCGAAATGTATATTACAGTTACATCACTACATAGTATAAAACAAAGTCGCTTTCTGTATGTCCCTATGTATGTTTAAATCTATAAACAGTGCCGGTTCTAGCATTACTGGCGCCCTGGACTAATTTCCGCGAGCGCCCCTGTAAAAGCGTATACCAATACATCGATTTAGGGGAATACATCTGGGTACCTCAGGGTAGCTTTCTAGCGCCCGTTCAAGTCCGAGCGCCCTGGGCCGTTGCCCAACCGCGGGCCACCGTAACGCCAGTCCTGTCTATAAAACTACGCAACAGGTTTTTATGTGCTTTTTTAACATAGATAGGGATATGTATCAGGATAGATTATATGTATCCATACATATTAAACTCAAACTCAAATATTTCTTTATTCAAGTAGGTTACATATATAAATATAAATATAATAAATATCTGCAGATCAGTTACAGTATCAGTATCTAACTTATTGCTATGTGTAGCTCACTTTGGACCAAGTCATATAGTTTTGTTTTGATGAGTGATGAAACAATTAAGTACTCAAGTAAGTATTTACTTTCGAGAGGTAAGCTGGAGCAGACCAGTCCCCAAAGGTGGATTAATACACAGAACAGCCGAAAACTTTGTATTTCTATTAATAAGAAACTTATATATCTGCCTGGATGGGGGTGTGGCCCGGGGATCTTGTTACAACAAGCCTGTTTGTAGGCTTGGGTTCAGGGCCTCAGGCTCCAGTCTTCCACAGAGTGGTCGTTTGCACGATATTGTATTGTAATTTACTCTGCTGTTAATATGGAGGTATTACTATCTAAAAAAATAAATAAATAACTTTCTTTAAGTAAGTTTGTAAAGTGGTGCTCATTGCCACTAATTTATGGTAGGAAAAAAGCGTTATTTATTTTATTTTTTTTATTATTTAATTGCACCCGTGCAAAGCCGGGGCGGGTAGCTAGTTAATTTATAAGGCGTTAAGTTTTTTTTTATAAAACAATAGTTTTTGCGATAACTCAACGGCCAAGTCACGTAAATATACAAAAGCATGTCATAGTAATAATATGTGATAGTTATAACTCCTTTCAAGTTATTCCCCGTTGTAGACGACCTATATTTACCTGTTTCTAGATATCTATATATACTGATAAGGGGGCATTCAAGTATTACGTAACGCAATAAATAGAAGAATATTGAATGATTTTGATATTTAAATTTTTTTTAGTATTTGTTGTTTTTGCGGCAAATCTGTGAAAATTTCAACTCTCCAGCTATCATGGACAGACAGACGGAGGGACAGACAGCGAAGTCTCAATAGCAGGATCCCGTTTTTAACCTTTAGGTACAGAACCTTAAACAAAATGCATAATAATTCGCGTGTGAACCCGCGAATGGCAGCTAGTATAAATATATGTCGGTTGATATCGCTCACAGTGTTAATAAAAAATACGTTGTGCAAGTTTATCAACTTATATCTCCGAACGTAATTCAGTTATCATATTAATCTTTTGTCATACACTACAGGCCTGCCCCGTATCGCACGAGCGATAAAGGTAATTAGCACGAACTATTTTTTAATCTCGCCAGGTGATCAATTCGAATGAAATACATAAAAAGATCTACCAAACATTTAAGTAAAGAAAATGAAACCAAATGCCACTAAATTCAAATGGGGCTGAATGGGATTAAATTAAATGTGACGGAACGGAATGCGAATGGAAAGAAATGGGACCAAATGTTCAAATTTTACCAAGGATCCCTTATTTCGTAGCCTATGTCAAATTGGAAGAATGTAGCATTCTATTGGTGAAATATTTTTTTAAATCGGCCCAGTACTTTTTGAGCCTATTCATTACAAATATACAAAAATAGGTACAAATCTTTCCTCTTTATAATATTAGTGTAGATTTTAGTGAAATTATTCATATTCATATTCTTTATTGTACACCATATACATATATAGGTAGACTCAACTATAGTCTGTAGACCGAAATACCAAAGCCGAATATTCAGACAACAATTTTAAAACGTAAGACGTGTTTAACCTCATCATCATCATTTCAGCCTGTTACTGTCCACTGCTGAACATAGGCCTCTCCAACCGATTTCCAGCGCGACCTGTCCAATGCCACCTGCATCCAACGAGACCCAGCAATTTTTACTAGGTCGTCGGTCCATCTGGTAGGTGGCCGTCCCACACTGCGCTTGGTGGTACGTGGTCTCCACTCAAGAACCTTTTTGCCCCATCGACCGTCCGATCTTCGTGCTATGTGGCCAGCCCATTGCGACTTCAGCTTACTAATCCTACAGGCTATGTCAGCAACTTTAGTTCGTCTACGGATTTCCTCATTCTTGATTCGGTCACCTGTTCACTGTTCGGTGTTTAACCTGTTCTTAGATTAATATTGCAGACTAAGTTAGTGACTAAACAGTGTCCTCGCTGACATGTTATCCCAAGATGCTAACTAACTTATTAATTTAATCGCCAATCCTTCAAAAATAAACCCCACCCATTAAAAAAGATCAAATATACGTGTTATTACTTGAAAGCTATATCTAATATTTTTGAAATCCCGTATGCCCTTATCCTATGTTGGTCGAACTTACTATTGTCGATTGGAGACATGAATTAAGGCGATATTATCATCAATGAAATTTTAAGTTGTAAACTCGCCGACAGTCGAATTTTGCCTATGGCGAGTTGACACATAACCCTTCTACGATAAGCATGCTGTGCGTAGAACACATATAAACCGTTTATTACGAAACTGACCCGGTCGTTGGTTAGGTTAGGAATTTGAAAAAATAATTAATATTTATTCCGATCGTAAACCTATTCCTAACCTTCCCCGAATTGTCGTTCCTATTATAACCCGAATTGCTAAGTTTTTTTTATATTTCACTTCAAGATTAAACTCATCCCACCTGATGTTAAGTAGTAATGAGGTCCTAGCTTAAGGGTGACAAGTACAGCATAATAAATCTGTTACTGGACTTGTCGCCCTTACCTTGAAGGCTTGACCCCTGCTACTAATGTAGCACCCTCCAGGAGCTCTGGAAACCTTGCTCACACGCAGGAACACAGAAGTGATTGTCATTTGGCTGCGGTCTTCTGTAAGGTGGAGGTATTTCACCAGTCGGGCTGCTCCAGTTCGAGCGATAAATCGCTATGCCCTATCTCTCTTAAAAGTAGGTAGTTTAATAAACAATAATAGTATTTGCCTCATTAATTAATTACACAAAATGTAAAAACACATGATTGGATGCTCAACGGGTTTCCCTCGCCCTTTTGAAATCTATGGAAGTGTGTCACATCAGGTTTTAATATTTGTAATATAAATTTGTATGGAAATAAAACCAAGGAACGGTATTAACGACTCGTGGTCGGTTCGAGAAAAAACGTTGCCACTTTTGACACATTACGATTCGTAAAGTATTGGAACCGGGTATCAATTAGCTACTGTAGTGCATCTGGAATGTTTGCTGACGCGAGCACAGATGATTTTTATGCAATAATACGCAAAAACGAAGCTTTACTAGTACATAGAGTGCGGGGAAGCCCGAACGGAGTCCTGAATATGATAGGAGAGAGAGTGGACTCCACTTTACTCGGTCGGTTTCTCAAACTACATGTTTGGTAAACTGGCTGAGTGGTGGTAGTCAATATGATATTGTTAGTACTTAATGTCTTGTCTTGTCTTATCTTGATTTAAATATTAAAATGTAAAATGTAAAAAAAAATATATCCTATGGGTTGTGTTACCTGAAAATAAATAATTTTTATTTATTTATTTTATTTATTAATCGTTTTTGCGTGAGCGCGTTCAGTGGCGGATTTACCAGAAGTCCGAGTAGGCTGGAGCCTACTCAGACTTCTGGTAAATCCGCTACTATTTTTTTGTCTTACAGTAATAGTAAAAAATGAATACCAATTCCAAATTACATACAGTTCTATTTTTTTTAAATTAAATAGAATCATTTTTTGGTGTCTTTTAATTAAAAAATATTTTATTTTTTCTTGTGGGGGAGGGGGGGTGTATAGAAATGCAGAGGTCAGAAGGAGCGGCAAAATTTTAATAGCCTACTGGCGGCAAAAGTGTAAACCCGCCACTGAGCGCGTTATAGGCATACCTACACACCCATACTTACATACTTTCACAAATATAACATTAGTAGGATAATAATAATGAATAGCAGTATTGTGTTCAGTTAAATTAACCTACTGCGCGTCAAGTGAAGCCGGTATTTACCCATAAAGTAGGTATCAAATACAATCAGCATTTCGTTAACGCAACTGGGGTTCCCGTAGATATCAATCATAAAGGTGCCCCCTCACTCAGTCAGTTTTGAAAGGAGTAACTATCGAGTTTCTTGCCGGTTCTTCTCGATATAACCATCATTATTATTATAGAATGTAAAGATCTTACAATGTAATAAACGGCGAATGTGATCTCGATATATGCCATGAGACTATATCTAAATTCAGGAACACAGTTCAGCGACACAACTAGAATAATTTGTGTTAATTTATTGTTTACTAGCTGTGCCCGCGACTTCGTTCGCGTGGACTACATCCTTTCATGGTAGGTATTACCCCTTTCTCCCCTAATATTCCAAACAAAAAGTAGTCTATATTTTAATCCAAGTTTTGAGCTATATTTGTGCCAAATTTCATATCTCTAACTTAAAAAATAAACACTTTTCCATATAAACTTTCAAAGGTGGTATTACCCCCCTCCACCCCTATTTTCTAATAAAAAGTAGCCTATGTCCGTTCTTGAGATTCAACGTATACCTATACCAAATTTCATCAAAATCGGTTGAGAGGTTTAAGCAGGAAAGCGTAACAGACAGACAGACAGACAGAGTTACTTTCGCATTTATAATATTAGTAGGGATGTAAATCGCAACTCTAAACTTATCATAACCATCTAACTCTGTTGTTTTTTTATTTTTTATTTTTAAGTTAATTTTGTGTTCACCTGTAATTGGGCTGCCTACTAGATGCAACTTTCAATCCTACTTCATTTATTCAATTCTTGTATGTAACCTGTTGGTGTACCAAATAAATAAATAATAAAATTTCCAAACACGGCGGTAGTTTACTTGACTTGACGATTCATAAATGCTTTTGTAAAAGTTTACATGAATAAAAACATTTTCTATTCTATTCTATTCTATTCACTGGAAGGACTCTCGTAACGTTACAGGTTCAAGCATTCTCAACTCGATCAAATATTTCAAGTAAGTAACTATCTTTTTTTTTATATTACACTTCAAGAGTGACCTCATCTCACCTGATGTTAAGTGGTAATGAGGTCCTAGCTTAAGGCGACAAGTACAGGATAATAAATCTGTTACTGGACTAGTCGCCCTTACCTTGAAGGCTTGACTCAAGTTTTCTTGTTGTAATTTAATTATAGAATTTTGCGAAAATTAAAAAAAAAATACTAATTTAACACCCTCCAGGAGCTCTGTAAACCTTACTCACACGCAGGAACACAACAACACAGAAGTGATTGTTATTTGGCTGCGGTCTTCTGTAAGGTGGAGGTATTTCACCAGTCGGGCTGCTCCAGTTCGAGCTATAAATCGCTATGCCCTACCTCTCTTATATCGATGGAGAGCACCGGTAGGAAACTCAGCAGATTACTGTTTATTCAATGATGATTCAAGTGTTACATTTAACCTACTTTAATAAAGAAATATTTGATTTGATACATTACAATCGCCCGCTCCCGTTGAGAGAGCGCCTTTACTGGATATTACATGTAACTATAAGGAAAAGTTCTGGGTTTAACTAATAATAAAGCATTTTACGATTCGGGAAAGCTGACGTACCTACTCCGAGCGCGATAACGGCAACGAAATCGATACCTAAAGTTAAGCCATCTACGCTGCGGAGCTTATTGGATGGGAGACCATTCAAACTTGCCCTTGCCGCTTTACCACGAGAGTAAATTCTTGAATGACAAAAAAGTATGTTTTATATGAATATAACATTGTATATTAAACAGAGGGCATAGCGATTTATAGCTCGAACTGGAGCAGCCCGACTGGTAAAATACCTCAACCTTACAGAAGACCGCAGCCAAATAACAATCACTTCGGTGTTGTTGTGTTCCTGCGTGTGAGTAAGGTTTACAGAGCTCGTGGGGGGTGCTACATTAGTAGCAGGGGTCAAGCCTTCAAGGTAAGGGCGACAAGTCTAGTAACAGCTTTATTATGCTGTACTTGTCGCTCTGAATGACTATCTGACGGCGACTGTGCACACTGGTCACGGACTCTGAAGGTGGGCGGCTCTAGAGTTTTCTTCTCCCCTTTCTTTTGGCGGGGGGAATGCTTGACGCACCGTACCGTCACCCGAGGGAGGTGACGTGTGTGGGACTCCCGCCTTAAGAAGGGCAGGCCTACGCACTTAAACCCTCTGGTTGACCTCATCGCCTTAATGGTAATGCTGTGGAAATAATTTTAGAACCACCACAAAATCACCGGCAATTACATTTCCACCTATACTCAATTCCAATATTTGAAAAAACGAATCGTTTTAGTTACAGACAGTAATAAATTAACGAGGCGTAAGCTAAAAACGACCGACGGACAACTGATCACAGCTGATATGGAAAGTTTTTTTTATATTACACCTTCTAGATTGACCTCATCCCACCAGATGTTAAGTGGTAATGAGGTACTAGCTTAAGGGCGACAGGTACAACATATTAAATCTGTTACTGGACTTGTCGCCCTTACCTTGATACCCCCGGGGCCTGACCCCTGCTACTAATGTAGCACCCCCTAGCAGGTTTGGAAACCTTACTCATACGCAGGTAACTGTGAAAAGTAAATTTGAAATTAGAATTAACGACTCTTAGAAAAACGGACCTCGACCATCTGTCGCCTCCGCCTTGGTCACGCTTGCACCCCCGTTTTTCTGAACAAAATTCGAGTAAAAGATAGTGCATTGTGTGAATGTGGCATAGATGAGGGAACCCCAGACCACATATTTTTTGACTGTAAAAAATACCCTTCATCTCTATACGACATCTTTCCTTAAGAAATTCCCCGCCCTTTCAATCTTAACTATATTCTAACCCTATCTTCTTCTAAATATATAAAATATTTATGTAACTATATTGTAATGTATGATATTAGTCTATAATTTTTCCTTCCCCTCACCTTTAATGTTGTGCTGTCTCAATGTGTTGTTTGTGTTGTTTTAAGTAACGAAGACCTCAAGTTAGTAAGAAATATCTCATATCACCGCGCAGTCTCTTTTGTTGACGTGTCTCTCTAAACACTTGACATTGGCGGAATCACTGCGTTGTTTCTAAACGCGGGAAAGAGTCCATTTAAAAAAAAAAAAAAAAAAAAAAAAAACCGATAGTCATTTTAGACAAATTACGAATCGTAAAATATTGGAACCGGGCGTTAAACGTAGCAGCTAATCTGATGGTAACTCACCATATTGTGTGAGGCTGGGATGTCGACTGATAAATCCTTGCTCCTCAGCACCAAGCACTGCCGACGCACAAGATCCACATCGTTGTTGATAACTGCAGTGTGTATAGCCCTGGAATAAACATCGTATTTGAGATGCAACGGATATCGCTTGTGTTACAGAAATCAGTAACAAAGACGGCACCACAACACACAGACCCGAGACAATACAGAAAAGTTCGTTTCCCATATTGACACGACTGGGGATCGAACCCGGACCCTCTGAGATGACGCGACGCCAAAGTCCGGCACGCTCGCCATTCGGCCATGGAGGTCGTCAAATTACTAGAAAGCAATCTCTTTCAGACAATCTTTAAGTAAAAGAAATGTAGATACCGAGAAATGCCTACGGTCATGCAAATATAAATTGAGAAAATATTAACAGAAAATTATAATTATGTATTTTCTCAGATACTTTTCATTTAACCCTTATATTAGTGACTATTTTTGTTTAAAATGAGATATCCTAAAGTTTGTACCATTGTAAAGTATTCAAATCTGATGATGGTATTCCGGAGAATTCGAGGGTGCAGATATTATTTTCTTTACCACGTATCCCCGATGTGCATCGATTACGGAGCCCATGGTAAGTTTACGACATAACGAGGGGATGTCCCCGGTTTTAAGAGTAAAGGAGTCCCACATTTTGTCATACCCGGGCTCTGGAACGCTGTATCACGGTATTCGTCCATATAACAAAAATTAACATAACTTAAAAAAATATATCTTACAAATTTCCGTTTTCATCCCGCCTCAGGCAATGCTTCCAATCCATATAAAGCTGGTAAAATAGCAGTTTCTTACGATCCTCCGGACTAACATATTTTAATATCTCCGGAGTGGCTATGTGGAAATCATCTTCAGGCTTCACTGGTAATTTTACTACTGTCCCGTCTAACACCGTCAAGAGTGTCGAATTACCCCAGTTAGGCTCCGTCTGCTTTTCAACGACACTCAACAACGAATACGGCTCTTTAATCAGCACGTCAGTCATACCTGTCTGCAAGGATATATTGGACAGCCCTCCGGTGCTATGCATGGAGTTTTCATCCAGATCAAAATCTGTGTCCGCTAACCTCGTTTGAGACTCAAGAACAGACTTTGACGTTGATAATTCTTCCTCGGATTTCAAATTCTCCATTTTGACTGGCACTTCATATGTGGAGAAGCTTGGGAAATCACTAGGATTTATCACAATTCTGTTTACTTTTTCCTTAATTTCAGTCACAACATACGGCATTGGATGTTGGCGTTTCACTCGTCTCCGGGGCTGTGGTTTTAACATTATGTCACAATTTGACTCGTCCGTCTGTATAGCAATGTCTATCATCACTTTAGCTACCTTGGGGCAGTTGCAACATGCTTCAGACTTCTTCGGGGCGGTTAATAAAGCAAGGATGCCACGGATTTTAAATTCCTGGCTTATGACAGAGCAGAGAGTTGAGAACACTAAATCATAGTTATCTTTACCAATCAAATTTGTTATGTTTTCAGATGTAATCTCTTTTAAGACGCGGCCGTCTTTCTCGTATCTAGCCACTGTTATACTGGACTTGGTAATCAAATTTTGTTTGTTAATAATAGTCACATTCTGGTTAGCTAGTTTTAAAAAATCCCCGCAAACTGATTTGTATATAGTTTCCTCTTTGTACGGTTTTGCGTATTTTAACCTTCCGAACAATTGATTATTATGATTGGCTTTGTCCAATGGTTTTATGATGAAATTCTTCTTGATATCTTTACGGAAAATTAACTTTTGCGGTATTAATTTCACTGAACTATCACTCGCGTCACTAGGCATTTTCGATTTGTTTTTATAAATATTTTTTTAAACACACTGTTACGTAGGCAAGGTTAATAAACGTAGCGGGAATTCACACGTTTCAAAGAAACTTTATGTGTTCGAAGGCACTTCATTATACGCGGGACGTAGTATGAACCAAAAATTGCGTTTCTTTCGCGCGATAAGTAGGTACTAAATAACTATCTATCTATAAGTAGTAGGCATAAATGAACTGGTAAACCCCCTGGAAATTTATCAACGTCATAGACTAAAGATGGCTGCCGACCTTTGCGCGAAAAGGGCCCTTTACATATTACGTTTGGACCCAACTTTTTTGTCTATGAGTGGGACTTTTGATGTGCAAACTAAATTAGGACGACATATTTGTGCGAATTTAAACTTGTTATGGGATGGACTATTTAAAAATAAATCATATGATTCCCAAAGGAATGAAATCGATTTCAGATTTATAGTAAAAGAAATATTTTAATTAAGTTTTACGTTCAGTAATTAATGGATAGCTAAGGTTAAAAAAGTACTTCTGTGGCCGTAATTAATTCCCATGGCACCATGGCAATAAGGTGCGGGAGGGTTTTAGTGGATCGTTTCCGCTCTTTTCAGAGCGGGAAAGTCCCACCCACGGCGCAGTCTTTTTCCCCAGGCAGCGGTACAAAAAAACTTTAAAAAGTTTAAAGAAATTAATAAGCTTTTAAGCAAAAATTGGGCAACCCTATTTATTTTGTAAGGAACGTATGTTATTTGTACAGAATACAAAATAGTAGTCACAGTTTTTTCTGTTCTATAAATAGTGAAGCATCGCTTTTAGAAAGGAAAGGCACGTGCTTAGACAATTTGACGGTGAGAGGGAAACACATACTTCGGATAAAAATTTTCGGATAATTTATTATAAAAACTCAGATTAGATCGTTCTAAATAACTTCTTATTGTAATAATCTTTTAACCACTTTTACACCATTCTGCGGTCTAAGGTTATAAAAGCGAAGGTGCGATATGCCACGCCAGTAAATTATATTAAACAATTTTCAATAGTCAAAATCGATAAATTTCAGTTTGTGAAATGCTGCTTGGATGACAACACGAGTGCGCTGTGGTATCATCGAATCAACAATATCGTGACGATTGTTATATCAGAAAGAAGAAAGAAATTTAGTAACAGCAACTTAGAATGAAATAATAGACCCAGCATGCGCAATACATCAAATTTCTCACTTGAGAAGACAAAAGGTTTGATACTGTTGATTGGCTAATAGCACACCGCACTCGTATTTTTAGCCATTCAGCAGCTGACGCACTGACTTCAATCGATTTTGACGTTTGTTAAGAGCGCGATAAAATTTAGTCGCGTGGCGCATGCTAGGCCTGATGAAAAAAGGCAAATAATCAGCAAGTAATTCATCTTCTCTCAGGAGAGAAATTTTATGCATTGTGAATAATAATAGGAACGATCAATTTACCTTTGCTTATCATCAGCTGGGAGGAGCCAATATGCTGTGCTTCTTTAAAAAAAAATGCTAGAAGTCCATAACAGGCTATGCGTTCAATAACCTGAAATGTCAAAAGTTATATCGTGCCGTGTAAATGCACCTTAAATTTTCCATGTGTTCAAGCAATGTTGCCAGTTGTTTATTTATGTTTTATACTATTTTGGGGGTTTTCTTGAACATATCGAAGCCATAATAATAATAATAATAAAAGATGAGAGATCAAACAAGAAAATAGCTTAAACCAATAATAGGTTTGTGTATATTAATAATGGATTAATGTTTGTTATTCTAACACGCAAATATTAAAGTATACGTTTAGATGAAAAATAATAGATGCTACCCATAATAAAATCACAATAATTTGTATATGTAATATGTATTGCATAACATCACATACATTGCTCTGATTCTGTGCTAAAGTAAATTATGCATTTGTGTTACAGAAATCAGAGACAATGACGATGGAAAAATTCGATCAGAGATGGCGCACCACCAAAGTCCGATCCGCTCGCCTTCTCGGCTACGGGGGTCGCCGATGAATGGATATTCGTTACTTTTCTTCAAAAAACTAAAAAAAAACATAAATTAATCAAGAACCAAAGTTTCGGATAGATCAAAGTATAATAAGAATATTTTTTCTTTTTATACTACTTTACGTCGTACTAGCTAACTTTAAATATTATAATATTTTTTTAAACTGTCACTAACCGCAAGTTATCGTAGGTGATGAATTTTTTTTGCTGTATCAACCCGTTAGCCTTCGGTAACTTAGTTGCGGTTATTTCGAAATAAAAATATCCTACATGTTATTCTATTAATTAAACTACATACTAAATTATATTAAAATCAATTGGCTACTTGACAGTGTTAACAATAAAATATGAAAAGTGTTAGATATGTTAGCTTATTAGTTAAGTAATCATTTTACATTTTTATTTTATAATTAAAAGCATAGTTAGTATTTTAATTTTGCAAAATAAATTTTACTTTTTTTATCTGTGGAACAAAAGAACCGAAACGGAAACCACCATTGCAATTCGGAAATGACAGCTGTCGGCGAAAATAATTTATTTTAATGTGGCGAAACAATGATTATTTTACCGATCAAATTGAATTATTGTGTCTTTAATAGTATTAAGAATTTATTGAAACATTTTCCGTTTATCTAAATGAAGTCGTTCCTATGCGTATCGGTTCGTTGTCTACAACGTTGACGTCATAATTTCAACAGTGACATGACTTGGCGTTTTTGCGCGCTTTTTAAATGTGTTACACAAAATCTTATTTTTCTCTGGTTATTTACATTTTTTCCAGATAAATCGAATTGCTTGGGATATAAAATGAACGGGCGCACATTTTGCAATACTTTTTCAAAAACTGTCAAGTAGCCAATTCTGTTTTTTTTTTGTGAAAGAATGCTAAATTGTACATCCAGACTTCAGGTATCTGTAAATCCAAAACTCCTTTCTAAAATTATAAACACGAAAAATGTTTTCGCGTTTATTTTATTAGTAAAATAACACGATCTTTAGATTATCAATTCCCTTGAAGCTCGATGCGCCATCCTCAGTTGACAATCATGGTGATTTCCACCTAAAAGCGAAGCACATCCATTTCTTTTGTTTCTAAGTATTTCAGATTTCGTTTATTTTCAATAAAGTGAGTGAGTGAGTAAAAAATTGAGTATTTTAATGCAGCGCTAGTCACTATACTCTGAGGGTCTCCCAAAAACGAAATATGTCGGATCCAACAATAGATATTTTTTTTACTTAGCCTATTAACTGTCCCACTGCTGGGCCTCCCCCATATACTTCCAGCGCTCTCTATCAGGTGCCAAGTCTTGCCAACCTTGAGAAAAACGGTCCAGGTAGTCACGCCAACGCATTGTCGACCTTCCTCTTGGACGTCGTCCGTCTTCTGGTGTCCATTGGGTAACAACCTTAGCCCACCTCTCTGGTTTCATTCGGCACACGTGTCCGGCCCACTCCGACTTGAGCTTAGAAATCTGCACACTCACGTCTCGTAAGCCTGTTGATGATGAGCCAACAATAGATAGGTGTTTTAAATTCTCATAGTCGCAACCAATTGATGGAAACGATGGCTGGCACATACGTCATGCTTGTGAACATGTGCCACCTTTGGGGACTGGTCTGCTCCAGCTTACCTCTTGAAAGTAAATACTTACTTGAGTACTTAATTGTTTCATCACTCATCAAAACAAAACTATATGACTTGGTCCAAAGTGAGCAATAAGTTAGATATTGCTACTGTAACTGATCTGCTGAGTTTCTTACCGGTGCCTTCTCGGTAGATATAGGTTCCGAACCGGCAGTAGAGTCACTTTGCATTGTATTCATTGACGATTCGAAAGTGTTAATAAGTAACCTACTTGAATAAAGAAATATTTGAGTTTGAGTTTGAATTCACTTCGAAAGCAATTTAAGCGTTTTCTTAAAACAAAATATTATTAATGCAAATCAAAAACCACGTTTAACTCCCGAACTTTTGAGAAATATAAAAAAATAGAAACCTTTCGTTTGTTCGTTTCGTTTTTGGGAATGGTCTATTCCCAAAAACGTAGCCCGATGCAACTTCACCACGGCATATGCTGAACTGAGAACCTTTTTATACCGTTTTAGTTTTAATTTATGACTGAACTAACGGACCCGACAGACTTAGTTCTATCAAAATTATTTGGATCATAAATTATACATAATAAGAAGCTAATTTGGAATTTTTTTTTACTCTTCCAAATTGACCTCATCCCACCTGATGTTAAGTGGTAATGAGGTCCTAGCTTATGGGTGGCAAGTACAGCATAATAAAGCTGTTACTGGACGTGTCGTCCTTACCTTGAAGGCTCAACCCCTGCTACTAATGTAGCACCCTCCAGGAGATTTGTAAACCTTCCTCACACGCAGGAACACAACAACACAGAAGTGATTGTTATTTGGCGGTAGTGTTCTGTAAGTTGGAGGTATTTCACCAGTCTGGCTGCTCCAGTTCGAGCGATAAATCACTATGCCCTACTTTTTTTCATGGAATGTGGCAGTTTCTTCCTAATTTATAGTCGGCCCAAAAAACGACATTGATTCTTTAAAAATAAATTTCAAACTGACTCTAAATTTTACTTAGAAAACGTTTGTATTGGAAAAATAAACGGGCTGTCTATAGTGTTTTCCGAATTCGATTTGAATTTTTACTTGCTGTAAAAACCAGCCCATCACTTCAGCGAACGTTTAAAAACAAGAATTGGCAAAATTGCTCCAAACGTTATTGAGTTATGCGCTTACCAACACATTTTGCGATTCATTTATACATTATAGAAGATAGTACATACCTTTAAATTTTTTTTTCTTCCAATAAAATTAATTAGCTCATTATTGATGGGTTACCAAAACCCAGTAGGCCCGTAGTAACCCGAGCCAAGATTCAAGCCCCGTTAAAGGGCGCCTAACGGTTGTTGCCCAAATTATGTAGCCCTCATATAAATACTATGTTATTTTATTTATTTGGAATATTTAAAGTTTTAACATAAACTATAACGACATTTGCTATGCATGACCATTGTCACGAGCTGACACCGAGTCAGCTCGTGACAATGGTCACGTATTAACTACTAAATAAAAATGGTGTCGCGTTTTGACCCGTTAAATTATTTTAAATGTTTATTATGCTGTATTTGTCGCCCTTAAGCGAAGATCTCATTGCCACTAGACATCAGGTGGGATGAGGTCAATCTTGAAGTGTAAATTACACTTATTAAAAAAAATGAACAATTCATAGAATTTTGAATGCGTATGTGTGCAACACTATTTTTTTAATTTCCCCTAAAATGGCATAATTTCTAATGATAATTTAGTTTTTTGAGCCGAATTATAAATCAGAGTTTAATTAGTTACGTAAATCACGAATTTGCTTGTTGGCTTATTTTGATCAAAAACGCTGAGCAAGGTCAATGATATCGTTTGTAAAACCGCACCTACCAAAGACGATACTCTTTAAAGCTGGATGTAGTCTATGGTTGGAAAATACCCCATAGACAAACAGGCAAAGAGTTATTTAAGTTAGAAAGAGACAACATGAAAGTAGGCGTGCTTTGGTGGGAGGGATTACAATTACATTCGTTGATTAAGAATGGTCCATTATCGATTGTTTGGCCGCACAGCAGATCCACTGCTGAGACCGGAGACGCAAGGGGTAAGCCTGGCGTTCCTTACCTCGGTCCCGAGAGGGTGGGCGTATCAGGTGGCCTGACACGTTCCAGCTGCGTTTTGTGCGGCGAGGTGAGCCGCTTGGCAGTAGGCGCTGTGGGGGAGCCTGTGTAGAATCCCCAAGGGATCCAGACTCCCCCACAACTGCTAACGTTTGCCACTGAGGGTATCTACTATCGATATTTTATATCCTAACCGAAACCTCAGGTAGTAAGTAGTTCATATTAATTACGTAAAGTGTCGACGCGGTTTGACCCGTTTATTTATTTTAAATGGAGCGCGAAATGACATAATAGTACCTATAAATACTATTGCTTCTTATCAATAGTACATCGCACCCCAGTGCGACTCTGTCACTAATGCAAAAATATAGTTTTTCAGGAGAAGCATTTAAAACTTTGACACCTCACAAAACCATGACTTAAGAATATGCATTTAGATGAGATCAATAGCTTATTCTACAACGTCAACTTTTAACTTTATTTATTTATTTATTAAATAGGTACACCAACAGTATACATATAAAAACATTACAGACAAAAAGCAAAAAGATTACAAAGATTATATACATATACCAATTATAGGTGAACACAACATTGTTTAAAAGCTAGGAACAAATAATAAAAAAGAAAAGAAAGGGATTGAATGACAATAAAGTAGAATAAAAAAAGAAACTTACACGAACTCCATTAACTTATTTCTAAAACATGGAAGTGAGTCATAAAATATATCTAAATCTAAATTGTTGATTTCATTATAACTAATGGCACATCTGGCTAGAGGAGCTTGTCGGCCTAGGTTAGTCCTAGTTACAGGGACAGAGAAAGATTTTTTATTGAGCTTTACTTTTTGATAAATATTTATCACTTTGTTGTAGAAAATATTTTACCTAGGTCTATCTTTATTAATGCCTTCCAACCGCCTCCAAAGTGACTTTCGCCTTCTGTAATACAAGTGCTTTTAGCTTTAGCTACTTTATTAACACACAATCAGAGCAGTGTAGGTACGTGATGCAGCTTGATCATATATGGACACGATGAACTGCTCGCTCGTACACCACATTTTTAAGTTCTCTAGCCCCGAATATTGTAAAGATTAGGATAACTACTGAGTTTCTTGCCGGATTTTTCTCGGTAGGATTAGGTTCCGAACCGGCTGTAGCTTCAATTTTGGTTTGTGTTCATTCTGACGATGCATAAGTGTTACTTGTAATCAACATTTCATTTGTAAAAAAAAAACTACTGAGTTTCTTGCCGGATTCTTCTCGGCAAGATTAAGTTCCGAATCGGCTGTAGCTTCAAGTTTGGTTTTTATTCATTTTGACGGTGCGTGTTACCAACTTGTTATTAACATGAATAAATAGATTATAATAAAATTATGTATATGTTGCTGCCCAATATTTATTATTATTTATATTTAACTAGTTTTCAAGGTCAATTTATCGATACTTTCGCTAGCAACTCTATTACGCACTTATTAATTGCCAGCTGGCTCGTTCTCATTGATACAGACACATTTAATACAGATACCTATCAATATTAGTACACAGGCTTGTAAATCAACTACGCACATGAATCTAAAGTGGAAAAAAATAGAGAGTCCATTTGTAATTAGGTAAATTACGGCGATAGAAAGTTTAAAAAACCTTTAACGTTTCAAAAATGACTACGTTTTTCTTCAAACGACTACGAGTCGTTAATACCTTACTATAATTTACTTTCCATACCAGCTGTCATCAGTTGTCTGTCGGTCCTTTTTAGTTTACACTACGTATAATTCATTAGTTTTTCAAATGTTGGAACCAGGCATAAACCATTCCCACCAACCAGCGATCTAGACTTGTCGCCCTTACCTTGAAGGCTTGCCCCCTGCTACTAATGTAGCACCCCCCAGGAGCTCTGGAAACCTTACTCACACGCAGGAACACAATAACACAGAAGTGATTGTTATTTGGCTGCGGTCTTCTGAATACAATATAGAAAAGTTAATTTCCCATATTGACCCGACCGGGGATCGAACCCGGAACCTCAGAGATGGCGCGACGCCAAAGTCAGGCCCGCACGCCTCTCGGCTACGGAGGTCGTCTAAGGTGATTAACTTACTTTATATATTTTACTAGCTATCCGCCCTAAATACAAATGAAGTTTTCAGCTTTTTTGTACAATAATATGTATGGATTTTACATATAAACCTTCCTCATATATCATTCTATCGCAGTGTTTCCCAATCATTGTTTTGCCATGACCCGGTAAATTTACCGTGTGTTATGTATTTTTACAAGAAAATTATGTTTTATTATTTACTAGCTGTGCCCGCGACTTCGTTCGCGTGGACTACATCCTTTCATGGTCGGTTTTACCCCTATCTCCCCTAATATTCGAAACAAAAAGTAGTCTATATTTTAATAGAGATATATTTGTGCCAAATTTCATATCATTTCATATGCCACTTGTTATTTGGCTGCGGTCTTCTGTAAGGTGGAGGTGTTTCACCAGTCGGGCTGCTCCAGCTCGATCGATAAATCGCTTTTCCCTGCGTCTCTTATATGTATATTTTGCTTAAAAAATGTTTTTTCAAAATGGCGCCCCAAGTGAAGTCAACTGTTTGGGTCAAGGAAACAAAAAACAATCTGTATAATGATTTATTTATACGTTTAAATATAAACAAATAGGAGATCAAAATTCACAGAAAAAAAAACAGTCTATAAAATACTGGTTTCATTATACCTTTCAAAATCGCTCAGAAATACTTATGCCCGGTACCAATATTTTACGACTCGTAATGCGTCAAAAATTACTATCCGTTTTTTTACGATTCGTTAATTCTAATTTCAAATTTACTTTCTTTCCATTAGTGTTGCCGGATAATCGATTATCGATTAATCGATTATCCCCCCCTCAAATAATCTAATAATCGATATGACAATCGATAGTATCGATACTATCGATATAATCGATTATATCGATACCTATTTTTATTAGATATAATCGATTAATCGATTATAATCGAAGTCAAATACAATATAATCGATATAATCGATTATATCGATATCAAGTTGAAAGCAATACTATCGATATAATCTATTAATTTGCAATTATTTTTAGATAGTATCGCCATGATGGTACAGTTCAGGTAGGTACCAAGAAACTTAGCTATCACGTTTTATGAATAAAAATTAGGGTAGAAATAACTTTTTCACGGTTTCATTTTGAATGTATTATGTCTAAGAAGACATTATATGAATGACGATTAAATCTAAAAATAATTGCAAATTAATCGATTATATCGATAGTATTGCTTTCAACTTGATATCGATATAATCGATTATATTGTATTTGACTTAGATTATAATCGATTAATCGATTATAATCGATTATATCGATAGTATCGTTAGTATCGATACTATCGATTGTCATATCGATTATTAGATTATTTAGGCCTCTTTTGGAATAATCGATTATCGATTAACAATCGAATCGACGGCAACACTACTTTCCATATCAGCTGTCATCAGTCGTACGTCCGTCGTTGGTCGTTTTTAGCTTACGTCTCGTATAGTTTATTACTATACGCTACTATAACGAATCGTTTTTCAAATATTAGTACCGGGCATAAGTCGGAATACAGAAATACTAAATTACTATACAAAAGTTTTGTCACAAACGCTTTCTTTAGGCCTAGCATGCGTCATGCGACAATTTTCTCACATGAGGTGACAAAAGTATCCTGTTAATTGGCTGATAACTTGCGGTAAGCGCGGTTGGGAGTGTAGCACGCGCGATACGTGAAGGTCGTGGGTTCGAGCCCCAGACCGCATTCTGTTTCTTTACGAGGAGGGAGAAAGGGGGGGGGGGGGTGTAATTTATGACGCCCTCTATTGTAAAAATCTATATACCAATGTATATCTATTTATCTGCATTATTACAATGTAGTATTGGATTTTACATATATTTTTGCATTTTGAAAAACATTCCGAATATGAACGTAATATGATAAATAATGTGACAAAGTAATTTTTTTCATCAATTACTACAATGAATAAAGAAGATTTTTAGTTTCTTCTTACATTTCGAAATCTACTTTCACAACTTTGTATGTTACAATAGAATAGAAAATATGTTTATTCATGTAAGTTTAACAAAAGCACTTATGAATCGTCAGTACAATTACAATATTCTTAAAATATTCATACACATATCTAAAGAAATTTTTTTTTCCTGAAAATGATTTGGAATTTCACTCTGAATTTTAGTTGGAAAACGTTTGTACTGAATAAAGAAAACTGCTGTCTTTAGAGTATTCCCGGCAATTATTAGAATTTCTCTCGTCCGTGAAAACCTTCCTCTTGAATCACCCTATCAATTAAAAAAAAACCGCATCAAAACCCTTTGCGTAGTTTTAAATATTTAAGCGTACATAGGGATAAAGGGACAGAAAAAGCCACTTTGTTTTATACTATGTAGTGACGAGTCGTAGTTGATTGGAGATTGGCACCGGGCATAAATAGAATATCAAGCACTAACATATCTTTCTATTCGACCTAATAGTTACTGAGATTAGCTCGTTTGAACAACAATTCAGCTTTATAATATACTAGCTGTGCCCGCGACTTCCTTCGCGTGGACTACACCCTTTCATGGTCGGTTTTACCCCTTGCTCCCCTAATATTCGAAACAAAATGTAGTCTATATTTTAATCCAAGTTTCGAGCTATATTATACAAAACATGACTTGGTCCAAAGTGTTCTACACATAGCAATAAGATAGATACTGCTACTGTAACTGTTCTGCTGAGTTTCTTACCGGTGTCTTCTCGGTAGATATAGGTTCCGAAGCGGCAAAATCACTTTGCATTGTATTCAATGACGATTCAAAAGTGTTACATGTAACCTACTTGAATAAAGAAATATTTGAGTTAGAGATATTAACAACGAGCTGTATTAACAAAAAGTAGCCTCTGTTCTCGAGGTTCAATGTATACCAAATTTCATCAAAATCGGTTGAAAAGTTTAAGCGGTAAAGCGTAACAAAGTTACTTTCGCATTTATAATACCTATTAGAAGGAATTAATACAAATTGTTTTTAAAGTCGATTTCGAAACGCAAGAGTACCCTAATCATTAATTTCACTCCTCTCTTTCTAATCATACAAAGACCTATATAAAAAACACAACAACCAATTTCCTTTACAATTTTTCTTTGCAAAACAAATCTCAGACGTATTAACTTAATATAAACTTTAAGACCTTCGCGTTCCATTTTAAACATTTAAAATAATTTAACTCAAATCCTCTCGACCGATCGCCATTACCATACTAGGATAGTACGTGAAGCTATTGAAATCAAAAAGTACAAAAATTTTAATATAGAAGACGGATTTAAGTTATCATCAGCATGGAATCCAGTGATTAACAAATGTTTACCGCGGTTAGAACGATCAAAAACAATTCCGGATACTGTCAGTGTAGTGTGTCGAAGTGACTTCAATAACATTTTGTTATGTGACAATGTGAGGGTGGATGAAGATTTGCAAGCTCCCCCGAACAGACGACGGCGAGCGAGACCAGTCAGCTCGCGACCACGGTTGGTGCAACCTAACCGAAACGTCGGCCAGTAAGTAGTTCGTATTAACTACTAAAAAAAATGGCGTCGCGTTATGATCCGTTAAATTATTTTAAATGTATTAACTTAATTCTAATAATACAGTACTACTTTATACAAAAAATATTTATAATACATGGTGCTTAAACATCTAAATTCTAAGGCACTATTTTTATAATTAAAATAAGTAAATTACACAGTATTTTTTTCTCTCTTTATTTTTTAGGGATCCTCATTTAAAAATGATGGGATCCCGCTTCATCGGTGGGAACCAGTCTTTTTGAGATATATTTTTTCGCAGTCTTATTATCAGTTTTAGCAAACAGCTCGTGACAACATATTTAAAGTATCGATTTTCCATTTTTATAATACTTTACGCCGTACAAGCGAACTTTAAATATTAGAAACAGATTTTTTTTTATCTCCCACGACCTTCACGTATCGCGCGTGCTGCTCTTACTAACTCAGCTAACCGCAAGTTATCGTAGGCGATGAAATTTTTCTGCTGTATCAACCGTTAGCCTCCGGTAAGTGCCCTCTGCCGAATATGTTTAGAGCCGAAGGCTAACGGGTTGATACAGCAGAAAAATTTCATCGCCTACGATAACTTGCGGTTAGCTGAGTTAGTAAGAGCAGCACGCGCGATACGTGAAGGTCGTGGGTTCGATACCCGCACCGCAAGGGGAGATAAAAAAATTATGTTTCTAATATATTTAAAGTAAGTCCATTCACGTGCTATATTAACGCAGGTTATTGATTAATTACATCGCTTTAATATTTGGTTTCTTATTTGTGAATACAATTATTTTGTTAGTTCAAAACATAATGACTTCATTCATATCCACTTATTTATCATGTAAAATTACATAACATATTAAGATTTTCACTTAAATGAAACCTAATCGAAGTTTCAATCGACTTACTATAAATAGAAAAATTGAGAAAAATAATATTTATAAAGAATACGGGTTTTGAGCGAAGACTTTTTTATAATACATCGTGTATACAAATAATGAAAACATATCAATATACAGACAAAATTAAATTAATTTATGTGTATACACCAAAATATAGCGTTAAAAACTAAACCAGTCTTTTTTAAAAGGCTAAACCAATATAACTTGGAGTGAAAAGTTCTTGCCATTCAACAGTGCCAAATAGGTCATTCACCTCGAATAGGTGTGCCAGAAAGAGAGAGAGATAATTATATGTAAATAGTTTTGTGGGACTACTGACAACTTTTGTAAACCACTGTTTGTTTAAATAAATAATTATAATTACTCCATTATCAAATAACAAAATGGGGATAGACTTGATTTGGACAGCCCTGAACTAGACCATTCGTAAAGGTGAATGACCTGTTTTAACATGTTGACTGGCACGCATAGAACTGAACTTGACTAAAACTAACTACAATGATACATATATTTCATCAGACTTACTATCACAAACACACTTACAGACGGAAAACTTTAATAGGAATATTAACAAACCTTATGTCGTAATGCATTAATGGCGAATCCCACCCCCCCCCCCCCCTCCCTGTCTCCCCGTGGCAGAGTGACGATGCGTGGGCATTTATTTCAAAACCAACATTAGCCAAATCGGGCTAGCCGATGTCGAGTATTAGCGAGCGAGACTAACGGACTGCGCTTAATTTTTATATGAAGGATCCACTGCAATAAGATAAACGTCCTTTGTTTTTGTTTCGAGATATTTGGGTGTTAAGTTTATAAACGTTGTCCAAAATTCAGCCTTATTACCGTGAATACAGAGACACTGAGCGTTCTAGACGTGTAGTCAATCAGAAACGGTTTTATCTCAGTACTGGAAGCGATATTGCCTAGTTAGTAAACAAAATCACTAGCTGCGTGTATGAAGTGACCGAATGACGTTGATCACATAGATTTTAATATTTTGGACATTTATCATTATTGCCGTGGACCCTTCATATATAAGACTAGCGGTCCCGGCGAACTTCGTTTCGCCTTAGAGAAATTTTCCCGCTTTTCTGATGAAAGTTTTCAAATTTTACCAAGGATCCCTAATTTTGTAGCCTATGTCAAATTGGAAGAATGTAGCAGTCTATTGGTGAAATATTTTTTTAAATCGGCCCAGTACTTTTTGAGCCTATTCATTACAAACATATAAACATACAAAAATAGGTACAAATCTTTCCTCTTTATAATATTAGTAAGATAATAAAGGGTTAAAACAATCATATCCTATAAAGTTTTCCTTCAGTATGAGTGTATAAGCTATATTTAAGAGGTGGGATATTCCAAATAAAACGTAAATAAGTACAAATCTTGACAGTATTTATATAACAAACAGTTACCATCCTTAAATTCTGATTTCTTTAAAAAAAGTCAGATTTTTCAACCATACTGTGCCAACTAAGTAATACTGCGTACTAAGTTAAATAGTACTGAAGTTGGCATACAATGTGTTAAACAAATGTTTTACACTAGACTTTGTTTGTCTTACAGGCCTAGCATGCGCAACGCGACTAAATTTTATCGCGCTCTTAACAAACGTCAAAATCGATTGAAGTCAGTGCGTCAGCTGCTGATTGGCTGAAAATACGAGTGGTGCGCTATTAGCCAATCAACAGTATCGAAAATTTTATAGTCTCATGCGATAAATTTGACATATTGCGTATGCTAGGCCTTCTAGAGATATAAAATACTAGCTGTTGCTGGCGACTTTACTTGCGTTTTTTAGGGATAAAAAGATTCTATCTGTTAATCTCATATGCCATCTCTTTCCAAGTGAAATTAATTTAAAAAAATCGGTTCAATAGTTTTGCGTGAAAGATTAACAAAAATACAACTAGAATTAACAATATTAGTAAGATACTTATTATATCAAAATAATGCGTATAAATCCGCCGGCAACAACTAGTACTCATATTTCAGTGTGACACTTCCTTTTATGCCATTAAGAAACAAATACAAAATGATTACCCTGACAGTTACAATTTTATATGTTTAGTCCTAATAAAATTGGAATTACAGAAGACTGCCTTGGCGATTAATGTATTGTAATCACAATCTATGTCAATCTGTATTAATTAATTGATTGCATAATGTTTCATTGAAACATTTCAATTAAATATAACGCAATCTTTGTTTATTTACATTTATAGTCATGGTTAATTTAATACTTGACAATTCTGTTACAAATAATCAGTGCAGATTTTAAATTGTTTAGCTTATAAAACTAAATTGAATATCTTAACCTTTAATATGTCCAAAATAATACCAAATTAACGGAATATTGGAACCTATCACGGTAATCATCTCTTAAAAGGAATAGGATGGAATTTCTAAAGGAAGTCTTTAAAAATTAATCTACCAAGTCTTTTTGTGCACTTTCATCTATAACTAAAACGTTTGAATCAGTAGACTCGTCCAAATCTTTAGAATCACTCTCCGACTCTCCGTCCTCACAACCTTCCATTTCCCTATCTCCGACACCGCATGAATCCTGATCTTCATTCTCACACACCTTACCTTGGTTTGACATTAAATTCCTAATATAATTCTCCATATTTGCTGCTAAAGCTGCCATTATTTGACTCTCTATGCCTAAAATTGACACGTTAGAATCATAATGTAGACTGTTACCTTGGTTTTTTAGTAAGTTTGCCAGTATGGGATTGGATTTCAACGTCTCCTGAGTAGATTCTGTATTGCCGTTGACATTTTCCTTTTCCCAATGCTTCGTGTGGTGCCGTTGGTGAAGTTTGAAGACGTCAGGGTCTTTGAAACATTTTGAGCATTCCGTACACTTGTAGGATGTTCTCTCGGTGAGGTCTGGGGATGGTTTGGTGGGGCTGTCGCCTGTTGACGCGTGAGGGGTCAAGTCTGTGGGGGTTTGGGTACCTGAAAGAAAAGATCGATGAGATATTTTTACTGCCTATTGTTGATGGCTGGGAAGCTTCATCTATACAGAGCGTTCAAGTATGACGTAACGCAATTTTTGAACATTTTTGCCTCCCCCCCCCGTAACATTCTTCTGTACTCCCCCTCCGTTTTTTTGAAAAGACATTTAAAAAAGACGACCTAGAGTGGTCGTCTTTTTTAAATGTCTCTAATACGATCGAGGGATTCCCCGGAAACCATAGGAAATCCCAAAAGAGTTGCCAATTGGCTACTTGACAAAATTTTAAAATCTTGTTAATTGTAAACCTTGATACTCATTTCTTCGCATGAAAAGTATATTTCACAAAAAAATATATATTTACTATATGTATTTTTCATTTTAAAAAACCTCTTTAAATTTCCCACGAAAACGCTCTAAGCTGTCATGGCGCCTAAAATGACGTCAATGTACCCTAGCAAGATTAGAGCTGTCATTGATCATAGATTGTCATATCGAGTTTGTTCGATGGATGCTTTATGATGTTTTTTCTCGATATTCTTAATTTTATTTGACAATTATTTTTTGATGTATTAAAATTACAAAAAAAAACCTTGAGTCATGACAACCACAGAGCCGTAATAAATTTTAACACTACTCAAGATATGACTTCAATCTCAATTTAATTTCAATAAGCGGTATTGACACCTTTAAATACCCAAAGCAGGTTTCAGTGCGCCACACAAATAAATTTTATCGCAATCTTACATATGTCAAAATTGTTAATATTCAGAGCGTCCTGTCTATTGGCTGAAAACTTGAAATTACGAGTACTGTACGGTAGCGTAAAATTCGAATTATGCGTTAAATATAATATCATACGAAACAATCAACAATACGAATTTTTTGTCATCTCATGCGACAAATTTGACGTTACATACGCTAAACGTTATCTACTATTAATATCTGATCATTCAATAATACTTTATCTTTTTATGAGTATATGCTAGTCAATAACCTAAATAGTACCCACAAATAATCGATAATATGCGAAACTCATTTTGAAAAGAAATAGGGTTCCGTAAAATATTTGGGTTTTTCGGACACAAGGTTTAAAGTCAACCAGAAAGGTTACTTATTTTGCGTACGCTGCCTAAACTTTAAAAGATAGAACATTTTATTTTTAAAGATAAAAATAAAATGTTCAAATTAATTGTAGATCTTATAACAAAGATCTTATAACTATCTACAAAAAAGTTCGCGACACACTATACCTATCTACATAAGTCGAGTGAGGCACAACAAACATATTGTTATTAAAAAATCCTTGGATTTTTTTGAACCACAATAAACCGCATTTATTTTCATGCTATTAATCCTTATCAATATTAATTATTTCATCAGTGCAGTTTAAGTATGGTGGTGGTGGTGGACGAAATTAAAATATTACGATTTCTGCTGCACGGCCCGTGGCGAACTGAGCGTCACGATGGAAGTATAAAATAATGAATAATAATCAATACTCAAAAATATAGATTTTTTAGACGATGTATCAAAAATAATCGACTTCGCGTTCCGATTTTTCAAATCGAAAACATCCATAGTACGTTCATTATTAATCTGTGGTACAGAGTGGACACCCCTAAAATATGACATATCGGTTGTTGTGACGTTGTGACTTTCTGCTCGGCGTTTTCAGTCACGTGACTTAATGCCTATGTTATTGGATTTTCTTTTCTAAAAATATTAATAATCTTTGATATTTATGTTCTTGAAATTCGTATTTCCTTATCTAAATATCTTAATTTATCATTAGAAACTATTATCCTTCCGATTTGTTCTTAGTGGAAAGTAGCCAATTTGAGAGTTTCAATTCAGAGTTTATTATAGTAACGTGTTACACATCACTTTTCTTTAATCACTTCAGTCTAAGTGCTGAGGTACCGGTTTTGTGCTAATTCTTGTAACACAAGTGACATAGCTATAAAAAACAACATAACAGCAATTATTATAGCTAACTTCGTTTCGCCTTAGAGGATTTTCCCGCTTTTCTGTTGAATTTTTTCCTGAATTTTCATTGCTATAAACCCAGAGCCCGAGACCTTTCCATTTGTCGTACAAAACTGTCACTACGTAACACTACTGGAATACTGATTTTGACCAATAATTACCGTTGCACAAAGATGCGATGGCGTCCGTAGCGCCAGCTTGCATAGCGAGCATAGTCTGCATGTATATCGCTTGAGCCATTTGCTGATGCACCTGAAATTAATAGTAAAAAACTTTATTTTAACTTTGACTTGTAAAAAAATGGGCGTAACAGTAGGATCATTTTCTACATAGCTTCTTTGTGTCTGGGTGCGGTTACAATAAGATTGAAGAATTTCCATACACATATTGTTACAAAATAATAATTAACAACTAACTATCAAGACGGTGCCAACAGAATTTATTTATAAATATTACATAAATGAAAATTAAATAAACTGTTGATAAACATCATTAAATAAATAAAATAAACGGTAAGTACAGAGAAGATCACCAAGAAACTCCATAAAGAAGTACCTACCTGCGGATCCAACATGTTCTGTTGCACATTACTTGTAGACCACGAGCCCGTCTTTCTGTCACAACAGTACGGAGCTGGCATATCCAACGGTAGATTCTGTGATGGTATGGCGTCCTTCCGCAGTGTCCTCCATTGACCTGGAATTAATAAATTAAAGATAAAATATAATTGACCTATTGTTTATGTATTGGTGATTTAATTTTATTTGTTTTTTATGGTGTTTTTCATGTCACATCGTGGCCTATCGTAGCTTCGCATGCATATTTATTACTGCTCAACCAATTTTATGCAAACTTACATAAACCATCTATTACTTTTATTGATTTTATTTTATTGACAAAGCTTAAACATTTGGTTTAAATAGGTAAACCCATTCCTGAGTTATAAAATTACAATCAAAAGTAGCAATGATTTTTATATATTATATTGATATTGACTTTATCCAGAAATTCAATGTGTGGCTTAAGCATCCTCTGATTCTTCCATGGTGTTCTATGTGATGCCACTCTATACCGGTTTGGTTCAGAGGGATGACATAGCTGGTCCTCCCATCTCTGTGGGGCACCCATGCCTTCTAGTGCCTCTCGTAAGTACCTAAGAGAGATCTTATTACTTCTTTTCCCTTTCTCTGTCAGTATAGTGTCTACCTACACCAACAGGAGGGCTTTAAGCACCCCAGACATGTTCCTAGTGACTATCAGCTAGTATCATCACATGGTATTTATTATCTTGATACTTTCATGTTCTAAGCATTCATATGAAAGGTACAATGACTAAGATTTAAGAGTTTCAAGAATACTACACAATTTAAGCAATAAAATCTGACCAATAATAAAATCAACATATGGCTGAAGTTGGACTTATGCTAATTAATAACCAGGTAAATAGATGGTTAGTAGAACATTTCATTTTGGAATCAAACCCAAAAACTAACTATGAAAATCGACAATTTCTACCTTAAAATTTCAACTACAAGTTACATTTTTCTCCAAGCAATCAAAAGGAGTATTTACTCATTCAGATGGAATAAAAACACTAATTATTAGTGGAAGGAAATACTTACCCCTGTTTTTGCCCACACTTGTTATGGTATAATCTTCTGGCCTAAAGTGCAGACTGCACACTTTAGAGTATTTTGTGTATGGTTTGCCTCTTTTAAGTATCTTATTCCACAGTTTCGCCAGCTCTTCATCCCTTGGAAACTGATGAAAAGATACATTTTTGGCCTTTCCAGCCATGGATGTACATCGCGGAACGGTACAATAGTAAGGCATTTTGTTAGCTCAAAACTAACACGACAACACTAATTAACATAGCTGAGCACCGCTACAGTTGTAGTTTAGCTGCAAATTTAGAAAAACAAATAAAACTTCGCGCAATAAACACCACCAAGCCGACATAACAAAATAAAGAAAAAAAATTGTTTGTTGCCATTTTGAAATATGATTGAAGTTTGTCTATGGTTGGATACGGTCCAACAAAAAGATGTCGCGAAACGGCACGCACACAATCAGGCCTAGCATACGCAACTCGACTAAATTTTATCGCACTCTTAACAAACGTCAAAATCGATTGATGTCAGTTCATCAGCTGCTGATTGGCTGAAAATACGAGTGCGTAGTGCTATTATTAGCCAATCAACAGTATCGATTTTTGACGTATTGCGCATGCTAGGCCTGCATGTTACATACTTAGCCACTTGACATTGGCGGAATCCATGGACCTAATATATTAAGTCCATGGCGGAATCACTGCGTTTGTTTGTAAACGCGGGACAGAGTCCATATTAAATAAAAAAAAATACATACTTAGCAAATCGCTTTAAATTTTCTAAAGATAGTTTAATCAAAATTATTATTAGGTGTCTGTGATCAAAACGCACACAACGCAACAGTTAAGTGCTATTTTATAAAAACCTTTAACTTTGTATTTATTTATATTTTTAAGTAAAACGATACGTCCAAAAGCCTTAATTTTAATATAATTTTAAATATTTGTCGTCATGGAGTCCTTATCATATTTAATTATTTTTCAAACGGCCTTCATTTATATTATATCTATGTTTATTTCATTATATTGCATCCTTAAAAGTCAAATTACTCGCATGAGAGAACGTTTCGATACTTTTGATTGGCTAACAGTGCACCGCTTTCGTATTTGTAGTCAAAGCAGCTGCGGCACTGAATTTTATCAATTTTGACATTTGTTATGAGCCCGATAAAATTCACTCGCGTAGTATATCCTAAGCGGCATTGTTGTACGTACCTATTGCGGCCTATTCGCTTGCACAAAGCAATAAACCAAACATTTACCTACCAGGAAGTAGTGATCATTTGGCTGTATAGCGGAACATCCTTGAACGAGCTCGTTCGTTGACGACTCTCCATAGTCTATGGACGAGTGGCCATTTTTTCTGAAAAAAGTGGGAAGTGGGGAAGGGAAAAAAGGTGATACATGTCAAATTTTTCAAGGCTGTTCTGTGATGATTCCATTTTTTTAGCAACGTGATAACGATTGCAACAAATAATTGTGTTTCCTACGCACACCGTTCGTCGGTACAAGTGTTTGGATGTGAAATAAGTGTGTATATGCGGTAATCGGCACCGCTAATAACCAAAGGATTCCCACAACAAAGGTTTTGAAGTTCTGAAAATGGGTTATTATTGTACAGTACCACAGTGCACTTCTCTCGCCGGCAAGACGAAAAACGTGAAGTTCCACCGTTTCCCTCGCGACGTAACTATGGCCGATAAATGGAATGCAATTCTAAAACGCGGCAAGCCATACACCAAATATTCAAAAGTGTGCAGTCTTCACTTCACACAAGCAGACTACAACGTCACAACTATGGGTAAGAATAAAGGTATTCGGGTTTTTCCAACTCTGGTTAACATATAGTCATTTGCACCAATATTTCTTCCTTGCAGATGACTCACACATCATGAGTTAAACTGTTTATTTTGTTGCACCATTTCAATAACTTTTTTTTGTGAACTGGCTAAAAACATTATTCAGTGTTTTTTAAATATTAGTCTTTAAATGTTATTGAAAAGTAATATTGCTATGGTATCTGAAGTTGGTTATTTCTGTCATATTTTAAAGTACAGAATATAATATTAAACTAATTAGAATCTTGTTGGAGATATAATTTGAATAATTTATTCTGTTTTGCAGAATGTCTGATAAAACTGCAAAACCATTTCCATAGTCTAATGAACAATGCATTGACACTTTTTTTTCTGTTTCCTCCGCATGTTAATTGTCTGTGTTTTGTCTGTAATGTGTAAAACATTATTTTTCTCTTGCACATAGTTTCGTATATATTTTTCAATGTCGTTGAAAATAATTTATTTGCCTCGTGCAGCAATTTTGTTATTCATCAAAAAAACCCTCCAGTTAGTTTACTTAATTCCTTATAGCGTTTTGTCCTGTTTTAGTTCGGCATATGCAAATAAATAAACTTGAACATGACTGTACTGTTAGTTGATTTATTGGTTAGTCTTTTGCGTCGGAGTGTACACATTTGTTTACAACTGAGTACTGACTTTCAATGTTCAAATATTCTTCATAGTATGCATTAGCGGGCAAATATAACCCTATCTATTAAATAAAATAGGTAATAAAAATGTGGACACAAAGATTTTAGTTTTTACTAGAGGTCTGACATGGTTTCACGCGCATACTATCCCCGTTTTTGTCCATATTTGCCACTAACTCTTAGCTCCTATTGGTTGCAGCGTGATGTTATATAACCTAAAGCCTTCCTCGATAAATTGACTATCCAATAGAACAATAATTTTTAAATTCAAACCAGTATTTCTTCAGATTAGCATGGTCAAACAAACAAATTCGCAAATACCTTTATTATATTAAAATAATTAAAATAAAAATAAAAATAGCCTTTATTCTCTGAAAAATTACATGCTACTTACTAACTAAACATATGACTAATTTCTTATCTTTAACATTTTTCTAAATTTAACATAACTTATTCTAATTAAAATTGGTAACACCTGCACTATTTCATTCAGGTTGTCTTCCTCGGACATAGGCCTCCTCTAGAATTTTCCATTTTGTCCTGTCTCTCGCTAATCTGCTTTATTATATTAATATAGAAAAAGGTTACTCATTAATTCAGAGATAAAAAGAAATGTTCTTCAAATTTATGTTTTTCTTGTTTGTAATTGGGTGATTGATGTCTGCATGTGTGGTTGATAGATAGACTACAAAAATAGGTTTTACAGATTAATTATAGTATAATTTAGGTGGTCTTATCGCTAGGAAGCAATCACTTCCACACAACTTTAATGTAGAGAAAATAGTAGATGGCGAGAAATGGGTATGGCCGTGCACCATAAATAGAGGTTTTATTTTAGAATTATATTCATAGTCTGACATATTTATTATATTATGTTATACTATGAAATGTCAAACTAATGTGTTATTGTTAAAGATCAATTAAGTCACACGTTTTAATTGTCCCCATCCTTAGCTAGTCTCATATGTGGGACACCCGTAAATATTGTGACATCACTCATCCACTTACAGCCAAACGAAAATCTTACATACATTGGCTGCTTTAACGGTGAACGTTAATCATTTTCAAAAAAGTTGTACACCTTTATAATGTATAACAAAAGTGTATTTCTTTTTCAGATGTGATGTGATGTTTAATTTTCTGCTATTAATGATTATTTATTTTGTTGATAACAACAAATATATGATATGAGTATTATAGTAATAATTTACATACATTTTTACTGTTACCGCACCCATAAACGAACTATCTGCATGACCCAACGGTTGACTGGTAGAGAATGCTCCTAGCATTAAGTCCACCTTTTGTACTTTTTTTTTGTGCAATAAAATTTTTAAATAAATAAATAAATGTGACAAAGTTCAGGACCTATTTTCACCCCTTTTCTTACAATGTCACTTCTACAACCCTCTCTCCGTTAACGTGTGATGTAATTGTTGGATGGTCTCTTCTCGTTAAATAAGATAGGTTTGGATGGTATTATGTTTGCATGTCTGAATGTTGTAGTTGTAAATGGATGCGAGTTTCAGTGAGCATTAGAGAAGTATTTGCTTGTGAGTGATTGTGTTGATAAGGTACAATGTCTTGAATTTCTTAGAAAAACAGTCCTACATGTGTTTATGATTACAGCTTTTGGTATAACTAATATAGTTACACCCTATATATATATCTATATATTTTTATATCACTCTTCAAGATTGACCTCATCCCACCTGATGTTAAGTGGTAATGAGGTCCTAGCTTAAGGGCGACAAGTACAGCATAATAAATCTCTTACTGGACTTGTCGCCTTTGCGTTGAAGGCTTGACCCCTGCCACTAATGTAGCACCCCCCAGGAGCTCTGGACTTTTTACTAGCACATAGACATTTATTATGTGCTGAAAATACAGGAGTCTTGTGGACTTGTTTGAAGTACATGATAAATGTCATTTTATCATTTTAATGTTTTTTTTTTGTGTGGTAGGCGACTTAGGCCCTTCTTATACAACACACTTAAACATATTACTTCTTGTTTGTTAAATACATCTGCAAACAAAAGCTTGTTAAAAATCGCCGTGCATGTTATGCATTTTTGACCTTAGACTTCATGTACCTATGTGACGACTCTAATGTGTGTAGCGAGAGATATATGATATACTAGATAAAGACGATGACTTTGCTCACATGATGATGATTATTTTGTGTTAAAATTTATCATCCTACTAATTTTTTTTTTTTTTTTTATTTTGTTTAATTGATTCACTAACAACTTATGCACTAGTACATTCCAGCAAGAAACATGATAATAGTACCTATAAATGTGAAAGTTTGTGAGTATGGATAATTTTTTCACTTTCACGCTAAAATTACTTTTTTTTTTTTATTGCACTTCAAGATTGACCTCATCCCACCTGATGTTAAGTGGTAATGAGGTCCTAGCTTAAGGGTGACAAGTACAGCATAATAAATCTGTTACTGGACTTGTCGCCCTTACCTTGAAGGCTTGACCCCTGCTACTAATGTAGCACCCCCCTAGGAGCTCTGGAAACCTTACTCACACGCAGGAATACAACAACACAGAAGTGATTGCTATTTGGCTACGGTCTTCTGTAAGGTGGAGGTGTTTCACCAGTCGGGCTGCTCCAGTTCGAGCGATAAATCGCTATGCCCTACCTCTCTTAATTACTGTATAGATTTGAATAAAATATGGTAGGAAGAGAGTTGACATATTAGATTAACATATAGGATACATAAATTCGTAATAACGACCTCGTCGTCGTGCAATCTCCGCGCTCCCGAGTTTAGTCCCCGGTCGGGGTTATATGGGAAACTAACTTTTCTATATTGTCTTGAGTCTGGGTGTTGTGGTACCGTCGTTGTTTCTGATTTCTGTAACACAAGTGCTTAAGTTACTTACCATAGAATCAGAGCAATGTATGTGATGTTGTCCAATATTTATCTTATGTTTATTTGTATGTATTTATATACCGAAATAGCGCGGTCGAAGTCGCGATCAACAGCTTGTATTAATATTCTAGTATCTTAGTAAATTTTACTCACTATACGTTTCGCCTTAGAGGATTTTCCCGCTTTTTTGTTGAAATTTTTCCTAAATTTTATTTGCTATAAACCTCACAGAGCTCGAGACCTTTCCAACGAATGCAAAATCGTGGAAATCGGTTCGTGCGTTCTGGAGTTATAGCGTCAGGAAGGAAAACCCGACTTATTTTTATATAATACACTAGCTGTGCCCGAGACTTCGTTCGCGTGGACTACATCCTTTTATGGTCGGTTTTACCCCTTTCTCCCCTAATATTCGAAACAAAAAGTAGTCTATATTTTAATCCAAGTTTCGAGCTATATTTGTGCCAAATTTCATATCTCTAACTTCAAAAATAAACATTTTTCCATATAAACTTCCAGAGGTGGTATTACCCCCCTCCCCCCTTATTTTCTTATAAAAAGTAGCCTATGTCCGTTTTTGAGATTCAACGTATACCTATACCAAATTTCATCAAAATCGGTTGAGAGGTTTAAGCAGGAAATTTTTCGAAACTTTCCATTGATATCGACCTGTTTTTTGACAGCATCGCCTCTATTAGGCGAAATTTAACTAAATCATACTTTGAGACTCACAAACTTTGACGACATTTTTGCTATACTATCTATACTTCTACACTAATATTATAAAGAGGAAAGCTTTGTACCTATTTTTGTATGTTTGTAATGAATAGGCACAAAAAGCACTGGGCCGATTTAAAAAATTATTTCACCAATAGAATGCTACATTTTTCCAATTTGACATAGGCTACAAAATTAGGGATCCTTGGTAAAATTATGGGTACCTTAACACAGGGACCATCTTTGTTTATTTAAATTATGTCTTTTTTATTTATTTTAGTTTGAATATTTTGTAAGTTAGTGTTATCTTAAGTTTATTTGTTTTGTTTATGTAATAAATTATTTAACTTTAGATACACCTAAAAAAGAATACAGCTTAAAATAAATATTCATTCAGTTGTTTTTACTTCAATAGGATACAAACGGTTTAGGTTCATTATGTCAAATTCTCAAAATGTCAAGTTCTAATTTTAGTAGGATTGTTGATAAATAGTTTTTAAGTTCACTAGCCGCCCGCCGCGGTAGCGTAAGCTTTTTATCACCGATTTTTCCACATTTTCGATTCTTCTTTCCTATTGGTCGCGGGTTCGAGTCCCGCACCGCATGGGAAGATGTAATTTTCCTGTTTCTATAAAATAATCAATGATTTCGTTCATAAGTAAATGGAAGTTGTTTACGATGGATATTACATGGTATGCATATATACTAGAGATTAGGACTCGAAAACAGTATCTTATTGAACCTTAAAGTACTGTAAAATACTGTACTCAGAAGTAGTATAGAAATAAAAGTACCGATACTTCGAAGTACTGAAGTACCGAGTATAGATATTCAAACTCAAACTCAAATATTTCTTTATTCAAGTAGGTTACATGTAACACTTTTGAATCGTCATTGAATACAATGCAAAGTGACTCTACTGCCGGTTCGGAACCTATATCTACCGAGAAGGCGCCGGTAAGAAACTCAGCAGATCAGTTACAGTAGCAGTATCTAACTTATAGCTATGTGTAGAACACTCTGGACCAAGTCATATAGTTTTATTTTGATGAGTGAAAAAGCATGAAGTATTATTTTATTTTAAGAGGTAAGCTGGAGCAGACCAGTCCCCAAAGGTGAATAGATTTTCGATGATGTAAATAGTTGATGACATATATATTAGCATCGGTAGGCTATCTAAAGTACTAATAGCTCAGTATCAGGAATAAAAAAAACCATTGATTTTTTTATGTAAATTATATTTAAAAAAATGGCAAGTTTTAAATAAATACGAGAGGTAAGGCATAACGATTTATCACTCGAACTGGAGCAGCCCGACTGGTGAAATACCTCCACCTTACAGAAGACCGTAGCCAAATAATAATCACTTGTGTTGTTGTGTTCCTGCGCGTGAGTAAGGTTGCCAGAGCTCCTGGGGGGTGCTACGTTAAAATTCAAAATTCTTTTATTCATGTAAATTACACCAGTAATATTTATGAAACGTCTATATAATGCAAATGACGCTACCTCCGGTTCGGAACCTATAACTTACAGAGAAGATCCCGGCAAGAAACTCTGTCGTTCATATTACAAATATAGCTGAACTTATAACTAGTTTTGCATTAAGACATACAGCCTAGTAATTAGATAAAATAATGTAGTAAATTGTAAAAAATAATTCATTGATTCAAAGTAATAAGAAAATTTTTAAAATATATAAGTATATTTAAATTAAACAAACTGTAGGTTAGTAGCAGGGGTCAAGCCTTCAAGGTAAGGGCGACAGCTGTAACAGCTTTATTATGCTGTACTGGTCGCTCTTAAGCTAGGACCTCATTACCACTTAACTTCAGGTGGGATGAGGTCAATCTTTAAGTGTAGTATAAATAAAAAATCTGATATTTATTCAATACGATACCTTTTGAAAAGTGATTAAAAGTATCAAGTGGAAAAGTGTCGGTCTCGAATGGTAAAGTAACCAAAAGCCAAAAGTATCGATACTTTTTTCGTTTTCCTATTTCTATCGTGAAGTTAAAAAACCTCACGTGATGCTGGCATACGTGGAATTCGCAAAAATATGCTTAGTTGTCGTTAAAATGTTAAGAAGAAATGATTTCTGTATGTTTAACGATAAGATTCATTATTCCATTATATTTCCGTGCAATTGCAACCCACGTTAATTGCTAGTAGAAGATAATACATTCCAAAATATTTTTTATCGTAAATTAAAAATTCGTTTGACGAATATTAATTGTCTTTCTTGACTGTTTGAATATTAACTGGCTGTGCCCGCGACTTCGCGTGGACTACAGGGTTTTTCCAGTCTCCTACTAACTCCCGTTCCCGTGGGAATTTTGCAATATCCTGTTGCAACTAAGGTTTAAGTTTACTAAGGTAACTGCATGCCAAATTTCAAGTGTCTCACTTAAGCGGTTTAAATTTTACATACAAAAGGATTTTCCCGCTAATTCCCGTTTCCGTGGGAATTTCGGGATTTCCTTTCTTAATGCACCTCTACGGTATCTAAGCTACGTTCCTCTAAATTTCAAGTGCGTACGTTTAGCCGTTTAGGCTGTGCGTTGATATGTCAGTCAGTCTGTGAGTTTCTCCTTTTATATATTTAGATAAGTACTAAGCTGTGTTCTGCTAGTTTGTACGCTTGGGTTTTGGTCTTTCCAATTTTCTCAATGAAAACCTTCGTAAAACATTAACTTTTTTAAATAAAATGTTTTATTGTGTTCGTGCGTGTGAGTAAGATTTCCAGACTGGTGAAATACCTCCACCTTACAGAAGACCGCAGCCAATTGACAATCACTTCTGTGTTGTTGTGTTCCTGCGTGTGAGTAAGGTTTCCAGGGCTCCTGGGGGGTGCTACATTAGTAGCAGGGGTCAAGCGTTCAATGTTCAATGTGTCGTGCGAGCGCTTCCATTACTGAATGCCATGGCAGAGCAATGTGATTTATTTTATAGTAGGCCAAATGAGGTCTTAAGATTGGCTATTAATATAGCATCAAAACTACATAATTGTATTAGGGTAAGCCTGTAAAGATTATGTTTGTATGCTTATAAATAAATAAATAATTGTAAGGGCGACAAGTCCAGTAACATATTTACTATGATATACTTGTCGCCCTTAAGCTAGGACCTCATTACAACTTAACATCAGGTGGGATGAGGTCAATCTTGAAGTGTAAATAAAACAAAATCTGATATCGTTTACAACTCGCACTTGACCATTATTTACTTTATCTTATCTTAATTTTATCTGTTAGACTCTTAATCGATCGCCGCCGATTGTAATCAAAAGAACTTTGTATGGGCAATTGCATGTTAAGCTAAACATTGTTCGACATTGGACTTTATTCCCACGGCATAGAGGCGGTGCAAAGTACAAAATGTGTTGTCTGTTGTGCTTCTGTGTATGCATCATACATTTTTTGTTGTAGATAGATAGATTGTTGCACAGAAAATTTACAGAAATTGGTTTTACAGACATATTCAAGTACAATGTAGGTGGTCTTATTGCTAGAGAGTAATCTCTTCCAGACAACCTTTAGGTAGAGGAAATAGTAGATGATTTTTGTGTTAACCTATAGACGACCTCCGTAGCCGAGAGGCGAGCGCGCCTAACTTTGGTGAGCGCCATCTCTGAGGTTCCGGGTTCGATCACCGGTCGGGTCAATATGGGAAACGATATTTTCCATATTGTCTCTGGTCTGGGTGTTGTGATACCGTCGTTGTTTCTGATTTCTGTAACACAAGTGCTTTAGCTACTTACCACAGAATCAGAGCAATGTATGTGATGTTGTCTAGTATATTTATAGAGCGGGGTCGACACCAGATATGATTTCGGGCCAATCCATATTACTGAATAGATTGGCCGCACAAAAAAAATACAGCATTTAATACACAACTGCGCTTGGCCATGAATAAGACGTTTAAAACGAGTCTGAACTCACAAAGACATAGTTTTATTCATATGAATCGAATTTAAAAAAGATTCTATCTTTTGCTTTTACAAAAAAATGGATTCCGAAAAAATTCTTCCGAAACAGATTAAATATCACACAGCGGGCCGCACCTCGGTAGACAAAGGGCCGCGTGCGGCCCGCGGACCTAGGTTTGGACAGCTCTGCTATAGAGAAAGATCCCTATTATAAATCCCTATATATATCCCTATATATAGATCCCTATTATAAAAGACCAATATTATAAATGCTAAAGTAACTTATATAATATTGCACTTCAAGATTGACCTCATCCCACCTGATGTTAAGTGGTAATGAGGTCATAGCTTAAGGGCGACAAGTACAGCATAATAAAGCTGTTACTGGACTTGTCGCCCTTACCTTGAAGGCTTGACCCCTGCTACTAATGTAGCACCCTCCAGGAGCTTTGGAAACCTTACTCACACGCGGGAACACGACAACACAAAAGTGGTTGTTATTTGGCTGTGGTCTTCTGTAAGGTGGAGGTATTTCGCCAGTCGGGCTGCTCCAGTTCGAGCGATAAATCGCTATGCCCTACCTCTCTTAAATTATATGAACTTATATTTATTTGCATTGTAAAATGTCTCTCCACTTTCAAGTTTCCTTAAACCATATCAAGTTAACTAAACGATAATACAAAATTTTCATTATATTATATTATTACGTAAATTATGAGGAAAAATTTGCATATTTAATTCAACGGGTCAAGTTTTCGTTGTATTCTTTCTTCGGTTAAATTTAATCATTTAATTTTCATCATGTTCCTTTCAAAGGATTTTACTGAAATTTGTTACACGACTCTGGTTTTGGTGAAAATACAACTATGAATATTGAATGTTATTGGAAATCCAAGATGGCCGCTGATACAAGATGGCGATTAACCTATTTTTATGAAGCGACGCAAAAACGACGGGGTGTTATAAGTTTGACGTGCCTGTGTGTGCCTGTCCCGAACAAATGAACGCATTTTGATTTTTTTTGTTTGAATGATTAATTCTTAGCTATGTTTGGTATCATATAAAAGGGCTTGACTAGCAGAAATAATGATAATGACAAATTTCAAATCCAAGATGGTCGCCGCCAGAAAAAGACGGATTTCCTAAAGTTTTTTTTGTCACAAATCCCTCGATATAGGTAACAAATAAAAAGGCTCGAGTAGAATGCTGCTCACTACGACAAATTTCAAATCCAATATGGCCGCCATTATTGGTTATTTTCACACCATTAAGTGTCGGGGGTTTTTTGTCAATACTATTAATATAAGTGTCAAATGTAAGAGTATTGAAAGTAGAGTCAATCTTGAAGTGTTATATAAATATAATGCATCGATATTTTTAACTTTCCAAGTTTTGACCTAATAAATGCTACATTTTAATGTTATCTTCCTACCAAGTATATATGGGTAAACAAATAATGATGTATGTTAGTTATCTGGGGAATCCCGTCCGAGTTAGGTCACCGTTAACTACGCGTGTGGCAGTCACGCGGCCAGTTTAGTCATTTTGCGATGTGACTAGGAAGTATCTATTAAACTGATTGAATTATTGCTTAGCACGAACGGAAATGTTATTTATTTTTATTTGCTAAACAAACAATATTTATAATTACAGATTAAATAATACACTTAATTTAACACTTAAATCAGCAAAGTTTCCACAATTATGTAAGTTACAGACAAGTTACATCAGATAAAAAAAATAATAACAAGATAAATTTTCATAAATATACGTTAAATTTAAATTTACAAAATTTTAATGTCAAATACTAATATTAATTTTAAAAAGTGAAGTGAGACAGTGCAGCAGTGCATAAAATATGATATGATATGATTTTTTTGTGGGTAGACCCACATATGGTCTTCCTTGTGGAAGCGCTGCATATAACGTGCGCCACCATACATTTTTCCTTTCCAAAAAAAGGGTTCGAGTGATCTAATTAGACAAAATCAACATCAACAAAATCACATACATTGCTCTGATTCTATGGTAAGTAGCGTAAGCACTTGTGTTATAGAAATTAGAAACAACGACGGTACCATAACACCCAGACCCGAGACAATATAGAAAAGTTAATTTCCCATATTGACTACGGAGGTCGTCTACGGTGATTAACTTACTTTATATATTTTACTAGCTATCCGCCCTAAATACAATGAAGTTTTCAGGTTTTTTGTACATTAATATGTATGAATTTTACATATAAACCTTCCTCATATATCAATCATTGTTTTGGCATGACCCGGTAAATTTACCGTGTGTTATGTATTTTTACAAGAAAATTATGTTTTATTATTTACTAGCTGTGCCCGCGACTTCGTTCGCGTGGACTACATCCTTTCGTGGTCGGTTTTACCCCTATCTCCCCTAATATTCGAAACAAAAAGTAGTCTATATTTTAATAGAGGTATATTAATTGTGCCAACTTTCATATCTCTAACTTAAAATATAATCATTTTCCCATATAAACTTTCAAAGGTGGCATTACACCCCCCCCCCCCCCCCCCTTACTTTCTAACAAAAAGTAGCCTATGTCCGGTCTTGAGGTTCAACATATACCTATGCCAAATTTCATCAAAATCGGTTGAGAGGTTTAAGCGGGAAAGCGTAACAGACAGACAGACAGAGTTACTTTCGCATTTATAATATTAGTAGGGATTGTAAGTAACATTTTTTTGGTATCGCATTTTTAGTCACTAACTTTTAGTGCGAAGTATGGAGGAATTGCTTATTTTTTACTTTTACTTTTTTTATCTAATTTCGTGGAAATTGACGTAAAACAAGGCAGAAATGTTGCGGCCCGGTTGTATGGCCCGGTACCGGGTCGCGACCCGGCAAATGGAAAACACTGCTCTATCGAATAAATCGCATAGAAATCCGTTGCGTAGTTTTAAAGATCTAAGCATACATAGGGACCTACAGAAAAAGCGACTTTATTTAACCTAGCGGCCTGCCGCGGCTTCGCCCGTTTACTGAGGGTCTACTCCCGTAAACGACACGAACAAACGAAAGGTTTCGTTTACGAAAATTGATCAACAGTTTGGGTATTGAAAAGTAGTTTTTGATTTGCATAAATAATATTATGTTTATTGAAAATGCTTTATTTAGATTCGAAGTGAATTGGTAACGATTATGAGAATTAAAAATTGCTATCCGTCGTCGGATCCGACATATTTCGTTTTTGGGAGTAGACCCACAGTTCCTGTTTTTCCGCCCCGATTCTTCATTCCTGTTGGTAGCAGCGAAGTTTTAAATGGAATTATAGCCTTCCTCGATATATGAATTATCTAACACAAAATTATTTGGACATTCCATTTATCTACTTATTTTCTTTTTATTTTATCTTTACTAACCAAAACCAAACGACCATTGAAATGTAATGAGTTAAAATGTGGTTTTGTTTTTTTTTTATATTGCTCTTCAAGATTGACCTCATCCCACCTGATGTTAAGCGATAATGAGGCCCTTTTTTTTTTTTTTTTTTTTTTTTGACGAGGGGAAATGCCTTGATGCACCGTACCGTCACCCGAGGGAGGGTGACGTCGTGTGTGGGACTCCCTGCCCTGAAAAGAGCAGGACTACCCACTAAAACCCCCCGATTGGACCTTCATCGCCTTAGTGGCGGTGTTATGGGAGATCGGCTAAGCCTTGACTTCCACAACACCGCCGGCGGAATAGCCGCTTATGCAGCTCCGTCTACTCCCCCCACAGTGTTCGGGGGGAGACTGAGGATGGCCGGTCCAACGGAACCATCCCCACCTCGCAGTGGGGGCCGGTGCAATGCCAGCTGAGGTGCCCTCACACCATCAGCCGGCCGGTCCCCACGCGGTAGCTGGGCGCGGTCGTATTGCCGCCGCGCCCTCAGCCGCCTTCTTCGGCGGCAGGCGGGAGCGGATGGGTCGTCCTCCCGCTCCCGCTCTGCGGCCTCCTTCTGCGACATGACGTCTTCGCAGAAGGAGGCCATCCCGTCCCATGCCGTCTCACTCCCGAGCATAGCCTCGACTATGCTGGGGAGTGAGAGATTCGGCCCCACCAGAGCACGCAAAGTCACGCGCTGCGCGTCAAATGTGGGGCACACCTGCAGTGTGTGCCCCGCTGTGTCCTCCGCCGCGCCACAATTGGAGCACGACGGAGACTGCTCCCGACCAATACGGTGCAGGTACCGCCCAAAACAGCCATGGCCGGACAGCACCTGCACCAAACGATAGGATAAGAATCCTGATTTGCGCTCGAGCCAGCGAATAATGACTGGCCCGAGCGCGTCTAGGGTCCACCGACCCGACGGAGCCACTTGCAAGGACTCCGCCCAATGCCGGACCATCTCTTCGTGCGCCTCTCGGCGCACACGCGACAGGTCCTCCGAGTAGAAACGCTCCCCGGAGGCCTTCCTTAGGGCCTGCCACTGATAAGCCCTCGCCATTGCCTGGGCCTCAAACTCCCATGGCGGCGTCCCAGCGAGTGCGCACGCCGCATCAAAACCAACGGTGCGGTATGCTCTGCACACTCGCTGGGCGATAGCACGCTGAGGGCGCCGAAACAGTCTCTGATTCTCCCGAATATGGAGGGAGTCGGCCCAGACGGGCGAGCCGTATAGGGCCATGCTTCTCAAAATGCCGGCATAGAGTCGCCGGCATTTGGCCCTGGGACCCCCTACATTGGGGAGAAGCCATGCGAGGGAGGTCGCCGCCTTGAGAAGGCGAGAAGACAACGCCGCAAAATGCGGTCCAAACTTCCAACGCTGGTCCAGGATGAGACCCAGATATTTCATCTGGGCCTCGACCGCCACCCGAACACCCCCGACGACGATGTACGCGCCGGAGAAAAAGCGTTGCCGAGGCCCAGGAAAAAATATAGCCTCGGTCTTACTTAGGGCCACCTGAAGGCCCAAGAGTGCAATACGCCTGGCGACAAGAGTGCCCCCAGCCTCTACGATAATGAGGCCCTAGCTTAAGGGCGACAAGTACTGCTTAATAAATCTGTTACTGGACTTGTCGCCCTTACCTTGAAGGCTTGACCCCTGCTACTAATGTAGCACCCCCCAGGAGCTCTGGAAACCTTACTCACGCGCAGGAACACAACAACACCGAAGTGATTGATATTTGGCCGCAGTCTTCTGTAAGGTGGAGGTATTTTACCAGTTGGGCTGCTCTTGTCGAGCGATAAATCGCTATGCCCTAGCTCTTTTGAAATTAACGTTTTTTGATTTATTAATACTTTGTTCTTTTAAAACGGTATATTCGCATTCGAATTAAGTTGGTAACGTTTTTGATACCTACTTAATAATTGTTATCCATAATCGGATCCGAAATATTTCGAGTAGTAGGGTTCGTATATGGCGTGGGCGATAAATGATTGAAATTAGACTGTTCAGTGAATTAACGATTAACGTGTTTATCTACAACATCATGCGACCCACGCCACAACAATTTGATTACTCAACGACGTTTGATAAAAAGCGTTCATGTGTTTGAGCAAAGAACTATTATTAATAAAATTTTCAAATTATTTTTTTATCTATGTCCTATATAAAAATAAGTCGCGTTTTCCTTTCTGACGCTATAACTTCAGAACGCACGAACCGATTTCCACGGTTTTGCATTCGTTGGAAAGGTCTCGGGCTCCGTGAGGTTTATAGCAAAGAAAATTCTGGAAAAATTTCAACAGAAAAGCGGGAAAATCCTCTAAGGCGAAACGAAGTTCGCCGGGACCGCTAATCTATTATAGATAGATAGATACACTTTACTGCACAGAAAAATTTACAGAAATTGGTTATACAGACATAATTACTTAAGTACAGTTCAGGCGGTCTTATTGCTAGAAAGCAATCTCTTCCAGACAACCTTTAGGTAGAGGAAATAGTATTATAAATAACAATGATACGCCGAAAGTGTACGGTCAGCGCGTCTAAGTAAACAATTACTGTTCTATATAAGTTCTTAGGGAGCGTACAAGTATTACGTTACGCAATTGGGGGGGGGGGGGGGTTGCCAAATTGGGAACTCCCAATTTGGCAACCTTTTTTGTTTCCCTACGGTTTCCGAGGAATCCCTCGATTGTATTAGTGTGGTCGTCTAAAGAAAGGGAGCATGGGGAGTGCAGAAAACGTTAAGGTGTGTTAAAATCTTAAAAAAATGCGTTACGTAATACTTGAACCCTCTCTTATTATTAAGGGCACGTCTTAAGGTCGTGTGTGATCGTCTTTTTTAAAGAGAGGCAGGGCAAAGCGATTTATCGCTCGAACTGGAGCAGCCCGACTGGTGTAATACCTCTACCTTACAGAAGACCGCGGTCAAATAAAATCACTTCTGTGTTGTTTTGTTCCTGCGTGTGAGTTAGATTTACAGAGCTCCTGGGGGGTGCTACATTAGTAGCAGGGGTCAAGCCTTCAAGGTAAGGGCGACAAGTCCAGTAACAGATTTAATTTATTTAGCATAATACCACTTAATGCGTAATAAAAAAATAAAAAAAAAGAAAGGGGAAGGGGGGGGGCTTATCCAAAAACATTATTGGAGGGGGGGGGGGTAACGTAAAACTTGAACGCTCCCATAGGATAGGATCCTTTTTATCCCTTAATAACGCGAACGAACCAGTGCATCCATAAATTCTTACGAGTTCATTAAAGCTTATTTATTTTACAATGAAGCGATGCACTTTGAACATAACCATTGGTATTCCCTGGGTCAGACTTTGAACTTTAAGTTCTTAGAATGATATACAATTTAATAATCTGATACCGATGTTATTAGAATACTAAATTAATGTTTATTAATAGGTCGTTTAGGTCCAAAGTCCGATGGGCTCAATCAATCAAATCTTTTTATTCATATAGATTACGTGAATATTACTTATGAATAGTCTCTATATAATGCGAATGAAGCTACCTCCGGTTCGGAACCTATAACTACCGAGAAGATACCGGCAAGAAACTCAGTAGTTTTTTAAATAAAAATCTCAACTAATTACTAATGGTTCACCAAGTAGGCTTTTTTCAAAAGCCTCACTTCAATAAAATCAAATATTTCTTTATTCAAGTACATGTAACACTTTTGAATCGTCATTGAATACAATGCAAAGTGACTCCACTGCCGGTTCGGAACCTATATCTACCGAGAAGACACCGGTAAGAAACTCAGCAGATCAGTTACAGTAGCAGTATTTAACTTATGTGTAGACTTTGGACCAAGTCAAGTCATATAGTTTTGGTTTGATGATTTAATAAGATACTGTTTCGAGTTCGGCACTTAACTCTAGCGAGCGTAATTTGCAGTTTGAATCAGAAACAATCTTCTGGTTCAAACCAATTTTCAATGGAAGTTTGTATAGTAATGTACAGTCGCCGTCAGATATATCGGAGCAGACAAAGTGACCAAATACTTCTGAACAGTTAAATGTCAAAAAGTAACATACACCACAAGTTACCATTAATATCTGAACATTTATTACTTCAGTAATATCTGAGCAGAGTCAATAATTTCTATACACACAACTTACTAATAATATCTGAACACTCATCTATACAGGTAGCTAAATGAGACACATGACGTGCGTGACACATATTGACGTTATGAGTGTTCAGATGTTATTGGCATCTGCTCAGATATTATTGAAGTAATGAATGTTCAGATATTAATGGTAACTTGTGGTGTATGAAACATATTGACATTTTAACTGTTCAGAAGTATTTTGTCACTTTGTCTGCTCCGATATATCTGACGGCGACTTTTTTAGTTACATCATTCTCGTATTTTAAAAGTTACAGGGGGACACACATTTATCAGTCATCACCCGAAAGCGGTAGCGGTCGCGTGTAGATAAAATGCCTACAGATTTGTTAAAGTGTACACAGTGCAATATAGTTATAAATGAGTTATTATGCTTTATTCAGAACAAAATAAGTGTAATGGACGAAGAAAGTATAGTGCAACTAATTGTTGGTGCTTTTACCGTGGAAGAAATTGAAGAGGCGAAGGAGCTGTTGTTTAGCACAATATCCACAACACAGAAAAAGGTATCAAGGCGCAAAAACAAAGAGCAGAAAGGTGTAGAAGATATTATTTGCACTTTTAAAAACACAGATCCAGACAAAACACCTATTTTTGTGGCTAAGGAGTTATACAAGCTGCCACCGGTCACCTTTGATCACGTAGACGTAACTCGAGTACTAAAAGACATAATATTGCTGCAGTCAGAGATTAAACAGGTAAAAGAGACATACGCTGCGATTGATTGGGTTAGATCCGAAATGGAAAACCTCAAACACGCGTCATTAATAAACGTCGATTGCAACAATGTAAACACACGAAAAAGAGGTGCGTGTTTGTTCGACAGTGGGCCGGTTGGCTTTTTGAATTTGACTTCTACAACGGACGCGAATGTTTCACAGTCACCCTAAGAAGAAGACCTAAAACCCAACGCATTGGTTCGAGGAAAAGAAAATTGAATTTCAGTTTTAAGTAGCCCACTAAATTTTTTTTTTTTTCTATTTTTGTAAAAAATCTTATTGCAGTTCACAGAAAACATCTTCATACCAAGTTTCAACAGTATGGGTCTTATAGTTTCGAAAAACAGGAGCTGTGACATACGGACAGACAGACATGACGAATCCATAAGGCTTACGTTTTTAGCCATTAGGCTACGGAACTCTCAAAACAAAGGAAGTTTATCATTATTGCAGTTTTTTTTGTGTTGATGGAGAAATGCCTACGTCACTCACAGCGGGGAACAGAGAGTGGTGTGTCGGGCTCGCACTGACTAAAACCCCCTCGGTGGCCAACGTGACCAGTTGTGGGGGAGTCGGGATTCCTTGCGGATTCTACACAGGCTCCCCCACAGCGCTCGCCCCCTCGGGACAGAGGTAACAGACGCCAGTCTTTCCCCCTGGCGTCTCCGGTCACAGCAGCGGATCTGCTGTGCAGCTCCGCTGTCTACCGCCTCTGCGAATACCCGAGACTCAATCCAGCTCTCCCTCCGAGAGACAGATGGAGTCCCGAGACCCACCGGCCATGGAGGATAGGGAGGCCGGCAAACGTAATACCGTATCCTCCTCTTCCTCCGCGACCCCACCACGACGCGATTCGTGCTCCGCGAGGCAGCGCGCGAGGACAGGGAGGCCGGCAACTAGTCACCGAGGTCCTCCTCTTCCTTCGTGATCCACCTCTGCCCTTGCGGGCTTGCCGCAGAGAGCCACCTGCTCTCCACGGCCCAGCTCGGTATCCGTCTTCGCTTTACTCTGTGCGCTATCGGAGGCTGGGTGACAAGGCCAGCCTCAACGCGATGTTAATAAATAATAATAATAAATATTGGACAACTGCACATACATTGCTCTGATTCTGTGGTAAGTAGCTTAAGCACTTGCGTTACAGAAATCAGAAACAACGATGGTACCACAACACCAAGACCCGAGACAATATGGAAAAGTTCGTATCCCATATTGACCCGACCGGGGATCGAACCCGAAACCCGCTTGCCTCTCGGCTACGGAGGTCGTTAATGGTATTATTTATTTCGCTTCAATATACCTAATGTATACTATAGATTAAATTATTGCATTGAATGTTTGAGTCAACGTGAAATTGCGTCGCAAACGGTCAGCATGGCGGTGAAATCACAAAAACAAACAGGAAAAAGTGACCAGTGATGTCAATGGTTTGGGGAAATCCATCGGCCGCAGTACAGTCGCCGCCGCCGGGCGTTGGGAATAAACGAGTCGAGTTATACACGTGTTGAAGTAATAATATGGTAGATTAACACCCGGTTCCAATATTTTACGATTCGTAATGCGTCAAAAATGCGTCAAAATGTTTTTTCCAACCAACCAAGAGTCGTTAATGCCGTTCCATAATTTACTTTACAAACCAGCTATCAAGAGAGGCAGGGCAAAGCGATTTGTTCGGGACAGGCACACACAGGCACGTCAAACTTATAACACCCCGTCGTTTTTGTGTCGCTTCATAAAAATAGGTTAATCGCCATCTTGTATCAGCGGCCATCTTGGATTTCCTATAACATTCAATATTCATAGTTGTATTTTCACCAAAACCAAAGTCGTGTAACAAATTTCAGTAAAATCCTTTGAAAGGAACATGATGAAAATTAAATTATTAAATTTAACCGAAGAAAGAATACAACGAAAACTTGACCCGTTGAATTAAATATGCAAATTTTTCCCCATAATTTACGTAATAATATGATAAAATGAAAATTTTGTATTATCGTTTATAGAGAGCTGTGCCCGCAAATTCGTTTGTGTGTAATAATGACTTTTGTTTAGTTAACTTGATATGGTTTAAGGAAACTTGAAAGTGGAGAAACATTTTACAATGCAAATAAATTCAAGTTCATATAATTTAAGAGAGGTAGGGCATAGCGATTTATCGCTCGAACTGGAGCAGCCCGACTGGTGAAATACCTCCACCTTACAGAAGACCGCAGCCAAATAACAATCACTTCTGTGTTGTTGTGTTCCTGCGTGTGAGTAAGGTTTCCAGAGCTCCTGGGGGGTGCTACATTAGTAGCAGGGGTCAAGCCTTCAAGGTAAGGGCGACAAGTCCAATAACAGATTTATTATGCTGTACTTGTCATCCTTAAGCTACGACCTCATTACCACTTAACATCAGGTGGGATGACGTCAATCTTGAAGTGTAATATAAAAAAAACTATTAAATAGATTTAGCTGAAATTTGATGGGATAAGATATGACAGATTAACACACAGGATATAATTTAGTTTCGCATAAAATAATAACTATCTCTTTCGAAAATGTAAATAAATGTCAGAGTTATTAATGCAATTTAAATAAACGTACGTATTCAAATACTAAAAAGGAGAACTCAAGTAAAGTAATGTGAATTTTCGAAAAAACCTTGAGATGTGCATGTGTTACGTAGATAAGATTTTTTTTTGTACAATTTTAATTATGAACAGACACATCGTGTAGACTTATTAGGGGCGAGAGTTCTTCTTGTATTATAGAAAACATCTTATAAAAATATTTAATGATACTAATACTAGCTGTGCCCGCGACTTCGTTCGCGTGGACTGTAGTCCACACACACACACACACTATAAAACACACAGCACACATGGGCATGGGCACAGCGACCATGAAAGGATGTATCCTTTCATGGTCGGTTTTACCCCTATCTCCCCTTATATTCGAAACAAAAAGTAGTCCGTATTTTAATCCATGTTTCGAGGCGTATTAGCGCCAAATTTTACATCTCTTACTTAAAAAATAAACATTTTCCCGTTTAAACTTTCAAGAGCGGTATTACCCCCATCCCCCCTTATTTTCATAACAAAAAGTAGATAGATAGAAACACTTTATTGCACAGAAAATTTACAGAAATTGGTTTTACAGACATAGTCAAGTACAATTTAGGCGGTCTTATTGCTAGAAAGCAATCTCTTCCAGACAACCTTTAGGTAGAGGAAATAGTAGGTAGATATCGAGAAACGGGTACGGCCGTGCAAAATGTTTATTGAGAAAAATACTAACTGAAAATATCAATATAAATACCATAACGAGATTAATATATTTAAAAAAATACATTAAAATAAATAAAAACTATAATAAATAAATAAATACCTAGCCTCTGTCCGTTCTAGAGAATCAACGTATACTTACCTGTACCAAGTTTCACCGAAATGGGTTCAGTGGTTTAGGCGTGATAGCTGGACAGTCAGGCAGACAGAGAGAGTTACTTTCGCATTTATAATATTAGTATATGGATATTATTTTTAATTGCTAGGTGACGACCCGATAGATTTCGTCTTGTCGTAGCGACGATAATTTTTATTTTATTTTTTATTTTATAAGAACCTTCTCCTGATATTAACAACCATAACAAAAAACGTGATGGCGTGACCAATGGAAATAGGGACTCATTTTTAAGATTGTTTTCGTTTCCAAATTGTAATTGTTTTGTAATTAAAATGTTTCCAATTCAAGTGGGGTAGGGCATAGCGATTTATCGCTCGAACTGGAGCAGCCCGACTGGTGAAATACCTTTACCTTGCAGAAGACCGCAGCCAAATAACAATCACTTTGATGTTGTGTTCCTGCGTGTGAGTAAGGTTTCCAGAGGTCCTGGGGGGTGCTACGTTACTACCAGGGGCCAAGCCTTCAAGGTAAGGGTGACAAGTCCAGTAACCGCTTTATTATGCTGTACTTGTCGCCCTTAAGCCAGGACCTCATTACCACTTAACATCAGGTGGGATGAGGTAAATCTTGGGGTGCATTATAAATAAAAAACCTGTTCTCATGTTACACTGATGTTCCTCAATTCCAGGTCAATGGAAGACGCTCAGCAAGGACGCTGTCCCCTCCCAGAATCTGCCGAAGCTGCACGCCGACGGGTCCGTGATGGTGATCAGGAAAAGCCGCACCGTTAAGTACAGGGAGCCCAAGAAGGAGGAGTACTGCTCCGCGTGAGTATATCTCACACACACACACACACTCACTCACTCACGCACACACACACACACATACATACATACTCACACATACATACTCACACACACACAATCACTCACATTTACGTACATACACTCGTAATATACAAAATATATTTTTTGAGTTTTCTTTTAAATATATTTAAAAGAAAACTCAAAAAATATATTTTAGCTAAATAAGCTTAGCAACTTAGGTTCTTATTTATTAAGTTAGAGACTCGTGATCCCACAGACAAACTATGTAAATAGTTTTGTGGGACTACTTTCGACTTTTGTAAACCATTGTTTGATAATAAATAAATAAATAAAAATAAAAAATCTCGCACGTACATGCATGCGCACGCGCGCACACATTTACATACACATGTACACATACACGCACGTATACACACACACACAGACAGAGAGACAAAATTCTCAAATCTAATGCTCGCAGGCACACAATGCCTGATTTGACACTGTCACACACTTACAATTGTTAAAGACATACTTATATATATTATAAATGCGAAAGTATCTCTGCCTGTCTTGTCTGTTTGTCTGTCCGACTTTTACGCTTAAACCGAGTAACCGATTTTGATGAAGTTTGGTATATGTATACGTTTGAGTTAGTAAAGAAATATTTGAGTTTGAGTATTTATTTGTGAGAGGTAAACTGGAGCAGACCAGTCCTGGCGTCTGTTCACAAGCATGACGTATGTGCCATCGATCGCTTCACTCAACCATATTGAAGGAAATGTTTTAAGAGAGGTAGGGCATAGCGATTTATCGCTCGAACTGGAGCAGCCCGACTGGACTGGACTTACAGAAGACCGCATCCAAATAACAATCACTTCTGCGTTGTTGTGTTCCTGCGTGTGAGTAAGGTTTCCAGAGCTCCTGGGGGGTGCTGCGATAGTAGCAGGGGTCAAGCCTTCAAGGTAAGGGCGATAAGTCCAGTAACAGAATAATTATGCTGTACTTATCACCCTTAAGCTAGGACCTCATTACCACTTAACATCAGGTGGGATGAGGTCAATCTTGAAGTGCAATCTAAAAAAATATAAAAAATAAAGAATGTAACGATTATGTTAGCAAATCATTTTTAATAAGACCCGAGTTTTGTGCGTCGCCGTTTGTTGCTGATAACGGAATGACTGTTTTTATCTTATGATTATTTTGCACTCCGAACCCTTGATCCGTGTTAGATATAGCGTATTGATGATATTGTATCTTCGTATCTTTAATATACAATGACGTCATTTGTGCATTGTTCAGTTAGAATTTTCTTACCGGTATCTTCTCTTTAGTTATAGTTTCAGAACCGGAGGTAGCTTCATTATTGTTTTATATTACACTTCAAGTCAAAGTCAATCTTTTTTATTCATATGTATAGATTACATTAGTAATACTTATGTTCTTACCGTTCTTATTTTGTTTTGTCATGTTTAATCGTTTAATTAGCGTGTTGTGTCTAACTCTGTTATGTTTAAAGTAAAGTTAAGGTATGGGGGGGGGGGGAGAGGGGGGGGGAGGTAGCTGATTTAAATTATTTTATTTTTGTCCTTCTCTCCCTCTCTCTTATTATTATTAATATTTTTTTTTTCTCTTTATTATTCAGTTCTTTCTTTTTTATCAGTTCTTTCTTTTTTTTTTATCACCGCGCCACTCAGAAGGTTCCGCCAGAATACCAGCGCTGCTGCGGCAATGAGGTCTTAGTCTAAGGGCGACAAGTACAGCATAATAAAGCTGTTACTGGACTTGTCGCCCTTACCTTGAAGGCTAACCCTGCTACTAATGTAGCACCCTCCAGGAGCTCTGGAAACCTTATTCACACGCAGAAACACAACAACACAGAAGTGATTGTTATTTGGCTGCGGTCTTCTGTAAGGTGGAGGTATTTCACCAGTCGGGCTGCTCCAGTTCGAGCGATAAATCGCTATGCCCTACCTCTCTTAAACAAAACTATTAGAAAACTTCTCATTTCCATCTAAGAAGGGCAATGTAACGCTCGATACGATTAGTGGTTAAACGAAAACTGAATGGTACACTGTATTATATAAGTAGATGTAAAAAACAGTTAAGACGACAAAACGAATTGTACGTCATCCCTCGGGAATTCCTCATTTAGCTTCTAAATTTACATGTTTATATTAGTTTGCAATATTTTACCTTGTTTTAAACGACACACAGCGCCATATCCAATCCATCCATCAAGCAAACTATATTTTTGTTTTCCCTCGGGAATATCAATTTTTCCGGGATAAAAAGTACCCTATTATTTAACCCGGACTTCTAACTTTACGTCTGCTAAATTTCAAAGCAATTGGTTCAGTAGTTACGGCGTGAAAGCGGAACAAACAAACAAACAAACGCACTTTCCGATTTATAATAATATATTATATTATTATTAAGATAGTAAGGATTTATTTGCTAAGTTTATATGAGTAAGTGGTGAGAAATTTACAGTTTCATCTGAGGGCACGACAGTGCACCCGCCAAGTTGATCAAACGCACGGCCGTATCATACTTTTCTTGAAGCAATTCAGACCATTTCTCACTCCCTATAACTTACTTGGTGGTGAATACAGAATGGATAATATCGTAATGCCGAGGATTGTTTTAATTTTCATAGTGTGTATGTTTGTATTGTTACGAGCTTCGGGTTCGTGGCAATAGAAACTGCCGATAAAAATTACTAAAAGTTTCAGTTTAATTAATCGACACTTTTAAAGATCTATGTAAATAATTAGAAACAGAAAAATGTTATCTCCCCTTGCGGTGCGGGAATCGAACCCACGACCTTCACGTATCGCGCGTGCTCCTTCTTTTATATGGACATACAGAAAAAGCGACTTTGTTTTGTAATATGTAGTGATACTCTAATCAGTTATACATATAATTTATCTCTATTTAATGCCATACTAAACATGTTTTTATTAATTATTGATTTTAATACATAATAATTGGTTGCACAAAGAAATAAACTTAAGATAACATACATAAACTTTATTATGTATCACTAACTTATTAAATATTTAAATTGCGGTCACTACTAATATTATAAAGGAGAAAATGTGTGTTTGTGTGTATGTATGGATGGATGGGTGTTTGTAACTCTTTCACTCAAAAACTACGGGATGGATTTTAATGAACCTTTACAACACATAGTCTACATTTTATAAAGATTTTGTGTGAATTGTCTAAAGGTACAAATATAGCTCGAAACTTGGATTAATATAATATAATAATAATAATAAATATTTATTGTATAGCCAGGTACAACATGTTGATTTACAGTACATTGGTTTGTCTTATTACTAGGCTGTTAAATAACAATTTAAGGGTAAAGTCCCCTGACTTTCAAGCTAGGATACCCTGTGTTTTGAAAGTCAGTGGTCTCGCTTTTTCCATGTGAGTAGCCATATTTGAGTAAAAGGTACAGGTAATCAGAACTATAATTAGCTCCACAATGAATATTTATAAAGTAAAGTAAGAAAAAAAAAATTATTTACAATTTGCCAATTAGCCGTATATTGAGGTATATGTATGTGGTGTGTAATATATGGTCTAATTTTTGTTTCGAATATTAGGGGAGAGTAAAACCGACCATGAATGTATGTAGTCAACGCGAACGAACTCGCGGGCACAGCTAGTTAAATAATTAAATTAAAATAAATACGTTTGCTATATCACCGTTTATTTTCGTGGCAGTGAGAAAGACAAGTGGCTGATGGCCACCCCCCAGCACCCTGCTCTACCCCTGGTGACGTCACAGGAGACCCAGGCGAGTGGACCAGACTCACAGGACGGCAATGTGAGTGTTATAATGATTTTTCTTGAAAAAAAACACGTTTTTAAACTTTCGGTGGGTACAGTTGTTACCCACCCCATCAGTAACATAACGAAACCCCGCAACTTGGCATCGTTTTATTTTAGTATTGTTTTATTAGTTTAGGGAGCGTTCAAGTATTACGTAACGAAATATTTGACTCTTGACCCCCCCCCCTTTTTTCTGTATCCCCCCCCCTTTTTCTGTACCCCCCCCCCCTTTCATTTAAAAAGACGACCACACTAATACAAACAAGGGAATTCCCGGATACCGTAGGGAAACCAAAAGGTTGCCAATATGGGAGTTTCATTTCTTAATTTTTTATTGTAACGCATCGTAACGTTTTTCAAATCACCCCCCAATTGCGTTACGTTACACTTAAACGCCCCCTTAACTAAGAAAAAATAAACATAAAAACGATAGTCTGTATGGCATCGTTTATTCGCAGCTGAGCTTCCGCCTGCAGACGCTGAGCGCGGTGGCGAGCGCGCCGGCCGCGCACGCGCCGCTCGCGCTGCGGCCGCGCAAGCAGGACGCCTTCATGCAGACCGACCCCGTGCACGACGCCGACGACGCGCCCGCCGACGCCGACCCGCCCGGATACACGGTACGGGGGCGGCACCGACTGTCGGGGGTGTAGTTGATAGTATTGATTGTGACACCGGCAGTATTGATTGTGAATCCCTACTCCCTACTAATATAATAAATGCGAAAGTAACTCTGTCTGTCTGTCAGTCTGTTTGTCTGTTATGCTTTCCTGCTTAAACCTCTCAACCGATTTTGATGAAATTTGGTATAGGTATACGTAGAATCTTAAGAACGAACATAGGCTACTTTTTATTAGAAAATAAGGGGAGGATGCGGGTAATACCACCTTTAAAAGTTTATATGGAAAAATGTTTATTTTTGAAGTTAGAGACATATTATATAATATAGCTCGAAATTTGGATTAAAATATAGACTACTTTTTGTTTCGAATATAAGGGGAGAAAGGGGTAAAACGACCATGAAAGGATGTAGTCCACGCGAACGAATTTGAGGGCACAGCTAGTAGAATATAAAACATCTTTATTCGTGTAAGCTTTACAAAAGCACTTATGAATCGTCAGTACAAGTTCAGTTTTCTACGATTATTTCGAGAAGAACCGGTGAGAACACCCGAACTTACTCTTTTCAATGGTTTCGATAGTGTCGATATATCGATGGTATGGATAATATTGATTGTGGTATCGATAGTACCGATTTCTGTATCGATAGTATCGATTGTGACATCGATAGTAATGATTTTGGTATCTATACTATCGATTTTGGTATCGATAGTGTCGATTGTGACATCGATAGTATTGATTGCGGTATCGATAGTAACGATTTTGGTATCGATTGTGACATCAATGGTATTGATTGCGGTATCGATAGTAACGATTTTGGTATCTATAGTATCGATTTTGGTATCAAATGTGATATCAATAGTAGCGATTGTGATGTTGATAGTTTCGTTTATGTTATCGATATATATATATATATATATATATATATATATATATATATATATATATATACAACGTGTAACGGAAAGGGTATAACAATATCAAAAATACCAAAGCAGTTAACGGTTACAAACTGTATGGGACCATTTGTAGCTGTGTACACGCATTTATTGATTCAATATTTTTTTTTTAAATATCAGTCAAATACAAGTCAAAATTTTTACTAAGTCACGCTTGCACAACACTATCACAGTATTGTTGGAATCGTCGAAAGACTTGGATGTACCTACCTATTATGCTATTAATTTAAATATCACAATGGTGGTTCATCTTTTAGTGTTTACTGAATCACATCTGAAATTTGTTGGTTTAGCGTTTCTCATTTTGACAATTCAGTTAAGTCATTGAGTTGTCGTCGCCGTGACAACATCTTGTGTTTTTGCCTTTCTGGATTACCTACTTACTACGGATAGCCTAGTGATATTTCGTGATGTCTTTGAGCAATCAAGAATATTCGAGATGATTCTCTGTGTCGGAGCAACCGACGGCAGCGTGATGGCCGACCGAGAGCTAGAGAAAGAGATTTACGAAACCATCAAAACGCTCGTTTCCATCTGTGGATTGGGCGAGGAGGTCGTATCACATGGCCAGCTCGGTCACCAGACCTCACTCCGTTGGACTTCTTCTTGTGGGACTAATTTAAAAGGACGCTGTAGCATGCTCGTCAAGGGAAGAGATGATAGAAAGCATCAAGGCCGCGTTCTGTACAGTGACACCACAAATGTTGCATAATGTTCGCGCATCTTCTAAGAAAGTACTAGGCGCGCATGTCGAGGAAGGAGGTGGAGAAATTCAGGATCGCAGTGATTGTCGTGAACTGATAACGTGATTTGGGGTCGCTGACCTCAATAGTGTTGTGATGCGTTTGTTTACGTTTTAGTCAGTCATTATAGTTAATCATTTTTTATTTCATAAAAACAATAAAGTGTTTATTTTAACTCGGGATTTCGTATATAGAATCTATACAAGGTATAGTATCCACCTACTTTACATTGTTACCCCCTTTCCGTTACAGGTTGTATATATATATATCTAATATATATCCACAAGATATTATCAATTATATAACCGGTAGAATCGATTATGCCATCGATACAGTCGGCTATATATCAATAATAATGTCGATTTTGTTATCGATACCGTCATTTATTTTATCGATACTATGAATTACGTTATCGATACTGTCGATTATATACCATTATGTAATCGGTTATATGAATATACAACCGCTACTTGTTTGATAACCTCCTCAGCCGAGAGACGAGCGGGACTTTGGCGGCGCGCCATCTCTGAGGTCCCGGGTTCGAACTCCGGTCGGGTCAATATGGGAAACGAACTTTTCCATATTGTCTCGGGTCTGGGTGTTCTAACCTCTGTAACACAAATGCTTAAGCTACTTACCACAGAGCAATGTATGTGATGTTATGTTATATATTGGGTTTTTATAAATGAACTGACTTTTTGTCCTCAGTATCCAAAAACAACAGAGAGCTACGAATCCAAAAAGTACGACGCGCCCAAAGACTACACGAAGAATGAAGAGGATTACATACCACAGACAAACGAGGAATATAATAATGAAGCAGAGAAATACGCTCTCGAGAGGAAATCGCACAACGGATACGAGAAACAGGTGGGAGTTTAATTGTTAAGGTACTTGTTGTGAAAAAACAATAAGTTAATTAGTTCAAACAACAAAACTATGAAAGAGGCAAGGAACGGCGTTGAGAAATAGATGGGAGTTTCATTGTTTCGTTACTTGTTGCGGTAAAACAATTAGGTAATTAGTACAAACAACAAAACTTTGAAATATGTTAAGAACGGATACGAGAGACAGGTGGGAGTTTAATTTTTTATTTGCAAACTTAAGACTATATATACAAAATGTTAAAATAAATAAACACAAATTCTTATTGGCTAACTACGGAGGACAAATTAAAAGGCTTACATTTCACACGAATTAGAACAAAGGAGAAAATATTTACAGAAAACTAAAACTAAATGGATTGGATAAAATTATTAACAATGTAATTAACAAATCACAGGGCCTACATTTTAGCCAGTCAGGTGGCGTCTGTGACGTCAGGCGTTACCGGGCAGAGAGCCGCGGAATTAGAGCGAGGTGGTATGCTCGGACCTCTCGATGCGAGCTGATTCATATAACCGGCAGTCTAGCCTGTTGTATGCACCGAGAGGGTCGAGATGCACTCTCCCATACATATTCAAATTCAATATTTGGTTATTCAAGTAGGTTACATATAATAACACTTTCGAATCGTCATTGTATATAATGCAAAGTGATTCTACTTCCGGTTCGGAACCTATATCTACCGAGAAGACACCGGTAAGAAACTCTGCAGATCAGTTACAGTAGCAGTATCTAACTTATAGCTATGTGTAGAACACTTTGGACCAAGTCATATAGTTTTATTTTGATAAGTGAAAAAAAGCATGAAGTATTATTTTATTTTAAGAGGTAAGCTAGAGCAGACCAGTCCCCAAATGTGGCACCAGTTCACAAGCATGACGTATGTGCCATCGCTTCAATCAACCATATTGAAGGGAATGTAACGACCCGCCACATAGCGCCACCTTAATAATATATATATAAACCTTCCTCCTGAATCACTCTTAAAAAAACCGCATCAAAATCAGTTGCGTAGTTTTAAAGACTTAAGCGTACATAGGTATATAGGGACAGAGAAAGCGACTTTGTTTTATACTATGTAGCGATGTTATTTTCCAGGTGGACCCTTACCCGAAATCCGTGTCTATCGACAGCTACCCCAAAATGGATATGTATCCGAATTTCAGCGATAAGTCGTATCCGAACAGACCCGAAAATTGGTAAGTATATATATTTTTATATTGCATTTCAAGATTGACCTCATCCCACCTGGTGTTAAGTGGTAATGAGGTCCTAGCTTAAGGGCGAAAAGTACAGCATAATAAAGCTGTTACTGGACGTGTCGTCTTTACCTTGAAGGCTTGACCTTGCTACTAATGTAGCACCCATTGTTATTTGGCTGCGGTCTTCTGTAAGGTGAAGGTGTTTCACCACTGAGCTGCTCCAGTTTGAGCAATAAATCGCTATGCCCTACCTCTCTCAAAAAATAAATTAGCATTGAAAGTGGTTGAAATGTATACTTATATTTATTAATTTGTCATGTCAGGTACCAGAACGGTTACGCAGACAGCGTCGAGCACCTCAGGAGCCAGCAGCACAACCTCCAGATGCTCCAGGAGCAGCACAGGCTGACAGAGAACCAGAACTTCTTCGACGAGAGTCACATCAAGCAGGAGGCGGACCTCGGGGCGGAGGACAAGTTCCTGGCGCTGCAGAGGGCCAAGGAGCATGCGGGTGAGTGTGGTGTGCTCGAAAATTAATAGATTTGGAGTTATTAATCGTTTTTTATCGATTTTGTATGGTTCGATTATTAATTGATTTTGTGGTAATCGATTATTTTATCGTTTTCGTGTTTTTTTAGTTTTAATAGATTTTGTGTTTATTGATTATTTTAATCGATTTGGAGTTATTAACGATTTTGTATTATCGATTATTTCAATCAATTTTGTGTGGTTCGATTATTAATTGATTTTGTGTTAATCGATTGTTTCTATCGATTTTGTGTTATTTGAGTTTTAATCGATTTTGTGTTAATCGATTATTTTATCGATTTGTGTATTATAGATTATTTTTATCAATCTAGTGTTTTCGATTATTTTTATTGATTATGAGTTATTCGATTATTTTTATTGATTTTGTGTTAATCGAATATTTTAATAGATTTGGAGTTATTAATCGATTTTTGTCGATTTTGTATGGTTCGATTATTAATTGATTTTGTGGTAATCGATTATTTTATCGGTTTCGTGTTTTTTGAGTTTTAATCGATTTTGTGTTAATTGATTATTTTAATCGATTTGGAGTTATTAAAGATTTTGTATTATCGATTATTTCAATCGATTTTGTGTGGTTCGATTTTTAATAGATTTCATTAACTTGAATCGTATTTTAAAAATCGAATATGATAATCGATGACTTTTTCGTATTTATAGAGGAGCGTTTGGTTATGTTTGTTTGTATGTTTGTTGCAGACGCGAATGCCCTGTACGACGCGGGCCAGCGGCGGCTGCAGCAGCACCGCAGCCTGCTCGAGCATCTCTCGCAGGTCGAGGTCAAACAGGAGCCGGAAGGTGGGTCCTGACCTCTGGCGAGGATTGAAACGTGACAATCAGTCAATCAAACAAACAATTGTCAAATTAATCAAACGCGTCATGCAATCAGTAAAACAGTCAATTGATCTAATGTCAATCTATCAGTCAAACAGGGTCGAGACGTGTCAATCAGTCAATCAAACAAACGTCAATTTAATCAAACGCGTCATGCAATCAGTAAAACAGTCAATTGATCTAATGTCAACCTACCAGTCAAACAGGGTCGAGACGTGTCCAATCAGTCAATCAAACAAACAATTGTCAATATAAACAAACGCGTCATGCAATCAGTAAAACAGTCAATTGATCAAATGTCAATCTACCAATCAAACAGGGTCGAGACGTGTCAATCAGTCAATCAAACAAACAATTGTCAATTTAACCTAATAACCGCCAACTACTTCTATAGAAGTTCAGGATTTTCGTGCCATCAACGCCACTACTTCTATAGAAGTTACTCATTGTACCTACTTTAATTAAATACCTTTACGGTGCATTAAACATTTGTTTCTCTTGTAATTTTGTAAGATGGACAGGATTGAAGCCCATTTTTGTTATTTCGCCAGAAGAAACAGGCTTTATAGTGTTTTAAAACAGATAAAAACAAAAACGCCTGAAATATTTTGATGTCTCATACGCCAACGACTTCATATCAAGTAGGCTAGTGATGTGACCCGATAGTTGCATTCATTACAATCCTACATGTTTACTTTGTTTTGTTCCATACAAATATTCATAGATTTTATGATTGACAATTAATTCCGGTCTGAAAATAACGTATTACATAATAAATATTAAAATTAATTTATTTCACGAAGATCCTTACTAATATTATAAATCGGAAAGTGAGTTTGTTTATTTGTTTCGCTTTCACGACATAACTACTGAACCGATTGCTTTTAAATTTTGCAAACGTATAGTTAGAAGTCCGGATTAAATAATAGGTTACTTTTTATCCCGAAAAAAACTGATATTCCCGAGGGAAAACAAAAATATAGTTTGATTGATGGATGGATTGGAGATGGCGCTGTGTGGCGTTTTAATCAAGGTAAAATATTGTAAACGAATATAAACATGTAAATTTAGAAGCTAAATGATACAATAAGGAATCCCCGAAAATGAGGAATTCCCGAGGGATGACGTACAATTTATTTTATCGTCTAAACTGATTTTTACATCTACTTAGGTATATAATATAGTGTACTATTCAGTTTTTGTTTAACAACTAATCGTATCCAGCGTTTTTCCGTGGAAATGAGAAGTTTTCTTATAGTTGTGCTTTATACTGCAATATAACCAAATTCCAAGCGGGCGAAGCCGCGGGCGGAAAGCTAGTTAATTTATAATTTATTTAGGATCTTCGATATTGCAACACCCATCCCTACGCAATAACAAGATTTCAGTGCTACGAGCGCCACCAACTTCAATGCAAGTAAACCTGTGACGTCGTAAGCGTACAGGTGTCAAGGTCATTGTGTCATAGTGCCGACCGTTACAAGCGTGCGCTCGTCTGTTTTTTCTTTCGTACAGTAAACATTAAATATAATTATCGAAAATATAAAAAGTAAAATATCGAAAGGTAAACTTACACAAACTATAAAAAGTTATAAAATATACGAATAATAACTTACCATTCATTCTTTTGTCTTACTTTTCACCGTAACATACTTGTTATGATTTATTACTACCGTACAAGAGCCGTATTTTCTTAATCAAATCGTCTAGAGAGATAGAGAGAGATTCACTCAAGGTGAAGAAAGAAAATCATAGACAACACTTCTATTTGAGATATTTATCTTGCCACGAGCGCCAACGACTTGATATGAAGTCAACGGACTACGTTATAAAATGAATAGTGAAGTGCCTTTTATAATAAATGTGTTGCAAGATTATGCATGTATTTTTGTCTATGATAATAGATACTCGTTTTTCTTACTAAAAATGTTCATAAAATAAAACAAATTACTACTATAATGTATCAGGGTTTATTTATATTTGCAAAATTTAAAAATAAATCTTGATTTAGACATAATTTTTTTTTATCGATATGACGTTTTGCCACATCCTTGCTTTCGTACTATAGATACTGTTATACATTTATACGTTGGCGTACAGCGGGCCACTACGTTTAAGATAGCTGGGCTGGGTAAAGGTTAAACAAACGCGTCATGCAATCAGTAAAACAGTCAATTGATCTAATGTCAACCTACCAGTCAAACAGGGTCGAGGCGTGACAATCAGTCAATCAATCAGACTATTGTCAATTTAAACAAACGCGTCACGCAATCACTAAAACAGTCAATTGATCAAATGTCAATCTACCAGTCAAACAGGGTCGAGACGTGTCAATCAGTCAATCAAACAAAAAATTGTCAATTTAAACAAAAGCGTCATGCAATCAGTAAAACAGTCAATTGATCTAATGTCAACCTACCAGTCAAACAGGGTCGAGGCGTGACAATCAGTCAATCAATCAGACTATTGTCAATTTAAACAAACGCGTCACGCAATCACTAAAACAGTCAATTGATCAAATGTCAATCTACCAGTCAAACAGGGTCGAGACGTGTCAAACAGTCAATCAAACAAAAAATTGTCAAACTAGCACATGCAGACACATACACACATTTGTATGTGTACACACACAAACAAACACGCGCGCACACACACACACGCACACACACACGCACGCACGCACACACACACACACACACACACACACACACACACACACACACACACACACACACACACAACCAAAAATCGCGTAAGTGCACGCACGCATTCCTTCTTTCTTTTTATAATTAATATTTTTATTATCGTTTTCTTTTTCTCTTATCCCCTATTTATAATACAAATGGGAAGAACGTGGAGACCCACGTCACAGGGAATCCTAGTGTAAAGTCCAGCGCCACTGTTAAAAAGTATATAAGTAAAAAAAAACCATTGTATTTTGTCCAACAGTGCTCTTATTTTGAACCTGTACTTGGTAACAAATAAACTTATTTTTATTTTTATTATTAATCAAACCGTCATGCAATCAGTAAAACAGTCAATTGATCTAATGTCAATCTATCAGTCAAACAAACAGTCAAGCAATTTAAAAACAGCAATTAATAAAGTGTGAAATGTTAATCAGTCATTCAAAATGTCAATCTATCGAAAAAAGTCCCGTCGAAATCGGTTCAGCACTTTCAGAGATTAGCCGGACCAAACAGACAGACAAACATAGAATAATTGCGTGTTTCCATGTTCATTTAGGCCCGGTTTCCAATATTTTACTATTCGTAACGTGTCAAAAATTACTATCTGCTTTTCTTCAACCGACTGCGAGTCTGAAGGTTTCAGCTTACGCCTCGTATAATTTATAACTAACCGTAACTAAAACTTATCTTTTATCAAACATTGGAACCGCGCATAAGTAATAATCGGTTATTGTAATATAACAATTTTAATATGAGAGAGGTAGGGCATAGCGATTTATCGCTCGAACTGGAGCAGCCCGACTGGTGAAATACCTCCACCTTACAGAAGACCGCACCCAAATAACAATCACTTATGTGTTGTTGTGTTCCTGCGTGTGAGTGAGGTTTCCAGTGCTACTGGTGGGTGGTACGTTAGTAGCAGGGGTCAAGCCTTCCAGGTAAAGACGACACGTCCAGTAACAGCTTTATTATGTTGTACTTGTCGCCCTTAAGCTAGGACCTCATTACCACTTAACATCAGGTGGGATGAGGTCAATCTTGAAGTGTAATAAAAAAAATATATATTTGTAAGTATATATATTTAAATATTGTTTTGTGTATCAGGTTGTGAAAGTGTAATGCAGCCACAAGGCAGCCCGTATTTCAGCAATGGACACAATGCCACAGGTAATAAAACAATGATATGTTTTTTTACAAAAATCTGTTTTTTTTTTGTAGAATTTTTTTTTTATATATGTTTACTAGCGGTCCCGGCAAACTTCGTTTGCCTTACAGGATTTTTGCTTTGAATCTCACGGAGTCGAATGCAAAACCGTGGAAATCGGTTCGTGCGTTCTGGAGTTATAGCGTCAAGAAGGAAAACCCTTTTAAGAGAGGTAGGGCATAGCGATTTATCGCTCGAACTGGAGCAGCCCGACTGGTGAAACACCTCCACCTTACAGAAGACCACAGCCAAATAACAATCACTTCTGTGTTGTTGTGTTCCTGCGTGTGAGTAAGGTTTACAGAGCTCCTGGGGGTGCTACATTAGTAGCAGGGATCAAGCCTTCAAGGTAAGGGCGACAAGTCTTGTAACAGTTTTACTATGCTATACTTTTCACCCTTAAGCTCGGGCTGCTCCAGTTCGAGCGATAAATCGCTTTGCCCTACCTCTCTTACATACAGTTAGTTAGTCAATTGAAGAAATTTTTACAATAAATTAAGTAAAACAATAAAAGTACAAAGTCTTACGTAGTGTTGCAATATAATCGATTGTGCATCGATTTATTAACCGATAGCGCAAATGGGGCCCAATGTCGATAGTTTCGATAAGATCGTTTATATCGATTACCTTTATACAATAAAGTCAAAGTCGATACTATCAAAAATATAATTGATACTCTTTATAGTATCGATATTATGTATTGAAGTGTTACGAGTTTCGGGTTCGTGACAATGAAAAACTGCCGATAAAAATTACCAAAAGTCACACTTTAATTGGCTACTTGACAGTGTTAACAATAAAATATGAAAAGTGTTAGATACGTTAGCTTATTAGTTAAGTAATCATTTTACATTTTTACTTTTTAATTAAAAGCATAGTTAGTATTTTATTTTTCCAAAATAAATTTTAGTTTTTTTATCTGTGGAACAAAAGAACCGAAACGGAAACCACCATTGCAATTCGGAAATGACAGCTGTCGGCGAAAATTATTTATTTTAATGTGGCCAAACAATGATTATTTTACCGATTAAATTGAATTATTGTGTCTCTAATCGTATAAAGAATTTATTGAAACATTTTCCGTTTATCTTAATTAAGTCGTTCCTATGCGTATCGGTTCGTTGTCTAGGACGTTGACGTCATAATTGCAACAGTGACGCGACTAGGCGTTTTCGCGCGCTTTTTAAATGTGTTACACAAAATCTTATTTTTCTCTGGTTATTGAGATTATTTCCAGATAAATCGAATTGCTTGGGATATAAAATGAACGGGCGCACATTTTACATTACTTTTTCAAAAACTGTCAAGTAGCCAATTAAACGCCACTAATTACAACTTTAAAACGCACTAATTAAAACCACAATCGCTCCCAAGTTGCACTTCAAAATCGCTTTCGAATAATCACTTGTATCGCTAATTCAATACTGTCCGGTCGCGGTCAATCCCGGCCTTTTATATTGCCGCGGCCGTTCCCGAACCTTCCAACGCAGAAACATCCGTAACATTCGCGCGCAGTCCGGCCTTGACCGAGCGTACGGCCATAGTTCTAGTAAGTTCTGGCATCGACGTCTCGACTCTCTGAAGTTCCGCATTCCAAACTAGATGGCGCTGTTTACTAAAAACGTTAATCGTGGCGCGTAACATTATGTATTGAAGCAAGCAATCGATAGTACTGTCAATCTTAATAATTATAATCTAATAATAGTTTTGCTATTATTAGATTATGATAGTGAACGTAAAATAAATTGATCGTTGATTGTATCGATATAAACGATTTGGTCGAGCCAATCGATAGTCCTATCGATTTTTAGATTCTGATGGAGATTGTGGTGTACACAATCAATTAATCGACCATCGAATATCCGGCAATACTAGCCTGGCGTGCGTTTGATCTCCACCCAAGACGAACACTCCTGTGTCTGGGTGTTCATATATTATTTAGATGTAAGTTGTAATGGTGTGTGTCCCCGCAGCGGGCTACTACGGCGAGGCGGCGCGGCCTGGCGCGGAGCTGCTCATCGCCAAACAGAACGCGCTCGCCGCGCACACGCAGCTCTGTGAGTACGACACCACATGCACTAACAAATATACACACATGTACATGCACACACTTACACAACAGACGCGCTCGCCGCGCACACGCAGCTCTGTGAGTACGACACCACATGCACTATACACACATGTACATGCACACACTTACACAACAGACGCGCACACGCAGCTCTGTGAGTACGACACCACATGCACTAACAAATATACACACATGTACATGCACACACTTACACAACAGACGCGCTCGCCGCGCACACGCAGCTCTGTGAGTACGACACCACATGCACTAACAAATATACACACATGTACATGCACACACTTACACAACAGACGCGCACACGCAGCTCTGTGAGTACGACACCACATGCACTAACAAATATACACACATGTACATGCACACACTTACACAACAGACGCGCTCGCCGCGCACACGCAGCTCTGTGAGTACGACACCACATGCACTATACACACATGTACATGCACACACTTACACAACAGACGCGCACACGCAGCTCTGTGAGTACGACACCACATGCACTAACAAATATACACACATGTACATGCACACACTTACACAACAGACGCGCTCGCCGCGCACACGCAGCTCTGTGAGTACGACACCACATGCACTATACACACATGTACATGCACACACTTACACAACAGACGCGCACACGCAGCTCTGTGAGTACGACACCACATGCACTAACAAATATACACACATGTACATGCACACACTTACACAACAGACGCGCACACGCAGCTCTGTGAGTACGACACCACATGCACTAACAAATATACACACATGTACATGCACACACTTACACAACAGACGCGCACACGCAGCTCTGTGAGTACGACACCACATGCACTAACAAATATACACACATGTACATGCACACACTTACACAACAGACGCGCTCGCCGCGCACACGCAGCTCTGTGAGTACGACACCACATGCACTAACAAATATACACACATGTACATGCACACACTTACACAACAGACGCGCTCGCCGCGCACACGCAGCTCTGTGAGTACGACACCACATGCACTATACACACATGTACATGCACACACTTACACAACAGACGCGCACACGCAGCTCTGTGAGTACGACACCACATGCACTAACAAATATACACACATGTACATGCACACACTTACACAACAGACGCGCTCGCCGCGCACACGCAGCTCTGTGAGTACGACACCACATGCACTATACACACATGTACATGCACACACTTACACAACAGACGCGCACACGCAGCTCTGTGAGTACGACACCACATGCACTAACAAATATACACACATGTACATGCACACACTTACACAACAGACGCGCTCGCCGCGCACACGCAGCTCTGTGAGTACGACACCACATGCACTAACAAATATACACACATGTACATGCACACACTTACACAACAGACGCGCACACGCAGCTCTGTGAGTACGACACCACATGCACTAACAAATATACACACATGTACATGCACACACTTACAAAACAGACGCGCGTAAACACATTCACACTCACACACATGCAAACACGTAAATTCACACACTTACATCAAATAGCACACACACATACGCACGTGCACACGTAAATATATACACGTGCACTCGTACACACACACGATCACACAACGTGCAAGCACTTACACAACACACGCGCGTAAACACATACAAATTGACTTACACACACGTAAGCACACAGAATAACACACAAGTGCACATCACAATATATTTACAATTTATGTAAAATTGATTTTATATAATAAATGAAATATAAACTTTTTCTATTTTATTGTATGGCGTTACACGTTTGTAATCAAAAACAGAACTGAGGTTTAATATTTCATTTATATATAAAACTCAACTCTACGTAATATATTAAAATAATATTATTATTATGTACAATTATGGACGTGTTAATATAAATGTTAAATGTTTTTGATTACATATGGTTATTTAATTGGTAACCAATGTCAACTGTATATTATATATCGACTGTGTTCTAAACTTATGTTAAAAATCAAGTTCCTTATTATATTTTATTGGTAACTACAGATAGCATAAAGCATGGTAAAGAGAGGGGTCTCTTCAAATACAACATGTCATGTCTATTCAAACTTAAACGAAGAGTCCTACATATTATAACAACAAAATCATAGTTAACTAGCGGACCCGACAGACTTTGTCCTGTCAAGAAGACTTGCATGAGTGTGGTTGGAATTAAAATTTTAGTACTGGAAAAAGAAAAGGGACATCTTTGGAGTTTTCCCGGCAATTATTAGAAATTTTCTCGCCGTAAAAACCATCCTTGGACTTCAACGAACATATTAAAAAAAGGATTTTCAAAGTCGTCGATAAATATATAAAGCGTATATTGTTTATTGAGTGTAAGTACTGTTGCAGGGCAGAACACAATGAAGAGACCATTCTTCTACAGTGAAAACCCACACTACACGAGCCCGCCCTTACTACATAGATATGAGGTGAGTACACAAAATATATAATCTACTATATAAAAATTAGTCGGGTTTTCCTTCTTGACGCTTTAACTCCAGAACGCACGCACCGATTTCCACGGTTTTGCATTCGTTGGAAAGGTCTCGGGCTCCGTGAGGTTTATGGCAAAGAAAATGAAGGAAAAAATTCAACAGAAAAGCGGGAAAATCCGGGAAACGAAGTTCGCCGGGACCACTAGTTTTTATAAATACTAGCAAACCCGGCAAACTCCGGTTTCGCCACCAGATGCATCATACCGCTAGTGCTTTATGTAAACAAGTTCATTAAAATTATTTTAAAGAAGCACAAAATATAAAAAAAGAAATAAATAAATTTATTACGAAAATATTAATATAATTATTGGATAACATCACGTACAGTATTCTAACACTGTACGTACTATGTAGCTTAAGCACTTGTGTTACAGAAATCAGAAACAACGACGTTACCATAACCCAGACCTGAGACAATATAGAAAAAAAAAATCTTATTACATATTGAATATTGAATCGAACCGGAGACCTCGAGAGATGGCTGAAGCTGAATGGATGAAGTCCCGATTCCGTAATAAAAGTATATTATTCTTTTTCAGGATATTTCCAGAATCCTCCAGTGACGAGAGACATTCCAAAGGTGAAAAATTATATATAAAATTTATATATTTAGATATAAAAAGAAATATCCTCTAGATGACGATAATCTCTCCACGGTTAATTTTATTAATTTTTTTATTGAAATTTTTATATTTTTTTTGGGTAAAAAAAGAACGTGGTTAAACCCTGAACGAAATTCAAAATGCAAGTAAAATTTATATTTGGATTTTTTTATATTTTATATTTATTTTTTTTAGTTTTTTTTTTGCGACAAGTTAATAAAAGGTTTAATGCGACCAATACATTTAGGATAGTAATTATCTACTTACTATAGTTTAATTATAAGCATTACTAAAATTAAAATCTACACAAGATAAATTGTTATTACATTAAGTGAAGTAAAATTTATTTTTCTATAATTGTTTTTAAGTTAAGCTCTTTGCAATATTACTTTATAATGATTTTAAATACAGATCACGTCTACATCAAATTAATATTTATCTAGATTAGAAGGTTTAAACAAAGATATATATATATAAATCTATATAATTAGAGCATTTATTTTTCTTATATAACAAAATATTTCATATGAGATTAGTTATAGAGAAGATAAGACATCCCTCTATTAATGGTTTTTTTCTATATATTAAATTGTTCAGGGCTTAAACACTGTTCGTGATGTCACCACGATGCTATGGGTCTCAATGTACAAATTACATATAAAATTGACCATTTTATATATACCCAAGAAAAAATATATACATTGAGCCAATTGTATAAGACTCTGAACCTTGATGAATATTTTTATATATATAAATAGTTACTCATTGAGTGTAGTCGTATTAAAATCACGCTAGATGGCACTACGTGGGCCCGATGTAGGGTTGCCAACATTTATTCAAAGTAATATAATCAAATTCTTCAAACGTAATTTAATAAATATAGAAACACTTCAATAAAATATTCTTTTTTTATAAAAATAGGCACAAGACATTCTAATTTATTATTTTTATAAAAGCTATATTTTTACTACTTAATGCCTAAGTTTTTATACAGTTTTATGGAAATAAAGTCATAAGGTGTTTCATATTCACAGGTTTTTAAATAAAATATAATTTAAACTAAAACTTTAAAAAAAGAAGTATTATGCATGATCAATTTATGTTAAATAAATTGATTCCTTTATATTTTTTCTACATGCTGTTGCATAGTACGCGAATTCAAAATAGAGTACAATATTAAATATTATATGTAATACGGTTGGAAACACAATCGTGGGGACCAACTGATTCGTGATTGGTTTTGTTGACATGACATTGACAGTTATGACAAGTAAATCACCAATCACGTAACAGTTGAACAGACCTCCTCAGTATCGCCATCTAGCAGATTTTATGGGCGATATCCCCCTTAGTTGACTACTGAAAATTTGTATGACTTTAGTTTTATATAAAGTTTCAAGCTTATATAAGATTTAATACGAGTCTTTGTACAATTGGCCGATATGTTTGGAGTTTCTGCACCATATAGCCATTTTCGGAATTTTTGTTGTTTTTTTTTTATTTGAAAATAGTTTTTCTTTAATGTGAACGCAAGTATGGAGTCAGTACAATGTCTAGTCTTTTGTTAACCCGAGGACTGCTCGCATAGTTGTATATGTTATATAGCTGTTTCCCGCGGCTTCGTTCGCTTTATTTCGGGACAAAAAGTATCCTGTATGCTTATCTAGTATGTCGTCTCGGTTCTTATTAAATTTCAGCTAAATCCGTTTAGTAGTTTTTGCTTTAAAGGTAAGTTTATACAAAATTTCGCGTTTTTTAATATTATTGGGATTTATTTATATGTATGGACTGGCAATGTTTTTTAGTTAATCTGTCCATCGGGTGCATGGACAACATTAGGGTTTGTAAAAGGGCTTTTAAGGGGTCCGCGAAAAAAATTGCTTCCCCACCTGAGAGATAAAGCTGGCCCCGGTATGATAAAACATCACATACAAATATTTGTATCATTAGGGTTTAGTAGGGAAAAAAAGTTGAGAACCACAGACATTTATTTATAGCCTTTATTGCACAAAAAAGTAGAGCAGGTGGAATTAATGCTGGAGCATTCTCTACCAGTTCACCCTTGGGTCATGACGTAATTTATATTAAAATATGTACCTATATGTGGTATTTATTTCTTAGTTTTTTCTTAATATGTTAATATTTTGTACAACCGTTTTTCTATCTGTCAATTCCTCTAGCGAAAGGTTGACTGGAAGATATTGCTTTCAAGCAATAAGACTGCCTAATTTGTATGTTAAATCAAATTTTGTAAATGTTCCGTGCAATGAAGCATATATATCTGTCTAAGAACGAAAATTATTATGTTTTAGGAGCAAAGTAAAAAAATGTCCGTTGTATCTGTTACATATATTAAATTTTAAAAGATTGATGAATACTAGTTACTAAAATATTGCCTATATTCACCCCGACAGTTAGATTTTCAAAATACAAATCGACATACAAATAAAAATTAATGATGATACGCATCAAAGTTTAGTGGGCGTGCTTACGTCACTAATTGGTACAAGCTGAAGAAGTGACGTCACGCTAAATTTTAACTGATAGTATCTTAGTATTTTTTTGTTTACATGATAATAAAAAATGCTATATTTTTGTAATCTATTGGAGAGAGATTTTAGTTAAATACCATATTTACATCTTCTTTGTACTTTCAAAGGACAGCGATGCGGGCAGTGCCTCCCTATGATAGTGTTGTGCCGCACTAGTCGATACTTGCAAATCGAGATTCTCGTAACTATATAGTGATGTTCGTGTGTCAATATAATGAGCGTTTTATTATGACGCTGAATATAGTGAGATATTATCGCCTCTGCATCATATTTGTGTTGATGGCTTTTAAAGGTAACATTTTCTATATTTAATACAGTGTTGTTTGAAACAATTTCATGTTTTTCTAGCGTCTTAATTGTGAAGTGGTCGGAACGTCAATATGTATATTATTGTCTTTATTAGAAATATAAACTGACGGACAAAATATTATAGTATATTAAACTTACGAACTGAGTAAGGTTTTTATTTGGTGTCAATATATAATTTGATATATTTTATTAGAGACGTCCTAAAATATTGAGTTATAGACAGATTATAATAATATAAATTGTAAACTTTTGCTATAATTTATATTATATATATTTATTATATGTGTTCTAGATTATGTCGAATTTCGCGATAATCTTGAATTTTTGTCCGCCACTTTATATAAATAAAATATAAAACCATTTTAAATAAATTTATCGATTATGTATGTGAAATATATTATTTTCACATTTCATTATAACAAGTATTTTGCATCAGTGCTAAATATATTTTTATATTAAGTGCTAAAACGTAATTGTTTCAATCAACACTATTCAAAAAAGTACATGCGTGCAATTTAAACACACATATATTTTTACAGTTTTGTATTTAATACAACCGTGGGTGTCGAAAACCTGGAAAAGTTACTAATATTATCGTTTTGTTATTATTAAGTAAAATCATCAGACTATTGAAAAATGATACTGTGGTATGAGTCTTGTTTGGAATCGTATTAAATATTGGGTTCTATTTAATAAATTATCAAATTATACTAACCTTAATAATAGGTTGGGCGCAAATTTAATAAGTGAGCCACTTGGGCTATGGCGTCTTGTGGCTCAGTATTTGTGTCGTCCAAATTAATAAGGTGCCTGTGATATTATATTTCTAAAATATATTTTTTTAACACAGATGTGGATTTTTAACTGATTACAGCGTTGTTATTTGATTTTTTTACATTAATATTATTTATTGCACTTCATAAGTAAATATACAATTAAAACGTATTTTACGCTTCAAAAAATAAATTAACATTTTTATAAATTACAGCGCATCAGAGTTAAAATATTAAATAGTATTCTTAATGTAAAGAAAAATATTATTCGTCAGTATTTTGTACCCAAACCGTTTGAATTATTATCTGAATTTTGATATATTACGTCAAAATTATCATAAATTGAAATTTCATGTAATAAAAATTCTTGTAAATTTATATATTTATTTACAAGAATTTGGTAATAATCAAATATAAATAATTATTAAAGTCAGATGAAGGGCTACTTAACAAGTTTCATAATCTCAGTATCATTTAAAAATAGTTGTTTCAACATATTCATATATTTCTGTTACAATTAAAAAAGGAATATATATTTTTTTCTGTTTTTTATTTTATTTTTCTCGTTTATAAATTTAAGGATACGCGCGAAACATAGTGAAGATGTAGTTACCATAATTAATATTGCCATTTATATTTGTCGTGGATGCTAAGAGAATGTATTAAAAAACGCATTTCAACTTTCAATGCTATGAGATCACAAAATTATCTGTTATTCACGGATGTTTTTTTACTATTTGATGAAAATTACCATAGTATCACTACTATAACTGTCTTGAGTGTTATAAATAAGTTTAGGTGCGAGCATTTATTTAAAAACACTGTGATCATTTTTCTTTTAAAGTTTTTGGGGTAGAAAAATGATATAATGTACTATGTTTTATGGAAGCTCAGCTGCACCAATTGTTTTTATATCTTAACTGTGAATGGATCTACAGCTGGCGTATTTAAAAAATAATAATTTAGGGTTGGCAGTTAAATGCTACAATCAAATACGATTCATATCATGATCTTAACAGCCTAGTAATTTGGAATGCGTTTTAAAATGCAAAAAAAATCGTTTAAATACTGACCAGGAATAAATGATTTCGTGTTATTTGAATTCAGTTCTTCAGTAAATATTATTTTTGTATCTTCTTTAATTAGTAAAAAGTAATGTATAATATGTATTTTTACATATAGTCGTCAGTGAACCAAATTATTAAAATGCCAAATTATATCTCTCCCTACAGGCCTAGCATACACAACGCGACTAAATTTTATCGCGCTCTTAACAAACGTCAAAATCTATTGAAGTCAGTGCGTCAGCTGCTGATTGGCTGAAAATACGAGCGCGGTGTGCTATTAGCCAATCAATAGTATCGAAACTTTTCTTGTCTCGTGCGATAAATTTAAATAGTATTGCGCATGCTGGGCCTGTTAGAAGTAGAGTTAATTATTATTACTTTTGTAAATAAATTTATCTTTTTTGTAACGGAAGTTATTTTGGTAGTTGAGCAAAATAATTACACTTATCTATTATATTTTGTTTCTGGTCAGATATTTAACATTAAAAACTGTGAGGAAAGTTTATTTAGTCGGAAGTGATATTCAATCGAATTTACGTGGCAATTGTAATTGAAATGTCTAGGTGTTAAGGTTCATTTTCGTATAACAAATCGGTGATGTCACAAGATTTAGTTTCGTTCGAAAAAACGTCTTGCCAAAGTTTTTTTTTTGTAAATTGTTTTTTGAGACAAAAATAATTCACGCTAAGTCTGTAGCGGGTCTTAGGCGAAGAATCATCAAAGTCATTTAGGTTATGAAATGTGTAACTTTTTTTTATTTTCTTCCCCATGTCACTAAAATGCTCATAACCTATATTTTTTTAAAAGAAAATCCCCCTTACTGTAAAAAAATAAGAATTTTCCACGCAAATCTTATTAAAAAAGAGTGCGTTAGGATTTTATAAAATTCGACCACAATTTTCGACTTTTCAATTTCTTTAGTTTATTTTGAGACCAACAGTGTTTAAATTCACGTGAAATTTATATTAATAAGGGGGATATGTTAAGAACTAAAAGTACATAATGTTCTTAAAAGTACAGTCGTACATATTTTTTGATGCTCACAAACCACATCAAAAATTGTATCTATAAACAATAAATACAAAAGACTGATGAAATAAAAACAAGTATAATCAAAAATTATTTAAAGAACTCTGCATTATACAAGACGTTGGGAAGAAAAAAAATCAAAAAATTGTTAATAATTAATTATAACTACATATATTTAAGAGATACATTTAAAAAAATAGATGGGTTCGGATCTATGGGACTCTAGAGCGAAATAACTAAGTAATGTTATACCGTTGTATGTCGACCGCTCTATACATTTCTCTATTCTTTGGTGCTCATATATTTTTTTCCGAATTTTGTGCATTTTTTGTGTATGTATTTTTAAGCTTATTTTGTAGGGTTTTAAAGTTTTATAATTACGAAGTGAAATAACCAACTTTTATTTTATGCACTATTTACTCATCATTATATATATTTGAAAAGAAAACTAGGAAAGATTTGTTAAAGTAAATTATATTTTTGTGATGAGTATTATTCTAGAATGAAAAAAAAAGCGAATACAATTATGTTATTACATTTCGTTTTTAAAAATATGCTTGTATTTCCCAAAAAAAGCTTAAGTACAATGAATTACGCACATTAGAGAGAACGCTAGATTTTTTAAGAAAATTCCCGTTGTTTTTTTTTTCGTTTCCTTACAATATTTTTTTTAGATGTAAGCAATTGAGGGTAGAAAGGAGGTTAGTGTTGATATGTAAATGAATAAAAAAAAAGAGTGCATCGTTTTTGTTACAATATATTTCGTGACGAGTCTCTGCATATTATTTTTTAAGACTTTTCCCATATTTTTTTTTCTTAGTTTATTTTTGATGGAAGTTTTCCGAGTTATATTTAAGATCATGATGGATTATAACTGTTGTTGCGCATGATGTCCAATTCAGCGGCTTATGAAGTAAGTTATGTATTTATTTGTCACATATATAACGAAATAACCTGAACTTATGATTAGTTTCTAATAAAATATCGTCGGCGTAGAGCGAAAAGTCACCAAATCAGCTTTTAGCCAAAATTGAGTTATAAACATAATCGGATTCACTATTTTTTCTGTATAATAATCTTCTTGTTGACATTTATGTATGTGTCATAGTTTTCATTTTACATAGAGCAAAAACACATTAACTGTACATTTGCAATTGTTATTGGTAATCGAAAACTAATCAATTTTGTTAATCACTTTTTCTTTGTAATGTACCATTGCAAGTCTGTACTTATGTCAGGTTAGGTATTTCTCGCTATTTCATATTAAATCATAACAAGGACTCGATCCATATCAGAATTAACTAAAGTAACTTGGTTAGTTTAAGAATCATTGGTTCGATATAAAACGTGAGAGCGAAAACTAACCAAGTTGACTTAATGACTACTCTATCGATAGAAATTTTGAATTTCTCTAACATTATGTAACAGCGAGAAACTACTATATCTTTATATTCAGTTCTACCCTAATACTATTACACAGAATTTCAGTTCAAATAATCGTTAACATCTTTTGGTGATTATTTTAATCAGCGTCTTTGTCACATCTACGGCACTAACTCGTATTTCGCGCGCTTTTTAGTGAGTTAAACTTTTGATCGTTTGCGCTCGTGCGCCGTTAGTGACTTTAGTGTCGCCCTTGGAGCGGTCAGAGGCACACGCGTTCGTATTTTTTATGTGAATAACCACTGAATGTGAATCGTGCAAAATAATGAATCGTGCAAAGTTTATTTTAAATTTATTGAATAAAGAAGATGATATTGTTCAGGTAAATGATTTTACTGTTTTATTATAGCAAAAGTAAACAATGAGACCCGGGTATTTCATACCAATCTATAAAACATTTGTAGGTACCTACCTACCTACCTACAGAGATGAGGATTTTACGAAAACAGGATTTAATAAAAGTAATTACCTAATGTAGGTACCTACATAACCTACGGGTTATTTTCGGTTTGAAATTTGGGTGAAATTATTTGAACCTATATGCCTACTATTACTTCTAGTTGCACTCATTAGCTGATCACTTTTTTATTATTGCTGTGTGTGTTTTATTTTGGTTGCGGTATAAATGGCTTGTTCATTTTGTTAGAAGTGGTGAATGTTTTTTAAAATTACCGGGCTGTCGCTGTGATGAAAATGTCTAGAGTTTTGTCGCCTGATTACTTTACACAAATAATTAAATTACTTTATAAATATGGGTATACTTCGTGAGTGACATTATGAATTTATGTACTTGTAGGGTATCTTACTAGTTAATTGGATATAATCTACGACATGACTATGATGTAACTGGCTAGATAGCATGACTATGATGAGACTGGATCAGTGGCACATTAGTAGTGACCCTGCCTTCTGAGTCGAGCGGTTGTGGGTTCGAGTCCCACCATGATAAACACTTGTGTGATGAATATTTGTGTTTATTCTGTATGTAAGTTTAATATAGGTCCATAATTTATTGATTTATTATTGATAATAATACTGGGGAACTTAAAAATACATTTTGAAATGATTTTGCAATTTTAATTGTCGCTTACCTAATATGCACGCATATGTCTAATTATTACTAAAAAGTAACTTTTAATATCCACACTATTTAGTTTTCTTACTTTTTCTAACAGATACTTGGCGCTATAAATTCCATCACATTTTTCCTGTAATTCCTAACTCTACATGCCGATGCCATTTTTCTTGCTTGGTTTTCTCCAGCACTAATTTAATTTCAGGAAACACCTCATCATGGTGATACATCAACGAGTTTCGACGTGGATAAAATCTTTTCAAAACGGGACTGTTATGAGTCTGCTCCACCTTCAGCTGCTGTATCCAATTTGAATAAGTCTCCACCTTTATTGCAACCACATTCTGCTCCTATGGTCACCAACAATGATGAAGATGATCTCTTAAGTTGAAGATTTGATCCAAGATCAAGATATTCCTGCCAAAAAACCTTGTACAGTTTTAGATACGGAAACTGTACAAACAAGTTCAGACTTTACTGCTATGAAATCCGATGAATTCACCTCGAAAGGACACTTAACTCAAAAAAACTATGACGTACCTAAGAGTCCATTTTCAATTATAAGCGGTATTGAACCATTGTGCAGCTCACCTGTTCCTGATTTTTCTGGTTCCAATGATTCTTGGACTCCGGACGAGAAATGCCGTCTAAAGAAAAAAAGAAAGATCGTAAAAACATTAAAATTTTCAAGTGATAGTAGTGACAACGATGATACAGAAAATATTTGTATTCAAAGAAACAAGATAAAAAGTAAAGATAATACACGTTGGAAAAAAAGTTGCCCCAGTAAATGGAAAAAAAATATAGCTAAAGCTAATAGACACAATTGTTTACCTTATCAGAATAAAAAGGGTAAAACCATGACCGCTAAGAAGCCTAAAGAGTCAAAATGTGAAACAAAGTGTCGGTATCTTTGTTCATCTAAGTTTACTGAAGATGAAAGAGTAAAACTATGTGAACAGTACTGGAAAATTACAAATTATGTGGCCCAAAAACAGTTTTTATTGCAATTAATAGTTTCCAAGCCTGTAAAAACATGGAAAGTGAATACTTTGAGAGATAAACATCGATGCTCCTCTAACGAGTTCTATTTTTCTAAAAATGATTGTAAAATAAGGGTATGTAAGCAATTTTTCCTCAAAACGTTATGTATTTCAAATGGACCTGTCAATGAAGCTATTAAATATAAGAATGAGTTCGGAAATTTCGAAGGGAAAGACAGGCGTGGTTCTCGTGTACCTATCAATAAAACCAGTTTTGATTCCGAACAAAAAATAATTGATCATATTAACTCCTTTCCTCGGCTTGAATCTCATTATTGCCGAAAAACAACCCAAAGACAATACTTGGAAAGCAAACTTAGCATTGCCAAAATGTACGAGTTGTACAAAGAAAAACTGGAATCAAATAATGATACACCGTGCTCATTCTATGTTTACAAGAGAGTGTTTGGTACCAAATTTGATTTGTCGTTTTTCACTCCTAAAAAAGACCTGTGTATTATATGTACACGTTTTGTAAGCGCGGGTCAACCAGAACATCTGAAAGAAGATTATGATGCCCATATTACGAGAAAGGTTGAGGCACAAGCTGCCAAAGAACTTGACAAGCAACGATCCATTGATGACGAAACTTATCTTATGGTTACAGCTGATATGCAATCAACATTGCACATACCTGTTTGTGGTGTTGGTATTCTCTACTACACTAGAAAGCTCAATGTACAGAACTACACGATTCATACGGCAAAGCCTCCTCATGTAGCCTATTGTATAACATGGAACGAAATAAACGGGAAAAGAGGAAGTGTTGAAATCGCAAGTGCTTTAAACTGGTGGGTCAGTCAGGTGCCAGCTAATGTGAAAGAGATTACTATTTATAGTGACACTTGCGCAGGACAAAACCGAAACCAATATAACTGCATTTTTGGTTCATCTAATACAAAGACCCGATTTAAATTTGGAGGTTTTCGAGCAAAAGTATTTAGAAAGTGGTCACACACATATGGAGGTTGATTCTATGCATAGCGCTATAGAAAAAGAGCAAAGGCATACACCAGTTTACTCTATGATTGATTGGAAGTCGGTCATGTCTCGCGCACGCTCTAAAAGAAACCGGGATTCCGCCCCTCCATATATAGTCAAAGAACTTACCTACGATGAAATGTTTGATGTGAAGGCTCTCAATGAAAATATTATTAGTAACACAAGCAAAGATAAAGATGGAAAAAAAATTATGTGGCTAAAAATTAAGTGTCTTAGATTTGAAAGGCAATGTCCAGGCATAGTTAAGTTTCGTTATGTTCACGATGGCCCATACTTTGAATTTGATGTATTCCAAAAACGAGAAAAAGAGGTCCCTCGTACTAGGAAAAGCATCAGACTACACGCAGAGCATGGAACTGGAGAGTGTTCTGAAACAAGAATCCACTCGATAGCTCAATTGAAAGAGATCACTATTCCAAAGGCTTATACAGCTCCTCTTCCTATTTCAGAGGCTAAAAAAAAAGACCTTCTTAACCTTTGTCGCAAGGGTATCATACCTCAAGAGCTTCATACATGGTATAAGTCACTACCTAGCAGCAACGACATTGTTGACCGACTGTTGGAACCTGACGTTAACGAGGAAAGTGGAGAACCATAGTGTTAATTTTCTTAATTAATTAGTCATTTGTACCCGTTATGTTTTTTGTTAAATAATAAATTTAATTTCAATGTCGACTACGCATTTTATTTACTCTTTTTTTATCTTGATCAGCATATTAGTAGTTAATAACCAAATCCGAATAAATATGACGTACAGAAATAGTCACCAAATTATGTTTTAAATTTTTCAAAATAATTGTTATTCTAACTAAATAAAGAGACATTCTCTTGGAATGGTCCAAACCTAAAGTGAAAAGTCACTAACTCTCTTTTATAATTAATTAACTAAAAATACCGTAAAAGTCTTGAGGGTAAAAAATAACTAACTTGGTTTTTTGACATTATCTCAGTAATTTAACGTAATAAATAGAAAGTAATAATGTAACCATACGTGCATACTAATTATTTAAGATATAAATTCATAACATTAGAATTATCTCATAAAAGTATTAAGTTATATTTTTTTTTGTTTTATAAAACTTTAAACCGTTATATCTCAAAACACGTTTAGACCTATTTAGTGACTTTTCGCTCTACGCCGACGATATATTGTCAGATTAAAATGTTAGTCGGATTTATAAATTTAAATACGGAAACGTTGCCAATATTTATATGTTTTTAAAGACAAGTGAGAGTTTCTTTAATTTTGTATTTGAGTTTATGAAGTCGACTATACAATTTCTAATTACCAAAGCTCGGAATTAGGTCAGATTAATTTTGTACTTAGTACCTTTATGTAAAGGGAAATAATAAAGTGGATATGCAAATCCCGGGATTAATTTAAAAGAGCCAAAATAATTCCTTGGTCAAATAAATACTTATTTACTTTTACACAATTTATACCACAGCACGCCCAGATTACAAAAACAATATATCAACGATATTGAATGTCCGAAGTTGTGAAATTCAGAATGTATCCATTTTTGTAGTTCGCACAATATAACTTGTCTGAGAAAGCCAAAGCATTATTAAATGAAAAATGCGGGACACTGCTCGCTTCACGAAATATAATATGTAGATTAGCCACACGGGATGGCCCTTAAGAAATCTCGGGCTGATCCATATTAATATACCTACCGCCTAAATTGTACTACAATTAATCTGTGAAACCTATTTCTGTAAAATATTGTGGATAAAGTAATCTATCTATCTAATATTAACACATTGATCCAAGTACATAAATAACTCCACCTAAATCCAATCTCTGCTAATTACTTAATTGATTTACTACTTACATGAAAACAAGCATATATTGGCTATTTAATCATACAAGTTTTATTTAAATATTCATGTAACAATCAAACACAATGGACTGTATTTTCTATAAAGATTTTTGTAAAACCCATAAATTATTTCGTTCAAATTAAAACCTTATTTAACAGTACTGAGGTTCAGTATATTTAGTCAATGTGTGATCTAATAATGAGGTGGTTTGCGCATGAAAAATCCACTAGATGGCGATACGTAGGCGCGGGGTCCAACTGCTATGTAATTGGTCATTTAAATGCCATGGTGACATGCCTGTCAATGTCATGTAAACCATAACCAATCACGTAGCAGTTGGACCTCACGCCTACGCAACGCCATCTAGTGGATTTTTTATGCGCGAACACCCTCATTGCAAAATACAATTGAAGGACCCTAATGTAATGTAAATAGGGTTGCTATTAAATCAAAATTACATTTGTGCATCCAGATTTTTTTAAACATTCAAAGGAATATGCTACGTTCATAGCCGCTCAAGCTGGACCCATGTTTATGTTTATTTTATTGTAACTGCGCTCTTTATAGACCAAAGCTGTGAATTACTCGATGTAAAGATTGGTTAAGATTAAAAATAAAATATGCTTTTACACATTACGAAGTTTCATTTATAACTAGGTTTTGCCCGTGGCTATTTCTGCATTGTATGCAGATGAAAAGTATGAGATATATAGTATAGTCTAAACTCCAAATTTAATCCGAATCCCTTCAGTAGAAGATTGACCTCATCCTACCTGATGTTAAGTAGTTAATGAGGTCCTAGATTAATGGCGACAAGTACAGCACAATAAAGCTTTTACTGGACTTGTTGCCCTTACCTTGAAGGCTTGACCCCTGCTACTGACGTAGCACCCCCCAGGAGCTCTGGAAACCTTACTCACACGCAGGAACACAACAACACAGAAGTGATTGTTATTTGGCTGCGGTCTTCTGTAAGGTAGAGGTATTTCACCAGTCGGGCTGCTCCTGTTCGAGCGATAAATCGCTTTGCCCTACCTCACTTCAAAAAATTTAGAACATAAGTAGGAAGTGTTATTATGTTACTGGCGTTGTGAATTTTTTGCTGTTGATCAACCGCTGAACTGGAATTAGACGTGCGCGCCGGTCGAAAAAAATCAGGCGGCGGCGTGTCACGAAAAAATCCGCGGCGGCGGCGTAACGCCGGCGGCGTGGGATTTTTCAACTTTGTATATGAAGACGTATAATGAAAAACCACGATTATACGAAAGAACTTTATTAAGTAAACTGGTAAAATGACTAATCACTTTACTTGACATAAATATTTTGTTTGACACTGTTATATATTGTCGTGCATAAAAATTAAATTTTGGCTGATAAAAGCAATCCAACCACCCAAATACTCTTTCGGTCGGAGTGCTGGTTGCTGGAATGCATAACAGAGTGTGCTAATGATGATCAACGCGGGCAGGCAGGTTGTCTGGTTTGCCAGTAGGACAAGAGCATCATCGAAGCCGGAACCATGAAAACTGTGTTCCATAATGTATTTACCCGAAAGTGGGGAAAGTATCGAAACTTTACTTGTACTCGCTTCTTCCTGATGATCCTCCTGGTGTAATAACGATTGAGTATGTTCGTAGTAGGGGTTTAATTCTTTGGCATATTCTGCCAAGAAACCAGCTGGAGTTAATTCGTTAGCAGTCAGATAGAAGTCAACTTCTCCAAGCTTCATAAACCTGCAGTCTAATAATGCTGCAGCAACAACAGCTGGCAGGGAAGCGTGTGTCCAGTTTCATCAACATACCTATTCCTTTTTAAGGATGTTATTATTATGGACTCGCCATCATTCCTATTACAACAGTGCGCCATACTTTCGAGCATTTTTAAGACACTGTGCCATATCGTTGGAGTAGAAGTTTTAACCGTAGGTATGTTTGCCAAATTTCCAAATAAGGTACGAGCTTCTGTCTCTTCTACCAGGTCTTCGCTGTCTTGAGAGATTGGATCGTTTTCATGTTCCTCTATCACTTGAGAAACAGTCTCCAAAGACCTTAAAATCTTTAGTTCATTTTCTGCCTCTTTGTCCAATTCTGGCAAACGATACCTCATCATAAGCCTAAGCAACTAAGTTATGGAGACCGTGCCCTAAGCATAGATCGTTGTCAGTATCTGCCAGCTTTGTCGCCCGCTTCACATTAGCTCCTGCGTCTGTTTAGAACACTATGGAGTTTCTTGTCATGAATTCCAAATTCAATTTTGGTGGTTTTTTTTGATTCTATGACCTTAGGTTATAGCGTAAATATCTTTAACTCGAAATCTAAAATAGTAAAACGTCTTTAGAACCTACTTTAGAACTTTTTGTTCAGTTGTCTCAACGCGTCGCTTGCGCTTTATGTCCATTGATTTTGCCAAACTTGTACTCTCTTGCGGGTTTTATCGGCGCGAATTTTAAACTACCGGCGGCGGCGGCGGCGCGCCCACTCCTTAAGGCGGCGGCGCGCACGTCTAACTGGAATACCATGAGAAAAACATTCTCATTTGACCTTTTTGTGTCAACTACAGGTTATGTTTTCAAAGCGACTCGATAAAGATATAAACTATTTCAAAAACAGTGTACGTAAACGAAAAGGTTCGGTCTTCAACCAAAAACGAAACGTTTCGTTTACGAAGATTAAATTGAAAGTTTGCGAATTAAAACGTGGTTTATGATTGCCATAACTAATATTCCTTGTTTTTTTTTCGAAAACGCTTTATTCGCGTTCGAAATGAGTCTGTTAATCACTCTCCAAATTTTGATATATTAATCCGAAGCGAAAATGAGTAAATATGTATTGTTTCTTTTAGTATAAAGTCAGTACTAAAATATTGAGAAAGAGCTTAACAAAGTTATCCATAAAAAAGCCGCCGCGACAGTCACCGACCGCGCATCACGTGCGCCGCGTGCCGCACCATTTCATTGATAACATCCATAAGTAAATGTTACCTTTTTTCTTTTACGGGCTTAAGACCGGCAAATTGCAAAAGTTTAAGGTACTACTTGATATTTAAATTAGGCAGATACTTATTAGGTACCCTAACAGTTTAGTTTAAGATTATGATAATTAAAAATTGGTATCTGTGATCAGATCCATTTTCTATTCCCAGTCGCCACCACATGCATTGCCACCGGTGGCATATGGGAATGAAATATCCCATTTGCCACCGGTGGCGACTGGGAAGTGATTGTCCCCACTTTAACTTCGCTCTACATTGCTCTTGCCGTCGTAGAAAATGAATGCATGAAATTATTAATTCAAAACCTGACCATATTGTATGAGGAAGCACAGCTATGTAACGGATTACCAAATAACATGAAGAAATGTGAGAGTTAGCAGCATTTAAAAGCAAGGAGCACATAACAACAATCCTCTTTTTTCTCCCTGTCAATCGACCTAATTATTTATTTATACGGGCCAGTCTGAAAACCAGCGCTGAGCACTGAGCCAAGCATATGCTGAGACTGGTACCAATTGCCTGTATTTAACAAAAATATGTATCATAATGTTTAAATTAATATATTTTTTCTTTTTGCGTTAATAAAATGTAAGTCATTGTTTCTTTTTTTAATGTATGTTTTAGTTATTTAGATGGCAATAAAAAGTTTTTATTATTATTATTTATTTATAACTGCGAGTACCGAAGACAAAAATCCATGTGGTGGCAACTTGGAATAGACGGTTTTGAGTATAGTATTCAAGGACTTACAGAAAAAATATTTGCGGAATAAATAAAACGAAATCATAGCTAAACAGTAATAGACTTTATTTGTACAAAATTAAAGAAATAACAAGTTGACTTATATACAATATCACGATCTTACACCTTACTTACTAATTATAATTACATTACCATGTATAGAGATTGATTCATAATTTCATATCTCTTCGAGTTACATAAAATGGCAAAGAGGAAAAAATTCAAAATAACTTAAAAAACTAATCAAAATGCTAACACAATGTGTTTCAGTTTTCATCTACTATATAAAAATAAGTCGGGTTTTCCTTCCTGACGCTATAACTCCAGAATGCACGAACCGATTTCCACGGTTTTGCATTCGTTGGAAAGGTCTCTGGCTCCGTGAGGTTTATAATAAAGAAATTTAAGGAAAAATTTCAACAGTCAATCATATTATTGTGTTTTTTATAGCCATTTACAACCTACCAAAGACTTGTAAACGATGACGTCACGATTGTTTATAAACAGTAAAATTCGTCGACGTTTCATATTTCCATTAAAAATCTATGAATTCATCGTATCTCTCATCTTAGACAATCAGGTCTAGCATGCGCAACGCGGCTAAATTTTATCGCGCTCTTAACAAACGTCAAAATCGATTGAAGTCAGTGCGTCAGCTGCTGATTGGCTGAAAATACGAGTGCGGTGTGCTATTAGCCAATCAACAGTATCGAAACTTTTGTCGTCTCATGCGATAAATTTGACATATTGTGTATGCTAGGCCTGATAAAGTCGTAGTCTCGCCATAGATATGCAGTCGTAGTCCCGTCTCAGCTGTAAAGGCGTAGTCTCCCAGACGTGACCAGTAGGGGGGGGAGGGGGGGAGGGGGAGGTCTAAGGGAGCGTCCTCGCTGTGCGCGCCTCATGCAGCTCCTGCACGAGGCTGGCGAGCTCGTCGGCCCCGTAGCCGATCAGCTGCCGCAAGTCGCACACAAACTTGTACACGAACCTACCGACAAACATATTTATTACATAGATATTAAATTGAACATCAACATTTTTTTGAAATGTACACAAATGACAAAAAAACACTGTCAAGATGTTTAATTCGAAAAAGACACACAATATGTAGATAAATTTGTTTTCCAATGTATTATATGACAGAAACAAAGTCAAATGGAGTTTGTCAAATAGGCCTAGCATGCGCAATACGTCAAATTTATCGCATGAGACGACAAAAGTTTCAATACTGTTGATTGGCTAATAGCACACCGCACTCGTATTTTCAACCAATCAGCAGCTGACGCACTGAATTCAATTAATTTTGACGTTTGTTAAGAGCGCGATAAAATTTAGTCGCGTGGCGTATGCTAGGCCTGTAAGTATATGCTAAAGATATCATGATATTATGAAAGAAAACAATATGCCAAATGAATCTGTCAAAGTATATGCCAAAGTGTATTAAGACCTAAAACAATATGCCAAATTGTTTTTGTGAAAATATATGCCAAAGAGTATTATGGCAGAAAAAAAAAATGCGCCACTCAATCCACCTGTTCTTAAACTAAGGTTTGCCCTTGTACTATGAGTACCAGACGACGGATACTAACTGGGGGCGTCATCACAGCACACCCAGACTCAAGTCAATTTAGGAAAGTTCGTTTTCCAAATTGACCTGACCGGGAATTGAACCCGGGACCTTACTCGCTTTGGCCGCCTACCTTAGCCACTGCGCCACCGAGGTCGATAGAAACAATATGCCAAATTGATTCTGTCAAAATATATGTCAAATTGTATTATGACAGAAAACAATATGGCAAGTTGATTATGTCACAGAGTATTAGGATAAATGAATTATGCAACCGTATTCGCTATGTGCAAAGTGGGTGGTGGGGGACGGCAAATCGATCGAAGCGCACGAAGTGGCAGAAATGTGAATTAATTCTGGACTGTCATGTGTCAAATTGCTTTATTTTCATAACTTCCTTTATAATTTTAAGTAAGAACGTAAAAATTTGCGATATGGGTCATACTACATGCTGTGTCGTAAATTGTAAAAACAATGGGAAAAACAGTTCGTGCAAGTTTTATTCGTTTCCAACATCAAAGTGGACATTACAGCAAAGACAAAAATGGATAGCTGCTATGAAGATAATAAAGTAAGAAATTTAACGTAGTACACTATAATAATAATAATAATCGTTCCAAAATTACAGTCCTTTTTTATTTGTTTTAGTGCTGATGGGTCCCCATGGCACCCAAAACAACATGATACAATATGCAGTGAACATTTTATTGGAGGCAAAAAGTCAGACGCAGAGGCGAGCCCTAGCTATATTCCACCAATATTCCCGTCAATATATCGGTGTAAGAAAATTGACCATTCTCAGGTCACTGCTAGATATAATCGTTTTATGACACGAAGATATCCGGATCAACAATTTATTGGAAAATACGAGCAGAATCAGTTACCAATCGAAACAGTTACTAAAGTAAATGAAAGGGAATTTACTATGATGGCCGATAAAGGATGCCAAGCAGATATTTATAATCAGTTCGAGCTGAAAGAAACAACATATATTTGTAATAGGTACGTTCAAAATAATAACTGTGATGCCGAGATGATTTGACAGATGACAAGTCCCGAATAGTTGTGGCCACTGGGGGCGCTGTCATCGCGCACACAGCGAATAGGACGCAAGACGGTGAGCTAGACGACGTGTATATTTTGTAAGTTTTGATGTTTGTTTTATTTTATTGAATTTTGTATATTTGTACATAAGTATTATGTTGTTTTTATTTGGTTAAATTTTTTTTTATATTACACTTCAAGATTGACCTCATCCCACCTGATGTTAAGTGGTAATGAGGTCCTAGCTTAAGGGCGACAAGTACAGCATAATAAATCTGTTACTGGACTTGTCGCCCTTACCTTGAAGGCTTGACCCCTGTTTCTAATGTCGCACCCCCCAGGAGCTCTGTAAACCTTACTCACACGCAGGAACACAACAACACAGAAGTGATTGTTATTTGGCAGCGGTCTTCTGTAAGGTGGAGGTATTTCACCAGTTCGAGCGATAAATCGCTATGCCCTACCTCTCTTAATTATTTCTTTTTTTTTGTAAATTACAAACTAGTTCTAATACAAATAATAAATACGTTGAACCGTATAGGCTACAGTATAAGCGGTGTACCTCTTGCCGGGCACCTTGGCGATCATGTCCCCGTCGTAGTAGTAGCGCAGTGCTCGTGACAGCTTCTCGTAGTTCATGGCCGGCTTGTGCTTGCGCGCGCCCCAGAGGCGAGCCACCTGCTCCGGACCCAGCAGCTTGAACTCGCCCTCGCCGCCTGAGGACGACGCTCAGTGTTACTCGCATTATTTTATATCTCTCTCATTTGGTGTCACGTAGTTTGTTGTGCTGTATATTAATTTATGTACTAACCTAATTATAAGTTTTACTAATCAAATGGATCAATGTAATCTTTAAAGCAAATAAATTATTAATATTATTATTATTTTTGTGGTAATTCCCTGCGGGGAACAGAGAGTGGTGTCTCGGGCTCGCACCGACTAAACCCCCTTGGTGGCCGACGTGAGGTTCAGGCTCCCCCCACAGCCATTTTGTATAGCTGCTTCAATTCTATGCTTGTGTCAACTGAAAATTAGCAACGCAGGACGAAAATTCGCCTCTCTTACATCCCTCATACCTCTAATGCCCCGATCTTGATTTTTATCAAAGCAGGGGAAAAATACACCCTTCAAACCCCTCTTTTCCCTACTGAATCGTTAAAAGTTCGTAAAAAGTCTCTGTAGTCGCCCCCCCCCCCCCCACCAATATACACCGGATCCGGATAATTTGAGGCGGGGTAAAAATTAAAAATAAAGCTCTGTAATCCCCCCTCCCCCATCAATATGCACCGGAACAAGATTCTTTCAAGGCGGGGTAAAATTAATAATAAACCTCTCTATTCCCCCCCCCCCTTGCCAATATCCTCCCTTAACTAAGCTCTGAATCTTTCTTTTTATAAGCGAGGCAAATATAATATGTACTCTTCTCTAATCCCCCCCCCCCCCCCAAACTAAGCTAAGCAAGATTCGGCTTGCTCTTTTGAGGCACTCAAATACCCACCAACTAAACCCCAGATCTTGATTTTTTCAAAGCGAGGCTAAAATTAAAAATACACCTCTCTCTTTCCCTCCAAAAAAAAAGTTATAAATAAATAAATAAATATTGGACAAAATCACATACATTGCTCTGATTCTATGGTAAGTAGCTTAAGCACTTGTGTTACAGTAATCAGAAACAACGACGGTACCACAACACCCAGACCCGAGACAATATGGAAAAGTTCGTATCCCATATTGACCGAGTTATGTAAGATAAGTTGTTTTTTGGACTTATAAAAAATTTAATTAGCTGTTACCAAAAATTTAAAAAAAAATATCAAGCGATCTTTAAGGCTCAGTTTTACCAACTTCACTAACTAACAATTCGACAGCTGTCAAAACTGTCATAACCAAAAAAGTCAAAATAATATACGTTTTTGCAATTTGACAATCGCCAAACCGTCTATGGTTAAATTGGTGTAACTGAGCCATAAAGATCACTCGGATTTTTTTTTGGCAATTAAGCCTTAGACTCTTTATATAATATACAAATACTAACCCCCTGTTAATAAAAAAAAAATCAAGAAAAAACATGTTTTGAAAAAAGAAAGAAAAAATAATTAATTAAGTTATTTGATTGTGTAGGAACTAGTGCTGCCCCGCCTTCGTTTAAGGACCGATTATCTTCCTATCAGTATAAAGCCACTTACCATACCACCTTATGACGTCATAGTACTCCGCACTCGTCAGCAGTTCCAGTAGAAACTGCCAGAGCTGTATTTGTCCGTTGTTACCGTTCCTCGCCGTCATGTAAGGTGAGAGCTCGTCTTCACACGGCCTGATCACCACCTGGAATATAATAGAATCAACAAACAAAAAACAGTAAATCAAACAAGTGTCAATCAATAAAACACCCAATCACACAAGTTTCAATTAAACGAACACTCATGCAATCAATAAAACAGCCAATCAAACAAATGTCAAACAAACAAAACAATAATGCAATCAATAAAAAGCCAATCAAACAAGTGTCAATCAATAAAACACCCAATCACACAAGTTTCAATAAAACAAACACTCATGCAATCACTAAAACAGCCAATCAAACAAATGTCAAACAAACAAAACAATAATGCAATCAATAAAAAGCCAACCAAACAAGTGTCAATCAATAAAACACCCAATCACACAAGTTTCAATAAAACAAACACTCATGCAATCACTAAAACAGCCAATCAAACACAAAGTCATGCAATCAATAAAACAGCGGATCAGACATGTTTCAATCGAACAAACAGCCATGCAATCATTAAAAAAAGCCAATCAAACAAACAGTCATCCAATCAGTAAAACAAATCAATAAAGTGTCAAATCAATCAGTTTTTTTAATCAGTCAGTATCAAAAAGTAAATTCCTCAATTAAAGAAACGAAAGGATATTTTTGAAAGTAATAATAAAATGCCAATTTTAATATTTCTGAACGTCAATTTTAAGGGTAATACAGCCAGTTAAAAGACGTCTAACAACCAATTTATTTATCCTTTGTTTTTTTAAATATACATATTATATCTGATGACCGCCATCTCTGAGGTTCCGGGTTCGATCCCCGGTCGGGTCAATATGGGAAACGAACTTTTCCTTATTGTCTCGGGTCTGGGTGTTGTGGTACCGTCGTTGTTTCTGATTTCTGTAACACAAGTGCTTAAGCTACTAACCACAGAATCAGAGCAATGTATGTGATGTTGTCCAATATTTATATATATGTTGTACAGAATAGTTACCTTTAAAATAATTTAACGGGTCAAAACACGACACCATTTTTATTTAGTAGTTAATACGAACTACTCGGTGCAACCTAACCGAAACGTCGGGCAGTAACTAGTTCGTATTAACTACTAAATAAAAATGGTGTCGCGTTTTGACCCGTTAAATTATTATAAATATTTAAAATGGAACGCGAAAGTCTTAAAATTTATATTAGAATATATATATATAATATATATAGAGTTACCTGTTTCGGTTTTTTCTTAATAGCGGACTGCGGCGCCTCCAGGGGGTCCTTGGTGCTCCCACTCTCGTCTGACTGCACCACGGCTGGGGACACGGGAACACATACATCCATACTAATATTATAAACTAGCTGTCCCGGCGAACTTCGTAACGCCTATATTTTTTAACTTGTAACCTTTTAAACCTTCCCTGGACCTCCACAATTATTACAAAACCAACATTAGCCAAATCGGTCTAGCCGTTGTCGAGTTTTAGCGAGACTAACGAACAGCGATTCATTTTTATATATAAGATGCGATAGTCACTCTGTCTGTCTGTTTGTCTGTCCGGCTTTCACGCCTAAACCACTGAACCGATTTAAATAAATAAATAAATGCGCCAGACAACCACACCAATCACCAGGTCTCAAACTAAGGTGTCCCCTTGTACTATGAGCACCAGACGACGGATACTAACTGGGGGCGTCATCACAGCACACTCAGACTCAAGTCAATTTAGAAAAATTCGTTTTCCAAATTGACCCGACCGGGAATCGAACCCGGGACCTACCTCAGCCACTGCGCCACCGAGGTCGTCAAAATGAATTTGATGAAATTTGGTATAAGTAAGTATACGTTGAACCTCTAGAACGAATATAGGCTACTTTTTGTTTTGAAAATAAAGGGCGATTGGGGTAACACCGCCCTTGAAAAATTATATGGGAGAATGTTTATTTTTAATTGAGAGATTCGGAACTTATAACTACCGAGAAGATACCGGCAAGAAACTCAGTATCTTTTTTACAAAAAAAAAACTGATTACTTTTTTTGACGAAGATATACAGTTAATTGTCAATTATAAAAAAATAAATATAATCAATTAAGTAAAAAAAATGTAAATTAAATGAACTGTAGGACCTATTTTATTTTAATATGTTGACGAAAAATATACTTCAATTAAAAAAATTATTACATACCGATAAACTTGCATTTTCGCAGCAATTCAAAATGCGTCCAAAACAGGTCGCCAGGATCTGAAGGGACTTTTTCTCTGGAAAAAATAATAAAAAACACATATTTTACAATAAAACGCTCAATAATAAGCAATTTAAAGTATATTTTTTCGTGCATTTATTAATTTAAGATACACTATGACATATGTCAAATGGTAAATGTTTTTTTTAATTTATATTGCACTTCAAGATTGACCTCATCCCACCTGATGTTAAGTGGTAATGAGCTCCTAGCGTAAGGGCGACAAGTACAGCATAATGAAGCCGTTACTGGACTTGTCTCCCTTACCTTGAAGGCTTGACCCCTGCTACTAATGTAGCACCCCCCAGGAGCTCTATAAACCTTACTCACACGCAGGAACACAACAACACAGAAGTGATTGTTATTTGGCTGCGGTCTTCTGTAAGGTGGAGGTATTTCACCAGTCGGGCTGCTCCAGTTCGAGCGATAAATCGCTATGCCCTACCTCTCTTAAAACAATAACAACTCGGCTGCGTAGGTAACCTAGTTATTAATTAATTTGACATTACCATTACAGATTTGACATATCGCACCTTCGGTAGAACAAGCACAATTGCAGTTTTAGCAATTTAACAGGAGAGCCGTTTTAAAAGATATTTTTTGCTTGAGTGTGGTCTAGCTCTGTAATCATTACTCTAAAGCTCTCCTTCATTGCAATACATAAACCATTATACTATATCATCGACGCGCGTGCAATGCCGCGTAAGTACATTTTTCTGTAAGTTCCAATTTGGATTGAAATAATATGAAATAGCAACAAAATTAATCTTTATGGCAAACGGTAGATACGCGGAATTGCACGCGCATCGACGATAATCTTTTTAGATATGTGCTTTACAAGTATTAATAAATTTCCGTTTTTTTATTGGTTTTTTTAAAGACAGTCGACAATTTTGCCCTTGTTCTACCGAAAGTGCGTATGTCAAATTGGGTAACCTAGTTAATTTGACATTACCATTACTGATTTGACATGTCAAATCCCTACTAATATTATAAATGCGAAAGTAACTCTGTCTGTCTGTCTGTCTGTTACGCTTTCCTACTTAAACCTTTCAACCGATTTTGATGAAATTTGGTATAGGTATACGTTGAATCTCAAGAACGGACATAGGCTATTTTACCACCTTTGAAAGTTTATATGGAAAAATGTTTATTTTTTAAGTTAGAGATATGAAATTTGGCACAAATATAGCTCGAAACTTCGTTTAAAATATAGACTACTATTAGTTTCGAATTTTAGGGGAGAAAGGGGTAAAACCGACAATGAAAGGATGTAGTCCACGCGAACGAAGTCGCGGGCACAGCTAGTAGGTAATAAATTAACGGCTTGACTGTAGTAATGATTACTCACTTGAAGTCGATGTTGCTGAGCGCGGCTAGTTGGCTCCCGCTTACGTTCCAATCGGACAATCTGATGCCAGTCAGATTGAACTGACGGACTGCCCACTGTATCCACAGCTTCACGTGTTGGACCGACCTACGGATATTAATAGAATATATTTTTTTTATAATGCACTCCAAGATTGACCTCATCCCACCTGATGTTAAGTGGTAATGAGTTCCTAGCTTAAGGGCGAAAAGTATAGCATAGTAAAACTGTTACTAGATTTGTCGCCCTTACCTTGAAGGCTTGAACCCTGCTACTAATGTAGCACCCCCCAAGAGCTCTGTAAACCTTACTCACACGCAGGAACACAAGAACACCGGAGTGATTGTTATTTGGCTGCGGTCTCCTGTAAGGTGGAGGTATTTCACCAGTCGGGCTGCACCAGTTCGAGCGATAAATCGCTATGCCCTGCCTCTTTATATTTTAAAGAAACAGAAAAATATCATCTCCCCTTGCGGGGAAATTTTTCCTTATAATATTAAAAGGATGACAAAAAAGTAGGCAGTGTTGATAAAAGCTTATGTTAGGTCCAATATCAAGATTACCAAATAAATTTACATATTTTTTCTTTGATTATACGAAAATGTAGCCCGTTTTTATGGTATAAAAAATTACATTTACGGGTCACAAAAACCATAAGGATTATAAAACTCATTTAGGGATCACAAATTTAGAGGTGCCTGAACCTATTTTAGGAAAATAAAAAACGAATTCACCAAACGCAAAAAATATTTTCACAACTTTATAGAACCTCATTTAAAAGAATAAAAAAGAATTCAGGGACCAAAAACATAACAAAACTCATTTAGTTATCACAAATCTCATTTACAGTGTCACAAAACTAATTTAGGGATCTCAAAATCTATTTGGAAGTTCTGGAAAGTCATTTAGCGGTCACAAAACCTATTTATAGGTTCACGAACACTCATTTGTGGACGACATAACATGTTTAGGGGTTGCAATACTCATTTAAAAGCGTCGGATCACTTTATAAGGGTGATAAAAATCATTAAGTGATCACCTAGCCTACTTACAAGTTCACAAAACACATTTTAGTTACGAAACGCATCTAAACAGTCACGAAACTCTATATGGTTCATTCATTTTATTTTCAGAACATCATTTTGGAGTCATAAAATACAGTTATGGGTCACAGAACTCATTTAGTGGTCACAAAACACATTTAAGAATCACAAAACTCATTTAAGAGTCACAAGACTCATTTATGGGTCGAAAAACTCATTTGGTGGTTCACAAATGTAATTTAAGCAGTCAAAAAGCCAGAGTTAACTTACCACTGCACAGGGTCATCCGGTATCTTCACCCTGTGGTCGGATTTGAATTGGGAGTCGACCACCCATTTGACTGCGGCCGCGGGGGGAGCAGACACTTCCCCCACGGATTGGGAGTCCAGAGCACTCATGCTGGTATCTTCCATATCCAAGTCTGGTGGGATGTGATCTAATATATATATACATAAGTTTTTTTATATTACACTTCAAGATTGACCTTATGTTAAATGGCAATGAGGTCCTAGCTTAAGGGCGACAAGTACAACATAATAAAGCTGTTACTGTACTTGTCACCCTTAACTTGAAGGCTTGACCCCTGCTACTAATATAGCACCCCCCAGGAGCTTCCAAACATTACGAACACGCGGGAACACAACAACAGAGAAGTGATTGTTATTTGGCTGCGGTCTTCTGTAAGGTATTTCACCAGTCGGGCTACTCCAGTTCGAGCGATAAATTGCTATGCCCTACCTCTCTTAAAGTATCAAATTTACCTATACATATAAGGTCGTGAAACCTAGAAAACCAGATACAATAGAAATTCAATTGCGTCTAGCTTTTAAATGGAAATTCGGTTTTATGAGGTTTAGGTATTTAGTAGAAAATATATATATATATATATATTTTTATAGTAGCGCAGTATATTGGCTCCTCCCAGCCTGATGGTAAGGGGCCATCCATAAAGTACGTCACACTAATTTCATGAGTTTTTGAGCCCCCCCCACACACACAGGTGTGTCACAGGTGGTCACATTTCTGAGACCCCCCCTCCCTAGTGTGACGTCACATGTTTTGCAATTTAACATCGAAAAATTATTAAATTAAAACAGCAGTTCCGAAATTAGTTTTATTTCCATTTAAATTATGTACTTTTTTATGAAATCAACATAATATCAAATATTTGAAACAATAACAAAAAAATAAACGAATGAATATAAAGAAAAAGAAGAAAAAGTAACTCAATCATCTTCAGTCCATGGACTTTGAACCCTATGAACTATGAACTTGTCAACAATACAATTTAAACCGTATTGCCCTAAAGATAGAGTTGGACATATTTTTTAGTTTAATTAATATTTCAAATTACGCGATTAGTACCTCTAGATTTTGAAATGTGATGTCACGAAACTTAGGACCCCTTCCACCCCTTGTCACACCATGTCACACTTTTTCGACCCCCTCCCCCCCCCCCTTTACGTGTGACGTACTTTATGGATGGCCCCTAAGCAAGAGAGGAACCCACATCGCGATGACAAAGGATTTGATATCGAGATATCATATCCGTTAGCATCGCCATACTGGCCCGCAAAATGTGTCTTCACTATATATCCAGTCAACATTGCTCTGATTCTGTGGTAAATTACACTTGTCTGTCTTACAGAAATCGGTACCACAACACCCATACCCGAGACAATACAGAATGAAACCTCTGTAGGGAAGGGCAGGCCGGACATGGTGTTGCGCCATTGCTGAGGTCCAGTGTTCGATACCCGGTTGGGCCTCAAACTTTTGTATATTGACTTATGATTTATGATCTTTTGTCAGTCCCTAAGTAAAATCCCAAAAAAAAAAAAAAATTTAGTAGATTTTTATACAACAATACGTTTACAAATAATATAATTTAATTATTTTTGTGCGTGTATATGTGTAACAAAAAAATAAAACTAGATTCATTGCCAGCAGACAAACAGCAACATGGCTGTGTTTGTTATGGCGCCAAAAATTTATAACAAAATTCCCAAGACAATAAAACAATGTAATGACCCTGCAATATTTAAGAAAAAAATGTTTACCTATTTAATTGAAAATGCGTTTTACTCCGTCAATGAGTATTTAGAATCAAAATGAACATTGACATATAATTGAGAAATTTATATTGATGTTAAAAAATGTTGTATTTATTTAATGTGCATTTCGATCATTGTAATATTATTTAATTATTATTGACATTTGTATTATTGTAATTAATTAATTTGGACATTATGCGCTGTTATGAACTTAATTATTATGAATTACTGACTATGACATCAATTATTATACTTTCCTACGACATTTAATGTAATCTTGGAATCTTTAATTTGTACGTCCGTGAAAGACAAGGCATAGTGACACAATAATCTTCAGCAACATCTGTAATACCACCTATGTTTTACAAATAAATTATTTGTATTTGTATTTGTATTTGTATTTGTATTATATATATAAGATTATTTACAGGATAAACTATAACAAGCATAATATTATTACATACAATTAATATAATTCCAATGCTTATTAATAAATAAATATTTTTATATATGTTAAACCCCTCCCCTCTCCTACGTTGCCGTGCCCGACAGGGTCCATAAATTGTACTTTTAGTTCTAAGCAACTATAATTTGTAATACCTACTTTACTTGCTTTAAAGCACCATGCAATGTTATTAAATGTTATATGTTATTTTTTAAAGAAACTATTTCTTTTTTCTACCTCTTGCTCGGATTCGAACTCACGACCTTCACGTATATCGCTGATAAAAACACAAGGGGAGATTTTTTTTTTGTATTGAATCAATCAATCTAATTTTATTCATATAGATTACACGAGTAATACTTATGAATCGCCTCCATACAAATCAAATGAAGCTACCTTTGGTTCGGAACCTATAACTACCGAGAAGATACCGGCAAGAAACTCAGTAGTTATTTACAAATAAAAAGCTAAACATAATACTATTTTTGAACCAAGACATATAGTTAGTTTATTTAAAGATCGCTAGTACGACAAAAAGCATTTTAAAAAATTGTGAAAACCTATTTAATTTTTATTATTTTTATAGTACCATACGCCGTACTAGCGAACTTTAAATATTAGAAACATAAAAATTTTATCTCCCCTTGCGGTGCGGGAATTGAACCCACGACCTTCACGTATCGCGCGTAAGTATGTAGTTCTAAACATATTCGGCAGAGGGCACTTACCGGAGGCTAACGGTTGATACAGCAGAAAAATTTCATCGCCTACGATAACTTGCGGTTAGCTCAGTTGGTAAGAGCAGCACGCGCGATACGTGTTGTCGTGGGTTCAATTCCCGCACCGCAAGGGGAGATAACATTTTTCTATTTAATTTTGCTGCCTTATATCACTACTCACAGTTCTGAGCGTGCTGTGGCGCGTCTTCATCAGGCTTCAGTACATCGAGTATATTAATCTTCCGCTCGGCTGCACTGATCTGCACGTTCACTTGCACCACGCCTTCACCTCTGATGCATTGCTCAACTAGAGTTTTGTGGTTCTCCAGCTGGATATGAAATAATGGGGTACAGTTTTGTGGTCCCACTTCTAGAAGAGACCACAAAACTACCCCGTTTTTATCATATCTAGCAGTAGATAGGATACTTTTGTGGTTAGATAGAATAGTAGGGGTAGTTTTGTGGTTCTTCAGCTAGATAAGAAATAATGGGGTACAGTTTTGTTGTTCTAATACTACATATGATAAAAATGGGGTACTTTTGTGGATAGATAAAATCAAATGGGGTAGTTTTGTGGCTCTACTGCTAGATAAGAAATAATAGGGTACAGTTTTGTGGTTCTTATGCTAGATATGATAAAAATGGGGTAGTTTTGTGGTTAGATAAAATAAAATGGGGTAGTTTTGTGGCTCTACTGCTAGATAAGTAAAACATGGGGTACAGTTTTGTGGTTCTTCAGCTCGAAGAGAAATAATGGGATTCAGGCTTGTCCTACTGCTAGATAAAAAATAATAAGTAAACTTTTGTAGTTCCACTGTTAGAAGATAAATAATGGGGTACTATTTTGTGGTTCAACAGCTAGATAAAAAAATTGGGTACAGTTTTTCTCAGCAGAACTAGATAGAGATATTTAGTTCTACAGCTAGAAGATTTTGTGGTTCTCCTAAAATGGAGAATAAGAAATAATGGAGTAGAGTTGTATGGTTTAGCTAGTAGAGAAATAATGAGGTACAGTTTTGTAATTCTACTGCTAGAAGAGAAATAATAGACTCTCGTGTATGTATACTTCGGAAAATGAGAAATACAATTTTGTAAATTTATTTCTTTGACTGCAAGCAGCTATCACTCCTTACCATCTTAGCATCTTGAAGCCAGAAAGTGTAATCAGACAAGTCGGCCCCAACTCTAGCCTCCAGCATCGCTCGGAGCTTCGACAGCCGCGTCCTTATGTCCATCAGCTGGACTATTACCTCCTCTGAAATAAATAGATATTGGACAACATCACATACATTGCTCTGATTCTATGGTAAGTAGCTTAAGCACTTGTGTTACAGAAATCAGAAACAACGACGGTACCACAACACCCAGACCCGAGACAATGGAGAAAAGTTCGTTTCCCTTATTGAAACGACCGGGGATCGAACCCGGGACCTCAGAGATGGCACGACGCCAAATGCCAGGACGCTCGCCTCTCGTCTGCGGAGGTCGTTAAGACTAATTAATAATAATTATAATTACAATAGGAAAAAAAATATGATGCAAAGTTCCATCGAAAAATGTTTTTAAACAAGATCTACTTCTAGCAAGTAGTTTTTTTTTAATACGTTATAAATCGTCAACCACAATTCATTGTTAACTTAATTAACTCGTATTTAAAAAATAAGTTAAAATAAAAAATCGTTTAAAAAAACAATATTTTAAACCGATTTTGATGAAATTTAGTATAGGTATACAATGAACCTCTAGAACGGACATAGCATGCGCCACGCGACAAAATTTTATCGCGTTCTTAACAAACGTCAAAGCCAGTGCGTCAGCTGCTGATTGGCTGAAAATGGTGAAAGGTGTGCTATTAGCCAATCAACAATCTCATGCGAGAGAGGCCTGATAGGCTACTTTTTAACTTTTGATTGGGGGGAGGGGGGAGGGGGGTTGACGGTAATACCGGCCTTCAAAGTCTAAATGGGTAAATGTTTATTTTTAAGTTAGAGTTATGAAATATAGCTCGAAATTTGGATTAAAATATGGACTATTTTTTCCGGGTTCGATTCCCGGTCAGGTCAATTTGGAATACGAACTTTTCTAAATTAACTTTGGTCTGGGTGTGCTGGGATGACGCCCCACAAGGGCAAACCTTAGTTTGCGACCTGATTGGTGTGGTTGTCTGGCGCATTTATTTATCCCTACTAATATCCCTACTTTAAAATATTATAAATGCGAAAGTAACTCTGTCTGTCTGTTACGCTTTCCTGCTTAAACCTCTCAACCGATTTTGATGAAATTTGGTATAGGTATACGTTGAATCTCAAGAACGGACATAGGCTAAGGGGGGGGGGGGGGAGGGGGGTAATACCACCTTTGAAAGTTTATATGGAACAATGTTTATTTTTGAAGTTAAAAGATATAAAATTTGGCACAAATATAGCTCGAAACTTGGATTAAAATATAGACTACTTTTTGTTTCGAATATTAGGTAAGAAAGGGGTAAAACCGACCATGAAAGGATGTAGTCCACGCGAACGAAGTCGCGGGCACAGCTAGTATATATTTTATATAAAGCATTACCACTAGACTCGTTGCTCTGCATCGTGTCATCATCGTCCGCGGTGTCGAACACAGCCAACGGTGTCTGCAGTATCTCAGCCCCGGCTTGCATGAGCCCTGAGAAACATTAACGTTACCATTTGTACAAAACATTGATATAAATTGTAAGGAGCGTATGTTCTTTACTAAAAGTGGAAGTACTTCCGCCGAGCTAGGTGTTATTTTCTCGGGGACCAAGGCCCAACTACCATTCTTGGTTTGTCGTATATATACTTAGTGGCGACGAAAACTCTGATATCGCGATGTAGGATATCGATGTCACGCATTACGTATGGAGCGTTGTTTACTACGCCAATTCTGCTGACGCTGTATTTGTGTCGACTTGTAGGTCATGTCGTAGGTCGGCACAAAATTATCAATGTTTTGTTCTAATGCCCTGTTCCAATATTTTAAAATATATTCGGTCTGGTTACGGGGAGTAAAAAAGATACGGGGCGTGAGCTTCAAACGACGGACGGCTGATGACATTTGGTGTGGAAAGTAAATTTGAAATTAGAATAAATTCGTAGAAAAATGGTTTGTTATTTATCAAACACTAGGTGACCCGGCAGTGGCGTAACTATACCATTCGGGGCCCGTGGCAAATTCATCAATCCATCGACCAACCCCCCCCCCCCCCCCCCCTCCTTCTCAACGAAAGAATAATGTCTAATACTTGTTTGGAAATACCAGAAATGTAGTGCATACTTTAGGAAAGTTTGATGTAAAAATTATTCTTGGTAATTGGGATTCTCCTCTTACCTGGGGCCCCTTCTGGCTGGGGGCCCGTGGCATTTTGCCGACTTGCCACCCTGTAGTTACGCCACTGTGACCCGGCGAACTTTGTTCCGCCTAAGAGGCATTAAATTACCTACTTAAAAAAAAAGCAAAAAGAAATTAATTAAAAAAACATCCTATGTCCTTCTCCTGGTTCTAAACCACCTCCCCACCGAGTTTCAGCCAAATCTGTTCTGCCGTTCTTGAGTTATAAATAGTGTAACTAACACGACTTTCTTTTATATATTAAAGATTACGTATTGTAAAATATTGGAACAATTATCTAAACTCAGTTAGGAAAAAAATTATCTCTTACCCATGCATTGCTTTTCCCCAAACCAAGGTCTAAAATTAAATCATCAGGCAGGTTTTTTAAAATGTCATATCGTTATTGATAATGTAATACCATGTATCTATAATTTGCGGTAAAGATTCATTTTGTTTGTTATTTCATATTATTTCTATCAAAATTAGAACTTATGAAAAAATTAACTTACACAATATTGCACTATCCCTGATGACATTCAAAGTGGAGACAACAAACAAGGATGTTGTCACAGCAGGAATTGAACCCACAACTTTTGGGGTAACAGAATACAAATGTCCAAAATATTAAAATCCATGTGATCAACGTCATTCGGTCACTTCATACATGCAGCTAGTAATTTTGTTTACAAACTAGGCAATATCACTCCCAGTACTGAGATAAAGACGTTTCTGATATTTGACTACATGTTTTAAACGCTTAGAGTCCCATGTATTCAAGGCAATAAGGCCGATTTTAGTACAACATTTAAAAATTTTAAACCCATATCTCAAAACAAAAAAGTAAAGACGTTCATCAATATTGTAGTGGACCCTTCATTTATTTATTTCTCAAACTCAAACTCAAATATTTCTTTATTCAAGTAGGTTACATATAACACTTTTGAATCGTCATTGAATACAATGCAAAGTGTTTCTACTTCCGGTTCGGAACCTATATCTACCGAGAAGACACCGGTAAGAAACTCAGCAGATCATTTACAGTATCAGAATCTAACTTATTGCTATGTGTAGCTCACTTTGGATCAAGTCATATAGTTTTGGTTTTGATAAAATACATTGTGATACATGAAGACGTTACAGAGTGGTATCTTGAATTGTATTTGACATGCAAGCCGGCTTGCATGCAATTGTGTCCTTTTAGAATCATCATAAGTAGACGTATTAAAATTAACAATTGATAAATTTGTTGACACTATAAAAACATTTTTGAAAGAGCCACAACTTTAATGCTTTTGTTAAAACAACAAGCTTGAATTAGTTACCTTTAGGCTACAGAGGCCTTACTAAGATAAACTAAGGTGCAGTATTGTTGGGTTAATTAGTTAATCATGTTAGTTAAAAATAAAAGGGCTAATAACATTAAAAGATATAGAATAGGTTTTCCAAGTCCCTTGCTCACATAGGTAGCAGTTTAGATTGATTTTTCACTATAATGTATCCTATAAACTAGACTTTTGTAATTGAAATTCACAGTTTTATTGAATACATGTAATAAACATATTGACTTTTAAAGAAATTATCTAGAATCCTGTACATACACATTTTTCCAGAATGTTGAGAGAAGTTATGATAACATTACTTTAAGATTTACATGTTTAAATCATGATAATACATCAACATGAATAGTTTTAAAAATCTTTTGTGTAGAATAACAACAACTTAACAATCAACAGTTTAGTTAGCGCTTGGCTTGTCTTCCAAATCTTCTTATACTTAATTGCAAAAGGTGTGTTTATTCAGTGATTGACAATGTCGCCGTATTGTACAGTTTCTATCAAAAATGTAACAAGGAAGTTTTATATTGAGCAACAAATTCCAATGGTTGAGGAAAACCTTCAAAGGTATGTTGTTAACAATGCACAAATATTAAGGGTTATATGTACAGATACATTAAATACTTACCCAAATCACTCTCCGTTACATATTGTGGAATTATGGAAAGGGGATCAGAAGATTCCACTACACTTGTTTCGTCGAAAGCATTATCAGAATTTTCCATTTTTATCGTCCTTACACTGAGTATATCGCTAAAATCTGTCACTTCCATCTTGAACCACAACCACCCACTAACTATGAACAAACTTTAATACGTATTGGCACAAAGTTAATTAAATTATTGCTGAAGAAAAGTTTTGCTTTTACAATTTCAAAATTATAGGAAAAGGAAACCAGCTCTGAATATCCACTTCCGCGTGCGCCAAACGGAAGCCATCAACATTTTTTGACAGTTCGTTTACTTTATCTGTGGGATAGTGCGTGCTATCTGTCACGTGGATTAGCTAATATCGTGTCACAGATTATGTAAATAATAGGGACATATTATTTTATATGACGTGAATATTTAAAGTTTTTAGTAAAAAGAAAATTATTTTGTTTATTAATGAATACAATATTCATTGATTTAAGGACACACATAATTGATTCGTTTTTTGGTGCAATAATAAAAAACAAGCAGAAAACATCACCACGCGTTAATTAACTTTATAATGGTTACTTATTTAGTTTGAAGCTACTTTATTAAATAATATATATGATTGTTTGCATATCTAATAAGTAGGAAGGTACTTTAGTTTCTACACTGTTAAAATCAAAAACCAATAATTCACTAAAAATAACATAAATAGTGTGCCTGTTTAACATTTTTTAGGTAAGAATCTCCGCGAAAAATTAAACAAGTCATGATGTTTATGATTATAATGAACTAATCTTGTACGCGTTCCATGAACCCAATTATTTTAGCGTAAGGTGTTTGATCATCCACCACTTGTCTTCTGCTGTTATCTGATAAAGCTTGTATGTCAGCATACTGGACCGTGGTAGAGAGAGCCTGGTGAAAAGTGAAAAGTTTATAGAATTAAAACATTTTTAAGTTAGATCAAAAGCACGTTAGACTTTGCACCGCCGATCATTTATATAGATAAGGAAAACTAAAGGTTCTAATGTTGTACCTTGGGGCACTTCCATAATAAAAGGACCACCAGAAAAGTTAGTTCGATTTATGCTTACTTTTTGTAATAAATTTTTTTTTTAATTTAACAAACAAGACATATGTATCCACCTCATGTGGGCTTTGCCTCTGCGTCTTCTTCTTCCATCGCCTCCTTAGCTCTATAACGCCATATAGCATGGCACCAATAGCCACTAATGATGCTGCGACGATAAGGTATATCCTAAAATCGGCTCGCGGTTCTGAAAAATAAATCGAACAAGTTAAAAAATGATAATGGAAAAGATGACATACTTGTTGCCAGGTAGCGCTTAATTGGCCATTCTATATGTGGTGTGGTCATTGGTCAGTAATAGTCATATTGAACCGACTTCAAACAACATCACTTAGGTCGTTTTTATAAGTATAAGTCGATATCACCTCAAAAAAAAAAGGGTTGAACTGCTTTCCTAGGTCCAACAGGGGGTAGTCCTGCTCTTTTCAAGGCAGGGAGTCCAACACATTGCACCACGCTTGTCGCGCCTTATGGCCAACGTCATTATTATTATTATAATCAATAGGCCTAGCATGCGCAATACGTCAACTTTATCGCATGAGACGACAAAAGTTTCGATACTGTTGTTTGGCTAATAGTACACTGCTGCTACTGCCAGAGGAAGTATGGCGCGCTACAATGTCTAAAATTTTTATAATAACAATTTAACGAATTGAAAACAATCTGATGTTTATGACTCAGTACACTTCCCCATTCCATGTGTATCCCCCAGACTAAGGAACTGCAATAACCTTATAAAAAAATTAAAAAGAAAATACGAAAAAGAACTCCTGGCAAACTCGATCAAAAATAACAAATTATTGTGGAAAAATATTAAATATATAACTTATAGTAGTGCGTCACACGATGATAGGGCAGAACTCATCAATCTCAAAACTAACCCTTCTGAATCCGCAAACTTCGTTAACAGCTACTTCGCAAACATAGGCAAGCAGCTTGCCAGCTCTATAAAGCACAGCAACACTAAAAATAGCCTACCAAATAATCAAATACATACTCAGCAAAACTCGTTCGTCCTCCTAGAAACAGATTTGGCGGAAGTCAGGAGAGTCATAATGTGCTTAAGGTCTGATAGTGCGCCTGGGTGGGACAATGTTGGTATCAGATTCGTGAAACTTGCGCAAAAAGAACTCACACCCATTATTACTCACCTTATTAATCTATGCTTTCGGCAAGGCTCTTTTCCAGCTCCACTAAAAAAAGCCCTTATTACCCCATTGTACAAGGGGGGCGATAGACATAATGTGAGTAACTATAGGCCAATTTCAGTGCTGCCAGCTATCTCAAAAATTCTGGAAAAAATCTTGAACTCTAGGCTGCTTGACTATCTGAATAAATACCAACTAATATCAGGTTCTCAATATGGCTTCCGGCAGGGTCTATCAACGGAAGATGCAGTTTGTGGACTTACTCAATTGGTAACTAGGGTACTTGATAAAGGTCAAAAGTGCTTATCCGTCTTCCTAGATCTCAAAAAGGCTTTCGACACTATTTCTGTTATTACTTTTTAGGAGCTACCTCTCTGAAAGAACTCAAAGGGTAAAATTGGACCAGTACGCTAGCGATGACATAGAAATGTCATACGGAGTCCCGCAGGGAAGCGTGCTAGGCCCTACACTTTTCCTAGTATATATAAACGACCTGTGTAATTTGAAAATAGATAACGCCAGTATTTTTTCGTATGCGGACGACACTGCCATTGTTTTTACAGGTAATGACTGGGATACTGTTAGGGCGAATGCTGAACACGGTGTATCTACAGTCGCTAAGTGGCTACGAGACAATCTCTTAACTTTAAATACTGATAAAACAAATTTTATCTGCTTCAGTATTCAAAACACAAACCAAGCTAGTCCTAATCTACGCCTAAGGGTTCACTCGTGTGTAACAGAAGATCCTAATTGTGACTGCCCATTCATTGCTAGAACTGATACTGTAAAGTATCTGGGAGTGGTAGTTGACCAACGGCTGTCTTGGTACCCGCATCTCGATCTAGTCGCTAGCAGAGTCAGGAAATTTATATGGGTATTCAAGACCTTAAGACATGTAGTGCCAGGGTTGCCTTCATCAGGCTGTCGCTCCCACAGAAATATTCTCAAGGAAATCTATATTGCGCTAGTTCAGTCAGTCCTGACTTACTGTATCTCAATTTGGGGAGGAGCGGCAAAAACGCGAATAATAAATTTAGAGCGAGCACAACGGGCAGTGCTGAAAGTAATGCATTTTAAGAAAAGAAGATTTCCTACAAGCATTCTGTATACCATTAGCAACGTCCTGTCAGTGAGGAAACTCTACATCCTCAACTGTATTTAAAAAAAACACAAATCTTTAATTTATGACAAATCCTCGGAACAAAAGAGAAGAAAACATATACCCTCTAGTATCAAAACAAACACCGCATTTGCTGCTAAGCAGTACACAAAACGATCGGATTTCCTGTACAAAAAAATTAATGCCGAAATAAATATTTACAGTAAAACGTCGTATGAATGTAAAATACTAGTTACCGACTTCCTATCTCCATTGAATTATGAACAAACTGAGACTCTATTAACACATTTAAACTAACGCTTGCACACAAATTAAAATAACCACATATTAAACGTACACACACCCATAACAAACATATAAAACACATACACAGCACAACATTACACATTCACTCATCTGCACATTTTAAACCTGTTAAAATTAATTTCAATAATACATTTTATAAGCATAGCTTTAGTAAGTACCTTTGTTCCATTTGTAAAACTTACATTATTTCTAATTATAACTGCTAGCTATGTAAGAGCGTGGTCGCCTGACACAGGCATTTTTTGCTTACAAGGTGACTACAACCACTATTTTGTAAAATGTAACTTTTTACAGAAATAAAGCTATTATTATTATTATTATTTTTAAACATTTAGTAATCTCAGCATCATTTTTGATACTGGCATATTGGAATACACGGGCCTAAGCCAAGTGTGTTCCAGGTGGGTTCAAGTGAGAGGTCATGTCTGTCGGTCCGGTAGATTGTAAATATGCTTCTGTTTGTAGAAACTTTCTTACTATTCTGCATGTATTTAAAATAACTGCTTTCTGCATTAAAATGTATGTTGTAGGGGGTAAAGATAACATGTCTATTGCATTGTGAAGTTGTGTTGGTATGACGCCTGTGGTGGAGATAACAAGGGGGACGATCGATACATTCTTCAGGTTCCACATTCTTGTTATTTCTTCTTTCAAATCGTTGTATTTGGTAAGTTTTTCTGCTATAGTGTTCTGTATATTGTGGGTATTTGGTATAGCGATGTCAACCAGAAGGGCTGTGCGATTAATTTTATTAACTATCGTGATATCGGGTCTGTTGTAATGAGTGGTTTTATCTGTGAGTATAGCTCTGTCAAAATACATTTTATGAGTTTGATTTTCTAAGACTGCGGGATTCGGGGTATATTTGTAATAGGCTGTTGCTGGTGGTTGTATAAGATGATATTTAATGGCAAGTTTTTGGTGTATGATGTTAGCTACTTGGTCGTGTCTGTGTTTATAATCAGTTTGAACTATAGCTCTACAAGCGCCTGTTATGTGTTGTATGGTTTCAGGTAAACTATTGCATTTTCTACAGGTGTCTATTGTTCTAGTTTTTGTTATATATTTTTGGTAGTTCCGGGTTTCAATAACTTGGTCTTGAATTGCCATTATAAATCCTTCAGTTTCTGGAAAGAGCTCGCCTCTATTATTAAGTCAATTAGTAGGAAATAGTTTATACATTAAAAAAGAATTGGATAACATCACAGCAAGATTCTGTAGTAAGTAGTTAAAAAGTAGAATTTACCTGCTATGGCTTCTTCTGGCGGATCCCCTTTTATATTTTTGATTGTGATTGATTTAGATAAATGCCGCTTTAAAATGTTTCCCACATTTTTTATTTCCTGGCGATACATGCTGCATATGAAAGTTTTCCCGCCGTCTGATGCAGAAATTTTTAACTGTAGCGAATGATTCTTTAGAAAAGATTGTGGGTTTCTCTCGTAGTGGTTATCTGTGAACATCCAATTGCAGTTTGATGCAACGATTTGACGAATGATCACAAATGTGGAGCCAGTCCATGCAAGCCCCGGATCTTGATTTTTCAAACGGGGCTAAAACTGAAAATACTCCTCTGCCTACTACCAATATACTTACTCGATTATAATAAATAATTAAATTTTAATCGTAGATATTGACATTACTATCGATTAAAGCGATACTACAAACAAGTTAATAGGACTTTAAATTCCATCAATTAATTGATTAAATCGATAGTATTGGTTGAAACATGTTTCGATTCTATCGATAAAACCGATTATCAATACGTATTATAAAACAAAGTCGCTTTTTTTGTCCTATATCCCTATGTACACTTAAATCTTGAAAACTACGGAACGAATTTTGATGCGTTTTTTTTTTATTAGATAGAGTGATTAAGAAGAAGGTTTATACATATTTGCAATAAAGAATAGAAAAGCCAATATTTATAAGTATTTACATTACATCCGTGCGTAGCCGGGGCGGGTCGCTAGTATTGTATAAGAATAAGTAGGAATCAATATAATCGATTATATCGATCATCCAATCGATTTTTACATAATTCGGTCCCTATTTGCACTTAAGAACATGGCAACACTATTGTTTATGTGTAAAATAATTGATATAAAAGATTGTGATGTCCAAAACAAATATTTTTTTCCCTTTCTAAACGTTTTGTAGTGGCGTATGATTTTTACCTTTTATTTCATGCCAATTTTGATATGTATCATTCTCAGTGCCTATGCAGTCGACGATGTCTCCTTTTTTATAAAAAAAGTCATCTGGCTTTGATTGGACCATATTGTAATCATCTGAAAATATATTAAATAAATTAAATAGATAAAATCAAAAAAATCTGTAAGAACATTCACACCAACGTCAACTATGTACTTTAAATAAACCTGCGTCGCTATTTCTGATCTCTGTGTAAGTAGTAAATTTGTGATTCTCGATTACAAGTAACATGACGAAAAATCGCAAACAAAACCGATTGAATTTTTTTTAACTTATACCGGGTCCCGTAATTTATTCAAAATTATCCATACTTACACAGTGTTACATTTAATGCTGTATTTTTATAGAGCAAATGGACACCCCAATAATTTTCTTCGCCATAGTATGTGTCCTTTGTGTAACAAATGATAGTGGTTTCATTATCTAACTTTGTCAAAATAAAATTCACGATATACATTTTATGGAATGTGCTTGGATTACTTTCAATTGATGTGATATTGTTATGTTTTCCTGCAAAAAAAACAGCATTAAATTTGAGACATTTCCGCTTTGAATGCGCCTGCTGCAGCAGCGGATTGACTAAAAATACGAGTACAGTATACCATCAGTCTCATGCGCGAGATATGATGACGTTTTGCGCATTTTCTTTACATTGCGCATGGCGTAGTCAGTAATCACGTATTGCATTCCTATATGGGGTGGTGCAACAAAGACTAAGTTTCTACATCTTGAGAGGGCTCAAAGGTCTCTTATAAAAGTTATGTACTCCAAGCCCTATCAGTTCCCGACAAACGAACTATTTAAGATCTGTGGCCTCTTATCGATAAGGAAACTGTATATCCTGTTAATTATTCTTGATTTACATAAAAACTTGCCATTTGATCCAGACAAACTAAATAGAAGACGAAATTATAAAGTAGCCTCTTATCATCGTGTCCGCAAAGTTTTTGCTAAGTGTCAATATACTGCCCGCTCATCTATTATTTATAATGAAGCTAACAAAAAACTAAACATTAAAACAAAACAACTTTTGAATGTAAAAAAATGTTGATTGACTGGCTTAATTCATTGAACTACCAAGAAACTGAAAAACTCTTGACAAAAATAACATAAAGATTAGTTAATTCATTCATAATAGATTCATTTTGGAATAATTAAATATGGAAACCCACTTCTAAAACATACGCTCATCACACCATGCACAGCAGATACACACACACACACACACACACACACACACACTAACCCTTAAAGTAATGCTATTTGTTACTTAATAATTATAATAAAGCTTTGGAAGAGGAGTCAACCCCAACACGAGTATTTTATTACTCTCTGGGGTGCCTCAAAACAATTGTACAATGTATATTAAGTAATAAAGCAATTTATTATTTTTATTTATTTTTTATTGCACTTCAAGATTAACCTCATCCCACCTAATGTTAAGTGGTAATGAGGTCCTAGCTCTAGGGCAACAGGTACAGCATAATAAAGCTGTCACTAGACTTGTCACTTTTACCTTGAAGACTTGACCTCTGCTACTAACGTAGCAACAGCACCCCCCAGGAGCTCTGAAAACCTAAGTCACACGCAGGAACACAACAACACCGAAGTGATTGTTATTTGGCTGCGGTCTCCTGTAAGATGGAGGTATTTCACCAATCGGGCTGCTCCAGTTTGAGCGATAAATCGCTATGCCCCCCCTCTCTTATAAATGTTACTAGAGAAGGATTTAAATGTGTGTTATTATTACGATAGCAGTAAGGGGTAAACGATGTCTACCTTTTTAGTCCAATGCGAGGCCTGTATCCAATAATAACTCTGGGTTCGAAAGGCTCAATTAGACTTAGGCCGCTTAGGATACGTCACATGTTAAAATTAATGCGTCAACTGCTGATAGGCTGTAAATACGGGCACAATATCCTATCAGCCAACAGTAGCGTAAGGTACCTATATGGTTTCACGCGAGAAATTGGATGTACGAGTATTATGCTTGCCAGTGAAGTATGACTATCCATATAGGTATAAGTTTATATTCCTTACCTTTGCGCTGAATAAAAGTGAATTTTGGCCAAATAAATTTTGATTCACATATAAATTGTAGGCTATCGCCTTCTGCAAAAAGTAGGTCACTGTAAGGCTGTTTTTCATTTAGTACAATTTCTTTCGTTCCTAATTTGACCGATACCTTATCTGAAATAAACCAAAAAAAATAGGAAAGTTTATTTTTTTTTTAATGGGACCTAGGCAAGCGACAGCCATCGGAACGTCATTTCGACAATTCTAAAATGAATGGGGTTGACTATAGATGTATCATATTTCTTATTATAAGGAAGTAGTTCCTAACTGTTTATGATTTGACGACCTAGGTGGCGCAGTGGCTAAGGTAGGCGCCCAAAGCGCGTAAGGTCCCGGGTTCGATTCCCGGTCAGGTCAATTTGGAAAACGAACTTTTCTCAATTGACTTTGGTCTGGGTGTGCTGGGATGATGCCCCTAGTTAGTATCCGTCGTCTGCTACTCATAGTACAAGGGAAAACCTTAGTTTGAGACCAGATGATTGGTGTGATTGTCTGGCGCATTTATTATTATTTATTTATTTATTTATTTCCCTGATATACCAAAAATAATTTGCACGGGCTCTCTTATATTGAATATATTATTTATTTTAATTACTTACCGACTGCTGCTGTACACAGTTGAAGTAAACAGTTTAGAAAAAATATACACAAACCAAAATAATACCAACAAATCATTATTGATTTACTTAAATATCCTAATCTACGCAAGACAGTTGAGTTATTTGTAAACACTGTTTCCAGTTTAGAATTATACAACACGAACTATAAGGAAAAGATAATCAACACTATAATATCTAATTTTCCTTATTGATTCAAAAAACATGGCACGCATTAAGAATATTCCTACTATCGTTGAACATATTTGAAATACTAGCTGTGGTCGCGACTTCGTTTACCTGGACAACATACATTTATGACAGGTTTACCCATATTTCCCCTAATATTTGAACTAAAAAGTAGTCTGTATATTAATCTAAGATTCGAGCTATATTTGAGCCAAATTTCATAACTTAAAATAACATAGAGCGAAGCTCGAAGCGGCTGCCAGCGAACACTTTGAGCCGATATAGACGAGACAATTGATCAAGTACGCGAGGCCGTAGGCCGAGCTGCGATCCGAGACCACAGGTCGAGCGCCCACGTAGAGCGAAGCTCGAAGCGGCTTCCGTCGAACACTTAGGCCATTTTATATGAGGGCGAAGCCTGGAGCGGCTAGCATTGCTGGCCTAACTTTCTCACATAAATATTCAAGGGTGGTGTTACCCCTAGCCTTCTTTATTTTAAAATCAAAAAGTAGCATATGTCCGTTGTATGGGTTCAACGTAAACGTAACTAGATTTCATCAAAATCGGTTCCGTGGTTTAGGCGTGAAAGCCGGACAGGCAACAGACAGAGTTACTTTCGCATTTTTAATATTAGTATGGATATTTTTTATCAACATCAGTCTAGTGCTGAACATTGTGCACTTTTGGATTTTCCATAATTTTCATCGCTAGGCCGTTAGCATTTCGAGTCCCTAGGCGATGGCCCACTCCGACTACGCCTTACGCCGACTCTAAAGGTCTACTCCCATAAATGAAACGAGCAAATTAATGGTTTCATTTTCGGAGTCAAATCAAAACTTGGGTAGATATTAAAACATGGTTTTTGATTTGCACATTTTTTTGAAGACGTTTTATTTACAACTGAGTACAATTGGGAGAATTTAAAATTTATATTCGTTTCCGGATCCGATGTAATTCGTTTTTTAAGAGACCCCTTGTTACATCCCTGGTCGTATCGTTTATCGTCATATAAGGAAAACCATTTCCAAAGTGAGTAACCTAATTAATTAATAAAGGGAGGGAGGGGGGGGGGAAGTAAGTTTGAGAGAGTTTTGTTATATTTTGACTAGAGGTTCTCACCGGTTTAGCAAGCGTACTATCCTTGTTTTATTCAAAATTTCTTTTAACACTTCGCTCCTATTGGTTGCAGTTACATGATGTTTATTAGTTTAAAGCCTTTCTCGGATAATGGACTATCCAACACCTTTTTTTTTTATTTCGAACCAGTTGTTCCAGAGAATAGCGCGTTCAAAGAAACTAACTCTTTAACCTTATAATATTAGTAAGTAGGTACCTACGTATAGTTAAGGAAAAAGTAAAGTATCAGTCTATTAATATCCCGCAGCTGGGCATTTGCCTCCTATATTGAAACTTAATCATAATTTCAACAAAATGCTTTAATTAGCCCACTCCAAATGATTGGTGCAAAATCATTATTTTATGATACATTTCTTACGATAGCTTGGTTGTGCTCTATTTTAAGGTTGTACCACATGAGTAATGAAACTCATGTGGTTGTACAAAACAAATGCCTAGCAAATCAATCTTAGGCTCCAGTCTCTCACTAAGAGATAAGAGAGGTAGGGCATAGCGATTTATCGTTCGAACTGGAGCAGCCCGACTGGTGAAATACCTTTACCTTACAGAAGATCGCAGCCAAATAACACTCACTTCTGTGTTGTTGTGTTCCTGCGTGTGAGTAAGGTTTCCAGAGCTCCTGGGGGGTGCTACATTAGTAGCAGGGGTCAAGCCTTCAAGGTAAGGGCGACAAGTCCAGTAACATATTTATTATGCTGTACTTGTCACTTTTAAACTAGGACCTCATTACCACTTAATATCGGGTGGGATGAGGTCAATCTTGAAGTGCAATAAAAAAAAAAACTAACAAGGAAAACAAATGAATGTAAATAATAATATGTGTAACAATTTACAAACCTTTGTAAGAAAAAATAAATTAATATTGTAACGCGATAATTTTTAACCCACCCGGATCTGCAACGGAACGCGTTTGATTTTGAATTTACCGGGCTCACTCACGCGCGCCAACGACTCCCGCCATCCTTCCGAGCGCAGGTGCTAGCGCTCTGCGAATTTGAGCCGTAAGGACAGTCCGCCTATGGCCGCGACGCGTGCGTTTTACGTTCGAGTGCCTAATTTGTTATTGTTAGTTTTATCTGTTGTCTGTTGTGCTTCTTTCCTTAATATACCTGTTTACCACTCAAACCGTGTCTAGAACTTATTTATCAACACACCGCCCCCTGAGAGACTGGACTTAAACAGCTTTAACAGTGACGCCCAACTAGCGGGGCACGGTTTGAGTGAGCAGTGAAGTTCACGTTTACAGAAGCGTAAACCTCGAATGCAATATTGCATATCGCATAGAACTAGAACACGGTGAAAGTGACAACAAGTTTTCGCGAAAAAGTGCTGCGCGAATTAGTAAAAACAGTAAAAATTAGCACTTGGGCGAGTCCATTTTTCAACGCGCGTCGCCGACTCCCGCGTCTGTTTGGATTATTTCCATTAAAAACACAACCATCCGCATTTATCAATCACCATCCCGTGCTGCTCGAGCGAGGACAGAGGAGTTTAACCTGTCATCATGCCGCCGAAACGCAGTACCGGAGCCGGGAGGAATGCTGGATCGGAGTGCGACACAGATAACCAGACCGAGAGAACGTCACCCAACATCACTATGTCGGAAGAGATGCTCCACAACCTCGTCTCCAACATCACCAGGAGTCAAGCGGAAGCAAACAACGCGCTGATAGAGCGGATTCTGAGCGAAACGTTACGCGCATCATCACGAGCCAACACCCCGAGTCAGTCGCAACGGGCGGGGAACTTCGCGAAGTGCACAGCACGGTACGATGGGAGGTCCAAAGACGCGGACGAGCTGGAAGCCTTCATCGACGCCGTCGAGGTGTTCCGCGAGTGCACCAACGTGAGCGAGGAGCACGCGCTGCGCGGCCTGCCCATGCTGCTGGTCGGCGACGCCGCCGTCTGGTGGCAAGGCATCAAGGCGTCCGTCGCGTCCTGGACCGAAGCCCTACAGCGGCTTCGAGGAATGTTCGGCGTGCCGCGACCCGCCTACAAGATCTTTCGCGACGTGTTCTCGTGCGAACAGGCTGACGAAAGAGCCGATGTGTTCGTGTGTAAAGTGCGCGCATTACTAGCCAAGTTACCATACGAAATTCCAGATACTATGAAACTGGACATTGTATACGGATTGTTGGATCGCAAAATACGAAAACGAGTGCCTCGCGATGCTGTAGACGGGCTGGACCAACTCATCGGTAGAGTCAGGTTGGTAGAGGAGTCGTTGGCCGAGGTGAGTTCTTTTATCACTGATAACGCGCGCCCTGTTAACCCGTTGAGTGCTAAAGACCGTCTGAATGCAGATCCGAGTGTTAACGCTTTGAGTGCGGCAGTTAATTCCGCGCATTCGATTAATTGTGATAATAAAACCTTTGCTGAATCTCGCGATAGTATCGTTATTAGTAGTCCGCGAGTTTCAAACGTGAAATTTAGTAATGAAGGGAAAAAGCGCATACGGCCAAAGTGTTCGTATTGTAAACTTTTTGGTCACACAACAGATAGTTGCCATAAAAAACCTAACTTTGTGGAAGATGGCTCGCACGAATCTAGCAAAGCTTTGCAGTTACATTGTTATGGGTGTGGTCAGCTGGGTGTTGTGAGATCAAAATGTGGCAATTGTAGTAGCGAACCCAATACGAATAGTCCGGATTTTTGTAGTGCGTATGTGGTCGATAATGTAGAATTGCGACCAATGATCAATATAAAGATCTCAGATCGAACCGGCGTTGCTGTTTTAGATACGGGGGCCACTCATTCCATCGCGGGCCCTACGTTGTACGACTTACTGGTAAACGCCGGCACTAAGTTTAGAGAGTATGTACGTACAATTAAACTTGCTGATGGGACGCAAGGAGTACGGAACACGCTTGAGTGCGTGATTGATGTCACCCTACTTGGACGTGTGATACCTACCACGTTTATGGTGCTCCCGGGTGCTCAAACGAGGACGCTGCTAGGTAGAGATTTCATCTCTAAAGCTGGGATATTGCTGGACCTACCGCAAGCCAGATGGTGTTACAACGACGAGGCTTATCGTTGGCATCCGTTTGTCACCAACTTCGAGCTACCTACCAGCATGAAGATGGATAACGTGGAGGTGAAAGCAGCGGGATTGGTGATAAGTAATCCGAAGGTCGCCTGTGAGTACGAACCTAGGGAACCTGGATGGCGAAACAACACAAGGAGTGCACATGCAAACCACCAGGTACGGTCCAGGGGGAGATACTGGTACAACGGTAGATACCGGGCACCTGATGTAAAATCCACACATGCAACATGCTCCGCGCCGACTTCAGCTGCGACTCGTAGTGCTAGTGGATATCCGCTGATTTACCATTCGCAAGGACCTACGACATATTTTCCAGCTGCATCTGTGAATCATTCCGGGGATCGCAAGCTCCTTAAATCTAGGGGGAGTAAAGCAACAACCTTCGGCCGCAAGAATACATTGCGAAGGAATTCTTATGACGTCACCCAGTCGACACTGTTCATAGGCGACGTTATACTATAGTGGTAGGTTTAATTTATTGTTTTCATACTGACCAAGACGCGAGGACGCCATGTCTAGGTCAGAGGGGGAGGATGTAACGCGATAATTTTTAACCCACCCGGATCTGCAACGGAACGCGTTTGATTTTGAATTTACCGGGCTCACTCACGCGCGCCAACGACTCCCGCCATCCTTCCGAGCGCAGGTGCTAGCGCTCTGCGAATTTGAGCCGTAAGGACAGTCCGCCTATGGCCGCGACGCGTGCGTTTTACGTTCGAGTGCCTAATTTGTTATTGTTAGTTTTATCTGTTGTCTGTTGTGCTTCTTTCCTTAATATACCTGTTTACCACTCAAACCGTGTCTAGAACTTATTTATCAACACACCGCCCCCTGAGAGACTGGACTTAAACAGCTTTAACAATATTATAAAAAAAAAGGCAGCGATTTTTATATTTCAGGTATTCTAGTCCTATTATTTTTTGAATATTTAAAAAAAACAGAACAATTTCATCTCCCCGTGCGGTGCGGGACTCAAACCCATGACCTTCACGTATCGCGCTTGCTCCAAATGAGCTAACCGCAAGTTATCGTAGGCGACGACTTTTTACAGTTTTATCAACCTGTTAGTCTCCAAGAGGGGTAAGTGCCCTCTGCCGATTTTTTTCTTTAAAATGTTCATAATTCAATTTCGTTTTCTGTTCGGCCTCATTATGAGGAACGGAAACACGATACATACATTTTCTAGATCGACTGTAGGATCTAAAGAGAAATCAAATTTATGTGTTTCTTCAAAATATTTAATGACCGCAAGTGCGGATTGGAAGCACTTAAAAAAAAATTATGTCATCATTAATACGTACGTTTCCTAATAAATGATATTATTAGCCCTGCAATAAACCCATAACAAAACATGTACGTGAAATAATTCTTCTAGACATTGTAAAAATATCCTGAATCATTACTCCAAGTTGACGAGCTTTCAATTATTTGTAAATAAAAGAATTGATGTGCAATTTATTTCCACTTTTGCTAGCAATTAATGCTTGTTTTTAAGAAAGTACACGATGATGCGACTCGGTGCTACTTCGTGTCACAAGTTACGCACATGCGTGTATGCAGCTCAAAGAGTGATAAAATATCACACCGATATTATAAGTGACTGTCACTTGAAATCACGTCGCGCTCGACAACTGGAAGCCCTAATGTCGTGTTGTCAAAATTACAAAATACAGCAGATTTCGTATTGCAATTTTTTTGTTTAAAATTAATTAGTTTCAATGCATTAAAAAACGAAACATGAAAGAGAAACGTCTCGCGGAAGTTCAAATTTAGATCTCTGTGCATTCAAGATAGATTTAATCTTTAATTTTCAAAGGAAATTGTGTAAAGTATAGTTTTAGCAATGGATGGAACATGGGTTCTCATTTTATTGGCCCTGGTAATGTTAGTGGGCTCGTATGTGGCTGGGAGTATACCCTTAAATGTGAGCATGTCTGAGGTAAGCTATGACATCTTCAATTTTTGTCTAAAACTGGAAAAACATGGCAAAATCTGATTTGTAATAGCTGTCTTCTTACCATATGTTTTTCAATGATTAATGTGTTCTATTTACGATTTTTAATAGATTTTACGATTGCCATCAATTTTGTTTTCAGTTTTAATATAAGGGGATAAATAAATGCTATGTTTCAACGTAAAATTTACAGGACAAGTTACAAAAGTATTGCATTTATAATACACAACATAACCTACTGCTTACGACTTCGTTCACGTTATTTTGGGATAGCAATTATCCTGCACGTTATCCTAGTATCTAATCTGTTTAGCTACGAATTTTCATCCAAATCTATTTAATAGTTTTTGCTTGATTGAGTGACCTATAAAAACAATACCCGTCAATAAACTAAGTCTAGAGATGTTCTACTGTATGTAAGAAGATGTGAGATCCATGTAATACTAAGTCAGTTATTTATTTATTCCGTCCCTAATTAAGAGTACTTCTGTACTCAATACTAAGTATTTAATTGCATCTATAGTGTGTACAAGGTGTTAACTTAAAATAAGATCACTAAAGACCCTGTAAGGGCACTTCAATTAGAGAGAGGACACTTATTCTTTAACAAAGCTAAGTTAGCTAACAAGATTTTGGATATATATATTTTTTTTATATTGCAATTCAAGATTGACCTCATCCCACCTGATGTTAAGTGGTAATGAGGTCCTAGCTTGAGGGTACAGCATAATAAATCTGTTACTAGACTTATCTCGCTTACCTTGAAGGCTTGACCCCTGTAGCACCCCACAGGAGCTCTGGAAACCTTACTAACACGCAGCAACAAAACAACACAGAAATTATTGTTATTTTGCTGTGGTCTTCTGTAAGGGTCGGGTTGCTCCAGTTCGAGCGACAAATCGCTATGCCCTACCTCTCTTAAAATAATATAATAGACAAATTCAAATTCAAATTCAATATTCTTTTATTCATGTAAATTACACCAGTAATATTTATGAAACGTCTATATAATGCAAATGATGCTACCTCCGGTTCGGAACCTATAACTTACAGAGAAGATCCCGGCAAGAAACTCTGTCGTTCATATTACAAAAATAGCTGAACTTATAACTAGTTTTGCACTAAGACATACAGTGTAGTAATTAGATAAAATAATGTAGTAAATTAACAGATAGAAAACGAAAAGACAGACATTCCAAGCCTAAGACCTAGAGACGATTCCAAGTGGTTCTTCACTTGGAACCACCAGTGGTCCGCGAACCACCAGTTAAGAACCACTGGTTTAAAATGTCATGTTGGTAAGAGCAGCACGCGCGATACGTGAAGGTCGTGGGTTCAATTCCCGCACCGCAGGGGGAGATAAAAATTTTTCTGTTTCTAATATTTAAAGTTCGCTTGTACGGCGTATAGTACTATAAAAATAATAAAATCGATTAAAATGTCATGGTTATGATTTTTAACAACTTATCACATAATTTTAGGACAAACTTCAAAAAGTGACAGTGTTTGGTGCTGGACTTCTCGTGGGCACAGCGCTTGCAGTCATCATACCAGAGGGTGTGAGGTCGCTTTTCGCTGAACGGTCACACCCGACCATAGTCACGAAGGATTATACGGCAGAACCACCGGGCCACGATGATGATTTGCACTCGGTGATAGGAATATCTCTTGTTTTGGGTATGTTCTTTGAGTTAATGTTTTATCTGTATATATTTGTTTTTTTTTTAATTGTCTTCACCTGCTGGGAACTGTGAATCTCTGATCCACAAACGAAGCATCCACTTGGGACGACATATAGTCCAACCGGATGAAATAAAAACTCTAATAGCCAGGAAAATACTAGACTTCCTAGAATCGACCCGGCTGAAGGAGTTACTTTAAATTGGTGGCGAGTCACAATATATCTGATAGGTCGCAGTGATCACAGTTCACTAGAAACTAGAACTGCACAGCCCAAGTACCTTAATAATAGTAATACTTTCGCATTTATAATATTATTATTGATTTATAGATGTACTTGGTGTAACATTTATTTAATTATTTTATGTAATACTAGCGGTCCCGGCGAACTTCGTTTCGCCTTAGAGGATTTTCCCGCGCATTCGACGAAAGACATTTTAAGACTCATTTTTCTACACCTTTGGTTACATTGTTCAAATTTTACGAAGGATCCCTAATTTTGTAGCCTATGTCAAATTGGAAGAATGTAGCATTCTATTGGTGAAAGATTTTTTCAATCGGCCTAGTACTTTTTGAGCCTATTCATTACAAACATACAAACATACAAAAATAGTTACAAATCTGTCCTCTTTATAATATTAGTATGATTTATATATTATTCTTGTCGGCAGGTTTCGTATTTATGTTGCTTGTCGATCAGATGTCATCCAAGTTTAATGATCAATCAAATCCAGTTGAGAAGAATGTTACTGCCACAGTGGGACTGGTGGTACACGCAGCAGGTGAGTTAACATATACTATCAGGCCCAGCATGCGCAATACAAAAAATATAAAAATACTAGCTGTGCCCGCGACTTCGTTCGCGTGGACTACATCCTTTCATGGTCGGTTTTACCCCTTTCTCCCCTAATATTCGAAACAAAAAGTAGTCTATATTTTAAGACGAACATGGCAACAGTCAAGACATCCCGACGATAAAACTGCGTACACGAAAGCCGCAAAAGAACTAAAGGCAGTCCTCAGAACATCTGCAAATCGTTCCCTAAAGAGTAAGCTAGAAAACATGACTCCCAATGGTAAACAGGAACACTCCCTGTGGAAAGCTACCAGAATATCAGGCAAACCGCAGCAATGTTTTCCCCCCATAAGATCATCCACAGCTTGGGCAAGAACTGATACAGAAAAAGCTGAGACATTTGCTAAGCATCTTGCCTCAGTATTTAGACCAAACGAAAGCCATATTGATGAAAGTGACATCGATCAGATACTAAGCTTTGACATGCAAATGTGCTTACCGATTACACCTACATCACCTAAAGAAATTCTAAGGGAAATCAAATCCTTAGACGTTAATAAAGCACCCGGCTTTGATTTGATCACCCCTAAAGTCCTTAAAGAACTCCCAAGAAAAAGCATATCTCTTTTGGCTTGCCTATTCAATGCAATTATCCGAACATCTTATTTTCCACGCATCTGGAAAGTTTCTCAGGTCATAATGATCCACAAGCCAGGAAAACCTGCTCATGAGACTTCTTCTTACAGGCCTATCAGCTTAACACCTGTACTCTCAAAGCTTTGGGAAAAAATATTTTCAACCAGACTTAGATCAAGTATAGACGATTGTGACATAGTTCCGGCACACCAATTTGGATTTCGAAAATCTCACTCTACCGTGGAACAAACACACCGCATATACCAAGTGGCAAGACAGTGCCTTGAACAGAGACAATATTGTTCTGCAGTCTTTCTAGATGTAAAACAGGCCTTCGATAAAGTGTGGCATAAGGGTCTTCTATGTAAGATTAAGGAGAAACTGCCACATTCATTCTTTCCTATAATCAAATCCTATTTGGCTGATAGGCTATTCCAAGTGAAACATGGGGAAGCTAGATCGGCACTGTACACTATAGAAGCAGGGGTTCCACAAGGTACAATACTTGGCCCGGTGTTGTATAATATATTTACTTTTGATCTCCCCATATCGGATGATACCACTGTTGCTACCTATGCAGACGACATAGCCTACTTGGCGACCGACAACAACCCACAGAAGGCTAGTGATAAAATACAGCGTTTGTTAGATGAGACAAATAAATGGCTACAAAAATGGCGTATCCTTGTTAGTGCCGAGAAATCCAGCCACATTACATTCACCCTAAGGAAAGGAGACTGCCCAGCAGTAAAACTAGGTCATAATATTTTACCTCATTCTGACTGTGTGAAGTACTTGGGGTTTCACCTAGATAGGAGATTAACTTGGAGAACCCATATTAAAAAGAAAAGGGATGAAATTAACCACAAGTTCAAAAGCCTGTACTGGCTCATTGGCAGAAAGTCAGTGCTGTCGGTTGACAATAAACTACTCATATACAATTCCATACTGAAACCTATATGGACCTATGGTGTTCAACTGTGGGGCACGGCCAGCAAAAGTAATACACTCTGCCTGCAACGAGTGCAAAACAATATATTACGCACAATAGCGAACGCTCCATGGTTCACCAGAAATTGTGAGACTCACGAGTACCTGAACATACCGACTGTAGATGCCGAAATAGAAACATATAAGCAAAAATATACTGATCGTCTCGGACGCCACCCCAACCCATTGGCCTCTGACTTGCTGAACCAATCCAACGCCGTGAAAAGACTGAAAAGGAAGTCTGTACTTTAAGAGGGAAATTGAAGCAATGGCTTCATCTGCCCTAAAACAACATTGGCACACAACAGATCCGCTTATAGTCATCCAGACTGATTGCAGATACAAAATCAGAAAAAAAAAAAAAAAAAAAAAAATATTTTAATCCAAGTTTCCAGCTATATTTGTGCCAAATTTCATATCTCCAACTTCAAAAATAAACATTTTTCCATAAAAACTTTCAAAGGTGGTATTACCCCCCTCCCCCCTTATTTTCTAATAAAAAGTAGCCTATGTCCGTTCTTGAGATTCAACGTATACCTATACCAAATTTCATCAAAATCCGTTCAGCCGTTTAGGCGTGAAAGAGTAACAGACGGACAGACAGACAGACAGAGTTACTTTCGCATTTATAATATTAGTATGAATAAAAATGTCAGCTGAATGTCTGAGATTTGGTGAGCGAGACGTATGAGAGTGCCTGTCCTTTGTAAAGTAATTAATTGTAATTTTGTATTTTTATGTGTCTAATTCAATTAATGTTTTTTTTTTATATTGCACTTCAAGATTGACCTCATCCCTGATGTTAAGTGGTAATGAGGTCCTAGCTTAAGGGTGACAAGTACAGCATAATAAATATGTTACTGGACTTGTCGCCCTTACCTTGAAAGCTTGACCCCTGCTACTAATGCAGCACCCCCAGAAGCTCTGGAAATCTTACTCACACGCGGGAACACAACAACACAGAAGTGATTGTCATTTGTCTGCGGTCTTCTGTAAGGTGGAGGTATTTCACCAGTCGGGCTGCTCCAGTTCGAGCGATAAATCGCTATGCCCTACCTCTCTTCTGTAACTGGCATTTGCTGTTCTATTTGAATTCAAATAAATAAATAAATACGTCAAATTTTTCGCATGAGACGACAAAAGATTCTATACCGTTGATTGGGTGAGAGTACTCGTATTTTCATCCAATCAGTTGACGCATTGATTTTGACATTTCCTAACCCTTTTACCGGTGGTGGATAATATATTGCCATCACAATTTTAACCTTATCTACCCAGGATAAGGTCCGAAATCAATGTTTTTTTTTTATTCTACTGGTTAAAGTTTTAAGAGCGCGATAATGTTTACTCGCGCGGCGTATGAGAGTTCATAGCGATTTGTCGCTCGAACTGGAGCAGCCCGACTGGTGAAACACCTCCAGCTTACAGAAGACGGCAGCCAAATAACAATCACTCCGGTGTTGTTGTGTTCCTGATTGTGAGTTCCTGGTGGGTGCTACATTAGTAGCAGGGGTCAAGCCTTCAAGGTAAGGGCGACAAGTCCAGTAACATATTAATTATGCTGTACTTGTCGCCCTTAAGCTAGGTCATTACCACTTCGGGGACCAGTCGGCCGCGGGTGTGGGGACACCCCGGACGGCCTTGCACGGTCCTTCGCACCAGGGCGGGAACGGCTTAGCACGCTCGGTCGTTCCCGCTGGCTCCTATCCAGGGGGGCGAATTGGGGTCTAAAAGACCATTCCGTCTGGCGCCGTGGCTGTTGTGGTTTCCACCGTTTTTCCCATGGCGCCAACCAAAGGCGATGAGAGCGTGGGGGGGTTTTTAGTTCGGGTAGTCCCTGCCCCTTCTGGGCGGGGGAGTCCCACACACGCCGCTGTCGTCCCCACGACAGCGGTACGGTGCGCAAATGCATTCTCCCCCCCTCAAAAAAAAAAAAAAAAAAGGTCATTACCACTTAACAACAGGTGGGATGAGGTCAATCTTGAAGTGCAATTTAAAATACTCATAGCTTTCATTTAAAAAAATTATTATCTAACTAAATATTGCTGTTTGTAAAAGAAAATGAATGGCTAATATTTATGGACGGCAGTTTAACGTGATAACACTGAGCCGATCGCTCGAGACGATCATGCTTCTCTTTCGTTCGTGCCGCGCACTCGCTTGCGAAACGCGACAATGAGCGTAACGGGACAATGACGTCATATTTTTCGTGCATGCAGCCCGCAGTATCGATTTATTAGACGTTGTCACGTCAAAAACTTGGAGACGCTTCAAAATGGCGCCACGAGAGTAAGGCACGATGGGCGTGGCTTATAAAAGTGAGCTAGCGACGGTACGAATACCGTTTCCAAGGACGCTGCGAGTCATAGGCGCGGACCAATCACAGCGTGTGTTCCATCCCTTTCTATGAAATGACGTAACTAACGAATTCTGAAGAATCAGTAGGAAAAGTGGAAAAAGGGGTATATATTTATAACTAGCTGTGCCTACGAATTTGTTCGCTGGGACTAAAAGATTTAAAAAATTATTCCTATTTTTTAAATCAAAATGGCCTAAATAAATAATAAATAAATAAATATTATATATTAGACAACATCACATACATTGCTCTGATCCTGTCGTAAGTCGCTAAAGCACTTGTGTTACAGACATCAGAAACAACGACGGTACCACAACACCCAGACCCGAGACAATACAGAAAAGTTCGTTTCCCATATTGACCCGACCGGGGATCGAACCTGTAACCTCAGAGAAGGCGACGCCAAAGTCCGGCACGCTCGCCTCTTGGCTACGGAGGTCGTCAAAGTTACATCTTCCTTATTACATCAGCTACCTACCAACAAAAGCCTCGTCAGAATCGGTCCATCCATTTCAGAGATAAGCCGGAACAAACAGACAGACAAACAGACAAAAATTATAAAAAAAACAGTTTTGGTAAATACCCTATATATTAATATGCATGGAGTTAAAAGCGGTTATCCCTACTAATATTATAAATGCGAAAGTAACTCTGTCTGTCTGTCTGTTACGCTTTCCCTCTTAAACATCTCAACCGATTTTGATGAACCTCAAGAACGGACATAGGCTATTTTTTGTTAGAAAAAGGGGGGGGGGGGGGGTAATACCACCTTTGAAAGTTTATATGGGAAAATGTATATTTTTTATATTAGAGATATGAAATTTGGCACAAATATAGCTCGAAACTTGAATTAAAATATAGACTCCTTTTTGTGTCGAATATTAGGGGAGATACGGGTAAAACCGACATGAAAGGATGTAGTCCAAAGTGAGCTATACATAGCAATAAGTTAGATACTGATACTGTAACTGATCTGCTGAGTTTCTTACCGGTAATTTAATGTATATGTGTATAGATTTTCTTTTTTGTTTTGCCTTTACATTTTCATGGTTCATTAATGTTTTGTTTGAAATATTAGCGTGATATAATTAATCAGTAGTGCGTATCCTAACATATGTGTTCATGAAAAACATTGTGTTCATTTGTAAAAATATATCATGAGTATTTTTATAGTCAAAGTCAAAGTCAATATTTTTTATTCACATAGATTACATTAGTAATACTTATGAATAGTAGTCTCTATATAAAGCAAATGAAGGTACCTCCGGTTCGGAACCTATAACTAAAGAGAAGATACCGGCAAGAAACTCAGTAGTTTTTTTTTACAAATGAAAGCTACACTTATTACTAATTTTGTACTAAGACACACAGTTAGTTTGTCAATTGTAAAATAAAAATTTAAAAGTTAATATAGTGTAAGGAATGTATGTTCTTTACTAAAAGTGTAAGTACTTCCGCCGAGCTAGGTGTTTTCTGCTCGGGGACCAAGGTCCAACTACCAACTAATTTGTTGTATATGTCACCGTAAGATTATAAACATCGTTAGATTACATTCAATCTATCTCGCGAGATTGTAAACTATTGAAAGATTTTGAACCCAACATTATGATTGCATTTTGATATCCATTCCAGTAGTCTTTCAAAATTTAAAAGATTAACTCTGTGTTTTCTAAAAGATTGAAGAAGTTTTTATTTTATTTTATTTTAGTTAGTAGAAGTTTTAGTTTATGTTTTTATTGATTTACTCACACTCGCAAGTCGTGGCAGCCTGTAACTGAATCTGCACTTAGCATGTTTATATATATATATATATATAAGGTACTTACTGAAATTTGGTGTAAGATTTGTTGGCTGTCCTCAATAAATAAATAAATAAATTTTAACGCACTATTTTTGACCGATTTGACCGCTGCCCATCGCTATATTGTAATCTATTAGTGACCGACTGAAACATGCTATTTTGCCGAAACCGAAGGTTCGGTTTCATTGTAGTTTCGGCCGAAACCGAACCTTTTATAAAAAAAAGGTCCTTAAAAAGTCGAAAAAATGTTAGTAAGCCCGTGTTTTTCTAAAATTAATATCTCGCCGACGTATAGTTACAGGTTTCTACTTTCAAAGATTCTGTTGAAAATTTAACTACCCTATAAATAAAGTAAAAAAAAATACATTATTTGTAAGTTTCGGCGCGGCCGAAAGGTTCGGTCGTTTTTGGCCGAAACCGAAACTCGGACTGAAACTTGATTTTTTGACCGAAAATGGCCGAAACCGATCTATCGATGGGATGCGGTCAAATTGTAAACTAACGTAGACCGGAATACATCTCGCGCGCTGATTGGTTGAGAGTTATTTACCCCCCGCCGCCCCGTCATTCGCCATATTTGTTTGTTATTTCCTTTGTTGTCTTAATATTTTTAATTAATGGTATGTTTACAGGACTAGATATTTTTATTATAAGACTTTCTTAAAATTTTCCATTTTTAATTTGTGTTTAAAGACAAAATAATAGCTTAATTTTATTCTTATTTTTAAATTAAAATTTAAGAATAAAAATATTTCGTTACAATTTTTCTCAACGATATGTATGTCAGGATTATTGATTACTTACTAAATGGTAAATAAATACTTGAAGATTTTTTGAAGTTCATTTCTTTAACTCTATTTCTTTAAATAAAAAAAATTTATTTGAATTGAATTTCATTTCATTTCTAACTTTACGGGGACATAAAAAGGCTGGTAGTGATTGGTCGTTTATACAATAAACCGACCAATCAGGAAGAGCTTTCGGACAATTGACAGTTTGACGCGGGACAAATTGTAATTTAACAGTTTCACTTCGATAGATTACAATATAGCGAAAAATAATGCGTTAAATTGCAATCATAATGTTACGGTTCACAATCTTTCGACAGTTTACAATCTTGCGAGATAGATTGTAATCTAACGATGATTATAATCTTACGGTGACATATATATATATATATATATATATAGTTAGTGGCGACGATGACTCTGACATCGTGATGTAGGATCGCTGTATTGATTGGGCAATCGTGCATTACGTAAGGAGCGTTGTTTACTACGCCAATTCTGCTGACGCTGTATTTGTGTCGACTTGTAGGTAATGTAGGCACAACAGCATTATTAATCTCTTCAATATAGATTTCGACTGGTCAACTGAGATAATTTTAAATACATATTTTAAAGAAACAGAAATATTTCATCTTCAATGGTTCAAAGGCTCGAACCCACTACCTTCACGTATCGCGCGTGCTGCTCTTCCAACTGAGCTAACCGCAAGTTATAGTAGACGATGAATTGTTCTGTTGTAAAGTGAAAGTATTTATTTAGCACACAAAAAACGATATAAAAAAAATAATACAATGTTACAAGGAATTATATTAGAGCTACAAATTAAACTAAACAGGTAACAGCTTACATCTAATCTAATTCTTACCCTAATAGTGTGCTAAAAAGGCAACCATCTCAGCATTATGCCGTGATACCACTGCGTGGCACCACGACGCTGGTTTTCAGTGGTCCTCTTAAGCCCGATTCCTATATTTGAAAAAACTATCCATTCTAGTTACGCACAGTAATAAATTATACGAGCCGTTACATACATATTTATTTTATTTTGTTTTTAGTATTTGTTGTTACAGCGGCAATAGAAATACATGATCAGCTAAAATTTTAATTCTCTAGGTATCGTGGTTCTTGAGATACAGCCTTGTTACAGACAGACGGACAGACAGACAGCGAAGTTTTAATAATAGGGTCCCATTTTTACCCTTTGGGTGTGGAACCCTAAAAATGAACAATGGCGATAAAGGACTTCGATTCACGCTTGACCTACTTAAGCAAATTGTTCTTGTATAATTATACAGTTAAACGCGCGTCGGACTTGATAGGACCTTGTATCTTATGTCATAAGAGTGAATATCGCACTGTACGGTGTTGTGGTACCGTCGTTGTTTCTGATTTCTGTAACACAAGTGGTTAAGCTACTTACCACCGAATAGAGACGAATCACAATTTATAGCACATCAAAGTATTTTTTTTTATATTACACTTCAAGATTGACCTCATCCCACCTGATGTTAAGTGGTAATGAGGTCCTTTTTTTTTTTTTTTTTTTTTTCGGGGGGAAATGCGTTGATGCACCGTACCGTCACCCCGAGGGAGGGTGACGGCGTGTGTGGGACTCCCTGCCCTGAAAAGGGCAGGACTACCCACTAAAACCCCCCGGTTGGACCTCCATCGCCTTAGTGGCGGTGCTGTGGGGGATCGGCTAAGCCTTTACTTCCACAACACCGCCGGCGGAACAGCCGCTTACGCGGCTCCGTCTACTCCCCCCACAGTGTTCGGGGGGAGAATGGGGATGGCCGATCCAACGGAACCATCCCCAACTCGCAGTGGGGACCGGTGCAATGCCGACTGAGGTGTCCTCACACCATCAGCCGGCCAGTCCCCACGCGGTAGCTGGGCGCGGTCATATTGGCGCCGCGCCCTCAGCCGCCTTCTTCGGCGGCAGGGGGGAGCGGATGGATCGTCCTCCCGCTCCCGCTCTGCGGCCTCCTTCTGCGACATGACATCTTCGCAGAAGGAGACCATAGCAACCCATGCCGTCTCACTCCCGAGCATAGCCTCGACTATGCTGGGGAGTGAGAGATTTGGCCCCACCAACGCGCGCAGACTTGCGCGCTGCGCATCAAAAGCGGGGCACACCTGCAGTGTATGCCCCGGCGTGTCCTCCGCCGCGCCGCAACTGTGGCACGACGGAGACTGCTCCCGACCAATGCGGTGCAGGTACTGCCCAAAACAGCCGTGGCCGGACAGCACCTGCACCAAGCGGAACGTCAGGAATCCCGACTTGCGCTCGAGCCAGCGATTTATTGCTGGCTCGAGCGCATCTAGGGTCCACCGACCCGACGGAGTCACCAGTAAGGACTCCGCCCAACGCCGGACCACCTCTTCCTGCGCCTCTCGGCGCACACGTGACAGGTCCTCCGGGTAAAAACGTTCCCCGGAGGCCTTTCTTAGGGCCTGCCATTGATAGGCCCTCGCCATCGCCCGGGCCTCCAACTCCCAGGGTGGCGTCCCAGCGAGTGCGCACGCTGCGTCAAACCCAACGGAGCGATAGGCTCTACACACTCGCTGGGCAATGGCTCGCTGGGGGCGCCGCAGAAGCCTCTGGTTCTCCCGAATGCGGAGGGAGTCGGCCCAGATGGGCGAGCCGTACAGGGCCATACTGCGCAAAATGCCGGCGTAAAGTCGTCGGCATTTGGCCCTAGGACCCCCCACATTGGGGAGAAGCCACGCTAAAGAACCCGCCGCCTTAATGAGGCGCGGAGATAATGCAGCAAAGTGCGGCCCAAAAGACCAGCGATGGTCCAAAATGAGGCCCAGGTATTTCATCTGGGCCCCAACCGCCACCCTGACGCCCCCGACGACGATGTACGCGCCGGAAAACAATCTTTGCCGAGGCCCCGGAAAAAATATGGCCTCGGTCTTATTAAGAGCCACTGTAAGGCCCAAGAGGGCAATGCGTCTGGCAATTAAATTGCCACCAGCCTCTGCCAGGCGAGCTGCGGCGCCAAAATCCCTCTCCCGGGCAGTAACAAGTGTGTCGTCTGCGTAGCAAAAAACGTTCATGCCCGAGAGGAGGGAGCCGCGCAAAAGCCAGTCGTATCCGATGTTCCACAGAAGGGGCCCCAAAACAGACCCCTGTGGAACACCGGAACGCGCGCGGAAACGACGCAGGACGTTGTTGGCACCGACGCAGACAATTTCCCTGTCGAGAAAATAGTTCTCGATCAGGGCCATCAAATAGGAGGGCACTCTGTGATAGCGGAGTGCCTCCAAAATTGTAGAGTGGGGGAGAGTATTAAAAGCATTGGCTATGTCAAAAGAGACAGCCAACACACCCTCCCCCCTCTCCCTAGACTCTAAAACGAGGGATTTCAGATCGGACAGGGCGTCAATAGTGGACCGCCCTGCCCGGAAACCGTACTGCCTGTTCGACAGGTCTGGACCGACGGAACGAAGGTGGTCCTTCAGGCGCCTGGCCACAATGCGCTCGAACAGCTTCCCGACTTCGTCGAGAAGCACTATGGGCCGGTACGCCGATGGCGAGTCCGCCGGTCTGCCCTCTTTCCGAAGGAGGCAAAGCTGCCCCTCCTTCCAAGGTTTAGGGAACTGGCCAACTCGGAAACACGAGTCGAACAGCTCCCTAAACTTCTGCTCCATCAAAACTGCGCCGAGGGCGACGAGCTTCGCCGGAACCCCATCCGGACCAGGGGCCGTCTTTTTGGCACGAAGGCAGATTGCCGCCGTGCCGAACTCCTCCTCAGTAATTTGCGGGGCCTCGTACGGAGCAGTTGCAGGCTCCTGCTCTGAAGAGGCACTCATAGCCGGCGGGACGAAGCCAGGGCTGCTGTCCGGGAACAAAGCCCGGACGACGATGTCGAGCAGCCCTGGCTCGAGGGTCTCTGTAAGTGGGGGACCTATAGGGCGCAACTTGTTTCGTGCGGCCCGGTACGGTCTCCCCCACGGATCTTGGTCGAGACCCTCGAGCATTTCGGCGCGTGCGGAATCCTTGGCGGCTGCTATGGCCACCTTGAGTGCCTTCTTCGCATCTACATAAGCTCCGTAGAGGGAGGCCTCGTTTTCGAGGTCCCGACGAGCGCGGCGCCTACTTCTGGTGTAGGCCCGCCGTGCAGCCACGCAGACAGCTCGAAGTTCGGCGAGCTCTTCCGACCACCAGAAGCAGGCGCGTCGGGGAGGTGGACGACGGGACCGAGGCATGCTAGAATCGCATACCTCGGTCAGGAAACCTCGAAGAACGACCGCGGAGGAGTTCACGTCGGGACCAGATAAGGGAGGCGAGAACCAGTCTTGCAGAAAGGCCGCCTCCCTTGCAACTGCCTTGTCCAGGCGGGACAGTGCCCACCTGGGAAAAGGCGACGACCTAGGCGAAATTGGTGAAGCCTGCTGAGGGGCACCGGAGACCACCCCGAACCGGATAAATTTGTGGTCCGAGAGTGTCTCGGACCGGTCCACCCTCCAGTTGTGGACGCGTGCGGCGAGTGCAGGGGTGGCGAACGTTAGGTCCACCACAGACCCCCCTTGCTGCCGCACACAGGTCTGGACTGCGCCCCGATTTAGGAGGCAAAGGCTGGACGAAGCGGCCCAAAGCTCCACCAGCTGCCCCCGTCGGTTGCATGAGGCAACCACATTCCCCCAAGACGCCGCCTTGGCATTGAAGTCCCCCAGAAGAAGAACTTGATGTCCAGCAGAAACGGCCCGCTGGACAGCTCCCTGCAGGAGACCCAAAAACGCCTCGAAGTCCACAAGCGGGCGACTTGGGGAAAAGTAAACCCCCACAACGACTGTGTTGCCCCACAAACAAGCGACGAAACCCGATCCCCTCTCCACAAGGGATAGAGGGGGAGACGTGGACGTATGTCGCCTGAAAATTGCGACTGTACCGGTCTGGTCCCCGTGCCAACTACTGGGGACCAGATAGGGCTCTGCCACCACCACTAAGTCTACCAACCACTCCGCTACAGCCTGGTACAACAGGTCCTGGGCTGCGCGGCAGTGGTTGGAATTTGTTTGGAGGAGGTTGTATTGGGCCATTTATTCGGACATTATAACCTCCTCCACTACTGCCGACGTCGAGCTGGACTCCAAAGCATTAGGCCGGGCCTGAGCCTTTACTTTGCCTTTCTTGGGGGGAGGCCTGCATTTCCTACCCCCCATCAAATGGCCAGAAGGCCGCCCACTCTCCGCACAGACGGAGCAGTGCGGGGTCTTCTCGCTGCAGGCAGCGGCTTTGTGGCCTTTTTGTCCGCAGCGGAAGCAAAGGTCCATTCGCACCACGGCGGAGGGACAGAGAGGGCGAGTGTGCCCGACTCCCAAACACTTGAAACAGCGGAGGGGCTGTTCTTCAAGGGCGCGAACTGATGCGGAGCTGAACCCGATCAGAAAGCGCCCCCCCTCCAGCACGGCTTTGGCGGCAGCAACAGGGCACTGGACACGAAGTGCCCCCATGCCCAGACGGCCAGGCCTGATTTCGCCCGCCTTAATGTGATCGGCTGGGCATTTCCCGATGGCCGCCACTTTCTCAACTACTTCGGACCTCGACACAGAGTCGTCGAGGTCCGAGATCATAAGCCCCGCGTACTTTATTGGCCTTGCCACTTTGGCAAGGTCATCCCCGATCGCGAGCCGCATTTTCTCTGCGAAGAGGTCGGCCTTCTTTGATGAGTCCTCGCCCGGAAATTCGATTAACCGTGCCCCGGCTTGAGTCGGGCGGGTGCGGATGGATGTCACCCCAATCTCCTCGAAATTGATGCCGCTACGAGCCCTGCGGAGAACCGACTCATAGGTTTCCCCCTTTTGCTCCGCCTCAGCCGTGAGTGTAACCACGACTGCTGCGGTTTTGGGGGGAACCAATTTCTGCGTCTTCTGTGCTTGCGACTTAGAAGCCGGGGCCTTCTTCTTCTGCGACATCGTCGAGGCGGCAGCAGCAGTAGTGGCTGTTCTGGGAGCTCCTTTCGCCGGAGGGGCCGTTAAAGGCGCAGGCTGCAAACAGGGAAGAGCCGTCGATTTCTTGCCCTTCCCTTTGCCCTTCCTGACCACCGTAGCCCAGCTTTCGTTGGCTGGGGTGGTCGCGGGCAGAAGAAGGTTTTCCTCCACTACTGGAGCTGGAAGAGCGGCTCGGGGAGCAACGACAGAGGCCGCCATAGGTTTTGTCACTTTGGAGGGCCCAGGCAAAGAGACAGACGCAGCGGCTCTAGATGCACGAGATCTCGTGGCCCTCTGGGGTTTTGGCGGCTCAGGTACCCGGAAAACTTCCGGCAGCCGCTCGAGGACCACAACGGACTCCTTCCTGCGGTCCGCTGCTAGTGGCGGACGAAGCCGCTTCTCTGGGAGGAGGCGGTCTTCTAGGCCCTCTATGCGGGCATTGAGCCGGGCGTTTAAGAGAACCCGCTCCTCCATCATTATTTTCCGGACCACAGCTTCAATGTTTGCTGCGTCCGCTGTCGGTGATCCCGCTGATGAAGGGGACATCTCCACCACCTCCATCACCGTCTCTACGGGGGCAGGGACCGAAGCAGGAACTGAAGATGCCTGACCAGACTTGGTCAATTCGGCAACTGCGGCCTCTAGCTCGGCCACGCGTTTCGTTTGGCCGGCTAGCTCAGTCTGCAGGCGATCTACTGTCGCCTGCAGCCGCTCCGTCTCCTCTGAGGAGGTTCTCTTGAGGGCCTCTTCGCAGATGGCCCTCATATTTATGGCACTCTCTTTGAGTGCCTTTTGGAAGGTCCCCTTTAAATTGGAGGACTTTCTAATCATAGAGACGGAGCTCTCCGCCTCCGTGGCCACCAAACGCTGCAATTCCGCAGTCGACTTCCCCTCTAGCGATGCGGTAAGGGACACCCCGTATCCGGCCGCATTACGGGCCATGCGCAGCCGTCTTTCGGTTTCCGATACTTGAGCCTCAAGCTCAAGCGCAACGGCAGCCCTCTTCGCAGCATTCAGCTCTCGCTGCGCTTCCGCACGACCGACATAGTCTGTAGTGGCAGGCCTTCCGCGTCCCTTTTTCGACTTGCTCTTAGTCGTGCGGCTCTTGGATTGGGAGGCATCAGAAGACGACCCCTTTTCCCCATCAGATAGCGGGCGTTTACGCCCTCCCCCCCGGAGATACTGGTTCCGCTCGGACCCTACCGACATTTCGGACACATTTGTTAATGTGTCGGACTCCTCGCCCGACGCCCCTCGCCCAGTGAATATACTGGGCCTGGCAAAGAAACTATTTGCCGAGGCCAACGACGCAGCCGAAGATGCCCGACTTAAACTAGCAACAGCAATGTTGCCCTTCCCCGACGCACTAGAACATACGGCGTCATATTCTGCGTCCAAGGACGCAACGGCAGATTTTGGCGCGATCGCACAAACGGCGCCAGACTCCGCACCCGAAGGTGCCACTTCAGCAGACTCCCCACGTTCGTCATTTTTTTTTAGTTTTGGAATTGGTGTACTCATTATGGTTCCCACGATTAAACGGTTATAAAGGACCACCGGGGGCAGAGCCGAATACCCCCAGCTACCCTCATACTGCACGGGGGCGGGCGGTCCCGTGCAGGGAGGCCGATACCACCGACCACGACCGGGTTTGTCCCACCCGGTCACCATCCCTCCGAAAAGAGATGGCCCCGACGCCTCGAGCACTCACGACGTCGGGATTAGGGGTTTTTTATTGTGGTATGCTCCACTTGGGCCAGCCAATTAAGGCAAGCCCCCTGGTCTGGTCGAGCCGATAGACATGATCACCAGACACTCGACCAGGAAACAGGTTGCCCGACGGTGGCCGAAGCCTGCTGCGACCGACTGCTATTACGCAGCCGGCCGAGCCCGCCGCGCCGCGGAGATACCCCGCCATACGCCGCTCCGAAGAGCCCGGACGTCAAACAGGCCAACATGGCCAGGCCATAAGCAAAGCCCCGACACAGTGAAGCTGACGAATAAAGACATCGACTTGCACGACAGATTTCCCCCCCTCCCCAAAATCCCCATGCTCGTTTACGGGCGAGCTCCCCTACCACCTTGCCCCGCCTTCCACTGCTGTTCTCAAAAACCGAGAACAGCAGAGAGAACGGTATTCCCCACCGCCCCATTCCCCATTCCCCACCCGCCTACCCCACCCCCCCAGTGTGTTTGGTCCGCGGGAGCTACGCTCCGACCCCAGGCTGCCGCCCGCAAGGCATCCCTGTAAGCGGGAATACCCTCCGGACGGCAGCCGCGGGCTTCCCCTATCCGCCACCGGAGGACGCGCCAGGTAGGGGTATCACCTCCCCCCCTGGGGTAATGAGGTCCTAGCTTAAGAGCGACAAGTACAGGATAATTAATATGTCACTGGACGTGTCATTCTTACCTTGAAGTCTTGACCTCTGCTACTAATGTAGCACCCCCCAGGAGCTCTGGAAGCCTTACTCACACGCAGGAACACAACAACACAGAAGTGATTGTTATTTGGCTGCGGTCTTCTGTAAGGTGGAGGTATTTCACCAGTGGGGCTGCTCCAGTTCGAGCGATAAATCGCTATGCCCTATCTCTCTTAAAACTTTCATTATATAGACGTTTCATAAATGTTACTGTTGTGTTTTACATGAATAAGACCGCAGCCAAATAACAATCACTCCGGTGTTGTTGTGTTCCTGCGTGTGAGTAAGGTTTCCAGAGCTCCTGGGGGGTGCTACATTAGTAGCAGGAGTCAAGCCTTCAAGGCAAGGGCGACAAGTCTAGTAACAGTTGTGCTATGCTATACTTTTCGCCCTTAAGCTAGGAACTCATTACCACTTAACATCAGATGGGATGAGGTCAATCTTGGAGTGCATTGTAAAAAAAAAAAGAATAAAATAATATTGTATTTGAATTATGTAATTTGACTCTTGCGTTGGTTCTAGCTGACGGTATCGCTCTGGGCGCCGCTGCGACCACTTCTCATGCGGACGTGGAGCTGATAGTCTTCTTGGCGATCATGCTACACAAAGCGCCTGCTGCCTTCGGTCTCGTCACCTTCCTACTGCACGCGGGCCTCGAGAGGTAAGATCTGACAAAGTCTAAGTCTGCGGCCACGAAAATGGCGACAGCTGAGTGATAGCTAGACGACGCGGCATACAAAAGCGTATTACTACACTTAGTCGACACAAATACAGCGTCAGCAGAATTGGCGTAGTAAACAACGCTCCATACGTAATGCACGATTAGTCGATCAACACATCGATCCTACATCGCGATGTCAGAGTTATCGTCGCCACTAACTATATATACAACAAACCAAGGTTGGTAGTCGGACCTTGGTCCCCGAGCAGATAACACCCAGCTCGGCGGAAATACTTACTCTTTTAGTAAAGAACATACGTTCCTTACATTGGTGACCTCGACTGAGCTGAACACCAGCAGCCTTTTATGAACGGAGCCTTCGCATCAGGCCATGTCGCCATGTATAGTTTTTTCGATGTTTATTTATATTTCCCGTTTACCACAGGAACAGGATACGGAAACATCTCCTAATCTTCTCTTGCGCGGCGCCACTGTTGGCGTTACTCACGTATTTTGGTATTGGGAACGAGAGCAAACAGACTCTCAGTGACTTCAATGCTACAGGTTAGTAAAAATTTGGGCGTTTCTGTAGGGAATTTTTGGATAATAGTATAGGTTTGTGGGGAATAATGTAAATTTTTTGGGAATACTTAGTGTAGTTTTGTAGGGAATAATGTAGAATTGTGGGAAATAGAAAGAAAGAAAGAAACATTTATTACTTAAAAACATCATACATTGTCACATATATAAGTACACATATACAGAGGGGAGACAAACAAGAAAACAAAAAAAAAATAATAATAATAATTATATATGACACAGTAAGATTGTAAAAATCGTTAGATTACAATCTATCTCGCGAGATTGTAAACTGTCGACAGATTGTGAACCGTAACATTATGATTGCAATTTAACGGATTATTTTTCGCTATATTGTAATCTATCGATGGGAATCGGTCAAATTGTGAACTGACGTAGAACGAAATGCATCTCGCGCGCTGATTGGTTGAGAGTTATGTGCCCCCCGCCGCCCCGGCATTCGCCATATTTGTTTGTTATTTCGTTTTTTGTCTTTATACTATTAATTTATGGTATGTTTAAAGGACTAAATATTTTTTTATAAAAGTTTCTTAAAATTTTCCGATTTTAATTTGTGTTAAAAGACAAAATAAATGTTTCATTTTATTGTAATATTTAATAAATATTTCGGTTCAATTATTTCTCAACGTATGTCAGGATTATTGATTACCTAGTAAATAGTAAATAACTACTTGAAGATTTTTTGAAGTGCATTTATTTTATTTAAACGACATCTCTATTTCTTTAAATAAAAGAAATGATTTGAATTGAATTTCATTCCTAACTTTACGCGGACATAGAAAGGCTGGTCGTGATTCGTCGCTCATACAATAAACCGACCAATCAGGAAGAGCTTTCGGACAGTTGACAGTTTGACGCCTAACAGATTGTAATTTAACGGTTTCACTTCGATAGATTACAATAAAGCGAAAAATAATCCGTTAAATTGCAATCATAATGTTACGGTTCACAATCTGTCGACAGTTTACAATCTCGCGAGTTAGATTGTAATCTAGCGATTTTTACAATCTTACGGTGACATATACGTACAAAAAAAGCGTGAAATTGATCTCCTCGCAATCTCCTCGTCAACCGGGCGGCGCAGACCATGACATGTCGTAATGTTCTAAATAAAAGGTCCTCACTCAGCATAAGTCATGACCCACGTCGCAGGCCATGATGCTGGTTTTCAGTGGGCCCTGCCGAGTGATATACCACGGACGCCGGCGACGTGACATACCTATTCACTTTGGGTATAATAAACAAAAATAAATAAAAATAAATTATAGTATCTGTACATACAAGATTGACCTCATACCACCTGATGTTAAGTGGTAATGAAGTCCTAGCTTAAGGGTGACAAGTACAGCATAATAAATCTGTTACTGGACTTGTCGCCCTTACCTTGAAGGCTTGACCCCTGCTACTAATGCAGCACCCCCCAGGAGCTCTGGAAACCTTACTCACCCGCAGGAACACAACAACACAGAAGTGATTGTTATTTGGCTGCAGTATTCTGTAAGGTGGAGTTATTTCACCAGTCGGGCTGCTCCAGTTCGAGCGAACATTGATATTTTGAACATTCATCAATATTGCCGTGGACCCTTCATATGATCAGATGAATGTATGTGATGTTATCTGACATTTATATATTGTTTCAGGCATAGCCATGCTGTTCTCAGCTGGTACATTCCTATACGTGGCCACAGTCCACGTGCTCCCGGAGCTGACCCACCCAGCGTCTAGGACCCACTCCCTCCTCCCAGTCCAAGAGGGGGTCCCCGCCAAGAAGGGCTTCGGGGGGCTGCAGTGTTGTGAGGTACTCATACTGACTCTGGGGGCTCTCCTGCCGCTTCTGTTAACGATGGGGCACAAGCATTAATGCGTTTAAGTGATATTTGGGTAATTTTGAGGGAATTCAGCGATTTTGCGAAGAACAAACTGTTTGAATATGTTTTTTTTTTAATTGTCTGAAGTAATTTCGGCGGAAGCGGTTTGGGGAATACATAAATAAATGCGCCAGAGAATCACACCAATCATCTGGTCTCAAACTAAGGTTTTCCCTTGTACTATGAGTACCAGACGACGGGTACCAACTGGGGGCGTCATCACAGCACACAATTGTTCTGGATTTGAAAGAAATAGGTTTTTTTTGGGTTACATTTGTGGATAGTTCCACAAATTTTCGATAATTGAAAACAGAAGAAAGCGTTTGTGTGATTTTTGGATAATTTTGTGGGAATTTAGCATTTTTAAAAATAGCAAACTGTTAATAATTTTTTTTTGGAAATTGTCTGGTGTAATTTCGGCAGAAGCGTTTTGGGGTAATTTTTTGGATTTGAAAAAGGTCTAGATTTTTTGATTAATTGTTTTTGCGAAGAACAAACTATTATATATTCAATCGAATATATATTTTTTGGAAATTGTCTGAAGTTATTTCGGCAGAAGCGTTTTGGGGTAATTTTTTGGATTTGAAAAAGGTCTAGATTTTTTTTTAAGATTGTAAAACTACAATTATCGATAATTTAAAACAGAAAAAAGCGTGTTGGGGTATTGTTCTGGATTTGAAAAAGGTCTAAATTTTTTTCTGTGGTATATAGTGAGACAATCATCTATAATTGAGAACAGAAAAAATCGTTTTGGGGAGTTGTACTGGAAATATGAGTTATTTTTTTGGCACATTTTAGTATTATTTGAAATTTCGTAGAATTTTTTTTTTGTATATTTTTGAGACATTTGAAAATTAGTAAATCGTCTGATTATTTTGATTAAATTTGTGATATCCAAGACGAAAGTCCGTGTGTAGTGGCTTTTTGAGTAAATACTATAATTGTATCTTAGTAATGGTGAAAAAATTAACGAAACATACGTTTTCGCTAATTATAAATTTCCGTCATTAAGCGTAGTTCCGCTACTCGCTACTGTGGCGCTGCTACAATTTCCATACTATTTACTCACTACGTAAATATAACTATTTGTTTAAAAATTTTGTTCTCACTAATAAAGGTAGTGATGAAACATGAAATTGATTTATGAAAGTGATATAATTCAAAATATTATTAGTAAGCCAGCATCTTAGTGCGTATACACCTCAGTGCCTTGTCATACCAAATGTTCGCGTAACTAAGAGCGTCCATAAATTTTAAGAGAGGTAGGGCATAGCGATTTATCACTCGAACTGGAGCAGTCCGACTGGTGAAATACCTCCACCTTACAGAGGACTGCAGCCAAATAACAATCACTTCTGTGTTGTTGTGTTCCTGCGTGTGAGTAAGGTTTCCAGAGCTCCTGGGGGGTGCTACATTAGTAGCAGGGGTCAAGCCTTCAAGGTAAGGGCGACAGCTGTAACAGCTTTATTATCCTGTACTTGTCACCCTTAAGCTAGGACCTCATTACCACTTAACATCAGGTGGGATGGGGTCAATCTTGAAGTGTAATATAAAAAAAAAAAACGTGATTTTTTAATTTTCTGTACCCTCTGTGGTGACATTTCGTGAGATTTTCTTCAACCCCCTCCCTCATCCCCCAATTTCACGTGAGATTTTCCAAAATGTTGGTTTCTTACGTAAACGCATTGAATTGTTTGATTGTATTACAAATTAAAATAATGTTAAACTTCAAAAAATTTTTTTATTTAATTTTCTTCGTTCGTTTACAATCATGAAATGGATCAAAATAGCGATGATTATTTTTATTTTAATCGAAAAAAAATTGCGTGATATTTGCCGAGTCCTCTCTCTCCAATGTAAGATTAGATGAGATTTGACTCGACCCCCTCCCCCCCCCCCCTTAAATAGCATGCGCCACGCGACAAAATTTTATCGATTGAAGTCAGTTCGTCAGCTGCTGATTGGCTGAAAAAAGTGCGGTGTGCTATTAGCCAATCAACAGTATCGAAACTTTTGTCGTCTCATGCGATAAATTTGACGTGTTGCGTATGCTAAGCCTATAATGGACGCCCCCTAAGCAAGTCAGATAGATAGTGACTTGGTGTGACAAGGGACAGAGTTGTTCACGAACTAAACCTAAGGTGGGTACAGACTGGTGAAACGTAACATGAAATGTATAGGTAAATATAAGAAACATCATTTTTTTATCTCCCCTTGCGGTGCGGGAATTGAACCCACGACCTTCACGTATCGCGATAAGTATGTGGTTCTAAACATATTCGGCAGAGGGCACTTACTGGAGGCTAACGGTTGATACAGCAGAACAATTCATCGTCTACGATAACGTGCAGTTAGCTCAGTTGGAAGAGCAGCACGCGCGGTACGTGAAGGTCGTGGGTTCAATTCCCGCACCGCAAGGGGAGATAAAAAATTTCTGTTTCTTATATTTAAAGTTCGCTAGTACGGCGTATAGTACTATAAAAATAATAAAATCGATGAAGTGTATAATTCTGCCTTTGATTGCATGTTTGCTGCAAGCGTGGACGCATAGCGCGCTCTTAACGCGCATTCACTACGAACCTCCCGCGTTCGTCTGTTTCCGCCATTCTGCCGCGAACACAGCCCTTTGTGTTCGTTAAAAAATCCGACAAATCACGGATCGCTCCGCTCCTAAGGCTGTGTCCCCAGTAGGCAAACTGTTAGCGGCCGACTGAGTTTGCGGCGTACCGATTTAGTACGCCCTTCCATATATTTGAAATGTAGTGTCCACAGTGTGCTGGTTTTGCGCTCACTATACGCAGTTGTTTTTTTTTATATAATAGCGCAGTATATTGTCTCCTCCCAGCCTGATGGTAAGCAAGAGAGGAACCCACATCGCGATGACAACGGATTTGATATCAAAATATCCTATCCGTTAGCATCGCCATACTGGCCCGCAAGATGTTTCTTCACGCTCCTTTTGAAGGAATCCATGTCAAAGGAAGAAGGAAACACATGAGCCGGCAACGAGTTCCACTTCTTTATGGTCCGGCAAAGATAAGAGTTACCGAACTTTTTGGTTCGTGATGGAATATTTTCCACGGTGAAGCGATGACATCGTTGGCCGGCTCTTGTGGTTCTGTGTAGGAAAGGAGAGGGTGGGATAATTTTGCAGCGTTACGCGCGCTGACTATAGCAGTGAGCGGCCGACTCCCACCAAAACCGGATCTAGTCGGCGGCGGCGACATGGTTGTTTTGAAAATTGATTGGAGTTTGCAGCTAACTCAATTGAGTTTGCCACATATTTGCGGCTAACTCAGTCGGCCTCTAACAGTTTGCCTACTGGGGACACGGCCTAATGCTCGTAGCGTGCGCGTGAAATGCACGTTTCGCGTGCACAAGACGTCCAAACTATGAGAAATTGTTAAAAAGTGTTTTTTATGTAGGGTTGCCAACTTTTTTTAGCAGAAATAAAGTATATCTGATTTTAAAGGAGGTAAATAAAGAGTACGGACTTACAAAAAAGAGTATCATTTATTTTTTACTTTTAAAAAGGTATTTTTTTGTACTTTTTGCGGCACATAATATTTTTTCTTTGTTTTTAAAGGAATTTTTAAAAAAGAGTATTTAGCGTACTTTATTAGTGTTATAGATTATAGAGTACGCCAACATGATATAGAGGACAATACTCTATTTTAGAGTACGGTTGGCAACTCTAGTTTCATGATACATTGCAGCGATGTGTACGGTGAATTCTTTAATTGCATTACATATTGAATGTTACGTTTCACCAGTCTGTACCCACCTTAAGGACTGTATGTAAAGCTGCTCTTTGTAAAGCATGAATAGTTTGTTATATAAATGCTATGTTTTGTGTAACTTATCGACAAATCGAATGTGAGTTTTTACTCGTGTGTTTTGTATACAGGGTGTTTGGAAAATTAAGTTGTTTGAAATTATGTTTATTATTTGTAATTAGTTAGAAATTAAAGCCGATGTTCCAGTTTTTGCTGAAAGTATTGTTTTATATAAGGTGTAACAATCGTGTGTTCCATTATTATAAAAATAACAGATTAATTTATAGTACACTAACTTATCAATACAAACTAAACTATATATTTACAAATATAAATATTATTATAAAAAATAAAAATCTTCTAAAATTGGGCCTTGTGGGATCGATCCCAAGACGCTGGCAGCATTACCCCGCTGAATTTTGAATTTTGTTTTTATTTCACATTATACAAAGTTTGGAACGTTGCACTGTCGGATCCCATTCATATATGAAATAAAAACCTACTTATAGGCTTAGCCCGATGGATTATTTTTCAATAAATTTAGAAGTATTGCTAAATTCAAAATATTACTATCTTTAATTACATATACCACATTATCTCTCATGTTATTTATGATTCAATATTACCCTGTATACATTCACCCTAGTAAATAATAAAAGAAATAAAAAAAACATATGTTATATTAGTGCAGTTAGGTGTATTTAGCGATCGCAAAAACTATATTTTTATTTGTTTTTTAAATGTAAAATGTACATTCCTGTATTATTTTGAAACATTGTATATTTTCTACTTAAACATAAAAAAAAAGTATATTATAGTGCCAATGTATGAGAAAAAGCGAAAAATTGTATATTTTATATCCAGGTAGTATCTTTCATACACAAAAAAAATATATTAACATACATTGCTTGAATAATATTTAATACCAAATACAAAACGATTTAACTTGTATATAAAGCTAATGTATGAAAACAAATAAAATATAAAGCATTTGTAATTGTTTACATGTGAAAAAATTGTGATTTATTTGTAAAAATAAAATTAAAGACCGTTGGATGTTAATGCATTGCGAGAAATATATTGTGTTTATCTTTCTAGAAAATATTCAAATCCGATCCTTGAGCTTTTGAAGGCGAGCTTCAAAGGTCTTAAAATATATTTTTTTTAAATGATTAAAAACACATACATTAAATAAAACTTTTTTAAATTATAAGGTTTAAGACTTTCGCGTTCCATTTTAAACATTTACTAAATAAAAACCATTAAATTATTAAAAAATAAATATGGTTTTCATTGTATGTAAATATGCAAATATATTATTTTTTTAAATAATACTTTTAATTTCCTAAACCGAAGTTGCATTGTATTTTAATTGGTTGAACTTCTGTAAAATGACTGGTAAAATACCTCCACCTTACAGAAGACCGCAGCCAAGTAACAATCACTCCGGTGTTGTTGTGTTCCTGCGAGTGAGTAAGGTTTACAGGGGTCAAGCCTTCAAGGTAAGGGCGACAAGTCCAGTAACAGATGTATTATACTGTACTTGTCGCCCTTAAGCTAGGACCTCATTACCACTTAACATCAGGTGGGATGAGGTCAATCTTGAAAAGCTATATAAAAAAAAATGCTCCATTCTTAAGTTCGGAAAACAATGAATAGGTATTTAAAAATGAAAAATAATTTCATTTTAATTTTAACGACTGAAACAGTAACTGAGCCACAAATTGCCCAAGCCCAAGTGGCTCACTTTTTCAATTTGTGCCCGACCTAGGTTAGGTTAGTATTTTTTTGGTACTTGATTAAACTGTACCAATAAAAAAAAGGAATTATGCAAAATATAAACTATATTTTACCTCCCTCATTATTAATTACTCATTAAAAACGAAACCTCTCGTTTGTTCCATTCGTTTTTGGTAGTAGAGTTTTTATTCTCCAGCGATACAAAAAATACTTAGTATCTTCAATATATTTAGGTCGAGTATACTCTTTAAAAGCTTTTTGTAAAGAATATCCTTGTAGAAATAGTAGTTTTAATTTGAATGGATTATTAATTGTTAGAACAAGCTTTAGATAATAAATACGGACAAAATGTAATGAGCAATAAAATGAATTTAAAAATTGTTTAAGCCGTTCATTTAAAAAAAAAATAGATGTGTTATCTTTAATGTTAGAAAAATGAAAGCATACTTTTTGTAATTTATATTATGTTAAAGAAAATTTTAAATATAAATCTTTCAATTGATTTTTAGTTTTTAAACGAAATTTTTATAAAAAATAATAATAAAAAAAATGATTTTACAAAAATATTTTTGTTATTAATTTTATTTCCAGCACTTCATAATAATAAGAGTATAAATGAAACGGGGTTACTTTTAACGATATAACGGCACTAAATGTTAATAAAATAATTAATATTGGAAATAAAAAAATTCTGTTTCTAATATTTAAAGTTCGCTAGTACGGCGTATAGTACTATAAAAATAATAAAAGAATTAATATTTACAGAATGTGTATTAAGAGTAGTTATGTGCCGGAACGGTAAAAAAATATCCGCGGTTACGGATATTCCGTGGCAATATTTGCTGAAACGAATACGTTTTGGCGATAAATTTAAAGAATTACATCTATGAAATTAATAAGGTACGGACACGGGTCTTTTTTCTGCCTCGGATATTCGCGGATACGGATACAGATATCCGGCACATGACTATTAAGAGTTATTTTAGTGACAGTGCTTTCTTATTACCTTAATGCAGTGAACGAGAAAAACATGGAAGAATTGCCATCATACTGACTTCACTCGTATATCGTCACCAAAACACACACAAATGTAAAGCACACAAGCAACAGATACGCGATATAGTGATGAAGTATCGACACTTGAAAAATAACTTTAAGGCTAACGTGTTAAGGTCGACAAATAGACAGGGTTCGTTAGTTACGTCATTTCATAGAGTGGGGCAGTAAACGAAAAAAAAAGCATTTCTAGCTTGAAAATGGCACAACGAAAAGTAAGGCGCGGTGGGCGTGGCTTGAAAAAGTGAGCTAGCGCCGGGACGAATACCGTTTACACGGACGCCGCGAGTGATAGGCGCGGACCAATCACAGCGCGTGTTACATCACATTCTATGAGATGACGTAACGAACGACCCCTTTGATGAACGTCTTTTTGTCGACCTAAACGCGTTAGCCTTTAAGTTTATTTTCAAGTGTCGATACTTCATTACTATATCGCGTATCTGTTGCTTGTGTGCTTTACATTTGTGTGTGTTTTGGTGACGATATACGAGTGAAGTCAGTATGATGGGAACTCTGCCATGTTTTTTTCGTTACTGCTTATTCTTGGTTCCAATATTTAAAGATTCGTTATTTGTCAAAATGACTATTCGTTTTTCTCCGACAGACTACTAGTCGTTAATACCGTTCCATAATTTACTTTCCATACCAGCTGTCATTAGACGTCCGTCGGTCGTTTTTAGCTTACGCGTCGTATATTTACTATGCGTAACTAAGAGAGGTAGGGCATGGCGATTTATCGCTCGAACTGGAGCAGCCCGACCGCGGCCAAATAACAATCACTTCAGTGTTGTTGTGTTCCTGCGTGTGAGTAAGGTTTACAGAGCTCCTGGGGGTGCTACATTACTGGCAGGGGTCAAGCCTTCAAGGTAAGGGCGACAAGTCCAGTAACATATTTATTATGCTCTACTTGTCGCTCTTTAGCTAGGACCTCATTACCACTTAACATCAGGTGGGATGAGGTCAATCTTGAAGTGTAACATAAAAAAAAAAAGAAATAATTAACTTTTCATACCAACTGTCATCAGTAGTCTGTCGGTCATTTTTAGCTTACGCGTCGTATATTTACTATGCGTATCTGAAATGGATCGTTTTCAAATATTGGAACTGCGCACTTAGTCTTATTAATTATTTTTCTATCTTACCATCATTTACATGAGGTTTAAAGAAACATTCAGGCCTAGCATACGCAACGCGACTAAATTTTATCGCGCTCTTAACAAACGTCAAAATCGATTGAAGTCAGTGCGTCAGCTGCTGATTGGCTGAAAATACGAGCGCGGTGTGCTATTAGCCATTCAACAGTATCGGAACTTTTGTCGTCTCATGCGACAAATCTCACGTATTGCGTATGGTAGGCCTGATTGTCAGGAATTTAAAAGAAATGTCAGCGAAATAGTGTTCCTATAGATGTGTGTAACAGAAATTTACGAGCGTTTTTTGTTAGTCCGTTTTAATTGAAACTATTTTTTTTATATCGCTTTGTGGTCACTGTGGTGTCGTGGATACAGTCACTTTTGCAAAAAATGAGTTAAATATTTGAAATGATCCTAAAGAACTCTTTTAATTGGTGACGACCTCCGTAGCCGAGAGGCGAGCGGGCCGGACTTGACGTCGCGCCATATCTGAGGTCCCGGGTTCGATGCCCGGTCGGGCAATGTGGAAAACGATCTTTTCTATATTCACTCGGGTCTGAGTGTTGTGCTTTAGCTGCTTATCACAGAATCAGAACACTGTATGCGATATTTTAAAGAAACAGAAAATAATTATATCCCCTTGCGGTGCGGGAATCGAACCCACGACCTTCACGTATCGCGCATGCTGCTCTTCCATCTAAGCTCACCACAAGTTATCGTAGGTCGATAAATATGTAGTTCTAAACATATTCGGCAGAGGGCACTTACCAGAGGCTAACGGTTGATACAGCAGAAAAATGTCATCGCCTACGATAACCTGCGGTTAGCTGAGTTGGAAGAGCAGCATGCGTGATACGTAAAGGTCGTGGGTTCGATTCCCGCACCGCAAGGGAAGAAAAAAAAATTATGTTTCTTTAAAATATTTAAATTTCTCTAGTGTGGCGTAAAACAATATAAAAATAATAAAAATCAAATGAATGCGATGTTGTCTTATGATTCAATTAAAACGGACGCTAAGGTTAACTCTAAGTTGTTTGTATATAATGTTTTTTTGTAAATTGGCGTCGGTGTATAACTATTGTAAATAAATATACAAGATATCGCTTTTAGAAATTGTTTTATTTATGTTCCAGTCAGTTCAAAAGAAAATTATTATATGTCTATAAATAATAATTTGAAATCCAGTTTCCAATTACACATATTATTTAATAAAAGTCATTATTAATATTAATTTGTGGTTAAAGGTACAAGATTAGACGTGTCAACAATTTAACCGAAATAAATGTGTTTTTAAGAGAGGTAGGGCATAGCAATTTATCGACTGGTGAAATACCTCCACCTTACAGAAGACCGCAGCCAAATAACAATCACTTCTGTGTTGTTGCGTTGCTGCGTGTGAGTAAGGTTTCCAGAGCTCCTGGGGTGTGCTACATTAGTAGCAGGGGTCAAGCCTTCAAGGTGAGGGCGACAAGTCCAGAAACAGCTTTATTATGCTGTACTTGTCGCCCTTAAGCTAGGACCTCATTACCACTTAACATCAGGTCAGGTGGAATGAGGTTAATCTTGAGGTGCAATATAAAAAATAAGTTAAAATCACAAAAAAGGCTAAGCACTCTCACAGAATAAACAAATAGTATTAAGTAAGTATAAATATTTTGTTGTTGCCTATGATTTTTTTTAGTTTACTTACGCACTTTTTCACTATTACTGCACCCATATACAAACTCTCTACATATATTATTGGACAACATCACATACATTGCTCTGATTCTGTGGTAAGTAGCTAAAGCACTTGTGTTACAGATCAGAAACAACGACGATACCACAACACCCAGACCCGAGACAATACAGAAAAGTTCGTTTCCCATATTGACCCGACCGGGGATCGAACCCGGAACCTCAGAGATGGCGCGACGCCAAAGTCCGGCACGCTACGGAGGTCGTCAATACATGATGTAAGGGTTGACTGGTGAATGCTCCCAGCATTAAATCCACCTGTTGTACTTTCTTGTGCAATTATGGTTTTTTAAATAAATAAAAGTGATTTGGTGTGTGTCAGCATCATTCGTTTGTGTCTTAGTACTCAAGGTGCTAACTGTTCGTTTACTTACTATAATTAAATTATCATCACTTCTTATTAGCGTCTGTTATAAAGGTTTTATATTAATATTTATGTTGTACACAATTGAACATGAAAATCTAATAACATATATTTTAAATATTAAACCTTATGAACTATTACAAAAATCCCTAATTTAAAAAAACTTGAGCAAATACTAGATATAAGATTTAAAACTATCTTGTCTGTTAAGAACTTACAAACATACAATTTTATTATGTTTATAGTACTAAACGCCGTACTAGCGAATTTTAAATATTAGAAACAGAAAAATTGTATCTCCTCTTGCGGTGCAGGAATCGAAACCACGACCTTCACGTATCGCGCGTGCTGCTCTTACCAACTGAGCTAACCGCAAGTTATCGTAGGCGATGAAATTTTTCTGCTGTACGATTACGTCGTGGGTTCGTTTCCCGCACCGCGAGGGGAGATAAAAATTTTCTGTTTCTAATATTACAAACATACAGATTGGAAAATCAAATTGTTTAGATTCGTTTATTTATTTATAATAAAATAAATATTAAACTGAATAAATTATAGAACACATGATCGAATTTCTAAGTTAGCCTGGAATTATCACACTTTTTAATTGAAATATTTATCAATAATAAATACTTATCTAACATGTTTTTTATTGGGTACTATCCAATTTTTTCTTGACGTTAAATCGTTGTTAGAATAATAAATTTAACAACCACTTCTGTGTTGTTGTGTTCCTGCGTGTGAGTAAGGTTTCAAGAGGGGGTGCTACATTAGTAGCAGGGGTCAAGCCTTCAAGGTAAGGGCGACAAGTCCAGTAACAGATTTATTATGCTGTACTTATCGCCCTAAAGCTAGGACCTCATTACCACTTAACATAAGGTGAGATAAGGTCAATCTCGAAGGGCAATATAAATAAAGTACTTAAAAAAAATCATTAATAATATTTTCCCAGCAGATTAATTTATCAAAATTTGGATAGTGTTCGACAAGTCATGCTATAAAATCTTCATGGCTTGATTTTCTTTTTTAATCTCCATAAACTTACAGTATAATCTCTGTAATATCTTGAGGTCCCCATAGACTGTCTAAAGTGCCAAGTCTATAATAATTATGGCGTATCTATCTTATAATCCGAAGATTGCAGTAATAAGTGGCCGCAGAACGACGTACGCTAAGTTCAAGATGAGGGCCAAGGTGACGGCTTTCAGTACTTGGTGTAGGTAGAAGAGTCTGGAATAAAATAAACAAATAAATATTGGACAACATCGCATACATTGCTCTGATTCTGTGGTAAGTAGCTTAAGCACTTGTGTTACAGAAATCAGAAACAGCGACGGTACCACAACACCCAGACCCGAGACAATACAGAAAAGTTCGTTTCCCATATTGACCCGTCCGGGTATCGAACCCGGAACCTCAGAGATGACGCGACTCCAAAGTCCGGCACGCTCGCCTCCCGGCTACGGAGGTCGTCAAATCTATATTATATAAATTAATAAATATTGGACATCACATACATTGCTCTGATTCTGTGGTAAGTAGCTTAAGCACTTGTGTTACAGAAATCAGAAACAGCGACGGTATCACAACACCCAGACCCGAGACCATACAGAAGAGTTCGTTTCCCATATTGACCCGACTGGGGATCGAACCCGGAACCTCAGAGATGACGCGACGCCAAAGTCCGGCACGCTCGCCTCTCGGCTACGGAGGTCGTCAAATTAAAATGTATATGTAGGCTTATAGTCTGATACCTGTTCCACTTTTTCCTGGCTTCCGGCAGAGTTGACAGGTCATCCTTGATCAGGTATACTCGGAGGCCTAGAAATAAATAAATAAAATGAATGCGCCAGACAACCACACCAATCACCTGGCCTGCTAGCATGCGCAACGCGACTAAATTTTATCGCGCTCTTAACAAACGTCTAAATCGTTTGAAGACAGCGCGTCAGCTGCTGATTGGCTAAAAATACGAGTTCGATGTGCTATTAGCTAATAAACAGTATCGAAATTTTTGTCATGTCATGGGAGAAATTTGCGTATTGCGCATGCTAGGCCTTCCCTTCCCCTTAAGGTTTCCCCTTGTACTATGAGCACCAGACGACGGATACTAACTGGGGGCCTTTCGCGCTTTGGCCTGGCTCCTGGGGGGTGCTACATTAATAGCAGGGGTCAAGCGTTCAAGGTAAGGGCGACAAGTCCAGTAACAGCTTTATAATGCTGTACTTGTCGTCCTTAAGCTTGGACCTCATTACCAGTTAACATCAGGTGGGATGAGGTCAATCTTGAATGGTAATAATTACCTATTTTTGGGGCCAAATCGATAGTACGGAAATAGTATAACTAGGCACATTCCACTCACCAACAAGGAAGGTTTCACACAGTCGCTCCCAACTCATATCGGCGATACTAAACGGGAAGACAGCCCGGTCGGCCTCCGAGAGGGACGACCACATCGACCTCACGCCGTGATCCGAGAACCTCCAGTCCTGGGTCGAGAAATAGAACAGAATGTGGGTCAGCTTCATCACCTTGGAGTAGAGTTTCAGCATTCTGGAATAACAAAAATTGTTGCACTAAAATGTCACTGGGGTGGTGGCGCTATGTGACGGGTCGTTACAGTCCCTTCAATATGGTTAAGTGAATGGCTGGCACATACGTCATGCTTGTGAACAGGTGCCACCTTTACGGACTGGTCTGCTCCAGCTTACCTCTCGAAAGTAAAAACTTACTTGAGTACTTAATTGTTTCATTACTCATCAAAACAAAACTATATGACTTGGTCCAAAGTGTAAAGTAGAATTACTTTGCATTGTATTCAATGACGATTCAAAAGTGTTAAATGTAACCTACTTGAATAAAGAAATATTTGAGTTTGAGTTTGAGTGAGCTACACATAGCTATAAGTTAGATAGGTACTGCTACTGTAACTTATCTGCTGAGTTTCTTACCGGTGTCTTCTCGGTAGATATAGGTTCCGAACCGGCAGTAGAGTCACTTTGCATTGTATTCAATGACGATCCAAGTGCTATATGTAACCAACTTGAATAAACAAATATGTATTTGAGTTTGAGTTTGAGAGTTTGTTAATGCCAGGTTCCAATCTATTATATAAAAATAAATCGCAAAATTTATTTATTTAATGGGTACACCAATAGAACATATAGGTAGATATGTCGCAGTCATCTGGTTGAATCAGCTATTTGATTGGATCACTAGCGTGTTTATTAAATGACGACGTTTAATTGAATGACTAGGCCAAACGTTGAATGTACAAGACTCACTGAACGTCCAACAAGTTAGCGGATTGTAACATAGCCATTTGAACATAGCGGACGTAAAATCAGTCAGGTGATTGTAATTTAGTTCATTTTTTTTCCACTGCGGCGTTAGTGCTCATCAAAACAAAGATGGCGTCAAACAGCTGGTACAGATCTAATCAAATAGCACTGTGTTGATATTTTTTTGAGTGAAATTGAGATTTAAAGTGACTTATTCGTAAAAAAATATTTTTTTAGCCTAAGTGTTTTAAGAATTAAAATTGTTAAAATATAATAAAAATTCTTATTAAGGTGTATTATGTCATGTCCTCATTTTTTTTTATCTAAAGTTAGTTATCTTTTAAGTAGCGAACTTTCCCATTCAACGACTATGCTAAACGACGTTCAGTCAAGAAGTTGAACGTTATATTAAACAATTTGACGAGTTGTCCTTTAGTCATTCAATTAAACGTCGTCATTCAATGAACACGCTAGTGATCCAATCAAATAGCTGATTAAACCAGATGACTGCGACAGATACATAACATTTTAGGGGCATGTGATACAGAGACAAGTTCTAGTATATGCTCCAATAAGAGGAGTACACAGCATTCAAAATAGGAGCAACACAGAATTAGATCAATTTTTTTGTAAGGAAAATTGAATTAAGATGAAATATAGCAAATTTAAGCAGATGACATATTGTGCAATCCCTACTAATATTATAAATGCGAAAGTAACTCTGTCTGTCTGTCTGTCTGTGTGTCTGTTACGCTTTCCTGCTTAAACCTCTCAACCGATTTTGATGAAATTTGGTATAGGTATACGTTGAATCTCAAGACGGACATAGGCTACTTTTTATTAGAAAATAAGAGGGGGAGGAGAGGTAATACCACCGTTGGAAGTTTATATGGAAAAATGTTTATTTTTGAAGTTAGAGATATGAAATTTGGCACAAATATAGCTCGAAACTTGGATTAAAATAAAGACTACTTTTTGTTTCGAATATTTGGGGAGAAAGGGGTAAAACCGACCATGAAAGGATGTAGTCCACGCGAACGAAGTCGCGGGCACAGCTAGTGTGGATATAAATTTATTGTTTGAAAGTTGGAACATGTCAAGTTCAGGGTGTTTTTTGCGGAGTAAACTATATTTATAGAAGCATCTGTAATGGTGATTGGTGACGTGCAAATGTGTTGGTAAGCGCATAACTCTACAGCGCTTGGACCAATTTTAACAATTGTTTATAATGTTCGTTGAAGTCCAAAGATGGTTTTTACGGCGAGAAAAATTCGAATGATTGCCGGGAAAACTCTAAAGACAGTCCTTTTCCTTTTCCAGTACAAATGTTTTCTAACTAAAATTCGGCCCCGTGTCTGCATTAGCTGAACCATTTCCTTTTGTCTTCCTGTGTAGTAGCGTAAGATAGTTTAAGTAGAAATGATGTAGTAGTTTAAGGAAAAAGACAATAAACAATTTTTATTTTTTTTTTATTTTTAAAATTCAGAGTCAAGTCACATTCCAAATATTTTTTCTTTGAGAAGAGAATAGAAGAAGAGAATAATAAATAAATATTGGAAAACATAACATACTCTACTCTACATAGGTACCTACTCTACTCTGATTCTGTGGTAAGCAGCTTAAGCACTTGTGGTACAGAAATTACAACGGCACAACAACACCCAGTCCCGAGACAATATACAAAAGACTAACTTTTCTATTTTGTCTCGGGCCTGGGTTCCTATATTGACCCGACCGGGGATCGAACCCTGGACGAGATGGCGCGCCGCCAAAGTCCGGCCGACTCGCCTTTCGGCTACGGAGATCGTCAACAACTTAAAGGAAGTCGTGGGCAAATCTCAAACTCAAATACCTCTTTATCGAGTAGGTTACATATAACACTTTTGAATCGTCATTGAATACAATGCAAAGTGACTCTACTGCCGGTTCGGAACCTATATCTACCGAGAAGACACCGGTAAGAAACTCAGATTAGTTAGTTGTGTAGCTCACTTTGGACCAAGTCATATAGTTTTGTTTTGATTAGTGATGAAACAATTAAGTACCTACTCAAGTATTTACTTTCGAGAGGTAAGCTGGAGCAGACCAGTCCCCTGGCGCCTGTTCACAAGCATGACGTAATAAGTGCCTTTTTTTTTTCGGTGTCAAATTCTTTGACGAACCGTACCGCCATCTGAGGGAAGATGACGGCGTGTGTGGGACTCCTCTACTTGCGAAAGACAGAGACTACCCACTAAAACGCCCCGGTTGGACTTCATCGCCTTTTAATGATGGTGCTGTGGGAAACTCGGCTCAGCCAGAACTACCACAACTATGACGTATGTGCCTGCCATAATATATATACTTACGCTCTCCGTCTTCCGGTCAGTGCACAGTAGAAATCAATCATCATGGCGGGCAGGTAATGCAAGAAGAAATTGTAAAACAAGAACAGGTAATAATTGTTCGTTGGATTCAGGCCGTAGTACCTGCAGACAGACAGAAGGGTATTTATAGTCAAGCCGTTGAGAGATGTCAATCGGTAATATGACATGTATTTATATATTTGCGGCCTAACGACGGCTTCCAGGCCGTCCTGCGCAAGCTTCCCTATGGGAGCGAGTGCGGGGCAGCTCCAGCACTTTCCTGAAGGTCATTGCGGAAAGGATAGACAGCCCTACACGCACACACTGGATGTAGTTATATGCACGTCCAAACTAACCCTAATTTAAACATTTAAAATAATTTAACGGGTCAAAACGCGACACCATTTTTATTTAGTAGTTAATACGAACTACTTACTGCCCGACGTTTCAGTCAGCTCGTGAGCACGGTTGGTGCAACCTAACCGAAACGTCGGGCAGTAAGTAGTTCGTATTAACTACTAAATAAAAATGGTGTCGCGTTTTGACCCGTTAAATTATTTTAAATGTTTAAAATGGAACGCGAAAGTCTTAAAATTTATATAACCCTAATTTTAAGTTCGACTAACAATATGGGGATCAAGATTCTGAGAATAAATAATTTCAATGTATATACTTTGATGGTCGGTTTTACCCCTAATATTCAAAACAAAAAGTAGTTTATCGCCGTTTTGGCGACCTCCGTAGCCGAGAGGCAAGCGGGCCTGACTTTGGCGAGCGCCATCTCTGAGGTTCCGGGTTCGATCCCCGGTCGGGTCAATATGGGAAACGAACTTTTCCTTTTGTCTCGGGTCTGGGTGTTGTGGTACCGTCGTTGTTTCTGATTTCTGTAACACAAGTGCTTAAGCTACTTACCACAGAATCAGAACAATGTATGTGATGTTGTCCAATATTTATATTTATTTATATTTGGACATTCGAAATTGTTAAGTGGTTTAGGCGTGAAAGCCGGACAGACAAACAGACACAGTTATTTTCGCATTTATAATATTAGCTAGCATGTATGGATGACTCACCACACGGCTTTGGTTGTCGGCTTATCGATGCCATACTTCCTGTTCAGCTCGATGAAACGACCCCACTTCATCGGGTTCTGGGCTCCTGATACGAAGTTGTAGATCGGAATGTCCGAAGTTTGGCTGAGGAAATAAAAAAAACATTTTTAATAGGTTCAATGTTTTTTTATAACAGCATAGCATATTGTCTCCTCCCAGCCTGATGGTCGTAATTAGAGATGAAACAACCAACCCTAAGGCCGGATAGCCGAATATCCGGCCGAACATAGTCGCGTGGCGACTCGTTTCGTTACACGAGTGAATCAGTAACTAAGCGATCGGGTGGACTCGGCTGACTTCGGGCCCTTTCGTGAGTTATGAGTGACATTAGTTGAATGAATGAATTTTTGTTAGCAGACAAGGGAAACCGTCTGATGCCTCTTAACGCAGAGAAATTGGTATTTATTCATCATAATTTGCCCTTAGTGCAGTTTGAGTATTAATAATTTGTATAGTTATTAAAAGTTCATGATTATTTACGTTAAATAAAGTTCCTTCAGTCTTTATGTCGTATTTATTTGAAATTCGGTATCCGGCCGGATACTGAAAATAGGCCGGATAGGCCGAATACCGGATAGTTACCGGATATCCGTTTCATCTCTAGTCGTAATCATAATCAATTAATTTATTCATGTTGGTTACAAGTAACGCTTATGCATCGTCAAAATGAATACAATCCAAAATTGAACCAGCAGCCGTTTCGGAACCTAATCCTACCGAGAAGAAGCCGGCAAGAAACTCAGTAAAAATAGGGTGGGTAGGTCTTTAAACCAGGTAACGTATTTTTTTGCGTAATTGCGGATTATTATAATCTTTCAATTAAGACCAATAAAGGACAATCTTTTTTTACCTTTTTAAGAGTGGCTCCTTAAACTATATAGGCAAGTATATTTTCGTAGGGTCTACAATATTTTTTTGGAGGAAAGAGACGGAAACTTGACACGTGCTAATTTATACCTACTTCAATTGAAGTAAGACTTACTTTTCCTTGTAGTTCTTAGCTGTGTGCCAGGCGGAGGCCAAGATGGCGTTGACGCAGAGGTCCACTGGGACCATGTCAGCCACTTTGTTGTTGTCCATGTACATCGTCCTTAATACCTGGGAATAAGGACCACATTCAAATTCTTAATTGCATCTCATTAATGTCTCAACGTATTTTTATTTATCTACTCATCTATACAAATATTATAAAGAGGAAAGATTTGTACCTATTTTTGTATGTTTGTAAGAAATAGGCTCATAAAGTACTGGGTCGATTTACAAAAATTCATTCACCAATAGAATGCTACATTCTTCCAATTTGACATAGGCTACAAAATTAGGGATCCTTGGTAAAATTTGATAAATTTCAACAGAAAAGCGGGAAAAATTCTCTAAGGCGAAACGAAGTTCGCCGGGACCGCTAGTAAATTATGTAAAGGTATTGTTTCATATTTTAAATATACACGTAGGTATTATATTTATTCATGTATGTTTATGTATAATTAATAGTTACTGTAATGACTTATAATATTTAGTTGTGTATTTATTATTGTTGTGTATTTTTACTTTTTTTAGATTACTTATACCACTTTTCACTATTACTGCCATAAACAAACTTTCTGCATGACTCATGGGTTGACTGGTAGAGAATGCCCCTCTCGTTAAGACCACTTGTACTTTTTTTTATTTAAAAACTTTATTGTACAATAAAGTACAAAAATAAAATAAAAAAGTAAAACATTGAAAAGTATAAAAACAAAAGTACAAAAATAAATAAAAATAACTATATGTGGTCCTTACCGGATGGTAAGGACCACATATATAGTACGGTGATCACCACGTCTAGGTTAACACTTCAGTTCCATATTAGACCTTATAAGCGCGACATAAGGTCGATGCAGAGTACAAAGTTTGTCTGACGTGCTTTTAACCGCATGTTTGTTACTTCTTCACAAAAAAACTACCAAATTTAGTAGCAAAATAGATGAGGTGCTGATTAACATGTAGAAATACGTTATCCGCCATTTTGTAGCGGCCGCCATCTTGGATTTCAATTTTTTATAGTATATTGTATTCTGCTTGTTGAGCCCTTTCATTTGATACCCATATTGATGGGATTAATAAAACATAAATTATCCGCCATTTTGTAGCGGCGGCCATCTTGAACTTATAATGATAATGAATAAACATATTAGTATTTTCACCAAAATCCAAAGTGCATACAAAATTTCAGATTAATCGGTTGACAGGAAGAGGGTGAAATTTGAATTACTAAATTTGACCCAAGAATAAATAATAAAACAAATGGGGTGAGCTAAATAAAACCGTTTAACTATAAAAAATATCATCGCCTATAACATATTATAGGCGATGATATTTTTTATAGTTAGCTCAGTTGGAAGAGCAGCACGCGCGATACGTGAAGGTCGTGGGTTCGATTCCCGCACCGCAAGGGGAGATAAAAAAAATCTGTTTCTTTAAAAACATATAGAATAGTTTTATTGCGAAAAGCAAGCGAAGTCGCGAACAACTGCTAGTGTGGATATATACGTGATTGAAATTGTGAGTTATGGAACCACAAATTGTTTTACAAATGTTACTTAATGGAACCACAAAGATTGTTTTACAAATGTGGTTACTCACTCCAGTGCCTATGCCAATTACTAGCCCAGTAGGTCCGTACACGCTGTCTGTCCATCCCCTTACTGGTTCCTCGTATGTAGACACAACTGAAATTGATAGAAAAGAAAATATGTTAGTTTTATGTAAGCTTTACAAAAGCACTTATTAATTAGAGTTACCCATTGACAGAGGCGGCGTAAGGCGTAGGCAACGTGAGCCGCCGACGGACTCGCGGTGCAACGGGCTTCGCTCTTCAATAATGTTTATACATTACTTTAAAGCGAGAATAAAACAAAAAATCACTTCTGTGTTGTTGTGTTTCTGCGTATGAGTAAGGTTTCCAGTGCTCTTGGGGGTGCTGCATTAATAGCAGGGGGGAAGCCTTCAAGGTAAGGACGACACGTCCAATAATAGCTTCATTATGCTGTACTTGTCGCTCTTAAGCTAGGAGGCAGAAGGAGGCCGCAGAGCGGGAGCGGGAGGACGATCCATCCGCTCCCGCCTGCCGCCGAAGAAGGCGGCTGAGGGCGCGGCGCCAATATGACCGCGCCCAGCTACCGCGTGGGGACTGGCCCGCTGATGGTGTGAGGACACCTCAGTCGGCATTGCACCGGTCTCCACTGCGAGTTGGGGATGGTTCCGTTGGATCGGCCATTCCCATTCTCCCCCCGAACACTGTGGGGGGAGTAGACGGAGCCGCGTAAGCGGCTGTTCCGCCGGCGGTGTTGTAGAAGTAAAGGCTTAGCCGATCCCCCACAGTACCGCCACTAAGGCGATGGAGGTCCAACCGGGGGGTTTTAGTGGGTAGTCCGAGAAAGGTAGGCAGGTGGGAGTCCCACACACGCCGTCACCCTCCCTCAGGGTGGCGGTACGGTGCATCAAGCATTTCCCCCCGTTAAAAAAAAAAAAAAAGGATCTCATTACCATTTAACATCAGCTGGGATGAGGTCAATCTTGAAGTGTAATAAAAAAAAAAGATATGAATATTTTTTTTGTGAAATATGTTTTCTTAGTTAGGCAACATTTGCTTACGTTGCGTAACTATCGCGAGTAAATCCTACAGGCCTAGCATACGCAACGCGACAAAATTTTATCGCACTCTTAACAAACGTCAAAATCGATTGAATCTTTTTAAAAATTCAACATTTCTTTTATATGCTGATGATCTCAAAATCTATCGTACTATAAATAGCTTCTATGATCATATCCTACTACAAAGAGATCTGGACGCCTTAAGCGCATATTGCCTTAATAATAATCTCCGCCTCAGCATAGATAAATGTAAAAGTATATCATTTACTAATCGTAAAAACGTAAGTAACTTTTCTTACTCCCTCTGCAATAGTACACTAACAAAAGTTAATTTTATTAAAGACCTGGGGATAACCTTTGACAGTAAACTGCGTTTTAATGTCCATATCGAAAATATAATTTCTAAAGCTTATAAATTGTACAACTTTGTATTTAGGAAGGCTTTTGGATTTAAGAACGCCTCAACTTTTATTCACCTGTACAAATCTCTGATTAGACCACAATTAGAATACGCGGTAGCCATTTGGAACCCGTTCTATGATAAATATAATAAATCTATCGAAATGATCCAAAAACGATATCTACGACGTATTAACTTTAAATGTCATCGTAAGCGTGCCTCATATTCGGTATTATTAAACAAATATAAGCTTCTAACTCTTAAGTCCCGACGCACTCAGCTAGATACAATGTTACTTTATGATATATGTCACAATAAATATGACTGTCTAGACCTAGTAAACAAAATAAGCTATTGTGTACCATTTCGAAGCCATGTACGTTTTTCACGTAATAAGCCGTTATTCTATGTTCCAACACATCGCACTAACGCAGGATCTCGATCCCCATTGTTTCATATTCTTGAAGTATATAATAAAACATTTTGTTCTGTTGATATGTTTGGGTGCAGCGTCCATTGCTTTAAAAACAAAATAATTCGTATCCTATCCGAAATCCCCGAGTAAACGTTCTGAGAAACAAATTAATGCACTAAAACACAAGTAAATACAGTAGTATATCATAGCACATACTTGAATTAATCACATCTATACAATAATATAAATTATTTCGATAATATATATATATACATATATATATTATAAACTTATATCTTCACTTAATACTATTGTGCAGCACATATTATATTATAATACACTTACATATTGCTAGACATTATATCCTACCTAACTACTATTATTACCTACGCACTGTAAAACTTTCATTTAACTGTAGCATATAATGTAAGTCCTTATTTCACTAATTGTCTAAAGTAAACAAATCCTATTTACCCGCAAGCGGGTCTCGCTGATATTGTAACATAATGTGATCTTATGAGTGACCATTGATGTTGAGTTTGTAATTACACAGTATCGTTTTTGCACCAATGTCTAGATATAAGTTATATTACAAACTTGTTATATGGTTCCGTTAATAAATTAAAAAAAAAAAAAGTCAGTGCGTCAGCTGCTGATTGGCTGAAAATACGAGTGCAGTATTATTAGCCAATCAAACAGTATCGAAACTTTTGTCGTCTCATGCGATAAATTTGACACATTTCGTATGCTAGGCCTGCTTGCCGACCCTGACCAGTGCGGGAATCCCTTGTTTTATTTGTTTACTTTCTTTACTGGGATTCGTCTTCAGGTCGCCACAGAACAGGGCCTCGAGAAATCTGTTTTGCCCACATCTAATTCAGGTCTTTCCCCGCCACTACCCATTGATAATCTATCGATGCGTTTACGATCGTTTAATGATATCTATGGTATCGATATTGTTAAACCAGCTAATAGTATTGATGTGCAGTCATGTGTACTAGCTCATTCTAAAGTGAACCTTATGGTAACATCATAAGAGCTTAAGTTTACATTTCATTTGACGACCTCCGTAGCCGAGAGGCGAGCGGGCCTGACTTTAGCGAGCGCCATCTCTGAGGTTCCGGGTTCGATCCCCGGTCGGGTCAATATGGGAAACGAACTTTTCCATATTGTCTCGGGTCTGGGTGTTGTGGTACCGTCGTTGTTTCTGATTTCTGTAACACAAGTGCTTAAGCTACTTACCACAGAATCAGAGCAATGTATGTGATGTTGTCCTATATTTATTTATTGTTTATTTATTCATTTATCGTGAGTGTACAACAATATTCTCTATCGTATTAGCTTCGATAGCATCGCTAATCAATGGTAGATGTAAGTTTGTTTGCTAGTTAACGCAAGTAACGTTTTAGAATAACATTAACGTCGTGGCTTTCTCAACAATTCTTTTTTTATATTACACTTCAAGAATGACCTCATTCCACCTGATGTTAAGTGGTAATGAGGTCCTAGCTTAAGGGCGACAGGTACAGCATAATAAAGCAGTTACTGGACTTGTATCACCTGCGGCTGACCGGCTGCGGTCTTCTGTAAGGTGGAGGTATTTCACCAGTCGGGCTGCTTCAGTTCGAGCGATAAATCGCTATGCCCTACCTCTCTTAAATTAGAAACAATCTATCTTTAATTCAATTATTACTTCTTATGCGAGCATTAGGTCATTGTGGCCAACCGAACCTAAGTACATACTCTTTACACTTACTTTTTAATGCTTTTAAATTTGACGTGTAATTTTGATATTCTTTTTGTTTAGTTTTTCATTCTGTCACATTCCTGCTACATACTTTATTTCACTTGGACAATACAATAATTTTACATCTTTATTAATCGTTTTCTTTGCTGATTCCTCACAACCGCAGCAGTCATAATGTATAGCAAGACGTGCTGGTAGCTAATGTTATTACACTTATTCTACAAAAGGCTCACCTATGGCTGGTCTGACGATGCAGATGGGCAGACCTTCTCCGTATATCCTGACAGCTTCCTCAGCAACTGCTTTTGTGAAGCAGTAAGTGTTCGGTCTCTTTCCTAGCAGTCTGCAATGAAAATGAAGTCCAGTAGTAAGTATACAGTCAGTCAGCTCGTGAGCGCGGTTGGTGCAACCTAACCGAAACGTCGGGAAGTAAGTACTTTGTAATAACAACTAAATAAAAATGGTGTCGCGTTTTGACCCGTTAAATTATTTTAAATGTTTAAAATGAAACGCGTCCAAGGAAAACTTTAACGAGTAGAGGATCTACACGCAAAAACGAAACGAACAAACGACAGGGTTTTATCCAAAGTCAAAGTCAATATTTTTTTATTCATATCGACGACCTCGGTGGTGCAGTGGCTAAGGTAGGCGGCCAAAGCGCGAAAGGTCCCGGGTTCGATTCCCGGTCAGGTCAATTTGGAAAACGAACTTTTCTAAGTTTACTTGGGTCTGGGTGTGCTGGGATGACGCCCTCAGTTAGTATCCGTCGTCTGGTGCTCATAGTACAAGGGAACACCTTAGTTTGAGATCAGGTGATTGGTGTGGATGTCTGGCGCATTTATTTATTATTTATTCATATAGATTACATTAGTAATACTTATCTCTATATAAAACAAATGAAGTTACCTCAGGTTTGTAAAACAAATCAACCTATCAGGCCTAGAATACGCAACGCGACTAAATTTTATCGCGCTCTTAACAAACGTCAAAATCGATTGAAGTCAGCGCGTCAGCTGCTGATTGGCTGAAAATACGAGTGCGGTGTGCTATTTCTAAATTTGATGTATTGCGCAAGCTAGGCCTAATAGATAAGAGATTTTGAAGGTTAATCTAAATTTTATATTTTAAATATTTTTCTTGGGCTAGGTAGAAGACACCTAGGTCTGCTACTAAAACGCAATATGTCGTATCCGATGACGGGTAGCAATTTTCAATTCTCATAATCGTCACCATCTCACTTCGAATGCAAATAAAATAAAAAAACAAATACTATTTTTGCAAATCAAAGTCAGATTTCAATTACCGAACTTGTCTTTTTGTGCGTTTTGTTTAATAGTTACTGTACTTGTACTGCATATAGGTAAGTATTTCTATCATTATATTTATTTAAAACACCTGAATCTTGCATCATGCACTATTTTTGTAATTCCTGTTGTGCACCTGCTGCAATGTTTAATTTTGTGGCCATATTTTCGAAGGAATTAATAGAAAATATGCGTTAGAAATATGTAACAGTTTATGAATAACAGTTTTGGCCTAATATGTGCTAGTTAATACACTTAATTTAAGTATGCAATGTATGGCTGTTGTTATTTATGAATTTTAAAAATAAAAAATGAAATAAAAATACCCAATACGAACAAATACAATAAATAATAGAATGGTTTCGTAATCTTACTTTGGTAAAATGGCTTCAACTAGCTCTTCGTTAATTTCTGCAACCGCTTCCAGTGCTTCCACTGACATTGGTGGCTCGTAGAATCTGAAAATTACATATAACAAATACATCAAATTTGTAAATCAAAAATCACGTTTTAACTCCCGTGGTTTTGATTAATCTTCGAAAACGAAACCTTTGATTTGTTCGTTTCGTTTTGGGAGTAGGCTTCGTTTATCACCATTAATAAATCAGATAGGAAAAATAAAATGTAAATGTAAAAAAACTTCTCTAAAGAATATGAATATTATCACAAAATAAGCGCCATCTCTGGATGAGTAGCGGAACTAACTTCCCACCAACTTACTTCTCTTCAATATGGTCGACGTGGGTATTAGCGAAGGCAGTGGACACGTGCGTGATGGCGCGGAGGTGGCGACACTCCTTGGCGAGTTTGAGAACCTCTTTGGTGCCCTTCACGTTGATCCCAGTAGCAACGGACAGCTTCTCGTCAAATTTGACTGTGGCTGCAGCGTTTATTATTATCGATACCTAGAAAAAGGTTAAAAGTTGTTTTTAGCTAATTTTAAAGCAGTGCCTCAGTTCTGCAAAGTATACCAGCGTCACCATGACATATGCTAAGCGGGGACTTATTTTTTATTGACACGATTCATAAGTGTCACTGCTTTAATCTTTTATAAATATTATAATACCTCCACCTTACAGAAGATCGCAGCCAAATAACAATCACTTCGGTGTTGTTGTGTTCCTGCGTGTGAGTAAGGTTTACAGAGCTTCCAGTTCTACATTAATTACAGGGGTCAAGCCTTCAAGGTAAGTGCGACAAATCTAGTAACAGTTTTACTATGCTGCACTTGTCGCCGATAAGCTAGGAACTCATTACCACATAACATAAGATGGATGTGGTGAATCTTGAAGTGTGTTATATAAAAAAAAGACTACTGAATGCAGTCCAGCACACTCTGAACTAAATCAATTTAAGAAGATTAATTTCGCAAAATGACAGGGCCCTGGGTCTTTAGCGCTAAGGGCGTCTATCAGAGCTATTATAACTAAGGTCGTAAATACCTTGCTTGTGAGAGTTTTCCAATCCTCGTCACTGATGCCCAGCCCCGGCAGTTCCATGTCTCCCACGATGGGCACCACTTTGTGAATGCCTTTAGGGTTTTCTTCATGTGCCCTGTGGAACACCTGGAAATAAAGAAACATATTTCGCTCATTAAATGCAAAACAAACACAATCGCAAATACCTTTATTTAACAGGACGGCAAAAACAAACAAAAAATACAACGAATTGGAGTGCCTTTTATTATTTTTTTTAAAGGTCTTATATGTGTGTTATACATCATTCAACTGGAACTATGAAAAAAAAATTTAAAATACCTCAATTAGTTTTATTTATTTTTTTGTTTTAATTTGTTAATCAGCGATTTATTGACAACATTACAAATACAAGAAGAATTTGAGGTACCTAAAGTAAATACTCATAACTACTTTGGTGATAGAACATTAAAGAAACATTTACCATACCTATTAAATAGTTTGCCCGAGGATATACCCCGGGAACAAAACAATAATATATTTACAAGAAAAGTAAAAAAATATTTTTTTTGCTAACTTAGTTTAACAACTTAAGTTTTTATTTATTAAGTTAGAGACTCATGATCCCACAGACAAACTATGTCAAAGTCAAAGTCGAATCATAAATAGTTTTGTGGAACAACTGTCAACTTTTGTAAACCACTGTTTGCTTAATAAATAAATAAATAATAAAAATAATTATATATAACTTTATGGATATGTAACACACGGTAATACGAAAAACATAAGACATTAAAAGCTGTAAAGCCTGTAGGCTGCTGGGGCGCTGGTCTCCCGGCCGTACCCTGAGTCGGACATAAATCATATAATGTGCCAATGTGCCAATAAGGTCTCAGCCTCAGCATGAGCTGCTGCAGCACAGTGCCACATCAGCGCTGGTTTTCAGGCGAGACCTTGTGAGTGGCGTGTATAAAAGTTACGTTAAGTTAGTTTTATGATACCTAACCATACAAAAAAAAAACAGCAAATATAAGTAAAATATATATAAAAACAATACAAACACTAAACATAATTTCATATAGTTGTATAAACAGGACACGAAATTTGAAAATTTATAAATGTAAAAAATATATATAATGTTGGACAATGTCACATACATTGCTCTGTGATAAGTAGCTAAAGCACTTGTGTTACAAAAATCATAAACAACGACGGTACCACAACACCCAGACCCGAGACAATATAGAAAAGTTCGTTTTCCATATTGACCCGACCGGGTACCGAACTTGGGAACCAGCTACGAACGTTGCCAGACAGTAGCTACGTTAAACACATAAAACAAACAGAATTAATCTTAACAAAACTGCTCCGGTATTAACGGACCAGAGCGAGCAACATGTAGAAAAAAAATGAACAAAAAACAAATTAAAAACGATAAAAAATTAATATGTCGGCAGAAACCTCTTTTAAGTTGAATGATACTTTCCCTGGGATTTTAAAAATGCTTGAAATAATAGACTGTCCTGCAGGTCTACGCCCAAACACGAAATGAACAAACGAAAGGTTTCGTTTTTGAAGATTAATCAAAAGTTCGGTAGTTAAAACGTGGTTATTGATTTGCATAAATAATATTTTGCTTTATGAATACGCTTGATTCGCATTCGAATTGAATTTGTTTCGATAATGAAAACTAAAAATTGCTATCCTTTGTCGGATCCGATTTATTTCGTTTTTGGATGTAGGCCTTATTTTCTGACTATATAATAATTAAATTATCGTCAAGCATGATAAGGGTACTGCTGCTAAGCTAACATTTTGCACCAATGTGATGGTACATAAATATATATTTTTATGTATGTACAGTAAAATCTCCATATTCACATTCAGGTTCCTGTATTCGCGTTTTCATTATTCGCGGGTGTAAAAATTGCTACTAATTTTCCAAATCCGCGGCAAAAAATTTCATATTCGCGGATTTAGTAGCTTTTCAGTAAAATAAATGGTCGAATCTTAAAGTTCTTCATGCATTGTAAAAGTTATGTTAGAAAACCTTAGCGAAGGTTAACGATTTTCTCGTAGCATTTATCTTGGAAAATGGATGCGCAGTACATTGCTTTGTGCAAATTGAGGCATTTTCTCTTTTTAATCTTAGTTTTCTATGGCAAACTGACTAATTTGATTAAAATAAATTAATAAAAACGGAAGCATAGAACGTATCTCCTACAATACCATACAAATAGCCATTCTTTATTCACGGTTACCATATTCGCGGCATATTTGTGGAATGTTATTTTATAATTTTATACTTACAAACTCATCCAGCATTTCGTGCAGCCTAGCTCTCGCATCTTTCCCTTTCTTCTTCCTGATAAGAACGTAGATGGTGTCTACTTCTTGGCAGGAGCGAAGCAACTTCTCGATAAGAACTGAAACAAGTGCCGCTCCTCGATAATAGATGGCGCTAGTAGGTTTGAATGTAAAATTATACTACGTACACAATGAAGATAATTAATTACTTAAATTCAATTCTAATTTTGTTGACTGTCGTTTTTCTATGCAGAAATAAACAATTATGTTAATTTGCATTTTTTTTACTCAGCAATTGTGAGCTTAATTTAAAGTTTATAAGAAAGACATCATTTGGCTCTCATCAAAATGGCTAGGTAGGTAACTACCTACTTTTAAAATAATAGTATTTTAAAAAAATCCTAAGAATTTTTTTCTAGATAGCAGCGGGGTAGGCGATCTGTCTTTTAATTTCTGGCGTATTTCTTTCTTAGTTGACTACCAAACATTGCTAGGTATTCACTTACACAACTTTCAAAAAAAATTTAAAATTTTCGTCTTATCTTCAATTGAAAAAATATTTTTAGTAAGATAAAAAAATGCTATTTTATTGGACTATTAATGTGACTTGATATTTTAAATATGTAAACTAATCGAAAAAACTTTGGTCGCTCACAAAAAGTGTGATTCCGGCCAGGATCGAACTGGCGGCCTTCTGCGTGTAAAGCAGATGTGATAACCACTACACCACGGAACCGATGTCTGGGTCAGTGAAATTAACAAATAAAAGCTCAAATGTTTTTTGACGATCATGGCTGTTTATAATTTTATATTGTACGTACAGTCATAAGAAACAATGTTAACACTTTAGCACTTATGCCATTGGAATAAGGTTCATTTTAGATTTTACATACATATTACTGTACGTGACACAATTTGTTATAATTTATTTCTATTGTATTTTGATTACACATGCGTTTTAATTTACAGTTTAAGTATTTACTTACCAACTCATTTAAATTACTAAATAAGCATTGTATACCTAATAATTACGTACCACATTGTCGTCCTATTACATCCTCCTATTAGGTAAACTATTTCACTAGATTTTATCCGCTAATTAACTTGTGTTAATTACGAAATTTGGTATAGGTATACGTTGAACCTCAAGAACGGACATAGGCTACTTTTTGTTAGAAAGTAAGGGGGGGGGGGGGGTAATGCCACCTTTGAAAGTTTATATGGGAAAATGTTTATTTTTTAAGTTAGAGATATGAAAGTTGGCACAAATATAACTTTATTAAAATATAGACTACTTTTTGTTTCGAATATTAGGGGAGATAGGGGTAAAACCGACCATGAAAGGATGTAGTCCACGCGAACGAAGTCGCGGGCACAGCTAGTTTTTTCATAAAAGTTAAAATATTAGACACTAAAGTGTTTATTGGCTCTGAAGCCCCCACCTAGTAATTCGCACCTAGCGAATACTGTTGATTGGCTGTATCATATCGAACTCGTATTTTTAGCCAATCAGCAACCGACGCAATTAAGTTTTAGTCATTTTAACTTTTCATATTTATTTATCGCAGTAATGATATTACATGGACCCTGGTGGGCACGGCAAAGATAAGAGAGGGGAGGATTTGTTTTATCACTAGCTGTGCCCGCGACTTCGTTCGCGTGGACTACATACTTTCATAGTCGGTTTTACTTCTATTCCCTGGTAATCGAAACAAAACGTAGTCCAAGTTTCAATTTCAAATTTTATATCTCAAACTTAAAAAATAATTATTTTCCCATAAAAACTTTCAAGGGCGGTATATATTAGAGATGCAACGGATAGTTGTTTGGCCGGATACCGGATACCGCATATCCGGATATCCGGTATCCGGCCAATCAATACCTATATTTTAGTATGTCGGCGGGCGCGTCGTCAGGTTTCAACCTGTTACGTATTGTAGGTTCGCGCGGACTGTTTTCTAGCCAAGAAACGAGTTTTATTAAGTAATTGTGCGGAACTATTTCGTATGCAGTACACGTGCGCTCGCCTATTTGGCTGAATAGATAAGTTTTTTTTGTGTTCAATGTGTATAGTGGTGTGTATTGATAATGTGTTGTTGTTTTCTTGTATACTAACTATTTTTCAAAGTTAATTACCAAACAGAATCAATATCCGATATCCGGCCGGATAGTAAAATAATGGCCGGTTAGGCCGGATACCGGATAGTAACCGGATATCCGTTGCATCTCTAGTATATATGGACCGTATTTCCATCCATACTCATTAAGTAAAAAAAATATTTTTCAATATTAGTATATTTTTATTAATTTTTAACATAACTTCATTTGCATAATGAAAAGGTATAATTAAAAAACTTTGATTTTTTTAAATATTTTATTAAAACATGTTTGTTTATTTTATTGAAACTTCACCATTTAATAAATAAATAAATAAAACACAGTTCAAAGGTTTCAGAGTACAATTTTCTCCACCACACGACTTGCTTTCAGACTTATTCGCCCATCTGAGAAATAAGAATCAACATATTAGAATAAACACAATAAAAATAAACATGTACAATTATTTTCATGCATCCTACACTTGGCGTGGTGCACTGCTGTGCGCCGTGTTGATATCAAAATTTGAATATCGTTATAATAACATAAATCCTTAGAAAAGACATAGTAGTTCAAGATAAGTCAAATTGAAGAATGAATTTCGAGTAATTGTGATTACTTTTTAATTATTTTTGTCTTTTTGACATATTTGTAATTAATGTTTTTATTATCATATATTGAATAAACAATTAGTGATAAAAATCTTATCAGTTTTAAAGATAATTTTAGAGACCAAAAACTTATCTTAAAAAGTAATAAAATAAAATAAATGCGCCAGACAATCACACCAATCATCTGGTCTCAAACTAAGGTTTCCCTTGTACTATGAGCACCAGACGACGGATACTAACTGGGGGCGTCATCCCAGCACACCCAGACACAAGCCAATTTAGAAAAGTTCGTGTTCCAAATCGACCTGAAAGGGAATCGAACCCGGGACTGCGCCACTGAGGTCGTCAACGCTATACATTTTTTTTAAATTAGATAATTCTAATAAAGATGGTTGAATAAGGAATATATTAGGAACATACTGTAATAAAATAAATCTGGTGTTTATTTCTTTTTTGCTCTTTCACGCAAAAACTGCTGAATGATTTTGAATGAAATTTGGTATCCAGATAGATGATATACTCGATTAACAAATATAATACTTTACCTAGAATTAACGCGAACGATATCGCGAAAACTGCTTGTCCCTATATTTTCACTTCATATTAAAAAACAAAATTGTCTATACTTTTTTTAAGTAGGTTCTTAAACCCTCGGCATAAACAAAAACGGCAATGAAATAGTAGTGATAATATGTAGTGAGAAAACAGTATGAAAATTGTATTAGCGCCGCAGCGGTGAGTAGCTGAACTACTTTTACCACATAAACTACTCATTAACTATTTATGTTTGTGCAAAGACAAAAAAAAAAGCTTAAAAATATCAAATAAATTAATGTCTCTTACCTTAACACTACACTCTATAGACAGCCACCAAAATAATGCAATTAAACAACACAAGGTATTCACTCAAAAAAACAAGAAAACATGCGAACACACACGCAAAAACGAAGAAAAGAAACACGCGCACACACAAAAGCCTTACTTTATAAGTACATACCCTTTAATTGAAGTTAATCAATCAATATATGAAATGCTAGCTGTGCCCGCGACTTCGTTCGCGTGGACTACATCCTTTCATTGTCGGTTTTACCCCTTTCTCCCCTAATATTCGAAACAAAAAGTAGTCTATATTTTAATCCAAGTTTTAAGCTATATTTGTGCCAAATTTCATATCTCTAACTTCAAAAATAAACATTTTTCCATATAAACTTTCAAAGGTGGTATTGCCCCCACCCCCTCTTATTTTCTAAAAAAGTAGCCTATGTCCGTTCTTGAGATTCAACGTATACCTATACTAAATTTCATCAAAATCGGTTGAGAGGTTTAAGCAGGAAAGCATAACAGACAGACAGACAGAGTTACTTTCGCATTTATAATATTAGTAGGGATATAGTAGGGATTAGTAGGGAAGTAGGGATTTCTCAATTCAAGTAGGTTACTTAAAAAAACTATTGAATCGTCATACGGGCCTAGCATGCGTCCTTCTAGTAAATTTTATCGCGCTCTTATGAAATGTCAAAGTCAATGCGTCAACTGCTGATTGGCTGAAAATACGAGTACGGTGTACTATCACCCAACCAACGGTATAGAAATATTGTCTTATGCGAGAAATTTGACGTATAGCATATGCTAGGCCTGATAGAATGCAATACAAGGTGATACTACCTACTGCCGGTTCGGAAACTGGACTTTCTAATCATAACTAAGTATTTTAGCTGCAAGTTAATACAATGCGTGTAGGCATCTCTACCTTGACCACGTATTATAGATAAACTAGCGACCAGCCCCGGCTTTGCACGGATGTAATGTAAATACTTAGAAATATTGGCTTTTCTCTTATTTATCGCAAATAAAAACCTTCCTCTTTAATCACTCTATCTATTAAAAAAAACCGCATCAAAATCCGTTGCGTAGTTTTAAAGATTTAAGCGTACATAGGGATATAGGGACAAAAAAAGCTACTTTGTTTTATACTATGTAGTGATAAACTAGTATATAAGATGTGGATATGTTAATTAAGAGGATGCTTATACAGTAGACGTTGTTTCAATAACATCGACCCTACACCTCCCATGATACAAAGTAAATTTACTGTGTCTTCAATATTACTAATACAAATAATATTTTTAATTTATAATCAGAAGTCATACATTTTCTTTCTATCACAATTACATAAGAGCTTAAGTTTACATTTCATTTCTCGTCACTGTACAACAATATTATCGGTCGTACTAACTCCGATAGTATCGTTACCAAATGGTAGATGGTTTTAACAAAACCATTAACGTAGTGGCTTTCGCAACAATTTTTTTTTATATAACTTTTCAAGATTGACCTCATCCCACCTGATGTTAGGTGGTAATGAGGTCCTAGCTTAAGGGCGAAAAGAACCGCATAGTGAATTTGTTACTGGACTTGTCGCCCTTACCTTGAAGTCTTGACCCCTGCTACTAATGTAGCACCCCCCAAGAGCTCTTGAAACCTTACTCACACGCAGGAACACAACAACACCGGAGTGATTGTTATTTGGCTGCGGTCTTCTGTAAGGTGGAGGTATTTCACCAGTCGAGCTGCTCCAGTTCAAGCGATAAATCGCTATGCCCTAAATGTGACATCATTGCTTACTTACGCAATGCAATAAATCATATTAATGAACTAGCGGTCCCGGCGAACTTCGTTTCGCCTTAGAGGACTTTCCCGATTTTCTGTTGAAATTTTTCCTGTTTTTTTTTGCCATAAACCTCATGGAGCCCGAAACCTTTCCAAGGAATACAAACCCGTGGAAATTGGTTCGTGCGTTCTGGAGTTATAGCGTCAGGGAGGAAAACCCGACTTATTTTTATATAGTAGATGAATCAACTTTTTCTTATTCTGTATTATGTAACCATGAACTCTCAAGGCCTTGGATGGGAACCAGAAACGACAAAAAAAAGCTCGTTGATGAGGAAATGTTTAAGCCATAATTGCGTGTTTCCCAAAAATAGGTTTGTGCAAAACATGTTTTGATCTGCGTAGAGTTGATTTTAATTATTAAAAAATACATTTTTGATACAAAATTGAAATATATACCCGCGACCAATTGAGGTGTTTATTTCAAATATCAAAAAATAAATGTTGGTACAAAATTGTCATTTTTGAAAACACTAAAAAGCTATATTACTGCTTCTTAGAAATTATAGTTATACTAGCTGTGCCCGTGACTTCGTTCGCGTGGACCATATCCTTTCATGGTCGGTTTTACCCCTATCTCCCCTAAATAAAACGAAAATAGTGTATATTTAAATCCAAGTTTCGAGCTATTTTGTGTAACTTAAAAAAAATTTCCCATATTAACTTTCAAAGGTGGTATTACTCCCATCCCCCCCTTATTTTCTAACAAAAAGTAGCCTATGTCCGTTCTTGAGGTTCAACGTATACCTATACAAAAATTCATCAAAATCGGTTGAGTGGTTTAAGCGGGAAAGCGTAGCAGACGGACAGAGTTACTTTCGCATTTATAATATTAGTATTTTGATCCCGTCCACTTTCCAATTGTTCAAACTTTCGTTAGTAATTACCTATGCAGTAGGTAACGAACTTCGGTCCCGAATTTTACGTTTACTCTGATCCGTCGCAAACTTCGATCCCGTATTTTACGTTTACTCTCATCCGTCGCGAACTACGGTCCCGTATTTTACGTTTACTCTGATCCGTCGCGAACTACGGTCCCGTATTTTCGGTATACTCTGATCCATCGCGATCTTCGATCCCGTATTTTACGTTTACTCTGATCCGTCGCGATCTTCGATCCCGTATTTTACGTTTACTCTGATCCGTCGCGATCTTCGATCCCGTATTTTACGTTTACTCTGATCCGTCGCGATCTTCGATCCCGTATTTTACGTTTACTCTGATCCGTGGCGAACTGCGATCCCGTTTTTTACGTTTACTCTGATCCGTCGCTAACTTCGATCCCGTATTTTCGGTATACGGTATACTGTTTAGATTCTAATCACACAAAGCCATGCAAGCACTCACCCTTCCCCAGAAAGCCAGTCCCCCCCGTTAGCAGCACACACTGATCAGCGTAGAACTGCTGAATATCTGTCTTTGCTGCTTTACCCTTCGTCAAGCGCTGCTTCTCTTCTTCCTTAGCGTCGACTTTATCTTCTTCGGCGTAGTAATTGTCGAGCTGGTGATAGAAGAAGAAGAGAATAGAAAGTATATTTATATGTAGGCGTTAGGGTGTTTTTTAGGGTTCCGTACCCGTATGGCTCCTAGTGTGCAAGCTACAGGCATGGGTATCCCCGGCTTAATATCCTATCCATTAGCAGCCATATTGTCCCACAAGTTCTTTCGGGAGCTAAAACGTGGTTTTTGATTTAAATATATATAAATATAAATATTGGACAACATCACATACATTGCTCTGATTCTGTGGTAAGTAGCTTAAGTACTTGTGTTACGGAAATCAGAAACAACGACGATACCACAACACCCAGACTCAAGACAATATGGAAAAGTTCATTTCCCATATTGACCCGACCGGGGATCGAACCCGGAACCTCAGAGATGGCGCTCGCCAAAGTCAGGCCCGCTCGCCTCTCAGCTACGGAGGTCGTCGATTTGTTTATATAAATGATATTTTATTTACCTGGTTGGCGGAGACAAACTCGTGGTCTTCTGAGAAGTCCAGGATGGGGGCTGTGGGGTTCATGGCTTGGTTCTCCACGTCTGCGATGCGTACTGAGTTTTCTAGCTCCTGGGAAGATGAGAATGGATTGGTTAGTTTAAAAAAAATAGGATTCCGTACCTAAAGGATAAAAACAGGACCTGTTTTCCCCCTTATATTCGAAACAAAAAGTGGTTAATATTGAAATCCAAGTTCCGGGCTGTATTTGTGACAAAGTTCATATCTCTTACTTAAAAAATAAACATTTTCCCATATAAAAAATTGAAGGGCGGTATTACCCCCAAAGCTACTTATTGTGATGAAAATAATTGGGGATTATTTTCAAACCGAAATGTACTCTTTGCCCGTTCTCGAGGTTCAACGTAAACCTATAGCAAAGGATTATGGGCGGAATCGTCCCCACCCATCAACAGAAATGAAATGTAGCTCAATTAACATAATAACTTGGCAAGATGATATTTTTATACTATGGTGACATTGCCTAAATGCATGAAGTTCTCATGGTATCTTACGTTTAAACAAATATCTCGTTAACGTATTATTGACGACTAATTCCAAAATACATGCTCATTTATCTATTCATTATTGCACAGCGGCGGGCGGCACATGCGCATAAAGATAACAGGGTACGAAATAACCCCCTCCCAACGCTCTCCAACCCATTTTGTTTAGTTACTCAATCATATTTAGTACTGTAATATAACAATAATGTTCATATAACTTGCAATCTTCTTATATATAAAAATGAATCGCTGTTCGTTAGTCTCGCTAAAACTCGACAAGTACTAGACCGATTAGGCTAATCTTGGTTCTGAAATAATTGTGGAGGTCCAGGGAAGGTTTAAAAGGTTAGAAACTAAAAAAATAGGCGTTACGAAGTTCGCCGGGACAGCTAGTGTAAAATAAAATAAATGTTAAATAAAAATTACAAATTGTTTTTTTTAATATATATTCCCACTGATTTATCTAAAACAAAGAATTTTAATTAAATAGGGGGCACTTTAGGAACACATTGGTATCATTTCCATGTTTGTTGGTAGGTGGGGAGCCCATACCTTTTTGCCAATAGCCCTTTCATCAAAAACGGTTCAGTGGTTTAGGCGTGGAAGCCGGACAGACAAACAGACAGACATAGTTATTTTCGCATTTATAATATTAGTATGAACAGTATGGATCAAAACAAAGGATTTGGTAATCTTCTTATGTATAAATTCCAGCTTCTTTTACCAAACAGATTTTGAGAAATGATGAAAAAACTTTAAATGGCTCGACTGTAAAGTTTTAAAAAGGCGCTCGAGTCAATTCGCCTTTTAACCGTCGATATTCTTATGGATGTTTAATATCTTTGTATGATTTGTCACTCACATGCAGGTTATCCTGCAGTTCCCTGCTCAAGCTCCTGATATTCTCCAGTTCCCGTAGCTGCTTCTCCGTCGGCTTCCCGTAAACGTCCACCTCATTCTTCAGACCCTTGTTCTGGGCTTCCACCCACTTCTCCATCCGTGCACATGTGGCGTCGCTCGGGATGAGGGGGGAGGGCTCGACCGAATGGTTCATGGTTCTGGGGAGAATGTGGAGAAAATGAATGTCAGACCACCTATTCACATATGAAAAGTCCACTGCAATAATGATGAACGTCCTTTGTTTTTGTATTTTTTTTTAAAATGCACTTCAAGACCTATGTAATCAACGTCATTCGGTCTCTTCATACATGCAGCTAGTGATTTCGTTTACTAACTACAATATCGCTTCCAGTACTGAGGTAAAACTTTTCTCATATTTGTCTACACGTCTAAACGCTTAAAGTCCCATGTATTCACGGCAATAAGGCAGAGTTTAGTGCAACATTTAAAAACTTAAAACCCAAATATCTCAATACAAAAATAATTAAGAGAGGTATAGCGATTTGTCGCTCGAACTGGAGCAGCCCGACTGGTGAAATACCTCAACCTTACAGAAGACCGCAGCCGAATGACAATCACTTCTGTGTTGTTGTGTTCCTGCGTGTGAGTAAGGTTTCCAGAGCTCTTGGTGGGTGCTACATTAGTAACAGGGGTCAAGCCTTCAAGGTAAGGGCGACAAGTCTAGTAACAGTTTTACTATGCTATACTTTTCGCCCTTAAGCTAGGAACTCATTACCACTTAACATCAGGTGGGATGAGGTCAATCTTGGAGTGCATTATAAAAAAAAAAAATAACTACCTGGGCAATATCGCTTCCAGTCCTGAGATAAAACCGTGTCTGATATTTGACTACAGGTCTTAAACGCTTAAAGTCCCATGTATTCACGGCAATAAGGCCGAGTTTAGTGCAACGTTTAAAAACTTAAAACCCAAATATCTCAATACAAAAACAATTAAGAGAGGTAAAGCGATTTGTCGCTGGAACTGGAGCAGCCCGACTGGTGAAATACCTCTACCTTACAGAAGACCGCAGCCAAATAACAATCACTTCTGTGTTTTTGTGTTCCTGCGTGTGAGTAAGGTTTCCAGAGCACCTGGGGGTGCTACATTAGTAGCAGGGGTCAAAACTTCAAGGTAAGGACGACAAGTCCAGTAACATATTTATTATGCTGTACTTGTCACCCTTAAGCCAGGACCTCATTACTACTTAACATCAGGTGGGATGATGTTAATCTCAAATTGCAATTTTAAAAAAACTGTATGTCTTAGTGCAAAATTAGTTAATCCTTTTTTGTAAGAAAATCTACCGAGTTTCTTACTCTTCTCGGTAGTTATAGGTTCCGAACCGGAGGTAGCTTCATTTGATTTATAGGTATAGAGACTATACATAAGTATTACTGATGAACAATAAGATTTTGTAGTTTATCTATCAAGCCTCCCTTTTTGAAGTCAGTTAAAGCTCATTGCAAATCATTCGTAATGCTAACAAAATTACCAATGTTTTATGACAGCCGTAAGATAATATTTCTGCATTAAATTACGTTCCAGAAGTGAAACCATTTACTTCAAACTTTATCTAATTGGTCCATCAGTTTAATCGAAAGTGGAGTAGATATATCTTGTCATGTTTGATTGATATATGACATAGTACCTAATTATTTTAATTTTAGGCATAGTTTATATAATTTACTAGCTGAACAGACAGACATTATCCTGTCTTAAGGCGTGTTTAAGACAGTACAGGACAGGTCCTACCGTCCGTCAGTCTGTCCCCAGGCTGCTTCTCAAGAACCGTAATAGCTAGAGAGTTGATATTGTAACTGATAAGGTGCCGGACTTTGGCGTCGCGCCATCTCTGAGGTTCCGAGTTCGATCCCCGGTCGGGTCAATATGGGAAACGAACTTTTCTATATTGTCTTGGGTCTGGGTGTTGTGGTACAGTCGTTGTTTCTGATTTCTGTAACACAAGTGTTTTAATTACTTACCACAGAATCAGAGCAATGTATGTGATGTTGTCCAATATTTATTATATTTATTATTATTATATTTATATTGCGGCTATAACCACAAATACTTAAAAAAATATATATCCAAGAAGCAGTCCCATACAACAAATGTGATTTTGCTGTTTTTTTACTTCAAAAATATAAATAATTGTGTCTAATGTTGAATAGATAATGGTACGGAACCCTATGTGCGCGAGTCCAACACGCACTTGGCCGTTTTTTAATTATTGCCTTAATTTTTTGTAGGTAAGACATTTGAGAGGTTCTACTTGATATGTGACGTCAATCGACATGAACATCATAAAAAAACTGTTTAGTTTAAAAGACGGATATGTTCACTTTAAAAGCCTTTAACTCAGGTATTTATTGACAAATTTTGATACTGATAGACTGCACATGACAACATGTACAGTAATAAATATTGCACTTCAAGATTCACCTCATCCCACCTGATGTTAAGTGGTAATGAGGTCCTAGCTTAAGGGCGACAAGTAGAGGATAATAAATCTGTTACTGGACTTGTCGCCCTTACCATGAAGGCTTGACCCCTGCTATTAATGTAGCACCCCCAGGAGCTCTAAAAACCTTACTCACACACAGGAACACAACAACACATAAGTGATTGGACAACATCACATACACTGCTCTAATTCTGTGGTAAGTAGCTAAAGCACTTGTGTTACAGAAATCAGAAACAACGACGGTACCACAACACCCAGACCCGAGACAATATAAAAAAGTTCGTTTCCCATATTGACCCGACCGGGGATCGAGCCCGGTACCTCAGAGATGGCGCGACGCCAAAGACCGGCCCGCTCGCCTCTCGGCTACGGAGGTCGTCAAACATATCCAGTAAGATATAACTCAAAATTAGATATTTGGGGTAAAAGCGATTTAAAAGTTCATTAACGCGTACCACAAAAGCCGTTTACATTATTTTAATAAGGAAAGCATTAATCAATTTTTATTATTTTTAAAGTGAACTTAAAATATTTTCAAGAAAGAGAAAAAAATCATCTCCCCTTGAGGTGCGGGAATCGAACCCACGACCTTCACGTATCGCGCGTGCTGCTCTTACCAACTGAGCTAACCGCAAGTTATCGTAGGGAATGACATTATTCTGTTTCTTTAAAATAATAAAAGCATATTTATAACATTTCTTCCTTTTGCAAATATTTACGTAACCTCTGTAATTTTTGCTACGATTAGTGTCTCCGAGTAGTATGGTATTGATCTAGTTTTATATACCAAGGTCAAAATCTATTGAAGTAATACATATTCTCATAAAATATGTATATTGACGTCATATTAATGTAAAGTGGTTGCAACATTGTAAGAAGGAAATGTAACTTGTATAACCGATACTGTTTTAATTTGAAATGCAACGTAAATCAAGGTTTAATAAAATACTGTGTATTTAAATGCCTGCTCCACACTACTCGCGAAGTTACGCGAAGTTCGCCGCGAGGCAAAGTTAGACGCGGCGAGCACGAGGCGGGCCGAAGTGCCTCTCTACACTATCGTATTCGTCTAACTTCGTTCAACTTCGCGAGTAGTGTGGAGGAGGCAAAAAGGTCTCCGTGGCGTTGTATTCGTGACTAGAGAGTGGCTAAAAGCGTTCCTTCAGGCCTAGCATGTCAATACGTAAAATTTATCGCTTGAGACGACAAAAGTTTTTATTGCGTATGCTAGGCCTATAGGCCTGCATAAACATACCCCTGTACCATAGCCCTGGTGGTATGGTCAACAAATCTCTTTGTTATCGTTACCACCATTCAAATAATGGCCCAAAACGTCCAACAGCACAATGATTACATTGTATTTGTTGCTGTTGGTATAGGCCACCACTATTTCAATGGTGGTACGGCTAACAAAGAACATTGTTGACGATACCACCAGTGGTGTGGTATGGGGGTATGGTTAACAAGGAATGGCTGTAAGCATGCCACATTGCCATGTGACCGGGTGACCTCAGAAAAAGGTTAGGTTTGAGTTAAAAAGACAGACTAGTTAAATGAACCTCCTCAATCATGTCACGTGGGCCAAAATATATGTATAAAATAATAAATAAATATTGGACAACATCACATACATTTCTCTGATTCTGTGGTAAGTAGCTAAAGCACTTGTGTTACAGAAATCAGAAACAACGACGGCACCACAACATCCAGACCCGATACAATACAGAAATGTTCGTTTCCCATATTGACCTGACCGGGGATCGAACCCGGGACCTCAGAGATGGCGCGACGCCAAAGTCCAGCACGCTCGCCTCTCGGCTACGGAGGTCGACAATCAAATGATGCATATACTTATAAATTTGTGGGAGCCGATGACGGATAGCAATTTTTAATTCTCATAATTGAAACTGATTCACCTTGAATACAATTTAAGCGTTTTTCAAAACGAAACCTTTCGTTTGTTCGTTCCGTTTTTAGGAGTAGTCTGTTTTTGCTTAGCATCAAATACACTATGAATGTGGCCAACCGAACCTACATACGGTTTCGATTTACAGTGGGCCCCCGGTAGTCCGACAACATTTTGCAGGGCAGTGTCGAACTATCGAATTTGTCAGATTATAGAGTACCGCCTACGACCCCTATAGTCCGAATTTTTTTAACAAAAGTGTACCTTGTAATCCAACTACTGAAAGATTCATTACGATTTAGGCGATCTAAAATATCACATTTTTCTTTAGTATTTTGTGCTTTCGCTTCTGAGCTTGTGACGACATTACTAGGTACGTATACATAATACACAATGAAAAAACAGTAAACAATGAACACACGCTAGGCCGCATCGCTATCCTCATCGCATGTAGTCAAAATCAAACTAGGTAAGCAATCAGAATCAAAACAATACCCTACGTGTCGAGCACAATAGTGGTGGTGCGTACAAGTTGTAACTTGTTTTAAGAATTAAGAATTGGCTACTTGACAGTTTTTGAAAAAGTATTGTAAAATGTGCGCCCGTTCATTTTATATCCCAAGCAATTCGATTTATCTGGAAATAATCTAAATAACCAGAGCAAAATAAGATTTTGTGTAACACATTTAAAAAGCGCGCGAAAACGCTAAGTCACGTCACTGTTGCAATTATGACGTCAACGTCCTAGACAACGAACCGATACGCATAGGAACGACTTATTTTAGATAAACGGAAAATGTTCCAATAAATTCTTAATACGATTAAAGACACAATAATTCAATTAATCGGTAAAATAATAATTGTTTCGCCACATTAAAATAAATAATTTTCGCCGACAGCTGTCATTTCCGAATTGCAATGGTGGTTTCCGTTTCGGTTCTCTTGTTCCACAGATACAAAAACTAAAATTTATTTTGTAAAAATAAAATACTAACTATGCTTTTAATTAAAAAGTAAAAATGTAAAATGATTATATAACTAATAAGCTAACATATCTAACACTTTTCATATTTTATTGTTAACACTGTCAAGTAGCCAATTGAAACTGATTCATCTTGAATACAAATTAAGCCCTTTCGTTTGTTCGTTTCGCTTTTAGGAGTAGTCTGTTTTTGCTTAGCATCAAATACACTATGAATGGCCAACTTTCTATGTATTTACTTTTCTATGTTTTTATTTAAATTTAGAGAATAGAATAGAATAGAAATATGTTTATTGACACACAATACGATTAAAAAAAAAACAGAAATACACACACACAGAACATAATGTGGTCAATTAGGTTCCACCTCAGCAAATGCTGCTACGGCATTATTTCTAACACCGATACCATTGAAAATATACATCAAAATTTATTTGTAACCGTTACAAAACTATAATTTAATACGTCAATTAGAAAAACTCAATCAAAACTCAGCGCCGAAACTAAACCTTAAATAAATTAGCTCAAGGTTCAACATTGTTCTAAATGAAGTTCAGTATGTTGTCGAATTAATTTTTTTGCTTGCATCCGTCAAGGGGAATACCAAAGGCAGTGTAGCTTTGAGATTTAAATATAGGATTAGTTTATTCAGTTTAATATCATAACAGAAGGGATTAAGGTCTGATTTTTAAATTGTAAGATACGAGTAAGAAAAAACAACAAAGTTAGAGTGTTTAATACGACTTAATTCAAACGTTATCAGAATATTCCGTTACTAAATTACTTAATGACCTTTTCAATTTAAATAGCTGTTACTTTATCGGCTTGTTAAAAATTATCTCATAAAATTACTATCCGTTTTTCCCCAACCTTCTACGAGTCGTAGAAGAGCATAAAGCGTTTTAAAAATATACCTATACCTATATTGACACAAATTAAAACCTGTCAGTACCCGTTGCTCCATAGTAATATCAACACTGGACGCACTGAGGTACCAGGAACGCATAAGATACTAGGAGGTCTTTCATCATCCATAAATAGGCGTTTACACTGGCTGTCGCTTCATAGTAACACCTTGGTATTACTATCCGATGTACTTGGTCGGGTTTATCATAAAGAGTATTCTGATGATGAATGTTTTCCCTAATCCCGCCCTCCCCTTTCCTTCACAGAGCCGGCCAACGATGTCATCACTTCACCGTGGAAAATATTCCATTGCGAACAAAAAAAATTGGTAACTCATATCTCTGCTTTTTATTTTATTTATTTCATTATATGCTTTTTTTTCCAACTGACAAACTAACTGTATGTCTTGGTGCAAAATTAGTAATAAGTTTAGCTTATTATTTATAAAAAAGAACTGCTGAGTTTCTTGCCGGTATCTTCTCGGTAGTTATAGGTTCCGAACCGGAGGTAGCTTCATTTGCATTGTATAGAGACGATTCATAAGTATTACTAATGTAATCTACATGAATAAAAAAGATTGACTTTGACTTTGAGAAGTAGAGCTCATTGCCGGCTCATGTGTTTCCTCCTTCCTTTAACATGGATTCCTTCAAAAGGAGCGTGAAGAAACATCTTGCGGGCTGGTATGGCGATGCTAACGGATAGGATATTACGGTATCAGATCCTTTATCATCGTGATGTGGGTTCCTCTCTTGCTTACCAACAGGCTGGGAGGAGACAATTATAATATGCTGTTATAAAAAATACTTCAACTTGGTGTTACTCGGAGAAATCAAAACTTTTCGCATCGGAGTACGAGGAGCGCATAACGGGAAAGGAGGTATCAGCCACTTCTAAATGAATGCCTTCTATAATTTTACGCGCGGTTCCAATATTTGAAATACGATCCGTTCTAGCTACGGACAGTCATAAATTACACGAGGCGTAAGCTAAAAACGACCGACGGACGCCTAATGACAGCTGATATGGAAAGTAAATTTTAAATTAGAATTAACGACTCGTAGAAAACGAATAGTCATTACGGATAGTTAGACAGTCCAGAAATAAAAACAAGCTTGCTGTTCCTAAACGTAGACTACATAAAATAGGTAATTCATTTGTTGCTTTAAGCATAAAAATGTTTAATAAACTCCCTCAAGTTATTGTTGAGTTACCTTTATACAAATTTAAGTCATTTATCAAACGTTGTCTTTTGAATAAAGGCTACTACAAAGTAGAAGATTATTTGAATGATAAGGATCACTACCTAGTCAGCTCGCCTGTACTTGCGTATTTTATATTATTTTAAAAATATAATATGACACATTTTCTCAATCAATGTCAGTATTGGGCCACGATGACGCATGTAAGTCCTACACAGTTAATTTCATTTATTTTACAAATAGATACTTTTGTTTTATTTTATTTTTTTTCAATAATTGATTTTTAATTTTTATTTTACGATTGACAAACTAACTGTGTGTCTTGGTGCAAAATTAGTAATAAGTTTAGCTTCCATTTGTAAAAAAAAACTACTGAGTTTCTTGCCGGTATCTTCTCTTTAGTTATAGGTTCCGAACCGGAGGTAGCTTCATTTGCTTTGTATAGAGACTATTCATAAGTATTACTAATGTAATCTATGTGAATAAAAAATATTGACTTTGACTTTGAGTCAATCAGCAAAATAATATTGCTAAGCTAGTTTAAATTATACTATTTTAATATTCCACACAATATAAATTGTTTTTGAATAAATAAATTGAATTAAATTGAATTTAATTATTTTTGACACATTACAATTCGTAACATATTGAAACCGGATATTAATGCATACTTCAATGACTTGAATACACAAATATGACCTCAACATGGAATTCTACCGAGTATTTTCACAACTAGGGTCACCAGGAAACAACGCATTGACGTCATAGGTCATTGGCCGCTCTTTTTTTGACCTTGCTTGAGTTATAAATAAGTTGAAAGGGCCGACCAGTAATTCTCAGTAACTTTATTTATTTAAAAACTTGCACAAAAATGTACAACAGCTGGACTTTATGCTAGGGGCATTCTCTACCAGTCAACCCTTGCATCATGCAGAGAGTTTGTTTATGGGTGTCGTAAATTAAAAATTGCGTTATTAATCTAAAAAAATATATTTTATTATTTTATATACTAAACGCCGAACTAGCGAACTTTAAATATTAGAAACAGAAAAATTTTATCTCCCTTTGTGGTGCGGGAATCGAACCCACGACCTTCGCGTATCTACTTATCCGATAAGTATGTAGTTCTAAACATATTCGGCAGAGGGCACTTACCGGAGATACAGCAGAAACATTTCATCGCCTACGATAACTTGCGGTTAGCTCAGTTGAATGAGCAGCACGCGCGATAAGCAATAAATAATTGTAAGAATCTAAAAACTAGAAATCATTAAAAATCTAGAAAATTCCAAGACTAAGAGAGGTAGGGCATAGCGATTTTCGCTCGAACTGGAGCAGCCAGACTGGTGAAATACCTCCACCTTACAGAAGACCGCAGCCAAATTACAATCACTTCTGTGTTGTTGTGTTCCTGCGTGTGAGTAAGGTTTCCAGAGCTCCTGGGGGGTGCTACATTAGTAGCAGGGGTCAAGCCTTCAAGGTAAGGGCGACAAGTCCAGTAACAGCTTCATTATGCTGTACTTGTCGCCCTTAAGCTAAGACCTCATTACCACTTAACATCAGGTGGGATGAGGTCAATCTTGAAGTGAAATATAAAAAAAACACATTTCTACATTCTTTTGCCAACCCTAGTTGTTTTGTTTTTGTAGGCGTCCGAGATTAATAAGCAATCATTATGTTTATGAATTACCGTACACTTATAAAAAAATGTTGTGTATCTATCCGTGTGTCCGTCAAGGCTAATTTTTATTAAGAATCCCATTGAAACTGACAGCATATGACTTGGAGTTCATTAGAGATTGTGTTTGTATTTAAACCGATAGTATGATAAACTAGCTGTGCCCGCAACTTCGTTCGTGTGGACTACATACTTTCGTAGTCATTTCTACCCCTATCTCCCCTAATATTCGAAAAAAAAGATGTCCATATTTTAATCCAAGTTTCGAGCTATATTTGTGCCAAATTTCATATCACAAACTTGTAAAATAAATATGTTTTCATATAAGCTTCAAGGGCGGTACTACCCCCATCCCCCCTTATTTTCAAAACAAAAAGTAGGCTATGTCCGTTTTAGAGATCCAACGTGTAACTATAACAAATTTCATCAAAATCTGTTCTCTTTAAAATTAACCTCATCCCACCTGATGTTAAGTGGTTGTGAGGTCCAGGTCAGCTTAAGGGCAACAAGTACAGCATAATAAATCTGTTATTGGACTGGTCGCCCTTACCTTGACGGCCATGACCCCTGCTACTAATGTAGCACCCCCCAGGAACTCTGGAAACCGCACTCACACGCAGGAACACAACAACACAGAAGTGATTGTTTTTTGGCTGCGGTCTTCTGCAAGTAAGAGGTATTCCACCAGTCGGGCTGCTCCAGTTCGAGCGATAAATCGCTATGCCCTACCTCTCTTAAAAGTATTACAACTTATTTGTTGCGTAGTCACTACATAATATAAAACAGAGTCGCTTTTTCTGTCCCTATATCCCTTTGTACGCTTAAATCTTTAAAACTACGCAACGGATTTTGATTCGGTTTTTTTTAATAGATAGAGTGATTCAAGAGGAAGGTTTTTGTTTGCAATAAATAATAGGAAAGCCAATATTTCTAAGTATTTACATTACATCCGTGCGAAGCCGGGGCGGGTCGCTAGTTGACAATATAACATATTTATAATGAAAGTGTCAACTTCACATAGTCGTGTTAAATTTACACAATAATTAACTGTAAATATTTTGTTTGCGCTTAACATAACACCGCGCAATGCAACGTTGCATTTAAAATCACGTATAATGTTGCAGTCACGTGTAGATATTCTGTTCAAATATGCACTTTAGGTCGTCTGCATAAGGTCTGTGGAATTGAGTTTAGTGACCGTATTCGCTGTAGGATTATGTTCTTTATGCCGTTGGAGATAAGAATTGGAATTTTCGCTATTAAGGAAATGTATGTGAGCGTGTGTAAGAATTATAATGGCTCATTATGAGTGACCCTCTTCAGTTGAAATTGTATTGTTCTGTATTTAAAAGTGTTTACGATTGATGATTTTGATTTGACGACCTCCGTAGCCGAGAGGCGAGCGGACCGGACTTTGGCGTCGCGTCCTCTGAGGTTCCAGGTTCGATCCCCGGTCGGGTCAATATGGAAAACCAACTTTTCTGTGTTGTCTCGGGTCTGGGTGTTGTGGTACCGTCGTTGTTTCTGATTTCTGTAACACAAGTGCTTTAGCTACTTACCGCAGAATCAGAGCAATGTATGTGATGTTGTCCAATAGTTATTTTTTTATATGATAGATTTTTTATTCGTTTTACAGTTCCGTACCTAAAGGTCTACTCCCAAAAACGAAATACCTATGTCGGATCCGATGATCCGAAGGATGTAGTCCACGCGAACGAAGTCGCGGGCGCAGCTAGTAATATAATATGCAAATCAAAACTATGTTTTACTCCCGACCCGATTAATCTTCAAAAACGAAACCTTTCGTTCGTTCGTTTCATTTTTGGGAGTGCCCCCCCATAAAATGGGGCCCAGTCGGTTACAGAAGGGCCCCTCAAATAAATGAACTGAAAAAAAAAACAAATCCGGAGGAACAAACGAATTTTTTAAGACTTTCGCGTTCCATTTTAAACATTTAAAATAATTTAACGGGTCAAAACGCGACACCATTTTTATTTAATAGTTAATACGAACTACTTACTGCCCGACGTTTCGGTTAGGTTGCAGCTGAGAGTCAGCTCGTGAGCATGATTGGTGAAACCTAAACGGAACGTAGGGCAGATAGTAGTTCGTATTAACTACTAAATAAAAATGGTGTCGCGTTTTGACCCGTTAAATTATTTTAAACAAACGTATGGCTTCGTATTCGAATTTTAATCAAAAGTTTTGGAATTAAAACGTGGTTTAAAACACGTACATACGCAACAAATAAATATATTACCATCAATATTGGTTAGTTCCGTAACACCTACAAAATCTAACCACAATTACTGTATTAATTAAACAAATTCAATGTCGACCTTAATTGTATTCAAATTGTATTAAAACGACTCCAGTGGACCATTCTGGGCCTTTCCTGTCATATATTTATATATTATGTTCCAGTAACATCCATTCATGAGTAAATGTCGCTTTATATACATTGTCAGTATATTTAACTTCATTAGCAAAGTCAATCCTACCAATGTCGCATTAAATAGTCTATCTATAGCATGAATAAAAACGGTAATCGAGTAATTTTATGTAATGGTATACCCTGATTTTTTAATTGGTTCTAATTTCTTTTTTTTTTATATTACACTTCAAGATTTTAAGAGGTAGGGCATAGCGATTTCTCGCTCGAACTGGAGCAGCCCGACTGGTGAAATACCTCCACCTTACATAAGACCGCAGCCCAATAACAATCACTTCTGTGTTGTTGTGTGTGAGTAAGGTTTCAGGAGCTATTGGGGGTGCTACATTAGTAGCAGGGGTCAAGCCTTCAAGGTAAGGGCGACAAGTCCAGTAACAGCTTTATTATGCTGTACTCGTCGCCCTTAAGCTATGACATCATTACCACTTAACATCAGGTGGGTCAATCTGTAATTAATCTGTAATCAAAGTGTAATTAAAAAAAAACTTTTCGTTTTTGGAAATATAACTATATCGGGTGTCGAACTTTAATCACTTTCTTACTTATATCCTTTATCGCTTAAATCAAATCAAAAGAACGAACACCTTGAAAGGGTACACAAGTTATACAACGACTTAGCTTCTAAAAATAACGCGGTCATTTTTAGAACGATTTCTGACGTACGATGAATGTGAGTTTTGAAGTTGTTTTACGGGGGAACCTGTCTTACGTCCTGCGTAAAATATTCCATTCGTACGCATTAATTTATTAGAATTACAGTCAACAGAACGTCAAGTAACACATCTACTTAGTTCAATATTACTTCATATGCCAACGATATAAAGGGGTCTACTCCCAAACGACGACCTCCGTAGGCGAGAGGCGATCGTGCCAGACTTTGGCGTCCACCTCTGAGGTTCCGGGTTCGATCCCCGGTCGGGTCAATATGGGGAACGAACTTTTTTGTATTGTCTCGGGTCTGCGTGTGGTACCGTCGTTGTTTCTGATTTCTGTAATACAAGTGCTTTAGCTACTTACCACAGAATCAGAGCAAACAGACAGACAGACAGACAGAGTTACTTTCGCATTTATAATATTAGTAGGGATATTTTATTTTTTGATAACACTTTATTCATATTCGAAGTGATTTGGTTGCGATTTTGAGATTAAGTAATTGCTATCTGACATATTTCGTTTTTGACAGTTTTCAGTCATATACCTCAATAGGTCCAGTTCATTATTAATGCAAGTACCTATCTTGTCTTTTTCCACTAGGCTGTTACCCCCTGTAAACATGTGTATCCATCTTGAGCCACAGCTTCTATTACAAGTATAAATGCTAGTCTCATCAGAGGTCCCTGAACCACAGACCGGTTCATTGCAAGTATTTTTACACAAAGTCACAAGTCTTGGACGCAAAATGCGTTGCAAATAATGCATTTAGTTTATTGTCATAATATGAAACTACTCTCAAAAACAAAATATGTCTGATTCGATGATGGATAGCAATTTTAATTCTTATTATCGTAACAAACTCACCTTGAAATGCGAATAAAGTGTTACATATTAAAAACCACGGTTTTAATTCCTGAACTTTTGATTTATCATCAAAAACGAAAAATTTAATGATATATCGTTGTTTATAATTTACTAGCTGTGCCCGCGACTTCGTTCGCGTGGACTACATCCTTTCATGGTCGGTTTTACCCCTTTCTCCCCTAATATTCGAAACAAAAAGTAGTGTATATTTTAGTCCAAGTTTTGAGCTATATTTGTGCCAAATTTCTGGTCTCTAACTTCAAAAATAATCATTTTTCCATATAAACTTTCAAAGGTGGTATTACCCCCCCCCCCCCTTATTTTCTCATAAAAAGTAGCCTATGTCCGTTCTTGAGATTCAACGTATACCTATACCAAATTTCATCAAAATCGGTTGAGAGGTTTAAGCAGGAAAGCGTAACAGACAGACAGCCAGACAGACAGACAGACAGACAGACAGAGTTTCTTTCGCATTTATAATATTAGTAGGGAGTAGGTATTTTAATAGAGCATATCTGTTGAGTTTGTTGCGGCGCTTCTTCTCAACAGAACCAACCTCGAGGCGCTGGTAGGAAAAAATAAATAATTGACGTGCAAAAGAATTTATTGTGTATGTGTCTGGGTATCCAATTTACTTCGAATGCGAATTAAGGTTTTCAAAATAAATAAAACAAAACAATGTTTAAGTAATTTTAAAAACACGTTTTAGCTTCCGATTTTATTATAATTCTTCAAAAACGAAACGTTTCGTTTGCGATTATCAATTTTCGTTCTAAGCCTACTTAATACCTTCACAAGACACGGTATGACCCCGATATCTAACAAGCCTATCTATATAAAATACATAATTGAACTCATCTTGCGGTTTGGTACGTGTCTGTCCATTTGTCCGTTCCGTCGTACATACGTGACTGCTAATACTACACAGTTAAAATTTAACTTCAGTCCGGAAATTTAAATTTAGTTTGTGCCATCCTACGACATTACCTACAAGTTGACACAAATACGGCGTCTGCAGAATTGGCGTAGAAAACAACGCTCCATACGTAATGCACGATTAGCCGATATATATATATATAGTGAGTGGCGACGGTACCTCTGATATCGCGATGTAGGATCGATATATTGATATATATATATAATGTATATATATTTTAGTTGTTTATATATATACGTATATACAACAAACCAATATTGGTAGTCGGACCTTGATACACGAGCAGATAACAACAAAAGCATTAAAATAAATAAATGGAAACTAAGAATAAAATCGGTCGGTTAGGAACTCCGGCAGGGTATAAAAGGCCTTATTTTGCAACAAAATTAGTAGTTGCTTACGAAATACATGTAAAAAGAAAGTAACATCATGGCTAAAATTACAAAACTACACCAATATAGAAACATTTTTAACTTAGATAATATATATATATATATATTGTTTATAACTACTGATAGCATGGTAAAGAGAGGGGTCTCTACTAATACAGGTTTTTTCAAACTTAAAAGAAGAGACCCACACATTGTAACAACAACAAAATTGTAGTTAATAAAGATATTTTTGATTTTTTTTTTAAATAAATGAAAATGAGCGTCTTTTATCTTTACTGGTAACACTTATGTATAGTCTCTATACTAATCAAATGAAGCTACCTCCAGTTCGGAACCTAGAACTACCGAGAAGATACCGACAAGAAACTCAGTAGTATTTAGATTAAAATCTAAGCTATATAAAAATCATAAATTACATTGCTTGACCAGGAAATCGAACCAATGACCCAAATATTTTAAGTACTGGACCATTGAGGCGATAGAATAAAATAGAAAACATCTTTTTTCATGTAAGCTTCACAAAATCACTTATGAATCGTCAGTACAAGTTCAGTATTCTACCGCCGTGTTCGGAATGTTGATGGTGTCGAGTACTAGGACAGCAAAACACGCTAGGAGGTATCACACAGCGGCTTATCAATTTATTATACACCTCGGCTTTTAAGCTACACTTCAACCTTTAGGTTGTGCAGATGATATCGCAGTCGCTCTATTGTAGAATAGAATAGAAAACATCTTTCTTCATAAAAGCTTCACAAAAGCACTTATGAGTCGTCGGTACAAGTTCAGTAATCTACCGCCGTGTTAGGAATGTTGATCATGTCGAGAGGTACTAGGACAGCATAACACGCTAGGAGGTATCACAGCAGCTTATCAATTATTATACACCTCGGCTTTTAAGCTACACTTCAACCTTTAGGTTGTGCAGATCAGATGGCTCTCGCTCTCTTGTAGAATAGAATAGAACAATATCTTTATTCATGTAAGCTTCACAAAAGCACTTATGAATCGTCAGTACAAGTTGAGTATTCTACCGCCTTTAGTAGTATCTAGTATGGATTTTAAGGAATGTAGATGATGTCGAGAAGAACCGGCGAGAACACTCGACACTTACTCATTACATTAAAAAAAACCCCGTACCCAAACAAAGTACGCAATTATTATGACAAAAGGTTAAAAATGACAAACTCTATAAAAAGCAAAAAATAAATTTTAACACTACGTAAGTACCAACAAAAGCGTGTCAGATTATCTACTCGGAACTTCGTGCCAACTTTATGTCGGATGTATAACCGCTAATTTTGGACTGCAAATGGTTATCTTGGCCTGCTGTTGACCGTACGTATGAATTTTTTTATTAAATTCTGTCGCGTAGGGTGTTAAAAATAACAATGATTGAGTATACTAGGTACTTAATTAAATTGTATTGATATACAATGTTATTTTGATATGAAAATCATCCATTTTGTATTGTTAGTTATCAGACTGCAGTAATATTAATATTGTACATCATGTGAGGTCCAATTCGTGCCAAACTAGTCTTTAACACCTTTAGATAAGAGCGAAAGGGAACAGCTGTTTATTTTTATTGGTAATTGTATTGTGTATTGTTTATTATTAAGATTTCCTTGTGTTCGGGGTCGAATTAAAGCAATGCATTACTGTGGAGTAGGAAGTGAGGAAAAGAACAACTTTCAGTAAATATCAGACAATTTTAAGAGAGGTGGGGTAAAGCGATCTATCGCTCAAACTGGAATAGCCCGACTGGTGAAATATCTCCACCTTACAGAAGACCGCAGCCAAATAACAATCACTTCGGTGTTGTTGTGTTCCTGCGTGTGAGTATGGTTTCCAGAGCTCCTGGGGGGTGCTACATTAGTAGCAGGGGTCAATCCTTCAAGGTAAGGGCGACCAGTCCAGTAACAGCTTCATTATGCTGTACTTGTCGCCCTAAACTTATTTACCACTTCACATCAGGTGGGATGAGGTAAATCTTGAAGTGTAATATAAAAAAAAAACAGATTCTTTCATACAAAAGTTTCCCGCTAACTCCCGTTCCCGTGGGAATTTTGCAATATCCTGTTGCAACTAAGCTTTAAGTTTACTAAGGTGCATGCCAAATTTCAAGCGTCTAACTTAAGCGGTTTACATTTTTCATACATTCAAATTCAAATTCCCGTTCCCGTAGGAACTTCGGGAATTCCTTTCTTAGTGCACCTCTACGGTACCTAAGCTACGTCCCTTCCAAATTTCAAGTGCCTACGTTTAGCCGTTTAGGCTGTGCGTTGATATGTCAGTCAGTCAGTTAGTCAGTTTCTCCTTTTATATATTGAGATGTATATAATGTAACTAGCTGACTTTATACGTGGTTATAATACCTTACAAAGTCCGCCTATAATGAGATCTAGTTTTGCAATGAAGTCAGTACATTTCCGCGAAATTATCTATTATAAGTATCAATGTCGAGGCTAAACTATGACGTCTTTGTATGTGTCAACTATTATACTAAGTAAACTATGTAATACTAGAAATAATACAACTACGTATCACGTAGACTTTTAAGAGAGATAGGGCATAGCGATTTATCGCTCGAACTGGAGCAGCCCTTACAGAAGACCGCAGCCAAATAACAATCACTTCTGTGTTGTTGTGTTCCTGCGTGTGAGTAAGGTTTCCGAGCTCTAGAGGGGTGCTACATTAGTAGCAGGGGTCAAGCCTTCAAGGTAAGGGCGACAAGTCCAGTAATAGATTTATTATGCTGTACTTGTCACCCTTAAGCTAGGACCTCATTACCACTTAACATCAGGTGGGATGAGGTCAATCTTGAAGTGCGATATAAAAAAAAAGACTAGGTTTCCGATGAAAAGTATAGTAAATTAAGGCAATTGGAAAGTTTTCTGTGAATGTACGAATAATACGTACATAAACAGAAATCAAAAACTGTTTATGTCACTATAAAGTAACGTAAAATATATAATTTTTGAAAACCTATCCATTGATTGGTCTAGACATATCCACAAGTATTTTTTTTTATAATGCACTCCAAGTTGACCTCATCCCACCTGATGTTAAGTGGTAATGAGTTCCTAACGACAATATGAGGGCGACAAGTATAGCATAGTAAAACCGTTACTGGACTTGTCGCCCTTATCTTGAAGGCTTGACCCCTGCTACTAATGTAACACCCCCCAAGAGCTCTTTACTAAATCAATAATTAAAAAATTATTAAAAATACAAATCAATTCAATTTAGTAAGGTGGAAACCTTACTAAATTGAATTGATTTGTATTGATTTGAAAAAAAAAATAGTTTCAGTTTTAAGTATGGGGAGCCCCTAAAATTGATTATTTTTTTCTATTTTTGTGCTTGTCGCTGCTGCCGCATTGATTCCATTGTCGCAGCAGCTCATGCTGAGGCTGGGACCTTATTGGCTGCACTGACCCTGTTCAATGTTTCTCACGTGTTTGTAATTGTGCTTTAATGTGTGTGCCAATAAATGTTTTTTCTTTCTTCTTTCTTTCTAAATCTTAATGCGGTTCACAGAATCTACCTGCCAAGTTTCAACAATAAAAGTCATAAAGTTTCGATCATAAATACGGACGAACAGAGAGACAGACAAACATGACGAATCCATATGGATTCCGTTTGTCGCCATTTGGCTACGGAACTCTAAAAACGAAACGAACAAACGAAGGGTTTCGTTTTTAAAGATTAATCAATTTTTTTTTTTCATACGTATTTTTGTTGTTACGAGCTTATTTCAATAATGGTGGCGTGTAATGGTAGGTTGGGTAGGTGGAATGAATTTTGTTGAACCTATCGCATATTGTCAAAAATCGGGACAATGTCTTCGAAATCGGGACTGACTCGGCAAAATCCCGGGACAGGTTAAACAGACTGATAATAAATGAAAAACAAGCGTGCAAATCGACGTAGCTTTTCCTTCCAATAGCCTCCAACGAATGTTTGTTTGTTTAAGTAAGTATGTACTTTTGAATGCCATGTCATGTCTTCAAATGCCTAGTTCAATGACCTTGTGGTGTTACGTGACACGGTGGACACGTGTCACCCATACCTAATAGAGATGATGACTCGGTGAAAAAAATTATTAAATATTGTATTCAGTTCTTCAGTTATATTTTCAAAATCTAACTTTAGCGTTATTTTTCCTTAATCTACCTACTAATATCAATAAGAGAGGTAGGGCATAGCAATTTATCGCTTGAACTGGAGCAGCCCGACTGGTGATATACCTCCACCTTATAGAAGACCGCAACCAAATAACAATCACTTCGGTGTTGTTGTGTTCCTGCGTGTGAGTAAGGTTTACAGAGCTCATGGGGGGTGCTACATTAGTAGCAGAGGTCAGGCCTTCAAGGTAAGGGCGACAAGTCCAGTAACTGATTTATTACGCTGTACTTGTCGTCCTTAAGCTAGGACCTCATCACCACTTAACATCAGGTGGGATGAGGTCAATCTTGAAGTGTGATTGATACAAAAAAATATATTATTAAGAGTCTCCTCTCTTCCTCTGAGTCTATTCCCAAAAACGAAACGAACAAGCGGAAATTTTCTGTTTCCCTAAAGTACATTAAGTTCGTGAAGAAAAAACAATTAAAAATCAGCGAAACATTTCATTTTCCGTTTCGTTTTTGGAAGATGGCCTACTGCGATGGGACAGTAACACTTCTACTCAATTACTATATTAATTTCCTTGTTACAAACGAAGAATAAATTACTAGTTTCGTTATCAAACAGCTTCAATTAGAAGGCTTCATTGTCTTCCGTAATTTCCTTGTTATAAATGAGATGTAATTTAAAAATAAGATAACAAAACATTCTTTGTTTAGATGTAATAAAACTGTTCTAGTATTGCTTTGTTTACAGGAAACTAGTATTATTTGTATTACAGGATGTCTATTGTAATATCTTTTTGTTTTATTGATCAGTGCTCTAGCAAAAAACAAGTTAATATATTTTTTTATTGCAGTTAAAGATTGACCTCATCGTGGGATGAGGTCAATCTTAAACTGCAATAAAAAAAAAAAGTTGCGATTAAATGAATAAAAATATATATTCGTCAACGGACTCGACATATTTCGTTTTCAGCAGTAGACCTTAAGATATTTACAACATATATATTTAATTGGTGATTAGGTCAAGTTTTTTATATGTTTAGTGCGCAAAAACGTCAGTCTGTAACTCGTTTTAAACGACTTGAGTTAGCTATAAACAGGAATAAAAAAAAACTGAACACATAAATTGAACAAAAACAAGTTATGTCGATTAAAAAAAAGGTATATATTACTTCATACAAGTTTGTTAACTAATCCATACTAATATTATAAATGCGAAAGTAACTATGTCTATCTGTCTGTCCGGCTATAAGGCTATAAATAAAGGGGTGGGGATAATATCACCCTTGAAAGTTTATGTGGGAAAATATCTATTTATTAAATTAGAGATATGAAATTTGTTCCAATCATAGCTCTAAACTTGGATTAAAATATGGATAACGCCTATTATTATTACCCCACTCTGGTAAACTATTTTTTTTCTACCTTAAGATTCTCCGCAAGATATTGCTTTCTAGCGATAAGACCGCCCAAATTTTTATCTGTCTGTAAACCAATTTCTATTAATATTCCGTACAATAAAGTGTATATATTTATCTAAGTCAGCGCGTACTGATTTTATGAGCTTTTAAATAGATTCCATTAAATATAGGCATGTTTTATACAAAATAAATAAAAATCAGTGGAAAATGGTGATATCCATACTAATATTATAAATGCGAAAGTAACTCTGTCTGTCTGTCTGTCCGTCTGTCTGTTACTCTTTCACGTCTAAACTGCTGAACGGATTTTGCTCGAAACTTGGATTAAAATAAAGACTACTTTTTGTTTCGAATATAAGGGGAGAAAGGGGTAAAACCGACCATAAACGGATGTAGTCCACGCGAACGAAGTCGCGGGCACGGCTAGTAAATAAATAAATCGATACCTCCCACGTAAGTTGTTGTTTCCCACAAAAAAAGCTTTTAACGTTTTTACTAAAAATAGCCTAATTTTGAAGTAATGAAATGCATCCAAAATGAAAAAAAAAAATAAAAACTCATGTTTTAATTTTTTTTTATTTGGATGCATATATTATCGAAATATAAATAAATATTGGCCATACATTATACATTGCTCTGATTCTGTGGTAAGTCGCTAAAGCACTTGTGTTACAGAAATCAGAAACAACGATACAGAAAAGTTCGTTGTCCCATATTGACCCGACCGGGAATCGAACCTGGAACCTCAGAGAAAGCGACGACAACGTCCGGAACGCTCGCCTCTCGGCTACGGAGGTCGTCAAATTACGGAGATTAAGCGAGCGAAGCCTGGGTGGACCGGTAGTATTTAATAAGATATCAATTGAGCTAAATTTACTAATTAATATATTATTTTTATACCCGCATGCCTCTCACCTGCCACCTCGAGAGGAAGGCATGGCTGAAAATCAGCGCTTCTCAGGACCTCTGTCCTGCCTCAGCACAAGCTGAGCCATTGCCTTTAGCTCAAATTTTTACTTTTTAAATAATTGTATTCTGTATTTGTTTTTAATGTGTCTGAGCAATAAAATATTATTATTATTTTAACATAAACTTACGATGTGGCTTTGAGAAAAAAAAATCTGTTCGTCAAATAAATTTTTGAACCAATCTACAATAGGCTAATTCGAAAAAAAGTGGCGCACACTTTGGTGAACTATATTTGTGCTTATATTTAATTTTTCACATCTTTTGTACATACAAACCATATTTTATGTATAAATATAATAATATATTAAATTTTTCTATTGACACTACAAAATCCGTGTGCAGCAATTAAAAATACAAGATGAAAAACTCACCTGAACAATTATCCTTTGAAACAACTTTGTATATGTATATGTCACTATTGTATGACGTCTAGTATGTCGCGCGGATAGGTAAAGACTGAGTTGCTTACCTGACACTGAGCTCATTGAAGGGTCGCAAGTATACGCCAGGGATGGGCAACCTTATCTCACTCTCAATTCGTTTATTTATTTATTTATTTACTAATTTGGACATCCAGTGGCTGTTACATTGCTCCTCACAAAAATATGGTCCATCACATAGCACAAATGCACAACCTTTTAAGGTGACACATCATTCACAAAAAAATAACACTTAATGTATCCTTAATAATATAAAACAGTTTTTTTACAAAAAATAATATTTTAAAGTAAGGGGGGAAAATAAAACAAGAGACTCAACCTTTCAATTCTTAAATATCATCAACGCAGCTCTTTTAAAGCTGGGTAAACTGTCACTAAAAATGTCTACATCCTGACTGATATTGTTATAAGTAAATGATAATCTAGAAATTGCAGAAATTTTTTTAAAGGTTGATTTTAGCAATAGACCGACATAACAAACCGGCTCCCACCTGTGTTCATCTGGGCAAACGTCTCGGGATACGGAAATTGAAAGATCGCAATAGAGGCGGACAGTTAAACCTACTTCTTACAACCTTATAAAGAAACATCATGTCTTGAACCTGTCTTCGAGTCAGTAAGTTTATTCACACAATTTCAATTAATTTATAACGCTTGTATAAAGAATAGATTTTTATGATTTTCATAGTGCTTTACGCTGCTCTACCGAACTTTAAATATTATAAAGAAACAGAAAAACATGTTTTTCATTTTACTTGAGGTTAGCTCAGTTGGAAAAGCAGCACGTGCGATACGTGAAGGTTGTGGGTTCGATTCCCGCACCGCAAGGGGAAATGAAAATTTCGCCAATTTCCCCAAGTAACAATTATGCATCGCCAAAATTATTATAAACCAATATTGAAGCTACAGCCGGTTCGGAACATAATCCTACCGAGAAGAATCCGGCAAGAATGAACTTATGTATATAAATATGTTACAGGTAAGAGAGGTGGGGCGATTTATCGCTCGAACTGGAGCAACCCGACTGGTGAAATACCTCCACTATACAGAAGACCGCAGCCAAATAACAATCAATTCGGTGTTGTTGTGTTCCTGCGTGTGAGTAAGGTTTCCAGAGCTCCTGGAGGGTGCTTTATTAGTAGCAGGGGTCAAGCCTTCAAGGTAAGGGCGACAAGTCCAGTAACAGCTTTATAATGCTGTACTTGTCGCCCTTAAGCTAGGACCTCGTTACCCGCGGTTGTTCCCCCCACTGCCGAATATGGTTCGGCAGTGGGGGGAACATCTTCGACAGTCCACGTCGGGTCGGTGGACTCTAGATGCGCTCGGGCCAGTTATTTTGCGCTGGATCGAGCGCAAACTTGGATTCCTAAGCTTCCATCTGGTGCAGGTTTTGTCGGGGCATGGATGTTTCGGCAAGTTCCTGCACCGGATTGGCAGGGAGCAGTCTCCGGCGTGCATTCACTGTGGCGCGCCAGAGGATACCGCCGAGCACACTCTGCTCATATGTCCAGAATGGACAGAACAACGCTGTTTGTTGTCTTCTGTGGTGGGGCTTAATCTCTCACTCTCAAGCATGGTCGAGGCTATGCTTGGGAGTGAGACGGCCTGGAGAGGCGCTGTTTCTTTCTGCGAATATGTTATGGCGCAGAAAGAAGCAGCGGAAAGGGTCAGGGAGGACGACCCATCCGCCCCTGCATGCCGCAAGCGCAGGCGGCTCAGAGCGCGGCGGCAATTCGCCAGCGCACAATTTCCGCGCGGAGACCGGCCGGCTGATGGTGTGAGGGCACCTCAGTCGGCATTGCACATGCGGTCTCCGCAGCGTGGTGGGGGTGGTCCAGTTGGATTGGCCGTCCCCAATCTCCCCCCGACCACCAGGGGGGGAGCAGACGGGGCCGCGTAAGCGGCCATTCCGCCGGCGGTGTTGTGGTGGGTAAGGCTTAGCCGATTTCCCGCGGCACCGCCACTAGGGCGATGGAGGTCCAACCGGGGGGTTTTAGTGGGTAGTCCTGCCCTTTTCAGGGCAGGGAGTCCCACACACGCCGTTATCCTCCCTCGGGTGACGGTACGGTGCATCAACGCATTTCCCCCCGTCAACAAAAAAAAAAAAAAAAAAAGGACCTCGTTACCAGGGGAGAGAAGATGGGGCCGCACAAGCGGCCATTCCGCCTGGCGGTGTTGTGGTGGTTATGGTTTTCACTGCTTCCCACAGCATCGGCGCTTAGGGCGAAGAGGTCCGCCGGGGTGTTTTAGTGGGTAGGCCTGCCTTTCAGTTTCACAGGGCAGGAGAGTCCCACACACGCCGTCACTCTCCCTGGAGTGGCGGTACGGTGCGTCACGCATTTCTCCCCGTTAAAAAAAAAAAGGACCTCGTTACCACTTAACATCAGGTGGGATGAGGTCAATCTTGAAGTGCAATATAAAAACTGACGATTTTATTAAAATCATTTCTTGCTCTATCTACCGAGACAAAATGTTATAGACCACTGGCTTTGATGACCACGTATGATCAAAATACCGAGGCTTGCGTTTTTCTTGTCGAGTGGGTTCTGACCACTTTTATACGCTCGGTTCACACATCACAATATTAATATTAGTTCAGTCCAGAAGCTATACCGGGCCTGGCTCACATAGGAAATGTCATCACCGGATGAAAAGTTAATTTGAACCTTATTGCTGCTTTTTAACACTTAAAAAAATATAGAATAGAATAGAAAATGTCTTTATTCATGTGAACTTATACAAAAGCATTTATGAATCGTCAAGTCAAATAAACTACCGCCGTGTTCGGAATGTTGGTTCTATCGAGAAGAGCCGGCAAGAAACTCCATAGTTACTCTTTTCAATATTTATGTTTTCTGTTAATATTTTCTCAATAAATGTTTTGCACGGCCATGCCCGTTTCTCGATATTTACTATTTCCTCTACCTAAAATTTGTCTGGAATGGATTGCTTTCCAGCAATGAGACCTCTTAAATTGTACTTGATTATGTCTGTTAAACCAATTTCTGTAAATTTTTCTGTACAACGAAGTGTATCTATTTATCTATCTAACATATTCTTCTCAATCAATTCTTTGTTCTGGAAGACTTACGAATCAATTCACAGCTAATCAAAGGGATGTGTGAACTTAATGGATGTGTTCTTTGAATGACGTAGACATTTGAAATTAATTGGGGTAAAAAAGGGCCAAAGTTTTTTTGATTTAAATATAAGGTCTGCTTACAATCCATACTAATATTATAAATGCGAAAGTAACTCTGTCTGTCTGTCTGTTACTCTTTCACGCCTAAACGGCTTAACGGATTTTGATGAAATTTGGTATACCTAGGTATACGTTGAATATCAAGAACGGACATAGGCTACTTTTTATTAGAAAATAAGGGGGGGATGGGGGTTATACCACCTTTGAAAGTTTATATGGAAAAATGATTATTTTTGAAGTTAGAGAAATGAAATTTGGCACAAATATAGCTCGAAACTTGGATTAAAATATAGACTACTTTTTGTTTCGAATATTAGGGGAGAAAGGGGTAAAACCGACCATGAAAGGATGTAGTCCACGCGAACGAAGTCGCGGGCACAGCTAGTCTTATATATAAAAATGAATCGCTGTTCGTGAGTCTCGCTAAAACTCGAGAACCGCTAGACCGATTTGGCTAACCTTGGTTCTGAAATAATTGTGGAGGTCCAGGAAAGGTTTAAAAGGTTAGAAACTAAAAAAATTGGCGTTACGAAATTCGCCGGGACAGCTAGTGTATTATAAATTGCAAGAATGTATAGATGTCTGGATGTCTGCATGTATGTATGTACACAAAAACTATTGAGCTGGTTTAGACGGAATTTGGTATGAAGAGAGATAACATGTAGAATACTCTTTATCCCTAAATAATGCTGGCGAAGTCGAAGGGAACAGCTAGTATGATATAAGCATATACTATATATATACAACGATAATGTAAATTAACTATATATAACATAATATAATATAAATATTATTATACAGTTATTCCTATGCCGTCATAAATCGCACGCACCCGTTTTTTGTATATGTACTTCATTTCACTGTTCGATTTTTTTATTTACGGTAATTACTGACTAACTTAACTTTATAGTAGTAGAACGTTTTGTGGAAGAGTGAAGAGTGTGTCAGCTTGATTGTATTTTTGCGGCCTTTTGTTCATACCTTCTGGACTGTATATACTTTTACTGGGCTCTTATGATTGTTATTCGAGTATTGCGGACTTTGATTCTTTCGTTTTGGTAATCGATGATTTAATGTTTTTGTTGCTATTTTAATACCTTCATTGAAACTGTTTATTTTATAATTACGACCTCCGTAGCCGAGAGGTAAGCGTGCCGGACTTTGGTGTCGCGCCAACTCTGAGGTTTCGGGTTATATCCCCGGCCATGTCAATATGAGAAATGATTTTTATCTATATTGTCTCAGGTCTGGGTGTTGTGGTACCGTCGTTGTTTCTGATATCTGTAAAAGAAGTGCTTAAGCTATTTAAATCAGAGCAATGTATGTCTAATATTTAATTATTTATTGTAAATTTTAGTTTATATAAAGATTAATAGAAAAAGGCTTACTACAAATGCAGGAATACAAAATGACAAATATTGAAGGATCTAGAAATTCTCAATTCAATTTTTTAGTTTTATTAAAGTAGGACAGTGAAACATTATTATTTTGAAAAGAGTAAGCATCGAGTTTAATTTCAGTGTCAACATTCCGAACACGGCGGTAGAATGCTGACTTTGTAATGACGATTCATATTTAAGTGCGTGTTGAGTGAACGTGAATAAAGATAGATATAAATTTTAGAAAATTATAAGCAAACTAGCTTTTGATGCATGCTATATTGAAAATATCTATCTTACACGGCTTAACTTTTTTCATACAAAAGTTTTACCCCTAACTCCCGTTCCCGTACGAATTTTGCAATTTCCAGTTGCAAGTAAGCTTTAAGTTTACTAAGGTACCTGCATGCAAAATTTCATGCGTCTAACTTAAGTGGATTTTCCCGCTAATTCCCGTTCCCGTGGAAATTTCGGGAATTCCTTTCTTAGTGCACCTCTATGGTAGGTACCTAAGCTACATCCCTTCCAAATTTCAAGTGCCTACGTTTAGCAGTTTAGGCTGTGCGTTAATATGTCAGTCAGTTTCTCCTTTTATATATTTAGATAGATGAAGAAATTATAAACAAGCTTTAAAACAATTTAACAATATTTTTTTCGCTGCCAGGCATCCAGTCAATATAAAATTTAAAAAGGTAATTTAGAAAAAATATGGCGCAAGGAAAAATAAACCGAACCGTAATTACAATTTTCTTCTCGAATAAAAATTACAATACGATTCCATTTTGAACGAATTTCACGTTTTAAAATCGTTTTCGAAATTCCGTAAAAAATTGTATGCTTCAAACGGCTTGATAGAGGTCGAAAGTCAAACTCACCACCTCATGCATATTGTATGAACATTCATTTAAATATATTAATTGTTCCTTTCCGTACCTGCATGAACTGGTTAACATATTCAATGTCGTTGAATTTTTACCCGTTTATAGAAATAGCTAGAACCAGCTTTACTTTTGAAGGTACACTTAAATTTTGGTTTATATTCGTTTTGACGATGCATAAGTGTTACTTGTAACCAACATGAATAAATGAATTCATTATGATTGTGGGATCAATGCTTTTAAAGTAATAATTAAGGCTTAGCTTGAAAACATTTTGAAGGCAAATTTGCGTCGTATGAAAGATTTTTAAGTTAGTTTTTTTGTGGAATATTGACTAGAATTCTTGAGGATCTTGCTTACGTTCACCCCGCAAGTTTCGCCCCTCATACCTATAATGAACCTGTTCGCCCTTGAAGTATTAAATGGGCACGTTAGCCCCTTATAAATTGTACGTCTTGACACGAGGAACAATAATTAATTTGTATTTTGCATGGAACTATGGATCTTCTTAGTAAGGTAGCTGCAGCACTTGTGTTACAGAAAACAACGACTACAACACCCAGACCCGAGACAATATAGAAAAAGTTCGTTTTTCATATTGACCTCGGGAATCGAACCTGGGACCTCAGTTCGCCTCTTGGCTTCGGAGGTTAGATTACAAATAATTCAATTATACTAGTTGGGAGTGCACACATAATTATAATGTAACTAGCCTTCTTAAATTAAAATATTACATTAAAACCTTAGAATAAGATACTAAATAAAATGTCTCTCCTTCGGTTCTAGGATTGTCATCCGTATCTGTATCTACTAATATTATAAAACAGAAGCATTTCTAATGCATAAAAATGGCACCACGAAAAGTAAGGCACGGTGGGCGTGGCTTAAAAAGTGAGCTAGCGACGGTTCACATACCGTTTTCAAGGACGCAGCGAAGTCATAGGCGCGGACCAATCACAGCGCTTGTTCCATCCCATTCTATGAAATGACGTAACTAACGAACTGTCTATATGTCGACCTTTTTAAGTGTCGATACTTTACTATATTCCGAATCTGTTGCTTGTGTGCTTCACATGTGTTTTGGTGCCGATATTCAATTGGCTACTTGACAGTGTTAACTATAAAATATGAAAAGTGTTAGATACGTTAGCTTATTAGTTAAGTAATAATTTTACTTTTTTATTTTTTAATTAAAAGCATACTAAGTATTTTATTTTTGCAAAATAAATTTTACTTTTTTTATCTGTGGAACAAAAGAACCGAAACGGAAACCATCATTGCAATTCGGAAATGACAGCTGTCGGCGAAAATTATTTATTTTAATGTGGCGAAACAATGATTATTTTACCGATTAAAATGAATTATTGTGTCTCTAATCGTATTAAGAATTTATTGAAACATTTTTCGTTTATCTAAATTAAGTCGTTCCTATGCGTATCGGTTCGTTGTCTAGGACGTTGACGTCATAATTGCAACAATGACGCGACTAGGCGTTTTCGCGCGCTTTTTAAATGTGTTACACAAAATCTTATTTTTCTCTGGTTATTTACATTTTATCTAGATAAATCGAATTGCTTGGGATATAAAATGAACGGGCGCACATTTTACAATACTTTTTCAAAAACTGTCAAGTAGCCAATTATAGTTTGTATAATGGGAATTCTTCCACGATTTTTTCGTTCACTGCTTGCAAAAAATAGAGTATGATACATGACACATGAAACAAAACAAAAGAAACAAAAGAAGAGAGACAGGGCATAGCGATTTATCGCTCGAACTGGAGCAGCCCGACTGGTGAAATACCTTACAGAAGACCGCAGCCAAATAACAATCACTTCGGTTATTAGAAACAGAAAAATTTTATCTCCCCTTGCGGTGCGGGAATTGAACCCACGACCTTCACGTATCGCGCGTGCTGCTCTTACCAACTGAGCTAACCGCAAGTTATTGTAGGCGATGAAATTTTTCTGCTGTATCAACCGTTAGCCTTTCGGTAAGTGCCCTCTGCCGAATATGTTTAGAACTACATACTTATCGGCCCGTGGTACATTCGTTGGAGATAAAAATTTTCTGTTTCTAATATTTAAAGTTCGCTAGTACGGCGTATAGTACTATAAAAATAATAAAATCAATCACTTCGGTGTTGTTTTGTACCTGCGTGTGAGTAAGGTTTCCAGAGTTTCTGGTGGGTGCTACATTAGTAGCAGGGGTCAAGCCTTCAAGGTAACAGCTTTATTATGCTGTACTTGTCGCCCTTAAGCAAAGACCTCATTACTACTTAAAGTCAGGTGAGATGAGGTCAATCTCGAAGTGCATTATAAAGGTAAAATAACGAGCTTTTTGGATACTAAAAAAGGTTTGTAGCAACCCTGACAATTTCTGGCAATATTGTCAAAGTCAAATCACCAAACGTCAACGACCGGACACAAAAATGTAATCACAAAATGTCAGAGCGTTGATTTCACACAATCATTAATAAATTAACAAAAATTTCATTCTACCACAATGTTTCAGAGGTTACGTTGGCGAGGTTTTGTGATATCCTCTCCGTTCACGAGGGGTATCACAGGTTCTTTGGGAGTTCCAAGAGGTTTAAGAAGGTCACTCACTGCCTCTTCGATTTAGATGGCACTGTGCTTGGTGAGGCTGAAGGTTTTTTACTGTTCATGAATGACTAGCTCACCCGACAGACGTAGTCCGATCTTAACGACGGCTATTTACTATTTACTTGAAGACCTCGGTGGTGCAGTGGCTAAGGTAGGCGGCCAAAGCGCGAAAGGTCCCGGGTTCGATTCCCGGTCGGGTCAATTTAGAAAACGAACTTTTCTAAATTGACTTGAGTCTGGGTGTGCTGGGATGACGCCCCCAGTTAGTATCCGTCGTCTGGTACTCATAGTACAAGGGAAAACCTTAGTTTGAGACCAGGGGATTGGTGTGATTGTCTGGCGCATTTATTTATTTATTTATATTATTATTATTATTTAATTTAATACCTTTTTTTTACTTTTTCTTTCATGAGAACCTTCCCTTGACAATTACAAACACAACAAAAAAAAGTGAAGCAGACACCCATAGGAACAAACTACCATGTTTATATTATTACCAGCACCTACTAATTTGGTAATTTTCAGATTCTGAAGTAATGTACCACAAAATGATAAAACAGATATGTGAGAAATATGGAAGAAAATACACGAAAGACCTTCGTATAAGGGTAACTTGAATTGGATTAATAATTTTGTTTGAATTACAATTGTGAGCAATTGCAAATGGATTCAAATACGGTTAAAACCGATAATTTAGTAGTTTTACATAGATACAGTTTTGTAGTTCCGCTCAGTTTTACCGTAATCGTCACTTTAGCCATATTTCTTCCTGTAAGAGTAGGTTTCCAGCGCCTCTACATGTTTTTTTTGTCGGGAAATGCCTATCGCACCATCACGCGGGGAACAGACAGTGTTGTGTCGGGCTCGCACCGACTAAAACCCCCTCGGTGACGAACGCTGCGCAGTTGTGGGGGAGTCGGGATCCCATGCGGACTCTACACAGGCCCCCCCCACAGTGCCTACCGCTAAGGCCCTCCTCGTCGCGCACAACGCGCAGCTTGAACGTGTCAGGCCACCTGACACCCCCCACCCCCTCACCACGCCTGGCGTATCTGGTCCTAGCAGCGGATCTGCTGTTGTGCGTGGAGGATATGGAGGTTGGCACACGCAATACCGCATCATCTTCTTCCTTCCGCGGCCCCACCACGACGCGATACACACCTCACGCGGCAGCGCGTCACTGTCGGGTCGCGGAGGACAGGGAGGCGACGAAACACCGAGGTCCTCCTCTTCCTCCGCGATCTACCTCTGCCCACAAGGCTTGCTGTAGAGCCACCTGCTCTCCGCGGCCCAGCTCGGGATCTGTCTTCACTTCACCCTGAGCGGTATCGGAGGCTGTGTGGCATGGCCAGCCTCAACGCACCAGACCACAGAATTACTGAGCCCCACTCCCATCGCTATAAGTTATGGAACCCAGCGGGGGTGGAGTCCTTATGTACCCTACCCTAAAGCCGACCCTCGTGGCACTAATACAATTTCCATACAATTTCCTTGCTACTTACACCGCTTTTGTTCGTTCTAAGGGTACTATTTTCCAGATGTATGGCGTAACAGACCGAGAGCTATGTATGACCGTAGTTAAAGAGCTGAAGATGCCCATCTCAGCTGATGAACTTGAGCTGCAGCTGGGAGAAATGGCCAAGAAAGTGCTGCCTTCCGCGCCGCTCCTCAAAGGTTTGACACTACTATTGGTTCTATTGAAATTAGGGGGTTTACTCCCAAAAACAAAATATGTCGGATCCGACGACAGATAGCAATTTTAATTGACATAGGTACAGGCCTAGCATACGCAACGCGACTAAATTTTACCGCGCTCTTAACAAACGTCTAAATCGATTGAAGTCAGTGCGTCAGGTGTTGATAGGCCAAAAATACGAGTGCAGTGTGCTATTAGCCAATCAACAGTATCGAAACTTTTGTCGTCTCATGCGATAAATTTGTCATAATATTGCGTATGCTAGGCCTGATAGTCGCGACCAATTCCCTTCAAATGTGAATTAAGCGTTTCCAAAAAGCAAAATATTATTAATGCCAATCATAGCCCGGTTTTAATTTATGTTTTAACCTTTTGGTTTATCTCCAAAAACAAAACCAGTCGTTTGTTCCTTTCTTTTTTTGGGAGTAGGTTCGTAGGACTTAATTTGTAACTTTATGTAATACATATACCTACATAATTCCATATATTTTGGCTTACATGCGTCATACTTCAAAACTATCATAGAAACATCTAATAATTATGAATTATCGCCTGTATCCGTTAATTCACAAAAGTCGACCATCATATAAATCACAATTGTGGTTGAGACAAAACAACACAAAATTGGTAACCTATATAAAATAAGTATCTGTAACGTTACGAATACATTAAAAGGAGCGACATCTATCGCCGAGTAGCTAGGTGAAATAGTTTTTTTTTTCGACAAAAGATGGCGTTTATTACACATTGCTATCTATTGGCAGGTAGCTGAACTGTAAAAGAATGACCCAAAGGCACGATGAAGTACAATAAATGTTAGTTAGATGGCAGTAAAAGCAATTGCAGCGAGCGACATCTTTGGTCAAGTAGTAATAATATTTCGTCTGTTTAATATTGGTCAATATATTGCATTCTCTTCTACTTTTATTGATACGTAGTTCGATTACCGTTTTCATTTGTGCTGTACCATTAGGATAAACAAAATTGGTAATTTAAAAGTTCTACGTTGTGACAGATTTGTATGCTAATTTCTCACTATGTATAAGATTGCTTTTTAGCAATAAGACCACCTACATTGTTTGGATATGTCTGTAAAACCTATTTCTGTTCATTTTTAGAACAATAAAGGGTTTCAATTATATTAGAAACAGAAATTTTTTATCGTACTATACGCCGTACTAGCGAACTTTAAATATTAGAAAGGCTAACGGTTGATACAGCAGAAAAATTTCATTGCCTACGATAACTTGCGGTTAGCTCAGTTGGTAAGAGCAGCACGCGCGATACGTGAAGGTAGTGGGTTCAATTCCCGCACCGCAAGGGGAGATAAAATTTTTCTGTTTCTAATATTTAAAGTTCGCTAGTACGGCGTATAGTAGGTACTATAAAAATAATAAAATCGGTTTCAATTATCTTTCAATTTCCGTTGTTTTCGTGCTTAACTTACTATGGTAATAATCAGGTGCAGAACGCCTGCTGACCCATCTACATGACTACAAGATCCCGTTGGCTCTCGCTACCAACTCGACGGAGCAGGCAGTGCGGCTCCACGCCACGGCCAGGCCTAAGCTATTCGGCTTGTTCGACCATAAGGTACGGCAGCATGCCATGGTAAACGCTTGCTATTCGATATACTCAATCTTTTATTGCTGCTATAATGTAGATACAGTACAGATGTTATGCTTATAGTTAGATCATTATAGACCCCGTTAGGGCACTGCAATGTGAGAGAGGACGCTCGTGTTTCAACAACTTAATTGTCTGACAAAAAGGCGACACTTAATAAAAATAAATAAATAAAATTAAATACATAAACACAGATAAACCCACTAATTGCGCAAGATATAGGTATGTTTGTAAGGAATTAATTTGATAATAGCGAGTGTGTGTGTGTTTCTGCGTGTATATTAGTTCTTATGCGTACGGCATAATGTCGGTACAAAGTCCAAACCCCTAACAAAACCGGAAAAATCTCACAAAGTAAAAGTGTGTGTTTGTGTAAGCAGGTAACGAAGCTACGATGTCCGTGTCTTTGAGCCCAACGCTCTACTCCCAAAAGCGGAATTTTTCGGATCCGATGACGGATAGAAATTTTTGATTCTCGTTATCGTGACCAATTCACTTTGGATGTAAATTAAGCGTGTTCAAAAAACAAAATATTATTACTACTCTACTTCTATTCTATTCTTCAGCTTTATAAATTACTAGCTGTACCCGCGACTTCGTTCGCGTGGACTACATCCTTTCATGGTCGGTTTTACCCCTTTCTCCCCTAATATTCAAAACAAAAAGTAGTCTATATTTTAATCCAAGTTTCGAGCTATATTTGTGCCAAATTTCATATCTCTAACTTCAAAAATAAACATTTTTCCATATAAACTTTCAAAGGTGGTATTACCCCCCCCCCCTTATTTTCTAATAAAAAGTAGCCTATGTCCGTTCTTGAAATTCAACGTATACCTATACCAAATTTCATCAAAATCCGTTCAGCCGTTTAGGCGTGAAAGAGTAACAGACAGACAAACAGAAAGACAGACAGACAGACAGACAGACAGAGTTACTTTTGCATTTATAATATTAGTATGGATGAAGATAATACTGCCTATGCAATGTTTAATAAGATTTACTAAAGATTAAAATTACAGGTTTGCGCAAGTGACCCACAAGTGGACAGGGGCAAACCGCATCCAGACATATATTTAGTGGCCGCCTCCCGCTTCCCGGATAAACCCAAACCCGTGCAGGTACCGTCAGCAACTTCAGTAAGCACGAACAAAACAGTCGAAACAGTCTTCTTTCCTCCTAGCATGTATTCAGATCATATATCCATTATCAAAAAGAAAATGAAAATTTACCTCTCCTTACTTCCGTTAGATGATGAGAAAGTATCTATGAAATGCTTATAAAATACCGTTTTTGGTCGAGCCAAGGTTACTAACTATTATGAGTATATAGTGATTTTCTTTTTCAAACATTCGCGAAACTTAACGTCGACTTTTCCTCAGTGCTTGGTGTTCGAAGACTCGGCGGTTGGTGTCGAAGCGGCTATAGCTGCTGGTATGCAGGTACTTATAAAAGCACATCAGAGGACACACTTTGTATTTACACACACTTTATTTATTTATTTGTAGTCGACTGTAATAAAATGTATTTTATGGATCCCAAACTGACAGTACCTACATATTATATCTTATTGATTACCCATTTGTACGTGTAACGTGTCTATTGGAACCGCTTGCATGATAAATCGTTCTTAAACAAAGTTTAATGGAAGCCTGTGCTTTGCCTTCAAACGTAGAATCTAAATGTGTTATCTTTCCCCAGGTTGTGATGGTCCCAGATCATCGCTTAGACAGAGAGCAAACCCGAGGTGCTACTATGGTGCTACGGTCTTTACTAGACTTCCAGCCGGAGCTATTCGGTCTGCCGCCATTCACTGAGAGGCCAGAGAGACGCGAAATACATTCCGCACCTAAATAAATCTCATTTGGCAAGCATTAAGATATACTACTTACGACATCTATCGTTGAAAAGATAAACAGTTATCTCGTGCTATTTGAAAAGCAAAGGCTGAGTAACGCCATCTACTTGTGAATAGCTAAACTAAAAAGTAGTGGTATGGCTAGCGACATCTGTTGTCGAGTAGGAAAACTATTTAGTTCCGAATTTTGCCGTTGCGCAGATAAATCTTGCTTACGTAAAATTTTCGTTTGTTCCATTATTTTTACGTTGGTCTAAGACTTAGATTTTAGCCCAAAATGTGATGTATATTCATGTCTAAGGTTATTATGAAAATAACTGCATTTTTTGGACCATTATGTTTTATTTAACCAAACCCATATACACTATAGTTACATACAATTTTTACTCTAAATAGGCATTAGTTTTAATAGTGTTTCTATATTATTTACAACATTTATACAAAATATGTATACACAAATCATTTTACATGGGGTAACTATAAAACAAAAAATATTTGGTTGATACAAACGGCAAATATATTTTTAACAGAAATTGTGACAAAACGCCTTTCTTATTATAAATTAAAAATAGAAACAAACAAAATGCTTTAATAAATGAACAAAATGAGGGTTTTTAAAAATCTTAACACTAATTATGGATGTATGAATATTATCTTTTCATTATAAAGTAGGTGTAAAAATAGTTTACAATTTTGATTCAACCTTTTTATAATGTTGATATAAAATAACACAACACAATATGGTTCTTAGTTATAATAGAAATACGTATTTTCGTATTACCTCCGAAAGCTTAATTGGAAAATAATTTTATTACGCCTTATTTAAAAGAGATAGAAAAGGCAAGCATTCCACATAGAAAATGCTCATTTCACATTAAATAACATGTAATTTTTAAAGTTTATATATTGTGCTATATGTAAAATCACAAATTAAAAATAATTTAACTCTTTCATTCTTTCTGAAGAGTATTTTTTTTATTTGCAAACTTAACCCAATTTGCAAACATCTTACATATGAAGGTTCCACTGCAATAATGATAAATGTCCTTTGTTTTTGTTCCGAGATATTTGGGTGTTAAGTTTATAAACGTCGTTCAAAATTCAGCCTTATTGCCGTTAAGACACTGAGCGTTCTAGACGTGTAGTCAAATATCAGAAACGGTTTTATCTCAGTACTGGGAGCGATATTGCCTAGTAAGTAAACGAAATCACTAGCTGCATGTATAAAGTGACCGAATGACGTTGATCACATAGATTTTAATATTTTGGACATTCATCATTATTGCCGTGGACCCTTCAAATATTTTATTTTAAAAGGTTCGCTTGCCATAGTCTGGCAGCCGACCCCACAGCATCACACGAATTTATACAACTAATTTCTTATCCCTTGTATTTTTATATTTTCATTTTTAATCCATCAGTCTCTTGGGACAATATTTGTAATTATACAGTAGGCACTTAGCATCCCTTATTAATAACGACAATACATCGTTTAGTTGTTAAAATACATAGTGTTAGTTTAGTTAATAATACAATTTAAGTCCACTATAACATATTTTTGGAGCAAGCAAACTTAAGAAAATTCTTGTTTTAGTTTTTACCATTTGGGTGTTTCTCATTTTTGAAAAAAAAAACTGTGATTCGAATTTTTTAACTGATACTAACAAAACGAAATAGTCCTACTTTTTGATATTAAAGTATGTGTGAATAAGCGTTATTTCAGAGAAAGAAAATTAAATATTTAAGGCAAATAGTATTCTATTTTAATTTTTTTATTAATAAAATGTTCCCTTCCGTGGATGTGATCACATAGATTTTGTGAAGAAAAATAAATGTTGCGTTTTATCTGCTACTATGAACACGTAAAAAACGATGCTATTATTATCTTAAATGCATTTGTTTCCGTAATACAAGAATATATGTATATGCAGCTACTAGAAGGTATTTATTTTTTCACTTAAAATGTGTGATCAATTTTTTTTTCACTTCCATGGATCAATGTCACGCTGGCCGTACAAGAAAAATAACAAGCGTGTATCTGAACGCATATGGCCCCAGACAAGCCAAAGGACCCTGTCTCTTGTCCCCAGTTATCAGTTTCAGCCAGTGGCGTAGCGTCTGTGAGTAAATAAAAAAATAATTTTCATTCTCAAAACTCGTCGAGCTCAAGTGGTCACAACTGTGTTGATGATCAAAGGTATGTACTTTACATCTATGCCTTTACTTTGTGTGATTACAATGTGTTTTGGTGTGAAAAAGACATGGTTAAACAAACATGCTTATTCCTGTTTTTGAGGTTTTGTTATTGGAGCTTAAATGTATAAAAGTCACGTCCGTGGAGGTCACTTCCTTGGTTCCGTGGATAAAAATCGTGCCATGGAAGTGACCTACGATCCACGGAAAGGATTAGCCTCTTCAGTGATTCTGTTTTTTCCAAGTTTTAGTTTTTGTTGACTTTGTAGTAGTGTATGTTTCACTGAATAAATATTTATTTACTTACTTTATTATTATACTGAGTATGGTAAGGGCTTGCGCAAGTTTTAAGAAGGTGTTAAGACATGATGATTGCTTGGCTGCATTTGCTTTTTTATTTTGATTTAGAAGGGGACGCCTAAAACTAAAAAACGTCCAAAAACAGCCGAAGAAATACGTCAGCAAAAACGAGAATGTGAGAGAAGGCGAAGAGCTCGCATAAAAGAAAATGCTGCCTTATACAAACGTCCTTAAGAAAAAGATAGAGCAAGAAAGAAAATAAACTGAAGCTGGTAGCTAATATGAAATAAATAAACTTAAATATTACAGATATATTGATTAAAACTATAAACAGAATAAATATTGTACTTGCTGCTTGTATATTTATTGCAGCAGATACAATTTAAGCAGATGAAGTAGCTGTTCCCGCGACTTCATCTGCTTAAATTAAATATAAACACATAAATATAATATTGTATATAGTTAGCCTTCATCAGTTCCTTAGATTTCATATGCAAAAATATTTTTTCAAATCGGTCCAGTAGTTTCGGAGATTAGCGCGTTTAAACAAACAATCTCTTACGCTTTATAATATTAGTATAGATGTTTAATAATGTTTCGTGATTGTATAAGAATCGATTAAAAAATGTGAGACTGACGATTACTAAGACTACATATTAACCCAAAACTAAGTACTATGTTAATTACTTTACTTTTTACTTTTAAGGTGAAAACAGCTTACTAGAAAGTTCCTATTACTTACATAACATAATATTCTTTGATATTAAAAAAATATATTGAAATAATAACACAGATCTTTTATTTTCAACACATTGTTTGTTCTGCCATGACAAATATTAATAGAACAAGGATGTGACAATTCCTACTTGTGTAGGGAATGTCACTTCCTTGGATTTGCAGTCACTTCCATGGAGGGCAATTTTTTTTAAACCTCATATCTTAGTACTTATGAGATTGCAAGCTCGGCAACCATTTTTACCATGATGCCCAAGGCCAACACTACTAAAATGCATCAAAAATTTTATTTGAATATCATTTGTGCTTGATGACATTTTATTTTATTCAAAAATGAGAACTACCCATTTATAGGTTATGTTCATGGATAAAATATTATACAGTTGGCATCAAATAGTTAGACAATCAGGGTGTTCAATTAGATGCAACAAAAAGTCAATTATATCCGTACAAATATGAATATTAAACGAATTACATTTTTAACCTAGAAATAATTTGGATGGTGATAAAATTTTACACAAATTATTCAAGACAGTTGAATTAGCAGGTTTAAAAACTGTAGGTACGTAGGTGCAGTTTAACGTAGTGACAAAATAGTGAGAACATTGTAGTAGCGCCACAGCGCGTGCAGCGGCGTGAAGCTGAACTACTGTGTTCACCATACAAAACTGTCACTTCATAAAACTACTTTTATTACCGTTTTTTTAACGAACGAAGGGTACAGTTAGCGAAATAATAAAAATAGCCATACTGGCTGTAATTCTATTTTTCGTCTCAAATTCTTATTTCGATTCATCCCCCTTTTAAAAATGTTTATTTTTTATTATTTTCAAAATAAAATCTGGTAATAAAGTAACAAAAATAAATTAAATTGGCAAGATGTTCTATTATTTACATTAATTTAACAACCAAAAGTATTATAATCATTTAGTACAAATAATCTAGTCATATTTAAAACTCAGTAAAGATATTTCGTTTGTGAATTTGTATTATTTCTATAAATTTACAGTATATATACGAAAATAACAATATAATTATTAGTCACTCGTAATTAATATTTGAAAAATATATCTTTGCCTTATTTGTTTTTACACAAAGCCTAAAATATAATGGAATCTTTTTTTGCCCCAGAGTTTAAAATTTTAACAAAAATATAAGTATATGATAGTATGTATTTGGAAAATAGAACCTTTGTTTTAATTTTTATAGCTTTTTGATAAATTCAAATTCTCCAATCAGAATTGAATTACAATTTAAATAAAATGTATATTTCCATTGTGTTAAAATCAATAGTATCATTTTTTATCCTTTACGACCAATAAGCCTTACATCCAACTTTATTTATTTTTAGTTAGTTCAGCGATTTTACCAGTTTAAGGTGTAAAATATGGACGTTGGCAACACAACCTGCGAATAAAGAATTTGAAAATCAAAATTCTTAAGACTTTTCGACATTAAACCGCAAGTCCAATCGTAAACGTGAACAACGCGTCTAGAAATCTTTAAAAATCCTGATTGGAGAATCTCAATTACACCAAAACTCATTATTCCATTGGAGATCGTACACTTCCATCACGACACGATCCTAAAGGTGTACACTACACGTCAAGTCCCAGAAATAGTTTCATTAAGATCCAAAGTAATATCATTACCGTCACAATTAACGATTTTATCATCTGCCTGTGTTTTCTTAATTCCCTGCTTAACTATCTTACCGTTAACAATAACCGTTCCGTTTTTTAACACGATTCTCGTCTTCGTTTTCTTGTTAATACCGTACTGCTTCAGCTGTTTCAAACCGTTAATACAATTATCATCAAGTTTTACCTTCTCGTCTCCATTGCAAACGATTTTGAGTTTAGTTTTGTCTGTCGCTGCATCGACGCCGTTAACAGCATCAAATTTACTCTCTTCTTCAAGCTTCAATCGTTCTTCTTCCAATCTCCTCTCTTCTTCTGCTATTCTCTTTTCTTCTTCTGCTATTCTCTTTTCTTCTTCCGCTATTCTCTTATCATCCTCTGCCTTCTTCTTCTTCTCTGCTATCTCTATCCTTCGCTGCGCGTTCCACCAGGGCATAAACCTTTGGAACATCACCCTGGACCTGTGTTGGGGCTTGAGGACCCAGGAGACAGCCATGTCGACGTCCGCGATCCTGTAAATGCGAGGAGGAACTAGTTAATCTTACTAATATTGCAGATGTGAAAGATTCATGTATGTTCATGTATAGATGTTTTTATTCTTTGAGTAGAGGTCTGAGGAGTAATCAAAAGGACTCGCATATTATGAAGTACTTCTAATGTTAAAGCAGAGAACTGCATTCTCCATAATTACATCACTCTCAGTTCAATCAATCAGGCACAAAAAAATTAAAAGAACACGGCACATGAATTTACAAGGCAATAATGCAAATTCCATTATAAGTGGTGGTTCTTTGATTGGATACCATACCATCATGCCCTTTATCCCCGAAGGTAGGCAGGGTTGAAAGCACTAAGCTCCTTCAACCGCTTTCACAGCCATTGCTTTTATATTGTACTAACTGTGCCCGCGACTTCGTTCGCGTGGACTACATCCTTTCATGGTCGGTTTTACCCCTATCTCCCCTAATATTCGAAACAAAAAGTAGTCTATATTTTAATCTAAGTTTCAAGCTATATTTGTGCCAAATTTCATATCTCTAACTTCAAAAATAAACATTTTTCCATATAAACTTTCAAAGGTGGTATTACTCCCCTCCTCCCCTTATTTTCTAATAAAAAGTAGCCTATGTCCGTTCTTGAGATTCAACGTATACCTATATCAAATTTCATCAAAATCGGTTGTATGGTTTAAGCAGGAAAGCGTAACAGACACACACACAGACAGACAGACAGACAGACAGACAGACAGACAGACAGACAGAGTAACTTTCGCATTTATGATATTAGTAGGGACTAGCTGTGCCCGCGACTTCGTTCGCGTGGACTACATCCTTTCATGTTCGGTTTTACCCCTATCTCCTCTAATATTCAAAACAAAAAGTAGTCGTACGTAAGGGCAGCTGCTAGTTGTGTTATATGTTAAAGCTCACCTGCTCTTAAACCTCTCCCTGTCGCGCGAGTACCTCTGCCAGTCGCCGGCGCGCGCCTGCCGCGCCGCGAACGCCCAGACCCGCATCACGTGCACTTCAGGCGGCCGGGACGAGAACTGAACCTGGAACCAATGACAGAAAATACATGAGAAGTGAAATTAAAATACTATAAAGAGAGGCAGGTCATAGCGATTTATAGCTCGAACGGGAGCAACCCGACTGGTGAAATACCTCCACCTTACAGAAGACCGCAGCCGAATAACAATTACTTCTGTGTTGTTGTGTTCCTGCGTGTGAGTAAGGTTTCCCGAGCTTCTGGGGGGTGCTGCATTAGTAGCAGGGGTCGAGTAGCAGGGGTCGAGCCTTAAAGGTAAGGTCGACAAGTTCAGTAACAGATTTATTATGCTGTACTTGTCACCCTTAAGCTAGGACCTCATTACCACTTAACATCAGGTGGGATGAGGTCAATCTTGAAGTGCAATATAAAATAAATGAAGTCGCGGGCGATCGCTAGTTCCATAATAAATAAATAAATGCGCCAGACTATTACACCAATCACCTGGTCTCAAACTAAGGTTTTCCCTTGTACTATGAGTACCAGACGACGGATACTAACTGGGGGCGTCATCCGAGCACACACAGACTCAAGTCAATTTAGAAAAGTTCGTTTTCCAAATTGACCCGACTGGGAATCGAACCCGGGACCTTTCGCGCTTTGGCCGCCTACCTTAGCCACTGCACCACCGAGGTCGTCAAATAATAAGTGTGTAATTATCTCTCATCTCATCAATTCGTAAGCCTACTTTGTAGGCAATGGACAATGCGTTTATTTCAACATGGCGGACATATTGAACGAGACAATCGTCATTGTAGTTAGAAGAATGTATTTGTCATTGTTTTACTAACGGGTGTAGTGTGAATAGAGTGCTTATATTGTTGTCCGTTTAATGATCGTATTATTAAGATAACCAGTACATACAAAAGCACGTAAGGCTACACAGCTTGGACCTAGTACCGGCATTATATCGTGCGTAGAGTAATACCCTTACTTTAACCCGGCGTCGATGACGTGAAAATAATTACGCAGGCAGTGACGCTGGGTCATCATGACCCAAAATTCAGCAATGGTTTGTAATCAAAATAAAAGGATTATCTTGATTTTCAAAATTATTTATGATATATGGGTTCTTTGTGCATAACGAAAAACATAAATAATGCAAGTGTATTTCATAAATATTTTTTTGTTGACTTAAAAAAAGCATATGCAAAATCGACTACGAAAACATAACTACCGTATTTATGTCAGTTTTTCTACATGTATTCTTAATAATGTTTATATTTTTCAATGTTACATGGAAATAGCTATGTTATTAAAACATTTAGTAATAATAATAATAAATGAAAAGCTTTTAAACTATTCTATCTGAGACTTGGAATTGTTGCAATTATTGGAAATTAAAATGACATGGTCTGGACATTATGTTGATTTGGGATGATGCATAGGTGTGAAAAATTTTCTTTTCCTTTTTAAACGGACATAACAAATATGTTCTGCGAGTTCTAGGAACCTTTTTTGAAGGTTTATTGTAAAATCTAGTATGTAAATTGACATGTGTCTTAGGAAGTCGTAAATGATCTTGAGTCTATTCAAGCCCGAGGTTTTTCAGAAACTGTTGCCATTTGGTGCGAGTATCAGTATTGTTAGTTAGATATATTATGTTTGTTTTTATGCCCGATTTATTTAGCACTGCAAAAAAGTCGTCAGAGGCCATTCTTTTGAATTTCTGCTCACATCGTAAGTTGCTCTAAGTTTGTATGACACATACTTTGTAATTATTTCGATTAATATTATTTTTAAAATTGCAAGCCGGTATCAAATACGCGTTGAGACATGTACCCTACATTGTTGACATCCGAAGCGTCATCTTTTCCTTGTTCCGATTGAGATTCCTCTAACACCGCTAAAATTCTCCCTAGATAGTTATTTAATGCCATTTTCAACAAAAAAACTAAGAAAGAACCAAATAAAATACATTTTATGACTAAACTATACATATTTATGATAAAAACAGCAAATAAATGAAAAGAAGCTAAATCATGAAAACACTACGCCGTCGATGACGCCGGGTCATATTTACCCGTTTTAACTTTACGCAAGTGTATCTCCTTCCGCGAACGTCGTCGCACTTCGCAAACTTGATATATAGCTAAAAGAAGATTGTATCTCCAGCTACATAAACATTCAAATCAAACGGTTGGCGGAAAAAAAACATATACCCATTTTAAATCGGCCCGGGTCATTTTGACCCAGCGTCAATGACGCCGGGTTAAAGCAAATTTAAAGCAAAATTGTACAATACTTTATTATAATATAACTAGCGGACCCGACAGACTTCGTCCTGCCAAAAAGATTTGGAATGTGGCTTGACTCTAAATTTTAGTTAGAAAACGTTTGTATGTGAAAAAGAAAAGGGCTGTTTTTAGGGCTTTCCCGGCAATTATTAGATTTTTTCTCGCCGTATGAACCATCCTTGGACTTCAACGAACATTTAAAAAAAATAATTATCAAAATCGGTCCAAGCGTTGTTGAGTTATGCGCTTACCAACACATTTTGCGATTCATTTTTATATAATAGAAGACTAGCTGTCCCGGCGAACTTCGTAACGCCTATTTTTTTTAGTTTCTAACCTTTTAAACCTTCCCTGGACCTCCACAATTATTTCAGAACCAAGATTAGCAAAATCGGTCTAGTACTTGTCGAGTTTTAGCGAGACTGAATGAATCGCTGTTCGTTAAACAGCGATTCATTTTTATATATAAGATAAAGTATTGTACGTTATTTAAGGTAATTGTACTCTATATATGTACTAATATTATAAAGAGGAAAGATTTGTTTGTTTGTAATGAATATGCTCCGAAGCTACTGGACCGATTCGCAAATTTATGTTATCAAATAAAAAAACATAAAAAATGACAAATGTAGTTTTACCTAAACTGACGATTCATAAATGCTTTGTAAAAGCTTACACGAATAAAGACATTTTCTATTCTATTCCAAAGAATGTCTGAATAACACATTTATTACATTAAATTCAGCCAAAACGCGGAAGATACCCACTCATCGCCGAATACTACACAAATGAATAACCGAAACAATTTAGAACCAGCTCAGGGGTTCGTCGATTTATTTATAAGAGGGGATCATTCTAAATTGGTCGGTTTACACTCATCATCGAGTGACGTCACCACTGAGTCAGAGACACGTAAACAAACAAATAGTGTGGGTTTGAAATGATGACGTAATAACTGTATAATGAATTAATCGTAATACGACCTCCTCAGCCGAGGCGAGACGGATTTGGCATTGGAGCGCCATCACTGAGGTCCCGGGTTCGATCCCCGTCAGGGTCGGCTCAATATGGGAAACTAACTTTTCTATATTGTCTCGGGTCTGGGTGTTGTGGTACTGTCGTTGTTTCTGATTTCTGTAACACGTGCTTATGCTCCGTTCCAATATTTGAAAAACGATCCGAACGATATAGTTATAAATTATAGGAGCCGTAACCTGACAACTACTGAGGAATGACCGACGACAGAGAATATGGAAAGTAAACTCTATTATTATAGTATTTCCTCTACCTTAAGGTTGTCTGGAAGAGATCGCTTTCCGCCTAAACTGTACTATAATCATTCTGTAAAACCTATTTCTGTACAGATTTTGTGCAATAAAGTATATCTATCTATAAACTCGAGAACGGTATTAACGACTTACGAGTCGTAACTATCAGTTTTTCAACAGACTACGGTCCGTTGGAGAAAAACGAATAGTCATTTTTGACACATTAAGTATCGTACAATATTGGAACCGGTTATTAGTGGATACGATGCTTTAAATCTGATGGCGTGAAACCCATTTTTTAGGGTTTCAAGATTGACCTCATCCCACCTGATGTTAAGTAGTAATGAGTTTCTAGTTTTACGGGCGACAAGAATACCATAGTAAAACTGTTACTAGACGTGTCGCCCTTACCTTGAAGGCTTGACCCCTGCTACTAATGTAGCACCCCCCAGGAGCTCTGGAAACTTTACTCACACGCAGGAACCCAACACCTAATGTAATCTATATGAATAAAAAAATATTGACTTTGACTCTGATTTAATACATTTCTGGGAAGACGTTCCAATTCTTCTTAATGCTACCTGTTTTTCTATTTCCCATTTTACAAATTCACCGAAATTCGTGACTCCATATTCAAAAGTAAATATTCGCATTCGCGGATACCAACGGCAGATATCCGCGGAGATTCGTTACATTACTAGTTTGTAGGGAAGTCCTCCCTCCTACGGAGCGGGGGAGTCCCGCTGCCCGCACACAGCAGATACGATACGCAAATTACATATATTTCCCCCCCCTAAAAAAATGACTAATTTGTTAACTTCTTGTACTGCAAAACAACAACTATGTGTTCTACTTAGAGGTCGTTATTCATATTTTTTACGCTTACAACTGGGTATAGTAAATTACGGAAGTAGGCCAGTTCCGTCAGTCAGTTGTACTTAACATAATTTATTTAGTAGGTTAAGGTTGTAAATGCATATCAATATTTTGGGTTGTACTAAAAGGTATGTTAAATGACCGTTAAATGCTACTGACTCTAAAATAAATAAATGTAGTGGATGGGAAATGATAGAAGCAAATTGTAAATAAGTAATCGAAATATATTAATCCCTGCTAATCTTTACTAATATTATAAATCGGAAAGTGAGTTTGTTTGTTTGTTTGTTCCGCTTTCACGCCGTAACTACTGAACCGATTGCTTTGAAAGTTTGCAGACGTAAAGTTACAAGCCCGGATTAAATAAAAGAGTACTGTTTATCCCGGAAAAATTGATATTCCTGAGGGAAAACAAAAATAAATGGAGATCCGAAGACTGAATTCCACGCGGGCGAAGTTGCGGGCGGAAATCTAGTCTAGTATTATAAATGCGAAAGTAACGCTTGTCTGTCTGTTACTCTTTCCCGCTTAAACCTCTCAACCGATTTTGATGAAATTTGGCGCAGACAACCTTTAGACCCTGAGAAAGGACATAGGCTAGCTTTTATTACGAAATAAACCCTATAGTCCACGCGAAAGCCAATAAAATTAACTAGTGCCAAAAAAAAAATTAAAATGTACCACACACACGTCTTCCACATCGTCGTCGTTCGTCGTTCAAATATATCTCTCAGTCATTCTCTTCATTCGGATATTCATCGCACACGCACTACGTTCGAATACAACCGCAATCCCACATAAATACCTATTGCAAATTAATACTTTGCATTAATCGCAATATCATTTGATGTAACGACGATAAAGATAAAACGCACACATTTTTGCCGTTAATCGCATTTATGTCTGATTGCAAACTCCATTTAATAATAAATATCAGGTGTGCAAATTATAGGGCCTTAATTTATAAACAATAAAATAAATAAATAAATATTGGACAACATCACATACATTACTCTGATTCTGTGGTAAGTAGCTTAAGCACTTGTGTTACAGAAATCAGAAACAACGACGGTACCACAACACCCAGACCCGACACAAAATGGAAAAGTTAGTTTCCCGTATTGACCGGACCGGGGAACGAACCCTGGACCTCAGAATGGCGCGACGCCAAAGTCCGGCCCGCTCGCCTCTCGGCTACGGAGGTCGTTAATAATTTACAAATCGTTGATTTATCTAAGTAAGAATGTATTGATGTCTGCTTGTTAGTCTTTCACGCGGTAACTACTGACTAGAGATGTTAAGAACTCGAGTAATTCGAGTCCTAAATTTTGAGCTCGACTGACAAATTGCACGACTCGACTCGTTACAATAAGACTCCTAAGACTAGAGAACTAAAGTCTATATGAGCTCTTGAGCGCAACATGGAACTCGAGTCTTTTTAAGCGTTCGAGTCGTTTTAACGGAGCGTGTCGCGCTTGACTTCTTTTCCGTTTGGAGTTTCTTTTTAAATCAGGTAGTAAAATTTTACTTTTGTACCCCACAAAAGTAAAATTTTACTACCTATATTCGTAATAAGAAGCGTATAAACTGACGGATAAATACGGATTTGGATAAAATTTGGTACGAGGAGAAATGACATTCTAGATTAATATATAGAATAATTTAATCCCCAAAATAATAAGGGCGAAGCCGTAGGCAACATCTACTATACATATACATACATACAGAAAAGATTTAATTTTCTACCTATAGCAGACATGTTATAACATAGTAATAGGCAGTAATTTTATAGTTTTATGACGACCTCAGTGGCGCAGTGGCTAATGTAGGCGGCCAAAGCGCGAAAGGCACCGGTTTCGATTCCCGGTCAGGTCAATTTGGAAAACGAACTTTTCTAAATCGACTTGGGTCTCGGTGTGCTGGGATGACGCCCCCAGTTAGGGTCCGTCGTCTGGTGCTCATAGTACAAGGGGAAACCTTAGTTTGAGCTTAGTTAAAATTAGTTTAACCGATTCACAGTCGAGACAGCAGACACAATAACACAATTAACGTGAATCAAATGTGATTCGTGGGTCTGGAAACCTGTTTTTATAACTTTTGTGAGAATATATATAATTTTACGATACTACACGGGTATTTGGTGCTCTATCACTTTCCAAAGATTCCGTTGGCGCCAATGATAGTGTCATTTTTATTTGATCACTGATAAAGCAAGTAACTTATTTGTTGTAGGTATGTCATTTAATTTTGAATAAGTCATCGCTATAAATCAATAACTAAATTATATCTTCTTGAGAGTACATTTACCGTACTTTATGTAATTTTAACTGTTCAGAAGTATTTGGTCACTTTGTTTGCTCCGATATATCTGACGGCGACTGAACATGAATATTCTTTTCTGGTGTTTAATTTATTGCTAGATATTATTTATTTTGTTCTAATCCGCATACACATTTTTACTGTTACCGCACCCATAAACTATCTGCACGACCCAATGGTTGGCTGATAGAAAATTCTCCTAGTATTAAGTCCACCATTTGTACTTTTTTTTGAGCAATAAAGTTTTTAAATAAATCGGTTCATAACCGACTACTTACTATACCAAAACTATCAAATGTATTTAATTACGCAACTGTCTTACCTTCCTAATTGTACTTTGGCGAGGTCAACGCTTCGGACTCACAACATTGAGTCAGTCAGTCAGTAAGAAAGCATACGTGTTCCTTGAATTAATGACTAACCGTTGAGTCTTCTTTCACAATTCACTGTAGAATTTCTATTGCGTACAAAAATACTTTGTAGTAAACAAAGGCTATTATGAAATAGAGGACTATATTAACGACAAAGATGTTTGGACTTGATAGCATTAAATATGTACATTAGACATAAGCTATTTTGTTAATACATTTTTTTTGCATGATTTATACCTACCATATGTGTCAGTTTTTGAAAAGAGTAACTATCGAGTTTCTTGCCGGTTCTTCTCGATAGGATCAACATTCCGAACACGGCGGTAGTTTACTTGACTTGACGATTCATAAATGTACTTGTCACCCTTAAGCTAGGACCTCATTACCATTTAACATCAGGTGGGATGAGGTCAATCTTGAAGTGTAATATAAAAAATAATAATAAAAAAAAATGCTTTTGTAAAAGTTTACATGAATAAAGACATTTTCTATTCTATTCTAAAGATTTTTTTGTCTCCTTATTATACGCTGTTGACTGCGACCTCGCATTATTTTGGATTAAAAAGTCATATACATATGTTTAAGTTAAAAATATTTTAACGGGTCAAAACGCGACACCATTTTCATTTAGTAGTTAATACGAACTACTTACTGCCCGACGTTTCGGTTAGGTTGCACCAACCGTGCTCACAAGCTGACTCCGCCACGATGGAACGCGAAAGTCTTAAAATGTATATATGTATATGTTTACCAAATATCTTAAATACGAAATTATCTCAAAATCCTTTCAGTAGATTAAGCGTAAAAGACTGACATAATATTTATATATTGAGGACATCCAAAAAACACCAAATGAAAGTAAATAACTTACATTTATAAAATCACTAGCTGTGCCCGCGACTTCGTTCGCGTGGACTACATCCTTTTATGGTCGGTTTTACCCCTTTCTCCCCTAATATTCGAAACAAAAAGTAGTCTATATTTTAATCCAAGTTTCGAGCTATATTTGCGCCAAATTTCATATCTCTAACTTCAAAAATTAACATTTTTCCATATAAACTACCAAATGTGGTATTACCCCCCTCCCCCCTTATTTTCCAATAAAAAGTAGCCTATATCCGTTCTTGAGATTCAACGTATACCTATACCAAATTTCATCAAAATCGGTTGAGAGGTTTAAGCAGGAAAGCGTAACATACACACAGACAGACAGAGTTACTTTCGCATTTATAATATTAGTAGGGATAGTAGGGATTTTAAATGTAGGTTCAGATACATATTATTATAAGTCAGATCTATTTCCAAATTAAAATACCGAATGTACATACACGGTGAATACAATAAAATAATATTTTAAATGGACTGTCTGTCTGTCCCGGCTCATTTTTGAAACGGCTGGATCGATTTTGTCGGGACTTTCATTGGTAGATAACTGACGTTATGACAATCCACGGCACATTTGTCAAACTAAGTTCTTAATCACAGCGCTTCGATATAGAAACGTCAAAACAAGGCTTCAAACAGTATTAAGCCTTCTTGTACTCTCATTTGTGCCGTGGCAGTAAAAAAAATATTTTCACGCTTAACTCAATCGCATAAGGTTTCAATAACATTACACTTAATTGATTTTATTATTTTTATAGTACTATACGCCGTACTAGCGAACTTTAAATATTAGAAACAGAAAATTTTTATCTCCCCTTGCGGTGCGGGAATTGAACCCACGACCTTCACGTATCGCGCGTGCTGCTCTTGCGGTTAGCTCTTCAAGGTAAGGGCGACAAGTCTAGTAACAGTTTTACTAAGCTATACTTTTCTCACTTAAGCTAGGAACTCATTACCACTTAACATCAGGTGGGATGAGGTCAATCTTGGAGTGCAATATAAAAAAAACACTATATGACACCTTGGGCCTTTCTTGTAATTATTGTGTCGATATACAGACGTCTATGTACGTCATGACGTGACAATAATGTATTTGTATTTTGCATAGAACTATGGATCCACAAAATCTTCGGTCGTAGGAAGGCGTCATTGTTTTAAACCGTCATTCCCCAACCTTGCAAGATGGACACGCTTTTTAATTCAACACACCATTGGCCGAATTCCAATTGTAAACGCCCAAGGCCGCGGACGCCATTAATTTCGCTTTTATTCAAATTTTAAATCGCCCGTTCGACGCCTTGTGACGTTTCCTATATCAAAACAAGAGTTTGAAAATGTTTTTTAAACTATTAGTGTATTCAGAGGAATTAATAACGGTGACTGGTAGCAAGTTTATTTTAAAACTTCATGTTTACTAGATTTTTTTTAGATTTTTTCTTTATATTTTAGAGAGACAAGGCATAGCGATTTATCGCTCGAACTAGAGCAGCCCGACTGGTAAAATACCTCCACCTTACAGAAGACCGCAGCCAAATAACAATTACACCGAAGTGTTGTTGTGTTCCTGTGTGTTTTCGGTTTCCAGAGCTCTTAGGGGGTGTTATATTAGTAGCCTTCAAGGTAAGGGCGACAAGTCCAAAAACCGCTTTATTATGCTCTACTTGTTCGCCATTAAACAAGAACCTCATTACCACTTTACATCAGAGTCATTATTTTGAGGTCAATCTAGAAGTGCAATATAAAAAAAAATAAGTTATTGACTAGCATCTGCTCAGATGTTCAGATATTAATGGAACTTATTGACATTTTAAACTGTTAAGAAGTATTTGGTTACGTTGTCTGCTCCAATATATCTGACGGCGACTGTAAAGCTTACATGAGTAAAAAACATTTTTATTCTATTATATTGTTGGAAAGTAATTATGACATAGTATAAGAAGTAGCTTCCCGCTTTCAAAAGTAAAATCTATGCATAGTGATTATATCAGTAACACTAATGAATAGTCTATATAAATAAAACGAAGCTACCTCCGGTTCGGAACCTATAACTACCGAGAAGATACCGGCAAGAAACTCAGCAGTTATTTTTACATAAAAAAAAACTTAATACTAAGTAATCGATTTTATTATTTTTATAGTACTATACGCCGTACTAGCGAACTTTAAATATTAGAAACAGAAAATTTTTATCTCCCCTACTCGCACCGCAAGGGGAGATAATTTTTTTCTGTTTCTAATATTTAAAACTTAATATACTAATTTTGCACCAAGACATACAGTTAGGTTGTCAATTGTAAATATCCCTACATAGGTACTATACGTAGACTTCTAGTTTTCCTATCAACAGAATGATTCGTAAATACAAAAACAACGGAATTTTTTAATACAATTCGATTTGCGATTGTATGACATGAGAAAAAAAAACTTTTAGTTAAGTACCTATTTAAAATGCAAATATCCGTGAAAATATGCAGAGACGATCAATTTTCTAATTAGTTTTGTACCGGAGCCAAGGCCACGATAAGAATTTTTCATACTCACGTATCAGAATATAACAACTTTAGTTACAATCGTCAAAGTTTACTTATATTTTAAGAGAGGTAGGGCCTAGCGATGGCGATAAGTCCAGTAACAGATTTATTATGCTGTACTTGTCACCCTTAAGCTAGGACCTCATTACCACTTAACATCAGGTGGGATGAGGTCAATCTTGAAGTGCAATATAAAAAAATATATATATTAATTGATGTATGTCTAAATAAATGAAACAACATAACATATGTACATCTCATACATATAAACATATACTAGTGATAAATTGTATATACTTTGGTAGTTTATCATAATACTGGTTCTTATCATAATATCATTGCCACATTGAAAACGTGATTTCGTTGTATAACCAGAATGACCACATTCACTTGATAATTTGACCGCAACACGTTTTTGACGAGTGCTATTTATATTGAAATTAAATTGATTCATTTAAAACGACTTCAAAATTCTATCGTCGTTGATTCTGTAAGACAAGTGCTTAAGCTACTTACCACAGAATCAGAGCAATGTACATATGTCATGTTGTCCAATATATTTACTTATTTATATACTACTAGCTGTGCCCGCGACTTTGTTCGCGTGGACTACATCCTTTCATGGTCGGTTTTACCCCTATCTCCCCTAATATTCGAAACAAAAAGTAGTCTATATTTTAAATAGAGCTATATTTGTGCCAACTTTCATATGTCTAACTTAAAAAATAAACATTTTACCATATAAACTTTCAAAGGTGGCATAACCCCCCCCCCCCCTTCTTCTTAAGGTTCAACGTATACGTATGCCAAATTTCATCAAAATCGGTGAGAGGTTTAAGCGTGAAAGCGTAACAGACAGACAGACAGACAGACCGACAGACCGACAGACAGACAGACCGACAGACAGACAGACAGACAGACGGACGGACAGACAGAGTTACTTTCGCATTTATAATATTAGTAGGGAGTAGGGATTCAGTAATAACCATTCTGACGTAGTGGCATGCTGTAACTGGTTATTATCAGTGACGAGAAGGAACTTGAGGTACGATTTTAGTTCTTATGGGCACAACATAAGACCGATATAAAGCCTAAATTATTTAGTCTGACGCGTTTATGTACACAGTTCTACGCAATACCGCAGCGGTCACGTAAGTTTTAACGCAACGATAATACTTTATCGCTCTTAGGAACTGTTTTAGTGAACATTTTTACGAGTCTTTGAAACAAAACATTGCAACATAGTTTAAAGAAACAGGAAAACGTTAACTCCTCTTGCGGTTCGGGACTCAAACCTACTGTCACGTATCGCGCGTGATGCTCTTCCAACTAGCGATGAAAGAGACTTCAAGAGAGGTAGGGCATAGCGATTTATCGCTCGAACTGGAGCAGCCCGACTGGTGAAATACCTCCACCTTACAAAAGACCGCAGCCAAACAACAATCACTTCTGTGTTGTTGTGTTCCTGCGTGTGAGTAAGGTTTCTAGAGCTCCTGGGTGGTGCTACATTAGTAGCAGGGGTCAAGCCTTCAAGGTAAGGGCGACAAGTCCAGTAACAGCTTTATTATGCTGTACTTGTCGCTCTTAAGCTAGGACCTCATTACCGCTTAACATCAGGTAGGATGAGGTCATCTTGAAGTGCAATATAAAAAAAAACTTAGTCTTTTAAGGCCTATTAAAAGGACTAGCCTCCATCTTACAGGACTCGACTCTAAGATGAAGACTAAAGATTCGAATTTTTACTATAAGACTTAGTCCTTGTATTAAAAGACTAAGCAAATAAAACGACTACAGTTGTTTTCAAAAGGAATTATACATGAACATAACTCATACGACGACCTCCGTAGCCGAGGCGAGCGTGCCGGACTTTGGCGTCGCGCCATCTCTGCGGTCCCGGGTTCGATCCCCGGTCGGGTCAATATGGGAAACTAACTTTTCTGTATTGTCTCGGGTCTGGGTGTTGTGGTACCGTCGTTGTTTCCGATTTCTGTAACACAAGTGCTTTAGCTACTTACCACGGAATCAGAGAAATGTATGTGATGTGTCCAATATTTATTTATTTTATTTATACCCTATGTTGAATGTTTCTTTACTTTTTGTTAATGTTTCTTTAAAAAAACAAATGTTGTTGTTTCGCAATTTAATTTTATTATTGTGTTTGAGGAGCCGTACATGAACGACTTCTTTGCAATAATGAGGAAGAGGTCCGCTTCTATGCTTACCAGGTGTCGCTGCAGCACCAATGTTCTCCTAAATGTGCTCAAAGACCGGAGCGACACTTGGCACACCTCCACACCGGCAGATAATATCTTTTTATTTGTTTATTTATTACTAGATGACCCGGCGAACTTTGTTCCGCCTTAGTGGCAATAAAAAAAGACTTAAAAAAATATATATATAAAGTATCCTATGTCCTTCTCCTGGTTCTAAACTACCTACCCACCAATTTTCAGTTAAATCTGTTCAGCCGTTCTTGAGTTATAAATAGTGTTACTAACACGACTTTGTTTTATATATGTCACCGTAAGATTGTAAAAATCGTTAGATTACAATCTATCTCGCGAGATTGTAAACTGTCGACAGATTGTGAACCGTAACATTATGATTGCAATTTAACGCATTATTTTTCGCTATATTGTAATCTATGGATGGGAATCGGTCAAATTGTGAACTGACGTAAAACGAAATGCATCTCGCGCGCTAATTGGTTGAGAGTTATGTGCCCCCCGCCGCCCCGTCATTCGCCATATATGTTTGTTATTTCTTTATACAATTATTTATGGTACGTTTAAAGGACTAAATATTTTTTTATAAAAGTTTCTTAAAATTTTCCAATTTTAATTTGTGTTAAAAGACAAAATAATTGTTTCATTTAATTGTAATTTTCAATTATAATTTTGAGTGTTTGAAGAATAAATATTTCGGTACAATTATTTCTCAACGTATGTCAGGATTATTGATTACCTAGTAAATAGTAAATAAATACTTGAAGATTTTTTGAAGTGCATTTATTTTATTTAAACGACATCTCTATTTCTTTAAATAAAAGAAATGATTTGAATTGAATTTCATTCCTAACTTTACGCGGACATACAAATGCTGGTCGTGATTGGTCGCTCATACAATAAACCGACCAATCAGGAAGAGCTTTCGGACAGTTGACAGTTTGACGCCTAACAGATTGTAATTTAACGGTTTCACTTCGATAGATTACAATAAAGCGAAAAATAATCCGTTAAATTACAATCCTTAGTTACGGTTCACAATCTATCGACAGTTTACAATCTCGCGAGTTAGATTGTAATCTTACGATTTTTACAATCTTACGGTGACATATACATAGATTGATTGCAATACATTGTAACCAAGTTTAATACCTATTATATATATGTACCAACAAAATTACTAATTCTTACAAAGAATATTTTTAATTTATTTAATTTTTCACAAATTGTTCTCTAACATAAAACTCAATCTTCCCCTCTCTTATCTTTGCCGCCCACCAGGGTCCATCACTTGTACTTTTAGTTTTAAAGAAACTACATGTAAAATCATTACTTACTTATGGAGTGCAATAAATAATATGAATATGAATATTTTTATTTGAATTAGCACTAGGATGTAAGGATTAACGTATAACAACTCTAATTATGGAATTTACGCTTGCAATAAATGATTTATTATTAAAATTGTAGCATACTTCATTCCAATAAATCGTACGTTTAGAGGATTTGGTGCAATTTTTTCTATTGACATCGTAATTAATCAATTGTTTAAATAGCGACCTTGGGCGTACGGTATACGGTTTAAATTTTCTGACATCAAATGTGTTGCTAAAATTCTTTTTAATATTTACCCAGCTTGTCGGCAAAACTGCCTTAATGAACTATGGTCATTAAAATTATATTTGCCACGCCTGTTATACTAAAATCGGTGAAGTGCGTGTCGTATTCGAGTTCCGTACCATTGACTAGAATTTCGAAATGACGTTTGTTGTATCGGCGCCCTCCATAAACATTTATTTTATTAAGTATAAGTTTTAGTATGTGTTGTTATAGGGGCAACAGGAATAATAAAAAAATCTTACTGTAGCTATAACAGTTCTTATGGTACAGTAAGGTAAATAATTTAACTCCTAGCTAGCTAGTACGGCGTATAGTACTATAAAAATAATAAAATGTATTAAGATGCCAAGGTGTCTTCGATTCCGTGGTTTTCAAACATTTCTGCAACGAATGTACCACGGGCCGATAAGTATGTAGTTCTAAACATATTCGGCAGAGGGCACTTACCGGAAGGCTAACGGTTGATACAGCAGAAAAATTTCATCGCCTACGATAACTTGCGGTTAGCTCAGTTGGTAAGAGCAGCACGCGCGATACGTGATGGTCGTGGGTTCAATTCCCGCACCGCAAGGGGAGATAAAAAATTTCTGTTTCTAATCGGTAATTTAACTCTTGTACACCAACAATACACTTCAGACCTTGCACCGGCCTTATATGACCGCCTGCTTGAAGAATATTCATCTGACACGAAATAACAAGTAGTAATGTTATTTTAGCTTGTTTAAACACACATTTATTTATGCTTAACATGATATAATTAGGAGTCTGAAACACAACAGTATTTTTGTTTTATATTTTGGATTCCTATGGTACGAGTTTCTCAATCAACATTTTAATTGTATATGCTATTAGTGGAAACTAATTAGGCTAGTGAGTTAGTCTTAACATATATGTATATGTTTTAAATATTAACTTATGCTGTTTGTTTCCTTAAGACGACCTCGGTGGCGCAGTGGCTAAGGGAGGCGACCAAAGCGCAAAAGGTCCCGGGTTCGATTCCCGGTCGGGTCAATTTGGAAAACGAACTTTTCTAAATTGACTTGGGTCACGGTATGCTAGGATGACGCCCCCAGTTAGTATCCGTGGTCTGGTGCTCATAGTACAAGGGAAAACCTTAGTTTGAGACCAGGTGATTGGTGTGATTGTCTCGCGCATTTATTTATTTATTTATTAATAAAGAAAATAAAAAATAAAATAAGAACTAATATTGGACTGCAAGTTACTATCGTGACCAGGGTTGCCAAAGCCAATTCATCCAAATCCCCAAAAATCCTGATCGAATTCCCCAAATTTGGGGATAAAAATCAGCTGATTCCCCACAAATTCCCCTCAAAAGTTTTTTTTTATAAAATGCTCGTTAAATCGCTACTTTGACAGAAACAAACACAACTTTTTAAAACTTGGATCTACTAATTAAGTACAAACAACAACGAAAGAAGCCAATGCATGCATTACATGTTCAATGATTCATTTATCAGTCACAAAAAAAAACATTTAATAAAGAAGAAAAGGAAGGGATGTGCCGTCATATCATAAGTACTTGAGCATACTTAATGATTAAAAAAAATGTTGTTATCCCTACTAATATTTTAAATGCGATGGTATGTAACTCTGTCTGTCTGTTACGCTTTCCCGCTTAAACCTCTCAAACAATTTTGATGAAATAATAAATGACGAAATATTCTCCGATGAGAATATGATGTCAAAATCCCCACATAATGCCATTCCCCAATAAATCCCCAACCATCTTGAGATTCCCCGCAGTTTGGGGAATTCCCCGCAGATTGGCAACCCTGATCGTGACGTACAGTGTTTGTACTCTGTAGGAACCAAAGATAAACACAAATGCATAAACAAATATTTACAAACACAATGTTTGCAGTAATTTACCGCTACAATGACACCGTTTAAATAAATACACTTTGTTTTGAATGCCTTTGAATGTTATTGTATTATAAAGAGTTTTCGGAAATTTTACCGAAAATATCCGTTTGTATATGTATTATCATCATTAGGATTGCAGAACATAGACCCTACTATCTACACCGAAACTTCTACCAAATTCCTCTTACAGGCCCACCATACGCAATACGTCAAATTTCTCGCATAAAACGAGAAAAGTTTCGATACTGTTGATTGGCTAACAGCACACCGCACTCGTATTTTGAGCCAATCAGCAGCTGACGCACTGATTGCAGTCGATTTTGACGCTTGTTAAGAGCGCGGCTAGGCCTGTATGATTGGTCATGATGACGTGTCATAGTGGATGAAATACATTGTTTTTTTTGTGTAACATTTGTTCTTAACGCGATGTAATCTTTATGAACTTTGTGCAATTGTCTGAGTCAGTGTATCTTATCTTTGTACTGGGTGGTCAAAGCTCGGTCCGCTTTGATGACTAATGCCCTGTTCCAATATTTAAAAAACGATCCTGTTCAAGTTACGAATAGTAATGAATTATACGAGGCGTTAGCTAAAAACGAGTGACGGACGACTGATGACAGCTGATATGGAAAGCTAACTATGGAACGTTATTCGCTAATCGTAAAATATTGAACCGGTCATAATTAGAAATCCCTTTCTAATGATGACTGAAATGTGAGATTTTAAAAGGAAAGATAAATTGAATAGGCTTTATTTTTATATATTGCACTTCAAGATTGACCTCATCCCACCTGATCTTAAGCGGTAATGAGGTCCTATTTTAAGGCCGACAAGTACAGCATAATAAAGCTATTACTGGACTTGTAGCCCTTACCTTGAAGGCTTGACCCCTGCTACTAATGTAGCACCCACCAAAAGCTCTGGAAACCTTACTCACACGCAGGAACACAACAACACAGAAGTGATTGTGATTTGGCTGCAGTCTTCTGTAAGGTGGAGGTATTTCACCAGTCGGGCTGCTCCAGTTCGAGCGATAAATCGCTATGCCCTACCTCTTGCGCTTATGTCGTCCACATACGGACCAAAATCGAACTACATGTGTTTACCTTAATGTGCTGTCGTTTGTACAGCATAATGAGTTAATTAACTCTTTATAATACAATAACATTCAAAGGCATTCAAAACAAAGTGTATTTATTTAAACGGTGTCATTGTAGCGGTAAATTACTGCAAACATTGTGTTTGTAAATATTTGTTTATGCATTTGTGTTTATCTTTGGTTCCTACAGAGTACAAACACTGTACGTCACGATCAGGGTTGCCAATCTGCGGGGAATTCCCCAAACTGCGGGGAATCTCAAGATGGTTGGGGATTTATTGGGGAATGGCATTATGTGGGGATTTTGACATCATATTCTCATCGGAGAATATTTCGTCATTTATTATTTCATCAAAATTGTTTGAGAGGTTTAAGCGGGAAAGCGTAACAGACAGACAGAGTTACATACCATCGCATTTAAAATATTAGTAGGGATAACAACATTTTTTTTAATCATTTAGTATGCTCAAGTACTTATGATATGACGGCACATCCCTTCCTTTTCTTCTTTATTAAATGTTTTTTTTTGTGACTGATAAATCAATCATTGAACATGTAATGCATGCATTGGCTTCTTTCGTTGTTGTTTGTACTTAATTAGTAGATCCAAGTTTTAAAAAGTTGTGTTTGTTTCTGTCAAAGTAGCGATTTAACGAGCATTTTATAAAAAAAAACTTTTGAGGGGAATTTGTGGGGAATCAGCTGATTTTTATCCCCAAATTTGGGGAATTCGATCAGGATTTTTGGGGATTTGGATGAATTGGCTTTGGCAACCCTGGTCACGATAGTAACTTGCAGTCCAATATTAGTTCTTATTTTATTTTTTATTTTCTTTATTAATAAATAAATAAATAAATGCGCGAGACAATCACACCAATCACCTGGTCTCAAACTAAGGTTTTCCCTTGTACTATGAGCACCAGACCACGGATACTAACTGGGGGCGTCATCCTAGCATACCGTGACCCAAGTCAATTTAGAAAAGTTCGTTTTCCAAATTGACCCGACCGGGAATCGAACCCGGGACCTTTTGCGCTTTGGTCGCCTCCCTTAGCCACTGCGCCACCGAGGTCGTCTTAAGGAAACAAACAGCATAAGTTAATATTTAAAACATATACATATATGTTAAGACTAACTCACTAGCCTAATTAGTTTCCACTAATAGCATATACAATTAAAATGTTGATTGAGAAACTCGTACCATAGGAATCCAAAATATAAAACAAAAATACTGTTGTGTTTCAGACTCCTAATTATATCATGTTAAGCATAAATAAATGTGTGTTTAAACAAGCTAAAATAACATTACTACTTGTTATTTCGTGTCAGATGAATATTCTTCAAGCAGGCGGTCATATAAGGCCGGTGCAAGGTCTGAAGTGTATTGTTGGTGTACAAGAGTTAAATTACCGATTAGAAACAGAAATTTTTTATCTCCCCTTGCGGTGCGGGAATTGAACCCACGACCATCACGTATCGCGCGTGCTGCTCTTACCAACTGAGCTAACCGCAAGTTATCGTAGGCGATGAAATTTTTCTGCTGTATCAACCGTTAGCCTTCCGGTAAGTGCCCTCTGCCGAATATGTTTAGAACTACATACTTATCGGCCCGTGGTACATTCGTTGCAGAAATGTTTGAAAACCACGGAATCGAAGACACCTTGGCATCTTAATACATTTTATTATTTTTATAGTACTATACGCCGTACTAGCTAGCTAGGAGTTAAATTATTTACCTTACTGTACCATAAGAACTGTTATAGCTACAGTAAGATTTTTTTATTATTCCTGTTGCCCCTATAACAACACATACTAAAACTTATACTTAATAAAATAAATGTTTATGGAGGGCGCCGATACAACAAACGTCATTTCGAAATTCTAGTCAATGGTACGGAACTCGAATACGACACGCACTTCACCGATTTTAGTATAACAGGCGTGGCAAATATAATTTTAATGACCATAGTTCATTAAGGCAGTTTTGCCGACAAGCTGGGTAAATATTAAAAAGAATTTTAGCAACACATTTGATGTCAGAAAATTTAAACCGTATACCGTACGCCCAAGGTCGCTATTTAAACAATTGATTAATTACGATGTCAATAGAAAAAATTGCACCAAATCCTCTAAACGTACGATTTATTGGAATGAAGTATGCTACAATTTTAATAATAAATCATTTATTGCAAGCGTAAATTCCATAATTAGAGTTGTTATACGTTAATCCTTACATCCTAGTGCTAATTCAAATAAAAATATTCATATTCATATTATTTATTGCACTCCATAAGTAAGTAATGATTTTACATGTAGTTTCTTTAAAACTAAAAGTACAAGTGATGGACCCTGGTGGGCGGCAAAGATAAGAGAGGGGAAGATTGAGTTTTATGTTAGAGAACAATTTGTGAAAAATTAAATAAATTAAAAATATTCTTTGTAAGAATTAGTAATTTTGTTGGTACATATATATAATAGGTATTAAACTTGGTTACAATGTATTGCAATCAATCTATGTATATGTCACCGTAAGATTGTAAAAATCGTAAGATTACAATCTAACTCGCGAGATTGTAAACTGTCGATAGATTGTGAACCGTAACTAAGGATTGTAATTTAACGGATTATTTTTCGCTTTATTGTAATCTATCGAAGTGAAACCGTTAAATTACAATCTGTTAGGCGTCAAACTGTCAACTGTCCGAAAGCTCTTCCTGATTGGTCGGTTTATTGTATGAGCGACCAATCACGACCAGCATTTGTATGTCCGCGTAAAGTTAGGAATGAAATTCAATTCAAATCATTTCTTTTATTTAAAGAAATAGAGATGTCGTTTAAATAAAATAAATGCACTTCAAAAAATCTTCAAGTATTTATTTACTATTTACTAGGTAATCAATAATCCTGACATACGTTGAGAAATAATTGTACCGAAATATTTATTCTTCAAACACTCAAAATTATAATTGAAAATTACAATTAAATGAAACAATTATTTTGTCTTTTAACACAAATTAAAATTGGAAAATTTTAAGAAACTTTTATAAAAAAATATTTAGTCCTTTAAACGTACCATAAATAATTGTATAAAGAAATAACAAACATATATGGCGAATGACGGGGCGGCGGGGGGCACATAACTCTCAACCAATTAGCGCGCGAGATGCATTTCGTTTTACGTCAGTTCACAATTTGACCGATTCCCATCCATAGATTACAATATAGCGAAAAATAATGCGTTAAATTGCAATCATAATGTTACGGTTCACAATCTGTCGACAGTTTACAATCTCGCGAGATAGATTGTAATCTAACGATTTTTACAATCTTACGGTGACATATATAAAACAAAGTCGTGTTAGTAACACTATTTATAACTCAAGAACGGCTGAACAGATTTAACTGAAAATTGGTGGGTAGGTAGTTTAGAACCAGGAGAAGGACATAGGATACTTTATATATATATTTTTTTAAGTCTTTTTTTATTGCCACTAAGGCGGAACAAAGTTCGCCGGGTCATCTAGTAATAAATAAACAAATAAAAAGATATTATCTGCCGGTGTGGAGGTGTGCCAAGTGTCGCTCCGGTCTTTGAGCACATTTAGGAGAACATTGGTGCTGCAGCGACACCTGGTAAGCATAGAAGCGGACCTCTTCCTCATTATTGCAAAGAAGTCGTTCATGTACGGCTCCTCAAACACAATAATAAAATTAAATTGCGAAACAACAACATTTGTTTTTTTAAAGAAACATTAACAAAAAGTAAAGAAACATTCAACATAGGGTATAAATAAAATAAATAAATATTGGACACATCACATACATTTCTCTGATTCCGTGGTAAGTAGCTAAAGCACTTGTGTTACAGAAATCGGAAACAACGACGGTACCACAACACCCAGACCCGAGACAATACAGAAAAGTTAGTTTCCCATATTGACCCGACCGGGGATCGAACCCGGGACCGCAGAGATGGCGCGCCGCGCTCTTAACAAGCGTCAAAATCGACTGCAATCAGTGCGTCAGCTGCTGATTGGCTCAAAATACGAGTGCGGTGTGCTGTTAGCCAATCAACAGTATCGAAACTTTTCTCGTTTTATGCGAGAAATTTGACGTATTGCGTATGGTGGGCCTGTAAGAGGAATTTGGTAGAAGTTTCGGTGTAGATAGTAGGGTCTATGTTCTGCAATCCTAATGATGATAATACATATACAAACGGAAATTTTACCGAAAATATCGTTAATATATAAACCGTTTTGTAAGCTGCGATTAAGTAATTGTTTTTTAATTGCTTATGATCATAGGTATCGCCCTAATGAACTATTCACGTAGGCTCCAGCTTTGAATATGTTATAGAAGCTAATGTGACAAATATATATTTTAGTTTATAGTGCATCAAGCCACACTATATGTAGGTAGTCATGTCATTGACTTGACTATAGTATATCTACAAAGGTTTTGGCGCATTAGAGTTAGTTCTCATTATGACAACTGACTCGCTAATAGACTACTTCTCATGGCAATTATTACTGACTAGGCGCCGCCCGCGACTTCGTCCGCGTGGATTTCAGTTTCCATACAAACTTTAATAATAGTTGCAGCGTGATGTTATATAGCCTAAAGCCTTCCTCGATAAATGGTCTGTTCAACACAAAAAGAATTTTTCAATTCGAACCAGTCGTTCCTGAGATTAGCGCGTTCAAACAAACAAACAAACAAACTCTTCAGCTTTATAATATTAGTATAGATATACTTTTAAGATATATCAGTAATAATTGACAAATAACAATTACTTCTGTGTTGTTGTGTTCCTGCGTGTGAGTAAGGTTTACAGAGGTCCTGGGGGGAGCTACATTAGTAGCAGGGGTCAAGCCTTCAAGGTAAGGTCGACAAGTCCAGTAACATCTTTATTATGCTGTACTTGTTGCCTTTAAGCTACGACCTAAAGTACCGCTCATCATCCTGATGTCAACCTTGAAGTATAATCTAAAAAAAAGTTGTATTATCTATGACTTCATTTTCTTTTACCAATTTGGCTATTGTTTGCAAAAATAGATATTCATTTCAGTGTGCTTAATTTTTCGTAGGTATTCAAATACCATAATAACATTATCAACCTTACTCAATACTAATACACCAAAAATTTTGAAAGGTAAGTTTTTTGGGTATTTAAATTTTCTGCTACCTGCTATATTTTTTTTGTTTATAGTATGAATGAAAAGTTAAGAATACATAATTTTACTCAACTACAGAATTAATAGATTTACGAAAATACCATTATGGTAAAAAATAAAAATCTGTTAACCAATACCTTTATTTTATTTAACTGTATTCATGAATTGTTCAAACATTGTAGTCACGGGATAAAAAAACAAATAAAAAAATGTTTTAACGGAAAATGTATACCTTGTGCGACAAACCGACATTGTTCATTGCCCATTTTCCCACACGTGTCCCACAAGTGCAAAAGTCGTACTTTACCGAATGTAAGTCACGCTCCCACTTGTTAGTTCAAGCAGTACTAACCAAATTAACCTTCATTTTATCACGCGCCAAGATACATGCAACAAGTAGTCATGCTCACTAAAACGTCACTGGGGTGGTGGCGCTATGTGGCGGGTCGTTACATTCCCTTCAATATGGTTGAGTGAAGCGATGGCTGGCACATACGTCATGCTTGTGAACAGGTGCCACCTTTGGGGACTGGTCTGCTCCAGCTTACCTCTCACAAATAAATCCTTTATGTTTCCTCACTCATCAAAACAAAACTATATGACTTGGTCCAATGTGTTCTACACAAAGCAATAAGTTAGATACTGCTACTGTAACTAATCTGCTGAGTTTCTTACCGGTTTTCCACGGTAGATATAGGTTCCGAACAGGCGTTACAATCACTTTGCATTGTATTCAATGACGATTCAAAAGTGTTAAATGTAATCTACTTGAATAATGAAATATTTAATTGATTGATATTTCGATACGTCTGCCTAGTTATATATGGCGCCTCCTAAGGCATGTGCCCCACTGGTTTCCCCATATATCCGGGGCTAGCATTGATCTTAACGACGCGGAAGCGTTTGAGGGCGCCCTGTGACCAGCAGTGGATTTCCTTCTGCTGAAGTGACGACTCCAAATGCTATTCATCTTTTCCAACTAATATTTTTATTATTAAGGTACTTGGGGCTGTGCAGTTCTAATGAACTGTGGTCACTGCGACCTATCAGATCTATTGTGACTCGCCACCAATTTAAAGTAACTCCTTCAGCCGGGTCGATTCTAGGAAGTCTAGTATTTTCCTGGCTTTTAGAGTTTTTATTTCATCCGGTTTGGTTGTATCGTCCCAAGTGGTCTTCGTTTGTAGATCAGAGATTCACAGTCACACAGGAGGTGAAGAGACGTTTCCTTTTCCTCCTTACAAAGCCTCCATTCATCAGAGTGACTCAGCATCATGTGAAACTGGTGTCTTTTTAGTTTGCAGTGTCCAGTCAAGGCTCTAACTAGCGCACTAGTCCTAGGCCTGCTGAATTGGATCAGTTCTTCGGTCCATTTACGCGAGTAGCCAACCATGAGTAATTTTGAGTGAAGTATTTTTCCGACTCATTTCCAAATTATAACTCCACCCAATTACTACGAGAATTATGTATCTACAGAGTTATAGTCAGGTTTTATTTGGCAACGCCTGCTGGCAGACGAAGACAGATCAAGTGTTAGCCTACAGTACAATAAAAATGCCGGGCATATTTCTGTAGGCTGGTGCGCCAGAATATTTTGACGACGTAAGCGGTGACGTCATTGAATGGTGGGAACATATTTTTGTTTCCGGTCGTACGTACTTCCGAATTGCTGGGATAGTTTTCATGTTATTGGTGGCTTTTGCCAGCGGGCTATTCCAAATTAAGGATTTATTTAAACACTAGCGGACCCGACAGACTTCGTCCTGTCAATAAGATTTGGAATGTGGCTTGACTCTAAATTTTAATTAGAAAACGTTTGTACTGGAAAAGGGCTGTCTTTAGAGTTTTCCCGGCAATGATACGATTTTTTTGTGATTTATGCGCTTACCAACACATTTTGCGATTCATTTTTGTATTCTAGATTTTACATTTATTTAAGTATTCGACATTCTCATAAAATTAATTGTATCTCATAGCTAGAAAATCGTTCCGACAAGTATCGGTCTGGTGTATAGAGCGGTTACGTCACAAACTTCAACAGTCACGTGACTAACGAAAACGCTATTTCGCGCGCTTTTTAAAATTGTTACACAAAATCTTATTTTTCTCTGGTAGTTTACATAATTTCGAGATAAATCCAATTGCTTGGGATATAAAATGAACGGGCGCACATTGTACAAAACTTTTTCAAAAACTATCATGTACTTAGTAAAATTGTCTACACTGTAGGTAAGCTTTATACTTAACAACTACCCTATTCTGAGTTCCTTTTCCTTCCTTCGCCTGTATCACATACATTCTTACAAAATTTCGTGTTAATAATATTCATACTTATAATTTAATAATAATAACTAAATTTATGTTGCACGTCCGTACCTACCCATTTCTCGTTATCTACCATTTCCTCTACCTAAAGGTTGTCTGGAAGAGATCGCTTCCTAGCGATCAGACCACCTAATTGTACTATAATTTATCTGTAAAGTTTTTGTGTATATCAATCTATCTATTAAAATTGTCATAAAAGCACTCAAACCAACTAGCAGAGCAATTAACCATCCCAGAAATTATTAGTCGGCTAAATAAGAGACCTGACATATTTGACCATGGTAGTCAGCAAAAAGACTTACTGCGCAAATAAAAGAAAGACAGAAACATAGTTAATAGGTACTGTTCGTACATACTTAGGTAAATTAAACAATGTGGTATCAACTAAAAAAAAAAATATACGGTCGAATTGAGAACCTCCTCCTTTTTTTTTTAAGTCGGTTAAAAAGGGCTGTACTCCAATGGGAGTAGCACCCTATTCAAAGACCACTACCATCACATCTGCTTATAGCCAATCGCTTGATGAATAATCCTAAAAAAAATTGTTATAAAGTTATTGTGTAACGCGCGATACGTGAAGGTCGCGGGTTCAAGCCCCACACCGCAAGGGGTGATGAAATTTTTTCCGTTTCTTTAAAACATTTAAAGTTTGCTAGTGCGGCATATACCTACCTATCCCTACTAATATTATAAATGCGAAAGTAACTCTGTTTGTCTGTCTGTTACGCTTTCCCGCTTAAACCTCTCAACCGATTTTGATGAAATTTGGCATAGGTATACGTTGAACCTCAAGAACGGACATATACTACTTTTTGTTAGATAGTAAGCCCCCCCCCCCCCTTACTTTTATGGGGGTAATGCCACCTTTGAAAGTTTATATGGGAAAATTTTTATTTTTTAAGTTAGAGACATGAAAGTTGGCACAAATATAGCTCTATTAAAATATAGACTACTTTTTGTTTCGAATATTAGGGGAGATAGGGGTAAAACCGACCATGAAAGTTACGCGAACGAAGTCGCGGGGACAGCTAGTACACCTATAAAAATATTAAAGTCTATTGTAGTTTTATATTGTTTCTGTATAATTACTATTGCTTCTAAGACACTTCAAGAGTTTTACAACGTAAATCAATCGTACGCACAACCATTAATGAAAGACCATTCATTATTTCTAAATCGTCGTCGATCTATAACCGATTTATCACACTCAAACATGGCGTCGAGAATTAGTGTATGAAGTAGTTTTTGTTGTATGTTGGCGATCAGCCAATCAGCTGTAACTATAGAAGTCAGGAGTTCCGCGAGCCAATGATATTGAATCGACAAAGCTAGAGCTTGGGAGCTGGCTCACAAACATCCAGAGAAAAGGGATGAATTCCAAAACCAAGTCCGAACCCAAAAAGCGCGACAAAATCACCGTAATTAATAAAAAAAATCTGTATTTTACGACCTATCCACGTGCTCTTAGACCCCGATGATGACATCACTGTCGCCATGACAACAGCCGATCCAGAGAGGTAGGGCATAACGGTTTATCGCTCGAGCTGGAGTAGCCCGACTGGTGAAATACCTCCACCTTACAGAAGACCGCAGCCAAATAACAATCACTTCTGTGTTGTTCTGTTCCTGCGTGTGAGTAAGGTTTCCAGAGCTCCTGGGGTGTGCTACATTAGTAGCAGGGGTCAAGTCTTCAAGGTGAGGGCGACAAGTCTAGTAACAGCTTTATAATGCTGTACTTGTCGCCCTTGTCGAAGCTAGGACCTCAGTAACACTCAACATCAGATGTGCAATATAAAAAATAAACCCTATACTCTGTCCGCTAGAGTAGGTAGGATTCTTATCACATTACCGGGTCGCTTTTCTCCCCAAATGTACGGTCGTCGTGAGATATATTGTAGCAGACAAAGTGACCAAATACTTATGAACAGTTTAAAATGTCAACAAGTTCCATTCACTACAAGTTACCGTTATTATCTGAACATTTATTACTTCTGTAACATCTGAGCAGATGCTAGTCAATAACTTCTATATGTGCATACAATTAATCAATAATATCTGAACACTCATAACATGTAATAAATACATTTATTTAGCAATATGTTTAGCTGTATAACATATTGCTAAAGAAATGTATTATAATGTATAATGTTTTATTTATATGAGAATTTTATATGTGTTTTTTATCATGAATAAATAATAATGAAATATTAAAATAAACCAAACTGTTATCACTAAATAACCATATAGGCACCTATCTGTATATAAAATATTATTTGCTTCTAGTCTCTGTATGACCTTAACAACCCTGATTTCAAGTTAGCTTAACTTTTATCAATTCAGTATTGATAACTTCTTTTTTAAATAGAGAAAATGTTCGATTACATCAACAATTTCCTTTGATATCTTATCAAACCGAATTATCTCAATACAGATACTGTTTCAAATATTACTGCTTTACTAAATTTATGAGTTGGCTGAGCAAAAACTCAGTAACATTTTAAGATTTCTGTGAACAAAGGCAAATTACTTAAAATTTATCATCTTGTTTGTAAGAACAAGATATGTAGGTATCTTGTTTCATAAATAATAGGTTTAAAGTATATTTACAAACCAGTCCAATTAGGTAGACAATTTTATCATTAACATTAATTAGTACTGGTAAAGGAGTTCAATTATAAACAGTTATTGTCCAGTAGCATTCACAATATAACTTTATATTTAAGTGTATTACATAAGAATTACAGCATGGAAATTCTTGTAAAATCTCTTTTTATTTATCTAACTATCAAAGATGCCAGACAACCACACCATTCACCTGGTCTCAAACTAAGGTTTCCCCTTGTACTATGAGCACCAGACGATACTAACTGCAGGGTGTCATTCCAGCACACACAGACCTAAGTCAATTTAAAAAAGTTTTTCCAAATTGACCAGACCCGGAATCAAACCCGGGACCTTTCGTGCTTCTGCCGCCTATTTTAGCCAATGCCCCACCGAGGTCGTCATATATATTTTGTTTATTTCCTGCTCAAATCTGTATGTTTGAATGGTAAGCATAAAGCCATTAATAATCGCCATTAAGCATACAGTCTGCATTTTATACTTTTTAATGTGCTATTCAGTTCCAATAAATAAATGGACATAATGTAGATAGAAGAAAATTCATTAAAAAATAGTCAAAATACCTATTTAAATGTTTTGGGTTACAATAATATACAAAGCAAATAAATTGCATCACTTTGTATCAATAAGACAACCTAAAGGTTGGTAAAATTTCAGATATTATTTTCATTCAAGTACTTAAATAAGAGAAAAGTCTGAAAATATCAGTTTGGTCCTACAGTTATTACAAAAAATATACTACACATTTTATCTTTCACCGTGTAAACAAAATTCACGAAGTTATATTTTGTTTTAATTTGGAATTATTGACGTAAACATGACCCTGCACTTAATTTTGTCATCGCATTGCATTTTTTTTAAATTATAGTCTCTATCCTGCATTTATAAACAACATGTAAACATAACAATGACAAGTGTTTAGAGAGATATGTCACAAAAGGAGACTGAGCGGGGTATTGAGCCGTTTGTTTGTGAGGTCTTTGTAATATCATCTTTGTCTTTGTAATTTTTATTCATGTATAAGAAATTTGTTTTCATTGTTGTTCTTTAAATCTAACTAAGAGACCAAATACAAGTATTATTTTTTTAATGAGTCATCATTTGTTTTGTGTCATCATTCATCAAGCGATGGCTGGCACATACGTCATGCTTGTGAACAGGTACCGCCTTTGGGGACTGGTCTGCTCCAGCTTACCTCTCGAAAGTAAAAACTTACTTGAGTACTTATTTGTTTCATCACTCATCAAAACCAAAACTATACGACTTGGTCCAAAGTGAGCTACACATAGCAATAAGTTTCTATACTGATACTGTAAATGATCTGCCGAGTTTCTTACCGGTTTCTTTTCTCGGAAGATATAGGTTCCGATCCGGAAGTTGAATCACTTTGCATTGTATTCAATGATGATTCAAAAGTGTTATATGTAACCTGCTTGAATAAAGAAATATTTGAGTTTGAGTTTTGAATTGTCAAAATGTTTACCATCAGTTCACAAACTAGATACCTAAATTGGATTACTGCATCCAAAGATCCAATGAGTAAAGAAATACAGTGTAGGTACAAAAAGAAAGTTAAGTAGTTTTGAGTAACAGTAAACACTCACCTTTTTAGGAGGCTGGCCCTTTCTCAGCAGTTTTTTAGCCGTAGTCAGCATAACACCGGTATCCTTGATCTGCTCGCTTAGATCCTCACTACCATCCACTTCATCACTTGGTATCTCCTCGCACACCGTACTAACAGCACAATCCACTTCATCCATACACTTTTCATCATACAAACTCGTATCGGTTAGATCACCAATTGTCCGGGAGAGGTTATGAGGGAATTTGGTTAGCGGAACACAACCGGAATCACTGACGTCCGAATCTGAGTCTGTGTATTCACTGTCTTCATATGACTCTTCACCGAAGACATCGTTTGACGTGTAACAACTATCAGGTGAATCTTCAAACACGATGAACGAATCTTCTGAATCGCAGTCCGATGGTATTCTAGAGCGAGTCTTAGGGCTGTCATTGAATACTATTTGGAATGAGTCTTCGCTATCCGTTGTGGAGGTTGAGCGGAATCTGCCAGAGATCTCATCGAAGAATTCGGTGTCCTTTTGACTTTGTGATGTGGCAGTGTGTTTTGGTGTGATGACCGGGCTGACAGAGCATTTTGGAGTACAGCTTGGTGAGTCAGATAAACTAGACTTGCTGTCTGGATGTATCGGTGGTTTCGAAGTCAGGCGATTGGCGAGTCGCTCGTCTATAGACGTCATGGACGGAGAGTTTTCAACACTAGACAAGTCTTCAGAGTTGATTTCATGCGCAAACAACATGTCCTCTTGGATGTGTTTCCTCAACCTAGTCTTCCTACGCTTGTCCGTCCTTCTGCAAGGATTTTTAAATCGTTTATCTTGAGTTTTCTCAATCGGTGCAGTCTTTGAATGCTTCTGTATATTCTCGTTAGTCGTGTCTACTGATTCTGGTGCAGAATCGGATGACTGGGTGATAGATTTGGTGTTGTTCTTACGTCTCTCTTGAAGTAAAGCTTTGAGCTTCGAAACTTTGTCTTCGCAAGACGATACAAGTTCTTCTTTTGAGTCTTCCACTGTTTTAGTATTTGTTACTGTCGGAACATTTGGGTTGACACCTTCAGTTTCCAATTTTGTGTCTGACTGTTCATTGAGTTTAATGTTAATTTGCTTTTCATCTACTTCAGAATTTACACTAATTACAGATTTACAATTATCAGCTACGGTTTTTACAGACTCACAGTTTAAATTATCAATTTTTACAGCTGTACAATTATTTTCACTATTTTCTACGACTGGCAGTGTTTCAACAATATTGGTAGTCTCGTGGACTGGAGCTACTCTGGTCCTCATCCTCGGAGAGTCAGTACAGAGCAAATCTTCTTGGTGAACTTGAAATGGACTATAATATTCAATGTAGGACTCATCAGATAAAGTCACAAAGTCTTCTGGGGAGAATGCATCTTCGAAATTCTCTTCTACCGAGCCTGGTTCCACGAACACTTTACGAGGCCGTCTGGTACGGTACTTGGGTGTCTCAACGGGCTTCGTTGTCAACAATAGTCGGACTTTATTGAGTTTATCTTCGCACTGCGCCGCGGCGGACTTACAATCTTGATTCATGTCTGATTTCAATTCAGTTTGAGCGTTACTGATCAAATCGTGAGCCCGCTCGTTTTTATTTTGATCTTCAGCACTGGCCGAGTGCCAAGATGGCGGCGACCCCTGGCGGTTGGCATTGGACTCGTCATAACAATCGTAATACTTGGGAGGAGACCTCGGGCGCCATTGGAACATAGCTCCGGTAATGACGTTCATGACGCCGGAAAAGAAACTCGTAATACCTGACAAAGCCGCCATTTGGGGCTGCGGCCGCTCGTCCTCACCTTCCACTTCCGTAACACGACTGGCAACTGTTTCCATATTCAAAACCTTCTTACTCGGCCTTTGTTTTGGTTCCTCTGTTGTGATTATGGAATCCGCCAAATTCTTTTTCAAAGGATCCGGTAGCAGATGGAGATTGTTCAACAGATCCTCTCCAAATGAGTGCTTTATCTCCTTCTTGTGGACGTCCGTGTAATAATTATCAACGGAATAATGCGATGGATCAAACATTATATTGGTGCGCTTGGTGCGCCAGTCCTTCACCATAGAATACATTTTTACACTACACGACTACCGTAAAGTCTAGAAGATGCTAAGCCATTACCGCTCACGCGGACATTGTTTCGTCACAAACACCACAAATAAAGTTATCAGGAAAAGGCTTGTGAGCCTCACCGCGCCACATTCGCGATAGCAAGGTAAAGTCTTGGAAAAACCAATGACTATCTTCTGTTACACTTCTGTTTGTGCTAGCTCTTGTCTCGCAGCAAATTCTGTTGAATGCCCCTGCTGGTACACTTGCAGATTTGTTTTCATCGAAATTTAACACGTTATTGAGCTCCATTGTAGCGAAAAATTGCAGAAAAACACGTCTTTACAATTCAGCCATTTTGTAGAAATATGCGTCAACAGATTAAAAATGTTTTTATACGACAAAAGAGTAGTGTTGTGGGGAATCGATGTTTTAATCGATTGAACTAATGTTCAATTGTGCAATAAATTGAATGAATATATAAATCTTCTAAACAATAGCAAAAAAAATAATTTATGATAATAGGCTGAATAGAATATGCTTTAACTTTATTTCAAAAAATATTGTTGTATAATATGAAACCAGGAAGATAGGCAACTCTTGAGTCCCGCGGAATGTGCAGGGATGACGGCAAGCGTCCTGATGGCGCCACTCTAGTGCCGGGGAACTTGGGGCGGACCTTAATCTGGGACACTACATGTGTTGATACCCTGGCACCGTTTCATGTTACTGAACACTGGTTTCGACAATATGAATTATTAATTAATATTGATAACTTTGAGCTCATTAGTTCGTTCACTAGGGTGAATGCTGTTAGAGGTGGGTCACTAATTTTACTAAATAAATCGTTTACATCAAAAAATCGTAAAGATATTGTATCACTCTCTATTGAGCGCACTATTGAACTTTCGTGTGCAGAGCTTGAGCAACATATCATAGTCTGTGTATACAGACCTCCTTCCAGTGACTTTACTGTATTTGAATCTACCATGGAAGAGGTTCTGAGAAAAGTGTGTAAAAGCAATAAAAAAGTAGTTGTTTGTGGGGATTTTAATATTAATATTTTAGATAAAAATTCACAATACTCGGTTAGGTTCTTAAACTTATTTAAGTCTTTTGACCTACATCACCTTTTTGCTGAACCAACTCGAGTAACGCCCACGTCAGCTACCTGCTTAGATAATATATTTTGCAACTGTAAAGCATTGGAAAAATCAATAATAAATTTTGTAAGCTCGGACCACAGCGGGCAGAAAGCAGTGCTTGAGCATCATCATACCTTAGCTTCTTCAAGGTTTACTTGCAGACCAATCAGTACGAGTCGCGTTGAGAAGTTTGTGAAACATATTCGTGATGAAATTTCCCTTAGTCCAATAATGAACAACAACATTGATCAGTTGTACAAAACATTATTCGATACAATTATAGACCAATTTAATTCACATTTTCCTAAGAAAGTTATTAAAATAGACAATCCTAAAATCAAATTTAGTGATTGGGCGACGAAAGGTATTTATAAAAGTCGAAGAAGACTTTTTGAATTATATGATATTAAACACAACAGTACCGATATTAATATAATAGAATATATTAAAATGTATTCAAAACTTTTTAAAAAGGTTTGCGCAATAGCCAAATCAAATTTTTTTAAGGAAAAAATTAAGAAATCGACTAATAAAATAAAGGCCACTTGGAACATTATTAACAAAGAGACTTGTAAAAATAAAACTCGAGAAAACAAGTTCTCTCTTAAAATTAACGAAAATACAATTGATTCTGACAATGAAGTGGCCAATGCATTTGAAACATATTTCTCGAAAATTCCTACAGTTACTACTAGTGGAATAAATTCTAGCCCGCATCTTGCTCAATCTCTCCTCCAGTCTAATGTATGTGAATGTCTAACCTCCTTCAGCTTTACTCACATTAATCATCATGAAATTGTTAAAACATTCAAAGAGTTAAACATTAAAAAGACTGAGGATTTATGGGGGATTTCTTTAGAGATAATAAAAAGTATTATTACTACTATTGCCCCTCATCTAGCTTACATATTTAATAAGTGCATAGATCTGGGTCAGTTTCCCAATCTAATGAAATTTAGTAAAATCATTCCCCTTTTTAAGTCAGGGGTAAAAAGTGACCCTTCTAACTTTCGACCCATCTCCATACTACCAGCACTCAGTAAAATCTTTGAGAAAATTATATACAATCAATTAATAACACATTTTAATGAAAACGATCTACTACACAACAAACAATTTGGCTTCACCAAAGGTAGATCGACCACTGATGCCGGAGTGGCACTCGTCAAACATATATTGGATGCGTGGGAGAGAAAGCAGGATGTCATTGGTATTTTCTGCGACTTGTCAAAGGCGTTTGATTGTGTCAATCATGACACCTTGCTTTTGAAGTTGCAACATTACGGTGTCTCAAGTCCTGCTATATCTTTAATCCAATCTTATTTAACTGGCAGAATACAAAAAGTTAATGTTAACGGAATCATTTCTTCTGGCGCACCACTAGTCATGGGAGTGCCCCAGGGTTCTATATTAGGACCTCTTCTCTTTTTGATTTATATAAATGATCTTCCTCACTTTGCCAAAAGTCTATGTGAGATTGTGTTGTTTGCAGATGATACATCTCTGATTTTCAAAGTTGACAGGCATAAGCAATCCTATGACGATGTAAATAATACGCTCTCACAAGTTTTGCATTGGTTTACTACAAATAACCTCATCCTCAATGCAAAAAAGACTAAATGCATTAAATTTACAATGCCAAATGTAAGGCAAATAAAAACTGATATAGTTATGAATAATGAACAAATTGAAGTCATAAATACAACAACTTTTTTAGGAATCACTATAGATTCGAGGCTACAATGGGGTCCTCATATATGTGCTCTGGCAGGAAGACTTAGTTCTGCCGCATATGCAGTTAGAAAAATTAGGCATCTTACTGATGTTGAAACGGCGAGACTAGTTTATTTCAGCTATTTTCATAGTTTAATGTCATACGGTCTATTGCTGTGGGGCTCAGCTTCTGACATACAAACTATATTTGTATTACAGAAGAGAGCTATTCGATCTATTTACGGCCTTAGATCGCGTGATTCACTTAAAGAATTATTTAAAGAAATTAATATTTTAACTGTAGCCTCCCAATTCATCTTTGATTGCATCATGTATGTACGTAAAAATCTTCATTTGTTCTATAAGAAATCCGACACACATAATTTTAACACAAGAAATAAACATAAGCTCGCTATTTCAAACCATAGGCTTCGTAAAACCAGTAGAACATTCGTGGGATTAAGTATAAAAATATTCAACAAGTTACCGCAATGTATTGTTGATTTACCTATGCATAGATTTAAGATCCATATTAAATCATGTTTAATGCGAAAAGGATACTATAAACTTGATGAATATTTAAACGATAAACATATATGGACATGATTGTCTGTTCGCTCGCACACCATAGTTTTTAAGTTCTCTAGCTCTAAACATTGTAAAGATTAGGATAACTACTGAGTTTCTTGCCGGATTCTTCTCGGTAGGATTAGGTTCCGAACCGGCTATAGCTTCAATTTTGGTTTGTATTCATTCTGACGATGCATAAGTGTTACTTGTAACCTACATGAATAAATGAATTGACTTTGACTTTGACTTTGACTTTGTTCACGGTACTGCTGTTTAGGCTGGAGCGGCGGCTGAACAGGCACAAATGCTCAAGCGTCGCAAATATAGTGCGCTTATGACGCACTATGAATTTGCGGTGCTTGCGGTAGAGACAATGGAACCATGGTCGAGTGATATGAAGGCTATCGTGAAGGATTTGTCTTCACGCTTGATCCTCGCCTCGGGTGACCCCAGGGCCGGCGGCTATTTTGCCCTAAAACTTTATATTATTGTACAGAGGGGCAATGCCGCCAGCGTACTGAGCACAATGCCACAAGACGGTAAGCTAGACGATGTGTATATTTTGTAAGTTTTTGATGCTTGTTTTATTTTATTGAATATTGTATATTTGTTCAAATAATTTAGTTTTTATTTAGTTTTAATTATTTCTTTTTTTTTGTAAATTATGAACTGGTTCTCGGTAATAAATAATATCTACCAATAGGTAATTTAACGCAGTAGGATAAAAGGATTTAACTAGGATAAAAAGATACAAGTTCCTTTTTTAATCAAAAGACGGTTAATATGTTTCAAAATTGCATTAAAATATGTTAAAATTACTGACATTAAATATGTAAGATAAAATAAACTATAAAAGCTGAAACTATGTCTCAAAATATCAGGAAAGAATATAATTTAATACATAAAATCGTTTGAAATATTTAAAAATTAATATTTAGTGTACAGGATTTTTATTTTATGTAAATAGGGAGATTATGTTCATTTCGAGGCACTATCAGATCTGAAGCTAGTTCTTCACATGGACAAGTGACTTAAGAGTACCATACTTATTATCACGTAATCGATCAATATGAAATTTTACTATTTATATTGACACGACACGAAATTTATAGATAAGTTCATACACTAAAACACACGAAATCACAAATAAAAACCAATAAATCGGACCGACTATGGTTTTCCCTACATTACTTCCCACAGATTTCACCTGGTAATACTCTAAGAACTCATTCTCAACTCATTTGAGATTAAATTACCAATGGATATTTGAATGGTAACATTCTCTTGAATCGATTCCTGTTTCAATTGAATGACTAGGCAAATTAGAAATGTCAAGGACTTACCCGATTTTCTGATGCAATAACAAGTACGTTTTTATTTACGTTTTGTGAAATTTGAAATCACATTTTTCATTCAATCTCCTATTGGCCGATGGAGTTTGCTATCTAGATACTCATTGGGTTGTTTGGTTGTTGTTGTAGCAACAACAACTAGGGGATTGGTGATACAAAGAAACGTTTTTAGAATCAGAAAATAAGATAAACATTTTAGGTAGCTTTATCTTTAATATGTGAGGTATCGTAATTATTATTCTCAATTATCAAACAATTTACAAAACGAAAATATTACATACATATATATGTACTAACTTTGTTTTCTTATCTAAATATATATTTTTTTGTCTACATACTTACTGTCAAAGTGACGTTAAAGAAAAGTAACAGTCTGGCTGAGTGTCTGCCCATTTTTCTTGATTTTCCAATTAGTGATACGTACTCCTTTTAAAAAAGGATTTGAATATTCCTATTCAATAACGAATATGCCACTTAATTGCGAAAGATTTCCCCGTGTATAAAAAGACACGTATACAAGCAGAAAAGTGGGCAAACCCGGTACCCCTTGCACCAAGAATACAAAATTATGTATCCCTGTATTGAAGAAATTTTGATTCAAATCAACAAATAATATTAACAAAAGTTATTAGAAATTTATGCAACTGGACGTCGGGGGATGTGGATGTGCTATTTATAGATTATTACATTGATTGGAGGTAATCTCTTTGTACATTTTTATATGTTTGATTATATTTGCTGTAATATTAATTCTTCCAGTTACTCGACTTATTTCCCAGTGGTTCTGCAAGCAAAAGATGGGGTTGTATTGTAACAAAGAGTGTAAATTTACACTAAAATTTTATATTTAAAATTATTTAGGTTTGAATAATTTAAACAGGTTTTTATTGAAAGGTTTTTCCTTTTTGTCACTTTTTTTCCTTGTTATAGTTATAGTATAAGCGTGAAGAATCGCTTCACGCTTAGAATAATGTGATAGAAATCAAGATACTTCTGTCTTGATTTCTATCACATTATCTTTAAATTTTAAGCCATTAAGTCAAAGCACTTTTTTAGTAAACTTGGGATAGACTTAATTTAAGAGAAAAACATTTTAGGTAGTTTTGTATTTCTTTATTAATCATTAAACAATGTTAAGTCCAATATACCTGGCAAATACTCAAACCCGAGTTGAAATTACAGTACGAGCAATTTGGCAATTCTGTTACCAGGAGTTTGCGTAACAACCATGGGTTCAGAGCAGTCATCGGTTCCTCAGAAGAAGCAAGCGCAGAGAGCTCCACCGGTCCGACGCGGGCACACCATAGCTGTGGCTAATGTTCCTGGTAAGATTAATAATACGTTATTAAATTTAAGTTGTACTAAATTTGACGACCTCGGTGGCAGTGGCTAAGGTAGGCATCAAAATCGCGAAAGGTTCCGGGTTCGGTTCCCAATCAGGTCAATTTGGAAACAAACTTTTCTTAATTGACTTGGGTGTGCTGGGAAGACGCCCCCAGTTACTATCCATCATCTGGTGCTCATAGTACAAGGGGAAACCTTAATTTGAGACCAGGTGAGTGGTGTGGTTGTTGGGCGCATTTATTTTTTATAAATAATTTATAAATTCACCAATAAAAAACATTATGAGTTAAGAGAGATAATAAATGTCTTTTTGTTTTTCATTATTTTTTTTTATTTTATTTAAGACTTTATTGCACAAAAACAAGTTCAAAAGGCGGACTTAATGCTAGGAGTATTCTCTACTAATTAGATAATTAGTTTATCAGTGCGGTAACAGTAAAAATGTGTGTAAATAGCAATAAATTAAACACCAAAATAAGAGTATTCATACGTACATGATAAATTAATAATATTAAATAATATGATATATTAAATATACTTATTAAGTCTATAAATATACTTATTGAATATAAATTTTATTCTAAAATGATTAAGTCTTTTTTGCTAAATTTGTTAATTATTTAGCTTATCCATCAGTTAATTATTTAGCTCCTTTTATGCACTAGCCACATTCTTTCTCATAGACTAGTTTTGATCTCAGACTTAAATGTATGCAATTTTATGTTTCCAGAAGCAAGACGCAGCGCAGACCCGATGGCCAGTGGAAACAACTCTCCGGGCGCGAGTGTGTGTTCAGACTCCGAGCTACCCTACATTTCTTATACTGTTGATAGACCAATTGGTGGTAAATATAACATAGTACAAATATAACTGTTGCGGACAGGTAATGCGAGAAAGAATAAGAAATTGTAAATAATCCAAAGGTATTGGACAACATCACATACATTGCTCTGATTCTGTGGTAAGTAGCTTAAGCACTTCTGTTACAGAAATCAGAAACAACGACGGTACCACAACACCCAGACCCGAGACAATATGGAAAAGTTCGTTTCCCATATTGACCCGACCGGGGATCGAACCCGGAACCTCAGAGATGGCGGTCGCCAAAGTCAGGCCCGCTCGCCTCTCGGCTACGGAGGTCGTCAAATAAAAATGTTGTTGAGTTTGTTATTGAATAAATTTTATCGCTCTCTTAACCTAAAATTGCAGGTCTAATATGTCAAATTTATCGCATGAGACGACAAAAGTTTCGATACTGTCGATTGGCAAATAGCACGCCGCACTTTAGTATTTTCAGCCAATCAGCAGCGGACGCACTGACTTCAATCGATTTTGACGTTTGTTAAGATCGCGATAAAATTTAGTCGCGTTGTGTATGCTAGGCCTGGATGTCTCATCATTGATTAAATTCTGCTCGTTATCTTCTGATTTGCTTAGAAGTTGTGCAATATGCTATCCGCCAATTAACAATGTTGAATCTTTTGTCGTCTAGTGAGTGAAATTTCAAATACTTCGCTTGCTAGTAGGGACTGTGTAGACTGATAGAGATGTCTCTCTGAGAAGAGAGAGAGAAGCAGAAGTTCAAAATATTGGCGCCCTTTTGACCCGGACTCCTCTACCCCAGGGCTGATTGGCTCTGCTATGGTAATTCTTATTTTCCCACGGCATCACCATCAGGGCTGAGGTTTTAATGTGTATTCCTGCATAAGGGCAGGGAGTCCCACACACGCTGTCACCTCCCTTGGGTAACGGTACGGTGCTTCAATGTATTTCCCCCTAAAAAAAGGGCTAATTGGCTTTTTTCTACATATAAGTACTAAAGTTAGTCAATTTAAAATAAAGGGCCATTTCTGGCTTACCTACGTTAAGCTAATCTGACTAGGATAAAAAGATACTAAATTAAAGAATCATCATTGTTCATACTTATTTCTTCCCAGACTCGCCCAAGACTTCAGCAAAGACCCGCCAGACCACGGAGAAGAAGTCTATTCTCCAGCGGCGCCAGTTGAGCCTGCAGGCGAGGAAGAACAAACGCGCGCGTGACATCGTGGTGGTGAAGCAGCCGGAGGACGAGCAGCTCGACGAGGATATCAGGAGGCTGCAGGTATGTGGGACACATCGGCGCCCTGGGCACTGGTTGGCGCCCTAGGCACTTTTTGGCACCAATCGATGCTCGTAGCACTTATTGGCGCCCAATGCATCATTTCGTGCACTAGGCACTTATTGGCACCGATTGGTGCCTTAGGTATTTATTCGTACTAATCAGTGCCCTTGCCTCTAATCGGCGCCTTACGCACACAATGATGCTTAGGCACTGGTTGGCGTCCTAGGCACTTTTTGACACCAATCGGTGCCCGAAGCACTTGTTGGCGCCCTGGGCACTTATTGGTACTAATTGGTGTTCTAGGCAATTTTTGGCACTAATCGGCGCCCTGGGCACTTATTGGCACTAATCTGTTATCTAGGCACTTAATGTCCTAGGCACTAATCGGTACACTAGGCACTTATTGGCACTAATTAGCGCATTTGGCTCTAATTTCGGCCTAGAAACTTATCTAATTGGCGCTCTAGACGCTAATCGGCGCATTGGATACTTATCTGATTGGCGCCCATGAAAGTAAATGACGCTCTAGGCGCTTGTCCAATCGCCGTACTAGGCAATAATCGGCGCCCTGGGCACTAATAGGCGCTAAGAATGTTCTTTTCATTGTTTTAGGAAATCCCAACATTTCTGCCAATAATGCGAGGTACCTTAGGCCTGCCTGGCGCGAAGGATCCCGAAGTACTGGAAGGTCAGTATGAACTATACTTACCATGTCGTTTAAAAATAAGAAGAAAATAGCATTTCTGTTAATGTTATAGAATACTAACTGTGCCCGCGACTTCGTTCGCGTGGACTACATCCTTTCATGGTCGGTTTTACCCCTTTCTCCCCTAATATTCGAAACAAAAAGTAGTCTATATTTTAATCCAAGTTTCGAGCTATATTTTTCCCAATTTTCTTATCTCTCTAACTTTCAAAGGTGGTATTACCCCCATCCCCCCTTATTTTCTAATAAAAAGTAGCCTATGTCCGTTCTTGAGATTCAACGTATACCTATACCAAATTTCATCAAAATCCGTTCAGCCGTTTAGGCGTGAAAGAGTAACAGACGGACAGACAGACAGACAGACAGACAGACAGACAGACAGACAGACAGACAGATAGACAGATAGACAGACAGACAGACAGACAGACAGACAGACAGACAGAGTTACTTTCGCATTTATAATATTAGTAGGGATGTCTAATGCCACTTCCAATAGTTGAAGAATTAGCTTAAGCCTCGTGTAATTTATTACGATACGTAACTATTAGGGATTACTTTTCAAATATTGGCACATGATATTTGTAAACTGAACACACGATCAGAATCTACTCAAATACTCGGCTCCAGTTAGGTCATGCATGCCTAAGTAAGTACTTCAGAGAGAGATGTATGCCAATTGCTCAGTGTATAATAGGAAAAAATGATTTCATGGTCGATTACTAGGCTAAAGGTGATGCCTATGAACGTAAACCGCAACCAGGCATTACTAGGCTCCACTAGTGTTATGCGTCCCTGGTACTTCTGAGAGAGATGTATGCGGATTGCTCAGTATTTTTTTTATACGAAAATATGATTTTATGGGATGTTACTAGGCTAAAGGTGATGCCTATGAACGTAAACCGCAACCAGGCATTACTAGGCTCCACTAGTGTTATGCGTCCCTGGTACTTCTGAGATAGATGTATGCGGATTGCTCAGTATTTCATAAAGGAAAATATGATTTTATGGGATGTTACTAGGCTAAAGGTGATGCCTATGAACGTAAACCGCAACCAGGCATTACTAGGCTCCACTAGTGTTTTGCGTCCCTGGTACTTCTGAGAGAGATGTATGCGGATTGCTCAGTGTTTCATAAAGGAAAATATGATTTTATGGGATGTTACTAGGCTAAAGGTGATGCCTATGAACGTAAACCGCAACCAGGCATTACTAGGCTCCACTAGTGTTATGCGTCTCTGGTACTTCTGAGAGAGATGTATGCGGATTGCTCAGTGTTTCAAAGGAAAATATGCTTTTGTTGTCTGACACTAGGCGGCTCCTCTACACGTAGACTGATTTTTCTGCATCGTCAATCAAGTCAATCACCTCCTCTAATCACCCCCCCCTACACGTCGGCGGACGCGTGTGCCGATGCCATCTGCAGACGAATCTGTCTACGTGTAGAGGAGGCATGAGGGCGATGCTTATGAACATAATATACTGCAACCAAGCATTACTGGCTCCACTAGTGTTATGCGTCTCTGGTACTTCAGAGAGATATGTATGCGGATTGCTAACTGTTTCTTATAGGAAAATATGCGTTTATGGTCTGTTACTAGGTTTATGAACGTATACGTCAACCAGGTATCTACTAATAAGCTCCACTAGTGTTATGCGTCCTTGGTACTTCTGAGCGAGATGTATGATGGGGGAGGGGGGGGCATGAAATAAATATAGAACAATGGTTGGGAAACCCAGTTCATTTATTAGCACTGTAGAATCTATGTATTTCAAAAGCGAGTTTATTCAGCGGCGGCCTTAGGGGGTGGCGAACGGGGTATCGCCCGGGGCCTCACTCTAGTAGGGGCCTTACGCAACAACCAAAGCAAAATAAAATAAAGTTTTTGAGAAAGATTTTTCGCTTAGAGAATATAATTTTTAATTTTTTTAACGTAAACTATTTTTGTAATCTATTTTTTTTACCTTAACATTTGCTGTCAATATGTACAATTCCGTAAATGTAGTAAGTTACACACCAAACTATCAGGCCTACTTTTAACGGAAGACAAAGGGCCTCGCAAGACCTGCTCGCTCGGGGCGGCCGCTGAGTGTATTACTTTATCACTATATTCCACCGCTCCATGGCGCAGGGCTGGACGGGGGGCCGTGGGTGCGTCTGACGACGCGTCTGCAGGCGCACCTGGCGGCGTGCGCGCACCCGCTCGCCGCCGACCAGATCAGCCTCGCCGCCAAGGTTAAAGAGGTAACTACTTGTTAATGTTGTTTTTCTTCTTTTTGGTGAATTTGCCCCTTAATCTTCTTCTTCTTCTTGGTGAATGGTAACTTTGGCTCCTGAGCAGGAAGTCGGTAAATGAAACGGCCAGTAGGTAGTTGAGTAATTTGTTTTTGATGACCTCCGTAGCCGACAGGCGAGCGGGCCTGACTTTGGCGAGCGCCATCTCTTGAGGTTCCGGGTTCGATCCCCGGTCGGGTCAATATGGGAAACGAACTTTCATATTGTCTCGGGTTTGGGTGTTGTGGTACCGTCGTTGTTTCTGATTTCGGTAACACAAGTGTTTAAGCTACTTACCACATTATTAGAGCAATGTATCTGATGTTGTCCAATATTTATTTAATTATTATTATGTAATCAAGAGGGGTGTTTATTAATTATATGATTGCTTATATACTAATATGAATGTGCGGCTGTGACCTAGTGATCAATGTCTATGCTGACGCTACATCACTCCCCCCCCCCCTCCCCCAAATATAAAAAAGGGTACAGAAATAAAAACATTAACATATAATCTGTTCAAAAATAAAAAGCGTAAATAGTGTTAATATGAAACCCTTACTGGTATTTGCCGTATAAGCAACATCAAGCTCTGTCAGTGTCAATTAAGTACCCACCACTCCATACAAAAAGAAGTAGAAGAAGTACTCTTCTTGTTCTTTTTGTGTGGAACGGTAACCATGCTCCGTCTGCGAAGTTCACATATACCAGCAACCATCAACTTCGCTACTAAAGTTAAAGAAGTCAGTACTTCTTAATATTCTTCTTTATCTTAGAAACGATATTTGTACTGTCGGTAGCTCACTTTTTTAAGCCACGCCCACCGTGACTTACTTCTCGTGGTGCTATTTTCAAGCGTAAAAAATGTTTTTTTTTATTTTTATAGTGCTTTACGCAACTTTAAATATTTTATAGAAATATAAAAATTGTACCTCCCATTGCTGTGGGAGAATCTAACATTCGGCGGAGGTAAATTACTGTAGGCTATCGGGTTGATACAGCAGAGAAATTTCATCGCCTACGATAACTCGCGGTTAGCTCAGTTGGAAGAGCAGCACGCGCGATACGTGAAGGTCGTGGGTTCGATTCCAGCACCGCAAGGGGAGATGAAATTTTTCTGTTTCTTTAAAATAAATAAAGATATTTTTTATTCTATTTCAATTCTTTTGTACGTCTCGTCTCGCCGCTCTTTCCTCCAGAGCGGCGAGTCGAGACTCAAAGAGAATTGACCTTCAGACGATTTTATTTTATGTTCCAGGCTGACTTGGAAATATCTAAGCTATATTCTTCGATGGTGGACAAGCAGCGTGCGAACGCGCGTCACGCCGAGCGACTCGCGCGCGTGCACGAAGTCGCGCATCAACTGTCGCGCTGCAACTCGCTGCTCAACCAGGTAGAAACCACGGGTTCGACTCCCGGTCGCGTCAATATGGAAAATGTCATTTTTTATTTTCCGTATGGACCCGACCGGGTCATTTATTTATTTAAATATTTTTTTTTTCACTTTTAGATTGATGTCTCACCTGATGACTGACTTAAATTTTAATTTTAAAATACCTAGTTTGATATTTTATTTTTTAAGAATTAGATAAACTAATTAATTGCAGGAAATGTATTATGTATTACATATTATTAATTATATTTATTATTTATTTACTACTATAGTGATTTAAAAAAATATTTGTAATATTCTTAGAATTATAAATTTTGCACCAAGAAGAACTTACATTAGTATTGTATTATTTTGTTGTTGTCGAGGTTTCTAATTCAATTGAAGAGTTTTCGCGAGAGACACTTCCAAAGTGGTAAAATGTGTCCCCCCCTGTAACTTTTAAAATAAAGGAATGATAAAACTAAAAAAATATATATGTTATGTACATTCGCCGTCAGATAAATTGTAGCAGACAAACTGGCCAAATACTTCAGAACTCTGAATTACGATAAGTATGTAGTTCTAAACATATTCGGCAGAGGGCACTTACCGGAGGCTAACGGTTGTACAGCAGAAAAATTTCATCGCCTACGATAACTTGCGGTTAGCTCAGTTGGAAGAGCAGCACGCGCGATACTTGAATGTCGTGGGTTCGATTCCCGCACCGCAAGGGGTGATAAAAAAATTCTGTTTCTAATACTTCAGAACTGTTTAAAATGTCAATAAGTTCCATACACTACAAGTTACCATTAATATCTGAACATTCACTACTTCAGTAATATCAGAGCAGATGCTAGTCAATAACTTCTATACACACAACTAACCAATAATATCTGAACACTCATAACGCCGAGTTTTTTGTATATTTTTACACTCTTAGGGGGTCCTAAGAGTGTAAAGCGGTGGTTTAAAGTGAATATGAAACTTTTATTTTATATTACATTTCAAGATTGACCTCATCCCACCTGATGTTAAGTGGGAATGAGGTCCTAGCTTAAAAGGCGACAAGTAAGCATAATGAATCTGTAACCGGATTTCTCGCTGTTATCTTGAAGGCTTGACCCCTGCTACTAATGTAGCACCCCCAGGAGCTCTGGAAACCTTACTCACAAGCAGATGATTGTAATAAAATGTTTTTTTTCTTTATTTAGACGCTGCAAGACATCGAAGAGTTGAACCTGCTTCTCCCTGAAGACAAGAGGATGGAACCCTTCGCCTGGTCCGAGGAGCGGTGAACGAAGAAACATTACGATACCTGACCGCCTGTGTCCGACTTGTTCAGTTGTGTCTAGTCACATGTGACAATCAATATCAGTTGTGGAGCCTAAGTGTGTCCAACTTGTTGAGTTTGTCTGCCACCTGTGACAATCAAATCAGTAGTGGCGCCTTACTGTGTCCAACTTGTTCAGTTGTGTCTTGTCACATGTGACAATCCGTTTCAGTTGTGGTGTCTGGCCGCCCGTGTCCAACTTGTTCAGTTGTGTCTTGTCACATGTGACAATCCGTTTCAGTTGTGGTGTCTGGCCGCCCGTGTCCAACTTGTTCAGTTGTGTCTTGTCACATGTGACAATCCGTTTCAGTTGTGGTGTCTGGCCGCCCGTGTCCAACTTGTTCAGTTGTGTCTTGTCACATGTGACAATCCGTTTCAGTTGTGGTGTCTGGCCGCCCGTGTCCAACTTGTTCAGTTGTGTCTTGTCACATTCCTTGATAAATGTACTATCAAACAAACATATTTTTTCAAATGGAACCAATAGTTCTTGAGATTACCGCGTTCAAACAAACTCTCCAGGTTTGTTATATAAGTATAGATCAAAGAGTGTATTATTAATATATTTACCGCTTTAGTGACATTATATTACTACTTAATTATATCAGTCACATAAGGTTTAAATTAGATTAGACTATAACAGTTTTGGCCTTTTATCCAATGCTTGTTTTAATATAAAGATACGTATGTCGTATGTCATGACGTGGTGATAATAATTTGTTTGTATTTTGAATGTTACTACAATGTTTTAAAGAACAAAACAATTTCATCTCCCCTTGCGGTTCGGGGTCGAACCCACGACCTTCACTTATCGCGCGTGCTATTCTTCCCACTAGTGTCGCCGTCGATTCGATTGTATATCGATTATTCATTGATTATTTATGATAAAATTATTTGGGCCCCTTTTGCCCCAAATAATTTTACAATCGATAGTATCGATATAATCGATTATATCGATACCTATCTTTATTAGATATCGAATCGATTAATCGATTATAATGCGTAGTCAAATACAATATAATCGGTTATATCGATATTAAGTTTTCAAGCGAGACTATCGATATAATCCATTATTAACAATTATTAGATTATAATTGCTTAGATTAAACAATACTATCGATTGTTGTATCGATTGTTAGATTATTTGGGGGGGGGGGGGGGGGTCAATCGATTATCCGGCAACACTACTTCCCACTGAGTTAACAGTTATCGTAGGCGATGAATTTTTCTGTTAAATTACCTCAGCCTCCGGTAAGTGCGTGCGATGCGTGAAGGTCGCAGGTTCGATTCCCGCACCGCTAGGGGAGATGACATTTTTCTGTTTCTAATATTTAATCAACAAAATGTTTAATGAAACGTTTAGAGTGATTAATAAGAACGGAAATGTTTAGTAGAAATTTGAAATTCAATAATAAGACGGATTATTTTCAAAAAATAATCAGTAGGCCTACTAAAAACGAAACGAACAAACGAAAGGTTTCGTCTTTGAAGATTAATTCCAGGTTACAATATATTACGATTCGTTATGTGTCAAAAATGACAATAGCCGTTTTTCTCCAACCGAACACGAGTCGTTAATAATAATAATAATAATCATTTATTTCGGACTAGGAATCCATATTAACAAAATTATAGTGTTAGTAACAATTTTTGCTAGAACTATGTTAGTTTACTAACCTAAACTTAAACTGATCTTAAAATTATTTTTTGCCACCTAGACCGGCAGGTGACACGTGCCTTGCCACCCAATGCCTTAGCAAGGGACTGTCGTCCCTCATACAAATGGTGTTCAGTAAGTTCAGTAATACCGTTCAATACTTTACTTTCCATACCAGCTGTCATCAGTCGTCCGTCGGTCGTTTTTAGCATACGCCTCGTGTAATTTATAACTATTCGTAACAAGAACGGGTCGTTTTTCAAATAAAGGAAAAGGGCATAAATGGTTCAGGAATTAAAATGACATTTTAGATTTGCATAAATAAAAAAAATATTTTTGAAAACTCTTTATTCGATGACCTCCGTAGCCGAGAGGTTGGCTTCTTCGTCTGTTCGGGGGAGCTTGCAAATCTTCATCCACCCTCACATTAAATTAATAAATTAAATTAAATAAGTAATTAAATAATAAGTAATTTAATAAATTAAATTATTTTAAATGTTTAAAATGGAACGCAAATTCCTAAAATTTATATTATTTATGCTAATCAAAAACCACGTTTTAATTCCCGATCTTTCGATTAATCTTCAAAAATAAAACATTTCGTTTGTTAGTTTCGGTTTTAGTAATAGACCTGGTGATTTGGAGAGCCTTGGTTCAAACCATAAAAGCTGCTCAAAGAATGTGCAACCTATCAATAAAAAAAATGTATATAATATGCGTTTGTTTTATTTAATTCCTTAAGCAACCATATTTATTACACTTCAAAATTTACCTCATCCCACCGGATGTTAAATGGAAATGAGGTCCTAGCTTAATGGCGACAGGTACAGCATTATAAAGCAGGTATTGGACTTGTCGCCCTCACCTTGAAGGCTTGACCCCCTGCTACTAATGTAGCACCCCCCAGGAGCTCTGGAAACCTTACTTACACGCAGGAACACAACAAGACAGAAGTAATTGTTATTCGGCTGCGATCTTCTGTAAGGTGGTGTTTCACCAGTCAGGCTGCTCCAGCTCGAGCGATAAATCGCTATGCCCTACCTCTCTTATGTTATTAGGACTGCTGTCTGTCCGTCTGTCATAAGTACTCATATTCAAATTCAAAATTATTTTATTCATGTAAATTACACCAGTAATATTTATGAAACGTCTATATAATGCAAATGACGCTACCTCCGGTTCGGAACCTATAACTTGCAGAGAAGATCCCGGCAAGAAACTCTGTCGTTCATATTACAAATATAGCTGAACTTATAACTAGTTTTGCACTAAGACATACAGTGTAGTAATTAGATAAAATAATGTAGCAAATTGTATAAAATAATTAATTGATTCAAAGTAATAAGACATTTTTTAAAATAAGTATATATATTTAAATTAAACAAACTGTAGGTCCTAATGCACATTGTGCTTAATAAGAACCTTGCCAACCTGCGAGCATCTGTCAACGAAAATATATAGGTACCTACCTCTTGCTGAGTTTGTATAAATAGAAATACCTAAGTTAATATAATTAGTGAAATGTTCATGTGAAGGCGAACAGACTTGTTAGTGGTCCACACCTCTTTGTCATTAATATAGTCTTCTACTCTGTAGTACCCTTTTTTTAAAAGACAACCGTTAACAAGTAGCTTAAATTTGTTCAAAGGTAAATCAACAATAACTTGAGGTAATTTATTAAAAAAAAGTTATACATAGCACGAACAGAACCAGTAATCGATAGTTTAACATAGAACTAGTTTTCTGGCAATGCCAGTTGTTCCGCTAGTCACCGTTGCGGCCATACCATGTTCTCACTACGACGCAATGCTATTTGATGACAGTTTTTGTTCGGGCTAAGGGCACGGCTAGACGCTTGAAATAAATAAATATTGGACAACATCACATACATTGCTCTGATTCTGTGGTAAGTAGCTAAAGCACTTGTGTTACAGAAATCAGAAACAACGACGGTACCACAATACCCAGACCCAGGCCCACCGCTAGCTATTTTAGCGCCCGCGTGCAATACCGATTATGCCGCCCTACGACTACTTACTCTACGTTTTGTCAAAAAAACAATGATTAATGTTTTCTCATTGCGGTGGGGCAAAATAAAAACAACGAAGATAAAATTCGTATTCAATTGAAACTGTAGCAAAAATAACTTAATCTTTGTTGGAGCATTAATGATTATAAATAGTTTTTGATAATATTTAATTTTGAAAAGGATCTTTCACTAGATGTGACTGAAACTGGAAATGTAAATAATATTCTTAGCGCTATTATTGCTGTGTTCGGTGCAAATTTTGAAATTACATAAGTCATTGGTAAAAATATATTGGAATAGGGGTTGTGGATCATTGGACTGATTTTACCCCAGGGGTAGGTATTATGACAATTACTTCAATTAGATACGTGATGAGTCGCTCAATTTGCCGCCCCCCCGAGCGTGCCGCCCGTGTGCGGTGCACGCTTTGCACGCCTGCTTACGGCGGCCCTGCCCATACCCGAGACAGTATAGAAAAGTTCGTTTCCCATATTGACCCGGAACCTCAGAGATGGCGCGACGCCAAAGTCTGACCCACTCGCCTCTCGGCTACGGAGGTTGTCAAATATACATAAAGTATCTAATTACTTATTTACTTTGTAAATAATAAGGAGCGGTCACATACAACACTCATGATTTTTTTTGCCGTTTTTATAGATAGAGCTGTGCCCGCAACTTCGTTCGCGTGGACTGCTTGTTTTCAAAACAAAAAGTAGCCTATGTTCCTTCTAAAGGTTCAACGTATACCTATACCAAATTTCATCATAATCGGTTGAGAGGTTTAAGCGGGATAGCGTAACAGACAGAGTTACTTTCGCATTTATAATATTAGTAGGGATGGTACGGAATCATAAAAGCGCGTCTCCAATTGGCTACTTGACAGTGTTAACAATAAAATATGAAAAGTGTTAGATATAGTTAAGTTAGCATATTAGTTAAGTAATAATTTAACATTTTTATTTTTTAATTAAAAGCATAGTTAGTATTTTATTTTTGCAAAATAAATTTTACTTTTTTTTATCTGTGGAACAAAAGAACCGAAACGGAAACCACCATTGCAATTCGGAAATGACAGCTGTCGGCGAAAATTAATTATTTTAATGTGGCGAAACAATGATTATTTTACCGATTAAATTGAATTATTGTGTCTCTAATCGTATTAAGAATTTATTGAAACATTTTCCGTTTATCTAAATTAAGTCGTTCCTATGCGTATCGGTTCGTTGTCTAGGACGTTGACGTCATAATTGCAACAGTGCCGTGACTTGGCGTTTTCGCGCGCTTTTTAAATGTGTTACACAAAATCTTATTTTTCTCTGGTTATTTACATTTTTTCCAGATAAATCGAATTGCTTGGGATATAAAATGAACGGGCGCACATTTTAGGTACATTACTTTTTCAAAAACTGTCAAGTAGCCAATTAGCACTTAGCCTTCTTTGAACTTGCTCAACCCGCTCTCGACCGATACTACCTACAAAATCGATCAATTATATTGACACCCAAAAATGAACACTTTTGCAATGCAATCCCCGCTAACTGTTTCGCGATGGTTTTTGAAAAGTTTAACGCAATGCTAACCAAGGACACCTTTTTATTTTAAGTGAAATGTGATGAGATGAGATATGAGTAAATGTAGGTTAAAATCTAGATTGTTTAATGTCTGAGGCACGTAGGACGGAGCCGGTCTGCTGCGCCCTTGAGGTCTAAGGGTCTACTCTCAAAAACGAAACACGAAAGATTTCGCTGAAGATAAGGTAAACGAATTCGAGCGTATAAACGTGGTTTTCGATTTGCATAAAGAATATATATTTTTTTAAAAATAGTTTAAATTAGTTGCGACTATGAGAATTAAAAATTGCAATACATCATCGGATCTGGCGGTCTACTCCCAAAAACGAAACGAACAAACGAAAGGATAAATCAAAAGTTCGGGTATTAAAACGAAGTTTTTGATTTGCATAAATAATATTTTGTTTTATGAAAACGTTTTATTCGCGTTTGAAGTGAATTGCTTGCGTCCATGTGAATTAAAAACTGTTATGCGTTGTCGGATCCGACATATTTCGCTTTTGGGAGTAGACCCTCTGACATATTTCATCGTTTTTGAGAGTAGGCATTCGTTTAGATCATTAGAATTAATAATTGCTGTTATAATTCGCTTTTGCTAGCAGGTCAAAGTCAAAGTCAACTATTTTTTATTCATGTAGACAGTGGCGTAACTATACCATTCGGGGCCCGTGGCAAATTCATCAATCCATCGACCAACCCCCCCCCCCCCCCCTCCTCCTTCTCAAAGAAAGAATAATGTCTAATACTTGTTTGGAAATACCAGAAATGTAGTGCATACTTTAGGAAAGTTTGATGTAAAAATTATTCTTGGTAATTGGGATTCTTTCTCCTCTTACCTGGCTGGGGGCCCGTGGCATTTTGCCGACTTGCCACCCTGTAGTTACGCCACTGCATGTAGATTACCTAATACTTATGAAAAGGTGTCCTAAACCTATTTATATAAAATTGTATACCTATGTCTTAACCTATTTAAACGCTGTTTCTTTAAGGACAGTTTGTTTGCTCACTACCTACCTACCTAATTGAGTGTTATTAACTAAGTATTTAATGCGGTCTCGTCTTAGCTCAAAAAGTTAATAACTACAATGAAACCTATTTACTGTCACGCAAATACGAAAATGTATTAACGAGGCATTTCCAAAACATTTCTACATTCGCAAAATTAGTGGAATCTGGTACAAGAGCGACCTTGAGCCGCCAACGTTGGTTAATACGAGTATGATGTTGGCCAATACAGCGTGTATCGTATGGAGACGTATTTCAAAATGGATGCCCTTGGCATTGTCAAGTTTTATTTGTTGGTGAAATTTAACAAAAATAGATTTTTCAGTGCCCTTAGCATGAATGATATTTAATTCGCTTCTATTCAAATGTAAAATAAAACTGCATGACTCTTTAGGTCTTTTTTGTAATAAACACGTAAGGGGCCATCCATAAAGTACGTCACACGTAAAGGGGGGGGAGGGGGTCGAAAAAGTGTGACATGGTGTGACAAGGGGTGGGAGGGGTCCTAAGTTTCGTGACATCACATTTCAAAATCTAGAGGTACTAATCGCGTAATTTGAAATATTAATTAAACTTAAAAATATGTCCAACTCTATCTTTACATAGGGCATTACGGTTTAAATTGTATTGTTGACAAGTTCATAGTTCATAGGGTTCAAAGTCCATGGACTGAAGATGATTGAGTTACTTTTTCTTCTTTTTCTTTATATGTATATGTCGCAGTCATCAGCTATTTGATTGGATCACTAGCGCGTTCATTGAATGACGACGTTTAATTGAATGACTAAAGGACAACTCGTCAAATTGTTTATTAAAACGTTCAACTTCTTGACTGAACGTCATTTAGCATAGTCGTTGAATGGGACATAGCTGACTTTTTAATGTTTGATTAAGGTGACCATAAGTTCGCCACTTAAAAGATAACTAAATTTAGATAAAAAAAAATGAAGACATGACATAACACACCCTAATAAGATTTTTAATGTTTTAACAATTTTAAGTCTTAAGACAATTAGGCTAAAAAACTATTTTTTTACGAATAAGTCACTTTATATCTCAATTTCACTCTAAAAATTATCAACACAGTGCTATTCGATTATATCTGTACCAGCTGTTTGACGCCATCTTTGTTTTAATGAGCACTAACGCCGCAGTGGAAAAAAAATAAACTAAATTACAATCACCTGACTGATTACGTCCGCTATGTTTAAAGGGCTATGTTACAATCCGCTAACTTGTTGGACGTTCAGTGAGTCTTATTCATTCAACGTTCGGCCTAGTCATTCAATTAAATGTCGTCATTTAATAAACACGCTAGTGATTCAATCAAATAGCTGTTTCAACCAGATGACTGCGACATATACATTAGTTTATTTTTATGTTATTGTTTCAAATATTTGATATTATGTTGATTTCATAAAAAAGTACTTAATTTAAATGGAAATAAAACTAATTTCGGAACTGCTGTTTTAATTTAATAATTTTTCGATGTTAAATTGCAAAACATGTGACGTCATACTAGGGAGGGGGGGGGGTCTCAGAAATGTGACCACCTGTGACAACGGTGGGGGGGGGGGGGGGGGCTCAAAAACTCTTGAAATTAGTGTGACGTACTTTATGGATGGCCCCTAAAGGCGCGGCGCCATTAATTTGATTGTATTTTGCGCAAACTGTGGATCTACGGATATATGTAAGTAAATCTAACTAGCGGTCCCGGTAAACTTCGTTTCGCCTTAGAGAATTTCCCCGCTTTTCTGTTGAAATTTTTCAAATTTTACCAAGAATCCCTAATTTTGTAGCCTATGTCAAATTGGAAGAATGTAGCATTCTATTGGTGAAAGAATTTTTTTCATCGGCCTAGTACTTTTTGAGCCTATTCATTACAAACATACAAACATACAAAGATAGGTACAAATCTTTCCTCTTTATAACATTAGTGTAGATATATTTGGAATATTAATCGAAGGCATACCTAATGTGAGATTTGAGCAAGCATTCCTTTTTTTGTCGAGCGGTAAATGCCTACCACACCGTTACCTACTCTCTGCAGGGAACAAAGAGCGGTGTGTCGGGCTCGCATCAAATAAAACTCTCGGTGGCCAACGTGAGCGGTTATGGGGGAGTCGGGATTCCTTGCGGATTCCACACAGGCTCCCCCACAGCGAATACCGCCAAGCGACCCACCTTGCCGCGCACAACGCAGCTGGATCGTATCAGGCCACCTGATACGCCCCATCCTCTCGAGACCGAAGTAACGGACCCCACGCCTGGCGTCTCTGGTCCCAGCAGCGGATCTGCTGTGCGGGTCCGCTATCTACCGCCACTGTGGCATCCGAGACTCTCACTCCTACTCTACCTCCGAGAGCCAGATGGAGTCCCGAGACCCACCGGGCCGCTGAGGATAGGGAGGCCGGCAAACGTATTACCGCATCCTCCTCCTCCGTGACCCACCACGACTCGATCGCGCCCGGCAGCGCGCCACTACCGGGTCGCGGAGGACAGGGAGGCCGGCAACAAGACACCGAGGACTTCCTCTTCTTTTGCGATCCACCTCTGCCATTGCGGGCTTGTCGAAAGCCACCTCTCCGCGGCCCAGCTTGGGGTCCGTTTTAGTTTCATCAAGTGCGGTATCGGAGGCTCGGTGGCAAGGCCAGCCTCAACGCACCAGACCACAGGGTTACTGAGCCCCCACCGCTACAAGATGTTAAATCTACCGTTGAAAGGGGGAAGGGGGAGGTGGTTTATTTGAGCAAGCTTCTTTTAGCCTTTGTCCTACTAACCTAACGTACTTAATATTTTTCAAAGCGCTTGTATTTTTCGTAAACATGTAATACGTACGTAATTTACATATTCCATTAAATGATTAATTAACTGTGTCAGATTTGTGTAAATGTATATTTTTGGCATAAGGTTATTTACAACGTTTACTAGGCCTTGGAGGCCTATCACTGATTCTTGATAGGATGACAAATATCATATTTAACCTGGGGGTTTAATGAGTAGTCCTGTCCTAAAAAAAATATGGTGCCCAAACTATAAGTCGACTGACACTGGAACTGCGGTCTCTATATTCAAATCCAAGGTGATAAAATTGCGGGGAGAACCAAATAGACACAGATAATCCACTAGTCCATATTAACATCCTCAAAAGATTGACAAAGACAGGCGTAGGGCCAAGGCACATCACAATAAACATTGGCAGGTCGATATTGATTCTTATGCCTGCAACTTAAGAACTGTGTAAAGTCCAAAGTGTTGTAGTCTTACGTGCCTTTTGTACAGTCCGCGTCAAATAGTAATGAGAATGAGAAATCTATTTAGGTAATCATTTAAATCACATCAGTAATAATTATGAATCGTCTATATAAACCAATTGAAGCTACCTCCGGCTCGGAACCTATAATTACTGAAAAGAAGACAGTCTACAGTTTACATTACAAACAAAACCTGAATGTTAAACTAATTTTGCGCCAAGACATACGTGGTAGTTTGTAAATTGTAAAACTACAATCATTCCAAAGGAATCACGAAAATTATAAGCAAATATAGAATTTATGAACGAACGAGGAACTGTTTTCCCTTATCCCACCCTCTCCTTTCTTTCACAGAACCACTAGAGCTGGCCAACGATGTCATCGCTTCACCGTGGAAAATATTCCACCACGAACAAAAAAGTTTGGTAACTCTTATCTTTGCCGGACCATAAAGAAGTGGAACTCGTTGCCGGCTCATGTGTTTCCTCTTTCCTTTGACATGGATTCCTTCAAGAGGAGCGTGAAGAAACATCTTGCGGGCTGGTATGGCGATGCTAACGGATAGGATATTACGGTATCAGATCTTTTGTCATCGCGATGTGGGTTCCGCTCTTGCTTACCATCAGGCTGGGAGGAGCCAATATACTGCGCTACTATAAAAAAATACGAACTAAAGGATATCATAATAATATAATAATAGAGAGAAAGAAAGTAAATACATTTAATGACCATCACAAAATGATCAAAGACACACAACGCAAGACAATCATTACAGAGATTTAAGCACCTAGCTAAGAGAATTTGTGTTCCACCTCGGCAGCTGCCGCTACGGTATTATTAACACCGCATCAGCGCTGGTGTTCCAGTGGAACCACAGAACATTAAACAAATTCTTTCTATGATCTGAGAGTGGAACCTGTTGAAAAAATAGCAAGAGCCCTGATTCTTGCTAGTTCCCCACGCAACCGAGTAGTTTTAACACTTTAAATCTTATTTTTAAAATGAGTGTGTTACTCAAAGGGCATTTAAATAATTAGACGCGAGTAAAAACTCGAACTCGAGTAAAGAGTCGAACTGGAGCAGCTCGACTGGTGAAATACCTCCACCTTACAGAAGACCGCAGCCAAATAACAATCACTTCTGTGTTACGCTACCTCGGGTTGGAACCTATAACTTACAGAGAAGAAACTCTGTCGTTCATATTACAAATATATATTTAAATCTAGAATATGTTTATTTTTGGAGTTAATTAAATCACAATAATCAATAAATAATAATCAACAAATTCAATATTTAAATTTAAGAAATAACATTCAATTTAAAACAAAACAATAATACACGTTAAAAAAAAATCACAATATCTAATTAACATATTAAAAAAAAATATATTTAAATAACAATCACTTCTGTGTTGTTGTGTTTCTGCGTGTGAGTAAGGTTTCCAGAGATCTTGGTGGGTGCTACGTTAGTAGCAGGGGTCAAGCCTTCAATGTAAGGGCGACAAGTCCAGTAACAGATTTATTATGCTGTACTTGTCACCCTTAAGCTAGGAACTCATTACCACTTAACATCAGGTGGAATGAGGTCAATCTTGAAGTGCAATATAAAAAAAAAAGTCGATGTAAAAAGTTTCAAAAGGGCATTTTAATAATTAGACGCAAGTAAAAAGTCGATGTTAACAAAGTTTCTCTTGTTGTCAACTGTAAAGTCGACATCAGATATATTGGAGCAGACAAAGTGACCAATTAGTTATTTACAGTTTAAAATGTCAATACATTCTATACACTACTAGTTACCATTAATGTCTGAACATTCGTTATTTCATTAATATCTGAGCAGATAATAGCCAAAAACTTCTAGACACACAATCAACCAATGTTATATCACTCATCTCACACTAGTGTTTATTATTGGTAGTGACCGACCGAAACGGTTCGGTTCCGTTTCATTGTAGTTTCAGCTGAAACCGAAACCGAACCTTTTATAAAAAAAAGTCCTTAAAAAGTCGAAAAAATGTTAGTAAGCCCGTTTTTTTCTAAAATTAATATCTCGCCGACGTATAATTACAGGTTTCTACTTTCAAAGATTTATCACAATGAAATTTCAGCACAGTTACAGAAGTTCTGTTTGAAAATGTAACTACCCTATAAATAAAGTAAAAAAAAATACATTATTTGTAAGTTTCGGCGCGGCCAAAAGGCGCGGCCGTTTTTGGCCGAAACCGAAACTCGGGCCAAAACTTGATTTTTTGGCCGGAACTGGCCGAAACCGAAACCGAAATTTCGGTCGGACACAAATTTTTGGTCTGTTGTGTGAATAGAACCTATTGACTAGCATCTGCTCAGATATTTATATAGTAATTAATGTTCATTTTCGTTTCCCATATCGATCCGACGGGGGATCGAACCTGGGACCTACGAGATGTCGCACGCCTTAGACCGGCCCGCTCGCCTCTCGGCCACGGAGGTCATCAATCTTAAAGTAAATAATAAATAAATATTGGACAACATCACATACATTGCTCTAATTCTGCGGTAAGTAGCTGAAGCACGTGTGATACAGAAACTAGAAACAACGACGGTACCACAACACCCAGACCCGAGACAATACAGAAAAGTTCGTTTCCCATATTGACCCGACCGGGATCGAACCCAGAACCTCAGAGATGGCGCGAAGTCAATGTCCGGCTCACTCGCTTCTCGGCTACGGAGGTCGTCAAAATAATTAATTAATCTTGGATATAAATGTAATAGACAGATAGACAACCATTGCGGGACGCCTCGCGGTGGCCCTGTCTTCCCTCCACTTCGCACCAGGGTCTTGCAGCGCACAGTTTGGGAACCCCTGGCCAATACTTACTATAAATACTACTATTCGACGCTTACTGTACGCTCACTGAGGTTTATTTCCACCTGATGATGCGTCACAAGCATAAACTGGTTTGTTAGATTATAAAATAATTACGAGAATACGAAGACGACCTTTGTGAAGTCAGGAGATATAATATATGACGTGTCTGTCTGTGTGTCTGTTCTTGGCATTGTAGCTCAAAAAAAATACAGACAATTATGTTTTCCATATTGACTCGACCGGGAATCGAACCAAAGACCTCAGAGATAGCGATATAAATCTCTTAATAACCTCCGTAGCCGAATCAAGAGATTTTCCATGGGACAACTGACTTTAAACCCTTCATATAAGGTTAAACTTGATCATTGGCTTCCATGGAATCCTTGGTAAACTACAACACCAAGCACACGTGTTCTATCGTGAAATATTCTAACCCACCATTGGAGGAAATAAATAAATAAATATTGGACAACATCACATACATTGCTCTGATTCTGTGGTAAGTAGCTTAAGCACTTGTGTTACAGAAATCAGAAGCAACGACGGTACCACAACACCCAGACCCGAGACAATATGGAAAAGTTCGTTTCCCATTAAGCTACGGAGGTCGTCATTAAAAGAGTTTCGTAGCCATTTAAGCAAAAGGAGTGGGGGGGGGGGGGGGCAAAAAAGAAAATGAAATGAAAAAGTTTATTTCGGAATACTTCCATAGGAGGGTTAGTAAAACTAACTAAAGGAAAAAAGACCCCTTTTTCTTTTTTGGTACGGAACCCTAAAACTCACGAATTTGTATAAAATTAATAATGCGTTAGGTACTTTAGAAAATAAGTTCTTATATTCTTTGCTATAAGGGCCAAGGATGAAGGCGGTAAGGCTGCGGTCTTATTGCGAGCGGCGAAGATTTTAATAGGTAAGTTTACTGGCTAGTCAACTGAGAGACTTTTAAAAACCTATTTCAAAACGATGATTAATGATCAGTTTTACACCTATCTCCCCTAATATTCGAAACAAAAGTAGTCCATATTTTAATCCAAGTTTTGAGCTATACTTGTGCCAAATTGCATATCTCTAACTTAAAAAACAAACATTCTCCCATATAAACTTTCAAAGGCGTTATTATCCCCAATCCCTCTTATTTTCAAAAACAAAAAGTAGCCTGTGTCCGTTCTAGAGGTTCAACGACTACCTATACCAAATATCATCAAAATCTGTTCAGTGGTTTAGGCGTGAAAGCCGGACAGACAAACAGACAGACAGAGTTGCTTCTGCATTTATAATATTAGTATAGATGCCCTTTTTATTGCATCTTTTTCGCCTGTTCTCTTCATAAAACATTATGTGTTATAACTAGTTTTTACATTTTGGCTCGATCAATAAATTTATTTCTTTCTCTCTTTCTTTCTTTCATTTGTATGTCGCGTCTGGGTGTTTTAACTAAGAGAGGTAGGGCATAGTGATTTATCGCTCTAACTGGAGCAGCCCGAGTGATGAAATACCTTCACCTTACAAAAGACCGCAGCCGAATAACAATCACTTCTGTGTTGTTGTGTTCCTGGAAGTAAGGTTTCTAGAGCTCCTGGGGGGTTCTACATAAGTAGCAGGGGTCGAGCCTGTAAGGTAAGGACGAAAAGTCCAGTAACAGATTTATTATGCTGTACTTGGCGCCTTAAAGCTAGGACCTCATTACCACTTAACATCAGGTGGGATGAGGTCAATCTTGAAGTGTAATATATATAAAAAAATCTGTGTGTCGTGTCTGGGTGTTTTAACTATACTATTCTGAGCCAATCGAAGGCCAGGCCGGTTTTCGGCTCGCTCTCCGCTCGCGTACTATCCACGTCCGGATATCGCAACTCTATTACGCCAGCGCAGCTCCTTGCCACCAGCCGCTCGCACGCCAGTCGACTTGTACCAGTCACAGTGAGTTCTCGCATCCTCAACCAGACCAGACATAAGGTGAGTCCTTGTAAATACCACCCTTCTTGCTTTGGTACTGGCAACTAAGTTCTATGCAGTCTATATCTGCTAGAGTCAGTCAGAAACAGAATCGGAGCAATGTATGTGATGTTGTCTAATATAATATATAATATAATAATATAAGGTTGTTTGGAAGAAATCGTTTTCTAGCGATAAGACCGCCTAAATTGTACTATAATCATTCTGTAAAACCTATTTCTGTAAAGATTTTGTGCAATAAAGTATATTTCTATCTATCTATCTATCTAATAAAAAGGCACGTGTTGTATCATGGAGTCTATAACTTTCCAAGGATTCTATGGGGCCAAATATCTTGTATAAGCTCGTTTAAAGCCAAAACAGTCAATAGTCCAATATTTTTATTCATTAAGAATGCATCATGAATTGTCTCTATATAAATCAAATGAAGCTACCTTCGGTTCTAAGTCTTGTCGCCCTTATATTGAAAGTAAGTATAACACCTGCTACTAATGCAGCACCCCCCAGGAGCTCTGTAAACCTTACTCACACGCAGGAACACAACAACACAGAAGTGATTGTTATTTAAATATATATTTGTAATATGAACGACAGAGTTTCTTGCCGGGATCTTCTCTGTAAGTTATAGGTTCCGAACCGAGGTAGCGTCATTTGCATTTTAAAGACGTTTTATAAATATTACTGGTTTAATTTACATGAATAAAATAATATTGAATTTGAATTTGGCTGCGGTCTTCTGTAAGGTGGAAGTATTTCACCAGTCGGGCTGCTCCAGTTAGAGCGATAAATCGCTATGCCCTACCTCTCTTACGTCTCGTGAGAATGGCTTCACCTTCATCAGAATAAGGGTGCTCGGTTCTCTGTAGCTTTCCAATGATTCCGTGGGGGTAAATATATACCTACAGTTTATGCTCGATTCAAGCCACTATCAGGTCTTAAGCAAGTTGTTCCCGCGGATGTGCCAATAAATGTTTTACATCATAACACTTTACGACCTCCGTAGCCGAGAGGCGAGCGTGCCGGACTTTGGCGTCGCGCCATCTCTAAGGTTCCGGGTTCGATCCCAGGTCGGGTCAATATGGGAAACGAACTTTTCTGTATTGTCTCTGGTGTGGATGTTGTGGTACCGTCGTTGTTTCTGATGTCTGTAACACAAGTGTTTTAGCTACTTATCACGGAATCAAAGCAATGTATGTGATATTGTCCAATATTTATATTTATATTTACTTTTGCATCGTAAAAAGGAATACAAACCAAAATCGAAGCTACAGCCGGTTCAGGAGGGGTACTCTCAAAAACGAAACGAACAAACGAAAGGTTTCGTTTTTGAAGATTATTCAAAAGTTTGGGAATGAAGACGTGGTTTTTGATTTGCATAAATAATATATTGTTTTTTGAAGACGCTTAATTTGCATTCGAAGTGATTTCTTTATGATTATGAGGATTAAAAATTGCCATCCGTTGTCGGATCGGACATATTTCGTTTATGAGAGTAGACCCCCTGAACCTAATCCTACCAAGAAGATCTTTATAATAATTGCGGCTAGATAACTTAAAACTATGATCAGCAAGCGTGCAGACAAATCATCGTATGTTTATCGTTTAAATATTCATCAATTTTGTATATTTTGAATATTAGTTGAATATTTTTATACTCAATCCAAAGGTTCCACTGGTTTTACAAAGCCTATGGTTTGAAATAGCGAGCTTATTTTTATTTCTTATGTTCAAACTGTGTACAACGGGTTTCTTATAAAACAAATTAAGATTTTTACGTATATATTTGATGCAGTAAAAGATGAATTGTGAGGCTACGGTTAAAAGATTAATTTTCTCCTAACTAGGTTATTTTGGTTCCTCCAATGATAACCTTAGCCGGCACTAAACTCTTGTTTTACAATTTCTGACGTCTCTATAACTATTAATTGTGCAAAGACAGCCAAGCCATTAAGTTTGACAGCATACTTTAGCTATATAGCTTCTACGACGTAATTTCGTAGTAAATATTCACTTTATTAGGTAATACGCACATGCCTATGAATAAATATAAAGACAATAGAAGCCTACAAACAGCTTTGCCGCATTGATTTTACGAAATGTCAGGTACCTACCTATTTTATTTCACAAGTGCACATACGACTATATTTATATTCATTACTAGCGGTCCCGGCGAACTACGTTTCGCCTTAGAGAATTTTTCCCGCTTTTCTGTTGAAATTTTTCAAATTTTACCATATAAACTTCCAAAGGTGGTATTACCCCCCTCCCCCCTTACTTTCTAATAAAAAGTAGCCTATGTCCGTTCTTGAGATTCAACGTATACCTATACCAAATTTCATCAAAATCGATTGAGAGGTTTAAGCAGGAAAGCGTAACAGACACACAGACAGACAGACAGAGTTACTTTCGCATTTATAATATTAGTAGGGATTATTATACCAAAATAGCACAGCTTAAATTGCGAGAGACAATTAGTAAACAAAATTCTTTTGAAGCGACAGAAGTGAAGTTCAAGGATCTAGTTCAGGTTATTTTCATTATGAGTACAAAAGGTTATTTTTTTTACGTTAATTTTAATCTGTTATTGTGGTATCGATGTCAGTTGACAGTCATTTCGTTGGTTTACTAGTTAGTCATATTTACGCATAAAACGCAAAATTTATCGAAACAACAATACTTATCGTTAATGCAAAGCAAAACCACATTTTAATTTCCAAACTTTTGATTTTGGCAATCAAAATTGATCCCTGAACTCGACAAATGATGAATGGCTTTTGTAGTGATGAAAATTATTTGCCGAATAAATTTAAGATGTTTTTTGTTATTTTTTGTTAATTCTGTTGCATGTCATGTCACTTAATAAATGTTTATTTCATGCATATTCATTTTGTTACCATAAATATGGTAAACAAAGAACCGCTGGAGCGATTTTGTGCAAACTTCATATAAACCATCTCCTGAATCACTGAAAACCAGCGTCATGGCCTGCGACGTCGGCCATGACTTATGCTGAGTGAGGCCCTTTTATTGTGGACATCACGACTTGCCATTGTCTGCATCGCCTGGTTGACGAGGAGAACGCTCATTTTTCATGTTCCTTGTAATGTTTTTTGTTATCTTCTTTTTCTGTTTTGTGTCCATCCCTTTACTGTTATTGTTATGTTTACTCATATGGCTGTGTTGTGATGTCTGCACGTAATAAATGTTTCTTTCTTTCTTTCTTTCTTTCTTTCGGAATAATCCGAAAAAGTTCAAATATTTGATTTGGATAGGTAAGCCCGTTTTTGAGTTATAAAATTACAACGAAAAAAGGAATTCATTTTTATATTACACATCAAGATTGACCTCATCCCTCCTGATGTTAAGTGGTTAAGAGGTTCCAGTCCTTACGGGCTACAAATACAGCATAATAAAGCTGTTAATAGACTTGTCGCCCTTACCTTTAAAGCTCGGCCTCTGCTACTAATGTAGCACCCACCAGGAGCTCTGAAACCTTACTCACACGCAGGAACACAACAGCACCGAAGTGATTCTTATTTGGCTGCGGTCTTCTTTAAGTTCTGTATATATATTTATTTAGTATTTCATGTATCTTCCTACCAAATTACATCCAAATACGAGTACACTCAGTAGTATTTGCTTAAAAAGCAACAAACATCTTGTATTTTTAAATATATAAAAGGAAGAACTGACTGACTGACTGACATATCAACGCACAGCCTAAACGGCTAAACGTAGGAATTTGAAATTTGGAAAGGACGTAGCTTATGTACCGTAGAGGTGCACTAAGAAATAAATTCCCGAAAATCCTACGGGAACGGGAAAAAGCGGGAAAATCATTTTGTATGAAAAATCTAAACCACTGAAGTTAGACGCTTGAAATTTGGCATGCAGGTACCTTAGTAAACTTAAAGTTTAGTTGCAACAGGATATTGCAAAATTCCCACGGGAACGGGAGTTAGCAGAAAAAAAATGGGAAAAAGCCACCACCACGCGAACGAAGTCAACATCCAATATAACAAACTTTAGCATATATAATATGGGTCCTATTTAATCAAGTAACAAAAAACTATTCTTACCTAACGTTACGTATTACGAATCGTAAAATATTGGCACCGGGCATTAATCAAGCATCAAAAAATATGTATTTAACTAACTTAACCTAAATAATAGGTTGGCCACAAATTTAATAAGTGAGCCACTTGGGCTTGGCCGACTTGTGGCTCAGTTAGTATTTCTGTCGCACAAATTAATAATAACGTGCCTGTGAAATTATTTCTCGTTCGATATGACTAGGCCTACAAAAAATAATTCGAAGGCCATTTGATTAATCAAAGTCGGAAAACTTGTAATGGTAATTTACTAGATTGTCGTTTCAACCAAAGAATTAAATCATCATTATATTCACGGAATGTAATATCAGTCTCAACATATATTCTCTTCCGAAACAAGCATGCAAGGTAACTGTCTCAAATTTCCTCAAAACGTTGGACTATACATCTACTGAGGCTTTACTTACTCCCTTGGTTTGACCGTTGCAGTTTATTTGTTTTTTTGTTTCTCCTAATCTTTACCTTCTCGCATCGCTTTGTTACACACACACACACATACACACACACACACACACACAATAATAAGTTGGCGTCCCCTTGTGATTTTGTTTTTGTTTATTTTATAATTATTACTTTACTTACCTTTTAGATCTAGTTTAGTGACCAACTTCATTGCTGTTCTGACACTTCATACCAAAGTTACTTTTCACCTAAAACATATTCACTGGTCACATGTTGGTTTTGTTTAAGTTTGGTTTTCCATCACTACCCACTTTATTTATAATGTATTACACCTCAGTCCACTAAATAAATGTGTTTGTAAGGGTCCTGGTGACCTGTGTCACAGGTTTCTTCGGAAACCTGCTTCAGGCACCTGGCTCACACAACAACATAGGTTCTAACTCATTCTTACTGATGCATTATATTAACATTACCATTGTTATCCTTCTTGTGTTGAGAAATTAAATAAATATATTATTATTATTTATTATTCCGTGAAATGAGATTCCGTTAACACTGCGGATAATAAAAGGTATGTGTAACGTGACCGTTTATTTTTTTTGTCAGAGCGGAACATCTATAGGTATAATACCTAATATAAAAAATAGTGTAAAAAAAAAATTTAGTGTTTTACAAGATTTTATTAAAAAAGATTTTGTTTTTATATTACATTTCAAGATTGACCTCATCCCACCTGATGTTAAGTGGTAATGAGATCCTAGCTTAAAGGTGATAAGTACAGCATAATAAATCTGTTACTGGACTTGTCGTCCTTACCTTGAAGGCTTGACCCCTGCTACTGATGTAGCACCCCCCAGGAGCTCTGGAAACCTAACTCACACGCAGAAACACAGCAACACAGAAGTGATTGTTATTTGGCTGCGGTCTTCTGTAAGGTGGAGGCATTTCATCAGTCGGGCTGCTCCAGCAAGAGCGAAAAATTGCTATGCCCTACCTCTCTTAAAAATAATTAAAAATAATCAAAGCAAAATTAGTAGTGGCGTGAGTTCTAGTAGAATTTATATTTATCGGCTGACCTTTGTTTTAAAATAACGGGTTTGGGTTTTAGATAAGTGTGAGAGAAATACATTTTAAATAATCGTTTGGTCTGTTTGTAGAAGCGGGACAATTTCGGCCTCGCTGATGACACCGGGACAGACTGCCTGACAGCGGGACTGTCCCGCCCATAGCGAGATGTATGGTCACGTTCAGTATGTAGAGTCTTAAGCTGGACTATTAACGGTTCTTATTGCGTAGACTTAAAGGCTATTTTATAGCATTATTTTAAAGAAATATCAAAAAATATCATCTCTTTTAATGCGTACGTAAAGTATTTTTGTATAAACTCACATTATCTCTGGTGTCCTGGGTTCGATTCCCGATCGGAAATTGGAAAACGAACATATTGTCCCGAGTCTAGGCGTTGTGGTATCGCGTTAGTTTCTGATTTCTGTAACAAAAGTGCCTTAGTCTAAATCAGGGCAATGTATGTGATGTTGTCCAATATTTATTTTTAACACCCATACGTTTTTGTTTCGGGGTAAAAAGGGATGTGATGGACAGCAGACATTTTTTTTTGCAATAGTCTGGTATACAAAAAAGACGCAATCGCTCTAGACTAACGAAAGCGAACGTCAAGTGTTTATTTTATTTTATTTCTACATTTTGGCGATCGCTTCTGTTACAACGGGTTTCACAACTTGTCGCGACTGTGGCAAGAGATATGCTCCGGTTCATTTGTGGAGCACCCACTATGTTGCTTCAGTTAAAGGACATTTTTTTTTACCGGCTACAAAATACCCATTTTTTTATATTGCACTTCAAGATTGACCTCATCCCACCTGATGTTAAGTGGTAATGAGGTCCTAGCTTAAGGGCGACAAGTACAGCATAATAAAGCTGTTCACTGGACTTGTCGCCCTTACCTTGAAGGCTTGACCCCTGCTACTAATGTAGCACCCCTCAGGAGCTCTGGAAACCTTACTCACACGCAGGAACACAACAACACCTAAGTGATTGTTATTTGGCTACGGTCTTCTGTAAGGTGGAGGTATTTCACCAGTCGGGCTGCTCCAGTTCGAGCGATAAATCGCTACTTCTCTCTTAAAATCCTTTATTAATTACGCATTTTTTTTACATTTCCTACTGATTCTTCTCTCGCTAGTGGTCGCAGCGTGATGTTATATAGCCTAAAGCCTTCCTCGATAAAAAACAATTCAAAACAATAATATTTTTTTAATTCAAACCTGTAGTTCCTGAGGTTAGTAGTGTGTACAAACAAACAAACAAACCAACTCATCAGCTTTCTAATCCCTACTCCCTACTAATATTATAAATGCGAAAGTAACTCTGTCTGTCTGTGTGTCTGTCTGTCTGTCTGTCTGTCTGTGTGTCTGTCTGTCTGTTTGTCTGTCTGACTGTCTGTCTGTTACGCTTTCCTGCTTAAACCTCTCAACCGATTTTGATGAAATTTGGTATAGGTATACGTTGAATCTCAAGAACGGACATAGACTACTTTTTATTAGAAAATAAGGGGGGGATGGGGGTAATACCACCTTTGAAAGTTTATATAGACTACTTTTTGTTTCGAATATTAGGGGAGAAAGGGGTAAAACTGACAATGAAAGTATGTAGTCCACGCGAACGAAGTCGCGGGCACAGCTAGTATTATATATATTTTTTTCATTTTTTCAATACAGAAAGTAGACAATACTCGACTCGCGTAAGCAAGCGTCCTTTTCGAGGAACTCGGCTGAGTGGGCGTTGCCAGCGTACTCTAACCCTCATTCAGATGATATGGTAACTTGTTTTTCCTTGAGAAAGGGAAGTAACCTGCGACAGTGAGACAGTATGTCGTGCGTATTTCATTGGCATGTTGCGTGCCAATAGTTTTATTGAGTAACTAGCGGTCCCGGCGAACTTCGTTTCGCCTTAGATAATTTTTCTCGCTTTTCTGTTGAAATTTTTCAAATTTTACCAAAGATCCCTAATTTTGTAGCCTATATCAAATTGGAAGAATGTAGCATTCTATTGGTGAAAGAATTTTTTAAATCGGCCCAATACTTTTTGAGCCTATTCTTTACAAACATACAAAAATAGGTATAAATCTTTCCTCTTTATAATATTAGTAAGATAAGCCGGATGTCCACACATTTTTTGCTAATTTCAGCAAAAAACAAAACGTAATAACTCTTGTCATTTTTAATCAAAAAAAATTGGTTTGCACATTTACAATTAAGACCTTTTCCTACATTCGTGATTAATTTTTTTATGGTAAGTAAAACATATTCCTGTTTATAAAAAAACACATAAAAGCCTAGCAGTGCCTTTATTTTAATTATTTATTCTGATAAACTATAGAAAAAGAGTTTAAAGCGACATAAATGACCACGACCTTCGTACCCGAGAGGCGAGCGGGCCGGACTTCGATTCCCGGTCGGGGCAATGTGGAAAACGAACTTTCCTATATTGTCTCGGGTCTGGGTGTTGTGGTACCGTCGTTGTTTCTGACTTCTGTAACACAAGTGCTTAAGCTTCTTATACAGAGTCCGAGCAACTTGAAGTCTAATATTGATAAAAAAGGACAAATTGATTGCAGATTATCATCATCGTCATCCGAAACTCGGCATTACTTCATCCGACCTTCACCGAAGGCCTATGTGGGTCAAAAGTGTGTTTCGTGGTCGTCCCTGAATGTGGTAACCGGTTCTGGTCAATATTACATAGAGGGGACAGTCCAAAATCGCATGTTGCCGCTTGCGAGATTGTGATTAATTTTGAAGGTTAAAACAAAACACCTGGTTACTCGTGAAAGTGATTCGGTACTACGCACTTTTAATACCTACATGTCTTGAGATAAAGGAACTGGTTTCAAAATTGCGTGAGCCTTAAGCCATTTAAAATAAGTTAACGCGTCAAAACGCTACACAATTTTTTAATTATCTTAAAAATACCTTTGTTAGGGTTCCATAGTCAACTAGGAACCCTTATAGTTTCGCCATGTCTGTCTGTCTGTCCGTCCGAGAAAAATCTCAGAAACCGTTTGCACTAGAAAGCTGAAATTTGGTACAAATATGTATATTAATCTCGTCAACAAAGTGCAAAAATAAAATAAAATGTTTTTTTTAAATTTCAATCCCAACATATGATATATCGTTGGATAGGTATTTAAAAATGAACAGGGGTTTACTAAGATCATTTTTTGATAATTTTAATATTTTGGGAAATAATCGCTCCAAAAGAAAATAAAATTGTGTCCCCCCCCTCTAACTTTTGAACCATAAGTTCAAAAAGTATGAAAAAAATCTAGACTATAGAACTGCATAAAGGCTTTGAATTATTTTGAACCTGATGGGTTTAATAGTTTTTGAAATTTTTGAAAAAAAAAAATTTTTTATCTATAGTTGTTATTTAAGGATAAGTACTTAAGTATTGTGATGCACTGAAAACTACGGAACCCTACACTGAGCGTGGCCCGACACGCTTTTGTCTTTTTATTTTTTTTTTCAATAATTGGTTTTTAAATTTTTATTTTACAATTGACAAACTAACTGTGTGTCTTAATGTAAAATTAGTAATAAGTGTAGCTTTCATTTGTAAAAAAAAAACTACTGAGTTTCTTGCCGGTACCTTCTCTTTAGTTATAGGTTCCAAACCGGAGGTAGCTTCATTTGCTTTATATAGACACTACTCATTAGTCATACTAATGTAATCTATGTGAATAAAAAAGATTGACTTTGACTAATGCCTGGTTCAAATATTTGACGATTCGTAATGTCTCAAAAATGACTAGGTATACGTTTTTCTACGAGTCGTTAATTCTAATTTTAAATTTACTTCCCATATCAGCTGTCATCAGTCGTCTGTCGGTCGTTTTTATCTTAGTACAGAAATTATCTTATTCTCCAACTGTAATGGTAGTCCACCATATTGGATAATCCGCCATATTGGAATTATAATGACATCACATGGCTAACCATGCATTGTCATTTAAAGTAAGCATGTATGTATACAAAAAAAATATATACGGTCGAATTGAGAACATCCTCCTTTTTTTTGAAGTCGGTCAAAAATTTCATCTCAATTGGTTGAAGATAACTTAAAAAATTTAAGTTGCAAGATTACAACCGGCTAAACATAAATACCTACATTGCAAGTTAAATGAAAGCTTGTAAATAGTTCGCTAAAATTCACAAAAGCGGTGTGAAGTATTGTAAAAAAGTATAAAATGTCATAATAATTACTAAAATAAATGTCTTTAAATATGTTTGTACGTATTTAATTAAGTAACATATTTGAATTTCAATGTTTTTTGTTTATCCATCACGGTATACCTACCATAATCTTTTCTGTTAGTATTTTCTCAATAAATATTTTGCATGGCTGTACCCGTTTCTCGATATCTACTATTTCCTCTATCTAATGGTTGTCTGAAAGAGATGGCTTTCTAGCAAAGAGACCGCCTAAATTGGAATTGATTAAGTCTGTGAAATAATTTTCTGTATTTTTTTGGAATAAAGTGTATCTATTTATTTATTTATTTTATTTCAAAACTTTGTTGCACAAATAAGTACAACAGGTGGACTCAATGCTAGGGGCATTCTCTACCAGTCAACCCTTGGGTCATGCAGATAGTTTATTCTATTCATCTATCTAAATATACATATAAGTATAACTCCATGGCAACTGATGAACTGACTGATATAGTGATCTATCAATGCACATCCCAAACCACTGGGCGGATTGGGATGAAATTCGGCATGCAGGTAGATGTTATGACGTAGGCATCCGATATGAAAGGATTTTGATCAATTCTACTCCGAAGGGGATAAAATAGGGGATGAACGCGCGTACGAAGCCGCGGGCGATCGCTAAACTATAAATAATGTTCTATGAAAACCGTTTGCATTTGAAAGGCGGTACTACTTATTTAGCAACCAAGTTTAGGTAACATGCAAATATTTGGTTTGTCTGCTAGAAAGTTCATTCACGGTCACCCATCACCGAAATTCACGTAATTCATTTCGAGAGTCGATTTCATATTTGTGTACCTACTGTTTGATGAACACCGTTTTAGATTTCACAATGTAATGTCAATAAGCACTTAAGTTTGTTTACAGTGGGGGAAATTTTTACCGCCTTCTTCGAAATATTTTAAAGAAAGAGAAAAATTTCATCTCCTTGCGGTGTCGGATAAATATGTAGTTCTAAACTTATGCGAAGACCTGCTTAGCCAAGAACCGAGCGGGCCAGACTTTATCTTCGTGGCTACCGAGGTCCCGGGTTCGATCCCGGGTCGTGTCATATGGAAAACAAACATTTCTATACTGTCTCGGGTCTAGGTGTTCTGGTACCGTCGTTTCCTGATTTTTGTATCACAAATGCTTAAGCTACTTACGATAGAATCAGAACAATATTTTTTATGTCCCATATTTATATTTATTTACTTATATCTCCCGTATATTAATAATAGAAAAAAAATATTATTTTAATAATATCTTAATATAATAAAAAGTAAGTTTAAAAACTAGAATCCGACTACTAAAACACCGCGATCTAAAAAGTATGAAACAAGAAAATATTCTGGTCAAAAATGGTTATGTGGGTACCTACTCACTTACAAACTATACTTAATCTTTCGTTAATTAAAACTAATTTTGCACGTAGATTTTTGGTGTGTTTAATACATCCAGAATGCTGTGCCCTAATAAGTTGAAGCTCGTTTATTCTTCTGTAAGGTGGAGGACCTTACAGAAGACCGCAGCCAAATAACAATCACTTCTGTGTTGTTGTGTTCCTGCGTGTGAGTAAGGTTTCCAGAGCTCTAGAGGGTTGCTACATTAGTAGCAGGGGTCAAGCCTTCAAGGTAAGGGTGACAAGTCCAGTAACATATTTATTATGCTGTACTTGTCACCCTTAAGCTAGGACCTCATTACCACTTAACATCACGTGGGATGATGTCAATCTTGAAGTGCGATATAAAAAAAAAACTAGCGATCTTTAAATATTTTAAAGAAATAAAAAAATTTCATCTCCCCTTACGGTGTTAGCAAGTATCTTTTTAATAAGCCTTAATAATCCATACTAATATTATAAATGCGAAAGTAACTCTGTCTGTCTGTCTGTCTCGAAAACGGACATAGGCTACTTTTTATTAGAAAATAAGGGAGGGATGGGGGTAATACCACCTTTGAAAGTTTATATGGAAAAATGTTTATTTTTGAAGTTAGAGATATGAAATTTGGCACAAATATAGCTCGAAACTTGGATTAAAATATAGACTACTTTTTGTTTCGAATATTAGGGGAGAAAGGGGTAAAACCGACCATGAAAGGATGTAGTCCACGCGAACGAAGTCGCGGGCACAGCTAGTATCTTAATATATTTTAAAGAAACAGAAAAATTTCATCTCCTCTTGCGGTGCGGGGCTTAAACCCACGACCTAGACGTATCGCGCGTGCTGCTCTCACAAATATTCTGTTATCTTTCTTTTTCTATAAAATATTTAAAGTTCGAACTATTAGAACTATTAGAACGGCGTAAAGCATTATAAAAACTAAAAAAATCTAATGAATGCCATTTTGTTTTGTTAATACTTTAACAAGACGTTAATTAACTTGTAAACAAACGAACATAAGACATGACTCGCTAAGACAATAACGTCAATTTAAACGTGACATTGTCTACAAATGTAGTGTTACAAAAACTTAATGTTTTGTCTTCCATATATTAACATTGTTGGTAACTAATTATTATGCACTTATGTGCTAATGGTGACCTCCGTAGCCGAGAGGTGAATAGGCCGGACTCTGGCACGCTATGTCTGACGTCCTAGATTCGATCCCGGTCGAATCAATTTCGAAAACGAACGCTCTATATTGCTTCGGGTCTGGGTGTTGCAGTGCTAATGACGACCTCTGTATCCGAAAGGCGAACAGGTTGAACTCTTATGCGCGCTTTCTCCGAAGTCGGGGTTCGATTCCCGGTGGAGTTAGTATGAGAAACAGACTTCCTATATTGAAAGAAAGAAAGAAAGAAAGAAAAAACATTTATTGACATCACAAAATTTACAAACAATGCAAGACAAATGAAACAGATATAGTATAAATACTTTGTGAGGCCAATTTGGGTTCCACCTCAGCAAATGCCGCTGCGACATTTTAACGTCCCAGCAGCGCTGGTATTCTGGTGGAACCCCTTGCTTGGAGAATTAGTAAGCGCCCTGGCTCTTGCTAGTTCCCCACGCAATCGAGTGGCGCTTATAATTTTATGCTTAAAACTACACACAAAAAAGAAAAAAGAAAAAACGACAAAAACAAACATTGATAAAAAACAGGCAAAGACAATAAAGTACTAAACAATCACAACGGAAGCAGAAGATATAACTATTACAAACACAGTGTTTCATATTAGAACAAATATAACAAAAACCTAAAAACAAATATAAAAAAATTAGGCAAACATTCACACATGCACATACACGCCTAAATTCAAACAAATTTACACAAGACAAGCAGGCCCATCACGCGCAATACGTCAAATTTCTTGCATGAGGCTTATATTGTTTCCGGGTCTGGGTGTTCAGTACCTACTAATAATAATAATAATAAATTGTCAGAAACTTCCTACAGATTGACGAATTGTCAGAAACTTCCTACAGATTGACGACGAATACACTACCCAAACTCCCCGCACTCAAATACAACCTAACATCCTCTCGCAACCACCTGCATCTGAACAAGCAGCCACACTCACCCATCCACACAACAGCATATTTGATTAGTAAACCTCAGTTTCAAATGTAGGGATAATACTTGGCTTAGGCCCGTATACTCCTGAATTACCGGTATTTTATAATACCGAGTTACTTAATGTATAAATAATAATAATAATAAACTTTATTTCAGGTTTGTAACCCATATTTTGTTAGTAACATTTTAAACTTACAACTAGTGTTAGTAGCACACAAAATACAATAAATGAAATAACTAAATAAGGGAACGGACCAGACTAGACCGCTGGCGGGCAGCATGTCTACTTGACTGCGTGTAACCGTATCCAGCGACCCACCATCGGCGTGTCCCACCTGCCCGCCAACACACTCAGGATGGTGTTGGGGCTGTCACGCGTGCGACGCATCAAAGAAGCGCAGCGTTTACGCATGATGGCGGCGAAACCATCAGTACGCGCCTCAGCGAACATACCGGAAGCACTACAGTATCGCGGCAGCCCCACCAGCACCCTGAACGACTAATGACGATCTCCGTAGCCGAGAGACGATGAAGCCGGACTTCAACGCGCCCTGTCTCTGAAGTGCGGGGTTCGAGTCTCGGTAGAGTCAGTATGAGAAACGGACTTCCTATATTGTCTCCGGGTCTGGGTGTTGCAGTGCTAATGACGATCTCTGTATCCGAGAGGCGAACAGGTCAAACTCTTATGCGCGCTATCTTTGAGGTGTAGTATTGATTCCCGGTCTAGTCAATATGGGAAATGAGCCTTTGTATAAAGTCTCGGGTCTGGCTTTTATAGTCATATGTAGATTATCCCTACTAATATTATAAATGCGAAAGTAACTCTGTCTGTCTGTCTGTTACGCTTTCCCGCTTAAACCTCTCAACCGATTTTGATTAAATTTGGCATAGGTATACGTTGAACCTCAAGAACGGACATAGGCTACTTTTTGTTAGAAAGTAAAGGGGGGGGGGGGGTAATGCCACCTTTGAAAGTTTAGGAAAATGTTTATTTTTTAAGTTAGAGATATGAAAGTGGGCACAAATATAGCTCTATTAAAATATAGACTACTTTTTGTTTCGAATATTAGGGGAGATAGGGGTAAAACGACCCCTGTAGTCGACTCTAGCGCGCGCTAGATAACTCATAGATATGAGTTCCAGGTTTATATAGAAAACAAACTTCTTTATTGTCTCGGGTGTGGGTGTTTTAGGTACCTTCACTTTTGTAATCCCAAACTTTTGTAATATTAGAAACAGAACTTTAAAGCACGGTATATTGTCTCCTCCCAGCCTGATGGTGAGTAAGAGAGGAACCCACATCGCGACGACAACGGATCTGATACCGTAATATCCTATCCGTTAGCATCGCCATACTAGCCCGCAAGATGTTTCCTCACGCTCCTTTTGAAGGAATAAAAATAAATGTTTAATAATATTACTTTTAGTGCACAATTCAATGTAGATATAAACTTTACATTACTTCCTAGGTAGGTAGTATATATAATGTTAGAATTGTTATTAGTATATGCTTTATGTAAATAAATAGTACCTATTGGTCATTATTTAATTGTCATGTATGATGTAACAATGTATCTTGCAGGGTTCTTGTATTAATAGTCTTAAAACTTGTTTGTTTTATGATTTTGTTACAATGTAATGCAAGAAATAAATAAATAAATAGAATACATGTTAAAGGAAGGAAATACATGAGCCGGCAACGAGTTCCTCTTCTTGGTACCGCAAAGATAAAACCTTTTGTTAGTTCGTTTCGTTTTTGGGTGTAGGCCCTCCGTTGATTGGCTGATAACAGGCGACATGCATACTTTGCCATGCCAATTAGCAGCTGGCGCACTGATTTTGACATTTTCTAACAGCGCGTTAAAATGTATTCGCGTAAATATCATAATCATACAGGCCTAGCACGCGCAATACGTCAATTTTCTCGCATGAGACGACAAAAGTTTCAAAACTGTTCATTGGCTAATAGCACACCGCACTCGTATTTTCAGCCAATCAGCAGCTGACGCACTGACTTCAATCGTTTTGACGTTTGCTAAGAGCGCGATAAAATTTAGTCGCGTGGCGCATGCTAAGCCTGAATCAATTCATTTATTCATGTTGGTTACAAGTAACACTTATGCATCGTCAAAATGAATACAAACCATAATTGAAGCGAAGATTGCAGATTTTTTTTCTCATTAAGCACTTCCAAACAATTTAGTTTAGTTCTGCTTCAAATCGGACATAAACCGCATATTACCACATTCTACCACAGGCGCGTCAGGTCGTTCAACCGGCCTTGGCCCAGTGCCCTTCGTTACATACTTTTACTTTTGAGCAACCGCATCCGCCAATCGCGGCTGTGGAAATGTGGACTAGCTCGCTGTCCCTCTAACGTATGGCGAGAGAAAGGGACAGAATTTATTGGTTTAAAGTTTGCACTGATTTAGTTTGCAATAACGTCAATTTAGCAATTAAAGCGGCTAATTTCTGTAGGTAGATAAATTGATATACTTCATTACACAAAAACGTTACATACGTTGTTGGTTTTACAGATCTTACTAATTGGTAATAAGGTCCTAGCTTAAGGGCGACAAATACAGTAAATAAAGCTGTTACTGCACTTGTCACCCTTACCTTGAAGGCTAGACCCCTGCTACTAATGTAGCACCCCCCAGGAGCCCTGGAAACTTTACTCACACGCAGGAACACAACAACACCGAAGTGATTGTTATTTGGCTGTGGTTTTCTGTAAGGTAGAGGTCTTTCACCAGTTCGAGCGGTAAATTGCTATGCCCTTACTTAGCGTTATTTGAACTTTTTCTTACAGTCTTACAGTAAAGTCACTTCTCTTCATCCCCAGATCCTCTGCTATGACGTCAGAGGGGTACTCCGCGTCGGAGGTGGACGCCATGACGGACCGCATCGCGGAGACCTTCACGGGGCTGACGGTGCTCGTCACCGGTGGCACTGGCTTCATGGGCAAGGTGCTGATCGAGAAACTGCTGAGGTGAGACTTCTTACCTTTTTATGCTTTGGTACTTCAGCGCAGCTAGTCTAGTTATTACTTTGGTGCGACTGCCGTCTGAATTCTGGAACCCATCAGTTGGTGCCAGTTTCCTAGCCATGGTACTCATTTAGAAGCTGTTGAAGAGACCTCCTAGCGCTGTATGCGGCTCTGGTACCTACGGGACAAACCTTATTATCACTATGCAGTGACTTCCGTCAGAATGACCTGTGAATTAAATACGACCAGCTGACTTCATAGCCATGCATGGTACTCATTTAGAAGCTGTTATGGCGATACCTTACCTTTTTATGGCTCCCTGGTACCTGAGCGTAGCTAGCCTGGTTATTACCTACTATGGAGTGACTGCCTTCTTACTTCTGCTAAGCTATCTATCATAACACTGGTTTTATGGGCAAGGTGCTGATCGAGAAGCTGTTGAGGTGAGACTTCTTACCTTTTTATGAATCCCTGGTACTTCAGCGCAGCTAGTCTGGTTATTACTTTGGTGCGACAGCCGTCTGAATTCTGTAACCCATCAGTTGGTGCCAGCTTCATATCCAGGACAAATCTTGTTATTACAATGGAGCGAGCGACCTCTTACCTTTTTATGCGGCCCTGGTACCTGAGCGTAGCTAGTCTGATTATTACTATGGAGCGACTGCCATCTGAATTCTGTTACCTGTTAACAAAAGTATTGGCTTGATAACCATGGTATGTAATCGTCTAGAAGCTGTTAAGGTGAGACCTCTTACCTTTTTATGCGGCCCTGGTACCAGAGCGTAGCTAGTCAGGTTATTACTATGGAGTGACTGCCGTTTTACTTCTGCAAGGTATCTCTTAACAATAATAGCTTTATGGGCATGGTGCTCATCGAGGAGCGGCTGAGGTGAGATCTTCAAAAGCTTTATGCGGCCGGTCTGGTAATTACATACTTTTGCAAGTCATAAACTTGGGCAAAGTGTTTATCGAGAAAAGGTGAGACCTTCTATCGCTTTTTATAGTCATGGTGCTTGACAAGTGGAGCGTCTGCTGCTCTGCTCCTAGTCCTGAAGGAAAACCTCATAAAATATTATACGGTCCTAGTACCTAGAAGAAAAATTTAGGTTCTCACTACTCAGCTGGCTTCATAGCTCCTTCGGTAACTGCTGGGGTAAGATCTCCTACAGCTGTTCTGCTATTACCTCGAAGACCGAAATCTAGGTATTCATAGATAAACCTTTAAATAAGTAGGTGATATAATAATTTAGGAACGTGCTTGGAAAGTTATTTTGGATTTCATTCTCTTATTACTGAAGTTATGGAAGTAAGTCGACCTTATAATACAATACGTTATTCTTTTTTGCAGGAAATGTCCAGACATTGGTCAGATCATGCTTCTGGTGCGGCCAAAGAAAGGAAAAACTCCGAAACAGAGGTTGGAAGAGATTTTCAACGGAGAGGTGAGTTCATGAATGCATACATACCTACCTATAATAAGTATTTGGTCTAGTTGTCGTCCACAGTAATCACTCTTTTGCCACTGAGCAAACCAGCCACGTGTCCAGAGCCCAATGATAAATAAAGGCAGAAGCCTTTACTTCTACAGTAAAAATACTTTTTTTAAAATCAGACGTTTGAATAAATTAAGAGACTAGTCTCCATTTCGTCTGTCAGAAAATAAAGAATATTATGACGTCTATTCTTCGCATTGATAACCCCCTATTCTTCCCCGATACGACTGTGAAATTGCAATGAAGAAGATTACAGCTAGGTTTTCAAAATGGCGGCTTCTAGCTACCTTCACAAGGCAACGCCAAGCGAATGTTCTAGGAGCCAGTTACGCTATTTCATAATTCCCAACCGCGCAACAGTTTAACGCAAAATTAGGACACGACTACAGTTAAATACCTAGGTTTTACCGTAGCAAGGAGTTGCGACATACCCTGACTCAGATGGCTGATAGTTCCCAGCCGTGTCTAGTTACAACTTCAAATAAATATATTTGCAGGTTATTGCAAATGCTTGACGTTAATGTAATTAGCTTATTAAGTGAGTGGATTTTCCTACAAAGTTTAAGTAGAAATTTTATATTGTTAAATACAGAAAATCTTCATATCCTTATATCGTGTGGTTATATTTTATACCGTGGATTCACACGTGTGCGATACGAAACCTTTTGTTTGCTCGTTTTTGGGAAAAGGGGCGCGGGGCGGTATGTTAATATATTATATTCATCATTCATATTTATATTAACATACCGTCATATATATACATAATACAATACCTACAATTCTTCGTTATTCAAAAAGCACGTTTCGATCCAAAGATGGCCGCCGTTAAAAAATGTCGAATTACATATTTTGTCACAACTTCCTCAATCAAATAAACAGCCTTGAGCATTAAGTACTATACTCTTTGACAAATTTTAAATCCAAGATGGCCATTACAAAATGGCGAATTTATATGCCTACTAGCTGAGCGATTTCGCGTGGATTATTTACTTTCAAAGGCGGTGTCCTTATTTTCAAAACAAAAAGTAGACATGTCCGTTCTAGAGGTTCAACGTATACCTATGCAAATTTTACCAAAATCGGTTCTGTGGTTTAGGCGTGAAAGCCGGACAGACAAACAGACAGAGTTACTTTCGCATTTATATTAGTACGGATTAGGTAAAGGCAATACAATTGTTTGTAATTTTAGTCGTAAATATTAGCGATATTTATCAGATTGAGGGTTTTTTTTTTCAAATTTTAGTTTGTACCTATGTCTGGTCTTTGTTTAATAATAACCTTGTAATGTAATTGGTAAACAATAACATAACAAGACTACTGTTCCCTACAATTGTCACTCTTTGTCAAGGATTCAAATTCTATTATAGGTTAAATCACATAAGAATTTATATGTAGAAGTAGATACCTATACCTACCTACTAGCGACCCGCCTCGGCTTCGCACGGATTTAATGTAAATACTTAGAAATATTGGCTTTTCTATTCTTTATTGCAAATAAAAAACCTTCCTCTTATGTTTTCTGTTCTTATTTGGTATCATTACTAGTCTTATTTATGCTTTGTACTTGCCACCGTATATTATTTTCTTGTCATCTGAAATTAACGTAATGTAAGAATGTGTTAAGGAGGAGTGGCCCCTTCTGGTACAGGTGCTTCTTGCACTTAATAGAAGAGGTCAACCCATGAACTATTACAAAAACTGTTTTTAGATGAAATAAATGATTTATTTATTTTCTCAATAAATATTTTGCACCCGTTTCTCGATATCTACTATTTCCTCTACATAAAGGTTGTCTGGAAGAGGCTTTCTAGCAATAAGACAACCTAATTTGTACTTAAATATGTCTGTTAAACCAATTTCTGTAAAGAATTCTGTGCAATTAAGTGTATCTATCTTAGATCATTATGAATTAACTGAATGCCATGTCACGGCCACTTTTGTCATTAAATTCATAATAATTCTGAAGCATCATGATTACGTATTTACTGTGACGCAAACGCTAAAGGAATTAAGACAGTATTACGACATGAATACAAATTTTGTTCGCGAATTCTAGAACATTATATATTTGATTGAAGTCTCTGATAGTAGTAATAGTATCCTTTAGGCCAGAGGTTTTCAAACTTAACTCGTTTAACGCCTACTTAGAAATCGCGCCCCACCATTTTTAGGTTTCCGTAGGTAACTAAAGGGCAAAAACGGGACCCTATTACTAAGACTTCGATGTCTATCTGTCCATCCGTTGGTCTGTCTGTCTGTCACCAAGCTGTATCTCGTAAGGAACGTACATTCCTTTGCTAAAAGTGTAAGTACTTCCGCCGAGATAGGTGTTATCTGCTCGGGGACCAAGGTCCAACTACCAAGCTTGGTTGTTGTTTAAAAGGCTAAGGGCGACGATAACTCTGACATCGCGATGTAGGATCTATGTACTGATTGACTAATCGTGCATTACGTATGGAGCGTTGTTTACTACGCCAATTCTGCTGACGCTGTTTTAGTGTCAACTTGTAGGTAATGTAGAAGGGCGACACAATCTCAGTAACTCTTATAAATAGCTAGAGAGATGAAATTCACAGATAATGTATTTCTGTTGCCGCTTTAAAAACAAATACTAAAAAGAAAATGAAATAATTATTTAAGAGAGCCATACAATAAACGTAATTTAAATTCGAAATACAAATCAGGAATGGTCTTGTTAACTCTCATTAGCGCCCCCGTATTTTTTTGGCCTCTAATTGCTCACCTTTAGGTTTCCAGCGCCCACAAGGGGGCGTTAACGCCGACTTTGGGAAACACTATTTTAGGCGTGAGTAGATGTCAGTTATCTTGTCATTTCAGAGGCCTTTTGGAGGCTTGATAGCATCAGTGCTCCTAGCAATACAAAAACAGTAATATAATAAATAATAATAAAAACCAATCACCTGGTTTGAAACTAAGGTTTTCCCTTGTACTATGAGCACCAGACGACGGATACTAGCTGGGGGCGTCATCCCAACACACCCAGACCCAAGTCAATTTAGAAAAGTTTGACCTGACCGGGAATCGGACCCGGGACCTTTCGCGCTTTGGCCGCCTACCTTAGCCATTGCGCCACCGTAGTCATCTATATAAAAATGACAATCCGTTTTTCTCTAACTGACTACGATTGTGGAACGGTTTTAGCTTACGCCTCGTATAATTTATTACAATCCTAAAACGGTTCGTTTTTCAAATATTGGACCCGGGCATGGGTCTATTGCATACATGATTTTAGTCATTAAAGCTGAAGCTTAGGATTACTATCCATCATCATCAAATTATATATCATCAGTAGATGAAATATAATTTATTAATTATATTTAAAAATTATATTTCATCTACTGATGAAATATAATTTAATCTCCTTAAGTATGAATGCCTTCTTTGTATGCCCCTATAATAAAAACGTTTCGCCACAGAGGTATCAGGGCAGACAAGTGGACGCCATTTTGACACATATTGCTAAAGCCGTTTGCACAAATATCCTTCAATCATTATAGCTATAGCTTAGGATAGTACACAAAGTATAATTTAAACTTCTAAAGTATTGTCCCGACCTACGATATTACCTACAAGTCGACTAAAATACAGCGTCAGCAGAATTGGCGTAGTAAACAACGCTCCATACGTAATGCACGATTAGCCGATCAATACATCGATCCTACATCGCGATGACAGAGTTATCGTCGCCACTAACTATATATACAACAAACCAGGATTGGTAGTCGGACCTTGGTCCCCGAGCAGATAACACCTAGCTCGGCGGTAGTACTTACACGTTTAGTAAAGAACATACGTTCCTTACAGTATGAATGCCTTCTTTATATACCCCTACAATACAAATGTTTCATCATGAGGTATCAGGGCAGTCGTGTAGACGCCATTTTGACACATTGCTTAAGCCGTTGCACACACATCCTTCAGTCATTATAACTTCGCGTGTGAATGAAATTATCGCCATTAAATTCTGAACACACGCTTTAAAATTTGCATTAAGATTAAATAATGCCCGGATACAATGTTTAAAAAACGATGCCTACTAGTTACGAATAGTAATAAATCGTACGAGGCGTAAGTTTAAAAATACTGACGGACGACTAATGACAGCTGATATGGAAAGTAATCATTTTTTAAAACCTATCTTTAGACCCACACGTATTGTAAAAAATGTTGAGTTTCAGTCTAAGTTAATTTTTTTTCTATTTTTGTGCTAAATCTTAATGCGGTTCACAGAATACATTCTTATAGTCTTATAGTTTCGGAAAAAAGTGACTGTGACATACGGACAGATAGACAAACAGAAAGACAGACATGACGAATCCATAATTCCGTATTTCGCCATTTGGCTACGGAACCCTAATAAACCACTTTGCAAAATTTCAAGTTTCTAAGGTAAGGCCCTTATTTGATAGGTCAGGCAATCAACTTTCGATGGAAAATATTTTGATACGTTTTACAATCACATATTATTGTAAACATTCCTCTTGAATGAATTATTATTATTTCCTAATGATTTTTTCTGTATAAGACACACTAATTATCTGCTGTGTTTCTTACCGGTGTCTTCTCGGTAGATATAGGTTCCGAACCGGCAGTAGAGTCACTTTGCATTGTATTCAATGACGATTCAAAAGTGTTACATGTAACCTACTTGAATAAAGAAATATTTGAGTTTGAGTTTGACAAAAATCATTAATATCTAGGTACCTACAGTCAGTAGCTTTAGTTCATGAACAACTCTGTACCTTGTCACACTAAGTCACTGTCCATCTGACTTGCTTAGTAACGCTGAGATTTGGTATGACAAGGTACTAAGGTGTATACGACTAATCATGCTGGCTGTACATTACACCTTACAAAGCTGAGCCGTTTACATTGTAAAGGTGTAATAAAGTTAAAAGCGGCCATCTTGGAATTGCAATCGTTTTATTTCAGATTTATAATCTCCTTTGAAATGTTGCATGCTTACGATGCATTGCGATATTTACGGCCTACTTGCTCAGCTGTAGACCAGGAACAAGCTAGACTTGAGTATCTTAGGAAACAGTTAGTTTCTAAAACCTAGAATTAAATGTTAAGAGAGGTAGGTCATAGCGATTTATCGCTCGAACTGGAGCAGCCCGACTGGTGAAATACCTCCACCTTACAGACGACCGCAGCCAAATAACAATCACTTCTGTGTTGTTGTGTTCCTGCGTGTGAGTAAGGTTTACAGAGCTTGATGAGAGATTTTGAGAGCTTGAATTTAATTTAATGACATATGATGATAACTGTGATTAAATTATATTTTACGTTTCTTTCATAATTGTAATGTGGATAAATTAGCTGTTGAAGAACTAACTAATTGTTGAAACTTTTTTTTTTATAATACTCTTTAAGATTGATGATCCCACCTAATGTTAAGTGGTAATGAGGTCCTAGCTTAAGGGCAACAAGTACAGGATAATTAATCTGTTACTAGACTTGTCGCCCTTACTTTGAAGGCTTGACCCCGCTACTCACACCCCCAGGAGCTCTGGAAACCTTACTCACACGCAGGCAGTGATTGTTATTTGGCTGCGGTCTTCTGTAAGGTGCAGGTATTTTACCAGTCGGGCTTCTCCAGTTCGAGCGATAAACTGCTATGCCCTACCTCTCTTTAATTAATTAGATACATAATAGTAGGATTTCATTTAACGTCTTACTAACGAACAGACATTATAACCAAACATAATATATCACAACCGTACGTTGTCAAAAGTGCCAAGGACATAATCAGTTGAGCAAATCACACGCACAGACAGACAGTTTCCCAACATAGCATGCTACGAACGTTGCGGTAAAAACATCGCATCATTACTACTTTTAAGGCATGGCACTAGGGTTACCATGTCGACGAAAAATCGTACTTTATATTTTTAACCGACTAAAAAAATAGGAGGTTTCCTAATTTGGTCGCACACATTTTTTATTTTAATTCATTTCTTCTTTATATTTCAAAGGTAAATGTTGGCGTGGCGATTACGCTTGCGTGATTTCAGAATTAAAACTTTCTTTATGACGGTTAATCTTTTTAAAATTTACAAATATGATAACATTTAAAACAATAGCAATATAGCTGATGTCTAGTGCACAGAAGTAGTGCTATCAAGTCCAAATATTTTTGTAATGAATAATTATAGTCTTCTATCTTATAATAGCGTTTCATATAAGAAAAGTTTTGATCAGTGACTTAAATATATGCATAGGTAATGCAGTGAAATTTTCTGGCAGCTTTTTAAAAAATCTTCAGACTGAACCCAACAAAAGAATTACTAATTTTATGAAGCCTTAGATGTGGAATGAAATAACTAAATTTATCTCCACTAGCGTTCTCTATACGTCAAGTTTCGCGCATGCGACGACAAAAGTTTCTTTACTGTTAATTGGCTGATAGCATACTGAACTCATATTTTTAGCCAATCAGCAGCTGACGCACAAATTTTACATTTATTTAGAGCGCGATAAAATTTACCAAAGCGTCCAGCAGGCCTATCATGCGCAATATGTCAAATTTATCATATGAGACGACAAAAGTTTCGGTACTGTTGATCGGCTTATAGCACACCGCACTCGTGTTTTCAGCCAATCAGCAGCTGACGCACTGACTTCAATCGTTTTTGACGTTTGTTAAGAGCGGGATAAAATTTAGTCGCGTGGCGCATGGTAGGCCCCCAGGGCTCTCATTATTTTCCAAGCAAGCAAGTGAAGACAGAAATTGAAAGATTAAATCGAAGAATGAAGGCTAAACTCGCGAACGAGTCTTGCTTAAACTACAATGAAATATATACGCTATACTTATTTAATTAAATGAGAAATTAATAAAAAAACACAATTGTTTGCAAGGCTGTACTCGTTTCCCGTCATCTACTATTTCTTCTACCTAAAACATGTCCGGAAGAGATTGCCTTCTAGCGATACTGACGCCTAATTTTACTAAAAATGATGTGTGAATAATGTGTAAACTAATCTCTAAATGTTTTTAATCGAATAAAGGATATAAGTCTGGAATGAAATACTCGTATTTATCCAAAAGTTAAAAAGTTAATGCCGGCTACCGTCCGGACAAAAATCCTAAAATATCCGACGAAATCCTGACGGCTGGTTACCCTACTGCTAACAGAGACGCAACAGTTTCTTGGAAGTAGGAAAACGCGTAAAATGTCGAGGCTGTCGGATGACGCGGTCGGACAACACGGTCGGATGTTTGCGTTGAGTAAGTTTTTGCTTCGGCTTAATTTAGATTGTGATAATATTGCACCAGAGATTAGTAAAAACAATTAGCAATTAGCTACAATGACACTTTGACTTTGTCCTGAACCCTTAATAAGAACAAAAACTGTAATAAAAAGTTTTACGTAGTTAGCAAATGGTATGGATACAGTAGTAGCGACGCAGCGGCGAGTAACGGAACTTCAATTTCTTCTGGAGAGGCTCAAGAATATATTCCCGATGCCTTTAAAGCCACGTCTTCATCTTCTGTGGAGTCTCGTCCCTTCTTCTGGGGAAGATCAGGAATATAATCTCGCTTCCATTAAAGCCAGGATAGGATAGACTAGCAGGAATCTTGTGGGGAAGCTTTAGAATATTATCTCACTTCCATTACAGCCAAGATAGGATAGGATAGCAGGAATCTTGTGGCGAAGCTTAAGAATATTATCTCACTTCCATCAAAGTCAGGATAGGATAGGATAGCAGGAATATTATCTCACTTCCATTAAAGCTAGGATAGGATAGGATAGCAGGAATCTTGTGGCGAAGCTTAAGAATATTATCTCACTTCCATCAAAGCCAGGATAGGATAGGATAGCAGGAATATTATCTCACTTCCATTAAAGCTAGGATAGGATAGGATAGCAGGAATCTTGTGGGGAAGCTTAAGAATATTATCTCACTTCCATTAAAGCCAGGATAGGATAAGATAGCAGGAATCTTGTGGGGAAGCTTAAGAATATTATCTCACTTCCATTAAAGCCAGGATAGGATAAGATAGCAGGAATCTTGTGGAGAAGCTTAAGAATATTATCTCACTTCCATCAAAGCCAGGATAGGATAGGATAGCAGGAATATTATCTCACTTCCATTAAAGCTAGGATAGGATAGGATAGCAGGAATCTTGTGGGGAAGCTTAAGAATATTATCTCACTTCCATTAAAGCCAGGATAGGATAGGATAGCAGGAATATTATCTCACTTCCATTAAAGCTAGGATAGGATAGGATAGCAGGAATCTTGTGGGGAAGCTTAAGAATATTATCTCACTTCCATTAAAGCCAGGATTGGATAGGATAGCAGGAATATTATCTCACTTCCATTAAAGCTAGGATAGGATAGGATAGCAGGAATCTTGTGGGGAAGCTTAAGAATATTATCTCACTTCCATCAAAGCCAGGATAGGATAGGATAGCAGGAATATTATCTCACTTCCATTAAAGCTAGGATAGGATAGGATAGCAGGAATCTTGTGGGGAAGCTTAAGAATATTATCTCACTTCCATTATAGCCAGGATAGGATAGGATAGCAGGAATATTATCTCACTTCCATTAAAGCTAGGATAGGATAGGATAGCAGGAATCTTGTGGGGAAGCTTAAGAATATTATCTCACTTCCATTAAAGCCAGGATAGGATAAGATAGCAGGAATCTTGTGGAGAAGCTTAAGAATATTATCTCACTTCCATTAAAATCAGTTTGAACAGGTATTTTCTGGGGAAACTCATCTTCTGAGGGAGGTCGTCCCATCTTCTGAGATCTCTCCCCGTCCCTTTAAAACTGATCCGTTGATCTACAGATGCCATTATCGAAGTTTGAAGTCCTAAAAACTGTTTTTCTTCCTCCAGCTGTTCGAGAAGCTTCGTAACATGCGAGGGGGAGTTGAGCCGCTTCTCAAGAAAGTGTCCCTGGTGGCTGGTGACGTCATAGAACCCGATCTAGCCATCAGCGAAGAGGATAGGAAACGTATTATAGAGGAGACACATATCATCATCCATGCTGCTGCTACCATCAGGTAATTATTTTTTCTACCTGACTATCAAAGTCGAAGTCAACCTTTTTTATTTATGTAGATTGTATTAGTAATACTTATAAATCGTCTCTATACAATGCAAATGAAGATACTTATCGATGATGGCTGCGAAGCCTTATTATCTTCATCGAGCTTTCGTGGGGGCGCGGATGGCTCTCACCCCTTCAATTTAAGCAACAGCCGGAGGGTTCCCGCTAACGGGGCTCGCGCCATCTAATGAGAACAAATTCTATCACATACAAATTTGGAATCGATTAATCCAAATGTCAAAATGAGAGCTATGTTCTACTCTAACTACGAGAAAATTTTAAAAGAATCAAGCAAAAGCTACTAAATAGATTTCGATGAAATTTGGTAGAATACATGAGATACTAAACTGAGATATTATTATAGCATACTTTATATCGCGAACTAAGTGGTCTTAAACAAAAAAAATCAATTCAAAACCATATCAATTGATTTTTAAAATTCACTAGCGGTCCCGGCGAACTTCGTTTCGCCTTAGAGGATTTTCCCGCTTTTCTGTTGAAATTTTTCCTGAATTTTCTTTGCTATAAACCTCACGGAGCTCGAGACCTTTCCAACGAATGCAAAACCGTGGAAATCGGTTCGTGCGTTCAGGAGTTATAGCGTCAGGAAGGAAAACCCGACTTATTTTTATATAGTAGATTATAGTGCATCACCCCGCACTAATGCGCTTAAATATGTCAAAGAAATCGAAAAATTGTTTTTCCCCTCGAGTGGGATGCAAACCCATGACCTGCAAACCTAACAGTTGGAAGACAAGCTCTCGCCAGCAGGTCGGTTCGAATCCGGCACGGCAAGGGGAGATTATTTATTTCTGTTTCTTTAAAATAGTGTTAAATTGTTTCAATAATATTTATTGTCCATTACAGGTTCGACGAAGAATTGAAGAAAGCAGTTTTGCTGAATGTTCGGGGCACCAAGCTGATGGTAGAGCTAGGCAAGCAGTGTAAACAGCTTAAGGTAAATCCACACTCATATTATAAACGGGAAAGTGTAGGTATGTGTGTCTGCTTGTTTGACTGTCACGGCGAAATGGACCGACAAATTAACGTGATTTAAGTGGAGATAGATAAAGAGACGAAGAGTTACATGTATTCACTACTTATTGTCTCTTTCCTTCGAGTTTCCTAAAATGGGTGTGGAAAGTTTGTATGAAATATGCGGACTGCCGCAATTTTCAAGGTGTGAAGCATATTCCAAGTGTAGAAAGCTAAAAATTTGCTTTGAATCTGCCTCCAACCCTTTAAAGTGGGAGAAGGGGGGGGGGGGGGGTTATATGACACTTCGGCAATTTTCAAGATAGAAAGCTTAAAATTGGTACACAAATTCATAGTACGTGCCTTATTTTCTTCTAGAATCTTCCCAGCTCCTAATTTAGATAGATTTAGGGTTAAAATTGAAGATATTCATTCAGGCGTACGAAGTCACGGGCGACCGATAGTAAAACCATAATTACACCAAGAAAATCTCTGACTGTCGTCAAAATTCAAATAAAGGAAGGTTTCTTTACAAAACACTAATGACCTCTTTCAGCTGTTCATCCATATCTCGACGGCGTACTGCCATCTACACGAGAAACTTCTAGAAGAAAAGCCGTACCCCCCACCGGCGGACCCCCACCAGATCATCCAAGCTGTGGAGTGGATGGATGAGGAAACCATTGCCACCCTCACTCCAAAGTAAGCAACTTGATACACATTACTTTTTTTTTATCTCCCCTAGCAGCGTAAGGCTAGAACCTACGATCACGTATCGCGCGTGCTGCTCTTCCAACTTATATCATAGGCGAACAGGTGCCACCTTAGGGACTGGGCTGCTCCAGCTTACCACTTAAAAATGAATCTTAATATTTCTTCATTCATCAAAACTAAACTATATAACTTGGTCCAAAGTGCAAGAAGTATCTGATTCTTCATATAGCAATAAGTTAGATAATGTAACAAATCTACTGAGTTTCTTACCAGTATCTTCTTGGTAAATATGGTCTGAACTTTGAATATTGAAACTATTTTAAAATCATTCTTTATTGAGTAAAAGATGGTGAGTTAGATGTAACCAACTTGAAAAAATATTTAACTATTAATTATATTAATTTCAGGTTACTAGACAAGCTGCCCAATTCCTATGCCTTCACTAAAGCCCTTGGAGAGGCGTTAGTTGTTGAAGCCATGGACCATATCCCCGCCATGGTCTTAAGACCCTCTATCGGTGAGTTGATTAATCCTCTTAATAAATATTGTACCCATTAAATTAAATACCCGTGGAGTTAAAAAAATCGACCGTTTGATCAATTATTAATCGATATTGCAAATAGGGCGCAAGTAATCAAAACAACGATTAGACTATCGATAGTATCGATAAAATCCATTGTATTAAGTAAGGAAATTGTCCAATGTAATTAATGTTAAAGGATTTATCGATTGTAATGCATAGTCATTAACAATATAATCAATACTATTGACTTGATTCTAGTATTTGTCAATCTAAACAATTAAAATCTAACAAAAGTTTATATAAAGTTTTATACAAAATTGGGATTTGTAAATAGCTTTGGACTTCCAAAAACATCATAACTAAATGCTGAATAAGAAGAGTAATCACGTGATGGCTGATAATTTATTACGTTAGTAACTTTCAAAATTTGTCAGTGAAAATCAATCATTACACATTTATCTTACATGCGTTCTTTAATTTCATGGGTGTTCCACAGGGGTCAATGTTGGAACCATTGTCATTTAATTACAACTAACGAAGATTGTTCTTGCATTGACTTATTTGCTATATTTTTTGCAGTTATTCCAATCTGGCAAGAGCCCGTACCTGGATGGACAGATAATATCAACGGACCAACGGGTCTTCTCATTGGTAAGTTATATCAATTTTTGTATTCATATAATAAACATACGATGGGGCCTAGCCAAGTGTTAGTTGTTTATCGTCGACGACGCTGTGGTTATTATCGGTCTCCAGTTTCCCATAGCGCTGTCACTAGGCGAAATTTATTCTACGAGTAGATTTACTTTTCATGTTGCAAATTCCGTTTTTTTTCCCGAAGTCCGACAAGGTTTCAATAAGTTGTTTAATTGAAATGTAGAAATTTTACAAATATTTTTCAAACGAGCGTACAGTAGTTATCGGTATATGACTTAATAGCCGGGCTGGGACAACGCTGCCTCAATATTTCTCGGGGTCTTATACACGTACCCAGTGGGGAATATGGGCCTGGGCCTCTAGGATACATATTTATCAGAGCAAGAAGGATTGATGGTAAAAATAACGATGTGGTTTGTAGGTGCCGGCAAAGGAGTTATCCGTACGATGTACTGCAAGAGCAACAGTTACGCCGACTACTTGCCTGTCGACGTCTTCATCAACGGCATCATGATCGTCGCTTGGAACTACATGAAAAATGGGTGAGTATTTACTATTGTTTATTTTGAAAACTGACAGGACAGGCTTTTATATCACATAGTACCCTTGTAAGAACAAAAGCTGTAATCGAATATAATAAGAAATAGAAATAATGTGGCGATCGCAGTAGCGCTGCAGTGGTGTGTAAAGGATTTACTGACATTGCCATACAAAACTGCCACACATAACCCGTTTTTCATGCTAAGCTGAGATTTTCAAAGTCTTAGCACAATTAAATTTTATTGGATACTAGCTGTGCCCGCGACTTCGTTCTCGTGGACTACATCCTTTTATGGTCGGTTTTACCCCTTTCTCCCCTAATATTCGAAACAAAAAGTAGTCTATATTTTATTCCAAGTTTCGAACTATATTTGTGCCAAATTTCATATCTCTAACTTCAAAAATAAACATTTTTCCATATAAACTTCCAAAGGTGGTATTACCCCCCTCCCCCCCTTATTTTCTAATAAAAAGTAGCCTATGTCCGTTCTTGAGATTCAACGTATACCTATACCAAATTTCATCAAAATCGGTTGAGAGGTTTAAGCAGGAAAGCGTAACAGACACACAGACAGACAGACAGACAGACAGATAGACAGACAGAGTTACTTTCGCATTTATAATATTAGTAGGGATTCATAATTTTAAATCCTGCCTTTATCGTTACGACAATTCGCACTTTTCTCGCGGAAGGGTAGGCAGAGATCTCATCTTCCTGTTTGCCACAATATTCAGCAATCCGTCGCAATTATTTTATATGCCAAAATAACGCGAAAGATATAAAAAAAATAATTTATTAAAGAAAACACATAAACAGTGATTTTGTGAACTGCTCTCATATAAGGTCGCCCTGTGTTATGAGAGTCAGGCTCTTCTAGTAGTTAAGTTGACAAGATCTAGTAAAGTATTATCCAAAACGTTTCGTCTTCCAGCGACACTAAATCGAATATCATCAACTTCACATCATCAGCGGAGATTAAAGTGACGTGGCTCGAGATGATAGACGCCGGTAGAGAGATCATCATGAACCGGGTGCCTCTCAACGGCGTGGTCTGGTGAGTTTGGTCTAGACTTTAATTGTTTATGTAATTATAGTCATCACATCAGGTAGGTGTAATGAGGGTGTTTTCTCATTAATAATCCTCTAGGTGGCGATACGTAGATACGGCGTCCAACTGTTATTGGATTGGTGAGTTAAATGTCAATGTTAAGTCAACCGTTTTTTTTATTGACGGGGGGAAATAAATGCGTTGATGCCCCGTACCCTCACCCGAGGGAGGGTGACGGCGTGTATGGTCGTGGTGGTATAAAAGGACAGGATTACCCACTAAAACCGCCGGATGCACCTACACCGCCTTAATTGGCTACTTGACAGTTTTTGAAAAATTATTGTAAAATGTGCGCCCGTTCATTTTATATCCCAAGCAATTCGATTTATCTGGAAATAATCTAAATAATCATAGAAAAATAAGATTTTGTGTAACACATTTAAAAAGCGCGCGAAAACGGCAAGTCACGTCACTGTTGCAATTATGAAGTCAACGTCCTAGACAACGAACCGATACGCATAGGAACGACTTAATTTAGATAAACGGAAAATGTTTCAATAAATTCTTTATACAATTAGAGACACAATAATTCAATTTAATCGGTAAAATAATCATTGTTTCGCCACATTAAAATAAATAATTTTCGCCGACAGCTGTCATTTCCGAAATTAAATGAAATGAAATGATTTATTTCTGCAAGTGGATTTACAATAAATTCTTTTGCACGTCAATTATTTTTTCGTACCAGCGCCTCGACGTTGGTTCTGTTGAGAAGAAGCGCCGCAACAAACTTAACAGATATCCTCTTTTAAAATAAATTACAAACATCACAATTGGGCATTAAAATATTTGAATTAATAATATAAATTATCTAGGTGCAGATGGACATTTTAACAATTGGAATTGCAATGGTGGTTTCCGTTTCGGTTCTTTTGTTCCACAGATAAAAAAACTAAAATTTATTTTGCAAAAATAAAATACTAACTATGCTTTTAATTAAAAAGTAAAAATGTAAAATGATTACTTAACTAATAAGCTAACACTTTTCATATTTTATTGTTAACACTGTCAAGTAGCCAATTGCGGTGTAGTGGGAAATTGGCTCAGCCATATCGGAATAGCTACTAGGTGGTTGGGGGGATGTCAAGTAAACCGTAACCAATTACATTATCTTGATAGTAACGTATAATATAATTGATTTATATAAATATCGATGAACGAGCGGTGGTTAAAAATTCTATTAAAAGAAAAAAATGGTTAATATAAAAACCAAGGTAATGTTCAATGTCCATGTGACTCCGGCACCAGTATCTGTTGGGAATGCGATTCTCGAAGTTGTCGATCATTACGTCTATCTGGGACAAACTATCCAGTTAGGCAAATCCAACTTCGAGAAAGAGGTCAACCGACGAATCCAACTCGGCTGGGCAGCGTTCGGGAAGCTTAGGCATATCCTCACGTCCAAAATTCCCCAGTGCCTGAAGAGAAAGGTCTATGACCAATGTGTGTTACCAGTGATGACTTACGGAACTGAGACGTGGTCTCTGAATGTTGGCCTCATAACGAAGCTCGAAGTTGCGCAGCGTGCTATGGAGAGGGCTATGCTCGGCGTTTCCCTACGTGATCGGATCCGTAATACGGAGATCCGTAGAAGGACCGGTGTATTCGACATAGCCCAAAGAGTTAGCACGCTGAAGTGGCAATGGGCAGGCCACATCGCTCGTAGGACCGACGACCGTTGGGTAAAGAGGGTCCTCGAGTGGCGACCACGTACCGGACGACGCAGCGTGGGGCGGCCCCCAACACGATGGACTGACGACATCGTCAGATGTGCGGGGAGCCGCTGGATGCAGAAAGCGCAGGACCGCGCGTTGTGGCGTTCTGTAGGGGAGGCCTATGTCCAGCAGTGGACGAAAAGAGGCTGATGGATGGATGGAATATAAAAGACAACTATACTTCACATCCATTTTCTTTCACTATTGCGGGGAACAGAGAGAGGTCTGTCGGCCGATTAAAATCCCCTCGGTGGTTAACGCTGCGCGGTTGTGGGGGAGTCGGGGTCCCTAACGGACTCTTCACAGGTTCTACCACAGCTCCTACTGCCAAGCGGCCCACCTCGCCGCAAAACGCAGCTGGAGCGTGAGCGTGTCAGGCCACCTGATATGCCCACCTTATGACTGAGGTAACCAGCTATACACAGGATTACTGAGCCTCACATTGCGTCATTTACATCCGTACCTCCCCCTCCCCCCTTAAGGTCTTTCTCTGATCTTTGTTCTGTTCTAGGTACCCCGGGGGCTCCATGAAGCACTCCCGACTGTACCACAACATCTGCGCCTTCTTCTTCCACTGGGTTCCTGCTGCCCTAGTAGATATATTACTCTTCTGTCTCGGTTACAAGCCAATGTGAGTATAGTATAAATATACTACTAATCGATTTTTTATTTTTATAGTACTTCACGCCGTAGTGGTACGTTAGGTATGTAGTTTTAAACATATTCGGCAGAGGGCACTTACCGGAGGCTAACGGTTGATACAGCAGAAAAATTTCATCGCCTACGATAACTTGCGGTTAGCTCAGTTGGAAGAGCAGCACGCGCGATACGTGAAGGTCGTGGGTTCAATTACCGCACCGCAAGGGGAGATAATTTTTTTCTGTTTCTAATATTTAAATATATTAATCATTTCTATTTATGCCCCGTTCTAATATTTGATAAACGAATCGTTTTAGTTACGGATAGTAATAAATTATACGAGGCGTAAGCTAAAACGACTTACGGACGACTGATGACAGCTGATATGGAAAGTAAATTTGAGATTGGAATTAATGACTCGTAAAAGTCAAAATCAAAGTCAATTCATTTATTAATGTAGGTTACAAGTAACACTTATGCGTCGTCAGAATGAACACAAACCAAAATTGAAGCTACAGCCGGTTCGGAACCTAATCCTACCAAGAAGAATCCGGCAAGAAAAACACGGATAGTATATTTTAAAATGTTACAAATTGTAAAATATTGGAACCGGGCATTAATCGAGCATCAAAAAATAACTCTAACTTAACCTAAATACTAGGTTGGGCGCAAATTAATTAAATGAGCCACTTAGACTTGGGCGACTTGTGGCTCAGTCAGTATTAATGTCGCCCACCATTTGGACTTTTTTTTGTGCAATAAAGTTTTTAAATAAATAAAATACTACTGATAGTATCGAACGTAGTAGGCAATAATATTACCCCAATTTGGGCTATCGATTCTAACGATAGCTTCAACAGTATCAATTGTCCTATCGATATTCTAACAGATTTTCGAGGTCAACTATCGATAATTAGGCAACACTAATTCGCGGCAGCTTGTTTCACAATACTGATAGCTGTGGCTATATCCTTCCAATATTAGAAACAGAAAATTTTATCTCCCCTTGCGGTGCAGGAATCGAACCCACGACCTTCACGTGTCGCGCGTGCTGCTCTTCCAACTGAGCTAACCGCAAGTTATCGTAGGCGATGAAATTTTTTGCTGTATCAACCGTTAGCCTCCGGTAATTGCCCTCTGCCGAATATGTTTAGAACTACATACTTATCGGCCCTATTATATTCTTCCAGCCTTATGCGTGTTCATCGGCGCATCAGTAAAGGCTTCGATGTCTTCGAGTACTATACCAACAACCAGTGGGACTTCAAATCTGACATCGCCCAGGGCGTGAGACAGAAGCTCAACACTAGAGAGAGACGGGACTACAAGGTGGATGCTATTGGTGAGTTTTAGACAATCAAACTCAATTATATCTTCATTCAAGTAGGTTACATGTAACACTTTAGAATCGTCATTGAATACAATGCAAAGTGACTCTACTGCCGGTTCGGAACCTATATCTACGGAGAAGGGTGGATGTAATTGGTGAGTTTTAGACAGTCAAACTCAATTAAATTTCCATTCTACTGCTTCGGAACCTATATCTCCCGAGAAGGGTGGATGTAATTCGTGAGTTTCATACAATCAAACTAAATTATATCTTCATTCAAGTAGGTTACATGTAACACTTTAGAATCTACATTGAATACAATGCAAAGTGACTCTACTGCCGGTTCGGAACCTATATCTACGGAGAAGGGTGGATGTAATTGGTGAGTTTTAGACAATCAAACTCAATTAAATCTTTATTCAAGTAGGTTACATGTAACACTTTAGAATCGTCATTGAATACAATGCAAAGTGACTCTACTGCCGGTTCGGAACCTATATCTACCAAAAGGGTGGATGTAATTGGTGAGTTTTAGACAATCAAACTCAATTAAATCTTTATTCAAGTAGGTTACATGTAACACTTTTCAATAGAGTGCAAAATGATTCTACTGCTTCGAAACATATATCTACCGAGGAGCCACCGGTAAGAAACTCAGCAGATCAGTTACAGTAGCAGTATCTAACTTATAGTTATCTGTATCTGTAGTTATCTTATAGTTATCTGTAGTTTACAATCCAACTATATTATAAAATGTTAAATTTTGTGAACCGATTGTATACCTATTTGTTACTGTTACACTTCTTAACAGATTTGAATACAATTTGGTAGGAAGAGAGGTCACATATTAGTTTTTTTTTTATATTGCACTTCAAGATGGACCTCATTCCACCTGATATTAAGTGGTAATGAGGTCCTAGCTTAACAGCGACAAGTACAGGATAATAAAGCTGGTACTGGACTTGTCGCACTTACATTGAAGGCTTGACTTCAGTTACATACTAATGTAGCATCCCCCAGGAGCTCTTGAAACCTTACTCACACGCAGGAACAAAACAACACAGAAGTGATTGTTATTTGGCTGCGGTCTTCTGTAAGGTGGAGGTATTTCACCAGTCGGGCTCCTGCAGTTCAAGCGATAAATCGCTATGCCCTACTTCTCTAAAAGATCTCATATTCTTTGGATTCTTCACTAATATTAATAATTGTGTTCTTTTGTAGGTCTCAACATCTCAAATTACTTTGAAGACTGCATCAGGGCAGCGAGAATCTTCATACTGAAGGAGTACGATGATACTCTACCAGCTGCAAGGAGGCATATGAGAATGTGAGTATACTCAATCAATATAAATATATATAAATATCGACATCTCATAGGTACATTGATTTTTACGATCTTATAGTGCTTTGCGCCATACTAGCGAACTTTAAAATAAATAAACAGAAAAAAGAAAGAGGGCACTTATGGGAGGCTAAAAGGTTGAAACAATCGGAAAAATTTTTGCCTACGATAACTTGCGGTTAGCTTAGTTGGAAGAGCGTGGGTTTGAGCCCCGTACCACAAGGAGAGATGAAGTTTTTCTGTTTCTTTATATATCTTTATTTAATAAGCTAAAAACCACACAGTATTTTTGAACCAACCTGTTCCCTTATTGTCACACATTTCAAGTGACCTTTTGTCGACCTCCGTAGCCGAGAGGCGAGAGAACTGAACTATGGTGTCATGCCATCTCTGAGGTCCCGGGTTCGATCCCCGGCCGGTTTATTACAGAACTTTTCTATATTGTATTGAGTCTGGGTGTTGTGGTACCGTCGTGTTTCTGATTACTGTAACACAAGAGCTAAAGGTACGAGTGTTGACCACAGAATCAGAGCAATGTATGTGAGGTGGTGCAATATTTATATTAATTTTTATAACTAATTTTGAAGAAAATATGCGCTAATATGACAGGTATCACCCAATGATAGTCACTATTTCGTTGTATTTGATGATAAAGGTTAAGATTTTTGCAAATAAACACATTATAATATGCAACTGTAGGCTGTTTTCTTTAAGTTAATTATTCTTCATTGCAGAATGTGGTGGGTGGACCTAATCGCCCAGGTTCTCTTCTGGGGACTCATTCTATACTGGATGAGTGGTCTCTTCTCCGGCATCGGTTCTTTCATCTTCGGCTCCAGCAGGGAAGTCACACCGACCGTCATGGCCGCCTAGACGCCATTTTGTTAAATACAAAATGGCCGACACGCAAAGACTGTTCTGAGGTTACCATGAGTTGTGTATGTGTTCAATTTGATACTTTAATTAAGAGTTTAATCGTGTTTTGTATAATTGAAGATGTTTTATATTTAGTTGAGTTTTATACCATTATTTTTGATACCCAAATATCAAATATTTGTGAATATAATATGTGAATTAATATGTGAATGTTATAAATATTGACCAGGGTAATAATTATGGGTTCGGATTGTAAAAAATTACATATATTACATTTTAGTTTTAGTAAATGTAAAATATAAAACCAGGCTCAATTATACAACAGTAAGTGACTGTATTTACCAATAAAGTTACTTTGGTGTAGGTGTCAACGTCATTTGGAGGCCGTACTTGAAATCAATCAATATGTTCTGCGCCATTTTTTTTTTTTTTTATCAAAAGGGCATATCAAAAACAGTTGACATTCAAAAGTTAGTAGAGTATCATCGTTTTTTCGATAATAAATCAAACATTAAGTATTGTTTTTACAATATGAAACAAACAAGACATTGTTATATATACTATTATAATTATGTAAATAACAAAACCAGAAAACTTACCACCATTTAATTGACATATATATGTGATGAACTTGTAGTATTCGTTCTGTGTTTGTTTATATGTTTTTTATGTATATTATGTGGTACCACCGTTTATTCAGGATTACATAAGACGAGTCCACAGGCTACTAACTTTGGAATAAACATACGCAAAAACGGTTTTCGAATATTTACGTAGTGACAGTTTTATTAGCGATTTCAATTAGTTCAGCTACTCACCACAGTGGCGCCACTACGATTTCCATATAATTTTGGCAGTACATGCTATACTTATATTTTTGCTGTCTATCCGTATGGTCTTCATAAAACTATGATTGATTAAGTTAGAACATATTTTCATTATCAAGACTGCGTTAATCAAATCATTACTATTTAGTAACATAGTAACAAGTATAATGTAGTAACTGTTGTAAATGTTTGTATGATACGAGGTGTTTTTATACATTAAAATGTATTTTTTTGTATATTTGTGGTTTTATTCATGGTTTATTTACCAATTATCTTTTCCGTGTATTCACCAATGTATCGTTATTGAAACGAATTCAAATCTAGCTGTGGTGTGTATCTTCGCGTTTTGCGTTTTTAGATTTTATCGCACGAAATATTACAGAAATTGGTTTTACACTTGAAGGTAAAGACTTATCGCCTTGTGAAGGCTTGACCCCTGCTACTAATGAATCACCCCCCCAAGAGCTTTGTAAACCTTACTCACACGCAGGAACACAACAACACAGAAATGATTGTTATTTGGCTGCGGTCTTCTGTAAGGTGGAGGTATTTCAACGTATTTCACGTGCTGCTGCATGTATTGCTTGTACGAAATTGATAAATGTTTACTAATAATATCTACGACCTCGGTGGCGCAGTGGCTAAGGTAGGCGGCCAAATGGCGAAAGGTCCCGGGTTCGATTCCCGGTCAGGTCCATTTGGAAAATGATTTTACTTGGGTCTGGGTGTGCTGGGATGATGCCCCCAGTTAGTCGTCTGGTGCTCATAGTACAAGAAAAAACCTTAGTCTGAGACCAGATGATTGGTGTGATTGGGGCCGTCTATATATTACGTCATTCTAAATTAAAAATTAGTCTAAAATCTGAAAAAATCGATGACGTAATTTATGGACGGCCCCATTGTCTGGCGCATTTATTTATTTATTTATAATAACGATAATAATATATCAGTAAATAAATTGTTTCGTACTTGTCATAGCAGTGTATCTAATAAAAAGTCACATTAAACTAAAACAGAGCACATACATTTTAATTAAAAGAACGTCTTATTTGATTGATATAATAACCAAAGAGGTGTCCGTAAAATCGTAAAATGTCTATGTTTATGCACTTAACATATATTTACAAAAACTTGTTTCATTTTTACCAATTTAGAACATTTCATTCTAATTATTGTTTCTTTTCCCCATAATAGGGGAGCTGACGGGATCAAAAATACCAGATTGATTTAAGATCTATTAAGCAATATTGGACAACTATTGCTAAATCAATAAAAAAATCAGATAAAATGATACCAAGTTGTGGAGTCGGGGCTCGTTACGTCACCGGTGGGTTATAAAAGTACGCACTGATGACGTCTGGCGACTATTTAATTCAATTTATTGTCGTTATTATTTAATTAGGTTGAAAATGCAAAGACACGTGTCCCTCTTTTTGGATAACCTAACAGACGTACTATAAAACATTTTTAGTCCGCTTCTTGCAGCGTTAAGCCAAGTTCAAAGTCCCTTGGTTAATTCAAATACAATTATGTTTGAGTATGTTTTACTTATAACCTGAATATTTAAAGATAATTGCTATAATTAGAGATGGACCGAGTTCTCGGTCGATATTCGGTGCTCGGTGTACTCGGGAGGTTTATTGATACTTGTTTTCAGCCGAATAACTAACTCGGCTTGAATGCCGAATATACTCGGTTTGAGAAAATCAATGGACTAGGTATATTAGGATGCCGGTGGTGTTGTGGTAGTTCTGGCTGAGCCGAGTTTCCCACAGCACCATTATTAAAAGGCGATGAAGTCCAACCGGGGGTTTTAGTGGGTAGTCTCTGTCTTTCGCAAAATAGAGGAGTCCCACACACGACATCATCTTCCCTCATATGGTTACCACCATCGGATCGTCAAAGAATTTCCCCCCGAAAAAAAAGGTATATTTTTTTATATTGCACTTCAAGATTGACCTTATCCCACCTGATGTTAAGTGGTAATGAGGTCCTAGCTTAAGGGTGACAAGTACAGCATAATAAAACTTTACTGGACTTGTCGCCCTTACCTTGAAGGCTTGACCTCTGCTACTAATGTAGCACCCCAGGAGCTCTGGAAACCTTACTCACACGCAGGAACACAACAAGACAGAAGTGATTGTTATTTGGCTGCGGTCTTTTGTAAGGTGGAGGTGTTTCACCAGTCGGGCTGCTCCAGTTCGAGCGATAAATCGCTATGCCCTACCTCTCTTAAGATAGAAATAGAAAAAGAAAGAAAGGTCAAGTCTTTATGTCAACAACCAGTGATCAGGTACTTCACAGTCAATCGTTAATTAACAAACCTTTTTTATTATTAATCTATATGACGCACAACGTGTAGTTATTTAAATGACAAAAATGTATGGGTCTAGAATAACTCACTTCTTTGAAATCTAGCTTTGTATACCTTATTTAACGACCTCCGTAGCCGAGAGGCGAGCGGCCCTAATTTGGCGAGCGCCATCTCTGAGGTTCCGGGTTCGATCCCCGGTCGGGTCAATATGGGAAACGAACTTTTCCATATCGTCTCGGGTCTGGGTGTTGTGGTACCGTCGTTGTTTCTGATTTCTGTAACACAAGTGCTTAAGCTACTTACCACAGAATCAGAGCAATGTATGTGATGTTGTCCAATATTTATTTATTTATTTATTTAAGTACCTAGTTTAAGGACACATTGTTATATTGAAAAGAGTAAGTGTCGAGTTTCTTGCCGGTTCTTCTCGACATGATCAACATTCCGAACACGGCGGTAGAATACCTACTTTATTTGTACTGACGATTCATAAGTGCTTTTGTAAAGCTTACATGAATAAAGATATTTTCTATTCTATTCTATTCTGTAGTATTCGTGAGCAAACTATCAAGGGTTGTAGATGAAAGACGCGGGTAGCAGAAGGGTGTAGGTATCAACATGAGCCGGCCGCTAGACCAGCGCGAACCTGTGGTGAACAGATGCCAATTTGACAGAACCGAGTTACTCGGCCGAGTACTCGGTTGGACACAAATTAAACCGAGTAAAACTCGGTACTCGTTCCTCGGCGCATCTCTAGTTATACTATTCATAAATAAATAAAATCAAGTAGTTTAGTGAAATCAGGATTTTTATTTCATATTCATCTTCATCGACAATATAATATCATCTGTGAACATTTTAAGGCTTTTGTGATTAAATTAATGGTAACTACATAATATTTATTATTCTTAAATTATAAAAAAAAATTACATCCATTATCTGTCGTTTCAATAAAACAGGAAAATTACAGAAAATTTTAAACAAAATCAACGTATTTTCGTTTTCACTGGTCAATAATGTTGGAATAATTTTTGTTTGTCATTTAAAGTTATGAATTGACTTTCATTTTATGTTCCAACTTGAAATACTTACAATAAAACTAAATTACGATGAAATACTCAGCATTATTATTTTGTATGCACCTAAGCAGGGCCGGCGTTAGGGTGGCGCGCGGTTGGGCAACAGCCCAGGGCGTTCAGACTTCAACGGGCGCTAGAAAGCTACCCTGAGGTACCCAGATGTATTCCCCTAAATCCATGTATTGGTATACGCTTTTACAGGGGCGCTGGCGGAAATTCGTCCAGGGCGCCAGTAATGCTAGAACCGGCACTGCACCTAAGTACCTTGTAACATTAAACCTCTGCGTAACTAAGTAAGTAATGTATACAGTCAACTTATTCTGACAAAGTACTGTAGTGTTTACAAACTAAATATGCCGATAACCTATGCCCAGTTTCAATATTTAAAAAGCGATCCATTTTATTTACAGATAGTAATAAATTATAGGCGGCGTAAGCTAACACCGTTCTAGACTCGTCAGTTGGAGAAAAACGTATGCCATTTTTGACGTATTACGAATCGTTAAATATTGGGACCGGGTATTAGTAATTTTTACATAATACTCTTTATTTTCCTCATCGTTATTTATACTAGTATATATTGTATAGCTGAAGAGTTTGTCTGTTTGTTTGAATGCGCTTATCTAAATAACTACTGTTTCGAATTAAAAAAAATAACTTGTGTTGGGTAGTCAATTTATCGAGGAAGGCTTTAGGCTACCTAACTCACACGCATGAACACAACAACACAGAAGTGATTGTTATTTGGCTGCGGTCTTCTGTAAGGTGAAGGTATTTCACCAGTCGGGCTGCTCCAGTTCGAGCGATGAATCGCTATGCCCTACCTCTCTTAAAATATCCCCGTTTTTCTACGTTTTCTACTAATTCTCCCTCATAACATATTCAATTATATAAATATTTCATACTACTTGCTCTTGGTGGTATGATATTAACAATAAAAGTTTGAATACTAATCTATTTTTTTTACAAAAGATAGCTAGTTTTTTAATTACTATGTAAGCCGTGACATAACCCCGTGTGAAGAATTGCCCATAACTTATATTGCTGATGGTGCCATTAAGAGTGGGCAAAACTTAGATTATATTAATAACAATTACATTTACATGATTGATAACAATTTTTCTTAAAAAAACATATTTGAATGCAGTGGTTATTTTAATAAAATGTGTGCTAACAAAATATAGGTGTTAGAAATTTGGGTAAATTCCACTACAAAATATTTTTTAATAAATTCATAGTAGCATTAAAAACTAAATCATTCCTCTTATACTGAAAATAAAATAATTCATAGTTGTGAGAGCATTACTGTATACACGAGAGTATAAAATGCTCAAACCCATAAAGTTCAAAACATGAAAGTTAAAAGTATGTATGTATCGATCCCAAGACGCTGGCATACTACATGCCAGCGTCTTGGGATCGATCCCACAAGGCCCAATTTTAGAAGATTTTTTTTTTATAATAATATTTATATTTGTAAATATATAGTTTAGTTTGTATTGATAAGTTAGTGTACTATTCGATTTAGAATTTATCATTCGATTAAAAGTGCTTTAATTATTAAAAGAATTCTTAGATAAAAAGACAGATGTACCACGGGCCGATAAGTATGTAGTTCTAAACATATTCGGCAGAAGGCACTTACCGTAGGCTAACGGGTTGATACAACAGAAAAAATCACCGCCTACGATAACTTGCGGTTAGCTCAGTTGGTAAGAGCAGCACGCGCGATACGTGAAGGTTCGAAATAATAGGAGATGAAATGTTTCTGTTTCTTTATAATAATGAAAGTATACTGCTAAAAATATTTTTTATTTATATGACTGCCGGTATCGATTTCATTTGCCATGAAAGAATTTATCGGAATTTGAAATAAAATAGTTTTTAAGGAAAAACTCAGAATTATTCATAATTGTAGTGAGTGGATATTCTCCAAAGTCTGAGAAAGACAATCGAACCCACGACCTTCACTTATCGTGCGTGCTGCTCCTCAAACTGAGCTAACCGCAAGTTATAATTTTTCTTTTTCTTTAAAATACTTAAAGTTCGCTAGTAAAGCACTATAAAAATCATAAAAATCGATGTAAGAAACATGATTGAAAACATAATACATATTTTCTTTGATGGCATATTATTCCACATAATTTATTCAATAAAAACGATAATTCGTATGAGTGAAATTAAATATGTAAGAGAATACTTACATCAAAAAGTTGTCTAAGTAATGCGTATTTTAAAAGAAAAAAAGCTAAAAGTAAATTGAAAAAATATCACAATTAAAGTTCCAAAGCCATTTTAAATTTTCATAACTTAGCTTTAATTATCAATCAAATTTTAATTACGATAATTGCATATGATATTCATAATTATCTTTAACAGGTAGCTGTGGCGCAATATTACTATTACCCAATTGCAATAAGGTGCAAAAATATGCAATTTAATTTTATTAATTGCTTTAATTGATTAATACTCGGTTCCAATATTTGAAAAACGATTCGTTCTAGTTACGAAAAGTCATAAACTAAACGAGACGTAAGCTAAAAACCACTGACAAGTACAGCATAATAAATATGTTACTAGACTTGTCGCCCTTACCTTGAAGGCTTGACCCCTGCTACTAATGCAGCATCTCCCAGGAGCACTGGAAACCTTACTCACATGCAGGAACACAACAACACCGAAGTGATTGTTATTTGGCTGCGGTCTTCTGTAGAGTTATTTCACCAGAATTTTGAATCGTAAAACATTGGAACCGGGTATAATGTCGTTTATTAAAAGACAATTTTAAACAACAAAGAATAAAGCGAATTCAAAAACTGGTTTCGAATTATCAGAGCCCCTACCACGAACAAAAACGTAATCGAATAGTTTTATTTACGGAAATGTTAGTAGTTCCACTATTTGCCGCTGTGGCGCTCCTTTGACTTCCATACATTCTATTAACACCCGACGCACAAACGACGGGGTGTTATAAATTGACGTATCGGTGTGTGTATCTGTTTATGGCATCGCAGCTCCCGAACAAATGAACCGATTTTGATTTTTTTGTTTGAAAGACGAATAAGTCGGGAGTGTTTTAGCAATTTTTGATAAAAATCTATTCAAGATGGCCGCCGTCACTAAATTATGGATTGCATGTTTTAACACAACTCCCTTTAATATCATATCAGGTATCATATAAAGGGGCTTAACTCGCAGAACATATTCATAATAACAAATTTCAAATCCAAGATGGCCGCCGCTAGAAAATGACGGATTTCCTAAATTTTTTTGGTCACCATTATAGGTATCAATTAAAAGGGCTTTTTTCACACTTTTTTTATGTCGGTGGTTTTTTCAATTTTTATTTTAATAATCACAGGGTTTTTTCGATTACCGTCTATATTCGTGCTAAGGGCACAATTAGAGTAAATATTTCTACACTTAAATCTACTTTCTGAAATGATTTCCACAACAGTAGCGAGCTACTTTATAAATTAACTAAGACACAATATTATCGATTGCATTATCCCAATTAGGTTTTAATATTTTAATTAATTGAGTTAACTCCCCATTCATATCTCTTAGGCATAGTTTCAATCTTTCGCGATTCTTTTGAATATAACCCTTAAAAAATTGTAGTCTTATTATGTGTAGGTATATCTAAATATTGTTGTGTCTACCGCAGACGACCGGATAGCAACTTGAACACATAATACCCAGTTGCTACCTGGAATAATCTGTGCACCCAGTATAATCTGTAATTAAAAATAAAACATATTAATAACTCCACTTCTTTATTAAAGTAGGTTACATATAACATTTTTGAATCGTTATTAAATACAATGCAAAGTGATTCTACTGCTTCGGAACCTATATCTACCGAGAAGACAGGTAAGAAACTCAGCAGATAAGTTACAGTTACAGCAGTATCTGACTTTTTGCTATGTGTATACCACTTTGGACCAAGTCATATAGTTTTGTTTTGATGAGTGATGTAACAATTAAATAGTCAAGTAAGTATTTATTTTCGAGAGGTTAGCTGGAGCTGTAGGCACACCAAAATCGAAATGTTATCGATTTTGAAGATTAATCAAAAGTTTGCGAATTAAAATGTGGTTTTTGATTTGTATAAATAATATTTTGTTTTTTGGTAACGCTTGATTCGCATTCGAGGTGGATTGGTTTATATTCTAATTAATTTATATAGTATGTGTATTATTATCGTATATTTAAAAGATACCGTAATGTTATTTTTAATGCTTAATTTAATGTTGTTTAAAAAAAAATTCTTTTTTTTTCTCCCATGTTACCGCACCCATATACAAACTATCTGCATGACCCAAGGGTTGACTGGTAGAGAATGCCCCTAGCATTAAGTCCACCTGTTGTACCTATTTGTGCAATAAAGTTTTTAAATAAATAAAATTGGTTACGAATATGAGAATTAAAGATTGCTATCCGTAATCTGATACCTACGACATATTTCGTTTTTAGGAGTAGATCCTTAGATTTCGAACCGGCTGTAGCTTCAGTTTTAGTTTATACTTATTCATTTTCAAGACGAATAAGTGTTACTCGTAACCAACATGAATTAATGAATTGATTATCATGAGTCGACGGTCCCCGGACACATACTGAGTATGTTGCTTTTCAGTGTACAAAACCTTATGTTAATTTTAATATCGCATACATTGCTTTGATTCTGTGGTAAGTAGCTAAAGCCCTTGTGTTACAGAAATCAGAAACAACGACGACACCACAACACCCAGACCCGAGACAATACAGAAAAGTTCGTTTCTCATATTGACCCGACCGGGGATCGAACCCGGAACCTCAGAGATGGCGCGACGCCAAAGTCCGGCACGCTCGCCTCTCGGCTACGGAGGAATATATTGTTTTCTCATGTAACTAATTTTGATTTACACTGAATGAATATTTTTGTCCGAGAGGCGAGCGAGCCGGACTTAGCTTCGCGCCATCTCTGAGCTTCCGGATTCGATCCCCGGTCGGGTCAATATGTAAAACGAACTTTCCTATATTGTCTCGGGTCTGGGTGTTGAGGTATCATCGTTGTTTCTGATTTCTGTAACACAAGTGCTTAAGCTACTTACCTTATCAGAGCAATGTATGTGATGTTGTCATATATTTATATTCATTTATTAATCATGCTTCCTTACCTGTTAAGCTTGCTTCTAGCTTGCGGTAAAGAATCTTGCGAATCCTTCAGGATGAACCGCCTTATACCCAGCATATAGGCTCCGATGTACGTCTCCCAGTTGAACTGGGAGGGCCAGTGAGGGAAGGCGGCGGAGTCCGAGGCACTCTGAGCCTCAGAGTGGAGCGCTGTCAACTCGGAGATACCAAATTGCCATTCGTTGTTCGCGAAATACTCGCCAGTCGCAGCGGCCATTTTGAAACGGCGGGCTAACTTCATCATGCTGTAATGAGGTTTTAAATTCACATATAATTATATTATCCTTACCAATATTATAAATCGGAAAGTGACTTTGTTTGTTTGTTTGTTTGCTTGTTCCGTATTCACGCCGTAACTACTACTTTTGGGCTCAGGAGTGGTGTGTTTAGGTTATGTGCAAAATACTTACATGGCTTTTCGTCCTTGGGCTCTCAGCATCATGTCATAAAGGAATGCCGGTAGAAAATGGCAGGATACCTCCCAAAAAGTGTTCATGAAGCGGGACTCAGTGAAAGCGAAATTGGGGTACCACATCACATATCTGGAATGAAAGAACGAAACATTTAATTTAAGAGAGATTACAATACAGCCATATAAGAACACATAATATTGAAGACAGAAAAAGAAAATAGCAAGAAAATATATGTAGATATATAAAATACTAGCTGTGCCCGTGACTTCGTTCGCGTGGACTTCATCCTTTCATGGTCGGTTTTATCCCTTTTTCCCCTAATATTCCAAACAAAAAGTAGTCCATATTATAATTGCCAAATTTCATATCTCTAACTTAAAAAATAAACATTTTCTCATATAAACTTTCAAATGTGGTATTACCCCCTTCCCCCCTTATTTTCTAACAAAAAGTAGCCTATGTCCGTTCTTGAGGTTTAACGTATACCTATACCAAATCTCATTAAAATCGGTTGAGAGCTTAAAGCGGGAAAGCGTAACAGACAGACATACATACTTTCGCATTTATAATATTAGTAGGGATAATGCCTCCTCCTCACTACTCGCGAAGTTGAATGAAGATAAATGTATAAATACGATAGTGTAGAGAGACACTTCGGCATGCCTCGTCAAACATCGCCTTCCCTCGGGCGATTTCCATTTCTTGTCTGTTTTTGCGGCTGAGTCAAAGGACCCGAGGTTGATGTCATGGAGTTGAACGAGTGTGTAGCGTCACACTTTGGACTTTGACGTACTATGCTGAGGAACTTCGCGAATAGTGTCATAAAAATAATAGTTTAAAAAACGAATAAACACGCTTTTAGCACGCACGTTTTTTAAACTCTCATTTTTATTATATACTTTTTAGTTTTCTCATGCTTAAATTATTATATAATTCTTATTCGTATCCCATTCAGCAAACCCTTTTATTTGATACCCACATCATGGAGGTGCATTTCAAATAGCCTGTCCGCCATCTTGGACGCCCGCCATATTGGTTTTGAGTCACGTGATTATTTTTTTTCGTATTCCTGACAGCAAACCCTTTTATTTGATACCCATACCATGGAGGTGCATTTCAAATAGCCTGTCCGCCATCTTGGACGCCCGCCATATTGGTTTTGAGTCACGTGATTATTTTTTTTCGTATTCCTGACAGCAAACCCTTTCATTTGATACCCATATCATGGAAGTGCATTTCAAACTGCCAGTCCGCCATCTTGGGGAGGCCGCCATATTGGATATGTAATGACGTTTCTTAGCGTGTCATGTATTGTCATCAGAACTCAGAGCGTGTGCAAAATTTCATCTTAATCAAAGACCGGAAAGTGAGGCAAATTAAGATTCCAAGATTTTCTTACATAGTTACAAATGAAGGTAATAAAAGCTTGTTAAAATGTCATGAAAGGGCCTCACTCAACATGACCCACGTCGCAGGCCATGACGCTGGACCGAATGAACAAGTCATTATTTAATAAACATACTCTGAAGGCCTGCTTTTTTCCTTATCTGCCTATCGGTGATGGCTGCGAAACCTTATTATCTTTACCAAGCTTTTGGGGGAGTGCAGATGGCTTTCACCCTTATTGGAGTGTGTGACTCACTTCTCCATACGTGTATTCGTCTAGTACATAACAGAGAAAGAGACAATAAAATTTAATCGCAGTGTTCACAACGCAAATCATTTTCATAGTCTATGACTTACTTATCTTTCCTTTTATTGATTGAAATCGGTGTAAAAAATGGCTTAGGTCCTGTAATTATGCTTCTTTTAACATAGTTATTTTACTTCACACGAGTTTCTATTATTTTACCAGCCTACAGTGCTAAAAGATGGCTTTTAACGCAGCTTATTAAACATATTTAACCTTAATCCTAAAAAAATACTTCACTACATAGTATAAAACAAGTAACAGTAGCTTTTTCTATCCCTATATCCCTTTGTACGCTTAAATCTTTAAAACTACGCAACGGATTTTGATGTGGTTTTTTTTAATAGATAGAGTGATTCCAGAGGAAGGTTTTTATTTGCAATAAATAATAGAAAATCCAATATTTCTAAGTATTTACATTACATCCGTGCGAAGCCGGGGCGGGTCGCTAGTATTTCATAAAGTCTTAGATTACTAACTTGGTTGGGTTCTCCCTAGCCCATTTGACGCAAAGGCGGGTGAACTGTCCCCACTGTAGGGGGTTGATGGAACCCGAGGTCACATTGTAGACTGGACAGCGGCCTGGCCTGAAAATTTGAAAAAAAATAACTTAAAAAATGCGATTTTATTATTTTTATAGTACTACACGCCGTACTAGCGAACTTTAAATATTAGAAACAGATTTTTTTTTATCTCCCCTTAATTAATTAAGATGCCAAGGTGTCTTCGATTCCGTGGTTTTCAAACATTTCTGCGACGAATGTACCACGGGCCGATAAGTATGTAGTTCTAAACATATTCGGCAGAGGGCACTTACCGACAAAGGCTAACGGTTGATACAGCAGAAAAATTTCATCGCCTACAATAACTTGCGGTTAGCTCAGTTCGTAAGAGCAGCACGCGCGATACGTGAAGGTCGTGGGTTCAATTCCCGCACCGCAAGGGCAGATAAAATTTTTCTGTTTCTAATATTTAAAAAATGCGTTTCAAAGACGGCTTAAAATTGGCATTGAAGTGGAATGTAAGTACATATATCTAAATGTACATATTTATCCGAACTTATAATATAAATGCGATAGTAACTCTGTCTGTTTGTCTGTCCTGCTTTCACGCCTAAACCACTCAACCGATTTTGATGAATTTGGTATAGGTATACGCTGAACCTCTAGAACGGATATGTCCATGCTATAGGTTCAGCGTATACCTATACCAAATTCATCAAAATCGGTTGAGTGGTTTAGGCGTGAAATCCGGACAGACAAACCGACAGACAGAGTTACTTTCACATTTATATTATTAGTTTGAATAAATATGTACATACAGGTATACATTCCACTTCAATGCCAATTTTAAGCCTGTCTTTGAAACTGCATTTTTTAACGTTAAGAGGTTAAGGCGTGAAGCCGGACAGACAAACAGACAGATAAAATTAACTTTTCATTTATATTAGTATGGATGATTTTTTCTGGTTGGGTCCCGACGGCGCAGCCCCTACTATGCTTATATTAAACTCACTGTTTGCAGCCCTGTCTCCAGGCGGCGAGGATGCAGCTATTAACCACCATGTCGACTGGTACCAGGTCCACAACATACCGCTCCCGGCAGTACCCGGAGCGGTAGGTCCCACGGGAGATCTCCATTATAATACCTGGAAGGAGACAAACATGAGATACAATTTTTTTTACTGGAGAAATACTAATACTATTTTTTTTATATTACACTTCAAGATTGACCTCATCCTACTTGATGTTAAGTGGTAATGAAGTCCTAGCTTAAGATCGACAAGAACAGCATAATAAAGCTGTTACGGGAGTTGTCGCCCTTACCTTGAAGGCTCACCTGCTACTAATGGAGCTCTACAAACCTTACTCACACGCAGGAACAACAACACCGAAGTGATTGTAATTTGGCTGCGGTCTTCTGTAAGGTGGTTCTGTAATTTCTTACGTTTTCGCATTGGGGAAGGAAATGTGTGTGGGACTTGTTTTTTGAAGACGTTTAAATCGCATTACAAGTCAAATGAGCATAAATAGATTACTATCAGTTGTCGAATCCGACATACTTCGTGTTCAATGCAAACAAATAATACATTTATCCTCGTTAAAGAAACTTACCAGTCACTCCATATACGTTGTCTATCCATCCTGGAAACGGTTCTTGGAAAGCAGCGGTCACTGGAATTAAACAAAAAAAAAATCATTAATAACAAAAAACCTATCAAACTAGTTGCAACACCATTTAAGTGTGTTTTACGACAATAGAAGGCGTTAAAATCAAGAAAAGTGGCTTTCTTAGCGCATAGCAGTATTATTTTGTGTTATAATTTGCGTTGATTGAGTTTCTAATTTGAATATCAAATTTCGATATGAATAATTACGAGCAAAGGATTGGAATACATATTTTTGAAGCTGTACACGAATTAAAACCGTAATTATACAGTGTACTCCCAAAAACGAAATGCACAAACAAAAGGTTTCGTTTCTAACGATTAATTAATTGTTTGGAAAATTAAGACGTGGTTTTTGATTTGCATTAATCTATCTAAAATTTGTTTTACTAACTCGCTTATTTGTATTCGTGTTGGATTGGGTACGATTATGAGAATTAAAAATTGCAATATTAATTACTCATATTTGAAACCAACTTACTTCGAATGCCAAAAAGCGATGTAAAAAATTAAAATTTTATTTATGAAAAACGAAACATTTCGTTCGTTTCGTTTTTGGTAGTTGACCTACCTACAGAGTAGTTTTATGTAAGTACTAGCTTTCCGCCCGCGGCTTCGCCCGCGTGGAATTCGTTTATATTGTGGTATAAAGTACAACATAAACAATTCAATGTAAAATGGTAGCAACCAAAAAAAGCAATAAACTGTGAACAAAGATACAACAGCATCTAAATAAATAGATAGCGATAGATGGCGCTGGGTGTTTTAAAAAAAATTGTAACCTTGTTTTTTTAAGACACGCAAGAAGTGGAATGATATCTTGCGCTTTAACCTGTTGCTCATACACTTATTCGGTGCACTTTTAGACGCATTTATATTACTGAAGTAATGAATGTTCTGATATTAATTGTAACTTGTAGTGTATGGAACTTATTGACATTTTTAACTGTTCAGAAATATTTGGTAACTTTGTCTGCTCCGATATATCTGACGGCGACTGTACAATCAAAAACAAGTCAATCTTCACTTTGGACTTTAAACCGTCTTTATGTTGTAGGCATAAGAGCTAAAATATATCAGCAAATATTCACCTTAACGTTCTTTTGTCCTACTATACATTGGCTTCACTACATTCAATTCAATTCAATTCAATTCAATTTATTTATTCAAAAACAATTTACATTGTGTGGAATATTAAAACAGTTTAACTTAAACTAGCCTAGCAAATTTAATTATAATAACAATAAAAATATAAATTAAATAATATAAAATGTCACTTCAATTTATTATTAAGATTATGTCCATCAATGTATCCTAAAATTCCTTATTTATATTATTCTGCTAATTGGTTGACTGTTTAACATGTCATGTCTTTATGGACCCTCAGTAAATTCTTCCACGGAGTAGTACGACTTTTCCAACAAAAAAGACTTGAGCTTATCCTTAAAGCTACTAATATAAACTATACTTTTCAATTCTATTGGTAATCTGTTAAATAATTTTACCGATTGATACTGAGAACAGTGCCTACATAGTATAAAACAAAGTCGCTATCTCTGTCCCTATATCCCTTTGTACGCTTAAATATTTAAAACTACGCAACGGATTTTGATGCGGTTTTTTTTATAGATAGAGTGATTCCAGAGGAAGGTTTTTATGTGTAATAAAGAATAGAAAAGCCAATATTTCTAAGTATTTACATTACATCCGTGCGAAGCCGGGGCGGGTCGCTAGTTAATTATAAATAAGGGTTTAACAACCCTTAAGGTGACTTTATTTTAAGTACGCTATCGAAATAGCCAATCGAACGGCGTATCATATACATAATGTATGTTTTATACACTCGTCTGGCGAGTGTGAACCGATTCCCACGACGCTCATCAAATAGTCATCAAGGGTATCGATTGGAACACATGACGATTCTCACTAGTTCAGGTAGACTAGTGACGTTCTGCGATGGCTGAACTTTTTAATAATAATAATATAATAATTTCTTTATTTCTGTAAAACAGTTTTATAACAAAGGTAGTGGCTGGAACCTCCTTTTAAGCTTAATAAAGCCTGTGACAGGAGACACCGCTCTTCAATAACACTAAGTCCTTATTTCTAATAAACTAACTGTAAGTACATTCATAATAACATTGTTACATTGTTTTAATTAAACATAGGTACTTATTTATAAAACTAACATATTTACTTGTTTAATTCTAAAAGTGCTTCAATTTGATCATAGGTTTTCGTCTTTAACCAATCTAATATATTTTTTTTACATTCGTAATAAACCATATTGTATGTATCCAATTCCTTATTAACATGGTTGTATAAGAAAGCCGACCGTTTGTTGTATTGCCGTCTGGCAAATGTGGTGTTAGCTCTAGGTGCTTTTATTGCAATATCTTTCCTTCTTCTAGTATTAACTTTAGCATTGTACGGCAGATTTTTATGCTTTTTCAGAGTGACCTTAAAAACATACAACTTCCTTACTGAGAGTAGTCCAGATATAAGATAGAGGCTTTGTGTAGAAAATCTGAGTTTTTTAAAATACATGATTTTAATTAAATTACGCTGTGCACGTTCCACCTCTATAAATCTGGTTTTTGCTGCACCACCCCATATTGGTATGCAGTACACCATAACTGATTGTGCCATGGATATATATATTTCTCTCAAAATATTTCTATCATTATATTTTTGTGTACCAATCGATACCCTTGGCAGCACATGTCTTAGAGTTTTAAAAATCCACGTTAGTTTGCGAATTCTTGCGATAACATGCTCAATATGTGCATACCAAGAAAGTCTTTGGTCCACCACAACACCGAGGTATTTAATTTGCGGTACTTTCTGAATACTAGGGCAACTGCATTTTGAATTATTTCCAGCCTGGTTACAGCTATGTATTTTAATATTAAAATCTTTAGTAGGTTGCATATTATTATATATACTAAAGCACACATAGTTCGTTTTGGTGGTGTTTAGCGTTAAGACGTTGTTACGTAACCATTTATCAACCCGCTCTAGTGCGAGCTCAGTTCCACCCCTGACAGTTTCCCAGGTTTTCCCTGTAATGACAATGGCGGTGTCATCAGCGTACGCAAAAAGTTTGGTATTTGGTATTTGCATGTCACATAGGTCATTTAGGTAGATAAGAAACAGTGTAGGGCCGAGCACGCTACCCTGGGGGACCCCGTATTTTACATCTACACAGTCACTGGTACAGTGTCCTAGTTTTACTTCCTGCTTCCTACACGTCAGATAGTCCTTCAACAGATTCAATGGAGTACCCCTGATGCCAACTCTTTCTAGTTTGTGTACTACAGCCGAAACATCATCAAATATGGAACTGGAGGAGCCCGTCTGGTGAAATACCTCCATCTTACAGAAGACCGCAGCCAAATAACAATCACTTCAGTGTTTATTGCACTTCAAGATTGACCTCATCCGACCTGAAGTAAACTGAGGTCCTAGCTAAAGGGCGACAAGTACAGCATAATAAATCTGTTACTGGACTTGTCGCCCTTACATTGAATTCTTGACCCCTGCTACTAACGTAGCACCCCCAGGAGCTCTGTAAACCTTACTCACACGCAGGAACACAACAACACCGAAGTAATTGTCATTTGGCTGCGGTCTTTTGTAAGGTGGAGGTATTTCACCAGTCGGGCTGCTCCAGTTCGAGCGATAAATCGCTATGCCCTACCTCTCTTACCTATAACATATTTACGTAGGTACAAATTAAACATTTGGTAGGTTTTGCTAGTCATCCGCAAGTGCCTAAAGGTACTATTTGCGCATTTATCGTACAGTATCGTTATGTAATATTAGAAGCCTGCTTAACCTACCATTTCGCAAATGCGGAAATATTACGACTTCGTAGATACGGCAAAATCTTCTAACCGTCTAATTGACATTTACTGACATTTGAATGTCAATTACGTATTATTTTCTCTTCTGTTGACAATTTCTACGATTCCATGTAAATAGTAGTCGTTAAAACCGGACGTTTCGTAGTTCAGCGAGTTGATCATAAAAACGAATAAAGAAACAGAAAAATGTCGTCACCCCTTATCGCGTGTGCTGTTTTTTTTTATTAACGACAGGAAATGCCTTGACGCACCTTACCGCAGCCGAGGATGACTGCGACGTTTGTGGGACTCCCAGGGAGCAGACCTTACTCCCGACTCCGCCCTGAAAAGGGCGGGGACTACCCACTATAACCTGTCGGTGGACCTCATCGCCTGAGTGGCAGTGCCGTGGGTATCTCGATCAACGTTGAACTACCACAGCATCGCCGATCGCGCGTCCTGCTCCTCCAACTAAGCCAACCGCAAGTTATCGTAGGCGATTAATTTTTCTGTTGTATTAACCTAACACCCCGGTGCGGCGTGAAGCTCTATAAACATTTGTAAAAACATCGACAAGTGCCGAATCCTACACACAACACTAGCTATTAAATAATCACAACTTGTATCTGTGTTGAAGGGAAAGTTACGACATGACCCTATTCTAGAGTTTCCTTGTCGATTGCTTTAGCTAGCATTCTGTATCGATCTAGGGCCAATTACTTAGGCGTCGCACCATGTTTGAAATTTCAGGTTCGATTCCCGATCGGGTCAATATGAAAAACGAACGATGTTGACATCACTGTGTAACATCAATTATGTCACAGAAGTGTGTATTTACGAAATCTTCAGCTACTTAACACAGAAAAAGGCTATTAATAGAATTGATAGAAGACTTTAAAAATGACAAAAATATTTGAACTTGAAAGCATTTTTTTATCAGAAATCTGAATATTATTTTTGGAGACTTAACTTACTTCAAACGTATGGGTTCTATGAAAAACATCCATACTAGTATTATTAATGCGAAAATAACTCTGTCCGTCTATCTGTATGCTTGTCTGTTCGGCTTGCACGCTTAAACCACAGAACCGATTTTGATCAAATTGGTGAAGGTATACATTGAATTTCCTACTTTATATTTTGGAAATAAAAGGGGATAGATACCGCCATTAAAAGTTTATATAGGAAAATGATCATTTTTTAAGTTAGACTTATGAAATTTGGCACAAATATAGCTCAAAACTTGCATTAAAATATGTGCTACTTGTTGTTTCGAAATATTAGGGGAGATAGGGGTAAAATCGACCATGAATGTAGTCCACGCGAACGAAGTCAGTTTTAAGTATGGCAAGACACCAACATTTTTTTTAATATTTTTATTTAACTAATGATGATGATGACAATCATGACGACAATGATGATAATAAATAAATAAATAATAAATAAATATTGGACAACATCACATACATTGCTCTGATTCTGTGGTAAGTAGTTTAAGCACTTGTGTTACAGAAATCAGAAACAACGACGGTACCACAACACCCAGACCCGAGACAATATGGAAAAGTTCGTTTCCCATATTGACCCGACCGGGGATCGAACCCGGAACCTCAGAGATGGCGCTCGCTAAAGTCAGGCCCGCTCGCCTCTCGGCTACGGAGGTCGTCAATAAGGAGTCGTTAATATGATGATGATATAAAGGTACTCACCGATAGAGGGCCTCACGATGCAAACGGGTAGATTGGTGTGGCTGTAGACGATGGACTCAGCTAAGGCTTTCGTCAGTGTATAGGGGTTGGGGTGCTCACCCTGCAACAAATATTAATTTTAGACGAGGTTTTTTTATTTTATTCGGGATTAAGCAATTGTGTAACCTTTTCAACCTGGGACCTGCACAATTATTATTCACATAATATATTATTTCAAAACCAACAATTATCAAATCGGTCTGGCCACTGTGGAGTTTTACCGAGACTAACGTACAGCGATTCATTATTTTTTATAAAGATGTGCCGACCTACGACATGACCTACAAGTCGACACAAATACAACGTCAGCAGAATTGGCGTAGTAAACAACGCTCCATACGTAATGCGTGACATCGATATCCTACATCGCGATATCAGAGTTTTCGTCGCCACTAAGTATATATACAACGAACCAAGATTGGTAGTTGGGCCTTGGTCCCCGAGCAGATAACACCTAGCTCGGCGGAAGTACTTCCACTTTTAGTAAAGAACATACGTTCCTTACAAAGATAATCGATTAATCGATTAAAGATGCACGAAGGAGTTTGGCGGTAGTCAGCGTAGCACAGCAGATTTGCTGCGCTCCGCGGGACCGGAGATGCCAGGCGTGGGGTAAGCCTGGCGTCCGTTACCTCCCGAGGTCCCGAGGGGTTGGGGCGGTCAGGTGGCCTGGCACGCTCCAGAGAAGGCCCGCTCAGTGGTAGGCATTGTGACGGAGCCTGTGAAGAGTCCGCAAGGGATCCCGACTCCCCTACAACTGCTCACGTTGGCAACCGAAAGGGTTTTAATCGGTGCTGACACACTGTCTGTTCCCCAGGGATGTCCTCTCCGTGAGGCGTTTGGAAGTAGTTACCTGAAGGCTGTTGGCTATGACGTCGATGGTCTCTGGGGGGAGCATCTTGGTGCAGCGCATGATGCTGTCTGGGTCGTAGGGGGGAGGGTAGACCGTCTCCTCGATGTGGGAGCGCGGGGCGTTACTGTATGCTGTTGACACGTGGACCAGGGCCTGAGGAAGAAGATTTACATGAATATTGGACAACATCAAGTGCATTCATCTGAGGAAGAAAATAATAAATAAATGCGCCAGACAATCACACCAATCACCTGGCCTCAAACTAAGGTTTACCCTTGTACTATGAGCACCAGGCGACGGATACTAACTGGGGGCGTCATCCCAGCACACCCAGGCACAAGTCAATTTAGAAAAGTTATAATAAAAATAACAATAAAAGCCGTGCCCGTGACCTTATTCGCGTGGACTACATACTTTCATGGTCAATTTTACCCCTATTTCCCCCTAATAAACTAAACAAAATGTAATTCATTTAAAATAGCTTAACGGGTCAAAACGCGACACCAGTTAATACGAAATACTTATTGCTTAGAGTTCATAAGCACGGTTGGCGCAACCTAACCGAAAGGTCGTTCGTAATAACTACTAAATAAAAATGGTGTTGGGTTTTGACCCGTTAAATTATTTTAAATGTTTAAAATAATTTAATTTAAATAAGCCCGGCCGACGAGGAGATTGCGAGGAGATCGATTTCTCGTTTTATTGTATATATATATATATTTTTGTTGTTATCTTTTTGTCTCCTCTCTGTATTTGTGTACTTATATGACAATGTTGTGATGTCTTTAAGTAATAAATGTTTCTTTCTTTCTTTCTTTCTTTCTTTAAAATGGAACGCGAAAGCCTTAAAATTTATAAAAAGTAATCCATATCTTAGAGTTTCTTTTACGGTTCTAATGCCATTGATAAAAGCATTTGTAGGTGTCCCAGTCACATTAAATACCTTTGTCAAATTCTAAAATACTGTAACTAGTATTTCAATCTTGTCGCGAAAAAACATCCGTTCTATTCTTAATATTAAAAGAAACAGTCAAAAAAGTAAATTGAAACAGAGATGAAAAAAATGATTAAAGTGAATGGCGTTTGGATTGCAAAAACACCACAGCGACTAAATTTAAACTATCTATCATTGATTGATTTGATTTTTAAAGTTCTTTATTGCCATAAATTTGATAAATACATTATATCTTACGACTAGCACGCATCGACATAATTATTTCATAATTTATATCTACTTCGGGCTGAGAACACCCTTATAAGTATTACAAAAATAACGAGCATTTTTTTTTTTTCACTGTTTGTGAATGAACAAAACACTTCATAATTAGTTTCTAGTATGCATTTATAGTTTAAATACATTTATTGCATGTGTAGAAAAAGGATGACATTTTCTCTGGATTGCAAACACCGCAATGGTTAATTTATCAATAACATTGTTAGTAAGCTATGCATTAGCGATTTATAAAAACTTGGAGGTAAAGTTAAAAAGTTAGGTATAGAACTGAACGTGTTTTAGTTTTGCCTATCTAGTGACCAGTTATGATAGACCCGCCCTACCGCCCGTGCGGCCTCGCTTACGAGTGGTCAGGGGGCAGCGGAACGCGTCAGTGGAGCTCAGGCACACTGGCTGTGCTAGGTCTGACTCACACGCGCGTGCGCCGCTGCTAGTGAATAGGCAGTAGTGATGTGGAAGCCGATAAGTGCCGTACTTGTCGATATATGGTAAATCCTGATGTCGTGTTTGACCAATACTGCCTATTAAATTATTAAAGTGTGATCTGTTGTTTAGATAAAATTTTTTTGAAAGTTTAAGGATGAAATCTTTTAGAGTAGGAAGTTTAATTTGCAAATGAAGTCTTGTTAAATTTGTATAGAATGGTGTATTAAAGGCTATTTTTAGAGCTTTGTTTTGAATAGTCTGGATGGACTGATAGTTGCGCTTGCATGTACTGCTCCATACTGGACATCCATAGGTTAAGCAAGGTCTAATCAAAGTGGTATATATTTTAAGTTTGTTTGCTGGACTTAATTTAGAGCGACGATTTAATATTGGATATAATGCCCCCCTAATCTTAGCTCCCTTGATTCGCAACGTAGAAATATGTTTAGACCAGTTTACCTTATTATCCAATGTAACTCCCAAGTATTTTACATCTTTGCTCCAAGGTATGGGAAGTTTGGAAATCTGCAAGGTTCTCGTAGGAGGATTTCGGTGTCGTGTAAACATAATTGCTTCGGTTTTAGACGCATTGAGTTTTAATTTCCATTTAGTGAAATATTTTTGCAGCAAATCAAGTGACAATTGCAAGCGGTCAATAATTAGGTCACAGTCTTGAGATGACGTATATGAAGCAGTGTCATCGGCAAAGCAAGCCAAGTGGGTACGCCTTTGGATCGGTATGTCGTTTATGTACATAAGAAACAAATAGGGTCCTAGTATAGAACCTTGGGGAACTCCTGCCGGTACATGTCGTGAAGATGAACGACTATCTGCCACATGTACTTGAAATGAGCGGTTTGATAAATATGATTGAATAAGTTTAACTAAATCAAGTGGAATATGGTTTGACAATTTATGGAGAAGGCCCCTATGCCACACACTGTCAAATGCCTTTTCTATATCTAGCAAAAACATGCCAGTTGACTGTTTCAAGTTTAGGTTATGGGCGATATGTTCGGCTACTCTTGCTAGTTGGTGAGTTGTTGAATGAGATTCTCGAAAGCCAAACTGTTCTCTAATAATTAATTCTTTAGAATGACTCATGAGGCGAGTATAAATAACCTTTTCGAATACCTTGCCTAGTACTGGCAATAAACTAATTGGACGGTAACTAGTAGGTTTTATTGCATCTTTACCGTGTTTTTTAATTGCAATTACTTTTGCAGACTTCCATGATTCTGGAAAATAGCATAGACTTAAACACCCGTTCAATATTTTAGTTAAGAAGACAACAGCTTTCTGTGATAGGTTCTTTAGAAGAATGTTTTGTATGTTATCGGGGCCAGGAGACTTGCGAGGTTTTAATACACGCAAGATATCATTGATTGGTATACTATCTATCATTCGTTTCAATTAAGTAGTTTTGGAGCGTTTTTTGCTTTTACAAAACCGTTAGTAAAAGTGCCTATGTATCATTAGACTAGCTGTGCCCGCGACTTCATACGTGTGGACTACAGGGTTTTTCCTGCATTTTCCCGCTAACTCCCGTTCCCCATTTTTCAAAATACAAGAAAGAAAGAAAAGACATTTATTGACCATTCAAACACGGATACATACAGAAGAAAATAATAATACAATAATAGCAAAGGTTATAGTTACAGACTAAGTGAAAATGAAAATAGTGGTCAATAGGTGCCTGCCTCAGCATAAGCCACAGTGGTATGGTATTACATGTATACCTACGATACCACTGCAACGCTGGTCTTCCGGCAGTACCTTGATGAGTGACAAGTTAGTACAGATAATAAAGGTATAAATATATACGGAATAATATTATAAAATAAAAATACAAAAGCAAAACAAAATACACGAACAAAAACACAACTTATTAACAAATAAAAAAAAAACAATAAATATAAACAGCGTCTTAGGGAGCTATATCCAATGCCCTGACAGTATACAGAGAAAAAAAAAAAAAAAAAAAGTTTAATAAAATAAAGTTAAAACATCTGTGCCACGTTTATGGTTACGTCAAAGGGCATTGGAAAATAACCTCTTTTTTTCGACCATGGAAAACGACAGAGAAAACGTTGTCCAAGCAGTGGTGGTGTTGGACACCTTCAATATTAACTTGAATCAGAGGGTTGGTCAGTATCGACAAAAAACAAAATGATATTACAGTTTCCTGCATTACGAGTTTATTTGTGTGTGTTTACAAAAATGGCCCAGAAATATTATCTGCGACTTAGAAGCGGCCCTGCCAAGTCCCCCGCGCGACGTGAATTACCAGAAGGTGGGTGTTTTACGTTCATTCCATGTAACATATGCTTTTTTAGTTCCTTTCTAAATGTTTTCATGGTTTTCAGCTCACGCAACGGAGGAGGCAGGTCGTTCCAACAGCGCGAGGCGGCAAATCTAAAAGATCCACGGAAAGCAACGGTTCGGTGCTTCGCAGTCGCGAAAATGTTAGTGCAGGACCTTTTGGGGTACCGACTCTGGTCCCGCATCCACACTAGCTTTTCATACAGGTAACGCGGCCTTCCTGTATGGACAATTCCAAATAAAAGAGTGGCAAGGTGCAACTTTCTACGCGCTTCCATGTTTAGGGAGTTGGAAGCGTTTAGATATGGTGTGATATGTGAACGTGGGGGGACAAAGAAACAGAAACGCGCACAGGCATTCTGCACCCTTTGCACAAGTTTAGATGTCTTAGCCATTAAACATGGACCATATATGGCGTCGCAATAATTGAGTTTTGTGAGTATCAATGACTCGCACAGTAGGATTCTCAGTTCTACGCTAAGAAATGGTCGTATTTTGTACATTAGCTTAAGCCTATAAAAACAGTTTCTCGAGCACTCTGCAATGTGGCTTTCAAAGTTAAGGCACTCGTCAAAGACAAGTCCCAGATTCCTTGCTTCTTTCACTCGTTGCACTATTTCGCCATTAATCATTATATTAAGCGGCTTGTCCACGAATTTATTTATGTTTGCCTTTGAGCCTATTAGCATGGCCTTAGACTTTTTAGGATTCAGAACCAGGCAATTGGAGACACACCAGGCAATGATACTATTCATATCCTTGTTTACTTTATCCACCGCATTCGCATGTTCAGCCGGTGCAAAAGAGCAATATAACTGCAGATCATCAGCGTAGAGATGATACTGGCAGTGTTTGATTTGCATAACTATTTCAGCACTGTACAGAACGTAGAGGATAGGCCCCAATATTGAGCCCTGCGGGACGCCGCGAGGGACGATTCGAGGTTCCGATCGCACTGCGGTACCGTCGGTTTTTGTCAATTCGACACACTGGCGTCTATCCTGAAGGTAACTTTTGAACCACTTAATGGAAGTTGAGTCGAGACCATAGTATGCCATTTTAGAAAGTAGCATAGAAATGTTGATTGAGTCGAAGGCCCGTGAGAAATCAAGAAGCAGCAGAATACTGAGCATGCCCTGATCGCGTGCTGCAAGCAGGCCGTCTACCACGTCAGCTAAGGCAGTGGCCGTGCTGTGGCCCTTTCGAAAACCTGATTGCCGCACTGGTAGAATGTTATTGTTCTCTAAGTATTCTGTTAATTGATCACATACCACTCTTTCTAGTACCTTTGAGAGACAGGGGAGTATGCTAATGGGTCTTAGGTCACTCAAAACAGATGGGGTGCTGATTTTTGGTAGCGGTTTCACCACAGCCAGCTTCCAATCGTCCGGGAATTGCCCCTCCATCAAGGATTTGTTGATGAGAAAGGTAACAGCGCGAAGTGACTGAGGCAAGGTTAAATTTAACATCTCGAGGGACACCCTGTCTATGCCTTGAGCATTCGAATTCAAACCCTTAATAATTTTAAGAACCTGATCCTCGGAGACTGTCTGTAAAGAAAATGTTGCTGAACTGTGTCTGTGAAATTCAAAGAAGGTGAGCTGGGACATGGTCACTTTGTTGTCTTCAGGTACATTCAGGAAATGATCATTGATTATATCAGGGTTGTCGAAATGCGATGGAAGCTCGGTCACATTCTTCCCACTTGGCAATATATTGTGTCTTAAGTTTTGCCACAGTTTTTTTGGGTTGTGATAGTTTGGGTTTATATGCTTACCAAAATAGCACCTCTTGTCACTCTCTATAGCCTTAAGAACAGTGCGCTTCATATCTACATATGAGTTTTTCAAGGCTATTGTCCTGTGTATTTTATATTCTGCCTGATACCTGTCTCTGATTCTCATCATCTCCTTAACAGAGTCAGTGATCCAGGGATGGGGGGGGAGTTTTAAATTTAAGGGTTTTGACGGGGGCATGCAAATCAAACACTGCAGTAATCCAACATGTCAATGTTCTGGCTAGGTCTGTAGGTTTCAAAATACAAAAAACATCTATCTTACGCGGTTTAGTTTTTTTCCCGCTAACTCCCGTTCCCGTATGAATTTTGCAATATCCTGTTGCAACTAAGCTCTAAGTTTACTAAGGTACCTGCATGCTAAATTTGAAGCGTCTAACTTGAGCGGTTTAGATTTTTCATACAAAAGGATTTTCCCGCTAATTCCCGTTCCCGTAGGAATTTCGGGAATTCCTTTTTTGGTGCACCTCTACGGTAACTAAACTACGTCCTTTCCAAATTTCAAGGGCCTACGTTTAGCAGTTTAGGCTGTGCGTTGATATGTCGGTCAGTCAGTTTCTCCTTTTATGTATTTAGACTAGCGGTCCCGGCGAACTTCGTTTCGCCTTAGATAATTTTTCTCGCTTTTCTGTTGAAATTTTTCAAATTTACCAAGGATCCCTAATTTTGTAGCCTATGTCTAATTGGAAGAATGTAGAATTCTATTGGTGAAAGAATTTTTTAAATCGGCCCAGTACTTTTTGAGCCTATTCATTACAAACATACAAAAATAGGTACAAATCTTTCCTCTTTATAATATTAGTGTAGATTGATACTTGCGGCTTCACGCACACTCTCCCCGCATTTTCAATTAATTCTTCGCTTCTATTGGTCGAATGGTGATTTAATATATACTAAAACTTTCCTTAATAAATTAACTATCCAACACAATAATAATTGTTCAATTCGCACCAGTAGTTCAAACAAACAAACTCTTCAGCTTTATTGACGACCTCGGTGGCGCAGTGGCTAAGGTAGGCGCTCAAAGCGCGTAAGGTCCCAGGTTCGATTCCCGGTCAGGTCAATTTGGAAAACGAACTTTTCTCAATCGACTTGGGTCTGGGTGTGCTGGGATGACGCCCCCAGTTAGTATCCGTCGTCTGGTACTCATAGTACAAGGGAAAACCTTAGTTTGAGACCAGGTGATTGGTGTGATTGTCTGGCGCATTTATTTATTTATTTATTTATGTTGTTTGTTTTAACCCTTTATACGGCAGACCATGTTTAATTTTTTCATTGGTTTTAGACCTTATTTCTAGGAAGTAAGTGGTCATATGATCGACAAAGCCTTATAAGGGGTTCACCATTCTGTCTCGCCTTGAATAAAATATGCACTGGAAGTCTACTCCCATAATATAAATATGTCAAATCCGATGACAGATTGCAAGTTTTAATTCTCGTTAAGTCCAGTAACAGCTATTAATTATGATGTACTTGTCGCACTTAAGCTCATAACCAGGACCTCATAACCATCCGCGTGGGCACCGGCCGGCTGATGGTGTGAGGGCACCTCAGCCGTTGGACCGGCCATCCTCAGTCTCCCCCCGAACACTGCGGGGGAGTAGACGGAGCCGCGTAAGCGGCTATTCCGCCGGCGGTGTTGTGGAAGGCTTAGCCGATCTCCCACAGCATCGCCACTAAGGCGATGGAGGTCCAACCGGGGGGTTTTAGTGGGTAGTGCTGCGCTTTTCAGGGCAGGGAGTCCCACACACGCCGTCACCCTCCCTCGGGGTGACGGTACGGTGCATCAACGCATTTCCCCCCGAAAAAAAAAAAAAAGGACCTCATAACCATGCGCTGTGGCAGTTATGGGTCGCCCGATATCCCATGGCACCGTCAATAGGCGATGTGAAGGTGGGGAGGTTTTTAGTTCGGGTAGTCCCCGCCCCTTTGGAGCGGGGGAGTCCCACACACGTCGCTGTCCCCACGACAGAGATATGGTGCGCAAAAGCATTTTCCCTCCTTAAAAAAAAAGGATCTCATAACCATCAGGGAAGGAGCAGACGGGGCCGTGTAAGCGGCCATTCCAGCGGTGTTGTGGTAGGTCTGGATTAGCCGATATCCCACAACACCGCCACTAAGGCGATGGAGGTCCAACCGGGTGGCTTTAGTGGGTATTCCTGCCCTTTTCAGGGCAGGGAGTCCCACACACGCCGTCATCCTCCCTCGGGTGACGGTACGGTGCATCAAAGCATTTTCTCCCGTCAAAGAAAAAGGGCCTCATAACCACTTTTGATCCGATTGCCACAGCACCGCCACGCAAGGCGATGAGGTCCAACGGGAAGGTTTTAGTGGGTATACCTGCCCGCATAAGGGCAGGGAGTCCCACACTCGCCGTCACTTCTTTTTGATACGGTGCATAATTGAATACCTCGTTAAGAGCAAAGAAGATGGAAAGGTGTACCTTCAATTTCGGCATCTCCGATGCCAGCTTCAGGAGAGATGCAGTTCCTTGGACGTTCAGGGTGGTCGCCACGTGAAGGGGCTCCGTGAACCGGACTGTCGCAGCAGAGTGGAACAGCGTGGTCACCTGGAAGTAGAAGTACTTTCAACCAGTTGACAATTGTGCTCTTGTTCTCCCGAAGGTGCGATATCTAAACTTATATTGTAAAACTAAAAAGTTTCTTTGAACTGGCAAATTTCAGGAACTACTCTAGGTCTCAGGGCCGGCTTTAGGGTGGCGCGCGGTTGGGCAACAGCCCAGGGCGGCGCTCAGACTTCAACGGGCGCTAGAAAGCTACCCTGAGGTATTTCCCTAAATCGATGTATTGGTATACGCTTTTACAGGGGCGCTGGCGAAAATTCGTCCAGGGCGCCAGTAATGCTAGAAAAATAAAAATACTCCTAAAAACAAAACGAACAAACGAAAGGTTTAATTTTTGAAGATTTATCAAAAGTTTGGGAATTTAAACATAGTTTTTGTTTTGCTATATAATATTTATGTTTTTTTTAATTATTTCGAAGTGAGTTGGTTACAATCATGAGAATTAAAAATTGGTATCCGTAATCGCATTCATATTTCTTTTTTGTGAGTGGACTCCCTGGTCCGAATTCAACTATTTTTTTATGTTAGTCCATTTATCGAGGAAGGCTTTTTTTTTTTGCCGACGAGAATACAACCGGAGGCATTTTAAATGTATATTACTTAAAAAAAAGGGGGAATTAATGCAATCATTCAGAATTTTTTTACAGAAATACTTAATCTTTTTCCAAAATATTACGGCCAATTCATCAGTACCTTGCTCAGCTGCTCCCGCTGTTCAGCGCTGACTCCCAGCATGGGCGCTGACACATCACCAGTGATAGGAGACAACTTGCTGAGGCGGTCTGGCCATCTCGTTCGGATCCGGTCGAAGACCTGAAGACAAACCACTGATGTTACTTTGACTGGCTTGTTGGAATGTTAAGGCATCAATGTAAGGTCCATATTGAATCATCTCAACTCAAACTCAACTCAAATATTTCTTTATACAAGTAGGTTACATGTAACAATTTTGAATCATCATTGAATACAATGCAAAGTGCATCTACTTCTCTCGCTTCTCTCAATCATATGGAAGGGAATGTAACGACCCGCCACATAGCATGTTTGATGAATAAAGGGTACCTACTATAAACTTGATGAATCCCTACTAATATTATAAATGCGAAAGTAACTCTGTCTGTCTGTCTGTCTGTTACGCTTTCCTGCTTAAACCTCTCTACCGATTTTGATGAAATTTGGTATAGGTAAACGTTAAATCTCAAGAACGGACATAGGCTACTTTTTATTAGAAAATAAGGGGGGGAGGGGGGTAATACCGCCTTTGTAAGTTTATATGGAAAAATGTTTATTTTTGAAGTTAGAGATATGAAATTTGGCACAAATATAGCTCGAAACTTGGATTAAAATATAGATTACTTTTTGTTTCGAATATTAGGGGAGAAAGGGGTTAAACCGACCATGATAGGGCGTAGTCCACGCGAACGAAGTCGCGGGCACAGCTAGTAAAACTATAAACATATATGGACATGATTGTCTGCTCGCTCGCACACCATAGTTTTAAGTTCTTTAGCTCCAAATATTGTGAAGACTAGGATAACTGCTGAGTTTCTTGCCGGTTTCTTCTCGGTAGGATTAGGTTCCGAACCGACTGTAGCTTCAATTTTGGTTTATTCATTTCGAAGATGCATAAGTGTTACTTGTAACCAACATGATTAAATGAATTGATCATGATTTTTAATATTATGATGTAAGCTGTTGGTGTAAAGGCCGTAGGTTCGATATCCAGAATAAACAAAGACAACATTTTTGTTAGTTTTATAATATTTTCCAGGCCTTCGCGCACTTGCAGACTTCTAATAATTATGTACAATTGTACATATAAAATTAATACCACTTTTCGTTGTAATTTTATGACTCAAGAACGGGCTCATTTATACAAACCAAATGTTCAAGCTTTGTTCGGGCTATTTAATATATGGTTGTATATAATAGATGGTTTATGTAAAGTTTGCACAAAGTCAGTCCAGAGGTTTTTTTATTTAAGTATCACTTTTTTGTAACAAATGCGTCCTATAGCACGGCAGACCGCTAATCTATACTAATATTATAAAGAGGAAAACTTTGTTTGTTTGTTTGTTTGGTTGTAATGAATAGGCTCAAAAACTACTGGACCGATTTCAAAAATTCTTTCACTATTCGAAAGCTACATTATCCACGAGTAACATAGGCTAAATTTTATTTTGGAAAAAAAATAGGGTTCCGTAATATATTTGGGATTTTCGGACACAAGGTGTAAAAAATCAACCAGAAAAGTTACTTATTTTGCGTACGCTACCTAAACTATAAAAGATAGAACTATGAAATGTTCTAATTAATTGTAGATCTTATAAATATCTACAAAAAACTCCGCGACACACTATACCTATCTATGTCGAGTGAGGCACAACAACCATTTTTTAAATCAAAAATCTTGAAATTTTTTGGACTACTTTTAAACGCATTTATTTTACTCATTCTATTAATCCTTATCAAAATAATTTCTTTCATCACTAAGTACAGTTAATGTAGATGATATTTGGTCTTTGAATGATTAAAATTAGATATTTAGTTTCGAAGTTATGGCGAAATTATGTTTAATAAAGAGCTATAAAGCCCAACAGGCTTATTTTATGATCACGTTTATGGAAATTGCTCAAATACTTGAAAAAAATTGCGATCCTTATGAATAAGTTACCATAAACTTTGTCCTGAAACTAAAATTATGGAATGGATGAAAGATAATGTCAAGCTTTAGAATTTTCTCATTAAAAGATTGGTAATTATGAGTAGGCATATCTAATCTACTATATAAAAATAAGTCGGGTTTTCCTTCCTGACGCTATAACTCCAGAGTGCACGAACCGATTTTCACGGTTTTGCATTCGTTGGAAAGGTCTCGGGCAATGTAAAGTTTATAGCAAAGAAAATTCAGGAAAATTTTCAAGAGAAAAGCGTGAAAATCCTCTAAGGCGAAACGAAGTTCGCCGGGGCCGCTAGTATTTTATAGAAACAAAAGAAATCGCTTGCGGTGTTGATTTCGAAACCACTACCTTCACGTATCCTATAGATCAGCATACCCACCCAGTTCCAATATATTACGATTTGTAATGTGTCAAAAGTACCGTACCATAATTTACTTTCCATATTATCTGTCATTAATCGTCCTTCGGTCGTTTTTAACTTACGGCTCGTATAAATTGTTACTACGCCTATGTTTAAAGCATTAAACATATTACCGATACCATGCCTATACATACATGCAATTGGAATATTTGTACACAAACATCTTCATTTATTTGTTAAAAAATGTCAATTCGAATACAGAGGAAGAAGAGGAAACGACTTATGTATTCCGAAACAACGGCTTGTAATGTATTCAAGAAACGTTAATTGTATGGCTATCAAAGTGTACAACAAAATCCCTGACGCTTTTAAAAATTTGACCCACAATGAATTTAAAAATAATCTTTTTAAATTTCTGATAGAAAAAATGTATTATACCATTAACGAATTCTTGAATGACAAATTTTGACATTATTCTATTTGTTTACATTTGACTTTTATTTATTATTGTAATTCGACATTGAAAAAGTAAAATCTTATTAATCTTATTAGAATATTGACTTATCCCAGCTAATTTTAAGTCTTCATAGATCATAATATATATTTTTCTATTTAAAATTTAATTTTAAAAATATAATTTAGTAAATGTATAATTTAATATTTGCACATCGACTAATCGGTCGAATATGTTGGACATATTTACCTTTTAAGACCAATCTTGTAACCATGTTCTTGCAAATAAATGATATTATTATTATTATTATTACGCCTAACTAGAACGACTCGTTTTCCAAATATTGGAACCGAACATTAAGCCGCCTTAAAACAATACAAAACTTAGTTTCAAATTGTTAAACCCATCAGGGTTCATATGTACTATATCTAAATGGCAATGGGAACTCGGCTGGGCAGCGTTCGGGAAGCTTAGGCATATCCTCACGTCCAAAATTCCCCAGTGCCTGAAGAGAAAGGTCTATGACCAATGTGTGTTACCAGTGATGACTTACGGAACTGAGACGTGGTCTCTGAATGTTGGCCTCATAACGAAGCTCGAAGTTGCGCAGCGTGCTATGGAGAGGGCTATGCTCGGCGTTTCCCTACGTGATCGGATCCGTAATACGGAGATCCGTAGAAGGACCGGTGTATCCGACATAGCCCGAAGAGTTAGCACGCTCGTAGGACCGACGACCGTTGGGTAAAGAGGGTCCTCGAGTGGCGACCACGTACCGGACGACGCAGCGTGGGGCGGCCCCCAACACGATGACATCGTCAGATGTGCGGGGAGCCGCTGGATGCAGATAGCGCAGGACCGCGGGTTGTGGCGTTCTGTAGGGGAGGCCTATGTCCAGCAGTGGAGAAAAAGAGGCTGATGGATGGATGGATGGATATCTAAATGTAAGACCTACTTACACCATATGATTGACAATAAGTGTCGAGTACAATAAGAAGCATTCCACGTACCTGATTCTTCAGCAGTTCTTTATACCTCTGCTCCACCGTCAGCCCTCTCTTCGGCCGCATCAGGACATAGATAGTATCTATACCAGGGCAGGACCTCAGCAGCTTCTCGAGGAGAGCCTTCCCGACGAAGCCTGTTCCTCCCGTGACGAGGATGATGGCTCCGTCGAAGAAGTCTGCGATGGACTCCACTTCACCGCCCTCGGAGTTGAGGGTCTCGTTCAGGTTGGGAGCCATGGGGTCGTTTCCGTTCAGGGTTTCCATGTTTCTGGGGGAGAATTCGAAATTAGAATGGAATTCATATAAATAAATATATTATATAAAAATGAATCCCAAAGTGTGTTGGTAAGTGCATAACTTGACAACGCAATTGCCGGGAAAACTCTAAAGACAGCCCTTTTTCCAGTACAAACTTTTTCTAACTAAAATTTAGAGTCAAGCCACATTCCAAATCTTTTTGACAGGACGAAGTTGTTCGGGTCCGCTAGTAAATAAATAAATATTGGACAACACATTGTATTAAAAATGGACTAATTTTTGTTAAGAATATAGGTAGGGGTACAACCGACTATGAATGTGTCGCGTCAGCATATGTCTAATATTACAATTATTAAACAGTAAGCGGTTTTTTAATCTAAAAAATTAATTAAAATGCCGCCGCTTGAAAGGCTTTTTATTTGTACCTTGGTGTTAATCCTTATCAAAATACTTTAGACGGCTTTAATACCTTTATATAACTTTTTGATTTATTCAATTCGGATATTTCATTCAGAAGATATCACGAGTTTAAAATGCAAGTATTAGAAAAAAGTCGCATGGTTGCCGCTCACCGCGCTCAGCTAGCCAGCATGCGATGTAGGCCCCATATTATGTATAATACGTACATATTTTAGTACCTATTGCACCCGTGCGAAGCCGGGGCGGGTCGCTATCTTTAATAATTGTAGGTATTATTGATGATACTCACTGGTAGTACATATCCACTTTTTCCGCCATTTTGGCAAGATTTGTCAAGTCCTAATGCTGTAGGGCTCGCTTCCACGATATTAAATCTGTAACAAAATAATCAAAATTCAAACTCTCAAACTCAAATACTTCTTTATTCAAGTAGGCTACATGTAACACTTTCGAATCGTCATTGAATACAATGCAAAGTGACTCTACTGCTTCGGAACCTATATCCGCCGAGAAGACACCAGTTTCTTACCGGTGTCTTCTCGGCTGATATACTCAGCAGATTAGTTACAGTGGCAGTATCTAACTTATAGCTATGTTTAGAACACTTTGGACCAAGTCATATAGTTTTATTTTGATGAGTGAAAAAAGCACTAAGTATTTTTTTAAGAGGTAACCTGGAGCAGACACGTCCCCTGGCGCCAGAGAACGAAACTGGCGCCTGTTCACAAGCATGACATATGTGCCAGCCGTCGCTTCACTCAACCATATTGAAGGGAATGTAACGACCCGCCACATAGCACCACCACCCCAGTGACGTTTTAAACGTCAATATTACTGATCGAGAAATAATTTCACAGGTATCATTTTACTAATTTGGGTGATAGAGTGACTCACTGAGCCACAAGTTGCTCAAGCCCAAGTAGCTCACTTATTAAATTTAATAAATGAATAAATGCCAGACAATCACACCAATCACCTGGTCTCAAACTAAGGTTTTCCCTTGTACTATGAGCACCAGACGAAGGATACTAACTGGGGGCGTCATCACAGCACACCCAGACACATGTCACTTTTTACTAAATTGTCCTGACCGGGAATCGAACCCAGGACCTTTGGCGCATTGGCCGTCTACCTTCGCCACCGAGGTGGTCGATTAATTTGTGGCTATCCTATTATTATTTAATCGATTTTTTATTTTCACAGTACATTACATCGTAACTGAATGATACAGCAGAAAAAATTCATCGCCTACGATAACTTGCGGTCAGCTCAGTTGGAAGAGCAGCACGCGCGATACGTGAAGTTCGTGGATTCGATTCCCTTGCGGTGAGATAAAATTTTTGTGTTCCTAATATATAATATTATTTATGTAAGCTTAGCTTAGTATTTTTTTATTGATTGATTGATCTATGATCTGAGCTTGGAATCCATATTGATTAAGCGCATCTGTAGAATTTTTAAATACAGCAAAACATGAAAATTATGACTTAAGGGGACTTCATGACACAAAAACGGAAATCGAGTCGGTAGTTTCAAAAATTTTCAGTTTTATAAAATAATTTCAGTAGTTCCACTACTCACCACTGCGGCGCTAACTACAATTAAAATAATATTTTTTCACAACGTAAACTATTCGATAACCATTTTACCCCATGCTAAGGGTAAAAGCTCGGTAAATTAGAATAAATAAATAAAATATTTGGACAACATCACATACATTTTTCTGACTCTGTGGTGAGTAGCTAGTGTGTTCAACAATCAAAAAAAACGACGGTAACAACACCCAGACCCGAGACAATACAGAAAAGATCGTTTCTCATATTGACCCGACAGTGGATCGAACCCGGGACCTCAGAGATGGCGCGACGCCAAAGACCGGACCGCTCGCCTCTCAGGTTCTAAAATAATAATAAACTTATTGGACAACTATACTTCTCAACAATGAAACCTTCACTAAAATTTAATTATATAAAAAAATATAACAATAATTAGGTGATTATTTGGTACACAATTGATACCTATGCTAAAATTTTATTATAATAAAAAATATTAACTACAATAATTAGGTAGGTAGATAGATAGATACACTTTATTGCACAGAAAAAATAACAGAAATTGGGTTTACAGACATAATCAAGTACAATTAGGCGGTCTTATCGCTAGAGAGCAATCTCTTTCAGACAACCTTTAGGTAGAGGAAATAGTAGGTATCGAGAAACGGGTACGGCCGTGCAAAATATTTATTGAGAAAATATTAACAGTAAACAAAAATACCATAACGTGATTACTACAAAAAAATAACAACATAAATAAATTAGGTGATTTTTTAACAAAAATACCCCTTTTTTTAAAGGGGGAAATGCCTTTTACACCTTACCGCTTCGTTGGGATTCCCCCGCATACGGCAGATTGGGAGGAGCGGGGACTACCCTCTAAAACCCACCCGCACCTCATCGCCTAGTGACGGCTCCATAAGAAAAAAGGAAGGAACTTTCTCCATAATACGGTTTTCACCGATTACATATCAGCTCTCATTATGAAATTTCCACCATACCGGATAAAGATAAACTAAGTTAAAATAAACATTCAAAGACGGATGTGGTCTTTATTAGATTGACCTAGCGCAAGTTACGCAATAATATCACACACACATAAGATATATCTACATTAAGAGAGGTAGGGCATAGCGATTCATCGCTCGAACTGGAGCAGCCTGACTGGTAAAATACCTCCACCTTACAGAAGACCGCAGCCAAATAACAATCACTTCTGCGTTGTTGTGTTCCTGCGTGTGAGTAAGGTTTCCAGAGCTCCTGGGGGGTACTATAATAAGTAGCAGGGGTCAAGCCTTCAAGGTGAGGGCGATAAGTCCAGTAACAGATTTATTAAGCTGTACTTGTCACCTTTAAGCTAGACCTCATTACCATTTAACATCAAGTAGGATGAGGTCAATCTTGAAGTGTAATATAAAAAGCAAAAATTAGCGGTCAGTAACAATAGATCTGATAGGTCTCAGTGACAACAGTTCTCTTGAACTACATAGCCCTAAGTACTTTAATAATAACCTTTGCGACCCCAGAACATTTACAGGCGGAGCGCACGTATGTTCAGGAGATCCTCAGCGGTAACAGGTATGAAGTGTCGAGGAAACCAAGAAGGAAGTATCCTGAAGAAGTCGACAAGCAGCGTTTTTGCCGTACATAGAAGGCGAAATGGACAAAATTTGTACAGTACTTAAAAATATCTGCATCAAAACTGTATTATATATGTCGCAGTCATCTGGTTGAATCAGCTATTTGATTGGACCACTAGCGCGTTTATTAAATGACGACGTTTAATTGAATGACTAGGCCGAACGTTGAATGAACGAGCCTCACTCAACGTCCAACAAGTTAGCGAATTGTAACATAGCCCTTTGAACATAGCGGACGTAAAATCAGTCAGGTGATTGTAATTTAGTACATTTTTCTTCCACTGCGGCGTTAGTGCTGTACAAAACAAAGATGGCGTCAAACAGCTGGTATAGATCTAATCGATTAACACTGTGTTGATATTTTTTGAGTGAATTTGAGATTCCAACCTTCTCCTCTTCCCCTTTTGAAAAATTATGATATCTTTTTAGCCTAAGTGTCTTAACACTTAAAATTGTTAAAACATAATAAAAATTCTCATTTAGGTGTGTTATGTCATGTCTTCATTTTTTTATCTAAAGTAAGTTATCTTTTAAGTTGCGAACTTATAGTCACCTTAATCAAACATTACAAAGTCAGCTATATACCATTCAACGACTATGCTAAATAACGTTCAGTCAAGAAGTTAAACGTTATATTAAACAATTTGACGAGTTGTCCTTTAGTCATTCAATTAAACGTCGTCATTCAATGAACGCGCTAGTGATCCAATGAAATAGCTGATTAAACCAGATGACTGCGACATATACAACGTATGCAAAAGTTAGTAAACTTACAAGACCTAAACTTATTATAGATAAGATAAAGATAAGATAAAGATAAGTTTATTTGATATTAAGTACAGGTTCAAAATAAGAGCACTGTTGGACAAAATACAATGTTTTTGTGTTTTTTTTTTTTTTACTTATATACTATTACATTCAACAGTGGCGCTGGACTTCACACTAGGATTCCCTGTGACGTGAAGACCAGTCTTCCCATTTGTATTATAAATAGTAGGAAAAAGAAAAAGAAAATGACAATAAAAATACAAATTATAAAAAGAAAGAAAGAAGGAATGCGTGCGTGCACTTACGCGATTTTTGGTTGTGTGTGTGTGTGTGTGTGTGTGTGTGTGTGTGTGCGCGTGTCTGTGTGCGCGCGTGTGTTTGCGTGTGTGTGTGTGTGTGCATGTGCTAGTGCGTGTATATTAAAAATCTGGATAAGATTTTGAATTTAGGTGTTCTTTTATAGTGGGTGTGTTAATTCTACAATTTCTACATATTATATTATTTAATTAAAATGTGTTGGGCAATTTTGATCATTTCAGTATTTGTATTTAATTTAACTATTTTAAAGTATGTAATAGATTTTCTGTGCTGTTATAGCTAACATCTATTAGCCATTTGAACACAGTGATTTTACACCCTGCTCTGGTTTGGTCTATGATGCCTTTGTTGGCTTTATATATTTTGTTGTAAAGATAAGGACCCATGAATGAGCTTGATCTGCGTGCAAAGTCTGTTCTGGTTTTAGGTTTGTTCCATTTCAGTGTTCTGTGGGAAGTGTAAGCTTGCTGTTTTGCTTGTCTGTGAAAGAGCGTGACTGTCGCAGATATGTACAATTTGCGAACACTGAGGAGTTGACACTCTGCGTACAATTTGTCAGTAGAGTATCTCCTAGGTCGACAGAAAGCTATCTTTAAGATGGAACGCTGTACCCGTTCGAGTTTAAGAAGGTGCGTTTTAAACGTAATGCCCCACGCTGTTATACAATAATTTAAAACTGATTGGCATAAGCTGAGATAGATCATTTTAATCAAATTAGGATCAGCCACGGAACTTAATTTTTTGAAAATATGCATAAGTTTTTTAATCCGCTTAGACACTGCCTCTATTTGTGGTATCCAGCTGAAATTATGATCAATAACAACACCTAGATACTTGACTTTATCAACTTGTTCAAGTAGTTCACATTGACAATTTAGGTGATCTTCATTTTGGCATGTGTGAAGTCTTAGTTTAGGGGCTTTTTTGGGTGCTGTTTTTGTACTGCATCTAAAAGATACAAATTTGGTTTTGCTGGGATTTGCATTAAGTAGGTTCCTGTTTAGCCAAAAGCTAACTTCACTAAGTCCCTTCTGAGCTATAAGACTGACTTCACTCCACGTGTTTGCATAGAAGATGATTGCGGTGTCATCAGCAAATGTGAGAATTTTTGAGTTTTTCATTTCCATAGCACACAGGTCATTAATGTAGACTAAAAACAGCGTGGGGCCTAAGACACTACCCTGTGGTACACCAAATTTGATTGATGCATAATCACTGTAGGAGCCTTCTATAACTACTCTTTGTTTGCGTTCAGAAAGATACGACTGAAACCATGACAATGCAACCCCTCTTATACCAAGTATCTCAAGCTTTTTTAAGAGTATCGGCCGAGAAACAGTGTCAAATGCTTTGGAAAAATCCAAAGAAACGCCGATACATTTTTGCTTTTCATTCATTTTGCTTATTGTGAAGTTAACAAGTTCATTAATGGCGTCTTCAGTGGATTTGCCTGATCTGAAACCATATTGATTCTCAGCAAGTAGATCTTTCGTCTCGAGATATCTGAGTAGTCTATAATTAACAACTTTTTCTATTATTTTCGAAAGAGCACTAAGTAGGGAAATTGGTCTGAAGTTTTCGGGATCATTTGTCTGGCCGGTTTTATGTATGGGAATAACATTGGCTACCTTTAATTCTGAAGGAACAATACCAGTAGACATACTAATATTACAGATGTAAGCAATAGGAGTAGCCACTACATATTTGATTTTCTTTAGGATATTGTTACTTAATAGGTCATGTCCTAAAGCCGAACTAGATTTAAGAGATCCGATCAGCTTAACAATCTCCATTTCATCTGTTGGATTAAGGAAAAATGAAGAGCATGTAGAAGCTTGGGAGTTAATATGAAGTTTGTTTGCTAACTCTGATTCTGTTAGACCGCACTTTTTAAGCATTTCATTTGCAAGGTTTTCGCCTACAGAAGTGAAGTAAGAGTTGACTGAGTTTAGTGATTCGTGTTGGCTTTCGCAAATTTTAAGAAGATCTTTGTTTGAGGTTTGGGTACATTTAATATTGCATATATTTTTGACAGTAGCCCAAGTTTTTTTAATATCTTTTTTATTTTCATGTAACATTTTTCTTTCACAATTATTTTTAACTATCTGTAATACATTTACACAGTTATTTCTGTATGACTTATATTTATTTTGAATAATTTGGTCCTGAGGATGTTTTCTAGCCTGAATATGAAGTTCATCTCGCCGTCTTATGCATTTAAGCAGTCCCGGCGTTATTATTGTTAATTTTGTCGAAATTCATACTCAAATTTTTACTGTTACCGCACCCATAACATCACATCTGCATGACCCAACGGTTGACTGATAGAGAATGCTCCTAGCATTAAGCCCACTTTTTGTACTTTTTTTTGTTAAATAAAGTTTTTATATAAATAAAATAAAAATAGTTATGTAATAGAGACGGATTACCGTCAGCATCAGTGGCGTCAGCATCAGGGCCTTGTAGGCCAGGGTCTAGGGCGACCAGTTTTAGGCAGGCCTAGCATAAGCCACGCGAGTTAATTTTATCGCGCTCTTAAGAAATGTCAAAATCAATGCGTCACTGCTGATTGGCTGAAAATACGAGTACGGTGTGCTGTCACCCAATCAACGGTATAGAAACTTTTGTCGTCTCATGTGAAAAATTAAAATGAGCATGCTAGGCCTGAGGGGCGGCTCTAATCGTGACAAAAATCTTACTATAGCCGTATCAGACCTTTCGCCACAATAGAGGTTTGTATTCAAAAATAAAAAAAAGCAGTTTCATTATGTAGTCTATATGATGGATGCTGAGAAAGGGGCGGCTTATGGCTTGGGGCTTAGGGCGGCTGAGACTGCAAATCCGCCACTGGTCAGCATGGAATCCAGAAAATTTAATAGAGATTACAGATTATCGTCAGTATGTAATCCAGTAGTATATATTAACGAGTGGTTAAAACTATTTAAAACTAACACCATCCCGAAGGATACTATCAGTGTACCATGTCCAACCCCTTAATAAGGATCACTGTATTAAAAAAGTCCAATTATCCCACCCACCCCCTTCCTTCACAGAACCACAAGAGCCGGCCAACGGTGTCATAGCTTCACCGTGGGAAATATTCAATCACTAACAAAAAAAATTGTTGACTATATCTTTGCCGGACACTAAAGAAGTTGAACTCATTGCCGGCTCATGTGTTCCTTCCTTTGACATGGATTCCTTCAAAAGGAGCGCTAAGAAACATCTTGCGGGCCGGTATGGCGATGCTAACGGATAGGATATTTTGATATCAAATCAAGCGCCGCAAATATTCATCTCTTCTCAGAGACAATGAATTTGCGGCGTTTGCAGTTGAAACTATGGTTCCGTGGAGCTCCGATGCCAAAAATTTGTACGGATTTTTGGCAAAAAAGCTGGTCCATACTTAGGGCGACCCAGGGCTGGCACTTACCTCGCACAGCGTATTTCGTTGGCTATTCAGCGAGGTAATGCTGCCAGCGTCTTGGGATCGATCCCACAAGGCCCGATTTTAGAAGATTTTTATTTTTTGTAATGTTTTTGTATTTGTAAATATGTGGTTTAAAGAATTAGTTAACTGTTTTTGTTTAATAACAAAAATCCGTTGTCATCGCGATGTGGGTTTTTCTCTTGCTTACCATCAGGCTGGGAGGAGCCAATATACTGTGCGTCTATAAAAAACAAACAATTGTACCTCAGTGGCAGCAGGGGCGTGACTAGTATGTAAACACGACACACAAACCTCGTTCTTCAGTTATGCAATACGCGCATGACGAAAGCAATATTGTTCCGTTGGCTTGGCCAAAGAAAACTGGTTACTGCAATTGGTGATTTACTAGTAACTAGCTGTACCCGCGACTCCGTTCGCGTCTATTACATACAGGATTTCGATTGCTTTTTATGAAATTGATAGATAGCTAAATAGATACACTTTTTTGCACAGAAAAATTTACAGAAATTGGTTTTAGAGACATAATCAAGTACAATTTAGGCGGTTTTATTGCTAGAAAGCAATCTCTTCCAGGCAACCTTTAAGTAGAGGAAATAGTAGATATCGAGAAACGGGTGCGGCCGCGCAAAAGTTTTATTGAGAAAATATTAACAGAAAACATAATTAATACAAAAAATACATAAAAAATAAATAAATAAAAAGACATAGGTACATATAGAAAAAATATATGAAATCAGATTAAATACCAACAAATGCTTAGCTTTATAAATTGATTTAAATTACCTTGATAAATTGAATTATTGTTCTAAGAATAAAATTTAAAACCCCCGACATAAAAAGTGTGAAAAAAGTCATTTTATTTGTTCCCTAAATTGAGCAGTACGTAGCCGAGAGGCGAGCGGGCCGGACATAAGCGTCGCGCAATCTCTGAAGTACCGGGTTCGATCCCCGGTCGGGTCAATATGGGAAACGAACTTTTCTATATTGTCTCGGGTCTGGGTGTTGTGGTACCGTCGTTGTTTCTGATTTCTTCAACACAAGTGCTTCAGCTACTTACCACAGAATCACAGGAATGTATGCGATGTTGTCCAATATTTATTTTTATATATTTATTATATTATTTACGTTAGTATTACGTTTAATTCGCAATAAAACGCAAGAAATAAAATTTTTAATTAAATCTGCGTGTTTTGGTACCGTCGTTGTTTATGTTTTCGGCCACACAAGTGATGTAGGTACTTATTACAGATTTTTTTTTTATATTGCACTTCAAGATTGACCTCATCCCACCTGATGTTAAGTGGTAATGAGGTCCTAGCTTAAGGGCGACAAGTACAGCATAATAAATCTGTTACTGGACTTGTCGTCCTTACCTTGAAGGCTTGACCTTGCTACTGATGTAGCACCCCCCAGGAGCTCTGGAAACCTAACTCACACGCAGAAACACAACAACACCGAAGTGATTGTTATTTGGCTGCGGTCTTCTGTAAGGTGGAGGTATTTCACCAGTCGGGATGCTCCAGTATGAGCGATCAATCGCTATGCCCTGCCTCTCTTGATTAGAGCAGTTATGCGATATTGTACAATATTAATTTATATAAATATTGGTCTTAAATAAGTTATTCTTGATTACAAGTCATATGACGAAATTTGAACCAAAACCGATTAAACACAAAAATGATCTTGTACCAAATCAGATACTGAAAATCCTTTTAAATAAATAAACAAATGCGCCAGACAATCACACCAATCACCTGGTCTCAGACTGAGGTGTCCCCTTGTATTATGAGCACCAAAGGACGGATACTAACTGGGGGCGTCATCACAGCACACCCAGAAACACGTCAATTTAGAAAAGTTCGTTTTCCAAATTGACCTGACCGGGAATCGAACCCGGGACCTTTCGCGCTTCGGCCGGCTCCCTTAGCCACTGAGCCACCGAGGTCGTCAATTTTTTTGTTATGTAATTATAGGTTCATGAGCTAGCTGAGTTATAAGCTGAGTAATTTTTATTTACGAATTGATTACGAATGCGTTAATTTAAACAATTTAAACTAAATATGAATACATAAGGGTGCAACACTAGTATTAAAATTTTTTTCCGCAAATTGGTATCATTGCTAATGTCACTTTAGTACACTTTTAAGAGAGGTAGGGCATAGCGATTTATCGCTCAATCTGGAGCATCCCGACTGGTGAAATACCTCCACCTTACAGAAGACCGCAGCCAAATAACAATCACTTCTGTGTTGTTGTGTTCCTGCGTGTGAGTAAGATTTCCAGAGCTCATGGGGGGTGCTACGTTAGTAGCAGGGGTCAAGCCTTCAAGGTAAGGGCGACAAGTCCAGTAACAGATTTATTATGCTTGAATAGATTTGAACTAGGTGTAAGTAAAACCACTGTGAACTGTAGGTATTTTCTTTCTTTCTCTCTCTAATCAATGCAACCAGATGTTCTTATATAAACCGAAAAAACACAATGATAGCGCGTTGTAAAATACAGGCAACGCCATCTATTGAATTTCTTATGAACTAAACATGTAAACAAAACCTAACTTGTCAAACTGACTTGAACATTCCGCCCACTAAGGACAGAATGTCCTTCTCAACCGCCCACCATTACGTCATTAGTACAACAAAACTTAAATAGTGATCTAACAAAACAAACAAACAAATAACAAGCAAACAGATAAATAACCATTACATCTGGACTGGCAAAACACAAATTTTTGAAGTAGGACGTTTTATAACAGAATTTATACATTTTAACGATACTACTCTAGTAATACCATCATTACCAGGATATTCCTCAAGAACTTTGCCAAACAGCCACCTACTAGGAGGCAGATCGTCTTCTCTTACCAAAACAATATCGCCAACTGCTGGCTCAGGAGTTTTATGCGCCCACTTATATCTATGCATAAGACTTGTTAGATATTCCCTGGACCACCGTCGCCAAAAACTCTGAAGCATCGCTTGTGTTACCTGCCACCTCCTCAATGTACTCAATTGCAAATTTTCATAATTAACTTCAGGTACTGTCAGCAGAGTTAATAGTAATAATTAATTTGAAGACACTAAGACCTTCAATATTTTTCGTAATCTCGTTTCTTCGCGTAAAAAAACCATCTGCAACATGCTTAAACTCGAACAAACCTTAAGAGCAAAAAAATTACATATTTTTCTAAAATGGATTGCTTTGCTATCCCGCTATGAACCTTTAAAGATTTTTCTACTTCAGTGTAATTGTTCTTCAATTTACTGTTTATGATGTTTGGTTGCCGTAAAAATCCTGGACTCCATATATCCAGTTGAACTAGATCTGCAGAGTTAACACCCCGGGATCCGAATATCTACCAGATTCGTCTTGGTCAACACCTGAGACCACTGAGAGGATTCTAAAGTGGTTTGAATCTTTACTCTATTGACCAGAAACATCTTCCAAGTACTAGCATGCTTACTCAACTAGGCGAGTACTATTGTAGAATCTGTCCAAGCTCTTATACAATCCTTTGGAACGTTTAATACCCTCGCAGTCTCCACCAACAACTTAGCTACCAAAACAGCCCCACATAACTCCAAGCGCGGTATACTCACTTGCTTTACCGCAGCAACCCGTGTTTTGGCACTAACAAGTATGACGTGAATCTTACCTGATGCATCAATTACCCGTAAATAACAGCAGCGTAAGCAACATTGGATGCATCCGAAAAACCATGTAACTCCACAAAAACACCATCTCTTAGAGTGAATAACCATCTTGGGGTACGGAATTCAACCAAGTGTGCTAACTCGTTGCGGTAAGTAATCCAGTCATCTATTATATCTTTTGGAGGCTCCTCGTCCCATCCCGTTCCTGCTATCCACAATCTTTGTATAAATACCTTTGCTTTTATTATACAAGGTGCTATCCATCCTAGAGGATGAAGAGACGTGATACATCCGATATAATTTTTCTTTTTGTTACAGGTGCGGACAGCGGCGGCAACATCACCGAGTACTGAAACTCATCGCTAATCCTGTTCCAGGTAAGTCCTAATATTTTTATTACATTTTCATTCAATGTGTTCTTTGTCTTCTTGGTCCTTTTCCATTTGTTCTACTTTTTCTTTTCCCTTTTGCTCTAACACCCTTAGTAACTCTTCCTTGTTACTTGACCATTTTTGAAGTATAAATCCCCCTTCCTTTAACATATCATTCATTTCTTTGATAAATTCAATTCCTTCTTCTACAGTTTCGCATCCACTCATAAGATCATCTACGTAAAATTCCCTTGATACTTTTTCTGCAGCCTTTGGATATTTATCCTTGTAATCAATTGAGATTTGATTGAGAACCTTTACTGCCAAATACGGCGCCGAAGCTACGCCATTAAGTCATTAATTTATAATCACGTATATCGTCTTCAGGGTTGTTTCTCCAAACTATACGTTGATAATTACAATCTTCTTCAGTTACTCTCACCATACGATACATCTTAACGATATCCACTATGATACAGATAGGATATCATGATTACATGTTTGTGTTTCCAGAGCTCCTGGGGGGTGTTACATTAGTAGCAGGGGTCAAGCCTTTAAGGTAAGGGTGCCAAGTCCAGTAACGGCTTTATTATGCTGTACGTGTCGCCCTTAAGCTAGGACCTCATTACCACTTAACATCAGGTGGGATGACGTCAATCTTGAAGTGTAATATAAAAAAAAACCTATATATTGGGTGGTGGTCCGTAAATCTTTAATCGTTAAATCTTTTAATCCTTTATTTCGTATATTATGCCAATTTTCGTGCATATTTTAAGTATTTTTCATGCATATAACAAGCTTTTTTATGTTGCATATAACCCGGTGTTTATCACTACATAATAACACTACATAGTATAAAACAAAGTCGCTTTCTCTGTCCCTATATCCCTATGTACGCTTAAATCTTTAAAACTACGCAACGGATTTTGATGCGGTTTAGTTTAATGTATAGTGTAATTCAAGAGGAAGGTTTTTATTTGCAATATAGAATAGAAAAGCCAACAGTTCTAAATATTTACATTGCATCCGCGTTAGAATAGAATAGAAAATGTCTTCATGTAAACTTTAACAAAAGCATTTATGAATCGTCAAGTCAAGTAAACTACCGCCGTGTTCGGAATGTTGATTTTATTAAGAAGAACCGGCAAGAAACTCGATGGTTACTCTTTTCAAAAACTGACACATATGGTAGGTATAAATCATGCAAAAAAAATGTATTAACAATTTAGCTTATGTCGTGTTGAAATTAAGGCATTCTGATTTCTTAGTGTAATAATGCAAGTTTTTGCGTACGTAAACAATACAGTCTAAAATTTATTGTGAAGCTATTGTTAAAATATTGATTTTTTGAATAATTCTCTAAGCGAGTCTCTTGTTCTAAGACCGTATATAGCGCGTATGGCTCTCTTTTGCAATACAAAAATAGTCTGCACATCAGCTGCAGAACCCCATAGTAAAATCCCATACGACATAACACTATGAAAGTAACTAAAATAAACTAATCTTGCCGTTTCAACATCAGTCAAGCTACGTATTTTTCTTACTGCATATGCAGCTGAACTAAGTCTCCCTGCCAGGGTAGCAATATGAGAACCCCACTGTAGTTTACAATCAATAGTGATGCCAAGAAATACTGTAGAATTAATCATTTCTAGAGGTTCACCACTTATATATAGATTTGTTTCACTTGTCTTACGTTTGACATCGAAAATTTTACACATTTTGTTATCTTAGTATTCAGTAACAGGTTAAGCCGGGGCAAGTCTTAGTTACCAATAAAAGCTGAGCTTAAAACTTTAAAAATGTATCTCGCGAATGTTCGTATTTCGTTTCAGATTGACGAAACGCTGGAATTGACCACTGAAATTAGATTACCGAGAGCATATTTCCTAACTCATGTTATACAAAATGAAAATTAATAAAAACAAGAATAGGTACAAGAAATTGTCGCAATTTACAAGACCATTACAGTCCACTAATTGTGAAATGGAATTGCATTCTGACCTTGGTTTTGCATGAATTTGTCATTTCATGTAACGCGTTTTGAAATTTAATAAAATAATAATACGAGTAGGTACGTTTTACTATTTATTAGCTCAGTTGCGTTTTCTGAAAGGTTATATAGTAAGGCATAGCCTTATTTTTTAATAGTAAATCATACTAATATTATAAAGAGGAAATATTTGTCCCTATTTTTATATGTTTGTAATGAATAGGCTCAAAAAGTACTGAGCCGATTTAAAAAATTCTTTCACCAAATAGAATGCTACATTCTTCCAATTTGACATAGGCTACAAAATTAGGGATCCTTGATAAAATTTTAACAATGTAACCGACCGGTGTAGAAAAATGAGTCTTAAAATGTCTTTCGTCGAATGCGCGGGAAATTCCTTTAAGGCGAAATGAAGTTCGCCGGGACCGCTAGTTTGTCATATTTCATCTTAATTCAATTGTCTTATCTAATTCTGTTGTAGCTCCTATTTTATTTTAATGCTTTGTACTCGTCTTATTAGAGCATATACTAGAACGCATCTCTGTATCACATGCCACTAAAATGTTATACTTATGTTCTGTTTGTGTACCTATTGAATAAAAAAATATATGTTTAATTAATGACAAAAAAAATATATCGATTATTTATTTTTATAGTACTTTACGCCGTACTAGCGAACTTTAAATATTAGAATCGTGGGTTCGATTCCCGCACCGCAAGGGGGTATGAATTTTTTTTTCTAATATAAAAAAACATATTTAGTCCAGCAGTTAGAATATCAAAAAATATAAGACGCAAATTTGTTCTTTAATCATAAAACAATAGTCAATAGTTAAATTATTTATTTTTATTTATTTTAAATAAAAAAAAATAGTCAAATACTTTTATTCATATAGATTACAACTGTAATACTTATGAATAGTCTCTATAAAAATCAAATGAAGCTACTTCCGATTTGAAACCTATAACTACCGAGAAGATACCGGAAAGAAAAATCAGTAGTTTTTTTTACAAAAAAAGCTAAACTGATTAATAATTTTGCAACAAGACATACAGTTAGTTTGTCAGTTATAAAAATATATATAATAAATCAAAATATGTATTAAAAAACGAAAATTGGGGACTGGTCTGCTCCAGTTTACCTCTCAAAAATAAATACGTTATGTTTCATCCATCACTCATCAAAACGAAACTATATGACTTGGTCCAAAGTGTTCTACACATAGCTGTAAGTTAGATACTGCTACTGTAACTGATCTGCTAAGTTTCTTACCAGAGAAGAAAATTCTCTGTAGATATATTTTGACGACGTCGCGCCGTCTCTGAGGTCCCGGTTTCGATCCCCGGTCGGGCCAATATGGGTAACGAACTTTTCTATATTGACTCGGGTCTGGGTGTTGTGGTACCGTCGTCGTTTTGGTTTCTGTAACACAAGTGCTTGAGCTACTTACCACAGAATCAGAGCAATGTATGTTATATTGTCCAATATCTTAGTTGTTTTTAAATTATTTTATGATATTAATTGTGCTCTTTTTGAAGTAATGCAATGGTTTACGACAAATAATATAAATAAATAAATAAATATTGGACAACATCACATACATTGCTCTGATTCTGTGGTAGGTAGCTTAAGCACTTGTGTTACAGAAATCAGAAACGACGACGGTACCACAACACCCAGACCCGAGACAATTTAGAAAAGTTCGTTTCCTATATTAGCCCGACCAGGGATCGAACCCGTGACCTCAGAGATGGCGCGACGCCTAAGTCCGGCACGCTAACCTCTCGGCTACGGAGTTCGAATATGTTACTTAATGCAAAAAAAAACTAAATGTGTAAAGTTTACAATGCCTAATGTTAAAACAGGTGAAGACTGTGATTTAAATGAGCTATGGGTGACACAAAGTTGCAATGGTCTCCTCACATTGTTGCTCTGGCAGGAAGACTTAGTTCAGTCGTATAAGCAGTTAGAAAAATTAGACATCTGACTTATGGAAACAGCACAATTGGTTTATTTGAGTTACTTTCACAGTATAACGTCATATAGTCTACTCTTGTGGGGGTCTGCAGCCGATATTCAGTCTATTTTCATCTTACAGAAGAGGGCTATTAGAGCCATTTACAGGCTTGGACCTCGTGACTCGCAGCAAATGCGATTTAAGGAGATTAACATACTAACAGTCGCATCGCAATATATTCTCGACTGTCTAATGCACGGTCACCAAAACCTGCACAATATTCCTAAAAATCAGACCTTAATCTATTTAACACCCGAAATAAACATAGAATTGCTGTCCTAAATCGTAGACTCTAGATTCATTCGTTGGGTTAAGCATAAAAATGTTCAATAAATTACCGCAAACTATTGTTAAATTACCTACGCACAAGTTTAAGTTCCATGTTGTATTAATGAAAAAAGGCTATTATACAGTAAATGATTATCTCAATGATAAAGATATTTGGCCTGATACTAGTTAACGTACGCAAATGTTTTTGAAACCTTTTTTTTCTCTTTAATTAAGTGACATCTCGATAATTTAATTTATTATTTCACAAAATGACTTTTTTTATTTTTATAGTAGGTACGTTACCCAGTACTAGCGAACTTTTAAATATTAGAAAGCGAAATAACGGCTGATACATCAGAAAAATTTCATCGCCTACGATAACTTGCGGTACGGACACGTGAAGGTCATGGGTTCGAATCCCGCACCGCAAGGGGAGATAAAAAATGTCTGTTTCTAATATACAAAATGATTAATTTTATACTATGTTCAAATATTTTTTTCTTCTTCTTCTCATTTTAATAATGTGGCATGTCGATAGTTTAATTTTAATTTCACAAAATAACATTGTTATTGGTAATTTCTACGATAGACATGGAAATCACGAATTTATTTAGTATGGAAATTGTCTCAAATTTATCGTAATAAGATGTAGGTAGGTTACTACTTCGTGCTCCGGGTCCTATAGTTAGTTTGATTACTTAAATGGTAATTACTTTCCAAAGGGAGTTGGGAGTTAGCGTAACCCCACACTAGCGTTCTTTGAGCGTCGACGCCCACGCAACGCCGACGCGACGTCGACGCAACGCCGACGCGACGTCGACGCAACGTCGACGCGGCGCCGACGCAACGCTTGCGCAGCGGCGCGGTCGAAATGACGAACGCCAGGACTGCGCTCCACAGGCGCCGCGCCGGCCCGACGCCTGCCGCAGCGTTTATTTTGACAACAGTACAATGATCAACTCAATTGTTTCGGCCCGCCCGTGTTTTAGAATCAGTAGGTAGAAGACTTTTTAGCTGATAGCAAATATGGATGTAGCTTAAAATACTAGCTCATATTGCCGAAGAAACCCATTTTCAATTAAGTACTTTTAGTTTTCGAGAAAATAAATGCTAAAGTTGCCTTTTCGTGCCATGTGTCAAATAGGTAAAATATATTTTTTCCTTTACAAGTTGAAAGCATTAATTTATCACTGCAATATAAAACATTATATTGTGTGTTATTCAAATCTTACATTTCCATTTTCGAAATAACTGTACATGACGTCAGCGCGCCGCGACGCTCGGACGCGATGTGCAGAGGACGCCCAGCGCAAGCGCCGCTCAAACGCCGCGCCGACGCTGGGCGGGCGCCGCGTCGACGCTGAGCGGGCACCGCGTCGACGCTGAGCGGGCGCCGCGTCGACGCAACGCCCAAACAACGTCGGCGCGGCAAGACGCTGACGCTCGAAAGACGCTAGTGTGGGGTCCCTCTTAGTCATGCTCACTAAAACGTCACTGGGGTGGTGGCGCTATGTGGCGGGTCGTTACATTCCCTTCAATATGGTTGAGTGAAGTGATGGCTGGCACATACGTCATGCTTGTGAACAGGTGCCACCTTTGGGGACTGGTCTGCTCCAGCTTACCTCTTAAAACAAATGCTTTTTTCACTCATCAAAACAAAACTATATGACTTGGTCCAAAGTGTTCTACACATAGCTATAAGTTAGATACTGCTACTGTAACTGATCTGCTGAGTTTCTTACCGGTGTCTTCTCGGTAGGTATAGGTTCCGAACCGGCAGTGGAGTCACTTTGCATTGTATTCAATGACGATTCAAAAGAGTTACATGTAACCTACTTGAATAAAGAAATATTTGATTTATTTTATATCGAGAAACGGGTGCGGCCGTGCAAAATGTTAATTGAAAAAATACTAATAAAGAACATAAGTACCATAACGTGAATAATGCAAAAAAATACATAAAATGTGAAAATAAAACTAAAATGAATAAATACATACATAGTAAATAAATATATGTAATCAAATTAAAAACCAACAGCTGCTTAATATGTAGTAAGTGTGTTTAATGACTGATGGCATAGTTTGTGGCACTGAACGTAAAATTGTTTCAGTATTTTTTTCCCAACTATTGTCACGAAAATAAAAAAGAATCTTCAAACAAATTTTAACTCTATTTCATTAATACTGAGTAATTTTTAAATGACTTAGATATAGTTTGTACCATTAAAGATATGATTTAACTACGCATTTATGTCACGAAAATCTATAACGAATTTTAACTGTTTTATTTAATAATCAATCAATAAATCAAATATTTCTTTATTCAAGTAGGTTACATGTAACTCTTTTGAATCGTCATTGAATACAATGCAAAGTGACTCCACTGCCGGTTCGGAACCTATACCTACCGAGAAGACACCGGTAAGAAACTCAGCAGATCAGTTACAGTAGCAGTATCTAACTTATAGCTATGTGTAGAACACTTTGGACCAAGTCATATAGTTTTGTTTTGATGAGTGAAAAAAGCATTTGTTTTAAGAGGTAAGCTGGAGCAGACCAGTCCCCAAAGGTGGCACCTGTTCACAAGCATGACGTATGTGCCAGCCATCACTTCACTCAACCATATTGAAGGGAATGTAACGACCCGCCACATAGCGCCACCACCCCAGTGACGTTTTAGTGAGCATGACTAAGAGGGACCCCACACTAGCGTCTTTCGAGCGTCAGCGTCTTGCCGCGCCGACGCTGAGCGGGCACCGCGTCGACGCTGAGCGGGCGCCGCGTCGACGCAACGCCCAAACAACGTCGGCGCGGCAAGACGCTGACGCTCGAAAGACGCTAGTGTGGGGTCCCTCTTAGTCATGCTCACTAAAACGTCACTGGGGTGGTGGCGCTATGTGGCGGGTCGTTACATTCCCTTCAATATGGTTGAGTGAAGTGATGGCTGGCACATACGTCATGCTTGTGAACAGGTGCCACCTTTGGGGACTGGTCTGCTCCAGCTTACCTCTTAAAACAAATGCTTTTTTCACTCATCAAAACAAAACTATATGACTTGGTCCAAAGTGTTCTACACATAGCTATAAGTTAGATACTGCTACTGTAACTGATCTGCTGAGTTTCTTACCGGTGTCTTCTCGGTAGGTATAGGTTCCGAACCGGCAGTGGAGTCACTTTGCATTGTATTCAATGACGATTCAAAAGAGTTACATGTAACCTACTTGAATAAAGAAATATTTGATTTATTGATTGATTATTAAATAAAACAGTTAAAATTCGTTATAGATTTTCGTGACATAAATGCGTAGTTAAATCATATCTTTAATGGTACAAACTATATCTAAGTCATTTAAAAATTACTCAGTATTAATGAAATAGAGTTAAAATTTGTTTGAAGATTCTTTTTTATTTTCGTGACAATAGTTGGGAAAAAAATACTGAAACAATTTTACGTTCAGTGCCACAAACTATGCCATCAGTCATTAAACACACTTACTACATATTAAGCAGCTGTTGGTTTTTAATTTGATTACATATATTTATTTACTATGTATGTATTTATTCATTTTAGTTTTATTTTCACATTTTATGTATTTTTTTGCATTATTCACGTTATGGTACTTATGTTCTTTATTAGTATTTTTTCAATTAACATTTTGCACGGCCGCACCCGTTTCTCGATATCTACTTTTTCATCTACCTAATGGTTGTCTGGAAGAGATTGCTCTCTAGCAATAAGACTGCCTAAATTGTATTTGAATATGTGTGTAAAACCAATTTCTGTAAATTTTCTTTGCAATAAAGTGTCTATCTAAATCTATCTATCTACTATAACAATTAAACAGTTATTAGTTATATATGCTTAGTTAAATACTTATACAATTGTATATTTTATGCCACAAACTATGTCATTAGTCCTTTAAAATACTTAATGTTAGAAATAAAAAGTAATTTTAACTTTTTGAATAACATTATTGATTTTCGTGAATGGGTAATTGAATAGGTACTTAAACAATTGTTTAGTACCACAAACTATGTCTTGAGTCATTTAAAATGCTTTCTTTTAATAAAAACTGTTGAAATTTGTTTGAAAAAAAAATTGATTTTCGTGACATCGATTGCTTAATACTTACACAATTATATATTTAATGTATAAGTCATTTAAAAATACTTACTATTTAACAAAACAGTTATAATTCGTTTGAAGAAGATCATTGATTGACGTAGAGTATAAAATAATAACCAAAAACTGTAAACTCACTGCGCGTTCCACCGATTTCTCCGAAAAAAACAACCAACAAATTTTTTTTCACAATTTTTTTCACGTTTTTTTTTAAAACACTAACTCACCTCTAATACGGGAAGGTCCCTTAGCAAAGAGTAATTCCAGTGACAGCGGTACGCGTTAGAACCTCATCGCCGTGGCGTCCGCGGCAAGTTCGGGCTTTCACTGACCAAAGTTCTGTCTTACACAGTCAAGTGCCGTGGAAACACACGGGAGTGGAGAATGGGCGGGACCGCTGCGACTTATGGGCAAAACGCAGTTATATTATAAACGCTAAAAATTTCTTTTAATAAGGGGCATTCCATAAAGTATGGAAGTACCATACCAACATCCCGTTTACATTTACACTCATCAGGCCCCCTAGTAATCCATTTAAATCTATAATACACTACCCGAATCAATAAAGAATATATCTCAAGAACACTTATTTATTAAACATTTTACAAATTTTACAAATAAACGTCCCATTTAAATTACCAAGGCAAGGTAAATATTTGCCATTTAATATTAGCGGATCCAGAAGCAAGCTCGGTCACCACTCAATAATAAACAGATTGCAACGACAGTATAATGAGTACCAGAAAAGAAGCGGTGTTGACATCTTTTCACACCACTTATAACATTACATACCACTTATATTATAACAAAATTCATTACCTCACATTTGCAAGTCGTGGCAGCCTGTAAATGAATCTGCACTTAGACTTTATTACAAGTTTGTATGTAATGTTATTTTTTAGTGTAAGATTTGTTGGTTGTCCTATATAAATAAATAAATAAATATCTTAAAGAACTTTTAATTAAGAAACATTTTAACACAATTAAAGACTACCTACAGGACAAATTATAATTATATAATTATCATATATGTACCAGCAAAATTACTAATTACAAAGAATATTTTTATTTTATTTAATTTTTCACAAATTGTTCTCTAACATAAAACTCGATCTCCCCCTCTCTTATCTTTGCCGTGCCCACCAGGGTCCATAACTTGTATTTTTGTTTTTAAGAAACTACATGTAACATCATTACTTACTTATGGAGTGCAATAAATAATATGATTACGAAATACGTCACACAAATATCATCGGGCCCTCTGTCCTTGTCACAGGTCGTCACATTTCGGAGTCACGTGTATTGCAATTTTACATCGAAAAATTATTAAATTAAAAAAGTTCCGAAATTAGATTTTTTACGATCGATTAAGTATTGTTTATGAAATCAACATAATATCAAATACTACACTATACTGTTCGATCCCCGGTCGGGTCAATATGGAAAACGAACTTTTCTATATTGTCTCGGGTCTGGGTGTTGTGGTACCGTGGTTGTTTCTGATTTCTGTAACACAAGTGCTTTAGCTAATTACCACAGAATCAGAGCAATGTATGTGATGTTGTCCAATATTTATTTATTTCAATCAAAAGTTTAAGGATTAAAACCTGGTTTTTGATTTGTTTATGTAATACTAGCTGTGCCCGCGACTTCGTTCGCATGAACTACATCCTTTCATGGTCGGTTTTACCCATATCTCCCCTAATATTCGAAACAAAAAATAGTCTATATTTCAATCCAAGTTTTGAGCTATATTTGTGCCAATTTCATATCTCTAACTTAAAAAATAAACTTTCAAAGGTGGTATTACCCCCATCCCTTTCTTATTTTCTATCAAAAAGTAGCCTATGTCCGTTCCTGAGGTTCAACGTATAATCATACCAAATTTCATCAAAATGGGTTGAGAGGTTTAAGCGGGAAAGCGTAACAGACAGACAGAGTTACTTTCGCATTTATAATATTAGTAGGGATTTTGTGTTTTCTAAAACGCTACATTGGAAATCTATGTGTATTAGCTACGATATGAGAGTGAGATTATGAGATTTAAAAATTGCTATCTGTTATTATTTCCGGCAAACAAACGAGACGTTTCGTTTTTGAAGATTACCTAATCAAAAGTTTGCGAAACGCTGTTTTTGATTTGCATAAATATTACTTTGTTTTTTGAGAACGTTAATTTTGGATTCAAAATCAATTGTTTACGATTATGAGAATTAAAAATTGCTATCCGACATATTTCTTTATTGGGAGTAGATCCCGGTGCGGTTAAAATATACGGGAACAAAATAAAGACGGTACCGCTGCGTTTGGATAACAATTGATACACGATTCGCTGTTCACATTTCAGACGCGTTATTTTAATATATTCATTAATAGCGTTGTAATGAAAATACTTAGAAATATTGGCTTTTCTATTCTTTATCGCAAATAAAAACGTTCCTCTTGAATCACTCTATCTATTAAAAAAACCGCATCAAAATCCGTTGCGTAGTTTTAAAGATTTAAGCGTACAAAGGGATATAGGGACAGAAAAAGCTACTTTGTTTTATGCTATGTAGTAATCATAATCAATTCTTTTATTCATGTTGGTTACAAGTAACACTTATGCATCGTCAAAATGAATACAAACCAAAATTGAAGCTACATCCGGTTCGGAACCTAATCCTACCGAGAAGAATCCGGCAAGAAACTCAGTAGTTATCCTAATCTTTACAATATTTGGAACTAGAGAACTTAAAAATATGGTGTGCGAGCGAGCAGACAATCATGTCCATATATGTTTATCATTGAAATATTCATCAAGTTTGTAGTACCCTTTTTTCATTAAACATGATTTAACATAGACCTTAAATTTATGCATGGGTAAGTCAATAATATCTTGCGGTAACTTGTTGAATATTTTTATACTGATATTGTTATAGTGATAATTCATATATTCATTCCAATATTAGAAAAACGACTTGTTCTAGTTACGGTCTGTTAAAAAATATACGAGGCTTAAGCTTAAAACGACCGACAGACGATGACAGCTGGTATGGAAAGTAAATTTTAAATTAGAATTAACGAGTGATAGAAAAAAGGACTGACATTTTTGACACATTCCATCCATCCATCCATCAGCCTCTTTTTGTCCACTGTTGGACATAGGCCTCCCCCACAGAACGCCACAACGCGCGGTCCTGCGCTATCTGCATCCAGCGGCTCCCCGCACATCTGACGATGTCGTCAGTCCATCGTGTTGGGGGCCGCCCCACGCTGCGTCGTCCGGTACGTGGTCGCCACTCGAGGACCCTCTTTACCCAACGGTCGTCGGTCCTACGAGCGATGTGGCCTGCCCATTGCCACTTCAGCGTGCTAACTCTTCGGGCTATGTCGGATACACCGGTCCTTCTACGGATCTCCGTATGACACATTACGACTCGTTAAATATTGGAACCGGGCGTTACTAATATACATCAGCCTTATGTCGTACGCATAAGAAATAGTTTTGCCTGAACATACAGTGTTTTTAATTAAGTTTAGTGATCCTCACAAAAGACCTATAATAAGTATGTTCATTTAGTAACCCTGTGTACCAAAATTTCATCTAAACTTTTTAAAAGTTTTCATAGGCTACTTGTCGTTAGAAAATAAGGGGGGAAGGATACCACTATTGATTGGCTAATAGCAAACTGCACTCGTATTTTCAGCCAATCAGCAGCTGACGCGCTGACTTCGATCGATTTTGACGTTTGTTAAGAGCGCGATAAAATTTAGTCGCGTGGCGCATGCGAGGCCTGTAATAATTTATTGCGAGAAAAAGTGTTTAATCAACTTTTGATGACCTCCGTAGCCGAGAGGCAAGCTGGCCGGACTTTGGCGACGCGCCATCTCTGAGGTCCTGGGTTCGATCCCCGGTCGGATCAATATGGGAAACAAACTTTTCTATATTGTCTCTAGTCTGGGTGTTGTGTTACAGTCGTTGTTTCTGATTTCTGTAACATAAACGCTTTAGCTACTTAACACAGTTGTTACAGAAACCAGAAATAACGAAGGTAGACAATAGAGATGCAACAGATAGAATATAATAGAATAGAAAATGTCTTTATTCATGTAAACTTTTACAAAAGCATTTATGAATCATCAGATTAAGGTAAACTACTTTCGGAGTGTTGATTCTATCGAGAAGAACCGGCAAGAAACTCGATAGTTACTCTTTTCAAAACTGACATATATGGTAGGTATAAATCATGCATAAAAAATGTATTAACAATATAGCTTATGTCTAATGTATGTACATATTTAATGCTATCAAGTCAAGATATCAAGTTGCTATCCGCTATCCTTATAGATAGTGATTCTGTTTGGTAATGAACTTTAAAAATTTTAAGTATACAAGAAAACAACAACAACTTATCTATTCAGCAAATTAGGCGGGCGCACGTGTACTGCATACGAAATAGTTCAGTACAATGACTTAATAAAACTCTAAAATAAAGCTGGGAGAATTGCTTCGTTTCTTGACTAGAATACGTAACAGGTTGAAACCTGACGACCTCTACCACCGACAAACTAAAATTTAGGTATCGTTTGGGCGTCCGAATATTCGGCGGCCGGATACCGGATATTCGGCCTGATCAGCGGTCGGATATTCGGTATCCGACCAAACAACTATCAGTTGCATCTCTAGTATATAACCAACTTTTTGTTAATGTGTAATATCATATTGACCTGGCCGGGGTTCGAACCCAAGACCTCAAAGATGGAGCGACGCCAGAGTCCGGCCCGCTCGCCTCTCGACTACTGAGGTCAAGTATTCAATATACGATTGAAGCTTAGTACGAAGGGAATTCTTCCATGTTTTTTTTCGTGCACCGGCTGTCGAGTGTAAACTGTTATGTCAGATGATCTGTCTACCTTCAGATACGGAGCCATACGCAGATCTGACACACTTAGTTATAGAAAGCGGCCTTGAAGGCCGGCCATAATTTGGTTACGCAATTACTCGTACCACGGACAAAAACGGTAATCGAATCTTTATACCTAGTCAGTTTGGTATCAATGTCATTAGTTCCCACAGAAATTGTTAGTTGTGTCTGCAATTTAGTTCGCGTGGACTACATCCTTTCATGGTCGGTTTTACCCCTATCTCCCCTTATATTCGAAACAAAAAGTAGTCTATATTTTAATCCAAGTTTCGAGCTATATTTGTGACAAATTTGATATCTCTAACTTGAAAAATTAATAAGGCAGGGCAAAGCAATTTATCGCTCGAACTGGAGCAGCCCGACTGGTGAAATACCTCCACCTTACAGCAGACCGCAGCCAAATAACAATATGACACATGCTGAGTATGTTCCTTTTCAGTGTTTTGTTTTCTCTTGTAACTAATTTTATGCTTACACTGAATAAATATTTTTCTATTCTATTCTATTCTACTTATGTGTTGTTGTGTTCCTGCATGAGTAAGGTTTCCAGAGCTCCTGGGGGGTGCTACATTAGTAGCAGGGGTCAAGCCTTCAAGGTAAGGGCGACAAGTCTAGTAACAGTTTTACTATGCTATACTTTTCGCCCTTAAGCTAGGATCTCATTACCACTTAACATCAGGTGGGATGAGGTCGATCTTGAAGTGCGTTATAAAAAAAAATATTTTCCCATATAAACTTTCATAGGTGGTAGTATGTAAGTTACCCCTTAGCCCAGCCACGATTATATGATAGACTAATATTAAAAAAGGTAGCAGAGTTTTTTTTAGTTTGAACAATTGATCGACCATTTTCCCGCTAGTGATGTAGGTTACGGGTCGATGTTTTTCGCAAATACGGAATGGCGGAACAAGCGTGCCCAATCCGCTTTCCTAATCTGCTCCGTAATCGTTGCGTCACGCGCGCGCGCCGTGAAAGAACCGGTCCCTTGTAGTGAGGGGTCGCGAGAGTTATCGATAAAACTGTCTCTTTAACCTACTTGATGACATCGAGCGGGCGGGCTGCCTTTGACGTTTTGATACCCATTAGGGTCAATATGTAAAATGAACTTTTCCGTTTTGTATCGGGTCAGGGTATTGTGGTACTGTCGTTGCTTATGATTTCCCTGTTTGCATTTCCTCCTCAAAATAATAAAAGATCAACGTATAATTAAATAAAAGATTTTAGTCAAAATAAAATGGACTATAATTACAATTCTACGAGCATAGAACGAGTTCTATGCTCGTAGAATTATATTTATAAAATATATTGGACAGCAACCACAGCACGATGATTACACACACTCACAATCAATCAATGACTTATAAAAACAAAAGGTAATAGAAAAGTAGAAAAATAAAACATATTGACATATAAAAACCATTGCCAAAGGGCTGTGGAGGTCGGATCACAGCTGTCGATATTAAATCTTATGAGCACGGCATAAAGGCGATGCAAAGTACAAAGTATGTAGCCAGACCTGCTTTCGATTGTAAACTTTATACATAAGTTTGCGTCTCGATACATTTTTCCTTCTTATTCGCGATGCACTTAGAAATTAAGATACGAGTTTTCGGCTCCATATTTTTTTCCTTTTGTAGGAGTAGGTACGTACATGGTGCATTAAAGAATTTACATATAAGTTTTCGTCTCGATAACTTTTCATCGACATCGACACATCCCTACGGAGTAATGAAGCACATCCACTTTCACCGAGCGTTTCCCGCGCTCATAATCGTACGCAACTGTTGCAACACCATGCGTTTGTGGGGTAGACGCAACGTGGCCCACTGCTGGACTGGTTCCGGTAACCCCCCCTCCCCCTCCCCCCACACATCTTCATTAACAACCGTAAAAAAGTTGGCGAGTTTTTTTGTAAGAGAGGTAGGGCATAGCGATTTACCGGTCGAACTGGAGCAGCCGGACTGGTGCAATACCTCCACCTTAGAAGACCGCAGCCAAATAACAATCACTTCTGTGTTGTTGTGTTCCTGCGTGTGAGTAAGGTTTCTAGACCTCCTGGGGGGTGCTCCATTAGTAGCAGGGGTGAAGCCTTTAAGGTAAGGGCGACAAGTCCAGTAACAGATTTATTATGCTATACTTGTCGCCTTTAAGCTAGGACCTCATTACCACTGAACATCAGGTGGGGTGAGGTCAATCTTGAAGTGCAATATAAAAAAAAATCAAACTGAAATACTTCTCCATTCAAGTAGGTCACATACACTTTTTAGGGTTCCGTACCGAATCGGTAGAAACGAAACCTTATTACTAAGACTTCGCTGCGTGTCCGTCTGGATGCCACTAGGCTATGTCTCGAGAACCGTGACAGCTAGAGAGTTGAGTTTTCACAAATCATTTTTTTTTATAGTAGCGCAGTAAATTGGCTCGTCCCAGCCTGATGGTAAGCAAGAGAGGAACCCACATCGCGATGACAACGGATTTGATACCGTAATATCCTATCCGTTAGCATCGCCATACTGGCCCGCAAGATGTTTCTTCACGCTCCTTTTGAAGGAATCCATGTCAAAGGAAGGAGGAAACACATGAGCCGGCAACGAGTTCCACTTGTTTATGATCATGTTTTTCTGTTGTTCGCATACCACAAACGTGATTTTTTAGCCAATTATTGCTTTATGTTAATAACGGTAACAGGATGACGCTTGAATTATTCACAAAATGTATGGTTGTATATTTACTTCAAAAATAAATAATAGTGTCTAAAGATAAATAAAGATCGGACGGTCGATGGTGCAAAAAGGTTCTTGAGTGGAGACCACGTACCACCAAGCGCAGTGTGGGACGGCCACCTAGGTACCAGATGGACCGACGACCTAGTAAAAATTTCTGGGTCTCGTTGGATGCAGGTGGCAATGGACCGGTCGCGCTGGAAATCGGTTGGAGAGGCCTATGTTCAGCAGTGGACAGTAACAGGCTGAAATGATGATGATGAAAGATAAATAAATAATGGTAGAATTGTATAAAATATGGTATCGTGCAGTAACAAAGTAACAAAATATGATATCGTGCGCGAATCTTTCTCGCACTTGGCCGGTTTTTTTATCCGTTGCCCGTGCAAAGGTTTTAGTCTCATGTCAAAATGTATACTAATATTAACAAGTGTTATATTTAATCGGGCATTTAAAAAAAATACAAACCTAACTCTAACCGAAATGATAATATTTTTTTTTGTCATATTGACCCGACCGGGGATCGAACTCGATTTCTGGCTGATCAATATGGAAAGCGTCTTTTTGTATAGTGTCACGGGTCTGAATGTGGTGGAACCGTTATTTTGTCGAGATATTTTCGCCATCCTTAACAATCATAATTTTATAATAGTACGGAAATTTCAGTAGCACCGTGTAACAGTGAAAAAATGAATGACTGAAATTGCCATAGGTAAAATACAGAAAACTACCTAGTTTATAACCGCCTTTGTTCGTGCTAAGGACATATATATTTATAGGTCACGTAAATACAGATAATTTTAATAGTGCACCCAACATTTCAATAGTTTTTAGTAACAAAAGAAAACAAAAAGCTTATTATTATTGATGCATGTCTGAATTCCATTAATTTGAAAACGACATAAGTTTCATTCAACGCCATCTATTATATTTTTAAAACACTAAAGCAACATGTTCATCAACTTGAATTTGATTTGGCTACTCGACCATAGATGTCGCTAACTAAAAATAGCAACCATGGGTTAGTTAGTTCACATAATTTTCACTAGATGGCAGTATTTCAACTTAATTGCTTGTTTGCTAATAAAGCAAAATAATTGGATAATTAAAGATGAATGCAATATTTTTTAACGTTTTGCGCAAGAGTGACGCACGATTACACAATTACAATGTCTGATTAAATTGAATGAGTAATACAATTCTCATACTCTCGTGTAAGAACATCTACGAGGTAGGATTCAATAACCTTAGGTAGTTAAATAAGGATAATGTTGTACAATTCATCAGTTGGGCTTTTACAAACAAGAACGGTAATCAACCATATTGCGTAGTGAGAACTTCGTATAGAAATTGTTTAAGCGCCACTATGGTGAGTAGCGGAACTACTAAAATTGCCATATACAAAGTGTCCCTATGTAATCTCGATTACTAGAAACGTATGGGTCTACTCTCAAAAAACGAAATAGGTCGGATCCGATGACGTTTAGTATTTTTTATTGCTAATTATCGCAACTAACACACTTCGAATGCGAATAAAGCGTTATCAAAAAACAAAATATTATTTATACAAATCAAAAATCACGTTTTAATTCCCTAACTTTTGATCAATCTTCAAAAACGAAACCTTTCGTTTGTTCGTTTCGTTTTCAAGAGTAGACGCCCTGATGACGGATCGGCAAAAGTTGGTAACTTTTAATTCTCATAATCGTAATCGTAACCGTTTTAAAAAATAACAAAGCATTATTTATGTAATTCAAAAACCACGTTTTACCTCGCGAACTTTCGATTAATCTTCAAAAACGAAACGTTTCCATTCTTCGTTTCGTTTTTGGGAATAGACCCCCTACTCCGAAAAACTAAATATGTCGTATCCGATGAAGAGTACCTTTCTTTAATTCCCAAAATGGTAATCAACTCAATGGATTTGTACAACTTCACGTCAAACTAGCGGCTTTAAACATTTAAAGGGAAAAGACAAATTTCATCTTCCTTTGCACGTGCCACCTGCCGGTCTAGGTGCCAAAAACTAATTTTAAGATAAGTTTAAGTTTGGGTTAGTAAACTAACATAGTTCTAGCAAAAATTGTTACTAACACTATAATTTTGTTAATATGGATTCCTAGTCCGAAATAAATGATATTATTATTATATTATTATTATAATTGCAGGATAGGGCTCCAACCTACGACCTTCTCCACCAGAATTTTTATTGTTTCTTCAAAATCCCTACTAATATTATAAATGCGAAAGTAACTCTGTCTGTCTGTCTGTCTGTCTGTTACGCTTTCCTGCTTAAACCTCTCAACCGATTTTGATGAAATTTGGTATAGGTATACGTTGAACCTCAAGAACGGACATAGGCTACTTTTTATTAGAAAATAAGGGGGGGATGGGGGTAATACCACCTTTGAAAAATTATATGGAAAAATGTAGAGATATGAAATTTTGCACAAATATAGCTCGAAACTTGGATTAAAATATAGACTACTTTTTGTTTCGAATATTAGGGGAGAAAGGGGTAAAACCGATCATGAAAGGATGTCCACGCGAACGAAGTCGCGGGCACAGCTAGTACATAATAAACTCACTTCGAATGCGAGTAAAGTGTTTTCAATCAATACTAATATTTTAAAGCTGAAGAGTTTGTTTGTTTGAATGCGCTAATATCAGGAACTATAAGTTCGAATCGAAAAATTTTTTTTGTGTTGTATAGTCTATTTATCGAGGAAGGCTTTAGGCTATATAACATTACTCTGCGACTAATACGAGTGTACAACCGTTCAATAATTAATTTATGTTTAGATGCAATTTCTCATATTTTTTATTCAGTAAATGTACCAACAATTTAGTACCAAGAAGAAAGTTCCACATTTTAGCAATAGATGTCGTTGTACTACTTTACAACGCGATGACGAGATTTTACGCGGATTCAAACTCAAACTCAAACTCAAATATTTCTTTATTCAAGTAGGTTACATATAACACTTTTAATCGTCATTGAATACAATGCAAAGTGATTCTACTTCCGGTTCGGAACCTATATCTACCGAGAAGACACCGGTAAGAAACTCAGCAGATCATTTACAGTATCAGTATCTAACTTATTGCTATGTGTAGCTCACTTTGGACCAAGTCATATAGTTTTGGTTTTGATGAGTGATGAAACAATTAAGTACTCAAGTAAGTTTTTACTTTCGAGAGGTAAGCTGGAGCAGACCAGTCCCCAAAGGTGGCACCTGTTCACAAGCATGACGTATGTGCCAGCCATCGCTTCACTCAACCATATTGTAGGGAATGTAACGACCCGCCACATAGCGCCACCACCCCAGTTACATTTTAGTGAGCATGACTATTCCAGCTCCCCATAATTTTTAAGTATTTATTATCTAAATTAAATTCATCAAACAACTATAGGACCCGGTGCACGAAGTAGTAACCTACATTTTGATTTAGATTTAAAAAAAAAAGAAATAAATCTATTATACCTAGTTCATAATTATACATAATTCACAAATATACATTTTATGTCCATAATAGATATTTTTAACAATATCAATGTCATTATGTAGAATAAAAGATTGCATTATCATGATGTCAACGAAATTAAATTTTAAGAAAAGAAAAATAAATACATATTTAATAACATGTGCAGGCAAGTTAAATAGTGTTAGGCCATATATCTTTATCGTTAAGGAAATCATCTACTTTATAATAGCCCTTCTTTATAAGTAATTTTTTTATCTGTAACTTAAACTTGTGTATAGGTAAGTCAACAAGAATTTGCGGCAATTTATTAAACAATTTTATGCTTAATCCAATAAATGAATTACCAGTTTTGTGGAGTCTACGATTTGGAACAGCAAGCTTATGTTTATTCCTGGTATTAAAGCTATGTACATCAGATTTTTTAGGAAGGATGTTCAACTTTTTGTGAACATGCATTACACAGTCGAGAATATATTGTGATGCGACTGTTAAGATGTTTATCTCCTTAAATCGCATTCGCAGCGAGTCACGTGGTCCAAGCCTGTAGATAGATCTTATAGCCCTCTTCTGTAGGACAAAAATAGTCTCAATATCGGCTGCAGACCCCCATAGGAGCAGACCATAAGACATTACGCTGTAAAAATAGCTAAAATAAACCAATCTAGCTGTTTCCACATCAGTCAAATCCCTTATTTTCCTCACTGCATACGCGGCTGAGCTAAGTCTTGCCGCCAGAGTAACTATGTGAGGATACCATTGAAGCTTAGAGTCCAAAGTGACGCCAAGGAATACTGTCGAGTTGATAACCTCTATAGGCTCATCACTCATTTTAATCACAGCATTAACTTGTCTCACATTAGGCATTGAGAACTTTACACATTTGGTTTTTTTTACTTTTTTACTTTACACATTGAGAACATTACATAAGTAGTGCTCGATCGCTCCCCCGACAGCTCGGTTAAGATGATAAGGCTTCGCAGCCATCATCGAAAGTCAGGTAGGAAAAAAATATAATACATTTCGATAAATTGGTGTTTTATTCAAATGTGGAATGAACGGGAAAACGGCGCCCGTTAATAAATATTTAGTCAAACCAAAAACCATGTTTGAATTTTGTTTTTATAACGCACTTCACGATTGACCTCGTCACACTTGATGTTAAGTGGTAATGAGGTCCTAGCTTAAGGGCGAATAGTATCGCATAGTAAAACTGTTACTGGACTTGTCGCCCTTACCTTGAAGGCTTGACCCCTGCTACTAATGTAGTCTGGAAACCTTACTTACACACAGGAACACAACAACACTAAAGTGATTGTTATTTGGCTGCGGTCTTCTGTAAGGTGGAGGTATTTCACCAGTCGGGCTGCTCCAGTTCGAGCGATAAATCGCTATGCCCTGCCTCTCTTGAATTTCCAAACATTCCAAGAATCTGATGAAACATTAAAAAAACGAATCCTTTCGTTTCTACTTTTCATTTCTGGCAGTAGGCTTGAATCAATTACCCTTTGTCTTTATCCTCAGGTTAAATCCCTGCAAAAGTCAAGTACATGGTCCCACCTCGACACTTTCCCCGTCTGTCTGTCCGTCTATAACAATCATTAGTACGCGTTACGACACTCCGTCAACACCATTCAATGCATGAACACATCTGGTTTTATTAGTCGTAATCTACGTTGCATCATGTACACATCTAAACGTACTACCACAGTCCAGATATATACAGTCCAGATACTAAAAAAAAAGTCAAATTTATAATTAAAAGCAAGTCAGACTACTTTAAGGGAGGTAGGGCACAGCCATTTATCGCTCGAACTGGAGCAGCCCGACTGGTGAAATACCTCCACCTTACAGGAGACCGCAGCCGAATAACAATCACTTTAGTGTTGTTGTGTTCCTGTGTGTAAGGTTTCCAGACTACATTAGTAGCAGGGGTCAAGCCTTCAAGGTAAGGGCGACTGTCCAGTAACAGATTTATTATGCTGTATTTGTTGCCATTAAGCTAGGACCTCATCACCACTTAACATCAGGTGGGATGAAGTCAAACTTGAAATCATGGCATGCAATGTGGACTTGGGTCAATCAACTTTTATTTGTCCTGTAAGTAATATGTTTTGTCCCTGACCAATAATCGCAGTTCTAAAAAAAATTAAGTGGTTTTTTGGCATATGTCGCATTTATATTATTATTAAGCAAACATACGAGTAATTTATTTTAAATAAATCACTATTAAACTGGAATTTTAATGGTTGTCCAGGTGACAAAACATCTGGATGTAGTGTTTTTTTATTTGTCCCCCAGTCGCTAATTATAATGAAACATTACTTTATACAAAGAAATACTATATGGCAATTAATTACGCTTGTACATAATTATTCATTACAGTGTTCACTAAGATGCTAGCATATAGATTTTTGTTTGTTTCATAATTTTACCGAATTTTTTGCATGTTCGTTTTGGTCCCTATTATATTTTATTATTCCGATTTCCACCGGACAACGGTAAAAAAGTTCCGAAACCAAAACATAGATGGGTTGATCAGTGCCTTGACAATAAGTCGGTAGATTTGGTGACAACACTCATCTAACCGCTATTTTTATTTCATCATTGCCGCGGTGTCAGTCGGTCGCGCGCATTTTGAAAAATTGGGTGGCTTTATTGTGTGTCCACCGGACAACCAGCACAAAAACGTAAATATTTGATATATCGTAGTAAATAAAAGTGAAATATATTCTATTTTATCTATATTTTTCACTGCGCGTAAGACCTAATTCAAAATATAATTATTTTTTATCAGGAAGCGCAAAGACTGATAAATGTCACTCGGACAACCAGTCACTTGGACAACCAAAACCGTTGTGCGTGGGAAATTTTGGTTGCCCATAGGACAATTAACGATATAATCAGCATAAAGCAATACTTTTTCTTTCAATAATTAGTCACTAAAGAGCCTCTTACAAAGACTAGAGCATTTAATATAAATTAGATTGATATTTTGACCAATTTCAACTTTTTACTTCTTTACGTGTGGAACACCGAGTAGATGAACGATCCGATGATCTCTGGTGTCAGAGTTTTCAAACCACGTACTACTAGCAGTACTTAGGCCTCTGTCTGACATGATTGTGTAACGACTGCCATCTAATTAATCAATAACTAGAGTCATGTGGATTTCAGAGTCAAATTTACTATTTTATTTAAATAAATCGTGCTGCTCTATGTGGATTCTTAAAATATAAATAATTATCTAAAGAAAAAATGTTAAAATATAAAAAAAAAAAAATTAAATTAAAAAACTAAAATTTATCATTGATGTACACTTAAAAGTTGATTGACCCACTTACATTTTTATTTTATAAACTTAGGGCTTATAAACATAACATTTAAAGTAAATTGGGTATGAAACATCAGTCTCTATATTTGCGCCATATCATCACTACATAGTATAAAACAAAGTCGCTTTCTCTGTCCCTATTTTTATATCCCTTTGTACATTTAAATCTCTAAAACTACGCAACGGATTTTTATGCGGTTTTTTTAATAGATAGAGTGATTCAAGAGGAAGGTTTTTATCTGCAATAAGGAATAGAAAAGCCAATATTTCTAAGTATTTACATTACATCCGTGCGAAGCCGGGGCGGGTCGCTAGTATATTATATAGTATCTTATAGTATCTTATATCATATAGTTTCTTCCGGACTGTGTTAATATGCAGATTGTGCGTGTCACAGCAGAAGAATATAAAAGGGGCTGTCTTTGCAATCTGAATACCTAAATAAAAAGCTGTACTGTGGGCTTAACATATAAGATAGTATAGAGTTGTATTTACGTAGGTAGAAATAGGATTGAGTATTGAGTGGAGCGATGGCTGGCACATACGTCATGCTTGTCAACAGATGCCAGGGGACTGGTCTGCTCCAGCTTATCTCTCCAAAATAAATACTTACCTAATAGGTAAATCTTCAGTCATCACAGCAAAACTATATGACTTGGTCCAAAGTGGTCTACACACAGCTTTAAGTTAGATACTGCCACTGTAACTGATCTGCTGAGTTTCTTACCGGTGTCTTCTCGGTAGGTATAGGTTCCGAACCGGCAGTAGAGACACTTTGCATTGTATTCAATGACGATTCAAAAGTGTTATACGTAACCTACTTGAATAAAAGAGTATTTGAGTTAGAATTTGATTTGTATGACAATTTCAATTGTTACGCTAGTTACCACTACAGCGCTCCTACAATTTCGTAACGGTTTAACTCATTTTAACACGATTTTAAGCTAGGATTGTATCTTTGTATCTAATTATGTATGAAACGATATCTTTGAGCACGATTTTCACCGGTATCTAAACGTCTGATCAAATTGAAACTTTGCATACGTCTTAAGGACCGATGACTGTACAATTATATTATTAAAAAAATCATCATCATCATTTCAGCCTGTTATTGTCCACTGCTGAACATAGGCCTCTCCAACCGATTTCCAGCGCGACCGGTCCATTGCCACCTGCATCCAACGAGACCCAGCAATTTTCACTAGGTCGTCGGTCCATCTGGTAGGTGGCCGTCCCACACTGCGCTTGGTGGTACGTGGTCTCCACTCAAGAACCTTTTTGCACCATCGACCGTCCGATCTTTGTGCTATGTGGCCAGCCCATTGCCACTTCAGCTTACTAATCCTACGGGCTATGTCAGCAACTTTAGTTCGTCTACGGATCTCCTCATTCCTGATTCGGTCACATAAAGAAATGCAAAGCATAGATCTCTCTAAGGCTCTTATTAAAATATATACTTAATATTCAATGAAATTCATAGAAAATAGGACTAGAAAATTAAAAAAGTAATAATAGGTAAAAAAAATTACTGGAAAAACACTTTTACAGGAAATTGAACTAAAAAGAAGAAACAATTTTTTAATTACAAACAGAATACTTAATTCTATTCAGATGTACTGTATGTATTACGTAATGAACTTTGATTTCATGTATAAACAGAGAAATTAAACATTATTTTCTACTTTTAGTTCAATTTGCTCAATATATATCTAGTATTTGTAAATAATTATTTTTATGATACTAAATAGGCTTACCTTTGACCTTATCTTCACTGGATGGAAGATGTAAACCTATGAGGTCTAAGATGGTTCAAGTTTACCTAGAAGGTCTGTTTACTTTGGCCTTAAAGATATCAAATTAAGAAAGTTGCTTGCATTGTATGCCAGATTTGCTGACACGGAAATAAATACCACATTAATGAACATAATCTACTTACTTAATACATATTAACTTTCTGCTAAGTGATGTTTCTGCATGTTAACTTTCTGCCATATGGGGCCATCCATAAAGTACGTCAAACTAATTTCATGAGTTTTGAGCCCCCCCCCCCTTCCTTGTCACAGGTGATCACATTTCTGAGACCCCCCCCTCCCTAGTGTGACGTCACATGTTTTGCAATTTAACATCGAAAAATTATTAAATTAAAACAGCAGTTCCGAAATTAGTTTTATTTCCATTTAAATTAAGTACTTTTTTATGAAATCAACATAATATCAAATATTTGAAACAATAACAAAAAAATATAAAGAAAAAGAAGAAAAAGTAACTCAATCATCTTCAGTCCATGGACTTTGAACCCTATGAACTATGAACTTGTCAACAATACAATTTAAACCGTATTGGACTAAAGATAGAGTTGGACATATTTTTTGTTTAATTAATATTTCAAATTACGTGATTGGTACCTCTAGATTTTGAAATGTGATGTCACGAAACTTAGGACCCCTCCCACCCCTTGTCACACCATGTCACACTTTGTCGACAAAGACTTTGAAATTTCAGCCTTCCGTTGTTATGCATTATAAAATTATGACAAAAAAAGTTCTGCGATAAAGGGTAGACCCCTTTTTGACAGGACGAAGTCTGTCGGGTCCGCTATCCCTACTATCCCTACTAATAATATTATAAATGCGAAAGTAACTCTGTCTGTCTGTTACGCTTTCCCGCTTAAACTTCTCAATCGATTTTGATGAAATTTGGCATATTGGCATACGTTGAACCTCAAGAACGGTCATAGGCTACTTTTTGTTAGAAAGTAAGGGGGGGGGGGGTAATGCCACCTTTGAAAGTTTATATGGGAAAATGTTTATTTTTTAAGTTAGAGATATGAAAGTTGGCACAAATATAGCTCTATTAAAATATAGACTACTTTTTGTTTCGAATATTAAGGGAGATAGGGGTAAAACCGACCATGAAAGGAGGTAGTCCACGCGAACGAAGTCGCGGGCACAGCTAGTTATTACATAAAAGCCCTTTAATTTTAGCTGGAAAAGTAGAGCAAAGTCACAATAACCCGTTTAGATTAAGTAATAATAAGTTCACAAAACTGTTTATGTAATAAAACTCAAGGATGATTCAACCGGTTTTTTTCAATGCCAGAATTGCGAAAATTCGGCATTCGCCAAATACCTTTTAAAAAAACCGGCCGTGGGTCGATAGTACAAACAAGAGCTTAAGAGACTCACATCGCCCTTATGTTGTAGCGCAAAAGAAGTAATATAGAATTGCAGGTGCTTACCTTGACTTGTTGTCGACTGTAGATACAATAGAATTAGAATGTCTAACGATGGGTGGTGCGCGTTTCGTAAGGTGATGGGTGACCGAGCGTTTATTTATTGTAACGTGAACATGGGTTGTATTCATAGCTGGGCATTAACTCGTTAATCCGTTAATCGTTAATTAACGAAGTTAACATTTTAAGTAACGGATTAACTTTTAAGTTAACTTTAAAAACCGTTAACAGACTCATTAACTTCCGTTAATAATCGTTAATCCAACGCCTATTATACGTAATACTTGAATGCTCCCTAAATTAGATAAAAAGATAGAACCATAAAATGTTCTAATTAAATGTAGATTTATGGAAAATAAGGAAAAAGTATGTAATAACATTTAAAGTGAAGAAGAAGAGATGTAATGGGAAGTAATGCATTTTCAAAGTTGTCTATACTAATATTATAAAGAGGAAAGATTTGTATTTTTGTATGTTTGTAATGGATAGGCTCAAAAAGTACTGGGCCGATTTAGAAAAATCTTTTACCAATAGAATGCTACATTCTTCCAATTTGACATAGGCTACAAAATTAGGAATCCTTGGTAAAATTTGAAAAAAATCAACAGAAAAGCGGGAAAAAATCTCTAAGGCGAAACGAAGTTCGTCGGGACCGCTAGTATTATATTAATGCAGAATGTTAATGACATATACAATAAATCCTTTAATTAAAAACCACTATACTTACCAAGTTAAAATCTGTACTAATATTATAAATGAGAAAGTAACTCTGTCTGTTTGTCTGTCTGGCTTTCACGCCTTAACCACTAAACAGATTTTGATGAAGTTTGGTATGGGTAGGATACGTTGAACCTCTAGAGCGGATATAGGCTACTTTTTGTTTTGAAAATGAGGGGTAAAGAGGGTAATACCGCCTTTGAAAGTTAAAATGGTTTAAAAATTAGTTTTTAAATTAGAGATATGAAATTTGGCACACACCTCAAAATTCAAAACATAGCTCAAAACTTGGATTGAATATGGACTACTTTGGTTTTTAATATTAGGGGAGATGGGGAAGGGTAACAGTGACCATGAAAATATATATATGTATATGGAAAAACCCTGTAGTCCACGCGAACGTAGTTGTAACAGATATTATTAGGTAAATTGAAAAAATGTACTGTGCAGTGCAATAATCAATACCCATGGACTCGGATAATCAAAGACATGGAATCGGATTCCAGGTCCTGGTGAGAATCCATAACCATTCATCCATCCATTTGGTTTATATTTTAACGGACCAACGATTAACGTTAACTTACGTTAATTCTTCAGAAATGTAACGCTTTAACGTTTAACGAAGCTAGCTGTTTTAGTAACGGATTAACGATTAACGAAGTTAACTGTTTGATTAACGGTGCCCAGCTATGCTTGTATTATTATTAGTATCAGAAATGAAAATCGAGTAGATAGATACTAGGAATAATAATATTCGACAATATATATCACATATAATGCTAAAGTGTTGCCGCCGTTATTACCCCTACTTAAAAGCATTCTATTAAACCTTCTTACAAAAAAAAAGATAACCTTCATACAAGGTGGCTTTTAAGCAGGGCGTTCATAAATTAGAATAGAAAAGAAAATGTATTTATTCATGTCAACTTTTACAAAAGCATTTATGAATTGTCAAATTATGTAAACTACCGCCGTGTTCGGAATGTTGATTCTATCGAGAAGAACCGGCAAGAAACTCGATAGTTACTCTTTTCAAAACTGATACATATGGTATAAATCATATGTATTAACAATATAGCTTATGTCTAATGTTTTGTCGTTAATATAGTCCTCTATTTTATAATAGCCTTTTTTCATTAAACAATTTTTTATGAGAGACTTAAATATATGCATAGGTAATGCAGTGATATTTTCTGGCAGCTTAATGAAAATGTTTATATTAGCGTAACCCCACACTAGGCGTTCTTTGAGCGTCGACGCCCACGCGACGCCCACGCGACGCTCACGCAACGCTCACGCAACGCCCACGCAACGCCGACGCGACGCCGACGCGACGTCAACGCAACGTCGACGCAACGCCGACGCAACGCTTGCGCAGCGGCGCGGTCGAAATAACGAACGCCAGGACTGCGCTCCACAGGCGCCGCGCCGGCCCGACGCCTGCGCAGCGTTTATTTTGTCACCAGTACAATAATCAACACGATTGTTTCGGCCCGCCCCGTGTATTAGAATCAGTAGGTAGAAGACTTTTTAACTGATAGTGTGATGTGCATACGTACTCCTTTTATGTTTCGACTTTATAACCATAAACGGTGTGAAGTTTTTGCTTGTCAAGCTAGGCAGTTGTCATATATTAAACGGTTGACGATAACGCCGATTTTTTTATGTTCCCCGTATTCCCGTTGTTACAGATAGCAAATATGGATGTAGCTTAAAATACTAACTCATATTGCCGAAGAAACCCCTTGTCAATTAAGTACTTTTAGTTTTCGAGAAAATAAATGCTAAAGTTGCCTATTCGGGCCATGTGTCAAATAGGTAAAATATATTTTTTCCTTTACAAGTTGAAAGCGTTAATTTATCACTGCAATATGTGCGTTATTCAAATCTTACGTTTCCATTTTCGAAACAACTGTACATGAAGTCAGCGCGGCGCGACGCTCGAACGTGATGTGCAGAGGACGCCCAGCGCAAGCGCCGCCCAAACGCCGCGCCGATGCTGAGCGGGCGCCGCGTCGACGCAACGCCCAACCAACGCTAGTATGGGGAGGTCGCCAGCAAGACGCTGACGCTCGAAAGACGCTAGTGTGGGGTCCCTCTTATTGACAGCGTTTTCTTGTGTTTTTTTATGATTGTCACAATACATGACGTGAGTGTGTTTTAAAAGAGTCAATGGTGTTTTATTTCACAAAGTAAATCAATTTCTACAGATAGCTTAGAACTAGTAGGTCCACTCCTAAAAACGAAATATGTCGGATCCGACGGCGGACAACAATTTCTAAATTTAAAAAATTGTAACCATCTCACTACCAACACGACCGAAGCGTTTGAAAAAAAAACAAAATATCATTTATGTAAATCTATAACCACGTTTCAACTCCCGGATTTTCGATTAATCTTCTGAAACAAAACGTTTCGTTTATCAGTTTCGTTTTTGGGAGTAAACTTTAAGCAACACTACAATCGATTTTACTTTTCTTCGACTACCTTCCACCGTTCCTACCACCAATTGTGATGAGAGTTATTTTTAAAATGTCATTATCATAATTTATGTTCAGTAGACCGACACCAAAAAACGATTTTTTTTTATATATTACACTTGAGGATTGACCTCATCCCACCTGATGTTAAGTGGTAATGGGTTCCTAGATTAAGGGTGACAAGTACAGCATAGTAAATCTGTTACTAGACTTGTCGTCCTTTCCTTGAACGCTTGACCCCTGCTACTAATGTAGCACCCCCCAGGAGCTCTGGAAACCTAACTCACACGCAGAAACACAACAACACCGAAGTGATTGTTATTTGGCTGCAAAAAATAAATATTTCTGATCCGATGACTATAGCAATTTTTAAAACTCATAATCGTAACCAACACTTCTAATGTGAATAAAGCGGTTTCAAATATTAATATTTTATTTATTGTAATCAAAAACAACGTTTTAACTCCCTAAAATTCGATTCATCTTCAAAAACGAAACCTAAATTTAATTTAATTTAATTTTAAGTTTTGTTGACACTCCTTTGCCTGAAGCAATTATTTTATTTGGAAGGAAGAAGTTATTTTTCCAAACAGGTGGGTTCCAGGATACCAGCGCTGCTACTGTGCTAGAAATTGTAGCTTCTCTAGTTAGACACTACAAATTCTATTTGCTGAGACACTCAATTGAACAAAAATGTGTTTCCTCCTTCCTTTAATATGAGTTCCTTCAAAAGGAGCGTGAAGAAACATCTTGCAGGTCAGTATGGCGATGCTAACAGATAGGATATTACGGTATCAAATCCGTTGTCTTCGCGATGTGGGTTCCTCTCTTGCTTACCATCAGGCTGGGAGGAAACAATATACCTACTGTGCTCATGTACTGTATGAGCTAATTTTCTTGTTTATAAAAAATGTATAAAATATATGTCTAAAACCGCCTATCAACTCCCAATTGAACTTTACCTTATAATACCATTTATTGGATTATTGTACTTGACTCTTAAGAGGTAAAAGATAATATTAAATGTCCATAGGTAAAAATGGCGCAAATTCTTCACAGAGACACTCTTTAATCTGAACACGTAATACAAATAATGGTCGCAATACAAACACTTCGGAATCAACCGCGTAACGCCGCGGAGGGATTTCGCGACCCACCGCCATTTATGCTAACGGATAGTTGTTATTATTATTCTTTAAATGTTAATATTTTATCGTATAAAGAGTCTTATTTTAAGCTCTTTTTATACGTGTAACTTTTTCTCTCCGACTCACGGTTTAGTCAGAAAGTGCGATAAGAGTTACCAGGATATTTTGATATCAAATCCGTTGTCATCGCGATGTGGGTTTCTCTCTTGCTTACCATCAGGCTGGGAGGAGACAATATACTGCGCTACAACAAAAAAATATATATATATTAAAAAAATACTTTACTGCACACTAATTCTCATCAGATCGCGCTGTTCTTCTTCACACACATGATACCCGCGTACTTCCTACCTAAGCGAATCAGGGGGTAAAAACTACTCCCAAAAATGAAATATGTCGGATCCGATAACAGATAGCAATTTTTAATTCTCAAAATCAAAACCAACATACTTCGAATGCGAATAAAGCGTTATCAAAAAACAAAATATTGTTTATACAAATCAAAAACCACGTTTTAATTCGAGAACTTTTGATTAATCTTCAAAAACGAAACTTTTCGTACCTATGTTCCTTTCGTTAGCAAATGCTGCGAAACTGGATTAAAAATGGGCTACTTTTTGTTTCAATTATTAAGGGAGGTAGGGGTAAAACCGACCATGAAAGGATGTAGCCCATGCGAACAAAGTCGCAGGCACAGCTAGCAAATTCTATTTGTGGACTTCTTTACACCCATTTTCGTTCCAAAAAGTATAGTTTGGGGAATGATGACGTATACTTGGCGCTAAATTAATGTATTAACTTAATTGTCGTTTGCAAACTTTCAGATTACGTAAAACTATTATTTAATGACCAATTATAATTAAGTAAATATTAAGTGCTAATAATGAAGTAAATAATTTTTACAGGGTACTAAGTTAAAATCGTGAATGGAAAATACATTTGGGAATTTTACTCATTAACTTCAAGTTTCACTTCTACCAATAAGTAAGTGGTTTTGGTTGATACCAAAGATCCGACATATTTAATTTTTGATGGTAGGGGTGATCCCCTACCATCAAAAATTTAATATGTCGGATCCGATGACGGATTTTAATTATCATAATTGCAACCAACTCACTTCAAATGCAAATAAAGCATTTATTTAAGCGGGCAACAAGTAACATCACTTACGTAAATAAAAAACCTCGTTTCAACTTCAAGCTTTCGATCATTCATTTGGTACGGACGAAAGCAGATTTTAGACTTTGTACTTTAATATATCCTGACATAAGGTTTAAAATAGATCTGCAAGTGATTACCTTGACGTATCGCCGTATTAGGTAGCTTCATTAACTTTATATAGAGACTATTCATATGTATTACAAATGTAATACTAAATTACAAAGTCAATCTTTTTTTAATATTTTTTTTTTTAAATATTGACTTTGACTTTATTAAATCAACGGAGGAAAGCATAAAATCTATAGAAAAAAACATTAATACCCGAATATTATTTATTTAGAGGATAACCAACAAATTTTACACCAAAAAATGTAAAAACCAATTTGATATCCAGAGCATAACGATTAAAATAGATCTGCAAGTGATTACCTTACAATAAAAAATAAATCTTACACTAAAAAAATATAATGTACAAACTTTAAACAATATCTAAGTACAGATTCATTTAAAGTATGCCACAGCTGGCAAATGAGAGGTAATGAATTTTGTTCTTGTTGGCGACCAGCATAGCCTCCTTCTTATTATACCTTTTTATACAGATTTTTATTGTAAATATTTCTTCTAAATTTATCTGTCAATATATCTTGACTTGTCACAAAACCGTCTATCATTTTACAACTCTAACTATTATGCATATAGGTATGTACTACTGGAAGCATTATTTTATTTAATTAAAAAAAACAAACTATTTTACTCTGAATTGAATTATTCTGTTTGTAATTTAAAATATATTTTCTTCTTTTCAGTTCAATTTGCTATAAAAAGCATTTTTGTTTCAAACAATTATTTATTGTTTTATTTTTTAGACCAAATTTGTATAAAAAAATATATAATTGAATTTAATGAAAAAAATCAAATTATTATCATGTCATCGGTCCTTGAGACATAATTATGAGAAGTTTCAACCTGATCAGACATGTCTCAAAGATACCGTTACACACATAGATAAAACGCAAGCTTTAAAAAATCATTCTTAAAAGGCAGGGAAAAACATGTCAACTCCACAACTATAGTATAAATAGGTACTTTCCACAATAAATTGCGACAGCAACACTTTAAACGAGTAATCCCAATTTCACAAGAAATCTGTACCATCATTAAACCTGTACTAATTACTTCCTAATCGTATTCGCAAGTCTCAGATCGTTCGCACCCGACATCGTTTACAGGTTGACTCACTCTTGATGCGTCTGAGTACTCGAATCAGTTAATCTAGCTGTGCGCGTGCGCCGACGAGCACGCAGGGACGCGACACGAATAAAAAATACGAAAAAATTTTTACAAAAAAGTTTTTGTATTTTTTTTTAAAGAAAATATTGTGTTTAGACTTTTCTGTGTGCGACTGTGGTGTGAGTGATTGGGTTCGTTTGAGAAGCTAATACAGGTGAGAATATTTTTTAATTAATATATTTTTAAACATACCCCTTTTTAAAAAACGTAATGTACTGAAACCAAATGTAAGGTACTGAAACCTGATTTTGTGCATGCGGAACTAACCTTTAAGTATCTGTTACATTTAGTTTAAGTAAAATTAACTTATATTAATACTATTTATTAATGAAAACAGATGTTGGTTAGTCTAAAAAAATAAAATAAAAAAAAAATTGTTATTAGAATTAGAATTCGTTTATTTGCTTTTGAGTAGGGTACACAGGAGATGACACTAGTTAAAGTACATAATATTTAGACCGCCCATTCAGCCGTCAACAACAGCATGCGAAATACAATTACAATTAATGACTTATAGTAGTGTACATAAAAAAAAATCAGTTATATTATATATTTAGTTTTTTAAATTGAGAAATTCTTGGAGAGAATAAAATCCATGCATAATAAGCCAGGTGTACAATGTTATAACTGTCATGGACCGCTATATTTCCCGCTCAAATCTGTGGGGTTTACTAGCAAACAATTTTGGCATTGTTCAGATAGCAATGTCATTAAATTAGCTTTTCGTACGTGCAATTAAGTTTAAAATGATAAGAATTATTTATTTTCTTTAGGAAAATCAATGGATTTGGTGGAGGGTAGTGGAAGATAAACTCATTTTATTGGTTTTTTAAGTCACCAGATTTAGCTTTCGATTTCGTTTGCATGATTTACACGTTTGTTTATATTAATCTAGTATTTTATCAATATTTCTACTAAATTCCGGCCAAATTAATTAATTCGTTTTAGCGTGAAAGTTTAACAACCTTACATACACACTTAAACATTTTCGCATGTATAGGATAAAAAAAATTTTGTGTTTAAATAAAAAGAGTACGTACGTAGGATTTAAAATTTTTTGATGAAAATTTCGTTTCTGTATACACCCTTATTTTTTACGTAATAGGGGTCAAATCGATCTACTTTGTAATGTTTTTTTGTTCATAAGTTATACCACGCAGAAATGGAGGGTGAAATTGAAATGTCCTTATAAATGTGGACTGATAATTGTAACAAAACCGAATAAGGACCGTGTTTGAATATTTTTCGAGGGTAGTAATGCCAAGATAAGCCCTTATCTTATTTTTAGGGCTCCGTAGTCAACTAGGAACCCTTATATTTCGCCATGTCTGTCTGTCTGTCCGTCCGAGGATAATCTCGTGACCGTTTGCACTAGAAAGCTGAAATTTAGCACAAATATGTATATTAATCACGTCAACAAAGTGCAAAAAAAAAAAAAAAATTTAAGGTTCCCCCCCCCCCCCCACACGTAAAATATTTTTGTAGTGTATACCTACCTATGTCAAGTCAATGTTATACACAGATAGCACATTTTTGTAACTTTAAGTGGGGATACTTAAGTATTGTGATGCACTGAAAACTACGGAACCTCTGAGCGTGGCCCGACACGCTCTTGACCCATTGATATATTGATTGATTGATTGCCCATGATTATATATCAACATAAGATAACTCCTTACAATTATCCAAAACATAGAAAAAACCGGGCAATCAGAAATGTTATCAAACCCTTTAAATGTGCAACCACTTCTGCTAAAAGACAACAAAGTCATAGGAGCATTCATCTCTACAACTACATCAATAAAATACTCGACATACACCACTTGTCTGGTTACGAAATGAAAAATAAAATCAAGTGTTGGTTACTGGAACTGGATTATGATGATACGGAGAAGTTACTACAGATAAAACATTAATACGCCCATACGTACCCACAGAAAAACCACGTAGCCACCCTCAGACATACATACACACATACACACACATATACACTTGTATACACACACACACACACACACACATTCGCACGCGCACACACGCACACTCACACTCATGCACGCACGCGCCCACCGAGACACACACACCTCAAGACTACACATCATCTATACATTTCCTAAGATAAATTTTAAATATTATTTGTAAAGTATATTTATTTACTTAAGACTATTTGATAAGCTTATTTCCATATCACTAAATAGATGTATCTCATATTATATTGTACATAAAACTGTATTTGTTATCCGAGGTCGGGAGTGAGCACTGGTTTCTGTAACACAGGTTTGCATACCTATCACAGAAGTCAGGGGTTCCAAAACACAACTATTAATGTTTTATGTCAATAAAGAATTATTATTATTATTATAATGTTTTGGCCGGTCTTTTTTTTATTTTCATTGCCCCTATTAACCAGTCAATCCTTAAAAACGAAATTACCGCAGCCATCTGAGATACTTTTTATAGTTTGAATCGATTGGTCCGATTCGGGTTTAGTGTTCACAATCGATCTGACAAATCGATTATTTTACTTCAAGTAATCGATTTTTCGATATGCCTAGGCTGTATACCATGTTCCCTTGACCTAGGTCACGAATTTTGACATAAGCCTCTCCCAGCGATGGCCGATATTAAAACCGGTTGAAGACTCATACTTAAGAAGCTTTTGTGTGCAAGTGAACTTTAAAAGCATAATAGCTTTCGATCGTTGGGAAATGGATAATTCAGTTTTTGCGAAATATCGTATCTTATGATATATTTTTTTGAAGATTTTGACCTTTGAAGATCATTTACATTATATTTTTAAGAGAGGTAGGGCATAGCGATTTATCGCTCGAACTGGAGCAGCCCGATTGGTGAAATACCTCCAACTTACAGAAAACTGCAGCCAAATAACAATCACTTCGGTGTTCTTGTGTTCCTGCGTGTGAGTAAGATTTCCAGAGCTCCTTGGGGGTTCTATATTAGTAGCAGGGGTCAAGCCTTCAAGGTAAGGGCGACAAGTCCAGTAACAGATTTTGATTATGCTGTACTTGTCGCCCTTAAGCTAGGACTTACCACTTAACATCAGGTGGAATGAGGTAAATCTTTAAGTGCCATGTAAAAAAAAATACTCCCAAGTGCAATATTGTACGATTCGTAATGTGTTGAAAATGGCTATCCGTTTCTCTCCAACTGACCACGAGTCTCAAACGGTTTTAGCTTACGCCTCGTATAAATATTTACTATCCGTAACGTTTCCGGATTTTCGAATATAACCAAAAACAAAAATACATTTATAAAATTGTTTGGTACGAAGCATTCTAGAGTATGCCAGTGTAGTTTGGCGTCCACACTATGCGGTACATATACTAAGAATAGAGCGAATCCAGAAAAGGTTCATGTGGCATTTGGCTTATTCTCAAGGGGTAGCTAAAATAAAAAAATCATACGACGAAAGACTAATCCATTTTAAAATGACGCGAATAAATGATAGATTGAATTTTTTAGACCTTACATTTATTTACAAATTACTTAACAATAAAATAGATTGCCACGCTCTATTAAGTAAAATAAATCTAAGAGTGCCATATCGCATTCCACGAAAGCCCATAACACCCCTTTACCCCCCACTTCGCCGTACTGCTTTTGGTCGCAACTCGGCCATACCTAGATTCTGTAGCCTAGTTAATAAAAATAGTAGTAAAATAGATATTTTCAACGACACCTTTTGGAGTATCAAACGAGCATTTTATCCGGCCAAATAGGAACCTATATTTGTGGTACCTATCTACATTCTAGATTAAGTTAATTAGTGTATAAGTAGTATTTATTTTTGTCCCTTTTTGTCATGTGGTGTCAACCAGTAATTGGTTTATATATTTAACTTTTATGTTAGTTTTATAGCATGTTATAACTAAATTATGTAACATTATAAAAACTGTTGGTCGACCTTTCTGAATAAATAAATAAAATAAATATTGGAACCGGGCCTTAATCAACGAAGTACTGTCAACTCGTCAAGGTAAATACATAGATAGATAGATATACTTTATTGCATAAAACTTTACAGAAATAGGTTTTACAGATTGATTATAGTACAATTCAGGCGGTCTTATCGCTAGAAAGCGATCTCTTCCAGACAACCTTAAGGTAGAGGAAATAGTAGATGGCGAGAAATGGGTACGGCCGTGCAACATTAATAAAGTTTTATTTCTTGAATTATATTCATAGTATAGTATTATAAACATACATAAACTCATAGATATATAACATAATATATATTTATATATAACATAATATATAAATAATTCAATTTCAATATTAGTTCTTATGTTCACCAAAATAAAAGCGGGTGTGTAGTATGAGGTGTTTTTGATTGTACGAAAACGATGTTCAAATTATAAAGGTTAAAATATTGATTTTAGTTTAGTTTATGCCAAGCAGTTAACGAAAAAAACATAGAAGCATTTTAACGCAAAAAATGGCACCACGAAAACTAAGGCACGGTGGGCGTGGCTTAAAAAAGTGAGCTAGCGCTACGATTACCGTTTCCCGGACGACGCGAGTCTTAGGCGCGAACCAATTCACAGCGCGTTCCATCCTATTCTATAAGATGACATAACTAACGACCCCTTTAAAAAACGTCTATTTGTCGACCTAAACGCATTAGCCTTAAAGTTTATTTTCAAGTGTCGATACTTCATTACTACATCGCGTATCTGTTGCTTGTGTGCTTTACATTTGTGTGTGTTTTTGTGTCGATATACGAATGAAGTCAGTATTACGTCAATTCTTCCATGTTTTTTTTAGATACATAAATAGATACATTTTATTGCAAAGAAAATTTACAGAAATTGGTTTTACTGACATAATTAAGTACAATTTAGGTGGTCTTATTGCTAGAAAGCAACCTCTTCCGGACAACCTTTAGGTAGAGGAAATAGTAGATATCGAGAAACGGGTGCGGCCGTGCAACAAAATAAATTGAGAAAATATTTACAAATACATAAATATATATCAATAAATATATACATATCCATAAGGTATTTAATGTTTAAACAAACGTATAGAATAAACATATGAAATCAGATTAAATACCAACAAATGCTTAGCTTTATTTAAATACTTTGATAAAAGGTCGTGTTTAGGTAAGAGAAAGAAAGAAAGATTTTACTCTTGATTTGAAAACGGGAAGGGACTCGGATTTCCATTTTTTAGAAGATTTTTTCGTTTACTAATACCAAGAGCATACAATGTAAAGCAGTTTCATTAGTTCAGATACTCACCACTGCAGCGCTAATATTTCCATACTATCATGTCACTACGTATAACTATTAAATTTTTGTTTTTCCTTAGAGTAAGTAGTGGATATCAAAACCAATATCTCAAGTGACCAGACCAAACAAAATTTACAGTACACAGTACATACAATGTATTTTTTAACACGCTTTTATAAGCTTGGGCTATATCTAACTACGTATATATATTAGGGTTGCCCTTCTCAAGTCGATAATCGATTATGTATCGATAGATCATAACGGCGCAATACTATGGATATTATTGCTAGTCGATTTTATTATTTTTGTAGTACTATACGCCGTACTAGCGAACTTTAAATATTAGAAACAGAAAAAATGTATCTCCCCTTGCGGTGCGGGAAATGAACCCACGACCTTCACGTATCGCGCGTGCTGTTCTTACGTTATCGTAGGCGATGAAATTTTTCTGCTGTATCAACCGTTAGCCTTCTGGTAAGTGCCCTCTGCCGAATATGTTTAGAACTACATACTTATCGGCACCGCAAGGGGAGATAATTTTTTTCTGTTTCTAATATTATTGCTAGGCTTGAAATACTGTCAGGTTTGAATTTAAATTTATATCATTCCTTTAAATTAATTAATTAATTACTTTTTTAAAATTTCACACCACACTGTATGTCTTAGTGCAAAAGTTTTTTTCTACAATAAAAGTTGCTTAAATTACTCCTTATTACATTAGCTTTAAAACCCGTCAAAATCGATTTAGCCATTTCAGAGATTTGCCGAAACAGACACGAAGACAGACATAAATTGTAAAATATGTTATTTTGGTGTGTGTACCGTACTATATTTAATCATATATATACTTACTCCTATGAGTCAAAGTCAATATTTTTATTATAAATTAAATTAATAATACTTATGAATAGTCTCGTATTTTTTCTGTTTTTTTTTTATTTTTTAAGAATTTATGATAGCTTTCTATTTTTTTTTTAAATATGGACTCTGTCCCGCGTTTACAAACAACGCAGTGATTCCGCCAATGTCAAGTATAATAGCTTTCTATCGATAGTGTCGCAACACTAGTGTCAGTGTCAGCGTCATTGACGTTAAATGCTTGTGAAATATTGACATACTCACCTAAATTTAACTAATCGTCACTTTATTTACCTGATAATGACCTTTAATTTTACGGTGATGATCTTATGTCTTTATGTCAATTGATGACTTGGTGCGAATTTCGTTCTTCAAGTTTTTTTTACTAAAGACTTTAGGAACTACTCCCAACAACGAAACGAACAAACGAAACGTTTCGTTTTTGAAGATTAATCAAAAGTTCGGGAGTTAAAACGTGGTTTTTGAGTTGCATCCATACTAATATTATAAATGCGAAAGTTACTCTGTCTGTCTGTCTGTTTGTCTGTCTGTCCGTCTGTTACTCTTTCACGCCTAAACGGCTGAACGGATTTTAATGAAATTTGGTATAGGTATACGTTGAATCTCAAGAACGGACATAGGCTACTTTTTATTAGAAAATAAGGGGGGGATGGGGGTAATAGCACCTTTATTTTTGAAGTTAGAGATATGATATTATTGTTATTGGATATACATTGATATTGGACTGACGACATCGTCAGATGTGCGGGGAGCCGCTGGATGCAGATAGCGCAGGACCGCGCGTTGTGGCGTTCTGTGGGGGAGGCCTATGTCCAGCAGTGGACGAAAAGAGGCTGATGGATGGATGGTTGGATATGATATTTGGTACAAATATAGCTCGAAACTTGGATTAAAATATAGACTACTTTTTGTTTCGAATATTAGGGGAGAAAGGGGTAAAACCGACCATGAAAGGATGTAGTCCAAGCGAACGAAGTCGCGGGCACAGCTAGTAAATAATATTTTGTTTTTTAATCACGCTTTAGACGCATTCGAAGTGATTTGGTTACAATTATGAGAATTTAAAATTGCTATCTGTCGACGGATCCGACATATTTCGTTTTTGGAAGTAGACCTCAGCTTTTCACACGGGCTTTGTCCGGGTTTCTAGGTATTTAAAATCCCTACCAATATTATGAATGCGAAAGTAACTCTGTCTGTCTGTTACGCTTTCCCGCTTAAATCTCTCAATCGATTTTGATGTTTGGCACAGATAATCTTTAGACCCTGAGAAAGGACATAGACTACCTTTTATTGCGAAAAAAAACCATGTAGTCCACGTGAACGAAGTCACGGGCTCAGCTGGTTAATAATAAACTTTTTATACAATTTTCAAACTTTTTAAAATCTTTTGGGCTACCACCAAAAACGAAACGTTTTGTTTTTGAAGAAAACTCTAATATTCGGGAGTTACAACGTGGTTTTTGATTTGCATTTAAATAATTTTCAGTTTTTTTTTTAAACTGGTTAAGTTTATTCGTTACAAACAAAAATATAAATGTTTCCTCTTTGTTTTTTTTTAATACACTTGAAGGTTGACCTCATCCCACCTGATGTTAAGTGGAAATGAGGTCCTAGCTTAAGGGCTATAAGTAGGTACAGCATAATAATAGCTGTTACTGGACTTGTCGCCCTTACCTTGAAGGCTTGACCCCTGCTACTAATGTAGCATCCCCCAGGAGCTCTGGAAACCTTACTCACACACAGGAACATAACAACACCGAAGTGATTGTTATTTGGCTGCGGTCTTCTGTAAGGTGGAGGTATTTCACCAGTCTGGCTGCTCCAGTTAGCTATCTCTCTTAATCCTATTTGTCTATTCTTCTCTTAATTGTATTCGTGTAGACAAAATAAATATTTGTACGGACTTAAGATTTCAAGGAAGACCAAAAATGTTATTCCATTTAATCGAAAATTCTTTCTACGGAGTTTTAAATACCTCTTGGAAAGGATACCTACTTACTATAGATATTTTTTCTTCTCATAATCACCAGAATGTTAATACAACCGTAAAAATTAAGTTTTATAGACGGAGACGCAATTTTTCAACTTGACAATTAGTGAGGAAAAAAATGCAAGAGTATTTATCGTTGTTTAATAATTTCCGCAATACGTGTAAAAAGCCTAAAGGTTGTTTTTAATATTGAGAAGGAATTTGTATTGTTCAAGAAATAATTTCCTGTTCATAAGAAAGAGGATGTAACCGTGAATAATATAATCACTGTATACGCACTATCGAAAACGAAACAATGATGGTGTTTCCTTTTTGAAGAATATTCCAAAATTCGGGATCATTTCGCACGATTTCGGTATCAGTTGGTTACAAAGACTCTGTGTACCAGTTTTTTTTAAATAGAAAGAAAGAAAATGCATTTATTGACGATCACACAATTACCGAACACACAATATTAGACAGTCTACATAAAACATAAGGTATCGTGTGAGGCCAACTTGGGTTCCACCTTAGCAAATGCTGCTACGGCATGTATAATACCGCAGCAGCGTATTCTGGTGGAAACAAACTGCCTGGGAAAATAGCAAGAGCCCTGGCTCCTGCTAGTTCCCCACGAATTAGAGTGGCGTTAAAATGTTAACAATTATTATACAATACATACAATGAAGAAATCATTAACAATGTTGATGACAAACCAGTATATCTCTAAATATTTTAACTTTTTTTGTATATTTTAATCAAGTTTAATGTTAGCACAAATAAAATGTTAAATATCACAAACAAAATAACATATACATAACGTATGGGTCGAGAATAACTTTAATTCTCGGAAATGTTTTATATAAGCTTTGTATATTTTATTTAAGTACCTAGTATAAGGGAACATTGTTACATTGATAAGAGTAAGTGTCGAGTATTCTTGCCGGTTCTTCTCGACATGATCAACATTCCGAACACGGCGGTAGAATACTTTGTACTGACGATTCATAAGTGCTTATGTTAAGTTTACACGAATAAATATGTTTTCTATTCTTTCTATTCTATTCTATCATGAAAATAACCTATTAATTTCTTAAGTAAGAGGTAGGTAAGGCTGTGGTGATCTACTAACATAAAACGAAAGAACAAACGAATGGTTTTTGAAGAATAATGAAAATTCTGTAGTTACGTTGATTCGTAGAAATAACGTTTCGGTTTTATAGAAACGCTTTATTCGCATTCAAAGTGGAATTAAACGTTAGTAAAAGAGTTTGTGGCATTTGTAGGCACTAGGCAAATACTCTATTAAGTACACAAGTTAGTATGTAGTTTTAAGAGATCCTGATGAGAGATACAAAATTAAACGCACAAACGAAAGCGTTCGTTATTGAAGATAGTAGGTAGTCTTATCTTCGAAATTATTCATCGATTTTATTATTTTTATAGTACTATACGCCTTTAAATCTTAAGTTTAAATCAAATTTTTCTGTTTCTAATATTCGAAATTATTCGTTGGCAAAAGATTTTAAGTACCGATTATTATTTTCCTACCGTAAAAATGCGTTAAATACAAAATAAATAAAAAACATTATGAAAATACCCTATTGGGTACCATCGCATACTTGGCATCGTATTAAATCAGTATTTTTATTGAATTCTAAAATTTTTTTTATTAACTATTGAACGGACTAAAACGGCTTCCTTATTTTAAATCCTGGCACTTAATCCACTAGACTATGAAAGCGTTTATCGACGAATAATCGACAATCGACTATTTGAGAGACAGCCATAATCGCCTGTTATTAAAAACTAGCTGTGCCTGCGACTTCGTTCGCGTGGACTACATCCTTTCATGGTCGGTTTTACACCTATCTCCCCTAATATTCTAAACAAAAAGTAGTCTATATTTGTGCCAACTTTCATATCTCTAACTTAAAAAATAAACATTTTCCCATATAAACTTTCAAAGGTGGCATTACCCCCCCCCCCCCCCCCTTACTTTCTAACAAAAAGTAGCCTATGTCCGTTCTTGAGGTTCAACGTATACCTATGCCAAATTTCATCAAAATCGGTTGAGAGGTTTAAGCGGGAAAGTGTAACAGACAGACAGACAGACAGACGGACAGACAGACAGACAGACATAGTTACTTTCGCATTTATAATATTAGTAGGGATACACATAAATACGTACTTTATAATTAGCTTACTGAGTGTCATTATTGATTGCATTACGCATTAAAGACATATTAGAGTAAGTAGGTATTTGTTACGTATTGCAAATCTCTTGATGACGCAGTTTAACGAGAATATTCTATTTTTATCGTCTCTGGATATCCGGTCAGGTTATAAATATACATGTGGCTTATATCTTTCATTTGGACTAATATTAAAAATAAATAATAATAAATAAATGCGCCAGACAACCACACCATACCTGGTCACAAACTAAGGTTTTCCCTTGTACTATGAGCACCAGACGATACTAACTGGGGGCGACATCCCAGCACACCCAGACCCAATTCAATTTAGAAAAGATCGTTCTCCAAATTGACCTGACCAGGAATCGAACCCGGGACTTTTCGGGTTTTGGCCGCCTACCTTAGCCAATGCGCGACCAAGGTCGTCAAACAAATAACAATTGATCTGACCGGGAATCGAACCCGAGACCTTGCGCGCTTTGGCTGCCTACCTTAGCCAATGCGCCACCGAGTTCGTCAAACAAATGACAATTAAGCTTTTTTTATTAATTGCCTTGTATAATAGAAATATTGAACAACATAAACCATAAGCCCCAGAAATTTAGGCGTCAGACACTTGTGACGTCGTGTAACGTGGGTCTGAATATATAAAATGATGCGTATATAATATCAATAAATTGATTATATATTTATTTTACTATTGACAAACTAACTGTACGTCTTAGTACAAAATTAGTGATAAGATTAACTTTTTATTGTAAATCAAACTGCTGAGTTTTTTGCCAGTATCTTCTCGGTAAATACGGGCATTACTAATGTAATCTATATGAATAAAAAAATATTAACTTTGCTTTCTGTAAATCTTCCTAAGGCTTTGCAAATTTAAATATCTAGGATAGGAAAACTACAGATTGGTAATACGTTGATGATTAACACGAGTAAATGAGTCATTTCAATAAATTGTATGGTTTGTGATTAAACGCTTTGGGTAACTGCCATGAATGGAATTATATAATTTATTTGTAAAGTATCTACGAGATCATTTTGGTTGCGGTTTTGCGAAGAATATTAAAGTAGATACTAGCTGTTGCACGCGGCTTCATCTACGTTTTTTTCTAAAGATGTGCCGACTAGTCGGTTAAGCCGACTATTTAACGGCTAAGCCGATTATTCGACGGTTTAACTCACTGATATCGAACGCAAAGCCAGGGCGACGCATTAGTAAATCAACAAAAAGTACTCTCTCTGTGGTCGGTCCCTCATATGTGTGGATCGTGGTCAGCATGTTGGTTGAATCTTTTTTTTTTATATTGCACTTCAAGATTGACCTCATCCCACCTGATGTTAAGTGGTAATGAGGTCCTAGCTTAAGGGCAACAAGTACAGCACAATAAAGCTATTACTGGACTTGTCACCCTTACCTTGAAGGCTTGACCCTTGCTACTAATGTAGCACCCCCAGGAGCTCTGGAAACATACTCTCACGCAGGAACACAACAATACTGAAGTGATTGTGATTGCTGCGGTCTTCTGTAACGTGGAGGTATTTCACCAGTCGGGCTGTTTCAGTTCGAGCGATAAACCGCTATGCCTTACCTCTCTTAAACCTCTGGAACGGACGATCTGACTCCACCGTTTTATATCCGATGCGTCTCTCACAGCCGTATACAATTTGGACGATGACGTTTCTTTTATTTGATCGGTCCATCTAGTTGGTGAGCGACCGCGCGATCTTTTGCCTTCGGTGTTCCCAACAACAATCAATTTTTCCAAAATGGCCGTCGCCTCTGCGCACGGTATTGCCGAAATACGATAGCGTTGTTGGCATACAGTACAAAAAGTACTAGGTAATCTTAAATTGGATGCGTCAATAAATAATTAAGGAGAGTCATACTAACACGTGTTAGTTTTTGTTTCGTTAAGTTTTTGTCTAAAACTTTTTGTAAAAATGGCTGTATGTAAACACTTGGACTTCGTACGGTAATCCTCAATATTTATAGGAAGTTGTTTGATGTTTTGACTATTAAGAAATCATGATTACAAATTAATTGAGTCCTTACGATATTGTTTACAACTAATTTGACCAAAAAGAACGTCAAGGTAAACAATGGCAGTTCGATTTTAGTTAGATACACGACTTATGGATGGTTCCAATCACAGAACATTAAAAATAATTACTTTCTATGATCTGAGGTTCCAATATTTAACGATTCGTAACGTCTCATGCGGGAGGAGACTTTATAAAAATAGAAAAAGTGTCTAACATTTAAAGTAAAGAAGATGTTATAAGCAGTAATGCATTTTTTGACGACCTCCGTAGCCGAGAGGCGAGCGGGCCTGACTTTGGCGAGCGCCATCTCTGAGGTTCCGGGTTCGATCCCCGGTCGGGTCAATATGGGAAACGAACTTTTCCATATTGTCTCGGGTCTGGGTGTTGTGGTACCGTCGTTGCTTCTGATTTCTGTAACACAAGTGCTTAAGCTATTTACCACAGAATCAGAACAATGTATGTGATGTTGTCCAATATTTGTCCAATTTTCAAAGTTTTATTATATTTATACAGAATGCTTATAAGATCTGTAATAAATAATTAATTAAAAAGCACTATACTTACCAAGTTAAAATATATACTAATATTATAAGTGAAAGAGTAACTATCAGTCTGTCTGTCTGTTTGTCTGTCTGGTTTTCACGCCTAAACCACTGAACAGATTTTGATGAAGTTTGGTATGGGTAGGATACGTCGAACCTCTAGAACGGACATAGGCTACTTTTTGTTTTGAAAATGAGGGGAAAGAGGGAAATACTGCCCTTAAAAGTATATGTGGGAAAACAATTACTTTTTAAATTAGAATGGATAAAAATATAGACTACTTTGGTTTTAAATATTAGGGGAATAGGGGTAACAGCTACCATAAAAGTAGATATATATGGAAAAACCCTGTAGTCCACGTGAACGAAGTCGCGGGCACAGCTAGTCATTCGATCCCCGGTCGGGTCAATATGGGAAACGAACTTTTCCATATTGTCTCGGGTCTGGGTGTTGTGGTACCGTCGTTGATCCTGATTTCTGTAACACAAGTGCTTAAGCTACTTATCACAGAATCAGAGCAATGTATGTGATGTTGTCCAATATTTATTTATTTATTTATTTATTAATATACAAACGATAATAACTTAAACTATCAAACTAGTGTCCTCTATCCATAATCTAGGCATGTTGGTTGTCAGTAAATTTCATACAATTATCTATTCACGTATAAATCAATTTCAACAATTTCATTGTAATATTAAAATAAACCGCTGTTTTCTACATGCGTATAAATATTATATACGGTACATACACCAAATAACATTTTTCTATCTTTGAGGTCCCGGGTTCGATTCGTCGGGTCAATATGGGAAACGACCTTTTCTATATTGTCTCGGGTCTGCGTGTTGTGGCACCATCGTCGTTTCAGATTTCAGTATCTTAAGCTACATACCACAGAATCAGCAATGTAAGTGATTTTGTCCAATTTTTATATGTATGATAGCAGTGTGTAACCCAGTTTTCTGATCAAAAAACTTCGTTTTCTCACACAATTGTAGCGTGTGACTCTCAATAGACCATGTGCGATAATTTCTCATCCAAGTTTTAATTGATGTTGTGTGCCAAGTAGTAATTATGATCACGAAGGTATGCGTCAGACTTGGGTATGATAAAAAGTGACGTTTCAATATAATATCTATACCCTTAGCATGTATAGTCGTAATCAAAGACAAGCTGCTCGCCGCGACTTCGTTCGCGTGCACTGCTGGATTTTGATTTTTTTTTTATAACGCACTTCAGGATCCCACCTGATGTTAAGTGGTAATGAGGTCCTAGCTTAAGGGCGACAAGTACATAATAAATCTGTTACTGGACTTGTCACCCTTACCTTGAAGGCTTGTAGTTTGTGTTTGAATTTAAATTAAGTGTAGGTAATGTAAAAAAATTAAGATTAGATCGTTCACAGAAAGAAACTCTTCAGCTTTATAAATAGATTATATAATATAGATATATAAAACATGCAGCCTACGAGTTCTAAGTCCTAAAAATAAAATTAAAAAAAGTGTGAAAAAAGCCCTTTTTTGATACCTATAATGAGGAGTTGTTATAAAAAAATTTTAGGAAATCCGCCATTTTCTTTCGGCGGCCATCTTGAATTTGAAATTTGTTATTATTAATATATTCTGCTAGTCAAGCCCTTTTAAATGATACCCATATTGTGGGAGTTGTGTTAAAACATTCAATCTATAATTTAGAGACGGCGGCCATCTTTGATTGATTTTTATCAAACATAGCTAAGAACACTCCCGACTTATTCATCTTTCAAACAAGAAAATCAAAATCGGTTCATTTGTTCGGGAGCTGCCATAGACAGATACACACACAGATACGTCAAACTTATAACACCCCGTCGTTTTAGTAGGAGTTAATATTTTGAATACAAATTTGACTCATAACCGAATCAGTTTAAAGTCAAACTTGACCTAATTGTGCAATCTCCGACACTGTAACGCGAATTGTTATTAGTTATTATTGTTGTTGATTAAGAAATAGATAAGCATCATCATTATTTTGAACAATGTAACCTCACTTACTGATATTTGGTTATACTTTCCCTTTCAGTACCCTTAGCGGAAATTCAGCCGCTAATTGTCTACTTGACAGTGTTAACAATAAAATATGAAAAGTGTTAGATATGTTAGCTTATTAGTTAAGTAATAATTTTACATTTTTATTTTTTAAATAAAAGCATAGTTAGTATTTAATTTTTGCAAAATAAATTTTACTTTTTTTTTATCTGTGGAACAAAGGAACCATTGCAATCCGGAAATGACAGCTGTCGGCGAAAATTATTAATTTTATTGTGGTGAAACAATGATTATTTTACCGATTAAATTGAATTATTGTGTCTCTTACTATATTAAGAATTTATTTAAACATTTTCCGTTTATCTAAATTAAGTCGTTCCTATGCGTATCGGTTCGATGTCTAGAACGTTGACGTCATTATTGCAACAGTGACGTGCCTTGGCGTTTTCGCGCGGTTTTTAAATGTGTTACACAAAATCTTATTTTTCTCTGGTTAGTTACATTTTTTCCAGATAAATCGAATTGCTTGGGATACAAAATGAACGGGCGCACATTTTACAATACTTTTTCAAAAACTGTCAAGTAGCCAATTGAGTAGTTTGACGTAGTGCCGCTACTCTCGCTGGGGCGCCACTAAAATTTCTAAACCATTTCGTGGCTTGGGAAGGCCTATTCCTGAAAACGTATTATGTTGGATCCGATGACAAAGATCAACTTTTAGTTCTTATAATCGTACCCAATTCACTTCTTATGCTAAAGCGTCTTCATAAAACAAACCATTTTTAAGCCCGCTTTAATTTTTATGCTTTTGATTAATCTTTAGGGTGACCCCCTAAAGACTACCAAAAATTATAGGCCTTCAAAGAAATAAAATAAATAAATAATAATAAATGCGCCAGACAATCACACCAATCACCTGGTCTCAAACTAAGGTTTCCTTTGTACTATGAGCACCAGACGACGGATACTAACTGGGGGCGTCATTTTAGCACACCCGGGTCAAATTTATCGCACGAGACGACAAAAGTTTTGATACTGTTGATTGGCGAATAGTACACCGCAATCGTTTTGTCAGCCAATCAGCAGCTGACGCACTGACTTCAATCGATTTTGACGTTTGTTAAGAGCGCGATAAAATTTAGTCGCGTTGCGTATGCTAGGCCTGTTGGTCAGCCTTAGAGTAGCTTGCCTCTCAATATAGTGAGTTTAAGAAGGGAAACCGAGTTAGAAAGGACCTCTCAGTCACTCTGAAACGCATGCATAGTGCTCTCGCCCTCTTACTTATGGATTGGGAATACAAATTACTCGCAATCAAACCTCAAAGAATAAACGTCATATAAATAAATATTGGACAACATCACATACATTTGCTCTGATTCTGTGGTAAGTACCCTAAGCACTTGTGTTACAGAAATCAGAAACAACGACGGTACCACAAAACCCAGATCAGAAACAATATAGAAAAGATCGTTTTCCATATTGACCCGACCGGGGTCGAACTCGGGACCTCAGAGATGGCGCGATGCCAAAGTCAGGCCCGTTCGCCTCTCGGCTACGGAGGTCGTCAATATAATATTTTTAACAATTTAGTAACACTACTTGGAAAGCAAACGTCATTATGTGATGACTAGCGTGTCTGCGAGTTGCAAGCCGCCATTATGAAGCAATTTTTATAGTTTTTGTGAATGAAAGCTTTGATTGGAGTTCAAGAAACTATATGATAGATAGATAGGCACACTTTATTGCACAGAACAATTTACAGAAATTAGTTATACAGACATAATTAAGTACAATATTAGAAACAGAAAAATTGTATCTCCCCTTGCGGTGCAGGAATTGAACCCACGACTTTCACGTATCGCGTGTGCTGCTCTTACCAACTGAGGTAACCTCATTAACATTAGGTGGGATGAGGTCAATCTTGAAGTGCATTATAAAAAAAAAAGATAAATAACACAATATATAGATATACATATATACAAATAAGTAAAAGTGTGCGCGTTTTCGACAAAAATGTCCCAATTCCTTCCTCTCCCCATTCTTCGGGGCACTCCACTTTGCCTGCGTAACAGCCTAAGCATTCTCGGCATGGATATCTGCTGCAATCTTAATCAAGGTCATTACATCGAGAGTCTCATCTCATTAGCATCCAAAAAACTGGGGATTCTGAACAGAGTGCGTCGGTTTTTCACGCCGGACCAGCTTTGTCTTTTATATAAGACTCAAGTCCGGTCTTGCCTGGAATACTGCTCGCATCTCTGGGACGGTTCCGCCAAATACCTCATGGATGCCCTTGATAGGTTGCAGCGACGGGCTGTGCGCATAATTAACGATGAAGAGATTACTGGGAACCTCGAACCTCTTCAACTACGTAGGGACGTTGGTTCATTAAGTGTCTTTTATCGGCTTTATCATGGGGAGTGTTCCGAGGAACTATTTTCCCTTATCCCACCCTCTCCTTTCCTACACAGAACCACAAGAGCCGGCCAACGATGTCATCGCTTCACCGTGGAAAATATTCCATCACGAACCAAAAAGTTCGGTAACTCTTATCTTTGCCGGACCATAAAGAAGTGGAACTCGTTGCCGGCTCATGTGTTTCCTCCTTCCTTTGACATGGATTCCTTCAAAAGGAGCGTGAAGAAACATCTTGCGGGCCAGTATGGCGATGCTAACGGATAGGATATTTTGATATCAAATCCGTTGTCATCGCGATGTGGGTTCCTCTCTTGCTTACCATCAGGCTGGGAGGAGCCAATATACGGCGCTACTATAAAAAAAAAAAAAAAAAAAAAAAAAAAAAAAAAAAAAAAAAAAACATGCTTATCAAATATAAAATCAAGTAAAGTAACGCTTTAGTCGCATTCTGAGAATGAAAAATTGCTATTTAGTCTGTATGAATAAAAAGGTTGACTATGCAATTGTTTTTATAGTAGCGCAGTATATTGGCTCCTCCCAGCCTGGTGGTAAGCAAGAGAGGAACCCACATCGCGATGACAACGGATTTGATACCGAAACATTGACTTAAAAAGAACCCTTGCATAAATACAAACAGTCCAATTTCATTTATCTATCGATAAATGCGTAGACAACTCTCAATCTGGGTCCAATCGTTTTTATCACGTGTTGCTACACAATTTGTATGAGAAAGTAACTAAACATAGCTTGCTTTTATTATCATAGTATTGAGGGCGCCATTATTAAATTTACGTAACCTTTTCAAATACTGACAACCTCCGTAGCCGAGAGGCGAGTTGACCATTATGTTGATTTATTGGTGTGAGGAACGACAGTCCCTTGCTAAGACATTGGGTGGCAAGCCACGTGTCACCTACTGTCAGATAAGTTAAATTAGGTTAGTAAACTAACATAGTTTTATTTGTTAATATGGATTCTTGGTTTTTTTTTATATTGCACTTCAAGATCGACCTCATGCCACCTGATGTTAAGTGGTAATGAGGTTCTAGCTTAAGGGTGACAAGTACAGCATAATAAATCTGTTACTGGACTTGTCGCCCTTACCCCTGCTACTAATGTAGCACCCCCCAAGAGCTCTGTAAACCTTACTCACACGCAGGAACACAACAACACAGAAGTGATTGTTATTTGGCTGCGGTCTTCTGTAAGGTGGAGGTATTTCACCAGTCGGGCTGCTTAAATTTATACATATATGATAGTAGTTTTTGACACATTACAAATCGTAAAATATTGGAACCGGCCATTAAACGCCCAGGCACAGAATTTCATCACACAGTTGTTTGTTGGCTGGAAATCGAACCCAGGACCTTTGCTCCAACAGCTTGGAGTTCCAACCATTATTCCACTGGACTATCTAAAATCTGGCTTAAGCCATGAACAATTTATCGTCTCCGATATCTCAATGGTTAGGTTACCTTCATAACCTAGATTAAACACAAAGACTACATCTAGATACAACCTCTAATCAGGTCTTACTTCAATGATAGACAGACAGACAGTTATTATACCCGAGCGCTATTCATGACTCGTTACTGGCAGATTTTGTTGCACGACAGTGTTCTAGCCAAGTTATGTTGCCTTACTAAATAATATATTGAACAACATCCCACACCGACTTATCACGAATAGGTTTTATTTACTAGAAACTAGCGACCCGCCGCGGCTTCACGCGCATGTTATGACAACCTCCGTAGTCGAGAGGCGTCGCGCCATCTCTGAGGCCCCCGAGTTCGATCCCCGGTCGGGTCAATATGGGAAATTAACTTTTCTATATTGTCTCGGGTCTGGGTGTTGTAGTACTGTCGTTGTTTCTGATTTCTAAAACACAAGTGTATTAGCTACTTACCCCAGAAGCAGAATAATGTGTGTGATGTGGTCCAATACTTATTTTTATTTATTTATTATTTATTAATTTCATTCATTATTTATTCACAGATTTTGTGTAAACTTCAATGCCTACTTTATAGTTTGCACAAAGCCTAAACATTTAATTTGGATCAGTGAGCCTGTTCTTGAGTTATAAAATTATAACTAAAAGTGGCATTAATTTTTTATACTAGCGATCCGGCGAACTTCGTTTCGCCTTAGAAGATTTTCCCGCGCATTCGACGAAAGACATTTTAAGACTCATTTTTCTACACCTTCGGTTACATTGTTCAAATTTTACCATCCCTAATTTTGTAGCCTATGTCAAATTAGAAGAATGTGGCATTCTATTGGTGAAAGTATTTTTTAAATCGGCCCAGTACTTTTTGAGCCTATTCATTACAAACATACAAAAATAGGTACAAATCTTTCCTCTTTATAATATTAGTATGATTGATTGATAAAGCATTTACGGGTCTGTGAAAAATACTAAACATATTAAAAAAAAATGCATAAACATATAAATAAATAACGTGTAAACGTCTCAGTTTAACACATAAGCTTTTTGTTGCTTAATACTGTATTTTAACCAACACAAAAATGATGGCAGTTTTGTTCAACATTCAAACTATTTCGGTTACTGCACATTATCAAATCCAGAGTTAAATCCCACTTAGTCTCAACTCATTAAATATAGCGGTCCCGGCGAACTTCGTTTCGCCTTAGAGAATTTTTCCCGCTTTTCTGTTGAAATTTTTCAAATTTTGCCAAGGATCCCTAATTTTGTAGCATAGTCAAATTGGAAGAATGTAGCATCCTATTGGTGAAATATTTTTTTAAATCGGCCCAGTACTTTTGGAGCCTATTCATTACAAACAGACAAACATACAAAAATAGGTACAAATCTTTTCTCTTTATAATGTTAGTGTAGATTAACTAGTGTGCTCTATCCCTAATCCTAGCTAAGATGTTAGTTTTTAGTAAATTTCATACTACACATTTGTTTTGAGTTTTTTTTATTTTATATGTCATAAATACAGTTTATTTATGTTTATCAGATATTCTGAATATAGTTATTAAGCCCTAATTTATGTGTTTGCACGCCTGTACGCATTTCTTATTCATCATCTACTTTTTCCTTTATATAAGCGTTTGCCTGTAAAACTAGTTTCTGTAAATGTGTGTGTGCAATAAAAGTTATCGAACAAAGTGTCTTCAACGTAGTGAAAAACTTTATATTATTTTATTTTTTAAAGTGACGTTTAAGGGTCAATCAATTAATCAAATATTTCTTTATTCAAGTAGGTAACACTTTTGATTCGTTTCTGAATTACTACAAAAGTTTGTTTTTAAAATAAATCCCAAAATCTGTATGTAGTTTTTTTGTCCTGTGAACTAATTTGCACTCTATGTTGTCATGTATATAATTTGCCATAAAAGAGACATGCTGTTGAGTATGTATGTGTCTTCTCAGCAGGATCAACGTCGAGGCGCTGGTAGGAAAAAATAATTGACGTGCAAGAGAAAGAAATTGTGAATCTACTTGCAGAAATAAATAACTTATTTTCGGTCTGACCCATACGGAGCAAGTGTACAAGGTTAGGCCTAACGAAGTGTTGATTCTAATTGAGTAATCTCGCTCACAATGGATTAGCTCACTGTATCTTATAACGATGAGAAGAGTTCCGTAACGTTTTGATTAAACCAGCTGCTTAAGAACGAAAACAACGGTCAAAGAGGTTTAATTAGTTACAGTTTTGTATTACGATTATGAATTGCCATTTAAGTAACCATATATATATATATATATATATATATATAAATGATACATACAATTGTCTGTTAATATAGTAAGTATCTCATCTATCTATCTGTATTTCCACAATCACTTCTGTGTTGTTGTGTTCCTGCGTGTGAGTAAGATTTCCAGAGCTCCTGGGGTGTGCTACATTAGTAGCAGGGGTCAAGCTTTCAAGCTAAGGGCGATAAGTCCAGTAACAGATTTATTATGCTGTACTTGTCGCTAGGACATCATTACCACTTAACATCAGGTGGAATAAGGTCAATTTTGAAGTGTCCTAAATAAAAAATCCCCAGCGAGACATACATCACTATTTCCATAAATTCTGCCTAACTTTCGCATTTAAAATACAAGTACGATTTTTCGTTCTTCAAACCAGAGGGTCTACTCCCAAAAACGAAACGAACAAATGAAAGGTTTCGTTTTTTGAAGATTAATAAAAATTTTGGGAATATAAACGTTGTTTTTGATTTGTTATATATTTTGTTTTTTGAAAAAGCTTGATGTGCTTTCGAAGTGAGTTGGTTACGATTATGAGAATTAATAATTGCTATACGTCATCGGATCCCACATATTTCTTGTTCTAGATACGGAACCAGAATACGAAATCCGAATTTCTGTTTCGGTTTCTCAAACTTGGTTTGGCAACAGCTCGTAACTGTTCTTTCACATCGGATCTCTATACAAACACGCCCCCTCGCTGTTGATTTTGGTTGCTCAACCTTTGTGTACTATTTGTGGCATTCGAAGTTCACTAAGTTGCGTAACTTGGCTCGATTTTATCTAAAAAATCGTTCCATAGACTAGGAGTCTATTCCCAAAAACGAAACGAACAAACGAAAGGTTTCTTTATTGAAGATAATCGAGAATTTTGGAAATTCGGGAGTTAAAACGTGTTTTTTTATATTTGTATAATTAATCCTTTAACAGACCAGGGGGTCTTCTTCCTGAAAAGGAAATAAGTCGGGTCCGATGATAGACAGCAATTTTTAATTAAATCTTTTTTAAAATAAACGTAATCAATTTTGAATCCGAATAAAGCGTTTTTAAATAACAAAAAGTTTGTAACTCCCTAATTTTCGATTAAAAAACGAAAGCTTTCATTTGTCCGTTTCGTTTTCGGGAGTAAATCTACAATAGACATTTTTGTTTCTTTTAAATATTTAAAGTTAGCTAGTGCGGCGTAAATCATAAAAATCGATTAAGATGCCAGGTGTCTTCGATTCCGTGGTTTTCAAACATTTCTGCAACGAATGTACCACGGGCCGATAAGTATGTAGTTCTAAACATATTCGGCAGAGGGCACTTACCGGAGGCCAACGGTTGATACAACAGAAAAATTTAATCGCCTACGATAACTTGCGGTTAGCTCAGTTGGAAGAGCAGCACGCGCGATACGTGAAGGTCGTGAGTTCTGTCCCGCACCGCAACGGGAGTTAAAATTTCTCTGTTTCTTTAAAATATCTAAAGACCTACAGTACAAACTCTTCAGTTTTATAATATTTGTTTAGAATCAAAGCGATGACTTATTAAGATATGATCTCAAGCCGTCAGTTTAGTATTCCGTAATCAAAGGGAAGCGTGCTGCGAGATATTATTGCTATATTATTGTAATACGTTTGTATATAAGGATGTATACATACGCCGCAATAATGTATGCACATACATTAGTTATATGTCTGGAAAACATATGTTTACGGTGTGGTCATCTATGTACAGTCACAAGTTGTAAAGCTTAAACACTTATATAATGAAGATCCTATAAGGTTTACTTTTGAATGAGTATTATTGCACATGCCTGTACCACATTTATTTATTTATTTATTTTGACATCCAGTGGTTGTTACATTGTTCCTTATAAAAATATGGTCTTTACATAGTATAAATGCACAACCTTTTAAGGCGTCACATCATTCACAAAAAATTGACACATAATGTATCTTTAATAATATAAAACAGTTTTTTACAAAAATAAATATTTTAAAGAAAGAGAAAAAAAAAGAGACCCCACCTTTCATTTCTTAAACATCATCAATGCAGCTCCTTCAAAGCTGGGTAAACTGTCACTAAAAATGTCTACATCCTTACTGATATTGTTATAAGTAGATGATAATCTAGAAAAAAAAGTAGACCATATTTTAATCCAAGTTTCGAGCTATATTTGTACAAAATTTCTTTCTAACTTAAAAATTTCGCCCGCGCTCATTTGTCAACGCGTAACTAGTCATATTTTAGACAATTCACACAAAATCTTTATAAAATGTAGACTATGTGTTATTCTGATGTATGATCTATAATATTGTAAAGGTTCCTTAAAATCCATCTTGTAGTTTTTGAGTGAAAGAGTTACAAACACCCATCCATCCATACATACAAACTTTCGCCTTTATAATATAAGTAGTGATAAACAGACGACAAAATGACGATATAGTAGTACACGTGTCCCGGATTCAAAATGGCAAATTAATTCACATTTTTGAGTATCGTATAAATACTAACACATTAATCAACAGTTACACTGATCAATGCAACACGGAACTGAACCTGGTACTTTTTGGGCAAATCGAGGCCGCCAACACTCCATAAGGCGCGCATACAAATGGTCAGATTACAACCATTTTGTTTTGTTTTGCAACATTATTGCTATTACGTGTAAGGCTATGTTAGTTTGTCATGATCAACTTCGGAACAGCTGTTTGGGCGACGTAGGTACTTATAGGAACGACCACTATTCTCGTGAATACTTTAGCAGCTTAACATAACCCCCACTCTTAACCACCACCTACCCTATTATAATTTCCATTTAAGTAAGTTTTTTGTAATAAAATATGTTATCTTTCTACTGACAGTCGTCACTCGTCAAGGTACTGCCGGAAGACCAGCGGTCATCAGCTGCAGTGGTATCGTAGGTATATATGTAATACCATATCACTGTAGCTTATGCTGAACCACTGTGGCTTATGCTGAGGAAGGCACCTATTGACCACTCTGTACATTTTCACTTTGTATAATGTACCCTTTTTTATTTTTGTATTTTTTTTCTGTATGTATCTATGTATTTATGGTAATTTATGTCTTTTCTTTCTTTCTTTCTTTCTTTCACCACCCCAAAAACGAAACGAACAAACGAAAGGTTTCGTTTTTGAATATTGAATTAAGTGTTTTGGAATTAAACCATGGTTTTTAATTTGCATACATATTTTTTTGTTTTTTGTTCCTACTTATAGGACCGACCACTGATCTCCTGGTGGCTTGAGCAGCCATTAAGAACCCCCATTCTTAAGCACCACTTAGGTTCATCGCACAAAAACGAAATATGTCGAATAGGATGACGTATATTAATTTTTATTTCTCATATTCATAACCGACCCATCGATTGTGATTAAGCGTTTTCCTAAAAAAATATATAATTTGAGTTACATCTGTGTTATAATACATCTTTCACGCAAAAACTATAAAATGTATATGGATGAAATTGGGAGAAAAAAAGACGATATATTAGTATAAAATGTAAGTAGGATACTTTTTATCCTGAAATAACGCGGTTGAAGTCGCCGGCTACAGCTGGTGTTAAATAAGGGGGGGAAATTATCAATTTCTGTCTAGCAAATCATCCATACTAATATTATAAATGCGAAAGTAACTCTGTCTGTCTGTCTGTCTGTTACGCTTTCCTGCTTAAACCTCTCAACCGATTTGGATGAAATTTGGTATAGGTATACGTTGAATCTCAAGAACGGACATAGGCTACTTTTTATTAGAAAATAAGGGGGGAGCGGGGTAATACCACCTTTAAAAGTTTATATGGAAAAATGTTTATTTTTGAAGTTAGAGATATGAAATTTGGCACAAATATAGCTCGAAACTTGGAATAAAATATAGACTACTTTTTGTTTCGAATATTAGGGGAGAAAGGGGTAAAACCGACCATGAAAGGATGTAGTCCACGCGAACGAAGTCGCGGGCACAGCTAGTAATATATATGATGCAGCACTGCTCACCACTTGAAAGGCATATACGGAAGACCAGGGTCGTGGTGTCACTCCTTAACTCGATAAATGTTAAGTGTTTGTCTTTTCAGCGACATAATTTTATTTAAAATTGTGTACTTTATATACTGTTTCATGTCACTAAATTATCATTGCCTTTTTCATATATACATATATATTAAAAAATTAATACTTTTAGCCATTAAGACTCATATTATGATTCTTATTAAAATACGAATTGAAAAAAAATATATAAAGAACATAGCATCTAAAAAATATTTTTGTTGTTTTGAATTTGCCAGCTAATTTATTTCTCTAACAAGAGACACGTCATTTAAATAATATATAAAGTTGAATAAATTCTAGATACAAATTATTAAACCTTCATTTTCTTCTTCCACAGATAATTTTACAAAATGGCGCTATCTATTAGTGTGCGGGAGTACTACGCGGGCAAAACTTTGTTCATCACTGGTTCCACTGGCTTCATGGGGAAGGTTCTGGTGGAGAAATTGCTAAGATCATGTCCGGATGTAAAGAAGATATACTTACTAATGAGATCAAAGAAGGGGCATTCGAGCAAAGAGAGGCTGGACGGGTTCGTGAACTGTCGGGTGAGTAGCGCCATCTGTTGTCGAATAGCAGTACTAATTGAATCAAATTTAACCAATGCTTTGATATGAGAGTAATTACGGATAGCAATTTTTAATTCTCAAAATTCAATTTATTTCGTATCCAAATTAAGCGTTTTCCAAACTGAATTTCATTGCAAATAAAAAAAACCACGTAATTAATAATAATAGTTTTTAATCCCAAACTTTTGATTACTCCTCAAAAACTAAACATCGTTTGCTCGTTTCGTTTTTGGTTACCGAATGGTTTTTTTAAAATAAATATAGAATTATAAATATGTCGGATCCGATGATAGTAAATTTTAATCGTCATCAGCGTAACCAATTCATTGCAAAATAATCATATAACGCATGTTGGCTTTTACAGCGAGAAAAATTCTAATAATTTGACGACCTCCGTAGCCGAGAGGCGAGCGGGCCGGACTTGGGTGTCGCGCTATCTCTGAGGTTCCGGGTTCGATCCCCGGTCGGGTCAATATGGAAAAACGAACTTTTCTATATTGTCTCGGGTCTGGGTGTTGTGGTACCTTCGTTGTTTCTGATTTCTGTAACACAAGTGCTTAAGCTACTTACCACAGGATCAGAGCAATGTATGTGATGTTGTCCAATATTTATTTATTTATTTATTGCGGGGAAAACTCTAAAGACAGCCCTTTTCTTTTTCCAGTACAAATGTTTTCTAACTAAAATTTAGAGTCAAGCCACATTCCAAAGCTTTTTGACAGGACGAAGTCTGTCGGGTCCGCTAGTAAAGAATTAAATTCACTCATATACATTTCCTTTCTCCTCAAGGTGTTCGATAGCCTCAAAAGCGAGCACCCGGAACAGTTCTCCAAGCTCCACGTGATCCCTGGCGACATCCTGGTGGAAGACCTCGGCCTCTCCGCTGAGGATCGGGAGACGCTGCAGAGGGAGAGCCAGATTGTGCTGCACTGCGCCGCTTGTGTCAGGTAAGAGAGGAAAGAGAGGTATGGGGAAGGGTGGTGAGAGCTTGAAGCAGGGGTTAATTTTTTTCATTTACAATACTTAACTCAAATAGGCTAAGTCCTGCAAAACTGTATTCTTTTGCGGGATCATACTGTTATCAAAAATGAAACTAATCGTATCCCATGACAGATAACAAATTTTAAACATCTTTAACAAAAACAAATTACAAAGAATTATTTTAAGAGAGGAAGGGCATAGCGATTGATCGCTCGAACTGGAGCAGCCCGACTGGTGAAATACCTCCATCTTACAGAAGACCGCAGCCAAATAACAATCACTTCTGTGTTGTTGTGTTCCTGCGTGTGAGTAAGGTTTATAAAGCTCCTGGGTGGTGCTACATTAGTAGCAGGGGTCAAGCCTTCAAGGTTAGGGCGACAAATCCAGTAAGAGATTTATTATGCTGTACTTGTCGCCCTTAAGCTAAGACCTCATTACCACTTAACATCAGGTGGGATGAGGTCAATCTTGAAGTGCAATATAAAAAAAATATGCTTTGGATAATCCATTTACTCAGGAAGGCTTTAGGCTATACAACTTACCGATCAATAGGACCGAAGAATCAATGAAATATGAAGATAAAACGGAAATAACGAAATAACGGCTGCTCCAACTTGTTTATGTGAAGTTAATGCAAGTTTTAATTTTTGGAATCTACTTAAAAAAAATTTTGATTATTTCAGATTCGACATGTTCATCAAAGATGCCGTCAACCTGAACACGGTGGGAACCAAAAGAGTTCTGGAGCTGGTCTCCGGAATGAAACAGATTGAGGTAATGATCTTTCTTATGATACTGCTATAGTGTAGTGCTCTTAGCACGAACGAAACGGTAATAGAATTGCCTACCAGGCCTACCATACGCAATATGTCAAATTTATCGCATGAAACGATAAAAGTTTCGATACTGGGGATCTACTCTCATAAACGAAATATGTCGGATCCGACAACGGATGGCAATTTTTAATCCTCATAACCATAAAACAATTACTTCGAATGCAAATTAAGCGTTTTCAAAAAACAAAATATTATTTATGCAAATTAAAAACCAAGTCTTCATTCCCAAACTTTTCAATAATCTTCAAAAACGAAACCTTTCGTTTGTTCGTTTCGTTTTCGAGAGTAACCCTCCTGTTGATTGGCTAATGGCGCACCGCACTCGTATTTTCAGCCATCAGCAGCTGACGCACTGGCTTCAATCGATTTTGACGTTTGTTAAGAGCGCGATAAAATTTAGTCGCGTTGCGTATGCTAGGCTATACGTAGAGATGAGGAAATAAAGAGGTCCCGCAGCGGGAAGGAGCGGAACTACTGACATCGCCATACAAAACTGTCACTACCTACGTAAAACCATTCGGTTACCGTTTTTGTTCATTACAATAGATAGATAGATAGATATACTTTATTGCACATAAACTTTACAGAAATAAAAGTCAAAGTCAATCATTTTTATTAATGTAGATTACATTAGTAATACTAATGAATCGTCTCTATACAATGCAAATGAAGCTACCTCCGGTTCGGAACCTATAACTACCGAGAAGATACTGGGAAGAAACTCGGCAGTTTTTTTTATAAATAAAAAGCTAAACTTATTACTAATTTTGCACCAAGACATACAGTTAGTTTGTAAAAAAAAGGTTTTACAGATTACAATCGACATAACACGTTAAAATGGATAACAGAGTAGGTATTTGTACGAACTGGTTAAATAGTATTGGAATTAAAGTGGCGCCGCAACCATTGTAGCTGAGCTATTGAAATAGGAAAACGGACACCATGTAGTAATAAGGTTTTGAACCTCTTTGCAAGTTATTGCCATATAAAAAAGGATATGAGACAAAATGTCAAGATTAAAATGGACTTTGTATCGCCCTTATGTCGTACGCATAAAATCGAATATCCAACTGCAAGTGTTTTCCTTGACGTATTATTGAATGTTTGCGCGAAAGTTTGTTAATTTAAGATATATATCTGTCGCAGTCATCTGGTTGAAACAGCTATTTGATTGAATCACTAGCGTGTTTATTAAATGACGACGTTTAATTGAATGACTAGGCCGAACGTTGAATGAATAAGAATCACTGAACGTCCAACAAGTCAGCGGATTGTATCATAGCCCTTTGAACATTGCGGACGTAAAATCAGTCAGGTGATTGTAATTTAGTTCATTTTTTTTCCACTGCGGCGTTAGTGCTCATCAAAACAAAGATGGCGTCAAACAGCTGGTACAGATATAATCGAATAGCACTGTGTTGATAATTTTTAGAGTGAAATTGAAATATAAAGTGACTTATTCGTAAAAAAATATTTTTTTAGCCTAATTGTCTTAAGACTTAAAATTGTTAAAACATATTAAAAAATCTTATTAAGGTGTGTTATGTCATGTCTGTCAGCTATATCCCATTCAACGACTATGCTAAATGACGTTCAGTCAAGAAGTTGAACGTTATATTAAACAATTTGACGAGTTGTCCTTTAGTCATTCAATTAAACGTCGTCATTCAATGAACGCGCTAGTGATCCAATCAAATAGCTGATTAAACCAGATGACTGCGACATATCCATGTTTATTTATGATGCTGTACTTCGCGCTGTACGCCCTTAAACCAGGCCTTATTAATAGAGATGAAACGGATAAATGTTTGGCCTGATTGCCGGCCGAATATCCGGTATCCGGCCGCCGAATATTCGGCCGGTCAAACGATACCTAAATTTTAGTTTATCGGCCGGCGCGTTGTCAGGTTTCAACCTGTTACGTATTGTAGGTTCGCGCGGACCGTTTTCTAGCCAAGAAACGAGTTTTATTAAGTCATTGTGCGGAACTATTCCGTATGCAATACACGTGTACCCACCTATTTTGCTGAATAGATAAGTTTTTTTTGTTTTATAGTGGTGTATATTAATATTTTGTTGTTGTCTTCTTGTATACTAACAATTTTACAAAGTTAATTACCAAACAGAAACAGATATCAGTATCCGGTACCCGGCCGGATAGTGTACAACTATCCGGTTGCTATTCGGATATCCGTTGCATCTCTACTCATTACCACTTAACATCAGGTGGGATGAGGTAAATCTTGAAGTATAATAATATAAAAAAATAAAGTTTTATAGTGCCAGCAAAAAATTACATATTTCTAGACTTATTCAATATTAGTTTTTTGTTTTTGACCATGACTGGATCAATTGTGATATCTAAGAAATAAATAAAGAAATAAAAACTGTTTTTTGTTTTTTTCCTTAAACTACAACATTTTAATTAAACTATATTACGCTGTACAGGAAGATAAAAGGAAGTGGTTCAGCTCATGCAGACACGGAGCTGAACTCCGTATTTATTATACTTGCGGTCCTGGCGAAGTTCGTTTCGCCTTAGAGAATTTTCCCGCTTTTTATTTTATTTATTTAAAAACTTTATTGCACAAATAGGTACAACAGGTGGACTTAATGCTAGGGGCATTCTCTACCAGTCAACCCTTGGGTCATGCAGATAGTTTGTATATGAGTGCGGTAACAGGGGAGAAAAAAAAGAAATCATTTTAAACAACAATAAATTAAGCATTAAAAATAACATTACGGTATCTTTTAAATATATTATAATAATACACATACTATATAAATTAATTAGAATATAATATATGAAGGTATACTTAGATTTACATAATATTGATAATATATATACATATAAAAACAAATATCTACATTACTATAAATTCAGAAGATAAATAAATTGGATCAGCAATTGACAAATTCATGACTATCATTACTTGTTAGCGAGAGAGAAGAAATAATAACGAACTTTATTTTTAAAAATTCCCTTAGTCAGGGATTGTCTTTTTTTTGCTTTTCTGTTGAAATTTTTCAAATTTTACTAAGGATCCCTAATTTTGTAGCCTATGTCAAATTGGAAGAATTTAGCATTCTATTGGTGAAAGAATTTTTTAAATTGGGTAGTCCTTTTTGAGCCTATTCATTACAAACATACAAACATACAAAAATAGGTACAAATCTTTCCTCTTTATAATATGAGTGTAGATCTCTCTCATAAATGTATTTAATTTGCAGGCTTTCGTCCACGTGTCTACCTCATACTGCAGATGTGAGGTAGAAGTCCTGGAGGAGAAGGTGTACCCGGCGAAGCACAAGCCCCACCACGTGATGAACTGCGTCGGCTGGATGGATGACGACCTGCTCGGACACTTGGAGCCTAAGTGAGTCTCATCAGATACCCATAGATTTAATACAAGAAATAAACAAAAGCTTGCCGTCCCAAAACTCAGACTTCATAAAAGTAGTAATTCCTTCATGGGGATAAGTATTAAAATATTTAATAAGTTACCACAAAGCATTATTGACTTGCCCATGCATAGATTTAAGACTCAAATTAAAACATGGCTTATCAAAAAGGCTTATTACACTGTACAAGATTTTTTTAATGATAAAAATATGTGGAATTGTTAAAATGTCCATCTGCACCTAGATAATTTATATTATTAATTCAAATCTTTTAATGCCCAATTGTGATGTTTGTAATTTATTTTAAAAGAGGATATCTGTTGAGTTTGTTGCGGCGCTTCTTCTCAACAGAACCAACGTCGAGGCGCTGGTAGGAAAAAATAATTGACGTGCAATAGAATTTATTGTAAATCCACTTGCAGAAATAAATAATTTCATTTCATTTCATTTCTCAATCTATCTACTATTTGACGACCACCGTAGCCGAGAGGCCAGCGGGCCGGACTTAAGCGTCGCGCCATCTCTGAGGTCCCGGGTTCGATCCCCGGTCGGGTCAATATAGGAAACGAACTTTTCTATATTGGCTCGGGTCTGGGTGTTGTGGTACCTTCGTTGTTTCTGATTTCTGTAACACAAGTGCTTAAGCTACTTATCACAGAATCAGAGCAATGTATGTGATGTTGTCTAATATTTATTTATTTATTTTATTTTTTATCTACATTAATATTATAAAGCTGATATCATCTTTAAGTCGTTCGCGTTCCATTTTAAACATTTAAAATAAGTTAACATGTCAAAACGTGACATTTTTTTATTTAGTTGTTAATACGAACTACTTACTGCCCGACCTGCCAATAAATCCATCAAAATCACTCCAGTTATTTCAAAAATTTGCCGAAACAGACAGACATACAAACATTTGAAAAAGGTTTTTTTTGTGTTTTTCCGTATATTCATATGCATGTAGTATAGAGCTGTTATTTCATTATTGCAAACGAGACACTCCGAACACATTTATATGTATATAGGTAGGTACTAGCTGTGCCCGCGACTTCGTTCGCGTGGACTACATCCTTCCATGGTCGGTTTTACCCCTATCTCCCCTAATATTCGAAACAAAAAGTAGTATATATTTTAATAGAGCTTATTTGTGCCAACTTTCATATTTCTAACTTAAAAAATAAACATTTTCCCATATAAACGTTCAAAGGTGGCATTACCGTCCGTTCTTGAGGTTCAACGAATACCTATGCAAATTTCATCAAAATCGGTTGAGAGAATTAAGCGGGAAAGCGTAACAGACAGACAGACAGACTTTCGCAGTTACTTTCGCATTTATAATATTAGTAGGGATTGTTTTTATTTGCTTAAGAAACTTTTTTTTGGTTTCGTCTCTAAACATTTATTTTCTTTTCCAGGTTAATAGAACCTCAGCCCAACACATATGCCTACACAAAGTCTCTCACAGAAGACCTTGTATCCCAGCACGAAGGGAAATACCCCATCGTTATAGCGAGGCCATCTATTGGTGAGTAGCCTTGTAAATGACTTTCCTAACAGGCCTAGCAAGCGCAATACGTCAAATTTCTGGCAAGAGGCGACAAATGTTTCTTAACGTGGATTGGGTCATATTTTTTTTTTTTTTTTTTTTTTTTATAGTAGCGCAGTATATTGGCTCCTCCCAGCCTGATGGTAAGCAAGAGAGGAACCCACATCGCGATGACAACGGATTTGATATCAAAATATCCTATCCGTTAGCATCGCCATACTGGCCCGCAAGATGTTTCTTCACGCTCCTTTTGAAGGAATCCATGTCAAAGGAAGGAGGAAACACATGAGCCGGCAACGAGTTCCACTTCTTTATGGTCCGGCAAAGATAAGAGTTACCGAACTTTTTGGTTCGTGATGGAATATTTTCCACGGTGAAGCGATGACATCGTTGGCCGGCTCTTGTGGTTCTGTGTAGGAAAGGAGAGGGTGGGATAAGGGAAAATAGTTCCTCGGAACACTCCCCATGATAAAGCCGATAAAAGACACTTAATGAACCAACGTCCCTACGTAGTTGAAGAGGTTCAAGGTTCCCAGTAATCTCTTCATCGTTAATTATGCGCACAGCCCGTCGCTGCAACCTATCAAGGGCATCCATGAGGTATTTGGCGGAACCGTCCCAGAGATGCGAGCAGTATTCCAGGCAAGACCGGACTTGAGTCTTATATAAAAGACAAAGCTGGTCCGGCGTGAAAAACCGACGCACTCTGTTCAGAATCCCCAGTTTTTTGGATGCTAATGAGATGAGACTCTCGATGTAAAGACCTTGATTAAGATTGCAGCAGATATCCATGCCGAGCATGCTTAGGCTGTTACGCAGGCAAAGTGGAGTGCCCCGAAGAATGGGGAGAGGAAGGAATTGGGACATTTTTGTCGAAAACGCGCACACTTGGGTTTTCTTAGCATTGAACTCAACCAGGTTATGTGAACCCCCATAGTACACCGCACTCGTAATTTCAGCCAACCAGGGGGTCTATTCCCAAAAACGAAACGAACAAACGAAAGGTTTCGTTTTTGAAGATTGATCAAAAGTTAGCGAATTAAAATGTGGTTTTTGATTTGTATAAATAATATTTTGTTTTTTGATAACGCTTTATTTGCATTCGAAGTGAGTTGGTTGCGATTATGAGGAATAAAAATTGCTAAACGTCATCGGATCCGACATATTTCGTTTTTGGGAGTAGACGCCTAGGAGCTGACTTATCGATTTTGACATGTCTTAAGAGCGCGATAAAATATACTCGCAAATATTAGAAACAGAAAATTTTTATCTCCCCTTGCGGTGCGTGAATCGACCCCACGACCTACACGTATCGCGCGTGCTGCTCTTCCAACTGAGCTAACCGTAACATTATTTTATCAGGCGATGCATTTTTTTCTGTTTTATCAACCTCTGAGGCTCCGGTAAGTGATAAGTGAGTGGTAAGTGAAGGACTACAAACTTATTTTCGAGGCCTACGTCGCCATACTTTTATCATAGTTGTAAAAACAATTTATTTATCAATTACAGTCACAGCAGCGTACAAGGAGCCAATGCCAGGATGGGTGGACAATCTCAACGGGCCTACAGGACTTTTAGTTGGGGCGGGGAAAGGTAAAAAAGAAAGAAAGAAAAAACATTTATTGGCTCACACAAACTTTTACATACAGTAGGTTCAAAATTATTTCAATGATAATGTGCCAATAAGGTCTCAGCCTCGGCATGAGCTGCTGCAGCACAGTGCCACATCAGCGCTGGTTTTCAGGCGAATAAGTTAAGAATAAGTTTCTAACATAATAGGTAAAAAAAGAAATCCGAATCAAAAATACTTTTAACGTTTTAAGTCAAAAACGATATTTCGGCCAAAGCGCGAAAGGCCCCGGGTTCGATTCCCGGTCGGGTCAATTTGGAAAACGAACTTTTCTAAATTGACTTGAGTCTGGGTGTGCTGGGATGACGCCCCCAGCCAGTATCCGTCGTCTGGTACTCATAGTATAAGGGAAAACCTTAGTTTGAGACCAGGTGATTGGTGTGATTGTCTGGCGCATTTATTTATTAAGCTAAGAACATTAGTAAACGTTTAGTTCTGCTACTCCCCGCTAGATGGCGCTGTTTTCTCAATTACAGGCACCTCAAACAATTCTGTGTTCTTTCAGGAGTGATACGAACGATGCTGTGTCATGAGGAGTACACGGCAGATATTGTACCAGTAGATATGGTGGTGAATGCCTGCATCCTCCTAGCCTACACAGCCGCCCTAGAAAAGTGAGTTAAACTTTACTGTCGTGGAGCGTTCAAGTATTACATAACGCAATTGGGGGGGGGGGATTATAAATATATATAATAATATTATTTAATAATGTATGTTTATGCTTATTATATACTACTAGCGGACCAGACAGACTTTGTCCTGTCAAAAAGATTTGGAATGTGACTTGACTGTTTGTACTGGAAAAAAGAAAAGAGCAGTCTTTCGAGCTTTCCCGGCAATTATTCGAATTTTTCTCGCCGAAAAAACCATCCTTGGACTTCAACGAACATTTAAAAAAAGAATTGTCGAAATTGGTCCAAGCGTTGTGGAGTTATGCGCTTACCAACACATTTTGCGATTCATTTTTAATATATTACGCCCCAACTTGAAGTTTGTTTCATTTCAGACCAAAAGAAGTGCAAGTGTGCAACATAACACAATCTGGCATTAATGGCTTCACCTGGGGTCATGCCTTAGACTTAGGTAAGTCTACGCATTAATAAAAAGAAAATAAATTTAATGTAAGAGGTAGGGCGTTACGATTATCGCTCGAACTGGAGCATAGCTGTTACTGGACTTGTTGCCCTTACCTTGAAGGCTTGCCCCCTGCTACTAATGTAGCACCCCCCAGGAGCTCTGGAAACCTTACTCACAGGAACACAACAACACAGAAGTTATTGTTATTTGGCTGCGGTCGCCTTTAAGGTGGAGGTATTTCACCAGTCGGGCTTCAGTTTGAGCGATAAATCAATGATGATGCCCTACCTCTTAACTTTTTTTTCTTAGTTCCTGCTTAAAAGTTTGTTTCTTCTTTCTGTTGCCTGCAGTTAAGCCTAAACTTCACCTTCGTTTCAGGCCGTATCCATGTCACGGAGTACCCGTTCTCAGTATGCCTCTGGTATCCTGGAGGTTCTCCCAAATCCTCATGGGTGCAGCATCAGATCGCGCTGTTCTTCACGCATATACTACCCGCGTATTTCGTGGACCTGTTGATGATGATCCTGGGGAAGAAACCATTGTAAGTTTTATGACATCCTTCCTAAGCGAATCGGGGTGTTTACTCCCAAAAATGTAATGTTCTGTCAATCTCTTCCCCCTTGGTGAGACGTCATGAGATGAGATATGATTGAACCCCCTCCCCCGTCCCCCAATCTCACGTGAGATTTTCAAAATGTGGGTTTATTAAAGGCGTTGGATGGTTCATTGTAAAGAGAATAAAACAATTTAGTTTAAGACTAGTAATCAATAATGCTGAGTTACGCAGACGTGGATCAAAATCGGTTGAGAGGTTTAAGCGGGAAAGCGTAACAGACAGACATACAGACAGAGTTACTTTCGCATTTATAATATTAGTAGGGATTAAAGAAGAAGAAGACCTATAAAAAATTGAGTTTCAGTTTTAAATATGGGGAACCCTAAACATTTATTGTTTTTTTATATTTTTATATGAAAATCTTAATGCGGTACACCGAATACATCTACTGACCAAGTTTCCACAGTATACCTCTAATAGTTACGGAAAAAAATGACTGTGGTTACTAGTGGCTCTAGTAGTTACGGAAAAACATACGGACAGACAGACATTACAAATCCATAAGGGTTCAGTTTTTTGCCATTCGGCCAAGGAACCTTAAAAATAGAGTACCACTACGTAGAAGTACGGTTATACTCATATATGGCAATGACAGCAGTTCCGCTCCTCACGCTCCCATACTATTTGCTCACGTAACACCATTCGATTACTATTTTTGTTCATGTTAAGGGCAAGTCTCGTACTTCATCGGGTCTGTTCTTCTATACTCATCAGTATACTCTCCACAGCATGGTGAAGATGCAAAAACGAGTCCAGTATGGCTTGGACGTACTGCAGTACTACACGACCAAGGAGTGGCACTTCCGCAATGAGAACTTGCTGGCGCTGAGGAAGAAGGTATCTGAAGAAGATGACCAGACCTTCTACACTGACATATCGGTAATGTACCTACAATCTTCACATACCCCTAACTACTGACCACGACTTCATTAGCGTTCCATAATCGTCAGCTTACAAATGTAAGCTACTTTGATGTTTCCAGGCAGCCATCTTGCTCAGATCTTTAAGAGAGGTAGGGCATAGCGATTTGTCGCTCGAACTGGAGCAGCCCGACCGATGAAATACCTCCACCTTACAGAAGACCGCAGCCAAATAACAATCACTTCTGTGTTGTTGTGTTCCTGCGTGTGAGGTCAATCGTGAAGTGCAATATATAAAAGTGATGATTTTTTTTTTGATATTGCACTTCAAGATTGACCTCATCCCACCTGATGTTAAGTGGTAATGAGGTCCTAGCTTAAGGGCGACAAGTACAGCATAATAATAGCCATTACTGGACTTGTCGCCCTTATGTACCTTGAAAGCTTGACCCCTGCTACTAATGTAGCACCCCCAGGAGCTTTGGAAACCTTACTCACACGCAGGAGCACAACAACACAGAAGTGATTGTTATTTGGCTGCGGTCTTCTGTAAGGTGGAGGTATTTTACCAGTCGGGCTGCTCCAGTACGAGCGATAAATCGCTATGCTCTATCTCTCTTAAATTGCGGGCCAGTATTTCGATATCAAATGCGTTGTCATCGCGATATGGGTTTCTCTCTTGCTTACCATCAGGCTGGGAGGAGCCAATATACTGCGCTACTAAAAACAAATCTTTCTTTTTAACCTGGAGAAATGAAAACGCATCGTCATTCTCTGGAAGACAGACTTTTAGTGATATTTTAAAGTCGGTTTTATATTTTTCTAGCTATTGTCCTCGTCTGCGTGGCGTGTTATAAAAGAGAGATCTTTGATATGCATGTCAAATTTCAAGCATCTAACTTGTGCAGTTTAGATTTTGCTTACAAAACGATTTTCCCGCTAATTCCCGTTCCCGTGGGAATTTCGGAAATTCATTTCTTAGTGCATCTCCACAGTACCTAAGCTAGAAAGAAAGAAAGAAAATTTTATTTGGCACAAAACATTTAACAGTAATTATATAGGTACAGTCAGCGTCATATAGTTCGTGATACTCAGGGTACTCTAATAAATAGACGCAACTAAAAAGTCAATAATATCGGTACACACAAAGTTTTCTTATTGTTGTCAACAGTTTTGTCGTTGAAAAGGTCGACACACTCAAAATGTCATATAAATCGGCTCAGTCAAACTGCCATAAATTCTAAGTGTTCAAAAATATGAAACACATTAGGAAAATAAACCTTACTGCTATACTTTTTAAATATTATTTTCCTCATCAATTAGTTTCAAAAAATGTAAACACAAAGTGAAAGCGATAGAAACTACTGCTGTCCTTTTTATTTTAAGCCCGACGTCATAGACTTCTCTTTTGTTTTGTATAGAACTTCAGAATTTCTTGCATAGCCATTTACGATATCTGGGGGCACGGCAGTGGGGAGGACCAAGTCAAGCAAAAAAAACCGGCACGGCCGTACCATCCTTTTCAGGCTATTTTCGATCCCCTATAGCTACCTTGTAGACAAAACTAGAAACTTGAATTTTCAGGACGGACGATATGTCTCAAGGTATGTTAAAAAAATATAATCAATAAACAGCTACAGCTAAATAGATGTTAACCTCAATGATAATGAATATGAGTTATTAGGTATATTTCGTATTTAATTTTACTTGTGTACCTAACTGAAATGAACACATTCCGTATTAACGATAAACTGAGCAGTTCTGATAAAGCTACTTTCGAACGTAACAAAAGACGTAAAAAATCAAAATCGCATAATAAACCTATTTTGGCTATTTCACTGCACTGTCTCTAATATTGCACTTCACATTGATACGACTGATGGGTAGTTGATGGTTAGTTGACATACACTGACAGATAATAGAATTAGATTAAGTGTTTGAATGTAAATTCAAATACTTAATCTAGTGTGAAAATCATCAGCCAGCATGTAACCTCAATACGCGATTGCGTAATGAGGTTTCATGCTGGCGTATTTTTCTAATGTGTTTCATATTTTTGAACACTTAGAACGTTTGGATACCATTGGCGGGAAGACTGTAACCATATTTATGGCAGCTAGACTGAGCCGATTTATATGACATTTTAGATGTGTCGACCTTTTGAGCGACAAAACTGTTGACAACAATAAGAAAACTTTGTATGTACCGATATTATTGACTTTTTAGTTGCGTCTATTTATTAGAGTACCCTGAGTATCACGAACTATATGACGCTGACTGTACATAGTTTTAAGTCTACAATGTGCCAAAAAGGTTATCCACTCAGCATTATGCCGTACATTTGGATAGGAGGCCCAAATGTAACGACGCTGGTTTTCAGTGGTCACCCTATATCTAAAAACTAAAGGGCAAGTAGGGTGTGGTTCTATCAACAAAATATGAGAGGAAAAATACACATGCTCTGCAATAACTAATCTATACATCTAAATAAAACAGAAAAGAACAATAACATAGAAATAATTTTATAGTAGACTAGTCGTGCAGATCATTTTCAGGTCTTGACTACAACTAGCATTCACAAAACACTTATTACTTATACTTAGCTTCGCCTCTTCCTAATTTCAAGTGCCTATGTTTAGCCGTTTATGCTGTGCGTTGATATGTCAGTCAGTCAGTTTCTCCTTTATATATTTAATATAGAAGATTTCAAAAATTTCCAGTAGGTATTCAAACGATGGGTTTTTTTCAGGTTATCGAGTGGAGCTCATACATTCGCGAGTACATCCGGGGTGCGCGGGAGTACTGTCTGAAGGAGGATCCTGCCACCCTGCCCCAGGCGAGGAAGCTCAATAGACAGTAAGTACAGGAAACAGCTAGTCAAGCGAACACTTACAGCTCGATAATAGATCTTATGCCAACAAAATAAGAATAAGAATCTATTTATTAGCACACAATTCTTTCAATTCTGATTTCTGTAACACAAGTGCTTAAGCTACTTACCACAGAATCAGAGCAATGTATGTGATGTTGTCCAATATTTATTTTATTTACAATCAATACACAGTACACAGACATAAAAGTGACACATACAATTATAGGTACAGTAGAAGTCAAAACTGCCTTACTAAAGAAGCAGCTGGCTGCGGAAGATCTTAGAAAGGAGCACTGGAAGGTCCTGAGTCTGAAAGATTTCTTTTAGAGGGATACAGACCTAAGGCCTAAGTAGACTAAAATCCACACAATCTATCAATGGCACTCACGTACATACACACACACACACACACGAACAATCACACGCGCAATACACACTTATTGTTTATTTCTTATTGGCAGTTGCATTTGATTTTTTTTTCTCTTCTTTTTGTTTCTTTTGTTTTATCATCTCTATTATTGTAACAATAGCTTCTAGTGGCCCTCATACCCGCATGCCTCTCACCTACCACCACGAGAGGGAGGCATGGCTGAAAATCAGCGCTTCGGAGGATCTCTGTCCTGCGTCAGCACAAGCTGAGCCACTGCCTTTTGCTCAAATTTTTACTTTTAAATAATTGCATTCTGTATTTGTTTTTTAATGTGTCTGAGCAATAAACTGATTATTATTATTATTAAGTAAACTCACATAAAAATAAAAGAAAAAACATAGTGATTGCGCAGCTAACAAGGTCCCAGCCTCAGCATGAGCTGCTACGACATTGGATGCCGCAGTAAGGCGCAAAATAAGGGAGTTGAAGTCCAAAATCTAACGTGCTTTTGTTGTTACCTTGGGTGTTATGTTTGTTCAGTTAATGAGGGTGTTCGCATACGAAAAATTCACAAGTGCCCGGTTCCAATATTTGAAAAACAATCCATTCTAGTTACTGCTAGTATTAAATTATACGAGGCGTCAGCTAAAAACGACAGACGGACGACTGAGAGTAAATTATTGAACGGTATTAAAGACTCGTCGTACTTATTAAGTCGGTGGGAGAAAATTGGACCAGGCATAGATGGCGAAACATAGGCGTGGGGTCCAAGTGCTCCGTGATTGGTTGTGGTTTACGTGACATTGACAGGCATGTCACCATGACATTTCAATCACCAATCAAATAACAGTTGGACCCCACGTCTGCGTATCGACATTTATGATCGGTTCAAATATTTGAACAACGATTCGTTACTAACGTAAGCTAAAAACGACTGACAGACGGATGACAGCTGATATGGAAAGTAAAAACTAGAATTAAAGACTCATAGTCGGTTGGAGACAAGGGGGTAGTCATTTTTGACACATGACGAATCGTAAAATATTGAAACCAGGCATTTGTTCGAAGTAAGTTAGGTACGATATTGAGAGCGAAATTAAAAAACGGTTTGTAATTGCGTCAGCCACTTTTTTTTATAATAGCGCAGTATATTGGCTCCTCCGAGCCTGATGGTAAGCAAGAGAGGAACCCACATCGCGATGACAACGGATTTGATATCAAAATATCCTATCCGTTAGCATCGCCATACTGGCCCGCAAGATGTTTCTTCACGCTCCTTTTGAAGGAATCCATGTCAAAGGAATGAGGAAACACATGAGCCGGCAACGAGTTCCACTTCTTTATGGTCCGGCAAAGATAAGAGTTACCGAACTTTTTGGTTCGTGATGGAATATTTTCCACGGTCAAGCGATGACATCGTTGGCCGGCTCTTGTGGTACCACTACATTACGTAGGCAGTAAGAGCTATGTATTGCTCTAATTAATCAATTTTAATTATTGTTTTTCTTTAATTCCAGATTGTTCTACCTCGACAGATGCATGCAGATCGTCATGTACAGTTTATTAGCGTATTTTGTGTTCACATACATGAAAGTAATCATGAATGCCCTCCACTAATGTTAGTTTTATTTATTATTCTAATAATAAATCAGTTTTAATATTTTTTTGCGTTTTTATTAAACAAGATGTAAGGAACGTATGTTCTTTACTAAAAGTGGAAGTACTTCCGCCGAGCTAGGTGTTATCTGCTCGGGGACCAAGGCCCAACTACCAATCTTGGTTTGTTGTATTATATACTTAGTGGCGACGAAAACTCTGATATCGCGATGTAGGATATCGATGTCACGCATTTCGTATGGAGCGTTGTTTACTACGCCAATTCTGCTGACGCTGTATTTGTGTCGACTTGTAGATCATGTCGTAGGTCGGCACAAAGACAACTATATATTACTAGTTGTGACCCAAACAAATAAACTTACCAGCTTTATAAAATTAATTTGAAATAGTGTGACCAACCTTACTGTCAAAGTTCACAAGTCGCTTAATGGCTTCAGCTAAAGAATTTTATTTTTGATTGAGATATCAGTCGAAACTAATCGAACTGAAGTTCGTAATGGTCACCCACCAACATCCGCAGCGGCGTGCGTTGCTTATCTTTAGTGTAACGAGGCTTCTTAACATTCAAAGTGATTAATACATTTTAACGAGTGTTTATTTGGTGTAACAGTTTTACCGATGAATCGATAATGGAGTATTGACTGTACCTACCACAGTATATATACGTTACCGAAGTAACTTCAAACGGTTATCATGAAAAAACGACATTCGATTTTTTAAATTTCTATATCCTTTTGCCCCGCACTAGCCAACTTTAAATATTTCAAACAAAATTAATTACAAATTTATAGCCTACGATCATTTGCATTTAACTCAGTTGGAAGAGCAGCACGCGCGATACGTGAAGGTCGTGGGTGAGCCCCACACCGCAAAGAGAGATGAAATTATTCTCTTCCTTTAAAATATTTAAAGACACTTTTACGTAGTTAAAAAAATTAATGTAAGCCGACATTTTGTGGCGGCCGCCATCTTGGATCGATTTACATTAAACACTCTAGAATTTTTAGAAAAATAAATCAATTTCCAAATCGGTTCAACCATTTTAGAGATACGATGCCACAAACAAACAAACACACAGGCAGACATGTCATACACTCCGTCAGTTTTGTTGAATTTAAAACGTAAATCTAGATTTTTTTTTATAAAAGCACAGTATATTGGCTCCTCCCAGCCTGAGCAAGCACGAGAGCATCGCTATACTGGCACTCAAGATGTGTCTTCAATCCTTCAGGCCTAGCATACGCAACGCGACTAAATTTTATCGCGCTCTTAACAAACGTCAAAATCGATTGAAGTCAGTGCGTCAACTGCTGATTGGCTGAAAATAGTGCAGTGTACTATTAGCCAATCAACGGTATCAAAACTTTTGTCGACTCATGCGAGAAATTAAACAATGACGTATTGCGCATGCTAGGCCTGTATGTCAAAGGAAGTGAGAAAAACCGAGCTGGCAACGAGTTCCACTTCTCAATATTGTAATTGCGAAAACAATACGAATATTGATTTATTAGATTGGTTAAAGATGAAAACCTATGATCCTATGAAAATATATTAGATTGGTTAAAGACGAAAACCTATGATCAAATTGAAGCACTTTTAGAATTAAACAAGTAAATATGTTAGTTTTATAAATAAGTACCTATGTTTAATTAAAACAATGTTACAATGTTATTATGAATGTACTTACAGTTAGTTTATTAGAAATAAGGACTTAGTGTTATTGAAGAGCGGTGCCTCCTGTCACAGGCTTTATTAAGCTTAAAAGGAGGTTCCAGCCACTACCTTTGTTATAAAACTGTTTTACAGAAATAAAGAAATTATTATTATTTTTATATTATTGAACACTGTCTGTCTGTCCACTGTGGCCGTATAGTTACGTTGTGTAAATACTGATGTCCGTCAGTTATGATGCGATATTCGCCCGAGTGGAACGATTACGCTTTGATTGGTTGTAAAATTGCTCGAATGGTAAACGCATTAAGTAGTTTCAATTAATTTCATAGCGCTGTCCCACACAGTACCTATACACCCATAAAGAATGGTGTCGCGTTGCGACCTGTTCACTTGTAACTATGGTAGAATAATTTTAAAGAGATTTAGGTTTTAAGAGAGGTAGAGCATAGCGATTTATCGCTCGAACTGGAGCAGCCCGACTGGTAAAATACATCCACCTTACAGAAGACCGCAGCCAAATAACAATCACTTCTGTGTTGTTGTGTTCCTGCGTGTGAGTAAGGTTTCCAGAGCTTTTGGGGGGTGCTACATTAGTATCAGGGGTCAAAAAAGGGGTCAAAAATGACTATCCGTCGTCGGACCATGGGTAGGTGGCAACCCTACTTGAGACTAAGTATTATTAAGTTCATTTCATGTCAAATTCAATGATGTATTATACTTTTTAATTATCATATTCGTAACATACTTCGAATGAATAAAGTGAATGGAAATCGTCATTTTCCCGAACTTTCGATTAATATGCAGTTGGTCTACTCCCAAAAACGAAATATGTCGGATCCGACGACGTATAGCAATTTTTACTTCTCAAAATCGCAACCAACTCACTTCGAATGCGAATAAAGCGTTATCAAAAAACAAAATATTATTTATACAAAATAAAAACCACGTTTTAATTCGCAAACTTTTGATTAATCTTCAAAAACGAAACCTTTCGTTTGTTCGTTTCGTTTTTGGGAGTAGACCCCCTGATATATTTCGTTTTTGGGAGTAGACCAACTGCATATTAATCGAAAGTTCGGGAAAATGTCGATTTCCATTCACTTTATTCATTCGAAGTATGTTACGAATATGATAATTAAAAAGTATAATACATCATCGAATGTGACATGAAATGAACTTAATAATACTTAGTCTCAAGTAGGGTTGCCACCTACCCATACTGCAACCCCGGTCCGACATTATCACTTATGCAAAAATGTAATTTTTCAAGAGAAGCATTTAAAACTTTGACACCTCACAAGACAATCACTTAAGAATATATAGACGAGAATAACAGCTTATACTACAACGACAACTTTTAACTTTACTTTTTGATAAATAATAATCTCTTTATGTTGTAAAAAATATACTATATCTTTATTTTAGCCTTCCAACCCTCTCAAAAGTGACGTTGTGGCTCTAACGAAAAATTATAACTGTAGTTGTGTCGCAATGACACTCACGCCCTCATACGGACACTGTGCGTACTACACAAGTAACGTTATCACACCAAGTGAAAGGGTTCTTTAGGATCATTTTCAGATATTTAACTCATTATTGCATTTTTTGCAAAAGTGAGAATGTCCACCGGGGTTGCGATATGTCGGTCGGAAGCACATTAGACAAAACATTTTGGACCTTGTACCTGCCCTTATTTCGCGGGCGTAAAAACTAAACCTTGGCCGTACCCATTTCTCGCCATCTACTATTTCCTCTACCTTAAGGTAGTCTGGAAGAGATCGCTTTCTAGCGATAAGACCGCCTGAATTGTACTATAATCAATCTGTAAAACCTATTTCTGTAAAGTTTTGTGCAATAAAGTATATCTATCTATCTATCTATCTAAAATTGAACTACAACTGTAACAAATTGAAAACAACATGTCGTTATAGAAAAATAATATTATTCTTTAGACCCGTAATTAGGGATAAAACGATACAAGTAAATACAAGTACATACTCGATATTTTTTTCCGATACCAAGTATTTTAAGTATCGATACTTTGATATTAGGCATCGAGTAGGTATCGGTTAAAAGTACTCATTACTCATATCAGTATCTGCATATGCCAAAGTCAATATTTCATTTTAGCATTGATTACACTGGTCAACAAAATTTTGTAACAAGAAAGGTGCTGGCTAATTTTAAATTACCTACCTATCCTCATTTTATAACCATATTTATTTTGATTCCATCAGATCTAGTTTTCGTGTTACAGCTACTACCCATAAAATTAACAATTAACCGTTTTTGTTTTACTTTCGCATTCAACGAATTCGTTTATTTGAAGAGCATAATGGTTTGTTCTGTTTTAGTGAAGTGATTCTTCAATAATGTCAAGAAAGTGTAAAAATGATCCTGACATGTTTTGTTACATAAAATTTGTGGTGACATTACTTTCAAAACTCAGCGAAGGAATTTGACACCATTAGTAACTAAGTTATATGAACAGTAATTTGGTTTTGTCATCGGTCAACGAGACAAAACGTGGGTTCTACACTTCTGTTGTGTTACATGAGTGGGTTTTCTCACTGGATGAGCGAAAAGATCCCGATTTATGCCTTTTGCAATCCCTATGATTTGGACGAAACCAACAAACCACTCATCTGATTGTTATTTTTATCTTACTGATACAAAAGGTATTACAATTAAAACAGAAAGTAAAATCAAGTATCCTGATCAGCTAAACGACCAATCCCTCATAGTGAAGATCTACCGGTACCAGAACCACCTCAAACTAGCGAACTGTCCCTTACGCCACAAGTCGAATAAGAGACATTGGATCCTGACTTTCAAGAAGCTTCCTCAAGAGAGAAAAAGGGTATATTTGTTGGCTCCAAATAAATCAGGCAATTAATCAAAGATGATGTATTAAAAGAAAAGCTTATTAATTTAGACAAATCAGCTTGGGAATCTTACATGAAAGGAACTTTAAATTTTCTAGAAAATCACCGATCAAGTGACTATAAACGAATTATCGCGTAGCTTTTATCTACATATAAGGGTTTGGGCTATAATATGTCATTGAAAATACATTTTCTCCATTCTCATTTAGATTTCTTTCCTGAAAATTTGGGCGTCGACAGCCATGAACACGGGGAAAGATTCCATCAAGTCATCTCTACCATAAAAAAACGATATCAGGGCAACTGGAGCCCACGAGTCAAAATATTAGAGATGGACTAATATTTAAAAAATAATTTATTTGTAAACTTTTACAAAGTTACTTTACTTTATACAATTCAAATGCTGTTAATACGTCAGGTATAGACGCAGCAAGGGGCACTGGTAGGATGACATCGCTGGTACTGTGCTCGGCCTTCTTATACCACGGTGCGACGGTGCTGGCTGGTGTCAGCGTCAACGTGTTGATAGCTGATTGTTTCCATGGCGCGATTGTTCCAGGTAGCGCCACTAACGATGTATTGTTGTCTCGTTGCTGTGCAAACATACGTTGTGGTATTCCTTCCTTTTTATTTGTTAAGTTCGGTGTTAGGGTCGGTTGACTATCCCCCCTTAAATTTGAAGTCCCAGGTTTCTTCCAAATCTGGGATCGGAAAATTTGAACTGCAACATAGACCATCATTATTATTAATATCGCAATTATGATGCAATATTGAATTTTGTTATGCAGAGTCTGTGTCTGCAACTCATTTATTTGCTTGAGTTGTTTTAACTTCTTATGTATCTTGTCTGTATCATAACTAAGTTCTTTTTCTAGAACTTCTTGAGTCCAATTCAATGTTATTTTGGCAATGATTACTTTCTCTACAGACTCTTTCGTTCTAAATCTCCTGACGCCTGAAATATTCAGCTCACAGTTCTCTCCGTCTAATAAGTAAGCTCCTTTTATCAAAAAAGTGTCAAAGTCTTTTCCACATCTAATATTTACTTCCGTTGTTTTGTTTGTGTAAATATAGATTGATTTTGGAGAGATTTCTTGCAGCAATTCGTCTGGACATTTAATGGGTACTACCTCACATTTTGTATCTTCCTTTCTCCAAAGAATTTCTGTTTCGCAAGTGTTCATTTGTAAAACACTTCCTTTGCATATATTTTCCTTTAATTCTATACAATCTTCTACTTCGTATGCTTCTAGCTCATTATACGCTAAAGTAACTTTTCGCACGAAAGGATAGGTACAGGTAGGGTTGTTCTGTATAATAGGTACAATTTTCCTAGTCTTATATATCTTAGTTTTAACTAATGGAATATTTAATATGAAATATACAATGTTATTAATTATTTTACAATTAACTTTAATAAAAGCCTCGACATCATTAATACTATTTGAAATTTTTAAATCATTAGGAATTTCATTAAAAGTTTCTTGCAAAACGTGCGATTGTATAATACTATAATGATACATATTGTGTTCTGCAAAAGTTATTGCTGTAGTTAATCGTTCTGCAATATCTTGCAATGTTTGAACTTGAAATAACAATCCAAGTGCTATCTTTTGCTGAACTTTATGATTTGAAATAGCTAAATATTGTTTATCTAAATGTTCTTGAATATCAGTTATTCTTTTAATTTGTTTATTAAATTCTTCTAATGATTCATTAGTTACAGATATTTGTTTATTATATGCAACTTTTAATGTTTCTAAATCCTTTTGAATATTAATTAAATCATCTTGATCTAAGTTACCAGTAATAGCTTTAATAATAGAACCTAAACCATTAATTAAACCTCGTTTAACTCTAAAACTGGCTTGGATATTTAAGTGATTACATATCTCCTCTATATGTTCCATTACAATGTCTATCCTATCATAAATTACTTTTACATCTTCCATTTTAGAACTTAATTTCGCTAAATTGATTGATTCCTTTATTTTATTCTTGTTATACATTATAGGTCCTATATCTAATCTATGAATGACCGTCCATCTTCCTTCGATAATTTTTGTAGGTTTTGACTCGACGAGAATTAAATGTTCGTTTTGATTTAATTCGCGGAACTTGTATCCGAAGATACAGACACATCTGTAACAATAAGTTCCTCTACATGATATGTTTTGCCATTACTTAATTTATATTTATTATTTGGCAAACAACTACTTATGGTATATGGACCTAAATATCTTGGCTTGGTCTTATGCCTTTCAGCCATACTATTTTTCAAATAAGTTCTATCTCCTACTTTATAAATTTTTGGAGGCCTTATGCCTAAATTAAGCCTATTATTTCTAATATCCTTTTGTTCTTTTAATTGGTTATGTACATTTTTATTTAAATTTTCAACAAATTCTTTTTGTTGTGTCGTATAGTGTTGAATAGTAACCCTGAGATCGTCAAAGTTTCGTAACCTTGGCTTTCGTCCGAAATGAACCTCAAACGGCGATAAATTTATTGCACTATGCATTGTATTATTATATGCATGAGTAATAAAATATATTTTCTGATTTCTATCTAATTCAGAATCTCTTTGTAAACGATATAACTCTTGTATAGTACTATGGAGTCTTTCAACATCAGAATTAGATTTATGATGTTGTGGAGAGGTCGTGTGATTAATTATACTATATGTTTGAAATAACTCATTTAGTATTTCACTACAAAATGATTGCTCTCCATCATGCACTATTTTATTAGGTGCCCCAATTAATGCAAAAATTTCCGATAAAGTATCGTAAACTCTACTCTTTTCTGTAGGTTTAATTATAGCGTATTTAGAAAATTTATCAATTATTGTTAAATACCATTGCCTTTCTAAAGACATGAAGTCTATGTGCCATATTTCCATAGGCTTTTGTGGTGTTTCAGTTAAACTAAAGTGAGTTCTATTAGGATGTCTATCATACTTTTCCTTTTTACATGCCTCACATTGTAAAACATATTTTTTAATATGTTTATGCATATTTTCCCAATAATATTTTTCTTTTAATTGCTTATATAAACTTTCGATTCCTGCGTGTCTATTATCTTGTAAATGATAATTCTTAATTAACTTTAATTGTTCCTCTTTATTATTTATTTCTATTAACGATTTTGTATACCTAACTGGCTTAAACTTACTATGATCAAAATATTTCCGATAAACTTCAGAAATTTTACAATATAGCTCTTCATTTGGTATGATGAAGGCGTATTTTTCATTACCTAAATATTCTAACATAAATTCCTTAACAGTTTCTTCTACACTTTCGGGTGGAATATAAAAATACCAAATCCCTTCATTTCTGGTCGCCTTTTTATAAGGTGCCATTTCAAATACTACGCGCCTTAGTCTTTTGGGCGGGTAAGCATGGATAATTGGAATTCCATTGTCACTATTATCTACATTGGAATGTATAGTTTGACTACTAGATCCACTATCACTTAATGCTAAATCTTGTTCTAAATTTACACGCGAAGAACTAGTTTGATTTTCCGCATTTACCTGCATGGAATCATTTGAACTATCCGTATTAAATAATTTAATTCTACTTAACGCGTCTGCTACGTAATTATCTTTACCCTTAACATGTTCAATTTTAAAATCATAATCTTGTAATTTTAATTTCCATCTTGTTAATCTTTGATTAGGCTCTTTTAATTTAGAAAGCCATATTAATGCTTTATGGTCTGTACGTAATAAAAATTCTCTACCATAAATATAAGGTCGAAATTGAGTTATTGCCCATATCATACTTAATAACTCTTTTTCAGTGGTATTATAATTTTGTTCAGTTTTACTTAACGTTCGTGAAGCGTAAGCAATAGGATGATTGTTTTGGCTAAGTACGGCGCCTAAAGCAATATCAGATGCGTCCGTAGTAACAACAAACGTTTTGTTAAAATCTGGAAATGCGAGTATTGGTGCATTTACTAACAAACTTTTACAAGTTTCTACTGCTTTAACATACTCTTTATTATGTATGTCTATAACAGCATCTTTCTTTGTAGCCTCAGTAAGCGGTTTTACTATTTTACTTAAATTTGGCACAAATTTTCGATAATATCCTATTAATCCTAAAAATGCACGAACTTCTTTTAAACTTTTAGGTATAGGGAATTTTTTAATTGCCTCTATTTTCTTTTGATTTGGCTTTAAGCCGTCTTTGTTTAAGATATGACCTAAGAATTCTATTTCTTCAGCCATGAAAACGCATTTATTTTTGTTAACTTTTAAATTAGCTCTTCGTAAAGCTTCGAATACTTGTTGTAATCGATTTATGTGATCCTGCTTAGTTTTTGAATATATAATTATGTCATCTAAATAACATAAACAAATGTTTTTACTGATTTCGTCACTAAGCACACTATTCATCATACGTTGAAAAGTTGCTGGAGTATTTTTTAAACCAAATGGCATTCTCAAAAATTCGAAATGGCCGTTCGGAGTACTGAACGCGGTCTTTTCAATTGAAGCGTCGTCCATTAATATTTGGTGGTAACCAGAAGTTAAATCTAATGTTGTAAAATATTTATTGCCTTGTAGCTTAGAAAATAATTCCTCAATATTTGGCAAAGGGAATTTATCTGACTTAGTTCGTTCATTTAGCCTGCGATAATCAATTACCATTCGCCATTTTTGTATTCCTGATTGATCCATTTTTTTTGGAATTATGTGTACAGGAGAGGCCCACGGGGATTCTGAATGTCTAATAATTTTTTCGGCTAATAATTTGTCAATTTGTTTTTTAACTTCTTCCTGTTGTACTTGAGGTAACCTATATGGTTTTTGGTAAATTGGTTCCTCATTTATTAATGTTATATGATGTTTTATTTTTGTGGTGGCACTATTCGTAACTTCCTCGGTAAATAAATCATCATAAGTCTTACAAATATCCGTTATACTATGATTGTCTATGTCCGTCATATGAAAAATTAATAACTCGTTAGTTGGCATGGAAAGTTTTCGTTCCCCTAAGTCAATTTTAGCTTCGATTTGTTTAATCATATCCGTTCCCATTAAAAAATCGTATTTATCACTAAAATTGTAAATATAAAATTTTAACTGTCCTTTATCAATGTCGCCGAAATATTTTTTCCAAAACGGAGTTATAACTACACCGTTATGATAAGTTACTCCATGTGATGTTTTCACAGAAAACTTTTCGTTTTGAAAACAATCTGAAAAATAAGTTTGTTGGACCTTAGGCGTAATAAACGACCTTTGGCTACCGGTATCTATTAATATTTTAAATTTAGGATCGTCCGTTTCAAAATAAGGTAAATAAGATTTAATGTGATTAAAATTTATGTGTTCTCGTGTCGATTTTGTGTTAGGTAAAAATTTGGTACATTACCTCTTTGTTGTCTTGAATTACTTTTTTCCAAACACAAATTATTTTCACTTAAATTGTCACAAACATTTTGATAACTATCATAGTTTTCTCCTAATTCACTTTGGCTATTTATATTAAAAACTTCCTCAATAAATTTTCCATTACCGACATTTATTTGGCCGGGTTTTAGGTGAGGAGCGGTCCTCATACTAACGTCTTGCGCTTGGGACTGGTTAGGTACGGGTCGCGGCGCTAATTGCCTATTGTATGCAACCTGTTGTTGAAAGTATGGGTGTTTAGTTTTCGCGAATACATTGGATCGCGGCGGGTATTGGAATTGAAACGATGTATTGTTCCTATTCGGTGCAGAATTCTTGAATGGAACATTATTCTGCCTCATTGGGAATTGTTGTCTATCTGTTTGATTCGTTAAAATCCTACTATCCCAACTATTATGAGGTTGGATAATTTTTGGAGCTGGTATGATATTAGAAAATTTTTGTTTTATATTTTCGAATCGTCCCTCAGCTTCCAATTGTAAGATTTTTGTACATGTTTCTGTAAAAGTACAGTTAGAGACATAAATTTGATCATGGTACGGGAGACTATTTCGTAAGGTATTTTGGGCCATGTTTATATAAGGCTCCATAACCTCTTCGACTAAAGTTATATTAGCATATTTATCCAATAATTTACTTTTTATGAAAAATAGTCTTTGTTTTAATTCGAAAATAAAGTCATTGTACGACCCTTTTCGTTTTACATTTGATAATTCAATTAATAACGTATTAAATTCTCGATTGTCTCCACATTCTTGCTTAAGGCTATTTTCGATTATATTCCAATCGAAGTTATGGGAGATCATGGTAACTATAAGGGCTGCTTTCCCTTCTAATTTGCTAAGTAGTAACATTACATTCTGAGGTGTGTTACCCCCTACTACTTGAAGCCACTGTTTCGCGCTATTTAAATAGTTATAGAGTGTGAACGTATCTCCGTTATACGAAGGGACGAATTTAATTAAAACACTAGGGTCTACCTTGAGTTGTACAACTGCCGGCTCAGGTTTAGGAGTTACCCCAGATGCTGAAGGCAGCTGAGTGTTGTATCCCTGCATCGTAGGACGAGGGTCGGTCATCGTTACCTTACTTCCTTTATATACAAACTTCGCTGGACGAAGGATGGGAATTTTGGTGGTTTACAGGATAGTGCTACTTGTACTTACAGCGGTAGGATGATCCCGATGTACAGCATGTATATTTTGACGAATTTGTTTGTGAGGTTGCCCAGTCTACAGACTTAAGAGTCTTACTTACGTAATGGCGTCTTCGGAGATTTGTCTCGGAAAGATCTTACCAAAAATAAGTTTACTGGGCCCCACGTTGGGCGCCAGTCAAAATATTAGAGATGGACTAATATTTAAAAAATAATTTATTTGTAAACTTTTACAAAGTTACTTTACTTTATACAATTCAAATGCTGTTAATACGTCAGGTATAGACGCAGCAAGGGGCACTGGTAGGATGACATCGCTGGTACTGTGCTCGGCCTTCTTATACCACGGTGCGACGGTGCTGGCTGGTGTCAGCGTCAACGTGTTGATAGCTGATTGTTTCCATGGCGCGATTGTTCCAGGTAGCGCCACTAACGATGTATTGTTGTCTCGTTGCTGTGCAAACATACGTTGTGGTATTCCTTCCTTTTTATTTGTTAAGTTCGGTGTTAGGGTCGGTTGACTCACGTATGCTAGCGGATTGCTGTTGGACATTAAAACGAGACGTCCTTGAAGCAAAATACAGACGAAAATCATAAAAGTAAACTTTTATTCATGTAGCAATAAGTCGAAATAACTTCTTTTTGTTTGTAAAAATTCCAAATTTCAAAAATGCTATAAAACGGTATCACAAAAAAACTATTCGTATTTGAACCATTGCAATTTTATTTCTAGTATCTTTATCGTTATCCTAAACGTAACTAGACAAAAGTTGTCATGTTACACGCAAAAAATGTTTTTTTGTTGACCAGTGTTATGATTATGAAAATTTTCGAAAGTTGATGAAGTATCTATTTATATAGCTAACCCGGTCTGCGCTTTAAAATCTAACCCATTGGAGGAGTGGGAAGATTTAAAGCCCGTCTTCCCAGCATTATATAGACAAGCACGTATTTATTTAAATATAGTAGGTACCTCAGTACCTTGCGAAAGGCTCTTTTCTAAGGCTGGCGCAACCATTACTATGTCCAGAAATCGCCTAACTGGCAGACACTTAGAAAAATTACTATTTTTAGGGGGCACTACAAAAACTGACTTCTTTAATTAAAAAAATAATTAATAAAGAATTTTTACATCATTTTTGGTTTTATATTATTTTTTTCCAAAAACTATTCGATACGAGTAAGTATCGATACTTTTAAATTGATACCGAGTAAGTATCGATACTTGACGACCGATACAGTATCGAGTAAAAGTATCGATTCCTCAATGGTATCGTTTCATCCCTACCCGTAATTTAACCGGTGTCTTCTCGGTAAATATAGGTTCCGAATCGGCAGTAGAATAACTTTGCATTGTATACAATGACGATTCAAAAGTGTTACATGTAACCTACTTTAAACAAGAAATATTTGGTTGACTGTTTGATTGATTGAACTTGAACCTTATTATTTTTGCATCAGGGTCTCAAAAGGTCCGTGTGGTGCTGAAAGCGTAAGTGCACCTCAGCCGGCATAACACCGGTCGCCACTGCGCGGCACCGTCTACTCCCTCCGAACTCCGTAGGGGAGTAGACGGAGCCGCGTAAGCGGCTAGTCCGCAACACCGCCACTAAGGAGATGGAGGTCCAACCCGGGTGTTTTAGTAGGTAGTCCTGCCCTTTTCAGGGCAAGGAGTCCCACACACGCCATCACCCTCCCTCGAGTGACGGTAGGGGGCATCAAGGCTTTTCCCCCGTCAAAAAAAAGTCTAAATGTCTACTGTTTCTTTGTCCCAAAAACAGTGAGTGATTTACATCTTCTACAACAGTAATAACAATTAGCTACACTTGTTCTGGTGCCTGTTAACTTAGCGCCATAGCAGTCGCTACATGACTACATAGTATAAATAAACAAAAACATGATCAACATTCCGAACACGGCGGTAGAATACTTTATTTGTACTGACGATTCATAAGTGCTTTTGTAAAGCTTACATGAATAAAGATATTTTCAATTCTATCTACACAAATATTATAAAGAGGAAAGATTTGTACTTATTTTTGTATGTTTGTATGTCTGTAATGAATAGGCTCAAAAAAACTGGGCCGATTTAAAAAATTCTTTCACCAATAGAATGCTACATTCTTCTAATTTGACATTGACTACAAAATTAGGGATCCTTGGTAAAATTTGAAAATGTTCAACAGAAAAGCGGGAAAAATTCTCTAAGGCGAACCGAAGTTCGCCGGGACCGCTAGTTCTAAATATATGGCTTCCTGCTGCTTGGTTCAATTTATGATGACTATAATATAAAAAAGGTGACAGCCCTGGACGACAAGCCCTAACAGCAATTCATGTAGTCTCGTATTCAGTTCACCCGCCACACTCGCCCCGATAGGCGACTACAGCCGTACGTAACAGCTAATTTACTTCACTGTGGTTTGTAAGCGGAAGCCGAGTTTTAAGTAAGTAATTTTATTTTTTTTCAAACTACTCTTACTTTCATTACTTAGTATTAGTGTAAATCTATAAGTCCAACCTTTTTTGTCATCTATATAGTTGATAAATGAATGATAAATGATTGTAATATACACTACACATAAGGTATATTGTTTGTATGCTTTTTTATTGCATGTTCCCATATTTGTAAATTTTTAAAAGAGTGTCTATCAAATTTCGTCATGAGTGCCTACTCCCAAAAACGAAACGAGCAAACGAAAGCTTTCGTTTTTAAAGATTAATCAACAGTTTGGGAATTTAAACGTGGTTTTTTATTTGCATTAATAATATTTTGTTTTTTGAATACGATTAAATTGCATTCGGAGTGAATTACGTCACGGTAACGGTTACTGTGAGAATTAAAAAATCCTACTGGAACTGGGAGATGTGCGCGTGAAGCCACACTGAGGTGCTAGTGTTTTACAATTTTTTAAAAAAACACGCGCAATCACACCACATTGCAATGCCTTGGTGTTACAGATCAAGGGGTTGACTCCCAAAAACGAAACATATCGGATCCGAAGACGTACCTATAGCAATTTTTATTTCTCATCATCGTTACCATTTAACTTTCAATGCTAATTAAGCATGTAAGAAAAACAAAATCAAAAACCACGTTTTTATTCTCAAACTTTTGATTAATCTTCAAAAACGAAAGCTTTCGTTTGTTCGTTTCGTTTTAGAGAGTAGATGCCCAAGTTGTATTTTAAAATGTGAACTTCTCCCTTTTTTTAATATGTAACATTATTGGTTATTTTTTCTCTATATTCTTAATGCCCGCGTTCTATATTTTACAATTCGTAATGTGTTAAAAATGACTGTCCGTTTTCTCTAACCGAATACGATTTGAGCTTACGCCTCGTATAATTTATTACTATCCGTAAAGAACCGGATCGTATTTCAAATATTGGAACCGGGTGTATATAAGTACCAATCAGTTTTGTAGGGAAATTTCAGTAGTTACGCAACTCACCGCAGCGGTGCTCCTTCTTATTTCATACTATTTTCTCACAATGTAATACCATTTCAATTCGTGCTAAGGAAAACTCAAAGTCTAAGGCTTACTTATACAAGTATTTACGTATATTTAAACTTAAGTAACATTATAGTAGTTAATCATGAATTGTCGTTGAATACAATGCAAAGTGAATAAAACAGCTAAATCTTTAGATTCAGCTGTTTTATTGAAATTTTTTTAGTAGTTAGGGGTTTATTCTCAAAAACGAAACGAACAAACGAAAGCTTTCGTTTTTAAAGATTAATCAAAATTTCGGGAATAAAACCGTGGTTTTTGATTTTGTTTTTCAAAATACTTAATTAGCAATCGAAGTGAGTAGCTTACGTTTATGAGAATTAAAAATTGCTGTCCGTCATGGGATACGACTTGTGTCGTTATTGGGAGTAGACTCCAATCCTTAGTCCTTGCTTAGGCGTGAAAGACAATCAGACAAGAGTTATTTTCGTTTAACTGATAAACTCACTTAGTATAGGTGGAAGTGAAATGGCACAAAGAACTGAGTCATAAAAACTAATGATGCTAACTATAGCAGTTTGATCACAGACAGACAGACATGGTTAATTTTGCATTTATAATATTAATAAGGAATTATTAGATAACAACCGCCCACGACGTCATACACGTGGATTTAGTCTTTTCCAGCAATACATATAAAATAAATAGCCTATGTTACTCAGGGTTAATGTTTTTTTTCGTCTTTTTTTATATTACACTTCAAGGTTGACCTCATCCCACCTGATGTTAAGAAGCAAAGAGGTCCTAGCTTAAGGGCAACAAGTACAGCATAATAAATCTGTTACTGGACGTGTCCTCCTTACCTTGAAGGCTTGACCCCTGCTACTAATGTAGCACCCCCCAGGAGCTCTGGAAACCTTACTCACACGCAGGAACACAACAACACCGGAGTGATTGTTATTTGGCTGCGGTCTTCTGTAAGGTGGACGTATTTCACCTTTCTAATCGTGAAATAATTTTTGTAATCAGCACTGTAGTTTTTGAGTTTATTTCTTACAAACATAGAAAATTACAAATATTTCCTCTTCATAATATTAAATAAAATAAACAAAATAAAAATAAAAAAGCCTGTTATTTCTTGCTTCACAGTAATTATAAATTTTTTCATACGAGCATGCAATAGTAATTAATCATTATTATAATTAAAATTATGTTACATACATAATTAATATACATCAAATTAATATTATTAAATACAGTTTAATTAAATCATTACAATTTCAAAAATATTTCACTAAATTAAATTTTATTCTTTATAATATTAGTGTAAATTAAACAACGGCAAAGAACCTCCCCTTCACAATTGAGGGCCACGCTCGCTGAAAACGCGTCTAAATGTAGATTGATTGACGAAACGCGGTATTTCGACGGCCCTTCATCCGTGATTGGCTACATCGTTACAGCAAACATCCGCTTGAATTGTGAAAAACAGCGGCAGCACCCTCCGAGTTCATTGATACTAGCGCTTCATTTAAACGGAGGTAACCTTTAGGCCTACGACGAAACACGAAACAAACAAAAGGTTTCGTTTACGAAGATCGATCGGAAGTTCGGGAGTTAAAACTACGACTTCTTCGGGAGTTAAAAAACGACGACATCCGTAGCCGAGAGGCGAGCGGGCCTGACTTTGGCGTCGCGCCATCTCTGAGGTTCCGGGTTCGATCCCCGGTCGGGTCAATATGGGAAACGAACTTTTCCATATTGTCTTGGGTCTGGGTGTTGTGGTACCGCCGTTGTTTCTGATTTCTGTAACACAAGTGCTTAAGCTACTTACTGCAGAATCAGAGCAATAATATGTATGTGATGTTGTCCAATATTTATATTTATATTTAAAACGCTTTAGTCGCATTTGAATGAGTTCGTTACGATTATAAGAATTAAAAATACATGTTTCGGTCTTGGGCGGTTTACTCTCAAAAATATATGTTTGTTCCTCTTTCACGCAAAAACTACAAAACTATTTTGTATAGTACGATTTTTTTACGAAAAACTTGTGTGATACAGTTTTATTTGCGGATGATACATCGTTAATTTTTAAAATTAATCGACAGCAACAAAATTTTGATGATTTTAATAATGCCCTCTCTAAAGTTACACAATGGTTTGGAACAAACAATCTATCACTTAATGCCAAGAAAACCAAATGTGTAAAGTTCTCAATGCCCAATGTGAGACAAGTTAATGCTGTGATTAAAATGAGTGATGAGCTTAAAGAGGTTATCAACTCGACAGTATTCCTTGGCATCACTTTGGACTCTAAGCTTCAATGGTATCCTCACATAGTTACTCTGGCGGCAAGACTTAGCTCAGCCGCGTATGCAGTGAGGAAAATAAGGGATTTGACTGATGTGGAAACAGCTAGATTGGTTTATTTTAGCTATTTTCACAGCGTAATGTCTTATGGTCTGCTCTTATGGGGGTCTGCAGCCGATATTAAGACTATTTTTGTCCTACAGAAGAGGGCTATAAGATCTATCTACAGGCTTGGACCACGTGACTCGCTGCGAATGCGATTTAAGGAGATAAACATCTTAACAGTCGCATCACAATAAATTCTCGACTGTGTAATGCATGTTCACAAAAATTTGAACAACATTCCTAAAAAATCTGATGTACATAGCTTTAATACCAGGAATAAACATAAGCTTGCTGTTCCAAATCGTAGACTCCACAAAACTGGTAATTCATTTATTGGATTAAGCATAAAATTGTTTAATAAATTGCCGCAAATTCTGGTTGATTTACCTTTACACAAGTTTAAGTTACAGATAAAAAATTTACTTATAAAGAAGGGCTATTATAAAGTAGATGATTTCCTTAACGATAAAGATATATGGCCTAACACTATTTAACTTGCCTGCACATGTTATAAATATGTATTTATTTTTTTTAAATTTAATTTCGTTGACATCGTGATAATGCAATCTTTTATTTTACATAATGACATTGATATAGTTAAAAATATCTATTATGGACATAAAATGTATATTTGTGAATTATGTATAATTATGAATTGGGTATAATAGATTTATTTCTTTTTTTTTTAATCTAAATCAAAATGTAGGTTACTACTTCGTGCACCAGGTCCTATAGTTGTTTGATGAATTTAATTTAGATAATAAATACTTACAAATTATGGGGAGATGAAGTAGTCATGCTCACTAAAATGTCACTGGGGTGGTGGCGCTATGTGGCGGGTCGTTACATTCCCTTCAATATGGTTGAGTGAAGCGATGGCTGGCACATACGTCATGCTTGTGAACAGGTGCCACCTTTGGGGACTGGTCTGCTCCAGCTTACCTCTCGAAAGTAAAAACTTACTTGAGTACTTATTTGTTTCATCACTCATCAAAACCAAAACTATATGACTTGGTCCAAAGTGAGCTACACATAGCAATAAGTTAGATACTGCGACTGTAACTTATCTGCTGAGTTTTTACCGGTGTCTTCTCGGTAGATATAGGTTCGAACTGGAAGTAGAATCACTTTGCATTGTATTCAATGACCATTCAAAAGTGTTAGGTATATGTAACCTACTTGAATAAAGAAATATTTGAGTTTGAGTTTATAAAACCTGGTAGGAAGAGAGAAAACATACTAGATTAACATATAGGATACATTTTATCCCAAAACTACGCGGGCAAAGACACGAACCACCGCTAACACATAAATATACAATGCTCTGATTCTATAGTATCTTAAGCTCTTTGGTTTTAGAAATAAGAAACCACGGCATCACAACCAGATCCGAGACAATGTAGAAAAGTTCGTTATCCGTATTAAACCTGATTATAACGGACCATCACAGACAATTGTTTTTTATTTATATTACACTTCAAGATTGACCTCATCCCACCTGATGTTAAGTGGTAATGAGGTCCTAGCTTACGGGCGACAAGTACAGCATAATAAAGCTGTTACTGGACTTGTCGCCCTTATTTTGAAGGCTTGACCCCTGCTACTAACGTACATGTGCAGCACTGAACATCAGGTGGGACAAGGTCAATCTTGAAGTGCAATATAAAAAAAATGCGCTGTAAAAATATTTCGTTAATTATGCTTCAATAGGTCAATCAATCGAATCCGAGGTATGACGATTTCCTTAATTATAAATTCGTTACAAACGCAGGTGCGAACCGTCATTGAATCAACCCGATAAATATTAATGAAGTTAGTATTTACAACAATTGTTAATGAAAGTGAATAATTTTTTGCACGCGTCATGGATTTCGTCCAGAAATATCAAAGGTTATGTTGTTTTGGTTCAAAGTATAGAAATTGTTCACTTGAAGCGCCTTTATTCATATCATCTAATATAATTTAAGAGAGGCAGGGCAAAGCGATTTATCGTTCGAACTGGAGCAGCCCGACTGGTGAAATAATACCTCCACCTTACAGAAGACCGCAGCCAAATAACAATCACTCCGGTGTTGTTGTGTTTCTGCATGTGAGTAAGGTTTCCAGAGCTCCTGGGGGGTGCTACATTAGTAGCAGGGGTCAAGCCTTCAAGGTAAGGGCGACAAGTCTAGTAACAGTTTTACTATGCTATACTTGTCGCCCGTAAGCTAGGACCTCATTACCACTTAACATCAGGTGGGATGAGGTCAATCTTGAAGTGTAATATAAAAATTGCAATAACGAAACATTTTATTTGTTCGTATCATTTTTGGTAGTAAAATTGCAAATATTTTTTACCGTTAGAAGGTAACGTTATTACTGACTTACATAGACTATAATAAAAAAAATGAGAGTTTTGGCAATTTCAGTAGTTCCACTACTCACCTCGCCACGCTCACGGCGCCTCTAAAATGACCACACTACATGACACGATAGATTACCGTTTTCTATAAATACACATTGGTGCCCTCAGTGAGCGAGGCCAACTCGAGCTTGACCGATTTTTTAGCTCGAAAACAGTTATAATATTTACATGTTTAAAATATTCCCAAACAATGTCTTATCACCTTATTTGGCCCATATATTCATTATCACTGGTGTCATTGGCTCCTACTGTACTGAACTGACACCGCATATTAACTTGACCTTTATTGTAAACGGTATAAAGCATAATTCTGAATAACTTATGCAGTGACTTTGTAATTTGCGCCCAGACTACTTTTAGGTTTCAAAGGCAAAGGACATTTATAAAACCAATGACGCTTAATTAAGTATTGGGCTTTATTATAAGCGGTCAAAGTCTAAAATGTTACATTAATTGTACGGTCAACCACACGACAAGGTATTGCGGGCGAACTTTTCTATATTGTCTCGGGTCTGGGTGTTGTGGTACCGTCGTTGTTTCTGATTTCTGTAATACAAGTGCTTTAGGTACTTACCACAGAATCAGAGCAATGTATGTGATGTTTTACAATATTGATATTTAATTAAAATTTGATATCCGACATATTTCGTGTTTGGAAGTAGACCCCTGAATTCTTCTCAGTCGTGCTCTCTTGACAGAGTGGTCGTGATCATAATGCATCGCTTTTCAGTGTAGCTTTTGCCAGTTGCCTCCATCTACTCCTATTGTTCGCACTTCTGTAACACTCATTCAGAGAAATGTTTGTGGTAGATTTGATGAGGTCCGTCCATCGAGTTGGTGATCTTCAGCGCGTGCGCCGGCCTTCGACACGCCCCTCTATGACAATTCTCTCCATAGAGACTTCATTGCGACCCCCCCGAATATCATCTACTAAAAGCTTTATGTTGAGCGATCAGTAATCAATTTCTGATTCGTTACGAACTCACTTCAAACTCGAAGGATGCTCATATCTTCTTAATGCGTATGTAATACGATTACCATATTTGTTCGGACTACCCTTCAGAATAATGCTTCAATTTATTTAGCAAGAGCAGAAACTTTTCCTCTTTATATTACTACCGGACCCGGCAGACTTCCTCCAGTCAAAAAGATTTAGAATGTGGCTTGACTCTAAATTTTAGTTAGATAACGTTTGTACTAGAAAAAGAAAAGGGCTATCTTTAGAGTTTTCCGGGTAATGATTCGAATTTTTATTTCTCTCGCAGTAAAAACCCATCCTTGGACTGCAACGAACATTTTTTAAAAAGTATTGTCAAAATTGGTCCAAGCGTTGTCGAGTTATGCACTTACCAACACATTTTGCACCTGACATATTGGCGGAATCACTGCGTTGTTTGTAAACGCGGGAAAGAATCCATAAAAAAAATACAACACATTTTGCGATTCATTTTTATATAATAGAGTAGTGTAAACTACTTATGAGTAGCTAGTTTTTATGATATATGACATAAGATATGTTTTTCAAAAAATGTTTTGGTTACAGCTAAAACAATGGCACCTTCCGTGGGGGAGTTCTACACTGGCAAATGCATCCTCATCACTGGAGGTACAGGATTTGTTGGGAAGGTGAGTAATTATTTCAAGATTGACCTCATCCAACCTGATGTTAAGTGGTAATGAGGTCCTAGCTTAAGGGCGACAAGTACAGCATAATAAAGCTGTTACTGGACATGTCGCCCTTACCTTGAAGGCTTGACCGCTGCTGCTAATGTAGCACCCCCCAGGAGCTCTGGAAACCTTGCTTAGACGCAGTAATACAACAACACAGAAGTGATTGTTATTTGGCTGCAGTCTTCTGTAAGGTGGAGGTATTACACCAGTCGAGCTGCTCCAGTTCGAGCGATAAATCGCTATGCCCTACCTCTTTTCAAAACTACGCTACAGATTTTATACGATTTTGTCGATAGATAGAGTGATGTATGAGGAAGGTTTATATATATAAACCATACATATTAATGTACAGAAAAGCCGAAAACTTCATTTATAATTTACTTGCACCCGTTGATGCCGGGGTGGGTGGTAGCTAGTAAGAACTGAAATCAAACTGTAAGTGCTTACCTTAATGTAATGAAACATTTAAGTAATATACAGTTAGTGACAGTTCAAAAAAATATTATAAACAAAAAACATAAAAAAACCTACAAATAAAAAATTTGTCCCAGGTCACTGCCAAGGGGCATGGTACCAAGAAGGCTAGCTGCGTTCCCTCTTTGTATGGCCAGACTTATTTTCTGGCCAAGAAAAAAGCCAGCCCTCTGATCTCCCGACGCTTCTTTAAGGTTGTGTACGACAAATTAAGCACAGTAAAATAATAGGCGGCAAACCCAAAAATGTAGCAACTGTAAACACCTCCGAAAAATGGCAAACAGTGTCGAGGCGTAAAAAACCTCAATATCGTTACCAGGGTTCAGCAGGAATGTCGAGAGATATGGAAGGTAACTTTAAAGCTGCGGACTCTAAAGTTCCGATCTTTATAACGAAAATACACAAAGACACGACAGAGAAAGATATTCAATACTACATTTATGGAAAAACCAACGAAACTATAAATTTAGAAAAAATAACTTTTAAACAGGAGCGAGATCACAATGCTTATAAATTTTTCGTTTCGGAGAGCAAGTTGTCAGTGTTTTTGGATAGCAAACTTTGGCCACAGGGTATTATATTCAGACGTTTTGTGAATTTTAAGCCGAAGTATGGGAATTTTAACAACTTCGGTTCGGCAATTAATCATAAATATGACAAGTAATGACATGTACACCTTAGTAAGTTTCAACTGCAAGAACGTTAAACGCTCAGTGGAAGATGTTCGAGAATTATGTCAGACATCGCACATCGTCGCCCTGCAGGAGCACTGGTTGCTGCCGCATGACATCGATTTCTTAGGCTGTATTGATGACGACTTCGCTTATACTGGTGTTTCTCCGGTGAATACGGAAGCAGGAATGCTAATTGGACGTCCTTACGGGGGCGTGGCTTTACTGTGGCAGAAGAGTGTGTTCCCTAACGTGTCGATTGTGCCATGTAACAATACGAGAATGTGCGCGATAAGAATAATGTTAGGTCAAAAGTCGATATTAGTAATAAGTGTGTACATGCCAACTAACAGTGGTAAAAATTTAGTGGAGTTTACAGATTGCCTGGGTACCCTTAGTGCTATTGTTGTGAGTGAAGGTATTGAATCTGTTTATATCCTAGGTGACTTTAATGCGCATCCAGGTGAGCAATTTTATTCGGAATTAAATAACTTCTGCACTGACTTAGAATGGTGTTGTGCAGATATTGTAAAGTTAGGGTTATTGTCCAACACTTATAGTTATGTGAGTGATATAAATGACTGCATGAGTTGGCTTGATCACTGTGTGGTCACAAAGTCGGCGTTTACAGCGATTCATGACATATTTGTTAGTTATAAACCTGTAGTATCTGACCACTTTCCCTTAATAATTCAATGTAATTTTGATGTAATTATTCCTAAATTAATCAATCCAGATTTAAGTAATTGTAATAAAGTACAGTGGGGGCGTCGAAATGGTAATCAAATTAAGCATTATAATAGAATGTGTCATGAACAGTTGAAGAAAATAGATTTTCCGATCGAATTTAGTTCATGTGCTGACAATTTTTGTAACAAACCGGACCATAGATATATTATTGATAAAATGTACGAACTTGTGATAGATTCACTTTCTATCGCGGCTTCTAATACTAGTTTAGCTCGTCAGCCTAGAAGGAAAAAACGTGTCACCGGTTGGAACAAATATGTTCGGGAGGCTCACAGTGTGGCCAGATGTAAGTTCAGAGATTGGGTCCTTTGTGGTAAACCGCGAGTAGGATGTGTTTGGGAAGAGATGCGAGAGAGTCGCAAGATCTTTAAATCTTGTTTAAAAAGTTGCCAGAATAATAACGACCAAATAAAAATGGACAAACTCGCGTCGCTACATGCCAAACATGATTTTCGTAGCTTTTGGAAAACCACTGGTGACTTTAATAATAAGCCGGGCTTACCTGTGAGCGTCAGTGGATTGAATGATCCTAAGTCTATAGCTGACCTATTCAAGGACCATTTTACTGTGAAATCACCCTTGGGGCCGTCACAGTCTATCAGTGGAGTCGGTCCTGACGGGCATAAAATGAGCTCTAGGTTTACAGCAAGGGATGTTAGAGGGGCTATTAAATCCATGTCAGGCGGCAAATCCCCAGGACACGACAGTCTCAGTATAGAACACCTTAGGCACGCTGGAGTACACCTACCTAGGGTACTTGCTATGTTTTATACGTTTTGTATTGGGCATTCATACTTACCAGCTGATATGATGAAGACTGTGGTAGTCCCAATTGTGAAAAGCAAGACGGGCGATGTAAGTGACCAGAATAATTATAGGCCTATTTCTTTGGCTACTGTGATTGCAAAGGTCTTTGACAGTTTGCTTAACACTCAACTCGGTAAACATCTTAACATCCACGACAATCAATTTGGTTTCAAATCCGGACTGTCTACTGAGTCTGCTATTTTGTGTTTAAAGCAAACTGTCAAGTACTATACTGATAGATGTACACCCATATATGCGTGTTTTTTGGACTTATCGAGAGCATTTGACCTGGTTTGTTATGATACGTTGTGGCAAAAACTAAACGAAATCTCTATGCCTCAGGAACTAACATATATCTTGCAGTTTTGGTATTTGAATCAGGTCAACTATGTTCGGTGGTGCAATGTCTTATCGGTGCCGTATAGATTGGAATGCGGGGTGAGGCAGGGGGGGCTTACCTCCCCAAGACTTTTTAATCTGTACTTGAACGCTCTAATAGAGAAGCTCAGCAGTACACGTGTTGGCTGCCACATTGATGAAGTCTGTATCAATAACATTAGCTATGCTGACGACATGGTGCTGCTGAGTGCCTCAGTATGTGGACTAAGAAAGCTGCTAGACATATGTGAAGCCTATGCGTTTGAACATGGTTTAGTCTATAACGTAAAGAAGAGTGAATGCATGGTGTTTCGAGCTAGGGGAAACTGTGCTGATACCGTGCCACCCATCAGACTGAACGGTTCAGTGCTTAAACGAGTCGAACAGTTTAAGTACTTAGGGCATCTAGTGTCCTCTGACTTGAAGGACAATGCAGACATGGAGAGGGAGCGAAGGGCGTTGTCTGTTAGGGCGAATATGATAGCCCGCAGGTTTGCTCGTTGTTCGGAGGGCGTCAAAGTTACCCTGTTTCAAGCATTTTGTACGTCGTTTTACACGTGCAGCCTGTGGGTGACATATGCGCAGAAGCAGATTAACGCCCTTCGTGTTCAATATAATAATGCGCTCCGGGTGCTGATGGGGCTGCCTCGGCACTGCAGCGCGTCGGGGATGTTTGCTGAGTGGCGCGTCGACTGTTTTTATACGACCCTACGGAAGCGGTGCGCATCCCTGGGCCGCAGGGTCCGGGGCAGCCCCAACAGCATCTTGCAAATGTTCTCGCAGCGGTTTGACTGTCGGTACATTAACCACTGTTCGTTGATTAATGTGCTGACTAACGAACAAATTATTAAAGGACGCAATAATAAGTAAAATAATGTACTTTTTTAATTTAATAACCAATAATATAATCTGAATGTTAATTGAATGAAATTGATTATGATATTTAATGTAATTCTTCTTTATTTGTAATATTAATCTACCTATGACTATAATGTTGAAATAAATGATATCTTATCTTATCTTATCTTAAGCCGTTTGGCTAAAGCGCGGAAGAGGCTGTGCGCGCCCGGTCCCCACGGCCCCAGAGTCTCGACTCCAAACGGCTCAAATATACAGGTGTTAGTAAGACCTGAATATTTACGCCGTTTGTTCGATTCAGCTGAAGCCGCAGCAGATCCAGCCTGCAACGAAGTTTGTGAAAGATGAGACGGCGCCAGAGTGTCGACGCAAGTAGCGTCCCACACTAAAGGCCGTCCCATCTTCCAAGGTATTAAAGTCATTCCGTCGGGCCTCTTGCCGTCGCTACGCACCAGTCCGTTCGGTTCAAGAACGGCTGGTATGGAACAACTAGAAAGAGCCCGACGTATGGTATCGTTGAGGCTAGCATGGCGGGGGATTCTCCCGGCGCTTCTGCTGCAGGAAAGGCCGTGGTGACCAAGCGCGTCCACAGGGCTACCACAAGAGCAGTGATGTGGGACATTACAGGGTGCCCCCAAACGGAGGGAAGTAGCAAGACGGAACGAAGAATTTTCTAATAAAGTGCCTAAATGAGAAGATGGTAAACTGTGCAGCCAAAGACTTGATTCCCATTCAGCAACAGCAATGAGCCGAGCTCGATCTGCAGAACTAGAAGCCGTATGTAAAAGTTGGTTCCGAACTAGTTTGCAGAGCGGCTCGTCCCACTGTCTCTGTGAGGACATGGCCGCAGGAAGTTTGTCGTCTAAGGAAATCACCTTCCAAGCATCGATGGCTTCAACTTGATCAGCAATTGGTGAGATATTCGTGGAAGTCAGACCAAGTATTTTTTCTGTCAGGTGGCATGTGCTGTGAGTTGAAGCCAAGAAAGCTGGAAGGGCAACACTGGAAATTTTTCGGATACCCAAACCGCCAAAACGAATAGGAAGTGAAGCTTGGGTCCAAATTCGATCATCCAAAGATATATTTAAAACTACTGATAGGGATTTTTTGATTGAATCGTCCAATTTTTCTGTCAAATGCGGGAATTTCCAAAAAGGGCATGATCTAACACTGTACGTAAATTTTGGCATAAAAAGACAATGGCGGATGATGGTAAAAGCCATGTGAGAATTAATTTGGACAAGACGGTCTAAAACGTTTTCAAAATTATTTAGTTTTTCTGCAACAAAAGGGCCAAAAGAGTCATCAAAAATTGGTGACCCTAGGAGGCGAAAAGAATCTTTTTGTATTATACTAATATTAGGAGCCAAGGAATTAAAACAATCTATGATATTGTCTCTGTCTGGACGGTCTGGTATAAAAAGTTCGCATTTATTAAAGTTGAGCTCAAGGCCAGAGTTTTGGAAATTTTGAATAAGGAATTTTAAATCTGAAAGTACAGTGTTAAAATCGCCTCCTATGGTTCCATCATCCAAGTACCACACATTAAATTTTGAATTTAGTTGGGTTATTACCGGATGAATAGCAAGCCCAAAACTAGCCGGACCGAGAGGGTCACCTTGTTGACAGCCAACTGCGGAAGAAAGTAAATGGTCTTTATATTGCAAATTGGTTTGTTCATTATAACACTGCCACATAAACGGATATGCGGCAGGGATAATACGTTTTATCTGTGTCAACAGGGTGCCTCGGTCTACGGAATTAAAAGCGTTTTTCACATCCACCTTCAGCACAATATCCAAAGGGTTTTTGTGAAGAAACGATCTCAGAGAGTGGATAGCAGCTTCACATCCACCTTTTGACCCAAAACCTAATTGTATGGGTTCAAAATATTGAGTCACAGATTGTGAAATTGTGTTGCAGCAAATTTTAGCTGCTAATCTGCGTAACGTTGTACCCACAGCAATTGGCCGGATACCCCCATCTTTTTTTTTCAAAGCGCAAAGGTTGGCACCGTAAATAATATGCGTGAAATTGGTATTGATTTTACCTGATAACATTAAGTTTATGAGGGCCGTCAAACTATTAAGCAGGTTGACGGCCTCAGTACTACCGCCATTAGCCAGATCTTTCAGGTGCTGCGCGGTGAGACCGTCCATGCCTCCGGCCGTACCACTTCGGAAAGAATTTATTGCACGAAGAACCTCGGCCGGGGAAGCATGAATGTATTGTTCAAAAGGGTCGGGAGGGTCAGGAAGCTGGATATCTGTAGCTGGAGGTGGATGTTTTTGCCGTAGTGCTGAAAGGGTATCAGAAGTGTTAGGAGCAACTGAGTCATCAGAAAACAAAATACGCGATGCACCTTTAATATCTCCGTCATTTATTTTTGATTCTACATATTGAAAAAGGGATTTTGATGTTGTGCGTGATGTGCAGTTATTAATTGAAACATGATTATTGTTACAATTGTCTTTGATGCGGGTAGTGAGTGAAATGTGGCGATGGGTGCTATTTACATCACGTGAAATGTGAAGAGTTCTGTAGGCAAAAGTGAAAAGATGCTCCCAAGATGATATAGAATTATCCTTTAAGACATTGTTGATGACAGATGAAAGAGTTTGTGCGACTGTGGGTCGAGCACCTCTCGGTATGCGTTTGATGATTGGCGTAGTATGTTTCAATTTTGACAGAGTTTTCCAAAACGGTTCTCTTGATGAAGATGGCAAGGAATGTGATGAGGAGTCTATTGAAGGGTTGTTGTTTTTATGAATCCTGCTAATATGAATATTTAAACCTCTTTCGCCTTTGAAGAATCTCGGTTGCGTACATTTTTCACAGCGTATTATGTTGTCTGACGAAACGTTGGTGTTTGAAGACACCCCATTCTGATTTACGGTACTATCCATAAACCTAAAACTTAATAACTACACAAAAACTAAAAACACTCAAAAAACATAACTATTTACAAAATATAAGTATATAAGACAGCTGTGACAGTTGATGACAGACTTGTTGAACTTCACTGACTAAAACACTTCTTATTGGTTGTAAGTGAGTAGTCACTCTAGAAAGAGTCACGGTATTGGCTGACCACGGACAGCAGGATGGTTACTAGTGTTACTAGTGCTTACCTTGATCAACTGTTGACTGTACCTATGAAATAAGCTCATGTTGAACTTCAATCTCGCTTAAATGTTTAAAGAAACAGAAAATGTTCAACTGCCTTGAATTTTTCTCTTCGGCGTTAATTATTAGTGGAGATATCAAACTTTGCTTTCTCCAGGCGCTGGTGGAGAAGTTTCTCCGCAGCGTGCCTCAAGTGGACACCATCTACCTTCTTCTCAGAAATAAGAAGGGCCTGAGCGGAGAAGAGCGGCTGAAAGACCTATTGAGTAATAAGGTAAATCGAAAGCTAATTCTGATATATAAAAGGAGAAACTGACTGACTGACTGACATATCAACGCACAGCCTAAACGGCTAAACGTAGGCACTTGAAATTTGGAAGAAACATAGCTTAGGTACCGTAGAGGTGCAATAAGAAAGGAATTCCCGAAATTTCCACGGGAACGAGAATTACCAGATAGATCCGGTGCTGCCTGATTAAGGAATGTGCAGAAGAACATGAAGGAAGGTCTGAGGGTAGAGGACCTACTTACTTCGATATAAACAGCATTTAATATGTAATATATTATCTATTTTCTCATTCTACTATATTTCATTCAAATACATTCAATATTTTTGCGTAAAGGGTATCAAATAAATATTCAGAACTAGTTGTGCCCGCGACTTCGTTCGCGTGGACTATATCCTTTTATGGTCGGTTTTACACCTTTCTCCCCTAATATTCGAAACAAAAAGTAGTCTATATTTTAATCCAAGTTTCGAGCTATATTTGTGCCAAATGTCATATCTCTAACTTCAAAAATAAACATTCTTCCATATAAACTTCCAAAGGTGGTATTCCCCCCCCCCCGCTTATTTTCTAATAAAAAGTAGCCTATGTCCGTTCTTGAGATTCAACGTATACCTATACTAAATTTCATCAAAATCGGTTGAGAGGTTTATGCAGGAAACCGTAACAGACACACAGACAGACAGACAGAGTTACTTTCGCATTTATAATATTAGTAGGGATGATTTTTCTTGGCTTTAACTTATTTTCCCAGTTATTTGACCTGGTGAGAGAAAAGAACCCGGATGCCTTCAAGAAGGTGAAGCTGATCCCTGGCGACATCTTGGAAGAGGGCTTGGGGATGTCCAACGACGACCGCGTGGAACTGCAGAGGCGATGCAACGTCGTCTTCCATAGTGCAGCCTGCGTCAGGTGAGACAGAGATGAAAACACTTTCCACTAGCTTATGCTATCCTGGTACTTGTAGTTTAGGAAACCGCGTGAAGCAGTGAGGCAACGTCAACTTTCATGGTCAACTTGTGTCAATTATTATTGTGATCATATAGGAATTCATGGTTTACGAAACTTGCTTCTAGCTTAGTTGCAAGAGCAGCACGCGTGATATGTGAAGGACGTGGGTTCGAATCCCACATTGCAAGAGATAAAAAAAATTGCGGTGCGGGAATCAAACCCACGACCTTCACCTATCGCGCGTGCTGCTCTTACCAAGGGGAGATGAAATTTTTCTGTTTCTACTAATTAAAGTTCGCTAGTACGGCGTATAGTACTATAAAAATAATAAAATCGATTAAGATGCCAGGTGTCTTCGATTCCGTGGTTTTCAAACATTTCTGTAACGAATGTACCACAGGCCGATAAGTATGTAGTTCTAAACATATTCGGCAGAGGGCACTTACCGGAGGCTAACGGTTGATACAGCAGAAAAATTTCATCGCCTACGATAGCTTGCGGTTAGCTCAGTTCGTAAGAGCAGCACGCGCGATACGTGAAGGTCGTGGGTTCGATTCCCGCACCGCAAGGGGAGATGATTTTTTTCTGTTTCTCATATTTAAAGTTCGCTAGTACGGCGTATAGTACTATAAAAATAATAAAATCGACTTCCCAATACCTCATGCAATCCTGGTACCTTGGCCGAAAGTGTAGAACTGTAGCAGCGTTGATTATCTTCTGCAGTGCAGGAGTTTCCTACGTCAACAATAAATTATCTCCTCATTCGTAATCGATCTCATTCTCACTTCACATTTATGTCCGGCTTTTAGGGCAAAATAGTGCGCAGTCCGGCCTTTTGCATTTTATGGCCTGGCAACCCAACTCCTGATGGAGCAAACGGAAACTTAATTACAGAAGTATGATTCGATTTCAAGTATGGCCTTTGCCCCGCTGTGGGAAATTAATGGCCGAACACTTTAGGTTATTTTCTTTAAGAAGTACATGTGTTTCTTTCATAATTCCAGGTTTGACCAGAAACTCAAGGATGCTGTGAATCTGAACACAGTGGGGACCCATCGAGTTCTCCAGTTGGCAGAAACCATGGACAGTTTAGAAGTGAGTGCTCTGGGTGGATTTGACGACCTACCTAGCCGAGAGGCGGGCGGGCCAGACTTTGGCGTCGCGCCATCTCTGAGGTCCCGAGTTCGATCCACGGTCGGGTCAATATGGGAAACGAACTTTTCTATTGTCTCGGGTTTGGGTGTTATGGTATCCGTCGATTTTTAACCCAAGTGTTATGGTACTCGTGTAATGTTGTCTAATAGTTATTTATTTATTATTTACTACTAGCTGTCCCGGCGAACTTAGTAACGCCTTTTTTTTCTAAACTTTTAAACCTTTCCTGGACCTCCACAATTATTTCAGAACCAAGATTAGCCAAATCGGTCTAGCTGTTCTCGAGTTTTAGCGAGACTAACGAACAGCGATTCATTTTTATATATAAGAAGATTTATAATGGATTGGAGAATCGGCTGTTAGCAAATCTATTGGTCTCTAAACTACTTGAATAAACTCTCAACTAACTAACTCTCAACTACTAACTAACTTTGGGGGGAGGGATATTGCGCATCATACCACTTCTGGGAAAATGACAGCGGTGTGGTCTCCCCCGCACCTCTCCTCGCTAACTTGACAGTGCTAACAATAAAATATTGAAATGTGTTGGATATGTTTGTTGACTAGTTAAATAATAATTTTACATATTTATTTTTTTAATCAAAAACACAGTTAGTTTGCTGTTATAGCGGCAACAGAAATACATAATCTGTAAATATTTCAACACTCTAGCTATCACGTGTCTTGAAATACAGCTTGGTGAAAGACAGACAGACAGACTGACAGACAACGAAGTCTTAGTAATAGGGTTCCGGTTTTACCCTTCGGGTACAGAACCCTACAAAGCATAGCCAGAAGAGCTATGGAGGTTGGATCAGTCGCTAACATAACCTATCTTTGATCGGATTTTTTGCTGACTTTACATAAACTTCAGTATTAAGTTACCAACATAATAACACATCACATTTCGTAATCAGTTAGGTCGTTAAATCTTCGTGACAACAAACCGGACATAGAAGCGGAAATCATCAACTTTTTGATCTAGTTTGGTTCGCTCATTAATAAAGAATACGGTACTAAATGTTGGTTGCAACTGGTTTTTTCCTTGAACTGGTTTACGTAAGGATCATCTTCTTTCATCCCCACCACCAGGCCTGATAAACTACTTCCAGTGGCGTGACTTTACCGCACGAGGTCTCTGGCTAGAGAATTCGATCCCGGCTGATTTTTCTTATCCTGGGATTTCGGGATTATTATCTACAGTAAATATCGGGATCCCGGTATAGTACCGTGGTTATGTTAGTAAATAGAGAATGCCAACAAAAAGACAGTAAAACAGCAGTCAAGTTAAAAAATATATATTTACAGTCAAATTAATACATTGTTGTTTTTTAATAAATTAATTGTTTTACACCAATTAACCCAAATATCAATAATTACACGAAGTAAAACGGGGTTCTCACAGAATTTGACACATAAAACAATACATTTGAAACAAGATTGCCGTTATGTCAAATGAAAGTAAGTGCGTTTCGATTCACGAACATTTTTATTGACTTTATTATAAATATGTATCAGTCCCGATAATTAATGAATAAATAAATGCGCCAGACAACCAAACTCTCAAACTAAGGGTTCCCCTTGTACTATGAGCACCAGATGACGGATACTAACTGGGGGCATCCCAGCACACCCAGACCTAAGTCAATTTAGAAAATGTCGTTTTCCAAATTGACCTGACTGAGAATCCCGTTATAGTCGCCCTAAGGACAGCCGAGAACTGGAACAAATGGAGAAATCTGGTGCACGAAGCTACGACAAACTTTCAGGGACACGACCTTCTGAATTGAAGAAAGCGAGCACACAATCAAAATTTAAAATAATTTAACGGTTCAAAATGTGTCATTATTTTTATTTAGTAGTTAATACGAACTACTTACTGCCGGTAAAAATGGTGTCGCGTGTTTACCCGTTAAATTATTTTAAATGCTTAAAATGGAACGCGAAAGTCTTAAAATTTACACAATTAAAATTGTTTTGCTCATTTTCTTTTTCTCTTTTCTAGGTATTCGTGCATCTCTCGACGGCCTATTGTCGCTGCGAGCTGGACGTGTTAGAAGAACAGCTGTACCCTGCCGTCCACTCTCCTCGGAAGATCATGGACATCTGCAGTTGGATGGACGACCCGTTACTGGACTACTTAGAACCAGAGTAAGTCCTACAGGACCTAAGCTAACTGGTGAAATACTTTACAGAAGACCGCAGCCAAATAACAATCACTTCTGTGTTGTTGTGTTCCTGTGTGTGAGTAAGGTTTCAGCTCCTGGGGGGTGCTACATTAGTAGCAGGGGTCAAGCCTTCAAGGTAAGGGCGACAAGTCCAGTAACAGCTTTATTATGCTGTACTTGTCGCCCTTAAGCTAGAACCTCATTACCACTTAACATCAGGAAGGATGAGGTTAATCTTGAAAAAAAGCCCAATCTGCTTTTTTGCAAAGCAAAGTCAAATATTACTTTATTCAAGTAGTTTGAATAGTCATTGAATACAATGCAAAGTGATTCTACTGGCGGTTCAGAACCTGTATCTAACGAGAAGACACCGGCAAGAAACTCAGCAGATTAGTTACAGCAGCAGTATCTAACTTATTACTATGTGTAGACCACTCTAAGTTATATCTTTGTTTTGATGAGTGATAAAACATTAAACATTTATAATTTTCGATTAATCTTCAAAAAGGAAACCTTTTGTTGGTTCGTTACGTTTTCAAGCTAAGTAACGATAGTTTTTTTTAATTTCCATATGATCGCTGTTTGGAAAGATCTGTCATGCATCAAATTCGCCCCGTGCCTCTTTATGATACCCATTTTTTAAATTTATTTGTTAAACTATTTTATTCCCTTGGTTTTCCAGGTTAATAAAATCGGAGCCGAATACATATTCGTACACGAAAGCTATTACGGAAGATTTGGTAGCTGAGTACAGTAAAAAGTTCCCGCTGGCTATTGCGAGACCTTCAATAGGTATGTGCAATGGTTTTTAACCGACTTCAAAACGAAGAGTACTTCAAAATACGAACTGCTTCGTGTTACCTAAATTTTATTTTTTATTTTTTAGATCCCGTTTGAAGTCGGTTTTTTATGTAATTTTAATAACGAATTGGAATTTTAACAACACTCTCAAAAACCTAATTGTAATGTATTCATGCCGTAAAATATTATTTTCTGTTATATCAGTATGTTTTAATTCCACTTATTTTTGGCTCCTATCAGTTGCGGCATGATGTTAGATTTACTCTTGAAATTGTAGACGAATACATTTACCTAGGGCAGGCAGTCCGATTAGGTAAGTCCAATTTTAAGAGAATGGTCAGTAGACGGATCCAACTCGGCTGGGCAGCGTTCGGTAAACTATGAAATGTCTTCTCGTCCAACATCCCTCAGTGCCTTAAAACAAAGGTGTACAACCAGTGTGTGTTACCAGTGATGACTTACGACTCTGAGACGTGGTGCTTCACAAAATATTTTTTTAGAAGGCTCAAAGTCGCTCAGCGAGCTATGGAGAGGTCTATGCTTGGCATTTCTCTACGTGACCGAATCAGGAATGAGGAGATCCGTAGACGAACTAAACTTGCTGACTTAGCCCGTAGGATTAGTAAGCTGAAGTGGCAATAGGCTGGCCACATAGCACGAAGATCGGACGATCGATGGGGCAAAAAGGTTCTTGAGTGGAGACCACGTACTACCAAGCGCAGTGTGGGACGGCCAGCTACCAGATGGACCGACGACCTAGTGAAAATTGCTGGGTCTCGTTGGATGCAGGTGGCAATGGACCGATCGCACTGGAAATCTGTTGGAGAGGCCTATGTTCAGCAGTGGAAAGGAAATGATGCCGATGATGTTCGATAGTAAGCCTGCCTCAATAAATGGTCTAACCATCACAAAAATATTTGTTATAATTTGAACAAGTACTTCCTAATATTTTATTTGCGCGTTCACACAAACAACCTATTGAACTTTATAATAATAGTATTGATTAATAACTACGTACCTATTGTTTTTCTAGTGACTGCGGCTTGGAAAGAACCCATACCTGGTTGGGTGGATAACCTCAATGGACCCACTGGACTACTGGTTGGGAGCGGCAAAGGTAAATTAGTGAACCATCTTCAATTCATAAATCATTAGACGATAATCAATCTTATTAAGATAGAATAAGGAATATGTGATTAGCTCGGTTGGAAGAGCAGCACGCGCGATACGTGAAGGTCGTGGGTTCAATTCCCGCACCGCATGGGGAGATGAAATGTTTCTGTTTCTAATATTTAAAGTAAAGTTCTTTCTCAGGTGTTATTCGCACCATGCACTGTGAGCCATCCTACAATGCTGACGCCGTATCAGTGGACGTGGTTGTCAACGGCTGCATCCTCATAGCCTACGCTATTGCCCTTGACAAGTGAGTCCTTACTCTTTTCCCAACTGATTATACATATAGGATAGCATCTGATGAAATTGTAAGGAACGAATGTTCTTTACTAAAAGTGTAAGTACTTCCGCCGAGCTGGGTGTTGTCTGCTCGGGGACCAAGGCCCCACTACCATTCTTGGTTTGTTGAGGTTGTATATATGTCGCAGTCATCTGGTTTAATCAGCTATTTGATTGGATCACTAGCGCGTTCATTGAATGACGACGTTTAATTGAATGACTAAAGGACAACTCGTCAAATTGTTTAATATAACGTTCAACTTCTTGACTGAACGTCATTTAGCATAGTCGTTGAATGGGATATAGCTGACAGACATGACATAACACACCTTAATGAGATTTTTTAATATGTTTTAACAATTTTAAGTCTTAAGACAATTAGGCTAAAAAAATATTTTTTTACGAATAAGTCACTTTATATCTCAATTTCACTCTAAAAATTATCAACACAGTGCTATTCGAATATATCTGTACCAGCTGTTTGACGCCATCTTTGTTTTGATGAGCACTAACGCCGCAGTGGAAAAAAAATGAACTAAATTACAATCGCCTGACTGATTACGTCTGCTATGTTCAAAGGGCTATGTTACAATCCGCTAACTTGTTGGACGTTCAGTGAGTCTTATTCATTCAACGTTCGGCCTAGTCATTCAATTAAACGTCGTCATTTAATAAACACGCTAGTGATTCAATCAAATAGCTGTTTCAACCAGATGACTGCGACATATATAGTTAGTGGCGACGACAACTCTGACATCGCGATGTAGGATCGACGTATTGATCGGCCAATCGTGCATTACGTATGGAGCGTTGTTTACTACGCAAATTCTGCTGACGTATTTGTGTCGACTTGTAGGTAATTTTGTATCTGACGTATTTCTCCCCAAACATGTTCAATCATCACCTCCCACAATGGCCTCTCCGACAGTATTAGGGTTCCGTTGCCAAAATACGAAAAATGGAACCCTTATGCATTCGCCATTTTTGTCTGTCTGTCTGTTTGTCTGTCCGTCCGTATGTCTCAGCTAATTTTTTTCGATGCTAAGACTTAACTGTTGATACTTGGTATGGTGATGTATTCTGTGAACCGCATTAAAAATTTACATTAAAAAAGAAAAAAAAACAATACATTTTCGGGGTGCCCTATGCTTAAATTTTTTATTTTTAGGAGCTGCGACCATACACAAGTAGGCTATTGTATATACCCCATTGTATTTATTTGACATTACAGGCCTAAAGAGACTACAGTGTTCAATGTGACTTTATCAGGAATAGTCAAGATCTCATGGGGAGAAATCATCGAACTTGGTGAGTTTCTACGTACCTAATTCAGGGAACATTTCGTATTTAAAGACACTTGCTCATTTTATTTGGCAACAATAAACACTTTATCCCTGGTATTCTGGCGGAACCTTAAGCTGAGTGGCGCAAACAAAGATAACGGAAGAAAGAAGCAGAAAAATGCCAAGAAGGAAAAAGAGGGAAAGAGAAAATAAAAATATATATATTTATACCCCCAGTAATTGTCAAGAATCTGTCAAGAAAAGGGGATCTCTTAAATAAGGAATATAGAAAAGGTGGTGTTTGATCTGCATAAATAAAATTTTGGTTTTTGATAACGATTTATTCGCATTCGAAGTGAGTTGGTTGCGATTTTGAGAATTAAAAAATATATACGGTCGAATTGAGAACCTCCTTTTTTTGAAGTCGGTAAAAATTGCAATCCGTCGTCGGATCCGAAATATTTCGTTTAGGGAGTAGACCTAGGCGTCTACTCTTGAAAACGAAATATGTCGGATCCGATGACGTTTAGTATTTTTTATTGCTCATTATCGCAACTAACACACTTCGAATGCGAATAAAGCGTTATCAAAAAACAAAATATTATTTATACAAATCAAAAATCAAGTTTTAATTCCCTAACTTTTGATCAATCTTCAAAAACGAAACCTTTCGTTTGTTCGTTTCGTTTTCAAGAGTAGACGCCCCGAAGGTATCAATGTCGTAAACATTACATATTGATTTGTTTGGAAATTATCATTTTATAATGCGCCAAAACTGTGTAGGTAATTGCATGTGTATTGACAAGACAAACTGTGACGTCACAGTGTGCTATTTACATGGACTTAATGTTTATTATACTAAGTCCATGGCTATTTATTGAAAACCTAGAATTCGTTTTTTGACAGTTTTTTAAAAGTATCACACTTGACTAGCTATTTTTCCATGTAGCGCCCCAGGTTGTGAGTAGCGGCACTACAGAAATTGACTTACCAAACTGTCAGTACCTATTTGGTCAGTTTGGTCAGAATTAATGTTGGATACAATTCACATTTTAATGTTTTATAAGTAAAATTAAAATATATTTATATATCTTCTTTACAGGTAAAAAATGGGTTGAGGTGTACCCTCACACAGTGGCGTTATGGCGGGCTGGTGGCAACATTAAGTCATATTATTGGCAACACCAGCTTTGCGTCTTCTTCTTCCATCTCGTTCCTGCATACTTAGTAGACGGACTTTTGTTTCTACTACGGAAAAAGACCTTGTAAGTTCACGACTACTTTCGTTAAAGTGTCACCTATCAAGTGAAAACTAAACCTTTTTTCAGCTATTCGACAACAGATGGCGTTAAAAGCGTGGTTTGCTTTTACCGCCATCTATGAAAAATAGTCTTTACTAAATTGCACTTTTGGCGCTTTCTATTTTGACATTTTGAAGTTGATTCGTTTCTAAAACAGAAAATAGATGGCAGTAAAAGCAAATACGTATTTACTGCCATCTCTTGACGAGTAGCCAACACGATTTATTTTAAACTTAAATTTTAGGGATGTCCATTATAATTTTTATGACGCAGAAATGATTTACAACTGTCAATCTTTCTATCTGTGGCATTTTAATTTATATTTTAGATATGTAAATGCCACTTTAAAGAAGATTTATACTAAATACTAAATTTACATTATTTTTAGCTTGGTGAATGCTCAAAAACGAATAAGCCACGGGCTCAGTGTACTCCAACATTATACGACCAAGGAATGGCACTTCAGAAATGACAGGTTAAGTTAATTTTTGTATTTTTACACATTCTACAACCACTTAATTAGAGGCACTTTAAGGACAAAGTCGTGATGCGAAAGAAATGTCTGTCTGGCTTTCACGCCTAAGCCGCTGAGCCGATTTGATGAAATTTGGTTTAGGTATACGTTGAACCTCTAGAACGGACATAGGCTACTTTTTGTTTTGAAAAGAAGGGGTGGTGGGAGTAATACCGCCCTTGAAAGTTTATATGGGAAAATGTTTTTTTTTTAAGTTACAGATATTAAATTTGGCACAAATATAGCTCGAAATTTGATTAAAATATGGATTAATTCTTGTATTGAGGAGATAGGGGTAAAACCGCTGCATGCAACAATTCTATTCAATGAATCGTTATTTTTTGATTAGGTGGAAAATGCATATGTTGTCTCATATTTTTGGGCAGACTTACCTGGCTAGCATGCGTACGTCAAATTTCTCGCATAAGACGAAAAAAATTTCGATACTGTTGATTGGTTTATAGCACACCGCTCTCCTGTTTACAGCCAATCAGCAACACGCACTGTCTTCAACCAATTAGGACGTTTGTAAAGAGCTCGATAAAATTCGTGGCGCATTCTAGCAGGCTTACAGGTGGAAAACCCAATTATATTAATGACTAAAATTCCCTACTGCTCCAGGTTCCTCTCCCTCCGGAAGCGGATCAGCGACGAGGAGAACCGCACATTCTACATCGACCTGCATGGCCTGAGCCCCGACCAGTACCTGCGCAACTACGTGCTCGGCACCAGGCAGTTTGTCTGCAAGGAGGACCCCTCCACACTGCCCCGGGCCAGGAAACTGAACAAGATGTTTGTATCAAGCTTACTGCAAAAAGAAAATCCAAAATCATTTTAAAAACTTCCAATAATTAAAAAAACTACCAAACACTACTAAAAACTACCAAAAACAACCAAAAACGTACCAAATTCTTCCAAAATTATCAGTTTTTAAACACGCTAAGGGTGCTCAAAGTAGAAATCAGATACTGTTAGATAAAATCATCAAAAACTATCCAAAAATTGCAAAAACTACCTAAATCTACAAAATCTACTAAACCTAATCTAATCTACTCTCAAAAACGAATTAAATAGTCTGATCCGATGACGGATAGCAATGTTAAAATCTCATAGTTAATCTTGGATTGGTTACGATTATTACTACCTCGAATGCGAATTAAGCGTTTTAGAAAAACAAAATAATTATAACCTAAGTTCAATCTTCAAAAACCTAACCTTTCGTTTGTTCATTTCGTTTTTGGGAGAAGACCCTCAGCAGTAGAGTCACTATGCATTGTATTCAATGACGATTCAAAAGCATTACAATAACCTATTTTCATTCAGGTGTGATTGATTCATGATCCCCTTATTACAGTCGCTACGTTGTCGACGTAGCTTTCCGGACGCTGTTCTACCTCCTGCTAGCCTGGCTGGTCTTCTCTTACCGAGGAGTGTTCACCTACTGCATGGAAACCCTAGACACCACCCTCAAGAGTCTTCACCCCATCAGTAACGCGAAGGCCGAGGAAATTGAGTTATAGAACTTTCCTTTACCCTTTTTCCTGTCCAAAACACCTTCGATACATGATTTTGTAGAAGACAGTTTCTTTAAAAAATATTTGTACACGTGGAGTTATTGTTTTCTAGCAATAAATATAATAGGGTGAATGGAACTTTCCAATGGTGATTATTTAACTTTTTGAATTCGGCACAGTCGTTTTTGAGTTAATTCATTACAAACATACAAAAATACAAATTTTCCTCTTTATAATATTAGTATAGATTCGTATGGATACATTTGTCTTTTCCAGCAATTAATATAGCCTGTTAGGTACTTAGGCTGAATGTAGCTTTCCAATGGTAAAATCATTTTTGGATTCGGCACAACAGTTTTTGAGTTGATTCATATAATGCCTACACACACATAAATACAAAATGTAATATTAGTTAAAAAATAAATTATTGCCCCATCATCATAATGTAAATAGCTGTGTCTGTGTATCAACAAAAAATGCCTAAAGTGCAATTGTTTTAAGAAAATGAAAAGGGCTAGATAGCACTTTCCAGATTAAATCATTAAAAGATGAGTTGACCTACAGTAAAAATATGCTAAATCTAAGGTGGCAACACTGCCCGCACCGGCAAAAGAAATCTGGGCAATCAAATCAAATTAAATTGAAAACTCATTTGAGATGAGTATAAAAATAAATCATTATTGACGTGTTGTCACGCGCGCAGCCACGGTGTGAGTGAGAATAAAAGAAGGCTTAAATCATTTGAAGGCTTATTATACCGATGCTATTTTTAAGGTCGCAAACTGAATATACAAAAATTACAAAATCATTGATCTAAGTTTAACCTGAACAACAACGGTGATTGTGTAAAGCTATTTGTTCGGTAAAAAACAGTTTTGTGTGGTGAAAATTTTAGTAGTTCCTCTGTTCTGTACTAACTTCCATATTATTTTCTTACTAGGTACTACAAACTATTTGATTGTAAACATTTAAAATTATTTAACAAGTCAAAATGCGATTATATTTTTTAGGAGCTAATACGAGCTTCTTAATAGTAATTAACTAATTTGTGTTTAAAATGGAACGCGAAAGTCTTAAATTCTTTATTTGATTTAATTTATTTTCGTGCTAAAAGCACAAACGCTTGTTTTTTTAACGCTCCGGTTTTTTTGATAGATATTATGATTTAAAATAATATTTTTTTTGTATGCGAGTTTTTTTTAATAATTTAAGTAAATGCTAGGTCCTAGGGAATTCATGTTTCGGTGCTTATTTGTACAACTAGAATGGACATAGAGACCTAGAATATCTTAAAAGATTTATAATGAAATGTATAGATAAATGTTCTCATTGCTTAAACATACTCAGTCAAATGACTGATGCCCGATACCAATATTTGCAAAAATAATGGTTCGTTTTATTTACGGATAGTAATACATTATACGAGGCGTAAGATAAAACCTTCCCCGACTGGTAGTCGTCATTTTTGACAGGTTACGAATCGTAAAATATTGAAACCGGGCATGAATTAATTATCTTAATTTTGCTATAATAAAGACAGTGGGTATATTATCCTGAAATCATAACCTTATTACGAAAGTGTGAAAAAAATATTGTTATATATAACAAAATTTATTTTGAATTTAAAGTAAACGAGAATCGTAAATATCGGTGCCAAAGGTTACCAAACTTTTTTTAACGCCATCTAGCTTTGAAAAGTGAAATTCAAATAGTTTCGTTTTCTTTTTAGTACATGCATGCCAAAGATTTGTTAAACTACTCAACTTTTCAACTCACTCTAATTTTATTTTTAATAATACATAATCCTTCCATTCCTCAATTAGGTCTTTAAACTTGTACGGTAATAAAGCTTATATTAATTATATTCTGGGAGAGTTGTAATACAGGATTTCTGTTGAATAATGAAATAAATTATTTATTTAATGTTGTGGTCATTTCATTTAAACCTGTTGCTTATTAATTAACACTATTGGTTAACTTAACAGTTTAGCAACGTTATTTTAAATTAGACCTTGAAACAACATTGTACATGAAGATTTTAATAGGTACATAGTTATTTTCACATACTATTATACATTTGTTGCTAACGGTAACAGTGTTAAATATTATGAATATTAAATAAACTTTATTAATAAAACGAAATGTTGAATATCACATTATTATTTCGCGCATTTGGAACAAGTATCCAAACGCAGTTAGCTGCATTCATTCACAATGTTCATTCACGTGATTACCTTTCATTCAATTTGATTGCGTTTAGTGATGTCTATCTTTAAACTCAATTTAAATTTGATTGTAGTTTAGTGTTTTCATCGTGATTAATATCCCTTTTTACAAATGCTTGTTATGTTTATTTTATTACACCCAATTAAGCTAAAACTTAAGAATAAGTTAATTTCACATCAAAAGCTTTTCGTTTTCTTTTGATTGTAGTTTGTTTTAATCTCTCCCTCGCAATTCAATTAGGAGTCATCCGCTACACCGCCAGCTGGGTGAAAATAAATAGGCCCTCTGAGGCCATCATCAATATGTCAGGAACATTAAGTTGCAATCCAATTTTCTAACATATTTTATACCGCAATTTAAATAAATTAATAGGTTACGCCCTTAAGGTTAGTTTTCTTAGTATTTAAAGAATTATTTTGACAGTAGTACTTAAAATAGTAACAACAGATTAGGTTTTGTCATCACGTTTTTAGCATGTTGTAATCTTGAGGATATAATCACGATATATTTTACGCATACTACGATATCACATTCGATTCAATGATGCAATTCTAGGTCACCACGCGCCGCACTATATTTCATTCTTTGATTGACGGCCCGACCTGTCAAAAGAAAAGAGAATTTTCCTATCTCGCTTACGAAAATTCTTTGATACATATTTTAATTTGTTTTTACATTAAGTTAGTGCTAAAAAATGTCTGAAAACAAAGATGTGCCCAAAAATGAGATGGATCCGGAATTAGATGACCTCCTTGACAGTAAGTTTTGTATTTTGAAGACGGCACCTATTATTACACAATTTATAACCTTTTTGCATTAATACATAATTAGCAGCTAATTAAAGTAACTTGCTGTCGGTGTTTTACACATTGAGCCTTATTGTACAGTTTAAAATGGCAGACCTAAAATTAGATGTTTTCTCTACATATTTCGTAGTTAAATATTTTTTAAGTAAGTGTTTTAAATCCGTACTCACTATGTATATATTAATTTATCTAATCTATTTTAAGCCTTATCAGGTATTTGTCCCAATTTTTTAACAAAAATGCATTTTCTTTATGTCCCTTATTTTGGCTCTTAATAGGATATCTAACATTAAATAAGATTATTCTATCCAGCCCGGAAATGCAAATATTTATTGTTGAAATGTTCAATTTCTCTTTAACCTATTTAGAGTTTATTTTTTATAGCATACAGCCTTATTAAGTACCAAGGATATCATATTACATATTACATAGGGCAACAATTATTTTGGTACACGCAAGCCAATAGCTATTTTTACTAAATCCGGCATGAAAAAGCTGAATCTGGCCATAAAATATGTCTGTTACATATAATTTCTGAGATAATTCACTACAAAATCCTAAAAAGTGTCTCTTTGTGTCTACTTCAAACACATTTAACAATTTCATTTATTATTTATGGATATTTAAAATATCTATTATGCTAAAAATAGCAAAGACCCTTGCCATGAAATACTTATTAGATTTATTTATCAATTTAGTTTAATTGTAAAAATATTCAAGTTTTTCACAAATGTTATTTTTCATACAATTGTCTTAGTATTATATCATCAGACATATGGAAAAAAATGTTTAGCTTGAAACCAAGTAATGATACTAGAATGATAATTATAATTTGAATTATTAATCTTATTTATTATTTGAAATACTCATATTTAGAGAAGAGAAAGAAGTAGTTTTGTACTATTCAATTCTAAAATTCACTGGCTTAGGACTTACAACATACCATGATAAAATCCTTCAAATTGCTTAATTTTATTTTTTTGATGTATGATTTAAAAAAAATACAAACTAGATTCATGTACAGCTGACTAAGAGCTACAATAAATGTCTATTTGCTTTAATGCACTATGCAAAACAAATGATTTTGTTGCCTTGTGTTATCATTGACCTTACTTAACAAATCTTGCTGATATTATTATCAAGCTTGCACATATATAATCCTTGTAAACAGGTCAGGAGGACAGGAGACAAGTCACCTCCAGATTCCTTAAATACTTAATTGTTAAAAACAAAGCTATATACTCGGCCCAGAATGGTCTTAATCATAATCAATTCATTTATTCATGTTAGTTACAAGTAACACTTATGCATCATCAAAATGAATATAAACCAAAATTGAAGCTACAGCTGGTTGGTAACCTAATCCTACCAAGAAGAATCTGGCAAGAAACTAGTCTAGACATAGTAATAAGTGGAGCGAGGGGTTTATCAAGAAGGCCGCTGCTCAGTTTGTGATTAATATGGCCACTATTACTAGATTTTTACAGTTTTTATAGTGCTGTACATCAGCACATAACTTGCGGTTAGCTTAGTTGGAAGAGCAGTATGCGATGCGTGAAGGTTGTGGGTTCGAGCCCCACAACTCAAAGGGAGATGAAATTATACTGTTTCTTTAAAAATATTTAAAGTTGCTATTGCAACCAATCAACTGAGCTCCTCACTGGTGTCTTTTCAGTAGATATAGGTTCTTAACTAATAGTAGAGTCATTTCATTGTGTTTAATGACAATTTAAAAGTTTTAAATGTAACCTACTTCGTTGTCTTTGTTTGATTGACTGTGTATGTTATATAAATTGAAATCTTCATAAGAAAGTTGTGTTAGTTTTCTGACTGCTCAGATATTATTGAAGTAATGTATGTTCAGATATTAATGGTAACTTGTAGTGTATGGAACTTATTGACATTTCAACTGTTCAGAAGTATTTGGTCACTTTGTCTGCACCGATATATCTGACGGCGACTGTACACGCATACTTTGTTTCAAGCTATATTTCTGCCAAGTTCCATATCGACTTAGAAAATAAACTAGTGTGTGTCTAGTAGAGGGTATTGGGAAAACCAATGAGATAGTAATTTATGTTTCTTTATTTTTTTTCCTGATCAATAATAAATCGCTTCTTCCACCAGGCGCTCTCCAGGAGATGACCAAAAAGCCGGAGCCAGCGGCCGCTCCGGAAGGCTCCAGCGATGTCCCCCAGAACATGTGGAGCGAGGAGTTTATCAAGGAGGCCGCTGCTCAGTTTGAGACAAATATGGCCGCTATACTGGGCAGCTTCAGCGGTATGCCAGGTCAGTATCCCTACTTCCCTACTAATATTATAAATGCGAAAGTAACTCTGTCTGTCTGTCTGTGTGTCTGTTACGCTTTCCTGCTTAAACCTCTCAACCGATTTTGATGAAATTTGGTATAGGTATATGTTGAATCTTAAGAACGGACACAGGCTACTTTTTATTAGAAACTAAGGGGGGAGGGGGGTAATACCACCTTTGGAAGTTTATATGGAAAAATGTTTATTTTTGAAGTTCGAAATATGAAATTCGGCACAAATATAGCTCGAAACTTGGATTAAAATATAGACTACTTTTTGTTTCGAATATTAGGGGAGAAAGGGGTAAAACCGACCATAAAAGGATGTAGTCCACGCGAACGAAGTCGCGGGCACAGCTAGTAATATATAACTAGAGGACCCGACAGACTTCGTCCTGTCAAAAAGATTAGGAATGTGGCTTGACTCTAAAACGTTTGTATCGGAAAAAGAAAAGGGCTGTCTTTTTTTCCTTTTTTTCGCCGTAAAAAACCATCCTTGGACTTCATCGAACATTTAAAAAAAAGAATTGTCGTAATTGGACAGAAATGAAAACAGACCTCACGTAATTTATTGACGCCCCCTTAGATTGGGAACCTTTAATGGGTAGTACTATCCTTTTTAGAGGTTTTAGGGTAGGGAGTCCCGCACACGCCGTCACCTCCTTTGGGGACGGTACTGAGCGTCGAATAATTTCACCCTTTCGAGCTATGGGTATTGCGAATTTAAGCTGGCATTCTGTTGTCACCCCATAGTGCTTGGTTCCCAGGATTTTTTTTATATATTGCACTTCAAGATTGACCTTATTCCACCTGATGTTAAGTGGTAATGAGTTCCTAGCTTAAGGGCGACAAGTACAGCATAATAAACCTGTTACTGAAATTGTCGCTCTTACCTTGAAGGCTTGACCCCTGCTACTAATGTAGCACCCCCAGGAGCTCTGTAAACCTTACTCACACGCAGGAACACAACAACACCTAAGTGATTGTTATTTGGCTGCGGTCTTCTGTAAGGTGGAGGTGCGAGCAATAAATCGCTATGCCCTACATCTTAGGATAGACTGTCATCACTGTGTCTCAAGTAATAATCATAAATATATTTATATATATTCAATTCATTAATTTCAGAGGACCAGATAACGCAAGAACAGATCGCTCAGACTTTCTCCAAAATGGCTGGTGAGTTACCATACATCTATTCCGACTATTGAAATTTTTGATTTGTCAAATTCTCGCATAATCTCGTTCACAATCTAGGCAATAAGGCTTAGCATGCGCCACGCGACAAAATTTTATCGCGCTCTTAACAAAAGTCGATAATCGATTGAAGTCAGTGCGTCAGCTGCTGATTGGCAGAAAATACGAGTGCGGTGTGCTATTAGCCAATCAACAGTATCGAAACTTTGGGGTAAAACCCGATCATCGGGCACAGCTAGTATTATTATACTGTGTATTCGCTGTGTCTAGAAGCCGCGGCGCACGTGCTGACCCCGGCGCAGGGCGACGCGGCGCCTGCGCAGGACCCCGCCGCGCAGGGGAAGATCGATGAGGTGAGAGAGAGAGAGAGAGAGAGATATGGCTCAAAATCACCAAGGTTGCGAATTTCAAGATTGATTTTATGCCAAAAAATTTTTTAATGTATAATGATGACTCTTAGTTTATACTGTTGCAAAATTTGTACGTTAATAAACTTTGACAGGGCAGCGCACAGAATATATGTGTATATATATATATTATATATATTATAAACTAAGAGTTGCAACAGTATAAACTAAGTATATATATATATATATATATATATATATATATATATATATATATATATATATATATATATATATATATATATATTGTGTCAGGGGTTTTTTACATTTTCAATTAATTTTTTATATGTATTTTTATTAACATTGATCCAAAAGCACATATTGTGTTGATGTATTTTATTTATTTATTTATTTAAAAACTTTATAGCACAAATAAGTACAACAGGTGGATTAAGTCCACCTAGGGGCATTCTCTATCAGTCCTTGGGTCATGCAGGTAGTTTCTATATTTTTTTTTTTTTTTTTGTTTTTTGTTTAATCCACAATCAGCAGGTAATCACTATAAGCGGATTTGATGAGTGATTTATGTCGAGTGAAGTGTGTCTTCCAGCGAAGACTTCTACTTCTCATTTTCTATTAATTTATATATTATGTAGCTGGAGTATGTCCTTCCTTTTCAAACGCTTGACATAGCTTTGTTGGGTCAATTCGGCTGCAAGTGCATTGGTATGGTTTTTGAGCCGGTTTTGGTAGTTTTTGGCAATGGCTTGGATTTCTTCCTTTACCGTGTTCATTTGGAGGTGTTTGTGTATCTCGACATTAGTGACCAACCATGGGGCTGTAGAGATTGTTCTGAATATAATGTTTTGCATTCTTTGCAATATCATGATGTTGCTATTGCTGGTGCTACCCCAGAGCTGAATTCCATACATCCATACTGGTTTGAGGATTGCGTTGTAGATTAGGAGCTTATTGTCAGTTGAGAGCTTACTGTTTCGCCCCACTAACCAATGTAAATCTCTATACCGAATTTTTAGTTCCTCTCTTTTTGTTTTTAAGTGTTGGCTCCATGTCAATCTACGATCAAGGTGCAAACCAAGGTACTTCACCCTATTCTTGTGTGGCAGAGTTACATTTTCGAGGTTTACTGGTGGGCAGTCTCCCTTTTTCAAGGTGAAAGTGACTTGTACCGACTTGTTTGCACTGGCTTTGATTTTCCATTTATGCAGCCATTCTGTCACCAGATCAAGCCCTCTCTGTAGTGTGGCTGTGGCTATTATTGGATCTTTGTGGCTAGCTAAAATAGCAGTATCATCAGCGAAGGTAGCAGTGGTGACATTATTAATTTTCGGCAGATCTGAAGTATACAGTATGTACAAAATAGGTCCCAGGACTGATCCTTGAGGGACTCCAGCTTTAATTTCGTAGAATTTTGATGTTACCTCATTGTCCTTTACCTGAAATAATCTATCCTGGAGGTAAGAATGGAGGAGCAGATAATAACAGTGTGGTAAGTATGTTTTTATTTTCGTCAGTAGCCCATCATGCCACACTCTATCAAATGCCTGCTCTATATCCAGGAAAACCGAAGAGCAGTATTCATTTTTTTCTAAGGTATTCCTAATTTTATTGCATACTCGGTGTACCTGCTCCACTGTGGAGTGATTCTCTCGAAAGCCAAATTGATGGTCCGGTATAACATTGTTTTCTTCTAGATGTGGTAGGATTCTTCTAAGTAATGCTTTTTCAAAAAGCTTGGAAAGCACAGGCAACAGGCTGATAGGTCTGTATGATGTTACCTCATTAGCTGGTTTACCCGGTTTTGGTATCATCAAGATTTGTGACACTTTCCAAAGCATGGGGAAATATTGTACTCTAAGACACCCGTTAAACAATGTTGTGAGAAAAACGATTGCCTTTCTTGGTAACTGTATCAGTACCTCCTTGGTTATAAGATCAAAGCCTGGTGATTTTTTGTCTTTCAGTGTTTTTATTAGTTTACAAACCTCATTCGGTGTTAATGGCTTTGTTGGAAGAGACAGTTGGAAGTCTTGTTGGAGTATACGTTCCGTTTCGTTTTCCGTTGACGGGTGACAGATAGCATGCGGAATGAAGACCTTTGAGAGATGTGTTGCAAAGAAGTCAGCCTTTTCCTGTGGAGTACGGGCCCACTGGTTAATAGCATTTCGTAAGGGTGGTTTCATCTCTTGGGGTCTGTTGTACCCCTTTGCAAACTTCCATAGAGAATAGTTGGAGGCCTCTGTAGCATCAAGAGATTCCAGCTTTGATTGGAGGGCAGTATTGTGCCAATCTTGGATATTTTTTTTCAGTTCTTGAGCTGCAGCATTGAGAGCTTTTTTATCCTCTTTCCTTCTACTCTGTTGCCATATTCTGCGTAATTTGCGTTTTTCCAAAACTTTCCGCCTAATATACTAAGGAAAATTAGTTGTCACCTTTCTTTTCTGGAGTACAGGTGTGCTAAGCCAACAAGCTTCCTGAATAAGCATGGTTATTTGTCTTGTTGCATCCTCCAAATCCTCCGAGGTTTTCAATGCAACTTTTAATTCTATATTCTCTTCCAAGTATTCTCTGAAAGAGTGCCAATCAGTTTGCTTATTGTAAATTCTTTCAGGTTCAGTGTAGTCAATAGGTAATGTACTGATTGTCAGTAGTATAGGAGAATGGTCCGATGTACTATCGTAACATGGAGTAGCTTTAAAGTATTCTCCAATCATCCCTTTCACTATGAAGAAGTCCAATAAGTCTGGGATTTTGTTTATATCTGTGGGCCAGTAGGTGGGTTCAGAAGTTGAAATTGTGGCTAAATTATTGGTATCTAGGCTCATCTTGAGTTGTCTACCTCTAGTTGATATCAATCTGGATCCCCAGTGCGTGTGTTTACAATTCCAGTCCCCACCAGTAACATATCGATGTCCTAAGGTTCGGAAGTATTGGGTGAACATTAACTCTGTGACCTTATATTTAGGTGGGCAGTAGACAGCAGACACTTTGTATCTTCCGCAGTTAGTTTCAATCTCTACTGTAGTTGCCTGTATGTGTTCAGTTTGATATGCGGGCATCAGGTGGTGTTTCATAGCCTCCTTAATAATTATTGCCGTACCACCATGTCCAGTACCATCAGGATGACCAGTTAAATATGTTTTATATCCTGGAATGATAATATTAGTAGAGGCTGTACAATGTGATTCCGATATGAGGACAATGTCTAAGTTATGTTCCTTTATTAGGATTTGTACTTCATGTTTATTAGGTGCTAGGCCATTAATGTTCCAAGCAGCTATATTGAGGGTTCCTATTTTGGTACTAATTTTTCAAGGAGTTTAGTTATGAGCTGCATCATCGAACTCATTTGTTGTAAGATAAGATCAAACTTTTCACACTGTTTGTGCAGTATCGATTCTAAATGATTTTGCGTCGGCTGCGTGTCTGCATGGTTTTTAACTACTTCTGCATAGGTTGCTTCTCGTGGCACATTAGCATTATGTGGATATTTAAAGATATTGCCATTTTTCTTAAATTTATCAGTGATATTTGGGACTGTTTGTGATCTTTTAGCACTTCTTCTGGCCATTATTTCCTTATAGACTTCACATCCTTTATAGTTCGCTGGATGAGGACCTTGGCAAAGTGCACAAACAGCAGGAGTAGATCTGTCAGTTTTTGGACAGTCTGAGGTCTTATGGGGGTGGGCACACTTGACACAACGGTGTGGTCGCATACAGTAATTTTTTGAATGTCCATACTGTTGGCATCTTTGACACTGTACTACCGATGTCTTTCTTTTGGGGTCTTCAATCACAACTACTTGATGGGCAATATATTTTATGTCTTTTGCAGCTTTGTTATTAGGACCTGGAAGCATGTTAACAAAGAATGTTGATGTGGCTTTCTTTTGTGGGCCATACCTAGCATTTATTATTTCACTCGCTACTGTGTTACCAGTATTTTCTATGGCTTCTTTAATAGCTTCAAGCGGAGTTGTTGGATGGAGATTCCTTATCACAATTCTACAGAACCTTTGATCCTTTGCATTGAAGGTGTGACCTATAAGCCCGTTTTCTCTAACAAGAGCAATAAGTTTCTTGTACACCTCTATATTAGTACTAGTAATCCTTAGTTGGTTTTTAGTAACAATTTTGTAAGTGAACTGGTCATTCTGAACTGTTGTTTTTAAAAGTTCGGTTAATTTGTTGACATCAGTCACACCATACAGGATGATTGGAGGCGGTTTAGGATTTTTTTTTGTAGGAGGTTCTACAGGTTCTTCATCAGTCAGGTCGATTGGGAGTTCACTAAACCTGTTAGAAGTTTTAAGACTTTCAGGTGGCGGAGACGTACACATCTTCTTCCGTTTTGGATTTCTAGGTTCAGGAACTCGTTGCCAAGCTGGAGGTGGGGGTGTTTCTTCTTTTCTATGAAGTGTGGTAGTGTCTTTCGAGTTAAAGTGTTTTGCGACATTGCCCAAAGAATTGCTTCTGGGTCTATTGATAAATAGGCCTGGATGAAAGGATTGTTGTATTAATTTTTTATTTGATGTGGAAGATGCAACCACAGACATCTGATCACTCACATCCACATCTTTTTTTTCTGTTTCGCTGGTTTTCTTGTCTTCATTTCGTAGCAAAATTGTGCCCCCCCCCAGAATACGATGGGGGCTGCCTGAGGATGACTCAGGGAGGGATTCTCCAGCTAAGCTGGTACCCTCCTGGGGTAGTTTCTCTTTCAATCTTGCGTCCATAATGATATATCATCTTCTATCTTGTACCCGAGTCATTTTGGGGAGTATTTGATTCCCAAGGCTCGCTGTAGCCTCTTCTAACCAACTGCTTGATTAGGAGTATGGTTATACCGCCATTGCTCGGTCGCCAGAGCCTCGTCTGTTGTCTAGCAGGGAGCACCACAGAAGCCAATTGGCTGCTGCCACCATAATTGTGATGCGGGCAGGTGAGGTTGACAGTAGGGCCGGATAAGATGGTATTTCCGTTCTCCCCTTACTCCCCAAAGTTTCTATATGGGTGCATAATTTAATATACATATATATATTTTTGTCGTCCAGGTCTCGGCAGCCATATCTCAGACTCTTCAAAATCTGAACACTAATTCGGAGAACCTGCAGACGCCGCTGTCAGATCAAGACTTGGCCAATATGTTCAGTAATTTCAACCTCGGCGAGGGAGGGCAGGTAACGTACTCTTCAATCAATAAATACATAAATAAATAAATATTGGACAACATCACATACGTTGCTCTGATGCTGCGGTAAGTAGCTAAAGCACTTGTGTTACAGAAATCAGAAACAACGACGGTACCACCCAGACCCAAGACAATATAGAAAAGTTCGTTTCCCATATTGACCCGACCGGGGATCGAACCCGGAACCTCAGAGATGGCGCGATGCCAAAGTCCGGCACGCCTGCCTCCGCTACGGAGGTCGTCGTTACATACGTACATACATACGTACATACAAACAAGGCCTACCTAAACCAGCCTGGGGAGTGTTCAAGTATTACGCATTTTTTTAAACCCTCCAACTCCCCCCCCCCCCCCTTTAAAAAAGACGACCACACTAATACAATAGAGGGATTACCCGGAATTGAATGAAGTATATCATTTATTTGTCAGCTATATGCTCGTACATTGAACTTATGACTGGCAAACCCTGCTCTTAACATAATTAATAAAATTATTATTATTATTAATTATTTTATCAAATAACAGCTCGAGCGTGATATAGAACAGTGAACTATTTTGACAAAATAAACATGATTTAAATCAAGAACTAAACATATGAAATTTGAAGGGAAATAAAAAATAATTACAAAACTAACAACAAGCGTGTGAGTGTGTGAGTGAGTGAGTGAGTGAGTGAGTGAATGCGTGAGGTAGTTAGTTTATTTATTTATTTCAAGGTACGCAGACAGATTACTGTCAGATACATATCCATATAGTTAGCATAACTTAAATAGACTAGACAGTAATCCATAAAAAGCATACACAGCATGATTTACACAAAGGTGAGTGAGTGAGTGCGTGCGTGCGTGAGTGAGTGAGTGAGTGAGTGAGTGAGTGAGCGAGTGAGTGAGTGAGCGAGTGAGTAAGTGAGAAAGAAAGAAAATGAGTGGGTTTAGTTCGGGTAGTCCCCGCCCCTTCTGGGCTGAGGGAGTCCCACACGCCGATGCCGGCCCCGCAGTGGTATAGTGCGCAAATGCATTTCCCCCTTAAAAAGGCCTGAAATACCTTCTTTACTTTGCGATTGTTGAGCTCTTTAAGGTCGATTTTGCGACACACGGTGTTATAAAAGTATTTTAATTCCGATGTTCCAGGAGGGGAACATGTTTGTTCCATTCATGCAAGGTATGATGCAGTCTCTTCTCTCCAAGGAGGTCCTCTATCCCTCCCTGAAGGAGTTGGTGGACAAATACCCATCATGGCTGGCGGAAAATAAGGGGAAGGTGGAACAATCGGAGTATGAGAGGTGAGTCTAGACTAATTAAGTATTTGAAAGAAAAGAGAAAAGTTTGATTACTCCTGTGATTTGAACCCATGACCTTCACGTTCACTGGTCCATAACTTTAAAGTGACCAATACTTCTGAACCACAATAACATGAACTGACGATAACTTGAAATGCCGATGACCTAAAATGACGATATCTTGTAATGACGATATCTAATAATGACAATAACTTTTAATGACGGTAACTGGAAATGAATAGAATACAATAATAGAATAGAAGTATATTTATTGACATAACAATACGATGTAAAACAAGAAAAAAAAACCACACACAGAACATAATGTGGTCAATTAGGTTCCAACTCAGCAAATGCTGCTACGGCATTATACAAAGTGTATATGAAAGTGAAATGACTCGAAATTAAGATAACTTTAAATATCGATAACTTGAAACTCACTGCTCAGTAAAAAAATATTACAGAAATTGGTTTTACAGACATATTCAAGTACAATTTAGGCGGTGTTAATAAATGACGATAACTTGAAGTGACGATAACTTGAAGTGACGATAACTTGAAGTGACGATAACTTGAAGTTACGATAACTTGAAGTGACGATAACTTGAAGAGACGATAATTTAAAATGACGATTACGTTGTGCAGGTTCGAGAAGCAGCTGTCGCTGATGCAGCAGGTGTGCGCAGAGCTTGAGCCTGAGAAGGAGTCAGACCCTGACGACGTCAAGAGGAAGCGATTCGAGACCGTTCTAGAACTGATGCAGAAGGTGATAAATCACTTAGAGTAGACCGCAACCAGATAACAATCACTTCTGTGCTGTTGTGTTCCTGCGTGTGAGTATACAGAGCTCCTGGGGGAAGGCTAGACCCCTCCTACATTAGTAGCAGATTCTTCAGATTCTTAAGATCTTCTTTATTACTACTGTTAAATTGCTATGCCTAAATAGGTAACATGATGTACTGTTTACTGTAAAAATAAAAGGGTCCCGTTTTCACCCTTTGGGTACGGAACCGTAAAACTTAATCGTAACACCTTTCTCCGCAGAAAAATTCCTATAAATGCAATGTATTTCACGTCACTGAATAAACGTTTCTTTCTTTCAGATGCAAGACCTAGGCCAACCCCCCACTGAGCTGGTGGGGGACATCGCGGCCCCCCCTCAAGGGTTCGCCCCACCCGCGGGGCAGGACCCGTCCCAGTGTTCAGTAATGTAGGACCGTATGACCGTATGACGTCACACGCTTGCCTTAGCGGCCTCCCGAACTGTAATCGAGTATATGACAACATCGTTAGTTCAGATACTAGCCGCTGCGGCGCCACTTGTATCTTTATGACTCGATTACTGTTTTGCTAACGGTACTGATGCGACAGCCATTGGTTTATGTATATGTAATAAAGAAATTATAGTCTTTACTAATACTAGCAGCATGCCGCGGCTTCGCACGGCGAGTCTGTTCTCGAACAATGAAAAGTGGCATTGATTTTCACACCTATGTTTGGTTATAAAGCTAAAGATATTGTTTGTAAATTATAAGAACCCCCCATCGACATTACCCCCCCCCCATTGAGGAAAAGGAATGGAGGGGGGTGTTACTTTGAAAGTTCCGTAACCCCCATCGAAATTACACCCCCCCCCCCGAAAGAAGGAATGAGGAGGGAGTTACTTTGAAAGTTTCATAACCCCCATCGACATTACCCCCCCCATTGAGGAAAAGGAATGGAGGGGGTGTTACTTTGAAAGTTCCGTAACCCCCATCGAAATTACCCCTCCCCCCCCCCCCCGAAAGAAGGAATGAGGAGGGAGTTACTTTGAAAGTTCCGTAACCCCCATCGACATTACCCCCCCCCCCATTGAGGAAAAGGAATGAGGGGGGAGTTACTTTGAAAATTCCATAACCCTCATCGACATTAACCCCCCCCCATTGGGAAAAAGGAATGAGGGAAGAGTTACTTTGAAAGTATCATAACCCCCATCGACATTACCCCGTATTACGTATTTCGATTCAGGGGAATCGATTTTTACGAAATTTGATGTAGGTATACGTTGAACCTGTTGAACGGGCATATGCTACTTATTGTTTTGGAAATAGGGGGGGATGGAGGTAATACCGCCCTAGAAAGTTAATATGGGAAAATTATTATTTTTTAAGTTAGAGATATGAAATTTGGCACAAATATAGCTCGAAACTTGATTTAAAATTGTTTGGAATGTTTGGGGCAGATAGGGGTTAAACCTATATACATAATATAGATATAAAGAAACTGTCAGTCCACGCGTATGAAGTCGCGGGCATAGCTAGTATAAGATAAATCAATGGTTGTAACGTTAAATACGAACTAAATGGTGCTGTGTGTATGTATGTTACCCGTTTAATGTGGTATAACGACTGTTGGTACCAATACCACTTAAATACCAGTGTCTAAGTTCAAATATTTTAAAGAAACAGAAAAATCATCTCTCGCGGTCCGGGAATCGAACCCACGACCTTCACGTATCGCGCGTGCTGCTCTTCCAACTGAGCTAACCGCAAGTTATCGTAGACGATGAATTGTTCTGTTGTATCAACCTTTAGCGACCTATGACGACCTCGGTGGCGCAGTGGCTAAGGTAGGCGGTTAAAGAAAGGTCCCGGGTTCGATTCCCGGTAAGGCCATTTGGAAAAAGATCTTTTCTAAATTGGTTCGAGTCTGGGTGTGCTGTGACACCCCCAGTTAGTATCCGTCGTCTGGTGCTCATAGTACAAGGGAAACCTTAGTTCGAGACCAGGTGATTGGTGTGATTGTCTGGCGCATTTATTTCTATTTATCTTTTAATTATAACCTTCAGTGCCCTCTGCCGTATGAGTTTAGAACTACATACTTATCGGTTGGAAGAGCAGCACGGTACGTGAAGGTAGTAGGTTCGAATCCCACACATCAAGGATTTAAACATTTTCTGTATCTTAAAAATATTCAAAGTTGGCTAGTGCGGCGTAAAAGACTATACAAAATTGTGAGCATCATAAAAATAGATTTTATATCCTTGAAAATAAGGTTGAAAATGTATTTCTAAAAATGCATTTCGGTGGTATTGGTAGATACGTCGTTTAGGTAATGTGTGACAAATGTATTTTATACTATTTAATTGTAGCGAGAATAGTACGGGTGGCCGCAGCAAATTTAGTTTTGAGAGCGAAAGTAGTGAAACTATTGATTAATAAATAAATATCGAACAACGTCACATATATCTGTGTCCTAGAAATTAATACGGTTTTCGAATAGTATTACGTAGTGACAGTTTTGTGTGGCAATTTCAGTAGTTACGCTAGTCACCACTGTGGCGCTAGTATAATTGTAATACAATGATCTAACTAAGTGATACTATTTGATTGCCAGTTTTGTTCGTGCTAAGAAAATTAAGTAAATAGTAAATCACTTATGTTATAAAAACTAAAATCAACGCACTCACACGCAAGAACACAACAACACAGAAGTAATTGTTATTTGGCTGCGGTCTTTTGTAAGGTGGAGGTATTTCACCAGTCGGGCTGCTCCAGCTCGAGCGATAAATCGCTATGCCCTACCTCTCTTTAAATTATTTATGAAATACCATTTGTCGTGAAGATGTTCGATATTTATTTACTGTATGAAATAAAATACAATGAAAAAATCTCATTACGTTCCGTAACCTAATTAAGCTGCGGCCACCTGTATTATTTATTAACGGAAAAATTGTAAATTCGGAGTTTTCGGTTTCGACTTTAGACGTAAATTCTTAAATGTATTGAGCAGTGAACGAAAAAAACATAAAAGCATTTCTAACGGTTGAAAATGGCACCTCGAAAAGTAAGGCACGGTGGGCGTGGCTTACAAAAGTGGGCTAGCACTTAAATCAATACCGTTTCCAACGACGCAGCAAGTCACAGGCGCGGACCAATCACAGCGCGTGTTTCAGCACGTTCTATGAAATGACATAACTAACGAACTGTCTATTTGTCGACTTAACGCGTTAGACTTAAAGTTTATTTTTCAAGTGTCGATACTTCATTACTATATTGCGTATCTATTGCTTGTGTGCTTTACATTTGTGTGGCGATATTCGAATGAAGTTAGTCTGACGAGAATTCTTCCATGTTTTTTACGTTCACTGGTGTAGAAACTTTTATTTAAAGGAGTGACAGTATTTTATTGACATCTCTTTGGATTGTGTTCAAATATTCGATGGTTGAGTGGTGATGTTAAGTCGGCGAGTGCCGGGTTGGATTGTGGCTTTAGTCAATTTGAAAAATTGATAGTTGTGCGTTTTTTAATTATTATTATAGATTTATAATAATACGTAAAATACGGTTTGTGAATAACTTTATCGTTCAATGGAATATGTTCTGGTTGGTACGGAATCTAAAGATTTTGTAATCAGATGTAATGTATTTGACACGAAAATGAGATATGATGAGATAGTAATAATGATTTTATTACGTTTCTGTCGAAGTGGTTCAGAAACTTTGTTATTGACTGTCCGCCATTTTGTTATTTTCAAAATGGCGGCCTTTAGAGTTGTATCAATTTAAACCTAAAATATTATTTAATAAAGCCTCAGCATTTGAGGTAATTCTAACATTTTTATTATTCTGATTTGACACAATTGCTAACATTTTGTTGACTGAGTACATCGATTAATTTCCGTTCCGTTCATTGCGGTCATTTTGAAAATAAAACAAAATGGCGGTGAGTAGTTCCAAACCACTTAGACAGATGTCGAATCCATCGAAAGTAACAGCGACATCGGTTGTCGAAATGAGTCCAGGTATTTGTGTGTGTTATAAATGAATTATAGAATGGTTTACAATGGTATACTTCAAATAACTATATAGGTATTTGAAAATACTTTTTTGGCTTTATCAGTATGTAAACATCACATCTTAAACATTTATTTATTTTAATTAATTAAAATGGAAACTATACCTTTAGCACGAACAAAACGGTAATGATTAGTATTATGTAGTGACAAAATAGTATGAAAATAGAAGTGGCGCTGCAGCGGTGAGTAGCGGAACTACTGGAATTCCCATACAAAATTGGTAAAACTAACATTACCGCTTTTGTTCGCGCCAAGGTTAGCTTGTGTTGTTTAAGCACGAACAAAAATGGTTAATGATTAGTATTACATAGTCAGAAAATAGTATGGAAATTGCAGTAGCGCCGCAGTGGGGAATAGCTGAATTACTGACCTTGCCATACAGAACGATTACTATGTAAAGCTATTCGATTACCGTTTTTATTATAAAACAAAATGTCTGTTCCTAAAAAGCAATATCGTTGACGCGCGTGCAATACCGCGTTTGCCATAAAGATTAATTTTGTCTGTTTTTTCATATAATTTCAATTCAAATTAGAACTTACGGAAAAATCTACTTACCTTTGAAAAATCAAAATTAAGTTTTATTAGTAAAGTATTCAAATAAACGATAACAGTGAAAAGGGGATTAAATATAGTAGTTTTCATTATATATCGCATATTCGTTTTAGTAATAAAAATGGGCCGATTAAACGATACAAATCATAGGTGTAAAGATACATTAATTATGAAAAATTTTTGATACTGAATATCTAAATTAATAATTTAGAATAGAACGTATGACATTTGATAAAATTGCGAAAATGATTTTCTATGTAATTGTGTGTAATTTGCATTTTCACGTAATTTGTTAAAACTTATAATCAGATCCTTAGCACGAACTAAATCGACTATCCTTTTTATATTACACTTCAAAATTGACCTCACCCCACCTGATGTTAAGTGGTAATTAAGTCCCAGTACAGTATTATAAAGCTGTTACTGGACTTGTCGCCCTTACCTTGAAGGCTTGACCCCTGCTACTAATGTAGCACCCCCAGGAGCTCTGAAAACCTTACTCACACGCAGGAACACAACAACACAAGTGATTGTTATTTGGCTGCGGTCTAAAAAATAAATCTACTGAAAACCAATTTCTACTTCGGTCTCCTATTCCCATAATATTCGATTAACGATTACGTTCGTGCTGAGGTAAACCTTGTTTGTAAGTGCTCAAGTAGGCCTAGCATGCGTACGTCAAATTTCTCGTATGAGTTATGATAACTCAGTTTTGCATTTCTTGCAAACTAATTAAAATAAAATTAAATTAGTCTCGTGCATGCTAGGCCTGTATGACGATAATTATTTCTATTACGGTTAAGTTTCTAAAACAAGTGGTTCTTGTCCACAACACGCAGCGGTACAGTCGAAACTGTAGAAGGATTTCATAATGAACACTACTTGCAGGGGTTGTACAAAACTAAACTAAACTAAATTTGAGCTGTTTCTGTTTTCTATACATGACAGAACTAAATTGACAGTGCATATAAAGTTTTGTCATAATTAAACAGTTTAATTGCGTTAATTCAATTAAGGAGGTCTACTCCCAAATGCGGAATATGTCAAGATCTGATGATTGATAGCAATTTTTAATTCTCATAATTAAAGATGAAACCGATAGTTGTTTGGCCGGATACCGGATATTCGGCCTGAACACTGGCCGAATATCCTTTCACTATCCGGCCGCCGAATATTCGGTGTTCGGTCGGATAGTAAAATAATGGCCAGATAGGCCGGATACCATATAGCCACCGGATATCCGTTGCATTTCTACTCATAATCGTAACCAAACTTCGAATGCGAATTTAACGTTGCCAAAAAACTAAATATAAAAACACGTTTTAATTCGCAAACTTTTGATTAATCTTCAAAAACGAAATCTTTCGTTTGTTCGTTTCGTTTCTGGGAGACACCCAGTAACGAATAGAAAATTTAAAATGGCGGCATAAACATTTTGTTAAGTTTAGTTTTTGCCAACAGAATTGCGACAAATACCTGATTTACCTCCATTTGTTTGATGCACAAACAAACTAATACTTGTATTTATTTATTTAATAATTATTGTGTTTATTATTATTATTATTGTTTGGTTCTATTGTTAAGAAAAATAAAAAATAGTTACATAAAACTGGTTTTATTTGAAGACACCATTCCAAATTTCTTGTGGCTTAGATCTTTGCTGTTTTCATATTTCGTTTGAAATCACTTCATAGTATGAAACAAGATCATATCAAGAGTAAGTAGGTACTCTTGTATAAGCATATCAATTTATTGCTCGAACTGGAGCAGCCCGTCTGGTGAAAATACCTCCACCTTACAGAAGACTGCAGCCAAATAACAATCACTTCTGTGTTGTTGTGTTCCTGCGTGTGAGTAAGGTTTCCAGAGCTCTTGGGAGGTGTTACATTAGTAGCAAGAGTCTAAGCCTTTAAGGTAAGGGCGACAAGTCCAGTAACAGATTTACTATGCTGTATTTGTCGCCCTTAAGCTAGCAATTCATTACCACTTAACATCAGGTGAGATGAGGTCAATCTTGAAGTGTAATATAAAAGAAAATTCGCAGACACACGTGATTCTCTGAATTACTCATCAAATGATTTACTAACGACCTTTTAATGGCTGTAGAAAGTATAACGTTCTAGAAAAGTGTCACCCGCTTGTATTTGGATGTATAGCAAAATCTTATGCTTGGATGGTCCCAGCTGCAATTTAAATTTACCTACTTACTAATTAGGTTTCTTATTAATCTTCTAATGACAATATCTTAAGTATCTACTTCGGCACGTTACGTAAGTATTTAATTGATGCCCTACTATTCCTATCGTTGTTTATTTTTGACTGACGTGTAGGCATACTACCAAAAATCAAAGAATAAGTACAGTCGCCGTCAGATATATCGGAGCAGACAAACTGACCAAATACTGCTGAACAGTTAAAATGTCAAAAAGTTCCATACACCACAAGTTACCATTAATATCTGAACATTCATTATTTCAATAATATCTAAGCAGATGCTAGTCAATAGTTTCTATACACACAACTAACCAATAATATCTGAACACTCATCTATACAGGTAGCTATTGAGACACATGTTTATTAACATGACAATGTGTATTAACAGAAAACATCTGTTAGTATTTTCTTAATAAACATTTTGCACGGCCGCATCCATTTCTCGATATCTACTATTTCCTCTACCTAAACGTTGTTTGGAAGAGATTGCTCTCTAGCAATAAGACCGCCTAAATTGTACTCGAATATGTCTGTAAAACCAATTTCTGTCAATTTTCTGTCTATCTATCTATCTAATATTTTAATTTTGTTTTTACTAATGATAAAAATAACGAAGTATAAATACACAATTTACCTTGACATTGACAGAAATAAATACGTTTACATTATTATACACGCAAACTATTAAGACCAGCTATGCAAAAGTAGGAAGTATTTAGTAAGTCGTTGAGTTTAGTCAACAAACACTTTATTATGTATTGACATAGTTGGTATGTTTGTACTACTGCCTATATTCACGGTTAACAGATCGCCAAACCGAATTATTAAACTACCTACCTACTATACTTTTATTTCAATTTGTATATTTCTGTACATATAATCTAATATCTTTATTAAATGAGACAAATAAACTTAATATAAACTAAACCATTACTAACTTGTTAAACATTTAAAACGATAGTAAAATAAAATGTTTCAATACTATATTATTTTACCTTACTAGTTCGGCTGAAGCGCTATAAAAAAATGGGGGTAGTAGTCGATTGGCACGAAATAAATTCGCCCGAACGTGCGAATCGTCCCCTTTCAATAAAAATATTTATTTTAAACGCGTGCGAATCGACTCCTTCAAGAACTAAACTCATAGATAGATAGATACACTTTATTGCACGGAAAATTTTACAGAAATTGGTGTTACAGACATAATCAAGTACAATTTAGGCGGTGTTATTGCTAGAAAGCAATCTCTTCCAGACAACCTTTAGGTAGGGGAAATAATAGATATCAAGAAACGGGTACGGCCGTGCAAAAGTTTTATTGAGAAAATATTGACAGGAAACATAAATACCATGACATGATTAATACAAAAAAAATACATACTACTAGTTCATACCACTAATCGTTCCCTTTCAACAAAAATATTTTTATTGAAAGGGGCGATTCGCACATTCGGGCGAATTTATTACGTGCCAATCGACTACAAACCCAAAAAAAAGTAAAAATCTAAAAAGAAACCTGTTTAGTCACCGAACCTATTTCGCAACTATGACCTTCAAGTGCTCTTCACTTAGCTTAGTTAAGTAAACAGGTAAACGAGATCTTCCGGCCGTTGGCACATCCGAAGATGTCACGCATCGCTCTTGCAAATCAAATACTTTGTAAGGTTATGTCACTTGCTGAGGTGCTGTAATTCAATGGGAATCTTTTCTTTCAATGGCGGGAGATTTTTTTTATATTAGGGAAAAAGGGGCAATGAGAGTCAGATGACAATGGTGGTCAGCGTTCTAGTTCCTAGACGACAGTAGCTAAACAAACGAATATTGTCCATAAAGACTCGTTACGTCACAACTCGCGGCCCCCCGATCGCCCGTCCAGTGCGCGTCCATCGTTTGCACAGGAAGGCCGTTGCACAGTTTCGCGCTCATTTCATGTAATTTTACGTGTGCAGAAAATAAGTGGTGAGTACATCAATACATAAATTTTAAATACTAAGAGTAGATTATTGTGTGTCTTTAAGGTTATATTATTGATTTAAAAAAGATTTCTGGCATTTCAATAGCAAATTAAAATTACATTTAATTTTTTTACACTTTTAGTACGATCGGGTAATAAGAGTCACTGCAGTGCGGGCAATGAGGGTCGACTCCAATTTGCCCGCAATCATTGAAAAATACTTATAATTAGGTAATTCTCATTAATTTATATTTCAGAAATGCCAAAAATACGTGTCAGGTCCACAAATAAGGCTCAGTGGTCATCTGAAACACTATCAAAAGCTAAGGCTCTCGTGAGGGAAGGGTACAGTGTGGGAAATGCTGCTAAACTAATGAATATACCTTTTTCAAGCCTCCAAAAGTGGTTAAAGAAGGACGATTCATCAGAACCACGTCTTGGACGACTTCCTGTATTCACAGCAGAAGAAGAAAAGGCATTTGCAGACCGGATTTTTTTTTATGTTCTATTAACCCAACCTGAAGTAATTGTTCAAGATAAATCAATCGTCATTTTATCTACATCTGCTCCAACAACTCCAATTCCACCTACATCATCTGCAATAATAGATCCAATGCCGTGTAAATCATCGGTTACAACAAATTTAACACCATCTACATCGTCTGCAGAAATACTTCATATGCCATCAACATCATTCACAGCAGTTGATGCAATACCATCGACTTCGTCAGCAACGTGAGCCCTAGATCTGCTTTCATTACCTATCAAAAAGATTCCTGAAAAGCCCATAAGAAAAGGACGGATGAAGCAACATGCAAAAATTATGACACAGCCGTCAATGATAGCCTTGTTGAAAAATTTAATAAGAAAGCATCTAGAGCAGCAAAAGGAAAAAACCTTATGCCGAATGCTAGCAAGAAAAAGAAACCTAAGAAAGACACTGTGAATAAGGCCAAAAGGCGCGTACTTCAAAATCTAAACAGTTCTTCAGAATCCAATATTAGTCTTAATCAGATATGTGACGACGACGATTTGAATAAATGTTTAGTATGCGATGAGTTTGGTCGCAACAACGAATTATGGTACAGATGCACTGTTTGTGGCTTATGGGCACACACGCTAGGTGCACGGGATGGGACTCGCCAAAAGGTTACGTATGTGACATTTGTTAGGGTAGGCTGACTCTCATTGTCTTCATAGTGACTATGATTGCCCTCAGATATGGACAATGGTGGTCAAAGACGTTTTTTTTTTAAAGTTTATTATTAATTAATATATGATTCCAAAGGTAATGAAACTGTCTGAGATTGAAAGTGTAATAATTAAAATACTTTAAACGTTAATTAAAATAAAGATAAAGTAAAAATTGTGTGTTTTATTCCATATCTTGCTTAAGTGACTCCTATTACCCCCTTTTCCCCTACACTTCAAGATTGACCTCATACCACCTTATGTTAAGTGACATCAGGTGGCATGAGGTCAATCTTGAAGTGCAATATAAAAAAAATGTCAGCATTATAGGACCACGTGACTCGCTAAGGTAATTGTTTTAGGAAACAAACATCATATGATTCACAAAAGATAATGACTGTCTAATGCATACAAAAACATGCATAATTTGCCTAAAAAATTAGACACTCATAACATTAACAAGAAAAAGAAATAAAAACAACCTGCTTTTCCTAAATACATTTTTAAGACCGCAGCCGAATGACAATCACTTCTGTGTTGTTGTGTTCCTGCGTGTGAGTAAGGTTTACAGGGCTCCTGGGGGGTGCTACATTAGTAGCAGGGGTCAAGCCTTCAAGGTAAGGGCGACAAGTCCAGTAACAAATTTAATACGCTGTATGCCTCATTACCGCTTAACATCAGGTGGGATGTGGTCAAACTTGAAGTGGAATATAAAAAAAAATATAGTCGGTGTGTCCATGTCCTCGGTTAATAAATGCGCTAGATCAGTGTTTCCCATTTGTCGGGTCCCGACCCGGTAGCGGGCCATCTAAATAAAATAACGGGTCGCAACATTTCAGCCTTGTTTTAAAAATATAACACCTATCATCGATCGACGCAACGGTAATGATTGCATTCGGAAATACCCTAGCAGCTAGGGTGACTAGTGACTAAAATGCGATACCAAAATATTATCATAATCACTACATACTACAAAACAAATGCGCTATCTGTCTGTCCCTATGTATGCTTAGATCTTTCAAACTACGCAACGGATTTTGATGCTTTTTTTTAATAGATAAAGCTAGTCAAAAGGAAGGTTTATATGTATCGTTCACAGTTTTTCTGTAGTGTATTTAGTATCAGCATTACACCCGAGCGAAGCCAAGCCTGGTCGCTAGTAATTAATAAAACAAACACAAATTCTATTTTCTTTTATTGTAGCGCAGTATATTGGCTCCTCCCAGCCCGATGGTAGGAACTGATAAGAGGAACCCACATCGCGATGACAAAGGATCTAATACCGTAATATCCTATCCGTTAGCATCGCCATACTGGCCCGCAAGATGTTTCTTCACGCTCCTTTTGAAGGAATCCATGTTAAAGGAAAGAGGAAACACATGAGTCGGCAACGAGTTCCACTTCCTTATGGCAAAGATAAGAGTAAACCGAACTTTTTTGTTCGTGATGAAATATTTTCCATGGTGAAGCTATGACATCGTTGGCCGGCTCTTGTGGTTCTGTGTAGGAAAGGAGAGGGTGGGATTTCTGCTAATAATAAATGTGTATCATTTTATCTAATGGAACCAGCTTGAGTTGAAATTATTATTACGAAAGGGCAGTGTGAAAATTATCCGATCATGGAAAAACAATGACTGGGAAACACTGCCCTAGATAAATAGATCTGTAATAGTTCCATCGAAATAGAAGCGGTATGTAAATTGTTCTGTCTTAGTTTTCTAACAAAAATGTATTAATTGCAGTCGTTAGCCAGTGGTGTGGTGGGGGAGCCTGTGTAGAACCCGTGAGGAATCCCTACTTCCCTACAAATGCTCTCGACGGCCACCGAGGGGGTTTTAATCGGTGCGAGCCCGACATACCGCTCTCTGTTCCCCGTAGAGAGTGACGGTGTAGTAGGTATTTGCCCCTCGAGAAACAAAAGGGGGAGTTAGGGTGGAAAAATACGTGTTATATATTTATTAAATAATTATTGAATGAACTAAAAATCATCTTGTATTATTATTACTCATTATCCCTACTAATATTATAAATGCGAAAGTAACTCTGTCTGTCTGTCTGTCCGTCTGTTACGCTTTCCTGCTTAAACCTCTCAACCGATTTTGATGAAATTAGGTATACGTTAAATCTCAAGAACGGACATAGGCTACTTTTTATTAGAAAATAAGGGGGAGGGGGGTAATACCACCTTTGAAAGTTTATATGGAAAAATGTTTATTTTTGAAGTTAGAGATATGAAATTCGGCACAAATATAGCTCAAAACTTGGATTAAAATATAGACTACTTTTTGTTTCGAACATTAGGGGAGAAAGGGGTAAAACCGACCATGAAAGGATGTAGTCCACGCGAACGAAGTCGCGGGCACAGCTAGTATATTATATAAATGGTTCATTATTCTTACAGACTTACTTATTTTTATACACTGTTTGTACTTCGCAGCATGTGTGGCGTTCATTTTATGTTCCATTGTCTTGTTCGTTAATAGTTCACTAAATACGTTGTAAAAGTTGAATAGTAAATGCTATTGTACTACCTCCATAGCCGAGAGGCGAGAGGGCCGGACTTTTGCGTCGCGCCCTCTGAGGTCCAACCATTCCAGTGGGTCAATATAGAAAACGAACTTTACCAAGTCTCGTTTTTTTATATATTGCACTTCAACATTGACCTCATCCCACCTGATGTTAAGTGGTAATGAGGTCCTAGCTTAAGGGGGACAAGTACAGCATAATAAATCTGTTACTGGACTTGTCGCCATGTCGCAAGGCTTGACTCCTGATACTAATGTAGCACCCCCCAAGAGCTCTGGAAACCTTACTCACACTCAGGAACACAACAACACAGAAGTGATTGTTATTTGGCTGCGGTCTTCTGCAAGGTAGAGGTATTACTCCAGTCGGGCTGCTCCAGTTCGAGCCATAAATCACAATGCACCACTTCGTTTAATAAAATTTTACAAATATAATATTGTTTAACAGTGGAAGCTATTTTTTTTTCAATCAAATAAAAAAAAATCTAAAAGCAATGAGATTATTTGCTTGAAATTTATTATTTGCGACAAAGAGTACACACAAAATACATCAGATTACACTATGGATTTTGTATCAACCTTATCGTGCAAATAAGATCCAAAATGGTACTGCTAGTAATTTACCTTGACTTCTGTCGACGGAACAAAAAATTCAAATCTTTCGTCTTTTTAATAGTTGTGTAAATGAAGATTTTATGTCTATTTGCGTATTTCGTCCTACACAATAATCTTGAGTGCTAATTTTAAGTGTTAAAAAAGTAGTTTTGAGCAATGACGCTGGTATTTTGCGCTAGGTAATTTAGTTTTTGTCAAATGGCGGACGTTTTGACAAATGACATTTTGACTTTACCCTATGAACGAAAAAAACGTAGAAGCATTTTAACGCTTGAAAATGGCACCACGAAAAGTAAGGCACGGTGGGCGTGGCTTAAAAAAGTGAGCTAGCGCCGGTACGAATACTGTTTCCACGAACGCCGCGAGTAACCGGCGTGGACCAATCACAACGCGTGTTCCATCACATTTTATGAGATGACGTAACTAACGAACGTCTTTTTGTCGACGTAAACGCATTAGCCTTAAAGTTGTTTTTCAAGTGTCGATACTTCATTACTATATCGCGTATCTGTTGCTTGTGTGCTTTACATTTGTGTGTGTTTTGGTGCCGATATACGAATGAAGTCAGTATGACTGGATTTTTTTTTTTTAAATTGGACTTCAAGATTGACCTCATCCCACCTGATGTTAAGTGGTAATGAGGTCCTAGCTTAAGGGTGACAAGTACAGCATAATAAATCTGTTACTGGACGTGTCGCCCTTACCATGAAGGCTTGACCCCTGCTACTGATGTAAAAAATAAAATATTTACAAAAAGAAAATGCACTGGTACCTCTTGGCACAATTGTGTTAATATTTTTGTTAAACCCTGATCCCGGAGACACACTGTGTACCTATGCAGTTTTGTGGTACTCTTATCTATTTTATAAACTTATTTGTTTTGTTAGAATAAGACGTAGGTAAGTTACTATTTCGTGCTCCAGTTCCTATAGTTAGTTCGAAGACTTAAATTGTAATTACTTTCCAAAGGGAGTTAGTTGGGAGTTAGTCATGCTCACTAAAACGTCACTGGGGTGGTGGCGCTATGTGGCGGGTCGTTACATTCCCTTCAATGTGGTTGAGTGAAGCGATGGCTGGCACATACGTCATGCTTGTGAACAGGCGCCAGGGGACTGGTCTGCTCCAGCTTACCTCTTAAAATAATTACTTAATGCTTTATTCACTCAAAAACACTGTTCTACATATAGCTATAAGTTAGAGACCGCCTAAATTGTATCTACAATAATCAATCTGTAAAACTTATTTCTGTAAAGTTTTTGTGCAATAAAATATATCTATCTATCTATATATCTTTGCTGTATTTGAGTTAGTTCGAATGAAATTAAATGTGAAAGTTATTTATCGAAACTCATGAAAAACATGTAAAAAATTTTTTCAAAAATCATCCCCAGAGGGAATGAAACGCATGTTGGATGTCTGTATGAAAGTTCTTTGTTTCCTAAAATTATTCCAAATTTGCACCTGCATGCATTCTTTAAATGTCAAAAAACACAGAAAGTTATAAAAAATATCTGATTTCAATGAAATGTTCAGTTTCGGCTTCATTAAGTACACCTCATATAGATTTTAACTTTTTTTTACATTTTTAATAGAGTTCATTGCGATTTGTATTTTTCTGCGTGTAAACAATTCTAATACCGCTGTGGCGATTCCGAAAATTCTTTCACCTTTGGAAAGCTATTCACCCTGAATAATATAGGCTATACACTTGCTCTATATTAAGTACGGAACTCAAGGTGTAAAAATAATAACGAAATTAGTGGTGGCCGCAATTAAATCTCTACTAAAATTATAAATGCGAAAGTAACTCTGTCTGTTAAGCTTTTCCGTTTAAACCTCTTTACCGATCTTGATGAAATTTGGTATAGGTATACGTTGAACCTCAAGAACGGACATAGGCTACTTTTTGTTAGAAAATAAGGGAGAGGGGAATGGGGGTAATATCACCTTTGTACGTTTATATGAGAAATTGTTAATTTTTCAAGTTAAAGATATGAATTTGGGCACAAATATAGCTCGAAACTTGGATTAAAATATAGTCAACTGTTTGTTACGAATATTAAGGGAGATAGGGGTAAAACCGACCATGAAACGATTTAGTCCACGCGAACGAAGTCGCGGGCGCAGCTATAAACAATAAATATGTTTCTTAAAACAGTATAATAGTAATTCGGATAACTAGAAAAAAAATCGGTTATTAACTAATAAATATGACGCCTCTACTATTCCAGCGAATATGACGATAAGTACTTACGTTAATGTACAGTAATTAAATACAATCATACCTTCGTAGAGACGACGGCCCGTCAAGGTAAAGCTGCAGCTCGATATTGGACCTTATGCGCACCGCATAAGGACGGTGTTGTGTACAATTGTATTACAGTCAGACGGGCTTCAAATCGTACCTAATAATGATTTCCTACAAAACAATTGACTTTTTCCGCTGTTAATTAATTTGCAAACGATGACTTTTTTAATGAAGAAATGTTGAGTAATATCTATACTAATTTTATAATGCTGATGAGTTTATTTGTATGTAGGCGCTAATCTGAGGAGGGTTCAAATTGAGAAACAAATAAATATTGGACAACATCACATACATTGCTCTGATTCTGTGGTAAGTAGCCAAATCACTTGTGTTACAGAAATCAGAAACAACGACGGTACCACAATAATTACACCCGAGACAATATAGAAAGTTCGTTTCCCATATTGATCCGGCCGGGGATCGAACCCGGGACCTCAGAGGTGGCGCGACGTCTGGCCGGCTCGCCTCTCGGCTATGGATGTTGTCAGAATTATTTTTGTGCTGGATAGTCCATTACCGAGGAAGGTTTTAGGCTATTTATCATCACGCTGCGGCCGATAGCGAAGAATCATTTGTGGTTTTAACCATACAATTGTTTATTAACAAAAAATAAACTTCTTTAAGTTATTTTTGATAGATAGATAGATAGATACACTTTATTGCACAGAAAATTTACAGAAATTGGTTTTACAGACATATTTAAGTACAATATAGGCGGTCTTATTGCTAGAGAGCAATCTCTTCCAAACAACCTTTAGGTAGAGGAAATAGTAGACATCGAGAAACGGGTACAGCCGTGCAAAATGCTTGAGAAAAATACTAACAGAAAATATCAATATAAATACCATAACAAGATAAAAATATAAAAAAATACGTAAAGATAAATAAAACTATAATAAACAAATAAATACCTATATAATAAATAAATATATAAATTTCCATAAAGTATTTATGATATAAACAAATAGAAATAGATAAATGAAATTAAATTAATTACCAACAAAGCTTAGCATTATTTAAATACTTTGATAAAGAGTTTGAGTTTACTTTGTAAAAATTCAAGGCATAATGTCAAAAGCTGTCTTTTGAAAAACCTACAAATGAAAAGAATATACGAGTATGAATGACAAGAACGTGTGGACCACTAACTAGACAGCTCACATGTACTTACGATTTTAATATAGTTTTTAAAAGTTTTGTTGTATATTCTCAATCAATGTCAGAATAAGCAACGTAACGCAAGAATGCCAAAATGTGTTAGTACAATAATGTATTTAAACAGCAGATTTCATTTAACAAAAAAAATCCTTCATTGGTTATATTTTTTACACTTTACTAGGACTGTATGTCAAAAATTTGTGGTGCAAAATTAGTAATATGTTATGTTTTTTTTTGTAAAAAAAACTTTTTTTTTTTATATTGCACTTCAAGATTGACCTCATCCCACCTGGTATTAAGTGGTAATGAGGTCCTAGCTTAAGGGTGACAAGTACAGTATAATAAATTTATTACTGGACTTGTCGCCCTTACCTTGAAGACTTGACCCCTGCTACTAATGTAGCACCCCCCAAAAGCTCTGGAAACCTTACTCACACGCAGGAACACAACAACACCGAAGTGATTGTTATTTGGCTGCGGTCTTCTGTAAGGTGGAGGTATTTCACCAGTCGGGCTGCTCCAGTTCGAGCGATAAATCGCTATGCCATACCTGTCTTAACTACTGAGTTTCTTGTCGGTATTTTCTTTGTAGTTGCCTATAGGTTCCGAATCGGAGGTAGCTTCATTTGTTTTTATAAATATAAAGATTATTCATAAGTATTACTTATGTTATCAATATGTCAAGTCAAAGTCAAAGTCAATTCATTTATTAATGTAGGTTACAAGTAACACTTATGCATCAGCAAAATGAACACAATCCAAAATTAAAGCTACAACCAGTTTGGAACCTAATCCTACCGAGAAGAATCCGGCAAGAAACTCAGTAGTTATCCTAATCTTTACAATATTTAGAGTTATAGAACTTAAAACTATGGTGTGCGAGCGAACAGACAATCATGTCCATATATGTTTATCATTTAAATATTTATCATGTTTATCATCCCTTTTCGTATTATACATGATTTAATATGGACCTTAAATCTATGCATAGGTAAGTCAATAATACATTGCGGTAACTTGTTGAATATTTTATACTTAATCCCATGAATGTTCTACTGGTTTTATGAAGCCTATGGTTTGAAATAGCTCAAAGATATAGATCAAATGAGATTTTTATGAATGAAAAGATATTGACTTTTAAGAAGCCGTGACGTGCTGATAACATATATTACATCTTCTTTATCTACTAACCACTAAAGCCAATATAAACTCTAATGGCTTTTAATAAGTTAACGACAGATTTATCAGAATTGTGCGTAAAGCAAAAACCCTGGAATGACGTCACGAGAGCGCAGGTCTGACCACAAATCTAGTTTGTAATCCGTGAGGAGAATGCTCCGAGGTCAGCGGCTCTCAAACTGTCTCAATAGAGAAGCGACCTGGGCCGAAAATACCGGATTGTTTTTATTTCGTTAAGTATTTACTAAAAATAGTTCGTTAAATAGTTAATAAAAATCGTTCGTTAAGTACCTAGTTACTAAAAATAGTTCGTTAAGTAATTACTTGAAAAACTGTTCGTTAAATTTTTACTAAAAAAATAGTCCCGTTAAATAGTTATTAAAAAAATGGTTCGTTAAATAGTTACTAAAATTAGTTCGTTAAGTAATTACTTAAAAACTGTTCGTTAAATTTTTACTAAAAAAATAGTCCGTTAAATAGTTATTAAAAAAATAGTTCGTTAAATAGTTACTAAAATTAGTTCGTTAAGTAATTACTTAAAAACTGTTCGTTAAATTTTTACTAAAAAATAGTCCGTTAAATAGTTACTAAAAATAGTCCGTTAAATAGTCACGCCACAAATAAATTATCTTCCTTTGAGAATCCCAGCTTACATCTAGGTTACGGAAATTTTCTTGAATTCAATAGAATTGTGAAACGCAAGGAAACATACAAAGTATGATTCATTGTTAAGGTAAGCCTTTAGCTCTCAGTTTATAATTAACAAAAAAGACTAGCAATTAAAATATTTATACAATTAGGAAGACCAATATAAATCATTTTTACGCAGGAACACAACAACACCGAAGTGATTGTTATTTGGCTGCGGTCTTCTGTAAGGTGAAGGTATTTCATCAGTCGGGCTACTCCAGTTCTTTAAAATGAATATAGCCGCATCGGAATCGGTCCATTCGACGCGACAGATAGATACAAACACACAGACATCGTCTTCAAACTTATAACATCCCTCTTTGGTTATGGGTTAAAACGTTTTGTATTTATATTTTAAAACCTCTTCCTTTTTTTGGAGTCGATTAAACAATTTGACATCAGTTACATTGCCCTAATAAGTAGGTAAAGCACTTGTAGAAATCATTAACACTTAGGGTATCACAACACCCACACCCGAGATAATTTAGCTTTATAACCAAGAGCTTTATAAGCTTAAGAGAGGTGGGGCATAGCGATTTATCGCTCGAACTGGAGCAGCCCGACTGGTGAAATACCTCCACCTTACAGAAGACCGCAGCCAAATAACAATCACTTCTATGTTGTTGTGTTCCTGCGTGTAAGTAAGGTTTTCTGAGCTCCTGGGGGTTGCTACATTAGTAGTATGGGTTAAGCCTTCAAGGTAAGGGCGACAAGTCCAGTAACAGCTTTATTATGCTCTACTTGTTTCCCTTAAGCTAGGACCTCATTTCCGCTTAACATCAGGTGGGATGAGGTCAATCTTGAAGTGTAATGTAATATAAGATAACCGCTAAAGGAAAGAAATGTGGTTTGTGTAGGAAAGTGCCTATAAATAAGTCAATAATAAATTTAAAAATCCCTCCATGACGTCAATCGACGGGAAACCCTAATGGGCTGTGTCTGATTACGTAAAGGTGACTCATGAAAGCCTTTCAAACGACCTTAAAACCTTTATAACAAGTCCTATTTTTCCATTAACAACAAGTTTGCAAATCCAAAAACCGAAAGGTGTATACTAAACAAATGAGGATTATACTAAAGTCTCGCTCACCTTACAGAAGACCGCAGCCAAATAACAATCACTTCGGTGGTGTTGTGTTCCTGCGTGTGAGTAAGGTTTCCAGAGCTCCTGGGGGGTGCTACATTAGTAGCAGGGGTCAAGCCTTCAAGGTAAGGGCGACAAGTCCAGCGATTGAGCTTTATTATGTTGTACTTGTCGCCTTTAAGCTAGGACCTCATTACCACTTAACATCAGGTGGGATGAGATCAATCTTGAAGTGCGTTATATAAAAAAACAGACCGAGAGGACTATAAAAATCTCGTAACATATTTACTATTGTATGAAAACTTAAAATCGTAAACTGTTACCGAATTAATATAATAGAATATAATAGAAAACCTCTTTATTCATGTAATCTTTACAAAAGCACTTATGAATCGTCAGTACAAATTAAGTATTCTACCGCCGTGTTTGGAATGTTGATCATGTCGAGAAGAACCGGCGAGAAACTCGACACTTACTCTTTTCAATGTAACAATGTTTCCATAAACGTACTTAAATAAAGTATACAAAGCTAGATTTCAAAGAATTAAGTTATACTAGACCCATACATTTTTGTCATTTAAAAATCATCAATTTTATAGCAGCCAATTTTTAACATACCTAAGACTTAAATATATGCTAATGCATAATTTTCATAATTGTCTTATTGTTTACAGAATTCACAGTTTTCAAAGATACACGATTTCATTCCAAGCGAAGCGGCAAGTTCCTTAAATGCAAATCAAGTCTAAATTTAGAAGCGAATTAGTTAAGGATAAAAATAACATTTGTTGATCGAAAAATGTGCGCTCACACCACGACTGCGAAGTTAAGGTACACATGTTCCGGTAGAATATTAGATGGGTGACCATTCCTAATGACTTTTGGAAGCACAAAGTGATAACACAACAACAGTTGAGCGAAGCGATGGCTGGTACATACATCATGCTTGTGAACAGGTACCAGGGGACTGGTCTGCTCCAGTTTACCTCTCGAAAGTAAATACTTACTTGAGTACTTAATTGTTTCATCACTCATCATAACAAAACTATTGGTCCAAAGTGAGCTACACATGACAATAAGTTAGATACTGCTACTGTAACTGATCTGCTGAGTTTCTTACCGGTGTCTTCTCGGTAGATATAGGTTCCGAATCGGTAGTAGAGTCACTTTGCATTGTATTCAATGACGATTCAAAAGTGTTACATTGTAATGTTGGGACCGGGAGGGATTCCGTACCATATTTTGTAACCTAATCTTGGTCTCGATCAAATAGCAAAAAAAAGAGAGGTAGGGCATAGAGATTTATCGCTTGAACTGGAGCAGCCCGACTGGTGAAGTACCTCCACCTTACAGAAGACCGCAGCCAAATAACAATCATTTCTGTGTTGTTGTGTTTCTGCATGTGAGCAAGGTTTCCAGAGCTCCTGGGGGATGCTTCATTAGTAACAGGGGTCGAGCCTTCAAGGTAAGGGCGACAAGTCCAGTAACAGCTTCATTATGCTGTACTTATCGCCCTAGCTAGGACCTCATTACCGATAGTCAATCTTGAAGTGCGATATAAAAAAGAAAAAAAAAACGTTTTCTTGTATGGGAGCCCTCTTAAATACTCATTTTATTTTGTTTTTGGTATTGCTTGTTATAGCGGCAAGAGGAATAGATAATCTGTGAAAATTTCAAGTCTCCAGCTATCAGGGTTCTTAAGATACAGCTTGGTGATAGTCAGACAGACAGCGAAGTCTTAGTAATAAGGTCCCGTTTTTACCCTTTGGATACGGAACTTTAATAAAAAGTAGTCAATACATTATTATCGGCTTGTTAGTGGATGTGATTGCCTGGTGCATTTAAATCTTTTATTTATTTCGATCAAGGATTTCGTAAATACACAGCTGGAACTAAAAATAGCACCGGAAAAACTTCAAGTCTTCTTTCACTCTATGGCCTCGATACTCTACGTTAAAAATAACTTATTTCCTCAATCACATATGGCTTAAATTACGTTAGGCTTAATGACAGTTTAGGCCTTTGGGAATGCTTTTGTTTAAATATGACGACCTCCGTTGCCGGACTTTGGCGTCGCGCTATCTTTGAGGTCCCGGGTTCGTCCCCGGTCGAGTCAATATGGGAAACGACCTTTTTTATATTGCCTCGGGTCTGGGTGTTGTGGTATCGTCTTTGTTTCTGATTTCTGTAACACAAGTGCTTAAGCTACTGACCTAAGAATCAGAGCAACGTATGTGATGTTCTCCTATTTTTTTGTTTTTTTAAATATATTTTTTTATTACTGTTAATTACATCAGTAATATTTATGAATCCCTACTAATATCCCTACTATAATACTACTAATCCCTACTAATATTATAAATGCGAAAGTAACTCTGTCTGTCTGTCTGTCTGTCTGTCTGTTACGCTTTCCTGCTTAAACCTCTCAACCGATTTTGATGAAATTTGGTATAGGTATACGTTGAATCTCAAGAACGGACATAGGCTACTTTTTATTATAAAATAAGGGGGGGATGGGGGTAATACCACCTTTGAAAGTTTGTATGGAAAAATGTTTATTTTTGAAGTTAGAGATATAAATTTGGCACAAATATAGCTCAAAACTTGGATTAAAATATAGACTAATTTTTGTTTCGAATATTAGGGGAGAAAGGGGTAAAACCGACCATGAAAGGATGTAGTCCACGCGAACGAAGTCGCGGGTATAGCTAGTCGTCTATAAAAAGAGAGACAATATCGGCAAGCAACTCTGCTGTTTTTATTACAAATAAATCTGATCATATAATTAATTTTGCACCAAGACTTACACACGCTTTTGTAAAGCTTACCTACATGAATAAAGATATTTTCTATTTCTGTCAATATAGTCTATGTCTCTATTGATTGACCAGAAAGAATAATGTTTGTCTTGTTAGGCACCGAACCCATTACCCTTAGCAGCTGCGAGCGCTAGCCACAGACAATCGTTATCTCTAAGATGCGACGATGCAATTATATCGTACGCAACCTGCATTCGATCAATGACGTCACGAATGCACCTAAGGACCGTAGCTTCATGTCTACTGTTTGATATGCTATACGATGCTATTGTTTGCGATTTGCGGATTTTTTGGTCCAATGGTCAGAGTATAGCGACAAGTTTTGGTGGTCAAGGAACAGTCAGAAATAAAGGTTGTTTGGTAGAAATCGCTTACTAGCGATATGACCGCCTAAATTGTACTATAATCAATCTGTAAAACCTATTTCTGTAAAGATTTTGTGCAATAAAGTATATCTATCTATCTATTTATTTATTGTGTGTGTGTGTGTGTCATACAAGTCTTTATTATATTTAACAACTAGCTGTGCCCGCGACTTCGATCGCGTGGTCGGTTTTACCCCTATCTCCCCTAATATTCAAAACAAAAAGTAGTCTATATTTTAATAGAGCTATATTTGTGCCAACTTTCATATCTCTAACTTTAAAAATAAGCATTTTCCCATATAAACTTTCAAAGGTGGCATTACCCCCCTCCTTTACTTTCTAACAAAAAGTAGCCTATGTCCGTTCTTGAGGTTCAACGTATACCTATGCCAAATTTCATCAAAATCGGTTGAGGGGTTTAAGCGGGAAAGCGTAACAGACACACAGACAGACAGACAGAGTTACTTTCGCATTTATAATATTAGTAGGGATATACATAAACGTTATATTTTACTTAAGAAGTAAAATAATCAAATATTTAAAAATAGGGATGGTAGAACTAAAAATAGATAAAAATAAGATTTGGGGGAGAGTCATCATAAGTGCACACCTCCGAGCATAAGTAAGGGGTCTACCCTCAACAACGAAACGAACAAACGAAAGGTTTCGTTTTTGAAGATTTATCAAAAGTTCGGAAGGAAAAACCTGGTTTTTGGTTTGCATAAATACCTATTATATTTTATGAAAACGCTTGATTTGCAATTTAAGTAAATTAGATGTGACTATGAGAATTAAAAAATGCTATCCGTTTTCGGATCCGACATATTTCGTTTTTGGGAGTAGGCCCTCAGGCACTTAACGGATAAAGTGATTATACAATAGGAAATGTAACTATATTTGTACATAAAAGGAGTTATAATGATCCAGAAATCATATTTCTGATATCCCGATATTAGTCGTTAAGCCTATTGCATTAGCCAATTAGAGAAATAAATGAGAACATCTGACCTTCTTAATTAATGAAAGATACTTTAAATTAGCAGTAATTGATTACTTGTCAAAGTTAATTGGTAAAATTGTTTTTTATATTCCTGACTATTTTAGTATAGTTGGCACTGACATATTTATTTTGATTTTATTTTCTATCCTACTATTACTATTATTATAATTATTATTTCCTCTACCTAAAGGTTGTCTGAAAGAGATTGACTCTATCAATAAGACCGCCTATATTGTTTTTTTTTATAATACACTTCAAGATTGACCTCATCCCAACTGATGTTAAGTGGTAATGGGGCGACAAGTACAGAATAATAAATTTGTTACTGGACTTGTCGCCCTTACCTTGAAGGTTTGACCCCTGCTACTAATGTAGCACCCCCCAGGAGCTCTGGAAACCTTACTCACACGCAGGAACACAACAACACCGAAGTGATTGTTATTTGGCTGTCTTCTGTAAGGTGGAGGTATTTCACCAGTCGGGCTGCTCCAGTTCAAGCGATAAATCGCTATGCCCTACCTCTCTTGAAGCTTTTTATTGTACTTGAATATGTCTGTAAAACCAATTTAAAATGTATCTATCTATCCTTCTCATAACATAATCCCCATTTCTCTACTCATATTACAATCTACTACTACTTGTCATTATTATAATTGGAATCTCTAACTTTAGTTACTTTACGGTAAGTTCCGGATAACTGGATGTGTAGATATTTCACAATATGATAATTTGACTAAATTTTGGTAGATTACTGAAAGAAAAAAACAGAGAAGCGAGCGTACCGGACTTTGGCGTCGTGCCATCTCTGAGGTTCCGAGTTCGATCCCCGGTCGGGACAATATGGGAAACGAACTTTTCTGTATTGTCTCGGGTCTGGGTGTTGTGCTTTAACTAATTTACCACAGAATCAGAGAAATGTATGTGATGTTGTCCAATATTTATTTATTTATTTTATTTATACCATGTAAAATAATCTTTATCCTGAAATACCGCAAAAAAAAAAATGGACAACAGCAAGTACTTAAATATTTTTATTTTTATTTTCGCATTAAAAACAACAACAAAAAAATTATATTAAAACAAATAAAATAAATCTTCAGTAGCTTCACCTGTGTCCAATCACTACGTATTTACCATAAAACGAGCGTTTTTAATTAAAAGGATTCCCTAATGACCTAATCAAGCACAGATTAGCGTCACACATCGCGGCTGATCGCCTAGCTTCCATTACGGCCCCCATCATAAAACTACCATGCACGTATAGAACCTCACTATTGTGTAACGGTCATCGAAGCGGTCAGTCGTACGTCAGAACTCAAAGAGACGCAACGTGTGAGAAGAATAAAAAAAACTGTCTTAAATTTTTTTTTTCGCGAATTCCGAGTGCGTTAAAAAAATTGTGTGGGACTTTTTCTGTTCGCGCCAAATTTGGAGCAAGGAGGTGAGTTTTTATTGACCTTTTTTGGTTTCGGAGATCGGCCGTGAATTACGATCTTGTGTGAATGCAAAGTGCGTTATTTGGGTCATTTTGCAGTTTATTAAATCTGATAGCTGCTTGGAATTATTGCTAGGATTTATGACGTTTTTTTTCTTAGTTTGCGGCAATTTAGGGGAACTAACAAGTGAAACAGTAAAAACTTATCTTTTAAGAGGTCGAATAGTTTTTTTTATAAAAAATACGGAACAGAGTCCGGGGTACAAACTAAATTTTAAAATCTTTTCTGTTCGATTAATGCCCGGTTAAATATTTGACAAAAGATACATTCTTGTTACAAATAGTAATAAATCATACATAAAAACTTATATGTAGTAATTTTAGACACTTTACGAATCGTAAAATATTCTAAGTTGGCATAAATCAGTAAACTAAGCGATCACAAAAAAAAAACATTAAAAGACAACGTTTCAAACATTAGAATTCTTGGCATTATGCAAATGTTACAACAGTGACATTGTTGACTTTCTACTTTTTAAATAAAACATCAAAAAATGGTAATTAAGACATGAAGATTACCTACGTTCATTGCAAAAAAACGAATAAAAAAGTACGTTATGAAAGCCAGAATTTCGTAATATAATCATCTAAACAAGTTTATAATCATGTCACGTAGAAAGTTAACATGATGATAAAACAGATAATTAAGATAAGGCTTTGGGATATTTACCAATAGTTATCACTGTTGTTTAGATTTAGCACAACAACCTATACGAAATAGTCGACGGTAATCCCGATTTCTAGAGGGATAAGTGCTCTGGAAATCCGTCACGCAAAATGTCTCCCTAAAACGCAACAGTTACCCCGAATCGATTTTATTATTTTATAGTACTTTACGCCGTACTAGCGAACTTTAAATATTAGAAACAGATTTTTTTATTTCCCCTTGCAATAAGTATGTGGTTCTAAACATATTTGGCAGAGGGCACTTACCGGAGGCTAACGGTTGATACAGCAGAAAAATTTCATCGCCTACGATAACTTGCGGTTAGGTCAGTTGGAAGAGCAGCACGCGCGATACGTGAAGGTCGTGGGTTCGATTACCGCACCGCAAGGGGAGATAAAATGTTTCTGTTTCTAATAGTTATCCCGGATAACTGTTACGGTAACAATTTTGGGAATTAGGCGAATTTTTAGGGCTTGTCTTTACATAAGTTTTCAAGATAAAAAAAAGCAACTCGATAAAGTTTAATCTGTGAATTAAGAATTTCATTGAGTAATTTAATAATTTTGCTACGATATATTATATTAATATTTAAGATAAATCGTATTGTATTTTATTTCACTATTATTTCGTATCTTACAATTGAAAATCGTGCTTTACGAATTTTTCGATCTATTGCCAATTAATTTATAGGTATTATCATTTTTTTTTGTAATGTCAAATTTTGACAATCAAGGGCACGAATCATTTCTTTGACAGTTACATTATATTGAAACTATGTTTATGTATATCTTGTTATTTAAAGTTCACTAGTGCGTCATTAAGCACCATAAAAATTGTATAAGTGTTGTAAATATTACACTAGGCAATAAAATTATATTCTTTGTATGGTGATTTGAAGCACGTTCATTGTACCTGTTTGTTTGTACATGAACCTAGTTGTATTTCTTTTCAAACACGCCCAAATTCATGGTAAATTGACATCAAAACACAATAATTAAGGCATGGTCTGTTTTCAGTCCCGAGCGAGTAATTTTTATATACTTTATTGCACAAAAACTTTACAGAAATAGGTTTTACAGATTGATTATAGTACAATTTAGGCGGTCTTATCGCTAGAAAGCGATCTCTTCCAGACAACCTTAAGGTAGAGGAAATAGTAGATGGATTTTATAAACGAACAGTACAAAATACTACTACTTCTCTTATCCCTACTAATATTATAAATGCGAAAGTAACTCTGTCTGTCTGTCTGTCTGTCTGTCTGTCTGTCTGTCTGTCTGTCTGTCTGTCTGTTACGCTTTCCTGCTTAAACCTCTCAACCGATTTTGATGAAAATTGGTATAGGTATACGTTGAATCTCAAGAACGGACATAGGCTACTTTTTATTAGAAAATAAGGGGGGATGGGGGTAATACCACCTTTGAAAGTTTATATGGAAAAATGTTTATTTTTGAAGTTAGAGATATGAAATTTGGCACAAATATAGCTCGAGACTTGAATTAAAATATAGACTACTTTTTGTTTCGAATATTAGGGGAGAAAGGGGTAAAACCGACCATAAAAGGATGTAGTCCACGCGAACGAAGTCGCGGGCACAGCTAGTTTAAATATAATTTTAACTTTCATTGTAGTATGTAATATTACTATTTGTGTAGTAATTCTAGATTCTGTCGGCAACATTTGTTGTCCATACAGAATGATACTAATAAATTCAATGAAAATTAACTCCACTGAGAACAATTTGAATATAAATAAAGCTAAAATGGATTCCATGGCAAAGGTCTTCGCTTCTTTTTGCATATATTTAAAAAAGTCATAAAAAATCAATGAATTAGTTAAACGTGTTTGAAGTGGACACAAAAAGTCAGTTTATAAGATTTTTAAGTGAAATATCTCAGAAATTATTCGTGATAGACATATTTTATAGCCACATTAGGATTTCTTATGCTAGTTTAAGTTAAAAGTTTTAAGAGAGGTAGGGCATAGCGATTTATCTCTCGAACTGGAGCAGCCCGACTAGTGAAATACCTCCACCGCAGCCAAATAACAATCACTTCTGTTTTGTTGTGTTCCTGCGTGTGAGTAAGGTTTCCAGAGCTCCTGGGGGTGCTACGTTAGTAGCAGGGGTCAAGCCTTCAAGGTAAGGGCGACAATTCCAGTAACTGCTTTATTATGCTGTACCTGACACCCTTAAGCTAGGACCTCATTACCACTTAACATCAGGTGGGATGAGGTCAATCTTGAAGTGGAATATAAAGTTAGTTACATAAAGTTAGTTTGTCAATTGTAGAATAAATATATAATCAATTATTTGAAAAAATAATAATACTGTAGGACTTAATGTGAAATATTTTTTTATGTATCTTTGTATACATTTTGGCTCACGTGACACTGATTAAGGAAAGGCGACAAACTTTTCACAACAATATAAAAAACATTAGTGCAGGTGAGCTGACTGGTTTAAAGAAATTAAGATTACCTACCAACTACAAACTTTATGAATATTTAAATGATAAACATATGGACATGATTGTCTGCTCGCTCGCACACCATAGCTTTAAGTTCTCTAGCCCCAAACATTGTAAAGATTAGGATAACTACTGAGTTTCTTGTGTGATTCTTCTCGATAGGATTAGGTTCCGAGCCGGCTGTAGCTTCATTTTTCGTTTATATTCATTTTGACGATGCATAAGTGTTACTTGTAACTAACATGAATAAATTAATTGATTATGATTATAAATTTTTCAAGGAAACTCTTCAGAATTATGATATTACTAGCTGTGCCCGCGACTTCGTTCGCGTGGACTACATCCTTTCATGGTCGGTTTTACCCCTTTCTCCCCTAATATTTGAAACAAAAAGTAGTCTATGTTTTAATCCAAGTTTTGAGCTATATTTGTGCCGAATTTCATATCTCTAACTTCAAAAATAAACCTTTTTCCATATAAACTTTCAAAGGTGGTATTACCCCTACCCCCCCCCCCTATTTTCTAATAAAAAGTAGCCTATGTCTTGAGATTCAACGTATACCTATACCAAATTTCATCAAAATCCGTTCAGCCGTTTAGGCCTGAAAGAGTAACAGACAGACAGACAGACAGACAGAGTTACTTTCGTATTTATAATATTAGTATGGAAGTATAGATTAATTTTATTGCATAGAAAACCTTGTCTGAATTAACTTATTTTACTATTCGATATTCAGAGAGATGTAACTGTTTTGTAAAACACACACTTTGCATTTTATATAAAAAATATGGTAAATGTTGCGTACAGTAATGACTTTGAACCAACAATTATGAATTTCATAAAAGTAATTAGCAAATTAATTCGTTGTAGGTAAGTAATTGAGCTAGGTTATAAAATTACGAGGTAAATAAGGTTAGATGAATTTAAATTGTTTCATTCCGGAATTTATCAATGTCAAGTAAGTAATTTGAAAGATAAGTTGCCATTTTATGAAATTAAATCTATACAAATAAAATATATATAAATAAAATTAGAGTATGTCTAATTAAATTAGGATCATAAATATATTGTCAAATTTTAAGGTACACTGTATGGCACAGAAAAAAATACAAAAATTGGTATAACAGACATATTCAAGTACAATTTACGCAGTCTTATTGCTAGAAAGCAATTTCTTCCAGACGAACTTTAAGAAGAGGAAATGGTAGATATTGAAAAACGGGTAAGCCCGTGCAAAATATAAATTGAGAAATCATAAAACATAAATATCATAATGTGATCAATAAAAAAAAGAAATATACATAAACAAATTAGAAACACACATATATACATTAATATATAAACTTTTAATTATTTATGAGCGACTTAAAGCTAATTTATTTTATGCTGTGTATTCATGATCGATGAAAATCAACGGCAATCGCTAGTATCTTTATTTGCAACACGAATTGAATGCATGTATGTAGCTTCGAAAACAAAATATCATTCCCAAGACTGTCAGCATAGTATTTGGTTACAAAAACAGGTATTCTGTTACATATATCGCTAGATGTAATGGGAATATAAAACTCGAAATAAGTATGAGTAAGGAATTTAAAACAATCAGCGATATTGATATAGCCCTCGGCAAGTAAATAAGCATGAACAAGACTGTTCTATCATTTATAAACCTATACATATTGTTACTTAGGCATATTAATGTTTAAATTGAAAGTAAAATAGTAATAAATTGGAAATTTGTTACTATTTTACTTTTAACTTTAATGTATTTTTTGAAATGTCAAAGTAAGATTAAACATCCATAAATATCAAGTCATAATAATATAAATTATTAAGTAACATGTCATTAAAATTATACCATTAAATATTTGGATCTACAAGATAATCATTTATATTATAATAACATTTATCTATTAGCATATTGAGGGAGTTGTGACAAAAGAAAAATAGCAAATCCGTCATAATCTGGCGGTGGCCATCTTGGATTTGAAATTTGTCATTATAATATATATTCTGCTAGTCAACCCTTATAAATGATACCCATATTGTGGGAGTTGTGTTAAAACATACTCGATAATTTTGTGACAGCGGCCATCTTGATTTGATCAAACATAGCTAAGAACACTCCCGACTTGATTCATCTTTCACACAAAACAATCAAAATCAGTTAGTTCATTTGTTCGGGAGCTGCGATGCCATAGACAGAATAATAATCTTCCAACTAATATTACAAATGGGAAACTACATAACTCTTGTCTATCTGTCTGCCTGTTTGTCCAGCTTTCAAGCCCAAACCAATGAACCGATTTTCATGAAATTCGGTATAGGTTGAACTTCTGGAACGGACATAGACTATACTTGGATTAAAGCGTAGGTTACTTTTTATTTCGAATATTAGGGGAGATAGAGGTAAAACCGACCATGAAAGTATGTAGTCCACGTGAAAGAAGTCAGGGGAACAGCTAACAGAAGCATGATGTCAAGACGAGACATCATGCTTTAAAGAGAAAGTTTTGGTGGTCAAAGGTGAGGTAAATTCGTGGGTCAAATTGAACAGGTGAGCGCAGTTTGTTCATAACTGTTAATTTAATAGAATATTTTGTTGTATATGAAGTAGGTACGAGCATTGAAAATGGCGGAAGATACATTTTGTCTATTAACAGAAGCATGATGTCAAGACGATACATCAAAATTTTCTGCGCTTACGAAATCACGGGCGCATCACACATATACTTTAAATATAAAGCAGATATATCACATGAAAACAGTTCGTAACAAATATTAAAATTAAATATATTTGTAAGCATTTGTATTAATTAAAACAAAATTAAAATGCATTCGCTTAAAAAGAGGTCATTCGTTAAAAAACTGCTTGCGTAATGTTTATCGTTGAATCAATTATTTGCAATCTTCTGAGTTATTCCTTGTACTTTTACTGTGCAACCTTGTTTAATGCCAAATTTGTAGAACTTGATTGAAAAGCACTATTTAACCGACTTAAAAAAGAGGAAAAGACTCCTCAATTCGAACACAAACATATTATGATGTTTTTTGGAAACTCTCATTTAACAAACGTTATATTTCTTGCTTGATTTTGGTAATGGCAACTGTAGAAACAGACTAATAAATAAAAAATAATAAAAACATATTGGCCAACATCACATACACTGCTCTGATTCTGTGGTTAGTAGCTTAAGCACTTGTGTTACAGACATCAGAAATAACGACGGTACCACAACACCCAGACCCGAGACAATATAGAAAAGATCGTTTCCCATATTGACCCGACTGGGAATCGAACCCGGGTTCAGTCTTTTTTGAAAAAATGAACTACATACTTATAAGTAGGCCTACTTCTAAAAACGAAACGAGCAAACGAAAATTTCGTTCGTTTTTGAAGATTAATCGAAAGATTTGCATAAATAATGATTTGTTTTATGAAAACACTTTACTCTCATTTGAAATGTGTTGGTTACGATTAGAATAGAATAGAATAGAATAGAATAGAATAGAAAATATCTTTATTCATGTAAGCTTTACAAAAGCACTTATGTAATAGTCAGTACAAATAAAGTATTCTACCGCCGTGTTCGGAATGTTGATCATGTCGAGAAGAACCGGCAAGAAACTCGACACTTACTCTTTTCAAATATAACAATGTGTCCTTAAACTAGGTACTTAAATAAAGTATACAAAGCTATAATAAGATTTCAAAGAATTAAGTTATTCTAGACCCATACATTTTTGTAATTTAAATTATCAGAACTAAAACCGGCCCAGTGCGAGTCGGACTCGCCTGTGAAGGGTTTCAGTCGGTGCGAGCCCGCCTCACCGCTCTCTGTTCCCCGTGAAAGTGACGGTGCGGTAGGCATTTCCCCCTCGAGAAGAAAAAGCTATTATTAGTACAGAAAAGGCTTTCACACCATCGTCTTGTAATACGGTTTTAAGCACTCAGTAAGGAACCCTAAAAGTTTGACCTAAAGTCTTCAAGATTCTTGGAAGTACAGAGTAATATGGAACATTATAATCAAGATGCCGGCTAGCCTGTTATTATAGCGAATATGGTATGACTGGGTCAATGTTTATGGTCAAGCGACCAGATATAATTTGAGGGAAGTAATTTACAGTCTAGATCTTACTTCCTGCAGCTAGGATAATTACTGGCTTTGGTTATCGTTGTAATACTTCTAAGTAAGATAAGTAGAGCATAGAGATTTACGCTCGAACTGGAGCTGGATTAACTTTTACGATTTGACAATCTCCGTAGCCGAGAGGCGAGCGGGCCGGAATTAAGCGACGCGCCATTTCCGAGGTCCCAGGTTCGATCCCCGGTCGGGTCGAAATGGAAAAGTAACTTTTCGATTTTGTCTCGGTTCTGATAGTGGTCGCAGCTAGGATAATTACTGGCTTCGGTTATCGTTGTAATACTTCTAAGTAAGATAATATAGCATAGAGATTTACGCTCGAACTGGAGCAGCCCGACTGGTGAAATACCTCCACCTTACAGAAGACCGCAGCCAAATAACAATCACTTCGGTTTTGTTGTGTTCCTGCGTGTGAGTAAGGTTTTCAAAGCTCCTGGGGGGTGCTACATTAGAAGCAGGGATCAAGCCTTCAAGGTAAGGGCAACAAGTTAAATAACAGTTTTATAATGCTGTACTTATCGCCCTTATACTTAACATTCTACATTGCTATATTGTCTCGGTTCTGGGTGTTGTGGTACCGTATTATGATTTCTGTAACACAACTGCTTAAGCTACTTACCACAAAATCAGAGCAATGTATGTGATGTTGGTTTGTTATTTATTTATTTATTATTGCCACAAACCAGACAATATTAGGATGTCATTCAACAAAAAATAAACAATGAGTGTACCAATTTCAGATGTGATTCATTCTAATCACTCTGACAATTAAGTCGTAAATAATATTTACAACTTGGCCTAAGCTAATTGTGATGTACGTCATTTATTGGGGGAACTAGTATTTGACGCAAGTCGTTCTGATGAATAATTTTATTATTATATCAAGTAGGACTTGAAATTCTAGGTTGTGTTACGTAGGTTCTTTTAGAGTTCCGTTTGTTAAAGTAATAAATTGATAAACTAACTGTATGTCTTGGTGCAAAATATATATATGTAAAACAAAGTCGTGTTAGCTACACTATTTATAACTCAAGAACGGCAGAACGGATTTGGCTGAAAATTGGTGGGGAGATAGTTTAGAACCAGGAGAATACTTTTTATAGTTTCATTTTTATACTTTTTTTTAAACAAAGTTCGCCGGGATCGCTAGTAAGTTATAAGTTCAGCTTTATTTGTAATGTGATCTACAGAATTTCTTGCCAGGATCTTCTCGTTAATTTATAGATTCCGAACCGAAGGTAGTGTCATTTGCATTATATAGACGTTTCGTAAATATTACTGAGGTTATATGAATAAAATAACATTGTATTTAATTGCAAAATAGTAATAAGTTTATCTGCTTAAATACTACTGAGTTTCTTGCCAGGATCTTCTCTGTAAGTTATAGGTTCCGAACCGGAGGTAGCTTCTTTTGTTTTATATAGAAACTATGCATATGTGTTACTGATGTAATCTTTATGAATAAAAATAATTGACTATTGACTATTGAATTAGTAAAAAACATACATTTTTGCGTTTATGAATCTGATTATAGAACCTTTCGTGTGGGATTGCAGCTCGCACTTGGCTGTTTTTAATTTTTTGTGAACATTATTTTGATCTGTGGTAATGGCATGCGTCATTGGGATTTTCGTCATCGACTGATTTTCAAGGCGCTTTTTAACATCATAATTAAGTCGTATAGAATCAAAGGCGGCAATCTGTATATGAACTCCATTTAAGTATATGTTAGAATTAAAACTAGTTCGTAGATAGAACGCATTTTTTCTAGTTAAAACTAGTTTTTACATAATGTCTTTGTTAATACTAGAATTTACTAATGTCTGAATCGAATATCACTAGTTTCTGCGAGACAAAACGTGTTTCCTCGAAGCGAGTCAGTTAAAACTGATCCGACCGAAAAAAAATTGCCTGTACAAAATGTGCCGAATAATTTTTATTATTTAAGTCATATAGAATCAGGCAAGTTATTTTGTAGGTACTAGCTGACCGGATTGACTTTATCCTGTCTTATCGGCGACTATTGAAATTAAAAATTACAAGTATTATAAATGCGTCTAAAGTAACTCTGTCTGTCTGTTACGCTTTCCCGCTTAAACCTCTCAACCGATTTTATTGAAATTTGGTACAGGTATACGTTGAACCTCAAGAGCGGACAAAGGCTACGGAAGGAGGGGGTAATACCCCCTTTGTAAGGTTTATATGGGAAAATGTTTATTTTTTAAGTTAGAGATATGAAATTTGGCACAAATATAGCTCGAAACTTGGATTAAAATATAGACTACTCTTTGTTTCGAATATTAGGGGAGATAGGGGTAAAACCAACCATGAGAGGAAGTCCACGCGAACGAAGTCGCGGGCACAGCATTATTATAATTTTTATTTTGCTTTTATAAGACTCTTCTTATTGGTCCACGCGTAATGGTACTAAGGGAAATATGGATTAACTTATACGATTTGACGATCTCCGTAGCCGAGAAGCGAGCGGGCCGGAATTAAGCGACGCGCCATTTCCGAGGTCCCAGGTTCGAACCCCGGTCGGGTCGAAATGGAAAACTAACTTTTCGATTTTTTCTCGGTTCTGATAGTGGTCGTACCGTCGTTATTTCTGATTTCTGTAACAAAAGTGAACGAATTTTCGGGCATCGTCTTGAGACTGGGTGCTGTGGTACCGGTTTTCCTGATTTTAGTAACACAAGTGCTGTACACACAGTATTAGAGCAATGTATGTGATGTTACACACTTGTGTGATTCAATTTTTTGCTTGCAAATGTACATTCCTCATTTACTTTTCTCGAGTGTCTGATGTCATTTGTGTAAACACCTATACAATATGTTAATGTATTTTACATACGAATCTATACATGATCTTAGTAAACACGTGTTAACATTTCCAAGAGGATCTTGAACTTGGGTACACTTATAATTTTATTGACTTTATGAAGCAAAAACGAACTAAATCCATAAAGATTGTAGGTTGTACTTTTAAAATGACACAATATATTTGGTCTATTCATATATGCTCGAACTGGAGCAGCCTGACTGGGGAAATAGCTCCACCTTACAGAAGACCGCAGCCAAATAACAATCACTTTTGTGTTGTTGTTCGTAAGGTTTTCAGAGCTCCTGGGGGGTGCTACATTAGTAGCAGGGGTCAAGCCTTCAAGGTAAGGGCGACAAGTCCAGTAACAGATTTATTATGCTGTACTTGTCACCCTTAAGCTAGGACCTCATTACCACTTAATATCAGGTGGAATGAGGTCAATCTGGAAGTGCAATATAAAAAAAAATTTTTTTTCTTCTTACCACCGTTTGAGAAATCGCTTCCTTGCGATAAGAATGCCTAAATTGTTCTAAAATTAATCTGTTTAACCTATTTCTGTAAATCGATTTTTTATAGTGCTTTACGCTGCAAATCGAACTTTAAATATTTTAAAGTAACAAAACGATATGTATGTAGTTCTGAACATATTCGGCAGAGGGGACTTACCTAACGGGTACCTAACTAACTAAGAGGCTAACGGTTGATACAGCGGAAAAATTTCATCGCCTACGATAACTTGCGGTTAGCTCAGTTGGAAGAGCAGCACGCGCGATACGTGAAGGTCTGGTATGTTTCGGTTTTATAAATAACCTATAACACTCAGCAATAATGTGGCTTTCTATTGGTGAAAGAATTTTCAAAATCGATTCAGTAGATCCCGATTACCCCTTACAATTTAATAAATACACAAACACACCAACTTAACTTTTTAATAATATTGGTATTGGTGACATAATCATTCAAAACACGCGATTTCTGTTGACAAGATATTGTGGCGTCAATTTTGACAGGATAATAAACGTGATTTCGATTTTTTTATTCTCTACGTGCGTAAGGTTTATCGTAATTTATGGGTTGTCTAGCTGTTTAACGAGTGAACTTGATTCCGAAGGTCTTTGACCAAGTACGAGATAAACAAGTTTACAAATCGCAAAAAACTTGAGTTTTGTATGACGTGCCCGACCTGATTACACGTATGTAAAGTAACGTGTAACTGACCATTAAAATACGACGTCTATCGACCCTGAATATTAAAAAAACAGTACCATTTGATTTACCCTTGCGGTGAGGAATACGAACCCACGACCTTCACGTAAAAGAGCTACCAATAACGAAATGCTTAGTGCTCCAGGTCCTATAGTTAGGTTGATGATCAAAATTTTTGATATATAATATATATATATATATATATATATGTACAAATAAACATGCTTATCAAATATAAAATCAAGTAAAGTATTTTGACACAAAAATTAAAAAATAATAAGTTAATAAGTAGGATAAGTGAATGAAACTTACTAACAACCAACATGCCCAGCTAAAATTATGGAGATGACATACTAGAACAACTAGACTTTCCCCGTTATTTAGGGATAAAAAGTATCCTATATCGTCGATGCGCATGCAATACCGCGTATCTACCGTTTGCCATAAAGATTAATTTTGTTTGCTATTTCATATTATTTCAATCCTAATTGGAACGGAAAAATGCACTTACGCGGTATTGCACGCGCGTCGACTATATAGGATACTTTTTATCCCTAAATAACGGGGAAAGTCGCGGGCACCAGCTCGTGTTTAACAGTTTACCAAAGCATCTTCCCCATTGTTCTAAAGGGTCGTATAATTAAATATAATAAAGAAAAATAACCGATGACAAGCCATACACAATACTATTATAATTATTTTAATATAACAGGATGTTACTTTTATTGTTTTGTACCTAAACACATATTCATAAACGCATATTATATGCAAAATTACGCACATATTTTAAAAGAGGGTAAAGAGAACTAGATAATATCATTAGTATGCTATTTTATGTTGAAACTTCAAAGCAATATTAAAAACAAATCAAGATGGACTCGTGCAAATAATTTATTCAATAATAATTGGACGACCTCCGTAGTCGAGAGGCGAGCGGGCCTGACTTTGGCGAGCGCCATCTCTGAGGTCCCGGGTTCGATCCCCGGTCGGGTCAATATGGAAAACGAACTTTTCTATATTGTCTCGGGTCTGGGTGTTGTGGTACCGTCATTGTTTCTGATTTCTGTAACACAAGTGCTTTAGCTACTTACCATAGAATCAGAGCAATGTGTGTGATGTTGTCCAATATTTATTTATTTATAAGCGAATGAGTATTTCACAACGTATTTTAACTGCCATTTTGTATTTTATGTAACACCTACTTTTTTTATTTATAAATCTTATTGCACAGAAAACAGACTCAAGATAGGATATGTAGATAGTTAGTTTAACGGTGTGGTAACAGAACAGCCAAATAAACAAACAAATCTTTTATTACATCCATCAGTATACAGCATGTCTTACAATAGCTATAGAATACGAGAAAGTACTTCATGATATTCATTTGGGTATAGCAAATACGTTACGATACAAGAGGCGCGGCATAGCGATTTATCGCTCGAACTGGAGCAGCCCGACTGGTGAAATACCTTCACCTTACAGAAGACCGCAGCCAAATAACAATCACTTCTGTGTTGTTGTGTTCCTGCGTGTGAGTAAGGTTTCCAGAGCTCCTGGGGGGTGCTACATTAGTAACAGGGGTCAAGCCTTTAAGGTAAGCGACAAGTCCAGTAACAGCTTTATTGTGCTGTACTTGTCGTCCTTAAGCTTAGACCTCATTAACACTTAACATCAGGTGGGATGAGGTCAATCTTGAAGTGAAATATAAAAAATAAATTGTCAAAAAAGCAATATAATTTAATCGCGTGGTGCAAACAGTGTAGTGATAAAATTGACAAGTAGGTAGGTACCACATAGAGATGATGTACTCGCATGAAATACGTAATGAAGTGATTTATCCTAAATATTTACTGACTTTGGTTATAAATTAACCTTGGTGAGATTCGAGGTTGATTTTAAGCAGATTTCCGGTCCAGACATGTTTATATTGAACTATACAGTGTAAAGTGGACTTTGGACATAATTGATGCTAAATATTGTGTATGTATTTGTGCAAAACTCGTTTTTAGCAAACTTTTTGTTTGTAAAGAAAACTGTCGAGTTTCTTGCCAATTTTGGAACTGCAGGTAGATTTGCTTTATATAGACACTAGCTGTGCCCGCGACTTCGTTCGCGTGGACTTCATCCTTTCATGGTTTTACCCCTATCTCCCCTCATATTCGATGCAAAAAGTAGTCTATATTTTAATAGAGCTATATTTGTGCCAACTTTCATATCTCTAACTTAAAAAATAAACATTTTCCCATATAAACTTTCGAAGGTGGCATTACCCCCCTCCCCTCCCCCCTTACTTCCTAACAAAAAGTAGCCTATGTCCGTTCTTGAGGTTCAACGTATACTAATGCCAAATTTCATCAAAATCGGTTGAGAGAATTTTCCTATTTTTTTTTGTCTCAAACTCAAGCTCTAAAATATTTGTTAATTCAAGTAGGTTACATATAACACTTTTGAATCGTCATTGAATACAATGCAAAGTGACTCTACTGCCGGTTCGGAACCTATATCTACCGAGAAGCACCGGTAAGAAACTCAGCAGATTAGTTACAGTAGCAGTATCTAACTAGCTATGTGTAGAACACTTTGGACCAAGTCATATAGTTTTATTTTGATGAGTGAAGTCTCTATTTCAGTATCTCTCTCTTCTCTTTTTTTATGAAACTACTCACAGCACCCTTTTAATATAAATGGATCATGGACATTCCATCCGGCTCGAAGGAATACAGACTTAAAGAAGAGAGACAGATTATAATGAAGAAAGAAAAGTTTCAGGTCCTATTATTATCATTCAATGTGGAAGTTTGTAAAAATGTATGTATTTTTGTATGTAGGTATATTTGTTACTATTTCATGCAAAAACTACTTAATGGATCTGGGGGTAATTTCAGATAAAGAGGGATTAAATACTAAATTAACATAGGATACATTTTATCTCAAAATAAGCTAATAAAAATAAAGTTAAAAATATTAATGGCTCCTTAAATTTTTTTACACAAAACAATTACCCAAGTTAATTAGTGTGAATGTTTAGCGTTTATTATTAAGTAATGTCTATCATGAAAAACAAAGGTCAGAGCCATAGATTAAAGCTATTCTAGGTCAAAAGAACTGTAAGTCAAATTTATTTGCGTTTATTAAGATTAGTGGCACACGTATGTCAAAACTGGTTTATTACTTACTTGTTCAGACATTTCACTCTACGATCCTTTCTAAATACGAATAGTAATGAAATTATACGAGGCGTAAGCTAAAAACGACGACTCAAGACACGGGGTAATTGTGAAGAAGAGCTAAACCTGTTCATCGCTTTTCTAACATTATAGTTCTCAACCACGTTTTTACACGCCTTAGCGTAGAAAAGGATTGCTCTGCTGACAGATTTTATTATATTACACTTCAAGATTGACCTCACCCCACCTGATGTTAAGTGGAAATGAGCTAGCTTAAGGGCGACAAGTACAGCATAATAAAGCTGTTACTGTACTGGTCGCTCTTACCTTGAAGGCTCGACCCCTGCTACTAACGCAGCACCCCCCAGGAGCTCTGTAAACCTTACTCACACGCAGGAACACAACAATACTGAAGTGATTGTTATTTGGCTGCGGTCTTTCACCAGTCGGGCTCCAGTTCTAGCGATAAATCGCTATGCCTTACCTCTGTTAAAAGATAAGATGTTTTATTTAAATGATTAAAAAGCGATAAAACATACTTGCTAAATATAAATAAGTATGTCAGTGGTACATGCAAAGATCCAAGAGTTAGAATCGTTTTATTATGAACAACTTTCTAATGCCAGTCAATTAATTATGTCACGAGTGTTGTAATTAAGTTGACATCCTTTCTAGCAAGCAAAGACACGTGCTAACAGTAGTTTCGTATAGCCATTGGTTCAGTACTCTCAGATACGTGGTACCAATATTAGTTTTGGTTTCTATAACACAAGTGATTAATGCCATGTTCCAATATTTGAAAAACGATCTCTTCTAGTTACAGCAGTGGCGTATTTACACTTTTGCCGCCAGTAGGCTTTTCATATTTGCCGCTCCTTCTGACCTCGCATTTCTATACAACAACCCCCCCTCCCCCCTCCGACAGCAAGAAAGAAAATATTTTAGAATTAATACAAACGTGAAACCTGAATGCGCGTGAGCATCCAAAACGAATACCTGCATTCCTAAGATTTAGGTATGCTTTTTTTCTAGACAAATTTTGGGGCAGATTTGCCGCCCCCTAAAATCAGCTCACTCAGCCTTCTGGTAAATCCGCCACTGAGTTACAGATAGTAATAAATTATACGAGGCGCAAGCTAAAAACTACTGACGGACGACTGATGACAGCTGATATGGAAAGTAAATTACAAATTACAATTAACGACTCGTAGAAACTGATAGTAATTATTGACACATTACGAATCGTAAATATTTGAACAGGCCATGCATCAAAATACGTTAAAGACTACTTATATCTTCAAAAAACTAAAACTGGAAAGCTTTTTGAAACAAAACAATATTATTATATGTTAATGCTCAATACTCGATACTCAATTATTTATTGCTCTATAATGTAGTACAAAGGTGTTATATATATATATATATATATATATATATATATATATATATATATATATATATATATATAAATGTTTTGATCATTATAGACCCTGTTAGGGCACTGCAATCGAAGAGAGGCGATTTGATGTACATAATATCAATGCCCGGATATAAATATGCTTACAAGCTACAAACCAAATATTATTCTTAAAACATTTTATAATCTATCTTCTAAATATTCTTTTAGATTATAGAGAAGATAGATTATAAAATGTTTTTTGTTAAGTATTAAAATTAAATATAAAATCTTTATATACTCGTATACACGTTTTTACGTGAGTTTGCATAAATAATAAACTCGTATGTAATAGGTGGTCGTAAATTAATACATATTTAGTTTATGTTTTATTAAAGATAAATGATCGATTCGGAAATAAATTGTTTAGCGTGTTTGGAACTTTATCAAATATGTAGTTTAACTTAAAGACAATTACGTTAACTGGGGCTCTGGTGGGTGGTGGGATGTTGTTTCAACATTTAATGGTTGAAAAACGCAAACTTCTTTTAAACAAAGCTATTTTATTTGTATGAACTGTCAAGCGATCATTAAGTCATGATTCTCGTTGACTTAACTATAATAATAATAATAATAATAAATTTATTCAACCAAAAAACAGTAAACATTGTAGATCTTATAACTAGAGTTGTAACTAAATGTAACAAATTGAGATTCTTACGAGCCCCTGACTCTTAAACTAGGCTATAACCTGTATCTTAAAAGTCAGTGATTCCTCTTAGACAAGACAATATAATAACTGTACAACTTTAATGTAGATGTGAGTGGATAATTGTGCATTTTGTTATATGGATATGAATTTGCATGTGTGTGAGTGTGTGTGTGTGTGTGTGTGTGTGTGTGTGTGTGTGAGAGTGTGTGTGTATGTGTGTATGTGCGCTTGTTTTTGTGCGCGTGTGTTTATGCATGACTTTGAGTTTAGGTATAAAATAAATAAGACGAACTTTGATTTTTTACGACACCAAATAGGGATTCTGCATAATGTAATGCGCATAAATATGTAGGTATATGTTTTTTCTAACTGAAATTCTAAGATGAATGAATATTGGACTTTTCTATATTGTCTCGGGTCTGGGTGTAGTGATACCGTCGTTGCTTCTGATTAGTGATTACTGTAACACAAGTGCTTAAGCTACTTGTGTAAATGTGTCGAAAATGACTGTCCGTTTTTCTGCAACCGACTACGAGTCGTTAAAACAGTTCCTTAATTTACTTTCCATATCGGCTGTCATCAGTCGTCCGTCAGTCGTTTCAGCTTACGCTTCGTACTATTTATTACCATCCGCAACTACTAGAACGGATCGTTTTTCAAATAATATAACCGGGCGTAAGGAAGCAAAAGCAATTACCCCGTTTTAAAAAACGGACAAGTCGTCTCATATTTTTCTATAATTTCTATAAACTGACGACCTCCGTAGCCGAGAGACGAGCGAGCCGGACTTTGACTTCGCGCCATCTCTGAAGTTCTGGGTTCGAGCCCCGCTCGGGTCAATATAGGAAACGAACTTTTCTATATTGTCTCGGGTTTGGGTGTTGTGGTACCGTCGTTGTTTCTGATTTCTGTAACACAAGTGCTTAAGCTACTTACCACAGAATCTGATGTATGTGATGTTGTCCAATATTTATTTATTAATTACATTTTTACAGTTGCTCCGTCTGCAAAGCCTTATTATAGGCAGCGGAAGCGGTACATGACCTTTTGATAAGCCGATCCTTGTTATTGAACTTTGGTTGCTGTTTAAATGAAAGGTCAGCTGCATTGACGGTCATGCCGTGTCAAGTGCAATCAATTACGTTGCATTAAACGACTGTCAGTTCTTTAAATTTACATTTAAATGAACGTTCTTTTTTTGCTGACAAAGATACAATTTTGATCCTTTAACTACAGGCTCTATATTTGAATAACCATTATAGTTACGGCTAGTAATAAAACGACTGACGACTGATGACAGCTGATATAGAAAATAAATTTGCAATTAGAATTAACGACTCGTAGAAAAACGGATATTCATTTTTGACACGTTACGTTTACCTGGTCTCCAACTAGTGGTACTAGTGGTGAAATACCTCCACCTTACAGAATACCGCAGCCAAATAACAATTACTTCTGTGTTGTTGTGTTCCTGCGTGTGAGTAAGGTTTCCAGAGCTCCTGGGGGATGCTACATTAGTAGCAGGGGTCAAGCCTTCAAGGTAAGGGCGACAAGTCCAGTAACAGATTTATTATGCTGTACTTGTCACCCTTAAGCAAGGACCTCATCACCATTTAACATCAGGAGGGATGAGGTCAATCTTGAAGTGCAATATTAAAAATAAAAAAATGCGCCAGACAACCACACCAATCATCTGGTCTCAAACTAAGGTTTTCCCTTGTACCATGAGCACTAGACGACGGATACTAACTGGGGGCATCATCCCAGCACACCCAGACCTGCGTCAATTTATAAAAGTTCGTTTTCCAAATTGACCTGACGGGGAATCGAACCCAGGACCTTTCGCGCTTTGGCCGCCTTAGCCACAGCGCCACCGAGGTTGTAAATTCGACCTTATATGACCAATCAACCTTATAGTGGTCGCCTACAAATATTAACATACTCGTATGCGAAATGTAAGCAGGTAGGTATTAAATATTAGCTGACCGCGTGCCGGCCTGGTCTGTATGCTAATTAGATCTATGGCGTAGGTTCCCAACATTAGGGAGTAAGGAAAATCAAAGATGAATAAGAAAGATGAAAACGAACATTGATTTATGTATTTCATATCTTTTTGTAATTTATTTATTTATAAAGTTCTACTTACAGTTTATGTTCTTATCATCATTCATTAAATAATATAGGCTTTTACTTATTCTAGGTAAGTACATAGACTAGATACAAGTAGACACCGCTTACTTAATAGAACAGAAACACTTTTAAAATAGGTAAAATAGGAACTTTTAAAAGATTTCCTTGAACAGCAAATATTTGTCTCTATGGTATATTAATGGTTTATTAGTAACAGTACTATATGCATCTCAATTTACATGTAAGTGTTAACAAAATCCAGTTTCACTTATGTATAACCTTGCGTATTTTGTTCGTTGTGTCGTGAATAATGTCAATCAAATGGCAATATTGGTTTAGAATTCGGGATAGGCGAGGGATAGCGGAGTTAGCGCCCAATACTGTGCGCCTGAAAGGAGGGCAGAGTGGTGTTATATTATTTTGTATACATATAATTGTGAAGGTCCAGGGAATATTTAAAAGGTTAGACAGTTTCGAAAATTGACGATACAACGTTCGTCGGTACGGGACAGCTGGTGTCTTATATAAACTTCATGCACAGTCACGACATTTTGGCTCATAAATATGGAGTGGACTAGCAGGGGCATTAAGGCAGCCTTTTGTAGATCCTTTTATAAAGCACTAGCTGTGCCCGCCACTTCGTTCGCGTGGAATACATCCTTTCATGGTCGGTTTTACCCCTTTCTCCCCTAATATTTGAAACAAAAAGTAGTCTATATTTTAATCCAAGTTTCGAGCTATATTTGTGCCAAATCTCATATCTCTAACTTCAAAAATAAACATTTTTCCATATAAACTTTCAAAGGTGGTATTACCCCCACCCCCCTTATTTTCTAATAAAAAGTAGCCTATGTCCGTTCTTGAGATTCACCGTATACCTATACCAAATTTCATCAAAATCGGTTAAGAGGTTTAAGCAGGAAAGCGTAACAGACACACAGACAGACAGAGTTTTCTTTCGCATTTATAATATTAGTAGGGATTCAGCACGGTTCAGAAGGGAAATCTCGCTGGCTGTAGGTAAATTATTATATTATGTCCCTAAAAAAAGTCTGAAATTTTATAGTAACTTTTTGTTACTAAAAACGGGAGTCAAGTCATTATAAAGTTTGGGAGCCTATGGACCGAGCCCACGTGTGTTGACATAGGCTCACCATAATGGATTATATATGCAAACTATATGTAATGGGCCGGTCATCCGCAACGTCTTTACTCATAAGTACCTTCAAGACTTAGCCAACTTGTTGAATTTGTATGATATAGGTATGTAACTATACATAGACCTTTATATACCTGTCCAAACTCATTGCTTAATGTAATTCAATAGCACGTAATTAGTTGCAAGTGGGCGCCAAGAGATGGCGCTGTCCCTTTTTACATCGCGCAAGCATTGTGTTCCTGCCAGGACATATAAGTGTGTGAAAACTCGGTGAAGATGATAAGGCTTCGCAGCCGTCATCGAAAGTCAGGTAGGAAAAAGAAAAGAAAAAAAAAATTTACCATACCTACCTACTATTTTTACCAGAATACGGGAGCCAACCACCATTTTTGGCAATAAAAAACCAGTTCCCCCTAAATTTCTCGATACCATCGTCAAATCCTGGTTTCGGTATTCGGTACCATTGTTTAGATATACCCGTTCTAACAAAAACAATCGATAAATTGTTTTTTACAGTTAAAATGGATAAATACACTTTGTAGCATAGAAATTAAAAAAGAAAATGGTTTTATACCTAGTAATTTAGGTGGTCTTATGGCTTGAAAACAATCTCTTCCAGACAACTTTACTTAGAGGAAATAGTAGATATCGATAACGTTGCAGGCAAAAACACATAAAAAAGTTATGCGATGGAATTGAAAATTTATCTTTTTTAAACCAGATAAGTCGACGGTTCTGACATATTTCGCTTTTGGTAATAGGCCCCTGGTTACAGACAGACAGACAGACGGACTGCGGGGTCTAAGTGTTCGGGTACCGTTTTAGCTTTAAGATATATAACCTTAAAAACGAAACCAGTTTAAAAAGAAAAAAGAAAATTCATTTATTGACGATAACACAATTACCGAACACACACAATATTAGACAGTCTACATAAAACATAAGGTATCGTGTGAGGCCAACTTGGTTCCACCTCAGCAAATGCTGCTACGGCATATATAACACCGCAGCAGCGCTGGTATTCTGGTGGAAACCAACTGTCTGGGAAAATAGCAAGAGCCCTGTTATCTTTGAAACATAAACGGACAAGTTTGCAAAATTGTTTTAATATTATTTTGCTAACAACAAGTTTGGGTTACACCACGAATATTTTAGCCATATCCGTGCTGTTATAGTAATAATTACATTTTCACGTAACTCTCAGCATATTGGCATAGTGTGATTAATTCCAGTGAGAAACTGTTTAACGAAACCGAGCGGCAACTGGGCCGGAGTTTAATATCGCCATATGATTAAATTCACGGTCGAGTTAATATGAAAAACGGGCTTTTCTTTGTTGTTTCGGGTCTGGGTGTTGTGGTACCGCCGTTGTTTCTAACTTATGTAACACAGCTACTTTAAATATTTACAATAGAATGAAAACCATGTATATGATACCGTCCGATTTTATTTATAGAGTGGTAAAGCTAATACTTTCGAAAAATGTCTAGCTTAGTAAATAAAATGAGTTAATAGGGTAGATGACTAAGAAATTATGTTTGTTCCAGATAGATTACCTAAAAATATATAGATCATGTGAGCATAGACATGCCTACTAAGATACATACAGATTTTACAAATAGTAACGTAAAAACACCCTTCCACTAAATCTTGGTGTATTGTATTATTATCCATCCATCCATTTATCCATTTTATTAACGAATTGAAACAAAAAATACTCAAAAAATAAGCAAAAAAGTATTTAAAAAATTTAACAAACATAATTATTTTTTAAATTACACTATTTAAAGTTACTAGTTTACTTTATTTAAGCATGCTCTTAATCTTAATTATTTTCTCACTGTCTCTTACGTCACTGTGCAATATTATGGCATGGTTGCACAACGCAGACAGTAATTCTCTTAAATTATTATGATTCACTTACCGTCGTTATTCTAGGAGATATATCACAAATGAACCAGGAAAATATCATAGTATTATGTATAAGTCCCCGTTAGAATATAAACATCGTTAGATTACAATCTATCTCGTGAGATTGTAATCTGTCGTAAGATTGTGAGCCGTAACATTTGAACGCATTATTTTTTCGGATAGACAGATAAACAAAAAAACGTCGTTTTTACGTCACAAATTAAAATTATTAGAAACGCCATTTTTCATATTAATCACCAATCTAGATTATAAAACGTTGTGTAAGCCATCAGTTGGTTCCATCAGTTTTTGCACAATATAGTCGAGTTGAGACACCCAGTGTTCCAATTCTGCTACAAATTAAATTATAACGACACATCCTTCTGATTTCTTTGATAAAACGATGCGAAACTTAAAACTAGTTAATGCCAGAGACTTCGTTCAGCATAAGCCGAGATAAAATTCTAATTGTTCATCTATGGCGACCTCCATAGCCGAGAGGCGAGCGAGCCAGACTTTAGCGTCCCGCCATCTCTGAGGTCACGGATTCAATCCCCGGTCGGGTCAATATGGGAACCGAAGTGATTGTTATTTGGCAGCGGTCTCTGTAAGGCGGAGGTATTTAACAAGTCTGGCTGCAAGCAATAAAACTCTCTTCAATTTGTTAAAGCTGCAAGGGTAATACATAATTTGTGAAAATTTCAGCTATCTAGCTATCACGGTTCTTGAGATAAAGCCTTTTTTTATAACGCACTCCAAGATTGACCTCATCCCACCTGATGTTAAGTGGTAATGAGTTCCTAGCTTAAGGGCGAAAAGTATAGCACAGTAAAACTGTTACTAGACTGGTCGCCCTTACCTTGAAGGCTTGACCCCTGCATCTAATGTAGCACCCCCCAAGAGCTCTGGAAACCTTACTCACATGCAGGAACACAACAACACCGGAGTGATTGTTATTTGGCTGCGGTCTTCTGTAAGGAGGAGGTATTCACCAGTCGGGCTGCTCCAGTTCGAGCGATAAATCTCTTTGCCCTGCTTCTCTATCCTGGTGACAGACCGACTGATGGACTGCAAAGTCTTAATCGGGTCCTGTTTTTATCCTTTGAGTACGGAACCCTTGCAAGTGGACAGTTGAGTGGCATACATATGTAGTGTTAACCATATTTTCTCTTCTCTTCCAGAAATGACGTACGACGTGCAAGAGGTCAACACTGACATCTTCAACCCGAAACAGGGGGGGGACATAACCTACATGGACATGGTGGAGGAGAAGGAAACCCTGGGGGAGTCCCAGATACAGAAGATGTTCGCCGGGAGCTCCATATTCCTGACTGGAGGAACCGGCTTCTTGGGGAAGCTGATGTGTGAAAAGCTGCTGAGGTAAGAACCATAAATATTCTGACAAATCACGTAGCTCTAGATTTCTGATCCACAAACGAAGCATCCACTTGGGACGACAGGCCCAACCGGATGAAATAAAAACTCTAAAAGCCAGGAAAATACTAGACTATAATACTCTTTATAATATTCGAATAGGTATAATGAAGTTATCGTTAAAACAATGGTTACTAGCCAATCCTTGATTTTTTGTTATAATATTACACTTCAAGGACCTCATCCCTCCTGGTGTTAAGTGGTAATGAGGTCCTAGCTTAAGGGCGACAAGTACAGCACAATAAAGCTGTTACTGGACTTGTCGCCCTTACCTTGAAGGCTTGACCCGTGCTACTAATGTAGCACCCCCAGGAGCTCTGGAAACCTTACTTACACGCAGGAGCACAACAACACCGAAGTGATTGTTATTTGGCTGCGGTCTTCTGTAAGGTGGAGGTATTTTACCACTATACACACCAAGGTGGATATGCCTCCAATCCCGAAAATAATTTTAAAGAGCAGAAAATCTATATCTAGCTTAAGTTAAAAACTATTTTGTTTGTTTATCAAAAACTAAATGATACAACATTGTTCAGGTAACAACAGTTTAATAACCTGTAAATTAATAATTAATTGATTCGTCTATAAAGCATGTAATTTACAAACAATTTAGTGAAAATAAATTATTTCAACCTCTACATTATGTCTGACCCTTCGATTGTACACGATAAGTAGTTAATTAAAATTACTCATCGTCGGTGCTTTATTTAGCTCGAATAAAAATCGTAATAGAGTTGATTTTAGTGCTAGTTTTGCATGGCAATTTTTAGTAGCTCGTAGCCGTTTTGACACGACCGGCCATCGAACCCAGAACGTGCGAATTTATCGAATCGAAAGGGAACGCCGTTTCGATAAAAACAACTTGAAGGTGGGCGTTTCGCACGAATGTATTTTAACGCGTTTGAATCGACTCCTTCAAGAATTAGTAGCATGCATTTAGTTCTTGAACGGAATCGATTTGCACGCATTTAAAATAAATTCGTGCGAAACTCCCACCAAAAATATTTTTATCGGAAGGGGACGATTCGCACGTTCGGGTGAATTTATTTCGTGCCAATGGACTACTAGCCCACTTAGTGTTATTTCGGGGTATAAGGTATCGGGATCACATATATCTTTCAGTCTGGAAAAACCCTGTTTTTCCAGACTTTCCCGCAGACAGATTTTTCCCGCTAGCTCCCGTGGAAATTGAGCAATATCCTGTTGCAACTAAGCTTTAAGTTTACTAAGATACCTGTATGCCAAATTTCAAGCGTCCAACTTAAGCGGTTTAGATTTTTCATACAAAAGGATTTTCCCGCTAATTGCCGTTCCCGTGGGAATTTCGGGAATTTCTTACTTAATGCACTTCTACGGTACCTAAGCTACATCCTTTCCAAATTTCAATTGCCTACGTTGCCGTTTAGGCTGTGCGTTGATATGCCAGTAAGTCAGTCAGTCAATTTCTCCTTTTAAATATATGAAGATTGGTTTCCTTGATATATTTTAACATCATTGGGAAGTAAGTTATAATTTCCTTTCTCTAACTAAATTTCATTCAAATCCCTTCAGTCGTTTTTTTATATCATGCATTAATCCATACATTCTTACTTTCGCCCTTTATAACATTAGAAGGATGCTCTAGTCATATGTTTAGACCTAATTAAAACTAGTTCATCATAATTAGCAGTGCGTACGCGTCAAAGTCGCACGCGCGGCCTCGGCTTGCGCCTGCGCAACTTCTAGTTCAAACACACCAAACTCCAACACAGTCCGGAATCAAAGAACAAACGCTTTAAGGTTTTGAGAGAGGTAGGGCATAGCGATTTATCGCTTGAACTGGAGCAGCCTGACTGGTGAAATACCTCCACCTTACAGAAGACCGCAGCCAAATAACAATCACTCCTGTGTTGTTGTGTTCTTGCGTGTGAGTTAGGTTTACAGAGCTCCTTGGGGTGCTACATTAGTAGCAGTGGTCAAGCCTTCAAGGTAAGGGCGACAAGTACAGTAACAGCTTTATTATGCTGTACTTGTCGCTCTTAATCTAGGACCTCATTACCACTTAACATCAGGTGGGTCTTGACTGAATTAATTTCGATTGTGGTTCAGATAGCAGGATAAAAGCAAGAGCCGAACTGTAATGTCCTTCTAGTTTTGTATTCCGGAAAAAAGTGAAGTATCCTGTTCTAGAAATGCGATGGTAATCTTCTAATGTGCTCAATGCAAACCTTTTAAATTTATTACTAGTGAGTCGATTAAAATCAAAACCCGCTATCTCTATTATGGACTCCATATAGAGACAGCTGTGCCCGCTACTAATGATGAAAGAGACTTAGTTTTTTAAGGCCTATGAAAAAGACTAGGCTAGTTTTTCAAGAAACTAGTCTAGTCTTTTTCATAGATGCGACTAAATTAGTCTTGTAACAGTTTTACTATGCTATAGTTTTCGCCCTTAAGCTAGGAACTCATTACCACTTAACATCAGGTGGGATGACGTCAATCTTGGAGTGCATTTTAAAAAATAAATAAATAGGGACTCATTTTTATATATTAAGATTTTTATATGAGACTTAAATCTATCCACGAGCAACTGGATAACATCACGTTTTCACACTTGTACGCAATTTTTTGTCCCTCTCACACAGCTTCCGTTTTTGTCAAATTGCGTCAACAGACCGCCAAAAACAGGTAATGCAAATATTTGGAGGTTTGATCAAATGTTTAAAGGTTTGAGCAAACAAACGCTAAGTTTAACAAAATTATATCCGTGTTTTGTCACAAGCGCTAATCTCGACTTTAAAGGCCAAGTAATAGAGGTGGTAATGCGATTCCTTGGTACCGTTCGGCTGATTAGTATTCCGTAGGAGTAGTGAACACAATAAGATAATAATGGTAGGGCGTAGGTTCATGCTCTGGAAAACCCGAGCCGCTTGGGAGCATAATACAGATACATTTTTGCATTGAACATATTATGCAAAGTGAATCGGCTTTGTTTTGGTTTTCTTGCTCGTCAGAATGAATATAAAATACTAGCTGTGCCCGCGACTTCGTTCGTGTGGACAAGACGCGTTTTTTATAGCTTAATGACTATTAATGTTATAGACTTTATTGCACAAAAAAGTACAAAAATTTCTATCGTTATTTTTCTCTTGTTAATATTCTCCTTTCTGTTTGCAATTTCAATGAAAATCAATATTTGTCTTATAAATTATATGTTGAAAAATAACCCTGAGCTTTCTTATCTCTCACATGGACCGTTCGTAATAGTACGCTTAATGTTAGGGGCATTCTCTACCAGTCTCTCTTGGGTCATGTAGATAGTTTATGTTTAACTACTTATTACATGACGTCTTGGTTAGGTTGCACCAATAATGGTCAAGTGTCGAATAGGATCATGAAAATGTGAGGGTAAATGAAGTTTTTTGGGATACAAAGTATCCTAGATGTTAATCTAGTATTTCATCTATCTTTTTACCAAATATCATCCAAATTCGTTCCGTAGTTTTTGGGTGAAATATTCATACAGACATCAAACTTTAAAGAAAGAAAGAAAGAAAACATTTATTGACTCAACTTACAAACAAAACAAAAACATAATCTGTTCCAAACATAAATGGATTGTTTATGAGACAAAAGGAAAAAAGCTCAGCTAATGCTGTCTCGAGAATGGATCCCGGGCAGCGCTGGTTTTCAGCTTATCGCTGACTCTCGTGAGATGTTATTCGAGAGCATGTTGTGGCTGTTGAAGGCTGACAGTTGCATCAAATTAATAAATATCTATTATTACACTAATAATTAAAAAGGATAACCCAGTCTCATATGGATGAATGTGATTCTATGCGTGCGTGTCAATGATTGCGAGAATGCGTGTGTGTGTGTGTGTCTTTATTATTCATATTCGCATTTATGATAAACATAATAAATATATACGCCAGACAATCACACCAATCACCTGGTCTTAAACTAAGGTTTCCCTTTGTACTATGAGCACAAGACGACGGATACTAACTCCACGTCATCCAAGCACAGACACAAGTCAATTTAGAAAAGTTCGTTTTCCAAATTTACCTAACCGGGAATCGAACCCGGGTCCTTTCGCGCTTTGGCCGCACCTTAGCCACTGCGCCACCGAGGTCGTCGTCATGATATTAGTAGAATGTAAATATAATTCAGATAGTTGTATGCGTTTTAACAGTGTGCGTCTGTTTGTCATTCAAACATTGTCTGCCACACATAGCGATTGACTGAGCGATACGAATGTTGATATATGTGGATAATTCAAATGTGCTAAAATGGTAATAAAATCCAAAAGTGTATTTAAAACCGTTGATAATATATAAAATGTAAACTAGTATTGTAAAGCTGAAGATTTAAATTTATCGCATGAGACGACAAAGTTTCAATACTGTTGATTGGCTAATAGCACACCGCACTCGTATTTTCAGCCAATCAGCAGCTGACTTCAATCGATTTTGACGTTTTTTAAGAGCGCGATAAAATTTAGTCGCGTGGCGCATGCTAGGTCTGGTAGTCAGTTGGAGAAAAACAGATATTTATTTTTGACAGATTACGAATCGTAAAATATTGGAACAGCATTGAAAAACAATAAAGCGCCGATACGTAAATGTCATGGGTTTGCATCCCACAACCAAATAAGTTAATTCTGAATGATATAAATGGAAAAAAAAAACACCTAATGCGGTCCATTATAATAATCAAATAATCCATTCTCAAACTCAAACTCAAATATTTTTTTATTCAAGTAGGTTACATATAACACTTTTGAATCGTCATTGAATACAATGCTAAGTGATTCTACTGCTGGTTCGGAACCTATATCTACCGAGAAGACACCGGTAAGAAACTCAGCACATCAGTTACAGTAGCAGTATCTAACTTATAGCTATGTGTAGAACATTTTGGACCAAGTCATATAGTTTTATTTTGATGAGTGAACAAAGCATTAAGTATTATTTTATTTTAAGAGGTAAGCTGGAGCAGACCAGTCCCCAAAGGTGGCACCTGTTCTCAAGCATGACGTATGTGCCAGCCATCGCTTCACTCAACCATATTGAAGGGAATGTAACGACCCGCTTACGCTTTCATCCTAATTAGGCTATGCCCAAATGGGTAACATGATGTACTGTAAACATTTTAATAACACCTGTAATTAACATTCATGAACGCAATAAATACTTTGACTTATGCATGCTAATCTCAAGAATGGTTCCAGGCAGCGCTGGTTTAAGATACAAGAATTATTACATTTTTTTTTACATCACACTTCATGATTGACTTCATCCCACCTGATGTTAAGCGGTAATGAGGTCTTAGCTTAAGGGCGACACGTACAGCACAATAAAGCTGTTACTGTACTTGTCGCCCTTACCTTGAAGGCTTGACCCCTGCTACTAATGTAGCACCCCAAGGAGTTCTGGAAACCTTACTCACACGCAGGAACACAACAACACATAAGTGATTGTCATTTGGCTGCGGTCTTCTGTAAGGTGGAGGTATTTCGCCAGTCGGGCTGCTCCAGTTCGAGCAATAAATTGCTATGCCCACCTGACTGATTACGTCCGCTATGTTCAAAGGGCTATGTTACAATCCGCTAACTTGTTGGACGTTCAGTGAGTCTTATTCATTCAACGTTCGGCCTAGTCATTCAATTAAACGTCGTCATTTAATAAACACGCTAGTGATTCAATCAAATAGCTGTTTCAACCAGATGACTGCGACATATATATTGTACTTTGTCCAATATTTATTTATTTGTATGTTCGCTGCTTTCGTTCTAAGGGTGTAATGTAGTCACCTCTTGAACTAGTAGTAAGATGATATGAAACAAAGCCAGGTCAAGTGGCTAGTCTTACATAAATCTCAATCGCCGTTGCGTGACCTCATATAAATGCGAGTGGCGTCCATTGAACGGCATTGGTGCTTCGTGTTTTGTATTCACTATCTTTTTAGATATATCGACATAGTATATTAAACATAGTAATCTCAAGCCCAATTTATTTTTAATACTAGCTGTCCCGGCGAACTTCGTAACGCCTATTTTTTAGTTTCTAACCTTTTAAACCTACCCTGGACCTCCACTATTGTTTCAAAACCAACATTAGCCAAATCGGTCTAGCCGTTCTCGACTTTTAGCAAGACTAACGAACAGCGATTCATTTTTATATATAAGATTATTTATTTCACTCCATAAGATTGATAGATAGATATACTTTATAGCACAAAAACTAAACAGAAATATGTTTTACAGATTAATTATAGTACAATTTAGGCGGTCTTATCGCTAGGAAGCGATCTCTTCCAGACCACCTTAATGTAGAGGAAAATTTTGATGGCGGGAAAGGGCAACATAAATATAGTTTTTATTTTAGAATTATATTTTTCGTATAACATTATAAACACATATATATTTATATATATCTATCATAGCCATATGTTTTTATTAATAATACTGCCCGAAAATACTATAATATACATCGTAATTAGGAAGTAATACATTCGGGTAAAGCGGTGCAATAAATTTCCCGGGTAGAAGCCCGGCACGATATTGTTGTACGAAATTGGTCTACTTTTCTCTATACCGACTACGGCCGCAGCCCACTTAACCTTTTTGATAAGGTCAAAGAACTGTTGAGTGCGATTTACAAACATATAGTTCATATTCAAGTAACATAATTTAACATACTTCGGAAAAAAAGATTTTCCTACTGCCAAGGGACTTTCCATTTTAAATATATATTTATGAGTAATAATATAACAGGCACATTTTAATTAATTTGGTCGACTGTAATACTTAAATGAGCCCAAGTGGTTCGCTGATTACATTTGTTGCCAACAAATTTTTAGGTTAGGTTAAATTTCATCGCCTACGATTACTTGCGGTTAGCTCAGTTGGTAAGAGCAGCACGCGCGATACGTGAAGGGCGTGGGTTTAATTCCCGCACCGCAAGGGGAGATAAAAAATTTCTGTTTCTAATATTTAATGCCCTCTGTTACTAAGGTCCAAAATACGAAAGGTCCTGGGTTCGATGCTTAGTCAAGTCAATTTGAGAAACGGACTTATGTTAACTAGCTTGGGTCTGTGTTTACTCAGATAACTTGATTGTTTATTGTCTGTCGTCTGGAACTCTTAGTACAAGGAAAACTTGGTCTGAAACCAGTCGCTGTGTTTATTTAGTTCATTTATTTATCTTTACTAATGTTATTTCTCGGACAACGACTTCATCTGGCCATTCAAAGACACAATGTAGCAAGTATTCTTTTTTTTATATTACAGTCAAAGATTGACCTCATCCCACCTGATGATAGCTCTAGAAACCTTACTCACACGCAGGAACACAACAACACCGGAGTGATTGTTATTTGGCTGCGGTCTTCTGTAAGGTGGAGGTATTTCATCAGTCGGACTGCTCCAGTTCGAGCGATAAATCGTTATACCCTACCTCTCTTAAAATTCTGGGCACCATTAAAGCTATCTTTTGTGAAAACATTTTTTTTTGTTTATCTGTATTTAAAAAATAGGGATCATTATTAAAACTCCAATAATGTAACCCCAGGGGTCAAAATATTATTTATCCGTGCAAAGCCGTGATAGGACACTAATTTATTTATAACTAGCTGTGCCCGCGACTTCGTTCGCGTGGACTACATCCTTTCATGGTCGGTTTTACCCCTTTCTCCCCTAATATTCGAAACAAAAAGTAGTCTATATTTTAATCCAAGTTTCGAGCTATATTTGTGCCAAATTTCATATCTCTAACTTCAAAAATTTTTTTTTTCCATATAAACTTCTTACCTATGTCCGTTCTTGAGATTCAACGTATACCTATACTAAATTTCATCAAAATCCATTCAGCCGTTTAGGCGTGAAAGAGTAACAGACGGACAGACAGACAGACAGACAGACAGACAGACAGACAGACAGACAGAGTTACTTTCGCATTTATAATATTAGTATGGACTAGCTGTGCCTGCGACTTCGTTCGCGTGGACGACAGGCTATGATTTTATTCTAGAATAAAAGTAGCCTAAGATACTCCTTATCAGCTACCTACCAGTAAAATTCCCATCAATATCGGTCCAGGCATATCAGAGATTAGCCGGAACTAACAGACAGACAGACAAGCAAAAATTGTATGAAACGTGATTTTGGTATACCATATTTCATATGCGTGTAGTGTAAAAGCGGTTATTTAAATCTTACAAACACTCTGATTTTATTTATATGTATAGATGTATAGACTAGGTATTGCTAACGGCTTTGTTCGCAGTATTTCGTGATAAAAACTATGTTATATGTTAATTTAGCGTCTTATCTATCTACAGAATTATATAACAATCCATTTGAATATTTCTACGTAATAGAGTAACAAACCAGACCACCCTACATTCTTACCAACTTTTGTGTTTAAATCATAGAAGGATTTTTTCGACCTTTTTCCTGTTACCATAAGGGTCAAGTTGGTCCATCATCTTGAACGTAGGAAGTATTTTTATTACAATGGGGCGAACGCCATCTGACCTCCGAAACTTAGCTAACAGAGCCTATATCAAGGAAGACGCCCATTATGATACTGCGGCGAGACTTCCTCATGCTTTATGCAGTCCTGGTACTTCGATACGAAATGTTGGCGCAATACTGATTTTACTTACCCAATATTTAACAGAATGAATATTTAATGTTCCTACATGGATATCATGCATTTATTTATTATGGAAATTATTTCAAATTATCAGAATAAGAAAAATAAATAAATAAATAAATAAATAATCCCGGGCAAAAGCGCGCAAAACAGAATTTTACGCGGACGGAAGCTATCTAGTTAGATACCTACTTTTAATATTCAGTTATTTATTTATTGATGAGTATTCCTTCGACGAATTGACTACAGTAAGATGGTGGTAGGTTACTACTTCGTGCTCCAGGTCCTATAGTTGGTTTGATGACTTAAATTGTAATTACTTTCCAAAGGGAGTTGGGAGTTAGTCATGCTCACTAAAACAGCGCCACCAGCGCTATCTAGCGGGTCGTTACATTCCCTTCAATGTGGTTGAGTGAAGCGATGGCTGGCACATACGTCATTCTTATGAACAGGTGCCAGGGGACTGGTCTGCTCCAGCTTATCTCTTAAAATAATACTTAATGCTTTATTCACTCATCAAAACAAAACTATATGACTTTGTCCAAAGTTCTACACATAGCAATAAGTTAGATACTGCTACTGTAACTAATCTGCTGAGTTTCTTACCGGTATCTTCTCGGTAGATATAGGTTCTGAGTCGGCAGTAGAATCAATTTGCATTGTATTTAATGTCGATTCAAAAGTGTTACATGTAACCTACTTGAATAAAAAAATATTTGAGTTTCTTTACCGTTGGTTGGGTGATAGTACACTGTACTTGTGTTTTCAGCCAATCAGCAATTGATGCATTGATTTTGACATTTCTTTTTATTATTATTATGAAGGTACTTGGGGCTGTGTAGTTCAAGTGAACTGTGGTTATTGCGACATATCAGATCTATTGTGACTCGCCACCAATTTAAAGTAACTCCTTTAGCCGGGTCGATTCTTTATTTTCCTGGCTTTTAGAGTACAGTAATACCCCGGACATACGCGGTAGGTGGGTCCGAGCGACTGCCGCGTAAGTCGAATTCGCGTAAAACGGGGTTTAACTTTGCATATAAATACATACAAAGTATGTTTAATCGGGACCAGAGTTTGAAGAAAACATTAATTAGAAGAAGAATGTTTAATAAAGTTTTTAATAATATAACAATTTACATTGTAATTAATAAAGTAACCTAAACCGAAGTTTTTAAAATTTTCTCGTAGTAGGTATACCAGTAAGTTTTGTAGTAGAAACGCGTTCTTCATTAGAATCTTTTTTTTATTTGTATTTCCTTTTCAATTGAATTGAGTCCTTCTGTTAAGTTTGCATTTGTCATTTTTTTTTAACCGTTCGGATTGTTGATTCCGGTGGGTCAAATTTCTAAGCCAACTCAAAAAATTAAAATTTTGCTTCAAAGTCTTTAATTATATTCGGTTTACACTCCAAAGACAGTGTTTTTCTTTTCTTGTTAAGCTCCAATGACGCATTTTTCGTTCTTTTAGATGACGTAATTAGAGAATATAAGTAAAACGAACTGCAAATGAAAAACTCCGAACTCGCGTAAAACGGGGTAGCGTAAGTCGGGGTATTACGTATTAATTTCATCCCGTTGGACTATGTGTCGTCCCAAGTGGATGCTTCGTTTGTGGATCATTGGATATGGACCATTTTAGTTCTTATGCCCACAACATACAATTACAATTTACAAGAGTTACTTCTGCAGCACACCCATACTCTTGTGTGCTGTTGATTGGGTCGGTGTTATTAAGACCTCCTAACAGTTCATGCAGTCCTGGTACCGACAACTGAATATGGTCCAACCACAACAATAAAAACATGTGTTTGTTTATTCGTCAGTCTTCATGATATTAATTTCCATTTAATTACCTTCCAATTAATAACAGTTCTTTGTATTCTAATTATATTTGTATGGTAATTGAGACCTGCTAATTAATATGCAACCAGTTACATACATTTGAATAGCATAACATGAACTTTTGATCAGTCGGCGATGGAAACCTTTTATTTACAAATAGTTTGCAATTAATTAGAAATTACTAGAGTTTTTGTTAATTAGAGAGAAGCTAGCAACACACTTCTATAGCATACTGAGTCCCAGTAATGTAGGCAGGTGTTAGGTTTGCCAACCGTATTAAAATATTGTACATATTTAGAATTTGTGTATTATATAATTAGTGAAAAAATATAATGTGCGTAAATTTACATTTTTTTTTTCACTCGAAATCCAAAGGCGTATAAATTGATGACGTGTAGAATTTAACTTTTGAAAACCGAATGGGAAATTACTGACTGTTTTCTTTTAGATACTAATTTATAAAAACTTAGGCAAGAACTAGTAAAAAAACTATATACGGTCTAATTGAGAACCTCCTTTTTGTTGAAGACGGTAAAAAATATGGCTTTTGCAAAAATATTTGATTGACATGTATTGGAAGCTATTTTTCTATAAAGTACGTTATTTTTTATTGGAGTTTTTTATAATTATCGGCAAATGAAAAAATCCGTGTCGAATATTTTTTTAATAGCTATTTGATGAACTAAAAAAACCTGAAAGTTTTTTTCACCAATTGAAATAATCCTCAATTAATAATCCTTAATTTTATATTTGATAAGCATGTTTATTTGTATATATATATATATATATATATAGTCTATCTATCTATATATAAATATATATTATGTTATATATCTATGAGTTTATGTATGTTTATAATGCTATACTATGAATATAATTCAAGAAATAAAACTTTATTAATGTTGCACGGCCGTACCCATTTCTTGCCATCTACTATTTCCTCTACCTTAAGGTTGTCTGGAAGAGATCGCTTTCTAGCGATAAGACCGCCTAAATTGTACTATAATCAATCTGTAAAACCTATTTCTGTAAAGTTTTTGTGCAATAAAGTATATCTATCTATCTATCTATCTATCTATCTATCTATCTCAATTGGAGAACAACTGCAAATTTATCAATTCAACTCAGACAAAAATATTCACGCTGTGTGTGTTTATTCATGGCCATAAGTACATTTTTTGTAGCACATTCTAAAAAATGGTTGAGTCATCATAAATAACGATCAATTAACAACAAAACGTATTCTCGGCTAAATATAGGTTCATAACAGTATTTACGGATATGCTTTTTAAACAAAAAGCGTTACTTAAATAGATTTCTTGCAGTTGTTTCTTTAACTAGTGTTGCCGATTAATAGGTACTTGATTATCTATTATTCTATACTAATATTATATTATTTATGCAAATCAAAAACCACGTCTTCATTTCCAAACTTTTGAATAATCTTCAAAAACGAAACCTTTCGTTTTTGAGAGATTCAGAGAATTTATTTATAAAATATAGGTAGAATTTAGTATAGATGTTAAAAATACTGGCAATATAGTCTGCAGTTTTCATTCCAAAAATAGCTGTACCTACTTGCAACTAATTTTGCACCAAGACACACAGGGTAGTCTACTAATACAATTAAAACGTATAAGTAATTAATTTAAAGGAATGACAAAAGATTTTGGATACCAAATGTATTTATTTCGTACTTAATGTGCCTGTGGAAGCATTTCTACTGTTTTTCATTAAATAACTATGTAACTTCTCCATACTAAATTAATATGATGGACTTCTTTTTTAAAAATTGATTTATCTTCCACAGATCATGTCCAGATTTGAAGAAGTTGTACATACTAGCGAGACCAAAGAAAAACAAGGATACAGCAAAGAGAATACAGGAACAATTCGAAGATCCGGTTAGTTTATTATTATTAAATAAATAAATAAATAAATATTGGACAACATCACATACATTGCTCTGATTCTGTGGTAAGTAGCTTAAGCACTTGTGTTACAGAAATCAGAAACAACGAAGGTACCACAACACCCAGACCCGAGACAATATGGAAAAGTTCGTTTCCCATATTGACCCGACCGGGGATCGAACCCGGAACCTCAGAGATGGCGCTCGCCAAAGTCAGGCCCGCTCGCCTCTCGGCTACGGAGGTCGTCATTATTATTTTTTACACTTCAAGATTGACCACATACCACCTGATGTTAAGTGGTAATGAGGTCCAAGCTTAAGGTAGTGTTGCCGGATAATCGATTATCGATTAATCGATTATCCCCCCCTCAAATAATCTAATAATCGATATGACAATCGATAGTATCGATACTATCGATATAATCGATTATATCGATACCTATTTTTATTCGATATAATCGATTATAATTGATTAATCGATTATAATCGAAGTGAAATACAATATAATCGATATAATCGATTATATCGATATCAAGTTGAAAGCAATACTATCGATATAATCGATTAATTTGCAATTATTTTTAGATAGTATCGCCATGACGGTACAGTTCAGGTAGGTACCAAGAAACTTAGCTATCACGTTTTATGAATAAAAAGTAGGGTATAAATAACTTTTTCACGGTTTCATTTTGAATGTGTTATGTCTAAGAAGACATTATATGAATGACGATTTGACTTAGATTATAATCGATTAATCGATTATAATCGATTATATCTAATAAAATTAGGTATCGATATAATCGATTATATCGATAGTATCGATACTATCGATTGTCATATCGATTATTAGATTATTTAGGCCTCTTTTGGAATAATCGATTACAATCGATTTACAAACGAATCGACGGCAACACTAGCTTAAGGGCGACAAGTATAGCATAATAGAGCTTTTACTGCAGTAATCTTACCTTGAAGGCTTGACCCCTGCTACTAATGTAGCACCCCCCAGAAGCTCTGGAAACCTTACTCACACGCAGGAACACAACAACACCGAAGTGATTGTTATTTGGCTGCAGTCCTCTGTAAGGTGGAGGTGTTTCACCAGTCGGGCTGCTCCAGTTCGAGCGATAGATCGCTATGTCCTACCTCTTTTTACTACTTAAGGACCTCATTACCACTTAACATCAGGTGGGATGAGTTCAATCTTGCAGTGCAACATAAAAAAAATAATATGAATACTTTCACTAGATGTGTTACATACCAATGCTTGAATAGGAAATGTGTCATGATTTGTTATGCCATATGACAATTTGTATGCAAACTATGATGGATACTGCTTTGCACTTAATCCTTTCGATAGCTTCATTACATAATTTGATACCTTACTAGCGGATCGACGCGGCTTCGCTCGCATATTCATTTGTTATAAATAATGTGATAAATGAAGAACCGCTCGACCGATTTTAGTGAAAAATCACTTATAGCATGTATTAATAGAAGCCTAAACATCAAAGTAGCAGTGCCCGCGACTTTGTTCGCGCGGACTACATACTTTCATGGTCGATTTAACCCCTATCTCCATTAATATTCAAAACAAAAAGTAGTCCATATTTTAATTCAAGTTTCGAGTTATATTTGTGCTAAATTTCATACATCTAACTTAAAAAATAAACATTTTGCCATTTATACTTTCAATACATCACAGTTTAATGGCTCCTTCCAGCCTGGTAGTAAGCAAGAGAGGAACCCATAATGCGATGAAAACAGATTTTATACCGTACTAGCTGTGCCCGCGACTTCGTTCGCGTGAACACATCCTTTCATGGCCGGTTTTACCCCTTTCTCCCCTAATATTTGAAACAAATAGTAGTCTATATTTTAATCCAACTTTCGAGCTATATTTGTGCTAAATTTCATATCTCTCACTTCAAAAATAAAAATTTTTCCATATAAACTTTCACAGGTGGTATTACCCCCACCCCCCTTATTTTCTAATAAAAAGTAGCCTATGTCCGTTCTTAAGATTCAACGTATACCTATACCAAATTTCATCAAAATCCGTTCAGTAAAAACATATGAATGTCGTACCTATATACATCTCTTAGGTAAATGATAACACACATATAGGTATTATAACACTTTTTTTTTTATATTACACTTCAAGATTGACCTCATCCCACCTGATGTTAAATGGTAATGAGGTCCTAGCTTAAGGGTGACAAGTACAGCATAAAAAATCTGTTACTGGACTTGTCACCCTTACATTGAAGGCTTGACCCCTGCTACTAACGTAGCACCCACCAGGAGCTCAGTAAACCTCACTCACACGCAGGAACACAACACAGAAGTGATTGTTATTTGGCTGCGGTCTTACACTCTTTTTAACACTCTTTTTAATTTGAATTGTAATGGAAAAGAGGCGTCGTCTGTTATACCTACATATTTTTTTGCTTAAAAGGCGACTCCGCCCACTTATTATTGTTAACAGAAACATATAACAATAAATTATTATTATTATACATGGATCTCGTTTACCTACATCAAATGTCATCAAAATTAGACAGAATTACTTTCGCATGTATAGTCTTCTTCAAATTTGTGGGGTTGTTTGATAGAGAACGCCTCTAGGCATTAAATCCGCCTTTTATACTTTTTAAATGCGTGCAAAATAATTTTCATAAATCCTTACTTATTAATATTATAAATCGGAAAGTGAGTTTGTTTGTTTGTTCCGCTTTCACGCCGTAACTACTCAACCGATTGCTTTGAAATTTTGCAGACGTAAAGTTAGAAAAACGGATTAAATAATGGTACTTTTAATCCCGGAAAAATGGACATTCCCGAGGGATGACGTACAATTTGGTTTATCGTTTAAACTGTTTTTTTTAATCTACTTATATAATATAGTGTGCCATTCAGTTTTTGTTCAACAACTAAATCCAGCATTACATCGCTCTTCTTAGATTTTTCCGTGGAAATGAGAAGTTTTCTTAGAGTTGTGCTTTATACCGCAATATAACCGAATTCCACGCGGGCGAAGCCGCGGGCGGAAAGCTAGTAAATAAATAATGTTTATTAACAAGTATTTTGTTTCTTTTCTTCTAGCTTTATGAGAAGCTTCGCAAGGAAAGGCCTAACTTCATCCAGAAGATATGTGTGGTTGAAGGTGACGTTGGCCAGCTAGGACTTGGTATGAGCGAGCAAGACCGCATCAAGCTCATGAATGAGGTGAGTGTTGGTACCAACTAACGGGACTTTAATAAATAGTGGTGTATTGAAGATATACATATATATGTATATAAATAAATAATATAAATATTGGACAACATCACATACATTGCACCGATTCTGTCGTAAGTAGCTAAAGCACTTGTGTTACAGAAATCATAAACGACGACGGTACCATAACACCCAGACCCGAGACAATATAGAAAAGTTCGTTTCCCATAATGCCCCGACCGGAGATCGAACCCGGAACCTCAAAGATGGCGCGACGCCAAAGTCCGGCACGCTTGACTCTCGGCTACGGAGGTCGTCTAATGTTACGGGCAGTTTCATGAGTCCGGGCCCTTTTAATAATGTCTGGTCTGTATTCATAATGGCAGACTTAATTGGCTACTTGACAGTTTTAAAAAGTATTGTAAAATGTGTGCCCGTTCATTTTATATCCCAAGCAATTGGATTTATCTAGATAAAATGTAAATAACCACAGAAAAATAAGATTTTGTGTAACACATTTAAAAAGCGCGCGAAAACGCCAAGTCTCGTCACTGTTGAAATTATGACGTCAACGTCCTAGACAACGAACCGATACGCATAGGAACGACTTACTTTAGATAAACGAAAAATGTTTCAATAAATTCTTAATACGATTAGAGACACAATAATGCATTTTAATCGGTAAAATAATCATTGTTTCGCCACATTAAAATAAATAATTTTCGCCGACAGCTGTCATTTCCGAATTGCAATGGTGGTTTCCGTTTCGGTTCTTTTGTTCCACAGATAAAAAAAGTAAAATTTATTTTGCAAAAATAAAATACTTAGTATGCTTTTAATTAAAAAATAAAAAAGTAAAATTATTACTTAACTAATAAGCTAACGTATCTAATACTTTTCATATTTTATAGTTAACACTGTCAAGTAGCCAATTGCCCAATGTGATTAAAACAGCTTGATTAATCACTTTTCCCGGCCATTATGAATAATCCTATCTTACGCAAAGTAATAAAAATGGTGAACTGTAGTGTTTTTGTTTATTAAATGAAATTAAACTTAAATAAATAAATAAATTTATTATTATTTATTAAATAAATTTTCATGAAAAAATACCAAAAAATTAATATCTATTGAACATGATAGTTAAAAATTTTACAGTAAAAATATAATATTATCATAAATTACCTTCTTTTATTTTGATAAAAATATTAAGTTAAGTGTAATCTGTATGAATAAAATTGTGACTTTGATTTTTCTTCTCATCCTCACCTTTAATTCCAGGTGGAGTTCATAATCCACGGCGCGGCCACAGTCCGTTTCGACGAACCTCTAAAGACTGCTGTCGAGATCAACGTCAGGGGTACCAGGGAGATGTTCCTGCTAGCCAGGGGCTGCGGCAAGCTGAAGGCAATGGTCCACATATCCACTGCTTACAGGTAAACTAGCAGGCCGTCGCGGCTCTTTTTTTATGTATTAATTATGTTTTTTGTATTAAGTTCGTTTCCCACATTGCCCCGTCCGGGGATCGAACCCGGGACAGTCAGAGGTGGTGTGATTATTTACATACTTAAGTATCTGTAGTTGTTATTAGATGAGACGCAATACATAAGTGCATCAAACGAATGTTTTATGTTACGGGAACTTGACAGCTAGCGCTAATCATTGTCCGAATGGGCCACTCAAAATTGCTAAACCCGATACAAAATCGCCATAATGCGATACAAAATTGCCAAATCCGATACAAAATTGCCAAATCCGATACTAAATTGCCAAATCCGATACTAAATTGCCAAATACGATATAAAATCGCCAAATGCGATACAAAATCGCCAAATCGCATTTGGCGATTTAAAAACGTCATATGCGATATAAAATTGCTAAATGGTCGAGTGCGAGTCAAATATAAGTGCTACTGAAATTGCAATACAAACTTGTAATTTAATTTACAAGTACTATATATATTGGAGTACTGTGCTAAGGGAGTGCCCTTATTTAAGTTAATTTCAATTACACCAGTTGGTGTAAATGAACTTTACGACCTCCGTAGCCGAGAAGCAAGCGGGCCTGACGTTGCGTTACCTCTGAGGTCACTGGTTCGATCCCCGCTCAAGTCAATATGGGGAATATAGTTGTGGTAACATAGTTGTTTCTGATTTCTGTAACGCAAGTGCTTAAGCTACTTACCACAGAATAAGAGCAATGTATGTGATGTTGTCCAATATTGATATTTATTTTTTATTTATTTGACATTCCTTTACAGCAACTGTATGTTGAACACGATCGATGAGAAGTTCTACGACAGCATGATGCCTGGTGACAAGCTCATAGACTTGGTGGAGACCATGGACGAGAAAATCATCAATAACATCACTCCTGGGTGAGTACTTACGTAGAAAAGATTAACAGAACAACCTACATCCTAGTTTAGATATAGTGAAGCATAGTTTAGCAAATCAAGTGAAAAATCTTTCTTTCTTTCTCATAACTAAACGCAAACTTGTATCATATATCAAAGCATTTAAATAAAGCTAAGCAGTTGTTGGTATTAAAATTTCATTTCGTATATTTTTTCTATATGTATGTTTAAACCGTAAATACTTTATGTAGGTAAATTTATATATTTATTCATTATGTATATGTCCTTATTTATTTTAGTTTTATTTCTTTTTAATTTTATGTACTTTTTTGCATTAATCACGTTATGGTATTTATATTTTGTGCTTGTATTTTCTAAATTAACATTTTGCACGGCCGCACCCGTTTCTCGATATCTACTATTTCCTCTGCATAGAGGTTGTATGGAAGATATTGTTCCTGAGCAATAAGACCGCCTAAATTGTACTTGAATATGTCTGTAAAACCAATTTATGTATTTTTTTTCTGTGCAATAAAGTGTATTTATCTATCATAGTGCAAAATTACAGTCAATACTCAATACTCAATCTTTTATTGCTGCTATAATGTAGATGCAGTACAGATGTTATGCTTATAGTTAGATCATTATAGACCCCGTTAGGGCACCGCAATATGAGAGAGGACCCTCGTGTAGTCGGTTCGGTTGTTTAACAAACTGCCACAAGAACTTTAAAATACACACTCCTTTATTTTGAAGCTCAAAACTTTCTTGCTGTTACTCAATTCAGGAACGGTTTAAAAATCGTGACTAGATTTTCGCAGCCCCTGTGCGACACTGTGCAAAAATGTAGTTTTTCAGGAGAATCATTTAAAACTTTGAAAACTCACAAAACAATATAGACGAGAAGAACAGCTTCAACTTTTAACTTTACTTTTTGATAAATATTAATCACTATAGGTTGTAAAAATATCTTTATCTTTATTTAAGCCTTCTAACTCCCCAAAAGTGACGTTGTGGCTCTAACGAAAAATTATAAATATATTATGTAAGGGCAATTTACCACTGACTGGCTACATGACTGTTTGGTTACGAAATTTCGGAAACCATGACTATTTATCATAATCAGCACAATGATTTAGGTGTGAAAGCCGGACAGACAAACAGACAGGTTACTTTCACATTTATAGTATTTTTGTCTAATTCAATTCTGTTTATTTTAATTACAGACTTCTAGGCGATTTCCCAAACACATACGCGTACACCAAGTCTATAGCTGAAGATGTTGTGGCGACGTACTCCAAAGGTCTACCAGTAGCAGTCTTCAGACCCTCCATAGGTTGGTTGTGGTTCCAATAACGACTGGTTCTAATTTCACCCCAAGATTTACTTATACCAGGTTCCAATATTTGAAAAACGATTCGTCCTGGAATAGTAAAAAAATATACGGGGCGTAACCTTAAAACGACTGACAGACGACTAATGACAGCTGTTATGGGAAGAAAATTTAAAATTAGAATTAAGGATTCGTAGTCGTTTGGTGAAAAATAAAATAGTCATTTTTGACATACTTATTACGAGTCGTAAAATATTGGAACCGGGAATTAAATGACGGGGTGTTGAAAGTTTGACATATTTGTCCGTCTATTGCATCGTAGCTCCCGAATGGAATAACCGATTTTGATTTGGTTTTGTTTGAATGGGGAATTAGTCTGGAGTATTCATAATAATTATGTGTGATGGAAAACAAGATAGCCGCCGACACAAAATGTCTGATTACCAACATATAATTTTGACACAAGTCCCTCAATATAGGTTCCAATTATAAGAGCTTGAGTAGTACAATTCTAATCAGTATGGCAAATTAAAAATTCAAGTTGACCACCATCAGAAAAAGGCGAAATCACAACCAAATGCGTTTCAATCAAATTGTAAGGAAATATACTTTTTGTTACAGTAATTGCAACAGTCAAAGATCCAGTATCCGGATGGATTGACAACGTATATGGACCTACTGGTGTAAGTAACGATCCCAATATATTAAAACATACAAATATACATGTAATATTGTTTATTAACCTATAGTTTTATAACCAAATCTTCACCATGTTATTAAGTATTTCTCCTTGCTCCAGGTGGTAGTAGGCGCGGCGGTTGGTCTTCTTCACGTGCTCCATTGCAACCCCAAGGCGATAGCTGACTTAGTCCCAGGAGACATGGTGGTCAACGCCTGCATCGCGGCCGCTTGGAAGACCGCACGCGAGTACCCTGGGAACCACGAAGACGCCCCCCCACAGGATCTACCCCCGCCAGTCTACAACTATGTGTCGTCTGAACAGAAGCCGTTGACTTGGGGTGAGTGTTAATATAACATTTGTAAGGAACGTATGTTCTTTACTAAAAGTGGAAGTACTTCCGCCGAGCTAGGTGTTATCTGCTCGGGGACCAAGGCCAAACTACCAATCTTGGTTTGTTGTATATATAGTCAGTGGCGACGATAACTCTGACATCGCGATGTAGGATCGATGTGTTGATTGACTAATCGTGCATTACGTATGGAGCGTTGTTTACTACGCCAATTCTGATGACGCCGTATTTGTGACGACTTGTAGGTAATGTCGTAGGTCGGCACACATACTTATACAGCTACGCCTCCCCGAGGGGTATTCATCGCAGCAAACCATTGGTTGCCGGCCAGCAATAACCAGAAGATTCTCTAGAATAACATGTTGGGAGGGTAGAGACAAGCTGTACCGACCTACGACTTTAGCTACGAGTCAACAATAATACTCTTTGCCAGACACATTGCCTTCAATCTGGTTTATCCTTGTTTTAAAAATTGTGGTCCTACAAGTAGTATGAGAAATAGTTGGCTGGTGTTTTCTTTTTAGATTTCTAGTCCACCTTATAGAAGACCGCAGCCAAATAACAATCACTTCTGTGTTGTTGTGCTCCTGCGTGTGAGTAAGGTTTCCAGAGCTCCTGGGGGGTGCTACATTAGTAGCAGGGGTCAAGCCTTCAAGGTAAGGGTGACAAGTCCAATAACAGCTATTATTATGCGGTACTTGTCACCCTTAAGCTAGGACCTCATTATCTTAGCTCCCCGTAGATCAGGGGACGAGTTGGGGCTACCTTTTAAGAGTAGCTCTTCCGCCGGTGATGTTATGGTAGTCCAAGGTTGACTCGGATCCCTACGACATCACCATTTATAGCGATAAGGTTCATCGTGGGTTTTTAGCGGGTAGTCCCCGTCCTTTACAGGGCGGAGCCGGTGTTTGGTCTGCCCCTGGGAGTCCCGCACACGCTGTCACTCTCCCTCGAGTGGCAGTACGGTGCGTCTATGCATTTTCCCACGTTTAAAAAAAAGGACCTCATTATCACTTAACATCAGGTGGGATGAGATCAATCTTTAAGTATATTAAAAAAAGATTACCTACATGCCTGCTAAGGCAATATAATCTATGCCGACAAAAGGGCATGTAAAAGTCCTGTGCTTGATAAATGTTTTATGAAAATCGACCCAAGATGGCGGCTGCTACAAATTATCGGATTACATTTGTGTTAACATAACGCTAATATTGTTATTTTTTCTTTACAGAAAAGTTCATGTCATACACAGAAGACTATGGCCTCACAGTCCCCCCCATGCAAGCTATGTACTACTACCTGTTCCGGCTGACCCCCTCGAGGTTCCTCTACACCATTTACTGTCTACTGCTGCATTGGCTCCCGGCTTATATTATAGATGGCATAGCTATACTTATTGGGAAGAAGCCTATGTGAGTATACTCCTTATTATATTTATAGTGAACGCCGCACTAACCAACTTTATATATTTTTAATAAACAAAAGAAAAAAATTTGTCTATGTTAGGTACTCTTAAATAATGTAGCTTTCGGTTCGTGAAAGAGTTTTTGAAAACCGTCCAGTAGTTTTTGAGCCACCATTACGACCAAACAAACAAAGTTTTCCTCTTTATAATATTAGTGTAGACTAACCATTTCCTTTTCTTCCAGGTTAAGAAAAGCGTACACTAAAATCTCCAAATTCTCCGACGTCCTCGCTTACTTCGCCCTTAAACAATGGAAGTTCTACAACACGAACACCCAGAGTCTATTCAGCGAACTCTGCGACGCAGACAAACACCTCTTCGACTTTGACCTCTCAAAGTTGGACTGGAACGAATACTTCTACAGCTACGTCAGAGGCATCAGGGTGTACCTCCTCAAGGATCCTCTGGACACTGTGCCCAGCAGCATCAAGAAGCACAACAGGCTACGATACCTCCACTACTTCTGCTGTGCTCTTCTTAGTTTGGGAGTCTTGAGGCTGATGTGGGGGGTGTTAAGTTATTGCTATAGTTTAGTTATGTAGGTTAAGTGGGATGGTAGTTATTGGATCAGCTCTGTGAGCGGACTAAACTGGTAATCGATTGTTGAGTAGTGTACGTTTTGAAGGTAGCGCTTTGGGGTAAGCTAAAGGTCCAGGTTCCTGGTCTGGTCTATTTAGGAAACGATTTCTATTTAATTGAATCGGACTGTGCAAGGTTGACCTCTCATTTTGTCGACATTTGGTACTCATAGTATATGGGAAATTCTTAGTTTGAGGAAAGTTGATAAGTGTGATTTTTTTTTTATTAATTTAATTAAAAATAAAACCTCGACTAAGATTTCAATATTAGCGTCAATTGCATTTGATTTTATCATAACATATATTTCATCTAAAATCTTTTTATTTGATACCCGTATTAAGAACAAAATGTAATCCGACATTTTGTGGTGGCGGCCATCTTACATCGGCTCAAGATGGCCGCCACAAGATGGTTTCCATCAAATATAGCTGATAACACTGCCGACTATTTTACCTTGCAAACAAAAACACGAAAATTCGGCTCATCCGTTCAGGAGATACTATGTTACAGACAAAGAGACATAAGAACAGACAGACTGCCTGTTCTGTTCTTATACTACGTAAAAGATAGCTTGATCTCTGCGACATAAGTCAAACTGACATTCCTAGGGTGATCATGATATAAAAAAGTCGATAGATATTAGATATCGACATTTCTTACTATTATAGATGCTAAAGTAACATTTAATTGGGTTTAATTTAATTACAAACGTTACTAAATTAAACGAATATTTGAATATAAATTAAATTTATTCTTGTAAAGGAGTGAACCCCAAATCCATATCTGAATCGCTAGAACAATCTTGTAAATTTATTAAAAACTCTTGTTCGCATATATTATCATTATGTAAATAATGTTATGATATTAAAATTAAAATATACAATAACATTTCAAAAAAATTAAATTAAGTTTTTTTTAAAATACCGATAGTTTATAGTCAGTGGTCACGTTGCATTCATCATTCATCGCCCATCATTATGTAGGTCGGCATGCCCATAAAGTATGACATTTACAGGTATTGTCTGTACTACTATGAAATTCAGAACTTCTTAGGCGTGATTTAACTGATAGCTGTCGCAGAGATCAGGCTATCTTTTACACAGTATAGGTCTTACGTTTTCGTCACGAGTTAAAAATTGTTGCTACGATTACCCCTGCGGCGTTACTATTTCCATATCTACTAATTTATCACAACGTAAAACTCGATTACCGTTTTTGTTCTCGCTTAGAGCACTGTAAGATGCAATGGGTGTTCCGGATTAAGTAATTAGATACATTCGTAAGAATGGAAGTAAACGAAATGATATTTTTTTTATCAGACTGACAGCGATTGGCTTCTATCTTACTTACGCTAAGTTTCACCGAACAACGTTTCGCCGAATCATAGAACTTTGTATGGTTCGGCGAAACGACTTTCGGTGAAGTGTAGTTTCGGTCGAGTAATATTCTGTATAATGATATGAGTCCCATCTTCTTAGAGAACACACCTTTTGGCAATTCTTTGGTGCGTCGTATCGTAATTAACTTTGATTTATTTCTTGATGCAAAAAATACGTTTTCATTGCATTTTGAAACTCTAATAGATGGACCCAATAGAATCGTTTTTTTAATCGTCGTCCCTATTAATGATAGAGACCGTTTTATTTGTAAAGACTTTTATATTATCTTTCTTTTGGGAAGAGGCTCTTGACTTATCTAGTAATTACTAGATCTTTAGCTTAGATCGTTTGAAGTATTTATTGTTTAAATTTTTTAGTACTTTTATTTTGTGACCTGGCCCTTTTCGTTAAACCACCGTTATTTTTAGAATTGCATTGGTAAGTTTTGAATTACCAAATGCAACATATCAAAATATGGCAGCATTGATGATTTGGTTTCAAATTTTTTTTGCTTTTCCATTGTTTTTTTATATTTTTATATTAATTGTGACTGTCTTCATCTTCATTCACACGTAGATTTTGCCAGCTAGCGGATTTTTATTCGCAATAACCTCATTATACTATTGAAATATACCTACCGTGGTGCGTGTATACGTGGGATTGAACGAAGATGATGTTCTGTTATTTGAAAGACATGTCATAAAAAAAATACTTCTGACAAAGTCTGAAGATACACATGTATTACGTGAGAGAAAATTATCATTGCAAGACGTGAAGTCAGTGCAACATCGCTACAATTTGTTTTAAAACATCTCCACTCTGTATTAGACGGTAATTGTATAGAGCAGGGATTCCCAAACTTTTCGCCACGCGGCGCACTTTCAGGTTTAGCATTTTAGCGCGATGCCCCATGCATTGGGGGCCAAAAAACCATCACAAAAAAGCCTAATAGTTGTAATACATCCTAATCTATGCTTTTTACAAAATTGGCGCCCCCTGTCTTCCCACCGCGACGCAGCACCAGGGCGTCGCAGCACACAGTTTGGGAACCCCTGGTATAGCGAGTCTATTTTGTATCAAGTTGCTGTGGTCGATTAAAAGCTACTTACAATTTCGAAGTTTTGTCCAGAACAAATTAGGTCAACGCCATCTTTTGTTGAAATTTCGGAACTAAATTCTCTGCGGCGTAATCTGCTATAGCAGAAGAATGAAGTTTTAAAGCTATTAACTTTATTTAGAACCATTATTTTTACTGTTGTGATAATATGGTACCGGAGAACGAATTTCTATAGATCGTTAATTTATGTGATAATTATGAATTTGCTCAGTTATTCTGTTAAGGTAATATATTTTTTTATAATATTGAGATAGATGCCATTTATAAGTTAAGTATTTTAATCAATAAAGTTATTTAAATATAGAACTGTGTTTTAATATAAATTTTAAGACTTTCGCGTTACATTTTAAACATTTAAAATAATTTAACGGGTCAAAACGCGATACCATTTTTATTTAGTAGTTAATACGAACTACTTACTGCCCGACGTTTCGGTTAGGTTGCACCAACCGTGCTCACGAGCTGACTCGTATTAACTACTAAATAAAAATGGTATCGCGTTTTGACCCGTTAAATAATTTTAACTGTGTTTTCATGTTATCCTTTTATAACCACACACGCTAAAGCGACGATGTGTTAAAAGTAAAGATGCAACGGACAGTTGTTCGGCCGGATACCGGATATCCGGCCGGCCAAACGTTACCTAAATTTTAGTTGGTCGGCGGGCGCGTCGTATAGGGCGTCTACTCTTGAAAACGAAATATGTCGCATCCGATGACGTTTAGTATTTTTTATTGCTCATTATCGCAACTAACACACTTCGAATGCGAATAAAACGTTATCAAAAAACAAAATATTATTTATACAAATCAAAAATCACGATTTAATTCCCTAACTTTTGATCAATCTTCAAAAACGAAACCTTTCGTTTGTTCGTTTCGTTTTCAAGAGTAGACGCCCAGGTTTTACGTCGACCTGTTACGTGTTGTAGGGTCGCGCGGACCGTTTTCTAGCCAAGAAACGAGTATTATTAAGTAATTGTGCGGAACTATTTCGTATGCAGTACACGTGCGCCCGCCTATTTGGCTGAATAGATAAGTTTTTTTGTGTTTCATGTGTATAGTGGTGTATATTGATAATTTGTTGTTGTTTTCTTGTATACTAACTATTTTTCAAAGTTAATTACCAAACAAAATCACTATCCGGTACCCGGTCGGATAGTGCGTAACTATCCGGTATTCGGCCGGATAGTAAAATAATGGCCGGATAGGCCGGATACCGGATATCAACCGGATATCCGTTCCATCTCTTAAAAGTTTGACGTGTCTGTCTGTTTGTTAGAAACAGACGTAAGTATGTAGGCATGTGTGTATGTCTTTGACTCCCTACACGTAGCTCTTATTGGGACTAACCGATTTGGATTTCCTTTTTTTGTATGAAGATGAATAGTTGGCTTATGCCAGTTTCTAATATTTTACAATTCGTTATGTGTTAAAAATGACTATCGGTTTTTCTACGAGTCGTAATTCTAATATTTAGAATAGAATAGAGTAGAGTAGAAAATGTCTTCATTCATGTAAACTTTTACAAAAGCATTTATGAATCGTCAAGTCAAGTAAACTGCCGCCGTGTTCGGAATGTTGATTCTATCGAGAAGAACCGGCAAGAAACTTGATAGTAACTCTTTTGACACATATGGTAGGTATAAATTATGCAAAAAAATATGTAGTAACAATATGGCTTATGTCTAGTGTACATATTTAATGCTATCAAGTCCAAACATCTTTGTCGTTAATAGATATAGTCCTCTATTTTATAATTGCCTTTTTTCATTAAACAATTTTTTATCAGAGACTTAAATCTATGCATAGGTTATGCAGTGATATTTTCTGGCAGCTTATTGAAAATCTTCAGATTTAACCCCACAAAATAATTACTAATTTTATGAAGTCTTAGATGTGAAACAGCAAGCCTATGTTCAAATGTTATCAAATTTACTTTCCTTAACAGCTGTCAGTCGTCCTTCGGTCATTTTTAGATTACGCCTCGTATAATTTATAACTATCCGTATTTAGAACGGACCGGGACAGATCGTTTTTCAAATATGTTAGCCGGGCATCAACGAAACTATCCTTCTTTAACCACCGACCGTAGACATGAAACCATAGCTAACACAATTCTACAGTCATCATGGCTGACGCATGTCATTTGTAAATCCCTTACCAAATGTCTTTTTACACACGTTTTATACTAATTATGGCTTTTATTAGTTTACACATTAAAAACACTATGTTATTAAGTAACAAGGAGCTGACTATTCAGAAGACTGGAGTAGAAACAGTGAGGCAATGCGGTGTTGGACTAGTCCTTTTCGCAGATGTTAACAATACTTCCAGTGATCTTGATTATGAAGTAGCAGTTTCTCCAGATGAGTGCTGTGTGAATGTAGGGTCTGAAGAAGACTGCGATCTGGTTGAGGTAGTTGGAGAAAGTGTGGACACAGTTCCAAGAGGTGAAAATTATCGTTTTCTTTGCGAGTTTAGAGACTAGCAGGCGTAGCATACGCGACGCGACTAAATTTTATCGCGCTCAACAAATGTCAAAATCGAGTGAAGTCAGTGCGACTGCTGCTGATTGGCTGAAAATACGAGTGTGCTATTAGCCAATCAACAGTATCGTAACTTTTGTCGTCTCATGCGAGAATTTTGAAGTATTGCACATGCTAGGCCTCTAAGTAGGAATTAGATTAGGACTCTCTGTTGGGAGAGCAGCACGTGTGATACGCGATATGTCATGTTACATCACGTGAAATGCAATAAAGACAATTGGCTACTTGACAGTGTTAACAATAAAATATGAAAAGTGTTAGATATGTTAGCTTATTAGTAAAGTAATAATTTTACATTTTTATTTTATAATTAAAAGCATAGTTAGTATTTTAATTTTGCAAAATAAATTATACTTTTTTTATCTGTGGAACAAAAGAACCGAAACGGAAACCACCATTGCAATTCGGAAATGACAGCTGTCGGCGAAAATAATTTATTTTAATGTGGCGAAACAATGATTATTTTACCGATTAAATTGAATTATTGTGTCTTTAATCGTATTAAGAATTTATTGAAACATTTTCCGTTTATCTAAATGAAGTCGTTCCTATGCGTATCGGTTCGTTGTCTACAACGTTGACGTCATAATTTCAACAGTGACATGACTTGGCGTTTTTGCGCGCTTTTTAAATGTGTTACACAAAATCTTATTTTTCTCTGGTTATTTACATTTTTTCCAGATAAATCGAATTGCTTGGGATATAAAATGAACGGGCGCACATTTTGCAATACTTTTTCAAAAACTGTCAAGTAGCCAATTGAATTGAACTGAACAACAATAATTGAATTCCCGACGCATGGTCTGTTTAGAAGATATTTTTGAAAGACTTGTCAACGCTACAGGGGACCCAATAGCTGGCTGTTACCCCAGCGTTGTTCAATCGCCATTCAGCGAGGTAATGCAGCCAGCATTTTGGGTACCTTACCACAGGGACCATCTTTGTTTATTTAAAATATTTGTATCACTTTTACATATTACATAATAATTATTATTTTTAGTTTGATTTAATAAATTAGTAATACAGTTTGTACATAAAAAAATTACAAAAATACAATTTCTGAACAACGTGCTTACGTGAAGGTCGTGGGTTCGAATTCCATAATGAAACGGGAGATAATTTTGATTCTTTAAAATAGACTTTTTTTAACATTTATTGCGCGTATTCAAACTGTACAAAAGGAGAACTTAATGCCTATAAGCATTCTTTACCAGTCAACCCCACAGATTTGAGCCGAAGATATCGGGGTGGTGCCATGATGATTGTCATAGAAATTAAGTGTAGCCTTGATTTAATTAGTAATTACAATAGAGATTACTTGAAGTACATAATATCAAAGAACTACCTACATATAAATATTAATACTTTAATAGTGGCGTTTTTTATTTTTTAATATATTTTAATAAGTACAAAATAAGTTAAGAAAAAATTAAATAAATAGCTTTCATAACCATGTAAGACTTATTAATTTTTTTTTCTTTTAAGGTACAACAAAAACTTTCAAAGTGGTGGTACCCTTAATAGACCCATTCCAGAGAAATGGTTACTGTATCCTCTATCTCGAATCGAAACCTAAAAACAGACAGAGAGGCACTATGCGTGATAATATGAAAATCAACTTCGACACTCGCATAGATAATAGTAAACAAGTGATGGATTTGCGCAATGACGTAACCAGATGCAGAAGAATTGATGAAGATCCTTTAAACGATTGCAAGCCAGTAGATTGTGAGACTTATTACAACGGCAAAAAGTCTTATTACGATCAGAAATTCAAACGGTGCGTTCACATTCCGATTTGCGTATCGAAAAATACTGATGATGAGGTACCAGAAGTAATATATGATTCTATTAAAAACAAATGCATATCGGGCAAGTCAGTCTCTGACCACGATGTCGATTTTATAAAAGATTTAACCGGTGGCAAAAACAGAAAACCAAAAGATATATTGATCCTTCAAAATGTTAATAAAAGACCAGGCCCTGATACAATGATTTATGATCTGAAGAATATCACTAATAAAATATCACAGTTAACTGATAAGAGTTACAAGATACAGCATGATGATGGAAAAATCAAAAAAATTAAAGAGACTGGTCTAAGGTTTATGATGGCAAAGTATTTTATAGCAAATAAAAGCGCAGTGTTGGTCTTCGGAGGTATAATACTCGTACAGTGCTGTTTAATATGCACAATGATATATTGTTTGAGCAAGAAGTGTGCCTGTTGTAAGAAAAAGAAGGTGGTCAGGAAATTTTTCAACTACCGACAAGATGCATCTGTCACCACACCGCTGATTTGCACCAGTAACATAGATACAGAAACCACAGAGTTCCAATACCTGAGTGAATCTTCGAATATCGACAAAAAGATCAAATGCTACAAAGCTTGTCAGAAAGAGAGAAAAAACAACATGAAAATGAGCATGTCTGATGATATCCTTTCAAAATGTTTGACGAGACGAGATTGGAACAGTAAACCAGCTAAATCTGAAGCTATACCAGAAATAACTTTGGCGGAGGATAACAGAAAGGAGACGGTTGAAACTCTCAATGAATCAATACATCAAGCGAACTTAAGTAATCAGTCTAGGAAAACTAGTAATGTTAAAGTGAATTTTGAAACGGAAAAACCTAAAAATAAGAGAGAGAGGAAGTCTGAGAAAATAGTTAAAGATGTTGTAAAGAAAATAAAGGATGAAAATGATTATGACGATGAAATGTTGTATGACCTATCGGAGAAAGAGATAAAATGCCACAGTTACAACGACGTCAAGGCTAGATCTAACGTAACTGGTTTCAAACCGAGTTCTAGCAAAAGATTGGGATTCTTCAAGACAGATAAAAGCAAGAAAGGTACGGTTTCGATTTCAACAGAAAAGGGCGCTCAGGCATCGTTTTCGAATGATTCAATTGATGATTTTTTATCTGAAAGAGGTTTGATATTCTTAGCCGGCGAAGACTTATCGAAGTACTCGTTTTCCAGTCGTTCGAACGAGGCTAAATCTTCGTCTTTATCGTCGGGGGTGTCAAGTAAAACATCGAAAAACAATAATATGGTCAAAACTGTTCTGTCTCTTTTGCACAGAAAGTCTAAACAGGGTCCATCTTCAGAACCGGGAGCAAAAAAAGCAAGTAAAATAGACTTAGAATTGATTCATATGTCGCGAGCTTCCGTTTACTCTTCGAACAACGATTCGGACTATTTAAAAGGTTTGAAGATAACCAAAGATTCGCGAAGCTCTTTATGATTTGTTGATTAGTTTATTTCGTAACATTATTTGTAGTTTTAATTTGGAATAAAGTTGTATTTGTATATGTGATGTCACTTATTTGAAAGGTACATGTGACCTCCTTTTTTATATATTGTACTTCAAGATTGACTTCATCCCACCTGATGTTAGGCCCTAGCTGAAGGGCGATAAGTACAGCTGTTACTGGACTTGTCGCCCTTACCTTTAAGGCTTCACCCCTGCTACTAATGTAACGCCCCCCAGAAGCTCTGTAAACCTTACTCACACGCAGAAACACAACAACACTGAAGTGATTGTTATATGGCAGCGGTCTTCTGTACGGTGGAGGTATTTCGCCAGTCGGCTGCTCCAGTTAGAGCAATAAATTGCTATGCCCTACCTTTCTTCAAAACCTAAACCGTCTAGCTCATTTAAAAGATTAGACCGTTGCACTATTGTGCTATCAAAATTTCCAAACGGAAATTATAGTTTTAATAGAATTCAAGAAGTTTCATTTTACATCCCTACTAATATTAATATTATAAATGCGAAAGTAACTCTGTCTGTCGGTCTGTCTGTCTTTCTGTCTGTCTGTCTGTCTGTATGTTACGCATTCCCGCTTAAACCTCTCAACCGATTTTGATGAAATTTGTCATAGGTATACGTTGAACCTCAAGAACGGACATAGGGTACTTTTTGTTAGAAAGTAAGGGGGGGGGGAGGGGGTAATGCCACCTTTGAAAGTTTATTTTTTAAGTTAGAGATATGAAAGTTGGCACAAATATAGCTCATTTAAAATATAGACTACTTTTTGTTTCGAATATTAGGAAAGATAGGGGTAAAACTCACCATTAAAGGATGTAGTCCACGCGAACGAAGTCACAGGAACAGCTAGTTACAAATAAGGCAACGGGACAGAATGCGATGCCATTCTTGGTAATTAATTGCGAACTAATTGATTGCCTGATGTTTCAGTTGGGTTGCACCAACCGTTGTGACGAGCTGATTGGTATTGCTCGTCTTCGTCTGTTTGGGGAGCGATCAATCAAATGTTATATATTTATGAGTTTATGTATGTTTATCATGTTATAGTACGAATATAATTCTAAAATAAAAACTGTATTTATGTTGCACGGCCGTACCCATTTCTCGCCATCTACTATTTCCTCTACCTTAAGGTTGTCTAGAAGAGATCGCTTTCTAGCGATAAGACCGCCTAAATTGTACTATAATTATTCTGTAAAACCTATTTCTGTAAAGATTTTGTGCAATAAAGTATATCTATCTATCTATCTATCTATCTATAAATTTTTTCATTTACCCTCACATTCTAACTTACTGAAATATTCACGTCACTAGAACATAGAATTTAAGACTTTCGCGTTCCATTTTGAACATTTAAAACAAGTTAACGGGTCAAAACACCTCTTCCCTTCCCCCCTTAACTGTCATACCACTGTACCATGCTAGGATAGGTACGTGAACCTATTAAAATAAAAACAAAACAAAATCAATAGCGAATACGGATTTAAGTTATTTTTAGCATGCAATCCAGTGATTAACGAATGTTTACCGCGTTTAGAACAATCTAAAACTGTCAAGTATAGTGTGTTCAAGTGACGTCATAAGAATGAAAAGAAAAGAAAATGAAGAATGTAAGGGTAGATGAAGATTTGCAAGCTCCCCGAACAGACGAAGACGAGCGAGACCAGTCAGCTCGTGACCACGGTTGGTGCAACCTCACCGAAACGTCGGGCAGTAAGTAGTTCACAATCAACTATTAAAAATGTTATCGCGTTTTGACACGTTAAATTATTTATTAAAAAATTGGATAACATCATGCATGCACTTGTGTTAGAAATCAAAAACAACGACAGAACCAAAACACCCAGATCCGAGACAATAAAGAAAGTTAATTTCGATTAATATGGAAACAAACTATAAATAAAAATCAGTATGGGTCAATACCTGAACGGGGATCGAACCCGGGACGCCAATTTTGGTCCGCTCGCCTCTCGTCGGTACGGAGAAATAAAGATAAATTGCCGAAATGTGCGTACATGCATTTAAAGCAAAACTTTACTGAACCATGTTGAATAATTCTTTTTGTGTTATGTTCCTTAGTATCAGTTTTAAATAAAACACAAGATAGCATTCGGGGAACTTATTTACTAATCTTCCGCCATCTTTCCTGGTCTTCAGTTCTAGCCACAATTACTGCAGTCTGTAATACATGGAGGGCATTGTGTGGACCCCTCAGTCGTCGAAGGAGACACCGGGCGAGAGGGGGTCACCTGGAAATTGAAAACAATAAGTTATTGTGAGTGCAATCCATGAAAACACGCCCCCCTACTTTTAGTTTTGGGTCCCCGCGGTGGTAGTGGTGAGCGGTATTTAGGCAACACTAGTCTTATTAAATATGTCTTACCTTTTTTTTTTTTTCTAAAGAAAGGCTCAATCGCCAATGTGATTATGTCGCCCAAGTTTTAAAACTAATTCTTAACTTAATTACATTCCTTATATCTCAATTGTATTAGTTTGTACAGCGCCCTGGCAGAGTCCGATAGGGGCTCAGCCAAAGCGCCGTTGCACCCTCCTACCAAATATGGCATTGCGTCTCGTATGGCACTATGGCATACACATTCCATAATAATGTGGTATATGTCGTCTATTACCCCACATCTTGGGCAGTTTGGTGATTGAGATTTATGCATCAAAAAATATAATTTTATCATGGTGTATGTCCAGATCGAGCCCTCAATGCCGTAACCATATTTTGTCGATTCAATGAATTATTGTTAATACATGGTGATGTCAAAGTATGTGGCTGAATAGTTTTATACCAGATTCCTTTATATTTTGACCTTTCGTCGAAATGTTCCTTCCACGCTTCATAGCAGTTATTTTTCAAACGCGGTAAGTAGTATGTAATGTTTGGTAAAAAAGATACTGGAATACCATCACTTATTGCTTTGGCCGCCTTATCAGCAGTTTCGTTACCGGCGATGCCGATGTGTAACGGTATCCATTGCATTATTATTGATATGCCCTTAATTTTTAGTTTGAATAATATACGCATGTCTTACCTTAATATGTTTGAAATGTAAATTTCCTCTCAACTTGAACAAGGATAATGGAGCTCGGGTAAGACATATGCACTGTGGAAGGAAAAACATTTAAAAACTTTGTCTATGGTTGCAGGCTTAGCATGCGCCACGCGACAAATTTTTATAGCGCTCCTAACAAACGTCAAAATCGATTGAGGTCAGTGCGTCAGCTGCTGATTGGCTGAATATACGAGTCCGGTGTGCTATAAGCCAATCAAAAGTATCATATGTGCTAGGCCTGATGGCAGGCCTGGCATGCGCCACGTGACTAAATATTATCGGGCTCTTAACAAACGTCAAAATCGATTGAGGTCAGTGCGTCAGTTGCTGTACCTACCTACGTCAAGATACGAGTGCGGTAGGTATGCTATTAGCCAATCAACATTATCAAAACTTATGTCATCAAATGCGAGAAGTTTGACGTACTATGCATGCTCGGCCTGATGAAATGTTTTACTTTCTCCTAGGGTGGCTCTCAAATTGTATTGTTTGTCCCCCGATTAAACATAAGCAATGTGTACAGGCCCGGCGTTAGGGTGGCACGCGGTTGGGCAACAGCCCGGGCGCTCGGGCTTGAACGGGCGCTAGAAAGCAACCCTGAGGTACCCAGATGTATTCCCCTAAATCGATGTATTGGTATACGCTTTCACAGAGGCGCTGGCGGAAATTCGTCCAGGGCGCCAGTAATGCTAGAACCGGCCCTGAATGTGTACGGGTTGACACATATTAAAATTGTAACAGACGGCTCACTACCTTAAAAATTTAAAATTTCCTTATGGCTTTGTTAGGCGAAAATAAGGTTTATAAAAAATGCCTTTGATATATTTACACCTGAGAGTTGTAAAAAATATGAGCAATAAATCTTCCCGTTATTTTTAATACATCATAGTAAAAGTGTGAATACTCACCCCAGGCTATGAAACATATTTTTTATAAATCAATTAACAAAACAGTTTAAAAATAAACAAATAAATACTCATTGACTTAGACTCGAAGAAAACGTATTTCATTTTAAGTAAATCTTCTTTTTATTCATATAGATTACATTAGTAGGTAATACTTATGAATAGTTTCTATATAAAACGAATGAAGCTACCTACGGTTCGTAAAATACTTACTTTCTGAAACAAAACAAAAAAAATATAAATGAAATAAATTCGGTATATAGTTTATTGAAATAAAATATGATGATACTGAACTGATGAATATTTTTTACGATATTATTATTTGTCTATTATATAGTGGCTCTAAGGACATAATAATATGATAATTATACTTGCCGTTGGTGCCTAAAAAAATTAGATTTCGTAAGCGTTTGTTTTGGGAAAAATTGTCATAAAGCGTTGTTCTTTGGAATACTTGATACCATTATCTATCAATTTGTCATAATCCACATGAAAAATTACTAGTTTTCACTATTATTATCTTTGTTTGCTTACCAGAGTCTGAAAGCAGAATATTTAATTATTTTTAAGTAATATAAACTGGACAAGAATGAATCTAACTTGTGCCCTGAAGGTTTCATACATTTTATTCATTTTTTTTAGTCAGTGAACACATCTTCGTAGAGTATCTTAAGAAAGACTTATGGTACGCGATTTTTTTTATATTACACTTCAAGATTGACCCCTGCTACTAATGTAGCACCCCCCAGTAGCTCTGGAAACCTTACACGCAGGAACACAACAACACCGAAGTGATTGTTATTTGGCTGCGGTCTTCTGTAAGGTGGAGGTATTTCACCAGTCGGGCTGCTCCAGTTCGAGAAATAAATCGCTTTACACAACCTCTCTTAGGATAAACCGACACAGGTAAATTTCAATGTTATAGGTACTGTATGTATGTAACAATATTATGTCAACAATATGTGTGACATTATGTATGTAACAATGATTAGGAAAATATAAATCTATTTCGAAATATTAAAATATTCGTCAAAGAATAGTTTATAATCGTAAATTATTTTATAACTACATACTAATTTTTAACGAAGATATACTGATTGTTTATCTCAGAGAAATTAATATTTATACCCATTTTTTTTAATACTTAAAAAATATAATTATTTATATTCTGTAATATTTGATAATGGATATTGAGATGGTTTTAGAGCTTTAAATAACTGATGTTACCTACTTCCATGAATTTTAAATTTATTGATTCTGACCCTAATACGATTAAGATATTTTTTTACAATTACAAAAACATATAACTACCTTGAGAAAATGAAAACTGGCATTCTTTTTTTTTTAATATACACTACATATTATACAGAGTCTGACAAATATAGTATTTTAAATATCAATGTTGACTGGTAGAGAATGCTCCTAGCATTAAGTCCACCTTTTGTACTTTTTTTTTTGTGCAATAAAGTTTTTAAATAAATAAATAAATAAATGTAATTAATTAAATTTAAATGTAGGTGGCGAGTTTAATAACTTACCCAATACTGGAAGAAAATATCATAATTATTAAGACTATGAATTAAGACTGCCTAAATTACCTGTTATATAAATATAATATTTTTAACCTTGTAAGGAAATATCATTCCCACGTATCTTTTCGCACATAACATATATGTTCTGGATTAGATTAGTACTTAGATTTTTTTTAATTTTTTGCTTACTATAATTCACAAAAATCGATGCAGCTATTTCTGAATTCCTCTTCTAAAGTTAAACGATTTGAAAGTGTTAGCATATTTCTTAGTGTTTTAATTTAACCTGTTTCTATATTATTTGTCAATAGGTCAATTCATTGAAACATTTTGTATGTTGATTCTAATCTGCGTTTATATTTTGAAACTCTCTGGAGTTGAACAAAGCTTTTATTATTTGTCTACAGGGAACAAATTAATTGATGTAAACAAGTAAATACAAATTTAAAATCAATAATACTTACTGTTTTCTAAGACGATCATGAAAGGTAAAAAAAATATTTGTTTTTATTATTTTTTTAGTGAAAAATCAAAACTTAATCAAATATATTTTTTGTCTATTTCAAAGGTTACTTTAAAACAAAAAATACCTACCCAAATCTAAAATATTAAATCACAGAGTTAAAAATTGTTATGATTTGCGATAAAATGTATTAAGTTGAGATTTAATTTTAAATTAAAAGTGAACTTACTTGTGTCTGCAAAGTAAATCAAATAGTGATGAAATTATAAAATAAAAATTACACTATGAATTCACAATTTAAAAAATACATAATTATTACAATAATTTGTTTATAACTTACGAAAACTTGCTGTAATTTTAATTATTCAACGTTATTTCATTTATATTTATATTTATAACTATTTGTTTGAAAATTTCAAAGGTGTTTATAGAACATGGCTATGATAATGGATGAACAGTTTTAGAATAAATTAATAAAAATAATTGAGATCACTCTTGATTATTTTACTATTCAGTTTTTATAAATAACTTTCAACAATTACTTACTAAAACCTGTAATAAAAAGTACATTTCGATTAGTTTTAATATTTATATATGTATTAAAGTGTTAAATATATATTTTTTAAATCATTAAGAACGTCTTGAAAAAAATTCAAATTCTTTACATCATAAGATTTTACTTACTTCTCCATTCTAGAAAATGAACATTATGTAGTATTAATATTTTTTTTTAATTTAAATATTTTTGAATTACTTAACTAAAAATACATATAAAAAATTACTTAATTAAAAATTTCTGTGGTCCAGCCCCAAAGCAATGCTCATACCGCAAATATTAGAGGATCACACGTTTTTAATCAATTCAAAAATATACACACTTCAAACTAAGTCTTTTTTTTTTTATATTACACTTCAAGATTGAACTCATCCCACCTGATGTTAAGTGGTAATGAAGTCCTTGCTTAAGAGCGACAAGTACAGCATAATAAAGTTGTTACTGTACTTGTCGCCCTTACCTTGAAGGCTTGACCACTGCTATATTTACTGCTAACATCCCCCAGGAGCTCTGGAAACCTTACTCACACGCAGGAATTGGCTGCGGTCTTCTGTAAGGTGAAGGTATTTCTCCAGTCAGGCTGCTCCGGTTCGAGTGATAAATCACTATGCCCTAACTCTCTTAATAATTATAAATATAAATAAAATAATTAAGAAAAGGAATACTTACTTTCATCTAAAACCAATGTCAAAATCATTCAAATTTATTGTTACATGACACCTGTTAGTACACCTCCGTAGCCAAACAAGGCGAGCGGGTCAGACAGCATCACGCTATTTCTGAGGTCCCGGGTTCGGTTTCCGGTCGGTTCAATATGGAAAACGAACTTTTCTTTATAGTCTCAGGCCAAGGGCTTATTGTTCCAGCTGCGTATTTTTAGCCTAGTGGTAGGCGCTGTGGGGGAGCCTGTGGAGAGTCCGCAAGGGATCCCGACTCCCCCACAACTGCTCACGTCGGACCCCCAGGGGGTTTTAGTCGGTGCGAGCCCGACATACTACTCTCTGTTCCCCGCAGAGTGACGGTGCAGTAAGCATTTCCACTTCGAGAAATAAAAAAAACGTGTCATTGTACCGTCGTTGTTTCTGATTCCTCTAACACTAGTGCTTTAGCTACTTACTATAGAATCAGCAATGTATGTGATGTTGACCAATATTTTGCCCCTTTCGTAGAACAAGAGCACAATTGTAAACTGCCTTAAAAAATAGTAAAAAAAAACTGAAAGTTCTTAATTCATGTAAAGTACCTACATGTCTAAAAACAATATGGTATGTACATAGTTTACGTCTAAGGATTACAACTTTAGAGTAATGATAATAGAGCTAGACCACATTAAATGCACAAAAATATCTTAAAATGGCTCTAAAATTGCAAAAACTGCAATTGTGCCCTTGTTCAGGGCTGGCGTTAGGGTGGCGCGCGGTTGGGCAACAGCCCAGGGCGTTCGGACTTGAACGGGCGCTAGAAAGCTACCCTGAGGTACCCAGATGTATTCCCCTAAATCGATGTATTGGTATACGCTTTTACAGGGGCGCTGGCGGAAATTAATCCAGGGTGCCAGTAATGCTAGAACCGGCACTGCCCTTGTTCTACCAAAGGCGAGATTTATTTATTTTTCATATGTTTCAAATACCTCGATAGTTATATACGTATAGTATATTATGGTCATGGGGTCTTGATTTCGATTCCCTAGTCTTGCTTTTACCCTGCAGTGGGATGTTACCTCTAGAACATACTTTATATTAATTAAGATAATTATATCACTACTCACCGTAACCTATAAGCAATTGTTTGTTTATTTAAATGTATAATTAAAAAAGGGAGGTTGTCATTTGATAAGACAACTAGCTGCTTCGAAAAATGATGGAATTGTACACTCCAAATATAATAATGAATACCTAAACATCATATTATCATCAGCGTTCGGTAAACTACGAAATGTCTTCTCGTCCAACATCCCTCAGTGCCTTAAAACAAAGGTGTACAACCAGTGTGTGTTACCAGTGATGACTTACGGCTCTGAGACGTGGTGCTTCACAAAATAACTTTTTAGAAGGCTCAAAGTCGCTCAGCGAGCTATGGAGAGGTCTATGCTTGGCATTTCTCTACGTGACCGAATCAGGAATGAGGAGATCCGTAGACGAACTAAAGTTGCTGACATAGCCCGTAGGATTAGTAAGCTGAAGTGGCAATGGGCTGGCCACATAGCACGAAGATCGGACGGTCGATGGTGCAAAAAGGTTCTTGAGTGGAGACCACGTACCACCAAGCGCAGTGTGAAGCGCAGGATGAGCGGGATAGATGGCGCTGCATAGTAAACTTTAGCTCCGTACAAAATTAATATTAAAAATAGATAACATTATTGGATCATCATAAAACTTGTAAAAACGAAAGTGTGAAGTGTCAAAACTCTGTACCAGTGTTTGACTTTGACTTTGACTTTGTGGGACGGCCACCTACCAGATGGACCGACGACCTAGTAAAAATTGCTGGGTCTCGTTGGGTGCAGGTGGCAATGGACCGGTCGCGCTGGAAATCGGTTGGAGAGGCCTATGTTCAGCAGTGGACAGTAACAGGCTGAAATGATGATGATGAATGATGATATCATCATAACAGGTCTTTAGTGTCTCCACTGTTGGAGCACGACCCTCTCTGTACTACCAGAGCCATACTTGACCGGAGTAGTCAGAGGATTTCGGCTACACTCTCCACGCTGACCAGACGGGTTGGCGAGGTCCGGTGGTTAAGCTTTTTTAAATGCGCCAGACAATCACACCAATCACCTGGTCTCAAACTAAGGTTTTCCCTTGTACTATGAGCACCAGACGACGGATACTAACTGGGGGCGTCATCCTAGTACACCCAGACCCAAGTCTATTTAGAAAAGTTCGTTTTCCAAATTGACCCGACCGGGAATCGAACCCGGGACCTTTCGCGCTTTGGTCGCCTACCTTAGCCACTGCGCCACCGAGGTCGTCAAAGCTTTGTTTAGCTTGTATTCCCTTAGTCGCCTTTTACGACATCCACGGGAAGATTTAGAGTGGTCCGATTCTACTCTGCCCGAACCACACGGCGATATACATAAAAAATATATTTATTTTATTTTATTTTATTTTATTTAATAAATATTATATTGTTTCCATATAATAAAATGAAGATGAATTTACACAGATACAGCAGTACGTAGTATTTCAGACAACATACAAATTAGTAGGTACTTATACGTTCTTTTTTTAACCGGGGAAAACAATATTTACTGAGGCTTCATAATTATTTTTGTAACTAAGATATAGCAGTACTTACATTAAACTGTAAATAAAAATAAAATTGATTAAATCAGAATTGTAATTAAATATAATTTTATATTGCACTTCAAGATTGACCTCATCCCACCTGATGTTAAGTGGCAATTTGGCCCTAGCTTAAGGGTGACAAGTACAGCCTAATAAATCTGTTACTGGACTTGTTGCCCTTACGTTGAAGGCTTGACACCTGCTACTAACGTAGCACCCCCCAGGAGCTCTGGACACCTTACTCACACGCAGGAACACAACAACACTGAAGTGATTGTTATTTGGCTGCGGTCTTCTGTAAGGTGGAGGTATTTCACCAGTCGGGCTGCTCCAGTTCGAGCGATAAATCGCTGTGCCGTACCTCTCTTAGACTATATTTTATATAGTTGGTACCTAGCAGGTTGGAATCGAGGATATTATATTTATTGGTCATAGCGGTGCCAGCGCCTTTGTCATATTTCGAAATATATCCTATATTATAGATAGATAGATATACTTTATTGCACAAAATCTTTACAGAAATAGGTTTTACAGAAAAATTATAGTACAATTTATATATCCTATATTATATTAATTAATCTTGTATGTCATCTTCATCTTCATCATCAGTAACGCCCACACAAGCCGTGGTTTTCTTTTTTAGGCCAACTTTACCCCCTTTAGATTATTCAGCTTCTTCAATAAATCAGGCACTGTGTTCATAAGAAAAGGAGTTGACAGACGGACAAACAAACAAATTGGCTGACAATAAAGTGATCCCATGAGGATTTCTTTCTGTCAAGGTACGGGAACCAAAGAAAAAAAAACTTACGATTTCCTGAAAACCAAAAAAAACACGTATTTGTTTTTGTATTTTTATTAAAAAAAAATGTTTGAAATTTACTTATAAACAGCTAGCGGTACCGGCGAACTTCGTTTCGCCTTAGAGGATTTTCCCGCTTTTTTGTTGACAATTTTCCTGAGTTTTCTTTGCTATAAACCTCACGGAGCCCGAGACCTTTCCAACGAATGCAAAACCGTGGAAATCGGTGCGTTCTGGAATTATAGCGTCAGGAAGGAAAACCCGACTTATTTTTATATAGTAGACTAGCTGTGCCCGCGACTTCGTTCGCGTGGACTACATCCTTTCATGGTCGGTTTTACCCCTTTCTCCCCTAATATTCGAAACAAAAAGTAGTCTATATTTTAATCCAAGTTTCGAGCTATATTTGTGCCAAATTTCATATCGCTAACTTAAAAAATAAACATTTTTCCATATAAACTTTCAAAGGTGGTATTACCCCCCCCCCCTTATTTTCTAATAAAAATAGCCTATGTCCGTTCTTGAGATTCAACGTATGCCTATACCAAATTTCATCAAAATCCGTTCAGCCGTTTAGGCGTGAAAGAGTAACAGACGGATAGACAGACAGACGGACAGACAGAGTTACTTTCGCATTTATAAGAAAGAAAAGAAAGAAAGAAAAAACATTTATTGGCACACACATTAAAGCACAATTACAAACACATGAGAAACATTAAATAGGGACAGTGCAGCCAATAAGGCCCAGCCTCAGCATGAGCTGCTGCGACAATGGGATCAATGCGACAGCAGCGCTGGTATTCTGGTGGGACCTTAAATTGAGTGGCGTGAGAAACAGAAAACAAAAATAAAAATAAAACAAGGTATATAAGTCTAAGAGTTACACAACACATAAAAAAAAATCACAACATTAACAAACCAATTTACAGTTATCACACAATGGAAAGTTACAAAAAGAAAAAGAAGACAGCAGGGGAAGAAAACATAGAAATAAAAATAAAAGATGTCAACGTCTCAGTCTGTGATCTGCGTCACAGACTGCGTCTATGGTCTGTGTGGTCTGTGGTCCGTGTATCAAATATTGTTTGAATTAACTCAGTAACCATGAAAAACATCGATGTCGAAATATCGATGTTTTTAAAAGTCAAACATCGATGTCGAAAATATCGATGTTTATGAACGATATATCGATGTTTATGAACGATATATCGGTGTTTTTTTAAATACTTACAGGATTGACAAAATGGCCTTGAAATACAGAGAAAAAGCGTTTTCCTATCGGATTGATATAGTTAGACTGATTACTGATAAACAAATTACTTACCTACTTTAAATAATACAGATATAATTTACTAGGATATGAAGAGTGGAAGAACTATGAAATAAACAAAATCAAAGACACGGAGATATATTTATTATACTTGAGAGGAATTTAATAAAACAACAACCTATTACTTTTTCAATATACAACCTGTAACGGAAAGGGGGTAACAATGTAAAGTAGGTGGATACTATACCTTGTATAGATTCTATATACGAAATCCCGAGTTAAAATAAACACTTTATTGTTTTTATGAAATAAAAAATGATTAACTATAATGACTGACTAAAACGTAAACAAACGCATCACAACACTATTGAGGTCAGCGACCCCAAATCACGTTATCACTTCACGACAATCACTGCGATCCTGAATTTCTCCACCTCCTTCCTCGACATGCGCGCCTAGTACTTTCTTAGAAGATGCGCGAACATTATGCAACATTTGTGGTGTCACTGTACAGAACGCGGCCTTGATGCTTTCTATCATCTCTTCCCTTGACGAGCATGCTACAGCGTACACCTTCCTTTTAAATTAGTCCCACAAGAAGAAGTCCAACGGAGTGAGGATTCCAACAATACTGTGATAGTGTTGTGCAAGCGTGACTTAGTCAAAATTTTGACTTGTATTTGACTGATATTTCAAAAAAAAATATTGAATCAATAAATGCGTGTACACAGCTACAAATGGTCCCATACAGTTTGTAACCGTTAACTGCTTTGGTATTTTTGATATTGTTATACCCTTTCCGTTACACGTTGTAGAATTCAAAAATAATAATTTCGATAATCTACTGCCAAGCAATCGGTTTCTTTCTCGGGTAATAACAGCTCCAGCTTCAGAAAATAGCCGCTAACTGGGGACTGCAGTTGCTACTATTGGCAAATGTTTCATACGATACTACGCAAACTACGCAAACTAAAAAAAAACAAAAAAACGTATCAATAGATGGCGCTAGTAAACATCGGTCATAAAACATCGTTCATAAAGAACGATATATCGTCGATGTTTTGAGTTTCAACATCGATGTAAAAACATCGATGTTTATGAACGATATATCGATTTTTTTAAACATCGATGTATCGTTTGGATCCCTACCTAGGGTGATTGCCGATTGGAATTGTGAGCTGGGTTGTGCCGTGTATTTGCAGCCACGTTTTGTAAATAACAATGCAACCACGTGGCAGTCATAATGGTGGTGTGCACGCAATATTATCAACACATGGGAGTCCCATTTGCAAGCCTCATTTATAATATTAGTATGGATGTGACACTACAATATGTTGAACCTTTTATTTTAAATCAGAAATAGTAAAAGTATTGTAAAATCTTACGATTTCCTGTAAAGGATTTTGAAAGTTTGTAATTACGTGTACTTATAAGAAAGTAGCTATAGTTTCCTATTTTATATAAAACAATGGTTTGATGCGAGAGTTATTATAGCCTGACCGTTTACTCAATACTCAATACTTTATTGCACAGTAATGTTTCATTTACAAAGTAAAAGATACATCAGACCCTGTTAGGGCACAGCAACAGGGCGTCTACTCTTGAAAACGAAACGAACAAACGAAAGGTTTCGTTTTTGAAGATTGATCAAAAGTTAGGGAATTAAAACGTGATTTTTGATTTGTATAAATAATATTTTGTTTTTTGATAACGCTTTATTCGCATTCCAAGTGTGTTAGTTGCGATAATGAGCAATAAAAAATACTAAACGTCATCGGATCCGACATATTTTGTTTTCAAGAGTAGACGCCCTGGACCAGAAGAGAGGACGCTCGTTATTCCTTTGTGTATGGTTTAAAAAAAATATATATATGAAGAGGTGCTGTTAAATATCCTCATTAATATAAAACATCTTATTAATACATATATAAATAAACTAGCTGTGCCCGCGACTTCGTTCGCGTGGACTACATCCTTTTATGGTCGGTTTTACCCCTTTCTCCGCTAAGATTCGAAACAAAAAGTAGTCTATATTTTAATCCAAGTTTCGAGCTATATTTGTGCCAAATTTCATATCTCTAACTTCAAAAATAAACATTTTTCCATATAAACTTCCAAAGGTGGTATTACCCCCACCCCCCCCTTATTTTCTAATAAAAAGTAGCATATGTCCGTTCTTGAGATTCAACGTATACCTATACCAAATTTCATCAAAATCGGTGGAGAGGTTCAAGCAGGAAAGCGTAACAGACACACAGACAGACAGACAGACAGAGTTACTTTCGCATTTATAATATTAGTAGGGATATATGCACATTATTTTATTGCTATAAAGCACTTATGATTTACAATTAATAGGAAATCCGTCTCGGCTTTCTTTTTTTTTTATAATATCTTTTCTATATTTTATCTTTCAGATATTCAGTGATGTCATAATAGGCTTCATAGGCTTAACTCACGTATCGCCTGTGTATTTAGACGATTTAAACGACGAAAGACGACGAATGTGCATAATGTTTTTTAATATTTAAATTAATGTGGCTTTACTACATTTTGTTATTTTTACAAAAAAGCTTCCTTTCATTTCGCTTCCTCTACAAATTTGCCCTTGTTACCGAACAGGCGATTCGCGAATTACGAATTAACGGTCGGGCTATAATGAAATAAATAAATAAATAAATGCGCCAGACAATCACACCAATCACCTGGTCTCAAACCAAGGTTTTCCCTTGTACTATGAGTACCAGACGACGGATACTAACTGGGGGCGTCATCCCAGCACACCCAGACCTAAGTCAATTGAGAAAAGTTCGTTTTCAAAATTGACCTGACCTGGATCGAACCCGGGACCTTACGCGCTTTGGGCGCCTACCTTAGCCACTGCGCCACCGAGGTCGTCATAATGAACTAACTCCCACAATTTGTTATTTTCAAACAAACGTATTAGTGAAATAAATAAATTTACCTTCACCTGTAATAAGAAAAAGCATTTATTAAATAAATTGCATTTATTTTTACAGTTTTCTGTATTTTTTTTGTTTTTTTTTGTTTTTATAAAAAATATATGAAGTTTCTTACCGGTTCCTGTAATTAATTTAATAAAGAAATTATTATAATTCCCAATTAATTTACAATCTACGTAACTCTATTTTATAATATAAGGCTGTTTTAAATGAAGGATATAAGTGCTTGAATTATCAAAGGCACATAAAAAAAACTATTTTAAACTAGCTGCCGCCCGCGGATTCGTTCGCGTGGAGTTAGTCTTTTCCAGCAATAAATATATACTACTAGCTGTGCCCGCGACTTCGTTCGCGTGGACTACATCCTTTCATGGTCGGTTTTACCCCTTTCTCCCCTAATATTCGAAACAAAATGTAGTCTATATTTTAATCCAAGTTTTGAGCTATATTTGTGCCAAATTTGATATCTCTAACTTCAAAAATAAACATTTTTCCATATAAACTTTCAAAGGTGGTATTACCCCCATCCCCCCCTTATTTTCTAAAAAAAGTAGCCTATGTCCGTTCTTGAGATTCAACGTTTACCTATACCAAATTTAATCAAAATCCGTTCAGCCGTTTAGGCGTGAAAGAGTAACAGACGGACAGGCAGACAGACAGACAGACAGACAGACAGCCAGACAGACAGAGTTACTTTCGCATTTATAATATTAGTATGGATGTTACTCAGAGCAAATGTAGCTTTCCTATGGTGAATGAATTTTTAAAATCGAAACGGTTGCTATTAAGTTTATTAATTACAAACATACAAACAAAAATACTAGTCAATCCACTTTATAATCTTAGTGTAAATGAAAATAAACTTACGCCCTTTGTCACTGTAATGAAAAAACTTCAGTAATATTTTTTTTATAATGCACTCGAAGATTGACCTCATCCCACCTGATGTTAAGTGGTAATGAGTTCCTAGCTTAAGGGCGAAAAGTATAGCATAGTAAAACTGTTACTAGACTTGTCGCCCTTACCTTGAAGGCTTGACCCTGCTACTAATGTAGCACCCCCCAGGAGCTCTGTAAACCTTACTCACACGCAGGAACACAACAGCACAGAAGTGATTGTTATTTGGCTGCGGTCTTCTGTAAGGTGGAGGTGTTTCACCAGTCGGGCTGCTCCAGTTTGAGCGATAAATCGCTTTGCCCTGCCTCTCTTAAATAATTGTCATCAAAATACTTTTTATCTATAGACGTAAAGAATTATGCCCAATTCCAATATTTAAAATAAATAAATAAATGCCACTAAGGTTTCCCTTGTACTATGAGCACCAGACGACGGATACTAACTGCGGGCGACATCCCAGCACACCCAGATACAAGTTAATTTAGAAAAGTTCGTTTTCCAAATTGACCTGACTGGGAATCGAACGCGGGACCTTTCGCGCTTTGGCCGCCTATCTTAGCCACTGCGCCATGGAGGTCGTCAAAAAAACGACTTGTTCTAGTTACTTATAGTGATCAACTATACAGCTGATATGGTAAATAAATTTTGGAACGGTATTAACGACTCGTTGTCGGTTGGAGAAAAATTGATATCTAGTAATTTTTGACACATTATGAATCGTAAAATATTGGCAATAAACGCTCTTAAAAATTACATATCTACTATATAAAAATAAGTCGGGTTTTCCTCCCTGACGCTATAACTCCAGAACGCACGAACCGATTTCCACTGTTTTGCATTCGTTGGAAAGGTCTCGGGCTCCGTGAGGTTTATAGCAAAGAAAATTCAGGAAAAATTTCAACAGAAGCGGGAAAATCCTCTAAGGCGAAACCTAGTTCGCCGGGACCGCTAGTTGTACATATAAATTTAGAAAGTAGTTTTTTGCATAGGAGAGGGGATTTTAACATAATGTGTAGGTACTTTTAATAAATTTTAAATAAATTATTGAAAACTTACTGATTTTTCAGGAAGCAGCAATTGACATGTAATAAAATATAATCAATTAATTAAAAGTCAACATTATTTATTCAAGAACTGAAGAAAAAATATATTATTTTAATATTATTACACAAGAGTTCAAATATATAAGAATAGAAGTTGATTATCAGTATGACTAAAAACATAATTTTATTTATGTAGTTCTAAACATATTCGGCAGAGGGCACATATGTGCCAGAGGCTACGATTTCAATAAAACAGAAAAAACATAGCCTACGTTAACTTGCGGTTAGCTCAGTTGGAAGATACGTGAAGGCCGTGGGTTTGAGCCATGCACCGCAAGGGGAGATTAAATTTGTCTATTTCTTGGCGATGAATTTTGCTGTGGTGTCTTCTTCTATCTCTTAGCCTCCGGTAAGTGCCCTCTGCCGAATATGTTTAGAACAACATACTTATCGGCCCGTGGTACATCTGTCTTTTTATCTAAGAATTCTTTTAATAATTAAAGCACTTTTAATCGAATGATAAATTCTAAATCTAATAGTAAACTAACTTATCAATACAAACTAAACTATATTTACAAATATAAATATGATTATAAAAAATAAGAATCTTCTAAAATTGGGCCTTGTGCGATCGATCCTAAGACGCTGGCAGCATTACCTCGCTGAATAGCTAACGAAACACGCTGTGCGAGGTAAGTGCCAGCCCTTTTTTTTTTTTAGTGTGGAGAAACGCTTATGCCGCCGACCCGTTCGGGGAAACGGGTATCGGGTACGTCAGGACTTGCACCTGTCTAAAAACTCCACTAATTTCCCCCCCAACGTCTATTTTTGGTGGGGCCTGGGAAATAGCCATTAAAGCATGCTACCAGGCCCTAGATAAGTGCCAGCCCTGGGGTCGCCTGAAGTATGGACCAGTTTTTTTACCAAAACTCTGTACAGATTTTTGGCATCATCATCATCATCTAAGAATTGAAAAATCGGCTGTATATTACATAGTGAAAAATCTTACATAGCGATTCTGAAAAGAAATAAATAGGATTTTGAATATTTTTTATTTATTTGATAAATCTATTAGATTAATAAAAAAATAATTGTATATTTTTGTTACCGTAAACTGAAAAGTATTTGTTTGTTAGTTATTTTTAATATAATAAAATTATCAGCTTTATATGTATACTTTTTGGAAAATAATGTACTACACAATTTATCCAATACCAAAAATAAAATTACAAGTTTCTACTTCTTTTTTTATAGTAGCGCAGTATATTGGCTCCTTCCAGCCCGATGGTAAGCAAGAGAGGAACCCACATCGCGACGACAACGGATTTGATATCAAAATATCCTATCCGTTAGCATCGCCATACTGGCCCGCAAGATGTTTCTTCACGCTCCTTTTGAAGGAATCCATGTCAAAGGAAGGAGGAAGCACATGAGCCGGCAACGAGTTACACTTCTTTATGGTCGTTATTTAATTATTATTATTAAATTAATATGTTGACGGTTTGATCTGCTTCAACTTACCACGTTCTGCAATTTAATAAGGTTATTATAGTTCAATTAAAAATCTAAAATTGATTAATTCTAAACGCAATAATTAAAATTTACCGATGGCTGGAATTAAAATAATATTTTATATAATACTAATTATTTTGATATATTTTAATATTACTTCATTTTAATGACGTGTAAATTTAAACCCACTTACCGTTGTCTGAAAATAATTTTAAAAGTTATCAAATTTAAACTCGTTAATTAACTAATCAATAAAACTATTAGGTATTTAAATCCCTAAAAGTATGCAATAAAATAAAATAACATTTATACCAGAAGGAAAAGACTACCATATCAATTGAATGCATAAGAATTAATAGAATCGTATTTTGATAACTTACTGCATCATCCTATGAAATTAAAAAAATAAATAATTTGTAGAACTCATGTTATTTGAAAAAACCGGCCAAAAGCGTGTCGGGCCACGCTCAGTGTAGGGTTCCGTAGTTTACAGTGCATCACAATACTTAAGTATTATATGTAAAGTAAGAAAAAAAAATGTTAGCTTAAACGCTTAAATTACAACATAGTTAAAAAAATATTTTTTCAAAAATTTCAAAAACTATTAAACCCATCAGGTTCAAAATAATTTTCCTAGAAAGCCTTTATGCAGATCTATATTCTAGATTTTTTCATACTTTTTGAACTTATGGTTTAAAAGTTAGAGGGGGGGGGGGCAATTTTATTTTCTTTTGGAGCGATTATTTCCCAAAATAATAAAATTATGAGTGTTATGTTAAAATAGTGTTAAGTATTACATACTTACAGGGAGCTAAAACCATTATAATTAAGAATTAATATTTAAATGACATTAGCAAAACATGTCAGCTTTCACTCTGAACATAATATGAATAGTTACTTACTGTGAGCTGAAAGTAGTTTCTTGAAATTAATTTATTCCAAAATTTACTATTATTAATTAAAATCATCAAAATTAATTTATTAATTGACGACCTCCGTAGCCGAGAGGCGAGCGTACCGGACTTTGGCGTCGCGCCATCTCTCAGGTTCCGGGTTCGATCCCCGGTCGGGTCAATATGGGAAACGAACTTTTCTATATTGTCTCGGGTCTGGGTGTTGTGGTACCTTCGTTGTTTCTGATTTCTGTAACACAAGTGCTTTAGCTACTTACCACAGAATTAGAGCAATGTATGTGATGCTGTCCAATATATATTTATTTTATATTTAAACTTAAGGGAGACTGGGTGAAAGTGGTCATATTCATATTGTTTATTGCACTCTTAAGTAAAGTAGGTATTACATAAATAGTTGCATAGAACTAAAAGTACTATTTATGGACCATGTTGGGCACGGCAACGTAGGAAACAATAGCGTTAGTCTGTGAAACAATAGCGATACTATTGTGGTATTAATATACTTTAACTACACCCGCATATTTCTATTTATACAAACTTAGCAAGAGGTACCTATTTATTTTCGTTGACAGATGCTCGCAGGTTGGCAAGGTTCTTATTAAGCACAATGTGCATTAGGACCTACAGTTTGTTTAATTTAAATATATATATTTAAAAAAAAAAATCTTATTACTTTGAATCAATTAATTATTTTTTTCAATTTGCTACATTATTTTATCTAATTACTACACTGTATGTCTTAGTGCAAAACTAGTTTTAGGTTCAGCTATATTTGTAACATGAACGACAGAGTTTCTTGCCGGGATCTTCTCTGTAAGTTATATGTTCCGAACCGGAGGTAGCGTCATTTACATTATATAGACGTTTCATAAATATTACTGGTGTAATTTACATGAATAAAAGAATTTTGAATTTGAATTTGTGAAGAGGCATCAATATCTGACCCGGTGGTTTCGCGAAAAAATATTTAACAGTACAAATACGAGTAGGATTGTACAGTTTATGTTGATAAAACATTTGGTTACCCTTTTTATACTTTCGATGTTTCAAAACCATTCAAAATATTTTTTTAATTTTAACAATAAATAAATACATTTGCAAAATTATTTTTATTAAAAAATATTAATTATTATTCATTCGAACCAGCTCAAACTAACTCTCCAACTTCAAAATGTTAGTATATATTTTTTTTACCAAATATACTTACTTAATTATGAAAACTGAACCAACATTGTCAAGAGGGGTTAAAAAAAAAGAAAAAGAAACTAACTTGAGCCTGATCCAATGCCTGAAATAAAAAATACTATATCAAAGTCTGCCTGTACCGCATATAATAAACTTCAGTGTCTTTTTTAAATGGAGCATAATTAATTAAAAGCAAAATTATGTAAAAAAAATAATAGTTTCTTGCCGTAATCACCTCGGTAGTTTTATGTTCCGAACCTGAGGTAGCATCATTTGGTTTACTTTATAAAGAGACTAGCGGTCCCGGCGAACTTGATTTCGCTTTAGAGAATTTTTCCCGCTTTTCTGTTGAAATTTTTCAAATTTTACCATGGATCCCTAATTTTGTAGCCTATGTCAAATTAGAAGAATGTAGCATTCTATTGGTGAAAGAATTTTTAAATCGGCCCAGTACTTTTTGAGCCTATTCATTACAAACATACAAAAATGGGTACAAATCTTTACTCTTTATAATATTAGTTTAGATGATTAAAGTGTGCTCATGTGGCGTGAAGCAATGTTAAAAAAAAAATCTATACTAATTTACCTTTTCATCAGTTTTCTGAAACCAATCCAGGTAAAATTATCTTTTCTCTTTCTTCTCTTTTTAATACGAGTAAAATGTAATCTCAAATTTGTAAAAAAACATATGATTTGGTAAACTACAAAAATATTTTTTCACGCAATAGAAGAAGGTACATATGTAACTAGTATTTTTTAAATTTATGGACTTATTCCCCATTTTAAAACAACGCAGTGATTTCGCCAATGTAACTAGTTAGCCTTCCATTAAAAAATCGATTGACATTATAAGTTACTGGATAGAATTGTATAGGTTTCAAAGCGGCAAAAAAAAAACAAACTAGAATATGCTATTTACCTGCTGATCATCTTTAACCTGAAAAATGATTGTTTTATATTATTTTATGACTTGTGCAATAAGCTTTTGGCATCCGTTCCCGTTGGTCCCCAAAACAAAGGGGTTAGTAGTATTTTACTCTTTAAACGATTGATTCGAATTCTCGTTTGATCAATTTTAAATCGAAACGCCTTACAGCCCGCCACAAGCTAGCCCGCGGAAACTGGCTACACTCATGGTGCGGAGATGTATAGTTAACTAGCTGTTCCCGTTCTGACTGACTTTGTTCGCAAGGAATACAAACTTTTATGCTCTGTTTTACCCCTATCTCCCCTTATATTCGCAACAAAATAAAGTCCATATTTTAATTTAAGTTTTGAGCTATATTTGTGCCAAATTTCATATCCCTAATTTAAAAAATAAACATTTCAAGGGGGGTATCACCCATTATGTCCCCTTTCAAAACAAAAGTAGCCTATGTCCGTTCTTGAGGTTCAAAGTAAACCTATACCTGTCTGCTGGGATGACGCCCCCAGTTAGTATCCGTCGTCTGGTGCTCATAGTACAAGGGAAACCTTAGTTTGAGACCAGGTGATTGGTGTGGTTGTCTGGCGCATTTATTTATTAATACCAAATTTCATTCAAATCGGTTCAGGGGTTTAGGCGTGAAAGTCAGACAGACAGAGCTACTGTCTTATTTATAATATTAGTATGGATGTATTACAATTTTAGAAATAAAGTCAACAGAAACGACTAAATATGCATATTACCTGTTCGTCTTCTTTATTCTGAAAAAGGTTTTTAAATTAAAATCTTAAGGGTATGCGTAGATATGCGTACGGTATCCATCAAGCCAGATGTCAAACTTTTTGTTAATCTATGTTCGATTTATGGACGCTGACAGCTCCATCTTTCAAAGTCAGACTAATGTCAGTCTTGCCTAGAATTTTCCTTCGTGTGTACATAAAAAACAAGCATGTGACGCGCAAAATAAAATAGTTACAAGAGTCAAGATATGTTTAATTTCATCGTCCTCTGGCTAAATAATAACAAGATATAGGTAAAACGTGAGCCACTTGCAGTAGAAAAAAATTTCATCCAAATCAGTCTAGCCGTTTTAGCCGTTTAGGAGTAAGGTAACTAAAACACGTAAAAAATTTAAACCTATGTGTACTAATTACCTGTTCCTTATCATTCTGGAAATAAAATATGCTTATATTTAGTATTATTACGTAAAATACAAAAAATCCAAATTATATTTTAACGATTAAAAGTAATATAGCGCTACACGCCTAAATAGCGTACTTTAAATATTTGAAAGTAACAAAAAATCGAATCTCTTTTTACTGTCTAAGATTCGAACCCACGACCTTCACGTATCGCGCGTGCTGCTCTTCCGATTGAGCTAGCAGAGAGTCTTAAAAATTACGCATCGGATTTTGATGCATTTTTATATAATACTAGCGGTCACGACGAACTTACTTAAAAAATTAAAAACTTTAAACAAAGTAAAAAAAATAATACAAAAAGTAGTGAATGTCCTCCTCCTGGTTCTAAACTACCTCTCCACCAATTTCACTGGTCAACAAAATTTTAACTTTTTCTTGCCACACGGACTTTTTTGATATTTTTTACTTTAATTGGTGATTGTAAGAAAAAATAAACAGTTAAAAAAGAATTGCTAGGCAAGGATTTTTTTCTATTGACCAAATAAAAATATTAAGAAAAACACAGATCTCTTGAATTAAAAGTTTATTTTTTTATAAATGACTTTATAATCTAAGATTTTCTTGAATATTTAACTTTTGGTTGGTCCCTTTTAATTTTTCAGCAGTAATCTGCTAACATTTTTGGGTTCCATTTGCCCTGGTAACGCTTTTCTATATAAGAAAAGTCCTGATGGAACCTCTTACCGTGCTAGTCGCTGACAGCTCCTAAATTGTAAAGAACAAATCCAGGAGTCTAAAAAATGGATCTTAAGTGACAATTTGCAACCCAATGCTTGATATAACAATAATAGCTCGCTAACCAACTAGCTCTCACTCTTGTGGTAACCCAAAAAATTTGCTACAACATTGTTAAAAGCTTTCCATGCAGATTTTCCTAAAAAGCTTAATTTTTCTTTATATCATTAACCTTTTATTAACTCCCTAATTCGAGGGCGAACAGAAATACCGTCTTTTATCCTTGCATCACTTATTTTAGGGAATTTTTAAGTTATTTTACGAGTTATTAGTTCTTGCAATTTTTTACAATGAGAGACTGGTCTTATAGCCGAAGATAACTTAGGGTATACCTAACTTGTCTACATCCTAAATGAGTTTTTTTCTTGTTATTTATACGTATCATGTCAGTGACACAAAAATAGTAATTTGAAACGTGATCACCCTGTTCAGTCCATATCATGGGTTCAGCAAACGGCATAGGTCGTGCCCCTTTCTTCCAGTCAGTTAAATTTTTTACACATGTTATGTAACAGACATGAGGGGCCTAGGGTTTGTCTTGATGGGCGACAGAAAAACGAAAACATTGGTGATAACACTCCAACACAAGATTTGTAAAATTTCGTCTTTGTTTTTTAATGTAAGTTCTCCACAGATATTACAAAACGGATTAGGATCATTATTACACTTCCTCGACATGTTCACAGGGTTAATAAATCACAAGAAAGTGTTCAAATTCAACGAAAAATATTTTTATAACTACTTGTAAGCGTTTCTGTTCATTTACTGCCGTGGTACTACTTATGAGTATTACCGTATCACAACAAACATGAGGCTAATACACGTATGAAAACTGTGATTTATTAATGAGTGTAGACTCATAAAACAAAATTAGCTATCAAAGTTCGTGTGGCAAAACCAGTGTTGACCAGTGTTTTCAGCCAAATCTGTTCAGCTGTTCTTGAGTTATAAATAGTGTTACTAACACGACTTTCATTTATTTAAGTATAGATTAATTTAAGAGTAATATTTATAATTAAAATACAAACATATTTCAGTAGCAAAAAAAGTTATTTAAATCGACATTACATCCGAGATGGCGGTAGCTTGTCAATATTAATTGTTACAGAGTTCAAAGGAATTTGATGAGACAAAATAAAAACATTGTATTACCTGCTGTTTTTCAGCGTTCTGTAAAAAATATAATAAACACATGTTTTAGAATTAGCTCAAAACCTAAAACATGTTGGTTCAAAATGAAGAGAATAATCGATTCCACTAAAAAAACTGTAGTCGAATGTTATTTAAAAAATCCCCTGCCGCTTTCTACATTTACTTAAGTCTTAACAGAGTAGAATCAGGTAACAAAATAACACGGAAAAATTCCCGTTATGTTTACTTTGATCGAATATTGGCACCAAAGCACATACAAATCTAAAGCAGATACGGAATGTAGCAAATAAAGTTACGACACTTGAAGAAAACTTTAAGACCAAGGCGTTTAAGTCGACAAAAAGACGTAAATGCATTTTTACCATAGACCTTCTAATTTGCAAGAAATGTAATATCTTATTGGGTACCTATACCGCGAAAGTGTTTGAAAATAATTTTAATAAGTTTTACGATACGGGTGTAATTGTTATTACGAGTGTTTTTTTTATATTGCACTTCAAGATTGACCTCATCCCACCTGATGTTGAGTGGTAATGAGGTCGTAGCTTAAGGGCGACAAGTACAGCATTATATATATATATATATATATATATATATATATATGCGCCAGACAATCACACCAATCACCTGGTCTCAAACTAAGGTTTTCCCTTGTACTATGAGTACCAGACGACGGATACTAACTGGGGGCGTCATCCCAGCACACCCAGACCCAAGTCAATTGAGAAAAGTTCGTTTTCCAAATTGACCTGACCGGGAATCGAACCCGGGACCTTACGCGCTTTGGGCGCCTACCTTAATAAATCTGTTACTGGACTTGTCGCCCTTACCTTGAAGGCTTGACCCCTGTTACCAATGTAGCACCCCCAGGAGCTCAGGAGGAGTGTTTATTTGCAATTTTTTCTTTATTAAATATCTTTATTGCATTTCACATGGAGTAAGTTGACAGATTCTCTTAAGATTAAGTACATGTTACGCCCTGTAGAGGGCGTTGAAATGATTCTATACATATAATGTTTTTATAAAATGTATTAGAGGTTAACACTTTTTAAACAAGGGAGGTACTCTAATCTTATTAACAACAAATTGAATATTTACAATTTATTTTAAATTTATATTAACTTCAAAAATAAAATGGTACGGAAACCATCGTGCGCGAGGCCGACTCGTACTTGGCCGGTTTTTTTTCTTTTTTTCACTTGCGAGAATAGATGTATGATATTAAAAATATTTATACTTACATCTTCTGGGGTGGCTTCCTACAAAAACATATGAACTATTTTGCAAAATAATAATATACTAAATAATAAAGTATATATAATTATTATAATATTTTTGTTTTTTAGGGAGCGACTATTGTATAAAACGTCTGTGTTTGACTTATATTTATATTTGAGTAGATAATAAAACGAAATATTTCTTATGCCCAGTTAAAAATATTAAAAAAAAACGATTCGTTTTAGTTACGCACAGTAATATACGAGACGTTAGCCTAAAACGTTCTAGACTCATCACTCTGTATTTTAGACACATTACCAATCATAAAATATTGAAATTGGCTACTTGACAATGCTAACAAAAAATATGAAAAGTGTTAGATATGTTAGCTTTTTAGTTAAGTAATAATTTAACATTTTTATTTTTAATTAAAAGCATACGACGTGACTTGGCGTTTTCGCGCGCTTTTTAAATGTGTTACAAAATACTTATATTTCTTTTGTTATTTACATTTTTTCCAGATAAATCGAATTGCTTGGAATATAAAATGAACGGGCGCACATTTTAAAATACTTTTTAAATACTATCAAGTAGCCAATTGGGCATTAGTTTTGCATCAATTATACTTACACCTTCTGGAACTGCGGCCTGTGAAAAAAGGATAATCACTCGGTAAAAATAATAATGTTTTATTCAAATGAAAGGTGAAAAGGGATAGTGACTCGGCAAAATATGATGGTTATAATTTATCTAACAGTTAGATTTTCAGCATACAATAATAACAAATAAATAAAATTATATTTTACAATGCTTGAAAGGTTCATGTACGAGTTTGTTTACATAATTAATTCGTTAATAATGTGAAGGAATGACCTGTAACTAAATTTAAACGCAATGTATCTTAGTATATTTTTTTACAAACATGTTAGGGGTTATCCATTAAGTATGTAACACATAAAAGGGGGGAAGGGGGTCGATAAAGTGTGACATGGTGTGACAAGAGGGGGGAGGGGTCCTCAGTTTCGTTGATATAATGTTGATTTCATAAAAACATAATTAATTTCAATCGAAATAAAACTAATTTCGGAACTGCAGTTTTAATTTAATAATTTTTCGATGTGTAATTGCAAATCATGTGACATCACATTACACTAGAGAGAGGGGCCTCCGAAATGTGATAACCTTTGACCAGGATCTCCGTTCCTGGAACTTCTCCGTTAGAAGAAAAATTATGTAGGTATCTCATATTTTTTGGTTATCTGACTGTTTGACAAAAATTAAATTAATTTTCGCGAGCGGGTTTAGCCTCGTGCCATCTCTGAGGTCCCGTTTTCTATTTTCTATTTTTTCAATGTAAGTGGTATTGTCCAATATTTATTTAATATTGCCAAATATTGTTTATAAAAGGTCAAAACTTTTTAAAACCATTGTTAATTATAAAATGAACTAAAAAGTTAAAAATAAATTAACTCTAAAAAGAAATATCTCGTCCCCCCTCTTTATCATAGACCCCATTTATAAATAAAAGCGTGTTACATTGTGATAGCTTGAGGAAAATGTTGTGTTGTATTAAATGTAACACGCTTTTATTTATAAATGGGGACTATGATAAAGAGGGGGGACGAGATATTTCTTTTTAGAGTTAATTTATTTTTAACTTTTTAGTTCATTTTATAAACAAATAATAAAAGCTTGTTTTTAAAAAGGTTTTTTTTTCTTTAATTTTATTTTTAACTTTTTAGTACCTCTATTTTTAATTCGAGATTTACTACGATGTAGTTCGCAGCGCGTAGCAGCGTTATAGTATCAAAGTACTCGTCAAGACGAATCTAATGAGCTCAAACTCGATAGGGTTGCATCATTTAATTACGGAGTTCCTATGGCCACCTTCCAGCTCCATCATCAGATCGGCTCTATGTCACAATAACATTGCATTGTCATCCGATTTATACATGCATTCTAAATTTCAGCTCAATCGGAAACCGGGAAGTGGATCAAATTTAAGTTGCAAGATTTGATTACAGAACGACAGACAACGGGACAGGTGAAACTAAATAAAAGCTTGTAAAAACAAAATAGTCTTTTCAAACGTCAGAAATACTCACATCGGCTGGTGGAGGTTCCTCCTGTAAATATGTTTTTTATTTAAAAAAAAAACAGGGAAACTGTATCTCCCCTTAATAATATTTAAAGTTCAATAGTGCAGCGTAAAGCACGATAAAAATAAATAAAAAAGTTTTTTGTTTAATTTCTTAATGACTTTTGTCTGGAAGGAATCGCTCTCAATAATGTACAGGGGGTCTACTCTCATAAACGAAATATGTCGGATCCGACAACGGATGGCAATTTTTAATCCTCATAATTATAAGGAAATCTTTTCGAATGCAAATTAAGCGTTTTCAAAAAACAAAATATTATTTATGCAAATCAAAAACCACGTCTTCATTCCTAAACTTTTGAATAATCTTCAAAAACGAAACCTTTCGTTTTTGAGAGTATTGAGAGAGTATCTCGTTGACAATCTTTTTAAACAGTTCTGTGTGTAAAAAAGGCAGTAGAATCACTTTGCACTTTGCATTGCTAATGACGATTCAAAAGTGTTATATGTAACCTACTTGAATAAAGGAATATTCGACTTTGACTATATAATCGATTATTTTTATTTTTATAGTACTTTACGCCGTACTAGCGAACTTTAAATATTATAAACAGAAAAAAATTATCTCCCCTTGCGATAAGTATGTATTTCTAAACATATTCGGCAGAGGGCACTTACCGAAGGCTAACGGTTGATACAGCAGAAAAATTTCGTCGCCTATGATAACTTGCGGTTAGCTTAGTTGGAAGAGCAGCACGCGCGTTACGTGAAGGTCGTGGGTTCGATTCCCGCACCGCAAGGGGAGATAAAAATTTTCTGTTTCTAATATTTTTGACTATATACATTTTAAAAAGCCGAAATACTTACAGCGGGTGCGTCCTGTAGGAAAATATTTCAAATTAAAAAGGTTTTCTTATCAGTACTACACTGTATGTCTTAGTGCAAAACTAGTTATAAGTTCAGCTATATTTGTAATATGAACGACAGAGTTTCTTGCCGGGATCTTCTCTGTAAGTTATAGGTTCCGAACCGGAGGTAGCCTCATTTGCATTATATAGACGTTTCATAAATATTACTGGTGTAATAAACATGAATAAAAGAATATTGAATTTGAATTTTAATACATGGGGAGGGTTCCGTAACCAACAAAAAAGAGAACCCTTAAGAATTTGTCATGTCTGTCTGTCCGTGTGTACGTCTGTATCTATGTCACAGTCACTTTTTTTCGAATCAATAAGAACTATTCTATGATTCTTATTTTATATAAACTTGGTAAGTACTTATATATATTTCTGTAAATCGCATTAAAGTTTAGACACAAAAATAAAAAAGCAATCAACTTTGGGGGCTCCCCATACTTAGACCTGAATCTCAAAACCTTTTTTTCATCAAACCCTACACTGTACCATACACATTTCCAACAATTTCTTTGATGCTGTTGGTCGCAGCCTGATATAGGCATTTATTTATTTATTTATAAGCATACAAACATAATCTTTACAGGCTTACCCTAATACAATTATGTCGTTTTTGATGCTATATTAATAGCTAATCTTAAGGCATCATTGGGCCTACTATAAAATAAATCATATTGCTCTGCCATGGCATTCAGTAATCGAAGCGCTCGCACGAGCGGCGCCCGCTGCAGCAGCGCGGTGCGCGCGCGCGGCACTTGCAGCAGCGGGGGCCGCCGCCGGCGCATAGTGTACTCGTCCGGCTCACACACACACTCATGCATTCTAACAACCGAGGTATAGCTTAGAGCCTTCCCTGGTAAAGGCCTTTCCTATCCAATACAAAAATAATTTGCCTATTGGAACTAGTATGTAGTTCCTGTAATTATTATAAAAGTACTTGGGGCTGTGCAGTTCCAGTGAACAGTGGTCACTGCGACCTGTCAGATCTATTGTGACTCGCCACCAATTTAAAGTAACTCCTTTAGCCGGGTCGATTCTAGAAAATCTAGTATTGTCCTGGCTTTTAGAGTTTTTATTTCATCCGGTTGAGCTATGTGTCGTCCCAAATGGATGCTTCGTTTGTGGATCAGAGATTCACAGTCACATAGGTGATGGGAAAAATCCTACTTGCAGTATCTGCATACATCAGTCACTCAGTTTCATGTCAAATTGGTATATTTTTAGTTAGCGGTGTCCTGTCAGGACTTTAACCACTGCACTGGCATTGGGCCAGTAAACGAAAAAACATAGAAGCATTTCTAACGCTACAAAATGGCACCACAAAAAGTAAGGCACGATGGGCGTGGTTTCAAAAAGTGAGCTAGCGCCGGTACGAATACCGTTTCCACGGTCGCCGTAGTCATAGGCGCGGACCAATCACAGCGCATGTTTCATCACATTCTAAGAGATGACGTTACTAACGACCCCTTTTTGCACGTATTTTTGTCGGCCTAAACGTATTATCCTTAGTTTGTTTTCAAGTGTTGATACTTCATTACTATATTGCGTGTATATTGCTTGTGTGCTTTACATTTGTGTGTGTTTTGGTGCCGATATTAGAATGATGTTAGTATGAAGGGAATTCTTCTATTTTGTTCGTTCACTGCTCTAGGCCGGGTTGTTATAGTACTTCGGTTCAAACAAATAAAGAAACACACTGTTTATCTTTACAATCCCTACTAATATTATAAATGTGAAAGTAACTCTGTCTGTCTGTCTGTCTGTCTGTGTGTCTGTTACGCTTTCCTGCTTAAACCTCTCAACCGATTTTGATGAAATTTGGTATAGGTATACGTTGAATCTCAAGAACGGACATAGGCTACTTTTTATTAGAAAATAAGGGGGTGAGGGGGGTAATACCACCTTTGAAAGTTTATATGAAAAAATGTTTATTTTTGAAGTAAGAGATATGAAATTTGGCACAAATATAGCTCGAAACTTGGATTAAAATATAGACTACTTTTTGTTTCGAATATTAGGGGAGAAAGGGGTAAAACCGACCATAAAAGGATGTAGTCCACGCGAACGAAGTCGCGGGCACAGCTAGTATTAGTATAAATAGCAAAAAGGTACTCACAGCCGCCGCTTCCTCCTATAAACAGAGTTTTTATACAATGGCCCACTGACATCTACTGTCATTGAAGTTGTTACGTCACTGACAGCCATAGCACTAAAGGACTTTCTTCGTGGGCATCTGATGATATTGACGAGGTAATTGAGATGTGCAGGTGACATCTCTTAGCTTTTATGCAGTCCTGGTACTTATCGAACCTTAAGGTATGAAAGTGACCTAACACAAAATTCTTGAAATTTTTCTAGTCCTTTTTTTTCTCTATATTTCACTTCAAGATTGACCTCATCCCACCTGATGTTAAGTGGTAATGAGGTCATATTCCTTAGAAGCGAAAAGAACAGCATAATAGAGCTGTTACTGAACTTGTCGCCCTTACCTTGAAGGATTGACCCCTGCTACTAATGTAGCAGGAGCTCTGGAAACCTTACTCACACTCAGGAACACAACAACACCGAAGTGATTGTTATTTGGCTGCGGTCTTCTGTAAGGTGGAGGTATTTCACCAGTCAGACTGCTCCAGTTCGAACGATAAATCGCAATGCCCTACCTCTCTTACATCTTACATACTATTAACCCGGCGTCATGGGGGCTGGGTCAAAATTACCCGCACATTTGTAGTTCGCTTATAATTCTTCAACGACGCGCGCGACGTTGCCGCTCTTCGCAGTAGCTGGAGTCATTGAGTCCCTCTACAGGTTTATCCCGCGAAATCAGTTTGGCGAGAGCCGCGTTGAGAGTAACAAGTGTTGTCACGGGAAAAAGGTAATTATGACCCATGCCTGTATTCAGTGTAACTGTTTCATGCCATTTTAATAAATTACTGTTTAAATAATTTATTGTTGTTTATGATGCTTTGTATTAGTGTTTACTACATTGTTTTGAGGTTTTGATGTTTTTTTTTATTTTTTCCGTAGGTAGTAAGAGTAATAATGGATGGCGAAGAACTGGAAAGACATCGTATTATGGCGGTACTTGAAGAATCGGACTCGGATGTTTTGCCGTCTGATCAGGAGTCTGAAGAGGATGATGACCACGTGATGCACACAAATGCTCGTAAGAGGTGTCAGGTGTGTCCTGCAAGCAAATATCGCAAAACTACACACGTATGTGAAGGATGCAACAAGCATATTTGCCCTCAACATATAGTGCCTTTCTGCGCTAATTGTATTGATAAAAATGAAGTCTGAGTAACTAATTTAGATTATTTTATATAAGAAGATAATATAAGAGTTCGATTAGAAAACCAAAGACTGGTATATATTTTTTTATGTTAAGTTTTGCTAAGGAAAGCCAAATTTGTTGATATTTAGTGAATAGTTTTCAAAACCTTGTTCCTATTAATAAAAGTTTATGGTTTTGTATTATCCTTATAAAGTAAATTATTGCATGTTACAAAAAAATATCGTTTTTCTCAAATACATACAGAAATATTCACATTCCTTATCTGGGTAATGATGACCCAGCCCCCACGTCCGTGTAACAATTTTCCACCCCCATGACGCCGGGTTAACTGGCTTTATAAAGCATACTCTTCATTCCTAAATCAGTCTCTACCTTGTTTATTATATCTTTTTTAATCCATAGGTTACCTACGTATTCTCAAGTTTGATTTACACACAGAACATACAGACATTTTGAGTTAGGTCACTTTTATACTAAGTGTGTGTTATGTATTATCAAAAGCACGTCAGACTGACGTTATGACCTTAGCACCGCCCTATGCCGTCCGAATAAGAACTAATATTGATTGCAAGTGTTTACTTGACTTGCTGTCGTACCTACCTACCCTTAGCACAAGAACGGTAATCGAGTAGTTTTATCAATTTTATTATTTTTATAGTACTATACGCCGTACTGGCGAACATTAAATATGAGAAACAGAATTTTTTTATCTCCCCTTGCGGTGCTGGAATTGAACCCACGACCTTCACGTATCGCGCGTGCTGCTCTTACCAACTGAGCTAACCGCAAGTTATCGTGGGCGATGAAATTTTTCTGCTGTATCAACCGTTAGCCTCCGGTAAGTGCCCTCTGCCGAATATGTTTAGAACTACATACTTATCGGCCCGTGGTACATTCGTTGCAGAAATGTTTGAAAACCACGGAATCGAAGACACCTTGGCATATTAATCGATTATCATAATCATCATCATCAGTTGGTAAGAGCAGCACGCGCGATACGTGAAGGCCGTGGGTTCAATTCCCGTACCGCAAGGGGAGATAAAAATTTTCTGTTTCTAGTAGTTTTATGTAGTAACATACAGGCCTAGCAAGCGCCACGCGACTAAATTTTATCGCGCTCTTAACAAACGTCAAAATCGATTGAAGTCAGTGCGTCAGCTGCTGATTGGCTGAAAATACGAGTGCGGTGTGCTATTAGCCAATCAACAGAATTGAAACTTGTCGTCTCATGCGATAAATTTGACGAATTGCGCATGCTAGGGCTATTAGTATGGCAATTTCAGTATTTCCGTTAGTCTCCGCTGCGGGGTTATTACAAATATTATGTAAGTAATGTAAACACCTATAATTGGTGTGCATACCAGAATTTCTCTTTTTAATATTTAACTAAAAATGATATGTCAGTATGTGCACTGTTGGTGTTTCTTTTAAAAAAATAAATAGGGATGTGCTACTTTAAAAAAAATGACTAAGCAACGACTTTGGCAATGGTTTTCTATGAATAACTAGCTGACAACGGATTACATATTAAAAATGCAGAAATTATTATATAAATGCTATATACTAAATACGTTAGCACTTACCTTTTTGTTACTTGTTTTAAAACTGTAATGCTATAATTATAATAAGTTGAGTAAAAAATATCGAAGTACAGTCGCCGTTAGATATATCGGAGCAGACAAAGTGACCAAATACTTCTGAACAGTTTAAAATGTCCATAAGTTCCATACACTACAAGTTACCATTAATATCTGAACATTCATTACTTCAGTAATATCTGAGCAGATGCTAGTCAATAATATCTATACACACAACTAACCAATAATATCTGAACACTCATAAAGTCATTATATACCTATATGTGTCACGCACGTCATGTGTCTCATTTAGCTACCTGTGTAGATGAGTGTTCAGATATTAATGGTTAGTTGTGTGTATAGAAGTTATTGACTAGCATCTGCTCAGATATTACTGAAGTAATGAATGTTCGGATATTAATGGTAACATGTAGTGTATGGAACTTATTGACAATTTTAACAGAAGTATTTGGTCACTTTGTCTGCTCCGATGTATCTGACGGCGACTGTACATTAATAGCAAAGGGCTGATCCTAAAGTACCAGATTAAGATACAAAATATATTAATAATTTTATATCTATATTAAACACCCTGTATAATTAAACTACTCGATTACCGATTTTGTTCGTGCTAAAATTACAATTAATTACGAGTATTATAATTAGTTACAAACTAAAGTCTGGTTTAAATAATATTGAAACTTTATGTAAACTCACTTGAGGCTGAAAACAAAATTAAAGTAAGTTATTTAGAATTGTCTTATTTTAAACCCTGACTTAACTGATAGTATTTTTAACCGACTTAATTAAGGGGAGGTTCTATGTTCAACGGTGTCTGTCTTTTTTTTTCCTTTAATTTACAGTCATGATTAACTCTGTACCTTGTCACATTAAGTCACTGTCTTTCTGACTTATCTAGTTATGCGAAGATTTGGTACGACAAGGTACTCAGGTTAATACGGTGTATGTCGCAGTCATCTGGTTTAATCAGCTATTTGATTGGATCACTAGCGCGTTCATTAAATGACGACGTTTAATTGAATGACTAAAGGACAACTCGTCAAATTGTTTAATATAACGTTCAACTTCTTGACTGAACGTCATTTAGCATAGTCGTTGAATGGGATATAGCTGACTTTGTAATGTTTGATTAGGGTGACCATAAGGTCACCACTTAAGATAACTAAATTTAGATAAAAAAAAAATGAAGACATGACATAACACACCTTAATAAGATTTTTTAATATATTTTTAAAAAAATTAAGTCTTAAGACAATTAGGCTAAAAAAATATTTTTTTACGAATAAGTCACTTTATATCTCAATTTCACTCTAAAAATTATCAACACAGTGCTATTCGATTATATCTGTCCAGCTGTTTGACGCCATCTTTGTTTTGATGAGCACTAACGCCGCAGTGGAAAAAAATGAACTAAATTACAATCACCTGACTGATTACGTCCGCTATCTTCAAAGGGCTATGTTACAATCCGCTAACTTGTTGGACGTTCAGTGAGTCTTATTCATTCAACGTTCGGCCTAGTCATTCAATTAAACGTCGTCATTTAATAAACACGCTAGTGATTCAATCAAATAGCTGTTTCAACCAAATGACTGCGACATATACAAACTTATGATGCTGCCTGTACCTACCTACGTTCACCGAATTGTCCATCAATTGTAAACGATTTTCAAATTGCTTTTTTGTTTTAAAATAGTATACTTAAGTGCTCGTCCCATAATAAAAAAATCAGGGCCTGGGGACGTTAATTTATATCTCCATTAAAAGTATCCTAAGTGTAATTTAACCTACTTGAATAAAGAAATATTTGAGTTTGAGTTTGGCTTCGCGCCATCTCTGAGGTCTCGGGTTCGATCCCCGGTCGGGTCAATATGGGAAACGAACTTTTCTATATTGTCTCGTGTCTGGGTGTTGTGGCACCGTCGTTGTTTCTGATTTTTATAACACATGTGCTTAAGCTACTTACCACAGAATCAGAGAAATGTATGTGATGTTGTCCAATATAATATGTATACGATCAAATTGAGAACCTCCACCTTTTTTTGTCGGTTAAAAAGAAGCACTTACCACAGGATTAGTTCTTACAGAACTTGATGATAAAAGAAATACGTAGACGGAAACTAATTGGAGGGCTCTTGAAATAATACTGGAACAAAATAGGTTAAGTACAGTCTAGGGAACTACTGTGTACAGAGTGGCGGATTTATACTTTTGCCGCCAGTAGGCTATAATATTTTTGCCGCTCCTTCTGACCTCTGCATTTCTATCCAACCTCCCAACAAGAAAAACAAAAGAGTTTGAAATTGTATATGTCACCGTAAGATTGTAAAAATCGTTAGATTACAATCTACCTCGCGAGATTGTAAACTGTCGACAGATTGTGAACCGTAACTGGGGATTGCAATTTAACGGATTATTTTTCGCTTTATTGTAATCTATCGAAGTGAAACCGTTAAATTACAATCTGTTAGGCGTCAAACTGTCAACTGTCCGAAAGCTCTTCCTGATTGGTCGGTTTATTGTATGAGCGACCAATCACGACCAGCCTTTGTATGTCCGCGTAAAGTAGGAATGAAATTCAATTCAAATCATTTCTTTTATTTAAAGAAATAGGGATGTCGTTTAAGTAAAATAAATGCACTTCAAAAAATCTTCAAGTACATATTTATTTACTATTTACTAGGTAATCAATAATCCTGACATACGTTGAGAAATAATTGTACCGAAATATTTATTCTTTAAACACTCGAAATTATAATTGAAAATTACAATAAAATGAAACAATTATTTTGTCTTTTAACACAAATTAAAATTGGAAAATTTTACGAAACTTTTATTAACAAATATTTAGTCCTTTAAACCTACCATAAATTAATAGTATAAAGACAACAAACGAAATAACAAACAAATATGGCGAATGACGGGGCGGCGGGGGGCACATAACTCTCAACCAATCAGCGCGCGAGATGCATTTCGTTCTACATCAGTTCACAATTTGACCGACTCCCATCGATAGATTACAATATAACGAAAAATAATGCGTTAAATTGCAATCATAATGTTACGGTTCACAATCTGTCGACAGTTTACAATCTCGCGAGATAGATTGTAATCTAGCGATTTTTACAATCTTACGGTGACATATACAAACGTGCTGAAAGCACGTGAACATCCAATACAAATACCTACCATTAGGTATTAATTTTTTTTTTATTTCTCTCTGACAAAAAAAATTTGGGGCAAATTTGCCGCCCCCTAAAATCTGCCGCCCTAGGCTCCAGCCTACTCAGCCTTCTGGTCAGCTTTATCCGTTTGTACAGTCAAATGCTACATAAAATATTAATAATTTAGTTCGTAACAAGTTAGTAACGGGTTCTATTTAATCAAGCATCAAAAAAATACTAACATAATATAAATAATAGTGTGCCGACCTACGACATGACCTATAAGTCGACACAAATACAGCGTCAGCAGAATTGGCGTAGTAAACAACGCTCCATACGTAATGCGTGACATCGATATCCTACATCGCGATATCAGAGTTTTCGTCGCCACTAAGTATATATACGACAAACCAAGATTGGTAGTGGGGCCTTGGTCCCCGAGCAGATAACACCTAGCTCGGCGGAAGTACTTCCACTTTTAGTAAAGAACATACGTTCCTTACAATAGGTTGGCGACAAATTTAATAAGTGAGCTACTTAAGCTTGAGCGCCTTTAAATAAGTAAACAAAGCAGATTATTTTACGTAGTTCAATAGATATTTAAAAAAAATTAGAAACGTTTTTTTCATTTGCTAAATTAATACAAAAATATTGCGATAAAAGAATGCTAAGTTGTACAAGATTTCGTGTCGACTAATGTCCGCATCTAATATTTGTAAAACGAAACGTTCCATTTACGAATACAGTGGAGCGTCGATTATCCGAACGTCGCTTAACCGAACGACCGCTTATCCGAACAGTAGTAACGCGCGGGTCAACCCTCCCCCGCACGCCTCCCGCGTTTTAGTTTCGCGCACTTATCGCGACTCGTTCATCTGTTATTGTACTCGTATGTAACTTTTAAGAAACCGCTGTGGATGATAAAGTAAATTTTACCGCGTGAAAGTAAACTCTTTTTTAAAATGCTTAAACGTTAGCGTGTTTTTGTTCATTCCCTATTTGTCATTAAAGATATAAATGTAAATAATATGGTTTTAATTTACCTCTATGTAAAAATGTATGGCTGAATCAATATACATATAGTTAGTTCGATTATCCGAAAATACCGATTTTCCGAACACCCACGTCCCCCAATTAGTTCGGATAATCGACGTTCTACTGTAGTAATAAACGATATGAGGCGTAAGCTAAAAAAGACCTGACGACAGCTGGCATGGAAAGTAAATCACGGAACGGTATTGACGATCTCGTAGCCGGTTGGAGAAAAACGGATAGTCATTTTTGACATTACGATTCGTAAATTATTGGAACCGTTCATAAGAGAACAACCCGTTTTCATGTGTTGTTTTGTCCTGTGGTCCAAACTGATCAATTTTATAAGAGCATTGGGCCGTTCGCCCCGCTGCAATCACTGTGGGGCGAATCGACACATATAAAGAACAGTATTTGGGTGATTCGCCACGCGGTCCGAATCAGACGTGGGGCGAAACAACTAACGACTCACCGCATTAAGGTAATTCACAAAAATATAAAAAAAAAACAAATACATTTTCGTTTCGGCTCATTAGGTACGTAACTGTTCTCATATATAAAAATAAATTTAACGGCCTCGGTGGTGCAGTGGCAGGTACGCGGACAAAGCGCGAAAGGTCCCGGGTGCGATTCCCGGTCAGGTCAATTTGGAAAAACGAACTTTTCTAAATTGACTTGGGGCTGGGTGTGCGGCTGTGCGCCCCAGTTAGTATCCGTCGTCTGGTGCTCATAGTACAAGGGAAAACCTTAGTTTGAGACCAGGCGATTGTTGTGATTGTCTGGCGCATTTATTTGTTACTTATCTTATATATAAAAATATGAATCGCTGTTCGTTAGTCTCGCTAAAACTCGAGAACGGCTAGACCGATTTGGCTAATCTTGGTCTTGAAAGAAATGTGGAGGTCCAGGGAAGGTTTAAAAGGTTAGAAATTTAAAAAAAATTGACGTTCCGTAGTTCGCCGGGACAGCTAGTTTATTTATAAATCTGTTCGTTAGGTCTCGCTAAAACTCGTCAGCGAGTAGACCGACTTGGCTTATGTTGGTTTTGAAATCATTGTGAACCTCCAGGGAAGGTTTAAAAGAAAAGAAATAGCAGTACAACTTTCGCCGGGACATTTTTTACCAAAATGTAAGGAAAATATGTTCTTTACTAAAAGTGGAAGTACTTCCGCCGAGCTAGGTGTTATCTGCTTGGGGAACAAAGTCCGACTACTAATCTTAGTTTGTTGTATATATAGTGGCGACGAAAACTCTGACATCGCGATGTAGGGTCGATGTATTGATTGGCTAATTGTGCATTACGTATGGAGCGTTGTTTACTACGCCAATTCTGCTGACGCTGTACATATTTGTGTCGACTTGTAGGTAATCTCGTAGGTCAGCACAAACATTTTACTTCGCTTCCCTAATATCTTAAAATGAAAATAAAAAAAACTTACCTTATAGTTATCATTTTCGCTATTTACAGAAACACCAAGCGACGCGTTGTATAGTTATTTTCTCCACATCGGAGTAACAGAAACCATAAAATGTTGATGCAATATATCCATAACTGTTACTCGAAAATGAGTTTTGTTTTTCATCTGGCAATAAAGTTTTATTTGGCAATCGTTCAGTATAAAAATCTTTAACGTTGTGTAGTTTTTAGTTAGGATGTTTCCAAACAAAATACTTTGTTGGCTTACTCCCAAACACGAAACAAATAAACGAAAGGTTTCGTTTTTTTATATTGCACTTCAACATTAACCTCATACCACCTGATGTTAAGTGGTAATGAGGTCCTTGCTTAAGGGTGACAAGTACAGCATCATAAATTTGTTACTGGACTTGTCGCCCTTACCTTGAAGGCTTGACCTCTGCTACTAATGTAGCACCCCCAAGGAGCTTTGGAAACCTTACTCACACGCAGGAACACAACAACACAGAAGTGATTGTTATTTGGATGCGGTATTCTGTAAGGTGGAGGTATTTCACCAGTAGAAGATTAAACAAAAGTTTAGATATGCAAATGGTTTATGATTTGAATTTATACTAATAAATAATTTAACACTGTCAATCATAAAATCAAAATCTATGAATATTTGTATGGAACAAAACAAAGAAAACGTGTAGGATTGTAATGAATGCAACTATCGCGTCACATCACTAGCCTACTTGATATGAAGTCGTTGGCGTATGGGACATCAAAATATTTTAGGCGTTTTTGTTTTTATCTGTTTAAAAACACTATAAAGCCTGTTTCGTCTGGCGAAATAAAAAAAATGGGCTTAAGTCCTGTCCATCTTACAAAATTACAAGAGAAACAAATATTTAATGCATCGTAAAGGTATTTAATTAAAGTTGGTACAAATACATTGTACTATAATCAATCTGTAAAACCTATTTCTGTAAAGTTTTTGTGCAATAAAGTATATCTATCTATCTAATACAATGAGTAACTTCTATAGAAGTAGTGGCGTTGACGGCAGAAAAATCCTGAACTTCTATAAAAGTAGTTGTCGGTTATTAGGTTAACAAATTTCATGACGGTATGTATTATTATTGTTTTTTTTCTACAATATCTTAAATTGATCAACCAACTTCTTACAAATAACTGACGAACAATTTACATAATTTCACAAAATCTTTTTAAACGCCAAGTATCGAACCCTAAATCCTTGCATCAGTTGGTTCGGTGACTATACGTGAACGCAGGACTCTACACGCAGGATCACCGAACCAGATTTAATATTGGCGAATTTCCTAATCACTTACCTGAGCAGTGAGTTGACGATGACGTAATGATACGACACGTGCGTATTTTAAGGTTGAGGCGCGTCGTTATTTCGAGAAATAAGCAAGTATATTCCATTTTATTATGCCTAGGTTATCCAAGAAACCCAAGATTTACCAATTTGTATTCAATGTTGTGTTCCTTCCTTTTTAATCCATAATTTACTTATTGAGACAACAAGGATATGTCTAGTAAGTGTTGTTTATTTTATATTTGTTTATTTTTCGATAATTTCTTTCCTTTATTCAACCAATTTCTTCTAAATAACTTCCCAACAATTAATTAAAAATCTATTTAAACGACGAGATTAGAACCCTCAATTCTTGCGTCTACCCCAGACGCTAGACACACCGAGCCACCGATCCCATATTTGATCTGGCGAATTACCGAATCACTTACCTGTGCAGTGAGTTAACAATGACGTAATGATACAACTCGGGCGTATTAAGGTTGAGACACCTTTACTTATTAATTTACTTATTGAGACACATTAACAGGAAATGTCTAATAAATATTGTTATTTTATATTTGTTTCTTTTTCGATAATTTATTTTATTAATCACCGAATTTAATTTATATAACTTACTGTTTAAGTATGAAGTTAAATTTTTGTTGCGTAATCCAGCCTCCGCGAAAGCAATTAGCTTTTTAAAAAGCAAAATTAAAAAAAAAAGAATAAACAGTCACTTGGAGAAAATTGTTGTAAGAAAGAATAAGAATAACACAAAAAATTTTCACAAAATCTTTTTTACATAAAGTATCAAACCCTCATTCCTTGCGTCTACCCCAGACGCTACACATACAAAGCCACCGATTCCACACTAAAGTCGGCGAATTTTCGACTTACTTAAGTAGCGAGTTAACGATGACGTAATGATACGACACGTCACACTTGCGTCGTTATTGTGCGGCATAATGCGGAAGAGAGACACGAAGCATTCAGACATCAGCTCCAGTTCTGAGTAGCATGATGTGAAGTTGCCGCGGCTGTACGACTTTGAAGAGTTGAATAGGAGCGACTGAAACAATAAATAAATAAATAAAAAAATAGAAATATTGTTAATTAATTAGGATAACAATTACAAAATCAGTTGTCGGAACCTCCTTTTAAGCATATCAATGCCTGTGCCAGGAGACTCCGCTCTTTCTTAACAAGTTCCAAGAACTAACTATAAGTTTTAACAAAAATATAAACAATACACTAAAGGTAGTACAAACATTTAACTCAAATATATATTTAGTATCTATATATATACATATATATATACACACACATACATATATTTAAGATGATAATATCAGTTAACCATATTTTATGGTTCTATATCTAAGTGTAAGTTTGTGTTGTATATTACATATATGTGTATATTTGTATGTACGTGTATGTGTGTGTGTATGTGTGTGTGTGTGTTTGTGTATGTAGTAAGTATGCAAATTAGATACTTATTAGAACTGAATACATTACTTCATCAGGGTGTTAGTAAATTATAATCCACGTCACCAATAATCACCTCATATAATCCATAAATGTTTCTATATCATCGTAGCTTAAATCTTTTACCCAATTTTTTACTAAAGATTTACACTCATGATGTGTTTTGTTGTATATAAGTATTTTCTTATTTACTTTATTATATAGATACGCTGAACGTGATTCAAATTGCATCCTAGCAAAGTGTGTTTTCCTATGAGGAACGTACACTACATTCTTATTTCTTCTCCTACCAACTATGCAAGCCTTGTAAGTAAGTTTTCTATGTCTTTTTAAAATTGTCTGTATAATATACAGTTTCCGCACTGTTAGTAAGTTACTGATTTGGTATAGGTTTTGCGTTGAAAATGATTTTTTTTTAAGTACATTACTTTAAGCAAGGTACGTTGTGCTCTCTCCACTTCTAAAAAACGGGTCTTGTGTGCACCACCCCAGATCGGGATACAATATGTTATTATAGATTGGACTAGAGAGGTGTATATTTTGTTAAGTAGGTTATTAGAATCACCCGTACTGGTTGTTCCGTTTATTGGTGCAATATATCTCAATGATTTAAAGATCCAGTTGAATTTACGAATTCGTGTAGTGATTTGTTCAATTTGGGGATACCACGATAGCCTTTGGTCTATCATCACCCCCAAATATTTTACATACTCAGCTTTATCTATTTGTGGGCAACTACACGTATTGTCGAGACCACTCAAGACTCCACAGGTGTGAATTTTTACATTGAAATCTTGGCATGGTTGAGAACCGTTATAAATACTAAAGCATACGTTATTGGTCTTGTTGGTATTAAGGGTGAGAAGATTATTTTTCAGCCATAAAGCGACCTGAGCCATGCCCCGCTCCACGGTTATTTTTACATTTGACCAACTGCTACCAGTGAAGACGATTGCCGTATCATCAGCGTATGAGAATATATTCGCATTGGTAATAGGTGTGTTACAGAGATCATTTATGTAAATTAGGAAAAGTGTAGGGCCCAAACGCTTCCCTGGGGAACGCCACATGATATATCAACGTCATTACCTGTACAGGTGTCAAGTTTTACTTTTTGTTTCCTATTGGACAGGAACAGACAAATTGACCAAATACTTCTGAACACCACACCGCAAGGGGAGATACAATTGTTCTGTTTCAAATACTTCTGAACAGTTAAAATGTCAAAAAGTTCCATACACCACAAGTTACCATTAATATCTGAACATTCATTACTTCAGTAATATCTGAGCAGATGCTAATAACATCTGAACACTCATAACGTCAATATGTGTCACGCACGTCATGTGTCTCATTTAGCTAGTTCAAATATTCATGGTAACTTGTGGTGTAGATACCCTTAGAATAAGGAAAGTAATATATCTATGGGTGTACCTATAGAACTTTTTGACATTTTAACTGTTCAGAAGTATTCTGTCACTTTATCTGCTCCGATATATCTGACGGCGACTGTACTGGTATTACCAAATCATATTACTTAAGTGAATGTAATGTCAAAACATTTTCAGAAATTTGTTTTACAGACAACTTATAATATAATATATACTTTAGGCTTATTATACCTAGAAAGTGATTTATTTTAGACAACCTCATCATTGATACGCCAGTGCAAACACATCAATTAAGATTTTTTTTAAATTATATTTAATTTTTGTATGGACTTATCTCGCGCCATAAAGCAACGCGATGATCCCGCCAATGGCTAGTATTCCGAGAAACACGTTGTTTAATAATTTTGAGACGGCGGCCATCTTGAATAGATTTTTATCAAACATAGCTAAAAACACACCCGATTTATTCATTTTTCAAACAAAAAAATCAAAATCGTTTCATTTGTTCGGGAGCTGCGGTGCCACAGATACACACACAGAGACGTCAAACTTATACAAGAAGCATGGACTTAATTTATTATTTTAGGTCCATGACAAGAAGACACTCCGTCGATTTTGCGTCAGGGGTTAAAAAAATGACCAGTGACGAGACTTAATTCGTTTCTGAAATGATATGTTAATAATAAACAAATAAGTTCGAGTATACCTTCAAATCGTTGATAACAGACTTGACAAGCACGAAGGTCACATTCCCAGAGTCAGCGATGTTCAGATACGTAGACGCCTTACATATCATCTGCTTCGAGTTATTCTGAGGACCTTGAGTAAGAGAGCCAGTTACTACTGAGGTCCGGAAGAATCCAAGTCTTTAGAGAGGTAGGGCATAGTGATTTATCGCTCGAACTGGAGCAGCCCGACTGGTGAAACACCTCCTTACAGAAGACCGCAGCCGAATAACAATCACTTCTGTGTTGTTGTGTTCCTGCGTAAGGTTTCCAGAACTCCTACAATAGTAGCAGAGGTCAAGCCTTTAAGGTAAGGGCGATAAGTTCAGTAACAGATTTATTATCTTGTACTTGTCACCCTTAAGCTAAGACCTCATTACCACTTAACATCAGGTGGGATTAGGTCAATCCCGAAGGGCATTATAATTAATATCTGGAGTGCACCATTGTCTCCAGACTAGCGACACTAATATTCGTTTCCCATATTGATCCGACCGGACCACAAAGATGGGGTGACGCCAAAGTCTGGCCCGCTCGCCTCTCGACTACGGTGGTTGTGGTCCGTTGCCTACAACAATTAAATTAAAAATTTAATAAAACCCCCGACCCAAAAAAAGTACGCAATTATTATGGCAAAAGGTCAAAAATGCTAAACTCTATAAAAAGCAACAAATAACTTTTAACACTACGTAAGTACCTACCAACTAAAGCGTGTCAGACTATCTACTCGGAACTTTGTGCCACCTTAATGTCGGAGGCATAACCGCTAATGTTTAACTGCAAATGGTTATCTTGGCCTGCTGTTGACCGTACGTATGAATTTTTTGATTTATTTTTGTCGCGTCGGGGGCCGCTCCAATTTATTAGCCTAACGTTAGAAGCACACATTAAGAAGTCCTCAATCCCATTCTTATCCATACTAATATTATAAATGCGAAAGTAACTCTGTCTGTCTGTCTGTCCGTCTGTTACTCTTTCACGCCTGAACGGCTCAACGGATTTTGATGAAATTTGGTATAGGCATACGTTGAATCTCAAGAACGGACATAGGCTACTTTTTATTAGAAAATAAGGGGGGGGGATGGGGGTAATACCACCTTTGAAAGTTTATATGGAAAAATGTTTATTTTTGAAGTTAGAGATATGAAATTTGGCACAAATATAGCTCGAAACTTGGATTAAAATATAGACTACTTTTTGTTACGAATATTAGGGGAGAAAGGGGTAAAACCGACCATGAAAGGATGTAGTCCACGCGAACGAAGTCGCGGGCACAGCTAGTACAAATATAATTGTAATAGCTTACTAACTCGCGCGCATAGTGCGGACGTCACCACCACGCACGACGCGAGTGTTTGATTTAGGTAATTATTATTGAAGGTAAAAAGCGGTCCCCCGACACGCGACAAAATTTAATCAAAAAATTCATACGTACGGTCAACAGCAGGCCAAGATAACCATTTGCAGTTAAACATTAGCGGTTATGCCTCCGACATTAAGGTGGCACAAAGTTCCGAGTAGATAGTCTGACACGCTTTAGTTGGTAGGTACTTACGTAGTGTTAAAAGTTATTTGTTGCTTTTTATAGAGTTTAGCATTTTTGACCTTTTGCCATAATAATTGCGTACTTTTTTTGGGTCGGGCGTTTTATTAAATTTTTAATTTAACTTTTTATTTCATGCTTTTTGAAGGACCTCATTAATAATTCATTCTTTCATTTAATTTATTTTATGATATGTAGAAATATTTATTTATCTTTTGTTTACAAACATACATTTATTGAAAATAGGCTGAGTGGCCAAAGGATGTTGTCCAGAAGAGAAAAATGCGGTGACTAAGAAACAATAAAGATTAAACATTGGTCATTCTAGATTTTCCGCATAAATATATTAAATCGGTTTAAGGCTCCCACAGACTCATGCGATATCGCATCGCAAAAAAATCGCGCGATATTATTCTTAATACATTTTGTTCTAAATTACTTGCCGCAGCAGTGTGTGGGGTAAAATGCGATTTAGAACAAAATGTACTTAGAATAATTACCGTGCGACGTTCCTACGTTGCGATACCGCATGAGTCTGTGGGAGCCTTTATCCGTTTCATTCCGGCATTCCAGGGTTTCATCTGCCACATCCCATTTCCAGCATCAGGTCCTCGTCAATTAGAAACATGAAGAGAACCAGTCAAGACAATTTAACGAGCCCAAACTCGATGGGTTTATTAAAAGGCAGTCCAGGGTTACGTCACCTATCTTCGAGCACCTAACAGCAGACCAGCTCAGTGGTTCCAGAAGACATTAGTGTTTCAAATGTCAGATCCACATATGCTTGCAAGCAAACAGTGCATGTAACGTTCCTATTACACCTAACAAACGACCTAATGACCTAAAAGACCAGAACCGATTTCCACCAAACATAGCTAAGAACACTCTCGACGGATATGCCTTTCAAAAAAAAAACTGCATTAAAATCGAATCATTTGTTTGGGAGCTACGTTGCCTCAGAGAGAGACACACACACACACTTACACACACAGACACGTCAAACTTATAGCACCGTCGCTTTTGCGTCGGAGGTTAAAAACGGCGAGCATGCTCGACGTTTGGTTTATGCTGGATGATAAACTAGAAAAGTTCATAGAGCGGCTCCTTGCTCTAGTCTATACCTACCTTACCCTAAGGTAAGGTAAGGAACAACCTAAGTTGTGGGTTTGATTGCCATCTTGGATTTTGGCGGCCATATTGGATTTGAAATTTGCCGTAGAGTGCAGTATTCTGCCATGGACTTAGTTTTATTATATTAGGTCCATGTATCCTGCTACTAAATCACTTTCATTTGATACCTATATGGAGGCAGTTGGGCCAAAAAACAAATGGGTTATTCGTCATTTTCTGACGGCGGCCATCTTGGATTTGAAATTTGTCACAATAAATGTATTTTGCTACTCAAGCCCTTTTATATGATACCCATATTGTGGGAGTTGTGTTAAAACATACAATCCATATCTTTGTGACGGCGGCCATCTTGGATCGATTTTTATCCAATATAGCTAAGGTCACTCTCCGCTTATTCACCTTTCAAACAAAAAAAAACTAAATCAAAATCGGTTCATTTGTTCGGGAGCTACGATGCCATAGACAGACACACACATACACACACAGACACGTCAAACTTATGAAACTTCGTTTTTTCGTCGTTTTTGCATCGGGGTTTAAAAACAGGCAATTCAAACTTTATTAGCGTGTCCAAACAAACTCTTTAGCATTATACTATTAGTATATAGTATATAAGTACTATAGTAGGTATATATAAGATGTTATGTGTAAAAAAATAAAACAGTTTCGTTAAAAAATAAAAATACATATATTTGGAAAGTGTTACAGTATGTACATATTTATAGCTCTGTTTGTCCGTTCCTCATTTAGCTTCTTCAGTTTTTTCCTGGTACGTGATCACCCCCTTTTCAATCAGGTCTGGAATCTCTACAGCCAACCACGGTCCCAGCTGAGGACAATAGGAAATTTTAATCATAATAAAATACCTAGACACCACGAAACCTGCAGAATGAGGGTGTTCCCGCATGAAAAATCCACTAGATGGCGATACGTAGACGTGGGGTTGATTGGTGATTTAAATGTCATGGTGACATATCCGTCAATGTCATGTAAACCACAACCAATCACGTATCAGTTGGACCCCACGCCTACTTATCGCCATCTAGTGGATTTACCGTACGCGAACACCCTTATTAGCTCTTAGCAGCCATCTTGTTTTATTTACGTCTACTTTTTGAAAATACAAAACAGAAGGAAATGTTCTTTAATTTAGCAATTGCTTAATCTTGTTTTAAGTTAATTAGTAATAAGTTTAGCTTTTTATTTGTAAAAAAAAACTACTGAGTTTCTTGCCGGTATCTTCTCGGTAGTTATAGGTTCCGAACCGGAGGTAGCTTCATTTGCATTGTATAGAGACGATTCATAAGTATTACAAATGTAATCTACATGAATAAAAAATATTGACTTCGACTTTGACTTTGACTTGAATTTTCGTATGTCGATCTGAAAACCTCTTTGATTAAAAATGATCTCCCACTCTAGTACATAAAAATTTACAACTCTTGAACTCACTCATTGGTTGTCATTTGGGTAGAAGTAGAAGGGGTCAGTTTAGCTTGGAGTGATTTTTTTTATATTGCACTTCAACATTGACCTCATCCCACCTGATGTTAAGTGGTAATGAGGTCCTAGCTTAAGGGCGACAAGTACAGCATAATAAAGCTGTTACTGGACTTGTCGCCCTTACCTTGAAGGCTTGACCCCTGTTACTAATGAAGCACCTCCAGGAGCTCTGGAAACCTTACTCACACGCAGGAACACAACAACACAGAAGTGATTGTTATTTGGCTGCGGTCTTCTGTAAGGTAGAGGTATGTCACCAGTCGGGCAGCTCCAGTTCCCTACCTCTTTTCAAACTGTGCGTACAAATAGTTACTTACTCCAAGAGCCATAGCATGCGCGATTCCAAACTTAGGCACATTCCGGGCCCATAGAGGTTTGAAATGGTCTGTAAGGCATATCTTTCCACCTCTGTACATCTTCGCAGTCTTTCCATCAAGACCCGGAAGCGCCAGCTCAGGGGCTGTGGTCGGATACGTTATTGGTATCTGGAAGAGAAAGGTCAAATTATTGATAAAATAAAATTAATTATACACTTCCAATAATAAACCCCCACATACTTTCTCAATAAATACATCAAGAAAACAAATTTGAAATTGAAAATTTATTTAAAAAGAGTTTAAACCCTATTTAAAAGCCTTTAATTAGGGTTGACACTTGACATTGGCGGAAGCACCGCGTCATCATAAACGTGGAACAGAGTCCGTAAAAAAAAAGTCGGCAACATGATGGCTCATATCCAGCTCGAAGGACCAACCGTGTTTGTGTTTGTACAACATAAAAACGCAATAGTCTATTGGTTCAAATTTGGACTGGTTCATAACATCAGCTTCCTGGGTTTGATTACTTCGTCATAGAAAAGTTTTTTTCAATATAGCTCAGGTTTGAAACTACTACGACATTAATTTCCAGTGGTCTCTACTGAGTGATTTCCACAGACTCAGGCAACATAACTAAAGTTAAATATATTAATTGAAAAATATACTTTACTCAACCAAGGAATTGAACCCAGGATGTCAAGCATAAAATCCAGTACTAAAACTATTACACTTCACTTCACTTAGTAAGAGTAAAATACGAATACATTTATTGGAATTAGAACATAAACCTAATTGACAAAACGCATCCATGCCGCGTTTTGTTACTCAACGAGCGATCCGCGCGCCTCTAGTGCATTGTAACAACACTATCTTCTCTCTGTCTGCTGTGGTCGCTAACTGGTTGAATCTTGTAACGTTTTTCCGATTAAAATCTTCTATTAACTTTAAATCTAGTTTTTCTTTACAATAGGTTATGATAACTTAAACTCACATCAAACTCCAAATCAAACTCGTACTTGAGCAAGTTGTGGACGAACCAACATTTACCGAACCACTTAGTGCCCGTTTTGTCAGATTCTAGCCGGAACCAATCATTATCAGCAGCTTTGTTGTTTTGCACGTACTGGAAAATAAATAAAACTAATTATTAGAAACAGAACAAATTTATTTTTTTCAAAAGATTTACATCCATACTAATATTATAAATGCGAAAGTAACTTTGTCTGTCTGTCTGTCCGTCTGTTACTCTTTCACGCCTAAACGGCTGAACAGATTTTGATGAAATTTGGTATAGGTATATGTTGAATCTCAAGAACGGACATAGGCTACTTTTTATTAGAAAATAAGGGGGGGATGGGGGTAATACCACCTTTGAAAGTTTATATGGAAAAATGTTTATTTTTGAAGTTAGAGATATGAAATTTGTCAAAAATATAGCTCAAAACTTGGATTAAAATATAGACTACTTTTTGTTTCGAATATTAGGGGAGAAAGGGGTAAAACCGACCATGAAAGGATGTAGTCCACGCGGACGAAGTCGCGGGCACAGCTAGTTATTTATAAAACTTTTGCACGACCGCACCCGCTTCTCGATATATCTACAATTTCCTCTACTTAAAGTTGTCTGAAACAGATTTCTGAACTTTCTAGCAATAAGACTGCCTAAATTGTACTTGATTATGTCTTTTCAAATGTCCAATTTCCGTAAAATTTTCTGTGAAATAAAGTGTATCTATCTATTATTTTTAGAACCTACTCAATTTAATCTCAATGGTGTGTGATGTGATACCACAACCTTTATAAAACGTATGATGCTCTTCAAACTTTTTAGGAAATCTTTTTCGTTATCTTAGAGTATCCCAACTGCGAAGTAAGTAATTACCTCAAATGTGGCCTGATTAAATCAGACACTTGTTACATGTAATCATCTTAGTGAATTTAGCAAGTAATAGTAGTAGCTCTTTACGGGTAACAACCCAAAAAACATTGATTTACAGTTAAAATACCACACAATAAAATAAGTCATAGTAAATTTTCATTTTATTTATTTAATCTTAGTAGTTCGTACAGTCAATAAATAAAGTATTGATACTATCGACATAATGCTGCCTGTATTCTTGCTATTATTTACACACACAGCTGCATATAGCTTCTCGTATAACAAAGTGTCAATTCTTTGGCAAACATAAATCTCGGCGACAAATGATGAGTACGATTAGCAAGTGTACATGTTTTAAATGTGTGTGCATTAGTTGACATTGTGACACTCGGACTTCCTATTAACTCAGCAATTTGACCGATATTATTATATCTGTGGTGCAACATAACCAAAATATCGGGCAGTAAGCAGTTTGTATTAACTACTAAATAAAAATGGTGTTGCATCACTTGTTCAATTATTTTAAATGTTTAAAATGGAATGCAAAAGTCTTAAAGTTTAAATTAGGTGAATAGTAATACATAGTTGCTTATAATATTTATCATTCCATTGGATTAATAACAGTTTTAGAATAGAAAAACAACCCTGTATATATTAGAAACAGAAATTTTTTACCTCCCCTTGCTTGAAATTTATCTGTTTCTAATATTTAAAGTTTGCTAGTACAACGTAAAGTACTATGTATAAAAATAAAAAATCTAACAACCCTGTATGTCTTGGTGCAAAAAAATTTAAGCTTTTTCTTGTAATAAAAACCATAGTTTCTTGCCGTTATCTTCTCTGTGGTTATAGGTTCCGAATCGGAGGTAGCTTCATTTGTTTTTTAAACAACATAAATATTACTCGTGTAATTTAAATGATTAAGATTTCTTAATTGCATTCTCATTTATGCCTGAAAGTTCCTAACCAACAGAGATATCCTCACAAAATAGATATTGACTCATGTTTATTTATTTATTTATTACTCAGTAAAAAAATGTTTTTTTCACTTTTCACTAAGGCAATACACATTCGGATGTGTATCCATACCATGTTTTTCTAGAGTAATAGATAGTAGGATTGTTTCTTAACTAATCATTACGACTAGATAACAAGGGGATACTGTTTTCATTAGTCTGTTCTGTAACAGACTAATTAAAACAGGTTTCCAGCTTAAAGAAAGTTATTCCTAACACTGTTGACATTTTGTTTCAATGAAATTGTTATATATTTATATAAAATGTATGAAACACCGCCTTGTAACTACGTTTTACTGAAACTGTACTGATAGTTTGGATAAATTTTAAAAGAGTTTTACCTTAATTAAGGCCTGATATTCCTCTTTTAACCTGTTGACCCATAGCTCCTTATCTCTTGGCCCAGCCTTAGTCTGAAGCAAAGGAATGCTGCTAAGAGTCTTCCTTGTGCTTTCGTCAACCATTTTAAAGTATTTAATGTACTTAAACCATACTATTTCGAATTAAAATTAGAAGAAATTCGAATTAGCGTTTTGGTGTGTTGGACTTTCACCGAAGTGTCAGGTAAATGTCAACATGACGTCGACGTGTCTCGACGCCATTGTTCTTCGTTCGGATACATAAAAGAAATGGTTTGACCTAAACAGCAACAGGGCCAATTTTAAATTGGACGAAACTGTGTCTGTGATAGCATAAAATTAATATTTTTCACTTTGTTACGATCTTGGTAACAGTTTTGGTTACCTGAATTGTTCGTTAGGATTTTTTAAATCTCAGATTGGTATTTTAGGAACAGCGTCAGCGTCAGCGAGGTGTCTGTAATGGAAATTAATTGCATTATATATGGCAAAAAAACATGTTAATAATAAATTGAAGCACAAAATAATATTTCACCAATGTAAGCACAAAAATTTTTATGTGAATTGCAAAAAAAATCGATCTCAAAAATAGCTGACCTCCTTTCTTTCTTCACAATTCAAAAATGATCGGGCAGCCTTTTCCAAATAAAAAGAAAAATAGTCAAAAAACAAAATAACGATAATGCGTCAAGCGATGTGGCTCGCGTAACGTAAAAAAAAGTACAAAAATACCAAAAAAATAATTAAAGAAACGTTTGTAAAAAGGTAAGTCTCAAAATAATTGTTACAATTCTCGTTTCGGGGAGTCTAAGCACTTTTTCTGCTAAAAATGTTTAGTTGACACAAGCCTTTGTACCATTGTACGGTTAGGTACAGTCAGCAAACTTAGTTGCTTCACAGATTTTTTACTTAAGAGGTTTATTCACTATTTTAAGGGTTGCAGAGATCTGAAAGGGTTGAGAGAGATTAAAAAAACTAGTGATTAAAAAAATGCAGCAGGTAGCAGACCCCAGTCTTCGTAATAAATACACCAGCAGGCCTAGCATGCGCCACGCGATAAAATTTTATCGCGCTCTTAACAATCGTCAAAATCGATTGAGCTGCTGATTGGTTGAAAATACGAGTTCGGTATGCTATTGGGTGTTGTGGTACCGTCGTTGTTTCTGATTTCTGTAACACAAGTGCTTAAGCTACTTACCACAGAATCAGAGCAATGTATGTGATGTTGTCCAATATTTATTTATTTATTTATATTATTAGCCAATCAACAGTATAACTTTGTCGTCTCATGCAAGAAATAAATAGCTAGACCTGCAGGATAAATAAATAGATACCTACACTCTATTTCAAAGAAAAAAATACAGAAATTGGTTTACAGGTATATTCAAGTCCCTAAAATTTAGGCGGTCTTATCGCTAGGAAGCGATTTCCTATAATTATATGATCTGAAAAATATTTTCACTTTCTTTTCAGATTAAAGATTTCATTCTTGCCACAAACTACAGTTTTCAAGAGTTCCTTAAAATAATCTTGTGAAGTCACTGCTCATTGTGTAATGGCAAGTAGAAAAAAGTAAGCTGAAATTATCTTCTAATACTAACTAGCGGCCGCCCTCGACTTCGTACGCGTGGATTTAGTATTTTCTAGCAACAAATATACATGGTCGTTTTACCCCTATCTCCCCTAATATTCGAAACAAAAAGTGGTCCATATTTTAATACAAGTATCGAGCAATATTTGTGCTAAATTTCGTATTTCTAAATTAAAAATTAAATTGTTTCCTATATTAACTTTTAAAGGTGGTATCACCCCCATCCTCCCTTATTTTATAAACAAAGTAGCCTATGTCCGTTCTCTAGAACGGACATTCAACGAATACCTGTACCAAGTTTCATCAAAATTTCTGTGGTAGGGGAGACCGAGGGGATTTGAAACAAAGGTGATTTGAAACAGTACAGATTTCTTGGAACTCAAAACCGATAGCTAGCTGGCAACGTCGCTTTACACCAACTTCCCTTCTCCCGCGGACATGTCAGTTCGTGTCCGTCGCGTAAGACGCGCGGTTGTGGAGTTTTGTGTGCTATGTGACAAAAATCGTGAAAAGTAAGTTTTTAACGTATTTTTACGACGCCTGTATTTTGTTAAGGGGTTTGTATTTTGGTTTAAGTTATATATGTTTCGAAAGTTCATTAATTAATGATTTGTTATATATATTTGGTACAATTGGTTTCTGTGTATTTTCTTCTTGATCATAGATTTAATAAAACTTGGGAGGATTTTTCTTACTGAGGAGATTTGAAACAGGCTGTTTCAACTCTCCTCGTTTTCAATTTTATATCACAAATATTTTTTTGTTGTTCATTTTATTAGGTTATTTTGTTTCAGCATGCCTACTGATTATAAACGAAAGACTGATAGTCGAGAAATATATGATCTCGCAGCAGAAGAAGTAACCTTGCGACAGAAAAGTCTCCGTGACGCGGCTTCGAGTTACAACCTGAACCATACCTCCCTCTACAGATATATTAAGAAAAAAAACTGCTTATGAAGCTAACGAAACGGCGAATGCTCCAACGGTTGGATACACAGAAAATACTATTTTTACAGCTTCAGAAGAAAAAGTACTTTGTGACTATCTTTTAAACTGTGCTGTTGCTAACTTTGGCCTAAGAACTAGGGAAGTCAGAACTTTTGCCTATTATAGGTAATGTTATATAAGAATGTAAAACATTTTGTTTATCTGATCGTTATTTTGATTAATAGGTCGTTGTGATAGGTACTTTTAACTACTTTAGGAGTTGATTATTTGTAGACTTGTAGTTACCTACTTAACTGAAAATTATATCAGTATAAAATATTGATAAAAAGTTTGTTTCGTACTTGAAAAGTTTTACTTCAATAAATACCTTTATATATATGTTTCAACTCTCCTCGACCCCTGTTTCATCTTACCTCGGTATGAGGGGAGTTGAAACAAATTGACTTGTTACGGTTAAGTCGATTTTTCACCGCAATATCTATCGCTTACTATTTCTTTATGTTAATCATTTGCAAGTGTATAGAATGACCTATCGTTTGGTACTAATATCATATGATTTTTGTCTAAAGCGTTTGGTGTATGAAACAAAATGTAAAAATTGTTTCAAATCTCCTCGGTCTCCCCTATAGGCGTGAAAGACAGAGTTACTTTCGCATTTATAATATTAGCATAATTAATATAATATAATATAAGATAAGTTGTTGCCTGCGAGTTTGTCCGCTTTAGTTCGGCATAAACGTATTCTATATTTTCATCTAGTTATGTTGCGTCTCTTCTAACCAAATTTCATCAAAATCCGTATAATAAATTGCGTGAAAGAACAAACATAAATATACATTTTTTTTTATATTGCACTTTAAGATTGACCTCATCCCACCTGATGTTAAGTGGTAATGAGGTCCTAGCTTAAGGGTACAAGTACAGCATAATAAATCTGTTACTGAACTTGTCGCCCTTACCTTGAAGGCTTGACCCCTGCTACTAATGTAGCACCCCCCAGGAGCTCTGGAAACCTTACTCACACGCAGGAACAGAACAACACAGAAGTGATTGTTATTTAGGCTGCGGTCTTCTGTAAGGTAGAGGTATTTCACCAGTCGGGCTGCTCCAGTTCGAGCGATAAATCGCTATGCCCTACCTCTTTAAAATCTTTACATTCGCCATCTTAGCCATTCGTATGTTCTCACTTTTTGTGTTTATAATTAGTGGAATGGAAAACCGTTCTCCTTGTATTAACTTTAGAGTTCGTTTGATATAAAAGATTAGTTTGTGAATCTCAGATTTAATGTACTTACACCTTCAAAGTTACTCAGCGTGCGATGTAAAGAGCTATGCTCGGAGTTTCCCTGCGTGATTGAATCAGAAATGAGGAGATTCGTAAGAGAACTAAAGTAGCCGAGATAGCTCATCGAATTGCAAAGCTGAAGTGGCAGTGGGCAGGGCACATAGAATAGAAAATATCTTTATTCATGTAAGCTTCACAAAAACACTTATGAATAGTCAGTACAAATAAAGTATTCTACCGCCGTGTTCGGAATGTTGATCATGTCGAGAAGAACCGGCAAGAAACTCGACACTTACTCTTTTCAAATATAACAATGTGTCCTTAAACTAGGTACTTAAATAAAGTATACAAAGCTATAGTAAGATTTCAAAGAATTAAGTTATTCTAGACCCATACATTTTTGTCATTTAAATAATCATCAATTTTGTAGTAGCCCTTTTTTATTAAACAATTTTTAACATGAGACTTAAATCTATGCATGGTCAACTGGATAACATTTTCAGGTAACTTGTTAAATAATTTAACGCTTAAACCCACAAAGGAATTACTTATCTTATATAGTTCGACGAAACGATGACAGATGGGGCAAAAAGGTTCTCGAATGGCGACCACGCACAGGAAAGCGCAGCGTGGGACGGCCCCCACCAGGAGGACCGACGACATAATTAGGGTCCCGGGGAGCCGTTGGTTACAGGCGGCACAGAACCGCACGCTGGGGAGAGAGTTGAGTGAGGCCTTTGTCCAGCAGTGGACGTCGATAGACTGAGAAGAAGAAGACACCTTGAACCTATTTTCAGCAGTGATTGCTTACGTAGTTTGGCGAATCCTACATAAATATCTAAAGCAGTGTGCATCCCTGCTCCAGGGCTGGTTTTAGGGGAATTTAGCAGGGGCTATAAACCGGGATATCCGCAAGAGAATTTACATTATTAAACAACTTGTTTTTTTTAATGTGATCGCATTTTACCTTTGCTTACAGTACTTTGTACAAACATGATTAAATAAATATATTTTTTAGCTTCTTATGATATCTTTGAGTTAGGTTCTCCTTGAAAAACACAACTAAATAGTGTTCCATTTTAGCTGGAAAATAATGTGGGGCCAGCTAGTCCTTTTTTAATTGGCTTCAATCCGGTTTTTTTTATTTTTGTTTTCTTAGACTACCCTCCTAGCGCGGCCGTTAAGTAGACGTTAAATTCAAAATGGCCGAACGGAAAAGCATCGCCCCGCCGCCCGAGGCGCGGAAGAGTGTCGCCCCGGCCCCTGATAAATCTAGGAAGATGACGTGAGTTTTTTTTTCAATTTATTTTTTATTTTTTTGTAGGTAGCATTGGAATTATGCCTAGGGATGCAAACGATATATCGATGTTTAAAAAAATCGATATATCGTTCATAAACATCGATGTTTTTACATCGATGTTGAAACTCAAAACATCGACGATATATCGTTCTTTATGAACGATGTTTTATGACCGATGTTTCCTAGCGCCATCTATTGATTTGTGCGTATACTACCAAGAACTCGTGCAACCTTGCTCGCTCAAATCCTTGCCATACAAAAACAATACTTTTTTAATATTTTTTGTTTTTTTTTTGGTTTGCGTAGTTTGCGTAGTATCGTATGAAACATTTACCAATAGTAGCAACTTCAGTCCCCAGTGAGCGGCTATTTTCTGAAGCTGGAGCTGTTATTACTCGAGAAAGAAACCGATTGCTTGGCAGTAGATTATCGAAATTACTATTTTTGAATTCTATATTGAAAAAGAAATAGGTTGTTGTTTTGTTAAATTCCTCTCAAGTAGAATAAATATATCTCCGTGTCTTTGATTTTGTTTATTTCATAGTTCTTCCACTCTTCATATCCTAGTAAATTATCTGTATTATTTAAAGTAGGTAGGTAAGTAATTTGTTTATCAGTAATTAGTCTAACTATATCAATCTGATAGGAAAACGCTTTTTCTCTGTATTTCAAGGCCATTTTGTCAATCCTGTAAGTATTTTAAAAAACACCGATATATCGTTCATAAACATCGATATATCGTTCATAAATATCGATATTTTCGACATCGATGTTTGACTTTTAAAAACATCGATATTTCGACATCGATGTTTTTCATGAACGATGTTGCATCCCTAATTATGCCTAGGCCGAGTGGTTATGCTGGAGAGCGATATGAGAAGGACAAGAAACCTTTGGTGTGAGTTTTTTTTTGTTTTTATTACATAAACTAGCGACCCAACCCGGTTTGGGACGTGTTCTATCCTCGCTTTTTCCATATCCATTTCCATTATATATAACGACCTCCGTATCCGTAGCGTTACGGACTTTGGCGTCGCATCATATCTGAGGTCCCGGGTTCGATCCCCGGTCGGGTCAATATAGGAAACGAACTTTCTATATTAACTCGGGTCTGGGTCCGTCGATGTCACGCTATGGTTGTCAAGGATCTCCCCGTTTTCCCATGGCACCGTCACTAGGCTATCAGAAGGTAGGTGTGGTATTTAGTTAGGGTAGTTCTCACTACTACGGAGGTCACACTCACGCCGCTGTCATCCCCACGGTACGGTACCCGAACTTATGTATTTTCCCCGCAATAAAAAGGAGAGATAAGGTAGCTTGATATTGTTTTTTGTTTCACCGCTAAAAAATAAAGGCGCGTAGTAATTGCAAAAACAAAAATTTGCCTGCTTTAACGTATCGACTGGGTTTCTTGCCTGTATTTTTTCGGTAGAAATAGCATTCAATTGAACGCACAGAACTTCTATGATCGTCATGTCATTCACGAGATTGAACGTCATGTTTCGCCAGGCCTAACCACTTCAAAGTTACTGACGTATCAAAAATAATCGAAGAATATAAATATACAACAAAGCGTTATTTTTACTTATCAGAAAAAATATAGAGTTAGTAATACAATTGATTTACGGAATCTATTTTTCATGTTTATAGAAAAAACTGTAACGAACGTATGTTCTTTACTAAAAGTGTAAGTACTTCCGCCGAGCTAGGTGTTATCTGCTCGGGGACCAAGGCCCAACTACCAATCTTGGTTTGTTGTATATATAGCTAGTGGCCACGAAAACTCTGACATCGCGATGTAGGATCGATGTATTGATCGGCTAATCGTGCATTACGTATGGAGCGTTGTTGACTACGCCAATTGGCTACTTGACAGTTTTTGAAAAAGTATTGTAAAATGTGCGCATGTTCATTTTATAGCCCAAGCAATTCGATTTATCTGGAAAAAATGTAAATAACCAGAGAAAAATAAGATTTTGTGTAACACATTTAAAAAGCGCGCGAAAACGCCAAGTCTCGTCACTGTTGCAATTATGACGTCAACGTTCTAGAAAACGAACCGATATGCATAGGAACGACTTAATTTAGATAAAAGGAAAATGTTTTAATATATTCTTAATACGATTAGAGACACAATAATTCAATTTAATCGGTAAAATAATCATTGTTTCGCCAAATTAAAATGAATAATTTTCGTCGACAGCTGTCATTTCCAATTTGCAATGGTGGTTTCCGTTTCGGTTCTTTTGTTCCACAGATAAAAAAAGTAAAATTTATTTTGCAAAAATAAAATACTAAATATGCTTTTAAATAAAAAATGAAAATGTAAAATTATTACTTAACTAATAAGCTAACATATCTAACACTTCTCATATTTTATTGTTAACGCTGTCAAGTAGCCAATTCTTCTGAAGCCGTATTTGTGCCTAATTGTAGGTCTTGTTGTAGGTTGGCACAAAACTATTAATAAAAACTGTTTTTTTTTCAAATACCTAAGTACAAGTCCAGTTTTACCGTTTGGGTATGGAATCCTAGAAACAGATTGCTGATATTGGCAACATCACTTACCTCTATTGACATTCTAGCATAACGCCTGGCGGAGACGCTGACGCTGAAAAGAAAGAAGATAAAAAGGATAAGAAAGACAAGAAGAAAGATGAAAAGACGAAGAAGTCTATGCACGTTGAGCTCGCTGAAGCAATGGAGGATGACGTGGTCAGGACGCCTTCGCAGATTGCTAGAGAGTAAGACACTATATTTTTAAAGAGTCAAGGTATAGAATATTGTAGCAGAAGGACCACTCCGACTGTAATACAATAATCGAATGTCCGGTTAAATATTTTACGATTCGTAATGTGTCAAAAATGGCTATCCGTTTTTCTCCAACCGACTACGGTTTTAGCTTACGCCCCGTATAATTTCTTACCATCCGTAACAAAAACGGGTGTCGAATGTTTTTTTAATTTTCATAGCTTCACGCCGTTTACACAACTTTAAAGAAACAGAAAAGTTTCATTTCCCCTTTGTCTTTGAGGCTTTGGAGTCCAGCTTAAACAATGTCTCGTTTTCAGAGAGGCGGAGTACCGCGCCCAGCAAAGAAAGGAGCGGTTCAAGAGGCGGTGGCCGGAGATTACCAAGGTGAAGATCAGGACTCGGCCGTGGCACCCGCCGCCGCCGCCGCAGAAACTGCCGCCAATTGTGAGTGGTCGAAGATTTTACGAGTTTGTAGCAGAAGAACGTGTGGGGCACCATAGTTTGTGAGGCTATCGTCACAAGAGCAGGAAAGATCATAGGAGAAATTCCACTCGGCTAAGGAGGCCATCAAAATCTGACAGCTCGTGTCAACATAATTTTAATACATACTACGCTGGTGCTACTTCGGCCACTTGAGCGGGGTGGCCCGGCAGCCCTTTTTTTGTCGATGTGTCCTCACTTTCTGCGGGGAACAGAGTGGTGTGTCGTGCTCGCACCTACTAAAACCTCCTTGGTGGACCCAACGCACAGCACAACTGTGCAGTTGCGGGGGAATCGGGATCCTTTGTGCACTTTACACAGGCTCCCCCACAGCGACTACCGCCACCGCGGCTGGAACCTGTCAGGCTACCAGACACGGCCCACCCCCTCGGACTGAGATAACAGACGCCAGGCTGACTCCATGCGTCTCCGGTCCAGCAGCAGAACTGCTGTACGCTAGCAGCCCTGGCTTAACATGACATAGAATATTTTAAAAGACTTTGTAACTTGATTAGCGGTTGCTTGCGAATTTCTTCGCGTTAAGTTGGTATTAAAAGTATACTACGTATTAATCTTGATATCTCGTCTTAATTTTGACCAAAGTGCATCAAAATCCACTCAGTGGTTTTTGCGTGAAGGAGTGCCACAAACATTTATCCGATATTGAGACCTCAAATATTATTGTCGTTTTAAATATTAGCAGGATGTTACTGATTACATAAATAAAAGTCGCACGAAAGATAAAAATTCCGGTGATAATGATAAGTATTCATCGTCTTCCAGATGATACCGGTCCCAGAATTCAAAACAAGAAGATGGGTCCCCCCCTACAGGAGGCGACGCCGTGCTCGCCCTAAAAGATTGAGGATACCAGCTGAGGAGTTGACGCAACCACCATTGGAATGTAGCAAGCTGAGGAAGGTGAGTGGAGACTGACGTAATGTTACTTTATTCAGCGTATGATAATGAAGAATTATTGACGTACATAATTATAGCAGAATTACCTGCAGAGAACAGAGTGGTGTGTTGGGCTCGTACAGACTTAAACCCCTTCGGTGAGCATTTGTGGGGGAGGCGGGGGATCCCGCGGGAATTCTATGCAGGTTTGCCCATAGCACCTGCTGCTCAGTTTGCCAGGCCACCAGACACGCCCCACCTCCTCAGGACCGAGATAAAGGACGCCAGGCTTATACCCTCGCCTGGCGTCTCCAGTCCAGTAGCGTAACTGCGGCTCCGCTGCCTACCACCACTACGGACTCCTGATATTCTCACTATAGATCTCCCTCCGGGAGCTGCATGTATTCCCGGGTCCACAGGCCGCTGCGGATAGGGAGGCGGGCCAACGCGATACTGAATCGTAGCTGAAGACATGGCCGAGTGGCAGTTATCGAACTTCGAAATCTTTTCAACAAGTTTAAGCGCTTAGTTTTTCCCTTATATTTACTATTTAGTATGAGGGCTAGACAATCGGGTAATAACTGGAGACATCACCTACTGACTCTACTGGGAACCTGGGACTGAAAGATCAGCCTATCCCAAGATGACTTGATCGAGAATCTTGACTGGACCTTTCACCATATTTTTTTACTTTCCTCTATGTACTTACTAACAATATATTTTAGATCTGGCACAACTTCTATCAAGTAGAGAAGAATAAGATGATGCTGCAAGGCAGTATATCTTGCAACTCGAAGCGGTATTCGTCCACTGCCTGTGGTAAGTGTCCAACTGGTACAACTTTGCTAGGCTATTTACAATTCTGCGGTAGATGTTAAATTGGGATCCCATGGTGTATCTTGAGGGCATAGAAGATGCACCATAGGGTTGAACAGAACACCATAGAATGTACCCTTACTGCCCTTCTGGCGATGGGAAGTCCATTCCCCCTGGACGAGGGCACAAACTAGAGTTACTTATCGATATTCTATCAATGAATAGTAAAGATTGAAAAATAGATATTGTGGATACCTAATATCGATATAACACAGGCCCATTCTTGTACAAAAATAGTAGTCGATAATAATTAGATAGATAATATGGAATAAATATAGAAATGTTTATTTAGTGACATGAAACAGTATATAAAGAACAGCAAGTTTAAAATAAAATTAAAGTCACTTAAATGGCAAATACTCATCGTTAGTCGAGGTATCGGAGTGACAACCCGACGCTGGTCTTCCGTATATGCCTTTCGAGTGGTGAGCAGTGCTGCACGCAGCGATATCAATATTAACGATTCTATCTGTAGCATTATCTATATTGTTTATAGTTTTTAGGTTCAACTCATTAATAGTTTCACTATTCTGACTACTCGAGCCCAAAGCATTGCTCCAGTTACAAAAAAGGCTATTCACAATGCTTCTCTCACAAGCTTGATTATAGAAAACATCTTTATTCATGTTTACAAAAGCACTTATGAATCGTCAGTACAAGTTCAGTATTTTACCGCCATGTTCGGAATGTTGATCATGTCGAGAAGAATCTGCATGAAACTCTGTTGGTTTTGTTGGACAAGAATTCGATCCACGATTCTTGTCCAACAGACCTCTTATTTCGTTCAGAGTATTTCGTCCTTCGGCGAATGAAAATGATAATGTCATATTATACAGGTGTCATCACAAATTTTTTTCTGATACCCGTATACAATGTTGATAATTTAGGGTCGCAGACTGGTTGCATAGCAGTTGTATGTAGAGCTCTCCTTGAAGAGAAGACCACAGCTCAGCTGACGAGAAGAGACGTGGACGATATCATTCTGACTGGTGACCGGTACTATAAGCAGTGTTTGCTCGCCATGAAGTGCTATAAAGGTAATGCTAAAAAGGTGCCTTTGTAATGTATACTTTTTAGTAATCAGCTATTAATTATTCGGGGCAACTTGTTTATAGTGATTTCTTTTATTTGCATAACTTGAGCCAAAAACAAAATAAGTATGTGTACGTTGATAACATTTTAACTCTATTTCATAATCGACAGTTTAACTAAATTTTTATATGTATATATCCACACTAATATTAAGAGGAAAGATTTGTACCTATTTTTGTATGTTTGTAACGAATAGGCTCAAAAATTCTTTCACCAATAGAATGCTACATTCTTCCAATTTGACATAGGCTACAAAATTAGGGATCCTTGGTAAAATTTGAAAAATTTCAACAGAAAAGCGGGAAAATTCTCTAAGGCGAAACGAAGTTCGCCGGGACCGCTAGTTTCAAATAAACAGAAAAATTTCATCTCCCCTTGCGGTGCGGGACTCGAACCCACGACCTTCATGTATCGCGCGTGCTGCTCTTCCAACAGAGCTAACCGCAAGTTGTCGTAGGCGATGAATTTTTCTGCTGAATCAACCAGTTAGCCTACGGTAAATGCCCTCTGCCGAATATGTTTAGAACTACATTCTTATATTTAAAGTTGGCTAGTGCAGCGTAAAGCACTATAAAAAAAAATTGAATACATTTTTATGATTTATTTTGTATTGTGTAAGTTCCATTGTATAAACCTTTATGTTGGAATGTAAAGAAAAAAAATTGGAAAGGCTTATTCCTATTTCTGTTATGTTACTCTATTAAGGCTTTGTCTTCTTGCAGGCAAACCGCAATTGCAACTCAACCAACTTCTGACGTCATTCTTCCTTCACGACACCCGGTACACTGTGAAGATGCTTGAGACTGACAGGGGGCTGCTAGCGAAACACCCTGATAACATACAGGCAGAAACGGACCTTATGGCGTGAGCGTAGATTCCGTTATTCTTTATCACTAACTTCTGATGTCATGTTGTCTCTACGCAATACTGTGACAATATTCGGAGGAAAGACGACCTTAAGGCAAAAGGGTAGGTTTCATTAGTTCTTAAAACGAACTACCTAATGACGTCTTTCTTCCTGCAATAAGCCCGGTATACTGCAAACATGCATTAAACAGGCTAGATTCCATGATCATCTAGTTTAGATTCCACGATTCCTTATTAACAACTCATCTTGTCATTCTTTCTCCCCTACGCCCGGTATTCTACAAAGATTCTTGAACAAGACTGGAGCTGATAACGAAACACCCTGACAAAATACAGACAGAAACAGACATTATGGCGTGAGCGTAGGTTCCTTTATTCTTTGTCACTAATTCCTGATGGCATTCTGTCTTACGAGAGATAGGAGGCTACTAATCCTGACAATGTTCAGGGGAAAGATGACCTTAGGATGTAAAGCTAGGTTCCATTATTCCTCGTTACCAACTGAGGTCATTCTTCCTTTATAACACCCGTTACAGTGTGAAGATACTTGAGACAGACAAAGGGCTGCTGGAAAAATACCCTGACAACATACAGATAGATATTATAGGTTTTATGTCGTGAGCGTAGAATACACTATTCTTTGTTACCAACTCCTGATATAACATTGCTTCATTCACATGCAGTAAACGACGAGAAACGAACAAGAGATCACTGATGAAGCATCCTGACAATGTTTTGATGAATATAAACCTTAGGGCATAGTGGTAGATTATATTCTGATCTTTTTTTTTATAGTAGCGCAGTATATTGGTTCCTCCCAGCCCGATGGTAAGTAAGAGAGGAACTGTTACGGGCTGGGTCAGGAATAGGTTTTTAAAAAAAAAACTATTTAATTTACCTAAACACTTTTTATTGAAAAGAATTGTTAAAAATATATATACTTAAAAAACGCGTTCGCGGGACGAAGTTCCGATCCAGACTAATGATACATTAAATTAAAACAATACGCGTTTCCTATTGCATTGACGTCAATGCAATAGGAAATGGGGATGATAGGTCAGCTATTTATTTTTAATAGCTGGCCGTGCATTTTCCGATATAACAGAACCCACATCGCGATGACAACGGATTTGATAACGTAATATCCTATCCGTTAGCATCTCCATACTGGCCCGCAAGATGTTTCTTCACGCTCCTTTTGAAGGAATCCATGTCAAAGGAAGGAGGAAACACATGAGCCGGCAACGAGTTACACTTCTTTATGGTCCGGCAAAGAAAGGAGTTACCAAATTTTTTGTTCGTGATGGAATATTAATCTAATCTTCTAATTTATCTAATTTTCTACTTTGCTTTCAAACAAATTTCAAAGAATAATAGGTAAAGTTGAGTAGTTTCAATGGAAGATAAAGTACTGTTTTGTTTTTGATCACTTTATTAATTAAACTATCGTTTTCTATGCTCATTGATCACTACATAGTTCTAGCTTAAAACCGCAATGAGGAATCCTCAACTCTTTCGTTCTAGCCTAATGGAGAAGAAGGTGGGCCAGACTTTCATGACGATCCTCTCCATCGGAGGGACGCGCCACTTCCTCCTGTGGGGTCACCCTCCGCCACCAGAGGCGGGGTCGCAGTGCAAGACCGTCTGCTATATCTTCGACCCCCACTCTCTCAACCAGAATGGGCAACCGAATCCTCTGTGAGTATTTAGTATCACTACATAGTATAAAACAAAGTCGCCTTTTCTGTCCCTAGATACCTTTACGCTTAAATCTTGAAAACTACGCAACGGATTTTGATGCGGTTTTTTTAATAGATAGTGATTCAAGAGGAAGGTTTTTATTTGCAATAATTATATTACATCCGTGCGAAGCCGGGGCGGGTCGCTAGTTTAGAATAAAACAGAGTAGAATCACATTTATTTTGCATAAAATATGGTTTTTACAAAAGGTTTTAAATGTAAAATACTTCGAGCACATATTTCACCAGTTGTTATGGCATGCAAAAAAATACATAAAAATAAATGTCACATTTTTATCTATATATGCCTGCGACTTCGTTCGCGTGGACTACATCCTTTCATGGTCGGTTTTACCCCTTTCTCCCCTAATATTCGAAACAAGAAGTAGTCTATATTTTAATCCAAGTTTCGAGCTATATTTGTGCCAAATTTCATATCTCAAACTTCAAAAATAAAAAAAAATCCATATAAACTTTCGAAGGTGGTATTACCCCCATCCCCCCCTTATTTTCTAATAAAAATTAGCCTATGTCCGTTCTTGAGATTCAACGTATACCTATACCAAAATTCATCAAAATACGTTCAGCCGTTTAGGCGTGAAAGAGTAACAGACTGACAGACTGACAGACAGACAGACAGACAGACAGACCGACAGACAGACAGACAGACAGAGTTACTTTCGCATTTATAATATTAGTATGGATAGTAGTAACACTGTCTATAAAATAGAGACTTCATTAATGAGAAAAATGCTTGGACTTGATAGCATTTTTATGTAGCTAAGGGCCTGCATGTTTTTTGTATGTTTCCATATTAATATTATGTAAATTTTAAAAGAAGCAACTATCGAGGTTCTTGCCAGTTCTTCTCGATAGCATCAGCATTCTGTACACGGCGGTAGTTTAGTGTGATGCTATCCAACACGACCACGGAGGATTATTTAATTCAAATGCGGTACATATTCATTAAAACATATGTACTTTTATGTACTCCAGGCTTGAACCCTGCTACTGTGTTATTTATTTATTTATTTAAAAACTTTATTGCACAAAAAAAAGTACAAAAGGTGGACTTAATGCTAGGAGCATTCTCTACCAGTCAACCGTTGGGTCATGCAGATAGTACGTTTATGGGTGCGGTAGCAGTAAAAATGTGAGTATGGATAACAACAAAATTAATAATCATAAATAGCAGAAAATTACACACGAGAATAGAATGATCATACATAAGTTCATGATAAATAAATATAATAATTAAACAATATAATATAAATATATATTTATATAAATAAAACAAAATAATATATATAAATATATGCAAACAAGTGAATAAATAAAGCAAATCAATTGAGCAAACGAAATTTTATGTAGAGGGGGAGGAATAAAAGAATTCACGAACTTTTTAAAAATTCCCTTAGTGAGGGATTGTCGAGTTTCTTTTCTTATTTGGCTGCGGTCTTCTGTAAGGTGAAGGAGGTGTTTCACCAATAGGGCTGCTCCAGTTCGAGCGATAAACCGCTATGCCCTCTTATGGTGTGCTGGCTTCAGATATTTGGTACCATGACCATAAAACAAAGGGCAGTAGGAAGACTATCAAACGCTATCCATTACCAAGATTTTGAATCAATAATCCACAGCGGTGGTGCTGGAGCCTTCATCCGGTACGCTGGCATCACTTCCTTCGTGCTCGACTTTCTGGCCAACTACGGAGACCTGGACTCTGCCAAGAAGGGTACTCCCAAGCCACCCATCACCCTCACAAGTATCGATGTAAGTTTTTAACACATTTCTACTGTGATCCACGAAGTATCCACCTTGGATGATAGCCCAAGTGGAGATAAAAAATTGTGTATCTATTAAGGGGAAGACACTTATTCTTGTGTTCCTTAATTCAGTTTCTATGCAAGTAATAAAAAGAGAAAGTCCTTATTCGGAAACTCTAGTATTTGATGTCTTTTTTATATTGCACTTCAAGATTGACCTTATCCCACCTGATGTTAAGTGGTAATGAGGTCCTAGCTTAAGGGTGACAAGTACAGCATAATAAATCTATTACTGGACTTGTCGTTCTTACCTTGAAGGCTTGACCCCTGCTACTAATGTAGCACCTCCTCCTCCCAGGAGCTCTGGAAACCTTACTCACACGCAGGAACACAACCGTGGTCAGCTCGTGACCACGGTTGGTGCAACCTAACCGAAACGTCGGGCAGTAAGTAGTTCGTATTAACTACTAAATAAAAATGGTGTCGCGTTTTGACCCGTTAAATTATTTTAAATGTTTAAAATGGAACGCGAAAGTCTTAAAATTAATAACACCGAAGTGATTTGGCTGCGGTCTTCTGTAAGGTGGAGGTATTTCACCAGTCGGGCTGCTCCAGTTCGAGCGATAGATCGCTATGCCCTACCTCTCTTAAAGTCTCTTTCTTGCTTGTTGTAGGTGGTCCAAAAGGAACCCCTCATCCGGGAGCCGAACTACGAGTTAGATCTCAAAGCTCTCAAGATCCACTGCAAGAGTGAGTGGGACAGCATCAACATCAACGCGCTCATCGAGAAGAAAATAAAAGAGGTTTGTTCGTTTTCTTTACGTTTTTATACCACCTGCACCACGAATAGTGTTGGAGCATCAACGATATTTTCTATTTTGTCTCTGGTCTGTGTTTTATCGTACCGTCGTTTTTTCTGATTTATGTAACACAAGTGCTTAAGCTACTTACCATGAATCAGAGCAAAGGATGTGATGTTGTCCAATATTTTTTTTTTTATATTGCACGTCAAGATTGACCTCATCCCATTTGGTGTTAAGTAGTAATGAGGTTCTAGCTTAAGGGTGACAAGTACAGCATAATAAATCTGTTACTGGACTTGTCGCCCTTACCTTGAAGGCTTGACCCCTGCTACTAATGTAGCACCCCCCAGGAGCTCTGGAAACCTTACTCACACGCAGGAACACAACAACACCGAAGTGATTGTTATTTGGCTGCGGTCTTCTGTAAGGTGTTTTATATTTATTTATAATGTTTTTTTCCCATTTGTTTCGTATACAACATCGAACATATACTTTGTAGATGCACATTTCCATGCAACATACAAACAGGTATAGTCCCTCGTATTATGTATATGTTTTTGTATAATAACACAAGTAGGTATTCGGTCATACAGCTTTGTCGTTTGTTCTAGGGGAAACCAACATGCTCCAAGAATCTAAGATAGTATGTTGGGAAGATTGCATATTACGTAGGTATTTTGTTTCGCCATATTTAAATAACACTACCTAAAGGTCGCAACTTTGTACGCGGAATCGGTTATTAGAACTATTTTGTTTTTATTAAATACTAGCTGTGCCCGCGACTTCGTTCGCGTGGAGTACATCCTTTCATGGTCGGTTTTACCCCTTTCTCCACTAATATTCGAAACAAAAAGTAGTCTTTAATTTAATCCAAGTTTCGAGCTATATTTGTGCTAAATTTCATATCTCTAACTTCAAAAATAAACATTTTTCCATATAAACTTTCAAAGGTGGTAGTACCCCCCCCCCCTTATTTTCTAATAAAAAGTAGCCTATTTCCGTTCTTGAGATTCAAACGTATACCTATACCAAATTTCATCAAAATTCGTTCAGCCGTTTAGGCGTGAAAGAGTAACAGACAGACAGACAGAGTTACTTTTGCATTTATAATATTAGTAGGGATTTTGTTCGTCTTAATTTATTCGTTTCAATAGGTATCTACTGATAGTTTTAAACTAATACATTTACATCCTCCATCGTTCCTTATATCATCCCCGTGGGGGTTGAATTTACCAAAATCCTATTTAAACAAACGTTTTATCATAGTAGCTCTAATCTTTAATTTCAGTTCAATCAATCGATGATTTGTACAAACTTTTGTCCCTTATTGTATCCCCTTGGGGGCAGAACTTATCAAAATCCTTTTTTAACGGATGCCTACGTTAATATCATCTACCTGCATGACAAATTTCAGCCCGATCCGTCCAGTGGTTTGGGCTGTGGGTTGATAGATCACTATGCCAATTAGTTACCTTTGAATTGACGACCTCCGTAGTCGAGTGGTTAGCGTGCCGGATTTAGGCGTCGAGTCAATATAGGAAACGAACTTTTCTATATTGTCTCGGGTCTGGGTGTTGTGGTACCGTCGTTGTTTCTGATTTCTGTAATACAAGTGCTTAAGCTACTTACCACAGAATCAGAACAATGTATGTGATGTTGTCCAATATTTATTTATTTATTTTATATTTCAGTTCTATGTATTAAGATGAACATAGCTGGTGTTAGCAGTTTTGTCCTCCGTTCCCCCGGGAACCCAATTATGGGAGTTGTTTAAATTTTTGGGCCGTTGTTAGGAGAGGGCAATCGACGGAGAGAAAATCGCCCCGGCAAATGCCGGTATCTTAGATAGCAATAGATAGATGTACCGACCTACGGCATTACCTACAAGTCGACACAAATTCAGCGTCAGCAGAATTGGCATAGTAAACAACGCTCCATACGTACTGCACGATTAGCCAATCAATACATCGATCCTACATCGCGATGTCAGAGTTATCGTCGCCACTAACTATACAACAAACCAAGATTGGTAGTCTTGTAGTAGACCTTGGTCCCCGAGCAGACAACACCTAGCTCGGCGGAAGTACTTACACTTTTAGTAAAGAACATACGTTCTTTACAATAGGTATTATTTTGAAAAGTGGTCGGTTTAAAGTGTGCTGTGATATCTCCAGTTGTAGAATTATGAAAGTAATGTTAATAATTTTGTTCTAGGGACAATATCCGCTGTGCTCTCTGAGCGCAGTTAGCTTGGCCACCTCCAGGGCTACTTCTAGGAAGAAAGTCAGGGAGTTCTATCAGAAGACACCGAAAGAGGTAAGGAATTACAATATTTTATATACTCTCGGAAATAGGGATTCATTTTCATATATTAAGATATCGATATATTCCATTATATTGATTTTATTCATTATTAATCGATCGCTAAAAGGACAAATAAGTTGATATTGGAAAAAACTAACTATCAACAATTTATAACCAAAGAATCTTGAGCTGTTTTGGTCACATCGCTCGCCGCTTCACGAGTTGGTTGTGGTGGGCAAAGTAGAGGGGAGGAGGTGTGACCAAGTAACGACGATCACTGGAGCTCCCGATGTAACCGCCTAAAGACTGCCGAGAAGCGGAACAAGTGCAGAAAACTGGTGCACGAAGCTACTAGAAACTTACTACTTACTTACTTTCAAGGACACGAAATTCAGAAGAAAGCGATCACACAATAATCGATAGTGCGAGATGTAAACTTTAATATCAAAACATGCCGATAGCATTTTCCGGTGTACTTTTCACGATAACAGTTAACTATATCTACTGATTACGTCATTGTCTATAAAACGTATAATTTTGGTTTTTAAAATAGAAGCCATTGTATGCGTTGCTAAATCAATTAATGACTTCGGTTTACGTGCAAATGACTTGGCAATAACTTTCTTTAATGAGGAAAGTGAGAATTATTTACCTACTATCTCCGTTAAGGGATGTTCCGATCCTAATAACTCGAGCCTACCTATTTATCCACTAAATATTTGAATCTGATTCGAATTCAGATATACTATTTTGCACTTGCGATACGTGAAGGGCGTAGGTTTGGGTCCCACACGACAAAGGAGATGACATATTTGTTTTTTTTAATATTCATGGCTGTGACATTGCTTAAGGAAATGAGTGGATTTCTATTGCTTTATGTACTAGCCTCCGCCCACACTTCCGATGGCTCCGGAGAGAGCACCACCAGCTCCGACGATGGACCAGATTATGGCGAACCGTGGAGAAGACTTCTTCCTCTACTGTCCAAGGAGTGATGGTCATAATTATGGCAGGTATGTCACGATAGCAGAGTGAGGAAAGTTTAATGCTATTTAATAATGATAATAATAAATAGGGCATTTTATCACTCCACAGTACGTTTTAAGATTACTCTAAAATATAATTTAAACAAACATAAATTGGAATTTTTGTTTAAACTGCACTTCAAGATTGACTTCATCCCACCTGATGTTAAGTGGTAATAAGGTCCTAGCTTAAGAGCGACAAGTACAGTATAATAAAGCAGTTACTGGACTTGTCACCCTTACCTTGAAGGCTTGACCCCTGCTGCTAATGTAGCACCCCCCAGGAGCTCTGAAAACCTTACTCACATGCAGGAACACAACAACACCGAAGTGATTGTTATTTGGCTGTGGTCTTCTGTAAGGTGGAGGTATTTCACCAGTCGGGCTGCTCCAGTTCGAGTGTTTGTGTACCTGTAGTATATGACCTGATAAATGATCTTGACATCCTGTTTCCGCTCCCCAGAGACGACATGATACCCCGCCCCAAGTCGGAGACGGTTGTGCACAGCCCGGTGGAGATTGCCAACAAGAACTACCACTCTCAATTCCAACAGCTAGACGTGGAGAAGTGGATCATGCGTGGCACCAGGCACATGGCCAGCTATAGGTACAATCGCCGTCAGATATATTGGAGTAGACAAAGTGACCATATACTTCTGAACAGTTTAAAATGTCAATAAGTTCCATACACTACAAGTTACCATGAATATTTGGACATTCATCACTTCAGGAACATGAGAGCATATGTTAGTCAATTACTTTTTTTTTTTATATATTACACTTCAAGATGGACCTCATCCCACCTGATCTTAAGTGGTAATGAGGTCCTAGCTTAAGGGTGACAAGTACAGCATAATACATATATTACTGGACTTGCCGTCCTTGCCTTGAAGGCTTGACCCCTGCTACTAATGTAGCACCCCCCAGGAGCTCTGTAAACCTTACTCACACGCAGAAACACAACAACACCGAAGTGATTGTTATTTGGCTGCGGTCTTCTGTAAGGTACTTACTTATTAATTACTTAATTATATACATACAATTAACCAATACATTACAACGGTGATGAATTGAATTGTCGCGTGATGGTGGGTGCATTTTTTACCAACCAGGAACGAATCATAACCGCGCAACATGGCATCGTTTTATCCTCGTGTTTTTAATTAATTTGGCAAATGGAAATATACGTGTATTATTAATAACTATTAAACGGACTTAAAGCAACCCGGTATTTTTGATCCCTTCCTATACTTACCGTTGACCATCGAGAGGGTTTATGGGTACGAGCCTGACACATCACTGTTTTTATGCAGAGTGGTGGGGCAGGCATTTGTCTTTCGTAAATAAAGGGCGAGTCAACTAGGATATATGTTCCAGATACCAAATCTTCAAGACGTTCACCGCGATTCCTTGCTGCGTGGCCGCGTTGGCAATGCTGAGAAGATTGCGCGCGCGCGCTTGGAACGAAGACATTTTAGACGAGACGCTGGATGTAGGATACAATCTTTATAGGGTAAGGAATAAAAAAACTTATCATTCCATATGCCAATGCTCAGTTCCAATAATAATTGAAAAACGATCCGTTTCAGTTACTACTAGAAATAATTTATACGAGGCTTACCAAAGCTTAAAACGAGCGACGACTGATGACAGCTGGTATGGAAAATAAATTATGGAACGGTGTTAACGACTCGTGGTCGGTTGGAGAAAAACGAATAGTCAGATTTGACACATTACGAATCGTAAAATATTGGAACCGGGTGTTAATCATTTCATGTACCTTTTTCAATGTCTTCTCTCCTAATTAATATGGAATCCGAAATTAATATGGAATATTCAGTATTCGAAACTGTTTTGTCTGTCTCCTATCTGGCTGTTTATTTTCACAGGAATCTCTGGTAGAACGTGGTGGACCTATTAGAAGAATAGTACTTGGAGAGTTGAAGGAAACATTTAGAATGCGCGATACGGAGTACAAACATAAGGTGAGATTATAAATATATAACTGATTTCAGACAAAACGGCCAATCTCATTGAGATCAACCAATTACGCAGGCTTTTGTTTACAGTGTCCGAACAAAGTCAAAGTCAAAGTCAATCTTTTTTATTCACATAGATTACATTAGTAATACTTAATAGTCTCTATATAAAGCAAATGAATCTACCTCCGGTTCGGAACCTATATCTAAAGAGAAGATACAGTTTTTTTTTACAAATGGAAGCTAAACTTATTACTAATTTTGCAATAAGACACACAGTTAGTTTGTCAATTGTAAAATAAAAATTAAAAATCAATTATTGAAAAAATAAAAATAAAACAAAAGTATGTATTTGTAAAATAAATGAAATTAACTGTAGGACTTACATGCGTCATCGTGGCCCAATACTGACATTGATTGAACGTTTAAGAATCCTGACCATTTCGAAAAATAGCCCTGCCTTATATTGAGAAATCTTATCTTTGATTTGTGCATACTACATAATGATGTATTCTGGATAGACAATGAAACATTATATTAAGAATAAGAATGAGAATTGGTTTATTAGCACACACAATCAATACACAATACACAGAAAAAAGAGTGACACGAACAGATAAAAGGTAAAGCAAAAGTAAATTAGCAAACAAAAAACATAGTGATTGCGCAGCTAACAAGGTCCCAGCCTCAGCATAAGCTGCCACGACATTGGATGCCGCAGGAGCGCTGGTATTCTGGCGGAACCATAAGCTGAGTGGCGCGGTGATAAAAAATAAAGAACGGAAGAGAGCCGAAGAATAATGACAAAAAATAATTAAATGCGACATGACATAACATTCTTGATCATTTCATGAAGTCGTAAGATATGGATTTTGACACAATATGTTTTTTACTGCAGTTTTAAGCAATTTTCACTTCTTAATGATTTTTCATTAAACATGGAAAGGGTAGCAATAATTTGTATACTTTACTTCCTTTTGCCCGTGACTTCGCCCTTATTTCGGCATCAAAAGTACCTATATTTTATACCACCCTTTCGGTTCATAATGGACATTCTGAGATATGGACCTTTTACAACCTCTGGACATTTGGGATTTGGACATTATGAACCGAAAGGGTGGTATGAAGGATACTCTTGATGCCGAAATAAGGGCGAAGTCACGGGCAAAAGCAAGTAAAGCATTCAAATGATTCCTGCCCCTTGTATATTTAATGAACATGCATACCCTTTCGGTTCAATGTTAATCTAGTAGGTATGTCATCTCTCGTTCTATCAAAATTCATTCAAATCCGGCGAATAATTTTTGCTTGAAAGTGTAAGATATATTCATACATTTTTATCAAATCTCGCGTTTATAATATGACTAGGATTATTTTAATAACTTTAATTCTTATAGGAACGTGGTATAGCTGTGTGGGGGAAACTGGTGTCCAACAATCCTAAAGTTTTGGACCTGTGTAGAGGCATTGAGAATTTCTTCAAAGAAGCGGATTCTGGTGTCCTACAGGTGAGTTATTGACAAACGCATTAATTTTTACATGCATACTAACCTTACTATAAGGTACACCTTGCTATGTTTGCATTTCTTTATAAAACGAGGGGAATCTGATTCGTTCATACATGCAGCTAGAAATGTTGTTTGCAAACTAGGAATTATCGCTTCCAGGCCTGAGATGAAAACGTTTCTGTTATTCGACTACACGTCTAGAATTCGTCAGGTATTCGCGGCAATAAGGCTGAGTTATGTACAATGTTTATAAATTTTAAAACCAGTCGAAACACGAAACAAAGGACGTTTATCATGATTGCAGTGGGCCCTTCAGATAAATAAATAAATATTGGACAACATCACATACATTGCTCTGATTCTGTGGTAAGTAGCTAAAGCACTTGTGTTACAGAAATCAGAAACAACGAAGGTACCACAACACCCAGATATTAATACTATGTTGACAGTTTTTTTTTATAAAATAGGCATTCGTTTGACCTCAATCTCGCTTGATAAGAGGTCTAAGATGTTGTACTTTTGCATAATTGTCTTGTTTACTTTATCGAGATATTTAGTTTGGTGGAGATATCAACACCTAAGGGCTTGAAACTGTTGCCAATTGGTACGGACACATTCCGGAATGCCAGAATCATTTAGAATGTACTCGGTTTCGCTGAAAAAAGACAAGTTTTAGCCTCGAGTCGAGTTTATCCCCTAGATCAAAGACTCTTCAAAAGACAGCACTTTAAATCGAGATTTTACGTCGGGCAATGGTCTTATACAACGTGTAACGGAAAGGGTATAACAATATCAAAAATACCAAAGCAGTTAACGGTTACAAACTGTATGGGACCATTTGTAGCTGTGTACACGCATTTATTGATTCAATATTTTTTTTTGAAATATCAGTCAAATACAAGTCAAAATTTTGACTAAGTCACGCTTGCACAACACTATCACAGTATTGTTGGAATCGTCGAAAGTCTTGGATGTACCTACCTATTATGCTATTAATTTAAATATCACAATGGTGGTTCATCTTTTAGTGTTTACTGAATCACATCTGAAATTTGTTGGTTTAGCGTTTCTCATTTTGACAATTCAGTTAAGTCATTGAGTTGTCGTCGCCGTGACAACATCTTGTGTTTTTGCCTTTCTGGATTACCTACTTACTACGGATAGCCTAGTGATATTTCGTGATGTCTTTGAGCAATCAAGAATATTCGAGATGATTCTCTGTGTCGGAGCAACCGACGGCAGCGTGATGGCCGACCGAGAGCTAGAGAAAGAGATTTACGAAACCATCAAAACGCTCGTTTCCATCTGTGGATTGGGCGAGGAGGTCGTATCACATGGCCAGCTCGGTCACCAGACCTCACTCCGTTGGACTTCTTCTTGTGGGACTAATTTAAAAGGAAGGTGAACGCTGTAGCATGCTCGTCAAGGGAAGAGATGATAGAAAGCATCAAGGCCGCGTTCTGTACAGTGACACCACAAATGTTGCATAATGTTCGCGCATCTTCTAAGAAAGTACTAGGCGCGCATGTCGAGGAAGGAGGTGGAGAAATTCAGGGTCGCAGTGATTGTCGTGAAGTGATAACGTGATTTGGGGTCGCTGACCTCAATAGTGTTGTGATGCGTTTGTTTACGTTTTAGTCAGTCATTATAGTTAATCATTTTTTATTTCATAAAAACAATAAAGTGTTTATTTTAACTCGGGATTTCGTATATAGAATCTATACAAGGTATAGTATCCACCTACTTTACATTGTTACCCCCTTTCCGTTACAGGTTGTATAGACTGTGATGTCATTTGGAGGCTGTTTCATAAACGTTAGAAACGATTTCAATTCGGAATGTTATGTTTTCTTGAATCCGATCCGTCGTTTTGTAAAAAGATGTACTGTATTCAGCAAAGATACGGGTTTTACCAGCGGGTTATTCATTTGTAGCATATAAAGAGTCGCAGACAGTACAGATCCCTGGGGAACACCGAGAAATTAGGCCTATGCTTGCGTTGGGCGCAAATGCGCAATGAGTACGTTAAACGATTGGTTATTGTCATCGATGCACGATGGAAATACAAGGGTTCATGTAATATTGGCATTAATAACTTTTTTAACATTATTTTTTATTTTTTTCTTTTTGGTGTACAGTTGCGCAATGAGAGTTGAGGCAAACGTAGATGTTTTATTTCCATAAAAAATGTATTTATTTGTTGGTACCGGTTGTTTTGATGACTCGAATGATATTCTAATGTACAGATTCCTGGAGAGTATGAAACTGCAATCTGGAATGAAGGGGGAAGATATTACATCTATCATCCGTGGCCGGCTGACCGATATGGGTATAGGGTAAGTGTTTGAAGAAAGTGCATTTATTTTTTTTAGCTTTTGCAAGCATTTATGTTTGCAGGATATTATCGTGATGTTTTAGTACCGATTTATTAATCTCGATCCTCTAGCAAGGAATAATTATGATTCATAAAAATATGTTACACTCGCCCACCTGGGTTGTAGAAGATTTTGGTTGAACTTTTTTCATCTATAAAAACCGCAAAAAATACTACTTCGATTTCAATGAAATTTTGTAGCAAGACTTATTAGATATGAGAATAAAATGACACTCTACGGACTTCAACCCTATTGATTTTAATTTATCCAAAAATTTTAGAAATGAATTCGTGTAAAACAACTGTTCTGTTAATACAGTTACGAGCAATTAAATGTTCAATCAATCAATCAATCCATTTATTTGCAGAATATGGTTACAAAGGATCTTATAATATACATTTTCCAGCATATTCTAATCGTTTTTTACGTTGTGCAAATATTTAATCTAACAAATTCTAAGTATAATGTATTTCTGAAATGTCAAAGTAAGATTAAACATCCATAAATATCAGTCATATTAATATAAATTATTAAGTAACATGTCATTAAAATTATACCATTAAATAATTGGATCTACAAGATAATCATTTATATTATAATAACATTTATCCATTAGCATAGCCTTCAAATTTGTCTTAAATTTATGGAATGTACAGCTTGTTATTGATTCTGGAAGTTTATAATACAATTTTATGTTAACACTTGTGTTCTTATGGCGTTACCATAAAGTTCGGTTTAGAATGAGTTTGTATACATATTAGTGCACTAGACTGTAGATCGAAAAATTATATTATTAATTTCTTGTTTTCGCCCAGGTTGGCCTCCAAGATGGTGGAAAGGCATGCTTGATGTATTTCACGCGAGTGTCGCGTTTGTGCGAGCATTTCATGGAGAGCGTTGGAGACTTGAAGAGGAAGCCGTTCAGCATATCTGACGTGAACGTGTTCGAGCAGAAGGAGATGCCGGATCCATTGAACAAACTCAAACGTGAGTACACGTTTGGTCCTTGATGCAGATCCGGGAGACTGGTGGTCTTTTGTGCTTAGACTTCAGAATTCGGGACACCCACGTCGAGACGGCTGGACTTTCCGCAGTTCTGGACAAAAGCTTAATCAACATGCATGCTTGTATGATGCAGCTCAGGACTTATGCTGGGGGGGGGGGGGATATGGGGAGTTAGTGAATTGCTAGATCCCACAGACTTATAGACATTGCAAACCCAAGAGACTTGATAGGGACGTCTTTAACGCCTTTGGCAAAAGTGCAGTCTTTCCCTTAGCGCTGCAGAAAAGTTATTGTAAATTACATGCTTGATTGCATGTTTAGGTTTTTCCTGCCTAAGATTTGATATGCCAACGGTGAAAAGGCAGCATTTCTCGCAGTGTTTCTTCATCAAATTATGAATTAAGGTTTCCTTACATATACTTGTATGTTAGTATTTAAATGTTTTCTACCAATATGTGACGTCGCTGTTCGGTAATGACGTATATAATTTTTGAAGACATTTTTTACGGGAAGAAATACATTGGTGCACCATACTGATTGAGGCAACGGTAAAAGTGTTTGTGGGACTCTCCCCACTTTAAGGCGAGCGGGGACTGTCCACTAAATCCGCCCAACACCGCTCATCGCCTTTTGATTGCACCATAAGAATAAAATTTAAACAACGCCATCGGCAAATTTTCGAGCCCTAACTGTATCGTTATAATAAATCCATAAATAAATTCCTCCTCAGCGATCGCTCCCAACAAATGGATAGTTCGGGGCCGCTTCCACGAAGCTGATGAGAGGTTCCCGGAGGAGCACAGGGGGAGGCAGGCCACTCCTGCCTCCATCGCCGCCATCGCCATGGCACATATCGTGGAGCCGTCCGCGTGGACTTCTGACGACATTGACGAGGTAATGAGAAGCTGTTGAGGTGAAACCTCCTAGCGCTTTATGCAGACCTGGTACCTGGAGTTTTGCGATGCGATCAGATCGAAGGAGGTGATCGTTGTATTTGTGTTTTGTTCATTTATGCCCGGTTTCAATATTTTATACGTACGTACGTACGTAGGTATGTGTGATTCCTTATGTGTCAAAAATGTCTATCCGTTTTTCTACGAGTCGTTTATTTTAATTTCAAATTTACTTTACATATTAACTGTAATGAGTCGTCCGTCGGTCGTTTTTAGCTTACGCCTCGTACAATTTATTACTATACGTAACTAGAACGGATCGTTTATCAAATATTGGAACAGGGCATTAATTGGCAACGGTGTCACGTTTTTCAGATATGAGGCTAGTCTTCTGAATCCTTAGCATAAACAATGGTAATCCACAATATTAGGCAGTGGCTAACAGATTTCGCCGTAGGTAATAAACTAGCGTTACGTTAAAAAAAATACTTTATTTTTTCGCGTACTAAGAGTACTGGTTTAAATCCTATGTAATAATAATAATAATAAAATTTATTTGCATAAAATATGGTATTTACAAAAGGTCTTAAATTTAAAATACTAAAAACGCATATTTTACCAGTTATTATGGCATGCAAAATCGAAATTGACATGAAAACATATTTCACAGTACACACCTACCTTATATACACATTTAACATATTTTATTTATAACTAAAGAATTCACTTAATGAAGAAACATTTTTCTCTCTTATCCAAGCACTTAATTTATTTTTAAATAATTTGGTAGGAATGGATTTCAATTCAACTCAGTAGGCAAATTGTTAAAAACTTTTACACACATATTTAAATCACACTGCCGAAGATAGTGACTAAGATTCGGACTACTGTTATAAACTAATTTGTGAGGGTTTCGTGTAGATCTAGAACTGTTGTGGGACTTTTTAAAAAGATGAATATTACATTTGACAAAATTTGCTATTTCTAGAATGTACATGCAGGCAAGAGGTAAAATGCCTAATGATTTAAATAATGGCCTGCAAGTTTCACGAGGGCATTTTCTACACATGACTCGAATGCACTTTTTTTGGGCAATGAAAAGTTTGTCTAAAACAACAGAGTTACCCCAGATTGTCAAACCGTAATTTAGTATAGACGAAATGTAGCCATGATAGGCTGCAAGGGCAGTGGACATTGAAAACATATTACGAAGCCTATTCAATTCAAGGAAAGTTTTGAAACTTCACAAAGGGTTTTCGATCCGACATTTTGTTATTGTTTCGAAATGGTAGCCATGAATGTAATTTTCGAAAATCGATAGGTTCTAAAAATGTTTACTTAAAATGTTAAATGAAAAAACCTTAAAATAATGATAGGTACTTTTAATTGTGACATCCTTCGGGTAGCCAATCCTTCGGGCACAAAAAAAAACGAAGTTTTCTTTATTGCCTCTGGTCTGGGTGTTGTGGTATCATAGTTGTTCTTTATTTCTGTAATATATGTGCTTACACTAGCTTGCGTGACCTATGTATGTTATGTTGTTAAATATATCATTTTTATTTTGAGAAATCGTTTCATAAGATTTTTAAAGATTTCAGTCTCACAGTTTGAAAAAAAGGTGATGAGAGGAAAACCCTTTATCCTTTTTTTCTAAAATCTTATTTCTTAATCAGATGCTTTTGAAATATATTTATCAGGTGTTTACAGGTAATGTCTATTAAATTTAAAAGACCTCTAGAAATCCATTCTTTTTTACGACCAGAGTGAGATTTCAAGATTCTCTCATTGTCCAATGTGAAATCTATAAATGATTGATAACATCACACAATATATTGTTGTTATATGTAGCTCAAGTACTTGTAATACATATATATACATATGTACAGAAAAAACTACGTTACTACAACACCCAGCCCCAAGACAATACAGAACAGTTTTCTATGAGGATCCGGCCGGGAACGAAACCCGGTACCTTAGAGATGGCGCGATGCCAAAATTCAACACGGTCGCCTCTCGGCTGAAGAATCAATTAAATACTATTTAAATTCGCAACCACTGGTTTAAATATTTTAATATATGTGTAACCCAGACCCTAATACGCGGAGACATCCTCTACCAAAACACGATGGAGCACCTCGAGCGTATGGGCATCAGCCTCGAGACGCCCAAGAACGAAGAGGAGGCGGGTGAGGAAGAGGACCAGGGTCCCACCGGTTACCTGGCGGCAGCAGACGTGCTGAACACCTTCAAGATCTCGGAGTACGACTACATCGAGACTGAGGTCATGGACAGCGCTCTGAGCGGTGAGTGCCTGATCATGAGTAACTAGTTCTGCATTTGTTATGTTCTCCTGGTACTTTTGGAATTGGTAAGGAGTATTTAAAATACAAAACTGTCCGTGAAATAAAAATTTTACTTCCTAAGACGCTTCTTGGGCTATCTTACGATGAGACGGAAACATTCTGAACATCCGGGTATAGCCTACCAATTATCATCACATCTACATTCATATTTCTCACTTCCAATTACTTCTCAATGCTATTATATATTTTTATTTTTTAACGTTTGCTCCTTTCACAGGACAGGCTTAGCCTAGTGTGGGGGTCAGGTAATGTTTTTAAGCCTCTGAATGTACCTTTCTGTCAATAAATTATTATTTTTATTATTATTTACTTCAAAATTTCGTGAGCATTTTAGTTGATTCTTCTTGCTTAAATATAAAGAGGACGAGCACTACCTCCGTATTTGTTCTTCTCTCCTGGTACTTCTGGAATCTAGATGAATATTTATTGAAAAATTGTGTTCAAGCATTCGCTACTGAACTAGAATAGGCTCAAGTCATGTTTATTGGCGATGGTAACTACTCCTTAACTTGTTTTGTGCTCCTGGTATTTCTGTAATCAATTTATGAGCATTTTTATATATTGACAGTGGTAAAATTGACGACACTACCTCCGCGAGAATTTTTCATTCCTGATAGGGACTTTATTGTTAAGGATTTAATGAACGTACTTTCACGACTTTTCTGATTCCCTGGTATTTTGATCTCATTTTTTTTCTTTTGAAAGGGATTACGTCTTGCTTTCCAATCCAACTTTAAATAAGAGTTTTGTAATTAATTATAGTAGTAAGCCTACATTCGTAATCGGGCATTTTAAAAAGCACTGGTTTGTCGGCAATGGAAACTGAATTCCTTTATTATCGTGCTGCCCTAGTAGACTTGCATACAAATCTACTGTGTATTTACTGTGTTTATAGGTGACATTACTTTTGCTTGAAGATATCTTCATCCATACTAATATTATAAATGCGAAAGTAACTCTGTCTGTCTGTCTGTCTGTCCGTCTGTTACTCTTTCACGCCTAAACGACAGAACAGATTTTGATGAAATTTGGTATAGGTATACGTTGAATCTCAAGAACGGACATAGGCTATTTATTAGAAAATAAGGGGGGGATGGGGGTAATACCACCTTTGAAAGTTTATATGGAAAAATGTTTATTTTTGAAGTTAGAGATATGAAATTTGGCACAAATATAGCTCGTAACTTGGATTAAAATATAGACTACTTTTTGTTTCGAATATTAGGGGAGAAAGGGGTAAAACCAACCATGAAAGGATGTAGTCCACGCGAACGAAGTCGCGGGCACAGCTAGTCATTATATAATTTAAGGCTTTCACGTTCCATTTTAAACATTTAAAACAAGTTAACGGGTAAGTAAGTAAGTCTTCATCCACCCTCACATTCGAAGTCACTACAACACACTGCACTGAAACTATCAGGAATTGTTTTTGATCGTTCTAACCGCGGTAAATATTTTAAATCTTAACAATTTACGGTAAAAAGCGAATCATTCACCATTGACAGACTCATCAATTATACATGTCAAATAAAATATTCACTTCATTTCGACTCCCTTTATAAATTAACCGTTTTCTTAATATTCTTCCACAGGCCAGCTGAACCCAGAGAAGGGCTCCGGCATTCTGTCTCTGAAGGATTCTCTCAAGCACTTGTTCAAAGAGTACAGCTACGGCGTGGTGACCGCCCGCGGGGGTTCCACGGCTGTCTGGAAGCATGACAACCACCTGTACTTCTTCGATCCTCATGGCTGCGATGACCAGGGTAAGTTGTTCTAATTGTGGCATACCATTTACTTCATCAGCAAGGTTCAAATGATGCAGCAGTTCTTAAAGTTAAAGAGGGAAGGTACGTTTTGGTCATTTAAGTCATATTCAGGTAATATACAATTGCCAGTGTACAAACCAGGGGTAACTATGCGCCGCGTTGACCTGGTGCGCCGTAGAGGGAAGACGCAGGGAAGACAGGGACTGACCGCTCCCTCCACCCGAAATGTGAATAAATGTGATCTTTCTAAAAAAAATATTCAGATCTATCAAAAGTACTTATTAGTGTTAAAGTACTCATGATATTCATATAGTCGAAGTAAAAAAAACTTCGTTAGAAATCGTATTAAAAATGGCTTGATCTTTAGCGTAGGTCTACCCAGGTTTTATGGTTTACTAAAGCAGCTGTCCAAAGACAATACCATTGATATAGTAATTTACATGGCATTGCAGTTATTCTGCCAAATGTAGTAGAAATATTCAATTGATGTATGAATATCTAGGAGCCCCTGCCGAGGAACAGTTGTCCAAGAATAATAGGTAAATCAGAAATATTGTTCTGATGTCTGAACCTCCCATCCAGGAGCCCCCTCTGAGGAGCCCCGAGCGGCGGCGGCCCTCATCCGCATCGCAGGCGGCGTGGACGAGCTCGCGAAGGTGATCCTCGGCAACCTGGCGCCCGGAGCCGACGACAGCTTCAACATCTCGCCCGTCTGCGTCAGCGCGAGCAAGCTCGTGCCGGAGCTCGGCGCGCCGGAGACGAAGCTCGAGGTGACGTCACACTATATTAAAGAAAAGAGAAGGCAAGGCTTAGTCACGAAAAATAGCCTAAATTGTTCTTCATTAGTCTGCAAAGGAAATTGTATAAAGATTTTGTGCAACAAAGCACATGAAGGGTCCACTGCAATAATTATAAACGTCCTTTGTTTTTTGTTTACAGATATTTTGGTGTTTAAGTTTATAAACATTGTCTAAAATTCAGCCTTATTGCCGTGAATACAGGGACACTAAGCGTTCTAGACGTGTAGTCAAATATCAGAAACGGTTTTATCTCAGTACTGGAAGCGATATTGCATAGTTAGTAAACGAAATTACTAGCTGCATGTATGAAGTGACCGAATGACGGTGATCACATAGATTTTAATATTTTGGATATATTCATTATAATTGCCGTGGACCCATCATATGTATTTATCTAATCTATGTATCTTTTGAAGTTGATACTTCCTCAGTACCTAGTTACTCATGAAAATATTTTCATGTTCCAGAACAAACAATTTGAGTGGATCACCAAAGGTACAGCGGCCATCTTGATGGGTCCCCGAGGGGAGAACACTGCCTTGGGGAAGGCTGCTACGAAGGTCGGAGTCGGGGTGAGTAAACAGCTGTTTATTGTGTCCTCATTCCTCATTTCTACGCCTATTAATATTTTACTCATCAAAATAAAACTATATGACTTGGTTCAAAGTGTTCTACACATAGTTATAAGTTAGACACTGCTACTGTAACTAATCTGCTGAGTTTCTTACCGGTGTCTTCTCGGTAGATATAAGTTCCGAACCGGAAGTAGAATCACTTTGCATTATGTACAATGACGATTCGAAAGTGTTATTATATGTAACCTACTTGAATAAACAAATATTGAATTTGAAAAATTTGAATACGCAAACTTCTGTCAGATCCAGGAGACGGGAATTTCTTGTAACAACATACGAGTAGGCTACTTTTTGTCTCTTTCTTACCACCCCACCACTTATCTTAAATGCAGGGTGGAAGTTTGTATAGAAAATTCTGCAATTTCAAACTAAATTAGTAAGCTTAAAAATTGGTATGTGGACTCTTTGTGATTCAAAAATGCGTGCAAAAAAGAGTCTGGAAACCTTACTCGCATGCAGAAATACAACAACGCTAAGTTGATTGTTATTTGGCTGCGGTCTTCTGTAAGGTAGAGGTATTTCACCAGTCGGGCTGCTCCAGTTCGAGCGATGAATCGCTTTGCCCTACCTCTCTTTCTTTCTTGCGCAGGAGGCGGACATGGCCGGGCGTACATTCGCCCTTCCGGCTGCAGCGGCGTTTGCGGCTGCGACTGATTCCGTACCACCACCACACATGCATCAGGATCATATGTACAACTTTTTGGGTAAATATACAAACTTGATACTTTCGCGTGCCATTTTTAAGCATCTACATTAATATTATACATGCAAAAGGAAATCTGTATGTCTGCCTGTTTGTCGATTTTGGTGAAATTTGGTATAGGTATACGTTGAACCTCTATAACGGATATAGGCTGCTTTTTGTTTTAAAAAAGGGGGGGTTGGGGTAACGGTTTGGGGGAAATGGTAAAATGTTTATTTTTAAGTTATGGGTATGAAATTTGGTACAGATACGAGTACCGCTCAAAACTCGGTTTAAAATATGAACTACTGATTATATGAATATTAAGGAAGATAGCCTTTTACTGCGATAAAAAACCCAGTAGCCCACGCGAATAAAGTCGCGGGTACAGCTAGTTGTCATATATACAGAAAGGAGATAAAATAATAATTAACAATAAAATGTGAAAGTCAGCGTTCTCCCCGTGTACAGTCGCCGTCAGATATATCGAAGCAGACAAAGTGACCAAATACTTCTGAACAGTTTAAAATGTCAAAAAGTTCCATACACCACAAGTTACCATTAATATCTGAACATTCATTACTTCAATAATATCTGAGCAGACGCTAGTCAATAATTTCTATACACACAACTTACCAATAATATCTGAACACTCATCTACACAGGTAGCTGAATGAGACACATGACGTGCGTGACACATATTGACGTTACGAGTGTTCAGATGTTAGTGGCATCTGCTCAGATATTATTGCAGTAATGAATGTTCAGATATTAATGGTAACTTGTGGTGTATGGAACTTATTGACATTTTACCTGTTCAGAAGTATTTGACCATTTTGTCCGCTTCGATATGTCTGACGGCGATTGTACATTGTGTGATTTTTCATGAGCGATAACCCCCCCATTAAACTCTTACCAGACGCTGGAGCCGACTACTACCTCCAGCACACGAAGAAGACTGGTCGCAAGGAGATTCTTCCCGAGGACCTGACGGAGAAGTTCGCGATGGGTGCAAACACATTCTCCATCGAATTGGGCGAGCCGATCCGCCTGCCGCTCCGGCTGCCCGATGAACCTGCTGGAGTGAGTAATTAAGTTAATTTGTAGGTTTTTGTTCTACAGCTCGGAATCATGGACGATACGCTTGATAGAAAGGAAAAAAATGGATGCCTTCGAGAATGTGGTGTTAGAGGCGGATGCTCCGTATACCATGGACCACCAGAAGGACAAATTTAAATATATAAAAAGAGAAACTGACTGACTGACTGACATATCAACGCACAGCCTAAACGGCTAAACGTAAGCACTTTAAATTTGGAAAGGACGTAGCTTAGGTACCGTAGAGATACCTACACTAAGAAAGGAATTCCCGAAATTCCCACGGGAACGGGAGCTAGCGGTAAAATCCTTTTGTATGAAAAATCTAAACCACTTAAGTTAGATTCTTGAAATTTGGCATGCAGGCACCTTAGTAAACTTAAAGCTTAGTTGCAACAGGATATTGCATAAATCCCAAGGGAACGGAAGGAAGCGGAAAAACCTTTTGTATGAAGAAATCTCAACTGCGTAAGATAGATGTTTTCAATCTAGCATGCATGCATACCATCCCTACTATTCCCTACTAATATTATAAATGCGAAAGTAACTCTGTCTGTCTGTCTGTCTGTCTGTCTGTCTGTCTGTCTGTCTGTCTGTGTGTCTGTTACGCTTTCCTGCTTAAACCTCTCAACCGATTTTGATGAAATTTGGTATAGGTATACGTTGAATCTTAAGAACGGACATAGGCTACTTTTAATTAGAAAATAAGGGGGGGAGGGGGGTAATACCACCTTTGGAAGTTTATATGGAAAAATGTTTATTTTTGAAGTTAGAGATATGAAATTTGGCACAAATATAGCTTGAAACTTGGATTAAAATATAGACTACTTTTTGTTTCGAATATTAGGGGAGAAAGGGGTAAAACCGAACCATTCCACGCGAACAAAGTCGCGGGAACAGCTAGTAGTAAATAAAATTTCTCCCACACACACATATGTTTTTTTGGAAATCTGCCAAATAAGCTATTATTTTTCAAAATGGCGTCCTGCACGTAATTAAAAACCAAAATATCCGGGCGCAGGACAACTGCCACTCAAAGGAATGCCCCTCGATGAGAATCAGTATCGAAAATGTTCAATGGTTTTCGCCAGTAAGTCAAGGTCATAAAATTCAATTTGAGGTGGTAACCATTTATCTATTGTCAGATCAAGGGGTAATCATAGTCGTGGATCCATTTATTTTATTTGTCTACTTTTTCTAAATGCGTATATGCGCCAGACAATCACACCAATCACCTGGTCTCAAACTAAGGTTTCCCCTTGTACTATGAGCACCAGACGACTGATACTAACTGGGGTCATCATACCAGCACACCCAGACCCAAGTCAATTTAGAAAATTTCGTTTACCGAATTGACCCGACGGGAATCGAACTCGGGACCTTTCGCGCTTTTGCTACCCACCTTAGCCACTGCGCCACCAAGGTCGTGAAATCTACTTTTAATTGTCTCGGGTCTGGGTGTTGTGGTACCGTCGTTGTTTCTGATTTCTGTAACGCAAGTGCTTTAGCTACTTACCACAGAATCAGAGCAATGTATGTGATGTTGTCCAATATTTAATTATTTATTTATATAGCCGGTTCGAAACCATATATCCTACAAGAAACGGTTTAATAAATAAATTAAATAAATGCGCCAGACAATCACACCAATCATCTGGTCTCAAACTAAGGTTTTCCCTTGTACTATGAGTACCAGACGACGGATACTAACTGGGGGCGTCATCCCAGCACACCCAGACCCAAGTCAATTGAGTAAAGTTCGTTTTCCAAATTGACCTGACCGGGAATCGAACCCGGGACCTTACGCGCTTTGGGCGCCTACCTTAGCCACTGCGCCACCGAGGTCGAGGTTTAATAGTAACATTTAAATAAATATGTTGTTTTATATTTATAGGAAGGTGAAGGCGGTGGCGGAGGCGGAGATGAAGTTGGAGAGGAGGGGGAAGAAGAAAAGGCGGAACCTCCGATGAAGCGTGAGTCGATAATTTGAAATGGTCGTTTTGACGGGACAACGTCTAATAACTCGATACTACAGTTAAATGCACGAAAAAGACGACGTGATTGTCCCGTTACGCTCATTGTCGCGTTCCGCAAGTGAGGGCGTGGCGAGCGGGAGAGAGGCATGATCGGCTCAGCGTTTTCCCCTCGAACTACTGTCTGTAAGCCGACTTTATAGACAACCAATTTTGTTTTACAAACTGGTTGTAAAGGATGACATTTTTGACATTTAAATTGGCTTTTGATTAGATATAAAAATGCTTGTACAAACGTACTCTCAAGGGTGTTAAATAAAAGAGGGGGGGAGGCAATTTGTAAGAAGTTTATTGTTATGTAACATTTTACAGAGTCGTGGCATCTTTGGGTAGGGGGAGGTCGATGTTGCGCAGCAGAAGAAATAAATTACACAAAGTCCACGCATTCCAAGCGGCTGCAGCTACCTCTTTATAAAAAAAACATATATTTCATGGGCAACCACGTTTATATATTAGAAACACAATATCTATCGGTCTTGTTTGCGCATTTACGAATGCTAGAACTGCGGTTATTACTATAAGAATATTCCCTTTGCAGAAATAAAGGAAGCCCTCTTCAAGATGTGGTACGACCAGACGAAGCCGAACCACGTCGCGCTGCTGGTCGGTGACTACCACCAGCTCGGCGTCTGGATGGCGGTCGGGGGGAAAGTGGTCGCCTTCGACCCCGCCCCCACCATGGCAAAGGGGATGCTGACCAGGCAGAGGATCACGAAGGGTATGTTGATGATATAGCTAATGGACATCAGTATAATACGTTATATTTTTAGGGGAGGATCGACGAATTATATATAATAGATATGATATTTTGAAGTTGGTCCAGTCCTGAATATTGTAAAGAACAAACCACTGATTTTCTTGTCGGATCTTCTCGGTAGGATTAGTGAACTGGCTATAGCTTCAATTTTGGTTTGTATTCATTTTGAAAATGCCTGCGTTACTTGTGACCAAGATTAAGAAAATAATTGATTTTTTAATGCATTTAAAGTCATCCCACCCAATGTTAAGTGGTAATGAGTTCTTAGCTTAAGGGCGTCAAGTACAGCATAAGCTAAAGCTGTTACTAGACTTGTCGCCCTTACTTTGAAGGCTTCAGTAGCAGGAGTCAGAGCTTTGGAAAACTCACACACAGGAACACAACAACACAGAAGTGATTGTCATTTGGCTGCGGTCTTCTGTAATGTGGAGGTGTTTCACCAGTCGGGCTGCTCCAGCTCTCATTTCTCCAGTCATCAGGAAAAAATCTGAAAAAAATCCCCTGCGAATTTCATCTTGTTTGCGATATCTGATATTTATTTGTATTGCAATGTTCATGCAGGTGATGAGATCCGGCTTCAACGCATCAAGGATGAGATGGCTGGAGAAGGTGGTGGCGCCGGCGAGGAGGCTGAAGATGAGGAAGCCGGTGGCGGTAAGTGGTGCATTATTGAGCGTTGTCGTTAAAAATAGAGAGATAGAGTAGGCAAGCAGTATACCTCTAGCCGGCATTGCACCGGTTTCCACTGCGAGGTGGGGATGGTCGAGTAGGATCGCCGATCCCCACTCTCTCCCCAACCACCGTGGGGGGAGGAGACGGAGCTGCATCAGCGGCCTCTCCGCCGGTGGTGATTGGTTAGGTTGATCTGATTTCCCACAGCACCACCACTCAGGCTATGAGGTCCAACCGAGGGGTTTTAGTGGGTAGTCCTGCCCTTATAAGGTCAGGGAGTCCCACACACGCCGTCACCTCCCTCGGATGACGGTTCGGTGCGTCAAAGCATTTCTCCGCGTCAGAAAAAAAAGGCAAGCAGTATACCCAAACCCACATATTTAGTTAGATTCGAATTTGGAAAGTATTGTAAAGAACGTATGTACTTTACTAAAAGTGGGAAGTAGGTACTTCCGCCGAGCTTGGTGTTATCTGCTCGGGGACCAATCTTGGTTTGTTGTATACCTATATAGTTAGTGGCGATGATAACTGACATCGCGGTGAAGGATTGATGTATTGATCGGCCAATCGTGCATTACGTATGGAGCGTTTTTTAATATGTCAATTCTGCTGACTCTGTATTTGTGTCGACTTGTAGGTAATGTCGGTCAGCACGGAAATAAAGTTTTTAAACCATACGGCACAGTATGTTTTGCCTCTTTCTTATTATAAACGACTGGACAGAGAAAAAATATAGATGTCCCGAATCGGAATCGTAAGAGTTAGAGCTTCGTGATAAAGATATTTTTTTTCAAATGTAATTCATTGTACATTTCTTATAACTAGTTAACGTATAACCTACTTACCTACTATTGGAAAAAAAAATATATGAATGCTGAATTAAGGCTGTAAAGGAAATAAATTTGAAGTACTGTATAGCAGTAGTGCAGAACTTATCTTATTCTTTGTACTTAAAGAGGGTGAAGAGAAACCGGAGCCTGAGCCGGAGTTTGTGCCGCCCGAAGCTTGCCCGGCGCTGATGGTGTTCTCCAGCCCTGGGGAGTTTATTGATAAACTGAGTAAGTTTTATCATCTATACTTATTAAAACGAAATATACTCACTGACTGATTAATTACGAAATTTCAGAATCTATAACACATACAACATGAAACCCACCTCTAAGGGGATAAAATGAAAGTTTGTATGACAGTCTTTAACAAAAAATCAACCCAGGGGATGGTAGTTTTAAGCTCCGGATTGTGATCAACAAGTTGCAGTTGACAGTTGATGTGGAAAGTAAATCTGAAATTAGAATTAACGATTCGTAGAAAAACGGGTTATCATTTTTGATACATTACGAGTCGTAAAATATTGAAACCATTAATCAATTATCCAGCAACACTAGGTATGAATGTTTCAATAGTGAAGTTAAACTACAACGACATCAGACCAAAAGATAAAGTATACTTTTCTTCCTCAGCACTTTAAAATCCTGTGGACAAAAGTTAGATGAACCGTTGTAGTATAGGTTTAAGCTTCAGGAACTGTTGTGATGATTGTCCAGCCATTTCGTTTACATTACAACGGTCTGGTCAGGTTACTAGGGATAGCTTCATCAATAGTGAGCTTCCGACGGCATCCTACAATGGCATAAACAGCCGAGGACAGAAACATACTGTACTACAAATGAATTAACGAAAGTACCGCAGGCCTTTAAGTATGTAGTTCTTAACTCGTAGCAAGGGCACTTACCGAAGGCTAAGAGGTTAATATAACAAAAAAATCCATCACCTACAATAATTTGCGGTAAGCTCAGTTTAAAAAGCAGTATGCGATACGTGAAGGTTGTGGATTCGGATCCCATACCGCAAGGGGTAATAAAACTTCTGCTTCTTTAAAATATACACTTTCCTCGTCTTCCTCAGCACTTCAAGGCCCATTGGACAAGAAGCAATGCCTCGCTCCGTACAAGCTGTACCCGGTGAAGGTCATCAACGAGCTCACCTCAGTGCTGAAGGAGAAGAAGGGCGCTCCCCCCAAAGGGGAGGGGGATGAAGGTGCCGGCGATGAGGAAGGTAATGTATTATCAGTATAGTAACTGAATGTATTTGGATTTCCTAGTCGAAGACATTGCAAGACTCACTCAGCATTTTTTTTTACATTGCTTTTTAAGATTGACCTCATCCCACCTAATGTTTAGTAGTAATGAGGTCCTAGCTTAATTAAGGTAAGGGCGACAAGTCCAGTCACAGCTATTACTATGCAGTACTTGTCTCCCTTACCTTGAAGGCTTGACCCCTGCTGCTAATGTAGCACCTCCCAGGAGCTCTGGAAACCTTACTCACACGCAGGAACGCAACAACACAGAAGTGATTGTTATTTGGCTGCGGTCTTCTGTAAGGTGGAGGTATTTTACCAGTCGGGCTGCTCCAGTTCGAGCGATAAATCGCTATGCCCTACCTGTTTTTCTTGGTTGAATGTGTTTGGATTTCCTAGTCAAAGACATTGCAAGTCCATTCACTCACTGACTCTGTAGAACGGGAGTGAAACGTTCGTGAACGGTAATGGGGCGAACATAGTATTTTTATAAGACATTTTTATTAGCATACAGGATGTAATTTTAGTTCTTCATTTTCTGATTCTGATAAAATATTTATTTATTTATTTACATACGCATGTAGGATAGAGTACATATGCATGTAATATTTTAAAAAGTGTTTAATTTGCATACGAGATGTAATTTTTGTATGAGTTACGTATCACAAATTGACAATCACTGCATTGATAGGTACATGACATATTTGTGAATGGGGTCATCAACCCCATTATTCAAGCAGTTTTATCATGTATTTCTTGTTTTGTTTACCATCCGGAAACTATGTTTTATCTCTTTCTTTCTTTCTAAGATTGGACAGAGAAAAAACATAAAAAGCCCGAATCCTTTGTGTTTTGTCCATCATTCGAGTGAGGCAACTGCGTGTGTGGGTTTCCTTGCCCTGAAAATAGCAGGAGGTGATGGGGTCCAATCTACTATAGTTTCCGACTAAAACACCCCGATTGGACCCTCGCCTTTAGGGTATTGCAAAGTTCAAAGTTCTTTTGGTGTGGAAGTTGCTATAGGAAACTGGCAATGTGATTCACCCCCTCGGTCTTCTTCCACAGAACAAGATCTTCTAGTTGAACCTCTAGAAGAGTCTGCATACGGCAAGCACTATACTAAACTGACTCGTGCTACGGCTTCCTTGAGGGGTAACGTGGCTCAGAACGAGGGGTACTTTATGGACATGCCCAACAGGAACAACCAGGTTTGGCTTATGCTACCATTATTTTAAGAGTTAAATTTGTATGTCTTAATCCGATCAGATTGTTTTGTTAGTGGCCATAAATAAATTTAAGCATTTGTGGTAAGTAGTTTAAGTGCTTGTGTTTCAGAAATTAGACACAACGGGTCAATATGGAAAAGATGTTCGCTTCCCATATTGACCCGACTGGGGATCGAACCCGGGACATCAGAGATGGCGCGACGCCTCTCGGCTACGGAGGTCGTCATTATTATCATTATTTTCTTTCTTTCTTTCGTTTCGTCCTAGGACGCGGCTAACTCCGCAATGGGTATAGTAGTGGACGCCATCGAACCCTACCTGTTCTGGAAGCCGGAGCTGGTAGACGCGATCCTGAAGTACGGCGACCGTCTGTACACGATGTCTGTGTCGAAGGCGGCCGCCCCACCGCGCGTGCAGCCGCACGAGCTGGAGACGCAGTTCCACGTCACCAGCTTCAATGTGAGTAGTTTGACTGCTAATAACCATTCAGGTACAAAAAATCAAACCCACGACCTTCAAGTATTGCGCGTGCTGCTCTTCCAACTGAGATAACCGTAAATTATCGTTGGCGATAATTTTTCTGTTGTATGAACCTTTTGTAAACGCCCTCTGCCATATGCGTTTAGAACTATTTATTGTTTTTTTATCCCTACGCCTGGCATCTCCAATCCCGGCAGCGGATCTGCTGTGCAATTCCGCTGCCTACCCCCACTGCGGACACCTGAGGCTCTCAGCTAGAGAAGGGGGAGCTGGAGCTCCCTCCGAGAGTCAGATGGAGTCCCGAGACCCACCGGCTGCGGAGGTTCGGGAGGCCGGCAAACCTCCTCCTCTTTCTCCACGATCCACATCCGCCTTTGCGGGCTTGCCACCTGCTCTCCGCAGTCCAGCTCGGGTTCCGTTTTCACTTCACCCTGTGCGGTATAAGAGGCTGGGTGACAAGGCCAGCCTCAACGTCCCGGACTACAGGGCTACTGAGCCCCCCCCATCACGACAAGATGCAGAACAGAACCCAGCGGTGGGAAAGATACTGCTACTGCAAATGTCAACTCGAGTTTCTTGTCGATATTTTCTCAGTGCAGTAGAAGACTTTTGACCTATTTTCGTTATTTTATCAATATTTCTCCATTCAGGTAAAGCTAGAGATGGAACCGAACGCGGTGACTGGAGACATAAAGGCTGGCGAGACTGGCGGAGTGTTGAACGTGAAGCGAGGACTGGCCAGGTTCTTCGAGACGGTGAGTGTGCGGACAATATATTCCGGAATATGGACCACGTTATTGATGACTAAAGACCGAATTTTTGGATAGCCAGACAACATACAGATGAAAAGAATGATAGACAGGTAGACAGACAGATAGGCCGACATACAGACAGAAAGACTAATAAAAGTGCAAACGGATAGACAAATAGACTGACAAACTGAGTGGCAGACATACAGACTGATAGAAGTGTTGACGGGTAGATAGATGGCCAGACAGACATACTTAATAGCAGACAGACCGATATACAGACTGATAGAAGTGCATATGGATAGACAGACGGACATACAGACGGACATACAGACAGACATACATACATACATACAGACAGACATACACATTGATAGACGTGCAGACGAATAGACAGACAGACGATTCCATCCAGATTCCATACAGACATACAAAATTTCTGTTCGAACCTATATACAAAAATATATAAATATTTTGAAATTCAAATCACTCTTTTCCCAGTACAAGCACGGCATCCTATGCGCGAAGGACTACTGCGTCGGCATCTGGAAGGGGGCCGACGACAAGTCTTACTGCATGTGGGACCCCCACTCCGTGGGTCCCAGCGGGCGGACCTCCGCGGGGGGCGCCGCGTGTATCGTGGTCTTCTCGGAGCTGGACGAGTTGGCTGACACTTTCAAGTCTAACGTGGAGGACCTTGGCCGCGCCGGCTCTAACGGGTGAGTGGGCGACCCTGCATCGCGGTGACGAAATTTTTCTGCGGATGTGTATATAGGAGACGCAGGGAGCGGCCATCTTGTCAGTTGGATCGACTGACTAGACTACATCATTTGCCACTTTAAACTTCCGCGTGACTAAGTAATTCAAATAATATGAAGTCAGTTTTATGTGACACTGTGTGATGTCATCCAATATATTTTTTTTTGTAGATTTCATCATGCAATCGGCTCAGCAAGCCCTTAACAGATGTTTTGTGTGATTTATAGACAGTAGAGAGCCGTTCCTCCAGTAAGGAAACTGTCTCATATTGGATTGGTATTTTGTTTTAATTAACAAAGTCCCATGTATGAGATCTTTTGAGCCTTCTGTAACTTATTGGCTCACATAGTGCTGTTGCCAGGGTATTAGAGTGTACTTTTATGCGGTCATTATATGTTCTTGCTCTGTGTGCGACTTCTTCCCTTACTGTTTTCATCTGTGTGTGCTCATGTAATTCACTGGGTTTGATGAATAGAGGTGCGTCTGTTATCATTCTGAGTGCTTTATTCTAGAACCGTTGCATGATCTCCACATTAGAGGTTTTAGCTGTTCCCCATAACTCAATTCCATATGTCCAAACTGGTTTGATTATGGTTTTATAGATGAGCATTTTATTTTCCATAGTGAGATGAGATCTTCTGCCCATTAATTAACCACTCTTAAGTTTCTGAGCCGTATGTTTAATTCTTCGCGTTTTTTTCTGAATATAAGTCTTCCATGTTTGCTTCCTGTCAAGGTGCAAACCCAAGTATTTAGCAGAGTCTTGATGGGGCAGGATCCAATATATAGCTCAAATTATTTATCTTAAAAGCAGGATAATTTCGTCCGTCAAGTATTCAATTCGAATGTAACGGACTTTCTTCTTCTCATATTTGTAGAGTTTATTAATACGGTTACTTGTTTCCTACAGGCCTAGCATGCGCAACGCGACTAAATTTTATCGCGCTCTTAACAAACGTCAAAATAGATTGAAGTCAGCTGCTGATTGGCTGAAAATACGAGTGTGGTGTGCTATTAGCCAATCAACAGCATCGAAACTTTTGTCGTCTAATGCGATAAATTTGACATATTGAGTATGCTAGGCCTGCATATTAATGAAAGTGTAAGATTATTAAGTTTCTTACATTTGGTTAATTAAAGTAAGTAGTATAAGTTAAGGGTTGAAGTTAAGTACTTAGTTAATTGTTTCATGTTAACACGGGAGCGGAATGTAAATGAAAGTATCCGTCACCATGGAGAGCGTTTATTGCACTAAAAATTACAGTAAACTTATTGAAATTAAATACACGTATCGCAAGCGTTTCCTCGCCGCGTCATCATAATGTCGAGCGTGCTCGTACATGCTGCCAATTTTAAAAGAGAAAGAGAAAATTAGGGCGATGAAGTCTTATCTAGTTTGCGGGCAGCAGTTACAATCACCTCGTCTACACTGTCGCTATCCGAGCGCCGCTCGTGACCCGGCGCCGTGCTTCCGTATGTTGGCTGCTCGTTGCTACTGTCGGAGTTGCGTTTGTTGTGCAGGTTCACACTGCAGCCTTGAAGTCTTCTCTTGAGTCGCAACATCATCCATACTAAAACGACCGTAGTGAGTAGCCCGACTATAGTAAACAGCACATAGTTGTGTGTTGCATGTGTCAGCGTTTGTACACTTAGTGTTTGTTGTTGCTCCTTAACATTTTCGATTCGGGTTTTCAATTCCTTTAGGGCCTCCTTGTGATCTTCGATGACAAATGTATGATTCACGTCCGCAAGTATGTGGTTGATGTTTGATTCCCGTATGTACATTCGTTCTTCATTCGATGTGAGTGTCAGCTTACTATGATAGTCATTTCGAGAGTGAATGATAAAGCCTTCTCCCTTAAGCATGCAACCAAGGTCCAGTGTTATGACACCTGAGCCGCGTAGGTTTTGTGACGTCACGCCAGCTGGGCAGAAAATGCGCGCAGTGCAGTCTTCGCAACAGGAGAACAGCCACGCGCCGCGCACTTGTAATCGCACCCACCTGTCGCTGCAATCCGATACCCTTGTTCGGCATGTAGATAAGTCGCCGTTATTTAATATTTGCGCCTCACACGATGATTTCGCTCCCTTTATGTCGTAAATAGGTTGGTTGATGACGCACAACAAGTTATTTTCTTTCAGTTTTGTGCATGACGTTACATCTCGGTCATTTAAAGGGATGATCATGTCTTTTTTTAGGTTCACAGCGAGGTATTCAGAGGTCACCGCTGTACTGTACTCGGAGTTGCCCTTTATTTGCGGAATGGGTATCATACGGTTTAGCTCATATTGCTCATTGTTTATAAGTGGTAGCTTCACTTCGAATATAAGATATTCGCTGTTTAGGCGCACGTGCACTCTCGCTAGCTTGTAGAGACTTAGCGTACAGTGACGTGTGTTTACACATGGTAATGACAGTTCACTTGGTAACTGTCCAGATATAACGTTCAGATGTTCTTCAAATTCATCAGGCTTGATAAGATTCGTGTCAATTCTTCCATCCTTTACATCTGTTACTAAGTCGAGTAGTTGTAGTTGAATTTGCCGTATGTTGGAAATTAATAAGTTCACAGCAAGGGCAGTGGCGGTTGTATACATTGCATTGTCATGACTAACTTGTACACGTTCTTGAGTTTTGGCAATATGGTTCTCTATGATGTGGAATTGTTTATTCATCACTTCCTCGTTGCGCTTCAGGATATTGTACTCACTTTCAATTATTGAAGTGTGATTTCTGTACAGATTTAATAAATGGTTTTCATTAGATTGAATAGTTTTGATGTCCTTCACGTACTGGTCGGCGAAACGTGCGTCGAGTGTGCCAAAAAGAGAGTTAGCTAGGTATCCAATTCCATTTATTAGTCCTCTTCTTCGTCTTCTTGATCCGTGTTCAGAGTGTAGTATGTTATTGTGGTGTTGAATTTCATCAAGCTCATGTTGGAATTGCGATGCTATAGTTAAGAAAGCTGTTTCCGACTTGCATAGTGTAGTTAAATGATTGACATAGTTCTGGATATTGTCTAAGCTTCGCCAGTAAGTTGTCATGTTATAGTATACAACCATCCTCCACTCGTCGATGTTTAAGACTCTTGACAGCAGCCTCCCAGAGGCCCCCCGCCGTCGGCCATGCAGGAGCATTAAAGTGCCATTCTATACCCCAGTCTGACAAGGTAGTGATGACATCGTTATCCACGTAATGCTGCAGGGCCTCTCTTCTTTGTTTTTCCAGTAACCTTGCCGCGCCCACAAAGTTGGTACCATTGTCGCTGTAAATATGTTGAGGTTTTCCTCTGCGAGCGCAAAGCCGTTTTAAGGCATTTAGAAAAGCCACTGTGCTAAGGTCGGATACGAGTTCGAGGTGGAGCGCTTTAGTGCAAAGGCACACGAACACCGCTACGTAGGCCTTCATAGTCCTTATCCCTCTGCCCTTATTTGCCTTTACGTCTACATGACCGGTGAAGTCTACACCGGTGTGTGTAAATGGTCGTGATGGTGTGACTCGTTGTGGTGGTAAGTCTGCCATAAGTTGGTTGTTGTTGGTTGTTTTGAAGCGATGACACGTGATGCACCTTCGAAGTTGTTTCTTCACTGCTCGCATGCCACTTGTTGGCCAATATTTCGATCGCAGTTGTGACAAGGTCAACCTTACACCACCGTGCAGGGTCTCCTTGTGCGCTTGATCAATCAATAACTCTGTTAACTTGTCGTTGTATGGCAAGATAATTGGATGTTTTTGCTCTTGATACAAGTTAGCATGTTGCAGTCGCCCTCCAACACGTAGGATGTGGTGATCGTCGAGGATGGGGTTCAAGTTCAAAATGTTACTGGTCGACCGCACCTTGTTGTGTTTTTTAAGTTGTGCAATGTCGTCAGCGAAGTAATTTAATTGTGTCGCCTTGATTATTTCAATGTTAGCATTTTTCAAGTCACCCGTTGTTAAGTGCGATGTTCGCTTGGCATCCTTGACGTCACGTGCATTGTTTACGAATCGCAATATCCAACTTAAGATTCGTGTTACACGAGTCATTGAACTATGTTTATTAATAAGTTCCTCAATGAGTGATATAGTTTTCAATGACGTGCAGACTTTTTCGATCTTTTTCAGTTCAGCCTCGGTTTTGAGAGTTTCTTGGGTTGGTAATTCACTAGTTTTTAACCAGGCGGGGCCTTCCCACCACAGTGGGTGTGATAGGAGTGGCGATGGCGTCAGCCCTCTGCTGGCACAGTCTGCCGGGTTGTCTTCAGATTTTACATGTCTCCAACAGGTAGCTGGCATGGTTTCTATTATTTTTATAACACGATTGGATACAAAAGTTTTCTAACGAGTGGGGTTACCCTGTAACCATCCCAACACTACCATTGAATCAGTCCATCCATACACAGTAACATTTGCTCCATTTATCGACTCTGTTGTTTTCTTCATCAGTTTTGATAACAATTGGGCGCCGCAGAGTTCCAGTTTAGGTAGAGAGATAGGCTGTCGTAGTGGTGTAAATTGGAATGTTCTCCAGCGCAAAATGATAGCTTGAAGATCTTGTTGGATGTTGGGGCCACATTCCATCAATGCGTTAAGGCTGTGTCCTGAAGATGTATTGGCAGAGGCGTTGAAGACAACACGAAGTTTGGTCGTGGTGGAATCGGGTTTGACGACTCCATGATGTGGTAGAATACAGCTGGGCTCACGTGTTATCGTACATTGTTTCATGTGACCAAGCTTCAGATATTCAGTGATAAATTCCTTGTAGTTTTTTGACAATTCTGCGTTTTTTGCGAACCTTCGTTCCAAAGAGTGAAACTGCGCTATTGCTTGCGGTTTTGAGGCACCCAAATCTTGTTCAAAGTTCGGTTTCATTGGAATTTTGACCTTGTACCGTCCATCTCTAGTCCGACATGTAGTTGTGCTGTATAATGTTTCACAGTAGTTGTTTTCAGATGTCCCAGTGTATGGTTCAGCAATATCTTCCATTTCCCAGAAGCGCGAAATGTCTTCAATGTTATTGAGTATGACGTGGCAGTTAAATGTCTTAACGTTTCCAAGTAACACCCACCCGAGTTTCGTTTGTTGTGCAATCGGTGCCTCAGATGATCCCCTCATTACCCCTGCCATGACAATGGCGGCATATATTCCAGCATCTAACAACAAATCAACTGGCCGCGAGATATTATACTCAGGATCCGCTAAATTGATGTTTTGCAAGTGTGGCCACTGTTGTGCTTCAAATGTATAATTTGGTAGATTGCTAAGCATTTTCGACATAGCTAGTGCTGAAGTAGTGAATGCGTAGTCACCGAAGATTGACTCACATACAAGTTGAACGGTGCCATTGCTCTGATTTGCCGAAAGTCCGATGCCAGAGATAGTTGCGCTTTGTCGTTGACGATGCAGGCCAAGGCGTTTTGCAGCTGATTCTGTTATCAAGTTAATTTGCGATCCTTGGTCTAGTAAACATCTAAACGTTAGGTAGGTTCCATCAGCTGACCTAATTTTCAGTAACGCTGTCGCAAGTAACACCTCGTTGAAATTTCCGGTAACATGATTCGTCTTACGTTGCGTTTGTTGCCCGTAGGAGGTCGTCGCTTGCGTTGAAGTTGATTCCGTCGGCATGTTCAATGAATCCGACTGACGCAATACGTCATGTAATGAAGTATGATGTTGATGGTTGCAAACGCGGCATCGTTTTATTGATGTACACCTTTTTCCGCAGTGCGAATACATGCAATTTTTGCACACGTTTAGTTGCGAAATAGTTTTCAACTTTGCATCCGGTTGCATTTGTTTGAATGATTGGCAATAAATCAAGAAATGATCGCCCTTGCACAAAGGACAACTCTTCTCAATGTTGACATGATATGTTTTGCCAAAATGGTTTTTAGGTTTGTTTGGCCAAATATATGTTCTTGCCGATTTTTGGGTGTTGTCCGTATTCGACGACACTGGCTTTGTTGCATTAACATATTGTTGCTTCTTTTTATTAATAGGCTCCAATGCAGTGAACTTGCGTTGTAGGAATTCCATAAATTCATCTAATGATGGAAGTTCTCGAGGGTATTTTCTGGTTTCCATGTTTGAAGTATATGTGTCAGAGTCTAGTTTGCCAGCCAAAATATGAACGAGGATGGGGTCCCAAGATGTTGTTTCGATGCCCATGTTGTGGATCGCGTGTATAGTCTCGAGACTAGTGTCGTAGAGTCGTTTCAGCTCAAATGATGTTTGATGTTGTATGGGTGGCTGGTTAATGTAGGTTTGAATCTGCCTTGTGAAAAGAAGTTGTTTGTTGTTATAACGATGTGTGAGAATTTCCCAACAGGCTTCATAGTTTTCGGCAGACACAGTTAGGTGCTGCACAATGCGTTCTGCTTCACCCCTCAGCTTCCCCTTGAGGTGTTGCATTTTTTGACCTGGACTTAGTGTAGAATTGTTGTGAATAGCTTCGCAGTACAGGTCCATGAATGAAGGCCATTGCGCATAGTTACCAGTGAAGGTCGGTATCTCGATGGGAGGCAGGGAGCGTTGTTGGTGAGTTGTTGCATTTAGTTTGCGATGCAATTCTCGTTTGGCATTTTCGAACTCAGCTTCATGTTTTGTAAATAGTTCTTCGTAGTCTAAGTTAGTGCCGATCATAAGATTGTCGATCTGCCAGTGAGTTTCATCGATGATCTTCCAACGAGTTTGTAGCATTTGTAGTTTGTCTTCGAGTTCCCACTTCTCGGAGATAGTTTTGACGTTAATGTTACGTAGCATGCGAGAAAAGGCTCGAAAGTTGGTAGTTTGACGGCTGATGAGCTCGTCAGTTCGGGAAAGTCCTCCAGTTTCTGTTGTTTGTGGAACGGCCTTCCTTTCTTCGATAATGATTTGAAGGGCGTCTTGTGTAGGTTGAACCTTCTTGTGCAAAGTTTCATAAGCGTTGGTAGTAAAATAGTCGTCTGATTGACTTTCAAACGCTAGAAGTTGCTTATGATTAATTTCAAACTCACTCCACAAGGCTTCAAGCGCGTCCAGGCGTTTTTGAGCATACTCTGGTGTCTTTCTAGCTGATGGATCCTTTTTGAAATTAGTTACGATTTTCTGGATCCCTTCACTGATGATTTGCTGTCTTTGAAGTAAATTGTCCATGTTAAAGATTGTAGTTGATGTTCTAGTGAGTGTAGACCTGTATCTTCGTGAAGTGCGTGACAGCAATGCCTCTACGATATGTGCGCACTCTCAATTGCTCTGGTGATTCTCGCTTCTGAGAGGCCAGATCAACCGATTCGCTACCGCAGGTTTATCACTAATCACACAATTTCACACGTAGTTTCACTGGTGTAGATATAGATCCGGCTCGAAGAAATGTAAGATTATTAAGTTTCTTACATTTGGTTAATTAAAGTAAGTAGTATAAGTTAAGGGTTGAAGTTAAGTACTTAGTTAATTGTTTCATGTTAACACGGGAGCGGAATGTAAATGAAAGTATCCGTCACCATGGAGAGCGTTTATTGCACTAAAAATTACAGTAAACTTATTGAAATTAAATACACGTATCGCAAGCGTTTCCTCGCCGCGTCATCATAATGTCGAGCGTGCTCGTACAGAAAGAGAAGTCTTTCGTTAGACTAGAAATAGCATAAGAAATAGGATGACCTGATCCGTTATTATTCTTCAACAGATTTGGTATAACGCCAGTAAAGGTATTCTGGGAGATATCGAACCTACCCTCGGCGGTCACGCCCCAAGGAACAGTGCCCGATGAAGGGTATGAGTGGAAGGTGCTCACTGCATACGTGGAGACTGCTCGTGGAAGGACCATACTAAGAGGAACTCGCCCACCAGACCTGGTCAAGTGAGTAGACCAAGCATTTATAAGTAGAAGTTAAGGCTATTTTGCATCATCGTTTATGTTCCAAGCCTTGTGGGCGTATTGGCGGGTTATGCCGGTGAATAGGAACACCCAATTATAATGATTTTACTGCACGATACACAAATCACAATCCACGAATCGGTAAGATGACTCGCTTCTCTTTGCATGTCGCACGCGCATGTTGCACGTACTTGTCGCACGTGTATATCGCACGCGGATGTCGCACGTGCACGTCTCATAACATATTATGTTGCACCAGGTTCATCCGCAACTCGCAGCTGCGATCTGCGTGCTGCGCCATAGTGGCGGCGTGTTTGTCACACTTGTACGTCTCATCATTATGTTTCGTGTCGCGCCAGGTTCACGCGCGGCTCGCTGTCCCAGTCTGCGTGCGCCGTGCACGTCACGCGTGTACGTCACAAGTACACGTCACACGCGCACGTCGCACGTACATGTCCCGTAATAACATATGTCGCGCCAGGTTCACGCGCGACTCGCTGTCCCAGTCTGCGTGCGCCGTGCACGTAACACGTGTACGTCACAAGCACACGTCACACGCGCACGTCGCACGTCCATGTCCCGTAATAACATATGTCGCGCCAGGTTCACGCGCGACTCGCTGCTGCAGTCCGCGTGCGGCGCCATAGTGGCGGCGTGCATGTCGCACGTGCGCCGCCCGCACCTGTGGACGCGCAACACGGTCGACGAGGTGATGGGCGTCGCGTGCCAGCTGTTCGCGTCGTCGCTCGGCTCGCTCGGCTACGAGTTCAGGCCGGGGGAGGACGTGTTGCTGCCGTTGCAGGTTCGTTATCTTCAGATCAGATGAGAGGTACTAACCCCCGCGGTTGTAGGGGTTAGTGTCCGCTCTTTACGATTCAGACAATATCTCTATTATTACTAGCTGACCCGGCGAACATCGTACCGCCTTAGCTTGGCTTTGGTGCACTACTTTATTTTGTATATTATCTATAAATAATTATTCCGTGGCGAGCTATTTTCAAAAATTAATAAATTAGTGCGATATAATTTAATTAAGTAACCACGTTTCCGAACAGATGATGCTCTTTCAATATAGTCTATGGCTGTGAAGGACGTTGACATTCGTTACGCGCGTTTTTTTAAATATTCAAAATTATTTTTTATTTTTTTCAATCTTTCTAAGAGATTTGCTTAATATTTTTTTTCGTAAGAACCTTAAAAAGAGTATGTATTAGAAAACTATAAAAGAAAAATCAGCTAAATCGGTCAAGCCGTTTTCATGTTATGGCGTGACAACGGGAAACGGGTTTCATTTTTATATATATAGATACTAAGATAGCGTCGAAGTGGGTAGTCTTTACGATGCAGATCCTTATCACCAGATCTGCGCATCTCTCTCCAGATGACTCACAAAGCGTCAAATATCATACTGTAGCATCTAGCTCCATAACACATTCTGTTCATATGCCAATAAGCTAGTTTTATTTTCAGGTGTTGAAGCGGTTCGTCCTAGGTGTGAACTACGTCCGTTACGACCTGGACTCGGTGTACTCCGGGAAACTGGAGCAAAAGGAGCCCTCGGCGCTTACTGTCAGGTCAGATCAGATTCAGTATCAACGGCCTTTTTATTTTTCTTTCATATTTGTGGGTTTCACGGTTAAAACATGCCGATAACTATTAAATCCTTTTTTAAACCCCGATGTATAAAACTATGATAAATTTGATGATTCCTGTGTGTGTGTCAACCGATTTAGATTTTTTTTTAAAGTAAATTAGTTGGAGCTATGTTTGATGGAAATGAAAGGGCTTCTATAGTACAGCCAGCATTATTAGTTAGTATAAACCACAGTACCTTGTCATACCAAATCTACGCGTAACTAAGCAAGTCAGATAGACAGTGACTTAATGTGACAAGGTACAGAGTGGTTCAGAAACTAAAGATGCTGACTAAATTTCAGATCTAAAATGCGCTATTACAAAACTATTTGGGTTTAAAAAAATCTCATTTTAGTTTATACGCAAGCTCCCCTGATTTGATGAAACTCCTTTAGGGCATGCGTGCGCGCTAGTCACCGCCTCATGTATGTGTAAGGGAAATTGGGGGAGATGAGAGATTGAGATGACAGGTCTAAAGTGAGCTACACATAGCAATAAGTTAGATACTGATACTGTAAATGATCTGCTGAGTTTCTTACCGGTGTCTTCTCGGTAGATATAGGTTCCGAACCGGAAGTAGGCTCACTTTGTATTGTATTCAATGACGATTCAAAAGTGTTATATGTAACCTACTTGAATAAAGAAATATTTGAGTTTGAGTTTGAATTTGAGAAAATGTTCGTGAGATATTTGACGGCACACCTCGTGACAAAATTTAAGAATGTCAAAATTTTAAAAAAATTACACCTACAAACATGTATTTTTGCAGAAGTAAGGAGATGAATAGCGCTTCTGCTTGCTATAGCATAATCTTCTATCTTTCCAGGTGTGCTTTGGAGAGATTCTTCGAAGCCCACACCCACGGTATCCTGTGGTCTGTCCCGCACGCCGTGGCGGTGTGGCGAGTGGCCGGCTCGCCTTCTTACTACATGATGGAGCCGCACGCGTGTGGACCAACTGGATTGAGGATAGATGCCCAGGTAAGGAGTGGTGTAGTATATGTTAGCACTAGCTGTGCCCGCGACTTCGTCCATGGACTACAGGGATTTTCAAGTTGTTTCCCGCTCACTCCCGTTCCCGTGGGCATTTTGCAATATCCTGTTGCAACTAAGCTTTAAGGTGCATGCCAAATTTCGAGCATCTAACTTAAGTGGTGTAGATTTTTCATACAAGGATTTTCCCGCTAATTCCTGTTCCCGTAGGAATTTCGGGAATTCCTTTCTTAGTGCACCCCTACGGTACCTAAGCTACGTATCCTTCAAATTTCAAGTGCCTACGTTCAGTTGTTTATGCTGTGCGTTGATAGTCAGTCAGTTTCTCCTTTTTTTATATATTTATTTAGATTTAGATTTGTATTTTAGGTAAACCCAGTATCGATAGGTCCTAACCATGTATTGATAAGGTGTTGTCAGGGCCTGACTGGTCAGTTAAAAGAAATTGCTGGGTAAGCGAGTGGATTTACAATACCGGGAATTTGAGATTTTTAAGTTCTCAGTGGATTCGTAAACGATTCCGATTCGGAAAGTTATATCTCTGTCTAATTCACATAAGATGGGGGAGCAGAGTTTCATTACTTTTTGAGTGGGAAATGCCTAGAATGCCTACCTATCGCACCGTCACTCTTTACCTGGAATAGAGAGTTGTGTGGCGGGCTTGCACTGACTAAAACCCCCTCGTTAGCCAACGTTGCGCAGTTGTTGGAAAGTCGGGATTCCGAGGTACTTTATGAGGGGGAAATGTCTACCTACCGCACAGTTACTCCCTGCGCGGAACAGGTCGGTATTCCGCACGCAATCTACACAGGCTCCCCCACAGCACCTGCCGCGAACTACTGCGAACTCTAGCTCCCTCTAAAAGCTGGAGAAAGTCCATCAGCCGTGGAGTATAGGGAGGCCAGCAACCACAATACCGCATCCCCTTCTTCCTCCGCGGCCACACCGCGAACAGACTCGCGCCCTGCCGGGTCGCAGAGGACATTAAGGCTATTTGCTGAATGAGTGGTGCCAAATTAACATTTTAATTATTTCGAGCTGTGCAATTTTTGATCACGACTTTTATTTTAGGACGATGGTGCGGCTTGCGTTCTTACATTCACCTCTCCGAAACTGATGGCGTTCGCGTAAGTCTTTTTAGAGTTCGATGTGTGTAGGTGATGAAATAATTTTGAGGTTTTATTTATAACTAGCGGACCCGACAGACTTCGTCCTGTAAAAAAGATTTGGAATATAGCTTGACTCTAAATTTTAGTTAGAAAACGTTTGTACTGGAAAAAGAAAAAGGCTGTCTTCCCGGCAATTATTCGTTTTTTTCTCGCCGTAAAACCCATCCTTGGACTTCAACGAACATTAAAAAAAAAGAATTGTCAAAATTGGTCGAAGTGTTGTCGAGTTATGCGCTTACCAACACATTTTGCTATTAAATTTTATATAATAGATTTAATCCTGCGCCCCACGCTCAAGCTACCAGTTATAGATACCTTCATAGTATATCCTATCACTGTTCAATAAGATTCATTATGTTACTCAGAAAATGAGTCACGTCTGGCGGCTAGACTCTTGCTCATAATTCGACTTTGACCACTCAGGTACCTCCAAAACGTGCCAGTGACTGAACGGCCGAAGCACGAGTTCCAGCTTTACGCGATGTCTATCGTCGTGCAGCCCATCAAAAAGATGGGCGGGGTGGAGCCGCCCCTGGTCCGCGCCCCGCCCGGTGTTAGGCTAGTGCCGGCTACTAGCAAGGTGACGAATTCTATTTACTGTTTTTTATATTACACTTCGAGGTTGACCTCATCCCACCTGATGTTAAGTGGAAATGAGGTCCTAGCTTAACGGCGATAAGAACAGCATAATAAATCTGTTGCTGGACTTGTCGCCCTTACCTTGAAAGCTTGGCCCCTGCTATTAATGCAGAACCCCCCCAAGTGCTCTGGCAACCGTACTCACACGCAGGAACACAACAACACAGAACTGATTGTTGTTTTGCTGCGGTCTTCTGGAGGTATTTTACCAGTCGGGCTGCACTAGTAGCGATAATTGCTCTCTGAAAATTATTTTTCTCGGGGAGAAATGATCCCGCACCGTCATTCTCTGCCACGGGGAGACAAAGAGTGGTGTGTCGAGCACTCGTCTTCCATCACGGCGTTGAGGTTCCAGAGTTCCGGGGGCCGGGTGTCTGTTTTATAATTCAACTGTCAATAGTCGTCCGTTGGTCGATTTTAGCTTACGCCTCGTGTAATTTATAAAGGTACTATCCGTAATTATAACGGATCGTTTTTCAAATATTGGAACCGGGCATAAATCAGCATGTTGACGAAATGCGGTGTCTGATGTCTCGTCTCGCCTCGTATGTTCAGGTCGGCGTCGATGGCGGCAAGCGTCGCGCGGCGGAGGGTGACCGCAAGCACCCGCCCGGCAGCGCCACCTGCCTCGACGCGCAGAGAGCCGCCGAGAAGCTGGACAAGGAACAGAACAAGCTTAAAGGTATGAGCGTGCCCAAAGAGCATTACTAAAAGTAATGTTCTTTAAAGAACGGAGATTCTCTACCCAAAGTTTATACACATATACAGACTTACTTACTGTTTGGAAGCTATATATACTAAACACGGTTTTAAAAAAAACCACAATTCTATAGGGTACTGTTCTGATAAAGAAGATAAAAGAAAGAAAGATAAAGTAGCCCCTAAAACACACTAAGTTCGCTAAATACCAGTTTACACATTTATCCTCAAAAATATATAATTATATAAATAAAATAATAAAAATTTACCCAATGATGCTAAAAGAATGTAAAAAAGAAGTTACGGAATGGCTAAAGTGTCTAGACTATTGCGAGACTGAACAAATCCTAAAATCATATTCTTGACTAAATGGCAAATTAGTTACCTAACGTCACACACAAAGCCACTGTACTATACATACACACGCACAAACATACACACACAAGAACACACACACATATACACACTATCACACATACACACAAACACACACTGGAAATGTTTTTATTATTTTTTAAATATTTAATATTGTAACACTTGTGTAATGATTAAGGTTAGTTTAAGTGAATACTTATTTGTTAAGGAAGAGTGGCTTTCTCTGACACAGGTGCTTAGGTACTTAATAGAGGAAGTCAACACATGAAATGTAACTTAAAAACTTGAAATGAATAAACATTTTTATTTATTTATTTATTACTAGCGGTCCCGGCGAACTTCGTTTCGCCTTAGAGGATTTTCCCGCTTCTTTTGAAATGTTCCCTGAATTTTCTTTGCTATAAACCTCACGGAGCCCGAGACCTTTCCAACGAATGCAAAACCGTGGAAATCGGTACGTGCGTTCTGGAGTTATAGCTTCAGGGAGGAAAACCCGACTTATTTTTATATAGCAGATAGCTTCGACAAAATATTTTAGTAATGTTAATGCACAGTTGCTAACTAAAAATGGCTGCTTGGCGTGTAACTATCATCACGGTAACCATCGGAAACAACAACCGCTAATCGGGAATGGTCCAACTGGATCTGCCATCCTCTATCCTCCCCGACCACCGTGGGGGAGGAGACGGGGCTGCTAAACAGAGTTTTTATTTCCTCCGGTTGGGCTATGTCTCGTCCCAATGCTTCGTTTGTGGACCTCAGAGATGGCGCGACGCCAAAGTCCGTCCCGCTCGCCTCTAGGCTACGGAGGTCGTCATTAAGTGTATACATATACTTAGCCATAGTAGATAATAATTGTATTTATATTTTTAAAGAAACAGAAAATTTTCATCTCTCCTTGCGGTGCGGGAATCGAACCCAAGAGTTTCTAAACATATTCGGCAGAGGGCACTTACCGTAGGCTAACGGGTTGATACAGCAGAAAATTTTTATTGCCTGCGTTAGGTTGCGGTTAGCCCAGTTGGAAGAGAAGCACGCGCGATACGTGAAGGTCGTGGGTTCGATTCCCGCACCGCAATGGCAGATCAAATTTTTATGTTTCTTTAAAAATATTTAAAGTTCGTTAGTGTTGTAAATCACTATAAGAATCATTTGTATTTCTCTTAGGCCAACGCAACACCAGCGGCTGGCTGGTACTCAACGATGGTACTCAGTTCCTCTCGGCGCAGCATTCGATGGCTTGCCGGAAGTTCCCATTCGGTTCCAGGGGGAACCAGGTGAGTATACTGGATGAATTTTGTCGTTATTTGAAAATTGACGACGCACTGTCCACATTTTTTTTTATTATAATAAAAAATATACACTTCATTTCAATGTACAGTCGCTGTCAGATATATCGGAGCAGACAAAGTGACCAAATACTTCTGAACACTTAAAATGTCAATAAGTTCCATACACCACAAGTTACCATTAATATCTGAACATTCATCACTTCAATAATATCTGAGCAGATGCCAATAACATCTGAACACTCATAACGTCAATATGTGACACGCACGTCATGTGTCTCATTGAGCTACCTGTGTAGATGAGTGTTCAGATATTATTGGTTAGTTGCGTGTAGAAATTATTGACTAGCATCTGCTCAGATATTATTGAAGTAATGAATGTTCAGATATTAATCGTAACTTGTGGTGTATGGAACTTTTTGACATTTTAACTGTTCAGAAGTATTTGGTCACTTTGTCTGCTCCGATATATCTGGCGGCGCAGGACTGCTTAGGGCTAAAACATAGGAACTTAAACTAACTTGTGCCTGAACTAGGAAGCAGTTAGAAGGAATATCTGTAGGGATTTTTTGCATTTGGCGTAGGTCTGAGGATAAAGATCTAGATGCGTTAGTGTAATAATGCGTTTAATCTGTTATAGAGGAATGGTAGCAAGTTATATGACAAAAGAAATAAATTAACATCTAGGATAGTTTTAGTGGAAGTTGCAAGGCAAGAGCTTCTAGTACTTCTTAACTGAGCCATTTTGCGCCCCACTGATGTTTGTTGGAGAGGAATGTGTAAAGTAACCGACCAGCCTTATATGCTTACTATCATAATATGTTTTCAACAACTAAATGGCCTTTCTAGGCTCAATGACTATTCTTTTACTGAAATTGTAAGTATTTCCGCCGAGCTAAGCGTTATCTGCTCGGGGACCTAGGTGTAACTACTAATCATGGTTTGTTATACATCTAGTTGATGGCTTCACACTTTGACATCACGATGCAGGATCAATGTTTTGATTGGCTAATCGTGCATTACGTATGCTGACGCTGTATTTGTGTCGACTTGTCGGTAATGTCGTAGGTCGGGATACCATAAATAAAATTAAAATAATAAATATTACGTCTTATCTCCAGGGTGTCGCCTGCTCCATAATGGCTGTGGCGATGTCGCGTGTCGAGGACGTCTGCCGCTGGTGCTCGTCGACCCTCGATCAGATCCTGGAGAGCGGAGACCAGCTCTACCAGGACAGCTACCTGCACTTCCACCCGAGGGACACCAAGATACTGAGTGTGCAGCAGGTATTAATGTTTTCTTGATAGGGAATGGCTACTTGACAGTTTTTGCAAAAGTATTGTAAAATTTGCGCCCTTTCATTTTAAATCCTACCTTACAGAAAACCGCAGCCAAATGACAATCGCTACGGTGTTGTTGTGTTTCTGTGTGTGAGTAAGGTTTACAGAGCTCCTGGGGGGTGCTACATTAGTAGCAGGGGTCAAGCCTTCAAGGTAAGGGCGACAAGTAGGTACAGTAACAGATTTATGCTGTACTTATCGCCCTTAAGCTAGGACCTCATTACCACTTAACATCATGTGGTACGAGGTCAATCTTGAAGTATAATATAAAAAAAAATGTGATATTATTTAAAAAGCGCGCAAAAACGCCAAGTCATGTGACTGTTGAAGTTGTGACGTCAACGTTCTATACACCAAATCGATACGGGTCGTGGTTAGGTTAATAAATGTGTAGCTACTTTTTCGTAGGTACTGACTTCAGAAACGATAGATGCTGACCGTACATTTTATATCCGACGAAGGAATGAGAGTAAAAGAGGGCATTAAAAGAAGTTTTCCTTTGGAGCTGCCAATTTCTGGGTCCAAAGGTTTAACTATAAACGTTTAAATGACTATTCTTCAGATCCTGCGCAAGTTCTACACGCCAGGCAACTGCGTGTGCCGCGTGGTCGTCTACAAAGCGAGGCAGGTCGGCAACGTCGACGTCGATCTACTGGAGAAGGTTTGTTGATACATACTGACATACTAACAGACTACTATCTTAACGAATCAATGTATCTTACATCTGCACACGTTACACATGCTACACACGCTGTGCACGATACGCACGCGACACACGTCACGCACGTAGCACACGATACGCACGTGGGACACGATACGAACGTGAGACACGTTACGCACGCTGTACACGGTCGAGTAAACCAGCCGGCGGTGCTGTGGTAGTTCAACGTTGACCAAGATACCCACGGCACCGCCACTCGGGCGATGAGGTCCACCGACTTGGTTAAAGTGGGTAGTCCCCGCCCTTTTCAGGTCGGAGCTGGGTGTAAGGTCTGCTCCCTGGGAGTACCACACACGTCGCAGTCACCCTCGGTTGCGTAAAGGCATTTCCTGTCGTTAAAAAAAATGGTTGAGTAAATCACTTCTAAATAAATGACGTCGATTATGATATATCACACTTCTAGAGGAAAACTCCAGGAACTCAAAAAAATATTTTTGCATTAATGAAGGAAAAATATTCCTCTCTATCTCCGCTCTTCTCAGTACGAGGGTGTCCCACATACGCCGCTGCCTCCCCCAACGCAGTGGTATGGTGCGCAAATGCGTTTCCCCCCTTAAAAAAATCCTACGCTTGCGTGGGCGGACTAAGGAAGGGACATTGTCAGCGGCCGAGACCATTAAACTATTCCGAGTTAGAGAGAGAGAGAATAATGAGAGAAATAATGAGAGAGAGAATAATGAGAGAGAGAATAATGAGAGAGAGAATAATGAGAGAGAGAATAATGAGAGAGAGAATAATGAGAGAGAGAATAATGAGAGAGAGAATAATGAGAGAGAATAATGAGAGAGAATAATGAGAGAGAGAATAATGAGAGAGAGAATAATGAGAGAGAATAATGAGAGAGAGAATAATGAGAGAGAGAATTATGAGAGAGAATAATGAGAGAGAATAATGAGAGAGAATAATGAGAGATAATACTGAGAGAGAATAATGAGAGAGAATAATGAGAGATAATAATGAGAGAGAGAATAATTTGAAACTCTTTGAAATAATTTCAAGCTCATTAAAACTTAACACCAATATATTATTTCAGCTAACGGAGTTCTTCCGCGAGGAGAGGTCAGGAGTGTTCGTGGCCGGCAAAGGAGATTTCGCTGTGGCACTCTTCAGAACACCAAGAGGTAACATACATTTTAAGACTTTCGCGTTCCATTTTAAACATTTAAAATAATTTAACGGGTCAAAACGCGACACCTATAGTTCGTATTAACTACTAAATAAAAATGGTGTCGCGTTCTTCTGACACGTTTAATTATTTTAAATGACCAAGAGGTAACGTCGGTTAAATAATTTTGAAAATGAAAGTATTTCAACATAATAAGGCTACGTTTACACTTTGGTTAGTGATTCGTTATTTTACTGTTATCGCACCCATAAACGAACTATCTGCATGACCGAGAGAATGCTCCTAGCATTAGGTACATCTTTTGTATATTTTTTTCTGCAATAGGTAAAGTTTTAAAAAAATAAAAAAAAAAAATTAGCGAGATTTCCAGGGGGGAGGCACTGGCCTTCCTGACCGACCTAAAATCCCCCCCCCCCTCCCCTTCCGGGTATGGCCATGAACAAGCACGTCCGTTTGTCCCGTGTGAGGATTGAACCCTGCAGTTCTACTGCCAAGAGCGGTGGTCAGCGTCCCAATTAGTCAGTCCTCTCCTCATCCCCCCTCCCTTCCCCCCCAGGTTACTACATGTTCGACCCTGCGGACCGCGACCGGTACGGGCGGGCGGTGGCCCCGCCCTGCTACGGACGAGCGAGAGCCTGCTTCTCTCAGTATCCCAACGTTAGTAACTATAATATTGCCAGTAGTTATTGGAGTAGAATAAAATTATATAATAGACTGTACATATAATATGTACAGTCGCCGTCAGATATACTGGAGCAGACAAAGTGACCAAATACTTCCGAAAAGTCAAAAATGTCAATAAGTTCGATACACTACAAGTTACCATTAATATCTGAACATACATTACTTCAGTAATATCTGAGCAGATTACCAATAATATTTAAACTTTAAGAGATTTTTAAGAGAGGTAGGGCATATAGCGATTTATCGCTCGAACTGGAGCAGCCCGACTGGTGAAATACCTCCACCTTACAGAAGACCGCAGCCAAATAACAATCACTTCGGTGTTGTTGTGTTCCTGCGTGTGAGTAAGGTTTCCAGAGCTCCTGGGGGGTGCTACATTAGTAGCAGGGGTCAAGCCTTCAAGGTAAAGGCGACAAGTCTAGTAACAGTTTTACTATACTTTTCGCCCTTAAGCTAGGACCTCATTACCACTTAACATAAAAAAAAAACTCTCATAACGTCAATATGTGTCACGCACGTCATGTGTCTCATTTAGCTACCTGTAGATGAGTGTTCAGATATTATTGGTAAGTTGTGTGTGTAGAAATTATTGACTAGATATTACTGAAGTAATGAATGTTTAGATATTAATTGTTTTTGTACGAGACGGTTAATTCTAATTTCAAATTTCCTTTCCATATCAGCTGTCGTCAGTCGTCCGTCAGTAGTTTTTAGCTTACTTTTTACTTATTGCTATCCATAAGTCGAACGATACGTTTTTCAAATATTGGAACCGCGCGTCAAGCGAAGCTTAGAAGGATTAGTAGCCGTTCCGCACGAAATAAATTCGTCTGAACGTGCGAGTCTTACCCTTTCAATAAAAATATGTTTTGCTTTCAAGAACTAAATTCATGCTACTAATTCTTGAAGGAGTCGATTCGCACGCGTTTAAAATACATTCGTGCGAAACGCCTACCAAAAAAATATTTTCATTGAAAGGGGACGAATCACACGTTGGGGTGAATTTATTTCGTGCGAATCGTCTACTAACCCCAATATAAACTGTATATAATTTTATAAATCTGAAGAGTTTGTTTGTTTGTTTGTTTGTTTAAAATGTCCATTTATCAAGGAAGGCTGCCCAATACCAATAGGAGCGCAAAATTGATTGATTTATTTATTTATATTGACTGCCAGAGATAATCACATTAAAAAAAACTTTAAATTAACTTTCACAATATACGTACAAAATGTAAAAACCTTTTGAAGGCAGCCACGTCATGCCCTATAAACTAAAACTAATTAAAAACTAAATTAAATAAAAAGTATAATTAGTGGGAAATGCAGAAAATAATATTGTTTTACCACACAGGTTCAAACATTGGCTGACAAGCTGGGCCCTAACATACCACCGGTGACCAAGAGTGGCGACGAAGATGATTCCAAAACGGTATGCACTTTAATGAAACTACGTAAATATTTAAAGCTTTGGTATCGATTTGATCGATTCAAGAAGTTAGCAAGTCGAAAGAGTGTACGGTTGGTGCAACCTAACCTTAACGACGGGCAGTAAGTAGTTTGTATTATCTTACTTAAATAATTTGTCGCATTTTTTGACCCGTTTTACAAATCTAAACATTAAATTGAAACTCGAAAAAATTATTCACAACTTCCTTTTGTCTTTAAACCTGAGTCCTGGGCCAGTTAAGAGTATTATTTGGGACTAGAACTTGAACTCGACTGGAGCAGCCCGACTGGTGAAACACCTCCACCTTACAGAAGACCGCAGCCAAATAACAAACACTTCGGTGTTGTTGTGTTCCTGCGTGTGAGTAAGGTTTACAGAGCTCTTTGGGAAGTTACATTAGAAGCAGGGATTAGGCCGTCAAGGTAAGGGCGACAAGTCTAGTTACAGATTTATTATACTGTACTTGTCGCTCATAAGCTAGGACCTCATTACCACTTAACATCAGGTGGGATGAGGTCAATCTTGAACTGTAATAAAAAAAACGAAGCTTCCCGCATCGCCTGACTGTAATGCCTCCTCTACACGTAGACAGTTTCGTCTGCAGATGGCATCGGCGGACGCGTCCGCCGACTTGTAGAGGATGTTACTTGCTCGTCTGTGGTAGGTATCGTCAGACGAGCAAATCACAATTGACTTGATTGGCGATGCCATCTGCAGACGAATCTGTTTACGTGTAGAGGAGGCATTAACGGTCAAACGCCAGACGCGCCGCGGGAAGCCACGCCGCACGCGACGCGCGACGCCCCGCGTTTCCTTATACGATCCCTAAGTTTAAAGACTATCAGGCCTAGCATGCGCAATACGTCAAATTTATCGCATGAGATGATAAAAGTTTCGATACTGTTGATTGGCTAATAGCACACCGCACTTGTGTTTTCAGCCAATCAGCAGCTGACGCATTGATTTTGAAATTTCTTAAGAGCGCGATAAAATTTACTCGCGTGGCGCTTGCTATGCCTGCAAGTCGATTATACATCATATTTGCACCGCCACTTTAAGTAGCAGAGTGTTGACGACCTGCGACCTAGTTGCTAACGAAACGAAATGTTGCAGGTGACGGTGATTGCTGACAAGAGCCACAAAACCGAATCAAAGTCGAATGCCTCTGAGAAGGATAAGGAAAAGGAGGTATGCTATTCATTTATACAGTATCATTTTAGAAACTAAAAATAGTAGTCTATGTTAATGATGAAAAATACTCAGTCCTTTAAGTAGTTTAAAATGAGGTCAACTTTTGATCACACAATTTGGCTTTAAAATTAATACTCAAATAACCTTTAAAACTAATTAGAGTAAGTAAAACAAGTTCAACATATAATTTAATAGATAATTATCGATGATAAAATATAAGTATCTGATTTAAATTACCTCAAAAGGTAGAGCAGTAAAAATTAAAGAACCAGTTGCATCAAGACATAGGCTTTACGATTATCAACGATATTAGCCTCCACAGGCACAGTCTACAATAAGCCCTTTCCTTTGGTAACGCATGCTACCTCCAAATTGACAAATAGGAAACTCTGTACTTTGTCACGTCAAGTTAACCGAGTGTCTGTTTACAAATGTAATTTTACCGATTTAATGTGACAAGGTACTGAAGTGTTTGCAAACACATTATGCTGATTGTACATTTTCCCATCTCCAGGTACACTTTGAAGAGCCAGCCGGCTTCGCCATATACGGTATGGATGTGACAACACTTAGAAAACTCAACGAGCATGAGAAATAGGCTTTAAACAAAATTTTGTTGGTATATAAAACCCCTAAGTTGTACGCCCTGCTGTTTCGAGTGTGCCATAAGAACGTTCAAAAAGTGTCATTGACCTTGTCGCGTGCCGTTGTAGTCGATTCAAGCCGAGAAACTAATGGTTAAACGTATTTTTTGTTTGATTAACTTATGACTATAATGGTTTATATAGAATGCTTGTTTACAAAATATCAAACTGCGTCTAGATAGTCCCACAGTAAATTTTATAATGAATCGATTGTGCTATTTTTACTTTTTATCAATTGCCTCACAGATTTTGTACAGAAACAAAATAACAGTCCCTAAAAATCTTTCAAATTACTTATAGAGAGGCCTAAAATAGTGTTAATTATGGTTTATGTTAATTGCTCGACAGAATTGTAGTGAAAAGAGTTTCGTTCGATTTATCCATCGAACCTTGTTTTAGAGGTCAATGACATTAATTGATCAGTTGTTTGGCAACCTAGGCGAGTGCTGTTGGTGGGGGAATGTGTAGTTTATCGTTTTCGCACTAAGGTTGATTTTAATTATAATGTCTATCGTGTCTTATGCCAGTCTTTGCCTTTTATGATCATTGTTCTGCTACCATAAGTTGTTCTTAATTTGATAAATATGCATTTATAAACTCCTCTCATATCTTTTCTCTCTCTTTTTCTATTTTGTAAAAAAAAATTTAATCCTCAAGTAGAATTTTAGTATAAACAGACTGGTTTTTGGATTTTTCTTTCTTTTAATAGTAAGTGGAACTGAATTAGTATAATGTGGTGATTTAAGTAGTTCTTTCTGAAATTAATGTGCTGTGCATATTATGCTTTCTTTAATATTTCTTGTTTGTTTTTTTTTTCAGCATTTCTTTTTTTTGTATTTGTAAAGTTAACGTAAATATCAAATGATTTCAAATTTAAAGCTATACCCTAGTGTGAAAGCGATATTCAAATTACAGTCCAAATTTAAAGTGTGATTTTTGTAACTAAAAGTGAAAAAATCTAAAAAAATAGCAAAACCAAGAAAAAGTGTATGCGTCTGTTGCCACATTTCGTGATGTATTGTAATAAAATAACAATTTGAATAAAAATGTTTTAAAAATAATCACTTTTTTATTATTTCAATTAAGCTCTCATTTTGTAAAAAAGTAATCTTACCTGAAAATTAGATCTTCATACAATTTAAATTTTATTTCTGTACCTACTTGTTAGAATAAATACCGGCCAATTACGAGTGGGAGTCGCGAACAAGGGTTCCGTACCATTGATTAAAATATCGAGCTAAAAAGAAGTCCACTTTTAATATTTTTTCTGTATTTGTTGTTATACCGATACCAGAAACAATAATTTTGTAAAAACTTCAATTGTATAGCTAACGCGGTTCTTGAGATAGTTTGGTGATAAACGGACGGTCGGACAGACAGCAAATTGGCTATTTGACAGTTTATGAAAAAGTATTGTATAATGTCCGCCTGTTCATTTTATATCCCAAAAAAAAAAAAAAAAAGCACGCGAAAACGGTAAGTGACGTGTCGTTGAAGTTGTAACGTCAACGTCACGTCACTTACCGTGACATCATACATCAAACCGATACAGGTCGGAACGACTTAATTTTATGAAATTATCGAACTTTTAACTAACTGTAAAATGTTTAAATAAACTCTTAATATAGTTAGCGGCACTATAATTATTAAATTGAATCGGTGAAATCATCATAGTTTCGCCACATTAAAATAAATAAAATTCGCCGACAGTTGTCATTTGCGAATTGCAGTGTTAAGTGACTTCGGACAAATAGTGGTTTCCGTTTCAGTTCTTTGGTAAAAAAAGTAAAATAAAATACTATGTTTTTAATAAAAAAAAATAAAAATGTAAAATTAATACATAATCAACAAGTAACATATCCAACAATTTTCATATATTATTGTCAACACTGTCAAGTAGCCAATTCTTAGTACTAAGGTCCCATTTTTACCCTCTAGGTACGGAACCCTAACCAATAGGTTACAGTTTAATCCCAGTAAGTCAGTAGCAAAATTTAGTTAACCATGCGCGCTGGGGTGTCTCGAACGAGAGATATCAACTGACATTTGAACCAATTTGACACGCATCCCGCTTGTCAATTGAGGAATTTAAAACGGTTTTTTTATGTCATGTCGTTAATTAAGTCCAATTCGCTAACACCTTTTTAATAATGAAGATGTTATATTGGTTCCGTAGTGAATTACCATGCCATGCCCATATTTGTTTCGGGGTCATCATTCAGACCTGGCATGCGCCACGCGACTAAATTTTATCGCGCTCTTAACAAATGTCAAAATCGATTGAAGTCAGTGCGTCAGCTGCTGATTGACTGAATATAGGTACGAGTGCGGTGTGCTATTAGCCAATCAACAGTATCGAAACTTGTGTTGTCTCATGCGATAAATTTGACGTATAGCGCGTGCTAGGCCTGATAAACTCTGTCTTTCGCTAAAGCGGGATATTGCTTCACTATTTATTTGCTAAAAATATTAGCAGCAACAACAAAGGTTTTGAATAAAAATAAACAAACTTGCATAAATCAGTTTTTATAAAATATCCGGATTTTTATATTTTATTAATAAAAGGATATTGCTAATAAATAAACTATGTGCTAAATAATAGACCGTAATTTTAAAATCCTTTAAAAAAATTGGCACCCGTAAATAAATTAACTAACTCAAATCTATTAAACCAAAATGGCCTCAATTCAAATTCTAATTCAATATTTGTTTATTCAAGTAGGTTACATATAATAACACTTTCGAATCGTCATTGTATATAATGCAAAGTGATTCTACTTCCGGTTCGGAACCTATATCTACCGAGAAGACACCGGTGAGAAACTCAGCAGATCAGTTACAGTGGCAGTATCTAACTTATAGCTATGTGTAGAACACTTTGGACCAAGTCATATAGTTTTATTTAAAAAAAGCATTAAGTATTATTTTATTTTAAGAGGTAAGCTGGAGCAGACCAGTCCTGGCGCCTGTTCACAAGCATGACGTATGTGCCAGCCATCGCTCCACTCAACCATATTGACACCATTATATCAATTTCTTTTGAGACTACTGCTGAAAATTAATCAAGGCTTAAATAGCGCCTTCTTCGGATCCAACCAACTAAGGATCCCTAAATCCACCAGTGCTCGAGACAAAAATACCCTAATAAAGGTAAGCACACAATCACAACCCCACGCCGTGATGGGTGACCGTGCTTAATGCCCAATGACATCTGCTACTAACAGATCGATGGTGCATTACTTGCGTTTTTTTAAAACTCAAGATGTGGAATGATTAATGGGATTCCTCAGTGTGTAAAAAATCCCATGGGATCTCATTTTGTAGGAATTGAGAGGAATTTTGAGACTATGGTCACCTTGTAGAATTACCGAATACTTTTGGGAATGTCTTATTAAAATCTTTTTTAAATACTCCTATAGGTGTAGCTAATTGTTTTAATTAACTTACACTGGTGATTAAATAAATAAAATAAAACATACATAGACCTACATGTAAAATTATTTTCTATTTCACAAAAAAACACATAGGTAGGTAATTTATTTTGTTAACAGTTCTTGATCTGTTAAAAGTTTTTTATTTTTTTAAATTCATAGTTTTATTGGCCCAGTACCCATTCAAGAGTGCTCTTCTCCTAAATTAATTAAATAAAAAGTCCTAATTGTTGGTTTGATTGCATGTTCGAAAATAATTAATAGAGAGGTAGGGCATTGCGATTCACCGCTCGAACTGGAGAAGCCCGACTGGTGAAATACCTCCGCCTTACAGAAGACCGCAGCCAAATAACAATCACTTCTGTGTTGTTGTGTTGTTGTGTGTGAGTAAGATTTCCAGAGCTCCTGGGTGGTGGTACGTTAGTAGCAGGGGTCAAGCCTTCAAGGTAAGGGCGACCAGTCCAGTAATAGATTTATTATGCTGTACTTGTCCCCCTTAAGCTAGGACCTCATTACCACTTAACATCAGGTGGGATGAGGTCTATCTTGGAGTGTAATATAAAAAAAAAAATAGAAAGTTACAATAAACAACCTTAAACGCCTACAAAAAACTAACAGCAAATTTGTAGCCAGTGAGAATTTGCTATGGTTGTTTGAAAGTAATTTTTAAGTGAATAAACTTAAATAAAGTCAGTTAATAAAATTAGGATTCAAATCAGACAGGGAACCATATTTTTAATAATAATTCCATCCTCCTATAATTATGAATGCGAAAATTAGTAAGAATGTTCCTAGATGGGGTTTAATAATATTTATTACTCTTTTACTCAAAAACTACAAAACAAAATATAAAGGAAATTAAGAAGGTAACTGATAAATATACTTTTTGTTCCGAAATAGGGTAAAGAAGTCGGTAGCGGCTAGTCTAATATATTACACTCATTTGACGGGACTAACTAATTTCTTGTATCTCAAATAAGCCTTTTTTAAAACGCTTTTAAACGCTTAGGTTGTAACTACACTTTCCTTAAACGGACTTGCGACAAGTAACTATAATAAAAAGAATGGACACATCGATATATTCTCCGTTCTCCGTTCTCTTCGCTCCACTGACAACCTAAGCTTAAACATTCCTCGTCATCATAGCGACTTCTTTTCCAAGTATTTTACTGTGCAAGCCACCCGTCTTTGGAATGCTCTGCCCGCTGATACTCGACAATCCCTGACTAAGGGTATTTTTAAAATTAAAGTTCGTGAACACTTCTTCTCTCTCGCTAATACATAAATCGCAGACATGAATTTGTCAATTGCTGAATCCATTTCTTGTCGTTATTTTTTATTTTATATTTTTAAATGGCATTATTTACGTATGTATATATATAAGTATATATATATGCTCATTATGAAAATATAACTATAGCTTCATATTATATGTATATATATATTATATTTATTCATGTGTGTCTATGTATATTTAATTGTTTCCGAAATGACTTTTGTAACGCTTGGTAGTTACTATTCTCGTGTATTATGTTTTTATTTTTTAGATTACTTATGCATTTGTCACCGCACCCATAAACTCCGCATGACCCAAAGGTTGACTGGTAGAGAATGCCCATAGCATTAAGTCCACCTGTTGTACTTTTTTTGTGCAATAAAGTTTATAAATAAATAAATAAAATATATTTCACGAAAAAATTTGACATTTAATTGAATGACTAAAGGACAACTCGTCAAATTGTTTAATCTAACGATCAACTTCTTGACTGAACGTCATTTAGCATAGTCGTTGAATGGGATATAGCTGACTTTGTAATGTTTGATTAGGGTGAAAGATAACTAACTTTAAATAAAAAAATGAGGACATGCCATAACACACCTTGATAATAATTTTTATTATATTTTAACAATTTTAAGTCTTAAGACATTTAGGTTAAATAAATTTTTTTTTACGAATAAGTCACTTTAAATCTCAATTTTACTCAACAAAATATGTACCAGCTGTTTGACGCCATCTTTGGAAAAAAATTAACTAAATTACAATCACCTGACTGATTTTACGTCCGCTATGTTCAAAGGGCTATGTTACAATCCGCTAACTTGTTGGACGTTCAACGTTCGGCCTAGTCATTCAATTAAACGTCGTCATTTAATAAACACGCTAGTGATCCAATCAAATAGCTGATTCAACCAGATGACTGCGACATATAGATGAGATGAACAGCTTATGCTACAACGTCACTTTTCACTTTACTTTTTGGTAAATATTAATCACAAACCTTCCAACACCTTTAAAAGTAAAGTTGTGGCTCTTAACGAAAAAATATAACTGTAGTTGTGTCGCAATGACACCCTAACGCCCTCATACGGACACTATGCGTACTACACAAGTAACGTTAGCGCACCAAGTGAAAGGTTTTTTAGGAGCATTTTCAGATGACGACCTCGGTGGCGCAGTGGCTAAGGTAGGCGGCCAAAGCGCGAAAGGACCCGGGTTCGATTCCCGGTCGGGTCAATTTGGAAAAACAAACTTTTCTAAATTTACTTGGGGTCTGGGTGTGCTGGGATGACGCCCCCAGTTAGTATCCGTCGTCTAGTGCTCAAAGTACAAGGGAAAACCTTAGTCTGAGACCAGGTGATTGATGTGTTTGTCTGGCGCATTTATTTATTTGGCGCGCATTTATATTTAACTAATTTTTACAGTTTTTATTTGCAAAAGTGACAGGGTCGACAATAATTTGTAACCTATTGTTTCATTTTATTTAATAACCGAAATAAGATAATATTAATCAATAAATTATTCCACCATAATTGTATATTTTGGCTACTTTACATCTTTCTGATGTTTTTTTGGGAATGTTTTCAACAGTTTATTGAACGTCATTAACAGATTCGTCGTTAATAATTCCTAGCCAATTTCCTACCAGTTTCCAAGCAATCAAACCAAAGTAAGAATTAAAACATTTCAAATTAAATTTATTTACTTAATTCTTTCCTCGAAGCGCGCTTGCTCGGGCAAAAAGCGCGCGAGGCTCGGCGACCAATCGGGACGCAGGATTCGCAAAAAGAGGGTAATTAAAAATTCGAATGTCAAAATGGCTGATGGGGGTCCTTTGGCTAAGAAGCAGTTCGGACGTTATGTTTAATATTAATTTTTTATTTATTTAAAACCTTTATTGCACAAAAAAAAAGTACAAAAGGTGGACTTAATGCTAGGAGCATTCTCTACCAGTCAACCGTTGGGTCATGCAGATAGTACGTTTATGGGTGCGGTAACAGTAAAAATGTGAGTATGGATAACAACAAAATTAATGATCATAAATAGCAATTTACAATTAAAAATTAATTATGGGTAAACGCAAAAGATCAACGTCAAAGTCAAAGTCAATAATATAGATTGCATATAAGTATGAATAGTCAGTCTCTATATAAAACAAATGCATCATCTAAAATTGTCGTAAGAATGCTAAGTGAACGCTAGATTGCCAAAAAAATATAAAACGAGTATTTTTTTATTTTCTCATTTTAACAATAATTAAGGTACTAAGTAATATACATTGCGTTGAACTTAGCGTGACGACACTTCTTAGTACTTATTTACGAAATAGTGACGTAGGTAAATTCACATGGTGAACATAGAATCGATGTATCGTTATGGATTTTTAACGATGGGATGTAGGTATATTTGATATGTAGGTATGCTGCCTGTATGCTGCCTTTGTAAATGCATGTGTTTATGCGTGTATCAATAAGATTGCATCATAGTTTCCAAACGGATGAACCGATTTTGATATTGTTTTATTTTTGTTATTTGATTGGTGAATAATCCCCAGTTACAATATTTGTAAAACTTCCAACTTCCGTTCTTGTCACGTATAGTTATAAACATACGAGGCGTAAGCTAAAAACGACCAACTGACGACTAATAACAGCTGCTAAGGTAAAATACATTAGAATTAACGACTCGTAGTCGGTTGGCGAAAAACGGATAATCATTTTTGAAAAATTCCGAATCGTGTAATATTGCAACCGGGCATTAGTTGGTGTTCATATCTACGTTTGATGGAAACTGGTCCAAGATGGCCGGCCGTCACAAAATTTTGGTTACATACTTTTTGACACAACTTAGGTACTAATTATAGCATTCAAATATAAGCGCTTGAGAAATTATACAATTTGACGAATTTGAAATTCAATATGTGCAAATATCGTACGATTAAAGTTTTTTTAATTGATTTTATGAAGTAAAAGACGCGTTTTCGTTGTATTTTGAAAATATAACTTAACAGAAGCATTACATTTTTAAATGTTGTTCAGTGTTTGTATTTGGTTTGGTTAAATACCTCCACCTTACAGAAGACCGCAGCCAAATAACAATCACTTTTGTGTTGTTGTGTTCCTGCATATGAGTGAGGTTTCCAGAAGCTCCTAGAATAGAATAGAATAGAATAGAAAATATCTTTATTCATGTCAGCTTCACAAAAGCACTTATGAATAGTCAGTACAAATAAAGTATTCTACCGCCGTGTTCGGAATGTTGATCATGTCGAGAAGAACCGGCAAGAAACTCGACACTTACTCTTTTCAAATATAACAATGTGTCCTTAAACTAGGTACTTAAATAAAGTATACAAAGCTATAGTAAGATTTCAAAGAATTAAGTTATTCTAGACCCATACATTTTTGTCATTTAAATAATCATCAATTTTGTAGTAGCCCTTTTTTATTAAACAATTTTTAACATGAGACTTAAATCTATGCATGGGCAACTGGATAACATTTTCAGGTAACTTGTTAAATAATTTAACGCTTAAACCCACAAAGGAATTACTTATCTTATGTAGTCTTAGATATGGAACAGCAAGCTTGTGTTTATTTCTAGTGTTAAAGTTATGGAAGTCAGATTTTTTAAAAAGTAGATTATAATTGTTGCGTACATACATAATACAATCAAAAATGTATTGAGATGCAACGGTAAGTATGTTAATTTCTTTAAATAACCTGGGGGTGCAACATTAATAGCAGGGGCCAATCCTTCAAGGTTAGGGCGACGAGTCCAGTAACAGATTTATTATGCTGTACTTGTCACCCCTAAGCTAGGACCTCATTACCACTTAACATCAGGAGAGATGAGGTCAATCTTGAAGTGCAATATAAAAAATATATAAATAGAAGCATTGTTTTTATACCGAGTCATCATTTCCGTTAATATGACCGCTCTGCGCGTGTGTGGTCGCGTTTTCCTTGATTATCACGTCCTGGAGCGAATGATGGTCACGGATGCGCGGGTTCAAGGACTCCTCCGGTTAGTTAAGCAAGTACTTGGATGGGTGACCGTTTGATACCTTCGTCGAAAATCCATCTCTCTCCCACATTAGTATCCAAAAAAATATGTATCATAGAGATTATGACTCGGTAAATAAAACAACACAAAAATATTTTTTTGCTATAAATAAAAATCACATTCGTTTTATTATATGGTACCTAAATAGCTTAAGAAATTGTGTTACAGACATTCGAAACAACGACTGTATTAGAAAATAACACTGTACCCCCCAGGAGATAAAATAGGGGATGAAAGTACTAACTCCGCTCGAACAAAGTCGCGGGCGACCGCTTGTCCATAAATAAAATAAAAAAAAGTAAAGAAAGAAGCTAGACAAACCGTCAGAAAGACATCAAATATGTTAATGTGATCAAATTTTATATTTTGTTAAACAGGGACCTGCTTTCGACTCAAGTGTCTGTATTCATGATTCACTTAAGACTCTTTTACTATACTTATAAAGTTCAATTTAGCTTGCAAACAACCTACATATATCACCATTAGTGCTTTTAGTGTTTAAGTTCCTAAGCAAAGTATCGATAATGAAATAATTCAAAACGACTCGTGTTGGTTATTTTCGCAGAAATATCGGTCACAGACCAGCCCTTGGGAATTAAATGAGAGACATTAAAATTTCGGTAGGGTTGGGCGGTTGTCGATATTTTTATCGATAAATGTTTACGGGGTCATTAAAGGACAATCACCTGCTTATTTGAAAGCAACCAGTGATTTTACTGATTAAATATATTTTTTATATATAGTTGTTACTCAAACTCAAATATTTCTTTATTCAAGTAGGTTACATGTTTGGTAAACACTTTTGAATCGTCATTGAATACAATGCAAAGTGATTCTACTTCCGGTTCGGAACCTATATCTACCGAGAAGACACCGGTAAGAAACTCAGCAGATCAGTTACAGTAGCAGTATCTTACTTATAGCTAGGTGTAGAACACTTAGGACCAATTTTTATGAGTGAAAAAAGCATTAAGTATTATTTAAATTTATTTAATTACTTATGACTACATATGGTACAGTAGTAAAATCTAATTATTATTTAATGATGACCTCGGTGGCGTAGTGGCTAAGAGAGGTGGCTAAAGCGCTAAAGGCGCCGGGTTCGATTCCAGGTCGGGTCAATTTGGAACGAACGAACGTTTCTAAATTGACTTGGGTCTAGGTGTCAATTGACCGGCTCGCTCCGATCTTGTCTACGGTAATAATCAAATACTAAAACAATATTCAAAAACCTCTAAATTTTCACTTTTATTTAGTCAATATTTATCATAAGTGCAATATTGTTTCAATAGAATCTACCAAGTTTCTTTTCGGTATCTTCTCGAGAGTTCTATGTTCCGAACCGATAGCAGCATTATTTGGTTTAAATAGGCGATTTATAAATATTACTGATGTAATATAAATGACTAAAAATATTTTCAATTGATCAAATAATTTCGTTTTCTTTATTTACTTAAACGGCATTCGAACCTGAGGCCTTTTGTGCTTTGGGCTACTTAGCCACTGTTTTACTGAGGTTTTTAATAACCGTCAGACAATACGACAATACTCAAGACATTATAAAGCCATGAGTATAGCCATGAGTACAAACAACGTATACGAGACATAATCATTGATTTGGAAAAAAACTATCGATAATAGAATAGCATCACGCATAACACGTGAAGGTAGTGAGTTCGAATTCCAAATTTTTTTATATTGCACTTCAATGACTCTGATGTTAATTGGTAACGAGGTCCTAGCTTAAGGGTGACAAGTACAGCATAATAAATCTGTTACTGGACTTTTCGCCCTTACCGTGAAGGCTTGACCCCTGCTACTAATGTAGCACCACCCAAAAGCTCTGGAAATCTTACTCACACGCAGGAACACAACAACACAGAAGTAATTGTTATTTGGGTGCGGTCTTCTGTAGGAGGAGGTATTCCACCAGTCGGGCTGCTCCAGTTCGAGAGATAAATCGCTATGCCCTCTTTACATTGCGAGAGGATACCAAAAAATCTGACACTCTTTTTTGTTCACAAGTGCAGCATTAAAATACATTTATAACATACTAGCTGTTGCCCGCGACTTCGCCCGCGTTATTTCGGGATAAAAAGTATCCTATATGTTAATCTAGTATGTCATCTGTCTTCCTACCGAATTGTATCCAAATCCGTTCTGTAGTTTTTGCGTGAAAGAGTAACAAACATCCATATATCCATACTTACAAACTTTCGCCTTTATAATATTTGTAGGATCGACAACTGATCTGACTCTTTTATTTGTTAACAAGTGCAGCATTTAAACAAATTTAAAATATATCGACAATCGATAGGAAAGCGGGTACAACACTACTCTCCATGACTAACTAAGCTCTCAGTTAAAAGGCTGGCTTTGTATCGAGTTGTAAGCGTTCACGGAAAAAGTCGATAGCAGTGCTTTAGGTAACCATTTTGAGCCTGGGGGATTAGCTTGCTTCTCAGAAAGTGGGGGGAACTTACTTGTACAAACAAAAGTACAAACAAAAACAAATAGTTACCAATGTCTTTATTCGCCACCATCGGTAAAATGGGATTTATACAAATTAATATTATAGCATCGATGTGATGTACGATAATAAAGTGCCGATAATAACATAATATTATTATTAACTAAATAAAATATTAGTGTCTAAAACATTTATAAGATTATAATGAAAGAAATTATTCGATTAAATGTTATCATTAAAATACCTATCATACTAATATTATAAAGAGGAAAGATTTGTACCTATTTTTCTATGTTTGTAATGAATAGGCTCAAAAAGTACTGGGCCGATTTAAAAAATTATTTAACCAATAGAATGCTACATTGTTCCAATTTGACATAGGCTACAAAATTAGGGATTTGTCCTCCCCGTGCGAAGCCGGGACGGGCTGCTATCTTTTAATAATTTCGAGAGTTCCCTTTTAAATTTGTCTACACTTACAGTGTGTGGTTCTGGTAATTTGTTGTAATTTTTGGAGCCATTTCTATCACTCTTTTTGATAAGCGATGTTAATTTACCTGAGTAAAAGAATATTGAATTGAATTCTTGCTAAATCTAAGGCATTTCCTTAGCCTAAGTGTGTTACACTTAGCTTAATCTAATGTCACCTAACACAGGAGGGGTACTCTCGAAAACGAAACGAACAAACGAAAGGTTTCGTTTTTGAAGATTATTCAAAAGTTTGGGAATGAAGACGTGGTTTTTGATTTGCATAAATAATATTTTGTTTTTTGAAAACGCTTAATTTGCATTCGAAGCGATTTATTTATGGTTATGAGGATTAAAAATTGCCATCCGTTGTCGGATCCGACATATTTCGTTTATGAAAGTAGACCCCCTGGTTTCTTCATACTTAAAAGAAGAGATTCCAACTCTTGTAATGGTCGACTAGGAATCAAATTAAAAACTTTTTTAATTATTTTTTGAAGACGGAAATAAGTAGGTGATTTTTGATGTAATGCTACATAATATAAGAATATGAAACCTTGTGTTATTTAGCTGGTGCCATTTTTAAAGTCGCAAGTACTATTTACAAAATCTACTATCGAAGGCTGATTCACGTGTTTTAGGATTCCGTACCCAAAGGGTAAAAACGGGACACTGAAGAGAAGCAGGGCATAGCGATTTATCGCTCGAACTAGAGCAGCCCGACTGGTGAAATACCTCCACCTTACAGAAGACCGCAACCAAATAACAATCACTTCGGTGTTGTTATGCATGTGAGTAAGGTTTCCAGAGCTCCTGGGGGGTGCTACAATAGTAGCAGGGGTCAAGCCTTCAAGGTGAGGGCAACAAGGCCAGTAACAGGTTTATTATGCTGTACTTGTCACTCTTAAGCTAGGACCTCATTACCACTTAACATCAGGTGGGATGAGGTCAATCTTGAAGTTTATTGTTTTTGTTTATTATAGTAGCGCAGTATATTGGCTCCTCCCAGCCTGATGGTAAGCAAGAGAGGAACCCACATCGCGATGACAACGGATTTGATATCAAAATATCCTATCCGTTAGCACCACCATACTGGCCCGCAAGATGTTTCTTCACGCTCCTTTTGAAGGAATCCATGTCAAAGGAAGGAGGAAACACATGAGCCGGCAACGATTCTTTATTCAATATAAAAAAAACACTATTACTAAAACTCCGTTGTTTGTATGTCTGTTCGTTTCACCAGGCTGTATCTCAAAAATGGTGACAGCTAAACAGTTGAAGTTTTCACAAGCAAAGAACTACTAATGCTGCTTCAACTACACTACTACTGAAAAAAAAATAAAAAAAATATTTTTTTATTTTTTTTGGGATCCCATAAAACAAAAGTGATTTTCGGACTGTTTCTTGTGCGATATTTTAGCCAATACAGTACGGAACCCTTCGTGCACGAGTCCGACTCACACTTGACCAGTTTTTTTTTAATCTAGCAAAGGCTTTGTCACAATCTTTAACGACGGGCGGCGGCCATTTCCTGATCACAGAATTCATGTGGATTCCATTCTGATGGATTTTACACTAAAGATTTACTCTAGCAAAAGCTATAAGAGTTATACAGCTAAGCTATTCAACTAATAATAATCAATTAATTTGTTCATGTTGGTTACAAGTGACACTTATGCATCGTCAAATAATACAAACCAAAATTGAAGCTACAGCCGGTTCGGAACCTAATCCTACCGAGAAGAATCCAGCAAGAAACTCAGTAGTTATCCTAATGTTTACAATATTTAGATATATAGTATGCAAATATATACTAACCAGCTGTGCCCGCGATTTAGTTCGCGTGAACTACAGGTTTTTCCAGTTTTTTCCCGCTAACTCCCGTTCCCGTGGGAATTTTGCAATATCCTGTTGCAACTAAGCTTTAAGTTTACTAAGGTACCTGCATGTCAAATTTCAAGCGTCTAACTTAAGCGGTTTAGATTTTTCAATACAATTTTCGCGCTTATTTCTGTTCCCGTGTGAATTTCGGGAATTCCTTTCTTAGTACACCTTTACGGTACCTAAGCTACGTCCCTTCCAAATTTAAAGTGGCTACGTTTAGCCGTTTACGCTGTGCGTTGATATGTCAGTTAGTCAGTCAGTCAGTTTCTCCTTTTATATATTTAGATTATAAAGCTGAAGCGTTTGTTTGGACGCGCTGATCACTGATTAGATTCTTTGTTAGATAGTCCATTTATCGAGGACAGCTTTAGGCTATAAATCATCACGCTATGACAAATAGGACTGAAGAATCGGTAAGAAATGAACAGGAATGTGGAAAAAAGGGGAATGGTTCGTGTGGAACAAAGGAAAATCAAATCAAAACAAGGAAAATCGCTAGCGTAATAAGCAACATACATAAATTAAGATATTTTTAATTCTAGAAACTATTAGCAGCTCTTAATTCTAGCATAACATCTCGAAAGCTCAAACGAAAATTATAATAATACTACAATTATTTAAAAGCCCGTTTAGTAGAACTTTGCTTATATTTTTACTTTTACTGATAATTCAAATTCAATATTATTTTACTCATGTAAATTAGACCAGTAATATTTATGAAACGTCTATGTAATGCAAATGACGCTACCTGATCGCTTTCTAGCGATAAGACCGCCTAAATTGTACTATAATCAATCTGTAAAACCTATTTCTGTAAAGATTTTGTGCAATAAAGTATATCTATCTATCTATCTATACACATATAGGTAATATACAACACAAACTTACACTTAGATATAGAACCTACATAAAATATGGTTAACTGATATTATCATCTTAAATATATATATATAGTATCTATATATATATTTAAGTTAAATGTTTGTACTACCTTTAGTGTATTGTTTATATTTTTGTTAAAACTTATAGTAAGTTATTGGAACTTGTTAAGAAAGAGCGGAGTCTCCTGGCACAGGCATTGATATGCTTAAAAGGAGATTCCGACAACTGATTTTGTAACTGTTATCCTAATTAATAAACAATATTTAAAAAAAAAATCTTTTTCGATATTTTTTACCCCAAAGAGAAATATAGCATAGCTTATCACAGGAACCTCATCCTAAATCGTGACTAATATGAAGATTTATTGCATAGTTTGCAACCCGGATGCGACTGTCGTACAAACGCATTGACAAAACCATTTTTTGTGTTAGCAAATGCCGAAATCCAGAAAGGTAGTCGCTTGACTTTGGCATTGAAATAGGACTATTGTGTGCTTAATTGTGACTGGTGGAGATTGTCCGAGGGCGTTAAGTGTACAATAGGCTGGAATTTGTTGAGATTCATTCAAATGTTACACTTATTCGTCATTGAACTGATAAATTGGTGTATTTTTTTTTATCTACTTACCGGTATATTCTTGAATGGTACTACACCTGTTTCTACCGAGAATATACCGGTATTAAACTTTGAAGGATTATGTATAGCTATTTTTTTTATTGGACAATGTCGCATTCATTAGGCTGCTCTGATTCTGGTGAGTAGCTTAAGCACTTGTGTTACAGAAACCAGAAACAAAGACGGTACCACAGCCAGACCGGAGTCAATACAGAAAAGTCCGTTTTCCATATTGATCCGACCGTGAATCGAACCCGAGACCTCGAAGATGGCACGAAATTCCGGCCCGTTCGTAATAAGGAGGTCGTTAACTCTCATCTAACATGACACTAGCAGAGGTAGACTTCGTAAAAGAAAGCTTTGTTGCCATTCAATCCGGAAAGAAGAAAAAAAACTTAACGTTAGCATAAAAAGTATCAAGTTACAATCAGGTCAAGTAAAAATATTTTTCTTCATATAGATTACATCAGTAACTCTTACGAATCCTCTCTATATAAACCAACTGAAGCTACCTCCGGTTCGGAACCTATAACTACCGAGAAGATACCGGCAAGATACTCAGTAGGTTATTTTTACAAAGAGCTAAACTTATTACTTGTTTTGCATCAAGATATAGAGTTAAGAGAGAGGTAGGGCATAGTGATTAATTGCTCGAACTGGAGCAGGCAGACTTGTAAAAAACCTCCATCTTACAGAAGACCGCAGCCAAATAACAATCACATCGGTGTTGTTGTGTTCCTGCGTGTGAGTAAGGTTTCCAGAGATCCTAGGGGGTGCTATATTAGTAGCAGGGGTCAAGCCTTCAAAGTAAGGGCGACCAGTCCAGTAGCAGCTTTATTATGCTGTACTTGTCGCCCGTAAGCTAGGACTTCATTACCAATCAACATCGGGTGGGATGAGGTCAATCTAAAAAAAATATTTTGCATTAAGAAGCATAATGTCTTGGTTTTTTTTATTATAGTCTCTATCCCGCGTTTAAAAATAACGCAATGATTCCGCCAATGTCATGTTTAGAGAGATACGTCACAAAAGGAGACTGCGCGGTGATTTGAGCTATTTGTTTCAGAGGTCTTCAAGAACCTAAAACAAATACGAACAACACATACAGACAACACAACATTTATATTCAATTCAATTCAGTTCAATATTCTTTTTTTATACATGTAAATTACACCAGTAATATTTATGAAACGTCTATATAATGCAAATGACGCTACCTCCGGTTCGGAGCCTATAACTTACAGAGAAGATCCCGGCACGAAACTCTGTCGTTCATATCCATACTTATCCATACTATAATATTATAAATGCGAAAGTAACTCTGTCTGTCTGTCTGTCTGTCTGCCCGTCTGTTACTCTTTCACGCCTAAATGGCTGAACGGATTTTGATGAAATTTGGTATAGGCATACGTTGAATCTCAAGAACGGACATAGGCTACTTTTTATTAGAAAATAAGGGGAGGGATGGGGGTAATACCACATTTGAAAGTTTATATGGAAAAATGTTTATTTTTGAAGCTAGAGATATGAAATTTGGCACAAATATAGCTCGAAACTTGGATTAAAATATAGACTACTTTTAGTTTCGAATATTAGGGGAGAAAGGGGTAAAACCGACCATGAAAGGATGTAGTCCACGCGAACGAAGTCGCGGGCACAGCTAGTTACAAATAAAGCTGGACTATAATAGTGGCATATAAATTGTAAAAATTAATAACAGTAGCCGAAATTACAGCCTAATATCGTAGCATTCTCATAATATCTTCCCTTAAAATACATTCTTCCATGTTTTTACGTCCGCCATATGTCGGCAGCCATGTTTTTGTCCTGTCAATCTGACACTATTTACACAGATAATTAAAATAACACTTCCTTTGGGAATGCGGGCTGTGACGACGTAGTTTTAGGGTTCAATGAGCAAAACTTTCAAAAGTTTTGTTGTATTTTTTCAATCTATGACATGTAGACCAAATTTAAAAAATGATGTATTAAATAATATTCCACATTAAGTCCTACAGATGTTTTACTAAATTGGTTATATATATTTTTTAAATTGACAAACTAACTTTTCTCAATAAATATTTTGCACGGCCGCACCCGTTTCTCAATATCTACTATTTCCTCTACCTAAAGGTTGTCTGGAAGATATTGCTTTCTAGCAAAAGACCGCCTAAATTGTACTTAATTATGTCTGTAAAACCAATTTCTGTAAATTTATCTATGCAATAAAGTGTATCTATCTATCTATCTAAGTGTATATATTGGTGCAAAACTAGTAATACATTTTGTACCCAGCTCTTTTTTGTATATAAAACCACTGAGTTTCTTGCCGGTATATTTTAGGTAGCATACATACATTTGACTAATATAGATACTATTCATAAGTGTTACTGATGCATATATGAATCAAAAGACTTGACTATTGAATAAAATAAAAGTTGTTTTAGTGATTTTTATCAACTTTTTTACATTTTTTTACAAACGTACGTAGGGATTGCGGAAAAACAATATTTCTTTTTATGTATTACACTTCAAAATTGACCCCATCCACCTGATGTAAGTGGTGATGAGGTCCTAACTTAAAGGCGACAAGTACAGCATAATAAATCAGTTACTGGACTTGTCGCCCTTGCCTTGAAGGCTCTTGACCCCTGCTACTAATGTAGCACCCCCCAGGAACTCTATAAACCTTACCCACACACACACGATAGTCATTGTTATTTGGCTGTGGTCTTCTGTAAGAGGTATGTCAGCTCCAGTTCGAACAACAATTTTCTCCGCTCTTCCTCTCTCAATTAACTAAACAATATAAAATACATTGATTTAATTACGTGAACACAAAAAAATAATGGTTTAATTATATATCCTACAAGTATTATAAATTTATATGGTGTGTAGATGTTTAGATGTACTTATGTCACACGCAGGAACACAAAAACACAGAAGTGATTGATTTTTAATTTTTATAGTACTTTACGCCGTACTAGCGAACTTTAAATATTAGGAACAGAAAAATTGTATCTCCCCTTGCGATAACTCCGATACGCCTACGATAACTTGCGGTTAGCTCAGTTGGAAGAGCAGCACGCGCGATACATGAAGGTCGTGAGTTCGAATCCCGCATCGCAAGGGGAGATAAAAAAAATATGTTTCAAATAACAGAAGTGATTGTTATTTAGCTGCGGTCATCTGATAGAAATAAGTTACGATAAAGCTAGATAAGATTTGTGGTAAACAGTGAAACAAAATTTCTGAACAGAAGTTTCGAATTGCCATGATTAGCGACTGTTCATACGGAACCATTCCACAAGCGAGTTCTTAAAGCACTTGGCGTCCTTTTTTATTTATTTTACAAAATGGCCGCTCATTTGCGTGTATTGTTGCTGTGTAGCGGATCAAAGTGTTACGCGCGAGCGAAACGGACAGTCATTTTGCTTAGCACGAACTAAACGTAGCTACAGGTTTGTATGTATTTTATCGTTAAAATTATTTGTAAGGAACGTATGTTCTTTGCTAAAAGTGGAAGTACTTCCGCCAAGCTAGGTGTTATCTGCTCGGGAACCAAGGCCCAACTACCAATCTTGGTTTGTTGTATATATAGCTAGTGGCGACGATAACTCTGACATCGCGATGTAGGATCGACGTATTGATTGGCTTATCGTGCATTACGTATGGAGCGTTGTTTACTACGCCAATTTTGCTGACGTTGTATTTGTGTCGACTTGTAGGTAATGTCGTAGGTCGACACATATCCAATCGCCCATGAAAAGATTAAATATTGGACAAGATAACATACATTGCTCTGATTCTCTGGTAAGTAGTTTAAGCACTTGTGTTATAGAAATCAGAAACAACTACGGTACCACAACACCTAGACCCGAGACCATATAGAAAAGTTCGTTTCCCAAACTGACCTAACCGGAGTTCGAACCCGGAAATTTAAGTTACATATAATCTTTGTTTATTTAAAACAGGACTATAACAAAATATACCACTTAAATAACAAAAAAACAGGTAAGTGCAAGCTAGACCCGCGCATGAAGGTTTCCGTACTATGTACTATTTTTCCGGGGAATCTTTTTTTTTGGTAAAATCTAGTTACCTTCTTACTAGATCTGGCTCAAACCAATTTTGCAAATATTGTAGTGTACATGGTATTAATATTTTTAAATATATCAATATTTAGCAACATCACATACAATAATCTGACTCTATTATAAGTAACTAAAGCATTTGTGTTACATAAATCAGAAACAACGACGGTGCCACAACACCCAGACTCGAGACGATATAGATAAAAAACATTTCCATATTGACCTGACTGGGAATCGTACCCAAGACCTCAAAGTTTCAGCCTGCTCTTGGCTATGGAGTTAATAGAGATTTAAAAGGATTAAAGATTGACAAGCCCAATATTTTCACGTCCGTTCGGCTCGCTAGTACATGGCCCCGGGTTTGTTTGCTCAGGACAGCTCCTCAGTAATTGTAATATTGTGTTGTCGCTACCTCGGGGGCGGTGCTAGACAGACCCAGAGCTGGGGCGGAAGTAGTGGAGGGGAGTGCCCCCCCTTAAATAAAGTAAAAAACTCATTAAGTTTATTTAACTCATAATTTCAGTATTAAATTATACGCTCCAGGGTTTAGGGTGCCCAGAATGCTAGCAACATTGCCTCTTTGAATGGCCAGACTTAAACGTTGGCCGAGGTATTTACCAGCATTCTGGTCACAAGAAACCTCACCGAGGCGAGCGGATAAGTCTTTATACAAAATTCGGGCTTCTGAACCCCACGGCCTCAAAGAAGTTACTGACTAGCATCTGCTCAGATATTACTGAAGTAATGAATGTTCAGATATTAATGGTAACTTGTGGTGTATGGAACTTATTGTCTTTTAAAACTGTTCAGAAGTATTTGGTCACTTTGTCTGCTACAATATATCTGACGGTGACTGTATAAATAATGCTGTTAGGTCAAAACATTTTGTCAATTATTAGAAAGAAATAATGAAAGAAAATACATTTATTGACATCACAAAATTTACAAACAAACACAACGCAAGACAATTAGGCGCAATATAAGAGAGGTAGGGCATAGCCATTTATCGCTTGAACTGGAGCAGCCCGACTGGTGAAATACCTCCGCCTTACAGAAGACCGCAGCAAAATAACAATCACTTCTGTGTTGTTGTGTTCCTGCGTGTGAGTAAGGTTTACAGAGCTCCTGGGGGGTGCTACATTAGTAGCAGGGGTCAAGCCTTCGAGGTAAGGGCGATAAGTCCAGTAACAGATTTATTATACTGAACTTGTCGCCCTCAAGTTAGGACTTCATGTATAGAAATGCAGAGGTCAGAAGGAGCGGCAAAATTTGAATAGCCTACTGGTGGTAAAAGTGTAAATCCGCCACTGTCCCTCTCTTAAATATGATAAAATCGAGCAAACATTTACATATGCACATACATACCTACATTCAAATAAATTTACAAATTGTTTGATGACCCCCTTTGTAGGGCCAGCGATACGTCAAAGTTGCCGACACACGACAAAGGTTGCGTCACATTGGCCAATAAAAAACCGCAACAATAATGTCAGCCAATCAACAGTTAATAAAATAAAGACTATTACTATAAATATACAATACTATATTATTATATTTTTCTATTTTATCATAGCCTTTTTTGATGAGACTATTTTTGATCAGTGACATAAATCTACGCATAGGTAATGCAGTGATCTTATCTAGCAAAACAAACAAACGATTGCAAAATGGTTCCGTGTCTTGCGTTTTGGCTACGGAACCTTAAGATTGACGAAGGAATTTCGTCAATCATTTGTAGCTAGTAAAGTTCCCACCACTGGAACCAAAGTTGGGTAATTTACCCTAGGTTTAGGGTAACAATGATTCATTAGGGTAACTTTTAGGTTACATATTTGTCAAGATTATTATAGAGTAATTTTACTTTTTGTATTTCTTGGGGTAAAAAGAATACGGTATAATAAGGAGTCTTTTTTCCCCTCTTAATACGCTTACAATAGTATTCGCTTACAAAAGTATTTCATTTCGTATTTTCCTAAATTTCTAAGCTAAATTAGCGTCATTATTGTTATTTTATATGCAAACTGAAACTTTATTTTATGTTAATTGTATTTACGGTCAATTTGACGTCCTGGGTTCGAACCCCGGTCGGGACAATACGGTGAACGAATTTTTGTATACCGTCTCGGGTATGAGTGTTCTGATACCGTCGTTTTTTTGATTTCTGTAACACAAGTGCTTAAGCAACTTACCATAGCTTCAGAGCAATGTATGTGATATAGTATATCAAATAAAATGATTACTAAGTACAATCACTATTTATTTATTTTTTATTTTATAAATGAGTCCATTCTCGCGTTTAAATACAACGCAGTGATTCCGCCAATGTCACACTATTTATTTAATTATGACTTTTCGATAACAACAGATTAGTTGCTAGGGTAACTGTCATGTCACATATGTGACATACAGGCCTAGCATGCGTAATACGTCACGCATGAGACGATAAAAGTTTCGCTACTGTTGATTGGCGAATAGCATACTGCAGTCGGATTTTCAGCCAACGTTTGTTAAGAGCGCGATAAAATTTAGTCGCGTTGCGCATGCGCAGGCAGCAGAACATCTATGTTTTTTTTAAATCGTTTAGAATTTAGGGTAATTAAACCAAAGCCTAGGGTAATTTAAATCAATTTTCCTGGCAACACTAGTCCCCGCTTGGATGAGACCTTTCCACCAGATTATTGACCGAAGGCATCCAAATTGTATTTCTGTTCGGGGACCGTCTTGTTTTAGGTACCAGTTAGCACGATACGTGTTTAGACACGAATGTCGCATACAAGTGTTTGTTTGAACTGACTTTATACAGGATGTTCACTTAAACTTGTTTTTATACAAGTTAATTAATTGCCTTATCGACTTTTCTAATTTACTACACCAAGTTAATTACAATGTCGCTTTTAAACTTGCGTGGCTTTCTAGATACCTACCGTTTAAACCAAAAAGTTTTACAACGAATCTGGGCCATTTCTCTGTTATGAATAGGATACAGTCACGATTCAGCCGATTGGCACGTTCAGCTACCGTTGATATTTATATGTCCTACTCACTACCAACATTTAAACGCACCCTGGTAGCGCGTGCCACCAGTGGTTATCTTTTTGTTTGTACTGTTTTTATTTTTAACACGCTTTTATTAGCTCGGGTTGTATGTATCTATGTATGTAACGGAATCTTTGAATCTTAATTTGACCCACTTCCCGGTCTTTGATTAAGATGAAATTTTGCACTCGCTTTGAGTTCTGATGACAATACATGACTAGCTAAGAAACGTCATTACAAATCCAATATGGCGGCCTCCCCAAGATGGCGAACTGACTGTTTGAAATGCACTTCCATGATATGGGTATCAAAAGAAAGGGTTTGTTGTCAGGAATACGAAAAAAATAGTCACGTGATTCAAATCCAATATGGCGGGCGTCCAAGATAACGGACAGGCTATTTGAAATGCACCCCTATGATATGGGTATTAAATGAAAGGGTTTGCTGAATGGGATACGAAAAAGAATTATATAATTATTGATACATGAGAAAACTAAAAAGTAGAAAATAAAAATAATAGTTTAAAAAACTAAAAAACACGCTTTTAGCTCGCACTAAAAATTACAAAATAATTCAGACATTTAAGAAAGAAAGCGTGGAGCGTTTTGTCCAAAAAGAGTAAAGATAACATAAACGTTTTTTAAACTATTATTTTTTATTTCTTATGTATGTCATGGCAGCCTTTAAGTAAGGCAACACGTTAGAAATGTATTTTTATTTTTAAGATTATTTCATGTATGGTGTATGCTTTGTTGGTTGTCCTTAAATAAATAAATAAACTAACATACAAAAGGTAGGGGGTAGCGATTTATCGCTCGAACTGGAGCAGCCCGAAGAAATACCTCCACCTTACAGAAGACCGCAGCCAAATAACAATCACTCCGGTGTTGTGTTCCTACGTGTGAGTAAGATTTTCAGAGCTCCTGGGTACTACATTGGTAGCAGGGGTCAAGCCTTCAAGGTAAGGGCGACAAGTCCAGTAACAGATTTATTATGCTCTACTTGTCGTCTTTAAGCTAGGACCTCATTACCTTTGTGGAAGTTAAGGCTGAGCCAGATTCCCACAACATCGCCACTAGGGCGATGGAGGTCCAACCGTGGGGTTTTAGTGGGTATTCCTGCCCTTTACTAATATAGCTGAAGCTTTGTAAAACTTACTCACACGCAGGAATACAGCAACACAGAAGTGATTGTTATTTGGCTGCGGTCTTTTGTTAGGTGGAGGTATTTCACCAGTCGGGCTGCTCCAGTTCGCGTGATGAATCGGTAAGCCCTACCTGTCTTAAAATTTAGTTACCAAACTTACTATAGGACCTTTATTACAACTTTACCTTTATTAAATTGATAAAACAGTAACACATCCATATATACGCATATTTTAACCTAGTTTGGCAATTAAATTATAGTAGGAAAATAAAAAATCTTCTTAACAAAATCGGAACATACTGTATACGATGTCACATAGTCTCTAGTCGGTGGTCCTTTTTTTATTGCAACCATAATGTAGAGAGTTACTTTTTTAAATTCCGCTTTACAACCGTGGCAATGGAAAAAATGCTAACACTTCCCATTAGTCTATGGTAAATAGAAGTAATTAAAAAAAATGTCGTCAAACAGTCATTGTTTGAACTGAGACAGTTTGTTTAAGGCACCTGTTTTAAATCAGTCTTTATTCTGTTGGAATAAGGTTAGAATTGGCGTGGCTATTGTTATGCATAATAAAATTCTTTCGTCTGATTGCGAGGTGTTGTATTTATTTTTCCTTTGATCCTCTTTTGATAATTCCGTCACTAATTTTTGTAGGTGACGTTTTAAAAAGTGTTTTAAAAACTGTTTGGAGCTTATATAAATGAGTCAGGCCTTTGCAGGTTTATTTATTAATTACTAGCTGTGCCCGCGACTACGTTCGCGTGGACTACATCCTTTCATGGTCGGTTTTACCCCTTTCTCCCCTAATATTCGAAACAAAAAGTAGTCTATATTTTAATCCAAGTTTTGAGCTATATTTGTGCCAAATTTTATATCTCTAACTTCAAAAATAAACATTTTTCCATATTTTCAAAGGTGGTATTACCCCCCTCCTTCCTTATTTTCTAATAAAAAGAAGCCTATGTCCGTTCTTGAGATTCAACGTATACCTATACCAAATTTCATCAAAATCGGTTGAGAGGTTTAAGCAGGAAAGCGTAACAGACAGACAGACAGACAGAGTTACTTTCGCATTTATAATATTAGTAGGGATTTAAATATTATAAATGCGAAAGTAACTATGTGTCTGTCTATCTGTCTGTCCGCCTTTCACGCCTAAATCACTGCACCGATTTCAATGAAATTTGGTATAGGAATACCTTGAACCTTTAGAACGGACATAGGCTACTTATTGTTTTGAAAGTAAGGGGGGATGGGGGTAATACCGCCCTTGAAAGTTTATATGTGAATTTTTAAGCTAGATATGAAAGTTACAACAAAATGTAACTCAAAACTTGCATTAAAATATGGACTACTTTTTGTTTCGAATGTTAGGGGAGATAGGGGGATTCACGACCATGTATATATATTTCTAGAAAAGACTAAGTTTACGCGTATGAAGTCGCGGGCGGCGGCTAGTACCAAATAACATACAATACCTACCATTTATTAATTTTTACATCCATACATTGACGACCTCCGTAGCCGAGAGGCGAGCGGCCCGGACTTTGGTGTCGCGCTATCTCTGAGGTCCCGGGTTCGATCCCCGGTCGGGTCAATATGGGAAACGAGCTTTTCTATATTGTCTCGGGTCTGGGTTTTGTGGTACCGTCGTTGTTTCTGATTTCTGTAACACAGGGGCACACTTACCACAGAATCAGAACAATGTATGTGATATTGTCCAATATTTATTTATTTATCCCTACTAATATTATAAATGCGAAAGTAACTCTGTCTGTCTGTTAAGCTTTCCCGCTTAAACCTCTCAACCGATTTTGATGAAATTTGGCATAGGTATACGTTGAACCTCAAGAACGGAAATAGGCTACTTTTTGTTAGATAGTAAGGGGGGTGGGGGGGGGGGGGGGTAATGCCACCTTTGATAGTTTATATGGGAAAATGTTTATTTTTTAATTTAGAGATATGAAAGTTGGCACAAATATAGCTCTACTAAAATATATACTACTTTTTGTTTCGAATATTAGGGGAGATAGGGGTAAAACCGACCATGAAAGCATGAAGCCCACGCGAACGAAGTCGCGGGCACAGCTAGTTCTTAATAATTTTCGCGTTTTTAATATTTGTAGCACGTGAATTATTTTTATAACTAAATATTTAAATATTGGATCACATCAACAACATTGTTCTGATTCAGTGATTAAGCAATTCGGTTACAAAAAACAGAAACAGCTAAGATACCACAGCACCCAGACCAGAGACATTTTACAAAAGTACGCTTTCCACGTTGACTCGAACCCGGGACCTCAAAGATGGCGCGATGCCAAAATCCAATCCGCGCAGTTTGAGACCTAAAAAAATCATCACTAAGTAGACAAAGCCGGGCCGTGGAGCTAGTGCTTTTATCAAAATGGCTGCGAAAGAACGTGGCATACTTTGGGCAAAGATTAGTTATCTACAGAAAGGTTAGTTTAGTAAGTGTCTAATATATAGATTCCAAGCTGTGCCCGCGACTTCGTTCGCGTGGACTACATACTTTCATGGTCGGCTTTACCCCCATCTCCCCTCATAGTCGAAACAAAAAGTAGTCCATATTTATTCCAAGTTTCGAGCTATATTTGTGCCTAAATCTCTAACTTAAAAAATAAACATTTTGCCATATTAACTTTCAAGGGTAATATTGCCTCCATTTCCTCTTATTTTCAAAACAAAAAGTAGCATATTTCCGTTCTAAAGGTTAAACGTATATCTTTACCAAATTACATCATAATCGGTATAAGTGGTATCAGTACAATTAATTAGTGGTTTAGGCGTTAAAGCCGGAGAGACAAAAAGACAGACAAGATTACTTCCTCGTTTATCAATCAGTATTGAACTTCACCATACAAATCGACACCAAATTTATACATTTAAAATAATTTAACGGGTCAAAACGCGACACCATTTTTATTTAGTAGTTAATACGAACTATTTCTGAGTCAGCTCGTGACCACGGTTGGTGCAACACGGTTTAAAATGGAACGCGAAAGTCTTAAAACCAAGTTTATACTTTTACCAAATCATAAATAAGAATGAGATAATCTTTTTTGATATAATTTACATCAGTAATATTTATGAAACGTCTTTATAAAACAAATAAAGCTACCTTCGGTTTGGAATTTTTCACTACAGAGAAAATACCGACAAAAAACTCAGTAGTTTTGATAACAAACAAAAGTCGAACCCATATCTACCGAGAAGACACCAGTCGGAAACTCAGCAGACCACTTTGGACCAAGTCATACAGTTTTGTTTTGATGACTGAAGAAACCATAATGAACGTTTTTTTTTCTTATACACTTCGTAATAACCTCATCCCACCTGATGTTAAGTGGTAATGAGGGCCTTACTTAAGCGCGACAAGTATAACATAATAAAGCTGTTACTGGACTTGTCACCCTTACTTTTAAAACTTAACCTTGACTAATGTAGCATCCCCAGGAGCTCTGGAAACCTTACTCACACGCAGGAACGCAACAACACCGAAGTGATTGTTATTTGGCTGCGGTCTTCTGTAAGGTGGAGGTATGTTACCAGTCCGGCTGCTCCAGTTCGAGCAATAAATCACTATGCCCTACCTCTCTCTTAACTGTATATCTTGATGCAAAATAAGTAATAAGTTAAGCTCTTTGTAAAAATAACCTACTGAGTTTCTTGCCGGTATTTTCTCGGTAGTTATAGGTTCCGCACCGGAGGTAGCTTTGCTTGCTGTCCCCTCTTCTCTATCTAATCTATGGCATCAGAAGCACACTATCGCAGATAATTAACGTAGCTGCACACGCATGTGGGCTTAATCATACAATTCGACATATGTTAAATGCTACTAAATACATCTCGTTGGCATTTCGTGGTCGCGTCCTTTCTGTCAATTTTAACTTTTTACTCTGTGGATTTTTTTAATTGGAACCCTTTGTAGTGTTGGGCAGATGTTGTCTGTGGTTTGATGTTGCTAAGTGATTCCTTTGCTGGTTTGGGGATTGATTTTAAAGAACTGTCTTTGGCAGCATGGTCTCTGACCTTAGCCGGTTCCTAAAGGAACAAATCAACAAAAAAAAATTAAAGAACTGTCAGTTTTGACATATATTTTTTTATATTGAGGTAGTTACTTACAGGTCTAGCATGCGCCACGCGACTAAATTTTATCAACAAACGTTAACATCGATTGGAGTCAGTGAGTCAGCTGCTGATTGGCTGAAAATACAGGTGCGGTGTGCTAGTAGCCAATCAACAGTATTGAAACTTTTGTCGTTTCATGCGAGACATTTGACGTATGCTAGGCCTGCCAGTTTGGTATGCGCGAAATAGGTTTTCTAGGTGATTGTCTTAAAATACTCTGTAAGTATCTAGTCAATGCAAAATAAAATAAAAGTCTATGCGACCAGACTAGTAAGTGGTCTAAACCTTTTACTCAATAGTAGGTAGTATTTTTTTTTCAAAAGGTAATTTTTAATATAAGCTTTAAATTTGTTGAAAGGTACCTAACTCAACAATGTCTTAAGGCAATTATTGAACTTTAATCAGTCCAGAAATGTACGAAAGAGACAATCAATCGTTTATGCAATACTTCGTAACTGAAACACAAGAAATATTTTAAATAAATGAGTTATTGGACAACATTACATACATTGCTCTGATTATGTGGTTAGAAGTTTAAGCACTTGTATTACAGAAATCAGAAACAACGATGGACCACAACACCCAGACACGAGACGATATGGAAAAGTTCGTTTTCCATATCGATCCGACCGGCGATCGAACCCGGGACCTCAGAGATGGCGCGATGGCAAAGTCCGGTCCCTCGTCTGCAAATCAGTCCCGAAATCTTCGAGTAGCAAGTGAATATAAATAAAAAAATCCCCAAGCGATTACCTTTACCTTTTTTTTTTAAAAAGTTGTAATCTTTTAAACGTCCCAAAAAATTACCCCAACTTTTCCCATCCCTACGCGGACAACAATTTTGACATACCACCGATGCCTTCACAACCGAAAACGATCTTTATCACGACCCATCAGCATTGATTATCCTGTACCGACCGACCAAATCTCGCCAAACAGTATTATGACTCGGCCGCCATTTTTTAAGCGGCCATTTTGGAAAAATTTTGCCCTCCAGCCATTTTCCGCTGTAATCATCTATTCTCGGTATCGAAAGACGTGCTTTTTTGACTGAAATTATTTTTGAGCTCTAATTTATTAAAGTACAAATGATGTCCTTAATTTGGTTGGTAATGGCGGCAATTAGAAGAAATTTAAATTGGCCGCGCATTGTAAGACGATGTTGCAAATTGGCTACTTGACAGTGTTAACTATAAAATATGAAAAGTGTTAGATACGTTAGCTTATTAGTTAAGTAATAATTTTACTTTTTTATTTTTTAATTAAAAGCATACTAAGTATTTTATTTTTGCAAAATAAATTTTACTTTTTTTATCTGTGGAACAAAAGAACCGAAACGGAAACCACCATTGCAATTCGGAAATGACAGCTGTCGGCGCAAATTATTTATTTTAATGTGGCGAAACAATGATTATTTTACCGATTAAAATGAATTATTGTGTCTCTAATCGTATTAAGAATTTATTGAAACATTTTTCGTTTATCTAAATTAAGACGTTCCTATGCGTATCGGTTCGTTGTCTAGGACGTTGACGTCATAATTTCAACAGTGACGAGACTTGGCGTTTTCGCGCGCTTTTTAAATGTCTTTAAATCTTATTTTTATCTGGTTATTTACATTTTATCTAGATAAATCCAATTGCTTGGGATATAAAATGAACGGGCACACATTTTACAATACTTTTTCAAAAACTGTCAAGTAGCCAATTGCGAGCGATACCTAATGCGGTTGTCGTAATACAAGTGTGTTTATAACTCGTAAATAATAAATAAATAAATCAATCAAATATTTCTTTATTCAAGTAGGTTACGTGTCTCTAACACTTTTGAATCGTCATTGAATACAATGCAAAGTGACTCTACTTCCGGTTCGGAACCTATATCTACCGAGAAGACACCGGTTAGAAACTCAGCAGATTAGTTACAGTAGCAGTAGGTATCTAACTTATAGCTATGTGTAGACCACTTTGGACCAAGTCATATAGTTTTGTTGTGATGAGTGAATAAAGAATTAAGTATTTATTTTAGGAGGTAAGCTGGGGCAGACCAGTCCCCTGGCGCCTGTTCACAACTATGACGTATGTGCCAGCCATACCTTTGACTAATCTACTAATCATTTTATATGACTGCCATAGCTGAACATAGGTCTTCTCCCAACACCTCCACACTTATAAATCTTTTTTATTTAATAACTTTGAAATCATGATGCTGCAATATTTTATTTCACAAAATGATATCGTTTAATGTCGTGCAGGCCTAGCATACGCAACGCGACTAAATTTAATCGCGCTCTTTACAAACGTCAAAGTCAGTGCGTCAGCTGCTGATTGGCTGAAAATACGAGTGCGGTGTGCTATTAGCCAATCAACAGTATCAAAACTTTTGTCGTCTCATGCGATAAATTTAACGTATTGCGTATGCTAGGCCTGTGTGACAGCAGTAAAGGAAAGTAAATTTGAAATTAGAAATAACGACTCGTAGAAAAACGGATAGTAATTTATGACACATTAAGAATCGTAAAATAATGGTACCGAGTATTAAACGTCACTGGGGTGGTGGCGCTATGTGGCGGGTCGTTACATTCCCTTCAATATGGTTGAGTGAAGTGATGGCTGGCACATACGTCATGCTTGTGAACAGGCGCCAGTGGACTGGTCTGCTCCAGCTTACCTCTCACAAACGAATGATGTTTCTTCAGTTATTAAAACAAACAAAATGACATCACAGTTAATAAACATTGTAAGTTTTTTTCACAACTTGGATCACATTTATCCTTCGATTCGAAGAAATTCGAATTCGATTATTATTCTTTTTTTTATTATTACATTTCAAGATTGACCTCATCCCACCTGATGTTTAGTGGTAATGAGGTCCTAGCTTAAGGGCGACAAGTACAGCGTAATAAATCTGTTTCTGGACTTGTCCTCCTTACCTTGAAGGCTTAACCCCTGCTACTAATGTAACACCCCCGGGAGCTCTGAAAACCTTACTCACATGCAGGAACACAACAACACCGAAGTGATTGTTATTTGGCTGCGTTCTTCTGTAAGGTGGAGGTATATAACCAGTCGGGCTGCTCCAGTTCGCGCGATAAATCACTATGCGCTACCTGTCTTAAAATTTATTTATAAGGTTTGAAGTAAAACTTAAAAATAAATCGAATATCTTCATTAGATTCACGCATCTAGACGATACGAAAATCGAATGAAAATGCTTCAAAATAGATTTCAATATTAAATTTAACAATAGCGGTTTAAGAATTCAATTATAATTCGCGAATGTAAAAGATTGAATTTCGTTTCAACACAATGTGTTTCGCCTATCTCGTATTCGCAAAATAAAGAAATATCTTTAAGACACCGAAAAAAAAATCTATTCACTACGGATTAGCGAAGAAGCGTCACATTTCTTTTAAAAATCTTGTTTTGTTGTTTTCGATAATTGTTACAATTGATTTTCTACTTTCTGCAGTTGTGATAAAGACGATAATAAGTTTGGAATAGAACAGGTAAATTTGCGAAACATTCAAATCCGCGTTCAATGGAATGGTTTCTGACAAAGGAACTACCCGTCAAATCGTCCTTTGTGTATGAAATACAAACTTACGTTTGCGGGTGGACGAAACAGGAACTAGCGCTTTCTCATACAACTTTCGCATATTTATAAGAACAGTAGCGCCACAACGGAATGTTAAAATAAGTTTGTAAGTCGAGTTTAGAAATTCGAACCTAATCTATGGAACGAAGAGCGGTTCTATTTTTGAATTTCTGTCAGAAAGGTGTTGTTGACAGATGTTTTTGGCGCGTTTTTGTAAAGTCTTTAGATTCAATCTTGGATTTAAAATCGGATTTAAAAAAAAAAACACGATCATAGATTTTGTGAATATTTTACGGTTCGTATGTGTCAAAAATGACTATACGTTTTTGTCCAACCGACTAAGAGTCGTTAATAACGTTTCATAATTTACTTTCCATACCAGCTGTCATCAGTCGTTAGTCGGCCGTGTTTAGCTTACGCCTCGTATTATTTATAACTATCCGTAAATCTAATTGACGGTTTTTCAAATATTATATCCGGACATTACAGTTGAAGAAAACAAGGCTTCAAGTATGTTATTTTAGGTTTTTTCCAGCGCAATGACAAAATGGCGCTAGAAAAAACCGTAACATATTTGAAGGCTTCTTTTGTTAATTAATTATGTCTTCTTTCTTTCGACGACATGAGCGGGCCGGGCCTTGGCATCGCGCCATTTTTTTTTTATATTACACTTCAAGATTCACCTCATCCCACCTGATGTTAAGTGGCAATGAGGTCCTAACTTAAGGGCGACAAGTACAGTATAATAAATCTGTTACTGGAGTTGTCGTATCTATCATCCAGCCATCTCTAAGGTCCCGGATTCGAGCCCTGGCCGGGTCGATTCGGCACACTAACTTTTCTATATTGTCTCTGGTCTGGGTGTTGTGGTACCGACGTTGTTTCTGATTCCTGTAACACATACAAGCTACTTACCACAGAATTAGAGGAAAGTAAATGATGCCATATTTTTTTGATTAGGTGGAGAATGTAAAAATCGTGTTCCATATTTTTTTTAAGCCCCGACGCAAAAACTACGGGGTGTTATTAGTTTGACGTGTCTGTGTGTGTATGTGTCTGTCTGAGGCAACGTAGCTCCCAAACGGATGATCCAATTTTAATGCAGTTTTTTTTTTTGTTTGAAAGGTATACCCGTCGAAAGTGATCTTAGCTATGTTTTAGATAATATAATTAACAGACGGACGAAAAAGCAATGTTTAGTCAGCTTCCCTTTTTTTATATTACACTTTAAGATTCTTTTTTCAGCAGTAGTACTTCTCCCACTGATATTATGATGATTATTGGTGAACTAAATTGTTCTTAACATGCTAGCTGCAGAAAAAATACTACAAAACTTAAGTGGGATTCGGCAGGGCATTAAGTTTAGGACTAATATAAAGAGGCAACATTGTCACATTGTGGATTCCCCAAGATCATTGCGGAACAGGAAGGCCAAAAAACCTCATCATATCTGATGTTAAGTGGTAATGAGGGCGATAAGTACAGCTTTAAAGCTGTTACAGTAACATTGCAAACTTCAATCGACAAGTAGATACAGACTTCGGACTCGGTAAACGATGAGCCAAGTTTTAAATTAAAAAAAATATTATTTTTAGTGGATTACTCTGTAAAAATGTTACGTTAATTGATCCATTACGTTTAAATGGCATGATATTACAATTTTTCGCCTTGGAATAATTCAATACTATTAATTCTTGGTGGGTAGTTTAAGCACTTGTGTTACATAGATCAGAAACAACTCCGACCCGATCCAAAATAGAATAAGTTAGTTTTCCATATTGACCCGACCAGGAATCGAACTTGGAACCTTAGAGATAGCGCGACAGAAATAACAAGTAAATCATAATTATGAAGTAACCTAATCCTACATAAGTCATGACCAAAAGGTTGACCGGTAGAGAATGGTCCACCTGTTCTATTTTTTTGTTGTAAGTAAGTACTGTTTTTGTAGTAAAAGTTTGAAAATATATTTTTAAAACGATATTTTTTTCCGGAGAGCAAATTGAAGTACCTACTCAATGTAACTATAATATTAATGGACTTGTAATCAATATAGACTGTCTTATTATTTCGGTAAAAAATATCCTTATTATGAATTTAAACTATCTAGGTTTCATCAAAACTTTTACAATATTTTTTGCGTGTAAAAGCATATAAAATACACATTTTTGCATTTACAACAAAATAATGATTTCTGTATTTTTTATATCATTTTTTACGAAAACTTCAAATTCAGAATTTTGAAATGTGCGGGCTGCATGAACTGCTGCTTCACAACCACTCTTGACGCCAAAACCAAGTTGAACAGGCTGATTTTTTTTTGTGAGCCTTTAATATAATCTACAATGGCCTTTTAATATAATCTACAACAAATTTTTGACGTTAAGCGTCTTAATGTGCTGCCTACCGCTATAAGGCGTACACTTCCGTGTTTTTTATTTAAATCTATCAAATTAGCACCATAATAATATATAACGGATTTTACTGCAAATTTTACCTGAAAGTATCGTATTAACCAAACGAGTAATTAAATTCTGTTAAATTATTATTCTTTTCGTTGTGTTAGCAACCAAATCGTATTTACAAATTAATCATAGCTCAGCAGTACCGAGTTGATATGAATTCTGTTCACAATTACTCAATCGTTATATTGAAGCTAGTTATCTCGTTAAAACGTAAATTTTTTCCATCATCCGTTTTTACTCAATCAAAAAACTTGTCAAAAAACCAATACCATTAAAATATCAGACTGCAATTCATTAAATTTCATTCGAATCTAAAAATGAGGTTGTATTCTGCTAGTTACCACTCCACATTAGCTAAGATTTTAATGTTATTTCTTTAAATTAATGTCCGTGCGTGAAAGGCCAATTTAATTTGAGCTCACACACCTCCCCTTAAATCAACAACTGAAGATATTTAAAGGGAATTTCCATCACAACCTGAGTTCCAAATACGTTGGTTGTCATGCTTGCCCGTCCAAATTTAATTGACCCGTCCCCATCCGTTTCGCAGGCCAATTCCGTTCGCCAAAACAAGGCTAGTTTACGTTGCGAAGTTCAAATTAAACTGGTCGTTGGTTTGAAATGCGAGACCGAGCTCTTTAGAACGATTTTTTTCTTTCATTCTGCTTTTGACAAAGCCTTTGATTTCGGTTAGTTAGAACCAGTCACACGATTTCAATGGAGTTTTTTTTTACTTCATTGGTAGTCAATAAAAAGGGTTGGTTTTAAAAAAAAGGTTTTTGATTGAAGAGTGCATGGTGATAGGTTTAAGTATTTGTGTTTGCGTGTACACAGGAGATTTGGATTTTTAGGGTTCGTGCGAAATTAGGCTCTGTAAACATTTCACATAAAATAAAATAAAAAACCTTGACACAAAAAAGTGTGAAAATAACCAATAATGGCGGCCATATTATATTTAAAATCTGTCGTAGCGTGCAGCATTCTGCTACTCAAGGCGTTTTATTTGATAGGTATCAAACATTTAGTTATGACAATAAAATTTAGGAAATCCGTCATTTTCTGGCGGCAGCCATCTTGGATTAGAAATGTGTCACTATGAATATATTCTGTTATGTTAGTCAAGCCCTTTTATATGCTACCCAAATTGTGAGAGTTGTGTTAAAACATGCAATCTATAATTTTGTGACGGCGGCCATCTTGAATCGATTTTTATGAAACATAGCTAAGAACACTCCCGACTTATTCATCTTTCAAACGAAAATCAATATCAGAATCGGTTCATTTGTTCGGGAGCTGCGATGCCATAGACAGATGCACAACACACGTCAAATTTATAACACCCCGTCGTTTTTGCGTCGGGGCTTAAAAATAAATCCTTGTAGAATCACTAGTACAGTTCAGTAGGTATCAGAAATGTATTAATCTATGTAAATTACATCATTATTTTACTTAATAACGCTGAAAAGCTTAAAAGCGCTAATCTCAAGAACTACTGGTATGACTTGAAATAATATTTTTTTATTTGTGTTGCATAATACATTTATTGCGAATAATGATTATAAAGCCGTCAAAAAAGCAAAGATAAAACACTTATCGAGGAGTTAAGAAGAGACTTCCTTTCACTTCATGCTGCCCTGGTAACTCAACATGGCTAACCTCATCATCACAATAAAGTGACTGTGTCTGACTTTTATAAACCGACTTCATGGGGAGAAGGTGTTTACAGAGGAGCTGCGAGGTGACTTCCTAGCCGTTCATGATATCCTGGTACCTTGACACAGCAAGTATGGTTATTACAATGGAGCGACTACTATCTGATTTCCATAACACATTTCCATGGGTAAAGCACTCATCGAGGAGTTAAGGAGAGACTTCCTTTCACTTTATGCTGTTCTGGTAACTTAATGGTCTGGTCATCACCATAGAGCGACTGCTGTTTTGAGAAGGTGTTCATAGAGGAGTTGAGAGGAGACTGCCTTCTTGGTCATGCTATCCTGGTACCTCAACGCGATAACTTAGGTTATTACAGTGGAGCTACTGCCGTCTAACTGCTACTAAACCGACTTCATGGGAAAATCCCTCATCGAAGAATTGAAAAGAGACTTCCTAGCACTTCATGCTGTCCTGGTACCTAAACACGGCAAGTCTGGACAATGTGGCAAGTATTGGCTGACACTGCCATAAACCGACTTCATAGAGGAACACTCATCGAGGAGCTAAGACGAGACTTCCTAGCGCTTTATGTGGTCCTGGTATTTCAACACTACAAGTTTGGCTATTAAAATGAAGCGACTGCCGTCTGACTTGTGTCTGACTACCAAAATCCGACTTAACTACATGGGTAAGAAGGTACATTGAGGTGCTGAGAATAGACTTCCTAGTAATTTATGATATCCTGGTACCTCAGCACGATAAGTTTGGTTATCACAATAGAGCGACTGCCATCTGATTGCCTTGCCTGATCGTTTTGCCTTAACCCATTTTCATGGGAAAAGCACTCATCTAGGAGTTAAGAAGAGACTTCCTTTCACTTCATGCTGTCCTGGTTCCTCAACACTACAGGCTTGTGTTAATTTTCACGTGACACTGGCAGAAATAAATTTTGCATAATAAACATAGTCATTCAATACTAATAGAAGTTATAACTAAATAGTTTATTAATAAAAATACCCAAAACAAATAACATATAGGAGTATATTATGCTCCATAAAAAAGCAGTAAAACAATGTTTCATTAGATTCGGTAAAAGATAGAGTTGCGCAACTGTCGATAGTATTGATCACAGTAATAGAAAGGAACGAAATATAAAAGAAAAACAAGTTTATTTATCCTTTAGCTGTGACAATGATGACGTAAGTAATAATACGATAAGTATGTAGTTCTAAAAATATTCGGCAGAGGGCACTTACCGAAGGCTAACAGGTTGATACAGCAGAAAAAATTCATCGCCTACGATAACTTGCGGTTAGCTAAGTTGGAAGAGCAGCACGCGCGATACGTGGAGGTCGTGGGTTCGATTCCCGTACCGCAAGGGGGCAAAAAAAATCTGTTTCTAATATTCAAAGTTCGCTAGTACGGCGTAAATTACTGTAAAAATAAAAAAATCGACGTAAGTAATCGTTTTCAAAATCAAAAATAATATTATAAGCAATTAGAAAGAAATAAAGACAAAATTTATCAAAAAGTTTTTGCGTCGGTATCATATAGTTTACCTTAACAATATCGATAGGATAGTATCGATAATACAAATTAACAAATACTATTGATTGGAAGCAATAGTAGTGATACTGAGGAGTCTATGACCACGAGATTGAATTAATGACGTTTACTTTTCTATGACATATTTTGGCGGCTGTGTTCACTGAACAACGGTGATTTGTTAGTAAATAATCTTGTAACAGGAATGTTGTAATTATTCCGCTATATCTGACTCTCGGAGGGAGAATCAAACTCAAACTCAAATATTTCTTTATTCAAGTAGGTTACATATAACACTTTTGAATCGTCATTGAATACAATGCAAAGTGATTCTACTTCCGGTTCGGAACCTATATCTACCGAGAAGACACCGGTAAGAAACTCAGCAGATCATTTACAGTATCAGTATCTAACTTAATGCTATGTGTAGCTCACTTTGGACCAAGTCATATAGTTTTGGTTTTGATGTGTGATGAAACAAATAAGTACTCAAGTAAGTTTTTACTTTCGAGAGGTAAGCTGGAGCAGACAGAGAATAGGAGTGTGAGTCTCGAGGGTACGCAGTAGCGGTAGGCAGCGGAGCCGCACAGCAGATCCACTGCTGCGACCGGAGGCGCCAGGCGTGGGGTAACCCTGGCGTCCCTTACCTCGGTCCCGAGGGGGTGAGGCGTGTCAGGTGGTCTAGCACGTTTCAGCCGCGCGCGGTCTGTGCAGCGAGGAGGCTCACTTAGTGGTAGGCTTTGTTGGGGAGCATCTGTAAAGTCCGCAAGGGATCCCGACTCCCCCAGAACTGCGCAGCGTTGGCCACTGATGGGGTTTTAGTCGGTCCACTCTGTTCTTTACAGAGAGAGACGGTGCGGTAGGCATTTCCCCCTCACCAAAAAAATGGCCGTAATTAAATCTAAGACAATATAGAAAAGTCAATGTTTCCTTTTGTTTCCATAGAGAAACGAATCCGGACCTTTCGCTCTTTGGGTCTACCTCAGCTACTACACACTCGCCTCACTGCCGTTCACTTTCCAGGGCTACACTAGTTTCCCTTACGATCATTTCGCCTCACCGCGCTGACGGACAGACGCCCAAACGTATTTGATACTTGCTCGTGTTTTGACGTTTGGGACGGTGCCTCTGGCGGACGGGTGACGTAGCACCTTGATACTTGTGATAGTGATTGATTGGTTCACGTTTTTGCGAATAATGCCGGTCGAATTTGATTGGAGGTTTATTTATTTATTTAAAAACTTTTGCGGAAAAAAAAGTATAAAATGTTGACTTAATGCTAGGAGCGTTATCTACCAGTCAACCGTTGGGTCATGCAGATTTATAGTTTCATCATGCCTGTGAACAGGTGCCTATATTGACCTTGGAGATGGTAACGAAATTATTCCGTCTTATTTCAATTTCAATAATACGGGCAATTCTTTGGCATCAGTACAAACTTATGGACAAATACAATGTATTTTTTAACTTTTTTTTATATTTGATATTTTTGGCTCAAATCTGATTTGTTAACTTGTAGTGAATGGAAAATATTTATATAGGGCAAAGCGATTTATCGCTCGAACTGGAGCAGCCCGACTGGTGAAATACCTCCACCTTACAGAAGACCGCAGCCAAATAACAATCACTTCGGTGTTGTTGTGTTCCTGCAAGTGAGTAAGGTTTCCAGAGCTCCTGGGGGGTGCTACATTAGTAGCAGGGGTCAAGCCTTCAAGGTAAGTACGACATATCCAGTAACATATTTATTATGTTATACTTGTCGCCCTTCAGCTAGGACCTCATTACCACTTAACATCAGGTGGGATTAGGTCAATCTTATAATAAAGTATAATATAAAACAAAATCTTATATCATCTAAGTATCAAAACTCTCTTGTCCTTTTATATTTGTCTCAGCCGGCGGTGATTATTTACTGTGATTAATTAGTGGCATCTCGTGGATTACCAGAGATTGGTCGGTCCCAAGCTTTGTGTTTTGGGCACCTTTGGGGGTCCGCAGGTGGATGCTGGAACCGCAAAGTTATTTTTTATCTTTTATTTTTTCTATTTTTTTTATTCACATAGTATTTTCTATATAGCGTTAAGAGTTTTATTTTTTTTTTATTTTTAAACCGTGCATTGGTCAAGCGCATGTACGGAAACCGACGCAGACATTCCAAACTCTCGTTTAGACAGCTCCCGTTCGGAAACTGGCGCAGACAGATAGTTTTATTGTAAACAGATGTTGGTTGGCCTAATAAAACAAAAAAATAGTGTACGGAACCAAACCTATGATCGCATCTCTCACTCATACCGGCACCATTATTTTAGTCGGATTATTATCGAATACAAATACATGTCCCAATGCATAATTACAATACTTACTCATACAAAACGACTCTTACGGCCAATAGAATGTGTTTAGGGGACTTAGATCATCACTCATCCAGTTGGAGCGAGATTGAACAGTTTTTAAGTGAAAAAAATCACTATATAGTCTATTTTTATATTGGTAGGGCATAGCGATTTATCGTACGAACTGGAGCAGCCCGACTGGTGCAATACCTCCACCTTACAGAAGACCGGAGCCAAATAACAATTACTTCTGTGTTGTTGTGTTCCTGTGTGTGAGTAAGGTTTCCAGAGCTCCTGGGGGGTGCTACATTAGTAGCAGGTGTCAAGCCTTCAAGGTAAGGGCGACAAGTCCAGTAACAGATTTATTATGCTGTACTTGTCACCCTTAAGCTAGGATCTCATTACCACTTAACATCAGGTGGGATGAGGTCAATCTTGAAGTGCAATATAAAAAAAAAAAAAAAAAAAAAAAATTTATTAAATGACAGCGTAGCCGAGAGGCGAGTGGGCCGGACTTTAGCTCCGTACCTTCCAGAGGTCCCGGGTTCGATCTCCGGTCGGGTCAATATAAGAAACGAACTTTTCTTTATTGTCTTGGTCAAGATGTTGTGGTACCGTCGTTGTTTCTGATTTCTGTAACAGAAATGCCTAAGCTTCTTACAATAGTATCCGAGCAATGATGTTGTTCAATATTTATTTACTTATTTACACACACCGACAAAAAACTTCAACACCACGTCGTTCTTGCGTCGGGAGTTAAAACGGGCATGATAAATTATATTAATGGTTTAGGGAAACGCTTAACAAAACAAAAATTGGGAAACTCTTATGTTTTATCTTAAATAAATAATAATAAATAAATATTAGACAACATCACATACTTTGCTTTGCTTCTTTGATAAGTAGCTAAAGCACTTGTGTTACCTAAATCAGAAATAACGACGGTACCACAACACCCAGACCCGAAACAATATAGAAAAATTCGTTTCCCATATTGACCGGGGATCGAACCCGGGACCTCAGAGATGACGCTCGCCAAAGTCAGGACTGCTCGCCTCTCGGCTACAGAGGTCGTCTTATTCTTCGTCTTATCTTATTTTTGTACTTTATCTCTAGTTTAATAAACATGATCAAAGAATTCATCTGTTTGGGAGTAAGCTTGGAGATTGATTTTAGACATTTGTATTTATTAATATAAGCATTACTTAGCATAAGCTGTTATTATAGATACACTTAAAATAGATTCCTCCTACTTTAATAGTCATTGTTGAAATAGTAAAAGCATACTTTAAGTAACTAAATATATAAAACATAAAATAACGTAAATGTTTTTAAGTTAAAATATAAAAGATATCTAACAGAATTACAAAAAAGCTAAACAATTAATTTCAGAATCGATCTACATAATAAACTAGCCTAAACCAACATGTATTTATAAAATATAAAAAAAAAAAATAACTAAATATTTCTATATTTATATCTATTACTTATGTTATTATATATTTATTCAAATAAATATTTTGATATGTTTAAGTTAATTTATTTAATATATATATATTCTTCTTTTTTCATTTTGGTTTTAGTACGAAGCACATATACTACCCATTGTTTTATTTATGAATGCGATATAGTTTTAGTTTATTTTAGATATAAGACAATTATAGCGTATTTCGATGCAGCGCTGGTCGCCGTATCTACTTTGCCTTAGGTTTCCGTAGAATACCAGCGTCATGGTGTCCACAGCGTCACCACGACATATGCTGAACGGAGACCTTTTAGGTACCAACTACGTTAGTTCCTGCACATTATATAAGTTAACTTTGTATAAACAGTGTGTACCTAATAAATATTTTTCTTTCTTTCTAAATAAATAAATATTGGACAACATCACATACATTGCTCTGATTCACTTGAGTAAAGCACTTGTGTTACAAAAAGCAGAAATAACGGCGGTAACACAACACCCAGACCCAAGATAATATAGAATATGTAGTTTCCCATATTTTCACGACCTGGGATCGAACCCGGGACCTCAGAGATGGCGCGACGCCAAAGTCAGGCCTCGCTTCTAGGCTACGGAGGTCGTAATAAATGAAACTCAAACTCAAATATTTCTTTATTCAAGTAGGTTGCATGTAACGCTTTTGATTCGTCATTGAATACAATGCAAAGTGATTCTACTTCCGGTTCGGAACCTATATCTACCGAGAAGACACCGGTAAGAAACTCACCAGATCAGTTACAGTAGCAGTATCTAACTTATACTTTGGACCAAGTCATATAGTTTTATTTTGATGAATGAAAAAAGCATTAAGTATTATTTTATTTTAAGAGGTAAGCTGGAGCAGACCTGTCCCCAAAGGTGGCACCTGTTCACAAGCATGACGTATGTGCCAGCCGTCGTCGCTTCACTCAACCATATTGAAGGGAATGTGACGACCCGCCAACATAAAAGTATACAATCGCAGGGAGGGAGAGAAGTCACAGGTAGGGAAGTGTGACCTGATGGCACCGTGGCTTAGCGATGAGTGATGCGGGGATGGGGGGGGGGGGGGGATTTAATCAGTGGGGAAGACCTATGTACACCGCTATCTTCCGTGACGCAGCAAAACGGTGCGCCAAAACATATCTCGCCCTTAAAAAATGTAAGATGGGGGGGAGCGTGGGACTTAGGGTAACTTGATGTCACACAGGAAAAGCGTACCTTATGCAGGGGTAAGAGAGGTAGGGCATAGCGATTTATCGCTCGAACTGGAGCAGCACGACTAGTGAAATACCTCCACCTTACAGAAGACCGTGTTGTTGTGTTCCTGCGTGTGAGTAAGGTTTCCAAAGCTCTTGGGGGGTGCTACATTAGTAGCAGGGGTCAACACTTCAAGGTAAGGGCGACAAGTCCAGGAACAGATTCATTATCCTGTACTTGTCGCCCTTAAGCTAGGACTTCATTACCACTTAACATCAGGTGGGATGAGGTCAATCTTGAAGTGTAATACATAAAAAAAAGTTACATGACCAAATTAAAGAAGACACGTTTTTTTTTTTGGAGTTTTTATGAAATAGTGATATAAACACAACCCTTTACTGAATTTAAAATGGATTTCGTACGTACCTATACCAAAAGCACCTCAGACTTACAATTGGACTTTGAACAGTCTTAACACCTAAGGCATAAGAACTAATTTCAACTGAACGGAAACTAGTAAAAAAACTAAATATCTTCGGTTGTTTTTAGTAATTTATTCCTATAAATGTCACTTCAACCAGTTTTCATGGTCATTTATCAACTTTTTTTAGAGAATGCTTGTAGCAGCAGCCATTCTATGACAGTGCGTAAGTTGCTTTTTAATTTAATAAATGTTAGACTTAAAATATTTCCAAAATACAGGAAAATATAATCTGATAAGTATGTAGTTCTAAACATATTCGGCAGAGGGCACTTACCGGAGGAGGCTAACTGGTTGATACAGCAGAAAAATTTAATTGCCTACGATAACTTGCGGTTAGCTCAGTTGGTTAGATTCCTGTACCGCAAGGGGAGACGAAATTTTTCTGTTTCTAATAATTTTAAGAGAGTTAGGGCATAGCGATTTATCGAACTGGAGCAGCCCGACTGCTGAAATACCTCCACCTTACAGAAGACCGCAGCCAAATACAATCACTTCTGTGTTGTTGTGTTCCTGCGTGTGAGTAAGGTTTCTAGAGCTCCTGGGGGGTGCTACATTAGTAGCAGGGGTCAAGCCTTCAAGCTATCGTGGGCGATTAATTTTTAATAGTGAATTGGAGCATTATCGATACGGTAGTATAGTCGGGTTTTCCTTCCTGACGCTATTGCTCCAGAACACTGGAACCGATTTCTACGGGTTTGCATTCGTTAAAAAGGTCTCGGGCTCCGTGAGGTTTATAGCAAAGAAAATTCAAGAAAAATGTCAACAGAAAAGGGGCAAAATCCTCTAAGGCGAAACGAAGTTCGCCGGGACCGCTAGTCCCTGATAAAAACTACAACAGTTTAAAGCTATCGATATTTTTTTTTATATTAACGCAGTATATTGGCTCCTCCCAGCCTGATGGTAAGCAAGAGAGGAACCCACATCGCGATGACAACGGATTTGATATCAAAATATCCTATCCGTTAGCATCGCCATACTGGCCCGCAAGATGTTTCTTCACGCTCCTTTTGAAGGAATCCATGTCAAAGGAAGGAGGAAACACATGAGCCGGCAACGAGTTCCACTTCTTTATGGTCCGGCAAAGATAAGAGTTACCGAACTTTTTTGTTCGTGATGGAATATTTTCCACGGTGAAACGATGACATCGTTGGCCGGCTCTTGTGGTTCTGTGTAGGAAAGGAGAGGGTGGGATAAGGGAAAATAGTTCCTCGGAACACTCCCCATGATAATATCAATGTACTTATTTTTTTAAGTTAAATTCAATCCTATCGTTTATAGGTACTATTACATAGAATTACTAAAATTTTAATTTTGTTTTTTTTTTTTATATTCATCACATTTCGGTAATAATGTTTTCTGTGAATTTATATTTTTCACGGCCGTATAAAAAATATATCTTACAGATTTTTTTTTGTTTAAAATATTTCAATTTTGCTAGTGCGGCGTAAAGCATTATAAAAATTGATTATATCGAAAGTTGAAGTCATATCGTATAGTATTCATAGCCTATGTATAAATAAATAAATATTGGACAACATCACATACATTGCTCTGATTCTGTGGTAAGTAGCTAAAGCACTTGTGTTACAGAAATCAGAAACAACGACGGTACCACAACACACAGACCCGAGACAATACAGAAAAGTTTGTTTCCCATATTGACCCGACCGGGGATCGAACCCGGAACCTTAGAGATGCCGCTTGCCTCTCGGCTACGGAGGTCGTCATAGATAGACAATCGATAGACTATTTATAGTGGACTATCCATCGACAACACTAACCTAGTACTCAATTCCTAAGGATGCACATAAGCAGGGTCTTATTCAACGGCTAAAAACAATTTCCCAAAATTTTTCTCAATCTGTACTTATCACCTTTTCGATCTCAGCCGTCTTGCGTGTGTCAAAATTAGCATTAATTTGTGATAACGATGTTTTCACAGCTTTCCCGTATTATGACCTCGTATGATATAGCTTCTGATATACACATGTATATTATAAATTAGGTATACTATTGACGACCTCCGTAGCCGAGAGGCAAGCGGGCCTGACTTTGGCGAGCGCCATCTCTGAGGTTCCAGGTAAGTTCCCCGGTCGGGTCAATATGGGAAACGAACTTTTCCATATTTTCTCAGGTCTGGGTGTTGTGGTACCGTCGTTGTTTCTGATTTCTGTAACACAAGTGCTTTAGCTACTTACCACAGAATCAGAGCAATGTATGTAATGTTATCCAATATTTATTATTATTTATTTATTTATTACTATACTCTTGGTATACTTAAGTTTAGTCTATTTTTATTGGTATACCAGCTGTGCCCGCGACTTCGTTCGCGTGGACTACATCCTTTCATGGTCGGTTTTACCCCTCTCTCCCCTAATATTCGAAACAAAAAGTAGTCTATATTTTAATCCAAGTTTCGAGCTATATTTGTGCCAAATTTCATATCTCTAACTTCAAAAATAAACATTTTTCCATATAAACTTTCAAAGGTGGTATTACCCCCATCCCCCCCTTATTTTCTAAAAAAAAGTAGCCTATGTCCGTTCTAGAGATTCAACGTATACCTATACCAAATTTCATCAAAATCGGTTGAGAGGTTTAAGCAGGAAAGCGTAACAGACAGACAGACAGAGTTACTTTCGCATTTATATATTAGTAGGTTAGATGTATGTCTGTATGTGTGGATCTTTTAATTTTTAATTATGTGTAAGCTAAATGGCTAGATACTAGTATTAAAAAATATAATGGACAACATCACGTACATTTGCTCTGCTTCTGTGGCAAGTAGCTAAATCACTTGTGTTACAGAAATCAGAAACAACGACGGTACCATAACACCCAGACCCTAGACAATATACAAAATTTCGTTTCCCATATTGTCCCGACCAGGAATCGAACCCGGAAACTCAGAGAAGGCACGTCTCCCAGTCCGGATCTCGCCTCTCGGCTATGGAGGTAGATAATAACGTATAAAAAGCTTTTTATTTCCGTAAAACGCAAGCGAAGTCGTGCGAAATAGGTGGTTTCAAACAAGTCTTGTAGAATTGACGACCGGACTATAAAAAAAAAATATAAAAATGACAGATCAAGGAACTATGCTCATGTTTTCTTATTATCTTTGTCATTTCGCGTGTTATGATGGCACAGTGAAAAAAAAGTCAGTAAAATCATTTCATTCCATTTATATTGGAGTAACTGTGCCCACGATTTCGTTCACGTGGACAACCACACCAATCACCTGGTCTCAAACTAACGTTTACCCTTGTACTTGCACCAGACGACGGATACTAACTGAGGGCGTCATCCCAGCACACCCAGACCCAGGTCAATTTAGAAAAGTTCGTTCGTTTTCGCCAAATTTCATATCTCTACCTTCAAAAATAAACATTTTTCTATTTAAGCTTTCAAAGGTGGTATTACCCCCACCCCCCCCTTATTTTCTAATAAAAAGTAGCCTATGTCCGTTCTTGAGATTCAACGTATATTTATACCAAATTTCATCAAAATCGGTTGAGAGGTTTAAGCAGGAAAGCGTAACAGACAGACATACAGACAGACAGACAGACAGAGTTACTTTCGCATTTATAATATCAGTAGGGATTATTTATATTATATTTAGTATGAATTAGCGTCCCACCGCAGATTCTCACGCATGCTATCCCCATTTTTTTTTTTTAATTTTCTATTGATTCTTCGCCCTTATTGGTCACAGTGTGATGTTATATAGCCTAAGGCTTTTCTCGATAAATGGATAATCTAACAAAAACATTTTTTTAGTTCTAACCAGTTTTTAAGATTAGCGCGTTCAAACATTTGTAATTAAATTTTAAGTCTTATAGTACATGTAACAAAGTTGATAGTCTGATATGCTATTGGCGCACATCTCATATTACCAATCAATTATTATATTTTGGGTACTGGAACAAATTTTAGATACAGGTCTTGTCAAGCTTAACTTACACCGTCATAACCTCAGAAGTATAAATATTTTTAAGTTGAAACACAAAAGAGTTTTTGCAATTAAATAACATGTACATTAGATAGATACATTTAGCATGTTAGTAGTTATTATTAATGTACCTAGCTTAACTAATTAATAGATTAATTTATAAAATGTGAATACACCTGAGAAGGTAAAATTTGGCGGTTATTTTATGAAAGCAAATGTATCTGCTAATTATGTACCCAAATTTACATTCACAATAGATTAATATTAAATTTCAATTTCAAATAAGAAACAAAAAAATATCTTATATTTTTATTTTAAATAAATAAATAAGAAGCTTATTAATCAATATTTGAGAAGCAGTAATAAATTATACGAGGCATAAGCTTAAACCGACTGACGGATCAGTGATGACAGCTGATATAGAAAGTAAATTATGGAACAGTATTAACGACTCGTAGACGGATGGAGAAAAACGGATAGTCATATTCGACACATTACGAATCGTAAAATATTCGCCACAGTGTAAGGGTACTGTGTGCGCCTTACACTGTGGCGGCGATTGGTTCGTCTGTAGATACAGCCATTTAAATACAAATTGTGATTTTAAAATTCCTTACAAGATATTAACAGTCGAGCTATTTCGCGTGATTCATTTAATAACACACTTACTAGTTAGGAAACCCAGTTTTGCTTGAAAAGTTTTAAAAGTAATGCTTTGTTTAATATATGAACTGGAGCAGCTCGACTGGTAAAATACCTCCACCTTACAGAAGACCGCAGCCAAATAACAATCACTTCTGTGTTGTTGCGTTCCTGCGTATGAGTAAGGTTTGCAGAGCTTCTGGGGGGTGCTACATTAGAAGCAGGGGTAAAGCCTTCAAGGTAACGGCGACAAATCCACTAACAGATTTATTATGCTGTACTTGATGTCACCCTTAAGCTAGGACCTCATTACCACTTAACATCAGGTGGGACGAGGCCAATCTTGAAGTGCAATAAAAAGTAAGTGGCCCGTTTGGTAGAGATGTAGGTATAAAGCAAAAAATGAGAAAGAGGGAGAGAGAAGGAAATAAAAACAGGAAGAAAGAAAGTGGTGGCGCTATGTGGCGGATCGTTACATTTCCTTCAATATGGTTGAGTGAAGCGATGGCTGGCACATACGTCATGCTTGTGAACAGGTGCCACCTTTGGGGACTGGTCTGCCCCAGCTTAATATCGAAAATAAATAGATACTTGAGTACTTCATTGTTACATCACTCATCAAATCAAAACTATATGACTTGGTCTAAAGTGTTCTACACATAGCTATAAGCTAGATACTGCTACTGTAACTAATCTCCTGAATTTCTTACCGGTGTCTTCTCGGTAGATATAGGTTCTGAACCGGCAGTAGACTCACTTTGCATTGTATTCAATGACGATTCAGAAATGTTTTAAGTAACCTATTTGAATAAAGAAATATAAGAAAATTGAGTTTGAAAGCAAGAAAGAAAGAGAAAATAAATAAAAAGAAAGCAAATGCATTTCTGATCAAATACTTTTCAATCTTAAAAAAATATATACGGTCGAATTGAGAACCTTCTCCTTTTTGATGTCGGTTAAAAGTAGCTTTATTTCTGATTAGTTACATTTTTGCGGCTTCTGAGCTCTGTGGCGAAGGTCATGGGTTCGAGTCCCACACCGCGAGGGGAGATAAAAAATTTCTTATCCCTACTAATATTATAAAGTAACTCTGTCTGTCTGTTACGCTTTCCCACTTAAACCTCTCAACAGATTTTCATGAAATTTAGCATAGGTATACGTTGAACCTCAAGAACGGACATAGGCTACTTTTTGTTAGAAAGTAAGGGGGGGGGGGGCAATGCCACCTTTGAAAGTTTATATGGGAAAATGTTTATTTTTAAGTCAGAGATATGAAAATTGGCACAAATATAGCTCTATTAAAATATAGACTAGTTTTTGTTTCGAATATTAGGGGAGATAGGGGTGAAACCGACCATGAAACGATGTAGTCCACGCGAACGAAGTCGCGGGCACAGCTAGTTCTTTATAATATCTCAAAGCTTGTCCAAGACCGACAAACTGACATTTTACGTAGGTATTTTAACGCCGACCAATCGGCCCACCGCGTCGCAATAACTTATGGGCAGGCGCAGAAAAATAGCTTAATGCGAATTGGGATGGTGGTATGCAATATTCGCCAAAAGGAAAAAATAGATATATAAAAAAATTGTAAGTATTGGATAACATCACCCAATATTTTTCAATATTTTAATAATGTCTGTATGTGTCAAAAAAAATATATTTGTACATCGATTAATCTGTACAATATGTTAGATAAAGTGACATTTTAAGACCAATCTTGTTAGCATGTTCTTGCAAATAAATGATATTATTATTATTATTAAAAAGCTAAAACACTTGTTACACAAATCAAAAATGACTACGGTACCTCAACAGCCAGACCCGAGACCATATGGAAAAGTTCGTTTTCCATATTGACCCGACAGGCAATCGAACCCGGGCCCTCAAAGATAGTGCGACGCCGAAATGTGACCTGCTACCTCTCTATTGAGAGGCTATATAGACGACCTCCGTGGCCGAGAGGCGAGCGTGCCGGACTTTGGCGTCGCGCCATCTCAGAGGTTCCGGGTTCGATCCCCGGTCGGGTCAATATGGGAAACGAATTTTTCTGTATTGTCTCGGGTCTGGGTGTTGTGGTACCGTCGTTGTTTCTGATTTCTGTAACACAAGTGCTTTAGCTACTTACCACAAATTCAGAGCAATGTATGTGATGTTGTCCAATATTTATTTATTTATATTTATTTTATTTATGGAGGTCAGAGACGATTTGGCAGAGGTTTGAGAAAAAAATACTTACTATGGGAAACAACTAAAAATGCATATATATGTTCCACCAGGGAGATAGCAAAAAATATACAAGACAGACATTTTTCTTTTATCATTTTAACAGACTTTTAACAAGATACATTGCGTTAAACTTAAGGGCGACGTCACTTTTTTGCACAGTTTTTACAAGATAGTGACGTAACCCACCCATCCACGAAACTTTTATTGAAATTAAAATTATTTATTCTCAGAACCTTGAATTCCATATTGTAAGTAGAAATTAAAATTAGGGTTAGTTTTTGTTAATAAAACCTGTTTTATAATCACAACACTGGCAAGATGATTATTCCTTCTAGGATTAAGTTTAAACTTTTATATTGTCTAATGTCTTTATAACACTCTGTCATTCTCTTACGTGTAAATCTGTCTCTGCTACCATTGCTGCTACCTTTATTATATTATTTTACCTGAAGTTTCCACTTGGTTTTTTATTCCAATTTCCAACTGTTTTGGACGTGCATATACATCCAGTGTGTGCGGACTGGGCTTTCCATCCTTTCCATGATGACCTTTAGGAGAGTGCTGGAGCTGCCCCGCACTCGCTCCCACAGTGAAGCCTCTCGCTTGCACAGGACGGCCTGGAAGCCGTCGGTATGCCGCGAGGCGAACATTCCTGATGCACTGCAGCGCCAGGGCCCCTGGTTATGTTATATGCAGAAAAATTTCATCGTCCCCTTTGCTTTGTGGTAGTGTAGGACAGCCACCTACCAGATGGACCGACGACCTAGTAAAAATTGCTGGGTCTCGTTGGATGCTGGTGGCAATGGACCGGTCGCGCTGGAAATCGGTTGGAGAGGCCTATGTTCAGCAGTGGACAGTAACAGGCTGAAATGATGATGATGATGAACCCATGACAGCACGGGCAGTGCTGCTCTTCCAACTAAGCTAACCGCAAGCTATCGTAGGCGAATGTGTAATTAAAAATGTGCCACTGGTCAAAAAAAATAAGGAGTCATCGTTTTTAAAATCTAACTGGCGTATTAAATAAAGTCTAAAAAATAAAAATAATGCCTCCACAAACCAAAATACCATTATTAGAATCTCTCAACTACCAGACCCGTTACTCACTGACTATTGCATAATACCGTCCATCCAAAACACACATTGGACACGGCCAGTTCATTGATTTTGTCAATAAATAACACTTATTTAAATAATTCTGCAGTTATGCTAGACACTCTAGTAAAATAACTGTGACGTTGAACTGTGAAGGGAGAAATGGATGCGGCATTCTGATTTACTTTGTTGCAACGAGCAAGACAGTGAAGGAAAAAAACATGGATGATTCCCGTCATACGACGACGACCTCGGTGGCGCAGTGGCTAATGTAGGCGCCCAAAGCGCAAAGGTCCCGGGTTCGATACCCGGTCAGGCCAATTTGGAAAACGAACTTTTTAAATTGACTTGGGTCTGGGTGTGCTGAGATGACGCCCACAGTTATTATCCGTCGTCTGGTGCTTAAAGTACAAGGGGAAACCTTAGTTTGAGACCAGGTGATTGTGTAATATGTACCACCTTGAAATTTTATATGGGAAAGTGCTTATTTTTAAGTCAGACATATGAAATTTGGTACAAATATAGCTCGAAATTTGGATTAAAATATAGACTACTTTTTGTTTCGAATATTAGGGGAAATAGGGGTAAAACAGACCATGTAAGGATGTAGTCCACGCGAACTAAGTCACAGGCACAGCTAGCATAGTAATAAAGTATCGACACTTGAAAAAAAACTTTAAGGCTAATGCGTTTAGGTTGACAAAAAGATGTTCGTTAGTAACGTCATCTTATAGAAACAAATTTCAATTGTAAACTACGCGAATTGAACTGTTTATAATCTTGACAAGCTATCAACCATATTTGTTCTGATTCTGTGGTAATTAGCCAAAATAAATATTGGACAACATCACATACATTGCTCTGATTCTATGGTAAGTAGCTAAAGCACTTGTGTTACAGAAATCAGAAACAACGATGGTACCACAACACCCAGACACGAGACAATTAATTTGATGAGAAAAAAGACCCTATTGGTTTGTTAACAAAAATCCAAGGCCATTCATTCACTCAATCAACCATTCGTTCAGTGTCGATGAAATTCTGACTGTAAATAGAGCGTTGATGAGTTTACGCGTATTTTCATTTTACCAAACCTACCTATAGATACCTAAAAACCTGACCAGAAATCGAACCCGGGACCTCAAAATTAGTGCAAGGTCAAAATTTCTCCTGAAAAAATCCGTTGCGTAGATTTCAAATTCTAAACATACATAAAAACAGACATTATGATATTACTGTTTTTCTCGGTTCCAATATTTTACAATTCGTAATGCGTCAAAAATGACTACTCATTTATCTTCAACCGACTACGAGTCGTTAATACCGTTCCTAAATTTACTTTCCATACCTAATGTCATCCGTCATCTGTCGGTCGTTTTTAGCGTACGCCTCGTAATTTGTTTACTATCAGTAACTAGATCGGATCGTTTTTCAAATATTGGAATCAGGTACCTATACGTTGTGATAGCATATCCACATTAACATTTTTTCGTGAAGCAATGCCACCTCCATTTGTCAACATGTCGCGAACCGCCATTTTGTATAAATAATTACCGAAAGCATCACTTTTGACCAATTCAATTGATTACATTACTTTTAACGCCTCAAAACTTCGCTTGCAATTATAAACCTTAATCCATTACAATAAAAACCAACTTAGTTCTACATTTTGCATAAATCATAAATAAATCACTATTGGTGGCTTTTTTTTTCTTAAATAAATCTTTATGTCTAATGCTAGACTAGTATAGATAAGGTTTTATTTCATGTTTGCTTTAAAAATTAATAAAAGTTGAACATAAAATTTCCATTAACGAAAATGATGTATTGGATCATAGGATATGTCTGATATTATCAATATGTAAAGTTATAAATTAGAAAATGGTGTGAAATGCGAGACTTTGTTTCTCTGAAAATGCTTAAGGTGAAATTAAATGGCCAATAAATTATTTTATTATTATTTATTGTGGTTTTAGTAACTTTGTGTACTCTGACTTAAATTTGGAATAGTGATCGGATAAAACGTCACGAATACGCAGAGATTGTACGAATTAATGACGTAAACACATCCGTCACTGAAATTTCATGCGTCGTACCTATCATCATCAAATTTAATTTAGTTGCTGAAACATTAAATACGTTTTCATTGTATTTTTCCACCTTACAGAAGACCGCAGCCAAATAACAATCACTTCTGTGTTGTTGTGTTCCTGCGTGTGAGTAAGGTTTCCAGAGCTCCTGGGGGGCGCTACATTAGTAGCAGGGGTCAAGCCTGCAAGGTAAGGGCGACTAGTCCAGTAACATTATGCTGTACTTGTCGCCCTTAAGCTAGGACCTCATTACCACTTAACATCAGGTGGGATGAGGTCAATCTTGAAGTGTAATATAATAAAAAAAAAAAATGGTAAATCTAATAAAACAACTACCGTGTTTCAATATTTGGAAAACGATTCGTTCTAGTTACGAACTGTAATAAATTCTACGAGGCGTAAGCTAAATACGACAGACAGACAACTTATGACAGCTGATATGAAAACTAAACTTATGGAACGGCTTATTAACGACTCGCAGTCAGAAAAAAAAACAGAAAGTCATTTTTGACACATTACCAATCGTAAAATATTGGAACCAGGCATAAATAAAACCACTCGTTTGGACCAATTCTCTTTGTGTTCAAGTTACACAATCTTCCACATTCTGACCCAATGGCCACAGGCCTGTAGCCGGCAAAGGATCCTAATAGGCTGTTACTTACCTTGTGCAGGCCGAGCACTCAGCCTGTCACTGGCGTCAAGCTAAAGACCTCCCGGCAAATATGGACTTTGACAAAGACTAAATAAGAACAGAAGGTAGAGTTCGCTTCAACTTTTTAATATTCAACTAGCAGACTGACAGATGTGGTCCTGTCTTAACAAGGCCTATTTAATACGAATTGGTTTTCACCCACGAAAACAATAGTGTTCCTAAATTTTCTAATTTTACGCGCACCTGTTGCCTTTTTAGGGTTCCGTAGTCAACTAGGAACCCTATAGTTTCGCCATGTCTGTCTGTCTGTCTGTCCGTCCGAGGATAATCTCAGAAACCGTTTGCACTAGAAAGCTGAAATTTGGTACAAATATGTATATTAATCACGTCAACAAAATGCAAAAATAAAAAAAATGTTTTTTTAGGGTACCCCCCCCCTACACGTTTATTGGGAAGTGATTTTTTTTTTATTTCAATCCCAACATGTGATATATATCGTTGGATAGGTATTTAAAAATGAACAGGGGTTTACGAAGATCATTTTTTGATAATTTTAATATTTTGGGAAATAATCGCTCCAAAAGAAAATAAAATTTTGTCCCCTCTAACTTTTGAAACATAGGTTCAAAAAGTTTGAAAAAAATCTAAAATATAGAACTGCATAAAGGTTTTCTAGGAAAATTATTTTGAACCTGATGGGTTTAATAGTTTTTGAAATTTTTGGAATAATATTTTTTTAACTAAAGTTGTAATTTAAGCGTATTGATCGAACCCGGGACCTCAGAGATGGCGCGACGCCAAAGTCCGGCACGCTCGCCTCTCGGCTACGGAGGTCGTCAAATATTTAATGAAGTAATTTAAGTAAATATTAAATTACATCGTAATTTTAATTATTTCTTTTTTAGGTTAATACACAACTAAGTATACTGTAAATATATCAAGCGTCTACTTATTTTTATTAAAATCGAGCGAAAACAGCAAAAAAATCAAGTTTGTTGTATTGGAGCTGTTGGCGACAGATCTGGCAACCCAGATACTAGGCACACGTTACTAGGAACACTGTTGCTAAGGGTTTTTTTACTAGAATTGCTTAGCAACAGGTTTGGTGTGCCTCGATTTTTCCTTATATTTAATATTGTATTTTTAGCTTATTATATCTTTTGTCCCTTTAAACTGGGTTTCTATTTCGTCGCTAGCAGGAGCCGCCCTTAAATAATGATTTGATTTCGTTTTTATAGCGACAACAGAAAAATTGAATCTATGAAAATATCAGCTCTCTATCTATCACGGTTCTTAGGCTAAAAAATATACAGACAGACAGACGGACAGACAGTGAAGTCTTAGTAATAGGAATCCGATTTGGCCCTAAAAAAAATAAATTAAAGTTCCGTTTCCTAAATCGGGGAGCGAATCCGGTACCTCAGAGATGGCGCGACGCAAAAATCCGACCGCCTCTCGGCTACGGAGGTCGTCGCCTAATAAAAAAGTTCGGTAACAAACTAGGCATCAAAACCAATCGCCCTTCTGTTCCCACCTACTCTTTGACTCCAAATACCCCACTTATCTGGTGGTTTAAGCAACAGATAGCGGCTATGATTCAGGGCCGGCACTTTTTATTCCTCTGCCTGCCACTAAGTGTCCTATTTAGAGTGACAACAGCTTTAGGGATCCTTGGAGGAGTAAGAAAAACGGTACATTATTTGAGCTCTTTTTTAAGGCTTTTTTATCTTCTATCTATACTTATAATAAATCTGTAGAGGGTTCAATTCTGTACATTAAATATTATATGTATAATCAAAATAACTATCAGTGGGTAAATAGTAATCAATACTGATGCTAAAAATTCAATCAGAAAAGAATAAGTTAATGCCACGGTTAATTTGTGACCATATGTAACTAGAACGGAACGTTTTTCAAATATTGGAACCGGGTATAATTACCGCTCGAGCTAGAGCCGCCCGACTGGTGTAACACCTCCACCTTACAGAAGACCGCAGCCAAATAACAATCGCTTCTGTGTTGTTGTGTTCCTGCGTGTGAGTAAGGTTTCCAGAGCTCCTGGTGGGTGCTACATTAGTAGCAGGGGCAAGCCTTCAAGGTAAGCGACATGTCCAGTAGCAGCTTTATTATGCTGTACTTGTCGTTGTTAAGCTAGGACCTCAGTACAGTACTCAGTCCCCCCAAACACCTAGGGGGGACTTGGTGACGCCGCCCTGTAAGGGCAGTAATTCCGCCGACGGCGCCGTGGCAGTCATGGGTCACCCGATATCCCATGGCGCCGTCAATAGGCGATGAGAAGGTGGTGGGAGTTTTCGTCCCTTCTGGGCGGGGGAGTCCCACACACGTCGCTGCTGTCCCCACGGCAGCGATAAGGTGCGAAAAGAAGGCATTATCTCCCCCTTAAAAAAAAAGGACCTCAGTACCACTTAACACCAGGTGGGACGACGTCAATCTTGAAGTGTAAAATAAGGAAGTAATAATAATAAGCCCGCGCGTACGATGCCAACTACCCTGATTTGACTCCAACAAACAAACTGATACTTTACAAATTATTTGACTGAAGTGTAATAGAACTCTCAAATCCATCAAAATCAGAGCTGTTTTAAAAAAAACCTAAAATGGATTTACTGACTCCAAAATATGCATATTTGAAGCTCAAATTAAATGACCACTGTGTTCATGCACGCCTATTCCTTAATAGAGTGATGTTTCTAGTGACTATTCATATTTTTATAAGTTACTAGCTGTGCCCGCGACTTCGTTCGCGTGGACTACATCCTTTCATGGTCGGTTTTACCCCTTTCTCCCCTAATATTCGAAACAAAAAGTAGTCTATATTTTAATCCAAGTTTAGAGCTATATTTGTGCTAAATTTCATATCTCTAACTTCAAAAATAAACATTTTTCCATATAAACTTTCAAAGGTAGTATTACCCCCATCCCCCCCTTTCTAATAAAAAGTAGCCTACGTCCGTTCTTGAGATTCAACGTATACCTATACCAAATTTCATCAAAATCGGTTGAGAGGTTTAAGCAGGAAAGCGTAACAGACGGACAGACAGACAGACAGACAGAGTTACTTTCGCATTTATAATATTAGTAGGGATTAAAAAAAAACAGAAGTAAGATTCCTCAGATAATTTGTATGCTGTGATTTTATGAAAGTTATAATTAAAAGTGACGATAAGTATATTTCTAAGTTCGGCAGAGGGCACTTACCGGAGGCTAAGAGGTCGATACAACAGAAAAATTCATCGCCTACGATAAAATCAGTTTCTTTAAAATATTCACGACCTCGGTGGCGCAGTGGCTAAGGTAGGCGATAAAAGCGCGAAAGGTCGCGGGTTCGATTCCCGGTCGGGTCAATTAGGAAAACGAACTTTTCTAAATTGACTTGGGTCTGGGTGTACTGGGATGACGCCCCCAGTTAGTACCCGTCGTCTGGTGCTCATAGTACAAGGGAAAACCTTAGTTTGAGACCAGGTGATTGGTGTGATTGTCTGGCGCATATATTTATTTTATTTAAAGTACGCTATTGCAGCGGGATTCCCGATTCAAGAGGATTCGATTTCGGCCGATTTTTCTAATCCCGGTATCTCGGGATTATCTACAATGAATTTCGGGCTCCCGGTATAGTCCCGGGATTATATTGGTAATAGAAAATGGCAACAAATAGACAGCGAAGCAAATCAAAGTAAATCTAAAAAAAATACATATTTACTCAGAAATATTAATACATTGCTGTTTTTTAATAAATTCATACCAATTAACACAAATATCAATATTTACACGACGTGAAGCGGGGTTCTTACATATTTTTACATATAATACGATACTGGTTGTTGAAATATTTGTACCCGAAATAAAGTTGTGCATGATTGCACCTTTTTTAATATAATACTCTTTTTTATACATTATGTTTTACATTAAAAAGAGTATAAAATTTACTTTTGTTTTAAGTAGTGAAATTCTGCGGAACCCTCAGCCCTCAATCCGCCTCTCCCTTTCCCCTCTAATCGGTTAAGCACTCCGCCAGCCCTCCTTATTATTCGTCCTTCATCTTTTATCGGGCATTCTTTAACGCTGTTTAAATACAAAACCTTTGAACAATTTGTTCAATAACTATGCCAACTAAGGTCTCGGGTTCGATACCTGGTCAGGTCGGTGGTTTTTTTTTATATTGCACTTCAATATTGACCTCATCCCACCTGATATAAAGTGGTAATGAGGCCCTAGCTTAAGGGTGACAAGTACAGCATAATAAATCTGTTACTGGACTTGTCGCCCTTACCTTGAAGGCTTGACCCATGCTACTAATGGGGTGCTACATTACCCAGGAGCTCTGGAAACCTTACTCACACGCAGGAACACAACAACACAGAAGTGATTGTTATTTGGCTGCGATCTTCTGTAAGGTGAAGGTATTTCACCAGTCGGGCTGCTCCAGTTCAAGCGATAAATCGCTATGCACTACCTCTCTTAAATATTGGTATGTTAGGGAAAAGCTTGTCAGCCAAAGTTTGGACCAGCGTGACAAAACAATATTATTTTCCCCATTTGACACTAATTCGGCGCTCCTAATGGTATTTATCGACGACCTCTGTAGCCGAGAGGCGGCAGGGCCGGATTTTCCGGATTTCTGAGGTCCCGGATTCGATCCCCGGCTGAGTCAATATGGGAAACGATTGTATATTGTCTCGGGTCTGGGTGTTGTGGTACCGTCGTTGTTTCTGCTTTCTGTAATACAAGTGCTTTAGCTACTTACCACAGAATCAGAGCAATGTATGTGGTGTTGTCCAATATTAATTTTAAAAAATGTTTACAAATTAACTGTGTGTCTTAGTGCAAAGTTAGGAATAAGTTAAGCTTTCTTTTATAAAGAAAAACTACTGAGTTTCTTGCCGGTATCTTCTCTGTAGTAATAGGTTCCGAACCGAAGGTAGCTTCATGTGATTATTGTGTATTTTTTTGCTTTTTTTTGTACTAAATCTTAATGCGGTTCACAGAATACATCTACGTACCAAGTTTTAACAGTATAAGTCTTATCGTTTCGGACAAAAGTAGCTGTGATATACGGACGTACAGACAGACAGCGGCGGCCTTAGAGGTTGGCTGGCAGGGCAAACCGAGGCCTCGCTTTTTAGGGGCCTCGCGCATCAACCAAAGTGAAAAAATAAATAGATTTCACGCTTAGAAAACGTCACAAATAACAATTTTAAACTTGTACATCTATGTTTTTATTTAAATTGTAAACCTTTTAACGTAAAATGATTTAATACATTGGTTTTTACCTTAACATTTCCTGTCAAAATGATAATTCCGTAAATCTGGTATGTTACACACCTAAAAATCAGACCTGTTTTTCACGTAAGACAAAGGGCCTCGCACGACCTGCTTGCTAGGGGCCTCTCAAGACTTGCTTGCTAGGGGCCTCGCAAGACCTGCTTGCTAGGGGCCTCGCAAGACCTGCTCGCTAGGGGCCTCGCAATAGGTAAGGCTGCCGCTACATAAGGGTGTTCCGTTTGGCTACGGAACCCTAACCTACCCTTAACCTACTGAATCCCGCCCTGGACATTCATAAACAAGATCCGCAGTTCATAGACAATATCAAATTGTTCCGGCAAGTGAATCTGTTCCATTCCATAGAAAATAACCAGCTATCCCATTGTGATGTTAAACCATAGATAATGCAGAAAATGACTCTATTACCGTTACCATAGAGGAATTGCCGGAGGTTAGATATTGAGCTCTATGTCAAACACACAAGGAGTGGGATTGAATACATTTTGTTGATTGGTCTAAGTTAAGGACTTAATAAAGGATATTTCTTACATAAGTTAAGCAACGCATACCTTGGTCTGGAAGTAGATGCCACCATTCCAACGAAATTATTTGTCTCAAATTAAATAACCGACCAAGTGCGAGTCGGACTCGCGCACTAAGGTCCGAAATTTCCGTACCTTCAAGATTTGAGATAAGACACATTATGAACATTTCAAGCATCTATCTGTTGCCGTAATTAAAATCAAGCGAAAACATCAAAAAATCACGTTTGTTGTCTGGGTGCCCCCCTTGATTATCAATTTTATTTTAATCGATTTTATTATTTTTATAGTACTATACGCCGTACTAGCGAACTTTAAATATTAGAAAGAGAAAATTTTTATCTCCCCTTGCGGTGCGGGAATTGAACCCACGACCTTCACGTATCGCGCGTGCTGCTCTTACCGCGGTTAGCTCAGTTGGTAAAAGCAGCATGCGCTATCGCGCATCCTATTGCACGTATCCGTGCAATTAATGTACATATTTTTTTTATATTCCACTGCAATATACCACCTGATATTAAGTAGTAATGAGGTCCTAGCTTAAGTAAGAGCGACAAGTACAGCATAATGAAGCTGTTACTGGACTTGTCGTCCTTACCTTGAAGGCTTGACCCCTGCTACTAATGTATCACCCCCCCAGGATCTCTGTTAACCTTACTCACACGCAGGAACACAACAACACCGAAGTTATTGTTATTTGCTGTAAGGTGGAGGTATTTCACTAGTCGGGCTGCTCCAGTTCAAGCGATCAATTACAATATATACCATACCTCTCTTAAAAATAACATTGACGACCTCGGTGGCGCAGTGGCTAAGGTATGCGCCCAAAGCGCGTAAGGTCCCGGGTTCGATTCCCGGTCAGGTCAATTTGGAAAACGAACTTTTCTCAATTGGCTTGGGTCTGGGTGTGCTGGGATGACGCCCCCAGTTAGTATCCGTCGTCTGGTACTCATAGTAAAAAGGAAAACCTTAGTTTGAGACCAGGTGATTGGTGTGATTGTCTGGCGCATTTATTTATTTATTAAATTACGCGTTTCTTTTTCTAAGTAAATGTTTGGATACCCGCTACAACTTTTAGTTTGCACCGCACCAAAACCCAAACAGTTGGTAAAAATTAATTATTATCGAACTTAATTAGCATAAAGAGCCTCCGACAATAGCTTTGAGGGCGGGGGGGCGGGGAGGGGCGGAATAATCTATGAGGTTACTTGTTTGCCCTTAAGGGGAAGCCAGTAAGGTTAAAATGTACATATAGAGTTCATTTGGGCGTGTAAGTCTGTTTAAAAGTTATATTCTCACGAGAAATGTTGCAAGCTAGATAGACTCTGATTTTTAAAAAAGAACCAGAGTGGATCAAATACACTAATAATCAAGACCGCAGCCAAATAACAATCACTTCTGTTTTGTTGTGTTCCTGTGTTTGAGTAAGGTTTCCAGAGCTCCTGGGGGGTGCTACATTAGTAGCAGGGGCCAAGCCTTCAAGGTAAGCAACAAGTCCAGTAACAGCTTTATTATGATGTACTTGTCGCCCTTAAGCTTGGACTTCATTACCAATTAACATCAGGTGGGATGAGGTCAATCAAGTGTAATATAAAAAAGGAAGCTATATTGTCTCCGGTGAACATAGGCTATGTTTAATTTAACAACAAGTTAGGGTTCATACTCAAACTTCAAATGTGTAACAAAAGGTGTTAAAAAAAATCTGAAGCTAGTCACTACATAGTATAAATTCGTTTGCTTTTTTTTTGTTTAGTTAATTTCGTTTGCTCAATTGATTTGCTTTATTTATTCACTTGTTTGCATATATTTATATATATATATATATATTATTTTGTTTTATTTATATATATATATTGTTTAATTATTATATTTATATATCATGAACCTATGTATGAATATTCTATTCTCGTGTGTAATTTTCTGCTATTTATGATTATTAATTTTGTTGTTATCCATACTCACATTTTTACTGTTACCGCACCCATAAACGTACTATCTGCATGACCCAACGGTTGACTGGTAGAGATTGCTTCTAGCATTAAGTCCACCTTTTGTACTTTTTTGTGCAACCAAGTATTTAAATAAATAAATAAATAATAAAATATAAAACAAAGTCGCTTTTTCTGTTTGTCCCTATGTATGCTTAGATCTTTAAAACTACGCAACGAATTTTGATGCGGTCCTGCTTATTATATAGTGTAATTCAAGAGGAAGGTTTTTATTTGCAAAAAAGAATAGAAAAGCCAACAGTTTTAAGTATTTATAGCGTCCGTGCAAAGCCGGGGCAGGTCGCTAGTATTCTTAAAAGTGGTCCGCATTCAAAAGCGCATCGAATGTCAAGTCACTTGTCTATGTGAACAACTTGCTTCAGTTCCAATGGTATTTTCAAACGAGCTTAAAATAAATAAATAAATATTGGACAACATTACATACATTGCTCAGATTGTGTAGTAAGTAGCTTAAACACAGCGTTACAGATATCAGAAATAACGACGGTACCACAACACCCATCATCATCATCATCAGCCTGTTGCAGTCCACTGCTGGACATAGGCCTCTCCAAATGCCATTTCGCTCGATTTTCGGCGACTCTCATCCAGCTCCTGCCAGCCGTCCTGCGCAAATCGTCACTCCACCTGGCCTGAGGGCGTCCTTCACTACGTTTACCGAGCCGTGGTCTCCACTCCAGAACTCGTTTACCCCAACGGTTGTCGGCTCTGCAACTGATATGGCCAACCCACTGCCACTTCAACTTGCTAATCCTGTGAGCTATGTCGATGACTTTAGTTCTCTGCCGGAGCACCTCATTATAGATTCGATCCCTTAGAGAAACACCGAGCATAGCTCTTTCCATAGCCCGCTTAGTGACTTTAAGTCTGTGAACCAGTCGTGCCGTCAGTGTCCACGTCTCGGCTCCTTATGTCATAACAGGTAGAACGCACTCATTGAAGACTTTTGTCTTTACACAACACCCATACCGAAGACAATTTAGAAAAGTTCGTTTCCCGTATTGACCTGACCGGGGACCGAAATCAGGACCTCAGAGGTAGCGCGACGCCAAAGTCCGGCCCGCTCTCGGTTACGAAGGTCGTCAAAATGGACCCTTGAAGCCCAGGATATCTTTAGGAAGCTATATAGCACCTAAAATGTGTGTTTTGTCTTGAAATGTTGTCAATTATTGTCAAGTTACTATGGCAGTAATGATTGAAGATAATGGTATGCCTGAGTAAAATCTAAACAGGTATAAAAATATGTTACTAGCTGTGCCCGCCACGTTCGCTTTTATGGTCGGTTTTACCCCTATCTCCCCTAATATTCAAAACCAAAAGTTGTCCATTTTTTAGTCCAAGTATCGTGCTATATTTGTGCCAAATTTAATATCTCTAACTTAAAGAATACATATTTTCCCATGTAAACTTTCAAGGGCGGTATTACCCCCATCCCCCCTTATTTTCAAAACAAAAATACCTACCTTTACCAAATTTCATCAAAATCGTTGTTAAAGCCGGGCAGACAAACAGACAGACAGACAGAGTTACTTTCGCATTTAGTATTAGTATGTTAATATGGATTAATATGTATCTTAAAAATATATTTTTTCGATACATTGGCAGAAATAATTGCAACTTTTAGTTGATTAATTTATAATTGCCTATGAGACATTCAAGTTTACTTGAAAAACTTATATTTTCATTTTGCTCATACTCACTCTTTAAATACTTACATGAATTTATTTCAACGTTTCCGGATCGAAATTTCTCCTTAGTCCGAGGTTTTTTACGATTTATGCATAGACTAGAAGATTCTAGGCAATCATGTATCTTAGACCTCATCTATGATTTCCATCAAGGGTTGTTATGGTCTAAAGTAAGCCTTTTTTAAATATATATGTCGCAGTCATCTGGTTTAATCAGCAATTTGATTGGGTCACTAGCGCGTTCATTGAATGACGACGTTTAATTGAATGACTAAAGGACAACTCGTCAAATTGTTTAATATAACGTTCAACTTCTTGACTAAACGTCATTTAGCATAGTCGTTGAATGGGATATAGCTGACTTTGTAATGTTCGATTAGGGTGACCATAAGTTCGCCACTTAAAAGATAACTAAATTTAGATAAAAAAAAATGAAGACATGACATAACACACCTTAATAAGATTTTTTAATATGTTTTAACAATTTTAAGTCGTAAGACAATTAGGCTTAAAAAAATTTTTTTACGAATAAGTCACTTTATATCTCCATTTCACTCTAAAAATTATCAACACAGTGCTATTCGATTATATCTGTACCAGCTGTTTGACGCCATCCAGATCCAGATGAACAAAATAATAGGGGGGTTTAGTCGGTGCACTTTCTGTTCCCCGCTGAGTGACGGTGCTGTCATTTCCCCTCCTAGAAAAATTAAAGACATCTCTCTTATTGACAAATTTGTGACAATTTTTAGTAGTTTTTGCGTGAAATAGTATTATTAAGGCACTTGGGGCTGTGCAATTCTAGTGAACTGTGGTCACTGCGACCTATCAGATCTATTGTGACTCGTCACCAATTTAACGTACCTAACTCCTTTAGCCGGGTCGGTTCTAGAAAGTCTAGTATCTTTCTGGATTTCAGAGTTTTTATTTCATCCAGTTGGGCTGTGTCGTCCCAAGTGGATGCTTCGTTTGTGGATCAGAGATTCACAGTCACATAGGAGGTGGAGAGGTGTTTCCTTTTCCTCCTTGCAAAATCATTAGAGTTTAGCTTCATGTGAAATTGGTGTCTTTTTAGTTTGCAGTGTCCAGTCAAGGCTCTAACTAGCGCACTGGCCCTAGACCTGCTGAATTGTAACAGTCCTTCGGTCTAGTTACTTGAATAACCAGCCATGAGTAGTGTTGAGTATTTTAAACCTGGTTGTTTCAATCAGTATTGAAAGAAAAAGTTATAAACATCCACTTCTTATCTATAATTCCAGCTGGGCATGTTGGTTGTCAGTAATTTTCATACACTTATCCTACTTATTAACATTATTATTGTTATTTTTTTGAGTCAAAACTCTTTACTTGATTTTATATATGTTAAATATGTTTATTTGTATATATATATATTTATTTATTTATTTATTATGTTATATATTTATGAGTTTAGGTATGTTTATCATGTTATACTACGAAATAATTCTAAAATAAAAACTGTATTTATGTTGCACGGCCGTACCCATTTCTCGCCATCTACTATTTCCTCTACCTTAAGGTTGTCTGGAAGAGATCGCTTTCTAGCGATAAGACCGCCTAAATTGTAACTATAATTTTTCTGTAAAACTATTTCTGTAAAGATTTTGTGCAATAAAGTATATCTATCTATCTATCTATCTTATTGCAGAGCATGTGTATTTTTCCTCTCATATTTTGTTGATAAAGCCACACCCTACTCGCCCTTTAGTTTTTAGATATTCAGTGACACTGAAAACCAGTGTCGTTACAATTGGGCCTCCTATCCAAATCTACGGCATAATGCGCTGGTGTGCAGAGTCTGGGGCAGCTCCAACGCAGTCCTGAGGATGATCGCGGACAGGGTCGATTGCCCCTTTATCCGTGGCTGCTGTACCGGGCACGTGCCCGTCCCCACAGTCACGGGTAGAGCCGCAATATATTAATCTATTAATTGTATGTGTGTTTTTGTGTAATTAATCAATCTTAATTAAATTTATTGTTATTTAATTTTTTACTATACATTGCTCTGATTCTGTGATAAGTAGCTTAAGCACTTGTGTTACAGAAATCAGAAACTTGACGGTACCACAACACCCAGACGCGAGACAATATGGAAAAGTTCGTTTCCCATATTGACCCGACCGGGGATCGAACCCGGAACCTCAGATATGGCCCTCGCCTCTCGGCTACGGAGGTCGTCAAAGAGATGAATGGTCAAAATGGGTCAAAAACTATGTCGACTCATCTCGTGACTGCATCTTAAATACTAATTATGCATACACTTTAAATAACAAAACAGTGGTCTATTGAAATTTCATTTATTTATTATAATTACACATTTTTTTACATTAATTTACATATTCAAGTACTTAGCGCTGGGTAAGGTGTATTTCGTAGTTAAGTCGTTAAGTAATTGGTTAACTATAAAAAAGGTTTTTTCTAATTTCTAACGTGTCAATGTGGAATAGAGTCGATTATTGCTGAATCCGAAATTTGATTTACGATTAGTTATTTTTACGCTTAATGACAGAATAACTAATTAATTAAAGTGTTCAAAAATCAATAGTAAATATTGAACATTGCTCTCATTTTGTTGTACTTAGCTAAAGCATTTGTTACAGAAGTAAAGAACGATGGTACCACAACACCCAGACTCGAGAAAGATATAGAATTTAGTTTTCCATATTGACCCGACAATATTTTTTGATGCATCCTAAAAAACAAAATTTTATATTAGGGTTGGAATCAGGAGTCCACGACACCACAACACCCAGACCCGAGACAATGTGTCTGACGGTTGAAAATTAGTCGGTTTTAAATTTCTTCTTGATTTAACATTTACAATTAATTATTAAATTAAGACACGTTTTCCAATTTCCTAAAAAATGATAAACTTTTACAATTGACTGAAGCGCTTAGAATATACAGACAGAAGCATTAATTAAATTCGGTATTTACAGTGAAATTACAAAATGACTAACAAATTAAATTAACAATTCAAATATCACTTCGATAAAACACACTGGCACATAATTAAATATCTTTTTACAATAAATAAAATTATTTGGTATCAAAAATGCTCACAAAATATCACTTTTAGATGTAGCAGTGAGTTTCATAGTTTAAGTCTTTTATTAAAATGTCTAATGTCAATTGATCACTATCTAAAAGTCTGTTCACATTTTTCAACTTGACTAAGCACTTTACCGATTCTTTCGTGTAAAATTTTCGCGTTTTTATCCGGTAAAGGTGGCAAAATATCTCTTATGATAGCATTGTTTTTCGTATGGAACATATCACTCAGTTTAACGCCGATAGATTGTTCGTAAAGACTCTTCAAAGACTCTATAGTCTTTTTTCTAAACACACAAAGATTGTCTAACATCAGACTGTGATAAACATTATACTTCTTCAGCAACCTGTATCCATGAAGCAAACCTGATTCATTATCTAAAAACAGAAGTAACCCACTGTCCATTTTCCTTGCCAAATTGTGAGCCGGTCCGTCCATGATATTAATATTCCATTGATAATTAAACAGATTGTTAACTATTCTATCCAGATTAGCTGTAAGATAGTCAAATATTATAAGATCCGACCACTGAGCTAACTCCACAAACAGCTTTATCGTTTTCCTATTCAAATCCATGTCAATATGATCGAAGATTTCCGTATCTTGCTTAATCGGTTTAAAAATTTTCGCTTTCAATTTATCAATGAAAATTTGCTTAGAAACGTCAGCGGTATCGTTTTCCTTCAAAGACATAGACAACACGTCGTTTTTATTCAAATGACGGCTAGACGGTTTGAAAATCTCGGGTATCGTCGCTGATTCTAAGCTAGGAATGTACTGTGTTAGGACCACAGCTCGGTTCGAATTCCACTGCGCTGTAGCTATTTCAGTTGCGACATTTTTCCATAGTTTGTCCTTTAAATCGACTACTTTGACCACAGACGGCGCCAGATTCGTCAAATTAAGCAATTTCCCGACGTAGAAACTGAATATTTCACCTTGTATTTGGTCTGTATTCTGCCTGTACCTTACGCAAGCTTGGATACCGTCTTTGAATGAAACCAAACGGTTCTGCATCCGGCCACACCCAGCCTCCATTTTCACAACCTCACTTTGCTCCACGTACTTCTCCCAAACTTCTGCTGTATTCTCTCCATACCCTTGCGGCATGTAATCTTCTACTTCTGGACCCCAGTACACGTTATTAAAAAGCACAGTCCGATCATTAGGAACAAATGTTTTGTTGATTACGCTTGAAATTGAATGTAAATGATGAAAATTCTTATTGTCCTTCAAAATATCCTTCATATCTTCAGTTAAGCCTTTAGGATACACATCTTTCCTATACTTATGCGTTTCAGCACCAGTAAACGAAACGGATGCAAATTTCTCGTCATTCAATTTGATGTCTATTTCAATATGATTATCAGTCTTCTCTTTTAAAGAATTGAGATTCCGTGTAGTAACTTCTCTAGTGTTATTTACATTGACTAACTTTCTAGGACTAAAATTAGGAATATTGCTTTGCGCTGAGGTTACTAAGACTATTCCTATCACAAGTCCAAATACAAAGCTAGTTATTACGCTAAGGAAGCAGTAATTGTAGTAACTATTATCTTTTTTCAGAATTCTCCTTGATAATTCTTCTCTATAGCTAAAGTTATCATAGAGGATGTACTTAGGTTTCTTGTTAACACAAAACCGGTTCATGTCTAGTGCTATTTTAATTTGGTTTTCGATGCTAAGAGTTTTATCTTTAGGACTCTGGACGTCTTGTAATGAAGGTATTCTATCAGATTCATAGCTTGGTGGTCTTTCGCCTTCCGAAGCCATGTTGTCGGTAAAGACTGTCTTCTATACGACGATCATGTTGGATTTCTGTAACAAAGAAAGGTTTTTTTTAGCTTATTTTTGTTGGGCAAATTCTTTATTTAGGAAAAACTTGGTCAGATTTGGAGTTCCATGGATTTTGTTCGGAATCTATATCTACCAAGAAAATAACAGTAAGAAATTTAGTAGATTAGTTACAGTAGCAGTATCTAGCTTATTGCTCACTTTGAAACAAGCCATTTAATTTTGTTTTGATGAGTGATGAAATAATTAAGTACTCAAGTAAGTATTTACTGTCGAGAGGTAAGCTGGAGCAGACCAATCCCCAATGGTGGTACTTGTTCACAAGCATGAAGTACGTGCCAGCTATGGCTTCACTCAGCTTACCTCTCGAAAGTAAATACTTACTTGAGTACTTAATTATTTCATCACTCATCAAAACAAAACTATATGACTTCGTCCAAAGTGAGCTTCACTTAGCAATAGGCTAGATACTGCTACTGCAACTAATCTGCTGAGCTTTTTACCGGTGTCTTTTCGGTAGATTTAGGCTCCGAACCGGCAGTAGAGCCACTTTGCATTGTATTCAACGACGATTCAAAAGTGTTACTTGTAACCTACTTTAATAAATAAATATTTGAGTTTGAGTTCATATTGAAGGAAATGTAACGACCAGCCACATAGCACCACAAGCATGACTACTGCATCTTCCCTTAGTATGTATTTATTATCTAAAAAAAAATATTTTGTTTGTAATGAGGGTAGAACCACTACCTTTGGTGTTATGCCTAGATAGGTAACTATAGTCTCTTTGGTAAGCAAACAATGTTGCAGACGATAGATATTGTCTTAAACAGATATTCCTGCAAATGTTTCCTCTATCTATCTGATCAAGGAATCGAAGCTCAAACCGGTATCAAACGCACGACTGGCTTTGGAATTCGTATCGACCTTATGTAGTTGGAATAAGAATTAATATTGGACTGCAAGTCTTTAGTGTGATGTGCTGTTGGAACACAGTGAAAATATTTCAGTATGCAATCTCTGTTTCGAAATCTTATATATAAAAATCGCTGTTCGTTAGTCTCGCTAAAACTCGAGAACAGCTAGACCGATTTGGCTAATACAATAACAATAACAATAACATTTATTTATTTGCAATAAATACAGTGTGATACAGGAAGAGGTTACAAGTCGTATCTTGAGTTGTATTTGACCTGCAAGCAGGTGTGCAAACAATAGTGTCATTTTAGAATTATCTTAAGTACCTACACATTTAATTTTAACCATTGATATATTCGTTGACACTATAAAAGCATTTTTGAAATAGCCACGACGTTAACGCTTTTGTGAAAACCTTACCATCTAATAATTTAATCGAGTCAGGTAGTTTATTAAAGAGGGTGATCGACATGTTATATACATTTTGTTTATATGTGTACGCATGGCAAGGGGGCTGATACATCAAATTTTGATATTTTGGGCGCAGTTGTCTGGAAGAAACCTCCATTTGTTTTTTATAGTAATTTGGATGTAATTTTACAAAAGAGCAAACTTACCGTATGTACAAACAGAGCAAAGGAAGAATATTCAACTTCTGGAAAAGCGGTTTGCAACTGTCTAAAAACCATGCGTTACTAATGGCTCTAATGCATTTTTTGTGTAATCTAAATGCTCTATCGACTTCTACTGAATTTCCCCACAGTATTAGACCATAGCTAAGATTTGATGATACGTACCCATGGTAAGCTATTAAAGCGGCTTCGGTGGAAATTGTCTGCCTTAATCTTTTAAGAGCGAATACGTAGCGGTTTAATTTGTTGCAAATTGCATCAATGTGGTTTTTCCAGTTTAAATGCTCATCAATATTAAGTCCAAAAATTTAAATTTGTTTACTTTTTCTATCGGAGTTTGATTGTATTTTATTTCTAAATTTTGTGTTTTAGTGTTATATGAACGGTATTCCATGAGTTTAGTTTTAGCTATATTTATTTCAAGATTGTTTGATTTCATCCATTGTGCAATTGCCGATAGACTTGTGTTTGCAGTGTTATCGATAGGTTCATTATTCTTACATTTTATAATTAGGGTTGTATCGTCTGCAAAAAGTATGGATCTTTGATTTATGGCTGTTGGTAAGTCATTGATGTATATTAAAAAAAGAAGAGGAGCAAGTATACTACCTTGGGGTACTCCAGTATTATTGAGCATGGATGAAGATCTAAAACATATTTTTTCTAGACTCTGCTTATTGGATTTGTGAGTAACTTGTGAAATTTCTGTGTATAATTTACGGTCTATTAGATAGCTTTGAATCCAACTATTTGCTGTCCCTCTAATTCCATATTTTAATAAAGCACTTACGTTCCAGACATCAGTTAGAACGACGGTACCACAACACCTCGACCCGAGACAATACAAAAAAACAACATTTTCCATAATGACCCGATCGGGGATCGAACCCGGGACCTCCAATACAGCGCGATACTAAAGCCTTGCAAAAGGGATGTACTTACTTTAAGTACAATTTAACTCATCGGAAAAATATACATAGAAAAGTTTTACTGTCAATTTGTAACCTATGTCAGCCGAAACTCCAAACATGTTTGTTCCCGATACCGGCTACCGAACTGACAGACAGACAGACATACATTAAGATACGCCGATAACAAGCAATTAACAGATTAACTTGTGCAACAAAAAATGTTGGGAGCCAACTGTCAGTCAAGAAGGAGATTATATGTTTATATGTATGTATGTATATTACCTACATTGAGTTTAGAAAAACATTTACATCCTATATAGATTGACAAACTAACTGTGTGTCTTAGTGCAAAATTAGTAATAAGTTTAGCTTCCATTTGTAAAAAAAAAACTACAGAGTTTCTTGCCGGTATCTTCTCTTTAGCTATAGGTTCCGAACCAGAGGTAGCTTCATTTGCTTTATAAAGAGACCATTCATAAGTATTACTAATGTAATCTGTGTGAATAAAAAAGATTGACTTTGACTTTGAGATACAAAATATATATCAACTAGCTGTTCCCGCGACTTTGTACGCCTGGACTTGGACTGGTCTTTTCAAGCAATAAATATACATGGTCGGTTTTACCCCTATCTCCCCAAACATTCGAAACAAAAAGTAATCCATATTTTAATGCAAGTTAATTTCGTATTCTAACTTTAAACATTTTCTTTTGTAAACTTTTCAGGGCAATATTACCCTTATCTCCCTTTCTTTTTAAAATAAAAAGTAGCCTATGTCTGTTCTAGAGATGCAACCTATACCAAAGTTCATTAAAATCGGTTCTGTGGTTAACGCTTGAAAGTCGGACAGACAAACAGACAGAGTTACTTTCGCATTTATAATATTACTATGGATCTACTTGCAGAAATAAATCATTTAATTTCATTAATGCCTAGCATGCGCCACGCGACTAAATTTTATCGCGCTCTTAACGAACGTCAAAATCGATGGAAGTCAGTGCGTCAGCTGCTGATTGGCTGAAAATATGAGTGCGGTGTGCTATTAGCCAATCAACAGTATCGAAACTTTTGTCGTCTCATGCGATACAATTGACGTATTGCGTATGCTAGGCTTAAAAGAGTAGTTTGTATAAACGACACTATATTGCGTTGTTTACGACACTACAATAGTTTTAACTACAATGCTTCGTCAATCAGTGAAATTGTCGCTTGGGTATATCGTTTACTTAACACTCTAGACAGTTACAGCGTGAACACTTGCAGTACAATTTTAAACCTTATGATCGAGACATAAAAGCTGTAAAAGTAGTTCTCATTTACTTATGACAACACATGAATTATTCATTGTTCACTAAAATTCACTTAACTCGTTAAGAGACGTCAGGTATCTATAATGATTATTGAAGTTACTACACTCTAACTTAATTAGGGATGGGGTTTACTAAACATATCGATGATGGCTGAGATTTTTTATCGACACTTTTGAATAAAAAGCTTGGATTTTTTACTCAATTATATAAAAGAATAAGTTAACCTGTTAAGATGCTGATTGAAATCAATATTGTTATTGTCATGCTGAAGATCAAACACCCGTTTTTAAACTTTTTTTAAAATTTATTTATCACTTTTTTACTTTAATTATTACCGTTTATTGAATCTCTCTATTGTATTAAACACATAATTTTCTGTTTGATGGTTATCATTCGATAATTGACCATCTTTTATTTCTCATCCTTACCTTGTTTTCTTTAACGTTTATTTTTGACGACCTCGGTGGCGCAGTGGCTAAGGTAGGCGGCCAAAGCGCAAAAGGTCCCGGGTTCGATTCCCGGTCGGGTCAATTTGGAAAACGAACTTTTCTAAATTGACTTGGGTCTGGGTGTGCGGGGATGACGCCCCCAGTTAGTATCCGTCGTCTGGTGCTTATAGTACAAGGGAAAACCTTAGTTTGAGACCAGGTGATTGGTATGATTGTCTGGCGCATTTATTTATTTTAAATAGTAGAAATTTTATGTTAATTATATTTTATTAGAATTTATTTTTACTTTCTTTCTTAGAGTTCCTATCCTAAAGTGCGCAATTTTTCGTCTTTAAAATTTAATGCCTTTGCATGCTTATTTCTCCGTTACCATGGAACTCGTCATTTTAAAAAAATATGTTTTCTAAGTACAACAAAAATAAAAATAACACCTCTGACACGCTTTGGACACCTATTTTAACAACGTCAGCAATTATAAAATTTTACTAATAGAAAGAAAAAAAAAAAAATTATTGGCACACACATTAAAGCACAATTACAAACACATGAGAAACATTGAACAGGGACAGTGCAGCCAATAAGGTCCCAGCCTCAGCATGAGCTGCTGCGACAATGGAATCAATGCGACAGCAGCGCTGGTATTCTGGTGGTCTAATATTAGAAACATGAAAGTTTATTACAATATATGAATGTGTTTTCTACTCTTTCACGCAAAAATCACTGTACAAATATGGATCAAATTTGGTAGGCAGATCAGAAACTAAAAAACACATACAGGACACTTTTTATACTAAAATAACGTAAACACAGCGCCAAAAAACAGCAAGTATAAAATAAAACCATCATTCATTAAAAAAACACAACATTTTTTTTAAATAATGGACGACATCACATACATTACTTATTATTATTATTAGCGGGCCAGGCTTTGGCGTCGCACCATCTCTGAGGTCCCGGGTTCGATCCCCGGTCGGGTCAATATGGGAAACGATCATTTTCTATATTGACTCGGGTCGGGGTGTTGTGGTACCGTCGTTGTTTCTCATTTCTGTAACACAAGTGCTTAAGCTACTTACCGCAGAATCAGAGCAATGTATGTGATGTTGTTCATTACTGATTCTGTGGTGAGTAGCTTAAGTACTTGTGTTCCAGAAATCACAGACAACGACGGTACCACAACACACTACATACCACAGAGAAACATCCTTAACCGACTTTTTGTAATTTTATTAAAGTATTGATACCACAATTCCAAAAGCACATCCTTAGAGGCAAAATTAGACAGTTCGAATGTGCAACGAATACTGGTACGGCTAAACTCAAAACGTAATTATAATTAATCTTTGTTCTGAGTCGGGCGGCTCAAGAAATGGCGCATTCCACATATTACCGCGACGCAAATGGGGTCAACAGTACAATGAAACGCAGTGAGGTAAATATGTAAACGATTATACTCTAGATCGAATCGAATATTTATTTATTCAAGTATTATATATATATATATATATATATGTCACCGTAAGATTGTAAAAATCGTTAGATTACAATCTATCTCGCGAGATTGTAAACTGTCGACAGATTGTGAACCGTAACTTGGGATTGCAATTTAACGGATGATTTTTCGCTGTATTGTAATCTATCGAAGTGAAACCGTTAAATTACAATCTGTCCGGCTTCAAACTGTCAACTGTCCGAAAGCTCTTCCTGATTGGTCGGTTTATTGTATGAGCGACCAATCTCGACCAGCCTTTCTATGTCCCCGTAAAGTTAGGAATGAAATTCAAATCAAATCATTCCTTTTATTTAAAAAAATAGAGATGACGTTTAAATAAATTAAATGCACTTCAAAAAATCTTCAAGTATTTATTTACTAGGTAATCCATAATCCTGACATACTTTGAGAAATAATTATACCGAAATATTTATTCTTCAAACACTCAAAATTTTAATTGAAAATTACAACAAAATAAAAAAATATTTTATCTTTTAACACATCAATCAATCTTATAAACAAATATTTAGTCCTTAAAACATACCATAAATTAATTATATAAAAACAACAAACGAAATTACAAACAAATATGGCGAATGACGGGGCGGCGGGGGGCACATTACTCTCAACCAATCAGCGCGCGAGATGCATTTCGTTCTACGTCAGTTCACAATTTGACCGATTCCCATCGATAGATTACAATAAAGCGAAAATTAACGCGTTAAATTGCAATCATAATGTTTCGGTTCACAATCTGTCGACAGTTTACAATCTCGCGAGATAGATTGTAATCTAACGGTTTTTACAATCTTACGGTGACATATACATCAATTGAAAACCAACATGGCCTGCGACGTGGGTCATGACTTATGCTGAGTGAGGCCCTTTTATTTAGAACATTACGACATGTCATGGTCTGCACTGCCGGGTTGACGAGGAGATTGTGAGGAGATCAATTTTACACTTTTTTTGTATGTATATAATAATTATTATGTTTTTTTGTTGTTTTCTTGTTTGTCTCCTCTCTGTATATGTGTACTTATATATGTGACAATGTTGTGATGTTTTTAAGTAATAAATGTTCCTTTCTTTCTTTCTTTCTTTCAATTGACGGAGGTCCCGTAGCCAAGAGGCAAGCAAACCGAACTTAGACGTCACGCCATCAGGTCCCGGTTTCGATTCCTGGTCAAGTCAATATACAAAACGAACTTTTGTATATTGTGTAGTGTCTGGGTGTTGTCGTACCGTCGTTTCTGATTTCTGTAACACAAGTGCTTTAGCTACGTACCACAGAATCAGAGAATGTATGTGTTGTTGTCCAATATATTTATGAGGTATTTTTAATACAATGTGACTACTGCTGGTTCGGAACCTATATCTACCGAGAAGACACCGGTAAGAAACTCAGCAGATTAGTTACAGTAGCAGTATCTAACTTATTGCTATGTGTAGGGCACTTTGGACCAAGTCATATGGTTTTATTTTGATGTGTCAAGAAACGTATTTGTGTTTGAGAGGTAAGCTGGAGCAGACCAGTCCCCTGGCGCCTGTTACCAAGCATGACGTATGTGCCAGCCATGGCTTCACTCAACCATATTGAAAGTAATAAACCCACCTCCATTTATTTTAGTCTTAAATATTTTATAAACAAAAAACCAACGCGTCACCCTCCCCTCCATGCCCCAGGCCAAGCTACACTTTCCCCACTGACATTTACTATACTGTGCCTAACTACACACACTCCATTAAACAGATTTAAGCAAATCTAAGACTTCCTACGTTGACTTAAGAGGCAACCATCTTTAAAATCCATTCCATCTAATGATACGTAGCTATGCACCCCTGATCTGCTCTCTCGCTCACTCTGCTGATGTTGAAGAGAGATAGCTCGTGTTGTGGGCAATGATTTATCGTCAAGATGTATGACGGAATGTTTTGTACTTAATAGTATTAAGTTCAAAACATAACGTATTAAGTTAATACCACGTGTTTGTGCATGGCAACACTGTTTCTGTTGTCGTTATACAAAGCTGCTGGGGTACTACAATGAAATCTCTATCAACAAAAAATAATCGCCAAAATGTCTTTATGAAGAAAAAATACTAAACTAAATTGGATTCTTTCTGAAAGTAACTATGACGACCTCGGTGGCGCAGTGGCTAAGATGGGCGGCCGAAACGCGAAAGGTCTCGGTTTCGATTCCCGGTCAGGACAATTTGGAAAAACGAACTTTTCTTAACCGACTTGGGTCTGGGTGTGCTGGGATGACGCCCACAGTTAATCTCCGTCGTCTGGTGCTCATAGTAGAAGGGGAAACCTTAGTTTGTGACCAGATGATTGGTATGGTTGTCTGGCGCATTTATTATTATTTATTATTCTTGGTATGAATGGTCACCCATCCAACTAACGCCAATCATCTGTTTCCTTGATCGTATTTAGCAACCTCACTAGCTTTTTCCCGAGACTTTAAAGCCTCGAGTTATTCCGAGATAAATTATCCTAATTATGTTATTTTAGCATCTAATCACTCTTTAATTAATTATGTATGTAGTAATTGAATGATTAAATAATATCTATACAGACATACATTCACATTTTCACGTCTAAAGTATAAGTGAAATAAGACATGAAAAAATACCTCTCATCAAAAGCGAAGAAAATTACACACCAAAGATAATAAACGCTAATTATAAACGCCATGTTTCAATTTGTCCCATCTCCAACACAAACACACAAAATTATCCCTTCGGTTAAAAAAAGGCTGGGATTTGTTAAAAAAAAGGCGCGTGTTTGCTCAAAAAGGCGGGGAAAATTATACGTTACGGCTAATACGACAGCCCACAGGTTACTAATAATTCAATTATCGCTTAGCATCATTGTTTTTGTAAAGAACAGTGGTTGGGACGTCATGACGCGTGCGGGATTATACAGAGATGATAAAACCGCTGTCTTACTTTTTTTAATTATTGCGCCTTAAATTTGACAGGAGCAATGTTTAAACGCTAAACCGAGTTGAACCAGGTTTTGGAAAAAAGGATTCTAGCCCAGGATTAGTGGTTTGTTCTTCTGTATCCGGGTGTTTATAAACGTATTTAGTAGTGTGGTAACTACATCGATTATAGTTGCCCTCAAACTTATGTTAAGCTAACCTTTTTAATCTGGTCAGTGTATATGATATTGTCAGATACATATCTTTTATTAACATAGGTACATAATAGACGGAAACTGAATCAAAACCTTCACTTACTTAGATAATTATTTGAATCGCAGTTTGAAGTTGTATTATGTAAAAAACGATGTACAATTTCATTTAACTTAATTTATGCAAAATTTAGTAAGTACTTGGCTACTTGACAGTTTTTGAAAAGGTATTGTAAAATGTGCGCCCGTTCATTTTATATCCCAAGCAATTCGATTTATCTGGAAATAATCTAAATAACCAGAGAAAAATAAGATTTTGTGTAACACATTTAAAAAGCGCGCGAAAACGCCTAGTCGCGTCACTGTTGCAATTATGACGTCAACGTCCTAGACAACGAACCGATACGCTTAGGAACGACTTAATTAAGATAAACGGAAAATGTTTTAATAAATTCTTTATACGATTAGAGACACAATAATTCAATTCAATCGGTAAAATAATAATTGTTTCGCCACATTAAAATAAATAATTTTCGCCGACATCTGTCATTTCCGAATTGCAATGGTGGTTTCCGTTTCGGTTCTTTTGTTCCACAGATAAAAAAACTAAAATTTATTTTGCAAAAATAAAATAATAACTATGCTTTTAATTAAAAAGTCAAAATATAAAATGATTACTTAACTAATAAGCTAACATATCTAACACTTTTCATATTTTATTGTTAACACTGTCAAGTAGCCAATTAAAAATGAAACCAAATATCACAGGACATCAACAAACCTATTTCACGCATAGACTAGAGAAGACATAGAGAAGATAGAACATCTTAATACAGTTTACTATTGTGTTTTCTATTTATCACTAAATAATTTAGTAGCTGTTACTCTGCCTGTAATGATTGGTGAAACGTCTAAAAACGTAAGTTCAACCTATTCAAAAACTACTTATTACGTAAAAACCCTAATAACAAATGTTTTACCTGCATCACAGCAAAAATTAAAACAAAAATATAAACACACCGGCCTTTCAACGGCAAAAATAGAACAAAAGAGCGGTTTTAACAGCTCTTAGTCGTGTACCTCACAGCTAACAAGCCTTTTTGTGTCCACAACCGAAGTCGTCAGTATTTTTTTATCTTTTTTCGGACTCAACCGTTTTTAGTGCATCTTGTAAGTATTTCGTTAAACACATTCTGTTTACTTTTTTATCTTTTTTTGTACGTCTCTCTCTACCAAATAATTTGGGGTGCTTACAGTAATATGTTAGATTTTTTTTTAAATGTTAGTGTGGTAAGAACCTACTTCCAATTTCTATTTATTTTGTTATGATTGTGAATTTAAAGTAGGTATGTTTTGATTTTCATAAATTATATTTGTACATATAATGTAGTTTTTTTATTTTTAATTATTCCCTTTTTTTAATTCGTTCGTAAATACAACTATTTGCTTGATAAATCGATTTTTATATAGTTTTAAAAAACTAAAAGAACATGCATTTATAACAAATCGAAGTTGAAAGTAGATTTTTTTATTGCGAACAGAATAATTTGATTCAGAGTGAAAAGGTGATGGTTGATATATTAAAAGAATAATAAAATAATAAATATATAAAAAGATACAATTATTCTAATTATGAGAGAGAAAGTTCTGAAAATGTCTTCTCGGTAGATATAGGTTCCGAACCGGCAGTAGAGTCACTTTGCATTGTATTCAATGACGATTCAAAAGTGTTATATGTAACTTGAATAAAGACATTTTTGAGCTTGAATTCTCTAAAACTCACTAAAAATGTCATTTATTAATTTATTTCAGAATCGATCTACGTATAATATACTAGCTTTAACAAAATATATATATTTTAAAGATATAAAAATAAACCTAAATATTCATTAATTTATGAGTATTATTATTATTTATTACTGTATACTCATATAAATATAACGTACCTCCTTATTTACACTTTCCAAAGTATAAGTTCTTTAATTTTATTTTAGTACTTAACGAAGCACTTATAGAACCTATTGTTTTTGTTTCTAAAAGTGTTTTTAGTTTATTTTAGATATAAGACAATTAAAGCGTATTTTGATGCAGCGCTGGTCGCCGTATCTACTCTGCATTAGGTTTCCGTAGAATACCAGCGTCGTGGTGCGCACAGCGACACCACGACATACGCTGAACGGAGACCTTTTAGGTACCTACCATGTTAGTTGATACGAACCACATTGTTTAATTTACCTATGTATTAATAGTACCTAATAAATATTTTTCTTTCTTTCTTTCTTTCTATTTTGACAGTTATTATTACTCGAGTTCTCAAAGTAAGCGTTGAAAACTGCATGTCACGAATTGTAACGGAGAGAGTTGTCAAAACAGTTATAAAGTAGCCATGTTTGACATTTTCTCACCTGATAATTTGGAACGGATGATTCTCACGCTATTTAATCGCCAGGAAAAAAATAGGAAATAAATAAATAATAAAAAAAATATGAGACAACATCACATACATTTCTCTAATTCTGTGGTATGTAGCTTAAGCACTTGTGTTACTGAAATCAGAAACAACGACGGCACCACAATACCTAGACTAGAGACAATATAGAAAACTTCGTTTCCCACATTGACCCGACTGGGGATCGAACTTGGGACCTCAGAGATGACGCCATGAATAAGAACTAAATAATTTGTAATTTTAAAGAAGGCTTTAGCCCTGAAATAGGACAATGAATACTATGCCATACTTTTAAGTCGAATTATCGTTTTCAAATATAACCCCTGTCAATTCAATTCAATTCAATATCTTTATTGCATTTCACATGGAGTAAGTTGACAGATTATCTTAAGATTAAGTACATGTGAAGCCCTGTAGAGGGCGTTGTAATGATTATATATAATGTATTTATAAAATGTATTAGAGGTTAACACTTTTTAAACTAGGGAGGTACTCTAAGATAACATTAAATAAATCTAATAACTTTATATCCACAATCTATTAACTTTATATTGCACGGTTAAGAAGGAAAATCTCGCTGGCAAATGTGCAAATGAAGGAATGTCACTCAAAGTTAGTAAATTTCATCGTAATGGTAACCCATCCTTTTGTTATTTACGATATTTGCTCTAAGTCAAATTATGCCCGTAACTTTTGAACGTCGATTCGAAATGCTATTGTAGCTTTAAAGCTATTGCATTAAGTGGCATAACACTATTGTTATTTTAATAGAAATTTCTTAACAATACCGAATATTCCGCTCAAAGGTAAGACAGGCACAGTTAACAAAGAAGCAGTGAAGAAGAGAGGTAGGGCATAGAGATTTATCGCTCTACTGGAGCAGCCCGACTGGTGAAATACCTCCACCTTACAGAAGACCACAGCCAAATAACAATCACTTCTGTGTTGTGTTCCTGCGTGTGAGTACGGTTTGCAGAGCTCCTGGGGGGTGCTACGTTAGTAACAGGGGTCAAGCTTTCAAGGTAAGGGCGACAAGTCCAGTAACAGATTTATTATGCTGTACTTGTCAGCCTTAAGCTAGGACCTCATTACCTCCGCGGGCGCCCTTGGATGGCTCCTCCCAAACCTGGGTGGTCCAAGGGCTAAATGCAGGCGGCTTTACGCCGGCATCTTAAAGAGTATGGCCCTTTACGGGGCCCCTATATGGGCTGACTCCCTTAATAAAAGGGAGAACGCAGGGAACCTCAGACGGCCCCAGAGGGCCATAGCACAGAGGGTGTCCCGCGCGTACCGCACAGTCGGGCATGCGGCCGCGTGCGCCCTGGCTGAGACACCTCCGTGGGATCTGGAGGCCCATGCCTTGGCGACCGTCTACCACTGGCGTGCAGTAAGAAGAGGGGCAGGGGTTCGATTTTACCCTGAGGACCTCGCCAGAGTCAAGCGGGAGGCGAAGGAAAATCTCCGCATTGCATGGGCGCAGAGTTTGGCAGAGTCGCAGTATGGCCAATGGACTCTGGAGGCGCTCAGCCCTGTTTTTGAGGGCTGGCTTGAGAGGAAGTTCGGCTTCCTCTCATATCGGTTGGTGCAGGTGCTGTCCGGACACGGTTGTTTCCGGAGGTACCTGCACCGAATAGGGCGGGAAGAGACGCCCGTCTGCGCCCACTGCGGGCTAGAAGATGACACGGCGGAGCACACCTTGGTTTCGTGCCCGTCGTGGACAGAACAGAGAGCCGCCCTAACGGCCGTTATAGGGGCCAATCTCTCCCTCCCGAGCATCGTCCAAGCCATGCTCGGGGGCGAGGACGCCTGGGCGGCGGTAGCCTCCTTCTGCGAGAACGTCATCTCGCAGAAGGAGGAGGCAGAGCGCCAAAGGGAGGACGACCCGTCCTCCCCAGCGCTAAGAAGGCGCAGAAGAGCCAGGGCGCGGCGGCGCTACGACCGCGCCGTTCTTCCGCACGGAGACCAGTTGGCTGGTGGTGTGAGGGCACCCCAGTCGGCATTGCACTCACGGTCTCCAGTGCGAGGCGGGGATGGTTTAGTGGATTGACCACCCCCGCTTACTCCCCCTACCACCCAGGGGGGAAGTGTCGGGGCTGCGAAAGCGGCCATTCCGCCGGCGGTGCTGTGGATGGAAAGGCTAAGCTAATCTCCCACAACGCCGCCACTAAGGCGATGAGGTCCACCGGGGAGTTTTAGTTAGGGTAGTCCTGCCCTTTTCAGGGCAGGGAGTCCCACACACGCCGTCACCCCCCTCAGGGTGGCGGTACGGTGCGTCAATGCATTTCTCCCCGTCAAAAAAAAAAAAAAAAAAAAAAAAAAAAAAAAAAAAAAAAAAAAAAAAAAAAAAGGACCTCATTACCACTTAACATCAGGTTGGATGAGGTCAATCTTGAAGTGCAATATAAAAAAAAATGACTAAAAAATGACTTCAAAAAAAGGAGGAGATTCTCAAATCGACCGTATTTATTATTCGTCGTCTATTATCTTCATATTATTCTTTGTTTGATACTTGATATCCGTTAGCAAGTGTAATTAATTAAAATAAATTTATAAAATACATTAACGCAGATTACTTACGTAATATTTATATCAAGATTTATTGTTTCATATTTGATATTAGCAAACAATTTAAATTAATTAAAATATTCAAAACACAAATATAAAATATAAAATCATTTATACATGTCATGTAAATTGGATCAATTATATTTATGAATCCTCTGAAGCTATCTTCCATTAGGATCTTATAATTACAGAAAATACTGGCGAGAAATCCAATGTTTCCCTAACAATTAAATATATCACTGTAAATGACAAATATAAGTTTTTTTTGTTTAACAAAACAGCTCTTACTATGTATTAGTTTAAGATAGCTCATCTCGGCACTATTTGTCTGCTTACATGTTAACATATATTGTATATTATTATAATTATTCTTTATAATTACTGTTTGTTGCAAAAATAATATATGTAAATTTATTCACATTACATCATACGATTGTAATGTTTTGAAACTTAAGTGGAAAATCGACGAGAAGACCAGTATTACACACGTTTTTAAATAGTGTCTTAAAATTGTTATTTTTTCAATCGCTAAGTTTACTGAAATGTTTGAAATGTTATGTATAGTTAAATGAACTGAATTTAAATTTATATTTTGAAATTTCGTGCGTAATTTAACCAATTTTTTTTAATATAAGTGCCGATAAGTATGTAGTTCTAAACATATTCGGCAGGGGGCACTTACCGGAGCCTAACGGTTGATACAGCAAAAAAATTTCATCGCCTACAATAGCTTGCGGTTAGCTCAGTTGGTAAGAGCAGCACGCGCAAAACGTGAAGGTCGTGGGTTCAATTCCCGCACCGCAAGGGAAGATAAAAAATTATGTTTCTAATATTCTTTTTTTGTTTTTTCATATTCAATTTACTTCAAATATTATGTTTATAAGCCTTATTTTCCCTTAGTTTATAAAATAAAAATGTAAGTTCACATTGCATGCGGTAGCGATCTCTAATTAAGATGATGCTTAGCTTTTAGTTTGTGTTCCTTAATATGTATTGTCAGCGTTTTTCTTGTTGGTTGTCCAAATATAGTAAAAAAAAGAGATAGTTGACACGTGTCAACAATGCTTACCAACCATTGTCTTTATTAAATAAATAAACAATTAATTATTGCAATCTAATTTTAATGATAGTTTATTAACAATATATTGTCAGCTTTTAAAGAATTTTGTTTCAAATTCGAATTTCAAAATTAGTTTTTAAAGAATTAAGCTTCCATACAATTTTTATTTAATTTCAAACAATTATTCCGTAGACTGGACATGCCTCACTGTTGTTCATTGCACTGTGTCCACACTGCCTACCTCCCAAGGCGCATAGCGTGAATTTCCCATTTAGTTCCAAAGGTTTCAGCCAATAATTTAACTAAAACTAACAGAGTCACTAAAATACGGGCATTCAATACATCCCAGACTTATTGTAAGCCGAGGGCCAAGTTCAGTTCTAATGTTCAAAATAAATTTCTTTACTTCGTTATACAATACAAGTATTTACTGAAAATAATATTTGCAGTTTGTGTTTACAGGGACAGTATAAAGTAATTTTAAAAGTTAGTTTTCATTTATAAAAAAGTTTAATTCGATGTTTTCATTAAGATACACTAGTCTAGTTTCTGAAAGATATTGCTTTCTAGCAATAAGACCGCCTAAATTGTATTTGATTGTGTCTGTAAAACCAATTTCTGTAAAATTTTCTGTGCAATAAAGCGAATCTATCTATCTATCTATCCAGTCCCATTCGGACAAATATGGTACTGTGCAAAAACACAGTCCTTAAATTCATAATTTTTGATATCTACAAAGTCTGGATTTCCCAGACACCCTAAAAACCTATTCATAAATAAGTTATGTCGTGTACAATAAATCGTATTTATATATTTTTCTCAATTCTGAAAAAATCCTGATTATTACTAATGAATTCAGCTACAAAATCCAGTTGATGTTTAAACAATAATAATTAAATACAGTTATTATTCTAAACCAAAATATTGCGTTAAAGTTAACAGAATTTCAGCCACAACAACGCACAACGCAACACCGTAGCAAATAGAAAAAATTATATGATAACCGAAATAAGAAGAACGTAAAATCGGAACGCAACTTGGCCCGACCTCTGCCGTGCGCCCAAATCGCTGCTGTCCTCCCACACTTGGCTCGGCCGTAAACACGACCAGTATCGAGTTATAATGCGTTTCCCTTTATACCACCTCTCAGGGCAGCGTAAATCTAGCTTTTAGACAAAGCCTAACTTTAAGCCTAGATCCGCAGAATATGATGTACGGATAGACAGACAGACGGACAGACGGACGACTCAAAGTTTTTGAAAAATTATCTAGCCCTGTTCAATAATAAAGACGACCCCTGTATCCGAGAAGTAAGCGGGCCGCTCTTTGGCATCGCGCCATCTCTGAGGTCCCGGGTTCGATCCCCGGTCGAGTCAATAAACGAACATTTCCATATGGTCTCGGTTCAGGGTGTTGTGGTACCGTCGTTGTTTCTGATTTCTGTAACACAAGTGCTTTAGCTACTTACCACAGAATCAGAGTATTGTATTGTCCAATATTTACAATAAATATTTACCACATTACCACATTAAATATTATACCTATATTGGACAATATCACATACATTGCTATGATATAATATGATAGACTTTAATTCGTTAAATATATACAAATCCAGTAACAGCTTTATTATGCTGTACTTGTCGCCCTTAAGCCCTTATTAATTAATATAAGACTGCCATTTTCTTAGTCCTTTTTTGTACTAAGTTCATTTGATGGCTCTGTTGCCGAAGTTCAAATAAATAAAAAAAAAATTATAAACAAAAACGTCAGCTTCTGATTGGCTGAAACTTATAATGCACTTTAAGATTGACCTCATCCCACCTGATGTCAAGTGGTAATGAGTTCCTAGCTTAAGGACGAAAAGTGTAGCATAGTAAAACTGTTACTAGAGTAGTCGCCCTCACCTTGAAGGCTTGACCCCTGCTACTAATGTAGCACCCCCCAGGCGCTCTAGAAACCTTACTCACACGCAGGAACATAACAACACCGAAGTTATTTGGCTGCGGTCTTCTGTAAGGTGGAGGTATTTCACCAGTCGGGCCTGCTTCAGTTCGAGCGATAAATTGCTTTGCCCTGCCTCTCTAAAGCAACGTGCAGTGTGCTATTAGCCAATCAAAATCACAATTTTTGTCATCTCATGTGAGAAGTTTGACATATAGGACATTCTAAGCCTACTGGTTGATATTACCACAGATTATAGTTCAGAGCGTTTCTCAATCCAAAGACAATAGTCTACTTAACCCGGCCACAGACCTCCGATCTCAGCGCCCTCAGATCTCGTAATCTAGATCCTAAGATCTATGGATCATTTGATACTGGGGTCACGTCTGACGAACTGTTATTGATTTGTAAATAGATCTTTAAGTTTGCTAAGGGTTCGTTTACAAAGTTCTTCGAAAAATTAAATAGATAGATGGATACACTTCACACAAGTTGTTTTGATGAGTGAATAAAACATTAAGTATTTATTTCGAGAGGTTAGCTGGAGCAGACCAGTCCCCTGGAGCTTGTTCACAAGCATGACGTACTGCCAGCCATCGCTTCACTCAACCATATTGAAGGTAATGTAACGACCCGCCATATATACAGATTAACTATTTCACTAAATTAATACACTAAAGCTCACAAAATCATACATAAAAGTCCCAAAATAGGATCAACCATGCCTTTTCCACCATTTTCCTTTACCGAATCCAACATAATGTATTTATTTTGATGCAGTTTCGACTATATTTAATCGTAGCAAAATCTTATTAATTATTATAACTTTATACATTCAAAATTTATGACGCAAACGAAGAAAAAAGGATGAAAATAGAACACGCTCCATCGATCACGCTCGACAATTGTACGACGGAAACCGAAAACAGAAAAAACGACTCAAAACACACGAGTTTAAGTTTAAATTTGTATACCACGAAACACGAATGTAGGCCTTTTATTTTGAAATCGATTTACCGCGAACTATTTTGCGTTTTATTCTCGAGGTTGCAGGGTCCAATTTTGATTGGTGGTAGTCGTTTTTCTTTTTTCCCGCCTTCCGGACGATTTAGTTCGAGATGCCGGTCAACCGATACGAGACATGTCAGGGTACATGTTTTAACTTGTAACGTTTTTCGTTTATTGAAGGGCGTGAGAAAAAACTATTGGACTTAGCTTAAAATACGTTGCTACTGCGAGGACAGGCTGGTTTTATAAAAAGTCAACCTTTTTTCTAGCATGGCGATAAATAAGCAGCCATTTTTTTTAGATCGGTGATAAAAAGCAGCCATTTTTTTTTTAACATGGCGACAATGAGGCAGCCATTTTTTTTTCTAGGCTAGAGTGCAAATTATTGATTTCTTTATTTTTAAGTTTTGAAATATTTATATCAAAACAATTAGTTATACAACGATTGACAGTTTACCTAGGTTTAAAAGAGTATTGACATTGTTGGAAAGTTAAAAAGCTATATCTCTTTTTTTTCTTCTTTATAATGATTTCATTTCTTTTGTAAATAACTGTTTTATTTTTAATATATTCCACTTTAAGATTGACCTTATCCCACCTGACGTTAAGTGGTAATGAGGTCCTAGCTTAAGAGCGACAAGTACAGAATAATAAAGCTGTTAATGGACTTGTCGCCCTAACCTTGATGGCCCCTGCTACTAATGTAGCACCCCCCAGGAGCTCTGGAAACCTTACTGACACGCAGGAGCACAACAACACCGAAGTTATTTGGCTGCGGTCTTCTGTAAGGTGGAGGTATTTCACCAGTCGGGCTGCTCCAGTTCGAGCGATAAATCGCTATGCCCTACCTCTCTCAAAAACTAAGGAACTACAAAAAACTACTAAGCTAAGACTGTACAACTCATTAATAAATCATGTATCAAAAGTTAATCGACATAAAATGTTCATTCATATCATTTACTACAAGTATGACGTATAATTAACAGTTAAACACGCGTCATATAAAAACGTACCGCGCTTTCAATAACACATTATCAAAAACTAACGTCAAATCGAAATGAATTAATAATCTGTGGTCCTGTCACTTACAAAAGTCAAAGCGCAGTCTATGACCGATCATAGAGTCGTGTCATTAATCATTCGAATTAGGAACGCCGCTCGCGCCGTCACCGTGACTGTTCCGAATTCGAAATTTGAAAATATGGAACGGTGGTGTTTTGTTTTGTTGTAGAAACTGTCATTTTGGAGTTCTTGTTAAACATTTTTTTTATTACAATTTAAGATTGATCTCATCCCACCTGATGTTAAGTGGTGATGAGGTCCTAGCTAGAGGGTGACAAGTACAGCATAATAAAGCTGTTACTGGACTTGTCGCGTTTACTTTGAAGGCTTGACCCTGCTACTAATGTAGCACCCCCCAGGAGCTCTGGAAACCATACTCACACGCAGGAGCACAACAATGAGTGATTGACGGACCGACTTTATTAACCTATCATTTTGAGAAAAAAGGATTTTCAGTATCTGATTTAATTCAAAATAATTTTATTTGCAATTAAGAATCACATATTTATTACTAATACTTATTTAAATAAATAGTGGAATACATCTCATAATTGCTCTAATTCTCTTTTTTATGTCTAAACAACTAACTCTACATAAACGAAGCCGCAGGCGGTCACTAGTTACTAAATATTATAATTTATTTTAATCAAAATTACAATTAAGCCACAAATTGGTCCAATACTGTTATTATTTTTAAACAATGTAATTTATCGTCGTACCTGACCATTTACAAAGACAAGCGTTTACAGTATAAAGTTATACGACAAATTGAGAATACCTAAACAAAACAAGAGAAAATAAAGGAACAGAAAGCTCCCAACTTTTGCCGTCCTTCACCGAACGATTGGCATGCGAAAATGAACCTTAAAGTTGGTGGAGTAAGATTGACAGGCGTCTTTGGAAAGGGTAGAAAGGATTTTGTATAGCATTGACATCGTAGGGTCGAATGAACGATACTATAAAATCGAGGGCCGGTGGCACGAGAAGTTAACTCAGGATTAAAGTTAACTAAGATAATTTAGGCTATGGATTAGAGAAGTGTATGTTATTATGGTTTCTAAATTTTGGACTTCGTCTCATTTGGCAGATTTGTGTGAGAAACATCAAAATATCAAATCCCTTTTGTATACTATCTTACTATAAATATTAGAAACACATCTTATGTAGTTCTAAACATATTCGGTAGAGGGCACTTACCGGAGGCTAACGGTTGATACAGCAGAAAAATTTCATCGCCTACCATAACTTGTGGATAACTCAGTTGGAAGAGCAGCACGCGCGGTACGTGAAGGTCTTGGGTTCAATTCCCACACCGCAAGGGGAGATAAAAAAATTATGTTTCTAATATTTAACGTTCGCTTGTACGGTATAGTACTATAAAAATAAAAAATCGATTACTATACTACTAATCTGGATATAGGGATGTCATCACTCAATAATTCTACTTTCTTCACATTACATAATATTTTAGGCGCGAAATTTTTTAAGCCTAAATAAATGTATGTTACCATTTCACGTACTGGATGGATTTTCACGAAATTTTTATAAATGAAGGCTGGTAAATATATAATAATAAATAATGGAAACTTTTATATAACAAAAAAAAGCAACATAACACCAAAATTTACAAAGGAATATAAATATGTACAGATGTTTTCAGTAAAGTCGTACTTACAACTAATTACTATATATTAGTAAAAAACATACATACATGCATTAATAAAGCTATTTACATCTGAGTTGAAAATACTCACTCTCCTTTTGTGATCACCGTTAATCCTAACGCTAAGAGGAAATTCTTTTCTGTTTTTAATAATATTAAAGTTAGTTAAACCTCAGTTAACACATCGTTGCGACCCGGCTAACCAGAGCGCTTAGCCCGGCGTATCAAGTTACTAGTGTTGTAACTTGCAGGTACTTCAAGTCTTAAGTAAATTCAACAGGCGCATAAAAAATAGGAAACTTTGGAATACAGTGTGAAGATAGAGTGAAGACCTTCAAGCGCTTCCTGCTGTCCTGGTACCTCAAGGCGGTTAGTATAGATATTATAAAGAATCGACTAGCTGGTTTTCTATTGCCAATGCCACGGACTCCATCTAGAAGAGGCCTCAGATCGAAGGACGCCAGTCAGAAGGCCCCCAGCAAGAACAAAGGATCCTAAACAGATGGATCCCCATTCAGAAAGGACCCCAGCTAAAAACAGCTCCAAATCGAATAGAGCGATTACTGATGTAAAGCACAGAAAAACGAGCCCCAGCTGGTAGGGCTCCAGCCAGAAGGGCCCTATTCAGAATACCCCAGCTATATGGACCAGAAGAAGCTTCCATCCAGAGAATAGATCTTCTTTATCGCACATAACTTTACAGTAATTATTTATACAGACAAAATGTATTACAATATAGGTGGTATTATCGCTAGAAAGCGATCTCTTCCAGATAACCACTATACAAAATAGAGGAAACAGTAAGGGACGAAATATGGGTACGGCTGTGCAAACAAAAATTTAGTTTTTTTAATATTGCACTTAAAGATTGACCTTATCCCATCAGTTGAGTGGTAACTTTTGACGACCTCGGTGGCGCAGTGGCTAAGGTAGGCGCCCAAAGCGCGTAAGGTCCCGGGTTCGATTCCCGGTCAGGTCAATTTGGAAAACGAACTTTTCTCAATTGACTTGGGTCTGGGTGTACTGGGATGACGCCCCCAGTTAGTATCCGTCGTCTGGTACTCATAGTACAAGGGAAAACCTTAGTTTGAGACCAGTGATTGGTGTGATTGTCTGGCGCATTTATTTATTTTTTTATTATTTTAATTAGGTATAAGTGATTGTTATTCGGCTGCGGTCGTCTGTAAGGTGGAGGTATTTCACCAGTCGGGCTGCTCCAGTTCAAGCAATAAATCGCTATGCCCTACCTCTCTTTTTAATTATGATGATATTCGCTTACAATTTCTGTACAACCTCTGATAATTATGATGTCTCAACAACACATGACGTCTCGAACATCTTGGTTTCACCTATCAACGATATATTAAAAAGGTACAAAGTAAAATTCAAATATATCTTGAAATCAATGCCGCGTAATTACCGAAGTGCTTTCTCAGAAGCTGAATTAATAATATTCGATGCCAGTCGCTTGAGAACGTTGAAAAAAGCTCGAAAAAAGCTCAAAGGGAAGTTTGAAGTGTCAAACTTTTGAGGGTCCTGTATGTTACCTGTCAGTTTACAAAGTTACTATTGACCCATGCTTTTCACGAAACGTTTTTCGGTGAAACGCCGTATCTAAGTATGATTCGGCGAAACCTTATTTCGTGAGACGTAGTTACTTATCACTTAACCGAATTATTTTTGCTTGATGCTACATTTCGTGAAACGCTTTCGGTGATTCGGTGAAACGCCAAATAATAGTATGATTCGGTGAAACGACGTTCGGCGAAACGTAGTTACCAATTACTTTACCGAATTATTTTTGACTGATGCTACGTTTCATGAAGCGATGTTCGGTGAAACATATTTACCTGTTACTTTAACGAATTATTTTTGATTTCATGAAATGTTATTCGTTGAAATGAAGCATCGGTCAAAAATAATGTTGTAAAATAATGATTTGACTTCTGGACCCCTTTTGCTCAGAATGTGGTTCTTGTAAATAAGTAAAAATATCGGACAACATCACATACGTTGCTCTGATTCTGTGGTAAGTAGTTCAAGCACTTGTGTTACAGAAATCAGAAACAACGACGGTACCGCTACACCCAGACCCGAGACTATATAGGAAAGTTAACTTTCCATTGATCCGACTTGGAATTGAACTGTCTGTCTGTCTGTGGCTGTCAATAAATGGATTTTTTGTATGAAAGGTGAATTGAACCAGTCGGAAGTTCAGTGTTCTTAGCTATGCTTGTTGGAAATTGATCCAAAATGAACGCTTACACAAATGTTTAATAACAACCTAGATATATTGGACAACATCACATACATTGCTCTGATTCTGTGGTAAGTAGCTTAAGCACATGTAGATATTACACAAATAAGCAACAACGACACCCAGACCCAAAACTATATAGAAAAGTTAGTTTCTCATATTGACCCAAGAATAATTATTGTTTTGCACTTTTAATGGCGCCTACCTCTCCGTCATCATCAGGCGACCACTGAAAACCAGCGTCGTGGTGCCATGCAGTGGTATCACGGCATAATGCTGAGATGGTGGCCTTTTTAGCACACTATTAGGGTAAGCAGAATTAGATGTAAGCTGTTACCTGTTTAGTTTCATTTGTAGCTCTAAAATAATTCGTTGTAACATTGTTTTTTTTTTATATCGTTTTTTTGTGTGCTAAATACTTTCACTTTTACTTTCACTTTCAAGCGGGGATCGAACCCGGGCCCTCAGAGATTTGAACTTGCCTTAAACATAAAATAGCGTTTATTTAGATCATTATTTAAATGTTAGGGTTTTCATAGAATAGACAAGGAACCCCGAATCGGTAAAAATGGCACCGATTCCTCATTCGATAAGTTACGGTCGAACATAAGCTTGAACAAGTTGCTGCGAAAGATGAAATCGGACTTTCTGATTTTTACCCACCTTATTATGTATGTTAATATGGTATTATAATTTATTTTTATGTGGAATAATGTGTATGGTCCTATAGTTCAATGTCCATAGGTTAGCTTTGTTGTTTGCTGAAACGAGGGCCGTAGGTTCGATTTCCAACCAAGACAGAATTATTTGATTTGGTTCTATGCGTGGTTAATGATAAATGTATTCATAAATGAAATTCAATATTTATTTATTCAAGTAGGTTACATTTAACAGTTGTGTATAGTCATAAGCTATATCCATACTAATTTATGAATGCAAAAACAACTCTGTCTGTCGGTCTGTCAGCATGTTTGTTTGTTTGTCCGGCTTTCACGCCTAAACCACTCAACCGATTTTGATGAAATTTGGTATAGGTAAACGTTAAACCTCTAGAACAGACATAGGCTATTTTTTTATTTGAAAATAAGGGAGGATACCCGCCCTTGAAAGTTTATATGGGAAAATGTTTATAACTTAAGTTAGAGATATGAAATTTGGCACAAATATAGCTCGAAACTTGGATTGAAATATAATTTTCGAATATAAGACGACGTAGGGGAAAAACTGACTATGAAAGTATGTAGTCGCGGGCACAGCTAAAAACATATATAACCTTCGTTATTGCATATTATTACAGGTCTTCTTCCTATCAGTTAACAAATTTTATTATAAACCTCTGTACCGATTTCTAATTAAAACAAATTAATATTCTAATCAATTAGACAGGCGGCCAATCGTCCAGTTTCCTACAACACCTGCCACATACCTACTTGGTCGCCCGACTTCTCTCGCGGTGAAAAAACACGACCAACACAGGTAGGTACACGTTGTATGTATGTATGAATGATACGTGGCGGGTAGAGTCAGCAAAAACGGCTCTTTTTAATTAGACAGGGTTATTTTGAACTTAGTATTCGAGAACGAGATATAATGATTTTTTTATAGTACTTTACGCCGTACTAGCGAACTTTAAATATTAGAAACATAATTATTTTATCTCCCCTTGCGGTGCGAGAATAGAACCTGATAAGTTTCTAAACATGTTCGGCAGAGGGCACTTAGGCTAACGGGTTGATACAGCAGAATAATTTGATCGCCTACAATAACTTGCGGTTAGTTCAGTTGGAAGAGCAGCACGCGCGATACTTGAAGGTCGTGGGTTCGATTCCCGCACCGCAAGGGGAGATAACATTTTTTGTTTCTTTTAAACATTTATAGTTCGCTATTGCGGCGTAAAGTACTATAAAATTATAAAATAACTCCATACATTAACTATATTATAAAACATCACATTACATTTTTAAGAGAGGTAGGGCATAGCAATTTATCGCTCGAACTGGAGCAGCCCGACTGGTGAAATACCTCCACCTTACATAAGACCGCAGCCAAATAACAATCACTTCTGTGTTGTTGTGTTCCTGCGTGTGAGTAAGGTTTCCAGAGCTCCTGGGGGGTGCTACATTAGTAGCAGGGGTCAAGCCTTCAAGGTAAGGGCTACAAGTCCAGTAACAGCTTTATTATGCTCTACTTGTCGCTCTTAAGCTAGGACCTCATTTCCACTTAACATCAGGTGGGATGAGGTCAATCTTGAAATGTAGGTAATATAATATAACATTGGTTGTCGTAGTCATTAGTGTTATTAATTTAAATAATACTTTTCTATGATATTTAGACTATGGACACCAGAGTGTTTTTACTTTTAAAAGCAAAACATCAATCGAATTGTCGATGTAAGTTGACGTGGTATTATAAATTATGTCTTAACATAATTTATAATACCACGTTAACTTACATCCTGCCTACGGCATTTAATGAACCAGCTAGCGTCAACACCGAATTCACACAAAATCCCTGTGACATCACGGCACTAAAAACATTTTTTTAATAATTTCAATCCGTCTGTAAAATTGCTCCAGTAACATTTTGTTATGTGAGAATGTGAGGGTGGATGAAGATTTGCAAGCTCCCCCGAACAGACGAAGGCGTCAGTCAGCTCGTGACCACGGTTGGTGCAGCTTAACCGAAACGTCGGGCAGTAAGTAGTTCGTATTAACTACAATTCGTTTTAAAAACAAGTTAAATTATTCTAAATGTTTAAAATGGAACGCCAAACTCTTAGTTTTTTTTCCATCTTAATAAACGTTATTATTTTTAAGCTTTTTTTGCTATCGTTACCCACTATCTCGCCAGGAATTTTTGGAATACCGTCGGCTGCGATCCTATCTGCGCCCAAACGCGGGTTCGGTTCCCGACCGGTCCCCGTAGACGACTCTATTCGACTTATACTTAGTTATACAAAGTTATACATGCCCTACGGACAGGGAGTTTATAAAACAACGACAGTATAACGATTTTGTTAATATATATAATAACTAGCTGTTGCCCGCGACTTCGCCCGCGTTATTTCGGGATAAAAAGTATCCTATATGTTAATCTAGTATGTCATCTGTCTTCCTACCAAATTGTATCCAAATCCGTTCTGTAGTTTTTGCGTGAAAGAGTAACAAACATCCATACATCCATACTTACAAACTTTCGCCTTTATAATAGTAGTAGGATGTTTTGGCACTGTTAGGTCGTTTTGTGTATGTCTTATATATTGTCTACTTGCTGTATTGAATTGTAACATGACTGTTGCCAAAATAAATGAAAAAAAAAATATTTAGGACACATATTCCATGTGTCCTTGTGTAAAGAGAGGTAGGGCAAAGCGATTTATGAGAGAGGTAGGGCAGAGCGATCTATAAAAAAGCTAGCACATAGCGACTTAAAGGACAGGTAGAACATCTGTAGGGGAGGCAGGGCATAGCGATCTATAAGGAAGGTAGGGTATAGCGATTTAAAAGAGAGGTAAGGCATAATGATTTATAAGAGAGGTAGGGAATAGTGATTTATAAGAGAGGTAAGGCATAGCGGTATAAAAGAGAGGTCGGGCATAAGAGAGCTAACGCATAGTGATTTAAAAGACAGGTGGGACATAACGATTCATCGCTCGAACTGGAGCAGCCCGACTGGTGAAACACCTCCACCTTACAGAAGACCGCAGCCAAATAACAATCACTTCTGTGTTGTCGTGTTCCTGCGTGTGAGTAAGGTTTCCAGAGCTCCTGGGGGGTGCTACATTAGTAGCAGGGGTCAAGCCTTCAAGGTAAGGGCGACAAGTCCTATAACAGCTTTATTATCCTGTACTTGTCACCCTTAAGCTAGGACCTCATTACCACCTAACATCAGGTGGGATGAGGTCAATCTTACAGTGCAAAAAAATATTAAATCCAGGGTTCAGGTATGTTTAATATACAAAGAAATCGACGCGCCATCTCTGAAGTCCCAGGTTCGATTCCCGGTTAGGTCAAGGGAAACGAACTATTCTATATTATCTCTGATCTGGGTGTTGTGGTATCGGCGTTGTTTCTAACTTCTACTTACCACAGAATCAGAGCAATGTTTGTTGTCCAGTATTTATTTTAAATCTGGTACGATTTATTAATTACACTTCATAGTTCCACAGTCATATTCCCAAAAGCGCAAGTACCATTTAATTACATCACAATTAAATACAAAAAAAAACGGCCGTTTAAGCATCGCCCTCGCAAAATCTCTAATTGTACCCTACAACGGTTTCCAAGAAGAAATATTTAAACACACAAAAGCATTCTTTAGTCATTAGTCTGAAGATGGACCTTTTTGTCTCTTGAGAGAACGAAAAGGTATTTATTTCGTTCGAGTTTCAAACGCATCGACATAAAAGATATGTGGATAATGATAGATATTTTCAACGGGTCGCGTATGACTCTCGTTGGCCGTGGTGGTATAGCTCTGGAAATAGGCCATAGGACGTAGGTGGTCTAGGCTCGATCCTAGGGAATTCTTGTCTATTTGTGATATTTCTTTAAATTTATTAGAATGTTGACTATCCTAGGCAATGAACTTTAATGAAATAGTAATGAAGATGATTATAAATTGGTGTTTCTAGTTAAAAATATATATAAATATCTACATATTACGAGTAATACTATAATATTATTGTAAAGCTGAAGAATTTTAATTGTGAATTTCAGAATTCATTTGGTATATATATATATACACGGTTACAATATTTGAAAAACGATCCGTTCTAGGGGGTCTACTCTCATAAACGAAATATGTCGGATCCGACAACGGATGGCAATTTTTAATCCTCATAATCATAAAGAAATCACTTCGAATGCAAATTAAGCGTTTTCAAAAAAACAAAATATTATTTATGCAAATCAAAAACCACGTCTTAATTCCCAAACTTTTGAATAATCTTCAAAAACGAAACGTTTAGTTTGTTCGTTTCGTTTTTCAGAGTACCCCTCCAGTTACGGATAGTAATAAATTATACGAGGCGTAAGCTAGAAACGACCGACAGACGATTGACGACAGCTGGTATGGAAAAGTAAATTATGGAACGGTATGACAACGGAGAAAAACTTATAGTCATTTATGACACACTAGCTGTGCCCGCGACTTCGTTCGCGTGGACTACATCCTTTTATGATCGGTTTTACCCCTTTCTCCCCTAATATTCGAAACAAAAAGTAGTCTATATTTTAATCCAAGTTTCGAGCTATATTATGCCAAATTTCATATCTCTAACTTCAAAAATAAACATTTTTCCATATAAACTTCCAAAGGTGGTATTACCCCCCTCCCCCCTTTATTTTCTAATAAAAAGTAGCCTATGTCCGTTCTTGAGATTCAACGTATACCTATACCAAATTTCATCAAAATCAGTTGAGAGGTTTAAGCAGGAAAACGTAACAGTCACACAGACAGACAGACAGAGTTACTTTCGCATTTATAATATTAGTAGGGATTACGAATCGTAAAATATTGAAACCGAGCGTAAGATTATTTCCTATCCTAGGTAATGAACTTTAATAGGATAGGATGATTAGACCTCCATAGCCTAGAGGCGAGTGGGCCGGACTTAGGCGTTACAACATATCTAAGGTTCCGGGTTCGATCCCCGGTAGGGTCAATATGGGAATGGGCCTTTCCTGTATTGTCTCGAGGCTGGGTGTTCTGATTCTGTTTGTCTGTTTGAACGCGCTAATCTCAGGAACTGTTTCGAATAAAAATAATGTTTTTATGTTGACAGTCCATTTACATTATTTTTTTTATATTGCACTTCAAGATTGACCTCATCCCACCTGATTTTAAGTGGTAATGAGGTCCTAGCTTAAGGGTGACAAGTACAACTCGAAGGCTTGGCCCCTGCTACTAATGAAACACCACGCAGGAGCTCTGGAAACCTAACTTACACGCAGGAACACAACAACACAGAAGTGATTGTTATTTGGCTGCGGTCTTCTGTAAGGTGGAGGTATTTCACCAGTCGGGCTGCTCCAGTTCGAGCGATCTTCACTAAATCTACTTAGTATTGGGAGAACAATCTGTATGATTTTTTATACATTTTTATAATTGAGCATCAAAAAAAATACTACCAATATCATTTGAATAGATTGGCCACAAATTTAAAAAGTTAGCCATTTAGGCTTGGGTGTTCGGCTCAGTCAATATTTCTGTCGCCCAAATCAATAAAATTATTTCTCTTTTAAAAATATCCCACCTATCTAATTGTATCATTTCTCACCCACAAATTCAGCACCATTTCCCATCAAACTTAGCCGTTGCACTGCCATGCCCCGCTATTACGACACACCTTACAAGGAGCAATCGTAAATACCGGGCCCGGTTAAAAGACAGCCAAGTTAGGTCATAAATTGTAAGTTGATATTCTTTTCCGAGTCTGCAAAGTCGTATAAATACACTTGTAGGGTTCTATCAATCTGCTGTGCCATTTTTATAGGTCCTTTAAACTCAACTACCGTTGACCTCTGGGTTTGCCTAGGATTTACGAATTAAAATTCTTTGGGTACGGGAATAATGGAATACAATACTTATGTGTACAAGCAGATTACATATACATACAGGATAATCTTTATATTTGATATTTGTATGCATAAGAATATTACTGATATAGTTTATATGAATGAAAAAATGATTTCTCAAACGCAAAAGTTTTTAAGAATGTATGAATGTCATAGATCTATGTGATTGTCAGTATGTTTGTTACCATTCACGTAAAAACGAATAAATTGATTTAGATGGAATGTGGCACAGTGATAGATCAGACACTACATTAATTTATATAATACTTTATTTATATACAGAAACAATATCATAACTGTAATTTTAAACTAACTTTAAATGAAATTTTAAAAAAAATATATAAAATATTAGACATCACATACATTGCTCTGATTCTATGGTCAGTTGCTAAAGCATTTGTGCTACAAAAATCAGAAACAATGACGGTACCACTACACCCAGACCCAAGATAATAGAGAAAAGTGCATTTTCATATTTACCAGACCGGGATTCGAAACAGAGACCTCAGAGATGGCGCAAAGCCAAAGTTTGGCCTACTCGTCTGTCGGCTGATGAAATTATACCTGTATAATTACATAATTATAATAAAGCTGGTGAACTTTAAGTCCACAATTTAACTTAAACTTTCAATAATTTTATTATACAGGTGTTATTAATAAATGTTTATTAATCTAGGACATAATAATACCTCAGTTTGTAGTTAAAAACTAGACTCATAAATAAACAAACGATAAAATTTCAAATATTTTAAAGACATTCAAACAACACTAAAAAGATTAATAGAACTACTTAGAAATCAAAACTTCAAGCAACAAATAAATATGCACATAACCTATTTTATAACTAGTAAAAAATGTCAATATATTTATAATGCAAACTAAACTAATTGGTCTGCTTGTAAAATCATAAATAATGATCAGATAAGGAAATATGCGGGAAAAAACAAGTCACACTTCTGTTAGACAAATTATAATGACTTGAATGGCTGAATACAGAAAATATACTATTGGTTGGTATTTTTAAGGTCATTGTGATTTATTTACAGAAAACGATAGAGCAATATAAAATAGCTTTTTTTTATATTACACTTCAAGATTGAGCTTATGTTGGTTGTCAGTAATTTTCATACACTTATCCTACTTATTAACATTATTATTGTTATTTTTTTTGAGTCAAAACTCTTTACTCGATTTTATATATGTTAAATATGTTTATTTGTATATATATATATTGTCATATATTTATGAGTTTATGTATGTTTATCATGTTATACTACGAAATAATTCTAAAATAAAAACTGTGTTTATGATGCACGGCCGTACCCATTTCTCGCCATCTACTATTTCCTCTACCTTAAGGTTGTCTGGAAGAGATCGCTTTCTAGCGATAAGACCGCCTAAATTGTACTATAATTTTTCTGTAAAACCTATTTCTGTAAAGATTTTGTGCAATAAAGTATATCTATATATCTATCTATCTATCTATCTCATGCTTAAGGGTGACAAATACAAGATAATAAAACTGTTACTGGACTTGTCGCCCTTATCTTGAAGGCTTGACCCCTGCTACTAATGTAGCACCCCCAGGAGCTCTGTAAACCTTACTCACACGCAGGAACACAACACCACAGAAGTGATTGTTATTTGTATAAATTTTAAGACTTTCGCGTTCCATTTTAAACATTTAAAATAATTTAACGGGTCAAAACAGTCAGGGTCAGTCAGCTCGTGAGCACGGTTGGTGCAACCTAACCGAAACGTCGGGCAGTAAGTAGTTCGTATTAACTACTAAATAAAAATGGTGTCGCGTTTTGACCTGTTAAATTATTTTAAAAGATTGTTATTTGGCTGCGGTCTTAAATTTATTTTATGTTTTTTTTTCTAACAATAATGCAATAAAAATATTCTCATAATATTACGACGGTCCTATGTTTTTAATTAAGGGGTTTGATTTAAAATATATGCTCTTTACTGATAATGTGGAGATGTACTAAAAATGTTTAGTATATCTCCACATTTACTACTGTATATATGTTACTAGCTGTGCCCGCGACTTCGTTCGCGTGGACTACATCCTTTCATGGTCGGTTCTACCCCTATCTCCCCTAATATTCGAAAAAAAAGGAAGTCCATATTTTAATAGAGCTATATTTGTGCCAACTTTCATATCTCTAACTTAAAAAATTAACATTTTCCCATATAAACTTTCAAAGGTGGCATTACACCCCTAATAATCTAATTTCTACATGCCAAATTTCATCAAAATCGGTTGAGAGGTTTAAGCGGGAAAGCGTAACAGACAGACAGACAGACAAAGTTACTTTCGCATTTATAATATTAGTAGGGATTAGTAGGGATTTTCATATCGATACGACTACCGTATATTGTCTGAAGATATTAAATAACTATATTGTCTGAAGATTTTTAATAAGCTGCCAGAAAATACCACTGCGTTACCTATGCATAGATTCAAGTCTCTGATAAAAAAAATGCTTAGTGAAAAAAAGGCTATTATAAAATAGAAGACTATATTAATGACAAAGATGCTTGAACTTGATGGCATTAAATATGTACAGACATCCATACTAATATTATAAATGCGAAAGGAACTCTGTCTGTCTGTCCGTCTGTTACTCTTTCACGCCTAAACGGCTAAACGGATTTTGATGAAATTTGGTATAGGTATACGTTGAATCTCAAGAACGGACATAGGCTACTTTTTATTAGAAAATAAGGGGGGAATGGGGGTAATACCACCTTTGAAAGTTTATATGGAAAAATGTTTATTTTTGAAGTTAGAGATATGAAATTTGGCGCAAATATAGCTGGAAACTTGGATTAAAATAGAGACTACTTTTTGTTTCGAATATTAGGGGAGAAAGGGGTAAAACCGACCATGAAAGGATGTAGTCCACGCGAACGAAGTCGCGGGCACAGCTAGTAAGCTATATTGTTAATCCATTTTTTTGGACATGATTTGTATCATATCTGTCAGTTTTGAAAAGAGTAACTATCGAGTTTCTTGCCGGTTCTTCTCCATAGAATCAACATTCCGAACATGGCGGTAGTTTCTTTAATTTTACAATTCATAAATGCTTTTGTAAAAGTTTACATGAATAAATACTCTCTCGTTTAAATAAATAAATATTGGACAACATCACATACATTGCTCTCATTCTGCGGTAAGTAGCTTAAGCACTTGTGTTACAGAAATCAGAGAGAGGTAGGGCATAGCGACTTATCGCTCGAACTGGAGCAGCCCGACTGGTGAAATACCTCCACCTTACAGAAGACCGCAGCCAAATAACAATCACTTCTGTGTTGTTGTGTTCCTGCGTGTGAGTAAGATTTCCAGAGCTCTTGGGGGGTGCTACATTAGTAGCAGGGGTCAAGCCTTCAAGGTAAGGGCGACAAGTCCAGTAAAGATTTATTATGCTGTACTTGTCACCCTTAAGCTAGGACCTCATTACCACCGCGTGGAGCGCGACCGCGTGGAGCGCGGTTGCTTACTTCTGCGAAGATGTAATGTCGCAGAAGGAAGCAGCCGAAAGAGAGCGTGAGGACGACCCGTCCGTCCCCGCCTACCGCAGAAGACGGCGGTTACGGGCACGGCGGCAATACGACCGCGCCATGTTACCGCATGGAGACCAGCCGGCTGGTGGTGTGAGGGCACCCCAGTCGGTTTTGCACCTACGGTCTCAAATGCGACGTAGGGATAGCTCAGTGGATCGGCTATCCCTGCTTGCCCCCCCAACCATCCAGGGGGGAGGAGACGGGGCCGCGTAAGCGGCCATTCCGCCGGGCGGCGCTGTGGTGGTAATGGTTTTACTGCTTCCCACAGCACCGCCGTTTAGGGCGATGAGGTCCATCGGGGAGTTTTAGTGGGTAGGCCTACCCAGGGCAGGAGAGTCCCACACACGCCGCCCCTCTCCCTCGAGTGGCGGTACGGTGCGTCACGCATTTCTCCCCGAAAAAAAAAAAAAAAAAAGGACCTCATTACCACTTAACATCAGGTGGGATGAGGTCAATCTTGAAGTGCAATATAAAAAAAAAAAACAAAAAAAAAATCAGAAACAACGACGGTACCACAACACCAGAGATAATATAGAAAAGTTCGTTTCCCATATTGAATAAGTACGAAATATTCATGTTCCTTTAATTGTAATCAAGAACATGCTTCATCTTTTTGCTAAGCTCGAACGTGACTCGAGCAGCCATGATTAGGTATTGATGTTATCAAAATATTTGATCCTGCCGCCCGTGGCAAAATTTAAACTGGTCTCGAATTTTTTTTAAAAACAATCGTGAGTTTTAGCAAGCGATGGAATGGCTAGCTGTGTTGGTTTTGGATAGTATTTAAATTATGGAGTTAATATAATACATACAAATTAATTACTTAATTTTTTAATATTATATTACACTTCAAGATTGACCTCATACCACCTGAGGTTAAGTGGTAATGAGGTCCTAGCTTAAGGGCGACAAATACAGCATAATAAAGCTAGATTTGTCGGTCTTACCTTAAAGGCTCGACCCCTGCTATTAATGTAGCACCCCTAGGAGCTCTGAAAACCTTACTCACGCGCAGGAACACAACAACACAGAAGTGATTGTGATTTGGCTGCGGTCTTCTGTGAGGTGGAGGTGTTTCATCAGTCGGGCTGCTCCAGTTTGAGTGATAAATCGCTATGTTAGGACATAGCTATTTATACCTCTCTGAGTACTAATAAAACGTTTATTCTTTTTTTTTTGTATTACCATCCAATCTTTTATGTGTGAACAAAATCCACAGCTCTTACTTAAATTACATATAACAAAAATCTTGCCAACTTTCATCCCCTTTTACGGTTTTTCTTTTATCCCCTTAAAAGGTTTTTTGCAAACTTTGAATTTGCTATTTTTTTTATGAATACCTATCCCTGAAAGTAAGTCTTGGTGCTAAAGTAAAAGTACAGCTGTTGTTTTTGTAATTAAAACTACAGAATTCTTGACGGTAGATTCTTTGTCGTTATATGGTCCGAAGTGAAGGTAGATTTAATAAATAAATAAAATAAAATACATTTATTTCCAAAATAAGTACACGTTGAACAGATATTACTGATCCCCACACTAGGCTAAGCCTGTCCCGTGGGGAGCATAGTGAGGTATTTAACAGTATGGATTATTCTAGCACAAGTGCGACACGCATTTTAATTACAAAAAATAAAAGTAAAAAAAATAAAAATAAACATTGTACAGTACAATTTGTTTTAATTTGCCGATTCATATAAATTGTTACCTGTTTTAGACAAATAAGTTGCTAAAACCCAGGCGCCATCTCCGCCATTGCAATGCCCTAATGGGGTTTAAAATTATCTAATTTTAAGAATACCATCTGTTTTTTATACACTTTATAGCAGCAATAAAAATTTGAGTATCGAGTATAAAAAATATGTACATTCGAAGCGAGGAACCATCTTTCTTTAAGTTGGTTAAAAAGAATGCGATGACGTAATAAGTTAAGTATTTTAGCATAGACAAAAGTGCCTACCTCGAACATTTTATGCAACAGTAGCCAAAAATAAGCAAAGAATTTTCATATTTTGATTAAAAAATTAATAAAAACTACAGAAAAAAATACTTATAAGTCATTCCTATCACACGGGAGGTGTTTTATTATTTCAAATATCTCATTTCAATATTATGGCTGAATAGTGATGTGTCGCGTAAAACTGGTATCAAATTTAAAATTATTTTTTTTGGTAAAACTACGAAAAAACTTTTTATATTATTGGCAATTCTCTGCGTACTGGTTTAAAATGGTGACTTAAACAAACTGTCAGTTTTTAGAAACTGGCCCGATATGTTAATGATTACTTTCACTTTTAACCATAGTTGTATATTTTTTTAACATAGACGTGCGCAATGTTTTCATAATATGCTTTCTTAAACACATCAAACCGCATTAACTTTTAGTCGAGCGAGTCACGGGTTCTTGTACATCTATATATATAAAAATGGAACCCGTTTCCCGTTGTCACGCCAAAACACAAAAACGGCTTGACCGATTTGGCAGATTATTTTTTTGTAGTTTTTTAATACCCTGTACAAGGTTTTTATGGAAAAAATTATTATGATTTGTCAGAAAGATTGAAAAACATACATTTAATTTTGCACATTTTAATAAATGCGCGTAACGAATGTCAACGTCATTCAGAGCCATAGACTATATTGAAAGAGCATCGTTTGTTCGGAAACGTGGTTCTTAATTAAGATATATAAGGCGTTACGAAGTTCGCCGGGTCAGCTAGTATATTATATATTTTGATTAATCATACTTGCTTAAATATTGAATAGTGTCTTAAGACATTTTAAGTTCCAAGTAAATATCCATTATTACATTGATGAGATTGATTATTATTTTTGATTGCTATGAGGTGTTTTTAAAGAAACTTACTAAAACCATTGAAAGCATTATTTTACTTCATATTTTGTATTGTCAAAGATTTCTTATTTTTTTTCCTAACTGACTACTGATGATGACCGCAGGTGGCCTTTTCATCTTTACCGGACTTTCAGGGGAGCGGAAGGCTCACGAAGAGACGCTTAGTATAACAAGATATTGTTAATTGATTTCATTATGTAATGGTAGATAAATAGATATACTTTATTGCACAAAACTTTACAGAAATAGGTTTTACAGATTGGTTATAGTACAATTTAGGCGGTCTTATCGCTAGAAAGCGATCTCTTCCAGACAACCTTAAGGTCTACCTTTTCCTTACCTTTTATTTCCTCTAGGAAATAGTAGATGGCGAGAAATGGATACGGCCGTGCAACATAAATAAAGTTTTATTTCTTAAATTATATTCATAGTATAGCATGATAAACATACATAAACTCATATATATATAACATCATATATATTTATATATATAAACATATATGTATATATATACAAATAAACATGCTTATCAAATATAAAAATTAAGTTAAGTATTTTGACTCAAAAATTAACAAATAATAAGTTAATATGGATAAGTGTATGAAACTTACTAACAACCAACATGCCCAGCTAAAATTATGGATAGAGGACATAAATTAACATTAATGAAGTGAGAGGAAGTACAATTTAACCCTGACTTTGATAATGGGAAGGGTCTCAGATAATCTGATAGATAAAGGTAAAGAATTCCATAAGCGTATAGATTGGACAGTGAAGGATTGGGAATAGAATTCAGAAGAATGAGTAGGAAAAGTAAGGAGAAGTTTACGTGAGGACCGCACGATCCTGGTTGGGCTGCAAGAAGCGGAAACGTTCTTTAAGATAGGGAGGAGCAAGAGGATTAAATGGTATCATAAATTAAGGAATCCAAAGATATTTTCTTTGTATAATGTATTTTTTATTTTACCTCTGTTTTTATAACACGTTATTATATGAAACGTTACTTTAAACGACTTGGTACAAAATTATATATTATATAAAAACCGAATCTTCACATTAAGTTTATTCTATTTTTTTACCGTGTCACATCACTACAAGACAGGTTAGGCAACTCGGATTCGTCCATAAATCGGACACATTATACACATTACAAATTTGTCTAGCCGCTTCCTCTGGACCGGTATAAATCACACTTTTTGTATGTCCGTACCACAGTCTAAATTTAGTGCAGTCTGGAAATAACGAATCCCTACTAACATTATAAATGCGAAAGTAACTCTGTCTGTCTGTTACGCTTTCCCGCTTAAACCTCTCAACTGATTTTGAAGATATTTGGTATAGATATACGTTGAACCTCAAGAATGGGCATAGGCTACTTTTTGTTAGAAAATAAGGGGGGGGGGGGGGATGGGGGTTATACAACCTTTGAAAGTTTATATGGGAAAAGGTTTATTTTTTAAGTTAGAAATATCAAATTATTGGATTAAAATATAGACTACTTTTTGTTTAGAATATTAGGGGAGAAAGGGTTAAAACCGACCATGAAAGGATGTAGTCCACACGAACGAAAGAGGTAGGTTTTAAGAGTCGCTATGCCCTACCCGGGCATAGCGATTTATCGCTGGAGCAGCCCAACTGGTGAAATACCTCCACCTTACTAAAGACCGCAGCCAAATAACAACCACTTCGGTGTTTCTGTGTTCCTGCGTGTGAGTAAGGTTTCCAGAGCTCCTGGGGGTGCTACATTAGTAGCAGGGGTCAAGCCTTCTAGGTAAAGGCGACAAGTCCACGAACAGATTTACTATGTCGTACTTGTTACCCTTAATTAAGCTATGACCTCATTACCACATTACGTAACATCAGGTGGGATGATGTCAATCTTGAAGTGTAATAAAAAAATATATGCAAAAGTCAAGCTTAGAAGACACTTAGCTCGTTTTACTTAGCAAATAAATAAAATACCGGACTGTAGGTTTATTTATTAGGTGTAAAGTTAGGCGTAAAAACTGTATTAGCGTGAATTCGATCTGTTTTAACGCTAAATTTTCGTGGAATCGTAAAAACCTATTTTATTTCGAACTGGTTTTTTCTTTTTTTTATGTTCAACAGCCACCTGACTTCTTTATTTCTGCCAGTGTCGCATAAGAATTTATAGAATTATACCATAGACCATGCGTTTTTTATTGTCTATAGCATTCGTAGTGTAAGATTTCGTCGACGCGCTTGCAATACAGCGTAAGAAGATTTTTCCGTAAGTTCTAATTTGGATTGAAATTCTATGAAAACCTCAATCGAAGGAAAAAGTTCAAAAAAAATTTTCTGATGAAATCGTGAAATCCTAAAATGAGATTTAACCCATTGAATGACAAAATACCCGATTAGTCTCACTGCGTCTTATTCAGATAATTGATAATTTCTGGACAACACGACCGTGACCTGTCAAGGGTTAACAGATTAAAAAACCGGTTAAGCGTGAGTCGGACTCAAGAATTACGGTTCCGTAACTAGGTACGACTGTGTTTGTGACGAAACTAGTTTCAGACCTTACAAATGGTGCTATAGAGATGAAAAATAAATTATGAAAATTAAATAATAAATATTGGACAACATCACATACATTGCTCTGATTCCGTGGTAAGTAGCTTAAGCACTCGTGTTACAGAAATCAGAAACAACGACGGTACCACAACACCCAGACCAGAGACAATTCAGAAAAGTCCGTTTTCCATATTAACCCGACCGGGGATCGAACCCGGAACCTCAGAGATGGCGATGGCGCTCGCCAAAGTCAGGCCCGCTCGCCTCTCGGCTACGGAGGTCGACAAATCATTCGTGGTTAAATTTTACCAAAAAATATATAATATATTTTAGCATCTGACAGACGAAAAGTAATTCTATTAAAGTAAGACTTAAAACATCTTTTCCTATTGACACCAGCACACTATTAACAAAACGCTGACATCTGATTCGAATTCGTACACCATGTTTTATCTCTTTCTTAATAGAAACGATTAGACAGAGACAGACATAGAATTTCCGAAGCGGAATCGTTTGAGACGATTATGAATCAGCGTCCTAGCTCGACTAAAAACGGTTATCGATATTATTATGTAGGTAATATGGTAAATTAAATATTTAGTACCCCTACTCACCGCTGCGGCGCCACTAAAATTCCCATACTTCCATTACAACGCGATAAGAAAGCGGGCTGAATCAAAGGTATTTGATTACTTTTAGTTATATTAGAAATGCATTTTTTAATATGCCAAATTAATAAAAATACTGAGATGAAAATGTACCTTTGACATATGACGTCACGCGACAATTGAATTCAATTTATCGCCGTTACTTTTTGATTAGGTAAAAGGAAAAATGGGTGTCACATGTTTTTGAATAATGTAACAGAACTAAAACAAAATATTTAATCCGCTATTTTAATTATATGCAATTTTTTATTCGTGTCAAATATACTGATCCCTAAAAGTATGAAGTTCGAAGCCAAAAAAAGGCAAAATCAAAGATGGCGGTCATCCATTGTGCTTAAAACTGTCACGCAGTCAACTGATTCGAGCAAAGAGGTCAAGTCACGAACTTCAGTTTCTTCCATTGATACCCATTTTCGGATGTGGTACTTTTATTTTTTCCCACGATAATCTATTATATAAAAATAAACCGCAAAGTGTGTTGGTAAGCGCATAAGTCGACAACGCTTGGACCAATTTGGACAATCCTTTTTTTTAATATTCGATGAAGTCCAAGGATGGTTTTTACGGCGAGAAAAATTTTAATTATTGCCGAAAAACCTTGAAAGACACCCCTTTTCTTTTGCCAGTACAAACAGTCTAGCCTCATTCCAACTCTTAGACAGGACGAAGTCTGTCGGGTCCGCTAGTAATAAATAAATATCAAACAATAACATATGAATTTAAAAAAATAAATGAAAAAAGAAAGAAAGAAAACATTTATTAGGTACTGTTCATACAGAATTAGGTAAATTAATATGGAGTAACTTGGGTTGGTATCTAAAAGTTCTCGCTGACGCTGACGCTGGTATTCTTCGGAAACCTGAGGCAGAGAAGGTACGGCGACCAGCGCTGCATCAAAATATGTTATAATTGTCTTATATCTAAAATAATAAACTTCACGCAGCACTAGCGATTTTTAAATTATTTTAAAGAAACAGAAAAAAAATCTATCAAAACTTGTAAAAAATATGATGCCAAAGTGTCTTCGATTCCGTGGTTTTCAAACCTTTCTGCAACGAATGTACCACAAGCCGATAAGTATGTAGTTCTAAACATATTCGGCAGAGGGCACTTACCGGAGGCTAACGGTTGATACAGCAGAAAAATTTCATCGCCTACGATAACTTGCGGTTAGCTCAGTTGGAAGAGCAGCACGTGCGATACGTGAAGGCCGTGGGTTCAAATCCCTCACCACAAGTGGGATGAAATGTTTCAGTTTCTTTAAAATATCACACTGCTCTGATTCTGTGGTAAGTACCTATCTAAATAAATATTGGAACACATCACATACATTGCTCTGATTCTGTAGTAGCTTAAGCACTTGTGTTACAGAAATCAAAAACAAAGGCGGTCCCACAACGCCCAGATCCGAGACAATATAGAAAAGTTCTCTTCCATTTTGACCTGACCAGGAATCGAACCAGGGATCTCAGAGATGGCGCTTGCCAAAATCCAGGGCGCTCACCTCTTGCCTATGGAGGTCGACGCTAAAGCACTTGTGTTTCAGAAACCGCAACACCCGACCCGAGATAGTATAAAAATCCGTTTCCATATCGTCTCGACCAAGAATCGATCCCAAGACTTTAATGGCGCGACGCTAAAGTCCAGCCGGCTTTCTCGGCTACGGAGGTCTTCAAAACATACAGACAGACAGAGATACAAAAACAATGCAAAAAGTATCAATACAATAATATTGACTACAATGTCAATTAATCTTTCATCATGAATTGTTAATGGTCCGCATGTAGCCGAGCTGATTAATGATCTAAGCTTATGTTAGTAAAACAGAAAATGAAAATTATTTGCAGATGAATAATAGGTAAGTGGGTTGGGTCAAAGATATCAGATAGCTTTAAGTCCGTTAAGCAATCGTAAAGCAAATCGTAAGTAGGTACAGCTTAATTGTTTCATCACTCATCAAAACAAATCTATATGACTTGGTGAGCTACACATAGCAATAAGTTAAATACTGCTACTGTAACTGATCTGCTGGGTTTCTTACCGGTGTCTTCTCGGTAGATATAGGTTCCGAACCAGAAGTAGAATCACTTTGCATTGTATTCAATGAAGATTCAAAATTGTTACCTGTAACCTACTTGAATAAATAAATATTTGAGTTTGAGTTGATGTTTATTTAAAAATATATAAGACACGTATATTTTACACGCCAAGTTATTAAATCAAACTCGTACACTTCTTTATTCGAGTAGGTTACTTAAAACACTTTTGAATCGTCATTGAATACAATGCAAAGTGACTCTACTGCTTCGGAACCTATATCTACCGAGAAGAATACGGATGAAATGTAAATACTTAGACATATTGGCTTTTCTATTCTTTATTGCAAAAGTAGCTCTCCGCCCGCGGCTTCGCCCGCGTGGAATTCGGTTATATTGCAGTATAAAGCACAGCTATAAGAAAACTCTTCATTTCCACGGAAAAATCTAAGAAGCGTGATGTAACGCTGGATACGATTAGTTGTTAAACAAAAACTGAATGGTACTGAAAGGAACGTATGTTCTTTACTAAAAGTGGAAGTACTTCCGCCGAGCTAGGTGTTATCTGCTCGGGGACCAAGGCCCAACTACCTTTTTTGTTTTTTTTTCCTATCTGACTATTGATGATGGCCGCAGATGGCCTTTTCATCTTCACCGGGCTTGCGGGGGAGCGGAGGGCCCAACTACCAATCTTGGTTTGTTGTATATATACTTAGTGGCGATGAAAACTCTGATATCGCGATGTAGGATATCGATGTCACGCATTACGTATGGAGCGTGGTTTACTTCGCCAATTCTGCTGACGCTGTATTTGTGTCGACTTGTAGGTAATGTCGTAGGTCGGCACAGTACACTATATGTATTATAAAAGTAGATGTAAAAAACAGTTTAGACGATAAAACAAATTGTACGTCATCCCTCGGGAATTCCTCATTTTCAGGGATTAATTATCGTATTATTTAGCTTCTAAATTTACATGTTTATATTCGTTTGCAATATTTTACCGCCATCTCCAATCCATCCATCAAGCAAACTATATTTTTGTTTTCCCTCTGGAATATCATTTTTTTCGGGATAAAAAGTACCCTATTATTTAATCCGGACTTTTAACTTTACGTCTGCAAAATTTCAAAGCAATCGGTTCAGTAGTTACGGCGTGAAAGCGGAACAAACAAACAAACTCACTTTCCGATAAATAAGGGAATTTGAATTTGAAAAACCTTTTTCTTGAATCACTCTATCTATAAAAAAACCGCATCAAAATCCGTTGCGTAGTTTTAAAGATATTAAGCGTACATAGGGATATAGGGACAGAAAAAGCTACTTTGTTTTATAACTTATGTAGTGATTTTAAAAAAGGATATCTGTTGAGTTTGTTGCGGCGCTTCTTCTCAACAGAACCAACGTTTTACTTTATCTAATTTATGTAACGTACTTAATAAAATTTGTATGATATTGCCATGTCCAACATTTTTTTTTTATATTGCACTTCAAGATTGACCTCATCCCACCTGATGTTAAGTTGTAATGAGGTCCTAGCTTAAGGGTGACAAGTACAGCGTAATTATTCTATTACTGGACTTATCGCCCTTACCTTGAAGGCTTGACCCCTGCTACTAACGCAGCACCCCCCAGGAGCTCTGGAAACCTTACTCACACGCAGTAACACAACAACACAGAAGTGATTGTTATTTGGCTGCGGTCCTCTGTAAGGTGGAGGTATTTCACCAGTCGGGCTGCTCCAGTTCGAGCGATAAATCGCTATGCCCTACCTCTCTATTTCATGTTTTTTTATTAATGATAGTTATAATAATTAACATAAATACAGAACCGTGTTCAGGTATTATTGTTTAATTGTGTGTATAGAAGTAATTGACTAGCATCTGCTCAGATATTACTGAAGTAATGAATGTTCAGATATTAATGGTATCTTGTGGTGTATGGAACTTATTGACATTTTAACTGTTCAGAAGTATTTGGTCACTTTGTCTGCTCCGATATATCTGACGGCGACTGTACCTTATTTTTTGCGATATGTGCAATGTAACCTTTTGTAAGTGAAAATAAAAAATATATATTTATTACATTATTAAACGTCTTGAAGACCAATTGACGTGAAAATGAATTCACTGGAAATATAGTATAAATTAGTATTGCAACAATCCGACTAGTGTTGCCGTCGATTCGATTGTATATCGATTATAATCGATTATTCCGAAAGAGGCCTAAATAATCTAATAATCGATATGACAATCGATAGTATCGATACTATCGATATAATCGATTATAATCGTAGGCAAATACAATATAATCGATTATATCGATATAATCGATTAATTTGCAATTATTTTTAGATAGTATCGCCATGATGGTACAGTTCAGGTACCAAGAAACTTAGCTATCACGTTTTATGAATAAAAAGTAGGGTATAAATAACTTTTTCACGGTTTCATTTTGAATGTGTTACGTCTAAGAAGACATTATATGAATGACGATTAAATCTAAAAATAATTGCAAATTAATCGATTATATCTATATAATCGATTATATCGCTATCGCTTTCAACTTGATATCGATATAATCAGTTATATCGATGATATTGTATTTGACTACGATTATATCTAATAAAAATAGGAATCGATATAATCGATTATATCGATACTATCGATTGTCATATCGATTATTAGATTATTTGAGGGGGGGATAATCGATTAATCGATAATCGATTATCCGGCAACACTAAATCCGACCAAGTTAACCAACAGATTAGTTTTCTAAGTCCAAGATGGCGGAGCTAGATAAGTGACCAAGTTATCATAACTTATCAGAAGTAACAATCGCGAATGCTTTGTTGGCCAATCACGAACTATGATTTTAATTCCGGCGTACGGCGTCACCGTTAAATAAAAAACCGAACATTGCGAGTTGGCATCGCCCATGAAGGGTTCTGTAGCTGCAAGTAACATGATATAAAAGTTTATATTGAATTAAAGGTAAATTATGATTTAAGACGTATTAAAAAATGCTTTAGCTACCTACTTACCGCAGAATCAGAGCAATGTATGTGATGTTCTCCAATATTTATTTATTTATCCCTACTAATATTATAAATGCGAAAGTAACTCTATCTGTCTGTCCGTCTATGTGTCTGTTACGCTTTCCTGCTTAAACCTCTCAACCGATTTTGATGAAATTTGGTATAGGTATACGTTGAATCTCAAAAACGGACATAAGCTACTTTTTATTAGAAAATAAGGGGGGGAAGGGGTTAATACCACCTTTGAAAGTTATATGGAAAAATGTTTATTTTTGAAGTTAGAGATATGAAATTTGGCACAAATATAGCTCAAAACTTGGATTAAAATATAGACTACTTTTTGTTTTGAATATTAGGGGAAAAAGGAGTAAAACCGACCATGAAAGGATGTAGTCCACGCGAACGAAGTCGCGGGCACAGCTAGTATTTTATATATATAAATTTATATTTATACTCTACCAGTCAACCCTTATTTGTTACCTAGATCTGTTAGTTGCGAACAAACCGAACCGCATTCTTAACTACTTAGTCAATACTAGTGTTGTAGAGTCCTATTTGTTAAATCGGGACATGAGGTCAAAAAATCGGGATTTAAGGTCGCAGATCGCAGATCGGGATTTGACGACCTCCGTAGCCGAGAGGCGAGCAGGCCTGACTTTGGCGACCGCCATATCTGAGGTTCCGGGTTCGATCCCCGGTCGGGTCAATATGGGAAACGAACTTTTCCATATTGTCTCGGGTCTGGGTGTTGTGGTACCGTCGTTGTTTCTGATTTCTGTAACACAAGTGCTTAAGCTACTTACCACAGAATCAGAGCAATGTATGTGATGTTGTCCAATATTTATTTATATAATTATATATAAATAAATATTATTTAAATAATTATATATAAATAAATATTGGACAATATTGGACTTAATTTCATAATTATTATTAATAAAAATCAATGTCATATGGTCAATATGGGAAACGAACTTTTCTGTATTGACTCGGGCCTGGGTGTTGTGGTACCGTCGTTGTTTCTGATTTCTGTAACACAAGTGCTTTAGCTACTTACCACAGAATCAGAGCAATGTATGTGATGTTGTCTAATATTTATTTATTTTATTTATTTATTTAACTTACTTGAATAAAGAAATATTTGAGTTGAGTTTGATATAAACCAAATCAATTCTGTTAAAAAACCAGCTCTAATACATTACATTATATAACCAAACACACACGTTAATTAACTAAACAAATAATTGTCTGAGCAACGTTTACAAATTAATTTTAATTAGTACATTTATTAGGAGCCGTGTCCTACAAGATGGTTATAGCATGATAAAATCATTAATTATGTTGTCTTAATTACGTTGTAAGATCAACAAGCAAGCCGTATCTGAGGTATCTAATTACTGTTTAAAAATGTGTAATTTGTTTTAATTTGATCAGGAAAGACGTCACTTTGATACAAAAGCTAATTTTGGTTAAGATTGCTACTCCGCACAAGTGAATTAAATAATTAATCGGTCATTTCAAACCTTTTTTAACCCCCGACGCAAAAACGACGGGGTGTTACTATAATTCGTGTTTTACATGTAACGTACTTGAATAAAGTAGTATTTGACTTGACTCCATATGTGGACACAGTCGCAGGGCGCAGCTAGTCATGGGTCAACAAACACATCCATTATTTACACAACATTTGACAACAGGGGGTCTATTACTAAACGAAATAAATCGGATCCGATTACAGATAGCAATTTTTAATTCTCATAATCGGAACCAAATCACTTCGAATGAGAATAAAGCCTTGAAAACAAAATATTATTTATGCAAATCTAAAACCACGTTTTAATTCACAAACTTTCGATTTATCTTCAAATAAGAAAGTAATTAAGAGAGTTAGGGCATAGCGATTTATCGCTCGAACTGGAGCAGCCCGACTGGTGAAATACCTCCACCTTACAGAAGACCGCAGCCAAATAACAATCACTTCTGTGTTGTCGTGTGAGTAAGGCTTCCAGAGCTCCTGGGGAGTGCTACTTTAGTAGCAGGGGTCGAGCCTTCAAAGTAAGGGCGACAAGTCCAGTAACATATTTATTATGTACTTGTCAAAGCTAGGACCTCATTACCACTTAACATCAGGTGGGATGAGGTCAATGTTGAAGTGCAATAAAAAAAAATTAATTCGAACCAGTTGTCCCAAAGATTAGCGCGGACAAACAAACAAACACTTTAACTGTAAAATAATATCTATACCTACTATTCTACAGTTAAATATCTATAGATATACTGTTTCATAAATGCCTTTAAATTCGCACGATAGTATAGGCTATAGTAAACAGGCATCAAATAAAAAGTATATAAAGAAGGAATACTAAAAACGTTTGAGGTATTTTTACTACCGACACAGTCAAATCTAGTTAAGTAGTGAGGCCATTGCTTTTAAAATAAGTCGACGGGTGCAAACGCGACATTTTCATATACCCGGTTCCAATATTAATCTAAGTATACCTATCATATTTTATATATTATATTCTAATTAATTTATATAGTATGTGTATCATCATTGTATATTTAAAAGATACCGTAATGTTATTTTTAATGCTTAATTTATTGTTGTTTAAAATGATTTCTTTTCAAACAAACTATCTGCATGACCCAAGGGTTGACTGGTAGAGAATGCCCCTAGCATTAAGTCCACCTGTTGTACCTATTTGTGCAATAAAGTTTTTAAATAAAATAAATATTTTACGATTCGTTATGTGTAAAAAATGACTCCGTTTTTCTGATTAATTCTAATTTCAATTTTACTTTCCATATTAGCGGTCGTCATCGGTCGGACGTTTTTACCTCACGCCTTGTATAGTTTATAACTATCCGTAACGAGAACGATTCGTTTTCAAATATTGGAATTGGGCATCAGTAGTTCAGAACTTAGGTCAGCCCGTGAACACGGTTGCTACCTAACCGAAGCATCGGGCAGTAAATAGTCGTACTAACTACTGAAATATGCTGTCCCGGGTTAATGAGACCACTGTATATATATCTATATACTAGCCTCCCCTGAATAATAAAAAAAAACACATAAAAATCCGTTGCGTAGTTTTAAAGATCTAAACATACATAGGGTCATACGCACCTTCGATAGAACAAGGGCAAAATTTCTGTTTTTGCATTTTCACAAAAGATACATTTTAAGATAATAATAATACTCTTTATTGTGAATCACAGGTAATAAATACATTATGGAAATTTGGTGTAAAAGTTTCTCTGTGTTCCGCCTAATAGGCATACAATAATTTGCTTAATACCTACAAGTAAATCTATAATTAAATTACATGCACATGTTTTGAATGATTCATTTGTATAATTTAAATTACAATATAAAATTTAATGATTAATATTAACATTGTCGGATAGAAATTCTTGGATCGAGTAATAACATTTTTGAGTAAGATAGTCGTGTAATTTCATTTTAAATTCACAGAGACTGTCGACATTTTGTATACAATCAGGGAGTTTGTTATATATACGAGGAGCATTACAGAAAACGCTTTTACTCATTAGCGCTGTCTTATGAGTTTCCATAAACAATTTGTTTCTGTGCCTATCTCTAGTCCGAAATTTGAACAAATTTTTGTTGATTTTAACAAAAACAGCCACCTCGTACACATACAAACATGGGACAGTCAATAATTTTAATTTTGAAAATATAGGCTTGCAGGGCGTCTACTCTTGAAAACGAAATATGTCGGATCCGATGACGTTTAGTATTTTTTATTGCTCATTATCGCAACTAACACACTTCGAATGCGAATAAAGCGTTATCAAAAAACAAAATATTATTTATACAAATCAAAACTCACGTTTTAATTCCCTAACTTTTGATCAATCTTCAAAAACGAAACCTTTCGTTTGTTCGTTTCGTTTTCAAGAGTAGACGCCATGGACTCTGTTTGTTTCATATGATGCATAGCTATATTTTTGCTTTAGTGTGGTCTGTTATCATTACTCTAAAGTTGTCATCCTTTGCAAGACATAAACCATTATACTTTATTCTTTTTATATGCTTTACAAGTACACCTGGCTTATTATGCATGGATTTTATTATCTCCAAGAATTTCTCAATTTTAAAAACTAAATATATAATATAACTGATTTTTTTTTTGTACACTACTCTAAGTCATTAATTGTAATTGTATTTTGCATGCTGTTGTTGACGGCTGAATGGGCGGTCTAAATATTATGTACTTTAACTAATGTCATCTCCTGTGTACCCTACTCAAAAGCAAATAAACGAATTCTAATTCTAATTCAAGAATTAAGAACTATCAGTTTTCTTTTATTAGTTTTGTTTTTATGACAGGTAACCATTGTGCCCTCGTTCTACCGAGGGTGTGATATAAAAAAAACGACGTTGCTTCATACTATGATAGATAGATAGATAGATACACTATATTGCACAGAAAATTTTACAGAAATTGGTTTCACAGACATAATCAAGTACAATTTAGGCGGTCTTATTGCTAGAAAGCAATCTCTTCCAGACAACCTTTAGGTAGAGGAAATAGTAGATATCGAACGGGTGCGGTCGTGCAAAAGTATGTAGTGATGTATCAAAATTGATTTCTTTTATTAAGATGACTCACTGCTCCCTCGCCCACTGTGAGCTAGGTCAACCATAACCTCGGGTCGAAAAAAACAAAAAGTTCCATACTCAGTAGGAGGCGATTCTGTCGTATACGAAGCTTTAAAGTACTGTCTGCCCCCCGGCGTTTGTCGTGGTAGATCCCTTGATAAATACGACCGGCTTTTTGTATTCGTTTTTTTCTTCAAAATGTCAAAATGGGGGCGACAGCGGGCGAAGCAAATATGATTTTTAAATCACTAATTCTTGTCAAGAAAAAGAATTCGATAACATCACACACATTGCTCTGATTCTGTATTACGTTAAAGTTTAGTAAGAGAAAGGCATATCGATTTATTGCTTGAAGTGAAGCAGCCTGGTGAAATACCTTACTTTCTTTACTCATGTTACCTTACAGAAGACCGCAGCCAAATAACAACCACTTCTGTGTTGTTGTGTTCCTGCGTGTGAGTAAGGTTTCCAGAGCTCCTGGGGGTGCTACATTAGTAGCAGGGGTCAAGCTTTCAAGGTAAGGGCAACAAGTCCAGTAACTATTATTATGCTGTACTTTTCGCCCTTAAGCTGGATCTGATTATTACTTATCATAAGGTGGGATGAGGTCAATCTTGAAGTGCAATATAAAAAATAGAGGATAACATCACATACAGGATATACTTCTGATTATGTGGAAAGTATCCACCCAGATCCGATACAATATAGAAAAAATCGTTTTCCATATTGACCCGACAGGAAATGGAACCCGGGACTAATTCCTTAGCATATGGTGTAATTTAAATATACTATAAAAATTCCACCACACCACAGAGTATACTAGTTATGTGCCAAAAACTTTCGTCACCAAGTAGGGGTTAAACCAACAGAAGTTTCACTAGCTTTACGAAGTCACAGGAACAAGAGCGCAACACCCAGACCCGAGAAGTTCGTTTTTCATTTTGACTCTTTCTTGATTTTGGTAGTAGTTAAATTACTACTGGTTTAATCAGCACGTTAGTCAGAAATCGAAAGAACACTAGTTTTGAGAAGCAACATAAATACTACTTAGATTATTTAGCGCCCACATCTCTGGGTGGAGTGACGATCTGGACCGTTTTTCTCAAGGTTGGCAAGACTTGCCTATACATAGAGAACGCTGGAAGTGTGAGGGAGGCCTTTGCCCAGCAGTGGGACAGTTCTTAGGCTATGTAATAAAAAAAAATGGGTCAAAACAAAATTGTACAAGTAGGTTATGATAAACACATTATCTGACCAAGTTTCGTCAACGCTGCTTATCCCATTAAGATTTTTCCTTAAATCGATGATGGGGGTAAAGCCCTGTAATCTTTGCAGAATTTTAAGGGTAGTAGAAAGATCACGCCCCTAGTAAATTTAAACAACTCACTCCTTGTGAGTTTAAGATACTAGTCTCATAGAAATCAACCTAACGACAAGGTTTTAGTGCCCAAATGTATGCAATTTAGAAAAGTGTTCTCTGGCAAATTTGAACTACACACTCCTTGTGAGTTTCAGCAACAAGTCTCATTAAAATAGATCACCCATAGGCTAGTTTTCGGTGCCTAAATGTGTGCACTTTACAAAAGTGTCCTCAAGTAAATTTAAGCAACTCACACTATGTGAGATTAAGCGATTAGTCTCATTAAAATCAACCAACAGACTAGATTTCAGTGTTTTAATAAAGGCACTTTACAAACGTGTCCTATTAGTAAATATAGGCAAATTACACTATGTGAGTTTAAGCAATAAGTGTCGTTGAAATCACCTGCGGACGTTTTAGATAGATAGATAGATAGATACACTTTATTGCACAGAAAATTTACAGAAATTGGTTTTACAGACATATTTAGTTTAAGTGCCTAAATGTAGGTACTTTACAAAAGTGTCCTCAAATAAATTTTAACCACTCACCCCGTGTGAGTTCTAGTAACAAGTAGTATTGAGATCAACCTACCAGACTTGTTTTTAGTGCCTAAATGTAGGCACTTTACAAAAGTGTCCTCTAGTAAATTTTAACCACTCACCCCGTGTGAGTTCAAGTAACAAGTATCATTGAGATTAACCTACAGACTTGTTTTTAGTGCCTAAATGTAGGCACTTTACAAAAGTGTCCTCAAATAAATTTAAACCACTCACCCCGTGTGAGTTCAAGTAATAAGTCTCATTGAGATCAACCTACAGACTTGTTTTTAGTGCCTAAATGTAGGCACTTTACAAAAGTGTCCTCTAGTAAATTTAAGTTACTCACCCCGTGTGAGTTCAAGTAATAAGTCTCATAGAAATCATGTAGGCACTTTTCAAAAGTGCCCTAGTAAATGAAAGCAAATCACCCTTGTGAGTTTTAGCAATAAGTCTCGTTGACCTCTAGTTTTCTGTGCCTAAATAGGTATATGGACTTTACAAAAGTGTCCTCTTAATTAATTTAAGCAACTCATACTATGTTAGTTTATGCAACAAGTCTCGTTGAGATTTACCTACAGACTAGTTTTCAGTGCCTAAATGTAGGCTTTTTTCAAAGGCAAATCTGGATAGATGGTTTAAAAAAGAAATGTTACAATTTGTTAAACTTAATTAAATTGAGCCTAATTTTGAGTAAATTAAGCAATTAAGGCAACAATAAAAATTTGTAAGGTAATGGCGCCTATGTTGGATGCGGACCAGCCATGACATTTTTTGAATTTTCTTAACTACTTGGCTTAGACAACATTATGATTCAATAACGGCTCTCGAGTATTATCTTAATCTAAAAGACTGATATTTAAAGTAAGTCATGTTCTTTGGTTGGCTTAAAAAGAAACAATTTGTTGATAACTAATAGCTTTGTTTATAATTGGGTGTCCTACCCTGGATTATTACAGTCCATTGTTGGTGTCTAAGTAGGAGTGTTGTTTATTTATAATATTAAATTGCACTGAATACTAAATTCAAATTAAACGTTTAATACTGATTCTTAAAAAGGCTTTTTATTTATCTCTAAGTCCCAAAGAATGTACATTCAAAAATGTAGAAATTACAAAGCAAAATTTAAAAATAATCGCTTATACTGTCCATGACTGGTGACTTTACCTTACAAGTGTAATTATTACACGACTCAATTAATTTCTTAGACCTTTTCAATAAATCAGGTCAAAATCGTTACAATTCAATGATTACGAACTTTAAGTTGTTGAATTATTTGAATGTCACCTTTTATTGTTTTATGGTTTAAGTTTATTGCGTTTTAATTTTGGTCTCAAATTTCAGTTGATTTGAACTTAAAATTTTACATAAAATTTACTTAAAAATGATTTAATGGAAAATATTTTCTTTCAACTTTTACTGTTTTTTTACACCGTAAAGCAGCAATGTGTACTAGAAATCCAAAATTCGATCTGTTCTTAATATTGTATCATTTATTTCGCAATCGATTTCGTTTAACGACATACCTATTATGACATTTGATATACGCGTAACCATTTACGTTTGAAATTTCAATTCATTTTTTCAGATCTCGGACACAAATAGGCTATTTCGTTTCTTAACTTATCAATAAAAACGCAAAATTAACACACGACAATTCCACAATAACCTACAAAAGATATTCTTATCCAGTCATAAAATATCATACGAGAAACGGCAGTAAGTTATACGAAGTATGACAGTGAACGAAATAAAAAAAAAGTTACAAACCTTTAATAAAATTCCAATCATAATATAATATTGACACCAGTCCAGTAATTCACAAATCACAGCACTTTTCACACGGAATTCTTTGTTTCTAAAACAAATCACTTCTGTATAATATCCGAGGAAATTGAACCAAAATTGGTAATTTGCGCATGGGATTTTCAAAGTTCAATTTTTGACGTAAAAAATCGGGAGACACGAGACGTCTGTCCCTCACAGCGCCCTGTGAAACACTGCCGATCGCCTCCCAATACTATTGAATAAGAGAGCTAGCTCTCTCGCTCTAACACGGGCCGTAGCGGCTGCGCAAGCGAGACAGGTACAATGGCATGCATTATGGTACCATGTTGCGGTAGACTTTTTTCCGATTTCTTTGAACGATCCTCAAGGGGGATCTATACGATGATCTATAGATCATTATAGTAAGCTCCGTGAGTTATGCCTCCGCGTTGGCCCGTGATTCATTGATAGCCGTTTAGAACGATTTCAAATTATGGTATTTTATTTTTTAACTATCACTATGAGTATTATTTTTGTTGTTAATTTAATTAGTTGTTTAAACATTGATTTTAGTAACGGTTTGTTTTCCGTAGAGGTTTTATGATGGAAATACAAGTTATTTATCTGTCTTACATTGATTATTTATCTTACAGAAGACCGCAGCCAAATAACAATCACTTCTGTGTTGTTGTGTTCCTGCGTGTGAGTAAGGTTTCCAGAGTTCCGGGGGGTGCTAAATTAGTAGCAGGGGTCAAGCCCTCAAGGTAAGGGCGACAAGTCCAGTAACAGATTTATTATGCTGTACTTGTTACCCTTAAGCTAGGACCTCATTACCACTTAACATCAGGTGGGATGAGGTCAATCTTGAAGTGCAAAATGAAAAAAATAAAAAAAAATTGTACTATTAATATCTACTATTGTATTTAAAGCAATGTTTGTTAGTTTGTTTATCATAATATCTGGCCAAACGAAATAGATAGATAGATACACTTTATTGCACAGAAAATTTTACAAAAATTGGTTTTACAGACATATTTAAGTACAATTTAGGCGGTCGTATTGCTAGAGAGCAATCTCTTAAAGACAACTAATAATAATAATATTTTAACAATAGCGTCTCAGTACATTTTCGACTGTATTTTGTATGTACGATAAAACTATACACTCCTACCTAAAAAATCAGATACCCATAGATTTAATACAAGAAATAAACAAAAGCTTGCCGTCCCAAAACTCAGACTTCATAAAAGTAGTAATTCCTTCATGGGGATATTAAAATATTTAATAAGTTACCGCAAAGCATTATTGACTTGCCCGTGCATAGATTTAAGACTCAAATTAAAACATGGCTTATCAAAAAGGCTTATTACACTGTACAATACTTTTTTAATGATAAAAATATGTGGAATTGTTAAAATATCCATCTGCACCTAGATAATCTATATTATTAATTCAAATATTTTAATGCCCAATTGTGATGTTTGTAATTTATTTTAAAAGAGGATATCTGTTGAGTTTGTTGCGGCGCTTCTTCTCAACAGAACCAACGTCGAGGCGCTGGTAGGAAAAAATAATTGACGTGCAAAAGAATTTATTGCAAATCCACTTGCAGAAATAAATCATTTTATTTCAAACCTTTAGGTAGAGGAAAAAGTAGATATCGAGAAACGTTTACGGCGAATTATGTGAACAAAATTTGGTTTTTCGACCATCTGTTAGATTATACAAAAATATAGGACACGATCGATTTTATTATTTTTATAGTACTATACGCCGTACTAGCGAACTTTAAATATTAGAAACAGAAAATTTTTATCTCCCCTTGCGATGCGGGAATTGAACCCACGACCTTCACGTATCGCGCGTGCTGCTCTTACCAACTGAGCTAACCGCAAGTTATTATAGGCGATGAAATTTTTCTGCTGTATCAACCGTTAGCCTTTCGGTAAGTGCCCTCTGCCGAATATATTTAGAACTACATATTTATCGCAAAGCAAGTGAATAGAAAACTTTTCTATTTCTATATTTAAATTTCACTAGTACAGATTAAGCACTAAGAAAATTTTAATAAAAATCTATGTCTTATATGTTTTGGAAATGTAACTGTTGGACGAAATATATATTTTAAGTTATCTACCGTATTTTGAAGACGATGACCCAAGAGCTCTGTTTACTTAGGGAAGTATTTTCTCTTGAGCATAGAGTGTTATTCTAAGAGGGACCAACTCTAGTGGTTATGGCCGTGAGACTAAGAATTTGATGACGGAATAGAAACATTTCGATTCGATGAAAAATACGAGAGTGGTAGCGGGGATTGTGTCCTTAGCACGAATAAAAATAGTCATCAAATAATGTTATGGTGAGATAAACCATAAATAATAATAAAAAAAACCCCAATAGTTTCATTTAGCGCTTATATTTACGATTTACGATCGATCAAAATCCAAACTGTCACGTTTATTAAACCTATTATATAATTCCGCCATTTTGGCGGCAGCCACGTTGGATTTGATTTTTTTTTTATATCACACTTCAAGGTTGATCTCATCCCACCTGATGTTAAGTGGTGATGAGGTCCTAGTTTAAGGGCGACAAGTTCAGTACTTGTCGCCATGAAGACTTGCTACTAATGCAGCACCCCCCATGAAACCTTACTCACACAGAGGAACAGAACAACACAGAAGTGATTGTTATTTACTTGCAGTGATCTGTAAGGAGGCATTTCACCAGTCGGGGTGCTCCAGTTCGCTAGTTCGAGCGATAACTTGCTATGCCCTATCTCTCTTGATTTATTATGCGCCATCTCAGAGGTTCCGGGTTCGATCCCCGGTCGGGTCAATATGGGAAACGAACTTTTCTGTATTGTCTCGGGTCTGGGTGTTGTGGTACCGTCGTTGTTTCTGATTTCTGTAACACAAGTGCTTTAGCTACTTACCACAGAATCAGAGCAATGTATGTGATGTTCTCCAATATTATATTATTATTATTATTATTTATGTTAACTAGTACTGTCCTTTATTCTTAATTTCAAACAATTATCCTATATAATTGTTGTTTACGTATCTTTCAACGCATTGTTTTTTGCTGGTTTAAAATGAAACTTTACTTCACATTTAACATTTTATTTCTTGAAATTACATTACATATTTGTGGCATTGAAAAAACTTATTAATTTTACGTGACATAACTAAACTTGACAGATTATTTTTTACTAACTTTTTCTTCGACATTAAATTCTTACCGGCCAGTATTAACAAAGAGGTTTCAATTCAATATTAACACTTAAAATTCTAAACAATTGTTTTAATAAATATTCCTATATTTGATATCACTACATAGTATAAAACAAAGTTTTGTACGCTTAAATCTTGAAAACTACGCAACGGATTTTGATGCGGTTTTTTTTATTAGATAGAGTGATTCAAGAGGAAGGTTTTTGTTTGCAATGAATAATAGGAAAGCCAATATTTCTAAGTATTTACATTACATCCGTGCGAAGCCGGGGCGGGTCGCTAGTTACGAGTATATATAAAACTTAAGAGTAAATGTACGTTCATCATGTTATCATACTATGAATATAATTTTGATTTGATACAGAACCATGAAATATAAAGGTACTAAATCCTTATTCACTCTCTCAACTCATAATTTTCTGCCAAAAGAAATTCCCAAAATGAACTGTCTCTCAAGGCGCGATTCATTAAAATTCTCCCACACTCATTTATAACGAATATTTCATTAAAATTGTACAATGCAAAATCATTAAGAACGCAAGCCTTACAATACTCAGTTTGTATTTTTCATTTTCGGACATTTTTTCATTTATTTTCGGCAATCTAATTATATCAATGAATTGAAGGTATGATCCATGATTGATGAGGTAAGGTGTGGCCAGAGCAATGGCAACTCGTTTTTACAAAATTTTTCGCTTGCAAAGTACGAAATTAACATACGCCAGTGAGAATCCAGATTGGTTAAGCTCCGAAACCGCATTTTGAGGTTTTTTAACATTTTTAAATAGGTTAGTAATAGCGAATTAACTGAATTTTTTTTACTAACTGTGTCCGCGACTGCGTTCGCGTGGACTACATCCTTTTATGGTCGGTTTTACCCCTTTCTCCCTTAATATTCGAAACAAAAACTAGTCTATATTTTAATCCAAGTTTCGAGCTATATTTGTGCCAAATTTCATATCTCTAACTTAAAAAATAAACATTTTCCTAGATAAACTTTCGAAGGTGGTATTACGTGAGTGGGGAGGTAATAAAATTAGTGGGGAGGTAGTTTAGAACCAGGAGAAGGACATAGGATACTTTTTTATTCTTTTTTTTTTGAAGTCTGCTCATTTATCGCCTCTAAGACGAAACGAAGTTCGCCGGGACCGCTAGTTAAATTTAAATAAAACTCGGTACAGTAGATTTTTCGTGATGCCTATTAATTGTCACGTCACAGCCTACGTTTGTATAACGTAATCGACTTGTATGTAATATGAAAGTGCCCTTACCGGCCAGGTGTAAAATCCATCATATGAGAACAATGTTAATTTGACAAGAGCCGGGTAGGAGGTTCGCTTCCCGTCGTATTCTGGGAGATTACATAATGCGAAAATTATATTTTTATATCACACTTTAAGATTTCAAACCCAAACTCAAATATTTCTTTATTCAAGTAGGTTACATGTAACACTTTTGAATCGTCATTGAATACAATGCAAAGTGATTCTACTGCCGGTTCGGAACCTATATCTACCGAGAAGACACCGGTGAGAAACTCAGCAGATTAGTTACAGTAGCAGTATCTAACTTACTGCTATGTGTAGCTCACTTTGGACCAAGTCATATAGTTTTGTTTTGATGAGTGATTGACCTCATCCCACCTGATGTTAAGTGGTAATGAGGTCCTAGAGGGCTAAGTATAGCATAATAAAGCTGTTACTGGACTTGTCGCTTACCTTGAAGGCTTGACCCCTGCTACTAATGTCGCACCACCAGGAGCTCTGGAAACCTTACTCACACGCAGGAACACAACAACACAGAAGTGATTGTTATTTGGCTGCGGTCTTCTATAAGGTGGAGGTATTCCACCAGTCGGGCTGCTCCAGTTCGAGCGATAAATCGCTATGCCCTACCTCTCTTATTTGTTTTTGATTTGTGTATCAACATGATTAAAATTAATTATGATTTTAATGGAATCTTTTACATGAATAAGTTTCTTATGCCGTGTTTCAATGTTTGAAAAACGGTTTAGTTACGTGTAGAATAGAATAGAATAGAAAACATCATTATTCATGTAAACTTTACAAAAGCACTTATGAATCGTCAGTACAAATTAAGTATTCTACCGCCGTGTTCTATTATTATCCATACTAATATTATAAATGCGAAAGTAACTCTGTCTGTCTGTCTGTCTGTCTGTCTGTCCGTCTGTCCGTCTGTTACTCTTTCACGCCTAAGCGGCTGAACGGATTTTGATGAAATTTGGTATAAGTATACGTTGAATCTCAAGAACAGACATAGGCTACTTTTTATTAGAAAATAAGGGGGGTGGGGGTAATACCACCTTTGAAAGTTTATATGGAAAAATGTTTATTTTTGAAGTTAGAGATATGAAATTTGGCACAAATATATCTCGAAACTTGGATTAAAATAAAGACTACTTTTTCTTTCGAATATTCGGGGAGAAAGGGGTAAAACCGACCATGAAAGGATGTAGTCCACGCGAACGAAGTCGCGGGCACAGCTAGTGTAGTATTAAATAAACTAAAACCGTTCCAGACCCGTAGTCAGTTGGAGAAAAACAGATTGTCATTTTTGACACGTTACGAATCGGAAAATATTGGAAACAGGCATAAGTCAATTTCTCCTGGCACTCTCCCATAATAACACTGCAAATGATTTTCGGTTCGTTGACCGTCGTTAATAGAGTTTCGCTCAAAAATTTTGTTTTTATTTTTTGAGCCGAATTCTCGCCATTTTGTTTTATTTTCCCGCGAATTTTTGCTGTTTTTTTGTTTGCTTATACAGGATTGATTATTAATATAACTGACACTGATCTGTAGGTCTAATTATGAAATATACCACATCCTACTTAACCCGGCGTTCGTCGCAACTGGGTTAAAATACCACAGACATAATAAAACGCAAATATTTTTTTCTAAACGTAATTTTGCGACTTGCCGCTTTAAGTACCTACCTTTCCTCATAGCCACAATGAAGTAATATTTTTATGATTAATTTTTGTTTTAGCACTAGAAATTTTACAACAGGAAGATAGTGAGGAAGAAATTGTATCAGAAACAGAGGATCACGAAGCCTGCAGTAAACATAGCAGTGATACTGAGCAATAAGCGGATTCTGGTGATGTTTCTGATATTGGTTTGCAAGCATTACCTACCTATACAATTGTGAGAAGACTACTCGGACGACGCTAACTAGCTAGACGATGATAGCTTAAGGGGGACAAGTACATCATAATAAATCTGTTACTGGACGTGTCGCCCTTACCTTCAAGACTTGACCCCTGCTACTAATGTATCACCCCCAGGAGCTCTGGAAACCTTACTCACACGCAGGAACACAACAACACCGGAGTGATTGTTATTTGGCTGCGGTCTTTTGTTAAGTGGAGGTATTTCACCAGTCGGGCTGCTCCAGTTCGAGCGATAAATCGCTATGCCCTACCTCTCTTAGACTTACATAAACAAAATAATATTAAATTGAATTTTACTAACCACAATCTCATAACATTATCGGACCAAGGACCTCAGCACAAAGTTCGTCATTCCACCAAAGTCAAAGTCAATTCATTTATTCATGTAGGATACAAGTAACACTTATGCATCGTCAGAATGAACACAAACCAAAATTGAAGCTACCCAAAATTGACACATACAAGGGACAACGAAATGACGTCATACAAAAAGAAAAACAAACAGAAATTAAATCATAACCACGGACCTACCCCAAAGTGGAGTTAGACGCTCAAAAAAGATTCAAACGTAACAGAAAAAACGTGTCAGGCCGCTGAGGTGAGCGGGAACTATGGATGGGTTCCGTAGATTAACGACCGGCCATTTTTTTTATATTGCACTTCAAGATTGACCTCATCACACCTGATGTGAAGTGGTAATGAAGTCCTAGCTTAAAGGCGACAAGTACAGCATAATAAAGCTATTACTGGACTTGTCGCCCTTACCTTGAAGGCTTGACCCCTGCTACTAATGTAGCACCAGCTGCTACCCAGGAGCTCTGTAAACCTGGCTGCGGTCTTTTGTAAAGTGAAGGTATTTCACCAGACGGCCTGCTCCAGTCTGCGCGATAAATCGCTATGCCCTACCTTTCTTAAAACCTATTAAGATAGATAAATAGATGTACTTTATTGCACAAAGCTTTACAGATATTGGCTGTAAAGACAAATTATAATACTGTGGTAGCTATTGGGTGATGGGTACTACAATATAAACTTTTACTTTACTTACTTTTTGATAAATATTAATGAATTAGCTGAACCGGCGAACTTCGTACCGCCTTATAGAATTTAATTAAGTAACCACGTTTCCGAACAAACGATAATCTTTCAATATAGTCTATGGCTCTGAATGACGTTGAAATTCGTTACGCGCGTTTTTTTAAATATGTAAAATTAAAAGTATGTTTTTTAATGTTTCGGGGAGTTTTTCTTAATATTTTGTTCCGTAAGAACCTTGTACAGAGTATTAGAAAACTACAAAACAAATATCAGCCAATGTTCATGTTATGGCGTGACAACGGGATACGGGTTTCATTTTTATATATATATAGATTTAATGTTGTTAAAAACGTAGTATATAGTTATAAGTTTATACGATAAGTGTGTAGTTCTAAACATATTCGGCAGAGGGCACTTACCGGAGGCTAACGGTTGATACAGCGGAAAAATTTCATCGCCTACAATAACCTGCGGTTAGCTCAGTTGGAAGAGCAGCACGCGCGATACGTGAAGGTCGTGGGTTCGATTCCCGCACCGCAAGGGGAGATGAAAAAACCTGTTTCTTATAGAAAAACGTAGTATATCTTTATTTAAGCCTTCCAACCCCCTCAAAAGTGAAGTTGTGGCTCTAACGAAAAGTTATAACTGTAGTTGTGTCGCAATGACACTCACGCCCTCATACGGACACTATGCGTACTACACAAGTTACGTTATCGCACCAAGTGAAAGGGTTCTTAATTTAATTTAATTTAAAAACTTTATTGCACAAAAAAAAGTACAACAGGTGGACTTAATGCTATGGGCATTCTCTACCAGTCAACCATTCTTTTCTTTAGGTTCTTTAGGATCATTTTCAGATATTTAACACATTCTTGCAATTTTTATAATAGTGCCAGTGCCGTAACCGTGGTGCGATGTAAATAAACCGAATCAAATCATCAATACAAACAATACAAAGGTTTTTCTATCTTCCAACGGAACCCCAACACTGAATCACACCCGAAGCAAGTCACTAAATAGATAACCGCCTATTATGACAAACAGACGTACAAAAAACTGTGTTAGAGGACACGGGAGTTAAGGCTTTGTATATAGATGTTGGATGAGCGGAAAGCGGAATTCACTTATTAAAGAGAGAAGCCCCTTGCAGTAACTAGTATATTCCATAGTAATATTAGAAATGCGAAAGTAACTCTGTCTGTCTGTTTGTCTGTGCAATAATAAATATACTAGATATTTCATAGTAATATTATAAATGCGAAAGTAACTCTGTCTGTCTGTCTATCTGTTTATCTGTTCGGCTTTCCTTTAACCGATTTTGATAAAATTTGGTATAGGTATGCTTTGAACCTCCAGAACAGACATAGGGTACTTTTTGTTTTAAAAATATAATAAATACAATTACCCCCATCCCCCTTGGGGGTAATTCTGGAACTTGAAACTTGAAACTTTAAAAACACGTGTCTTTGCATTTTTCACATGACGGCGATACATTAAATTTAATTGTCACGTGACGTTATTAGTAGATACATTAATTACATACAAGTGACGTAACGAGTCTCATCCCTACTAATATTATAAATGCGAAAGTAACTCTGTCTGCCTGTCGGTCTGTCTCTGTGTCTGTTACGCTTTCCTGCTTAAACCTCTCAACCGATTTTGATGAAACGTGGTATAGGTATACGTTGAATCTCAAGAACGGACATAGGCTCCTTTTTATTAGAAAATAAGGGGGGATGGGGGTAATACCACCTTTGAAAGTTTATATGGAAAAATGTTTATTTTTGAAGTTAGAGATATGAAATTTGGCACAAATATAGCTCGAAACTTGGATTAAAATATAGATTACTTTTTGTTTCGAATATTAGGGGAGAAAGTGGTAAAACCGACCATGAAAGGATGTTGTCCACGCGAACGAAGTCGCGGGCACTGCTAGTACTTTATATCCGGAAAGCTAGCCCAGCCAATTTACAAAAGGTAGTTTCCAAAATTTACCTAACCTGGAATCAAACCCGGAACCTTTTACGCTTCGCACGACATTACCAAATAGTCAAGTAAGCAATAGTCATTTTTTCTAACTTTACTCTATAAAAGTAAAAAAGTAAATAACTTATTATTTATTTATTTATTTTATTTGAAAACTTTATTGCACAAAAAAAGTACAACAGGTGGACTTAATGCTATGGGCATTCTCTACCAGTCAACCTTTGGGTCATGCGGAGAGTTAGTTTATGGGTGCGGTAATAGTGACAAAGTGCATAAGTAATCTAAAAAATAAAAACATAATACATGAGAATAGTAAGTACCAAGCGTTACAAAAGTCATTTCGGAAACAATTAAATATACATAGACATACATTAATAAATATAATATAATATATATTTATTAATGTATGTCTATGTATATTTTTAACTTGTACCCAGAATACCCCGTCGTAGTCTTTTACTTGAATAACCCCTGCAATTTATATACCACACTTTTATATTTACAAAAAAATGGCTGAAACTTTACAAACACTGCAAGAAATAGACAGTATCGAAATAGCAAGCTCCTATGAATGCGATGATAAGGACCTCGAAAAGGTCATATGTGTTAATAAAAATGACTTTACCCTAATATCACAAAATATTGTTAGTATATACCGAAATTTTGAAGATTTTTCTGTTACTCTGTCTACTCTTTCATTTGAAACGGACGTCATTACCTTTACGGAGTGTAGGTTAAATCCTAACAAACCACTTCCACAATTACAAAACTATATAGCTTATTGCTCCACCATACAACTAAACCAAAATGATGGGGTTGCTGTATATGTTAAAAAATCCCTTAAGCACAAGGTTAAAGAAGTCAAACTGCAACAAGCATCATGCTTGCAGGTAGATGTATTAAATAATACAATACTGTGTATATATCGATCTCCATCGAACACTAATGTAGAAAATTTTGTTGACTCCCTGAACTCTCATCTGGAGACTTTCACACCGCATAACAGCATTATAATAGCAGGAGATATTAATATAAATATTCGTCCTAAGACATCAGAACCGTCACAGGAAAATAAAAACAGAATGTGTTATTTGGACATGCTTGCTAACCATGGTATACTAGCCGGGCATGTCTTACCTACAAGATTAAATAACTGCCTAGATCATATTATGTTGAAAATAAATAAATTTAAGTACAAACCATCAATTGCAGTTATGCATACAACTGTTTCGGATCACTTCACAACATTTTTATCAATCTCTAAATTAAAAAACCAACCGAAAGATAATAAAACAAAAACCACAATAAATTTTGAATCTGCTCTAAAACATTTACAGAGCACAAATTTAACTCACTTATTATTTTGCAGTGACCCAACGGCTGTGACTAATAAAATTATAGATAAAATAATAGAAAGTGTTAAACTCAACTCTTCGGTGACGTTTATTCCATGTAGTAAAAGAATAATACAACCATGGATCTCACCTGGAATTTTACGTTGTATAAGACATAGAAATGCCCTTAAAAAAAAACTTAGAAAGGACCCTCATGATGAAATTCTCCGTATTACATACCGACGATACAGAAATTACTGCAACAATTTAATTAAGAGACTAAAAAGATTATATGATAGAGATAATATCTTAAAATCACTTAAAAATAATAAACTTCTATGGAAAAATATAAAAAGTATTACTTTCTCTAACAAAACACAGTATACTAACACGGAGTTACTTTATATAAAATCCTCACCCACTGAATCTGCAAACTACATAAACAAGTATTTTGTAAATATAGGTGCACAACTTGCTAAATTGATTCATCATAAACGAAATGTAGATATCACACCGATGCCAGATACTTATTCCCCGTTACACTCTTTTGCTTTGCTTCCCACGAACATTGACGAAGTAAAAAATATCATATTACACCTTAAAGTAAGTACCGCCCCAGGATGGGATAACATCTCTAACAAAATTTTGAAATTTGCTATTGATGACGTTGCTCCTATTATTGCTCATCTGGCTAATTTATGTTTCGAAAAAGGAGTGTTCCCTGCACCTCTTAAACAATCAATTATTACACCAGTATATAAGAGTGGGGATGTTAACGACATTAGTAACTATAGGCCGATATCTGTTCTTCCCGCCATATCAAAAGTTCTAGAAAAGCTGCTTAACATTAGATTGACTAATTATTTAAACACATTTGAATTACTATCGCCTACACAATTTGGTTTTAGACAGGGAAAATCTACAGAGGATGCCATTATTGAGTTAAGTTCTTTTGTAACGGAACAGCTTGACAGTGGCCAAAAATGCTTGTCGGTATTTTTAGACTTAAAAAAAGCTTTTGATACCGTCTCCATTCCCATCCTTATAAACAAGTTGGAACGTATCGGAATAAGAGGGACGCAGCTTTCTCTCTTTCAAAGCTACCTAACTGGAAGAAAACAAAGAGTAAAACTTCCAGGATACATAAGTGAGGATGCGGATGTGACATGTGGCGTACCACAAGGTAGCGTCTTGGGACCTACGTTATTCCTCGTTTACATCAACGACCTGTGTAGTATGAACATTCCTAATGCCAAAGTGCTTTTTTATGCCGATGATACAGCAGTGTTGATCGCTGGTGAAACCTGGGAAGAAGTTGGAACCAATGCAGAAATTACACTGGCTCGAGTTGCTCTCTGGCTGCGACATAATCTCCTTACTCTGAATGCCTCAAAAACAATTTTTATTTGCTTCAGTATAAATAATAATACGCAGCCGCGGAACGATTTCCGCTTAAAAATACATTTATGTGCTGAAGATATCAGTAGGAACACTTGCAACTGTCCAACTATAGAAAAAGTCCCACAAACGAGGTATCTTGGTGTTATTGTGGACCAAAGGTTATCGTGGTACGCTCACATAGATCATGTTATAAGTAGGACAAGAAAACTTACCTGGATATTTAAAACCCTTAGATATGTAATACCAGAGAGTTTTGAGAAGAAAGACTCTCCAAAACACCTTCTCAACCAAGTATACATCTCTCTTGCACAAACAGTAATTACTTACTGCATTTCAGTTTGGGGAGGTGCTGCTAAATCACACTTCATAAATCTAGAAAGAGCACAACGATCTAAAAGTCATGTATTTTAAAAAAAGACGTTTCCCTACCGACAGCTTGTATTGCATCAGTGGCTTGCTTTCAGTTAGGAAATTGTATGTAATCTTAATCACATTAAAAAAACACAAATCACTACCCTATGTTCCACAACCATTGACAAGGCGGCGAAAAAACATAGCCTGTCAGAACTCCTTTAAGACTGTGTTTGCCAGTAGACAATACAGTTCACGTTCCACTTTCCTATTTAATAAAATTAATAAAGAATTAAATATATATGACGCATACTACGTGACTGCAAAAAAGCTTTTAGAAGAATGGGTTCAGATAAAAACATACGATTAAATAGAATCCGTACTGAAACGCAATTAATAGCTCACACAAATGCACACACACGCCCATACACTCACATACACACACACACACACACACACACTCTGACACACACACACACACACACATCGCGCACATATATACACGCACACTAAATGACACCTCTCTAGTGTATAGTTAAAATGTCTTACTTACCTACTTATGTAAATTGTTAAATAACTATGTAAATTTGATGTTCAACTTAAACCTAAATAGAATAAGGAAGAGCGGGGTCTCCAAACACAGGCTTTTCAGCTTAAATGGAGACTCCATCCCCATCCCCTTACTAATTAAGTTAAACTTTGTTAACGAAAAATAAATATTTATTTATTATTTATTTATTTATTTATATAATATGAAGCTATACTTATATTTACATAATGAACATATTTATACTTATATATACACATACGTAAATAATACCACATAAAAATATAAAATAAATAATAACGACAAGAAATGGATTCAGCAATTAACTTATTTGTTTTACAACTGTTTCCTCCTATCACTATAAACGGAGTGCGACAGACAGACGAGCAGGCAATAAATCAAGCAGATACAAGTCAAAGACACCGAAGTAAGCTGCCCAGACTTTGCTTGTTAAGGGGGAGACGTGCTACTTTAATTTACTCGTTTTCATTTATTGAAACACTTTCTTCAGTTACAAAAAAAATCGTAATAAATAAATCCACAGAAGTAAGTAATACGTATATAAAATTATTAAAAACATATAAATTTATAAGAGTGGTAGGACATAGCGATTTATCGCTCGAACTGGAGCAGCCCGACTGGAGTAATACCTCCACCTTACAGAAGACCGCAGCCAAATAACAATCACTTCTGTGTTGTTGTGTTCCTTCGTGTGAGTAAGGTTTCCAGAGCTACTGGGGGTGCTACATTCGTAGCAGGGGTCGAGCCTTCAAGGTAAGGGCGACAAATCCAGTAAGCGTAACCCCACACTAGCGCTCTTTGAGCGTCGACGCTTGTTGAAGTTGCCTTTTCGTGCCATGTGTCCAATAGGTAAAATATTTTTTTTCCTTTACAAGTTGAAAGCATTAATTTATCACTGCAATATAAAACATTATATTGTGCGTTATTCAAATCTTACATTTCCATTTCCGAAAGCGTCGACGCTGAGCGGGCGCCGCGTCGACGCTGAGCGGGCGCCGCGTCGACGCAACGCCCAAACAACGTCGGCGCGGCAAGACGCTGACGCTCGAAAGACGCTAGTGTGGGGTCCCTCTAACAGATTTTTTATGCTGTACTTGTTGCCCTTAAGCTAGGACCTCATTGCTACTTAACATCAGGTGGGATGAGGTCAATCTTGAAGTGCAATACAAAAAAAAACATTTATCTTTTTGCATAAAATATGGCTTTACAAAAGGTCTTAAATTTAAAATACTTTGAACGTATATTTTACCAACTATTATGGCATGCAAAAAAAATATACTTAATAAATAAATATGTTACATGTAACACACGGTTGGATCAATTGCACTTTTTTATGCTGTGTTTGTTATTGTCAGAAGGAGGTTCTTATGAAATAAAATATTTAAAATATATACATTAAATAATCGACAGGACAACGTCTATTATAATATATTTTTAATTAGCTGACCCGACGTCAGCTAGTTAAAAATTAAATAACAATTGATTAATCTAAAAATGAAATACATTTAAACGTACCTCTCTTCGTAAAAGTTCATTCATATGATAAAAAAAGTGAATGTCTTATATTTTAGATAAATACACTTTATTGCACAGAAAATTGTACAGAAATTAGTTTTACAGACATAATCAAGTACAATTTAGGCGGTCTTATTGCTGGAAAGCAATCTCTTCCAGACAACCTTTAGGTAGAGGAAATTGTAGATATCGAGAAACGGGTGCGGTACCTAAAGTAACTGGTGGACCAAAAATATTTTTTTCATTATGTATAACCTACTAGCTGTGCCCGCGACTTCGTTCGCGTGGACTACATCCTTTCATGGTCGGTTTTACCCCTTTCTCCCCTAATGTTCGATACAAAAAGTAGTCTATATTTTAATCCAAGTTTCGAGCTATATTTGTGCCAAATTTCATATCTCTAGCTTCAAAAATAAACATTTTTTCATATAAACTTTCAAAGGTGGTATTACCCCCATCCCCCCCTTATTTTCTAATAAAAACTAGCCTATGTCCGTTCTTGAGATTCAACGTATGCCTATACCAAATTTCATCAAAATCCGTTCTGCCGTTTAGGCGTGAAAGAGTAACAGACGGACAGACAGACAGACAGAGTTACTTTCGCATTTATAATATTAGTAGGGATTAAATGAAACCCGCGTTGAACTCTTCCCCTTAACTCTACAATGTTAAGACATTCTTGACTCAGAATGCACATTGGTCGGCTAACGACGGTGTCTGTCTGTGTATCATTTTTTGTGCTATAGACAGAGATTAGTGGAACTATAGATAATGCTGGGAACATCATGTCAAAATTTTCGAACTGAAATAGTTGTGACAAACGTCTGGAGTAGTACAATTAGTGGAATTAGATTAGGTAGAGAGCAATGGGGGGTGTGTACCCAGCTCCTAGCCTAGGAGGTAATTCGTTTGTTGTTTTAAGTATAAAATTTTAAGTATAAGAGAGGTAGGGCATAGCGATTTATTGATTGAACTGGAGCAGCCCGACTGGTGAAACTGGTTAAGATTATTTATTTCTCAAAAAGAACTACATAATTCACTTACTGAGAAACTTATGTTACATAATACTCACACTATGCACTAAACATAATGAGAACTATAGTACTATAAAGGGCTCCACCTTACAGAAGACCGCAGCCAAATAACAATCACTTCTGTGTTGTTGTGTTCCTGCGTGTGAGTAAGGTTTACAGAGCTCCTGGGGGTGCTACATGGGCCTTATTTTTCTTTGTTATTTAATCTATTTTTTTTTTTTATTTTAAGTTTCTTCTTATTATTTATATCTTGTGTTAAGCGTCACTCAAATAGGCTGTGAGATTTCTAGGGAAGGCAGGTGATCTCCCCTGCCCCCGGTTACATTAATAAAAGGGGGAGGAACTATATTAATCCATTTGAGTGTTTTTCATTTATAATTTTGCAAGGATAGTGTATGTATTTGGTGATGAAATAACAGTAACATTCAATAGGGCTGCGTTTAATAGCCTGGGTCATTTATACCAAATTGTTTTTAATTTGATAAAAACCTAGATATAAGAATATTAGATCCGTATTTTTTCAATTGGTAAGGTGAATTTATTTAACTATGCTTACATAAAACGAATTATAAAACAAACAATTTGTTACAATTATTGACTTACCCATGCATAGATTTAAAGTCCATATTAATGCAAAAAGGATACTATAAACTTGATGAATATTTAAACGATAAACATATTATATGGGCATGATTGTCAGCACGCTCGCACACCATAGTTTTAAATTCTCTAGCTCGAAATATTGTAAATATTAGGATAACTACTGAGATTTTTGCCGGACTCTTCTCGGTAGGATTAGGTTCCGAACCGGCTGTAGCTTCAATTTTGGATTGTGTTCATTTTGACGATGCATAAGTGTTACTTGTAACCTACATGAATAAATGAATGGACTTTGACTTTGACTTTGAATGTTAGCTAGGACAACAAACAGATACGCTAACGTATCAATAGTTAGTTAGGGGAGTCTCCGCTCGTACGAGCGGGGAAGTCCCACATAGGCTGTCATCCTCACGGTACAGCATTCAAACATATTTTGCACCCCTCAAAGAATACTTACTGACGCCACACCGTTTTTACTACTATAACAGTATTGCGACCATAAACCCATTTTGAAAACAACTTTTTTCGCCTTTTATTGCCCAGTTTAGAGACAATACGTGTCATGCAAAAAAAAGGTATGTTTCCACGTAAATTAAGGTTAGGATGAGTCAATTTTGAACATGGAGTATTTAACTCATAGAGTGATAAAGAGGAAACCGGACTTAGATTTGGTTTATAAAATTAAGAAATAGTTTATTTTCGCACATAATAATAAAAAAGGGTACAGTTTAAGATGTACCCTTTTTGAGATGTACCTGATGCAACAGGGTACTGAATTATTCCTATAATGTGCGAATTGGAGCCTAAAATAGGGCTAACCTATTAATTCTGACCTCCAGGTCCCCCCCCCCCCCCCCCACGAAAAACTATAAGTAGGTCTGTTCGATTATTTATTTATTTTGGATTGCCAGAGAAAATCACATTGAAAAAAAAATAAAAATTAACTCTCACAATATACGTACAAAATGTAATAGGTAATCTTATATTATGTTATACTATTATACTTAATTTTTGACACTAATTATTTTTTGACGAACTCATTTAAAAATGACGTTAAAAAATTATTAAACCAACTTAAAAAAAAAGACTTTTATTCAAAATAATTTAACAGGTCAAAACTCTGACTGACCATTCGTCAGCTCGTGAGCACGGTTGGTGCAACCTAACCGAAACGTCGGGCAGTAAGTAGTTCGTATTAACTACTAAATAAAAATGGTGTCGCGTTTTGACCCGTTAAATTATTTTAAATGTTTAAAAAAAAGGCTAGGCCTTTTTACCTTAGCCCACGCATAGTGCCCCGAAGAAGATAAAATATACTTCTTTTCCTTTTCAATGGTTTCCTTTTTATTTATATGCATACAACCATTGATATGTGATGATATACCTAAGTAGCTATAAGACCTATTGTACTTTTGTTGCAATAAAGTCTATATATAAATTACTAGCTGTGCCCACAACTTTGTTCGCGTGGCACATAGATTTTTTTTTTACAACATCACATACATTCATTGTCAGTTTTACCCCTATCTCCTCCAATATTCGAAATAAAAAGTAGTCCATATTTCAATTCAAGTTTCGAGCTATATTTGTGCCACATTTCGTGTCTCTAACTTAAAAAATAAACATTTTCCCATATAAACTTTCAAGGGCGGTATCACCCCCATCCCCCCTTATTTTCAAAACAAAAAGTAGCCTATGTCCGTTCCAGAGGTTCAACCTACCTATATCAAATTTAATCAATCTGTTTAGTGGTTTTGGCGTGAAAGCGGGACAAACAGACAGAGCTACTTTCACATTTTTCATATAAGTATGATGTTGATTCTATTGTTAAGTTTTACACTTGCTGATTTAATTAAATTTTTGTTATTATCCATACTAATATTATAAAAGCGAAAGTAACTCTGTCTGTCTGTCTGTCCGTCTGTTACTCTTTCACGCCTAAACGGCTGAACGAATTTTGATGGAATTTGGTATAGGTATACGTTGAATCTCAAGAACGGACAAGGGCTACTTTTTATTAGAAAATATGGGGGGATGGGGGTAATACCACCTTTGAATGTTTATATGGAAAAATGTTTATTTTTGAAGTTAGAGATATGAAATTTGGCAAAAATATAGCTCGAAACTTGGATTGAAATATAGACTACTTTTTGTTTCGAATATTAGGGGAGAAAGGGGTAAAACCGACCATGTAAGGATGTAGTCCACGCGAACGAAGTCGCGGGCACAGCTAGTCTACTATCTAAAAATAAGTCGGGTTTTCCTTCCTGACGCTATAACTCCAGAACGCATGAACCGATTTCCACGGTTTTGCATTCGTCGGAAAGGTCTCGGGCTCCGTGAGGTTTATAGCAAAGAGAATTCAAGAAAAAATTCAACAGAAAAGCGGGAAAATCTTCTAAGGCGAAACGAAGTTCGCCGGGCCCGCTAGTAGCATAATTATATGAATTAAATGCAATTTTAATTTCAATTTGATGTATTTGTCTGTAAAATATGAAATTCTATTCTGAAATAAACGTGAAAAAAAGACAGACAGACAGATTTACTTTCTCATTTATAATAATAGTGTGGTTTCTGTTCAGATTACGTCTCCTGGTTATAAGCTCCATGGATTCGAAGGACAGAATTTAAAACTGTAAACTTGGGTTCTTTTTCTCACAGTTATGACATTCGCCGGGACAAACGGACAGACTTAAAACAAAAGGTACGTTCTCTTCACAGCTTATCGTAAATTGTTGTGTTTATTTACGCGAGTGCTCAATACGTAACGGTCCTTCACAAAATGCTTATGCATTTTTTTTTCCTACCTGACTTTCGATGATGGCTGCGAAGCCTTATCATCTTTACCGAGCTTTCGGGGACACGCAGATGGCTCTCACCCCTTTAATTTAAGTAACAACCGGAGGGTGCCCCCTAGCGGGGCTCGAACCTCGGCTCGGGCTGTTACTGGGACTTTGTACCCTAATGTACGTTTGGGGAGAAAAACGACCACGTGCCGGTAGCGTGAAAAGGACCCTGCTAAGGGAGGGCGCGGCGCTGACCCCCGCCGGCGGGGTTTATGCAAAAGAAGATATTCTTTTGGGAAATAATCAAAAGGATCTTGTGACGGATGAACCTATTATGATTTTGCTTTTTTGTTTGAATGTTGAATAAGTCGGAAGTGCTCTTAAGCCCGGTTCCAATATTGTACGTTTCGTAATATGTAAAAAATGACTACCCGTTTTTCTCCAACCGACTACGAGTCGTTAATTCTAATTTCAAATTTACTTTCCATATCAGCTGTCATCAGAAGTTTATAACTTACGCCTCGTATAATATATAATAATACTAGCTGTGCCCGCGACTTCGTTCGCGTGTACTACATCCTTTCACGGTCGGTTTTACCCCTTTCTCCCCTAATATTCGAAAAAAAAGTAGTCTATATTTTAATCCAAGTTTCGAGCTATATTTGTGCCAAATTTCATATCTCTAACTTCAAAAATAAACATTTTTCTATTTAAACTTTCAAAGGTGGTATTACCCCCATCCCCCCCTTATTTTCTAATAAAAAGTAGCCTATGTCCGTTCTTGAGATTCAACGTATACCTATACCAAATTTCATCAAAATCGGTTGAGAGGTTTAAGCAGGAAAGCGTAACAGACAGACAGACAGACAGAGTTACTTTCGCATTTATAATATTAGTAGGGATTACGGACCGTTTTTCAAATACATATTGTAACCAGGCATTAGCTAAGTTTGATGGAAATCGAACCAAGATGTCCGCCCAGACACAATGTCGGATTGATTGATTGATTTACTTAAGAAGTGTCCAATGCAATAATAATTAACATCTTTGTCTTTTGTTTTGAGATATTTGGGTTTTAAGTTTATAAACGTAGTAATAGTACAGAACTCAGCCTTATTGCCATGAATACATGACACTGAGCGTTCAAGACGTGTAGTCAAATATAAGAAACTCAGGACTGGAAGTGATATTGCTTAGTTTGTGAACGAGATTACTAGCTGCATGTATGAAGTGACCGAATGACGTTGATCACATATATTTAATAAATCCATTTTCTTTATTTTGCACTTCAAGTTTTGGCTCATCCCGACTGATGTTAAGTGGTAATGAGGTCCTAGCTTAAGCGCGACAAGTGCAACATAATCAATCTATGACTGGACTTGGCGCTTACCTTGAAAGCTTGACCCCTGCTTCTAATGTAGCACCCTCCAAGATCTCTGAAAACCTTAGTCACACGCAGGAACACAACAACACCGAAGTGTTTGTTATATGGCTGCGGTCTTCTGTAAGGTGGAGTTATATCGCCAGTCGGGCTGCTTCAGTTCGAGCGATAAATCGCTTTGCCCTGCCTGTCTTGACAATCATTTAGATATTTATACTGACGTTAAGTCGTTAACAAAAGAATTAATTTTGAACAGCAACTGTTCGCCCTGATGTGCAGTTTAACATGCAAGGACAATGGAATCGACGACCCTACATTAAGCCTAAGGTCACCAAAGAGGTATTAAAGTACCTAACCGGGACTCAAACCAGGAACCCTCATGGCTGCGTCGACGTCTAAATCCATCGACCACAGACCGCAGAGTTTATGGTCACTTTAAACCATAAGGGGCCCGCATTTCGTTCCTCAATGTTTTTACGATTTTCAAAACACCTTATATTTAAATTCGTGCGAGAACACAAACGCCAAGTTGTGTACAAAATACCTACAGCCCAACTGTTTACTTCGCGTGTAGCCGGCGCGGTATTTTGTTGGATTTGAACGACGAATGTGCAGAATGTATTACACACTACCGGACTCACACACCTACTTACACATAAGCACATTCACACAACAAATGCACGTAATATAGTATAAAATATGTTGTTTTATAAATTTTAAGACTTTCGCGATTCATTTTAAACATCCCTACTAATATTATAAATGCGAAAGTAACTCTGTCTGTCTGTCTGTTACGCTTTCCTGCTTAAACCTCTCAACCGATTTTGATGAAATTTGGTATAGGTATACGTTGAATCTCAAGAACGGACATAGACTACTTTTTATTAGAAAATAAGGTGGGTAGGGGGGTAATACCACTTTTGAAAGTTTATATAGAAAAATTTTTATTTTTGAAGTTAGAGATATGAAATTTGGCACAAATATAGCTCGAAATTTGGATTACAATATAGATCAATTTTTTTTTTCGAATATAAGGGGAGAAAGGGGTAAAACCGACCATGAAAGGATGTAGTACACGCGAACGAAGTCGCGGGCACAGCTAGTTTAAAATAATTTAACGGGTCAAAACGCGACACCATTTTTATTTAGTAGTTAATAGAGTCAGCTCGTCACCACGATTGGTGCAACCTAACCGAAACGTCGGACAGTAAGTACTTCGTATTAACTACTAAATAAAAATGTTTTAATTTTTATCAATATAGTTGTATCTTACGTGACCTGCTTCGCCTAGTGTTAGAGTCACTGTTTCGTTGTATTTGTAAAGCTCAAGTTTTTGGCACATAAACCCATTATTTTTATTATTTCATTTGGCTTAAAAAATATATTTAAAAAACATTGGAGCCAGTATACAAACATATTTGCAATATACAAAATGGCTCTTCCTAGCCTGATGGTTAGCACGAAAGGAACCCACTACGCGATGACAACGGTTTCTATACCATAATATCCTATCCATTAGCATCGCCATACTGGCCCGCCAGATGTTTCTTCATGCTCCTTGTGAAGGAACTCATGTCAAAGAAAGTAGGAAACACATGAGCCGGCAACGAGTTCCAATTCTTAATGGTGCGACAAAGATATGAGTTACCAAACTTTTTGGTTCCCGATGGAATATTTTCCACGGTGAAGCGATGTCATCGGTGGCCGGGTCTTGTGGTTCTGTGAAGGAAAAGGGAGGGTGGGGTATATGTTTTTCACTTACTAGGTCCTGCCCGCTCGTTTCTCATGTCTCATGTAATGTCCCGTTGCAGGACTGAGGTCTCCATCTTTCAAATCAATTCATCGTTACAACAATGAATACTGACTTAATCACAACGCTTTCTGAATGCAAATCGATGGTGACATAGCAAACTTTGCTTGACCCCCCCCCCCCCAATTTTCAGTACTTAAGCCATTAGACGATCGAGACGTAAAAAAGAAAAAACAACAAAAAAATCTGACATTAGTCGCTAAACTTGGCTCTGTTGTTACAAAACTGCAAAATATTTTACGACACATACTTTTTCCTTCGCCTTTACCGGGACAAAATGAACTTAATGAACAGGAATTAAGTTTTAAATTGGCTTAAACAGACGCCGTATTGATGGGCATTAATAAATTTGACAAGGGAATAAATGGCGAACGAAAGAATGATATGGATAAGGATATAATGATTTTTTAAAGTTAAAAAATATGATCGCATCTTAATTATTTTTCTCAGATAAAAGCAGATAAATCCTAGCTATTACGTTGACTATACCGTTTGCCATAATAACTTACGTAGGCTACTGAGGGATTTTTTCAAAATGTATAATCCATTTTGTGGTGGCAGCCATACAAAGCCAATTTCCTTCAAACATAGCTTTTCTTCTATATTACACTTCATGATTGACCTCATTTTACCTGGTGTTATCGCCCTTAAGCTAGGACCTTATTACCACTTAGGTAATAAGGTCCTAGCGTAAGGGCGATAAGTACAGCATCTATTACTGGATTTGTCGTCCTTACCTTAAAGGCTTGACACCTGCTGCTAATGTAGCACCGGGGGGTACCCCCCTTACACGCAGGAACACAACAATACCGAAGTGATTGTTATTTAGCTGCGGTCTTCTGTAAGGTGGTACCTCCACCTTTTACCAGTAGGCCTGCTCCAGTTTAAGCGATAAATAGCTATGCCCTACCTATCTAAGCTAAGATCAAGATCAATTCGCCTTTGAAATAACAAAAATCTATCCGGCATCGTTCCTGGCGATTTTGACGTGTCTGTCTGTCAGACAGAGACAGACAGACAGACGCGTCCAATATAACACCTTTGTTCAGAGCTAGTAAATAAAAGGGGGTTATAATTAATCAAGCATAAAAAAATACTAAATAATAACAAATTTCGACACAACCAAATACGCCTTTTACGTATCTTTGATGAATAAAAACAAATTAACAGAAAGTATTTATTTTGACTAAAATAACTTTCCACGAAATTTAGACAAAAAAATACAGTAAACCATTAACTTTGTTGCCAGCTTTAAAAAACACTCTCTAGCCAAAACTGCCAATTTGTTTTTACAATGACTTTATGACGTTTCGGTCGTAACTGTTAAGTAATTAAGCAAGCAATTAGGTGTTTTTGTTGCTTTAAAACTTGTCAAGGTGGGAAACAAAGGATACAGTTATTTTCCAGTGAAAATAGTTTCGTGTGAAACAGGCCTAGTTTGCGCGACGCAAGTAAATTTTATCGCCGTCTTTAGAAATGTCTAAATCAACACGTCAACTGCTGATTGGCTGAAAATACGAGTACGTTGTACTATCACCCTATCAACAGTATAGAAACTTTTGTCGTCTCATGCGATAAATTTGATTTTTTAAAAGAGTCTAGTCATGCTCACTAAAACGTCAATGTGGTGATGTAACTATGTGGCGGGTCGTTACATTCCCTTCAATATGGTTGAGTGAAGCGATGGCTAGCACATAATACTTGTGAACAGGCGCCAAGGGACTGGTCTGATCTAACCACAAAAATATACTATGTCCCTACACTCATTAAACTTAAGCTGTGTGAAATGGTCCAATGTAATTAAGGTTTAAGGTTTAAAGACATTTATTCCCATAAAGACAAACGTCACTTACATGATTAAATACACGTTCGTTGACATACATACAACAAAACACAGCTGTAAACATTACCGCATATAAATAAAACAAAACATAATTATTTTGTGAACACTAACATTTACGAACAGTTTATAGGTAATTACGTTTAAATTTGAACGATTCGATTATGATATTATTTTATAGCACCTTTGTTTCCATTAAATGATAATTAACGCATGCTTTATTTAAATAGCCCCCGTAACTAAAGACGCATTCACTTACTTTCTCTCTTATAATTAATGTCAAAAAGGAAATCCTTTCTTTATCCTTTTGCATGGTAAAGAAAAAGCCTCTACCGTAGAAATTAAATTGATCATTTTAATAAGAAGTCCGTAACATTTTCTTTAACGTACTCCAATGATCTAGTTAAAAGTAAAGTAATAATTAGAAAACCCCATAACTTCCGTAGCTTTGCCTCGAACCCAAAACCTTGAGATCATAATGTGTGGGTATATATTTTTTAAAGAATCACACTATAAGTTACCGAAACTGATATAAATAAATAGATAAAAGGTATCATAATCATAATTCATTCATTTATTAATGTTGTTACAAGTAACACTTATGCATCGTCAAAATGAATATAAACCATAATTCAAGCTACAGCGTACTATACTTTTATTTATTTTAGTAGCACATCTACTTTTACATTAAATCCATTCAGTAGTTTTTGCGTGAAAGAATACAATCGTACATATGGACACTCATATTGTCGACGACTCGTTGTGTATATAAACTTGTTTAAATTATTTTATGTACAGGTCATCTTCGACACAAGTCGGTTGTCTGCTGTTTTTTTTGTCTGGTCACGTCAAATGGTTTTTAAATTTTTGTTATTTTTAATACACTTTTTCCATTCAAACCAGTTTTATTACATACATATATATCTACCATTTTATTTTTATTTTTCTTTATTAGGATAACCGACAAGAAAATGCTGACATTGTAAATTTACAATGTCAGCATTTTCTTGTCGGTTATCCTATAACACTATAACACTATAACACTCTTAAAAACTACGGCTTTAATAATATTAGTGGAATAAAAACGAAGACGCATCCATATTAATCCAACGCTCAAAACTCATACACTAAAATAAAGAGCGATATGAACGAATGATATAATTGAAAATCGCTTCGGATATATAAATAATGCTCTACACCTCGCGCGGCCAACAAATGTGCGATATTTACATACAAATTCGACGTTTGCCAAATTGAGTAAGAATTTCAACGTCTTTATGTACTTTTGGTGCAATTTTGTAAGCAATTCACGTGAATTGATTAAAAATCGGATGAATGCGAATAAGAGTCGCATTTCAGCGGTTCCGTAGTTTGAATAAACCACTTAAAGTGATGTCTACTATGTGACCTAAGAGAGGTAGGGCATAACGATTTATCGCTCGAACTGGAGCAGCCTTACAAAAGACCGTAGCAAAATTACAATCACTTCGGTGTTGTTGTATTCCTGTATTTGAGTAAGGTTGCCAGAACATCTGGGGGGTGCTACATTAGTAGCAGGGGTCAAGCCTTCAAGGTAAGGGCGACAAGTCCAGTAACAGCTTTATTACGCTGTACTTGTCCCCCTTTAGCTTAGACCTCATTACTACTTAACATCAGGTGGGATGTGGTCAATCTCAAATCCTTTATCAAAGTAATTAAATAAAGATTAGTATTTGTTGGTAATTAATTTGATTTCATTTATTTATTTATGTTTGTTTAAACCGTAAATAATCTATGGAAATTTATATATTTGTTTAATATATAGGTATTTATTTATTTATTATAGTTTTATTTCTTTTTATGTATTTTTCTATATTAATCTCGTTATGGTATTTATATTTTCTGTTAGTATTTTTCTCAATAAACATTTTGCACGGCAGTACCCGTTTCTCGATATCTACTATTTCCTCTACCTAAAGGTTGTCTGGAAGAGATTGCTCTCTAGCAATAAGACCGCCTATATTGTACTTGAATATGTCTGTAAAATCAATTTTTCTGTGCAATGAAGTGTATCTTTCTATCTATCAATCTTGAAGTGCAATAAAAAAGAACTTCTGATTCAAAGTTATTGCAAGTGAATCGGCTGTATCTCTCGCTTAATGTAATGTAGCTTTACATATTGGATTTTTAATGTTTATTTCATGGGTTTTCTAGATTCAGTAAGTGGAAATATCCATTGCTGATAGTTGTTTCAAGAATTCGCACCGTAATCGGTCGTACGTCTTTTAAACAGTCTCTCTTTGAAATTTATAAGTGTGTTTATACAAAAATTGTTCATACAAACATCGGAATATTACGGTTTCGGTTCATTTGTCGTATGCGATGCTTTCTGAGTTTTATTAAAGATTTGGTTGACTCATTTCTGCTTCTAGAATAATAATAAATATTATAAAACGTGATGTGTATCTGATCTCAAAGTATCAACGACCTCCGGACTTTAGCAGCGCACCATCTCTAAGTCCCGGGTTTGATTCCCGGATGGGTCAATATAAAAAACAAACATTTCTATATTGTCTTGAGTCTGGGTGTTCTGGTACTGTCATTGTTTATGATTTCTGTTACAAAAGTGCTTTAGCTACTTAATAGTACTGTTACGAGCTTCGGGTTCGTGACAATGAAAACAGCCGATAAAAATTACCAAAAGTTAGACTTTAATTAAACGCCACTAATTACAACTTTAAAACGCACTAATTAAAACAACAATCGCTCCCAAGTCGCACTTCAAGATCGCTTTCAAAGTAATCACTTATATCGCTAATTCAATACAACACCATAGCAAAATATGTGATGTTGTCCAAATATTAATTTATTATATGTATAAACCTAAACAGGGTGGATTTTAGCGGGGCGTCATCTCTGAGGTCCTGGTTTCCATTCCCGGTCGGGTCTAAGTTTTCAAAATTGTCTCGAGCCTGGGTGTTGTGATACCATCATTATTTTTCATGTGCTTTAGCTGCTTATCAAGATTAAAGCAACGTATACGATGTAATTGTAGTAGGTATTTTTGTTTTTTTTTTTAAATTGATTTTGAAACTAACTGAAAGTATACTAAAAGTATGAATTACTCAGTTTAATCTGCATTTTTTTATATATTACACTTCAAGATTGACCTTATCCCACCCGATGTTAAGTGGTAATGAGGTCCTAGCTTAAGGGTGACAAGTACAGCATAATAAATCTGTTTCTAGACTTGTCACCCTTACCTTGAAGGCTCGACCCCTGCTACTGATGTAGCACCCCCCAGGAGCTCTGGAAACCTTACTCACACGCAGGAACACAACAACACAGAAGTGATTGTTATTTGGCTGCGATCTTCTGTAAGCTATAAATCGCTATGCCCCCTCTTAAACATAACCTTACGAAGAACTTGATATTGATGCGATCCCAAGATAAAAGCAATTTCCGATGCAAAATTACAGATTATGGAGCCATGAATTTAACGCCTTGCGAAAAAACGTTGAAAAACAAAATGGCTGACATAATGTGTCAAGACGAAATGAATACAGCTTTGAATGTAAAGCGAAGATTATTTGTGTTTAGGGTGCCGTAGTCAAATGGCGGAGAAACGGCACCCTTATGGGTTCGTCATGTCTGTCCGTCCGTCTGTATGTCACGAACACTTATTTCCGAAACTATAAGACCTATAGTTACTGTTAAAACTTTGTATGTAGATGTAAATTCAAATTCAAATAGTTTATTGCTTTCATGTTGTACAAAATGGCTCCTAAATTACAAAATGAAGTTTAAAACATGAACCCTGTAAGGGCACTGCAAACAATTAAGCACTTATATAACTAATAGTAATACATTGTTATTTCAAATTTACATGTGGCGGTCTAGCAGGAACTCTGACAATGAATAAAACCCTTTAGTTATCAGATATTTTTTAAGTGACTGCCTGGATGTATTAATATTGTCTTCCAGCTTGTAACATTCCGGGATCTTGTTAAAAATTTTCACACACATGCCAAAGGGACCAGATCTTACCAGTTCTAGTTGTGAGTTGGGTGCGGCTAATTTTGTTCGGGGTCTTAAATTTTGGGGACGTAAATATAGTGGGAACATGTTAGGATTCTTTTTTACAAACAAACAAACTTCTAAAATGTACATACCAGTTAATGTTAGAATTTTTTCTTGTTTGTATTCTGTGATTCGCAATAAGATTTTTTACAAAACGAGAAATATAAAACAACAAATTTTAGGGGCTCCCTATACATAAAACCGAATCTTTTTTCCTCAAACCAATACGTGTAGGGTATATGGATAGGTCAAAAATGATATTGAGGTTTCTTATATCATTTCTTCCAAATTGAATAGTTTACGCGAGAGACACATCCAAAGTGATAACATGTGTGAAAATTACTAACCGTTTTTCTCCCACCTATCTATCTACGAGTATCCGTAATTCTAATTACAAATTTACTTTTCATACCAGCTGTCATCAGTCGGCAATCAGTCGGTTTTAGCTTACGCCTCGTATAATTTATAACTATCCGTAATTTGAACGGATCATTTTTCAAATATTGAAACAGATCATGAATGTTTTTGTATGCAATTTGTTATGAAGATAGATGAAATGTTAGATTAATAAATAATATAAATAAATAAATGCGCCAGACAATCACACCAATCGCCTGGTCTCAAACTAAGGTTTTCCCTTGTACTATGAGTACCAGACGACGGATACTAACTGGGGGCGTCATCCCAGTACACCCAGACCCAAGTCAATTGAGAAAAGTTCGTTTTCCAAATTGACCTGACCGGGAATCGAACCCGGGACCTTACGCGCTTTGGGCGCCTACCTTAGCCACTGCGCCACCGAGGTCGTCAAATATAATATAATAAACATAAGCTTGCTGTTTCACATCTAGGACTTCATAAAATTAGTAATTCTTTGTGGGGTTAAGTCTGAAGCTTTTCAATAAGCTGCCAGAAAATATCACTGCATTACCTATGCATAGATTTAAGTCTCTGATAAAAAATTGTTTAATGAAAAAAGGCTATTATAAAATAGAGGACTATATTAACGACAAAGATGTTTGGATTCGATAGCATTAAATAAATTAAATATGTACATTAGACATAAGCTATATTGTCAATACATTTTTATTTATTTTTTTGCATGATTTATACCTACCATATGTGTCAGTTTTTGAAAAGAGTAACTATCGAGTTTCTTGCCGGTTCTTCTCGATAGAATCAACATTCCGAACACGGTGGTAGTTTACTTTACTTGACGATTCATAAATGCTTTTGTTAAAGTTTACATGAATAAAGACATTTTCTATTATATTCTATTTCTATTCTATTAAAATAGGATACCTTTAATCTAGACATACGCGGTAAAAGTCACAGGCTATATCGCGCTTACAAATACAACACTTAAACAATTACCATCGAGACAGTAAAAACAAAATGGCGCCCTGCCGTTAAAAAATAATAATTAATTGAATAAATTTGCGCGGAACGCCGATAATTCAATGGTTATTGAAATATATGAAAACTTTGGCTCTGTCACCGGTGCTTTGGTATTCCTTCGTGATGAAGGGAGGGATACACCGAGAGTGTGAGGAACGTATGTTCTTTAATAAAAGTGGAAGTACTTCCGCCGAGCTAGGTGTTATCTGCTCGGGGACCAAGGCCCAACTACCAATCTTGGTTTGTTGTATATATAGCTAGTGGCGACGATAACTCTGCCATCGCGATGTAGGATCGATGTATTGATCGGCTAATCGTGCATTACGTATGGAGCGTTGTATACTATGACAATTCTGCTGTGGCTGTATTAGACGACCACCGTGGCCGAGAGGCGAGCGTGCCGGACTTTGGCGTCGCGCCATCTCAGAGGTTCCGGGTTCGATCCCCGGTCGGGTCAATATGGGAAACGAACTTTTCTGTATTGTCTCGGGTCTGGGTGTTGTGGTACCGTCGTTGTTTCTGATTTTCTGTAACACAACTGCTTTAGCTACTTACCACAGAATCAGAGCAATGTATGTGATGTTGTCCAATATTTATTTATTTATTTTATTTTATTTATTTATTTGTGTCGTTTGCGTTATTTCAAGATAAAATATACCCTGTATGGTAACCTAGCATTTTATTTAACTTTCTACGAATTTAAATTAAATACATTCAGTATTTTTTGTGATATATAATAACAAGCATGCACCAGGCATCCTGCCGCATATTCTTACATACTTTTGGGGTTTTTTATTTAAAAACTTTATTGCACAAACAGTGGACTTAATTTAATTGCTAGGAGCATTCTCTACCAGTCAAACGTTGGGTCATGCAGATAGTTCGTTTATGGGTGCGGTAACAGTAAAAATGTGAGTATGGATTACAACAAAAAATAATAATAATAAATAGCTAAACAACTCGGGAATAGAATATTCATAAATAGGATCATGATAAATAAATATAATAATTAAACAAAATAAAATATATAAATATAAGCAAACAAGTGAATAAATAAAGCAAATCAATTGAACAAACAAAATATTTATATAAAGGATTATAGTATATATTAGTAAAAAAATATATATTTATAAATAAAACACTATAAATAACATGAGAGTAAGTATGATATATGTTAGCCTTGTATCTAATCTATCTAGATAGATAGATATACTTTATTGCACAAAACTTTACAGAAATAGGTTTTACAGATTGATTATAGTACAATTTAGGCGGTCTTATCGCTAGAAAGCGATCTCTTCCAGACAACCTTAAGGTAGAGGAAATAGTAGATGGCGAGAAATTCTAATCTAGCTATTAAATTTCATCTAAATCTATTCAATAGTTTTTTCGTGAAAGAGTAAATAAAATATCTACATTGTAAATGTATTAATACATTCCGATTTAGTGGTTTTTGAGTTAAAACGGGACGTCATAACTAAGAAATCACTGTATGTCCTTTCGTCAGTCCGCCCGTCTGTTTATAGCCAGGTTATATTTCAAGAACTGTGCAAGGCAGTTTTGTTACCCTTTTGGCTTGATATCTGTAATTTCAAGAGATAGACACTTGACAAAATACTTTCTCTTAATTTTTTTAATAATAAATGACAAATTTAATTTAAAAAAGGAGGGGAGCTCTCATCAATCAATGTATTTTTCTTCTTTTCGATATTAAAATGTGCATCAGGTTTAAAACGATTGAAATATTGACAAAATAAATGTTTGTGTGCCTACTGTCTACATGCTTAATGGTACGGAACCTTCCAAGCCCGCTTCGCATTTACCAGTTTTCTAAAACATTTTACCAAAAATATTTGTCTCAGTACACGCCGTTCCTAATAGCGTGCGATTGCCCCTTTTATCATATTAAACCCGGCCCCCACCTGCTCTCAGAATGCCAACAAAACCTCTATATGAGTGCTAAAACAGACGATGAATAAATAATAATGTGACTTAAACAACCTCTTTTGATATTTAATTAATTTGATTCCGAATCTTCGAACTTTATAAACAGACCAGTGTTTTCCCGCTAACTCCCGTTCCCGCGGGAATTTTGCAATATCCTGTTGCAACTAAGCTTTAAGTTTACTAAGGTACTTCCATGCCAAATTTCAAGCGGCTAACTTAAGCGGTTTAGATTTTTCATACAATAGGATTTTCCCGCTGATTCCCGTTCTCGTGGGAATTTCGGGAATTCCTTTCTTAGTGCACCTCTACGGCACTTGAAATTTGGAAGGGACGTAGCTTACTACGTCCCTTCCAAATTTCAAGTGCCTTCGTTCAGCCGTTTAGGTTGTGCGTTGATATGTCAGTCAGTTTCTCCTTTTATATAAATAAATAAATGCGCCAGACAATTACACCAATCACCTGGTCTCAAACTAAGGTTTTCCCTTGTACTACGAGCACCAGACGACGGATACTAACTGGGGGCATCATACCAGCACACCCAGACCCAAGTCAATTTAGAAAAGTTCGTTTACCGAATTGACCCGACCGGGATTCGAACCCGGGACCTTTCGCGCGTTGGCCTTAGCCGATGCGCCACCGAGGTCGTCATATATTTAGATTTGAACTATTAAAATAAGTAAACGGGTCAAAACGCAACAACATTTTTAATAGAATAGAATAGAAAATGTCTTTATTCGTGTAAACTTTTACAAAAGCATTTATGAATCGTCAGATTATGTTAAACTTCCGCAGTGTTCGGAATGTTGATGCTATCGAGAAGAACCGGCAAGAAACTCGATAGTTACTCTTTTCAAAACTTAAAAAAATGGTAACATGCATAAAACACTGAAATAGCTTATGTCTAGTGTACTTAATTAATACGAACTACTTACTGCCCGACGTTTCGGTTAGGTTGCACCAACCGTGCTCACAAACTGACTGGTCTCGCTCGTCTTCGTCTGTTCGGGGGAGCTTGCCAATCTTCATCCACCCTCACATTGTCACATAACAAAATGTTATTGAAGTCACTTCGACACACTACACTGACAGTATCCGGAATTGTTTTTGATCGTTCTAACCGCGGTAAACATTTGCTAATCACTGGATTCCATGCTGAAATTTTTTTTTTTTTTATAACGCACTTCAAGATTGACCTCATCCCACCTGATGTTATGTGGTAATGAGTTCCTAGCTTATGGGCAAAAAGTATAGCATAGTAAAACTGTTACTAGACTTGTCGCCCTTGCCTTGAAGGCTTGACCCAGGGGTCAACCAAGGCTTGACCAAGGTGCTACTAACGTAGCACCCCCCCAGAAGCTCTGGAAACTTTACTCACACACAGGAACACAACAACACCGAAGTGATTGTTATTTGGCTGCGGTATTCTGTAAGGTGGAGGTATTTCACCAGTCGGGCTGCTCCAGTTCGAGCGATAAATCGCTTTGCCCTGCCTCTCTTCTGACTTAAATCCGTCTTCTCTAATTTGAAATTTCTGAATTTTTTGTGCTTTTTTTCAATAGCTTTACGTACTATCCTAGTATGGTAGTGGCGATCGTTCGAGGGGATTTTAGGGTCGTGCAACTCCAACCAATGATTAACTTCCATTTCTAACAGATGTTCTGCTACCGCGGAATTATTAGTCTGAAGTTTTGAGATTTTACCCGTTAACTTATTTTAAAGTCTTAAATTTTATGTTTTAAAGTTGTCTTAACCCATTAACGGCCACAATGAAAACACTGGTGAAAATCTTTCAAAATGTTTATTTAATTATTGGTTACAAAGCTACTAAATAGAACGTTATATAATTTGAGAAAAATAATTAGGGTTCCGTAGGAGGGGGTGTACTTGATTGGGTACAGCGGCGTGTTACAGGTGATAATTTTCAAAACATTGCCTTTCTACACACAATGTTTTTAAATACTTCTTACACTGCCAACGAACTCGTGCGACATACAAAACAATGCAATGGTTTTTCAAGTTTTTTAGGATAGTGTCCTATACCATCTTGAGGTAAACCTGGTACTGCTGAGGATGAAATTCGAGCTTTTTGCTGGGTAGTTTGACGCAAATAGAATCTTGCAATATTACGCCTAAATAGTAGCTAATCCATTTTATCATCATGGCTCATTACATGTAACTGCCACGCATTCGAAATAGCCATTTCAATCATATAAGTAAATAAAACCCACCACCATTTTTTCCCATGAATTGCTATCCTATATAGAGCGATAGACTGGTCCAGCTCGTCCACTCCTCCCATGTTCCGATTATAAGTTTGAAATAGATTTGGTATGTTGACATCAGTCTTGCTTCGTTGTACAGGATCCCATCGTTTTACAGCTCCCAATGGTTCAATGGTATCGTAGTTTGTTGCGATAGTACAGACACTGTTATCTTTCCATCTTACTAACAGAATTTCATTTTTCTTATCAAATCGGGACACTTTGTTCGATTCTCACGTATAGTTCCAGTAGCTCGATATCCTTCTTTGTTGAGATCTATCATAAGTTTATAATTGGTAAAGAAATTATCGAAAAACACTTGATGGTTTGCTGGATTAGTCCCCAATATTTTAAGTAAGGATTTGACTACTCTTGATCCCAATGGTTCGCTAGATGCTTCAACGGCCTTCCCGCAATAAAAATCAAAAGCATAGCAGTATCCCGCAGAACTTGCTGCCACTCAATTTTTGTAGCGAAACCTTAGTGGCTTGCCTCTGATAAACTGCTTAGCAGGATGATGACCGAAATATTTTACGATCCATTGCGTATTCATACTCCCCTTCGCTGTGACTATCTTCTAAAACGGCTCGAACTGCTTCTTCCAAGCGAGAATAGTTCGTAGGAACGTTAAAACGTTTAGAACTCATGGTATCCAAAATCTGAAAATAACGTGAAATTGTTATATGGAACCCGCCAGTGTACTCCTACAGGTACAGCACGGTTTCAAGTAGCCTAACTTGGTGAATATTGACCGTAAAACTAATATGTATCCTTTATTTTATAAAAAAGGTTGTAAACTAAATAATAAAAGCACATTCATTGTAAATGTAACACTTTTAGAATTTAAATAAAATAAATCATTGCACTTACCCGTGTCGATGTTTTCGGCGCCAAATTGAAATGACAGAAATAACAGATACTTTCTATCTACCCACGTATACTGTCAACACTTTATAAAATGGTTTATCTGCTGTCAATTAGAATGATAAAAAACTGACAATTCTGAAAAATAATACAACTACCCTGATTTATTTAAGTGTACCTGATTGGGTACGGCAGCGCCAAATGGGTTGACTGTCGTAGATGGAGGAAATATGAATATAATGATTAAGCTATTTCCTGCTGACTTCCATAACGCAACAGAAGTATTGCTTCCGAGTTGATACTCGTACCTCTTAGCGCTTCATGCAAGCCTAGTAGCCTACCTAGAAACGGTAAAAATACAGTCATGCTCACTAAAATGACACTAGCTGTGCCCGCGACTTCGTTCGCATGGACTACATCCTTTCATGGTCGGTTTTACCCCTTTCTCCCCTAATATTCGAAACAAAAAGTAGTCTATATTTAATCTAAGTTTCGAGCTATATTTGTGCCAAATTTCATATCTCTAACTTCAGAAATAATTTTTTTTACATATAAACTTTCAAAGGTGGTATTACCCCCATCCCCCCCTTATTTTTTAGCCTATGTCCGTTCTTGAGATTCAACGTATACCTATACAAAATTTCATCAAAATCCGTTCAGCCGTTTAGGCGTGAAAGAGTAACAGACGGACAGACAGACAAACAGACAGAGTTACTTTCGCATTTATAATATTAGTATGGATTCACGGACTATGAGTCAAAATTATTAAAAAAAAAGTATAAAAAAGTTTCCCTTTACACGTATTTTATGTGATTAACGCTTTATCTTGAAATTAATCCCCTATTGATCCCCTATGATCCAGTTACTATGATCAAGTATCCCAGAATAGGAGACACTTGTTGCTTTTGGAAAGTTTTGGAAAATAAAAAAAATAATATGAAGCACTCATAAATATAATAATCAAAATCAAATAATGGGGAACAGTAGTAACTGAAAATTGAAAAAAATATAAGCAAGAAATCAGACTGGTGATCAAGTCTCCCCAGTTTCCCTTAAGCGATAACTGTGTGGCTGATCCTAAAGGTAGTCTGGAAGAGATTGCTTTCTAGCAATAAGACCGCCTAAATAGTACTAGATTATGTCTCTAAAACCAAACAGGTTGTTTGCGCATGGGAAATCCGCTAGATGGCGATAGGCGTGAGGTCCAACTGCTATGTAATTGGTCATTTAAATGTCATGGTGACATGCCTGTCAATGTCATGTAAACCATAACCAATCACGTAGCAGTTGGACCTCACGCCTAAGTGTCGCCATCTAGTGGATTTCCCATGCGCAAAGACCCTCATTTCTGTAAATTTGTCTGTGCAATAAAGTGTATCTATTTATCTTCTTTTGACGACCTCGGTGGCGCAGTGGCTAAGGTAGGCGCCCAAAGCGCGTTAGGTCCCGGGTTCGATTCCCGGTCAGGTCACTTTGGAAAACGAACTTTTCTCAATTGACTTGGGTCTGGGTGTGCTGGGATGACGCCCCCAGTTAGTATCCGTCGTCTGGTACTCATAGTACAAGGGAAAACCTTAGTTTGAGACCAGGTGATTGGTGTGATTGTCTGGCGCATTTATTTATCTATCTGATCTATCAAGGTAGGGCCTTAGCTATTTACGTTAAATATATTAAGTTCTACACCTGGGTTCCTTTTATAGCACAGGGAACGACTAAGAAAAGATTTAGCAAATCCAAGGGTTCAAAGTCAACATTGTATTTTTATTTTGCACTTTAAGATTAACCTCATCCCACTTGATGTTAAGTGGTGATGAGATCCTAGCTTAAGGGTGACAAGTAAAGCATAATAAATCTGTTACTACTGGAATGGTCGCCCTTACCTTGAAGGCTTGACCCCTGCTACTAACGTAGCACCGCCAGGAGTACTGGAAACCTTACTCACACGCAGGAACACAACATTAGCTAATAATGTTCATTGTACCCGGTCAATGCCTGCGGGCAAATTTGAGGTACCTAAAGTAAATAACTACTTACTTTGGTGATAAAACGTTAATGATACGGTTACCATACCTATTAAATAGTTTGCCCGAGGATATACGCCGGGAGCAAAACAAAAATATATTTAAAAGAAAACTCAGAAAATATTTTTTAGCTAACTTAGCTTAGCAACTTAAGTTCTTATTTATTAAGTTAAAGACTCATGATCCCACAGACAAACTACGTAAATAGTTTTCTGGGACTACTGTCAACTTTTTTAACCGTTAATTGTTTAATAAATACATAAATAATAATAATAATAACACAGAAGTGATTGTTATTTAGCTGCGGTCTTCTAAGGTCAAGGTATTTCACCTGTCGGACTGCTCCAGTTCGAGTGATAAATCGCTATACCTCTCTTTTTTTTTATATTGCACTTCAAGATTGACCTCATCTTACCTGATGTTAAGTGGTAATGAGGTCCTAATTTAAGGGTGACAAGTACAGCATAATAAATCTGTTACTGGACTTGTCGCCCTTACCTTGAAGGCTTGACCCCTGCTACTAATGTAGCACCCCCCAGGAGCTCTGCAAACCTTACTCACACGCAGGAACACAACAACACAGAAGTGATTGTTATTTAGCTGCGGTCTTCTGTAAGGTGGAGGTATTTCACCAGTCGGGCTGCTCCAGTTCGAGCGATAAATCGCTATACCTCTCTTAAAGCCTAAAGTCATACTGCATAATTTAATTCCAAATTCGATTCAAGCTTGATAATGTTTTTAGGCTTTGTTTTGCCGGTCGCAATAGTGCATTTACAAATTGTTTGATCGCAGGTAGATAAGTAAGAATGAAGATTAACCAGCCCAAAAATAATTTACGCATACAAAATGGTATCTACAAAATAAACATTCCGAAAAAAACTTAATCGTAACGACCCCGATCAATAAAAACTCCTTGAGCGTGTGACGTTTTATTTTTTTCAATAAAATCCCGCCATTCTTCATTTTAAACATGGCGTGATACCATCAAAAGAGTTTATTCAATAAAGTTTTTATTCTGATCATTATCTCCTATAGGACACCCGGATGCAATGCCTTGTAGAAATTCCCTAACCGTCTATGGGAATTAAAAAAAAACGCATCAAAGTAAACATTCGAAATATCCAGGGATGTCTTAGTAATATCATTTTTAAATTCTTTATGATCGTTCTTAAGGACAGCTCTCATAACTGGCCACTAAAAAACCATGCCCCTCTCTGTCTTTTGTTACGGACTAGACTGAGATAGAAATACGAATGTCGAAGCGCGGGCAAGCGAAAGAGAAACAAAACGGACGGTCGTTTCTTTTTTTTTATTTGAAAATACCAAAAATGTGTTCCTTTTTTAAATAAATAAAACGCGCGCACGCGGTGAGACAAATGTTCTTCGTTCGTTCTTTGCATGTATTTAGATGTTCGGAAATCGAAATCTTTTGAACTTGTCACTGTTTTTTTTTTCTTGGCTGTACGCAAAGTTATTCTTGCGCGGCCCAAGCTGAAATAAAATGATATTGAATTATTTTATGCTTTCTTTATTATGACTCGAGTCTTTAAGTATAATTTTTATTATTTGAACATACGGGATTATTAGTGGGGCATTTGGTCAGCCTTACTGCCAGATGGTTTAAGGCTGCCATTTTTAAACTGAAAAAAAGAGACAAATATGAAATATTTCAGTAAAAACTATTGCAGATATGGCTTATAGCTTCCATCAAAAATATTCCATCTACGTTTGGACATTATGAAGCGATGGCAAATACGTTATGCTCGTGAGCAGGTACCATCTTTGAAGATTGGTCATTCGTGGTCACATTATAAGAATTTTAATAGAAGACTTTTTTGAAAATACTAGTCAGAAAACCATTTTTTTTGTCTTACTAATAAAAACGTTTTATTGTCTTAATAAAAAAAGCTCGACCTAGTTTTAATATAGCTAGACTCCATTTTGGATAATGGATTGGTGAGACTTTTTAAGTAGAATGGATATTAATTATCTTAGAATAAGGAAAGTATAGAAACCGCGGCATGACAGCAACAATGTGACCGTCCACCCCAAAATAATTTTTTTTTTAACGTTTGACGTTTAAACGTTTTGACGTTTAATAATTTAAAAATGAGTATTAATATCTATTTATTCTTTGGTAATGTAGCAAATATCGATTTTAATATCGATAAAATGTAAGTGATAACAATATGGATAGTGAAGAAATAAGGATCTTTTTCTTTTGTTGATCTAAAAATAATGAATACATAAATAAATATCAGGTTGACCCGAGTCCAAAGTAAACAATTAAAGCACTTGTATTATGGAAACCAAAACCAACGGTGGAACTAGCCCAGTTTTCTTTCATAATTGCCACCAGAGTAGTACTAGCATGCTAGGATGGAGAAGACTACAAGAAAACAGTTGGAAGAATTTAACTTTTGTTTGACTGTATGCTTAGAATACCAAAATGTATCAGCATATCGACAATCCAGTACATACTTGATTTTGTTTATGATGTTTGCATAAGTATACGAAAAAATAAAATGACAGTGCTATCAAAAGATCCTGTCACAAGTATGCACTAGTATTTAAGAATACTAATAATCATAAGTATGACTATTAGTGAGCCGTATTCCCATTTAAAATATAAGAGTACATAAGCTAAAAACCAAAAACGGTTTTCGTTTATACTTAATAGTTTTATTTAATAGTGGCACGGTATTTTGAAATATATAGACAAAGGGGGGTTTTAAACATTTAATATGAAATATTTAATTTATTAGGTGTGTGGAAATATTGTTGCGTAATGGATGCGCAGATGCAAAATATATATCAAACCATGTTAAAACATGGTTTATGATAAAGTTTGTATCGATTAGTAGCACTATTCTGGAAAATATGCAATACTAATAAATTAGTAACATATATCCATAGGAATAAAATAAAGCGATTAGTAAATAGTTACGAATATAACAAATACTGTTAAATACTAGAAAGTGATTTTTTAATAATGGCCCATCACTGATTAAAATACGGCCATTAAAATTAGTCGTATTTGAAATTGAATGTATTTTCAATTTGGTAACGTTCTATTGGCAGTCTATGGTTGGACTCCAACTCCGGAGTCCAGTCCATAGATTTTCTATCTGCAGATGCGGACTCCAATACAAGCTTTGAGTGGTTTTTGTTTCAGTCACACTAGGTGGCGCTGCATGGCTAGATGCGAATAAGACAGCTACGTCCCAATTGCGGTGTTTAGCGTTACATCTAGGAATATAATATATCTGACGGCACAGTGGTACGACAGCGTGACTCACGCCGGCCAGCACGTGCACCAAGACGTCATCGCCTTCCCACTTCGCTTTAATCCCCACCACTTACCTATAAAAGGGCACGGCAGCGCTCAATCGGCACGCATTTCGAATGGATGCGTCTTGGTGTACGGACTGTGGTCTTTAGTACCCGGACTGTTACCAGCCACTCTGAACATAGGCTCGCCTACATACAGAGACTAGATATTACATAATCGTTGTAAATTATTAGATTATTAATTAGTTACTTTAAGTAAATAAGGTTACTGATATTATTTATTAACCTGTAAGTCTGCATTTACTTCTGATGTCTACCCCCTTTTTCCGACATCAGAAGTGGGATCTCACCCACCTCTAACTTTAAATCAACCACCCCCGCATTCTTTAAGCGAACAGATGTCGTTTTTTTCAAACAGTATGGAAACTATCTTTACTAAAATAGCTGAAAACCTGTCATCGGGATCCAAAGCACAGAATTTTACGCCATTAGTTAAATTTGATCCCGATGATCCAGATTCAGACATAGAAGGCTGGTGCAAACTATCTGAAGTTATAGTTTTGAACCGAAAACTAAAAGGCGTAGAGTTAATTATGGCTCTGACTCATTGCCTTAAAGGACGAGCAGCCACACTTTTGACTAAAATTGCCCCAGATCAATTCGAATGGCCAGCAGTAAAAGAATTAATGATATCCCAGTTCTCTCGCCCAATGCTTATGCAGGATTATTTTGACCAGATACTAAAATTCCAAATTAATTCTGGGGAGTCTCCAGCCCAGGCTTGCTTACGTTTGTGGCAGCTAATTGAGAAAATTCCAGATGCAAATTTGCCTGATAGTGTAATTACTGGATTTGCTATATCTGTAACTGTTGATGAAGGCTTAGACCGTCTAGATAAGTTGTTAAAGATATTGTGTGAAGCAGGATTTTCGTTTAACATAAAAAAATGTTCTTTTTTAAAAAATAAGAACTGAATACCTGGGTTATGTAATATCCGCTGGGGAAATAAGACCGAACCCAAAGAAAGTACAGGCTCTTGTTAACGTTCCTACCCCAAAAACAGTTACACAAGTTAGACAACTTATAGGTTTGGCAACTTATTTCCGTCAATTTATTCCAAATTTCTCTCAGGTAATACGACCTTTGTGCCCTTTAACAAAAGGTAAAGGTGCAGTTAGATGGACATCGGATCATGACTTAATTCATCAGAAAATAATTCAAATATTGACTTCAGAGCCAGTTCTTAAAGTTTTTGATCCTTTTTTGCCAAATAAATTGCATACGGATGCCAGCACTGAAGGATACGGGGTAGTTCTTATACAAAAATACGATGATGCACCTCATGTAGTTGCCTATTTTAGTCGAAAGACTTCAGATGCTGAGAGTCGTTATCACTCCTACGAGCTTGAGACCTTAGCTGTCGTTAGAGCAGTTGAACGTTTTCGTCATTGTTTGTATGGGCGCAAATTCACTATCTTTACTGATTGCAATTCCCTTAAAGCATCTCATTCCAAACGAGATCTAACTCCGAGAGTCCATAGGTGGTGGGCAATGCTTCAGGCTTTTGATTTTGAGATTTCGTATAGGGAGGGTCGTAAAATGGGTCATGCAGATTTTCTATCCCGAAACTTATCCAATACTAGCGCAAAACCTATAAATGTAAATTTTCTGGAATTTAATAAAGGATGGCTTATTGTTGAGCAAGAACGTAATTCCGAGCTTTCTGATTTAATAACAAAATTACGCAATGCCCAATTGCCGGATGATGTATCTCACACTTATGATTTACGACAGGGCATTTTATATAGAAAAATCCAGCGCGGAGGAGTTTCTAGTTGGCTACCTATTATGCCACGCTCTCTTGTCTAGTCTTTAATTAGTCACGTTCATAAATTAGTCACGTTCATAATGAGTTGAAACATTTGGGTGTCGATAAGACCCTCGATAAATTATACGAACTGTACTGGTTTCCTACTATGTCAAAATTTGTCAAGAAGTTTATTAATAGTTGTGTTGTCTGTAAAACCTCAAAAGGCCCATCAGGGGCACAACAAGTGCAGTTACACTCTATCCCTAAAAATCCTATGCCCTGGCATACTATCCACTTAGACCTCACAGGAAAGTTAAGTGGCAAGAGCGAACGCAAAGAATATTGTTCAGTTTTGATAGATGCTTTTACGAAATTTGTGCTTTTGGAGTATGCCCCCAACCTTAGCTCTTCTCGTGCAATAAGAGCTATAAAAAAAAAAAGCTGTTGATCTCTTCGGCGCCCCAAAACGTATAATCGCAGACCGGGGACGTTGTTATGATTATAGCGAGTTTAAAAAAATTTTTGCAAAGATAATAACATAGATCTTCACTTAATTGCTACTGGCACAAGTAGGGCCAATGGTCAGGTTGAAAGGGTCATGCGAACTTTGAAAAATATATTTACTGTGCAATGCTTGGCAGGATCAACTGGGTGAAATTCAACTGGCTCTTAATTGTACAAGGTCTAGAGTTACGGGATTTACACCCATAGAACTCATGTTTGGCGTTAAAGCCAATTCATTAAATCTTGCCAAAATTTCACCTTGTTCCTCTGAAACAGACAGAATTGATGTCGAAGCGGCCCGTTTATCTGCATCCGCGAATATTGAACAGGTAGCAAATTATGACGCCATACGATTTAATAAAGGTAAAGCAAAGGTAAAGCCATTTTCGGTAGGAGATTTTGTGTTTTTGAGATGTGAAGAAAGACATCAAACTAAATTAGATAAAAAGTTTAAAGGTCCTTTCAAAATTGTAACTGTTCTAAATAACGACCGCTATGAGCTTAAGCATATTAATGGTACAGATAGAATATACAAGTATGCTCACGAAAACTTAAGAGCAGTACCTAAAGGACAGAATGGGTTTCTTGAAATATCGGAAAACTATAGTAGTGATGATGGTGATGATGATTGGTATACTGTTGTTTTATGGATCTCTTTTCGGTGACTATCTTGATATGTTGTGACTTTATTATGCGATTATAGTTGTAGAGATCTCATTTACACAATGGATGACGATCTAGACCAACTTTGGTATGTTGTAAACTAATTGAGTCATTATAGTTGTAGGGTCTCATCTACGTGGTGGATGATGATCTAGGCCAACTCTGGCATGCTGAAGGGATCTACCTTAAACAAAGGGTAATGATCTAGTCCAGCAGTTTCTTTTGCTGTAGGGGCTATCTCGATAAGATAACCTAGACCAGTTTTATTTGCTGTAGGGACCTCATCTGCTTCTGTGGATGACTGTTTAGTCCAGCACTGATAGTGATGCTAATGGGGTTTAGCCCAGTCCAACGCATTCGGCTGTAGGGACCTCATCTGCTTCTGTGGATGACGGTTTAGTCCAGCACTGATAGAGTGAAGGGATCTTGCCTGCTTTTGTGGGTAACGATCTTGTTCAAGATAATAGCCTGGCTAAAGGGATCTTATCTACTTCAGTGGATAACGATTTAGACTAGCATTTTTTTAAGTGGTTTTCTGTCTCACAGATACTCTCGAGGACGAGTGATCGTCAGAATGGCCGTGACGGCACAGTGGTACGACAGCGTGACTCACGCCGGCAGCACGTGCACCAAGACGTCATCGCCTTCCCACTTCGCTTTAATCCCCACCACTTACCTATAAAAGGGCACGGCAGCGCTCAATCGGCACGCATTTCGAATGGATGCGTCTTGGTGTACGGACTGTGGTCTTTAGTACCCGGACTGTTACCAGCCACTCTGAACATAGGCTCGCCTACATACAGAGACTAGATATTACATAATCGTTGTAAATTATTAGATTATTAATTAGTTACTTTAAGTAAATAAGGTTACTGATATTATTTATTAACCTGTAAGTCTGCATTTACTTCTGATGTCTACCCCCTTTTTCCGACAATTAATTATGTATTGTCGTGGGTATCTCGCACCGCAAGGGGAGATACAATTTTTCTGTTTCTTTAAAATTATGAATTATGTAGTTTACAACGTGCTATTTTATAAATTATGGCGTCAATTAGCTTTATCTTTCTGTTCATCATTAGATTATGATTAAGAAATAAGATAACTTAATCAAACTCTTAATTTCTGTCGTCATCTCTAAGGTCTTAGATTCGATTCCCGGGCAGACGATAAGGTAGACAAACTAAGATATTGTGTCGACTCTACGTGTAATGATAATGTTGTCATATATAAACTCGGACTAAATCTCTAACGCCACTTCTTTTGCTATCTGTGAGGTCTCAGGTTCGATTCGTGGACGAGTCAATTTGGATAACAAACTTTTTCATAATTACGCCTAGCATGCGCAATACGTCAAATGTATCGCATGAGACGACAAAAGTTTCGATACTGTTGATTGGCTAATAGCACACCCCACTCGTATTTTTAGCCAATCAACAGCTGACGCACTGACTTCAATCGATTTTGCGTTTGTTAAGAACGCGATAAAATTTTGTCGCGTTGCGTATGCTAGGCCTGAATGTCTCGGGTCTGGGTGTTGTGCCATAGTCGATTCTTATTTCTGTAACACAAATTAGCTACATATTATAGAATCAGAGCAATGTGTGTAATGTTGTCAAATATGTATTACATACTAGCTGTGCCCGCGACTTCAGTCGCGTGGACTACATCCTTTCAAGGTTGGTTTTACCCCTATCTCCCCTAATATTTGAAACAAAAAATAGTCTATATTTGTGCCAAATTTCATATCTCTAACTTAAAAAATTAACATTTTCCCATATAAAGTTTCAAAGGTGGTATTACCCCTAATAGCCTATGTCCGTTCTTGAGGTTCAACGTATGCCTCTACCAAATTTCATCAAAATCGGCTGAGAGGTTTAAGCGGTAAGCGTAACAGACAGACAGAGTTACTATCGCATTTATAATATTAGTAGGGATTGTGTATCAATCTATCATCCATATTCTTATCGTTCACATTTCTAAACGCAAACAAATAAATGTCTTACAAACAATTAAATAAAAATTGTCCTATTAATATAATAGACATGTCTGCTTGACAGGGTCCATGATGCCGGCTTAAATACGGACACCGGTCCGTATCATTGGAATCTCTTTTTGTTCAAACTCTTGATCTAGAGTCATCAATAATAAAGTAGTATCGGTATTTTAGAAGCGACGATACGACGGCGAAACGATTACGATTTTTAATATTTGGAATCGCAAACAAACACTCATTAAAATAAAACTATATGACTTGGTCCAAAGTGTTCTACACATAGCTATAAGTTAGATACTGCTACTGAAACTAATCTGCTGAGTTTCTTACCGGTGTCTTCTCGGTAGATATAGGTTCCGAACCGGAAGTAGAATCACTTTGCATTGTATTCAATGACGATTCGAAAGTGTTATTATATGTAACCTACTTGAATAAACAAATATTGAATTTGAATTTGTGGCGACTTTCGACCAAATTAGGCCAAATTTCATATTTATACATTTAACATCAATCAACCTCATTTTGCAAATATTTTATAATTTTACTTTTTCAGAAAAAAATATATGATACTAGGTAACCCGGCGAACTTCGTTTCGCCTTAGAGGCAATAAATGAGCAGACTTCAAAAAATATATATATCTTATGTCCTTCTCCTGGTTCTAAACTACCTACCCACCAATTTTCAGTCAAATCTGTTCAGATATTCTTGAGTTATAAATAGTGTAACTAACACGACTATCCCTACTTCCCTACTAATATTATAAATGCGAAAGTAACTCTGTCTGTCTGTCTGTCTGTCTGTCTGTTACGCTTTCCTGCTTAAACCTCTCAACCGATTTTGATGAAATTTGGTATACGTATACGTTGAATCTCAAGAACGGACATAGGCCACTTTTTATTAGAAAATAAGGGAGGGAGGGGGGTAATACCACCTTTGAAAGTTTATATGGAAAAATGTTTATTTTTGAAGTTAGAGATATGAAATTTGGCACAAATATAGCTCAAAACTTGGATTAAAATATATACTACTTTTAGTTTCAAATATAAGGGGAGAAAGGGGTAAAACCGACCCTGAAAGGATGTCCACGCGAACGAAGTCGCAGGCACAGCTAGTCTGTAATAAACATAACCACACGTAGAGTTATTTATAAGATAAATGGTTCGCACTGGAGCAACCTGGCTGGGTAAATAACCTTACAGAATACCGCAGCTACAATCACTTCAGTGTTGTTGTGTTCCTGCGTGTGAGTAAGGTTTCAGCTCCTGGGGGTGCTACATTAGTAGCAGGGGTCAAGCCTTCAAGGTGACAAGTCCAGTAACAGCTTCATTATGCTGCACTTATCGCCTTTAAGCTAGAACCTCATTGCTAGTTAACATCAGGTGGGATGAGGTCAATCTTGAAGTAGATTGTTAGCGACTGCTGTGGTCCGACCTCCACAGCCCTTTTTGGCTATGCTTTTATATGTCAATATGTTTTAATTTTCTACTTCAGGTGTTCTTTTTGTTATTAAGTGTTAGATTGCGTAAGTCTGTGTGTCGCTATGGTTGTCCAATATATATATATATATGAGCATAGAACGTGTTTATTTGTAAATATAGTTCATTAATCCATTACAGAGATTATAAGAAAAAGATACTTTTAAAACCTGATAATACACGATTCCTTCATACCTTTTATATTAAGATCAAGTATCCTGAAACCGCTTTTTAATTAATATTTCAATAATTCGCTTCTATAAGTTGTACCATGATGTTGTACATCTTAAAGCCTTCCTTAGTAAACGACCTCGATGGCGCAGTGGCTAAGGTAGACGCCCAAAGCGCGTAAGGTCCCGGGTTCGATTCCCGGTCAGGTCAATTTTTATATTATATTTATTCATGTATGTCTATATGTATATTTAATTGTTTCCGAAATGAATTTTGTAACGCTTGATAGTTACTATTCTCGTGTATTATGTTTTTATTTTATTTTTTAGATTACTTATGCACTTTGTCACTATTACCGCACCCATAAACTAACTCTCCGCATGACCCAAAGGTTGACTGGTAGAGAATGCCCATAGCATTAAGTCCACCTGTTGTACTCTTTTTTTGTGCAATAAAGTTTTTAAATAAATAAATAAATAAATTTGGAAAACGAACTTTTCTCAATTGACTTGGGTCTGGGTGTGCTTGGATGACGCCCCCAGTTAGTATCCGTCGTCTGGTACTCATAGTACAAGGGAAAACATTAGTTTGAGACCAGGTGATTGGTGTGATTGTCTGGCGCATTTATTTATTTAGTAAATGGACTACCAATACAAAACATATTTTTGAAATGAAACCAATAGTTCCTGATATTGTCGCGTTCAATCAAACAAATAAACAAACTCTTCTCTAATTCTATAACTCTTAAATAATCTGCAAGTTTATTCAATATTGTAAGTATTATGTAGAATATTGTATGCCTTTATTTTTTCAGCTTTGTACTAAGCACAAAATTGATAAGTTTAATTATATTGAAAGATTATTTTCATCTTATTAGGTCAGTTAAATAAAAAACTTGTTTTAATTTTTTTTCAGTTTTTTTTTGATAATCGTATCGTGTCGTGTAGTGTAAAACGCGCCCTCTTAATGTCAAAACATGTAAAAGACTCCACGGTGACTTATGAGCAGCGGTGGCGGCCGTCACTTTGGGCTCTTGCTTTTTTGGACCTTTTTTATCCCCTCCCCCGAGATAGGATAAAAGAGGGCCAAGTTTTAGGCCAAGTGTCTTTTCGTGTATAACATTTTTACGTTGTCAAAAAAACGCAAGACAAAAGATTATTTAAAAAAAACATTTTGGTATTTCATGACCTAGCAACGTTATACAACTAGAGGCCCGCCCCGGCTTTGTACAGTCACGAGTAATGAGATATAAATACTTGTGCTCTTGCTACGTTACCACAGGGCTCACTTTAGAATGAGGTTGCATATATTATAGTGCATGTGAGTGTACAAAATACACGTCAGAATGTCTTAACGCAATCATTAAATTAGTAACATCATTGTCAGAAAGTAAAGCAACAAATAGCCTTAAATTATTATTGTTACGTTAGCTTAAAGTTCATTAATAGTTCTAAAGGTTTACTTGATTGAGCAGTACTTCGGTTTGTACCATTTGTAAATGTAACTACTGCCGTTATTTATGCTAACTGCGATTTTATATGCTGTTTTTTATTGAACTTAAAAGTTGAAGACGAAAGACGAATCCATTCACATAAGTGAGAAACAAAAAAATACATAGAGTTAAATTAAACAAAGGCTTTTCGTCAGAAAGAGCGAAAACAAAGTGACTCTTTAAAAAACTGTCTCTTTAAGACAGTTCACTAAATAGGTAATGCTCTAACAATTATCCTAAAAAGGTTTTTCAAAACATTCCATTCACACTTGTTGTATTTTATGCATCATTTTATTTTTAGTTTTTTTAGACGAACTTGGCTCTCCTCTACCGTGCCCCCAAACGTCCTTTGTGTGCGTTTTTATACCTCGAAGGTTAAACTTGGCTGGTTAGGACATGTTCGAAATCTTTGTAGTTTTTTCTGTTAAAAAATGATATTAATCACTTTATTATTAATTGTTAGGTGACATCATAGACCGCGATGACCCAGTGGTGATATTTTAGGAATGCTGGTTCGAAGTTCGAGGTTCGATGATTCCTTACGACCCTTATTAATAAACTAGGTACTCGACCTGGCTTCGCACGGATGCAATGTATATACTTAGAAGTGTTGTCTTTTCTAAATAACGACGACCTCCGTAGCCGAGAGGTAAGAGGACTTTGGCGTCGCGCCATCTCTGAGGTCCGGGTTCGATCCCCGTCCAGGTACTTTTCTATATTGTCTCGGGCCTGGGTGTTGTGGTACCTTCGGTTTTCCTGGTTTCAACATCACATACATTGCTCTGATTCTGTGGTAAGTAGCTAAGACACTTGTATTACAGAAAGCAGAAACAACGACGGTACCACGACACCCAGACCAGAGACAATATAGAAAAGTTCGTTTCCCATTGACCCGCCTGGAGATCGAACGCGGGACCGGGTCATCAGAGATGGCGTGACTCCAAAGTCCGGCCCGCTCGCCTCTCAGCTACGGAGGTTGTAGAGGCCCTACGGAGGCCTAAGCCTGAATAGCTTAAGAGAGGTAGGGCAAAGCGATTTTTCGCTCAAACTGGAGCAGCCCGTCTGGTGAAATACCTCCACATTACAGAAGACCGCAGCCAAATAACAATCACTTGTGTTGTTGTGTTCCTGTGTGTGAGTAAGGTTCCCAGAGCTCCTGGGGGTGCTGCATTAGTAGCAGGGGTCAAGCCTTCAAGGTAACGGCGATAAGTCCAGTAACAGCTTTATTGTGCTGTACTTGTCGCCCTTAAGCTAGGACCTCATTACCTCTAAACGTCAGGTGGGATGAAGACAATCTTGAAGTGCAATATAAAAAAAGCTGTAACAGTTCTTCGGTCCATTTGCGCAAGTCAGCCATAAGTAGTTTTGTGTATCTTAAGTCTGGTTGGTTCATCCAATATTGGTCGACTACTTACAAACGTGAAAGTTACCAAGAATCTATGGATGTCCCGATGAATATCCCTACTAATATTATAAATGCGAAAGTAACTCTGTCTGTCTGTCTGTCTGTTACGCTTAAACCTCTCAACCGATTTTGATGAAATTTGGTATAGGTATACGTTGAAACTCAGGAACGGATATAGGCTACTTTTTATTAGAAAATAAGGGGGGGAGGGGGGTAATACCACCTTTGAAAGTTTATATGGAAAAATGTTTATTTTTGAAGTTAGAGATATGAAATTTGGCACAAATATAGCTCGAAACGTGGATTAAAATATAGATTACTTTTTGTTTCGAATATTAGGGGAGAAAGGGGTAAAACCGACCATCAAAGGATGTAGTCCACGCGAACGAAGTCGCGGGCACAGCTAGTTTATTATAATTTTGTATCAAATCTTTATTGATCAAAAAATTACAACAGGTGGACTTAATGCGAGGGGCATTCTAAGTCAACCCTTGTTTTTCTGTCACACAAAAACTACGAAATAGATTTGAATGAAATTTCATATTTAGATTAAATACTTACATGATCAAAGTCAAAGTCAATATTTTTTATTCACATAGATTACATTAGTAATACTTATGAATAGTCTCTATACAAAGCAAATGAAGCTACCTCCGGTTCGGAACCTATAACTAAAGAGAAGATACCGGCAAGAAACTCAGTAGTTTTTTTTTACAAATGAAAGCTAAACTTATTACTAATTTAGCACTAAGACACACAGTTAGTTTGATTGTAAAATAAAAATTAAAAATCAATTATTGAAAAAAAAAAGCAAAAGTATTTGTAAATTTAATTAAATTAACTGTAGGACTTACATGCGTCATCGTGGCCCAATACTGACATTGATTGAGAAAATGTGTCATATATTTTTAAAATAATATAAAACACGCAAGTACAGGCGAGCAGACTAGTTAGTGATCCACACGTTATTGTCATTTATATACTCTTCTTAGCCTTTTTTCAAAAGACAACTTTTGACTTAAATGACTTAAATTTGTACAAAGGTAACTCAACAATAGCTCGAGGGAGTTTATTAATAAATTATTTATAGCATATAGGTGTCTTTTTATCCCAAAAATAAGTGCACAAAGCCACAAGCAAGAGCTAGTATTTTTGTTATAAACACAATCATTATTACCGCATCAAATAATCGTTCTCATTTTCGTGGGTTGATTACCGCAGAATTAAAGTAGTTTCGGAAAATAATTTATATTACAATATAATTAATGAAAAATTGGCACTCGCTCGAGAGACGTGGACAAATGAGGTGGCTTTGGTTTTAATTATGTCCGTTAAGGGGTAGACCTTTGTTGAATTTAATATTATAAACCAGTGAACGAAAAACACAAAGAATTTGTAACGCTTGAAAATGAAATGGAGAAATGAAATCCTTTAAATTAATCGATTTTATTATTTTTATAGTACTATACGCCGTACTAGCGAACTTTAAATATTAGAAACAGAAAAATTGTATCTCCCCTTGCGGTGCGGGAATTGAACCCACGACCTTCACGTAAGAGCAGCACGCGCGATACGTGAAGGTCGTGGGTAAAAATAAATTAACTAATTTAAGTTAATTTATTTTTACAATTTACACACAACACTGTATGCCTTAGTGCAAAACTAGTTATAAGTTCAGCTATATTTGTAATATGAACGACAGAGTTTCTTGCCGGGATCTTCTCTGTAAGTTATAGGTTCCGAACCGGAGGTAGCGTCATTTGCATTATTTTATTTTTTATTTATTTATTATATAGACGTTTCATAAATATTACTGGTGTAATTAACATGTTTAAAAGAAGATTGGGTGTTAAATTAAGCTGGATCGTATTTTCCAAAGCTACATAATTATTATACTTAGTAAAAATGTTTAAACTTGTTTCTTTTTTAGGGTTCCGTAGTCAACTAGGAACCCTTATAGTTTCGCCATGTCTGTCTGTCTGTCTGTCCGTCCGAGGACAATCTCGGAAATCCTTTGCACTAAAAAGCTACTAACTAGCTTTGTTAACGTGATTCATAAAACCTCCTCTAACTTTTGAACCATAAGTTCAAAAAGTATGAAAAAAATCTAGAATATAGAACAACATAAAGGCTTTCTAGGAAAATTATTTTGAACCTGATGGTATTAATAGATTTTGAAATTTTTGAAAAATATTTTTTTAGTGTATACCTATGTCAAGTCAATGTTACACACAGATAGCCCATTTTTGTAACTTTAAGTGGGGATACTTAAGTATTGTGATGCACTGAAAACTACGTGGCCAAACACGCTTTTGGCCGGTTTTTTTTTATTACACTTCAAGTTTTATATCACTTATCCCACCAGATGTTAAGTGGTAATGAGGTCCTTTTTTTTTTTTTTTTTTACGGGGAGAAATGACGTGATGCACCGTACCGCCACCCGAGGGGGGATGGCGGCGTGTGTGGGACTCTCCTGCCCTAAAAAGGGCAGGCCTACCCACTAAAACTCCCCGGTGGACCTCATCGCCCTAAACGGCGGTGCTGTGGGAAGCAGTAAAAACCATTACCACCACAGCACCGCCAGGCGGAATGGCCGCTTACGCGGCCCCGTCTCCTCCCCCCTGGATGTTCGGGGGGGTAAGCGGGGGTAGCCGATCCACTGAGCTATCCCCGCCTCGCACTGGAGACCGTGGGTGCAATGCCAACTGGGGTGCCCTCACACCACCAGCCTTCCGGTCTCCATGCGGTAACATGGCGCGGTCAAATAGACGCCGCGCTCGTAACCGCCGTCTTCTACGGTGAGCGGGGGCGGACGGGTCGTCCTCCCGCTCTCTTTCGGCTGCTTCCTTCTGCGACATTACCTCTTCGCAAAAGGAAACAACCGCGCCCCAAGCAGCGTTGCTCTCGAGCATGGACTCGACCACACCCGGGAGCGAGAGATTCGGCCCTATCACCGATATGAGGGCAGCGCGTTGCTGCGACCAGGCCGTGCACGCACTCAGCGTGTGGGCGGCACTATCTTCCGGCGCGCCACAACTTGTGCACGCCGGGGACCCCTCTCTGCCTATCCGGTGCAGATATCTGCCGAAACAACCATGGTCGGACAGTACCTGCACCAGATGGAAGCTTAAAAAGCCTAACTTGCGCTCGAGCCAGCGCAAGATTACTGGCCCGAGCGCATCCAGAGTCCAACGCCCCGCTGAACAGTTCTGCAGGACGACCGACCATCTTCCCACCATTTCGTTGGTCACCTCACGCCGGACGCGTGTCAGGTCCTCCGGGTAAAAACGTTCCCCGGAGGCCTTCTTTTCGGCCTGCCAAAGGTAGGCAGTTTTTGACGCCTGGGCGTCGAGCTCCCAGGGGGGCGTCCCTGCGAGGGCGCACGCAGCGTCAAAACTGACGGTGCGGTACGCCCTGCACACCCTCTGTGCAATCGCCCTTTGTGGGCGGCGGAGGGTCCTGATGTTATCCCTATTCAGGGAGTCGGCCCAGATTGGGGCACCGTAGAGAGCCATACTTTTAAGCACGCCGGCATATAGCCGACGGCATTTGGCCCGAGGACCCCCCAGATTCGGCATCAGCCACGACAGGGTGTCCGCCGCCCTAAGGAGACGCGTTGACAGGGCCTTAAAATGTGGGCCAAACTGCCACCGCGCATCCAGTATTAGGCCCAAATATTTTATTTGGGCTCCCACCGACACCCTGACGCCCTCCACGACAATGTATGCATTTTGAGGGCAGCGCTGCCGAGGCCCCGGAAAGAAAATGGCCTCGGTTTTCTGGAGCGCTACCCTAAGGCCCAACATTTTAATTCGTTTGGCGACCAACGTGCCGCCCACTGCAGCTAATCGCGCCGCCGCGCCGAAATCCCTCCCCCGGGCAGTCACTAAAGTGTCATCAGCGTAACAGGTGACTGCCATGCCCGGGAGGAGGGCACCGCGGAGTAACCAGTTGTATCCGATGTTCCACAGGAGGGGCCCCAAAACTGACCCCTGTGGAACACCGGAACGAACAACAAATCGACGAAGCTCGCCACGTCCGTCGACGCAGATAACCTCTCGATCCGAGAGGTAGTCTTCAATCAAGACAAACAAGTATGGAGGCACTCGATGGAAACGTAGTGCCCCCAAAATTGTAGAGTGAGGGAGGGTGTTGAAGGCATTGGCTATGTCAAATGAGACAGCCAAAACACCCTCCCCCCTCTCTCGCGACTCCGAAACTAATTTTTTAAGACTGAACAGGGCGTCAATAGTGGAACGCCCTGCTCGGAACCCAAACTGAGCGTCCGAGAGGTCAGGGCCGACCTCTCGAAGGTGCTCTTTGAGGCGCGTGGCTACAATCCGCTCCAGCAACTTTCCTACCTCGTCCAGCAACACAATTGGTCGGTAGGCCGATGGGGAGTCCCGTGGGCGGCCCTCTTTGTAGAGGAGGCACAGTTGTCCCTCCTTCCATAGTTTAGGGAACTTCCCAACCGAGAAACAAGAGTTGAAAAGTTCCCTAAACTTTTCCTCCATCAGTGTCGCACCCAGGGCAACAATTTTAGCTGGGACCCCGTCTGGCCCAGGAGCAGTCTTTTTGGCACGGAGACAAAGAGCTGCCGTGCCAAACTCCTCCTCCGAGATTGGAGGGTATTCAAGAGGGCGGCTGGTGGTGAAAGCGGGTTCCAGCCCCGAAGAACCGCTCATCACTGGCGGGGTGAAGCCAGGGTCGCAGTCCGGGAAAAGAACTCGGACTATGTTGTCTAGCAAACCTGGCTCAAGGGTCTCGGTAAGTGGGGGACCGATGGGGCGCAACTTGTTGCGTGCTGCCCGATATGGTCTCCCCCATGGATCTTGGTTGAGACCCTCTAGTAGTTCCGCCCTGGCAGAATCTTTTGCTGCACCGATCGCGGCCTTAAATCTATGCCTCGCCTCTTTGTAGGCCTCATACAAGAAGGCTTCATTGGAAAGATCCCTAACTGCTCGACGCCTACTCCTGGTATAGGCCCGCCGGGCCGCAATACAACTAGTTCGGAGATCGGCGAGCTCCTGCGACCACCAAAAGCAGGCGCGTTTGGGTGGTAGACGGCGGGACCGAGGCATGCTGGCGTCGCATACCTCGGTCAAGGAACAACGAAGCTGGGCCGCTGAGACATCCACATTTGAACTGGCTAGGGGAGGCGAGAACCAATCTTGCAGAAAGGCTGCCTCCCTAGCAATTTCCCTATCTAGGCGGGCCAAAGCCCACCTGGGAAAGGGTGAAGACCTAGGCCTATCGGGTGCCCGACTTGGAACGCCGGCTGTGACCACAAATTGGATATATTTGTGGTCCGATAATGTCTCAGTCGGGTCCACCCTCCATTCCGTCACACGTGCGGCGAGAGCAGGGGTGGCGAACGATATGTCTACCACGGACCCTCCCTGCTGTCGCACGCAGGTATGTGTGGAACCCCTGTTGAGAAGGGAAAGCCCCACTGCAGCGGCCCAGAGCTCGACTAATTGACCTCTCAGATTGCTGGAGGCGACTGGGTTTCCCCATCTTGGCGATTTGGCATTGAAGTCGCCCAGTACCAAGACCTGAAAACCGGACGACACCGCGCGACCCACCGCGCCTTGCAAGACCCCAAGAAATAATTCAAACTCCTGCAAGGCACGATTCGGGGAAAAGTATATGCCAAAAATGGCGATGTCACCCCAGAGAGCCGAGACGAACCCAGAACCCCTCTCAAGACATGAAATAAGGGGAGACAATGACGACGAGCGCCGAACTATGGCCACGGAGCCATCCCTATCGCCCATCCAACTATTGGGGACCGAATATGGTTCGGCCACCACAACAACGTCCACCAACCACTCCGCCATCGCCTGGTACAACAAGTCCTGGGCTGAGCGGCAGTGGTTGGCATTCGTCTGGAGGAAGTTGAATTGGGCCATTATTGCATGGACATTTCAACCTCCTCCACTACAGCCGGACTCAGCTCTAAAGTACTTGGCCGGGTCTGGGCCTTTACCTTACCCTTCTTTAGGGGAGGCCTACAGTTCCTCCCCCCCATGACATGGCCGACCGGCCGCCCACTGTCTGCGCAGACCTGGCAGTGCGGCTTCTTCTCGCTGCAGGCGGCGGCTTTGTGGCCAGGTTGCCCGCAGCGGAAGCACAAATCTTTGCGCTCTGCGGAAGAAGGGCACAAAGGACGGGTGTGTCCAATACCCAGGCACTTGAAGCACCGGAGAGGCTGCTCCTCCAGTGCACGGACGGTCGCGGAACTAAATCCAATTAAGAAGCGCCCGCCGTCCAGAACAGCCTTGGCTGCTGCAACGGGGCACTGGACACGGATTGTGCCCATCCCCATGCGCCCCTGCCTTATTTCCCCTGCTTTGATCTGGTCAGCCGTGCATTTACCTATCCCGGCGACCTTTTCAATAATCTCAGACCTGGAAACGGAGTCGTCCAAGTCTGATACGACGATGGCTGCATATTTAATGGGTCTCACTACCTTAGCGAGACCCTCTGGCAACACCTCTCGCATTTTGGCCGCAAATTTGTCAGCCTTGTCCGCCGAGCCAGCTCCCGGGAACTCAATAAGCCGGGCTCCAGCCTGGGTCTGGCGAAAACGAAGGGAAGAGGCCGATGTAATCCCCAGTTCAGTCAAGTTTATCCCCTCCCGAGCACGACGGAGCACCGATTCAAATGTTTCCCCCTTCTCTGAGGCCTCAGCAGTTAATGACACGACCACTGCTGCGGTCTTAGGGGGAACCAACTTTGGCTTCGGCTTAGCGGCCGAAGACTTCTTCGTAGACGGGGGACCAGTGGCCTTAGATACCTTTTTATTACACCCCGTCAAGGGAGCTGACTGAAAAACGGGCCGTGGAGCCGTATCCGCTTCCGAAGACTTCTTCCACTTTCCCTTGCCCCTTTTAACTACGGTCGACCACCCCTCATTGACTGGTGTTGTCGAAGGAAGTAACAGATCCTCTTCTATGGCGGGAGCTAGCTGAGGAGCAGCTCGACGGGCGACTCCAGTATCCGCCTTAGACGAGACAGCAGGCTCCGCAATATTTGAACCAGGTACCACTCCAGGCACCTTGGACCTTTTTGCCCTTTGCGACTTCGGCGGCTCCGGGACCTTGAAGGTCTCAGTAAGCCGTTCGAGGAGCACAACTGGCTCCTTTATTCGATCCGCCGCCAGAGGCGGACGGAGGCGTTTTTCAGGAAGGAGGCGGTCTTCCAGCCCCTCGATCCTAGCATTGAGCCGCGCATTTAAGTGGGCCCGCTCCTCTATCACGATCTTGCGGACTATGGCCTCCAAATTCGCCGCGCCAACTATCGACTGTCCCGACACAGACTCCGCCATATCCATCGCCGTTTCAATTGGGGCCAAGACTGGTGCCGGTGCCGGGGAAACGCGACCAGATTTAGTCAGCCGGGCCACCGCAGCCTCTAACTCAGCCACCCGCTTTAATTGGCCCGACAATTCAGCCTGCAGGCGATCTACTGTCGCCTGCAGCCTCTGCGTCTCCTCTGAGGAGGTTCTCTTGAGGGCCTCTTCGCAGATGGCCCTCATGTTTATGGCACTCTCTTTAAGTGCCTTTTGGAAGGTCCATTTTAGGTTAGAGGACCTTCTTATCATAGATACGGAGCTCTCCGCTTCCGTGGTCACTAGGCGCTGCAATTCTGCAGCCGACTTTCCCTCTAACGATGAGGTGATGGTCACTCCATACCCGGCCTCATTACGGGCCTCACGCAAACGCCGCTCCGTTTCCGCTAAATGCGCCTCGTGTTCAAGCGCGACAGCGGCCCTCTTTGCAGCGTTCAGCTCTCGCTGCGCTTCCGCCAGACCGGCATAATCGGCGGTAGTGACGGGTCTTCCGCGTCCTTTCTTCGGCCCTTTTTTAGCCGACCGGCTTTTTGATTGTGGGGTATCAGAGTCCCCATCCGATAAAGGGCGTTTACACCCCCTTAGATACTTCTCCCGCTCAGACGTTGTGGACATTTCTGAGACGTTGGTAAGTGTGTCGGACTCTGCCCCCGACACAATGTCCTCTGGTCTAGCAAAAAAGCTAGAATTTTCCGAAGTCAAGGAAGCCACAGAAGGTGCGCGACTCCTTGATTCCGGATACTCCCTCTCCGACGCAGCTGAACAGTCGGCGTCACTAACTACGTCCAAAGACGCACCATCGTTTTTTGGCGCAAAAGAACATGCGGCGCCCTCCGCATCCGAAGATGCCACTACAGCAAGGGGTTTTTTTGTTTTAGTTTTAGATTTAGATTTTGAGACATTCATAATTGTTCCCACGAGTAGAACGGATTTAACAGACCACTGGAGGCAGAGCCGAATACCTCCAGCTACCCTCATACTGCAACGGGGGCGGGCGGTCCCGTGCAGGGAGGCCGATGCCACCAACCACGACCGGGTTTAACCCACCCGGTCACCATCCCTCCAAAGAAAGATGGCCCCGACGCCTCGAGCACTCACAGCGTCGGGATTAGGGGTTTTTTATTGTGGTATGCTCCACTTGGGCCAGCCAATTAAGGCAAGCCCCCTGGTCTGATCGAGCCGATAGACATGATCACCAGACACTCGACCAGGAAACAGGCTGCCCGACGGTGACCGAAGTCTGCTACAACCGACTACTTTTACGCAGTCGGCCGAGCCCGCCGCGCCGCGGGGTTACCCCGCCAGATGACGCTCCGAAACCACGGACGTCATAAAAGGTCAAGTTGACCAGACCAAAAACAAAGGCCCCGACTGGGTGAAGACGACGACGCAGAAAACTACGACTTCGACCTCGCACAACATAGACCCCCCCCCCCCCCAGTGTTTGGTCCGCGGGAGCTACGCCCCAACCCCCGGCTGCCGCCCGCAAGGCAGCCCTATAAGCGGGAATACCTTCCGTGCGGCAGCCGCGGGCTTCCCCTATCCGCCACCTGGGGACGCGCCACGTCGGGGTATCACCTCCCCGCCCACTACGACGCTGCAACGGGTGCGTGGTGGTAATGAGGTCCTAGCTTAAGGGCGACAAGTACAGCATAATAAAGCTGTTACTGGACTTGACGCTTACCTTGAAGGCTTGACCTCTGCTACTAATGTAGCACCCCCCAGGAGCTTTGGAAACCTTACTCACGTAGGAACACAACAACACAGAAGTGATTGTTATTTGGCTGCGGTCTCCTGTGAGGCGGAGGTATTTCACCAGTCGGGCTGCTCGAGTTCGAGCGATAAATCGCTATGCCCTACCTCACTTACATTTACTTTTCTTACATTTTAATCGTAACCTTACCCTTAAGAAACTCGAACCAGTTAAGCCTTGTGGCACTTCGAATTATCTTTACATTGTGGGAGTCGTTGTGTTGAACGATACAATGTAACATATAATATTTATATATGTACCCGCATGCCTCTCACCTACCACCTCGAGAGGAAGGCATGACTGAAAATCAGTGCTTCGCAGGATCTCTGTCCTGCCTCCGCACAAGCTGAGCCACTGCCTTTTGCTCAAATTTTTACTTTTAAATAATTGCATTCTGTATTTGTTTTTTAATGTGTCTGAGCAATAACCTGATTATTATTATTATTATTTAACATTTGTTTTCTCCATTCAAGATGGGTATTCAACCTATGACGCGGACCTTATTATATTTATATGCGTAAATATTCTCCCATTTCTGGGGCCTATTCACATTCGCAGGCTTTTGGCCAAAACGAAAATGAAGATTTATTAACCTAAAGAAAGGAACTTTCGCACAATTAATATTATTATCAGTCTTTTCCACTATATCGGGACTACAGAGCCCCGGACTTTTGGGAGGCGTGCATGGGGCCGAAGCCAACACGTAGAGGCCCTTTAAAAGACAAGTATGATCTTAATGTAATGTGACACCAACCAACGATTATCCCTGTATACACTATAAAATGCAGCCAAGGACAACCCCCGGTCAGTGCAGGACTATAGAATGGAGTGGAACAACAAAGGATCTGGGCTATTAGGTTGAGGTGCTAGTGGACTGGGTAACCGGGACTATGGGAAGGACTATGGCACCTTCCCGATCAATGTTTAAAAACACGATTAAAATGGGCAGGTGGTGACTCGCCATCTCACTGTCATGGGCCCCCCATTGGTCGCCCACTCAAGGCACGAAGCAGGAGCGACGGGGGGCAACATTGTGTGAGCGGCTCAGGGTGTGGAGAGGTGTGCACCGCTTTCTACCCAGTGGCTTACGCCACTGTGCCAACTCGCGACTTAGGCATCTTTCACTTCCACCCTGCGAGCATATAGCTCTGACGCCCCACTCTGGACGGCCGGCTAACGCAAGCCAGAGGTGAGAGTCCTGCGACCCCTGTGGGGTCCACTCCCACCGGCCAACTAAGGCAAGCGGAGGAAGGGGCCTGGTCGACTCTCAGGGGCACGGGTCCCAAGGGGTGTCAATCCCATTCAGCCCGCCACAAGCTGCCCTGGGGAGACTGACTGCACTGATAGAGAGTTGTCGCTCTTCATGGTGCAAAGATCACCAACTCTCACCAGCGGGCGATGGGCTCGTCACTTCCCTACGCCATATTATTATTATTATTATGTATAAATTTAATTAGCCCTTAATAATATTTATCAATTCTTTTTGAAAAACCAAAACCTTATAATTGAAAGCAGAAACATGTATATATGTTGTTATCTAATATCTATTGTGCCAGCGGTTGCCCTAATTTGACCGCATTTTTTGGGATAAAAAGTATCCTATATGAAATCTAGTATAGCATTTCTCTTCTTATTAACGACCTCGATGGCGCAGTGGCTAAGGTAGGCGGCCAAATCGCGAAAGGTCCCGGGTTCGATTCCCGGTCGGGTCAATTTGGAAAACGAACTTTTCTAAATAGACTTCGGTCTGGGTGTGCTGTGATGACGCCCCTAGTTAGTATCCGTCGTCTGGTGTTCATAGTACAAGGGAAAACCTTAGTTTGAGACCAGGTGATTGGTGTCATTGTCTGGCGCATTTATTTATTTTATTTTTTAAATTTATAGTTTTTGCGTGAAAGAGTAATAAACATCTTAGAAACTATTGCATATATATATATACCGCCCCTGCTTTGCGTGAATGCAATGTAAATACTTAGTTCTGTTGGCTTTTTTAATATTATATCTACACTAAAAGTATAAAGAGGAAAGATTTGTATTTCTGTATGTTTGTAATGAATAGGCTCAAAAAGTACTGGGCCGATTTAAAAAATTCTTTCACCAATAGAATGCTACATTCTTCCAATTTGAATAGCCTATGGCTACAAAATTAGGGATCCTTGGTAAAATTTGAAAAATTTCCACAGAAAAGCGGGAAAAATTCTCTAAGGCGAAACGAAGTTCGCCGGGACCGCTATTGCATATAAAAACCATCATCTTGAATCACACTATATAATAACCCAAACCGCATCAAAATCCGTTGCATAGTTTCAAAAGATATAGGAGCATACATGAAAAGCTTCTGTTTTAAACTATTTTAGTGACCCGCCCGGCTTCATGTAATGCATATACTTAGAAATATTGGCTTTTTTATCCTTTATTGCAAATAAAAACCTTCCTCTTAAATCACTCTATCTATTTAAAAAAACCGCATCTAAATCCGTTGCGTACTTTTAAAGATTTAAGCGTACATAGGGATATAGGGACAGAAAAAGCGACTTTGTTTAAATACCATGTAGTGATAATAAACCATATATATAAAAACTGACTGGTGAAACCTCCAGCTTACAGAAGACCGCAGCCAAATACGATCACTTCTGTGTTGTTGTGTTCCTGCGTGTGAGTAAGGTTTCCAGAGCTCCTGGGGTAGCTACATTAGTAACAGGGGTCAAGCCTTCAAGGTAAGGGCGACAAGTCCAGTAACAGATTTATTACGCTGTACTTGTTGCCTTTAAGCTAGGACCTCATTATCACTTAACATCAGGTGGGATGAGGTCAATCTTGAAATGCAATATAAAAAAAACATGCTTTTCCCTCCATTACCCTTCACAGAAAAAGGAGGCAGTTCCTGGGCGATTGGAGATGAACATGTTATAGACAGACAGATAGAAAATACATAATTTGTACCTACATCTGTCTAACTATCATAGATGTTGATATCCCACTATACATCTTTTAATATCCCCGGATACTGAAGTAAATAATCCCAAAACTCAAGACTTCATAAAAGTAGTAATTCCTTCATAGAGATAAGTATCAAAATATTGAATGAGTTACCGCAAAGCATTATTGACTTGCCTATGCATAGATTTAAGACTCAAATCTGTGCCGACCTACTACATTACCTACAAGTTGACACAAATACAGCGTCAGCAGAATTTGCATAGTAAACAACGCTCCATACGTAATGCACGATTAGCCAATCAATGACGTCGATCCTAGATCCTCCTCCAACAACACAGAAGTGATTGTTATTTGGCTGCGGTCTTCTGTAAGGTGGTATTTCACCAGAAGGGCTACTCCAGTTCGAGTGATAAATTCGCGATGCCCTACCTCTCTCTTATAAGAAACTAGCTGTCCCGGCGAACTTCGTAACGCCTATTTTTTTAGTTTCTAACCTTTTAAACCTTCCCTGGACCTCCACAATTATTTCAGAACCAAGATTAGCCAAATCGGTCTAGCTGTTCTCGAGTTTTAGCGAGACTAACGAACAGCGATTCATTTTTATATATAAGATTAAAGTAATTTCACGCAATTAAAGCGATAAACAATTCAATTGTTCAATGTTTTGCTACCGTTTAGAAATAGTATTCTTTATTGTTTTTCAACAATTATATCAGCATTTGTCATAGTTTGCTTCTACCAATCCGGTTTAGTCACAGCTGTCGATTATAAAATACTTCGGCTGGGTACTAACTAGTTCAGTGTGGTCTAGTGGTTATCTTAGACTCATGATCCAGAGGTTGTTAGTACGAATCCCATCGGCATCTTTGTGTGTTGTTTCCTATTTGATAAAAACGTTTAAATCTAGAGGTAGGTTCAAATCCGGAATCGACCACCTAATCAATACATTGATCCTACATCGCGACGACAGAGTTATCGTCGCGACTAACCATATATATTTTATTTTATTTATTTTAAAACTTTATTGCACAAATAAGTACAACAGGTGGGCTTAATGCTAGGGGCATTTTCTCCCAGTCAACCCTTGAGTCATTCAGATAGTTTGTATATGGGTGCGGTAATAGTGGAGAAAAAAAAAGAAATCATTTTAAACAACAATAAATTAAGCATTAAAAATAACATTACGGTATCTATTAAATATACAATGATGATACACATACTATTTAAATTAAATAGAATATATATTTAAAATAAGAAGGTAAACTTAGATTTATATATAGGTACTCTACTAGATCTGCCTGCGACTACGTTCGCGTAAACTACATACTTTCATGGTTGACTTTACACCTATCCCCCCTAATATTCGAAACAAAAAGTAGTCCATATTTTAATCCAAGTGTCGAGCTATATTTGTACCAAATTTAATATCTCTAACTTAAAATAAAAAAAACCATCACTCGTCACCCCTTATACTAACGTATACCTGTACCTATTTCATCAAAATCTGTTCAATGGCTTACGCGTGAAAGCCGGACAGACAAACATTTTCTTTTATAGTAGCGTAGTATATAGGCTCCTCATAGCCTGATAGTAAGCAAGAGAGGAACCCACATCGCGATGACAACGGATTTGATACCGTAATATCCTATCCGTTAGCATCGCTATACTGGCCCGCGAGATGTTTCTTCTCGCTTCAAACATACAAATAGACAGATTTATTTTCGTATTTATAATATTAGTATGTACATATATAACATGCTAGATTAACATCTAGGATTTAAGAGAGGTAGGGCATAGCGATTCATCGCTCGAACTAGAGCAGCCCGACTGGTGAAACACCTCCACCTTACAGCAGACCGCAGCCAAATAACAGTCACTTCTGTGTTGTTGTGTTCCTGCGTGTGAGTAAGGTTTCCAGAGCTCTTGGGGGGTGCTACATTAGTAGCAGGGGTCAAACCTTCAAGGTAAGGGCGACAAGTCCAGTAACAGATTTATTATGCTGTACTTGTCACTCTTAAGCTAGGACCTCCTTACCACTTAACATCTGGTGGGATGAGGTCAATCTTGAAGTGCAATATAAAAAAATACTTTTTATCCCAAAAACTCGCAAACTATACATAGTTTGATACATTGGTTGCGTAAGGCTTTCCAATGCGAAAATTCGCAGTCGAAAACGCTGAACAAAAATGTACTTAAGAAATCTTTCTCGGAACAAAAAAGGAGACTACTTAAGCAAGAAGAAAACGGGCAGAAAAATCTGGGCGACCCGTTAAACACACTGTAATACGTTGAACAACGCTCTCAGAATAAATGGAGGTGCTGTGAGGACATTGTAAAACAAAGAATTTAACAAGGCGATTATGGCTCGGTAAAAAAAACAAAGTTTTGTTTTTATTTATTTAAAAACTTCATTGCACAAAATAAAAGTACAAAAGGCGGACTTAATGCTAGAAGCATTCTCTGCCAGTCAACCGTTGGATCATGCAGATAGTTCGTTTATGGGTGCGGTAACACTTAAAATGTGAGTATGGATTACAACAAAATGAATAATAATAATGATAAAAGATTATATTTAATTCATCATTTAGGTTTTTGAAATACAATGAAAATTGCAAAAACAGTTTAAAGTTCTCAATTTCAAAATATTTTAAACTAGCTGCACTCGCGACTTCGTTCGTTTGGACATCCTTTCATGGTCTGTTTTACCGTGCTAAACTTCATATCTCTAACTTAAAAAATAAACATTATCCCATATAAACTTTCAAAGGTGGTATTACCCCCCCCCCCCCTTATTTTCTAACGAAAAGTAGCCTTTGTCCGTTCTTGAGGTTCAACGTATACTTATACCAAATTTCATGAGAGGTTTAAGCGGGAAAGCGTAACAGACAGACAGAGTTACTTTCGCATTTATAATATCTATCAGGAGCTCTGGAAACCTTACTTACATGCAGGAACACAACAACAAGACTGCGGTCTTCTGTAAGGTGGAGGTATTTCCTCAGTCGGGCTGCTCCAGTTCGAGCGATAAATCGCTGTGCCATACCTCTCTTAAAACTATCTACTAACTCTCACTCTATTTTCGTTCCCAACTTACCGTATCCACGATTCCCGCTCCGCACCCTCCACCAAATATCTCTGACAATCGCAAAAAGGCTAACTGCCGTACGCCATTCGTCAAAAAACGTCAAAATACCTCCGCAGCCACAAAATGGAGTTAATCATTTTACCGAGCAATTGAGCCCGGCTTGGCCCAAGGAAATATTCGCAACCACCCACAAATAAAAACTCAACCATATCCCTCTCACTTTAAGACTGAAATTCTCCAATCTGACATGCAGAATCATCCTTGCCGATGCACCAATGCACCGATCGTTTCAGAAAAACCAAACACAACCTTATTTTGTACATCTTAAGAGTGAGAGACGTCGGTTTGCAGTACTATTGTAATTCGGTAGTCTCGTTACAGTAACAGGCAACGCCCAAAAAGCTTTTTGCGTTAAAACAGAAGAAATGGGCGTACCTGTAACGACCCCGCCTCTGTAATTGTAAAGAAAATTAGGGTTTAAATCTAGTTTTAAAAATTGTACCTATATCGAAATTTTCTAAAAGAGCAGGGTAAGTTGAAGTGCAATTTCTAAAAAAGTAGGGTAAGGCGAAGTAGAATTTCTGAAAAAGAAAGGTAAGTCGAAATTTAATTTATAAAAAGTAGGGTAAGTCGAAGTGTTTTTTAAAGCAAGGTAAGTCGAAGTTTAATTTATAAAGAGTAGGGTAAGTCGAAGTGTTGTTTCTAAAAACGCAAAATAAGTCGAAGTTTAATTTATGAAAAGCAGGGTAGGTCGAAGTGTAATTTCTAACAAAGCAAGGTAAGTCGAAGTTTAATTTATAAAGAGGAGGGCAAGTCCAAGGTTATTTCTAAATTGACACAAACAAAAATAGTAAAAACAGAAACGGTAAGGAAAAGACATTATTAATCATCGTTACACAAATTAATGCAAAAAGTAAAATGAAAGGGTGAAAACAAACAAATAACGATAATCTAATAATTATTAGAAATATTTTTTAAATATAAATTACATGATTAATATTTATGGTAATGGTAAGAGATGGGATACTACGCTATACATTGTCGTCACGATGTGGGTTCCTATCTTGCTAACCATCAGATTAGGAGGAGCCCTGTAATGTACTTATATGTATGTAAAGAAAAAGATAGATACAGGTACTGGTAAATAAATAAATTACAGGTAACATAACCCATATCAATCACATTATTATTACAATTAATTAACAATTATGTCAAGTGTTCTGATTACAATTTCATTAAATTACAATTAATTAATTATTTAACATTATTGAAATAAAAGAAACAATAATAACTGGGGGATATAAATATAACAATACAAACATAAAAAGTATTAAAAAGTTTATAAAGGGATAAATTGATTGATTAAACACACAAAAACACAAATACAATTAATTAATATATTGCGGCTCTACCCGTGGCTGTGGGGACGGGCACGTGGCCGGTACAGCAGCTACGGATAAAGGGGCAATCGACCCTATCTGTGATCATCCTCAGGACTGCGTTGGAGCTGCCCCAGACCCTGCGCACCAGGGACGCGCGCCTCTTGCGTGGAAGCAGTCCACGTGCGTCGCTGCGAACATGCCCGAAGCGCTGCAGCGGCGGCGCAACCCCATCACAGCCCTGAATGCGTTATTGAACTGGACGCGAAGGGAGCTGTACCTACTTTCTGCGAAAAGTCGGCCCACAGTGCACATGTGTAAAGGGAAGTGCAGTATGCTTGAAATAGGGTAATTTTAACCTCTTCTGAACACCGCGCGAACCTACGCGCCACCATGTTCGCTCTACGTGACAGCGCCCTTCGCTCCCTTTCGATATCAGCATGATATAATACTGTACTGGTACTGGTAAATTAAGTATAATTTAACGAAACAGAATTCCTTAAATGTTAAGGTGACCTGAATGTCCACAATAATCCCTAATGTTGTATTTTACTATTTTCTTAATTTGTTAAGTAATATATATAATTTTTATATAATTTATTTATATTGCACTTCAAGATTGACCTCATCCCACCTGATGTTATGTGGTAATGAGGTCCTAGCTTAAGGGCGACAAGTACAGCATATTAAAGCTGTTACTGGACTTGTAGCCCTTACCTTGAAGGCTCGACCCCTGCTACTAATGTAGCACCCCCCAGGAGCTCTGGAAACCTTACTCACACGCAGGAACACAACGACACAGAAGTGATTGTTATTTGGCTGCGGTCTTCTGTAAGGCGGAGGTATTTCACGAGCGATAAATCACTATGCCCTACCTCTCTTAACTTTGTAAAACTCGGCGAAACGTAATTCGGTAAAGCGAAGCACGGTCAAAAAGGATTCATATACAAGTGATATTGTGGGTGTTATCGTACCGTCGTTGTTTCTGATTTCTGTAACACAAGTGCTTTAGCTACTTACCACAGAATCATAGCAATGTATGGATGTTGTCCAATATTTATTTATTTATTTATTATATTCCAGACAGATAAAGTCGTGGTCTCATCTAGTTATTTATCTTAACAATTAAAGCCTGCACGCAATATCTTGACCGGCCGATCATTAAAATCAAGATTTCCCACATACATCGCAGTAGTTAGACGAACACACAGACAGACAGTTTTATATGCGGACGTTCCTTTGAAAAACAACGAGAATTTTAACCGTCGTATAAGTACCCGCGGGTAATTTATTGAGAGATCAGGCGTGTGGTGCAAGGCAAAAGATGTTTAATTAATCCGTACTGTAAGATTTGGTAATTTTTAACTATGGCAACACACTTATTTACTTTTAATAATCTTTATTTCTAGTGAATAGTATCGATTACAGACTAGAACTACCATGGATCTAATAATCGATATAAAACGATTATTCGGTATAAAGAATAATGTACAAACTATATTTATGTTCTATAATATTTATTTTATAGTTGTCAAATAAATATTTATCCACTAGCCACATTGATTTATAATCGAATATAATTTTTGAACATTTTAATTGTGACATATGCTAAGTAAGACAATGCTAAGTTTCTGAACGTTTTCCCCTGTTTAAACTGGTACTTTTTCACCAACTGATAAGTGTAAAAGACTGTTTTGGAAGACTTTGGCTTAAAAGTATGAATAAAGTGTTGTAACTTAGTCAAAGTGTTTTATATCATTATCACCACACAACTAAAAGTTGAAGCTTTTTTGTACTAACCTTCACTTATATTATAAATGTGAAAGTAACTGTCTGTCAGTATGTCTGTCGCAGTCATCTGGTTTAATCAGCTATTTGATTGGATCACTAGCGCGTTCATTGAATGACGACGTTTAATTGAATGACTATAGGACAACTCGTCAAATTGTTTAATAAAACGTTCAACTTCTTGACTGAACGTCATTTAGCATATTCGTTGAAAGGGGTATAGCTGACAGACATGACATAACTCACCTTAATAAGATTTTTTAATATGTTTTAACAATTTTAAGTCTTAAGACAATTAGGCTAAAAAAATATTTTTTTACGAATAAGTCACTTCATATCTCAATTTCACTCTAAAAATTATTAACACAGTGCTATTCGATTATATCTGTACCAGCTGTTTGACGCCATCTTTGTTTTGATGAGCACTAACGCCGCAGTGGAAAAAAAATGAACTAAATTACAATCACCTGACTGATTACGTCCGCTATGTTCAAAGGGCTATGTTACAATCCGCTAACTTGTTGGACGTTCAGTGAGTCTTATTCATTCAACGTTCGGCCTAGTCATTCAATTAAACGTCGTCATTTAATAAACACGCTAGTGATTCAATCAAATAGCTGTTTCAACCAGATGAATGCGACATGTCTACAACACAACTTTCTGTAACACAAGTGCCACAGAATTAGAGAAATGTATGTGATGTCCAATATCGGTTTAAAGAAATTTATTTCTCATAAAAACTTACATAAGTTCATTTACAATGAGATATATAATAACATAGTAATTAAATATTTTACGTCTGAGGCTTTAACAAGGAATTTAAATGCAGTTTATATTATTTATAGATATGTCTTAGATAGTCTCATTTTGAAAATTAGATTTTTATAGTGCTGTACGCCGCACTAGCGACCTTTAAATATGTAGGTATTTGAAGATACAGAAAAACTTCATCTCCCATTGCGGTGCAGGAATCGAACCTTGCAACTGGCTACTTTTTAATTGTTTGGCCTATTTAGGTTAGTAATTTTTTTTATGTATGATTAAATGGATCTGTAAATAATTATGAGTCATATTTTTTTGCTAATCTTACAGTTGGATTTATATTGAAATACAGAACGTCAAGCTATGACATGAACGGCTGTCATCGCTTGGGAGTGGTCTGTACTTGATACGAAACGTTGTCTGCCCTACTGAACGGACGCAAGCATAGAACTCTACACGTTTCCATCGCACACACTACCGAAGATGGTGAATGAAGACGGATCAAGCTCTCCGACAATCCCGCCTGTCCGTTCGACTATATATATTATACCATACCTGAGATATATAAGATCATATCCACGGAAATCGTACGAAAAAGGATTCACTCCCGTCCACTTTTACTTATCCCGGGATTTCGGAACTATCTCCTGTGAATTTCGATAAAGTCCCGGGATTACATTGGTAATTGAAAATAGCAACAAAAACATATCAAAGTAAGTTTTAAAAATATATATGTACTCAAGACACATTAAAACATTGCTGTTTTTTAATAAATTCATTGTTTTATTCCAATTATCACAAATATCAATATTTACTCGACGTATAGCGGAGTTTTACAGAATTTTACACATAATACGATACATGATGGCCGTCATCACGTCAAATGAAAGTAAGAGTGTTTTGCCTCACGCACATTTTATTAGCTGAATTAAAAACAGTAACCAGTCCTGAAAATGCCGGAATTATTAAAACTGAATCGTTAAAATCTCGGGACCAAAATATGACCGGGACTCTGGGATCCAGGGATCAAATTCTCTATTTGTAACCTAAAAATATACCTAACGCTTCACCCTACACCTTGTACCAATCCCTAACACATAATAGTTTTATTTGAGCGTGTCGAGAACTGATCCCGCACTAAGCGGCTTACCCATAATAGAGACATCGCATCCACTGATCCTATGTGACAGGACAGCCGCTATCTGTATTGATAACTTTGCTAATAGTAGAATTTTAATATACATCTACACAAATATTTTAAAAAGGATTTTAATCCATTTATCGAGGAAGGTTTTAGGCTCTTTTTTTTTTATATTGCTCGTCAAAATTGACCTTATCACACCTGATGTTAAGTTGTAATGAGGTCTTAGTTTAAGGGCGACAAGTACAGCATAATAAAGCTGTTACTGGACTTGTCGCTCTTACCTTGAAGGCTTGACCTCTGCTACTAATGTAGCACCCCCCAGGAGCTCTGTAAACCTTATTTTATTCTTCTTATTTGGCTGTGGTCTTTTGTTAGGTGGAGGTATTTCACCAGTCGGGCTGCTCCGAGTCAAGTGATAAATTGCTATGCCCTACCTCTCTTCTTTCTACCGCCGTGTTCGGAATGTTAATGATGTCGAGAAGAACTGGCAAGAAATTGACACTTACTCGTTTTAATTATGATACTACTAGTTATGTTTCTTGATATTACTTAAATCAAGATATTTCGTACGCATAAGAATAAATAAATAAATAAATGTGCCAGACAACCACACCAATCACCTGGTCTAAAACTAAGGTTTCCCCTTGTACTATGAGCACCAGACGACGGATACTAATTGGGAGCGTCATCACAGCACACCCAGACTCAAGTCAATTTAGAAAAGTTCGTTTCCCAAATTGACCCGACCGGGAATTGAACCCGGGACCTGTCGCGCTTTGGCTGCGTACCGTAGCCACTGCGCCACCGAGGTCGTTAATTCCTTAAGGGGGGCTCCCATACAACAAACGTGATTTTTTTGCTGGATTTTGCTCGCTACTAATAACAGTGGCAGGTTTTAGTTTTATTCCGTATATAGTTTCTTTAGTTTAATTAATAAAAATAAAATAAATCCCTACTAATCCCTACTAATATTATAAATGCGAAAGTAACTCTGTCTGTCTGTCTGTATGTTACGCTTTCCTGCGTAAACCTCTCAACCGATTTTGATGAAATTTGGTATAGGTATACGTTGAATCTCAAGAACGGACACGGCTACTTTTTATTAGAAAATAAGGGGGGGGGGGGGGGTAATACCACCTTTGAAAGTTTATATAGAATTTTTTTTATTTTTGAAGTTAGAGATATATAATTTGGCACAAATATAGCTCGAAACTTGGATTCAAATATAGACTACTTTTTGTTTCGAATGTTAGGGGAGAAAGGGGTAAAACCGACCATGAAAGGATGTAGTCCACGCGAACGAAGTCGCGGGCACAGCTAGTTAAATAATAAAGGGGGGCTCCCATACAAAAAAACGCGATTTTTAGCCCAGTTTCCTCGATATTAATAAATAAATCAAATAAATATTGGAGAACATCACATACATTGCTCTGATTCTGTGGTAAGTAGCTAAAGCACTTGTGTTACAGATATCAGAAACAACGACGGTACCACAACACCCAGACCCGAGACAATATAGAAAACTTCGTTTCCCATATTGACTCGACCGGGGATCGAACCCGGGACCTCAAAGATGGCGCGACGCCTTAGTCCGGTACACTCGCCTCTTAGCTACGGAGGTACTTCTAATATTCAAATAAAATTTTGTATACTTAATGTTGAGTACCTAATCAATGGTACGGAACTCTCGTGCGCGAGTCCGACTTGCACTTGACTGGTTATTTTGCTAAATATCAAGTAATGTTTTGACGACCTCGGTGGCGTAGTGGCTAAGGTAGTCGGCCAAAGCGCGAAAGGTCCCGGAAAACGAACTTTTCTAAATTGACTTGGGTCTGGGTGTGCTGGGATGACGCCCCCAGTTAGTATCCGTCGTCTGGTGCTCATAGTACAAGGAAAAACCTTAGATTGAGACCAGGTGATTGGTGTGATTGTCTGGCGCATTTATTTATTTATTATTTATTTTTAATGTGGATCTAATTAAGAAATTCGAAATATTTTGAATAATTAAACAAAAATGCATTTGCTTTTCTAAAATAACTTTAATTCTAACTATAAAGTAATATGGTCTAGTCCAGGTCGACGTTCGAAAGATCTTCTGTGATCTTCTTCACTTCTGCCTCTGTTCTCTTCTTTTCTCCCAACCTCTTCGCTTCTTCCTTCTTGACACCGTATAATCTGGAATAAACATGTTTCTGTTATTTGTTATTGTCTGTTTGTTTATTGAATTTAACTTTTCGAACAATACTCTCATGAGAAGACCTGTGATAATATAGAAAAGTTCGTTTCTCATATTGACCCGACCGGGGATCGAACTCGGTACCTCAGAGATGGCACGACGCCAAAGTCCGGCCCGCTCGCCTTTCGGCTACGGAGGTCGTAATCTGTTTATATTATCCAGAATTCGCTGTATCAGATAGAACATATATATTGTAGAGAAAAGCTGAAAAATCCGATTATTGCAAACCTGACCCGAAAATCTAACCCGGTTTAGAGTTAGGTTAGGAATTGGAAAAAATAATTAATATTTATTCCGAACGTAACCCTAACGTATAGACAGACAGAGTTACTTTCGCATTTATTATATTAGTAGAGATGTACACAAATACTATTCCAAAATATTTCCTTCACAGAACCACAAGAGCCGGCCAACGATGTCATCGCTTCACAATGGAAAATATTCCATCACGAACAAAAAAGTTTGGTAACTCCTATCTTTGCCGGAAAGAACAGAAGAACGCAGTGAAATAACAATCACTCCGGTGTTTTTGTGTTCCTGCGTGTGAGTAAGGTTTCCAGAGCTCTTGGTGTACATTAGTAGCAGGGGTCAAGCCTTCAAGGTAAGGGCGACAAGTCTAGTAACAGTTGTACTATGCTATACTTTTCGACCTTAAGCTAGGAACTCATTACCACTTAACATCAGGTGGGATGAGGTCAATCTTGAAGTGCAATATAAAAAAATAATAATAGAAATAGGAAGCGGGCGCAGTCGCGGCATCAGCTAGTATATATATATATATGTGTGTTTAAGAGCGCAAGAGCCCTCGGGTTTCAGCGCGCGATTGACAAATCCCGCTAATCAATCCCGCGCCTTTCAACGGGATTGGTAAATCCCACTTTGGATGAAATACTGCGGGATTTGGGGATTGCCCTAAACGCAAACGAAGTCGCAAGCTACAGCTAGTCTCCTACAAATTACCTACCTCTTCAAATCGTCCAGAACATTCTTCGGCAGGTTCCCAGGCGTGGGCTGGTGGATCTCATACTCCCCCCTCTCGTTCTTTATCAGTTCCACCACGGAGTCCTCCAGATTGGGGACGTCCCCTGGCTTGGGGGCTGCGGGGCGCGGACGAGGGGGCACTTTCATCTTCTGCGCCCATTTCTGGAGGTAGTTCCCTGCGTCTGATTGAAGGAACTGAAATCGGAGAAGAGGAACTGAAATGGGGCCGATTTGTGGGTGATAATGTGGGGAATATAGAAAAGGGTGGGGAATTTTTGGGAAATTCGGGAAATTCGATGATTATGTAATAATCCTGCTAATATTAGCAATGTGAAAGTATAAATAAGTAAATAAATATTGGACGACATCAGATACATTGCTCTGATTCTGTGGTAAGTAGCTAAAGCACTTGTGTTACAGAAATCAGAAACAACGACGGTACCACAACACCCAGACCCGAGACAATATAGAAAAGTTCATTTCCCATATTGACCCGACCGGGGATCGAACCCGGGACCTCAGAGATGGCGCGACGCCAAAGTCCGAATGGATGAATGTTTAGATATTTGGTGCTCTTATACGCAAAAATGGATTCGGATGAGGTTCGGTGCCAGACAGATTAGATGCTAAAATAGCGGAAAGAATACTTTTTTTAGTTTTATTGTACTGTACCACCTCCGTAGCCGAGAGGCGAGCGGGCCTGACTTTGGCGAGCGCCATCTCTGAGGTTCCGGGTTCGATCCCCGGTCGGGTCAATATGGGAAACGAACTTTTCTGTACTGTCTCGGGTGTGGGTGTTGTGGTACCGTCGTTTTTTCTGATTTCTGTAACACAAGTGCTTAAGCTACTTACCACAGAATCAGAGCAATGTATGTGATGTTGTCCAATATTTATTTATTACACTAGCGAACTATACGATAAGTATGTTGTTCTTAACATATTCGGCAGAGGGCACTTACCTGGAGTGACACTTAGTTGGAAGAGCAGCACGCGCAATACGTGAAGGTCGTGAGTTCGATTCCCACACCGCAAGGGGAGATAAAAAAAATCTCTTTCTAATATTTAAAGTTCGCTAGTACGGCGTAAAGTACTATAAAAATAAAAAATCTATTAAGATGCCAAGGTGTCTTCGATTCCGTGGTTTTCAAACATTTCTACAAAGAATGTACCACGGGCCGATAAGTATGTAGTTCTAAACATATTCAGCGGAGGGCACTTACCGGAGGCTAACGGTTGAGAGGCAGAAAAATTTCATCGCCTACGATAATTTGCGGTTAGCTCAGTTGGTAAGAGCAGCAAGCGCGATACGTGAAGGTCGTGGGTTCGATTCCTGCACCACAAGGGGAGATAAAAAAATTCTGTTTCTAATATTTAGAATACTTTCTATCACGAAATGAAGCGAAAAAATAATAGCAACTACGTGGCAAGGTCGACAATTAGAAAGGAATTTCTAAATGCAGGTTATTCGATGATACCTTATAATCCTGCTAATATTGTCAATGTGACTGTGTAGTTTGATGTTTAGATGTCTGATGCTCTTTAGCGGAATGACTTCCGAATAGATTTTTATAAAGTATTGTAACTAAGAGAGGTAGGGCATAGCGATTTATCGCTCGAACTGAAGCTTCCCGACTGTTGAAATACCTCCACCTTACAGAAGACCGCAGCCAAATAACAAACACTTCTGTGTTGTTGTGTTCCTGCGTGTGAGTAAGGTTTACAGAGCTCCTGGGGGTGCTACATTAGTAGCAGGGGTCAAGCCTTCAAGGTAAGGGCTACAAGTCCAGTAACATATTTCTTATGCTGTACTTATCACCCTTAAGCTAGGACCTCATTACCACTTAGCATCAGGTGGGATGAGGTCAATCTTGAAGTGCAATATAAAATAAATAAAAAAAATAACTAGACAGATAAAATACCAAAACAACATGCAGCACACGTATTACAACGAAATAACGAATCCTACTTGGCTTGAACTTTGTAATGGCGAGTAGTCAAATGAGATACTCCTATACATATACCAGTCAAAACACGATTCTTTTATTGATTGTAAGAAGATAGCAAACGTTGACGTCACAATTTTACTTATCAACACGCTGACTGTTAAATATTTTGAAGCATTTTAAAATAGCATCGAAAGATATCTAATGTAAACTATTGCGTCGCGCCATCTCTGAGGTCCCGGGTTCGATCCCCGGTCCGGTCAATATGGGAAACGAACTATTGTATACTGTCTCGGGTCTGGGTGTTGTGGTACCGTCGTTGTTTCTGATTTCTGTAACACATGTGCATTAGCTACTTACCACAGAATCAGAGCAATGTATGTGATGTTGTCCAATATTTATTTATTATCATTTATTACTTGGTTTGTTGTATACTTAGGTATTTGGTGGTGACGATAACTTTGACATCGCGATGTAGGATCGATGTATTTGATTAGCTAATCGTACATTACGTATGGAGCGTTGTTTACTACGCCAATTCTGCTGACGCTGTATTTGTGTCGACTTGTAGGTAATGTCGTAGGTCGGCACAGATAATTTGAATTAAAACAATTAGGTCGATGTAACATTGAGAGAAAGAAATAATTACTATGTGTATGACTATGGGTAGAGAGTTAAACTTAAGTAATTAATGTAATCTCACCTTTTCTCTATTTTTATTTATCTTCGGCGGCGCTGGGGCGGGAGCCTGACGTTTGTTGCTTGTAGAAAACCCGGTTCCCGCTAAGAAAACAGAAAATAATTCTTAGTACGGTCTTTATTGCAGTCCAATATAAGACCTCGGTGGGGCAGTGGCTAAGGCAAGCACAAAAGCGCGAAAGGTCCCGGGTTTGGACCCACTGACTCTTCAAAGCACAGGTTTTCCTATTTTAAAGGTCAGGGGAACAAATATTTTGTGATATCACAAAGAAATTATTTATTTAAGATACCATTGTATTGTTAAGATTTGAAAATAAACTATTTCATTATTATTTCGATTCCCGGTCAGGTCATTTTTGCAAACGAACTTTTCTAAATTGACTTGAGTCTGGGTGTGCTGTGATGACGCCCCCAGTTAGTATCCGTCGTCTGGTGCTCATAGTACAAGGGGAAACCTTAGTTTGAGGCCACGTGATTGGTGTGGTAGTCTGGCGCATTTATTTATTCTTATGCGCACGAAATATCTTGAAAATCGAGTAATTTAAGTAATATCAAGAAACATAACTTGTAGTATCATAATTGAAACGAGTAAGTGTCAGTTTCTTGCCGGTTCTTCTCGACATCATTAACATTCCGAACACGGCGGTAGAAAGAAGAGAGGTAGGGCATAGCAATTTATCACTTGACTTGGAGCAGCCCGTCTGGTGAAATACCTCCACTTTACAAAAGACCACAGCCAAATAAGAAGAATAAAATAAGGTTTCTAGAGCTCCTGGGGGGTGCTACATTAGTAGCAGAGGTCAAGCCTTCAAGGTAAGAGCGACAAGTCCAGTAACAGCTTTATTATGCTGTACTTGTCACCCTTAAACGAAGACCTCATTACAACTTAACATCAGGTGGGATGAAGTCAATCTTGAAGTGCAATATAAAAAAGGTCATTGACCCCCAACACCAAACAGACAGACTTACTTAGATTCTTAGTTTCCGTCTGCGGTCCTAGCTCCAACATGACCTGGAAGTCAGCATGGTTCCCGAAAGCGAACCCGAATCCTACTCGGGAATCAGTTCCTGGAATAAAACATAAATAATGTCTTAGTTTAGCATATGGCGCTATGTGGCGGGTCGTTACATTCCCTTCAATATGGTTGAGTGAAGCGATGGCTGGCACATACGTCATGCTTGTGAACAGGCGCCAGGGGACTGGTCTGCTCCAGCTTCATCTCGAAAGTAAATCTATTATATAAAAATTAATCGCAAAATGTGTTGGTAAGCAAATAACTCGACAACGCTTGGACCAATTTTGACAATTCTTGTTTTTTAAATGTTCGTTGAAGTCCAAGGATGGTTTTTATGGCGAGAAAATATGAATAATTGCCGGGAATACTCTAAAGTCAGCCCTTTTTTTTCCAGTACAAACGTTTTTTAACTAAAATTTAGAGTCAAGCCACATTCCAAATCTTCTCGACTAAATCACTCATCAAAACAAAACTACATGACTTGGACCAAAGTGTTCTACACATAGCAATAAGTTGGATACTGCTACTGTAACTAATCTGCTGAGTTTCCGCCGGTGTCTTCTCGGTAGATACAGGTTCCGAACCGGCAGTAGTCACATTGTATTCAATGACGATTCAAATCCCTACTAATATTATAAATGAGAAAGTAACTCTGTCTGTCTGTCTGTTACGCTTTCCTGCTTAAACCTCTCAACTGATTTTGATGAAATTTGATATAGGTATACGTTGAATCTCAAGAAAGGACATAGGCTACTTTTTTTTAGAAAAAAAGGGGGGGAGGGGGGTAATACCTTTGGAAGTTTATATGGAAACATTTTTCCATATTTTTGAAGTTAGAGATATGAAATTTGGCACAAATATAGCTCGAAACTTGGATTAAAATATAGACTACTTTTTGTTTCGAATATTAGGGGAGAAAGGGGTAAAACCGACCATAAAAGGATGTAGTCCACTCGAACGAAGTCGCGGGCACAGCTAGTATGTTATAAGTAACCTACTTGAATAAAGAAATATTTGAGTCAAGTTGAATTTAATGGGTAGCCAACCTTATTTAATCAAATGAAAAAAGAATGATGACTAGGAGAAAAAATTAGTCATATTTGTGGGTGTGTGTGTGAGAGAGAGAGAGAGAGAATGTGGGCGTGCAAGCGTATCTATTAATATATATACTAGCTGTGACCGCGACATCGTTTGCGTCGACTACAGGATTTTGGTGTTATTATAAAATTAAATTATTTAAAAAAAATGCCTACTTTACTCTTTATAACATCAGCTACCTACCACTAAAGGTCCCGTTACTTCAGAGATTAAGACATTGAACCAACAGACAGAAAGGCAGACAAAAATTGTACTTAATATATGTTACTTTGGTATATATATATATGCCGTATATATTTTCATATGCATGTAGTAAAAAGCGGTTATATTACAAACAGACACTCCTATTTTATTTATGTATATATATCTATAGATAACACGGGGGGGTGCACTTAAACCCTAGAACATTCTTACTAATTATCATTTATATAAAAAATAGATACGCACAATTACGTAACCTTCTATCAAGGTTTGTGTATAAAAATTTTTAATTAATCTCATTTCTAGATGAATTAATACACTTAACTTATTACACCTGTAGATAGACAATCAACTGTATCATTATGACCCTGAGATTAGATATCTTATACGTAATACAATATTGTATAGTTAAAATCACTCACTTGCTAAATTTCTTACTAAAATGTCTTCTCGGTATATACCAGTGAACAAAAAAAACATAGGAAAGAATTACTACATACAAAAATTTTAGTCATACCTTTTTTAATAGGCGGAATATTCGAATATGCTACTGACAGAAGTGAGGGCAGCTCTTCCGGTATGATGATTGAGCAGGAACCTGAAATGATACATCAAAAGTCAAGTTAAAGTGTTTTACAGGACATCATATCCATCATCATATCATCATACTGCTGATATCCGACAATCCCTGAGTAAGGGAATTTTTAAAAATAAAGTTCGTGAAAACTTCTTCTCTCTCGCTAACAAGTAATGATAGTCATGAATTTGTCAATTGCTGAACCAATTTATTTATCTTCTAAATTTATAGTTATGTAGATATTTGTTTTTAAATATAAATTATCAATTTTATGTAAATCTAAGTATACCTTCATATTTTACATATTATATTCTAATTAATTTATATAGTATGTGTATTATTATCGTATATTTAAAAGATATCGTAATGTTATTTTTAATGCTTAATTTATTGTTGTTTAAAATGATTTCTTTATTTCTCCCCTGTTACCGCACCCATATACAAATTATCTGCATGACCCAAGGGTTGACTGGTAGAGAATGCCCCTAGCATTAAGTTCACCTGTTGTACCTATTTGTGCAATAAAGTTTTTAAATAAATAAATATATGTAGCAACATAAAGAGTAGAGCTACAATAGACTTCAAAGGTTGCAGTTATCTGCACCAGAACTGCACAATAAAACTCGGTGGCTAACGCAGTTGTGGGGTAGTCGGGATCCCTTGTGGACTCTACACAGGCTCCCCCACAGCGCCTACCGCCAAGCGGCCCACCTCACCGCGCAAAACACAGCTGGAGCGTGTCAGGCTACCAGACACGCTCTACCCCCTCGGGACCGAGATAACGGACGCCAGGCTTACGCCACGCCTGGCGTCTCCAGTCCCAGCAGCGGATCGGCTGTGCGGCTCCGCTGCCCACCGCCACTGCGGGCACTCGAGACTCTCTCCAGCTCTCCCTCCGAGAGCCAGATGGAGTCCCGAGACCCACCAGCCGCGGAGGATAGGGAGGCCGGCAAACGCAATACCGCATCCTCCTCTTCCTCTGCGACCCCACCACAGCGCGATTCGTGCCCCGCACGCGCCATGCCGGGTCGTGGAGGACAGGGAGGCCGGCAACAAAATACCGAGGTCCTCCTCTTCCTCCGCGATCCACCTCTGCCCTTGCGGGCTTGCCGCAGAGTGCCACCTGCTCTCCGCGGCCCAGCTCGGGATCCGTCTTGGCTTCACCCTGTGCGGTATCGGAGGCTGGGTGACAAGGCCAGCCTCAACATCCCGACTTACTGAGCCCTTGAGTGTTGTTTTTTCTAGGTCTGTAAAAATCTTAATGCGGTTCACAGAATACATACCAAGTTTCAACAGTCTATAGTTTCAGAAAAAAGTGGCTGTGACACACGGACGGACAGACAAATAGAATCCATAAGGGTTCCGTTTCACGCTATTTGGTTACGGAACCGTAAACAGGCTTCCTTTCGTCTTTGAACGCTTAAGGCAACTCCTAAAAGATGTCAAGTCAACTTAAGTAATACAAACACATATGTCCACAGCCTTGACATGCATTTATTGCATAACATGTTGCACAAGTCGGTTCATAGTTGAGGGTTGAGTAACGTAACATGTTCCTCAGAAAACATGTTCAAACCTAAGATTATCATGAATAGAATTTAATATCTTTATTCATATATTAGAAACAGAAATTTTTTATCTCCCCTTGCGCTGCGGGAATCGAACCCACGACCTTCACATATCGCGTGTGCTGCCCTTACCAACTGTGCTAACCGCAAGTTATCGTAGGCGATGAAATTTTTCTGCTGTATCAACCTTTAGCCTCCGGTAAAAAATTTTCTGTTTCTAATATTTAAAGTTCGCTCGTACGGCGTATAGTACTACTAAAATAATAAAATCGATTAAGATGCCAAGGTGTCTTCGATTCCGTGGTTTTCAAACATTTCTGCAACGAATGTACCACGGGCCGATAAGTATGTAGTATGTTCTAAACATATTCTGAAGGGAGCACTTACCGGAGGCTAACGGTTGATACAGCGGAAAAATGTCATCGCCTACGATAACTTGCGGTTAGCTCAGTAGGTAAGAGCAGCACGCGCGATATGTGAAGGTCGTGGGTTCGATTCCCGCACCGCAAGGGGAGATAAAAAAAATGTGTTTCTAATATTTAAAGTTCGCTCGTACGGCGTATAGTACTATTAAAATAATAAAATCTATCTTTATTCATGTAAGCTTTACAAAAGCACTCGACGACACTACCCACGACCTAGGTGGCGCAGTGGCTAAGGTAGGCGGCCAAAGCGCGAAAGGTCCCGGGTTCGATTCCCGGTCGGGTCAATTTGGAAAACGAACTTTTCTAAATTGACTTGGGTCTGGGTGTGCTGGGATGACTCCCCCAGTTAGTATCCGTCGTCTGGTGCTCATAGTACAAAGGGAAACCTTAGTTTGAGACCAGGTGATTGGTGTGGTTGTCTGGCGCATTTATTTTATTTTATTTACTTATAGTCAGCGCAAATTTGGAAGGTCTTTTTTATTTTATATTGCACTTCAAGATTGACCTCATCCCACCTGATGTTAAGTGGTAATGAAGTCCTAGAAGGGCGACAAGTACAGCATAATAAATCTGTTACTGGACTTGTCGCCCTTACCTTGAAGGCTTGACCCCTGCTACTAATATAGCACACCCCAGGTCAAGACTTCAAGATAAGGAGGACCTCATTACCAAAATCGCTAGGACCTCATTACCAAAATCGCTGGCTCGAGCGCAAGTCGGGATTCCTGACGTTCCGTTTGGTGCAGGTGCTGTCCGGCCACGGCTGTTTTGGGCAGTACCTGCACCGCATTGGTCGGGAGCAGTCTCCGTCATGTCACAGTTGTCATACACTGCAGGTGTGCCCCGCTTTTGATGCGCAGCGCGCAAGTCTGCGCGCGTTGGTGGGGCCAAATCTCTCACTCCTCAGCATAGTCGAGGCTATGCTCGGGAGTGAGACGGCATGGATTGGGATGGTCTCCTTCTGCGAAGATGTCATGTCGCAGAAGGAGGCCGCAGAGCGGGAGCGGGAGGACGATCCATCCGCTCCCGCCTGCCGCCGAAGAAGGAGGCTAAGGGCGCGGCGCCAATATGACCGCGCCCAGCTACCGCGTGGGGACTGGCCGGCTGATGGTGTGAGGGCACCTCAGTCGGCATTGCACCGGTCTCCACTGCGAGTTGGGAATGGTTCCGTTGTATCGGCCATCCCCATTCTCCCCCCGAACACTGTGGGGGGAGTAGACGGAGCCGCGTAGGCGGCTGTTTAGCCGGCGGTGTTGTGGAAGTAAAGGCTTAGCCGATCCCCCACAGCACCGCCACTAAGGCGATGAAGGTCCAACCGGGGGGTTTTAGTAAGTAGTCCGAGGAGGGTAGGCAGGTGGGAGTCCCACACACGCCGTCACCCCCCTCAGGGTGGCGGTACGGTGCATCAAGCATTTCCCCCCGTTAAAAAAAAAAAAAAAAAGGACCTCATTACCACTTAACATCAGGTGGGATGAGGTCAACCTTGAAGTGTGATATAAAAAAAAGTGCCTCGACCGGGGATCGAACTCGTGACCTCAGAGATGGCGCGACGCCAAAGTCCGGCCCGCTTACCTCTCGGCTACGGTGGTCGTCATATAGATTGCAATAATGCAACAAACTGTGGTGCATTCGTTTAGTCAGTGCTCGTTCGGCCTGTTTTGTTACGAAACTAACATAGTAGAAGCGAATAACATAGTGGAAACCGGTTATAGGGACAAGGAAACTGATTATGTAAACACACTTTTAAATAGATTTTAGTGCATCATGTACCGTCTTCACCATAAGGGTACAAAGGCCCAGGGCTCCCATTATCTAGAGGCCCCGAAGGACAAACTCAAATTAATTACTGTCGATTGTGTCACGTTGGTGAAACTCAAAATGAATACAACTTATTCGATTTTATTATTTTTATTGTACTATACGCCGTACTAGCGAACTTTAAATATTAGAAACAGAAAAATTTTATCTCCCCTTGCGGTGCGGGAATTGAACCCACGACCTTCACGTATCGTATGTGTTTTTCAAACATTTCTGCAACGAATGTACCACGGGCCGATAAGTATGTAGATATAAACATATTCGGCAGAGGGCACTTACCGAAAGGCTAACGGTTGATACAGCAGAAAAATTTCATCGCCTACAATAACTTGCGGTTAGCTCAGTTGGTAAGAGCAGCACGCGCGATACGTGAAGGTCGTGGGTTCAATTCCCGCACCGCAAGGGGAGATAAAATTTTTCTGTTTCTAATAATACAACTTATTATTTCGTCATTCTCGTCAGTCTTATATATTAGTTTCAAAGTATCGGGACTTTTAGTGGCCGATGATTTTGTGACACAAATCATTTATCTATTTGACTATCCTTGTCGTGAAGTTTATTTTTTTATATTGCACTTCAAGATTGACCTCATCCCACCTGATGTTAAGTGGTAAAGAGGTCCTAGCTTTAGGGCGACAAGTACAGGATAATAAATCTGTTACTGGACTTGTCGCCCTTACCTTGAAGGCTTGACCCCTGCTACTAATGTAGCACCCCCCAGGAGCTCTGGAAACCTTACTCACACGCAGGAACACAACAACACAGATGTGATTGTTTTTTGGCTGCGGTCTTCTGTAAGGTGGAGGTATTTCACCAGTCGGGCTGCTCCAGTTCGAGCTATAAATCGCTATGCCCTACCTCTCTTACAGTTGTATTTATTTTGGGTTTCACCAAGTCGACACACGTGCGCCAAGTCTTTCGTGTCGAGTTGGTGAAAACTCCATACTTGAACGTTCCCTAACCCAGGTCTGTATATATATGATTTTATGTACATATGTACCTACATGAATATAGACTAGTTACATTAGTTTAAATATAAATCATGCTATTTATCGTTTCTGGTAATATTACCCAACTTTTGCACGGCTGTACCCGTTTCTCGATACCTACTATACTATTTCCTCTACCTAATAGTATCTGGTAGAAATAGCCTTGTAGCAAAAAGGCCGCCTAAATTGTATACTTGAATATGTATGTAAAACAAATGTCTGTTATTTATTTTTCTATGCTATAAAGTCTATGTCATGGTTGTTTCTTTTAATTCATTTTTAGACGTCTAGTTTATTCACCCGACCGGAAGTCAAACCCGAAACCTTTCACGGCTTTAATCACCGCGCCATCGAGGTCATATATATGTTTTTATCAATAATATCTTTGTAAACACCAGCCATTGTGATGTTTCTCATGTTTTTGTCGAGTGAACGTACAATCCATAAGGTTATTCAGACCTTGGTAATATTGAGCTATGTTCATATACATAAAACGCAACAAATGTGTCTGTCTGTCGCAAATCGCTTAAAAACTGAAGTCTTACACACGTTTGTTCGAAGTTACGCTACTCCGACTGGTTTACTTCGGCAGAATGTTTATTAAACGGACCTAACCTAACCAAACTGTAACTAGTTTTTATCTAAGTAGTCTAATTCTATTCATATAAATAGACGTAATATATAAAAAAAACTAGCTGCGCCCGCAACTTCGTTCGCGTTGACTACAGGGTTTTTCCAGTTTTTTCCCGCTAACTCCCGTTCCCATGGGAATTTTGCAATATCCTGTTTTAAATTATTTTATTGTCTCGGGTCTGGGTGTTGTAGTACCTTCGTTGTTTCTGTAACACAAGTGCTTAAGCTAAGTACTTACCGCAGAATCAGAGCAATGTATATGATGTTTTCCAATATTTATTTATTTATTATTTTCTGAACGCACACATGAATAGTTGTTACAGTATTCGACAGGATTGGTCAACAAATGTTTGGCATGTAAAAAACAAATTTATTGAAGTGATTAAGTATTTATTACACATATCAAAGAGAGGTAGGGCATAGCGATTTATCGCTTGAACTGGAGCAGCCCGACTGGTGAAATACCTCCACCTTACAGAAGACCGCAGCCAAAAAACAATCACTTCAGTGTTGTTGTGTTCCTGCGTGTGAGTAAGGTTTCCAGAGCTCCTGGGGGATGCTACATTAATAGCAGGGGTCAAGCCTTCAAGGTAAGCGCGACAAGTCCAGTAACAAATTTATTATGCTGTACTTGTCGCTCTTAGGCTAGGACCTCATTACCACTTAACATCAGGTGGGATGAGGTCAATTTTGAAGTGTAAATAAAATACTACATTACCACACAGTATACATTTCATACCAAAATTACGCAAAGGAAGTAGCGACAACAGCCTGTGTAGTTATGACTACATTGTATTCGATGTGTTAATTATTTCATAATCATTTGTGAAAATCTTTTGTTAACATAATGACAATCTCCGAGGCCGAGAGGTGAGCAGATTAGACTAAGGCATCGCGAAATTTTTGAGGTCCCGGGTTAGATTCCCGGGCGCGTCAATATGGAAAACTAACCTTTCTAAATTGTGGGTGTTGTGGTACCGTTGTAGTTTCAGGTTTCTGTTATTTGATGTTGTTAAATTTATTTGTTATTATGAATAAGTAGTAGAAATACATATTTAATTCAGTCAAATCTCCTTTATTTGATGTTGATATGCACATAAATATATATTGTTATTAATGCATTTATAAGTTTATGTATAAAGTAATTGAAAAACCGATCTTCTTACCTAATTATTTACTAGTCAAACAACCTAACGCACCCATTTCGAGTCAAAAATCTTCTTAAAAGTGGTCGTAATCACAAAATAATTGAAGTTTTAAAACAATGAAATCAAAATTTTCGTTTTCAATTTTCAAAACTTCAACCGTCATGATTGCTTATTCTATAATTTTCAAACATAGTATGTACGTACTATTTTTTTCTTTAAATTAATTGTCGTAGGAATTAAGGCTTACGTTATGAGTTAACAGTATTGCACTTTAGTATTTTAAATCAATTTAAAGTGACCAAACTTTCCACAAAAACATAAACACTCACCATAACTTATCAGGAAGAAACCAACAAATATTTTCACCAACATTTTGTCCAAAAATAATCAATATTTTAACACAAAACTTATAACATTGTTTTTAAAAGTAAGCCTCCTACACAAACACTGGTTGTTAACTTTTTTAAATATTTAAAAAGCGAGACTTTAAAAAGTTAGCTGTCACTGCGAGTTTTACCGCCAAACTGAGCGGCAAACATATGACTACCTTGCTGCCGCCATTCTGTGACGTAAGATAGTGAAAGTAGCCGATTAACTTATGACCTTATTACGTTACACTTTAAGCAGGAATTCCATTGCCGTGAGTAATACGATTGCTGTGGTTTATATTCGATATTTAAATCATATTATTTTATTTTAGCTTGATCTGTACATTGGCATGAATTTGAACTTAGTTTCTTTTTTCTTAAAGTGCACTTTAGAATGCATTAAACTCACACATGTTATTTGTGTGAGTGGCCCATTCACTTCTATGTTTCCACATCATTAGTCTATCTAATGAGTTGAGTGGATTTCAATCTTATGCCATTTGCAGAGAGTTCATTATCGATGTATATTAATTGATAGATTTTACACCTTCCTTCGGAAATTCATTGCACTTTCTTTGAGACTTTCATCAATGTGGGAAAGAGACAGGGATGTAGAAAGTGACGTATGTATCTAAAAACCGGAACATGCGATTTTCTATCCCTTTCTAACGAGTTCAAGGACGCGTGGGTTGAATTTGTTTAAACAATTTGTTTTATCTTGATTAAGTAGAATTAATGGAACTTATTTTTCACTGAAAAGACTTAAAGACTTATTAATCATAGTTAGCATTTGTAATATCAAAAACACAGTTAAAATGGGTAATACAATTTTGCTTAGAAATAAAAGTTAAATATGGACCCAGTTATGTATGAAAAGGGTGGGGTTAGCTGTTATTACTATACGAATATTTGTGCAATGGAAACACACATACGATTGTTATTAAATGTTTAAATTAAAAGTAAAAAATATCCATACCTATGCTAATATTAATATGAAAGTAACTCTGTCTATTTGTTTGTCTCTCCGGCTTTAACCACTTAACCGATTTTGTTAAAACTTGGGCTTGGGCATACGTTGAACCTCTAGAACGGACATAGGCTACTTTTTGATTTGAAAATAAGGGAGGATGGGGGTTATATCGCCCTTGAAAGTTTAAATTGGAAAAAGTTTATTTTTTTAAATTAGAGACATGAAATTTGGCACAAATATAACTCAAAACTTGGATTTAGTTACTACTTTTTATTTCGTATATTAGGGGAGATTGAGGTAAAACGAACATGTAAGTTTAAATATTGAAAACCTGTACTCTACGTGAACGAAGCCGCGGGTAAAGCTAGTACAAAAATATAGATAGATAGTTCTATCTAGATAGATATACTTTATTGCACAAAATCTTTAAAGAAATAGGTTTTACAGATTGATTATAGTACAATTTAGGCGGTCTTATCGCTAGCGATCTCTTCCAGACAACCTTAAGGTAGAGGAAATAGTAGATGGCGAGAAATGGGTGCGGCCGTGCAACATAAATACAGTTTTTATTTTAGAATTAAATTATATATAGGTGGATACTATACCTTGTATAGATTCTATATACGAAATCCCGAGTTAAAATAATCACTTTATTGTTTTTATGAATTAAAAAATGATTAACTATAATGACTGACTAAAACGTAAACAAACGCATCACAACACTATTGAGGTCAGCGACCCCAAATCACGTTATCACTTCACGACAATCACTGCGATCCTGAATTTCTCCACCTCCTTCCTCGACATGCGCGCCTAGTACTTTCTTAGAAGATGCGCGAACATTATGCAACATTTGTGGTGTCACTGTACAGAACGCGGCCTTGATGCTTTCTATCATCTCTTCCCTTGACGAGCATGCTACAGCGTACACCTTCCTTTAAATTAGTCCCACAAGAAGAAGTCCAACGGAGTGAGGTCTGGTGACCGAGCTGGCCATGTGATACGATCTCCTCGCCCAATCCACAGATGGAAACGAGCGTTTTGATGGTTTCGTAAATCTCTTTCTCTAGCTCTCGGTCGGCCATCACGCTGCCGTCGGTTGCTCCGACACAGAGAATCATCTCGAATATTCTTGATTCCTCAAAGACATCACGAAATATCACTAGGCTATCCGTAGTAAGTAGGTAATCCAGAAAGGCAAAAACACAAGATGTTGTCATGGCGACGACAACTCAATGACTTAACTGAATTGTCAAAATGAGAAACGCTAAACCAACAAATTTCAGATGTGATTCAGTAAACACTAAAAGATGAACCACCATTGTGATATTTAAATTAATAGCATAATAGGTAGGTACATCCAAGTCTTTCGACGATTCCAACAATACTGTGATAGTGTTGTGCAAGCGTGACTTAGTCAAAATTTTGACTTGTATTTGACTGATATTTCAAAAAAAAATATTGAATCAATAAATGCGTGTACACAGCTACAAATGGTCCCATACAGTTTGTAACCGTTAACTGCTTTGGTATTTTTGATATTGTTATACCCTTTCCGTTACACGTTGTATAACGTTTTCGTATTTATATGTATATCGGTATTTCCTGAATTTAGCTGTTGAAACAGACAAACACACAGTTTTATAATATTTACAATAGATTTGATATTAACCATAATTTGCTTTAATTATGTTTCTGATATATCGATACTGTGTTCGATCTTATCAATTGGACCGTCATTTTAGATGAAAAGCATCGATATTCTACTATCTGCATGAGCCAATGGTTGACGGGTAGGGAATGCCTCTAGCATTAAGTCCACCTGTTTTTCTTATTTGTGCAATAAAGTTTTTAAATAAAAAAATATTCAAACTATTGACAAATAAATTAATTACCATCTTTTTTGCAAATGGTATGAGTTTACATACACATCTTACAGGACTACATATACAGTCATCGCTCAAAATTTGATATTTCGAGTAAATGTGAGATTTAAAAGTTCAAAAACTCGTAGCACAAATACTGTTTACCTTTACACTACAGAGTATAAAACAAAGTCGCTTTAGATAGATAGATAGATAGATATACTTTATTGCACAAAACTTTACAGAAATAGGTTTTACAGATTGATTATAGTACAATTTAGGCGGTCTTATCGCTTTCTCTGTCCCTATATCCCTACGTACGCTTAAATCTTTAAAACTAACGGATTTTGATGTGTTTTTTTTTTGTAATAGATAGTGATTCAAGAGGAAGGTTTTTAATTTGCAGTAAAGAATAGAAAAGAGAGGTAGGGCATAGCGATTGATCGCTCGAACTGGAGCAGCCCGACTGGTGAAATACCTCCACCTTACAGAAGACCGCAGCCAAATAACAATCACTTCTGTGTTGTTGTGTTCCTGCGTGTGAGTAAGGTTTCCAGAGCTCCTGGGGGGTGCTACGTTAGTAGCAGGGGTCAAGCCTTCAAGGTAAGGGCGACAAGTCCAGTAACAGATTTATTATGCTGTAATTGTCACCCTTAAGCTAGGACCTCATTACCACTTAACATCAGGTGGGATGAGGTCAATCTTGAAGTGCAATATAAAAAATAAAAAAAAGCCAATATTTCTAAGTATTTGCATTACATCCGTGCGAAGCCGGGGCGGGTTGCTAGTTTAATAATAAAAGCGTTACCATATAATAAAATTTCTGTTTAATTATTAACGTAACCTCAGAAGCTTTGGTGCTACGGTTATTGGAACTTTTAAATCGCTTCTAAATAACAAATTTTGAGTTATCGCTGTGTATGTTTTCATTTCATGTGCGAAATCATACGATTAGATTAGATACATTTTAGCACAATATTATTTTATAGTGAGTTTGTTTTCTCTTATTCATAATATTTTGTTTACACATGATTAGGTGCAGTCGCCGTCAGATATATCGGAGCAGACAAAGTGACCAAATACTTCTGAACAGTTAAAAATGTCAATAAGTTCCATACACTACAAGTTACCATTAACATCTAATAATATATAATTGATATTGATTTTCAACTGTTCAGAAGTATTTGGTCATTTTGTCAGATCCAATATATCATCTGATGGCGACTGTAGTCATGGGAGAATAAAACATACAGTAGTTAAATCAAAGCCTTATTTATTGTTACATTTCAAAAGAGGCAGGGCATAGCGATTTATCGCTCTAACTGGAGCAGCCCGACTGGTGAAATACCTTCACCTTAGAGGGACCCCACACTAGCGTCTTTCAAGCGTCAGCGTCTTGCAGCCAAATAACAATCACTTCGGTGTTGTTGTGTTTTTGCGTGTGAGTAAGGTTCCCAGAGCCCCTGGGGGGTGCTACATTAAAAGGGTCAAGTCTTCAAGGTAAGGGCGACAAGTCCAGTAACAGATGTATTACTTAACATCAGGTCAATGTTGAAGTGTAATATAAAAAAAAAATACCGCACCCATATACGAACTATCTGCATGACCCAAGGGTTGACTAGTAGAAAATACCCCTAGCATTAAGTCCACAGGTTTTATTTGTGCATTAAAGTATTGAAATCAATATGTATCTGCCATTATTTTTGGTAACGTCCCTTTATCTACAACAAATATTTCAATTCATTTTATCTTGGCTCGTTATCCTGGTCGTGGACCACGTCGAAACGGTAGGAAACTTCCTTGATCAGCCCCAAGTTGAGAAGGAAGTCCAGGAATGGCCGGCGACGCACCAGTCGCTCCCTGTACGTAGCTGAACGAACTCCTGTGAAAAAAACGGGCTTTTGTTTAGTAAGCTTGAGCTAGGACCTCATTACCAGTTCCAGAGCCACTGGGGGGTGCTACATTAGTAGCAGGGGTTAAGCCTTCAAGGAAAGGGCGACAAGTACAGTAACAGATTTATTATGCTGTACTGGTCGCCCTTAAGCTAGGACCTCATTACCACTTAACATCAGGTGGGATGAGGTCAATCTTGAAGTGTAATATAAAACATGTCCAAAGAAGGTCAAAATGCGCAGCTTAACTGTGGATGATAGGCGTTGTCTAATGCATAGCTCTTTTAGTATGGAATCAATCATTATCATCATTCAATTGGATGGTACGAAACTCTGTACACGATACCGGAAATACATTGAACCGTCACCCGAGGGAAGTGTCTGCGTGTGTGAGACTCCCCGCCCTGAGAAGGGCAGGACTATCCACTAAAACCCCCCGATTGGACCTCATCGCCGTTAACGGTGATGCTACGGGAAACTTGGATCAGCCATAACTACCACAGCATTACCGGCGGAATAGCCGCTATCATACGACACTGTGTCTTCCCCCGGGTTGGTCGAGGGGAGGGCAGGGCTGGCTGATCCAACTGAACCAACTCTGCCTCGCAATGGAGACTGTGGGTGCACTGCCGACTGTGGTGTGTCCACGATACCCCTAGCTTTCGTCTCCAGCACCACATCTCCAACACATTAACCCTCTTTTCCTCTACTTCACGAACTCATTAAGCCCCTAACTCTATTTAAATATTAAATGCTAAGGACACAGTTTACTTACTGATAGGCTGTAAAGGCTTGGTGTACGTCTGCGGCCCCAGTTCGTACATAAGCTGGAAATCGGCCTGGTTGCCCAGGCTGAAACCGAAGCCGAAGCGGTGGTCGTTGCCTAGAACACAGAGAGATTGAGAAAAAGGGAGAAAGAATAGAATGAAGAAGAAAAAAATTCAAAACCGACGCAAAAACGACCATAGAATTTATTTTTTATTTTCATAGTACTTTACCCCGTACTACCGAACTTTAAATATTAGAAACAGATTCGCAAGGGGAGATTTTTTTATCTCCCCTTGTGGTGCGGGAATCGAACCCACGACCTTCACATATCGCGCGTGCTGCTTTTCAGACTGAGGTAACCGCAAGTTATCGCAGGCGATAAAATTTTTTTGCTGTATCAACCCGTTAGCCTTCAGTAGGTACCCTCTGCTGAATATGTTTAGAACTACATACTTATCGGCCCGTGGTACATTCGTTGCAGACATGTTTGAAAACCACGGAATCGAAGACACCTTGGCATATTAATCGATTTTTTTTTTTTTTTATTTGTCAAATTCACATACTTAATTGCTCTAATTCTGTAGTAAGTAGCTAAATCACTTGTGTTACACTCAGAAACCGCGACGGTCCCTTTTCAATTACACACATTTGATTTAAAACTATATTTATGCATTTTTACTTTTAGTAGGGATATTAGTAGGGATTGTCCTTTTCGATATTCATCATTATTATTGTGGACCCTTCATTTAAACACTCAAATACAGATCGAACACAAATCTGACGTACTTTTGCCTATACTTTGTAAGTACTCACCTTTAACCAGTCTCGGAGTGAAACCAAATATGGTCGCGAAACCAGCAGGTACATCTTCTGGGATCACTAGTATGATACTGCGGGCTGGGACTACTAAAAACAATTTTATTTCATATTAAAAACTGAACTGTTATATAGTGTTGAAAGATTAAGTAATAGGTACCACTTTTTGAGGGGGAAATACTTGCCACAGGGAGTCGCGATCCCTCTAAAGAGGCTCCCCCACAGCGCCTACCGCTAAGCGGCCCTCCTCTTGGAACGTGCCAGGCGACCTGACACACCCCCTCGGGACCGAGGTGACGGACGCCAGGCTTAGCCCACGCTTGACGTCTCTAGTCCTCGCAGACCCTTCTGGTCACCTCATCCACTACTCCTCAAGAAGAGGGAAGGGAGGCCTCTCGCGCCGGACCTTCGAACGTCGACTAGAGAGATCCTAAAAAGGACTTCGCTTAGCCTCCGTTGCCCAGGGTACACCAGGCCCGCTTGCTACCTCCCTCGGATTCGCGAGAATCCCCAAGAACCAATAACAAGCAAGCACCACCCCAAGTGCAAAGGAACCTTTTGGCACAATTACGTTAAAATGTATGTCAGACCCTGATCCCGCAGTCGAACTGTGTAAACAGTTTTGTGGGTCTGCCTATCTCTATACACTTACTTGTTTTGTTTAATAAATAAATTGCTATTATTTAAAAGAGTACCAACCTAAGTGTCTAGTTTTTTGCCGGTTCTTCTCGACATCATCAACACTGCGGTAGAATACCTACTGAACTTGTACTGACGATTCATAAGTGATTTTGTAAAGCTTACATGAATAAAGGTAGGTATTTTTTTTTCTATTCCATATTTAATTTTAATTTACGCTATCAAAAAAGGTGATTAAAACTTACCTGTCAAGCAGAGAATAATGATCCAAGTCCAGAATATTTTGTGCCCCATTTTGTAATCTTTGGCAATTCAAAATGGCGTAGGATTAGCGTGCTTGCTTTATCGAAGTTAGGGTGTTGAATGGCAGCTAAAACCAAGATCTAGTCAAACCCAAACTGGCCAAGTGTGAACAATCTGTTTGGGTTAGGGTTCCCGATAGTAAATCTATCCTAATATTTTAAAGCTGAAAAGTTTCTTTGTTTGAACGAGCTAATCTCCGGAACAACTAAGTACCTACCTATTTCTTTTTTCTTTACTCATTACCTACTGTTTAACCCCCGACGCAAAAACGACGGGGTGTTTTTAAGTTTTACGTGTCGGTGTGTGTATCTATAGCATCGCAGTTCCCTAACAAATGAACTGATTTTAATTTTGATTTTTTTGTTTGAAAGATGTATAAATCGGGAGTGTTCTTAGTTATGTTTATTTATTTATTTATTAGGTACACCAACAGCAATACACATACACAATTAATTATAACACTGACATATAAGAGTGAGATTCAATATGCATGCCAATTACAGGTATACACAGCGTTCGTTACATTACTAAATTAATTAAAAACTGAAATAACGAAGAACCAATAAACTAAATTTGTGAGTCCGGAGGTTGGGCATAATATTCAAACAGTTTGTTTTTAAAAACACCAGGAGAATCGCTGAAAATGTCAATTGTAGGAATTCGATGTGAAATTTCGTTGAACTCTTTACATATTCTAGCCAGGGGATGGTGTGAACCTAAATTGGTTTTATGGTATGCAATGTTTAATAATTTTTTCATTGCAAAAATTCAGATCCAAGATGGCCGCCGTCACAAAATTATGGATTGCATGTTTTAACACAACTCCCACAATATAGGTAGGTATCATATAAAAGGGCTTGACAAGCAGAATTTATAATAACAAATTTCAAATCCAAGATGGCCGCCGCCGAAAAACGATGGATTTCCTTAATTTTTTTGTGACAACTCCCTCATTGAAGGTACCAAATAAAAGGGCTTTTTCACACTTTTTACGTCGGGGGTTTTTTATGTGTCAAAACTAAGCGTGATTCTAGCAAAATGGTTTCATTGTTTAACGACGGTACCCTAGCATTTTATTGTTAGTATGTGAATTTAGCTCCCACCAGGTCAATGGTGTAATTATCGTGTTTTTATTAGATGTGACACACATCTGATGAGGACGTGGTTTATTGACTGGAAAATACTTTTAAAACACTAAAGTAAGCTCTTTAAGATATTTACCAAATCTTCTTATATATAAAAACTAGCTGTGCCCGCGTCTTCGTGGACTACATACTTTCATGGTCAGTTTTACCCCTATCTCCCCTAATATTCGAAACAAAAAATAGTCCATTTTTTAATCTAAGTTTCGAGCTATACCTATTTGTGCCCCTCCCTCCTTTATTTTCTAACAAAAAGTAGCCTATATCCGTTCTTGAGGTTCAACGTATACCTATAGGTACGTCATCAAAATCGGTTGAGAGGTTTAAGCGGGAAAGCGTAACAGACAAAGTTGCTTTCGCATTTATAATATTAGCAGGGATGAATCGCTGTCAGTTTGTCTCGCTAAAACTTTCATTAAGAGAGGTAGGGCATAGCGATTTATCGCTCAAACTGGAGCAGCCCGACTGGTGAAATACCTCCACCTTCCAGAAGACCGCAGCCAAATAACAATCACTTCTGTGTTGTTGTGTTCCTGCGTGTGAGTAAGGTTTCCAGAGCTCCTGGGGGGTGCTACATTTACTAATGTAGCACCCCCCAGGGCTCTGGCAGGGGTCAAGCCATTAAGGTAAGGACGACAAGTCCAGTAACAGATTTATTATGCTGTACTTGTCACCCTTAAGCTAGGACCTCATTACCACTTAACATCAGGTGGGATGAGGTCAATCTTGAAGTATAATATAATAAAAAAAAACTTGATTTCCAAATGAAACAACTATTATGTTTTTAAAAACCCTTTTCACAAATTGCAAATCTCTTCTAACGTTGCTTCTCGTCGCTCAACAAATAAGCTCGTAATTTGTCGCAAACTCGCTAACGCGACTACGTACAGCCAGCGTCATATAGTTCGTGATACTCAGGGTACTCTAATAAATAGACGCAACTAAAAAGTCAATAATATTTGTACACACAAAGTTTTCTTATTGTTGTCAACAGTTTCTATTTATTAGAGTACCCTGAGTATCACGAACTATATGACGCTGACTGTACCTACTTCATTATTGTAGAACAACGCCTAAGGCATTGGTCCTAGGTGAGCGATTTAATACTTTATTACTTTAAAGCTAGGACCTCATTAACACTTAAAATCAGGAGGGATGAGATCAATCTTGAAGTGCAATATAAAAAAAAATATCCGTAAACGACAACTCTTCTTGACAATATAGTTAGTTTAGTTTAGTTCCACAACTGCATTAAAAAAGAGTTCATAATCCTTTTGCAAATGGAACCACTATTATTGCTTTTTAAACACCTACTTGCAAATACACCTTTTCAAATCGTGTCAACATCGTCGCCTGGCATCGCGCAAGAAACAAGACCGTAATTCGTCGCATCTTGTCCCAAACTGTCTAACGCAACTACGTAATTCACTAAAAAAAACTCCTATTTGATTCTGGAGTCAGGCTGGCTCACTTACTTTTGAAATAACTCTAGTTTTATAAGAGCACATTGCTTGAAATTTTACGCACAATCACTTTGCTAGCACATTGCTTTCATGCATATATCGCTATAATAATATAATTGTACTAATATACTTGATTGTTATAATTGTACTACAATCAATCTATAAAACCTATATCTGTAAAGATTTTGTGCGATAAAATATATCCCTGATTTTCGAGGCACACCCGCCATCATGATGTACACGATATATACGTGTCGAGTCGCGTCGCATCGCATTGTCGCTCACCTAGGACAAAAGGTAAGGGTAAATAAAATAAAAAAGAAAATACTTGAATAATTGTAATAATGTAATCATTAATAACATTAGTCTTTTCTGTAAATGGCAATACAATTTTGAACATTAAATAAAAAGTATCTACATTTAAACATCGCCACTGCTTAGAGTTAAAAAAAACGCGCTCTTTAATATAATATGTGCAAAAAGCTATATGACATAGTAAAATAAGGTAAATACGACTGATGTTAAAATTGTTCAGGAAATATAATATTTAGATGATAAATATTTAAGCGTGTAATGTAACATTACACATAACTTAAACAGGCTTTGAGCATTACATTACAATACTACCTCGCTGACAGACGACATTTTAAATTTGACGAAAAACAAAAGTTTCTATTTAAGCGTGTTATGTTACATTACAGATGCGACTTTGAGCGTTACGTTACATTACAACCTCCGTGGACGACGAGCGTTCACGTAATGTAACGTTTAGTTTTATTTGCGAGCGTTCTGATCTAGATAAGAATAAGAATAAAAATAAATTTAGTTGTTTCCATAATGTCAGACTAAGCGGTGATAGTGCTATATTAATTCGACATTGTAACATGATTTCAAAACAAAAAGTAGCGTATGTCCGTTCTAAAGGTCCAACGTATGCCTATTCCAAATTTTTAAGAGAGGTAGGACATAGCGATTTATCGCTCGAACTGGAGCAGCCCGACTGGTGAAATACCACCACCTTGCAGAAGACCGCAGCCAAATAACAATCACTTCTGTGTTGTGGTGTTCCTGCGTGTGAGTAAGGTTTCCAGAGCTCCTGGGGGGTGCTACCTTAGTAGCAGGGGTCAAGCCTTCAAGGTAAGGACGACAAGTCCAGTAACAGCTTTATTATGCTGTACTGGTCCCCCTTAAGCTAGGATCTCATTACCACTTAACATCAGATAGGATGAGGTCAATCTTGAAGTGCAATATAAAAAAAATCAAAAAAATCAGTTGAGAGGTTTAAGCGGGACAGGGTAACACACAGACAGAGTTACTTTCGCAGTAGTAGGGATAGTATATAATATAATAAGTGTCAATGTACCTGTTCTAATTGTTGTATTACCTTATTTAACTTCGCCATAAAAGAATAAAATATGCAAACTTACACTTTTAAAAATATGTTTACATTTGAGTCATATAGAAGCGAACGCTGCAATATATAATCTGTATTTGCTCTTATATGATTCATTTGGTAAACTCGTGTCTAATGCAAGCTCTTTTTAGGGCATTTTTTTCTAAATTAAATAAAATATTTGTAAGATTAACACACATTTACTGACGCAACACAAACCAGTTTAAAAATTGGAACTGCTTTTTTAATATTTTTAAATAAACATAAAAATTTTCATCTCCCCTTGCGATAATCGAACCCACAATCGGGAAGAGCAGCACGCGCGATACGTGAAGGTCGTGGGTTCGATTCCCGCACCGCCAGGGGAAATAATTTTTTTCTGTTTCTTTAAAAATATTTAAAGTTCGCTAGTGCTGCGCAAAGCACTATTTAAAAATGTTTTTTTAATGTTGAAAATTTATTAGCGACATTTTTTAAGTTGCGTCTACAGATTTTTTTAAACAAATTTACATTGCGTTAAATCGTGTCAACCTTGACAATTATTAAAAAATACGATATTCTTTAACCAGAGATTCTCGACTATTTTTCGAATATCATACGTCAAATGCCCTTTCTAAAAAAATTATAAAAAAACTTTTTTAACAAAATTATAGAACACACAGGTAACTACAATTTGAGCTCTAAGTTTTTAATTCAACATATTTTTTTAAAAGCTTAACGTAATACAAACAGACAGATGGAAAATTAAAATTAAAATATACAAAGTCGTTACAGATGGTTCGTAAATAACTACACATTAATGACGTAAGCTTCAAATGTTCAGCATTTTAAAAATGGCAGCTGTACATGAATGTCAATAAATCATTGGTATACGCTTAACCAACAAAAAAAAACTTAAGAATGACAGTTACAAGTTTAAAGGTGTTAATAAATTATTTACATACCACCAACAAGCGTTTCATTGTTGTCTAAATACAAAATTTTAGTGAACTTATTTTAGTTAAAAAGGTGACTAATTTTTATACACAAAAAAAAAACTAAAAAAAATACATATTTCAAACTAAAAACGCATAAGAAAACACTCTCGCTTTCAAAAAAAAGATTTACCTCTAACAATTGTGACGACATGATTTTTAATAAAAATAAAAACACTTAAAAACTATTTTATAACGATTACCTACGGACGTTAATCGATTGATAATAATAGTTATTAATATTAATTAAAAAGTTTAATTACACTTTTTTTTGCGGTTAACTTCGGTTAACTCGTGTAGATCCCAAAATAATCACTTTTACAATTATTAAATTTACATTTGCCCGTTAAATATTAAATATTATAGCATTTGACTTCGATTCATGGCCTTTACATACATTTTTCTTTCTACCAATCAGCTGTCAACATGTAGGTATTTGAAACAAAATTAACTTAAGTATTAAAAAGATATATTTTTTTCATAGCATGAGCAAAACAAATACTAATGAACTTTCATCTAAGATTTCCAATTCCTTTACGATTAAAGGAAACTTCTATATTTCCTGAATTGTTAGCGAAAGTTCCAAAAATCATCTTGGGATGCCACACTTTTCAAAATAATCTTCCAAAAAATATTTGAACGAAATAACTAGAATCAATTTTTAAATAGCAACTTAAGGTTTTCCCACCATAATCCTACTAATAATTATGGTTTATGTGAAAATTAAAATATATATATGTTTTTTTAATGTACTGTATTAACTTATATGAAATATGGTAGCTATGACAAATCAGACATATAACGCAAGTTTACCCAACTTACAGAATAGGGTACTACTCAGCTTAGGGACGATTTTTTCAACCTCTACCTCTGTTAGTTAGGTAGACTTCGCGAAAGAACTACATTACTAATTCATACAAAAAGAAGAAGAAGTTATTAAATATAAAAAAAAGTATGTTCATACTTATTTCATTCAAAGACGTTTAGAAAAATATTTTTAGGTACCGTCACTGTCTTAAAGAAATTTTTTAATTTACGACGAATTTTTATTTACAAATTTCAATATTGATACGTTAAATGTCAATTCCTGTCAATTCTGTTCACATTCAAGATATATTGAGGTATTTAATGAGATATAGTAAGAATAATCAGTGTTCAAACCGCTTTAACAAAATTTAGTTAATGATTCGGTTTTTTTTAACATAACAAGTGTATTTATGGGGAAAACATCTAAATTATAAATGAATTAAGTATTTTTTTTAAACTTTTAAGACTTTCACGTTCCATTTTAAACATTTAAAATAATTTAACGGGTCAAAACGCGACACCATTTTTATTTAGTAGTTAATACGAACTACTTACTGCCCGACGTTTCGGTTAGGTTGCACCAACCTCGCTGAGTTCGTATTAAATACTAAATACTAATAATAGTATTAAAATACACACGCATTTACGCAATCATTGACACGCACGCATAGAATCACATTCATCCACATGAGACTGGGTTTTCCTTTTTAATTATTATTGTAATAGTAGACATTTATTAATTTGATGCAACTGTCAGCCTTCAACAGCCACAACATTCTCTCGAGTAACATCTCACGAGGGTAGGGATGAGCTGAAGACCAGCGCTGCCCGGGATCCATTCTCGAGACAGCATCAGCTGAGCTTTTTTCCTTTTGTCTCATAAACAATGCATTTATGTTAAGAACAGATTGTTTTTTTTTGTTTTGTTTGTAAGTTGAGTCAATAAATGTTTTCTTTCTTTCTTTAAATAAAAATGGTGTCGCGTATTGACCTGTTAACTTATTTCAAAAGTATATTATTTCAGAAAAATCATGTTATATACTCATTACTTAATGTTCGTTTGTTTGTCTCATCCAGCTAAATCTCTAAGTAGCTTGAGAGAAAATATTACGAATTAATTTCATGTATTCAAGTAATCAAAAGTATTTTTTAAATATTTAAGTCCAATCTTAAACATAGTGTTGAAAGTCTCATAATATTGGAATGATTTTTATAAATGCAACATTTCCTAAGATGGCATCAAAATTAAGAGTCAAACTCTCATTAAAATTCTCAAATACATAATCAATTTTCTCCATTTTATTCTCGAAGTCAAACATTCAATATTTTACCCGACTTATCCCGAAGAAGGGTTATGATTTTTTTAATCACATTTTGGTATTTAATTATTGAAATCTCGCGTCTTTTGAAGAGTTTCTTGCTGGTATCTTCTCTGTAATAATATGCCGGAGGTATCTTCATTGAGATTATAAAGACGATTGATAAACATAACTGATTTACATGAATTGAAGATTATCTTTTTCAATTGAAGTACAAATTCTGCAAAAATTATAATCTATATTCTATATAATACCAAAAAATATATGTTTTGTCTCTTGAAACGGTCTTTTCAATTAAAATCATGTTTTACGGAACGACCGTTTTATTAAAACGTTCAAAAACAGTAAATACTATTACGTAGTGGAAATTTTGCATGACAATTTAAATAGTTCTGGAACTCACCGCTGCAGCGCCACTACAATTTCCATACAGTGTAATTACGTAATTAGCTACTTGACAGTGCTAATAAAACAAATTATGAAATCCAACACGTATATGTTAGCGTGTTATTTAAATAATAACTTAACATTTTTGTTTTTCAAATAAAAACATAGTATTTTATTTTTGCAAAATAAATTTATCTTTTTTATCTGTGGAACAAAAGAACTGAAACGGAAACCACCATCTGTGTGCCGTCACTAAACACTGAAATTCACAAATAACAGCTGTCGGCGAATTTTATTTTTTTCAAATGTTGCGAAAGGATGATATGATATTACCGACTAAATTGAATTATTGTATCGCTTACCATATTAAGGATATACATATTTAAACATTGTCTATTTATTTAAAAATTCGATATTTGCATAAAATTAAATATCTTATAGCTAGAAAAATGTTCCGACCCGTCTTTTTGGTGTATAGCGCAGTGACGTCACAAATTCAACAGTCACGTGACTTGGCGTTTTCGCGCGTTTTTACAAAATCTTATTTTTCTCTAGCAATTTACATTTTTTTCCCGGACCATTGCTTGGAATATAAAATAATCGGGCGCATGATTGTACAATACTTTTTCAAAAACTGTCATGTAGCCAATTAACGATACTGTTTTTGAACGTACCAAACTCACAGTATTGTAATATTTGGTGAACTTAAAAAGATCTATGTAAGTTTATTATTAAATGCAAATTGATGTCCAAAAAGTAAAACAAAGTAATTTTATCGTTCGTATAAAATTACCGTTTCACCCACTTTTCAATAAAAGTGGTAAAATTTATTTCAATTTAATTGTATTTTACCAGAATTTCAAATGAATTTTACCCGTATTAATTAAAAATTATTAAAATAAATAATTTCCGCAGTTATAGAGAAACAGTTTTCAGTTTCAAAGTCAGTGATCATTTATTTAGTATGTATGAATGTATTAATTTAATAGTAATTGTAATGAATTTTTAAATGCATTCTGAAAATATAATATTTTAGTTATTAATCTCTTATTTGATGTTGCAAGAAGTATTCTGGGACGATTCTATAAAAACCGTCTAAAGATCTGTTTATAGCCGTAAAATATTGAATAGGATAGTAGTAGAAATTAAAAGAAATTCAAGAAAAAAAATAAGAATTAAATCTACGTTTTTCGACAAAATGGCGCAATTTCAACATGAAACTATGTATTAATTTGAAACAGATCTTTAACAGTTTTATATATTTAACAGACTTACAATTTTACTGGACATGCCTACTTCGAATTTAGTCAACGATTCTCAATCGAAATTGATTTAGCAAATTATAAACTAAACAGATATTTTGACTTCAACACTCACCAATACGACTTAAAACATGCAACATTTCAAATTAAATTCAACTACACGCATTAACTCGACATTGCAACTTGGACTACTAATCGACTTAAACTCGAATTTCCAACTTAATTCAACTTTTCGACTAAACTCGACTATCGGACTTAACCAACTCAACTAATCGACTTAAACTCGACTTTCCGATTTAATTAAACTTTTCGACTTAACTCGACTTTCCGATTTAAGTCAACTTTTCGGCTTAACTCGACTTACTTAAACTCGACTTTTCGGCTTAGACAAGTTTCGTTATCACTGCACACTTGTAGTTCACAGAACACTCGGTAGTTTATCACTTATCACAGTTCACTAGCTGTCTCCCCCCTCCCGCGTGTTGGGGGGGAGGCTCTGGGGGCTTTGGGAGAACTGGTTCACCATTTTACTCTGCATCATGTTCAGGAGTATGTCGGAGTATTGCTCGATGAGAGACATGGCTGGGTTCCCTGCGCTGCTTGCTTCTGAAAAAGGATTTTTTTCACATTCATAATTGTTTTTATTCCTATATTAAATTAAAACATTGCCTATTTCTTTAAACTAATAATGGATGACGGCTAAATAAAAATCAAACAAACCTCAAAATCGTTTTTGAAGACCTATCTATAGATACCCCCACACGTATTGGTTTGGAGAAAAAAAATTGAGTTCAAGTATGAGAACGCTCTAAAATTTATTTTGTTTTTTTTTTAATTTTGTGTAAAATCTTAACGCGGTTAACAGAATACATCTACATATCAATTTTCAACAGTGTACGTCTTACAGTTTCGGAAAAAATGTGGCTTGTGACATACAGACGGACAGACAGACAGACATGACGAATCCATAAGTCTAAAAGCGCGAAAGGTCCCGGGCTCGATTCCCGGTCGGGTTAATTTGGAAAACGAACTTTTCTAAATTGCCTTGGGTCTGGGTGTCCTGGGATGACGCCCCCAGTTAGTATCCGTCGTCTGGTACTCATAGTACAAGGGAAAACCTTAGTTTGAGACCAGGTGATTGGTGTGATTGTCTGGCGCATTTATTATATATTATTATTTATTATAAGTGTTCAGTTTTTCGCCATTTCGCTACGGAACCCTAAAAATGACGATGATACATCGCATTATAGTTCGGTGGAGAGGCGTGTTTACGTCACGAATTCGTAAAAGCCCTACTTAGAAATGACGTCACATAATCTAACTGCCAACCAAATAGACATTTTTAGTCATTTAGACACATATTATAAAAACAGTTACCAATTTTCTTAAAAAACAACACAAATTATGCGATAATTTGTGTACTGTTATGCGCCACGATTGATGTTCGATAACCTAGCGCCATCTAGTTTCGAATGGAGGTACTAATAGAGTGGAGATATCGATGACAGAACTTACTAGAATGTACTCGAACATTCTGGTAGTTTTCACAATGGAAGGTTCTAGAACAATGGTCGGTCGGGGTCGGAATGTGCGCGAACATTCATTTGGAATTGTTTATTTTTAATCGTATTTAAGTATAAGAGATAATCTCAGTTTGATAAAAGTGTTGAATGCTCGTCATGCTTGATTCCTGTTTCGCTTGACATAAGTATAAGATGAAAACAAAAACAATGTTATTGATTAACTGCGCTGCGCCGAAAATGTATATGTATTTTTTTTAATTTTGTTTATTATGCTTCATCTCATTATAAGTGAACTGTAAAAAAGTTCTTATGAGAAATAAATGTCTTTAAACCTAAGTAGGTTTATGACCCTGTGTAACGTCGCCGGCGTCCGTGGTATATCACTCGGCAGGACTCACTGTGCACCAGCGTCATGGCCTGCGACGTGGGCCATGGCTTATGCTGAGTGAGGCCCTTTTATTGTGGACATCACGACTTGCCATTGTCTGCATCGCCTGGTCGACGAGGAGAACGCTCATTTTTCATTTTCCTTGTAATGTTTTCTGTTATTTTCTTTTTCTGTTTTGTGTCCATCCCTTTACTGTTATTGTTATGTTTACTCATATGGCTGTGTTGTGATGTCTGCAAGTAATAAATGTTTCTTTCTTTCTTTGTTTCTTTCTTTCATTCTGGATGTTTCTACGATGAAAGGGTCGGGAACAATCTGCGGCACTATATAAGGCCGTGACTGCCCGCGACCGGGGAGTCTTGAACCAGCGTTACAAGCGACTACATCGTAGGCGATCTTGAAGTGCGACTCAAGAGCGATTGTATGTTATAATTAGAGTATTTTTAAGTTCTAATTGGCTACTTGACAGTGTTAACAATAAAATATGAAAAGTGTTAGATATGTTAGCTTATTAGTTAAGTAATAATTTTACTTTTTATTTTTTAATTAAAAGCATATTAGGTATTTTATTTTTGCAACATACATTTTACTTTTTTTATCTGTGGAACAAAAGAACCGAAACGGAAACCACCATTGGAATGGAAATGACAGCTGTCCGCGAAAATTATTTATTTTAATGTAGCGAAACAATAAATATAAATAAATAAATAAATATTGGACAACATCACATACATTGCTCTGATTCTGTGGTAAGTAGCTAAAGCACTTGTGTTACAGAAATCAGAAACAACGACGGTACCACAACACCCAGACCCGAGACAATATGGAAAAGTTCGTTTCCCATATTGACCCGACCGGGGATCGAACCCGGAACCTCAGAGATGGCGGTCGCCAAAGTCAGGCCCGCTCGCCTCTCGGCTACGGAGGTCGTCATGATTATTTTACCGATTAAATTGAATTATTGTGGCTCTAATCGTATTAAGAATTTATTGAAACATTTTTCGTTTATCTAAATTAAGTCGTTCCTATGCGTATCGGTTCGTTGTCTAGGACGTTGACGTCATAATTGCAACAGTGACGTAACTTGGCGTTTTCGCGCGCTTTTTAAATGTGTTACACAAAATCTTCTTTTTCTCTGGTTATTTACATTCTATCCATACAAATCGAATTGCTTGGGATATAAAATAAACGGGCGCACATTTGACAATACGTCTTCAATAACTATCAAGTTGCCAATTAGTGACGTTTGATTAAAGTAAACTTTTGGTATTTTTAACGGATTTTACCTTTAGAGACTAGGTGTTCAAGCTTCTGCCGCGCCGAGTCGACGTTGGGCCGGCAGTCGCCATCTGTAGACGACAGGCTGCTTAAGGCGTCTCCATTCTGTGTTCTGGAAACCGCACTCCTTAGAACCTTCTGAGTTTCCAAGATAGCTGCCTCCAGTCCTGGATATAAACAATTAAAAACATTTCCATTTATGTTATTAAAACCAATAACACTTATCTACTAATATATCATACTTACATATAAACAAAATTAATAGTAACATAATGTTTCAAATTATAAATACATTTATACAATACAAGCTGTGCCCGCGACTTCGTTCGCGTGGACTACAGGGTTTTTCCAGTTTTTTCCCGCTAACTCCCATTCCCGTGGGAATTTTGCAATATCCTGTTGCAACTTAGCTTTAAGTTTACTAAGGTCCCTGCATGCCAAATTTCAAGCGTCTAACTTAAGCGGTTTAGATTTTTCATACAAAAGGAGTTTCCCGTTAATTCCCGTTCAAGTAAGAATTTCGGGAATTCCTTTTTTGGTGCACCTTTACGGTACCTAAGCTACGTCCCTTCCAAATTTCAAGTGCCTAAGTTTAGCCGTTTAGGGTGTGCGTTGATATGTCAGTCAGTTAGTTTCTCCTTTAATATATTTAGTTTCAGGAATTTTACGTGGCGACAAGTACAGCATAATAAAGCTGTTACTGAACTTATTGCCACCGAATCACTATACCGAATAATGTTTGATCGATGTTACGTTATATCAAGCAACGTTTCCCCGAATCATAAAGTTTTTTTTATATTTCACTTCTAGTTTGACCTCATCCCACCAGATATTAAGTGGTAATGAGGATAATCTGTTACTGGACTTGTCGCCCTTACCTTGAAGGCTTGCTATTAATGTAGCATCCCCCAGCAGCTCTGTAAACCTTACTCACACGCAGGAACACAACAACACAGTAGTGATTGTTATTTGGCTGCGGTCTCCTGTAAGGTGGAGGTGTTTCACCAGTCGGGCTGCTCCAGTTCGAGCGATAAATCGCTATGCCCTACCTCTCTTAAAATTGAAATGTTGAGGTACTTACCGCTTATGTCGGCAGATGCATTTGGCTCTCTCTGCAAGCTCGCATACAGCTGCACCACTTTGCATGCAGTCTTTGTCAACTGCTCCGTTAAAGCGGAGCAAAGTTGTGACGAAGACACTGCGAAACAAAAAACAAAACATTATTAAACAACAAAATAAAACATATTTTTAAAGAAACAAAAATATTTTGACGACCTCCGTGGCCGAGAGGCGAGCGTGCCGGACTTCGGCGTCGCGCCATCTCAGAGGTTCCGGGTTCGATCCCCGGTCGGGTCAATATGGGAAACTAACTTTTCTGTATTGTCTCGGGTCTGGGTGTTGTGGTACCGTCGTTGTTTCTGATTTCTGTAACACAAGTGCTTTAGCTACTTACCACAGAATCAGAGCAATGTATGTGATGTTGTCCTATATTTATTTATTTATTTATTTATTATTATTTATATATTTCTGCATAAGACTAGAAATAGAAATATATTTAGTGACTAGCGGGCCCGGCGAACTTCGTTTCGCCTTAGAGAATTTTTCCCGCATTTCTGTTGAAATTTTTCAAATTTTACCATGGATCCCTAATTTTGTGGCCTATGTCCTATTCCTATAAACCTATTTCTGTAAAGTTTTGTGCAATAAAGTATATCTATCTATCTAGATAGATGTCAAATTGGAAGAATGTAGAATTCTATTGGTGAAAGAATTAGGCCCAGTACTTTTTGAGCCTATTCATTACAAACATACAAAAATAGGTACAAATCTTTCCTCTTTATAATATTAGTGTAGAAGCATAGATATCAATACTATAACTACTAAAAGTCTTGAAGACATAAAATGATTTTCGATTATCATGAATTTTTCATAAGTATTACTAATGTAATCTATGTGAATAAAAAATATTGACTTTGACTTTTTTGACTTTTACAAGTGCCTTACGCCGATCTAGCGAACTTTAAATATTTAAATTGAAACAGAAAAATTACATCCCCTTTGCTGTGCGATACGTGAAGGTCGTGGCTTTATTACTTTGAATCAATTTATTATTTTCAACAATTTACTACAATATTTTATCTAATTACTACACTGTATGTCTTAGTGCAAAACTAGTTATAAGTTCAGCTATATTTGTAATATGAACGACAGAGTTTCTTGCCGGGATCTTCTCTGTAAGTTATAGGTTCCGAACCGGAGGTAGCGTCATTTGCATTATATAGACGTTTCATAAATATAACTGGTGTAATTTACATGAATAAAAGAATATTGAATTTGAAAATTTGATATAAATAGAAATAATATATTTATATTTCTAGTTTTATGGAGATCAGTTCAAGATGGTCGCTAAATGTCAGTTTACACATTCAATATACTCATAGTTAGCTTCAGGCGCCGAGTCGGCTTTACACATTCAATATACTCACAGTTAGCTTCAGGCGCCGAGTCGGCTTTACACATTCAATATACTCACAGTTAGCTTCAGGCGCCGAGTCGGCTTTACACATTCAATATACTCACAGTTAGCTTCAGGCGCCGAGTCGGCTTTACACATTCAATATACTCACAGTTAGCTTCAGGCGCCGAGTCGGCTTTACACATTCAATATACTCACAGTTAGCTTCAGGCGCCGAGTCGGCTTTACACATTCAATATACTCACAGTTAGCTTCAGGCGCCGAGTCGGCTTTACACATTCAATATACTCACAGTTAGCTTCAGGCGCCGAGTCGGCTTTACACATTCAATATACTCACAGTTAGCTTCAGGCGCCGAGTCGGCTTTACACATTCAATATACTCACAGTTAGCTTCAGGCGCCGAGTCGGCTTTACACATTCAATATACTCACAGTTAGCTTCAGGCGCCGAGTCGGCTTTACACATTCAATATACTCACAGTTAGCTTCAGGCGCCGGGTCGGCTTTACACATTCAATATACTCACAGTTAGCTTCAGGCGCCGGGTCGGCTTTACACATTCAATATACTCACAGTTAGCTTCAGGCGCCGGGTCGGCTTTACACATTCAATATACTCACAGTTAGCTTCAGGCGCCGCACTATGGGAACCCGCCTAAGAGAGCCATCTCATAAATGGTTTTTCCAAAAGTCTACGGAGATGCATGTGTTATTACTCAAATTGTAGCTAAAGAGTGACTCTTTTATTTTTAATATGATTAAATTTTCTGACCATTTGCATTTTGTCGCAAAATGCGACCAAAGTTAAGCAATGAAAAAATTACAAAAATAACCATGTAACTTTCAATTGTTTGGTATTAATTTATAGTTTCATAACAAGAGAAAGAACGTATGTATGATACCATTTTAGAAAGTTTAAGATGTATTCTTTGCTATAAAATAAATTAAAATGTATTTTAGTAGAATATCACTTGGCCAAAAATGTTTTTATGTCACATGTGCTTATCTTCCGTTTTCAAAAATTCATCTGGAGATATGACATTTACCGAAGCTTACCGAAGTTCTATTTTTTATTTTATTTATTGGGAAATATAATCTTATTTTACGGCAAAAAGTATTTTTTTGCAGTTTCAGTGCGTAACATAGTCAAATGTAATAAAATATGAGAGTATGAATTTTACTATAACTGTGGGTACTACACTAGCGAACTTATTTAAATAAGTACTTTTTTGTTAAAATATACATATTATACATGGAAAACTCCCAGAACAAAACAAGCAGACATATTTTGCGGTATTTTTAACTTCATCAAGTGATGTATGTACCATTTGCAATGCAAGACCTACAGAGATGAATAATTTAGAAAAAGTGCAAAACAAACCTGTGGATGAAGCTTCCTATCAATATGGGCTTTCAACATTGCATTGTTGGATCAGATTTATGGAACTTATTCTGCATTTATCTTATAATCTAGGCTTTGAAAAAATGGTCTGCCACAACAACAGAAAATAAAGATTTAAAGAAACAAAAGAAAGCTCATGTACAAAGAAGGTTCAGAGAAGAACTTGGTTTAAATATTGACAAACCAAAGCAAGTGAGTGGCAACACTAATGACGGCAACACAGCCAGAAGATTCTTCCAAAACTACAATTGCACATCCGAAATCACTGGTATAGATGAGGAATTAATAAAACGATTTTATGTTATACTTCAGGTCATGTCAAGCGGTAGAGGTATTGATGCCACAAAGTTTGGTTAATATGCATTCGATACAGCTCAGCTGTATGTTAATAAATATAAATGGTATTACATGCCATCTTCCGTGCACAAGGTGTTGATTCATGGTGAAAGTATTATACGTCATTTCTCTATCTTGCCTCTTGGGCAACTCTCGAAAGATGCTCAAGAAGCACGAAATAAAGACTACAAACAGTTCAGGCTTCATCATGCAAGAAAATGTTCGAGGGTAGCCACCAATGAAGACGTGTTACACACCCTTTTATATACCTCTGATCCATACATTACGAGCTTAAGAAAACATTCCAATAAAAAATATTTCGAACTTCTCGATGAAGCAAAGGAGCTCTTGAGTGACTAATAAGCTATAATTTTATGTTTTATTAATATTTTATGTAGTTATTTAATCAAATTCTTATGTATAAACTTGCTAGAATTAAGATGTTAGTCTAGAAATTCAATATTCTTTTTCTATATTTTTTATAACTTTTAGAAATAAACTTTTACATAAGTACTAAATATAAGTTGTTTTAAAGTATATATATATATAAGATTACCAGGAAAAAAAATCAGCTGGATATCATCATTAACACCGAAGTTACAGATTTATGAGATGGAAACGAGTCAAAGTTCCCACTGTGCGCCGGGTCGGCTTTACACATTCAATATACTCACAGTTAGCTTCAGGCGCCGGGTCGGCTTTACACATTCAATATACTCACAGTTAGCTTCAGGCGCCGAGTCGGCTTTACACATTCAATATACTCACAGTTAGCTTCAGGCGCCGAGTCGGCTTTACACATTCAATATACTCACAGTTAGCTTCAGGCGCCGAGTCGGCTTTACACATTCAATATACTCACAGTTAGCTTCAGGCGCCGAGTCGGCTTTACACATTCAATATACTCACAGTTAGCTTCAGGCGCCGAGTCGGCTTTCGGCCTCTGCCGCGTGTTGGCGGTCAGCCTAGCTGTCACCTCCCTGGCTTTGGCAGATAAATCTCGCTCGCTGCCGCTACGTCCTGGAAACACATGTTGATTTATTAATAATATTTTTTTATTTTTCTCAACACATCGAATTTAATCTTACTCTAGTATTTAATACAGGATATTTCCAAAACTTAAACAATGTTTGTGTGAGACTGGTGTCTAAAGTAGGCAGTTGGCCTGCCTGTATCTTAGAACACCAGGCCTCTCACCCTCGATTAATTAGTTCACTAATTAACGATTCCAATATTTGAAAAACGATCTGCTCTAGTAACATGTAAACATTTTAAATATGTAATTCAACGGGTCAAAACGCTCAAACGTCAAATTTCAATAGAGAAGAACGGCTTTAAATTATCACCAGCATGGAATCCAGTGATTAACAAATGTTTACCGCGATTAAAACGATCAAAAACAATTCCGCACACTGTCAGTGTAGTGTGTCGAAGTGACTTCAATAACATTTTGTTATGTGACAATGTGCAGGTGGATGAAGATTTGCAAGCTCCCGAACAGACGAAGACGAGCACGACCAGTCAGCTCGTGAGCACGGTTGGTGCAACCTAACCGTAACGTCGGGCAGTAAGTAGTTCGTATTAACTACTAAATAAAAATGGTGGCGCGTTTTGACCCGTTAAATTATTTCAAATGTTTAAAATGGAACGCGAAAGTCTTATTACACGAGGCGTAATCTAAAAAAATAATAGTTTAAAAAACTAAAAAACACGCTTTTAGCTCGCACTAAAAATTACAAAATAATTCAGACATTTAAGAAAGAAAGCGTGGAGCGTTTATGTTATCTTTACTCTTTTTGGACAAAACGCTCCACGCTTTCTTTCTTAAATGTCTGAATTATTTTGTAATTTTTAGTGCGAGCTAAAAGCATGTTTTTTAGTTTTTTAAACTATTATTTTTATTTTCTACTTTTTAGTTTTCTCATGTATCAATAATTATATAATTCTTTTTCGTATCCCATTCAGCAAACCCTTTCATTTAATACCCATATCATAGGGGTGCATTTCAAATAGCCTGTCCGTTATCTTGGACGCCCGCCATATTGGATTTGAATCACGTGACTATTCGTATTCCTGACAGCAAACCCTTTCTTTTGATACCCATATTATGGAAGTGCATTTCAAACAGTCAGTTCGCCATCTTGGGGAGGCCGCCATATTGGATTTGTAATGACGTTTCTTAGCTAGTCATGTATTGTCATCAGAACTCAGAGCGTGTGCAAAATTTCATCTTAATCAAAGACCGGGAAGTGGGTCAAATTAAGATTCAAAGATTCCGTTACATACATAGATACATACAACCCGAGCTAATAAAAGCGTGTTAAAAACGGCTGACGGATGACTGATGACAGCTGATATGGAAAGTAAATTTGAAATTAGAATAAACGACTCGTAGAAAAACGGGTAGCCATTTTTGACACATCACATATCGCAAAATATTTGAACCGGTCATAAAACGTCACTGGGGTGGTGGCGCTATGTGGCGGCGCATATTCGCGGGACCCGTAGCATTTGCTGCTCTTGCTATGTTGCTAATCCGGCACTGCTTTACCCCGATAGCAGTACGGTGCGCCAATACTCCCCCCTACCCCCCCTTATTAAAAAAAAAATATTGGATAACATCACATACATTGCTCTGATTCTGTGGTAAGTAGCTTAAGCACTTGTGTTACAGAAAACAAAAACAACGACGGTACCACAACACCCAGACCCGAGACAATACAGAAAAGATCGTTTCTCATATTGACCCGACCGGGGATCGAACCCGGGACCTCAGAGCTGGCGCGACGCCAAAGTCCAGCAAGCTCGCCTCTCGGCTACTGAAGTCGTCACCATCAGTGAGGTATCACCCTCATATTTAAAACTGAAAAGGTAGAAATAGCCAAAGTCCTGAATCACCCTCCCCTCCATATCTCCCCCCCCCCCACTGAAAAGAACAAAATGCTCACCAATCCTCCTCTGGTTGTGGTCCACGGAGCCGGCCCGGGGGCGCGGGGGGACCGCCGGCTTCTCGGCTGGGGGACGGTCCTCCGCCTCAGAGCTCGACTCCTCCTGGCCGCCCGTCGCCAAGCTCACTGAATCGTGCGTTAATACGTGCTGTTAGAGTTGCTTGTCGCTTAGCAATAGGCTATGTGCGTTTAGTAATTGTCCCCCTTATACTGATGCGATGGCTGACACATACGTCATGCTTGTGAACAATACTACGAATAAAAAACCAGCCAAGTGCGACCCGGACTCGCGCACGAAGGGTTTCGTATCATTAACTAGAATATCGAGCTCATAAAATATGAATTTTATTTTGTTTCATTTACTTGTTATAGCGACCTTAGAAATACATAGTTTGTGAAAAAAAATACAGTCTATTTAACGCGATTCTTGAGATACAGCCTGGTGACAAACAGACGGTCGAACAGACGGTCAAACAGACAGAAAACGGTAATCGAGTAGTTTTATATTTATCTAGTAGTCTACTTTTAACTAGCCTGATGAAACAATAGTTATCTCCCCTGCCTGTTAAGTCAAGGGTCATAGGTTCGATCCCCTCCCAGGACAGACATTTGTGCAATGAACAATTGTGTTCGTCGAGTCTGGGCGTTTATAAATGTATTTAACAACATATTGTGGTACCGCTATTGATTCTAGTTTTTCTAACACAAGTGCTTAAGCTACTTACTTCGGTATCTGACCAATGTATGTGATGTTGTCTTATATTTATATTTATTTATTTATATCTAACCATGATTTCACAGCAGTTGGTATTGTCAGCAATCGTAGCCACATCAAATTATTAATATAACTAATGGTTATTTGATCTGGAGTGTCGTAAACTATTTTCACTATAGTGCACTAGTCGTAGTCACTACTAACAAATAAGCCATTTAAAACTAGTGTGCAATCTAATCGTAAATATTAACTATAATACACAGTATTTTGCAATAGACATTTTGTAAAGAAGCTGTGACAATAAACCTTTTTCCTTTTACACAATACAATAAAATAATATTTTAACTTGAAAACAACTCCAAACTCACCCATTGCTTAGTTAAATATTGTTTCTCTATTATTTTTAATTTTCGCTATGTCAAATTAGTAAATGTTCCATTTCATGATTGCAACTTCTGCATCTTTAGGTCCTTCATACTGCAAACTCTTAACGATCATAAGTCTATTTTCGAATAATTTGTTCATTAGCCGTTTTCATTGGAGTACTCGTAATTGCATTTTAATACATGTAAATAAATCTTTACGGCATTATAAATTATCATATTTAGAACTTAAATCTCAATTCACTCCGCGAATACGTAATTTCATCTACTTCGAGACATCATAACTAGTGCAACTAGTCCTAGCCATTATTTACTATTTGCATCTAATTCTAGACATTGCGAACTAGTGCGACTAGTTTTAGCCATTACAAACTAGGTACATCTAATTCAAGCCATTGTGATCAAGTGCTACTAGTTCTAGTCATTATGAACCAGTGCGACTAGCTATTACTTACTACTTGAATCTAACCATTGGACTAGTTCCGACCATTACTTACTAGTAGCATCTAATTCAAACCATTATGAAATTGTACGACAAGTTCCGACCATCACTTACTAGTTGCATATGATAAGCAACAAACTAGTGGCAACTAGTTACTCACCAGCACTGTAAGCGTTGGCGAGGCCCCTCCTCCTGGCGCTGTTCGCAGCCGCCTTGTTCATGGAGCTGATGGTGGGCCTCATGAGGCCCTGGTTCCTGTTGCTTTGGGGCCTGGAAGGTTGTGGGTCTGACTCGGAGTCGCTCTGTGAAAAGAGAAACAATTTGGTTGTAAAGTAACACAAAAGCCATCGAAGGCACTGAAGGCATTTACTAACCTGGGTTGAAGGCCATTTTTATATTACTACAAACGAAATTTATTGAATAGCAATAAAAGTTCAAATTGACTCTGAATTTTAGTTAGAAAACTTTTGTATTGGAAAAAGAAAAGTGCTGTCTTTAGGGGTTTTTTTTTTATATTACACTTCAAGATTGACCTCATCCCACCTGATGTTAAGTGGAAATGAGGTCCTAGCTTAAGGGTGATAAGTACAGCATAATTATTCTGTTACTGGACTTATCGCCCTTACCTTGAAGGCTTGACCCCTGCTACTATCGCAGGAGCTCTGGAAACCTTACTCACACGCAGAAACACAACAACACAGAAGTAATTGTTATTTGGCTGCGATCTTCTGTAAGGTGGTATTTCACCAGTCGGGCTGCTCCAGTTCGAGCGATAAATCGCTATGCCCTACCTCTCTTAAACCTGGGGTTACCCAGAAATTATTATATTTTTTCTTGTCATAAAAACCTTCAACGAACATTCAAAAAATAGTTAGCAAAATTGGTCCGAGCGATGTTGAGTTATGCGCTTTTTGCGATTTATTTTTATACTATAGAAGATAAAAAAAGATAGATTAGTGTAGACAAGATAATTGTCTGATTATTACTGCAAGGTGACAACTCCATTTTTTTATACGTTGAGTTTAATTTAGATTTGTGATACGCGGTCACACCGTACCTGATTATTGAGCATCCCAACACTGGAACTCCTGGTCATACCGCTTTTGCCGCTGTACCGGGGCGCGGGCCGAGCGAAGCCAGGGGACTTGCTTGTATTCAAGTTAGAAGACGACTGTGGGCTCGGCTTCGAGGCAGCTGTGATAATTAAAAAGAGATTAGTTGATTCAAAAAAAAATACCAAGAAGATCTACTTCTCTCGATCTACTACTATTAGTAAACGAAAAAAACATAGAATTATTTCTAACCCTTGAAAATTGCACGACGAAAAGTAAGGCACGGTGGGCGTGGCTTAAAAAAGTGAGCTAGCGACGGTACACATACCGTTTGCAAGGACGCAGCGAGTCACAGGCGCGGATCAGTTACAGCGCTTGTTTCATCCAATTCTATGAAAGGACGTAACCAACAGACTGTTTTTTTCGACCTAAACGCATTAGCCTTAGAGTTTTTTTTCCAACAGGCCTAGCATGCGCCACGCGACTAAATTTTATCGCGCTCTTAACAAACATCAAAGTTTATTGAAGTCAGTGCGTCAGCTGCTGATTGGCTTAAATACGAGTGCGGTGTGCTATTAGCCAATCAACGGTATCGAAACTTTTGTCGTCTCATGCGATAAATTTGACGTATTGCGCATGCTAGGCCTACAAGAGTCTATACTTTATTACTAAATTGCGTGTCGACATTCGAATGAAGTCAGTGTGAAGGGAATTCTTCCATATTTTTTTCGTTCACTGACTACTATATATAAAATGGGTTATTTTTATACATAAAATGTTTTTTTTAACACAAGTGCTTAAGCTACGCACCACAGAATCAGTGCAATGTATTTTGTCCAATATTAATTTATGTATATATTCAGTAGCTGTCGATAGAGTAACATCCATACAGTTTCATGTTTACAATATTGGTAGGAAATTTTGTACAGTCTAATCGAATAAATGATTAACATTTCTTGTTAATGATATGTTACCTTCATATTGTACCTTGTATTAAACATTTTAATTAAAATCGAAAACTACAAACGGTGTTAGGCTACTTATTATACCTATTCATGTGGAATTTACAGTCGAGTGTTGACTTAGAGTGCACAATTAATATCTATCTATAACTTCAATATCTATCTAGAACATACATACATTTTTAGATATAAATAAGGCACTATATTTTCTACCAACCGCGTCTTGTCAGACTTTTCTTATTTTAAAATTAGTATGTACTTGTATATACTTAGTTTGTACTTGTATGTACTATTATATTTGATAACTTTCAATGAAATTAACTGGACTCTTGTCATAAGACGACATCCGTAGCCGAGAGGCGAGCGGGCCTGACTTTAGCGAGCGCCATGTCTGAGGTTCCGGGTTCGATCCCCGGTCGAGTCAATATGGGAAACGAACTTTTCCATATTGTCTCGGGTCTGGGTGTTGTGGTACAGTCGTTGTTTCTGATTTCTGTAACACAAGTGCTTTAGCTACTTACCACAGAATCAGAGCAATGTATGTGATGTTGTCCAATATTTAATATTTATATTTATTTATATTTTTAGTAAATAGATGCATCATCGTATTCTTTAAAAAATCGCTACGACTATGCTAAATATATAAAATTTGTCAAATATTAAAAAGTTATACTCCTGTTTGATTAATAACTTTAAATTTTTCAATTAAAACTAAACATTTATACTGAAAACAACGTATTTTAAATAGAATATCAAAGAACCACTAACGTAGAATTTACAATTTAGAAAATGGGGACATTTCAACAATATTAATAAAATTCATAATAGTTCTTGAAATCGTTAGTAACCCTTGGTAATTTAGTATTACAATAAAACGATTAATTTACCAATTAAATGAAGACAAGCAATATCTAATTCACAATTACTATTACGGAATCAGCGACATGCATAAAACTGATTATGATTTAATAATCATTAATTATGAAGCATGCATGCATTCATGCAAAAGCGGTCTGAAATTATTTAAGTAATTGTCTCATTATTCTACAAAAAATAATACGTATTAAACTGAATGCAACATGTTATCATTAGTTTAGCTGAAAGAAAAGTAATATTAGATCTTGGTTCCGCATACATACGACTTCATATGACCTATTATAAATATCAGAAAAAAAGATTTTCTAAATGATTAATAAAAGTACCATCACCTTCAAAAACATGGGTTTAAGAATCACTCCTTGTGGTATCCCTTTTGGTATTATTTTATTATTTGTTATAACCTGAATTTCTGGGTAGAATTTATCTAAGAACATGTCAATAGGTTTAAGTAAATTCATTTAGTTGTTATGTGACAATCAGTAAAAACTAGCTTTCAAACATCCACGCCTTTATTTAGTATCTTTACTATTTTATAATTTTCATTCACCTTGACATGGTCATACCTAAACCCTTCAATAAACCTAAGGACATGCCCTTAAGATATTTTCCCATCACCGTCAGTAGACCATCACCTTCACGTTCAAACAAGTGGGCTCTATAACCCTACCTTGCGGAGTCCTAGGCGCCGGCATCGGCTTGACGGCGAGATCGGAGAGCGAGATGGCACGACGCATGCCGGTAGACTCCTCCTCCTCGGACGTGGTATGGTTGCGACTTGCTGGCAATTGAGGCTAGGTTAGCATGCGGTAAGCGATCTGATCGTATGGTCTCCTAGTAACTCAAAGGCTTTTGCCAAAACTAAAAAGTTATAGATCAAGTGCCTTGTTTTACAAAGAGCGGTTTTGCACCTTTTCTATAATAATTAACCACGCGTCAATTACATTAACAATTATAAAATAAATCAGATTTCAGAGATGTAAAAAATTGTCTTTGTAACGGACAAATTATTGCCATTCGAGATATTTCTTCAATAACTTATCTCTTTTAAAAAATATATCCTGTTTCTAAAGTGTACGTAAGTACGTTCATATGTAGACAGCTAAAAAACTGTCCAAATGTTTGCGAACACGAATTAATATTATGATATACATGATAATTTACATTTAACATGAAAACAATACTTTGACGGTAACATACGCTCACATACGCTCAGATTGCTAAAAGGCACAAAAGCAAAAACATTTGTACAAAAAGGACATGCAGAACTCGTTGTGATAAACATCAAAAACATCGATTCAAAACTTCAAACGTAAAAACACATGCTTCAAAAATATTAAATCATAATATATAAAAAGCCATGATTCGTGATGGTATGTGAAGAGTCAGCAAGTGCTAATATAAACAATATTCTATAATACATATTATTATTATTTATTAAATAATATCGCCACCACTGTCTTCACAAACCGAATCACAAATACATACGCGAAAAAGCATTAAATCGAAATTACAGTACTACTTTTCAATAGTATTTCATCATACAAAACCAGTAAAATAAACAGATACAATAAGTATTTGCCATCTAACAAGAAGAAACCTTGTCCCATGAAGGATCTGATTGATTGAAAGCATGTTTTTATGCCTGTTAACTTTACTGATTTATTAAAATGACGAATGATACATTTTTATGGGTACTGTAATATTCATTGACAAATTTTGAAAGAGATTTCCGATTAGATTTTACCACAGTTCGATAAAAACAGCGAATGACATCCCCAAAACGCTAATTGATGTTTAAGAATAGAAAGTTACATCTGCGTTTGAATGCTATTCTACGGGCTGTCATTAATTACTGTGACAAAATCCTTGACCTACATCAACTGAAAAGTTATGCCATTGAAAGCGCAAATAAGATTGACAATACTTTTTAAAACATGCGTTGCCAACCTTGGGGGGTAAATTTTGACGGTAGCACCGGAGGTTGCAGGGGCAGTCTTTTCGCCAAACACGACCCCCTAAGAACACCCCCCGCGTGAATGACCGGACGGATCCTACCCAAAGACGGTTCGTGAAACCTATTCCCCATGCAGAGTCTGGGCACTGGACCGCGTATTATCTTTCTAAAAGGAATTTTCGGACGATTGAAGCCGTACATAGACATTCTTTTCGGCGAATTAGTACAACTAGAACTAGTTGTTGAAGATTCGTAATTCTCACTATCTAAATGAACGTCAGTCTTTGGTATAACCATTTCGTTGTACACTCTTTGCTTTAGGGATTTCGGTGCGTTTGAAAGATCGCTTTTGACTGTATTATTCAGCTTTACCTCTTCTACTACGTCTAAATCATTGCCAGATTCGTTAGTAACTTCTATGCATTCCGCTGTTACTAAACCTATTTGTTCTGAGTCGAGAATATCTGGCAAACTTAAGTTTCGTTTTATTTCTTTATTATCAGAGTTCGGCTCGGTATCTGTGTCCGCTTCTTCTAACGTAAGCGACACGAAATTAGGTACTGTTGTCTGTTTAGTCGCTAGTTTCTCGAATTTTCTCGACAAAACCTTGACGACACCAGTGCCATCGTTTATGTTAGCTTTCAGAGGTCTCATGCGCCATTCTTTTAATATCTTCTCTTGCAATATCTTGCGCTCTTCCATTTCAACTAGCTTATTAATAATCTCAATTTTACGCTCTATGTACTTATACTTTTTAATCTCGTCACTTTCAGGAGCAATATTCTCTTTTGCTTCAGTATTTTGTCGACTGTGACTTGCTATTTGAAGATCCTTATCATTTCTAGATAGCCTAGAATTGATCTGATCTTTTTTGGACTTGTAAGAGAGCTTATTGTCTTGTTCAGCGTAATAATCCAAAGAATCTTTAGCAAAATCATTGCTATCTTCAATGACATCTAAAGAATCCATACTAACTTGCTTCATTCTCTCCATTCGTTGCATAGCGTACACTTCCAAGCTATCCATTTGCATTTCAGACTTATTCTCATTCACATCTTTTTCTTTGACGAAAACGTCAAATGTTTTCTCTGAATTGTCTGACGTATCTACTTTATTAGAATTCTTATCCTCTTGTTTCTTATTAGCTAAGTAGTTTTTGTTATGGAGGCCATCTAACTTTGCTTTATATTGAGAAGATATAGAAGAGCTAAGAGTAGTCTTATCTATACCAGCTTTCAGTCTGTTATTTATTTTGACTGATGAAGTTCTTTTTATAGGCTTAGGCGGTTTATGAGGAACAAATTCCATAGTTATCTTAACATTGTTATTTTTCTGAGATCCTCTCTCCAGACTCTTAGTTGCGTTATTAAATTTGGCACCATTAGCTTTCTCTTTATTCTGCTGATTCTTACTCATCTTCGTTTGAGCATTCTTCCTTATTTGCTCCTCGAATTTTTCCAAATTCTTCTGAACGTGCGAATTCCTCTTCTCCATCAAATTCTTCAAAGGATTCGGTTTCGACGCCGGTTCTAAAACTACTTCAAAGCTGCAACTCTTCGACTTGACCATTGAATTTTGATCGCATCCCTCCATTTGACTCTTATACTTATGTTTATCCACAAACTGTGGTTGCAAAGATTTAGTATTCGCCATGTAATCATTTGTACTCAGTCTAGGTATCTCATCTGCCCCCTTCTTGTCTTTAGTATACTGCTGTATGTTATTTCCATCGAAATAATACGCAATATTCTTCGCAGGCGGAGGCTCGACACGTTTCGTTGAGGAATCGTAAAGACTTTTCGATCTGGTCACAGTTTTGTGCCCTGAGAACTCCGAAGTAGGTATTTCGAAGCCGAAAACTTTACTATTAGGAAGTGGAGGTTTAGGGCTGACAGTTGGAGGCTGATCTTTATAATTAGGGCTGGAACTTTCAAGGTAGTTATTGTACATGTATCCGTGGAAATATGGTACGTTATTGGGACTGGAGCCGTAACTCTTGGACGCGTTATCGAACTCGTAGCAGCTTTTACTGTTTCTGGGGATACTGGTTGGAGTTTTTTGAAGTTTCTTAGGCCTAGCACCTTCGAACAACATTTCTAGTGGCGCACTTTTTGTGCATTCAGAATCGTCGGACAGGACGCTTTCCAAAGAGTTACAGTTCGTTCTAGACAGTTGATTATCATTGTCTAAGAACATTTCGTCAGATAGCACCGATTCTTGGCTGCAACTATTTTTCATGTACTTCTTTTGATTGAGGAAGAAGCTGGCGCTGCTGTGTCTATGATTTTCCAGGTAATCTGTCTCGTGAATATTCTCAAACGAACAATTCTGTGAATCGTTCAAATTGTAACGACTGTCACAGAACTTTGCTTGCTGGAAGGCAACCTCATTGCCGTATTTGAGGAATATCTCATTAGACACACTGGAACAGTTGGAATTGTCACTGAGAACCGATTCGTTGGATCTAGTAATGCATCTTTTAGTTAGAACGCTCTGACATCTATACATGTTAGCGTAATTGTAGTTTATTGAATCGTCTTCGTCCAATATTTCATCAAGATTGGATGGCATATTTCTAGGTAATGTAGAACTTTTTTGACTTATATTCGATGGTTTAACTGGTACTGTAGGTTTATTATCAAAGCTGTTCGAAATTTCGTAATTGGACACAGCGCGCCTAGGTTTCGCCTTATTGTGTTTCTTGCACACTTTCTTCGAGTACAATTTGTTTTTACAACTAGCATCTTGGCTCAAACTGCAATCTTCTAGAGAATCAGACGAGAAATTACCATCTTCTTTCTCCTCTACTTCTTTAGTCGGCTGCAAATCTAGATCGCTCTGGCAATTCGGCTCGTATTGATCCAAATCACCGTATTTCTTTGTTATCTCCGCAATCATCTTCTCAGTATCACTCTTTATTGAATCAACGATACTCTTACCGCTGTCTTTTAAGGATTTACTGTCAAGACCAACAAAAAATGAGAGAGAGTTCCTCTTTTTAGGATCTAATGAGTTCGTATGCTGTTTTTGATTGGACATAGCATTTTTAGCTTGAGCAACCTTGTCTGCCCACTTGCATTCTTCAGACACAGGCGAGACGGGGCATGATTTATAATTCTTGAATATACTCCTGTTCGGTTTAGGCTTCGTCTGTGGTTTATCTTCGGGTTTAGTTAGATTTAAATGAAAATTCCTCGGCGGAACCTTTGGTGGTTCTTTATCGTCCACAGAAGGGAATAATCTGTTGAAAACCTTTGATTGTACTGGTTTTTTACCCATATCTACAGTAAAAGCTAGAGGTTGCTTCTGTGGTAACTGATCTTTGAAAATAACTGGTTTGGTGCCGTACGGGGTAAAATTCATGGTTCGCTTGTCGCTATGAGGGAGGGGTATATTTGCGTGTGGGGGTACGTAAGGGGGGGTGTTATCTACGTACTCGGGGATGAGTTTGTTTAAGTTAGCGGGGATCGCGTAAGGGTTCCTGTTTCTGTAGTCCGCGTTTTGAAAAGGGTTGAGACTGTCAAAGAAGTTTGAGTTAAGACTATCCAGGTTTTCTTCTGGACAGGGGGGGTTAAGTCCTGGGTAGCGTGGCGGGAATTGAATAAAATGTTAGTATAGCGATACATATGACATTGTGATCAACAATATGAAATGAAAGATGCTGATATTTGAGTTTTAATTAAGTTTTTTTAATCCTGACTATGTCACTATCAAAACATATTGTTTTTTTTTGTATCTATGCAATTTTGTAAGGAAGTCATTATTTTCTAGAAAATATAAAAATAAGTATTTACAGTCAAAGAAAGGTTGAGAATCAGCGGACGTCACATTTCATGTTGTTGGTCTATTTATTTATCACAAATATGCAAATGTTAATGATGTGGCACTCATTTAGCAAATAATAGAGTTGCAGATGTGAATCAATTGGTTTTAATTGTAATAGTTATTGATTAACAAATGACGCCGATGTTTAAATGTTTTTTTTTATATTGCACTTCAAGATTGACCTAATCCCACCTTATGTTAAGTGGTAATGAGTTCCTAGCTTAAGGGCGACAAATACAGCATAATAAGCTGTTACTGGACTTGTCGCCCTTACCTTGAAAGCTTGACCCCTGCTACTAATGTAGCACCCCCCAGGAGCTCTGGAATCCTTACTCACACGCAGAAATACAACAACAAAGAAGTGATTGTTATTTGGCTGCGGTCTTTTGTAAGGTGGAGGTATTTCACCAGTCGGACTGTGTTTAAACTTAAGTAAACGATTCTATCTCATTAACTAATGTCTAAGAACGCCCAGACCCCATTCCGTAGAAGATTTGTTTTAACCAATTCGGGGTCTTACATTCAAAAAATAATCTACACATTACGATGAATATTATCTATATGTTACCGAAACATTTTTTTATCTTCTCACATCTCTTTACTTCAAATATTCATATATCTTTTTTTTGTTGTTATCCATACTCACATTTTTACTGTTACCGCACCCATAAACGTACTATCTGCATGACCCAACGGTTGACTGGTAGAGAATGCTCCTAGCATTAAGTCCACCTTTTGTACTTTTTTTGTGCAATAAAGTTTTTAAATAAAATAAATATCTACCTACAGTTTTTTCAGACTATGTCATCCTGCTTAAAACGACCTAAATCTAGATTTAAATACCAATTGATCACATCTGCCCAACCCAGCAAACTTCCACAAGCGCTGAACCTTACTGCACTCACCATAAGGTCTACTGTTGCTCGGCACCGCCATAGAGACTGGGCGTCCTCGGCGCGAGCTGTCCTTCTCCGGTATGTACGAGAGGTCGTTTGTTGATTGGCTCGATTTCAGGTTAGACCGGAACGCCACCTGTGGAATAGAGACAAAAAATTCAAGTACTTTACATGGATTGATGTAATATGTTAACAAGGTAAACCTATTACTATATAAATAATAAATAAATATTGGACATCACATACACTCTTTCTCTCTATCATTATTTTTCTCTTTGATTTGTTCTCTCACAATCTATCTATATTTTTATCTCTCTTTTGTTTCTCTTGTTTCTCTATTGTTCTCTCTCTCTTTCTTTCTCTTTATCATTATCGTTCTCTCTTTTTTTCTCTAGCGTTATTTTTTTCTTTTTTGTTCTCTCTCTCTCTATCTATCTATATCTTTCTCTCACTATTTTGTTATTTCTATCTCTCTTTTATTCTCTCTATAGTTCTTTCTCTATTTGTTATTTTGAGCTCTCTCTCTTCCTCTTTCTCTCTCTCGCGCTCTGTCTCTAACTGAGTGTGTATGTATTAATTTGTTTGTATGTAAGTGCATTTGTAATAATATGTATGTCAGCGTGTGTGTAGTTGTGTATCCAACTGTGTGAGTGTATCAGAGAGTGGGAGAGAATGCATCAAACAGTTTACCGGCACGAACTATACAATATGTTGTATTGAAAGCAGTTAACTCACGCTTTCCAGCTGCCTCCTCGTCTCCAGTATCCTCCTGTTGAGCTCCTCCCGCCTCCTGGCAGCTTCGGGATCGACCAGCCTGGAGGGCGTGCGCGGCGCGGGGGAGGGCGCGGGGCGGGGCGCGGGGGCGGGCGCCCGCGACAGGTGCTGCGCCGACAGCGACGTGTTGCCTGCTACAAGAACATCACTTTAACCTTGAGCTCGATCAATCAATCAAGAATTTCTATATTCAAGTAGGTAACAAACTTTTTTCTTTATAACGCACTTCAATATTGAGCTCATCCCACCTGATGTTAAGTGGTAATGAGGTCCTAGCTTAAGGGCGAAAAAGTATAACATAGTAAAACTGTTACTAGACTTGTCGCCCTTACCTTAAAGGCTTGGTCCCTGCTACTAATGTAGCACCCCCCAGGAGCTCTGGAAACCTTACTCACACACAAAAACACAACAACACAAGAGTGATTGTTACTTGTCTGTGGTCTTCTGTAAGTACTATAACACTTTCGAATCGTCATTTGACTACTTGACAGTTTTTGAAAAAGTATTGTAAAATGTGCGCCCGTTCATTTTATATCCCACGCAATTCGATTTGTCTGAAAAAAATGTAAATTACCAGAGAAAAACTAGGCTTTGTGTAACACGCTGTTCCCCTCATTTGTAACCTAGCAAACCTTTGTTTTAACACTGGTGTATTCCCCAGCTCCCTAAAGAGGTCCGTAGTGACTCCTGTGTACAAGAGTGGGGACAGAACGGACGTAAACAACTACAGACCTATCTCTGTCCTCACATCGATTTCTAAGGTTATTGAAAAATTGCTAAACATGAGACTAACTGAATACATAACAAAATTTAAAATACTTTCTAGTACAAAATACGGTTTCAGGAAGGGTCTATCAACACAAGATGCAATTTTAGACCTCACCTCAACAATAGTTAAGGAGGTTGATGGTGGCAACAGGTGCCTTACAGTCTTTTTAGACCTCAAGAAGGCTTTTGACAGCGTCTCTGTCCCCATTCTTTTGCTCAGGTTAGAGAGCATAGGAATTAGGGGCACTTCATTTAGTCTTTTTGAAAGTTACCTCCAGGACCGAACTCAAGAGGTAAAGATAGGTAGTTACTACAGTGATAAAGCTAAGATAAATTTCGGTGTCCCGCAGGGAAGTGTCCTTGGTCCGACTATCTTTTTAATATATATAAATGAATTGGGAATGATTCGGGATGTCGGAAGCAAGGTAGTTTCTTACGCGGACGACACTGCAGTTGTTTTTACCGGTAGAACTTGGGATTCTGTTTATGAAAGAACAGAAAAGTGCTCAATCTGTGGCAATATACAATAAATTAAATAGAATACTTAACATATATACCTTAACTTCTCCTACATGTAAAAAGAAAGTAACATCATGGCTAAAATTACATAACTACACCAATATAGACTTTTTTTTAACTTAGATAATATATGGATAGATAAATACTAGATATACATATATATTGTTTTTAACTACTGATAGCATAAGGCATGGTAAAGAGAGGGGTCTCTTCTAATACAGGTTTTTTCAAACTTAAAAGAAGAGACCCACACATTGTAACAACAACAAAATTGTACTTAATAAAGATATTTTTGATTTTTTTTTGTAAAGGGCTTATCTCTAGTATCCAACTGGCTAAGTGATAACCTATTAACGCTGAACATACAGAAAACCAACTTCATCTGCTTCTCTCCTTCAATTAAATCACAACCGGACAATACTTTTCAAATTAAAATTCACTCTTGTTCAAATCCTAATAACTTAATCTGCACCTGTCCATCCATTGACAAAGTTAACCAAACTAAGTACCTTGGTATTATACTAGATCAACGACTAAGCTGGAACCCACACCTGGAGTTATTAATGAGCCGAACTAGGAAGCTCATATGGGTATTTAAGTCACTACGTAGGGTCATGTCAAATAAACTTAAAAACAAAATCTACATAGCACTGGCACAGTCTGTGCTCACTTACTGCATCTCGATTTGGGGAGGAGCTGCCAAAACCCATGTTCTTGAACTGGAAAGGGCGCAGAGATCTCTGATAAAAGTTATTTACTCTAAACCTTATCGTTTTCCTACTGACACGTTGTACAAGATAAGTGGTCTTCTCACAGTTAGGAAACGTTACATTCTCAACATTACTTTAAACTGTCACAAAACTTTAACTTATGTCAACCATTTTCATAAAAGAAGGAAGGATGTTGTAGCTCCTGTCCCTATTATACGTACAGCATTTGCTAGAAGACAGTACTTGGGTCAGTCCTTCTATATTTACAATAAAATAAATAAAACATTAGTAATATACCCAATGCTGTCTCACAATTGCGAGAATGCAATAACCAAATGGTTATCATCTCTGACGTATGATGAAGTTGAAAATCTTTTAATAAGAATTAGTTAAACTACACACAAATAAAATAACACTCTCTTAAACTCAGTCATCGTCTATGACCTGTAAGTGGACTACTCGTACCGAACTTAAGAAACAATCAGTAGGGCTTGCAAGTATCCCTCGGCACACATTCACTTATGATTATACAAAAATGAAAATAATTTAGTACTAGGACTTGCACATTTTGCGCAATCAAATTCTCACAACCCTCTCACTGGCAACCATTACACACGCTTACATACACACGTACACACACATACACACACACACACTCGCACACACACACACACACACACACAGTATATGAGCATACCATTAACACGCAATCCACTTGAATAGCAAGTGGCACGTCTGTCTTTCTCATATCATATAATTTAATAAAAACAGGATTGTATCTGTTCCACACTTAGTTACAGTTATTTATACTTCTTCCAGGTACCAGCCTCTTAGTGCTGGCAACCCTAATGTAACTAACTTCATAATTAGATTACCTACAATATCTGTGGCTATCTGTAAGGGAAGTTGCGAGCCATTCCCAATACATGTGTCATTAAGACTATTTACCGGGAAGATTCTGCAAAACATTGTAACGAAGATATTGGAAAAATAAAGATTTATTTATTATTTATTTATTTACACGCGGGGGCCGCTTGGATGTTTAGGGGTTAAAAAGCGCGCGAAAACACCAAGTCACGTGACCGTTGAAATTGTGAAGTCAACGTTCTATAAATCATACCGATACGGGTCGGAACGACTTTATTTTGTGAAAATATGGAATTTTTAAATAAATGGAAAACGTTTAAATGAATCCTTAATACAGTTGGCGACACAATAATTCAATTTAATCGGTAAAATAATCATCGTTTCGCCACATTAAAACAAAAAAAAATTCGCTGACAGCTGTCATTTCCGAATTGCAATGGTGGTTTTCGTTTCACTTCTTTTATTACGCAGATAAAAAAAAGTTAATTTTATTTTGCAAAAATAAAATACTAACTATGCTTTTAATTAAAAACTAAAAATGTAAAATGATTACTTAACTAATAAGCTAACATGTCCAATACTTATTGTTGACACTGTCAAATAGCTAACTGAATACAATGCAAAGTCTATCTAAAATAACAGCTCTCAGCAACTTTTACAAAAATAAAAAAAACTAAACTTACAGCTATAAACTGATATTCTTTTAATTTTCACTATGCTATCGTGTGACGATTTAATCAAATGTTTTCTTTTAAACAAAAAAAACTCACAAGCGAAAACATCTGCTTGCGAAAACTACTCAAATTTAAACTCACCGGCATTATTAAGGGTATTTTCTATCTCAGCTCCTGAGAGGCTGTCAAACGCAGACTTTAAGTACTTCTCCCTCCTTCCGGCAGTGTCTATGGACTCGCAGGAACCAGAGAGAGGGTTCCGATCCGCATCGCCAGAGGGCGTTGAAACCTGCACAAAAAAATAGAAACTTTTGTGAGGAACGTATGTTCTTCACTAAAAGTGGAAGTACTTCCGCCGAGCTAGGTGTTATCTGCTCGGGGCCCAAGGTCCGACTACCAATCTTGGTTTGTTGTATATATAATTAGTGGCGACGATAACTCTGACATCGCGATGTAGGATCGATGTATTGATTGGCTAATCGTGCATTACGTATGGAGCGTTGTCTACTACGCCAATTCTGCTGACGCTGTATTTGTGTCGACTTGTAGGTCATGTCGTAGGTCGGCACACTTTATTTAAGAGAGGTAGGGCAAAGCAATTTATCGCTCGAACTGTAGCAGCCTGACTGGTGCAATACCTAAAGAGAATACCAGAGAGAGATGAAGGCATGTGTGGGACTCTCCTGCCATTGCAGGCCCACCCACTAAAACCCACGTGGGAATATTTTAATCCAAGATTTGAGCCAAATTTCGATATATTCTTAAGCAGGCAGAAGGCACTTACCGTAGGCTAACGGTTGATACAGCAGAAAAATTTCACCGCCTACGATAACTTGCGGTTAGCTCAGTTGGTAAGAGCAGCACGCGCCATACGTGAAGGTCGTGGGTTCGATTCCCGCACCGCAAGGGGAGATGAAATTTTACTGTTTCTTTAAAATAAATAATTAGATCGAATAACTTTCTGTTCTCACCTCATCATCATCAGAGTCATGCCCTGACCCACTTAGGGAAGTACCACTCGGCGGTATTTCAAGCCTGGGTGACTCCGCCTTCCACTTCTTTGATCTTCTTACAGACTGCCTCAACTCTTCTGCGTCCATTGCGTTCACCATAAACTCCCTGGAAAAGGAACGGCTGTTTATAGTATAAGAAAATATTGTCATATTTGAAGGACAGGTAGGGCATCTCTAAGAGAGACAGTGCTTATGTTGTCTAAAAAAAAACTGCTTCCTAGTAATAACTTCTTGTACTTGAATATGGAATGGTCTGTAAAACCCTTTTCTGTAATTTTTTCTGTGCAACAAATCTATCTATCATAGGTAGCGATTTATCGTTCAGTAATAGAGGTAGGGCATAACAATTTATCGCTCGAACTGGAGCAGCCCGACTGGTAAATGCTGTCCTGGTACTTCTCGACATGATCAACATTCCCAAGGCGGTAGAATACTAAACTTGTACTGACGGTTCCTAAGTGTATTCGTAAAGCTTACACGAATCATGATATTTTCTATTCTATTCTACAATAGTGATCTGCACAACCTAAATGTTGAAGTGTTAGCTTAAAAGCCGAGTTGTATAATGATTGAAGCTGCTGTGTGATATCTCCTAGCATGTTATGTTGTCCCAGTACTTCCCGGCATCAACGACATCCCGAACACGGCGGTAGAATACTGAATACTGACGATTCATCAGTGCTTGTAAAGTTTACATGGATAAATATATTTCCTATTATTTTCTACTATAGAGTCATCTGGTCTACACAACCTGAAGGTTGAAGTGTTAAGAAGCCAAGGTGTATAACGATTGACGCTGCTGTGAGATACCTCCTAGCATGTTATGCTGTCCTGGTACAGTCAGTAGCTTCAGTTTATGAACACCTCTGTACCTTGTCACATTAAGTCACTGTCTATCTGACTTGCTTAGTTACCCGGAGATTTGGTATGACAAGGTACTGAGGTGTATACTAACTAATGATGCTGGCTGAACCTCTCGATATCATCAACATTACCAACACGGCTGTAAAATACTGAACTTGTACTGACGATTCATAAGTGCTTTTATAAATCATGAAAGACATGTTAGCTTAAGAAGTGTTAACTTAAAAGCCGAGGTTCATAATAATTGAAGCTGCTGTGTAATACTTCCTATCATGTTATGCTGTCCTAGTACTTCTCGACATGATCAACATCCCGAACACGGCGGTAGAACAATGAACTTGTACTGACGATCCATAAGTGCTTTTGTAAAGCCTACGTAATTTCTATTCTATTCTGTTCTCAACTCACCCGGGCGTATCCTCATCATTATTCCCTGGGTAGTACATGGTCCTGGGGCGGCTCTCTGATGAGGAGGTCCTCTCGCCGTCCGAAATATCCTCAATGTCGCCATCGTGTTCCGTTGACTCTTGATCCTGAAAGCACGTCAGAACATACACTTTAAACTTTGGACCCTAATGTCGTGGGATAAAAACTAGTGATGAAAGAGGCTTAGTTCATTAAGACCTTTGAAAAATACTAAACTAGTTTTTAAAGGCTTGCGACTATATTAGTCTTGTAACCCTTTAGTCTTTAGTCATAAGACTGCAAACTGGCGACTTATTTTAGTCGTAGTCTTTAACCTTATAACGTAAAAGGCTTAAAAGACTAAAAAGCCTAAAAAGACTTATAAGGCCTTAGCGCCTCGGGCTGGCGTGTCATATAGGAAATCGAACGTTTTGATAATTGGCTACTTGACAGTGTTAACAATAAAATATGAAAAGTGTTAGATATGTTAGCTTAATAGTTCAGTAATCATTTTACATTTATACTTTTTAATTAAAAGCATAGTTAGTATTTTATTTTTGCAAAATAAATTTTAGTTTTTTTATCTGTGGAACAAAAGAACCGAAACGGAAACCACCATTGCAATTCGGAAATGACAGCTGTCGGCGAAAATGATTTATTTTAATGTGGCGAAACAATGATTATTTTACTGATGAAATTGAATTATTGTGTCTCTAATCGTATTAAGAATTTATTGAAACATTTTCCGTTTATCTAAATTAAGTCGTTTCTATGCGTATCGGTTCGTTGTCTAGGACGTTGACGTCATAATTGCAACAGTGACGCGACTTGGCGTTTTCGCGCGCTTTTTAAATGTCTTACACAAAATCTTATTTTTCTCTGGTTATTTAGATTATTTCCAGATAAATCGAATTGCTTGGGATATAAAATGAACGGGCGCACATTTTACAATACTTTTTCAAAAACTGTCAAGTAGCCAATTCATGAGTAAAATAAAATTGGGAAAAAACAACATTTACGGTTTTTTTTTTCATATTAAACATACATATAGCGTATGGTATGAGTCATGTTCATGTATAATACTCAGGTGTGCACCCGTTTAAAAACAACTTTAGTCGTTTTTGGCTTTCAGTTTTTTGAAAACAACGACTAAGTCTTATTAATAAAAATTCAAACCTTTAGTCTTCATCTTAGAGTCGAGTCCTGTAAGATGGAGGCTAGTCGTTTTAATAGGCCTTAAAAGACTAAGTCTCTTTCATCGCTAATAAGAACTGTTATCGAACTGGAGTTCACAGGAGACAAGCAGATATACAAACTCCTTATACGTATAAGTCGATTTCTTACAAATGTTTAAATAGTTTTGATAATATGTATTAAGGTGACACAAGATGTATTTAGGTTTAAGTTACCATTTTTTTATATATGATCTATTTTTGACACGATTTAAAGTTACAAATAAAACTGTTGGCATGTCTATATATTATACTGATAGGGAAATATTTACCAACAAAACTCATAATACAAAATATTCACATTAGAAAGGTTTTTTGAACCTTCACATTTGCGCAAACTCCTATATTTAATATACAAACTACACAACTTAAATCTTTCAAAACAAAATACATTGTATTGTGTTGAGTTTATTAAACAAACAAAAAATACAACAAAACATAATAAAGGCTTATAAACAAAATCAACATAAAACACAATCAACATAAAACAAAAAACAAAATAAACAAAAAACACACCTCATACTTAAAACTGCCGAGAGACGAGTCGTCGGTGTGGTGGCGCGTGCGCGGATCCGTAGGGCGTGTCTTTGATAAGTTTAATGTCACCTAACAGAGAACACAAAAATAAATAAAAAAGAAAATAAAATGCTATGAAAATAAGCATAAATGATATGCGTTTAAAGATTTCTGTCAATAAAATATCTTTGGTAACTTTACGCATGATTTAAAGTGGACGCAATGCAACGAGTCTAGTGCAAATCGGACTTTTCAAGAAGGGTTCCGTACCATTGACTAGGAAAACAACAGTGGGGACATGATTTTCAGTGAATATTTCAATTTATTGACATCGAGTAAAAATATTATATTTATTCATCAGAACGTTTTTAATCTGTTTAGGTTACTGTTGATTAAATAAAGAAGACTTAACATTTTGAATAGATAAATATGGCTACTATTAATTTTGAAAAAGCAGTATCAATAATTTAAAAATAATTTCCAAAAACAAAATCCAGTCTTATACAAAAAAAGGTGAAAAGTGATTTTTTTAACCCACAACCAAAATCTAATTAATTCATTTATATTTAATATTAGTATTTCTTAAAGTTATTCAAGCAAAACATTCTCAAGATTGCTTTCAAGAACTTGTTATTGTTATATGTGATTATTTAATTAGTTTTGTGGTAAATTAAACTATGAGTACGGTGAAGTTATATGAAAGTTTTAATGAGTGTAAGAATTCAATGCAAGCGTTTTATACATGCACAATCAATACACTCCAAGCTATGTTACATGAATGAACGAATTATATGAGAAATTAGAGAAAAACCAATACAAAATTAGATTCACAGTGTCTTTCTAATGATTTACAAAAAAACTAACTGCAAAAGTAAATTAATAACAGGAATGCGTTCAAAATGTTACTGAACACCGACAAAGTGACCGAATGTAAATAGCTTTCTAACGACTGTATTAATTTGGTATTCGTTATTTTAATGTCAAGTTTATACAAAATTAAAATGACACTACTAATTATAAATAAAAGTTACTTAAGCAGCAAACTAACCAGTACTAAATAATCAAATGTACCTACACAAATCATAATTTAAACTAAAATCTATGTGCTAAAAAAAAAACTAAAAAAAACTAAATTATTCAACAACTAAAGATTTTTATTCATTTTTACACAACGCCAAACTAGGTATGTTATTTTACGTCATAATATTTCAAATACTTGTGTCTAAACCAATATATAATATCACGTCTAACGATATCAATTCTTTTGTTCAGAACCAAAAATATAAAACAAAATGAACATGACAAATGAACAACGATCACAAACTCAAGCTACAAAAACAAACAACTGAAAGAACAATAAAACACAATGCGAACTAAAACAAAATTAAATTAAAACAAAACCTTTTCGACCCGCGGAGATATTGTCAAAATGTCATATGTTTTCCTCATTGTCGCGTCAAAATTCCTGAAGAGTGCCTCCACGCGTGGCAGTTGACTTAAGTTCAGCGATTTCGGCCTCTAAGTTCATAGGAATAAAGTCCATAACCATATGCTGTGTGTCAGTGAGTAGATGGCTCAATTTATTGGAAACTCTCAGCGAAGTTTCATATTTCAATAATGTTGTGTTAAGATTATCAGTATACGCATAAAGTATTCGGTATTAATTTTGATTTTTTACATTACAATAAAGATAAAAAAATATCTCGTTATGAGTATCACGTAAAAACCATAAAGAAATGTTTGTTTTTTTTAATTAATAATTGAAGACAAGCAACTAAATTGAACCATCCTTAAAATAAAAAGAACAAGAAAAATCATAAAACCTGATAAAAATGTAGTTACTACCATTTTCTTTTTTTTTGTTATCATAGAAACCTTTTTTTTGTGTAATATATATATTTTTTTCAGGTTTTATAAGTGAACAAAATAATTTTGTACAATATATACAAATCGTAAAGAAAACCGTCACCAAACAAAACCATAACCGTGTTGTGAGTGATTAGACAACACAAATTAGTGATAAAAAGGAAAAAAATGTTGCAGTTATGTTCAAAATTTGTTCAACATGTTCAAAACATATTTTGCAAAAAAAATAGCTTCATAAACCATAATATTAACATAATAATATATTTTAATTTAAACAAAACAGACCCCAGTACTTTTGCAAATTTGGTTCTAAATGCCTTTGCATACCGATGTTATAAACCAGTAAATTTTATCCCAGTTTGTTTGAAATCCGTGACTAACCCACGTTATAAAAACCATATAAAAAATATTTAAAATCAGCAATATTCAATAAAAAAATATGTGCAAATATAAAACTTGTGCAGCTTTCCAATTATATTTATAAACATATATTGAACACCAACAGTTATTAAACGAAACAAAAATACGATTGAACGCTGATATATAAAACTTTTTGCACTTACAAACACACTGAACATCAATAAACAAGTTGAACATTCTAAAACAAGTTGAACATTAATAAACAAGTTGAACATCAATAAACATATTGAACATTAAACATACCTGTTTAACAGTCTGCTGCCGTTTCTCAATATACCGTGTGTCTGTGCCACTGTCCAACGAACTGTCTTTCGAACCATCAGAATCTCGTTTTTCTGAAAAAAAAAATCAACATTTAGTTTTTTTTCATTTATTCATGTAGGATTAGCAACAGTCAATCTATACAGATATATTCATAATGACAAATTTCAAATCAAAAATGGCCGCAGCCAGAAAATGACGGATTTCCTAAATAGTTTCGTCACAGCTCCCTTAATATAGGTATCAAATTTTTGTTTGTTTTACGTTTGTTATTTCAAAGAGAGGAAAGTGGTTTTTACTATGATAATCAACATGTTGTACCTGGCTCTACAATTACAATACAACAGGTTTTGTTGTTTCTGCAAAAGGATACAGGAATCAAATAAAAGGGCTGTTTTCACACATTTTTGTATCAGGGGTATTTTAATCATTTATTTATGCTTAAAGACGGAGTGCACGGAAAGTTATAATGTATAATGTGTATTGTATTCGTACCAGGTGCTGGCTGTATCCTCGCGGCCCACTTGCCCCGGGCGGGAGGGTCCGGCGCGGGCGTGTCGGCCGCCGCGACGGCGTCCCCGAGGCTCTTCTTGGCCCAAGAGGGAAGCCGCCCTATCCTCAGCCTGGACACAAGAGAAGGAACACACTTGTAGACTTAACGCCCGGTAACGACATTTGAAAAACGATCCGTTCTAGTTACGTAATATGAACGACAGTTTTTGCCGGGATCTTCTCTGTAAGTTATAGGTTCCGAACCGGAGGTAGCGTCATTTGCATTATATAGACGTCTCATAAATATTACTGATGTAATTTGCATAAATAAATAAAAAAAAAACTTTTTAACTTTACGGATAGTAATAAATTATACGAGCCGTAATCTAAAAACAACTGACGTACGTCTTATGACAGCTGGCACGGCAAATAAATGGAACCGTATAAACGACTGGTAGTCGGTTGGAAATAATCGGATAGTCATTTTCTCAATTCGCCTAATCAAAAAATTCATGATTTTTTTCTTTTATTCGGACGACGAACTATGACGATGTGCAAGAGGTATTTTTAATTATTTTAATTTAATTTGGCTAATATATTTGGATTCTTTACAATTTTCATCTTTTCATTTCTCATCCACTACATAATATATTTATTGACTAGCTGTGCACGCGACTTCGTTCGCGTGGACTGGGTTTTCCCAGTTTTTCTCCGCTAACTCCCGTTCTCGTGGGAATTTTGCAATATCCTGTTGCAACTAAGCTTTAAGTTTACTAAGGTACCTGCATGCCAAATTTCAAGCGTCTAACTTAAGCGGTTTAGATTTTTCATACAAAATGATTTTCCCGCTAATTCCCGTTACCGCGGGAATTTCGGGAATTCCTTTCTTAGTGCACCTCTACGGTACCTAAGCTACGTCCCTTCCAAATTGCAAGTGCCTACGTTTAGCCGTTTAGGCTGTGCGTTGATATGTCAGTCAGTCAGTTTCTCCTTTTATATATCCCTACTAATATTATAAATGCGAAAGTAACTCTGTCTGTCTGTTACGCTTTCCTGCTTAAACCTCTTAACTGATTTTGATGAAATTTGGTATAGGTATACGTTGAATCTCAAGAACGGACATAGGCTACTTTTTATTAGAAAATAAGGGGGGGGATGGGGGTAATACCACCTTTGAAAGTTTATATGGAAAAATGTTTATTTTTGAAGTTAGAGATATGAAATTTGGCACAAATATAGCTCGAAACTTGGATTAAAATATAGACTACTTTTTGTTTCGAATATTAGGGGAGAAAGCCGACCATGAAAGGATGTAGTCCACGCGAACGAAGTCGCGGGCACAGCAAGTTTAGATATAAACATAAGTATATATACAATACTCACGTGTAGTCTGGTACTACGGGCGTGGTGAACACTTTGTTCTCGTCATAGGGCAGGTCGCGCGGCGGCGACCCCACCTGCGTCTCGCTCTCGCTGTCTATGCCCGACATACCGTTCGACGGACCACACACTTTCCTGAAACAATTTAATATCATGATGATGTTCAGTTCAGTCGGGGTCACCAATGTTAATATTGCTTAAACAGCATAGAGAACTCCAATATGATCCTGAGCTAAATAAAGACAAACGGAGGAAAACTAAGGTATGTAACGGAATAAAATTTCATACCCAACATGCTAAACACTTCTACTGTTTTTTAGGTCCTTACTTATATAATAAAATAAATAAATTCCTATCCGTATATGCCCTACATACGGTATCCTGTAAATCAACTGTTACCAACTGGCTTAAAACCCTTGACTACCAGGACACGGAAAAACTTCTTCATCACCTAGCCTAAGCTAGGTTTGTCAACAATTAAACTAAGACTTAATATCCATTAATATATTTTTTTAATGAAAGAAAAAAATATATATAAATAAAAAAAAAATCAATCAAATCAGGTTAAAATGAGTAACGCTAATATTATATAAAATATAATAGCATTTACGTATTATTAAAAATAGGCTAATAAACTACCTAATTAACAAATACTATAATATAATACCTTTTACATACATAAGCATATGCATGGATTTAAACAAAATTAAGTGGATAACTGTCTCTTCAGGAGCATAATTACGTTTTCTTTTTTTCTTTTATCCCTCACATACCCAACACTACACAGCACTTACATCCTACTTACACTACCGATCACTGTTGCCAATACAATGTGTTCAACTTGGGGGTTGGAGCACTGGAGACCTGTAATACGGGTTTCTTGGAAACCTATCTCAGGCTCCAGTCTCTCACTAACAAGGAAAACAAATGTTATGTAACTAATAATATGTGTAACAATTTACAAACCTTTGTGAGAGAAAAATAAATTATTATTATTATTAATGTAATGACCGTATGTTCTTCACTAAAAGTGGAAGTACTTCCGCCGAGCTAGGTGTTATCTGCTCGGGGACCAAGGTCCGACTACCCATCTTGGTTTGTTATATATATAGTTAGAGGCGACGAAAACTCTGATATCGCGATGTAGGATCGATGTCACGCATTACGTATGGAGCTTTGTTTACAACGCCAATTCTGCTGACGCTGTATTTGTGTCGACTTGTAGGTCATGTCGTAGGTCGACACAAAGGTATTACACTAATTTTTAAGAAATAAAACGTCTATTTGTTGGCGTTATTAACATCGAACAAAAAACGGCAATGAAATCACGTATTTAAAACGCCGTAATTTTTTTTTTGCAATAAAATATATCTATCTTGAACCTCCTTATATTGACTTGCCCTTTTTTTTCGGGGGTAAATTCTTTGACGAACCGTTCCCCCATCTGAGGGAAGAAGACGGCGTATTTGGTGGACTTCTCCACTCCACGAAAGGCAGAGACTACCCACTAAAACCCCCCGGTTGGACCTCATCGCTGCATCCAGGGTCGTACACTGTCACTTTTGCAAAAACCGAAAAAATGTATTAAATATCTGAAAATGATCCTACAGAACCCTTTCACTTGGTGCGCTAACGTTACTTGTGTAGTACGCACAGTGTCCGTATGAGGGCGTGAGTGTCATTGCGACACAACTACAGTTATAACTTTTCGTTAGAGCCACAACTTCACTTTTGGGGGCCGTAAATAAAGATATAGTATATTTTTTACAACATAAAGTGTTTAATATACAGTTGATGTTGTAGTATAAGCTGTTCATCTCGTCTATATATTCTTAAGTGATTGTCTTGTGAGGTGTCAAAGTTTTAAATGATTCTCCTGAAAAACTACATTTTTGCATAAGTAACAGTATCGCAGGGGTGGGGTTTAATTGGCTACTTGACAGTGTTAACAATAAAATATGAAAAGTGTTAGATATGTTAGCTTATTAGTTAAGTAATCATTTTACATTTTTATTTTTTAATTAAAAGCATAGTTAGTATTATATTTTTGCAAAATAAATTTTACTTTTTTTATCTGGAACAAAAGAACTGAAACGGAAACCACCATTGCAATTTAGAAATGACAGCTGTCGGCGAAAATTATTTATTTTAATGTGGCGAAACAATGATTATTTTACCGATTAAATTGAATTATTGTCTCTCTAATCGTATCAAGAATTTATTGAAATATTTTCCGTTCATCTAAATTAAGTCGTTCCTATACGTATCGGTTCGTTGTCTAGGACGTTGACGTCATAATTGCAACAGTGACGAGACTTGGCGTTTGCGCGCGCTTTTTAAATGTGTTACACAAAATCTTATTTTTTTCTGGTTTTTTACATTTTTTCCAGATAAATCGAATTGCTTGGGATATAACATGAACGGGCGCACATTTTACAATACTTTTTCAAAAACTGTCAAGTAGCCAATTAAGTGGGAATCTTGGTAAGCCAAGTTTAGTTGGTGGTTCCACCACAATGACCACAAATACGCAGTCCAGTCTCTTCCCCTCGGAATTTTCGGGGGGGATACTAACTTGCCCTGCCGTATGGCCTGCTGCGCCAGCCTGGCTCTCATGGTCACCACCATATCATGAGGGACGCGCCACACGAAGATACAGCCGTCTCCTGACGCCGACACCAGGTGCTGGCAGTCTGGGGTGAACCTGGAGACACACAAACATATTAATAAATATAAATGAAGGGAATAAATAAACATATTAAAATATATGTCGATATAAATATAAATCTATGTCGATGTAGATAAATGACGCCCTCGGTGGCGCAGTGGCTAAGGTAGGCGACCAAAGCGCGAAAGGTCCCGGGTTCGATTCCCGGTCAGGTCAATTAGGAAAACGTACTTTTCTAAATTGACTTGGGTCTGGGTGTGCTAAGATGACGCCCCCAGTTAGTATCCGTCGTCTGGTGCTCATAGTACAAGGGAAACCTTAGTTTGAGACCAGGTGATTGGTGTGATTGTCCGGCGCATTTATTTAATCATAATTTATTTATGTATCTTGGGTTCCAATATTTGAAAAAACGATCACTTCTAAGTTACGGATAGTAATAAATAATTACAAGGCGTTAATTACAAACGACTGATCACAGCTCTATGGAACGGCCCTATTTAACGACGCGTAGTCGGTTGAACCATTTGCCATTACCATTTGTCATTTGCGCCACAGAAATAAACTTAACTTTCCAACCTCACGAATAACTCTCTACTCTAATAGCCCTTTCGTAATGTCGATCAAAATACATAATAAACTACCTAAAATTATCAAAGAAGAAATAAATAACAAAAAATGTATAAACACATTAAAACAATTCCTAATTAAAAAATCGTACTATACCATAAGTGAATACCTATCTGATATTATTTAAACTAGTAGTACTAGTACATATAATTAATAATGTAATAATTAAAGCTATAATAACTTTAATTCCAATGTATATTTTCTTTTCGTTTTCTTTCTGTTTATATATTTATATCAAAGATCGTGTTAGCTTTGTTAAAAAGTGAGCGTCCTCTCTCTAATTGCAGTGCCCTTACAGGGTATTTAGTGATCTTATTTTAAGTTACCACCTTGTAAACACTAAAGATGCAATAAAAATATTGAGTATTGAGTATTGAAGAAAAACGGATACTCATGTTTGACACGTTACGAATCGTAAATTATTCGAACCGAGCATTTCTGATGTAATCTATATGAATAAACAGATTTCACTTGCAGACCAAGCTCTGTACATAATCACAAAATATACTCACTTCAAACCAGTGACGATTTCCGAATGACCATACATAGTGGCCATGCATTCGCCGGAGTAGTAATCGTAAACGCTCAGTATCTTGTCCGTACTCGACGTCGCTAAGTAGATACCGCTGTTATCCAGCGCCACCTGGCGGAGAAACACAACATTAATTAATACAAATGTTCAAAACAGTTTTAAAATAAAAAACACGCCACCCCGATTACAAAACTATGATAGTAATGTTACGAGCTTCGGGTTCGTGACAATAAAAGTTACAGCCTTAGGTGCTATGGCTGCGGGGAAAGGGGCCACCTTCGATCCAGTTGCCCTAAGCGAACTGCAGAAGGAGAAGACGGCAGTCCAGCTAAGAGCACCGCCCAGCACCAGCAGCAGGGAAACGAGTAATAGCCAGGACTGCGGGGCGGGTGCTGGCTGAGGTTCAAAGAGCCCCAAGGGTTTCGATCAGACAAACCCAAGACGGGAACAGCCTAGTCATCCAGGGCGAGGTAAACGGAACGCCGTGTAAGCTGACTATAGACACTGGAGCCTCTCGCACGGTTGTCAGTTCCCAAATTATGAGACGGTCCCTTGGGGACTCTGCATACAACCGAGAACACATTAATTTGGTAACAGCCACAGGTCAGCGCATACCCGTCCATGGAGAGAAGAAGATGGGGCTGAAGCTAGGCAACAGAACCTACCTGCATAATGTCATTGTGGCGGATATAATGGACGATTGCATCCTGGGCCTTGACTTTATGAGGAAGAATAGTTGCGAAATTGACGTCAAGCAAGGTGTTCTGAAATGTGGACGAGAGGAACTTTTCGTGGAAGGCGCGTTACCAGGGAATGTATACAGCCTTAAAAAGATTGTTCTTCCGCCGAGAGCGCTGCGGCAGTCTTCTAAAAGTGTGGTCACTCTCGTTTGTGTATCTTTGCTGACGGTCCCGGTCGATTGATGTTGGCATCGACGCAACCAATCCACTTCCTCGCAAGTACCAACTAGTGTGCCTTTTTCTATAACCTGTTCCTGGTCACAAAGGTTCAGCACACGTACCCCTGAGATGTCGGTGGCTCTAACCAAAGTGCGTGCCACTTTCCATGGAAGGTCATTTTCTACCCTTACCACAAGTACACAACGTTGAGTTTGCCCAGGATTCCGAGGAAGACTAACCGGCACAATCGTTTCCGATCTCGGCGGAAGAACAATCTTTTTAAGGCTGTATACATTCCCTGGTAACGCGCCTTCCACGAAAAGTTCCTCTCGTCCACATTTCAGAACACCTTGCTTGACGTCAATTTCGCAACTATTTTTCCTCATAAAGTCAAGGCCCAGGATGCAATCGTCCATTATATCCGCCACAATGACATTATGCAGGTAGGTTCTGTTGCCTAGCTTCAGCCCCATCTTCTTCTCTCCATGGACGGGTATGCGCTGACCTGTGGCTGTTACCAAATTAATGTGTTCTCTGTTGTATGCAGAGTCCCCAAGGGACCGTCTCATAATTTGGGAACTGACAACCGTGCGAGAGGCTCCAGTGTCTATAGTCAGCTTACACGGCGTTCCGTTTACCTCGCCCTGGATGACTAGGCTGTTCCCGTCTTGGGTTTGTCTGATCGAAACCCTTGGGGCTCTTTGAACCTCAGCCAGCACCCGCCCCGCAGTCCTGGCTATTACTCGTTTCCCTGCTGCTGGTGCTGGGCGGTGCTCTTAGCTGGACTGCCGTCTTCTCCTTCTGCAGTTCGCTTAGGGCAACTGGATCGAAGGTGGCCCCTTTCCCCGCAGCCATAGCACCTAAGGCTGTAACTTTTATTGCGGTCGCGAACTGAAGCCGCTGCAACCTCCCTGACGCGATGGGAACGATGATCCTGCCGCACAGCTTCCACCTCCAGTGCATGGGCCAAGGCGTCCTTAAGCGTCCCATGGTGCCCGAGCCTCACAGCAGCTCTAACTTCAATATCGCGGATGCCGTCGATGAACGCCTGCACCAGGTTCCCATCAATAAGCGCTGGTACGGACTGGTAAGCTTTACGCACCAGCTTCTCCACTTCAAGGGCCCACTGCTGCAAGTTTTCGCTGCTGCGTTGCACGCGGTCCTTAAGCTGTGCGCGAAACACGTGTTCCAAGTGAGCGTCGCCATATCGAGCCTCCAGTGCCTCAAGGAGCTGCTCGTAAGTCACTTCCTTACCGAGAGCTTCCAAAACTGATAAGGCCTGGTCACGAAGGCCTAGGGTGAGGGCAGTCATGGCCTGATTTTTATTCCAGCCATTCGCTTTCATGACTGCCTCAAACTGGATTTTGTAGGCCGACCAGGAAGAAGTTCCGTCGAACGGTGGCACTTTGCATCCACGTAGCGAAGGTGTTGTAGCTACGGGAGCTGCGATTGCTTCTCCAAGTTTAAGACAATCCAGCGTTTTCTTAACGTCTGCCATCACGGTCTTCTTCACATCAGCCACTACGTAGTCAACCCGATTATTGACTTGGTCGATCCGGATTTCAGCTTCCAGCAGGCGGTTGTCATGTTGAGCAACCTTATCCTTCACCTCCTTTATGTCTTTCCCGAAGGTAGCGTGAAGGTCCTTCAGAAGAAGCATCTGCTCTTCTTGGCGGCGAGCCTGTTCCTCCTGGCGGCGAGCCTGTTCCTCCTTGTCCTGCTGCCTCTGGTCTTCCAACCGACGAGCCTGTTCCTCCTGGCGGCGAGCCTGTTCCTCCTTGTCCCGCTGAAGCTGTTCTTCCAATCGACGAGCCTGTTCCTCCTGGCGGCGAGCCTGTTCCTCCTGGCGGCGAGCCTGTTCCTCCTGGCGGCGAGCCTGTTCCTCCTTGTCCCACTTTAGCTGTTCTTCAAACCGACGAGCCTGTTCCTCCTGTCGGCGAGACTGCTCCTGCAGCATCATCATCAGAGCAGCAAGGTCTGGTGCTGCCGATGCTGCTGGTGTTGCTGTGGACGGGCCGGCCTCCGTGGTTAATAACTGGCTTTCCGATTCCTGCGGCAAAGCTCCACCAAAACGTCTCTGGTCCTGTTGGCGTTGACTCCGGGTACGGATACCCTCCGTGTCGTCTTTAGGTAAAATCGGCATAATTTAAATCCCACTTCTGACACCAATTGTTACGAGCTTCGGGTTCGTGACAATAAAAACAGCCGATAAAATTTACCAAAAGTCACACTTTAATTGAACGCCACTAATTACAACCTTAAAACGCACTAATTAGAACAACAATCGCTCCCAAGTCGCACTTCAAAATCGCTTTCGAAGTAATCACTTGTATCGCTAATTCAATACTGTCCCGGTCGCGGTGAATCCCGGCCTTTTATATTGCCGCGGCCGTTCCCGAACCTTCCAACGCAGAAACATCCGGAACATTCGCGCGCAGTCCGGCCTTGAACGGCCGTACGCTCGGTCAAGGTCATAGTTCTAGTAAATTCTGGCGTACGCGTCTCGACTCTCTGTAGTCCCGCCTTTCCACACTAGATGGCGCTGGTTACTACGAACGTTAATCGTGGCGCGTAACAGTAATAAATAAATTAGTTATTATTTTTCTCAATAAACATTTTGCACGGCCGCATCCGTTTCTCGATATCTACTATTTCCTCTACCTAAAGGATGTTTGGAAGATATTGCTCTCTAGCAATAAGACCGCCTATATTGTACTTGAATATGTCTGTACAACCATTTCCTGTGCAATAAAGCGTATCTATCAAAATAAATAAATATTGGACAACATCACATACATTGCTCTGATTCTGTGGTAAGTAGCTTAAGCACTTGTGTTACAGAAATCAGAAACAACGACCAAGCTTTCTCGCCATCTACTATTTCCTCTACCTTAAGGTTGTCTGGAAGAGATCGCTTTCTAGCGATAAGACCGCCTAAATTGTACTATAATCAATCTGTAAAACCTATTTCTGTAAAGTTTTTGTGCAATAAAGTATATCTATCTATCTAACGACGGTACCACAACATCCAGACCCGAGACAATATAGATAGTAATTTGGACAACATCACATACATTGCTCTGATTCTATGGTAAGTAGCTAAAGCACTCGTGTTACAGAAATCAGAAGCTTGGGGTACTGTTCATAAAACTTGCCTTGATCAGGGTTCCATCTTCAGCTGTGGTCCCCCTGAAGGTTTTCGTGTGTCGCCCTTGTACTGCACTGTAAACCCTGACGTTTCGATCCTGAAACCAAAAAAAAAGTAAATTTGAAATTATATCAGGCACAGCGATTTATCTCGAACCGGAGCAGCCCGACTGGTGAAACACCTCCACCTTACAGAAGACCGCAGCCAAATAACAATCATTTCTGTGTTCCTGCGTGTGAGTAAGGTTTACAGAGCTCCTGGGGGGTGCTACATTAGTAGGAGGGGTCGAGCCTTCCACCTCATTACCACTTGACATAAGACGGGATGAGGTCAATCTTGAAATGACAACATTTAACATTTCGTCGACGCGCGTGCAATACCGCGTAAGTACATTTTTCTGTAAGTTCCAATATGGATTGAAATAATGTGAAATAGCAGACAAAATTAATCTCTATGGCAAACGGTAGATACGCGGTATTGCACGCGCATCGACGATTAGTGATTAAATGTTTACAAACGTCACATTTTCTAACAGCTGTGCAAGAGCACATTTAGATCAAAAATACATCAAACTATACCCTTTGGACTTCACACCGCCTTTATCCCGTTGACTTAAGATCTAAAATCGTAGTACAAGTGCTAACCTTGACGAGCTGTTGAACCTAATGAATATATTTTGATAGCCAAGAGGTACTGACCTGACAAGCTGTGAGTATATGCCTGCCTCCTGCGTCCACCTCCATATCATACAAAGTGGTGCGGCCTGACACGTTCTGACCTCGGGCGAATTGGTAGCTGCCATCTTGCGTCTGGAAATGTAAACAGGTCATTAATTATACTGCTAATAGAATACCGATTCTACACCATTAATGAAATCTTAACTATACTTATATATGCCACCGTAAGATTATAAAAACCGTTAGATTATAATCTATCTCGCGAGATTGTAAACTGTCGACAGATTGTGAACCGTAACACTATGATTGCAATTTAACGCATTATTTTTCGCTATATTGTAATCTATCGATGGGAATCGGTCAAATTGTGAACTGACGTAGAACGAAATGCATCTCGCGCGCTGATTGGTTGAGAGTTATGTGTCCCCCGCCGCCCCGGCATTCGCCATATTTGCTTGTTATTTCGTACTATTAATTTATGGTATGTTTAAAGGACTAAATATTTTTTTTAAAAGAGTTTCTTAAAATTTTCCAGTTTTAATTTGTGTTAAAAGACAAAATAATTGTTTCATTTTATTGTATGAAAATTACATTAAATTTTTGAGTGTTTGAAGAATAAATATTTTAGGACAATTATTTCTCAACGTATGCCAAAATAATTGATTACCTACTAAATAGTAAATAAATAATTGAAGATTTGGACATAAAAAGGCTAGTCGTGATTGGACGGTTATACAATAAACCGACCAATCAGGAAGAGCTTTCGGACAGTTGACAGTTTGACGCGAGACAGATTGCAATTTAACGGTTTCACTTTCACAGATAGATTACAATAAAGCGAAAACGGCGGGCGGTATACGGAATATTGACAATTTATTTGAATTTAAAATACGAATATCTGACTCAAAAATGTTATTATTCCATTCAAGAATTCTTAGTTGACAATGTTAATATTTAATAAATAACATATGTATGTTTAATTATCGAATGAAATATTATAACACTTTTAAATTATAAATTGTAATATTGTAAGCTTTGTCAGTAATTATCTAACAATAATATGTTATTACGGTATAAGTCTATAACTGACTAATGAATGTAAGAATGTTATCCGAAGTATATTGTATGCTTATAATGCGGAACACAGAGAAACCTGTTAAATTTACCATCTTTACCTACCTGTGATTCACAATAAAGATTATTCTGATTCTGATTCTGATTCTGATTCTTTTAATTCAAGATTATAGCTGTATTTGTACAAGTTTCACATCTCTAACTTAAAAAAATTCGCCCGTCACCGCGTATCGCGCACTCATTTGTTAACGCGTAACTATTAAAATAGTCATATTTTAGACAATTCACACAAAACGTATATAAAATGTAGCCTATGTGTTAATCTGATGTATGAGCTATGTAAAGTTACATTAAAATACATCCATCCATTCATACTTGAGTCTGGGTGTGCTGGGATGACGTCCCCAGTTCGTATCCGTCGTCTGGTACTCATAGTACAAGGGAAAACCTTAGTTTGAGACCAGGTGATTGGTGTGGTTGTCTGGCGCATTTATTATATATTTATTTATTTATCCATACATACATACAAACTTTCGCCTTCATAATAATAGCAGTGATCTAACCGTTCTCAGTTGTCTGAAGAGTATCGTCTTGTCTGCTCCGCACGATACCATCTGTAAACCACCCCCGGAACTCAGGAACCTCACCGCCGTGATGGAAGACGAGTGCTCGTCCAGGGTCTGCAGTATCTGGTAACCCTGCGGACAAAAAAGCCGTAAGCAAATATTACAAATGCCAGTGTTATATGGTATTTTGTACGTACTGTCGCTCGCCACAATTAATGAGACATGATAACATTAGTTAATTACCACTAGCGCCATCTAGTTTTGAAAAACAGAACTTATTGAGTAGTGATTTCATCTCATTAATTTCATTTCAACACATTTGTTAAAATGTTATCAAAATATGAGGTTGATCAGGCATAAGTAGCTCCATCTATAAATGAACAAGATGAAGCAAGGTTTAGTTGATGGAATGTATTACTCGGGCACATTTGTTACTAGTAAATCTAGATGTCAAGTTTGCTGTGAAGGTAAGCAGTCGAGATTACCATTTTCTACGGGTACTCGTGCTACAGAAATGTTACAGATTGTGCACTCAGACATCTGTGGACCGATGGAGTGCAAATCAATAGGTGGCGCAAGATATTTTCTGTTATTTGTGGATGATTTTACCAGAATGACCTTTATATATTTTCTAAAAAACAAAAGTGATACACTAACTTGTTTCAAAGAGTTTAAGGCAATGGTGGAGAATTATCAAAACAAAAGAATAAAAATATTTCGTAGACAACGGCTGTGAGTATTGTAGCAATGATTTTCAAGATTTTCTGAAGCGTGAAGGTATTATTCATCAGAAAACGAATCCATACACACCGGAACAGAATGGACTCAGTGAGAGAAGTAACCGGACCATTGTGGAGAAAGCAAGATGCTTACTTTTCGAAGCAGAATTGGACAAAAAGTTTTGGGCAGAAGCAGCGAACACTGCAGTTTATCTGAAAAACAGGTCCATAGCTTCAGGTATTGAAGAGACTCCATATGAGATGTGGTTTGGCAGGAAACATTTGCGTGTATTTGGGAGTCCAGTGATGGTGCATATACCTAAAGAAAAAAGGACAAAGTGGGACAGAAAATCCATGAAACATATACTTGTTGGTTTCTGTGACAACATTAAGGGATACAGAATTTATGACTCAGTTAAAAACAAAGTTTCTACAAGTAGAGATGTCATTATCCAGGAAAAACCAATGCGTGAAGAAACTGTGACTGTTTCCCTAGAGAGCACAGATTCAGTGGGGGAGTTAGTAGAGGAATCTGTGGTGAAACTTGAACCCCTGAATCAGTTAAGTTCGAGTGCATCAGATAACTTGGATGTTGAAGATGAAAATATAATACCAGAAGCTTGTGAAGAAAAGCAGGACAATGTAGAGATTAGTTCAGCTTCACCTTGTACAGAAGACTCTTCAGATGCATCAAATGCGGAATCTACTACTACGGTTCCAGCAGAAGCAGTAAAAAAGCGACAAAGGAAGAAGCCTGAGAGATACGGTTTCGCTAACATGTGTGCTACAGCTACAGGTGAAGATGGACTGACATATGCAGAAGCTATCAGCGGGCCTGAGCGTCATTTGTGGCTGCAGGCGATGGCAGAGGAGCTGCAATCATTCCAAGATAATCAGGTGTGGGAAATTGTTGATACTCCTAGCAATGCAAGTGTAGTCCAGTGTAAGTGGGTATTGAAAAAAAAAATTGACTCTGACAATAAAGTGAAATATCGTGCACGACTTGTGGCTAAAGGGTTTACACAGAAGGCTGGTGTTGATTACCAAGAGACCTTCAGTCCAGTGATTAGACACTCTACTTTGCGTTTATTATTTGATTTAAGTGTCCAGTTAGATATGGATATCACACATTTAGATGTAACAACAGCTTTCCTTAACGGTCACCTTAAAGAAACCATATTCATGCATTTGCCTGAAGGCTTTCCCTTAAACAATTCAAATAAAGTGTTAAAGTTGAGAAAGGCTGTTTATGGTTTAAAACAATCCTCTCTAGCATGGTATACAAAAGTTGAAGAGACATTGTGTGATTCAGGATTTAGTAAATGTAAGCTAGAACCCTGTGTATTTGTTAAAAACCATGGTGATAATAAGAAAACCATAGTGGGACTGTATGTCGATGATTTTCTAATAATTTCAAATTGTAGAAGTGAGTCTAATAGTTTGATAAAAACTCTAAGTAAAAAATTTAAAACAAAGAATCTAGGTCAAGTGAGAAATTATCTAGGCATGAGAATAAACATTAATAAAAGTACCAATGTAATTACACTAGATCAGGAACAGTATATTAACCAGTTACTGGAAAAGTTTGATATGTCTGAATGTAATTCTATAGAAACACCCATAGAATGTAAATTAAATGTTGGAAAGTCTAATGTATGTGACCAAAAATTGCCTTACCAAAAACTAATAGGAAGTTTAATGTACTTAGCTGTCCTAACACGTCCTGATATTTCCTATTCAGTGAGCTATTTAAGCCAGTTTAACAATTGTTATTCTTATGTACACTGGAATTATGCAAAGAGAATTTTGAAATATTTGTCACAAACTAAAAACTATTGTTTGAAATATTCCAAAGAAAGCTCTGCAGAGCTGGTAGGTTTTGTGGATGCTGATTGGGCTAGTGATGCCACAGATAGACGCTCATACACAGGTTTTTGTTTTACAAAATCAGGTGCTGCAGTTTCTTGGGAAAGTAAAAAACAAAGAACAGTAGCTCTCAGTAGCTGTGAGGCTGAATATATGGCCCTGTCAGAAGCCTGTCGTGAAGCAATATATTTACAAAAGTTAGAACTTGAAATAATTGGTTTTTGTAATAAAATTGTTATGTACAATGATAGTCAGAGTGCATTAAAGTTGGCAAACAATTGTCAATCTCACAAACGGTCTAAACACATAGACGTCAGATACCATTTCATTAGAGAAGTTTTAAGAAATGAGATCATTGAAGCAAGATATTTGTCAACAGCTAACATGCCCGCTGACTTGTTAACTAAAGGGTTGCCAAGTATTAACCATTATAAATTTATGATAGATCTTGGAATTGTTAATAAAACAAATTAATTACTTTTGCAGTACTTTAATATTTATTATATAGTACATACATAAGTAACTTATAAAAGTTATTGTTGAAATTTGTATATTACAAGTAAATGTGTTATTTTGATAAAGTGGGGGTGTTAAAATGTTATCAAAATATGAGGTTGGGGGTGTTAAAATGTTATCAAAATATGAGGTTGATAAGTAGCTCCATCTATAAATCTATAAATCAATAGTGTATGTTATCTATGGCTAGATTTGTCTATGTATAATTGCATCCTAAAAATAAAATTAGTCTTTTGAAAACCGCCAACCAACGACTTTCATTAACATTCCATTCCATTTACACTGATATCTCATCTCATTCCATTTCATCTCATTTCATTTCCTCCCATTCCAATCTATCTCATTCCATTCCTTTTCATTGCATTCCATCTGATTTCATCTCATTTTATTCCATTCCATCTCATTGCATTCCATATCATTCCAATCCATCTCATCGCATTCCATCTCATTCCATTCCATTCCATCTCATTCCATGTAATTCCATCTCAACTCATCTCATACCTATCTTCGACCGTTTCATCTCATTCCATCTCATCTCATACTTATCTACATCATATTTTTCTTTTTCCATTGCATTCCATTCCATCTCATCTCATACCTATCTACATCAGGCACTCACCCTATCTACATGGAAGACGTGTATCAGCCTGTCCCTGGACGCGGAGGCCAGCAGCCGCGGCCTGGGCGCGTACTCCAGGCACAGGACCTCCGCGTCATGAGCCTCGAGGGTGTGCAGTAGGGAGCCGGCCGCCGAGTGGATCCAGATGTTGCCGGCTCTGTCACCTGAGGCTATGTGTTGACCATCAGGGGACACGCGAACACATCTGCGGGCGAAATTAAGATCAATCAATTAAATATTTCTTTATTAATTTTATTGACGACCTCCGTAGCCGAGAGGCGAGCGTGCTGGACTTTGGCGTCGTGTCATCTCTGAGGTTCCGGGTTCGATCCCCGGTCGGGTCAATATGGGAAACGAACTTTTCTGTATTGTCTCGGGTCTGGTGGTTGTGGTACCGTCGTTGTTTCTGATTTCTGTAACACAAGTGCTTGAGCTACTTACCACAGAATCAGAGCAATGTATGTGATGTTGTCAAATATTAATATTAATATTTATTCAAATAGGTTACATGTAACAGTTTTGAATCGTCATTGAATACAATGCAAAGTGATTCTACTGTAAATTACAATAAAAAGCTAGTATTTGTATATTTTAACGCTTAATGTTTCAATCTTTTACAATGAGTAATATGTCAAAAATGACTATCAGTTTTTCCACGAGTCGTTAATTGGCTACTAGACAGTTTTTGAAAAAGTATTGTAAAATGTGCGCCCGTTCATTCTATATCCCAAGCAATTCGATTTATCTGGAAATAATCTAAATAACCAGAGAAAAATACGATTTTGTGTAACACATTTAAAAAGCGCGCGAAAACGCCTAGTCGCGTCACTGTTGCAATTATGACGTCAACGTCCTAGACAAGGAACCGATACGCATAGGAACGACTTAATTAAGATAAACGGAAAATGTTTCAATAAATTCTTTATACGATTAGAGACACAATAATTCAATTTAATCGGTAAAATAATCATTGTTTCGCCACATTAAAATAAACAATTTTCGCCGACAGCTGTCATTTCCGAATTGCAATGGTGGTTTCCGTTTCGGTTCTTTTGTTCCACAGATAAAAAAACTAAAATTTATTTTGCAAAAATAAAATACTAACTATGCTTTTAATTAAAAAGTATAAATGTAAAATTATTACTTAACTAATAAGCTAACATATCTAACACTTTTCATATTTTATTGTTAACACTGTCAAGTAGCCAATTCTAATTTCAAATTCATTTTCCATATCAGCTGTCATCAACCGTTGGTTGTTTTGAGCTTACGCCTCGTACAATTTATTACTCTTCGTTACTAGAACGGATCGTTTATCATATATTGGAACGGGCATAAAACTCATACCTGACTCCAGTTTTGTCGTCATACGATTTCGCCTTATCTTTCTCGTTGGTAGCTGTCAAGTCGACGTCTTTCAGGAATTTCAGATCCGAATCGATGTACAGCACTTTACATAGCTCCTGAAACATATAAAAAACAATAAAATAAAATTATTTATTTCTCATTAAATACAGGTTCATTATTAGCACAGCATAATGCTGAGATGGTTGCCTTTTTAGCACACTATTAGGGTAAGCAGAATTAGATGTAAGCTGTTACCTGTTTAGTTTAATTTGTAGCTCTAAAATAATTCCTTGTAACATTGTTTTTTTTTCTTTTTTTATATCGTATTTTGTGTGCTGAATAAATACTTTTACTGTCACAGCCGAATAAATAATACGTTTAAATAATATATCTACTTATATACAATGGGGGCTACCGCGCGTGAAAAATTCGTTAGATGACACAACGGGAGCGTGAGGTCCAACTGCTTCGTGATTGGGGATTAACCTGTCATGGTGACACGTCTGTCAATGTCATGTCAAAAGTAACCAATCGTGTAGCAGTTGGACCTCACACACACGTAGTGACATCTAGCGGACTTTTCACGCGCGGTAGCCCCCATTACATTTAACAGTGGCGCTGGTCTCACACTAGGATTTCCTGTGACGTGAAAACCAGACTTCCTATTTGCATTGTAATTAGAGAAAAACGGATGGACAGTATCACAGTGTATCTACTGGTACAGTCAGCGTCATATAGTGACACTCAGAGTATTCAAATACTTAGATTTAAGAGAGGTAGGGCATAGCGTTTATCGCTCGAGCTGGAGCAGCGCGACTGGTGAAATACCTCCACCTTACAGAAGAACGCAGCCAAATAACAATCACTTCTGTGTTGTTGTGTTCCTGCGTGTGAGTAAGGTTTCCGGAGCTCCTGGGGGTGCTACATTAGTAGCAGGGGTCAAGCCTTTAAGGTAAGCGACAAGTCCAGTAACAGCTTTATTATGCTGTACTCGTGCCCTTAAGCTAGGACCTCATTACCACTTAACATCAGGTGGGATGAGGTCAATCTTGAAGTGAAATATAAAATAAGTATTATATACTCACATTGGTGTATATATTTGGTCCACCAGGTGGTTTGAGGTGCCAAGCTCTTACAGTGTCGTCGCTTGAGCAAGTAAGGAAAGTCCCTGGGGGTAATATGGCTTCGCTGGTCACCATATCCACTCCCCATATACACGCAGAGTGGTATAACGCTGAATGGGATTTCCCCACCTGGAAACAAATTAAAACATTTAAGATCCGACTACCTCCGTAGCCGAGACGGACTTTGGCGACGCGCCATCTATGAGGTCCCGGAAACGGGTCAATATGGGAAACGAACTTTTATATATTGTCTCGGTTCTGGTGTGGTACCATCGTTTTTTCTGATTTCTGTAAAACAAGTGCTTAAGCTAGTTACGACAGAATCAGAGCAATGTGTATAATGTTGTCAAACATTTAATATTTATTTATAAAAAAAAATATATTTGACAAAATATATATTTCTTACTACACCCCCCCCCCCCCCCAAGCCTCGAATGACATAAAAATGCCATAGCAGCATTTGAAACCCTTGAACCCTAGTGGTTTAATTTCTATTGTCTGGTAGACCAAGGTTTTTTCTTTGATTTGTTAATAATCTTAACGAACCAAAATAAAAGAAGGGAATAAGATTTTTGACCCCTCACCCCCATGTAACGCACCGTAACGTTTTTCTCTACTCCCTCTCCCCTTTCTTTAAAAAAAGACGACCACATTAATACAATCGAGGAATTCCCCGGAAGCCGTAGGGAAACCAAAAGAGTTGCCAAATGGGTTACATGGATGGAACGCATCGTAAGTATAACACTTACCCTTTTGATGTCCCTCACATCCCACACATACAAGCTGTGATCGTTGTAGACACACGTCAGTTTGTGATTCCGTTCGTCATACGTCAGCGCCACTGCGTCAGGATACCTCGCGTTCGGAGGCTGGGTGAACATGTGGCTGGGGACATACAATCATCATTTAACTATATGTTTTCAATACTCAATACTAGAGATGCAACGGATATCCGGTTTCTATCCGGTATCCGGCCTATCCGGACATTATTTTACTATCCGGCCGGATACCGGATAGTGATCTGTTTCGTTAACTTTGAAAAAGTGGTTAGTATACAAGAAAACAGCAAACAAATTATCAATAAACACTACTGTACACATTAAACACAAAAAAATTATCTATTCAGCAAATTAGGCGGGCGCACGTATACTGCATACGAAATTGTAGTTTAATGACTAAATAAAACTCGATTATTGGCTAGAAAACGGTCCGCGCGAACCTACTGTGCCGACCTACGACATGACCTACAAGTCGACACAAATACAGCGTCAGCAGAATTGGCGTAGTAAACAACGCTCCATACGTAATGCGTGACATCGATATCCTACATCGCGATATCAGAGTTTTCGTCGCCACTAACTATATATACAACAAACCAGGATTGGTAGTTGGGCCTTGGTCCCCGAGCAGATAACACCTGGCTCGGCGGAAGTACTTCCACTTTTAGTAAAGAACATACGTTCCTTACACTACTATACGTAACAGGTTGAAACCTGGACGACGCGACCGCCGACAAACTAAAATTTAGATATCGTTTGGCCGGCCGAATTTCCGGCGGCTGGATACCGGATATTCGGCCTGATCACCGCGGATATCCGGTACTATAGGTTGCATCTCTGGCACAGGTGCTCATACTTAATAGAGGTCAGCCCTTGTTTATTTCATGTACAAACTGTACTGTACTCTTCCTCAACACTAGTCACACAGATAGACAACGGAACATATAGTGATGTTCTACATACCTAATACTGGTCCCCTGCGCAACATCCACACCCAGGTAGTGTGTTCTAGGCAGCGTAGTGATGTACCGCAGCGAGTCAGGCGCGAAGCACCTCACTATGCCCTCGGCGCAGCCCACGAAGATATAACTGGCTCCTATAGCCATGCAGTTGGCTGAAGTCGTCTGGAGATGAGAAAATAAATAAAATTAATAACTATTGGACAACATCACATACATTGCTCTGATTCTGTGGGAAGTAACTTAAGCACTTGTGTGTCAGAAACAACGACAACACCACAATAAAAAAACACAGACCCGACACAGTATATAAAAGTTTGTTCCCGACCGGGGATCGAACCCGGGACCTCAGAAATGGCGCAACGCCAAAGTCAGGCCCGCTCGCTTCGCGGATACGGAGGTCGTCAGAAATCAAAGATTAAATTAAATTTAAATAAATAAATATACAAATATTGGACAACATCACATACATTTCTCTGATTCTGTGGTAAGTAGCCTAAGCATTTGTGTTACAGAAATCAGAAACAACGGCAGTACCACAACACCCAGACCCGACACAGTATAGAAAAGTTCGTTTCAAAATCATGAAATTAGTGTGACAAACTTTATGGATGCCCCTTTTTGAAGTTCTTTTCATGCAGTTCATTTATTAGTTTCCTTAGCCCAGATGTTCTACTTCACACAAAATGAAAACTACTGTAAACTAGAGATGCAACGGATATCCGGTCGCTATCCGGTATCCGGCCTATCCGGCCATTATTTTACTAGGCCGAATACCGGATAGTTCCGAACTATCCGGCCGGATACCGAATAGTGATTCTGTTTAGTAATTAATTTTGAAAAATGGTTAGTATACAAGAAAACAACAAATTATCAATACACACCACTATACACATTAAACACAATAAAACTTATCTATTCAGCAAATTAGGCGCGCGCACGTGTACTGCATACGAAATAGTTCCGCACAATTACTTAATAAAACTCGTTTCTTGGCTAGAAAACGGTCCGCGCGAACCTACAATACGTAACAGGATGAAACCTGGCCCGCCGACAAACTAAAATTTAGGTATCGCCGGCCGAAAATTCGGCGGCCAGATACCGGATATTCGGCCGGTGAAAAGGCCGAATATCCGGCCAATCAACTATCCATTGCATCTCTACTGTAAACTGTAACAGAAGGAACACCCTCACAAAAAACAGCATCTTAAAGAAGAGGACATACCCTCAGCTCGACCCACTTGTCCAGCAGCCGCCTGCTGTTGAACTCGCAAAGCAGGCCCCCTCTCGTGATCGCGTAGGTGCTGTCAGCCGCCTCCCCCCTCCCGCAGACCACGTCGCAGAACTCGTTGTCCTTCTGCTCGCCCAGGATAGCGGAGCGGCCCATCAGCGGGACTGGTTCTTTGAACTGGGAAAAAGGAAAAGAAATTATTTTTATTTACTTTCATCTCGCGTCTACAGATAGCGTAACTGGTACCATGAACCTTGAAGAGAGGTAGGGAATAGCGATTTACCGCTCAAACTGGAGCAGCCTGACTGGTGAAATACCTCCACCTCACAGAAGACCGCAGCCAAATAACAATCACTTCGGTGTTGTTGTGTTCCTGCGTGTGAGTAAGGTTTCCAAAGCTCTTGGGGGGTGCTACATTAGTAGCAGGGGCAAAGCCTTCAAGGTAAGGGCGACACGTCCAGTAACAGATTTATTATGCTGTTCTTGTCGCCCTTAAGCTAGGACCTTATTACCACAGGAGGGATGAGGTCAATCTTGAAGTGCTGTATAAAAAAACTTAGAAAAAGAAAAAAAATATCAAATTTAATTTTTCTTTAAATTTTTCAGTTCATTTGTTTAGTTTTAGTCTTTCATTTACAAGATACCAGAACTGGAAAATAAGTTCAAAATATTTTTTAACTTCATCTCGAGTCTCTAGATAGTGGAATGGGTTGCTTGAACTAATGTACCTACATAGGTCTGACTCCGTTCGATTTTTTTTTTATTTTTATATTACTTTACGCCGCTCTAGCGAACTATAAATAATTTACAGAATTTTTTATCTCCCCTTGCGGTGCAGGAATCGAACCCACGACCTTCACGACCGCGCGTGCTGCTCTTACGAACTGAGCTAACCGCAAGTTATCGTAGGCGATGAAATTTTTCTACTGTATCAACCCGTTAGCTTACGGTTACCGCAATGGAAGTTAAAAAAATCTGTTTCTTCAAAATATTTATGACTCCGTTATCAGAAGCTAAAGCAAGTGTGTTTCAAAATCAGAGATAACGACCGTACCACAACACCCAGACCCGAGATAATACCGAAAACTTCGTTTACCATATTGACCCGACCGGGAATCGAGCCCGCGACCTTCCGCGCTTTGGCTTTCGGCTTAAATTCACCTCACAAACTATACTCACCTTGGCATTCCTCGAGTATTCCAGGTACCAGAACTTGACGTGCCTGAAGCCGACGGTGACGAAGTAATTCCCGTTCTCGGAGAAGCTGACCGCCTTCACACGGGATGACACCTGGAATCATAAATAATAAATAAATATTGGACAACATCACATACATTGCTCTGATTCTGTGGTAAGTAGCTAAAGCACTTGTGTTACAAAAATCAGAAACAACTACGGTACCACAACACCCAGACCCGAGACAATACAGAAAAGATCGTTTCCCATATTGACCCGACCGAGGATAGAAACCGGGACCTCAGAGATGGCGCAACACCAAAGTCCGGCCCGCTCGCCTCTCGGCTACGGAGGTCGAAAGAATCATAATTTATTTATTTATCTAAACATCTCACAAGTATCCTTACAGGTAACTTAACCTAATGCGATAGCCTGGCAATCTTACGTCTAATCTAATAATTAATTTGGTAACTTAATACTTAGTGTCACTTTTGCGAATTCACTCATAGCACATGAAAATATGTCCACTGTTTCATGGACTAGATCAACAATTGGCAATGTCAGAACAAGAGGGCATTTCCCCAGAAGGTTAGACCTAGATGCAGGCACGGCCAGTAGGGGCGGGCGCCGTCACTTCAGCCGGCATTGCACCGGTTTCCACTGCGAGGTGGGGATGGTCGAGTTGGATCGCCAATCCCCACTCTCCCCCCAACCACCGTGGGGGGAGGAGACGGAGCTGCATAAGCGGCTATTCCGCCGGTAGTGTTGTGGTTGGTTAGGTTGATCGTATTTCCCACAGCACCCCCGGGGGGTTTTAGTGGGTAGTCCTGTCGTTATAAGGGCAGGGAGTCCCACACACGCCGCCACCTCCCTCAGGTGACGATACGGTGCGCCAAAGCATTTCCCCTCGTCAGAAAAAAAAACAAGGGGTGGGCGCCGCCACGGGAGCATCGGGAATCGTACCCGTACTGACTTAATTTTCTTTAAAGTTACAAAAAGGTATGTATTACCTTGTTGCTAGCTAACTTGAGATTGGCTCGCCAGTCCCACACATTCACAATCATATCATGCTGGGAGCCCACAGACACCAGATACTTGCTCGATGTCGAGAACGCCTAGAAATAAAAAAAAAAACAGTTAGATAGATATATATATATAAATAAATAAATAAATATTGGACAACATCACATACATTGCTCTGATTCTGCGGTAAGTAGCTTAAGCACTTGTGTTACAGAAATCAGAAACAACGACGGTACCACACCACAACACCCACACCCGAGACAATATAGAAAAGTTCGTTTCCCATATTGACCCGACCGGGGATCGAACCCGGAACCTCATAAATGGCGCGACGCCAAAGTCCGACCCGCTCGCCTCTCTGCTACGGAGGTCGTCGAACGGTATACTTTTGTGCCGACCTACGACATTACCTACAAGTCGACACAAACACAGCGTCATCAGAATTGGCGTAGTAAACAACGCTCCATACGTAATGCACGATTAGCCGATTGATACATAGATCCTACATCGCGATGTTAGTTATCGTCGCCACTAAGTATATATACAACAAACCAAGATTGGTAATTGGGCCTTGGTCCCCGAGCAGATAACCCCTAGCTCGCCACTAACTATTGAAAGGAACGTATGTTCTATACTAAAAGTGTAAGTATTTCCGCCGAGCTAGGTGTTATCTGCTCGGGGACCAAGGCCCAAATACCATTGTTGGTTTATTGTATATATGTTACAGTCATAGTGATTAAATAGCTATTATACATAATGACTGGTCATTATACATAATGGCCAAATTCACTAGACAAAGTAATAAATTAATCACTTTGTCTGGACATTATTCATAATAGCGTGTCAAAGTTAGCCAAAGTAATAAATACGGTCTAGCCGACTTAAAAAACTTTACTATTTTTGTATTTATTGGGTGAGATCCCTGTGTTTTTATTTTTTTGTTTTATATTATAGCCAGTTAGCTTTAAATTTACTTTATAAATTAAAGTTAAATAACTTTATAACAATGTTAATTGACGTGAAATTACTATCTTATGTTATTTTAATTTTTTAAATAATCTGTATGATTAGTTAAGGCAAATTGAAATGTAATGTTATAATCTTAAACGCATACCTACGTGTTTTATTACATTATCCAAGTCATTGAAGATATTATATATAATAGCTAGTTAATGTGATTAATTTTGTATCCATTATCACTTTAGCCAAACTGAGTAGATATTATGCATAATGGCTAGCCATTATACATAATATCCAGATTTATTACTTTGGCTGTAACATATATACTTAGTGGCGACGAAAACTCTGATATCGCGATGTAGGATATCGATGTCACGCATTACGTATGGAGCGATGTTTACTACGCCAATTCTGCTGACGCTGTATTTGTGTCGACTTGTAGGTCATGTCGTAGGTCGGCACACTATATACAACAAACCAAGATTAGTAGTCGGACCTTGGTCCCCGAGCAGATAACACCTAGCTCGGCGGAAGTACTTCCACTTTTAGTAAAGAACATATGTTCCTTACAAACTTAATATATTTAGACTTTGAAATTAATATCTTTAAATCTATTCATTCTGCATAAGGAAATGCCAAGATCCTCACCACACAACTGACGCCATGAGTGTGACCGGGGAACTCGGCTATCTGCACAGCTCCAGACGCCGTGGGGTCCTGGAACAGAAAGAGAACACAACATTACCATCATGATCTCTCTGGCTTATGCGCAAAATCTCTTACTTCTAGTGTTAAGCAAAAAGGGACTTAATCTCCTAACATGCAGATCCCGAACTCTAATAGCAGACTTATAATTTGCTTCCTTTTTCGGCAGAATATAGATAGATACACTTTATTGCACAGAAAATTTACAGAAATTGGTTTTACAGACATATTTAAGTACAATATAGGCGGTCTTATTGCTAGAGAGCTATCTCTTCCAGACAACCTTTAGGTAGAGGAAATAGTAGACATCGAGAAACGGGTACAGCCGTGCAAAATGCTTGAGAAAAATACTAACAGAAAATATAATACTTCTTCCAATTTTCGTGTCAAGCATAAAAGAACTTAAGAACCCAAAATCTTAGAACAGACGACGTATAATGTGCTCGCGTTTTCTGCAGAATCCTCTTCACCAATTTCATGTGCCAATGAATAATAAACTTACTTGCTTGGTTGGAGATCCCAAAATCTTACAGACGTAGTGCTTGGCTTTACCCACATAATCATTTACTTCTTTCTACTTCTCGTGTCAATCAAAAATGAACCTAATCCTCTTACCTGTAGATTACAAACTCTGATAGGAAATTCAAAATGTAGTTGTCTTGGACAACTTAACTTTTAAGAAAGGTAGGACATAGCGGTTTATCGCTCGAACTAGAGTAGCCTGACTGGTGAAATACCTCCACCTTACCGAAGACCGCAGCCAAATAACAATCACTTCTGTGTTGTTGTGTTCCTGCGTGTGAGTAAGGTTTCCAGAGCTCCTGGGGTGTGTTACATTAGTAGCAGGGTTCAAGCCTTCAAGGTAAGGGCGACAAGTCCAGTACCATCAGTTAACATCAGATGAGATGTGGTCGATCTTGAAGTGCAATTGTAAAAGAACCTTATCCTCTAACCTGGAGATCCCAAACTCTAACTGCGGGCGCATGGCCACACTCCCCAGTGGCTAAGTACCGCCCATCAGCTGAGAAGGCGACGCACGTGACGCTCTTCCTCGACGCATTGACGACGTGGGTCTGCCGGTTCTTGCGGACATTGTACAGGACAACTGTGCATCTGGAACGAGAGGAGGATACCGTTAGAAGAAGTGCTGTGGTCAACTTGATTCCAAAATGTCTAATCCTCAGATTCTTAAATAGAGATTGCTATCTGGCGTAGTTTCCAGTCCGGCCGGATTCGACTGGATAGATGGGATAATAATAATAATTATAATAATTGCGTCAGACAATCACACCAATCACCTTTTTTTTTAAGGAAAGGAAATGCATTGGCGCACCGTACAGCTGCCTGAGGAAAAAAAAGACAGCGGCGTGTGTGGGACTTCCCCGCTCTGAAAAGAGCGGAGACTACCCACTTTAACCCTCCCGCACCTCTTAACAGTACCGTTCACCATAAGGGCACACGGGGCCCGTGCCCAGGGCCCCCATTATCTGGGGGCCCCGAACATTAAGCTAGTTTAAGACGGCCTTGCCTCTTAATGCCTATTGATGGCGCCATGGATCACTAAGGTGTCCCCTTTTACTATGAGCACCAGACGACGTATACCAAGTCAATTTAGAAAATTTTGTTTTCAAAATTGACCTGACAGGCAATCGAACCCGGGACCTTTCGCGCTTTGGCCGCCTACCTGAGCCAAAACGCCACCGAGGTCGTCAATAAGATGGATAATTTTCGCTTTTTAGTGCAACATAAGTGCGTTAACCAAGTGCCACTGTACTAGTGCGTAAAAAAATTACACAAATATATAAAACTACCTTATTTCCTTACCAGTGTTAAGACAATTGACTACTTGACAGTGTTAACAATAAAATATGAAAAGTGTTAGATATGTTAGCTTATTAGTTAAGTAATAATTTTACATTTTTATTTTTGAATTAAAAACATAGTATTTTTGCAAAATAAATTTTACTTATTTTATCTGTGGAACAAAAAAAGCGAAACGGAAACCACCATTGCAATTCGCAAATGACAGCTGTTGGCGAAAATTATTTATTTTAATGTGGCGAAACAATGATTATTTTACCGATTACATTTAATTATTGTGTCTCTTACCGTATTAAGAATTTATTTAAACATTTTCCGTTTATCTAAATTAGGTCGTTCCTATGCGTATCGGTTCGAGGTCTAGAACATTGACGTCATAATTGCAACAGTGACGTGACTTGGCGTTTTCGCGCGCTTTTTAAATGTGTTACACAAAATTTCATTTTTCTCTGGTTATTTACATTTTTTTCAGATAAATCGAATTGCGTGGGATATAAAATGAACGGGCGCACATTTTATAATACTTTTTCAAAAACTGTCAAGTAGCCAATTAGACAATAAGACCATGGGGAGCGGGACAGTACTTAATGTAACTCAATTGTTTCTGTGTAAACAAAACAATATATTTAAAAAAAAAATTATAACTCTAACACTCATAAGTGATCAAGATTTAATTATTGACTGACCTGGACTTGAGCTTTTAGCTATTCAATTGAAATAGATTATCTAATCTATTCAAATAAAACAGTTTGTTTCAGGGGTATTAAGCACCTATTTATTGACCTTAAATGCTACCTGGTTTCCCATCATCGGTGTCGCACCGTTCTTATAACGTTATCAGCATAAACAATGTCAGCCGATTCACAGCGACCGACACGCTCGTCACCTCTCAGCAGGCAGCCATTAGCACAAGTAAAACCGCGGTCAAGAGCATAGCGGAGATTAAAAGAGGGTCACAAAAACAGCAATATTGAAAACGAACTCTATTATGTCTCGGGTCTGGGTGTTCGGATGACTTAATCGAACTGGTGATCGCAAATCTCGCGAGCGCGCGTAAATTGTCACTTTTTGATTTGACTTACTTTTTTGTCTTCAAATCGCGTGTCTATATAAGTACAGTCAAATAATAAAAACAGGTTGAAACTAAAAACTACAAATCATTATTTTATTGACTTCAGTCAGACGTTATGGCTTCCTAGCGTATAACTACAGATAGTTTTTTGTTGAATACACACAAATTAAAACTTGATACTGTTGTTTCTTTTTCACTCGTTGCCTGAAATCCTACGTTATATTGGATATGGTCGATCAGAAGAGGACAACAGGTATGGAGTTTTGAGATTCAAGCTGTCCGAATGCCCTGAAAAATGTCCTTTTTTTTCGGGGGGAAATTCTTTGACGAACCGTACCTGAGGGAAGATGATGACTACCCACTAAAACGCCCCGGTTGGACTTCATCGCCTTTTAATGATGGTGCTGTGGGAAATTCTGCTCAGCCAGAACTACCACAACACCACCGGCATGAAAAATGTCCTGGCGTATCGGGCGAGGACTTATCCCTTTCCGGAGTATATTAAAAAAAAAACCTTTTAATAAAAACTGCGCCGATCCACGACATTACCTACAAGTTGACACAAATACAGCGTCAGCATAATTGGCGTAGTAAACAACGCTCCATACGTAATGCACGATTGGCCAATCCATACATCGATCCTACATCACGATGTTAGTTTTCGTCGCCACTTTTTTTTGCATGATTTATACCTTTTATGTATCAGTTACGTAAAGAGTGACTATCGAGTTTCTTGCCAGTTCTTCTCGATAGAATCAACATTCCGAAAACGGCGGTAGTTTACTTGACTTGACGATTCATAAATGCTTTTGTAAAAGTTTACATGAATAAAGACATTTTCAATTATTTCTATTCTATTCACTAACTATATATTAAACAAACCAAGATTGGTAGTCGGGCCTTGGTCCCCGAACAGATAACACCTAGCTCGGCGGAAGTACTTACACTTTTAGTAAAGAACATACGTTCCTTACAAAAACGCATGTGTCTCTGTGGCGGAAATCAATTTAGCCGCCCCGCTCGTCGCTCAGCTCATCGCCCGGCCGGATGCTTAAACCCCAGCTGACTAATTTGTATGTCCCCCACGCATGCGACCACAGGCCTGTCTCACGGCCCCGTCCGGATGCCATGGTGTGCTAACAAATACCATGGCATCCACCTTCGATACAGTGTGATGATACCACAGCAAGGAGAAAGATATTGGATACAGTCATTTAATTCAAAGTCTAAGTCAAAATCAATTCATTTATAAATATAAATATTTGCCAACATCACATACACTGCTTTGAGTCTGTGGTAAGTAGCTAAAACACTTGTGTTACAGAAATCAGAAACTACGACGGTACCACAACACCCAGACCCGAGACAATATAATTGTTCGTTTCCCTTATTGACCCGACTGGGGATTGAAACAAGGATCTCATCTCTGAAGTCCCTGGTTCGACCGCGACGCCAGTCAGGCCCGCTCGCCTCTCGGCTACTAAATTTCTTGAAATTTGACGGCCATTGAAATTTGGAGACATAGTAACTCGTTAGCATATCTCCATTATACAGTATTTTAGCCTACATCAAACACAAGCACCAAACCAATTGGCTACTTGACAGTTTTTGGAAAAGTATTGTAAAACGTGCGGACGTTTATTTCATATCCCAAGCAATTCGATTTATCTGGAAAAATTGTAAATAACCAGAGAAAAATAAGATTTTGTGTCACACATTTAAAAAGCGCGCGAAAACACCAAGTCATGTCACTGTAGCAATTATGACGTCAATGTTTTAGACCTCGAACCGATACGCATAGGAACCACTTAATTTAGATGAACGAAAAATGTTTGAACAAATTCTTAATACGGTTAGAGACACAATAATTCAATTTAATCGGTAAAATAATCTTTGTTTCGACACAATAAAATAAATAATTTTCGGCGACAGCTGTCATTTCCTAGTTGCAATGGTGGTTTCCGTTTCGGTTCTTTTGTTCCACAGACAAAAAAAGTAAAATTGATTTTGCAAAAATAAAATACTAACTATGCTTTTAATTAAAAAATAAAAATGTAAAATTCTTACTTAATTAATAAGCTAACATATCTAACACTTTTCATATTTTATTGTTAACACTGTCAAGTAGCCAATTACCAACCTTAACGGTCCCACAAATTTATTCCTTGTCATCGCGACACAATGACGTCTAAAAAAAAAACAATGTCACTCAACGGTGAGCGTTGTCTATGGTCCCGGTCGTTGCCCTAAGGTGTGTCGCATCCCTTTCCGGACTGACTCATCCTGTATAAAGGCATATTATATTCCCCCTGTAGATAAGTTAATAACATAATTGATGTTAGTTTAATTTACCAATTATATATTATAGCCAAGTGTTAGTCTGACTAGCGGAGTGGGTTCCGTATGTAAAAACTTTTTTGTTATGTGAAATTTGCGGCTCGGGCTTCGCTCGCATATTCATTTAATACTAATAATAAATTCGGTTCAATTCTTTGCCTTCAATAATACATTGATTGAAATTGAACTACTAAAAAAATTTTAATATAAAAATATAAATAAAATATAAATATTGGACAACATCACATACATTGTTCTGATTCTGTGGTAAGTAGCTAAAGCACTTGTATTACAAAAATCAGAAACAACGACCGTACCACAACACCCAGACTCGAGACAATACAGAAAACTTCGTTTCCCATATTGACCCGACCGGGGATCGAACCCGGGACCTCAGAGGAAGACGGAATTCATAAAAAACAAAAAAACATAAAAACCTACTAAATAAATTAGGAACTGCTCGACCGTTTTGTGCAAACTTCACTTAAACCATCTACTAAATAGTCCGAACAAAACCTGAACATTTGGTTTGTATAGGTGAGCCCTCATGGCGTGGGAGGGACACAATAATTTGTTCGCATTTGATTGATGTTTTTTTTATATTCCACTTCAAGATTGACCTCATCCCACCTGATGTTAAGCGGTAATGAGGTACTAGCTTAAGGGCGACAAGTACAGCATAACAAAGCTGTTACTAAACTTGTCGCTTACTTTGAAGGCTCGACCCCTGCTACTAATGCAACACCCCCCAGGGGCTCTGGAAACCTTACTCACACGCAGGAACACACCAACACAGAAGTGATTGTTATTTGGCCGCGGTCTTCTGTAAGGTGTAGGTATCTCACCAGTCAGGCTGCTCCAGTTCGAGTTGTAAATCGCTATGCCCTACCTCTCTTAAATGGTGTGTTCATCATTCTATCATTTCAATTAATCTTCCCACAAAATTCCAATACTTTATTAAATTTCCCAATCGTAGAGGAAGTACCTACCTACAAATCGGCAACCCATCACGCCATATCAAACTAAAATTTAAAGTTGTTAAGCACGCAACGCCGGGCGGGAGGCTAGTATCGATTCGGGGCGCGACCGCCGCGCCCCCGAGCTGGGCACCCGTGTAACTCATTTATTAGGGTTCCGTAAGGCAGAGGTAAAACCCAACAAAAAATATGAAATACTAGGTGCCTTCCGCAACTTCACCCGGTCGTATTAAATTAAAATACCGAATAATATTTGTAGTTTATTACTGAAAACAATAAAAAAAAACCTGAAAAACTATTATTGACTTACGTTTAGCAGGAAATGTATTAATTTGTCATGTTTAAATATATTTAATAAACCTAATAATATTCTCTATCATTTTTATCTGGATTTTCTTAAACATTTCCAGTCGGTCAGCTTTAAATAGTTTTTTTTTTTATATAGTAGCGCAGTATATTGGTTCCTCCCAGCCTGATGGTAAGCAAGAGAGGAACCCACATCGCGATGACAACGGATCTGATACGGTAATACCCTATCCGTTAGCATCGCCACACTGGCCCGCAAGATGTTTCTTCACGCTCCTTAATGGTGTTATTAAATGGCATGATCTTTTCAAAAATACTATTCCCAATTAGCGTTAAATCGTCTAATGGCAACATATCATTTACACGGTCCCATTTGAAGAGAAAATAATGCATTGACTTGCATGGTAAATACACAGAATACGCATCTCTTTATATGGAACCATTTTTTTCCAAAAAAGCATGTTAGGAAAAATGTGACTTATGAGGTTTTTGAAATGACCGATTCAATTATAAAATACCCTTAATTATTTCTCGTACGCCTCTTTTCCTGCCTAATTCATCGAAAACCGTTCCAATGTGATGATTTACATCACAAATTAATAATGTAATATTAATGTTATTTTTAATGCTTAATTTATTGTTGTTTAAAATGATTTCTTTTTTTCTCCCCTGTTACCGCACCCATATACAAACTATCTGCATGACCCAAGGGGTGACTGGTAGAGAATGCCCCTAGCATTAAGTCCACCTGTTGTACCTATTTGTGCAATAAAGTTTTTAAATAAAATAAATAAATTAATAAATTTGAGCAATTGAAACCGTTTTCACTAGGATGCCATTATCAGAACGTTTATTCGTTATTATAATACCACCGATTTTCAGGATTTTTTTTTTATATTGCACTTCAAGATTGACCTCATCCCACCTGATGTTAAGTGGTAATGAGGTCCTAGCTTAAGGGCGAAAAGTACAGCATAATAAATCTGTTACTGGACTTGTCGCCCTTACCTTGAAGGCTTGACCCCTGCTACTAATGTAGCACGCCCCAGGAGCTCTGGAAACCTTACTCACACGCAGGAACACAACAACACAGAAGTGATTGTTATTTGGCAGCGGTCTTCTGTAAGGTGGAGGTATTTCACCAGTCGGACTGCTCCAGTTCGATTCGAGGATCCGAGGATTGGGACCACCGTCCTAGTTAATTGCAGTCCCAATCGCCGTAAACCTCCTTAAAATAACTACTGAACCGTAACCCAAAGGCCGGGTTCACGCTTGTCCGTTTCGAAGTTCACTGCCGCGCCCTTGGTAATTTAACTAAAACACGAGCCTTACCATTTTATTTATTTGCTAACTTTGATAGCCCGGTATAAAACTTGTTAAAACAATTACATTGGCTAAATGAAAAATGTAATCATAAGAAAACAGAAAAAAATATATTTATCTTGCACGGCCGTACCCATTTCTCATCTACTATTTCCTCTACTTTAAGGTTGTCTGGAAGTTATCGCTTCCTAGCGATAAGACCGCCTTAATCGCTACTAATATTATAAATGCGAAAGTAACTCTGTCTGTCTGACTGTCTGTTACGCTTTCCCGCTTAAACTTATCAACTGATTTTGATGAAATTTGGCCATGCCATTACCGGTGGCACCTTTGAAAGTTTATATGGGAAAATGTTTATTTTTTAAGTTATAGAGATATGAAAGTTGGTAAAAATATAGCTCTATTAAAATATAGACTACTTTTTGTTCCGAATATTAGGGGAGATAGGGGTAAAACCGACCATGAAAGGATGTAGTCCACGCGAACGAAGTTGCAAACACAGCTAGTAACATTAAAAAAAAAATAGATTTTTATGATTCAACATGATTCAACAACTCAAACTAAGATTTTGCCATTATACTATGAGCACCAGACGACGGATACTAACTGGGGGAGTCATCCTAGCACACCCAGTACATAGATGATTAAATGTAAGAAATGCCCATAAGCATAGTTCTACCGTAATCATATCGGCACGGTCTTGGCATTTTAGGAAATTGCCTTCCGCGACGGAAACTTGGAAATAATGACAGCATAAAGGGGGAGCAGTAAGGAAATTATTTTTATCATACATTTTTCTAGTAATAAATTGTTCTAGTCGTGAATTTCAATGGCTAAATCCATCCACAAAAAAAATCCCTACTAATATTATAAATGCGAAAGTAACTCTTGTCTGTCTGTGTGTCTGTTACGCTTTCCTGCTTAAACCTCTCAACCGATTTTAATGAAATTTGGTATAGGTATACGTTGAATCTCAAGAACGGACATAGGCTACTTTTTATTAGAAAATAAGGGGGGGAGGGAGGTAATACCACCTTTGGAAGTTTATATGGAAAAATGTTTATTTTTGAAGTAAGAGATATGAAATTTGGCACAAATATAGCTCGAAACTTGGATTAAAATATAGACTACTTTTTGTTTCGAATATTAGGGTAAATAGGGGTAGAACCGACTACGAAAATATGTAGTCTACGCGAACGAATTCGTGGCACATTTAGTATATTAATAAAACGGCGTGAAGCTCTATTAAAAATTGTAAAAATCGCCTTACTGTTATTCCATCTTGCTGTGGTCTTGCGAACAAACGAATTTTCGTTCTACCTTCGGATACTTTCTGTGAAATTGCTTTCAAGACATCTATCGAGTTTTGGCATGTTGACGAGAGTTGTCGAATAAAGTTTAGGTACTCTGTCTATGTTTTATTTACGAGCAAATTTTGTGTTTATTTACCGACTTCAAAAAAAGAAGATTCTCAGTTCGATTTGTGCGTTCGCATGTTTTTTTTTTTTTTATTGCACTTCAAGATTGACCTCATCCCACCTGATGTTAAGTGGTAATGAGGTCCTAGCTTAAGGATGACAAGTACAGCATAGTTTGTGTGTTTATCCGCGATTATATCGCGTTAGGCTAAACCGATTTAGACGCTGTTTTCGGAGGAATATTTGTCACAATTAGGACAATTTTTTTTATGATACGCAGATAAATTAATGTTAATTATATAAGTTAGTTGCTACTGTAACAAATCTGCTGAGTTTCTTACCGGTGTCTTCTCTGTAGACATAGGTTCCGAACCGGCAGTAAAATCACTTTGCATTGTATTCAATGACGATTCCTACCTACTTGAATGAAGAAATAATTGATAGATTAATTGACTAAATGTATTGGGATGCAATTCTTTAAGTAGATACATGGAATGTTAGATAAAAACTGGGTTCCTTTAATACGGATATAACGAGGTCAAGGTCAAGGGCTATATCTCGCTTACAAATGCAACACTTAAATAGTTGATGATCATAATCATAATCAATTCATTTATTCATGTTGGTTACAAGTAACACTTGTGCATCGTCAAAATGAATATAAACCAAAATTGAAGCTACAGCCGGCTCGGAACCTTATCCTACCGAGAAGAATCAGACAAGAAACTCACTATTTATCCTAATCTTAACAATATTTGGGGCTAGAGAACTTAAAAATATGGTGTGCGAGCGTATAAATAATCATGTCCATATATTATATTTATCATTGAAATATTCATCAAGTTTGTAGTACACTTTTTTCATTAAACTTTTTTCATGTGTTACCTAGTTGAATGAAGAAAGATTTGATTGCATCAATCAGATTAAGAATACACTTACAAAAATGCAACATCACAGTAGTACAGGTGCAATCAAGGTCGACCGCCATTTTGAATTCGGCATAACTGTCAGTCGGCCATCACGTGGAGCGGAAGTGACGTTACATAATTGCGGGTCGACGACCCTTGCCATTCAGTGTCTGGTCAATTTTGGCGAGGTCGCATAATACGCTGGTTGAATGGAAACTTTTTGTGACGTCAAGATTCAAGAGAGGTAGGGCATAGCGATTTATCGCACGAACTGGAGCAGCCCGACTGGTGAAATACCTCCACCTTACAGGAGACCGCAGCCAAATAACAATCACTTCTGTGTTGTTTTGTTCCTGTGTGTGAGTAAGGTTTCCAGAGCTTCTGGGGGTGCTACATTAGTAGCAGGGGTCAAGCCTTCAAGGTGAGGGCGACAATAAAGTATGCTAGTGCAGCGTGAATCATTATTAAAAAATCTATTATATAGATGTTCGTTTCCCATATTGACAGGACCGGGTATCGAAGCTGGAGCCTAACTAACTCTTCCGCTATAAAATACTAGTACAAGTAAGTACATATAGATTTGTACTGAAACCGAAGCATATTAAAGTTAGTTTCACGTTACCTTGGCAACGATCACGTAACTTTATTAGCGTAAACGAACGGTAACCGTCAAAAAGGGAGCAAAGGTCACGGGTCAAATTAAACTAGAGTTTAACTTGTTAACTAGAATTAATAACTGCTTTTGCTACTAATCATAATGTCACAGTTTTACAATATGTGTGATATTAGTAATATTAGTTGACCTTTTAGATAGAGTTTAGATGATTTGATAAAGTGTTTTAGTTTAAGTTAAAATCTACACATCTTAAATATATAAAAGGAGAAACTGACTGATTGACTGACTGACTGACATATCAACGCACAGCCTAAACGGCTAAACGTAGGCACTTGAAATTTAGAAGGGACGCAGCCTAGGTACCATACAGGTGCACTAAGAAAGGAATTCCCGAAATTCCCACGGGAACACAGTTACCGGGAAAAAAACTGGAAAAACTCTGTAGTCCACGCGAACAAAGTTGCGGACACAGATAATTCATCTATACTTATAATAAATATGTAGAGAGGTCAATTCTGTACATGATTTAATAGATTTACAAAATAACTATCAGGTAATAAGTGATCGATACTGATGCCAAACATGCAGTCAAGAAAATGTTTGTCTGTCTGTATGTTCGTTATTGAAACAAAAGCTACTCGACGGATTTTAACGAAACTCGGTACAATTTATTCTTCATATCCTTGGGCAGGTTAAAGTATACATTTAATCACGCTATGCTTTCTAGCAACAAATATAGATGGTCAGTTTTACCCCCACCTCTCCTAATTCGAACCCAAGTTTCGAGGTATATTCGTGTCAAATGAATTTACTTTAAAAATATACATTTTCCCATATTAACTTCCAATGGCGATATAACCCCCATCCTATCTTATTTTGAAACTTAAAATTATGCCTACCTTGAACCTCTAGAACGGAGATAAGCTTTATACCAAATTTCATCAAAAACGGATCAGTGGTTTAGACGTAAAAATGCCAAACGGACGAACAGGCATAATATTAGAACTATACACCCCAACCTTGTGATATTTCATGATTTTTGTAGAACTTTTTTTCTTTTTGGTGATTTTTTTTTGTTTTTTAAGAGAGGTAGGGCATAGCGATTCATCGCTCGAACTGGAGCAACCCGACTGGTGAAATACCTCCACCTTACAGAAAACCGCAGCAAAATAACAATCACTTCGGTGTTGTTGTGTTTCTGCGTGTGAGTTAGGTTTCCATAGCTCCTGGGGGGTGCTATATTAGTAGCAGGGGTCAAGCCTTCAAGGTAAGGGCGACAAATGCAGCAACAGATTTATTATGCTGTACTTGTCACCCTTAAGCTAGGACCTCATTACCACTTAACATCAGGTCAATCTTGAAGTGTAATATAAAAAAAAAATACCCCCATTCGAGCCTCGATCCTCGCATGATTAATGAACGGCCCTTATGTCGTACGCATAAGAAATAAAATCGAATGCTTTTGTTTGTACAAACGATTGATGCTGAGCGATGGATGATTAAAGTAAACTAGCGACGGGTGCAATAGGTACTAATATATGTACGTATTACACATATAAACATTGCACTTTATTTTATTACATTGACCCGCCCGTACCCCAGTGACGCTTACATGGAGCCTACATCGCATGCTGGCTAGCTGAGCGCGGTGAGCGGCAAACACGCGACTTTTTTCTAATATGTAATTGCATTTTTAAACTCGTGATATCTTCCGAATGAAATGTCCGAATTGAATAATTAAAAAAGTTATATAAAGGTATTGAAGCCATCTTAAATATAAAGTAATTTAATTTGATAAGGATTAATACCAAAGTAAAGAGCCTTTTCAAGCGGCGGCATATTAATTAAATATTTAGAATAAAAAACCGCTTAATGTGACATAACAATTATATTGAGACATATGCTGTCGCGACACTTTTTGTAGACAATGATGAGTTCTGCAAAGTCGTAGTACATGATTTTATTCTATCATTAATAGTTTTCGCAGCGCACGCGATGTAAGGAATTTTTCAGGATTTTTTTTCACACCTTGGGTTACGTTATTGGAGTTTTAGAAAGGATCCCTAATTTTTTTGAACATATAATATGGCCTATGTCACCCGAGGATAGTGTAGCTTCCCAACGGTGAAAGAATTTTTAAAATCAATCCAGTAGTTTCGGAGCCTATTCATTACAAACAAACAAATCTTTCCTCTTTATAATATTAGTATAGATGAATGTTTGCACTCACCCCGCCGGGTAGGCCACCAGCTCCGTGTTGGGGTCGCAGTCGAGGGCTGCATTGCTGCTGACGGTCAGGCCGAGGACACTCTCCAACTTGATCTGCGGACAAACATTCAGACACATTAATAATGGCTTAGACATCTTACAGGTAGGGCTGCCAAATGAGTCGATTTTGATTAGAAATTGGCAGAAGGTAGGAAGTGTTGTTGTGTTCCTGCGTGTGAGTAAGGTTTCCAGAGCTCCTGGGGGGTGCTACATTAGTAGCAGGGGTCAAGCCTTCAAGGTAAGGGCGACAAGTCCAGTAGCATATTTAATATGCTGTACTTGTCACCCTTAAGCTAGGACCTCATTACCACTTAACATCAGGTGGGATGAGGTCAATCTTGAAGTGCAATATAAAAAAAACAGACAGATCACTAAATAATTGACCTATTTTTCTGCTGCTATAATTTCATATATTTTACGCAACAAGTCTTATAGACTAAAGAGTTGCGCGTCCGTAGTATGTTCACCAAAACTGTTAATCTCTCGGTAAACAATGGCGCACCAAATACTGGTACAAGGCCAGTTTAGGCCCTGAACAAACATCCCTTAGGCCTTGACTTAGATAACGTAAGAGTCTAGGAAAGTTTGTGGTGAAAATGTGGTATTAAATCCTAACTTATAGTATTGATTGAGGTTTTACTCCCAAAAACGATGTATGTCGGATAGTAATTTTTAATTGTCATATCGTAATCTCAAAAAACTCTCACACTTTTGATTAATCTTCAAAAACGAACTTTCGGTTGTTCATGACTTGTGTGACTATGGCGTCGCGATATCTCTGAGGTTGCAGGTTCAATCCCCGGTCAGGCCAAAATATATTAAATATATAAATATATTGGACAACATCACATACATTGCTCTGATTCTGTGGTAAGTAGCTATAGCACTTGTGTTACAGAAATCAGGAACAACGACGGTACCACAACACCCAGACCCGAGACAATATAGAAAAGTTCGTTTCCCTAATGGGAAACTATTTTTTTTTTCATTCCATCTCCCCTTGCGGTGCGGGGAGACCAACGACCTTCACGTATCGCGCGTGCTGCTCTTCCAACTGAGCTAACACAAGTTATCTTAGACGATGCAATTTTTCTGCTGTATCAACCGTTAGCCTCCGGTAAGTGCCCTCTGCTGAATTTGTTTAGAACTACATACTTTTCGGCCCGTGGTACATTCGTTGCAGAAATGTTTAAAAACCACGGAATCGAAGACACCTTGGCATCTTATTTTTTACAAGTTTTGGACAGATTTCTTTTCTATTTCTTTAAAATAATTTAATAATCGCTAGTGCTGCGTGAAGTTTATTATTATAGATAGGTATTATGTGACTGCATTTTAGGCTTTCCTATGTTTACTTCTACTAACTTGACATAAGAAAATGTTGCGTTCTTTCAACGTTGAAATCTAATCCTATTGTTTGCTTAAGCTTCAAACCACATAATAAGAGTAATGTATAATGTACTATGTGCCCGCGACTTCGTTCGCGTGGATTAAATACTTTCATGGTCGGTGCACCCCAATCTACCCTTATATTCGAAACAAAAGTAGTCCATATTTTACTCCTAGTTTAGAGCTACATTTGTGCCAAATTTCATATATCTTACGTATAAAATTAATCCCATCCCCCCCTTATTTTCCAAACAAAAAGAAGCCTATTCTAGAGGTTCAGCGCATACCTGTACCGAAATTCATCAATCGGTTCAGTGATTTAGGCGTAAAAGCCGGACAAACACACTGACAGAGTTCCTTTCGCATTTACAATTTTAGCCTGGATGTAAGGTTGTCCAATATGTATTTGTTTTATTCAAGTTATGTACTGCTCGACAACTATTTTCGAACACGCCAAAGCCCCAGACTTGTTTTCTCAACACCCAGCCCCGCGAACCGTAAAATAAAAAATAATATAAAAGCCGACGGCCCAAGGTCGACCGACCGGTTCTGTAACGGTCGCACGCATCCTTGCGCCCGCGCAAGGACGCCGCCATCTTGGATGCGCGGCCTTGCCTGCGCAGAAACACGAATCGTAACATTAGGGGCCATACATAAAGTACGTCACATGAATTTCTTGATTTTTGAAGCCTCCCCCGTCCTGGTCACAGGTCGTCACATTTCGGAGACCCCCACTCCCTAGTATAAAGTCACATGTTTATTTTACATCGAAAAATTATTAAATTAAGTAAAACAGTTCCTCAATAAGTTTAAATAAATAAATAAATATTGGACAACATCACAAACATTGCTCTGATTCTATGGTAAGTAGCTAAAGAACTTTTACAGAATTATGATTTTTTTAGAAAATTTTGGCTTCAATCATTATTTCAAGTTACGCTATTTAATACCTCTAGATATATTTGATTTTGAAATGTGATGTCACCAAACTAAGGACACCTCCTACCCCTTGTCACACCATCAGGCCTAGCATGCGTCACGCGACTAAATTTATCGCTTTAACAAACGTCAAAAATTGATTGAAGTCAGCGCGTCAGCTGTTGATTGGCTGAAAATACGAGTGCGGTGTGCTACTACCCAATCAACAGTATCGAAACTTTTATCGTCGCATGCGATAAATTTGACGTATTGCGTATGCTAGGCCTGCATGTCACACTTTGTCGACACCCTCCCCCCCTCTCTTTATGTGTGACGTACTTATGGATGACCCCTTATATCGAGCAAAACAAAACTCTGGATGTAGATCTAGGTAGATAGATACACATATGGACATGATTGTCTGTTCGCTCGCACACCATAGTTTTAAGTTCTCTAGCTCTAAATATTTTTTTATATTACACTTCAAGATTGACCTCATCCCACCTGATGTTAAGTGGTAATGAGGTCCAAACGTCAAAATGAATACAAACCAAAATTGAAGCTACAGCCGGTTCGGAACCTAATCCTACCGAGAAGAACTATCCTAATTACAATAATACCTCCTAATGGTGAAATACCTCCACCTTACAGAAGACCGCAGCCAAATAACAATCACTTCTGTGTTGTTGTGTTCCTGCGTGTGAGTAAGGTTTCCAGAGCTCCTGGGGGGTGCTACATTAGTAGCAGGGGTCAAGCCTTCAAGGTAAGGGCTACAAGTCCAGTAAAGATTTATTATGCTGTACTTGTCACCCTTAAGCTAGGACCTCATTACCACTTAACATCAGGTGGGATGAAGTCAATCTTGAAGTGCAATATAAAAAAAAAATGGTAAAATACCTTAAAGTGTTGTTAACAGTACCATAATCCACTTACATTTTTACTGTTACCGCACCCATAAACGATCTGCATTACCCAACACTTGACTGGTAGAGAATACTTCTAGCATTAAATCCGCCTTTTGTACTTTTTTTGTACAATAAAGTTTTTAAATAAATAAATAAATCTCAGAGCTGATACGTAATCCCTATTATCTCTGCTAATATTATAAATGCAAAAGTAACTGTCTGTCTGTTACGCTATCCCGCTTAAACCTCTCAACCGATTTTAATGAAATTTGGTATAGGTATACGTTGAACCTTTAGAACGGACATAGGCTACTATTTGTTTGAAAATAAGGGAGGGTGTAAATGGGGGTAATACCACCTTTGAAAGTTTATGTAGGAAAATGTTTATTTTTTAAGTAAGAGATATGAAATTTGGCACAAATATAGCTGGAAATTTAGATAAACATAAAGACTACTTTTTGTTTCGAATATTAGGGGAGATAGGGGTAAAACCGACCATGGAAGGATGTAGTCCACGCGAACGAAGTCGCGGGCACAGCTAGTACTCAATAATCATTAAGTAATTTATTAATGCACTATTCAATGCAGCTGAAAGCAGGAATGGTGGTACCCGCCTCAATTGCATAACGGATAGATCAACAACTGACTTTATTGAGATGTTTATAAAGTTATTTCATGGTACAACTTCGTTTTGGAGCGCAAGCTTCCAGCGTTAGCGATAATATTGAACAAGTGTTGCCGAATAATCGATTAAACACCAAATGATGGTGTCCATCCGAAATAATCTAAAAAAACAACAGTGTCAATATTTTTAATCAGATCAATGATATATATTTTAAGGCGATGTAACTGATTCTAATTAATTATTATATAATTTGTTAGAGTATCAATGTTGTCACTATGCCGATACTGAAAACAAGCCAAATATAATTTTTAAATATCATCGTTTTTCGTATCAAATCTTTTGTAGAAGGGAAAAAAACGATGATGAAAAGTTTATCCTTATTTTATTCACTAAACCATCATCATAGTAAAGTTGGGTATATTAACCGTATCATACCAGCGATATTATTACGGCCGATATGTCAATTGAATCGACGATATAGATTAAATGGATTACATCAATAGTAATCGATATTTACACTTTATCATCCAGGAAAAAACGGGAATAGAACGCGTGCGAAGCCTCGGCAGGAAGCTAGTTCTTGTGTTCCTGCGTGTGTGTGAGTAAGGTTTCCAGAGCTCCTGGGGGCTGCTATATTAGTAGCAGGGGTCAAGCCTTCAAGGTAAGGGCGACAAGTCCAGTTACAGATTTATTTTGTTGTACTTGTCGCCCTTAAGCCCTAGGACCTCATTGCCACTTAACATCAGGATGGATGAGGTCAATTTTGAAGTGCATTAAATAATAAAAAAAGTTTTGTATAAAATTCAAATTCAATATTCTTTTATTCATGTAAATTACACTATTAATATATTATGTATATATAAATAAATACATAAAATAAATAAATAAATGCGCCAGACAATCACACCTATCACCTGGTCTCAAACTAAGGTTTTCCCTTGTACTATGAGTACCAGACGACGGATACTAACTGGGGGCGTCATCCCAGCACACCCAGACTCAAGTCAATTTAGAAAAGTTCGTTTTCCAAATTGACCCGACCGGGAATCGAACCCGGGACCTTTCGCGCTTTGGTCGCCTACCTTAGCCACTGCGCCACCGAGGTCGTCAAATATATTTATTTTATTTATTTATTCAGAAAGGTCAACCAACAGTTTTTATAATGTTACATAATTTAGTTATAACATGCTATAAAACTAACATAAAAGTTAAATATAAAAACCAATTACTGGTTGACACCACATGACAAAAAGAAACAAAAATCAATACTACTTATACACTAATTAAACTAGAAATGTTCAAAAATAGGTTATACCTTAACTTAATCTAGAATGTAGATAGGTACCACAAATATAGGTTCCTATTTGGCCGGATAAAATGCTCGTTTGATACTCCAAAAGGAGTCGTTGAAAATATCTATTTTACTACTATTTTTATTAACTAGTCTACAGAATCTAGGTATGGCCGAGTTGCGACCAAAAGCAGTACGGCGAAGTGGGGGGCAAAGGGGTTTTATGGGTTTTCGTGGAATGCGATATGGCACTCTTATATTTATTTTACTTAATAGAGCGTGGCAATCTATTTTATTGTTTAGTAATTTGTAAATAAATGTAAGGTCTACAAAATCCAATCTATCATTTATTCGCGTCATTTTAAAATGGATTAGTCTTTCGTCGTATGATTTTTTAATTTTAGCTACCCCTTGAGAATAAGCCAAATGCCACATGAACCTTTTCTGGATTCGCTCTATTCTTAACATATGTACCGCATAGTGTGGACGCCAAACTACACTGGCATACTCTAGAATGCTTCGTACTAAACAATTATATAAAAGTATTTTTGTTTTTGGTTTTTTCAATATCTTCCCATTCCGTAGCACAAAGCCCAACATTTTAGATGCCCTTTTGATAATATCGTCTATATGCGGCACAAATGTAAGTTTGCTGTCGAAAATAACACCCAAATCTCTAATCATGTCTGTCTTTTTTAACGTAATACCATCTATAGAATATTGAACTTGTATTGGCTGACTCTTACGTGTGAATGTAACCTGGTAACATTTATTAGTATTTAGTTGCATACCGTTATGACAACACCACTTAGACAGTCTATTTAAATCCTCCTGCAGCAAGAGACCATCTTCTCTTGAGTTTATTATTTGTACCAACTTTAGATCGTCTGCATACAAAAACGGAGACGAGTTCTTGAAACATTGAGCTATGTCATTGATAAACAAGTTAAACAATAAAGGTCCTAAATGTGATCCCTGTGGGACACCGGATCCTATGCCGTATTTATCTGATTCAAATCCATTGACCACCACATAGAATAGACGGTTTGATAAATATGACCCGAACCATTCCAACAAAGATCCGGATATACCACACGATGACATTTTCCTCAGTAGAACACTGTGCACGACCCTATCAAAAGCCTTACTGAAGTCCGTGTAAATAACATCTGCCTGTGTTCGCGTGTCCAAGGCCTTAACCAATGTGTCCTCGAACAAGGTTAAGTTAGTAACCGTTGATCGAGCCTCGAGAAAACCGTGCTGATATTCGGTAAATATATGCTTGCAGTGAGATTGCAAATAAGGACATATCAGCGACTCCAACACCTTACCGAAAACACACAAGAGTGATATTGGTCTATAATCACTTACTGAAATAGATCGGGCTCCTTTCGGCACAGGTACCACTTTAGCTATTTTCCACTTTGTAGGAAATATTCCTGTGGCCAAAGATCTGTTAAAGATATACTGCAAGGGTTCCGACAGTATCTCTGCACACATTTTAATAAATAATGGTGGTATGTCGTCTGATCCCGGACCCTTGTTAACACTGAGCGATTTCAATTTTTGAAATACCTGATTACGCGATAATTCTATATTAGTAAGACCGTCGTGACTTAAATGCCCTGATATACTATCTGTTTGTTGGAAATTAGGTGGTGAGTCACTATAGACAGAGGCAAAGTAAGACGCAAATAGCTGACATACATCTCCTCCACTCGTTACCGTTTGCTGACCATCAGTGATCATGCTAGGATAAGTACTCGTACCTCCCCTTTTAGCTTTAATGAATGACCAGAACAATTTTGGGTTTTTAGCTAAACTATCTTCTAGACTTTGGATGTAACGGTTATAACAGCTTGTTGCGAGGGCCTTACATCTAGACTTAAGCAAATTTAACGATATTCGGTCCATAGGGTTTTTGTATTTGTTAAAACGGTTCCTGATTGTGTTTTTTTCACGTAGAAGGTTTATCAATGCTGATGTGAACCAAGGGGGGAATTTGTTTTTGTTCTGGTTCTTAACTGGTACAAATTTTCTTATGATTTTCCATATTTCATTTTCAAGTGTATCTACTTGATCGTTTACATTTACCTCGTGAATTAACTTAATAGACCAGTTTACTTTCCTAAGTTCACTTATAATACTCTCATAGTCAGCTTTGAAAAAATTATATTTTATGGTATGATTATTATATGCAAGATTTTGTCGATTAATATTTATTATTTGAAGAACCAAAGGTGGGTGAGGCATGTCAATTTTGGATAGAATGTCTATTGCTTGTATAACTTTGGTGTCTGGAATATCGGTTAAAATCAGATCTAAAATATTACCATTTGCGTTTTTAATCGAGTTCATTTGTTTGAGTTCAGACAGCATTAAAAAATCGACCAGCATTTCGTTCATACCAGATCCCGAAGATGAATTTATATGTATACATTTTCCATCGGACCATTGTATCCGACCAAGATTAAAATCACCTAAAACTATATTATAATCATTTTGTTTTGTTCGTTCATAATTTTCATTAAACTTAGTTAAGAATGTGTCCAGCAGCGTATAAGTTACTGGCGGTGGAAGGTATACAGCGCACATGTTGATTCGTTTGATCGATTTTAAGAAATTGATCTCAATAGAAATCCATAGATCTTCGCAGCTGCTTTCATATTGCTTTAGTCTTTTCGAATTATACTTGTTTAGGACTGCCACTAATACTCCTCCACCATCAGTTTTATTACTTGCGACACAGTCTCGATCCCGTCGATATACAATATATCTGCTATCAAACAGCTCTTGATCGAAGATACCTTCTCTAAGCCAAGTTTCGGTTATTACAATGACATCGTATGCATTACAGACAACGTTTTTATAAAACTCACAGGTTTTTGTTCTTAGTCCACGACAATTTTGATAATATATACTTAAATGATTGAATTTTACAGTTAAAAAATCAAAATAAGAATACATCCATACAATAAAGAAAATAAGATAGAGGTACTATTGCAACTTATCTAAAAATTCTTTATTTCTGATTATTATAAAAGCAGAATCGTCTGTCTTACGCATAAAAATTTTGCCGTTTCGGACCCACACGTATGAATATTTATGGAACGTATATATATTGCTAATGACGCTACCTCCGGTTCGTAACCTATAACTGACAGAGAAGATCCCGGAAAGTAAGAAAAAGGTAGTATCGCACCAAATATTACCTCTTCCACAGCAACCCGCCCTAACGCAATCGTTCAGAAGCACCGCTCCAATACAGTTTTAATTTAAATAATTACAACATAGACGCCAGCTTTCGAATTCTATAAAAATTAATAAACGAAACCGCCTTTCGCTTTCACTAAACGTTCGATCAATCGATACAGATAGACCGTTCTAAATCGAGTTTATTGTAGGCAGTTGGAATCGATTAATCTGGATCTTTTAACTCGAGTTAATCGATGGCTGGGCACATACGTCATGCTTGCAAACAGGTGCCAGGGGACAAGTCTGCTCCAGCTTACTTCGCGAAAATATATACTTAACTAGCTGTGCCCGCGACTTCGTTCGCGTGAACTACATCCTTTTATGGTCGGTTTTACCCCTTTCTCCCCTAATATTCGAAAAAAAAAGTAGTCTATATTTTAATCCAAGTTTCGAGCTATATTTGTGCCTATTATAATTTCATACCTCTAACTTCAAAAATAAACATTTTTCCATATAAACTTTCAAAGGTGGTATTACCCCCCTCCCCCCCCCCCTTCTTATTTTCTAATAAAAAGTAGCCTATGTCCGTTCTTGAGATTCAACGAATAAAGACATGTTAGCCTAAAAGTATAGGTTTACAATAATTGAAAACCGCTGTGTGATACCTCCTAGCGTGTTATGCTGTCCTGGTACTTCTCGACGTCATCAACATTCCTCACACGGCGGTAGAATACTGAACTTGTACTGACGATTCATAAGTGCTTTTGTAAAGCATGAATAAAGACATGTTAGCTTAAAAGTATAGGTTTACAACAATTGAAACCGCTGTGTGATACCTCCTAGCGTGCTATGCTGTCCTGGTACTTCTCGACATCAACAACATCCCGAACACGCTGGTAGAATACTGAACTTGTCTGACGATTCATAAGTGCTTTTGTAAAGCACACATAAATATAATTTCTATTCTATACCACTCGTTCAAGTAACACTTTCTATAAACAACGTGTCAGCTGTTAATCCCACGGCCACGTGTGGGAGAGATATGTCGAAGTATGCGACTAGGCATTTCGACACGCCAAGTACATTACTGTAATGCAAATGGCTTATGCCCGGTTCCATTACATGAAAAACGATCCATTCTTGTTACGGATAGTTACAAATTATACGAGGCGTAAGCTAAAAACTACTGACGGACGACTGATGACAGCTGATATGGAAAGTAAATTTGAAATCAGAATTAACGACACGTAGAAAAACGAATAGACATTTTTGACACATTACGAATCGTTAAATATTGAAATCGGGCATTATACAATTTGACGACCTCCATAGCGGAGAGGTGAGCCGGCTCGAGTTAGGCTTTGCACCGTCTCCGAGGTCCCGGTTTCGGTCCTCGGTCAGGTCAATATGTGAAGCGAACTTTTCTATATTGATTCCGGTCTGGGTGTTGTGGTACCGTCGTTGTTTCGTCTGTAGCACAAGTGCTTAAGCTACTTACCATCAGAACAATCTGTGTGATGTTGCCAAATATTTATTTTATTTATTTATTTTATCGACAGTTAATGGCTGACCATAAACAAGTGTATACATACATTATGGACATGATTGTCTGTTCGCTCGCACACCATAGTTTCAAGTTCTCTAGCTCTAAACATTGTAAAGATTAGGATAACTACTGAGTTTCTTGCCGGATTCTTCTCGGTAGGATTAGGTTCCGAACAGGCTGTAGCTTCTATTTTGGTTTGAATTCATTTTGACGATGCATAAGTGTTACTTGTAACCTACATGAATAAATGAATTGACTTTGACTTTGTTAGCTTACCTACCATCAGAGCAATATATGTGATGTTGTCTAATATTTATTATATTTATTTATTTTATCGTCAGTTAATGTCTGACCATAAACAAGTGTATCCATTTGTGTTATGCACAGAAGCGTACAGTGGCCATAGACTACATAAGGCAATGGAATTCACGTGGGCGGCTTCCGACATCATCGACAACTAACTAGCAGTGACTTGTTTACAGATTTACTTACTTTGTAATGCTAAGTTTTGAGCGCACGGTACTGAATGTGCCAAGTCAAGCCAATATTAACAAAGAAAAGAAGATAGAAACATTTATTACTAAAGGTAGAGTCAAACAGCCGGCGTGGCGTGGCGGTGCGGGGGAGGGGGGGCGAGCGACATGACGTTACTGCTGCTTAACGTCATGTCCCGTCCCCCCCCCCCCCCCGCTATGTACTAGTTATTACGACACACGCCATACACAGGCGTCCTGTCCGGCGTGACGGTAAACGTTCGCGCTGTATGGCGTGTTCAACAACACTTTATTTTGCGAAGGGAAAATCGCTTTGGCACATCATGGTTGTAATACTAAGCTGCGATTATTTTAAAACTAAAAAAAATTCAATTAATTTTTTTATTTATCCTTCTTCCGTTTTACATGTGTTTTTACGAAATTTCCGAGTCTACTTAAAATACCACAAATGAATTAAAATAACTATTAATTTAACTTTTTTACATTATAAGACCAATCTTGTAACCATGTTCTTGCAAATAGATTATATTTTTATTAAAGTAATCTTAGTTAGATGACCTTCGTTGCCGAGTGGCGAGCGGGCCGAACTTTGACGTCGGATCAATATGGGAAACGATATTTTCCATATTGTCTCGGGTCTGGGTGTTGTGCTACCGTCGTTGCTTCTGTTTTCTGTAACACAAGTGCTTAAGCTACTTACCACAGAATCAGAACAATGTATGTGATGTTGTCCAATATTTATATTTATTTATAATACTTGGGCCAAGTCGGTGTTTTTTGAGTTATCTTCAAAACGTTGAATGAGCATTAGCTTATTTTTACATTATAAGACCAATTCTGTAACCATGTTCTTGCAAATTAATGCTATTTTTATTAAAGTAACTCACGAAAAGTAGAAACTGCCAACACCCTAACGACGCTCACTGTAAATCGTCTTTTACTCAAACGCAAACTCAAATATTTCTTTATTCAAGTAGGTTACATGTAACACTTTTGAATCGTCATTGAATACAATGCAAAGTGATTCTACTTCCGGTTCAGAACCTATATCTACCGAGAAGACACCGGTAAGAAACTCAGCAGATAAGTTACAGTAGCAGTATCTAACTTATAGCTATGTGTAGAACACTTTGGACCAAGTCATAGTTTTATTTTGATGAGTAAAAAAAAGGATGAAGTATTATTTTATTTTAAGAGGTAAGCTGGAGCAGACCAGTCCCCAAAGGTGGCACCTGTTCACAAGCATGACGTATGTGCCAGCCGTATGTACGTATGTTAATACTCGACTTGGCCGTCGCACTACAACCTATTTAGATACAAAAATGTATGTAACAAATCAGTTGTCAGTTTGTCAGTAATCCTAATTTACAATAATACTAGAGTTACATCAAACATAGCACAAAACATATGTTACAAGTATGACATAACGACATAGTAAGTGTGTCAACAAATGCCTCCTACGTTGTATTTCTATAGGCGTAGCAAATGCTTTGAAGGCTGAATAGTATGTTACCAAAAATTTTAAATCCATACTATGCGTAAGTAGCTCATGCCTGTCTGTTTGTCTGTCCGGCTGTCACGCCTAAACCACTGAACGTAACTAACTTTAAAAATGTTTATTTTTTAAAATTAGAGATAGATAGATAGATATACTTTATTGCACAAAACTTTACAGAAATAGGTTTTACAGATTGATTATAGTACAATTTAGGATCTTATCGCTAGAAAGCGATCTCTTCCAGACAACCTTAAGGTAGAGGAAATAGTAGATGGCGAGAAATGGGTACGGCCGTGCAACATTAATAAAGTTTTATTACTAGATATGAAATTTAGCACAAATATAACTCGAAAATTGGATTAAAACGTGAATACTTATATACTTTTTCTGTCGATTTGGGTACATAGAAGATACACTTGATTAAACGGAATCATTTTTTACGCGAGACAAGCATACGGACTCGGTAGTCACAACTAGTAAAACTATAAATCAAAAATTATTCACATTCATGACATTTCAATTAAAAAATTGCCTACAATCATCACCTCTGAATATACGGTAATATCAATTTAATGACACATATAAAAGCAATTATGTTTATTTTTTACGACGTTAGGTAATTTAATTTGACCTAAAAGAACTGACTGACAGAAGCGCGAAGTCATAATAATATTGTATGTAGGTTTGATAATGTTTTTAAGCTTAGTACTCATTAGGAACTTTTAGTATTTAGTAAAATATAAAAAAAATATGATAAAAAGTAAAATGATAAAAATGGTAATTTTGTCCTCAAATAATAACATCTGGATTTTATAAAAAAAAAAATTGTGCTGTAATCCAAATTATTAGTTAATATAATAATAAATGAAATAACAAACAAATATGGCGATTGTCGGAATCGAAAAATTATTTTTGTGTTGGATAATTTATTTATTGAGGAAGGCTAAATATTATTTATAATATCTGCACTAATATTATAAAGAGGAAAGATTTGTACCTATTTTTGTATGTTTGTAATGAATAGGCTTAAAAAGTACTGGGCCGATTTAAAAAATTCTTTCGCCAATAGAATGCTACATTCTTCCAATTTGACATAGGCTACAAAATTAGGGATCCTTGGTAAAATTTTAACAATGTAACCGAAGGTGTAGAAAAATGTCTTTCGTCGAATGCGCGGGAAAATCCTCTAATGCGAAACGAAGTTCGCCGGAACCGCTAGTAATATTATAAAGAGGAAAGATTTGTACCTTTTTTTGTATGTTGTTTGTTTGTTATGAATAGGCTCAAAAAGTACCAGGCCGATTTAAAAATTCTTTCACCAATAGAATGCTACATTCTTCCAATTTGACATAGGCTACAAAATTAGGGATCCTTGGTAAAATTTGAAAAATTTCAACAGAAAAGCGGGAAAAATTCTCTAAGGCGAAACGAAGTTCGCCGGGACCGCTAGTTTATAATATATCAATTTATAATATAACGCTGCGACCAATAAATGCAAAGCATTTTAGGTAATTTTGTAAGAAACTCTTTCACGCATTAAATGCTAAGTTAATATGGGTGAAATTTGGTAAAAAGGCAGATAAGATACAATAGCAACTTATGAAATAATTTTCACAAGCTTTTATTTAGTCTCACCTGTACAATCTTGGTATGTTATCAAATCTTGCAAGTTTGCTTTAACCTACATCCCAGTTTATTATATTTATCGCCTCTAAAACCTTGTCGATTTTATAACCGACATAAATTACCAATTTATAATTCTAGAATATTGAAAAAAGTGATTATAATAATTACCAAACAACGCATGAATAAATGATAACAAAATAACTTAAATTAAATATAAATAACTTCGTTTTCACTTAAATTATTGACTTATATCTCTAATACCAAACTTGACCAAAATTCGAACCCGAGACTGCCTTACCCACTGCACCACCGCGGTCATCAGTACCACATACATCTACAATGTGCACTACGGCTTACATTACATAACCAATGTGTTTGATCGATGCTGTTTTAATAGATGTTCTCTTCATGTAATTATGTAATCATAATCATTATCTATCCAAAATGTATTTGAGGTATGTTCATATCAGTTATTAAGATCTTCAAGTTTACTCTGTTAAGTAAACAACATACAAATCTCTACTAATATTATAAATGCGAAAGTAACTCTGTCTGTCTGTCTGTTACACTTTCCTGCTTTGAGAGATTTCAACCGATTTTGATGAAAATGAGTACACGTTGAATCTCAAGAACGGACATAGGCTACTTTTTATTAGAAAATAAGGGGGGGAGGGGGGTAATACCACCTTTGAAAGTTTATATGGAAAAATGTTTATTTTTGAAGTTAGAGATATGAAATTTGGCACAAATATAGCTCGAAACTTGGATTAAAATATAGACTACGTTTTGTTTCGAATATTAGGGGAGAAAGGGGTAAAACCGACCATAAAAGGATGTAGTCCACGCGAACGAAGTCGCGGGCACAGCTAGTATAATATAAGGCTTGACCCCTGCTACTAATGTAGCACCCAGGAGCTCTGTAAACCTTGCTCACACGCTGGAACACAACAACACAGAAGTGATTGTTATTTGGCTGCGGTCTCCTGAAGGTGGAGGTATTTCACCAGTCGGGCTCTAATTCGAGCGATCAATCGCTATGCCCTACCTCTATTAAAAGTTAGTCCGGTTGTTGCTTTGGGTAGATACAAATGTAATCTCATACAAATATTGTGTAGGATAACAAACACACTTATAAAACCAACCAATCAACTCTGTGTACCCATTTACACGCAGTCATAATCGTTACAGTACAGTTTGCACGTCAGAATAAAATTGCATAGAGCTTGTGCAGCGGGAATAAGAACGAATATCGTAATGCAAATGTTTAAGAGATTTGCTGTTGACCGTATGACTGCATTCGAGCTAACAAGCAAACATAAAATCGTTTAATCTTATGACTGTTCTACTAGTTCGGAGGGATATGGTCTCTTGAGGTCGTTGACCACAGTATACGATAAATCGGTAACTTGTTTAACCGACTTGTAAAAAAGGAGGTCTTCAGTTAAACGTCGGTGTTTGTATGTATATATCTTTTCGATACTGTGGTTTTCAAACATTTCTGCAACGAATGTACCACGGGCCGATCAGTATGTAGTTCTAAACATATGCGGCAGAGGGCACTTACCGGAGGCTAACGGTTGATACAGCAGAAAAATTTCATCGCCTACGATAACTTGCGGTTAGCTCAGTTGGTAAGAGCAGCACGCGCGATACGTGAAGGTCGTGGGTTCGATTCCCGCACCGCAAGGGGAGATAAAAAAATTATGTTTCTAGAGGCGTGCCCCCTGGTTAGGAACTCCTGTGATAGATTAGTTTAGATTAGAGAGACAGCACAGAAAATTTACACAAATTGGTTTAACAGACACATTACAATACAAATTAGGCGGTCTTATTACGAAACCCTAAAAACGGGTATAGTACGGGTGAGACGCCGTCAGTCATCAATATTTACTGATGTTAATCATAACTGACGCTCATATTGACTCGTGTCTCTCAGATTCCACAATCTACATTTACACGCACCATTCAAACCACTTCCCCACTCGTATTGTATCACGCATTATACATTAGAAAGTGCATTTGCAGCCATCATTGTCAACGGGTATCAATAACATGGTAACTCACACGTTTTTACCCTATTACGGCAATAGGAAGGGTTATTGCGGTTTAATGCTTCATTACACGAAAGGGAATGCACATTAATTAGCAAAGGCTGAGATGGAAACAACATACTTAGTATTGATAGCACTTTAGTAAAGAACATACGTTCCTTACATTGGTGACCCCGACTGAGCTGAACATCAGCAGCCTTTGAAGAACGGAGCCTTCGCATCAGGCCATGTCTCCATACCCTCAACAGTCAGCTTAGCTCCACGACAAGAGCACCGGACCACCTCAGCTGACAAAAGCCACCTGGTTCCGGGCCCATGTAATGAAACAGGCCATCGCAGCCCTACGACCGAGTCATTGGTCCAGCAGCAGCTGCCTCCCTGCAACTACACGCATCGGGCACGTGCTTGGACTCCAAAGGGGGGAGTCCTGTGCGTCGGCACGTAGGTCGCTACGACATGACCTACAAGTCGACACAAATACAGCGTCAGAACATACGTTCCTTACAGCACCTTTGGGGACTGGTTTCCTCCCATCTTAATTTGAGTTCTTTACTCACCAGCATCAGGTCCTTGTCAATTAAAAACATGAAGAGAACCAGTCAAGACAAATTCAACGAGCCCAAACTCGATGGGTTTACTAAAAGGAAGTCCAGGGTTACGTCACCTATCTTCGAGCCCTAACAGCAGACCAGCTCAGTGGTTCCAGAAGCCATTAGTCTTTCAAATGTCAGATCCCACATATGCTTGCAAGCAAACTGTGCGTGTAACGTTCCTATTACACCTAACAAACGACCTGATGACCTTAAAGACCAGAACCGATTTCCACCAAACATAGCTAAGAACGCTCTCGACGGATATACCTTTCAAACAAAAAAAAACCGCATTAAAATCGGATCATTCGTTTGGGAGCTACGTTGCCTTAGACAGACACATACACACACTGACACACACACAGACACGTCAAACATATAACACCCCGTCGTTTTTGCGTCGGGGGTTAAAAACAATGCTATATGACTTGGTCCAAAGTCATCTACACATAGCAATAAGTTAGATACTGCTACTGTAACTAATCTGCTGAGTTTTTTACCAGTCCGAAACCGATAGACGCAACTTTGCATTGTATTCAATGATGATTCAAATGAAATGAATTCATGATCGAAAGTTAATTATAATATTGGACATCATATACGAGTACACTGCTCTGATTCTACGGTAAGTAGCTTAAGCACTTGTGTTACAAAAATCAGAAACACCACACTATTTATTTCTAATTGGTTTTCATCCACGACAACAGTATTCTTAATTTTTCTAATTTTCCGCTTAATTTTTTCTATTTTGTCTTTCATAAGATTCACATTCACAAAAAAAAGTCAAATTGGTTCAGCCGTTCACGCGTGTTGGCATGACCAGGGAAAATAAGGATAAATATATAGACTACTAGCTGTGCCCGCGACTTCGTTCGCGTGGACTACATCCTTTCATTGTCGCTTTTATCCCAATCTTTCCTAATATTCAAAACAAAAAGTAGTCTATATTTTAATCCAAGTTTCGAGCTATATTTCTGCCAAAATGTAATATCTCCCACTTAAAAAATAAACATTTTCCCATATAAACTTTCAAAAGTAGCCTATGTCCGTTCTTGAGGTTCAACGTATCCCTATACCAAATTTCATAAAAATTGGTTGAAAGGTTTAAGTGGGAAAGCGTAACAGACAGACAGAGTTACTTTCGCATTTAAAATATTAGTAGGGATATGTAACGTATTTGAATTTACCTACTTTGTTTTATAATCACAAGTTACTCCTCATCCTTGTCTATGCAATGGCCGCAGACCACCCACGCCCTCTTTATGTCAATTTAAAACGTCACTAGTTACCTCTATGGTTTAGTTCACAATGTCCGCTGATCTCATATGAACATAAATAGACCATTATCATTATTTGTATATGTGGGTCGAATTATGACATTAAAATGTTTAAATGGAATTTTAGTTTAGCAATACAAGGTCGGAAATACGTAAACAAAACTTTGAACTTCGTTATTGTAACGACGATAACAGCTGATGGTTTTTTCAAACAGTTGTTTTTTATTTTTTATCCATACTAATATTATAAAAAAGAATTATAATATTATAAGAGCGGTATATAGCGATTAATCGCTCGAACTGGAGCAGCCCGACTGGTGAAATACCTCCACCTTACAGGAGACCGCAGCCAAATAACAATCACTTATGTGTTGTTGTGTTCCTGCGTGTGAGCAAGGTTTGCAAAGCTCCTAGGGGGTGCTACATTAGTAGCAGGGGTCAAGCCACAGCCAGTACAGTAACAGATTTATTATGCTGTACTTGTCACCCTTAAGCTTGGACCTCATTACCACTTAACATCAGGTGGGATGATGTCAATCTTGAATTGCAATATAAAAAAAAAGTAACTCTGTCAGTCTGTTTTGTCTATCCGGCTTTCACGCCTCAAGAAATTTGGTATAGGTACCTCTAGGTACCTACGTATTAATGACAACTTGTAGTATATGGAACTTATTAACATTTTTAAATGTTCAGAAGTGTTAGTCACTTTGTCAGCTCCAATATATCTGACGGCGACTGTTAATTACGTAACACTAATTATACAACGATAACTTTCGTACTATTAGAAATCAAAAGATTTAAACAACACTGAATATTGACTCTGATATTAATCTACCGAAATCATATTTCAGGAACTGTTTATCTCTATTCTTGATAGAAAGTGGTCCTACTTTCTTTGTCTGAGAATATAAAATAATTAAAGTTAATTCATCGTTCCAGTAGATGATTGTGAAAAAGAAATTAGAAATTTCAAGTTCAGTGTCAAATGCTTCGGTGGTGTGGTGGCTAGAGGCTAGGTAGTGGGTTCGAATCCGGAGTGATACACTTTCACATTGTAAGCTTTTAGAGGAATAGTAGTAGAGGAACATGCAATGATTTAGCCATACTAAATGGCTAAATCATTGCATGTTCCTCTACTACTATGTTACTATTTCCTCTAACTAAAGGTTGTCTGGAAGAGATTGCTTTCTAGCAATAACACCGCCTAAATTGTACTTGATTATGTCTGTAAAAACCTGTAAAATTTTCTGTGCAATAAAGTGTATCTATCTATCTATGTTTAAATCCTATCAGAATATTAAATTTAAAATTAATAAAAACTCCCTACATAAAAAAGTGTGAAATAAGCCCTTCCATTTAATACCTATACTGAGGGAGTGGTGACAAAAAAATTTAAAGCGGCAGCCATCTTGGATTTGAAATTTGTCATTATGAATATATTCTGCTAGTCAAACCCTTTTATATAATACGCATTTGTGGGAGTTCTGTTAAAACATGCAATCCATAATTTTTGGACGATGGCCATCTTGGATCGATTTTTATCAAACACAGCTAAGAACACTCCCGGCTTATTAATCTTTCAAACAATAAAATCAAAATCGGTTCATTTGTTCAGGGGCTGCGATGCCATAGACAGATACACACACACACGTTAAACTTATAACACCCCGTCGCTTTTTCCGTCGGGGGTTAAAATAAAAATAGCGACAACCACACCAATCACCTGGTCTCAAACTAAGGTTTCCCCTCGTACTAAGAACCAGGCGACGGATACTGACTGGGGACGTCATCACAGCACGCCCAGACCCAAGTCAATATAGAAAAAATAATTTTTTTGCCCGTGGGAATTTTGCAATATCCTGTTGCAACTAAGCTTTAAGTTTACTAACGTACCTGCATACCAAATTTCAAGAGTCTAACTTAAGCGGTTTAGATTTTTCATACAAAAGGATTTTCCCGCTAATTCCCGTTCCCGTGGGAATTTCGGGAATTCCTTTCTTAACGCACCTCTACGGTACTTAGGCTACGCCCTTCCAAATAAAGTGCCTACGTTTAGCAGTTTAGGCTGTGCGTTGATATGTCAGTCAGTCAGTCAATCAGTCAGTCAGTTTCTCCTTTTATATATTTTGATGTACTCACCTCATACGCCGGCGTGTGTAGGCTATCCCGTATAACTGGCACACTATTCCTCGGCCCGATAAACGCCATATTTTCATTTTAAACACATAAAATTATTAATCACTCTGCAAAATCCACTAATTAGCCAATTAGCAGGCGAATCGTTGCACAGAAACTAATTGTTACACTTCACTGTTTTGCTCAAAAGACGAAACTCCGGGCAGCGACTATTTTGACACTTTTCTTTTTTTATTCATGCACAAGATGGATTCCTGAAGGCCTAGAATGTCAAAGTCGAATTTGAAAAAAATCGAAACCGTTTATTGCTTTATCATACCACACACGTATTTTCAGCCAATTAGCAGTTGATGAAATCAATTTTGTCGGTTTTGTCACTTGAAAAGAGCTCGATAAAATTTACTCGTTGTAATCAAGCTAGTCGTATATTAAGGTTACCAAAGTTTTATTTTTTCAGCTTGATTAGAGTCGTAGGTCGGTCAAGTAAACTACCAGTTGGTAAAGTATTAAAGAAAATTAGCAATCCTAATCTATAAAAGTAAATATAGTATCTATTATAAAGCGGAAATACTTGTTTGATTAGAAAAAATATTACTGTGTTAGATATTCCATTTATCAAGGAAGGCTTTAAGCTATAAATTAAAACAACAATATTGACATGGTACTCTCAGACCAATATCCGGGGATTAATTCAAGGGAATTTAAGAATTATTTGGACGAAAAGAATATTACAATAATTTTTACTGCTGTGGACTCGCCCTTCTCAAACGGATTAAACGAAAGGCTAAATCAAACGATAGTGAATAAAATTAGATGCAAGATAAGCGAAAGTCAAACTAAAATGGCGTGGATAACTATAGCACAAAATTCATGGAGCATAACATCACCCTGTGACCAATAGGAACGATGAATCAGGGGAAAATGTGGGAAAAACGGGGGAAATTACGTGCGGAGCCGCGGCAAGTCATATTATAAACATAAAAGTTGAAACAGGTTGTAAACTTCTTTAGAACATTGAAGACTAAATTATAAATATTTTAATTTTAACTACTGAGTTTCTTGCCGGGTTCTTCTCGGTAGGATTAGGTTCCGAACCGGCTGTAGCTTCAACTTTGGTTTGTATTCATTTTGACGATGCATAAGTGTTACTTGTAACCGACATGAATAAATGAATTGATTATGATAATGATTATGAATCAAGATCAAAACATTAATCTACAAACATTTTTTAACTGTTCAAACATATAAGATTGTTTTGAGTTCAATAAATAGTTATTGCGTTCATATTAGGCAATCATTTAAAAAAAACTGCATTAAAACGATGTTATGTTGCGAGATCGACCCTCGTTATAAAAAAATAAACTACTTCACTAAAGTGAAAAACCTCAAGAACATAAAGAGAGGTAGGGCATAGCGATTGATCGCTTGAACTGGAGCAGCCCGACTGGTGAAATACCTCCATCTTACAAAAGACCGCAGCCGAATAACAATCACTCCTATGTTGTTGTGTTCCTGCGTGTGAGTAAGGTTTCCAGAGCTCCTGGGGGGTGCTACATTAGTAGCAGGGGTCAAGCCTTTAAGGTAAGGGCGACAAGTCCAGTAGCAGATTTATTATGCTGTACTTGGTGCCCTTAAGCTTGGAACTCATTACTCCTTAACAGGTGTGAGGTCAATATTGAAGTGTAATATGAAAAACAAAATCCGGAAACGGAAACATGGATGTTTTTAGTGGTTTGTACCGAAAAACTGATTTAGAGACGAGTGAACTAAATAAATAAATTATTACTATCGTTATACGCAAATATTACGTAAGTTTACAGTACTTAGTATGTAGGTACAAAACAACAGGTTTATTGCCGGCTGTTGTATGAATAGAGGTGATAAACTAGTGACCTTGTGTAGTTTTTATTGGTTGAGTTTGATATATGTATGTACAGTCAAGTATTATACAAGCACGAATATTGTCTAGAACTTCTTTCTAACTGGAATATCGATACGTTATAGGTTCCGAACTGGAGGTAGCGTCAGTTCCATTAGAAATCTATACTAATCTATACTAATATTATAAAGCTGAAGAGTTTGTTTGTTTGTTTGTTTGAACGCGCTAATCTCAGGAACGACTGTTTCGAATTGAAAAATTCTTTTTGTGTTGAATAGTCCATTTATCGAGGAAGGCTTTAGGCTATATAACACCACGCTGCAACTATTATGAAAGTTTGTACGGAAACCGAAATCCACGCGGACGAAGTCGCGGGCGGCCGCTAGTATATAATAAAATGTTTATTTATGCCCAATGATATTTTAAAACAATAGATATGTTACCCATGCGCGCAATATGAAGACGCTAAAACGTCCTAATTGGGACGTCTTACCCCCTGTCTGCGAAAAGCGATACGACAAATGTGACGTCTCTGTCATGTGCCTAACAGAGAGTTACTCCTTATCTCTTTTGTTCTTACAGTTTAAATCAAGCCATCCCTTTCACATCATCTAAGAATGTGGTTAATAACAATTACGCATGTGTGCAGTCGCACTCGACCAGCACAGATTTTTCGTTAGTTCTGTGCACGTATAACATATCTATTGTTTTTAAATATCATTGTTTATACCCCGTTCCAATATTTTACGATTCTTAATGTCTCAAAAATTACGTTCTCTCCAACCGGCTACAAGTCGTTAACACCGTTAATAATTCACTTTCCGTATCAGCCGTCATCAGTCGTCTGTCGTTCGTTTTTAGCTAACGCCTCGTATGATTTGTTACTATCCGTTACTATAACGGATCGTTTTTCAAATGTTAGAACCGGGCATTAGTGATATGACATAATCCCAACTAATATTATAAATGCGAAAGTAACTCTGTCTGTCTGTCTGTGACTGAACGGATTTTAATGAAATTTGGTATAGGCATACGTTGAATCTCAAGAATGGACATAGGCTTCTTTTTATTAGAAAATAAGGGGGGGATGGGGGTAATATCCCCTTTGAAAGTTTATATGGAAAAATGTTTATTTTTGAAGTTAGAGATATGAAATTTGGCACAAATATAGCTCGAAACTTGGATTAAAATATAGACTACTTTTTGTTTCGAATATTAGGGGAGAATGGGGTAAAACCGACCATGAAAGGATGTATTCCACGCGAACGAAGTCGCGGACACAGCTAGTAATACATATATAGCATGTATAAAACAGCAACTAAAAAATATAATTATGTTCCTAAAACGGCAAATACTCAGCATTACTTAGTAGACTAGTGCTTCGCGGCTTTGTAGCGAAAAACTGAACCCTTATGGACCCGTTAAAACTTGATATGTATTCACCTTACAGAAGACCGCAGCCAAATAACAATCACTTCTGTGTTGTTGTGTTCCTGCGTGTGAGTAAGGTTTACAGAGCTCCTAGGGGGTGCTACCAGGGACCGGAAAACCCGCTTAATTTCAAAACCCTTAAAAAAGGAAACCCTTTCATTTGGTAACCCTAACCATTTGGGAAACCCTATCGAAGGGGCACCCAAAATAAGGGTAACCCTATCAATTGGGAAACCCTAACGCAAAAGTAAGCGCTTACCAGGGGTTTTAAAGGAAAGCGCTTCCTGGTTTAGGTTTCCGCTATTTAAGGGGTTTTATCCCCACACAAGTCCGATTTCTTGGTTCTGATATTTGATTGTTCTTTCTTCTTATCATCCGAGTTTTTTCAGAGGACACACACTTAATTGAGTTAGTGTTGCCGGATAATCGATTATCCCCTCCTCAAATAATCTAATAATCGATTGGACTATCGATCGATCGATATTAAGTTTAGGGCAGTATAATCGATTATAATCGATTTATTAGATTATAATTGTTTAGATTAGACAATAGTATCGATTAAATCGATATTGAAATCAAACCAATACTATCGATTGTATCGATTATTATGTTGCAATCGATTAATTTGCAATTATTTTTAGATTTAATCGTCATTCATATTATGTCTTCTTAGACATAACACATTCAAAATGAAACCGTGACAAAGTTATTTATATCCTCCTTTTTATTCATAAAACGTGATAGTTAAGTTGTGTTGATTGATTCTTGGTACAGTCAGCTTCATAAAGATCTAAGTGTCCAGAGTGGTCAAAATTATCTGAAGGACAGAAGTTCATTTTTATGTACGTTGTCAGGTCGTCATATTGTTGTAACCGTACAGAGTGATCAATATTATCTAAACTACACGATTCCATAAATATGGTATGTGTTAAGATGAGCAACAATATATTCGCGTATTCGCGTCATAAGTATTCATTGGTATCTAAGCATTCAAAGTGATCATAAATATGTTGGTAGTAAAGAAAAGTAAACTTTAATGTTTACGTGATACGATTGATTTCATTGTTATTATTGACAGTGACGTTCTAAGACACATCGATAAACGAAAACTAGGATGTCCAATTACGTCACAGCCTACAAATATATGGATATGCCATAAAATTACGAGCATTCAAGTGGAATTTTGTAAAGATAGGAAACTGAATTTAAAGTTTTTATAAATTCACCCGGGAATTAAATCTACACTCGATTGCGATCCGTCAGTTAAGTCTATTATGAGAATTAATTCTCGGTACTAAACTTGATAAATTAAATGAAAGTAAATTATGAAATGATAAAAAAAATGCTTAAACTTTACGTTTTATTATTAAAAAAGATAAAAATTAAAATATGGTTTTTAATTTGTAGGTACCTATGGGGCGCCCCTGAAAAGTATTATTTTTTTCTATTTTTGTGAAAAACCTTAATACGGTTCACAGAAAACATCCACATACCAAGTTTTAATAGTATAAGGTTTATAGTTTCGGAAAAAAGCGGCTGCGGTCTTCTGTAAGGTGGAGGTATTTCACCAGTCGGGCTGCTCCAGTTCGAGCTATAAATCGCTATGCCCTACCTCTCTTATTGAATTAATATGAAATAATGCATAATAACACATTATGTAAAAATTCAACTATTTGACTGTAAACTTCAAAAGTTATAGCCATGGGATTAATTAAAACACTCCCGTTAGGAGTTCCTGGATTAAAACTCTGGTAAGTCTTGTTTTTAAGTTAGATCTGCAAAAATAAATCTTGGAAAACTGCATTAAATTTGGTGCAGTTGTTCTTGCGTGATGTCGACACAAACACACAGACAGACAAAAAATCTTAAAACACCAGGTTTTGGCCACAATTGCTTTTTTCAAAACCAAATGTGTAAAGTTCTCAATGCCCAATGTGAGACAAGTTAATGCTGTGATTAAAATCAGTGATGAGCCTATAGAGGTTATCAACTCGACAGTATTCCTTAGCATCACTTTGGACTCTAAACTTCAATGGTATCCTCACATAGTTACCATGGCGGCAAGACTTAGCTCAGCCGCGTATGCAGTGAGGAAAATAAGGGATTTGACTGATGTGGAAACAGCTAGATTGGTTTATTTTAGCTATTTTCACAGCGTAATGTCTTATGGTCTGCTCTTATGGGGGTCTGCAGCCGATATTGAGACTATTTTTGTCCTGCAGAAGAGGGCTACAAGATCTATCTACAGGCTTGGACCACGTGACTCGCTGCGAATGCGATTTAAGGAGATAAACATCTTAACAGTCGCATCACAATATATTCTCGACTGTGTAATGCATGTTCACAAAAATTTGAACAACATTCCTAAAAAATCTGATGTACATAGCTTTAATACCAGGAATAAACATAAGCTTGCTGTTCCAAATCGTAGACTCCACAAAACTGGTAATTCATTTATTGGATTAAGCATAAAATTGTTTAATAAATTGCCGCAAATTCTTGTTGACTTACCTATACACAAGTTTAAGTTACAGATAAAAAAATTACTTATAAAGAAGGGCTATTATAAAGTAGATGATTTCCTTAACGATAAAGATATATGGCCTAACACTATTTAACTTGCCTGCACATGTTATAAATATAGGTATATTTTTTTCTCTTTTCTTAAAATTTAATCATGATACACATCATGATAATGCAATCTTTTCAGACATAAAATATCGATGTACGGCGTCTTTACGATGTTGCGGCATTTTTTCTATTGAAACAAAAAAACACGTGACTGAATAAAAGGGCAAAGTGACGTAAACACACATAATAAATATAATAAATGAACGGGGGGACGAAGACGTGCCTGAGCGCTATTTCTATTCTACCAATATAGGCGTTCATCCTACATGTTAAGGTACATTGTTGCGTGAAAGCAGCGGACGAGTCGAACGCAGCTCTCGCAGTACTCATGCGCCACTCGATGGCGAACGCTAATGCATACAATAATTGACCCTATTCATAACGAATTACAATCTACAGTCGCTCGAAGAGGTTATTTGGTTAGCGCTTGTGAAGGGGTAACCCTTTTAGAAGAGGTTATTCAATCCATTCGGCTTTTCGTTAGGCTTAACTACTATTCGACTTATTTTTTGGGAAACCCTTTAAAAGGGTTTCCCTTTCAAAGGGTTATTAAATCATAAGGGTTACCCTATCATAAGGGTTTTTAATTAACTTAAAGTAGCCAGCCTTTCGAAATACCCAATCAAAACCCTTTCAAGGGTAAGCGCTGGCGGTCCCTGGGTGCTACATTAGTAGCAGGGGTCAAGCCTTCAAGGTAACGGCGACAAGTCCAGTACCAGCTTTATTATGCTGTACTTTTCACCCTTAAAGTAGGACCTCATTACCAATTAACATCAAGGATGAGGTCAATATTTAAGTGCAATATGCAAAAAAAACATAAAATGCTAAGAGCGATTACTTCATGTACGATGCAAGCTTCCTTCTGATGTAATACAAGGTCATACGAATTATCACTAACGTTATATATGTACTGGTATTGCATGTGTTTGTATAACAGTCGATCTGCGAGTTGTTGCCTAAAATGTCCTGACCACACTTTTTCTTGTGAACATTTGCTACCTTTGGGGACTACCTTGAAGGCTTGACCCCTGCTAATAATGTAGGTATTCTTACCACAATAAAGACTCGGAAACTCCAATATCTCGGCCACCTAATGAGAAACAACAAGTATGACCTTCTTCAACTAATCATGCAAGGGAAAATCCAGGGCAGACCTGGTAGAAGAAGAATCTCTTGGTTAAGAAATCTTCGGGATTGGTACGGCAAGAGTACTAGATCGCTCTTCCGTGCGGCGGTGTCCAGAATGCAAATAGCCTTAATGATCGCCAACCTTCAAAAGGAGACGGCACCATAAGAAGAAGAATAATGTAGGAGCCCCAGGAGCTCTGTAAACCTTACTCACACGCAGGAACACAACAACACAGAAGTGATTGTTATTTGGATGCGGTCTTCTGTGAGGCGGAGGTATTTCACCAAACGGGCTTTATCAATAAATAATTAATCGCTTTGCCCTACCTGTCTTACCTCTTTCATTATGCGATGCGCTTCAATATTCCGGACTGCACTAATATTTAGTTTGGTTGCACTTGCCAGCTGTACCTATAGGCACAGCCCGCGACTTTCCCTTATAACCTGTCGTCTAATTGAGTAGCTTTCTCGAGATCTAGTCTGGTACCGTTATTATTACGGATATTTTACAGCGGCTGTTCAAGTATAAAGTTTAGTTTTTGTTGCGTAATCCAACCTCCGCGAAAGCCATTAGGTTTTTAAAAAGAAAAAGTAAAAAAAAAAGAATAAACTGTCACTTGGAGAAAATTGTTGTAAGCTAATTCATTGTAATAAAGTTTAAATGAAATAAATATTGTAAATACTAGCTGTGCCCGCGACTTCGTTCGCGTGGACTACATCCTTTTATGGTCGGTAAACCCGGGAGAAAGGGGTTTACCCCTTTCTCCCCTAATATTCGAAACAAAAAGTAGTCTTTATTTTAATCCAAGTTTCGAGCTATATTTGTGCCAAATTTCATATCTCTAACTTCAAAAATAAACATTTTTCCATATATACTTCCAAAGGTGGTATTACCCCCTCCCCCCTTATTTTCTAATAAAAAGTAGCCTATGTCCGTTCTAAAGATTCAACGTATACCTATACCAAATTTCATCAAAATCGGTTGAGAGGTTTAAGCAGGAAAGCGTAACAGACACACAGACAGACAGAGTTACTTTCGCATTTATAATATTAGTAGGGATGTGTAAATAAGCTGTTTCAATGCAAAAACTACTCAAGAGATGATTAGAAGCTGCTGCAATGAGGGTTTTTGCAAACAAAAAATCCACTAGATGGTGATGCGTGGGCGTGAGGTCCAACAATTAAGTAATTAGTCATTTAAATGTCGTGGTGTCATGCCTGTCAATGTCATGTAAACCATAACCAATCACGTAGCAGTTGGACCCCACGCCTACGTATCGCCATCTAGTGGATTTTTTATTTGCGAACACCCTCATTAATATTTTACATCAAAAGTTTTGGCGCGAATTAACAGCGGCTTGTGAGGAAACATTTGTTTTACTTACTTTTTTACCCGACTTTAAATTGAGGAGGTATCTTATTCGATCGTATATTGTCGTAAATGTTTCTGACTAAGTTACTATTAAGGATCAAATTCGTAGCTTCTCAGGGGGGCTACTCCCATAAACGAAATATGTCGGATCCGACAACGGATGGCAATTTTTAATCCTCATAATCATAAAGAAATCACTTCGAATGCAAATTAAACGTTTTCAAAAAACAAAATATTATTTATGCAAATCAAAAACCACGTCTTCATTCCCAAAATTTTGAATAATCTTCAAAAACGAAACCTTTCGTATGTTCGTTTCGTTTTTGAGAGATCCCCAGGGCACAGTAATGGATACCCCACCGGGAAACGCGTAAGTATAAAGGAGAAAAGTAAAAAGTGTTGTGTAAGCGCTAGTAAACAGCTTTCCTACTAAAAGCTTACCCGTTACGAAAGCTCAAGCATCATTTCGAACAATGCTGTATCGTTTTGGAGCTTTGCCATGCATTTCACAGATTTCGCGACGCGGGTCAAGTGTAACGAAACGTTTTGTATTTAAAATGAAGAGTAGGTATGAACTGCATTGACTGTTAAAATTAAAATTCTTTATAATTTCTTAATAAATATATTTTTTTTATATTACACTTCAAGATTGACCTCATCCCACCTGATGTTAAGTGGTAATGAGGTCCTAACTTAAGGGCGACAAGTACAGTATAATAAATCTGTTACTGGACTTGTCGCCCTTACCTTGAAGACTTGACCCCTCCTACTAATGTAGCACCCCCCAGGAGCTCTGGAAACCTTACTCACACGCAGGAACACAACAAAAAAGAACTGATTGCTATTTGGCTGCGGTCTTCTGGAAGTTCACCAGTCGGGCTGCTCCAGTTCAAGCGATAAATCGCTATGCCCTAACCCTTTAAAAAAACTTATATATTTTTTTAATATATGTACTTTTATTCAGAATAGCTGTGCTCTATTTAATTTTTTAATCCATGTTTCGAGCTATATTTGTGCCAAATTTCATATCTCCAACTTAAAAAATAAACATTTTCTCATATAAACTTTTAAAGGTCTACACGTGAAAATATAAATTTCCACGTGTGCGAAATCACGAGCACCTGTTAGTAATTAAAACATGCATAAGTTTGTATCGACTGACGGAAGTTTTGTTAATTAGTAAAATATTGTGCAAATGGACATAGAAACGAAAAGGATACTCCCAAGCAGGGATGTTATGGGTATATAATTTCGGATTATCCGATAGTATAGGTTATGGATATCAAATTTTTATGGAAGTGTGGAAGTGAAATACAAAAAAAAATATAAATGATTTGACGTTAATTGTACTTTGTAGGTTTTAAATTACATCAGTCAAACAAATAATTATTGTTGCAGCTACTTGGTTTTGTAAATACATAATTATTTTTTATACGAAAACTAGCCACAACACATGGCATTTACTAAACACTATTTAGTCAGACTACGCCCTAGCCGAAACTATCTGAAACTTTTATATCAGATTCGGTTTCGGTTATTTTATTTCGGATATCCAATCGTTTCGGTTACGGATATGGAGCTCCATGAGAACACTGCTCCCGAGATGCTTATTTCCGTTGTATGCAACAGCCTTCGTTACAAACACGGTCACCCATCAATCATCCTAACCATACACGTACCAACAACATTGAACAATCAAACGAAAGTGCAGTCGTGTGATCATCGTCCCGATATGTTCCCATACACTTTCAACTCGTAATATCTTCTACAAACTAATCACTTAGCGCACAGGTAGTTTTAGCGAGACATAGATAGCCACTTATTGATATAACACCGGCTCTCAACCTTTTCATTCGCTTATAAGAGCTTTTTTCTCAAAGTACTAGGTACATTGCAATTTTTTATAAAAAAAACGCATTCAAATTGAATAATTTATCATGTAGGTAAGTGTACCTATTTTGATAATATTCTACGTATTAATAATGCCTAGTATATTGTTGTTTTGTTTCCATATTATGTACATTTTCACCCTTCACACATCATAAACAAACTCTACAAGAACCAATTGTTGAATGCCAGATAACCACCAAGCACTATTATTGGTGCAATATTAAAGACTAGCTGTGCCCGCGACTTCGTTCGCGTGGACTACATCCTTTCATGGACGGTTTTACCCCTTTCTCCCCTAATGTTCGAAACAAAAAGTAGTCTATATTTTAATCCAAGTTTCGAGCTATATTTGTGCCAAATTTCATATCTCTAACTTCAAAAATAATCATTTTTCCATATAAACTTTCAAAGGTGCTATTACCCCCATCCACCCCTTATTTTCTAATAACATGTAGCCTATGTCCGTTCTTAAGATTCAACGTATACCTATACCAAATTTTATCAAAGTCGGTAGAGAGGTTTAAGCAGGAAAGCGTAACAGACAGACAGGCAGACAGACAGACAGACATACAGACAGACAGAGTTACTTTCGCATTTATAATATTAGTAGGGATTAAATTAAATTAAATATTCTTTATTTCAGACTAGTGTCCATAATGGTTAGTAATCTATATATATAAAAGGAGAAACTGACTGACTGACTGACTGACTGACTGACTGACATATCAACGCACAGCCCAAACGGCTAAACGTAGGCACTTGAAATTTGGAAGGGACGTAGCTTAGGTACCGTAGGGGTGCACTAAGAAAGGAATTCCCGAAATTCCCACGGGAACGGGAATTAGCGGGAAAATCCTTTTGTATGAAAAATCTAAACCGCTTAAGTTAGACGCTTGAAATTTGGCATGCAGGTACCTTAGTAAATATAAAGTTTAGTTATGGCTGTATTTTGAGAAATTCCCACGGGAACGGGAGTTAGCGGGAAAAAACTTTTGTATGAAAAAATCTAAACCGCGTAAGTTAGATGATTGAAATTTGACATGCATATACCTTAGTGAATGCAAAGTTAAGTCATGATTGGATTTTCCAAAATTCCCATGGGAACGGGAATAGCGGGAAAAACTTTTGTACCGCGAGTTAGAGGCTTGAAATTTTTTAGTATATGGGTATCTTAGCAAATGTACAGCTTCATGGGAATGGGAAACATCTTTTTCATGAAAAAATACTGCACTAGCGCCAGATTCAGAATAATTGTTATGTTGTTTTTTAATGTATTTTCTCAAAAAAAAAAACTTTTTAATATTTTTGAATGCAACATTCATTATTATTTACATTCGACACACACCGAGAAAAATACTGAAATGACACAATAACACGCCACGCGGACGAAGTCGCGGGCAAAAGCTAGTAATAATATATACTCGTTTTTTACCCTTTTTATATTTTGATAGACGTGTCAAGAGAAACGAAATAATCTGGTAATAAAACATATTTAGAAGTCGGTAGTTACGCGTTTATGCTTCAAAAACAAAGAAAAATTAACAACTTTTTTTATCATTCTAGCTATATTAATTCGATGAACTATGTCAGCTACTTTAGTTCTCTTGCGAATCTCCTCATTTCTGATTCGATCACGCAGGGAAACTCCGAGCATAGCTCTTTCCATCGCACACTGAGTTTGATTTTGAATTTATTTTCCTACAATAAAAGTAGCCAGTTTAAGCTGTGCGGCATGGCGCCCGCCGACCAAGCGTCTTGCTTGCACGTCACTGGATCGTGAACCCGTCAAACCTATTTTTGCGGAGTTATTTTATAAGTAGCCCTTGTTACTTTCTATTACTGCTACGTAGAGACATTGGTTCATTAAGTGTATTTTATCGGCTTTATCATGGGGAGTGTTCCGAGGAACTGTTTTCCCTTATCCCACCCTCTCCTTTCCTTCACAGAACCACAAGAGCCGGCCAACGATGTCATCGCTTCACCGTGGAAAATATTCCATCACGAACAAAAAAGTTTGGTAACTCCTATCTTTGCCGGACCATAAAGAAGTGGAACTCGTTGCCGGCTCATGTGTTTCCTCCTTCCTTTGACATGGATTCCTTCAAAAGGAGCGTGAAGAAACATCTTGCAAGCCAGTATGGCGATGCTAACGGGTAGGATATTTCAATGTCATCGTGATGTGGGTTCCTCTCTTACTTATCATCAGGCTGGGAGGAGCCAATATACTGCGCTACTATAAAAAAAAAATATACCAGCATACAGATCTTCATCATATTTTACGACTATATATATGCTGGTATAAAGGATAAATAATAATGGAAACTGGTAATTTTAAAAGATTATAAAAGAAAAATCAACTTAACACAAAATATATTGGAACTGGGGATTAGCGAACAACAGAACAGTTTAAGAACTGATGTCTTAAACAAACAAGTCATAACGACCATACATCATCTTTGACGCGAAATAAGGCAAACTTTGCAATACACCCGGAGGCGATCACTTTCTAGCACATTAGCGAGACAGACCGACAGACTCGAAGATTTTAGTGTGATATCGATTTTAGTAGCAAATAGCACAACACTTTTAGCTCTCTCAACTTCGTATAACTTCGTATTTTTAATCCTAGATCTACGTTTGAGTGTTCTGTTATTATTTTTATTCATATTTCTTTGCTGTGTTTATTTTTCATGTTTTTATGATGCTACATTAATAAATATTGGACAACATAACATACATTGCTCTGATCTTGTGGTTAGTCGCTAAAGCACTTGTGTTACAGAAATCAGAAACAACGACGGAACAAACACCCAGACCCGAGACAACATAGAAAAGTTAGTTCTCCGTATTGCCCTCAAGCGGGAATCAAACCCAGTACCTCAGATATGGAACAACGCTAGAGTCCGGCCCACTCGCATCTCGGCTTCGGAGAGTTAGTCGTTTAAGTTTGTACTAAAGAACACAGTACCTACTATATTTTGTTGAACCATGTGAATATTAATATGTTTTCTGTGTGACTAAATAAATAAGATACGCGATGGGACAATACCCGAAAATTAAAAAAAAACTCTTTCAAAGTCATACGTCAGTTTCTTTTATCTATATTGCACTCCACCAAGTCCTCACGCCATACCAAATAATAGTCGAAACCTTCTGGGTAGAGTAATACTCATTAAGGGGATAAAATTACTCCTTGCGTAACAAGGAAACATCGCGCTTTCTTTACCGTAAAACGCGGTAAGAATATTGATATAATTAACCTAAATACACACCCGGTCGCGTCGTCTAAAAACTAAAACGGTTGCGTGCTCTATCAGCCATTAGATGGGCGTCTCAACGAATTCGCGTCACGAGGAGATATCGGCGATCGTGACACGACAGCCCAGGTGAGCGGAGAATGGAGGCAATTGCTAGGCTTAGAAACTTTTTTACAATGGTGCAGCATTGGCATATCGCGTGATGCAAGGAAAAATAGCCTAAATAGTTATGATAACGGCGTCAAAAAATAAGCAGTTCAAATTCAAACTGTTTTTATTTCGGTTAGGAACCCATAACCGAAAAATAATATGCAGAGAAGATACCGGCAAGAAAGTCAGTAGTTTTTTTTTCCAAAAGATATCTAAACTTATTACTAATTTTGCACCGAGACACACAGTTAGTTTGACAATTATAAAACTAATTTCAAAATCAATTATGTAACAAAAAAAATTGTAAATTATATTAACTGTAGGACTTACATGCGTCAGCGTGACCTTATTCTGACATTGATTGAGAAAACGCAACAAAACTATTTAAAATAGTATAATACACATAATTACAGGCGAACAGACTAGTTAGTGGTCCAAATGTTATTGTTATTAATAAATCACAAAAGCCACAATTGCTTTCAAACGAATTAATCACGAACGAACGAATTAGAAAAAAGAAAAATTTAGTCATCTTCAAATTTAAAGACATTTTTAACCACATATTAATTTGAAGATAGTACAGCCATGATAAAGACAACACTATTCAACTAATTCCAAATCCCACTCAGAACTGCATCAGAATTGCAAATGCAGTGAAAGCGAATCATTCCTTTTTTCCAACCCTACTTGGATCTGGCACGCGGCTTCCGCCAAATGCTAACATATCCAATTTTGCTATCCAAAACACTTTCCTCGATCCAATTGGGGTATCAGAGGTGCAAAGGTCACGGAGAGCGGGATTCCTGACACGCCAGAGGGCACTCGTGACCAGCAAAGCGGACAGATTGAATACCTTTCGCTTGGGATTAGATTGTGATAAGTTTATATGGATGACATAAGAGTAATATCATGATTGACCTATTACGAGGTATGTGTTTTGCAATATCTTTAGACTGTGAAATAGAACGCTTAAGATTCGTTTTGGCATTTTCAATTATTTCGTACTTAATAATTCATATAGTTTTGTCATCTCTAGAGGCTTTGAATGTGTACTTCTGTGCTAATATTATAAAGTTTGTTTGTTTGAATACGCTAATCTCAGGATAGAACGTGAAGGTCGTGGGTTCGAGCCCCATACCACAAGGGGAAATTAATTTTTCTTTTTCTTATTTATTACGATATTACTCGTTTCGCCTGATAAGCGGCCATTTAACGGCTTGAGAACATCTAACAGTAAGGTTAGTCACTTCCTTACACAGACCTCTTCCTCACGAAATACAGTCCATTCTATTAAAAGTTGAGATAAGGCATGTGTCCATAAATGTAGGATTACTTATGACTACAGAAATACAATGAAACATAATCGAACCGAGGAACCTCTAATACCTATCGAATTTTCCACGAATCAAGCATTTAAGGAAAACAAATCACCAAAAAACAGTTCCAAGTAACCTCTTCAATTTTAAACAATAAACCAAAAATAACAAACCAAATTAAAACAACAACAGTGTACTGTACCATCAGCTATGACGTTTATAAATAGCTGTAACAACGCATTATTAATTCCGAAGGTCGTACCTAATAGTGTTCTTAAAAAAACCGGTTTAAGCGATGAAATGTCGTATGCAGTAAACAGAGACATGGCGCAAGAATCTTATTGAGTTATTGCATAGCGGTTTCTCGATTTACTTAGGTTGACAGTCAATATTAAAGTTAGGTAATGTGTTTAAACGGTACCGAATTACAAATACGCTTCAAACTTGGAACTAAAGTTAGGTAGCGATAAAAAGGAAAACCAAAATAAGTACTCAAAAAATAACAGCCAGAAAAAGTGCAGTCAAATTGGCAACGGATTTAAATGAATTGCTTTTCATAGCAAAAATCATTTCTCATTACTCAGTGTTTAAAGAAATTAACATACTTATCATAGCATCTCAATACATCTTTGATTGTTTTATCCATGTACGCAAAAACTATAATCTATTTTATAAAAAATCCGACAGCCACAACTTTAACACTAGAAATAAACAATCTTGCTATTCCATGTCTAAGAATCTTTAAGATAAGTAATTTCTTTGTGGGTTTAAGTAATAAATTAATTTAACAAGTTGCCTGCAAATATTATCACGTTGCCCATGCATAGGTTTAAGTCTCAATTAATTTTTTTTTAATAAAACAGGGCTACTACAAAATAGACGATTATTTAAATGACAAAAACGTATGGATCTATCCTAATTTTTGAAAATCGACTTTTGTATTTTAATTAAGTACCTAGTATAAGGAAGCTTGTTATATTTTAAAAGAGTAAGTTTCAAGTTTCTTGCCGGTTCTTCTCGACATGATCAACATTCCGAACACGGCGTTTTCACACAAATTCAGTTTTCTACACTGACTTTGTACTGACGATTCATAAGTGCTTTTGCAAAGCTACACTTATAAGGGTGAATATATGCTATTTGAATTCCAATGGTTCATAGACAAAATGTATGTTAAACTCATTATATTATTGTTTCTGTATGCTTAAACAATAAAGAATATGGTCTTTTATTTGGCCCACATAGTGTACTCACGATAATTGTTTAAGTCAAGGCATTAATACTCTAAAATAGTTATAAATGTATACTCCTCTGGCCTCCCCCATTACTGGATTATAGTGATTTTATAGCCAGATACTTTAAATTCGTATGAGATTATGTTTTTGTTTAATATAGTCATATGCTTTTATAAACATTAAAACATATTTTATCAAAATGCACTTTAATAATATTTATTAACATAACAAAAAATTAACTTATTTCCATGTCATGTTACAATAATGTCACTTCATCTGGCGAAACTCAAAGAAGTAAAATTTGACTTAAAACCGCATAGGTATGTTTTTGTCTTTGATTTATGCGCGTACAACGGTGTGAAGTTAGAAGCAAGCTAACGACGTCGAGCAAAACTCCATTAATATTACGTCAGTTTGCGATTCGCTGTAGGAAAGCGTGTTTGTGCCAGTCGTCGAAGTATTTACTCTGGAATGTCTATGTTTTTGTATCTTATCGTTACGAAATGGTAAATTTGCACAATGCAATGTTTATTGTGTGTAGATATCATGTAATACGTTAAATTGTGGTCAGAAAAACGAGTGATGTTTTTTTCGTAGGTTATGTGTGGTTTTGTCACTTCTCTGGCGTCACTTCTCTGGCAGATTTTATTCATGACAAGAGGAAATACATAAGCGCCAGAGAAGTGACGATGTTTGTTTTCGTTAATATTAATGTTTTAGGCTTCATTTCATTTGTTTTAGATACTCGAATATAATCAGACATCATGGCGAAAGTTGAAAAGAAACAAACAAGGGAAGAGAGGTTAGAAAAAAAGCGTCAAGCTGAAAAATTACGCTACCAAAGAATAAAAAACTATTCGATTAAAAATTCCGAACTACAAAATCAACTTATAAAAAAACAAAAATATGAAATTAAACAGTTTTTTATTAAACCGTTAAATGCTGGCGTATGTTCGTCAGATTTTGATGAAGAAGAAGGAGAGATCAGGGTTACTTTTTAAAAGATCTCCAATATAGATGCTACGCTTTTTAGAATAAATTATTTTATTCAGATTAAATCGCCTTAAACTTGCCTTTTAAGTTTATGAACGTTTTATAATTAAAAACTATTAAACAATATGTGCCGTGACTTTCATCTTAGATGAGACTGATACGCAGATATGATACGGGTAATTCAAATTTAAGCCTTTACAAACCATTAATATTAAAAATAAGGTTGCATTTAGAAACTGTGAAGTCTGAATGTATCTTGTATATTAAAAAATATTCAAATACTATAATTTATATACGTTTAATTTAACATTAGTCCCCTTTCTTAGCCCTACTCTGCTAATAGTGTCACTCCCCTGGTAACACATTTTCCTCTGGTGCTTATAAAATTAAAAAAAGTGGACAAATCTTCTGGCCCTCATCATTACAAATGACAAAATAATGTCAAATAGAGAAATAATCAAAATTGAACGGAACAGATTACATTTCCTTCAGGGACACAAAAAAATCAAATAGCATATATTCACCCATAAAGATATGTTATATTTAAATGAGTTAATTTTTACTAATATTATACATGATAATAAAATTTTAATGATGCCCTTGTTTACTAATATCTTAACATAAACATCAAAACTTATCCAGAATTTAAAAACAGGGACCGAGAAAGATCTTCCAGTTAAAAATGAAGTCATATCCTCATTTAAACCATTCGTATCGTTCAACAATCTTACAATCACATTTTGTTCCGCCTACACCAGTAATGCTTAGTCAGAATTTTCTAGACGTTTTTATTGCATATTCATAACTCGAGGTTACAATGACGTTTCTTATTGTCATTGACTGTTGTATGTCGATGCATTTATGGAGTGCATTACGTAATAATGAAAAGACTATTAGACTTTTGTGAGTGTGTTCATTGGGTCTTGCTAATCAATTTTCATTTTTTAGGAGCAAAGTTTTTGGTTCCTCTCAGTCTGATGGTAAGTAAGAGAGGAACCCGCATCGCGATGACAACGGATTTGATACCGTAATATCCTATCACCATACTGATCCACAAGATGTTTCTTCTTCAAAGGAAGGAGGAAACACATGAGCCGGCAACGAGTTCCTTCTTTATGGTATAGCAAAGATAAGAGTTACCAATTTTTTTGTTTGCGATGGAATATTTTCCACTGCGAAGCGATAACATCGTTGGCCGGCTCTTGTGGTTCTGTGAACGAAAGGGGATAAGGGAAAACTTTTCCTCGGAAAACTATAAAACCGTGATAAAGACGATAATCTACGTAGTTGAACAAGTTCAAGGTTTACAGTAACCTCTTGAGCATTGATTACGCGCACAGCCCTTCGCTGCAACCTATCAAGAACATCCATAAGGTATTTCGACGTCACCAATGACAGGTTAAACGATTTATTAAACTTTAAACCAACTCCAAGAAAGGAGGAGCATTCTCAATTAGACCGTATATTTTTTGCTGAGAATGTGTTAGCAAACCCTTCTATTAAGTTGCCGACCGGCAGTGAGCTCACTTGCATGCATGGCAATGCAAGTTACGTGCGTATGCATAATGTACACACAAAAACGCAATTATAATACTTGCATGATCGAAGCAGGCGTACAGTTTAGCTTTGCATAATTTGTACAGAGTCTTTTCTTTATTTTTTTCTACGTAACATTTAAGATTTTAAGAGAGGTAGGGCATAGCGATTTATCGCTTGAAGTAGCAGCCCGACTGGTGAAATACCTCCACTTTACAGAAGATCGCAAATAACTCTTTCCTTTGACATGGATTACTTCAAAAGGAGCGTGAAGAAACCTCTTGCGGGCCAGTATGGCGATGCTAACGGATAGGATATTACAGTATCAAATCAAAAAACACTAACCTAACCTAAATATAAGGTTGGGCACAAATATAATAAGTGAGCTACTTAGGCTTGGGCGACTTGTGGCTCAGTTAGTATTTCTATCGCCCAAACTAATAAAATAAATAATTTCATTTGCTTGTTTTATACAGAATATTTTAAATTCGTACATAAAATATCTATTCATAACTGTCAATCCAAAATGAATTGATTAATCAAGGAAATCACGAATGTATTCGACGCCATAAAATAACTCTATACGGCGCGGTCCGCTAGGTGGCGCCGGACCGGAAGCGACGCCATGACGGCAGGAAACGCGCTAAACGCAGGAACTGTTACCATAACTGTGTTACCTTTTTGGTTATGACTGCGATTAAAAGTATAACCATAAATAAGTAACTATAAGTTGGAGAACATGGCTCTTTGTATCGTGTTTATTTATTTATTTAAAAACTTTATTGCACAAATAGGTACAACAGGTGGACTTAATGCTAGGGGCATTCTCTACCAGTCAACCCTTGGCTTAGCAAAAGAAAAAAAGAAAGAGATGTATTTATTGCGCATCACTATTACTATACATACACATACAAATATTCTTGTGACCATAATTCTGGCAAATACCTCGGCTAACATATAAGTTTGGCCATTCAAAGAGGCAACGTAGCCAGCATTCTGGGCACCCTAAACACTGGAGCGGACTATCTTTTGTAAATATTTTGTATATGGGTATTATCTTCTTGTTTAATATTTTCATGTTTAGTTCTGTGGTATTTCTTGTGTGTATCTACAGTCATATCTTGTAATAAATATATTATGTGAGACACATACAAAACTATCAATCAACTTAACAAATGGCTGCTTAAAATTGATGTTTGTATATGTGGATATATGTATAATCTTGATTTGTTAATTTTTATTGTAAAGTATCCATACTAATATTATAAATGCGAAAGTAATTCTGTCTGTATGAGAATGTTTTAGGTATACGTTAAACCTCTAGAGGTGACATAGGCTACTTTTTGTTTTGAAAATAAGAAGGATGGACTTAATATCGCCCATTAAAGTTTATAAGTGAAAATGTAGCCAACATTAATAAAGAAATGAATTTATTACGATTTTGATTAATAAATAAAAAACAATTTAACTTTCAGAAGTTCATACTGCGTTACCAACTGCGGGCACTCTAAGCTATATTTATTTATTTATTTAAAAACTTTATTGCACAAATAAGTATAACAGGTGGCCTTAATGCTAGGGGCATTCTCTAACAGTCAACCCTTGGGTCATGCAGATAGTTTGTATATAGGTGCGGTAACAGGATATAGGATACATTTTAAATATTTTAAAGAAACAGTAAAATTTCATCTTGCGGTGCGGGAATCGAACCCACGACCTTCACGTATCGCGCGTGCTGCTCTTCCAACTGAGCTAACCGCAAGTTATCGTAGGCGATGACATTTTTCTGCTGTATCAACCGTTAGCCTCCGGTAAGTGCCCTCTGCCGAATAGGTATGTTTAGAACTACATACTTATCGGCCCGTGGTACATTCGTTGCAGAAATGTTTGAAAACCACGGAATCGAAGACACCTGGCATCTTAATAGATTTTTGTGATTGTAATAGAGCTTTACGCCGCACTAACGAACGACGCCGCGAACTTTGAATAATTTTTATTTTTCTGTTTGTGCAAAATAAAAAATTAGGATACATTTGTAAGGAACGTATGTTCTTTACTAAAAGTGGAAGTACTTTCTCCGAGCTAGGTGTTATCTGCTCGGGGACCAAGGCCCAACTACCAATCTTGGTTCGTTGTATACATAGTTAGTGGCGACGAAAACTCTGCCATCGCGATGTAGGATCGATGTATTGATTGGCTAATCGTGCATTACGTATGGAGCGTTGTTTACTACGCCAATTCTGCTGACGCTGTATTTCTGTCGACTTGTAGGTAATGTCGTTTTATCCCAAAAAACGCGTGGCGACTCACGGGCGAACCAATCCAAAATTTAGGTTATCCTTTTTAAACATACACCTTTGTATATGTGCCACAGACATAGTATGTCAAACATATACGCAACATATTGCGTCCACGCGCCGCTGCCTCTGAAATACCGTCCGTCTGTCTGTTATCTAACATACATTACAGATTTCAGATAAGCATTCGAATATGTGTCAGACATTGCGTATTTAACGAACGTTTTGTCTAGATTTAAAGGAAACTTGCACATTTACATTAGAGATGTGTCGACTACCACTTTGACCGACTAGTCGACTAGTCGACTGTAAAGAGGCCGACTAGTCGGTTAAGCCGATCTCTTCTTTTTAAGTCAGTTTTTTTTTTAAATTATTACTGAAGAAAAGACTAGTTTGCTTTTCTTGTCGAAATGTATAAATAAATAAATAAATATTAGACAACATCACATACATTGCTCTGATTCTGTGGTAAGTAGCTTAAGCACTTGTGTTACAGAAATCAGAAACAACGACGGTACCACAACACCCACACCCGAGACAATATGGAAAAGTTCGTTCCCATATTGATCCGACCGGGGATCGAACCCGGAACCTCAGAGATGGCGCTCGCTAAAGTCAGGCCCGCTCGCCTCTCGGCTACGGAGGTCGTCAAGATTGATTTAAAATCCAAATAATAATTAAGGTTTTATAACATTTCACTTCAATCAATCAATCAATCAATCAATAATTTATTTGCAAGAATACAATTTTACAATTACATTTGGTCTTAAAATTAATTTAGTAAGTAAGTTGTTAGTATTCTGCCTGCAAGCAGACGTGCAAATATTTGTCATTGTCTAAAATATAAATAAAAAGAAGAAAAAAGTCAAATGTATTAAATTACAAAATAAATAATAATAGTCAATTAGAAACAATTTTTACTGAAGTCAACAAATTCCTTAACACTATAAAAACAATTGCTTAGAAGCCAGTCAGTTAACTTTGATTTAAATTTATTACCTACATGTATTTTTATGTCATCAGGAAGCAGATTATACAAGTAATTCCCTTGATATAGTACAGTCACCGTCGGATATATTGGAGCAGACAAAGTGACCAAATACTTTTGAACAGTTTAAAATATAAATAAGTTCCCTAAACTACAAGTTACCATTAATATCTAAATACTCATTACTTCAGTAATATCTGAGCAGATGCTTGTCAATAATTTCAATACACACAACTAACCAATAATATCTATTAGTACCTAATAGTATTTTTTTATATTACCATTCAAGATCGACTTTTTTTTATATTGCACTTCAAGATTGACCTCATCCCACCTGATGTTAAGTGGCAATGAGGTCCTAGCTTAAAGGCGACACGTACAGCATAATAAATCTGTTACTGGACTTGTCGCCCTTACCTTGAAGGTTTGACCCCTGCTACTAACGTAGCACCCCCCAGGAGCTCTGGAAACCTAACTCACACGCAGGAACACAACAACACAGAAGTAATTGTTATTTGGCTGCGGTCTTTCTGTATTTCACCAGTCGGGCTGCTCCAGTTCGAGCGATAAAACCCTATGCCCCCTCTTAAACTAAATAGGTTAATCCACAAACGTAATGTATAAACAATTTTATCCACGTAACCGATTGCTAGGTACACTTCATATTGTATTCAGAGTATACTGTTTGTTTACATACAAGCTTAGCCTAACTACGTTTTCCTACTCGACATATATGGGCGTATTTAGACATAAACATACAACATATAACTCTGTTTACGTACTTATTTGTAAGTTGTTTTTAAGTTGGTCTCCTTGGGTAGCGCTTTGCTTGGGGTCATCAAGGCGTATATTGCTTTACTAGCTGTGCCTGCGACTACGTTCGCGTGGACTAAAGGTTTTTACCATATAATATGTGTATATGTCGTGAGCATATCGTAGAATTAGCCACATTAGACATTGGCCATATCATGGCTAATTCGCCAGATATGGCCACGACATATAATACTTTTATGGTCGGTTTACCCATGTCTCCCCTAATATCCCCCCCCCCCCCACCATTATTGCCCCCACCCCGCAACTCAGCATCAAATAAAATGGAATAGAACAAAAAAAAGTTTTTTATCATGTAAACTTTTACAAAAGCATTTATGAATCGTCAGATTAAGTCATATTACCGCCGTGATCGGAATGTTGATGGTATCGAGAAAAACCGGCAAGAAAATCGATAGTTACTCTTTTACAAATATTTAACTTAAAAATATGGTAACATGCAAAAATAAGCATTTATATAGCTTATGTCTAGTGTACTACATAATTAATGCTATCAAGTCCAACATTTTTGTTATAAATATAGTTTTTAACCCCCGACGCAAAAACGACGGCCTGTCATAAGTTTGACGTTTCGGTGTGTAAATCTGTCTATGGCATTGCAGCTCCCGAACAAATGAACCGATTTTGATTTTTACGTTTAAAAGATGAATAAGTGTTCTTAGCTATGTTTGATAAAAATCGATCCAAGATGGCCGCCGTCACAAAATTATATCTCTGTTTTTTCTTAATAATTTCGCAAACGGACAAAATACTGGTCTAAAATATTTTTATTAACTACATATTCAACAAACCGAAAACAACCTAGTATTTTTAACTTTCTCCGTTCCTCTATTGAAAAGCTTCTCCTTTTTTAAAAGCCTGCGAAAAATTACCTCAACAATTAACACATAACATATGCATCACAAGAACATTAAATACGAAAGTGTTACGATGGCGTCATCTGGTAAGCCGAGATAACTGGATCAACTGTTCTCGCTACATCGTATCAGATGTTTACTTTGAGTTATTTTGTACCTACATCTACATAATAAGCTTAAACACTTCTTGATTCAAGTAGGTTGATAGATAGGTACACTTTATTGCACAGAATAAATTACAGAAGTTGGTTTTAAAGACATATTCAAGTCCAATTTAGGCAGTCTTATTGCTAGAGAGCAACCTTTCGGTAGAGGAAATAGTAGATATCGTGAAACAGGTATGGCCGTGCAAAATATTTATTGAGAAAATATTAACAGAATATAAACAGTAGGTTACATATAACACTTTTGAATCGTCATTGAATACAATGCAAGGCGATTCTACTGCCGGTTCGGAACCTCTATCTACCGAGAAGACACCGATAAGAAACTCAGCAGATCAGTTACATGAACGAGAATGCTCCTAGCATTAAGTCCACCTTAAGTAGTTTTTATTTTGTGAAATAAAGTTTATAAATAAATAAAATTACAGTAGCAGTACCTAACTTATTGCTATGTGTAGCTCACTTTGAACCAAACCATATAGTTGTGTTTAATTGAGTGATGAAACAATTAAGAACTTAAATTGCTAGCACATACGTCATGCTTGTGAACAGATGCTACCGCCGGGGACTGGTCTGCTCCGGTTACCTCGCGAATATTATTTTTATATTACACTTTAAGATTGATCTCATCCCACCTGATGTTAAGTGGTAATGAGGTCGCAGCGCGAAAAGTACAGCATAATAAAGCTGTTTCTGGACTTGTCACCCTTACCTTAAAAGCTTGACCCCCAGGAGCTCCAGAAACATTACTCAAATGCAGGAACACAACAACACAGAAGTGATTGTTATTTGGCTACGGTCTTCTGTAAGATGGAGGTATTTCACCAGTCGGGCTGCTCCAGTACGAGCGATAAATCGCTATGCCCTGCTTCTCTAAAATTAATACTTAATGTTACATCTTCATCGAAACAAAACAATACGACTTGATCCCAAATGGTTTACACATAGCAATAAGTTAGATACTGCTATTGTAACTAATCTTACCAGTGTCTACTCGGTAATAGGTCCCGAAGCAGTATTCAATGACAAAAAAGCGTTATAATGTAACCTCGGTGTCGTCTAACCCTCGTAACCCTTAACCAATCAGAATGCACCATAGCATGAACGGTTAAATACGACTTCATTACTATATTACGTTATAATCGCATCTGATTGAACCGTCTTGCGACCTTGAGCTGTATTAAGACGACATAAGTGCTACATTTGTAATTCACAAACATCATGCGTTTAAGGACGAATGATGTCATTCGGAAACATACATAAGATTAGTAGTATCTTAGTAGTAAGTACAGTCGCCGCCAGTTATATCGGAGCAGACAAAGTGACCAAATACTTCTGAAAAGTTAAAATGTCAAAAAGTTCCATACACCACTAGTTACTATTAATATCTGAACATTCATTACTTCAATAATATCTGAGCAGATGCTAGTCAATAATTTCTATACACACAACTTACCAATAATATCTGAACACTCATCTACACAGGTAGCTAAATGAGACACATGACGTGCGTGACACATATTGACGTTATGAGTGTTCAGATATTATTGGCATCTGCTCAGATATTACTGAAGTAATTGTAGCGATGGGTGTGTGATGAAGGGAAAAATCTCAATTATGTACAAGGAAAGTTTTTATATACACAAACACAAAGTTCACTATTTACATGAAGGAGCGAAGGATGGAGTTAATGCGTACGAAATACTATACATGGCAGAAATATAAAGAAAAACATAAAATTACCGCAATTACAAATGGATAGGAAAAAATGTACACACTGACTTTTATACCACTGACATAACCGTTATATTTTTCTAATTAGAATTTAAAAGATAAAATATTTACAAATGACGTTGGTTATGTAAATTAAGTCTAAGAAAAATAAATTTGGTGGAGAGTCGCCACATAATTTATGTTCAGATATTAATGGTAACTTGGAGTGTATGGAACTTATTGACATTTTAAACTGTTCAGAAGTATTTGGTCACTTTGTCTGCTCCGATATATCTGACGGTGACTGTACTACAATATAGCATTATTCTAATGAAAATCAAACTAGGGGTTTGGGGGTTATCGAAAAAACATCTGTACTTTCTATGTGTATATCATTTCCCTTATTAAACTTTGATACAAAAACGACACGGGCTTACAAATATAAATATTTAACAACATCACACACATTGCTCTGATTCTGTTGTAAGTAGCTTAAGCACTAGTGTTACAGTAATCAGAAACAATGAAGGTGCCACAACACCCAGACCCGAGCCAATATAGAAATGAATGTTTCCCATATTGGCCGAGAGGATCGAACCCGGGACCTCAGAGATGACGCGATGCAAAAGTCAGGCTTGCTCACCTTTTGGCTACGGAGGTCGAGGTACATAGTCGTTTTGTAGGAAACATAGAAAAATAACAAAAATAGGTAAACGACACAGTTCGTAATAAAAATATACAAAAAAAAATCCTACGCCAAAAATATTTTAACCCCTAAAACGTTAAAAAACAATTGTGATATGAGTCAATAAAAGCCATACCCAATTTATACCAGGTTTAATACCGGCCAGTTGAAAATGGAAAACAAACTTTACTATATGTCTCGGGTCTGGGTGTTGTGGTACAGTCGTTGTTTCTGATTTCTGTAACACAAGTGCTTTAGCTACTTACTTTACCACGGCAATGTATGTCCACAGAATCAGATCAATGTACATATGTGATGTTGTCCAATATTAATATATTTAGGAAGAGCGTTCCCCGGTAAACAGTACTTCAAGGTACTAGCACTTCTATATTAGTTCTTATGCCAATGCCATAAGGGCGATGCAAGCGTTTTCGATCTTACGACCATTTAAAGACTTTGCTTCCGTAGTTCCGTATTCGTCCACAGATGGCGGGACGGCATTCCGTTTAGTACAGCTTCCTACAGCCACAGGGCTGATGTAAGGAATAGGACAGACTGACGGACACGTCATCCATAGCATACAGTGATAGGCCTGTCACTGCACTATATGCTATGAATGACGATCACTTCGGTGAAGTTGTTCTTATTTTATATTACTCTTCAAGATTGACCTCATCCCACCTGATGTTAAGTGGTAATGAGGTCCTAGCTTGAGGGCGAAAAGTAAAGCATAGTAAAACTGTTACTAGACTTGTCGTCTTGACCTTGAAGGCTTGACCTGCTACTAATGTAGCACCCCCCAAGAGCTCTGGAAACCGTACTCACACGCAGGAACACAACAACACCGAAGTGATTGTTATTTGGCTGCGGTTTTCTGTAAGGTGGAGGTATTTCACCAGTCGGGCTGCTCCAATTCGAGCGATAAATCGCTTTGCCCCTGCCTCTCTAAAAACAACGTGTGAAATTGGTGTCTTTTTAGTTTGCAGTGTCCGGTCAAAGCTCTAACCACTGCACTGGCCTTAGGCCTGCTGAATTGTAGCACTTCTTCGGTAAATTCACGCAATTAGCCAGCCATAAGCAGTTTTGAGTGTCTCAAGCATGGTTGGTAAATCCAGTATTTTTAAGACTCATCTTTTAGTTTATCTTTAAAATTTTTGGTATAATTTGTTTTATTCCATACTCAAGGCATTACAAATGACACTCCAAGCATGACCTACCCTATTCTTTGGCACTACTGACGCATAAAGCAGTGATTTCCGTTTACAAATGCAATGCAGATAAGAATCATAATCTTATCAACATACGCACATAATTTCTGGAGTTAGTCATGCTCACTAAAACGTTTTTTTTTATAACGCACTCCAAGATTGACCTCATCCCACCTGATGTTAAGTGGTAATGAGTTCCTAGCTGATGGGCAAAAAGTATAGCATATTAAAACTGTTACTAGAATTGTCGCCCTTACTCACATGCAGGAACACAACAAGACCGGAGTGATTGTTATTTGGCTGCGGTCTTCTGTAAGGTGGAGGTATTTCACCAGGTGGGCTGCTCCAGTTCGAGCTATAAATCACCTTGCTTTGCTTTCTACTTCCAAAACGAAACCAGTATCTATCTACCGAGGATATAACGGTTAGAAGATCAGTAGATTTGTTTCAGTAGCAGTATCTAACTTATTGCTGACGGTACCACAACACCCAGACCCGAGATAATATAGGAAAGTTCGTTTCCCATATTGACCCGACCGGGGTCAAACTCAAATTCTCAAACTCAAATATGGCTTTATTCAAGAAGGTTACATGTAACACTTTTGAATCGTCATTGAATACAATGCAAAGTGACTCTACTGCCGGTTCGGAACCTACATCTACCGAGAAGACACCGGTAAGAAACTCAGCAGATTAGTTTCAGTAGCAGCATCTAACTTATAGCTATGTGTAGAACACTTTGGACCAAGTCATATAGTTTTATTTTGATGAGTGAAAAAAAGCATTAAGTATTATTTTATTTTAAGAGGTAAGCTGGAGCAGACCAGTCCCTAAATGTGGCACCTGTACACAAGCTGATCATGATTTATTGATTGTCAATGATCGTAAATGTCAAATGTTAAAAAATTAGACACACATTTATTATGTAGATACAGTAGGACGCTCGCTAGCATGCACCGAGCCTAACTCTCGCTTTGCATACAAATTTACCAAGACCGGATTCCTATCAAGACTGCATGTAATGCAATTCGAAAATGCATTACAATTTGATACACGATTCAGATTTGATAAGTAAAATTACTTCATTCTTGTTTCGTTGTTGGGTTTCTGAATCAATGTTCATAGATATGAAATTGGTATTACCAAATAAAGGTTTTATGCTTTTACTAGCTACCCGCCACGGCTTCGCACGGATGCAATTCTTGGATTAAAATATAGACTACTTTTCGAATATTAGGGGAGAAAGGGGTAAAACCGACCATGAAAGGATGTAGTCCACGCGAACGAAGTCGCGGGCACAGCTAGTTGCAAATAAAAACCTTCCTCTTGGATCACTCTATCTATTAAAAAAAAACGCATCAAAATCCGTTGCGTAGTTTTAAATATCTAAGCGTACATAGTGATATAGGAACAGAGAAAGCGACTTTGTTTTATACTATGCAGTGATAGTCCAAAACTACTAAAATTCCTAAAAAAACCCAACAGAATCCGCGGGCGGATACTAGCACACCAACACATAATCTAATAACGTATCAATTATTCGCTTTACGACCTTCTAGTGCCGAAAACTCTGCCCACAGATGCAAAATATTTGGTCACACAACCATGAACTCGATGTAGACTTGAAATACATTCGGTTAGGTAACTCATGCATAATATATACTGTGCCACATTCCCCGGATGTATGAGCGGAAATTCTTTTGCGTGCAAAGACCATGATTAAAAAAGAAACGAGTAAAAACAGTCCCGTGCCTGTTCGCCCCTTAACTTTCACGCCACCTCTAAGTTCCCTGGTTCGATCCCCGGTCGGGTAATATAGGAAACGCATTTTTCTATGTTGGTTTGGATCTAGTCGTTGTTGTACCTACTTACAACAGAATCAGAGCAATGTATGTGAGGTTGTCCAATATTTATTAAATTGTTTTAGTACAAATTTAAAAGTTAATCTAAAGTCATGCATAATATATACTGTGCCACATTCCCTGGCCGTATCAGCGGAAATTCTTTTGCGTTCAAAGACCATGATTATGAAAGGAACGAGTAAAAACAGTCCCGTGTCTGTTTGTCCCTTAACTTAATTATACTTTGAGGTTAAGGGGTGAAAGTTAAGGGGCTTCCATATTTTTGAAACACTGGTACGCCCCTTATGAATTTTTAATAATATAATTGACGACCTCCGTAGCCGAGAGCAGAGCGGGCTGGACTTTGGCAACACGCCACCTCTGAGGTCCCGGGTTCGATCCCCGGTCGGGTCAATATAGGAAACTGACTTTTTCATATTGTCTCGGGTCTAGTCATTGTGGTACCGTCGTTATTTCTGATTCCTGTAACACAAGTGCTTTAGCTACTTACCGTAGTATCAGAGCAATGTATGTGATGTTGTCCAATATTTTTTTTATTTATGTATAATTGCTTTAATTCCAAAACGTATACTTTCAAAAGTAAATCTTTTATTTTATGACTTATGCCTACAATATTATAATCCATTAGGGTATCCCATTCCATTAAAGGTACCCTATTTCTCCTATTTACAGGTACATCCCTACCCTACCCTACCTACCCCTACCCTACCCTATTTCTCCTATTTACAGGTACATCTATCGGGAGGAGGGGAGCGATTGTATTTGTTGAGCCCTTAACACCCATTCAAGGTGCACCGGAGATGCATAGACCACAGATTAAGAAACACCACATTTGAAAACTGACAAGACCTTCGGATTAATGTTATTGACAAATAAGCTTTTGACAGAACCAGTTTATCAAAAGACAGATATTTTGGCCAATGTAAATCGATTTAGGTCACTCATATAAGGTTTTATTGATTGTCGTATTACTTTAGAATGTAAACAAATCTATCTATATTTATATCGATGATGTAATCTGACACCGAGTGACCGTTACTATAAACATTTATGTCTTCATTAATTCTAAAAGGAATGACCCTTATGAAGTTTTATGGGATTTTATGAATGTCTTTTTTAAATTGTTTTAAAAATCGAACTGAAAACAGTGGTTTAATTTATTTTGTAGGCAGATATTTTGACGATGGTATCATATGGCCAGGATCTGATGATGGCATCCCACAGGATTTTTGTTTAAAATGTTTTTTCCACATTATGCGGCATAAAATTAACTTATTAAAATGTTTTCAATGAGTGTCTTCTTCGTAAATATAGTGATAGTGCCTGCTTATCATTCATTAGTGACTTATGGAGATAAGAAGACCGAAGGATCGCTCCAATATAAAGTCAAGGTACCAGGACTGCATGAAGTAGCAGGAGGTCTCACCTCAACAGCTTTTACCAAAGTCCCTAATCCTATAAGTGCGTGTTACCAGTAACTGACGGGAAACGAAGGTCAACCAGCAGGTGGTCCCTTATAATAATCATATCTGCCACGGCGAGGTACCAGGATCTTATGAAGCAATAAGAGGTTTCACACACTACCACGCCGTCCCAGTTAGCTTATGGAGACTAGAAGGTAGCAACTTTAATTTATATATAACCAGTATTGTCTTACCAAGGTACCAAGTTCGCATAAAACGCTAAGAGGCCTCACTTCAAGACCGCAGCTAAATAACAAAACAATCACTTCGGTATTGTTGTGTTCCTGCGTGTGAGTAAGGTTTCCAAAGCTCTTGGGGGGTGCTACATTAGAAGCAGGGGTCAATCCTTTAAAGAGAGGCGACAAGTCTAGTAACAGATTTATTATGCTGTACTTGTCGCCCTTAAGCTGGGACCTCATTACCACTTAACATCAGGTGGGATGAGGTCAATCTTAAGTGTATTTAAAAAAAAACTTCAACATCACTTTTTTTGGCGTATGTGGGACTCTCGTGTCCTACCCACTAAAATCCCCCGGGGGACCTCATCACCTTAATGATGGTACCTAATGCTGGCGGAAATTTTTTAGAACAACCACAATATCACTGGCAAAAATCAACACCATGATCGTTAATTACGCTTATAGGCCCCACGCTGTTACCAGGACCGCATGAAGCTATAAGAGGTCTAACATTAAAAGCTTTTATTCGATGATCAACTTAGCCTGTAAGCTACATTCGAATACTATACTAACAAGGTTACCCTAGGCGTGATCATTGACAATATTCATAAAATTAGCAGCCCATTACAAACCCACGCGTGACCTTCACGAACGAAATCGTAATACTTTGATGTATATCTCTTAATGGTACCTACCAGAATAAGATCGCAGGCTTTATTACGCAAATATAAATATATTCGAATAGTTCGTACGCGTGATTTTTTTTAATATACTATATATTGGCTCCTCCCAGCCTGACGGCACGAGAGAGGTAAGCAAGAGAGGAACCCACATCGCGAACACAACGGATTTGACACCGAAATATCCTATCCATTAGCATCGCCATATTGGCCCGCAAAATGTTTTATGATTGCACATTATTTGATCCCCCCTTTTGACCCCAAAAGGGGGTATATTTCTAAAGATAGATTAGTACACTCCTATCACTCCCCACATCTCATCTATAGATCACACATTTAATTTCAAGGCATTTACTACAATCATACAAACTTTCAACCCCGTTTTACCCCCTTAGAAGAGGATCCCTCTTAAGATCTTCACCCTATAAAGAGCACACATGCCGAAACTATTCTACACAAAAATAATTTTACAATTCGAGTCAACAGTTGCTGAGATTAACGCGCTCAAACATACAAGCTTTCGCGTTTATGATTTACGTTAAAGGTTGAGTAATTAAGTAATTCATGTTATGTTTATTTCGTAAGGCTGAATGTCTTTTTAAAAGCTAAACACAGTTCATTTTCTATTGTGCTCAGTTCTCTTTAGCTTGTAACTTTAAGAGAATCTTTTGTAACAACTAAATCTTTTGCAAAAACCAATATTGGTTTGTTTCGTCTCGCTAAAACTAAAGAACAGCCAGGCCGATTTAGCTGAGTTTGCTTTTGATATAACTGTGGAGGTCCAAGAAAGGTTTACATACTGAAAATTTGTTCATAAATGGTGCCAATAGCATATCTCATTAGATTAAGTCTAGTATGCAGTACCTTATGTAATTGATGTTTTTTATGTAGTCACTCGTTCAAGATAACACGGTAATCCGCTAATGCCTGTGTCTAAAAAGGTGAAATAAAAACGGCAACAGCTCCTGATGATATCAGTACTGTGGAAACATTGTAAACGCTTACTTATCTAAATATATTCTCATTTCTACAAACATACGCTTTACACGCGACCTTTTTATCAAACGCAAAATAAAATACCTAAATAGTTGACGCAAAAATGTAACGTCTCATATGAATTACGTTTACTTTACCGACCCACACCTCTATCTATCGTGTCAAACTGAGCAATGCACTTTCGAATGGAGCCTGCACAAAATATATTTTCACAGCGTCTCGCCGGTCGATTTCCGCAATTTCTACTAGAAAATCAACACCAGTCGCCTTCTCAGATAGCGACGACTTATCCAACCTCTATCCAATCGCTATCAGGGCACACGGAAACACACGCACGGGTACTTTTTTCGAAACACAACACTGACACTTTATTTTTTTCGCTCAAACTACTCTCGGCGGCGAGAGAAATTTCTCGACTTGCCGGACGACCGACGCGAACGGAGGTCCAGCGTTTACTGAATGGTTCGTGAGTGTAATGAGAAGTGAATACATGTACCGTCTACAGCATGATGCACTTTGTAACGCACTTACGCCGCCGGAATAAGAATTAAAATCGAATCGCAATCGTTTACATTTATACGCTGTTTGGCGTACATACATGTTATGTGTGTGAATCTACGTCTGTTTGGGCGTTATATTGGTGAAAATATAACTGTTGCTAGTTTAAACGGGTGATTAAGATGTTATGAGGCGTTTTTCGGACGATTATGGGGTCAAATACTTAATTTAGACATTGAATTACCTACATTTGGGAGATTGGCCCGATGGAACAAGCTAAAGGTTGAATTCGATCCGCACTTAGACTTACTGAAGATTTTTTTAATAATGCACTTCAAGATTGACCTAATCCCACCTGATGATAAGTTGTAATGAGGTCCTAGCGTAAGGGCGACAAGTACAGCACTATAAATCTGTTACTGGACTTGTCGCCCTTACCTTGAAGGCTTGACCCCTGCTACTGATGTAGCATCCCCCAGGAGCTCTGGAAACCTTACTCACAGGCAAGAACACAACAACACCGAAGTGATTGTTATTTGGCCGCGGTCTTCTGTAAGGTGGAGGTATTTCACCAGTCGGGCTGCTCCAGTTCGAGAGATAAATCGCTATGCCCTACCTCTCTTAAAAATGTATGGTTTCCATAACACACGTGATTAAATTGCTTACATGTATGTGATGTTATTACATGTAACCATGGGCGTTCCAAGCTTCAGCTTGGGGGGTGGGGGGGTTTAGGTAAGCTCGTCTACGGCTGTTTTATCATACACAATACAAATTAAGGTCACTGTACGGTTTACACATTAAGTTAGCACAAGACTTTGTTTACACTTTGGTTAGTGATTAATCGATTTTAATCGATACTATTCAAATGACATTCAGTATCGATAATGTATTATCGTCGTCTCTAATATAAAGTTTTAAACAAAATTGTCTTTATTCGGTACATCAGCAACCTCATACAACAACATAGTAACGAGTTTGTCTCGTATTTACATACGAGATAACATCACACAACTAGTTCTAAGCATACAATGTGTAAAGGTACTGACAACTCAACGCTAGTCAACACTTGATAAAATGTCTAATTCTTAAGAAAACAGTTTTACTACGCCACTAGTCTACATAGAAATACTAATTTTAAGAGAGGTAGGGCATAGCTATTCATCGCTTGAACTGAAGCAGCCCGATGAAATACCTTACAGAAGACCGCAGCCAACTAACAATTACTTCTGTGTTGTTGTGTTCCTGCGTGTGAGTAAGGTTTCCAGAGCTCCTGGGTGCTGCATAAGTGGCAGGGGTCAAGTATTCAAGGTAACTGACGGGAAACGAAGGTCAACAAGCAGTTGCTCCCTTATAATAATCAAATCTGCCACCAGGATCTTATGAAGCAATAGGAGGTTGCTCACCAGCACGCCGACTCTGTTGGCATTTATGGAGACTAGAAGGTAGCAACTCCAATATATATATATTTTATTTATTTAAAAACTTTATTGCACAAATAGGTACAACAGGTGGACTTAATGCTAGGGGCATTCTCTACCAGTCAACCCTTGGGTCATGCAGATAGTTTGTATATGGGTGTAAACAACAATAAATTAAGCATTAAAAATAACATTACGGTATCTTTTAAATATACTATAATATATCTCACCAGTCTTGTCTTGCCAAGGTACCAAGTCCGCATAAAACGCTAAGAGGCCTCACTTCAAGACTGCAGCTAAGTAACAAGCAGCAGGGGTCAATACTTTAAAGTAAGGCGACAAGTCCAGTAACAGATTTATTATGCTGTACTTGTCACCCTTAAGCTCGGACCTCATTACCACTTAACATCAGGTGGGATGAGGTCAATCTTAAGTACCTGAGATTAGCACATTCAAGCAAACAAACTCTTCAGCTTCATAATACAAGTATAGATCCAGCCGGCCCCCCATCCAGATTACGCTCAAGGTAAACAGATAAAGACGCGAACGCCCAAGGGTAACACCCATTACATCATAACACACTGTTTTTGTTACAAATTCAACTAACGAGATTATTTAACGCTTTTTTTGCAACACAAAAAGTGGGTACGATTACATGTCTTAGTGTATTCAATTATGAACTCTATTACGTTTGAATTAGATCATAAGATTTGTACTGAACGAATCTCGTTTTGTGTTATTAATTTAATTGGTAAGGGATACTATATTTGTAAAAAACGAAGGGATTCTTCGATGTATTGATAGTATGTATACTGCTCACTCAAAAGGCATATACGGAAAACCAGCTCGGGTTGTCACTCCGATGCCTCGACAAATCGACTATTGTAATATAGATTTCTTTTTTATACTAGCTCAGTATATTGGCTCCTCCCAGCCTGATGGTAAGCAAGATAGGAACCCACATCGCGATGACAACGGATTTGATACCGTAATATTATCATATCCGTTAGCATCGCCATACTGGCCCGCAAGATGTTTCTTCACGCTCCTTTTGAAGGAATCCATGTCAAAGGAAGGAGGAAACACATGCATTTTTTTACAATTATTGTCTGTCTGTTTGTTCTAGCTAATCTCTGTAAAGGCTGGGCCGATTTTGGCGGGATAATTAATGGCAGGAAGCTGATGTAATTGGCAGTAACTTAGGCTAATTTTATTTTCCAAAAATATTAATTTAATACCATGTAGTCCACGCGAAGGAAGTCGCAGGTACAGCTAATGTCAAATAAGCTTTGTTTAATATTAGCAACCGACTTAGTCGCGTAAGCCAATTGCGATGAGACGCGACGATGAAGCTATGACGTTGCGATTAATAGAAGATGTGCATTTGCAAAAGGGTTCTATTAGGCAAATAAGTTGTTAAATCCCGAGCGCCCTTGGGTCTAAAATAATTCAATTCTAAGAAAACCATCTGTACTGTACATTATAGAAGCAATAAAATAAATAAATGCGCCAGAGAATCACACCAATCACCTGGTCTCAAACTAAGGTTTTCCCTTGTACTATGAGTACCAGACGACGGATACTAACTGGGGGCGTCATCCCAGCACATCCAGACCCAAGTCAATTAAGAAAAGTTCGTTTTCCAAATTGACCTGACCGGGAATCGAACCCGGGACCTTACGCGCTTTGGGCGCCTACCTTAGCCACTGCGCCACCGAGGTCGTCAAATAATAAACTCAATGTTTTAATAAATCGCATTACGTCGCTCCACATCGCGTTTCGTCGTTCACCTAGGACAACTTCTAAGCTACCAAGAATATTAACCCTTAACAAAGCACGGAACGAACTACCAAAAATTTTCATTCTTTTTCTCCCGTAAATCAAGGTCATAAAGTTCAATTTGAGGCGGTAACTATTTTCCTGTTTCTCGAAAGGTTAGTCGCACTGAATATTCCCATTACACTAGATCACTTTTAAATCTAGCTCCACAGTACGTAGACGAGATGAGCTAGCCAGAACCCTAATAGGACCAATTAATCTAAAATACTGCGTCGTTAAACACTCATTTAGGTAAATTAATAGCTATTAGTTTTAGAATGGTGTTTGTAAATATGCAGCCCACTTGACGATGTAGTTTTATCCTTACTTAAAAGATCTAATTGAAAGCCTACAGGTTGAGAATTTAAATGCTTTGCGTATGGTTAGAAAATGTGACGTGCAGAATGAGGGTTTTCGCGCAAGAAAAATCCACTAGATGGCGATACGTAGACATGGGGTCCAACTATTATTTGATTGGTGATTTAAATGTCACGGTGACATGTCCGTAAATGTCATGTAAACCATAACCAATCACGTAGCAGGTGGACCTCACGCCTACGTATCGCCATCTGGCGGATTTTTCGTACGCGAACACCTTCATTGTAAAACATACTGATTTTAGTATAATTTTATAAATGTTTATAGTGCTTCACGCCGCAGTAACAAACTTTGAATATTTTAAGGAAACATAAATCATCTCCCCTTGCGGTGCGGGACTCGAACCCACGACCTTCACGTATCGCGCGTGCTGCTCTTCCAACTGAGCTAACCGCAAGTTATCGTAGGCGATAATTTTTTTCAAGAAATAAAATTCGATATTTAAACCGCGTTTCCGTAGCTATTGCATATCTGAGTATCTGAGTATAGGTTAATAAAAGTTAAAAAGAAAAAGTTATGAAACATTATTTATAGCCAAAATTATCTGGAATTTAAAAAAATCTTGATTATTTCTAACTGCTGCGTTAAAAACTAAATAAAAGAGATATTTATAACAGCAAGGCCGGTATTATATTATATTAAATTTTAAGGTTTAAGGTCTATGTTAAATCATGTTTAATGAAAAAAGGGTACTACAAACTTGATGAATATTTTAACGATAAACATATATGGACATGATTGTCTGCTCGCTCGCACACCATATTTTTAAGTTCTCTAGCTCTTAACATTGTAAAGATTAGGATAACTACTGAGTTGCTTGCCGGGTTCTTCTTGGTAGGATTAGGTTCCGAGCCGGCTGTAGCTTCAATTTTGGTTTATATTCATTTTGACGAAGCATAAGTGTAACTTGTAACCAACATGAATAAATGAATTGATTATGATTATGCGTACAAAATCGAGGGCGGCGGCAAGTCATTTACAAATAGTGTCACCTGTAGGTAAATATAGGAATACCCTCAATTTCCTCTGTAGGCTCTGACCTGCACCGAAGTGGCCCGTCGACGAGCCACCCTCACAGTGTAGGGCTCTTCATCCCCGAGCCTTTTACCGCATTTCCATAGAATTATGTGGACAGATAAACCTTTTTCATAAAAAACTAGGTGAACCGGCGAATTTTGTTCCGCCTTAGAGGCAATAAATGAAAATAAATATATAAAGTATTATATGTCCTTCTCCTGGTTCTAAACTACCTCCCCACCAATTTTCTGCCAAATCGGTTCAGCCGTTCTTGAGCTATAAATAGTGTAACTAACACGACTTTCTTTTATATATATGTCACCGTAAGATTGTAAAAATCGTTAGATTACAATCTATCTCGCGAGATTGTAAACTGTCGACAGATTGTGAACCGTAACATTATGATTGCAATTTAACGTGTTATTTTTCGCTATATTGTAATCTATCGATGGGAATCGGTCAAATTGTGAACTGACGTAGAACGAAATGCATCTCGCGCGCTGATTGGTTGAGAGTTATGTGCCCCCCGCGCGTCCCCGTCATTCGCCATATTTGTTTGTAATTTCGTTTGTTGTTTTTATACTATTAATTTATGGTATGTTTAAAGGACAGGAAATATTTATATTTGTTTATAAGAGTTATTAAAATTTTCCAATTTTAATTTGTGTTAAAAGACAAAATAATTGTTTCATTTTGTTGTAATTTTCAATTAAATTTTTGAGTGTTTGAAGAATAAATATTTCGGTACAATTATTTCTCAAAGTATGTCAGGATTATTGATTACCTAGTAAATAAATACTTGAAGATTTTTTGAAGTGCATTTAATTTATTTAAACGACAGTCTATTTTTTTAAATAAAAGAAATTATTTGATTTGAATTTCATTCCTAACTTTACGGGGACATAGAAAGGCTGGTCGTGATTGGTCGCTCATACAGTAAACCGACCAATCAGGAATAGCTTTCGGACAGTTGACAGTTTAACGCCGGAGAGATTGTAATTTAACGGTTTCACTTCGATAGATTACAATACAGCGAAAAATAATCCGATAAATTGCAATCCCAAGTTACGGTTCACAATCTGTCGACAGTTTACAATCTCGCGAGATAGATTGTAATCTAACGGTTTTTACAATCTTACGGTGACATATATATCGATTAGATTAAGTGTGTAGTTCTAAACTCATACGGCAGAGGGCACTTACTGGAGGCTAAGAGATAAACTAAACCTTAATTTTAAAGGGGGGGGGGGGGGTGTGCATTTGCTTGGATAGAAAATAACAGTCAAAGATTATTTTCATAAATTATTGAGACCACAATGGTACATTGTTTTCTAGATTAATTACTTTAACTATGGATAATTTATAAAAGAAACAAAGTTTAACTGTCAATTTTAGGTCAGAGCTCCTGGGGGGTGCTACATTAGAAGCAGGGGTCAAGCCTTCAAGGTAAGCGACAAGTCCAGTAACAGATTTATTATGCTGTACTTGTCACCCTTAAGCTAGGACCTCATTACCAATTAACATCAGGTGGGATGAGGTCAACCTTGAAGTGTGATACATAAAAAAAAGCCAGTTCCAGTGTAGGCTTTTCGGCCAATGCTACTGGATATGCCGCGTTTTCATCTAGAAGTTGCTACATATCCAGTTAGTATGTTGACTGTCGCCGGAAGCACCGTTGTACTTCTAAGAAACAAGTACCGTTGGGTACTTAGGGCATGAAGAGTGCAGACAAAGGCTTGACATATAACACATTTAACTTTATACAGCTCTTATGACTTAAACTTAAAAGCTATTGTCGAACAGCAACTATTTTCCGTGATGTTCTGTTGCTTGTCGTTCGCGTGGATTACATACTTTCCTACAGGCCTAGCACGCGCCACGCGACTAAATTTTATCGCGCTCCTAACAAACGCGAAGATCGATTAAAGTCAGGGCGTCAGCTGTTGATTGGCTGAAAATACCCTTTGGTCCACGTTCGTAACTGATCTTTCGTAAATTCTATCCAGGAATTGGAAACATATCTAGTATCTAGTATCCAGAACATTATCTCTGAGTGCTCCCTCAACCCGAACCAGACACACAACATTTTTCAGTTGCAAATTCGTGCACAGTAATTATGCTCGGAATTCTGTTATTCGTCGTCTTCAAAAACGTACAATGACAGGTTTGCTTCAACAGATTTATTCAGTACATCATTACAATCGTTCAAATAAGACATTGGTAAGTAATATACTATCAACGTAAATACTATTCATATTTAGATAAATTTATACTTATTATTTTTTTTTATTTATTTCTTCACTTTCTTGTATTATACAGGAATATTTTTTAATTACCAGAAAAATTTTAACCACAGTATAAGTATCAGTTACTTATTACATTTATGTATTTATAAATAAAAAAACGGACTAAGTAATTTATCTCTTTAAAAGAAGTAAATAGTAGGCAATCTATCATTTTACTACGACTAGCGCGCATCAATACTACGTTTTCATTGAACAATCGCATCGTTTCCCTGTTTACGCACACACACTCATAACGCGGGTGTGTGGCGGGAGAGACGCAGCGGGGGCGGCGAGGCACGGCTCGGGCGCAACCCCTCAACCCCGCGCCCGCGCAACCTACTAGTTTCGTCTTGACCGTTGACCGTGACCTACTTAACGTCACATGACACGCGCGCGCGAAATTAATCACTGGACTGAGAATTATTTCTTGTGGACCAGGCCACACGGTTCGTTTTACGTGAGTAGACATGCTCAAGGACGAGGAAGACCGGCGCTCTCACAACACTTGTACGACGACGTGGTTGCGTACTTCGAAGAAGACCCGCGAGGAAGCACTAATGATGCCGCTCGTCAGTTTGGCATATGCTCAGTACTCCGCCTGGAAAATAATTCATTCGGACGGCTTGCATCCATACTATTACCAAAAAGTACAACAGCTGACGTCCGTGGACCGAGCGCCAAGGATTGCTTTGTGTAATTAATTGTTAAACAATCCTAACGCCAATGTATCGTTTTCGAATGAATGCCTGTTTACGCGGATTGGAGTCATTTTTTTTATTGAGATTAAGTGAAGTGTTTATGTTAGTGAACCAAACACAGTTGAAATGTTAAAGCAGTGAATTTTAGACGCTTTTAACCAAGTGCGACAACAACAAAATGTCCTTATTTCTGTAAAAGGAAACTGACATAAAAGGGCGCGCCTGTGCATTGATAATGAAGGTAAACATTTTGAACAATTACTAAAATCCGTGTAGGTAGATTTTGTGTAGATTTTAGGACAATACAAAAGTAATGCACACAATAAATAGTTCTTTAAATACGCCAAGATTCGTTTCAATTGTAGGTTAGCAGCTACCTAGTTATGAAAACGTGATATTTTCGACAAATAAGTAGATACCTAATAACTAAAACGTAACGTAACGTGTTGCAAAACGTAACGTGTTTTGACTAATTTGATTATTATTACGCTTACGCGCGGAAGCGCCCTTTTGGAGAACTCAGCTGAGTGGGCGTTGTCAGTGCACTTTCAACCTTATTCCGATGAAATGGGAACTTGTTTTTCTTTGAGAAAGGGAAGTAACCTGCGATAGTGAGACGAGATGTCGTGCGTATTTCATTGATAGGTAGGTATGTTGCGTGCCAATAGTTTCATTGAGTTAAAAGACGGATGTCCACACATTTTTTGTCAATTTCAGTAAAAAACAAAGCGTAATAACTCTGTCATTTTTAATCGAAAAAAAAATGGTTTGCACTTTTACAATTAAGACCTTTGTCTACATACGTGATTAAATTTTTTATGGTGAATAAAAAATAACGGTGTATATATATATATATATAATGAATGTTAAGATATTAATGGTAACTTGTGGTGTATGGAATTTTTTGACATTTTAACTGTTCAGAAGTATTTAGTCACTTTGTCTGCTCCGATATATCTGACGGCGACGGTACCAACACATTTTTTTTAAGTTTTACCATTGTCTAATTGTGAAATGTACAGGGGGGGGGGGGGGGGACATTGTACCACTTTGAAAGTGTCTCTCGCGCAAACTATTAAATTTACAAAAAATATATATAAGAAACCTCAATATCATTTTTAAGACCTATCCATAGGTAGCCCCCACACGTATTTGTTTGAACACCATGTACCCCACAATTTTGTGATAACAAATAATATAATGAATATTGGACAACATTACCTACATTGCTCTGATTCTGCGGTAAGTAGCTTAAGCACTTGTGATACAGAAATCAGAAACGACGGTACCACAACACCCAGACCCGAGACAATATAGAAGAGTTCGTTTTCCACATTGACCCGACCGGGGATCGAACCCGCGACCTCAGAGTTGGCGCGACACCAAAGTCCAGCCCGCTCGCCTCTCGGCTACGGAGGTCGTCTCAAATACAATAACAATACCGTTAATTATCTGAAAAGCTATAATAATCTCTACATATAAAAATGAATCCCTATTTCCCTCGGTCACGACATCACGCGTGAACAGCTGGACCAATTTCTTCTTCTTTTTTGTGTTTATAATTGTCAGGAGGTCCTTATAACAATATTTTTTCGTTTCATGTACTCTCTTCAATCTGCATACGACAAAGCACAGCTTGAGTAAGTATTTCAAAATGGCCGAATGAAACAAAAAAAAAAATAAAAAAAATTGCGCGAAATTTTGAAAGTGAAGACTATTGTCGTGGTGAGTGAAAACTTATTCGATTAATTATTCGTCGTTAAGACAAGACAACGTCTGGTCAACTAGTACCTGATAATTGTAACAGAGAAAAAATATCTCAATAATATAGACTTACCCGATCTGATATAGCTTCCTCCATCTTCCCGCGCTTAAGTCCAGGGGCGCGGATTACATTAGCAGGTGGCGCCAACACAGCGGGCGGGGGAGCATTGCCCACCCCCCCGCCACCCGCGGGAATGAACCCGGCCTCCATCACCCGCGCATCGCCGCCCGTCAACAGATGGCGCTAAACACTAATTCGCACTACCGCACAACAGATGGCGCTAATCACTAGTTCGCACTACTGAACAAGAGATGGCGCTAAACACACATTTCGCACTAACACATTATTACACTAATCAATTCACTATACGGACGAATTGCACAATAAAGCGAGGAACTTTTTTTTAATTACACTTGAGCACTTTGGAACGGATTTTAAGCACTTATTATTTAATTAATACTCCAATCACAGATGAAGAGACGCGTCCGTTTAGTGTTTTCTGCATGTCAGACTGCCTGTCTCGTTCTTACTCCGAATCTGCGAAAGAGATGGAATATATTAATTATGATAATTTGACCAAATTCACATAGTTGGACTGGTTTGGGTGAGTTAAATGGCATAGAGTATCCTGTACAGAGAGTCAACTGGACTTGGGATGTCATTTCTTACCTAATCTGACACTTAAGGGACTGTCATACTGTCGGAACGGCACGGCAAAGGGATTTTTAGATTACAAACAGTATTGTACTTCATGCTATTACACTTAAGGTTAAGATAAGACGTTACACATTTCTCGTCTTTACTATTTCCTCTACCTAAAGGTTGTCTGGAAGATATCGCTTCATAGCGATAAGACCGCCTAAAATGTACTATAATTTATGTGTTTAACCAATTTGTGTAAAGTTTTAGCGCATTATTTAGTATACTAGCTGTGCCCGCGACTTCGTTCGCGTGGACTTGATCCTTTCATGGTCGGTTTTACCCCTTTCTCCCCTAATATTCGAAAAAAAAAGTAGTCTATATTTTAATCCAAGTTTCGAGCTATATTCGTGCCAAATTTCATATCTCTAACTTCAAAAATAAACATTTTTCCATATAAACTTTCAAAGGTGGTATTACCCCACCCGCCCTTATAAACTAGTGATGTTCCGGATATCCGTATCCGTATCCGTATTCGCGGATATCCGAGGTAAAAAAGAAATCCGTATCCATATCTGTGTCCGTTACTTTTCGAGCGGATATTTTACGGATCTTTTCAGGTGATTAGGTTGAATTAAAAAACTAATAAATTCCATTCAGACTATTTTTATTTAATTAAATCGATTATTTGGTAATTTACCTTTATATTGCAAACATTGAGATAGATAGATCTTTATAATGAGAGAGCAAGTTAACATTACTTTTATGATAATGAAATAACTAAAATATAAGTATTTTTTTCTTATATAATTTTAATGAGATGAATATTATATCAAGTTTTAACGTCATTTTATGACAATGAAAAACTAAAATTGAAATCTACTTTTTAAAGATGTTCCCGGCCGTGGTAGTTCATCGGTACTCTTCTTAGCAGCGTCTTCTTTCAAAAACAAATCATATTCTTCGGAATGTTTTCGTTGTAAATGATTTTTTAAAGAAGTCGTGCCTTTACCCTTACGGAAATATTTTCCATCACAAATTTTGGACTTCGCAGATTCATCATTTACTAACACGAAATATATCCAAATTGCACTGGAAAACTTCTTAGTAGACATTATTTATAATTTGTATCAAAACAATACACAACCGTTATGAGCGCGCCACAGTGTCACACTAAACCGTAACCAAAACAATAAATACTACCCGCGCAATGCAAGTCAAAACATGTCCTGCGTGGCGTTGCGGCGAGCGTACCGTCAGCTATCGTTTCAAGGTCGCGAGCGCTGACACTAATCGAATAAGAAAATACAGATCCGTATCCGTATCCGTATCCGCGGATCTTGGCACTAAATATCCGTGTTGAGATCCGTATCCGCGGATATACATTTTTAGCGATCCGGCACATCACTATTATAAACTCAAACTCAAACTCAAATATTTCTTTATTCAAGTAGGTTACATGTAACACTTTTGAATCGTCATTGAATACAATGCAAAGTGATTCTACTTCCGGTTCGGAACCTATATCTACCGAGAAGACACCGGTAAGAAACTCAGCAGATAAGTTACAGTAGCAGTATCTAACTTATAGCTATGTGTAGAACACTTTGGACCAAGTCATATAGTTTTATTTTGATGAGTGAAAAATTCTAATAAAAAGTAGCCTATGTCCGTTCTTGAGATTCAACGTAGGTATACCATACCAAATTTCATTAAAATCCGTTCAGCCGTTTAGGCGTGAAAGAGTAACAGACGGACAGACAGACAGACAGACAGACAGACAGAGTTACTTCCGCATTTATAATATTAGTATGGACTATGTATCTAAAGTTGAAATTTGCATTATGAATGGTTTAAGCGAGCCACGGTAAGCTACAACCGTTATCATTGCGAATTTGAATTTTATTGTATTAAAATATGGTACATTACTGTTCGTCAATGAACGATTCAGAATAGATGAAGAGAGGTAGGGCATAGCGATTTCTTGCTCAAACTGGAGCAGCCCGACTGGTTACACCTTACAGAAGACCGCAGTCAAATAACAACCACTTCGGTGTTGTTGTGTTCCTGCGTGTGAGTAAGGTTTCCAGAGCTCCTGGGGGGTGCTACATTAGTAGCAGGGGTCAAGCCTTAATGGTCTTTTACCTTCAGTAGTCAGTTCAGACAAGTCCAGTAACATATTTTGTATGCTGTACTTATCGCCCTTAAGCTAGGACCTCATTTTCCTCTGCCTGAGGGTTGTCTGGTTGAGATTGCTCTCTAGCAATAAGACCGCCTATATTGTCAATATATTGGCGTCAATCTTGAAGTGTAATATAAAAATCTTTTTTTATAACACCAAATAGGCATTAAAAAATCACATCACGCATTCACGAACCGTCTGTATCTCTATATTCCATGACTCATTGAATATTAACGTTCCAAGGACAATTATCTGTGTATCAAACAGGTAGCAATTGATTAGATTATGTCAATAATTTGCGCGGTAAAATAGTACGCGCTGTCAACGTCACGTTTTTAGCAACGAGGAGTCAAGATTTTAATTAGAAATAGAAATTATCTTTATTCATGTAAGCTTTACAAAAGCACTTATACTTATAGTCATTACAAATAAAGTATTCTACCGCCGTGATCGGAATGTTGATGACGTCGAGAAGTACCAGGACAGCATAACACGCTAGGAGGTATCACACAGCGGTTTCAATTATTGTAAACCTATACTTTTAAGCTAACATGTCTCTATTCATGCTTTACAAAAGCACTTATGAATCGTCACTACAAGTTCAGTATTCTACCGCCGTGTTCGGAATGTTGATGACGTCGCGCAGTACTAGGACAGCATAACACGCTAGGAGGTATCACACAGCGGTTTCAATTATTGTAAACCTATACTTTTAAGCTAACATGTCTTTATTCGTGCTTTACAAAAGCACTTATGAATCGTCAGTACAAGTTCAGTATTCTACCGCCGTGTGAGGAATGTTGATCATGTCGAGAAGAACCGGCAAGAAACTCGACACTTACTCTTTTCAAATATAACAATGTGTCCTTAAACTAGGTACTTAAATAAAGTATACAAAGCTATAGTAAGATTTCAAAGAATTAAGTTATTCTAGACCCATACATTTTTGTCATTTAAATAATCATCTATTTAGTAGTAGCCCTTTTTTATTAAACAATTTTTAACATGAGACTTAAATCTATGCATGGGCAACTGGATAACATTTTCAGGTAACTTGTTAAATAATTTAACGCTTAAACCCACAAAGGAATTACTTATCTTATGTAGTCTTAGATATGGAACAGCAAGCTTGTGTTTATTTCTAGTGTTAAAGTTATGGAAGTCAGATTTTTTAAAAAGTAGATCATAATTTTTGCGTACATACATAATACAATCAAAAATGTATTGAGATTACGTAGGTAACGGAACGAAAATATGAAAACGAAAGATTGTAATCACCTTAGGTACAGCCGCCGTCAGATATATCGACAAAGTGACCAAATACTTCTTAACAGTTAAAATGTCAAAAAGTTCCATACACCACCATTAATATCTGAACCTTCATTACTTCAATAATATTCAAAAAACAAAAAGTAGTCCAATATTAGAAACAGAAAAATTTTATCTCCCCTTGCGGTGCGGGAAATGAACCCACGACCTTCACGTATCGCGCGTGCTGCTCGATTAATGATTAAGGGGAGATAAAATTTTTCTGTTTCCAATATTTAAAGTTCGCTAGTACGGCGTATAGTACTATTTATTTATTTATTTATTTATTTGGAAGATTTACAGTGTAAATAGATACTATAACTACGTTTACATTAAATAGATATATATACCAATTACAAATCTCCGCATATGGATTTTAAAATAAAAAAAAGCAAAAGTGTTGATGAGGTTACAATACGAAATATTATAAAAATAAAAATATTAAAGTAACATTCGCATTATTTATAATAGAAAACCAAAATTGTCGTCAAAGTTTGCGAGTCTCAAAGTATGATTTAGTCAAATTTCGCCTAATAGACGCAATGCTGTCAAAAAACAGGTCGAAATCAATGGAAAGTTTTGAATAATTTCGACAACTCCTAATCAAAAACGTGTTCATCTTATATTTTCTTCTTGCAGAAGGTGTGTACAAAACAGAGCGAGACCGAAATCTGAGTAAATTGGTATTAAAAAATATTTCTGAGAGTAATTCGGGGCTGTCTATTTTACCAGTAACGATTTGCGCCAAGAAACAAATGTCACTAACGCTGCGTCTCGTTTCCAACGGCAGAAAGTGATATCGCATACAACGATGTCTATAGTTGGCACTTTTTATACGCGCTTTGAAATCTAAATAGCGTAGGAATCTTTTTTGAATGTTTTCAATACGATTAGCGTATACAGCATACTGGGGATTCCATACTTGCGATGCATATTCCAAATGGCTACGGACAAACGCACAGTACAAAACTTTTACGGTCTTCAAAGTTCGGAAGTCTGCTGACATCCTCATAATAAAGCCCAATGCCTTTGATGCCTTCTGTACAATATAGTCGATGTGTTTATCAAAAACAAGTTTGCTATCATGGACAACTCCCAAGTCTTTTACTTCGTTCACTTTCTTAAGTTTTACATTAAGTAGTTCATAACCTATGTCTATGATAGATTGCTTGCGTGAGAACGTTATGCAAAAGCATTTAGATACGTTTAAGTCTAGTTTATTAAGACTACAATATGATTGAAACCTATGTAAGTCTTCTTGCAAGTCAAGAACATCTGCTACACTAGAAATAACCTTAAAAATCTTCATATCATCAGCAAACAATAAAATTTTTGAATGATAAAAGCACTGAGCTATATCCATTATGAAGATAGTAAACAATAATGGTCCTAGGATCGAACCCTGGGGTACACCCGAAGGTATAAAGATCCAATCCGAAGAAAACCCCTGTATAACTACTGCCTGAGACCGCCGTTCAATGTAGGAGGAGAACCAACGCAGTAAATCGCCATGAATACCTGCCGCATAAAGCTTTGAAAGAAGTATCCTGTGATCGATTCTGTCAAAGCATTTATGATAGTCAGTATAAATTACATCAACTTGAGACCCCCCCTCCATGCCTGTGGTGATAAATTTATTAGTGAGGATTAAATTAGAAACCGTGGATCTATTTTTTAGAAAGCCATGCTGCTCTTCATTAAAACTACAATGTAAAGATGAATAAAGCTGTCTGTGAACGATTCTTTCTAAGATTTTTGCAAACAGACACAATTTAGAGATAGGGCGGTAATTCAGAACATTAGATGAATCTCCTACCTTATGAATAGGGGTTATGAAAGCCGACTTCCACATATCCGGAAAGATTCCTTCCGCTAATGATCTCCTGAATATAACACTTAGGGGAGTAACGAGTCTACCGGCGCATTGGGCAATAAAGTAAGGTGGTATCATGTCAGGTCCCGCACCCTTTGTTTGATCCATGTTAGATAACAATTTGAACAACTCATATTCATTAATTTCAATAGATCCTATGTTAGTTGCGGAGTTGCGTGAAGAGATGTCGTCATACGAAACATTTTGGGCTAGGCCAGGTTCTGAATACGTAGATTTAAAGTAAGCTGAGAACAAGTTGCTCATATCAACACCATTGTCAGCCGTAATATCATTATATTTCATCATATTAGGTAGACCGTACGATTAAAATAATAAAATCGATAAAAAGTAGTCCACATTTGAATCCAAGTTTCGAGCTATATTTGTGCCAAATTTCATATTTCTATCTCAGAAAATAAACATTTTCTCATATAAACTTTCAAGGGCGGTGTTACGCCCACCTCCTCTTATTTTCAAAACAAAAAGTAGGCTATGTCAGTTCTAAATTATATATTTAGCTAATTATTATATATTTAAGAGTACATAAAAGATGTAATGCATAATTGTAAGTAGACCTAATTAATAAAATAAAGGTTGAACAACGTTGACCGATTTTTCAGTGGTCAAAAATCGGCTCAGTGGTTTTGGTGTGAAAGTCAGACATACAAACAGACAGACATACAGAGTCACTTTTGCATTTATAATATTAGTATATTGTATGTGAAAAAATGTTTCGACTAGTTGTTCCCAACGCTATTATCATATGCCTGCTCCACACTACTCGCGAAGTTACTCGGCGATGTTCGCCCGAGGCGAGGCAAAGTTTGACGCGGCGAGCACGAGGCGAGCCGAAGTGCCTCTCTACACTATCGTATTCGTCTAACTTCGTTCAACTTCGCGAGTAGTGTGGAGGTAGCAATGCCTGCTCCACACTACTCGCGAAGTTACTCGAAGTTCGACCGAGGCGAGGCAAAGTTTGACGCGGCGAGCACGAGGCGAGCCGAAGTGCCTCTCTACACTATCGTATTCGTCTAACTTCGTTCAACTTCGCGAGTAGTGTGGAGGTAGCAATGCCTGCTCCACACTACTCGCGAAGTTACTCGAAGTTCACCCGAGGCGAGGCAAAGTTTGACGCGGCGAGCACGAGGCGAGCCGAAGTGCCTCTCTACACTATCGTATTCGTCTAACTTCGTTCAACTTCGCGAGTAGTGTGGAGGAGGCATTACACTTTACAACGTTTAAAAAGCAATAACCAAACCTCGTATTATACATTTTACTACCCCACCCTTTTACCCCCTCCAAAGGTCAAGGTGTATTAAAAGAAAAGCATTTATACAAGAGACTAGCGGTCCCGGCGAACTCCGTTTCGCCTTAGACGATTTTCCCGCTTTTCAGTTGTTCCTGAATTTTCTTTGCTATAAACCTCACGGAGCCCGAGGCCTCTCCAACAAATGCAAAACCGTGGAAATCGGTTCGTGCGTTCTGGAGTTATTTAAAACCCGACTTATTTTTATATAGTAGAAGACTAGTGGGCCGCCGCGGCTTCGCCCGTTTTTTCAACAATTCCAACTGATTCTACGTTCCTATTGGACGCAGTGTAATATTTTTTTTGTTTTTTTTTTTAATACATAACTTATATTGGACAAAATCACATACATTGATCTGATTCTGTGGTAAGTAGCTAAAGCACTTGTGTTAAATTAATCAGAAACAACGACGGTACCACAACACCCAGACCCGAAACAATATGGAAAAGACCATTTCCCATATTGACCCGACCGGGGATCGAACCCGGGACCTCAGAGCTCACTAAAACTATTTACCTTCACGTGCTGTCGTCCCTACTAACAATCGCCCCCGGCTTCGCACGGGTGCGTGAATACTTATGAAATTTTCGGCATTTCTGCAATATAATATATAGGTATTAAATATATTAACGTTCTTCTTGAATTACTCTTTTTAATAAAAAAAAACACAAAATAATCGGTTGCGTAGATTTTAAAATCTAAACATAAAACTAAGCACTCTTAACCAAACTCTCTGCACGACACAAGGGTTGGCTGGTAGATAATGCTTTTAGCATTAAATCCACCTGTTCTATTTTTATGTGCAATAAAAGTTTCAAATAAAAATCCATAAATACACACCGCAGGGAGCTTTTTAACCGAATGTTTTTTACAAATTAATTATATTTTAAAATAACTAAAGATTAACGTAACTTACAAATAGTACATAACGTGTATTATCTATCTAGATCAAAAAGTGATCGATTTTTCAAACTAATCGACCCATTAGTCGGACATCGACTAATCGACAAGTCGACCAAAATCGTAATTAGAACATCCCTATCCCTGCCTTTACCAAGTCTACTCACCTCGCACGAACATTAATCAACTCTTTTGTTAGTATTTAAAGCATTGACTACCAAAGCTCCGTTCAATAAGGCTGATGGCACGATTAATAGCATATAAACCATACAGAAGACCGCAGCCAAAAAACAATCACTTCTGTATTGTTGTGTTCCTGCGTGTAAGGTTTACAGAGCTCCTGGGGGTGCTACATTAGTAGCAGGGGTCAAGCCTTCAAGGTAAGGGCGACAAGTCTAGTAACAGATTTATTATGCTGTACTGATCGCCCTTAAGCTAGGACCTCATTACCACTTAACATCAGGTGGGATGAGGTCAATCTTGAAGTATAATATATAAAAAAATCTGTGGTAAATAGCTAAAGCACTTGTTTTTCAGAAATCAGAAACAATGACTGTACCACAACAATCAGACCTGAGACAATACAGAAAAGTTCGTTTCCCATATTGACCCGACCGGGGATTGTCCCCGTAATAGTTGTTAAATAAATAAATAATAGCCCAACTGGAGGAGATAAAAACTCTGAAAGCCAGGAAGATCTTACATCTTTTTTGATCTAAAGCTTTATCTCTGCTACCTCTTAAACATATTTTACCTCAAGTTTTCACCGGCAATTAAATTCGAGGCACGACTTATTATAGCTAAACGCTTGAACCACTTCACCAAGTAAACCAGAGGCTGAAAAAACAATAACATCTCTGTAATATTATTGAAATAGCCATCCCAACACGGAATCACAATTCTGGTGGAAGAAAACACTCCCATATTATGTTGGCGAACATCCAACAGCTTATAGGATCCTATTTAGGCTATGATCTCTGATCCACGAACGAAGCATGCACTTGGGACAACACATAGTCCAACCGGATGAAATAAAAACTCTAAAAGCCAGGAAAATACTAGACTTTCTAGAATCGACCCGGCTGAAGGAGTTACTTTATATTGGTGGCGAGTCACAATAGATCTGATATGTCGCAGTGACCACAGTTCACTGGAACTGCACAGCCCCAAGTACCTTAATAATAATGGCTATGTAGATTATTATTTGCATGTTCCCATATTTCAAAATTTTGATAAGAGTAACTATCGAGTGTTCTTGCCGGTTCTTCTCGATAGCATCAACATTCCGAACACGGCGGTAGTTTAACTTAATCTGACGATACATAAATGCTTTTGTTGAACTTTTTCTTTATAAAGACAGTTTCTGATTTCCTCAAGCGATTTATTGTCTATGTTTTATTATTATTTAATCAATTTTTCTCCACCGAACGTGGGTTTATTACAACTGGTGTGTGGGCCTCAGCAAAGCACAACAGAGGTTTCTGTTCACAAAACATTTCTGGTTAGTCGGCTTGTATTTAGGATAACAACATTTTGTAGCAGTATTAAAATTTTGGTGGATACTTTAAGGATTTCTAGATTTTTTATCAAAATTTTTGGGGCAACATTGATTGACGAAACTACTGTGGGTATGGTGTAAACAGAGTTAGCCTGCGATTGCTTTTTAATTTCTATTGCAAAATTTTATTTATTTTATTTAAAAACTTTATTGCACAAATAGGTACAACTGGTGGACTTAATGCTAGGGGCATTCTCTACCAGTCAACCCTCGGGTCATGAAGATAGTTTGTATATGGGTGCGGTAACAGGGGAGAAAAAAAAGAATTCATTTTAAACAACAATAAATTAAGCATTAAAAATAACATTACGTAAATAAAAAGTAATAAAAATTACATTAAAAATCATGGTATTTGGTTATTCGTTCGGATATTGTTGACTGGATATTGTGCGTATTTGGGACAGATATATCGATCAGATAAATTGTTTTATTATTATTATTATTAGTATTTAATTTTTCTCTCATTTCTGAGGATTACTCATGTGCACGCAGGTTGTTACCAAGCGTGGAATGATTGTGTGCTGTGGCCTAACTTTGGGTCTAAACTGCTGTAATACGTGTTGAGGATAAACATTTTGTGATACGGCACGTGTTTAAAATTATAGCTTTCTAATTATTATTATAATTAAACAAACAACACTTCTTTCAAATTATACCTAAGGCCTCTCAAACCACTCATAAGTGGTTGCCTGCGAGGGCCAATCTCGCGCTGCTTTACAAAACAAGAACATTATATTATGTACTAGCTGTGCCCGCGACTTCGTTCGCGTGGACTACATCCTTTCATGGTCGGTTTTACCCCTTTCTCTCCTAATATTCGAAACAAAAAGTAGTTTTTATTTTAATCCAAGTTTCGTGCTATATTTGTGCCAAATTTCATATCTCTAAATTCAAAAATAAACATTTTTCCATATAAACTTTCAATGGTGGTATTACCCCCATCCCCCCCTTATTTTCTAATAAAAAGTAGTCTATGTCCGTTCTTGAGGTTCAACGTATACCTATACCAAATTTCATCAAAATCCGTTCAGCCGTTTAGGCGTGAAAGAGTAACAGACAGACAGACATACAGAATTACTTTCGCATTTATAATATTAGTATAGATTTCGGCAATATTAACAATCTTTAAAAATTAACTAGTACTCTATCTATTGTTTAATACATACTTAAATATGTTATTGAAAATATTTTAATAATGTTTTTAGTATCATAAGACGTACGGGTTGTCCCTAGCATAAGGTTCGCATTTTAACTTTTTGACAAAGAACCTTAAAAAAAGTAGTTCGCTCTAAACTAAATCCAATTGATATCATATAGACTGCTCGGTATTAATAGACGTGGAAAAGAATTATTGTAAGAGGATTAAAGATAAGGAGGATTTAGTACCAAGACGACGTGTGAAACACTTGACTGGGTTTTGGAGTTCCTTAGAATATAATAAAATAGAAAATTAATTACTACTTAGATTTTTTTTAATCTTTTTTTTCTATTGGTAAAGGACTTTTATCCTTTAAGGACATGTCAGCCCCATCGTACCCTTTTTACATTGTGGTAAACTAATTTAGCAAAAGTAACTTAAGTATATAAAATAAATAGCGGTCTCGGCGAACTTCGAAATCCTCTAAGGCGAAACCTTAGAGGATTTTCCCGCTTTTCTGTTGAATTTTTTCCTGAATTTTCTTTGCTATAAACCTCACGGAGCCCGAAACCATTCCAACGAATGCAAAACCGTGGAAATCGGTTCGTGCGTTCTGGAGTTAGAGCTTCAGGAAGGAAAACCCGACTTATTTTTATATAGTAGACTAACATAATGCGTATAGGTCGTTTAGTTTCGGAAAAAAGACATTGTGACGTACGGACAGACAGACAGACAAAAATGACAAAATTATAAGGGTTCCGTTTCCGCCATTTGGCTACGGAACATGTAAAAACAAAATCTGCAAAGTTTTGTGTAATATACTAAATCTCAGTCTATCAAATAATATGCTGGAATCCATTGAGAGAATAAATTAAATATAAATAACTTCGCGAGATTCATTAAGATGCACATTAATAAAACATGAACCGTTGGAATCTACAGACAGACAGGACAACGAACAGATAGCATTGCTATTTAAGTGTTTACAATGGGCTACTTGACAGTGTTAACAATAAAATATGAAAAGTGTTATGTAAGGTTCGGCAACGGATATCAAGTAAAACGCAAGACGTTCAGTAATGTAATGAATATATTTTATTACGAGACATAGGTTTAAATAGGATGATTACATAGACGTCACCAAAGTATATATAATAGGTAGGTGACCTATATCTAGACATACACCACACGTCCCGGGGGCGTGAGAAAAAAAATAAACATTTTATTGTTTTTTTTTTATATCTAATTAACTATGCTTATATAATTTCGTTCTATTTTTGTGTATAAGCTTCTCTTGATTTTTATATTTAATTACAACATTTGGTTCAACATCTTTCAAAACTTCAAAAGGGCCTAAATACAATGGGTCTAATTTTGTTTTACATGCTTCATTCTTAATCAGTACAAAATCACCTGGCTTATAATTAACAATGTTTACATATGAGTCATAGCGAACTTTCCTTATTTGCTTACTTATAGCTATATTATCTCTAGCGTCTAACTGTGACTTCTGAAGTCTGTACTTGAGTTCAACAGGATAATCGTGAAAATTGTACACTGGGTCTAATGTATTAGTTAAATGGCTTGGAATATTACATCGTTTTCCAAAAACAAGTTCATACGGAGTATATTGGGTTTCAGTATGAATAGTAGTATTGAAAGCAAAGCACCAGTAGGGTAACCATGATGACCAATTTTGACTATTGTTGTTCGTCATAATTCGTAAATAAGAAATTAAATTTTTATGGCTATTTTCAAGTGCACCAATTGTTTGATGATGATAAGAGGTTGATGTTATATGAGAAATATTTAAAAGTTTACACACGTTTTGCATAATTGAGGAAACAAATTCGGTACCTTTGTCTGTTATGATTTCGCGAGGTATTCCATATCGTAAAATAAAGTTGTTTACAAACGCTGTTGCTACGGACACACTATCTTTTGATGTAATATGATATGCCTCAACGTACTTACTCAAGTCGCACTGCAGAGTTAAGATATATTTAGAATCGCTTAAACTATCATTACTTAAAGGGCCCACTAAATCTAAAAATACTCTATCAAATGCCGAATTTCCTAAATTAGTTATAACCATTGGTTGCTTTGTATATTTAAAATGCTTCTGTCTTTGACACTGATCGCATTTGGAAACAAAATCCGTGACGTCCTTGACTATACCTGGCCAGAAGTATCGTCTCTTAATGTTACTCAACATACGCCTAATTCCAGCATGACCACTGGTGGGCAAAATGTGATAGTCATTTAGTATAACACGCCTAGTGTCTCTGTCTGTTATCCTCTTAACTCCTCGTATTATGTGTAATCGTGGACCGGTCCATCGAGGAGATTTATTTATTAGATTAGTCAATTTCTTTATAATATTCTCTCTCTTATCGTCGAGGATTATGTATAATTTATCAATATTTAATTTATTACAAAATAAACTCAATTCCCTCACAAAGACATCTCGTGTACATTGTGATTGGGTTATTGGTTTAACACAAAGTAAAGACTTAGGTTTTATAAATGCGAAATGTTTACTCTCAGAACTAATGTCCTTTTTTAAATCCGTCCACTCTTTATCATTTAAAAAGGTCAATTCGGTGTAGTTCTTAGGGAGTTTTAGCATCTCAATGACTCTCGGGTGATCAATCCAATTGTCATTTAAGTTGTCACTCTCTGGAGAACTATCCGACTGCCCCTGATCCATCCGTTTACTTTGCGCTCTGGTCATCACGCAAGTAATATTCTCATGCATTCCTTTTAATTCCTCACTACTTAAACGCACTCGGGACAATGCATCTGCAGCTACATTGTTTTTTCCTCGCACATACACCACATCAAAATCATACTCCTCTAGTGTAAGTCTAAACTTCATAGTTCTGCTCGAAGGGTTGGTCATATTAAACAAATAAATAAGTGGTTTGTGGTCTGTCTCGATAATGAACCTTTTTCCATAGAGATAAGGTCGAAAATATTTTACCGCCCACGTTATTGCTAGTAACTCTTTTTCTATCGTGGGGTAATTTTTTTCGGCCTTATTAAGAGTTCTACTGGCAAATGCCACGGGTCTACGGTCACCGTTATTTAAAACTGCTCCAATCGCAAAGCCCGACGCATCTGTTTGTAGAACAAAGGTGTTTTCCTTATCGAAGTTAGGATACTGCATTACTTTAGGTGAACTTAGTATACTTTTTACTTTCTCAAATGCATTTTGACATTCATCACTCCAGTCAAACTGTACGTGTTTACGACACAATTTATTTAATGGTAATGTAATTTCTGCAAAGGATGGGATGAACTTCCGGTAATAGTTGGAAAATGCTACAAATCTGCGTACTTCATCAGAATTTTTGGGAATTGGATAACTATTTATGGCCTTTGTTTTTTCCGGATCGGGTTTGATACCTTCCGCTGACACTACGTGTCCAAGATACAGTACATCTTTTCGTAAAAATTTACACTTGGATGGGTTTAATTTAAGGTTCACTTTTCTGAGTCTAGAAAAAATATCAATGAGGTTTTTATTATGTATTGTTAAGGACCTTCCAAAACACAAAAGATCATCCAAATAAATAAGACATTTTTCGTAATTTAGGCCTGTCATTGCTAAAGTCATAGCTCTTGAGAAGCAACTTGGACTTGTCTTTAATCCCATCGGTAATCTGGTCAGCTGGTATTGACCTGTATGAGTTGTGAATGCAGTTAACTTTCTACAGTCTGATTTTAAATTTAATTGATAGTAAGATTGATTTAAATCGAGATGGGTGAAGTACATGGATCCCGAAAGAGAATCCAGAATATCGGAAATGTTGGGCAAAGGGAATTTGTCATCTAGAATTCGTTCATTGAGTTTACGGTAGTCTATTACTAACCGCCATTTTTTACTATTATCATCTGACTTTTTAGGGACTAATAGGATGGGACTTGACCACTCGTTACAGGATGGTTCAATAATATTTTCAGACAATAATTTATTTACATGATTAGTGATTTCTTCCCTTTGGGAACGCGGTAAACGGTAAGGTTTAACATACGAAGGGGATACGTTAGGCTTTAATTTTATTTCTGGTTCATAAATATTACTAACTGACAACTTGTCTCCGGGTAAATAGAAAATATCGCAAAATTTAGCACAAATATTTTGGACTGACCGCCTTTCCTCTACGTTTAAATGACCAAAATCCAATAATGAAAACAATTGACGCACCCTTTCGCTATCTATGTATTCACTTTTATCATACGTACACATGTCATAATCATTCAAACTCTCAAACTCTGGGCTAAAGTAGCTCAAACAAACCTGATCTTCACGCGAGTTTAAAAGTTGGATTGGGATTTTTCCATTACAAGGTTTACAAATGCCTCCAGCTAAATAGACACCCTCACATAATTCTTTTGATTTTATAATACACTCCTCATTCAAAGTTGTATCTACATAAAATATTTTTTCACACCGAGGGGGTACAATTAAATAATTGTTGTCATTAAAATTCCCTAAACCTAAAGGTAAAGTAACTTTAGAATCTGAGTGTAAACATAACAAAGAAATGTTATTTAGTTCATAATTTATAACGCAATTGAATTGCCGTAAAAAGTCTTGTCCAATTATTCCATCATGCAAACATGGCAAGTGTCGAAGTACATAGAACTTATGGCAAAATTCCATTCCATTTGCGACTAGACTAAGATAAACGAAACCTTCGGTGTTCAATTGTCCGCCAATACCTTTTATGCAGATCTTATGATTGATGATTGGAATGCGGTGACTAACTATCGTTTCGTATTTCACTGCGGACAATGATGCTCCTGTATCTATGAGCCAATTTTTACTAACATTGTTTAATTTTAATTTTACGTGATTACTACTATTACATGAAAATATACAATTATGGACGAAAAAACTCACTTTCCGATGTGTTTTCGGTGTTTGTTGTATGCGGTTGAATATTTGAATGTTCACTATCAGAATTCATAAAGTTTACTTGCCTTGTTCGGTTACCACGATTCGTAAAATTATTCGAACTTCGCGTAGCTTGACGAGCATAACCCCGATAAAAAGTACGACCTCCGCTAAAGTTACCTTGTCGCGATGGACCGGTGTTCTGCCAATAATGGGACTGCGAGCGGTGGCGATTACCACCCGCGCCTCGGCTGCCGCGGTAGTTCGCGTAACCTCTAGCGCCGCCCCTAAACCCTCCTGTAAAATTACCTGGTTTCCGACGATGCCCCATGTACATAGACTCCTCTGATTGTGATCGGGAGGTGTGAGACGTCAGCTCTTGGTCCTTGGCCGCTCGAATAACGTCTTTTAATGAAGTGTAGTTACGAGCTTCTAAAATAATCCTCAAATTTGAGTTTCTTAAGCCGCCTATAAAACTGTTAATGGCTAACTTTTCGTTTATTGGTTTCAAAACCTCGTACGACTTACTATCGCCATCAGCCTGTGATATCGTAAGATTCACAAATAGACTTTCTAACCGTTTCCCGTAGTCCTCAATCGTACTAGTGCTCTGATGCTCCCTAACTAATTGCGTATGGATAGCAGTACTGGACATTTTAGTCAGTAAGTGCTCCCTCATATCAGACAAAAGGAACCGACACGTATCGTAAGACGATTTTAAACGCAATTTGGCGCTTTCCGACAAGCGCGTTTTTAATATGAAATTGATAAGAGTCTTTTGGCTCTCCTCACTTATCATTGAGCTATATAACTCGATAGCGTCAATTAGCTTTTTGGTGATGTCCTCATGTCCATTCATCGCTGGCAAAAGGGCCACAGCCGTTTTTAAATCGAATTTTTCCATGGTGATTTGACTTTCAATATTACTGGTACAAAATTGTTCTATTTTGTTATACAACGTTTCAATCCTAATACTTATTTCTTTACTGTAAATGACATCATCACTGCTATAATCGCACTTTCTAATCTTATTATCTAAAGCTTCAGCACACACTAGATATCTATTATATAATAAAGTAGCCTCGTTAAGTTTTTCATTCAATAATTTTTCTGTTCTTCTGCCTTTATTTAATTTAATAAGATTTTCTTTAAGCGATTTTATGTCTCTATATATTAAATTTAACTCTTCAAGCATAACTGTACTGAATTCTAAGATAAAAAGTTATATAATTATTGAATGAGAAAGTCCATTAAAATATGTATTACTATATATTATATTAACATCTTAAAATAATAATAATAAAGACGTCACATACCACAAAGCACTTGAGCCGTAATTTAGTCGGTTTCGCACTTTACACACCTAAACCGTCTTGGAGCTTCTTTCCCTGCGCTTGCACAGCCCTGTCCGTGCGGCTGCAGGGCCGCCAGGAACGCCGCAACATCATGTGCTGGTCCACTTCTCGCCTAATCGACTTCTTATGGCACCGGTAGGAGACTTTATATACCCCGTAGAGTATGAATAAAAACATCAGAAGTAAAATTATACTCAAAATAATGCTCGTGGAGGAGGCGTGGAACTTTAACTCCTCAATGTAGGTGGTTGCCTCATTGGTTTGGCCCACTTGGGTGACAATAACTTCTTTTTGGTCCGCTGGTTTGCTCTTAGTTCCACCCATTTTTGTAAAATAGTTTTTCAATCGCACTGCAGTTCACGTGAGCACAGATCGATATCGCGCTGATTAATGCCTCCATTTTTGCCTACTGTTGGAACACTATACTTTGACTGGCAGGGTCGCCATGTAAGGTTCGGCAACGGATATCAAGTAAAACGCAAGACGTTCAGTAATGTAATGAATATATTTTATTACGAGACATAGGTTTAAATAGGATGATTACATAGACGTCACCAAAGTATATATAATAGGTAGGTGACCTATATCTAGACATACACCACAGTTAGATATGTTAGCTTATTAGTTAAGTAATCATTTTACATTTTTACTTTTTAATTAAAAGCATAGTTAGTATTTTATTTTTGCAAAATAAATTTTACTTTTTTTATCTGTGGAACAAAAGAACCGAAACGGAAACCACCATTGCAATTCGGAAATGACAGCTGTCGGCGAAAATTATTTATTTTATTGTGGCGAAATAATGATTATTTTACCAATTAAATTGAATTATTGTATCTCTAACCGTATTAACAATAAATTTAATCATTTTCCGTTTTTCTAAATGAAGTCGTTCCTATGCGTATCGGTTCGATGTCTAGAACGTTGACGTCATAATTGCAACAATGACGTAACTTGGCGTTTTCGCGCGCTTTTTAAATGTGTTACACAAAATCTTATTTTTCTCTGGCTACTTTCATTTTTTCCAGATAAATCGAATTGCTTGGGATATAAAATAAACGGGCGCACATTTTACAATACTTATTCAAAAACTGTCAAGTAGCCAGCACTCAAGTATTACGTTACTCAATTGGGGGGATTTGTAAAACATTACAATAAGTTTTAATAAAAAATTAAGCAATGAAACTCCCTAATTGGCAACCTTTTTGGTTTCCCTACTGTTTCCGGGGAATGCCTCGATTGTATTAGTGTGGACGTCTTTTTTTTTTCAGATTCAGATTCATTTATTTGCCAAACACAGGTATAAAAGTACAAGGGGTCTTACATAGTTTTTGTGCGTCCTCTATGTTTTGCCTTTATAGGCGTGCAAATATTTAATTAATATCTAGAACACAATGATGATTCATGCATGGAAGTTACAATACAAAGTTATTATTATTTCATTAAATAAACAAATTAGAAAACATAATTATGTCAAAATATAGTAAAAATTATCAAGTGTGTCATGTCAAAATTAATTAATAATAAAATAAAATAAGTATTTCACATTATGAAGTAAAACTATGAATCTAATAATATAAATGTTAGGTAATTGTAGTTAGCGGGTCACTCAAATATTCAGTCAAGGTATAATATGCTTTATGGTTCAATAATAATAGTACCTTCTTACGAAATGTGTGTAAATCGGCATTTTGAAGAAAGGGTTAAAACATTAAAAGGGGAGGGGGGAGGGGGGAGTCGAACCGCTTAAAAAAATGCTTTACGTAATACGCTATATAATACCTAGTAAGCTACGTTTGCATTATTTCAAGATTACGATAACTTAATATGTAATGATGATGTAGTGATAACTTTGTTTGAAGTCCTGGTTCTAGAGCAGCTCATTAAGTTTCAAATATTGTAAATGTCTAATTACAGGCACTATAGGTCTTTAAATATACTCAAAGTAATAATAGTGCTATGTATGTACGTACATGACTGTTTGTTGCTTTGAGTAATTGAAAAAAATAAATAAAAAATATCCTAGGTGTTAAATTCAAATTCAAATTCAATATTTGTTTATTCAAGTAGGTTACATATAATAACACTTTCGAATCGTCATTGTATATAATGCAAAGTGATTCTACTTCCGGTTCGGAACCTATATCTACCGAGAAGACACCGGTAAGAAACTCAGCAGATCAGTTACAGTGCCAGTATCTAACTTATAGCTTTGTGTAGAACACTTTGGACCAAGTCATATAGTTTTATTTTGATGAGTGAACAAAAGCATTAAGTTATTTTAATAGGCAAACTGGAGCAGACCAGTCCCCAAAGGTGGCACCTGTTCACAAGCATGACGTATGTGCCAGCCATCGCTTCACTCTACCATATTGAAGGGAATTAAATCTAGAAAGTCAACTATCTTTCTAAAGAAATTCTTCAATCCGTCTTTCTGAGGTGGAAATTCACATTTCAAACAACAAAAAAACGATATCAAATCTTTTGTTCATGAGATACTACGATTAACAGGCCCGTCAGACACAAACACCCACTCACACACATACACACACGCTAATAAATAAAAGAAATAAATATTGGAAAACATCACATACATTGCTCTGATTCTGTGGCATGAAGCTTAAGCACTTGTGTTACAAAAAAAACAACGACGTGACCACAACACCTAGACCCGAGACAATATAGAAGAGTACGTTTCCCATATTGACCCTACCGGACATCGAACCCGGGACCTCAGAGATGGTGCGACGCCAAAGTCCGGCCCGCTGGCCTGTCTGCTACGGAGGTCATCAAATATCTACTAATAATATTACACCTCTTTGTTTTTGCAACTTTATAAAAAGATTATCAAAAAAGGTCCAGTATTTCTAAAGTTTATACGCGCACATACATTTCAGCGATTCATTTTTATTTACATAGATACTATAAAAACGTACAAACTTACAAACAATTTACTCCAAACAAACGTACACACATTTTTATTTACTCAATGCATTTATTATAGTTATATATTTTCGGTCACATACACACGGACAGACACTTTTTTATTGAACTCATTGACAAACACCGCACGCAGTCAACGGATCACTCGAGTACAATGTCGCCATAATTCGATATTGGATAAATCGATCCCGTAATGAAATCACGGTTAAAAACGAGCCAAGTCTCGGAAGCATTGTGGAAAATTCGCGAAGTATTTATTCACAGTCAATCAGCGCGATAAAATAAGTTATGAATTGATGGCAAACCTTGTTGACTAAAGTTGAAACTGCGACACTTTTTTGAGAAGACGGTAATAATTTAAAATTAGATTTACAACAGTTTACTCAAAAAAGACACTTTTGGCAACTGTGTCATTTACGCAATTTTCGACAAGCATACAGTAATCTAATATATAGCCAATTTTTTTGACGCTCTAAAAAAGTGAATTCTTTAGATGTATTACTCCTTGCATGAAACATATTTAAATGGCAATAAAGGAAAATAATACGAGTATATCTGTGAAGACTCGATATTTTATGTAATTCAATAGAAAAAAAAGGAGAATAATTAATTTTTTAGTTGAAACAAAAATATAACCAACAGAATTTGTTTCAAAAACCTCACTGCATTCCTAGCTGCGTTTTGAGCTAATTTGCTAATGTTATTTTTAATTAAACCAACAAAATTAGTTTCAACAGCCCCTGTTAGCTGCGTTCTCAAGCAAATTCGCTCATTTTAATTTCTTCGACTTAACGATCGCACTACCGTGCCCCGCGCCCGCCCATGCGTGACGTAACTACGTGAAACCATGAAATGCCGCGGATACTCCTCGCTGTGCAACAGAGAGAGCTTCCAAGAACCCGTTGACATTTCAAGAGGAAATCTTGACGAATAATGCGGTCACCAATCATCTTTATTTGTAGAGCTGAGGTGGCTGAATTCTTTTTTTTTTTAAACCAGGTCACCAGACCAATCACCTGGACTCAAACTAAGGTTTCCCCTTGTACTATGGGCACCAGACGACGGATACTAACTGGGGGCGTCATCGCAGCACATCCAGATTCAAGTCAATTTAGAAAAGTTGAAATTGACCTGACCGGGAATCGAAGCCAGCGTTGCGCAAGAGGGAGCTTGGCGTTGCGTGTGCAGATCAAAGAAATCGTACCACGGTGCGCCGCTTTTTCATACCTTATACGAATAGCTTTTCAAGGTATTATTTATTTACTGAGGTCCCGGGTTCGATTACTGGTCAGGTCAGTATGCAAAACGTTATTTTCTATATAGTCTCGGGTCTGGGTGTTGAGGTACCGTCATTGATTCTCATATCTGAAACACGAGCGCTATAGCTACTTACTATATCAGAGCAATGTATGTGATGTTGTTCAAAATTTATCTATTTATAGTTATGTATCGTATTTGTACAGTAAGTAGCCTTAATAATAAAAATGCTACCCAAATTTACTATTCCACGCGGGCTATTTCACCGTAAGATGTATTGAATAGAATACACTATTGAACATAAGATAGATAGATAGATAGATATACTTTATTGCACAAAAACTTTACAGAAATAGGTTTTACAGATTGATTATAGTACAATATAGGCGGTCTTATCGCTAGAAAGCGATCTCTTCCAGACAACCTTAAGGTAGAGGAAATAGTAGATGGCAAGAAATGGGTACGGCCGTGCAACATTAATAAAGTTTTATTTCTTGAATTATATTCATAGTATAGCATTATAAACATACATAAACTCATAGATATAAGCGTTGCATAAAACATGTTTCGAAAGATATGAAGAATTTTATAACGTCATTTGAATATCGTTCGCATTTATATGATAAATCATTTGAATTAACATAGGACATCAACTCTTTTGATCTTTATAAGATGTCCATTTATCATATCAAATTTCTTTAAAAAAAATAATTTTTCGTTGATAACAGGGAGTAATGTGTCCCGATTTTTAGCTTTATTAGTTCCTACCTTGAAAAATTCGGATCCATATAAAATTTCACCCCCTCTTTTAGAACGTTAGGGGCATATTTGTAAATAATAAAGGCACAATTATTGCTAGTTATAAATATTCCGCAAACCAATTTTTAGCTTTCTACATCGAAACTTGCGGACTGCTCCATTCAAACTTCAATCCCCATTTAAAGAAAGAAGGGGGGTTGCAAAGAAGAAAAAAGTAGCCTATGTCACCCTCCATTCCTTAAAATATCTCTATTTAAAAAATAACATCAATTCATCGCTCCGTTTTGTCTTAAAAGATGGACAAACAAACAGACACACATCCTCTTTCTCTTATAATATACCTACAGATTTTTTATATTGCATTTATTGACCTCATCCTACTTGATATTAAGTGATCATGAGGTCTTAGCGTAAGAGCGACCAGTACTGTACAATAAAGCTGTTTACTAGACTTGTAGTCCTTACCTTGAAGGCTCGATCCCTGCTACTAACGCAGCACCCTCAGGAGCTCTGGAAACTTTACTCACACACAGATACACTACAACACAGAAGTGATTGTTATTTGGCTGCGGTCTTCTGCAAGGTGGTGGTTAGGTACACCAGTCGGGCTGCTCCAGTTCGAGCGATAAAACGCTATGCCCTAACTCGCTTATTGATTGATTGATTGACGCACCACACCCAGCCAGGACGCAATGCCTGATCCGGCAGAACCGGCACACCAGGGGTCACAGATTTTTGTAAGGAGGGACACGCTCTATATATATATACAGTCATACATAATAAACATTTGGTAGATAAATATTGATTACAATAGAAGACCTAATAGTGCCTAAAATTAACATGCTGTTAAAACATATTTATTTCTTACATGTTCGGACATGAAAAGTTAGTGTATACAGTAAAGTAAACTTAAAATATATGATTAAAGTTTCAGAGAGAAAATTTAAAATAAGAGGCTAAATATTCACTGCTAAGCTAAAATTTTACATGATTATGTAGTTCATGTTTCAGTAATTAATATATTATTTTATTTATAATTTTCTTCACACCCAAACTTAGCCTTCAACCTTCAACAGTATCATAACGTATACAATAATATCATAGAGTATACAAGTATCAGAGATTGTCTCGCGTGGGAACCTCGAATGCCGTCGAGCGACATCTATGTGTTAACTAGAGCGGAAAAGTTCTGTACGAATGATGTCTGAGTGTCTTAGAGCATTAAAGTAACTGGAGCAGGCGTAGGAAGGTGAGAAAAGGCAATTGTGATCTTATGTGATGTAAAAAAATTAACGATTGTCTAACTCAACGTATGTTTATGTTTATCAATGTATGTATGCATGTTTTGAAATGATCATTGCACAGTTTTCATTTCATGTATCAATTAAACATCAATACTTACTCCAATTTTTTTAAATAAAAAATAACAAAATTACTCTACAGGAATATTTTTTAAGTACCAGAAAAATTTTAACCACAGTATCAGTATCAGTTACTTATTACATTTATGTATTTATGAATAAAAAAACGGACTAAGTAATTTATCTCTTTAAAAGAAGTAAATAGCAGGCAATCTATCATTTTACTACGACTAGCGCGCATCAATACTACGTTTTCATTGAATAATCGCATCGTTTCCCTGTTTACGCACACACACTCATAACGCGGGTGTGTGGCGGGGCGGGAGAGACGCAGCGGGCGGCGAGGCACGGCTCGGGCGCAACCCCTCAACCCCGCGCCCGCGCAACGTACTAGTTTCGTCTTGACCGTTGACCGTGACCTACTTAACGTCACATGACACGCGCGCGCGAAATTAATCACTGGACTGAGAATTATTTCTTGTGGACCAGGCCACACGGTTCGTTTTACGTGAGTAGACATGCTCAAGGACGAGGAAGACCGGCGCTTTCACAACACTTGTACGACGACGTGGTTGTGTACTTCGAAGAAGACCCGCGAGAAAGCACTAATGATGCCGCTCGTTAGTTTGGCATATGCTCAGTACTCCGCCTGGAAAATAATTCATTCGGACGGCTTGCATCCATACTAGTACCAAAAAGTACAACAGCTGACGTCCGTGGACCGAGCGCCAAGGATTGCTTTGTGTAATTGATTGTTAAACAATCGTAACGCCAATGTATCGTTTTCGAATGAATGCCTGTTTACGCGGATTGGAATCAATTTTTTTATTGAGATTAAGTGAAGTGTTTATGTTAGTGAACCAAACACAGTTGAAGTGTTAAAGCAGTGAATTTTAGACTCTTTTAACCAAGTGCGACAACAACAAAATGTCCTGTAAAAGGAAACTGACATAAAAGGGCGCGCCTGTGCATTGATAATGAAGGTAAACATTTTTAACAATTATTAAAATCCGTGTAGGTAGATTTTGTGTAGATTTTAGGACGATACAAAAGTAATGCACACAATACATAGCTCTTTAAATACGCCAAGATTCGTTTCAATTGTAGGTTAGTAGCTACCTAGTTATGAAAACGTGATATTTTCGACAAATAAGTAGATACCTAATAACTAAAACGTAACGTAACGTGTTGCAAAACGTAACGTGTTTTTCCTAAGCAAGAAAAAGTATTAAGGGAGAGTTAGATTACAAAATGAAAGTGTTTTGACTAATTTGATCATTATTACGCTTACGCGCGGAAGCGCCCTTTTGGGGAACTCAGCTGAGTGGGCGTTGTCAGTGCACTCTCAACCTTATTCCGATTTCATATTAATTTGTTTTTCTTTGAGAAAGGTAGTAAGGTAGTAGGCAGTAACCTGCGATAGTGAAACAAAATGTGCGTATTTCATTGACATGTTGCGTGCCAATAGTTTCATTGAGTAAAAAGACGGATGTCCACACATTTTTTGTCAATTTCAGTAAAAAACAAAGCGTAATAACTCTGTCATTTTTAATCGAAAAAAAAATCGGTTTGCACTTTTACAATTAAGACCTTTGTCTACATACGTGATTAAATTTTTTATGGTACATAAAAAATAACGGTGTATAAGATAAAATCGAGGTAGATTGACTACAAAATAAAATCAAAAGAATAAAAAACGATGAACATAATATACATTGAAAATTGACATTTCATAAATCAATTAAAAATCATGACTTACGCACATTTTTTAAATAAAACGATAAGATAAACACATGATTACGTTAAATCGATGTAGTTTGGCTACATAAAAATCGAACTCAAGTAAAAAAAATTAACATAATAATCGATTTAAACGAAGTAAACATGTCCAAAAGCATATATTAAACTAAAATATAGACTAGACTTAAACTTAAACTTTTATTTACAAGGTATTATTACTACTCTTATTTATTCTTTGTACTTGCCACCGTATATTATTTTCTTGTCATCTGAAAATTAACTTAATGTAAGAATGTGTTAAGGAGGTGTGGCCCCTTCTGGTACAGGTGCTTCTTGCACTTAATAGAAGAGGTCAACCCATGAACTATTACAAAAACTGTTTTTAGATGGAAAAAAAAAAGCAACAACTATATCACAAACTATTACTAACAAATTGTTACGGCCATCACTTTGACACACGTTTAATGCTATAATTTATTTTAAAAAGACTTTCTAATAAATCTATTTCTCCTCCAGTCGCACAAATACTCGTAGATTACGGACCGTCACAGATCATGACGATTCGATTTTGTATTCAAAGAAAAAATATACCGGAGCGTATTCATTACTATTCGAAGACAATAGTATTTTTTAATTATCTTAAGTCGCCTGTGACGAAAACAAATTGCTTATCTAAACAATGACTGTGACATATAAAATGTGATATTTGGTAGATGATATGATATTTGTTTTAAAGTAATTTGTCGCTTCCTTTTGCCGTGAACATACAAACAGACACACACCCACTTTCTCATTTATATCTAACTAGCGACCCGCCCCGGCTTCGCACGGATGTAATGTAAATACTTAGAAATATTGACTTTTCTATTCTATATTGCAAATAAAAACCTTCCTCTTGAATCACTCTATTTATTAATAAAAACCGCATCAAAATCCGTTGCGTAGTTTTAAAGATTTAAGCGTACAAAGGGATATAGGGACTGAGAAAGCGACTCTGTTTTATACTATGTAGTGATATATATTTTTTTATATTGCACTTACAATCGACTGATGAAACCTGCACCTTACAGAAAACCGCAGACAAATAACAATCACTTCTGTGTTGTTGTGTTCCTGCGTGTGAGTAAGGTTTCCAGAGTTCTTGAGGGGTGCTACATTAGTAGCAGGGATCAAGCCTTCAAGGTATCAATCAATCAATCAATCAAATATTTATTGCAAACATGTTGTAAATTACATACAGGTGTCATTGTAAAGAACTTAGGTTCAACATGAACCCCGTTAGGGCACAGCAATATTAAACTTAAAACTACAACATGAAATACAAATTAAAAAACAATTAAATATGGCACATAAAATAAAGATAACTTAACAATAATTAATCTAATAGAATCTAACAAAATATAATTTTATTCAAATACATATTATACAACAAGACCATATTGTAGGTACTCATTTAGACTGAAAACATCCACGTTAGCTTTACTATGCTTTGCTAAAACATCTTACAGTCCAAAAACTCTTTCAGCGAATAAAAACAATTTTTTATCAAAATATTTTTTAAATTGCAATAGAACTTTTTATCATTTTCTTCCTTTTTTAAATAGTTGGGGATTTTATTAAAGATTGTTACACACATACTAAATGGTCCACGTCTCACCATCTCTAATCTACAATTTTGTGAAGCTAATTTAGTATGGGGTCGCAGATTTTGGGGCCGTGAATATGGGCGACAAGTCTAGTAACAGCTTTATTATACTGTTCTTATCACCCTTAAGCTAGGACCTCATTACTACTTAACATCAGGTGGGATGAGGTCAATCTTGATGTGTATATAAAAAAAAACCAGCGAACAGCTAGTACATACCTATTAATAATAAATAAAAAAAAAGTAAACTTTCTAATACTTTGGCGGCAAAGCTGCGCAGGCGCCGACAGAAGATCTATATGATAAGAAAGATGTAGATAGGCATGTTAGAAACTATGTATTTTAAAATGTGAAATCTGTTCGACAAACTTGGTGTGAGAACTTTCTTTGCTTCCTCCTCCTCGCGTCGTATTCCTCACTGCTGAGGGTCGTGACCTCCCTTTTTTTCTTTGCTTACCCATTTCAAATGATAGATAAATGTATGTTTATGTATATTCAATAATAATAACAATAACGTTTTTGCTCCTGCAAAAAGCTGCAATTTTAAATACTTGCCGAATTGTGCGAAAGTTCCTTTCTTTAGGTTAATAAATCTTCATTTTCGTTTTGGCCAAAAGCCTGCGAATGTGAATAGGCCCCAGAAATGGGAGAATATATACGCATATAAATATAAATAATAATAATAATTTATTTATTGCAATATGTGGTTATATAAGGTCTTATTGATAGGTAAAAATAGTTCTCACAAAAACCCTGCAAGGGCACAGCAATCTTAGTTTAATTAGGCGACATATTAAATAAAAACTTTACTACTAGCTACTTACAATAATAATAATATGACGACCTCCGTAGCCGAGAGGCGAGCGGGCCTGACTTTGGCGACCGCCATCTCTGAGGTTCCGGGTTCGATCCCCGGTCGGGTCAATATGGGAAACGAACTTTTCCATATTGTCTCGGGTCTGGGTGTTGTGGAACCGTCGTTGTTTCTGATTTCTGTAACACAAGTGCTTAATCTACTTACCACAGAATCAGAGCAATGTATGTGATGTTGTCCAATATTTATTTATTTATTTATAAAAAATAAGGCGTTAAAGTTTTTGTTGAGAAGTCGAAATACTTACTTTGTTTAGTTTGCTTTTCAAACTCTAATTTATTTTCTAGTTTTCTTAATCGACCAGGGAGTTTATTATACAATTTTTATAGACATAAAATGTATCCCGGAGTGTACTAAAGCTAACTTTGAGCGTAGAAGATTTATCTTGTTGTCATGTCTCAAATATGCGATCTTGTGTGGGTATTATTCACTATGTTATAATGTTGCATATTATTTTTGACATATATATTTTAGCTACCGTAATTACTTTTATAATTTTTAGTAGTAATTATTGTTGTTTATAATGTTCAAACCTTGCATCTTAACTGTCCCATTGTTTATCCAGGATAAGCGGCAACATCCTGAAGGCAATCCGGACTAAACAGAGCAAGACCACTCAACTCGGGCGCGGCAAATTGTCCGTGAACAATCGATTCGACCGATTCGTTCATCTTAATCGATACTGGGTAGGGTTGGCACCATGCATATCATCCACCACTACCACTGGGTACTCTGGGCACGTGTCCAGGACCCCTCGATATAACGAGGCCTTTTTTTATGAGGGGGGTAAAATGGATGACAGCGGCGTGTGTGGGACTCCCCCGCCTAGAAGAGGCGGGGACTACCCGAACCAAAAACCCCCCCACATTCTCATCGCCTTTGGTTGGCGCCATAGGGAAAACGGTGGAAACCACAACAGCCAAGGCGCATGATATAATGAGGCCTCCTAGTCCCAACTTGATAATAGATAAATAAATGATAATAATTAAAAAAAAAATAATGAATAATAATAAATAAAAACTTTAAAATAATAATTTAATAAATAAATATTGGACAAAATCACATTCATTGTTCTGATTCCGTGGCAAGGAGCTTAAGCACTTGTGTTACAGAAATCAGAAACAACGACGGTACCACACCCAGACCCGAGACAGTATAGAAAAGTTATTTTCATATTGACCCGACCGGACATCGGACCCGGGACCTCAGAGATGGCCCGACTACAAAGCCCGGCCCGCTCGCTTTTGCCAATGCCATGTTTCAGGTCACAACTGGCCATCTACACGATTTTTGATCGAAGGAAAGGAAATGTAGACATATGAAAGTGACAGCCCTACCAAACGTAAAAAAGTACAGTTCTAATGGCGAATAGTCGTGTATGTATCAGAGTTTAGAATTGGTGACCGACAACGATTTGCGACACACCATTAGTGTTAAGACAAGTAATGTAGACGTCGTGGTGGGGCCAGGAGGAAGAGGAGGATGCGGTATTGCATTTGCCGGAGTCCCTATCCTCCGCGGCCGGTGGGTCTCGGGATTCTATCTGGCTCCAGGAGGGACAGCTGGAGAGAGAGTCTCGGGTGGACACCCGAGACTGGAGCGGCAGGAGCGGTAGGTAGCAGAGCCGCACAGCAGATCCGCTGCTGGGACTGGAGACGCCAGGCGTTGGGTAAGCATGGCGTCCGTTACCTCGGTCCCGTGAGGGCCCTACCCCCTCGGGACCGGGACGGTAGTCGGTTGGATAACATCGGATACTCATTTTTGGACACAAAACGAATCGTAAAATATTGAAACCGGATTAGTCATCATCCCTATTTTCAAATAGGATCAGTATTTAATCGTAGTTCAAAAATGTACTCAGATAAAAAAAAAGTCTCTTTTGTCCGCCTTTCAAACATTTCAAACGCCATTTTGAACCGGATTTAAACAAGTTATTTTCAAACACGAAACAAAGACTCTAAACAACGCTGAAAACAATTAAAACATTGACACATTCAGCTTCAATTTAACCCCTAAACAGTATTTTCGTTTGTGACTAACTTTGTACTGGCATTTTGCCAATATACTCAGTCTAAATAAGAACAGTGAGTCACATCCAAACAGTGAACGAAAAAACATAGAAGCATTTCTTTTCTAACGCTTGAAAATGGCACCACGAAAAGTAAGGCACGATGGGCGTGGCTTACAAAAGTGAGCTAGCGCAGGTACGAATACCGTTTCCACGGACGCCGTGAGTCATAGGCGCGGACCAATCACAGCGCGTATTGCATCCCATTCTATGAGATGACGTAGCTAACGACCCTTTTAACGAATGTCTTTTTGTCGACCTAAACGCATTAGTTTTAAAGTTTATTTCCAATTGTCTTGTCAAAGCACTGACGGTTGTAGGCTTAGTTTTAACAACCGACGCGACGTACAACCAACGGTATTAGTCGTACGTGTCAGTCTGTCTGCTGCGTGTGTCTCTTTCTATGACAATTTATTAAACAAAACTAAATTTCAGGCCAGTGATAGCATAACATGTGAACTGTAAAACTTTGTAATGTTCTAACTTACTTATTTCCAAAAACGGGAAATAAATAAGTTCTAATTGTAAATTTTCATTGTAGTTCTGAAACTGATTGAACCTTTGTTTTATCTTTGTTTAAGAGGTAAATTCCTCGGAAGTGGAAGTTTATCAAACATAACGCTACGCGCCATGATTGATGTTTTTACCGAACAGCGCCGTCTAGTTTCGAATGGCGGAACTTAATAGAGTCGAGATTTCGATGACAGAACTTACTAGAACTATGGTTGGTCGCGGCCGGACATTCTGGACGTTTCTACGATGGAAGGTTCGGGAACAACCTGCGGCACTATAAAAGGCCGGGACTAGCTGCGACCGGAGTAGTATTGAATTAGCGATACAAGTGATTACTTCGAAAGCGATCTTGAAGTGCGACTTGGGAGTTATTAGTGGTGTTTAATTAAAGTGTAACTTTTAGTCATTTTTATCGGCAGTTTTTAATGTCACAATATTTTGACACAACTGCCTCAATAATCGTGGCAAACGAGAGGATGTGATATGTGCCTACCACATCGGTAGAATGGCGTAATGATTAATCTAATTCAGCACTAATTGTGATATACAGCTTTCATGGTTGCCGTTTCACTGTCACCCAACTTTACTGTGAGCGAGGGTGAACCCTTCATTGCCACAACATTAATCAGTTTCAAACAAGTTTCAACTCTAACACCTTCATAATACAGTTGCGAACCTCTCATTTAACTTCGTGTTGTATTATCCGATGAACAAATGCAACATTCGTCCAATTTTGGACTTTATTGCATCGGTACAAGGATTTTGGATTACACTTACATTAGGAATTGCATTGTAAGACGGAAAATGAGCCTTAGCATAGATGGGTAGAGTGGAAATTTGTTTGACAGGGTAAATAGAAGCTTTGTTTTTGAGTTTGTAGGTAGATTAAGGGACTTTGAAGTTGGGGCGTGCTTGCCAAGACCAATCTCGTCCTAGCGAAAATATATTCAAAATCAGTAGAAGTCAACAGAATATATAAATACTTTATATTGCACTTCAAGATTGACCTCATCCCATCTGATGGTAAGTGGTAATGAGGTCCTAGCTTAAGGGCGCAAGTACAGCATAATAAAGCTGTTACCGGACTTGTCGCCCTTACCTTGAAGGCTTGACCCCTGCTACTAATGTAGCACCCCCAAGAACTCTGGAAACCTTACTCACACGCAGGAACACACCAACACAGAAGTGATTGTTATGTGGCTGCGGTCTTTGTCACTAGTCGAGCTGCTCCAGTTCGAGCGATAAATCGCTATGCCTTACCTCTCTTAATATAATAGAGAGGTATGGACGAGCATAATTCGTTCTTGTTCTCTGAGCTATGTATGTAATGAGAAAGCTTCAGATTGTAACTCAGCAATATTATGTCCAATTTAGTGTTTGTTTATTAATATTGTTTTGGTTTTGCAATTGGACTTGTAAATGCGAGACAGGCAGCGTAATTGAGTTTAGGTACGAAATAACGTTATTTATATTTTTGGAGGCGACAGCAGAATGAAGTTTACGTTTGCGGAGCGATTCAAACCTTTAGATATTCAGATTCAACCAAAGAATGACTTGACTTACCCAAGCATAGATTTAAGGTCTATGTTAAATCATGTTTAATGAAAAAGGGGTACTACAAACTTGATGGATATTTCAATGATAAACATATATATGGACATGATTTTTTTTGACGACCTCCGTAGCCGAGGCGAGCGGGCCTGACTTTGGCGAGCGCCATCTCTGTGGTTCCGGGTTCGATCCCCGGTCGGGTCAAAATGGGAAACGAACTTTTCCATATTGTCTCGGGTCTGGGTGTTGTGGTACCGTCTTTGTTTCTGATTTCTGTAACACAAGTGCTTAAGCTACTTATCACAGAATCAGAGTATGTGATGTTGTCCAATATTTATTTATTATTATATTTATGATTGTCTCCTCGCTCGCACACCATATTTTTAAGTTCCCCCAAATATTGTAAAGATTAGGATAACTACTGAGTTTCTTGCCGGATTCTTCTAGGTAGGATTAGGTTCCGAGCCGGCTGTAGCTTCACTTTTGGTTTATATTCATTTTGACGATGCATAAGTGTTACTTGTAACCTACATGAATAAATGAATTGATTATGATTATGATAGAAAAAAAACATGGACGAATTACCGTCATACTAAGTAACTCATTTGAATATCGACACCAAAACACACACAAATGTAAAGCACACAAGCAATAGATACGCAATATAGTAATAAAGTATCAACAAATAGACAGTTCATTAGTTACGTCATTCAAACGGTACGAATACAAGCACTAGCTCACTTTTGTAAGCCACGCCCGCCGTGCCTTACTTTTCGTGGTGCTATTTTCAAGCGTTAGAAATGCTTCTATGTTTGTTTTGTTCACTGGATTCAACAATTTTAGTTGCAGATGATGTCATTATCTAACTATCTCTTCTATCTTTTGACTTCTATCTTCTATCTAACTTTTGACGACCTCGGTGGCGCAGTGGCTAAGGTAGGCGACCAAAGCGCGAAAGGTCCCGGGTTCGATTCCCGGTCGGGTGAATTTGGAAAACGAACTTTTCTAAATTTACTTGGGTCTGGGTGTACTGGGATGACGCCTCCAGTTAGTATCCGTCGTCTGGTGCTCATAGTACAAGGGAAAACCTTAGTTTGAGACCAGGTGATTGGTGTGGTTGTCTGGCGCATTTATTTATTTATTATTTATTATTATTTATCTCTTAGTATTGACTGACCACTCAAAGGCTATACTTTTAAATACCCGTCGAAATACAATTTCTTCATTAGGATTTTATATGAAGATTAGCTTTTTTATGATTTTTTTTGTACATTTTTGGCTTAAGCAATAATGACACTCGATAATTAGGCTTAAACAAAGCTGTTTGATTAATGATAATAAGATCAAAATGACTAGTTAGTAGACAGGACAGTGGCTTTGTGTGATAAACAAACGATTATTTTAATAGGGCCAAACTACAGCTGAATAATCTGAATATGTTTTAAAGAAATCGTATTCGTATAATCGAGTTATTAATAATCGTTTTTTTTTATTTCCTACCGCAAGGTCGCAAAATCGTTGCAGTTAAAGCCTGCGCGAGCGCATCTCCGTCCATTGACGAGTCGCGGTCGTTGACCCGAGCCAGGAAAAAAACAGAACCAACCGTATTGGAGCAGTTCACATATCGTTGCAGATTTACAACGATTGACAAGACTATGTACCTAGCAAGGAAACTGTATAACGACTTCAAGACTTTCGCATTCCAAAACATCCCTACTAATATTATAAATGCGAAAGTAAGTCTGTCTGTCTGTCTGTCTGTGTGTCTGTTACGCTTTCCTGCTTAAACCTCTCAACCGATTTTGATGAAATTTGGTATAGGTATACGTTGAATCTCAAGAACGGACATAGGCTACTTTTTATTAGAAAATAAGGGGGGAGGGGGGTAATACCACCTTTGGAAGTTTATATGGAAAAATGTTTATTTTTGAAGTTAGAGATATGAAATTTGGCACAAATATAGCTCGAAACTTGGATTAAAATATATACTACTTTTTGTTTCGAATATTAGGGGAGAAGGGGGTAAAACCGACCATAAAAGGATGTAGTCCACGCGAACGAAGTCGCGGGCACAGCTAGTTTAAAATAAGTTAACGGGTCAAAACGCGACACCATTTTTTTTCAGTAGTTATTACGAACTACTTACTGCCCGACGCTTCGGGGTCGTGAGCACGGTCGGTGCAACCTAACCGAAACGTCAGTTCGTATTAACTACTAACACCTGGTTCCAATACCTGAAAAACGATCCGTTCTAGTCACCCATAGTAATAAATTATACGAGGCGTAGGCTAAAAACGACCGACAGACGACTAATGACAGCTGATATGGAAAGTAAATTTGAATTTAGAATTAACGACTCGTAGGAAAACGGATAGTTATTTCTGACACATTACGAATCGTAAAATATTGGAACCGGGCATAAATAAAAAATGGTGTAACGACGGTTTCAGCTCCTGGGTTGTGCTACATTAGTAGCAGCGGTCAGGCCTTCAAGGTAAGGGCGACAAGTCCAGTAACAGCTTCATTATGCTGTACTTGTCACCCTTAAGCTAGGACCTCATTACCACTTAACATCAGGTGGGTTGAGGTCAATCTTGAAGTGTAATATAAAAAAAAGTATAGATAAAATGGAACAAACAATGGCGAACTAAGCTGATTGCTATTCAGTCATCGTTCGAATAAGACGTAATACGTACATAAATGGTATTCTGAAGCGAATATAGGTGGATGTTATGAATAGGCTACATATCACTTTTGGACGAGTAAAGACATCATTGACGACCTCCGTAACCGAGATGCGAGCAGGCCGAACTTTGGCGTCGCACCTCTGTGGTCCCAGATTCGAATCCCTGTCGGGTCAAGATGGGAAACGAACTTTTCTATAGGTATTGTCTCTGATCTGGGTGTTGTGGTACCGTCGTTGTTTCTGATTTCTGTGACGCAAGTGCTTTAGCTACTTACCACAGAATCAGAGCAATGTATGTGATGTTGTCCAATATTATATTTTTTATTTATGACTTAAATCTGTTTGATTAGTGTTACGAACTCCTTATGAGCCATACGTTATGGTTTCTATATTCTTTTAAATCTGTCAATTTGACTTTTTCTTTCTTCTTTTACCTTTCATTCTAACTGTATTTTTTCCCTTTACTTTTATTTTAAATATATTCTCCATCACCCTATTCTGGGTTCCTTATCCCTCCCCCTTCCCTCCTTAACAATAAGATTACCAAAAAATAAAACGCATATCGACACAGATTTAACCTTTTCGAAATACCAAAATCAATTAAACTTTATTGCGACGTAATCAAAGTCGTAAATCTTTTATGAATTCGCTATGTATCTTCTGTGATACTATAGTATGCTGCGACTAGTTTATCTGTCTGTACGTGACGAGCACGGAATATAGGAGGTATCATTACGGATTCATCCTGCCTTTGTCTTGGCGCACCGCAAAACATCGTTCGCGATTCAGATTATTATATAGAGACATACAAACATCTTGGTAAAAGTAGACTATTATAAAGTACCTTTAATCCAACTTAAGTATAAAAGCGAAATTTTGTAACAATGTCTGGATTTTTGCATGTCTGAAAAATCTGTTGTCTGTAAAGTCTGTTTATGAACGGTAGTTTAACGTGATAATGCCGAGATGATCACGCCTCTATCTCGTTCATGTCGCGCTCTTGCTTACGGAACGCGACAATGAGTGTAACGGGACGTCATCTTTTTCGTGCATGCATCCCGTAGTATCGAGTTATTAGACGTTATCACGTCAAAAATAATCTCGCTATTTAAAAAACAGCATGAATATCATTTGTGTAGTTTCAAAAAGGGTTCTTTTTCATCGATCAACCAAATACAAACCTTACCTAAATATTAGGTTAGCCACAAATTCAGTAAGTGAGCCACTTGGGCGATTTGTGGCCCAGTCAGTATTACTATGGTTAAATTAATAAAAAAGGTTCCTGTGAAATTATTTCGCTAACAAACATACTCTTTCACGCTACACTACTAAAAGGAATTGGATGAAATTTCGTAGGAACAGATATGAGATGCTAGATTATCATATAGGATACTTTTTAACCCGAAATAATGCTGTAAAAGTCGCGGGAAAGAGCTAGTAAACATATATAAAAATCAATGCCACTTTTCATTGTAATTTTACAACTCAAGAACGGGCTCACCTATACAAACCAATTCACCTAAACCATCTACTAAATGTTCGGACTATTTAGTAGATGGTTTAGGTGAAGTTTGCACAAAATCGATCGAGCGGTTCGTTTATCATACTTTTTGTAACAAATGAACTTGCGTGCGAAGCCACGTCAAACCGCTAGTACTGTACAAGTTAGAATAGAATAGAAAACATCTTTATTCATGAAAGCACTTATGAATCAGTACAAGTTCAGTATTCTACCGCCGTGTGAGCGATGTTGATGACGTCGAGAAGAACTAGCAAGAATTTTGACACTTACTCTTTTCAAAATAACAATGATTCCTTATACCAGGTACCTAAATTAATTATACAAAGCTAGATTTCCAAGAATCAAACTTATTCTAGACCTATACAGACTGCTTCTATCGAGAAAAACCGTCAAGAAACTCGATAATTAAATTAATTATTAAAAATTACAAAACAATTACGAATTAGTATCATTGGCAATACATCTCAGTCTAGTTGCGAATGTGCATAAAAAATCTTAATCTGCACACAAGTCGTGCGTCTGTCTGTCTGTTCCTTCCTGTCATTATTCGTTCACAATGGGATGCGCGTTCTGCATAGTGCATTGTGCAACTGCGTTTGCGCATGATACGAACGAGAATAGTGTTTGTTGAAATGCTATTGAAAAGATACAACCGACTTACTACAGTTATAGAACTGCTATATCTTTCGACACGATTTTTTTATATTGCACTTCAAGATTAACATCATCCGACTTGATGTTAAGTGGTAATGAGGTCTTAAGGGCGACAAGCACAGCATAATAAATCTGTTACTGGACTTGTCGCCTTTACCTTGAAGGCTTGACCCCTGCTACTAATGTAGCACCCCGAGGAGCTCTGTAAACCTTACTCACACGCAGGAACACAACAACACAGAAGTGATTGTTATTTGGCTGCGGTCTTCTGTAAAGTGGTCAACCATAAGAAGTGTCTGGCTTTCGGCAAGGTGACTTTTAGGATTATTACAAGTAAAATATGTAAAAACTGACATTTATACTTAACCAAATTGAACCCACAATTTTACACACTCTTTATTACCTGACTAGCTGTGCCCGCAACTTCGTTCGCGTGGACTACAGGGTTTTTCCAGTTTTTTCCCGCTAACTCTCGTTCCCGTGGGAATTTTGCAATAACCTGTTGCAATTACTTAAGCTTTAAGTTTACTTAAGGTACGTGCACACCAAATTTCAAGCGTCTAACTTAAGCGGCTTAGATTTTTCATACAAAAGGATTTTCCCGCTAATTACCATTTCAGGAATTCCTTTCTTAGTGCACCTCTACGGTACCTAAGCTACGTCCCTTCCAAATTTTAAGTGCCTACGTTTAGCCGTTTAGGCTGTGCGTTGATATGTCAGTCAGTCAGTCTGTCCTTTTATATATTTATAGAAGATACCTGCGAAAGCCACCGCGGGAGTTTCATAGTCAGGGACCGTTCTTACCTGTGTTGGGCACATAAATTGAGAAACTTACAGCTTTTTAACTTTACCGAAGGCCTTGGGGCCGCTGGCTCTTGCTCTATGACATCTTTTAACGCAATCTCATCATCGTATTGGCTAATCTATCACATGAACGAGCCATTCACACTAACGGTCGACACATTGTACCCTACAAACACACTGACACGACGTCGTGGGAAAACATAAGTGTTATCAACACTTTACGAACAATTTTCACTGTCGGAGTAAGTTTAAAATTGTAATTAACCTTTTTTGGGTAGCTGCACTTTAATGTGATATTTTTTTTTATATTTCACTTCAAGATTGACCTCATCCCACCTGATGTTAAGATGGATTAGGTCAATCTTGAAGTGGAATTGTCTGTTACTGGACTTGTCGCCCTTACCTTGAAGGCTTGACCCCTTCTACTAATGTAGCACCCCCTAAGAGCTCTGGAAACCTTGCTCACACGCAGGAACACAACAACAACAAGTGATTGTTATTTGGTTGCGGTGTTCTGTAAGGTGGAGGTATTTCACCAGTCGGCCTGCTCCAGTTCGAGCGATAAATCGCTATGCCCTACCTCTCTTAAATCAAATCAAATATTTCTTTATTCAAGTAAGTTTTTATAAATCAATCAAATGTATTAGACAACATCACATACATTGCTCTGATTCTGTGGTAAGTAGCTTAAGCACTTGTGTTACAGAAATCAGAAACAACGACGGTACCACAACACCCAGACCCGAGACAATATGGAAAAGTTCGTTTCCCATATTGACCCGACCGGGGATCGAACCCGGAACCTCAGAGATGGCGCTTGCCAAAGTCAGGCCCGCTCGCCTCTCGGCTACGGAGGTCGTCAAATATAACTCAATTTAGAAAAGTTCGTTTCCAAATCGTACCCGGGACCTTTGGACCCGCCCTTTGGCCGCCTACCTTAGCCACTGCGACATTGAGGTCTTAAAGGAAGGAGGAAACACATGAGCCGGCAACGGGCTCCACTTCTTTATGGTCCGGCAAAGATAGGAGTTACAAATTTTTTTACCATGTTTCTATCACGTGTCATTTCCACATGTCACGACCTACGTTACATAAGACCCATAGAATCACCGAAAGTAGGTAAAAAAGAAGCCATACGAATATATTATCAAGGGCAAGCCTCATTTTAGCATTCGCTTATGTAAGAAATGCCTATTACTTAACTAAAACCCGTTTCTAACACGCTTTCATTAGTCAACTCTATGTATGTTTGTATGATTGTAAGCGACTACTCTTTTGGACTCGAATACTGGTTACATGCCCGGATTCCAATATTTAACGATTCGTAAATCTGACAAAAATGATTATCCTTTCTCCAACCGACTACAAGGCCTAACATGCGCAATACGTCAAATTCCTCGCAAGAGACGACAAAATTGTCGATACTGTTCATTGGCTAATGGCACACCGCACACGCATTTTTAGCCAACCAGTAGCTGACGAACTGACTTCAATATATGAGCGCGCTAAAAATAAAGTCGCGTGGCGCATGATAGTCATTTTTGACACAATACGAATATTGTATAAGAAATGTATAAGTAAAATATTGGAACCGGGCATTAGTAATTTAAAGTCTCGACTGGATATTTTTTTCCACATAATAATATGTCTAAATTTATTTGACGGGATTTAAAAACAAACTAACTCCACTAGGCCTAGCATGCGCAATAGGTCAAATTTCTCATATGAGACGACAAAAGTTTCGATACTGTTGATTGGCTAATAGCACACCGCACTCGTATTATCAGCTAATCAGCAGCTGACGCACTGACTTTGACGTTTATTAGGAGCGCGATAAAATTTTATCGCGCGGCGCATGCTAGGTCTCTACGCGTACGAAGTCGCGGTCGGGCGCTAGTCTACACTAATTTTATAAAATTGAAGAAATTGTTAGCACGCACTGATCTCTTATCTATGTAACTAGTCGTCTGAATTTGAAAAATATTTTTGTGTTGCATATTTTTTTTTACATTGCACTTCAAGATTTACCTTATCTCACCGGATGTTAAGTGGTAATGAGGTCCTAGCTTATGGGCGACAAGTAAAGCATTGAAGAATTAGATCGAATAATGACAAACGCTGTTATAAACACCCAGACTCATAACAATTGACCAAACAATACCTCATAGACCTAATTCAATCGACATACAATAAAAACAATGTCAACACAGTAAGGTATCTACATAGATAAGGTTTTATATACACTAGTAACACGTGATAAAGGCTTATCTGAACACGCCCCTATCAAATCCTATGTAGGTAGCGAACTATGAGCCATGGAATAGATGTTCTAGATCGATTGCAATTTCACCTTTATTGTCTAAAGCTTAAAATACTTATTGCTGTTTATTTTGGCGTAATGCATACATACATTTTAACTGTTACCTCTTCTATAAACGAACTTTTTTTATATGTGTATTTATACACATATAAGACAACATCACATACATTGCCCTAATTCTGTGGTAAATAGCTAAAGCACTTGTGTTACGGAAAATCAGAAACAATGACAGACAGACACTCCTCAACACCCAGACCCGAGACAATATGGAAAAGTTCGTTTCCCATATTGAACAGACCGGGCATCGAACCCGGGACGCCAGAGATAGCGCGGCGCCAAAGTTTGGCCCGCTTGCCTCTCGGCTACGGAGGTCGTCATTGCAACTATCTGCATGACCCGACGGTTGACTGACTGGTAGAGTAAGCTCCTAACATTAAGTCGACCTTTTGTACATTTTTGTGCAATAAATAAAAAGGCTCTAAACAATCTATTAAGGGCCAATGACCTTTGGAACCCTACCCATACCCTAAAAGAGGACTTTATGTTACATCGACCTTGCTAGATGAGCGAAGCGATGGCTGGCGCATACGTCATGCTTGTGAACAGGTGCCACCGCCGGGGACTGGTGAGTTTCTTACCGGTATTTTCTCGGTAGATATAGGTTCCGAACAACGGTAAAACGGAACGCCGTTTTATGTAAACTACTTAAATAAAGAAATATTTATATTTAAAGTTGAGAGAGGTAGGGCATAGTTGAGAGAGGTAGGGCATAGCGATTTATCGCTCGAACTGGAGCAGCCCGACTGGTGAAATACCTCCACCTTACAGAAGACCGCAGCCGAATAACAATCACTTCTGTGTTGTTGTGTTCCTGCGTATGAGTAAGGTTTCCAGAGCTCCTGGGGGGTGCTACATTAGTAGCAGGGGTCAAGCCTTCAAGGTAAGGGCGACAAGTCCAGTAACGGCTTTATTATACTGTACTTGTCACCCTTAAGCTAGGACCTCATTTACACTTAACATCAGGTGGGATGAGGTCAATCTTGAAGTGTAATATAAAAAAAAAACTTGGTATGCACCACTCGAGTAATTTCTATCGCGCTCTTACCAATTGTAAAAAAAAAATGTATTTCAGTTCTAAAAAACCCGCCAAAATATATTGTTTTTTATTGTGTAAAAATCAGTTCACAGAATAAAATTTCGACAGTTCATATATTTACGGAATAAAGTGGATGGATGGACATTTGGACAAACAGAAATGACGAATCTATACGGTTTTTTTTGCCATTTGGTTACTAAACCCTACTCTGCTTACAATAAGGTGAACAGGCGCCATTATTCTGTTCTAGTCCCAATTCGTACGTGATACAAACGACGTATGTATTATAATACGTCATATCTTATCGAAGAGTATCTCTTAGTAATGTGTATTTTATCAGTCAAAGCCAGGCGCCTGTAATGCTGATTTGAATAGAAATATTGAAAGTAGAGGCTCAATGCTAGATTTATTCAAGAGAGGTAGGGCATAGCGATTTATTATTTGCAAATAAAAAAAAACACGTTTTAATTCCCGAAATTTAGATTTTGTTGTGTAGTTAACATTTTTAAACACATATACAGAAAGACCGCCAGTTGTACGATATTTTTTTATATATGAGAACTATATGTAGTGATTCCCATTTCACACAAAGGTATATAGATTACAAAAATACAACTGTCTAAGCGAAATGTCAATCTTTAAACATAATCGAACTAACATAAATTGTATTACATTGTATTCCTTTACCTATCAGGGAATCTGAGTCCCTTCCCATTTTTAAATCAAGAGTAACATCTGTCTTTCTTTCTCTTAACTAAACGCAAACTTGTTTCCTTTATCAAAGTATTTAAATAAAGCTAAGCATTTGTTAGTGTTTTATCTGACTATTTCCTCTACCTGAAGGTTGTCTGGAAGAGATTACTTTCTAGCAATAAGACCGCCTAAATTGTACTAGATTATGTCTGTAAAACCAATTTCTGTAAATTTTTCTGTGCAATAAAGTGTATCTATCTATCTACCAATTTATTAACCAATGAAAAAGTGTTTAAAGTTTAATTTTCAAGTATAAAGTACAAAAAAGCAAAATATCTTGCATAATAAATAACACACAATACCTTAATGCAAAAGGTTTAAAAATAAATCAAATTTCCGAAAGATAACACTGCAGTAAGATCATTTGTTTGATTGTTTATGTAGGTAATCAGATTATAACAGTAGATAAAAATGCAAATTTTACCTAATGGATAAAACTCTTATGATAGCCATCACATTTATGTTTTAAATGATATATTTGGTACTATTTCACTAAAGAATAGTGCTAGTAATGGGATCTATTTATATATTTTCACTTTTCACAGGTGAAAAATGCATTGGTGCACCATTCAGCTAACTGGGGGAGAGTCGGTGGCGTGCGCGGGGCAGCAGGGTGGGAGTAGCTTCGCTCGCTTGGCAGTTCCCGCCGGCGAGTTAGGGTCTAAGCGTAACCCCACACTAGCGTTCTTTGAACGTCGACGCCCACGCAACACTGACGCGACGCCTGTGTAGCGCAGTCCTGGCGTTCGTCACTCCGGCAAGCTGCAGCGCCCTATTCGACCGCGCCGCTGCGCAAGCGTTGCGTTGGCGTCGCGTCGACGTCGCGTCGGAGTTGCGTGGGCGTCAACGCTCAAAGAACGCTAGTGTGGGGTTACGCTAAATATCATTCAGCCTGGCGCTGTGTTACGGTTTTTACCGTTTTTTCCATGGCGCCAACCAAAGGCGATGAGAGTGTGGGGGAGATTTTTAAATTGGGGTAGTCCCTGCCCCTTATAGGCGGGGGAGACACACACGCTCCTGCCGTCCCCAATACACCAGTGTGGTGCAAAACTGCATTTTCTCCCCCTTAAAAAAAGTGGCTTGTGTGGAAATCCCGCGCTGAAAGAAGGCGGGGACTACCCATTACACTAATTGACGCATGTCAAATTGCAATAAATATATTGGATATGACAGTTTTGACAGCTATCAAATCATCCCTTACTGTTGAAGTTTAGTTAATACCTCGTAATAATCGTAATTTTGACACCAGTTGAAAGATCTGATTGTTTAGTACAATTATTTATTTATTACTTTATTCATATTTATGTAGACTATGTAGACTGCTTGCTCATACATAATACTCAACTTTCTGTAATGGATTTAATTATCCAGATGATCGGGTGACCTATAACACAATGTGAAAATTAAGAAATAAAGAACATTTAGATATTACTTTTTCTTTCCATATTAACAAACAGCATGAAATAACTAACTCAATTACACTGTACTTTTTAACACGAATATAATAAAGATAACAAAAATGTGCTAACTTCTTTTTTAATTTTATTATACAGACTACCAGAAGCTTCCAGATTGATTTATTATTTATGTTAAGTTATTAAGTACATTTAACAAAACTTCTGTAAAACACTGTAATTTTGTCCTTGAAACGTTTGCTCCCTTCAGGAAGAAGCCCTAAACTGGGGTAAGCCATAATTGTTTTATACTTACTAATTTGCCCGAGGATATACGCCGGGAACAAAACAAAAATATATTTAAAAGAAAACTAAAAAAATTATTTAACTAACTTAGCTTAGCAACTTATATATTTATTAGACTCATGATCGCACAGACAAACTATGTAAATAGTTTTGTGGGACTACTGTCAACTTTTTTAAACCACTGTTTGTTTAATAAATAAATAAATAAAATAAATCTTTATACCAAATTTTCATCCAATTCCATTCAGTACTTTTTGTATGAATGCATAACAAACATACATATTGACATTTGCACATCTATACATTCTTACAAGCTGAGGATATATATATAAATATAGTTAACTTAGTAATATAAGTAGGATACACATTTTTATGAGAATTTTTACCTCATTTACTTTTATTTTGGCACTTATCTTAATAATATAACATATGATACATTTGGTGTCTAGTTAGGAATTAAATCGCATTCTAGTTTTTCTTATCTTCATGGGAGCTCTTCATAGAATAAATGATTAGAGTCAAACTCTGATTTTTTTACTTCTCAGATTATATTCAATTACAAATTTAACCAACTTGACCAAGGGGATTTATTCGCTTCTATCAGTTTCTTTAAACAAAGCTACAAAAACATATTTTTTTAATTTAGTTGCTTTTTTGTTAATTTAGGTAATTTCGAATATAATCAGTTTGAAAACAAAACATCTTGCATTTGGACTTGGGAAACTCTTGTTATTAAACACAAGTCAAACAAGAATTAAAGAAAGTTTTAAAAAAAGAAAACAATAAGGAAATTAATTCGTAAATTCACATCAAGTCATTGTCTAATAACAGACTATACATTAAATAGCATTTACAGGCAAAGATTACCTGCAATTACAGGTTGATACCGACGTATTATTTAGAACCAGGAAAATAGAATACCAATAACAAAAACCAAATAACTAGTCAGACAAATTTCATGCAATTTTTCCTCTTACCACAACTAAATTGCATTTCAAATATCACGACAGTATGAACAATACCCTATTATAGTTATTTCGCGATGTACTTTCACCTTTGAAACACCACAGAGCGATAAAAATCAGCAAATTGCTGTCGTGAACTATTTCGCCATACCATGAATGAAAAATAGAACTTGTTGAAAAAAATATGCAAATTCGACTTACCTGTGGATGTTACGTATTTCGTGAAATCCGCGCTGCCGTGAAATCACATATCACAGGTAGTATTATGATAAGAATGCGTGATAAAAGGTAAATAAAGATGCACTCAACACAGCTTCAAACAATATGGTCAGGCAATGCGACACTTGAGTCCAATTGGCGCTTAACACTAACGCGTATAAAAACAATAAACAGCGCGCACGAGGAATAATTTAGCAGTTCAAAGTAAATACCGTCGTATAAATTATTTCCACATCGGTTGGCAAACCATCCACTCAAATGCTGTTTGAATTGATTGATTGATTTGGCGTTTCATTCTAAATATTTTATCAAACGTTCATTCGTGAACGAATGGTAAATTGATTTTCGTTCTGAAATCTTAACGATGACGTTTGCGTTTTGAACTGACCTCTCGAACATAATAACAAAATACCCTCTCGACCAGACTATAATAATTAAAGGGATTTTGTGAAGGATCCTCAGGAAATAAAGAAGACTAAACTTAAACTCATGTTCTGTCGTAATAATCTGTAACCATGTGGAGTTCGCTTAAGAAGCTAAGTTATTTATTACAAAAAGAAACAGCAGAAGAGTGTGCTGTCAGCAACTGTTTGTCAACGTCAACTTGCTGTCAAAACATTTTAGGGGAAATCGATTGAGTTATTTTGATTTAGTTTTATAAACAAAATTTATATAAAAATAAACAGTTAAGACGCAGATTTTACTTTAATTGCAGTTTATTGTATCTAATCAACCGTTTCAGTTATCGTGGTGCAATTTCTTAATTGAAACAAGTGACATAACCTAAAAATGGAAGACGAATTAAAATTGGAACAATCGCCGCCAAAATCGGATCAGACCGAGTTTAAAAAGCCAGTGCTCATAGGGCGCATCGGCAAGCTTCCAAAAAAGGTCAAGAGTGAGCCTGAAAAAGCTGTAGAAGAGGAGAAAAGTGAACCTGTAAAAGAGGTACCGAAATCACAGTCAGAAAATAAGAGCGCTCTTCCTCCAGCTGTACTTTTGAAAGAACTATCGACTCCAATACCTTACAAAGAACCTAAGTGGTCCGGGCTTTGCCCTGAAGGTAATTACAATCGTATTTAAGTTTGTCCACAGACACAGTGGATTACTAATTAAACAGTTCATCTGCATTTTTTATTTTACATTATTTTGTTTCGTATTCTAAATTATTATCATATATCGGTTTAAAACGTGACAGCAATCTACTTTCTGCCCGATGTTTGACCGACTTATTTTAAATGTTCAAAATGGAACACAAAAGTCTTTGTTGTGGACACATGATTTTGAGTGGGCAAGATATTTAATAATAATGTATATTTGCCAAAAACTTGAGTTTAACATATACAACAAATCAGTGGCATGTATTTAAACATTCCTGCTCACCTTAGAGTAGCGGTTAGTGTATGGGCAGGGGGTTTCTTTTCTAGCTAGGGATAGTTAAGAGTGTAGAAGCACTCCCCTGCAATTTCGGTGAACTTGAAAAAAACTCAAAACAACAGTTATTGGTTTACATAAGTAAACTTATAGAAGTTAGTCTTATCAATATTTCTTTATTACTTACATTATCATATATCTTACTTTTCCTACTCATTCTTCTGAATATTATTCCCAATCCTTCACTATCGCTTATGGAATTCTTTACCTTTATGAGACCCTTCCCATTTTTAAACTCAGGGTTAAATCGTACTTCCTCTCACTTAATGAATGTTAATTTATGTCCTCTATCTATAATTCCAGATGGGCATGTTGGTTGTCAGTAATTTTCATACACTTATCCTACTTATTAACATTATTATTGTTATTTTTTTTTTTAATCAAAACTCTTTACTTGATTTTATATATGTTAAATATGTTTATTTGTATATATATACAACGTGTTTATAACGAATTCCCATAACTCTAGGATTAAATTCTATGCTTAAAAATAATAAGAATTGTCTTTGGAACCTGTGTCATAAAGTACATACTTTCGAAGTAATTAATATTTTTCATGTACAAAGATATTAAATTGACACCCATGTTCTGCGTCTTTATTTTGGCGACGTTGTCAAACTTATTTATTGGAAAATTTACGCACGGGACTTCCCCATCCTAACTAGTGTAGTGCAAATTGCGCTGGTATCGATATAGCATCACGACCAAACAAAAAAGTTTTTTATTATTTTCATAAAGTCGCACCCTCCGGCGAATAAAGTCGTATTTGACGTAACGTGTTACGCGGCTTACGACTTTACGCCGGGCTAATAAAGACTTTATTCGCCGGAGGGTACGAGGCTTTCGTTTTGCTTACAACAAAGAACTACTATTAATCACATAAATCTAATAAAAAATTGACGGCATCTTTGTTGCTTTTGTGGTTGTCTAAAAGCTTAAGTTGTTCGTCTACACCATAAAACTAAAACGTCAAAATCTTTTTCAATTAGAAATCTTTTATGACTTTTTCATACACGAGGTCACAATAAAATGGCTAATTTATAATTTAATGGTTAAAACATCACAAATACAACACATTAAATGCATCTGAATGAACACAATGAGTGTGATTATTATTGTAACATCAAAAATTTTTCCTTCAAACTAAGAAATTAAAATGAGAAATTAATACGAAACGACATTAATTTAATACAAGCAAACAAACATTCTTATGATAGCCGATTGCTCCATTTGATATCCTAGACATTAGTCAAAGACGTCACTTCTTTGTGGATCACTGAAAATAACAGATTTCGTAATAGTTGTCTCGTAAAACTTTCTTGATTTTGCATTCTAATCGGGAAACACTAATAGGTATCGATCTTGTTTACACGCGATTATTTTAGTCTCTTCCCTAAATTTTTCGTTTCAACGATAAACGAGGGAACTTCTATCGGGCCTCCCTTTCACACAGGTGTAGCGTATTCCTAAGTGCAAGAGAGAGCAAAGTAAGTGATATAACAATAAATGATATGCATGTGTGTGTGGCTCCTCCATTTCGTATTAGGGGTGTACAATTTGTACCTACATATTTTAAGAAATAAATAAAATTTAACTTTTTGATATTTGACCACAATTGTTAAAAATGTAATTATTACTGAATGAATACAATACCCATTTACGAAATTGCGCCATTTCGACAGTGAGAAGTAATAAATCATAATTTTAAATCAATATTTTCACATATTGGCCTGCTTTTTTTTTGTTATGTGCGGATTTTTGTATGACATGCTCAACGCAAAACCTACATATTTAGTTTATTCTGAATGTGTTACCATGTTCTAATAGTTCACGATTCGAAGGGTTGCAAAGGTCGGACGACGGTTGGTTTAATCTAAGTGTTGTAACACTTATAACACTTAGATCAAACTTGCCAAACTCTCTAAAGTAAAAAAAAACTGGGCTACACATCAGAAGAAGAAGATTAGTCACAGATTAGGAGGCCATATTTTCCGATATTTGCAATGTAGTTGGTTTATTAATTAATTTTTAAAATAATTTTTTATTTTTGGTTTACTCAAACTCTACAGAGAAGGACTCGTAGGTAAATTTCAATGTTATTTAATAAAAATTGAATGTCACCTACCGATATTAAATTAATTTTTAAAGCGCATACTAATCCTTACCTTGTGATAGCCCTAGTTACTAAGCTGACCTGAGTGACAGTGGACGAAGACGCACGCACACAAATGCGACATGTCGCATTTGTGTACGTGCGTCTTATAAATAAGTACGATCATTCATACATTTCGAGTGCTAATAGGCGACGTTGTCGCTCATTACATTAAGGTGTTTCACATGGGTAGTCGATTGATATTGGAATTAGTTTGTATGAAAACTAGAAAACTTTTTTTTTTGTAACTAATAAAAATTGGCACATGCAGTTCGATTTTCATAAGTGGTCTCGTCAATACTCCGGAGTTATGGGAATTCGTTATAAACACGTTGTATATTTGTATATATTTATAATGTAATATATTTATGAGTTTATGTATGTTTATCATGTTATACTACGAAATAATTCTAAAATAAAAACTGTATTTATGTTGCACGGCCGTACCCATTTCTCGCCATCTACTATTTCCTCTACCTTAAGGTTGTCTGGAAGCGATCGCTTTCTAGCGATAAGACCGCCTAAATTGTATTATTATTTTTCTGTAAAACCTATTTCTGTAAAGATTTTGTGCAATAAAGTATATCTATCTACCTATCTATCTATCATAATAAAAAGACGGATAATGTATAAATTGTGATTGTGTTTTCTTAAACATTCTTCAAATTTCTTCCAGGTACTGAATATGCATTAGAAGTACTAAAATCAGGAATGATCGTTGATAAAGTGGATTTAACGAACAAACCGTATTATGTGTTTGGTCGTCTCGCAAATTGTGACGTTGTTATGGCTCATCCAACAATATCCAGGTATTATATAATTCTTTGTTTATTGTAGACCTTTGTAGCTGAGAGGCTAGGAACGTCATCTGCGTTGTCCCTGGTTTGATTTCTAGTTGGGTCAATAAGGTAAATATACATTCATTTATTTTATTTTTAATCTTATGCAGATGACAAAAGGTCGGTGAAAAGTTCAAAGTGCTTTTGTCTGTACCCGATTTGTATGATTGTTATAGAGCTTCACGCCGCACTGACAAACTTTATATATTTTAAAGACACAGAAAAATTTCATCTCCCCTTGCGGTGCGGGAATCGACTGGGAAAGGTCGACAGAATGCCCCTAGCGTTAAGTCCACCTGTTGTACTTTTTTGTGCAGTAAAGTTTTTAAATAAATAAATAATAAATCAAACCCATGACCTTCACGTATCGCGCGTGCTGCTCTACCAACTGAGCTTACCGCAAGTTTGTCGAAATTTGTCTGCTGTATCAACCGTTAGCCTACGGCAAGTGCCCTCTGCCGAATATGTTTAGAACTACATACTTATCGATGATCGTGGGTTAGATTCGAGATGAAATTTTCTTGTTTACTGTCGTTTTTTCTGATACCTATAGCACAAATGCATGCTATTTCCTACAAATAAGGGCACTGTATAAAGTTGTCTAATATTAATTTATACAAATTAACACCATTACATCGATTCACCAATCACAATGCTCTAAGGTAACATGCCAGTAAACATTGCTGTTACATTATTGGTGGTATGTGGTGGGTCTTTACATTCCCTTCAATATGATTGAGTAAAGCTTTGGCTGGCACATACGTCATCCTTGGTAACAGGTGCCAGGGGACTGGTCTGCTCCAGTTTACCTCTCGAAACTAAATACTTACATGAGTTAATTGTTTCATCACTCATCAAAACAAAACTATGACTTGGTCCAAAGTGAGCTACATATAGCAATAAGTTAGATACTTTTGTAATTAATCTACTGAGTTTCTTACCGATGTCTTCTCGGTAGATATAGGTTCAGAATCACATTGCATTGTATTCAATGACGATTCAAAAGTGTTACATGTGACCTACTTGAATAAAGAGATGTTTGTGTTGAGTTGAGTTTATGTTTACCGTTCTTCCAGACATCATTGCGTCCTCCAGTACAAAGCGTTTGCGGAGGAGGGCGAGCCTCCCAGCGGGTGGTACCTCCATGACCTGGGCAGCACACATGGCACCTTCTTGAACAAGGAACGGCTGAAGGCCAGCCACTACTCCAGGATACGGGTTGGGCACCAGCTCAAGTTTGGGAATAGCACGAGGACGTATATCTTGATGGTGAGTCTCATGGCTGAATTGATGGATTGATGTATTAATTTCTTTATTGCGGATGATGACTGGGTATAAAAAAATATTATTTCTTTTATATTGCACTTCAAGATTGACCTCATCCCATCTGATGTTAAGTGGTAATGAGATCCTAGCTTAAGGGCGACAAGTACGGCATAATAAAGCTGTTACACTTGTCTTCTTTACCGTGAAGGCTCGACCCCTGCTACTAATGTAGCACCCCCCAGGAGCTCTGAAAACTTACTCAGTTAGTTAGTCCCCTAAGTGCCCTATGTCGAATATGTTTAGAACTACATATACTTACTGGAGGCTAACGGGTTGCTACAACAGAAAAAAAACATAATCTACGATAACTTGTGGTTAGCTCACTTGGTAGAGCAGCACGCGCGATACTCGAAGGTCGCGGGTTCGAACCCCGCACCGCAAAAGCTGAATAAATTTTCTGTTTCTTTAAAATATACCCCATCTTTTTTTTCCCAGGGTCCAGATTTTGACTGTGAAGGCGAATCAGAGTTAACAGTGACAGAGATAAAGCAGAGAGCGCTGAATATGAAGTTAGAGCGAGACAGAATGATAAGTGAAGACAGGGAGCAGAGAGAGAAGGATAGACTAGAAGAGGAGAGGAAGAGAGAAGAGCAGGGAATAGACTGGGGGATGGGTGAGAACCTCTTTTAAATGCTTAGCAGTAGGGTCCCTTTTGCGATACCGGCACGTGGCTGGTTCTCCCAAAGGTACGTTAGGTTACCATCTCCCTTAAACAGCCCCACTCTGGGGCACTCTCTGGCTGCTGTTGGAATTTTATAGGGGTGTGAGCCCTCCTCTCCCCCTAAAGGCTGGTGAAGATGAAAAGGATTGCAGCCATCATCAGCAAGTCACTTAGGAAAAATAAATCATGTGTTCCCAATGCTCCCCACAGTTTGTCAACTGGACAAGATAGGTGGAAATTATTGAATTATCATTTCCCACCTCAATTAAAGGGCTTAGGGCAAGGCCATTATACTAGGTAGAGGCCCTTGGGCACTCAAAAATTTGGGGGCCTTTTCAAAAATTCAAATTCAAAAAGTTTATCGTGCTTAATTTTACAATTTGTACACACCGAAAAATGGTTAAGTAAACTTAAATTATGTTTCTAATTTAACTCAATACAAATTGATAGGCATACAATTTTCTAAACAGAATGTAGGTAGGTACAGAACACAAACCTTTACCTTCCGTACTAGTCCGAGACTGTTACTGCAAGGTAGCGATTTTGAAAAGTAGAAAAGGAAATTAGATATATTTTTTTTTTACTACGGATGACCATTTATTAGTAATCAAATAGAGTATGATATTTAATTTTGGAAGTTAGAATGCTGCCGGTTATTAGGTTAGAAAAATTGTCGGTCGTTCGGGCCCCCCTTAGAATGGAGGCCCTGGGCACGAGGCCCGTGTGCCCTTATAGTGAAGACGTTAATAGTTTAGGGGTGAGAGCCTTTAGGTTTAGGTTTAAAGAATTTTATTTCTCATAAAAACATACAGTTCACTTAAAATGAGATTCACAATCAAATAATATAGACATATCTTTTTTTTTTCCTTTGCCTCCGGTACTCAAATTTGGAAGTTCATATTGAACTAACATATTCCTTCAGTTTTGCCTCAAGAGTAATATTACTTTCACTCCCAGTTAGGAATAAAAAACTCAATTAAAGACTTACCTCCTCGTTCCAGGTGAAGACGCGGAAGATGAGCCCGATTTAGCTGAGAACCCTTACGCTTCGACTGCTAACGAGGAGTTGTACCTGGAGGACCCTAAGAAGACGTTGAGGGGATACTTCGAGAGAGAGGGCCATGAACTCAGCTACGACTGCGAGGAGAGAGGAATTGGACAGTTCTTGTGCAGGTATTTTGTTATGTACATGTAAGGAAAGTATGTTCTTTACTAAAAGTGGAAGTACTTCCGCCGTGCTAGGTGTTATCTGCTCGGGGACCAAGGCCCAACTACCAATCTTGGTTTGTTGTATATATAGTTAGTGGAGATCGATGTATCAATATGAAAAGTGTTAGATATGTTAGCTTATTAGTTAAGTAATAATTTAACATTTTTATTTTTTAATTAAAAGCATATTAAGTATTTTATTTTTGCAAAATAAATTTTACTTTTTTATCTGTGGAACAAAAGAATCGAAACGGAAACCACCATTGCAATTCGGATATGACAGCTGTCGGCGAAAATTATTTATTTTAATGTGGCGAAACAATGATTATTTTACCGATTAAATTGAATTATTGTGTCTCTAATCGTATTAAGAATTTATTGAAACATTTTCCGTTTATCTAAATTAAGTCGTTCCTAAGCGTATCGGTTCGTTGTCTAGGACGTTGACGTCATAATTGCAACAGTGACGAGACTTGGCGTTTTCGCGCGCTTTTTAAATGTGTTACACAAAATCTTATTTTTCTCTGGTTATTTAAATTTTGTACAGATAAATCGAATTGCTTGGGTTATAAAATGAACGGGCGCACATTTTACAATACTTTTTCAAAAACTGTCAAGTAGCCAATTGGAGCAACCCGACTGACCCGAACCTTACAGAAGACGGCAGCAGATGCTTAAAATATTTTTACAGTTCGGAGGGGGGTAAAATAGTGTTATTCTTCTAGGGTGGAGCTACCAATAGACGATGCTCGCGGCAACCCCGTGGTTGCTAAAGTGGTCCACCGCGGTAAGAAGAAGGAAGCCGTGGTGGCCTGTGCGCTGGAAGCGTGCCGGGTGCTCGACAGGGCGGGGTTGTTGCGCCAGTCTAAGCACGGTGAGTATTATATTTACTAGCTGTGCCCGCGACTTCGTCCGCGTGGGAATCTTCTTTTCCTCTGGTATTTTTTTTTTCCAGATAAATCGAATTGTTTGGGATATAATATATACACGCTGTTCACTTCTGTGTTGTTCTGTTCCTGCGTGTGAGTAAAGTTTCCAGAGCTCCTGGGGGGTGGTACATTAGTAGCAGGGGTCAAGCCTTCAAGGTAAGGGCGACAAGTCCAGTAACAGCTTTATTATGCTGTACTTGTCGCCTTAAGCTAGGACCTCATTACCACTTAATATCAGGTGGGATGAGGTCTATCTTGAAGTGTAATATGAAAAAATAAACAGGAGCATAATTTACAATACCTTATAAAAAACTGTAGCCAATTATTCAACAGCTTGACTATAGTAGATTTAGATAAATCCACTTGATCATCTCACAGAGTCTCGCAGAAGGAAGCAGCGTGACTGGAGCGCGGATGACTACTACGATTCTGATGAGGACACATTCCTGGACCGGACCGGGCACGTCGAGAGGAAGAGGACGCAGAGAATGCAGAGGCTCGGCGCTCTGGACAAGCAGGAGGACAAGCCGCTCACGTATGAGGACCTGGTGAGTCGGCCTCTCGGAGGGTGGAAGAAGGTGTTACTTCTGACCACCTAGCTTCTAGGGGGGGGGGGGGGCTAATCACATTTTCAGGTCAGCTCGTCTACGGCTCACTACACGAGACTCTGACACTAAAGATGGTTTTAGTTCCATCAATCTCAAAAATGTGTACCTTTTACTTTTTAAATCACAAGTGAGACTGTGTTGTGGTACCGTCTTTGTTTCTGATTTCTGTAACACAAGTGCTTAAGCTACTTACCACAGAATCAGAGCAATGTATGTGATTTTCTTAAATATATTTTTATTATTGTTTTAGGTTAAGCAAATATCTGAAATCGAAGCGAAGATATCAGCCGAAGAGAAGACTCTAGAACGTCAGCGGTCTAGCAGCAAGCCAGCCGCCGGTGACGGGGAAGAAGATGAATTGGACGCTTTTATGAGCTCGTTGAAGAATCAGGGTCAGAGCATGGCGCAGAAGGCAGATATATCCAACACTAAGGTACAGTATTTTTAAGAGAGTAGGGCATAGCGATTTATTGCTCGAACTGGAGCAGCCCGACTGGTGAAATACCTCCACCTTACAGAAGACCACAGCCAAATAACAACAGTTTTGTTTATACATATATAGTTAGTGGCGACGATAACTCTGACACCGCGATGTAGGATCGATGTATCAATTGGCTAATCGTGCATTACGTATGGAACGTTGTTTACTATGCCAATTCTGCTGACGCTGTATTTGTGTCGACTTGTAGGTAATATCGTAGGTCGGCACATTATATATAAACGTATGATTTGGTTCCAGATGAGGATCCAGAAGCTAAAAGCTGAGCTGTCAAAAACCCACAGACTAGCTGACCTGGCGAGACCAGCTCACTTTCCCCCACTGGTGAAAAAGACGGACTCCAAGATGGCCGTCAAAATGGCCTCCAACTCTGTCGTCTATGGGAAGAGGTGAGATAATGGACCGGCTAGCGATAATACCATTACAAAAATGTGAATTGAGAGCCAATTTCAATATTATTTATTTATAGGTGCCAGTAGCTTCGTTCGCGTGGGTACTTACTTTCAAAGTCGGTTTTACGACTATCTCTTCTAATAAAAAGTAGTACTTATTTTAATACAAGTGTCGAGCTATATTTGTGCCAAATTTCATATCTACTTAAAAAATATACATTTTCCCATATAAACTTTCAAGGGTGATATTACCGCCATCCCTCCTTATATTCAGAACAAAGAATACCCTATGTCCGTTCTTGAGGTTCAACGCATACCTATACCAAATTTCATTAAAATCGGTTTTGTGGTTTAGGCATAAAAGCCGGACAGACAAACAGACAGACAGACAGCTAGACAGAGTTAACCTAAAGTAATAGGTTGGGCACAAATTTTATAAGTGAGCCACTTGGGCTAGGGTGACTTGTGGCTCAGTTAGTATTTCTGTCGTACAAAAATAATGAAAAGGTGCCTGTGATATTATTTATCTTTATTGACGACCTCCGTAGCCGAGAGGCGAGCGGGCCTGACTTTGGCGAGCGCCATCTCTGAGGTCCCGGGTTCGATCCCCGGTCGGGTCAATATGGAAAACGATATTTTCTATATTGTCTCGAGTCTGGGTGTTGTGGTACCGTCGTTGTTTCTGATTTCTGTAACACAAGTGCTTAAGCTACTTACCACAGAATCAGAGCAATGTATGTGATGTTATCCAATATTTATTTATTTATTTAAACTTCATTGCATGTAAAAAACCATAAAAATATAGGAAGGAATACACCATATTGTCTCGGGTCTGGGTGTTGTGGGGACGTGTTTTCTTCTGGTTTCTGTAACACAAGTGCTTTAGCTACTTACCACAGAGCAATGTATTTGTTTTCTTTTCGGGTTTATGATGTGGAATATCGATGGTCAAGTACCATTATAAACCTACTGTCAATGTGCATATGAATGAAAATAGTATGTATTCTGTTATGAAGTAGGTCGTAAATCATTTTGTCAAACAATGCAATTAGGTGTTATTGGTACTTCTTCGTTGATATAGTATTCTTCTTAGAATGAGGCTTTAGGTTCTAGATATAAAGATTAATTTATTTTAACAGGATCCGTTTAAAAGAAGACGTGGAGAGGAAGCCCAAGCAGAAACAAGCAGTAAAGAAGATGGAAGAAGATTTCGTTGAAGAGATGGATTCGGATGAAGAAGATGAACAGAAGATGAAAATCACAGAAGAAACCACGGTTGAAGGTAAAGAACGAAGTGATGAAGACGAAGAAATAGTTCAGCATAATGAAGTTAGGGATGCTATAAGTGGAAAAGAAACAGAAGATGGTAAGAAGATTGGAGATGAAGGCGAAAAGAAGAAAGAAAAAGCTTCGGAGAAAAGAGAAAAACAAGAGAGTAGGAGTCAGAAGAAGGTGTATGGTCCTATGAGGCCGCCTGAGAATTATGTGATACCAGAGAGTTATTTTGATCAGGAATCTGACAGAGATCTTCCGGAAATAATGGAGGATGAGTAAATTAAGAGTTAAGTGTAAGGAATAAATTAATTTAAGGATATTTTTGTGTTTTATTTAACAAAATTCGTGGTAATGGCCAATTGTACCAATTTTAATGGTGGCAGACGTTCTGACAGCTGTCAAAACTGTCATGTCCCATGGATTTTAGTATATACGTTTTATTAATATTGGGTATAAAAAATATGTAATAGGTCCAACACTTAGAACATAACAAAAATTAAAGTCACCAATTTCTTTTTTAAATAATATGATATAGAGAGATAAATACAGTCAACAAAAATTTACTTAAATGCGGATGCGTTAAAATCTAGCGCGACGTCACTTCTGCGTACATTTTTTACGAAATACTGACGAAAACGCTCCCTCCACTAACAACTGGCTGTGTTCCAACCATCACCAATATGATTTATTTGTTAAAGCAAAAAATACGGTTTTACTAAATTTTGAAAGTTTATCAAACGGATTTTATATCATTGTTTTTATCATTGTCGTTATTCAAGTCAAATATTTATTTGTTAAAGTAGAATATATGAGTTATATCTCCTATACTAATACTAAATAAACAACACTTTTGAATCGTCATTGTATAATATACACAATGAAAGTGACGGGTTTAGAACTTATAAGTGTCGAGTGTTCTTGCCGGTTCTTCTCGACTTGATCAACATTCCTCACACGGCGGTAGAATACTTTATTTGTACTGACTATTCATAAGTGCTTTTGTGAAGCTTACATGAATAAAGATATTTTCTATTCTATTCTATATATACTCCGAAACCCGTAAATAAAAGACAAAATATTAAAAACAACTTTTAATCAGAAACCAATCACGTCTTCCCCAGTTCCTCCCATCACCATCAGTCTTGACCAAACATTCACAAGGTATTCAACCTTAACAGTAGGTACGGTTCTAAGGACGATTTTACCATCACCAGCTCCAAAGGTCCTTCATCACCTGTCCAGTTCTCCAAAGACAATGTCCAGAGTGCCAATAACGGCGACGATGTCTGCCAACATGAGGTTTTTACCGATTTTGCTCAAAGCCGCGAGGTGGGCGAACCCTGGTGCCTTGATTTTGCATCTGTGGGTTAGTAATGTAAGTTAGGTTAGGTTTCTTAACAATAAATTATACATAAATCGTCTTCTTATACATATAAAGATAAATCTGTATTTCCCTTGGTCACGCCACCACGTGTGAACTGGCTATATATTGGACAACATCACATACATTGCTTTAATTCTGTGGTAAGTAGCTAAAAATAAAATAAATAAAAATAAAATAAAATTTATTTATTTCAGACCAGAGTCCATATAGTGTTAATAACAATTAATCTTATACACTATGTTAGTAGACATTAAAATGATTAAAGTTAATTTTAGTGTCTTTGGCGAGCTGGACGCGAGTCCAGTGCTGCATAATAGCACTGTCTGCGTCCAGCCTCGCCGCGACCGTCTTCAGGAGGCTGTTGGCGCTGCCCCGCACCCGCCGTATCAAGGACGCTATGCGTTTCCTGATAATAGCCGAGAGGCTGTCAACTTCGCCTGCTGCGAACATGGCCGACGCACTGCAGTGGCGTGGCAGCCCCATCAACCCCCTGAATGCGTTATTGTATTGTGTGCGTAGGGCCCTGTACGCTCCTTGTGTGTAATTCGTCCATAAGCAGCATGTGTAAAGGGAATTACAATATGCTTTGAAAAGTGTAATTTTTACAGCTTTCGAACAGCGAGCAAACCTCCGGGAAAGCATATTAGCCCTAACGCACAGCGCCCTACGCTCCCTCTCTAAATCTAGATCATCCTTCAGTGACTCATTGACCCAATGTCCCAGGTACTTAAACCTCTGTACTTGTTTTAGAGGCGTACCGTTAAGAGTAATAGGCGGTACCTTGTAGGTTTTACCCTTAGCCTTAAAAACCAATAATTCACTCTTTGAGCAATTGTACCTGAGACCATGGGCCAACGCGTATCTCTCACAGATGCCAATCAGCCTGCTGAGAGCGCCAACCGATGGGCAGAGCAAAACCATATCGTCAGCGTAGCTTATGTTGTTAACAAAGGTACCGTCAACAGAACAGCCAACTCCAGCCCCGCTGAGGAGCTCACCGACAAGCTCGTTCATGTACAGGCTGAAAAGCATTGGCGAACTTATACCCCCCTGCCTGACCCCACTTTCCAACCTGTACATGTCCGAAAGCTCACCAGACCATCTGACATAGTTTTCCTGATGAGAGTACCAGTACTTCAGGATTGTCAAGTACTCATGAGGCAGATCAGTGTCATCACAAAGCTTCCTCCACAGGATATCATAATGAACCAGGTCAAAGGCCTTTGACAAGTCCAAAAACACCGCATAGACCGGCGTCTCCCTCGCGGTGTAGTACTGGACCGTCTGTTTGAGGCATAGTACAGCAACCTCAGTGGACAGGCCCGGTCTAAAACCAAACTGCGCATCGTTAATTTTGACACACGCACTCAGCTGTTGCTCAAGCAGTCGGTCCAGCACTTTAGCCACAATGGTCGCCAAAGAGATAGGTCTGTAATTGGACTTGTCGCTAGCACTGCAAGTCTTATTTTTTACAATAGGTACCACTATGGTTTTCAGTGTCGCGTCTGGTAGGTAGCCGTGACTAAGGGAAAGAGAGAAGAACATAGCCAGAACACGCGGTAAATGCGCACCTGCATACTGCAGGTGTTCAATGCTAAGGTGATCATGTCCCGGTGACTTGCCCCTGGTCATTTCCTTTAAAACAGCCCTAATGTCCTTGGCCCTAATCACAGCCACCTTTTTTCCCTTACATTCACTACTACACGTCTCACTTACATTTTCCGATCGACATTTTGTAGGTTGTACCTTAAAATGTTCCCTGAACATTTTGGCTATCTGAGAGGACTCATTTAGTCCGTTTACACTGGCTGGAGTACCCGGCCTTGGACTCAGCCTCTTTGTGTGTTTCCAAAAACTCGAGAATTTTTTCTTAACATGTTCACTACCTAGGATATCCATTTTTATTTGATGCTCATTATTTTGGCACCACTTTAATTTCGCCTTGAAAACATTTCTAGAAATACGCATTTTATTGAAAACGAATCCTTCTCGGGGCTTATTGTACAGAACCCATTGTTGAAACCATAACCGAGCTTCATTGTGAGCGGCTTTCACATGCTTGTTCCAGCCACACACATATTTCTTCCTACCATTAAACTTTATATTTTTACTAGAAACCGAAGCTTCAGTCAAAACGTCTATTATTTGGTTATACATGTTAGTAGGATGTTATTGGGAAGTCTGCCCCACCAGTCGTTCGGTCGAACAGCGCTGTTCGATCTCACTCCTGATGGAGCAGAACTTCCCAATAACATCCTCAAGAAATTCGGGTTACAAAAATAAAAACTGGAGGACTTACCAAAGTCTGCCATTTCACGTTCACGGTACACGCACGGACCTTGTTAAATGCATTATACCAAATGGCAACGCGAGGGCGATAATGATGACAAAAATATATAGCTTTTTATACAAGAGAAAAGGTCTTAAATTTAAGCTTACCATAAATACAGAGATTACTCAAAAAAACCTCATTCCCATATCACCGTTCACTTGTAGCATTATGAAATTTGTTAAGCAACCCAATTCACTAAAGTTGGAAAATGTTTGTTTTACCACTAAAAATAGTAATCATCGTCATGGTAAACTACTTCCTAACACCATCCGTTGCATAATTTGTGGTCCGTCAAATTGTGGTAAAACTAATTTAGTAATTGGGCTTCTTTTACATGAAAATGGACTGAACTATCGGAATGTGTATTTATACTCAAAGACATTGGAACAACCTAAATATGTATTTCTGGAAAATGTGTTGAAACTAGTACCTAAAATAATATTTAAAAAATTTCGGGACAATGATCAAGTATTGAGTCCACAAAAGGCTAAACCGAATTCCATTATCATCTTTGATGACGTTGCTTGTGAAAACCAAAACAATATACGTAACTATTTTGCAATGGGAAGACATAAAAACATAGACTGTTTCTATTTAAATCAGACATACAGTAAAATTCCCAAACAGCTTGTACGTGATAATGCTAACTTATTGATACTCTTTAAGCAGGATGACATTAATTTGCGTCGTATTTATGATGAGCATGTTAATACAGATATGACTTGGATAGATTTTCGAGATATGTGTGCAACAATCTGGAGTGAGCCTTATAGTTATGTGGTAATAAATAAAGATTGCGAAAAGAATAAAGGTGGCTATAGAAAAAAATTTGATACTTTCGTAACGTTTAATTAACAATATAAATACTGCAATTGTTATTAGAAAATCATTTGTATTTTGAGAACTGAAGACCAAATACGTTAATCAATTTTACTAAAAATGGAAGCAACAATAAAACGCAAAATAGTAAATGCTGCTGAAGCAGTAAAAAGAAAAGTAAGAAAAATGCGTGACACAGAAATACATAATGATAAAGTTCTTAAAACAGTTTTCAAACCAGTAACGGACCCTCTGTATGAGTTAGTGGATAAAACTAAGGCTAATGATAACCATGTCAATATGTCACCTAACTGCTGTTTAAAAGAAAAAGAAAAAGAAAACGGATTTGAAACAATGAATAATATCAATTTGGATAAAACACTTGTAAAAAACAAGTCCAAAATTGAACACGTAGATAAATCTTATGATGATAACGATTCGGAAGATTTTGAAAATAATGAATATGAAACTGATTTCAACGATGATGATAGAGATGATCATGATAGAGATGATGATGATGACTCAGAAAGTTCAAAGGAAAATAATTCTAGCTTTGTCTCATTTAAATCCGTAGACTCAACCCCAAGCAACCCTAATGAATCCACTTGGTCATTATCTTCCAACGTCATACAAGATGTTCCTTACGGTCTAAGAAATTCACGAGGAAAGTTGATGATGGGGTCAGCTCGTGTTATTCTTAAAGATAATCATATAACGATTTGCAGACAAACATATGAACGAACGAAAGGTCTTGATGAATTGCTAACAAAAAAGTCACCTGATTTAAATCTAGTCAATCATGATGACTTGCGGAACTACAAATTGATACTCTTGGATACAAACGTACATCGACGAGATTATGATCCTAAAAAACCAATAAAGAGTAATAAGGGCCAAAAATATTTAAATGTAATTAAACCACTATTTAAATTACGTAAAAACTCTGACACTAGTTTACCACGGGGAAAGGGACTTGAATTTATGAAAAAGCTGAATAATGGTGTAGACCTTGTCTATTGGAATGATCCTAATGAACTAGTAGAAAGGTTAAAGCTGTTACTGGCTTCAAAGGATGCTGGCAATACTGGTTTAGATAATGAAATTATTTCTATTGTAGAAGAGCTTCGTGAAGATGGATATATAAACAAATAAAAACGGATAACTTATGTTACTTCTCTTATTACTCCATTAACCTTACACACCGAACTACTGAAATGAATATAGATAAATTTGGACACCACGTTCACAAACGTATTCGTTTGTCTGAAATATTTGATTTCACTGAAAAAACTCTTCAAAAAACGGATGATGGTGATTTTGATTTACAATTACATAGATTGAAAGGTGTTCAATTCCCTAAAGAAGCAAGTGATGCAGTCAATAAGGAATATGTTGATAAAATAACGAAAAAATACTATACTAAGACAGAAGTTCAAGATATATGTAAAGATATAAAAACCGAGATAACAAAATTTCTTGATCACTTTAAAAAAGACTACTACACAAAATTGGAGATAAATAAGCTCATGTCAAATAAATCCAATCAGCATGATAAAACAGCAAGTGGTAAATGAAATTCATAGAGAGGCGCGTAAAAAGTTTATCCGCAGGAGTGTATTTTTAAAAGGTATTGATGACTTATGGCAGGCTGATTTGATTGACTTTAAATCCCTACAAAAGTATAATAAGGGATATAAGTATATATTTGTAATAATTGACTGTTTTTCAAAATATGCTTGGACAATTCCTGCAAAAACAAAGAGTAAAAATGAAATATCAAAAGCTTTTCAGAATATTTTGAATACAACTCTTCGCTGTCCAGAAAATTTACAAACAGATAAAGGAACTGAATTTTATAATGAACAGTTTGCAAAAATAATGAAAACTTTCAAAATCAATCATTATTCTACGTATTCAGTTAAAAAAGCATCTATTGTCGAAAGGTTGATAAAGACTTTAAAGACAAAATTGTACAAATATTTTAATTTAAATGGCACTTACAAGTGGATTGGTTCACCTCTAAATTTTGTTGTGACTTCATATAATAATAGTGTTCACAGTACTACAAAATATAAACCAGTCAGTGTAAATAAGTCTAACGAAGTCGAAGTAAAATATAATATAAATAAATCACAACCAAAATTATCATCAACTAGGAAAGCTAAATTCAATGTCGGTGATTTTGTACGTTTAAGTAAATATAAAACTGTTTTTGAAAAAGGTTACACTCCTAACTGGACAACTGAATTATTTAAGATTAAAAGTATACATTTCACTAAGCCCATTACGTATAACATTGAAGACTTAAGAAAACAACCTATACTAGGATCGTTTTATGAACAAGAACTTCAGAAAACCCAATTTCCAGATGTTTACTTAATTGAAAAAGTTCTACGTAAAAAAGGGAATAAATTGTTTGTGAAATGGTTGGGATTACAAAACGAAGCTAATAGTTGGATCGATAAAAATGATTTAATTATAAATTAGTACTCATTTTATATTTGATCATGCAAGGAGAAGGACTCCTTAACAGCTGTATTAATAGCCTGCCATTTGAACTTCATTTACCTGGCTATAATTATTGTGGTCCTGGAACTAAGTTACAAAAGCGACTATTAAGAGGTGACAAGGGTGTCAACAAGTTAGATGAAGCTTGCATGCAGCACGATATAGCTTATACAAACCTTGATTTAGAAAAAAGACATCAAGCCGATTTAGAATTATTAAATATGGCGAAACAGAGACTAAAATCACAGGATGCAGGAAAAGGAGAAAAACTTGCCGCTTGGTTAGTTAGTAAAGCTATGAAAACGAAAATAAGTACTGGTGCAGGGGTGAAAAATTTTAAATCTACAATATCAAAAATACGATCACACATCAATAAATTAAAACCAAAAAACACCAGTCATGCAATCAAATTAGCATATGCGGTTGCAAAAAAATTATTTGCTAATAAGAAAAACGTACGCTTACCTCGAATTATACCACTACCAAAATCAGGGGGTATATTACCATTACTACCAATTTTTGCGGGATTGTCGGCTTTAGGAGCATTAGCTGGGGGAGCTGCTGGTATAGCCAAAACAGTGAATGACTACAAAACTAGTCAACAGAACCTTCGGGAATCTGAGCGACATAACAAAACTATGGAATCTATCGCTTTAGGAAAAGGATTGTACGTCAAACCGTATAAAAAAGGTAGTGGATTATATATCAATAAAGTTTCAAAAAACTAATTAAAAGGTTACCCAAACGGGCTCTTACTAATATAGATATTTTAAAGTTTTCAACGAATATACCATTCTTTCGAGGTGTTTTTATGAAAAATCAAATGCCTAAAAAAGCAAGAAGTATGGAATGTGGGATAGTGAATTTAGATAATTCAGATAAATCGGGAAGCCATTGGGTAGCCTATGTTAAGTTAAATAAATATTGTGAATATTTTGATAGTTTTGGTGATTTAAAACCACCTTTGGAATTAGTAAAATATTTAAAAAATAAAAACATTTTTTATAATTATAATAGGTACCAAAATTTTAATACAGTCAATTGTGGTCATTTGTGTTTAAAATACCTTATGCATTTTTGGAATAGATATATAAAATAAGTAATTTTGTTTTAATTCTAATCATTACCAAAATGTCATTCACACTGTCAGTAACGGGTAATACATCCATCTTGTCAACGAACTATTTACCGACCTTACAACTAGAGGGTGATTATGAGTGTGCCCTTTTATGTTTGTCTACGTTTAATTCCATACCAAACATTGATAAAAAAAATAATAAATTTTACTATGGACATAATGAGGTGATAGAAATACCTGAAGGAACTTATGAGCTTCAAGATATAAGTGATTATTTACAAAGAAGAATACAAAATGCTAGTCTTCAATTGAAGTGCAATAACAATACACTAACGACCTCTATATTTTGTACAAAGCAAATAAACTTCGAAAAAGAAGATTCTATAGGGAGATTGTTAGGATTTAGTGCTCAAACCCTCAAAGCCAATATATTGCATGAATCACAACTTCCGATCAACATTTTATCAACAACAGTGATACGGGTAGAATGTGATATTAGTAAGTGGATCATATATTAATGGGAAATTGAGTCATATAATTCATGAATTTGCTCCAAACGTGCCGCCGGGTTATAGAGTCATAGAGGTACCAAAAAATATAATTTACTTTCCTGTAAATCAGCATAACATTAGCTGTATAAATATAAGAATATTGGATATAAATAATAATCTCATTAATTTACGTAGTGAAGTAATTCAATTATATCTCCACCTAAGAAGAAAATGATTGATTACAATAAAACTGAGAGACCGTCTGCTGAAAAAGTCAGTAGTAAAAAACCTATCAACAAAGTAACAACTAAAACCAAGAGGCAGTTGACAAAGAAAAATAAACAGTTTTTGAAGTTGATTGGATTACTAAAATGAATATTCTAGATATAACAAGCACACCCGTCTTCGATAACACCATTGATGGTATCGAGTTTCATTCTTACAAACCTTTTGTAACAAGTTTTAATAGGAATGATGAAATTCGCATACCTATTAACCAACAAGACCTATACATTTTACCATCAGCTAGCACTTTATATCTTGAGGGTAGTGTAAATGTTTTGAAAAACCAATCAACAGAAAAAGTATCTAGTGTTAACTTTACAAATAATCCATTGCTCTATCTGTTTCAAGATATCCGTTATGAATTAAACGGAGTTGAAATTGATAAAGTAAAAAATGCAGGAATAACGACTACTATGAAATCTCTGATTTCAATGAACGAAAGTGAATCAAGAATGTCGAAAGTTTGGGGTTGGGATATTAATGGAACAAAAAATGAGAACAGCGGAAATTTTTCGGTTTCTATTCCTTTAAACAATATTCTTGGTTTCGCTGAAGACTATAAAAAAGTTGTAATGAACTGTAAACATGAGCTTATACTATTGCGGAGTAATACAAATTTAAACGCTTTAAAACTTAACACGGGTGAAATAGTCGATGGAATAGATATACAGAAAATTATTTGGCGTGTTCCTCATGTAAAAGTATCTGATCGAGAAAAAGTAAACTTGCTTAAACTCTTGGAAAGAGATCGTTCGATTCAAATGGTGTTCCGGAATTGGGATTTATACGAATATCCCTTGCTACCCAAAACAACAAAGCACACGTGGTCTATCAAAGCATCTTCGCAAATCGAAAAACCTAGATTTGTTATTATAGGTCTACAAACAAACAGAAAAAATATTGCAAGCAATGATATGAGTCGATTCGATCATTGTCAGCTACGTGATGTTAAAGTTTACTTGAACTCAACTTACTATCCATATGAAAGTTTAAATGTAAATTTTGCTGACAACAAATTTGCATTATTATATGAACAATATGCTAGATTTCAACAGTCTTATTACGGTCGTCGGACTGAGCCGTTGCTTAGCGCGAAAGAGTTTAAAGAAATAGCTCCGCTTTTTGTTATTGATTGCTCTAGACAAAGTGATAACTTGAAGTCTGGACCTGTAGTCAACATTCGTGTCGAGTTTGAATGTGATCAGGAAATACCCGATTTGACGTCGGCTTATTGTTTAATACTCAACGATTGTATTGTGGAATACAAGCCCTTGTCGAACATTGTGAGAAAAATATCATGAATCCAGACACTATTGTTGTAGACGTTCAAGGGTTTAAAGATATAAAGAATAATTTTATAATAAAAGAGCTAGCAATAGCTTCTGAAGGATATACCCAAACATTTCTAATCAAACCTCCGTACTCCTTTGCCAAATTATCGAACGAAGAAAAAAAACGAGTAAGATGGCTAGAATCAAATCGAGGAATTTATTGGAGTGAAGGTTATGTTGATTATCGTGAATTTAAGCGAATTATAATTCCGTATTTAATTAATAGAAAAATTATAATTAAAGGAAATGAAAAAGTGAAGTGGATAAAAGAATTATGTGAATTATGTGATCCTATAGATGTAGGAGAAAAGGGGTGTAGTAATTTGAAGTTACTTTGTAAAAAATATTGTTCGGAAAATAAATTTAATTGTATCCACCATACCAGAGAATGTGCTTTAAAAAATGTGATTTGTATTAAGAAATGGTATGTGGAAAATCTGAAAGCAACTAATTTGAAATGTGAAAAATAATTAACTCTAACTACCTAACTAATAAAAGATATATATTATTAACTTTTTGTTTTTATTACTTTGTTGTTACTTTGTAAAAAAAAAAATAATGTTCGGAAAATAAATTTAATTGTATCCACCATACCAGAGAATGTGCTTTAAAAAATGTGATTTGTATTAAGAAATGGTATGTGGAAAATCTGTAAGCAACAAATTTGAAATGTGAAAAATAATTAACTACCTAACTAATAAAAGATATATATTTTTAACTTTTTGTTTTAATTACTATGTTAGTGAAATGAAACGCCTAATATTTTAAACATATTTATTTTTCCTATACTTACTATATACACACACACACACACACACACACACACAAATTAATTATAAAATAATTTAAACTAAAACAAAAACTAAATATTACCTACAATTAATTAGAATCTACAATTTAAAATAATATCATTATTATTTACAAACTATCACTACACAATTTTTTTGATATTTTACTAATTAAACTTTCCGTATGGTCCATAATTTCATCTAAAGTGTCTTTAACAACGTATTGCGCACTTATCACCACATTTTCTTCTGTCTCTTGATCTCCGTCCAAGTCCAGAACTTTGATCTGGATCACTCGATAGCCCTTCCGACGATCTTTTGTCTGAACGTACGACTGATCCAGAGTCTTCCTGGAGTGGCGTGACTCCCGCTTTCGCTTTGTGCGCTGCTCCCTCTGTTCGTTGACTGAGTTCGGCGGCGTTTGGGGTTGGCGCGTGCGGCTGAACTCCGGAAACCGCTCGCTGAACCCATACAGAGGATCCTGCGCATATTGCGAAAGCGGGAAGTCAGGAGTGTCTTCCAGCACCACGACCTCGGACGGAGAATTGTTGTAGAAGTTCATTATCTGTAGGCAAAAAGATGACATGATAACTAAAATTATTTTTATAAACCACCTACTAGGTACTACTTTAAACGTTAAGTTTAGAAAATGTAAGGATTTACGGATAAGACATAAGATCAAAAACTACTAAATGAAAAAAGATGAAATTTGGTAATAGACAGATGAAAGACTAGAATAATTTTAAAAATTAAACAATCATTTATAAATAAAACAAAGTTACAGCAAGCGATAAATAAAGTGGAGTAGAAATTAAGTTTAAAAAAATAATAATAGACACTTACTGCGTTTACGTTGGTGAGAAGTGCGGCGACAAACGAATGTGGTGAGAGCTCGATTGCAAATGAAGGAATGTTTAGTTTTGACTTGTTTTGCATACTTTACTTCGTCAGCTGAAATAGTAGCCGTCGGCACACCTTGTAATAAAAACGCTGAAGTCTCAATTTAAAGTTATCAACAATTGATTGCGAAACATAAATGTGCACATGGCTGACCTATATAGGTACCTACAACGTCGAGCGTGGGAACACGTGTAGATAGCTATTTCCTTTTGAAAGGTGATATCTGCCTAGGTGTCTATTTGCGTAAAATATTCGAGAAATATTACAATAACATCTTTTGGTTTCTAAGGCGAAATTAAAAATAGGTAGGTACATCAAGAACATTAAGTAAGTTATTGAAGATGAAATAAATGAAAGCCTGTATTTTATACATAAAATTATATTAAATTTATTTTACTACTTACTTTAATTCACAATTCATTGTGTTAATACTTAAAAATTTTAAACTATGTTAGTGGGTCTGACATTATAGATGGATAGTTAGATACACTCTGTTGCACAGGAAAAATACAGAAACTGGTTTTACAGACACATTATAGTACAAGTTAAACGGTCTTATTGCTAGAAAGCAATGTCTTTAGACAACTTTTAGGTAGAATATTTCATAAAAATTCAAAAATAAACTAAATTAGAAACTAGGTAACTGTTTAACAACTTAGAATTCTTTAATTTAAAAAATAGAGAAGTTACCCCACGCTTTAGTACTTATATTATCAGAGCAAATAAGACGTTTGTCATCATTACTAGAGAGCGCGACTTTGTTTACACTTTGTGTAAAAATTTGATGTTTGATTGATTTAAAGACTATGTTCTTTTTGGTTATAATGTCTTTATTGAACAAAACATTTTCATAGTGCCTAATTTTAAATTTGCGAACTACGCTTGCCTTTACTCCTTTAGCTTTTTTAGTTACTTTGTTTTCTGATTTAATGCAATACATTTTGGATCTCAATCCAACAAAATCAGTTATAATTTTTCCTCCCATCTCATCTTTAAATAATCCAGGTATTTTTTTGTTAAGTTTAGGAATGCTATATTCATTATTTGTTTCGTAATTGCTGCTATCAAAATATTGTAAAAACTGTTCTTTTAAGTCGTGATAGAAATCATTAGTATTAATTAAATAAACAAGCGAATCCGTATCTGTGTAACATAGCTGTACATTGTCATTATAGAAAGGTTTGACGATGTTATAGTGGAAATCGTACATATGACACTTAGATAACTCTAAAACTGAAAAACCTATGTAAATTGGCTTATCCAAAACTATTTGACTAGGCCTCATTTGTATTGCTACTAGATTATTAGTAAAAATTGCAGAACTATGAAAGTAAGGGCTAGCTATTAATTTCGAGGCTTGCTTTGATTTTTTTGTTGTATTAGTTTCATCTTCCCATTGGTTAACTAAATGCACATCTACCCGTTTTTCAGTGTTCTCCAATGTTTTGCCGAATACACTGTTGTTTAAAAGCTTAAAAAAGTCTTGCTCGAAAGTACTCTTTGCCTTTTGTCGTAATTGTGTGTTAAGTTCAATGTAACGTTTCATATATCGACTTTGTCTAAATGTAATAACCCTATGAATTTTACGTAATATTAATCCATGTTGCATACATGTTTTCAAATGAACGTAATGAATCACATAGTTGTATTTATTATATAAATTAGGAATTAGCTTTTTGGTATTACCCCCGGGAGGAATACATTTTTCGGGACAAAATGGTAAGTCGTTGTGTTTGTCATGTAAACTATGAGGATACAAAAGGTCTACTTCAAGTATGTAGCCCCACTCAGCATCCTCATCGACACTTTCTATGTCTAACAGAGCAATTTCATTCTGATCTAAAAATCGAAAATTTGAAAAAGGTAAAGGTTGACACATGCTGTATCCATACAGATTATTACAGTCCAAATAAACAATGTATGAGTCAGATTTCGTTTTATCATATTCCTCCATATATTTATGGTTCGCTTTAGCATATCTATGCGAACACATGCACACGCCGCCCCTGATCCCATCCTGAATCATTCGGATCATAGCTAAATCATTAATTAGTTCAAGTTGAATACCGGTTATTAGTAACATTGCATCAAAAGATAGACTAGGAGCTGTTATGTAAAAAGCTGGATCTAGTTTATAATGTTTTTTGCATGTTCTTCGAAAACTTTGAAAAATGTCAGTCAGCAAAAGAACATCTGTTTTAAGATACAAGTCAGTATATTCACCCAAATCTTTTATATTAAACTCTGACCAAACGGTTTGTGCATGTAAATAATCACTTTCGGAAACCTCGCTATCGGTGATTGAATTAAAAAAGTTTTCCTTAGATGGCAGAACTGTTTCGTTGTAACGTGCCCAATTTGTCATATAATCATAAGGGTATATGCCTTTTCGTGTTAGCAATTTAAACTGACTAACTTTGGGAAAATGATATCTCAAACGAATGAAATCTTCTTCATTCATAGTCTTAGCTAGTTTGTCTAAACTAGTTCCCAAAAAATTGAAGGAATCTAAAAAACGTAATTGTACGCACGCATCTTCATTTATAGCAATGAATTTGGTGAATGCAATATATTTTTCCTTTGTTTTAGGCAATATTCTAATATTCCCAGGAGTTTCACCCAACTCTTTGATAAAAAGGTGACAGTCATAACCAGAAAGATTGTGAAAAAATACCGGAATAAATTTTGGGATTTTGTACTGAAGATTACAATAGCGATGAGCAGCTCCGCGGTAACGTCCCGTGATGTGACAATGATCTTTTACTTTATCACGCCATAAAAAATGATTGCATATGTGACAACGGTTCGCTTGTTCAAATTCGAGTTTATTTTGTTCTGTAAATGTCATAGGCATATTTTTAATAAGTCTTTTATGAATGTCAATAACATCTTTGCTAAGAAAATTAATGAATTTAGATACGCAATCTTTCCCGCGATAAGTAACAAATCGATTGTAACTTTGATCGATCGATGAAACGATATTATACGCGAATGCAATAGGTGTATGTTGTTGCAAGTTCAAAGTATTTTTATCGGATTTTTCTGAACTATTTTGAACAGGTATCAGCATTGCCTCAAAGTCGGCATAAATAGCAAAAGGTACATCTTGTTTTCTGTCATAGTTTTTAAACTGTAAGACGGAGCCTTTGTCCGGTAAAACAGTTACTACTCCACCACATAAATGATTAGCGAGCTCATCAGGGTTACGAAAAAATAGCAAGCAACTTTCACACAAATGTAATTTCCCATGATGTTTTGTTACTTGAGATCGCACTAATCGAGGCAAGTCTTTGATAAGACAATAATGTGATGAAGTGTCATTTTCAAGAAGCAACAAATGTATGTGCCGGTCGCTGCTGTTCGCCGCTCGTTGCCGTTTGCCACCCTATTGATAAAATAGGATGGCAAGACTTTTGCTCCCGGTTTGCAGGTCTCTCCCTCTTCTTTACGGCTTGCCAGGCCGAACACGTCGTAAGTCTTGCTGTAATTAGATAAAACAAGCTCACTTAAATTATGAAATACAAACGAACATTTTTCGATCTTATAATTTAGTTGCAACTACGTATATCTTTTTCCGGCTTTGTATGATAGACAGGTCTGTGCTCGTGTAAACATGTTCTTACAAGTTTATACATGTTTTTAAGTATGCGTCATAATAAGTAGGTATGTATTGACTAAAAGCAACCGTTACCGACAATCTTATAGATATAACAACAGTTTTGATACCGGCACAAAAATTAATTGGTTACTTTAGGAACTCGACAGCAATATATAATTCGAGCGGAAAATATTGAATGCATGTAGGGGGTTCACAGGTCTCCGGGAGATCCGTGCGGACTGGCAGTACGGATTCCAGGGACGGAGACACACGTGAAAGCTAGAACATCGTTTCACGGCGACGGATTCGGTCCGTAACCAAGAGTTCGTAAAATTTTATAACGCTGTATTGCATTAAAGCGTCGTTTCAGAGAAGCGCGGGTGTTACCCTGCTTCGAGTGACGCATACAGGTCCCTAGATGCAACTCACATCACACACGCAATCACACAACCACACCGAATTGATAACTCTTAATAACCTGAGAAAATTATAATCACCTTAAGGAAGATCCTGCTTTCGCTTGCAATTTTCGTTTTTTGCTTGCAGTGTCCCCTTGCGTTTTCGCTCTTTTCGCCGACTTCTTCGGGACATCGATGTACGTTCCGCATTCAGAATCCGACCTTAAGAGATAAACAAAAGAATTAGTAAAGCCATCAGTTTCTGCTCTTTACTAGCAAACAGTTAGCTAACACAAAGAGTTGAAATTAATCCAGCAAGAGACAAACTCTAAAGTTCCGCAGTCTATTTCAGTACAGCTCTTTCAATAAGTACCGTACCAAACCCATAAGTTAGCATTTAAATCACGAAACGGAGTCAAATATAATCAGAGGTCTAAAACAAAATATATTATTTACCTAATCAAAAATTTTAAACCAATTCGCACTTTTTTACACTTACATTGGCTTAGTACAGTCCGTGTAAGTGTAAACAAGTCCAATAGTATAAAACCAGCTGATTGATTTGATTGTTTATTGCTATTTTCCACATTTGATTATATTTTCCTTTGTCCTTTTGTTATTGTAAAATGTTACAGAACTTTAACAAAGTACAATAATAAACGACCAATGTTTCACAAAGAAATATTTTAGATATAATAACAACACTAGAAATAATCAGGTGATGTTATTAATGCAATATTTAAAAAATATATTACTTCTCTCAATACTTACATTCGATTTCGGAACTTAGCATTTCCAACACTGAGAATGTCTCGAACTCTAGGTTAAGTTAACATAGAGTTTAAGATGCTCTGTACCTCTAGCACGAATAAATACGGTAATTAAGTAGTTTTAAGTAGTGATAGTTTTGTATGGAAATATCAGTACTTCCGCTACTTACCACTGCGGTGCTCCTAATAATTCCATACATTTTTATCACTACGTAATTACTATTCGGTAACCTTTTTGTTCGTTGGAAGGTTTCTGAACTCAAAATTCTAAGTTCAGAAACCAACATCAAGTAAAGAGCACACAAAAGAAAACACAAAAACAATCTGATGTAAAAAAAAAAAAATCAGCGAAATACTCACTTACATGATTTATGTTGGGAGCTGTAGAAACGTCGAACTGGTAGTGATATCACCAAAACTAGATTGCTTGAAGAACTGTGGTTAGCTCCAAAATTAGGTCTCAATTTATACACCAAAAATCCGTAGTCATCAATATTGTAATTTTCTATCGATACATGGTTTATTAGTGTGTGTTTGAAAATTATGACGCACAAAGTGACCTAATTGTAATATGATATTTTTAATATACATGGTTTGCGAAGCGGCGATGCTTGTCAGATTTACTAAACGATAACGATACTTTCTTTGAAATCACACGTAAGATATTTAGATTGATTAGATACAATTTCGCGTCACACCGCACGTGATTGCAAAGCAATAGCGGGTTTGATCTCACAAGATACACCAATTTATTTACTCAATAATATCTGAATGTTCTAACTCAAAGAGTTTCACGTTTGAAACGGATTAATGTATTTTATCTGAAGTTACTTTTTACTATTGATCCATTATATTAACTATTATAATATCGATTTCGTGATATTATTTAAACACGATTCAATATCGTGCCTGTTAAAGTTACAATTCTCTGTAACCAAGTAATCCGAAAAATCCAAACGATTTTGACAAAATTGATAACACGGATTTCAAAATTATTTTTAGTATTGAAACTAATCTTTCAAATATTAATAATTTTAAAATATCTACGGAAAATAAATTTGTCAAAATATCCATAAAATATTAAATGTGATGCATTCTTGAAGAGATTCGAAGTATAATCATAGCTTGCTAAATTGCTAAAGTTGCAGTTTCAAAAAGTAGTTCGCAAGCAATTTACGCGCGCTCAGTGAAACTGACTTGCGTTCGTGTGTTCGCGCTTACGTTTGCGTTTTGGTTTAAAGTTGCGCAATGATTTAATTATTTCCCACGGGAGCTCAGTCCGTATCATGGCATGATTGAAAAAACGTCGCGATCGTTTTGCCATGATCATCGTGGTCGCGAAGCCATTTGTCGTAACAAAACAAAAGGTCCGTGCGTGTACCGTGAACGTGAAATGGCAGACTTTGGTAAGTCCTCCAGTTTTCATTTTTGTAACCCGAATTTCTTGAGGATGTTATTGGGAAGTTCTGCTCCATCAGGAGTGAGGTCGAACAGCGCTGTTCGACCGAACGACTGGTGGGGCAGACTTCCCAATAACATCCTACTCATGTTTAGAAGAACTATGTTGTGATTAGGGTCGTTACACATCGTATCAGCACATTTAGTTAACATAGGAGGAAAATCTATCTGTCTAAGTTTTTCATTACAATAATTTGTATATTTTAAAATCTCTAAGTCCTCTCGTTTCCCCCATAGAATGTGATTAGCCTTACTATCGCAAAATAAACGTTTAGGTATTAGAATACTAAGATCACACAGTATTTCTAGGGGGAAATGATCTGACCAAAATACACCATGATTAATTGACACACTATTCACTGTACTTCTAGCTGCCTGGGTCACCACACAATGATCCAGCCAGCTACAGGTACCGTGACTGTCGCTTATATAGGTATAAGATCCTGAGTCCACTCCGAGTAGCTCCACATCCCTACAAATCCATTTTTGGTCTGTGCAGAACCTCTGTAGCTCAACGTCAAAACGCCTACCCGGGTGAGCATTAAGATCACCTAAAATATAGCTATACTCAATATCACAACTATCTATAATGGCGCTTATCTCGCTTAAACAATGTGTAAACTCGACCAAGTTCATAGGTTCGTCAGTAGGCATGTACACCGAAAATACTAGGAATGAGCACTCCGCACTAGAAACATGGATAGCCACGATTCGATCACTATCACACGGCACAATGGTAACGGCACTAAACACATTCTTTCGCCACAGGATAGCCACCCCACCATGGGGGCGCCCGCGCAGGATGCCCGCTGAGGTATCAACCGCCGATTTCCCAGTGTACTCAAAGTCCTGATCCACGGTGCCAAGTACGCTCAAAGTCCTGATCCACGGTGGTTCCCAGTGTACTCAAAGTCCTGATCCACGGTGCCAAGTACGCTCAAAGTCCTGATCCACGGTGGTTCCCAGTGTACTCAAAGTCCTGATCCACGGTGCCAAGTACGCTCAAAGTCCTAATCCACGGTGGTTCCCAGTGTACTCAAAGTCCTGATCCACGGTGCCAAGTACGCTCAAAGTCCTGATCCACGGTGGTTCCCAGTGTACTCAAAGTCCTGATCCACGGTGCCGAGTAAGTAGCTAAAGCACTTGTGTTACAGATAGACGTGCGCGCCGCCGCGGCGCGCCGCCGCCTTAAGGAGTCGGCGCGCCGCCGCCGCCGCCGGTAGTTTAAAATTCGCGCCGATAAAACCCGCAAGAGAGTATAAGTTTAAAATCAATGGACATAAAGCGCAAGCGACGCGTTGAGACAACTGAACAAAAAGTCCTAAAGTAGGTTCTAAAGACGTTTTACTATTTTAGATTTCGAGTTAAAGACATTCACGCTATAATCTGAGGTCATGGAAGTAAAAAAACCACCAAAAATGGTTGTGAAGCGGTTGTGAAGCGGGCGACAAAGCTGGCAGATACTGACAACGGTCTATGCTTAGGGCACGGTCTCCATAACTTAGTTACGGTTGATGGAATAACTTGTGACGAAATGCAAGAAAATAGTAAAAACAGTCAGGTAGGTATCGTTTTGGATCTGGTCTGTTTTGGATTCTCTGCAGCGATGTCAAGTCAATTGGCGATACATTGAAGTGATGAGATATCTCTACGAAGCCGCTATCATGTCCGTCCAAGTACAAAATCAGCAAACAAGGCCTATACCATTGCATCGAGGAGTGAGACAAGGGGACGTGATCTCCCCAAAATTGTTTACAAATGCAATGGAGGATATTTTTAAGACGCTGAACTGGAAAAGACGTGGCATCAACATAAATGGCGAACACATCGCTCACTTGCGATTTGCAGATGACATCGTCATAATAGCAGACACGCTGCAAGACCTACAACAGATGCTGAATGACCTGGCTGACTCTTCTGTACGCATCGGCCTACGGATGAACTTGGATAAAACCAAGGTCATGTTTAATGAACATGTTCTACCGGAACCGATTGCAGTCCAAGGCGCCGTTCTCGAAGTTGTTCAAAAATATTCCTCGGGCACAAATTGCAGTTGGGTCGAAACAACCTAGACGACGATGAATAGAAGGGTTTAGCTGGGTTGGGCAGCGTTTGGGAAAGCCTTGTCATCGTTCATCCCACAGTGCCTAAAGACAAGAGTCTTCAATTAGACTTAAAGTCACTCAGCGGGCTATGGAAAGAGCTATGCTCGGTGTTTCTCTAAGGGATCGAATCCACAATGATTAATGAGGTGCTCCGTCAGAGAACTAAAGTCATCGACATAGCAGGATTAGCAAGCTGAAGTGGCAGTGGGCTGGCCACATCAGCCGCAGAGCCGACAACCGTTGGGGTAAACGAGTTCTGGAGTGGAGACCACGCCTCGGTAAACGTAATGTAGGACGCCCTCAGACCAGGTGGAGTGACGATTTGCGCAGGATAATAAAATCCTTAAAAAGGAATAGGTATGTTGATGAAACTGGACACACGCTTCCCTGCCAGTAAGGCTGTTGTTGCTGCAGCATTAATAGACTGCAGGTTTATGAAGATTGGAGAAGTTGACTTCTATCTGACTGCTAACGAATTAACTCCAGCTGGTTTCTTGGCAGAATATGCCAAAGAATTAAACCCCTACTACGAACATAATCAATCATTTTTACACCAGGAGGATCATCAGGAAGAAATCTAATAATCTATAAATCCGCGGCGGCGGCGTAACGCCGGCGGCGTGGGATTTTTCAACTTTGTATATGAAAAATCGAATAATCGTGGTTTTTCATTATATAATAAAGACGTATAATGAAAAACCACGATTATTAGATTTTCATATACAAAGTTGAAAAATCCCACGCCGCCGGCGTTACGCCGCCGCCGCGGATTTTTTCGTGCCACGCCGCCGCCCGATTTTTTTCGACCGGCGCGCACGTCTAGTTACAGAAATCAGAAACAACGACGGTACCACAACACCCAGACCCGAGACAATATAGAAAAGTTCGTTCGTTACAATATAAGAGTATATTTTAACAAAACAGAAATATTTAATGTCCCCAAATATTATTATATTTTAATGAAAAAATAAATGGACGAAAATTTAACCCAAACATAAATGAATAATACTAGCATCCATATTTTTACAGGTCTCCTAATTATATATAAATATATAGATTTTAGCAAATATTCGATGAATGCACTGTTTCTGCCGTGGGATCCAGTACTAATAGATTTAGTTTACATATAGCATTTAGTTAGCAATACCTATATATTTAAGAGAGGTAGGGCATAGCGATTAATCGCTCGAACTGGAGCAGCCCGACTGGTGAAATATCTCCACCTTACAGAAGACCACAGCCAAATAACAATCACTTCTGTGTTGTTGTGTTCCTGCGTGTGAGTAAGGTTTCCAGAGCTCCTGGGGGTGCTACATCAGTAGCAGGGGTCAAGCCTTCAAGGCAAGGGCGACGAGTCCAGTAACAGATTTATTATGCTGTACTTGTCAACCTTAAGCTAGGACCTCATTACCACTTAACATCAGGTGGGATGAGGTCAATCTTGAAGTGCAATAAAAAAAAAATATATGTTAACTAAATGTCAAATTTCTCGCACGAGATGACAAAAGTTTCTACACCGTTGACTGGGTGATGGTACACCGTACAAGTATTATCAGCCAATCAGCAGTTGACACATTGATTTGAAGACCGCGATAAAAAATTTACTCGCTTGCCGCATGCTAGGCCTGATAGTAGTGACATACCTGTACGGCTTGGAGCTGCCATCAGAGACGAGGTAGACGCCGAACTCCCCCTTGGGCGCCTCCACGGCCGTGTAGGTGGCGCCGGGCGGCACCTGGTACCCTTGCGTGAACAGCTTGAAGTGGTGGATCAGCGCCTCCATCGACGTCTGCAATAGACGAAAAACAATTAAAGAAAAAAACATGGAAGCATTTCTAACGAATCGAACCGGAGGTAGCTTCATTTGTTATAGACTCGACTATTCATAAGTATTACTAATATAATGTATATGAATGAATAAATATTGACTTTGACTAACGCTTGGCACCACGAAAACTAAGGCACGGTGGGCGTGGCTTAAAAAAGTGCGCTAGCGACGGTACAAATAGCGTTTCCAAGGACTGTGGACAAGGAACGATAACGAACCTTTCTATAAAAGTTTTTTTCAAGTGTCGATACTTTATTAATATATTGAGTATATATAGCTTGTGTGTTTCACATTCGTTTGTTTGGATTAAAAAAACAATCATTCTGTCCCTCTTTTCATAAATAGACAGGAAGTGTCAATTGGCTTGACACGCCCCAGAGGAGGGCCGCTTAGCGGCAGGCGCGGTGGGGGAGCCTGTGTAGAGTCCGCAAGGGATCCCGACTCCCCCACAACTGCTCACGATGGCCTCCGAGGGAGGTTATGCCCAGTTCCAATATATGAAAAACGAACCGTTCTAGTAAATAAATTACTGAGGCGTAAGCAAAAAGGACTGATGACAACTGATATGGAAAGTAAACTGTAGAACCGTATTAACGACTCGCAGTCGGTTGAAAGAAATGACATGGATTGTCATTTTTGACACTTTACGGATCGTAAAATATAGCAACCAGGCATCAGCCGGTGCCAGCCCGAGCCTATCTCTATTTGCTGCCATAATGGTGCATCCACACATGCCGCCGGCTTTCAAGCTGTGTTGCCGCCGGCTTTCTACTACCTACGCGTTGAAGCCGCATGCCGCCGGCATTTAATAAGCCGCTCGTGCCGGCGGGTATGTGTGGATACGCCATAAAAAAGGATTACTACCAAAAAAGGGGTGCCAAAAAAACCTATAAAGTAACAGTAAATTCTACCTTCATTTCCTCCCGGGAGGGCGGCGTGAGCTTCGCGTCGTCCGTCTTGACCTCTCCGGGCGGCATCTGGTTGAGGCACTGGTCGATGATGCGCAGAGATTGTCGCATCTCCTCCATACGACAGAGGTACCTGACGTGGTAATGCAGCTAAGCGTTAATTGGAATAGGGTCAGTTGCACCAACCTAACTTAAATCGGAAAAGAATAGATAAATAGATACTCTATTCCATAAAAACTTTGCAAGAATCGGTTTAAATGTCTATTTTTAAAGTTCCAGATATAAAATTTGGCACAAATATAGCTCAAAATTTGGATTAAAATATGGACTACTTTTCATTTCGAATATAAGGGGAGATAGGGATAAAACCGACCATCTATATCTATTGCTAGAAAAGACTAAGTCCACGCGTACGAAGTCGCGGGCTGCCTGTAGTTAAAATATAATTTAGGCTGTCTTACCGCAAAGAAGCGATCTCTTGCAGACAACCTTTTCGTAGAGGAAATAGTAGATGACGACAAATGTGTACGGCCGTGAAACATAAATTGAGTTTATATTTTTAAAATTATATTCATAGCACAACATGATAAACATACATAATCTCATAAATATTTAACATCTATACTAATATTATAAAGAGGAAAGGTTTGATTTTTTGTTTGTTTGTTTGTTTGTTTGTTTGTTTGTATGAATTGAATAGGCCCCGAAACTACTTGGCAGATTTGAAAAATTCTTTCACCGGTGGGAAGCTACACTATCTACGGGTGACATAGGCTATATTATATTTTCAAAAAAATTAGGGATCCTTACTAAAACTTCAATAATGTAATTAAAGGTGACCTGAAAAATTCCTTACATCGCGTGCGCTGCAAAAACTATTGATGATAGAACAAAGTCATGCACTACGACTTTGCAGAACTCATCATTATCTACAAAAAGTGTCGGGATAGCATATGACTAAATATTATAGTTATGTCACAATAAGCGGTTTTTTAATCTAAAAAATTTATTAATATGCCGCCTCTTTTAAAGGCTCTTTATTTGTACCTTGGTATTAATCCTTATCAAAATAAATTACTTTATATTCAAGATAGCTTCAATACCTTTATATAACTTTTTGAATTATTCAATTCGGACTTTTAATTCGAAAGATATCATGAGTTTAATAATGCAAGTATTAGAAAAAAGTCGCTTGGTTGCCGCTCACCGCGCTCAGCTAGCCAGCATGCGATGTAGGCTCCAAGCGTCACTGGGGTAAGGGAGGAGTCAATGTAATAAAATAAATTGCAATATTTATATGTATAATACGTACATATTTTAGTACCTATTGCACCCGTGCGAAGCCGGGGCGGGTCGCTATATTAGATATAGCTAGAAGTGGTCATGTATAAAAATAAAAATAAAAATATATATCTATACTAATATTATAAAGAGGAAAGATTTGTATTTTTGTATGTTTGTAATGGATAGGCTCAAAAAGTACTGGGCCGATTTAAAAAAATCTTTCACCAATAGAATGCTACATTCTTCCAATTTGACATAGGCTACAATATTAGGAATCCTTGGTAAAATTTGAAAAAAATCAACAGAAAAGCGGGAAAAATTCTCTAAGGCGAAACGAAGTTCGCCGGGACCGCTAGTAATATATAGGGTAAGTGACCCGGTTGTGGCCACCGACCCCTTTGTGGCCATTTAGAACTTAAAATCCTTATAACTAAGGCAAAGACAAATATATTACTCAACGGTTTACGGGAATAATATTATCTAATATTGGCAATACTGATAGCGTTAACAGTTTTAATGTGTCAAACTTCACTTCAATCCAACAAGTCGTTAGTTTTTGACGAGCGTCAATTGTTTTAAATCTTAGCAAAAAGGCTAAGGCGAGCGGGTGAGTAAATAATCATTATTTTTAAAATCCTTCTTATTTATTTTGATGTTTATGTTAATCCTTCATAAAGAATACACTGTCTAAGTGGTACTAATGATATTTTATCGCTATTTGTTTATTATGTAATATATAAGAGAGGTGGCCACTAATGGAGCAAAATTAATGATTTTTTCCATCTTTGGCCACATGACTGGCCACAAGTGGTGCACGTAGAACCCCACTTTTGGCCATTTAGTTTTTTTCTTGATTTTTCAACTTAATTACTTAGATTTTTTGATATAAGTAATCTATTTATTTTCAGAGTTACGATTATAAGGCCTCCATCGAAACCAAATACTAAAAAAATCGGTGTCGTGAAAAGAAAATTGTTCCAGTACCTACTCACGGCATAAAATAACATTCATACCTAGTTATAAATATAAGAAAACTTATAAAGACTGGTCATTATAATATTATAGATATCTACCTCAGGTTAATGTTGATATTCTTAATTGTAATTTTAATTCAAGCTGAAATATGAAATATAATATCTCAGCTTGAATTAAAATTATATTTCTTGTCAATATTATGTTAGCTATTTTTCTCTAAATAAAGACTGTTGATCGTAAATATGCGATTTTCGAAGAAACTTTTTATTACTTTGAATCATCTGCTTTTTATTTTTGATGAATTTTGATGGCCAGAACTGGCACATGACTGTGGCCAGAAATCGGGTAAACCTGGCCAAAAATGGCACAAATTCCCATTTTTTTTTCTTTTCTACAGGATTATTTTTCCAATGAATCATTATGAAAAAAAAATTATCCTTCGGCTAGATTTATATGTATTTAATCACTTTTTACAAGAAATATGTCCGTGATAACAAAAACTGTAAAATGATATAGCCTCAAAGTCTACAAAATTCTTAAAATGGCCACAACCGGGTCACCTGCCCTAATCACGTAAAGTCGTTTTTACTCAAACAAATACGTTTGAGATTAAAGAAAGAAGAAGAACGAAATATTTATTCCTTAAAGACATCATAACATTGTCGTATAACACACACATGTACAGAAAAGAGACAGAATCATCATCATCATCAAACGCTCTATTAACGTGAAAAATTTAATCAGTACCAACCTGTCATAGCAGTCCCCGTAGGTGCCTATAGGGACGTCGAACTCCACCAAGTGGTAAGCATCGTAGGGCTGCGCCTTGCGAAGATCCCATTTTATGCCAGAGCTACGCAACATTATCCCGCTAAAATGTAAATAAAAGAAATATTTAAAATAATGGACTCAGGTTTTCTCCTTGAGGAACACCTGTGGTTGATACGTATTTCTAGATTGAAACGAGTTATGACCGCGTGGAATTGTTAAATAACACTAGTTAATTTCATGATAATTGGCAATAAATATGCTTTCTAATGGTGGAATAAGTTTTGAAATAAGTTGATTAAGATTTGAGTTTCTTCATCAGAAAAAAATGAAAATAATAATCTTTTGGCTTTATAGATTGATTTATGTTTATTAAAGAAAACAAACAAATAAATGCTTAAAGATAGGCAGTGTCCCACAAAACAGTTTACACAGTTTGCCAGCGAGATCAATTTGTGAACAATCAAACAAATCAACAACTTCTGTAACTCCCACGCTGAAGTATACACCTACCACATCAAATTATATATGTAATTTGAAACTTACAGAATCTGAAGTAGCTAAGCAAATAAAACTCCTAGATATTAGGAAAGGAGCTGGGCCGGACAATATACATCCAATTTTTATTAAACACTGTAGCTCTGCACTAAGCTTGATAAGCCCCTACAATTGATATTTAACAAATCCCTTTCTAGCGGAATTTTCCCAAACGAATGGAAAAAGGCAAGAATAGTGCCTATTCATAAAAAAGGCGACATAAGTAACATCAAAAACTACCGCCCAATCTCCATACTTTCTACGTTCTTCAAGTTATTTGAAACTCTTATATATCCATATTTGAGCCGCCAGGTGGCACATATCCTAATCGATAATCAACACGGATTCCGCAACGGCCGCTCTACACAGACTAACCTCACCGTTTTCACTTCTGACTTGGTAGAGAGCTTAGATGCTGGAGTTCAAGTAGATGCTATATATACAGATTTTAGCAGCGCATTAGACACGGTTAACCACTCCTTACTCGTGTTGAAACTGGAAGCTTGTGGTTTGTTTGGTAGCTTACTTGACTGGTTCAAAACTTATTTGGAGATGAGGACTCAGGTGGTCGTCGTCAATGGACACGAGTCCAAACAATATATCGCACTTTCTGGAGTTCCTCAAGGATCTCATCTGGGTCCTATATTATTTCTGATATTTATATATGATATTTCTTCATACATTAAACACTGTAAATTCCTACTTTTTGCCGACGACTTAAAAATTTATCGATCAGTTCACAATTTCAGAGACGTTGAACTCATGCAATTGGACCTGGACAGCATCAGCCAATGGTGTATTTTAAATAACATGATCTTGAACACAGGAAAATGCTATCATATTAAATTTACGCGTAAGAGATTTCCACACCTGTCTACTTATACATTAAATAATACAATATTGGCTGAGGTTGAGCAGATCCGTGATTTGGGTGTTATTCTGGATAAATCTTTAAAGTTTACTTCGCACACAAATAGCATTGTAAAAAAAGCTGCACAAATGTTGGGATTTGTGAGAAGAAATAGCAAATGCTTTCAGCTTAACTCCACTCACAAATTGCTTTATAATGCATTGGTAAGAAGTCACCTTGAATACGCTAGTGCAGTATGGAATCCTTCATATGCAATTCACTCCCAAAGGATAGAGAGAATCCAACGTTCTTTTACAAGATCACTTGCTTACCGGTCCTCGGGAATAAGTCATAGATCTCCTTACCACTCCAGGTTGATCTTTTTCAGAATGAAGACTATGTATCATCGACGAACTGTTTTGGACTTAACGTTCTTGCACGGACTCATTCATAACAAAATAAAATGTCCTAATCTCGTGGAACGTGTCAAAGTGTCAGTACCTTTTAATATTCCCCGCAAGCCGATTGTCAGAACTTTTCATACTCAAAGATGCAAAACGAATCTCGGTCACCACTCACCATTACACAGATGCTTCTGTAAATATAGTTTACTCCGCAAAAAACACCCTGAACTTGACATTTTCCACCTTTCAAAAAATAAATTCTTATCCACATTGCACAATACGTCATCTGACTAAATTTGTTATATTTCTCCTAAATTAAATTTATCTAATTCTGTGTTGCTCCTATTTTGAATGCTGTGTACTCCTCTTATTGGAGCATATACTAGAACTTACCTCTGTATCACATACCCCTAAAATGCTATGTATATGTTCTGTTGGTGTACCTATTAAATAAATAAATAAATAAATAAACAATATATACAAACATTTTTTTAATTGATATGTCTAATGATATCTAGACACGTGCTCCTGTAATACAGACTCCGACGATGACATCACTGTCGTCAAAACGACGTCCAATCAGCTTGCGACACAGTCCAACACAACACGCTGTCCGATCTCCTATCCCTGTCCCGTAATCCCTTAGTCGTCCCTAGTAGAGTCCTTTTTAGGTTACCAAATCCCAGTAACAGCCCGAGCCGAGGTTCGAGCTGTTACTGGGATTTGGTAACCTAGCTAGCGAGGTTCGAGCTTTCTTAGTTAGGAACCTCCGGTAGTTGCTTATGATAATTAGAAATGAGACCATACTGAGCTCCGTAGTAAGTTCGGTAATGATGATAAAAAAATAAAATAAATAAATAAATAAATGCGCCCGACAATCACAACAATCTTCTGGTCTCAAACTAAGGTTTTCCCTTGTACTATGAGTACCAGACGACGGATACTAACTGGGGGCGTCATCGCAGCACACCCAGACTCAAGTCAATTTAGAAAAGTTCGTTTTCCAAATTGACCTGACTGGGAATCGAACCTGGAACCTTTCGCGCCGCCTACCTTAGCCACTGCGCCACCCAGGTCGTCAATAAGACAGCCATCATCGACATTAAGTAAATCAAAAGCTTCACCTAAATCCGAGATCGATCGCGTCTTGAGCGGAGACGATGCCGATGTCCTTGGTTCGCTGCACCCAGATCCTGTTGGTGGTGAGGACGTCCTCCACCTCGTCGAGCCGCTCGGCGAACTTGCTCGAGAACTCATAGATGTCGTCCATTAGACCGAGAGGCATGTCCTGGGTAAGGAAACCTTTGAAAACCACTATACCCAAAAGTCATACAACGCAATATTAACTAGGGGACCACATCTCATACATTGCTCTGATTCTGTGGTAAGTAGCTAACTCGTAGATATCGTCCATTACGCCGAGCGGCATGTCCTGGTTGAAATATTTAGTAAATAAGAGACGTAGGGCATAGCGATTTATCGCTCGAACTGGAGCAGCCCGACTGGTGAAATACCTCCACCTTACAGAAGACCGCAGCCAAATAACAATCACTTCGGTGAATTGTGTTTATGCGTGTGAGTAAGGTTTGCAGAGCTCTTGGGGTGTGCTACAATAGGAGCAAGGGTCAAGCCTTAAAGGTAAGGGCAAAAAGTTCAGTAACAGTTTTATTATGCTGTACCTACTTGTCGCCCTTAAGCTAGGACCTCATTACCACTTAATATCAGGTGGGATGGGGTCAATCTTGAAGTGCAATATAAAAACAAAAAAAGCTAATGCACCCATCTAAAATTGCTGCATCGAAATAGCACCTTCTATCAAAGACTTTGTTGGTCCGTAGCTACATGCAAAACCCAAACATATCATTTTACCCCGCGTCATGCACTACACATCATCATTAGTTTAAATACACATTAGTACCTTTTCAAATTCAACCAGTGGAATTAAATATGTAGTCAGTTATTCAGGTAACTTTATGTGATATAAACTTTAAGACTTTCGCGTTCCATTTTAAACATTTAAAATAATTTAACGGGTCAAAACGCGACACCATTTTTTTAAAGTAGTTAATACGAACTGCTTACTGCACGACGCTTCGGTTAGGTTGCACCAACCGTGCTCACGAGCCGACTCACTGAGCAGCAAGCGTGATACGTGAAGGTCGTGGGTTCGATTCCCGCACCGCAGGGGATGATATTTTTCTGTTTCTTAAATATATATACGTGACAAGTTATTAAGTTTTTTACAAACTATACAACATGTCATGTTACCCATACTTTATAGTCTGTATATATATTTATTGCCTATAACCAAATAGGACTAAAATGTACCACATATGTAACCACATAGTCCAATCTTATTTAAACGTGTGACTGACATAAGTATGCAAATAAATAATTTTTAACATAATGTCACGCGCGTAGCCACGAAGAAAGCTTAAAGTTTGGAGCCTTGTTATGCAGGTGCCATTCTTTAAGTCACAACTGTAATCCAAAATCTCTGATTGAAGGGCAAGACCGTATAAATCACCAGAAGATATCATTTTAAGTAGTGAATGAGGACTCACCAAAGACACTCCACCAGGCCTGATGTAAGCCGCGTGCATCCTAGCTCCACTGACTCTCTCGTAGAACTCCATGATTTTCTCTCTCTCTTCGAAAAGCCAGAAGAGAGGTGTGAGAGCGCCCACGTCCACTGCGTGAGTGCCAATACCCATCATATGGTTCAGAAGACGTGTTAGCTCGGCAAAGAGCGCTGGAAGGGTTATAAGAAGTAAGAAACAAATTTTAGTATGACTCCTGAAGGAAATATGGTCATCAAGATATTCATAGGGAGATGGGATTTGATTGTCGGTTTCTTCAGGGTATATAAACCATCGTGCCGATGTAAGTGATATTTATAGCTTATTTGAAAAATCATTTTTCACAAGTTTTCGAGCTGAGAATTCTGGCTTTGGCGTCGCGACATCTCTGAGGATGCGTCATTGATGAGGTCCTGGGTTCGATTCTCGGTCAGGTCAAAATGGAAACCGAACTTACGAATTCTATATTATCCCGGGTCTGGGTGTATATTTATGCAACACAAGTTGTTTAACTACTTTCCACAAAATCAGAGCAATGTATTTATTATTATCTAATATTAATTCATTCCTTATTACATTAAAACCACTTGATTATGATCTTGGCTAATACGACAATGCGCTCGAAGATGTAGCCTTATGCCTTGGAAATACCTTATTTATAGTCCTAAATAGTATACATTTATGATAAAGATATAATTCATAGTTTGGCGCAAAATACACTAAGATGCAACTTTGTATTTGCTTGTGAAAATATTAGCAATATTGTAAATAGCAACTAGGTTAAGTAATCTGATGAAGTTTTGGTGCATGTTAATGATGTAAATATTGGTGTTTCTGTCTTAAGCAAAATAATCTGGATCGATTACTGCGTCCTTTTAATCTGACCCGGCGTTCCACAGGGTGGCGTGCTAGGTCCTATGCTGTATTTGCTTGTGGGAGTACTAGATAGAGATGTTTACTGTAAAGGTATACTCACTCCAGATGTATTTAGAACAGTTAGGAACTGTAGCACTGTTTGTTGCACTCGCTGCCAATTACCAACTAAGGTTCCACAGGGTAGCGTGTTGGGTCCTATGCTGTATATACTTGTGGGACCACTAGATAGGTATGTGTAGTGTAACGGTATACTCACTCCTGATGTATTTGGCGCGGATGGGTATGTCTATGTTGAGCAGCTTCTCGACGGCGAGGCTGTAGCACTGCTCGTTGCACATCATGGACACGTAGTCCAGCCGGTCGAAGTACGGCAGCGCCTGCGTGTACGTCTTGTACTCGATCAGCTTCTCCGTGCCGCGGTGCAGCAGCCCGATGTGAGGGTCGGCTGCGCGGACCGTCTGCAAGACGTGGTTATCAACAAAATTTGAGGTCGATAGGTAGGTACATACCAACATTGTTATTCATTCTGGATTTAAGTCCCGGTGAGAGGACTTAAATCCATCGTTCTTCCAATGAACAATCCTTTTTTTGTGACGGGGGTAAATGCGTTGATTCACCGTACCGTCGCACATACGGCAAAATTACCACTTTAGGAGGTCAATATTCAACGATGTAAAATAATATGTGTATTTATGCTTTAAAATGTTTCTGACGTCTAAAGGTTACTTTGTGTTTTGGTTTGAGAACATTTTGTTAGTATCTATCTACCTAAATAGTATAAATAATATAGAATTAAAAATAAAATATTTAAATATATTAGTATATTTCGCTTAAACTTTACATAATCCATCATTGTACATTCATTATGTCGAAAATTGTTAAATTAGTTAATTACTATCAGTGTCGTCATGATCATCCATTGTTTCTTCATCATCATCGTCCTTGTCTCCGATCGTTTCTACGAGGGTTATATTTAACATTTCTAGCACTTCCTTAGGAAACGGTTTTTTTTATTATGGCTCCTCCTTTTGGATGCAATAATTGGGTCAGAAGCTATTAGCATCCAGTGCACAATGTCTGTATTAGTGTGGATTCTAGAGGTTTTTCTAGCATGGAAAAGTCGCAAACTTTTATATTCTTTTTGACTGCTTTCCAGCAAATCTTCTGAAAACAACCCCACAGGCAAAGGTAGCTCCTTTATTATATCTGCACCGTGTATTAGTAGTTTGTGCACAGATGCACTCATTTTGTACCAGCTATAACGTTCTATGCACATTTTTGCTGTTTCGATGCAGTATTTTTTAAAATTAACGTAGTTTACGCTAAATCCACATGATACAACACTCAGAATGTTAGCAAATCTTTCTATAATTATGGGATCTATGCCAGTAATATGTCCAGATTTTGTAGGCTCCGAAAAAAACTTCCTTGCCGTATTCCCATCGTTTGAGTTTCCCCCACCCTGCTTCGGTTGGTCTACTACTAATCCCATTTGCTGGTAAAACTTAGTGGCTATTTCTTGTTTTCTCTTTTTTATATTTTCTTTTGCATGTATGCCCCTCGCCTGCCACTGTCGTAATTCTAGTCTATACGCTATATGTAACAAGTACTCGTAACATCTAAGGTATGAGTGTAGTACAGATATCCCAAATTTAAACGAGCTGGTAGAATATTGTTTCTGCAATAGTATGTTAAGGTTGTTGAGTTTCTTAGGTGTTGCCTTGCACACATTACACGCTTGTGATGACACAGTGTCTGTGAGAACGTTGCATGTCTTACCGTCGATCATTGTGCACACAGCATTATGTTCAAATGTGTAAGATTTATCCCCAATAGTGACCTCAGTAGGCTGCAAACTTGATATTTGTTGCTGTATTGCTTCGTAATGGAGTTTTACTGATTCCTTTGTCTCCTTCTCAATCTGCAGGCGAATGATGCGGCTATATCTCGACGAAGACGGACTTGGGTTTTGCCAAAAAATCTGTTTTCCATTCTGTGTCACCTCTGACATTTGCAATGGTACAATAGTGCATAGAATTATGTTTGAGTCTCCATATAATGAATTATTGGCAAAACATTGTTTGTAAATGGAATGTCCACCACTCCCGTCAAGACCCCACTTATAAATGACTTCAATTGCTGAGTTGATGGCGTGATCGTGGTGTAATAGAAGTACATCCTGTTGCACATAAGCAAGTCTTTGTATTGTATGGTTCAAAATATCTTGAACTGGAATTTGCACTTCAGTTTCCGTGATTTTTATATTATTTGGATAACACTGCTTTTTTGTTTGTGCTATGACATGGATAGATGTTAGCACCTCGCGATTTCGCTCCTTTTTGCCAATGAATGTAATCTTCTTTTGCCATATCTGAGTCAATTATTAGCGCTAAAGCTTCTTCAGGAGAGTAAGGCTTTATAGCCGAATATGATGGCGTATCGTGAATTTGTTTCATGCGTTTGTATCTACGAGGGATTGTAGTTAAGGATAAGTTGACAAGATGGGCAGCTGTCCTTTTTCCGCTTTTATTAAGGCTTGCTTGAGTAGCAGAACACAATACCTCTGGGCTTAACTCAGAAACAATTGATTTTATCACTCTTCGTTTTGTTCGTAAAGAGCTCACTTCAAAAGTTTTTGGAGGTCTTCCTCTGGTTTTTTTCACATGCAAATTGTTGTTTGCGCTTATAGTGCCCACTGACAAGACCAAATCGTTCGCTAACCATTTTGAATTGCACTTCAAAAATCTTTCCATTGTCCAATTCGATTTTTTCCACTTTTGTAACAATTTTGACACAAACAATTTCAGAACACACTTAATTTTTTTTACATTGTCTTCTGATAGTTTTTGTTCACTAAACTTGTCTAATATGTAATTATTTAATCGTTCTACACACTGAGACGATGATTGTTTATAAAAGTTCTCGCTTTTTAACACTAAAACCAGATCCATTTTTCTAATCTTAATTTCCGAGTGATTTGGTTCACTCCAACTACCTGTGAAAAAAAGGAGGTAGTGTCACAATGAGTTGGTTTGAGTTCCTACAATTGAGTATACTAATAGTCAACAAATGCACAAATGTAAATATTAAGGACCCTAAGCGGTACTAAGCGGAACTTTTTTTGAAAGTCTAAGAAAAAATATTAGATTTATGAAAAGTGGGTGTGGAATGAAATCGTATTTTTTTATTAACTAAAGCAACAAAAATAAACAAGAATTTCATAATAATAATAACATACCCGTGGCTTCCATGTCCATAATAAATATTAAGATTTTTGCACGAGGTAAACGAAAAAACACGTTGAAATGCTTTTAGGTTTTCGAAGCAACTATCAATGCACTGCACAACGCGTACCTATCGGGACCTTGGGTAATTTTGTTATAAACATAACGGAGGGTATTTATGATTAGCGCCACGGAGCAACTATTTCACTCGAAGAATACAAGCAAGTTTTGACCTGATCTTTAAGTAGGAAAATTGAATTTTGACCCCCTAAAGCGGTCATTTTGCCGTATGTGCGTCGCCCTGAAAAGAACAGGACTACCCACTAAACCACCTAGTTGACCTCCGTCGCCTTAGTGGCGGTGTTGTGGGAAACCGGCTCAGCCTTACCATCCACAACACCGCCGCAATGAACAAGCTTGATGCTAAATAGGAAACCTCCTTTTAATTTTCATAACCGAGAAAGATGGGATGTAGTGAGCAATACTTGGTTTTTAGTTACTTTGATAACGTTACGTCGTATGGTATTCTGCTATTGGGCTCTAACTACATTTTTGAATCTAACAACGCAAAAACTCATCTGTTATCCACACTCATAATTCTAACGCGAGATAGGTATCAGCAAAAATTGCTGTTACACACATCATGCGGGCCTAGCCTGTGCCACGCGAGTACATTTTATCGCGCTCTTAAGATATGTCAAAATGAATGCGTCAACTGCTGATTGGCTGAAAATACGAGTACGGTGTACTATCACCCAATCAATGGTATAGAAACTTTTGTCGTGTCATACGAGAAATTTGACGAATTGCGCATGATAGGCCTGTTAGACTTAAGAAAGTAAGAGTAGGTGACGAGAATGGATACGCACTGCAAACACATTAATTGTACGAAACGTGACATGAATAGTTTTAAGGAGACTGATAGACTAGGAGAATGATGATTTTACAACACTAGGACAGTGAAGAAGAGCTACCTCTCCATCTAACTCCAGCACCAGCCGGAGTACTCCGTGGGCAGCAGGATGCTGAGGCCCGAAATTCACCACCATGTTTTTGACGGTCTTTTCTCCTGGTCTTATCACACCTGAGGGTACGAACGATAAGGATATTTAGTTAACGACTAAAATTTGTCATCCTACTTCTAAATCTATATAAGCAAAAGTTTAGTGAATGACCTAAACTATATGGGATACAAACTTAAAATGTTGTACAAAGGTTTCTTTAATAGCGTAGGGAAGCACTAAGCGGGGATTTTTGTAAATTCAACCCCTAAGGGGGTAGGCCGAGGGTTCAGAGTTAGTAAGAAACTATGTCATTTTTAAGATCTTCCAATGAAAGGGGGTAAAGTTAATATGATAGTTCTCTTACTTCAATAAATATACAAATTCGATTTCATTAATTCTAAAAATTCCACTGGAAATCGTTTTTTTTATGCAAAAGTAACTTACTCCACGCGTACGAAAATATATAGTGCGAACGTTTGATACAATTTTTGGATGTTTAATATAATCGTTTTTGCGTTGTACGCAAAAACTAGTTAATGGATTACGATGAAATTCGATAGAAACTTTTTATCCTTTAAGTTGCAGGTAATAATAATAAAAGAATAGATAAATAGACAACGTTCTGCTATGCTTCGATAATGAATCAAAGATCCACACTCACATAGGAAATAGGTGTCGGGGTGTTTTCTCTTCCTCCTTGCAGTATTTGCATACGTCAGAGGCACTCAGCTTCATGTGAAACTGTTGTCTTTTTAGTTTTCAGTGTCCAGTCAAGGCTTTAACCACCGCACTTTTTTTTTTAATTTTACACTTCAAGATTGACCTCATCCCACCTGATGTTAAGTGGTAATGAGGTCCTCGCTCAAGGGTGACAAGTACCGCATAATAAATCTGTTCCTGGACTTGTCGTCCTTACCTTGAAGGCTTGACCCCTGCTACTAATGTAGCACCCCGCCAGGAGCACTGACCATATGCCTGCTAAGCTATATCAGTTCGTTACTATTTGCAAATATTAGGTAGTCGTTAATGCTATATGCTTAAGTCTTACTGTTGTACGGCAGATGTTTCTTCAAGTCGGTAGCCTCATCGGGAAACAAGACGGGACCTTCAAATTGCTTGACGTACTCCGCGTCTGGATACCACTTGTGTCCATGTCTTTGGGACCTTTAAATCAGTAAAGAAAGAAATTTTTGTAGTCAGTAGCGAAGGTTAGGTATGGTTATGTGTCGTGTCAGGTGGCCTGACTCGCTCCAGCTGCGTTTTGCGTGGCGAGGTGTGCCGCTTGGCGGAAGGCGCTGTGGGGGAGCCTGTGTAGAATCCGCAAGGAAACCCGACTCCCCCATAACTGCGCAGCGTTGGCCACCGAGGGGGTTTTAGTCGGTGCGAGCCCGACACACCACTTCCCCGCTGAGAGTGACGGTGCGGTAGGTATTTCCCCCTCGACAAAAAAAAAGGTGATGTTTACGGTCATTAGAAGACGCAGGAGGCTGCGCGCAAGGCGGCAATTCGCCCACTTAGTGCCTCCTGGCGGGAATCAGCTGGTCTTGAGTGTGGGAACACCCCGGCCTGCCTTGCACAGTCATCCGCAACAGGGCGGGGATGGCTTAGCACGCTCTGCCGTTCTCGCCAGCCTCCCTGATTCAAGAGGGTGAGTTGGGGTCTAAAGACCATTCCACCTGGCGCCATGGCTGCTATGGTTTTACCGATTTCCCAACCAAAGGCGATGAGAGCGTGGGGGAAGTTTTCACTCGTCGTTGCCGTCCCCAAGACAGCGGTATGGTGCGAAAATGCACTTTCTCCCTCTTAAAAAAAAGTGATGTCTATGGTGTGTCGAGTAGCATTCCGTTAGGGGAATCCCGGCACTTTCCAGACATAACCTGCGAGAAGGACCACCGTCGAGCTTAGTCGGTAGGGAATACGTTTTTCCCGACACATCCTCGCCCCTACACAGAGCAGTTTGAGGCGATGCGTCAATACATTCCCGATGTATGTTTTGGCTGGGTATCTTATACTTTTTGTTAAAGATAAAACACTAGTTAAAATGCTATCAAAATATGAGATTGATCAGGCATAAGTAGCTCCATCTATAAATCTATAAACCAATAGTGTATGTTATCTATACGACGACCTCCGTAGCCGAGAGGCGAGCGGGCCTGACTTTGGCGAGCGCCATCTCTGAGGTTCCGGGTTCGATCCCCGGTCGGGTCAATATGGGAAACGAACTTTTCCATATTGTCTCGGGTCTGGGTGTTGTGGTACCGTCGTTGTTTCTGATTTCTGTAACACAAGTGCTTTAGCTACTTACCACAGAATCAGAGCAATGTATGTGATGTTGTCTAATATTTATTTATTTATTATTTATTTATTATTTATCTATGGCTAAATTTGTCTATCAATTGCATCTGAAAATAAAGTTAGTCTTTTGAAAACCGCCAACTAACAACTTTCATTAACACTTGTAAGAAAACAACATTTAATTGATCTGATGATTTATTTTTTCGAGAAAACAATTTTCGTTTAGCGCTTTGTTAATAAGTATCAGGCAAATGAGACAAGACACAGTTTGGGTACAGATATAGAGTAACAAAAGAAATGTTACTCTTGAATTATGTAAACAAATATGCGAAAGTTAGCAAGTTGAACAATTAAGAATAAGTATTCTCAGCAACTACCTTGGCCACACATTCTGACAATTTACTTGCAACTGAAACCCGCGCTCCCCGAGGAATCCTCTTTAAAATTTTGACCCCATGCTTAAAACGTGCGAGCAGCAGATGGTTGTTGCGTCTCCCAGGAAACCCCGACGTCAAATATGGCGTCAAAATAATCTCTTTGTGCCGACAAAGCGCTGACGCAAAACAGCTGATCACTCAAGGCAGTCCGCAATCAAGAATGATGCACTAGATCCAGGCACACTATGGCCAAACATTTTACGGTTTAAAATGCTCTATGACCATTTTTAAGGAATAATTTTCCGACACACATCTCGCGTCAACTTCTTGTTTTTTTTATACAAAATATAATACACAGGTAGTTAAATAAATAATAGACAGCATTAAGTACATACGAGTAAATTGTTCATATTCTATTGAAACTAGCTTGAGTACCTACTTGTGTAACAGAAATCAGAAACAATGACGGCACGACAACACTTAGACCCGAGACAATATAGAAAAGTTCGTTTTCTATATTGACCCGACCGGGATTCGAAGGCGGGACTTCAAAAGTCCGGTACGCTCGCATCTCGGCTACGGAGGTCGGCAAAATTTAGAATTTAAACCTTTACAACAGTATCACTGCACATACAACAAAATATTAGCCTACGGCCTACGGAACAGTCAGTATAACCTTGCTCCAAGAACTAAAATAACATTTTACCTAGTATGTCGAATTTGTGTACCTACTAAGCTCAACCATAAAAACATTCGCAAATAAAAAAAATATTAATGTACCTACCTATTAAGGAATAGGTGTGAGATTAATAGCGGTACCCAATGATATTTAAAACCATAGATATGTTATACGTTCATAAAACGAACGAAAAATCTGTGCTGGTCGAGTGCGACTGCACACATGCGCAATTCTTATTAACCACATTCTTAGATGATGTGAAAGGGATGGCTTTATTTAAGCCATAAGAACAAAAGAGATAAGTAGTAACTCTCTGTTAGGCACATCAGTCAACTAAATGTCACTTGTTGATCAATCACTGCTCTGCACTGGACACTTGAACAAAGACTAATAAAAACAACGAAACAGAAGGTACAAACTTTACGTGTACTCTTTGTCTCTTATTTCGTGTCTTTTTATTTCAAATATTTAAGGTAATTCAAAAATAATGTTACTTATTGATTGACATTACTTAAGAATTACATTAATTATTTATTCGGGATTCGGTTTAATGCGAACGTTCGGTTTTAAAAATAAAACATAACTATAAAGGAAAAACAACTTTTATTACAAAAAAATTACACATTTGAGAAAATACATACAACTAGCGACCCACCCCGGCTTCGCACGGGTACTATAGGTACTAAAATAAGTATGTATTATACATATAATCCTTGCACTTATTTTATTACTTTCACTCCCTCCGTATCCCAATGATGCTTACATGGAGCCTACATCACATGCTGGCTAGCTGAGCGCGGTGAACGGCAACCACGCGACTTTTTTCTAATACTTCCATTTTTAAACTCGTGATACCTATCTTCCCAATAAAATGTCCGAATTAATCAAAAAGTTGTATAAAGGTATTGAAGCCGTCTAGAATATAAAGTAATTTATTTTGATAAGGATTAATACCAAAGTACAATAAAGAGCCTTTTCAAGCGGCGGCATATTAATTAATTTTTTAGAATTAAAAACCGCTTACTGTGACATAACTATAATATTTAGACATAATAATATGCTGTCGCGAAACTTTTTGTAGATAATAATGAGTTCTGCAAAGTCGTAGTACATGATTTTGTTCTATTATTAATAAATAAACAATACAAAAAGGCTGTGATAATAAAAATAAACACAAGCATGCCGTAGGTATTAAACCAGACATCGCTTCTGTGCTTTCTTTTGGTGTAATCTATGACCGAACACATTTTGTCCTTTTCACACTTGTAAAAACAACAATGTACTTTCTCTTTTAACTTTGTGAAATTAATTTTAAGTAAAAATATTTAAAATTTAATGATTTATGCATAATTCTTGTTTACTTATATCTGATACGAGATCCCCTTAGCGTTATTTACTTTCTTATCATAGTTTGTACACTTTCGAAACACACACGATGGCATTTTATCGGATTCACAGTCACTGACAGAGACGTCACATTTGTCGTATCGCTTTTCGCAGACTGGGGGTAAGACGTCCCAATTAGGACGTTTTAGCGTCTTCCTAATTCGCGCATGGGTAACATATCTATTATTTTTTAAATATCATTGGCGGTACCCAAGTCAGTTTATATATTTGACAGGACAACGTGCTTCAAAAATGAACTCTGTTTCTATAATTTAATAGACCCATAGTTTTAGGCTTGGGAGGCTATTCGGCCACAATAAAACTCATCTGTGTCCGAGTTTCCCCTTTTCGAATTTCAGTGTAGGCTTTTCGGCCAATGCTACTGGATATTTGGCCGACTCGACCACGCAAATAAATTGAGGTAGTATATTCGGCCAAAAATTTGAGCACAATAATCTAGCTATATTTTTAAGGTAAATCGATATAATGAGAGAATCTAAAGTAATAAAAGTCAGTTTTTTGTATTACATGAGAGTTTGTAGTTAACGTGAACGAAGTCGCGGGCACAGCTAGTTTTGAAATATGATTGAAACTACTTATATGACAATGTAGACTCAATTTTAGAACAATTTATTGACAATGGAATATCATTGGGTCATTGTATTGGCAAAATATATTATGTTAATGTTAAATTAAAATACACTCATATAATACAAAAAATTGACTTTTATTACTTTAGATTCTCTCATTATATCGATTTACCTTAAAAATATAGCTAGATTATTGTGCTCAAATTTTTGGCCGAATATACTACCTCAATTTATTTGCGTGGTCGAGTCGGCCAAATATCCAGTAGCATTGGCCGAAAAGCCTACACTGAAATTCGAAATGGGGAAACTCGGACACAGATGAGTTTTATTGTGGCCGAATAGCCTCCCAAGCCTAGTTTTAAAAATACAAACCTGTGTCCTTTTTAAATGAGCAAAATTTAAAACAGTGTAAATATAAATGCAATTGGTAAGTAGTTACTGAAGAAGACGAAATCTCTCTAAAAACCTCATTCCATGTTACATTATGTAAGAACGAGAACACAAATATTATGCAAATGAGAACATTTTTTTGCTGTTTTAAATTTTTTTCTTAAAGGATATGCAGAGTCGCTTGCTATTACTAATTTATATTGATCTAGTTACTTACTGTGTATTAATGACTGGAGTTTGATTGAGCAAGATACGTTTGTTATATTTAAAAAATGCACAATTTCGAAGCAGATTAGCGCCCAATGAAGTCATCTTGAAACTTTTTGAACTTTTGAACTATTCGTTCCGTTTTGCGCAACGAATCGTGAATTTAGATAATAACTTTATGTGTGGAAAGGCTTAAATGTAGGTCGAAAATTAGTATGAAAGGCATTAATTTATCTAAAATCATATTTTTGAATTGCCTTCAGATATTTAAACGTCTAAAATATTTTTATGAATTATAAAATAATAGTGTATGCGACCAACGGAACGTTCACTCATGAGATGTTCTTTTACATTGCTCGATTTGGTATTGTGTAGATATTTTTTTTATTTTCGAACAAAAACTTAAAGCTAGAAAGATTTAAAGTGTACGGTTGCAATATTTACTTTTATAGTTCATAATGATAGCGTAAAAATTATGTAATTAATGAATTTTGTTTAACCTGTAAATTTAATTCAAAATATTCCAATGTATTTTTTTAATTTGTCATCGGAAACAATGTAAAAGAACACAAAAAGGGATTGACGTTTGATAAACCCGGTTCATATTATGCAGTTAACGTTCCAAAAACTGAAAATACTTTATTCAATTACTAGTAATTAAACGTAATAAAACCAACAACAAAATAATTCAGTAATTTTAAAGCTAAACCATTCTTTTTTGTATTTTTAAAATAGCATTTGATTTAAATCAACAATTTGTCAAGAATTTTTTTTATCGTTGATCAGCTCTATCGCATGTAACGGATCTCAGTCCCGTAAAAGATGGCCTCTCTATTGAATGTTTTGCTGCGAAAATCCGCGAATGTGGCCCAAACTAAGGCCCTCTTGCAAAATCTGCCTGCAGTTTATAATGTAAAGTGAGTGCTGTTTTCTAAATAAAATAAGTTTACGGCATAACACCTGTGATATATTGTTTAATCAATTATGTAACAATTTTGAGGTTACAGATTTGTATTATTTCTTGAAATTTTATAATTTAATTATTGATTTGTACTCTATATTTCAATGTTGATCTCTTAACCATGGGCCTTGCATTTTATTGTTATGCTTAAGCATTACAATAAAATTTTATGGCATTCATACATATCTGTTTTGCCAAGTCTAAAAACATAGCTTATTATTAATACTTTCTACTATATTTACTTAAAATGACTTATATGTATGTACAGATTTGATACTCCAAATATCAATGGTTTTGTCTTATAAAACTATACAGCTTATTTTGTGTCTAATATCTGCAATTTTGACAGAAATAAAATTTTAATGCAAACACAATTACCTATAGGTCTCTCAAATACGTATATGAACTTGCTATGTTATATATATTTATAAATTAGTTCAGATATAAACAGTTTTGTACCTAGTTTAATACTCATGAACTTGTTATTTATGAATGATTAAATCTTAACTTTGATTTTGTGAGAATGGATTATTTATTATGTATATTCAAATTTGCTTAATTACTACAAATTCAAGCTATCAAGTGTATCCAGTTTTTTTTATTATATTTCTGCTTCATAGGAATTTGTTTTCCAACAATACGCCACTTCTTTGTTTAATTTCTCAGTATGTTTTTCTCAACAGCCATATTTGTATGATAATTCTTTTCATACAACTCTTTTGACGTCAAGTGGGAAATCTTTTATCAAGTTAATCCAGTAATCAGGCATTTATTTGTCGATAAAAATTTACATAACTTGCAAAATGTATGCAAGTGAATACAAATGCTAAACATAATTGGATTATTAATTTTTTGTCTTATTTGTACTGGTGAGGATAGGGTTTATAAAAAAAGTAGATAATTTACCAGGTTGTATGGCTGCAAAGCCGTTGACCCATGTTGAGCCACCAGTTCTAAATAAAAATAACAAATTACGTCTGTCTTGTGGTTCTAGCTCCCAACGCAATGGACATAGATGGTATCCAGACACGGAGTACGTCAAGCAATTCGAGGGTCCAGTCTTGTTCCCGGATGAGGTCACCTCACTGCTGAAACATCCACCATATAACAGTAAGATCATCATCATCCTTGTGTCATGTACAGTCTCTGTCAGATATAACGGAGCAGAAAAAGTGACCAAATACTTCTGAACAGTTAAAATGTCAAAAAGTTCCATACACCACAAGTTACCATTAATATCTGAACATTCATTACTTCAATAATATCTATCGCCCTTTGGCCGTCGAAGTGTAGTCTTTCTAGTAACTTACATATTAATGTTATAAAAACACACCCCCACACAAACATATACGCGCGCACACGCACACACACACACACACTTACACGTTTAAAACCTACACTAGCACACATGTTTATGCATTCAAATGTATATTTGTACAATACAATACGTCTCGCAACGCACGGCTTTCGTGGGTGGGACCTGGAGGCCTGAAATACAGGGTTGCCCTAGTTTAGGCTCCAGTTCACACATTATAGAAAGAATTCAGTACCCTGTTGCATCAGGCAATACATCTCAAAATTGTACCCTTTTTATTATGTGTGAAAATAAACTAGTTTTTATTTATTTATATAATGTACAACTTTCAGGCGTGATCCGTCCCGCTGAGAAGAATGTCAAGAACATGGTCCTTAACTTTGGGCCGCAGCACCCAGCCGCCCACGGGGTGCTCCGACTTGTATTGGAGTTGGATGGAGAGGTACTGTATCTACCAGCAAGCTTTTTTATGTCTTAAATAAAAAAGATGTAGTGCATAGCGATCTATCGCTCGAACTGGAGCAGCTGGACTGGTGAAATACCTCCACCTCAGTGGCGTAACTACAGGGTGGCAAGTCGGCAAAATGCCACGGGCCCCCAGCCAGAAGGGGCCCCAGGTAAGAGGAGAATCCCAATTACCAAGAATAATTTTTACATCAAACTTTCCTAAAGTATGCACTACATTTCTGGTATTTCCAAACAAGTATTAGACATTATTCTTTCTTTGAGAAGGGGGGGGGGGGTTGGTCGATGGATTGATGAATTTGCCACGGGCCCCGAATGGTATAGTTACGCCACTGCTCTACCTTACAGAAGACCGCAGCTAAACGCGCTGCCACCCGTAATTATAGATTTTCAGCCAAGAATTTATATTATTTATATGCAAAAAATGTTGTCCGTGTTTTCATAAAATAAAAAACTGCAGTGATGTCATTAAAGTACAAAGCACAATTTTGCAGCGGTGAAAGATGACATAGTAGCTCAGGAGAACGAGCAGGGTTCGAATTCAAATTGGGAATATCAATTGCCATTTTTTTCAATTTCCTTAATGTGGTGGAAAGCTATTATTAACTATAACCACAATAATGTTATTAGGAATCCTTTATCAAGACATTTAATTAGCATGTATCTATTTTATTTTATTTTACTTATTTTCCTTCAAAAGGAGCGTGAAGAAACATACGGCGATGCTAACGGATTGGTCCGTTAGCATCGCCATACTAACCCGCAAGATACTATGTAGTACTATATTACGGTATCAAATCCGTTCTTATCGCGATGTGGGTTCATCAGGTTGCGAGAAGCCAATATACTGCGCTTCTATAAAAAAACACCTTGGTATTTACTTAATTTGGATTGAAAATATGTAATTTTCATCTTTATATAGGTACCTGGTAGATACCGAGCAAAGCTTGGTAATTCAGATTCTTTTAATGAAATGATTGAACCATTTTTTTTACATCCCTCGGCTGCAGCAATCCTAATTAGATAGTCAGCTTGTTGATGCAGACGGTTGTCACGTGTTGCAGACGGTCCGCGCAGCCGACCCTCACATCGGGCTGCTGCACCGCGGCACGGAGAAGCTGATCGAGTACAAGACGTACACGCAGGCGCTGCCGTACTTCGACCGGCTAGACTACGTGTCCATGATGTGCAACGAGCAGTGCTACAGCCTCGCCGTCGAGAAGCTGCTCAACATAGACATACCCATCCGCGCCAAGTACATCAGGAGTGAGTATACCTTTACACTACACATACCAATCTAGTGGTCCCACAAGTATATACAGCATAGGACCCAGCACGCCACCCTGTGGAACCTTAGTTGGTAATTGGCAGCGAGTGCAACAAACAGTGCTACAGTTCCTAACTGTTCTAAATACATCTGGAGTAGTTGTTAATTGGCAGCGAGTGCAACAAACAGTGCTACAGTTCCTATTTGTTCTAAATACATCAGGAGTGAGTATACCGATACAGTATACACCTGTATATATTCATCTTACACGAAAATACAGCACACTACCCTGCGGAACCTTCGTAAATATTAGATAGTCGGTAAAAACTTTGCTATCTATGTTATATGATACATTTACTGAGTAATCGTATATATCACTAAATCTGCCCGTGGCTCCTAAATGCTCAGCTCTACTAACTCTTGATTAAATAAGATATTTACCAGAAAAAGTAACTACTTATTTTCTTGCCGGTTCTTCTCGATAGCATCAACTTTCAGAACACGGCAATTGTTTTATTTCAATTTGATGATTTATTAATGCTTTAGTAAAAGTTTACCTGGATGAAAACATTTTGTAATCTTTTTATATATTGGACTACATCACATATTGCTCTTATTCTATGGAAAGTGGCTTAAGCACTTGTGTTACAGATTGCTGTGTGTGTGTTACTGTCAGAAACAACGACGGTACCACAACACCCAGACCCGAGATAATATAGATCGTTTTCCATGTTCAACCGTGAATCGAACCCGGGACCTCAGACATGGCGCGACGCCAAAGTCGCGTTTATGCTATGGACGTCGTAAAAATTATATTCCATTATATTTAATCCTCAGCCCTGTTCGCTGAGATCACTCGCATCCTCAACCACATAATGGCGGTCGGTACCCACGCTCTCGACGTCGGAGCCTTGACTCCCTTCTTCTGGCTTTTCGAGGAGAGAGAGAAGATGATGGAATTCTACGAGAGAGTCAGTGGAGCTAGGATGCACGCGGCTTACATCAGGCCTGGGGGAGTGTCTTTGGTGAGTCTTCTACCATTGCCAAATAAAATGTAAGTGAATAAAGTCATTAGGTCACTTCATACATCAAATATAAAAAATATACTTTAATTGATGACTTAGGAACATTTTCACAGTAGTGATAGGAGTTTCCTTTTACTATGCCGCTTTATTATACATGTACCTTGTAATCTCGTCTACATACGTTTCTGATGTTTGGTTCTAGGCTAGTCGAGAAGTGAGTGTCAGGTATTCACGGCAATATGGCTGAGTTTTGTACAACGTTTATAAACTTAAACCCAAATGTCTCGTAACAAAAAACAAAGGACGTTCATCATTATTGCAGTGGACCCTACATTTGCATTTTAATGAGGAAGCGGACTGGGTCAAATATACCAAATTGTTTTTAGTTCATTAAATAGCCTTTAAACAGTTAACTTATTTATTAGTTTGCTAAATTAATAAAAAAAAAACATAGATAAAACTATGCCAAGTTGTGGGGTGGACGCTCGATCGATACGTTACTGGTGGGTAAAAATGTACCCACCAGTCTTGAAACAATTAAATTCAATGGATCGCCTTTATTATTTGATGAAGTGGAAAATGCCAAAATACGTGTCCCATATTTTTGGATAATACGGACGGACAAAATACCAATTTTTAGTCCGCTTCCCTACTCTATTAAAATCTTTATTGCATGTCACATGGAGTAAAAGTAGACATTTTATAGCAGGCACAATAAAAATATGCAACATTGATAGTAAGGATCGGTTTAGGAGACCCGGATAAAAATGTTACAATTTCAGTATCATCAAATATTTTAGGAACATATTGTTACGAGCTTCGGGTTCGTGACAATAAAAACAGCCGATAAAAATTACCAAAAGTCACACTTTAATTGGACGCCACTAATTACAACCTTAAAACGCACTAATTAAAACAACAATCGCTCCCAAGTCGCACTTCAAAATCGCTTTCGAAGTAATCACTTTTATCGCTAATTCAATACTGTCCCGGTCGCGGTGAATCCCGGCCTTTTATATTGCCGCGGCCGTTCCCGAACCTTCCAACGCAGAAACATCCGGAACATTCGCGCGCAGTCCGGCCTTGACCGAGCGTACGGCCATAGTTCTGGCGTTGACGTCTCGACTCTCTGAAGTTCCGCATTCCAAACTAGATGGCGCTGTTTACTAAAAACGTTAATCGTGGCGCGTAACAATATGTTAACATAACATGTTGTGGATGTGAACGATTTAAAATAAGTTTACGAGGCAAAACAACATTTTTTAGTAGTTAATACGAACTACTTACTGTCCGACACACTACTACATATTTTTTGCTTCAACAAATAAATAAAAATAAATTATGATATGCATCAAAGTTCAGTGAGTAATATATTTACTTGAATAAATGCTCAGAAGTAGTTAAAAGATTTTAATTAAATTTTATCATGATTAATTTCTCTTTGAAAATAGTTTTTAATACTCACTGCTAATAATATCAAAAAATATTTTTTTTTCTCAGATCACTTCTAGTTAAGCTTCTAGTTACTAGGAGCCAGTATTTGTGTGACTAAACTAGAAGTGAGTGAACGATCGTAAACAAGTGCTCTACAAATGGATAGTCCCTAATATGGATGATGCCTTATAAATATTGTTGCGGTTGCCGCGTACTCGTGGTAACAGTGAGCCGCCTTTTTGCGCACTATGGCCGCGAAACTTTCGACCCCTGCATGCGCGAACAGACGAGGAATTTATTTACGTTGACATTCAGAGCACTGGGCAGAAATCTCATTGTGTATAGTTCTTTATTTATGTACGCACAGGGCATTTTATGACTTTTGGGGATAGTGATTTTTAAAGCTTCCCTTACCCAGGACATGCCTCTCGGTCTAATGGACGACATCTACGAGTTCTCGAGCAAGTTCGCCGAGCGGCTCGACGAGGTGGAGGACGTCCTCACCACTAACAGGATCTGGGTGCAGCGAACCAAGGACATCGGCATCGTCTCCGCGCAGGACGCTCTTAACTATGGCTTCAGGTAAGGTTTTATAAGGTTTTTTATTTTCTAAGAACGGTATCTCTGAGGTACTGGGTTCGATCCCTGGTCAGGCCAATATGGGAAACGAACTTTTCTATATCGTCTTAGGTCTGGGTGTTGTGGTACCGACGTTGTTTCTTATTTCTGTAACACCAGTTTGAACTACTTACCACAGAATCAGAAATTTGATGTTATTCAATATTTATTTATTTATATGCATCGGAATCCCATGTATTAATAGTTTAGTAGACCCTAAATGTTTGAGTTATATATTCCTATCTCGAAAAGGGATATCTCGATTACCTATTTACTCATGTACTTTGAAATTTGTACCGTGGTAAATTATTGAAAAAAAAATGAAATATTTTCGTGCTGTGCCCTATGTTAATTGAAAGTTTACAGACTAAATTAATTAATGTTCAACGATCCTTTGACCTTCTAAATAACTTTTTACTACACCGTAATATTAGAATGTTTGAGAAATATGCTTTCGAAGTTATTGTACCTCTAGCAGGGACCTTTGCATTTGTTACTATCATGGTACCAGGTATTTTAAAAAAACAGCCAGTTATTTCTTCTTACTGAACCAATTATTATCAGCTTCTTTTCTGTTTGTTGTGTACTGCTATGGAGGTCGCCAAGGTTGCCATCTGACCCCAATGCTGTTCAATGTAGCCATCTGCTTGTTTTATACGGCTATGGAAGTCGGTAAGGCTACCATCTGAGCCCAATGCTGTGCAATGTAGCTACATTTTATATTGACTACGGAGTTCGCCAAGGTTGCCAGCTGACCCCGATCCTGTTCAATATAACTATTTTCTGTTTGTGCCAGTGGCGTTATGCTGCGCGGCTCCGGCATAAAGTGGGACCTGCGCAAGTCGCAGCCGTACGACGCGTACCACCTCGTCGAGTTCGACGTGCCTATCGGCACCAATGGCGACTGCTACGACAGGTATTTGACGGTAGAATACAATACTAGACGGTAACATGCAGCAGTACAGTGGTTCTTAAAAATCCCTTGAAGGGTGTGGTCCCTGGAAGGTGGTGGTCCCGGAAGATGGTGGTGGTCCCGGAAGATGGTGGTCCCTGGATGGTGGTAGTCCCCGGAAGGCGGTGGTCCGTAAAAGCAGCCTGAGTGGTCCGCGGAACCATCCTAAAACACGGTTTGTCCAATAACTAAAGTCGCATTAAAATCTGTAACAATCAATGTACCAATTTACTGATTACCTAATAATCTAATGAGGCCCTTAAATTATTGTATGCGTAAATTGGAACGACCCCCTTTTGTTTATGGCCAAGTATGGTGACAGATTGTGGTACTCAAGAGAGGAAACAAAAAAATATTATACATACGTCATGCCATCTCTGAGGTCCCGGGATCGATCCCCGGACGGGTCAATATCAGAAACGAACTTTTCTATATTGTTTCGGGTCTGGGTGTTTTGGTACCGTCGTTGTTTCTGATTTCTGTAACACAAGTGCTTAAGCTACTTACAACAGAATCAAAGAAATGTATGTGATGTTGTCCAATGTTTATTAACTGATGTTACCACGTCAGGTACCTCTGTCGTATTGAGGAGATGCGACAATCTCTGCGCATCATCGACCAGTGCCTCAACCAGATGCCGCCCGGAGAGGTCAAGACGGACGACGCGAAGCTCACGCCGCCCTCCCGGGAGGAAATGAAGGTAGAGTTACAGCAAATAAGCCCAACTGATGGGTAATAGTGATATTGCCTGGTTATTTTTTCCTTTTACATTTGAAGAGAGTTAGGGCATAGCGGATTTATCGCTCGAACTGGAGTAGCCCGACTGGTGAAATACCTCCACCTTACAGAAGACCGCAGCCAGATAACGATCACTTTGGTGTTGTGTTCCTGCGTGTGAGTAAGGTTTGCAGAGCTCCTGGGGGGTGCTACATTAGTAGCTGGGGTCAAGCCTTCAAGGTAAGGGCGACAAGTCCAGGATCTCATTACCACTTAACATCAGGTGGGATGAGGTCCATCTCGAAGTGCAATATAGAAAAAAAAGATGATGGCCGCAGCTTACCTTTTCATCTTCGGTGAAGATGAAAAAAACTAAGACGGAGGGCTCATACCCCTAAATATATAAACAACTGCCGAAGGGCGCCCCATGGTGGAGCTGTTGTGGGGACAGTAGTAACTAATAGGTCCTGAGATTAACACGTTCAAAGAAACAAACTCTTCGGCTTCATAATATTAGTATAGATAATTGGTTATGTTGTATGTCCGCAGACGTCGATGGAGGCGCTGATCCACCACTTCAAGCTGTTCACGCAAGGGTACCAGGTGCCGCCCGGCGCCACCTACACGGCCGTGGAGGCGCCCAAGGGGGAGTTCGGCGTCTACCTCGTCTCTGATGGCAGCTCCAAGCCGTACAGGTACGTCATACTACACTAGAGGAAAAAAATTGAGGATCAAGAAAAAATACCAATTTTTGACGATTTTTAACTGGCTGTGTCGTGCTAAAATTTTGAAATTTAGTCTCAGTATCACGGTACTACGTGTGTTTTTTATCGAAAAGATTTCCGGAATTTATTACCTTAACTGGGCAATTTCTATGTTTTGTGTTCGAATTTTCACGTTGGCATCTCGTATTTTGAGTGCGCCGCCATATCAATAATTAAATTTTTAGCAGTTTTACGAACATTCCTACAAGACTTATTATCTAGTGTTGGTCCTTTGAGCCGGATATCGACCACTTTTTTATATTTATCATATAAAATGTGGTTTATATCCTATCTTTCGACGACGACCTTTGTAGCCGAGATGCGAGCTAGCCGTACTTTGCCGTGGCGCCATCTTTGAAGTCCCGGGTTCGATCCCTGGGCGGGTCAATATAGGAAACGAACTTTTCCATATTGACTCGGGTCGGTGTTGTATTACCGTCGTTGTTTCTGATTTCTGTAACACAAGTACTTAAGCCACTTACCACAGAATCAGAGCAACGTATGTGATGTTGTCTAGTATTTATTTATTTTCTAGCTGACCAAGAGACGTTTTCCTGTCTTAACGACGACTATTTAATTCGATTTTTTTTAAGAGAAGTAGGGCACAGCGATTTATCGCTAGAACTGGAGCAGCCCGACTGGTGAAATACCTCCACCTTACAGAAGACCGCAGCCAAATATCAATCACTTCTGTGTTGTTGTGTTTCAACGTAAGGGCGACAAGTCCAGTAACATATTTATTATGCTGTACTTGTCACCCTTAAGCTAGGACCTCATTACCACTTAACATCAGGTGGGATGAGGTCAATCTTGAAGTGTTATATGAAAAAAAAAAAGAATTTGTTTTCACCAACTAAATATCTAATTTCCCACGCAATTTTTAAAATTGTTTCTTTCTTAAGAACCTTCTGCTGACAATAACAAACACAACAACAAAATAAGAGAAATTGTTCCATCCGTTCACGCGGGATGGCGTGACCAAGGGAAATAGGGATTCATTTTTATATTGTTACGAGCTTCGGGTTAGTGCCGATAAAAGTTACCAATTTTTTTTTTTATAGGATATTTTGATATCAAATCCGTTGTCATCGCGATGTGGGTTCCTCTCTTGCTTACCATCAGGCTGGGAGGAGCCAATATACTGCGCTACTATAAAAAAAAAACTTTACTCAAACGCCACTAATTACAAACACACTAATTATAACACACATTCATTCATTTGTAAAAAAAAACTACTGAGTTTCTTGCGGGTATCTTCTCTTTAGTTATAGGTTCCGAACCGGAGGTAGCTTCATTTGCTTTATATAGAGACTATTCATAAGTATTACTAATGTAATCTATGTGAATAAAAAAGATTGACTTTAACTTTGACACAATCGCTCTTAAGTCGCACTTTAAGATCGCTTTCGAAGTAATCACTTGTATCGCTAATTCAAAACTACTCCGGTAGCGGCCAGTCCCGGCCTTATATACTGCCGTAGATAGTTCTCGAACCTTCCACCGTAAAAACATCTAGAATGTTCGAGTACATTCTAACAAGTTCTGTCATCGAAATCTCCACTCTATTAGTACCTCCATTCGAAACTAGATGGCGCTAGGTTATCGAACATCAACCGTGGCGCGTAAGAGTATATTACATTTATATACATTTTGTATATTTGTTTCAGATGCAAGATCAAGGCGCCCGGCTTCGCTCACTTGGCCGCTCTCGAGAAGGTCGGCCGGAACTCTATGCTTGCTGACATTGTAGCCATTATTGGAACACTGGACGTTGTGTTCGGAGAGATCGACCGATGAGCTGCAATTGAGACTGGGCGTTTGAGGAGCGAGTTGTGATGTAGCGGATTTAAGAGTTTCGATTGTTTAGATTTGTTCGTGGAACCAAGTTGTGATATGATGATTTAGTTGCTCGAGAAGTGAATTAAGTACTGCGGTTATTTGCTTTCGCGGAATTGTTTACAGGTAGCTTAAGCTGAACTAGCTTAGTTTTAAACCAGCCGCAAGACCCGCATATGACGCCGACATTGGTCGCATATGACACACTTAGGCTGAGCTAGCCCTGTTCTAAATCAGCCGCAAGCGCTCCTTGCCTGAGCTGGATAGTATCCTGTCCTCTAGCGGATTGGTCGCAGATTACATCGCCTTAAGCGTGTTATCTGCGACCAATACTAACCGAATTTGAAATCAGCCGCAAGCGCTCCTAATCTGAGCTCGTTTCGTTTTTTTTCATTTATGTGTTAAAGAGAGGGACATATGAAGTTTAACTTAATTTACTCCGCGTACTAAAACAAAAATTTGCTGTGAATATGAAAAAAAATACATAAAGCATGCTTTTCGTCCCACAAATTTCGCAAAATTTATTCAGCTGATGCCGTTAATTCGTTATCAGGTACAAATTTAATTATTTAATTTCCTTCTTAATTGTATGGTATCATTACTCACCCATTTATATATTTTTCGCTTTTATCTCACAACTCGATTCTCAAATGCTTACCGGTACCCAGTACCGATTAAAACCGGCATATCGGTGACCAAAATACCGGTTTTAGACATAAGCGACACTCGATAGCTAAATGCTGTACATTCTTGTAATATATTACGTTTGAATTAAATAGTTTTAATAGAAAATTTAATTTTTACCAAGACTTTTTTTTCAACCCTTTCGTGTTTAGTAATTTATTGTTGCTAATGAAGTACTTCAAGTCCCGACGTTAATTCTTCAGCTATTCATAGTGGTTAGTGTTAAATCAATAAATGATTTAAAAATGCAATGTTTATTTTATTTGTGCATTTTCCTTAGAACTGAGAACATAATGAAAGATAAAACTTATAATAAAAGTAGCAATCGCAGCGAAATGTTGAAAACTTTTATAAGAATATTATAGCCACGATGATTTTTACTTTATAGAAATACTAGCTTTCCGCCCGCGGCTTCACCCGCGTGGAATTCGTTTATATTGTGGTATAAAGCGCAACATACACAATTCAATGTAAAACATTACCATTTTTTTTTAAAACTCCCAGCGCCATCATTCGCGTACCTCAAGAACTAAATAGCGTAAGCTATCATTCTTCTTCTTACGTATTTTAAAAAGCACATCGTTACCACTATCTAGCGCCATCTATCGCATACCTCATCTCCAATCCATCAAGCAAACTATATTTTTTCCGGGATAAAAAGTACCCTATTATTTAATCCGGACTTCTAACTTTACGTCTGCAAAATTACAAAGCAATTGGTTCAGTAGTTAAGGCGTGAAAGCGAAACAAACAAACAAACTCACTTTCCGATTTATAATATTAGTAAGTGTAGTATAAACTCTTTACAATCAAAGGGATTGTAAACGATTAAATAGAACAGTTGCCACGGCAACAGGTTGTTGTTGATTTTAAGCTTGTCAAAATATAACGCTTATTTACAATGCGACTATCTTTTAATTTATGATTTGAGTAAGCAAGTTCCATAATAAAATGATATTGATTAATGAATAGCGGGAACGAGCCGTAACGTAATCAATATGTTCTAACTTTAACATTTTGATTCAAGTTTGTTTTTCAGGCGTCTCGAATATTGTTCTATCCGGTGAACGAAAAAAACATGGAAAAAAAACTTCAATGCAATATCAGCACCAAAACGCACACAAATGTAAATCACACAAGCAATATAAACGAAATATAGTTATTAAGTATCACACAGTAGACACTTGAAAATAAACTTTAAAGCTAATGCGTTTAGGTCGGCAAAAAGACGATCTTTAGTTACGTTATCGCATGCAATGGGATGTAGGAAACGCTTTGATTGGTCCGCGCATAAGACTCGCGGCGTCCGAGGAAACGGTATTCAGGGCCGGCGTTAGGGTGGCGCGCGGTTGGGCAACAGCCCAGGGTGCTCGGACTTGAACGGGCGCTAGAAAGCTACCCTGAGGTACCCAGATGTATTCTATGGTACATAATCGATGTATTGGTATACGCTTTTACAGGGGCGCTGGCGGAAATTCGTCCAGGGCGCCAGTAATGCTAGAACCGGCACTGGGTATTCGTACCGGCGCTTGCTCACTTTTGTAAGACACGCCCACCGTGCCCTACTTTTCGTGGTGCCATTTTGAAGCGTTGGAAATACTTCTGTTTTTTTCGTTTACTGTCTTATAGCAACTAAGAACTGATCATGTCTAAATTCTTGTTTCAAGAAAACAAGTTTTTAGCTTATTTACTAATACCCGGTTCCAATACTTCACGGTTCGTAATGTGTCACAAATGACTATCCGTTTTTCTCCAACCGTCTACGAGTTGTTAAATAATAACGCTGTATGAAACAGCTGTCATGAGTCGTCCGTCAGTCGTTTTTAGCTTACGCCTCGTATAATTTCTTACTATCCGTAATTAGAACGGATTGTTTTTTTCAATATTGGAACTGGGCATAAATGGGGAAGAAATAATACAAATATTATGTACTAAAATTATTCCTTATAATAATACAATCGCAGTTCATTTTTACAAGCAAACCTTAGTCTAAATACAAAATTCTATTCGTAACATTCTACGACGCTTTTATAATTAACTTACATTAATATTTCGTGGGCTTTAATATCGATTACTCGGTAACACCTTCAGCACGAACGACATGGTACCAAACCAGAACTACGTCGTTATTAACATATCATCCAGGCCTCGCATGCGCAACGCGACTAAATTTTATCGCGCTCTTAACAAACGTCAAAATCGATTTAAGTCAGTGCGTCAGCTGCTGATTGGCTGAAAATACGAGTGCGGTGTGCACTCAATCAACAGTATCGAAACTTTTGTCATCTTATGCGATAAATTTGACGTATTGCGTATGCTAGGCCTCATGGTGACACATCTGTCAATGTCATGTCTTAAACAACCAATCACGTAGCAGTTAGAGCTCGCGGCCACGTGGCGACCCCTAGCGGCTCGTTGAAGCACGTTGGCCGCGTCCGAGGCGAGGTCCGCTACTTGACGCGCTTCTGCTGCCGCAGCCGGTACACGTCGTTGAGCGGCGGCGCGACGCCCAGCTCGTCCTCGTCCGAGTCCTCGCCCGCCTTGCGGCGGCGACCCTGACACACAATCACATTGCTTATCTATACTAATATTATAAAGAGGAAAGATTTGTGCCTATTATATTTGAAAAGAGTAAGTGTCGAGTTTCTTGCCGGTACTTCTCGACATGATCAACATTCCGAACACGGCGGTAGAATACTTTATTTGTACTGACTATTCATAAGTGCTTTTGTAAAGCTTACATGAATAAAAATATTTTCTATTCTATTCGATTCTATTCTATTTTTGTATGTTTGTAATGAATAGGCTCAAAAAGTACCTACTGGGCCGATTTAAAAAAATATTTCACCAATAGAATGCTACATTCTTCCAATTTGACATAGGCTACAAAATTAGGGATCCTTGGTAAAATTTGAAAAATTTCAACAGAAAAGCGGGAAAAATTCTCTAAGGCGAAACGAAGTTCGCCGGGACCGCTAGTTAAAAATAGATAGATACACTTTGCACAGAAAAATTTACAGAAATTGGTTTTACAGACATAATCAAGTACAATTTAGGCGGTCTTATTGCTAGAAAGCAATCTCTTCCAGACAACCTTCAGGTAAAGGAAATAGTAGATATCAAGAAACGGGTGCGGCCGTGCAAAAGTTTTATTGAGGTAAATATAAACAGGAAACATAAATACCACAACATGATTAATACAAAAAAAAATACACAAAAAATAATAACATTATAAGCTGCAACCCCCACTAAGCTGACGCCTACCCTACAGAGCCTTTAAATATCGAGCGCGGCCGGTAGCAAGTCATTTGCTTCTCGACGCTCGGTGCGGTCACAACTCCGTGTAGTTTATGTCGGTCATGCGAGCCATTTACTTTGCTTAGAGTACATAAGGTGTTTACATAAGTTATCAGAATAGTGGTCGTTTCGTTTTAATTATGTTGTTTCGTTTTCCTTAATGTGTAATGTGTACAATCGTTGCTTAAAATTGTTGATTTAAACTCTGTTTGTTTTTTTTTTAAGTTAAGTCCATATTTGGACCTTATAACATAAATAAATATATGATACATAAAAACAACAATATACATTATTATTTAATAATAATAAGCCTTTTTATTTTATGATTTACAATAGTTTATTATTTATTTATTTATTTGGACAACCAACAATCATGTAAAATATAACTCATATAATATGTAAGTTAACATGAATCTGAATTCATTAAGATAGGGACGCCTTATACTCCCAACCATTATTGTTTATGCTTTCCGTGGCAACCTGTGACTAAAGCCACACCAACCAGCTTACAGAAGACCGCAGCCAAATAACAATCACTTCTGTGTTGTTGTGTTCCTGTGTGTGAGTAAGGTTTACAGAGCTCCTGGGGGGTGCTACATTAGTAGCAGGGGTCAAGCCTTCAAGGTAAGGGCGACAAGTCCAGTAACAGATTTATGATGCTGTACTTGTCGCTCTTAAGCTAGGACCTCATTACCACTTAACATCAGGTGGGATGAGGTCAATCTTGAAGTGTAATATAAAAATTAATTAATAATGTTACCTTATTAGCGACGGTAGTGATCCCATCATCGTCGACTATCCAATGCACAGACCGCGCCAGATCAAACAGCTTCGTATCACAGCCGTTCTCATGTGTCGGCGCCGGCGCTGCACAGAAACAAATAAATAATGATATCTTACATCACATACTTTGACCTTACCGACCGGGCACCGAACCCGGGACCTCAAAGATGGCACGACGCCTAAGTCCGGCCCGCTGACCTCTCGGCTACGATAGTCGTCGTTACGATCCAATGAGGGTGTTCGCAAATAAAAATCCACTAGATGGCGATGCGTAGGCGTGAGGTCCAACCTTAGAATAAGGAAAGTATAGAAACCGCATCATGACAGCAACAATGTAACCGTCCACCCCAAAATATTTTTTTCAAGATCGTTTTGACGTTAATCAATTTAAAAATGAGTATTCATATCTATTTATTCTTTGGTGATGTAGCAAATGACGATTTTAATTTCGATAAAATGTATGTGATGACAACAATATGGATGGTAAAGAAATGGAGATATTTTTTTTCTGTTGATATAAAAATACGTTGAAATTAAAGAATAAATGAATTCATAAATAAACATCAGGCTATATCACATTGACCCGAGTCCAAAGTAAACAATATAAGCACTCTACTTATTTTGATTAACACACAAACTGTGTATTTGTGAATTAAGACTCATGCTCCTTATTGACGGCCAAGCGCAGTTGATCGTGATTCAAGGCCATTTCGGTGCTGCCACTGGCTGCCAGATGTAATATAGTAAATATCCAGAAAAAGTGCTAAAGGATTGTAAAAGATCAATTTATGGAGCACTAATTTCTTTTAAATTAATAAAAAAATATTTCTTGAAAATATACGTATTCTATTTGTGCGTTCTTCTAATTATTTAGTAATTTGTTTTGGCACTGTATCATTTTCTGGTCCCGGATAAGTCAGATTAAACCCAAAAAAGAAATTCCCATGATGTCCTCCGCTGAACCTATAGCAAACATGGCAATACTAGTACTCCAACACGACCCTATTAGGTAAGATCATAAGACTAGACTTTTTATGAGATTTATTACTTTAATTTATTTATCTATAGGGACAGACTGCATAACAAACCTTTCATCCCGGCATATTCTGTGGTGCTCATAAATACTTAATGCGACTGAAATGCCGGATTGCAGGCGTACCGAACTTGTACGAACTGCCGAAGTTAGGTATTTTTGGTTTAACCACTGTACGATTAACCCACATATTTGACGACCTTCATAGTTGAGAGGCGAGCAGGTCGGATTTTAGAGTTGCGGGTTCGATTCCCAGTCGGGTCAATGTTAAAAACGAACTTTGCTTTATTGTCACGAGCCTGAGTTAATGTGTTACAGTCGTTGCTTCCAATTTCAATTTCAAACCCCCTACGACAGGATCATGTTATATAGTTAGGTTGTGTGCATCTAATGACATATCTGTAGAAACTTCTATTAAAAAACCCACCGTATAACATTATTTTCATACACCTTTCAAACAGAAAAATGGCTTATAGTCGAGAGATATAATAATTGTTTTTAGTTTGTATTATGAATAAATTATACCGTAAACAGGACCTGATTAGTTGCACTATTTTGAATTATATGGAAAGCTACGAATTTAATAGGTATACGGATACAAAACTGATAAATATTAGTATGTGCTTTTTAGTGATGTCCCATCACTATTTGAAATTGAATGTATTTTCAATTTGGTAACGCTCTATTGGTAGTCTATGGGTTGGACTCCAACTCCGGAGTCCATCCATAGATTTTCTATCTGCAGATGCGGACTCCAATACAAGCTTTGAGTGGTTTTTGTTTCAGTCACACTAGGTGGCGCTGCATGGCTGGATGTGAATAAGACACCTACTTCCCAATTGCGGTTTTTAGCGTTACATCTAGGAATATAATATATCTATGGGTCCAACTGCTACGTGATTGGTAATGGTTTACATGACACTAGCTGTGCCCGCGACTTCGTTCGCGTGGACTACATTCTTTCATGGTCGGTTTTACCCCTTTCTCCCCTAATATTCGAAACAAAAAGTAGTATATATTTTAATCCAAGTTTCGAGCTATATTTGTGCCAAATTTCATATCTCTAACTTCAAATATAAACATTTTTCCATATAAACTTTCAAAGGTGGTATTACCCCCATCCCCTCCCTTATTTTCTAATAAAAAGTAGCCTATGTCTGTTCTTGAGATTCAACGTATACCTATACCAAATTTCATCAAAATCCGTTCAGCCGTTTAGGCGTGAAAGAGTAACAGACGGACAGACAGACAGACAGACAGACAGGGTTACTTTCGCATTTATAATATTAGTATGGATTGACGTGTCACAATGACATTTAAATGACCAATCAAAAAATAGTTGGACCTCACGTCGACGTATCGCCATCTAGTGGATATTTTATGCGGGAACTTCCTCACTGATTCTCTATTGTGTCTTAAGACTATGTTATATTATACTCACGTTTATCAGGCAGAGATATCCTATTGAAGAGGTGTATAAGCTTGTCTATGGCCACGAAGGGTCCTCTGAAGGAAGAGGGCGGAGGCATCTGAGTGCAGAGGTGGGCCGCCGGGACCGGCATCGGGAACACGCCGCCTGGAATATACGATAAAATTAAATAAATGAAACATTTTATTTTTATAAATTTAACATTTAGAAAGGTAGGGCATAGCGATTCATAGCTCGAACTGGAGCAGCCCGACTGGTGAAATACCTCCACCTTACAGAAGACCGTAGATAGATAACAATCACTTATGTGTTGTTGTGTTTCTGCGTGTGAGTAAGGTTTCCAGAGCTCCTGGGGGGTGCTACATTAGTAGCAGGGGTCAAGCCTTCAAGGTAAGGGCGACAAGTCCAGTAACATTATGCTGTACTTGTTGCCCTTAAGCTAGGACCTCATTACTACTTAACATCAGATGGGATCAGGTCAGAAGTGACACCGAAGTGATTGTTATTTGGCTGCGGTCTTCTGTAAGGTGGAGGTATTTCACCAGTCGGGCTGCTCCAGTTCGAGCTATGAATCGCTATGCCCTACCTCTCTTAAAATATTAGTAGCAAGTAGAATGTTACCTGGTATGGGATGTTCCCCGGGGAGCGGGTTCACCTTAGGTTTATACGGTATCATCTGGCTCGTGTCCGGGCGAGCTATATCTTTATTAGGGTCGTTGTCCCTGAAACATTAACGTTATACAGTTAACTACAATTCAAAATCGTAGTAAACAAAGATAGTAATAACTGGAAAGGACGAATATGATTGGCACAAGTATTTCAAATAATATTTCATCTTAGATTCTACAGCTACAATCTGATATATTAGAAACAGAAAATTTTTATCTCCCCTTGCGGTGCGGGAATCGAACCCACGACCTTCACGCGTGCTGCTCTTACCAACTGAGCTAACCGCAAGTTATCGTAGGCAATGAAATTTTTATTAAAAGAACTAAGGGTTAAGGCTATAATTAGTGTATTGATAAGTATAATTCGTGATATCGCGCCAAATTTTCATTGAAATTACAATAATAATGTGCTTATTTGATAAAAACTTGAGCTTCACAATTAAAACAAAAACTTGAGACTTTTAATGCCCACATATTCTAATGATGTTATTTTGATTTCCTAGTTTTCATCTAGAGGTGCGAAATGTCATTTAAATATTTTAGTTAAATATTTCAAATATGAATAGAAAGGTGTGCCAATAAGATAAGACAATCATGCTGGAACTGAGTTCTAATAGGAGTTGCTAAAGCATTAATAAAATTAAATGCTAAATGGAAGCCTCACTTCTGTCCCAATATGACGGCAGCCAGTTCTGGAGATATGCCGGCTAGAGGTCCGCCTAACGCCCATGACTTATTTGACATTGAAGCCACCTATATAAACAGAAATAAAATTATAAAACCCGTGCGTTAAAAGAGTTTTTGTACAAAAAAAAGGTTATGGCATAGGTAAAAAAAAGAAAAATACCGCGAATACATAGAGCTATCCGGATTTTTTTGATTTTTGATTTATTTTAAACCTACGCTCTACTTTTTAAAACTTTCTTTCAAAAAAAAAACAATTAACTTCCCAATAAGTAAAGGATTCAATAAGCCGAAAAGATAAATTCTTGGGGTGTTATACTAACCTCTGTGTATCCAATTGATTTGAGCTCAGCTATACTGCAAGGGTACAGATCCAGGAACTTGTATCTGTCCACCAGCTGGGCAGTCTCCTTACCCTCGAACTCTTTGATCTAGAAAACAATATATCCTTTATAAAAACATACATATTTAATACTAGCTGTGCCTATCAGTTTTACCCCTATCTCCCCTAATATTCGAAACAAAAAGTAGTCTTTATTTTAATAGAGCTATATTTGTGCCAACTTTCATATCTCTAACTTAAAAAATAAACATTTTCCCATATAAACTTTCAAAGGTGGCATTACCCCCCCCCCCCTACTTTCTAACAAAAAGTAGCCTATGTCCGTTCTTGAGGTTCAACGTGTACCTATGCCAAATTTCATTTAAATCGGTTGAGAGGTTAAAGCGTAACAGACAGACAGAGTTACTTTCGCATTTATAATATTAGTAGGGATGAAATAGTTAACTTTATTATTTTTAATTCACACTTTAAGATTGACCTCATCCCACCTAATGTTAAGTGGTAATGAGGTCCTAGCTTAAGGGCGACAAGTACAGCATAATAAAGCTGTTACTAGACTTGTCGCTTACCTTGAAGGCTTGACCCCTGCTACTAATGTAGCACCCCCCAGGAGCTCTGCAAACCTTACTCACACGCAACACAACAACACCGGAGTTATTTGGCTGCGGTCTTCTGTAAGGTGGAGGTGTTTCACCAGTCGGGCTGCTCCAGTTCGAGCGACAAATCGCTATGCCCTACCTCTTTTGAAAACAACTACACTTCAACTCACCTTCTCTAGCACGGCTTGCCTCCGCTTCTCTACCTTCACGATGGAGACGAGGTCACCGATGTTCGACTCGAACTCGAGGAACCTGTTCCATATGTCCACTGAACTCTCAGGCTTGAGGCTGCCAGAAGACAGCACTCGCTCGAAAAGGACCCGAGTGTTGTTATCCTCTGCCAATAAGAATAAACAAGGCTATGAAACACTGGGCTACTCACATACATCTCGCTCAGGACTACCAGGGACGCTGAACACTAGTGGAGCCAAGCAGTAGACACCTGGTTGCAGTATACGTTCATAAACATCATCCTAAGCCTTGTAATACAAACCATAAAAAGCATCTTTTCCTTTATGAAACAATGGTCCATTCCCATACATCTCGCTCAGTAGTACCAGGGACGCATAACACTAGTGGAGCCTATTAGAAGATAACTAAGCCTAGTGGTAGACCAAAAAATAATATTTTCCCTTAAGAAACACTATGCGAGTCTCATAGATCTCGGTTGTATACGTTCATAGACATCATTCTAAACCTAGTAACAGACCTAGAAAAGCGTCTTTTCCTTAATAAAACCCTCAGCAATTCGCATACATCTGTCACAGAAGTACCAGGGACGCATAACACTAATGGAGCCTAGCAGTAGACACCAGGTTGGTATATACGTACATAAACCTAGTAAAAGACCTAGCAAAGCGTCTTTTCCTTAATAAAACAGTGAGCAATTCCCATACATCTGGCTCAGAAGTACCAGGGACGCATAACACTAGTGGAGAATTAGAAGATAACTGGTTGGTATATACGAGAGGTAGTTTGTAGCAGAGGGCTCACCGTTAAGATGCGAGAGGTAGTCGATATAGCACAGCACGTACTCGGGCGCGTGCGGGAACTTCTTGAGGCCGAGCTCGAAGATGCGGAAGGCGATGTTCTTGTCCTTGGAGCAGTAGTACTCCATCAGCGCAGCGGCCACGAATACGTGGTAACGGGACCTCAACAGACAAAAAGACAACATAATTAAGTTGTTGATGATTATCAAGTAGGTTAGTTAGATAACATACATTGCTCTGACTCTGTGGTAAGTAGCTTGAGCACTTGTGTTACAGAATTCACAGTGACAATGACAATATAGAAAACGAACTTTTCTATATTGACCCGATCAGGGATCGAACCCGGGACCTAAAAGATAGCGCGACGTGTCCACTGTCCACTCTCCTCTCGGCTACGGAGGTCGACATCTATTTCATGTCTCCCTAATCCTTCCCATTTCCTTCACAGAACCACAAGAGCCGGCCAACGATGTCATCGCTTCACAGTGGAAAATATTCCATCGCGAACGAAAATGTTTGGTAACTCATACTTTTCCCGCACCATTGAGAAGTGGAACTCGTTGCCGGCTCGTGTGTTTCCTCCTTCCTTTGACATGGATTCCTTCAGAAGAAGCGAGAAGAAACATCTTGCGGGCCAGTATGGCGATGCTAACGGATAGGATATTACGGTATCAAACCCGTTGTCATCGCGATGTGGGTTCCTCTCTTGCTTATTATGAGGCTGGGAGCTGCCAATAAACGGTGCTGTTATAAAAAAAATAATAAAAAAACATAAAAAATTCACATCCTTTGCGATGTGCGGGGCTCCAACACACGACCTTCACGTATCGCGCGTGCTGCTCTTCCGACTGACCTAACCGCAAGTTATTATTAGGTAGGTGATTAATTTTTTTCTGTTGTATTAACCTGTTGGTCTCCGGCATAGCTGGGCATTAACTCGTTAATCCGTTAATCGTTAATTAACGAAGGTAACATTTTGAGTAACGGATTAACTTTTAAGTTAATTTTAAAAACTGTTAACGGTCTCATTAACTTCCGTTAATAATCCAGAAGTCAGTTAATCGTTAAAAAGTCCAATGCCTTATTTTCACCGCAAGTGCCATGCGAGAAAGCTGCGAATAGATTCAAGTCAAGTCAGTTCATTTATTTATGTAGGTTACAAGTAAGACTTATGCATCGTCAAAACCAAAATTAAAGCTACAGCCGGTTCGGAACCTAATTCTACCGAGAAGAATCCGGCAAGAAACTCAGTAGTTATCCTAATCTTTACAAAATTACTAGAGAACTTAAAACTATGGGGTGTAAGCAAGCAGACAATCATGTCCATATATGTTCATTGTTTAAATATTCATCAAGTTTGTAGTATCCTTTTGGCATTAAACATGATTTAATATGAACCTCATATCTATGCATAGGTAACTCAATAATACATTGAGGTAACTTGTTGAATATTTTTATACTTAATATCACGAATGTTATACTGGTTTTACGAAGCCTATGGTTTGAAATATTGAGCTTAAGTTTATTTCTTGTATTGAAATTATGAACATCGCATTTCTTATAGAACAAATTAAGATTTTTACGTACATTGTATAATGCAGTCAAAGATGAATTGGGAGGCTACGGTTAAAATATTAATGTCTTTAAATAATTATTTAAGTGAATCACGCTATCTAAGGCTGTATATAGATCGAATAGCTCTCTTCTGTAATACAAATATGGTTTGTATGTCAGAAGCTGACCTACAGCAATAGACCGTATGATATTAAACTATGAAAATAGCCATTAATTTTGTTCATTTGATTTCAACATGTCAATAATTACTTAGAGCCGGTGTTTAGTTACAATGACGAGCGCTGTATTTGTTTTCAAAAAAGGAGCGTTCAAGTATTACGTAACGCAAATTTTTAAGATTTTTGACACCCCCCCCCCCATGTAATGCATCGAAACGTTTTTTGTACTCCCCCTCCCTCTTTCTTTAAAAAAAAGACGACCACACTAATACAAACGAGGGATTCCCCGGAAACCGTAGACTTACGCCCCCCCCCCCCCCCCCCCCACCCTGCCAATATGATTTACGTAATACTTGAACGCTCCCTACATGACTGTCAAAGAAGGAAGTGTGCTTTGCAGTGCAGTAATCAAGACCCTAGCATGGAAGACATGGAATCGGATTCCAGGAATCTCACAAGGACCTGGAACCATTTTGATTACCAATTAACGGATTTAAGATTAACGTTAACTTGCGTTAATTCTTCAGAAATGTAACGCTTTAACGTTTAACGAAGATAACTTTTTTATTAGCGGATTAACGATTAACGAAGTTAATTGTTTGATTAACGGTGCCCAGCTATGGTCTCCGGTGAAAAAAGCCGCATGAAATTTTTCTGTTATATTTATATAAAAGAAATTCGTTTGAGTTACACTATTTATAACTCAAAAACGGCAGAACAGATTTGGCTGAAAATTTGTGGGGAGGTAGTTTAGAACCAGAAGAAGGACATAGGATATTTTTTTACTAATTTCTTTTTGATTTTTTTAAAGTAATTGATTGCCTCTGAGGCGGAACCAAGTACGCCGGGTCACCTAGTATAATATATTTAAAATTAGCTAGTGCGGCGTGAAGAAAAAATTGTAAAAATTAAAATAATCGATTTTCCGATTTCATATCGACATGCCTAGTAAAATATTAACCTGGAGTCTTCTCTAGCCCGTTTGAAGACAGTTCTGGCTGATTTGATGCCCTCGGCTCGTCTCGCGAATTTCATGTACTGCACATAGGCTAGAGTGGGGTCAATGTCCTCCATATCTAGGTAGCGGGTGTAGACTTGATGAACCTAGAAAAAAAATTAACAATATTGATAAAAATTATATAGATTACATTGCGTATGCAACTAGACTCTCATACATCTCGCTCAGAAGTACCAGGGACGCATAACACTAGTGGAGCCTAGTAGTAGATACATGGTGATACTAACATGGTGTAAATGATTATAAACATCATCCTAAGCCTTGTAACAAACCATAAAAAGCATAATTTCCTGTGAGAACCACTGAGCAATCCCATATCTCTCGCTGAAGTACTAGGGAAGCATGCCATTAGTGTAGCCGAGTATTAAATTCGATCCCGATATGAGAATACGAACTGTAAACGTATTTATAGAATTTAAGGCTTTCTCGTTCCATTTTAAAAATTTTAAATAAGTTAACGGGTCTAAACGCGACAACATTTTTTAGTAGTTAATACGAACTACTTAATGCCCGAAGTTTCGGTTAGGATGCACCAACCGTGCTCAAGAGCTTGAATTGAACCAATGGAATTAAAAACAGGTCAACTGCAAGTCCGACTCGCACTTGACCAGTTTTTAACATCATCAGATAGAAGAATCAAGTGTTGTTGTGTTCCTGCGTGTGAGAAGGTTTCCAGAGGTCCTGGGGACTTCGACGTTAGTAGCAGGGGTCAAGCCTTCATGGTAAGGGCGACAAGACCAGTAACAGCTTTATTATGTTGTACTTGTCGCCCTTAAGCTAGGACCTCATTACCACTTAACATCAGGTGGAATGTGGTCAATCTTGAAGTGTAATATAGAAAAAGAAAATTGTATCTTTTGAATATAGCCATACCTTATTATAATGCAGCCTACTCTCCTCGTAATCAGCGTGCGCAAAGTGAAGAAGCGTGGAGTGCTTCAGGGGACCGCTCGTGGCCCGCTCGTACACAGCGGCCGCCTCGTCGGAAAACAGACGCGCGGCGTTTGAGTCCTTAGAAAAACATTTACATTATAAAGTAAGCTTAAAAGAAAGATTACGACCTCTGTAGCAGAGATGCAGCGGACTGGACTTTGTGTTCGCGCTTTCATTAAGGTCCCGGTTTCCACAGGGAGGCCATTTAGGTCCTTTTAAATTTTAAGACTTTCGCGTTCCATTTTAAACATTTAAAATAATTTAACGGGTCAAAACGCGACACCATTTTTATTAAGTAGTTAATACGAACTACTTACTGCCCGACGTTTCGGTTAGGCTACACCAACCGTGCTCACGAGCTGAGTCAGCTTTGCAGAGTTCGTATTAACTACTAAATAAAAATGGTGTCGCGTTTTGACCCGTTAAATTATTTTAAACATTTAGGTCCTGTATTTATGACTTTTTCTAGGGTGTACCTCAGGGTGGTTTTTTGGCTCCCAAATTGTAAAACCTCATTTTACGCAAGCCACAAGGGGCATCCCTGTAGTCTAAATATCAAATTTAGCGTTTCTTTCTGCAGCAGATTATAACAGGGATCAGGGAAAGAAGGTGCGTAGCATACATCAGGGTTATGCGTTAGGCTGAAGTTACTGGTCGATGTAATACTCCAAGGAGCTATCCAATTATTTTTGGATTATTCTTACTACAAGTTTCATTGGCGTTACTGGTATCTGATGGTTGACAGGTACCTTAGCTCGTGCGTTCTTCATACTGTTTCTAAGGAGTACCTCAGGGAGGTTTGTTACCTCCACTGTTATAAAAGCGTAAAAGCACTCAAGTGTACCACAAGGAGGTAATGTATTAGTAAGTAATATTTTATGTTAGGTATAAGTTATTGTGGCTCTATAGAATTAACTAATTATTAAGTAATGTAGGTAGTCAGTTACGCTTGTAGATATTTGTCAGTCAATATACGTTTGATCCGGTACGTGCTGCGTGTATATTTATTCCTGCATCCAGAGCCTTCCCAACCCCAGGACTTCTCAATCTGTCACCTAAACATCAAACTTACCCCCTTTTCCTGCAGCAGTTTAGCGGAATGGTCAAGGAACTGAGCAGCTTGGTGCCACACATCAGGGTGATGCGCAAGGCACAGCAGACACTGCTCAATGGCGAACATCACGCGCCGTGCTACAAGAGCCGTGTCTTCAGACCGGAGAGGGTTCGACCGCTCCCAGGATATGTACTTCTTCCAGAGCTCCACCTGCGGGTAGAATGTAATAAAATAGTATAGAAAATTCGTAAAAAAAATATTAAAGTGTTTTTATACTTAATATTATTATAAACTTTTGAAACAACACAACAATTTCCAACAATTGAAAATTGGTAGAGCCTTTTATCAAGTCATCACCCCAATTCATCAATAAGCCATCGCAGACATTTTCATGTATTTTTAACACTAGATTTCTAAATGAGTATACAAACATTAAAATGATTATATGAAAATAAAAATGGAGTTTCAAGGCTTGACACTTTAACCAACACATTGTTTACCTAAAACTAAAGGTTACCTGCTTCATCTCCTCTCGGTCCAGGGTGGGCGGTGTCGCCGGCATGTTCCTGTTCAGCCCTCGCGTCACCGTCTCCAGCTCTTTGGCCACGCGGCGAGCGTTCATGTACTCGCGGGAACGTTCCATAGCCATTCTCTCAGCTGTGAGTGGTAGAGAAGAAATTATTTGATAACTTCCGTAGCTAAGGCGAGCAAACTTTGGTGCATTTACAAAAATGTGTTTAACAGAGACATTATAGTACAATTTAGGCGATTTTATAGCCAGAAATCAATTTCTTCCAGAAAACCTTCAGGTAGATAATTAGGCGTGGGCTTTATTCCCGGTAGAGTCAATATGAAATTTTTTTTATTAGTTTTGTTTTTAAGACAGTTGACAATTGTGCCCTTGTTCTATCGAAGGTGCGATATGTAGAATAATAGAAGGCACAAGGAAGAAAACACGAAAGACACAGCCAGATAGTATACACAGCACAAGATGCAGTCATAAAAGGAAGGAAGAAATAATATAGTTCAGCATTATTTATGAGGATGAAAACTGGTCTTTACGAATAACTATTGCAAAAACCACCATTTGACTGCTTTGTCAAATGTATGGGATGCTACTAGGAAGTATTTTATCCCCTATTTTATATAGTCTGGCTGTAGTTAATATCTCGTCAATCTCTTACCTATAATGGTGTTGATGCTCTGCTCAAAAGCTATGTAGTCTTTCCATAACGTCTCTATGCCGATGATCGGAGTTATCACAGCTCGTTGGTACACCTAAGACGAAAGTAACAGTCATTTATATAGGTGTTAACAATGGGGGCTATTTCGTATTAAATGGTGGCAATCGGTTACACGGGACCACGCGAACGACTTTTTAAAAAGAACACGAAAGTTCTACCTAAGAAGGACCTATCTACCTACCTATTAAAGAGAGCTCCCGAGGTAGTGGAGGGTTCACACCCCTAAAATGTCTCAAGAAAAGATCTCATACTAAAACATCGTATTTCCCGTTTATTCACATTGGAGTTTGTACCGCTCTTATTGTTGCGGGAATAATAACTAATAACGAACTGTATGTGTTTATCCTGGCATGCTGTCGATTGTACGTTAGGGCCGTCCATTACACTGGTGTCCATTAATGTTTTTTTGTCCTTTTATACCCCTCCCCCTTGGTGATATATGGTGGGGTTCGGAACTATCCCCCCCCCCCTGGTGAGATTCAAGACTAAACCCCACCCTATCACGTCTATTTTTCTAAAATACAGGTCAAAAAATAATACTCGTGATATATTACTAGCACCCCTCCTCCCTCTTGTTATATTTCGTGATTTTTTATGGACCCCCCCCCCATATATTAATTACTAATACCATTATTACCTACCCGTATATTACCCCTTTATGCTAATTACCTTCCTGACAGCGGATATCTTCTGGTTCTCAGCATACGAGCCGACGGCGTCGACGCTCTTCAAGAATGTGACGTAATCGTTCCAAATCGGATAAGCGTGTATGTCCAGTCCGATCTTGTCTAGCGCAAAGTCGTACGCTTGAGCCATCTTCTCTCTAAGAAAAAAATGTAATACAACAAATATCAGACAATATCTGATTGACCGTTACTTCTCGCTAAGAAAGAAATTCAGTTTACGGACGCTAGTTTGATGTGACAACGCTGAGCCGATCGCTCAAGCCGTTCATGCCTATCTCTCGTGCGTGCGACATGTGAACGTAACAATGACGTCATCTTTTACGTGCATGCAGCCCGTAGTACCCAGTTATTAGACGTTGTCACGTCAAAAGCATAAATAAACAATTATCAGACATAACTGATTGACCACTACACACTTTGTATTATTATTTATGCACTAGTGAAACCAAACAGGTGACTGGTCCCCACCACGCGCCACTATTTACTGTGTCTGTGCAGTGCGCAGCGCGCCTCTGAAGTACAACCGGCACGTGTCCGTTACCTTTGAGGCGAAACACGGGGCCTTTGTACCATTTGAACGAACTGACTGTAATTCAAATAGTGCCCAATCTTGCTTACTTGTAAGTAGGCAGCATGCACTTTGTTTCCTTGACATAGTTGAGGTACAGCCGCCAAAGCTCGATGTTCAGGATTTTCATCAGACACCTCTGGAACAGCTGCAGGACATCACATCATAACATCATATTATTGTTAGATATAGAAAGCAGTAACAGTTACCTACCTAATGGCAATTTTCTACACAATTTTAGTGCCTACCTGCACCTACACATATCTATGTACATTTATAATCTGATTGTATGAGCTACCTATGTATATTGATAACTTATTCACACTCCATAAGTAATGATGTTACATGTAGTTTCTTAAAAACTAAAAGTACAAGTTATGGACTCTGGTGGTGACGGCAAAGATAAGAGGAGATTTTTTTTATGAATAAGCAATTTGTGAAAAATAAAATGTAGATATAGCCTGTCACGTTATAAATGAAAAATATCACTTGTGTAAGTCATTTTGCAGATAAATATTTGATAATAATAACTTGTTCTGTAGGTAATCTTTATTATACAATAATAATAATAATAATATAGCTTCTTTATTCCATATTAAGTATAAGTTACAGATCAAATGCAGTGTTAGTGTTTTTAGTAGTAATAAGTGTACTTATTTTCTATGATTCTATTTTGGTTAGTTTTGTGTTAGTAATATGGATCCCTTTTGGGTAAAAGCCTCCTCCATTCCGTGCCAGTTCTCTCTGTCCTGGGCCGTCTTCATCCAGTTTGACCCAGCTATCTCGATAATATCATCAGCCCACCGTTTCCGGGGTCTACCTTTGTTTCTTTTTCCTATAGGTCCTGACCACTTTGTTGCTGCCAGAGTCCATCTTTCATCTTTGTACCTTGAAATGTGTCCTGCCCAGTTCCACTTTAGGCGCAAGGCGCTTTGTAGGGCATCAGTAATATTAGTTCGTTTTCTTATATCTTCGTTTTTAGTTTTTTGTATTCTCCTTAGCTTCAATATGCTCCTTTCCATGGCATGTTGACAAGATGTGATTTTGTTTTTTATTTTATTGGTGTATGTCCATGTTTGGCTGCCATATGTTAGGCAGGGGAGGATACAGGTATCCATTATTATCTTTTTGAACTTCAAATGGTAGTCCCCTTTTAGGATTTCTTTTTGTGTCCAAAATTTCTGCCATGTGCAGTTAATCCTTCTATCTATTTCGATTTCATTGTTATTAGTTTCAAATGACATTTGTTTTCCGAGGTATATGTACTGGTTTGCATATTCGATCTGGTTGCCTGACACAATTATTTCTTTTTTAATATGGTTTGTCAAGACTTTTGTTTTGCTTGCGTTCATGTTTAGTCCCACTAATTTGCTTTTGTTATCCAGAGTTTGAATCATTTGTTCCAACTGAATGGCTGATTCTGAAAAGAGGACGATATCATCAGCAAATCTAAGGTGGCTGAGATATTGGCCTTGTATTTTAAGCCCCTTGTTTCTCCAATCAATATCTTTGAATATTCCTTCTAGCACAGCTATAAACAATTTCGGAGATAAGGGGTCCCCTTGTCTTACTCCTTTTCCTATTTTTACCTCTTCTCCTCTGGTTTCCAATTTTACTCTGCTTTTACTTTGTAAGTAGATGTTCTTTATGATATTTATGTATGTAGTATTAATTTCACAAGAGATGAGCGCTTTCCAGATAGAGTTGTGCGTTATACTATCGAATGCTTTAGAGTAATCTATAAAAGCTATGTAGAGAGGACAATTATATTCTTTGTATTTTTCAAGTATCTGGTCTAATGTGTGTATATGATCTATAGTAGAATATCCCGAGCGGAAGCCAGCCTGTTCGATTGGTTGATTTTTGTCTATTTTCGATGTAATTCGACTCAGTATTATTGAAGTGAAGAGTTTGTAAATGCTGGAGAGTAGACTTATTGGTCTATAGTTTCCGATGTCTGTGGGGTTTCCTTTTTTGTAGAGGAGTATAATGTCTGACTCACACCATTGTCTGGGAGCCTGTCCACTTTCAAGCACCATGTTGAACAGTTCTAATAGGTAAGGAATTAGGACTGGTGCACCGATCTTTATTGCGTCGTTGTTTATATTGTCTGGGCCAGGACTTTTTAAAGCTTTTAGCTTTTTGATATGTCTTAATAGTTCGTCATAATTTATAGGTTCGATTTTATCTTCCGTATCGACAGTCATTGTCAGTTCTTCCTCAAGGTCTTCTAAAGGTTTCATATACAGTTCTCTGTAAAATTCTGTTGCATGTTCCAAAATCTCTTTCCTAGTTTTAGTTTCTCCATTTTTATTTTTAAGTTTCCGAATCCATTCTTTATGTGTGTTGAGTTCTTTTTCCGCTCGCTTAGAGCTTCTATAATTGTTTAAATTTTTCTCTATTATTTGTTTTTTGTGATTATTGTAGTCATGTTTTATGGCCTTATTAGTTGTTTTAAATAGGGTCTTTAACTCTTCTTTCATTTTTTTAGATTTGTTTTTGGCTGCTATTAATTTTGTACGTTTCATTATTAAGTTTTGAGTAGATTCAGTTATAATTTCTGTGTTCCTCTTTGTATTTATATCATTATTTTTAATTTTTAGGCTACTTGTAATAATGTGTTCCAATTTGTCGCAGTATACTTGTACATCGTTAGTGTGTTGTGGGGGTTGTAGTTCTCTATCTAATCTTTCCTGTAAATTATTTATATAAGTCATTCTTTCGTATTCTGTTTTCGGTGTTTTGGGTAGTGACTTGAAATTTTTCCTGCTTAATTTAAAGGACCCTATTGTGAATGTTGATCTTAGTATTTTGTGGTCTGATGGAAATTGGATGTTGTTCAATACTTCGATATTCGATATGCATTTTGGTTTGTTGCACATAATGAAATCAATCTCGTTTTTTATTTTCTGGCTTGGAGAGATCCACGTCCATCTGCGACTTGGTTTCTTTTTAAAATAAGTGTTCATTATAGACAATTTCTGTTCAAAGGCGTATTGGATAAGCCTTTCGCCTCTTTCATTACGAATCCCATATCCATAACTGCCCATCACTAGGTTGTCGTGTTTTTTTGGTTGTCCAATTTTAGAATTAAAATCTCCCATTACTATTGTAGTTTTATCTTGGATTTCATTAGCTGCTCTTAGATGGTTATAAAATTTATTAACTTCGTCTTCGTTCGCTTTTTCAGTGGGAGCATAAACTTGTATTATTGAAATTAGTTCATCTCCGAATTTTAGTTTTAAAATAGCGACTCGTTCAGATATTCCAATATAGTTGACAATATTTTCTTTATACATTTTTTTGACCAGAAACCCCACTCCATAGAGTCCTTTAGTTTAGTCCTTTATTATACAATAATGTTTATTAATTAATCGTTCTTAACACCTATTCTGTTGGGCTCAAATTAATCTCATTTTCCACTGATAGATTTAATATCAACTTTGCACACCTGATAGATTTTTACTTATTTTATAATGCTTACGCCTTACTAGTAAATTAAAATATTTCAAATAAATAGAAAAATTTAAATAAAAAATTAGATCTCCCCTTCTTATCAAGAATCGGCGACAAATTGATAAGTTATTTCATTACTCAATTAGGATCGCTAGAATTAAATAATATCACATGTGAGACTCTGTATGAGCGCAAGAGATATATTCGCGAGTTATCCTTTAAGCGGCCTGCCTATTTAGATTTATGTTTTAAATAATAAGTCGAGAACTACAAATAATAAAATAACATATTTTGATGAAATAGTCGCCTAAAAACATAAAAGAACAATCTTTATTTGGTACAATTACAAAAAACCGTATTATTACAATTATCCACAACAATCAAAACTTTTTTTTCTATTATGGATAAGTCCGAAGTTTTTTCTTACAAACGAATATATTAACTAATTATAAACTTATAAGAAAACATTTTTGTATATCCCCCATATTTCTAAACCGGTCACTATGTTTCAGATGATAGGAATTAACCGAATTAACTTATAAAGGAAATATTTGAAAACTTACCTTATGTTTTTGCAGATTTCCAAATCTTAAAGACTATTTTGCCTTGATTTTATTGTTTTCTTTTTCAATACCTTATACTTAGACCAAGTAATAAAATATTATGATATTTTTTTTAAATTATGTATCTAATATATATAATGTGAATTTATAAAAGCCCTTAGAATGTTTTATGGTTCAGATTATTCAAGAAAATATTATTTAGGGTATGTCTCATCTTAGAAACAAGGTATTTTCAGGTTGTCACCTTTTTATGGCCAATAAAAGTGCATTGATATTAAGGCCCAATACGAAGCAATTGACATTACCCGTTTCGCGGCGAACCGCGCGCCATCTATTGAACGCATTTGGCATTAGCTCGTGCTAGCGCAGCACGAGTGTGCGGTGCTAGTACGAGCGAATGCCATGTAGTACTAATACAATAGAGACAGCATTGCGTACGTATTAATTTATTAAATCTTACTACTTTGTAATATTAGTAAGTACCAATAGATTATCAATTTTGTACTTTATTCGTTACATACATACAAACATATCGATGGCTCCAACGAATAAACGTGCAAACGAAAAACTACAACTTTTCAGGAAACCATAAAAACGTTTGAAATCACATTACTTTAATGTCGTAATGAATAGATATATTTAATGTATAAATTATATTAAAGGTTAAACATATTTCAGCTCATATATTTTTTAAGAAAATAAATCTATCGATTTTCTCAGTATTCAAGAAAAAACATATAATTTTATTATTCTAGTGAAAAATTTGTGACTTGTTAACAAAAATGTATCACTGCACGTTTATTCGTGTCATAAATGAAGCATAAACAAGTGTAGTAAAACGGTGCACGGTTATTCTACAGATTAGTAAAAGATAATAATTCTATATTAGGATAGCTGTATTAAAATTTTTGCGGTTTGCAATGAAGCATAACTAATAAAAGTAGCTTCCATTTTTACACGAATAATCGTGTCTTTTTTTTTTAAAGGAGTTATTACCCAGAGAAAAGGTTAGACACAAGCGGCAGATTGATTTAACACGTTTATTTTGGTGTACTCAAAGAAACAAATATATTCAATAGTATAGCTGGGCGTTAACTCGTTAATCCGTTAATCGTTAATTAACGAAGTTAACATTTTGAGTAACGGATTAACTTTTAAGTTAACTTTAAAAACCGTTAACGGACTCATTAACTTCCGTTAATAATCAGGAAGTCCGTTAATCGTTCATCCAATGCCTACTATTCACTGCATGGCAGCGAGTGCGAGTGAGAAAGCTGCGAATTTTGTTAATTTGATTTCAACATGTCGGATCGGGAAGGGTTCTCCGGAAACCGTACGGTTTGGCTTAAGTTTTTATTGGACCGCTTCGTAACGTTTTACATAGTCCCCCCCCCCCCCCCCAAATTACGTTACGTAATACTCGAACGCTCCATAAATTACTGACAGTGATCATTTGCGTGTGGATAATCTAGACTAATATTATAAAGATGAAAACTTTGTTTGTTTGTAATGAATAGGCTCAAAAACTACTGGACCGTTTTTAAAAATTCTTTCACCATTCAAAAGCGACATTATTCAAGAGTAATATAGGCTAAATTTTATTTTGGAAAAAATTTGGTTTCATAAAGTATTTGGGTTTTTCGGAGACAAGGTGGAAAAAATCAACCAGAAAAGTTACTTATTTCGCTGCCTAAACTATAAAAGAACCATAAAATGTTCTAATTAATTGTAGATTTATGGAAAAGTGTATGGAAAAGAAGGAAAAAGTATGTAATAACATTTAAAGTAAAGAAAAAGAGATGAAATAGGAAGTAATGCATTTTCAAAGTTTTATTATATTAATGCAGAATGTTTATGAGATAAACAACAAATCCTTTAATTAAAAATCACTATACTTACCAAGTTAAAATCTAGACTAATATTATAAATGAGAAAGTAACTCAGTCTGTCTGTTTGTCTGTCCGGCTTTGACGCCTAAACCACTGAACAGATTTTGATGATTTTTGGTATGGGTAGGTAACCGTTGAACCTCTAAAACGGATATAGGCTACTTTTTGTTTTGAAAATGAGGGGGAAAGAGGTAATACCACCCGTAAAAGTTAATATGGAAAAATAATTACTTTTTAAATTAGGGATATGAAATTTGGCACAAAACTCAACATTCAAAACATAGCTCAAAACTTGGCTTAAATATGGACTACTTTGGTTTTGAATATTAGGGGAGACGGAGAGGGCTAACAGCGAACATGAAAATAGATATATATATGTCGCAGTCATCTGGTTTAATCAGCTATTTGATTGGATCACTAGCGCGTTCATTGAATCACGACGTTTAATTGAATGACTAAAGGACAACTCGTCAAATTGTTTAATATAACGTTCAACTTCTTGACTGAACGTCATTTAGCATAGTCGTTGAATGGGACATAGCTGACTTTTTAATGTTTGATTAAGGTGACCATAAGTTCACCACTTAAAAGATAACTAAATTTAGATAAAAAAAAATGAAGACATGACATAACACACCCTAATAAGATTTTAAATGTTTTAACAATTTTAAGTCTTAAGACAATTAGGCTAAAAAAATATTTTTTTACGAATAAATCACTTTATATCTCAATTTCACTCTAAAAATTATCAACACAGTGCTATTCAATTATATCTGTACCAGCTGTTTGCCGCCATCTTTGTTTTGATGAGCACTAACGCCGCAGTGGAAAAAAAATAAACTAAATTACAATCACCTGACTGATTACGTCCGCTATGTTCAAAGGGCTATGTTACAATCCGCTGACTTGTTGGACGTTCAGTGAGTCTTATTCATTCAACGTTCGGCCTAGTCATTCAATTAAATGTCGTCATTTAATAAACACGCTAGTGATTCAATCAAATAGCTGTTCCAACCAGATGACTGCGACATATATATGGAAAACCCTGTAGTCCACGCGAACGTAGTCGTAACAGCTAGTACCTATTAGGTAAATTGAAAAAATGTACTGAGCAGTGCAGTGATCAAACCCCATGGACTCGGATAATCAAAGACATGGAATCGGATTCCAGGTCCTGGTGAGAATGGATAACCATTCATTCATCTATTTGGATTATATTTTAACGGATTAACGATTAACGTTAACTTGCGTTAATTCTTCAGAAATGTAACGTTTTAACGATTAACGAAGCTAACTTTTTTATTAACGGATTAACGATTAACGAAGTTAACTATTTGATTAACGGTGCCCAGCTTTGTTCAATAGACGCGTGTTTTGTTATTCATGTGATATGAAGGTATTTAATTTACCTACAATAAACGAATTTTGTGCTATAAAAGTCTTATTTTAAGTCCAAAATTTACAAAAAAAAAATGTGTAGGCGTATCATAGGCCATTAAAACGAAAAAAACGAAAAAAAAATTTTTGGGCAAGAGCTCTTACGTACGAAAAATAACTTTACGTACTTTGAAATTATTGTTCTTGTGAGTCTTACAAAATGTCGTTGTAAAAATTGCAAAAATAAAAAATTAAAAACTTCATTCTGTTTTCTCCATAGTGGGGGTTAGGTCCTGAGTGTGTTAATTCTTACTAGACAATTCCAAGCAGTCAATCATACCCCTATGACAATATATGACATTATTTGCCGTCTCTGTGTTTGCACTTCCTCTGTTCATTATTTTCCGATATGTGAATTTCGTCGACTCGCGTGCAATACCGTGTAATGACATTTACTCGTAAGTTCTAATTTGGATTGAAATAATATGAAATAACAGACAAATTTAATCTTTATGGCAAATGCTACATACGCGGTATTGCACGCGCGTCGACGATTTGCATTTTTGAGTTTCTCACTTGCCTAGAAACGTATAAATGATCAGTTTGGCTATTGTAAATAAGTAAAACCGGCCAAAAGTGTTGCAGTTCTATATTCCTGATTTTTTCATACTTTTTAACTTATGGTTCAAAAGTTAGAGGGGGGGGACACAATTTTATTTTCTTTTGCAGCGATTATTTCCCAAAATATTAAAATTATAAAAAAATGATCTTAGTAAACCCCTGTTCATTTTTAAATACCTATCCAACGATACATCACATGTTGGGATTGAAATAAAAAAAAAAATCACACCCCAATTTACGTGTAGAGGGGGTACCCTTTTTTTTTGTGCGGGGGGAAATGCTTGGCGCACCGTACCGTCACCCGAGGGAGGTGACGGCGTGTGTGGGACTCTCCTGCCCTAAAAAGGACAGGCCTACCCACTAAAACCCCCCGGGGTACCTCATCGCCTTAATGGTAATGCTGTGGGAAAATTTTTAAGAACCACCACAACATCACCGGCAGAGCGGGTACCCTAAAAAAAATTTTTTTTATTTTTGCACTTTGTTGACGTGATTAATATACATATTTGTACCAAATTTCATCTTTCTAGTGCAAACGGTTTCTGAGATTATCCTCGGACGGACAGACAGATAGACAGACATGGCGAAACTATAAGGGTTCCTAGTAGACCACGGAACCCTAAAAATGCAGCCTAAGCAGCCTCCCAACAAAAAAGTATTTTACAAAAAATATAATCTCAAAATGGAATTTTCGCAATTCGAGCTGCGTTGTTGTAATAAACTCTTTTTATTTTAGCCCTTAGGTAATATTTATTTCTTTTCCTAACATTATTTCACCGTTATAGTAAAGACTACGCGTGTAAACCAATTTATTTACTATTTTCAAAACAGACAACTAACTGCCGTCACCTGTCAACACTACACATCGAAGCACCTGAACGGCAAACTTTCATATCTAAGAATTATGCAATTCAGTGCAATTTAATCAGGCGTTTGTGTTTAAAATGAATTATTTTAATAACTAATAGATTATATAAAAAATTAAGAAGGCGGCGACCTTTGGAATCACAATCCTAACATTGTTTAGTAAAAATATTTTTTTCTAAGTATATATTTACAGAGTTTTGGAAGAAAAATAATTTGAAGAAATCATTTTTTAACATTTTTTAAAAACGGTATAATTTTTATATATTCATTTATTTTAAAATTTCAAGAAGGCGGCGACCTTGTAAAATATCTGAATAAATGTACAAAAAGTGATTTAATGCTTAGAATTACTTGAGGTCATCGTTGTAGTGAACAGAAATACATGAAGTTTCGCTAATTCTCTTCGTATTGGGCCTTAAAGCTAAAAATGCCATTGTAAAAAAAGGTAAGTACACATTACACTTTAGCGTTTGGGTCATTCAAATGGGGTCAGGGTCAAATACACATCAAATACAAATAAATGCGGGTATTTTAATCATCATACCAACAGCATACCAAACATTACTTGTTTGACAACTTGTAAAAAGGTTTTGAACTTTTGGCCCCCTTTCAGTCGGCCATTTTGTTATTTTTTAAAATGTCAGCCAAATATAATATTGGTATCAGAAAATACACCGGTAACAATTACTAACTACAATCTTAATTTTTTTGCAATTTATTACTTGAAACCCTAATTTTATGAGGTTTTACCACAGTATATTTTCGATTTTTCCAATTTTTAATTACAGCCGACAGTTTAAAAAAGTAACAATAAGGAATGGGGATGGGTTAAAATCTCTACGGATCTTGGGTTCAATAACCGGCCCGACCAAACCATTTAGCAAAATATTGTAAAGGTGACACGAATTGAATAATGGCTTCTGCCTTGCAGTCGAACTTTTATTAGGCTTACGCCGTTATTCTGAACCAAAAAACATTTAAATAAATGTGACATTGGGAATTTAAACTACTATTTTTTTTTTTTTTTTTCAATTTCTACTCTAGCAAACCACAACAATTTAAATAAGGGTTTTTCCATTTTAACTGAATAATCTGTTTTTTCTTAATATGACCAAACAGGATTTAATTGCTAAGGGATTATACATGTCGAAAGTGACCTTACTGAACAATCCGTTAAATACCTTGATTACTATATATTTTTTAATTACTTCAATTTAGGTTATGTGCAATAAAGTCACCTCCATCATGTCTGAACACACAGTCCCTAACCGAAAAAAAACATTTCGTTTAATATTTCGTCCTCTTTATTTCAACTTAAATCTATGCTTACAGCTACCAGTATTATGCTGTCTTGTAGACAATTCCTTTATTTTATTTTAGAGTCCCTTTAGTCAAATACTAATATTCAAAAGTACACAAACAACAAACTAGGAATCATCACATAAGTTGAGCCCCCATACAACGAAGGGCTCTCAATATGTTTACTCCCTTACCTATGTTTTTTTATTCAGATAGACAACATCACATATTTTGCTCTGATTCTGTGATGAGCAAGTTAAAAACTTGTGTTACAGAAATCAGAAACAACGATGGTACAGACGCCGGCAGATATATTGGAGCAGACCAAGTGACCAAATACTTCAGAACAGTTAAAAATGACAATAAATTCCATACACTACATGTTACCATTAATATCTGTACATTCATTACTTCAGTAATATATGAGCAGATGCTAATCAATTATTTCTATACACCCAACTAACCAATAATATATTATAAAAAACAAATTATTAAGGTTCGATTTTATTATTTTTATAGTACTATACGCCGTACTAGCGAACTTTAAATATTAGAAACAGAAAAATTTTATCTCCCCCTGCGGTGCGGGAATTGAACCCACGACCTTCACGTATCGCGCGTGCTGCTCTTACCAACTGAGCTAACCGCAAGTTATTGTAGGCGATGAAATTTTTCTGCTGTATCAACCGTTAGCCTTTCGGTAAGTGCCCTCTGCCGCATATGTTTATATCTACATACTTATCGGCCCATGGTACATTCGTTGCAGAAATGTTTGAAAACCACGGAGTCGAAGACACCTGGCATCTTAATCGATTTTATTATTTTTATAGTACTATACGCCGTACTAGCGAACTTTAAATATTAGAAACAGAAAAATTTTATCTCCCCCTGCGGTGCGGGAATTGAACCCACGACCTTCACGTATCGCGCGTGCTGCTCTTACCAACTGAGCTAACCGCAAGTTATTGTAGGCGATGAAATTTTTCTGCTGTATCAACCGTTAGCCTTTCGGTAAGTGCCCTCTGCCGCATATGTTTATATCTACATACTTATCGGCCCATGGTACATTCGTTGCAGAAATGTTTGAAAACCACGGAATCGAAGACACCTGGCATCTTAATCGATTTTATTATTTTTATAGTACTATACGCCGTACTAGCGAACTTTAAATATTAGAAACAGAAAAATTTTATCTCCCCCTGCGGTGCGGGAATTGAACCCACGACCTTCACGTATCGCGCGTGCTGCTCTTACCAACTGAGCTAACCGCAAGTTATTGTAGGCGATGAAATTTTTCTGCTGTATCAACCGTTAGCCTTTCGGTAAGTGCCCTCTGCCGCATATGTTTATATCTACATACTTATCGGCCCATGGTACATTCGTTGCAGAAATGTTTGAAAACCACGGAATCGAAGACACCTGGCATCTTAATCGATTTTATTATTTTTATAGTACTATACGCCGTACTAGCGAACTTTAAATATTAGAAACAGAAAAATTTTATCTCCCCCTGCGGTGCGGGAATTGAACCCACGACCTTCACGTATCGCGCGTGCTGCTCTTACCAACGTGGTTTTCAAACATTTCTGCAACGAATGTACCATGGGCCGATAAGTATGTAGATATAAACATATGCGGCAGAGGGCACTTACCGAAAGGCTAACGGTTGATACAGCAGAAAAATTTCATCGCCTACAATAACTTGCGGTTAGCTCAGTTGGTAAGAGCAGCACGCGCGATACGTGAAGGTCGTGGGTTCAATTCCCGCACCGCAGGGGGAGATAAAATTTTTCTGTTTCTAATATTTAAAGTTCGCTAGTACGGCGTATAGTACTATAAAAATAATAAAATCGATTAAGATGCCAGGTGTCTTCGATTCCGTGGTTTTCAAACATTTCTGCAACGAATGTACCATGGGCCGATAAGTATGTAGATATAAACATATGCGGCAGAGGGCACTTACCGAAAGGCTAACGGTTGATACAGCAGAAAAATTTCATCGCCTACAATAACTTGCGGTTAGCTCAGTTGGTAAGAGCAGCACGCGCGATACGTGAAGGTCGTGGGTTCAATTCCCGCACCGCAGGGGGAGATAAAATTTTTCTGTTTCTAATATTTAAAGTTCGCTAGTACGGCGTATAGTACTATAAAAATAATAAAATCGATTAAGATGCCAGGTGTCTTCGATTCCGTGGTTTTCAAACATTTCTGCAACGAATGTACCATGGGCCGATAAGTATGTAGATATAAACATATGCGGCAGAGGGCACTTACCGAAAGGCTAACGGTTGATACAGCAGAAAAATTTCATCGCCTACAATAACTTGCGGTTAGCTCAGTTGGTAAGAGCAGCACGCGCGATACGTGAAGGTCGTGGGTTCAATTCCCGCACCGCAGGGGGAGATAAAATTTTTCTGTTTCTAATAATTATTAAGGTTATTGAAAAACCCGACCGAATTTAGTGACATTTATCCCCATAATATGCTCATGCTGCTACAGTGATAACGGTCACATAACAATAACGAGAAGTTCACGAGCAACTCTCATGCTTCAGGAGGCATGTTAAGCAGTTGGTATAATTACACAAAAAAGTTATACATTTTATTTTACGTTTTTTCAATATGTATTACTACCTTTTGCCTGCGACTTCGTCCGCGTGGCGTGGTATAAAAGAGAGATCTTTGTGTGTGTGGGAGAAAGGTAAAAGGTAAAAAAAACATGCGCGGTTTAGATTTTTTTCATACAAGTTTTTTCCCGCTAACTTCCATTTCTGTGGGAATTTTTGCAATATCCTGTTGCAACTAAGCTTTAAGTTTACTAAAGTACCTGCCAAATTTCAAGCGCCTAACTTAAGCAGTTTAGATTTTTCATACAAAATATTTTTTCAGCTAATTCCCATTCCTGTGTGAATTTCGGGAATTCCTTTCTTAGTGCACCTCTACGATACCTAAGCTACGTCCCTTCCAAAATTCAAGTGCCTACGTTCAGCTGATTAGGCTGTGCATTGATATGTCAGTCAGTCAGTCAGTTTCTCCTTTAATATATTTAGAAGATACTAGCGGTCCCTGCGAACTTCGTTTCGCCTTAGAGGATTTTCCCGCTTTTCTGTTGAAAATTTTCCTGAATTTTCTTTGATATAAACCTCACGGAGCCCGAGACCTTTCCAACGAATGCAATACTGTGGAAATCGGTTCGTGCGTTCTGGAGTTATAGCATCAGGGAGGAAAACCCAACTTATTTTTATATAGTAGATAACAGAACTATTAGAGTTTGGACCATGGATTACTTTTATGTGTGATTCCTAGTTTGACTGTACTTTGAAAATATTATAGCTAACTTTATACTTTATGATATCACAGTTGTTAACTTAAAAAGCTAATTTTAACTTACGCCACTGGGATACTGACCTTTTCCACTTTTTCAAAGTTTCTCGCTTTCATCTGTAATTTGAAAAGTTTTCTTCTTGAGAATAAAACACAGGTAACTTGCAATAATTCTATATTACATTGTGAGGAAACTTTTGACCAAATGTGCTATACTTTTATTAATGTGAGATATTTTTTTTACTTATATTACCAACCTGCCGACAGACGCGCCTGCATTAATTGAGGATAAAAAGTATCCTACATGTAAATCTAGAACAACATCTCTTTTCGTACCAAATTACATGTACAAACTTGAACTTTTAATAATAGTAATCTTAATTTTGTCTTGTCCCTTATAATTTTTATAAATAGTAGTATGTTACAATGCATTTTACATAACGTGAGCGATTATCAATTTGAAAAAATCTTAAGAAAGTTCCCGAAACTGTCATACTAACCAAAATTCATGTGTTTTGGTTATAACTCGTCAGTTTCACAATGCATTTCCATTTGTCTTTCTACTGTTCTTACTGACAATGTTATATAACAAGAATAATTTTATCATGAATAAAACATTCTCATGTTTGATCTAGTCTTGCTAGAAGGCTAAATGAGGCGTATAATGGAACATGTTAGCTTTGTAGGTAAGTTCACTCAAACTTTAAAGATATCCAGACTATTTTGTTCCAGAAAAACAAACCTCGGTACTGAGTTTAATTCTAACAGTTAGCATGATAGAGGTAAACCTCATTGTGTGTAATCGTCCAAATTGTGACTCACAGATGATGTCCTATGATCCTATTCAACATCTACTTTAGGCTCTTAAAAAAAAATAACTTACCTCCTGCTCAATATAAATCTTCCAATATCGGCCTGTAGTTGGGAAGGCCGCAATCAGCTTCTCGTACATAGACCTCACGTCGTTTATGGGCCTAGTCTGAGCTTCTCTAATGAGGAGCGACCAGGAATCAACATCATAAGTGTTGGCCTCTACAGCTCGCTGCGCACGACTTAAACGCTCATTTCCCCAGTCCTAGAATTAAATTTATGTCATTTTAATCTTAAACTGAAGACAATTAGCTTGTTTATGATGGTATTTTACTTACAATTTCGGCATTTTCATCAGTTGGAGCTGGGGTAGCCATGGTCTAAGCGGCCTATAGGTTAGGTTCTATATTATGTTAAACCTGATGATAATTAATGGTTAAATAAACTACGTTCGAAAAACAACACTTTAAAAGGAATACGTGGATATCAAACTCATACGTTAACGTTTACACAAAAAGGAAAACTATCAACAAATGAGGAAAAGCCGTTCAACGCGACGCCATTGCTCAAGTGTCAAAATATTTTTTTATTGTGTGATGATCAGGGTTGCCGGAGCCAATTCATCCAAATCCCCAAAAATCCTGATCGAATTCCCCAAATTTGGGGATAAAAATCTGCTGATTCCCCACAAATTCCCCTCAAAAGTTTTTTTTAACAATAACAATAATAACAATAACATTTATTTATTTGCATTAAATACAGTGTGATACAGGAAGATGTTACAAGTCGTATCTTGAGTTGTATTTGACCTGCAAGCAGGTGTGCAAACAATAGTGTCATTTTAGAATTATCTTAAGTACCTACATATTTAAATTTAACCATTGATATATTCGTTGACACTATAAAAGCATTTTTGAAATAGCCACAACGTTAACGCTTTTGTGAAAACCTTACCATCTAATAATTTAATCGAGTCAGGTAGTTTATTAAAGAGGGTTCGACATGTTATATACATTTTGTTTATATATGTACGCATGGCAAGGGGGCTGATACATCAAATTTTGATATTTTGGCCGCAGTTGTCTGGAAGAAACCTCCATTTGTTTTTTATAGTAATTTGGATGTAATTTTACAAAAGAGCAAACTTCTCGTATGTACAAACAGAGCAAAGGAAGAATATTCAACTTCTGGAAAAGCGGTTTGCAACTGTCTAAATACCATGCGTTACTAATGGCTCTAATGCATTTTTTCTGTAATCTAAATGCTCTATCGACTTCTACTGAATTTCCCCATAGTATAAGACCATAGCTAAGATTTGATGATACGTACCCATGGTAAGCTATTAATGCGGCTTCGGTGGAAATTATCTGCCTTAATCTTTTAAGCCCGAATACGTAGCGGTTTAATTTGTTGCAAATTGGCTACTTGACAGTTTTTGAAAAAGTAATGTAAAATGTGCGCCCGTTCATTTTATATCCCAAGCAATTCGATTTAGCTGGAAAAAATGTAAATAACCAAAGAAAAATAAGATTTTGTGTAACACATTTAAAAAGCGCGCGAAAACGCCAAGTCTCGTCACTGTTGCAATTATGACGTCAACGTCCTAGACAACGAACCGATACGCTTAGGAACGACTTAATTTAGATAAACAGAAAATGTTTCAATAAGTTCTTAATACGATTTGAGACACAAAAATTCAATTAAATCGGTAAATAATCATTGTTTCGCCACATTAAAATAAATAATTTTCGCCGACAGCTGTCATTTCCGAATTGCAATGGTGGTTTCCGTTTCGGTTCTTTTGTTTCACAGATAAAAAAAGTAAAATTTATTTTGCAAAAATAAAATACTAACTATGCTTTTAATTAAAAAATTAAAATGTTAAATTATTACTTAACTAATAAGCTAACGTATCTAACACTTTTCATATTTTATTGTTAACACTGTCAAGTAGCCAATTGCATCAATGTGATCTTTCCAGTTTAAATGCTCATCAAAATTAAGTCCCAAAAATTTAAATTTGTTTACTTTTTCTATCGGGGTTTGATTGTATTTTATTTCTAAATTTTGTGTTTTAGTGTTATATGAACGGTATTCCATGAGTTTAGTTTTAGCTATATTTATTTCAAGATTGTTTGATTTCATCCATTGTGCAATTGCCGATAGAGTTGTGTTTATAAAATGCTCGTAAAATCGCTACTTTGACAGAAACAAACACAACTTTTTAAAACTTGGATCTGCTAATTAAGTACAAACAACAACGAACGAAGCCAATGCATGCATTACATGTTCAATCATTCATTTATCAGTCACAAAACAAAACATTTAATAAAGAAGAAAAGGAAGGGATGTGCCGTCATATCATAAGTACTTGAGCATACTTAATAATTAAAAAAAATGTTGTTATCCCTACTATACTCCGTAAAATATAGCTTGATCTCTGCGACATGAGTCAAACTGACATTCCTACGGTGGCCATGATATAAAAAAGTCGATAGATATTATCGACATTTCTTACTATTATCGATGCTAAAGTAACATTTAATTGGGTTTAATTTAATTACAAACGTTACTAAATAAAACGAATATTTGAATATAAATTACATTTATTCTTGTAAAGGAGTAAACCCCAAATCCATATCTGGATCCGTTTCTGAATCGCTAGAACAATCTTGTAAATTTATTATAAACTTTTATTCGCATATATTATCATTATGTAAATAATGTTATGATATTAAAATTAAAATATACAATAACATTTAAAAAAAAAAAAGTTTTATTTGAAATACCGATAGTTTATAGTCAGTGGTCACGTTGATTCATCGCCCATCATTATGTAGGTCGGCATGCCCATAAAGTATGACATTTACAGGTATTGTCTGTACATAGATATATACTTTCCTTATTCTAAGTGTCTGTACTACTATTAAATTCAGAACTTCTTAGGCGTGATTTAACTGACAGCTGTCGCAGAGATCAAGCTATCTTTTACGGAGTATAATATTTTAGATGCGAAAGTAACTCTGTCTGTCTGTCTGTCTGTTACGCTTTCCCGCTTAAACCTCTCAACCAATTTTGATGAAATAATAAATGGCGAAATATTCTCCGATGAGAATATGATGTCAAAATCCCCGCATTTTCCCCACATAATGCCAATCCCCAATAAATCCCCAACCATCTTTAGATTCCCCGCAGTTTGGGGAATTCCCCACAGATTGGCAACCCTGGTGATGATGTAAACCTTATGTAAACTTATGATTCTGCCTTAAGTATTATAGTCAAATAAATTTTAAAATTCTTATTTAAATTGAATATATTATGGTCGTTTCAATGCACACTATGCACTAGTCGATAACTTAGCTTAAACTGAACTCCACATGTACACATGAAATTATAGAAAACAATTTAAAGGATTGTATTTGCTTTTATTTCCACTACTCTCTACTCGGCTGGTTTCTGAACGTAAGATCAGTAGTTTTGTTTGATTGACATGACTTAAAATTTGTTTGACAATTAACAAAGCGAAGCGGCATCCTTTCTCATTCTTCTGCGTTTTGAAAATATTTATCAAAAATGCTATTTTACTCATTTTTTAAGTCTCTAGTTGGTAAAGACGTTGTCGTGGAACTCAAAAACGACCTCAGCATATGTGGAACGTTGCATTCTGTTGATCAGTACTTGAATATTAAGTTGTCAGACATCAGTGTTATTGATCCCGATAAATATCCTCACATGTTGTCTGTGAAGAACTGTTTCATCCGCGGATCTGTGGTGCGTTATGTGCAGCTGCCAGCCGATGAAGTGGACACGCAGCTCCTCCAAGACGCAGCGCGGAAAGAAGCCACAGTTTCAACTAGATAATCCTAACCTCAAAAAGATTTTGGTTTAAGAATACTGTTGTTTCGTGGAGTTAATGTGCGTGTAAATACTAATTTAAGTAAAGATTCGCAATAAATTGATTTTTTTAACTCATTCCTTTCATTTTTCATCTTAAATTTTATTAACATTATATCTGTTAAAAAGGTTGCACTTGAATGGAATTGAAATTATGCTGATTTTTATTTTGCGATATATTCACAATAAACTTGTTGGTACACATTTTTTTAACTACGTCGCCATCTGTAACTGTAGGTTTTAAAGAATTGCTGTAACACATAGATAGTTTTTAGTAGATTTTTTATAACTTGTTATATATGAATAGAGACACTGCCATCATGAAACATAACTATTGTTAGTATAGGATATTTAGTATGCGCGTACAATAACTGAATGACCACTTCTTTATAACAGCCAACTACATTAAGACGAAATTCCCCGGCCAATTAAGGAGTTTCATTTCTTATTTTTTTATTGAAACTCATAGTAATGTTTAAAAATTGACTTGGATATGGGTGTGCTGATGACGCCCCCAGTTAGTATACGTCGTCTGGTACTCATAGTACAAGGGGAAACCTTAGTTTGAGACAGGTGATTGGTGTGATTGCCTGGCGCATTTATTTATTTATTATTTTCAGATTTAACTTAATTCATTTCAAAGTAAACAGATTTTACACTTAATTTAATTTTGAAGTCACACTCTAGTACATAACAAACATATTATGAATGAAGATAGTCCAGGTTTTGCTCCAAACACAGTTATTATTGTATTGGCTTACAAATATAAAATAGCTTCACTTTTATAAAGAAATCCAATTCCTCCTTTTAATTAACTATTTAAAAGAAGGAAGATTTATTCATCAAATTTTTTTATTGACTAAATCATACCTATATTTACAAATATAAATACATAACAAAAAATAAAAATCAAATTGTATTGATGGTTTTATGTGTATTCACCAAAACTTAGAATCTTGTGTCGCTCAAAAGTTGTTGTTGTATCAGGATCGGAAGGTGGCGTATTCTTATGTATTTCTGTGTTAGCATCTCAGGGTAATTCTCTAAAAGATATAGTAATATTGTTCTAGTTTTCAATTGGATGATGTCACATATGTGACATGACCAGTTACCTAATCAACCAATCTGTTGTTTTCGAAAAGAGTGATTTTACTTAGTAATTATTTTATTTCATAGATGAACATGAGTATTTTTACTGCAAATTGGAGATTTAGATGAGAATTCATTTTCCTTAGTACTAATATGTTTCTATAGATGGCGTAACTTGCTCCTATCCAATATCCAATGTCTGTCAGCAGGGTAAAGTAGTCTATTAAATTTAATCACGACACTTTCCAAATGTCTATCACAGACAAATAATGATACTGTATGTATACCTATAGTAATTGAAGCGGGTTGAAAATCGTAAAACCAACATCATATTCGATTCGATAGCCTACTCGGCCCGGGAGTCGAACCCAACATGACACCGACCGAGACCATAAACCATTAGAGCGTCCTTAGATTATGGAAAGTAATATATCTATGAGAGCGTCATATTGAGTCAACATATAATAAAACTAGCTGTGCCTGCGACTTCGTTCGCGTGGACTACATCCTTTCATGGTCGGTTTTACCCCTTTCTCCCCTAATATTCAAACAAAAAGTAGTCTATATTTTAATCAAAGTTTCGAGCTATATTTGTGCCAATTTTCATATCTCTAACTTCAAAAATAAACATTTTTCCATATAAACTTTCAAAGGTGGTATTACCCCCATCCCCCCCTTGTTTTCTAATAAAAAGTAGCCTATGTCCGTTCTTGAGATTCAACGTATACCTATACCAAATTTCATCAAAATCGGTTGAGAGGTTTAAGCAGGAAAGCGTAACAGACAGAGTTATTTTCGCATTAATAATATTAGTAGGGATTACCTAGTGCGTAAATTGGAACATTCGTTTTGTGCAAAGATCAAATATATTTTCTACTATTTTAGTAGAACTTGTATCGTCATCTGAAAATCTTTTTAACAACACAGTAAAACTTTTATTTATTAACTTAAGATAACATAAAATGAACTGTCAGTAACTTTTTAAATAGATAGATTGAAAATAATAATAGTAAATTAATATTTTCAATGAACAAAGATGGTTTCTGTGGTAACGTACCTAAAATGCTGGCTGCATTGCCTCGCTGAATGGCGATAGACGCTGAGCGAAATTGCAGTTGGCTTTTCCCCCTGTAGAGTTAACTAGTCTTTTTGAAATGTCTAACACATTTATAAACAAAAACATCAAATACAATGACGATAATTAGTAATTGTCTAATTTAAAGACAGCTAAATTAACATTATAAAATTTTAAAGATAAGGAATCGCTATAAACTTTTATTTAACTATATTTAAAACTTTTGGCACATGAAAATAAGACGTGCTCAGACCACCGCGTGATTACCACCAAAATGAAACTGAAATTGTATTTCCACCCTTTTAGAAGTACAATTTTAACTATAATGAAAACAAAAATTTGACGTTCACGACAGATTTAGATTTTCCTAAACTTATTTCTACATTTATCAAGGCAATTTTTGGAATTTTTGAATTCTTATGCCTTTAGGTAACAATTTTTGATAGTGATCAACACAAAATATTGAGGCATTGAGTAATCGGGGCTTTTGGGATAAAAAGTATCCTATCCGATATGTGCAGCTGCCAAGTTCCAGTGGAATACTTCCAGTATACTACTACTACACATTCAGTAAAATAATAACATCCAAACAAAGTTTCACATTTAAAATATCTTAACTTAGGATATTATGCCATAACTTACATTCAAATCAACGTCACTCACCGTATCAATATTTTTTTTATTCATACAAATTGGGATAAAGTCCATTAAAAAAAATCATGCCAACAACCTTAGAAATTAGAAAGAGAAAGAAAAGCTTTCAAGTTTTGGTAGAAAATATTTTTTACCTATGGTCACACCGTATTTGACTTCTCGAGCGAGCGAATGAAGCTTTTTCTTCGTCCGTCGCTGTTGTTTGTTGTATACCTACTTAGCTATCTATTTTATCTCATCAATTCAATAGAATCCTCTCTAGACCTCGCCGCGAGCTATGTGGAGCGATGCTAGATGCCTGCTTCGTTTCATTCAATATTCAGTTTAATTTACTTTACACATTTAACTCAGAAACTCTTTTAGTGCTAACATGTGATTCGTATCAATAATTAATTGAAATTATCGCACAAAATGGACGTGAAAGGTTCTAATCGTGGGTGTGAAGTGATGTGACTAGTTGTTTGGTGCTATTTATCCGGATTATTGCGGCATTGAAGCTTTTAACAGAAGATATCGACCACTTTTCCCATCGCGATCATTGCAAGTAAGTTGACAGATTCTTTTTGTAGTTGTCCAGTTTTATTGCTTTTAGCGGGTCGGCGACTCATTTCGAGTTGTTTATCAATTACAACACACACATCTGCTATCAACATGTTCTTTTGTAGTGACTCATCGCGTAGTTTTTTCTGTCGGGTCGAATATTGTTTATGATACGATCTTTTCAATTCTCCGTGTCAATTTGCGGCAATTAGCTTAGATAGCGGGTGCATTTTGCGTTTATTTTGGATATGCGCTCTCAAAGCGATTTCGCGGAAAAAAATAAAAACAAAAGAACATTTTAATTTGATACAGTTATTTCATTGTTGATTTTTAACTTAATCATCAGATAAGCATAGACGAGACTAAGATAATACTAATTAATTATGATTAAATTGATAATGTTTCTTATATACTTAAAACATGAGATGAAATTTTCTGGTCTTCACAAATTTTGAAATTTAGATGTTCCAAAAATTTCTAAAGTTTTTAATTCAAGAATACATGTGTCAATTATTATATCTTATAGTATTTTTAAGTTTAACAATACCTTCCATATCCAATTTAATAATGTTATTGAACTAATCACATTTAAAACTCTTTGTCAGATTGAAGATTATGGAAGTTATCCATTAACAGTATGGTGTCAAGAATGAATACAAAACAGGCACAAGTTATCACTGTGGATGGTGAAAGAATTTATTATTGGGAACATCAAGAACAAAATTATTTTGTGACACAATAAAAATAAATGATTTAAAGACCCAACCATCTTTGTACTCAAAATTTATTAAAGATTATTCATTTTCATATTATTTATTGCACTCCTTAAATAAGTAATGATGTAACATATAGCTTGATTGATGGGCACTGCAAAGATAAGAGAGGGGAGGTTTTATATGTTAGTAAGCAATTACATCAATATCTCTTAATAAAATGTTCTATCTATTCATCTAGTCCAGAGATTACCTAAATGCCAAATTTTCATTTTACAGTCATGTAGATGAAGGTAGTAAATAAATAATAAAATCCCCAAAATGATGGGATATCGGATTTTGACCTCCATAGCTGAGACACAAATGTGCTATAGGTAGGTGTTATGTCATCTTTTAAGCTCTAGTTATTTTTCCAAGCAGGTAGATTCCACCAGAATACCAGCGCTGTTGTGGTGTTAGAAATAATGCCGTAGCAGCATTTGCTGAGGAACCTAATTGACCACATTATGTTCTGTATATTTCTGTATTTTTTTTAAATTGTATTGTGTGTCAATAAACACTTTTCTTTCTTTCTTTCTTTCTTTCATCTCTGAGGTCCCAGGTTTGAGTTCAGTCAGGTCAAGAATGATATGGGATAAAAATGTTTTTTTTTTGTCTCAAGCAATTTGATTTTATTTTTGTAGTACTTTACGCCGTACTAGCGAACTTTAAATATTAGAAATAGAAAAATTTTATCTCCCCCCCCCAGTGCGGGAATCGAACCCACGACCTTTATGTATCGCTCGTGCTGCTCTTTCCAACTGAGCTAACCGCAAGTTATCGTTGGCGATGAAATTTTTCTGCTGTAACAACCGTTAGCCTCCGGTTAAGTGCCCTCTGCCGAATATGTTTAGAAATACATACTTATCGTGAAGGTCGTGGGTTCGATTCCCGCACCGCAAGGGGAGATACAATTTTCTGTTTCTAATATTTAAAGTATGTTATGTTGTCCAATAGATATTAATTTATTCAAGTTATCCAGCGTGATAAAGACTGATTGCATTTTGTCTGTCTTACTTTAAAATACTGTTTCCTGTGACCTTTTTTGCATTATTTTGGGATTAAAAGTATTGTTTCTATCAGTAGTTCAAAATACAAAAAAATATATATCAGTTGTTTTTGTGTGAAAGGGGTACAAATATCAAAATCACCATACATCCGACTTTCACATTTAAAATATTAGTAGAATAAATTCAATTATACAACGAAAAATCAGTCTAAACCATGACATAACGTTAATTAAAACATATGCAAAAACTTTCCCCGAAAACAGAAACCGAAAGTGTGGGAGCATATATTATACAATGTTTAATTACAAAGCCGCAATCATTGTAATTATTACACAATTAACATATTATCTCTACATTTCTTTCATTACTGTTTACAATTGCCGCTAATCTATGTATGTTATCATTAGCATAATATGTTCTGAAGTATAGACATAAGGAAATAATATTTTATTATTGAATGTGATATGCATAAGACATTTTTCATTAATAATAATGGTTGTAACAATTAATAATCACATTCTATAGTCTCGTACATTTTGCAATGTAATTTGTGTTCATAAATGTATTAACATATTTTAAAGATTGCTATCATTTCTATGAAAAATGGTTTGCCGTCATGCTTGGTAACGGTGATTTGAAAGTGGGGCCAATTACCAGTATCCTGCTAGTGGAAGTGTTTGAAGAAAAGTTTTTAAGGTTCTTTATTCTTCATACTTCAAAGTTCTTCATTTCTTTCAGGTTCTATGATTATACAAACTTATAGATTTGTTAATGTTTTTATAGTGCTTTACGCACACTAGCTAACTTTAAAGATTTTAAAGAAACGAGAAAATTTTTATCTTCCCTTGCATTGTAGTATAACTCATGAACCTAACATGGGTGCTTCTCTTCCAACTGAGTTAACCGCAAGCATCGTAGGTGATTTTCTGTTGTATTAACCTCTTCGCCTTTGGGAATTGCCTTATGCGTTCAGAACTACTTCATACTTATCGGCATGTGGATGTTTCTTTAAAATATTTAAGTACACATTTATTTTTTGCACTTACAAGTTTTATTTTTCCTTTAAAATTCACCGTTACACTCTTCAAATACAGGATATTCCATTGTTTGTTAGAATGGACACTCCAGTATAAGCCATTGAAGAGAATACAAGCTTTGATGTTGGGTTCTTGTCATAAGCCCATTTGTGCTATACAATAGTATGATCTCTGTTATGGTGTGCATAATGCAAGTAAGTTACTCTATACAAAGAGAGTATACAAACGCAAATGTGTTTAAAAATGGAAAACAGCGTTACTTTGAATGTTTTTATTGAGTTAAGTGTATTTATTGCTTTCAATGAGGGTTTTCGCGTGCGAAAAATCCAACAGATGGCGATACGTGGGCGTGGGGTCCACCTGTTAATTGATTGGTGATTTAAATGTCATGGTGACATGTCTGTCAATATCATGTAAACCATAGCCAATCACGTAGCAGTTGGACCCCACGCCTACGTATCGCCATCTGGTGGATTTTTCGAAAGCGAAAACCCTCATTCTGTTCTTTCTGTGTTGTTTTTTTCCACAAGCATGTTGTATGTGCCTGTCATCACTTCACTGATATCAGTGTGTGATACTCCTTTCTGCTCTGAAAACAGGCACCAGGTCACTTACTTCTTCTGCTCTTTAAAGTATGGTTTGTGTTAGTATGTTGGCTAACGAGAATGAAAGCTATCTGTCATGATCAAAACTCCCCAATCATGTCAAACTCACCACTCAACAGTTGGACCTCACGCTTGTTCATATTGCCATTAGCAGATTTTTCAAATTTTATAGCTAAACACACACACACGCTCAGCAGGTCCTCTGCTGGGACCGGAGGTGTGGGGTAGGCCTGGCGTCCGTTGCTTCGGTCCCGACTGGATGGGGTGACACGAGGTGGCCTCCTCCAGCTACGTTTTGCGCGGCGGTCGGCCGCTTGGCGGTGGGGGAGCCTGTGTAGAATCCGTAAGACATGACGACTCCCCCACAACTGCGTTGGCCACCGAGGGGTTTTTAGTCGCTGCAAGTCCGACACACTCTGTTCCCCGCAGAGAGTGACCATGCGTCAGCGCATTTCCCCCCGCACAAAAAATTAAATAGTCTTATTGCTCACAACTTATGGCGGTACAGATCTCAAAGCGAATACCTCGACGCCCTGGAGTCTACAGAAGAGCCAGAACCAATGCTAGATTTAAACATTTACGCCCTAAAGCTTTAAAAATCTTGTCGCCCCGAGTAAAGGCCATCTAGTAAAAATATAACGGCAATACATTTAATTACAGAGTGACGTTCAAAATCCCAAGATGTTTTTTAATTGGGAAAAGAAAAAAAAACGTGTAATATTTTTTAAATAACTATGTTACCAACTTAAAAAACAATCTGGTATTTTGGACCTTATCCGCTTCCCTATTAAAAAAAGACTAGCTTGATGCGCTTTTGAGTTTACGTCTTATCATCTGGTTGAAAGAATGTAGACGGTGGCAATGACCTCTTATCTCATCGCCGTTTACAAAGGAAGACAAGACAGGATGATTAATTGATAGGGTCCTTAGTGCCGTGTCAGAGAGAGAAAGGGAAGAAACAAATCTTATACGAGTAAGTAAGTGAGATGGCGAGACGCGCAAATTGGATGGGTTTTTTAAAGTAAAATTCATTTTTGAAATATTGATCTTTCACTTTGTAATCTGCATGTAATTTATCATCGGTTATGTTGTTAAAATAATGCATCCCACTCTTGCTGTCATTACCCTAAAAAGACAAGCTTTATTTTACTTTTTGTAGTTTGGGTTTTGATGCGGGTATTTTTTATTCACTCTGCGTATTACTCTTTTTTTTTATTGAATGGCAACATATTGTTTTCCCTCCATTTCCTTCCACAGAATCAATTTAAAAAAAAAAGAATCTGTTATTTGGTTGCTTTGTTTTACGATATGTGAATTATGATGCACAGATTCAAAACTCTTGATTATAATCGAATAGTACTCCTTCAGGCCTAGTATAGGTACGTAATGCGACTAAACTTTATCGCGCTCTTAACAAACGTTAAAATCGATTGAAGTCAGTGCGTCAGCTGCTGATTGGCTGAAAATACGAGTATCGAAACTTTTGTCGTCTCATGCGATAAATTTGACATATTGCGTATGCTAGGCCTGCTTGTCGATCGGTTATGGAAAGGGGTATCAGGATAAAGAAACATCAATATCTAGACTAATATTATAAAGCTGAAGAGTTTGTTTGTTTGTTTGAAAGCGCTAATCTGAGAAACAACTGGTACGAAGTGAAAAATATTGTTTTCATCAGTTAGTACATTTATCGAGGAAAGCTTTTGTCTATTAAATATCCCGCTACGACCAATAGAAGCGAATATTCAGTGGCAAATGTAGATAAAACTGAGCTAGTACGCGTGCTTAGTTGCGTTGGGCTGCTAGTGCAAAATAAATAGAGTGAATACGTTGTCAAGTTAAATGTAACACCTGCATGACATTCCGAACTCATTACTATTTAGAGAAATGTTTCACAATCTATGACTCCATGTTTGTTTGGCACACTCACTACGGTGGCTGCATATTTTATTCATTACACTCGTCTCTGCTTCCACGCGGTCGCCTGCCGTACCGAGCCTAAGCCGCCTAAAGTCATTTGGTACGATCAAAAGCATGGGCTTAGTATAATAAATTAGGTCCATGATCAAAAGTAAGTCTGACATTTTGAACTTTTAAATAGTAGGCAAAAGAATTAATAGCGAACTGCTAGTGTTGGACCCTAGGCGACTCGACTGCGAGCGCGTGAAGTTAAAAAAAATAGTATTTTTTTTTTCTGCGGCTTGGAAAAAAAATAGGTGCTATGTATGTAATACGTTTAGATACTCTACTAGCCGTCCTACGTGACCTCCGGGGTCTTCAAATGAATTGTTTTTAATGTTTTTTTTCCTACCTGACTATCGATGATGGCTGCAAAGCCTTATCATCTTTACCGAGCTTTCGGGGGAGCGCAGATGGCTCTCACCCATAATCTTAGGGTCTTATGGTATAGCCGTGGAAAAATCTCGTCACCGCGATTCAGAACTTACAAAATGCGCTAGTACACAGCCCCATCTAGTGAAATTTTAAAGAAACTACAATGACATCACAAAAGGATTTAAAAACTATCATGCCATACCAAAAAGGATTGTGTAACATTTTGAAATGTTCTCTATTTATTGTTAGCTACAGTATTAAATTAGGCGTCTCACTCTGGACCCATACTAGCGTTTACCTTGACGCTCTGTTGACCGTACAAAAGAAGGGGTAACCCCCATGCCTAGTTTACTACTAGGCATGGGGTTACCTTAAAGGATTTCCGGGAGTTTTCTGTTTTTATTGAATGGCAACCAAGCTTTTGAGAAGTCTATCTCTGCTAGTGTCACGTGAAGTGAGAATTATACAATTTCACGATAGTACGCGGTTGTTCGCTGCTCTTTCTAAAGCTGTCCATGGAATCCATGGAGGGCAATGTCCAGTTTAAGCTCGTGTCAAGGCAAGATTTTTCAATTCTGAAACTCTTGAAATTTTTGAAATCAATTATTCAGCTTTAAGAAGTTTTTGTTGAAAATGTACAAATTTATCGTCATTTATTCTTAAATTCATGGGACTCGATAGAAATAATAATCTAAATAATCAAACTGGAGCAGCCCGACTGCTGAAATACCTCCACCTTACAGAAGACCGCAGCCAAATAACAATCACTGCTGTGTTGTTGTGTTCCTGCGTGTGAGTAAGGTTTTCAGAGCTCCTGGGGGGGTGCTACATTAGAAGCAGGGGTCTAGCCTTCAAGGTAAGGGCTACTATGCTGTACTTGTCGCCCTTAAGCTAGGACCTTATTTCCACTTAACTTCAGGTGCGATGAGGTAAATATTGAAGTGCAATATAAAAAAAAATAAAATAAATTGTTTTCGCGCGTTTTTCGGAGCTAACTAAGCTCAAAAACGACGGTAGAATATATAATTTGTACCTACGATTCAAAAGTGCATTAAATTTGTAAAAATCACACGAATAAAGTAATAAGAATTTTGAATTATATTTGTTTTGTTTATTGCTCATGAAATATTATCTTATGTGTTTTACATAGATGGGATGCGCCCTGTAGAATCGAATTTAGATTTTGAAAAGTCGTAGGTAATTGTTCGATCGTTCACACACAAGTGTAGCTCAATAATACTAAACAAATAAGAGTTAAAAGTAGTAATCATTACCAAAACTATATAAATTGTTCAAGGTTGTCCTTAGAAAAATAGTCTATTGATAAGTTTTCATATGTGTTGTTTGATTTATGCAAAGAAAAACAGTAAAAAGTTATTTGACAGCGGTGGGATTCGAACCCACGCCCTTTCGGACTGGTGCCTAAAACCAGCGCCTTAGACCGCTCGGCCACGCTGCCGCTGGCTGGACTGACGAAATTACCATACACTAGACGCGTGCACTTCAATTGCGATTACGTCATCGGGAGTAAGTGATGTTATCGTATTGTTGTCACTTGACATTGGTGATATCGTGGAGTTATAAGATATTGAATATGTATTTCAGTGTCTGATAAGATATGATTATTATTTATCCACACTGATTTTTCGGTGATACCCTTAAATTAATAAATATTTAAATTAATTTCAGCGTAAAATACAATTTGTTCATAGTGTAATGATACTACACTACAATGTGGCATACATAAATGATACTTTTCTTAATTCTAAAAAAAATATTAAAACACTGAGCAATTCGCATACATCTGTCTCAGAAGTACCAGGGACGCATAACACTAGTGGAGCCTAGCGGTCGACACCTGGTTGCTGTATACGTATAGCCAGCATCATTTGTTCGTATACACCTCAGTACCTTGTCATACCAAATCTCCGCGTAACTAAGCAAGTCAGATAGACAGTGACTTAATGTGACAAGGTACAGAGTTGTTCACGAACTAAAGCTACTGACTACCGACCTTGTGTCGCTAGTCTTTTAATAAAATTCTCGTGTCACAATGTTCGTTCCCGTACTCCTCCGAAACGGCTTGACCGATTCTCATGAAATTTTGTGAGCATATTGAGTAGGTCTGAGGATCGGCCAACATCTATTTTTCATACCCCTTAGTGATAAGGGTTGTCCACCCTTAACATTTTTCTTACTTAAAAAATATTTATAAGGCAAAACAATGTTTGCCGGGTCAGATAGTAATTTATAAATATGAATAAAATTGGAGTGTCAATTAAATTAAAATAACCGATTTTTACTACATGCATATGAATATATATACATATGTATACCAAAACAATATTTTTTACAATTTAAAAAAAAAAAACAAGACCTGTCTATCTGTTTCGGCTAATGTCTGAAATGGCTTGACCGATTTTGACGAGACTTACTGGTAGGTAGCTGATGTAATAAGGACTAGCTTAGGCTAATTTCATTTTAGAAAAAAAAACGAAATTGTGTACGAGCTGTAACCGCGAACGAAGTCGCGGGCACATCTAGTAGAAACTATAGTCAGTACTCGATGTCCTATATTTGTTCTTTTAAAGCAAGTCTGGCTCGTCTGGGCTCCTTGTCTGGTAGAAATAGGTGGGAACGAAGGTTGTTAACGCAATAACCCTGTTTAACCTGGGGGTGGTTGGAGGGGGATGTAGCTATTACTAGATGTGGCTTTAAAATGTCGTCGTTGTCAAACCAAAAACTGCTATGTGCAAAAAGTATTTTTTAATATTTCCAAATATAAGAGGTTCCAGAACAAAAATCATACGAAGGTTTATTTTAAGAATTATTTTATATGAGAGTTATAGTTGTTACACTTTTATTTATTTGTTTTCTAAACATGTAAATTAAGTAGATTTTATTATTATTTCGTTTAAGGAAAATAAAAATCTCATAACAGATTTGACACAAAGCAGGTTTTGGTTTGACAACGATGATGTGCTAACAGGGATAAAAATACGTACGAAAATATGACGTCAGAACGTTTACTGTACTTTCGATCAAAGATGCACAGATTTGTTATTTGTTTGAAAGGTTGACGCTTCGTATATCGACTTTAGTCTTAGATTAGAATTGTTCTGGAGTGTTCATAGATATGATGGAAATCGGTCCAAAATGGCTGCCGTCACAAAATGCCGGATTACAATAATATATATATTTTTTTATATTGCACTTCAAGATTGACTTCATCCCACCTGATGTTAAGTGGTAATGAGGTCCTAGCTTAAGGGTGACAAGTACAGCATAATAAATATGTTACTGGACTTGTCGCCCTTACCTTGAAGGCTTGACCCCTGCTACTAATGTAGCGTAGCACCCCCCAGGAGCTCCGGAAACCTTACTCACACGCAGGAACACAACAACACAGAAGTGATTGTTATTTGGCTGCGGTCTTCTGTAAGGTGGAGGTATTTCACCAGTCGGGCTGCTCCAGTTCGAGCGATAAATCGCTATGCCCTACCTCTCTTAATGTATAAAAGTGCTTAAGTAGTACTATATATTTATAACTAAGTTCAAATACAAGATACGTTAACAGAGAACTATTGAGCTTTTTTAAAAAATAATTATTTGTGTGGTTTGATGTTTGTTAGTCTTTCACACAAAAATACTGAATATATTTGGATAAAGTTTTGTATTTAGACAGATTGGATACTTCATATAAAAATATAAGAACAAAGTCCTTGGCAACACTAAGGGCTGAATGGCTGTTTATTATCACGCCGATATAGTATAATATAATATAAAAAAAAAAAAAAATTAGAGCAGCGAGTGGCTCATATAAAGGGGTTAGTATTACAAAGATCTTAAATGCTATGTTAGTATAAAATAAAGTTGAGAGTTAACAAAGTTTATTTGATCGCTCTCTCTACCAAACACCGCCAGATAGGTGATGTGTATCTGTCAGTCACCGTCCTCAGAAGGCTGTTCTGACTGCCACGCAACCTACCAGTCAGAGATACCGTTTTTTGCGCATCACTGCATGGAAACCATCAGTATGGCGCACAGCAAACATCTCCGATGCACTGCAATAACGTCGCAATCCCAACAGCATTCTGAAGATGTTATTGTATTGGACGCGTAGCACGTCCATCGACCTTTTGGCATACGAGACCCATAGGTTCCATGTTATATAGGCCAGATGACTCTGAATTATTAAATCAAAATGCGTGTTATATCGATGTATGAATGCCACATCCAGTAACTATAGTCTGGCTAGAGGCGCTGTTTACTGGTAGGGTCGTTACTCGGCGGTAAGGCTGCCTCCACACCGAGGTTGATGCCTCGTCTGCCGATCGAGTGCACGTCATTTATGACCCCTAATGAGGTGTTTTATATATATGTAAATATATATGAAAGTTTGACGTGACCGTCTGTCTATTTATGGCTTTGTAGCTCACAATCGTACGACCTGTTTTTGATTTTTTTTAGTTTAATAGATGAATTAAAAATATTGGTCTTGTTTTGACATTCTTTTTTTTTTTAAGTTTTTGCCTCTCCGCTATTGCTTTAGCCAATTGAAATATTTAAAGAAAGTTCTACGGTCATCCAGTTCATTGGATTTTAAACATTATTGTGACTACAATATTGTGATAATATTAAAAATAAGTCATATTTTACTCTATTCGTTTTATTTTCTGTAGGGACTTAGTTCCAAAATTTGACGATTCGTAAAATGACAATCCGTTTTTCTCCAACTGACTACGAGTCAGTTAAATAGTACCGTTCCATAAAGCTGTCACCAGTCGTCCGTCAGTCGTTTTTAGCTTACGCCTCGTATAATTTATTACTAACAGTAAGTAGGACGGATCGTTTTTCAAATATTGGAACCGTGGATTGGCCAATTTAAATGTTTGAAGAAAGTTTTATGTTGACCCAGTCTCGTCTGGAGGTGAAGGGATAAAGTCATTGATCTACTTGAAGATAAGTTGAGGTCGTATAAATGTAAGTCAAATTGATGTTCGGGTTTTCGGAGGTTTAATTAGTTTTGACAGCTAGGAGATAAAAATGTTTGAGTATTAATTTAATACTATCGGCACATCCCGGCTTCGAACGGGTAGATAGGTATTTAAAGGTACTTAACGTAAATGTTTTTAAGTTAAAATATAAAAGATTTCTATTAGAATTACAAAAAAGCTAAACAATTTATTTCAGAATCGATCTACATATAATATACTAGCTTAAACAAAATATATATATTTTAAAGATATAAAAATAAACCTAAATATTCATTAATTTATGAGTAGTATTATTATTTATTACTTTATACTCATATAAATATAACGTACCTCCTTATTTACACTTTTCCAAAGTATAAGTTCTTTAATTTTATTTTAGTACTTAACGAAGCACTTATAATACCTATTGTTTTTGTTTCTAAAAGTGTTTTAGTTTATTTTTGATATAAGGCAATTATAGCGTATTTTGATGCAGCGCTGGTCGCCGTATCTACTCTGCCTCAGGTTTCCGTAGAATACCAGCGTCGTGGTGCGCACAGCGTCACCACGACATATGCTGAACGGAGACCTTTTAGGTAGGTACCTACCATGTTAGTTGATACCAACCACATTGTTTAATTTACCTATGTATTAATAGTACCTAATAAATATTTTTCTTTCTTTCTTTCTTTCAAAGGTAATTTAGTATTTAAAAAAAATGTTCTTTTTTTATTCATACAACAACATAATGTACAAATAAAATAACATACACAACAGTATATGGTCAATTGGGTTTAGAGATGGGCAGTGGGAAAATCTCAACGGGATTTTTTTCCCATTTAGGGTTTTTTTTTCCGGGTAAAATTCCACTTATAATGGGTTCCACCTTAGCAATTGCAGTTACGGCATGATATAACACCGCAGCAGCACTGGTATTCCGGTGGAAACAGGAGACGGGGCTCTTTTTTTTTTTTGTTTTTTTTTATATTACACTTTAAGATTGACCTCAACCCACCTGATGTTAAGTGCTAATGAGGTTCTGGCTTAAGGGCGACAAGTACAGCATAATAAATCTGTTACTGGACTTGTCGCCGTTACCTTGAAGGCTTGTCCCCTGCTACTAATGTAGCACCCCCCAGGAGCTCTGGAAACCTTACTCACACGCAGGAACACAACAACACAGAAGTGATTGCTATTTGGCTGCGGTCTTCTGTAAGGTGGAGGTATTTCACCAGTCGGGCTGCTTCCGTTCGAGCGATAAATCGCTATGCCCTCCTACCTCTCTTGATCTCTTGTTCTTTTTCCAGAACATTCACTTATCAAAATATTCTTCAGTTGGAAGAGCAGCACGCACCGCAAGGGGACATTAAATTTTTCTGTTAGTTTAAAATATTCTGTGAATTATCTTGTGTTTTATTGGGATTATTGAGAGTTTAATTAAGGATCAAGGAAGGCAACGTCAAAGTCCGGCCCGCTGGCATCTCCGGAAAAAAACCTGTAATTATTGCGTGAGAAAAAAACGAATTAAAGCTCCGTTGGTTTCTGATCACTGATTCCTCGGGAATAGCTATGTCCGTGTCTATGGTCTAACTAAGGCCATTTGCACACGGCGTAGTAGAGTAAGGCCGGTTTACCAATAGGCGAACTTTTTTTTGTCAACTGTCAAACTATTTTTTTAATCTACTATATAAAAATAAATCGGGTTTTCTTTTCTGACGCTATAACTCCAGAACGCACGCACGAACCTATTTCCACGGTTTTGCATTCGTTGGAAAGGTCTCGTGCTTCGTGAGGTTTATAGCAAAGATCCTGGAGCTCTGTAAACCTTACTCACACGCAGGAACACAACAACACAGAAGTGATTGTTATTTGGCTGCGACTGCATGCGTTGCGTCTTAACGATACGCTTACGTTACCACTGCGCCTCCGAATCGTGTGCGAACGGGCTCAGAGAGCCCGAAGGTTTTTGCGCGTATTTTTAGAACAGACCAATCCGTTTTTGCTGAGCTACCTCTAAGACGGTGGACGTGACCTGACTTTTGTATCTGAGTGGGGTCTACTGTTGGTTATCGAAAGATTCTCGAAGATTCTCATCGCGGTAAACACTTAGCTAAGTCATGCGCCACGCGAGTAAATTTTATCGCGCTCGATATGCCAAAATCAATGTGCCAACTGCTGATTGGCTGAAAATACGAGTACGGTGTACTATCACATCAAGAGAGGTAGGGCATAGCAATTTATCGCTTACCTACCGCTACCTTACAGTAGACCGCAGCCAAATAACAATCACTTCTGTGTTGTTATGTTCCTGCGTGTAAGTAAGGTTTCCAGAGATCTTGGGGGGTGCTACATTAGTAGCAGGGGTCAAGCCTTCAACGTAAGGACGAGAGGTCCAGTAACAGGTGTATTATGCTGTACTTGTAGGTGGGATTAGGTCAATCTTGAAGTGCAATACAAAAAAAAACCCAATCAACGGTGTAGAAACTTTTGTCGTCTCATGCGAAATTGACGTATTGCGCTAGGCTTAAGAATAAGGTAGTATAATGTATCTATGTGCTAGGCACTTCTTTAGTGGCCAGTGACTTCTCGTAGTAATCCCATACTAATGAGCCTGTCTTCTCTTTGGCATTGCGATGTTCAGATCTGCTGAGTAACACAATCAGCTAGAGTTATCGACAGGAAAGTAAGTATTTTACTCTATAGAATTAAAGACTTTTGCGTTCCATTTTAAACATTTAAAATGAGTTAATAGGTAGAGTCAGCTCGTGAGCACGGTTGGTGCAGCCTACCTGAAACGTCGGGCAGTAAGTAGTTCGTATTAACTAAAAAACCGGCCAAGTGCGAGTCGGACTCGCCTATGAAGGGTTCCGTAGCAGCAAGTAACATAATATGAAACTTAATTGAATTAAAGGTAATTTGCGGTTTACGATTTATGACGATTTGAAAAAAACTAATTACTAAATATCGTTCAAACCAATTTTCGTTGTAAGTTTGCATGGTATCATACTTCATACTAATATTATAAAGAGGAAAGATTTGTACCTATTTTTGTATGTTTGTAATGAATAGGCTCAAAAAGTACTGGGCCGATTTAAACAAATCTTTCACCAATAGAATGCTACATTCTTCCAATTGACTTAGGCTACAAAATTAGGGATCCTTGGTAAAATTTGAACAATGTAACCGAAGGTGTAGAAAAAAGAGTCTTAAAATGTCTTTCGTCGAATGCGCAGGCAAATCCTCTAAGGCCGAACGAACCTCTAACGAAGTTCGCCGGGACCGCTAGTATCATATATTTTTTGTATTTTTATGAATTTCTCATTTTAAAAGTTACAGGGGTGACATATTTTACCACTTTGGAGGGGTCCCTCGCACAAATTTTTAAATTTAGAAAAATTCATCCATTGGATACCCCACACGTATTAGTTTGAAGAAAAACAATAATTACTTTAAGTTTCTATAGCTTTATTTAAGACTAGCTGTGCCCGCGACTTCGTTCGCGTGGACTACATCCTTTCATGGTCGGTTTTACCCCTTTCTCCCCTTATATTTGAAACAAAAAGTAGTCTATATTGTAATCCAAGTTTTGAGCTATATTTGTGCCAAATTACATAAACATTGCCGTTAAATATTAGAAACAGAAAAATTTTATCTCCCCTTTAGTACGGCGTATAGTACTATAAAAATAATAAAATCGATTACATTGCCGTTGTTCACCCTTTAGCTACGGAACCCTAAAAACTTGCACATTCTGTTTTAAATGCATTATTTTCACGACGGGCCTCACAGCAGGTCCTCATTAGCGATTCCAGACCACAGTTGGGGACCTTCCGTCTCCAAATACACTACTTCCGCACGTAATTACTCATATAATATTTATGCGAGCTTTGTTTTAGCAGCTGAGTTATGGTGACGCCATATTTATGAACAATGAGGTTATCTGGAAAGGAGGTGGGATTTTTTTTCATCAACTTATCCATATGGGTATTATAAATTAAGAGAGGTAGGGCATAGCGATTTATCGCTCGAACTGGAGCAGCCCGACTGGTGAAATACCTCCACCTTACAGAAGACCGCAGCCAAATAACAATCACTTCTGCCTGTTCCTGCGTGTCAGTAAGGTTTCCAGAGCTCCTGGGGGGTGCTACATTAGTAGCAGGGGCAAGCCTTCAAGGTAAGGGTGACAAGTCCAGTAACAGCTTTATTATGCTGTACTTTTCGCCCTTAAGCTAGGACCTCATTACCACTTAACATCAGGTGGGATGAGGTTAATCTTGAAGTGTAATATTAAAAAAATCAGTACACTGCTAGTAAATCCCTACTAATCCCTATCTACTAATATTATAAATGCGAAAGTAACTGTCTGTCTGTATCTCTGTCTGTCTGTCTGTTACGCTTTCCTGCTTAAACCTCTCAACCGATTTTGATGAAATTTGGTATAGGTATACGTTGAATCTCAAGAACGGACATAGGCTACTTTTTATTAGAAAATAAGGGGGGGATGGGGGTAATACCACCTTTGAAAGTTTATATGGAAAAATGTTTATTTTTGAAGTTAGAGATATGAAATTTAGCACAAATATAGCTCGAAACTTGGATTAAAATATAGACTTCTTTTTGTTTCAAATATTAGGGGAAAAAGGGGTAAAACCGACCATGAAAGGAACGAAGTCGCGGGCACAGCTAATAATCAAAATAAATCGATTTTATTATTTTAATAGTACTATTCGCCGTACGAGCGAACTTTAAATATTAGAAACAGAAAAAAATTATTTCTTTTATATGTGAAGGTCGTGGGTTCGATTCCCGCACCGCAAGGGGAGATAAAAGTTTTCTGTTTCTAATATATAAAAATAAATGTTGAATATCATTATTGGCACGTAACTTTTCCCCAAGCGATTTCTAAACAATACGTGACGTCAGATAGTTACAAACAAAGCTTTTATACTCACGCAACAGTTTCAATTAAACGCTGAAACTGTTCAACAACACAGAACTGGGTCCAGCAAGTTTGTTGCAAACTGAATATGGCGCAGGATGCTATATCCTGCATTCAATGAGTGCATAAACATTGTTGGATGCAAGCAAATATTTTTTATTAGCGGCCCGAAGCGGCTTGGCACGCGTTCTGTCCCGTTTTTTGGGTTCGTTGTATTAATTTGTTTGTCGAAGCAAATAATACTTTTCCATTTTATTTACGAAATTCAAATGACAAACTTAATAAAATAATTGTTTCAACTCAGTTAATTGTCATTATTAATGAAATTTTTATAGTCAACCCAAGTATTATAAATATCGGACAACATCACATACATTGCTCTGATTCTGTGGTAAGTAATTAAAGCACTTGTGTTACAGAAATCAGAAACAACGACGGTACCACAATACCTAAATTAACACAGAATACAGGATGACTCCATCTTGTATTGCAACGTAATCAAATTTGTATGGAATGGCGCCTAATCGCATAAGACCGATCCATTTGCCATCAATCTGTCATAAGTTCTCAGATAGTTATGTCTAGATAGGGATGGTACTGGTGGGGTATTTTTTTTTTTACGACTTCGGTAGCAGAGATGCGATTGAGTCGGAATTTGGTTCTATATATGAAAAATGAAAAAAAAATGAAAAATGTTTTTATTTCCACCAAATTACAAAATGAACAATAATGAGGTATGTTTACATATTTGGAGCCTAAGCTAGGATAATCCTGTATTTCAGGACTCCAGGTCTCATTCGTGGACATGAGGATAGTGGGGACATGGAGTGGAAATGAGGCATGTGTAAATGTGGTGTATGTGTGTATGGGTGTGTGTGTATGTGTGTGTGAGGAAGGGCCATTAGTGATTAGTAATGGTTAAATTAAAATTGTAAGTAGTGATTCTGTTTCTATATAACTCAATTTTGTATATGACGTTATGAAGTCCCGAATTCGATACCTGGTTGGTTTAATATGGAAAACGAAATTTTCTTTACAGAAATAAAAAAACAGAGATGGTACTACAACACCCAGACTTTACTATATTGTGTCGGACAATTTAGAAAAAGTCCTTTCCTAAGTTGGCTCCTGTAAATCGAACCCGGGACCTCATATATTGTGCGATGCCAAAGTCCCCGTGCCATTACGTTCACTTTGCAAAAGCGGCATAAAGTGTCACACAGTTTTATTTAGAACTAGCTGTGCCCGCGACTTCGTTCGCGTGGACTGCATGTTTTCTAAACAAAAAGTAGCCTATGTCCGTTCTAGTGGTTCAATGTATACCTATACCAAATTTCATCAAAATCGGTTGAGAGTTTTAAGCGGGAAAGCGTAACAGACAGAGTTACTTTCGCATTTATAATTCAAATTCAAAATTAAAAAAAAAATTTTTCCATCATAAATCATTTTGTACATGAAACAAGGGTTGACCTCTTCTATTAAGTGCAATACGCACCTGTGCTAGAGGAGGCCACTCTTCCTCGACACTTTCCTACGTTTAAAGACGAATTAAAATAATTTGAATGTGCAAAATTACTAACATAGAAAAACAAGTAAGGGGACAATACAATTTCGTGTGTGTGTGTTTTGTATATATATGTGTGGGTGTGTGAGTGTGTGTGTGTGTATGTTTGTGTGTGTATGTGTGTGTGTTTGTGTAAATAAGTGTGTTGTAATAATATTTGTAGGGATTAGTTGGGATTTCGATAGAGCGCAACATGGAGTGGAGCATTGTTTTATGCGTCCTTTTGCCGGTGCCATTTTTAGGTGCATCTACAAAATCTTTGATCGCAGAGATTTTATTTATCATCTTCATATCAAAAGAACTCGAGTGTTTGGTGCACTTTTGCTTAAGAATGATTCCGGGGAGGCCAATAATAAAGTTTAAATACGTTTGAAAGGCATAATGGCTTCTAAAAGTAAGTTAGCGACCGAACTTGCGTTATTCAATTTATTTTTTTCAAAACTAGTCGTTATATTCTATAGCGTGGCAACCCTGTTACGAATGTTACCACCAACTAAAAGCCTGTCGGTCGGGAGACGTTCCCGGTCGATATGTAGGCCGATACGACACTATTTTTATTCCGGATCCGGGGCATGGAATGGAAGCGTACCGCCTTTGTGAGTGGCAGTGTTTTGTCTTTGGTTTTCTAGTAATGAGCGGAGATACTGGCCGAGTTTTTCGTTTTCTTGTGGAGTAGGATTTCGATGTCTTAGAGTCGTGTGTCGTGCATTTAAAAAAACATTTTAGGTTTTTTTTTCTGAATTGGTAACCAGCAGGCCATGCATGCTCCACTCGAGTAAATTTTATCGCGCTCTTAAGAAATGTCAAAATCAATGCGTCAACTGCTGATTGGCTGAAAATACGAGTACGGTGTACTATCATCACCCAATCAACGGTGTAAAAACTTTTGTCGTCTCATGCGATAAATTTGACGTATTGCGCATGCTAGGCCTGTAGGTCCTCCATTGATAAATCAGTCAGCTAGTCAGCCAGTCGACTTTCGCTTAAGATTAAGATTAGATTCTCCAATCTGTTACATTACATTACCATACATCCTATTACATGTTCCCGATGAGAGGGCACCTTTAAATTGTAAAACTGCCTAATCTCATTATTCAAATCACATATTACCTCCCGTATAGCAATTACTTGACATGCACTAAACTCTATCCAGGAAGACGCTGTTATGAATTTCCTAGTCTGTTGTATTTTAACCTACGTCAATCAATTATGAACCTTAATTCAGACAGGATAAGAGCTATCTGACCGCATCTCCTTGCTCTGCTGTGCTCATAAAATATTCCAAACAAACCGCATGTTGCTCGCTAATTGACCTTAACACAAGAGGTTAAAGTTCAAAATGGAATGGTTTGGCTGTCTGAGGTGTGATTGCGTAAATTTTTCGTAATGTATTTAATGGCAGCGAGGTATTTTCTCGTTGCCATTATGAATTTATTTGATGTCGATAAATGATAGAAACTGAGGTTTTTCTAAGTTTGTGTTCCAGTTTTTAAGAAGCTTTCTACATAAAAAAACTCGGTAAAAAACAATAATTCTTTTCTGTCCGGACAAAAGTTTTTTGAAATACAATGAAAACGTATTTTTGCTTTAAAACACAAAATTGATGATGATACGGCGCAACAAAAGATCAGCGGAGTGTGTTTTTGCCTAACTCATTCCTGCATGCTGTGTGGTAAATTAATTGGCGACGTGCTAAATTTTAATGCAATCTGTTTTAGTAAATTATTGTTTACATTATAAAAGAAAAATTACATATCTTATATTATTTGGTCATCTAACTGTCTGCATATACATTTTAGTATCTCCTTTAACTGCTCCTGAAATTGACGCTAAATTGAAAGTAGGTTGCTATTTGATGACGGCCCATCCATTTGTCAAGATGATTGAATTAGATTTGATTAATTTTAGCAGTTGTTTTCACAAAACACATGTCTGTCTTCAAAATCATCGTCCATTAAATTAATCAGTTGAACTATTTCAGAAGAATGTCACGTCCCGCTAACAAATGCGGACATATAAAAAGACCCAATAAAAATGAAACGAAAAGTCAACAATAGGGTAGACTATAAAAAGAACCCGATGAACGCATTCGAATTTTGAATGAAAGCACTTCAGATCATAGTCAATGTGAAAACAGTGAAACATCTCATCTGAATCTGCTGGTTACCAATGCTTAGCGGCGGATTGAGGAATAGCTGCACGCACGATAATTGAAGGTCGTGGGTTCGAATCCTACACTGCAAGTGAAGATTAAATTTTACTGTTTTTTTTTATTTTAAATATTCGAAGTGTTCATGTTATCTATTCAAAATTACACATATGAGGCTACCCTATGTAACACGTATGTTCCCACTACAGTATGTGCCCAATGCGTGAAGAGTCTTGGATTCTATATCAGGCTGGCCAATTTGCACGAGTGTGTGGGTTGACGCCCCCAGGTAGTAACTGTCGCTTTAGATTAATCAATTGGGTCCCCCGATTTATTTTAGGTCAATATAATCGATCTAATTTATACATTTTTAGATTTACAAAACTGTCTGTCGCCTGGTACAGTAGAAGGAAAAAGCAGTCGAAAAAATGTAAGAACATTTGATTGACATATTTCTGATTTATTTTTAACTTTACTTTACCTTTATAGTTAATGCCCGGTTCCAATATTTTACGATTCGTAATGTGTCAAAAATGACTATCTGTTATTCTCCAACCGGCTACGAGTCGTCAAAAATAATACAGTTATCATCGGTCGTCCTTCAGTAGTTTTTAGCTTAAACCTCGTATCATTTATTACTCACCGTAACTAGGATCTTTTTTCAAATTTTGGAACCGGGCATTAATCGTGTTGTTCAAACATCTTGCGTGTAAACTATCCTACTGTCATCATCACTATTGTGCCATAGCCGACCAAGAGCGCTCATTTCCCGCGTTTTTATTTTTTTTCACGCAACTGTCGAGGACTTGGCGAGCACAGATTATGAAGACAAAGGACAGACGAGTTAATGAAATGGCCAGTGTCTGAAATAAGCATTAGCGGACTGACCTTATGAATTATTAAAACAATTGTGTACTTATGCAAAGTTGTTGTGATATCATTTAGCATGCTAATGCCATCATGTTCTATCTTAGTAGCATTTTCTTAGAAATATAAAAATAATATTTAATCTGAAGTTTGTTGTGTACCGAGTGTCCGAAAATGTTGTCCAGTTGAAAATTTAAGTTAAATTTTTACAGGCTTCAAAAAGAGCCAATGTTTCATAGATATTATCTTAAATCTATGAGGTTAGTTGTGTCGTCAATTTCATTTTCTTGTTTTTTTTTTATATTGCACTTCAAGATTTACCTCATCCCACCTGATATTAAGTGGTAATGAGGTCCTAGCTTAAGGGCGAAAAGTACAGCATAATACATCTGTTACTGGACTTGTCGCCCTTACCTTGAAGGCTTGACCCCTGCTACTAATTTAGCACCCCCCAGGAGCTCTGGAAACCTTACTCACACGCAGGAACACAACAACACAGTAGTGATTGTTATTTGGCTGCGGGCTTCTGTAAGGTGGAGGTATTTCACCAGTCGGGCTTCGCCAGCTTGATCAATAAATCGCTATGCCCTACTCGTAAGGGTCTAAAGATTGTCTGTGCCAAATTTTATCAAAATCGGTTGAGAGGTTTAAGCGGGAAAGCGTAACAGACAGACAGGGTTACTTACGCATTTATAATATTAGGGATTTTAGTTCTTAATAAAGACATCAGACACAAATAGCTAAAATCGTCTTCTCCTTTTGTGACGTGTCTCTCCAAACACTGACATTTGCGGAATCACTGTTTTAAAAAGCTAAATAGAGTCCATAATAAAAAAAAAATAGATATTTTACGCTTCACTTAAATCTGCCCGCCCACACCAGCCTACGGTAGAAAGTGCAAGGCTGCATGCGTAATGTCGCCGTGGACCACACATGGTCGACTCCCACACGGCCTCACGAAGTAATATAAAAGTGAACTGCATTTGGGAACAGAGAACCTATCGAGGTCTTTACTGCTGAATACGAATAGCAAGTTAGCGTAACACCACACTAGCGTTCTTTGAGCGTCGACGCCCACGCAACGCCGACGCGACGCCGACGCGACGTCGACGCAACGTCGACGCAACGCCGACGCAACGCTTGCGCAGCGGCGCGGTCGAAATGACGAACGCCAGGACTGCGCTCCACAGGCGCCGCGCCGGCCCGACGCCTGCGCAGCGTTTATTTTGTCAACAATACAATGATCAACTCGATTGTTTCGGCACGCCCGTGTTTTAGAATCAGTAGGTAGAAGACTTTTTGGCTGATAGCAAATATGGATGTAGCTTAAATTACTAACTCATATTGCCGAAGAAACCCATTTTCAATTAAGTACTTTTAGTTTTCGAGAAAATAAATGCTAAAGTTGCCTATTCGGGCCATGTGTCAAATAGGTAAAATATATTTTTTCCTTTACAAGTTGAAAGCATTAATTTATCACTGCAATATATTGTGGTTATTCAAATCTTACATTTCCATTTTTGAAATAACTGAACATGACGTCAGCGCGGCGCGACGCTCGAACGCGATGTGCGGAGGACGCCCAGCGCAAGCGCCGCTCAAACGCCGCGCCGACGCTGAGCGGGCGCCGCGTCGACGCAACGCCCAACCAACGCTAGTGTGCGGAGGTCGCCGGCAAGACGCTGACGCTCGAAAGACGCTAGTGTGGGGTCCCTCTTAAGGACTTTATATGACTTGTCCTAAGAATGTTAAGTAGTGTAGCCGGATAATCGATGAATCCGGATGCCGATGTCGATGTTGCCGGATAATGGGGGTGGTGGCGCTATGTGGCGGGTCGTTACATTCCCTTCAATATGGCAGAGTGAAGCGATGGCTAGCACATACGTCATGCTTGTGAACAGGCGCCAGGGGACTGGTCTGCTCCAGCTTTCCTCTCGAAAGTACATACTTAATGTTTTATTCTTTTATCACTTACTTTAACAAAACTATACGACTTGCTCCTAAGTGGTTTACACATAGCTATAAGTTAGATACTGCTACTGTAACTAATCTGCTGAGTTTCTTACCGGTGTCTTCTCGGTAGATATAGGTTTCGAACCGGAAGTAGAATGACTTTGCCTTGTATTCAATGACCATTCGAAAGTGTTATTAATTAACCTACTTGAATAAAGTAATATTTAAATTTGAATTGAATCGATTGACTCCAACCCAATTAATCAAAAAACTAACAGGACTATCGATAGTATTCATCTAGGCCTAGCATGCGCAAAACATCAGACTTCTCGCATAAGACGACAAAAGTTTTGATACTGTTGATTGTTGATTTTCAGCCAATCGGCAGATGACTCATTAATTTTGACATTTCTTAGGAGCGCGATAAAATTTACTCGAGTGGCGTATGCTGCTCAGTAGTTTTTTTTTACAAATGGAAGCTAAACTTATTACTAATTTTGCACTAAGACACACAGTTAGTTTGTCAATTGTAAAATAAATTAAATTAACTGTAGGACTTACATGCGTCATCGTGGCTCAATAGTGACATTGATTGAGAAAATGTGTCATATTATAATGGTTTTAAAATAATATAAAACACGCAAGTACAGGCGAGCAGACTAGGTAGTGATCCACACGTCCTTATCATTCAAATAATCTTCTACTTTGTAGTAACCTTTTTTCAAAAGTAATGTGAAATTACTGACGTTATCACGAAAGCATTCGTAAGTAAGTCACTATAGATTTTTCATATAAACAATTAAATTTTCCGTGTTCTGGTACCAGGAGTTCATGAATCTATAGGAGGTTTAATTTCAACAGCTCATCATTGCGATGGTCATCGTCGCTGGGCATATTTTATCGCGTGTATCCTTTGAGGTCGTTTTTCAGCCAGCTTTCGCTAAAAGCCGCCTCTGAATATTTCATGGGCGGCAGGTGGCGTGCGATACGTCAGTGCAGGGGTGCCCGCCATTTTGAATTTGTTGCGACCAAAGAGTATGCGTTTAAACATTGTAGCTTTATCAAACCATATATTCGAGTTGAAACTTTGTTGGAAATTATACCTTTTTTGGAACGATGGCTAGGCCTACCATGCGCAATACGTTAAATTTCTCGCACGAGACGAATAAAGTTTCTATACCGTTAATTGGGTGATAGTACACCGTACTCGTATTTTCAGCCAATCAGTAGTTGACGTATTCATTTTGACATTTCTTAAGAGCGCGATAAAATTTACTCGCGTGGCGCATGCTAGCAGGCCTAGCATACGCAATATGTCAAATTAAACAACTGTACCGCTATTCGAAGCCTAATTTATGAGAGTGGCAACACTGCTTTCCCCTGATTGGTCGGTTCATATTACCTGTCCCTTTTTAACATCCTCTGTCTCTTTCCCTCCCCCCTCTCAACCCAGGCAGCGCGCTCTGGGTCGAGCGAGTCAAATGTTCATTGGCGTCCTGATTTTCGTACTGAGTGGTCGTGTGGTAAGAGTAACCCAAGACTTTTTGGTAAGTACTCAAATCAGTTTATTCCATTAACGGTATTTGCCGTTCGTAAAAAATATCTGTTCCTTATAAAAATAGATTTCAATATCATTTAAAATAAAAACTATGGAGGGTAATGATTCCGATTCTTCTTCTTCATCTTCATCTTCTCATAGTGAGGTTGAAGTGGCGGCGACGGTTACTTCAGACAAATCTAACCCAGTTTTAGAGTGTAGTAAAAAACGCAAAACTTCCGATACAAACAGAGAGGATAAAAAACGTCGCCGCCTCGAGACTGAAAATATTCTGGCTGCTCTAGCCACGCAAGTGAGTCACATCCAACAATATCTTGCTCAGTCATACAATTCGAACAACAGTGTTAAGAATTCTCGTGAGTGTGATAATGATAACGAAAGTGTAGTGTCGTTAGATGTGAGCGGGGAGTTATTAAAAAACGATACCGATGTAAAAGAAAACTTTGGTTTTTCTATTAATACCGTTCTCAAGGAACCGTCTACAGCTAAATCTGATGCTTGCTATTTAGATCGTTTAAAATCAATTCAACATTTTGACACAGATGTTTGGTCCGAAGTTAGATACTCGGACGTTCAGAAAAAATATTGTTCTACCCCCGGTTTCACTGACCTAGATTGTAATGACGAGCTAAAACCTTACGATAGATATAATAATTTGTCTCAAACGGAACGCGGTTTCGCAGCTATCACGCAGGGTTTATTAAAACAAAACGAAGCGTTTGAAAAAGGATTTACATCTTTTCTCACATGGATGAGAAATTCCGATATAGTAGACATTAAAATGATTGAAAATAAGCTCCGCGACGTCTTTGTTCTGGGAGATTTTCAAAAGATTTCGAATGATCTTATACAAATGGCTTGCGGCCATCGAGCCGATTTAATTCAGCAAAGAAGAGATAGCATATTACGTTCCGTGAAAAATAAATTTGTTAAGGGAAGTCTTAGAAAAATTCCTCCAACTTGTGAGAATTTATTTAATCCAAGTGTTTTATCATCTACCCTCGAAAAACAAGGTGGCATGGCAAAAGTATTTTGGCCTTTAAAATCAACGCCTTCATCGGCAAAACAAAATCAGGCTGCGCAAGCCACAACGATAGTACACAAAACTAATAATACAAGGCTACCTGCGCAAGGTATGCCAAATTACCCGATACCTTTTGGTGTTCGAGGACCGCTGCCAGCGCATGGTGTGCCCTATTTTCCGTTGGGATTTCCTCCTGCGCAAGGAGGTTACCCTTATTCACAGCCAAGCTTTCTTGGTACGAATAGGACCCCCCCACAGGGTTACAACTTTCGATCCAAAGGTCAATCCAAGCAGGATGACCAGAAATATGCCCCTTCTCGCGGTAGAGGTCAAGGAAAACGTAAAATCTGACTCCAGGTTTCAAGCCGGTCGACTTCAGCAATTCCACAAAGCCTGGAAAAATCTAAAAGCTCCTTTAATGATTTTAAAAATAATTTTAAAAGGTTATCGAATTCCTTTTATTGCAAAACCGCCCCTTTACAAACCTGGGTCCAGCAAGGCTGTGCAAACACCTTACTCTCCAGCAATGAAGTTACAGGTTCAAGAAATGATCACAATGGGAGTTTTGGAAACTGCCCAAGAAAACAGAGGTTTCTTTTCAAGTCTTTTCCTGACCTCGAAAGCAGACGGGTCTTCACGCCCTATATTCAATCTGCAGAGACTAAATCAGTACGTGTGTGTAAGCAAGTTCAGACTGATCAATCAAAACAAAGTGCGAAACTTTCTGCAACCCAACGATTGGTTGGCCAAGATCGACCTCTCAAATGCTTACTTCCATCTGAGTATAGCACCCAGGCACAGACGATTTCTTCGTCTCATTTTCGAAAATCAAACCCTACAAATGACATGTCTTCCTTTTGGGTTGGCCTCTGCCCCAAAAATATTTGCCTCAATAACGAATTGGGTAGCCCAAATTTTAAGAGAGAAGGGGATAAGAATTCTAGTCTACTTGGACGATTTTCTCGTAGCCCACCAGGACAGAGAAACTTTAGAGGCGCAAGCCGAATACATCGTGGATATTCTAGAATCCCTAGGCTGGCAGATCAATTACAAAAAGTCGATTCTTTCCCCACAAACTTCTCTACAATACTTGGGCATTGTTTGGAATTGCCACAAAAATACTATGTACCTGCCAAAGGACAAGTGTCGCTCGATAAATTTGAAAATAGCACTGTTTTTGAAATGCAAGAGAGTGAACCTAAAAGAAATACAAAGCCTCCTAGGCAGCTTAAACTTCGCAAGTTTTGTGATCCCGTTTGGACAGTTACATACCCGGCAACTTCTAAAGCTGTGCAATTTACTTCTTCGAGAAGATCAAAAGCTCACATTTTCCCTGCCGAGGGGAGTACTGAGAGAACTAAGTTGGTGGTCCCACAATTACCACGAAAAGTCAAATCTTTTCCAGGCACCGGTGAGCCATTACATTTCAACCGACGCCTCGGGGACCGGTTGGGGTTCCCGGATAGACCATATGGAATTACAGGGCACTTGGTCCGTGCTGGAAGCAGCCCTTCACTCAAACACCAAGGAAATGCTAGCTATACGAAATGCTTTAAAAGATCAGTGTCTTGCCCTAGCAAATTCAACAGTCTCTTTACAATCAGACAACAGAACAGTTCTGTCTTATCTTCGAAACGAGGGGGGGACCAAATCCAAGCCGTTAATGAGGCTCACATACAAAATATTCCAAATATTACAGCAGAACAACATTCAGTTGACCCTACACTATTTGCCAGGCAAATACAATATAGAGGCCGATCGCCTCTCAAGACATTATCGTCATTCAGAATGGCACCTTACTCCACCATTAACGACAAAAGTTTTCAAAAAATGGGGGCTTCCTCAAGTCGATCTTTTTGCGTCTCGAGATGCTCATGTAGTGCCCACATATGTGAGTCTAGATGCGAGAGACACACGAGCCCTTTACATAGATGCTTTCTCACAGACGTGGCATCACAAGTTAGCGTGGGTCTTTCCCCCACCTTTTCTGATCCCAAGAGTCCTAGCTCATCTAAACAATGCAACCGGTCTTTATTTAATGATTGTCCCCAAATGGGACAAGGCATTTTGGCGAGCAGACCTCAAGAGACGCGCAACAGCAGCACCCGTAACAATCCACAACCTTCACGAAGTGTTAATAGACACCTCAACGAAGATGCCGCCTCCCAGAGTGAAAGACCTGACCATGGAAATCTGGAGATGTGGGGGTGGGAGTCATCCCTGACAAATTGGTCTTCAAGCCAAATGAAATTACTGCAAGCCAGTTGGAGGGATTCTACCAAAAGATCATATTCAGTGGCTTGGCGCAGATGGTGTTCATGGGCCCAAACTCATAAGGTATCTATTAATTTTCCTTCTGGTTCAGATCTTTCGCGTTTTCTGGCTGATCTTTTTCTAAAAGAGAACTTAGCTTACAATACAATTATTTTTCATAAAGCCGTTGTCTCAACTCTTTGTGATCCCAACAGAACAGATCCTCTTAGTTCACATCCTTTAGTAATACGCATGTTGAAGGCAATATCTGTTCAAAAACCTAAACATAATAAGCCTCCTATATGGGATATTGACGTAGTTTCTTCCTGGTTATTGAATACATTTTGTGCTACATTGACTCTCTATGAATGTTCGCGCAGAACAGCTTGCATTCTTTTACTCTGTTCTGGACGAAGAGTCCATGATCTAACGTTATTGTCAATTGAAAACAATCTCTTTGTTATTTCAGAAACCGAAGTTACATTTTGGCCCCTGTATGGCTCGAAAACCGATGGTTATACATACCGACAATCTGGTTGGAGACTTTCCTACAATAAACAGAGCGATAAAGCGCTTAATCCAATATTTTGGATAAAATCATTGATAAACCTATCGCAAGCTAGAAGAGATCTCTGTAAGACGAATAAACTATTTATTACAGTCCGTGGCCCACCTAAAGCTGCGTCAAGAACCGTATTAGCTAATTGGATTAAAAGTATACTTCGAGATAGCGGTATTGAAGCATCAGCAGGCAGCATAAGATCTGCAGTAGCGTCTAAGAACTGGATCATGAACTTTCCTCTGGATCAGATCTTGCAGAGAGGAAACTGGAGGTCACAAAATACTTTCGCCAAATTTTATAGACGTGAAGTGAGACCTACTGTTACTAGTTCAGAGCCAACATTGATTCATTTATTTAATCCAGTTTAGAACTTGTGATTTTGTTTTTAATTCAATTATTTGATTTCACGTTGTATATATATATATTTTTTTAAATAAAAAGAAATATAAATATTGATTGTTGTTTATTCATAAAATCCTAACTAATTAGGATTTAGAAATATTTTGATGTGACAAAAAATAAATAAAAATAGGAGAGATTTTGCTATAAGTTCACTATATAATATATCTGATAAGTAGGCATCAATAATTGTGCCAGAAAATTCTGAACACGTGTAGGTAATTCAACAGTTAGGTACCTAACTGTAACTATATTTGACATTAATTAGATATATTAAGCTGAATATTTCACATTGGCGTTCCCTCACCCCAGGCGATAACAGACACGTCTCATAAATTAGGCTTCGAATAGCGGTACAGTTGTTTAATGACAGCGTTTTACCAAACAATAAAACGCTTATTAAATAACTTACCATATTCGAAGCCTATGATTTAACTTTCTGCCTGGCGTAAAAAACCTGTGCCATAAACATACCAAAACTTAGACGTTATATTATATACCTGAATGTCATATTAATCATGAAGGTATAAGTTTATGTTGTAATAAGATATTTAATTCCTACTATTTGAATAAATTATTTATGAGACACAATGAACATTTGACTCGCTCGACCCAGAGCGCGCTGCCTGGGTTGAGAGGGGGGAGGGAAAGAGACAGAGGATGTTAAAAAGGGACAGGTAATATGAACCGACCAATCAGGGGAAAGCAGTGTTGCCACTCTCATAAATTAGGCTTCGAATATGGTAAGTTATTTAATAAGCGTTTTATTGTTTGGTAAAACGCTGTCATTTATCGCATGAGATGACAAAAGTTTCGATACTGTTGATTGGCTAATAGCACACCGCACTCGTATTTTAGCCAATCAGCAGCTGACGCACTGACTTTAATCGATTTTGACGTTTGTTAAGAGCGCGATAAAATTTAGTCGCGTTGCGTATGCTAGGCCTGTAGGCCTGCATGGAGCTTTTTAATTTTTTTTTTGACTAGCATTATAAAATAAGGGTTATTGTTCCTTGCTGTCGAATCAAGGGTTGTGGATTCCAGGACATAAATTTGTGTGATGAACATATGTTTGATCTGTGTCAACATCACATACTTACCTTGCTCTGATTCGGTGGTTAGTAGCTTAAGCACTGTTCATCAACAACGACGGCGGTACCACAACACCCAGACCGAGACAATATAGAAAAGATCGTTTTTTATTTGACCCGATCGGGATCGATCTCGGGACCTCAGATATGGTGCTACCACAGACAGTTCTGGGTTCTATAAAAGAAGTACTTAAGATATTAATAATGGGTTAAGGTCTGTGATGTTGTCTAATTTTTTAAATCTAGTGACCCACCCCGGTTTCGCACGAATCCCTACTAATATTATAAATGCGAAAGTAACTCTGTCTGTCTGTGTGTCTGTTACGCTTTCCTGCTTAAACCTCTCTACCGATTTTGATGAAATTTGGTATAGGTATACGTTGAATCTCAAGAACGGACATAGGCTAATACCACCTTTGGAAGTTTATATGGAAAAATGTTTATTTTTTAAGTTAGAGATATGAAATTTGGCACAAATATAGCTCGAAACTCGGATTAAAATATAGACTATTTTTGTTTTTATATTAAGGGAGAAAGGGGTAAAACCGACCATAAAAGGATGTAAACCACGCGAACGAAGTCGCGGGCACAGCTAGTGCAATATAAATACTTAGAAATATTGACTTTTCTATTCTTTATTGCAAATAAAAACCTTCCTCTTGGATCACTCTGTCTATTACTATCGAGTTTCTTGCCGGTTCTTCTCGATAGAAGCAACATTCCGAACACGGTGGTAGTATAATCTGACGATTCATAAATGCTTTTGTAAAAGTTTACATGAATAAAGACATTTTCTATTTCTATTTCTATTAATAAAACCGCATCAAAATCCGTTGCGTAGTTTTAAAGATTTAAGCGTACATAGGGACATAGGGCAGAAAAAGCGACTCTGTTTTATACTAAGTACTAGCGGACCCGACAGACTTCGTCCTGCCAAAAAGATTTGGAATGTGGCTTGACTCTAAATTTTAGTTAGAAAACGTTTGTATGTGAAAAAGAAAAGGGCTGTTTTTAGGTCTTTCTCGACAATTATTCGATTTTTTCTCGCCGTAAGAACCATCCTTGGACTTCAACGAACATTTTAAAAAAATAATTGGCCAAATTGGTCCAGGCGTTGTTGAGTTATGCGCTTACCAACACAATTTGCGATTCATTTTTATATAATAGAAGTTGTAGTGAAGCTTTATTCTTTTGTATATAAAAGACGGAAACAAATAAGGCCTGTAATTAGTACTTCTAGTACGTTCAGAATATAATGAAGTAGTATTACCTAAGTGATATTGTATGTTAACTTTAATACATCAGTTAGTTATCGCTGTGGCGCCAGCGATGCAATTTCCATACTGTTAAATCATTGCGTAATACTATAGACTCATTTAAATGTTTATTATACGAAAAGGTCTTGTAAAGGTGAAACTTCCGTCTGTTTCTCTAAAATTTTTTAAAAAGGAAATAAGTGGCAAGAAAATATTTAGTTTTTTTTTATATTGCACTTCAAGAATGACCTCATCCCACCTGATGTTAAGTGGTAATGAGTTCCTAGCATAAGGGCGACAAGTACAGCATAATAAATCTGTTACAGGACGTGTCGTCCTTACCTTGAAGGCTTGACCCTGCTACTAATGTAGTAACCCCCAAGAGCTCTAGAAACCTTACTCACACGCAGGAACACAACAACACAGTAGTGATTGTTATTTGGCTGCGGTCTTCTGTAAGGTGGTATTTTACCAGTCGGTCTGCTCCAGTTCGAGCGATAAATCGCTATGCCCTACCTCTCCTATTTTAACTACACTAGCTCTCGTCATAAATTAAAAAAAGTTTTCGTTTTTTTTGTTTATAATATACAACCAAAGACGTTCTTAATTTCAAAATTTGAATGTTAACTTTTAAATTTATCTTTTTCGATTAGAAGCAGCCCTACAGTTAAAAAAAAAAGAATTTTTGTAACGTTCAGAAATATTTGAAAAGGTTTTCAACAAAACGGCCTTTTATCAAAACGGTATATAGGTAACTATGCGAGTTACATAAATTATGTTTCCGACATTCTGTTTGACCTTGAATAATTTAGTTGCAAGCCAAATTAATGGGGTAAATATTTACAGGAACGTGGCCTGTGATATATTATGAGCTACTGAAGATTGGGTGCGGGGTTTTTACTAACAGATCATACTATTCTACTAATACTTCTCAAATAAACGCGAAAGTTTTATGATGTTAAGATATCTGGGTATGTTTGTTACTTTTTTACGCAAATCTATACTAATATTATAAAGAGGAAAGATTTGTTTGTTTGTTTGTAATGAATAGGCTCCGAAACTACAGGACCGATTTCAAAAATTCTTTCACCGTTGGAAAGCTATACTTTTCTCGGGTGACATGGGCTATAATATATTTTAAAAAAATTAGGGATCCTTATTAAAACTCCGATAATGTAACCCAAGGTGACTTGAAAAAATTCTTACATCGCGTGCGCTGCGAAAACTATTGATGATAGAACAAAATCATGTACTACGACTTTGCAGAACTCATCATTATCTACAAAAAGTGTTGCGACAGCATATGTCTAAATATTATAGTTATGTCACAGTAAGCGGTTTTTCAATCTAAAAATTTAATTAATATGCCGCCGCTTGAAAAGGCTCTTTATTTGTACCTTGGTATTAATCCTTATCAAAATAAATTACTTTATATTCAAGACGGCTTCAATACCTTTATATAACTTTTTGAATTATTAAATTCGGACATTTCATTCGGAAGATATCATGAGTTTTAAAATGCAAGTATTAGAAAAAAGTCGCGCGGTTGCCACTCACAGCGCTCAGCTAGCCAGCATGCGATGTAGGCTCCATGTAAGCGTCACTGGGGTACGGGCGGGTCAATGTAATAAAATAAAGTGCAAGGTTTATATGTATAATACGTACATATTTTAGTACCTAATGAATAATTAAAAAAAAATAGAAAATAATAATAATAAAAAACAAATAATAAACAAATATCGAACAACATCATCAGCTACGGAGGTTGTCAACATTACCACTGGATACAACATAAAAACTATAATGGTTTTTTCATTTGATGGAAAGATAATGAGATAAGATTTATTTAAAGGATACTTTTGATGCCAAATTGATGTGAACTGAGTTATTATAATAAATTTATTTATGTATAAATAAACTAGCGAGTCGTCACCGCTTCACATTAGTAGACTAAGTTTTTCAAAAATGTTTGGATAAAGAAAATGCGTGATAAATATAGCCTTGTAGAAGCCTGTTTCTGATTTGAAAACAAGTGTTAAAGCTACTTAACACAGAAACAGAGCAACGTATGTGATGTTGTCCAATATTTATTAAAGTGCCGTTCGGACCCCATCTTCAATGGCGCTCCTTTAAATACAGTTCGGCCGTAAAAGCTTCATTTAGACTATTAAGTATTTAGGTCTAGGTTTATATCCAGTTAGCGAATACTGAGCGATTGCAGTGTTTTGTAAGGTGGAATAATGGTCAAGTGCGAATCGAGTTAGCCTAATCGATTGACTAAGTTCACTGATGCCAGTGAAATCCTTCCCACAAATATCAAAATTTCCAATTTGATGATTTTGATACTCTTTGGTTGATTATTTTTGTAGCAGAATGCGATTGTAGCGTTTAAAACCCTTTGTTATCATTTTAGAAAGTTCTCCCAACGAGTAACAGTGTTACAGGTTACAGGGTGACTAATTGGGAGAACTATGTAAAATGATTCCCAACCAGTCACACTGTAACATTGTAGTAGGTCGGTCTAACAATTAACAGTGTGACTGGTTGGGAATTATTTTAGAAAGTTCTCCCAACGAGTCACAGTGTTACAGGTTATAGTGTGACTCGTTGGGAACAAAGGTTTAAAAAAAAACAAAACATTGTTTATGCCAATCAAAATCCATACTAATATTATAAATGCGAAAGTAACTCTGTCTGTCTCTCTGTCTGTCTGTTACTCTTTCACGCCTAAACGGCTGAACGGATTTTGATGAAATTTGGTATAGGTATACGTTGAATCTCAAGAACGGACATAGGCTACTTTTTCTAGAAAATAAGAGGGGGATGGGGGTCATACCACCTTTGAAAGTTTATATGGAAAAATGTTTATTTTTGAAGTTAGAGATATGAAATTTAGCAAAAATATAGCTCGAAACTTGGATTATAATATAGACTACTTTTTGTTTCAAATATTAGGGAAGAAAGGGGTAAAACCGACCATGAAAGGATGTAGTCCACGCGAACGAAGTCGCGGGCACCGCTAGTACTTAAATAAATAAATATTGGACAACATCACATAAATTGCTCTGGTTCTGTGGTAAGTAGCTAAAGCACTTGCGTTACAGAAATCAGAAACAACGACGGTACCACAACACCCAGACCCGGGACAATAGAGAAAAGTACGTTTCCCATATTGTCGATCGAACCCGGAACCTCAGAGATGACGCGACGCCAAAATCCGGCATGCTCGTGTCTCGGCTATGGTGGTCATCAAAATGTTGTTTCCGTGTGCTATTAGCCAATCAGCAGTATCGAAACTTTTGTCGACTCATACGAGAAATTTGACGTACTGCGCATGCCACGCCTAAACGTCTTGTCGGGTAAATTTTGGGAATTTGACATATTAAACCTGAACGTCTAAAGCAATTTTGAACCTACACACATCGGAAATGTGGTCTAAAGTCCTTAAGGGCATTAATATCATTTAATCCTCATTACTTTATCGGGCCCAGAGGACATATAACACGGGTCACATGACCTTCGGTAAATTGACGCACAGTATAGAGGAATTCAGTGAGGTATTTTTTTTTATAGATAACCAAATTTCATACATTTTATTTTTTGACTTTCGCGCATCTAGCGGCGAATAGCAGATTTCTTTTAAATCTGTTTGAATGGATTTTTTTAGATTGTGCTGTACTTGTCGCCCTTAAGCCAGGACCTCATTACCACTTAACATCAGGTGGGATGAGGTCAATCTTGAATATGAAAAAAATATTGGTATAGCTACTGTTTTCAGGAATTCGATAGTGTGCATAATATAAAAACTGCAATTTTTGTGTTAGCTCCCTTTAGATCTAGTTGAGCGATGATATAATAAAGCCGTTAAAAAATCGGTAATAAATCAGGGGTGTAACCTAGTTACTTTGACATTATCATCATCGATTTGACATATGTCAAATCGGTGATACGGCTTGACTAAGTATTTAAAATGAGTTAACAGGCCAAAAACAATTCCGTATACTATCAGTGTAGTGTGTCGAAGTGATTTCAATATCAAGTTGCTGTGTGAGAATGTGAGAGTGGATAAATATTTGCAAGCTGCTGAACAGACGAAGGCGAGCGAGACCAGGGGGTCTACTCTCATAAACGAAATATGTCGGATCCGACAACGGATGGCAATTTTTAATCCTCATAACCATAAAGAAATCACTTCGAATGCAAATTAAGCGTTTTCAAAAACCACGTCTTAATTCCCAAACTTTTGAATAATCTTCAAAAACGAAACCTTTCCTTTGTTCGTTTCGTTTTCGAGAGTACCCCTCCTGTCAGCTCGTGAGCACGGTTGGTACAACCTTACCAAAATGAACCTTCACGTTAACGGAATAATCACTAATAATCACTATGATATTATATGTAAAATATTTTTAGCTTGCCCTAATTTAACTTATGTATAAAAAAAACAAAATTTATTCTCTATAATGCTTAAAAAAAAAACGAAAAATAGTTATTTAAAAAAGGAAAAATAAGGAGAGGTGGAGCTTAGCGATTTATAAGAGAGGTAGGGCCAAGCGATTTATCGCTCGAACTGGAGCAGCCCGACTGGTGACATACCTCCACCTTACACAAGACCGCAGCCAAATAACAATTACTCCGGTGTTGTTGTGTTCCTGCGTGTCAGTAAGGTTTACAGAGCTCTTGGGGGGTACTACATTAGTAGCAGGGGCCAAGCCTTCAAGGTAAGGGCGGCAAGTTCAGTAACAAATTCATTGATGAGGTCAATCTTGAAGAGTAATGTAAAAAAAAAGGATGATTTAATATTTAGCAGATGTGTGCTGTATGGTAGTAAGTTATATTACTGTCGTTACTCCAACTGTGTACTAAAAAGGGTAACACGCTCGGAACCCTCAAATACACCTGAAATTTCACCCACCCACTCCCCACACGTCAGCTTCATTCAAAATTGAACCTTACCGTTAACAGAAAAAGGTCGACCGCACCCACTTTATTCTTGTTTGCACAATTGATACTACCCGGTCTTCCTGTAATTAGGTATTAAAGAAGGATATTCTCTGTATTCTGTTGTACGATTGTGAACTCTATTTTTATGGGCATACGGTGGAATGTAATGTTGTATCCTTATGACGTGGGTAGGTGAGCCCTCTTTTATTCTATTGTTGAGTGAAGGGTCATTTGTAATACAATAACGGTGAGTGTTTGATGCGTAATGATATGATTGTAAGTGTTTACCATTTAAACATTGATAGGACTTCCTTGAATAGTTTATTATGTTACTTACATTGGAATAATTCATTAGACCTATTTTATTATTTTTATAGTACTAAACGCCGTACTAGCGAACTTTAAATATTAGAAACAGAAAATTTTTATCTCCCCTTGCGATGCGGGAATCGAACCCACGACCTTCACGTATCGCGCGTGCTGCTCTTACCAACTGAGCTAACCGCAAGTTATCGTAGGCGATGAAATTTTTCTGCTGTATCAACCGTTAGCCTCCGGTAAGTTGTTAGCTCAGTTGGTAAGAGCAGCACGCGCGATACGTGAATGTCGTGGGTTCGATTCCCGCATCGCAAGGGGAGATAAAAATTTTCTGTTTCTAATATTCATTAGACCTGTCTTTGATCATGTAGTTTGCAAATATTTCTGCAATGAATGTACTCATCTTCATTCTTATTGTGGAATAACTGCTTTGGGAAATGAATACTGCACCGTCACTCTCTGCAGGGAACAGAGAGAAGCTTGCACCGACTGGAACGCCCTCTGTGGCTAACGTGAGTAGTTGTGGGGGAGTCGTTATCCCTTGCGGCCTCTACTCAGGCTCCCCACAGCGCCTACCGATAAGCGACCTTCCTCCTTCCTCGGGTTTCCCCGGGACCGAGGTAACGGACGCCAGGCTTAGCACACGCCTGGCGTCTCTAGTCTAAGCCGGCAAAGATCGCCCTCCACCCCAGCCATTCACTACCCCTTCTTCTTGAAGAGGGAGGCTGCTCGTGCTGGAACTTCTGCCAAAGACGAGGGACGAGAGATAAAAAGGACGTCGCTAGCCTCCGTTGCACAGGATGCATCAGGCACGCTTGCTACCAATTTCCTCGGATTCGCGAGAATCCTCAGGAACCATTAAGAAGCAGGCTTACAAAGAGGTATTCTGACCGATACCCCCCCGTGGAACAACTGCTGGGATGTCTATTTTCAACAAATAACTTATATACAAAAGAAGTATGTACTGTCGTATTGGGGAACCTCTTTTTGAATTCGTATTGTGTTAAAAATACTATCCCTTTTTATACGAGTCGTTAATTCCTTTTCTAATTTCCTTTTCATATCATCAGTCGTCTCAGTCGTTATTAGCTTACGCTTCGTATAATTCGTTACTATCCGTAATCAGAACGGATCGTTTTTCAAATATTGGAACTGGGCATTAGTCTGTTTATAATATAACATCGATGCCAACTCTATCAGGAAGATACGTATTTTTGTTGCGAATTTCCAAAGGCCTCTCGCACTCACGCTATCAACAAAGCGATGAATAGCCTCCATTGAGCTCTAGAGAGCCATCGGGGCCGGCTGCATCAACATTATGAACTCTACATCGCTCTATGTAGAGCTATGTATGTAGGACCAAGAATTTGTAGCTCTACATTTTTTTTATATTACACTTCAGATTGACCTCATCCCACCTGATGTTAAGTGGTCATTAGATCCTAGCTTAAGGGTGACAAGTACAGCATAATAAATCTGTTACTGGACTTGTCGCCCTTACCTTGAAGGCTAGACCCCTGCTACTAATGTAGCACCCCTCAGGAGCTCTGGACACCTTACTCACACGCAGGAACACAACAACAGAAAAGTGATTAGTTATTTAGCTGCGGTCTTCTGTAAGGTGGAGGTATTTCACCAGTCGGGCTGCTCCAGTTCGAGCGATAAATCGCTATGCCCTACCTCTCTATACTGAATGTGATTTAGCTATGGTTATAGAAGAGGAGGCAAAGCCCGCCTGGTGGTAAATGGTTGACGTAGCCTATGGACGCCTTCAGCACCAGGTCTACTCCCAAAAACGAAATATATCGGATCCGACGACGGATAGCAATCTTTAATACTCAAATCGTAACCAACTCACATCAAATTCGTATAAAGCGTCATATATTTTTTTATACAAATAAAAAAACACGTTTTAATTCGCAAACTGAAATTTGATTAATCTTCAAAAATGAAACCTTTCGTTTGTTCGTTTTATTTTTGAGAGGAGACCTCATAGGGTATCATTGTCTACGCCGAGAAAACGTTTTCATGCCCTTCTTGAAGGACCCCATACTGTAGTCTCGTGTGTAGTGTTACCAAACATGATATAGTTTCGAAAAACAGTTAAAATATCGATAGGACCGGTACTATGTTGATACTATCGATTGATATGATATGACATTGACATATGTCAAATCGTATCGCGTAACCTATTTACGCCGTTCAGGGCTAGCATGCGCCACGCGACTAAATTTTATCGCGCTCTTAACAACCGTCAAAACTGAAATCAGTGTGTCAGCTGCTGATTGGCTAAATATACGCGTGTGGTGTGCTATCAGCCAATCAACAGTACCTATCAAAACTTTTGTCGTGCCATTGGCTTATGTCAAATCTGTAATTACTCAACAGTTTCATTAAAAAATTTTTTAAGTAGTTATGAAACGTCATGATACATGTCATGACGAATTGACGTTTGGCAGGTGTCAGAAACACAACCTTTCAGCCGTCAGACTTTAATGTTCTTTTCTCTTGTTACAGATAATCAAGATGGCGCCAATTCACCCTAACGACGTCACGCACTAGCCCACCCCACAACTAGGTCAAAAAACATGACCTGAATCTCACCAGAACCTCACTTGTGATATCATCACCTAAATTAATTGTAAAACACGTTCCTCTAGTATTAGAAAGTCAATTAGCAAACCAAAGTGTTATAGATTCTACTACCTCTATAACAGATGTTATTTTTCTAAAGCCAAAGTATTAGTGTAAGGATGTCGAACCCTATGCCGATATACAGTCAGGTTGTGCCCAAGTCCCAGTACAGGGCGAAGGCTGCTAAGACGGTCACCAGGTCGCAGGCAGCTAGGCCAGACTTCGACCCTCTGAACTTCAATAATGGTGGAAACTTCGCGAGTGCTCCGCCTGAGAAGATTGAAAAGGTACAGTCTCACAACGATATGTCAAAAAGTTTCAATAACTACCAATAGATGGCGCTGTTACAATGTTTTCTATTTATTATGTAATCCATACAAAAGATTGACTTTGAATACTGCCCTTGAAATTTTAATAGGAAAATGTTTATTTTTTAAGTTGGAGATATGAAATTTGCCTCAAATACAGGTCTAAACACGGATTAGAATATGGACTTCTTTTTGTTTCGAATAAAAGGGGAGATTAGGAATAAAACCGACTATGAAAGTATGTAGTCCACGCGAACGAAGTCGTGACCACAGCTAGATTCTCATCCCACCTGATGTTAAGTGGTAATGAAGTCCTAGCTTAAGGGCGACAAGTAGGTACAGCATAATAAAGCTGTTACTGGACTTGTCGCCCTTACCTTGAAGGCTTGACCCCTCCTACTAATGTAGCACCCCCCAGGAGCTCTGGAAACCTTACTCACACGCAGGAACACAACAACACAGAAGTGATTGTTATTTGGCTGCGGTCTTCTGTAAGGCGGAGGTATTTCACCAGTCGGGCTGCTCCAGTTCAAGCGATAAATTGCTATGCCCTACCTCTCTTAGTGCATCCATACGTCGCTATATTATGTTACATGTAGTTTCTTAAAAACTAAAAGTACAAGTTATGGTCCCTGTTGGGCACGGCATAGATAGGAGAGGGGAGGTTTTTTTTTATGTTAGTGAACACTTTCTGACAATTAAAAATGCTAATTATTATGTAAATATATACTTGATGATTATGATTTGTCCTGAAGGTAGTCTTAAATTGTGTAACATACTTTTTTATTACAAGTTATTTAAGATGATAAATAAATAGTCTTAGATACGGCTGCAGAATCATTGATCTTAGATAGATAGATAGATACACTTTATTGCACAGAAAATTTTACAGAAATTGGTTTTACAGACATAATCAAGTACAATTTAGGCGGTCTTATTGCTCTTATCCAGTATTTGCTAAAAACGATTTTTTTATGCTTATTTATAATTAAGAAAATATATAATCTACCAGGTTTCCAATGAAAATTTGGACGCCAGTATTGTTAATTTATTTTTCGGTTAAAATATCGTTCATTTATTTTTTAAATAATATATCGTTCACGGCGATATATATCACGGTTACTGTTGCACATCTTGTCTCCATCAAATATATAAAACCCACCTTAACTCTAATTCTTTCACAGGAGAAGAAGGAGAGACGGGAGAGATCCCGGGACGAGACCAGCCGGTCCCGGCGCAACCAGACCCGTAACGAAGCCAGCGAGAGCAAGGTGGAAGCTTACCTGCGGCAGAACCAAGTCAGCATGAGGCAACAGCATCGCCACTCGGCTGTACGGCAGGCGGAGCATAGGGTCAACCTTAGGTAACGGAAATTTATATATATCTACAACGTGTAACGGAAAGGGTATAACAATATCAAAAATACCAAAGCAGTTAACGGTTACAAACTGTATGGGACCATTTGTAGCTGTGTACACGCATTTATTGATTAAATATATTTTTTTAAATATTAGTCAAATACAAGTCAAAATTTTGACTAAGTCACGCTTGCACAACACTATCACAGTATTCACGGTGTAACAGCTGTGGGGTCAACAACAAAAGAGTAAAGAGTTTGTTTGTTTGTTTGAACGCGCTAATCTCAGGAACGACTGGTTCGAATTGAAAAAATATTTTTGTGTTGAATAGACCATTTATCGAGGAAGGCTTTAGGCTTAATATAACATCACGTTGCAACTAAGAAATAATTGAAAATGTGAAAAAAACGGGGAAAATTATTCATCCTTGAGGGCTTCCGTTGCGTGCGGGGTTGAAAAGGGGGGTGAAAGTTTGTATGGAAACCGAAATCCACGCGGACGAAGTCGCGGGCGGCCGCTAGTCTGAATATATAAAAGGAGAAACTGATTGACTGACTGACTCACATATCAACGCACAGCTTAAACGGCTAAACGTAGGCACTTGAAATATGGAAGGGACGTAGCTTAAGAAAGAAATTCCCGAAATTCCCTCGGCTACGGAAATAAGCGGGAAAATTCTTTTGTATGAAAAATCTAAACCGCTTAAGTTAGACGCTTGAAATTTGGCATGCAGGTACCTTAGTGAACTTAAAGCTTAGTTGCATGCAACAGGATATTGCAAAATTCCCACGGGAACGGGAGTTAGCGGGAAAAACTTTTGTATGAAAAATCTAAACCGCGTAAGATAGATGTTTTCAATCTGGCATGCATGCATACCTTAGTATATAGGTGTAGACATTATATACTGTGGCAGGAATGTGACAGCTGTCATAGACATAGATTGATTCCCACCAAAAATGGAGTTAGTTATCCTTATACGATATCCTTCCTACAAAAATTCCCCGTCCCATAAATATAAATAATCTACTCACTCTTTCTTCTCATACAGCTACTAAAATTTTATGTAAATATATTTATTTTTATAACATTAAACTATAAATTAATATATCCACTTGTCCTACTAATGTTGTGTTGTCTTTATTGTCTTTTTTCTTGTTTTATGTGATGTGAGAAAATGAACATCTCATTTTAGAAATGAATTAGCTCCCATCACCGATCTTTTTTTTTTAAATAACGTGTCTCTCTGAACACTCGACATTGGCAGAATCATCGCGTGGTTAATGACGCGAGATTGAGTTCATAAAAAAAAAGGAGTTAGTTTGTTATCCGGAAAATAAAGTAAATTTGTGAGTTATTAACCTTGTTATCATTGGAAACATTCTAAAATAGGACACGTCGAGAAACAGCTTTATTATGCTGTACTTGTAGCCGTTAAGCTAGGACTTCATTACCACTTAACATGTGGAGGGATGAGGTCAATCTTATAATTGTTAATATTTTCTCAATAAAACTTTTGCACGACCGCACCCGTTTCTCGATATCTACTATTTCCTCTACCTAAAGGTTGTCTGGAAGAAATTGCTTTCTAGCAATAAGACCGCCTAAATTGTACTTGATTATATCTGTAAAACCAATTTCTGTGCAAAGTGTATCTATCTATCTATCCTATAATAAAAAAAAAATTGCTATCCGACATTATGTATTTCCTTTTTTGAGAGATTCCCTGACATTTCGTTTTTAACACTAGGCCTTATGAGCCGGGTAAAATACAACACAAAGTTTGAAAGTTAAATTCTCTTTCTTCCTCAGATCTCTCCCACTCAACGAGGGGGGGGCGACGCGGGGTCACGACCGGACCCCCACTGAGAGGCACCGGGGCTTCCCCGGAGAGAAGGACGGCGAGAGGCAGCATCGCCGCGAGAGGGAGCGAGACAGAGATAGGGACAGGGACAGAGATAGGGAGAATTTTGAGTTTGACGGTAAGTTGGATGACGACTTAGGAGAAATAAGTAAATATTAGACAGCATCACATACATTGCTCTGATTCTGTTGTAAGTAGTTTAAGCACTTGTGTTACAGAAATCAGAAACAACGACGGTACCACAACACCTAGACCAGAGATATTATAGAAAAGTTCGTTTCCCATATTGACCTGACCGAGGATCGAACCCGGGACCTGGCCCGGGAGATGGCGCGACGCCAAAGTCCAGCCCGCTCGCCTGTATGCTACGGAGGTCATCAAATTATAAAATACTTGTTAAAACACAATTTCATCATAGATTTTCTATACGAATCTGTGACGTTTTTACCTTTAAGTTATACTTATAGCAAATTTGCATGCTATGTTGTTTTTTTTATATTGCATTTCAAGATTGACCTTACCCCACCTGATGTTAAGTGGTGATGAGGTCCTAGCTTAAGGGCGACAAGAACAGCATAATAAATCTGTTTCTGGACTTGTCGCCCTTACCTTGAAGGCTTGACCTCTGCTACTAATGTAGCACCCCCCAGGAGCTCTGGAAACCTTACTCAGACGCAGGAACACAACAATACAGAAGTGATTGTTATTTGGCTGCGGTCTTCTGTAAGGTGGAGGTGTTTCACCAGTCGGGCTGCTCGAGTTCGAGCGATAAATCGCTATGCCCTACTTCTCTTAGATATGTTTATGATTTATATTAAAATATAATTCTGTTGAATTTGTTGCGGCGCTTCTTCTTAACAGAACCAACGTCGAGATGTTTGTAAGAAAAATAGTAAAAACTTATTGAAAGTATTTCTTGTGCATTTGCAGGTACGCCCCTAAGCCCGTTAGCGCCCAGACACGACTCCCGCCCGGTGAGGAAGTCTTCATCATCACACCGCGTCACCGAGAGCTCGATATCGCTGGACAAGCGCCGATTCTTCTGTAGAGAGTGGGCGTTCCAGAAGATAGCTCACTGCTTGGAGCAGCGGCCGGCTAGCAAGACTTGTGGTGCTTTGATACTGGGTAAGGCATGACGAGTGTTGGGTAAATTAATGTATGAGAGAGTAAAAAATCTACTATATAAAAAAAAGTCGGGTTTTCCTCCCTGACGCTATAACTCTAGAACGCACGAACCGATTTCCACGGTTTTGTATTCGCTGGAAAGGTCTCGGGCTCCGTGAGGTTTATAGCAAAATAATTCCGGATATATTTCAACAGAAAAGCGGGAAAATCCTTTAAGGCGAAACGAAGTTCGCCGGGATCGCTAGTGTCCTCTAAAAAATGACACATTGTCACCTCAAAAATAACTTTTCCAAAAGTAAGAATGGGGCAAGCCCGAATCGAACAGTTATAATTTTAATATTGAACTGAGGCTTTTAAAGATGCCAATTTCTTACTTTTCGTACATCATAGTACGGAACATAATAAATAAACAAGAATACGCGCTCACAGAGAAAGAGATGGAGAGAGATAGATAGAAAAATAGAGAGCGTGAGGGATAGAGGGGGAGAGAAAGGGATTAAGGGAGAGAGAGAAGGATAGATGGAGAGAGAGAAGGACAGATGAGAGAATGAAGGATAGAGGGAGAGAGATACCGGGATAGAGGTAGAGAGGGATAGAGGGAGAGAGAGGGAGAGAGATATATATACGTGTGTGTGTGTGAGTAAGAGAGAGAGGTGAAGGAGATATGTGATTAATTGAAATGAGAAAGAGAGAGGTGAGAGTGATATGAGATTGAAAAAGAGATATAAGATTGAAATTGAGAGAGATGAGATTGAGAAAGAGGATATCAAGAGAGAGAGAGGGGAGACAGTGTGTAAGTGAGAGATTAAGAGAGATAGACGTCAAACTTTAACACCCAATCGTATTTTTTTCTGATGTTAAAAATTATCCCTTTATGATATGGTTTTCATAATCTCTATATTTCGCAGGCGACGCCGGCAGCGGCAAGACGGCGCTCTGCCAGGAGCTGAGCGAGCCCAGCCAGGGTCCTCAGGCGCGACAGCAGCGGGCGCTCAACAGGAGGCTGCTGGCGAGGCATTTGATACAGGTGCACGTTATACACTACTCGTGTTATCTTACTGATGTTACAGACGTTTAAAGAGAGGTTTTTGCTTTAAGAGATACCTCTCTTAAAGCAAGCAAGGGCATAGCGATTTATCGCTCGAATTGGAGCAGCCCGACTGGGAAATACCTCCAACTTACAGGAGACCGCAGCCAAATAACAAACACTTCGGTGTTGTTGTGTTTCTGCGTGTGAGTAAGGTTTTCAGAGCTCCTGGGGGTGCTACATTAGTAGCAGGGGTCAAGCCTAGAGGGTCAGGTAAGGGCGACACTTGTACTTGTGGCCCTTAAGCTATGACCTCATTACCACTTAACATCAGGTGGGATGAGGTCAATCTTGATGTGCAATATATAAAAAAACATAGTCAAACAACGTTAGATGAAATCATAGATTAACAAATAGGGTACTTTTTGTAGAATATAAGACTTTCTCGCTCGATGGAAGAAATTCCCAGTTGAATAATTAATTCGTGAGTTATATTATCGAATGTTGGCGATAGATCTGGCAACCCTGTCACTAGGCACATGTTACCTGTTCCTAAGCGTTTGTTACTAGAATGAGGGTTTTCGCAAATAAAAAATCCACTAGATGGCAATGCGTAGGCGTGAGGTCCAACTGCTACGTGATTGGTTATAGTTTACGTTACATTGACAGGCATGTCACCATGACATTTAAATGACCAATTACATAGCTGTTGGACCTCACGCCTACGCATCGCCATCTAGTGGATTTTTTATTTGTGAAAACCCTCATTGCATACTGACAGGTTCGGTGTTACTCGATTTTTCCTTATTATTATTGTATTTTTAATTTAAAATATCTTAACTTGGTTTCACTTTCATCGTGTTAGCGATTAGTTAGTGTTATTTCGCTTTTATATATGTGTTTATATTTATTTCCAGGGTCACAACGAAAACAGCGTGCGTCCCAGCGAGTTCATCCGTTCTCTCGCGATGCAGATACTCAGCCACTCCTCGAGGCGGGCCCGGAACGACCAGTCGCCGAAAGAAGACGATCTGAGCCAAGAGAGGTGAGTCTAAGAACAGACAAAAACACTTTAGACTACTAGGGATTGCAATCCGGGAAGCTGGATCCGGTAATCCGGCGGATCGGGCATCATTTAACGGCTACCGGATCCTGTACCGTTTTACTGGATCCGGTAATCTAGCGGATCCGGCATTATTTGTCGGCTACCAGCAGACCTAGCATACGCGACACGACTAAATTTTATCGCGCTATTAACAAACGTCTAATCGATTGAAGTCAGTGCTTCAGCTGCTGATTGGCTAAAAATAACAGTGCGGTGAGCTATTAGCCAATCAACAGTATCGAAACTTTTGTCGTCTCATGCGATAAATTTGACATATTGCGTATACTAGGCCTGCAGATCCAGTTATCTGGCGGATCTGGTATCATTAAACGGGTACCGGATCCGTTACCGATATACCGGATCCGGCTATCCGGCGGATCGGGTATCATTTAACGCCTACCGGATTCGTTATCGACATATCGGATCCGGTAGTACGGTGAATCTGACATCATTTAACGGCTACCGGATCTGTTACCGACATACCGGATCCGGATTGACGGATCTATTTCAATTCCCAAGGAGAAAAAGCAACGACAACATAAGTTTCGGTGTTTGACAAACTGGGATATATAAAAGGGTGCAGCAACAAGCTACTATAGCCGACATGAGGGCCTTAGCTTCTGTAGAAATCCGTACAAAACTATTTTTATACATATATGTAATACCTACTTTACTTATGGAGTGTTATAAATAATATGAATATGAACTTATACAGAAATAAACGATGACTTTTTTAGACGCAGCTCACCCGAAGACCGTCTCTTGAACCGCTTCCTAGGAGAGGCGGACGACGGCGAGGAGAGTTCCAAGCCTCTCCTGGCGGACTGTGAGGAGAGGACGGACGAGGAGGAGTGCGGCAGCGGGAGGAGGAGGAGGACCATAGACAGGCTGCACGAGAGAGAGGCGTATCTAGACTCTATGGTCGGGGACGCGGAGTTGAGTCGCGCTGATGATGTGAGTCATTAGTCAACTTAAACCCCCCTTAAATTAAGCCCCTTATCAATAACTAGCGACCCGCCCCGGCTTCGCACGGATGTAATGTAAATACTTAGAAATATTGGCTTTTCTGTTTTTTATTGTAAATAAAAACCTTCATCTTGAATCACACTATCTATTAAAAAAAACCGCATCAAACCCCGTCGCGTAGTTTTGAAGATTTAAGCGTACAAAGGGATATAGGGACAGAAAAAGCGACTTTGTTTTATACTATGTAGTGAGGGCCGTTAGGATTACGGTATCAAATCCGTTGTCATCGCGATGTGGGTTCCTCTCTTGCTTACCATCAGGCTGGGAAGAGACAATATACTGTGCTTTTATAAAAAAGGCCAGAATTTCTATTAGGATTTTATCTACACATATAAATAAAACTGGAGTGTCTGTTATGTTAAAATTACCGGCTTTTACTGCATGAATATGAATATAAATACGGTATATACCAAAATAACATTTATTAAAATTTTTGTCAGTCTGTTTTTTCCGGCTAATGTCTGAAATGGCAGGGCCGATTTGAACAGGACTTTTACTGTTACGTGGCTGATGTAATAAGGAGTAACTTAGGCTACTTATATTTTAAAAATAATTGAAATAATAATAAAAAAAGAAATCCTGTAGTCCACGTGATTTTATATATTTAAATATTTTAAAGTCAAAAATCACCACCCTGGGGTGAGGAATTCGAAACCACGACCTTCACGAATTCTAAAATACGTGTCCCATATTTCTAGATTATCTAACGAGAGGCACTTAAAACTTGCCAAGTTAATTTAAATAAATTTATCGACAAATCGTATTTTTAACCCCCGACGCAAATACGACGTGGTGTTATAAGTTTGACGTGTCTTTGTGTGTATCTGTCTATGGCATCGCAGCTCTTATCTAATGAACCGATTATGATTTGAAAGATGAATAAGTCGGGAGTGTTCTTAGCTATGTTTGATAAAAATCGATCCAAGGTGGCCGCCGTCATTAAATTATACAGTGTAATAATAGATATTTTGGGTCGAGGTAAGCTGGAGCAGACCAGTCCCCTGGCGCCTGTTCATAAGCATGACGTATGTGCCAGCCATCGCTTCACGCAACATAATCCGATTGCTACTTATTATTTATTATTACTTAATTGCTACAATCGTTTCGTGTAACTCTGAAGTGTTTCGTCCTTCAGCTTCCAGAAATCCTACCGCGCACGAGCGTCACAAAGGCGACCAATCCATTCGTTTCCAACGAGCAGGAGTCAGACGTACGACTGTACGAAAACCATGAGAACCTGTTCCTGAGGAACATTTCTCAGCGGCAGAGCAAGGAGCTGAGGAGCTCGCGCCTGCTGAGGCAGAGCTCGGAGCCGCTCACTGAGAGGAGGCGGGGCGCGCTGCAGAAGAGCGCCTCCACTGAGCAGAGGAGAGACAGGTACGGTGCCTTGTATTACATTTTTCACTTTTGTGTTGTTGTGTTTCTGCGTGTGAGTATGGTTTCCAGAACTCCTGGGGGTGGGGGTCAAGCCTTCAAGGTAAGGGCTACAAGTCCAGCAACAGATTATTTATGCTGTACTAGTCGTCCTTAAGCTAGAACCTCATTACCACTTAACATCAGGTGGGATGAGGTCAATCTTGAAGTGTGATGTAAAAAAAATACTTTTGCCTTGAGCAGCCACTGAGTAGGGGAGAGACAGGTACGATGCCTTGTATTACATCATCACTTTTGCCTCCACTGAGCAGAGGAGAGACAGGTACGTTGCCTTGTATTAGATCATCAATTTTGCCTCTACTGAGCAGAGGAGAGACAGGTACGTTGCCTTGTATTACATCATCACTTTTGCCTCCACTGAGCAGAGGAGAGACAGACAACTCAACATCCAAAATGATTAAGTCCTATCGGCAAAATAATTATTTACCCTCGGACACCGATCGGGGACCTTATGCTTAAGTTTATTAAGGTTTATATTTATGCTTTTGACAGCTATGGTTGTTTGCAGCTGGTGAGTAGGTACTTAAATTTTAATCAGACCGGTATAACTTTGCAAATTTTCAATAGTCTGGAACAGTCATTTTTATAATCAGCTAAGTTTTTTTTTATTGTTACGATTACTCCTTAGTAAACGAAAGAACAGCAATTTACTTCTTTCTCTCTTTCTTGCAGCGACCGCTCGAGCGAGACAGAGAAGCCGAAAGTCGAAAACAGCCCCCCCAAGTCCCGGATACCGGTCGCAAACTTCCGGTACCCGCACAAGAGCGAGCTGAAGTCCGTCGAGAATTCGCCGCAGAAGAAGAGCGGGAAAGAGGAGAAGGAAGCGGACGGGGATGCGGAGGCGGAAGCGGAGACGGAGGGGGGCGAGCCGCCAGAGTACCAGAACGTGCTGAAGCCGGATCAGGTGAGATATGTACTCGCTTTTAGTTTCACGCGCCTATATGTACGTACATGCACGGAGACTTATACACACACAAACTCACTCACACACGCACAGAGGGAAAGACAGAGGGGTGGGGGGGGTAGAGAGAGATAGAGATAGATAGGGATTATAGAGATTTTAGAGAGACCGCAAGGGGAGATGAAAATTTTCTGTTTCTTTAAAATATTCAAATTTCGCTAGTGCACTATAAAAATCACAAAAAAGATGCCAAGGTGTTTTCGATTCCTTGATTTGCAAACATTTCTGCAACGAATGTACCACGGGCCGATAAGTATGTAGTTCTAAACATATTCGGCAGAGGGCACTTACCGGAGGCTAACGGTTGATACAGCAGAAAAATTTCATCGCCTACAATAACTTGCGGTTAGCTCAGTTGGTAAGAGCAGCACACGCGATATGTGAAGGTCGTGGGTTCGATTCCCGCACCGCAAGGGGAGATGAAATTTATCTGTTTCTTTAAAATATACATATAGAGAGAGATAGACATATAAAGAGAGATAGAGATATATATGGAGATAGAGAGAGACAGAGATACAGATAGATAGAAAGGGAGAGAGACTCACACGCACACATACACAATAAACCAATTTTTAAGAATGTAATTTTTCAAGCTTGATTCTATTCTTTCAAGGTTGTGGAAACTCCCGAGCTGGAAGTACTGTTGGAAAAGAAAAGATCCCAACATGACGACGTCCCGCCTCCTATACCGAGCCTCCCGGTCAGCCCTAGGTAATACTCGTACAATATCATGATACTAAAACGTTTAAGAGAGGGCTAACTATTTATCGCTCGAACTGGAGCAGCCCGACTGGTGAAATACCTACACCTTACAGAAGACCGCAGCCAAATAACAATCACTTCTGTGTTGTTGTGTTCCTGCGTGTGAGTAAGTTTCTAGCTCCTGGGGGGTGCTACATTAGTAGCAGGGATGAAGCCTTCAAGGTAAGGGCGACAAGTCCAGTAACAGACCTCATTATCACTTAAAATCAAGACGATTCATTAATATTACTGAAGTAACTTACACAAAAATATATCTTTACTCATTTAGGGCTAGCACGCGCAATACGTCAAATTTCTCGCATGAGACGATAAAAGTTTCGATGCTGTTGATTGGCTAATAGCACACTGCACTCGTACTTTCAGCCAATCAACAGCTGACGCACTGACTTCAATCGATTTCGACGTTTGTTAAGAGCGCGATAAAATTTAGTCGCGCGGTGCATGCTAGGCCTGATGATTTGTAAATGACGTCGAAACTCAAATTCCTTTTTTTTCAGAACGCTCATAGCGAACGCGTACTACGACAAGCTCTTGTCGGAACCGGAAATACAGAGGGCGCTGCTCCCTCAGAACTTAGAGCGTAACCCGGATGAGTGCTTCAAGAGGGCGCTGCTGTTTCCGCTGTTGGAGATAGACCCTCCGAAGCAATGCCAGTTCCTGCTGGTAGACGCTATCGACGAGATTGGCACAGGTACTGTGTCTGGGTGTTTATGAGTTTAACGTATTAGGGGTTAGGGCCTTCCGCTCCCCCGCAAGTTCGGTGAAGATGAAAAGGCCATCTGAGGCCATCATCACATGTCCTTTAGAAAAAAATAAAAAAATAAAAGGGTGTTGTGAACGTATTACCTAATAAACGTCAAAATTTTAAGGTCCGTTGCACCTTTTCACTATTACCGCACACAAACTCTGCATGAACCAAAGGTTGACTGGTAGATAATGCCCCTAGCATTAAATCTACCTGTTGCACTTTGTGCAATGAAGTTTTTGAAAAAATAAATGTATAGTTTAAAGCATTCCTCTGGCTTAAAAATAAATGGACCGTCCATCAGAAGAATATTTTTTTTAATACGAACCAGTTGTTCAAACAGACAACTCTTCAGTTTTGAATCAATATGTAGTGTCAATACTGGAAATCCAACTGCCATGTGATTGGCGACTTATTATTTAGCTGTCAATGTCAAGTAGAAATCAGCAAATCAGGTAGCAGCTTGCCTCACGCATATGTGCTGCCATCTAGCGGATTTTAAAACGTAATAGTCTCCGTAGCCGAGAGGCGAGTGGTCCAGAGGTCCAGAAATTGGCGTCGCGCCATCTTTGTTCCCGGGTTCGATCCCCGTAAATATGGGAAACGAACTATTCTGCACTATTTCGGGTCTGGGTGTTGTGGTGCCGTCTTTTTTTCTGATTTCTGTAACACAAGTGCTAAAGCTACTTACCACTGAATCAGAGCATTGATTGTGATGTTGTTTCAATATAATTACTAAATAAAATTCATAGAATTGTTGGCTTTATTTCAGGCCTACCTTCAGAAGACCGCGAGAACAATGAATGTTCCACCAGCATCGCGACTTTGTTGTCGCGTCATCAGCATCTATTGCCACAGTGGCTGCTCCTGGTCTGCACTGCGAGGAGGCACACTGGTCTTTTCACTGGTAAGTTTGGTATACTTGGTCTACTGAAAAAAACTGCCCATTCTATCGCCAATTGGCTTTAGCAGCATCCGCATCTCTTACAATGGTTCCTTATCGCCTGCATAGCGAGGAGGCACACTGGTCAAATCACTGGTAAGTTCAGTATACTTGGTCTACTGGAAAAGACTGCCCGCACCGTTACCACGTTGATGTCGCGTCATCATCATCACTTGCCACTGGTCTTACCACTTGTATATTTAGTATTCTTGGTCTACTGGAAAAGTCTGCCCATACTATAGCCATATTGGTGTCGCATTATCAGCATCTGTTGCCACGGTTCTTTTCACTTGTAAGTTTAGTATACTTGGTCTACTGGAAAAGACTGCCCATACTATTACCACATTGGTGTCGCTTCATCATCATTTCTTGCCACTGGTTTTTTTCACTTGTACGTTCCGTATACTTAGTCTACTGGAAAATATTGCCCATACTATTACCACATTGGTGTCGCTTCATCATCATTTCTTGCCACTGGTCTTTTCACTGGTAAGTTCCGTATACTTGGTCTACTGGAAAAGACTGCCCATACTATTGCCACATTGGTGTCGCTTCATCATCATTTCTTGCCACTGGTCTTTTCACTGGTAAGTTCCGTATACTTGGTCTACTGGAAAAGACTGCCCATACTATTGCCACATTGGTGTCGCATTATCAGCATCTGTTGCCACAGGTCTTTTCATTGGTAAGTTCCGTATACTTGGTCTACTGGAAAAGACTGCCCATACTATTGCCACATTGGTGTCGCTTCATCATCATTTCTTGCCACTGGTCTTTTCACTGGTAAGTTCCGTATACTTGGTCTACTGGAAAAGACTGCCCATACTATTGCCACATTGGTGTCGCTTCATCATCATTTCTTGCCACTGGTCTTTTCACTGGTAAGTTCCGTATACTTGGTCTACTGGAAAAGACTGCCCATACTATTGCCACATTGGTGTCGCTTGATCATCATTTCTTGCCACTGGTCTTTTCACTGGTAAGTTCCGTATACTTGGTCTACTGGAAAAGACTGCCCATACTATTGCCACATTGGTGTCGCTTGATCATCATTTCTTGCCACTGGTCTTTTCACTGGTAAGTTCCGTATACTTGGTCTACTGGAAAAGACTGCCCATACTATTGCCACATTGGTGTCGCATTATCAGCATCTGTTGCCACAGGTCTTTTCATTGGTAAGTTCCGTATACTTGGTCTACTGGAAAAGACTGCCCATACTATTACCACATTGCTGTCGCGTCATTATAATTTCTTGCCACTGGTTTTTTTCACTTGTACGTTCCGTATACTTAGTCTACTGGAAAAGACTGCCCATACTATTGCCACATTGGTGTCGCTTCATCATCATTTCTTGCCACTGGTCTTTTCACTGGTAAGTTCCGTATACTTGGTCTACTGGAAAAGACTGCCCATACTATTGCCACATTGGTGTCGCATTATCAACATCTGTTGCCACAGGTCTTTTCACTGGTAAGTTCCGTATACTTGGTCTACTGGAAAATACTGCCCATACTATTACCACATTGGTGTCGCGTCATCATCATTTCATGCCACTGGTTTTTTTTCACTTGTAAGTTCAGTATACTTGGTCTACTGAAAAAGACTGCCTACACCAATACTGCGTTGCTTTAGCGGCATCAGCGTCACTGCACAACAAGGAGGAAAACAGATAGTCAATTTTGACACATTACAAATCGTAAAATATTGAAACCGCGCATAAGTCAAACTAAGTACAAGTATGATCACCATTGTTCATGTTGGCTGTTCTTTTCAGGCTTCAGGAAGATAACATTGGACGAGCTCCAACGGGCGCACGTGTCGGCTGATGTCCAGAGATACGTCTTAGCTAGACTGGACACAGAACCGAGACTAAGGTATTTTTTTTTTATATTACACTTCAAGGATGACCTCATCAAGTGGTAATGAGGTCCTAGCTTAAGGGTGACAAGTACAGGATAATAAATCTGTTACTGCACCTATCGTCTTGAAGGATACTGCTACTAATGTAGCACCCCCCAGGAGCACTGGAAACCTTACTCACACGCAGGGACACAACAAGATCGAAGTAATTGTGTGATTGGCTGCGGTCTTCTGTAAGGTGGTGGTATTTCACCAGTCGGGCTGCTCCAGTTCAAGCAATAAATCTTTATGCCTCTATATATTGGATAACATCACATACATTGCTCTCATTCTGCGGTAATGAGGTTAAGCACTTGTATTACAAAAATCAAATCAAAAATCATCATACAACAGCATTGTAATGCTGTACCTGTCGCACTTAGGCTAGGACCTCATTACCACTTAACATCAGGTGAGATGAGGTCAGTCTTGAAGTAAAAATATATATAATATTATTAAATGTTCCAGGGCTCGCGTGTCGAGTGACTCGGCGGCGGCGGCTGCCGCGGCGGCCGCGCTGGACCACTTGAGGATCAAGAGCGATGGATGCCTTCTCTATTTGGAGAAGGTCAGTGAACTTCACAATGACATAGCGTAATAGCATTTTTATTTAGTAGTTAATACGAACTACTTACTGCCCGACGTTTCGGTTAGGTTGCACCAACCGTGGTCACGAGCTGACTGTGGCTGAGTTTTGACCCGTTAAATTATTTTAAATGTTTAAAATGGAACGCGAAAGTCTTAAAATTTATATAGCGTAATAGCGTTTGCACCCCCGTAACCTTTTTTTCTTACGGGGGAAATGCCTACTGCACCGTCACTCTCTGCGGGGAGCAGAGAGTAGTGTGTCGGGCTCGCACCGACTGTAACCCCTTTGGTGGCCGACGTGAGAAGTTGTGGGAGAGACGGGATCCAAGATTTTTCACGCGTGGTAGCCCCCATTGTGAGTTGTTTTTTGTTAACGGGCAATACAATGTAAACACTTGAGAACTTATGACGGTAGCTTTAAGGTTCAAGCTACCGTCAAGGTATTCGTTAAGACTTGTGAGTATTTAATGCTGTTTAAACAACTTAAATGTTTTTATCAGGTGCTGGACGGCGTGGCAGATGGTTTCATAGCGTTACGCGAAATTCGAGAGATCCCCGGCACTCTTAACGGACTCTACCTCTGGCTGGCGCAGCGGCTATTTCACGGCAGGCGATTTACTAAGGTAAACAATAATAAATAGGAATTATTTTTTATGAAAAATCCGCTAGGTCCCGTAATTCGGTAATTTTTCCGAATATATTTCTCCGTGGCCTACCGCAACTGTGGGCATCCGAGACTCGCACTCCAGCTCTCCCTCCGAGAGCCGGATGGAGTACCGAGACCCACCGGTCTCGAAGGACAGGGAGGCCGGCAACGAAACACCGAGGTCCTCCTTTTCCTCCGCGATCCACCTCTGCCCTTGCGGGATTGCCGCAGAGTGTCACCTGCTCTCCGCGGCCCAGCTTCGGATCCGTCTTGGCTTCACCCTGTGCGGTATCGGAGGCTGGGTGACAAAGCCAGCCTCAACGCACCAGACCATAGGTTTACTGAGCCCCCCCCCCCATCGCAACAAGATGCAGAACCCAGCGGTGGGCGTTTCTACGACTCCTCCTTCTACCCTAAAAATGGATAAAATCATCAAATTGTCTTTAAAAAACAGCCCAACGAGAAAATTAGTATCAGTATTTTTTAATTAACAAATTGTTCAAAAGGTTCGCCTCCTACTAGACGTATTGCTGGCTGCGAGGTGTGGTGTGACCGAGGAGATGCTCTACAAATGTCTTCTCACCAAGGAGTACAGCGTCACCAGGGAAGATTTTAACAGAAGGCTTCATTTGCTGAGGAGGTGAGTTAATGTGGCGAGTGGGAAGCCATAGAAATTATCTTTATTCATATAAGCTTTACAAAAGCTACTAATGTAGTATCCACCAAGAGCTCTGGAAACCTTACTTACACGCAGGAACACAACAACACCGGAGTTATTTGGCTGCGGTCTTTTGTAAGGTGGAGGTGTTTCACCAGTCGGGCTGCTTCAGTTTGAGCGATGAATGCCTTATCTCTTGTAAAATAAAAAATGATAGTTTAAAAACACGCTTTAGGTCACGTGATTGTCTTTGTATTCCTGACAGCAAAGCCTTTCATTTGACACCCATATCATGGGGGTGCATTTTAAATAGCCAGTCCGCCATCTTGGAGAGGCCGCCATATTTTTTTCAGATTTGTTTCTTAGCTAGTCATGTATTGTCAGAACTCAGTGCGTGTGGATTCATCCTAATCAAAGACGAAGTGGATCAAATTAAGATTCCAAGATGTATGTATATGTCGCAGTCATCTGGTTGAATCAGCTATTTGATTGGATCACCAGCGTGTTTATTAAATGACGACGTTTCATTGAATGGCTAGGGCGAACGTTGAATGAACAAGCCTCACTCAATGTTCAACAAGTTAGCGGATTGTAACATAGCCCTTTGAACATAGCGGACGTAAAATCAGTCAGGTGATTGTAATTTAGTTCATTTTTTGTCCACTGCGGCGTTAGTCCTCATCAAAACAAAGATGGCGTCAAACAGCTGATACAGATCTAATCGAATAGCACTGTTGATATTTATTTAATGAAATTAAGATTTAAAGTGACTTGTTCGTAAAAAAATATTTTTTTAGCCTAATTGTCTTAAGACTTAAAATTGTTAAAACATATTAAAAATTCTTATTAAGGTGTGTTATGTCATGTCCTCATTTTTTTATCTAAAGTTGGTTATCTTTTAAGTTGCGAACTTATGGACACCCTAATCAAACATTACAAAGTCAGCTATATCCCATTCAACGACTATGCTAAATGACGTTCAGTCAAGAAGTTGAACGTTATATTAAACAATTTGACGAGTTGTCCTTTAGTCATTCAATTAAACGTCGTCATTCAATGAACGCGCTAGTGATCCAATCAAATAGCTGATTAAACCAGATGACTGCGACATATACATGGTTACAAGTGAAGCTAATTAAAGTGTGTTAAAAAGTGTATCTAATTTTAGGGCGGCAAACATTTTAAAGTTTTGGGGCATCAAATATGTATTTCAGGACTGCGGCGGTAGGATACTGAACTTGTACTGACGATTCATAGGTGATTTTGTAAAGCTTACATGAATGAAGATATTTACTATTATATTTTTAAGAGAAGTAGGGCGATTTATCGCTGGAACTGGACCAGCCCGACTGGTGAAACACCTCCACCTTACAGAAGACCGCAGCCAAGTAACTCCGGTGTTGTTGTGTTACGTGTGAGTAAGGTTTGCAGAGCTCCTGGGGGGTGCTACATTAGTAGCAGGGGTCGAGCCTTCAAGGTAAGGGCGACAAGTGTAGTAACAGCTTTATTATGCTGTACTCGTGCCCTTAAGCTAGGACCTCATTACCACTTAACATCAGGTGGGATGAGGTCAATCTTGAAGTGTAATGACGGTGCTTGTTCTAGGATCCTCGTCATGGAGAAGTCTACAGGTTACCTGTCGTTGTTCCATCGGTCATTTTCGATGTGGCTCGTCGACGTGAAGCATTGCACCCGTCGCTACCTGTGTTGCCCCGCAGACGGGCACGCGGCATTAGCTATGTATTACACGCTCGATGCTAAGAGGTAAGAGAAAAATAAAAAAACTCCGACGAAAAAAAGTGTGAAAAATGCCCTTTTATTTGATACTTATATTGAGGGTGTTGTGACAAACAAAAATTAGGAAATCCGTCATTTTCTCCGGCGGCCATCTTGGATTTGAAATTTGTCATTATGTATAAATTCTGCTATTCAAGCCCTTTTATATGCTACCCAGCGCACAGTTGTGTTCCCACATTCACAATTTGTGACTGCAGCCATCTTGGATCGATTTTCATCAAACATAGCTCACTCCCGACTTATTCATCTTTCAAACAAAAAAATCAAAATTGGTTCATTTGTTCGGGAGCTGCGATGTCATAGACAGACAAACAGACCCAGAGATCAGATACGTTAAACTGATAACATTGGTTCATTTGTTCGGGAGCTGCGATGTCATAGACAGACAAACAGACCCAGAGATCAGATACGTTAAACTGATAACATTTTTTTAAATGATGATGATTGTCTGAATCAGAATCAGAATCATTTATTGCTTTAAACTGTGTACATTTGTTGCTGTTGTAGTTGCATAATTTAGGCACATGAGACAGTTTGCCCAGACCGGGCATGCAATATTAATTATTTTTTACGCATTACTATTATTTACATTAAATTCCTTTTAAGTATCAAAATATTCTTGCAAATTGTAAAATGATTTTTGAATAAGCCACATTTTTAATTTAATTTTAAACTCTTTACCGTCTAAGATTTTAAGATCTGAAGGGAGATTGTTAAATATTTTGATACCCATTACAAAAGTACTTTTCTTATAAACATTATTATTGATAATTGGTAAACAAAGATTATATTTATATTTGCTACGTATGTTCAAACGCTTTGATGACTTCTGTGTGAAATATTCCATGTGAGTCTTAACAAAAACACAAATTTCCAATATATATATACATGTGAGCGTCAGATATCCTATCAATCAATATCAATAGTCAATGTCATGTGTTCAGAGAGACACGTTGATTTAAGTTAATTGCGCGGTGGTGAGATCTAATTCATTTCTGAGATGAGATCTTCATTCTCTCACAACATCTAAAACAGACAAGTACAACCCAATATAGACAACACAACCACAACAAACAAACACAATAGTAGAGGAATTAAAAGTGAGAGAGAGAGAGGGAGAGAGTAAGTGAGTGAGAGAGATAGAGAGAGTGAGTGAGATATGTAAAGAAAGTGAGTAAGAGAGATATAGAGAGTGTGAGAGAGATATATAGAGTGTGAGAGAGATAGATAGAGAGAGTGTGAGAGAGATATAAAGAATGAGTGAGAGTGAGAGAGATATAGTGAGATTGAGAGTGAGAGATAGAGTGAGAGTGAGAGATAGAGTGAGAGTGAGAGATAGAGGGTGAGTGAGAGAGAGAGAGAGAGTTAACGAACTGATAAAACCCCGTCGTTTTTGAGTCGGGCGTTAAAGAAGTCCAGTCTATGGTAGGTACCTCATTACTTGTCGAATCGAAATATCATAGTGTTTTTTTAATTCGAAGAAGTTAATTCATAATTTTTGTTCACAGACTATCAGCGTTGGAGATTCACAACTACGTTTTTCATATGACTAGCTTGGAACAACATATGTCTGCCCAGAAGAAAGGGAAAAACAGGTGAATGCACTAATATTACAACCGCAAAGTTGTAAGAATATTGACGACCTCCGTAGCCGAGAGGCGAGCGGGCCTGACTTTGGCGAGCGCCATCTCTGAGGTTCCGGGTTCGATCCCCGGTCGGGTCAATATGGGAAATGAACTTTTCCATATTGTCTCGGGTCTGGGTGTTGTGGTACCGTCGTTGTTTCTGATATCTGTAACACAAGTGCTTAAGCTACTTACCACAGAATCAGAACAATGTATGTGATGTTGTCCAATATTTATATATATATATATATTATTTATATATATATATATTTGAACGTATATATGCTCCAGATCATCACACCAATCACCTGGTCTCAAAGGAAGGTTTCCCCTTGTACTATGAGCACCAGACGACGGATACTAACTGAGGGCGTCATCCCTTCACCCAGACTCAAGTCAATTTAGAAAAGTTCGTTTTCCAATTTGACCTGACCGAAATTTGCCATGCAGGTACCTTAGTAAGCTTAAAGTTGCAACACGATATTTCACAATTCCCACGGGAACGGGAGTTGGCGGGAAAACACTGGAAAAGTCAATTTAGACGACCTCCGTAGCCGAGAGGCGAACGAGCCGTACTTTGGTGTCGCGAGACAGCGAGATGGCTCTGGGGTCCCGGGTTCGATCCCCGGTCGGGTCAATATGGGAAACGAACTTTTCTATATCGTCTCGGGTCTGGGTGTTGTGGTACCGACGTTGTTTCTGATTTCTGTAACACAAGTGCTTAAGCTACTTACCACAGAATCATAGCAATGTATGTCATGTTGTCCAATATTTATTTATTACTAGCGGACTCGACAGACATCGTCCTGTCAAAAAGATTTGGAATCGTTTGACTCTAAATTTAAATTAGAAAACGTTTGTACTGAAAAAAAAAGGGTTGTCTTTAGAGTGTTCCCGGCAATTATTCGATTTTTTTTCTCCGTAAAAACCATCATTGGAATTCAACGATCATTGAAAAAAAAAAATTATTATAATCGATCCATGCGTTTTTGATTTATGCGCTTATCAACACATTTTGCGATTCATTTTTATATAATAGACTAGCGGACCCGACAGACTTCGTCCTGTCAAAAAGATTTGGAATGTGCCTTGACTCTAAAATTTAGTTAGAAAACGTTTGTATGTGAAAAAGAAAAGGGCTGTTTTTAGGGCTTTCCCGGCAATTATTCGATTTTTGCGCCATAAGAACCATCCTTGGACTTCAACGAACATTTAAAAAAAAGAATTGGCCAAATTGGTCCAGGCCTTGTTGAGTTATGCGCTTACTATATAATAGATTTATATATTCCAGCGACACTGGAGAGGAAGTGCTGGATCTTCATACCCTAATGCTGTTGTGGGTTCTGGACTCCGGATGTGACGTAGAAGCTGCCCTCAAGCGGGAACACGACGCTCTCAAGCATCTCGAAGCGCTTGCTAATAAGGTAATGTTATTTCCGCCTTATTTCAATGAAAGAACAATGAATTCCTATTTCGTTTGGTCACGCCATCACGCGTGAACGGCTGAACCAATTTCAATATTTTGTTTTGTGTGGTAATGTCGGGTGAAGGTTCTTATGTTAAAAACCGGCCAAGTGCGAGTCGGACTCGCGCACCGAGGGTTCCGTACAAACCTGCAAATTGTACAAAGTTCGTTCATTACGACAATCGAGTCATAACTATGGTATTTTTTATTGCAAAATGAAATTCATAACATTACAATGGGGAAAGATGGAGGAGCATAAATATTTTGTAATGTAACTAAAAATTTAAGGTTTTCGGAATTTTTCCTTTATGCGTGCTATAAAACGTTGCTTCATGCCAAATTTCAAGATTCTAGGTCGACTGGAAGTACTCTTTAGGTTTTGATTCCCTTGCGAGTACTTGCGAGTTTCAAAATATGCAGCTTAAATTGCTGTTTCTTTTGATTGCGTTGACATAGAAGTTTGATTTTGTTACAGCTTAAAGGTATTATAGACCTGAGTATTTGGTATGAATTTCAATTTAATACCTCTACGCGTTTATGAGGAAATGGGTAGTAAGTTTAAAATTATTAAAAAAATATATATTATGTGATGTAACTAAAAATCTATGGTTTTCGTAATTTTTCCTTTATCTATGCTATAAGACGTTGCTTCGTACCAAATTTCAAGATTCTGAGTTCACGGGAAGCACCCTGTAGGTTTTGATTCCCTTGCAAGTGTCGAAAATTTGCGGCATAAACGGCTGTATCTTTTGATTGCGTTGGCTTAGAAGTTTGATTAATTGATATAAATTTCAGCTTCATACCTCCACGCGTTCCTGAGAAAAAGGGTCTTGACAGACGGACGGACGGACGGACAGACGGACAACAAAGTGATCCTATAAGGGTTCCGTTTTTTCTTTTTGAGGTACGGAACCCTAAAAAAGTTCTAGTTTCGGGTAGTAATAAATTATACGAGGCGCAAGCTAAAAACGACTAACGGACGACTGATGACAGCTGATATGGAAAGTAAATTATGGAACGGTTGCAACGACTTGTAGTCGGTTGGAGAAAATCGGATACCTAATCATTTTTTACAAATTACGAATCGAGAAATATTGGAACCATGCTTAAGAGTAGACAGTCGGGTCAGCTAGTCACTTAATAAAATATTTGTTATAGGCCAATGAAGAAATCTCCGAAGAGAAAGCTAGCGAACTGGACTCTGAAAGGGAGTCGGCATCAGGTGAGTACTTTTAGATGTATTATTTTAATTTTTAATTGTTATATAATTGAGATATTGTAAAGAAACAGAAAAATTTAATCTCCCCCTGCGGTGTGGATATCGAACCCACGACCATCATGTATCGCGCCTACTGCTCTTCCAACATTTTAGTAACTTATGTACCATGGGCCGATAAGTATTGTTACGCGCCACGATTAACGTTCTTAGTAACCAGCGCCATCTAGTGTGGAAAGGCGGGACTACAGAGAGTCGAGACGCGTACGCCAGAATTTACTAGAACTATGACCTTACGGCCGGTTAATGCCGGACTGCGCGCGAATGTTCCGGATGTTTCTGCGTTGGAAGGTTCGGGAACGGCCGTGGCAATATAAAAGGCCGGGATTCACCGCGACCGGGACAGTATTGAATTAGCGATACAAGTGATTACTTCGAAAGCGATTTTGAAGTGCGACTTGGGAGCGATTGTTGTTTTAATTAGTGCGTTTTAAGGTTGTAATTAGTGGCGTTCAATTAAAGTGTGACTTTTGGTAAATTTTATCGGCTGTTTTTATTGTCACGAACCCGAAGCTCGTAACAATTGGTGTCAGAAGTGGGATTTAAATTATGCCGATTTTACCTAAAGACGACACGGAGGGTATCCGTACCCGGAGTCAACGCCAACTGGAGACGGACCAGAGACGTTTTGGTGGAGCTTTGCCGCAGGAGTCGGAGAGCCAGTTATTAACCACGGAGGCTGGCCCGTCCACAGCAACACCAGCAGCATCGGCAGCACCAGACCTTGCTGCCCTGATGATGATGCTGCAGGAGCAGTCTCGTCGGCTGGAAGAACAGCTTAAGCGGGACAAAGAGGAACAGGCTCGCCGACAGGAGGAACAGGCTCGTCGCCAGGAGGAACAGGCTCGCCGACAGGAGGAACAGGCTCGTCGGCTGGAAGAACAGCTTCAGCGGGACAAGGAGGAACAGGCTCGCCGCCAGGAGGAACAGGCTCGCCGCCAGGAGGAACAGGCTCGTCGGTTGGAAGACCAGAGGCAGCAGGACAAGGAGGAACAGGCTCGCCGCCAGGAAGAGCAGATGCTTCTTTTGAAGGATCTTCATGCCTCTTTCGGGAAAGACATGAAGGAGGTGAAGGACAAGGTTGCTCAACACGACAACCGCCTGTCGGAAGCTGAAATCAGGATCGACCAAGTGAAGAATCGGGTTGACGACGTGGTAGAGGATGTAAAGAAAAAGCTGGATTGCCTCAAATTTGGGGAAGCACTCGCAGCTCCTGTAGCTACAACACCTTCACTGCGTGGATTCAAAGTACCACCGTTCGACGGAACTTCTTCCTGGTCGGCCTACAAAATCCAGTTTGAGGCAGTTATGAAAGCGAACGGCTGGAATAAAAACCAGGCCATGACTGCCCTCACCCTAGGCCTTCGTGACCAGGCCTTATCTGTCTTGGAAGCTCTCGGTAAGGAAGTGACTTATGAGCAGCTACTTGAGGCATTGGAGGCTCGATATGGCGACGCTCACTTGGAACACGTGTTTCGCGCACAGCTTAAGGACCGCGTGCAACGCAGTAGCGAAAACTTGCAGCAGTGGGCCCTTGAAGTGGAGAAGCTGGTGCGTAAAGCTTACCAGTCCGTACCAGCGCTTATTGATGGGAACCTGGTGCAGGCGTTCATCGACGGCATCCGCGATATTGAAGTTAGAGCTGCTGTGAGGCTCGGGCATCATGGGACGCTTAAAGACGCCTTGGCCCATGCACTGGAGGTGGAAGCTGTTCGGCAGGACCATCGTTCCCATCGTATTAGGGAGGTTGCAGCGGCTACAGTTCGCGACCGCAATAAAGGATACAGCCCTAGGTGCTACGGCTGTGGGGAGAAGGGCCACCTTCGATCCAGTTGCCCTAAGCGAACTGCAGAAGGAGAAGATGGCAGTGCAGCTAAGAGCACCGCTCAGCGTCAGCAGCAGGGAAACGAGTAATAGCCAGGACTGCGGGGCGGGTGCTGGCTGAGGTTCAAAGAGCCCCAAGGGTTTCGATCAAACAAACCCAAGACGGGAACAGCCTAGTCATCCATGGCGAGGTAAACGGAACGCCGTGTAAGCTGACTATAGACACTGGAGCCTCTCGCACGGTTGTTAGTTCCCAAATTATGAGACGGTCCCTTGGGGACTCTGTATTCAACCGAGAACACATTAATTTGGTAACAGCCACCGGTCAGCGCATACCCGTCCATGGAGAGAAGAAGATGGGGCTGAAGCTAGGCAACAGAACCTACCTGCATAGTGTCATTGTGGCGGATATAATGGACGATTGCATCCTGGGCCTTGACTTTATGAGGAAGAATAGTTGCGGAATTAACGTCAAGCAAGGTGTTCTGAAATGTGGACAAGAGGAACTTTTCGTGGAAGGCGCGTTACCAGGGAATGTATACAGCCTTAAAAAGATTGTTCTTTCGCCGAGATCTGAAACGATTGTGCCGGTTAGTCTTCCTCGGAATCCTGGGCAAACTCAACGTTGTGTACTTGTGGAAAGGGTAGAAAATGACCTTCCATGGAAAGTGGCACGCACTTTGGTTAGAGCCACCGACATCTCAGGGGTACGTGTGCTGAACCTTTGTGACCAGGAACAGGTTATAGAAAAAGGCACACTAGTTGGTACTTGCGAGGAAGTGGATTGGTTGCGTCGATGCCAACATCAATCGACCGGGACCGTCAGCAAAGATACACAAACGAGAGTGGCCACACTTTTAGAAGACTGCCGCAGCGCTCTGTCCCAAAATGAAATGGTCAAGGCGAAACAAATGTTGCTCAAGTATGCCAACGTTTTCTCGTCAAACGATGCTGACATCGGAAGGACTGGCTTAGTTCAACACAAAATTAACACAGGAGAAGAATTGCCTATCCGTCAGCGGCCAAGGAGATTGCCCGTAGCACGTGAAAAGGAAGTGGAAACCATGATTGAGGGAATGGTGAAGGATGGTGTTATTGAACCTTCATCTAGTCCATGGTGTTCACCTGTAGTGCTGGTAAGAAAGAAAGACGGTAGCATGAGGTTTTGTGTTGACTATCGTCGTCTGAACGACGTTACAAAGAAAGACAGCTATCCTTTGCCAAGAATTGATGACACGCTGGACATGCTTACTGGAGTAAAGTGGTTTAGCACGTTAGATTTAAAAAGTGGTTACTGGCAAGTTGAAATTGATCCTAAAGACAAGGAGAAGACTGCATTCTCGACAGGAAAGGGTCTGTGGCAATTCAAAGTCATGCCGTTTGGATTGTGCAACGATCCGGCAACGTTTGAAAGGTTGATGGAACTTGTACTTACCGGTCTGATTGGCGATGCCTGTCTAGTCTACTTGGATGACATAATCATCGTAGGCCGTACGTTTGAAGAACATCTTCTAAATCTGGAACGCGTGCTCATGAAGATCCAGAGTGCCAACCTCAAGTTAAGCCCGAAGAAGTGTTCACTATTCAAACGGCAAGTTAGCTTTTTGGGATATGTAGTGTCTGAAGAAGGTATCAGCACGGATCCAGAGAAAATCGCTGCTGTAAAGGATTGGCCAATCCCAAAAGACAAGACGCAGGTCAGAGCCTTCCTTGGTTTGTGTTCCTACTATCGGCGTTTTGTTAAGAACTTTGCAGATATAGCAAAACCCCTGCATAAGCTAACGGAGGAGAAGCGACATTTCTGCTGGGATGAAAGTTGTGACATCGCATTCCAGGAGCTAAAGGACCGTCTGTGCAAAACACCTATTTTGGGATACCCTGATGTAAGTAAGGAGTTCATAGTTGACACAGACGCAAGTGACATAGGACTTGGCGGTGTATTATCCCAGCGGAATGGCGATCAAGAAATTGTGATAGCTTACTTCAGCAAGTCTTTGTCGAAACCTGAAAGGAACTATTGTGTTACGAGACGAGAACTGCTTGCTGTGGTAAAGTCGTTGCAGCACTTTAGCAAATATCTTCTGGGGCGGAAATTCCACATACGAACTGACCATGCTGCACTGAAATGGCTTTTGCAGTTCAAGAATCCGGAAGGACAAGTTGCGAGATGGATTGAATTACTGCAGGAATACGACTTTGTGGTGGAACATCGCAGCGGAAAATCTCATGGTAACGCAGATGCATTGTCAAGAAGACCTTGTCCTGAAGACTGCAAGCATTGTACCAGGCAAGAAAGTAAAGAAGTTGTTCCTGTGAGGATGCTCAAGACAGACCTTAGCAACGAGTGGAAGGAAAGCCTACAACGTGCACAGCAGGAGGATGCGGATATCAAGCCGATTCTGGAGTGGATGAAGGCCGGAGTTCCTAAGCCTAGGTGGAGCGACGTCTCAGCGATGAGTTCGATCACAAAGAGCTATTGGGCCCAATGGGACAGCTTGGTGATTCAGGATGGAGTTCTGTGCCGTAGATGGGAAAATGCTCGTGGAGACAGCTGTCATCTGCAAATGGTTGTCCCCAAAGGTCAAGTACCGGATGTTCTACAGCTGTACCATAATGGTTGTTCAGGAGGTCATCTGGGAGTAAAACGGACACTACTGAAGATACGAGAACGGTTCTACTGGGTCTACTGTCGGGACGATGTCGAGGACTGGTGTCGCAAATGTACAAGTTGTGCGGCTGTAAAGGGACCTCAGACTCGTAGTAGAGGTGCATTGAAGCTGTACAATGTGGGCGCACCATGGGAGAGGATAGCCCTTGACGTTGCGGGGCCGTTCCCGGAAACTGAAAGTGGTAACAAATATTTCATGGTTGTGATGGATTACTTCACTAAGTGGCCGGAAGTCTTCGCCATTTCAAATCAAGAAGCCTCGACAGTTGCTGATAAGTTAGTTTATGAAGTCTTCTGTCGTTTTGGAGTTCCCTTAGAAATCCACAGTGATCAAGGAAGGAATTTTGAGTCCCAAATATTCCAGGAAACTTGTCGAGTTATGGGAACTCATAAAACAAGAACAACTTCTTACCACCCACAGTCGGATGGAATGGTGGAAAGATTTAATCAGACACTAGAGAGGTACTTGGCAAAAGTTGTGGAAAATCGGCAACGAGATTGGGACAAGCACATACAACCATTTTTGTTGTCATATCGTAGCGCTGTTCACGAAAGTACATCGGTAACACCAGCGTTCGCAAACTTTGGAAGAGAACTACGACTGCCTGCAGACTTGATCACCGGAATACCACCTGATTCCCCATGCAGTATAACAGATTACGCAAATAACTTGCGGAACAAAATGAATGACATTTGTGAGCACGTGAGACAATCGGGCCAGCAAATGTCTGAAAGAATGAAAACCCGCTATGACCGCAAAATGAACAGTAAAGAGTTTGACGAAGGTTCACTAGTGTGGTTGCACAATCCAATCCGCAGCAAGGGGAAATCTCCTAAGCTTCAGGCGAAATGGGAAGGGCCGTATCGAATTGTGACTAAGATCAATGACGTAACCTACCGGATACAAAAAGGTGCGAGGGGTACTCCTAAGATCGTCCATGTGGATCGATTGGCGCGTTATTATGGAGCCGAAAATGCTCGGGACGAGCATGTCTTAGGAGGGGGCAGTGTTACGCGCCACGATTAACGTTCTTAGTAACCAGCGCCATCTAGTGTGGAAAGGCGGGACTACAGAGAGTCGAGACGCGTACGCCAGAATTTACTAGAACTATGACCTTACGGCCGGTTAATGCCGGACTGCGCGCGAATGTTCCGGATGTTTCTGCGTTGGAAGGTTCGGGAACGGCCGCGGCAATATAAAAGGCCGGGATTCACCGCGACCGGGACAGTATTGAATTAGCGATACAAGTGATTACTTCGAAAGCGATTTTGAAGTGCGACTTGGGAGCGATTGTTGTTTTAATTAGTGCGTTTTAAGGTTGTAATTAGTGGCGTTCAATTAAAGTGTGACTTTTGGTAAATTTTATCGGCTGTTTTTATTGTCACGAACCCGAAGCTCGTAACAGTATGTAGTTCTAAACATATTCGGCAGAGGGCACTTACCGGAGGCTAACGGTTGATGCAGCAGAAAAATTCTCCTACGATAACTTGCGGTTAGCTCAGTTGGTAAGAACAGCACGCGCGATACGTGAAGGTCGTGGGTTCAATTCCCGCACCGCAAGGGAGATAATTTTTTTCTGTTTCTTATAAATTTTTCATTGTTATATAATTGAGATATTGTAAAGAAACAGAAAAAAAATCTACCCTCGGGAGATGTTATTCGAGAGAATGTTGTGGCTATTTAAGGCTGACAGTTGCATCAAATTAATAAATGTCTACTATTACAATAATAATTAAGGAAAACCCAGTCTCATGTTATTGAATGTGATTCTATGCGTGCGTGTGAAATTGTGGAAAAGACTTAAAAATGTCTTATCGTCATATATTTATTTTATATAAAAATTTTATTGCACAAAATAAAAAGTACATTAGGCGGACTTAATGCTAGAAGCATTCTCTACCAGTCAACCGTTGGGTCATGCAGATAGTTCGTTTATGGGTGCGGTAACAGTAAAAATGTGAGTATGGATTACAACAAAAATAATTATAATAAATAGCAACAAATTAAACACCAGTTAATCTCTTTCAACGAAATAATAATAAAATCTACTTGATTTACATGTTTAGAAAACAAATAAATAAAAGTGTAACAACTATAATCTATATATATAAAAGGAGAAACTGACTGACTGACTGACTGACTGACTGACATATCAACGCACAGCCCAAACGGCTAAACGTAGGCACTTGAAATTTGGAAGGGACGTAGCTTAAGTACCGTAGGGGTGCACTAAGAAAGGAATTCCCGAAATTCCCACGGGAACGGGAATTAGCGGGCAAATCCTTTTGTATGAAAAATCTAAACCGCTTAAGTTAGACGCTTGAAATTTGGCATGCAAGTACCTTAGTAAATATAAAGTTTAGTTATGGCTGTATTTTGAGAAATTCCCACGGGAACGGGAGTTAGCGGGAAAAAACTTTTGTATGAAAAAATCTAAACCGCGTAAGTTAGATGATTGAAATTTGACATGCATATACCTTAGTGAATGCAAAGTTAAGTCATGATTGGATTTTCCAAAATTCCCATGGGAACGGGAATAGCGGGAAAAACTTTTGTACCGCGAGTTAGAGGCTTGAAATTTTTTAGTATATGGGTATCTTAGCAAATGTACAGCTTCATGGGAATGGGAAACATCTTTTTCATGAAAAAATACTGCACTAGCGCCAGATTCAGAATAATTGTTATGTTGTTTTTTAATGTATTTTCTCAAAAAAAAAAAAAAACTTTTTAAAATTTTTGAATGCAACATTCATTATTATTTACATTCGACACACACCGAGAAAAATACTGAAATGACACAATAACACGCCACGCGGACGAAGTCGCGGGCAAAAGCTAGTTCTCATATAAAATACTTCTAAAAATAAACCTTCGTATGATTTTTGTTCTGGAAACTCTTATAATTGGAAATATTAAAAAATACTTTTTGCACTTAGCAGTTTTTGGTTTGACAACGACGATATGTTCAATTGGCCAGATGGATTTAAGCAAATTATCTTCGATACTGTTTAATAGTCAGTGTTGATAAAATTGTGACGTCAGTGTGCTATCTTCGTGTAATCTATGGAGAAATCGTGTTAGACAGGTATTTAAAAGTATTTCGGTCGACTATACGTAAGAACAGCCAAAAGTTAAGAGAGGTAGGGCATAGCTATTTATCGCTCGAACTGGAGCAGCCTGACTGGTGAAATACCTCCACCTTACAGAAGACCGCAGCCAAATAACAATCACTTCTGTGTTGTTGTGTTCCTGCGTGTGAGTAAGGTTTCCAGAGCTCTTGGGGGGTGCTACATTAGTAGCAGGGGTCAAGCCTTCAAGGTAAGGGCGACAAGTCCAGTAACAGATATATTATACTGTACTTGTCGCCCTTAAGCTAGGACCTCATTAGCACTTAACATCAGGTGGGATGATGTCAATCTTGAAGTGTAATATAAAAAAAAAACCTTTCATGTGTAACGTAAAACTATTTCCATAGCCTTCACGGAAATATGGCAAACTAATACAATCAATGAAATGATAGTGATAACATCTGAAGGGTCCACTGCAATAATGATAAACGGCCTTTGTTTTTTGTTCCGAGATATTCGGGTGTTAAGTTTATAAACGTTGTCCAAAATTCAGCCTTATTACCGTGAATACCTGACACTGAGCGTTATAGGCGTGTAGTCAAATATCAGAAACGGTTTTATCTCGAAATGGGAGCGATATTGCCTAGTTAGTAAACGAAATCACTAGCTGCATGTATGAAGTGATCGAATGACGTTGATCACATAGATTATAATATTTTGGACATTAATCATTATTGACGTGAACCCTTAAAATATATTCGATGAATAGTCGCTCATAATGTACAGTCGCCGTCAGATATATCGGAGCAGACAAAGTGACCAAATACTTCTGAACAGTTAAAATGTCAAAAAGTTCCATACACTACAAGTTAGCATTAATATCTGAACATTCATTACTTCAATAATATCTGAGCAGATGCTAGTCAATAACTTCTATACACACAACTTATCAATAATATCTGAACACTCATCTATACAGATAGCTAAATGAGACAATGACGTGGGTGACACATATTGACGTTATGAGTGTTCAGATGTTATTGCCATCTGCTCAGATATTACTGAAGTAATGAATATTCAGATATTAATGGTAACTTGTGGTGTATGGAACTTTTTGACATTTTAACTGTTCAGAAGTATTTGGTCACTTTGTCTGCTCCGATATATCTGACGGCGACTGTACAGTCAATGATATATCGTCGACGCGTATGCAATACCGCGTAAGTATATTTTTCCGTAAGTTCTAATTTGGATTGAAATTATATGAAACAAGTGCGAGTCGGACTCGCGCACCGAGGGTTCCGTACAAACCTGCAAGGTTTACAAAGTTCGTTCATTACGACAATCGAGTCATGACTATGGTATTTTTATTGCAAAATGAAATTCATAACATTACAATGGGGAAAGATGGAGGAGCATAAATATTTTGTAATGTAACTAAAAATTTAAGGTTTTCGGAATTTTCCCTTTATGTGTGCTATAGAACGTTGCTTCATGCCACATTTCAAGATTCTAGGTCGACTGGAAGTACCCTTTAGGTTTTGATTCCCTTGCGAGTTTCAAAATATGCAGCTTAAATTGCTGTTTCTTTTGATTGCGTTGACATAGAAGTTTGATTTTGTTACAGCTTAAAGGTATTATAGACCTGAGTAATTGGTATGAATTTCAATTTAATACCTCTACGCGTTTATGAGGAAATGGGTAGTAAGTTTAAAATTATTAAAAAATATATATATTATGTGATGTAACTGTAAATTTATGATTTTCGTAATTTTTCCTTTATCTATGCTATAAGACGTTGCTTCGTACCAAATTTCAAGATTCTGAGTTCACGGGAAGCACCCTGTAGGTTTTGATTCCCTTGCAAGTGTCGAAAATTTGCGGCATAAACGGCTGTATCTTTTGATTGCGTTGGCTTAGAAGTTTGATTTTTTCACAGCTTCAAGGGACAGTAGACCTGAGTAATTGATATAAATTTCAGCTTCATACCTCTACGCGTTCCTGAGAAAAAGGGTCTTGACAGACGGACGGACAGACGGACAACAAAGTGATCCTATAAGGGTTCCGTTTTTTCTTTTTGAGGTACGGAACCCTAAAAACAGACAAAATTATCTTTATGGAAAACGGTAGATACGTAGTATTGCACGCACGCCGACGATATTAAACTACGTATACATTTAGGACTTTGCATCACGCTTATGTAGTGGGCATAAGGACGAATATCGAATACTATAGAAATTAACTTGATCTGTCGTTTGTACCTTGGGAATGGGGAAATATAGTTTGAAATCTTTGTATTTATTTTTAAATGCAAATATTTCCTCTCTATAATATTAGTGTAGACTGATTTCTGTCACATATTAATGTACATAGGGAAATCCTTGTAGTATATTTACATTTGTTTTCATTGATTCTATTATTTGTCGTAATATACGTAATTCTTATTCACTGTAATAATAATTTAGACTAACAGCTGCCTACGGCTTTGTCCGCTATTTAGGTTCGTTATTCTGTGACTACTGAACCGATTTTGAAGAAATTTGGTATTACGTTGGACCTCTAGAACGGACATGGGGTATTTTTTGTTTTTAAATTAGGGGGGATGGGGTTAATACCGTCCTTGAAAGTTTATTTGGGAAAAAAAATATTTTTTAAGTAAGAGATATGAATTTTGAACTTTCGCGTTCCATTTTAAACATTAAAAATAATTTAACATTTTTAATAAAAATGGTGTCGCGTTTTGAGCCGTTAAATTATTTTAAATGTTTAAGAGATATAAAATTTGTCACAAATATAGCTTGAAACTTGGATTAAAATATATACTTACTACTTTTTGTTTCGAATATTAGGGGAGATAGGGGTAAAACCGACCATGAATGGATGTAGTCCACGCCAACAAAGTCGCAGGCACAGCTAGTACTTTAATTCGTTTGATGGTCTGTTATTCGTACCTTTGAAATAGGGAAATATATTTTGAAATCTGTATTTATTTCTAAATACAAATATTTCCTCTCTATAATATTAGTGTAGGTTGATGTCTGTCACATATTTTAATGTTTACTCATTACACATAGGGAAATCCTTGTAGTTTATTTACATTTGTTTTCATTGATTCTATTAATTGTCGTAATATATGTAACTCTTATTCATTGTAATTATGTTTGACACTAACTGCTGCGGAATAGGCCTAGCACGTCAAATACGTCAAATTTATCGCATGACACGACAAAAGTTTCAATACTGTTGATTGGCTAATAGCACATCGCACGTATTTTCAGCCAATCAGCAGAGCGTGATAAAATTTAGTCGCGTGGCGTATGCTAGGCCTGTAAGGCTTTGTTCACGGTATTTAGGGATTAAAGTATACTAAGTTGTTCTAGTGTCTTATCTGTATTAGCTACCAAACCCATTTTAACATCCAACGAAAATTTTCTCGTTTGTAAACCACCTACAGAAATTAGTTTTATAGTTTAGGTGATGATAGACTGTGTGTTTTAAAACCGCAGCTAAATAACAATCACTTCTGTGTTGTTGTGTTCCTGCATGTGAGTAAGGTTTACAGAGCTCTTGGGGGGTGCTACATTAGTAGCAGGGGTCAAGCCTTCAAGGTAAGGGCGACAAGTCCAGTAACAGCTTTAGTATGCTGTACTTGTCGCCCTTAAGCTAGAACCTTATTACCACTTAACATCAGGTGGGATGAAGTCAATCTTGAAGCGCAATATAAAAATATAAAAGATATTTTCCAGACTACCTTTAAATAAAATCTATACTAATATTAGAAAGCTGCAGAATTTGTTTGTTTGTATGAAGGCACTAATCTCAGAAACTACTGGTTCGAATGTGAAAATATTTTTGTGTTGTATAGTCCATTTATCGAGCAAGGCTTTAGGCTATATAACATAACGCTGTGGCTTATGAGAGCGAAGAACCAATGAAAAATGTGGTTAAAACGGTAATAGTACGCGTGCGAATTTTTTAAAAAAAAAGTTTCGTTATCAAGGTTGACTTAACCGAAAATCGAACCCGGAAAGTGGTAAACCGCACGCATGACATTTCTGCATTTGAAATATACGCAAAACAAGGATAATTCAATGTATTTCCTGTGATACATAAGCATTGATTACTTGTTAAAACAATGTGTCATGTGACAATTGTTTAACATTGAACTAGAAATTTCAATCTATCAATCAATCATTTATTAATTCATAAACATGGGTGTTACAAGATGTCACATAAAATATTGTTAGGTACAGCCATGATTCACCTTAGAGGTATATGACTATAATTTTAGTGGTTAGTATCCAAGTAATAATATTAAATTAACATTATATTGTATTATTTTAAAAATTTCATAAGACAAAAAAAATTATTTAATTCAAAATTCATTCGTCATTTTACATCTTGTCGTCAAAGAATGAATTTATTAGATATAATACCCGTCAGCCACCGGTAAGTGCCCTCTGGCGAATATGTTAAGAACTACATACTTATCGGCCCGTGGTACATTCGTTTCAGAAATGAAAACCACGGAATCGAAGACACCATAGTTTTAAAGGTCTAAGCATACATAGGGACATACAAAAAGCGACTTTGTTTTATACTATGTAGTGATTTACCCTTAAGTTGTACATAATGCTTAGTTTAATGGCGTTTATTAGTGTTGAATTTTTTGTTCAGAATTTAGGCTAAAAATTGGAACTAGATATTTCAGATCCATACTTTTGTAACTTAATACTGTATTAATATTAATATTTTTTTCATATATCCCAGGGTTCTCCAGACCATATCTGATCTGGGTAAAGTTTACGTAATAAAGATATTTTCTATTCTGTTCTATTCTGCTGCTATTTCTTTTTCACCTGCGTTTCAAGGGTGAAACAAGGGTTTATCCAGAGGGATACATAACAGTCTAGAATCGGAACTTTTACCTGCTGAATCACTGTTTTATTCATTGTTTTTCACCCATTAAGATTCATATGTGACCGAATCACCCATTGACGGTTTTGAAGAAATAAAATTATGTGTGTCAATTGATAAGTTGTATTTGTCATTCTTAAACTTTACATTGCTACTGCTAATATATTTAATAATCAAAGAAACATTTTCTAATTTATAATTTGACTAAATCATACTGTAAGACTCACAAACTTTGACGACATTTTTGCTATTCAATTTACTTTAATATTTTATAATATTTTGTATTGTAACCTTGGCAACACTTTTGCTTTTTTATTTTTCAAATCCATATGCAGAGATTTGTAATTGGTATACATCTCTATTTAAAGCAAACGTAGGTATAGTATACATTAACACTGTACATCTTTCAAATAAATAAATAAATAAAATGTAAATAACAATAAATAATAATAATAAATATAAATAATAATAAATATTGGACAACATCACATATATTGCTCTGATTCTAAGGTTAGTAGCTAAAGCACTTGTGTTACAGAAATCAGAAACAACGACGGTACCAAAACACCCAGACCCGAGACAATGCAGAAAAGTTCGTTTTCCATATTGACCCGACCGGGAATCGAACCCGGAACCTCAGAGATGGCGCGACGCCAAAGTGCGACACGCTCACCTCTCGGCTACGGAGGTCATCATTATTAAAGAAAACTTATCTACAATTAAGTATTTTGTGAATATTTCAAGTACGTTCGAAAGCCTTCATCGTAGTCAGAATACAAACTTTGGACTTTGCGTCCCACTTATGTGGGCATAAGAACTAATATGGAAATGTTTACTTGACGAACCGTTAATCATTCTGTCAAAAAACTAAAATGATCCATTAGCTTGAACAGTCGACAAACGCGATAAGAATTATCGTGACAACATTAAAAATACCAAGAAAAATGCACCGCCCGTTGTAATTGTCTAATTAACGATAGTACCTAAACGTAGCAATGTAACATTTGTTCAAGCAATCTCAACGAAGCTCGAATTGATAAATTATTAATCAATGAGGAGATTTAAGAGAGGCAGGGCAAAGCGATTTATCGCTCGAACTGGAGCAGCCCGACTGGTGAAATACCTCCACCTTACAGAAGACCGCTTTAATGAATCTTTACAATATTGTAGCTCATACATCAGAATACCACATAGGCTACATTTTATAAAGATTTTGTATGAACTGTCTAAAATTTGACGATTTTAATAGTTACGCGTTGACAAATGAGCGCGCGATACGCGGTGTAGGGCGAAATTTTTTAAGTTAGAGATATGAAATTTGGTACAAATATAGCTCGAAACTTGGATTAAAATATGGACTACTTTTTGTTTCGAATATTAAGGGAGATAGGGGGTTAAAACCGACCATGAAAGTATGTAGTCCACGCGACCGAAATAACGGATACAGCTAGTTTCATATAATTGTCAAACTTTGTATGTATATGTATTCTGTGAACCGCATTAAGATTTAACACAAAAATAGAAGAAATTACAATGCGAACTTCTATCCAACGACATCTAGTGAGTAGTTTTTTTAAATACGTCAGAAATTAACCGCAATTTACGTTCAGATCTATCAACTCCAATATGAATCTTTATATTATGTTACTTGCTGTAACGGAACCCTTCATGGTCGAGTCCAACTCGCACTTGACCGTTTTTTTAGTACACAACTTGTGGTTGGCGCCACAGTAATCTTGCTTTCTCTTCAAATATATTGTCTGCTATCTACTGATAAAACAGCTCATTTAAATTCCTTTATCAGTGTATAACTGACCTAATGTATTTCCAGTTACGCCATGAACTAATTACTTGTAAATTCATTATCGTATCCTGTAAACAGTGTGCTAGGACAAATTAAATCTTATTATGTGGGTGAGAAGGTTAGGTTCGGTTTCAGAAGTCCTATTAGGAAAATGCAGTTAAAAATTTATTACAAATACAGTTATTGTTTTGATTTTGTGGTAAACGGTTCTTGTCGTGTAGTTGTGCTTTATTTGTTTTGTTAAGTGTATAAGTTCGTTAAATTAATGTAAATTAATCTGGTATACGAACTTAAAATAATATATGTGTGATTGATATGTTTTAATTTGGATTTCTGAATTAAGTAAGTGCTTTTGTGTTTACTCGTTTAATATGTTTAGTAAGGATGCTTGATTCTGATTCAAGCTTTTTACGTTACTTGCCTAAGCTTTCGAGTTTGTCTGCGCCGTAAAGTTATTTTACGCAAACGCAAATCGTCGATGCGCGTGCAATACCGTTTAAGTACATTGAAATGAAATTATTTATTTCTGCAAGTGGATTTACAATAAATTCTTTTGCACGTCAATTATTTTTTCCTACCAGCGCCTCGACGTTGGTTCTGTTGAGAAGAAGCACCGCAACAAACTCTAACAGATATCCTCTTTTAAAATAAATTACAAACATCACAATTGGGCATTAAAATATTTGAATTAATATATATTATCTAGTGCAGATGGACATTTTAACAATTCCACATATTTTTATCATTAAAAAAATCTTGTACAGTGTAAAAAGCCTTTTTGATAAGCCATGTTTTAATTTGAGTCTTAAATCTATGCATGGGCAAGTCAATAATGCTTTGTGGTAACTTATTAAATATTTTAATACTTATCTCCATGAAGGAATTACTACTTTTATGAAGTTCCTCTTTATGGCAAACGGTAGATACGTGGTATTGCACGCGCATCGACGAAATGTTAAAAATTGTTTAATGAAAAAGGGCTACTACAAAATTGATGATTATTTAAATGACAAAAATGTATGGGTCTAGAATAACTTAATTCTTTGAAATCTAGCTTTGTATACTTTATTTGAGTACCTAGTTTAAGGAAACATTGTTACATTAAAAAGAGTAAGTGTCGAGTGTTCTTGCCGGTTCTTCTCGACATGATCAACATTCCTCACACGGCGGTAGAACACTTAACTTGTACTGACGATTCATAAGTGCTTTTGTAAAGCACGAATAAAGACATGTTAGCTTAAAAGTATAGGTTTACAATAATTGAAGCTGCTGTGTGATACCTCCTAGCGTGTTATGCTGTCCTGGTACTTCTCGACATGATCAACATTCATCACACGGCGGTAGAATACTGAACTTGTACTGACGATTCATAAGTGCTTTTGTAAAGTATGAATAAAGACATGTTAGCTTAAAAGTATAGGTTTACAATAATTGAAGCTGCTGTGTGATACCTCCTAGCGTGTTATGCTGTCCTGGTACTTCTCGACATGATCAACATTCATCACACGGCGGTAGAATACTGAACTTGTACTGACGATTCATAAGTGCTTTTGTAAAGTATGAATAAAGACATGTTAGCTTAAAAGTATAGGTTTACAATAATTGAAGCTGCTGTGTGATACCTCCTAGCGTGTTATGCTGTCCTGGTACTTCTCGACGTCATCAACATTCCTCACACGCCGGTAGAATACTGAACGTGTACTGACGATTCATAAGTGCTTTTGTAAAGCATGAATAAAGACATGTTAGCTTAAAAGTATAGGTTTACAATAATTGAAACCGCTGTGTGATACCTCCTAGCGTGTTATGCTGTCCTGGTACTTCGCAACATCATCAACAGTCGAAGTTGTACTGTCGATTCATAAGTGCTTTTGTAAAGCTTACATGAATAAAGATATTTTATATTTCTATTTCAAACATTTTAAGGGCGACTAAAGTCAATTAGCTACTTGACAGTGTTACCAATAAAATATGAAAAATTTTGGATATGTTAGCTTATTAGTTAAATACATTTGACATTTTTATTTTTGAATTAAAAGCGTCGTTAGTATTATATTTTTCAAAAATAAATTTTACTTTTTTATCTGTGTAACAAAAGAACCGAAACGGAAACCACTTATTTTTCTCTTGTAATAGATTTTTTTCTAGATAAACCTTGTTGCTTGGGATATAAAATGAACGGGCGCACATTTTACAATTCTTTTTCAAAAACTGTCAAGTAGCAAATTATAATTTAGGGGTAAGCCCGCCATTATTTAAATATACATTGGCTATGGATACAATTATAGTGGTTAAATTTTAAATCGTGTTTTTGTAAGTGCGTGGTGCTTTTCCAACTGAGCTATCAGCAAATTTTTGTAAGCGAGTTTTCTTTTGTTTTGATTATGACAGAAACGAATGGTTAAAGCACGCATGGTTGAAGCAAAAAGATTGAAGAGTACAGGGAAAAAACAAGGAATGTCCAATAAAACTCGAAAATGAGGTTATGACACCAAAGGTTGCAGAAACTCCTGTATTTTTACCTTGCATCAGTGATAAATTATAAAACTTAAAATTATTACTTTTTAAACTTTTAAAAAATCATGCGCAGCCATGCCACTGAATGCCTAAGATCAAGTTGTATTTTTAAATGCTCAGTAACATGGCTGACGATTCTTAAAGCCCATTTTTACGGCATTGATATCTATTTAAAAATTATTTGTTATTTAAGAGTAGTACCTACCATTTATCATGATACCCAATGAAAGGGCTATATCTTCTCGGATCTCCCACTATGTGAAATGTTTTCCAATATGAATGCATTTATTCCAGAAACGTCTACGCTAGAAGCAATAATGCCGGAACTAGTGGGTGGTGACGCGAGCGGGCGATGGCCGCGCGACCGGCTCGTGTTCCGGACACTGCTGGAGCTGAGCCGGACGACAACCGGACAGCCGGACACTGCGATCCAGGATTTGGTAAGTGAAGACGTTATGATAAAGAGAGGTAGGCATAGCGATTTATCGCTTGAACTGGAGCAGACCGACTGGTGAAATAGATCGACGTTACAGAAGACCGCAGCCAAATAACAATCACTTCTGTGTTCCTGCGTGTGAGTAAGGTTTACATCGCTCCTGGGGGTGCTACATTAGTAGCAGGGGTCAAGCCTTTAAGGTAAGGGCGACAGGTCCAGTAACAGCTATTATTATGGTGTACTTGTCGCCCTTAAGCTATCCTCATTACCACTTAAAATCAGGTGGGATGAGGTCAATCTTGAAGTGTGATATAAAAATAAAAGTTATAATAAGCCGGGCTAACACATTCATACTATATAAATGCAAAAGTGACTTTGTGTGTCTATTTGTCTGTCCGGCTTTCACGGCTATACCACTGAACCGATTTTAATGAAATTTGGTATAGTTACACGTTGAACTTCTATAACGGACATAGGCTACTTTTTGTTTTAAAAATAAGTGGGTTTGGGGTAATATCGTCCTTGAAAGTTTATATGGGAATATGTTTATTTTTAAAGTAAGAAATTTGAAATTTTACACAAATATAGCTCAAAATTTGGATTAAAATACGGACTACTTTTTGTTTTAAATATAAGGGGATTTAGGAAGTCTTGGGTTACCCATTTGGTTGCTTCAATGAAACTCCGATGAGAGTAGAGAAGAGAATGTGTATATTGGTAAAACGAATCAAATTATGTACAATATAATGGAGTATAACTAGTGGGTAGTAAAACAATATAAACTTATAACTAAAAGTAACACTAGAGGGCGTTGACGCGTCGATCAGCCGGTCGGCGCGCGCGACGCGAACTCGCACGCGCATAAATAGGCGCGGCCGGTGAGCCCGCGCTCAGTAGTGTTGCCGGATAATCGATTATCGATTAATCGATTATCCCCCCCTCAAATAATCTAATAATCGATATGACAATCGATAGTATCGATACTATCGATATAATCGATTATAATCGATTTATCGATTATAATCGTAATCGTATTTGAAAAATCGTATTTGACTACGATTATAATCGATTTATCGATTATAATCGTAGTCAAATACAATATAATCGATATAATCGATTCATATCTTCATATCTATTTATATCGATTCGTCATTCATATAATGTCTTCTTAGACATAACACATTCAAAACGAAACCGTGAAAAAGTTATTTATACCCTACTTTTTATTCATAAAACGTGATAGCTAAGTTTCTTGGTACCTAACTGAACTGTACCATCATGGCGATACTATCTAAAAATAATTGCAAATTAATCGATTATATCGATAAAATCGATTATATCGATAGTATTGCTTTCAACTTGATATCGATATAATCGATTATATCGATTATATTGTATTTGACTTAGATTGTAATCGATTATAATCGATTATATCTAATAAAAATAGGTATCGATATAATCGATTATATCGATAGTATCGATACTATCGATTGTCATATCGATTATTAGATTATTTAGGCCTCTTTTGGAATAATCGATTATAATCGATATACAATCGAATCGATGGCAACACTAGCGCTCAGTTGACCGGCGTGACACTAGCGCTCAGTAGTCGAGCGGCGCGCGACGTAAATACGTTGCTTTATGATGTGTGTAGTTAGCTACAGGGATATAGGGGTAAATCGGGACAGATATATTTATTGTTAGAAAAGACATAGCCCATGCGTAAGAAGTCGCGGGCGGTCGCTAGTTTATAATAAGTCGTATTGTACGCTGAAAAGCACATCAAGGTAAACATTTGCTGTTCAATTTTAATTCTTATGATCTTTACATAAGAGCAGCTCGAAGTTCAAAGTGTTTTGTATGACTTGCTTTCGTCCGTTTTAGATTGTTGACCCTACTAATATTATAAATGCGAAAGTAACTCTGTCTGTCTGTTACGCTTTCCCGCTTAAACCTCTCCCGATTTTGATAAAATTTGGCACAGACAATCTTTAGACCCTGAGAAAGGACATAGGCTACCTTTTATTGCGAAAAAAACCATGTAGTCCGCGTGAACGAAGTCGCGGGAACAGCTAGTTTCTTCTAAATAAATAAATATTGAACAACATCACATGTATTGCTCTGATTCTGTGGTAAGAAGCTCAAGCACTTGAGTTACAGAAATCAGAAACAACGACGGTACCACAACACCCAGACCCGAGACAATATTGAAAAGTTAATTTCCCACATTGACCCGACCGGGGATCGAACCCGGGACTGACGCCAAAGTTTGGTCTGCTCGCCTCTCGGCTACGGTCGTCTTATCTGGGAATTGAAAAATTTAACCTTTTTTTTATTGCAACAGCTGGCCACAGAAGAGAAAGAAGATAAGACGGAAATAGTCGCAGAAGAGAAGGAGGAGCCGGTGCTTCTGGATCCGAATATTGTTCACGAGCTGGCTACTAAGGGGGAAGACGAGGCCCTTACTGCTTTGCTGAAGGTAAGTTATTTAGGCTTCATCATAATGTTATCTTTGTATGTAAAAGAAAGTGGTGCTAGTTACACTATTCATAACTCAAGAACGACTGAACAGATTTGGCTGAAAATTGGTAGGGGGATAGTTTAGAGCCAGGAGAAGGATATAGGACACTTTTTTATTGATGTTTTTTACTTTTTTTTAAGTACAGTTGCCGTCAGATATATCGGAGCAGACAAAGTGACCAAATACTTCTGAACAGTTAAAATGTCAAAAAGTTCCATACACCACAAGTTACCATTAATATCTGAACATTTTTTGTTTTTTTTTTTGTCTCATCTCTGTATATGTGTATATGTGACAATGTTGTGATGTTTTTAAGTAATAAATGTTTCTTTCTTACTTTCGCCGGGTCAGCTAGTATATTATAAATGCGAAAGTAACTATATCTGTCTGTTTGTCTGTCCGGCTTTTACGCCTTAACCACTGAACTGATTTTGATGAAATTTGGTACAAGTATACGTTGAACCTCTTGAACGGACATAGGCTACTTTTTAGGTGCGTTCCACTAAGGGCTTAGAACGATAACGCAGTTTTTTCCGTTCCTCTTGCTTGTCAGCGTTAATATCATAAACTCAAGTGGAATGGCTATTGGAGTGTTGCAAGCGTTCATGTAAACATCAATGGCGAGTTTTGGAAAATAAAGTAAGAGCTTAGAGAGGTTACGTTAAAGTTTGGTAATTATTAACAATGAACTTTAATTGTTGTAAGCTAACTTGATTGATATTTAAAAAAATATACAATTCAATATTTTTTTTTTATTTTAGATAAGTTTTTAAACAATTCGAGTTTCAATATAATCGAAATGTCTTTTATGGCACTTGGATATTTGTAGGTACATCGCACTGTTCCAGAAACTACTTCATCTAGTTCAGATAAAGAGTGGAACGCAATTTTACAAAATTATGATCGTGAAAAGCGAAAAGGAGATTGCCCATAGCCAGTACTCTAAATAAAGTTTGTAGTGTCACAATATTTTTCTTGGGGAAAAAAAAGAATTTTTTTTTACACCATTTCGGTGTTTTTCACTAAAATTCCTTTTGGGGGTAATTTTTAAAAAAATATAAGTAATTTTATAGTTTCCGATACATTTGACAATTTCAGCCATGAGGGAAAGTAGGGAGGTGTACGTCTTGAAGTATAACGAAAGCAATCGAATTGATTCTGATTATTCAATAATGTGCAGTAACGATGAGAATGCATTCCTATCATTATGATTAGGTACCCATTTTAATTTAAAATGTTTTAATCGTGCAAGAAATATTTACATAATATATTAAACTGTCATCAAACAAAAAAAGATATTAACGATTTTAGACAATCACAATCATAAAATCGATTAACGTCTGGTTAATGTCACATCACCTCAAGACAGTGACAATTTGACGACTGTTCTATATCTCTTTGTCTAGAGAATAGGTTCCTATAGGTGTCATTTTTATAACCTACTATACAATGTGTTTTCTTTAATATCTTCAAACTCCGGAAACGAGAATAGGTATAATTTCGTAGGAAAGATATACATAAATAACTTACTTTAAATAAGCTATTTTGATCATGACACATAAATCTTTAGGTCAGTACATTCGTCCATAGTAATTTGGGCATTGTCCTTTAAGCCACGAATTAATGATTTTTAGAATGTTATTAATCTTTATTCCGAAGGTTTTTTGTCACACTTTATTCCCAGTTGTCTCCACAAGCATAACTACTTAACTATAATTAGAAACTTATATATATTAGATTAAATGAAATGATCAAATAAGGGGCAGCTTTGAATAAATTATTTCATGGTTTATTTTTTTTACAAAGACAAAGCAATGTACGCCAAAGCTAAATGAGAGGGTATAACTTCCCAATCGCTGCCGGTGGCAATTGGGAATTTTCATTCCCATTTGCCACCGGCGGCAATCCTTATGGGGGCAAGTGGGAATAAACGCTACACTTTACCGAGTACACATCCCCCCCTCCCCCCCAGCGGCACCCGTTGCTGGTGGAGGCAGCGGACGGCGCGGGCGGGACGGCGCTGCACGCGGCGGCGCGGGCCGGGCGCGCGGGCTGCGCTGCGGCGCTACTGAGGGCGGGCGCGCGCGCCGGGGCCGCAGACCACGACGGCTGGAGCCCGCTGCGGGCCGCCGCCTGGGCCGGACACACTGAGGTGAGCAGCCCTGCCTCGCGGTAATGAGAGGTAAGAGAGGTAGGGCGGCGCGGGGCGGGCGCGCGCGCCGGGGCCGCAGACCACGACGGCTGGAGCCCGCTGCGGGCCGCCGCCTGGGCCGGACACACTGAGGTGAGCAGCCCTGCCTCGCGGTAATGAGAGGTAAGAGAGGTAGGGCGGCGCGGGGCGGGCGCGCGCGCCGGGGCCGCAGACCACGACGGCTGGAGCCCGCTGCGGGCCGCCGCCTGGGCCGGACACACTGAGGTGAGCAGCCCTGCCTCGCGGTAATGAGAGGTAAGAGAGGTAGGGCGGCGCGGGGCGGGCGCGCGCGCCGGGGCCGCAGACCACGACGGCTGGAGCCCGCTGCGGGCCGCCGCCTGGGCCGGACACACTGAGGTGAGCAGCCCTGCCTCGCGGTAATGAGAGGTAAGAGAGGTAGGGCGGCGCGGGGCGGGCGCGCGCGCCGGGGCCGCAGACCACGACGGCTGGAGCCCGCTGCGGGCCGCCGCCTGGGCCGGACACACTGAGGTGAGCAGCCCTGCCTCGCGGTAATGAGAGGTAAGAGAGGTAGGGCGGCGCGGGGCGGGCGCGCGCGCCGGGGCCGCAGACCACGACGGCTGGAGCCCGCTGCGGGCCGCCGCCTGGGCCGGACACACTGAGGTGAGCAGCCCTGCCTCGCGGTAATGAGAGGTAAGAGAGGTAGGGCGGCGCGGGGCGGGCGCGCGCGCCGGGGCCGCAGACCACGACGGCTGGAGCCCGCTGCGGGCCGCCGCCTGGGCCGGACACACTGAGGTGAGCAGCCCTGCCTCGCGGTAATGAGAGGTAAGAGAGGTAGGGCGGCGCGGGGCGGGCGCGCGCGCCGGGGCCGCAGACCACGACGGCTGGAGCCCGCTGCGGGCCGCCGCCTGGGCCGGACACACTGAGGTGAGCAGCCCTGCCTCGCGGTAATGAGAGGTAAGAGAGGTAGGGCGGCGCGGGGCGGGCGCGCGCGCCGGGGCCGCAGACCACGACGGCTGGAGCCCGCTGCGGGCCGCCGCCTGGGCCGGACACACTGAGGTGAGCAGCCCTGCCTCGCGGTAATGAGAGGTAAGAGAGGTAGGGCGGCGCGGGGCGGGCGCGCGCGCCGGGGCCGCAGACCACGACGGCTGGAGCCCGCTGCGGGCCGCCGCCTGGGCCGGACACACTGAGGTGAGCAGCCCTGCCTCGCGGTAATGAGAGGTAAGAGAGGTAGGGCGGCGCGGGGCGGGCGCGCGCGCCGGGGCCGCAGACCACGACGGCTGGAGCCCGCTGCGGGCCGCCGCCTGGGCCGGACACACTGAGGTGAGCAGCCCTGCCTCGCGGTAATGAGAGGTAAGAGAGGTAGGGCGGCGCGGGGCGGGCGCGCGCGCCGGGGCCGCAGACCACGACGGCTGGAGCCCGCTGCGGGCCGCCGCCTGGGCCGGACACACTGAGGTGAGCAGCCCTGCCTCGCGGTAATGAGAGGTAAGAGAGGTAGGGCGGCGCGGGGCGGGCGCGCGCGCCGGGGCCGCAGACCACGACGGCTGGAGCCCGCTGCGGGCCGCCGCCTGGGCCGGACACACTGAGGTGAGCAGCCCTGCCTCGCGGTAATGAGAGGTAAGAGAGGTAGGGCGGCGCGGGGCGGGCGCGCGCGCCGGGGCCGCAGACCACGACGGCTGGAGCCCGCTGCGGGCCGCCGCCTGGGCCGGACACACTGAGGTGAGCAGCCCTGCCTCGCGGTAATGAGCGGTAAGAGAGGTAGGGCGGCGCGGGGCGGGCGCGCGCGCCGGGGCCGCAGACCACGACGGCTGGAGCCCGCTGCGGGCCGCCGCCTGGGCCGGACACACTGAGGTGAGCAGCCCTGCCTCGCGGTAATGAGAGGTAAGAGAGGTAGGGCGGCGCGGGGCGGGCGCGCGCGCCGGGGCCGCAGACCACGACGGCTGGAGCCCGCTGCGGGCCGCCGCCTGGGCCGGACACACTGAGGTGAGCAGCCCTGCCTCGCGGTAATGAGAGGTAAGAGAGGTAGGGCGGCGCGGGGCGGGCGCGCGCGCCGGGGCCGCAGACCACGACGGCTGGAGCCCGCTGCGGGCCGCCGCCTGGGCCGGACACACTGAGGTGAGCAGCCCTGCCTCGCGGTAATGAGAGGTAAGAGAGGTAGGGCGGCGCGGGGCGGGCGCGCGCGCCGGGGCCGCAGACCACGACGGCTGGAGCCCGCTGCGGGCCGCCGCCTGGGCCGGACACACTGAGGTGAGCAGCCCTGCGTCGCGGTAATGAGAGGTTCGGTAACCTGAGGCAGAGAGGGTACGGCGAATAGCGCTGCATATAAATACGCTATAATTGTCTTACACCTATACTAATATTATAAAGAGGAAAGATTTGTACCTATTTTTGTATGTTTGTAATGAATAGGCTCAAAAAGTACTGGGCCGATTTAAAAAAATCTTTCACCAATAGAATGCTACATTCTTCCAATTTGACATAGGCTACAAAGTTAGGGATCCTTGGTAAAATTTGAAAAATTTCAACAGAAAAGCAGGAAAAATTCTCTAAGGCGAAACGAAGTTCGCCGGGACCGCTAGTCTAAAATAAATTAAAACTAAAACACTTTTTATTGCTCAGAATAATTACCAAAATTGATTTAACAGACAAATTAAAGTACTTTTTAGGCAGTCATATCGTTAGGAAGCGAAATATATTCTTTATTGCAGAAAAAAATACAGAAAATACCGCCTAAATTAGTACATTTTAGGCGGTATTATCGCTAAAAAGTGATCTTCCAGACAACCTTGCGGTGGAGGTAAGATCAGATGAGAATAAGTTAAATTCCCATTCTTCCCAGAACGTGACACGTAACGATTGTATATATTGACTAGTAGTATACTATGGTTTCAGGTGGTGGAAGTTCTGCTCGAATACGGATGTGACGTAGACTGCGTGGATGCTGACAACAGAACTGCTTTAAGGTAAAAATTATTGTTAACAAAAATAACTTTATACTTTAAGTAAATATATTACCAAAAATTTACATGTATTAAATATTGTTAAATTTTAATTAGTTCTAATTAATTTTTTTTAATATGCATATGCTCTGAAGGTTGAATGTGTCTTGTACGAACCTTTGTATTTAACACCTGTAAATAAATGTATGTACCCCATTCTACCAAGTAAATATCTATCTACCTATCTATTTTTCTACCTATCTATCTATCAGTCTACCTATCTATATATCAGTCTATCTATCTTTATATCTATATACCTATCTATCTTCCTACCTATCTGTCTATTTTACATCTACCCTTTTTATTTTTTATTTTTTTCTAAAGGACATGTGATGATGGCCTCAGATGGCCTTTTCATCTTCACCGAACTTGCGGGGGAGCGGAAGGCTCTCACCCCTAAAACATCTATCTATTTATATATCTACCTATATTATCTACATACCTATCTATCTATCTATCTATCTATCCATCTACCTATCTATCCATCTTATATATATCTATCTATCTATTTAGGAAATGGAGCCTTATACAAAACTTTTTGTACAGAGCGGCAGCGTGGTCGGGCCACGAAGCTGTGGTCTCCAGGCTCCTGGCGGCTGGAGCTGATCCTGATAAAGCAGACGCCGAAGGCCGCACACCCCTCATAGCGGCTGCGTATATGGGTCACGCTGATATCGTGAGGGCGTTGCTTGACGCCGGAGCTGATATAGACCACGCGGACGAAGATGGTGAGTTGTATGGGGATCCTGATGCTCATTTACACGCTTTAGCCTATTGGCTTTAAGATCCTTCGGGAATCCAGAGGGCCCTACGCCAGAAAATAAGTCTGGCTATACAAAGAGGGAACGCAGCCAACCTTCTTGGCACCATGCCCCTTGGCAGTGACCTGGGACAATTTTTTAATTTGTAGGTTTATTATGATAATTTTATGATATTTTAATGTACATAATCATTTAAAGTACTATTTAAATTAATCAGTAAATATCACTTTTTAATCATCAGGGCGCACAGCGTTGTCAGTTGCTTCTCTCTGCGCGTCCGGTGGCGCGTGCGCAGCTCTGCTATTGGAGAGAGGCGCTGACGTCACCAAGGCGGACAGAGACAAAGCTACGCCGCTATTGGTTGCAGCTTTTGAAGGGCACACGTGAGTTTAATGCAAAGCAAGATAATAATGAAAGAACAAGCCAAGTGCTAGTCGGACTCGCGCATGAAGGGTTCCGTCAAATTAATTTCTTGTGTTGAAGTTATGTCATTCTGACTTCTTAGTGAAAGAATGTAAGTTTTTGCGTACGTAAACAATACAGTAAAAAATTTATTGTGCAGCTACTGTTAAAATATAGATTTTTTAAATATATCTCTAACAGATTCTCTTGTTTTAAGACCGTACATAGCGCGTATGGCTCTCTTTTGCAATACAAACATAGTCTGCACATCAGCTGTAGATTCCCTTAGTAAAATTCCATACGACATAACATAGAGAAAGTAACTAAAATAAACCATTCTTGCCTTTACAACATCAGTTAAACTACGTATTTTCTAACTGTATACGCAGCTGAACTAAGTCTCTCTAGCAATATGAGAACCCCACTGTAATTTACAATCAATAGTGATGCCAAGAAATACAGTGGAATTAATAATTTCTAGAGGTTCACTACTGATATATAGATTTGTTTTCATTTGTCTGACATTTGTCATCGAACATTTTACACATTTTGTTTTCTTAGTATTGAGTAACAGGTTATTTATTGTAAACCATTGTAGTATTTGAGATAGACTATTATTTACATTGGCAAATGTTTTTTTTGTCCGTCAACTTTAAAAATTATTGAAGTGCCATCAGCAAATCATTTATGTAAATAAGAAAAAGTAAAGGTCCCAATATTGAACCCTGGGGCACTCCCATAGATAAAGGCGCAACAGAAGAGTTAGTTCCATTTACGCTTACTTTTTCAATTCTGTTATGCGAGTACGACTGCAGTAGACTTAGGGAATTTTTTTAACACCATAATGTCGCAACATCATTAACAATGTTTGATGATCAATGCAGTCAAAGGCTTTAGACAAGTCGCCTTAAATTCCTATTGCATCCTGTTTGATTTGCCAAGCGTCAAAAATATGCTTGACTAGTGCGATTCCCGCATCGGTAGTGGTTCTGCCTTTAGTTAAACCGTATTGTTTACTGTGAAGGACACCATTGGTAGTCAAATTTGATAATAACTGGGTGTATTTAATTTTTTCGTAAATTTTGCTAAGTGCTGGTAGAATAGATATGTAATAAAGGTGATGTGCCGACCTACGACATGACCTACAAGTCAACACAAATACAGCGTCAGCAGAATTGGCGTAGTAAACAACGCTCCATACGTAATGCGTGACATCGATATCCTACATCGCGATATCAGAGTTTTCGTCGCCACTAAGTATATATACAACAAACCAAGAATGGTAGTTGGGCCTTGGTCCCCGAGCAGATAACACCTAGCTCGGCGGAAGTACTTACACTTTTAGTAAAGAACATACGTTCCTTACAGTGTTACTGGTGACATGTCCAGATTGACATAGCTTTAGGGCGACAAGTACAGCATAATAAAGCTGTTACTGGACTGGTCGCCTTTACCTTGAAGGTTTGACCCCTGCTACTAATGTAGCACCCAGGAGCTCTGGAAACCTTACTCACACGCGGGAATAGAAAAACACCGGATTGATTGTAATTTGGCTGTGGTCTTCTGTAAGGTGGAAGTATTTCACCAGTCGGGCTGCTCCGGTTCAATTAATCGCTATGTAAGGCATCTCTTATGTTGTTCGCAGGGAGATCTGCGAGCTGCTCTTAGAAGCGGAGGCGGACATCGAAGCAGCGGACGCGTCCGGGCGCACGGCGCTGTGGGCGGCGGCGTCGGCCGGGCACGCGCGCGGCGTGCGCCTGCTGCTGTTCTGGGGCGCCTGCGTCGACTCCATGGACGCCGAGGGCCGCACCGTGCTCAGCACTGCGGCCGCCCAAGGTGACTCCTGCAGCCTGCATCGTGGTGACGGAATATAGGTCGCGAGTCGCCGGCCATCTTGCAGCTGATGACCAGCGCTGCCCGGGATCCTTGAGACAGCATTAGCCGAGCTTGTTTCCTTTCGTCTTATTCAAAATCTGACGATCTCGGTGGCGCAGTGGCTAAGGCAGGCGGCCAAAGCGCGAAAGGTCCCGAGTTCGATTCCTGGTCAGGTCAATTTGGAAAACGAACTTTTCTAAATTGATTCGGGTGCTGTGATGACGCCCTCAATTAGTTTACGTCGTCTCGTGCTCATAGTAAAAGGGGAAACCTTAGTTCAAGACCAGGTGATTGGTGTGACTGTCTGTCGCATATATTTATTTATATCATGTTTGGAACAGTTATGTTTTGTGTTTTGTTTGTAAGTTGAGACATTACATAAATAAATATAAATAAAAATATTCATTTATATATTTATTAATATTCAAATATTGGACAACATCACACACATTGCTCTGATTCTACGGTAAGTAGCTAAAGCACTTTGTGTTACTGAAATCAGAAACAACGACGGTACCACAACACCCAGACCCGAGAAAATACAGAAAAGTTCGTTTCTCATATTGACGCGACCGGGGATCGAATCCGGAACCTCGGAGATGGCGCGACGTCAATTTCCAGAATGCGAGCGTCGGCTACGGAGGTCGTCAAAAAAGTTTTTTTTTCTTTCTTTCTTATTTATATAAATATGATATGTTTTAACAGGCAATGTGGAGGTCGTCCGTCAACTCCTAGACAGGGGTCTGGATGAACACCACAGAGATAACTCAGGCTGGACACCGCTGCATTACGCTGCTTTTGAAGGTATTATATTAGACTAGCGGTCCCGGCGAACTTCATTTTGCCTTAGAGGATTTTCCCGCTTTTCTGTTAAATTTTTTCCTGAATTTTCTTGGCTATAAACCTCACGGAGCCCGAGACCTTTCCAACGAATGTAAAACCGTGGAAATCGGTTCGTGCGTTCTGGAGTTATAGCGTCAGGAAGGAAAACCCGACTTATTTTTTTATTGTAGATTAGACTAGTGAAAAGTTTATTTTTAATTTATTTTAAAAACAACAAGGAAGTACACAATTCATTTATTCTTCTTTTTAGTCGGTACAGTCGCCGTCAGATGTATTGGAGCAGACAAAGTGACCAAATACTTCGGAACAGTTTAAAATGTCAATAAGTTCCATACACCACAAGTTACCATTAATATCTGTACATTCATTACTTCAGTAATATCTGAGCAGATGCTAGTCAGTAATTTCTATACACACAACTAACCAATAATATTTGATAGTTAGATAATTAGTTACATGCTTAATTATTAAACATTTAAAATAATTTAACGGGTCAAAACGCGACACCATTTTTATTAAGTAGTTAATACGAACTACTTACTGCCCGACGTTTCGGTTAGGTTGCACCAACTGTGGTACGAGCTGACATTGTAAGTAGTTCGTATTAACTACTAAATAAAAATGGTGTCGCGTTTTGACCCGTTAAATTATTTTAAATGTTTAAAATGGAACGCGAAAGTCTTAAAATTTATATACTTATTGTCACCAGGTCATATAGAAGTATGCGAGGCTCTATTAGAAGCTGGAGCGAAGGTCGACGAAGCAGACAACGACGGTAAAGGTGCCCTGATGTTAGCCGCTCAAGAAGGTCACACGAGGCTGTGTGAGGTCCTGATAGACGACTGGGGGGCGCCCGTCGATCAACACGCCCATGACGGGAAGACTGCACTCAGGTGTGTATGGGGATCCTGCAGTGGCGTGCGTTTCATAAAGACAGAAAGACACTGCCTACCCTAGGTCTGATAATAGATCCAATATTATTTTATCAATAAACAAAATAACATAAAAACTTAAATCATAAATTAGCTCCACCTATCGATTGCCGGTGGTATTATTAATAAGATCGACATGAAATTTGATTATTTAGCATCACCGATTCGCGCTGCACTAGCGCCGCCTCGCCCTTGCGTACAAGTGCCACGGCAAAGACACAAACTATGAATCTCTAAAATTTTGTATGTGTGCTCTCGTAGTAAGTCGCGGTCATGCGGATTGAATGTGTGTGCGTTCCTGTAGCTACGTGGGCTTTGCTGACACACAATGACAAAAATCACGCACACAACTGCATAAAAAGCCAGTGTCTTTTTTTGTAGATTCCTTATAGGTAACACGAAAAATTACGACTCTTACCGAACATTTCCGAATGAAAGTTTGATAAGCAATGCAAATAGTTTAGAAAGTAAAATTGTTTCATTGAGTTTTATACATTTTGGTGGCAATATTTTTTGTCGTATTATATTTCTCTTTTTTGCTACTAATTTCAATAGTCAATAGTTGCCATATTGTTTGATGTGTGTTGTGTTTGTGACTACGCTTTCAGATATTTAGGATTTATCGTTGTTAATAGAGTGAAACATTGATAATACCTATTGTTTGTGAAAGATGTTTTGATGGTGTGTGTATTGAAAAAATAAAAAATGATACTTACACCACCATCTTTTCACTGCTTTCATTTAAATTTTGCAAATCACACAAACATTACAAAACATCATACAAACGGGCCGAAAGGCCACTTCGAATATCCGTAAATTGATATGTCTATAAAATCAGTCAATCTATGGATATTGAGCTAGCATTTGGCAATTACCTACATTATCAGTTGACAAGACGATGAACCAAAACCAAAGTGTTTTTGGTGAGTGAAATTTACTGCCTACCCTGTCTTAAAACTGTGTGCACGCCACTGGGATCCTGCATCGCGGTGACGAAGTTTGTCTGCGGGAGTGTATATGTCGCAGTCATCTGGTTGAATCAGCTATTTGATTGGATCACTAGCGTGTTTATTAAATGACGACTTTTAATTGAATGACTAGGCCGAACGTTGAATGAACAAGACTCACTGAACGTCCAACAAGTTAGCGGATTGTAACATAGCCTTTTGAACATAGCGGACGTAAAATCAGTCAGGTGATTGTAATTTAGTTCATTTTTTTTCTACTGCGGCGTTAGTGCTCATCAAAACAAAGATGGCGTCAAACAGCTGGTACAGATCTAATCGAATAGCACTGTGTTGATATTTTTTAGAGTGAAATTGAGATTTAAAGTGACTTTTTAGCCTAAGTGTCTTAAGACTTAAATTGTTAAAACATAATAAAAATTCTTATTAAGGTGTGTTATGTCATGTCCAAATTTTTTTTATCTAAATTTAGTTATCTTTTAAGTTGCGAACTTAGGGTCACCCTAATCAAACATTACAAAGTCAGCTATATCCCATTCAACGACTATGCTAAATGACGTCCAGTCAAGAAGTTGAACGTTATATTAAACAATTTGACGAGTTGTCCTTTAGTCATTCAATTAAACGTCGTCATTCAATGAACGCGCTAGTGATCCAATCAAATAGCTGATTAAACCAGATGACTGCGACATATACAATTTGGTTTTTATTTTACAATTTAAACATGGGTAATTTAATATTAAGCGAAATAAGATTACCGTCCCGCTCTGGAGGAATGAGTAGGACGGCATTTCGGCCCATCTTCTATCTCTGTCATAGCCTACGTAAATATGCCATGACAAGAGCGCGCGTCGTGGATCGTCTCAGTGTGCCGGCCGCCAGCCAGCAGTGCTGTCGTCATCTATGCTTGCGTATGTTCCCACAAGAGCAATGTATGTGATATATTTATTCACTATTTCCAGGCTCGCAGCTTTAGAAGGTCACTTCGCGACGGTCCGGCTCCTGCACGCGCGCGGGGCGGACGTGGACGCGTTAGACGCGGACCGACGGAGCACCCTGTACGTGCTAGCTTTGGACAACAGACTCGCGATGGCTCGGTACCTGCTGGCTGAATGTGGGGCCGCTCCGCAGGCGACTGACAACGAGGTGAGATAGACTTAAATTAGTTTTAAAAAACTTTTACCCATGCATAGATTTAAGTCTCATGTTAAAAATTGTTTAATAAAAAAGGGCTACTACAAAATTGATGATTATTTAAATGACAAAAATGTATGGGTCTAGAATAACTTAATTCTTTGAAATCTTACTATAGCTTTGTATACTATATTTAAGTACCTAGTTTAAGGAGACATTGTTATATTTGAAAAGAGTAAGTGTCGAGTGTTCTTGCCGGTTCTTCTCGACATGATCAACATTCCGAACACGGCGGTAGAATACTGAACTTGTACTGACGATTCATAAGTGCTTTTGTAAAGCACGAATAAAGACATGTTAGCTTAAAAGTATAGGTTTACAATAATTGGAACCGCTGTGTGATACCTCCTAGCGTGTTATGCTGTCCTGGTACTTCTCGACGCCATCAACATTCCGAACACGGCGGTAGAATACTTTATTTGTACTGACTATTCATAAGTGCTTTTGTGAAGCTTACATGAATAAAGATATTTTCTATTCTTTCTATTTTCTATTTATTGCACAGAGAAGTACAATAAGTGGACTTACGCTCGGTTTCATTGTTTGAAAAATTATCGTAAGCGATTTTTTTCTGTTGTATCAACCTGTTAGCCTTCGGTAAGTGCCCTCTGCCGAATATGTTTAGAACTACATGCTTATCGGCCCGTGGTACATTCGTTGCAGAAATGTAAACCACGGAATTGAAGACACCTTCGCGTTTTAATAGTGTTAATCCCGGTGGCTATGGTAGGCGGCGAAAGCGCGAAATGTTCCAGGTTCGATTCCAGGTCAGGTCAATTTGGAAAACGAAGTTTCTAAATTGTCTGGGTGAGCTGGGATGACGCCTCCGGTTAGTATTCGTCGTCTGGTGCTCGTAGTACAAGGGGAAACCTTAGTTTGAGACCAGGTGATTGGTGTGATTGTCTGGCGTATTTATTTTTTATTGCTATTGCAGAGTAGAGCACTATACAGAATTGTAATAATATATTTAGTTTAGTTGTACAGTATTTATTCATTTATTATTAATATTGTATTGCAGGGCCGAACACCCCTTCATGTTTCGGCGTGGCAAGGTCATACAGATATGGTCAATCTACTCATCAAAGTGGGTGAGTAACGAAACATTGTATGCCTGTACTACGTTTTCATTCATTTTTATTGTTATTTTGTAAAAATATCTTATGTTTTTTTAATTTAAGTAAATGTTGAAAATGCTCGACGAATGTCTTGTTAATTCAACTCGTTCATCATAAAAACGTAAATATAATAGTTAATAAAAAAATAAACATGCTTTTATAGTACATCGGACCAAATTTGGTTTGCTATATAAACTTGTTTTTTTTGTTCCTTTTTTTTAAAACTATGATTTATACGTTATGTCACTTTAGCTCAACTAATAAAAAATCAGAGTATACAAATTTGTACGTTTTAACCCTGGTGTAAGGAAAGTATGTTCTTTACTATAAGTGGAAGTACTTCTGCCGAGCTATGTGTTATCTGCTCGAGGACCAAGGCCCAACCAATCTTGGTTTGTTGTATATAAAGTTAGAATAGAATAGAATAGAATAGAATATCATTTATTTCTTAAAAATATGGTACACAGAAGCAGGTGTTACAGAGAAAAGAGTTCAGCATATTTTACCCTAAAGGGCGTAGAAATGTCATATATTAGTTTATAAATTCATTAAAATTAAATTAATCTTTACCTAAGTCACTAAGTTATAATAATAGCGTCATAATAAATTAAATAACTGGATTAAATGAAATTTTCAAACATAACAAAATTAATAATAATAATTATAATCTTATAAAGCGTCACTTAAAAATTGGGAAATGGAGTAATAACATTTATCAATCAGTAGTCGTTTTAGTTTCTTTTTAAATAGATGCAGGTTCAATGTTTTTATGCTATCAGGTATTTTATTGTAAATGATGGGACCCATTCCAAACACGCTTTTATTCAAAAGGGCCGTTTTGTATCCACCAGTTTTTAATAATTGACGATATTGTGCTCGTAATGGTCTGTTTCTAATATCAGCTAATTTGACAAATTGTTGTGGATTACTCTTGACATAAACACAAATTTCGTAGATGTATAGTGAGGGGAACGTCAGCAGTTTTAGCGACCTAAACATTGGCACACAACTGTCCGTGGGTTTTAGACCGCATATAGCTCGAATACATCGTTTCTGGGACCTAAAAATATTCTCTCTCTCGCTACAATCTCCCCAAAAAATAATTCCAAAACGTAATATTGGTGCAACCATTCCATGATAAGCTGTAAGAGTAGATTCTACCGTGAGTTTTTTGGATAATTGGAAAAGGGCGTATGCAGATTTGTTCAACTTATTCAATATTTGCTCTGCTTGTGGTTTCCAAGTAAGCTGGCTGTCTATTGTAATGCCTAGAAATTTTACAACTTTTACCACCTCTATATTCTGTGAGCGGTAATTAATACTAAAATTCTTTGGACTAACTTTTTGATAAAAATGCATACATTTGGTTTTAATTAGGTTAATTTTTAAATTTATTTATTTATTTATTTATTTATTAATAGGTACACCAACAGAACATATACATAGCATTTTGGGGGTATGTGATACAGAGGTAAGTTCTAGTATATGCTCCAATAAGAGGAGTACACAGCATTCAAAATAGGAGCAACACAGAATTAGATTAATTTAATTTAGAAGAAATATAACAAGTTTAGTCAGATGACATATTGTGCAATGTGGATAAGAATTTATTTTTTGAAAGGTGGAAAATGTCAAGTTCAGGGTGTTTTTTGCGGAGTAAACTATATTTACAGAAGCATCTGTGTAATGGTGAGTGGTGACCGAGATTCGTTGAAATTATTTTTATCAAGCCAGTTCACTATAGACTCCAACGCATCATTAATTTTTCTTTCATATTTATTAATAAAAGTTAGTGGCGACGATAACTCTGACATTGCGATGTAGGATCGGCTAATCGTGCATTACGTATGGAGCGTTGCTTACTACGCCAATTCTGCTGACGCCGCATTTGTGTCGACTTGTAGGTAATGCCGTAGGTCGGCACACATTTTTCATTTATTTGAAAATTCGATATAAATATCTTTAAGCTACAAAATCGTTCCGACCCGTATTCTTTTGATGTATGGAGCGGTGACGTCACATATCTTAACAGTCACGTGACGTGGCGTTTTTGCGCGCTTCTTAAATGTGTTACACAAAATCTTATGTCGTAGGTCGGCACACCTGGTAATAAAGATTATTCAAACTAATCTTATATATAAAATTCTCGTGTCACAATGTTCGTTCCCGTACTCCTCCGAAACGGCTTGATCGATTCTCATGAAATTTTGTGAGCATATTGAGTAGGTCTGAGAATCAGCCAACATCTATTTTTCATACCCCTTAGTGATAATTACTTAAAAATTATTAATATGGCAAAAACAAGGTTTATTGGGTCAGCTAGTATATTTCTTCCAATCGCTCCAGGTGGCGCCGAGGTGGACGGGCGGGACCGCTGCCGGCGTACAGCGCTCCACGCAGCGGCGTGGCGCGGGCGGGCGTCTGTACTGAGAGCCTTGCTGCAGCACGGCGCCGACCCCGCCGCCGTCTGTACGCAGGGAGCGACGCCGCTAGGTGAGAATCTGTACTGAGAGCCTTGCTGCAGCACGGCGCCGACCCCGCCGCCGTCTGCACGCAGGGAGCGACGCCGCTAGGTGAGAATCTGTACTGAGAGCCTTGCTGCAGCACGGCGCCGACCCCGCCGCCGTCTGTACGCAGGGAGCGACGCCGCTAGGTGAGAATCTGTACTGAGAGCCTTGCTGCAGCACGGCGCCGACCCCGCCGCCGTCTGTACGCAGGGAGCGACGCCGCTAGGTGAGAATCTGTACTGAGAGCCTTGCTGCAGCACGGCGCCGACCCCGCCGCCGTCTGTACGCAGGGAGCGACGCCGCTAGGTGAGAATCTGTACTGAGAGCCTTGCTGCAGCACGGCGCCGACCCCGCCGCCGTCTGTACGCAGGGAGCGACGCCGCTAGGTGAGAATCTGTACTGAGAGCCTTGCTGCAGCACGGCGCCGACCCCGCCGCCGTCTGTACGCAGGGAGCGACGCCGCTAGGTGAGAATCTGTACTGAGAGCCTTGCTGCAGCACGGCGCCGACCCCGCCGCCGTCTGTACGCAGGGAGCGACGCCGCTAGGTGAGAATCTGTACTGAGAGCCTTGCTGCAGCACGGCGCCGACCCCGCCGCCGTCTGTACGCAGGGAGCGACGCCGCTAGGTGAGAATCTGTACTGAGAGCCTTGCTGCAGCACGGCGCCGACCCCGCCGCCGTCTGTACGCAGGGAGCGACGCCGCTAGGTGAGAATCTGTACTGAGAGCCTTGCTGCAGCACGGCGCCGACCCCGCCGCCGTCTGTACGCAGGGAGCGACGCCGCTAGGTGAGAATCTGTACTGAGAGCCTTGCTGCAGCACGGCGCCGACCCCGCCGCCGTCTGTACGCAGGGAGCGACGCCGCTAGGTGAGAATCTGTACTGAGAGCCTTGCTGCAGCACGGCGCCGACCCCGCCGCCGTCTGCACGCAGGGAGCGACGCCGCTAGGTGAGAATCTGTACTGAGAGCCTTGCTGCAGCACGGCGCCGACCCCGCCGCCGTCTGTACGCAGGGAGCGACGCCGCTAGGTGAGAATCTGTACTGAGAGCCTTGCTGCAGCACGGCGCCGACCCCGCCGCCGTCTGTACGCAGGGAGCGACGCCGCTAGGTGAGAATCTGTACTGAGAGCCTTGCTGCAGCACGGCGCCGACCCCGCCGCCGTCTGTACGCAGGGAGCGACGCCGCTAGGTGAGAATCTGTACTGAGAGCCTTGCTGCAGCACGGCGCCGACCCCGCCGCCGTCTGCACGCAGGGAGCGACGCCGCTAGGTGAGAATCCTGCATCGCGGTGACGAAATTTTTCTCCGCGCTCGTATATAGGTGCGGGGGCTGGCGGCCATTTTGTCGGTTGGATCGACTGACTAGACTGTTAGGATTTTTAATTCTTTTTAACTTCAAGATTGACCTCATTCCACCTGGTGTTAAGTGGTAATGAGCATAATAAAGCTGTTACTGGACTTGTCCCCGTGAAAGCTTGACCCTGCTACTAATGTAACACCCCCAGGAGCTCCGAAAACGTTACGCACACGCAGGAACACAACAACACCGAAGTGATTGTTATTCGGCTGCGGTCTTCTGTAAGGTGGAGGTGTTTCACCAGTCGGGCTGCTCCAGTTCAAGCGATAAATCGCTATGCCCTACCTTTCTTATAAAGTATAGCTAGTATGTTACAGTTAAAGTATCAAACTTAACTTTATCTTTTTTTTCTTATATTTTGCTCTTCAAGATTGACCTCATCTGATGTTCGCCCGTAAACTAGAACCTCATTACCATTTAACATCAGGGATGAGGTCAATCTTCAAGAGTAATATAAAAAAAAATCGATTAAATTGGATAAATATGGGAATCGATATTATTAACAGTATCCCAATCCCATTGAATTAATAATCGATTTTCAACGACATCATTAGTCCTCAAAAGGGTTGCCGTTTAGCGATTTTTTTCGGTTTACTAAGCTTTTCAGTGATTTTCCTTAATTAATTTATTTTATTAATTGGCTGTCTACAATTATTATCTTTTGTTTTAAGGTATCGCTGCTCAGGAAGGTCACGAAGAATGCGTTTTATGGCTGCTACAACATGGTGCTGATCCAATGCAAGCAGATCATTGTGGTATGTAGAATACTGCTAATCCATCATTCTATGGCCTGGTGCTAAAAGGGCCAAAGTACGTTAACATTGATTATTGATATTGGCTCTATTAGCACTAGGCCACAGAATTATAAATGTGAAAGTAACTCTGTCCGCCTGTCTGGCTTTCACGCCTAAACCATGAAATCGATCTTAAAGAAATTTGTTATAGGTATACGTTGAACTTCTAGAACGGACATTGACTATTTTTGTTTTGAAATTAAAGGGGGATGGGGGTTAACATCGCCCTTAAAATGTTATATGGGAAAATATTTATTTCTTAAGTTAGATCTTTGGCACAAATATAACTTTGGTACGGAATTTGGATTAAAATATGAATTAATTTTTGTTTTGAATTATGGGGGATGTAGTGGTAAAACCGAAAATGAAAGTGTTAATATAGTGAAAAAAAAAAGAGAATGAAAGTGTATTTAAATGTATATATATATATACTTCACGTAAACGAAGTCGTGGGCATACCTATATTTGTTGCATTTAAAAGAAAAAAAAAATGTTAATTACATAACATCTTTTTTAAACATTTAAAATAATTAAAAGGGTCAAAACGCGACACCATTTTTATTAAGTAGTTAATACGAACTACTTACTGCCCGAAGTTTCGGTTAGGTTGCACCAACCGTGCTCACGAGCTGACACTGATAGTGTTTAAAATGGAACGCGAAAGTCTCAAAACATCTTCTTTGTTTATAATTGTATTTTTAATGCTAACAACTGAGTTTAGTTTGAGTATATTGTTTTTTCATAGATGTAGGCACAATCAGTAGCTTTAGTTCGTGATCAACTCTGTACCTTGTTACATTAAGTCACTGTCTATCTGACTCGCTTAGTTACGCGGAGATTTGGTATGACAAGGTACTGAGGCGAATACGAACGAATGATGCTGGCTATACGTAAGGTGTATCAAGTTTATATATATTTTGTGTTTGTGCAGGTCGCACGCCGGCCAAGGTGGCGTGGCGCGCCGGGCACGCCAACATCTGCCGCGTGCTGGAGCGCTGGGGCGCCGCGCACGCCCCCGCCGCCCCCGCCCCGGCCTCCGCCTCCGCCCCCGCCCCCGCCCCCGCCGTCACCCTCGACGCGCCCGCGCAGCCAGGCAGACCACCCAGCGCTGGTACGCTCTTAAACCTACCCAGTGATTCTTATATTGCACTTCAATATTGATATCATCCCACCTGGTGTTAAGTGGTAATGTGCTCTTCCTTATGTGCCTTTCCAGTGGTGAGAATGTGTTTGTTGATACTGGGGTTTGTTGATACAGGGGTTTGTTGTTAAAGGGGACTTTTGTTACAAAGGATTGTTGTTACTGGGGATTGTGAATACAGGTAGTTGTTGTTACAGGGGCTTGTTAATACAGAAAATTGTTGATTTTTTTGTATATTACACTTCAAAATAGTAGGTCAGATGAGACTCCCCTATGGTAAATGGGAATTAAGTCCTAGCTTTTTTTTTTTTTTTTTTTTATTCTTTATTTAAGGACTTTTATACAATTGTACATGTCAGTCCTATAATAACTATTCTAATTTAAAATATCCAAACAAAAATACTTATAGATTAGATCTTAACTTAATACACTTTATGACAAATTCCAGCAGAATCTCCGCATGTTCGGACGTAGGTTCTGCTAGAAGTTGTTGGAATAGGCCAACGTCACATGCATTCAAGCCCAATTTAATAAACATATCTAGTCTATATTGCCTATACTGAACACATTCCATTAAAAGATGGTGTACGTCTTCTATGCTGTCGCATATTCTACAGTTTGGAGAGTCTACTTTTCTCATTAGGTGTGCAAACTTGTTCAATGGAATGTGTCCAGATCTTAGTCTTAAAGCAGTAATAACTAGGATCCGTCTCATTTTAGACTTGGTAAACCAAGGTGTACAAGGAGGCTGACTTTGGATTGTCTTGTACCAAATACCTTTTTCGAGTGATCGATTATCAAAATATTCTTTCCACATGTTGTAAATTTTCTTTTTAAATTTAGCAATTGGTGCAATAAAAATTTTGTGGTTGAACTCGAATAGATTTATGGGTTATGATAGCAACTCCACCATACCCGTCAGTTCTGTCTGTTCTGTGTATATTGTACTCACTAATACGTAAAGGTGATTCAGGTTCCAGCCAGGTTTCACTTATGATGCCTACGTGAATTTTCTCTTGAAACAGTAAACAAGAAAGTTCACTCAGTTTGGGTCTTAAGCTTTGTGAGTTCCATTGATAAAAATTCAACGAAGAGATATTTTTTGGACTCCTATCCATAGACGAATGACATTAAATTATTACAAATATTTCCTTCCCCTAATAGTTTAACAATGACTTTTGTAAATTCTTCTACAATCAGACTTATTGATAATTTAATTTTTTCTTGGAATTCCTTTTCGCTAAATATAATGTCTTTCACTTTTGTAAAAACTCTTTTCAAACTAGATTCTTCCCTCGTTTCCACCTGTTCTAAATGCTTCATTTTGTAATGTTTATCTTCTTTATTGTTTAATTTTCCGTAAAAAGGCTCATCTTTTTCCTTCGACTGTTGTATTTTCTTCTTTTTCGTTCCACTCTTGTTTCTTTTTCCGTTTCCTTCATCTGATTGTGTAGCAGTTTCCCCTGTATTTTTTTGTGAATTTTCTTTATGTATTATTGCATCAGTAACAACTATGTTTCTGTATGTTTGCGTAGTATCTTTTGTTGTAGAATTACTTTCATTGTCACTGCTTACATTCATATAATTATAACTCAACAGACGTTTTTCTTCTTGAAATTTTTCAAAAGCTCGTCGGTAAGTACAGCTTTCGGAACTCATTATTTTCCGTATTTCCTTTTCTTTCGTAAATACAGGGCATGATTTATCAAGCGCCATATGATTTCCTTTGCAGTTTAGACATGTGTATTTAGTGGTCTCACAATTAGCATGATCTTTACCACACTTTGGGCACATTATTTTTTTTGTTGGGCAAAAGCGTAGCAAATGCCCGTATTTCCAACATCCGGAACACTGTGTGACCGGAAATGTATAGGGTTCAACCTTAAATCTACAGCCGTATCCATAAATATACGGAGGTAAGGAAGAACTTTTAAAGCACATACGTATTGTTTCAGAATCTACCCACTGCCCGTCACTGGTCAACCTTTTTAGTCTTTTAACTGATATTATCTTTTCTGAGCACTTAAATATTTCTCGCATTTCATCTTCCTTTAAATCAATATCTATTTGTTTTATAATCCCATAAGAAAAATTCATTTCATTCATCATTTGACAGTTACATCCGATTTCATTTATTTTTTTACAATTAATTAATTTATCCGCGTACTCTTTTTTCTCGAATTGAACGAAGACCTTATATATCCCCTTATATTTAATTTTCAATACATCTGATATATTTTCAGCGTTAAGTATCTTTGCAAATGCAATTTGCTTAGGCAAAGGTTGCGATGATGTTATGCAGACATCGAAGGTAGTTTGAATATTATTAATGTTTCTTGAGTTTCTGTTATCTTTCTCACTAGTTTTCGAATAACTTCTTGCCAATCTTTTATTCTTTCTTTTCACTGTAATAAAATCATCCTCTTCTACATATTCTTCGCTGTTGTTTCTCTGTCTCTTCTCTGCTATTCTGCGTAATTGTTCTTCAGTTTGCGGTAGTTCTGTCCCAGTATTGTCCCATTCAAAATCATTATTCTCGTTAGCTTGCTGCTCATTCCCTTCTTCATCATCACTACTTAAAACGCGGAAGGAATTGCCTTTGCTTATTTCACTCATTATAACTGAGGGTAGGTGTATAAACTGTATTCATCACTCTAAGCGAACCGATAGCACGATAACACGAGCGCTCACTGAGGCGTGCGGCGCGCAACTCGAAGTCCTAGCTTAAAGGCGGCAAGTACAGTGTAACAAAGCTTCTACTGGACTTGTCACCCTTACCTTGAAGGATTGATCCCTCCTACTAATGTAGCACCCCCCAAGAGCTCTAGAAACCTTACTCACACGCAGGAACACAACAACTAGAACCTGTGGAACCAGAAGTGATTGTTATTTGCCTGCGGTGTTCTGTAAGATGGAGATATTTCACCAGTCGGGCTGCAAGAATCCCACTCCGCAAGCAGAGCTAAAAAATTCCACTAGTCCAGACATAATTGTAAAAATTGCAAAATTATAACAGCCGAAGTTTTCATTTCTTTCCATTCACTGAATAACATATAATATAATCTAAATAAACCAATGTCTTGTTCTAGGCTCACCGGACTACAAAAGACGCAGCGTCCACAGTTCCAACTCTACCAAGTCATCGTCCAACCTGACCGGAGGATCAGGGCGGTCGCACGACCAACAGGAACAACAGAACGATACTCACGATAAGGTAATTTGAATTAATTGGTGTAGGGGCTGGTTGTTACAGGGGCTTGTTGGTACAGGGGTTTCTTGATACAGGGGTATGTTGTTATTGGGATTTGATGTTACAGTGAAAAAAAGAAAAAAAAGTTTATTTAGTGACATGAAACAGTATATAAAAAACAGCAACCTAAAAATAAAATACACACCCATTCATTGCACTATAATGCCCTTAATAATAATATTTTTTTATATTAATATAGTATAAGTAATAAATACGTTTTCCTTATAATTTAAAAATCTTACAGATGGACTACATATAAATATTGAATTTTTTATCTAGTTCATATTTGGCATAATGTTTCGTGTTTCAAGTAATGAATTTTTTTCTTCATTTACAGGCGAACCGAGCGAATCTCTCTCTCACTTTCGCACAGCAAGTCGCCCGCTGCGGCCGCGGCAGGCGGGAAAAGGATAGAGACAACGTGATTCCGGAACATTACGCCATAGAAAAGGATTCAAAACTCAGGTGAGACCAAACTAAGCACTAGACTAGAATCTGCCGGGGATCCCGCCTCTCCTACAACTGTGCACGCTGGCTATCGAAAGGGCTTTATGGTGCGAGACCGACACACCACTCTCTGTTCCACGAAGAAAGAGTGAAATGCCTACCGGGCAGCGTAGGCATTTCACCCTCGAAAAAAAAATGGAGCTGGTCGTTTCCACCAGTAACGAAAATAACATAGAAGACTCTAACGCTGGAAAATGGCACTACGAAAAGTAAGGTACGGTGGGCGTGGCTTCAAAAAGTGAGCTACTACGGCACCCTATATATATACCCTTTCCTAGGACGCAGCTCACTGACGCGGACCAATTATAGCGCTTGTTCCATCACATTCAATAAAATGACGTAACTAACGCACCCTATCTGTTTGTCGACCTAAACTAAGTTTATAAATGAAAATAAATATATCCTTTCCTTCTAATTTGAAATTTTGTGAGAAGGTTATTTATATAGCGTAGACAAATTTGGGTTGTATAATCTACTAGCTGTGCCCGCGACTTCGTTCGCGGTTTTTTCCCGTTAACTCCCGTTCCCGTGGGAATTTTGCAATATTCTGTTGCAATTAAACTTCGAGTTTACTAAGCTATGTACCTGCATGCCAAATTTCAAGCGTCTAACTTAAGCGGTTTAGATTTTTCATACAAAATGATTTTCCCGTTTATTCCCGTTCCCGTGGGAATTTCGGGAATTCCTTTCTTAGTGCACCTCTACGGTACCTAAGCTACGTCCTTTCCAAATTTAATGTGCCTACGTTTAGCCGTTTAGGCTTTGCGTTGATATTTACTTATATTTAGATTTCTCCTGTTATAAATTTTGATAAAAACCTTTTGTTTAATTTACAGAAGCTACGTGTCAGGGGAGAGGGATTGCCACAGTCCCCTGTACGCGTCGCCGCCGCGAAGCCCCATAGAACTGTGCAGCCCCACGCAACATAGTATGCCTTTCGGTGAGTTTATATCTATCTACTATATAAAAATAAGTCGGATTTTCCTTCCTGACGCACATAACAGATAACTCCAGAACGCACGAACCGATTTTCACGGTTTTGCATTCGATGGAAAGGTGTCGGGCTCCGTGAGGTTAATTCAACAGAAAAGCGGGAAAATCCTCTAAGGCGAATCGAAGTTCGCCGGGACCGCTAGTAATAGTATAAAAATGAACCGTAAAATGTGTTGGTAAGCGCATAACTCAACGTCTGGACTCTTTTAAATGTTCGTTGGAGTCCAAAGATGGCTTTTACGGCGAGAAAAATTCGAATAATAGCCGGGAAAACTCTAAAGAAAGCTTTTCTTTTTCCAGTACAAACGTTTCCTGACTAAAATTTAGAGTCAAGCCGCATTCCAAATCTTTTTGACAGGACGAAGTCTGTTGGGTCCGCTAGTGTAATAAAAAAACTAAAAAAAAACACGCTTTTAGCACGCAATTAAAGTAACAACTGCCATATTAGATTTATTTCCCTTTTATTTGATACCCATATCATGGGAATAAATTTTAAACAGCCAGTCCGCCATCTTGGCGAGGCCGCCATATTGGATTTGTAATGACGTTTCTTAGCTAGTCATCAGAACTCAGAGCGTCTGTAAAATTTAATCCTTATCGACGACTGGGAAGTAAAGATTGCTAAGGACTAAAGACTAAATATTGTAAAGATTAGGATAACTGCCGAGTTTCTTGCCGGATTCTTCTCGGTAGGATTAGGTTCTGAACCGGCTGTAGCTTCAATTTGGGTTTGTATTCATTTTGGCGATGCATAAGTGTTATATGTAACTTGTAACCAACATGCATAAAATTTATTTTATATTACACTTCAAAATTGACCTCATGCCACCTGATATAAGTGGTAATGAGTTCCTAGCTTAAGGGCGACAAGTACAGCATAATAAATCTGTTACTGGACTTGTCGCCCTTACATTGAAGGCTTGACCCCTGCTACTAATGTAGCACCCCCCAGGAGCTCTGTAAACCTTCCTCACACGCAGGAACACAACAACACAGAAGTGAAATTAATTTATTATGTTTATGTTTATGTTCACAGGATCACAGCCGCCTAGCCTGACATCAGTGCAGCCAATCCTGACTGATACTCACTTCAATCGGGATACTCATATGAGAATCATACTCGGGAGGGACAGCAAGCCGCAACATGACCGGAATGAAAGGTCAGTATATGTACATACAAAATACGTAAAAAAAACTGATGTTGGTATCTCATTTTTAATGAATTGTTTATGTTCGTATGAGAAAGTAATTGGCTACTTGACAGTGTTAACAAAAAAAAATTTGAAAAGTGTTAGATATGTTAGCTTATTAGTTAAGTAATCATTTTACATTTTTACTTTTTAACTAAAAGCATAGTTCGTATTTTATTTTTGGGAAATAAATTTTAGTTTTTTTATCTGTGGAACAAAAGAACCGAAACGGAAACCACCATTGCAATTCGGAAATGACAGCTGTCGGCGAAAATTATTTATTTTAATGTGGCGAAACAATGATTATTTTACCGATTAAATTGAATTATTGTCTCTCTAATCGTATTAAGAATTTATTGAAACATTTTCCATTTATCTTAATTAAGTCGTTCCTATGCGTATCGGTTCGTTATCTAGGACGTTGACGTCATAATTGCAACAGTGACGCAACTAGGCGTTTTTGCGCGCTTTTTAAATGTGTTACACAAAATCTTATTTTTCTCTGGTTATTTAGATTATTTCCAGATAAATCGAATTGCTTGGGATATAAAATGAACGGGCGCACATTTTACAATACTTTTTCAAAAACTGTCAAGTAGCCAATTTCTTAAAACCGATATACTAGCCTAAGTCGGTGTCTTCGCTCGCGTTTTTCGGGATAAAAAGTATCTTACAAGTTATGTTATCTAGTATGTTATTTATTTTATTTATTTTGACTTTGTGTACAAACAATATATAAAACATACACATTACAAATGATCTAACAGTGCAAATATTATTTATTCTGATAAACTATAGAAAAACAGATTTGTGGAAATACAAGAGTATGGTAAAATGTAATGACGCATTATGTTACAAGTATATTGGTAATTATTTGTCTATTACACAATCAATAATTAAACTTAGATAACATCATATACATATATTAAAACCAAAGTAAAAGGCCAAAGCACTTGAGCAATGGAAAACTGAAACAAGTATAGAATTAATAATAAATACTTGACACCCAGATACAGGCTCATCACGTAAATGTCTGTTCAGGTCGGGAACCGAACCAAAAACCTCTAAGGCAGTTTCATTTACTAGATGTGCAGTCGGGCTCGCATAACTAATAACATGATAAATATATTTCAAATTTTTTTATTCCGTCTAACTATCAAAGTTTTATAAAAATTTGTAGGAACCGAGATTACATTCTAGGTTACCTAACATATAAAATAATTTTTATGCCAGAATAACGAGGCTAATTGTTAGCCTGATTGATATAAAATATTTCATCTCAAAATCGGTAAATTCTTATAATAGCGAACAGAACTCTTCTTACTTGAAAAATATTATGATTATGTGAAAATGGACAGTAAAAAAGATAACAATTTATAATTGACACGTACTCAAAACATTAAACGCTTTGTAACATATTTCTTTACAATTTTAATTTGTGTTTAATTGTAATTTGTATTGTAATTAATGTGCTTTTAGTGTTAGTTATACCTTAACTGCTTATTAATGTTGAAAAGTGTAAGTTAAGCCCTTTAAGTGTTGTTTTGAAGGGAAAGATTTGGGCTTAAGCTAATATCTTTAAAAAAATTTAATGGTTGAAATTAGATCTAGTTTATGCAATGTGATGTATATGTTGCAGGCATTTTGAATAATTCCGCCGTTTACACACGGCGTCGTCAGTTTAAAAACTAATTCTGGTTTGTAAAATGCCGAAGACGAAATGTCATTAAGCCTAATGCCGCGGCAAATTGAAGTGTAGCTTGACAAAGCTAGGGTGACCATTACATTTGGTTGGCAAAGGACAGTGAACTGTCAGTTTAATAATGTAAAAAAAATATGGAATGTTTCAAATATATATGAAATCCCTAGTAAATGACTCTCCTACTGTTTTTTTTTACTGAATATAATATCATTTCAAATGAGCTAGACGTGGCGCTTGGCCAGCCGCTACCGCGGCACGGTCGCTACGATCGCTCGGCTTGCGCTTCACTTCACTAACCTAACCTAACCAATGGAATCGTTAATTACTTCTATTAACCTTAGGTTAAGTAATTGTTGAATAGAAGTATTTTTTTTACTTGGATATTTACATGAAGTATCAAAAGAGAATCGAAACGTGAAAGAAAAGTCTTAATTTGTCCAAACAGTGTTTTATTCATGGTCACCCCAAAACTATTACAGCCAACTGTTGTCATTTGCCTGATTTTGCATTCGGCATATTCCATAATAGCAAGCGTTTTTAAACAGACGACGCCATTTGTAAACAATTCACTCAAAATGCCTGCGACATATGTAAGCTGATTATGATAAAGCTTTACAATTGTTTGAAGGCATACTGTTATATATAATGTAATGATTTGAATGAATTATATGAAGGCATACTATTATATATAATATATGATATAATGATAACTGTAGAACGGTGGGGCGGCTCGCGTATTCCAGTATAGTTGGCAGTCTTGGAAGAGCGCGAAGGAAGATATTCAAGCGAACGTGAGTGAGAGAGAAACAGCTATGGGCTTGGTGTACTGTGACGAATATGTAATATTATATATAGATTTGTAAATATTTATACACAGTTTAGAATAGGCAATGATTTGGATTTAGGGAAAGAGAGGTACGAAGGTGTGAGAATATAAATGTGGTATATTGACTTAAACATATTTATAGTCAAACTAGCTGTGCCCGCGACTTCGATCGCGTGGACTACATCCTTTCATGGCCGGTTTTACCCCTACCTCCCCTAATATTCGAAAAAAGTAGTCTATACTAACTATGTGCCAACTTTCATATGTCTAACTTAAAAAATTAACATTTTCCCATATAAACTTTCAAAGGTAGCATTCCCCTCCCCCTACTTCCTAACAAAAAGTAGATATTTGTGCCAACTTTCATATCTCTAACTTAAAAAATTAAAATTTTCCCATATAAACTTTAAAATGTGGCATTACACTACACTGACATTCTACTTTCTAACAAAAATTACCCTATGTCCGTTCTTGAGGTTCAACGTATACCTATGCCAAATTTCATCAAAATCGGTGGAGAGGTTTAAGCGGGAAAGCGTAACAGACGGACAGACAGACAGACAGACAGAGTTACTTTCGCATTTATAATATTAGTAGGGATAATATATAAAAAGTATTCAATATATACGAAGTGAGAACGCGTAATTATTTAATTAAATCCTATTTAGATGTTCTAATAATAACTAAAACATCTTCTAAATTTATTACTTACGCGGTTAATGCGCATTGGGTAATGTTTGATGTGTCAAAATGAATATATGTATATGTGTAGATATATATTTAACCCAAAATGTTTTTATCTATTCATATTAATGTGGTCTTTGGTAAGATTATCGTATATTTATGTAGCTTAACTTGTTTTACATAGATGATTTAATGATTACTGAAGTAATTTATATGAATATAAAGATTTCTCACTCTCATTCTCATATGTTACATGTTGATCCTAATAAATTTAATTTGTTAAGACTTTTAGATATATATATAACCAACAGGATTTATATGAAGATAATTTGAACTCTTAATTAATACTAGCATAACCTCGTAAGACCTAATGTCCTTTGAAATCCAGACACTATTCATTTTCTATGAGGAATAATTTCACAGGCAGATTTTTATTAATTTGCCTCAGAAATACTGACTGAGCCACAATTCATCCGAGCCCTAAATTTGTGGCCAACCTATTATTTATCCTTGAACATCCGACAAGAGATAAAATCTAAATATATAAAAGGAGAAACTGACTGACTGACTGACTGACTGACTGACTGACTGACTGATCGACATATCAACGCACAGCCAAAACGGCTGAACGTAGGCACTTGAAATTTGAAAGGGACGTAGCTTAGTAAACTTAAAACTTAGTTGCAACAGGATATTGCAAAATTCCCACGGGAACGGTAGTTAACGGGAAAAAACTGGAAAAACCCCGTAGTCCACGCGAACGAAGTCGCGGTCACAGCTAGTTATTTATAAAAAGAAAGTGCACAGGTACCTACAATATGTTAACTTTTAGGTTAGACTGGTCCTGTAGGCAAACTATGTGAGCAGTTTTATGAGACCCTGCCTATCTTTATAGACTTACTTGTTTTGTTTAATAAATATATATATAAACTACTGGACTGGACTTCATCCTTTCATGGTCGGTTTTACCCCTATCTCCCCTAATATTCTAAACAAAAAGTAGTCTATATTTTAATAGAGCTATATTTGTGCCAACTTTCATATCTCTAACTTAAAAAATAAACATTTTCCCATATAAACTTTCAAAGGTGGCATTACCTCTATGTCCGTTCTTGAGGTTCAACGTATACCTATGCTATATTTGTGCCAACTTTCATATCTCTAATTTAAATTTACATTACCTCCCCCCCCTCCTTACTTTCTAACAAAAAGTAGCCTATGTCCGTTCTTGAGGTTCAACGTATACCTATGCTATATTTGTGCCAACTTTCATATCTGTAACTTAAATTTATATTACCCCCCCCCCACCCCCCCATACTTTCTAACAAAAAGTAGCCTATGTCCGTTCTTGAGGTTCAACGTATACCTACTATTATAATATTAGTAGGGATGGGTTAGGTTTGCATTTTTTTAGGACTGATCAAATAGGAGCCATTTTGGATTGTGTGTTTTTTTTTCAATCTTAGCACCATAGACAATGCTATATGGGTCAATCAACTTTTATTTGTCCTGTAAGTAATATGTTCTGTCCCTGACCAATAATCGCAGTTATAAAAAAAATTAAGTGGTTTTTTGGCATATGTCGCATTTATATTATTATTAAGCAAACATACGAGTAATTTATTTTAAATAAATCACTATTAAACTGGAATTTTAATGGTTGTCCAGGTGACAAAACATCTGGATGTAGTGTTTTTTTATTTGTCCCCCAGTCGCTAATTATAATGAAACATTACTTTATACAAAGAAATACTATATGGCAATTAATTACGCTTGTACATAATTATTCATTACAGTGTTCACTAAGATGCTAGCATATAGATTTTTGTTTGTTTCATAATTTTACCGAATTTTTTGCATGTTCGTTTTGGTCCCTATTATATTTTATTATTCCGATTTCCACCGGACAACGGTAAAAAAGTTCCGAAACCAAAACATAGATGGGTTGATCAGTGCCTTGACAATAAGTCGGTCGATTTGGTGACAACACTCATCTAACCGCTATTTTTATTTCATCATTGCCGCGGTGTCAGTCGGTCGCGCGCATTTTGAAAAATTGGGTGGCTTTATTGTGTGTCCACCGGACAACCAGCACAAAAACGTAAATATTTGATATATCGTAGTTAATAAAAGTGAAATATATTCTATTTTATCTATATTTTTCACTGCGCGTAAGACCTAATTCAAAATATAATTATTTTTTATCAGGAAGCGCAAAGACTGATAAATGTCACTCGGACAACCAGTCACTTGGACAACCAAAACCGTTGTGCGTGGGAAATTTTGGTTGCCCATAGGACAATTAACGATATAATCAGCATAAAGCAATACTTTTTCTTTCAATAATTAGTCACTAAAGAGCCTCTTACAAAGACTAGAGCATTTAATATAAATTAGATTGATATTTTGACCAATTTCAACTTTTTACTTCTTTACGTGTGGAACACCGAGTAGATGAACGATCCGATGATCTCTGGTGTCAGAGTTTTCAAACCACGTACTACTAGCAGTACTTAGGCCTCTGTCTGACATGATTGTGTAACGACTGCCATCTAATTAATCAATAACTAGAGTCATGTGGATTTCAGAGTCAAATTTACTATTTTATTTAAATAAATATAATAAAATAATAAAATCGTGCTGCTCTATGTGGATTCTTAAAATATAAATAATTATCTAAAGAAAAAATGTTAAAATATAAAAAAAAAAAATTAAAATTAAAAAACTAAAATTTATCATTGATGTACACTTAAAAGTTGATTGACCCATATAATATCGTTATCCTATCCTATATGATTAGGCCTAGCATGCCCAATACGTCAAATTCCTCGCATGAAACGACAGAAGTTTCTATACCGTTGATAGGGTGATAGTACACCGTACAAGTATTTTCAGCCAATCAGTAGTTGACGCATTGATTTTGTCATTTCTTAAGAGCGCGATAAAATTTACTCGCGTGGCGCATGCTAGGCCTGTAAGTCGTCACAGTACCGAATGTCCCATAGACCCATTGGCTAGGTTTGGCAATGGCTAATGATCAGGTTTATGCTGTAACTGTCATTCATCATCATCATCATTGTCAATATCATCAAATGTCATCTGCATTGTATAGACAACATGTTACAAAATTAGCACAAAAATTGACATACAGAACTTATTTATTACAAAATATTTGATGAGTCCACGGCAATAATAATAAATGTCCAAAATATTAAAATCTATGTGATCAACGTCATTCGGTCACTTCATACATGCAGCTAGTAATTTCGTTTATTAACTAGGCAATATCGCTTCCAGTACTGAGATAAACCGTTTCTGATATTTGACTACACGTCTAGAACGCTCAGTGCCACAGTTATTTACTGCAACAAGGCTGAGCTTTGTACACCGTTTATAAACTCTAAGAGAGGTAGGGCATAGCGATTTATCGCTCGAACTGGAGCAGCCCGACTGGTGAAATACCTCCACCTTACAGAAGACCGCAGCCAAAATAACAATCACTACTGTGTTGTTGTGTTCCTAAGTGTGAGTAAGGTTTCCAGAGCTCCTGGGGGATGCTACGTTAGTAACAGGGGTCAAGCCTTCAAGGTAAGGGCGACAAGTCCAGTAACATATTTATTTTGCTGTATTTGTCACCCTTAAGCTAGGACCTCATTACCACTTAATATCAGGTGGGATGAGGTCAATCTTAAAGTGCAATATAAAAAAAACCCAAATATCAAAAAACAAAGGACATAAATCTGCAGTGCACCCTTCATTTGTAAAAAAACCCGCATATAAAGTGTTACCAAATGAGCACAAAACTTCAGGCATATTTTTATTTAGTACAAATGATTTTTATAAATAGCTTCACACGCGTACTGTCCCCGTTTGTTCAAAATATTCCACTGATTCTTGGAATAATTTATTATCATGAGTGACTAGAACGGAACGTTATTTAAAATTATTGGAACTGGGCATAAGTTCATTCTAATCTGTTAAAAAGATAGACTTAAGTATTTACTTAAATCAAAACAAAGTATGTACTTAAATCAATAAAAAAAATAGATTTTTTTGGTTTTGATTACAATTATATTGGACAACATCACATACATTGCTCTGATTCTGTGGTAAGTAGCTTAAGCACATGTGTTATACAAATCAGAAACAAAGACGGTACAACAACACCCCGTAAAAACAAATAAAAATACGAACTTTCTTTTTTTTTAGTGGAATCGATTCTACTTTTGATTTTGAAACTACAGGTTTTTGTGCTAATTCGTAAACACGTTATAATCTTAAGGGATTTTGTTATGACCTTTAAGTGTTTGGAATTATACAAAATATAATGTTGCCAGAGATAGGATCTTATATGTTATTTTTAAAGATGTGCCGACTATTCGGCCGCTTTTGTAGTCGGCGGCTAGTCGGCAAAAAACGCCGACTAGTCGGCTTTATACTTTGTATGTATTTCTCATTATTATTATTTGGATTTTATAATTAATTTTACACATTACGACAAGTAAAGCAAAACAGTAATTTCTTCAGTAATAATTTTATAAAAAAATACTGGCTTAAAAAACGAGATCGGCCTAGCCGACTAGTCTAGAAGCCTCTTTACAGCCAACTAGTCGGCCTCTTTACAGCCAACTAGTCAGCCTCTTTACAGCCAACTAGTCGGCTAGTCGGTAAAAATGGTAGTCGGCACATCTCTAGTTATTTTACATAGTATCTGTCTAGGCTTGACGACCTGCGTGGGCGAGAGGCGAGCGAGCTGAAAAAAATATTTTACTTAGTCAACTTCCCTATTAATGTTGAAGTCTCCTAGTTATAAATAATAAGAATGCTTCTTCATAATTATCACATAAGCTTTACGTGAAGATATAATCCTTTTGCTTGAGTTACAGTGTAAACCAATTTAACATAATAACTGCTGATTTTAAATTGAAAAATGTTAGTTTTGCTTTTTATCTTTAACGGATGAAGAAAATAGCTTATTTAAAATGGTATCATAATATTCTTTAACGAAACTAATTGACGTTCTTTATTTAAACGAGTTATAATTATCTTATACTTTTTAACCGATTATAAAGGAGGAGTTTCCCAATTTGACCGTTAAGTGTGACCGGTTTTAAAAAAAATAATTAAATTCATATCTGACAGTTGAAAAATATATTTTGTCTTATATACCTATACTTTTACATTTTTGCGGCGTAATGCATTAAAAATTCATAACAATCGATTTATTCCTCATCCGTTCCAAAGACTAAATGACATACAAAGTTGTCTAAAATTTTGCAAGTTTTTTTTTAGCCCAAAGATATTTATATGTTTAGCTCTGACCTAAACCCAGCAGTTATTATGTTAAACATATCTAACAAACTAATGCCAGCTTGTAGTGTTTGGGAACTACTAATGTCATCGGAGTGGGATAATAGCACGCATATACTCACTAAAGGGGAAGAGGGGGTTATTGGGGGTACTATTTAATATATGTATACTATTTGACGACTTCCATAGCCGAGAGGCGAGCGGGCTGGAATTTGGCGTCGCGCCATCTCTGAGGTCCTGGGTTCGATCCCCGGTCGGGTCAATATGGGAAACGAACTTTTCTATATTGTCTCGGGTCTGGGTGTTGTGGTACGGTCGTTGTATATGATTTCTATAACACAAGTACTTAGCTACCTACCACAGTTGATATTTTAATAAATAAATAATTAACCAACAAATAGAATAAATGCCAATATTTAAAGAGAAGTTAAAACTATTTATAATAACAAAAAATTTACTTTATAATTTCTTAAAAAAATACTTTTGAGCACAAAATAAAATAATGTATCTACAGTCAGCGAGATTTTCCTTCTTTACCGTGCAATATAAAGTTAATTTTAGATCTATTTAATGTTAATAATAGAAAAGAATACCTACCTAGTATAATATTTGTTAACTACTAATATATTTTATAAATAAATTACATACAATCATTGCAACGCCCTCTACAGAGCTTCACATGCACTTTAATCTTAAGAGAATATGTCAACTTACTCCATGTGAAATTCAATAAAGATATTTAAATGAATTGAATTGAAATAACTGTCAAGTAGCTAATTGTTATAAACACCATGCTACACCGTTAACAGTATATATGTACAGTCGCCGTCAGATATATCGGAGCAGACAAAGTGACCAAATACTTCTGAACAGTTAAAATGTCAATAAGTTCCATACGCCACAAGTTACCATTATTATCTGAATATTCATTACTTCAATAATGTCTGATCAGATGCCAATAATATCTGAACACTCATAACGTCAATATGTGTCACGCACGTCATGTGTCTCATTTAGTTACCTGTGTAGATGGGTGTTCAGATATTATTGGTACGTTGTGTGTATAGAAATTATAATTGACTAGCATCTGCTCAATTATTACTGAAGTAGTGAATGTTCAGTTAATAATGGTAACTGGTGGTGTATGGAACTTCTTGACATTTTTAACTGTTCAGAAGTATTTGGTCACTTTGTCTGCTCCAATATATCTGACGGCGACTGTACATCAATACATTCTAACAAATTTTCGCGTGTATAATTAGTAGTATGTTAATGTTATATGTTTTTTTGTTCAGTAAAGGCAAGAGGAACGGCATAGTGACGAATCCAGCTATGCGATTGGTCGCCAACGTTAGAAATGGACTTGGTAAGTGGAATAAATAATTACTCATAAATTTTATAAATACATTAGCTGTACCTGCGACTTCGTCCGCGTGGACTACACACTTTCATGGTCGGTTTTACCCCTATCTCCCCTAATATTCGAAACAAAAAGTAGTCCATATTTTAATATCATGTCTCTTACTTAAAAATATGAACATTGTCCCATATAAACTTTCAAGGGCGGTATCACCCTCATCCTCTAGTATTTTCAAAACAAAAAGTAGCCGATGTACGTTCTAAAGGTTGAGCCTATACCAAATTTCATCAAACTGGTTTAGGCGTGAAAGCCAGACAGATAGACAGAGACACATGTATGTTGAATCGGGCACTACAGTGTGGAAATCATCAAATCTTCATTTAGATTGTTCTAATTAGTGTTGCTAGGTGTACCGATTTGCGCGGGACGACCCGATTTTCAGCGGTCTGTTGCTTCATCGAGACGCTTAAAGTCCAGTTTATTAAAAAATACAACAGTTTTTTCATAAAAATAATTGCACTAGTTGTTTAAAACACAACGATTTAAACCCAGACTGAAAGAGTTCTTGTTTTATTTTTACTGGCCTGATCTGCCGCCCTAAATACCGATTTAACGGACCTCATGGGCCGGCTTAAAACAAAACGGACCTAGCAACTCTAGTCCTAATGTTAAACAAGAAGGAATTATAGATGGCGCTGTCTAAATCTTGTAAGAGTATTTAAAAATGAATGCAAACGCTGTTTATTAAGGTTCGTTTTTCCCCCACAGACAGCGCAGCAGCTAACATCAGAAGAACGGGCGTGGCTCTAGCGGCTAGCGCCAGTTCCGCTAACCCAGCCGTCAAGACGAACGCTTTCCAGTGGAGGAAAGAGACGCCGCTATGATTCCGACACAAGTGCGAGCGAGAGGGACATGTCCTCTCCTAGTAGCTTGTGTTGTTAGAAGATGTGTTCCGGAAAGAGATGCCGCTACGATTCTGGCGCGAGTTAGAACGAGAGGGATAGTCTTAGTCGAAGCAGTTTTAAGGTTGGATTTTGACGTGACAACGTCTAATAGCTTGATACTACGGGCATGCACGAAAAAGATGACGTCATTGTCTCGCAACGCTCATTGTCGCATTCCGCAAGCGAGAGCGCTGCGTGGACGAAAGAGAGGCATGATCGGCTCGAGCGATTGGCTCAGCGTTGTAACGTCAAAGTACCGTCCGTAAACAGTGTTGACAGACAACCAATTATTTATTTGAAATAGTGGCTTAATTCGGGCGAGCGAGATGGCTAGATGATCTTGCTTTGTAAAGAAAGGGATGCCGCTAAGTTTTAAGTATTTGGTTGGTGAGAGGAAAGATGCAATTACACTGTCATCTAATTACGAGTGAGAAAGAGATAGTGTGGTTTATATACAAGTATAAACAAGTATGAAGCAATAAATATACTCAATATATACAAAAAATATGATTTTGCTTTAGATGAAATCTTTTCAGAGCGATAATTGTAAATTAATAAATAATAATAAATGAATGAAAAACATTTGACAAAACAATTGTGATGATAATTCGTTAAATAATACATTTGGCCTGTCATTTAGATTTTCAAACTACAAAGAACGTATTTTTTTTCAGCAAATACGTCATACATTTTTCATAAATATACACTGACTGTTTAATTATTTCTGTGGCTTTTAAAATAGCTGGTTAAAAATTAATTGCAAAGAATACAATTTGAACGACGATTAGTTATGTCTTCAACGGTATTAAGGATACTTTAAAATTACTGTAATTGTCATCCGAATTTTAATACTTTGACAGATGAAATGACAGCTTCTGCTATGAAAAAGAGTGAGTGAGAGAACTATATTAAAATGTAATCAGCTCGTCGATGACTTTGATGGCCGCTAAAAAACTAGTCTAGCGTGTGAAAGAGACAGTATAAGGAATATGAGGATATTGTATTTAATAAGTATGGATTATTATTGTCTATTAAGGCAATAATGTGTACGACCTTGTGTCATTATATTACAAATCAAAAAGAAAATGGCTGCCGAAAATTTTGTATGCGTGCAAGACTCGCACTTGACCGTTTTTTTTATTCTGTCTGGAGTTACCACTTATTTTTTTATTTGAATATTTTGCAAAAGGTAATTTTCCAAAAATTTCTGTTTCGATTACGGATGTCAAACCCAAATTTTTGGAATTTCTTTTAGAATACTTTTCTATTATAGTCAAGCCGTTGATTAAAATCGGTAATGGTAATGTCAAAGTACCTAGGTTACCCCGCTAAGTTATTAACGATTTGACGTATGTCAATTGACATATGATTTGACGTTTGTCGATTGACATATGTCAAATGGGTAAATACTCAACGTCTTGACTTTAATATGCAAATTTAACAAAACTGGTTTTTGTCAAGTTGGGTCTTGCTCAATTACTTTACGTAGACCCTAGTAATTCTAAGGGTGACGTTGTGACGTCAGAGCAGCTACAAAAGAGTGTCTCTGAGAATTGTTGCTTTGAGCGAAAGTGAGGTTGATTAACGGTTACGAGTGAGTAAAATACGTATACTTATTAAGATAACATACAGAGTAAAATATATAGAAAAAACGAAATATATGCGTGCGTGTTATATATTTTAATATGAAGTAAAAATCATTAAAATTATTAATAAGTACATATTTTTCTGTAATCAATGATATACTCTTAATATTGGGTTAAAAATAGCAAATTGCATTATTTATTTAGCAAACCTTACATAATCATACTCGGTAATTAATCATTATTCGCTAAACAAAAGTTAATCATTTTTTTATATCTAACTTAATCAAAATAAGTTAATGTTGCCAATAAATATTAAATTTTAGCAAGTCTCGTGACATTGATAGTTTTTAAGTTTGTACATTTTAGTTTAATTAGGAAAAAAAGTAATAAAACATTTAAATTGGTGCAGATATCGAAAGGAAAGAGGAAAATAAAAAAAAAACAGTATTATTTAAATGATAAAAATGTACATTTCCGAAATTGCATTTGACATAGTACAATTTTACATGATTCACAAAAATTATTTCACGTATTGTCACATTTTATGTAAAATTATATATTCAGATTAAAATTCAGTATTTGTTTTAGTTAAAAATAGTTTTTTTTCTGACAAGAAAATAATAGACGTTTTTTTTTCATATAAAATCAAGGGTAAAATAAAATAACTGGCATTTAGTATTTTTTTTTTCTCGAATAGACGGTATGTATTTTATCTTATATTTTTTGTAACACACTATATCAATCAATCCGTTGATATCCAAGCCATGGACACTTAAACAAAAAAAAAATCAATCCGTTGAGGAATTACGTTAATTTGACATGTGTCAAAATGTGACATTGTGATACTCAATATTAAAATGTGACATTACGTGGAGTTTTTTATGGGTTCCGGGTAAGGAACCTTAAAACCTGATCTCAAGTCGAACAAAGCGTTATAATTAATTTAAAGTTCCGTCTTCTTTTATGTTGATAAGGGGGTTCTTTGAATCTCGTACGTTCAAAAGCACGTCATACACAGTTTGCAACCTTATGTCCTAGTGCATAGGGGTCATCCATAAAGTACGATCAGTTGCAAAAGTGCAGTTATAGCGTAAAGGTCAGAATCCCGTGTTCACTAATTACACACACACACGAAAAGATTATACTATGAATAGAAAAAAGACTTTCGTTCTAAACAAATACAGTACACAATTGTTATTATCTATTGTTCTTTACTATACCATAATGTATAAATATAACATACGCTATTTGTAAAACCACAAGTTTTAGGTGTGCGTGTCTGACTCGTTCTCAGCATTCAAGCTAATATTTTACCGTATTCCTAATGTACTTTTGCACCGTACTGTACGTCTCACATAAAGAGGGCTGGGGGGGGGGGGGGGGGGGTGTACAAAGTGTGACAAGGGGTAGAGGAGTCCTTAGTTTTGTGACATCACATTTCAGAATCTAATATTAACGAGGTAGAGAGTTAGGTTATAAAATCGCGTAATTTGAAATATTAATTAAAAAATAAATAATTAAAGTAAATATCAAATGAGTAGAATAGAAAAGCCAACATTTCTAAGTATAAACATTGCAAAACATGTGACGTCACACTAGGGGGGAAGGCTCTGAAATGTGACGACCTGTGACAAGGACGGGAGGGGGAAAAGGGGGGGCTTAAAAATCATGAAATTCGTGTGACGTACTTTATAGTTTGCCTCTAAGATCTATTATTGAACAGGAAGTGCTTACTATGACGTGCTTGGCTGTATATGGTGCGTTGTATTCTATTGTCTCACTAATTAAATGTACAGTCAGTATACAATTTATTAACTTGTGTTCCATTTTAAAAAGTTAACAGGTCAACGCGAAAACCGTATTATGCCCAGTTCCATTATTTGAAAAACGATTCGTTCTGGTTACGGAGGGTATTAAATTATACGAGGCGTGCTAAAAGTGACCGACGGACAACTGATGACAGCTGGTATTTAAAGTAAATTATGGAACTGTGTTATCGACTCGTAGTCGGTTGTTGCAACCCAACCGGAACGGTTAGTAAAGTAAGTACTTCTCAAATAACTACTAATGCCCGTTTCCAATACTGTGTCAAAAATAACTATCCGTTTTTCAGCAACCGACAATGAGTCGTTAATACGTTACTTAACCGTTCCATAATTTACTACCTATCCATGTCAGCTGTCATCAGTAGTCTTGTTGATTTTAGCATACGCTTCGTATTATTGATTACTATCCGTAAATATTGGAACCGGGCATAAGCTAATTTTTTTATAAAAATTATATATTTTTTGTATTAAATTTAGCATAGTGTGACAATCAATTAAAACCGAATTAAATATCATGGGGCTGACTGTACAATATATGTGAAAGAGACAATTTTTTCTGTATTATATATCTTTTTGTATGCGTTTTGTATAATGAGTTGTATTAATAGCTATTTTTATCGTTTTTTTATATATAAAATGAACTAAATATGGCGGCTGCTATGATATACATTATACATATTACAGTACTGTATCAACTGTGCTACTTTATGTTATAAGGGCAATGATATATACTATACTTTACTATTTCTATCTGTTTATCATTGATCTTGTGCAATTTTCAATTTTTCACAAAAATATATGTAAGCTGATAAAACAGCAAAATAAAAAAGCAGCATTGTAATAAATAAAACCAAAAAAGAAAACAAAATCACAGAACTTTATGATCAAAATTTGGAGATTATGCTTCAGGTTGAAAATACACTTTAAAAAATTTGAATATTGAGGTTACTTTGACTAACTAAATGGAACAGACGCGTGCATTTATTTATTTTTTGTATAAATAAAAGAAAGGTCCTTTTGCAAGAACAAAAATAGTAGTGAGAAAATGTAGTGGCGCCGCAGCGATTAGTAACGGAACTACAGAAATTACTATAAACAAAACAAATTACATAAACTATTCGTTTTTTTGTTCGAGCAAATGGTGTAGAAATAATTATCTTGACGTTTTAAAATGCAAAATGGCGCATGATAAATAAATACTACCAATATTATTGCCAATATAATATTGCCAATCGTTGAAAATTCCTTGATAAAGTAGACTGATCTAATTTTCCGTTCTAACAAAGACTTAACGTTGTATTAGTAATAAATGTTGTGAATGTGTACATAGTGTGTAGAATATTTTCGAAAAGGGCAACACCAATAATTATACGTTCATATATTTTCTTCTTTTTTTAAGTGCTGGTATTAAAAATATATGCTATTGGTGATTAACATAAGATCATATTACGAATACATACGTTTTGTATTCGAAATTCAACGAAGTTGACCAATTTTGTCCTGATTGCAAATATAAGTAAAAAAAAATAAAAAAAAATCTGAGCAAAGTACAGATCCTACACCAAAAATATTGTTTTGTGAATAAAGGTCCTAGGAACTAACGCTTTGCTAAAAAAACAATATGTTTTATGAATGAAAACTTATTTTAAAAATTCTAATTGATTAATTGCTTACACAAGATCTTAAGCGGTGTTTTTTTTAATATCAATAAATAATAAAAGTTAAAAGTCAGGGCCTCGAAAAAATATATATTTAAAATATCTACTAATATTAAAACGTATATTAGGTATTATAATTTATAAAAAACGGCGAAATCGTGCTTTTGTATTTTTATTTTGTAAAAATTACATTAGCCCCTAATTGTTGATATACGATAAAAAAATCGAAATACGTACATTAGATTCGATTGCAATTATATGTGGACGAACAATGTTTGATACTTTGGACTAACCGTTATTTAAGTTGCATTGCTAAAAGGTCTTTAATACGAAATCCATAATAAACCTATTGACAATACCAAATGCAAGCAAGCAAGAGTACTTTTAAATAAAGTTAATGATAAAGTTTTTATATCTGAAATGCTGGCCTATCGACGGGTCCTACTTGACAAACTCATAAAACAAATTAAAAGGAGAACGATTTAAATTAACTCAACATAAATGTGTATAAAATGACTGAGTGCTGAGTTCATATTTAACACTTTTTTTAAATTTAGGAATTACTTTCAATGTCATTTGTGTGACACGTTTTGACTTGGGTCTGGGTGTGCTGGGATGACGCCCCCGGTTAGTTTTCGTCGTCTGGTGCTTATATTACAAGAGGAAACCTTAGTTTGAGACCAGGGCGTCTACTCTTGAAAGCGAAACGAACATACGAAAGGTTTCGTTTTTGAAGATTGATCAAAAGTTAGGGAATTAAAACGTGATTTTTGATTTGTATAAATAATATTTTGTTTTTTGATAACGCTTTTTAATTCGAAGTGTGTTAGTTGCGATAATGAGCAATAAAACATACTAAACGTCATCGGATCCGACATATTTCGTTTTCAAGAGTAGACGCCTAGTAGTCCTAGCATGCACAAAACGTCAATTATATCGCATGAGACGACAAAAGTTTTGATACTGATTGGGTAATAATAGCACATCGCACTTGTTTTTTCAGCCAATCAGCAGCTGTCGCATTGATTTTGTCATTTCTTAAGAGCGCGATTAAAATTACTCGAGTGGCGCATGCTAGGCCTACAGGTGATTGTCTGGCGCATTTATTTGTTTATTTATATTGATAGAGAAGACAGTAGTGTTTACTTAATTCAACGGTTAAGTCCAAAAAGTATCAACACTGTTGAGTTGCAGTCGACTTAAGCATTTATTTAAAGACTTACGATTGATATTATAATTATAAACAAAACGAACGAGCAGCGATTAAAATATTATAATATGATTTATTAATTACTACTTGTAACTATTAAATAATAAAGAATAAGTAATTAGAATTTTAAAAATTCTCCTCGACTAGATGTGGTAGGAAATCTGAATTATTAGGTATTAAAAATTAATGGTCAAGACTAATTTGTGTATTGAGGAATTACGTGAATAGCGAGTAATTAAAATTACTGTAGTATTGATTTTTAATGCCACTCATATTATGTACATAGTACCAAAGAAATGATTTATTTCTGGCTTTGGCGAGCGCCATCTCTAAGGTTCCGGGTTCGATCCCCGGTCGGGTCAATATGGGAAACGAACTTTTCCATATTGTCTCGGGTCTGGGTGTTGTGGTACCGTCGTTGTTTCTGATTTCTGTAACACAAGTGCTTAAGCTTCTTACCACAGAATCAGAGCAATGTATGTGATGTTGTCCAATATTTATATTTATTATGGACAAACATGGCCATAATTTGACTTGACCCGATTTGTATGTTTCCAACGAATATTGAACTTTAAGTGATGAAAATTAAGTAAGAAATAGACTGGTAATATTTGATATATTTTATCTTCAATGGCATCTGCATTAAAAGCGATACTTCAGTAATTTTTTTAGTTTTTTTTTATCATTGGAGGTTATTTTCTTATTTAAAATTTAAGTCCCTTGAGCGTCAAGACTAATTAATAATTTGTTTAAAATTCAATTACTATGTCAGCATAATTATATATTTATATAGGGTTATTATAACATAGGGTTCATGGAAAAGAATAACAAAGAAACAATTTTGATTAAATGTTCTGAAAGAGTATTAATGTACACTTAAAAAGGCCTAACTCTTTTGTAAAATAACTGTTAATTTTTTTATTTTGTCTATGATTAAGAAAATAACTGAGGTGGAGTAAAATTTTTCGTTTTATAGTGTAGAAACAACTAAAACCAAACAGAAAATATTAACTAATGTTCAAGGGACATCAGAAAATGTGTGTCATATTGTATCGAGGCTATACTTTAAAAAAATACTTTTCGTGGATACGAAAATCAGTTACAGTTCTCACAGTTTTCTCACTCAAAAATTAATAATTAAAAAAATTAATTTCCCGCGTTTACCTAAACTTAAAATTCTTCTTGCGGGCCAGTATGGCGATGCTAACGGATAGGATATTACGGTATCAAATCCGTTGTCATCGCAATGTCGATTTGATGGTAGCCAAGCAAGAGCTTACCATCAGGCCGGGAGGAGCCTATATACTGCGCTACTATAAAAAAATGTTTTTAGCGGTCGAGATGTTCATTGGTTGGAATTCTGGATTAAATTTTAGGGGGTTTTTAAAGCACTATGAAATAAACAAATAATATTTTTTGTCGTGGTTTTAAAGGTACAAGGTAATTTTTTGATGTTGTTACGATAGACGAAACGCACAAACCAAAGGATTCCCTTGTTAAAAGATTAATCAAAATTTTGGCAGTTAAAAATAATATTTTGACAAAAATATCGGATAACCTAAGTAAATCAAACGATTCCAACTTTTGCCAATAGATGGCGCGGTTAACCAGATTGAAATATCTGTCATGGCTTCTAAAACGTTAAATTATAATTTTTGTGTGAAATTGTGAGAACTGTTATAAATATTTTAATTATTATTTGATAATGTATTTGAGTCGTGTAAGACGAGTGATGTAATCATGGAGTAATTCTTGCTGTATCGAGTCATATAGGTTAGATTATTTTGTATTTACTTTTTGATGAGGCTGTGTGGTTTTTGACTGAGAATTTAAAATAATATCTTTGTCTAATGATGTCAATTTAAGTCATCAATCAATTTTTATCATTTATTTAATTGATTATAAATAAGTAAATTTTATTGTTACGAAACTGATTTTATTTGTGTCCGTAGAGCGTCTTTACTTGTTGGCCACTATGTATTTCTTACATGATTTGTATGTGAATGTTAATTGTTTCTGCATTAACAGACGTCCATAAGCTAGGACCTCATTACCACTTAACATCAAGTGGGAGGAGGTCAATCTTGAAGTGTAATATAAAAAAAAGACAAATATTTTTTTTGTTTATAGGTGATTTTTTTTTAATGGTGGATAATGAAGTATTCTTACTTTTTATTTCTGAAAAAAAAAACTCTTGACAATGTGTAAATCTATGAGAACTTTTTGTTTATTTGTTTAAATAAAAAAATAAAGACTTTGTAACCAAAACAGACTTTAAAATTAGATAAATAAGATATGTTTTCATTTACTTTTTGGCTTTGATCCATGTAATAATAGATAACAGTATAAATAGTAGGATATGTACCTAGCATGAACAAAAATGGTACCTAATCGAGTATATTACGAGCTAGTTTTGTATGGCAATCTCAGTAGTTCCGATAAACACCGTTGCGGCGCTCCTTAGAATGCCATACTTTTTTCACACTGTACTATTCGATTACTCTTTTTCGTGCCAAATATACTGAAGTTCTACTCTCAAAAACGAAAAGAAAGGTTTCGTATTTGAAGATTTAATCAAAAGTTCGGGTGTAAAAACTAGGTTTTTGATTTTACATAAATTATTTGGTTTATGAATACGCTTAATTCACAATCCAAGGGAAATGGTTATGATTATGAGAAATAAAAATTGCCATCCGTCATCAGATTTGACATATTTCGTTTCTGGGAGTAGATCCTCTGGAATTGTGTTTAAATTTCGAGTTTCGTATATCAATGTAAATGGTTGATTTAGGTACCTAACCATTATTTATAAAGAAAAGACATTTATTGACCATTAATACACAGATACATACAGGAAAAAAACAAAAATAAAAAGGGTATAATTATAGACAAAGTGAAAATGTACAGAGTGGTCAATAGGTGCCTGCCTCAGCATAAGCTTCAGTGGTATGGTATTACATATATACCAATGATACCACTGCAGCGCTGGTCTTTCGACAGTACCTTGACGAGTGACGAGTGTGAATAGAAAAACAACATATTTTATTCCAAAAATATAATTAATTATAATGAAAACGACGCTAATGGTTGTTCGAGAACGAATGAGTGAACGAGTTTATTGGCTAATTTAGACACATACACATTCTTACAGCTAGGTGGCAGCACTTTTGTTAATTTTGATACAAAATCGACATTTTTAATATATATATTTTTTTTCAAATATTAAATTTTCTCTCAAAAACCACATCACCCAGTCGCGATAGTGTACGACGCTTAATGTATATAAAATAGCGATATTTATTTATTCATAACCTTGTGTGGGAGTGATTTGTGATTTAGTACCGTAGCGTAGGGGCGCCGTACGTTAAAAATGTTGTGAAGAAATATATTGAAATATATATAATTTCTCTTAATTAATTGTTTTATTTGTCTGACCTCTGGGTAGGTTTTCCAACTTTTTTTGTAAGTGATTGGACTATATTGGATATCACACACATTGCTTTAATTCTATGGTAAGAAGCTTAACTTCCAGGCCACTTTGTATATGACGCCAAGCTTACCCCACGCCTGGCGTCTCCGGTCCCAGCAGCGGATCTGCTGTGCGGCTCCGCTGCCTACCGCCACTGTGGACCTTCGAGATTCACTCCAGCTCTTCCTCCGAGAGCCAAATGGAGTCCCGAGTTCCACCGGCCGGGAGGGATAGTGAGGCTGGCAAACGCAATACCGCATCCTCCTCTTCCTCCGCGGTTTACCTCAGCCGTTGCGGGCTTGCCGCTAAGTTTGTTACTTTAATCATAGTTCAGCTACTAGACAATAGATGGCGTTAGCTTGTATAGAAATGTTTTTAAGTGCGAAACAATTTCGTCGGCCTGTTGTTTTATGGCTAATAGCATCTTCAATTTCTAAAAGTATTTGTTGGTGAAATATAGTTTTGAAAAAGTGGCTCCGCAGCTGTAAGTGGCATGTTTATATATTTTTATTGAGAGGAAGTTCAGCTACTCAACAATAGATGGCGTAAGTTGCATGGAAATGTAAGGAGGAAGTGTTACATTGTGGGACACTGATACGATAGGTAAGTCCTGCCTGTCACGTTATGGGCTTGGGTATAGTCAAGTTCTGAGTCTGGACAAATCAGATATTTTAAACCTATTGAAATAAATAAATATAAATAAATAAACATAAACATGTTGGACAACATCACATACATTGCTCTGATTCTGTGGTAAGTAGCTTAAGCACTTGTGTTACAGACCCGAGACAAAAAAAAAGTTCATTTCCTATATTGAAATATATATTTTTTACATTTTATTTATTTCTATAACTTCTTAACATGGACAAAACTCACTACATTTTTACTGCGAACGAGTATATACCTAGAAGTAACTTGTATTGTAATTGCCGAAATGTCTTATCTTCCATCGACAAAAGCAGACAGTTTAGTTATTATAAAAAATACGCCCATGGTTATGCGTCCTTTAATGAGTAGTAAGTATTAGGTAGTGATCAGCGCCGGTTCTAGGATTACTGGCGCCCTGGACGAATTTCCGCCAGCGCCCCTGTAAAAGCGTATACCAATACATCGATTTAGGGCAATACATCTGGGTACCTCAGGGTAGCTTTCTAGCGCCCGTTCAAGTCCGAGCGCCCTGGGCTGTTGCCCAACCGCGCGCCACCCTAACGCCGACCCTTGTAGTGACAAAATTGCAGTGGCACTGAAGCGGTGGGTAGTGAATCAACAGACGTTATTCTACAAAATTAGCACTACTTAAAACTGCTCAATCACCGTTTTTGTTGCGTTTTTTTTTATATTGCACTTCAAGATTGACCTCATCACATCTGATGTTAAGTGTGGTAATGAGGTCCTTGCTCAAGAGCGACAAGTACAGCATAATAAATCTGTTACTGGACGTGTCGTTCTTACCTTGAAGGCTTGACTCCTGCTACTAATGTAGCACCCCCGGAAGCTCTGGTAAGAGTAGGTACTGCAAAAAATATAGTATGTAATACTTAACTGAGGGTCTATTCCCAAAAACGAAATATGTCGGATACGACAACGGAAAGCAATTTTAATTCTTATACAGGCCCAGCATACGCAATACGTCAAATTTATCGCATGAGACAACAAAAGTTTCGATACTGTTGATTGGCTAATAGCACACCGCACTCGTGTTTTCAGCCAATCAGCAGCTGACGCACTTGACGCTGACTGATCGACTTTGACGTTTGTTAAGAGCGCGATAAAATTTAGTCGCATTCACTTCGAATGCTAATTGCGTTTTCATGAAACAAAAATATGATTTATGCAAATAAAAAAACCACCTTAAGGAAGACCGCAGCCAAATAACGATCACTTCGGTGTTGTGGTGTTCCTGCGTGTGAGTAAGGTTTCCAGAGCTCTTGGGGGGTGCTACATTAGAAGCTGGGGTCCAGCCTTCAAGGTAAGGGTAAACACATCCAGTAACAGATTTATTATCCTGTACTTGTCACCCTTAAGCTAGGACCTCTTAACGACTTAACATCAGGTGGGATAAGGTCAATCTCGAAGTGCAATAAAAAAAACAAAACAAATAATAAATATATAATAAATAAATGCGCCAGACAATCACACCAATCACCTGGTCTCAAACTAAGGTTTTCCCTTGCACTATGAGCACCAGACGACGGATACTAACTGGGGGCGTCATGCCAGCACACCCAGACACAAGTCAATTTAGAAAAGTTCGTTTTTTTCTAATTTGCCCGACCGGGAATTGAACCCGGGACCTCTCACGCTTTGGCCGCCTCTCTTACAAACTGCGCCACCGAGGTCGTCTTTGGATTTATTATTTCCGAAAATACTGATCCCAACAAATTACGGTCATCGCTTCCCCTCTTTGTGTCAAGTTACTAACAAGTGGATTTTTGTTGATAGTTCCGTTCAAGCATTGTTTGGGTACGCGATTACAGTTGAATGACGTGCGGTGAGATAACAAGTAATGGGCTTTTGTTTTGGTTTAGAATTTGAGTCTGGGTGTTGTGGTACCGTCGTTGCATGTATATGTCGGTATGGTTTGAATTTAAGGGCGACCAATACAGCATATAAATAAACTAGCGACCCGCCCTGGCTTCGCACGGATGTAATGTAAATACTTAGGAATATTGGCTTTTCTATTCTTTATTGCAAATGAAAACCTTTCTCTTGAATCACTCTACCTATTAAAAAACCGCATCAAAATCCGTTGCGTAGTTTTAAATATTTAAGCGTACATAGGGATATAGGGACAGAAAAAGAGACTTTGTTTTATACTATATAGTGATAAATAAATATAAATATTTGACAACATCACATACATTGCTGTGATTCTGTAAGTAGCTAAAGCACTTGTGTTGCAGAAATCAGAAACAACGATGGTACCACAACACCCAGACCCGAGACAATATAGAAAAGTTCGTTTCCCATATTGACCCGACCAGGGATCGAAACCCGGTACCTCAGAGATGGCGCGACGCCAAAGTCCGGCACGCTCGCCTCTCGGCTACGGAGGTCATATTAAATCTGTTACTAGAGTTGTCGCCCTTACCTTGAAGGCTTGATCCCAGCTCCTAATGTAGGACCCCCAGGAGCTCTGGAAACCTCACTGGTGTTTAATTTATCGATATTTATTATTATTCATTATGCTGTAATCCATACTCAAATGTTTACTGTTACCGCACCCATAAACGGACTACCTGCACGACCCAGCGGTTGACTGGTAGAGAATGCTCCTAGCATTAAGTCCACCTTTTGTACTTTTTATTTTGTGCAATTTTTAAATAAATAAATAAAAAGTGCAAAATTTTATCGCCCAGCTTCCCATCATTACAAACGGAGTTCTTACATTAAATTTCCTTTGCAAAGTCCTGAGGGTTCCCTAAACTTGTGTTGTTTAAAGGCCCTTTAGCATGACAACCTCTTAACACTTGGCAGCAATTAAGGAAGGGCCGCTGGTAACCCAAGCTGCTTGTTAGCGGGACCTGGTGTAGGCCGGGCGTCGAACGACAAAAACTGCGCGCATTCGGTTTTGGCTCAAATGTGATGGGTATAATAATCATTATAATAATAACACTGATAGACCGTGATTTTGTAATCTTTTTGTTGTCAAAAGAATCAACTCGTTTTTAAATATTTATTTTATTTTATTTAAAAATGTGTGAGCACTTAAATTTCAGAAGTGAGTTATTTCTAGGTAAAAAGTTACATGAGACTGGAGCGTATAATCGTAGAGTATTTCAGGACTCAAGGTCACACCCACGAGATTGACGATTCATTGTGAAATCATTCAGTTTTGGAACAATATGTAAAATTTTCATGAAAACAAGAATAAAAATACTACTACTACCTTACTCATAAATACCTCATGCTTGGTTTTGTTTAATTAAATAAATTGTATTAACATACTTCAAAAAAAGAAGAAGGTACAGTCGCTGTCAGATATATTGGGACAGACAAAGTGACCAAATACTTCTGAACAGTTTAAAATGTCAATAAGTTCGATACACACAACTAACCAATAACATCTGAACACTCATAACGTCAATATATGTCACGCACGTCATGTGTCTCATTTAGCTACCTGTGTGAAATGATTTTTTGATTCGAACAAATGGTTCCTGAGATAATTCAAAATGGCCGTCATTACAAGATGGCGGAATTAATTTAATAATTTTATTTTATTTTTAATGAAGAATAGTGAACGTAACAGTTTGGGCTATGTATGGTCTTATTCCGTAAACATAAGGACTAATCTCGATTTGTCAGGGAAACTGTTTTCTCTACCTAAAGGTTGTTTCGAAGAGATCATTATTTAACAACAAGGCCGCCAAAATCGTATTATAATTGGTCGACAAAACTTTCTATACAAACTATTTCCGTAAGGTAACGTGCAATAACGTGTAAGGAACGTATGTTCTTTACTAAAAGTGGAAGTAGTTCCGCCGTGCTAGGTGTTATCTGCTCAGGGACAAAGCCCAAGTATCAATCTTGGTTTGTTGTATATATAGTTAGTGGTTACGAAAACTCTGACATCGCGTTGTAGGATCGATGTATCAATGGCCTAATCGTGCATTACGTATGGAGCGTTGTTTACTACGCCAATTCTGCTGACGCTGTTTTTGTGTCGACTTGTAGGTCATGTCGTAGGTCGGCACAGTACTCCCCCCCTTTGGGCACAAAAGTATATCTTTAAATTATTTTTTGACATTTTTCAAGATTTTTTTATTATTAATAAACATTAGTAATGTTTAAAAAATCTAGTTATGCCCTCCTAGTCTAATCGTAATACATACAGGAAATCTTTACAAGAGAACAGGAGACGACACGCGCGCGCCACGCGGCCAACGGCGGAACTACGCCCTTGGGATCACAAAAGATAAATTAAGTTGCTTGTTTTTTATTAATCTTTTGTTGACGAGATAGAGAGCTGATATATTCTTAGGAGAGATAGATAAATGTACTTTATTAGCTGTGCCCGCGACTTCGTTTGCGTGGACCTTTCGTGTCGGTTTTACCCCTATCTCCCCTAATATCCGAAACAAAAAGTAGTCCATATTTTAATCCAAGTTTTGAGCTATATTTGTACCAAATTTTAAATCACTAACTTTTAAAAAATTTCGCTCAAAACCGCGTATCGCGCACTCACTTGGAGGAGCCAATATACTGCGCTACAATAAAAAAAAAGTACATTGTTTTTATAAAGAGTGTCTATTCTCAAAAACTAAATGAATAAAGAAACGTTTTCTTTAGAAGCTTTGGAATTGAAAATGTGGTTTTTGATTTGCACAAATAACACTTTGATTTTTGAAGACGCTTAATTACGATTATTCGAATCAAAATTGCTTTTCGTCATCGGATACATATTTAGATTTTTTGCTATTATTATTTCGAATATTAGTAACCATAAGAGATATCTTTTAATAGAGATAGGACTGAACTGGAGCAGCCCGATTGGTGAAATACCTCCACTTTACAGAAGACCGCAGCCAAATAACAATCACTTCTGTGTTGTTGTGTTCATGCGTGTGAGTAAGGTTTCCAGAGCTCCAGCGGGTGCGACATTAGTAGCAGGGGTCAAGCCTTCAAGGTAAGGGCGACAAGTCCAGTAACAGATTTGTTATGCCCTTAAGCTAGGACCTCATTGCCACTTTACATCAGGTGGGGTGAGGTCAATCTTGAAGTGCAATTTATAAAATAGAAAAACACCTAATTCAACTAAATTTCTGACATTCGTTTGTTAATTCATAGGACAGAGAGCACTTACTGAAGGCTTAGATTTTAATTTTACAGAAAAAATCATCCTACGATAACTTGCGGTCAGCTCAGTTGGAAGAGCAGCACGCGCGATACGTGAAGGTCGTAGGTTCGACTCCCACGGCGACGGGAGATTAATTTTTTCTAATTCTTTCAAATATTAGCAACCTTATGGCGGACCTACGCATGTTATTAACTCCTAACCCTGTAATTGTCTACAAAGGGGATATAGGATAATCCAATAAGGGCTATCGAAGGGCGGTAAAAGGCGACGCACCTGTCAAATCGCGCCGAAAAAAGATCAATTGCGCCGCCCATAGAGAGGACGGCTGTTTCGCGAGAGAACCAGGAAAAAAGTAATATTTTTCTTCTTGTTTTTATGAGAAATAATTTCACAGGCACCTTTTTATTAATTTGGACGTAGGAAATACTGATTGAGCCATAAGTCGACCATGTCCAAGTGGGCACTTATTAAACTTGTGCCAAACCTATTATTTAGGTTAGGATAGGTTAGATTTTTTTTTTGATGCCGGATTAAATTTTTATTATTTGATCGAACCCGTTTTTTTATTATTCTTTAGTTGATGATATAGAGATATGATATAATCTTATGATTATTTATACTCTTTTTGTGCATACGCTGCTATATTAATATCTTTTACAGCGTGATGTTTTACTTACACGTCCTTTATGTATCGCGCGTTTTTTTATATTGCACTTCAAGATTGACCTCATCCCACCTGATGTTAAGTTGTAATGAGGTCCTAGCTTAAGGGTGACAAGTACAAATTCAAATTCAATATTCTTTTATTCATGTAAATTACACCAGTAATATTTATGAAACGTCTATATAATGAAATGACGCTACAGCATAATAAATCTGTTACCGGACTTGTCGCCCTTACCTTGAAGGCTTGACCCCTGCTACTGATGTAGCACCCCCAAGGAGCTCTGGAAACCTTACTCACACACAGGAACACAACAACACAGAAGTGATTGTTATTTGGCTGCGATCTTCTGTAAGGCGGAGGTATTTCACCAGTCGGGCTGCTCCAGTTCGAGCGATAAATCGCTATGCCCTACCTCTCTCGCGTGCTGCTCTTCCAATGACGCAAAGGGATATTTTTTTATATATTGTTACATTTTTTAAGTTAAAAGTTTTGTTCTTTTATGAGCAGGTTCAAAATGAAACATTATTACATCAGCTTCCTATCAGAGAAATTCTCGTAAAATTTCAGAGATTAGCCGCATAAAAATTGTAAAAAAGATTTTTTTTGGTTTACGAGTATACCGTATATTTATTCATATGCATGCAGTTAAAAGCGGTTACTTAAATATCACAAGCAGAGACTCCAATTTTATTTATATGTATAGATATATCCGAGTAAATAAGGCCGACTGTTTTTTCTCTTTCTATTGTCTCCCGACGAATTAAAAAAAGGTTTATTCTAAATATTTCTTCGTTTTACATATAATTCAGCGCAGAAAACCACTTCACATTTAAAAAAAAACTAATTTTTAACAAATATGACATCTTGCATACTAATATCCATAATATAATAAAATCACGACAATATAGAAGCTTCTGTTCAGAAAATTAAAAGAGTTGAGTCGTATCGACCTGCGAAATTGAATATCGCACCCCAATACGTTCCGACCACCCTATCACAGTGGCATAAGGCTTAAATTTCTGCACCGCTCCCGTAATAACCCTCCCAAAAGACTTCGAAAGTTAAGTTATCAAAACGAGCTTTATGCCTCGGTGATAAGGATGTGTTTGGTTTGTACGTGTTAGGCGGTCGATACGAAATATGGAGTTATTACAAGAGGAATGTTCCACTTTGATCCAGATTGATTCTTACTGGTTTTAGTGTACGAAGATAGGGCTGTCAAGAAAATATAAATAAAATTACATTTCTACAATTTGTATGTAGAATATTTCTGACAACTTCCGTAGGTAACCAAGAGTAATATAATGGCACGGCCCCTTGTCTGGGGTCCGAGGTTTGATTGCTGGTTGAGTCTATATTTGTCTCGGGTCTGGGTGTTGTGGTACAGTGTGGTTGTTTCTGATTTCTGTTACAAAAGTGCTTTTGCTATAATAGCAGAATCAGAGCAATGTTCTATATGATTTTGTTAAATGTCTATAGTAATATATATTAAATTGGAGTGTCTGTTTGTAATCGTAAAATAACCATGTTTTACTAAATATATACATATGTAATAATTATAATCATGATCATAATCAATTCATTTATTCGTGTTGGTTACATATAACACTTATGCATCGTCAAAATGAATATAAACCAAAATTGAAGCTACAGCCGGTTCGGAACCTAATCCTACCGAGAAGAACCCGTCAAGAAACTCCTTAAAGTAGTTATCCTAGTCTTTACAATATTTTGGGCTAGAGAACTTAACAATATAGTGTGCGAGCGAGCAAATAATCATATCCATATATGTTTATTATTAAAATATTCATCAAGTTTGTAGTATATTTTAATGATAAACATATATGGACATGTAACGTACACATACTAAAATGTAATATTATTTAAATTTTTGTCCTTCTGTCTGTTTTCTTCCTGAAACGTCCGAACTGATTGATTGTATGATGTAATAAGGAGTTCGTCTACTTATATTTTAGAAGTATCTATTTTCTATTTTGGGTGAAGCGATGGCTGGCACATATGCTTCACCCAAAATAGAACATAAATATATTTCTATTTCTATTATTTACTTCAAACCATAAATTCCAAGAACATTGTTTTTATGTTTTCCAAATTCCTTAGCGACAACCCTATCCCTTTGTCGTTGTCCACGGTACACGAATAATTTAATCATTCCCAGTTTAGTTTTAATCTAATTTGCCATAATTTTGTAATTAACCGTGATTACATTCGGTACCGAAGGGTCACAGGTTCGATTATTATATAATAAGAACTTATTAAGTCAAAATAATGAAGAGGATATGTAATCCCTAATAATATTATAAATGCGAAAGTAACTTTGTCTGTTACGCTTTCCCGCTTAAACCTTTTAACCGATTTTGATGAAATTTGGCACAGACAATCTTTTTTTTTTTAATAATTGATTTTTAATTGTTATTTTACAATTGACAAACTAACTGTGTGTCTTAGTGCAAAATTAGTAATAAGTTTAGCTTTCATTTGTAAAAAAAACTACTGAATTTATTGCCGGTATCTTCTCTTTAGTTATAGGTTCCGAACCGGAGGTAGCTTCTTTGCTTTATATAGAGACTATTCATAAGTATTACTAATGTAATCTATGTGAATAAAAAAATATTGATTTTGACTTGACTTTAGACCCTGAGAAAGGACATAGGCTACCTTTTACATTGCTCTGATTCTAAGGTTGTGTTACAGAAATCAGAAACATGAGTAAGAGTATTTGAAAATTTTGATTGAAAGTAGAAGTAGAAAATAACTTTATTCATGTAAGCTTTACAAAAGCACTTATGAATAGTCAGTACAAGTTGAGTATTCTACCGCCGTGTTCGGAATGTTGATCATGTCGAGAAGAACCGGCAAGAAACTCGACACTTACTCTTTTCAAATGTAACAATGTGTCCTTAAACTAGGTACTTAAATAAAGTATACAAAGCTATAGTAAGATTTCAAAGAATTAAGTTATTCTAGACCCATACATTTTTGTCATTTAAATAATCTTCAATTTTTTAGTAGCCCTTTTTTATTAAACAATTTTTAACATGAGTCTTAAATCTATGCATGGGCAACTGGATAACATTTTCAGGTAACTTGTTAAATAATTTAACGCTTAAACCCACAAAGGAATTACTTATCTTATGTAGTCTTAGATATGGAACAGCAAGATTGTGTTTAACCAAGAATTTCTTCTGTTTCTGAGTAGTTTAAGATATGAAGCCACTGCTGAAGCTTCATCTTACATTTTTGATAAGTAAGCGGGTATTACAAGTTTTATTTACAAGATTGTATAAATAACAGCTAAATAAAATGTGAAACAAGTGGGCTTTAGTCTATGAATAAAATTGGAGTGTCTGTTTGTAATATTAAAATAACAGCTTTTTACAAATAAAAATAATTGAAAGCTTTCGTTTGGTTTGTAAGAATATATCCCAGGCGTCAAAAGTCGTATTCACACAAAACATTACAATACGTCGCTCTCTCAGACATCAAAGGGCGCCGCTTCCTAACGCAACTTATTAGCGCAATCAACCCTAAACCCCCCCTCTTATTAGGGCCTGTCAACACTGCTTATGTCAATCGTTATAAGCTGGCGATCGGTGACTCGATTATGCCCGGTTAAAATATTTTACGATTCGTTTTCTGTAGGAAATGACAATCCGTTTACTACGAGTCGTTAATTCTAATTTCAAATTTACTTTCCATATCAGCTGTCATCAGTCGGTCGTTTTTAGCTTACGTCTTGTGTAATTAATTACTATTCGTATCTAGAATGGATCGTTTTTCAAATATTGGAATTGGGCATTCGTTTAGATTATTGGGTTTGGATATTAGGTTTTTGAGAGAGGTAGGGCATAGCGATTTATCGCTCGAACTGGAGCAGCCCGACTGGTGAAACACCTCCACCTTACAGAAGACCGCAGCCAAATAACAATCACTTCGGTGTTGTTGTGTTCCTGCGTGTGAGTAAGGTTTGCATAGCTCCTGGGGTGTGCTACATTAGAAGCAGGGGTCAAGCCTTCAAGGTAAGGGCGACACGTCCAGTAACAGATGTATTTATGCTGTACTTGTCGCACTTAAGCTAGGACCTCATTACCACTTAACATCAGGTGGGATGAGGTCAATCTTGAAGTGTAATATAAAAAAAAAAGATTAATACCCGGTTACAATATTTTAAAAACGAACCCTTCTAGTTAACGGTTGGTTATAAATTATACAAGGCGTTAAAATTACCGACAGACCACTGATGACAGCTGTCATGGAAAGTAATTTATGGATCAGTATTAGCGACTCGTCGTCGGTTAGAGAAAAAAAGGATTGTAATTTTTTACTGATTACGAATCGTAAAATATTGTTATACTAGCTGTGCCCGCGACTTCGTTCGCGTGGACTACATCATTTTATGGTCGGTTTTACCCCTGTCTCCCCTAATATTCGAAACAAAAAGTAGTCTATATTTTAATCCAAGTTTCGAGCTATATTTGTGCCAAATTTCATATCTCTAACTTCAAAAATAATCATTTTTCCATATAAACTTCCAAAGGTGGGGTAACCCCCCTCCCCCCCTTATTTTCTAATAAAAAGTAGCCTATGTCCGTTCTTGAGATTCAACGTATACCTATACCAAATTTCATCAAAATCGGTTGAGAGGTTTAAGCAGGAAAGCGTAACAGACACACAGACAGACAGACATATTAGAAAATAAGGGGGGGATGGGGGTAATACCACCTTTGAAAGTTTATATGGAAAAATGTTTATTTTTGAAGTTAGAGATATGAAATTTGGCACAAATATAGCTCGAAACTTGGATTAAAATATATACTACTTTTTGTTTCGAATATTAGGGGAGAAAGGGGTAAAACCGACAATGAAAGGATGTAGTTCACGCGAACGAAGTCGCGGGCACAGCTAGTTAAATATAAATATGGGGCAGCATCGCACACATTGTTCTGATGCTGTGATCAGTAACTAAAGCATTACAGGAATGAGAAACAACGACGGTACCACAACACCCAGAACCGAGGAAACAGAAAAATTAGTTTCACAAATTCACCGGACCGGCAATCGAACTGTGCTTCAGAGATTAACGCTAAATCTCGGTACTACCACTTTTCGGCTATAGAGGTCGCCAAATGTACTGCTAATGCCCTTAATGGACTATTAAGTTTGTACTGGGGTGATTTCAACGGCGTTAGCGGACTGTCAAAGGTTAAATCGCGCCTAGGGAACTGACATTTCGCGCAAAATGGCTGCCGCTGTCACCTTTCCACAGCTGATGACATAAACGTTTTATTGACCAGTTTTAGCGAATAATTTATGAATTCCCGGTTGCAATATTCGAAAAACAACCAGTTCTAGTTACGTAATAGTAATATAAGTACTATACGACGCATAAGCTTAAAACGACAGACGGACTACAGATGACAGCTGATATGGAAATAATGGAACGGTATTAACGACTCGTAGTCGCTAGTATAACAATATTTTACGATTCGTAATCTGTAAAAAATAACAACCCTTTTTTTCTCTAACCAACTACGAGTCGCTAATACTGATCCATAAATTACTTTCCATGACAGCTGTCATCAGTGGTCTGTCGGTAATTTTAACGCCTTGTATAATTTATAACCAACCGTTACTAGAAGGGTTCGTTTTTAAAATAATGAGTGAAATAATGGAACGGTATTAACGACTCGTAGTCGGTTGGAGAAAAACGGATACTTATATCCGGTTCTAATATTCGAAAAATGATGCATTATAGTTACGCATAGTAATAAACCATACGTGTCGTAAATTAAAAACAACTGTCGGGCTACTTGTAATAGAAGATAGAAGTGTTTTATTTTAGCGATCATTAAGTTGTATGAAGTAGTGAGTGATCAATAAAATATAGACTAGTATTAAATTTATTTATTTATTTATTTGTTAATTAATTAATTTATTTATTTATTTATTTATTTATTTATTTATTTATTTATTTATTTATTTATTTATTTATTTATTTATTTATTTATTTATTTATTTATTTATTTATTTATTTATTTATTTATTTATTTATTTATTTATTTATTTATTTATTTATTTATTTATTTATTAAAAAAACTGAAGAATTAATTTGTTTAATTAAACGTTATTATCTAACAAGTTACAAGTTAGAATTGATAAAAATACTATGTAAAAATATGTGGTAATTTTTCGATTTTTTATTTTTTATATTGCACTTCAAGATTGAAATCTGACCTGACGTTAAGTGGTAATGAGGTCTTAGCTTAATGGCGATAAGTAGGTACAGCGTTATAAAGCTGTTACTGGACTTGTCCCTTACCTTGAAGGTTTGACCTCTGCTATTAATGTATTTGTTTCTTTATTAAATTACCATCACGAAAACGAAATATTTCCCCTTAAAAGTGGGGGAGTGGGAAATAATACAATGTCAAAACACAAATGCCTATTACACCTTACAAGAGAAACACGTGCGTCTATAGAAAAGATGGTGCGTGCACACAATTAGATGAAATTGAGTGAACTAATACCATTTGGTGTGGAGCTGAACAATTACTTGTTTTGGTTTGGTTGATTTGTTGAGTTAATTTGATAAAAGGGGAAATTGGGGTTGTTTAATAAGACGCGTTGAATTATTTGGTATAGACGCTGGTTTAGGGTAAGCAAAATTAAATATAATAATAATATTAAACTTAACATAAATATAAATATATTGGACAACATCACATACATTGCTCTGATTCTGTGGTAAGTAGCTAAAGCACTTGTGTTACAGAAATCAGAAACAACGACGGTACCACAACACCCAGACCCGAGACAATATAGAAAAGTTCGTTTCCCATATTGATCCGACCGGGGATCGAACCCGGAACCTCAGAGATGGCGCGACGCCAAAGTCCGGCACGCTTGCCTCTCGGTTACGAAGGTCGTCGACATACATTGCTCTGATTCATCATTCAGAAATCAGTAACAAAGATGATACAACAACACCCAGACCCGAGACAATATAGAAAAGTTTGTTTTTCCACATTGACACGACCGTTGCCGTCTTCTGTAACACAAGTGTTTAAAGCTACTTACCACAGAATAAGAGCAATGTATGTGATGTTGTCCAACGAACTTTCCTATATAGTATCGGGTCTGGGTGTTGTGGTACTGTCGTTCTGATTTTTAAAACACAAGTGCTTAAGCTACTTACCACGGAATCAGAGCAATTTATGTTATGTTGTCCAATATTTTATTAAATGTAAAAGTAAAATATAGAGTGTTTGTTTGTTATATTAAAAAATATATAATAATTAATCTAATATGTGAAAGTCGTGGGTTTGAATCCTGCACCCCAAGGGAAGATGCTGTACCAACCTACGACATGACCTACAAGTCGACACAAATACAGCGTCAGCAGAATTGGCGTAGTAAACAACGCTCCATACGTAATGCACGATTAGCCGATCAATACATCGATCCTACATCGCGATGTCAGAGTTTTTGTCGCCACTAGCTAATATACAACAAACCAACATTGGTAGTTAGGCCTTGGTCCCCGAGCAGATAACACCTAGCTCGGCGGAAGTACTTCCACTTTTAGTAAAGAACATACGTTCCTTACAATGACATTTTTCTTTTTTTATAAAATACCCATTTAAAGTGCGGTAGTACGGCTGTAATTTTCTGTTGAACATAATACTCGTACAATTTTATCAAAAGAACATCTCAACTCAAAAGTTCCCATAACATTTTGTTTAATTAAAGGCCCTAAGTGGCTTACACAGCAACTCTCTTAACGTCGCCAGACTGAACGTGGGCTATCTGTAATCCGTCTCTCCCCTACCGTGCTGAAGTAGCGATTCGTCGATAAATGTAAGGGCTATTAATATTGGCTTGTATTGACAACAACGCAGAATTGAGTCAACAAAACAACACTCAAATAGAAGTGTTTTTTGTAGTAAATAGAAAGAAAGAAAGATTTATTACTTAAATAGCGACTACCGCCCCGGCTTCGCACGGATGTAATGTAAATAGTTAGAAATATTGACTTTTCTATTCTACATTGCAAATAAAAACCTTCCTCTTGGATCACTCTATTTATTAAAAAAAAACGCATCAAAATCCGTTGCGTAGTTTTGAAGATTTAAAGGGATATAGGGACAGAGAAAGCGACTTTGTTTTTTTATACTATGTAGTGAAGACATCACATCAACAGCTAAGGAATGCATTAATTTGTCATCAACACACAATATCTTCGTTACGAGCGCTGCGATCTATATTATCTGTAAGTTAAAGAAACATATTTATTACTAGCGGTCCCGGCGAACCTCGTTTCGCCTTAGAGGATTTTCCCGCGCATTCGACGAAAGACATTTTAAGACTCATTTTTCTACACCTTCGGTTATATTGTTCAAATTTTACCAAGGATCCCTAATTTTGTAGCCTATGTCAAATTGGAAGAATGTGACATTATATTGGTGAAAGATTTTTTTTAATCGGCCCAGTACTTTTTGAGCATATTCATTACAAACATACAAAAATAGGTACAAATCTTTCCTCTTTATTATATTAGTATGATATGATATATTTTGAGCTTTAGGAATTTTTGTCCTATAAATACTAAAGTCCCTTGTATATGTATGTTCTTACACAGCGGGGAGCTATGAAATATGTGTTATAAGCCTTTACTTGCCTAATTATTTTGCCTGCCTACTTGCAGCTATATTAAAACTATTCATTAAAATAAAACAAGAAAACCAAGTTGAAGGCGATTTATATCAACAATTATACTATTAAATAAATCCAATTGTAATACTTAAACAGGTAATTGTCATATAAGTACACATATACAGAAAGGCGACAGAAAAGAAAACAACAAATAAAATCCCTGCTAATATTATAAATACTAATAATATACATTGAACCTCAAGAACGGACGTAGGCTAATATAAGGGGGAGGGGGATGGGGTAATATCACCTTTGAAAATGTTTATTTTTTAAGTTAGAGATATGAAATTTGGCACAAATACAGCTCGAAACTTGGATTAAAATATAGACTACTTTTTGTTTCGAATATAAGGGGAGATAGGGGTAAAACCGATCATTAAAGGATATAGTAGATATAGTCAATAAAAGGTAGCCTATGTCCTTTCTCAGGGTCTAAAGATTGTCAGTGCCAAATTTCATCAAAATCGGTGGAGAGGTTTAAGCGGGAAAGAGTAACAGACAGACAGAGTTACTTTTGCATTTATAATATTAGTAGAGATGTATGTTTTTAAATTTTCATTATTACTTGTGTGTCTTAGTACAAAACTAATTACAAATTCAGCTTTATTTGTAATATGAACGAAAGAGTTTCTTGCCGGGATCTTCTCTATAAGTTATAGTTTCCGAAGGTAGCGTCATTCTCCTTATATAGACGGTTCGTAAATATTACTGGTGTAATTTACATGAACAAAATAGTATTACAACTACAATACTTTTTTTATATTGCACTTCAAGATTGACCTCATCCCATGATGTTAAGTGGTAATGAGGTCCTAGCTTAAGGGCGACCAGTACAGGATAATAAATCTGTTACTGGACGTGTCGCCCTTACCTTGTTGGCTTGACCCCTGCTTCTAATGTAGTACACTCCAAGAGCTCTGGAACCTTACTCACCCGCAGAAACACAACAACACAGAAGTGATTGTTGGTCTTCTGTAAGGTGGAGGTATTTCACCAGTCGGACTGCGCTAAATCGCTATAAAACCTCTCTCTTTGACGTTGAATAAAATAAATCTTGATTCTACATCAATAAACGCACCCAAAATAAACAATTCCTGGCCCAAAATCAAATCAATTACTCGTACAATTTCACTAACGAAATTTTTCAATGCGATTATTTCGAGCGTGCGCGTACAAAGTGTGTTGTTAAACGTTCTTCGCAATAATGGAATATAATAGTGGATTATTGCTGATAATTGTCAGACCCCAAGTTTGGGAGCAAACAATGTAGGAATTAGGGGAGAACGTGTGAGTCCCTGAGGGGTCACAGTGGAGTGGGGCGTCAGTAATTTAAGTTTTAAAGAGAGGTAGGGCACAGCGATTTATCGCTCGAACTGGAGCAGCCCGACTGGTGTAATACCTCCACCTTACAGAAGACCGCAGCCAAATAACAATCACTTCGGTGTTGTTGTGTTCCTGCGTGTGAGTAAGGTTTCCAGAGCTCCTGGGGGGTGCTACATTAGTAGCAGGGGTCAGGCCTTCAAGGTAAGGACGACAAGTCCAGTAACATATTCATTATGCTGTACTTGTCACCCTTAAGCTAGGACCTCATTACCACTTAACATCAGGTGGGATGAGGTCAATCTTGAAATGTAATATAAAAAAAAAAGTTTAAATAATTCATCATTACTAACGAGTTTAGGCTAGTTTTGACTACCTCCGTAGTCGAAAAGCGAGGATATTGGCGTCGTGACATCTGTGAAGCCTCAGGTTCGATTCCCGGTCGGGTCAATATGGGAAACAAACATTTCTATATCGTTTCGGGTTTGAGTGTTGTGGTACCGTCGTTGTTTCTTATTTCTGTAACACAAGTGCTTAAGCCATTTACCACAGACTCAGAGCAACGTATGTGATGTTTTCCAATATTTATATTTTTAAATATACCTATTACTTTTCTTAAATTGAGTTATTCGCACTTAATACAAGTATCAAAAATTCGGCCGGGTCGGCTGAGATCCAAGTATTAAACGAGTACAGTATAGAATCAATAATTGTAAGTTACTGTGTACATCAATCTACTGTGGCCTATAACGAGGTTACCACGGACAGACGAACTAGGCGTTAATTTTATTAGTAGAGATCGCGATGCTACGATATGAACTGAAAAGGAAAGTGTTGGTTTTTTTAATTTTCGAAATCGGCCAAGTGTGTTTTTAGGGTTTCGTAGCCGAATGGCAAAACCCTAATGGATTTGTCAAGTCTGTGCGTCCGTATGTCACAGCCACTTTTTTTGTAACTAAAATACAGTTCTTGGTCTGTGGATGTATGTGGTGAACCGCGTTAAGCTTTTCATACAAAAATAGAAATAAAAAAGAATAAATTTTTGGGGTTCCCCATATTTAAAACTGATTTTAGAAGTTTTTTTCCATCAAACCCCTAAAAAAATGTTTAAACTCAAACTCAAATATTTCTTTATTCAAGTAGGTTACATATAACACTTTTGAATCGTCATTGAATACAATGCAAAGTGATTCTACTTCCGGTTCGGAACCTATATCTACCGAGAAGACACCGGTAAGAAACTCAGCAGATCATTTACAGTATCAGTATCTAACTTATTGCTATGTGTAGCTCACTTTGGACCAAGTCATATAGTTTTGGTTTTGATGAGTGATGAAACAAATAAGTACTCAAGTAAGTTTTTACTTTCGAGAGGTAAGCTGGAGCAGACCAGTCCCCAAAATTTACATTACGAAATACTTGAACGCTCCCTTTTTTACAACAAAATCAGGGCTCGTCAGTAACTAAACACCGGCTCTAAGTAATTATTGACATGTTGAAATCAAATGAACAAAATGAATGGCTATTTTCATAGTTTAATGTCACACGGTCTGTTGCTGTGGGGCTCAGCTTCTGACATACAAACCATATTTGTATTACAGAAGAGAGCTATTCGATCTATATACAGCCTTAGACCGCGTGATTCACTTAAAGAATTATTTAAAGAGATAAATATTTTAATCGTAGCCTCCTAAATTCATCTTTGACTGCATTATATATGTACGTGAAAATCTTCATTTGTTCTATAAGAAATGCGATATACATAGTTTTAATACAAAAAATAAACATACGCTCGCTATTTCAAACCATAGGCTTCGTAAAACCAGTAGAACATTCGTGATATTAAGTATAAAAATATTCAACAAGTTACCGCGATGTATTATTGCATAGATTTAAGGTCTATATTAAATAATTTTTATGGCAAAAGGATACTACAAACTTGATGAATATTTAAACGATAAACATATATGGACATGATTGTCTGCTCGCTTACACACCATAGTTTTAAGTTCTCTAGCTCGAAATTTTGTAAAGATTAGGATAACTACTGAGTTTCTTGCCGGATTCTTCTCGGTAAAATTAGGTTCCGAACCGGCTGCATAAGTTACTTGCAACCTACATAAATAAATGGACTGACTTGACTTGAATCTATTCACAGCTTTCTCGCATGGCGCTCGCAGTGCCATGTGGTGAACATTAGGCATTGGATTAACGATTAACGGACTTCTGGATTATTAACGGAAGTTAATGAGTCCGTTAACAGTTTTTAAAGTTAACTTAAAAGTTAATCCGTTACTCAAAATGTTAACTTCGTTAATTAACGATTAACGGATTAACGAGTTAATGCCCAGCTATGGTTACATGTAACACTTTTGAATCGTCATTGAATACAATGCAAAGTGATTCTACTTCCTGTTCGGAACCTATATCTACCGAGAAGACACCGGTAAGAAACTCAGCAGATAAGTTACAGTAGTAGTATCTAACTTATAGCTATGTGTAGAACACTTTGGACCAAGTCATATAGTTTTATTTTGATGAGTGAAAAAAAAACATGAAGTATTATTTTATTTTGAGAGGTAAGCTGGAGCAGACCAGTCCCCAAAGGTGGCACCTGTTCACAAGCATGACGTATGTGCTAGCCATCGCTTATACATTTTAAGGTTCAGAAATGAAATCACAATAAATAGTTTAACTTTTATTTATTAAACTTAAGCTACCTCACAAAGTCTTCGTAAAATTACAACAACTCTTTGCTCTTACACCTGAAAATTAAGATGGCTGCTTCACTCAACCATATTGAAGGGAATGTAACGACCCGCCACATAGCGCCACCACCAGTGACGTTTTAGTGAGCATGACTTTAAGGGAAGCGGACTAAAAATGAATATCAGTTCTTTTAAAGAAACAGAAATTTTTCATCTCCCCTTGCGGTGCGGGAATCGAACCCACGACCTTCACGTATCGCGTGTGCTGCTCTTCCGACTGAGCTAACCGCAAGTTATCATAGGCGATGAAACTTTTCTGCTGCATCAACCCGTTTGCTTACGGTAAGTGCCCTCTGCCGAATATGTTTAGAACTACAAGCTTATCATTATTACTTATGATTTTTTTCTGTTTCTTTAATTTTTTTTTATAGTAGCGCAGTATATTGGCTCCTCCCAGCCTGATGGCTAAAAAATATTATTATAAATATATATTAAATATTTAAAATTTGCTAGTGCAGCGTGAAAAGAACTATAGATATAAAAAAATAACGATTATTAGTCCATCTGTTTGATTACCCAATAATATAGGACACATATTTTTGCATTTTCCACTTAATCAGAAAATAACGACAGTAAATTGAATCAAATTGTCGCGTGACGTCATTAGTGGGTACATTTTTTTTACCCAACTGTGACGTAACCACACTGCAACTTGGCATCGCTTTATCTAAGCATTTTTTTAAATATTGCACTTCAAGGCTGACCTCATCCCACCTGATGTTAAGTGGTAATGAGGTCCTAGCTTAAGGGCGACAAGTACAGCATAATAAATCTGTTAACTGGACTTGTCCCCCTTACCTTGAAGCCTACCCCTGCTACTAATGCAGCACCCAAGGAGCTCTGGAATTCTTACTCACACACAGGAACACAGCAACACAGAAGTGATTGTTATTTGGCTGCGGTCTTCTGTAAGGTGGAGGTATATCACCAGTCGGGCTGCTCCAGTTCAAGCGATAAATCGCTATGCCCTACCTCTCTTAAAATTTTTTTAGCAAATGAAAAAATACGTGTTTAATATATTTTTAAAAGCTATTTAACGAACTAAAAGATTTAAAATATGAAAGTTTTGATCCAGTCCGCTTCCCCATGTACTATTTTCTCGCTACGTAATATAATTTGATTACCGTTGCTAAGGTTATTGACACAAACAGAATTCGTGATAGATATAAACATTGTGTATTTAAGTCAATCAAATCAAATTATGTTATGTTCGCGAATATTATCTATGGATATTATTTATGACTAGATCTTATTATTAAAGGACTAGAAACACTCATTATTTTAATATGTTTGTACAAAATATGCTATTATTGCACATAGTATGTTACTTATCTTGTAATTTATGGTACATATCTTGTCTACTATTTCAACCCCTATATTAATGCTACTATCATTAGGGACTAGTTATTGTTATTGGGTGTACGATTTTATGAATCCTTTTTTTTCAAATAAAAACTCAGTGACAGTTTTATATATTCATCCTTTTTAATTTGGAAATCAAATCATACGCTTTTTTCAAAATCTTTCAGAATTTTAATTATGGCGCCCAACGCGGGGCTTACATAGTGCAAGTAATTATTAAATACTGCCACTTACATTTCTATGACCAAAGTTGACAATCTGAATATGAATTGTGATAAACAAGCCTTTTAAAGTTATATCCAATGACGTGCAAACGAATTTAATGAAAACATTATACTTCATTTACCATATTCGCATACAGAAGATAAGAACAGAAAACGCGTCGAAATCATAAGAATTGTTACTATTGACCTATTATCCGAAGCTATTAGCAATTTCCCGCTTCAAAAGGACAGATACATATCTTTCACGCCCCTACACATATTACGTTATCCATATTTTACTTTTTTTATACTTTTTCCAGTGTTCCACCGTACTATACACTATGACAAGTTTCAAATCCAAGATGGCTACCATCACAAAATGGCGGAATTCTATAAGTGACAGTTTGGTTTTTGATTGCTCTTAAGTCGTAAATAAAGGGTTTTCCAATAACGACTTGACAACTTTTATTTCAAAATAAAATGTATGTATTTGAGATATTTCCAAAAACTTTATCATCGGGCTGAAGTACATTGGAAATATTTGTGACTATATCTTTGCAGCGGTCGATTCGTGGACCCAATTTTCATGACTCGGCCACACATTTCGGCCGAAACGGCTGCTATTTCGCTTTCAATATTGGCTTTGAGCTCTTCCTACGTCGTTGGCTTATTAGCACAATGACTTGACGTAGCCCCAAAGAAAAAAATCTAGAAGCGTTGAATCGCACGAACGAGGCCGCCAATCTAATGGTTCACTTCTTGAAATAACTTACGCTCTAAAAGTTGCGGCCGCCGACTTCAAATTTCCGTAGTAAATTTTTAAGTTTTGTAGACGTTGTTCATTCGTGTACAGTCAGCATCATTAGTTCGTATACACCTCAGTACCTTGTCATACTAAACGTCCATATCACTGAGTTAGTGAAATAGACAGTTAGGTTAATGTGACAAGGCACTGAGTTGTTTACAAACTAGAGACGCTGACTGTACTTCACCATGATGAAAATGTTAGGTCGACTGAATAAACTGATACCAACAGTTATATAGTAATATTAAGTGAAAAGGTGCGTTTACAAACTAAATTCAAAATTGTCAAGTCCCTATTGGAAAACCCCTTATGAGCGCTAATATTTAACTGTTTTTAATTAATATATTTTAATTTTGTCTTTTTGTTTACGTGTCTCCAGGATAGTGTTGCGAGTACCCGGGTTCTCCCCCTACGATGTCAATGTCACTGTCACTGTGTTCCGTTTCAGAATCTGAGGTATGGTTTGTTGACATTCTAGAATCTTCTGCCTGGAACAAACAAATATAGTATGAATTAATATTGCCCGTGTATTCATGAGTAATCGGCATTTTATAATACCGAGATATTTACCTAATAAAAAATTATAATAATCATTTCAAAATAAAAAATCCATAAGAAACAGATAAATATTATAGATTGAAATTAAAACAAAAACAAATGTAATGAAATAAGTGCAAAAATGTTATAAAAGAAAAATAAAACCATGTTCAAACATTTTTAAATATAAAAAATCATTGTCATCATTAAAAGTAAGAAACGTATGCACATTCCATAATCTCTGACTTCTTTTTTATACATCGCACATGACAATTTTTAACAAAAAGCGATTTGATAGTTCAAATAATCGTAGCACCAAAACGACTGAGGTTACGTAAATAATTGAAAAGAAAGAAATGTTATTAAAGTAGGCTTTCATTATTAACTTTTGTTTTTGAACTTTTTAAGCCCCTTTTACTTTAATATCAAATTTTGAGTTATGACTGTACATAGATATCTGCTGAAATATTTTACAGGGAGCTTGAATTTTACAATACACAAAATGGCGCCCAACGTGGGGCTATTTATTAGTAGATAGGCATAGCTCACTTCACAAAATCTTCCAACGCTGCGGGCGTGTGGTATAAAAATATAAATTGTTTGGTTTCTTCTTACCTTTCTATTTTCCACATGCTGAGCAGAATGTTTTGATGTGAAATCTACGCCAGTAGCTCCTGTTAACAATAAGAATTACTTTTCTTAGATAAGTCAGTCCAATGACGGCAATTATCTTATCACATACGAATGTACAATTTCTGTACGTCTGTTTAGTACCATTTGACTCCTTTAGAACTGCTGGACCAATTTGAATGAAACTGAGTAGGTTCCTGGATGGTACGAAAATACACTCGGATCCAGTGGATGGCATCTTGATTGTGCTTTAAATGTTAGAAAAGTACAGACGACAGTATAGCGAAGTAAACACTTGCTATTCGATATTCTGTCTTATGCGATCGACTTAAGGAAGGTGCTAAGTCCAAAGTGTATATATATATATAAACAGATATATAAGCATGTATATATCTGACGTGCTTTTGACTTTACAACATCTGTTAGATCCGCTGGTATATATTTATATACATATATTACATAGTTTTAATTGGAAAAGATATTTTATGCAAATAACATAATACATAAATTAAAGTTTTACTTTACTAAAAAATCGAGCAGTTACTAAAAATGCCATTCCTTAGATTTATGTCAAAATCTACACAAAACTTTGTCTATCTAATTTCAGCGCGTTTCAAAAATATCACCCACACGACTTTATTAAATTACCACCTACACAGCATTTTCCACCTTAACACAAACGCACAGAGCTTAATTTAAAGCGCACGGACTGCAGTACCTCCCTTCTGTTTGAAAAAACTGCCACACCACTCAATTTTGCACCGTAACTCTCCACTTTAAGGCCGAGAGTCACGTAATTGATTTACCAAGACGTTGTCGGTCTTCATCCATAGTTGCGTTAGAGTATTTTCAGCTTTACCTTGTCAATGTTAAAGGTGTGATTTGAGTGGCGGAGGAGTCAAGACGTTGGCGGTTGTCATGGCAACGAAGGCAGCCATCTTGCCTCTTAAGCGAGTTAGGAAAACGTCTTGACTTGTGGGTCCAAAGCGGCGGGAATTTAATTTCGCATCTTTGAGGTTATGTTCCAATTACGGTGTTATGTAGTTGGGGCAGACTGGCTTCCACTTTAGTATATAGCAAGTTAATGGCTGAACGATGTACCTATTTGCTAGAATTATGATTGATTATTAAAGTAGGAGACGCTTGCGATTTCGTTTACGTGAATTTTAGTCGAATTTCGTCGTTTGAATATTTAAAACAAACCTTTTTTCCCAGATTAAGGGTCTCCCACTCCCAAAAACGATATATACATATCGGATCCGAAAACGGATATCAATTTGTTATTAGCATAGTCGTAACTAATTCACTTCGAAAACGAAGTAAGCGTTTCATAAAACATAATATTATTTATGCAAATCAAAAACCACGGTTTAACTCCGAAACTTTTGATTAATCTTCAGTAACGAAATCTTTCGATTATCGATGTATTGGCTTTTTTTTAAATTGCACTTCAAGATTGACCTCATCCTACCTGATGTTAAGTAGTAATGAGGTACTAGCTTAATGGTGACACGTACATCATATTAAATCTGTTACTGAACTTGTCGCCCTTACCTTGAAGGCTTGACCCCTTTTTCTTTATTTTTTTACGGGGGAAAATGCTTGATGCACCGTACCGCCACCCTGAGGGAGGGTGGCGGCGTGTGTGGGACTCCTTTCCTACCAACCAACCCGGTGTACCCACTAAACCTCGGTTGGACCCTCATCGCCTAAATGGCGGCGCTGTGGGAAATCGGCTCAGCCTTTACTTCCACAGCGCCGCCGGCGGAAAAGCCGCTTACGCGGCTCCGTCCGCTCCCCCCACGGTGTTCGGGGGGAGACTGGGGATGGCCGGTCCAACGGAACCATCCCCACCTCGCAGTGAAGACCGGTGCAAAGCCGACTGAGGTGCCCTCACACCATCAAGGCTTGACCCCTGCTACTAATGTAGCACCCCCCAGGAGCTCTGAAAACCTTACTCACACGCAGGAACACAACAACACCGAAGTGATTGTTATTTGGCTGCGGTCTTCTGGAAGGTGAAGGTTTCACCAGTAGGGCTGCTCCAGTTCGAGCGCAGAGGTAGGGCATAGCAAATCGCTATGCCCTACCTCTCTTCAATTATTATTTATTTGTGATTGCTTTCATTCTCGTACAGGGGGTGGTAGTGCGAAGTCGCTGGCGACTGTTAGTGTTATATTTAAACCTACATTACGAATTCACGGCATGGATTTGCTACAGAAATATAATGTGAATGACAAGATAATTGACCCGTTCCCAAAAATATACCGATATAAATTCACGCAAGTAAATTATGTATTAACGAGAAAATTTTCCAAAGCACACAATAAGTAGATATTAAAACAATGCCGTTGATATTTTGTCAAAGTAAACGCTCATTATGGCAAGCGCTCATTTCGCTCGCTCGCTCAGCGTAATTAATCATTAATTCATAATTAGTAATAATGAACTGGAGCAAAGTGTTGCCAGGACGCTGTATTGAAATTGCCAGCCTTAATGGGTATTGTAACATTCATGAAATATCTACAGTTAATGATTGAAATATAAGATTTATTAGTAGATGAAGTTTGATATCAATAAAGTATTTTTTTTTTACTTTTTTAGAAAAGTTTTTACTGGTTTCAAGTAGGAATTTGGTTTAAAATATATGTTCCTAACATTGTCCACAAAATTTTACGACATACCATGGCGTACCTAATTCACAACTTATTAATTTTTTTCTAAATAAATAATGCACAAAAAAAGTTAAATTGGTGGTGAGTCTATCGATTTTAACGCTCAAGTATGCTATAACTTAATTTTGTTAACTATTTAAGTGACATAGCTAGACATAACTTAATACGAAATGTCTTCTCGCCCAACATCCCTCAGTGCCTTAAAACAAAGGTGTACAACCAGTGTGTGTTACCAGTGATGACTTACGGCTCTGAGCCGTGGTGCTTCACAAAATAACTTTTTAGAAGGCTCAAAGTCGCTCAGCGAGCTAGGGAGAGGTTTAGGCTTGGCATTACTCTACGTGACCGAATCAGAAATGAGGAGATGTAGACGAACTAAAGTTCTGAGATAGCCCGTAGGATTAGTAAGCTGAAGTGGCAATGGGCTGGCCACATAGCACGAAGATCGGACGGTCGATGGGGCAAAAAGGTTCGTGGAGACCACGTACCACCAAGCGCAGTGTGGGACGGCCACCTACCAGATGGACCGACGACCTAGTGGAAATTGCTGGGTCTCGCTGGATGCAGGTGGCAATGGACCGGTCGCGCTGGAAATCGTTTGGAGCGGCCTATGTTCAGCAGTGGACAGGAACAGGCTGAAATGATGAACTAGCTAGCAATATTTTCAGTAGGAATGTCGTGGTTATTTTCTGGCAACACTGGGATCATAGAATTACACGCTTAAACGGCACGTATTAAAACGTTGTACTGTGAATTTATACGTATGAATAATATAATATGTGCTGTTTTCGCACAAAAGATTAATGGAATGTTTAATTTAATCTGGAAGCGCGGTTAGTGTAAATAAAAATGCGTCAGACCATAACACCGATCAATTAATCTCAATCTAAAGTGTTCTTAAATAGGGCTTTGGCGACACGTCATCTCCGAGGTCCCGGGTTCGATCGCCGGTGGAGTCAACATGGGAAACGAACTTTTCTATATTGTCTCGGGTCTGGATGTTGTGGTAACGGCGTTGCTTCTGATTTATGTAACACAAGTGCTTTAAGCTACTTACCACAGAATCTGAGCAATGTACGTGATGTTGTCCAATTTACGATCGGATCGAACCCGGGACCTCAGAGATAGCACGACGCCAAAGTCCGGCCCGCTCGCCTCTCAGCTACGGTGATCGTCTCGTAATAATTAAGACCTTTCGCCCTTTGGGCGTTAACCGGGGTTACTTCGCCATAGAGGTCATCTTAATTCTATTTTTGTTAAATAGTTAACTTATCATTACCGTTAACTTATTTTAAATGTTTAAAATTGAACGCGAAAGCCTTAAAGTTTAAATCTAAATTTTGATCTTCAGGTGTAATCTTTCATTCAGATTTTGAAGGTTCGGAATATCAAACAAAACGTAATAGAACGGTTCAACGAATGTTTTTTTAATTACTTTTATTCTATAAAGCGTATGGATGTTCTTATGACAAATTAATTAAAAAATAATAATATTCCATTTTAAAAACGTATATTTAACAATACTGGCATGCGTAGAATAGGTAGGTACATATTTTACGATAGCAGGCCGAGTAATAAATTCAATGAGATAATAAACCTATCATCGATATAAATGTAAACTTCGAATTCATTACATAGACTTTATTCTGAAAATTAATTATTAAGCGGGTGTGGCATGGACAGACCCGAATGGCATTTGTGATGGTGAAAAAATCCACCGGGAATCACATGCTTCATGTTTAAAATGTAAATTTGCTTAATAAAAGTTTTTAGAAAAACCCAATGACAAGTTTCGGGTGTGAAACGTAAAACCATCTTCTAACAGAATCTGAGAACGCACCTTGAATATCGACACAAATTAAATTAAATACTATTGTTTTTAATATATAGCAGAATGCTCAATTTTATTGTAAAAATGCGTAAGTTTGAAAATTGTCCTCACCATGAGTAAATTAGTCAAGTGTCTTTTTTATATTGTACCTACTAACGATAAGCCACGGCTTGTATGGATGAAATCTAAATACTAATGAATTATCTGGATTACTATCTTAAATATGTATTATACAAATAACCTCCCTCTTCGTCACACTATTTTTATAAATAAACTAGCGAACCCGATAGACTTCGTCCTGTCAAAAAGATATGGAATGTGGCTTGACTCTAAATTTTAGTTCGAAAACGTTTGTATGTGAAAAAGAAAAGGGCTGTTTTAGGGCTTTCCCGGCAATTATTAGATTTTTTCTTTGGACTTCAACGAACATTTAAAAAAAAGAATTGGCCAAATTGGTCCAGGCGTTGTTGAGTTATGCGCTTACCAACACATTTTGCGATTTATTTTTATATAATAGATAAATCAATCCATTGACTAATTTTTAAGATGTAAGTATACAAAGGAACAGTAGATAGCGACTTTCATTTATACTATGTCGGAATGGCAACTTGAATTCCATTGCCATTTCCATGCATTAATTTGGTTTTAGCTTTTTTAGGCACAAGAGGGTCTTATAATTATTCGCTTCTTAACACTCGAAGCTCATTTGAATGCGGTCCACTTTATCGACTATTATATTTATCACGATTTGTAATGTATCAGAAATGGCTATCCGTATTTCTACGAGTCATTAGCTCCGATAAAATTTTAAATGTACTTTCCATATTAGCTGTCAAGTCGTCCGTCGGTCATTTTTAGCTTAGCTTATGATTTATTTCTATCCGTATCTAGAACAGATCGTTTTTCAAATATTGGAACCGAGTATAAGTCATACATGCGAGAATGTAGGTATGAAATTTTCAACATAGACCTAAGTTTGAAATGGAGAATGCAAATTGCTGTAACCAGAGCTTACACGTATCAGGAGTTCGTGATAGATCCGTCTTCTAGTCCCGAACTATGTGTGAATTTAACTTTGTTCATAGTTTATGAAACGTTTGGGACTTACCAATTTCCGCAGATTTAAATTTTCCAATACAACAGTAATATTGGTTTTGCTGCTTAATAAGTGCTTAATCGACTTAACCCTTACAATCAGGACATATCATGATTTTTCATTGGTTTTCGTCGTTATTTCCAAGGCATAAGGTTAAATTTGAAGCGGGAACTGTATTCCCATTTTGGGTAATCCTAAAAGTAGGTAGCAGCTCATCTCTGGGTTGTTTTACTTAACTAATTACTGTAAATACTAGTATGGCGGTTGTAAAACTAAATCTGACGATTCGTTAATGCTTTTGTAATAAAATATAATAATAAATAAATGTTGCTGCACATATATTGCTCTGATTTTATGGTAAGTAGCTTAAGCACTTGTGTTATAGAAATCAGAATCAACCATGATACAACAACACCCAGACACGAAACAATGTAGAAAAGTTTATTTCCTATATTGACGCGACCGGATTAAAACTGGGACCTCAGAGATGGCGCGACGCCAGAGTCCGGCTCGCTCGCCTCTGGGCTATGGAGGTCGTCAATAAAATTAATAAAATATATTAATAAAGACTTTTTCTATTTTTTCTTTCCTAAGCCGCCAAGATAGATCGCCAAGTAGATTATATGTAGTATTGACTAACCCATGCATAGATTTAAGCTCTATATTAAGAAAGTATATCATGTTTAATTAAAAAAGGGCACTACAGACTCGATGAATATTTCTATGATAAACATAATAATATGAACATGATTGTCTGCTCACTCGCACACCATAGGTTTTCTAGTCCTGAATGTAGTAAAGATTAGGATAGCTACTGAGTTTATTGCCGTATTCATCGGTAAGAATTAGGTTCCGAACCGGCTGTAGCTTCAATTTTGGTTGGTATTCATTTTGACGATGCATAAGTGTTATGTAACCATGATGATGATGAAAGTTGTTATGATACCCGACTGATATGATAGTTTATAAATATTTTTTTATATTACACTTCAAGATTGACCTCATCCCACCTGATACTAAGTGGTAATGAGGTCCTAGCTTAAGGGCGACAAGTACAGCATAATAAAGCTGTTACTGGACTTGTCGCCCTTACCTTGAAAGCTTGACCCCTGCTACTAATGTAGCACCCCCCAGGAGCTCTGGAAACCTTACTTACACGGGAACACAACAACACCGAAGTAATTATTATTTGGCTGCATTATCTGTAAAGTTCGAGTGATAAATCGCTATGCCCTACCTCTCTTAAATGATCTCTCTTTATATGTGACTTACCTCTCTGCTGTTGCTGTTTCCTCAGTTGCTTCTTGTGCTTCATACGTCTGTTCTGAAACCAGGTTTTGACCTGCGTCTCCGACAGGTTGAGGGCACCTGCTAGCTCCACCCTCTCTGGAGTGGACAGGTACCGCTGGGACTCGAAGCGCTTTTCTAAGCCTGGGAGAAAAAATGAGAATTAGATTCCTTCAAAAGGAGCGTGAAGAAACATCTTGCGCGCCAGTATGGCGATGCTAACGAATAGGGTAGGTATTACGGTATCAAATCCGTTATCATCGCGATGTGGGTTTCTCTCGTGCTTATCATTAGGCTAGGGGGAAGCCAATATACTGTGCTTCTATAAAAAAAAAGATTCGGTCTGGCGGAAAACACTGGAGATACCTATGTATCTCCAGTGTTTTCCGCCAGACCGAATATAGGAATGTCTATACATTCCTTCAGCATAGACGATTAATGTAAATTATATATAACATAAGCTGTCCCGGCGAACTTCGTTTCGTCTTTGAGCATTTTCCCGCTTTTCTTTTGAAAATTTTCCTGAATTTTCTTTGCTATAAACCTCACGGAGCCTGAGTCCTTTCCAACGAATGCAAATCCGTGGAAATCGGTTCGCGAGTTATAGCGTCAGGAAGGAAAACCCGAATTATTTGTATGTAGTAGATATAGTTCCACGGTCTTTTTGTTAGATATCTATCCCTCAAAGTAGAAGAAATACTAGATAACAAGAATAAGGTACTGTCGTGTTTAAGACAAGCGAAAGAGAGATTTTTTATTACAAAATAAGATAAACCGGCTTACGTAAGCAATGTAGTGGATATTTTCTTTCAAATAATGTACCCCACTGGGCGCCTCTCTGCGGCAACTCTGCAAGAGCAGAGGTGGATCGCAGAAGAAGAGGAGGACCTCAATGCTCCTCCGCAACCCGTCAGTGACGCGCTGCCGCACGGGGCGCGAATATTGTTGTGGTGGGACCGTGGAGAAAGAGGAGGATGCGGTGTTGCGTTTACTGGCCTCTCTGTCGTCCGTCGCCGTTGGGTCTCGGGACTCCTTCAGAATCTGGCTCTCGGAAGGAGAGCTGGAGTGAGAGTCTCGGGTGTCGGCAGTGGTGGTAGATAGCGGAGCCGCACAGCAGATCCGCTGCTGGGACCGGAGACGCCAGGCGTGGGGTGAGCCTGGCGTCCGTTACCTCGGTCCCGAGGATGTAGGGCGTGTGTGAGGAAGTGGCCTGCCACGCTCCAGCCACGCGCGGCGCGGGGGTCGCTCAGTCATAGGCACTGTGGGGGAGCCTGTGTAGAGTTCACAAGAAATCCCGACTCCCCCACAACTGCCCAGCCACTAAAGCGGTTCTAGTTCGTGCGAGCCAGACACAACACTCTCTGTTCCCCGCAGAGAGTGAAACTGCGGTAGGCATTTCCCCCTCGAAAAAAAACAGTTAACCTTGTAACAGTGATAGGGAGAGATCGAATGTAAGAGACACAAAGCTGAGAGATGTAGAATTCTTGTGGCAGGCCTGTGTTCGAGCATGGGCCTTCTTCTGCTGGAATTATGATGATGAATGTTCTTACCAGTGAGTTGAGGGTCTGAGAAGACAGTCCTTGCTTTCCTTCGTCGACAGTGCTTCAGCGCTGATAAAGACAGCTCTGATGGCGTGAACAGTGCGTGGTATGGTACACCTGGTGAAGAAAAAAGGTTTTTTAGTTTTTTTTAATTATTTATAATGCTTCACGCAGCACTAGGGAACTTGAAATATTTTATAGAAACAGAGAAATTTCGGCCATCGCTTCACACAACCATATTGAAGGGAATGTAACTACCCGCCACATAGCGCCACCACCAGTGACGTTTTAGTGCACATGACTATATATAAGGGAAGCGGACTAAAAAATGATTATCAGTCCTTTTAAAGAAACAGAAATTTCTTTATCTCCTGTTGCGGTGCGGGGGTCAAACGCACGGCCTTCACGTATCGCGCGTGCTGCTCTTACCAACTGAGCTAACCGCAAGTTATCGTAGGGGAGTGAATTTTTCTGCTGTATCAACCGTTAGCCTCCGGTAAGTGCCCTCTGCCGAATATGTTTAGAACTACATACTTATCGGCCCGTATTGTCTCCGTCAATCTAAGGATCTTCAGACCTTAGCGCAATGGCTAAGCAAGGTGCTCAAAGCGAGAAATGTTCTGGGTTCCTTTGCCGATCAAGTGTATTTACGAACTTTTCTGAATTCCCAAGCGAATTCAGATCTAATTATATCTGTGCTCAATATACACAATATTTTTATTGCATACTAGCGAACCCGACAGTCTTCGTCCTGTCAAAAAGATTTGGAATGTGGCTTGACTCTAAATTTTAGTTAGAAAACGTTTGTATGTGAAAAATAAAAGGGCTGTTTTTAGGGCTTTCCCGGCAATTATTCGATTTTTTCTCGCCGTAAGAACCATCCTTGGACTTCAAGGAAAATTTTAAAAAAAGAATTGGCCAAATTGGTCCAAGCGTTGTTGAGTTATGCGCTTACCAACACATTTTGCGATTTATTTTTATATAATAGATTTAGTGTTTACAAGGTGGTAACTTAAAATTAGATCACTAAAGACCCTGTTAGGGCACTGCAATTAGAGAGAGGACGCTCACTTTTTAACAAAGCTAACACGAAAACAAAAAGAACATATACATTGGATTAAAGTTATTATAGATTAATTATTACATTATTAATTATATTTATGTGTTAATGCTACTCTAGTTTAAATAATATCAGATAGGTATTCACTTATGGTATAGTACGATTTTTTTATTAGGAATTGTTTTAATGTGTTACAATTTTTTTGTTATTTATTTCTTCTTTGATAGTTTTAGGTGCTTGGCCCTATTTATTATATTAAGTCCACGGGGCCTATCCGCTACCAAAAACGAAACAATTAAACGAAAGGTTTCGTCGTTAATGCCCGTTAACAATATTTGAAAAAACGATTTGTTCTGTTTACGGATAGTAATAAATTATACGACGCGTAAGCTAAAAACGACTGACAGACGACTGATGACAGCTGGGCGTCTACTCTTGAAAACGAAACGAACAAACGAAAGGTTTCGTTTTTGAAGATTGATCAAAAGTTAGGGAATTAAAACGTGATTTTTGATTTGTATAAATAATATTTTGTTTTTTTATAACGCTTTATTCGCATTCGAAGTGTGTTAGTTGCGATAATGAGCAATAAAAAATACTAAACGTCATCGGATCCGACATATTTCGTTTTCAAGAGTAGACGCCCTGGGCGTCTCCTCTTGAAAACGAAACGAACAAACGAAAGGTTTCGTTTTTGAAGATTGATCAAAAGTTGGGGAATTAAAACGTGATTTTTGATTTGTATAAATAATATTTTGTTTTTTGATAACGCTTTATTCGCATTCGAAGTGTGTTAGTTTCGATAATAAGCAATAAAAAATACTAAACGTCATCGGATCCGACATATTTCGTTTTCAAGAGTAGACGCCCTGGTATGGAAAGTAAAATATGGAAAGATATTAACGGCTCTTAGTTAGTTGGAGAAAAACGGATAGTATCGTAAAATATTGAAACCGGGCATAAAAGACAATCGAAAGTTTAGGAATTCAAACGTGGTTTGTGATTTGCGTAAATAATATTTTGTTACGATTGATAATACGTTGTTTACGATTTTTTATTTTTATAGTCCTTTACACCGTACTAGCGAACTTTAAATATAAGAAACATATTTTATCTCCCCTTGCGGTGCGGGAATTGAACCCACGACCTTCACGTATCGCGCGTGCTGCTCTTACCAACTGACTTAACCGCAAGTTATCGTAGGCGATGAAATTTTTCTGCTGTATCAACCGATAGCCTCCGGTAAGTGCCCTCTGCCAAATATGTTTAGAAGTACATACTTATCGATACGTGAAGGTCGTGGGTTCGATTCCCGCACCGCAAGGGGAGATAATGTTTTTCTGTTTCTAATATTTAAAGTTGTTTACGGTTATGAGAATTTAAAAATGCTATTTTAGTTTTTTTCCTCTCGTCTGGTAGGTAGTGTTTGTAGTATGGTAATCCTAATAAAAATATATCCAGAGTGTATCACTAGATATATAGATAGATAGATACACTTTATTGCGAAAGAGCAATCTTCCAGGCAACCTTTAGGTGGAGGAAATAGTAGACATCGAGATACGACACTAGTATAATAGGACAAAAATCTGTGGTCTATAAGAAGTATTAAAATAATTACCCCAAAAAGAAATATATTTCTACTAGCTGTGCCCGATATTTCGTTCACGTAGATTTAAATAAATATATATATTTTACTTTCATTGTTGGTGTTACCCCTATCTCCCCTAATATTCGAAACAGAAAGTATTTCATATTTTAATCTAAGTTTCGAGCTATAATTGTGCGAAAATACATATATCTAACTTAAAATATAAAAATTTGCCCATATAAACTTCCAAGGGCGGTATTCCCCCAACCCCCTCTTATTTTCAATACAAAAAGTAGCTTAAATCCCTTCTAGAGGTTCAACGTATAACTATACCAAATTTAATCAAAATCGTTTCATTGGTTTAGGCGTGAAAGCCGGACAGACAAACAGACAGACATAGTTACTTTCGCATTTATAATATTAGTATATTTATTTACAGAACTGTATCTGTGTATATAAAAAAAGGGAGTGTCAGGGCGTCTACTCTTGAAAACGAAATATGTCGGATCCGATGACGTTTAGTATTTTTTATTGCTCATTATCGCAACTAACACACTTCGAATGCGAATAAAGCGTTATAAAAAAACAAATCGAAAATCACGTTTTAATTCCCTAACTTTTGATCAATCTTCAAAAACGAAACCTTTCGTTTGTTCGTTTCGTTTTCAAGAGTAGACGCCCTGTTTGTAATATTTAAAATAACCGCTTTTTACATATGTAAATATACGTTACATACACCAAAATAGTATGTTTTAGAATGTTTTTCTGTCTGTCTGTTTGTTCCGGCTAATCTCTGAAATGGCTTAACCAATTTTGAGCGGACGTATATTGGCAGGTAGTTGATGCAAGATGGAGTTACGTAAAATTCTTTTGTTTTGCAAAACATAAATAAAAAATCCTGTAGTCCAAGCGAATAAAGCGGGCACAGCTAGTCTAAAATAAGTACACTGACCTTGTGATAAAAAATATGGCGCCTCAACAGTCTTATAAGTGTTCGGCGTATGTAGGTACGCCCCTAAGGCCCCCATCGCGACCTGGAGATAGGAACCCTCTCTAGGAACGTGGGGCCTTAACTCGTTTGGCACAGGAAAGTAGGGCTTAGGTTCTGAACGTTCATAATCGTAGTTTCTCCTAGGGTCCACAGTTGGGCCCTTATGGTTTTTGTTTCCTTGGCCTCTGTATAAAATGTCTTCGATTAAAAAAGAAGTCTTCGATGACTGTTCTTGTCTATTGGTGTCGCACGGCGACTCGCTGCGTGTTTCCTGTTCCATTTTTGAATTTTCAAGCAAACGCGTGGTTAAAGAGTTCCATTTTCAAATTTCATAGTGGGTTTTCATTTTATGAAACAATTTTTTTTTTTAAGACGTTTGTTGCAATTTTTTTTTCACAAATTAATTATAAACGCTAGAAGTGAGTGATAATAAACCACAGTTAATAAAAAAACACTAAAGAAGATTCTTATTTTTTTATGGGATTTCAAAATCTGATTTTGTTTTTCAACGTCTTATGATTTTTACACACAAAAACGATTCTTATTTTTTTTTGGGACTTCGAAATCTGATTTTATTTTCAAATGTCTTACACACACATGTAATGTTAAATGTCACTCAATTATTTTCATTAGCTATTCGGAAATTAACAACACACATTTCTAACAAAACAGTCAAAAGCTTTCAAACTTTCACCAAATTTATTATTCTCCAAGTCCAGTTTCAATTTAAAAAAAACGTATCAACTTTTTTTCCGCAGCCGCGCGCGTATTTCAATAGTGACGTCGAAGCTCGGCCATTTATAATCGATTATGTGATTATTTCGACTTGTTTATAACAATCGGCCCGATTTCGTCCGCAGACCGAGTTAAACTGTCGTTACAGGGGTGGCTGGTGAGGGGCGTGGATCAACGCCCAACGAGGGTGGGGGGTGGTTCTTTTTTTAAAGTCGAGGGAGCGCGTATCGGATTTTGATACGATGTTTTTTATCGATTTCAAAAGCGGCGTGATTCCTTTGCTACGTTTTTGAGTCGTGATGAGAAATATAAAAAAATATGGCTTTTTATATGTCTGCATATTTTTTAGGTAAATAAACAAGAATTCGACTGAATTAGAGTTCTACATAACTAGTTTTAGCCCCCGACTGCGTTGGCGGTATTTTGGGATTAATGGAAACCATTACCTATGTTCATATAAATAATAAAAAAATCCGCCAAACAATCACACCAATCACCTGGTCTCAAACTAAGGTTTTCCCCTGTACTATGAGTACCAGACGACGGATACTAACTAGGGGCGTCATCACAGCACACCCAGACTCAAGTCAATTTAGAAAAGTTCGTTTTCCAAATTGACCCGACCGGGAATCGAACCCGGGACCTTTCGCGCTTTGGCCGCCTACTTAGCCACTGCGCCGATGTCGCCAAATAATGTTAATAAAATATGTTATCAATCGATTTTTCTAATTTAAATGGTGCTTAACACTGATTTATGTGACGGTCAGTGCGATACGTGAAGGTCGTGGATTCAAATCCCGAACCGCTAGAAGAGAAGAGAAAAGAGAAGATGACATTTTTTGTTTTTTTTTTTAAATATGTTGTCAATGTTTCTACCAAATTTAATTTGAATCCATAATCGCATGCGACATAAGGTAGAGCAGGGTTGCAAGGCCCACTTTTTTACAAATTGAAATAAAACCTATATTTCAACATTAAGAAGGATAAAAGTGTTTACAATGAAAACTGTAACTCTCTGAGAATCCAAATAAATGTAGTTATTGAAGCTAGAACGATAATAGGTTAATTTTTTTAACATTAAAAAAAAATACCTCTTTTTGGGCTTTGCTTAACATGGTTTGCCTGACAAGGCCCGTGCCGGGTTTAAGTTGTTTGACGCAAAAGTAAGCATCAAAAACCTTACAGATGTATATGTCGCAGGCATTTTGAATAAATCCGCCTTTTACATACGGCGTCGTCAGTTTAAAAACGCTCGCTGTTATGTAATATGCCGAATGCAAAATCATTCTAAATGACAACAGTTGGTTGTAGTTTTGGGGTGACCATGAATAAAACACTGTTTGGACAAATTAGACCTACTTCATTAAAGTATTCAAGTAACAAAAAGGAATTTTATTGAATATCAATTACTTAACCTAAAGTTAATTGAAGTAATTAACGATTCCATTGGTTAGGTTAGTGAATAAAGTGAAGCGCAAGCCGAGCGAGCGTAGCGAGCGTGCCGCGGCAGCGGCCGGCGAAGCGCCATGTCTAGCTCACGTGTTATAATATTATAATCATTAAAAAATAAAACAGTAGGAAAGTCATTTGCTAGGGATTTCATATTATATATTTGAAACATTACATATTTTAACACTATTAAATTTACAGTTCTTTAGTTTTATAAATTTCAATAATACTGTCCTTTGCAAACCAAATTGTATGGTCACCCTAGCTTTGTCAAGCTATACTTCAATTTGCCGCGTCATTATACATAATGACCTTTTGTCCTCGGCATTTTACAAACCAGCATTCGTTTTTAAACTGACGACGCCGTATGTAAACGGCGGATTTATTCAAAATGCCTGCGACATATACATACGATAATTGTAACATTGTGAACATTCGATAACAGCAATCGGCAATGAAAATTCTCAATATTTTGTTTAAAAAAAAACACTTTTTCATTGTGTAACATAACATATATTTCGTATTTTGTAGTAAGCCTTATTTAGCCACAAACGATGCATCCACTTGGGACGACACATACCTAGCACAACTTGAGGAAATAAAAACTTTGAAAGCCAGAAAGATACTAGACTTTCTAGAATCAACCCGGCTAAAGGAGTTACTTTGAATTGGAGGCGAGTCACAATATAATTAAATTAATCATTATCCCATTCACAATTAGGTATATTTCTCACTTTCACATCAACTCAACTCAAATTTTTATTTATTCAAGTAGGTTACATGTAACACTTTTGAATCGTCATTGAATACAATGCAAAGTGATTCTGCTGCCGGTTCGGAACCTATATCTACCGAGAAGATACCGGAAAGAAACTCAGCAGATTAGTTACAGTGGCAGTATTTATGTGTAGTATGTGTACTTATTGTTATGTGTAGAACACTTTTAGGCCCAGTCATATAGTTTTGTTTTAACGAGCGATAAAAGATTAATGCCCGATTCCAATATTTGAAAAACGATCCGTAATAGGTACGGTTAGTAATAAATTAAAAGAGGCGTAAGCTAAAAACAACCGATGACTGATGACAGCTGCTAAGGAAAGTAAAATTGAAATTAGAATCTACGACTTTCTTTGACTTTGTGTAATTTTTGTTTTTTTTATTTGAGCTTTGGCCATAGAGCCATCAACTAAACTGAGTAGACTTTGTGTAACCACGCTGTTTCTATTAAATTGTGCCTCTCTAAACACTTGGCATTGGCAGAATCACCGCGTTATCAGAAACGCGGGACAGAGTCCATGAAAAAAAAAAGAAAAGAATCCACGACTCGATTGATTGATTTTGATTGATTGATTGATTGACGCACCACACCCAGCCAGGACGCAATGCCTGATCCGGCAGAACCGGCACACCAGGGGGCACAATTTTTTGTAAGGAGGGACACGCTCTAGGATGGGATAGGACGATCGGCTAGCCGCAACCGGCCGACCACAACCAGCCCAGTATTCACCGTTACAACCAGTATAGGATATTGGGTAAGATGGGTAAGTTTATAGGACTGAGCGTTGATGAGGTGGGCTATCTAGCCCTTGATGCTTTGTTTTCAACGTTTCGTAGGTTTTATTGGGTTCGGTCGTTTGTACTCGATGTACTGCAGTCCGTTTCGCTGTCAGTTTCTTCAATTTCGAATATATATTTTTTTTCTGCTTCTTGTTTCAGTTTGGTTTTGTCGTTTATCGAGACGCGACAAGATGAAGTTAGCATATATTATATAACCCGTAGAGGGGATGTATATCCGCCTATAATCATTTGTTGACTGAGGTTGGGGTTTCTTCGGAATGGGAACTTGTACTGTTTGGGTCCATGTCGATGGGATAACGTTTTCTAACCATGGTTTATGCATGTGTTTAGTAATTTCTTGAAGTAAACGGTCTGGTAGTTCGAATTGAACAATTCGATTACCACTTCATCTGTTCCTGGTGCTGTGTTGTTTCGCATTTGGCTGATAATTTCTGTTACCTCTTTTTCTGTGGGTGGTTCCGGGAGATTATTGGGTTCTTCATTTTCATCCGTTTTTTTTCATTTCGGATTCCCAATGCGACATTGGAATGTTTTTGATTTTTCGTTTTTCTGTTTGGACGTGACGTCTGTAGAAATCGTAAGTGGTCCTCATTCGTAGAAATAATTCAGTCATTTTGACACATTACGGTTCGTAAAATATTGGAACCAGGCATAACTATATAGCTAATATTTTCGAGAGGTAAGCTGGAGCAGGCCAGTCCCCAAAGGTGGCACCTGTTCACAAGCATGACCCTGACCAAACCAACTAAGCCTAGTGCTTTTTATTTATTATGCTAATTCAAAATCAAATTCAAATTCAATATTTGTTTATTCAAGTAGGTAACATATAATAACTCTCGAACTGGAGCAGCCCGACTGGTGAAATACCTCCACCTTACAGAAGACCGCAGTAAAATAACAATCACTTCTGTGTTGTTGTGTTCATGCGTGTGAGTAAGGTTTCCAGAGCTCCTGGGGGTGCTACGTTAGTAGCAGGGGTCAAGCCTTCAAGGTAAGGGCGACAAGTACAGTTACAGATCTATTAAGCTGTACTTGTCGCTCTTAAGCTAGGACTTCATTACCATTTAACATCAGATGGGATGAGGTCAATCTCGAAGTGCAAGTCATTGAATTTAATGCAGAGTGATTCTACTTCCGGTTCGGAACCTACATGTACCGAGAAGACATCGAAACTCAGCAGGTCAGTTACAGTAGCAGTATCTAACTTATTGCTATGTGTCATGAAGCAATTAAGTACGTAAGTAAGTATTTATTTTCGAGAGGTAAGCTGGAGCAGACCAGTCCCCAAAGGTGGCACCAGTTCACAAGAATGACGTATGCGCCAGCCATCGTTTCACTCAACTATATTCATAGTCAAAGTCTGCCCCATATTGAACCGGCCGGGAATCGAACCCGGGACCAGATGTCGCGACGCAAAGTCCGGCCCACTCGCCTCTTGGCTATGGAGCTCGTCAAATAAGAAATCACTCGATAATTTATATCTTAGTGTGAACTAAGATACCTAAATCAGTTTGATCTCACATCGTCACGTATCCTTGGTACAGCAAGACTCGGATCAGACCGTATACGGTGACTGACCTAGTTTGATACTTTAAATATTTCAAAGAAACAGATTTTTTTATCTCCCCTTGCAGTGCGGGAATTGAACCCACGACCTTCACGTATCGCGCGTGCTGCTCTTCCAACTGAGCTAACCGTAAGTTATCGTAGGCGATGAAATTCTCTGCTGTAGGTATCAACCGTTAGCCTCCGGTAAATGCCCTCTGCCAAATATGTTTAGAACTACATACTTATCGGCCCGTGGTACATTCGTTGCAGAAATGTTTGAAAACCACGGAATCGAAGACACCTGGCATCTTCATCGATTTTTTTATTAATTTATTCATTAAAATTGGTTGCAAGTTAACAGATGTACTCCAACTCTTACAATAATCATGAAAATTACATAAAGCACACAATTAACATAATAGGTAATAATACTTAATAGATTCTAATAACATTTATTAAATTCAATTCGATGATCATGTAAAATTACCCCCCCCCCCCTTACTTTCTAACAAAAAGTAGCCTATGTCCGTTCTTGAGGTTCAACGTATACCTATGCCAAATTTAATTTAAATCGGTTGAGAGGTTTAAGCGGGAAAGCGTAACAGACAGACAGAGTTACTTTCGCATTTATAATATTAGTAGGGATAATAGGGATATGTACAGTCCACTAACATCTACTTAAGTAGACAGACTCATTAAAAAGTTATCCTTACAGTGATGTCATAAGAGTTGTAGGTACTGTATGCAAAAATACCTTTGCCCTAACCTTTAAGATATCATATTAAAAAGTATGAAATGCTATAACAGAAAATTCGCCTTACATTAAATAAAATACAACCATAATCCCAACTATCAACTCGTCTCGCCCCTAAATCTCCAACCCCCCACCCACCCTTAATCCACAGCCGGGCGGGGCTGCCGCTCTCGGCCAATCAGGGCGCGGGCCGCACGCCACTAGCTCAAACCGACCAATCAGAGGGCGCCAATTAACGATCAAACGTGCACGTTTGGGGTCACTTTGGGCCGTTTGTCGAAGGATTTGGTACAGACCGTTGGATTTAGTTGCATTGAACTGTTTTGGGGTATGACATTCAAAGCTTCACAATGTTATATATATTTTATTATTATTAAAAATGTACCTAAAAACTAATTATAATTTCAAAAACATTGATCTGATTCTGGAAAAGCTAACACACATGTGAATCAGAAAAAAAATATGGTAGGTACTACACCCAGACCCGAGACAACATAGTACATTTCGCTTCCCATATTGACCCGACCGGGGATCGAACCCACCAAAGGACCTCAGAGCGCCAAAGATCACCTAGTAATACCTTCTAATTAATATTTAATCGAGCATCATGAAAACCTAACTTAATCCAGCCTAAATATCAGGTTGGCTACAAATTCAATAAGTGAGCTTAGAACTTGGATTTGTGGCTCAGTCAGTGGCGTAACTACAGGGTGGCAAGTCGGCAAAATGCCACGGGCCCCCAGCCAGAAGGGGCCCCAGGTAAGAGGAGAATCCCAATTACCAAGAATAATTTTTACATCAAACTTTCCTAAAGTATGCACTACATTTCTGGTATTTCCAAACAAGTATTAGACATTATTCTTTCTTTGAGAAGGAGGAGGGGGGGGGGGGGGTTGGTCGATGGATTGATGAATTTGCCACGGGCCCCGAATGGTATAGTTACGCCACTGGGCTCAGTAACTAGTATTCCTGTCTCTCAAATTAATAAAAAGGTGCCCTTGAAATTATTTCTCATTCATATAGATACGACAACATCACACATTGCTCTGATGCTGTGGTAAGTAAATAAAGCACTTGTGTTACAGAAATCAGAAAAAATGATGGTACCACAACACCCATACGCAAAACAATATTGAAAAGTTCGTTTCCCATATTGACTAGATCAGGGATTGAACCCGGGACCTCAGAGATGGCGCGACGCCAATGTTCGCCTCCCGGCTGCGTAGGTCGTCATAGAAAATCATTCATGACTAATCATTCCTCTGAGGCCTCAGACAGAAGTGATTCAGGAGAGGTAGGGCATAGCGATTTCTCGCTCGAACTGGAGCAGCCCGACTGGTGAAATACCTCCACCTTACAGTAGACCGCAGCCAAATAACAATCACTTCTGTGTTGTTGTGTTCCTGCGTGTGAGTAAGGTTTCCAGAGCTCCTGGGGGGTGCTACATTAGTAGCAGGGGTAGCCTTCAAGGTAAGGGCGACAAGTCCAGTAACAGATGGATTATGCTGTACATGTCGCCCTTAAGCTAGGACCTCAATACCACTTAACATCAGGTGGGATGAGGTCAATCTTGAAGTGCAATATAATAAAAAAAAAAAAAAATGATATCGTACCACACCGGTGCGACGCAAAAATGTAGTTTTTCAGGAGAACCATTTAAGACTTTGACACCTCACAAAACAATGACATAAGAATATAATAGATGAGATGAACAGCTTATACTACAACGTCAACTGTTAACTTTACTTTTTGATAAATATTAAACACTTCATGTTGTAAAAAATATATGTACTATAACTTTATTTAAGCCTTCCAATCCCCTCGAAAGTGAAGTTGTGGCTCTAACGAAAAGTTACAACTGTAGTTGTGTCGCAATGACACTCACGCCCTCATACGGACACTGTGCGTACTACACAAGTAACGTTAGCGCACCAAGTGAAAGGGTTCTGTAGGATCATTTTCAGATATGTAACTATTTTTTGCACCACCGAGCGAGAGTGTGATAAGTCTTTTTTTTTATATTGCACTTCAAGATGGACCTCATCCCACCCGATGTTAAGTGGTAATGAGGTCCTAGCTTAAGAGTGACAAGTACAGCATAATAAATCTGTTACTGGACTTGTCGCCCTTATCTTGAAGACTTGACCCCTGCTACTAACGTAGCACCCCCTGGAGCTCTGGAAACCTTATTCACACGCAGGAACACACCAACATTGAAGTGATTGTTATTTGGCTGCGGTCTTCTGTGAGGTGGAGGTATTTCACCAGTCGGGCTGCTCCAGATCGAGCAACAAATCGCTATGCCCTACCTCTCTTAAGTCTTCTGGGCACTTGCGATACAGACTATGTCCAGTGTGGGTGCCACAAGAATACTTGTGCCTTAATAATCCTCTTCCAGCATTAATAGCAATAAACTTTGGACTTGCTTAGTAGTTTAGAAAGCAACTTTTATATGTATAGTATGTACTGTACATGTTTATTGAATAAAAGCATTTTTCATTTTTAATTAATCGCTATTCGCATCTGACTAGTGAAATCTGACCTGTCACTCTACCATTAATAAGTACAATCTTTAACAGCCAGCATCACTTATTTGCGGCCAGATTTAATTGAGCATCCATATGTCATAATAAACTAAAAAAACATGCTTTAATTTAATTAAATAAATAAATATGTACATTATGAACGAAATCTTTACCCAAAAATAAATAAACAATAATTTAATTAACAAATACTAGCGGCCAAATTTTGATAGGCAACATGGTAGATGTTATATTCTCCTAATTATAAATAGGCATACAATTTAGTTTTTAGCAAATACTCGATGAGTGCACTGATTCTGCAGCCGAATCTAGTACTAATAGAACAAACAAAATGAGAAAACAACATGGAAATTGCAGTGGCGCCGCAGCGGCCAGTAGAGGAACCTTAGGATGTCCCAAACAAGACTATCGCTACGTAAAACTATTTGATTGCCGTTTTTTCCATGATAAGGGTACAAAATGTGAAGAGCTTATGACAGCTAAGTGGAGCTTTTGTGGGGTTGTGAAGTCTGGCGTGTGGCGCTAACAATGCGAGCTTAAAGCTGTAATTTGATAGTTGCCACACGATAGGGCTGCCGCAGTCAAATTAAAAAAAAATCCCTACTAATATTATAAATGCGAAAGTAACTCTGTCTGTCTGCCTGTTACGCTTTCCTGCTTAAACCTCACAACCGATTTTGATGAAATTTGGTATAGGTGTACGTTGAATCTCAAGAACGGACAAAGGCTACTTTTTATTAGAAAATAAGGGGGGAGGGGGGTAATACCACCTTTGAAAGTTTATATGGAAAAATGTTAATTTTTTAAGTTAGAGATATGCTATTTGGCACAAATATTGCTCGAAACTTGAATTAAAATATAGACTTCTTTTTGTTTCGAATATTAGGGGAGAAAGGGGTAAAACCGACCATGAAAGGATGTAGTTCACGCGAACGAAGTCGCGGGCACAGCTAGTATTATATAAATGGTGTAGTTAATTTATGTTGATTTATTTTTAAATTAATGTGATTGATTTCTTATCAAGGACTAAACATGACTATTATATGTAAGGAACGTAAGTATGTTCTTTACTAAAAGTGGGAGTACTTCCGCCGAGCTAGGTGCTATCTGCTCGGGAACCAAGACCCAACTACTCATCTTGGTTTGTTGTATATATAGTTAGTGGCGACGATAACTCTGACATCGCGATGTAGGTTCGATGTATTGATTGGCTAATCGTGCAAATTAATAAAATTAAACAACATCACAAGCACTTGCTTTACAAAAACAGACCCGAAACAATAAAGAAAAGTTCGTTTTTCCGTTTTTACCCGACCGGGATCGAACCCGGAACCTTCGTCAAACCTTTATCTTAAAACTGTGACAACCCTATATTCCTTCTCGTTAAGGCACTGTCAACGTTTCACTCAAGCACATCTTTATCAAGAAATTCATTAAAACAACACCCAGTCAAATATGAACCCAAACACAGCCGCACAAGATACAAATTTTAATAAAATCTTTACCGTTTGACTGTCGTATATTGAAGAATGAAAACTAACTTTAGCACCTTTGCAATAGAGTCTAATATGCAATGTTCAAGAGGTATTCCTTAAGAAAGTCTAGTACCGTCACCAAGACAATTAGTTTCCTTTTTAAACAAGACTGCTTAGAAAAGTATGCGATAATTATTTTGTAAAAAAATAAGGATTTTTGATGGAGAGAGGTACAAATTAGGGAGGGTATTTTTCAGTGCTGAAACTGTTTTTATTTTGAACGAAAATGTTTTTAAATGTCTGTTACATTATTCAAAAATATAGGACACGTCGCATCTTCAGTAGATCAAGGGCATAATTGGCTACTCGACAGTGTTAACAATAAAATATGAAAAGTGTTAGATATGCTAGCTTATTAGTTAAGTAATAATTTTCCTTTTTTTTTTAGATTAAATTAGTATTTTATTTTTGCAAAATAAATTTTACTTTTTTTATCTGTGAAACAAAAGAACCGAAACGGATTCCACCATTGCAATTCGGAAATGACAGCTGTTGGCGAAAATTATTTATTTTATTGTGGCGAAACATTGATTATTTCACAGACAAAATTGAATTATTTTGTCTTTTACCGTATTAAAAATTTAATTAAACATTTTCCGTTTATCAAAATTAAGTCGTTCCTATGCGTATCGGTTCGAGGTCTAGAACATTGACGTCATAATTGCAACAGTGACGTGACTTGGCGTTTTCGCGCGCTTTTTAAATGTGTTACACAAAATCTTATTTTTTTCTGGTTATTTAAATTTTTTCCAGATAAATCGAATTGCTTAGTTAGGACATAAAATAAAAGGGCGCACAATTGTACTCAGGATCATGCTCACTCGTCGACTACTGCGATACAGGCCTCGAGCCTAGTGCAGAAGTCACCGTTATTGTAACTTGCTTTTGTTTTTTGCCAATAAAGAATTATTATTATTATTATTATTATTATTTTACAATACTTTTTCAAAAACTGTCAAGTAGCCAAAACGTTCTTAATTCTTGTAAAGAACATGTCTAAAACATCTAACGTGTCAACTTTATCAAAAGTTAATTTTAAGATGTATGTACTTAAGATGATTTTCCAATGATACTATTGATTGCACGCCTGCTTGCAGGTCAAATACAATTCAAGATACCACTTTGTAACGTATTTCATGTATCACACTGTATTTTATGCTAATAAATAAATGTTATTATGTTATTTCAAGTCAAAAGTCAAAGTCAATCTTTTTTATTCATATAAATTATATGAGTAATACTTATGAATAGTCTCTTTATAAAACAAATGAAGCTACCTCCGGTTCGGAACCTAAACTACAAAGATACCGGCAAGAAACTCAGTAGTTTTTTCTTACAAATGAAAGCTAAACTTGTTAATAATATTCTTTTACCACCAGCGGTAACCAAAAACCATCAAAGCGGCTTACCCGTCGTCCGCCCTCCAAATACTCTTCACAAATCGCCGTAGTTAGAGCAATTTCCCGCGATTTGTCATCGAAAGCGCGCCAATTACCGAGTGATTATCCTACTCGGCGCTAGATGGCGTTGCGAGTATTACTGTCAGTTGGGACTAGACTTAACGGGTCGGTGCCATTAGCAAGAATAACAATGTACTCGTATAGTTCTGCTGGTGATACAATTGTATAAAAAAGGCTCTTCTCGCGGTCTTTTTATCAATATAACCTTACATCTTTAAATCTACACATCAGAAGGTAGGTATAATGAAAACGAAATCAACAAATGAAAGTTTTCGTTCCGTTGAAGATTGTTTGACACTTCGGGTTATAAAACGTAGTGTTTTTAATATCTCCCGGCAGTTTAATGTAGGCGCATCTTGGATTAAAAACTTGTCTCAATGTATAGTATCTACTCTTCAAGCCATTTTATCTACTGATATGTATCTATAGGAACATTGTCCAATACGTAATCCAATATTTTGTGACGGCGGCCATCTTGTACCGATTTCCATCAAACGCAGTTAAAAACACTCCCGACCATACTGTCACTTTGCAATACATTCAAAGCCTAGTCTCACCACCGCGAGTTCTACATAAAATAACGTGTCTCTCTAAACACTTGACATTGGCGGAATCATCGCGTTATCTAGAGACGCGAGATAGAGTCCATTAATAAAAAAAAAAAAAAATAGCATACGCAATATGTCAAATTTATCGCATGAGACGACAAATGTTTCGATACTGTTGATTGGCTAATAGCACACCGCACTCGTATTTTTAGCCAATCAGCAGCTGACGCACCGACTTCAATCGATTTTGACGTTTGTTAAGAGCGCGATAAAATTTAGTCGCGTGGCGCATGCTGGGCCTTCAATGACGATTCAAAAGTGTTTTAATATTGTATCCTACTTGAATAAAGAAATTGATTGATTTGTTGAATCAGTCAGTCGTATTTGCTTTTGTATTATAAAGATTTTGTTAGATGTCAATCAAAATGGAAAAAAACAAAATCTTCCTATTTTCGACTGCATGAATAAGTCAATATTGATTACAGAGAATCGTAGCATTACGTTGAACAATATCAATGATTAATCCGTACACTCGATAAAAGAGATAATTTGTACGGTTTGGTGTAATGTACAACGCTGTAATTGCATTTTTTAATACCTTAGATAGATAAATACACTTTATTGCACAAAATCTTTACAGAAATAGGTTTTACAGAAAAATTATAGTACAATTTAGGCGGTCTTATCGCTAGAAAGCGATCTCTTCCAGACAACCTTAAGGTAGAGGAAATAGTAGATGGCGAGAAATGGGTACGGCCGTGCAACATAAATACAGTTTTTATTTTAGAATTATTTCGTAGTATAACATGATAAACATACATAAACTCATAAATATATAACATTATAAATATATACAATATATATATATATATATACAAATAAACATATTTAACATATATAAAATCAAGTAAAGAGTTTTGCCTCAAAAAAATAACAATAATAATTTTAATAAGTAGGACAAGTGTATGAAAATTACTGACAACCAACATGCCCATACCTTGTTATGGTTGCAGATGTCAGACGAAAATAGCTCTAATGGTATATCTAGTTACCTCGTTAAATAAAATCGTATCAGACTCCTGTTCAGTTAATTTAGTTTAATTTACAAAATATTTTTGTATTTTTAATTTTTAATTTTTATTTTACAATTGTCAAACTAACTGCGTGTCTTAGTGCAAAATTAGTAACAAGTTTTGCTTTCATTTGTAAAAAAACTACTGAGTTTCTTGCCGGTATCTTCTCTGTAGTTATAGGTTCCGAACCGGAGGTAGCTTCATTTGCTTTATATAGAGACTATTTATAAGTATTACTAATGTAATCTATATCAATAATATGATTGACTTTGACTTTGTTCCGTAATATATGCACAAATAAGATACAAAAAAATGGACAGCGTCACATATCTACATTGCTTTGATTCTGTAATGAGTAGCAAAAACACTTGGGTTATAGAAATAAGAAACGTCGACGCAAGTAAAAAAAAAATTAAATTTTATGCACCAGACAACCACACCAATCCTGGTCTCAAACTAAGGTTTCCCTTGGACTATGTGCACCAGACGACAGATACTAACTCAGGGCGTTATCCCAGCACACCCAGGCCCAAGTCAATTTAGAAAAGTTCGTTTTCCAAATTGACCCGACTGGGAATCGAACCCGGGACCCTTCGCAGTTTGGCCGCCTACCTTAGCCACTGCGCTATCGAGATCGTTGAGTTATTAAATCATATGTTACACAGAGTAACATTCAAGAAAGGTAGGGCTTATCGATTTATCACTCGAACTGGAGCAGCAAGACTGGTGAAATACCTTCACCTGAACCGCATCAAAATAACAATCATTTCGGTGCTGAATTGTATTCCTGCGTGTGAGTAAGGTTTCCAAAGTTCTTGGAGGGTACTACATTAGTAGCAGGGGTCAAACCTTCAAGGTAAGGGCGACAAGTTAAACATACTGAAATTGTTACTGGACTTGTCCCCCCTAAAGCTAGGACCTCATTACCACTTAACATCAGGTGGGATGAGGTCAATCTTTGAAGTGTAACATGAAAAAAATCATCATCATCATCTTTAAAATGAGCAAGTTATGAAATATTTTTTTTGTAACATACAAAGTATAAAAAATCAAATACGTCTTTTTACATCACTCCTATTAAAAGATAGCATTGCAGTGTAAACTGATAAACTGGTTGACAAGATAAGATATTAAGTACGCCAGCGGCCATTTTGTGTTGCTTTCAGTACAAAATAAAGCGCAAAACTGTGCCATTGTGTTCCGATGTGATTGTGTTTATTAAAAATTGTGTATTTGGTAGGTATTTCTGTGTATTAACTGTGTTCGCGATTTTGAGTGGAGAGTTGAAGTGTTTTACCACAGGAATATCTTAGTTTAATATCTGTTTTTCAATCAATAGGGCTGATTAATTGGTAAAAATAACGGCCAAGTGCGAGTCGGACTCGCTTACGAAGGGTTTTGTACCATTGTTTAGGTAAACCGCACTAAGAACACAAATTTAATAAAATATTTCAAGTCACCTTTGTTGTATGGAAGTCCTCATTTTATATTTATTATTTTAATTTTATTACTTGTTGTTATTTTTTTATTTGTGACTAACTGTGCCCGCGACTTCATTCGCGTGGACTACATCCTTTCATGGTCAGTTTTACCCCTATCTCCCCTAATATTCGAAATAAAAAGTAGTCCATATTTTAATCCAAGTTTTGGGCTATATTTGTGCCAAATTTCATATCTCTAACATAAAAAATAAACATTTTCCCATATTAACTTTCAAAGGTGGTATTACCCCACACCCCGCTTATTTTCTTACAAAAAGTAGCCTATTTTCTTGAGGTTCAAGGTATACCTATACCGAATTTCATCAAAATCGGTTGAGAGGTTTAAGCGGGAAGCGTAACAAACAAACAGAGTTACTTTCGCATTTATAATATTAGTATCTAGAGATTCTACAAAAAGGTTGTCTGGAAGATATTACTTTTTTAACAATAAGACTGCCTAAATTGTACTGGAATATGTAAAACCAATATCTGTAATTTTTTCTTCTGTGTAACAAAGTGTATCCATCTATTTATCTAAAATAAATAAAAAAAATGATGTTACAGCGTATCAAAGTTTCAAAAGAGTATTAACATGACTATTTCGTAAACACTGTACAAAGAAGTGACGTCAACCTTAATGTTAACGCAATGTATCTCAGCTAAAGTTTGTTTACAAGATAAATAAAATAAATAAATAAATGCGCCAGACAATCACACCAATCACCTGGTCTCAAACTAAGGTCCCTTGTACTATGAGTACCAGACGACGGATACTAACTGGGGGCGTCATCCCAGCACACCCAGGCCCAAGTCAATTTAGAAAAGTGCGTTTTCCAAATTGACCCGACCGGGAATCGAACCCGGGACCTTTCGCGCTTTGGCCGGCTACCTTAGCCACTGCGCCACCGAGGTCGTCAAATATATATAATCGTCAAATATAGATAGAAGAATACATGTTTCATATTTTTTGGTAATCTGTGGTAGGTATGTACCGAACAGGATTTTTTAGACATCTACCCTAACAAACGAAAGTCTTCAATAAAGTAGGTCACTGTTATGATACTTTTGAATCGTCATTGAACACACGCCCTTACCTTGAAGGCTTGATCCCTGCTACTAATGTAGCACCCCCCAGGAGCTCTGGAAACCTTACTCACACGCAGGAACACAACAACACAGAAGTGATTGTTATTTGGCTGCGGTCTTCTGTAAGGTGGAGGTATTTCGCCACTCGGGCTGCTCCAGTTCGAGCGATAAATTGCTATGCCCAGCTCTTTAAAATGCGAAGAAGGGTGAAATTGCGAGTACGGTGTACTATCGCCCAATTAACGGAATAGAAACATTTGTCGTCTCATGCGCGAAATTTGACGTATACCGCATGCTAGGCCCGAGTGTCGCAACCAGATCACTTCGAATGCGACTAATGCACGGTCCCCAGGCCCACCGCTAGCTATTTTCGCGCCCGCGTGCAGTACCGATTATGCCGCCCTACGACTACTTACCCTACGTTTTGTCAAAAAAAATATGATTAATGTTTTCTCATTGCGGTGGGGCAAAATAAAAACAACTTAACGAAGATAAAATTGTGTTCAATTGAAACTGTAGCAAAAATAACTTAGTCTTTGTTGGAGCATTGTTGATCATAAATAGTTTTTGATAATATTTAATTTTGAAAAGGATCTTTCACTAGATGTGACTGAAACTGGTAATGTAAGTAAATAATATTCTTAGCGCTATTACTGTGTTCGGAAATTTTAAAATTACATAAGTCATTGGTAAAAATATATTGGAATAGGGGCTGTGGATAATTGAACTGGTTTTACCCCAGGGGTAGGTATTATGACAATTACTTCAATTAGATACGTGATGAGTCGCTCAATTTGCCGCCCCCCCGAGCGTGCCGCCCGTGTGCGGTGCACGCTTTGCACGCCCGCTTACGGCGGCTCTGACGGTCCCAATATATGAAAAACAAATCGTTATAGTAACGGATAGTTATAAATTATACTAGGCGTAAACTAAAAACGACCGACGGACGACTGATGACAGCTAATATGGAAAGTAAATTAGAAATTAGAATTAACGACTCGTATAAAAACGGAAAGTCATTTTTGACACATCACGAATCGTAAAATATTGGAACACGGGCATAAAGGGTTTGAAAAAAAAGCAAAATATTATGTATGCAAATCAAAAACTATGTTTTAATTCCCAAATACTTGATTAATCACCAAAAACGAAACCATTTGTTTGTACGTTTCGGTTTTAGGAAATATAAATGTTAACAGAATTGCGCCAAAAGGTACCTGTGCACTTTCTTCTTATAATTATGTTATTTAGTCGGATATTCATTTATCATTTTCAACAAAAACCTCTCCTTAAACTCGATAGCCCAGCCGATAACCCACAAAACTGATTCGTTATCGATAATAAAAGCTGATTGTGTATCTAAATACGTTTCGTCTGACTAATGTTTTCATTGTTTTAGGAAAATGGCCGGGCGAGTCATATCCTGTATCGCGTTGGTGATTTTCGCTGTTCAAGGAGGGTGGGCACAGGATGGTATGTAGATACATCTAAATTAATTTAACCATAATAAACTGTAAGGAATGTATGTTCTTTACTAAAAGTGGAAGTACTACCGCCGAGCTAGGTGTTATCTGCTCGGGGACCAAGGCCCAACTACCAATTTTGATTTGTTGTACCTACATATAGTTAGTGGCGACGATAACTCTGACATCGCGATGTAGGATCGGTGTATTGATCGGCTAATCGTGAATTACGTATGGAGCGTTGTTTACTACGCCAATTCTGCTGTGTTTGTGTCGACATGAAGGTAATGTCGTAGGTCGGCACAAAACTTACAAATAAAAAAAGAGAAATCATTTCACAGACATCTTTTTATTCGGTCTAAGAATAACGAACAGCGATTAATTTCATATTATAAGAAGATGTTTATAGTAAACTAGCTGTGCCCGCGACTTGGTTCGCGTGGACTACATCCTTTCATGGTCGATTTTACCCCTTTCTCTCCTAATATTCGAAACAAAAAGTAGTCTTTATTTTAATCCAAGTTTCGAGCTACATTTGTGCCAAATTTCATATCTCTAACTTCAAAAATAAACATTTTTCCATATAAACTTTCAAAGGTGGTATTACCCCCATCCCCCCCTTATTTTCTAATAAAAAGTAGCCTATGTCCGTTCTTGAGATTTAACGTATACCTATACCAAATTTCATCAAAATCCGTTCAGCCGTTTAGGCGTGAAAGAGTAACAGACGGACAGACAGACAGACAGACAGACAGAGTTACTTTCGCATTTATAATATTAGTATGGATGAGACCTATAGGTAATTTTTTGGCGAAATAATTTCAAAGGCACCTTTTATTAATTTGGGCGATAGAAATACCTACTGACAAAGCCACAAGGCGCCCAACAAGCCTAAGTAGCTCGCTTATTATGTTTTACCTATATTGCACTTCAAGATTGATCTCATCCCACCTGATGTTAAGAGAAGATAAAGCTGTTACTGGACTTGTCCTTACCTTGAAGGCTTGACTCCTGCTACTAATGTAGTACCCCCCAGGAGGTCTGGAAACCTTACTCACATGCAGGAACACAACAACACCAAAGTGATTGTTATTTGGCTGCGGTCTTCTGTAAGGTGGAAGTATTTCACCAGTCGGCCTGCTCCAGTTCGAGCGATAAATTTTAAGATTTTGAATTTTTCTAAAATAAAAGTAGCAAGTTAAAGTCTTGCGGCATAACGCCCGCCGCCGACCATCTTGCTTGCGCCACGTGGTCGTGAAACCGACAAACCTATTTTGTTGCGAAGTCATTTCAAAAGTAGCCTAAGTAACTTATTATTACACCTGCCCATAAAAGTCTCGTCTCAATAGGTCCAGCATATTCAGAGATGAGTCCAACTGACAGACAGACAGACAAAATCTGTAGAAACCGTATTTATATGCATGTAGTAAAAAGCCGTTATTTCAATTCTATAAACAGACTCCCAAATTTATTTTAGATATTTGAATGTCACTACTACCGCCATCTATTGTCGAGTAGCGGAACTAATTTACTTCCAATTTCAGCCGACACGCCGCCAGCGACAAAACCCGATGAGATTATTATGCAGACAGGGATTTGCCGAAAATGCATTTGCAAGGACAGCAAAGTGGACTGCTCAGATCAGGGCTTGACTGAGTTCTTCCCCAAGGCAGAATGGGATGGTAAGAAAAAAAAAACGAAATATATCGGATCCGATGGCGATAACATTTTTTAATTTCTCCTAATCGAGACTTATTTCGAATGCAAATTACCTAAGCGTTTTCAAAAATCAATAAATTTACTATATAAAAATAAGTCGGGTTTTCCTTCCTGACGCTAGAACTCCAGAACGCACGAACCGATTTCCACGGTATTGCATTCGTTGGAAAGTTATTTATGTGTGTGTGTGATCGCTTTCTTCAATTCTGAAGGTTGTGTCCCTAAAAGTTTCTCGTAGCTTCGTCACCAGCTTTCTCCACTTGTTCCGGTTCTCGGCTGTCCTTAGGGCGGTTACAACTAGTTGCTTATAAGTACAAATAAAAAACCACGTTTTAACACCCAAAATTTTGATTAATCTTCAAAAATGAAACCCTCCGTTTGTTTGTTTTTGGCAGGAGACCCTCTGGTTCATATTGTAAGAATGGTTTTTTAGTTCGATAGTCCATTTATCGAGGAAGACTATATGATATAATACAAGAGAGGCCAACCAGACGATCGCGATCGGCCGGTCAATCGCTACTGTCTGGTCTGCTCCAGCTTACCTCTCGGAAGTAAAAACTTACTTGAGTACTTATTTGTTTCATCACTCATCAAAACCAAAACTATATGACTTGGTCCAAAGTGAGCTACACATAGCAATAAGTTAGATACTGATACTGTAAATGATCTGCTGAGTTTCTTACCGGTGCCTTCTCGGTAGATATAGGTTTCGAACCGGAAGTAGAATCACTTTGCATTGTATTCAATGACGATTCCAAAGTGTTATATGTAACCTACTTGAATAAAGAAATATTTGTGTTTGAGTTTGAGTTAATCCAGGCAAAAATTATAAATTAGACTAGACTGCGCAACGTCATTATCAACCACTGCATCATCTTGTGTCATTGTTCAATAGCAGTTCCGTCACGGAATAAGAAACTACTAACACTGATTAATAAGATACATGATTGCGTACTAAACTGTTCTGTTTCATTTAAAACTAGCTTTCCGCCCGCGGCTTCGCCCGCATTGAATTCGGTTATATTGCGGTATAAAGCACAACTATAAGAAAACTTCTCATTTCCACGGAAAAATCTACGAAGCGCGATGTAATGCTGGATACGATTAGTTGCTAAACAAAAACTGAATGGTACACTATATTATATAAGTCGATGTAAAAAATAGTTTAGACGATAAAACAAATTGTACGTCATCCCTCGGGAATTCCTCATTTTCGGGGATTCATTGTCGTATCATTTAGCTTCTAAATTTACATGTTTGCAATATATTACCTTGTTTTAAACGACACACAGCGCCATCTCCAATCCATCCATCAAGCAAACTATATTTTGGTTTTCGCTCGGGAATATAATTTTTTTCTGGGATAAAAAGTACCCTATTATTTAATCGTGACTTCTAACTTTACGTCTGCAAAATTTCAAAGCAATCGGTTGAGTAGTTACGGCGTGAAAGCGAAACAAACAGACTCACTTTACGATTTATAATATTAGTAAGAATTCCAAGAAGTGTGTACTTGGTAGATCGCACAGGGTTTCGTTAGTAAGCTGTAGATCTTAGGTCTTATCAAGTTGGCCACCCCTATTGTATGCTTTGACCAATAGGAGCGAAGAATTGATGGAAAATGTGGAAAAAAACGGAAACAATCGGTACGCTAGTTAATAAATATACCTGTTTCAGCCCTCGAGAGCTTCCTACCGAAGACAATAGACTTGAGCGACAATTCTTTCGAGAACATCACATCCTTCGGTAACCTGACCACTGTGGAAATGGTGAACTTGACCAGATGTGGCATTCAGAACATAGAAAAGGCGGCCTTTAAGGATCTACAAGGCATGCGTGTCTTGGACCTGAGCCACAACCAGTTGACGTCTAAACTGAGCCCTCATGTGTTCTTGGTAAGCAAATAAATGCATACCTACTTATTTCATATAGCTGAATTTTGCTTGAACGAGCTCATCTCAGAAACTATTGATTCGAATTGAACAATTATTTTCTAATTGAATATTTCATATACCGAATTAAAATGAAATGCGCTAGACAACCACACCAATCACCTGATCTCAAACCAATGTTTCCCCTTGTATACCTAATAAGCACCAGACGACGGATACTAACTGGGGGCGTCATCCCAGCACACCTTTTTAATTATTTATACAGACTAGCGATCCGCCCCGGCTTCGCACGGGTGCAAAAGGTACTAAAATATGTACGTATTATACATTTAAACTTTGCACTTTATTTTATTACATTGACCCGCCCGTACCCCAATGACGCTTACATGGAGCCTACATCGCATGCTGGCTAGCTGAGCGCTGTGAGTGGCAACCACGCGACTTTTTTCTAATACTTGCATTTTTAAACTCGTGATATCTTCCGAATGAAATGTCCGAATTGAATAATTCAAAAAGTTATATAAAGGTCTTGAATATAAAGTAATTTATTTTGATAAGGATTAATACTAAGGTACAAATAAAGAGCCTTTTCAAGCGGCGGCATAGTAATTAATTTTTAGAATAAAAAACCGCTTACTGTGACAACTATTATATTTACACATACGCTGCCGCGACACTTTTTGTAGATAATCAATAGTTTTCGCAGCGCACGCGATGTAAGGAATTTTTCAGGTATTTTTTTTACATCCTGTGTTACATTATTGGAGTTTTAGTAAAGATCCCTAAATATAATATAGCCTATGTCACCCGAGGATAGTGTAGCTTCTCAACGGTGAAATAATTTTTGAAATCGGTCCAGTAGTTTCGGAGCCTATTCATTACAAACAAACAAACAAACAAATCTTTCCTCTTTATAATATTAGTATAGTAAAGCGGCTGCTGTGTCCATATATATTAAATGTGCACAGATACTTCATAGCACAATTATATTAACACTAGCTGTGCCCGCGAACGAAGTCGCGAACCTGGTAAATTGGACGAACTGAGATGTATAATGAGCTCTTTTAAAGAAACTATACACATCGTCGTCTTATCAGAAATATGGATTAAAAGTACAGATGAAGCAACATCAATCCAAATACCTTGTTATACGCACTATTTTAATTACAGACCACACAGTAGAGGTGGTGGTGTCTCTATCTTCGTTCACAATAATCTTAAGCATAACCTCATTGAAGAACTTTGTGAAGATGACAACCATTACCTATGGGTCCATGTATCCAAATTTTCGCTTAATATTGGTGCAATATATAAGCCAGAAAGATCAAACTCAGACAATTTTCTAGAAACCTACTCCCTTCAATTACAGAAAATGAATAGAGCAGTTATATTCGGAGACTTTAACATTGATTTATTAAAATCCACATCTACCAAAAGAAAATATACGAATATGTATAAGGAAAAAGGTTACAAAATACTAAATAACGTTGAACAAGAATACTGTACCCGAGAAACTGCAACAACTAAAACAATACTGGACCATGTTTGCACTAACTTAAAGGATAATAACTACCACCTGGCTATAACCGACTCATCTATGTCAGATCATAAAAATATTTACTTCGAGATAAAGCAGTATGAACCCCCACCTATAATAAAAGTCAGATACACTTCAACAGATTATAATAAATTACACCAACATATCAAGAATACGGACTTCCAAGAAGTTAACTCTTATGATGAAATTTACTCTAAGCTGAGATCTGCTATAGAAATAAGTAAAACTGTTAAAAATAAAATTCTTAATCCTCCTAAACAGGATTGGATTAAAAAGGAAATCATACAAGGCCTAGAACAAAGAAACAGACTATGGCAAGTATATAAAAAGGACCCTTCGAATAAAGAATCGGAAGAAACATTTAAAGAAGAAAAAACAAAGATTGCTAAAACTATACAAAAAACAAAATCCACATACTACAATAAATTATTCACAGAAACGGTTAATAAACCACGCAAAATGTGGAAATTGATAAGTGAACTATCTTGTAACAAAAAAAAGAATACAACTTTTCCAGAAAAACTCATCATAGATTCGAAGACCATAATAGAAAAGAATGAAATTTGTGAAAAATTCAATACCTACTTTTCTACCATCGGAAATATGTTAGCTAATGAAATACCAGAAAGGTACCACAGACATAACAATACTACGGATTTACGAGCAGATCAAGAAAACAAATTGGATGGAATAGCGCCTACCACAACGGATGAAGTAATCAAAATTATAGATAGTCTTGACCCCAATACTAGTTGCGGCATAGATGAAATCAGTACAAAGTCCCTTAAATGTATGAAAAATGTAATCGCAAGTACGCTTACGAAGTGTATCAACAAGTGTTTTGAACTAGATACTTTTCCCGATGATCTAAAAATTGCTAAGGTTACTCCTATTTACAAGTCTGGACCCAAATGGGACCCCTGTAATTATCGACCGATATCAGTACTTCCAATAATATCAAAAATATTTGAGAAAATTCTTCATTCGCGCCTCGAAAATTACCTAAACTCAATCAAATTCTTCTATAAACAACAATACGGATTCCGACAAAAATCAAATACTCTTGCAGCAACCATTGATTTGATTACAAAAATTAAACAAAAAATTGATCAAAAACATATTGTCCTAGGCATCTTTATCGATCTGAAAAAAGCGTTCGATACTGTCAGCCACAAAATATTATTAGATAAGCTATACCACATTGGTGTTCAAGGAAAGGCACATAGAATTTTTGACTCCTATTTGAAGAATCGAATGCAATTAGTTAAAATAGACGAAAAACAAAGTAGTCCACAGCTAATTAGATGTGGAGTCCCTCAGGGCTCCATCTTAGGGCCACTTTTGTTTCTTATTTACGTCAACGACATTCATAAAATCAATCTTGCTGGAGATATTACTCTATATGCTGATGACACAAGTATTTTCTACTATGGGCATTCCGTTGATTTTATTATGTCTCAAGCTCAATCAGATTTAAATACTCTAAATGACTGGTTCCAATACAACTTGCTAACTATTAACGGATCTAAAACAAATTATGTTATCTTTTCTGCCAAAAATAAAAATACTGATACCACTATGGAACTTAAAATCAATGATCAGATAATAACAAAAAAAACAAAAGAAAAGTACCTCGGGCTAGTATTAGACAGCCACCTTACCTGGAAGCCACATATAGAAAATATCAGGTCTAAATTAGTACAATTAACTGGCATGCTACATAGAAATGTAAAATGTTTTCCTAAAAACGTACGTTATCTAATCTATAACTCGCTTGTAAAACCACACATTGATTATTTAATTGAAATTTGGGGTACAGCTGCAAAAAACAATATAAGCTTAATACAATCAAAACAAAATAAATTAATCAAAACTCTATTTAATTATAAATTCCGAACACCAACAAACAAATTATATAACGAAACACAAATTATGGACATAAGACAAACATATGTATATTCCACATGCATACTTATAAGAAAAATACTAAATAAAGAAATAAACACCAATATTAGCTTCACAAAAAAATTTCAAATACAAAAAATCAAACTACGTAGTTCTAATAACTTAGTACTTCCAAAACATAGAACAAATTTTGGCAAAAAAAACATTGAATACGAGGGTGCCCAATTGTATAATAAGCTCCCAAGTTATGTAAAAAATCAATTCAAAAAATTACTTAAATCACATATCAAAACGAATAAATTCTCATCTCACTAAAAACTAAATAAAAACTTAATTACACATATTTTAACATCAAATAATGTCGACATAAGTAAATTACACATCAAAAACAATAAACAATCTAATATATAAAATATTTTCACATAGCAATAACAAACTTAAAATATATTTAATATTACTACTTTTAATTTAAATATAAAATTATGTATAAAGCGGAAGTCTTAAATGTAAAAATATAATAACAATAACCAAACTTCTATCATATTTTGAGCATACTATCAAAATAGGTGAATATAACATTTTTGGTTTTTATTGTATATCAGAACATAATTACAAACACATAATGGATACAAACACCTATATTATTAAAGCAATACAAATAAAAAATAATCACAAAACTAAATTAAATATTACATATAAATAAAGCACCATTCGCTTACTTATCAATAAAATAAAAAATTAACCATAAAATCCACTTATCATCCAGTATACCTTTGAATAAACCAAACTAATTTATGCCGCATCTGGGAACGGGACGTTTCTTTATGCATCCATGTTTTCGACGATACCGCCGAATGCAGAAACAAATTGTTAACGGAAGGCAGTACGTAAATACAATGTTTATAAAATTACCCTTCATTCTTCTAATATTATCAGCTCGTTACGCTGATTGTAAACTAGTTATAAGTTGTCAATACTGTTTCTCAGTAAGTGAATACCTTGTAATTCTCATGAGAAATAAAGTTCTTTAACCATAATATTAGTAGGGATAATGTTAGACCCAGATTCCGCAGACAAACTGAACAGTTTACAAACTAACTTGGTTTGTTGAATAAATAAATGGATTTTCACCGTTTCCAGGGTCACTACTCCCCCGAGAAGTACCAGCCTCTGGAGTCCTTGAGGGTCCTAAACCTGGCCCACAACGAACTTCACTCCATCAATCAAGACCTCTTCGAACATATGCCAGAGTTAACAGATCTAGACTTGAGTGGGAATCCACTCGGAGCCATAGACTACCCCACCCTGGTCGCCATATCTAGCTTACCTATGCTTAAGGTAAGAAAATCAATCTGTAAGGAACGTATGCTCATTACTAAAAGTGTAAGTACTTCGGCCGAGCTAGTTATCTGCTCGGGGACCAAGGCCCAACTACCAATCTTGGTTTGTTGTATATGTCACCGTAAGATTGTAAACATCGTTACATTACAATCTATCTCGCGAGATTGTAAACTGTCGACAGATTGTGAACCGTAACTTAGGATTGCAATTTAACGCATTATTTTTCGCTTTATTGTATGGATCGATGTATTGATCGGCTAACCGTGCATTACATGTGGAGCAGTTTACTATGCCACTTCTGCTGACGCTGTATTTGTGTCGACATGTAGGTTAAGTCGTAGGTCGGCACAAGTCAAGTAGGTAACAATTTTGTATCGTCATTGAATACAATGCAAAGTGATTCTACCTCCGGTTTGGAACCTATATTCACCGAGAAGACACCGAAACTCAGCAGATTAGTTATAGTAGCAGTATCTAACTTATAGCTATGTGTAGAACACTTTGGACCAAGGCATATAGTTTTGTTTTGATGAGTGAGTAAAGCATAAAGTACTTATTTTAAGAGGTAAGCTGGAGCAGACCAAAGGTGGCACCTGTTCGCAAGCATGACGTATGTTTTTTTTATATTGCACTTCAAGATAGACCTTACTCACACGCAGGAACACAACAACACAGAAGTGATTGTTATTCGGCTGCGGTCTTCTGTAAGGTGGAGGTGTGTCACCAGTCAGGCTGTTCCAGTTCAAGCAATAAATCGCTATGCCCTACCTCTTTTTCAGGTCCTCCGTCTCCGCCAATGTGGTCTCCCGGAAATTCCTGATAAGTTCCTGCACACCCCTCGCTATCTCGAGCGTCTGGACATAAGCGGCAACAATCTGAGTGAAGTCCCCCAGGAGTTAGGAGAAACGAAGAACCTGGTCTTCTTAAACCTCAATCAGAACCCAATCAAAGAGATAGACGCGTATTCTGAAGAGAATCCGTAAGTTGAAGTAAATATTAATTTTGCTAATAAAGCAAAGCAAAGTATCATTGATGTTACTTTAATACTTAATCGGTTTTATTACCAAACTAGTTGTACCCGAGAGTTTGTTCGCGTGGACTTCACTCTTTCATGGTCGGTTTGACCCCTACCTCCCCTAATATTGAAAACAAAAAGTAGTCCATGTTTTAATCAAATTTTCGACCTATATGTGTGCAAATTTCATATCTCTTATTTAAAAAATAAACAATTCTCATAGAACTTTAAGGGGGGGGGGGGGAGGAGAAAAAGTAGCCTAATTCAGTGGTTTAGGCCTGAAAGCCGGAAAGACAATCAGATGGAAGAGTTACTTTCTCATTTCTAATATAGTAACCAGAGATTCCATTAATGTTCTTTGCAGCGGCTTCCCACGCCTTAAGAAGCTGAAAGAACTCCACATGTGTAATATGGGCCAACTGAAACGCATCGGGCCTGGAGCCTTGGGAGGCCTCGAGAACTTGGAGCAGCTGCATTTGAGCTACAACCCCCAACTGTCAGAGCTCAGCCCTAGAGCCCTGGCTAGGGATGACGACCTTGGAGAATCTGCTACGTGGCCTTTGCTTAAAGAGGTTTGTTGATCACTACTTAGTACTAGTAATCTTCTGCTTTTTTTATATTTATAGTGCTTTACGCCGCTAGCGAACTTTAATTATTTTTTCTGCTTCTGTTCTGGTACCACTGATCTTGTGTTTCATCTTCTCGTTCGTTTCAGCTGTACCTCCACTCCAACAACCTGCGTGAGATTGACTCCAGGTTCCTCGCTCGCTGGGACCTCGTCCAGTCCTTTGACTTTTCCGACAACCCCTTCATTTGCGAGTGCTCCACTCAGTGGATGGTAGATGTCCTCGTGCCTATGGTGGATATCAAGAACCCCAACGCATCAGCTAGCATGGTGTAAGTGTCTGTAAGGAACGTATGTTCTTTATTTAAAGTGGAAGTGCTTCCGCCGAACTAGGTGTTATCTGCTCGGGGACCAAGGCCCAACTACCAATCTTGGTTGGTTGTATAAATACTTAGTGGCGACGAAAACTCTGATATCGCGATGTAGGATATCGATGTCACGCATTACGTATGGAGCGTTGTTTACTACGCCAATCCTGCTGACGTTTGACGACGATTTGTGTCGACTTGTAGGTCATGTCGTAGGTCGGCACATGTCATTAAAAGATTTGACATTTTCTCATTCTCATTTAGCCAAAGTGTCTTTGATTCCGTAGTTGGCAAACATTTCTGCAACAAATGTACCACGGGCTGATAAGTAGTTTTATACTCACACTGCAGAGGGCACTTACCGAAGGCTTAAAGGTTTATAAATTCAACGGCTTCGATAACTTGCGGTTAGCTCAGTTGGAATAGCAGCACGCGCGATACATGAAGGTCATGGGTTCGATACCCACACCACAAGGGTAGATGAAATGTTCCTGTTTTAATGTATGTGATGTTGTTTGGTATATAATGTAGTACCGTCAAGTGGCAGCTATCCCGCTCCTGATGATTTTGGTTTTTTATTACGTGCAGGATGCCATTATGAAAAAATGGGTTATTGGGCAGATGTCCTAAAGGTGGTCTGGAAGAGGTTGCTTTAGCAATAAGACCGCATAAATTGTACTTGATTATGTCTGTAAAACCAATTTATCTATCTATGTCCAAAAAGTGATTTGCCTAACTTTTTACAAGACGAAACCCTCATCAAAGTTCCTCTCCAGGTGTCAGGAGCCAATCGAGATGCGAGGGTTCACCTTCCAGCATCTGAACAAGATCCAGCGTCGCATGCGCTGCGTGGACAAGTACGGCCACAGGCCTGAGAAGGATGGCGCCATCTTGCTGGGGACTCTGATTGGTCAGTACCAGAGGGTGTATTCCCTTATTTTTTACCATGTAATCCATACTAATATTATAAATGCGAAAGTAACTGTCTGACTGTCTGTTTGCCCATTAATTGAGGAAGTCTTAGAGAAATATTAAGAGAGGATAGCATGCATATAAGTATCGAGGCTGCAAAAAAACTTTGGAATTTATATAACACTTCAAGGCTGACCTTATCCCACCTAATGTTAACTGGTAATGAGGTCCTAGCTTAAGGGCGACAGGTACACCATAATAAATCTGTTAATGGACTTGTCGCCCTTACCTTAAGGGTTGACCCCTGGTACTAATGTAGCACCTCCCAGGAGCTCTGGAAACCTTACTTACACGCAGGAACACAACAACACAGAAGTGATTGTTATTTGGCTGCGGTCCTCTGTAAGGTGGAGGTATTTCACCAGTCGGGCTGCTCCAGTTCGAGCGATAAATCGCTATGCCCTACCTACCTAAAGTTTCTTAAATATCAACAATTTCTCCGTTTCCAGGTGTCCTTCTCGCTGTGCCCATAATGTTATCAATGATGCTGCTTTGGAGAAAAGGGTACCTCTCCTGCATCGGCCTCAGAGGGCCCACTGGGACCTCCCGCGCTTTCTACAAGAGGGCTCCTGACAATGACAGCTTCATGTAAACAGATCGTCTGTTTTCAACGGAAGAGTGTCAAGAGTTCCAGATATTGTTTTTATGTTACTAGCTGATACCCGATAGGCGTTGTCATGCCTTAATGACGACTATTTAATTATATATGTATTTTTTATTTTATTTGTTCCTGACAATAACAAACACATCAAGTAAAAAGAAGTGAAATTGGTCCAGCTTAGTGGTGCCGTCGATTCAGATTGTATATCGATTATGCAAAAGGGGTCCAAATAATCTAACAATCGATATGACAATTGATTATAATGCGTAGTCAAATACAATATAATCGATATAATCGATTATTAACAATTATTAGATTAAAATTGCTTAGGTTGGACAATACTATCGATTATATCCATGATATCGATACCATCGATTGTCATATCGATTGTTAGAATATTTGGAATCGATTATCCGGCAACACTAGCAGCTGTTCACGCGTGGCGTCACCTAGTGAAATAGGAATTCGTTTTTATATATTAAGAAGATATAATCATAATTATCATAATCAATTCATATATTCATGTTTGTTACAAGTAACACTTATGCATCGTCAAAATGAATATAAACCAAATTTGAAGCTACAGCCGGTTCGGAACCTGATCCTACGGAGAAGAATCCAAGAAACTCAGTAGTAAATATTAATGAGACCTTTGGTTAAACCTTTTCGTCGATGCGCGTGCAATACCGCGTATCAAACATTTGCCATAAGAATGAATTTTGTTTGTTATTTCTCAATATTTCAATCCAAATTAGAACTTACGGAAATATTTACTTACGCGGTATTGCACGCGCATCGACGTTTTGTCGATCAATAGAAATAACATAAACTGGAGAGTTTGTTTGTCTGAATGCAATGACCTCAGAAACTACTGGTTCGAATTGATGTGTGTGTCGGATAGTCCATATATTGAGGAAGAGGCAATCGTATTTTCAGCCAATCAGCAGTTGACGTATTATAAATAAATAAATAAATAAATAAATATTGGACAACATCACATACATTGCTCTGATTCTGCGGTAAGTAGCTTAAGCACTTGTGTTACAGAAATCAGAAACAACGACGGTACCACAACACCCAGACCCGAGACAATATGGAAAAGTTCGTTTCCCATATTGACCCGACCGGGGATCGAACCCGGGACCTCAGAGATGGCGCGACGCCAAACTCCGGCCCGCTCGCCTCTCGGCTACGGAGGTCGTATTGATTTTGACATTTCTTTAAAATTTAGTCGCGCGGCGCATGCTGTCATGCATGTGGCCTGGAAGTCTACTTCTGCAAACGTCGCGTGAGAATTTCAATTATTTCACGAGGTAACACGGTTTTACTTTATGCCATGGATTCCGTGAAGTTATGTAAACAAGATCCATGTATTCCAAGGAATTAATGTCAGTGGCTTTTTTCTATGTTAGAGTGTAAATGATTCGAGATATTGTGTTATGAAGTTATAATTATGTTTTTATTGTTAAATAAGTGCAACACATTTTATAAAAATCTTAGATTTAGCATAAAATTTAAACCATCCAAAAAAGTGATAATTTTTTATACATGCGAAACCGATTTTAAGAACAAAACTATATATTATTTGTAGAATTAAGCGATTTTGTAAAGTCCCACCAAATTAATTGTTCTTGTTTGACTATGAAATAAATTTTAATACAGTTTGTTTTGTTTTTTTTTTAGCAAATCGTTGTAATAAGTGCAGGTCAAGCCTTCGAGGTAAGGGCGACAAGTCCAGTAACAGATTTATTATGCTGTACCAATGATATTTTAAAACAAAATATCATTGTGCTGTACTGGTAGCCCTTAAGCTAGGACCTCATTACCACTTAACATCAGGTGGGATGAGGTCAATCTTGAAGTGTAATATAAAAAAAAAATATATAGTACCCGTTTCTCGATGTCTACTATTTCCTCTACCTAAAGGTTGTCTGGAAGAGATTGCTGGGGGCCTACTCCCATAAACGAAATACGTCGGATCCGACAACGGATGGCAATTTATAATCCTCATAATCATAAAGCAATCACTTCGAATGCAAATTAAGCGTTTTAAAAAAACAAAATATTATTTATGCAAATCAAAAAACCAAGTCTTCATTCTTAAACTTTTGAATAATCTTCAAAAACTAAACCTTTCGTTTGTTCGTTTCGTTTTTGAGAGTACCCCCCCTGACATATTTCGCTTTCGGAAGTAGACCCCTATTATGGCAATAATAGTAGAGAGAGATACAGCGATTATTAGCGAGACTATTGTCACATAATTAAAATCAGGGACGCATGTTAATGACATCAGAAATCTTATTTATTTATTTAAAAACTTAATTGCACAAATAAGTAGGTACAAAAGGTGGACTTAATGCTAGGCGCATTCTCTACCAGTCAACCCTTGAGTCATGCAGATAGTTTGTGTATGGGTGCGGTAATAGTGGAGAAAAAAAAGAAATCATTATAAACAACAATAAATTAAGCATTAAAAATAACATTTCGGTATCAATGATGATACACATACTATTTAAATTAAATAGAATATATATTTAAAATATGAAGGTATACTTATATCTATATAATATATATGATAATTTATAAATAAAAACGAATACATAACTATAAATAACTAATAATCGTTGCCGGCTCATGTGTTTCCTCCTTCCTTTGACATGGATTCCTTCAAAAGGAGCGTGAAGAAACATCTTGCGGGCCAGTATGGCGATGCTAACGGATAGGATATTTTGATATCAAATCCATTGTCATCGCGATGTGGGTTCCTCTCTTGCTTACCATCAGGCTGGGAGGAGCCAATATACTGCGCTACTATAAAAAAAAAACAGAAGATAAATAAAATAAATTGGTTCAGAAATTGACAAATTCATCAATTAAATTTTAATCGATTTTTATGATTTTATTAGCTTTTACGATGCACTAGCGTACTTTACATATATTAAAGAAACAGGCCGTAGGCTAACGGGTTACAGCAGAAAAAAATCATCGCCTACGATAACTTGCGGTTAGCTCAGTTGGAAGAGCAGCACGCGCGACACGTGAAGGCCGTGGGTTCGATTCCCGCACCGCCAGGGGAGATGAAATTTTTCGGTTTCATTAAAATATTTGATGTTTTATGTATTCTGTAAATTTGTAGGTATTCAGATTTTTTACATAAATAGAAAAACAACAATACATTTTAGGTGCACCCCATACTTAAAACTACCTGCCCAGGAGTATGAAGAATAATCGTAACAAATTTCGTTAAAATCCGTTGAGTAGTTTTTGTGTCTATAAAGAACAACAGACAGACAGACAGACAGACATAAATTTTACTGATTGCATTTTTGGCATCATTTTGGACATATATTTAACTAGCTGTGCCCGCGACTTCGTTCGCGTGGACTTCATCCTTTCATGGTCGGTTTTACCACTATCTCCCCGAATATTCGAAACAAAAACTAGTCTATATTTTAATAGAGCTATATTTGTGCCAACTTTCATATCTTTAACTTAAAAAATAAACTTTTCCCATATAAACTTTCAAAGGTGGCATTATCCCCCCCCCCCCCCCCTTACTTTCTAACAAAAAGTAGCCTATGTCCGTTCTTGAGGTTCAACGTATACCTATGCCAAATTTCATCAAAATCGGTTTGAGAGGTTTAAGCGGGAAAGCGTAACAGACAGACTGACAGACAGAGTTACTTTCGCATTTATAATATTAGTAGGGAAGTAGGGATTTGATATTGAAGAATATCTTCACAATTGATTGCGGCTTTACAAACGATAGTTTCTTTAAATCTAAACCATTTCCCAAGACGTTTAAGTTCAGTTTTCGGGCTATAACTATTCCTTATCTATTTCCAGATCCGTGTTGAATAGAAAAAAATCGTAATCTTAGATTAAACAACGTAGAGTAACAAGGACGCAGAAAGGACAGCCCCTCTTTATTTTTTTCGACGGAGGCAAAACTTTTTTTTTTCACAGGGAGACGCGTGACGCACCGTACCGCCACCCGAGGGAGAGCGACGGCGTATGTGGGACTCTCCTACTCTATGAAATGCAGGCTTACCCACTAACACTCCCCGGCGGACCTCATCGCCCTAAACGGCGGCGCTGTGGGAAGCAGTAAAACCATTACCACCACAGCACCGCCAGGCTGAATGGCCCCGTATCCTCCCTCCTAGATGGTCGGGGGGGTAAGCGGGGATGGCCGATCCACTGAACCATCCCCGCCTCGCTCTGGAAACCGTAAGTGCAATACCGAATGAGGAGCCCTCACGCCACCAGCCGGCCTCCAACGGAGGCAAAACTGAATTAATACCAGCCAACCGCAAGTCAACTCGCGCACAATCAAATGGGTTCCATACTATTTACTTTTAAAGTTGATATTTATTAAAAATATAGGTACTGTAAATATTTAGTTTGTCGTTATTAAGATCAAGCAAAAATGGCAAATAAAAACGCGTTTGATGTATCGGAGCCCCCTTAAATGTTTAATTAATTTCAATTTAATTATTCAATATTTAAATTTAAGAAATAACATTCAATTTAAAACAAAACAATAATACACGTTAAAAAAAATCACAATAGCTAATTAACATAATAAAAAAAAAAAATAAAACACAAATTATAAAATTTACTTCTCGCTCCCGTCAGTCCCCGGCGCAAAGGTGCCCATCACATTTGCCGCATTACCACGCTGAATAGCAATGGCCAGCCTCTGCATCAGGAACGAACCAGAACGTGAGTCGCCTGTTACATCGCTCAGTCTACGGCCTATCTCACGCACAAAGTCCCTCGCCTCCGACCCCCAACAGCCCATAGTCTCCACTGCCATAGGCACAAAGTGATAAAGAGGCTCTAAATTAGCATACTTAAGCCTCTTCTTCAAACATGCATCTTCCGCAGCCGCTGCCGGGTAGTGGACAGTGCGACTGAGATGACTAGCGGCTACAGTGCTGACGCAAGTAGCGTCCCAAATTAGGCACTTTCCGTTCTTCCAAGGCACCAAAGTCAGCCCGTCTGGCCTCTTACCATCGGTTCTGCTCAGACCGGGAGGTTCAATTTATTTTTACGTAAATATACCACTTAATTTTTTATTTTTCTTATTCCAAGCGTCTTACAACAATTGTTATTAATATCAAGCAAGATACAGAAAAAAAAATCACGTTTATTGTATGAGACCCCCTCAAATGTTTTTTTGTTTTGTTTTTAGTATCTATTTGTTTTTATAGCAGCAATAGAAACGCATAAAGAGAGGTAGGGCATAGCGATTTATCGCTCGAACTGGAGCAGCCTGACTGGGGAAACACCTCCACCTTACAGAAGACCGCAGCCAAATAACAGTCACTACGGTGTTGTTGTGTTCCTACGTGTGAGTAAGGTTTGCAGAGCTCCTAGGGGGTGCTACATTAGTAGCAGGGGTCAAGCCTTCAAGGCAAGGGCGGCAAATCCAGTAACAGATTTATTATGCTGTACTTGTCGCCCTTAAGCTAGAACTTCATTACCACTTAATATCAGGTGGGATGAGGTCAAATTTGAAGTGTAATATAAAAAAATAGCTTTTTTGATTATATTGTTTATGTACGCAAAAACACGAGAAATAAACACAAACTTGCTGTTCCACATCTAAGACTTCATAAAATTGGTAATTCTTTTGTGGGGTTAAGTCTGAAGATTTCTAATAAGCTGCCAAAAAATATCACTGCATTGAGGCAGACATGACATGACCAAATACAGTATCTTATTATGTAGGTATAAAAACAACTTAACGATAACTTTTATGATAACGCTCCAATAATCTTTGGTCGAACTTTTTTCAAATCCTTATCGGTACGTATAACGTGTGATTTAGTTTAAACTTGCGTTGCCGTGGTCAACATGTATTTTTCCGTGATAGTTTTAATGTTATTTGAGATTCATCGGTGCTCGTCACAAGGTTAGTTTTAATATCAGTACATAGTATAAAACAAAGTCGCTTTTTCTGTCTCTATATGCCTATGTACGCTTAAATCTTCAAAACTTCAAGAGGAAGGTTTTTATTTGCAACTAGCTTTCCGCCCGCGGCTTCGCCCGCGTGGAATTCGGTAATATTGCGGTATAAAGCACAACTATAAGAAAACTTCTAATTTCCACGGAATAATCTAAGAAGCCCGATGTAACGCTGGATACGATTAGTTGTTAAACAAAAAAAACGATAAAACAAATTGTACGTCATCCCTCGGGAATTCCTCATTTTCGGGGATTCATTATCCTTTCATTTAGCTTCTAAATTTACATGTTTATAGATAGATAGATAGATAGATATACTTTATTGCACAAAACTTTACAGAAATAGGTTTTACAGATTGATTATAGTACAATTTAGGCGGTCTTATCGCTAGAAAGCGATCTCTTCCAGACAACCTTAAGGTAGAGGAAATAGTAGATGGCGAGAAATGGGTACGGCCGTGCAACATTAATAAAGTTTTATTTCTTGAATTATATTCATAGTATAGCATTATAAACATACATAAACTCATAGATATATAACATAATATATATTTATATATATATATATATATATATATATATATATATATATATATATACAAATAAACATGCTTATCAATTACAAAATTAAGTAAAGTATTTTGACTCAAAAAAAAAAAAATAATAATAATAATAAGTTAATATGGATAAGTGTATGAAACTTACTAACAACCAACATGCCCAGCTAAAATTATAGATAAAAGACATAAATTAACATTAATCAAGTGAGAGGAAGTACGATTTAACCCTGGCTTTGAAAATAGGAAGAGTCTCAGATAATCTGATAGATAAAGGTAAAGAATTCCATAAGCGTATAGATTGGACAGTGAAGGATTGGGAATAGAATTCAGAAGAATGAGTAGGAAAAGTAAGGAGAAGTTTACGTGAGGACCGCATATCACGATCCTGGTTGGGCTGCAAGAAACGGAAACGTTCTTTAAGATAGGGTGGAGCAAGAGGATTAAATAGAACATTAAATAGGAGAGATAAAACGTGGAGGTCACGGCGTCGACGTATAGGAAGCCATTTAAGCTGAGCTCGAAATTCAGAGACATGGTCATACTTGCGTAGGCCGAAGATGATGCGGATACAAAAGTTTTGAAGACGCTCAAGCTTGTCAAGAAATAGTTCATTAAGATTAGAGTAGCAACAGTCTGCATAATCAAGAATAGGCAACAGTAAAGCCTGAGCCAGTGCAATTTTGGTGGGTATGGGTAAGAAATTGCGTAATCTATTAATAGACCCAGCAGATGCAAACATTTTCCTGCTAACCTCTTTAATTTGACTATCCCAATTCAAACAATTGTCAATATAAATACCCAAATTCTTCACAACTTGGCTGTAAGAAATCGGGACGCCATCAAATAAGATAGGAGGCAAAGAATCCCAATCAATTTGACTAATTAGCCGTGAGCCGCCAACAATGATAACCTGCGTTTTAGCAGGGTTAACTCTGAGACCAAACGACCTGCTCCAGTTGGAGATACGAGTTAGATCGGCATTAATTACGTTAACAGCGTTCGGTAAATCATCAAGGCTACCCTGCGAATACAGTTGGAGATCGTCTGCGTACAGATGGTAGGACGAAGTAAGATTACATGTGATTGAATTTATAAAAGTAGCGAAAAGAAGAGGAGATAAGACACCACCTTGAGGTACGCCGGCAGCAATATCACACCAGGCGGAGAAAGAGTCCTCAGCACGAATGCGCTGCCGACGACCGTATAGATAACTATGAAACCAGTCAATTACCATTGGAGATATGTTAAGAGAACGTAGTACACCGAGAAGGATGTCAAAGTCCACAGTGTTAAAAGCGTTGCTAAAATCAAGTAGCGCTAACACCGTAAGACGTCTACTATCCATACCATGTCGCATGTCATCAACAATCTTGACCAATGCGGTAACCGTACTATGACCAGGACGGAAACCAGATTGAAAGGAATTAAGGAGATTATTTTTGGAAAGGAAACGGGTAAGCTGTTGATGAACACTACGTTCAAGGACCTTGGATAAGAAGGGTAAGATGGATATGGGACGATACTCAGAAAATGATGTGGGATTAGGTTTTTTAGGTAGTGGAATAACTTGAGCATCTTTCCATGCAGATGGAAAAGTACTCGTGGAAAAGGAGTGGTTAAATATGGCAGTTATCAAAGGGGTAAGGATATCAAGGAGTGGAATGATCATATTACGGCTAATGTCATCGACACCAACCGCATTGGATGCAATGGACAAAATGTTCTTCTTAACATCACAATCTGCTAACTGACTAAAGACAAAAGATGAGTAGTCTGGTATTGGAAGAGTTGAAAGTTGATTTAAAGTATTTATTTTCAAGGTACTATCCATAGTACCAGACGAAGAGAAGTGCTTATTTAAAAGATCGATGTTGGCATCTTTGGGAAGCGAGTCAATGTTTTTTCTTCCAATTCCCAGCGAATTTAAAAATTTCCAGACTTTAGCTGGACTACCATTTTCTACGGATTTGTGAATGTGGCGTCTTTGGGCGTCTCTACACAATCTATTGCAGCGATTTCTGACCAACTTGTATTTTTCGCGGTTACGTTCAGACGGATTCAATTTAAATTTGGATGCTGCCGCTCGTTTCTTATCCCTCAAAACTTTCAATTCCTCGGAAAGCCAAGGTGCAGGAGCATGTTTCATCCTTACAGGGCGAACTGGGGCATGCTTATCATAAAGTTGAATTAGCAATGAGTTAAATGTGCATATTTTGTCATCGACACTGTCTACACTGTGAATAGCAGACCAATCAGTTTCTAAGGCTTCCTGACGTAGTGCATCCAAATTCATACCACCAAAATTGCGCTGAAGAACTACTTTCGCCTTAGATTTGGGAGGACGGACCTTGTATGAAACATAGACAAGGTCATGATAAGAAAAGGCATCAGCTGGACATTGGCCATGCTTTGCCACGTGATCTAGCGAGGATACAAAGATCAAGTCAAGAAGAGATGGGGCACAATTAGGAAAGAAGTGAGTAGCATTGAGAGGAAGTATATTCAAATTACAAGAGTCCACTACTGACCTAAGGCGACGGGAACGGAGATCATGTTTCAGAAGGCACGTATTGAAATCTCCCATTATAATAGTGTGATTGTAAAGAGGTGTCAGGTCTTCTAACAGCTTTTCAAGAGAAGAAAAGTAGTCCACTCTTATGGAAGGACTGTAGACGACCCCGAGAAGCACTTTAGAATGGGAATGTTTATATTCGTTTGCAATATTTTACTTTGTTTTAAACGACACACATCTCCAATCCATCCATCAAGCAAACTATATTTTGGTTTTCCCTAGAGAATATCAATTTTTTCCGGGATAAAAAGTACCCTATTGTTTAATCCGGTCTTCTAACTTTACGTCTACAAAATTTCAAAGCAATCGATTGAGTAATTACGGCGTGAAAGCGGAACAAACAAACAAACAAACTCACTTTCCAATTTATAATATAAGTAAATTGTAATGTTGTAAGGAAGTAAGGATAAAGAATAGAAAAGCCAGTATTTCTAAGCCAGTATTTCTAAGCCACTATTTACATTAGATTCGAGCGAAGCTGGGGCGGGTTGTTAGTCTATTATATCCCTATTGCGTTTTTAGAGACATAACTATCCATTTGATTGCACCAAAACGACATATTTCATTGTTAAAATAATTTAACGTGTCAAAACGCGACACCATTTTTATTTTGTAGTTAATACGGACTACTTACTGCCCGACGTTTCGGTTAGGTTGCACCAACCGTGCTCACGAGCTGACTGGTCTCGCTTATCTTCGTCTGTTCGGGAGCTTGCAAATCTTCATCCACCCTCACATTCTCACATAACAAAATGTTATTGAAGTCACTTCGACACACTACACTGACAGTATCCGGAATTGTTTTTGATCGTTCTAACCGCGGTAAACATTTGTTAATCACTGGATTCCATGCTGAAGATAATTTAAATACATCTTGAAATTTTTGTACTTTTTGATTCCATCAGCGACCTCTTTTTTTATTTGATTTGATTGACGACCTCGGTGGCGCAGTGGCTAAGGTATGTGGCCAAAGCGCTAAAGGCCCATTCGATTCCCGGTCAGGTCAATTTAGAAAACGAACTTTCCTAAATTGACTTGGGTCTGGGCGTGCTGGGATGACGTCCCCAGATAGTATCCGTCGTCTGGTGCTCATAGTACAAGGGGAAACCTTAGTTTGAGACCAGGTGATTGGTGTGGTTGCCTAGCGCATTTATTTATTAAGTACTAGCTGGATATATCCTTTCATGGCCCGTTTTACCCCAATCTCCCCTAATATAAATTTGGATTTTGGATTGGATAAAAATATAGACTACTTTTTGGTTCCAAAAAGTAGTCTATATTTTTATCCAAATTTCATATCTCTAACTTAAAAAATAAACATTTTCCCATAAACTGGTGGTATTACCCCCATTCCCCCCTCCCCTCTTTATTTTCTAGCAAAACGTAGCCTATGTCAGTTCTTGAGGTTCAAAGTATACCTATACCAAATTACATCAAAATCGGTTGAGGTTTAAGCGGGAAAGCGTAACAGACAGACAGAGAGTTACTTTCGCATTTATAATATTAGTAGGGATTTTAATAGCTTCACGTACTATCCATGATACATATATCATTTAGGTACGTTAGTACCTAAATGATATATTTATTTATTTTCAGAGATTGAAGTTGAAACGACGACTGTGGAAGATTTATCGACAGTTGTCTGTGATACCTGCGACTGCGCAGAAGGAATTGTAGACTGCAGCAACCAAGGGCTGAGGGTATCGTTTAGCGTGGATGAATGGAATGGTGAGTTAAGTCATCTATATTATGAATCTGAAGACTTACACACTGCGTTAATCTCAAGAATTATTGGTTCAAATAGAAAAAATATATTTTAATTACATAGTTCAATTATTATCTAAGGATGGGTTTAGGGTATAAAACGCCACGCTGCAACCAATAGGAAAATGATAATTTTTAAGTTACATATGAAATTTGGCACAGATATGGCTTAGGCATGAAAGCAGGACAGACAAACAGACAGACAGACAGAGATACTTTCGCATTTATAATTTTTTTTTTATATTACACTTCAAGATTGACCTCATCTCACCTGATGTTAAGTGGAAATGAGGTCCTAGCTTAAGGGCGACAAATAAAGCTGTTACTGGACTTGTCGCCCTTACCTTGAAGGCTTAACCCCTACTACTAATGCAGCAACCCCCAGGAGCTCTGGACACCTTACTCACACGAAGGAACACAACAACACAGAAGTGATTGTTATTTGGCTGCGGTCTTCTGTAAGGTGGAGGTATTTCACCAGTCGGGCTGCTCCAGCTCGAGTGATAAATCGCTATGCCCCACCTCTCTTTATATTAATAGTATGTATGTCAAAAATAATATAATTAGGAAGTACCTTGTATAGCAAATAGTTTTACCTAAAATAAATTTCGAAACCAACGCAACCGATCTGAAAACCACCAACCAAAGAGTGTAGATAAAGATATTTAGTAAATATGCTCTCAACTCCTCAGGTCTGAAGCACCAGAACGTAACAGAAGTGAACCTTAGCGGAAACGCAATAGAAACTCTAACGGCATTCGCGGAACTGCCCATCAGATACCTGAACATCTCAGACAGCAAGATAGAGACGGTCGAAGACGGCTGCTTCATGAACCTGGTCAGCTTGGAGACGCTGGACCTGAGCAGGAACCAAATTGTGTCGCTGCCAAGGAAAGCTTTGCTGGTAAGAAGGTATAGTTTTTCTTAAATGGTGCTTAAAGTAATGATTTGTTAGGTGACATCACGTACTTGGAACTGGGTGGGCATTTTTTTAAAACAATCAGGTGATTAGTACAAACAACAAAACGGTATGGGTTAAAGCTGTGTTACGTAGATGACAATTAAGCAGTACGAAATGCAAAAATTAGAATAAAAGATAGCTATATTGAGACTCTGCCTAGGAAGGCTTTGGTGGTACGAAGGTACAATAGTATAGTCATGCTCACTAAAACGTCACTGGGGTGGTGGCGCTATGTGGCGGGTCGTTACATTCCCTTCATTATGGTTGAGTGAAGCGATGGCTGGCACATACGTCATGCTTGTGAACAGGTGCCACCTTTGGGGACTGGTCTGCTCCAGTTTACCTATTAAAATAATACTGCTTTTTTTCACTCATCAAAATAAAACTATATGACTTGGTCCAAAGTGTTCTACACATAGCTATAAGTTAGATACTGCCACTGTAACTAATCTGCTGAGTTTCTTACCGGTGTCTTCTCGGTAGATATAGGTTCCGAACCGGAAGTAGAATCACTTTGCATTATATACAATGACGATTCGAAATATTGAATTTAAATTTGGAGGAGAGTGGGCATTTTTATTGAAAACAATTAGGTGATTAGTGAAAACAACAAATCGAAATAAGTTAAAGCTGCGTTACGTTGATCACAATTAGGCAGTACGAAATGCAAAAATTAAAAGAGAGAGCTATAAGTCCGTTCGGAGTCGCCGAATTTGTCAAGGAAGGCTTTGCTGGTAAGAAGGTACAATGGTATTCCATGGTACCAAGTCACCCTGACGTCTTTGGAGGTAGGTGGGCATTTATTCTCAAAACAATTAGGTGATTAGTACAAACAACAAAACGATGCAGTTTAAAGCTGTGTTATTATAATGTAAATTAAGAACAAAAAGAGCTAGATCTTAGCAAAAAAAAACTATCTTGACGTATTTGGGCATTTTATTGAAAACAATTGGGTTATTAGTTCAAACAACATAACGATGCAGGCAAAAGACTGTGTTCCTATTGTGCCTTGAATGACTTGATGTAATGTGAAAGTGCGACGGTACCACGACACCCAGACCCGAGACAACATAGAATTCATTTGCTATATTGACCTTGTAAGGAACGTATGTCCTTTCCTAAAAGTGGAAGTACTTCCGCCGAGCTAGGTGTTATCTGCTCGGGGACCAAGGCCCAACTACCAATCTTGGTTTGTTGTATATATACTTAGTGTACGCCAATTCTGCTGACGCTGTATTTGTGTCGACTTGTAGGTAATGTCGTAGGTTGGCACAACCTGAACGTGGATCGGACCCGGGACCTGTAAGAAGGCGCGACGCCAAAGTCTCGCTCGCCTCTCGGCTACGAAGATCGTCATATCCCATAGCCTTACTCAATAAATGGACTATTAAACACAAAATCATTTTTCCAATTCGAAACAGTTGTTCTTGAGATTAGCAATTTCACACAAACTCTTCAGCTTTACGATATTTCTAAGGGAGGTAGGGCATAGCGAGTTATCGCTCGTACTGGAGCAGCCTGACTAGTGAAATATTCCACCTTACAGAAGATAACAATCACGTCGGTCTTGTTGTGTTCCTGCGTGTGAATAAGGTTTCCAGAGCTCTTCGGGGTGCTACATTTGAAGCAGGCGTCAAACCTTCAAGGTAAGGGCTAGTCCAGTAACAGATTTATTATGCTGTACTTGTTGCCCTTAAGCTAGGATCTCATTACCACTGAACATCAGGTGGGATGACAAGTGTAATATAAAAATAATAGTAGAGATATTTAACTGAGCACACGCTCACTAAGATATCTCGGCAATCAATCTAGTTACAATCGACGTAAATTTTATCATGACATGGTATTATCGTAATGACTCATTTGCAGGGTAAGTTTGAGGATGATAAAATTACGACATTCTTTAATGATGCAAACAGATAATCATTATCTTCAAGAATATTACATTTTAACGATCTCATCATGGTTGGCATTATTTAATTAAATTTAAAATTTAGATATCGTTTTTGTTCATGCTAGGTTTTTTTATATTGCACTTCAAGATTGACTTCATCCCACCTGATGTTAAGTGGTAATGAGGTCCTAGCTTAAGGGCGACAAGTAGGTACATAATAAAGCTGTTACTGGACTTTTCGCCCTTAGCTTGCCCCTGCTACTAATGTAGCACCCCCCAGGAGCTCTGGAAATCTTACTCACACGCAGGAACACAACAACACAGAAGTGATTGTTATTTGACTGCGGTCTTCTTTAAGGTGGAGGTATTTCAACAGTCGGGCTGTTTCTAACGCTTTAAAATGGCACCACAAAAAGTAAGGCATGGTGGGCGTGGCTTAAACAAGTGAGCTAGCGCCTATACGAATGTAATCTATATATATCCAAGGACGCCGCGAGTCATGGCGCGGACCAATCACATCGCGTGTTCCATCCCATTATATGTGATGACGTAACTAACTTTTAGTCGACTTAAACGCATTAGCCTTAAAGTTTATTTTCAAGTGTCGATACTTTATTACTATATTGCGTGTCTATTGCTTGTGTGCTTTACATTTGTGTGTGTTTTGGCGCTAATATTCGATTGAAGTTAGTATGATGGTAAAGAATTCCGGAAGAATTCATCTTCTTTTCGTTCACTTGATATTTCCTAGTTTGTAAACGAGATTACTAGCTGCATGTATGAAGTGACTGAATGACGTTGATGACTTAGACCTTCAGATTTTGGACATTCTACATTATTACCGTGGAACCTTCATGTGATGTTGATAAATATCCATCTTCTGTTCCATTTGTTTTTACTAGTCTGACATTTGACATCGAAAATATTACACATTTTATTTTCATGAATACTTTAATAAGTGTCTGCGACATGGTATCAATTTTATGTTTAGTAAGCAAATATAATTATATTATACTAGCTGTGCCCGCGACTTCGTTCGCGTGGACTACATCCTTTCATGGTTGGTTTTACCCCTTTCTCCCCTAATATTCGAAACAAAAAGTACTCTACATTTTAATCCAAGTTTCGAGCTATATTTGTGCCAAATTTCATATCTCTAACTTCAAAAATAAACATTTTTCCATATAAACTTGAAAGTTTATATGGAAAAATGTTTATTTTTGGTGGTATTACCCCCACCCCCCCCTTATTTTCTAATAAAAAGTAGCCTATGTCCGTTCTTGAGATTCAACGTATACCTATACCAAATTTCATCAAAATCGGTTGAGAGGTTTAAGCAGGAAAGCGTAACAGACAGATAGACAGACAGACAGACAGACAGAATTACTTTCGCATTTATAATATTAGTAGGGATGAGTTGAGTTTCATCAGCAAATAATAATATCTCACAGAGATCTCCTGAAACGGAACGGAAGATCATTTGTATAAATAGGATAAAAATATTGAACCTCGGGGCACTCCCATAGTTAAAGTGCACCAGGAGAGTTAGTTCCGTGGACCCTTCATGTGATTTTGTCTGAGATTCAGCTTTAAATTTGTTCCAGTGCCAACTGCTACCTGATCTGAAGATCCTCGCCTTCTTCAAGATGAAGTACCTCAGTCTAGCTCACAATGAGCTGCATACTCTCCCGAAGGAAGCTTTCTTGTGTATGCAGAACCTGATTACTCTTGATCTCAGCTGGAACCCCCTGAGGCTAATCGACCAGCTTGTGATGGGGACCTTGAGTGATTTGACCTATTTGAGGGTGGGTAATTGATGAAAATTATGATTAAGAAGAATGAATGATCAAGTTCCCGGCGATGGCGTCTGTTCACAAGCATGACGTATGTGCCAGCCATCGCTTCATCAAATCATTTTCAAGGGAATGTACCGATCTGCCAAAAGCGCCACGACACTCAAGTGGCAGTGTGTTTCTTGGGCAAAAAAAAGTACAACCTTAAAATTTGGTGAAATGACTTCTGAAATGACCTGCAAGTGCTTACAATAAATTCTTCTGCTCGTCACTTATTTTTTCCTACCAGAGCCTCGACGTTGGTTCTCTTGAGAAGAAGCGCCGTAACAAACTCAACAGAATCCTCTTTTAAAATAAATGTGAACATTACATACATAGCATGTCAACTTATGTGCAGATAGAAAATTTTACTATTCCACATATTTTAAGCAGTAAAAAAGCCTTTTTCATAAGCCATGTTTTGGTTTGAGTTTTAAATATATGTCTGGGGTCTGGATGTTGTGGTACCGTCGTTGTTTCTGATCTCTATAACACAAGTGATTTAGCTACTTTCCACAGAATCAGAGTAATGTATGTGATGTTGTCCAAGATTATTATATTTATCAGTCCTCACCAATGCCTATCTTGGGACTAACAGAGTCCCGGACTTTTGGGAGGCGTGCATGGGGCCGAAGCCAACCCGTAGAGGCCGTTTAAAAGACAAGTATGATCTTAATGTAATGTGACACTAACCGACGATTATCCCTGTATACACTATAAAATGCAGCCAAGGACAACCCCCGGTCAGTGCAGGACTATGGAATGGAGTGGAAGAACAAAGGATCTGGGCTATTAGGTTGAGGTGCTAGTAGACTGGGTAACCGGGACTATGGGAAGGACTATGCCACCTGCCCGATCAATGTTTATTTTTTTTAACCTACACAATAACGACGGGGTGTTATAAGTTTGACGTGTCTGTGTGTTTTTTTTATATTGCACTTCAAGATTAACCTCATCCCACCTGATGTTAAGTGGTAATGAGGTCCTTGCTTAAAGGTGACAAGTACAGCATAATAAATCTGTTACTGGACTTGTCGCCTTTACCTTGAAGGCTTGACCCGTGCTACTAACGTAGCACACCCCAGGACCTCTGGAAACCTTACTCGCACGCAGGAACACAACAACACATAAGTGATTGTTATTTGGCTGCGGTCCTCTGTAAGGTGGAGGTATTTCACCAGACGGACTGCTCCAGATCGAGCAATAAATCACTATGCCCTACCTCTCTTATACTCTCCCTTTCTCGTGTGTATCTATGGCATCGCAGCTCTCAAACAAATGAACCGATTTTGATTTTTTGTTTAAAAGATAAATAAGTCGGGAGTGTTCTTAGCTTTTTATATTTATTACTAGCGACCCGCCCCGGCTTCGCTCGGTTGCAACGCTGATACTAAATATACTACAGCAAAACTGAATGCAGGCATGCTCCCGCCGCCCCGTCCGGCCGGTACCACGGCAAACGATACGTCCCTCAATTTTTAAATCTGTAATATCTTCCAAATTATTCATTTAAATCATAACCTGTAAAGGGCCATATATAAATGTATATTAAATCAACAATTTATTTAAGGTATTTTATTAAATAAGAGTTATTGCTGTATTGGTTAAAATTGCTTCGAAAATTAGCCAATAATGGTCGTAAAACGTACCTAAATGACATAATTTTTTTATTGTGGTACTCCACAATTAATTAATTAATTAGAGATAAACATATACCATCGCTGAGTTTTCTGTAGACCTTTTTTATTGTGTACAATAATTAGTACGAGTAGGTAGGTACATTCGTTTGATAAATCTTGTAGGTTTCAGTCACGTCTGCAGTGTATAAGCGGAAAAAATTAAATTATTTACATCACATTAAAAATCTCAAAAGTAACAGTATTTCTCCACTATTTAATGGATGTTATTACACATACCTTCCTCATTCATCATTAAAAAAACCGCATCAAAATCCGTTGCGTAGTTTTAAAGATTTAAGCGATTTAGGGACAGAAAAAGCGACTTTGTTTTGTACTAAGTATGTAGTGATTATTCCTACAATCCCTGACTAAGGGAATTTTTAGAATTAAAGTTCGTGAGTACTTCTTCTCTCTGGCTAACAAGTAATGATAGTCATGAATTTGTCAATTGCTGAACCAATTTATTTATTTTCTGAATTTATAGTTATGTATTTGTTTTTATATATTAATTATCAATATTATGTAAATCTAAGTTTACCTCCATATTTTATATATATATTATATTTAATTTATATAGTATGTATATTATTATTGTATATTTAACAGATACCGTAATGTTATTTTTAATACTTAATTTATTGTTGTTTAAAATGATTTCAAACTATCTGCATGACCCAAGGGTTGACTGGTAGAGAATGCCCCTAGCATTAAGTCCACCTGTTGTACCTATTTGTGCAATAAAGTTTTTAAATGAAAAAAATATTCATAAGGAAAGTATCATTTCCAGGAATTGAAAGTCAATGGCTGTGAGCTGGAATCTTTACCAGAAGGTCTGCTCCGAAGGCTTCGTAGACTCAAGCGTTTGGACATCAGCCAGAACAAATTCAAGACAATTCCGAGCGTTCTGACTGAAGCTGTCAACTTGGTATACTTGAACTTTGACGGGAATCCCATAGCATCTATCAGCGAAGAGACGTGAGTATCATGGCAAGTGTATATGTTCCACTATCGCGTTGAGGCTATGAATAACTGATTTTTAGGATTCCGGACCCAAAGGGTAACAACGGGACCCTATTACTAAGATTTCGTTGTCTGTCTGCCCGTCTGTCAGTTGCAAGGCTGTATCTCAAGAACCTTGATAGCTTGAGAGTTGAAATTTTCACAGATTACATATTTCTGTTAACCAAATAAAATAATTATTTAAGGGGGGCTCCCTTACAACTAACGTATTTTTAGACGTTTTTTTTGCTTGATTTTAAATAACAGTATTAGGTAGACGCTTGAAATATTCATATAATATTTCGTTGGATATTTACGTCAAAAATAAATAATTGTGTCTAATGTTGAACATAAGTGACAGATAAAAGACAGACGGAGAGATAGACAGACAGACAGCAAACTCTTAGTAATAGGGTCACGTTTTTACCCTTTAGGTATAGAACCTAAAAACCAATAAATCAAACGGACAATCTTGTTTTCTCCACTTATTAATCTCATTGATTGTTTTCAGAGCAATCTCCAGCCTATCAAAGTTGCAAGAGCTATCACTTTGCGGGCACACGAGACTCCAGAGCATTGGGAACGGAGCCTTAGGGCGCTTGGAGAAGCTGGAAGTATTGAGCATTTGCAACAATCCAAGACTTGGGGAGATAGATGATGACTTCCTGACCTGGTATGATGACTTGGACGTGGAGATGCGGCCAGTTCTGAAGGAGGTAGGATGGTTGTAAATCTGGTTCGAAGTGATCATTGTCTTGCTGAATAAAGCTGACTAGTGGGATATGAGCATCGTAGCTCAGACATATTTCGTTTTTGCTGGCCACAGATCCAATAGTCATACTGATATTTGAAATGTGAATGTAACTCTGTCTGGTTTTTTTATATTGCACTTCAAGATTGACCTCATTCCGCCTGATGTTACCTAAGCGGTAATGAGGTCCTAGCTTAAGGGGGACATGTACAGCATAATAAAGCTGTTACTGGACTTGTCGCCCTTACCTTGAAGGTGTGACCCCTGTTAATTAACCTTTACTGATCTTCCAGCTGTATCTCCACAATAACAACCTGACCGAGATAGACTCTGACTTCCTTTTCCGCTGGGACCAGCTCCAGAAGATGGACTTCAGTGATAACCCGTTCGTCTGCGACTGTCAGAACCAGTGGATGGTGGATGTTCTTGTACCCTTCATACTGTCGAGGAACGGGAGCGCCGTTGATATGATGTAAGCAGATTTTTTTTGTCGGGGGGGAAATGCCTACTGCACAGTCAGTCTCAGCGGGTAACAGAGAGTGGTGTGTCGGGCTCGCACCAACTAAAACCCCCTCGGTGGCCAACGCTGCGCAGTTGTAGGGGAGTCGGGATTCCTTGCGGATTCTAAACAGGCTCCCCCACAGCAAGGAAATATATGACTTATCTATACTTATAATAAATCTGTAGAGAGGTAAATTATGTACCTACTTTAAATATATTTCCAAAATAACTATAATTACGAGGGTAGTGGTCAATACTGATGCTAACAATGCAATCAGCAAAAATTTTGTCTGTCTGTCTGTCAACAACAACTACTCAAAGGATTTTAACGAAACTTGGTACACTTATTCATCATACTACTGGGCAGGTTATAGTATACTATTCATCAAGCTACGATCAATAAGAGCAGAGCAGTGAAGTTTCCTTCACGTTGGGAAAACGGGAGAAGTTACTCCATTTTTCCCAACGTGAGCTTTCGTCGCGTGTGCAGCCTTAATGGTCAAAGCTGCACATAACTCGTGTATGGCGGAAATGTTCTCCTTAAAATCTTTTATGATTTACTCACAATAACTCGTGTAACTCTCGATAGCCTAGAAGCTCGGAGCTTTCTGATGATATTTGTTTACTCTTACGTTTATAATACTCTCACGCATCTTTCATGAAAAAATAATAGTTTAAAAAACTAAAAAAACACTCTTTTATAGCAAACTGAACTTAAAACTAGATTTTTTTTATTGAATTATTGTATTGTCATCGATCCTTGAGACGTATGCAAAGTTCCAGGTTGATTAGATGTTCAGAAACCGTTGAAAATCGTGCTCAAAGGTTTTGTTACATACATACCTACATCCCCAGTTAATAAAAGTGTGTTCAAAAAGGAAACATTATTACCTATTAAAAAAAAGAAAAATACACCAAAGTTGTATTAATAACTAGCTGTGCCCGCGACTTCATTCGCGTGGACTACAGGGTTTTTTGCACAATAAAAGGTAGCCTATGTCCTTTCTCAGGGTCTAAAGATTGTCTGTTTACCTCTTAAAATAACATAATACTTAATGCTTTTTTTCACCCATCAAAATAAAACTATATGACTTGGCCCAAAGTGTTCTACACATAGCTATATGTTAGATACTGCTACTGTAACTAATCTGCTGAGTTTCTTACCGGTGCCTTCTCGGTAGATATAGGTTCCGAACCGGAAGTAGAATCACTTTGCATTATATACAATGACGATTCGAAAGTGTTATTATATGTAACCTACTTGAATAAACAAATATTGAATTGAATTTAATTGTGCCAATATATATTAAAATCGGTTGAGAGAATTAAGCGGGAAAACGTAACAGACAGACAGAGTTACTTTCGCATTTATAATATTAGTAGGGATATGATTATCCTAGTCATGCTGCAAATCAATAATCTCTTGAATTTCTATTTCATTAAATTCTCCAATATACCTACATTTTTCCAGTTGCAACAAACCGCAAGAGTTGCGTGGCGTATCGTTCGCGCAGCTGAACCAGGACTCGAAGACACTGACCTGTCCCACGCAGGATCTCACTGACCAGACGGGGCCTGACACCGCCATTGTACTCGGCGTGATGATAGGTGAGACCTCATACCACCTGATGTTAAGTGGTAATGAAGTCCTTTTTTTTTTTTTTTTGAGGGAGGGAAAATGCCTTTGCGCACCATATCGCTGCCGTGGGGACGACAGCGACGTGTGTGGGACTCCCCCGCCCAGAGGGGGCGGGGACTACCCGAACTAAAAAACCTCCCCACCTTCTCATCGCCTATTGACGGCGCCATGGGATATCGGTCGACCCAAGACTGCCACAGCACCGTCGGTGGAATTGCTGCCCCTACGGGGCGGCGTCGCCAAGTCTCCCCTGGATGGTCGGGGGACTGGCGGGAACGGTCGAAGGTGCTAAACCGTTTCCGCGCATCTGCGGAGTACCGTGCAAGGCCGGCCAAGGTAATGAAGTCCTAGCTTAAGGACCACAAGTACAGCATAATAAAGCTGTTACTGAACTTGTCGCCCTTACCTTGAAGGCTCGACCCCTGCTACTAATGTAGCACCCCCCAGGAGCTCTGGAAACCTTACTCACACGCAGGAACACAACAACTACCTAGTTATTGTAATTTGGCTGCGGTATGCTGTAAGGTGGAGGTATTTCACTAGTCCGGCTGCAGTTCAAGCGATAAATCGCTACCTCTCTTACATGATGCTGTCGCTTCTAATACATTCTCTTCAAATGGTTGAGTGAAGCGATGGCTGGCACATACGCTAGCTTTAGAACACGTGTCAGGGGACTGGTCTGCTCCAGCTTACCTCTCGAAGTAAATACTTGAGTACTTAATTGTTTCATCACTCATCAAAACAAAACTATATGACTTGATCCAAAGTGGTCTACACATAGCAATAAGTTAGATACTGCTACTGTAACTAATCTGCTGAGTTTCTTACCGGTGTCTTCTCGGTAGATATAGGTTCCGAATCGGCAGTAGAGTCACTTTGTGTTTAATGATGATTCAAAAGTGTTTTATGGTACTTTTTTATATTGCATTTCAAGATTGACCTTATCCTACCTAATGTTAAGTGGTAATTAGTTGAAAATGGTACAAAATAAAGATACTGCTCTTAAAATTATGTGCGATACCTCATTGGATCCGGAATGACGCCTAGAAAAATGTGCCCAAAGCGTGTATTGGCACATAAAAAATTGCAAAAGTTATAAACAATTATAGATTAAAAAAAAGGCATTTCGATTTTTGCCATCCCCACTAATATTATAAATGCGAAAGTAACTCTGTCTGTCTGTCTGTCTGTTACTGTTTTTGATGAAATTTGGCATCTGTATACGTTGAACCTCAAGAACGGACATAGGCTACTTTTTGTTAAAAAGTAAGGGGGGGGGGGTAATGCCACCTTTGAAAGTTTATATGGGAAATGTTCATTTTTTAAGTTACAGATATGGAAGTTGGCACAAATATAGCTCTATTAAAATATAGACTACTTTTTGTTTCGAATATTAGGCGAGCAAGGGGTAAAACCGACCATGAAAGGGTGTAGTCCACGTGAACGAAGTCGCGGGCACAGCTAGTATTTAATAAAGTATTAATATTTAAGAAATAAAAAAAAAAGATTCTGAAAGATAAAGAAATTTCAAATGATAAACTCCCTCTTGGAACTCTATTACCATTATTTATAATTAAAATTTGTTGATTCTATCAGACACTACATTAAAATTCATATTTTTCAGGAATATTCGTGACATTCCCGCTGGTATTAGTCGTTGTGCTGTTGTGGAAAAAGGGATACTTCGCAAAATGTAGAAGAAAAATGAACAATGACAGCGATTCTGAAGAAGAACACAGCAGACTATGATGTTGGAGAAAGATTATGATGGTGTGATGTCGTAAGATTTGTGATTGGTGAAAGATAGATAGATAGATAGATATACTTTATTGCACAAAATCTTTACAGAAATAGGTTTTACAGAAAAATTATAGTACAATTTAGGCGGTCTTATCGCTAGAAAGCGATCTCTTCCAGACAACCTTAAGGTAGAGGAAATAGTAGATGGCGAGAAATGGGTACGGCCGTGCAACATAAATACAGTTTTTATTTTAGAATTATTTCGTAGTTTAACATGATAAACATACATAAACTCATAAATATATAACATTATAAATATATACAAATAAATATATATATATACAAATAAACATATTGTATATTGTATATGTGTATATTGTATATGTGAAAGACACAAATAAACTGATTCTCAGCTCCTATTTGGTCACGCGATGTTATCTATGCACACACACGTCTGTTTTGGCGTTTTTTCAAAATAAAAAGTAGTCTACTTTTCGTTATAGAGGTTAAACTCTCCTATACCAAATTTTACCGTTTCACAAATTCTGAGATTGGTTTTACAAATTGTTTTAGACCTTTTACTAAAAGATAGGCGTATCATTATTTTTTTTCTAGAAGGTGCTCACTTAATCACACGCACATTAATTTTTATTTATTTATTGAAGCAATGTATATGTTTTCATTGTATATGAAGGGTCCACTGCAATAATGATAAACGTCCTTTGTTTTTTGTTGCGAGATATTTGGGTGTTAAGTTTATAAACGTTGTCCAAAATTCAGCCTTATTGCCGTGAATACCTGACACTGAGCGTTATAGACGTGTAGTCAAATATCAGAAACGGTTTTATCTCAGAACTGGAAGCGATATTGCCTTGTTAGTAAACGAAATCACTAGCTGCATGTATGGAGTGACCGAATGACTTTGATCAAAGATTATAATATTATGGACATTCATCATTATTGCCGTGGACCTTCATTTTGAGAATCTAACTGACGGACCGATTAAATTTATTGTGTACATCAGGATGGCGGGTGTACCATCAAAATCAAGAATTATTTTTGCACGAGAGCAATGTGCTTGCAATGTGACGAATATGTTTTTTAGCGAGTCATCATCTTTATTGTCAGAGCCAGTGGTATTCATAATATTTATGAATAAAACGCCTTTAAAATGAATAAAACATGTTTTTTTATTTCTTTTTTGAGACTTTTGCACATTTTTTTTAATTCAACTTGGCGTTGCGCAGTGATGCCCGCGTGACGTCACTCCCGCACGCTTGTGACATCATGACAGCGGGACATTTTTTATCTGTGGGCAAAATTTTACTTGTTATCTTTGAGCTTAAATTACCACTTAATACATTAATGATAAGTGCTGATAAAAGTGAAGTATACCTACTAGCAAAGGGCTTATGTTTAAATTTTATTTTCTAAATACCAAAAAAGCAGTTATTAGCCGTATCGTAACAGAGGCCTAATGTTCAATCTTCATTGTTAATATTTATGACAGAAATACCTCTTAAGACTTTAGCGGTAATATCAATGAGGGTCTTTGATCATTGGAAATCCACTAGATGGCGGTAGGCGTGAGGTCCAACTGCTACGTGATTGGTTATGGTTTACATGACATTGACAGGCATGTCACCATGACATTTAAATGACCAATTACATAGCAGTTGGACCCCACACCTACGTGTCGCCATCTAGTGGATTTCCCATGCGCAAACACCCTCATTGGAAGAAAATAAATATTTATGGAGGAACTTACTGAAACGAATAACTCTTTTGAGGGATTTCGGTGCGAAAATTCTTTTTATCTTATTTCTGACGCAGGCCAATCTAAAAGAAAAATGAATAAGCGATTAATTATTACTACATGTGAGAAGGTATTAAAACACAAAACCGCTTTGAGGGGGGGGGGGGGGGCGACTGCAACACGGGAAGCTTAACTTCCGAACTGAAATCACTACCGCGCCAGAAGAGTAAAAAGATACTCACTCGCTTTTAGTAGGTCCAGCCATCTTCATTACGTGAGCTCTCATACAACGATAGCTGTGGCATTCGAAATGTTTGCATCTGAAATAAAATATTGAAAACAAAGATTAAAATCAAGTGATCAGTGACTAAACTCCTCCATAAATGCGCGGTTCCAATATTTTACGATTCGTAATGTGTCAAAAATTACAACACCTTTTTCTCCACCCGACTACCGAGTCGTTATTACTGTTCCATAATTCACTTTCCATACCAGCTGTCATCAGTCGTCCGTCAGTGATTTTTGGCTTACGCATCGTATTTTTAATTACTGTGCTTAGCTAGAACGAATCGTTTATCAAATATTGGAATCGGGCATGAGTGTAACAAAAATTACTGCTTTAAAATAAAACACAAAACCGCTTTGATACGCTGCTGAAATGCTACTGAAAACTTGAAGTGCACACTATAACGCTACGTAAAATTACTCAATTATCTTTTTTCTTCGTGAAGGATACATATGTAAGCGTTATGGTAATTTCTTTTATATTACACTTCAAGATTGAGCTCATCCCACCTGATGTTAAGTGGTAATGAGGTCCTAGCTTAAGAGCGACAAGTACCTACAGCATAATAAATCTGTTACTGGACTTATCGCCCTCACCTTGAAGGCTTGACCCCTGCTTCTAATGTAGCACCCCCCAAAAGAAACCTTACTTATACGCAGGAACACATCAACACAGAAGTGATTGTTATTTGGCTGTCTTCTGTAAGGTGGAGGTATTTCCCCAGTCGGGCTGCTCCAGTTCGAGCGTTAAATCGCTATGCCCTACCTCTCTTCATTTTTCAGGCTAGGGTCGTTTATTTTCCTAGCCTTGTGGGCGTACTAACGTGTTATACCGGTAAATAAGAACATTTTTACTCTACAATAATGTTACTGCACGATACACAAATCACAATCTATGAACAGGAAAGTAGGATGTACAACGGTTCGCGTCAGTTTCTGACGACGTGTTCACTGCTCGGCGATCGTAAGTGAAGTGACCGTAGACTGCGTCAACGCCCTGCAGGTGGCGCTGGCGTCTCGTTGCTCACAATGGCCACTTGATGGCGCTAGTGTTTCTACTTCCGACATATAAAATTTATTTGATGCAACTACATTGAATAATTTAGTTTTATACGGAACTTTTTAAGTAGGTAGTACTTATAATAATTACTTAAGTAAAAACTCCTCTACCACCTGTTCTACATATACTCAGCTGTTTAAAACAACGCAACGGGTTTTATTGGAGTTTTCTTCAATAGATAAAGTGATTCAAGAGGAATGTTTCTGTATAATTTTTATATATTATATCTTACAGAAAAGTTAAAAAATTACATTACGGGTTGCTAGCGACGTTATAAATCAAATGTTACAAATAAAACTCATACATACCTTCTAGGATGTTCGATTCTTTCTCGGATTGTCAGTTCAGGCCTGAAAAAATTAGCCATATTATATCTACAATGAAAACAAAACAACAAAATCGATATTTAAACGACAAATTTAACGTACACCGTTAAATTTGTCCGTAAAAATTTAAAACCTTTGGTTCAAGTCTTTTTCTAAAATTCACGAGGTCTAATTCCAAAAACTAAAGATTAGCTTCCATGACGGTTATCATTTTTAATTCTCTTAATGGTAACCAACTTACTTCGAATTAGTGTTGCCGGATAATCGATTATCCCCCCCCTCAAATAATCTAATAATCGATTGGAATATCGATAGAATCGATACTATTGTCTAATCGATAATGATTATAATCGATTATTAGATTGTAATTGTTTAGATTAGACAATAGTATCGATTACATCGATTATATCGATACTATCGATAGTCCAATCGATTATTAGATTATTTAGGCCTCTTTTGCATAATCGATTATAATCGATATACAATCAAATCGTCGGCAACACTACTTCGAATGCGACCAACAGGCCTAGCATGCGCAATACGTCCAATTTCTCGCATGAGACAACAAAAGTTTCGATACCGTTGATTGGCTAATAGCACACCGCACTCGTATTTTCAGCCAATCAGCAGCTGACGCACTGACTTCAATCAATTTTGACGTTTGTTAAGAACGCGATAAAATTTAGTCGCGTGGCGCAAGCTAGGCCTGGATAGCGCTTTAAAAACGACAAAGTATAATTTATTTAAATCAAAAAACACGTTAAGACTATCGATTAATTTCGAAACATTCCGTTTGTTCGTTTCGGTTTTAAACGTAGACGTACATATATTTTTTTTTAGACTTTCGCGTTCCATTTTAAACATTTCAAATAATTTAACATATTATTTTTCAGTCAGCTCGTGAGCACGGTTGGTGCAACCTAACCGAAACGTCGGGCAGTAAGTAGTTCGTATTAACTACTTATGGTGTCGCGTTTTGACACGTTAAATTATTTTAAATGTAGACGTACATAATCGATGATGATTTTACCGATTACATTGAATCATTGTGTCGCTAACCACATTAAGGATTTATTTAAACACTGTCCTTTTATAATAAATTTGTTATTTTCATAAAGTGTATTGTATCTTACAGCTAGAAAATCGTTCGGACCCGTATCCGTTTTGTGTATAGAACAGTGACGTCACAAACTTCAACAGACACGAAAATTGGCGTTTTTGCGCACTTTTTAAATGTGTTACACACAATCTTAATTTTCTATGGTAATTTACATTTTTTCCAGATTAATCAAATCGCTTGGGATACCTATAAAACTAACCGGCGCACGTTTTAAATAAATAAATAATAATTTATAAATATTGGACAACATCACATACATTGCTCTAATTCTAAGGTAAGTAACTAAAGCCCTAGTATTACAGAAATTAGAAACAACGACAGTACCACAACACCCAGACCCGAAAATATAGAAACGTTCATTTCCGACCAGGGATTGAACCCGGAACCCAGAGAAGGCGCGACGCCAAAGTCCGGCCCTCTCGCTTCTCGGGTACGGAGGTCGTCGAGGTTTTACAATACTTTTTCAGAAATTGTGAAGTAGCAATTTAATAATATTTTTCTCACCTCATAACAGCAGATACCTTATCCATTAGGTTCAACCTGAAAATCAAATTAGTATATATTTTAAAGAAACCGCAAAATTTAACTTACCCTTGCGGTGTGGTATTCGAACCCTCGACCTTCACGTATCGCGCGTGCTGCTCTTCCAACTGAGCTGAACGCAAGTTATCGTAGGCGATGAATTTTTCCACACCGCAAGGGAGATTAAATTTTTCTGTTTCTTTAAACCTACTTTAAGTTCGCTAGTGCGACGTAAAGTAATATTAATTTTATGTAGGTATAATTGGCTACTTGACAGTTTTTGAAAAAGTATTGTAAAATGTGCGCCCGTTCATTTTATATCCCAAGCAATTCGATTTATCTGGAAATAATCTAAATAACCAGAGAAAAATAAGATTTTGTGTAACACATTTAAAAAGCGCGCGAAAACGCCTAGTCGCGTCGCTGTTCCAATTATGACGTCAACGTCGTTGACAACGAACCGATACGCATAGGAACGACTTAATTAAGATAAACGGAAAATGTTTCAATAAATTCTTTATACGATTAGAGACACAATAATTCAATTTAATCGGTAAAATAATCATTGTTTTGCCACATTAAAATAAATAATTTTCGCCGACAGCTGTCATTTCCGTATTGCAATGGTGGTTTCCGTTTCGGTTCTTTTGTTCCACAGATAAAAAAACTAAAATTTATTTTGCAAAAATAAAATACTACCTATGCTTTTAATTAAAAAGTAAAAATGATTACTTAACTAATAAGCTAACATATCTAACACTTTTCATATTTTATTGTTAACACTGTCAAGTAGCCAATTACAGGTCAGTGAACGAAAAAAAACATGGAAGAATTCCTGTCATACCAACTTCAATCTAATTTTGACACCAAAATACACACAAATGTTAAATCACACAAGCAACAGATACGTAATATAGTTATAAAGTATCGACCCTTGAAAGACAACTTTAAGGCTAAAGCGTTTAGGTCGAGAAAAAGACACTAGTTAAAGGGGTCATTCGTTACGTCATCTCATAATAGGATGAAACACGCGCTCTGATTGGTCCGCGCCTATGACTCGCGGCGTCTGTAGAAATGGTACTCGTGCCGGAGCCAGCTTACTTTTTTAAGCCACGCCCACCGTGCCTCACTTTTCGTGGTGCCATTTTTGCGTTCACTGTTACAGGTATTTTAAGAAATTTAATATTGAGAAGTATGAAATAATATTTACCATCCTAATTTGTATGGAGTATTTCGTCTGTTTATTGTTGAGTACAGTCTTTTAACCCCTCGGTCTGCGAAAAGTAAAATTAGACAATCGTTTAAATATAATTAAATCAAAAAAATCATACCACATACGTAGAAATCCTTTGCTCAAGACTATTTTATCCCTAACTTTGTCTTGTAAAAGCAAATTAAAGTTGTATTATCAATACATGATCACTACATAGTATAAAACAAAGTCGCTTTCTCTGTCCCTATATCCCTATGTACGCTTAAATCTTTAAAACTACGCAACGGATTTTGATGCGGTTTTTTTAATAGATAAAGTGATTCAAGAGGAAGGTTTTTATTTTCAATACAGAATAGAAAAACCAATATTTCTAAGTATTTACATTACATCCGTGCGAAGCCGGGGCGGGTCGCTGGTTTATATAAATAAATGCCACTTTTAATTGTAATTTTATTACCCAATAACGGGCTCACCTATCCAAACTAAATGTTTAGGATTTGTTCTGACTATTTAGTAGATGGTTTATGTGAAGTTTGCACAAAATCCGTCGTAATATATAACTCTAAGGTAACTGACTGATTTTGTGGTAGTTCTGGCTGAGCCGAGTTTCCCACAGCACCATCATTAAAAGGCGATGAAGTCCAACTGGGGCGTTTAGTGGGTAGTCTCTGCCTTTCGCGAAGTAGAGGAGTCCCACACACGCCGTCATCTTCCCTCAGATGGCGGTACGGTTCGTCAAAGAATTTCCCCCCAAAAAAAAAAAAGTGACTGACTGATTGACATATGCACAGCCCAAACCACTTGATGGATCGGACTGAAATTTGGCATGCAGGTAGATGTTATGACGTAGGCATCCGCTAAGAAAAGATTTTGATCAATTCTACCCCCAAAGGGATAAAAAAGGGGATATAAGTTTGTATCTTTTCGCGTAAGTTGTATTAAGTTTGTATCTAGTTGCGTGCGACCGTTGGTTTTTTTTATATTACACTTCAATATTGACCTCATCCCACCTGATGTTAAGTGATAATGAGGTCCTACCTTAGGGCGACAAGTACAGCATAATAATAGCTAGTGACCGACCGAAACAGGTTATTTTGCCGAAACCGAAACCGAAACCGAATGTTCGGTTTCATTGTAGTTTCGGCCGAAACCGAAACCGAAACCGAACCTTTTATAAAAAAAACCTTAAAAAGTCGAAAAAATTTTAGTATGCCCGTTTTTTTCTAAAATTAATATCTCGCCGACGTATAATTACAGATTTTTACTTTCAAAGATTTATCACTATGAAATATCAGCACAGTTACAGAAATTCTGTTTGAAAATTTAACTACCCTATAAATAAAGTGAAAAAATACATTATTTGTAAGTTTCGGCGCGGCCGAAAGGTTCGGCCGTTTTTGGCCGAAACCGAAACTCGGGCCGAAACTTGATTTTTTGGCCGAAACTGGCCGAAACCGAAACCGAAATTTCGGTCGGACACTAATAATAGCTGTTACTGGACTCGTCGCCTTTACCTTGAAGGCTTGACCCCTGCTACTAATGTAGCACCCCCCAGGAGCTCTGTAAACCTTACTCACACACAGGAACACAACAACACCGAAGTGATTGTTATTTGGTTGCGGTGTTCTGTAAGGTGGAGGTATTTCACTAGTCGGGCTGCTCCAGTTCGAGCGATAAATCGCTATGCCCTACCTCTCTTATGTTTATGTACCTAGATATTGATGGAAACTAGCACTTTAAATAAATACTCACGTTGGTGTTCAACTATTTCTTCATGAAACAACATTTTCAAACGTTTCAGTATGCAACTGCAAAGAAGATTTTAAAATCACTTGATTATATCAATACTGTACTACTTTTTCATTACTTAAAGTCGGGTCAGAAGTAATGCTTTCACAACATCGTATAAAGTAGTTTTTTCTTTTCTTTCTTTATAACTACGCAACGGATTTTTATACATAAGGATGTATAAAAAGGTTTTTACGTATAATCCATACATATGTAGTATATCCATACATATACAGTTAGTATCCGTCGTCTGGTGCTCATAGTACAAGGGAAAACCTTAGTTTGAGACCAGGTGATTGGTGTGGTTGTCTGGCGCATTTATTTACTTATTTATTTATTTATATTAATGAACAGAAAAGCTGAGATATCGATAGGACCTCTTTTTTAGATGGAAACCTCTCGATATCAAAACTGTCGATATTTCGGCAACACTAGTTCGTTTTACATGTACTGTTATCGACTCACCTACTATTATTATTATTTCCTTTGTCCACTGTAATACGCGAACTTCGATCCAATATGTTTCTTTTGACTGAAACACAAAAATGTTTAGAGTTTAAACTTCTTCTTCTTTGGACGTGACAACGTCTTATAATTCGATGGAGCATGAATAAACATGACTCATGCGGCGCCGCCTCGCTCTGAGGCGTTCCATTTAAAGCTTGAAGTGCGAGCGAGAGCGCGAAACGAGTGACAGAGAGGCACAATCGGCCTCCGCGTTCAGCAGAGTTCGGCATCTGTCTCTCTCCTACTTGAGTGAGCGATGCGTCTGCGCACAACTGCTATACAATAATACATTTCGCTCATTAAATGCAAAACATACGCAATCACAAATACCCTTATTTTACAGGACGTGAAAACAAATAACTAAATAAAATGAATTGAGGTATTTTTAATATTTTTTTTGATAGTTCTATCCATACTAATATTATAAATGCGAAAGTAACTCTGTCTGTCTGTCTGTCTGTCTGTCTATCTGTCTGTCTGTCTGTCTGTCTGTCTGTCTGTCTGTCCGTCTGTTACTCTTTCACGCCTAAACGGCTGAACGTATTTTGATGAAATTTGGTATAGGTATACGTTGAATCTCAAGAACGGACATAGGTTACTTTTTGTTAGAAAATAAGGGGGGGATGGGGGTAATACCACCTTTGAAAGTTTATATGGAAAAATGTTTATTTTTGAAGTTAGAGATATGAAATTTGGCACAAATATAGCTCGAAACTTGGATTAAAATATAGACTACTTTTTGTTTCGAATATTAGGGGAGAAAGGGGTAAAACCGACCATGAAAGGATGTAGTCCACGCGAACGAAGTCGCGGGCACTTAATATATATAAAGATATATAACACAAATAGATAACCTTAAAAAAATAACAAAAAATACCTCAATTCGTTTTATTTTCTTGTTTATTTTCACGTCCTGTACAATAAAGGTATTTGGGATTCACGTTTTCATCAACTATGAGTTGCAGTCAAAAGTTTAAGTGTCAATTGTTTATAGCGACGATAATTGCAATAAAATTAAAGTTTTCTTTAGAAAAAATGCAACCATTCGAAATAAAATAAAATTATTTATTTCTGCAAGTGGATTTACAATAAATTATTTTGCACGTCAATTATTTTTTCCTACCAGCACCTTGACGTTCGTTCTGTTTGAGAAGAAGCACCGCAACAAACTCAGCAGATATCCTCTTTTAAAATAAATTATAAACATCTTTTTACTTTAAAGACTTACCAAAATAATACTTCGTTTTACAGTCCCCTTGTTAAAATGGCTCGTCAGTATAATGAAATGGCAAAAGACAACCAGGATTTAGATATTTTTACCCCGAAGCTCACACTTTACATTAAAACACCCAAGGATATCCTCTATGCTGTGCCACGTAAAATTAACACGACGTTGTGTTGAGCGGAATACTCTCACTGTTTACCACATCTAGATGCATCTGCTCAACGATGTGAATAACTTTTATATAATCGTGTTAATATTTTTCTTTTTTTGTTTCTCGCACTTTTATGTAAAGCTAAGGTTGTTATAATTAGCTGCTAAGACACTACACATTCATGTGTGCACATATTTGTGAATTGCAGTCTGGCTTGAAACTGTATACTTTGATACGTTATTTCTTTGTTGATTGTAATTTGTCATGTGTACTTAAGAAATAAAAATAAAATAAAATAAAATCAGTATTTTCTTATGACGTTGTCATGTTCAACTACCGCCAGTAATGGCCGGTTTCAATATTTTAAGATTCGTAATGCGTCAAAAATTAGTATCCTTTTCTCTCCAAACGACTACGAATCGTTAATTCTAATTTCAAATTTTCTTTCCATATCAGCTGTCATCAGTCGTCCGTCAGCCATGTTTAGGTACAAGGCCAAGGCGTACCTTGTATAATCTATTACTATTGGTAACAAGAACGATTCGGATTTTCAAATATTGGAACCGGGCATAACCCGACGTGACAGACAAGCGATTTTTTTGTATTGAATGGCAACTTATTTTACAATTGACAAACTAACTGTGTGTCTTAGTGCAAAATTAGTAATAAGTGTAGCTTTCATTTGTATAAAAAAACCCTACTGAGTTTCTTGCCGGTATCTTCTCTTTAGTTATAGGTTCCGAACCGGAGGTAGCTTCATTTGCTTTATATAGAGACTATTCATAAGTATTACTGATGTAATCTATGTGAATAAAAAAAAATATTGACATTGACTTAGACTTTGAACTAAGATTCTCTTACGAAGTCTAATTTCTGTCAGTGTCACGTGAGGTGAGAATTAATACAACTTACAGGCCTAGCATACGCAACGCCACTAAATTTTATCGCGCTCTTAACAAACGTCAAAATCGATTGAAGTCAGTGCGTCAGCTGCTGATTGGCTGAACATACGAGTGCAGTGTGCTGTTAGCCAATCAACAGTACCGAAACTTTTGTCGTCTCATGCGATAAATTTAACGTATTTCTCATGGTAGACGCGCTAACGATAGAACACGTGTTATAGATCTTTTTGAAGATTCCATGATGGCCAATATCACATGCAATCAGGTCCGAAGCAAGTTGTTTACGTGAAGTGGCTCGACACTCGATACGAGTTTGGATGCGGTCCAATTTAGATATAAATTACTACTAATTACTACTTTACTACTATTTACTACTAATATTATAAATGCGAAAGTAACTCTGTCTGTCTGTCTGTTACGCTTTCCTGCTTAAACCTCTCAACCGATTTTGATGAAATTTGGTATAGGTATACGTTGAATCTCAAGAACGGACATAGGCTACTTTTTATTAGAAAATAAGGGGGGATAGGGGTAATACCACCTTTGAAAGTTTATATGGAAAAAGTTTATTTTTGAAGTTAGAGATATGAAATTTGGCACAAATAGAGCTCGATTCTTGGATTAAAATATAGACTACTTTTCGTTTCGAATATTATGGGAGAAAGGGGTAAAACCGACCATGAATGGATGTAGTCCACGCGAACGAAGTCGCGGGCACAGCTAGTTTAGATATAAATTTATTTCGCACTCACTATTGAAGTTCACGAATCTAGATACAAGATAGATTCATTTTTGGTGTAGGAATGTGAACATTTTCGCATTGATCATATACCTACAATGATTTGGTCAACGCCATCTATCGGCATCTGTTAGAACTATTAAGGGTCGATAGATGTCGACACAAACATTATTATCGTGCAAAAATTATCCGGTAGATGTGGGCGTGAGGTCCAATTGCTACGAGATTGGTGATTGACATGTCATTGTGACACATCTGTCAATGTCAATTTAAAAATAACCAATCACGTAGCAGTTGCACCTCACGCGCACGCAGTGTCATCTAGCGGATTTATTTGTATGCGCTGTTACCTTCAGGGTAAAATATACTTACAAAATTTGAAGGGTAGTTTTAAAATACTTCCGATACGCCTGTCCAGCCAACGACTGTAAAATTAACATGAATAAACAAATGTAGTATAGGATAAAGTTAGATTTAAAATATCTACGACACATATTTTTTCTTTTTATCACATAAACCACAAATAACTAAGAAGCATTGAGTTCAAATGTAGAGTGACGTCAGTTCTCTGTACTTTTCACGAAGTGACGTTAACACTTAATAAATTTTGTTGCACTGTATTTAATTTTTTTTATTCTTCATGAGTACGATAACAGTGTACCAAATTATATATATAACAAGTATGTTGACTTGTGGATACAGAGATACAATTTGGCTCCTCCTAGATTTCATTTAACCCCTCCCCACCCCCGATTCGGATTTAGCCATCTTTATAATTATGAATTGATCCGGATTAAGCCTGTACTCATTATCTTATCGCAATGACGAATCAATTTATATTTTAGATTTGTTTTATATATTCCATTTCAAGATTGACCTCATCCCACCCGATTTTAAGTGGTAATGAGGTCCCAGCATTAGAGCGACAAGAACAACATAATAAAGCTGTTACTGCACTTGTCGCCCTTACCTTGAAGGCTTGACCCCTGCTACTAATGTAGCACCCCCTAGGAGCTTTGCAAACCTTGCTCACACGCAGGAACACAACAACACCGAAGTGATTGTTATTTGGCTGCGGACTTCTGTAAGGTGGAGGTATTCACCAGTCGGGCTGCTCCATTTCGAGCAATTACTATGCCTCTCTTAAGATAAATATTATTAGACTTCGTGAAATAAGAGCATTGAAGCTAATCTACACTTAATACTAAGAAATTAACTGAAAAAGAACAAATCATTCTTACTTTTCATCATAAAGCTTCATAGAGTACGTAGATTCCATCCACTCATCATTGTCATCACCAGAAACATCTGAAATATTTCAATTACTTCTTATATAACCACTTAATTAATTAATTTCACTTAGGCAAAATAAAGGAGGTACCCCGTCGCGGTAGCGACAACGATTCGCCTGCTTAACCAAAGTTAAGCATATACACGAAAGTTCCGGTAATGGATAGGGTTACCACTTCGACCAAATTTGGTAACTTTGCGATATTTTTTTTGGTAGGACGAGTACATTATGTGTGTATATATGTGATTTGGACAACAACATATTGCTCTGATCCTATGGTAATGTTACGCGCCACGATTAACGTTTTTAGTAAACAGCGCCATCTAGTTTGGAATGCGGAACTTTAAAGAGTCGAGACGTCGATGCTAGAACTTACTAGCACAATTGCCGTACGGTCGGTCAAGGCCAGACTGCGCGCGAATATTCTGGATGTTTCTGCGTTGGAAGGCAATATAAAAGGCCGGGATTCACCGCGACCGGGAGAGTATTGAATTAGCGATACAAGTGATTACTTCGAAAGCGATCTTGAAGTACAACAGGTTACGAAGCGCACACGCCGACGAGGTAGCTTCTTGGTTCTACCCAAGGCTCGAACAAACTACGGCAAGCGAATGTTGAACTATGAGGGAGCACAGATGTTTAACAAACTACCGTCATCTATAAAAAGCATTGACTCGCTTAACGTATTTAAAAAGAAACTTGCACAATATATTGTGGAAGTCGTTGAATGAGCCACACTAATAATATAATTAAACCAGGTACTTATATGTACTTTAGTTACTAATTAATATCCACGCTAGCACTTTATAGAAAACTTAACACAGTGGTGTATCCTGTCAACTTAGCTGTGAAAATACAGTGGTACTTTTTTGTTTTTATCTAAACCATTATTCTTTTTGTAATTGTTTGAATGAATGTTTACGCATTTACATACCTATCTTTGTCCATCGGACAATATTCTAAATAAAAGCTTATTATAAATTGAACGGTGCGAACGACACTAATATGTATAAATAAACTATTTGTAAATTCTGTTCTCAAGTAAGTGACAACTATGTTTTTATTGAGAAATAAAGAATCTTTAAACCTAAACCTAAGTACGATTTGGGAGCGATAGTGGTTTTAATTAGTGCGTTTTAAAGTTGTAATAAGTGGCGTTTAATTAAAGTCTAACTTTTGGTAATTTTTATCGGCAGTTTTTATTGTCACGAACCCGAAGCTCGTAACAGTAAGTATCTAAAGCACTTGTGTAACAGAAATCACAATAAATCACAGACTCGAGACAATAAAGAAAAGTTACGTTTCCCTCATTGACCCGACTGGAAATCGAACCCGGAACCTCAGAGAGGGCGCGACGCCAAAGTCCGACCCGCTTGCCTCTCGGCTATGGAGGTCGTCTAGGAGGAGGATATTACGGGATTGGTTGTTAAAAGTCGGAGGTCGTATGATTTAATTTTTTGTTTTTAATTCATTTAACATTTCTAAGTAGCCCAAATAAAGTAGTTACCTGATTCTTGATTCAATTCGGATAAGGTCAAAGATTCCATTGCTTTGAAATGAGATCTGGAAATTTAAAAATGAAAGCGATAAATAAACATTGGACAACATCACATATACTGCTCTAACTCTGTAAGTAGCTAAAGCACTTGTGTTACAGAAATCGGGTACAATGATTTAAAACATTTAAAATAATTTAACGGAATATCTGTTAGAAATGGGAGTTAATCATTGGATGGAGTTGCACGACCCTAAAATCCTCTCGACCGATCGCCACTACCATACTAAGATAGTACGTGAAGCTATTGAAATCAAAAAGCACAAAAATTTCAATAGAGAAGACGGATTTAAGTTATCGTCAGCATGGAATCCAGTGATTAGCGCTCGGTCAGAACGATCAAAAACAATTCCGGATACTGTCAGAGTAGTGTGTCGAAGTGACTTCAATAACATTTTGTTATGTGAGAATGTGAGGGTGGATGAAGATTTGCAAGCTCCCCGAACAGACGAAGGCGAGCGTGACCAATCAGCACGTGAACACGGTTGGTGCGACCTGCGAAACGAAACGTCGGGCACTAAGTAGTTCGTATTAACTACTAAATAAAAATGGTGTCGCGTTTTGACCCGCTAAATTATTCTAAATGTTTACATATGTATGGAAAGAGCTATGCTCGGTGTTTCTCTAAGGGACCGAATCCATAATGAGGTGTTAGAAACAGAAAATTTTTATCTCCCCTTGCGGTGCGGGAATTGAACCCACGACCTTCACGTATCGCGCGTGCTGCTCTTACCAACTGAGCTAACCGCAAGTTATTGTAGGCGATGAAATTTTTCTGGTGTATCAACCGTTAGCCTTTCGGTAAGTGCCCTCTGCCGAATATGTTTATATCTACATACTTATCGGCCCGTGGTTCATAAATCGATTAAGATGCCAGGTGTCTTCGATTCCGTGGTTTTCAAACATTTCTGCAACGAATGTACCACGGGCCGATAAGTATGTAGATATAAACATATTCGGCAGAGGGCACTTACCGAAAGGCTAACGGTTGATACACCAGAAAAATTTCATCGCCTACAATAACTTGCGGTTAGCTCAGTTGGTAAGAGCAGCACGCGCGATACGTGAAGGTCGTGGGTTCAATTCCCGCACCGCAAGGGGAGATAAAAATTTTCTGTTTCTAATATTTAAAGTTCGCTAGTACGGCGTATAGTACTATAAAAATAATAAAATCGATTAAGATGCCAGGTGTCTTCGATTCCGTGGTTTTCAAACATTTCTGCAACGAATGTACCACGGGCCGATAAGTATGTAGATATAAACATATTCGGCAGAGGGCACTTACCGAAAGGCTAACGGTTGATACACCAGAAAAATTTCATCGCCTACAATAACTTGCGGTTAGCTCAGTTGGTAAGAGCAGCACGCGCGATACGTGAAGGTCGTGGGTTCAATTCCCGCACCGCAAGGGGAGATAAAAATTTTCTGTTTCTAATATTTAAAGTTCGCTAGTACGGCGTATAGTACTATAAAAATAATAAAATCCATAATGAGGTGCTCCGGCAGAGAACTAAAGTCATCGACATAGCTCACAGGATTAGCAAGCTGAAGTGGCAGTGGGCTGGCCATATCAGCCGCAGAGCCGACAACCGTTGGGGTAAACGCGTTCTGGAGTGGAGACCACGCCTCGGTAAACATTATGTAGGACGCCCTCAAGCCAGGTGGAGTGACGATTTGCGCAGGACGGCTAGCAGGAGCTGGATGACAGTAGCCGAAAATCGAGCGAAGTGGTGAACATTTGGAGAGGCCTATGTCCAGCAGTGGACTGCAACAGGCTGCTGATGATGATGATGTTTACCTATGTTTATGAGTACCTCCTAGTATGCCTGCTTATTACTGGTTCCTGAGGATTCTCGCGAATCAGAGGGAAGTGGTAGCAGCGGGCCTGGTGCACCCTGGGCAATGAAGGCTAGCGATGTCCTTTTTGGATCTCTCTAGTCTACGGCAGAAGTTACGGCGCGAGGGGCCTCCCTCCCCCTTCAATTCAAGAAGTTGAAGAGGGGTATTGGATGGCTGTTGATTGACAAAGTTCGCCCTAGACCGAGGGTCTGCTAGGACCGGAGACGCCAGGCGTGGGGTATGCCTGTACGTTACCTCGGTCCCGAGGAGATGGGGCGTAAGGCGGCCTGGCACGCTCCAGCCGCGAGTTTATTGCGCGAGGAAGGCCCCTTAGCGGTAGGCGCTGTTTTTCATATTGACCTGATTGAAAATCGAATCCGGGACTAAAATGGCGCGATGTCACAGTCCCGTCCGCTTGTCTCTCGGCAACGTAGGCCGTCAAGTGACTATAGTCAATGAACTTTTTTTTAGGAAAATTAGAATTAAAATGATCTACAATTGTATCGAATATTTTGTATAACTTATTAATTACTGGACTAAGGATTTTTCTTTTCATTATTTTGTGATTTAAACGTGTCAACAGTATGATATTCCATATACAATAATTTTTCGGAGGGAAATGCATTGACGCACCGTACCGTCACCCGAGGGAGGTGACGGCGTGTGTAGGACTCCCTGCCCCAGGAATACCCACTAAACCCCCCGGTGGACTTCATCGCCTTGATGGTGATGCCATGGGAACAGAAGACCTACCACAGCATCACCGGAATTCCATATATACCTACTAGTGTATGTTGTCTTAGCCATTTATAAGAAAAAGAAATCGTAATCAAATATTTATGATTTCTTACTCAGACTTTATGATAATCGGTATTTCTGATTTCTTCCTTAACGCCATATGAGCTATTTCAGTTGATGCCCCAAGCTCTGAAACAAAATGTTACTCTTTTGTAATTACACTAGCATTCATCCGCGACTTCGTTCCCATTTTTATGGGATAAATACAAATTTAAATAAAATAAAATATATATCTATACTAATATTATAAAGAGGAAAGATTTGTACCTATTTTTGTATGTTTGTAATGAATAGGCTCAAAAATTACTGGGCCGATTTAAAAAATTCTTTCACCAATAGAATGCTACATTGTTCCAATTTGACATAGGCTACAAAATTAGGGATCCTTGGTAAAATTTGAAAAAATTCAACAGAAAAGCGGGTAAAATTATCTAAGGCGAAATGAAGTTCGCCGGGACCGCTAGTTTATAATATGAAGGTATCCTACTACTATTATAAAGGCGAAAGTTTGTAAGTATGGATGTATGGATGTTTGTTACTCTTTCACGCAAAAACTACAGAACGGATTTGGATACAATTTGGTAGGAAGACAGGTGACATACTAGATTAACATATAGGATACTTTTTATCCCGAAATAACGCGGGCGAAGTCGCGGGCAACAGCTAGTAATCCATAAATAACTTTCCATATCCGCTGTCATCAGTCGTCCGTCGGTCGTTTTTAGCTTACGCCTCGTAAAGGTCATTAGGGTGTAACTAATACGGATCGTTTTAAAATATTAGAACAGGGCATTACACAAAATGCCTGCGACATATATAACTTATATAACTTACCAGCTATTCGCAGATCGCTGCAGATAATAGTCTTATTCTGAAACATAAAAAATAAATAATATTATATAATATACAGGCCCACTGGAGATATATTAGTACCAATACTGAATGAAAGTATTTTAAGGACTTAAAAGAATTAATCTTCTTTTGCTTAAGGGATTCGAACCGACGACCTTTACGTATTGCGTTTGCAGGAGGCTAAATATTATGTTCGATCCATTAAGCAAAATTTAAGTAAGCATTTTTAACGCTTGAAAATGGCACCTTTTAAAGTAAGGCACGGTGGGCGTGGCTTTAAAAAGTGCGCTAGCGCATACAATCTAGGTACTTACATATCGGCTATCCCCTTTTTCTTTAGGGGATGTAAGTGTAGGCGATGGGGGTTTTGACCTGTAATATGAAAGGTTGGGTAAGTAATGTGTTATTTATTAATAAAAAAATATTTCCATGGCGTCACCATTTACGCTCAGTACCAATATTTTACGATTCGTAACGTGTCAAAAATTACAATTCGCTTTTCTCAAACCGACTACGATTCTTCAATACCGGTCCATAATTAAGTTTCCGTGCCATCTAGTGTTGCCGTCGATTCGATTGTAAATCGATTATAATCGATTATTCCAAAAGAGGCCTATATAATCTAATAATCGATATGACAATCGATAGTATCGATACTATCGATATAATCGATTATATCGATACCTATTTTTATTAGATATAATCGATTATAATCGATTAATCGATTATAATCATAGTCAAATACAATATAATCGATATAATCGATTATATCGATATCAAGTTGAAAGCAATACTATCGATATAATCGATTATTTCGATTTAATCGATTAATTTGCAATTATTTTTAGATTTAATCGTCATTCATATAATGTCTTCTTAGACATAACACATTCAAAATGAAACCGTGAAAAAGTTATTTATACCCTACTTTTTATTCATAAAACGTGATAGCTAAGTTTCTTGGTACCTACCTGAACTGTACCGTCATGGCGATACTATCTAAAAATAATTGCTAATTAATCGATTATATCGAAATAATCGATTATATCGATAGTATTGCTTTCAACTTGATATCGATATAATGCTGTGTACTCCTCTTATTGGAGCATATACTAGAACTTACCTCTGTATCACATACCCCTAAAATGCTATGTATATGTTCTGTTGGTGTACCTATTAATAAATAAATAAATAAATAAACTTGATATCGATATAATCGATTATATCGATTATATTGTATTTGACTTAGATTATAATTGATTATAATCGATTATATCTAATAAAAATAGGTATCGATATAATCGATTATATCGATAGTATCGATACTATCGATTGTCATATCGATTATTAGATTATTTGAGGGGGGGATAATCGATTAATCGATAATCGATTATCCGGCAACACTAATGCCATCAGCTTGCTGCTGTCATCAGTCGTCTACCGGTCGTTATTAGCTTACGCCACGTACTATGTATTACTCAATAAACAACAGTAATAATGATCTAACTAATAATGCTAACAGATGTTATGCTTATAGTTAGATCATTTTAGACCCCGTTAGGGCACTGCAATATGAGAGAGGACGCTCGTGTTTCAACAACTTAATTGTCTGACTAAAAGGCGACACTTAATAAAAATAAATAAATTACTTTAAATACATAAACACATACAAACCCGCACATTTCGCAAGCTAGAGGTATGTTTGTAAGGAATTAATTTGAAAATCAAATGAGTGTGTGTGTGTGTGTGTGTTTCTGCGTGTATGTACTTTGGTTTGTCTTTGTAATACTACCCGTAACGACAACGGATTGTTTTTCAAATATTGGAATCAGGCATTAGTTGGTTTGTACCAAATACACTCAAATTTGAAGTGTCTGTTAAATTGAATTAGAGGTTATTATTCCGTTAATTAAGTTAAATGTGTACATGTAATAAAAAGGAATAGGAATAGTTGAAATGAAAATTTTTAGTTGCATAAGTATATTTTTTTTCAATTATTTCGACTTTGATATTTTATAATTATTGGGGGTTACCGTTTTATTATCCCTACTAATATTATAAATGCGAAAGTAACCCTGTCTGTCTGTTTGTCTGTTACGCTTTCCCGCTTAAAACTCTCAATCGATTATGATGAAATTTAGTATACCTAGATATACGCTGAACCTCAAGAATGGACATAGGCTACTTTTTGTTAGAAAAAAGGGGGGGGGGGGATTAATACCGCCTTTGAAAGTTTATATGGGAAAATGTTTATTTTTTAAGTTAGAGATATAAGGTTTGGCCCAAATCGAAACTTGGATTAAAATATAGACTACTTTTTGTTTCGAATATTAAGGGAGATAGGGGTTAAACCGACCATGAAAGGATGTAGTCCACACGAACGAAGTCGCGGGCACAGCTAGTATTTTATAAAATATTTAAACGTTTTTGTTAGGCAATGTTTATTTACACATGTACAGAATGCCGTTTTTGTAGTAATTTTATGCCTCAAAACCTTTTTTAGAATAAAATATAATAAAAAAATATAATAACTTTTATTTGCATAAAATATAGTCTTTATAAAAGGTCTTACATTTGTAATACTTTTATCAAAGACAAATCAAGTTTATTCGGGGTTTCTGTGAATATAAAAAAAATACTTTATTGACAATTTCAAGTATTTAGATGCTATTTTTTATAACTTTATGCCATTTTGTATCTAGATACGAGTACATCAACATGATTCTATCATCCTATTGCTATAGCAATTCTGGATCAATAATAAATTGCAACATGTGGTTTTGGCACTCCCCATCATGTCATGTTTGTTCCATATTTGGTTTTTAGAAAGTAGTTTTATTAATTTTATAAAATAAATTGACCATGTTTTTCTTACCCTTTCTTTCTATCCACTACTACAGGACAATTCATTTGGCGAAGAAGTTCTTGAGTCACCTCTGTGGTCATGCCAATCTCTGAGGAAAAATAAAAATAATAAATTCTAATCTATATTTAAAAGGCCTACTCGATCAGGCCTTTTTTTTAGGGGGGGAATGAAATGGCGCACCGTACCGCTGCGTTGGGGGAGGCAGCGGCGTGTGTGGGACTCCTACCTACCTCCTACCTGTGAGACTACCCACTAAAACCCCCCCGCACCTCTCATCGTCTAATGACGGCGCCATGGGAAACTCAATCAGGCCTCATCTAGCATACATCACGCGACTAAATTTTATCGCGCTCTTAACAAACGTCAAAATCGAATAAAGTCAGTGCGTCAGCTGCTGATTGGCTGAAAATACGAGTGCGGTGTGATATTAGCCAATCAACAGCATCGAAACTTTTGTCGTCTCATAGAATAAATTTGATGTATTGCGCATTTCATTCATCATTGAAATATGTCGAATCTGATGACGAAGTTCTAATTCTCATAATTGTACCCAGTTTACTACGAACGCGAATTAAGCGTTATCAAAAAACAAAATATTATTTGTGCAAATAAATACTCTTTTGTTTAGCAAACTTTTGATTTAATCTTCATGAACAAAACCTCTCATATAACATTACATATATGCATTGACTGTAGGTTTTCTAGCAAAAACAAAACGAACGGGCTCATATTATTTTACAGAATCTTTTTCGTCCGACGCACGTACGTCGATTATTCAAAATTAGCGGGTCATATAAGTCAATTTCTTAAATGAAAAGGTTATCAACCAATAGCAGCTAAATTAGAAAGAAAAATATACCAGTAACAAGAATTTACTCCCCCCACCTACTAAACATGCCTCATTTGCTTGCAACAGCGCGCAGGTTTGAACTTGATCTTCGCGCAATTGGAATTATTGTTCTTCGCGATCTCAATTAACGAAATTAAAGAAAAAGATTTTGTGTTTTCTACTTGATATTTCGTAACGATTATGATGAATTCAAGTAATTCAGGTAAGAGTTGTTATATTCTAATGTTGTTTAAGTGTGTTAACTTCGTTTTATAGTATCGGTTAAATTTTAAAAGAGTGTGTATAAACAATTTGATTTTTGGTTAATTTTCTTGTTCAAATATAATTAAGTTATGTTATCGCCTTCTCTCGCGAAATATTTTTTTTTGGTTTTAAATATTTTACATATAAGGCTAGTTTATGACACATATTTTAAGTGCGGATGGCCGCGGATGTCCAACTTATAGGTTTTTAAAGATTGGAAGTCATACAAAAATAGAATAACTTTTTTCTACAAAATTTTATAAAGAGTATTTTTTTTGCTTTAGGTACCTCTGGTAAAAAGTAGTGACACGACGTTATCTTTACGATAAAATGAAACTGCAAGATTTGCCTAATTTGAGTGATAAACTAAATTATTAGGAAAACTACCTTTTGACTTGTTATGGTGACACACCTGATAACATAAGCAATTTACAGCAAAAATTTGCATAATTTAAAACTTCAATGAGAGAAAGATGGTCTAAAGTTCATAGAAAAGAAACTGTATTTTTGAAAACTAATGAGAATTGGTAAAGCGGAACGTTTGAACTTCCGACAAATGTTGTAAACCGACCGGGCCGGCCATCTTAATCATTTAAAGATTGTAGTGAGAGGACTAAACGAAGGAAAACTGAAGAAATGCGCTCTACTTTCATAAGACAAACAAAAAAAGCATCAAAGCAAGATCATTTTGTCCAGAAAGAATAAATATGCTATTACCAGCTGAACCAAACACAAAAGAGTCTGATATATCAGATGCAGAAAGTGAAGAATAAATAAATAGTTATTTTTTATATTTACTTTGGCCTAAAGCTGATTTATATTATTTTGAAATACATGTATACAAATATAAAGAATGTTATAACTACTTATATAATAAAAATATGCTTATTACACAAATAACAACACTAAATGATAAAATAAAGCTAAAAAAAGCAAAATACACTGTAAAATATTTTTAACTACCTAAATGCCTAAAATCGACTAATGTGCGACGCTAGACTTTGCCGAAAACCGTTTCGCCGAAACATATAACTTTATATGATTCGGGGAAACGATTTTCGGCGAAGCGTAACGTCGGTCTAAAATTATTCTGTAAAATGACATAAGCACTTCTGACAGTTACCGCATCCATAAACTTTGAATGAGGTAAAGGTTGACTGTAGATAATGCCTCTAGCGTTAAGTCCACCTTAGGTACATTTTTGGTGCAATAAAGTTATTAAATACAATGAAATATGTAAAACAATTATACATTTTTGACGAAAAAATACACCAACTAACCTTTACTGTTTTTCTTGAGGTCGTTTGAATTCTGAAAGGAAAATAATTGTGTACGTGAATCTATCTATACGTCGATAAATAATACTAAAACGACCAATCACCTGGTCTCAAACTAAGGTTTCCCTTGTACTATGAGTACCAGACGACGGATACTAACTGGGGGCGTCATCCCAGTCACCGAGACCCAAGTCAATTTAGAAAAGTTCGTTTTCCAAATTAACCCAACCGGGAATCGAACCCGGGACCTTTAAAAGTAAGTGGAAAATGTTGAAAAAACGGGTATGGAAAGCGTGTGAAGCCGGGGCGGGCTACTGTATGTATACAAATTAGGCATTTACTTAATATAATAATATAATTAATGCTCATTGACTTACTTCTTCATATATTTCTTTTCCCATTTGAAGAGCCAGTTCAGTCGATAATGCTAGAGCGTTACTGCAACAAAAATCAGAATATATAACATCAAAGTCAATATTTTTTTTATTCATGTAGATTACATTTGTAATACTTATGAATTGTCTCTATACAATGCAAATGAAGCTACCTCCGGTTCGAAACCTATAACTACCGAGAAGATACCGGCAAGAAACTCAGTAGTTTTTTTTACAAATAAAAAGCTAAACTTATTACTAATTTTTGCACCAAGACATACAGTTAGTTTGTCAGTTGGAAAAAAAAAACAAAAAAAAGTATATAGTTATTGAAATAAATAAAATTAAAACATTTAAATTTAAATAACTGTAGGACTTCATGTGTGATATTCAAATAAGTACATCATTTTTATACATTTTGACCTACATGCTTCTGTGTGGTCTTAATCTGACATTGATTGAGAAAACTTATTAAAATAATATACAACGCGTAAGTACAGGCGAGCAGACTAGTTAGTGATCCACGCGTTCTTATCATTAATATACTCTTCTACTTTGTAATAGCCTTTTTTCAAGAGACAACTTTTAACATATGTCTTAAATTTATACAAAGGTAACTCAATAATTACTTCAGGAAGTTTATTGAACATTTTTATGCTTAAAGCAACAAATGAATTACCTATTTTATGAAGTCTACGTTTAGAAACAGATAATAAACATAAACATAACACTCGTTGCTCTGATTCTGTGGAACGTAACGAAAGCATATGAAGGGTCCACTGCGATAATGATAAACGTCCTTTGTTTTATGTTCCGACATATTTGGGTGTTAAGTTTATAAACGTCGTCCAAAATTCAGCCATATTGCCGTGAATACCTGACACTGAGCGTTATAGACGTGTAGTCAAATATCAGAAACGGTTTTATCTCAGAACTGGTAGCGATATTGCCTAGTTAGTAAGCGGTATCACTAGCTGCATGTATGGAGTGATCGAATGACGTTGATCACATAGATTTAAATATTTTGGACATTCATCATTATTGCCGTGGACCCTTCATTTGTTTCAGAAATCAGGAACAACGACGGTACCACAACACCCGGACCCGAGGAAACAAAAGCTCGTTTTCTATATTGACCTGACCGGGATTGAACATGGGACCAAAATGGCGAAAGTCTGGCCCGGATGTCGTAAGACTGGCCCGGATGTCGTCTACTTAACTATTTTATTTTTTTTTGTAAAAAATAAAAATAAAATACATACGTAGAATAAAATGCTTGGTGGCATTATATTGTTAAAACACATAGGAAATAGGAACGGTATTAACGGCCCGTAGTCGGTTGGGGAAAAGCAGATAAGTAGGTAGTCATTTTTGACACATTACGAATCGTAAAATATTGGAAACGGGTATTAGTGTTGTAAGGAACGTATGTTCTTTACTAAAAGTGGAAGTACTTCCGCCGAGCTAGATCTTGGTTTGTTGTATATATAGTTAGTAGCGACGATAACTCTGCCATCGCGATGTAGGATCGATGTATTGATTGGCTAATCGTGCATTACGTATGGAGCGTTGTTTACTATACCAATTCTACTGACGCTGTATCTGTGTCGACTCGTAGGTAATGTCGTAGGTGGGCACAGTGTTAAAACATCTAGCTTACCTCAACCGGGAATGATTCTTCTCCTTATAATGGCTGCTCTCTGATTCTGAAGAAGCAGCAAGTCTCGTCAATTCCAGAACTCCGTTCGTTGGACGATTCCTGGCGTTTTCTGCTCTTCTCTCCTGTTAATTTAATTCCACATCTAAGGCTTCATAAAATTAGTTATTCTTTAGTGGGGTCAAGCCAGAAGATATTAAATATGTTGCCATAAAAAACAGGTAGAGCTTAGTACCTAGATTAAAGGCTCAGATCAAAAATGTATCTAGAAAAAAGGGTAAATAATTAAAATAGAAGATTATTTAAATAGTTGAAACCGCTGTGTGAAACCTCCTAGCATGTTAAACTGTCCTGGTACCTCTCGGCATCATCAACAATCCGAACACGGCGGTTGCATCCTGAACTTGTAGGTACTTGAACTTGACGATTCATAAGTGCTTTTGTAAAGGTATGAATACAGAAATTTTCTATTCTACTCTACAATAGAGCGACTGCCATCTGATCTGCACAACCTAAAGGTTGAAGTGTGAGTTTAAAAGCCGAGGTGTATTATAATTGAAGCTGCTGTGTGATACCTCCTAGCGTGTTATGATGTCCTAGTACTTCTCGACATCATCAACATTCCGAACGCGGTAAATTAATTGAAATTTCACTGACGATAGATGCTTTTGTAAAAGCTTATATTCTACAGTAAAACCTTACACCCAATGGTTGAAGTGTTCGCTTAAAAGCCGAGGTGTAGAATAATAGAAGCCACTGTGCGACACCTCCTAGTATGTTGTGCTATCCTAGTACTTCTCGACACCATCAACATTCCGAACACAGCGGCAGAATACGGAACCTTACTGACGATTCATAGTGCTTTACATGAATAAAGGTATTTTCTATACTGGGGGCGCCTAGATCGATTTTGACATTTCGGAATAGACGCACAATTTTGTCGCCAATTTCTTCCACTACACCACATATGTCGTCAATAATTATTTATTTATTTATTTAAAAACTTTATTGCACAAATAGGTACAACAGGTGGACTTAATGCTAGGGGCATTCTCTACCAGTCAACCCTTGGGTCATGCAGATAGTTTGTATATGGGTGCGGTAACATGGGAGAAAAAAAAGAAATCATTTTAAACAACAATAAATTAAGCATTAAAAATAACATTACGGTATCTTTTAAATATACGATAATAATACACATACTATATAAATTAATTAGAATATAATATATAAAATATGAAGGTATACTTAGATTTACATAATATTGATAATTTATATATAAAAACAAATATCTACATAACTATAAATTCAGAAGATAAATAAATTGGTTCAGCAATTGACAAATTCATGACTATCATTACTTGTTAGCGAGAGAGAAGAAGTATTCACGAACTTTATTTTTAAAAATAAATAAAGGATAATAATTAAAGGATCATAAAAAGCCTGAACCTTAACCTAAGCGATTTATCGCTCGATCTGGAGCAGCCCGACTGGTGAAATACCTCCATCTTACAGAAGACCGCAGCCAAATAACAATCACTTCGGTGTTGTTGTGTTCCCGCGTGTGAGTAAGGTTTCTATAGCTCCTGGGGGGTGCTACATTAGTAGCAGGGGTCAAGCCGTCAAGGTAAGCGACAAGTCCAGTAACAGATTTATTATGCTGTACTTGTCGTCCTTAAGCTAGGACCTCATTTCCGCTTAACATCAGGTGGGATGAGGTCAATTTTGAAGTGCAAAAATAAAAACCTGTGCCCGCATCCTCTCCCGCCGCTTCGACCTCCCTTTAGACCGCACCCTCTTACTCCTGCTGCCAGTTTTGGCGCGGCGGGCAGTGGAACACCCCTGGAAGATTCGCTGGGAGCAGCTGCAGCAGAATATGACGCCCTGGAACACCTCGGCATTGTGAAGGTTCGTTTCACTGCAGACGTCTGGAAAGATTAAAATTGAATATCCTTCAACAGTTCAACAAATAAAATAAATAAATGCGCCAGACAATCTCACCAATCACCTGGTCTCAAACTAAGGTTTTCCCTTGTACTATGAGCACCAGACGACGGATACTAACTGGGGGCGTCATCCCAGCACACCCAGACTCGAGTCAATTTAGAAAAGTTCGTTTTCCAAATTGACCCGACCGGGTATCGAACCGGGGACCTTTCGCGCTATGGCCGCCTACCTTAGCCACTGCGCCACCGAGGTCGTCAATAAAAGTCGATGGATTTTTATAATTTTTTTATAATGCTTTACGCCGCACAAGCGACCCTAAATATTTTTACTTTTAATGTATGTAGTTCTAAACATATTCGGCAGAGGGCACTTACCAGATGGCTAAGGGGTTGATACAGCAGAAAATTGGTCGCCTAGGCTAACTTGCGGTTAGCTCAGTTGGAAGAGCAGCACGCGCAATACGTGAAGGTCGTGGATTCGAGTCCGGCACCACAAGGGGAAATGAAATTTTTCTGTCTCTTTAAAATTAAGTAAAAGTTTACTTTGTATAGGTAGAAAAATAGGTCAACTAATATATTAGAAATATATTAGATAATCTCCAAAAATTAAACTTTTGGAGATTTAGCTCCCTCTCTCTTTCTATCTGAACCCACGGAAATGAGTTAAAGCAATAAATTATAAAATAAACAAATATTGGACAACATCGCATACATTGCTCTGATTCTGCGGTAAGCAGCTTAAGCACTTGTGTTACAGAAATCAGAAACAACGACGGTACCACAACACCCAGACCCGAGACTTAATACAAGTTAGTTTCCCATATTGACACGACCGGGGATCTAACCCGGGACCTCAGAGATGGCTCGACGCCAAAGTCTAGCGCGCTCGCCTCTCGGCTACGGACATCGCCAGTATGTGTGACCAACATTTACGGAGGCTTTAAAAATCGGTCTTTTGAGCTGGATTGTTTTTAAGGAAAGCATCTAACCGACAATTCAAATTGAACTCTTCGTTCTTTTATCGGCTTTATCATGGGGGGTGTTCCGAGAAAATATTTTCCCATATCCCACCCTCTCCTTTCCTACACAGAACCACAAGAGCCGGCCAACGATGTCATCGCTTCACCGTGGAAAATATTCCATCACGAACCAAAAAGTTCGGTAACTCTTATCTTTGCCGGACCATAAAGAAGTGGAACTCGTTGCCGGCTCATGTGTTTCCTCCTTCCTTTGACATGGATTCCTTCAAAAGGAGCGTGAAAAAACATCTTGCGGGCCAGTATGGCGATGCTAACAGATAGGATATTTTGATATCAAATCCGTTGTCATGGCGATGTGGGTTCCTCTCTTGCTTATCATCAGGCTGGGAGAAGCCAATATACTGCGCTAATATAAAAAAAAAAACAAAAAAAACTATTCCAAATGGGACTGAAATTAAATACTTAATTAAATACTAACAACACTTATGACACTTCTTGTGGTAGCTGAATCCCTCACGTACAGCGACCCCGTCTTCCTTGAATAGCTTCTCTTGACAGTGCTGGCACACCACGCAACTGAAGAACATATTAATCAATTGAGAGTGGCATATAGTATACCTTTTTTAGTCGGGAAAAATACTTGACCATTATTTGCAGCCCGACTGGTGAAATATATCCACCTTACAGAAGACCGCAGCCAAATAACAATCACTTCTGTGTTGTTGTGTTCCCCCTAGTCGTGTAGTAGTGTTTCGTCTCTTCCCCCTAGGATGGTCATGCGGGAGGGGGACGGGGGGGAGCATGTATGGCCAATCCAACAGAGCCATCTCTGCCTCGCACTGGAGAAATTTAAGTGCAAACTGTGTCCCCCTCACAGGCACAGCCAGCTGGTTTCCTAGCATACAGTAGACTGTATGCTGTATTCTGACTCTCTCAGTCACCAAAAATAAAAAGTCCGCCGGCACCAGGGTAGTGTATAATATTACATGGTTGTCACACATTGCCAGCACACACTGTGGCGTAACTATGCCGTTCGAGCCACGTTGCAAATATAGGTTACCTACCTGATGTTTGCTCATACTCTTTCACGCAAAAACTGTATGAGATTTGGTAGAGAGCTTTGATACTAGAACATATATTTTTTAATTGCACTGCAAGATTGACCTCACCCCACCTGATGTTAATTGGTAATGAGGTTCTAGCTTCTAAGGGCGACAAGTAGGTACAGCATATTACACCTGCTACTCACACGCAGGAACACAACAACACAGAAGTGATTGTTATTAGGCTGCGGTCCTCTGTATGGTGGAGGTATTTCACTAGTCGGGCTGCTCTTGTTCGAACGATGTTAGTATACCTACTATTACAATCACGTACTGAGTATCATAAATGTGTTTATTACATACAAAAATAAATACTCACGCCATTATTGCTTTTTTTTCACGTTTTATTTACATTTTATTGAAAAAGTTAAAAGGAACACTTTCACATTTGGATTCTTGACATTTTTATTTATTTTTTCTGACATTGGCAAACGCGGTTTCTTCTTTAAATAGTGAGGAGGTTGACTCAGTAGAAATCTATATTGGTGATTCGGCAGGAGTATGAGGAGCCTTCCCGATTTTACAGCGATGGGGGTAATCCCGTGGCCCGGTGGGTTGAGGCTAGCCTTGCCATCTGGATACTGCACTGGGTGAAGCCAATGACTTCTCTACACGTAGGCAGATTCGTCTGCAGATGGCATCGCCGATCAAGTCAATCGGCCCCTCAGGAGGCCCAAGACGGATCCCAAGGTAGACCATGGAGAGCAAGTGGCTCTCTGCAACAAGCCCGCAAGGGCAGAGGTGGATCGCGGAGGAAGAGGACTTCGGTGTTTCGTTGCCTGCCTCCCTGTCCTCCGCGACCAAGCAGTAATACGCGGTGTGTCAAGACGTTGTCGGGCCGTGGAAGAGGAGGATGCGGTATTGCGATGGCTGGTCATCCTATCCTCCACTGACAGTGGGTCCGGGGGCTCCATCCGACTTATGGTGGGAGAGCCTGAGTCTTAGTTCTCATTGGCGGCTGGCGGACGGAGCCTCACAAATGGCCCGCTGTTAGGATCCAGAGACACCAGGTGTGCGGTAAGCCTGGCTTTACATCGGTCCCCAGGGGTGTGGCGGTACCGTTGGCATGGTCTCTGGTGCGGGGGAGGGTAGCTTAGCGTCAGGCACGGTGGGGGAGCCTGTGAAGAATCTGCAAGGGATCCTGGCTCCCCCACAACTGCTCAGCGTTGGTCATCGAGGGGGTTTTGGTTGGTGCGAGTCTAACATATTCTTTGTTCCCTGCAGAGAGCGACGGTGTGGTAGGTATTTTCCCTCTTAAGACAACAGGAGAGTTAAGCAGAGTTGATTCGTTTAATCTTACACATAGGTACGTCGTCAGATATGCAAGTGGTCAGACGCGTTTACTAAATTATAATTCTCTTTTTACTAATTATCTCAGGAATCGAACCCGAGACCTGAGTAGTGATGAAAAAGACTTAGTTCTTTAAGGCCTATGAAAAAGACTAGACAAGTTTTTTTACAGCCTTGCGACTAGATTAGTCTTATAACCCTTTAATTTTTAGTCATGAGACTGCAAACTGACGACTAATTTCAGTCAGTCTTTAACCTAATAACGTAAAAGGTTTAAAAGACTAAAAAGACTAAAAACGCCATATCGCCTTGGGTTGGCGTGTCTTAAAGAAAACGAACGTTTTGATAATTCATGAGTAAAATAAAATCGGGAAACAACCACATTTACGTTTTTTTTTTCAAATTACAGAAACATTCAATGTAGGGTATGAGTCATGTTCATGTATAATACTCAGGTGTGAGTCCTTTTAAAAACAATATATATAGTCGTTTTAGTTGCCTAGTCTTTTAATACAACGACTTAGTCTTATTAATAAAAATTCGAACCTTTATCTTCATATTAGAGTCGAGTCCTGTAATATGGAGACTAGTCTTTTTAATAGGCTTTAAAAGACTAGGTAAGTCTCTTTCATCGCTACCTCAGAGTCACGCCCGTCCGGATCAGCGCTATTACCTCTGACTTACGGAGGTCGTGCGGAGGCAAGAGGAGTAGGCTGGTACATAAATAAAAACAATCACTTAAAAAGTGTAGAATTTTCAGTCAATTTATTTAAAAAAAAATCTGATTTTCCATAACCATCAAACATTTTAAGATTTCAAATATTGTCTTAAACTAAATACAATAGAAAAGTACAAAATAGGAAATTAAAGGCAGCTTCACACGCAATTCGTTGCATCGCAATAAAAATATCAGATTAATGAACAGAAAATCATTCAATTTAATAGATGACACGTTGTAATTCGCAAAAAAAAGGATTACCCTCGCTTTTCTGGGATACCAACATTAAATCTTGGTTTCCTTATAATGGTACCACAGTTAGGATGTTCCATTTCCAAAAAATATATATATAAATCTATACCTGAACTGATCGGTTCGTTTAAACGCGCCAATCTCAGTAACTTTTTTTTTATATATTGCACTTCAAGATTAACCTCATCCCACCTGATGTTAAGTGGAAATGAGCCTAAGGGCGACAATTACAGCAAAGTAAATCTGGACTTGTAGCCCTTACCTTGAAGGCTTGACCCCTGCTACTAATGTAGCACCCCCCAGAGCTCTGGTAACCTTACTCACACGCAACACAACAACACAGAAGTGATTGTTATTTGGCTGCGGTCTTCTGTAAGGTGGTGGTATTTCACCAGGCGGGCTGCTCCAGTTCGAACTAAAGGTTGGAATTGAAAGTTCTTTTTATGCTGGATTCTCTATCTATTGAGGAAGGTTTTAGGTTATATAACATCACGCTGCAACCAAAGAGCGAAGAATCAGACGAAAATGTGGGAAAAAACGGGAATTATATTGGAACAAATCGTATCAAAGAAAACAGCCGTAGCTGTTACGTAGCTATTGAAGCTAAGTAAATATATTTAACGATTCGTAATGTCAAAAATGACTATTCGTTTTTCTCCAACCGACTACAGGTCTTTAAATAAAATAAATGCGCCAGACAATCACACCAATCACCTGGTCTCAAACTAAGGTTTCCCCTTGTACTATGAGCACCAGACGACGGATACTAACTGGGGGCGTCATCACAGCACACCAAGACCCAAGTCAATTTAGAAAAGTTTGTTTTCCAAATTGACCCGACGGGGAATCGCGACCTTTCGCGCTTTGGCCGCCTACCTTAGCCACTGCGCCACCGAGGTCGTCTTTGATACCATTCCATAATTGGCTACTTGACAGTGTTAACAATAAAATATGAAAAGTGTTAGATACGTTAGGTTATTAGTTAAGTAATAATTTTACTTTTTAATTTTTTAATTAACAGCATATTAAGTATTTTATTTTTGCAAAATAAATTTTACTTTTTTTATCTGTGGAACAAAAGAACCGAAACGGAAACCACCATTGCAATTCGGAAATGACAGCTGTCGGCGAAAATTATTTATTTTAATGTGGCGAAACAATGATTATTTTACCGATTAAATTGAATTTTTGTGTCTCTAATCGTATTAAGAATTTATTGAAACATTTTCCGTTTATCTAAATTAAGTCGTTCCTATGCGTATCGGTTCGTTGTCTAGGACGTTGACGTCATAATTGCAACAGTGACGAGACTTGGCGTTTTCGCGCACTTTTTAAATGTGTTACACAAAATCTTATGTTTCTCTGGTTATTTACATTTTTTCCAGATAAATCAAATTGCTTGGGGTATAAAATGAACGGGCGCACATTTTTCAATACTCTGTCAAGTAGCCAATTTATTTTCTTTCTGTCGTCTTCAGCTTACGCCTCGTATAATTTAGATATCACTATCAGTTACTAGAACGGACCGTTTTTCAAATATTAGAACCAGGCATTAGTGAAAGATTTCTTAAACCAATCTTGTAACTAAAAAAACAACTAAGCCAATTTCATAACTAGTATACGACATGTTTTTCAAGCAATATTCCAAACCAAGAATTAAAACCAATTCCATGATATTACTATTCATTAGTTTGACGTTTGACATTAAAATGCGACGCAATAAATATGTCACTACTTGAATAAAAATCGACCACAATTAAAAATAATTAAAATCATTTTATTCGTCGATGCGCGTGCAATACCGCGTAAGTTAATTTTTCTGTAAGTTCCAATTTGGATTGAAATAATATGAAATAGCAGACAAAATTAAACTTTATGGCAAACGGTAGATACGCGGTATTGCACGCGCATCGACGTATTGCAAAAATGATAACTTCTTTGGTTTATCATTGTTGCAATAAAACAATTTTCTTTTTTTTTTATTTGTTGCCCTTTTGTATACAAGTAGCGACGCATGAAAGCCCTTTATAGTTGCATTACTGGCCGGTAAAATGCTACGAATGTAAAACGTATTTTAATTAATATTAATTAACTTACCTCTATTATTACTCTGTATCGTGTTACTTAAATTATTATCGTTGGTAATAAAGTGAAATAAAAAAATCCGTTAAGTTTTTATTTGCTCATCAATTAATTTTAATCTGCAATAGTAATTTCTATGCTTAATCTTCATTTCTTTTAATTTACCTTATTATTTTTCACCAATTTACAAATTTATATTTTTAACAAAATGTATTTGTTTACATATAAAAACACTTCATCTACGTTTATAATGTAGCACGAAGCATAAAGGTATATATAAAAAAAATAATATTGTAAAAAAAAAAATTGATAGATACATATATTTTACTTCAACAAATATCGAATTGAGATCAACACCATATTTTACAGAAAATAGAGAGATAGGAATACCGAATGTGAGATCAATAAATTTTTCACTTTTTTCACAATAACTTTCTAGAAAAAAAATAGCACCCTGTATTTCTTTTGCTATTTCCCGATAATTATCTTTAAAATATCCTTAACTACAAACCTTAATATTATATAATTCTATAATTTCAAAAATACTGGCCCCAAATTACTGTTTGTCAACTTTAAGTCTTACTTATATATTAATTTTTACGTATATTTTAATATATTTATCTAAAATATAAAATATCTACTATTATCACTTAAACATAAACATCTGAAAACAAAACAATCTATTTAATATCTAAAGAACACATCAAAATTTACAAAAATATATAAATTTATATTCTATTACTTTTAATAAAAAATAGTATAGGAATATTTTTATACTAATATTGCCACAATCGCCCTGTATAATAAAGTTTTCATATCTATAATAATTGTGGAACATAATTTTTGAGCATAGATAAATATAACTAAACTATATACTAGAAAACCAAATATATCTTTCCTAACTAAAATAAAAAAAAATTAAGTACAAAATTGTACACATTACTTTTCTACTGATATTTGCTCTCCATATTAAACATACTACGCGTGTTAATTAGGTTTTTCCTAAATTTTTTGTTTAATATATTAATTTAATCGGAATTTAGTTCATTGTATAGTTATTAAAATTCAAAAACTAGTTTTTTAAGTGAACTATCTCAAAAAAAAAATGTTTTTGAGAGTGACTTATTTTAGTATACTCTGCAATATATTTATCTAATCATATTTTTTCATTATATTATTATTGATTTACAAATAACTTTTAAGGTCGCCCAAAAACCAAATACAATAAATCAAATCGAACATTCGAACTTAAGTGGACTATTTTTTAATAAGGATTTTTTTAATCAAAAAAGTTTTTTTTTATGAAAAAGTAATTAAGTACAAATTATTATAATAATTCTGCAAATAAAAAAAACACTTATCTATTTTATCACACTAAAATTAAAAATTAATTCAAAAATAAATGTTCAAACTTACTGGCCTTAAGTTAAAATAATGCCGCAGCGGTATCTGTTATTTATCTTAATTATTTTACAAACTAAAAAACACATTTTAATGAGCACAAGCAATAGTGGTTTTAGAATTAACGTATAGTCTTAGCATGAGCAATACGTCAAATTTATCGCATGAGACGACAAAAGTTTCGGTAATGTTGATTGGCTAATAGCCCACAGCACTCGTATTTTCAGCCAATCAGCAGCTGATTTGTTAAGAGCGCGATGGAATTTAGTCGCGTGGCGTATGCTAGGCCTGGTAGTGACAAAATAGCAGTGTAGGGGTAACCCTCCGCCCCCCGCAAGCTCGGTGAAGACGAAAAGGTCATCTGCTGCCATCATCTATAGTTAGTTAGGAAAAAAATAACAGTGCTGCCACAGCGGTGAGTTGCGGAACTAAAAATGACATTGACATTACAAAAATGTCACTACGTATTCCATTGTAGTTTTGGTCGTGTTAATAGTATTCTTATTGATAACTCGAAAATCAGTTACGAGTTTAAATATATTTTTGCATGTTTTTTTTTGCGCAGAGGGCTCTTTTAATTGCAATATCCCTTTCCTGTCGAAAGGGCACCTTTTGTCTATGCTTCCGTTAGGAAGGTTCTCTTTTCAAGATTGTGAGGTTGTACCATTTTTAACCCCTTAAAATAAGGAAGCTTAAAGAAGGAAGCTATCAGAGCGACCTCGAAATCTATCTGTTTCTGGCATCGTAGCTGTCAACCTAAACCCAACCCAACTTTGATGCGGATTTTTAGGGTTCCGTATCTCAAAAGGAAAAAACGGAACCCTTATAGGATCACTCGCATGTCTGTCTGTCCGTCCGTCTGTCACAGCCGATTACTCTGAAACCACTGGACCAATTGAGATGAAATTTGGTACACATATGTAAATTAAAGACCCAAAGGTGCATGTGTAACGTAAATAAATAAATTATGAATTTGGGGGTCACTTTTAGAGGGTAAATCACAACATTAAAAAAAAAGATTCGCTAACCATATCGTGTGACATATCAAATGAAAGATCTTGCTGTAAGAATTGCAAATATGTATCATTTATAATCTTGAAATAAATAGTTTTGATGTTATTTAAGAAAATAGGCGAAAATAGACCATTCCCCCCCCCCCCCCCCTATCTCCGAAACTACTCGGCTAAAAAATTTTAAATTAATGCGGAATATAGCTCTTTACCTATAGATTACAGGAAAACCTATGAGAAGTACATAGATTAAAAAAAAGGGTTGTTTTGTTAAATTTACGTTTTTTTTATTGTTACCTGCCTGTGCCATGTGATGCTTAATTTCAAAAGGTCTGACACATCAGTCTATGAGCAGATTACACATTATTTCATCAACTACGGATTGCCCCACGAAGGGGGGTTTGTGGGGCGAAGAATTAGGGCCAGGAATTTGGTATTCTTTTTAAAAGAGAGAGATGGAAGAGAGAGACAATTAAGATATTTCTTTGTTTCTCACAATCAAGTGAAGGCAGTTATTGTGTCCTATGAGCCCAACGTACGGAACCCTCTCCACGCGAGTCCTACTCGCACTTGACCGGTTTTTCTTTTATAAGCCAGTTTCCTGGCGGTGGTACCATTTTTAACCCCCACTCAAAAGAGGGGTGTTATAAGTGAGACATCGGTCTGTCTGTCAGTGTGTCTGTATCAGTCTATGGCATCGTAGCTCTCAAACTAATAGCCCGACTTTGATGTGGATTTTTTCTTTTAACAGCCAGTTTCTTGGCGGTGATACCATTTTTAACCCCCACTCAAAAAGAGGGGTGTTATAAGTTTGTCATCGGTCTGTCTGTATCTGTGTGACATCATAGCTCTCAAATGAAAACCGATTCCGATACGTTATTTTAATTTAAATGCCAGTTTCCTAGCAGTGGATTTTTGCTATATAGGTATGGTAAGGTGTAGGATGTTTTTAAAATTTTCCTTAAAATATTCGTGATTTTTACGTGGGGGGTTAATTTATTTTTTCAATGTCTCCCCATATGCAGTCTTAGTGTTATTAATTTGATGTCGATGTCTGTCTGTTTATTTGCGTCCGTAGGTGTGTGTGCCTGTGTCTATTTTGCTATCTCTCTCTCTCTCTCTCTCTGTGTGGGTGTGTGTGTGTGTCTGTGGTATGGTATGGTAGGTCTCAAATGGACGATCTCGATAAGTTTTTTTTTTCATTCTATAGAGAGTTATCTTGCGGCAGTTCTTTATATATGGTAACTAGCTGTGCCCGCAACTTCGTTCGTGTGGACTACATCCTTTCATGGTCGGTTTTACCCCTTTCTCCCCTAATATTCGAAACAAAAAGTAGTCTATATTTTAATCCAAGTTTCGAGCTAAATTTGTGCCAAATTTCATATCTCTAACTTCAAAAATAAACATTTTTCCATATAAACTTTCAAAGGTGGTATTACCCCCATCCTCCCCCTTATTTTCTAATAAAAAGTAGCCTATGTCCGTTCTTGAGATTCAACGTATACCTATACCAAATTTCATCAAAATCCGTTCAGCCGTTTAGGCGTGAAAGAGTAACAGACGGACAGACAGACAGAGTTACTTTCGCATTTATAATATTAGTATGGATATCGGTCCTGCAGTGCCGAAGTATCAGCTCTTTAAAATGATGCAAAGCATTTTTGACGTATGATTACTCGACGATTAAGAACTTTACACGTGATTTCTTTCTTTTTAAGGGGGTTATCATGTGATATTAGAATTTTTTGTAAAGAGGTGTTATTTTTTCAATGTCTCCTCATATGCAGCCCTAGATGGTCCGACCTGGCGAAGGATCTCCTACAGAGGGGACAGGTGAAGGGCCGGTGTCCTGTGTGCTTCCTCGTATGGCGAGTGAGCTCGTCTGACCTCGCGAAGCGCCAGGTACAACCCGCCCAAGCGCAGGAATACGGCTTCTCACCTGCGGGAGAAATTAAGAACTAAAATTGCACTTCAAGATTGATTTCATCCTGTGCAGACTACGACATTACTTACAAGTCGACACAAATACAGCGTCAGCAGAATTGGCGTAGTAAACAACGCTCTATACGTAATGCACGATTAGCCAATCAATACATCGATCCCACATCGCGATGTCAGAGTTATCGTCGCCACTAACTATATATACAACAAACTAAGATTAGAGAACCTTGGTCCCTTTTCAGATAACACCTAGCTCGGCGGATGTACTTCCAGTTTTAGTAAAGAACATACGTTCTTTAAACTTGATATTAAGTGGTAATGAGGTCCTAACTTAAGGGCGACAAGTTAACATAAAAATAAAACAAATGTTTTTTTTAAATAAAGCTGTTACTTGACTTGATGCCTTTACCTTGAAGGCTTGACCCCTGCTACTAATGTAGCACCCCCCAGGAGCTCTGGAAACTTTACTCACACGCACGAACATAACAACACTGAAGTGCTTATTATTTGGTTGCGGTCTTCTGTAAGGTGGAGGTTTCACCAGTCGGGCTGCTGCAGCTTCGCACGCATATTCATTTGTCACAAAAATATGATAACTGAAGAACCTCTCAACCGGTTTTGTGCCAACTTCACATAAACCATCTACTAAATAGTCCGAACAAAGCCTAAACATTTGGACAGGTGAGTTCTTGAGTTATTAAATTATAACGAAAAGTTTGTATAGACGCGCGCGCGATACGTGAAGGTCGTGGGTTCGAGCCCCGCACCGCAAAAGGAGACGAAATATTTCTGTTTCTTTAATACATGAAAGATTGCTAGTTCGACTCACATCGCACATCGCTATAAAAATTGTAAAAATGTGTTAGAAAATTAGTTTTTCGAATTGATCCGATGGGAATATCCATCTATCTATCTATATTACTATCTGTCTATAAATCTATCTATCTATCTATACCTGTATGAGTCCTTTTATGCGCCTTTAGATGCGAACTCTTCGTGTATCCTTTATGACACCCAGCAACGTCACACTTATGCAATCTCCTTCTACTCTGCCCATCATCGCTTGCGTGTTCATCATCTCTAACTGTCTTCGCAAACGCCCTTCCTTGCTGCCCATCCAACTCCCTAGGGGTCTTCGTTAACGCACGTCCCTGAACCACATCAAACTCCCGAGGTGTCTTCGTAAACAGTCTAGCTTGCGTCAAATCTAAATCCCTTGGTGTCTTCATAAACGGTTTGCCTTGTGTCACACCTAAATCTCTAGGCGTCTTCGTAAACGTTCTCACAGCTGTCAAGTCTGTTTCCCTTGGCATTTTGAAAGGCTTTCTTTGCGTTAGCTGGTTAAGGGATCCAGTCAAGGCGTTCTGTAGGGCAGTATTTAGGAGAAAGTTCTTTATTTCAACGTCTGTGGTCGGTTTTGGGAGGGAAAACGGTAGGATCGGCGGAAGGAATGGCGTCTTTGACAGCTCTGACGTTTGGTGATGCGTTTGCAGGGACTGTTCCGTTGTGATCTGGGTTGTCGGTGGTTTTAGCCTGAAATTTAAATGAGTTTTTATTAGTTTTGTGCTAAAGGTACAAGGTAAGGTAACAAACATTGAACTGCTTGAATTTAAACATTTAAAATAATTTAACGGGTCAAAACGCGACACCATTTTTATTTAGTAGTTAATACAAACTACTTAACTTACCCTATTTAATTTACTTACTATGGTTTTGACCCGTTAAATTATTTTAAATGCTTGAATTTATTTTTAGATTATTTGACTACCTGCGTAACCAAGATGCAAGCGAGTCAGACTTTGGCTTTACGCCATCTCTGAGGTTCCGAATTCGATCCCCGGTCGGGTCTATATGGGAGACGAACTTTTATATATTGTCCCGGGTCTGGGTATTTTGGTATCGTCGTTGTTTTCTTTTTTCTGTAGCACAAGTGCTTTAGCTACTTAGTACAGAGTCAGAGCAATGTATGTGATGTTGTCCATCTAAATATATATTAATAAATAAATATATGTAAATATTGGACAACATCACATACATTGCTCTGATTCTGTACTAAGTAGCTAAAGCACTTGTGCTACAGAAAAAAGAAACAAAGACGGTATTATAACACCCACACACACATTGGACTGCTCTTGTAAATAAATAGCATGGGGAAAATTTTCTTCTTTTGAATATCTCCAGAATTTTTAAGCAAAATTCAAAAATACCGTTCTGTCTAATCTATAACGTGGATTTACTAAAACAATTATTATCTTATCGATCTTATACATATAGCTATAAGTTAGATACTGCTACTGTAACTAATCTGCTGAGTTTCTTACCGGTGTCTTCTCGATAGATATAGGTTCCGAACCGGAAGTAGAATCACTTTGCATTGTATTCAATGACGATTCAAAAGTGTTACATGTAACCTACTCGAATAAAGAAATATTTGACTGTCTGATACATGTTTAGTTTGAATTGTAGCTAGCTAGTTTTTACCGATCCAATAGTGGTGTTTATCAACTCACTTGTTCAGGCATTGCTTAGGCTTCCTGGCGCTTCTGAGATCTGGCCCCACTTTGATTTTGGGCACTTGGTGGCTTGATCTGAAATGATGAAGCTCAAATTATATAGGTAGGTACTAGCTGTGCCCGCGACTTCGTTCTCGTGGGAATTTTGCAATATCCCGTTGCAACTAAGCTTTAAGTTTACTTAGGCCAAATGCCAAATTTCAAGCGTCTTACTTAAGCGGTTTAGATTTTTCATACAAAAGGATTTTCCCGCTAATTTCCGTTCCCGTGGGAACTTCGGGAATTCCTTTCTTAGTGCACCTCTACGGTACCTAAGCTACGTCCCTGTTAAATTTCAAGTGACTACGTTTAGCCGTTTAGGCTGTGCGTTGATATGTCAGTCAGTCAGTCAGTTTCTCCTTTTATACATTTAGATCATTTATTTGAACCCCAAAACAGGCAGTGGGAAAAAAGGTACCACCTAAAATTAAACCCTATGACCTTGATCTACCGGCGAAAACCTAAAACTTCCTATACTTCAGGCCTGGTTAAGGGTTAAAAAACAACTGACTTCTCCCTATTTCTCTGTGATACCATCATCATATCAGCTGTGATCCGTCAGTCGTTTTTAGCTTACGCCCCGTTTAATTTATTACTACCCGTAACTTGAACGGATAGTTTTTCAAATATTGGAATCGATCATAATACATCTAATAAAGTTAGCACGTATCCGTCAAGTCGAATCGGAAAAATCTATACTAATATTATAAAGCTGAAGAGTTTGTTTGTTTGTTTGAACGCGCTAATCTCAGGAACGACTGGTTCGAATTAAAAAAATCTTTTTGTGTTGAATAGACCATTTATCGAGGAAGGCTTTAGGTTATATAACATCACGCTGCAACTATTAGGAGCGAAGAAATAATGGAAAATGTGAAAAAAACGGGGAAAATTATTCATCCTTGAGGGTTTTCGTCGCGTGCGCTGCGAAAACGGTTCAAGATACCAAAAATATATGTATAAAAGAATTATTCCTATTGAAATGATCTAATAAATTATAAATGCGAAAGTAATTCTGTCTGTCTGTCTGTCCGGTTTTCACGCAGATATTACTGAACCGATTTAAATGAAATTAGATACACATATATTTTAGAGCCTGAGAAAGGATATAGGCTACTTTTTAATGCCAAAAAAGGGTTGTTAGGGGTTGAAAAGTGGGGTTAAAGTTTGTATGGAAACCGAAATCCACGCGGACGAAGTCGCGGGCGGCCGCTAGTACTGGATAAATCAACCAAGCTTAGAACACTCAAAATCACTCATAGTTGGTTACTTGCGTAAATGGACCGAAAAACTGCTACAACTTAGCAGGCCTAGGGCCAGTGCGCTAGTTAGAGCCTTGACTGGACACTGCAAACTAAAAAGACACCAGTTTCATATGAAGCTGAGTGACTCTGATGAATGCAGGTTCTGCAAGGAGGAAAAGGAAACACCTCTTCACCTCCTGTGTGACTGTGAATCTCTGATCCACAAACGAAGCATCCACTTGGGACGACATATAGCTCAACCAGATGAAATAAAAACTCTAAAAGCCACGAAAATACTAGACTTTCTACAGTAGAGCCGGCTATAGGAGTTTAATACTCAATATTCAATATTTTTATTGCATCTTTAGTGTTTACAAGGTGGTAACTTAAGATTAGATCACTAAATACCCTGTAAGGGCACTGCAATTAGAGAGAGGAAGCTCATTTTTTAACAAAGCTAACACGATCTTTGATATAAACATAATAAATAGAAAGAAAACGAAAAGAACATATACATTGGAAGTTATTATAGCTTTACTTCAAATAGGTGGCGAGTCACAATAGATCTGATAGGTCGTAGTGACAACAGTTCACTAGAACTGTCAGAATCGGGCCTGGATGACGCATGTAAGTCCTACAGTTAATTTAATTTAATTTACAAATACCTTTGATTTTTTATTTTTTTTCAATAATTGATTTTCAATTTTTATTTTACAATTGACAAACTAACTGTGTGTCTCAGTGCCAAATTATTAGTAATAAGTTTAGCTTTCATTTGTAAAAAAAAATCTACTGAGTTTCTTGCTGGTATCTTCTCTTAAGATATAGGTTCTGAACCGGAGGTAGCTTCATTTGCTTTATATAGAGACTATTCATAAGTATTACTAATGTAATCTATGTGAATAAAATAGATTGACTTTGACTTTGACTGCACAGCCCCAAATTAATAATAATAATAATAAATAGTACGTACTCGAATAGCAAAGTATGTCTCGTATCGACTTCTCTGGGTAACTTGGATGATGTTGGAGCGACTGCACCTGAAACAAACGAGATTAATTAATTAATTACTATTGCTGCAACAATGGGAAGCAATACTTGAGACTTCACTATTTTGGACTGAATCGTTGGTAAAACAAACCGGCCGAGTCTATATGATATTCATATAGACGCTGTTAAGCATTTATGTGTTAACCCACAAAAAATCTGAAATTGAGTTATGAATGCAGTCTTATTAACTAAAACACTTTTATTGAAACAAAATATCAAAAAAGCAGTAAAGTAAAAAAAATTTATTGCTTATTTCCCAAATTCAGATTTGTATTTAGCATTTATGTTCTAAGTGCCTTGCACTACTTACTCACACGCAGGAGCACAACAACACAGAAGTGATTGTTATTTGGCTGCGGTCTTCTGTAAGGTGGAGGTATTTCACCAGTCGGGCTGCTCCAGTTCGAGCGATAAATCGCTATGCCGTACCTCTCTTAAAGGATTAGTTTCAGCCCTAATCGTTAATTAGCTCTGAATGCCTCCCTGACGCGGCCAGCTGCGTTTCGTTACACAGATCGTTGTCTCGGTCCTGGCTATAATATATGGCGTTATGGTGATTCGGTGAACGCGTGAGAAACTGCCGCGTCGCCCCAATACCGATCGCTTTCTAAGGCCTTTGCGTTGAAGCCTTCACAGTGTAGTATAGGACAGTGAGACACGTTTGGCCATAAAGTATTGAATAAATAAATGTGAACAACATTGCATACCACCCAGGAGATCTACTCCAAAAATGCAATTATGTCTCCCACATAAAAAGTCATGAAACACATGTAGGATAGTTCGAAAATTATCCCCTAAGGGAATAAATGAGGGTTAGCACTTTGTATAAAAGTTCTCTGAGTTACAAAGTTATTTGTATACAATTCTGCAGGCAGGTTCTTCATTGAAAGTCACAAAACACGTGTAAAATATAAGAACGGTCAAACCAATATAGCAAATTTTTAACCGACTTCAAATAAAATGAGGAAGTTCTCAATTCGGCCGTATATTTTTTTTGTGTGGGTTCGGGCATAACTCCATTGTCTCTGAACCGATTTGTGATTTTTTTTCTTTTATTGGAATAGAGGTATACCAAGTGTGGTACCATGTTATGGAGACTAGGATCTGTTAATAGGATCCCAGAGAAACAGGGACCAACTTTAAAAAATTGGTTTTGATATAAGAAGAGAATTTATTTGCACACAATCAATACACAGTACACAGACATAAAAGTGACACAAACAATTAATAGGTACAGTAGAAGTAAACTAACAAAGAAAAAGAAAAAACATAGTGATTGCACAGCTAACAAGGTCCCAGCCTCAGCATGAGCTGCCACGACATTGGAGGCCGCAGTAGCGCTGGTATTCTGGCGGAACCTTAAGCTGAATGGCGCGGTGTTAAAAAAAGAAAGAACTGAATAATAAAGAGAAAGATATAGACGTGGATGACCAAGGAGGGTTTAAAGGTAAGCAAATTAAGCTGCTATTGGTTGCGGCATGATGTTACATAGCCTAAAACCTTCTTCGATAAATGCATTATACAACACAAGATATTTTTTCAATTCGAACCAATAGCTGCTGAGATTACCGCGTTCAAAGTCTTCAGGCTTTATAATATCAGTATATCTGTCGCAGTCATCTGGTTTAATCAGCTATTTGATTGGATCACTAGCTCGTTCATTGAATGACGACGTTTAATTGAATGACTAAAGGACAACTCGTCAAATTGTTTATTATAACGTTCAACTTCTTGACTGAACGTCATTTAGCATAGTCGTTGAATGGGATATAGCTGACTTTGTAATAAATTGTTATGTTTGATTAGGGTAAAAGATAACTAACTTTAGATAAAAAAAATGAGGACATGACATAACACGCCTTAATAAGAATTTTTATTATATTTTAACAATTTTAAGTCTTAAGACGCTTAGGCTAAAAAATATTTTTTACGAATAAGTCACTTTAAATCTCAATTTCACTCAAAAACATTTCAACACAGTGCTAATTCGATTATATCTGTACCAGCTGTTTAAAGCCATCATGTTTTGATGAGCACTAACGCCGCAGTGGAAAAATAATGAACTAAATTACAATCACCTGACTGATTTCACGTCCGCTATGTTCAAAGGGCTATGTTACAATCCGCTAACTTGTTGGACGTTGAGTGAGGCTTGTTCATTTAACGTTCGGCCTAGTCTTTCAATTAAACGTCGTCATTTAATAAACGCGCTAGTGATCCAATCAAAAAGCTGATTCAACCACATGACTGCGACATATCTATACTAATCTTATTACATTACAACTTTGATCACAGTTAACCTACTGTTATCTGCTTAACTGGATGTAGAGTACAGGCTTACTATAATTGAGGTATATTGTTAGGTATCAATACAGCTCCCATACACGGAGTGATCTAATTTTGCTTCAGGGTTCGTGTTTTTCTAAATAAGTCACTTTAGTATGGCGAACGGTGGAAACATGGTAAGCTTTACTAAGTAGTAGCCCGACTGGTCAAATAACTCCACCTTACAGAAGACCGCAGCCAAATAACAATCACCTCGGTGTTGTTGTGTTCCTGCGTGTAAGTAAGGCTTCAAGGACAAGTCCAGTAACAGCTAATTATGCTGTTCTTGTCGCCCTTAAGCTAGGACCTCATTACCACGTAACATCAGATGGGATGAGGTCAATCTTGGAGTGCAATATAAAAAAAGGTTATTCTAAACCAAATCAAACAAAGGGTCGTGGGTTCAGTCCTTGTTTAGGACCAACATTCACGTGATGAACATTTGTATTGGTACTGGTGGTTGAAAAATTCGTCGACACGCGTGCAATACCGTGTATCTAACATTTGTCATAAAGATTAATTTTGTCTGTTATTTCATATTATTTCAATCCAAATTAGAACTTACGGAAAAATGTACTTACGCGGTATTGCACGCGCGTCGACGTTAATGGTACAACCGTTAGGTCTGTTTTCTGTAACACACCTGGCCGCGAGTATATTTTAGCGCGCTCATAACAAATGTCAAAACTTAATTATATTCAGCGCATCAGCAGCTGATTTTTTATATATATTTTTTTTATGTATATGTCGCAGGCATTTTGAGTAAATCCGCCGTTTACATACGCCGTCGTCAGTTTAAAAACGAATGTTGGTTTGTAAAATGCCGAAGACAAAATGTCATTATGTATAATGCCGCGGCAAATTGAAGAATAGCTTGACAAAGCTAGGATGACCATAACATTTGGTTTGCAAAGGACAGTATTATTGAAATTAATAAAACTAGCGAATTGTCAATTGAATAGTGTTAAAAAGTATGGAATATTTCAAATATATATGAAATAGAAGGAGAGTCCTACTATTTGATTTTTTTTTCTGTATATAATATTATTACAAATGAGCTAGACATGGCGCTTCGCCGGCCGCTGCCGCGGCACGCTCGCTACGCTCGCTCGGCTTGCGCTTCACTTTAGTCACTAAACTAACCAATGGAATTGTTAATTAGTTTAGTTTTTGCTAATTTTTTGCTCATTATGTGTTATAGGTTTATAGCGTTATTTGGGCGTAGCGTTATAAAGTAAGTTAAATTGTTTTTATTAATTTACTTTTTTTTTTATTCTATTTCATCTATATGCTCCGTATATATTTAAACCTTCTAACACACCTGTACATGTGTGTTTTCGTGATTTAATATTTTGTAGATCTTCCCACGTCACCAAGGTACTGCCGGAAGACCAGCGCTACAGTGGTACCGTAGGTATACATAATGTGTACCACCTGTTTGTTTTCATTTTGTCATTTGTCTTCTAATTTAGTGGTTTGTAACTTTTTAGTATTTTTAATTTTAATTTTTGTTCTAATTTTGTAATCGGTTGTATATTATGTTTTGTACGGTCAATAAATGTATTTCCTTTCTTTCTTTCTAATTACTTCAATTAACCTTAGGTAAGTAATTGATGTTGAATAAAAGTATTTTTTGTTACTTGGATTTTTTTTTCAGAAACCTGAAAAGTCTAATTTGTCCAAATAGTGTTTTGATCATGGTCACCCCAAAACTGTAGTCATTTTGCCTGATTTTGCATTCGGCATATTACATAACAGCGAGCGTTTTTAAACAGACGACGCCATTTGTAAACGGCGGATTCACTCTAAATGCCTGCGACATATACATCATCACATACATTGCTCTAATTCTGTGGTAAGTAGCTTAAGCACCTGTGTTACAGAAATCATAAACAACGACGGTACCACAACACCCAGACCCGAGACAATATAGAAAAGTTCGTTTCCCATATTGACCCGACCGAGGACCGAACCCGGAACCTCCGAGATGGCGCGACGCCAAAGTCCGGCCCGCTCGCCTCTCGGCTACGGAGGTCGTCGATTGACTAAAAGAACGAGTGCGGTGTGCTATCAGGCAATCAAAAGTATCGACGGTTGTTATTCCGAGCCCCGCTATGGGGCGCCCTCCGGCAGTTGTTTAAATTATTTAGGGGTGAGAGCCTTCCGCTTCCCCGCAAGCCCGGTGAAGATGAGAAGGCCATCTGCGGCCATCATCTATAGTCAGTTAGGAAAAAAAAAAAGAGCTTCGCTAGTGTGAAAAGGCACTTACAATTTGAGAAGCGATTAATCTCGAATGCCCGCGACCGTTCGACAGAATCAGACCAGGAAAATATATGAATAATTGATGTATTTTCTTATTAAGCTGTGGGTAACAGAGCTGAACTTTGAACTGAGAGTCTAAGAAATAGTTAAAATTAGCTAAAGCACTTGCGTTACAGAAATCAGAAACAACGACGGTACCACAACACCCAGACCCGAGACATACAGAAAATTTCGTTTCCAATATTGACCCGACCGGGGATCGAACCAGCACGCTCGCCTCTCGGCTACGGAGGCCGAATTGAATTGTCATTAGTACATTTTTACTTACCAGTGACGTAACAAGCCCCAATACCTCAACCTAACACCGTTTTATCTCAGTATTTTTTTATTGATTTTGCAAATGTAAAAGTTCGTGTCCATTTTTTTCAAAAGGTAACTATTTAACGGACTAAAACCAATCTGGTATTTTCGACCACTACCCTATTTCAACGATAAATCAGTGCTTACAAGTTATTATTTTAAAGAAACAGAAATTTTTTACTACCTCTTGCGTTGTGGGGCTCGAACCCACAACCTTCACGTATCGCGCGTGCGGCTCTTCTAACTGAGCTGACCGTAAGTTATCGTAGGCGATGAATTTTTTTTATGTATCAATCTGTTACCCTCTGCCGAATATGTCTAGAACTACATTACTGTTCGCAAGGGAAAATGTTTTTTTTCGGTTTCTTTAAAATATTGAAAGTTCGCAAGTGCGATGTAAAGCACTTACCTTGAAGCTTGAATCACTTTACTTAAAATTAAAAACTACTTAGTTTTTTTCAATATTTATAGTACTTTTTTTAAGTAAGAACTTTCTTGCCCCAGTCCGGCCCTGTGCTCACGGTTATAACAGTCTAGTGGCGAATTAATGCGACCGACAGACAGACGGATCTTGATATAGAATGCCATAAAACTGGGTTCGCGTCGTTTGTTGAGTTGCATAAGTACAACACTACAAGTAGAAGTACAACTAGTGTTGTGCTTTATAGAATAGAATTGAAATGTGTATATTCATGTATACTTTTACAAAAGCATTTATTAATCGACTGATTTAAGTTAAACTCCCGCCGTGTTCGGAATGTTGATGATATCGAGAAGAACCGGCAAGAAACTCAATGGTTGCTCTTTGCAAAATTTACAATTATGGAAACATGCAAAACTAAAAAATACAAACACTGTAATGTCTAGTGTTTACAAATAAATAATAAGAGAACCTTACAGAAGATCGCAGCCAAATAACAATCACTTCGGTGTTGTTGTGTTCCTGCGTGTGAGTAAGGTTTCCAGAGCTCCTAAGGGGTGTTACATTAGTAGCGGGGGCCAAGCCTTCAAGGTAAGCGACAAGTCCAGTAACAGATTTATTATGCTGTACTTGTCACCCTTAAGCCAGGACCTTATTACCACTTAACATCAGGTGGGATGAGGTCAATCTTGAAGTGCAATATAAAAAAATAATAATAAGAGAGGTAGGGCATAGCGATCTATCGCATACTACTACTCCTTACATCAGCTATCTACCAGTAAAATTGCGTCAAAATCGGTCCAGCCATTTCAGAGATAAACCGCCACAAACAGACAGACAAAAATTGTAAAAAGTGTTATGTTGCCATATATACCGTATATATTCATATACATGTAGATAAATTCATAAACGCTTATTTTAATATTACAAACTTACACTCCAATTTTATTTTATTTATATTGACGACCTCCGTAGCCGAGAGGCGAGCGGGCCTGACTTTGGCGAGCGCCATCTCTTGAGGTTCCGGGTTCGATCCCCGGTCGGGTCAATATGGGAAACGAATTTTCCATATTGTCTCGGGTCTGGGTGTTGTGGTACCGTCTTTGTTTCTGATTTCTGTAACACAAGTGCTTAAGGTACTTACCACAGAATCAGAGCAATGTATGTGATGTTGTCCAATATTTATTATTTATTTATATGTTTTGAGTATAGATAAAAACTTACGACATCACCCAGACTCCAGCTCAAGCACCACCGTAAGGTTTAATCTCGATAAGGTCACATAATTACGACTAAAGAAGTCCATTTTCCTGTCGCTGAATTCCGACTGATGGTCTTTTTGCTAGCATCACTTTGGTCTAAGTTTAGTATAGAATGGGTGGGAGCAAAAAATATAGCAAATTGATCGGAAAGAGGCATTGCCATGTTTGTGTTTAATAGTCTTCGCCGATAATGACGAACATACAGACCCAAACTCGTGGCGTACGTATTTTTAAATTTTTATATATCGCACTTCAATTTGACCTCTTCCCACCTGATGTTAAGTGCTAATGAGGGGTCCCAGCTTAAGGGTGACAAGTACAGCATAATAAAGCTGTTACTGGACTCGTCGCCCTTACCTCGAAGGCTTGACCCCTGCTACTAATGTAGCACCCCTTTAGGAGCTCTGGAAACCTTACTCACACGCAGGAACACAACAACACCGAAGTGATTGCTATTTGGCTGCAGTAAAGAAAATAAACTTCCTACTACTAACTACTTACTTGGATTGAACTACTCACTTGGGTCTGGGTGTGCTGGGATAACGCCCCCAGTTAGTATCCGTCGTCTGATACTCATATTACAAGGGAAAACCTTATTTTGAGACCAGGTGATTGGTGTGATTGTCTGGCGCATGTATTTTATTTATTATTTTACTGTCAGGATCTGATTTAAAGGCGTTACAAATAAATTGCCTATCGAATCTCATCTATACTACCCCTATAATAAAACACGTCCGTTTATAGGCAATCTACAAGCAATAGATGTAAAGGAGAGATACAAAATGCTATGAACGATTCAATGCACCACTATACTATCGGCGATACATATCTGGGAAGATTGTATGGTACACTGAGAGATATGCTATAACACCAGACATCCTGAAGCTATAGTGCGTTTGAAAAAATAATCTATATATATAAAAGAAAGTCGTGTTAGTTACACTATTTATAACTCAAGAACGGCGGAACAGATTTGGTTGAAAATTGGTGGGGAGGTAGTTTAGAACCATGAGAAGGACATAGGATACTTTTTGATTAATTTCTTTTTGCTTTTTTAAAGTCATTTATTGCCTCTAAGGCGGAACAAAGTTCGCCGGGTCACCTAGTGAAAAAAAATACACGTGATATCTTACTACTATTTGGCTCCTCCCAACCTAATGCTAAAAGATGAATTAAGACGAAGATGTTGCAACGGCTATCGAGTCAAAAAGTAGCTGAAATAATTCGAATAATTACTTCTACACTAATATTATGAAGGGGAAAGAATTGTATTTGTGTGTATGTCTGCAATGAATAAACTCAAAAACTACCGTGCCAATTTCAAAATGTTTCCAAAAGATTATCAACATTTGTTTACCCTTAAATATAATCTTGATTAACAATCTTCAGTTACCGCATCGTACTACCCACTAGGGACCGTTCAAGTTTTACGTAAGCAGATTTATTACAATCCCCCCTCCCCCCATCCCCCTTTTCAGCAAAAGTAAGCAAAGCTCTCCCCCTATGCATACGTTAATATTAATGTATTGTATTTTAAATATTATAATTATGATTTTAAAAATAAGAAAGAAGATTTAGTATGAAGATTCGATTTTACTGATACGGTTTTCAACATAGAGTAAGGTACAAAAAGATTATTTTATTCATAAAACGTCTAAAATATTGTTACAAAATCCTCATGTCTACGAGTGAGAGACTTCGAGTCCTGAAATACAGGATTATCCTAGCTTAGGCTCCAGTCCATCCAAATATGTACACACACATCACATTAATATTAATAAGATAATGTTGTTACTTTTGGTTTCATAAAAATTTACTGGTTTTGCTATCGCCTTGTAATAAAGTGTGAAATGGTGTACTGTACTGTATACTTAATTATGCAAATAAATTTATTCTTATTCTTATTCTAATATACCTTTTGTAATTTTGGTGACAAGACTTGCCACCAGATAGAGCGGTGGAAGTGTATGGGGGAGGCCTTTGCCCAGCAGTGGAATAGTTTATAGGCTAAGTAAAAAACATTTTGGTGGAATTAGATTTTTTTTTTTCATTTTTCATCGCATCATACTACTTCGCTGTAACTGCAGCTCCAGGCTAAGTTTCGCAAGTGGTATGGCGTAACAAAGACTACCGAATGTATAAATTCACGCGTAATTGTTGAGAGTAAAGTGTGAGAATCAATTTGTTTGTGTGGTCCAAGTGATAAGCGATGGAGTTTGAAGCCAGTTCCCATTTTAACGGTTTTCATTTATCTATGAGTTCAATCTTGAAGTGTAATATACAAAAAATATTGCACAAAAAGGGGCATACACTACCAGCTAACCTTTGGGTCATACAGAGAGTTTTTATATGGTTGCGGTAAAAATGAAAAACTGCGTAAGTAATCTAAAAAAACATAAATATAATTATTACTATCATTATAAGTACCTCGAAATGGGCAACATACTTGTGTTACAATATTTTGTCTGTCACACCGTCCGTTGGTCTGTCTGTCAAGCCTCCAATCAAAACTTTTGTAGACGTACAGTCGCCGTGAGATATATCGGAGCAGACAAAGTGACCAAATACTTCTGAACAGTTAAAAGTGTCAATAAGTTCCATACACCACAAGTTACCATTAATATCTGAACATTCATTACTTCAATAATATCTGAGCAATAGTATTAAGACAACAAACGAAATAACAAACAAATATGGCGAATGCCGGGGCGGCGGGGGCACATAACTCTCAACCAATCAGCGCGCGAGATGCATTCCGTTCTACGTCAATTCACAATTTGACCGATTCCCATCGATAGATTATAAATAAAAATAAATAAAATAAAATAAAATACGTTTATTGCAGACTAATTAATTGTCCATATTATTGTTAGTATACAAAATACAAAACTATGTTAGTAATTTACAAACTATTGAAGGTATTTGCCGCCCTCCGGGGCTCCAGGTATATGCGCATGAGTTTGCACCCAGTGCTGCACGAGGGGGCTGTCTAATTTATCCCTCAACACGCTCAGGATGTTGTTAGGGCTCCGGCGCACGCGAGACATCAGCGAGGCGATACGGCGCCTCAGCACAGTGTGGAAGCCATCTGTGTGCGCGTGCGCGAACATCGCTGATGCACTACAGTGCCGCGGGAGCCCCACCAACACCCTGAACGCGTTATTATATTGAACTCGGAGAGCGTTGATGGCCCGCTGCGTGTAGTTGACCCACAGATTGCATGTGTACAGAGTTTGGCAAAATGCTTTGAAAAGAGTTATCTTTACCTCTAAACTACACCGTGCGAATCTGCGGGCCAACATGTTACAGCGGACCGCCATCGCTCTCCTTTCTCTTTCTATGTCGCTATCATCCTTCAAATCCTCAGTTACCACATGACCGAGGTATTTGAACTTTATCACCCTAGTAAGAGCGATGCCATTAAGCAGCACAGGAGCCACGTCCCCCAGTTTACGACCCTTGACTTGAAACACGAGTAGTTCACTTTTTTTAACATTATACACAAGGCCGTGTACTTTGGCGTACTCCTCACATACACCTATCAACTTTCTGAGCCCAGCTATTGATGGGCTGAGCAGCACCATATCATCTGCATAACTTATACTGTTAATACATTGACCGTCGATTGAGCAGCCTACTCCAGTGTCACTCAACTCACCAATCAGCCCATTCACGTATAGGTTAAAGAGTGAAGGAGACGTTAATTCCCCCTGTCTCACTCCACACGTCAACCCGTACTCATCTGAGACCTCTCCTAGCCACCTGACCCGATTAGTTTGATGATCATACCAATATTTGATAATATTGGTTATATCACCCGGAACACCAGTGTCTATCAATTTACGCCAAAGAATATCATACCTAACCAGATCAAACGCTCTAGAGAGATCAAGAAAGGCCGCATAAACTGGCGTGTTTCTGTCTGTGTAGTACCTGACAATCTGCTTAAGAGACATAATCGCACTTTCTGTCGAGAGTCCAGGCTTAAAGCCGAACTGTGCATCATGTAGCCTAAGATGTTTTTTAAGATTCCCCTCAAGCAGACCGTCAAGCACTTTAGATGTGGTTGTAGCCAATGATATCGGGCGGTAGTTGCACTTGTCAGAGCTATCTCCGGTTTTGTTCTTGATAATAGGCACTACCACCGTCTTCATTAACTCATTTGGCAGGTAGGAATGTCTAACACAGAGAGTAAACAACAGTGCCAAAAGTCTCGGGAGGTGTGGCCCCGCATGCTGAAAATGTTCAATGCTAAGGCCGTCATGTCCGGGCGATTTTCCTCGCTTCATACCTTTAACTATTAAAGCGATTTGTTTTGCTGTAACGCGCTCTGACATCGCCGACACAACGACCCCCGCATTCATGTTTTGCTCACCCTTTAGCGAAGACTCCACTTGAAAGTGACTTCTAAACATGTTCGCTATGTCTTTTGGTTCACTGACGCCATCAACACTCACCGGGACACCAGGTTTAGGGCTCAACTTTTTTGTTTGTTGCCAAAATCCTTTGAAATCCTTATTTTTGTGTTTAGTAGCTAAAATATTCATTTTTATTAGTTCCTGATTATTCTGACACTGACGTAATTTACTTTTGAAGATTTTCCTGGATTCACGCATATCATTATAAATATTGCCAACGTTAGGTCGACCATACCATACCCAGATCAAAAACTTGTGCCTAGCATCCCTGTGAGCGTCACGGACATAGTTATTCCATCCAACAATATAACGACCACGGTGCTGATTGCCGCGCCCCCCACGCTCAGAATAGCTGTCAACAGCAGCCCCCTGTAACGCTGCCACAATGTCACTATAAAGTGTGTCAATCGCGGCCAAGTGAACCTTACACTTACTCTTACATACACTATCATAACACTCGCAAAATTCACGAGGGAAGTCAATTTCCCTTAATTTTTTATTACAAAATTCTGTGTATATTTCTATTTGGCTTAAGTTCCTGTCGCCCCATATTACCTTATTCTCAATGGTTTTAGGCCGCTTAATGGTTTGACAAGCTGATTTTAAGCTACACTTAATCTCCAAAGGATAGTGATCAGACCAGTAGATGTCATAGCATATTTTTACTGAAAGAACCGTCTTTAATGCAGCGTCGGTAACAATACAATGGTCAAGCCAACTGTGGCTGCCATGCGCGTCACTCACAAAAGTATAGGCACTCGAATTATGGCCCAACATATGGAGGTCCGCACAAGTCCAATCTTGCTCGTTGCAAAAATGTTGTAGTTCATTGCCAAAAAGTGACCCAGGATGAGCATTGAAATCCCCCATTATGTACACAGTTTCAATATTATGAGTTTCAACTATTGATGTGATTTCACTTAAGCATTGAACAAATTCCAATAGGTTATCAGAAGAGTCAGTTGGCATATAGATTGAAAATACGAGCATTATCCGATCCAATACGCACACCTTAATTGCACTAATCCGATTACTTTCACACGGTATCACAGACACAGAACTACACTTGCTGTTTCTCCATAGAAGTGCTACACCGCCGTACGGCCGCCCGCGCAGTACTCCGCTTGTTAGGTCTACCGCAGACTTGCCGTAGAATCCAAAGTCGCTGCTTATTTTGCCGAGATCAGGTATCTCGTGCGGTAAAAGCCAAGTTTCTTGTAGCGCAATTATATCGGCATCGTGGCAAAGACTTCTTACACACTCTATGGATCTCTTAAGAGACTTACAATTGAAACTAATGAACCTAAAAATATCGTTGTTGTTTGTACTACCCATTTAACTGTATTGTTTTTGTTTACATTTATCACCAACATCAGATTTGTTATGTCTGTCTACATCTCGTCTGCCAAACTTAACGAATCGGCGGAAAGATATCCCATCAGGCCATAGCCCGCAGTCCAAAAACAAACTCAGCTTCTCTTTAGGAACATACATTTTATACGAGTTGTATTCTCTCTGCTGCTTGGATTCGATCTTCTGCAAAGTGATATCTACGTTTGTTTTACTCTTTACATAAGATGTTATATCATTTTCAGTAGTTTCCTTATGTACGTGATTTATAAAGAGTGGTACACTGATATTCGCCGCCTTAAAAGTTTCAACAATGTCGGTGCACGTACCTTTTTTACCTATAAAACGATATCTGTGCCGGTATCTTTTTCTTTGTACAACTTGCCAATCACCGTCTGCGTGTCGCCTAATCGAAACGTTCGACCGGGGTGATAACGCCAGCTGATTGTTCGCGGCATCTACATATTCCGGGGCCAAGGTATTAGTCACCGCGCCCGTGGAAGCGGCTAGCGCTCTCGCAGCGTTGAGTACCCTCACGGGCGCAACATCTGTGCTGTTCGAGACAGGTATATCGTTGCCGGTGGGCGGGTCGCGCAAACGTGACAGGGACGGTGAGTACTGCGTTTGAACACAATGACCGGTAGATCGCTTATCGGTTGATGAGGCGAAATCCTTATCAAACGTTGTGGATTGTTTATTCTCACTCATCGGCTGCTGTGTAACATGTATAAATCCAGTAGGGCCACTTTCGCAGTTAAACTCCGTGCTGTCTAATAAATGATTTTTACCTCGTTTTCTACAGACAAAGTTCTCTCGTTCAAAATTGTTCACAATCGATGTTTGTTGTAGATTAATAAATTCGTTTTTTAGTCTCGTAAACTGTTCCATAGGTGTATACGCTTCCTTGATAGTGTCGATCTCGTGTTTCAGTGTAATAAGATCCTTTAGCAATCGAGTCGCATCCAGATGATCAAAAGTGACCGGAGGTAGTTTTTGTAGGTCCCTGGCTACAAAGATTGGCATCTGTTCAGGATCTTTCTGTTTAAACAGTGCGATTATATCCTCAAGTTCTCGTTGCGTTTTCCCTTCTCTTTTGCGGTTGATTCTTTTCCCCGCTGTTTGAACAGAGGTAAACAGCAGATTTTTCGCAGCACTAATTTCTTCCGGTTTAAACGCCGTAATACACAGCCTTATCATAGAATCCTCGTCCATCACATCACACTTGTTCTGTATAAAAGTCAGAACCTCGTTTATAACTAGGTTACAATTCGCACATTTTAAGATTTTCGAGGCCGTTGACCCGTTTACATTAGTCATTGTAACGTACGCGCACTGTGTGTGCGTCGGCTGGACGATGACGACTGGATTATAATATAACGAAAAAAAAATTGTTAAATTGCAATCATAATGTTACGGTTCACAATCTGTCGACAGTTTACAATCTCGCGAGATAGATTATAATCTAACGGTTTTTATAATCTTACGGTGACATATACAACGTGTAACGGAAAGGGTATAACAATATCAAAAATACCAAAGCAGTTAACGGTTACAAACTGTATGGGACCATTTGTAGCTGTGTACACGCATTTATTGATTCAATATTTTTTTTTGAAATATCAGTCAAATACAAGTCAAAATTTTGACTAAGTCACGCTTGCACAACACTATCACAGTATTGTTGGAATCGTCGAAAGACTTGGATGTACCTACCTATTATGCTATTAATTTAAATATCACAATGGTGGTTCATCTTTTAGTGTTTACTGAATCACATCTGAAATTTGTTGGTTTAGCGTTTCTCATTTTGACAATTCAGTTAAGTCATTGAGTTGTCGTCGCCGTGACAACATCTTGTGTTTTTGCCTTTCTGGATTACCTACTTACTACGGATAGCCTAGTGATATTTCGTGATGTCTTTGAGCAATCAAGAATATTCGAGATGATTCTCTGTGTCGGAGCAACCGACGGCAGCGTGATGGCCGACCGAGAGCTAGAGAAAGAGATTTACGAAACCATCAAAACGCTCGTTTCCATCTGTGGATTGGGCGAGGAGGTCGTATCACATGGCCAGCTCGGTCACCAGACCTCACCCCGTTGGACTTCTTCTTGTGGGACTAATTTAAAAGGAAGGTGTACGCTGTAGCATGCTCGTCAAGGGAAGAGATGATAGAAAGCATCAAGGCCGCGTTCGGTACAGTGACACCACAAATGTTGCATAATGTTCGCGCATCTTCTAAGAAAGTACTCGGCGCGCATGTCGAGGAAGGAGGTGGAGAAATTCAGGATCGCAGTGATTGTCGTGAAGTGATAACGTGATTTGGGGTCGCTGACCTCAATAGTGTTGTGATGCGTTTGTTTACGTTTTAGTCAGTCATTATAGTTAATCATTTTTTATTTCATAAAAACAATAAAGTGTTTATTTTAACTCGGGATTTCGTATATAGAATCTATACAAGGTATAGTATCCACCTACTTTACATTGTTACCCCCTTTCCGTTACAGGTTGTATATAGTTAGTGGCGACGATAACTTTGACATCGCGATTTAGGATCGATGTATTGATCGGCTAATCGTGCATTACGTATGGAGCGTTGTTTACTATGACGATTCTGCTGACGCTGTATTTACGTATGTCGGCATAAGCTCTTTGATCTCTTCCTCATCTCATAACAGTGTTTTTTGTGCCCACAAAGGGAACATATACGGTTTAACCTGTTGTTGATATCAGTTGTCTATACACACAACACAAATGAGTGTTTAAGTAAAAGTTCCCACTTTCCGCTCCGCTTACATTCTTGGGCCACACAGAAAGTCCAATCAGCTGAACCAATCACTGCAGTTAAGAGACTGCCAACGATACTGTTTCTGGACCGTATGTTGGAGCCACCAAATTAGCGGAATATTTTTCATGATTTTTAATCAGAACGCATTAGACTATCAACTACCATCGAAGGTATTGGATAGATTAGCGGGTTGTTATGGAAATGGATTTTATGTGACGAACAGTAATGTACCATGTAATGTAAACGCGATTATGTTTAAACCATTTTTTTTCCAAAACAACCTTAAAAAGTCTAGCAAAAAGTTAATCCATACTAATATTATAAATGCGAAAGTAACTGTCTGTCTGTCTGTCCGTCTGTCCGTCTGTTACTCTTTCACGCTTAAACGGCTGAACGGATTTTGATGAAATTTGGTATAGGTATACGTTGAATCTCAAGAACGGACATATGCTACTTTTTATTAGAAAATAAGGGGGGGATGGGGGTAATACCACCTTTGAAAGTTTATATGGAAAAATGTTTATTTTTGAAGTTAGAGATATGAAATTTGGCACAAATATAGCTCAAAACTTGGATTAAAATATAGACTACTTTTTGTTTCGAATATTAGGGGAGAAAGGGGTAAAACCGACCATGAAAGGATGTAGTCCACGCGAACGAAGTCACGGGCACAGCTAGTTACTGATAATTTAAAAAAATCTAGTGCATTACACCACACTAGCGAACTATAAATATTTAAAAGAAACATATTTTTTAAATATTCCCCCAGTGAGTAACTAACTTCACGTATCGCGCGTGATGTGTACTCTTTCAACTGAGCTCATGAGCAACTTATCGTAGGCGATGAATTTTCTGTCATAATTACATATAAGTCGGTATGTGTCTTTTTCCGTATGAGTTTAGAACTACATAGTATTCGGTCCCTTTTTCTTTGTCAAGGGGTAAATGCCTACCGCACCGTCACTCTCTAAATCCCCCAGAGAGTGACTAACTTCACGTATCGCGCGTGATGTGTACTCTTTCAACTGAGCTCATGAGCAACTTATCGTAGGCCATGAATTTTCTGTCATAATTACATATAAGTCGGTATGTGTCTTTTTCCGTATGAGTTTAGAACTACATAGTATTCGGTCCCTCTTTTTTTGTCGAGGGGGAAATGCCTACCGCACCGTCACTCTCAGCGGGGAACAGAGAGTGGTGTGTCGGGCTCGCACCGTCTAAAACCCCCTCGGTGGCCAACGCTGCGCAGTTGTGGGGGAGTCGGGATTCCTTGCGGATTCTACACAGGCTCCCCCACAGCGCCTATCGCCAAGCGGCCCACAGCGCCTACCGCCAAGCGGCCCACCTCGCCGCGCAAAACGCGAATCTCGGGAACGGCTGAACTTCTTTAGAATATTCCTTGACGTTCGGGTATAAAGTTTAAATTTGTTAAAATTAAAATTTGCGGCCGCGGCCTCTGCGGAAAATGCAGCTGTGGCCTCTAGTAACAGAAAAAATCGTCGACTACAAAAACAATTTATAAATTTTGCATGGAAATGTGTATCCTTTATATGGAAATAGCAAGAGCCCCGGCTTTAGTTATTTTTCCAAGTAAGTAGGTTCCACCAGAATACCAGCGCTGTTGCGGTGTTAGAAATAATGCCGTAGCACCATTTGCTGAGGTGGAACCTAATTGACCACATTATGTTCTCTGTCTGTGTGTGTATTTCTGTATTTTTTTTTGTTGTGTGTCAATAAACATTTTTCTATTCTATTCTATTCTATCTTTAAAATCATTTACAGAATATTTCCTTTACCTAAAGGTTTTCTGGAAGAGATTACTTTCTAGCAATAAGACCGCCTAAATTGTACTTGATTATGTCTGTAAAACCAATTTCTGTAAATTTTTCTCTGCAGTAAAGTGTATCTATCTATCTATTTCAACCCATAATTGTCTTGACTCAAGTCACTCGCTTATTTCCTAGCCACACACATTCTACGTAAGGGCTGTGCAAAATACACTCCCGACAATTAAGATTCGGATCTATTGTTCTAAGGGAAAGCGGTATTCAGGGCGACAACGTTGATAGAGGCAGCATACGCAATTAAATACTGTAACACTGATGAAATGGTATTGTACAGTCGCCGTCAGATATATCGGAGCAGACAAAGTGAACAAATACTTCTGAACATTTAAAAATGTCAATAAGTTCTATGGTACAAGTTTATATTAAATTATAAATATTAATAAATGTTATGTTATCTTAATATAATAAATAAGTTAAGTTTTGTAATGTAGTTAGCCCTCAATGTTGCCGTGCCCTTGCAGGGCGTCACATGTGTACCTTTTAAATGTACCTAACATCTTCAAATGATGTAATGTGATAAAGTGCAATAAAGATAATTTGAATTTGAATTTGAAGTTACTATTAATATCACTACTTCAGTAATATCTGAGCAACTAATTTAATTTCTATACACACAACTAACCAATAACATCTGAACACTCATAACGTCAATATGTGTCACGCACGTCATGTGTCCCATTTAGCTACCTGTGTAGATGAGTGTTCAGATATTATTGGTTAGTTGTGTGTATAGAAGTTATTGACTAGCATCTGCTCAGATATTACTGAAGTAGTGAATGTTCAGATATTAATGGTAACTTGTAGTGTACAGAACTTATTGACATTTTTAACTGTTCAGAAGTATTTGGTCACTTTGTCTGCTCCGATATATCTGACGGCGACTGTACTGATAAAACCACTTCAATCATACTTTGGTCTTTGTACCGCCCTTATTTCGTACGCATACGAACTAATATCTTGCTGCAAATGTTTACCGTGACGAGCTGTCGGCTGCACGTCAACACGTACATATAAAAAAAGAGAGGTAGGGCATAGCGATTTATCGCTCGAACTGGAGCAGCCCGACTGGTAAAATACCTCCACCTTACAGAAGACCGCAGCCAAGTAACAATCACTTCGGTGTTGTTGTGTTCCTGCGTGTGAGTAAGGTGTCCAGAGCTCATTACCACTTAATCAGGTGGAATGAGGTCAATCTTGAAGTGTAATGAAAAAAAAAATGATATTAGAACACTGCTGGTTCTTTGTTTAGAGCAGTGGTTTGTAACTGGTGGTCCACGGACCACTGGTCCTTAGAGGCATTCAAAGTGGTCCGCGAAGCCATCCTAATAATATGTGTCGTAACGTAATGAGTCAAATAGAAATAAAGCGAAACCACCAGGTTTCGTTCTACTTGTTCTTTGTTTGCCGATCGTCACTTGTAGTTACTAGGTGGTCCCCGGCAAGACAAATATTTGGTAAAATGGTCCTTTATTACTAAAAGGTTAAGAACCACTGGTTTACAGAAATAGTCGGTCCTTAGAGGCCCCCAGAAAAAGGTCCTTGGGCACGGGTTGCCGATCGTCACTTGTAGTTACTAGGTGGTCCCCAGCAAGACAAATATTTGGTAAAATGGTCCTTTATTACTAAAAGGTTAAGAACCACTGGTTTACAGAAATAGTCGGTCCTTAGAGGCCCCCAGAAAAAGGGCCTTGGGCACGGGTTGCCGATCGTCACTTGTAGTTACTAGGTGGTCCCCAGCAAGACAAATATTTGGTAAAATGGTCCTTCATGCCTAACTGGTTAAGAACCATTGGTTTAGGGAAATAGACTGTCCTTAGAGGCCCCCAGAAAAAGGGCCTTGGGCACGGGTGCCGTGTGCCTTATGGAGAAAATGTTTACGGGGTGCATAAGCGCTTTCTCTATTACTATTTTTTTATATTACATCAAGATTGACCTCATATCATAAGGGCGACAAGTACAGCATAATAAATCTGTTACTGGACTTTCGTCCTTACCTTGAAGGCTTGACCCCTGCTACTAACGTAGCACCCCCCAGGAGCTCTGGAAACCTTACTCACACGCAGGAACAGAACAACCCAGAAGTGATTGTTATTTGGCTGCGGTCTTCTGTAATTACACAATATCCAAAAAGTACAGACTATCTTATATAGGCCACATTGTGATCCATTTAAGTCCATCGTTAACTGAATTCTCAAGCTTATTATTTTAGTCAATACCTAAGTTATAGTCTTGTTAGATGATATTTATAACTTAATCTAGCTTAAATTTATTATTGAATGGCAAATCCATTTGTATGGACCTTTGAAAGGGAAGCTTATGTACAAGGACGCTGAGAGTGGATAAATTATGGTTCTTGGATCAAGATTTACCACAATATCATCACTAAGGCGATGAGGTCCAACCGGGGAGTTTTAGTGGGTAGTCAGTTTTAGTGGGTCCCCATGGATAAGTAAACATTAAGATGTTAGTATAAAAAGTCCATGGGAGTCCCACACTCGGTCCTAGCCCACGCAATACGTCAAATTTATCGCATGAGACGGCAAAAGTTTCGATACTGTTGATTGGCTAATAGCACACCGCACTCGTATTTTCAGCCAATCAACAGCTGACGCACTGACTTCAATCGATGTTGACGTTTGATAAGTGCGCGATAAAATTTAGTAGCGTTGCGTATGCTAGGCCTGGCCGTCACCGGGGTGACGGTACTGCCTCCTCCACACTACTCGCGAAGTTACTCGGCGAAGTTCCTCGTCTACACACTCGTTAAAATCCATGACAACCACCTCGGGCCCTTTGACTCAGGTGCAAAAACCGACAAAAATTCAATCTCAAATATTTCTTTATTTAAGTAGGTTACATGTAACACTTTTGAATCGTCATTGAATACAATGCAAAGTGATTCTACTGCCGGTTCGGAACCTATATCTACCGAGAAGACACCGGTAAGAAACTCAGCAGATTAGTTACAGTAGTAGTAACTTATCTAACTTATAGCTATGTGTAGAACACTTTGGAACAAGTCATATAGTTTTATTTTGATGAGTGAAAAAAACCATTAAGTATTATTTTATTTTAAGAGGTAAGCTGGAGCAGTCCCCGGCGGTGGCACCTGTTCACAAGCATGACGTATGTGCCAGCCATCGCTTCACTCAACCATATTGAAGGGAATGTAACGACAACAAATGGAAGTCACCCGAGGCGAGGCGAAGTTTGACGAAGCAAACCGAAGTGCCTCTCTACACTATCGTATTCGTCTAACTTCGTTCAACTTCGCGAGTAGTGTGGAGGAGGCATACGGTGCATCAACGCATTTCCCCCGTCAAATAAAAAATAGGTTCGTGGATCAACATAGTGTCGACATCTACATTTATAACACAATACTAATGGTTATAGTTCTTGAATATGCTAAGAGATGGCGTTGTTATACCGTTCTATACATTACTAGTGGCACGCCGCGGCTCCGCTCGCGTACTACCCCCGTTTTTTCCACATTATCCGCCGATTCTTCGCTCCTATTCGTAGCGTGATGTTATACAGATTAAAACTTTAAATGAACACACAGACAAAATTTTAAAATAAAATATTTTGGTATCCTTGTATGCATGTAGTGAAAATCGGTTATTAAATATTACAGACACTCCAATTTTATTTATATGTATAGATACGTAGTCGCCATTGATTGACATGGTTGACATGGATTCCTTCAAAAGAAGCATGAAGAAACATCTAGCAGTATGGCGATGCTAACGGATAGAATATAACGGTATCAAATCCGTTGTCATCGCGATGTGGGTTCCTCTCTTGCTTACCATCAGGCTGGGGGGAGCCAATATACTATACTTTGATAAATAAAAATTTTGCGAACCTACATTTTACCACACCTACCCTATTAAATCTATCCTTATTAATAATTATATTATAAACTAGCTGTTGCCCGCGACTTCGCCCGCGTTATTTCGGGATAAAAAGTATCCTATATGTTAATCTAGTATGTCATCTGTCTTCCTACCAAATTGTATCCAAATCCGTTCTGTAGTTTTTGCGTGAAAGAGTAACAAACATGCATACATCCATACTTACAAACTTTCGCCTTTGTAATAGTAAAAACGAAAGTAACTCTGTCTGTTTGTTTGTCCAGCTTTCAGGCCTTAACTACTGAACCGATTTTGATTAAATTTAATATAGATATACATTGAACCTCTAGAACGGTCATAGGCAACTTTTTGTTTTGACAATAAGGGGGGATGGGGGTAATACCGCCCTTAAAGGTTTATATGGGAAAATGTTTCTTTTTTAAGTTAGGGATATGAAATTTGGCACAAATATACATCAAAAGTTTGGACACAAAAAATTGTTACTGCTGTAACTATCACACGCTAGACTGTAAGACCATGTTATTACAAAGCTACGTTTTATTCAATATGAGTGGCGTGCTGTACCGTAATTTCCAAAATAATTTGATTCAAATTGCACGTACTTGCTTAGTTCAAAAAGAGTAATGACATGATCATTATGTTAAAACAACTATAATGGTAGTTTAAAATCACAATGTATACTTTTTAGGATTCATTTTAGCAATAAGCAATCCTTTTTTGACGGGCGATATGCTTGGCGCGGCTTACCGTCACCCGAGGGAGGTGACGGCGTGTGTGGCCCTAAGGGGAAGGGCAGGCTTACCCACTTAAACACCCCGGGGGAGCTCATCGCCTCAATGAAAATGCTGTGGATTTTTTTTTTAATAGTCACACATCCAGCGGGATGGCTGCTGTTTAAGCAGCCCCGACCCCCCGGAATGGTAGAGGGAAAACTTGGAGACGGCCGATCCCCTTTTTTTTCTGACGAGGAGAAATGCTTTGACGCACCGTACCGTCATCCGAGGGAGGTGACGGCGTGTGTAGGACTCGCTACACTTACAAGGGCAGGGCTACCCATTAAAACCCCCCAATTGGGCCTCATCTGAGTGGTGATGCTGTGGTAAATCGGACCAACCTGACCAACCACAACACCATCGGCGGAATGACCGCTTATGCGGCTCCGTCTCGTCCCCCCTCTCCCCACGGTGGTTGGGGGAGAGTGGGGATTGGCGATCCAACTCAACCATCCCCACCTCGCTGTGAAGACCGGTGCAATGCCGGCTGAAGTGACGGCCGATCCCCTAAAGCCATCTCTTCCTCGCACTGAGGACCGTGGGTTCAACACTGACTGTGATGACAATAACCAACTTTAATGTGAATTTTATATTCGGTAGCTTAATAATTGTTTACAAACTCGCACACCATATGTAAAGTCCTCTTATTCTAAATATTGTAAAGATTAGGATAACTACCGAGTTTCTTCTCGGTAGGATTAGGTTTCGAACCGGCTGTAGCTTCAATTTTGACGATGTTACTTGTAACCAACATGAATAAATAAATTGATTATGATAATGATTATGCCTGCTTATGCTAAGGAGTAAATTTCAATGAATGTCATAATCGATAGATCGAAAAAGCAATACCAACTGTGGTGCCCTCACACGCACAGCTTACCGGCACCGTGCACCAATGCTCTCCTCCCCCCCCCCCCCCCCCCCTTAAAAGGATGACGACTGAGTTCAGCACCTTCTCATTCTTTGTAGATAAAAATAGTCGACAATTACGAGCGTTATAACAAAAGCACTTACAATAAGTGCCGCTCGACCTTAACACGTAACACTGGGATGAGTACAAACGCGAATTGGCGTCGCCCGAGCTATAAGCTTATAGCGGATTACATATTACTAGTTACTGTAAATTTTTGAAAATATTAAACGACATGTATCAACCGGGGATATTTTTTTTTTTGTATTGCATTTCAAGAATCCTGCCTGGTGGTATTGAGGTCCTAGCTTATTGCGACAAGTAATCCCTACTAATATTATAAATGCGAAAGTAACTCTGTCTGTCTGTCTGTGTGTCTGTTACGCTTTCCTGCTTAAACCTCTCAACCGATTTTGATTAAATTTGGTATAGGTATACGTTGAATCTCAAGAACGGATATAGGCTACTTTTTATTAGAAAATAAGGGGGGGAGGGGGGTATTACCACCTTTGAAAGTTTATATGGAAAAATGTTTATTTTTGAAGTTAGACATATGAAATTTGGCACAAATATAGCTAGAAGCATGGATTAAAATATAGATTACTTTTTGTTTCGAATATTAGGGAAAAAGGGGTAAAACCGACCATGAAAGGATGTAGTCCACGCGAACGAAGTCGCGGGCACAGCTAGTAAATAATAAAATAAAAATATATTGGACAACATCACACACATTGCTCTGATTCTGTGATAAGTAGCTAAGCACTTGTGTTACAGAAATCAGAAACAACGACTGCACCACAACACCCAGCCCCGAGACAATACAGAAAAGATTGTTTCCCATATTGACCCGACCGGGGATCGAATCCGGAACCTCAGAGATGACGCAACGCCAAAGTCCGGCACGTTCGCCTCTCGGCTACGGAGGTCGTCAATAGTACAGTATAATAAAGCTGTTACTAGACTTGTCGCCCTTACCTTGAAGCCTCTGTACCATACTCACACGCAAGAACACAACAACACCGTGACTATGTCTAAGGTTCAACATTTTCGGAGTTTGTTCAAAGTATACAAACAAAATTTTTACTCTTTTAATTATTAGTTTACAGTACCGAAATTTTATGGCCACGAAAGCTTCGAATCCGAAAACCATGCTTCTCGTGCTGTAGCGAATACTGAACACGAATTATTAATTTCGTGATAACAATTCTTAAAAATATTTATCATATATTTATTTAATTTTATCGGTTGTAGAAACTATACATCATTAAATAACGGTCAGGTCAATTTGGAAAACGAACTTTATAAATTGACTTGGGTCTTGGTGTGCTGTGATGACGCCCCCAGTTAGTATCCTGTCGTCTGGTGCTCATAGTACAAGGGGAACCTTAGTTTGAGACCAGGTGATTGGTGTGATTGTCTGGCGCATTAATATATTAAACTAGCTGTGCCCGCGACTTCGTTCGCGTGGACTACATCTTTTCATGGTCGGTTTTACCTCTTTCTCCTCTAATATTCGAAACAAAAAGTAGTCTATATTTTAATCCAAGTTTCGAGCTATATTTGTGCCAAATTTCATATCTCTAACTTCAAAAATAAACATTTTTCCATATAAACTTTCAAAGGTGGTATTACCCCCCCCCCCTTATTTTCTAATAAAAAGTAGCCTATGTCCGTTCTTGAGATTCAACATTTGCCTATACCAAATTTCATCAAAATCCGTTCACCCGTTTAGGCGTGAAGAGTAACAGACGGACAGACAGACAGACAGACAGACAGAGTTACTTTCGCATTTATAATATTAGTATGGATGACTCATTTAAATCCTCGGTCTGTGCACTCCGGAAGTTGTTGGCGATCTGCGAATCGTATGCTACATCACACGGTTTAATGTACAATATTCGCAAGAGTGAATACATGGTCTTTCGGGCGGGTACCAAGTGTCCCTCCTTTGTCCCACCCATCTTGCTGAATGGTGTTGCTCTGACTAGAGTCCACCAATTTAAAAATCTGGGGCACTGGGTAACTGACGACCTGAAGGATCATGTAGATATAGAGAGGGAACGCAGAGCGCTGTCGGTCAGGGCAAATATGTTGGCTCGCAGATTTGCAAGGGGTTCGAAGGCGGTAAAGGTAACGCTTTTTAAAGCATACTGCACGTCGTTGTACTCCGCCAGTCTGTGGGTCAAGTATTCCCAGAAAACGTATAGCGCTCTACGGGTCCAATATAACAATGCTTTCAGGATGCTGTTGGGGCTGCCTCGTTTCTGCAGTGCGTCAGCCATGTTTGCGGAGGCACGCACGGACAGTTTTTCAGCTGTACTGCGCAAAAAAGTGGCCTCCTTGTTGCACAGAGTGCGGGGGGTACCAACACCATCCTGAAAGTCATTGCAAGTAGGCAGCATGTCTGCCCCATTATGTGGCACATGTGCAAATTGTGTTCTTCGCAAATAATCATAAATTACTAACATAGGATAAGGCATTGTTACTAACCCAAATAGACCTAAGATGTCTGTAAATAAATAAATAAATAGCCATCGTTAAGAGAGGACAACGTCTGTCGGGTAATTTGATCTTAGTATAAATTAGAATCGCTAAAGCTTATGAATTACACAGCAAACTTATAAGGTGAGGTTAATGTATTCGCTAATAGGGTGACCAAAACTGCGCCAGTTTTAACGTAAATCGCTTATTGGTTAATTATTTTAATGGACTCATCGATTGATAATTTAATTGTACACGGTAGTTGTTTTTGTAATTAAAATACGAAAATTGTTCCGGTGATGTCATTGTTTTGATTTTAAATTTAAAATTAGTAGCGATTTTAACTGTTAAAAATATGAAAAACTCCTAAAGTTGTTTCTATCGGGAAAACCGGCAAGAAAATTAACATGTACCCTTTTAAATAAATACAAAACAATCCCTACTTAATATTATAAATACGAAAGTAACTCTGTTTGTCTGTCTGTCTGTCCGTCTGTTACGCTTTCCCGCTTAAACCTCTCAACCGATTTTGATGAAATTTGGCATAGGTATACGTTGAACCTCAAGAACGAACATAGGCTACTTTTTGTTAGAAAGTAAGGGAGGGTGGGGGGGTAATGCCACCTTTGAAAGTTTATATGGAAAAATGTTTATTTTTGAAGTTAGAGATATGAAAGTTGGCGCAAATATAGCTCTATTAAAATATAGACTACTTTTTGTTTCGAATATTAGGGTAGATAGGGGTAAAACCCACCATTAAAGAATGTAGTCCACGCGAACGAAGTCGCGGGCACAGCTAGTAGTACTTTATATTATCTATACTAATATTATAAAGAGGAAAGATTTGTACCTATTTTTGTATGTTTGTAATGAATAGGCTCAAAAAGTACTGGGCCGATTTAAAAAATTCTTTCACCTATAGAATGCTACATTCTTCCAATTTGACCTGTGCTACAAAATTAGGGATCCTTGGTAAAATTTGAAAAAATTTCAACAGAAAAGCGAGAAAAATTCTCTAAGGCGAAACGAAGTTCGCCGGGACCGCTAGTAACTAACATAGTATTGCCTGGTACTGAGACATTTTGCGATTCATTTTTATATAATAGAATCTAATCTCATATGCGTTGAGAGTAGTAGGCGACCCCCCTTTTCACTCCTGTCCAACCTAAGACACGGCCAACAAATATCGCGCCCAATATATGGTAAATCTTTGGTTAGATATGTACGGAACGTATATTCTTTACTAAAAGTGGAACTACTTCCGCCGATCTAGGTGTTATCTGCTCGGGGACCAAGGTCCGACTACCAATCTTGGTTTGTTGTAAATATAGTTAGTGGCGACGATAACTCTGACATCGCGTTGTAGGATCGATGTATTGATTGGCCAATCGTGCATTACGTATAGAGCGTTGTTTACTTCGCCAATTCTGCTGACGCTGTATTTGTGTCGACTTGTAGGTTATGTCGTAGGTCGGCACAGATTATTGGAACCACGCATAGGAAAAATTGGAATGTAAAAAAACCTGACACCACCAATTAATTAAATGAATTATTCCGTAGAAAATCTCTCCTCAAACATTGTCACTCTAATTCTAACACTCTCACACTCATCTTTATTCCCGAAGCATCACAGTTCAATATCCTTTAACAGTTTAATCTAAACTGTTTTGGTACAGTCACATAAGGCAATCAGAATGTTTTTTTGTTTTGCTTAAACTATTTTTATTAAAACAATACTTTCTATGGCCTAGTATTACAAGTCACTGAGGAATAATATAGCTTGATATTGGTTAAATTTGCGTAATCGGATCAAACATACAAAGTCACAAATTTTATTTCTTAATTTAGCTTATCAAAATCATTAATATCCTTAATATCATTGCCTCCCTGTATATCTAGGTCCAAAATTATTTGTAATGAAAAGTGCAGTTTCTTACTGGTATCTCTGTAGTTTTATTCCTTCAAAAGGAGCGCGTAAAAAGATCCGTGGTATGAAATCCGTTGTCGTCGCGATGTGGGTTCCTCTCTTGCTTACCATCAGGCTGGGATGAGCCAATGTACTGTACTTCTATTTAAGAAAAAACCCCGAACCGGCGGTAGCTGTATTTATCATCAGCTCTCTTGATGTTATAACTAACAACCTGAAAATGCGTACAGTAGTGAAATAATTATCTTTTAAATCCTAACCATTGAGGAGTTGACATTCCATCATCAGCTCAGTCATATAAACTTATTATGATCATGCGTACATACTACATACACTTCTTAGTCGGTACACTCTTGCCAGAGTCGTCGCGGTCCTCATTATGGATCACGGTGTGTAACTATTTAAGTGATAGGGCGCCATTCATCACGCTCTGCAGCCATCATAAGCCGCGCACTTTGCAGCAGCCTTGATCTGGTCTGTCCATCTCATTGGTGATCTGCCACGTGCTCTGGTGGCCTCCACTTTTCCCTGCACCACGAGACTTTCTATAGAGTCATCACCACGACGTGAAACATGGCCAAAGAAGGTTAAAAACGTGCGCCTATAAAATTCGAGAGTTGCCCTCGATTTCTCCGAGATCCCATAATCAGATAGCATGCTGATAAGGGGACATGAGGAATCATACTCATTTGGATGAAAAATAATATTCATAAATGTTACCAATTTAACTTACGCGACTAAAATATTTCTGATTCTGTTTCTGAATATGCTGTCAAAGTAGAAAACATTATTTTTATATTTATTTTAAAATATTCGATCGAGAATGTAGCGTGTTTTAATAATAAAAAAGGTTTAATTTGTGCGTTTGGCAAAAACTACAAAAATGTATTCCAATCTTTAAATTTGTAAAACTTCCTTGATTTTTTATCGTTGCGTTCCGACTTCCTGTCCCGAAATATTGTCAACGTACTCGCAGATGGCAGTTCATTAAAATTTTGAAATCTGATACTTCTCAACATTTAATCCGAGTCATTTAACACTTTCTTTTCCGACTGTACCACAGTGTTTTTCTAGAGCCTGAAATAACCTTCGATCTATTGTAATGCAGCTAAATAGGTAGCCCGTGCACGCGAGCTACAATGTAACAGATTCACAAGTTTAAATACATATTTGCATATACATCTGAAACAGACTTGATTATTTTGTAGAAGGAAAACTTATAATACACTGGAAATTGTGATGATAAACTTGCACAATACCTGTATTTTTTTATATTGCACTTCAATATTGACCACATCCCATGATGTTGAGTGGTAATGAGGTCTTATGTTGGCGAGAAGTACAGCATAATAAAGCTGTTACTGGACTTGTCGCCCTTACCTTGAAGGCTTGACCCCTGCTACTAATGTAGCCCCCAGGAGCTCTGTAAACCTTACTCACACGCAGTAACACAACAACACCGAAGTGATTGTTATTCGGCTGCGGTCTTCTGTAAGGTGGAGGTATTCCACCAGTCGGGCTGCTCCAGTTCGAGCGATAAATCGCTATCCCTACCTCTGTTAAAAACCCCTTAATGACGTCATGCGACAATCAATTTCAATGTATCGCCGTTATTTATTGACTAGCTGTGCCCGCGACTTTCATGGTCGATTTTACCCCTATCTCCCCTAATATTTGAAACAAAAAGTAGTCTATATTTTAATCCAAGTTCCGAGCTATATTTGTGCAAAATTTCATATCTCGAACTTAAAAATAAACGTTTTCCTCTATAAACTTTTAAAGGTGGTATTACACCCCCCCCCCCCCTTATTTTCTAACAAAAAATAGCCAATGTCCGATTTTGAGGTTCAACGTATACCAAATTTCATCAAATTTTTTTCAAGGTTTAAGCGGGAAAGCGTAACAGACAGACAGAGTTACTTTCGCATTTATAATATTAGTAGAGATTAAGTGGAAATAGCAAAAATGCGAGTCCCATATTTTTGTAAAATCTAACAGGCGGTCTAAAACCAAATTTCCCGAATACCTATTGGACAATGGTGTTGAAATTATTCAATCTTATTGAAAACTAATAAGGTTTAGTTTCCGATATCGCTTTAGCCCCTGACCAATGCTTGCAATACATTCGCCGTGTCTTCCCATTAGCAAGTAGGTCATTGGTGCTCGATTCAGTGTAAAGAGAGCGGCTACAATATCGGTTGATCTTACTTAATTGTGACTGGACTGTTTCCAATCTTACGCAGCGTGGGAAACTAAACTTGGCCGGGCACACTACCTTTACGTTGAATCTATTTATTTATTTAAAATGTATTGTAAAAATAAGTACAACAGGTGGACTTAATGCTAGGGGCATTCTCTACTCAACCCTTGGGTCATACAGATAGTTTGTATATGTGTGCGGTAATAGTGAAGAAGTGCGTAAATAACTAGTACTATTGTACAAGTATAAAAAAACATAATAATCAAAAATAAATTAAGCATTATCGGGGGGCACGGTAGCGCCCCCGCCAAGTTAAATAACATTACGGTATCTATTAAATATACAATTATGCTTACACATACATGATTGAATTAAATAAAATAGATTAAAAATATGAAGGTATCAATGAAATATTTATTTATTCAATTATGTTGCATAATAACGCTTTTGAATCGTCATTGAATACAATGCAATGTGATTCTACTGCCGGTTCGGCGCCTATATCTACCGAGAAGACGCCGGTAAACTTAGCAGATTAGTATCTAACTTGCGTAAAATTCGTAAATCCGTGTTGGATAGTAAATGAATTTCAAAATTATTGCTCTTTAACAAATAGACTTACTGAATTTTTATCCTACATTCTATTTTTATTTTAAATGATAAACTGTATAATTTTTAAAATATTATTTTTTAAATATTAGAAACAGAAAATTTTTATCTCCCCCTGCGGTGCGGGAATTGAACCCACGACCTTCACGTATCGCATTATTTTTAAAGTCTTCCTAATTCTGTACTAGTTGCAAGTGCATGATGTGTTCGCCTTTAGGTGGCTTAACATTTAGTTAATCTTTCAAACCATATTATTATCAAACATGTATTAGTGTGTAAACTGTTGGTGGACCTTTTTCATAAAATAAAAAATAAAAATAACTTATTGCTATGTCTAGTCTACTTTGAACCAAGTCAGTCATATAGTTTTGTTTTGATGAGTAAAAAAACATTATACACACAATAAAATTTCTATTGGAGAGGTAAGTTGGAGTAGACCAGTACAAGCGGGGCCTATTCACAAGTTGAAGTTCAGAATAGTGTATTTTCTACTAATAAAGCTGTTACTGGCCTTGTCGCTTACTTTGAGCTACTAATGTAGCACCCCCCAGGAGCTCTGGAAACCTTACTCACACGCAGGAACACAACAACACAGAAGTGATTATTATTTGGCTGCGGTCTTCTGTAAGGTGGAGGTATTTCACCAGTTCGATGCCCTATCTCTCTTAAAAGTCATAATTATAGTTTTTTTTTATTGTAGCGCAGTATATTGGCCCCTCCCAGCCTGATGGTAAGCAAGAGAGGAACCCACATCGCGATGACAACGGATTTGATACCGTAATATCCTATCCGTTAGCATCGCCATACTGGCCCGCAAGATGTTTCTTCACGCTCCTTTTGAAGGAATCCATGTCAAAGGAAGGAGGAAACACATGAGCCGGCAACGAGTTCCACTTCTTTATGGTCCGGCAAAGATAAGAATTACCGAACTTTTTTGTCCGTGATGGAATATTTTTTATAGTTTTGTTTTGAGTAGTATTTGAGCATTAAGTATTTCTATTAGAGAGGTAAGCTCGAGTAGACCAGTAACCATAGGTGGGGCCTATTCACAAGATGATGTTTTGAAAGCGCATTTACCTAATAGCAAAATCTTTGTATTCATGTTAATTACATCAGTAATGCTAATTTCTTACGAGAGCCCAAAAAAGGGCTTATCCAATAAATCCCTACTAATCCCTACTAATATTATAAATGCGAAAGTAACTCTGTCTGTCTGTCTGTCTGTGTGTCTGTTACGCTTTCCTGCTTAAACCTCTCAACCGATTTTGATGAAATTTGGTATAGGTATACGTTGAATCTCAAGAACGGACATAGGCTACATTTTATTAGAAAATAAGGGGGGGATGGGGGTAATACCACCTTTGAAAGTTTATATGGAAAAATGTTAATTTTTGAAGTTAGAGATATAAAAAGTTTGGCACAAATATAGCTCGAAACTGGGATTAAAATATAGACTACTTTTTGTTTCGAATATTAAGGGATAAAGGGGTAAAATCGACTATGAAAGGATGTAGTCCACGCGAACGAAGTCGCGGGCACAGCTAGTAGATGATAAAAGAAAAACGAGGGTTGGAAGTTTGTACGAAAGTCATCTCTATCCCGAGGGCAATATGGAAAACAAACTCATATATTTAGCTTGGATTTATTATGGATTACTTTGGTTTTAATATAAGGGGAGATATGGGTAACAGCGACCATGAAAGTAGACATTTATGGAGAAACCCTCCTCCTCCGTACCTCGTAGACCTCCGTAGCCGAGAGGCGAGCGTGTTGGACTATGGCATCGGGTTCGATCCCCGGTCGGGTCACTTTTCTATATTGTCCCGGGTCTGGGTGTTGTGGTACCGTCTTTGTTTCTGATTTCTGTAACACAAGTGCTTTAGCTACTTACCAGAGAATCAAAGCAATGTATGTAATGTTGTCCAATATTTATTTATTTATTATTATTATTATTACCCTGTAGTCCACGCGAACGAAGTCGCGGGCACAGCTAGTGTGTAATAATTCCACGCGTACGGAGTCGCGAGCGGCAACTAGTATATCTATATTATATAAAGTTTAGTATATAATATAATTATCTGAGGTCCGGCAAAACATCCGCGTCGTCTCGGCGACCTCGGCGCGATCACGTTTCTATGGCGCTAGTCCTGTGCCCGGTATCGATAAATTAATTGATAGTTTATTCGAGAGAATCGTTCGATTGATTTTTGTTTTATAACACTCAAGATTGACCTCATCTCATCTGATGTTAAGTGGTAATGAGGTCCTTTTTTTTCCCACGGGAAGAAATGACATGACGCACGGTACCGCCACCCGAGGGAGAGTGGTGGCGTGTGTGGGACTCTCCTGCCCTCAAAAGGGCAGGCCTACCCGCTAAGGTAGCAGGCCGGTGGTGTTGTGGTTGGTTAGGTTGATCCGATTTCCCACAGCACCACCACTTAGGCGATGAGGTCCAGCCGGGGTTTTAGTGGGTAGTCCTGCCGTTGTAAGGGCAGGGAGTCCCACACACGCCGTCACCTCCCTCAGGTGACGGTACGGTGCGTCAAAGCATTTCCCCTCGTCAGAAAAAAAAGGCCTACCCACTCAAACTCCCCGGTGGACCTCATCGCCCTAAAACGGCGGTGCTGTGGAAAGCAATAAAACCATTACCACCACATCATAAATCAACTTAAGGTCGACCAGTACAACATACACATAAATGAAAATTAAAAAAAAATAAGAATTTCTTTTGAAGTACCACTAGAAAACGCGATATGTACCAGAAAAACTTTTAGTAGAGGTAATAAGTTACTATTGCTTTTTTAACATTTTGTAAATACTCTGAACATATCTTTTTTTTTATATTGCATTTCAAGATTGACCTCATCCCACCTGATGTTAAGTGGTAATGAGGTCCTAGCTTAAGGGCGACAAGTACAGCAGAATTATTATATTACTGGACTTATCGCCCTTACCTTGAAGGCTTGACCCCTGCTACTAACACAGCACCCCCCAGAAGCTCTGGAAACCTTACTCACACGCAGAAACACAACAACACAGAAGTGATTGTTATTTGGCTGCGGTCTTCTGTAAGGTGGAGGTATTTCACCAGTCGGGCTGCTCCAGCTCGAGCGATAAATCGCTATGCCCTACCTCTCTTAAAATCTTATTTTATCCTTTATAGTACCTATTATATATTTTCCTTACTTCCTTTTTATTAAATATTCCCTCGAATAACAATCTCATAAGCTGAAGACCAGAGCTGCCTGGCTGACGCCATATACCTATATATGTTAAGATTTTTGCTTTTTATTATCATTTTTTTACACATAATCTTCCATACACACATTCTAACTGTTACCGCATCCATAAACTAACTAACTCGGTGGCGCAGTGGCTAAGGTAGGCGGCCAATGCGCGAAAGGTCCCGGGTTCGATTCCCGGTCGGGTAAATTAGGAAAACGAACTTTTCTAAATTTACTTGGGTCTGGGTGTGCTGGGATGACGCCTCCAGTTAGAATACGTCGTCTGGTACTCATAGTGTAAGTGAAAACCTTAGTTTGAGATCAGGTGATTGGTGTGATTTTCTGGCTTATTTATTTATCTGCATGACTTAAGATTTGACTGGTAGAAAATTTTCCTAGCATTAAGTCCATCTTTAATACTTCATTTTGCAAAAAAGTTTGTAAATATTTGATTATCGATAAATCCAAAACTTATCGATATTCCCACGCAGGGCTTAGCCCATCACTAGCGCCGACGCCTTTTCATTCCGACCTCTGTTGCTACAGTGATCTTTGAACACTCCCTTTCTAATGCTCGAAGACGATCTCGCATGCATTAATACCCACTTTAATATCGATCTGAATCATTTAATCGATACATTTTTTCGATAACCTCGAGCGGGCTGAACTTTGGCAATGCTCCATCTCTGAGGTCCTGGATTCATTTCCCGTTCGAGTCGATATGGACTTTTTAGTCTTGGGTCTGGTTGTGCTATCGTCGTTATTTATGATTACATTTTTTCGACGATATCAAAACTTTGGCATCGCGCCATCGGAGTTCCCGGCTTCGATTCCCGGTGAGGTTAATATGGACAGCGAACATTTCTACAGTATTAGGGCTGGGTGATGTAGTACCGTTGATGTTTAATTTTTTTCCATACCCTTTTCTATAACACAAGTGATTTAGCTACTTACCACAGAATCAGAGTAATGTATGTGATGTCGAGCAATCATGTCAATATATGGCATTTTAATTTAATTTGCTTTTGTAATGTATTATTATTAAATGATTGTGACGTACTTTCTATGTACGAAAGTTCATCAATCATAGAACTACAATTCGGCGAATCGATATTCGGTGAAACGTAGCTTCTGTCGAAAGTGATTGGCATAAATAATTTGAGCCCTATCATAAGTACAATTACGCACTATAATGTTCGGTTCGTCTAAATTAATGATGTTTCGTGTAAACGGCTATTCCAAACTACAAGGCTATATCTTCCCACAGCTAAGTAGGGTAGTCTTGTTCGCTGATTTAGCACTATCGCGGTTAGAGAGCGGTGTCCCAGTTAGATGTTACCTAATTGTAGCATTCGATAAATTCAGAACACTATTTCACATGTAGACATCAACTGTTGAAAGAAAAGGACAACAATAAGTTTACAATAACATTAAAAAAGCCGGCCAAGTGCGAGTCGGACTCGCACATGAAGGGTTCAGCAGCAAGTAACATAAATAAAAATGTATATTGGAGTTGTTGGAACTAAAGGTAAATTGCAGTTTTTTTTTTATATTACACTTCAAGATTGACCTCATCCCACCTGGTAATGAGGTCCTAGCTTAAGGGTGACAAGTACAGCATAATAAATATGTTACTCGACTTGTCGCCCTTACCTTGAAGGCTTGACCCCTGCTACTAATGTAGCACCCCCCAGGAGCTCTGGAAACCTTACTCACACGCAGGAACACAACAACACAGAAGTGATTGTTATTTGGCTGCGGTCTTCTGTAAGGTGGAGGTATTTCACCAGTCGGGCTGCTCCAGTTCGAGCGATAAATCGCTGTGCCCTACCTGTCTAAACAAAAAAGAAAAAAAAAAAAAAAGCTGCAGTCTACGATTTAAGACGTATTAAAAAAACCACTAGCAGCTCCTTCAAACCTTTAAAAGGTGGAAGTTTACACGGCAATGCAGATCATATATATTTTTAGATCATATATTTCAACTTATCCTATTTAAATGTTACAGGGGTGAGGAGCACACACATTTTACCTCTTTGGAAGTGTCTCTCGCGCAAACTATTCCATTTAGAAAAAAATGATATTGGAAACTTCAATATCTTTTTTAAAGACCTATCCATAGATAACGTAGATGTATAGGTTTGGACAAAGACAATTGCAATTCAGTTTTCAGTATGGGGAGCTCCTTTTTTTGTGGCGGGGGGAAATGCTTTGATGTGTTTGAAGTGCCCTAAAAATAACAGTACTCCCAAAACGCCCCGGTTTAACCTCATCGCCTTGTGGTGGAAGTATGGGGAGCCCCTAAAATGTATTGTTTATTTTCTATTTTTGCAAAATATCTTAACGCGGTGTAAAGAATACATCTACATACCAAGTTTGTACAGTATACGTCTTATAGTTTCGGAAAAAGGTGGCTGACATACGGACGGAAGGACAGGGACATAACGAATACATAAGGGTACCGTTTTCCGCCATTTGGCTTCTAGGGGTGAGAGCCTTCCGCTCAAGCACGCTCGGTAAAGATGAAAAGGACACCTGCGGCCATCATCTATAGTCAGTTAGGAAAAAAAGGCATTTGGCTACGGAACCCTAAAAAATTATAAAAATCTATGATTGATTGACTATTTTCTTTTTATTATATTACACTTCAAGATTGGTCTCATCCCACCTGATGTTAAGTGGTAATGAGGTCCTTGCCTGGCGCCAAGTAGGTACAGTATAATAAAGCTGTTACTGGATTTGTCGCTTACCTTTAAGGCTTGACCCCTGCTACTCATGTAGCACCCCCCAGTAGCACACGCAGGAACATAACAACACAGAAGTGATTGTTATTTAGCTGCGGTCTCCTGTAAGGTGGAGGTGTTTCACCAGTCGGGCTGCTCCAATTCGAGCGATAAATCGCTATGCCCTACATCTCTTAACTTTACATACTATTATGGTATCACTCACCAGCGTACTTGGCACGTCGTCTCGGAGTGGGAGAGCGCCGCTTAAGGCTCAGATCAACAGGCTCAAGCTGGATGGGTGGCCCGCACGCCTAGGACAAAGGAAAAACAACTTTATTGTGACATACAAAAATAATACTTTTTAAAAGGATAAAAGCCTCAGAAAACTTTAAGCAAACATAAAAATAATATTTGTTTACCAATTATCAATAATAATGTTTATAAAAAAGTACTTTTGTAATTGGTATCAAAATCTCCCTTCAGATCTTAAAATCTTGGACGGTAAAGAGTTTAAAATTAAACTAAAAAGGTGGCTTATTCAAAAATCATTTTACAATTTGCAATAATTTGATACTTAAAAGGAATTTAATGTAAATAATAGTAATGCATAAAAAATAATTAATATTGCATGCCCGGTCTGGGCAAACTGTCTCAAGTGCCTAAATTATGCAACTACAACAGCAACAAATGTACACAGTATAAATCAATAAATGATTCTTATTCTTAAAACCCTCGATAGTAAGATTGGCCTATCTTGCATTTGAAATCCATACTAATATTATGAACGCGAAAGTAATTCTGTCTGTTTGCCGCTTTCACTCCTAAACCACTGAACCGATTTTGATGATATTTGGTACAGGTATACGTTGAACCTCTACAGGGGCCATAGGCTACTTTTTGTTTTGAAAATAAGGGTGCATGGGGGTAATACCGCACTTGAAGTTTTATATGGGTTTTCCCATGTTTAATTTTTACTAGATACGATATTTGGTACACATTTAGCTCGAAACTTGGATTAAAATATGGATTACTTTTTCGAATATAAGGGGAGATAAGGGTAAAACTGACTATGAAAATATGTAGTTTATTCGGGTTCGGTATATATATATATATATATATATTTTATGCTCTTCAAGATTGACCTCATCCCACCTGATGTTAAGTGGTAATGAGGTCCTAGCTTAAGGGTGACAAGTACTGCATAATAAATCTATTACTGAACTTGTCGCTCTTACCTTGAAGGCTTGACCCCTGCTACTAATGTAGCAGGACCCCCCAGGAGCTCTGGAAACCTTACTCACACGCAGGAAAACAACCACACCGAAGTGATTGTTATTTGGCTGCGGTCTTCTGTAAGGTGGAGGTATTTCACCAGTCGGGCTGCTCCAGTTCGAGCGATAAATCGCTATGCCCTACCTCTCTTAAAATATATGTAGAAACAAAACGAGATTTCTTAATAAGTTTATATTTTGCACAGCAGTACACATAAGTATTTAACAACGCACGGCAACAGAACAGGAAAAACAGACATACGAGTGAGTTTTTTTTTATATATATACTTTCTTTGCAATGACATAAAATTTCACTTCCAATATAGTCCATGCGAACGAAGTCGCGGGCACAGCTAGTTGTTATCCATACTAATATTATAAATGCGAAAGTAACTCTGTCTGTCTGTCTGTCTGTCTGTCTGTCTGTCTGTCTGTCTGTCTGTCTGTTACTCTTTCACGCCTAAACGACTGAACGGATTTTGATGAAATTTGATATAGGTATACGTTGAATCTCAAGAACGGACATAGGCTACTTTTTATTAGAAAATACGGGGGGGTGGGGGTAATACCACCTTTGATAGTTTATATGGGAATTTGTTTATTTTTGAAGTTACAGATATGAAATTTGGCACAAATATAGCTCGAAACTTGGATTAAAATATATACTACTTTTTGTTTCGAATATTAAGGGAGAGAGGGGTAAAAACCATGAAAGGATGTAGTCCACGCGAACCAAGTCGCGGGCACAGCTAGTAATGAATAAATAATAACATTTTAGCTATGAAATTAATTGCAAAAACCTTTACGGAAATTGGTTTACCAGACAAATTATAGTAAAATTCAGGTATTATCGCTAGAAAGCGACCCCTTCCAGAAAACCATTTAGTAAACGAACCAGTAGATGATGATTTTTATATTATATAAAAAATATATATTATTCATTACTTTATTTTTCAGTCAATACGCCATATTCATTTTTATATTGCATCTAAATAATTTTAAGTTAAAAGTATTTATTTCGCAAACATTCGACTTTATATTCCTATGACATATACACTATACATATAGTATATGTACTTAGCCGTAAGAGGGCGCGGCAACCAGCACGACTGCGCTTACGCAAGAAACTCCCATCTTCAATTAAAGTGAGGTGGGGCGCCACTGACAGCGTTAAGCAAGTTAAATCTACGAAGTCGCGCCCTACTACTTTTCATCTCAGGCCTTCACAGAGTGAGGGGTGATCGGGAGGTGCGCAGAGTTTTTGCCCAACTTCAGTTACCCCGTATCGATGTATCTAGTGTGCACATTGCTAATTAATGTGTGATATAGTGGATGGACCGAGCCGGGCCTTCGTAGATTTAAGTAAAACCCAGTAAATATAAAAAATCAATATTAATAATAAATACTTGAGGAGAAGTAGGACATAGCGATTTATTGCATGAACTGGAGCAGCCCGACTGATAAAATACCTCCACATTACAGACGATCGCAGCCAAATAACAATCACTTCTGTGTTGTTGTGTTCCTGCGTGTGAGTAAGGTTTCCAGAGCTGGGGGTGCTACATTAGTAGCAGGGGTTAAGCCTTCAAGGTAACGGCGACAAGTCCAGTAACAACTTTATTACCTTAAGCTCGAACCTCATTACCACTTAACATCAGTGGGATGAGGTCAATCTTTAAGTGTAATATAAAAAAAAACAAATGGAGTGACAGTACGATATACTTTTTTGCACAAAGCTTTACAGAAATTGGTTTTATAGTCAAATTATAGTACAATTTAGGCGATGAGCCGAAAATTACAGGTTGTTATTAATTTGTCAGTCGAACGCGCTAATATAGGCCTGAATTTAATAAAACCAATAAGAGCGAAGAATCAATGGAAAACGTGGATAAAATGGGTAAAGGACGCGTGCAGAGTCGTTGCAGGGAACTATAACGTAGATTGGAGTAAAACCCCAGTATTTTTTTATTGTTACGGGGAGAAATACGTGACGCACCGTACCGCCACCCGAGGGAGAGTGGCGGCGTGTGTGGGACTCTCCTGCCCTGCGAAGGGCAGGCCCGCAAAAGACACAGAAGTGATTGTTATTTGGCGATTGTTATTTGGCTGCGGTCTTCTGTAAGGTGGTGGAGTTATTAACATGACAACTGGTGCTTGATTATCTCTATAAACTGCAACCGCGCAGGCCGCTAGTATGTTCTCAGCCCCCAATCTAAGTTTGTCAGAGTCGTGCGCGCGCCGGGCGTGGCTGATACTCACGAGCGCTTGCGCAACGCGATGCACATCGAACACGAGTCATCTCCGACTAGGTGGGGTGGGGTCCCACTGTGAGATGTAGCGTTTTTGTTGTAGTTCGTTTTTTTATTTAATTCAAACTACATTTTTGAAAGATATATTATGTTTTTATGTGCGATAAATTTGATATGTCTGTGGCATCGTAGCTCTAAAACGGAGGAGCCAATATTGATTTTTTTGGTTTGAAAAGTACAAATCCATAAACAAACTGTCTGTATGACCCATGGGTTGACTGATAGAGAATGCCACTAGCATGAAGTCCACCTGTTGTACTTTTTTGTACAATAAAGTTTGTGAATAAATATTTTTCGGGAGTTTTCTAAGCTATGTTTAATGAAATCTATGCACAAAAATGTTCACACAACTTCCTCCATATAGATATCGACGTATGCCTGGTTCAAATATTTTACGATTCGTAATTTGTCAAAAATTATTATTCGTTTTCCTCTAACCGACTACGAGTCGTTAATATATCAAACCATATCAGTCGTCCGTCAGTCATTTTTACCTTACGCTTCGTATTAGTTATTAATTACCACCCATAACTAGATTGGCCAACATCACATACATTGCTCAGATTCTGTCGTAAGTAGCTTAAGCGTAAGCACTTATGTTACACAAATCAGAAACAACGACGGTACCACAACACCCAGACCAGAGACAATATAGAAAAGTTCATTTCCTATATTGACACAACCGGCGATCAAACCCTGGACTTCAGAGATGAGCCTCGCCTCTCGTCGTCGTAGGTCGTCAAATAAGCTTATTATCTATTATTCCCCGATTTAACTCCTTGAACTAACTAAAGCGCTAGCAATGACAACCGACCTCATACCATCAGCTTAGTACCGCATGTGTGGTCCCACGACCGGTTGAGGTCTATTCATTATAACACCGACTGGGTACGAGCTAGTACTATTTTGTTCACACCTTACCAAATTACTTGACTACCATTTTTTATTTTTATAGTACTATACGCCGTACTAGCGAACTTTAAATATTAGAAACAGAAAATTTTTATCTTCCCTTGCGGTGCGGGAATCGAACCCACGACCTTCACATATCGCGGGTGCTGCTCTTACCAACTGAGCTAAAAGTTATAATACAGGATGAGCAGTGGTAGCGAAAGTGGCCGCGCCCGCGGCACGCCCCGACCGGCGCACGCGCATCTACGATACCAACATCAGTTCTACACTTATAGTAAGTATCCATACTAATATTATAAATGCGAAAGTTACTCTGTCTGTATGTTTGTCTGTCCGGCCGATTTTGGTGACAGGTATACGGTGAACCTCTAGAAGGAACATATCGTCGACACGCTTGCAATACCGCGTGAAAGATTTTTCCGTAAGTTCTAATTTGGATTGAAATTATATATAAAAACAGACAAAATTAATCTTTATGGCAAACGGTAGATACACGGTATTGCACGCGCGTCGACGATATGTCCAGTTCCAATATTTTACGATTCGTAATGTGTCAAAAGTGATAATTCTAATTTTAGATTTACTTCACAGAAAGAGCCGACCAACGATGTCATCGCTTCACCGTTGAAAATATTCCATCACGAACAAAAGACGTGGAACTCGTTACCGGCTCATGTGTTTCCTCCTTCCTTTGACGTGTATTCCTTAAAAAGGAGCGTGAAGAAACATCTAACGGATAGGATACCACGGTATTAAATCCGTTGTCATCGCGATGTGGGTTCCTCTCATGCTTACCATCAGGCTGGGAAGAGAATATACTGCGCTACAAAATAAAATATTTCAATATCAGCTTTCATCAGTCGTCTGTAGGTCGTTTTTAGCTTACGCCTCGTATAATTTATTACTATTCGTAACTAGGACGAATTGTTTTTCAAATAATGGCCGGTGCATTAGGCTTTTTGTATTCAAAATAAGGGAGGTAATACCGCCTTTGTAAGTTTATATGGGAAAATTATTATTTTAAGTTAAAGCAGATATTAAATTTCGCAGAAAGATAGCTCGCAACGTGGAACATAATATGTACCACTTTTTGTTTCTAATATTAGGGGAGATAGGGTAAAACCAACCATGAAAGTAAGTTCTACCTACAATATCTGTGGCTATTTGTAAGGGAAGTTGCGAGCCATTCCCAATACAAGTGTCATTAAAACTACTTACCAGGAAGACTCTGCAAAATATTGTAACAAAGATATAGGAAATAAAGATTTTTATTATTAAAAAAAAAGTAGGGCACGCGAACGAAGTCACGGGCACAGCTAGTAAAGAAATATTTGAGTTCGAGTTTCAGAATGTCTAATGATATTCTTATATTGAACCTTGACCAACAATGCCTACCACTGGTCTTAACTAAATTCTGAAGTAAACAGATTTATAGAACAGGAAGTCGGTCCATAAATAAATAGTTTACAACGGTCAAACATGGCCGATTCGTGTTCCAAACTCTATGGGCAGTGGTTCTCAAACTGTGATCTAAGCTGGCGTTGCAATCTAGAGTGCAACCTTAATGAGGGTGTTCGCAAATAAAAAATCCACAAGATGGCGATGCGTAGGCGTGAGGTCCAACTGCTACGTGATTGGTTATGGTTTACATTACATTGACAGGCATGTCACCATGACATTTAAATGACCAATTACATAGCAGTTGGACCCGCGCCACTGGATTTTTAATTTGCGAACACCCTCATCGTAAAGTGTTGTCTCGGTTCATAATAATCATAATCATAATCAATTCATTTATTCACGTTGGTTACAAGTAACACTTATGCATCGTCAAAATGAATACAAACCAAAATTGAAGCTACATCCGGTTCGGAACCTAATCTTACCGAGAAGAATCCGGCAAGAAACTCAGTAGTTATATATCTTTACAATATTTGGAACTAGAGAACTTAAAAATATGGTGTGCGAGCGAGCAGACAATCATGTCCATATATGTTTATCATTGAAATATTCATCAAGTTTGTAGTACCCTTTTTTCATTAAACATGATTTAACATAGACCTTAAATTTATGCATGGGTAAGTCAATAATATCTTGCGGTAACTTGTTGAATATTTTTATACTTAATCCAACGAATGTTTTACTGGTCTTGCGAAGCCTATGGTTTGAAATAGCGAGCTTATGTTTATTTCTTGTGTTAAAACTATGAACATCAGATTTCTTAAAGAATAAATTAAGGTTTTTTCGAATATACATAATACAGTCAAGGATGAATTGTGACGCTACAGTTAAAATATCAATTTCTTTAAATAATTCTTTCAGTGAATCACGCGATCTAAGGCCGTATATAGATCGAATAGCTCTCTTCTGCAATACAAAAATGGTTTGTATGTCAGAAGCTGAGCCCCACAGCAGTAGACCGTATGACATTAAACTATGAAAATAGCTGAAATAAACTAGTCTCGCCGTTTCAACATCAGTAAGATGCCTAATTTTTCTGACTGCATATGCAGCCGAACTAAGTCTTTCTGCCAGAGCACCTATATGAGGACCCCATTGAAGTTTAGAATCTATAGTGATTCCTAAAAAAGTTGTTGAATTAACTAGTTCAATGTGTTCACTATTCATTACAATATCAGTATTAATTTGCCTTACATTTGGCATTGTAAATTTAATGCATTTAGTCTTTTTTGCATTGAGGACTAAGTTATTAGTAGAAAACCAATGCAAAACTTGTGAGAGGGTACTATTTACAACGTCATATGATTGCTTATGCCTGTCAACTTTAAAGATCAAAGATGTGTCATCTGCAAACAATACAATCTCACATAGACTTTTGGTAAAGTGAGGAAGATCATTTATATATATTAAGAAGAGAAGAGGTCCTAATATAGAGCCCTGGGGCACGCCCATAACAAGTGGTGCGCCGGAAGAATTGGCTCCGTTAATATTAACTTTTTGTATTCTATCAGTTAAGTATGATTGCAATAAAGATATTGCAGGGCCTGAGACACCATAGTGTCGCAATTTTAAAAGCAAAGTTTCATGATTGACACAATCAAACGCCTTTGACAAGTCACAAAAAATACCAAGGGCATCTTGCTTTCTCTCCCACGCATCTAATATATGTTTGATAAGTGCCACTCCGGCATCAGTAGTTGATTTACCTTTGGTAAAGCCAAATTGTTTATGATGAAGTAAATCGTTTTCATGAAAATGAGTTATTAGTTGATTGAATATAATTTTTTCAAAGATCTTACTAAGCGTTGGCAGTATAGAAATGGGTCGAAAGTTAGATGGGTCACTTTTAACACCTGACTTAAAAAGGGGTATTATTTTACTGAATTTCATTAGATTCGGAAATTGGCCCAGATCTATGCACTTATTAAATATGTAAGCTAAGTGAGGGGCAATGGTAGTAATAATAGTTTTTATTATCTCTAGAGAAATCCCCCATAAATCCTCAGTCTTTTTCAATTTCAAGTCTTTAAAAGTTTTTAGAATTGTATGATAATCAGAGATCGGAATAGGTAGAGCTATTTTGGTTCATTGACCGCAAACATAGATGTTAATATGGACATGCCCCGGGATTTTGACTACAATCCCGGAATTTATATAAAATCCAAAAATAAATAAATGAAGATAACAAAAAGTAGCTCTTCTTATGTAAACCGCTGCACGCGCGACGTTGTCAAACTTACATTAACGCATCGAATCTCCGAAGTTGCAAAATTCTAATCGCACACGCGCGACGTTGCCACATTTGTAGTACGCACAACACAGCATGTGAGAACAAAAGAAAACAATAGCGGGAATGCGAGGCGCTCCCGCTTAACGAGATTTTGTCTCTTTTTACCGCATTCAAATTTTCTATTAGCAATAAATCGGTAACTCACTCACTTACTTCGGTTCGTAGAGTGCGCTCGCTTGCTTCCTGTTGTGTTTTGTGTGGTGAATCCTGTTTGACCCTGGCTTGTTTATTGGATTCTGGAACCTACTTAATACGACTATTTCGGCGTGCATTTACGGACTTTGATTTGGCCTTGTTGTATTGGATGATTGGATATTTGAAGTTGGTGATCTATTTGGTAAGTTCATTAATTAAATTTCCATTAAATCTAGATTTTCTCAGTGTAGAATGTTTTCTCGTTTGTTATGAAAATCTGTTTTGTCTTACTAAAGAGGGTTTTTGATACAATCACAATAAAGTAGTAATGATTTCAAATGCTACTGAAGAAGCATACTTTTTAAATGGGACGCATTTTTTAAATTACATTAATGGACTATATGGTTAACGATTGAATTTTTAAAGTTATTTTTTCTGGAAATCTTTTATTGGTTTTCTTTTTTAGCTTTAAATTTAATAATTAATGTGTTCATGTGATTGATATGAAAACCTGTATTGTTCTACTAAAGAGCGTTCTTGTACTTCTGGCATAAGCGTTTATAGCATATATATTAAAATGTCTCAATTGCTACTTAAGGAATGAAGAAACGTTTATAATAGGAAGTATCTTTCTTTAACATATTGCATTAACCGACTCCGATTTGGCATTCTTGGCTCGGACGATTGGATATTTGAAGCTATTTTTTCTGGCAATCTTTTTGGGTATGTTGATAGATTTTGATTTTGAGTTAAATTGTTTAAAACTAGATTTCCTCAATGCAAATGTATTCATATTATATAAGATAGTATTGTTTTGCTTAAGAGCTTTTTTCTTTTGATACATTCACGTTCCAGTAGCGTTGGTCTTTAATTGAGTAAATTACTAAATTTTTAATAAATACAATACTTTAATAGGACGTATATCTTTGTAATAGCTTGTAAGGTGAAGGGTAAGCAGAACTAGCGCCACCAATTTATTTCTTTTTGTAACTTCTAAATCAGATCAATTTTCAATAATTGAAAGTCCAAGGGCATCTAATATTTATCAAATCTCTATATACCATTTTTCATTTTGTAGTTTGCCCACAAAACAGGTTCACGCCTAAAGTAGTCACTTTGGACAGAAAACCATTTTGTGAGCAAATTACAGAACATAAAGTTGTGTACAGCGATTCAATAAATATTAAAGGTGTTTTTCTAGCACCTTACGCTTTGAATTGTTGAAAATTGATTTGATTTAGAAGTTATACAAGAAATCAATTGGTGGCGCTAGGTCTGCATTACCTTCGCCTTAACGAACTCTGAGTTGGCATTCTTAGCTTTGACGATTGCATGTTTAAAGTTATTTTGTCAGGAGATCTTTTGGGTATATTTATAGATTTCAATTTTGAGTTAAATTGGTCAAAACTAGATTTTTCCAACGCGAATTTAAATGTATTCTTATTTTTTTAGGAACATCTACAGAATTGTTCTACTAAATAATGCTATTTCATCCTTGTGAACAATAATTTTCTACTTGTATTTTTCCTAAATATTCAATGTGTTTAAACCACTGTCTATATTTTTTTAGGTATACTACTCAAATATGAGTTCAATCAAGGCTGAAACAGTTCAAAAGTGGATATGCAATTATCCTGAGCTGATTTACGACCCCGCTAGCCGTACAATATACTGCAGCAAGTGTGAAAGCCACATATCAACCAAGAAATCAAATGTAAAAAGGCATATTGAAGGCGCAGTACATCAAGGAACCTATAAACTGCCTCAAGAGGATTTTTACTTTGACCTCATACAGTTTTTAATTATATGCAACATTCCATGGTCACAAATGAAAAATCCTGCGTTCAAGGACTTTTTCCAAAAATATATGTGCTGTGATTCTTGTTGCAAGTGCACTAATAAGAAAATGCCTGACGAATCACTATTACGAAAAATTTATTTGGACAAGTTTTATAAAAATAAGATTACATCAATTTATCAAACCGTCAAAGACGAGAAATTGTGGATATCGCTGGATGAGACAACAGACTTTTTAGGTCGTTACATTGTTCATTTTTTAGTAAAACCCTTAAATGGGAACTTTTCAGGTCGGCCCTATTTGATTGCATGTAAAATGCTTGAGGTAGTGAACGGAAATACTATAGCAAATTTTGCTATCGCGTGTTTGGAAAATCTATGGCAAAACTCGTTCAAAATAAAAGTTGACAATGTCTTGGTGTTATGTACTGACAGTGTAGCATATATGTTAGCTGCGGGTCGTAAATTAAAGAATTATTTACCGCAATTAAAACATGTGACCTGTTTGGCACACGCTCTTCATCGCGTATCTGAGCAAATACGGGCAGAGTACCATGAAATAGACATGTTGATAGCAAATGTAAAGAAAATATTTTTAAAAGCCCCAAGCCGAGTTAAAATTTTGAAAGCATTGTATCCCAATTTACCTCTGCCTCCACAACCAGTCATAACTAGGTGGGGCACTTGGCTGGAGGCGGCATCGTACTACTCAAAGTATTTTCATAAAATTAAAGATGTTTTGTCTCATTTACGCAGCTCTGATTCAATGGCAATCCGAAACGCGAAAATTATATTAGAAAAAGAACATATACAAGAGCAGTTAAAATACATAGAAGAATATTTTATGGTCATTCCATTTTCAGTAAAAGAATTGCAAAAACAAAATATAACAATTACTGAATCGCTATTAGCTTTTGACCAAGTCAGAGCTGTAATAAATGAGTGTAATTCGAATAAAATAAAAGACAAAATTGAAAATGTCATGAAAAGAAATCCGGATCTTGATACAATTAGAGAATATAGTGAAAAATTATCGAGTAATGAAATAAATAACGAATTTTTGCCTTACGAATTAGCGCCGTTAGCCTCCACAGATGTTGAACGCTCATTTTCTACTTATAAGTGGATATTAGATGTCAAAAGAAATAGATTAAAATTAGAAAACATAGAAAAAATTATTGTTATTTACTTCAATTACTCGGGCCATGGTCAAACTTTCAGTGAAGCCGAAGATGAAAACGAGGAATCGACAAATGAATAAACTTGTAGTTCACACCAGCCAGTTCCTAGTTAGTTTCCGTAAGTTGTACGCGTACGGGTACGCGAGTAAGTATATGAAAAATAAATTATAATATTTTTTATTTCCGGGATTTATTTATTAAATTTTTCATTCAAAAATCTCCACGAAATACTCATAGTTGTTATACGTCTGCGGCTTGGCTGAAAGACGAGCCTCAAAAAGGTTTATTAATGTTTTTTTTTCATAATATGTGTTTAATTTTTAAAGTTTGTAATTGTGTTAGTTTTTATGAATAAGTTCGTTAGCCTGATGTTTGTTTCTCGTATGTAAGTACAACATTATTGTTATAGAAAAATAAAAATGTTTTTTTAAGAACACAATTTCTTTTTATTTCACTAATCCCAAACCCGTGAATCTTTAAGTTATTAAAACACATTGGTAGCCCGTTGAGCGCTCAGACTTTGTCGAAAGAATCGCCCGGTCGAATTCGTTTCATAGGATAATACAACGAATTCCACTAATTGATTGTTTCAGTGAGGTTGCGCGACAAATTGTGTTTTCATCTTTATATCTCATTATCAACCTTGCGCGGTGTGGCTTAACTTCCTAAGAAGTAAGCAGCTGTTTATAAAGTAATTTCCAACTCAAATAAAATTCCGGGATCAATTTTTAAAATCCGGGACTTCGAGCATGTCCACATTATTACAACATATCACAAGTACCAAAAATAGCTCTACCTATTCCGATCTCTGATGATAATCAACGTGAGTGAAGTTAAAGGAGATTAGACACTCACATACACTAGACCGGAGCAGAGATTGAGCAAGATGCGGGCAAGAATTTATTCGACTAGTAGTAACCATAGGGATTTTGGAGAAATACGTTTCAAATGCATTGGCCACTTCATTGTCAGAATCAATAGTATTTTTGTCGATTTTAAGAGAGAACTTGTTTTCTCGAGTTTTATTTTTACAAGTCTCTTTGTTAATAATGTTCCAAGTAGCCTTTATTTTGTTTGTGGCTTTCTTAATTTTATCTTTCAAGTAATTTGATTTAGCAAGTGCACAAACTTTGTTTCAAATTATTGCTCACCAAACTTGCCATACAATGAAATTGTTAAAAAAATATGTAAATTTAACTTTTCAGAAAATACTATTCTGATATTACTGATTGCCAATAGAGGAAATGTAAATAAAAAAGATTTCATTCAATGTTTTGAGTGTCTTAATGCATTGAATTTAAACAAAATTGTATTGTTTACACTTCCATACAGTAAGTGTTTGCCACAGTTAGAAAATGACCTCAGATTTAAAATTAATACAATGATGAGCACATTGACATGTAATACCAATTATTCAGAAAAATTTCATATGATAGATAGTAATAATATGACATTAAACATTTCAAATAAATTGACATTTAATTTTAGTCTCAATTCGACAAAAGATAATTTTTATCTTTCAAAGTATTATAAAAGACAGATAGCAATGTCGCTATCATATTATATTAAAATTTCAGCCAAGAAATTGGCTACTCAGGCTGCTTCTATTGAGCAGCATCTTGACATTTTAAATAAGACTTTGGAAGATGTTCCAAATAATTTAAATTATACCATGAGACAATAGAGGACAACTCTAGCAAATTAATGTTGACAAATGTAAAATCTAATTGTTTAAATATTATTCACCAAAATATTCAGGGCTTAGCTGGTAAGGAGCTAGAACTAGAATTATTTTTAAATGAAATGAATATTCATGTCTTATGTATAACTGAACACTGGTTTAGACAATATGAGCTTTTAATTAATATTGATAACTTTAAGGTCATTAGCTCGTTCACTAGAGTGAATGCTGTTAGAGGTGGGTCACTTATTCTATTAAATAAATCATTAAAATCGAAAAATCGTAAAGATATAGGTTCAGAAACAGAAACCTTTTTAGGGTTTCAATTGGCAAAAAATAGAACCCCTATAGACTCGTCATGTACGAGTACGTGTGTCTGTCCATCCTACTACCACCACTTTTTTCCGAAACTGTAAGAGATATTCTGTTGAAACTTGGTAAGTAGAAGTATTCTGCGAACCACATTAAGGTTTTCACACAAAAATATAAGTTAAATTAATTTTTGAGGTTTTTCCATACTTAGAACTGACACATAAACATGTTTTTTTCATCAAACCCATAAGAGTGGTACCTAATAGGTTCCATAGGTACTACCTATGGATAGATCTTCAAAAACAACATTGTGGTTTCCAATTTTTTTTTCTGAACTGCATAGTTTGAGCAACAAAACACTTTCAAAGTAGTAAAGTGTGCTTGAAAACTGATATCGTGTTTTTGTTAAAATGCACTTCGAGATTGACCTCATCCCACCTGATGACAAGTGGTAATGAGGTCCTAACTTAAGGGCGACGAGTACAGCATAATAAAGCTGTTACTGGACTTGTCGCCCTTACCATGACGGCTTGACCCCTTGCTACTAATACTAATGTAGCATCCTCCAGGAGATTTTTTTCTGGAAACCTTACTCATACACCATAAACTAACTATCTGCATGACCCAATGGTTGACTGTTAGAGAATGCTCCTAGCACTCCACCTTTTGAACTTCTTTTTGTGCAATAAAGTTTTTAAATAAATAAATACTCACACGCGTTTCGATCCATAAACTTATCTTAAGTAGTAAAATACTAAAACATCAAGTGGGGCGCGGGCTGTAAAAGTTTGAGAGCCTGTGTTCTATGGTATGCGAGCAGGGTGTCTCGATTATAACGCAATCTTACCACTTTTGTTACGGAGTTATTTAATTACAAGACATTCCATTACGATCATAGTTTTACAGGTTATATGCGAATTTGTGGCATAGCACACATACTGATTGTGGTATAACCAAATACTACTCTACATATATGTAAATAAAAATAAAATTAAACATTTAAAAAGTCCCGAGACTAATATCCAAAAAGTAGTAAATATTTTAATTCAAGTTTCGAGCTATATTTGTGTCAAATTTAATATCTCTAACTTATAAAATAAACATGTTCCTATATAACCTTTATAAAGGTTCAACGTATACCAAATTTCAACAAAATGGGTCAGTGGTTCAAGCGTAAAAGCCGGAGAGACAAACAGACAGACAGAGTTACTTTCGCATTTATACAATTAATATGGATAACATGTGTTATGATGACATATTTGAAACAAATCGTATCTGGCAACATTCGTTATAAGACCAATTAGTTATATTTATATCTTAGCTGATTATAGATATATTTTAGTTGAGGGATGATCTGTTTGTCCGTTGTTAACAAATAACCACACATTCTCCACTTCTGCAGAACCGCATCAAACTCGATCCTGTCACTCGGGCGCTCTTGCGACACGCTCGAGTATACCGAGGAGACCTAATTTGACGTAATTTAAATTGGCAAGCAGGGTTGACATTACACGCCGCGGCCGTTAGAGAGAACTAGCTGTGCCCGCAAATTCGTTAGCGTGGACTACATCCTTTCATGGTCGGTTTTACCCCTATCTCCCCTAATATTCGAAACAAAAAGTAGTCTATATTAGAATCCAAGGTTCGAGCTATATTTGTGCCAAATTTCATATCTCTAACTTAAAAAACAAACATTTTCCCATATAAACTTTCAAAGGTGGTATTACCCCCATCCACCCCCCTTATTTTCAAAAGTAGCCTATGTCCGTTGAGGTTCAACGTATACCTATACCAAATTTCATCAAAATCGGTTGAGAGCTTTACGCGGGAAAGCGTAACAGACAGACAGACAGAGTTACTTTCGCATTTATAATATTAAGTAGGAATAGTAGAGATGAGGAATCGTTTTATTCATAGAGCAAGAGCTCGGACACCCCAGAGCTCCTGGGGGGTGCTATTGTAGCATTAGTAGCAGGGGTCAAGCCTTCAAGATAAGAGCGACAAGTCGTAACAGATTTATTATGCTGTACTTGTCGCCCCTAAGCTAGGACCTCATTACCACTTAACATCAGGTGGGATGAGGTCAATCTTGAAGTGTTATATAAAAAATAACAATAATTGCCAGCATCCTGGTCACCAGAAACCTCAATAAGCCGAGCGGAAACTTCTCGAAATAATAATCAATTAGGTAAAAATGGAATAAATTGTAAATTAAATTAACTGTAGACCTAATGTGCAACATTATAATATATCCTCTAGAATTTCAGTTTTCCCGATCCAGGAATCGAACCAACGACCCCAAGCTCATAAACCAGTGAACCCCGCGACAACCCTACACCGCATTATAGCTCGTAATTGATCCATTGATTTGTCTGTATCAGCTGATGGTAACTCAGCTACAGGACCCCATACAAACGCCATTTATATACCATTACGACATAGTGCCCTAATACTTTTCCAATATCTAGTTGAGATTGCCAAATAGCTCAGTAATTTCGCTTTATTTTGGGGATAAAAGTGTCCTTAAAACTATGTTAATTGAATCCCTACTAATATTATAAATGCGAAAGTAACTCTGTCTGTCTGTTACGCTTTCCCGCTCAAACCTCTCAACCGATTTTGATGAAATTTGGCACAGACAATTTTCAGACCCTGAGAAAGGACATAGGCTGCCTTTTACTGCGAAAAAAACCCTGTAGTCCATGCGAACGAAGTCGAAGGCACAGGTAGTACAATCCCTACTAATATTATAAATGCGAAAGTAACTCTGTCTGTGTGTCTGTCTGTCTGTCTGTCTGTGTGTCTGTTACGCTTTCTTGCTTAAACCTCTCAACCGATTTTGATGAAATTTGGTATAGGTATACGTTGAATCTCAAGAACGGACATAGGCTACTTTTTATTAGAAAATAAGGGGGAGGGGGATAATAACACCCTTGGAAGTCTATATGGAAAAATGTTTATTATTGAAGTTAGAGATATGAAATTTGGCACAAATATAGCTCGAAACTTGGAATAAAATATAGACTACTTTTTGTTTCGAATATTAGGGGAGAAAGGGGTAAAACCGACCATAAAAGGATGTAGTCCACGCGAACGAAGTCGCGGGCACAGCTAGTATAAAATATTAATTGAAGCTTTACAAAAGCACTTATGAATCGTCAGTACAATACTGAAGAATTCTACCCCCTTGGTCGGAATGTTGATGAAGTACTAGGACAGGATAACATGCTAAGAGCAGTTAGTTACATCAGCATCAATATTATTATATACCTCGGCATTTAATTCCCAGTTCCAGTATTTGAAAAACGATCCGTTCAATTTACAGATAGTAATAAATAATACGAGGCGTAAGCTAAAAACGACCGACGGACGACTGATGACAGCTGATATAGATAGTAAATTTTAAATTAGAATTAACGACTCGTAGTCGGTTGGAGAACAACGAATAGTCATTTTTAAAACATACGATTCGTTCAATATTGGAACCGGGCATTAATTATTATAATTTTATATGTTAAAATAGAATTATTAATTAAAGCATTTACGAATCATCAGTATTCTACGGCTACGTTCGGAATATTGATGATGAGAAGTACTAGGACATCATAACACGGTAGGAGGTATCACTCAGCAGCTTCAATTATACACCTTGTTAAGCTAACACTTTAACCTTTAGGTTGTGCAGATCACATGGCACTATTATAGAATAGAATATAATAGAAAATAATATCTTTTTTTTTATAATGCACTCCAAGATTGACCTCATCCCACCTGATGTTAAGTGGTAATGAGTTCCTAGCTTAAGGTCGAAAAGTATAGCATAGTACAACTGTTACTAGACTTGTCGCCCTTACCTTGAAGGCTTGACCCCTGCTACTAATGTAGCACCCCCCAGGAGCTCTGGAAACCTTACTCACACGCAGGAACACAACAACACAGAAGTGATTGTTATTTGGCTGCGGTCTATTTGTATTTCACCAGTCGGGCTGCTCCAGTTCGAGCGATAAATCGCTATGCCCTACCTCTCTCAAAACTTGCTGATTGGCTGAAAATACGAATGCATGCTATCAGCCAATCAACAGTCACTTTAGTCGTATCATGCGAGAAATAATTTTGAAAATGTTTTGCACGGAGCGTGAAGAAACATCTTGCGGGCCAATATGGCGATGCCAACGGATAGGATATTACGGTATCAAATCAGTTGTCATCGCGATGTGGGTTCCTCTCTTGCTTACCATCAGGCTGGGAGGAGCCAATATACTGTACTTCAATAAAAAAAATGCTAGTGTGGATTTAAAAAGTTGTTAAAAACTGCAAGTGATTATTAACTCTATTACCGGGCCAGTTAGGCGTTAATTCGTGGCGCGCCAATTATGAAAACTACTAAATAATGGACGCCAACTGAATAAATGATTGGTTATCTAACATAATTAGTCCATATCCATAGTAAGAAGTGACGTAACGCGGAGGGTTGCCACAGCGTTAGGATTTAGCAGGATAAGTTTGTATCTCTATGACAACCTATGACGATATATGACGACCTCCGTAGCCGAGAGGCGAGCGTACCCGACTTTGGCGAGCGCCATCTCTGAGGTTCCGGGTTCGATCCCCGGTCGGGTCTATATGGGAAAACGAACTTTTATGTATTGTCTCGGATCTGGGTGTTGTGGTACCGTCGTTGTTTCTGATATCTGTAACACAAGTGCTTTAACTACTTACCACAGAATCAGAGCAATGTATGTGATGTTGTCCAATATTTATTTATTAATATAAAAATCCAAAACACCTTTCCTCGAACAGGGAATCAAACTCAAAATACAACAGTTAACAACCCTAGACCCGCGTATTCGTCCGAACAACCGAACTGGAGCAACTTTCTCGCGGTCCTACCGGCGGTAGTTCCGCGACAATACCGCTTTCAATATCAACCGCGCTGACACAACTGGACATGCTGCAGTTGCATTAATAACTTAGGCGAGATTAGGGTGACCGCGCGATGCGTGAAATTTAGGACATTTCCCGTGTTTTTTGTAAAAAAACACAAAAAATAAAACGTCTTTTTTTGGAATTACTTTTGTATTTTTGTATTTATATTTTTGACTAGTAAAGGGTTAGCTGTAGCAGGTAGACCAGCAACTACGTGGCGTGTAAAATATTAAATTAAATGAAACTATATTAGCTTCAACAAAGACTAAGGCTGCCAAAATTAGCTAGAAATATGCGCCACGCGTTGGTGGAAAGCGTCAGAGCTAAACTTGTCAAAAAAAATCTCATATAGACTTTCAAGGACGATATTACCCCCATTTAAAAAAAACACAAAGTAGCCTATATCCGTTCTAGAGGTTCAACGTATACCTATACCGAATCTCATCAAAATCGTTTCAGTCGTTTAGGCGTGAAAGCCAGACAGACAAACAGACAGACAAAGTTACTTTCGCATTTATAATAGATAAATATACAAAATCTTTACATAAATATGTTTTACACATTGATTATAATACAATTTAGGCGGTGTTATCGCTAGAAAGCGATCTTTTCCAGACATATATTAATATGGATCTAAATATCTCAGCTGATCAGCTACTAGCACCCCCCAGGAGCTCTGGAAACCTTACTCACACGCAGAAACACAACAACACAGAAGTGATTGCTATTTGGCCGCGGTCTTCTGTAAGGTGGAGGTATTTCACCAGTTAGGCTGCTCCAGTTCGAGCGATGAATCGCTATGCCGTACCTCTCTTAAAAGCTAATCAAATTCCTTATTCAACACTAGAGGGATGCTCATTTCAATCTCTGGATCTTTACCAACGCAATTTAGTTAAATGTCAGCCATATTATCATGGGCTCGTATATGATTTTGCAACGTTTGAGCAATGATCGACATTACAGTCATCAACCAACCATTACCTCTGTCACATGGTCAATCATAGATTGATGAAGCATTTAAATCAGTGGTTCTTCACCGGTGGTCTCCAGGGACCACTCTAGAGTCCGCAAAGCCATCCTAATAATAAGTGTAACTTAACATCAGGAGGTAAAAAAAATTAAAAAGAAGTACAATTTTCGCGGTCTTGTTGCTAGAAAGCGCTCTCTTTTAGATAATCTACAGGTGGAGAAAACAGTAGAAGGAATATTATCTGTACTATCTACAGTCTTATCGATTTTCAGATTATTTGAGGTGAAGACAATCAACAAATCGATTATTCGGCATCACTACCAACGACCTCGCGATAGTTCGTGCACGTCTCGATTATAATGGCGTGATCGAACAAACGCCATTCATTAACTTGGTACTACGACATAACACTTTGAAGACATCAGCTAAGTACTAGATATTTAAAGTACCCAAAGGGTGAAAATTTAAAAACCTCCGACCCAAAAAAAGTGTAAAAAAAGCCCTTTTATTTGAAACCTATATTGAGAGAGTTGTGACAAAAAAAATTAGGACATCCGTCTTTTTCTTTTTTATGATTTTTTTATGAACTGGAGCAGCCCGACTGGTGAAATACCTCCACCTTACAGAAGATCGCAGCCAAATAACAATCAATTCGGTGTTGTTGTGTTCCTGCGTGTGAGTAAGGTTTCCAAAGCTCCTGGGGGGTGCTACATTAGTAGCAGGGGTCAAGCCTTCAAGGTAAGGGCGCAAAGTCCAGTAACAGATTTATTATGCTGTACTTGTCCCCCTTAAGCTTGGACTTCATTACCACTTAACATCAGGTGGGATGAGGGCAATCTTGAAGTGCAATATAAAAAAAATATTTTGGTAGTCTAGCCCTTTTAATTTAATGATACCCATATTGTGGGAGTTGTGTTAAAACATGCTATCCATAATTTTGTGACGGCGGCCATCTTGGATCGATTTTTATCAAACATAGCTAAGAACACTCCCGACATTTTCATCTTTCAAACAAAAAAATCTAAATCGGTTCATTTGTTCGGGAGCTGCAATGCCATAGACACATGCCATATATGTCATATATTGTGTACACACACAGACACGTCAAACTTATAACACCCCGTCGTTTTTGCGTCGGGCATTATAAACAGGTACCTATTACTATATATATGACTTCGGTAACTGTCCATCCGTCTGTCCGCGCCTAAATTTGTAGTCCATAGAACTTATATTGACGTCGCGGTTTTTAACCATAGCGCGTGCGTTTCGGGCGGCTTCGCGGTTTCGCGATTTATCGTTTGCGGGAAAAACCGTTAGTGCGGCCTTTGCATAATATCTATAAATTTCTATTAGAAAGAAATAAAAAAGAAAAATTTATGAAAACAACAAAAAAAATACAATATAACGTGAAATTCAGCGTTCTCCTCGACAACCGGGCGGTGCAGACCATGACAAGTCATAACAATAAGTCATATGTATAGTTTTATTATATATTTACCTCCATAGTGGGCAGCACGGCACCTTCCCGGCGCCCCGCGCCCTCCCTCTCATCCTAGAACAAAATAAATAAATGTATTAGAGGGTATAGCGATTTAGAGCTCGAACTGGAGCAGCCCGACTGGTGAAATACCTCCACCTTACAGAAGACCGCAGCCAAATAACAATCACTCCGGTGTTGTTGTATTCCTGCGTGTGAGTAAGGTTTGCAGAGCTCCTGGGGGGTGCTACATTAGTCAAGGGCAAGCCTTCAAGGTAAGGGCGATAAGTCTAGTAACAGCTTTATTATGCTGTACTTGTCGCCCTTAAGTTAGGACCTCATTACTTAGACGGTAGGCAGCGGAGACAGCAGATCCGCTGCTGGAACCGGAGACGCCAGGCGTGGGGTAAACCTGGTGTCTGTTACCTCGGTCCCGAGGGGGTGGCCTGACACTCTCCAGCTCCGTTTTGCGCGACGAGGTGGGTCGCTTGGCGGTAGGCACTGTGGGGAAGCCTGTGTAGAATCCGCAAGGAACCCCGACTCCCTCACAACTACGCAGCGTTAGCCACAGAGAGGGTTTTAGTCAGCGCGAGCCCGATACACCACTCTCTGTTCCACGCTGAGAGTGACGGTGCGGTAGACATTTGCCCCTCGACAAAAAAAAGGGCCTCATTACCACATAACATCAAAGTGGAATGAGGTCAATCTTGAAGTGCAATACAAAAAAATCAGTTAGTAGTAGTACTTCCCAAAGCATCTTAGATTCTCCTCACTCCATAAATCAATGTTAACAACATTATACCCACAGATTGGTCCAGATAATTGGTTTCCCAATGCGAGCTAAGCCCTAACTCCCTCTTGAATCTGACACAAGTCTAAAACCGCAATACGAAACTGTCACATCGCTTAAATGGTGTTTTCCCAACGCGAGTACCCATTAAAACTCCATACGAATATAGGGCAAGCTTGTATAATAGGTACAGCTGCGGTCGGATAATGTCTGCAAGCTTTAAGGTCTACATTTCTTCAGCTAGCTAGTATGATCTCCGTTTGCCATAGAGTTAGTTAAAAATAAATATGGAGTTTCGTTTTTTGATGGAGTGTATTGGTGTGCTTTATTGGTTACTATTCTCCGTTTTTTCAAGGATCTCCTACCCTATATAACCTCCAGAACAGACATAGGCTACTTTTTGTTTTAAAAATAAGGGGGGTGGGGGTAATACCGCCCTTGAATGTTTATATGGGAAAATGTTTATTTTTTAAGTTAGAGATTTGAAATTTGGCACAAATATAGCTCGAAACTTAGATTAAAATATGGACTACTTTTTGTTTCGAATATTAAAGTCAAAGTCAATCTTTTTTATTCATGTAGATTACATTAGTAATACTTATGAATCTTCTCTATACAATGTAAATGAAGCTACCTCCGGTTCGGAACCTATAACTACCGAGAAGATACCGGCAAGAAACTCAGTGGTTTTTTTTTACAAATAAAAAGCTTATTAATAATTTGAATATTTAATTAGGGGAAATAGGGGTGAAACCGATCATGAAAGTATTTAGTCCACGCGAACGAAGTCGCGGGAACACTTTTTTAATATTAGTAGGTATAATTTATGTATGTTTCTTAAAACGTATTAATCTTCTATGAAAAATATTAAAGTCACATCAAGCAAATATTAACACCGCCACTATCCCGCTCTAGTTCGGCGCAATAAAATATTTTCAGCGGCCGTCCCTCTCTCTCTTACCCAACACGCGCACGCGCGAGAGGGAGATGCGCCCGCGCAGCCGTATCGTGAGAACTTAGCATTTGCGCTTTCACTGATAGCCGAATGTGATGTACCGATTGCAACAGATAACGGCTGAAACGTTTCAGACTATACACTGCTAATTGTGTTGCGTTCTGTCGCCGAGGCTTTTAACCGGCCATTGGCGGGAGATGAGCAATGTAGGGTTTCGTAGTTAACTATTTTAAAGAAACAGCAAAATTGCACTTTTTTTAGTGACGGGAAAAACGGAAAGAGAGATGGGGCATCGCGATTTATCGCTCGAACTGGAGCAGCCCGACTGGTGAAATACCTCCACCTTACAGAAGACCGCAGCCAAATAACAATCACTTCGGTGTTGTTGTGTTCCTGCGTGTGAGTAAGGTTTCCAAAGGTCCTGGGGGGTGCTACATTAATAGCAGGGGTCAAGCCTTCAAGGTAAGGGCGACAAGTGCAGTAACAGATTTATTATGCTGTACTGACTGACAAGTACCTACACCATAACCTCATTACCACTTAACATCAGGTAGGATAAGGTCAATCTTGAAGTGTAATATACAAAAAAGTGTATTATATAAACGATAAGTATGTAGTTCTAGACATATTCGGCAGAGGTATTTCTTTATTCAAGTAGGTTACATGTAACACTTTTGAATCGTCATTGAATACAATGCAAAGTGATTCTACTTCCGGTTCGGAACCTATATCTACCGAGAAGACACCGGTAAGAAACTCAGCAGATCATTTACAGTATCAGTATCTAACTTATTGCTATGTGTAGCTCACTTTGGACCAAGTCATATAGTTTTGGTTTTGATGAGTGATGAAACAAATAAGTACTCAAGTAAGTTTTTACTTTCGAGAGGTAAGCTGGAGCAGACCAGTCCCCAAAGGTGGCACCTGTTCACAAGCATGACGTATGTGCCAGCCATCGCTTCACTCAACCATATTGTAGGGAATGTAACGACCCGCCACATAGCGCCACCACCCCAGTGACATTTTAGTAAGCATGGTATGAAGTATGAATAAAAAAAAATCGCCTACGATAACTGGCGGTTAGCTCAGTTGGAAGCGGACGCGCAATACGTAAAGACTCACACAGCAAGAGTAAATAAATTACATTTTCGGTCTTCTGTAAGGTGGAGGTATTTCACCAGTCGGACTGCTCCAGTTCAAGCGATAAATCGCTACGCCTTCTCTCAACGTTATCGAATTATTATTACGTTTGTTAAAGGTCAACTCGTGCGTAGATGCGCGCGCATCCGACTGGGTGAAGGCCGCGCAATATGGCCGCGCCGGCGCAAGCAATATACAGAGTTGCTCATAACCCTTAAGCAGGCAATGGGAAAACAGTTACCACCCGAAATTGATCCTTATGACCTTGACTTATCGGAGAAACCCAATAAAAACTTGAGGCTGCTGTCCGTTGGAGCAAAGGTCGCGGGTTCGATCCCGGGACAGACATTTGCTTTTGTATCTTTGTTTAGCCAAAAATGTATGTTTACTAAAGTCTTGAGTATATGTATGCAGTTTGAAGGGCTCGTGCCGAATGAGGTCATTCGAGAGAACTCCTCACAGCTCCTCGTTCATCAGAACCGTTGCGACACGCCCACGGCATGAACTGTTAAGGGGTAGTACTTCAGAAGCCGAATGGATTCTTACTATAAGTGCATTACGCCGCAGTATGGTATATCTGTCACCGTAAGATTGTAAAAATCGTTAGATTACAATCTACCTCGCGAGATTGTAAACTATCGACAGATTGTGAACCGTAACTGGGGATTGCAATTTAACGGATTATTTTTCGCTTTATTGTAATCTATCGAAGTGAAACCGTTAAATTACAATCTGTTAGGCGTCAAACTGTCAACTGTCTGAAAGCTCTTCCTGATTGGTCGGTTTATTGTATGAGCGACCAATCACGACCAGCCTTTCTATGTCCGCGTAAAGTTAGGAATGAAATTCAATTCAAATCATTTCTTTTATTTAAAGAAATAGAGATGTCGTTTAAATAAAATAAATTCACTTCAAAAAATCTTCAACTATTTATTTACTATGTACTAGGTAATCAATAATCCTGACATACGTTGAGAAATAATTGTACCGAAATATTTATTCTTCAAACACTCAAAATTATAATTGAAAATTACAATAAAATGAAACAATTATTTTGTCTTTTACCACAAATTAAAATTGGAAAATATTAAGAAACTTTTATAAAAAAATATTTAGTCCTTTAAACATACCATAAATTAATAGTATAAAAACAACAAACGAAATAACAAACAAATATGGCGAATGACAGGGCGGCGGGGGGCACATAACTCTCAACCAATCAGCGCGCGAAATGCATTTCGTTCTACGTCAGTTCACAATTTGACCGATTCCTATCGATAGATTACAATATTGCGAAAAATAATGCGTTAAATTGCAATCATAATGTTACGGTTCACAATCTGTCGACAGTTTACAATCTCGCGAGATAGATTGTAATCTAACGATTTTTACAATCTTACGGTGACATATCCACGCATGCCGGCGGCTTATAAATAGATATTTAAATTATTATAACACTGAATTGTATAATTTTTGCCGTAGCGGGAGGGATGAGACCTGGGGACCTAAGACACAGGGTTTGCCAAGTTTAGACACCAGTCTCCCGATCACTGTGTACCTAATGACAAGAATAGTAATGTGTATCTTGTAAGGGAGAATAAATAAGATTTTTTTCTGACTGCCTGGCCGCTGACTTTGCCGCCGGCTTTTCTACACCGTGCCGAAGCGGCATGCCGCCGGCATTTGAACAGCCGCCGGATATGTGTGGATATACCATACTGCGGCGTAATGCACTTATAGCAAGAATACTTTCGGCTACTTGTGAAGGGCTGGTACCATCGATATTACCGTAATAAACTGTATTACGATAATATCGATGTTATCAATATTACAAATTAACAAATACAATTGATTGGAAGCAACTATCGATAGTCTCGATACTATTTTACTATTGATAGTACCGACATTACAAATAAGCAAATACAATTGATTGGAAGCATTAATATCGATAATATTGTATCATATACTATACTATAGCATCGATTTTTTTTTAAATTACTATCGTATCGACAGTCTAGCAATCTTTGATTACTTTAAAGAAACAATAACATTTCATCCCACCTTACAGTGTGATATTCCAACTTCCCACTTTAACGCATTACATCTATATACCTACAACAAAGTACAGGTATAAACTCGTATAAAAAATATCAGTTTCAAAATTGAAGGAATTTGCAATAAAAAAATGGTAGATACTGATTTTTAAAATAGTAATTACGACTACATAATGTGTATATACGCGTAAATTTATAAAAGAAAACTAATATATACTATATGTGTACCGTTAAACTTAGCCTTAACAAAGTACCTCCAGAGATGGTACCGCGAGGCAAGGTCGCGAGACATCGTCTAGTCGCCACTAAGCTTTAATTGTAACAAGTTCTGTAGCAACACGTTTTTCTTATAAATCTTTGAATTGTACAGTTTCATCTCTCGCAATCATATGATTAAATATCTCTATTTCTAGTGTGATCAGTTATACAGTACTAGCTGTGCCCGCGACTTCGTTCGCGTGGACTACATCCTTTCATGGATATAGTCCAAGTTTAATATTCGAAACAAAAAGTAGTCTATATTTTAATCCAAGTTTCGAGCTATATTTGTGCCAAATTTCATATCTCTAACTTCAAAAATAAACATTTTTCCATATAAACTTTCAAAGGTGGTATTACCCCATCCCCCCCTTATTTTCTAATAAAAAGTAGCCTATGTCCGTTCTTGAGATTCAACGTATACCCATACCAAATTTCATCAAAATCCGTTCAGCCGTTTAGGCGTGAAAGAGTAACAGACGGACAGACAGACAGACAGACAGACAGACAGACAGAGTTACTTTCACATTTATAATATTAGTATGGATTGTAGATTTGAATATGCAAACTATAAACTGTTGAAAAAATTTATAGTACGCAAATATAGTATATTTTTCTTATCTCGAAATCCTATCAGGTTTGTGCGAAAAAAATTATTAATGTAGTTTTTTTCCATATTGCACCTCAAGACTGACCTGATGTTAAGTGGTAATTAGGTCCTAGCTTAAGGGCGACAAGCACAGCATAATAAAGCTGTTACTGCACTTGTCGCCCTTACCTTTAAGGCTTGACCCCTACTACTAGTGTAGCAACCCACCGGAGCTCTGTAAACCTTACTCACACGCAGGAACACAACAACACCGAAGTGATTGATATTTGGCTCTTCTCTTCTGTAAGGCGGAAGTATTTCACCAGTCGGGCTGCTCCAGTTCGAGCGTCTATCCGGCTTTCACAACTTTAGGTGTAAAAGGTTCTTGTGCCTGGTTCGAATATTTTACTCGTAATGACTATCCAGTTTTCTTCAACCGAGTACGAGTTGTTTCTAATATCAAAATTACTTCCCATATCAGCTGTCATCAGTCGTTCTTTATTACAGTTCGTAACTAGAGCCGATCGTTTTTCAAATATTGGAACAGGGCACAGAAAAGACCTTCCTTTACCTATCAGGGAATCTGAGTCCCTTCCCATTTTCAAATCAAGAGTAAAAACTTTCTTTCTTTCAAATCCGAACTTGTATCCTTTATCAAAGTATTTAAATAATGCTAAGCTTTGTTGGTAATTAATTTAATTTCATATATTTATTTCTATTTGTTTATATCATAAATACTTTATGGAAATTTATATATTTATTTATTATATAGGTATTTATTTGTTTATTATAGTTTTATTTATCTTTACGTATTTTTTTTTTAATTTCTATCTTGTTATGGTATTTATATTGATATTTTCTGTTAGTATTTTTCTCAAGCATTTGGCACGGCTGTACCCGTTTCTCGATGTCTACTATTTCCTCTACCTAAAGGTTGTCTGGAAGAGATTGCTCTCTAGCAATAAGACCGCCTATATTGTACTTAAATATGTCTGTAAAACCAATTTCTGTTAATTTTCTGTGCAACAAAGTGTATCTATCTATCTATCTAAAAGACATAAGATACTTTTTGTTTTGAAAATAAGGGGGTAATATAATACAGCCCTTGAACGTTAATATGGAAAAGTGTTTATTTTTTAAGGATATGAAGTTTGACGACATTTGTGTTTTAATTACTTTGAAGATGATCAATGACTAGTATAGTAGATATGGTAAAAAAAAAATATTTCGAGAATTGTCAGCTCGGCTTATTGAGGTTTCTGGTGACCAGAATTCTGGCAATTGCCTCGGCCAACGCATTAGTCTGGCTATCCATAGAGGTAACGTTACCAGCATCCTGAGCACACTTGATACCGGAGTTTTATTTTATCCTTTTTTAGAATTATATTTTTATTTATTTATTTATATAGGACAACCAACAAATCTTACACTAAAAAATAACATTACATACAAACTTGAAATAAAGTCTAAGTGCAGATTTATTTACAGGCTGCCACGACTTGCATATGTGAGGTAATTAATTTTGTTATAATATAAGTGTGTATGTAGGTATTACTGTGTTTAGAAAGGTAGGTAAAGATATAAATTAACTAAATATAAAATAAGTTACAGTTACTGAGCAAACAAAGTTAATTACCTTTTAAAAATTTAGTAATAAGTTAGTGTATGATGTAAAAAAACACTTACCATGTAAACCATTAAGCGCCTTTTGTCCCGAACTTGGCTTCAGCCTCTTCTGATACCTGTAACATATATTTTTTAATAATTTTATGCCCAGTTCAGATATGATAGCGAGCAGGCTGGACTGTCGCTGTATGAGTTATTGCAGCACTACTTCTGCTGGAGTTGTGCATTACTCATTACGTTTTAAAAAGAATTGTACAAGCATAGGTTAAGTTTTTTATAACTAACTAAAATGAGTCTTGTTATTTGAAAAAAAAAATAGAAAAAAAATAAATAAAAAATTGAAAAACAATCCGTTCTAGTTACGGCTAGTAATAAATTATACGAGGCGTAAGCTAAAAACGATTGACAGAAGACTGATGACAGCTAATATCGAAAGTAAATTATTAACGAATCGTAGTCGGTTGGAGAAAAACGGATACTTAGTAATCTTTGACCGATTACTAATCGTATAATATTAGAACCGGGCGTTAGCAAACGGACATTCCGCCTGAACAAATTACTATCAGAAACACCAAGTTTATTTACAAGCAATTAAATAGATTAAAAATGACAATCTCATCAATCAATTATATAAAAATGATTCGCAAAATGTGTTGGTAAGCGCATAACTCAACAACGCCTAAACCAATTTGGCCAATTTTTTTTTTTAAATGTTCGTTAAAGTCCAAGGACGGTTCTTACGTCGAAAGGCGAAAGAAAAAATCGAATAATTACCGGGAAAACCCTAAAAACAGACCTTTTCTTTTTCATATACAAACGTTTTCTAACTAAAATTTAAAGTCAAGCTACATTCCAAATCTATTTGACAGGACGAAGTCTGTCGGGTTCGCTAGTAATTAAATAAAATCGCAGCATCGATATATATTTTTTATAGAAGCGCAGTATATTGGCTCCTCCCAGGCTGATGGTAAGCAAGATGACAACGGATTTGATATCAAAATATCCTATCCGATAGCATCGCCATACTGGCCCGCGAGATGTTTCTTAACGCTCCTTTTGAAGGAATCCATGTCAAAGGAAGAAAAAACACATGATAAAAGTATCATATATGTTACTGTAGTATCTTATGTATATTTCTACTAAATGTCATTCAAAATCGTTCAGAAGTTTTTGCGTGAAAGACTTATAAAAAGATATTTTCACAAACTTTTCGCATTAATATTAATATAACGTTTTTTTTTTCATATTACACTTCAAGATTGACCTCTTCCCACCTGATGTTAAATGGTAATGAGGTCCTAGCTTAAGGGTGACAAGCACAGCATAATAAATCTGTTACGGCTTGTCGCCCTTACCTTGAAGGCTTGACCCCTGCTACTAAACACCCCCTAGGAGCTCTGTAAAACTTACTCACACGCAGGATCACAACCACACCGAAGTGATTGTTATTTGGCTGCGGTCTCATGTAAGGTGGAGGTATTTCACCAATCGGGCTGCTCCAGTTCGAGCGATAAATCGCTATGCCCTACCTCTCTTTAAAATGTATGTTTCTATCAAATTTTATCAAAATACATTTGTGTGCATTTGTGTGCATCCATACATTCTTACATAGTTTTGGCGTCTATAATTTCAGCAGGATTATCTCAAAACGTTTCTATGCTTTATTTTCAATTAATATTGAATCATTTGATATAACAAACTAGCGGTCCCGGCGAACTTCGTATCGCCTTAGAGGATTTTCCCGCTTTTCTGTTGATTTTTTTCCTGAATTTTCTTTGCTATAAACCTCACGGAGCCCGAGACCTTTCCAACGAATGCAAAACCGTGGAAATCGGTTTGTGCGTTCTGGAGTTAAAGCGTCAGGCAAGAAAACCCGACTAATTTTTATATAGTAGATTATTATTCAATATCTGGTATTTTTTATGGTGCATCACAAATACCTATAATAACCGAACCTAAACAATAAGTTGGCCACAAATTTAATAAGTGAGCCACTTGCGCTTTTGTGGCCAAATTAATAAAAAGATGCTTGTGAAATTATTTCTCTTTTTTATTTACTTACTAGAATTTGGTTATAATGCGATATAAAGCACAACTATAAGAAAACTTCTCATTTCCACGGAAAAATCTAAGAAGCGCGATGTAACGCTGGATTTAGTTGTTAAACAAAAACTGAATGGTACACTATATTATATACGTAGATATAAAAAAACAGTTTAGACGCGAAAACAAATCGTACGTCATCCCTCAGGAATTCCTCATTTTTGGGGATTCATTATCGTATCATTTAGCTCCTAAATTTACATGTTTATATTCGTTTGCAATATTTTATCTTGTTTAAAACGACACACAGCGCCATCTCCAATCCATCCATCAAGCAAACTATATTTTTGTTTTCCCTCGGGAATATAATATTTTTCCGGGATAAAAATTACCCTATTATTTAATACGGACTTCTAACTTTACGTCTGCAAAATTTCAAAGCAATCGGTTCAGAAGTTACGGCGGGAAAGCGTAACAGACAGACAGAGTTACTTTCGCATTTATAATATTAATAGGGGTTAAATGTTCGAGAACATCACATACATTGCTCTGATTCTGTGGTAAGTAGTTTAAGCACTTGTGTTACAGTAATCAGAAACAACGACGTACCACAATCTTCTTCTTCTTCTTATATATAAAAATGAATCGCTGTTCGTTAGTCTATATAGTTAGGTATAACCTCTCAACCGATTTTGATGTTATAGGTAATAATAGGTTAGGTATACGTTGAACTTCAAGAACGGACATAGGCTACTTTTATTTAGAAAATCAGGGGGGGGGGGGGGTTAATACCACCTTTGAAAGTTTATATGTTTATTTTTAAAGTTAGACATATGAAATTTGGCACAAATATAGGTCGAAACTTGGATTAAAATACAGACTACTTTTTGTTTCGAATATTAGGGGAGATAGGGGAAAACCGACCATGAAAGGATGTAGTCCACGCGAACGAAGTCGCGGGCACAGCTAGTATCAAATATTACAAAAAAAATATTGCTTACTTACCAAAAACGAAATGTCCATCATGATTCTGCATTTGAAGAATATTTTCATATTATATTATTTATTATGTAAATTACTTTTAAAATATCAACTAATACTGGCCTTAACAGTTAAAATACTATTTAGTTCACATAGTTACAAAAATATATTGGCAAAGTTAGGTTACTGACCAATTTTTTAATGTTTAATACTTTACATGACTACTTTTAAAACAAATATATTTTTTTTGCACTATTTATATATTAGAAAATTAGCTCCCATTTTTCTTGAGCCTTTTTTAATCTGTAACAAACAAAACAATAATTAAGAATACATTAACATATTCGCATCTATAGGGAACTAAATCAAAAATTGAAATAACATTTATCTCAACTCAAAACTCAAACTCAAATATTTCTTTATTCAAGTAGGTTACATATAACACTTTTGAATCGTCATTGAATACAATGCAAAGTGATTCTACTGCCGGTTCGGAACCTATATGTACCGAGAAGACACCGGTAAGAAACTCAGCAGATCATTTACAGTATCAGTATCTAACTTATTGCTATGTGTAGCTCACTTTGGACCAAGTCATATAGTTTTGGTTTTGATGAGTGATGAAACAAATAAGTACTAAGTAAGTTTTTACTTTCGAGAGGTAAGCTGGAGCAGACCAGTCCCCAAAGGTAGCACCTGTTCACAAGCATGACGTATGTGCCAGCCATCGCTTCACTCAACCATATTGTAGGGAATGTAACGACCCGCCACATAGCGCCACAGTGACATTTTAGTGAGCATGACTACTCCATCTCCCCATAATTTGTAAGTATTTATTATCTAAATTAAATTCATCAAACAATCAAAAAATCTTTTAGCTTCATTAGTACACCATAAATATATTTAGGTAATTCCTACGGTACTCAGGGACACGTACATTCGTTTTTCGCCTCTCGCAAAAAGTATTTTTTTAAGTTGACTCTGTTTAAGATTGTTTACGTATATTTTACTGATATTTGTTATTTTTTCTTTTATTCTGTTACTTATCAAATAAACTTTTTGTTACTTTTTATGGCGCCATTCACCACAAGGTCTCGCCTGAAAACCAGTGCTGATGCAGCATTGCGCTGCACCAGGTCATGCTGAGGCTGGGACCTTTTGGCACATAAATGTACCTTATCTAAGTACTTACTATATAAGAAAGAAAGAAAGAAAGAAAGAAAGGAACATTTATTACTAAAAGACATCACAACATTGTCAAGTACACATATACAGAGAGGAGACAAAGAGATAACGACAAAAAATATATATATACAATAAAACGAGAAATCGATCTCCTCGCGATCTCCTCGTCAGCCGGGCGGTGCAGATCATGACAAAGCGTAATGTCCCAAATAAAAGGGCCTCAGTCAGCATAAGTCATGGCCCACGGCGCAGGCCATGACGCTGGTTTTCAGTGAGTCCTGCCGAGTGATTACGCACAAATATATATGTACAAAAGTTGTGTGTCTATGTGTGCCAATAAATGTTTTTTCTTTCTTTCTAAGATATAGAGGTGCAAATTAGAAACATACATGACTGGTGTACAAGTTATTCAAGATACAAACAATGCCTCTTGCGGGATTCTAAGGTAGAGCTCAAAAACTGAATTCCTACACACGTTTGTTCGACGTTACGCTACTCCGACAAATCGTTACTCCGACAAATGCATATTTTTTATATATTACGTCTATTTTTATGCATTGAACTAGTCCACTTAGATCAGAACTAGTTAGGTTACACCGCAGTAAGGTCACATTCAGTTTGGTTAGGTTAGGTTCGTTTAATAAGCCTCCTTCTACGAAGACGTCATGTCGCAGGAGGCCGCAGAGCGTGGGCGGGAGAACGATCCTTCCGCTCCCGCCTGCCGTCGAAGAAGGCGGCTGAGGGCGCGGTGGCAATATGACCGCGCCCAGCTACCGCGTGGGGACCGGCCGGCTGATGGTGTGAGGGCACCTCAGCTGGCATTGCACCGGTCTCCACTGCGAGGTGGGGATGGATCCGTTGGACCGGCGATCCCCAGTCTCCCCCCGAACACAATGGGGGGAGCAGACGGATCCGCATAAGTGGCTATTCCGCCGGCGGCGTTGTGGAAGTAAAGGCTAAGCCGATCTCCCATAGCGCCGCCACTAAGGCGATGAAGGTCCAACTTGGGGGTTTTAGTGGGTAGTCCTGCCCTTTTCAGGGCAGGCAGTCCCACACACGCCGCCACCCTCCCTCATCAACATCAACGCATTTCACCCCGTCAACAAAAAAAAGGTTCGTTTAATAAACATTCGTCGGAGTAGCGTAACGTTGAACAAACGTATGTCAAAATTCAGTTTTTGAGCCAACCTTCAGCTTAGCCCTACCCTCGTGAGATGTTATTCGAGAAAATGTTGTTGTTTTAAAATACATGATTCAGATTTTACCTGTGAAATTCAATTTTAGCAAGTCAATAGCAGCATAACTGAATAAAAAGTTATGTACGTGCGTGTCAAAGCGACACCAATTTGAAAGCCAAATTTCATTTAAATATTTATTACACTGTGAAAGGACATCAAAAATAGCTTTAGTGTTATTTTGTGTGCTGAATAGACGGTCACTTGATCAAATAATAAGACACATTAACTCTTGCTTAAAGCATAAATCATTTTGGGATAGGAAAATATACCATATATTTAAATAAATAAATAATAAATATTGAACAACATCACATACATTGCTCTGATTCCGTGGTAAGAAGCTAAAGCACTTGTGTTACAGAAATCAGAAACAACGATGGTAACACAAGACTTGCGACAATATAGAAAAGTTCGTTTCCCATATTGACCAGACCGGGATCGAGCCCGGAAACTCAGAGATGGCGCGACGCCAAAGTCCGGTACGCTCGCCTCAGCTACGGAGGTCGTCATATTTATATAGAATATTGTCTCAATGTCTATAAATTTTCATACCAACCTATTAAGAATTTATTATAATCAAAGAGTAAAAAATATGCACACATCTTTCAACATTCATCATTGCTTGCATTATTTTGTTTGTTGAAATTAAGAAGGTATTTAAAATAAGTGAACTGGTCAAAACGCGACACCATTTTTATTTAGTAGTTAATACGAACTAGTTACTGACCGACGTTTCGGTTAGGTTGCACCAACCGTGCTCACCAGCTGACTCAACATCGGTCAGTAAAGAGTTTGTATTAACTACTAAATAAAAATGGTGCCGCGTTTTGAAAAGTTTACTAATTTTAAAGGTTTAAAATGGAATGCAAAAGTCTTAAAGTTTATAATTAAGTAGGTAGCTTTGATATACATAGAAAACATTGTTACATGTTTAGAAGGATCCTTTGTGATCACTTAAAAAGATTTGGCAATGTTAATCACTATAAATGTTTTATTATGAATGTTAAAAAGGAAATAATGACAAACCAACAAGTCACTCTGCTATATGTATAAAGGAAGCCTTTTATAAAACATAGTGGCTTGTTGCAGGCTGTCCCAATATTTACTTAAATCTTTAAAACGACAGTATGTATTTATTTTGATGTGTTTTTAATAAACAGAGTGATTCTAGGGCGGTCTATACCTCCTGGTCAAGTAATCTATATCACTCATTTAATGCAAAAGATGCAATCCCAAATAGCTTTATTTAACAGGACGGCAAAAACAAAATAAAAATTAAACTAATAGATTTTTTTTATTTTTCAAAGGTCATCTATTTGTGTTATACATCATTGAACTGGAACTATCAAAAAATATTATAAAAAATACCTCAATTCGTTGTATTAATTTTTTTGTTTTCACATCCTGTAAAATAAAGGTATTTGGGATTGCATCTGTTTTGCATTTAATGATTATGTCTGAATGTATGTTTGTTACTTGTTCTTATAAAAACTACTGCACCCAATCTCGAAAGAAATCCCTAATTGTAAACAGGGACCACTAAAAAATATAATTTAGAACTGAAGAAGATGAAAATTTTCTTTTTCATCAATAAATATTTTTGTTTACTTATATGGCATTGTGGTCATTAAAATTAAAATCAACTTTTTTTATGTATCAGTACTGAAAACTTCACTGAGATGTCAGACACAGTCATATCTCCATTTTAATGTTTCTAATAAAACATTTATAGTGATTAACATTGCCAAAACAATAGACACAATTCACTGTGTGAATGTGGCATAGATGAGGGTACCCCAGACTACTGTTTTTTTAGCTGTCAATAGTATCCTCTATCTCTTTATGATATTATTCCCTCCGATGTTCCCCGGCCCTCTTAACCTTAACTTTATCTTAACTCTTTCTTCTTCTAAATACATTAAATATGTATGTAACTATATTAGTACATGATATTAGACTATGATTTCCTCTACCCTCCTTCCATAAATGTTGTGTCGTCTTTAACATGTTGTTTGTGTTTGTTTTAGGTTCTTAATGAAGACAAAAGAGGAACCAATAGCCCAAATCACCGCGCAGTCTCCTTTTGTGGCGTGTCTCTCTAAACACTTGACATTGGCGGAATCACTGCGTTGTTTTTAAACCGGGGATAGAGACCATACTTTACTACTACTCACTTTTTAGAAGGTAGTGTTAATCACTTGGTAGAAGGATGTTTCGGTAGTTTTCAAACAAGTAACAATGTTTTCTAAGTATATCAAAGCTAAATACAAAATATCTGAACAGCATTGATTGATCCTGAACTACAATGGTAAACTTTTTAGGGTTTACACAATAACATAATCAGAAACGATGAAAATTACTAGGAAGGATGTTAGTACCTGACAAATGGCAATAAATAGCAGTTAGATGGTACCACATACAATGCTATAGATTTAGGCAAAGATTTAGGACAATAAAATGAGAATTTGATTTAGTAAATGCGTTGTTTAGTATTGCAATAAAAATGTGAGTTTGAAACAATGCCAGCATAAAGCAAGATCACAGAATTTAAATGATATTTTTTAAAAGGAACAAATGTAAACTATTAAGACGATTCAACCAATCATCAACACATTAGTGATGGAATAAAAAAACGTTCCATTAGCAACTTGTTGCGTGAAAATACAAACACTTAGTTTCCTGTTACTAAAGTGAATCCATGTTACTTTTTTTCCATTTTTATACGAATAATCAGTGACATAACCGTTGTAGACGGCCACTTCATGACCATTCACTATTGGGGTGTAGCACGAAGCAAGAAAGCAGCATTTTATTACATTGAGAACGGCAAAAATGTTGTAAAATTGATCTTGCAGTAACTTAGACATGATGGAAATCAAAACGTACCTTTCTTCGAGTTTTTCCAACTTCTAAGCACCAATAATAGGAACACTAGTAAAAATACACTTTGACACACATGTTTTGATATTTATAATATAATTTCAAGCAATAACTTCATTGCAAAAAAGCGCAACAAGTTTTCTCGTCACGTCACGAACGACGTAAATATTTTCATTGAACTGTCAAAATTATATTAACCGACCGCAGACACATTACACTGCTTATTACATGGCTACACGTGACGAGCCGCCTCCCAAACTCGGCCGGCTAACAAAAAAAAGTTATCACCGAAAAAGTTTTGTGTGCCGCCAAAAATATGCAAAATGCGTTTTGTTTTTCTTGAGCAACTTTTAATGGCGCGGTTTCAGGAAATTCCTGATTATTATTCGTGTTGAAACTCTTTCGCGCGCCGGACCGCTTTCCGCCCGCAGCGGCCTTCTAATACTGCTCGAAACGCGTGATAGTAAAATAAGCGGGCGCAAGCATCCACCGCTCGCCTCGGCCGGTTTTGCGTACAAACTAAAGCGCGGATTATGTGCAGCCCACGAGGTACAATGCCATAATAATTACGGGGACAATTACCAATACAAAACGCTCTCGCTAGTGTCTAAGGCCGAATTGCCCGCTTTTTGTATCCATACAGCCACTGACCTTAATCGACCTTATTTGAATCGTCTGTGAGCTCTGTATAATCTTCTAGTTAACAAAGAAATGTACCTACACAACAATTAGCAAGTTTAATCGCTGATAGTCGTAACTTAAATTGGTAATCTCAGGTCTTTATAATTTTAGATTTTTTGTTCCCTGCAGCAGAGAGTTTATTGAAAGAATCATGACAAATTACCTGATTTAGGTAGGTAGGTACATGCATAATTATATTTGGCTGGCTTTTTTTCCTTCTTGATATGAAATAAATAGGTACCTACGTAGGTATATAGGTACCTCTTTTTGTGAAGAGGGAATGCTTTGACGCATCGTACCGTCACCCGAGAGAGGGTGGTGTGTGTGGGACTCCCTGCCCTAAAATTGACAAGATTACCCTAAAACCCCCCAGTCGGACTTATCACATTGTGTCAGTCTTATTATTTTCGGCCCAGCCAACATTAAACCTTTATTTACCTACTTAATATAGCAGCATTAAATGATGAGAGTATTGAGTACCTATTTACCGCCGCTGGAAATCAAACTCACTAGAGTCTGTTCAACTGATAGATAACCAACTTGCCTCGAATTGAAATCAAACGCTGTATAAAAAAAAATATCTACTATTTTTAAATTTAAATTTTAAAGATCCCCCCCCCCCCATGCTAACGCACCGTAATATTTTTCCGCCCCTCTCCCCAAAAAACACGTAACAATCAAGTGATAATTTTTAGGGATTCTCCATGAAATATTAATGAAAACGTCTGCCAACTTGCGAGAGCAAATTAAAAATAACGTCTGCACTCTGCAGAGTCAACAATCCAGGAATTCCCTGTAAACCCACGAAATTTGGGAGTTTTCATTCCCTATTTATTTAAAATAAGTAAAAATGTTACGTAACCTGTTTTAAGACAGACCTTCTCTCGCCCCTGTAACGCATCGTAACGATTTACAAGACACCCCCTTCCCCCAAATTGCGTTACGTAATACTTGAACGCTACCTTTTTCAATAGTTTTTAATCCACGTCTTGCTTAAAGCTCGTCCCCATATGCCCTTCTCCACGTAATCAACCGAGAAACTAATTAAGATACCTTCCATTACTGGTCTCCGTGATTTAAACACTATAATACAGCCTACTTTCACCCGTGAATTACGCTTACTAAACCCAGTTACAAGCGCAAATGTAAAATATATGTTGGACATTGTTAATACATAGTGCTAAAACAGCTTTCCCGTAAGGATATAGCTTTGTCGATAACTTTAGGTATAACTCGAAGCGAGAAAGTAGTTAGCTTACTGGTAAGAAAGCGCCTGGAGGAAAAAAATAGCAACAATTTTTAGTTGGGGTAAATTGCGATGAGATTAGATGAGAACCTAAGACTTCCACGACAGGTTAGATTACTCAAAATGTATGTTTGAGTCAACAGTTAGATTACCAAAGAATATAAAATACGTTCCTCTAACTGAAAACTTCAGGAACTAAAAAAATATAAGTACATTTCGAGCAAACAAGTGGTATTTACGAATTTACTGTCTCGAATTAAATAGCTACACTTCATTAACTCTCAAAAGTTCTAATTTAACAAGCTGATGAACACGTTACCCTCTAGAATACCTCTTTAGACTTTTAATATCTGTGCTATATATTTTGAAAAAAAAATCCGTCATATCAAAAAAATATTATATTTGAAATTTCTGTAGCGCAGGTGCCCGAGATCAAAAGTAGTGACCTATTTGTCTCGCTCCTACTAGACTCCACTAGTGTTATGTATGCGTTCCTGGTATTTCTGAGCGATATGTATGGGAATTGCTCAGTGTTCCTAATATGAAAAGATAGATAGATGCCTTTTATGGTCTATACTTACTCGTATTACTAGGTTTAGGATGATTTCTATAAACATATACCAGGTGTCTACTACTAGGCTCCATGAGTGTAATGCGTTCCTGGTATTTCGTTAGAAATACTAGGGCGCATCTTTCGAGGATTTAACTTACTTTTTTAGGTAGTCTTGCTTCCCTAATTGGTTGCTTCAATGAAACTCCGATGAGAGTAGAGAAGAGAATGTGTATATTGGTAAAACGAATCAAATTATGTACAATAAAATGGAGTATAACTAGTGGGTAGTAAAACAATATAAACTTATAACTAAAAGAAACACCAGAGGGCGTTGACGCGTCGATCAGCCGGTCGGCGCGCGCGACGCGAACTCGCACACGCATAAATAGGCGCGGCCGGTAGGTCCGCGCTCAAGCAGTCACACGGACGGGGCTATCACCACCGGCCTTGGGGGGTCCCCTAGCCGACGTTAGCCATCGCCCCCACCCACCCCACCCTCTCCCTTATCCCATTCCTCGGGTACTGTTTGGGCGCTTAGGGCTTCGGTCCGCAGCTACCCTCTGTGCCTGAGGCAGGTAGTTCCCTTCGCACAATAAGATCGGCGAAGGTGTCCAAGCTTAGGGAACACAGTAGGACTCACCCTTCCCACCTATTCCCGGTGGGGAGGCAAACTCACCAGACACACCCCCGGGCCCTCAAACCCGGGGCGTAGTAGGCCAACTTAGGAGCGATTGCCACAGTTTCTTGTCGGTTCTTCTGTGGAACGCAACGCGTTTGAACCGACATTAGTTTTTTCGTCAGATAAGTTGTCTGTTCGGTCGTGCGCCATGGCGCCGCCCAACCCCGTTCTGGCGAAAATCGCCGAGGCCCTAGAAAAGGACCCCGGTCTGATAAGCGCCTTCATGGCCCTCATAAAGGGGGCCGCCATGAGGAAAAAGGTCGATCACCACGATGAGCTTCCCCCTTCCCCCCCTTCCCCCCCGCCTACTCGTGATTCTGACATGGAGGTCACGCAGGTAGACGCGGAGCTATCTTACTCGTCCACTTCCTCTGACGAGTTTGCATTGGTCCAAGGGACCAAGGGCAAGCGCGCCAGAAAGTCTAAAGCGAAGGCCGACAAAGCCGCCGCCGCCCCCTCAGCCCCCTCAGGCTCCTCCTCCCCCGCACCCCTGCAGGCACCTAAGCCTAAAAAGGCGGCCGTAAAAGGCAGCCACCTCATTTTTGAAGCGCCTCCCGCATCCCCATCTAAGCCCGAGCCCCAACCCCCTGTTTTTGCTTTAGACAAAAAAGAACCAGCGCCTCCCCCTCTCTTCATCCAAGAGAAGGGGAAGTGGCTGGAAGTTTCCAGGCGCTGTGTCGCCCTTAATATCAACTACCTGTCTGCTAGAACTACCCAGGTAGGCATCAGAGTTGCGGTCCAGACGTCAACGGACCACCGCCGTTTTACTACCCTGTTACAGGAGATGAAAGTAGGTTTTCACACCTACGCCCTCCCGGAGGACAAACTCCTCCGAGTCGTCCTCAGAGGAGTCCCAAGGGAGCTCCCCACCTCCGACATCCTATCGGACCTGAAGGTCCAAAACCTCCCTGTCAGAGAGGTGCATCGCATGCACCGCCGCAACTCCGACCCGTTCGATATGGTCCTTGTGATCCTGGAGCGCAACGACTCCGGCAAGGCCATTTTCAACCTCAAGACTGTATGCCAGCTCTCTGGCATCACAGCTGAGCCCCCCCGCAAAGGCGGCCCCCCAGGGCAGTGTCATCGCTGCCAACTTTACGGGCACTCAGCCCGCAATTGTTTCGCCAGGCCCAGGTGCGTCAAGTGCCTGGGAGACCACGGCACCTCCGATTGCCCGCGGCCTAAGGACCGTTCACTGTGCACGGAGCCGCCCAGCTGCGTCCTGTGCGGGGAGACCGGGCACACCGCGAACTATCGCGGTTGCCCGAGGGCCCCGCGCGCGAGGCGTGCGGCGGCTCCGGGCGCGGTGACCCGTCCGTGGCCAACCACCCGCCCTGCCCCTCCGGCACCTAACGATTTCCCTACGTTGGGAAATCCGGGCCCCATTTTAACCCCACAATGGAGGGTTGCAAAACAACCCCCCCCACCCCAGCCCGCCCCTAAAGCAGTCTCATCTGCCCCCATCCCGCCACAACCCATGACCGAGGCGCCGAGGCATTTCACGCCTACCGCCCTCCCAACTCCCTCCCAACTAGACGACTGCGAACTAGTCGCACGTTTCTTTAAGTTTGTCGACTTCGATGAAGTCAGCCGCTTAGCCGGCATCCTCAGACAAGCCGCAGGAAACCCTGAGGCGTTGGCCATTGCCGCCATGCAATGCCACGATTTAGGCCAAAAGTTGGCCCATTTCCAAATTAGCCCTTAAACCCACAACGGCCGCCGTGGCCGGTGTGGCCGAACAGCTCGCGCCATAATAACACAACAAACCGATATCCCGCCCTCGCCGACGAGGGCCCGCGACGCGATCCCCACTAGTAGTAGGTACCTTTTAAGAATCTCGAAACGTGTCGAGTCTTGTCTGTCCCCAAAAACTTAGAATAGTTATCACTCTCAACAACGGCCCGAGCCGAGGTTCGAGTTCCACTATGGAACGCCCTCTGGCAGTTGTTTAACTTATTAGGGGTGAGAGCCTTCCGCTCCCCCGCAAGCTCGGTGAAGATGAAAAGGCCATCTGAGGCCATCATCACATGTCCTTTAGAAAAAAAAAAAAAAAAAAAAAAAAAGTCCGCGCTCAGTTGACCGGCGGACGGCGAGGCGCGTGGATGTCGACGGAGCGGCGAGCGGCGCGCGACGTAAATACGTTGCTTTATGATTTGTGTGTAGATGATACAGTATGTAGCTACAGTACTCCCCCTCAAGCGAAGCGTACAGGCCTGATGATTTTCCTGCCGAATTTTGACGTCGTTGGCTGCGATGCATCAGGTTTCACAGATGGTGTAGGCAACTGCGGCGCGCTTGAGACTGGATCAGCTGTTGTGACGTCAGGGGCGTTGACCGTAAATGCCGGTTTAAGTCGGTCGATTGACACCACAGCTTCTCTTCCTGGGAGTTGCAGCTTGTAGTACTTGTCGTTGCGCTCCAGCACGGGGTACGGGCCTTCGTATGGAGGTTGAAGAGGCCTTTGTACAGCGTCGACTCGTACAAACACGGAGTGGCACGTAGGTAGGGCGTTGTGCACAAACATACTACGCTTGTTGCTATGCGGTAGGTATGTCGGCGTGAGCGATGTTATTGACGTGCGTAGTTGATCCACGAAGTCTTGATCCATGTTGCTTGATGATGATGATGTTGATGCGATGAAGTCACCAGGCAGGCGCAAAGCTTGACCGTAGATTAATTGCGCTGCACTGGTATTGGTGTCGGTGCGGATTGCGGCGCGAAGTCCCATGAGCACAGTAGGTAGCTCATGGATCCATTTGGTGTTTGACTCCAGACGAGACATCAAAGCGGCTTTTAAGGATCTGTGCCAGCGTTCGATGATCCCGTTGCTTTGCGGGTGGTAGGCAGTCGTTCGAGTTTTTTCCGCGCCCAGTAGGTGTGTAAGGGCGCGAAACAGTCGACTCTCAAACTGGCGGCCTTGGTCGGTTGTTATTGACTTCGGACAACCGAATCTTGAAATCCAGGTATTGTTGACTTGTTCTGCGACCACTTCCGCGGAGATTTCTTGCAATGGTACAGCTTCGGGCCAGCGTGTAGTGCGATCGATCATTGTAAGTAGGTACCGGTGTCCGCGGTCGCTAGTTGCGAGCGGTCCAACGATATCAATGTGTAGGTGATCGAATCGGTCGCAGGCGGCGAATGTACCTACGCCTGTGTGCGTATGTCTTTGAATCTTCGCGCGTTGACAGGGCAAGCAGGTCTTTGCCCAGGTACCGACGTCGGTGTTCATCGATGGCCAGAAGAAGCGATGTTGGATCAATTTTCGTGTCGTCCGCGTTCCAGGGTGACTGACCTTATGCACGGCGTCAAATGCAGTGCGACGAAAGTCAGTAGGTAGATATGGACGGATGTGCGGAGTTGAAGTTTCGCAGTAGATTTCGTAGTCTGTGTTCGGCAGTTGAATTTTCTTAATTTTCAGGTTGGCTTGCTGTAGTAATGTGGGTAACTCGGGATCTTGATGTTGTGCTACGGCTAGTTGTTCGTAGTTGATGGGCGTCGGACACGTAATCGACTCGACACGTGATAGTGCGTCGGCGACTACGTTGTCCTTCCCGCTGATGTGACGGATGTCGGAAGTAAATTCGGCGATAAATAGTAATTGTCTTGACCGACGCGGTGTTTCGCTGTCTGATGTTGCTTTGTGAAGCGCGTAGATCAATGGCTTGTGGTCGGTGAATATTATTAGTTCTCTTCCTTCGAACATTTTTCTAAAGTGCTTCATTGCCATGTATATTGAAAGTAGTTCCCTGTCGTAGGTACTATACTTTTGTTGCGCAGTTGAAAACTTCTTCGAGTAATAGCCAAGAGGTTGCCACGACTTGTTAATGTACTGTTGTAGTACGGCTCCAGCGCAGGTGTTGGACGCGTCGCAAAATAGTGCGAGCGGAGCGGAGCTGTGCGGGTGTGCGAGTAGCGCGGCGTCTTGAAGGCATATTTTCGCTTGTTCGAATGCTTGAATGGACTCTGTCGACCACTTGATTTCGGTCTTATCGCGTTTCTTCGAGTTGTGTAAGTATTCGTTGAGCGGAGCTTGAAGTGATGCGGCGTTCGGTATGTGTTCACGGTAGTAGTTTATCATACCGAGAAAAGTTCTCAGTTGTTGAACTGTAGTCGGTCTTGGGTATTCGGTAATCGATGATATTTTCCCTTTTGGTGGGATGATGCCAGCTGACGAAACTTCATAACCAAGGAAGTTGACTGAAGTCTTGCCAAATACGCATTTTGACGGGTTGATCGTTATACCGGCGTCGTCTAGTCGTTGTAGAACGGTGCGTAGATGTTGTTGATGTTGCTCTTCTGATTCGGATGCTAACAACAGATCGTCGACGAACGGGAATACAAAGTCGAGTCCTCGAAGTACTTCATGGATAAACCGTTGAAAGGTTTGACCGGCGTTTCTGAGTCCCGGGCACATTCGAGGGAACTCGAATAACCCGAATGGAGTCACGATTGCAGTTTTTTCGATATCGGCTTCTTTGTTCGGTATTTGTTGGTAAGCTCTGTTCAGGTCTATTGTGGAGAATATGGTCTTTCCGGCGAGTTGATAGGTAAAATCTTTGATTCTTGGTATTGGATATCGATCTGGCTTCGTTATGGCGTTAAGACGGCGGTAGTCCCCACAGACTCTGAGATCGCCATTTTTCTTCGGCACGACGTGTAGCGGACTGGACCATGGGCTTTTGCTCGGTCGGCAGAGGCCCTGCTGCATCATCGACTCGAATTCTTTCTTCACGGCTTCGTATCGGTGTGGCGGAATAGGTCGAGCGCGACAGTGCAGCGGTGGTCCGGAGGTCTCGATGTGGTGTTCCACACGGTGATTCGGCGTGAGACTCATAGAGTTAAGTCTGGTGGTACCGGGAAATTCGCTCAGTATTCGGTGGTATGACTCTTCGAGATCGATGCTACGGACAGTAGGTACGTCCGTGTAGCGGCCAGGAGTGTGGATTGATAACTTGGTTACGTCATCAATCAGTCGTTGACTCTTCATGTCAACCAGTAGGTCGTGGTGGCACAAGAAGTCGGCACCGATGATGGGCTTGCTGACGTCGGCGATGATGAACTTCCATTTGTACGGTCTCCGTAGGTTGAGGTTTAACTCAAGGGTTTGTTCGCCGTAGGTGTTGATCGTAGTGTTGTTCGCAGCGTACAGGGTGAATGGCATCTTCTTCATTCTTGCTCCTCTCTTGCGTGGGATGACTGAGACGTTAGCACCGGTGTCGATGAGAAACGTCAGTCTTGAGTTCTTGTCATTCACGAAGAGACGGTAGGATTTGTTGCGAACGTCGGACCCCGCCTCGTCTAACGTTCGGTCGAGTTTACCGATGACGACGAGACATCTTTGTTCTTGTGTTGCGAGTCGGTAAATGCACATGGTGATTGGCATTTACGTGCGTTTCGCCCAAAACGCTCGTGGTAGTAGCAGTAGACGCGAGGCGAGCTCTCCGCGCCATGATAAGCGCGCGAGCGTGAGGCAGAGCGCGCGTTAGAGCGAGAGCGCTGCGCGGTGCGCCCGTAGGGTGAGCGCCCGCGGTGATAACGCGACTGATACGCGTTGCTTCGCAATTCGGCGACTTCGAGAGATAATTTGCGTATCTCATCGAGTAGATGCTGTGTGTTGATGGTATCTTGTGCTGATGATGCAAGTGCTGGATGCGACGAACGTGGTGTTGCTCGCGGCGACAGCGAAATGGCGCTGATTTCTTGCGTTTGTTCTAGCATCTTGTCTGCTAGAAGTGCGAGTTCGTCGAGTGCGGCGGTCTTGCTGATGCTGTCGCTGACCACGAGTACCGACCTCACGTGGGCAGGTAGGTGGTTCATCCACATGAGTCGGAGTGTGGACTCGGGGACTTTGTCGCGAGCGAGGTCTCGCATGCGACGTAACAGCTGCGACGGTCGTTGATCTCCGAGCTCCATTTCGGAAAGCAACTTTTGGAATTGCCTTCCTTCGGATTCCTCGTAGACGGAGATTAGTCTTTGCTTCAGCGCGTCATAGTAGTTCTCTGCCGGCGGGTTATACAGCAGATCGCTGATTTGCTCTATGTCGGTCTTCTCCAGCTGGGCGATGACGAGTTGGGCGAGTTGGGTTTGGCCTTTCTTCAATTCGCAGGTTGCAGCTTCGAACGTAATAAACCAAAATCGCGGTCTATCACGCCAGAACGGCGGTACGCGCATTGATAGCGCAATACCGGCGACTTCGGATGCCTTTGGAGTGGAGCCTGTGTCTTCAGCTTGAGCCATGTTGATGTTTGAAGTTAGTCTTCGAAGGTTGATTTTCTTCCAGAGAGGGGTCACCACTTTAGGTCTTGCTTCCCTAATTGGTTGCTTCAATGAAACTCCGATGAGAGTAGAGAAGAGAATGTGTATATTGGTAAAACGAATCAAATTATGTACAATAAAATGGAGTATAACTAGTGGGTAGTAAAACAATATAAACTTATAACTAAAAGAAACACCAGAGGGCGTTGACGCGTCGATCAGCCGGTCGGCGCGCGCGACGCGAACTCGCACACGCATAAATAGGCGCGGCCGGTAGGCCCGCGCTCAGTTGACCGGCGGACGGCGAGGCGCGTGGATGTCGACGGAGCGGCGAGCGGCGCGCGACGTAAATACGTTGCTTTATGATTTGTGTGTAGATGATACTGTATGTAGCTACACTTTTAAGGAAGTAAGATAACCCCTCACGTTTGACCACAATCTTATTTGATGGAAGGCATACATAACGTGACCATAATATGGTGACCGTATTATGTCCCGCTATCAGGCAGTCTGTCCCGGTGTCCCCCGCGAGACCGAAATTGTCCCGCTTTTGTAAACAAACCAAACGATAATTTAAAATGAATTCCTTCCACTCTTATATAAAAACTAGACCAGTTATTTCAAAACAAATTTGTTCTGCCGACAAAATATAAACTAGAATTCACGCCACTGTTAATTTTTCCTTGATTATTTTGAGTTATTCTATCTTCTATAATGAAAAACTTGTAAAACTCTAAAAGCGCTGAAAAAAAATGGTCTTGTTAGGCTTAGCGTAAGCCTAAGATGATACAATTTTGCCTAGATGATGTCTGTTCAATTTAGCCTTAAAGATATCAAGATTTTTAAGTTCCAGAAAACCGATTTCTACAGAAAGATTAATTCCTTAGCCGTTCGCAATAAAATAAGTCCACAATAAATAAATTAGATATCTTTTTATTGATCTAAATATGGATTCAACATTCAACATATAGTTAACAAATTGCTATCCCAATTCTTATAGCAACTTTTCAGTTTTATACTATACTTGACGACCTCGGTGGCGCAGTGGCTAAGGTAGCCGGCCAAAGCGCGAAAGGTCCCGGGTCCGATTTCCGGTCGGGTCAATTTGGAAAACGAACTTTTCTAAATTGACTTGAGTCTGGGTGTGCTGGGATGACGCCCCCAGTTAGTATCCGTCGTCTGGTACTCACAGTACAAGGGAAAACCTTAGTTTGAGACCAGGTGATTGGTGTGATTGTCTGGCGCATTTATTTATTTATACATTTTGAATTTTACAACATTATAATTTTGACGACCTCCGTAGCCAAGAGGCGAGCGGGCCGGACTTGGGCGCCACGCCATTTAAATTTAAATGGATTGGGTCCCGAGTTCGATTCCCGGTCGGGTCTACATGGATAACGAACCTTCTATATTGTCTCGAGTCTGGGTGTTGCGGTATCGTCGTTGTTTTTTCATTTCCATAACACAAGTGCTTTAGCTTCTTGCTACAGAATCGGCAAGGTATGTTACATGGTCATTAAAAAAATTAGTCTTCAGTTTTTCTCTTCTTCTTGAAATGTTCTATTCTTTCTTCTAAGCTCACTGAAAAAAAGGAAAAAATCACTGACACATGAAAGTCATAAGTCCGCCTAAATTGTACTTAATTATGTCTGTAAAACCAATTTCTGTGCATTAAAGTGTATCTCTCTAGGAGGAGCACTTTTGACATGCATTTGTCAAAAAATCTTTAGTATTTGTGATCATGAACCTAATTTATTTTGAAAATGTACGTAATTACACATTTTCTTGACCCGCCAATCAAACCCAGGACCCCGATCTACTGATCCAAAACAGTGGGATGATTTCTAAAGATAGCTTTTTTTTTATAGTAGCGCAGTGTCTTGGCTCCTCCCAGCCTGATGGTTAGCAAGAGAGGAACCCACATCGCGATGACAACGGATTTGATATCGAAATATCCTATCCGTTAGCATCGCCATACTGGCCCGCAAGATGTTTCTTCACGCTCCTTTTGAAGGAATCCATGTCAAAGGAAGGAGGAAACACATGAGCCGGCAACGAGTTCCACTTCTTTATTTTTCTTTTTTTATGGTACTATAACTATTATTAGTTATACCTAGTACCTTAAAGAAGTGGAGTTTCCACTCCACTTCTTTAAGGTACTAGGTGAAGTGAAGGTGTACTTATGTACACCTTCACGACCCCCATAGAGCATAGATTTTAAGTTTTAAGCCTCTTACTTCATAAATATATAGGACTTTATACATATTATCACCCTCGTTTTACCCCCTTACGGATGAAGTTTCGTAAACTCTATTCTTAGGGGATGTCTACACATATTAAGGAACCTATCTGCCAAATTTCAAATTTGTAGGTAAGTCAGTTAATGAGATTTCATAAACAATAAAACCATGAATCATACCATTCGATAATTTAGTTTTCTTACCAGCTGTCACTTCAAGATCCCACCTGATGTTAAGTGCTAATGAGGTCCTAGCCTAAGGGCGAAAAGTATAGCATAATAAATATGTTACTGACTTGTCGCTTACCTTGAAAGCTTGACCCCTGCTACTAATGTAGCACCCTCAAGGAACTCTGGAAACCTTACTCACACGCAGGAACACAACAACACACAAGTGATTGTTATTGTACTTACAACACGTTTCTCTCTCCAACAATGGCGTATACTTCCTCGGCTTCACGCCCTGAATCAAGCAATTATCATAGGCTTTAACTCTTTCTCTTTTACTCCCTTCCATCTCGCTTCCACTTATCTTGTTGTATTCTGCTTCTAATTGGTCAATTGAATCTTTAATCATTGTTGATCTGGAAATTAAGAAAGTTTAAGTTTAATTGCACAAAAAAGTATAAAAAATGGACTTAATGCTAGGAGCATTATCTACCAGTCAACCATTGGGTCGGGTAGACAGTTAGTTTAGGGGTGCGGTAATAGTTAAAATGTCATCTGCACCTAGGTAATCTTTATTGTTAATTTATTAAATGATAGTAATCACATAAAGATAAATAAATATTGGACAACATCACATACATTGCTCTGATTCTGTGGTAAGTAGCTAAAGCACTTGGGTTACAGAAATCAAACTGCCGGTTCGGAACATATATCTACCGATAAGACACCGGTAAGAAACTCAGCAGATTAGTTACAGTAGCAGTATCTAACTTATTGCTATGTGTAGACCACTTTGGCTCAAGTCATATAGTTTTGTTTTGATGAGCGGTTAAAGCATTTATTATTTTCGAGAGGTAAGCTGGAGCAGACCAGTCCCTTGGCATCTGTTCACAAGCATGACGTATGTGCCAGCCATCGCTTCACTCAACCATATTGAAGGGAATGTAACGAGTAACGACCCGCCACCCGTCACATAGCGTCACCACCCTAGTGACTTTTTAGTGAGCATGGCGTTACATATTTTAAAGAAACATATTTTTTTTATCTCCCATTGCTGTGCGGGTATCGAACCCACGACCTTCACGCGAGTGCTGCTCTTCCAACTGAGCGAACCGCAAGTTATCGTAGGCGATGAAATTTTTCTGTTGTATCAACCTGATAGCCTATGGTAAGTGCCCTCTGCCGAATATGTTTAGAACTACATACTTACCATAAATATATAAATATACGCCAGACAACCAAACCAATCACCTGGTCTCAAACGAAGGTTTCCCCTTGTACTATGAGTACCAGACGACGGATACTAACTGGGGGCGTCATCACAGCACACACAGTCCTAAGTCAATTAATGATTTTGTATTTTGAATTTTGTATCAATTTAGAAAAGTTAGTTTTCCAAATTGACCTGACCGGGACGCAAACCTGGGACCTTTCGCACTTTGGCCGCCTACCTTAGCCACTGCGCCACCGAGGTCGTCAAACCATGGAGTTATAGGTGCTCGATAGAAAAATCTATAACTATTTGACACCATTAAAACTATTGGAAACTGGTAAACTATCGTCAATATTATGAACTTACTTAACATTTTGAATAGTCCACTCGTTCTGGAGATGACTAATGACAGATTCCAGCTCATCCTCTTCATAAATCCACTGGTGAGAGTGTTCAAGTTTGTAGGAGCAGTGGAATAGATTCAGTGGGACATCCAAAGCCATGTTGTATTGGGGTTTCCTAGAAGGTGGTGAGGCCCATACGTCAAAAGTAAAAAAAAAAAAAAATTTATCACTTAAAGACATCACAACATTGACATATAAGTACAAATATACAGAAAGGAGACAGAAAAAGAAATAAAACGTGATAGTGAGTGTTCTCCTCGTCAACCAGGTGATTCAGACCATGACAAGTCGTAATGTCCTAAATAAAAGGGCCTCACTCAGCATAAGTCATGGCCGAAAATTGCTGAACGTAATACTTGAAAACTTCCTAAGCTGTATACTAACCTAGGATTCTTCTCGACATCCAACAGTTCAGTTATGACCCCTGGCTGTTCCTTCCCCTGTCCTATCAGGAGTAAAACACCCATGATGCACCGGATCTGATGCCAGAGGAATGCATTACCTTCTATCACTAGACAGAACATGTCTGTAGCTGGAAGAAGAATTGGAAGTTCTGTATGAATGGGCGCGTCTATCTGATCTTACAAGATTGAAAAAGAACGAGGTGATTTTTAAGGAGGGTTGAATTTTCTTGGTTGTCATAATATATGTAAATGTCACCGTAAGATTGTAAACATCGTTAGATTTCAATCTATCTAGTGAGATTGTAAACTGTCGAAAGATTGTGAACCGGAACATTATGATTGCAATTTGACGCATTTCTTTTCGTTATATTATAATCTATCGAAGTGAAACTGTTTAATTACAATCTGTACCGCGACAAATTGTCAACTGTCCGATAACTTTTCCTAAAAAATCTGGTAAATGTTGAGGAAAAAATTGCATTTAACGAAATATGTAATCTTCAAAGACAAATTAAAATTGAAAAATTATAAAACTCTCTTATGACAGCAAAGGTAATAATAATCAAATATGGCGAATGATGGGGCGGCGGGGTGGGCACATAACGTTCAACCAATCAGCGCGCGAGATGCAATCCGTTCTACGCGGGTTCACAATTTAACCGATGCCCATCGATATATCATAATATAACGAAAAATAATACGTTAAATTGCAATCATAATGTTACAATCTATCGACAGTTTACAATCTCACAAGATAGATTGTGATCTAACGATGTTTATAATCTTACGGTGACATATACATTGCACCCATAAGAAGCCAGGGCCAGTCGCTAGTTCTTTCATAAAATATCTTGTCATGTATCCAAAAAGCATCATTTTTGGCACTAAATTTACTGAACTGACTATGGCATGCCGCAAGGAAGGGTTCTTTCCTTGAATTTTAAGCTATGCCACAGGAAGGTGTTCAGCAAGAAGGTACTCTGGCATCAATGCTTTATATCTACCCTAATATGATACTTACGTCCCCCGTCTTCTCTCCCAAAAGGAACTATATCAGCGGACAACAAATCGCGCCGGAACTCCGTGACGCCATTACCGACGTCCATCTTGCAGAGATGCCGGAAGTCGTGGCTACCCACAATATGGGTGCAAGCTATTTGCATAGCCGATATGTCCAAGTTAGCGCGGGGGAAATAGTACTTGTACTTGCGTTTCTTGCAGTCGAATCTGAAAATATATCATTACATAGAAATGAGGTTGCTTCCGTTAGCTTAGATCTTTTTACCAGCTTGGCCTAAAGGAATTGGATGCTGCTTTCAGCAAAATATTGAGTGCTTTTTGAGGAAGATTTCTACATATCGCACCTTTGGAAGAACAAGGGCACAATTGTCAACTGCCTTAAAAATAAATTAATAAAAAATACTTTCCAAAAAAGTTCTTAATTTTTGGAAAGCACATGTCTAAAAAGAATATTATATATAACTAGGGGTCCCGGCTAACTTCGTTTCGCCTTAGAGGATTTTCCCGCTTTTCTGTTGAAAATTTTCCTGAATTATCTTTGCTATAAACCTCACGGAGCCCGAGACCTTTCCAACGAATGCAAAACCGTGGACATCGGTTCGTGCTTTCTGGAGTTATAGCGTCAGGGAGGAAAACCCGACTTATTTTTATATAGTAGATTTACGTCTTGTTAAGGAGGACAACTCTAGAGCAGTGCTGGGCAAGTTTTAATTGCAAGAACAATTAAAGATTAACAATTAATTAATTGGTAAATGTAACCACAACAACTAACACATAATACGGAGGAGGACTTTAAACAATTAATCAATTGTAATTGTGAAAAAATATAATTAACAATTATTTTATTGTTAACTGTATTAGTAACAATTAACAATTAATTAATTTTTAATTGTTTTGTTAAATAAATATGTAGTTAAATAAATATGTTGGCAAGAAGTAAAAGACCGATCTAAATAATAATCAATACCTTTTTTTTGTACATTTGGAATTATTAATAAGAAATTTTCGTTAACATATTTTCTAAAGTCTTATTTAAATTGTTAGGCTATACTCTGAAAATACTTGTCTCACTTATAGCTTAATTTTCCTAAATCTTTACTAATTTCATTTTGATACAGAAAGTTAATTGTTAGTTTTAATTGTTTTATAAAACAACTAAAAAAGTTAATTGCAATTATTTTAATTGTGAGTTGCAATTGTCACACGTTAATCAAATTACTTTAATTGTAATTAATTTAATTGCAATTATTTTTGTCAATTACCTTGTATTAACAAGGTAATTAACAAATTAATTGATTAAAACCCAACACTGCTCTAGAGTAATAAAAGTTTCTTTTTGGTTTGAGTTCAAGACTGAATGCTGCCTGCGTGCAGTAGTGCTTACTCTCTGGGCACATACCGAAGACCAGCGTCAGGGAGTCGTCGCCCCCCGACACATGCTGAGTATGTTCCTTTTCAGTGTTTTGTACCTATTGTTCTTTTTTTGTTTTCTCATGTAACTAATTTTATGCTTACACTGAATAAATATTTTTCTATTTCTATTTCTAAAGATTAATTGATTGTAAAGGTCATACCTAGCACTGTAATCTGGTCTGTCTAATGGAACGGGCATCCAGGCTACAGCCCTGATGTCTTTGGGCAGCAGTCGGTTCAGGATCTTGCAGTATGACATCTCGGAGGCTATGGAGGAAGCCTCATACTGCTGTTCAGGTGGATACTTGCTGCGGAGTGCTATTGAAATTACCTGGAAATGTAATAAAATTCAAGTAAATGTTTTGGAACCTATAACTCAGGCTTAGGCCGCGTCTAAGCCGTCTGAATTTGAAAGAAAGAAAGAAAGAAAGAAAGAAAGAAAGAAAGAAAAAAAGAAAGAAAGAAAGAAAGAAAGAAAGAAAGAAAGAAACATTTATTACTTGCAGACTTCACAACACAGCCATATGAGTAAACATAACAATAACAGTAAAGGAATGGACACAAAAAAGAAAAAGAAAATAACGGAAAACATTACAAGGAAAATGAAAAATGAGCGTTCTCCTCGTCAACCAAGTTAAAGAAACTAATGGAAGCTTTGGTGATGGTTTTTTTCCGCAAATGATTTTAAAACCACGTTTTGTTACAAACTGTTTAGCGGAAAAAATAGCTCCAAAAATTTTTAGTCCATATAATCAATATTAGCGTCGCGTTTTTTAACCGTAGTGCGTGCGTTTCAGGCGTCTTAGCGGTTTCACGATTTACCGCTTGCGGGAAAAAAACGATAGTGCGTCCAGCCTTTCAGAGAAGAAACCAGCAAGAAACTATGTAGTTCACATCTGTACATAAAAATAAAATGGAGTGTCTGTTAGTAATAAATAACCGCTTTTAAAATCGAGCGAAGTGGCGAACATTTGGAGAGGCCTATGTCCAGCAGTGGACTGCAACAGGCTGATGATGATGATGATGATGAACCGCTTTTTACTACATGCATATGAATATCATGAATTCACTAAAACGTCACTGGGGTGGTGGCGCTATGTGGCGGGTCGTTACATTCCCTTCAATATGGTTGAGTGAAGCGATGGCTGGCACATACGTCATGCTTGTCAACAGGTGCCACCTTTGGGGACTGGTCTGCTCCAGTTTACCTCTTAAAATAACATAATACTTAATGCTTTTTTTCACTCATCAAAATAAAACTATATGACTTGGTCCAAAGTGTTCTACACATAGCTATAAGTTAGATACTGCTACTGTAACTGATCTGGTGAGTTTCTTTGTCTTCTCGGTAGATATAGGTTCCGAACCGGAAGTAGAATCACTTTGTTAAACTATGTAACCTACTTGAATAAACAAATATTAAATTTGAATTTGAATATCATGTGTAGTCTAAATAGCAAAATAACATTTTTTACCATTTTTGTCTGTCTGTCTGTTTGTACCGGCTAATCTCTGAAATGGCTGGACCGATTTGGACGAGACTTTACTAGTAGGTAGCTGATGTAATAAAGAAGAATTTAGGCTACTTTTATTTTAGAAAAATAATTTAATTTTAAAAAGAAAAACGAAATCCTGTATTCCACACGAACGAAATTGCAGGCACAGCTTGTTACGAATAAAAATGAAATTATAACTGGTTTTGAAATATCTACTATTAATTTGTCAAATATAAAAATCTTATTTTTAAAGTAGGTGTCCCGGCAAAAGCGGAACCTTTAAAATAATTGAACCGTCCAAAACGCAACACCATTTTTATTTAGTAGATAATACAAACTACTTACTACCTGACGTTTTGGTTAACCTGACTCAGCTCGTGACCATGGTTAGTGCAACCTAATTTAAATTATTTTAGATATTTAAAACAGAATGCGAAAGTTTTAAAGTTTCTAAAAGCAGTACTGCTATATTTGACGACCTCCGTAGCCAAGAGGCAAGCGTGCCGGACTTTGCCGTCACGCCATCTCTGAGGTTCCGGGTTCGATCCCCAGTCGGGTCAATATGGGAAACAAACTTTTCCATATTGTCTCGGGTCTGGGTCTTGTGGTACCTTCGTTGTTACTGATTTCTGAAACACAAGTGCTTTAGCTACTTACCACAGAATCAGAGCAATGTATGTGATGTAAAAAAAAAAATATATATATTTTAATCTTTTAAACCTACTCTGAACATTTATTTCAAAACAAATATTAGCCAAATTGATCCAGCTGCTGTAGAGTTTTAACAAGACTGTAAACAGCGATTGAATTTCATTAAGTATGGAGATTATTACCTGTCCAAAAGAGCTGACACCTTTATCTGTTCGTCCACATCTATGATACTGCGACGTTTCACGACTCTCAATCAGGCAGCATTTGGTCAATGCGTGGAATAAATGGTGTTCTATTGTTTGGTGAGAGTCCTCCTGCACCGCAAGACCGTGGTAATCCCATCCGAAGTACATAATACGCAGGAGAACTTTGCGGAAATTACATCTGTTAAGAAGAAAATAAGTCAATTCATTGATTATTTTTAAAAACAATATTTTTCCTTTCCTTTAAATATTTTAAAGAAACAAAAAAAATTAATCTCGTCTTCTGGTGTGGTTATCCAACTGGTGCTGCTCTTCTAACTAGCCACAAGTTATCATACGCGATAATTTTTTCTGTTTTATTAACCTTTAATTCTTTCGGAAGCAATTTCTGATTTCTAATATTAAGTTTGCTTGAGTGACATCAAGCACTATAAAAGTTATATCATAAAAATCTATTCAATTATATTATTTTACATGATGTTTTGGTGTTAACTGATTTAAATTTATACCTAACTAGCTGTGCCCGCGACTTCGTTCGCGTGGACTACATCCTTTCATGGTCGGTTTAACCCCTATCTCCCCTAATATTCGAAACAAAAAGTAGTCTATATTTTAATCCAAGTTTCTAGCTATATTTGTTCCAAATTTCATATCTCTTGCTTCAAAAATCAACATTTTTCCATATAAACTTTCAAAGGTGGTATTACCCCCATCCCCCCTTATTTTCTAATAAAAAGTAGCCTATGTCCGTTCTTGAGATTCAACGTATACCTATACCAAATTTCATCAAAATCCGTTCAGCCGTTTAGGCGTGAAAGAGTAACAGACGGACAGACGGACAGACGGACGGACAGACAGACAGACAGACAGACAGACAGACAGTTACTTTCGCATTTATAATATTAGTATGGATTATTTAATGTGAAGCTCTAATCTTACTTTGAAAAATCGAATTTCCTTTTCCTGCTCTCCTGACAATTTGATTGATCAGAAAAGTTTCTACTTATTATATTCTTCAACTGTGAATTGTGTGCTTCTAATTGTATTATTCTGTCCACTAATTCCTGCAATAAATAAAGAAAAATAATACAAAATATGTTATGAAGAGGTTAGAACAAGTTTCGAATATTTTTCAGTTGAAAATACATTTTTATCCAAAGTTAACAGGTCTTCCTTAGTAGAATTTTGTTTCTTTTTTAGTTTTGGTGGGACTTTTTCCATATTTAATGCAATTTAAGAAGAATTCTCAACAATTTACTGTTTTGATCAACAATAGTTTGACAACTGACTGACAGCAAAGCCTGTGCTGCGAGAATAGCGTTTCGATTGACCACCTATCTATGTATTGAGCTCTCATGCATTTTTAAATTCAACTTTTGATGCATCTGAAACTAATATTATAAAGAGGAAAGATTTGTTTGTTTGTTTGTAATGAATAGGCTCCTAAACTATCTATACTAATATTATAAAAAGGAAAGATTTGTTTGTTTGTTTGTAATGAATAGGCTCCGAAACTACTGGACCGATTTCAAAAATTCTTTCACCGTTGGTAAGCTACACTATCCTCGGGTGACAAAGGCTATATATATATTTTTTTAATTAGGGATCCTAACTATAACTCCAATAATGTAACCCAAAATGCGAAAAGTTTTGATGGTATTTTTTTTTTTTCCTAACTGACTATAGATGATGGCCGCAGATGGCCTTTTCATCTTCACCGGGCTTGCGGGGGAGCGGAAGGCTCTCACCCCTACGTATTGATGGAAGAACAAAATCATGTAGTACTACGACTTTGCAGAACTCATCTTTATCTACAAAAAGTGTCGCGACAGCATATGTCTAAATATTATAGTTACGTCACACAAAGCGGTTTTTTTAATCTAAAAAAATTAATTAATATGCTGCCGCTTGAAAAGGCTCTTGATTTGTACCTTGATTTTAATCCTTATTAGAATAAATTACTTTATATTCAAGACGTCTTTAATACCCCTAAATAACTTTTTGAATTATTCTAGCTACTTGACAGTGTTAACAATAAAATATGAAAGTGTTAGATATGTTAGCTTATCAGTTAAGTAATAATTTTACATTTTTAGTTTTTATTTAAAAGGATAGTTAGTATTTTATTTTTGCGAAATAAATTTTATTTTTTTTATCTGTGGAACAAAAGAACCGAAACGGAAACCACCATTGCAATTCAGAAATGACAGCTGTCGGCGAAAATTATTTATTTTAATGTGGCGAAACAATGATTATTTTACCGATTAAATTGAATTATTGTGTCTCTAATCTTATTAAGCATATATTGAAACATTTTCCGTTTATCTAAATTAAGTCGTTCCTATGCACATCGGTTCGTTTTCTAGAACGTTGACGTCATAATTGCAACAGTGACGAGACTTGGTGTTTTCGCGCGCCTTTTAAATGTGTTACACAAAATCTTATTTTTCTCTGGTTATTTAGATTGTTTTACAGATAAATCGAATTGCTTAGGCTATAAAAAGAACAGGCGCACATTTTACAATACTTTTTCAAAAACTGTCAAGTAGCCAATTCGCACATTTAATTCGGAAGATAAGGTACATAACATGAGTTTGAAAATGCAAGTATTAGAAAAAAGTCGCGTGGTTGCCGCTCACCGCGCTCAGCTAGCCAGCATGCGATGTAGGCTCCATTTAAGCGTCATTAATGTACGGGAGGAGTCAATGTAATAAAATAAAGTGCAAGGTTTAAGTATATTACGTACATATTTTAGTATCTATTGCACCCGTGCGAAGCCGGGGCGGGTCGCTAGTATAAAATAATGCAGAATTAATGAAAATAAATTTGCCAATATTGATATGTACCTTCAATAATTTGTCTCGGGTATTAAAAGGTGTTTCAAAAAGTTTTACCAATATTAAGAGATTTACGATAAAATACCTACTGATAATTTCCTTCAAATTACAGGCACTTAATTTAATGTACTTACTTAATCTTCCAAGCCCGTTTTACCCTCTAAGAGGTGAAGTCTTGTATATTAAGTTCTTAGCGGATGTCTACCACCTCATAAGGTGGCAAATTCGAAATTGGTTAGTGTATTTCTCAGATTTCGTGATTAATCACTCGGTGAGTGACGCTATTATTTACATAGATAAGAAAAGCAAAGTTCCATGTATGGATTTATTTGTTTATGCTAATGATTAACCTTCCTGTCAGATAACCTCTGACCATGGACTTAATGTTTATATATTAAGTCCATGCCTCTGACCAAGCTTACAGACTAACATTGAGTTATCTTAAGAGACCGCAAGTTTTCCCACAAACAAAGTCAGTAATGATATCAAATGTTCAAAATCATGCAATCAGATACAAATTTTAAAACTGATAATGCACGGTTCCAATATTTTACGATTCGTAATGTGTCAAATATGTCTATCTGTTAACTCGAATACAGACGTTGATTGAGTTCTTGTAAGTAGTCCTAGCATGTGCAATACGTCAAATTTGTCGCATGAGACGACAAAAGTTTCTTTAACGTTGATTGGCTAATAGCGCACTGCACTTGTATTTTTCAGCCAATCAGCAGTCGACTCTGAATTTTTAGCAATTGGCTATTTGACAGTTTTTGAAAAAGTAATGTAAAATGTGCGCCCGTTCATTTATACCCCAAGCAATTCGATTTATCTGAAAAAAATGTAAATAACCCGAGAAAAATAAGATTTTGTGTAACACATTTAAAAAGCGCGCGAAAACGCCAAGTCTCGTCACTGTTGCAATTATGACGTCAACGTCCTAGACAACGAACCGATACCTACGCATAGGAACGACTTAATTTAGATAAACGGAAAATGTTTCAATAAATTCTTAATACGATTAGAGACACGATAATTCAATTTCATCAGTAAAATAAGCATTGTTTCGCCACATTAAAATAAATAATTTTCGCCAACAGCTGTAATTTCCGAATTGCAATGGTGGTTTCCGTTTCGGTTCTTTTGTTCCACAGATAAACAAAGTAAATTTATTTTGCAAAAATAAAATACTAACTATGCTTTTAATTAAAAAATAAAAATGTAAAATTATTACTTAACTAATAAGCTAACGTATCTAACACTTTTCATATTTAATTGTTAACACTGTCAAGTAGCCAATTGTGATACTTGTTAAGAGCGCTTTTTCTGTATATCCCCATGTATGCTTATATCCTTATATCCTTAAAATTAAGCAACGGATTTTGATGCGGTTTATTAAAATTAAATACTTAGTATGATTCAAAAGGATGGTTATTATTTGCAATGTAGCATTGAAAAGCCTACATTTCTAATTCTTTTAATTGCATCCGCGCCAAGCCGCTAGTTAAAAAAAAGGCAAACACTTGTAGTACGATATTCATTCATGCACATGACATTAGGGCCGAATTACCTACCTTTTGTCAGTATCGCTTTAAATCTAAAGACAATCTGGAAGTTTGAAGGTTCTAGTAATAACGTCTTTAAAAAAAAATACTGTCCAAAACATTATTAAAAACCAATAAGCACCTTTATTTTGTTCTATTTAGGGCATGACTCACAATGTACCTTTCAAAGTCAGGGTTGTCAATTTTATGAAAAAAACATGATTTTTTTAATCCTCATAAATTATTTTACACTCTTTTCGGTTTAAAGGAACACTTAATAATTCCTTTAGATGATGTTTTTTTTTAAAGAAAAAAAAGACATAGAAGCATTTCTTACGTTTGAAGCTGGCAGGAAGGGACAGTGGGCGTCGCTTAAAAAACGTGAGCTACCGGGTACACATATTGTTTCCATGGACGCAGTGAGCCACAGGCGCGGTCCAATCCCAGTGTTTTTCCATCCCATTCTATGAAATGACGTAATTAACGAACCCTGTTCAAGTCTTCTGTAAGGTGGAGGTATTTCATCAGTCGGGCTGCTCCAGTTCGAGCGATAAATCGCTATGCCCTACCTCTCTTAAAGGATCCTCATGAGCCAAAAACAAGCAGGCACACAAGGAGTTATTCGGATCCAGACCACCCCGCCGCGCCCTACCGGCACGTCCCTATCTCAGCCCTAGACGCTAGTATATCTTTGTTTTTGTTATTTTGCACTTCAAGATTCACCTCACCCCACCTGATGTAAAGTGGTGATGAGATCCTAGCATAAGGGCGACAAGTACAGCATAATAATACCTAAATATTACTGTACTTGTCGCCCTTACCTTGAAGGATTGACCCTTCTACTAATGAAGCACCCCCAGAAGCTCTGGAAACCTTACACGCAGGAACACAACAACACCGAAGTGATTGTTATTTGGCTGCGGTCTTCTGTAAGGTGGAGGTATTTCACCAGTCGGGCTGCTGCAGTTCGAGCGATAAATCGCTATGCCCTCTCTCTTGTGTTTAGTGTACAACCCTAGAGGCACCCTCGCCAAACAGCACGGTGCTCTATTTGTGGCGCTCATCAAATATTAAGTGACAAACGTACGTCATCGCTGTACCCAGTCCTTACCCTTTGCTATAAACGAAAACTAACCACAAAGGATATGTGTAGCATACACCTACACAAGTGTTCAAAAGAATTTAAAAAACCCGATAGTTTAAATATAAATATTGGACAACATCACATACATTGCTCTGATTCTGTGGTAAGTAGCTTAAGCACTTGTGTTACGGAAATCAGAAACAACGACGGTACCACAACACCCAGACCTAAGACAATATGGAAAAGTTCATTTCCCATATTGACCCGACCGGGGATCGAACCCGAAACCTCAGAGATGGCGCTCGCCAAAGTCAGGCTCGCTCGCCTCTCGGCTACGGAGGTCGTCAAACACAGTTTGTTAACACAGTTATTCAAAAACATTATTAATTAGTTGTATCATCTTGATACATCCTAATTCCTACTAATCCTACTAATATTATAAATGCGAAAGTAACTCTGTCTGTCTGTTACGCTTTCCCGCTTAGACCTCTCAACTGATTTTGATGTAATTTGGTATAGGTATACGTTGAACCCCAAGAACGGACATAGGCTACTTTTTGTCAGAAAATAAGGGGGAGGATGGGGTAATACCACCTATAAAAGTTTATATTTATTATTTATATGGGAAAACGTTTATTTTTTTAATTAGAGATATGAAATTTAGCACAAATATAGCTCAAAAATTGGATTAAAATATAGACTACTTGGTGTTTCTAATATTAGGGGAGATAGGGGTAAGACTGACCATGAAAGGATGTAGTCCAAGCGAGCTAAGTCGCGGGCACAGCTAGTAATAGACTAGTTTATTTCGGAATAAAAACCATCCTATACGATAATCTAGTATCTCATCTATCTTTCTACGAAATTTCATTCAAAACCGTTTAGTAGTTTTTGCGAGATTTAGTATCAAATATAGGTACATAAAGATAGTCACTCATTCTTACATAATTTTTATCTTTATAATATTAGGCTCTTGAATCCTACTCGCTCTTGACCAATTTTATGTCACTAATGACGTCATTCTTACATGTCTGCCGGAGTAGCCTGAAAGGTGGATTATTAATAAATGCTAGAACCGTGGATGACGTCACAATTTACGTCAGTATTACCTACGTGGAATAATGAACACAAAAATTGTCTGTACCAATTTATATAGATAGAACAAAAGCTACACATGATAACCCTGTTTTTCGAATTTCTTAGAACTGGAGCAGCCCGACTGGTGAAGAACTGGAGCAGCCCGACTGGTGAATAACTGGAGCAGCCCGATTGGTGAAGAACTGGAGCAGCCTGACTGGTGAAGAACTGGAGCAGCCCGACTGGTGAAGAACTGGATCAGCCCGACTGGTGAAGAACTGGAGCAGCCCGACTGGTGAAGAACTGGAGCAGCCCGACTGGTGAAGAACTGGAGCAGCCCGACTGGTGAAGAACTGGAGCAGCCCGACTGGTGAAGAACTGGAGCAGCCCGACTGGTGAAGAACTGGAGCAGCCCGACTGGTGAAAAACCTCCTCCTTACAGAAGACCGCAGCCAAATAACAATCACTTCTGTGTTGTTGTGTTCCTGCGTGTGAGTAAGGTTTACAGAGCTCCTGGGGGGTGCTGCATTAGTATCTCACTTTAAACCAAGTCTTAAAGTTTTGTTTAATGAGTAATGAAACAAGTACTTAAGTAAGTATTTACCTACTTTTGAGAGGTAAGCTTGAGCAGACCAGGGGGTCTACTCTCATAAACGAAATACGTCGGATCCGACAGCGGATGGCAATTTTTAATCCTCATAACCATAAAGAAATCACTTCGAATGCAAATTAAGCGTTTAATGCAAAATATTATTTATGCAAATCAAAAAGCACGTCTTCATTCCCAAACTCTTGAATAATCTTCAAAAACGAAACCTTTCGTTTGTTCGTTTCGTTTTCGAGAGTACCCCTCCAGTCCCCACAGATGGCACTTTATTTATTTTTATTTATTTATTTTTTTTATTAGGTTTATCAACTATTGGTACAATTGTTCTTAATCTAGTGTTACAAATATAATGTGATGCTTGAGGTTATTGCACAATAGATTTACAGATAAACTCTGCATATGCCATATTTTGATTGCACTATACAGACAAAAACAATTATGATATTTAAAAAAAAACAAACAAAAGTAAGACAGCGCAGGATAAAAATTATTTTCTTAGACAAATCGCTACTTAACTAGTGTTATTATTTCGTATCAAGTACTTAAATTTGTGGATAGAGTCCAAGTGGACGTCTAGGTGGTCGCTTAGTTTATTGTAGAGTTTACAAAGACGTGGAACCGGCGAGCAGGCACCGTACCGCGTTTTACGACGTGGTGCAGAAAGAATATTCTTGATCTTGTTCCGAGGATAACGATGGGGAATTTTTAGGTTGAATTTACTTAAAAGTTGCGGACAATTAACCATGTTTCTAAGAACCTTAAATAGGAAAGTTAAATCGAGTAGATCTCTACGTTTATCCATATTACTAATCCCGAACCTTTTTAATCTGGCTTCGTATGAGCGTATTACTTTCGCTTCGCCCTCGGCAAATGTTAGATGCCATAAAAATCTTTTTTGGATCCTTTCTATCCTTAAAATGTGGTTAGCGAAGTGTGGACGCCAAACAGTGGAACCATATTCTAGCGTGCTTCGCACCAAGCAATTGTAAACTAAAATTTTGGTTTGGTAGCCCCTGAACATTTTTATGTTACGCAGTACAAAGCCTAATGTTTTAGAGGCTCTGGTAACCATTCCTTCGATATGCGGCACAAAGGTTAGTTTTTTATCAAGTAGGATGCCAAGATCTCTAATAGAATCCACTTCAGTTAGAGGTGAGTTATTAATGCTGTAAGGATAACTTAATATGCCATTGATCTTCCTGGTGAAATTAATGAAATAACATTTGCTAGTGTTAAGATGCATGCTATTGAGCCTACACCACTCGGTCAAATGATCTAAATCTGTTTGAAGTAATTCTGAATCTTCTACTGCATTAACTACCTTTAGAATTTTTAAATCGTCGGCATACAAGTAAGGCTTGCAGTGTTTAAAATGTTCCGGCATGTCGTTGACAAAGATATTGAAAAGGATCGGTCCCAAATGAGAACCCTGGGGGACGCCCGAGGTCATGCTGTATGTACTGGATTTGTAACCATTAGCAACGACGAAGAAGGACCTGCTTCGAAGATAGGACTCAATCCAAGCTAAAAGTGCACCCGAAGAGCCGTATGACGCGAGTTTTGAGACCAAAATGCGGTGAGGAACTGTGTCGAACGCCTTACGGAAGTCAGTGTAAACGACTTGGATCTGCCCTTCCCCGTCCACAGCCTCCACAACATCCTCAACAAACGTAACAAGGTTGGAAACAGTCGAACGACCGTGTACAAAACCATGCTGGTGCACCGAGATGTGTTGTTTGAAATAGCTTTGATTGCTTGAACAGACAAAAGACTCTAGTATCTTTCCAAATGTACCGAGTATTGAGATGGGTCTGTAGTTCTTAACAGCCGTGTTGTCACCATTTTTAAAAATAGGAACCACCTTTGCTACCTTCCAAAGCATGGGAAAGACACCTGAGGTCAATGATGCATTAAATATTGATAACAGCGGGGAAACCAGATTTTTCGAACAACGTTTTATGAAAAAAGGAAGTATGCCGTCGGGACCAGCTCCCTTGCTGTCATCTAACACCTTCAACTTATTTATAAGTGCATCGTAGGCTATCTCAATTCTTGAGAATGTATCCACCACCACGGGTGCCAAGCATACTCTCATCCAAGTCAGGCGCGCTTGTGGAGGCAAAAAATGTACCGAACATGTCACAAATCAATGTACCATCGCTGGAACTTCCAGCATCGTCCATCATGACTGCCGGTAGACCGCCACAATTATTTTTCCTTGATTTTATAAAGGACCAAAAATATTTCGGATTTTTTTAACATGGTTTTCGACATTTTTTATGTGTTGACTATAACAGTCAACCGACAATCTCGCGCAGCGTTTCTTTAACATTTTTAGTTCAAGAACATCCAACGGGTTGTTGTATTTTTTCACTTTGGTTCTTATTTTCTCCTTTTCCCTGAGTCTGTTAATAAAGTTACGCGTGTACCATGGTGGATATTTGGTGGTGTGTTTGATTGAAAAACGTAAAAATTTAATAGCGCTACTCATTTCTCATAACAGATTTAATAAAGTAACACACGAATTAGCTTTTTTGACATGGATTCCTTCAAAAGAAGCGAGAAGAAACATCTTGCGGGCCAGTATGACGATGCTAACGGATAGGCTATTACGGTATCAAATCCGTTGTCATCGCTATATGGATTCTTCTCTTGCTTACCATCAGGCTGGGAGGAGCCAATATACTGCGCTACTGTAGAATTTTTTTTTGACGGTTTCCGTAGCTAAGAGGCAAGCGACTTTGGTGTCGCGCCATCTCTGTGGTTCCGGGTTCGATCCCCGGTCGGGTCAATATGGGAAACGTACTTTTGGGTATTGTCTCGGGTCTGAGTGTTGTGGTACCGTCGTTGTGTCTGATTTCTGTAACAAGTGCTTTAGCTACTTACCACAGAAAAAAAAACGCACGTTTAAACACTAATCGGAAGTAAAAGGCGGTTCGTAAATCGATTATGTTCGGTCTTCCGTCAAATAGTGTGTAGGTAATGTCATTAAAAATGTCCACGGTAAATTATTTAACAGTAAAACAATGGTCAATAACAAAATTCATTTTCAGCACGTTCTTACATAAGGGTGTGCCCCCATTGGAAAACTGTCAGCGGCTAACTTACTTATGGCCGGTTAAAATATTTTACGTCAAAATTTGTTATCTCCAACCGACTACAAGTCGTTAAATAATATCTTTCCATACAGCTGTCATCAGTCGTCTGTTGGTCATTTTGAGCTTACGCCACATAATTTAGTAGGTCCGTAAGTAGAACGGGTCGTTTTTCAAACATTGGAACCGTGCAAATTGGAAAAATGTATAAGAAACGTATGTTCTTTACTAAAAGTGGAAGTACTTCCGCCGAGCTAGGTGTTATCTGCTCGGGGACCAAGGCCCAACTACCATTCTTGGTTTGTTGTATATATCCTTAGTGGCGACGCAAACTCATATATCGCGAAGTAGGATATCGATGTCACGCATTACGTATGGAGCGTTGTTTACTACGCCATTTCTGCTGACGCTGTATTTGTGTCGACTTGTAGGTCATGTCGTAGGTCGGCACAAATGCAAAAGTGAGTGAAAACGTTCTCCTCGTCAACCAGGCGATGCAGGCGATGGCAAGTCGTGATGTTTAGTGTAAATTAGTTGATTTTAATCACAGTAGTCTTACGTTGCAGTGCGCCTAGGATTAAAGGTATTAAAAATTATGCGGTGTCATGTAGATCATATCATATTATTACACATCTCTAATTTTTTTCTAATGTCTACGCCATGATGATTGGCAGAATGTACTAAAAAATGTCTTTATTCATACCAACTTTTACTAAAGCATTTATGAATCTTCAGATTAAGTCAACTACCGCCGTGTTCGGAATGTTGATGCTATCGAGAAGAACTGGCAAGAAACTGACGACTTCCAGAGCCGAGAGGCGAGCGTGCCGGACTTTGGGCGTCGCGCCATCTCTGTTTCCGGGTTCGATCCCCTGTCGGGTCAATATGGGAAACGAACTTTTCTATATTGTCTCGGGTCTGGGTGTTGTGGTAGCGTCGTTGTTTCTGATTTCTGTAACACAAGTGCTTAAGCTTACACAATCACAGCAATGTATGTGATGTTTTATAATATTTATTCTTTTCACAATTTAAAAATATTAAAACAATCTTACGAAATTGCGTTACGTAATGTGTACTTGAACGCTCCCTAACCTAAGTTAGCCGCTTACTATTAGCCCAATAAGAACTCTGCCTTCCCACTTTCAGAACAACGGTTAGAATAACAATGTAAAAACGTCACATAATCTTCTTTTGTATTACTCAACCGTTTGAACTAAGATGTTGACACCATTCATTAATCATCATAATATACTATAGCTGTGCCCGCGACTTCGTTCGCGTGGACTACATCCTTTCATGGTCGGCTGAACCCCTATCTCCCCTAATATTCGAAACAAAAAGTAGTTTATATTTTAATAGAGTTATATTTGTGCCAACTTTCATATCTTAAAAAAAAAACATTTTCCCATATAAACTTTCAAAGGCGGCATTACCCCCCTTACTTTCTAACAAAAAGTAGCCTATGTCCGTTCTTGTTCAACGTATACCTATGCCAAAGTTCATCAAAATCGGTTGAGAGGTTTAAGCGGGAAAGCGTGACAGACAGACAGACAGACAGAGTTACTTTCGCATTTATAATATTAAGGTTTAAGGTTTAAAGAATTTATTCTCATAAAAGATTACATAAATCTAATTACATGAGAACACAATATTGCATCTTAGTAAAAAAAGAGAACAGTCACCATATACTACATAAATGTTACATATAATTTGACCAATTTTGAACAACAGAAATATTCGGTCATGAAAATTAATGAATAACGTAGCGAATACGTATATGTATATATGCAGCTTACTAGAATGAAGATTTCGATATCGTGTGATGTTAGTAGGGATTAACTGTGCCCGCAACTCCAGTCCACATACTTCATACAAGCCTAGCATACGCCGTTCGAGTAAATTTTATCGCGTTTTTAGAAATGTCAAAAGTAAAGCGTCAACTGGTCATTGGCTGAAGATACGTGTACGGTGTACTCTTACCCAATCAACGGTGTATAAACTTTTGTCGTCTCTTGCGAGAAATTTGACGTATATATTGCGCATGCTAGGCCTAATGGACGGTTGTACCCCTATCTCCCCTAATATTCGAAACAAAAAGGAATCTACTATTTTAATCCAAGTTTCGAACTATATTAGTGCCAAATTTAATATTACTAACCTAATGTTAGTATGATTTTTCCGCCCCCCCCCTTATTTTTAAAATAAATAGTAGCATATGTCAGTTCTTGAGGTTCAACGTAAACCTATACCAAATTTCATCAAAATCGGTTCAGTGGTTAAGGCGAGAAAGCCGGACAGACAGACAGAGTTAATTTCGCATTTATAATATTAAGTACTAGCTTTCCGCCCGCGGCTTCGTTTATATGGAAAAACATTTTTCCATATAAACTTCCAAACGTGGTATTACCCCCCTTCCCCCCTTATTTTCTAATAAAAAGTAGCCTATGTCCGTTCTTGAGATTCAACGTATACCTATACCAGTTTCATCAAAATCGGTTGAGAGGTTTAAGCAGGAAAGCGTAACAGACAGACAGAGTTACTTTCGCATTTATAATATTAGTAGGGATTATTATATAGAAAGGACTAGTAAGGATTAAGTAAGTATATAATATTTGTATCTATTTAATACTATACAATTCAGACACATTTTAAAATTCAAACCAGTAAAGTAGTTCTTGATATTATTACGTTCAAACAAACAGCTTTATAATAGTTTTTTGTATGAAATCGGTCCTTAAGGGTAATTAATCCGGGAATGGGGGGAGGGGTGTAGTTTATCGGTAAGTTGCTAATGCCAGGTTCCAATATTTGAAAAAAAACGATCCGATCTAGTTACGGATAGTTAAAATTTATACGAGGCGTAAACTGAAAATACCGACTAACGACTGATGACAGCTGGTATGGAAAGTATTTTATGGGACGGTATTAACGACTCGTAGTCGTAGAAAACTGTTTTTCTACGACTAAGAGTCATTTTTGACACAACGAATCGTAAAATATTGAAATCGGGCATTAAAAAAATTATTAATGGATGTGTTGCTGACAGCTGGCACACATATTAAACCTACTTAATGTAAATATCTATGATAAGAAAAGAGAAATAAATGACTTGCGATCGTAACAGGATGACTTAGCCTAACCTTTAAATTTTATTTTTAAATTTAGTCAAAACCAGTATCTGGGACACTCCAGGAGACTCCTAGTCTATTAGTAAAAACCATCTTTCTCTATAATAATGGTACGCCGAGTGACAATTTATAAATACTTGCCGAATGATATTGAACCTTAACACAACTGCGTAGAGTGCTACAATTCGAGTGTTTACGTTAGCCGGTTTACGTAAAGTGATGTGCTTGACGTCGCACCAAATTACATGGTTCTCGATAAACTGTAGGTTTGGGGTGAACGAGATATCGATAAATATGTTTAATATTTTTAATATTGACGATCGTGAAATGTAACGTAAATAACTTCTTGCAAGGTCTAAAAAGAGGAAAAGTGTTCTATGCTTTGTGCACATAATGTCAGGTCTCAAATAAGTTTTTTTAAGAGAGGTAGGGCATAGCGATTTATCGTTCGAACTGGAGCAGCCTGACTGGTGAAATACCTCCACTTTAAAGAAGACTGCAGCTAAGTAACAATCACTTCTGTGTTGTTTTGTTCCTGCGTGAGAGTAAGGTTTCCAGAGCTTCTGGGGGCGCTACATTATTAGCAGGGGTCAAGCCTTCAAGGTGAGGGCAACCAGTCCAGTAACAAATTTTGCCATACTTGGCACCCTTAAGCTAGGACCTCATTACCACTTAACATCAGGTGGGATGAACAATTTAAGTGTTATATAAAAAAAGTCACTTATATTAGAAGAAAAATCATCATCTTTTTCGTACCACTCTTAATGAGTATTACGCGATTAAAATGCAAACAACTTAGAATAAGTGGAATTTTAATCGTAAAACGGATATTAAACCTCACACGCAATGATATTTTTAAATCGCGGGCTAGCATAAAGTGCCAAGGTCGCCTCTGCACAGTTGAAAGGGAAAAGGCAGCGTATCGAACGAGGTAAAATTCGCTATAAAATCCACTGAAAACGTTATCAGAATATCGATATCATTTTCACGGTCACAACCCCACACTAGTGCATTACCGTGTCATTCGGCGGCCATGTTGGATGGATAGTTTATTTGAAAATCGAATGCCGCCGGAAGCGCGCGCTGTCATGCGGCGCGGGAAACTGTTGTGAAGAAGAAAAAAAACTGTTTTACTTTTTTCTCGATGACAGATTCGACTGTGCGTGTTCTGTGATTGTTAGTTTTTTTTTTTTGAAAGTTGTCCATGGAATACAAAGTTCCGTTCAGGTGAGAATTATTCTACTAAAATTAGTCTTGCTTGCTCCATACGATTGTGTGAAATCGTTTGATTTACCAACGATCGGTTTCAGCTGTGTAAATTACTTACTCAGACTGAAATAATTTCACTATTTTAACCTTCGTTTTATTTTAAAAATCTCTAAACATAGCTCGCCAAAAATCTCTAAGTCATTCAACTCAGTTTATCAGTAGCAGTATAATTAAATTTTAGTTTTTAAGCTTATCTATAAACCGTGCAAATAATAGTCTTAACGCTTGAGACTCTTCTACCAGTTTCCCGAAGAGTTTAGTAGAATGTAGATACCTATTGAGATACCTACGTAGGTAGGATAGAAAGAAGTAGATAAGTAGATAAGGTGAAGTAAGATAGAAGTAGTTCTATCTTACTTCAATAACGTTAAAGTCGAACTCTTTTGATTAAAATCGGATTTCAATTTGCAGTAAACGTTATAAAATTGCATCTGTTAAAGAAAATTATTTATTTATTAAACAATACAAGTATGTAAGTGTGTAAAAATGTGGGCAGAATCCCACAAAACTATTTACACAGTTTGTGCATTTTCTTTTGAAAAAGTATTTTATTTGTCTTCTGCATGTTCAAGGGTAAATTATTTAAAAGGTAAGGAACATAGGTACATACCTACTAGTTTTTTAATATTTATAAATGCGAAAGTAACTCTGTCTCTCTGTCTGTCTGTTAGTCTGTCCGGCTTTGACGCCTAAACCACCGAACCGTTTTTGATGAAATTTGGTATAGGTATAAGTCAAACCTCTAGACCAGACTTAAGGTACTTTTTGTTTTGAAAACAAGCGGGGTTGGGGGTAATAACGTCCTTGAAAGATTTGTGAAAACTTTTTTTTTTAAGTTAGAGATATGAAATTTGGCACAAATATAGGTCGAAACTTGAATTAAAATGAAACAATATATATCGCACCTCTAGATTAAAACTTAACATCTTAAAACTTAAATTAACATCTAAACTTAAATTAACTCCTAAAAGGCTAGTCTGCTAACTCAAAAATTATGCATTTAGAGTTAGTGGCATTTAAGAAATCCTGTCTCGAACATCTAAGCTTAAATTAACTCCTAAAAGGCTAGTCTGCTAACTAAAAAATTATGCATTTAGAGTTAGTGGCATTTAAGAAATCCTGTCTCGAACATCTAGTCTATCAAGCTAAAGAACACATCATCCTCGGGAATGCGTCTTTAGACATTTAAAACCAGTGCTATTATATATTTTTAAAACAATTTTCTGTCAATTCCAAAAAAAAACATTTTGAGTTCCTTGAGTTTTCATCTAGGGGTGCGATATAAATAAATAAATGCGCCAGACTATCACACCAATCAGCTGGTCTCAAACTAAGGTTTTTCCTTGTATAATGAGTACCAAACGACGAATACTAACTGGGGGCGTCAGCCCAATCAGTCAGATATATGGGGAACGAAATTTTTTTTACATTATCCACTGATTCTCCGCTTCTATTGGTGCAGCATGATGTTATATAGCCTAAAGCCTTCCTCAATAAATTGACTAGCCGACACAAAAATAATCTTCTAATCCAAACTAGTAGTTCCAGAGATTAGCGCGTTCAAACAAACAAACAAACTAAATATTAGAAACAGAAACATTTATCTCCCCTTGCGGTGCGGGAATCGAACCCACGACCTTCACGTATCGCGCGTACTGCTCTTACCAACTGAGCTAACCGCAAGTTATAGTAGGCGATGATATTTTTCTGCTGTATCAACCCGTTAGCCTTCGGTAAGTGCCCTCTGCCGAATATGTTTAGAACTACATTACTTATTTTTTTTCTGTTTCTCATATTTAAAGTTCGCTAGTACGGCGTAAAGTACTATAGATATAAAAAATAAACAAAATCTTCAGTTTTATAATATTAAGTAAAGATAGATAGATATACTTTACTGCACAAAAACTTTACAGAAATAGGTTTTACAGAAGCGATCTCTTCCAGACAACCTTAAGGTAGAGGAAATAAAAGATGGCGAGAAATGGGTACGGCCGTGCAACATAAAGATTCGTTTTAATTTAAGCTCTTAGTTATTAAACAAATATTTGTGATGTGTCTGGAGTTGTAACCTTCATAAATTCTCACAATAAGACCGATAAAATACATGCAAACATAGCTAATTAAAAATACCCAGATAAGGCACTGAAATACAACGCAAAATAATTTTTATCCCCATTTAAGGTGCATGTAAGCTAACTGTAAGCAAATACAGAGTAATCTATATGTAGCAGGCATTTTGAGTAAATCCGCTGTTTACTAACGGCGTCGTCAGTTTAAAATCGAACGCTGGTTTGTAAAATGCCGAAGACAAAATGTCATTATGTATAATGGCGCGTTAAATTGAAGTAAAGCTTTAGAAAGTATAAAAAAGCTAGGGTGACCATAGCATTTGGTTTGCAAAGGACAATATTATTGCAATTTATAACACTAACGAACTGTTATGTAATTGATGTTGATAAAAGTCATTTTTGTTACTTGGATATTTTAATGAAGTATCAAAAGAGAACCGAGAACCTGAAAAGTCTTAATTTATCCAAACAGGGTTTTATTCATGGTCACCCCAAAACTGCAACCAACTCTTGTCATTTTGCCTGATTTTGCATTCGGCATATTACATAACAGCGAGCGTTTTTAAACAGACGACGCCATTTGTATACGGTGGATTCACTCAAAATGCCTGCGACAAATATATTGTTACGGCACGGTAATGTGAGTCGGTGAATCACTACTATTATAACACAAAGTCTCTTTTTCTGTCCCTATATCCCTATGTAGGTACGCTTAAATCTTTTAAACTACGCAACGGATTTTGATGCGGTTTTTTTAATAGATAGAGTGATTCCCGAGGAAGGTTTTTTTGCAACTAGCGGCCCCGGCGAACTTCGTTTCGCCTTAAAAGATTTTCTTTTAAAAAATTTCCTCAATTTTCTTTGCCATAAACCTCACGGAGCCCGAGACCTTTCCAACGAATGCAAAACCGTGGAAATCGGTTCGTGCGTTCTGGAGTTATAGCGTCAGGAAGGAAAATCCGACTTATTTTTATATAGTAGATAAAGAAAAGAAACGCCAATATTTCTAAGTATTTACATTACATGCGAAGCCGGGGCGGGTCGCTAGTTTGTAAATAAAATTAGCTTAGTCTACTCAATAAACATTTTTGCTAGTGAAAGCCCTTAAAATCGGTCTTTAAGAAGGTATCGTGTTTGAACAGGCCCAGCATGCGCAATACGTCAAATTTATCGCATGAGACGACAAAAGTTTCTATACGGTTGATTGAGTGATAGTACACCGTACTCGTATTTTCAGCCAATCAGCAGTTGACGCATTGATTTTGACATTTCATAAGAGCGCGATAAAATTTACTCGTGTGGCGCAAGCTAGGCCTGGCAGAGAGTGACGCACAGACCTAGCATACGCAACGCGACTAAATTTTATCGCGCTCTTAACAAACGTCAAAATCGATTAAAGTCAGTGCGTCAGCTGCTGATTGGCTGAAAAAACGAGTACGGTGTGCTATTTAGCCAATCAACAGTATCGAAACTTTTGTCGTAATTTTGACATATTGCGTATGTTAGTTGGCTAGCCAATCAACATGCCTATAATAAATATGTATTTTACGACTATGTCAAATTGGAAAAGACACTGACACAATATTGGCCTTTGTTTTCTTACATTGTGACAACTATAATTTACTAGCACCGTCATGCGCGCACTATCCCCGTTTTTACCCTTTATTCCCATCCGCCCCCTTCAAATCGCCACCCGGGTGGTGGTTGGCACTGATTTAGTGTCATCTGCCCCCTTTGTTATAGTACAGGAGTTGCATTTAGTATTGAACATTATCAATGGAAATTAAAATAAAACCCCACTGGATATAATGATTTATGAGCAATTAAAATTTATATTATTTAACATAAAAAATAACTTTTATTCTAATTACTATACCTTATGGAAACTGAAATAAGCAATAAAAACAACAAAGGGCATAGCGATCTATAGCTCGAACTGGAGCAGCCCGACTGGTAAAATACCTCCACCTCACAGAAGACCGCAGCCAAATAACAATCACTTCTGTGTTGTTGTGTTCCTGCGTGTGAGTAAGGTTTCCAGAGCTCCTGGGGGGTGCTACATTAGTAGCAGGGGTCAAGCCTTCAAGGTAAGGGCGAGAAGTCCAGTAACAGCTTTATTATGCTGTACTTGTCGCCCTTAAGCTCATTACCACTTACCATCAGGTGGGATGAGGTCAATCTTGAAGTGAAATATACAAAAATCGATAATCTTATCAATGTTTAGATTATTTGGGGTAAATACAATGGATTGATCGATTACCCAGCAACTCTACCATCAGAACAGTTGACCATCATTTCAAACTTAGCCTACAAGTACATTCCAGGTTCAATTGGGATAACGAACATCTAATTTCAGTATTCACCAAGGCCTCTTAGTAAGATCGACCAGGTAAGCCTGACCTCTGTACGTCGGCCAATTACCCTCCCCTCTGCGGGTACAATGCATCAATTGGGGGGCGATGAAGGCCCAAGTACAGTGGTCAAGGTAAATAATTGATCACGCTACGGACTACGTTACACGTATTGAGAATACGTTTTCATAATTCCGTTAGGTATGTAAAGAACGTAATTTATAAAATAGAATAAGAATATAGGCTAATCATCAAAAATCCCTACTAATATTATAAATGCGAAAGTAACTCTGTATGTCTGTTATGCTTTCCCGCTTAAACCTCTCAACCGATTTTGATGAAATTTGGTATAGGTATACGTTGAACCTCAAAAACGGACAAAGGCTACTTTTTGTTTTGAAAATAAGGGTGCATGGGGGTAATACCGCACTTGAAGTTTTATATGGGTTTTCCCTTGTTTAATTTTTACTAGATACGATATTTGGGACACATTTAGCTCGAAACTTGGATTAAAATATAGACTACTTTTTGTTTCGAATATTAGGGGAGATAGGGGTAAAACCGACCATGAAAGAAAGAAAGAAAGAAAAATATTTATTAGGTACTATTAATACATAGGTAAATTAAACAATGTGGTTGGTATCAACTAACATGGTAGGTACCTAAAAGGTTTCCGTTCAGCATATGTCGTGGTGACGCGAAAGGATGTAGTCCACGCGAACGAAGTCACGGGCACAGCTAGTTTCCAATAAGTTTACGTTCATTTTAAACCTACTTCTAATATCAATATTTTCCAACACATTCATTCATTATCCATTCATAATAAACACTTTACGAATCTAAAAAAAAATAAGTTATTTACGACTCACGCTTGACCAATCGAATGTTTAAAAATAGTTCGGATAGTTAAATCGATTGTTTCTCGTAAACAAATGCCTTTGTTATGTTCGCGATGTATCGCATAAAACGTTTAGAACAATACTGACTCGCGTCTTGTTTTGTCTGTCTGTTTGTATTTATAGAGCTGAGCATGTTTAGGGTTAGATAAAAAAAAAAAATTAGACAAATTCACATACTTATACATATCTCTGATTCTGTGGTAAGTAGCTTAAGCACTTGTGTTACAGAAATCAGAAACAACCTGTACCACAACACCCAGACCCGAAACGATATGGAAATGCCGACTGATGAAATACCTCCACCTTACAGACCGCAGCCAAATAACAATCTCTCCGGTGTGGTTGTGTTCCTGCGTGTGAGTAAGGTTTCCAGAGCTCCCGGGGGGTGCTACGATATTTATTTTTATTTTTATTTAAAAACTTTATTGCAGAAAAAAAGTACAAAAGGTGGACTTAATACTAGGAGCATTCTCTACCAGTCAACCGTTGGGTCATGCAGATAGTACGTTTATGGGTGCGGTAACAGTAAAAATGTGAGTATGGATAACAACAAAATTAATAATCATAAATAGCAGAAAATTACACACGAGAATAGAATATTCATACATAGGTTCATGATAATTAAATATAATAATTAAACAATATATTATGTACTATATATATAAATAAAAATAAATAATATATATAAATATATGCAAACAAGTAAATAAATAAAGCAAATCAATTGAGCATTCGAAATTTTATGTAGAGGGGGAGGAGTAAAAGAATTCACGAACTTTTAATTTAAAAAATCCCTTAGTGAGGGATTGTCGAGTTTCGGTGGGCAGAGCGTTCCAAAGCCGGATGGCTTGCACAGTGAAAGGCTTGGAGAAGAACTCGGTATGATGTCGAGGAATGCTTAAGCTGAGATTATCTGAGGAGCGAAGAGAACGGTCGTGAGAAAGATTGAAATTGTTTCTTAAGATAGGACGGGGACAATGGATTGTTGAGAATATTGAATAACAGGCCAAGAATTCTAGTGTTTCTCCGTTCACGTATCGGGAGCCATTTAAGTTGACTGCGAAAACTAGAAATGTGATCGTACTTACGAAGCCCAAAGATAAATCTGATACAGTTGTTAAGAAGACGATCAAGTTTTGTAACCAGGATTTCTGAGAAATCTGGATAACATGCGTCAGCGTAGTCAATAATGGGTAAAATTAGAGTATACACAAGCATGAGTTTTTGATAGTAGCAGGGGTCAAGCCTTCAAGGTAAGCGACAAGTCCAGTAACAGATTTATTATGCTGTACTTGTTGCCCTTAAGCTAAGACCTCATTACGACTTAACATCAGGTGGGATCAGTGCCGGTTCTAGCATTACTGGCGCCCTGGACGAATTTCTGCCAGCGCCCCTGTAAAAGCGTATACCAATACATCGATTTAGGGGAATAAATCTGGGTACCTCAGGGTAACTTTCTAGCCCCCGTTCAAGCCCGAGCGCCCTGGGCTGTTGCCCAACCGCTCGCCACCCTAACGCCGGCCCTGGGTGGGATGAGGTCAATCCTGAAGTGTAATATTTTTACTTAACCTATAAACTGTCCCACTGCTGGGCAAACACTTCCAGCGCTCTCTATTAGGTGCCAAGTCTTGCCAACCTTGAAAAACGTTCCAGGTCGTCACGCCAGCTGTGGGAGCAAAGGCTGGGCCGATTTCCCACAGCGCCGCCATTTAGGCGATGAGGGTCCAACCGGGGGGTTTTAGTGGGTAGTCCTGCCCTTTTCAGGGCAGGGAGTCCCACACACGCCGTCACCCTCCTTCAGGGTGACCGGTACGGTGCATCAACGCATTTCCCCCCGTCAAAAAAAAAAAAAAAAGAGAGGGTCTACTCCCGAAAACGACATGAACAAACGCAAGGTTTCGTTTACGAAAATTAATCCACAGTTTGGAAATAGAAACGTAGTTTTTGATTTGCATAAATAATATTATGTTTATTGAAAACGCTTTATTTGCATTCGAAGTGAATTGGTTACGATTATGAGGATTAAAAATTGCTATCCGTCACATATTTCGTTTTTGGGAGTAGGCCCCCAGGACCTCCGATATGGTGTGACACCATAGTCCGGCCCGCTCACCTCGGCTACGTAGGTCGTCATTAAAATCGTCGGTATTCCGTATTCATATAGTCTATTATTAATGAACACCTGTGCCTAGAGATGCGTGGGTGTATGCCCCAAATATGAACGATAATACCGATCGAATTAGAAAGAATCGATGAAGTAACCGACTTTTACTGGCCCTGTGGTCAGCTGGACAGACAGACAGACCAGTCTATCATACAATCAATCTATACAATCTATTATTTCTATACAATAAGTGAATTATTAAACCATTCAAAAAATAGGTTAGATCTTTAATTTTATTTTGTGTGCAATAAGTAGGTGGTCCATTTTACCCCTATTTTATTATTATTAGGGTACTTGGGGCTGTGCAGTTCTAGTGAACTGTGGTCACTGCGACCTGTTAGATCTATTGTGACTCGCCACCAGTTAGAGTAACTCCTTTAGCCGGGTCGATTCTAGGAAGTCTAGTATTTTCCTAGCTTTCAGGGTTTTTAATTCATCCGGTTGGGCTATATGTCGTCCCAAGTGGATGCTTCGTTTGTGGATCAGAGATTCACAGTCACATTTTACCCCTATCTCCCCTAATATTCGAAACAAAAAGTAGTCCATATTTTAATGTTTCCAGCTATATTTATGGCAAATTTCATATCGTTAACTTAAAAAAAACCCATATAAACTTTCAAAGGGATTATCCCCCCCCCCCCCTTTTTTTCTACCGTTATTTTTAAATTTTTAAAACAAATAGCAGCTTTTGTCCGTTCTAAAGGTTCAACGTATCCCTATACTAAATTTCATCACAATCGGTTGAGAGGTTTAAGCGGGAAAGCGTAACAGACAGAGTTACTTTCGCATTTATAATATTATGTTATATATCTATGAGTTTATGTATGTTTATCATGCTATACTATGAATATAATTCAAGAAATAAAACTTTAATAATGTTGCACGGCTGTACCCATTTCTCGCCATCTACTATTTCCTCTACCTTAAGGTTGTCTGGAAGAGATCGCTTTCTAGCGATAAGACCGCCTAAATTGTACTGTAATCAATCTGTAAAACCTATTTCTGTAAAGTTTTGTGCAATAAAGTATATCTATCTATCTATTAGTAGGGATACCATTACTTAGAATAATAAACGTTTTCTTCCAAACTTAGACTGTACTAAATGTAATTGGTTTGATTACATGATGACGTCAGTTGGTTATTAATAGCTTAATGAGGATGGGAGCCATAGATTTATTTACGTGTACTGAAGTTGATTAGAAAATGAAATTCGTTACTTATTTTATAAATAACTACTATGACGACCGGAGGTAGCTTCATTTGCTTTATATAGAGACTATTCATAAGTATTACTAATGTAATCTATGTGAATAAAAAAATATTTACTTGACTTGACTTGTCCTCCGTAGCCGAGAGGTGAGCGCGCCGGACTTTGGCGTCGCGCCATCTCTGAGGTCCCTGTTCGATCCCCGGTCGGGTCAATATGGGAAACGAACTTTTCTATATCGTCTCGGGTCTGTGTGTTTTGGTACCTTCGTTGTTTCTGATTTCTGTAACACAAGTGCTTTAGCTACTTACCACAGAATCAGAGCAATGTATGTGATGTTGTCCAATATTTATTTATTTATTATTTACTTGACTTGACTTGACCTCCGTAGCCGAGAGGCGAGCGGGCCGGACTATGGCGTCGCGCCATCTCTGAGGTCCCTGTTCGATCCCCGGTCGGGTCAATATGGGAAACGAACTTTTCTATATTGTCTCGGGTCTGGGTGTTTTGGTACCTTCGTTGTTTCTGATTTCTGTAACACAAGTGCTTTAGCTACTTACCACAAAATCAGAGCAATACGTGATGTTGTCCAATATTTATTTATTTATTTACCTGTTGTACTTTTCTGTGCAATAAAGTTTTTTAAATTAATAAAAAAATGTTTTTTGTGGGGAATCGGACCCACAGCACTTCGCTTTATAAACAGAAGTCGCACAATCACATTGACAGTCAAACTACAATTTATACCTATACATGTAAGTTCTCACGATATAACGTTATATCTTTGATCTTTTCCCATAAATTGATTATTATTATACATCAATGGCGTATCGTTAACATACAGTCCTAGCATGCGGCAAGCGAGTAAATTTTATCGCGGTCTTATGAAATGTCAAAATCAATGCGTCAACTGCTGATTGGCTGAAAATACGAGTACGGTGTACTATCACCCAATCAACCGTATAGAAACTTTTGTCGTCTCATGTGAGAAGTTTGACGTATTGCGCATGGTAAGCCTGATAGACATGCAGGCCTAGCATACGCAACGTGACAAAATTTTATCGAGCTCTTTACAAACGCCAAAATCGATTGAAAACAGTGCGTCAGCTGTTGATTGGCGAAAAATACGAGTGCGGTGTGCTATTAGCCAATCCACAGTATCAAAACTTTTGTCATCTCATGCGATATTTTTTTATTTTTTTTTATAGTGCACTCCAAGATTGACCTCATCCTACCTGATGTTAAGTGGTAATGAGTTCCTAGCTTAGGGCGAAAAGTATAGCATAGTAAAACTGTTACTAGACTTGTCGCCTTGAAGGCTTGACCCCTGCTACTAATGTAGCCCCACGAGCTCTGAAAACCTTACTCACACGCAGGAACACAACAACACCGGAGTGATTGTTATTTGGCTACGGTCTTCTGCAAGGTGGAGGTATTTCACCAGTCGGGCCGCTCCAGTTCGAGCGATAAATCGCTTTGCCCTGCCTCTCATAAAGATAGAATTATTTAATTTTATTATCGCTGTGCCCGCGACTTCATTCGCGTGCACTACATCCTGTCATGGTCGGTTTTACCCCTATCTCCCCTAATATTCGAACCAAAAAGTAGTCTTTATTTATATTTGTGCCATTAATAGAGCTATGTATATTTGTGCCAACTTTCATATCTTTAACTTAAAAAATAAAAATTTTCCCATATAAACTTTTTATAAACTTTCAAAGGTGGCATTACCCCCCCCCCCCCCTTACTTTCTAACAAAAAGTAGCCTGTGTCCGTTCTTGAGGTTCAATTTATACCTATGCCAAATTTCATCAAAATCGGTTCAGAGGTTTAAGCGGGAAAGCGTAACAGACAGACTGACAGACAGAGTTACTTTCGCATTTATAATATTAGTAGGGATTATTTGACGTATTGCGTATGCTAGGCCTGATGAAATCTACCACAGTAACTCCAGTCTAACTATTTCAAAACCAGACTGACTTAATAAAGTTCTGCGATTACCACAAGTCCTCTTTTGGGGTACATCTGTACACAAAGGGTAAAAACGAGCCATATTACAAAAACTTTCGGCCCATCCGTCTGTCAGCAAAAAACAGTTAAAAAGTTTTTATTAATAACTACAACAGGTACAAACAAAAATAATTATAAATTTTAAGACTTTCCGTTCCATTTTAAACATTTAAAATAATTTAACGGGTCGGGTATTAACTACTTAATAAAAATGGTGTCGCGTTTTGACCCGTTAAATTATTTTAAATGTTTAAAAATAATTAAACTATTTTCACCTTTCCAAAAATTACAAGGAGCGCTCAAACTAGGCTAAGCCTGTATCTTGGGACACCAGATTAAATTAAATAAACCTATTTTTAGGCACTTAGTTCAAATGCATGTCTTATATGACGACCTCCGTAGCCGAGAGGCGAGCGGGCCGGACTTTGGCGTCGCGCCATCTCTGAGGTCCCGGGTTCGAACCCCGGTCGGGTCAATATGGGAAACGAACTTTTCCATATTGTCTCTGGTCTCGGTGTTGTGGTACCGTCGTTGTTTCTGATTTCTGTAACACAAGTGCTTTAGCTACTTACCACAGAATCAGAGCAATGTATGTGATGTTGTCCAATATTTATTTTATATTTATATTATTATGTGTAATTATATGGTGAGTGTCAAATGTATTTCTGTTCCCGCTTTAAAGGGGAATACTTAAAACTAAATGAAGTAAATATTAAGAGGGGGCTCCCATAAGACATGATTTTTTTGCCCTTTTTTGCTGGAATATTTTAAAGAACTAAAAAAATTTTATCTCCCCTTGTGGTGCGTGACTCGAACCCACTACTTTCACGTAGCGTGCGTGCTGCTCTTCGTACTGAGACTTACTGATATGTCTGCTCCACACTACTCGCGAAGTTACTCGGCGAAGTTCGCCGAGGCGAGGCAAAGTATGACGCGGCGAGCACGAGGCGAGCTATCGTATTCGTCTAACTTCGTTCAACTTCGCGAGTAGTCAAGTTTGGAGGAGGCATTAGCGTAGAACTACCGCGCATAGTATAACGTCTGAGTAGCGACCCGACCTTGATTTGGTTGATACCACTAATTAGACACTTATAGAGATTGACTTTGCTTCATTTAATAGAGAAGGATTATCCGCACCTATTTGTAGCCCCTGCTGTATGAGTTTAGAATTGACTACCTGACAGTTTTTGAAATAGTATTGTAAAATGTGCGCCCGTTCATTTTATATACCAAGGAATTCGATTTATCTGGAAAAACTGTAAATAACCAGAGGAAAATAAGATTTTATGTAACACATTCAAAAAGCGCGCGAAAACGCCAAGTCACGTCACTGTTGCAATTATGACGCCAACGTTCTAGACATCGAACCGATACGCATAGGAACGACATAATTAAGATAAACGGAAAATGTTTAAATAAATTCTTAATACGGTTAGAGACACAATAATTAAATTAAATCGGTAAAAGATTCATTGTTTCGCCACAATAAAATAAATAATTTTCCCCGACAGTTGTCATTTCCGAATTGCAATGGTGGTTTCCGTTTCGGTTTTTTTGTTCCACGGATAAAAATAGTAAAATTTATTTTGCAAAAATAAAATACAAACTATGCTTTTAATTAAAAAAATAAAAATGTAAAATTATTACTTAACTATTAAGCTAACATATCTAACACTTTTCATATTTTATTGTTAACACTGTCAAGTAGCCAATTACAATATAGGAATCCTCATATGGTTGCCCTGGCAGGAAGACTTAGTTCGTCTAATGTAGACAAGATTAGTTTATTTTAGCTATTTCCATAGTGTTATGTCATATGGTATAATGTTGTGGGGCTCTGCAGTAGATATACAGACAATTTTTACTGCAAAAAGGAGTCATACGCTTTATTTACGACCCTGAGGTCGGGAATTTTTAAAGAAATTAATATTTTAACATTAGCATCTCAGTACATTTTCGACAGTATTTTTTAAGAAAGAGCGTAGCTTTCTTAAAAAATCATATACCCATAGATTTAACGCTTGAAATAAATAAATGCTTGCCGTCCCAAAACTCAAACTTCATAAAAGTAGTAATTCCTTCATAGGGATAAGTATCTAAATATTTAATAAGTTATCGCAAAGCATTATTGACTTGCCCGTGCATAGATTTAAGACTCAAATCAAAACATGGCTTATGAAAAAGGCTTAATACCCTGTACAAGACTTTTTTAACGATAAAAATATGTGGAATAGTTAAAATTTCCATCTGCACCTAGATAATCTTTACTATTAATTCACATATTTTAATGCCATATTGTAATGTTTGTAATTTATTCTAAAAGATGATATCTGTTGAGTTTGTTGCGGCGCTTCTTCTCAACAGAACCAATGTCGAGGCACTGGTAGGAAAAAATAATTGACGTGCAGTATAATTTATTGTAAATCTACTTGCAGAAATAAATCGTTTCATTTCACATACTTATTTGTATCCTTTTTCCACACACACTGTTAGGAGCGATGAAATGTTTCTGTTTCTTTAATTAAAGGTCGCCAGTGCGTGAAGCACACAGATTATAAAAATCCAATTTCACGAATACTTTTGTAAAAAATAGGTAAAAAAACTTTTTAAGTTAAACGGTTTTATCTTAAACATACATTGCAATGTTTAAGATAAATGTACTAAAAAACAAAAAATAATAAAATAGATACAGTCGTGGGAATTATAAACATATGCATAGACTAGACTAAAATAGGTAAAACCGTGGGGCACGTCAATTGTCTACAAATTATCGACTTAATGTGCGATAGAAGAATCGTTTAATTGACGTGCCCCACGGTTTTATTTTAGTCTAGTCTAGTAGTTTTTTTACCTATTTTTATTTTCTAGTTTTTAGTTTTTATTTCGCATTATTTTTAGCGGCCGCCATCTTGGATTTCAATATTTTATAGTCTATTGTATTCTGCTTGTTGAGCCCTTTCATTTAATACCCATATTGATGGGATTGATAAAACCTACGTTATCCGCCATTTTGTAGCGGCCGCCATCTTGGATTTAAATTTTTTATAGTATATTTTATTCTGCTTGTTGAGCCCTTTCATTTGATACCCATATTGATGGGATTGATTAAACCTACGTTATCCGCCATTTTATAGCGGCCGCCATCTTGGATTTCAATTTTTATAGTAAATTGTATTTTGCTTTTTGAACCCTTTCATTTTGATACGCATATTGATGGGATTAATAAAACATAAATTATCCGCCATTTTGTAGCGGCGGCCATCTTGAATTTATAATGATTATGAATAAACATAATTGTATTGTCACCAAAATCCAAAGTGTATACAAAATTTCAGATTAATCGGTTGACAGGAAGAGGATGAAATTTGAATTACTAAATTTGAGCCAAGAATAAATAATAAAACAAACGGGGTGAGCTAAATAAAACCGTTTAAAAATCAACAGGAATAAAGACATTTTCTACATCACCCATTAAACAGAGATACCATCAAAACTTTTTTGTAAAGCCATAACCGGTGCGAGTATAAACGAAACAAATTAGGCTAACTTATTTTGTGAATTAAAAGGAAAATAAAATACGACACAAAATGGACGCAAGCTGTTTGGTCGCACGGCGCGTTTTGAATTATTTATTTACCATCGATTTACCCTAGAACTGACAGCAAGTCAAGGTAAGCACTATCAGTTCGATTTGAGTCCTTATTCGGACGACATAAGGGCGATATAATGTCCGAAGTGTAGTCTGGCGTGCTTCTCTTATTACAATGATAACTCGCACTGTTTCGTATTTGTAGTCCATTGACTATGTTATTATTAGATTTTTAGAACTCGGCCGTAGGATTTTTCGTGGAAAGTTTAAAAGAGGTAGGGCATAGCGATTTATCGCTCGACTGGAGCAGCCCGATTGGTGAAAACCTCCATCTTACAGAAGACCGCAGCCATATAACAATCACTTCGGTGTTGTTGTGTCCCGCTTTTTCCTTCTCTTCTCCCTCCAATTCAAGGTCTGCCGAGCTGATGGATGCGTGACTAGGGGAGGGCCTAGCAGTAAGCGTGCCACAGGTCTAGGGCAAGTGACCTCAAAAAAGGCTAACCTTCTTCCGATATGTAGGGCTCTATCGGAACGCACAAGTAGGATTTTGACACCATTTACAAATTAATGAAAAAATTAGGTATCTACTATAACAATATTAAAGGCATAATATATTAATTAGCAATGTGCACATGCACACTAGATACATCGACAGCACGTCACGGGGTAACTGATGTTCAACAACTCTCCGCGCCTCTCGCTCACCCCTCATGCACCGCGGGGGCCCGAGATCAGAAGTAGAGGCCCGCGTGGATCGAACTTACTATCAGGATCGTCTTTACTACTAAGCTCCACTGGTTTTTCCTCCTGCCGGACACGAGTGGCATATGTTATGCGGATGATACTCTGCTGACTGCCCGGGGGAAGGACTTTGATACGGTGGATTCAACGTCTAGGTCTTCGGGTGGCGCTGGATAAGACTGAGGCAATTTACTTCTCGGTGCCTCGGCAGCGCTGCCCTCACGGTCCCATATTGTTATGGGAGATGTACGGGTGTTAGTTGGGGCCCAGATCAAGTACCTGGGCCTAATTTTGGATGCGAAGTGGCAGTTTGGCCCACATTTTCGTGCCTTGTCACCTCGCCTACTCAAAGCTGCAGACGCCTTGTCTTGGCTGCTTATGCCAAATTTGGGGGGGCCACGAGCCAAATGCCGGCGACTCTATGCCAGTACTTTCCGCAGCATGGCCCTGTATGGCTCACCCATCTGGACCGATTCTCATCGCAGGGCAGATAATGTTCGTTTCCTACGTCGCCCGCAGAGGGCGATTGTGCAGAGGGTTTCAAGGGCATATCGCACCGTGAGTTATTCTCCCGCGTGTGCGTTAGCCGGGACGCCGCCCTGGGAGTTCGAAGCAAAGGTGATGGCAGCGTCTTACAACTAGCAGGCCACCAGGAAGGCCTCTGGGGAGCATTTTTACCTGAAGGACTTGACGCGAAGGTCGTTGGACCCTTAATGCGCTCAGGCCAGTTATTCTTCGCTGGCTCGAGCGCTTCGATCAGATCAGCGTCTTCGTACATTAAACTTACTGTCAGATTTTTTTTATTAAAGCATAGTATAGTGGCTCTTCCTAGCCTGATGATAAGCAAGAGAGGAACCCACATCGCGATGAAACAAGATGTTAATTCACGATCTTTGTGAGGGGATCCATATCAAAGGAAGAAGGAAACACATGAGCTGGCAACGAGCTCCACTTGATTACAAAGCTCCACTAGTGGTATTGTGTCCCTGGTACTTCTGAGCGAGATGTATGCGAATTGCTCAGTGTTTCTTAAAGGAAAATGAATATTTATACCATACAAAAAATGTAATAGAAAAGAAGGATATAAGTTATCATCAACATGGAATCCAGTGAGTACGCGATCTTAACCGCGGTTAGAACGATCATAAACAAATCCGGATACTGTCAGTGTAGTGTGTCGAAGTGACTTCAATAACATCTTGTTATGCAAGAATGTAAGGGTGGATGAATATTTGCAAGCTAATTTGCGAATGTAAGGCTGAACAGACGAAGACGAGCGAGACCAGTCAGCTCGTGAGCACGGTTGGTGCAACCTAACCGAAACGTCGGGCAATAAGTAGTTCGTATTAACTACTAAAAATTGTTGTCGTGGTTTGACCCAAAAACTTATTTTAAATGTTTAAATTGGAACCCGATAATCTTTAATTCAATAATATGGAATTAGCTCAGACAGGTTTACTAATGGCGTCATCCCAGCACACCCAGACCCAACACCCAAATCAATTTAGAATAAGTAGTTAGTTTTCCAAATTGACCTGACAGGGAATCGAACCCGGGACCTTACGCGCTTTGGGCGCCTACCTTAGCAACTGCGCCACCGAGGTCATATAATATTGTAGGACTTCATGTGTAATATTATGTACGCATAATTATACATTTTGGACCACGTGGGTGTTATTTAACTTTTTTTAATTGGCTACTTTCCACTAAGAACAAATCGGAAGGATAATAGTTTCTAATGATAAATTAAGATATTTAGATAAGGAAATACGAATTTCAAGAACATAAATATCAAAGATTATTAATATTTTTAGAAAAGAAAATCCAATAACATAGGCATAACGTCACGTGACTGAAAACGCCGAGCAAAAGTCACAACGTCACAGCACCCGATATGTCATATTTTAGGGGTGTCCACTCTGTAACACAGATTAATAATGAACGTACTATGGATGTTTTCGATTTGAAAAATCGGAACGCGAAGTCGATTATTTTTGAAACATCGTCTAAAAAAATCGATATTTTTGAGTATTCATAATTTTATATTTCCATCGAGACGCCCAGTTCGCAACGGGCTGTGCAGCAGAAATCGTAATATTTTAATTTCAACTATTCGAAAAACCCAAATATTTTACGGAACCCTATTTCTTTTCAAAATGAGTTTCGGATATTATCGATTATTTGTGTGTACTATTTAGGTTATTGACTAGCATATACTCATAAAAAGATGAAGTATTATTGAATGATCAGATATTAATAGTAACGTTTAGCGTATGTATCGTCAAATTTGTCGCATGAGATGACAAAAAATCCAAATTGTTGATTGTTTCGTATGATATTATATTTAACGCATAATTCGTAATTTACGCTCGTAATTTCAAGTTTTCAGCCAATCGACAGGACGCTCTGAATATTAACGATTTTTAATACATCAAAAAATAATTGTCTAATAAAATTAAGAATATCGAGAAAAAACATCATAAGGCATCCATCGAACAAACTCGATATAACAATCTATGATCAATGACAGCCCTAATCTTGCTAGGGTGCATTGACGTCATTTTAGGCGCCATGACAGCTTAGAGCGTTTTCGTGGGAAATTTAAAGAGATTTTTTAAAATGAAAAATACATTTAGTAAATATATATTTTTTTGTGAAATATACTTTTCATGCGATGAAATGAGTATCAAGGTTTACAATTAACAAGATTTCAAAATTTTGTCAAGTAGCCAATTGTAAAACTTTGGTAAATGTATTGCAATGAGCGAATATATAGATATTACTAACATATAACACCCCGTCCATTTCTCGTCAGAGGTTAAAATGCGCTGTCTTGTCTACATAAGATAAATAAATATAAATAAATAAATATTGGACAACATCACATACATTGCTCTGATTCTGTGGTAAGTAGCTAAAGTACTTATATTACAGAAATCAGAAACAACGACGGTTCCACAACACCCAGGCCCGAGACAATACAGAAAAGTTCGTTTCCCACATTGACTCGACCGGCGATCGAACCCGGGACCTCAGAGATGGCGCGACGCTAAAGTCTAGCACGCTCGCCTCTCGGCTACGTTACATTGATACCTACTACATTGATAACCGTAAAATGTATTTTTGGCAAACCTGGGTTTTGTTTTCAAATTTTATTAGATACGTTGTTTTTGTGTTAAATCACTCACTTTCAATCACACATTGATAGATCGTGTTATAATTTGTCTGCAGTACATCAGAGCACCCTGATTTTGTGGTTAAATATCGGGCTCCTGTACACAGAGGCTGTGGGTTCTAATCCCGCGGTAAAGACTTCCAATGCGCAGCGATTCGGTGAAGAATCGCTTGACTGAACTAAAACATCCACATTTAATATTACTAATGCGAAAGTAACTCTGTCTATCTGTTTGTCTCTCCGGCTTTCACGCCTAAACCACTGAACTGATTTTGATGAAATTTGGTATAGGTATACGTTGAACTACACTACGTTTACCACGCCTCGGTAAACGTAGTGTAGGACGCCCTCAGGCCAGGTGGAGTGATGATTTGCGCAGGACGGCTGGCAGGAGCTGGATGAGAGTCGCCGAAAATTGAGCGAAGTGGCGAACATTTGGAGAGGCCTATGTCCAGCAGTGGACTGCAACAGGCTGATGATGATGATGATGATGATGTAACGTTGAACTTCTAGAACGGAAGTAGGCTACTTTTTGTTTTCAAAATAAGGTGTGATAGTTAAAAGTTTATATGGGAAAATGTTTACTTTCTTAGTTGGATATGAAATTTGGTACAAATATACCTCTATAAACTTTAATAAAATATGGACTTATTATTGTTTTAAATATCTTCTTGTCTGGTCGCTCTTACCTTGAAGGCTTGACCCCTGCTACTAATGTAGCACCTCCAGGAGCTCTGCAAACCTTACCTACTCACACGCAGGAACACAACAACACAGAAGTGATTGTTATTTGGTTGCGGTCTTCTGCAAGGTGGAGGTATTTCACTAGTCGCGTTTCGCTATGCCCCACCTCTTTTAAAATTAATTTATACCTATTATCACGTGTGTAGTATGGATGCAGCTTTACCATAACGTTAGGACAAAAATCACATGTTACAACCCATTATGTCATAATATCATTGAAGGGGAATGTTACTAGTGATGTGACATACCCGTACGATAGATTTTTGTTTTTATCTTTCTTACCGACTTATACCCGGTTCCAATATTTGAAAAACGATTCGTTATAGTTACAGATAGTGTTAAATTACACGAGACTTTAGCTAAAAACGCTCAACAGACGACTGATAACAGCTGATATGGAAAGTAGATACATTTGAAATTAGAATTAACGAATCGTACGAAAACTGATAAGTATTTTTTAGGGTTCCGTAGTCAACTAGGAACCCTTATAGTTTCGCCATGTCTATCTGTCTGTCCGTCCGAAGATAATCTCAGAAACCGTTTGCACTAGAAAGCTGAAATTTGGTACAAATATGTATATTAATTACGTCAACAAAGTGCAAAAAAAAAATGTTTTTTAGGATACCCCCCCCCCTCCCCCCCCCTACAAGTAAATTGGAGAGTTTTTTTTTATTTCAATCTCAACATGTGATATATCGTTGGATACGTATTTAAAAATGAACAGTTTACTAAGATAATTTTTTGATAATTTTAATATTTTGGGAAATAATCGCTTCAAAAGAAAATAAAATTGTGTCCTCTAACTTTTGAACCATAAGTTCAATAAGTATGAAAATATCTAGAATATAGAACTGCATAAAGGCTTTCTAGGAGAAATATTTTGAACCTGATGGGTTTAATCGTTTTTGAAATGTTTGAAAAACTATTTTTTAACTAAAGTTGTAATTTAAGCGTATACGCTAGCATTTATTTTCTTACTTTACATATTTTTTGTATTCTCAATGTATCTGCTTTCAAATAAAAAAAAGAATATAGCCCATTTTTGTAACTTTAAGTGGGGATACTTAAGTATTGTGATGCACTGAAAACTACGGAACCCTACACTGAGCGCGGCCCGACACGCTTTTGGCCGGTTTTTGATCTTCATGTCCCTTAAACACTTGTGTTTCGGAAATTCGATCCAACGATTGTAAGTATCTACTAGCGATGTTCATATTTAAAAACACCCAGACACAATTGTTCATCACACGAATGTTTGCCCTGACCAAGAATCGAACCCATGACCATTGGTTAAACTTGGCAAACAGAGCGAACAATTATTCCTTATTTTGAACTTATTTCTTATTTTCTTTTTTGTTAAGTATTTCTATTTCTTAGCATAAATTTACAAATTACTGCTTTCATAAGATAATCGATTAATAATGCATTTTACATTGCAATCGTTTTTTTTTTATTTAGAATCGATTAGGTATGTTTTTACTTTTAACAATATGTTTAAAAGTATATTATAACAAATATTTTTGATGCTTGTACCTTTTTAAACCCCGAAGTAAAAACGACGGGGTGTTATAATAAGTTTGATGTGCCGGTGTGTGTATTTGTCTATGGCATCGCAGCTCCCGAGCAAATTAACCGATTTTGTTTTTTTTATTAATATGTTTGATAAAAATCGATCCAAGATGGCCGCCGTCACACAATTATGGATTGCATTTTTAACACAACGCCCACAATATAGGTGTCATATAAATGGGCTTGAAAAACAGAATATATTCATGATGACCAATTTCAAATCCAAGATGGCCGCCGTCAGAAAATAACGAATTGCCTAATTTTTTTGTCACAACTCCCTTAATATAAGTATGTCTCAAATAAAAGGGCTTTTTTCACACTTTTTTATGTCGGGGGTTTTTCCATTTTTCATTTTAATTGTATTTACTTCTATGATGTCCTAATGGGACTCACTATTTTTAGTTTCTTTAAGGAAATCTAATTACATTACCGATTTTAATTAAATGAATATTATTTTTGGCACAATTATGAATGATAACATAAATAAATATGTGTATTAATTATTTTGTTCTTAATATATGTTCATACTATGTAATTAACGTATTAATATACCTACGCTATTCATTCAACGTTCGGCCTAGTCATTCAATTAAACGTCGTCATTCAATGAACGCGCTAGTGATCCAATCAAATAGCTGATTAAACCAGATGACTGCGACATATATAAGTAAGTCAAAATAAAACATCGATGTTTTATTGTCACTTCCCTACCTGACATGTCAGGGGAGCTGACCGGATCGATGTGACAAGCGATGGTCGCGCGTTAATCAATATGGACTGGACTGTTAAAGATGGCCTTTGTTTTACAAGGATTCACTATTATATGAAGGGCCACTGCAATAATGATAAACCTCCTTTGTTTTTTGTTCCAAGATATTTGGGTGTTAAGTTTATAAACGTTGTCCAAAATTCAGCCTTATTACCGTGAATACCTGTTTTTTTTCCTACCTGACTATCGATGATGGCTGCGAAGCCTTATCATCTTCACCGAGCACAGATGGCTCTCACCCCTTTAATTTTAAGTAACAACCGAAGGGTGCCTCCTAACGGGACTCGAAACTCGGCTCGAGCTGTTACTGGAACTTTGTACCCTAATTGTTTTTATTTTTTATATTGCACTTCAAGATTGACCTCATTCCACCTGATGTTAAGTCGTAATGAGGTCTTAGCTTAAGGGTGACAAGTACAGCATAATAAATCTGTTACTGGACTTGTCACCCTTACCTTGAAGGCTTGACCCCTGCTACTAATGTAGCACCCCCCAGGAGCTCTGGAAACCTAACTCACACGCAGGAACACAACAACACAGAAGTGATTGTTATTTGGCTGCGGTCTTCTGTAAGGTGGAGGTATTTCACCAGTCGGGCTGCTCCAGTTCGAGCGATAAATCGCTATGCCCTACCTCTCTTACCTAATGTACGTTTGGGGAGAAAAACGACCCGGCACGTGCCGGTAGCGCGAAAAGGACCCTACTGCTAAGGGAGGGCGCGGCGCTGATCCCCGCCGGCGGGGGCGAAATAGAGGACGGGACACTGAGCGTTCTAGACGTGTAGTCAAATATCAGAAACGGCTTTATCTCAGGACTGGAAACGATATTGCCTAGTTCGCAAACTAAATTACTAGCTGCATGTATGAAGTGACCGAATGACGTTGATCACATAGATTTTAATATTTTGGACATTCATCATTATTTCCGTGGATCCTTCTTATGAAAACGTCATACAATACATATTTTATTTATTTAAGAACTTTATTCAGTGAAGCGATGGCTGGCACATACGTCATGCTTGTGAACTGGTGCCAGAGGACTGGTCTGCTCCAGATTACCTCTCGAAAATAAATACGAGTAGGTACTTAATGTTTTATTCACTCTTTAAAAAAACTGTATGATTTGGTCCAAAGTGTTCTACACATAGTAATAAGTTAGATACTGCTACTGTAACTAATCTGCTGAGTTTCTTACCGGTGTCTTCTCGGTAGATATAGGTTCCGAACCGTCAGTAGAATTACTTTGCATTGTATTCAATGACGATTCAAAAGTGTTATATGTAACCTACTTGAATAAAGAAATATTTGATTTGATTTGATATGATATTGCACACAAAAAGTACAAAAGGTGGACTTAATGACATGAGTATTCTCTACCAGTCAACCCTTGGGTCATGCAGATAGTTAGTTGATGGGTGCGGTAACAATAAAAAACGTGTATTACAACTAAGTAAATAATAGTAAAGAATAACAAACTAAACATATAGATGTTTTTACTAAATATAATATTCATACGTACTTTTTACATTTTATTTTTATTCTGACGACCTCCGTAGCCGAGAAGCGAGCGTGCCGGACTTTGGCGTCGCGCCATCTCTGAGGTCCCGGGTTCGATCCCCGGTCGGTTCAATATGGGAAACGAACTTTTCTGTATTGTCTCGGCTCTGGGTGTTGTGGTACCTTCGTTGTTTTTGATTTCTGTAACAAAAGTGCTTAAGCTACTTACCACAGAATCAGAGCAATGTGTGTGATGTTGTCCAATATTTACATATTTATACATGATAAATATAAAATATTAAATTCAATATACTTATAAACAGACCCATTTTTCAGCTTTATTAGTTTAGATTATTTATTCTGAGAATGAGATAGGTAGCGCAGTCGCTAAGATAGTGGCCCAAAGTACGAAAGGTTCCAGGTTCAATTCTCAAACAAAAGCTTTTAAATAAACTTTAAGACTTTCTCGTTCTATTTTAAACATTTAAAATAATTTAACGGGTCGAAACGCGACACCATTTTTATTTAGTAGTTAAAACGAACTACTTACTGCCCGACGTTTCGGTTAGGTTGCACCAACCGTGGTCACGAGCTGACTCGCGCGTGTCGAAACGTCGGGCAGTAAGTAGTTCGTATTAGCTACTAAATAAAAATGGTGACGCGTTTTGTCCAGCTTTTATATATTGAACTTACGTTTATGTTTGGTAGATAGACACCCTTGGGTAGGGTCCATTGTCTGATGCTCATAGTATAAGGTAAACCTTCGTTTGTTGGTGTATCTACACATGCCGCCGGCTTTCAGGCTGACTTACCGACTGGTGAAATACCTCCACCTTACAGAAGACCGCAGCTAAATAACAACCACTTCTGTGTTGTTGTGTTCCTGCGTGTGAGTAAGGTTTCCAGAGCTCCTGAGGGGTGCTACATTAGTAGCAGCGGTCAAGCCTTCAAGGTAAGGGCGACAAGTCCAGTAACAGATTTATTATGCTGTACTAGTCGCCCTTAAGCTAGGACCTCAGTTATACTTAACATCAGGTGGGATAAGGTCAATCTTGAATTGTAATAAAAAAAACTTGCCGCTGACCAGCCGCCGGCTTTTCTACTACGTGCCGAATCGGCATGCCGCCGGCATTTGAAAAGCCGCATCGGCCTGGCCGCCGGCCCGTGCCCACGGGTATAATATATTATGCGCCATAAGACCAGCTCATTAGTGTGAGTGTAATAGTGAGGTGTGTGTTTAATATTTTTTAAATAAAAACTAACACCATACCTTTCCATTCCAGAGCTGAACAATGGAAAATGGCTCCGAAGAGGTTGCCGTCAAGAAGCTCACCATACCCATCGCTAGGGCCCCACGTACCCTGGCCCATCTGGAAACCTTGAGTCAGGGTTTGGAGAAGTCTGGCGTGCCGGGTTTCGCGCAGAGCCAGTCTGTACTGGACAGGGTCACCTTCGAGAGCGAGAGGCTCGGCATTAGTCATAGCGAAGCATCTTCTAGAAGAAATAGCGATGATGCTGGCCGCGCTAGGAAGGAGCTTAGAGAAGGTAAGATACTTGGATTAATTTTGTGTTTCTGACTAGGGGATTCCCCTGTCCTAAAGCCTCGAGTCTTCAAATGCTTCAGTGCAGAGGTTCCCACACTTAGAACTCATGTACCACTTTTACTGGATCCGTAGACTCCTGCATATACGTAAATTACTACCATATTTTCAAAACTCGAAAATTTAATTATGATAATATGTCTGGCGCCATGGCAGCTTCTACTATATTCTAATAGCACCATCAATAGACGATGAGTAGGTGCGGTAAAATTTTAATGGGTAGTCTTTTCTGAGCGGGCAAGTACCACTTATGCTGCGGCCTTCCCCGAGACACTGGCACTGTGCGGAATTGAATTTCCACCCCTTAAGGCCAGGATGTTTCCATACACGCCATCGCCTACTTCGGCGAGTTGGGGTCCATTTCCCCTCGCCCAAAAAAAGAGGTTTCCAAGGCATTGACCTCCAGCTGAACATGACTTTGCAGATGGAACGAGCTCAGAGCCCCAGACAGCTAGCACGGCTAACCACAACCTTTGGAACGATATGGAGAGCTCCACTTCCACTACCAGGACGGAACTCAGCCTTTCTGACAATGCTGATGAGGTACTAACATTACAACACCTATAAATAATAATATTAACAAAATATCTACAAATCCCACATAGAGCCCCCAACATATAGAAAGAAAGAAAGAAAGAAAAGACATTTATTGACAATTAATACACAGATACATACAGAAAAAAAATCAAAAATAAAAAAGTACAATTATTCAAAGTGAAAATGTACAGAGTGGTCAATAGGTGCCTGCCTCAGCATAAGCTACAGTGGTATGGTATTACATATATATGTCACCGTAAGACTACTTTATTTTTACACTTTAGACATATTATACTTTATTTTTTTTATATAACAATTCAAGATTGACCTCTTTCCTGATGTTAAACGGTAATGAGATTAAGAGCGACAAGTACAGCATAATAAATCTGTTGCTGGACTTGTCGCCCTTACCTTAAACTTTTGACCTCTGTTACTAATATAGCACCCCCCCAGGAGCTCTGGAAACCTTAATCACACGCAGGAACACAACAACACAGAAATGTTGATATTTGTCTGCGGTTCTATGTAAGGTGGAGGTATGTCACCAGTCGGGCTGCTCCAGTTCGATCGATGAATCGCTATGCTGTAGCTCTCTTAATAATTTCCAACAATTTTTGATAATGTTTGATGCTTTTCAAAGACGACAACGCACTCGATTTTTTGAAATGCCATCATTCGATCATGATTCGTTATAAGGGTTAAGAAAGATTATGCTTGAATGGTTTTGTCACATCCAATTTACTATGCCGATTGTATTGTCCACTGTACGAAATGTGTATTCCTTTATTAAAAGTGGAAGTACTTCCGCCGAGCCAGGTGTTATCTGCTCGGGGACCAAGGACCAACTACCAACCTTGGTTTGTTGTATACATAGCTAGTGGCGACAAAAACTCTGACATCGCGATGTAGGATCGATGCATTGATTGGCTGATCGTGCATTACGTATGGAGCGTTGTTTACTATGCCAATTCTGCTGACGCTGTATTTGTGTCGACTTGTAGGTAATGTAGGTCGGCAGACCACAACCATAGATAAGGCGTCGCAGTTAATACATGGAATCTAGTTGTTTCCATCTACGCTATCCCACTGACTTGCAAACTAAACCACGTCTAATTCCAGAGACCACGGAGACGGAGTCACGAGTCAGCAATCCCAGGGACTCCCCTCCACAACAGGACCCCATGGAAGTCTGCAGACAGTTTGACCCCGGAAACCGCCTTCGGGACCTCCCTGGCTGATATTATGGAGAGCCCTGCTAATAAGGTTAGGGTAGAATAGCTTAATTAAATAAGTATGTTCATTAAACTACTAAAATGTTTTTTATTAAACTACTGAACCAATTGATTTTTTATTTTTATAGTATTTTACGCCGTACTAGCGAACTTTTAATAATTAGAAACAGATTTTTTTTATCTCCCCTTGCGGTGCGGAAATCGAACCTACGACCTTCACGTATCGCGCGTGCTGCTCTTCCAACTGAGCTAACCGCAAGTTATCGTAGGCGATGATATTTTTCTTCTGAATCGACCGTTAGCCTCCGGTAAGTGACCTCTGCCGCATATGTTTAGAACTACATACTTATTGGCCCTTCGTCGGTCGTGGGTTCGATTCCCGCACCGCAAGGGGAGATAAAGTTTTTGCTGTTTCTAATACTGAACTAATTTTTGGGAAGTTTATTGGGAAGGGTTTCCTTTTTGGGATAGAACCTTGGACCCCTTCCGACAATTATTATTATGTATTAGAAACAGAAATTTTTTATCTCCCCTTGCGATGCGGGAATCGAACCCACGATTAATCTAATATTTAAAGTTCGCTAGTACGGCGTTTAGCAAATATTCGATTTAAGCAATCAATGTCTGATTATCAATTATTTATACTACTAATGCCGTTTTACTGTGCATTAAAAGTCAATGAACTTACCTTACATCAAAACCATTTTTACGTCATAAATAAACCAGGTGTATTTTATTCAAGATATTTTGTTACGCGTCTCGAACTTGCTACGTTACACGGGTCAATGGCCTTTATTGCACATTTAAATGGCATAAACTTTACCTAAGAGCAAAAAATGGAATTACTATAATATTTTTGTTGCTGAGCGAGCTGTTTGATATTTATTAAACTGATACCTTATCAATTTATAATCACTACGGAATTAAATGAAGAAATTTTTCGTTCTTCTAAAGTTGCATATTCGTGGGTGTTAATATGTAGTTGCTTCCTGATTTCAAAAGGGCACAAACTAGATCCTACAAATATCATAAACGTGAAAGTTTGTTAGAATGTATGTCTGTACGTTTGTTACTCACACAAAAGTTACTTAATGTATTTGTCTGATTTTTTTTTAACGCTCTTCAAGATTGACCTCATCCCACCTGATGTTAAGTGGTAATGAGTTCCTAGCTTAAGGACGAAAAGTATAGCATAGTAAAACTGTTACTAGACTTGTCGCCCTTACCTTGAAGGCTTGACCCCTGCTACTAATGTACCACCCCCCAAGAGCTCTGGAAACCTGACTCACACGCAGGAACACAACAACACCGGAGTGATTGTTATTTGGCTGCGGTCTTCTGTAAGGTGGAGGTATTTCACCAGTCGGGCTGCTCCAGTTCGAGCGATAAATCGCTTTGCCCCTGCCTCTCTTAAATTTGGTAGCCAAACAGATTAGATACTTGAATGACATATAGTATACTTTTTATCCCGAAATACATACAATAGACAAAGTCGTGAACTAGTACTAGTTTACTATTAGGAGACTCTTTAGGTGACCTGGTTTGAATGAAGTGTAGTTCCAATTTTTGCTCGTTAATATTGTTTTTTACTCCTTTACCTTTTTTCTTCTATCTCATTCTTTTACCTTCTTCAACTCACTCACTCATATTTTACAGAGTGAACCTATGCTCGAAACAAGCGAGAAAAAGGTACTGATTTATATCAATTCAATTGCAGTTTATGTTGTGTGTTGTCAATGTGCTGTATTTGTTTTACTCCAATTGTTTAAACTTATGACTTGAATCGAGAAACTATTAAAAATTGTATAAAATGTCTTTGTTCATGTAAATTTTTACAAAAGTATGAAGCTTCAGATGTTCGGAATGTTGACTCCTTCCAAAATTTATTCCAAATAAAAAATAAAGAAAAAAAAACAAGAACATAGATACTATTATAAGACTTAAACATAAACGATTATAAACAGTACACACAAGAATAGAAAAGAAAATGTCCTTATTCATGTAAAATTCTACAAAAGAATTTATTGCCTCCTCCACACTACTCGCGAAGTTGAACGAAGTTAGACGAATACGATAGTGTAGAGAGGCACTTCGGCTCGCCTCGTGCTCGCCGCGTCAAACTTTGCCTCGCCTCGGGCGAACTTCGCCGAGTAACTTCGCGAGTAGTGTGGAGCAGACATATGAATCGTGTTCGGAATGTTGATCCTATTGACACGAACCGGTGAGAAAATCGATAGTTACACCCTCCTAAATTTAGGTACAAATATGGAAACATGAAAAAAAAATAAAGAAAACAAGAAAAAAAGAAAAAAAAAACAAGACAATTTACTATCAATGAATTGGTAGCCATTTGTCGAGTCACTTTATAATGCTACCAAAAATAACGTCATATGGTTTAATTCTATCAAAAAGTATATTTATTTATTTATTTAAATATAGGCAATAGCCTGCAACCAAAAATAAGGATCTGTATTATATAACCACCGTAATGGTAACGGTATTTCTCTGAATGAAGTTAAACTATTTGCAATATTGCAACACGATCTGGCATATTAAATCGTTTTATTTAAGTTACAAATATATAAAAACGTGTGGTACATATCAGGTTGACTCCCTAAAACTCACGCTGCGCCACTGTCTAACCTGCTTTTAAAAATAGTGTAAACATTTTGTGTTTGTGGAATCAGCTTTAAATGTAGCATTTTATTGATACAAAAAGTATCTTTTTCTTGCTGTAATTTAATTGCCTTGCTTCAAATTAGGATTCACGCTTTTTCTCTACTTCACATTATTACGAACTACCTATTAGCTATTTTTAGAATAAAAAGTATACTTTCAACTTGAGTAATGTAAGTAAGTCTCTCGTCATATTTATTAAGCAAATTACATCGCCATTTTTCTTATTAGTTTTTTTTTATTTTGATAAGCGTGCTAAGATTGATTGCTTACATTACATTATGTATTAAATATGTTGATTTCTTTTTTGGTAGTACTGTTTGAAATATAGTTAGTAACATATGTTACTCGCAATTTTAGTTAAAATTACAAATAAAAAACGATTTTAGGATACATGCTTAAGACCGTTAACAAACAGTGCATTAGACAAGTAAACAATACTACTTTTGAATTAAAAAATACGAAAAGCCCTTATTCATCAGATAACGCAGCTTAAAATCTTTTGGCGCCATCTTAGAGTTGAATGACTTTTATTGCTCAATTATATGGCACGAATGGTAACATTCGTATGTGTATTTATAAGATCCTTCAAATGAGCTGCGCCTTTAGCTGTTTCTTTTTCTCCAGATAAGTCTGCGGGAAGATCTCAGGTCTAACGGATCTACTAGCTCAGAAGACCGAAAGTCGCGTATAGGCTGGAGGCTGGTCAGGAACGTGACGTCAGTTGCTGGTGCCTTCTCTCCAAAATGCAAAGAGGCTCCCACGGCGCCTGCTCTACCAGGAACACCATTACCCAGCTTTCAGGTAAGGGGGTACTTAAAGAGAAAGTAAGAAGTAACAGAAGACAGCAGCCAAATAACAATCACTTCGTTGTTGTTGTGTTCCTGCAAGTGAGTAAGGTTTCCATAGCTCCTAGGGGGTGCTACATTAGTAGCAAGGTAAGGGCGACAAGTAACAGCTTTATTATGATGTACTTGTCGCCCTTTAGCCTCATTACATCTTAACATCAGGTGGGATGAGGTCAATTTTGAAGTGCAATATAAAAAAAAAAGTAAAAAAGTAATTTACCTACACGAGAAATAAACACAAACTTGCTATTCCACATCAAAGACTTCATAAAGTTACTAATTCTTTTATGGGGTTAAGTCTGAAGATGTTTAACAAGCTGCCAGAAAAGATCACTGGTAATGCAAAGATTTAAGTCTCTGATCCAAAAATGTCTGAGGAAATAATAGAAGATTAAATGACGAACAACATTTTTGAGAGAGGTAGGGCATAGCGATTTATCGCTCGAACTGGAGCAGCCCGACTGGTGAAATACCTCCACCTTACAGAAGATCGCAGCCAAATAACAATCACTTCTATGTTGTTGTGTTCCTGCGTATGAGTATGGTTTCCAGAGCTCCTGGGGGTGCTACATCAGTAGCAGGGGTCAAACCTTCAACCCTTTGTCACTGTTGTGTCTTGTCGTCGCTATAATAAAGTACGAGTTTTAAAACTGACATAAATATATTTATAACTAAAAAACACACAAATTATCTTACTATTTTCAATTACACACTTTGTCCCGTCGCTTTTATGAACGTTCTGTCTATATTTAAAACTCCTAGTCATGTCATCGTCTAGTCGCCTTGCCGGCCAGCACCAGGCCGGCAAGGAGGTCAGTCGCGCCGCAACAGTCACCCTTAAGCTAGGACCTCATTACCACTTAACATCAGGTGGGATGCGGTCAATCTTTAAGTGCAATATAAAAAAAAAAAATTGGACAGCAGACATAAGCTGTATTGTTTGTACGGCTTTTGCTTGATTCCATATTACACATTTTTGTAAAAAGTAACTATCAAGTTTCTTGTCGGTTGTCCTCATTAGCATCAACATTCCGAACAGGGCGGTAGTTTAACTTAATCTGGCAATTCAAAAAATTTAATAAAACCGGGATATTACCGCTTACGGGCAGCTAATGAAAAGTTAATTTCCTGATGCAAACTGTGTCTACTGTCACTATTCCTGTAATATTTCCAAACCTATATAAAATATTTTTGAATCCGAGTCAATTTCAAAAGTTCAAGTTAATATAATAACACAAACGCCTTTTATTATTCTAAAGCATATTTGAATTAATTCAATATGTTGTAATTATATTAAAATTACTGTTTATGCAGAATTTTATATAACAAACCTTTTACAAACGAGTACATCGATAAAGCGCGGACGAAGTTGAAGCTAGTGATGCCGTATAACTGTTTGTTTATTCTGACAAGTTAGGGAGGGAGCAATGTAAATGTATTACAACACAATATCATCTTATTTACAGTCAAAAGCAGATAGCAAGAGTTCAGACTATGGTAAAGACGACAGAAAAGGTTCACTGCCAAAATACCCTAATGAAAAAGATGAGAATTTAGGAGAAACTAACCCTGAGGTAAGACTTTTGATTTTAACAACGAAATTCAAAACATTACACTCATAGCATCAACAACATCAGTTGTAAGCTTAGGCATAAATTACTGTGGGCTGCCTACAGTCTTAATCTGTACTATTCTTGTTTTAACCATCGTTATTGTCTTGAAATCTATTAATATGAACATTGATTTTTGGTCTGTGTCTGGGTGCTTATAAATGTTTTAGTATAAATTGTCTAGTTTCTATACTGCAAATACTGCTGCTTACTTTGAGAGGTCAATCCACGTGATCTTGTCTGATAATTATTATTTATATTCATACTAGCTGTGCCCGCGACTTCGTTCGCGTAGACTACATCCTTCCGTGGTCGGTTTTACCCCTATCTCCCCTAATATTCGAAACAAAGAGTAGTCTATATTTTAATAGAGCTATATTTGTGCCAACTTTCATATCTCTAACTTAAAAAATAAACATTTTCCCATATAAACTTTCAAAGGTGGCATTACCCCCCCCCCCTTTACTTTCACAAACAAAAAGTAGCTTGTGTCCGTTCTTGAGGTTCAACGTATACCTATGCCAAATTTCATCAAAATCGGTTGAGAGGTTTAAGCGGGAAAGCGTAACAGACAGACAGACAGAGTTACTTTCGCATTTATAATATTAGTAGGGATTATATGCCTATGATAATCAAATTGTCAATGCAGCAATTAGCAATCATATAAAAATAACATTTCTCACGCCAACGAATTACCTCTAAGTTTAACGATTGATATGAAGACATCATGTACTTCTTCTCCCTAGGGTCTAGATCCAGAGTCCCTGATGTTTAGGGATGGAAGACGACGAATAGACATGGTCCTAGCGTACGAAGAAGAAGACTATGGCGTGATGACGGAAGCAGAAGCCAAAAAGAGAGATTATAGAAGAACGTTTCAGGTTCGTTGGTTTAAACCCTGTTACTTACACAATTTAGTCCTATAAAATCTATCTATATTTCTAATTTATCGTTGGTGTTTCACAAGGTAACATACTTACTCCACAATTCTATTTGTTCTAAAATTTCAGGAAAACCTAATTAGAGAAGGATTAGAATTAGAATTAGAAAACAAATGCTTGTCTTTCAACGAGAAGACATGGTTCCTCAAGATCCACATACCCTGGAAGACGGAGATGAGGCTGGCAGAGGTGATTGGAATGAAACTGCCGACTAAAAGGTTCATCACAATCTCAGTTAGGGCTTGGGTAAGTATATTTTTTTTAACAAATTTATAATTTACTCAGCTTTTTTTCAATTTTGATCAGAATGGTCTGAATTAATTTCGAAACTCAATAAAATTTAAATAAAAATTGAATTGCTCGTACAATTAGCGAGACGCACATTATTAGGTCCTTAGGTGCGGTTTCAGTCTGGGGTTTTATACGGGCATAAGACCTATTTTTATATTGCACTTCCAGATTGACCTCATCCCACCTGAAACCTTATAGACCAAGATCCCAGTCACCGCAGACTTACGTCATTTTAGGAAAGATGAAATTTTTAGGATTGGTAGTATAACATAAGCTTAGAAAGGAATGGATACTCGCTAAGCTGAAAGCGGGGCCGTTTTACAGGTAGCAGGTATCAAAGGTGGTCGTCCCCACGGCAGCGATATGGTACGAAAAGTATTTTCCCCATCTCAAAAAAAAAAGGATGTTTGGCCCGTCAGATTTATCTGACTCATTGGAAAATATTTTGAAATATTATGCTTATTAATATACATAAAATTCAGCCTTCCTAAAATAACGTAAGTTTCAATATTTTTTTATGACTTTTAAAGTGTCTGTCAAAAGTTATGGCCCACAGGAAGTGTCTGGCAATTATATTTATTTGTTTATAACAATATCATATATAACATATGTAAAAACCAGCCTACTTTAACGTAAGTTAGCATGATTTTTCACCACCTTTGATACCTGCTACCTGTAAAACGGCCCCGCTTTCAGCTTAGTGAGTATCCATTCCTTTCTAAGCTTATGTTATACTACCAATCCTAAAAAATTTTTCTTTCCTAAAATGACGTAAGTCTGGGGTGACTGGGATCTCACTCTATTACTCACCCGCAGGAACACAACAACACAGAAGTGATTGTTATTTGGCTGCGTACTTCTGTAAGGTGGAGGTATTTCACCAGTTGGACTGCTTCAGTTCAAGTCGCTATGCCCTTCCTTAAGCTCGTTTTTGGAGGTCCTTGGAGGCGTTTTTTTTTTATATTGCACTCCAAGATTAACCTAATCCCACCTGATGTTAAGTGGTAATGAGGTCCTTAAGGGCGTCAAGTACAGCATAATAAATCTGTCACTGGACTTGTCGCCCTAACCTTGAAGGCTTGACCCCTGCTACTAATGTAGCACCCCCCAGGAGCTCTGGAAACCTTACTCACATGCAGGAACACAACAACACAGAAGTGATTGTTATTTGGCTGCGGTCTTCTGTAAGGTGGAGGTATTCCACCAGTCGGGCTGCTCCAGATCGAGCGACAAATCGCTATGCCCTACCTCTCTTCCTTGTAAGCGAGGGTTGACGCGCTTTGGAGCTCGTATAAGAGCGAGCCGCGATGAGAAAGCTTACGCCGCGCACCCCCTTTTGTTCTTCGTCAGAATCCATACATCAGTATCTATACTGACACGAAACCACCGGTTCGAACGAGCACGCCATAATTTTACTTTTTATTGTGACGCGCGCGTATACGAAATCGACCTTATACGCTAGTCTGAAATCATTCTAAAATCATTTGCTGCTTTTGTTGACAGAATGACGAAAAGCAAGCAGAAAGAGACAAAAGATGGTATTCAAAATGGCGGCGGCGATGGAAACAGCTGTACGAGTATGACCACGGCTTAATAGAACCGGAACCTTCGTTCTACTACGCCACAGAACAGAAAGGAGCCAGAAGAGAAGAGCAGTAAGTAACTAAAAAGAAAATAATAGAGGATTAAGTTAAACTAGCTTTTGCCTGCGATTTTGTTCAAGTTATTTCAGGATCTAGTTCCCATCTATCTTTTATACCAAATTTCGTCTAATTCTCGGTTCCAATATCATACGATTCGTAATCTAACAAAAATGAATATCCGTTTTTATACGAGTTGTTAATTCTTATTTCAAATTTACTTTAATAATAATAAAAAATAATAATAAAATCTATATTTCCAATAAATTTATACAAAGGTCTTACTTACTAGCACTAAGCATATTGCTTGAATCTAGAATAAATAAATAAATCGCAGTAGTCAGGCTAGGTTAACATAAATTAAAAGTTACAAAATGGCGACTCTGGTCGAGGAATAAATCCAGTGATTAATCATTGGGTTTATTTTGAATTTCGATTTTATTACTTGGAAAATTAAAATAGTGAACAAAATTTAAACAGATAAGTAGTAAAATAAGAAATTAAAATGTGAAGGTGAGTTTGTGCGTGTGTCTGAATCAGAATGTTGTGTGCTTGTGTGTGTGTATGTGTGTGCATGTGTGTGTGTGTCTATGTGTGTCAAGCAGGAGGACTTTCCATATCAGCTGTCATATTAAGTCCATGTCTGCAAGTCGTTTTAGCTTACGCTTCGTATAATAATTGATTATAATCCGTACCAAAAACGGGTCCTTTTTCAAATATTGGATCCATTATAAACATTTAAAATAATTTAACGCGACAACATTTTTATTAAGTAGTTAAATTAAGTATTTAAATGTTTAAAATAAATAAATAAACATTGGACAACATCACATACATTGCTCTGATTCTGTGGTAAGTAGCATAAAGCACTTGTGTTACAGAAATCAGAAACAACGACGGTACCACAACACCCAGACCCGAGACAATATAGAAAATTTCGTTTCCCATATTGGCCCGACTGGGGATCGAACCCGGAACTTCAGAGATGGCGCGACGCCAAAGTCCGGCACGCTTGCCTCTCGGCTACGAAGGTCGTCATGTTCCAAAGTTATCGTCTGGACAGATTTGACTGTTGAAAACAACCGGGACAGCATCACTTTCATGTTTATATGTTTGAAAGAATTATCTTGAATTATTTCAACAGAATTTATGTATAATTATACTCCCTTTTACTCCAATGGGGACAATGGCAATAAATTTGAATCATTTATTGACAAATGGAACGCAAAAGTCTTAAAGTTTATATTGGATCCATTATGCCCGATTCCAATATTCGAACGATCTGTTTATTTACGGATAGTAATAATAGACGAGGCGTAAGCTAAACACGTTCCTAGAAAGAACGACACGTCACATAACTTACCAATGGCGTCCAGCAGTTTTGGCCTTAAAGAATAACAAACATAATTCCAGGCATCCAGAATATCTCACAAACATTTTTTAATTTAGTAGTTAATATTAACTACTTACTGTCTTAATAACTTACTTACTTAGTCGATACTGTCAGTTTAGTAAGTGTGTCGAAGTAACTTCAAAAACATTTTGTTATGTGAGAATGTGAGGGTGGCTGAAGATTTGCAAGCTCCCCCGAACAGACGAAGACGAGCAAGACCAGTCAGCTCGTGAGCACGGTTGGTGTAACCTAACCGAAACGTCGGGCAGTGAGTAGCTCGTATTAACTACTTAATAAAAATGTTTTTTTTTTATATTACACTTCCAGGTTGACCTCATCCCACCTAATGTTAAGTGGTAATGAGGTCCTAGCTTAAGGGCGACAAGTACAGCATAATAAATCTGTTACTGGACTTGTCGCCCTTACCTTGAAGGCCCTTACCTTGACCCGTGCTACTAATGTACCACCCCCCAGGAGCTATGGAAACCTTACTCACACGCAGGAACACAACAACACCGAAGTAATTGTTATTTGGCTGCGGTCTTCTGTAAGGTGGAGGTATTTCACCAGTCGGGCTGCTCCAGTTCGAGCGATAAATCGCTATGCCCTACCTCTCTTATAATTTGTGTCACATTTTGACCCGTTAAATTATTTTAAATATTAAACAAACTTTCTCGTTTATAAATCCGATTTAAAGAACGGTTCTTTTTTTCAGATTCCTAGTCAAAGACAGACACACACAGTTCTCGCCAGCACAAAGGAGCCTCTTAGTCATGCAAATACTATTAAGAGCCAAATATGACAACAATGAGACTAAGGTAAACATATTATGTTATATTAATTACTTGGTAAAAAAGAAAAATAAAATTAAACACGTTATTTTGGTTTGGTAGTCGGTCGTCATCTTTTTTAATTGTCAAGTTTTACACAATTAAAAAGAAACAAAAAAGAAATTAAAAGATAACTAAAAAGTCTGGATATGGTGTCTTCAGACAATATCTTCTAGCATTTACGTACAGTCATATAATATCAATCCATACTAGAAATAGAAATAGAAATAGAAAATGTCTTTATACATGTAAACTTTTACAAAAGCATTTATGAATCGTCAAGTCAAGTAAACTACCACCGTGTTCGGAATGTTGATTCTATCGAGAAGAACCGGCAAGAAACTCGATAGTTACTCTTTTCAAAAACTGACACATATGGTAGGTATAAATCATGCAAAAAAAAATGTATTAACAATATAGCTTATGTCTAATGTACATATTTAATGCTATCAAGTCCAAACATCTTTGTCGTTAATAAAGGCCTCTATTTTATAATAGCCTTTTTTCATTAAACATTTTTTTATCAGAGACTTAAATCTATGCATAGGTAATGCAGTGATATTTTCTGGCAGCTTATTGAAAACCTTCAGACTTAACCCCACAAAAGAATTACTATTATAAATGCGAAAGTAACTCTGTCTGTCTGTCTGTCTGTCTGTCCGTCTGTTACTCTTTCACGGCCTAAACGGCTGAACGGATTTTAATGAAATTTGGTATAGGTATACGTTGAATCTCAAGAACGGACATAGGCTACTTTTTATTAGAAAATAAGGGGGGGGGGGTGGGGGTAATACCACCTTTGAAAGTTTATATGGAAAAATGTTTATTTTTGAAGTTAGAGATATGAAATTTGGCACAAATATAGCTCGAAACTTGGATTAAAATATAGACTACTTTTTGTTTCGTATATTAGGGGAGAAAGGGGTAAAACCGACCATGAAAGGATTTAAGTAGTCCACGCGAACGAAGTCGCGGGCACAGCTAGTAATATATAATGGGATCAAACAAGTACAGAGAACTTGGTTTATAATGGCCGAACGTTTGTGCAGCACAAAACGCACCTTTGGTTAAACAAGGGCACAATTTGCTACTTGACAATTTTTGAAAAAGTATCGTAAAACGTGCGCCTGTTCATTTTATATCCCTAAGCAATTCGATATATCTGGGAAAAATAGAAATTACCATTGAAAACAAAGTTTTGTAAACACATTTAAAAAGCGCGGGAAAACGCCGAGTCACGTGTTAATACAGTTATGTAGCAACAGTGTGTTAGTATCGGCTCGGTGTTCTCACTTAACCACGTCTTCGCTGTGCGGCGGTCGGCACCAGGTCCCTCACGTCAGCTGTCACACCGGCCCCGCACCCTGCGTGGGATGTAGATCCGAGACGACAGATGTCATGTTTGTGTGTGTGTACGTGTGATAGTGTGTTTGTATGCTTATATCATTATTTAATATTGATGTATATGTTACAATAATAATTCAATTTATTCGGTACAATAATCATCATTTCGCCATATTAAAATAAATAATTTTCGCCGACAGCTGTCATTTGGGAATTGCAATGGCGGTTTCCGTTTCGGTTCTTTTGTTCCACAGATAAAAAAAGTGAAATTTATTTTGCAAAAATAAAATATAAACTTTGCTTTTAATAAAAAAAATAAAAATGTAAAATTATTGCTTAGCTAATAAGCTAACATAACCAACACTTTTTATATTTTATTATTAACACTGTCAAGTAGCCGATTGTCAACTTCCTTAAAAACGTAGTAGTAAAGTTCGCAAGTACAGCGCAAAGCTCTATAAAAATTGTAAAAAACTATGAGAAAGTAGGAACTCATCTATTCTAGCAGGTAATCGAATATCATCAATTATGTGCCACGGGACTAAACAACTCAGTACCTTGTCACATTAACGGTCTAATGAGAAAAGGTACTAAGTTGTTTACAATACTAAAAATGCTGACTGTACCTACATTTGCGAAGGCTCGTCTTTATTTATTTATTTAAAAACTTTATTGCACAAAATAAAAAGTACAAAAGGCGGACTTAATGCTAGAAGCATTCTCTACCAGTCAACCGTTGGGTCATGCAGATAGTTCGTTTATGGGTGCGGTAACAGTAAAAATGTGAGTATAGATTACAACAAAAAGCCATTTATGTTGGTTGCGAAAACTGGAAATGTGATCGTACTTACGCAGTCCAAAGACGAATCTGATGCAGTTGTTAAGGAGACGATCGAGTTTATTAACCAGGATTTCGGAGATATCTGGATAACATGCGTCAGCGTAGTCAATAATGGGTAAAATTAAAAAAAACTTTGTAAAACTTTGTAAAACTTTGTAAATAATTAAACCTATTGTCAAATGGCCTTTTTCAGATGGGCATCCGAAGATTGCTCAATGATGGGACATATCTCGCGTGTTTTCCTCTACACGAAGGGAGATACGATATGGATATGCCTGGTGGAACTGTGACAGATAGAAGAGTAAGTGATGCTCATTCTTACTTACCATTTAAAGGGGGAAATCTGTTGATGGAACGTACCGCTGCCTTTTTTCCGAATTTTTTTTCGAACCAAAAAGTTCGGTAACATCTTTGCCGGACCATAAACAAGTGGAACTCGTTGCCGGCTCATGTGTTTCCTCCTTCCTCCTCCTTCAAAAGGAGCGTGATGAAACATCTTGCGGGCCAGTATGGCGATGCTAACGGATAGGATATTTTGATATCAAATCCGTTGTCATCGCGATGTGGGTTCCTCTCTTGCTTACCATCAGGCTGGGAGGAGCCAATATACTGCGCTACTAAAAAAAAAATGTGGAATGCCTACCGCGCCGTCACTCACCGCGGGGAACAGAGAGTGGTGTTTTTCAGGCTCGCACAAACTCAAGACACCTCGATGGCCAACGATGCGCAGTAGGAATCAATCTTGTCATTACCACTTAACATCAGGTGGGATGAGGTCAGTCTCGAAATGCAATATAAAAAAAATTAAAAATGATTCTTCCAGCTTTTATACCTCGAATGGGCGCGTCCAAGCAAGTGGTTCAAGAAACAACCCCTCTGGTTGGTGCGAAGGTACTTCGGAGACCAAGTGGGGATGTACTTCTGCTGGCTGGGATTCTACACGAAGATGCTGTATGCTCCTGCTGTGGTTGGAACCCTCTGCTTCTTGTATGGCCTGGCCAGCATGGATTCCAATGACAACATTCCAAGGTATGTTTCTAGAAGATCAGTCAATTAATCAAATATTTCTTTATTCAAGTAGGGTACATGTTACACTCTTGAATCGTCATTTAATACAATGCAAACTGATTATACTGCCGGTTCGGAACCTAAATCTACCGAGAAGACACCGGTAAGAAACTCAGCAGATTAGTTGCAGTAGCAGTATCTAATTTGTGTAGACCACTTTGGACCACGCCATAACGATAGTTTCGTTTTGTTGAGTGATGAAACAATTATGTAGGTATTCAACTAAGTATTTAGTTTCAAGACGTAAGCTCGAGCAGACCAGTCCCCAAAGGTGGCACCTGTTCATATGTGTCTGTATTCTACACTAGCTGTGCCCGCGACTTCGTTCGCGTGGACTACATCCTCTCATGGTCGGTTTTACCCCTTTCTCCCCTAATATTCGAAACAAAGAGTAGTCTATATTTTAATCCAAGTTTCGAGCTATATTTGTGCCAAATTTCATATCTCTAACTTCAAAAATAAACATTTTTCCATATAAACTTTCAAAGGTGGTATTATCCCCATCCCCCCTTATTTTCTAATAAAAAGTAGCCTATGTCCGTTCTTGAGATTCAACGTATACCTATACCACATTTCATCAAAATCGGTTGAGAGGATTAAGCAGGAAAGCGTAACAGACAGACAGACAGAGAGACAGAGTTACTTTCGCATTTATAATATTAGTAGGGATTCATCTTCTTTAAATTCAACTTCAGTAATTAATGTCTAGAATTTGAGGGGAAATGGTTATCGCCACTGGTTATAACGGTTAGTCTTCGGGGTACTGTCTCAAGACAAACATTTGATTGGTGTATTTGTTATTAATTAATGATTTCAAGTGTGCGTTGTGCAGCGTTACCAGGGGGTCTACTCTCATAAACGAAATATGTCGGATCCGACAACGGATGGCAATTTTTAATCCTCATAACCATAAAGAAATCACTTCGAATGCAAATTAAGCGTTTTCAAAAAACAAAATATTATTTATGCAAATCAAAAACCACGTCTTCATTCCCAAACTTTTGAATAATCTTCAAAAAGGAAACCTTTCGTTTGTTCGTTTCGTTTTCGAGAGTACCCCCCCCAGATTTTTTTATGCCATGTCAGATGTTTTGTAAAAAAACAGCGTGATAGTCCCTAGGATATTAAAAAGTCCCTATATAATAACAAGTTTTTAAATATTTCACATTTTGTTAGCGTTCAAACTACGTTTTCGACTCAATAGGTAACGTTAATAGTCATGAAAAATATTTTTTAATTTTTTATTTTTCATATGACTATTTTCAATAGTTAAAATTTAGTTCTAGAAAATGTTTTTTAATAAAAAATCAATAATATTTGAAATCGGCCGGGCGTCGGTCGGTATATACATCTTCATCATCATGTTTATGGTTTCCGTATTTATAATACTCATCATATTCATCTTCATCACATTCATTCTCATCATATCCCCCATCACATTCGTCCATATCTAATTCCTCCTCATCATCATCTTTATACTTTGCAGCTTTATGATTCTCACCATATTTATCCTCGTAATATTCATTCTCACCATCATATCTGTCTTATATTGATCCTCATTGATTCCAGCAAAGAAATTTGCGACCAGCGAGGGCCAGGGAACACGACCCTCTGTCCTCTCTGCGACAAAGCCTGCCAGTACCAGACCCTGGCTGACTCCTGTCTCTTTGCAAAGCTGACGTATCTGTTCGACAACCCTGCTACTGTGTTCTTCGCTATCTTCATGTCCTTTTGGGGTGAGTTTTACTACTTAGACAACTGGACATTACGGGATAAGCCTGCAGTGCGATATTATATTTTAAGAAAGGTAGGGCATATCGTGTTATCGCTCGAACTAGAGCAGCCTGACTAGTGAAATACCTCCACCTTACAGAAGACCGCAGCCAAATAACAATCACTTCTGTGTTGTTGTGTTCCTGCGTGTGAGTAAGGTTTCCAGAGCTCCTGGGGGGTGCTACATTAGTAGCAGGGGTCAAGCCTTCGAGATAAGGACAACAAGTCTTGTAAAAGCTTTATTATCCTGTACTTGTTGACCGTAAACTAGGACCGCATTACCACTTAACATCAGGTGGTATTAGTCCATTTATCGAGAAAGGCTTTAGGCTATAACATCACCTGCGACCGATAGAAGCGGAGAATCAGTGGGAAATGTGGAAAAATAATAATAATAACTCTTTATTTCCTCTTCACAATAAGGATCTTAATCTAACAGCTTATTCTAATAGGTACATGCTTATTAGTATATGTATCCCAGTGTGAGAGAGGCTGGTGCCTGAGAACAGTTTATTAAAACCGGTGTTACAGGTCACCAGGCCCTGCCCTACAGGGGAACAAATGTAATAAGAATATTTATTTAGTGAACAGAAAAAAATATCTTAAAATCTGGGTAACAGAGTTCATTAACGTATTTGAAGATAATAAATTCCTAGCTTATTACTCAATGACATTAACCTTTACCCAGCCCAGCTATCTTAAACGTAGTGGCCCGCTGTACGCCAACGTATAAATGTATAACAGTATCTATAGTACGAAAGCAAGGATGTGGCATAACGTAATATCGATAAAAAAAATTGATGTCTAAATCAAGATTTATTTTTAAATTTTGCAAATATAAATAAACCCTGATACACTATAATAGTAATTTGTTTTATTTTATGAACATTTTTAGTAAAAAAAACGAGTATCTACTATCATAGACAAAAATACATGCATAATCTTGCAAAAAAAATATTATAAAAGGCACTTCACTATTCATTTTATAACGTACTCCGTTGACTTCATATCAAGTCGTTGGCGCTCATGGCAAGATAAATATCTCGAAAAGAAGTGTTGTCTATGCTTTTCTTTCTTCACCTTGAGTGAATCTCTCTCTATCTCTCTAGACGATTTAAATAAAGAAAAGACGGCTCTTGTACGGTAGTAATAAACCATAACAAGTATGTTACGGTGAAAAGTAAGACAAAATAATGAATGGTAAGTTATTATTCGTATATTTTATAACTTTTATAGTTTGTGTAAGTTTACCTTTCGATATTTTACTTTTTAAATTTTCGATAATTATATTTAATGTTTATTGTGCGAAAGAAAAAACAGACGAGCGCACGCTTGGAACGGCCGGCACTATGACACAATGACCTTGACACCTGTACGCTTATGACGTCACAGGTTTACTTGCATAGAAGTTGGTGGCGCTCGTAGCACTGAAATCTTGTCATTGCGTAGGGATGGGTGTTGCAGTATCGAAGATCCTAAATAAATTATAAATTAACTAGCTTTCCGCCCGCTTGGAATTTGGTTATATCTATATTATATAATAATTGCAGTATAAAGCACAACTATAAGAAAACTTCTCATTTCCACGGAAAAATCTAAGAAGCGCGATGTCACGCTGGAAACGATTAGTTGTTAAACAAAAACTGAATAGTACACTATATTATATACCTAAGTAGATATAAAAATCAGTTTAGACGATAAAATAAATTGTACGTCATCCCTCGGGAATTCCTCATTTTCGGAGATTCATTATCGTATCATGTAGCTTCTAAATTTACATGTTTATATTCGTTTACAATATTTTACCTTGATTAAAACGCCACACAGCGCCATCTCCAATCCATCCATCAAGCAAACTATATTTTTGTTTTCCCTTTGGGAATATCAGTTTTTTTTTTTCGGGATAAAAAGTAACCTATTATTTAATCCGGACTTCTAACTATACGTCTGCAAAATTTAAAAGCAATCGGTTCAGTAGTTATGTCGTGAAAGCGGAACAAATAAACAAACTCACTTTCTGATTTATAATATTAGTAAGGATCTTCGTGAAATAAATTAATTTTAATATTTATTATGTAATACGTTATTTTCAGACCGGAATTAATTGTCAATCATAAAATCTATGAATATTTGTATGGAACAAAACAAAGTAAACATGTAGGATTGTAATGAATGCAACTATCTCGTCACATCACTAGCCTACTTGATATGAAGTCGTTGGCGTATGGGACATCAAAATATTTCAGGCGTTTTTGTTTTTATCTGTTTTAAAACACTATAAAGCCTATTTCTTCTGGCGAAATAACAAAAATGGGCTTCAATCCTGTCCATCTTACAAAATTACAAGAGAAACAAATGTTTAATGCACCGAAAAGGTATTTAATTAAAGTAGGTACAATGAGTAACTTCTATAGAAGTAGTGGCGTTGACGGCACGAAAATCCTGAACTTGTATAAAAGTAGTTGGCGGTTATTAGGTTAAAAAATATTCTGTCGATGTGAACATTGTGTGTGTGTGTGTGTGTGTGCGTGTGTGTGTGTGTGTGTGTGTGTGTGTGTATGTGTATATACCTCAGTAATATAGATACAAATCGGCAAGGCAATTATTATCACTTTAGCCTAGCAAGTAAGGCTTCTGTATCGTCATATGATTTACTCAAAAGCCATTTGGTTACTGTTTTCTTGGCCATGATTTTGTCCATAGGAAAAACGGGGATAGCAGGCGCGGGAAGACGCGGCGAGCCGTTACGGATTTGTAAACGATGATGAATTATTGTAATTAATTTTTCAGCAACAACATTCTTGGAGCTTTGGAAAAGAAAACAGTCTATACTGCGATGGGAGTGGGACCTGGGCGGAGTCGATCATGTGAGTTTAAAAGAGCCGCGTATATTATTTATTTTATTTTATTGAATACTAGCAGTGGCCGCGACTTCTTTCGCGTGGACTACAGAATTTCGTTTTTTTATTTTTATTTTCGTTTATAACGATTTATCGCTCGAACTGGAGCAGCCCGACTGGTGAAATACCTCCACCTTACAGAAATACGCAGCCAAATAACAATCACTTCTGTGTTGTTGTGTTTCTGCTTGTGAGTAAGGTTTCCAGAGCTCTTGGGGGGTGCTACATTAGTAGCAGGGGTCAAGCCTTCAAGATAAGGACAACAAGTCTAGTAAAAGCTTTTTTATCCTGTACTTGTTGCCCGTAAGCTAGGACCGCATTACCACTTAACATCAGGTGAGATGATGTCTGTCTCGAAGTGCACCATAAAAAACTAGGTAAACCTTTTTACAGAAATTCCTTAAGTGCGTGCGGGTGTACTGCAAACCATTTGCACTAATGAACTGTATTATGTCTATTTTCTAGGATGAAGACCCACGCCCCGAGTTCGAGGCTTCAGTGAAGACCTTCAGAACAAACCCGGTGACCAGAGAGAAGGAGCCTTACATGCCGGGCTGGCAGAAGACCATGCGATACGTGGCCACCAGCTCAGCTGTCTTGTTTATGGTAAGACCTTGTCTATGGACACACAACCGTCAGGCCTAGCATACGCAATATGTCAAATTTATCGCATGAGACGACAAAAGTTTCGATACTGTTGATTGGCTAATAGCACACTGCACTCGTATTTTCAGCCAATCAGCAGCTGACGCGCTGACTTCAATCGATTTTGATGTTTTTTAAGAGTGCGATAAAATTTAGACGCGTTGCGTATGCTAGGCCTGCATGGCAGTAGGTTATGTTGCTTAAAGAAATTACTATATTCACGGTAGCATCTCAATATATCTTTGATTGTATTGTTCATGTACGAATAAACTATAATATAATTTCCAAATCAGACTATCATAATTTTAATACTAGAAATAAACACAAAATATGCAAAAAAATACATACAAACAATAGCTTACGTGAAGTGAACATAAATATCAAATCCAAACATTTTTGTCATTTTTTATTTTGTAGTACTTTACACCGTACTAGTGAACTTTAAATATTTTAAGGAAACAGATTTTTTTTATCTCAATTTTTTCCTGAAAAAAGGTAATCATAAAGTAGAAGACTTTAAAAATGACAAAAATATTTTAAAGAGACAGATTTTTTTATCCCTCCTTGCGGTGCGGGAATTAAACCCACCGTAAGCCAACGGGTTGATACAGCAGAAAAATTTCATCGCCTTCGATAACTTGCGGTTAGTTCAGTTGGAAGAGCAGCACGCGCGATACGTGAAGGTCGTGGGTTCGATTCCCGCACCGCAAGGGGAGATAAAAAAATCTGTCTCTTTAAAAATATTTTTGTCATTTTTAAAGTCTTCAACTAAAAGTCTCTAAAGTCTTAAACTTAATGATTACCTTTTTTCAGGAAACAATTTTTGATCAGAGTCGTAAATCTATGCATAGGTTATAATATCAATATTTATTTATATATTTATTTTTTATTTCTATTGGACAACATCACATACAATACTCTGATTCTGTTGTAAGTAGCTTAAGCACTTGTGTTACAAATCAGTTGCAACGACGGTACCACAACGCCCAGACCCGAGACAATATAGAAAAGTTCGTTTTCCATATTGATCGAACCCGGGACCTCAGAGATGGCGCGACGCCAAAGTCCGGTCCGCTCGCCTCTCGGCTACAGAGGTCGTTAATCAATGGTCAAAATCAAAAAGACCTTTGTAGTGAAAAGAAAAAGTATGTAGTAAAAACGTGAACCTATTCTTAGATATCTATTTTAGCGATGTTCAAACATTGTTAATCGATCATCGATTCTCACAAACGGTGATGGCTCGATGCCAAATGCATCGTCTCTCCTGAATCTGCATGTCGACAGCTTAGAACCGATACAACCTAACCACCAACGTCAAAGTGCATAAAAAGTGTATTTATCTTCCAAAAATTAAGGTTGTTAATCATTTCGTCGGAAAAGTGCAGTTAAGTTGCATTGGTTCTTGAATGTCGAGGTGTTCTTGAAATTCAAAAGTTTGCTGACCTTGGAAAATATTTGGTAATTCTAAAACCGATCGTCCACCGCCAACTAAACTGAGCAAGTTCAGCTTAGCTCACATAGTTGAGCCAGTTTTTCAATTCCCGAAATTCCCGCGGAAACGGGAATTAGCGGGAAAATCCTTTTGTATGAACAAATCAACCGCTTGAGTTAGACGCTTGAAATTTGACATGCAGGTACCTTAGTAAACTTAAAGCTTAGTTGCAACAGGATATTGCAAAATTCCCACGGGAACGGGAGTTAGCGGAAAAAAACTGAAAAATCCACACTACTGACTTTCCAAATTCATATTTTCCAGATTACCATAGTAATGGGAGCAGTGTTGGGCACAATAATCTACAGAATATCTATGGTATCAGTCATCTATGGAGGCAGCGGATTCTTCCTCAAGAAACACGCGAAGATCTTCACGGCAATGACGGCTGCTCTCATCAACTTGACCATCATCATGATCCTTACAAGGGTAAGGAAACCAAATCGTATATCTATATTAAACCATACTAATTTAGAGAAGCGATGACTGGCATATACGCAGCTTACACTTTGCGCAGCACGTCATTTTATCAGCTGTGAATTTAAATTTTAAATTTTAATGTTTAAGTGAAATATTATTTAGTAAAAACGAATTACTTTGTACACTGACGGCTAAAATACTGCGGAATATTGTTTGCAAAACTGTACGTGTAGAATTAACTGTGTATTCAATGAATAAAATCGTGCTTGCCGGCCGGCTGTCAAAGTGTCATCATCTTTAACACAACGGATTTATCGGGGGAGTATACTTATTTCCATAATTTAAGTTCCCTAATTGCAGTCTTAAACCTAGAACACTAAACATTTTTAAAGTAAATACAGTAAAATCAAGTGAAATATTACTCTGCTTGAAGGTTATCTCTAGTTTGTTTACATTCTTTTATGCATACAGCTACATACATTTACTCTGTCATCATATGAATTTAACGATTCTTACATCTAAGATTTGTCAAAATTCTAACACATGACGCCTCAGTTGTGTCTCACTTTGCTTGTGCAGTAAAGTAAAAGTTGATGATAAACAACCACTGGCCACAACCACACACAATACAAAGGTACTACATTAACACTCCCCAGCTACACAGGACTAGAGTATCCTTTAGCTTTAGTTTGTTTTAATTTGGTATGGATTATTTACTTAATTAGAATTCTTGAATAACTAATGCACATTTACATCAGTAGTGATAACACATACCTATCTACCCACTAAGTTAAATTAAAAAATATATTCTGTTTCTAGTTAGTTGTAGCTCCTAAATTAATTAATTGATTAATTAGTTATAGATCAAAACTCCCTATTGCATTGCATTATATTACATTAATAACTATTTCAAGTCACTTTTTAATGTTGGTTTGCTTAACAAACAAAGATAAAAAACATAAGTAACCTAACATTTTTCCACATACATCTATTGTACACACTTTTGTAAAATATTTACAGAAATGAGCCACCACTCAACAAAGATGATGACACGGAAAGCTGTTGCTCAGGACCTAGAGCTTAAATTGAAACGGGCACTAGAGGAAACTAAATATCTGAAAGATGAAAATAGCCAACTCCTAAAGGAACGAGATGAGAATGAAGAAGAATCAATTCAAATTATCCAACACAATAATAAATTAAAGTGTGAACTAAAAGAATTGCATTCCCAACTCCTGGATGTGACTGGACAACGGGATCAGTTACTCATCACTATCAACAATTTTGACCAATGCTGTATCACCTACGAGCGGGCCCTAGTACGTATTCAGGAGCTTGAAGTGGAGCTGCAGGACGCCAACAAACTCTTGCAGCAGTATGAAGAAGAGAAACGGTGTCAAGAGGCCTCACATGTAAACAGTTTATACGAACAGCTGATTGATTCACCGGGGGGGCATGTGGAGTCTTTAGGTCGCATTTCTTGTATTGATAGGACTAGGAAACATTTTAATAGTAACAACAAAATTAGGAAATATGTTAAAATCACTAAGTTTATAAATAGGACAGAAAAATTGATCAAAAAGCAAAAATGTTTTCACAAAAATGTATCTCTAAGAAAACAAAGGCTAGATCTATTTGATACTGTAGAATTATATAGTAAAAAGTTAGATGAAAGTAGGCTTAGGCATGAAAAAGATATTCAGGGTCTGCAGGCTGATATCTCACGGTTGCATGAGTCCTTAAAAACCATGACTGGCAACTACAACTCTGCCCAGGCACAACTTAATGAGCACATTCTTGCTACAAATAAACTAATAGACTCTTGTAGCTGTAACCAAAATTTTAGTGACGTGGACCAGCACCAAACTGATGACAGCCAGCACCCTCTGTCACACAACTTAAAAGATCTGTCTAGCACTAAATTAGATGGTAACAATGTCATACTATTCTCTGATAGAATTGGAGTTGGCTATGGGTCTATTCTCAATGAAAAATTGAAATGCAATGTTATTAATTATTGCTTACCAGAGACACCATTTTTGGAAATATGTATGAAAATAAAAAAATGTAGTTATAATAAGGACTCAATAATTATAATTATGTTGGCAGACGGCTTAAATACTTGCAAAAGAGACATTTTAAGAGGTTTTTCACTACTTTTAGAACTTGATGTAAAAAAAGTATTTTTGTGTGCCTTTCCTTTTTGTAAATATTACACTTCTAACCAGAACAACTGTATTCACATATTGAATACTCAATTATACAATTTGTCATACAGTCATAGCGACAATTTTGTGTTTTTTGACACAAATAAATTTATTAATAATAGATTAATGACTGGCAAAAGTTTTTATTTGCCTTATAAATTTAAAAAACAATTGGCTAGCTTATTAGCCTACAATATAAATATTATATTTAATCAGACATTGGAACTCGTTCCAAATAATTTAAATGCTTGCTTAAGACAATAGAGGACCACTCTAGCAAACATGTGACCAAGGAAAAGTCCAATTACCTAAATATTATTCATCAAAATATACAGGGCTTTTCTGGTAAAGAATTAGAAATAGAGATATTTTTAGAAGCAGAGAATGTTCATGTCTTGTGTATTACTGAGCACTGGTTGAAACAGTACGAATTAATTATTAGTATTCCCAATTATAAAGTTAGTAGTTTTTTTACCCGAAAATCCGCGATAAGAGGCGGATCACTCATATTAGTACGTGAGGCCCTTAAGTCTAAAGAACGGAAAGATGTCGTTTCCCTTTCGATTGAACGAACAATTGAGTTAGCATGTACAGAGACAGAGCAACATATTATTTTATGTGTATACAGACCCCCCTCATCTAATTACATGATCTTTGAGTCTGTCATGGAAGATGTTTTAAAAAAACTTTCTCAATCAAATAAAAAAATCATAGTGTGCGGAGATTTCAATGTCAACATATTAGATACGACTCAAAACTCAACAAGGTTTCTTAATCTTTTTAATTCATTTAATTTGCAACAACTTTTTAACGAACCTACCAGAGTTACTCCCACAACAGCAACTTGTTTAGACAATACCTATTTTTTGCAATTGTGTTGTGTTGAAAAAATCAATCATTAACTTTATAAATTCAGATCATTCTGGTCAATTAGCTGTTTTTGAACACCGACATGCCCCCTCTTCGTTAAGTATTGTTTGTAGACCAGTCACCGCATCGCGTGTAGACAGATTTAGAGAAAAAGTTTCTAATAAAGTATCTTTTCTAAGTTTCCATGGTAACAATGTTGATCAACTATATGGAAACCTATTTAATATAATTGAAAATGAAGTTCGTGAGATTTTTACGAAAAAAACAATTAAAATCAGTAGCACTAAATCAAAATTTTGTGAATGGGCTACAACAGGTATATATAAAAGTAGAAGAAAATTGTTTGAATTGTATGAAATAAAGGCGAACTCAACCGATCCTTCATTAATAGATTATGTTAGGAAATACTCAAAAATATTTAAGCAGGTATGTTTATTTGCGAAATGTAACTATTTGAAAGGAAAAATAATATCTGCTCCTAACAAAAGTAAAGCAACATGGAACGTTATAAATAAAGAGACTTGTAAAAACAAAACACAAATCAACAAGTTCTCTCTCAAATTAGACAATAGGCGTTTTGATTCCGATTCAGATGTTGCAAATGTATTCGAATCTTTCTTCACAAATATACCTGTCACTACGACGAGTAACTTAAACTCCAGCCCCCGTCTTGCTGAGTCTCTCCTGAAATCTCATGTAGATAAGTGTCAAGCTGATTTTAACTTTACTCATATTTGTCCTGCGGAAATTATAAAGAGTTTTAAGAGTTTAAGTATGAAAAAAACTGAGGATTTATGGGGCATTTCCATTGATATACTCAAAAACATAATTCATGGAATTGCACCTTATTTATCCTTCATATTTAATAAATGTATTGACGCTGGTGAATTTCCTAATTTAATGAAATTAAGTAAAATTATTCCACTTTATAAATCAGGCGATAAAAGTGATCCGTCTAACTTTAGACCAATTTCCATATTACCAGCACTTAGCAAAATCTTTGAAAAAATTATTTTCAATCAATTATTAGCTCATCTTACAGTTAATGCTCTGTTACATAGTAAGCAATTTGGATTCACTAAAGGTAGATCTACTACGGACGCAGGTGTGGCACTTATCAAACATGTTTTTGATGCTTGGGAGAGAAAACAGGACGCCATTGGAGTTTTTTGTGATCTGTCAAAGGCATTTGATTGCGTTGATCACCAAACGTTGCTGATGAAGTTGAGGCATTATGGTGTTGTAAGCACTTCACTGAGTCTTCTACAGTCTTACCTTTCTGACAGAACTCAAAGGGTCAATGTGAATGAAACTAACTCTTCTGGTGCACCTCTAGCGATGGGAGTGCCCCAGGGCTCAATATTGGGACCTCTGTTGTTCCTTATTTATATTAACGACCTTCCTTACTTTGCGAAGGATCTCTGCGAGATTGTGTTATTTGCTGATGACACTTCTCTCATCTTCAAAGTTGATAGATGTAAAGAATCATTTGAAGATGTAAATAGTTCTCTCTCACAAGTGCTACATTGGTTCACGAATAATAATCTCCTGCTTAACACTAAGAAAACGAAATGTGTCAAATTTACAATGCCGAATGTTAAAAAAGTCAACATCAAATTGTCTATGAATGGTGAACCTATTGAAATAATTAATTCTACAGTATTTCTCGGCATCACATTAGACTCTAAATTGCAATGGGGACCCCATATTGTTGCCCTGGCAGGAAGGCTTAGTTCAGCTGCATACGCTGTAAGAAAAATTCGTAATTTGACTGATATTGAGACGGCAAGACTAGTTTATTTCAGTTACTTCCATAGTGTTATGTCATACGGTCTCCTTTTGTGGGGAACAGCTGCTGACATTCAGACTATTTTTGTTTTACAGAAGAGGGCTATCCGCGCCATATATGGTCTTAAATCACGGGATTCTCTCAGAGACTTATTTAAAGAAATTAACATACTTACCGTTGCATCTCAATACATTTTTGATTGTATTATGTATGTACGCAAAAATTATAATCTACTTTTTAAAAAATCTGACTTCCATAACTTTAACACTAGAAATAAACACAAGCTTGCTGTTCCATATCTAAGACTACATAAGATAAGTAATTCCTTTGTGGGTTTAAGCGTTAAATTATTTAACAAGTTACCTGAAAATGTTATCCAGTTGCCCATGCATAGATTTAAGTCTCATGTTAAAAATTGTTTAATAAAAAAGGGCTACTACAAAATTGATGATTATTTAAATGACAAAAATGTATGGGTCTAGAATAACTTAATTCTTTGAAATCTTACTATAGCTTTGTATACTTTATTTAAGTACCTAGTTTAAGGACGCATTGTTATATTTGAAAAGAGTAAGTGTCGAGTTTCTTGCCGGTTCTTCTCGACATGATCAACATTCCGAACACGGCGGTAGAATACTTTATTTGTACTGACTATTCATAAGTGCTTTTGTAAAGCTTACATGAATAAAGATATTTTCTATTCTATTCTATTCTACGAACTGGACAAACGAATCTTAATATACACCGGAGTTATTGTCACCTTACCTCCGCAACCCTTAGAAAGAAACCACTCCTATTAGGGTCACAGTTGGGCAGAACGGCGCAGCGCGTGCGTTAATCTTATTGGTAAATCAATAAGCAAATTCTATTCCAATTTTTTATTAGCCTCACGCAGTAATTAGTCTGAATATAGATAACCTAGATTTTATGGCAGGTAGGGCATAGCGATTTATCGCTCGAACTGGAGCAGCCTGACTGGTGAAATACCTCCACCTTACAGAAGACCGCAGCCAAATAACAATCACTTCTGTGTTGTTGTGTTTCTGCGTGTGAGTAAGGTTTCCAGAGTTCTTGGGGGGTGCTACATAAGTAGCAGGGATCAAGCCTTCACGGTAAGGGTGACAAGTCCAGTAACAGATTTATCATGCTGTACTTGTCACCCTTAAGCTAGGACCTCATTACCGCTTAACATCAGGTGGGATGAGGTCAATCTTGAATTGTAATATAAAAAAAAACCTGTAATTTGCATACCATAATACATCTACTTCTTTCGTGCCATATGTAAAATGTTACAAATGTAAATGTTAGGTATAAAGCATTGGCGCTACAATACTACCTTGTGGCACACCAGACGCTTCTTGAAATCTATTACGTATCTAGCATAATTTTTAAGGCTAGTACTTAATAACATATGTTTTATTTTGAACAGTACTAATTCAGTGACTTTTTTATCTTTTTATTTCAGATATACGCAAAAGTAGCAGTATTTTTAACGAATATGGAAAACCCTCGGACGCAGACGGAGTATGAAGACTCGTACACATTCAAGATATTCTTCTTTGAGTTCATGAACTTCTACTCATCATTAATATACATAGCTTTCTTCAAGGTAAGGAGATTTTATCGTAATTATATTTCTTTTTCAGGAATGACTACTAATCAATAATGGAAAAAATCGATGCTCAAAACGATGACGATTTAAAGATCGATAACACTTTAACTAGTGACTGTTAATTAGATCAAAATCATCCGCATCAGATAGGAGGTAAAGCTCCTATGTGACTGGATCTTTGATCCACAAACGAAGCATCCATGTGGGATGACACAAAGCCCAACGGGAGAAAATAAAAAGTCTGAAAGCAAATAAGATACTAGACTTTCTGAAGACTGATAGGTTGTAGTGACAACAGTTTACTAGAAGTACATAGCCGCGAATAATCCCTACTAATATTATAAATGCGAAAGTAACTCTGTCTGTCTGTTACGCTTTCCTGCTTAAACCTCTCAACCGATTTTGATGAAATTTCGTATAGGTATACGTTGAATCTCTAGAACGGACATAGGCTACTTTTTATTAGAAAATAAGGGGGGGATGGGGGTAATACCACCTTTGAAAGTTTATATGGAAAAATGTTTATTTTTGAAGTTAGAGATATGAAATTTGGCACAAATATAGCTCGAAACTTGGATTAAAATATAGACTACTTTTTGTTTCGAATATAAGGGAAGAAAGGGATAAAACCGACCATGAAAGGATGTAGTCCACGCGAACGAAGTCGCGGGTACAGCTAGTATAAAAATAAAAAGGGCTTATTTTTCAATCGGCAGATAAAAATTAACAAGCCAATGACTTTCTTGACGTTTCTTATTTTTGGTTTATTTCATTTTGTGTGTTTTACAATATCGTCAAAACGTTAGATATGTTATTAAATAGATTTTTATGATTATAATAGATTTACGCCGCACTAGCGAACTTTAAGTATGTAGTTCTAAACATATTCGGCAGAGGGCACTTACCGTAGCCTAATTCGTAGCCTAATTACCGTAGCCTAATTCGGCAGAGGGCACTTACCGTAGCCTAACAGGTTGATATCAGAAAAATTTCATCGCCCACGATAACTTGCGGTTAGCTCAGTTGGAAGAGCAGCACGCGCGATACGTGAAGGTCGTGGGTTAGATTCCCGCACCGCATTGATATGCGGATTATTGGGGAGATGCGATTTTTCTGTTTCTTTAAAATAAATGCGCCAGAAAAAACCACACCAATCACCTGGCCTGAAACTAAGGTTTCCGATTGTACTATGAGCACCAGACGACGGATACTAACTGGGGGCGTCATCACAGCACACCCAGACCAAAGTCAATTTAGAAAAGTTCGTTTTCCAAATTGACCCCATTTTTTTTTTTTTATTTAAAAACTTTATTGCACAAATAGGTACAACAGGTGGACTTAATGCTAGGGGCATTCTCTACCAGTCAACCCTTGGGTCATGCAGATAGTTTGTATATGGGTGCGGTAACATGGTTCCCATCGGGAATCGAACCCGGGACCTTTTGCGCTTTGGCCGCCTACCTTAGGCATTGCGCCACCATAATAAATAGTTGTTATTTAGTTTTAATTATATTTTTTATCGATCGTAAATACAAGTCTATAACTTCCAGGGTCGTTTTTACGACTACCCAGGCGACGACCAGGCGAGGAAGTCGGAATTCTTCAAGCTGAAAGGAGATATCTGCGACCCTGCCGGATGTCTCTCTGAGTTGTGCATCCAGCTGGCCATCATTATGATCGGCAAGCAATGTTTCAACAACTTCTTGGAGCTGGGATACCCGTAAGTTCCTCATAGAATCTTAAGATATGTTTATACTTAGCATAGATATAGCTTAGATAATCAAATTCTACATTACTTCAAATTGTATGAGTACGTACATGCGTGAGCTGGTATGCTTCTCGCGCATGTACTTTTCACCTGTTTTCGTCTTTAGTTTTAAGTAGTGTGCTTGCTCTCAACGTATTGTGTAAAATTAATTTGAGGTAAACGGTGTTGGTGTCAAAAGTACACAACTATTTATAGCACTGTATTTGTATCAACATGTTATTTTGTCACTGTTTGTTTACCCTAATAAAAAAAAAAAAAGAAGTACTCTCTAAATTATCGCAGTATAATGTGTGGACTTACCTTTGCACGGATTGAAAATGAAATCAAAATTCACAAAAGTACATAGTATATAGGTAAGTTTTGTGCAATTGGATCAAAATGGACAACGAACTTTTTCAGTACAACAAAAATAATCACCTTTAATAGTTTGTGGTTAGCTTAGTTGGAAAAGCGGCACGTGCGATACGTGGAGTTCGTGGGTTTGAATGCCACACTGCAAGGGGCAATAAAAAATTCTGTTTCTTTTAATATTTCGAGAAAAACAATTTTAAAAAAGCACTAACGCTCGCTAATATATCCTTAATATATCCTTAGCTACTGTACAGTAGGTACGGTATGCTTGGGTTCCGAACCGACTGTAGCTTCGATTTTGATTTATTAAACTCAAACTCAAATATTTCTTTATTCAAGTAGGTTACATATAACACTTTTGAATCGTCATTGAATACAATGCAAAGTGGTTCTACTGCCGGTTCGGAACCTATATCTACCGAGAAGACACCGGTAAGAAACTCAGCAGATCAGTTACAGTATCAGTATCTAACTTATTGCGATGTGTAGCTCACTTTAGACCAAGTAAGTAAGTAAGTATAAGTAAGTATTGGACAACATCACATACATTGCTCTGATTCTGTGGTAAGTAGCTAAAGCACTTGTGTTACAGAAATCAGAAACAACGACGGTACCACAACACCCAGACCCGAGACAATATAGAAAAGTTCGTTTCCCATATTGACCCGACCGGGGATCGAACCCGGAACCTATGAGATGGCGCGACGCCAAAGTCCGGCACGCACGCCTCTCGGCCACGGAGGTCGTCCCTCTCGGCCACGGAAGTCATATAGTTTTGGTTTTGATGAGTGATGAAACAAATAAGTACTCAAGTAAGTTTTTACTTTCGAGAGGTAAGCTGGAGTGAGAGGTATTCATATTCAATTTGGCGATGCATAATTGTTACTTGTAACTAAAGGATTCGATCCGGGCCGATTTTCCTAATACCGGGACCGATAGCCACGGGTTTATCTCGGTAATAGAAAATGGCAACAAAAGGACATCAGAACATCGATTTTCTTATTATTATAGTACTAAACGCCGTACTAGCGAACTTTAAATATTAAAAACAGAAAGAAAGGGGAGATAAAAATTTTCTGTTTCTGACATCAAAACATATCATTATTTTAAATATTTCGACAATACAAAATTTTACTTTCTTCTGATAAAATAAACAAATAGGCACTTCTATAAATAAATTAAGAAAAAGTTACATGAGATGCTTACAAAAGTTCTTACTGTTTTATTTTATTTTACAATGAACTTTAATAAAATTAACATCTTAAGACTAGTTTAGACAAAGTATGAAAATACAATATGCTAAGGAGATTGATGCTTAAATAGCGGTGCCTACTCATCCTTTAAATTTATTAGATCAGGAACTTTATACATTACTTTTTGTACATAATACGGTACAGGTCGAAAGCAAAAACAAATTTAATGAAATCAAGTGTTTAAACAAGATGGCCGTCATAACGTCAAATGAAAGTAAATGTGTTTTGTTTCACGCACATTTTTATTTACTTATTTTAAAATGTTTATCAGTCTCAATTATTATTAGGATCCTAAAATACCGGGATTCCGGGATCAAATCATCTTGTAACCTACATGGATAAATGAATTAATTGCGTTTCAGAAAGTTCCATAACTGGTGGCGGCAGCGTTCGCACCGAGCAGTCACCAAGGACCTCAGCAAACCTCACATGGCCTGGGAGCAGGACTACCATTTACAAGACCCTGGGCGGCTGGCGCTCTTCGACGAGTACCTGGAGATGAGTGAGTCGCGACATTTTATCTTTTATATGTGTCGGCGCGGCGTTGTCAACAACTTTTTCGTTAATTTAACGGCTGTCAGTGACTTTGACGTCTATCAAATATTGACAGCGACAGTTGCAAACGTTAATGACACATAATAAAAGAGAGATATTTTCATGCTATTGGTCACTCGTCCCTTCCGTAGTCCGCCCACGTAAACGTAGGCCTTGGAATGTGCTCTTGGATCCCGACGACGCCATAACGATCGCCATGACCGACGCTAAACAGCTCGCGACACAGCACACTTCACACCGACCGCTATTCCGTCCGACGGCGAGGACGCACGACGCGGACGACCTACCCAACAACGGCCCGAACCGAGGTCCATGAGGCATTTGTTTAAATTTTTAGGAGTGTGAGCCCTCCGCTCCCCCGCAAGCCCGGTGAAGATGAAAAGGCCATCTGCGGCCATCATCAGTAGTCAGTTAGAAAAAAAAAGCCATTGGTCACTTTCGCTCCTGCTGCCGTCGAGTACGCATCTACTAGCTGAACATAAGCCGTCTGGATCACGTTCTGTGCTATTTTTTATTGGAAATTAATATTATCTGAGTAAAGTAAATACTGTGGATCTATTGCCGTCTTTATTTTTGAAGTCCAGCATCATGCTCGAAGATGAAGGATAATGCCCCTCAGTCATATTTATATAGTTTTTTTTAGTATGCAGCGTGATATAAATAGCTCTTTTGACATGGACAGCCTGCTGATTTATTACATTGTAACAAAATCAAACAACAAACTATACTACGTAAAAAATAGCTTGATCTCTGCGACATAAGTCAAACTGACATTCCTAGGGTGGTCATGATATAAAAAAAGTCGATAGATATTATCGACATTTCTTACTATTATCGATGCTAAAGTAACATTTAATTGGGTTTAATTTAATTACAAACGTTACTAAATTAAACGAATATTTGAATATAAATTAAATTTATTCTTGTAAAGGAGTGAACCCCAAATCCGTAACTGAATCACTAGAACAATCTTGTAAATATATTATAAACTCTTGTTCGCATATATTATCATTATGTAAATAATGTTATGATATTAAAATTAAAATATACAATAACATTTAAAAATAAATAAATTAAGTTTTATTTAAAATACCGATAGTTTATAGTCAGTGGTCACGTTGATTCATCGCCCATCATTACGTAGGTCGGCATGCCCATAAATTATGACATTTACAGGTATTGTCTGTACTACTATGAAATTCAGAACTTCTTAGGCGTGATTTAACTGACAGTTGTCGCAGAGATCAAGCTATCTTTTACATAGTATAGTTACAAGACTGTTCATATAAGAACCCTGTAAAAACCCTGCAAATACGGATAACTAGATAGATAGATAGATAGATAGATATACTTTATTGCACAAAAACTTTACGGAAATAGGTTTTACAGATTGATTATAGTACAATTTAGGCGGTCTTATCGCTAGAAAGCGATCTCTTCCAGACAACCTTAAGGTAGAGGAAATAGTAGATGGCAAGAAATGGGTACTAGTCTGTTCATCTTCACATATTTTTTTTTTAACAATAACTTAAAGACTTTCGCGTTCCATTTTAAACATTAAAAATAAATTGGCGACACCATTTTTATTTAGTAGTTAATACGACAGGAAGTACGATGTTTCGGTTAGGTTGCACCAACCGTGGTCACGAGCTGACTGGTCTCGCTCGTCTTCGTCTGTTCGGGAGCTTGCAAATCTTCATCCACCCTTTCATGCTCGCATAACAAAATGATAAAGAAGTCACTTCGACACACTACACTGACAGTAGAGAGTTTAAGAGAGGTAGTAATAACTCCAGCTAACAGAAGACCGCAGCCAAATAACAATCACTTCTGTATTGTTGTGTTCCTGCGTGTGAGTAAGGTTTACAGAGCACCTGGGGGGTGCTACGTTAGTAGCAGGGGTCAAGCCTTCAAGATAAGGGTGACAAGTCCAGTAACAGATTTATTATGCTGTACTTGTCGTCCTTAAGCTAGGACCTCATTACCACTTAACATCAGGAGGGATGAGGTCAATCTTGAAGTGCAATATAAAAAAACAGTATCCGGAATCGTTTTCGATCATTCTAACAGCGGTAATCATTTGTTAAATCACTGGATTCCATGCTAAAGATAACTTAAATCCGTCTCCTCTAATTATTATGAACTTTGAACTATCGTAAGATACATATAGTTACGTCAGACGTATTCTATTTTATTATGAACAATTTTAGATTAACACAATATTTTTACAATATTATTTCTAGTTCTCCAATACGGATTCGTTACTTTATTCGTGGCAGCGTTTCCATTGGCACCTCTATTCGCTCTGCTAAACAACATAGTTGAAATACGCTTAGATGCCTACAAGATGGTGACACAAGCGCGCAGGCCGCTAGCTGAGAGAGTTGAAGACATAGGAGCCTGGTAAGAATATACTATTATATAAATAAAGGAACTGTGCCTGCAAGCATTACATTTTAAGGTAGGGCATAGCGACTCATCGCTCGAACTGGAGCAGCCTGACTGGTGAAATACCTCCACCTTACAGAAGACCGCAGCCAATTCACAATCACTTCTGTGTTGTTGTGTTCCTGCGTGTGAGTAAGGTTTCCAGAGCTCCTGGGGGGTGCTACATTAGTAGCAGAGGTCAAGCCTTCAAGAAAAGGACGACAAGTGCAGTAAGAGCTTTATTTTTATGTGTTGTAGGCAAAGATGTGACTTACCATAGATAAAAGTATCAGAATTATAAATACAAGATAAAAAATACGTATTTACGTTATATACTTTTTGTTTTTTGACGTGAAAACATCTAATTACTCGATACTAAGGGCTGCATGCATGAAAAATATTAAATCATTGTCACGTTACGATCATAATTAAAACACAATTTAATTAAAAGACATGCATATTTGTTTTTTAAATTAAATTGTTACATATATTACCTAGGGTATAGTTTGAGACAGTTCAAAAAAATATTATAAACAAAAAACATAAAAAAACCTACAAATAAAAAATTGTCCCAGGTCACTGCCAAGGGACATGGTACCAAGAAGGCTGGCTGCGTTCCCTCTTTGTATGACCATTCATATTTGTTAGTTATTATCTGCACTAATATTATAAAGAGGAAAGATTTGTATTATACTATTTTTGTATGTTTGTAATGAATAGGCTCAAAAAGTACTGGGCCGATTTAAAAAATTCTTTCACCAATAGAATGCTATATTCTTCCAATTTGACATAGGCTACAAAATTAGAGATCGTTGGTAAAATTTGAAAAAATTCAACAGAAAAGCGGGAAAAATTCTCTAAGGCGAAACGAAGTTCGCCGGGACCGCTAGTTATGTATATACATATAATTTAAAAAGGATCAACTAATTAAGAAGCTTGTTTATCTATTGTAATTCTTCTGACAGAAAATAATAATAATATATTTTTAAAAAAATTTCTGCGCCAATCTTGTGACGTCCGTCATTAATTATTAATTTATAAAGTTTCTAGTTTCTGATTGCATCGGGTATATTGCTAAAATGTGTAAAACTACATAATACGAAACTCTAAACACATATAATAAACATAAACTCTAAATACATAACTAATTAAATATGCACTCAATTAAAAAGTATCAAAATATGCAATAAGGCTATAAAAGATCATTATATGCATTAGCATACATGGCTATGCAAACATGCAAATGAATATAATCCGATGTCTAATTATGAGTCTTTATTTGTGGTAGATCAGCGGAGAATCCCAGAAAATTCCATAATGGTTCTGACATTTCTGTCGTTCACTTCCAGGTACGGTATACTGCGTGGGATCACATACGCAGCGGTTGTTTCAAATGTAAGTACAATTTGTATTCCTGAGATATGAGAAAAGAACTTTTCTATATTATCTCGGGTCTGGGTGTTGTGGTACCGTCATTGTTTCTGATTTCTGTAACACAAGTGCTTAAGCTACTTACCGCAAATTCAGACCAATGTATGTTATGTTGTCCAATAGTTATTTATTTATTCCTTAAGTAGCCGAAGTAGCTCATCGAATTGCAAAGCTGAAGTGGCAGTGGGCAGGGCACATAGTTCGACGAACCGATGGCTGATGGAAAAGGGTTCTTGAATGGCGACCACGCACAGGAAAGCGCAGCGTGGGACGGCCCCCACCAGGTGGACCGACGACATAGTTAAGGTCGCGGGGAGCCGTTGGTTACAGGCGGCACAGAACCGCAAGCTGTGGAGGAAGTAAGGCGAGGTCTTTGTCCAACAGTGGACGTCTATAAGCTGAGATGATGATGATGATCTTCAGTGAAAAGTATAAACGTATATCCACATAAATAAGTATTAAATTCCATGCTAATATTATAAATGCGACAAGTAAAGTAACAGCTATTAAGCTATTATGCTGTACTTGTGGGGGACGAGACCTTATAGAAGACCGCAGCCAAATAACAATCACTTCTGTGTTGTTGTGTTCCTGCGTGTGAGTAAGGTTTACAGAGCTCCGGGGTGTGCTACATTAGTAGCAAGGGTTAAGCCTTCAAGGTAAGGGCGACAAGTCCAGTAACAGATGTATTAAGCTGAACTTGTCGCTAGGACCTCATTACCCCTTAACATCAGGTGGGATGAGGTCAATCTTGAGGTGAAATATAAAATAAATGCGGAAGTAACTCTGTCTGTCTGTCTGTTTGTCTGTCCGGCTTTCACGCTTAAACCACTCAATCGATTTTGATGAAATTTGGTATAGGTACACGTTGAACGTTTGTAACTCTTTCAGGCAAATATTTGTGTATGGATTTGATTGAAAATTCGTATTCAGATAGATTAGTACAATAATAACATACTAAACTGTTATACAAAGTCGTAGGCAACATAAAGTACCGACTTAATATCAAAATTTTTATTTAAATGTACTAAATTCAATAATCCCTACTAATATTATAAATGCGAAAGTAACTCTGTCCGTCTGTTACGCTTTCCCGCTTATTAGCTCCAATACTCTTCTGTCGGTGATAGCAGATAGGGTAGACAGCCCTATCATCAAGCACTGGATGGCGGTACACGTCCAAACTAATCCTAGTTTTAAGTTTTACTAACCCTCCTATGGAAGTATTCCGAAATAAACTTTTTCATTTCATTAAACCTCTCAACCGATTTTGATGAAATTTGGCACAGACAATCTTTAGACCCTGAGTAAGGACATATTATTATTATTAGGGTACTTGGGGCTATGCAGTTCTAGTGAGCTGTGGTCACTGCGACCTGTTAGATCTATTGTGACTCGCCACCAGTTAGAGTAACTCCTTTAGCCGGGTCGATTCTAGGAAGTCTAATTTTCCTAGCTTTCAGGGGTTTTAATTCATCCGGTTGGGCTATATGTCGTCCCAGGTGGATGCATCGTTTGTGGATCAGAGATTCACAGTCACACAGAAGGTGAAGAGGTGTTTCCTTTTCCTCCTTGCAGAATCTGCATTCATCAGAGTCACTCAGCTTCATATGAAACTGGTGTCTTTTTAGTTTGCAGTGTCCAGTCAAGGCTCTAACTAGCGCACTGGCCCTAGGCCTAGGAGAAAGGACATAAGCTACCTTTATTGCGAAAAATAACCCTGTAGTGAACGCGAACGAAATCGCGGGACAGCAAGTCTAAATTAATACAACTCAAAGGTGACTGACTGACATAGTGATCTATCAACGCACATCCCAAACCACTGGACGGATCTGGCTGAAATGTGGCATGCAGGTAGATGTTATGACGTAGGCATCCACTAAGAAAAGATTTTAATATGTTATACCCCCATGGGGATAAAATAGGGAATGAAAGTTTGTACGAAACTTTGTCAATTTTAAGCCGATTGGGTTAGGACTTGTACAAAGCTACTGTAACGTAGGCAAAAGAGGATAAATTCCCTCCTTAAGGGGATGAAAGTTTTGTACAAATATTCTTAGATTTTCGACTGATTGAACTGATTTGAAATTAAAGATTGGAGGTACTATGATAAAGACTTTATTCAACCCTCATGGGGTAAAATAAGGAATGATGGAGGAGGTAAATCTATTATTGAACCTATCAGTAGGTACCTAATGGAACGAATACATTAAGATGAACAAAACATTGTTAGTTCTAATAACTTACTCCGCGCGTATGAAGTCGCTTGCGACAGCTAGTAATATTTTAAACGCAAAATTTTATAAGCATGTCTGAGTGTATGTTTATGACTGTTTACAGCAGGTAGATGTTATGACGTAGGAATCCGCTAAGAAAGGATTTTGATCAATTGTACCCCCAAGGGGATAAAATAGGGGATGAATGTACTAACTCCACTGGTACAAAGTCCAAATGAAGTTCCTATTTCAACTAAAATTATTGTTTTGTTTCAGGCCTTCGTTATAGCATACACGAGTGATTTCATCCCACGAATGGTGTACAAATATGTATACTCACCAGACAACACCTTGGCTGGATACATTGATCATTCTTTATCATGTAAGTATTATCAACAATATCGATTGATGAAAAACTCGTTTTAAAAAACTAGTGGCAATGAGGGTGTTTGCGCAAGGGAAATCCACTAGATGGTGATACGTAGGCGTGAGGTCCAACTGCTATGTAATTGGTCATTTAAATGTCATGGTGACATGCCTGTCAATGTCATGTAAACCATAACCAATCACGTAGCAGTTGGACCTCACGCCTACGTATCGCCATCTAGTGGATTTTGGACTAGTTGTGCATCCTACCTATCTCTTCTCAATCTGCCACCACTACACCTCTTTGTAGCAAAGGAGGCTGAAGCGAGTATCTACAGAGCAACCATCACGGGAAAAGTAACATGGCACTCTCAAGCACTGAGAGCATCACATGCAGCAGTGCTCACACTTAAACCCTTAGAAATGACATCTGATGCCATGCTTCCACACTATAATTTTAATAAAAATTACACTGTGGAATTTCCCTGCAGAGAAAATTGGGCAACGAACCAAAACTCTCTAAAAGCAGGGAGCCTCGTCTGGTACACGGACGGCTCCAAAATGGGACTAGATGTAGGATGTGGAATATATGGTGTGAGTCCAAGAGTCAAACACAGTGTGAATCTTGGTAAAAACGCCACGATATTCCAGGCTGAGGTATACGCCATCATAGAATGTGCAGAAGCCAATCGTCAACGAAACTACAAAAATCAGACCATAATCATCTATTCAGATAGCCAAGCAGCTCTGAATGCCATAAATTCGATTACACTAAAATCGAAGCTGGTTAAAGACTGCGTCGATAAACTGAATGAGCTGGGACAACAGAACAAAGTGCTTCTGAAATGGGTACCAGGACATTCAGGAATCATCGGTAACGAGAAAGCCGATGAACTTGCTAAAGCTGGGGCGCAAAGCCAACAGTTTGGACCAGAACCATTCTGTGGCATTTCAAAGAACCAAGCTATGCAACTACTAAAAGAAAAACTAAAAGTCGAGTCGGAAAAATACTGGATAAATCAACCAGGCTTAGAACACTCAAAAACACTCATAGTTGGCTACTCGCGCAAATGGACCGAAGAACTGCTACAACTCAGCAGGCCTAGGGCCAGTGCGCTAGTTAGAGCCTTGACTGGACACTGCAAACTAAAAAGACACCAGTTTCATATGAAGCTGAGTGACTCTGATGAATGCAGATTCTGCAAGGAGGAAAAGGAAACACCTCTTCACCTCCTGTGCGACTGTGAATCTCTGATCCACAAACGAAGCATCCACCTGGGACGACATATAGCCCAACCGGATGAATTAAAAACCCTGAAAGCTAGGAAAATACTAGACTTCCTAGAATCGACCCGGCTAAAGGAGTTACTCTAACTGGTGGCGAGTCACAATAGATCTAAAAGGTCGCAGTGACCACAGTTCGCTGAACTGCATAGCCCCAAGTACCCCTAATAATAATAATAATAAATCCTACCTATCTACCTGTTCAGAAATTGTAATTTGTGTATTGTGCAATAAAATCGTTCTTAATTACCGGCATAGCCCGTTAATACGCCCACGAGGTTAGGAAAATGAATGACGCTGGTCTGAAAACTTGCCATAACTCTTACATATCTATGAAAATAATATAAAAATAAATCAGACAAAAAGACGTACTCAAAACTCTTTGCATGACCCATAAGTTGAGTCCAGAGAAAGGCCACCCACATTAAGTCCACCTCTTGTACTTTTTCGTGGATTAAGGCTGTTTAATAAACTAATAAAAAGTTATTGATAATTGTAGTTTAGTTCCCATAATAAACAAAATTAAATGGTTAGTTTTGCGCGTTTTAACTGTGCTTCATGAAATGTAGTCTGGGTGTTTTGGTACCGATTTTGTTTCTGATTTCTTGTACACAAGTCCTTTGAATACGTACCATAGTATCAGAATTAGTAATAAGTTTAGCTTTCATTTTTGTAAAAAAACTACTGAGTTTCTTGCCGGTATCTTCTCTTTAGTTATAGGTTCCGAACCTGAGGTAGCATCATTTGCTTTATATATTGACGACCTCGGTGGCGCAGTGGCTAAGGTAGGCGCCCAAAGCGCGTAAGGTCCCGGGTTCGATTCCCGGTCAGGTCAATTTGGAAAACGAACTTTTCTCAATTGACTTGGGTCTGGGTGTGCTGGGATGACGCCCCCAGTTAGTATCCGTCGTCTGGTACTCATAGTACAAGGGAAAACCTTAGTTTGAGACCAGGTGATTGGTGTGATTGTCTGGCGCATTTATTTTTTATTTATTATTTATTTATATAGAATTCAATCAATATTAATACTAATGTAATCTATAGGAATAAAAAAGACTGACTTTTAACTTTAGACAGATGTATGGAACGTTATCCAATATTTATTTTTCATACTTTATATTTAAATAATTTACATCGCTTTATTTCAGTATTCAACACGTCAGACTACAAAGAGGATTGGGGGGCTGATGAGAACGAAGTGGACCCCCCCACGTGTGCTTATAGGGGGTACCGGAACTCGCCCGACCACTCCGACCCGTACGGTCTATCCCCCCACTACTGGCACGTGTTCGCTGCAAGATTAGCTTTTGTGGTAGTTTTTGAGGTAAGACGATTATGTCTCGGGAGTTTTTTTACTAATGCCTACCGTATCGTTATTCACTCTCTGAGGAGAACAAAGAGTGGTGTGTCGGGCTCGCACTGACTAACCCCCCTCCGCCCCTAGCCGACGTAAGCTGTTCAGGGGGAGTCGGGATCCCCTGCGGACTCTACACAGGTTATTTATCGACTGCCCTGGCCTAACTTAGTTGCCGGATAATCAATTATTATTGATCAAATGATTGTCCATCTTAAAATTATTATGTTTTAGAATTAAAAATTGCTATCGGTCATATTTCGTTTTTGGTAATAAAACGTGTAAAAAACCTTACATTCCAGGCATTCGTGCCGACGCTAGCGTACTTTTTTAAGCCACGCCCACCGCGCTTTACTTTTCGTGGTACCATTTTCAAGCCCTAGAAATGCATCTATGTTTTTTTCGTTCACTGACTGATTGTATTTGTGTAGACTTGTAGGTAATGTCGTAGGTCGGCACAGTACTCCCCCCCTTTGGAGTCCAAGCACGTGCCCGATGCGTGTAGTATGCAGGGAGGCAGCTGCTGCTACGCCGGTGTGGACCAATAACTCGGTCGTAGGGCTGCGATGGCCTGCTTCATTACACGGGCCCGGAACCAGGTGGCTTTGACAGCTGAGGTGGTCCGGTGCTCTTTTCGTGGCTAAGCTGGCTGTTGAGGGTATGGAGACATGGCCTGATGCGAAGGCTCCGTTCTTCAAAGGCTGCTGGTGTTCAGCTCAGTCGGGGTCACCAATGTAAGGAACGTGTGTTCTTTGCTAAAAGTGGAAGTACTTCCGCCGAGCTAGGTGTTATCTGCTCGGGGACCAAGGCCCAACTACCAATCTTGGTTTGTTGTATATATACTTAGTGGCGACGAAAACTCTGATATCGCGATGTAGGATATCGATGTCACGCATTACGTATAGAGCGTTGTTTACTACGCCAATTCTGCTGACGCTGTATTTGTGTCGACTTGTAGGTCATGTCGTAGGTCGGCACAGTATCAAGGAAAAAGCAGGGTATACTCGTCCGTATTTAAAAAAAAATGTTTTCAGAGAATGGTAGTTTTTGAAAAACTTATTTTTTTCTTTGCAGCACGTAGTGTTTGGCCTTACTGGATTGATGCAACTGTTCATACCGGATGTGCCAAGCGAGCTTCGTACTCAGATGCAGAGGGAGGCGCTTCTAGCCAAAGAGGCGAAGTACGAGCACGGTAGACGGAGGCTGTCAACTGAGTACCGACAGCTGATCACTCAGAAGAGTGACAGCGGAGGAGGTTGGTAGAATTTAGTGACAGTTTTCAGTTCAGAGAGGTACGGCATAGCGATAAATTGCTCGAACTGGAGCAGCGCGATTGGTGAAATACCTCCACCTTACAGAAGACCACAGCCAAATAGCAATCGCTTAGGTGTTGTTGTGTTCCTGCGTGTAAGGTTTCCAGAGCTCCTGGGGGTGCTACGTTAGTAGCAGGGGTCGAGCCTTCAAGGTAAGGGCGACAAGTCCAATAACAGATTTATTATGCTGTACTTGTCACCCTTAAGCTAGGACCTCATTACCACTTAACATCAGGTGGGATGAGGTCAATCTTGAAGTGTAATATAAAAAAAAGTTGTTACATTTCAGCGAGATGCCTATTGGAACATTTATATACCTGTCAAAACACAATTTTAAAAGAACTATAGTCTGTGACGTAAAAATTTTTGTTATCACACATTGACTACCTAAAATGACATTTCAGGGACAATATGAAAAAAATATTTATGAAAATCCAACTTTTCTATATTGTGTAGGCCTTGGGTGTTGTTGTACAGTCGTTTCTGATTTCTGTAACACAAGTGCTCAAACTACTTACCACAGAATCAGAGCAACGTATGTGATGTAGCCCGATATTTATATTTAATTAGGCCAGATTTGTTATTGATAGCAGCGCCAAGTAACTAAAATATGACAAAAAACATATAAATACCTACGTACATGATACCACTTGAAATAAAGTAAAGAAGTGTATAATATTTTTTTAACTATCAAGCAATAGTAATATTACTAAAGTAAGTAAAGTTAAAAAAATCCCTAAATTAACTAATTTTTAATGTAGACCAAATTACTGTTGATTTTTTATTTAACTTTATTTAAAAATAGACGTCCCGTCGCCGAAGGGGGCAGAAGGCGTTTGTGGGACTGTCCTGCCAGTCCAGGCTTACCCACTTTAACACCCCTGCACCGCACCGCCTTAATTGTGATTTGTGATGCTGTAGGAAACCACAACTCCATCGTATTATAATAACCTGTACCTTTTTTCTCCCCAGAACCAAAAGGAGGCGCCTGGCTCCGCCGAACGTCTCGCGCGTCAGATGGCCTGGACGCACATGTAGCTGTGGCCCAAAGGCCTTCCTCTCCCCCCATTACAAACTGACAGGACCAGCTGGGAACCAGTGATCATCCTACCGTAGCTCACCAATAGGGAAGGGGATTGGATAAAAAATAAGGATAAAAATACCTGATTGTTTATGCTGTGGCCCAATGGACTCCGTCCCCCCACCCCTTCTCCTTTCAATCAATAACTGACAGGACTAGCCGAGGAACGGTGACCATTCTGCCATAGCCCACCAATAAGAGAGCGGATTGGATCAAAAATATGGATAAAAATACCTGATTGTTTATGCTGTGGCTCAAAGGCCTCCCCCCCCTCCCTGACATCACAGACTGACAGGACTTTGGACCGAGGAATTAGTAGTTCGTATTAACTACTAAAAATGGTGTTCCGTTTTAACCAGTTAGCTTATTTAAAATAGAAAGCGAAAATCTTAAATTCTATAAAACAATACATGTCTAATATTTTTTAATAGTTAATTAACGAACTAATAAGAATCCTATATTTTAGATTTTAAACCCAGTCCGCTTCATTATTGTACAATTAATCAGATGTACCCAGTCCAAAGCGGCCATCTTTGTCGACGGAATGAGATCTCAACTTAGAACACAGTCATTATATATCAACTAGATTTATTAAAGAAATTCGAAAAAGTTTTAAAAAATTACGTATTTGACTGAAACTTTAAGGGTCCAAGGGTTTTTTACTAAAAATACTTCTCACTTATGATAATATCTGTGAGTGGTTCATTCATAATTAACAAATTACGCATACTGATTTGTTACTACCGATATAATGACGATTATGGTACATCGGATGAAAAATATTTTTACATAATTATCGTTAGCCTTGTAAGACCAAAAGAAATATGTCTGGTCTTATTACTAAGTAGGTACACTACTAAAAAGTATAAAATACTTTAAAATGCTACTACTTCTAAACGCTTCAAAACTCTTTGATGCGTATTCATAATCAAAAGTCACGCCACAGAATGTCACAGAAAATCTATAAAGGAATAGTGTTTTGACAAGTATTTAAAAGTATCTTGGTTGATTAGGCAGGCCTAGCATACACAATATTTCAAATTTATCGCATGAGACGACAAAAGTTTCGATACTATTGATTGGCTAATAGCACATCACACTCGTATTTTTAGCCAATCAACAGCTGACGCACTGACTTCAATCGATTTTGACGTTTGTTAAGAGCGCGATAAAATTAAGTCGCGTTGCGTATGCTAGGCCTGAGGGAGTCAAAGTTCTAATGTGGATTAACACGCATGATAAATCCGCTAGATGACATCACGTGTGCGTGAGGTCCAGCTGCTACGTCATTGGTGGTTAACATGTCATGGTGACACATCGGTCAATATCATTTCAAAATTAACTTATCACGTAGCAGTTGGACCTCACCCCCACGTAGTGTCATCTAGCAGATTTATCATGTGCGGTAGTCCCGATTGCAAAAATAGTGTATGGGATATCACAGTTCTGACAGCTGTCAAATCGTCAGTTACCGTCGTTTATGCAACTGAGCATAAGTATAATATTTTTCTGTACAGTCGACAACACGTCAAAGTATGTTTACATGCTGCCATTGGATATTCGATCTTATATGCGCGACATTAAAGCGAAAGCTAAGTAAAACGTTTGTAATCTGACGTGTTTTTTTTATGTACATTTAGTACCTACCTACTTTAACATGTGCAGAATTAAACTTAAAAAAATAGAATATATACATACATACCCAATTTGAAAATGAGTTTTGTTTACTCATATTAATAGAATAAGTTGTGTAAATATACATGTAATTTAATTAAGTTAAAATTTATTTCAATGTTAATGAGAGGTTGTTTTCAAATTTCAACATTGTATTGTAAAAATAAAGGTTGATTTTTCAATTGCCAGAATTAAATTAAAAAGTTAATAAAGTATACTATATGCAAATTAAAAAAATATATGTCATATGTTATACAGACAGGTATGTTATATGATATATATAGTGCTTCAAGATTTTGTTAATCTTTATCACAATTCTTAATATAAAACAAAATAGATTGTCTGTAAAGTCGGTTCACGGACAGTTCGACGTGCCAACGCTGAGCCGATCGCTCGAGCCGATCATGCCTCTCTCTCGTTCGTGCCGCGCTCTCGCTTGCGGAACGCGACAATGACGTCATTTTTCTTGTGCACGCAGCCCGTAGTTTCGAGTTATTAGACGTTGTCACGTCAAAAAATATTTTGTAAAAATTATGAGATACGCTCCTTTAACTACCACTTAAAAGTGTGAGTTCTCGTTTGTAATAAAGAATATTTTCTGTACTAATTAAAACATATAATTATAAAAAAAGAATGTGTTCCAATTAAGAACGTCATTAAGTAATTTTGTTACGGAATATTGTGATAACATTTTAAATAAGTCGTATCATACTTTATTCGACTGTAATATTTCTGACAAATGAATAATCATGCCTTAAATAACTAAGTATCAAGTTGAATCTACATAATATTAGTTAGCAAGTTTCGTTGTTACAATTGCGACTGTTAATTTATTCATGTTACCTACTAGAAAGTTCGAAAAGTAAACCTTTTTTGTGATAATTTTTGTTCCTACAATATTGAGTTAGTAGACCTAGAGCTCGCCCGAGAATCCCCCGCGGGAAGCGAACCCATGATCTCTGAGCATGAGATTGAAAATAAAAATAATAGTTTAAAAAACTAAAAAACACGCTTTTAGCTCGCACTAAAAATTACAAAATAATTCAGACATTTAAGAAAGAAAGCGTGGAGCGTTTATGTTATCTTTACTCTTTTTGGACAAAACGCTCCACGCTTTCTATCTTAAATGTCTGAATTATTTTGTAATTTTTAGTGCGAGCTAAAAGCGTGTTTTTTAGGTTTTTAAACTATTATTTTTATTTTCTACTTTTTAGTTTTCTCATGTATCAATAATTATATAATTCTTTTTCGTATCCCATTCAGCAAACCCTTTCATTTAATACCCATATCATAGGGGTGCATTTCAAATAGCCTGTCCGTTATCTTGGACGCCCGCCATATTGGATTTGAATCACGTGACTATTTTTTTCGTATTCCTGACAGCAAACCCTTTCTTTTGATACCCATATCATGGAAGTGCATTTCAAACAGTCAGTTCGCCATCTTGGGGAGGCCGCCATATTAGATTTGTAATGACGTTTCTTAGCTAGTCATGTATTGTCATCAGAACTCAGAGCGTGTGCAAAATTTCATCTTAATCAAAGACCTGGAAGTGGGTCAAATTAAGATCCAAAGATTCCGTTACATACATAGATACATACAACCCGAGCTAATAAAAGCGTGTTAATGAGAAATATTTTATTCGTGTAAATTATTAGTAGATGATATTTATGAAATGTCTATAGAAAACAAATGAGGCAACCTACGGGAATAATCATTACATTTATCATTACACAAATTGGTTGTCTGTAAAGTCAGCTTATGGACGGTAGTTTAACGTGACAACGCTGAGCCGATCATGCCTCTCTTTCGTTCGTGCCCCGCTCTCGCTTGCGGAACGCGACAACGAGCGTAACGGGACAATGGCGTCATCTTTTTCATGCATGCAGCCCGTAGTATCGAGTTATTAGACGTTGTCACGTCAAAAATAAAGATTAACTTAAAAATAATTTTGCACCAACACATACAGGGTAGTTTGTCAATTGTAAAACTGTAATTAATTCAAAGATATTATGAAATCTATAAGCAAATGTAGAATTAATAAACGAACTATGCATAGAAATATAAAAATAATTATTTTGCCTATTTATCTTCTATTACTATTAGGCTAGCATGCGCAATACGTCAAATTTCTCGCATGAGACGGTAGAAGTTTCGATACTGTTAATTGGCTAATAGCACACCGCTCTCGTATATTCAGCCAATCAGCAGCTGACGCACTGACTTCAATCGATTTTGACGTTTGTTAAGAACGCGATAAAATTTAGTCGCGTGGCGCATGCTAGGCCTGTATGTCAAATAAGTAATCGTCCCTGCGCGTGCAAAACCGCATGAACAGTTCGTAAATACCGCGTATCGGCTTGTGTACGATTCAAATTTGGAGGTGAAAAAACCTCGATATCCTAGTAACTAGACTAGGTATGTGCCGAACTGTTTTTTGTGACTTACTTGTTAAGAATTTAACGTAAATTGATCCGAAACTTAGAGAGCGCAATATTTCAACGACGCGACTTGCGGACGCAGTATTAACATAACTTTGAACGCGCGTCGACTAATGCCTGGTTTAAATTGAAAAAATAGATGGGATTTGTGGGGTATATCGAAGTGCACCACAATCTTTACATCAATAAAAATACCCATACACAGCAATAAATATATATTCTGAACTCTAATAATAATATAAAATATCACCACCAAAATAATTACCTTAGTTAACGTAAACAAACTTGTCATCGTAGCATTGCACGCCTCTATGGTAGATGTAACGGATATCCGGTTGCTACCAGGTATCCGGCCTATCCGGCCATTTTTCACTATCCGGCTGAATACCGCAAAGTTGTGCAGTATCCGGCCGGGTACAGAATAGTGATTCTGTTTGGTAATTAACTTTGGAAAATGGTCAGTATACAAGAAAACAACAACATATTATCAAAATACACCACTATACACATCGAACACAAAATAAACTAATATATATAATGGGTATGAGCGAGGCAACCCCAACACAAGTATTTATTACTTCCTGGGGCGTCTCAAAACTTGTATTTATAATTAAGAGAAATAAAAGCTTTTTGATTTGATTCGATATTCAGTAAAATAGGCGGGCGCACGTGTACTGCATACGAAATTATTCCGCACAATGACTTAATAAAACTCGTTTCTTTCCAAAACCGTCCGCGCGAACCTACAACAGGTAACAGGTTGAAACCTGGACGACGCGCCCGCTGACAAAATAAATTTATGTATCGTTTTGCCGGCTGAATATTCGGCGGCTGGATACCGAATATTCGGCCAATCAACTATCCGTTGCATCTCTACTCTTTGGAAGGTCTCCACAGATAGTCTATTAATCGAGGAAGGATTGAGGCTATACAACATCATGCTTCGACCAATCGGAGCGAAGAGTCAGTGAACAGTGTGGAATAAAAGAGGATAGTACGTACGAAACCACTGCTTCCCCATTCTCCCATTTTCCCATTGCGCCACCATTAGGCATTGATAAGCGTGCCGGTAGTGCTCTGGTAGCTATGGCTGAGCCGAGTTTACCGTAGCATCACCATTTACGGCGATACGGTCTAACCGGGGGGTTTTTAGTGGGTAGTCCTGTCCTTCTCAGGGCGGGGAGTACCACACACACCGTCACTTCCCTCGGGAGACGGTACGGTACACCAATGTATTTCCCCTCGTTATAAAAAAGGCAATGAGAGCCGTTGAGTTGTGTTTTGTGGGTAGTCCCCGCTCCTGTCAGATAGGGGGAATTACCTCCAGTACAAGTGGCACAGTTAAGCCAAGATGTATGGTTTTCCGATTCCAATATTTGTCAAAGACTATCCATTTTTATCCAACCAACTACCAAGTCGTTAATACCGCTCTATAATTTACTTTCCATATCAGCTGTCATCAATCGCTTTAGCTTACGCCTCGTAAAATTTAGTACTATCCGTAATTAAAATGGATCGTTATTCAAATATTGGAACCAGGCATTTATTTTCAGTCTGCAACACGTTTAATTGTATCATGTTTAAAAGTTAGAAATATCAAATATTGTTTAGTAAAATTGATTTATATACTCGAATTTATGTCTTAATTAAGAATCTCTAAAATTATTATATCAATATCATCTAATGGTTACTTGTTAAATCAAGTTATTAACTTATTTATAATGTAAACGGACTTAAATAATAGTGAGAATTGTTTAAATTGCATTATGTTTTTAAGTAAATGTTAGTTTTTAAGTAGACCACAATTTTTATGAGTTTGACAAAATTAAAAACTCATAATGGTAATAAATACGAACACAGTTTATGTTTTAAAAGGATTTCACGAATCGAATATCTAGAGTCTTAACTGCCGAGCGATTTGCTAATTTTGACACGTTGGGTTTTAGGGTTCCGTTTCAACAGTACAGGTCCTATAGTTACGGGAAAAAGTGGCAGTGACATATCGATGGATAGACAGACAGACAAACATGACGAATCCATAAGGGTTCCGATTTTTGCCATTTGGCTACGGAACTCTAAAAAAACATTCGCATTGAGAAACGTCGTAAATTTTTGAAGTCGGTTAAAAAATGCGTGTGTAACTATCACTTTAGTCCATGTGACTAAGAATCATTATATAATGAATATTTGATTTGTGGGTTCTCTACGTTGGAGTTAAAAAGGTCGCCTCACACCTTTTTAATTTCTATTTTCTATTAGATAATTCTATATAACCAGTGGTTGTTTAAGTCATAGCACTCTCATTTTAAAAAAGAAATCCTGGCTAGATAGTCTCCTAATTTTGTTATGTCTATGGACTGTCATGTTTAACACTTGCTGTTCTAAATTAGTCCTAACGCATTCGATTCAAGAGCGTTACAAAGTTCGCACTTCAGTCTGTTCATCAAAACCTACAGTCAAATAGAATTTGACTGGAAGTTCAAAGTGGTTTTAACCGGCTAAGAATTTTGACTGTAAAATATTTTCGAAGTGATTTGTAATTATGTTAAATACTCATTTAAACGTAGTATATTTGTAATTATAATAATGTTATTGCAAAGTCAGTTAACTTGTTTTATTTATCGACACCCTGTATTGTCTATACACATTTTGTCTGTTTGTAAGCGATAATCTCAGAAACTTTTGATTCGAATTCATAAAATCTTTTTGTGTTATATAGTTCATTTATCAAGGAAGGCTTTAGGCTATATAACGTCATGCTGCAACCAATAGAAGCTGAGAATCAGTGGGAAAAACGAGTATAGTACGCGTGAGAAGTGGTAATGAGGTCCTAGCTTAAGGACGACAAGTACAGCATAATAAATCTGTCACTGGACTTGTCGCCCTTACCTTGAAGGCTTGACCCCTGCTACTAATGTAGCACCCCAAGAGCTCTGGAAACCTGACTCACACGCAGGAACACAACAACACAGAAGTGATTGTTATTTGGCTGCGGTCTTCTGTAAGGTGGAGGTGTTTCACCAGTCGGGCTGCTCCAGTTCGAGCGATAAATCGCTATGTCCTACCTCTCTTAACATAGATTGACATCCGTTGGTTCGCGATGCGTTTTTGCATTGCAAAGTTCAAGTCTGGATCCGAAATTATTCATTTAATACCGGACGCCCATCATGATTTCACTTCTATCACAAGTGCTTACGTTTCAGTATTGATCGGAGCCTGTAGTGGTATTTTAGTGTCCCAGTTCCTTTATTGTGTAATGAGAGCGATGACCCCTCTTGTTTGACATTTGAATGAAATGATTTTGTTGTACAAAGACAAAGAGATTTCACTCTGATTTTTAATTAGATGGACTGAAGTGACATTGGTAATTTTTAGAATAGAATATAATAGAAAATATCTTTATTCATGTAAACTTTTACAAAAGCATTTATGAATCGTCAAGTCAAGTAAACTACCGCCGTGTTCGGAATGTTGATTCTATCGAGAAGAACCGGCAAGAAACTCGATAGTTACTCTTTTCAGAACGGATACATATGGTAGCTGAGCCCGTGACTTCGTTCGCGTGGAGTGCATGTTTTCAAAACAAGAAGTAGCCTATGTGTACTGTACGTTCTAGAGGTTCAACGTTGAGAGGTTTAAGCGGGAAAGCGTAACAGACAGACAGAGTTACTTTCGCATTTATAATATTAGTGAGGATAAGGAAATACAAAAAAAATGTGTTGAACTCTCACCCAATCATAGATAGATAGATATACTTTATTGCACAAAAAACTTTACAGAAAATAGTTGTACAGATAAAATATAATACAATGTAAGCGAACTTATCGCTAGGAAGCGATCTCTTCCAGATAACCTTTAGGTAGAGGAAATAGGAGATACAAACGTATTAAGGAGCGTTCTAGTATTACGTAACGCATTTTTTGAAGATTTTAGACCCCACCTCCCCCCTCCCCCTCCCCCCCCCTCCCCCCTCCACCCTCCCCCTTCCCCCCTTTTAACGCACCGTAACGTTTTTGTGAACTTCCTCTCCCCATTTCTTAAAAAAAGACGACCTCACTAATACAATCGAGGCATTCCCCGGAAACCGTAAGGAAACCAAAAAGTTTGCCAATTAGGGAGTTTCATTTCTTAATTTTTGATTGAAACTTAACGTAACGTTTCTCAAATCACCCCCCTCCCCCCCACAATTTAGTTTATTTTAGTTACGTAATATTTAAACGCTCTCTTATGTAACATATCTGAATAAAGTGTACTCCGAAACAATGCAAACAAATTAGGCGAGAGTGAGATATCATTGGAACCAATCAGACGTCGTTAACGCGAGTTTCAGCGGACGAACAGATCGTGGGTAGGTCAACGGCTGTCTCGCGGTCATGGCGGGATTTTGGAGTTCCGTTGTTTTATAACTAATTATTTTTCAGCTTCACGCCGCACGAGCGAACTTTAAATCAGGGATGTTATAGATATGTTATTTCGGATCAGGATATGGATGTGTATATTGGTATAATATAATATAGGTTTCGGCTACGGTTATGGATATTAAAATATTTAATTATTTCGGATTATCCTATAGTTTCGGTTACGAATATTATTTTTTTAAGGAACTGTAAAATTAAAAGTTTGAGTGAAGTAATGTCACCTCCTTTGCCTGAAAATCGTTTACCATACAGCAAAATTTACATTCACTTCATCAAAAAATTACCTATATTTAGGAAACATTTTTCCAGTCACTGACAATTTATTTACAAATATACAATAAACCAGACCTTTAATTAGTAATCGTAAAATGAATTACATCGTACGTAACGAAAATCCCACATTAACCTCTAAAGTTACGGCTAATCGGGCGCGCGGTGGTCTGCCAGCCGGGCAAAAACAAAAACTTGTCACGACGCACGTGTCATATTTACAATAAAGTATAACCCGTACGAAATAGCTGTGCACCTCGCGCTGTGACGTCATTAGGTAGCGGGAGAAGTATTGCATTCCATTATACATAGTATTATTTAGTAAGACTCCGCCCTATCCGAAACTATCCAAAACTTTTATTTCGAATTCGGTTACGGATATTTTTTTATTTCGTATATCGGATTTCGGTTACGGATATGGATATCCATAACAACACTGCTTTAAATATTTTAAAGAAACATAATTGTTTATCTTCCCTTGCGATGTGGGACTCGAACCCACGACCTCCACGTATCGCGCGTGCTGCTCTTCCAACTGAGCTAACCGCAAGTTATCGTAGGCGATGATTTTTTCTGTTGTATTAACCTCTCAGCCTGTATTTAATTGCCCTCTGCTGAATATATTAAGAACTACATACCTTTCTTTTTTTTTGTCGAGGGGGAAATGTCTACCGCACCGCCACTCTCTGCGGGGAACAGAGAGTGGTGTGTCGAGCTCGCACCGACTAAAACCCCCTCGGTGACCAACGATGCGCAGCTGTGGGGAGTGGGGATTCCCGCGAATTCTACACAGGTTTCAAATCAATAAAAATTTGGTCTAGATTAAAAATTTACTTTAATTCTAGCTTTTAGGGATTTTTACTTAATTCATGTGGTATCTTGTATACGAAGCTAGTGATGTATTTTTTCGTCATGTATTTGTTACTTCGCGCTGCTAGGAATAACATCTGTCCTTATAAGTTTACACCTTAACTATTTTTCTAACCATAATAATAAATTCACTATGCTATATGTCGGCTGTGTTGCTATATTTTATGCTACTCTTTCATTATTATTATTTTACAATAAAATAAATAAAAAACAGTGTAAAGTGTGTACTCTATTATTTTCCAAGTTCAACGTACAATTCTGAACTACGGAACCACTCACACTTGTGTCCCGTCACCCGCTTAACACACTTTATTTTTAAGTTTATCTCTGATAAGAAAGGTCAAGAATCATTATGTCGTTTGTCTGTTCTTTCAAATAATATGATTTATCGTTTAATTAACGATCGAATACAAATATTTTTTATAATGGATTACATTTTATTACAATGTTACGCGTACATTTGCGAACTTAGTCGGTCGATAGCTTGTCAAGGAAAACAATTAGTTGTAGGGAGCGTATTAGGAGATCAATTAAACAACGACTGCATCATCAAGACTGGATATTTATTATAATATTAAGTCGTTAAATAGGATTAAAATGAGGTTACACAAGTTATAACATACTCTTACTTATTACACTACATTTCCCATCCAAATGGAAAAAAAAAACTTTATTAGAGGTATTTTTTTTATACATCTATTAAGAAATACAGAAACATTTGTGATTAAGATTGAAACATTAATGATTATTGATTAACGTTATTATTACTAAACTTAAAAATAGTTCTTATGTGTACGGCATAAAGTCGGTGCCAAGATAGTACAGTCTGGCGTGCTGTTGAAGAAAAAAGGAAGAAAATTGGCTACTCGACAGTTTTTGAAAAAGTATTGTAAAATGTGGGCCCGTTCATTTTATATCCCAAGCAATTCGATTTATCAGTAAAAAATTTAAATTACCAGAGAAAAACAAGATTTAAAAACACATTTAAAAAGCGCGCGAAAAGGCCAAGTCACGTGCCTGTTGAAATTATGACGTCAACGTTCTAATAAATCAAACCGGAACAGTGACAGTGTTAACAATAAATATGAAAAGTGTTGAATATGTTAGCGTATTAGTTAAGTACATTAACATTTTTATTTTTAATAGCAGACCCGACAGACTTCGTTATGTCAATAAGATTCTTACCTACATTTAATAGGGATAAAGTTCAAATTGACTTTACATTTTAGTTAGAACTTCTGTATTAGAAAATGAAAAGGGCTGGCTTAAGGGGTTTCCGGGCAATTATTCGATTTTTTCTCGTCGTAAAAACCATCCTTGTACTTCAATTAACAATTTAAGAAAATAATTGTCAAAATTGGTCCAGGCAGGGTTGAGTTATGCGCTTACCAACACATTTTTCGATTCATTTTTATATTTAAGATTAAAAGCATAGTAAGTATTTTATTTTTGTAAAATAAATTTAACTTTTTTTTATCTATGGAACAAAAGAACCGAAACGGAAACCACCATTGCAATTCGGAAATGACAGCTGTCAGCGAAAATCATTTATTTTAATGTGGCGAAACAATGAATATTTTACCGATAAAATTGAATTATTGTGTCGCTAACCGTATTAAGGACTTATTTAAATTAGTCGTGCCGACCCGTATCGGTTTTATGTCTAGAACGTTGACGACTGTCGTTGACGTCACAATTTCAAGAGTCACGTGACTTGGCGTCTTCGCGCGCTTTTTAAATGTTTTATACAAAATCTTATTTTTCTCTGGTAATTTACCTTTTTTTTTCAAATAAATCAAATTGCTCAGGATATAAAATGAACGAGCGAACATTTTACGATACTTTTTCAACAACTGTCAAGTAGCCAATTGACATTTATTTTTTCTGTTAATTTAATTTCGACGACCTCCGTAGCCGTTTGGCGCTACGCCATCTATGAGGTCCCGGGTTTGAACCCGGATCGGGTCAATATGGGAAACGAACTTCTGGCGATTTGTCTCGGGGCTGAATGTTGTAGTACCATCGTTGTTTCTGATTTCTGTTTATATGTTCATGTGACAAATTTATTTATTAAGTAGGTAAACAGGTAGATTTTTTTATGCCATGTTAACTGGTGAGGTATGAGCTCGTTGTAGGTATTCTAAATATACCTAGATATAGACATTTTGTAAAAAAAAATGCAATAAATGTTATTTCAGACTTTACATATTATATACACTTTAAGACTTGCGCGTTCCATTTCAAACATTTAAAACAAATTTACGGGTCAAAACGCGACACCATCAGGGAGTCAGCTCGTGACCACGGTTGGTGCAACCTAACCGAAACGTCGGGCAGTAAGTAGTTCGTATTAACTACTTATTAAAAAGGGTGTCGCGTTTTGACCCGTTAATTTGTTTTAAATGTTTAAAATGTTATTCTATTCTATTCTAACATCCATATTGCCATACAAATCAGTCACTATGTAAAAATACTTAATTTCCGGTTTTGGTTCAGTTTTAAGGGTAGTGTCATTAGATTTGTTGTCATATTCATAAATTATCGTCAAGGTTTCTAGAAACGTTAATACGTCAATCGTAGCATCGTCTCCTTCATTCATTAAAACGCTAATGAGTGAGATAAACAAACTTCCTCTGTTTGTTTACAAACACAATTAATTGTCAGTTACAGTATAATTAAACCATGTCAAAATACTGAAGCGGTGAGTTCAATCAAATTGTTCAAGAGTTTTGGTGGTTTTATTTTAAAAACAATGTTGTTTTTTTTACCGAATGACAGCTGTCTTATTTACTAGCGAAGTTTTTCTTCTCGTTATATTAAATGCTATGAACCGACTGAACAATTTGGAAAAAAAGAGGAATCAGCATCAAAACCAAGATCAGACTGATATGAGCCCTTGTATTCCCTATCTTCCTATATGGCGTTGAAACGTGGACAATTTTAGCCCGAGAAAGACAACGGATTGATGCATTTGAGATGTGGTGCTGGAGGCGAATGCTGAAAATACCCTGGACCGCAAATCGTACTAATGCATCGATCCTGAGCCAGCTTCATATAAAAACTCGCTTGTCCACTATATGCCAACAACGCATCCTATCGTATTTCGGCCATACCGTGCGCAGAGGCGACGACAATTTGGAAAAGTTGATTGTTGTTGGGAACACCGAAGGCAAAAGATCGCACGGTCGCTCACCAACTAGATGGACCGATCAAATAAAAGGAACGTCGTCGTCCAAATTGTATACGGTTGTGAGAGACGCACTGGATAGAAACCGGTGGAGGCAGATCGTCCGTTCCAGATGCAACCAACATGCTGACCACGATCCTCAGATATGAGGGACCGACCAAAGAGATATATTAAATGGTAAGTAAGTTCCTTTATTTCTCAGCAATCAATGATCCAGTTTCAGTTCTCTTCAATACTTGAGAAGCTATTACGATTTTAAAACGCCAAACATACGTTCTAAACAGTAATAAATAATAATAATAAACATTGAACAACATCACATATGTACATTGTTCTGATTCTGTGGTAGGTAAGTAGCAATGGCACTTGTGTTACAGAAATCAGAAACAACGACGGTACCACAAAATCCAGACTCGAAACAACATAGGAAAGTTCGTTTTTCTTCGCGCGTGCTGCTCGTCCAACTGAGCTAACCGCAAGTAGGCGTAGTAGTAGGCGTAGGCGATAAAAAAATTCTGCTGTATCAACCGTTAGCCTCCGGTAAGTGCCCTCTGCAGAATATGTTTAGAACTACATACTTATGGCCCGTAGTTGGAAGAGCAGCACGCGCGACACATGAAGGTCGTGGGTTTGATTCCCGCACCGCAAGGGGAGATTCCGGTTTCTAATATTCAGAGATTCACAGTCACACAGGAGGCGGAGAGGTATTTTTTTTCCTTTTCCTCCTTGCAAAACCTGCATTCATCAGAGTCACTCAGCTTCATATGAAACTGGTGTCTTTTTAGTTTGCAGTGTCCAATCAAGGCTCTAACTAGCGCACTGGCCCTAGGCCTGCTAAGTTGTAGCAGTTCTTCAGTCCATTTACGAGAGTGATTTTGAGTGTTCTAAGCCTGGTTGATTTATCCAATATTTACTTAGTGTAAGATAAAGTTACTAATACATTTTCTTCGGTTAAATAGTTTTTTTTTTATATTGCACTTCAAGCTTGACCTCACCCCACCTGATGTTAAGTGGTAATAAGGTCCTAGCTTAAGGGTGACAAGTAAAGCATAATAAATCTGTTACTGGAATTGTCGCCATTACCTGGAAGGCTTGACCCCTGCTACTAATGTAGCACACCCCAGGAGCTCTGGAAACCTTACTCACACGCAGGAACACAACAACACAGAAGTGATTGTTATTTGGCTGCGGTCTTCTGTAAGGTGGAGGTGTTTCACCAGTCGGGCTGCTCCAGTTCGAGCGATAAATCGCTATGCACTACCTCTCTTAAAACATATCATCATAGTATCGTATTTGAGACTGAAGATGACGAAATTATTAATGAAAACATATATAATCTCGGCGCATACATAGTCCGTATGGTTCCCGATAACCCTCTGATATTGTGTTAAAAAAACAATAGATAAGAAACTGCTGACCTCCGTGAACTATGATCGAGTATGATGAGTTGGGGTGACCAACTAGAGAGTTAGTACTCATTTTGTACTATTTCGTTTAATTTACGGCCTTCTATCAAGTTTTAAGAGGTAGGGCATAGCGATTTATCGCTCGAACTGGAGCAGCCCGTCTGGTGAAATACCTTTACCTTACAGAAGACCTCAGCCAAATAACAATCACTTCGATGTTGTTGTATTGTGTGAGTATGGTTTCCAGAGCTCTTGGGGGGTGCTACATTAGTAGCAGGGGCCAAGCCTTCCAGGTAAGGGCGACAAGTCCAGTAACAGCTATTATTATGCTGTACTTGTCGCCCTTAAGGAGTGGGTTATCCATAAATAGTGTGGAGAGATATGATCGTTCTAGTCCTTCTGAATTTAATTTGTCAAACAGATTTAAGTTTGCCCACTCACGTGTTTCCTCCTTCCTTTGACAGGGATTCCTCCAAAACATCTTGCGGGCCAGTATGGCGATGCTAACGGATAGGACATTACGGTATCAAATCCGTTGCCATCGCGATTTGGGTTCCTCTCTTGCCTACCATCAGGCTGTTAGGAGCGAAGCTACTGTGTGACTTATAAAAAAAAGGTTAATGGTTTACAATATCGTCATGTGCCTCTAAATAAACGTTTCTTTCTTTCTTTGCCATCATAAAGTATTTAGCTTTTTCGAATATCTGCATATAGTTAACTAGCTGTGCCCGCGACTTCGTTCGCGTGGACTACATCCTTTCATGGTCGGTTTTACCCCTTGCTCCCCTAATATTCGAAACAAAAAGTAGTCTATATTTTAATCCAAGTTTGGAGCTATATTTGTGCCAAATTTCATATCTCTAACTTCAAAAATAAACATTTTTCCATATAAACTTTCAAAGGTGGTATTACCCCCACCCCCCTCCTTATTTTCTAATAAAAAGTAGCCTATGTCCGTTCTTGAGATTCAACGTATACCTATACCAAATTGCATCAAAATACGTTCAGCCGTTTAGGCGTGAAAGAGTAACAGACGGACAGACAGACAGACAGAGTTACTTTCGCATTTATAATATTAGTATGGATATGAAATGAATATGAAAGGGGGATCCTATACAAATAACTTATCGTTACGATACGGATCACTTCCTTAAATCACATAAGACTTCGCAGTCTTCATTATTGTAGAAGAAAAAAGCAAACAATAAATCCTTCTTAGGTATTGAAATCTCTATCGAAATAATTAAAAAGCAAAGTAGAATTTTCACTAACAAAGAACACTACAGACAGTACAAACACGACCTTTCCTTGCAATTCGCACAAGTGTGACACTAAATTAGAACACTGTACAAACACAGCACTCTAGCAACCCACAACAAACATATCTGCTATCAAGCCATCAGTCAGAACGCGACGCCCGCGCCGACCGCACGTCTGTCGCGATAATGGATCACAAAAGTACGGAGAACGTGTCCCAAGCTACCCTCATGATACCCAAGGAGGGTGAGAGGGCCGCTCCTCCCAGCAACGGCCTGGGAAAGTTCCTGATTAGGGAGGACACGATTCTGACGAACCTTCACGGCTGTGCTGGCTGTGGGACCAGGTTTACGTGCACTGGTGTGAAGAAACAGTGGTCTGTGCTGTGCTGGGGAAGGCAATCGGATAAGAAGTATTATACGTGTGAGTTTTTAGTTTCTTTAAGTGTCAACACCTGGTCAAGTGTCAAGGGACTTGGTCTTTTAAGGCCTTTTAAAAAGACTAACCTCCATCATATAAGTCTCGACTCTAAGATGAAGACTAAAGGTTCGAATTTTTATTAATAAGACTTAGTCGTTGTATTAAAAGACTAAGCAACTAAAGCGACAACAGTTTACTTTCAAAAAACCAAAAGACTAGAACGACTAAAAGTGTTTTTAAAAAGACTCGCACCTAAGAATTATACATGAACATGACTCATACCGTACATTGAATGTTTCTTTAATTGAAAATTAAAACGTAAATTTGGTTGTTTCCTGATTTCATTTTACTCATAGAATAGAATAGAATAGAATAGAATAGAATAATTGTTTTAGCACACAAAATAAGACAGTACAAATAAAGGAAAATAAAAAAAAAACAAACAAAATATGTGCTAAAAAGACTCCCTCCTCAGCAATATATCGGGACACACATAATTGAGTCTCGCGACGCTGATTTTCAGTGGTCGTTCATATTTATTTTTATTTTATTTTTCCTTTAAGACACGCCAGCCCAAAGTGATAAGGTGTTTTAGTCCTTTTAGTCTTTTAAGCCTTTTACGTTAGAAGGTTAAAGACTACGAGTGAAATTAGTAGTCAGATTGCAGTCTTATGACTAAAGACTGAAGTGTTACAAGATTAATCTAGTCGCAAGGCTTTAAAAACTAGTGTAGTCTTTTTCATAGGCCTTAAAGAACTAAGTCTGTTTCATCTAAATGTTACCCATGCCTTGGGCGCCAAATTGTAATTCGTCAAACGAATCGACAAATCAACTTAACGCACCTTTATAAACTTTAAGACTTTCGCGTTCCATTTTACACATTTAAAACAAATTAACGGGTCAAAACGCTAAATAAAAATGGTGTCGCGTTTTGACCCGTTAATTTGTTTTAAATGTTTAACGCGCCTTTGTTAGAATAATACCACAATTGTCAACTGCCTTATTAACAAAATTAAAAACAAACTGAAAGTTCTTAATTCTTGTGCACATGTCTAAAAAGAATATTGTTTAAAATGTATGTCTTCCACAGGCGGACAACTTTAGAGTAATGATAACAGCTAGACGACATTAAATGCAAAAATATCTTAAAATGGCTCTCCTGTAAAATTGAAAAAACTGCAATTGTGCCCTTGTTTTGCCGTAGATGCAGTATAGTAAACTAGCGGCCAGCCGCACATTTGTTATAAAATCCATACTAATATTATAAATGCGAAAGTAACTCTGTCTGTCTGTCTGTCTGTCTGTTACTCTTTCACGCCTAAACGGCTGAACGGATTTTGATGAAATTTGGTATAGGTATACGTTGAATCTCAAGAACAGACATAGGCTACTTTTTATTAGAAAATAAGGGGGGGAGGGGGGTAATACCACCTTTGAAAGTTTATATGGAAAAATGTTTATTTCTGAAGTTAGAGATATGAAATTTGGCACAAATATAGCTCGAAACTTGGATTAAAATATAGACTACTTTTTGTTTCGAATATATATAAGGGGTAAAACCAACCATGAAAGGATGTAGTCCACGCGAACGAAGTTGCGGGCACAGCTAGTATGTAATAAATGAAAAACCGCTCGACAGATTTTGTGCAAACTTCACATAAACCATGTACTTAATAGTCCGAACAAAGCCTGGACATTTGGTTTGTATAGGTACGCTCTTGAGTTATAAAATTACAACGAAAAGTGACGTTGATTTTATGTATATTGACTAGGTACAGTGTCGTATCAGATATATTGGAGCAGACAAACTGAACAAATACTTCTGAACAGTTTAAAATGTCGATAATTTCTATACACTACAGACTAGTTACCATTAATATCTTTTCATAATAAACATATGTGGATATAATATAATAACTAAAAACATACAAAAATTATAGCTTATGCTTTTTTTATATATGTATAAAGTATCTAAAGGTGGAGTATTTTTACTTTATTATTTCGTAAAAAAATTACGAAGATATTACGATGCGGTAAATTATATCACAATTTTTTTGGTATTTTTTTTTTATTGTTGCACTTCAAGATTGACCTAATCCCACCTGCTGTCAAGTAGTAATGAGGTCCTAGCTTAAGGGTGACAAGTACAGCATAATAAATCTGTTACTGGACTTGTCGCCCTTACCTTGAAGGCTTGACCCCTGCTACTAACGTAGCACCCCCCAGGAGCTCTGGAAACCTTACTCACACGCAGGAACACAACAACACAGAAGTGATTGTCATTTGGCTGCGGTCTTCTGTAAGGTGGAGGTGTTACACCAGTGGTGCTGCTCCAGTTCGAGCGATAAATCGCTATGCCCTACCTCTCTTAGATTTGTTTTTACATGATTTAAAAACATATACACAGATCCTAGTAGTCTTATAAATGTGATAGTTACTAAAACATATGGATTCATCATCCATTGTAAATCTTTCACGCAAAAATACTGAATTTGTACCAATTGGTACAGATGCAATTTTGTAGTTAGACAAATTAAATACTAGAATAACATATTCTACTCTGTAGTTTTCATTTTTACTAATTTAGAAGGGAACTAAAAACATATATGTTACAAAAAAGTAACTCATAATACCCACCTTCTAGTAATTCACGTCGCGCAGGGGACCCGACAGGGCCGCCTTACAGTCGCAGATGATGGTGGGCCATTTTCATCACATTCACTAATGCTCATCGATCGACGTGACCATAGACGTTGCATAGAAGATTTTCTTTTAATTTTTATTATTTTTATTATTATTTCGGCTGTTGGGGATTAGTTTTTGCTCATTATGTGTTATATGTTTATAGCGTTATTTGGGCGTAGCGTTATAACGAAAGTTATTTTTTTTATTTATTTACTTATTTTTTTATTCTATTTTAATTATTGTATTTCATCTATATGCTCCGTATATATTTAAACCTTCTATCACACCTGTACATGTATGTTTTCGTAATTTAATATTTTGTATATCTACCCACGTCACCAAGGTACTGCCGGAAGACCAGCTCTACAGTGGTACCGTAGGTATACATAATGTCATTTGTCTTCTAATTTAATGGTTTGTAACTTTTTAGTATTTTTAATTTTAATTTTTGTTCTAATTTTGTAATCGGTTGTATATTATGTTTTGTACGGTCAATAAATGTATTTTCTTTCTTCTTTCTAATACTATAAATAGGAAAGATTTGTATTTTTACGTATATGTATGTTAAGTCAAAAGCTACTGTGTCGTTCCCAAAATCCTTTACCATTGGAAAGCTACATACACCTAAGTTACATAGGCTTATATTAATTGCTAGAAAAGACGCGTGCGAAGTCGCGAGCTGCCACTATCACTACATAGTATAAAACAAAGTCGCTTTTTCTTGACTTTTTTTGACGACCCCCGTAGCCGAGAGGCGAACGAGCCGGACTTTGGCGTCGCGCCATCTCTGGGGTCCCGGGTTCGTCCGGTCAAGTAAAATGGGAAGCGAACTTTTCTATAATGTCTCGGGTCTGGGTGTTGTGGTATCGTCTTTGTTTCTGTACCACAAGTGCTTAAGCTACTTACCACAGAATCAGAGCAATCTATGTGACGTTGTCCAATTTATTTATTTATTTCTATATCCTTATGTACGCTTAAATCTTTAAAACTACGCAACGGTTTTTGATGCGGTTTTTTAAATAGATAGAGTGATTCAAGAGGAAGGTTTATATGTATAATGACATCCATTACATAGTGGAGAAATACTGTTATTTTTGAGGTTTTTAATGTCATGTCGAAATCATGTGAAAACGCAGGCTGAAACTCGACAAGATTTATCAAAATAATGGACCTACTAAGTATTGTACACATTAAAAAGGTCTACAGAAAACTCCGCGATGGTATATGTTTATCTCTTATGGATATCCCACAATAACATACAATGTTCACAGTTTTTTCTGTAGTGTATTTAGTATCAGCATTGCACCCTTGCACCCACAATTAGGTATAAGCTGAACTTATACCTAATTTTGCACCAAGTCAAACAGTGCGATGTGTGAATAGTAAAAATAAATTCATTCAAAGGAATGATAAACATTTAAAAACATAAATCTAGGATTGATAACCGGACTGTCCGTCATAAAACGCAATGTGCTAAACAATAATTTTGCCTACTTGCGTGTATATATTTCATTACAAAGAATATTCAAACACAATTGAACAATTTAACGTTAATTTAAATATGTTAAAGCAACCATTGTATTTATTTATTTTTAGCTTTGAAATACGGTATTCTATCGTATAGATTGGAGCTAAGGAATCCAATCTGTAATCGAGACCTCTAATTCGAGATCTCAAATAGGTACCTAGTTAATGTATGAAAAAACATTGTTTTTTAATCGGATAACTCAGCAATAAAAACTGCTAAGATGTGGTATAATGTTAGGTAAAATTCAGTTTACTTTAAAAAATATCCCTATTACTACATGAAATATAACAAAACATATTAATTAAGGAGTCATAGCGATTCATCGCTCGAATTGGAGCAGCCCAACTGGTGAAACACCTCCACCTTACAGAATACCGCAGCAAAATAACAATCACTTCGGTGTTGTTGTGTTCCTCTAAGGTTTCCAGAGCTCCTTGAGTAAGGTTTCCAGAGCTCCTGGGGGGTGCTACAATAGTAACAGGTCCAGTAACGGCTATTATTATGCTGTACTTGCCGCCCTTAAACTAATCGCTAAAACAGGAGCAGCCCGACTGGCGAAATACCTCAACCTTACAGAAGACCGCAGCCAAATAACAATCACTTCTGTGTTGTTGTGTTCCTGCGTGTAAGCAAGGTTTCCAGAGGTCCTTGGGGGGTGCTACATTAGTAGCAGGGGTCAAGCCTTCAAGGTAAGGGCGACAAGTCCAGTAACATATTTATTATGCTGTACTTGTCACCCTTAAGCTAGGACCTCATTACCACTAAACATCAGGTGAGATGAGGTCAATCTTGAAGTGCAATATATAAAAAAAAGCAGCCCGATTTGCTACGATACTTTATATACTACAAAAGACCCAACTGACAAAAGAAAAAATAAAAATCGCCAAACAATTAATAGTATGTACTCACTTTCGAATATTAGCAAACACTCTCCATGTCATTATGCTAAAAATAAATCGTCTAATGCGTCTCAACCCACGTGAATTGTATTTAAATAGACAACAGAGCTTTTTTTCGTCTAAAGATGCTCACTCACCGGGAGCATTCTCGTGTAATGTAACGTTGCAGACTCGAGCATTAAATCAGTGAAGTAGGAGAACCGAACTTTACAATACACACTTTGTAATGATACAAAATGTACTTACAATGCGCACTTTGTAATGATACAAAATGTATTTACAATGCGCACTTTGTAATGATACAAAATGTATTTACATCAGTGAAGTAGGAGAACCGAACACGTTACAATACGCACTTTGTAATGATACAAAATGTATGTACATCAGTGAAGGAAGAGAAGCGAACGTTACAATGCGCACTTTGTAATGATACAAAATGTCTGACATTATGGCAACAACTAGATTAAAATGCACGCAAATTTAAATGTTACATTACATGCTCGTCGGTCAAGGAGCTAGTATTGTAATGTAATGCTCAAATTCACATCTGTAATGTTACATTACACGCGAACGTTAGTTGGCCCGGGTCAGGGAAGAGAGGTAGAGCCTAGCGATTTATCGCTCGAACAGCCCGACTGGTGAAATACTTCCACTTTACAGAAGACCGCAGGCAAAAAACCAATCACTTCGGTTTTGTTGTGCTCCTGCGTGTGAGTAAGGTTTCAAGAGCTCCTCGGGGTGCTACATTAGTAGCAGGGGTCAAGCCTTCAAGGTAAGGCCGACAAGTCCAGTAATAGATTTATTATACTGTACTTGTCGCCCTTAAGCTAGGACCTCATTTCCACTTAACATCAGGTGGGATGAGGTCAATCTTAAAGTGTAATATAAAAAATAAATAAATAAATGGAATGTAGTATTATAATGTAATACTCAAGATCAAAACAAACTCCTTAATTGTCTATTTGACGAGCTCCGTAGCTGAGAGGCGAGCGGGCTGGTCTTTGGCCTTGCGCCATGTTTTAGGATCTGGGTTCGATTCCCAGCCGGGTGTAAATGAAAACTGAACTTTTCCATACTACCTCGGGTATGGGTGTTGTGGTACCGTCATTGTTTTTGATTTCTGAACAAAGCTTTAGCAATTTCAAAACCATTGAACTTCGATACTATCTTCTAAGGGGTACAAGGCGTATTGTTTTTTTCTTAGATACAGTAACTTTTGACAACCTCCGTAGCCGAGAGATAAGTAGGTCAGACTTTAGCGTCGCACCATCTCTGAGGTCCCGAGTCCGATCCCCGTTCGGGTCGATATGGGAAACGAACTTTTCTATATTGTCTTAGGTCTGGGTGTTGTGGTACCATCGCTGTTTCTGATTGCTGTAACACTAGTGCTTAAGCTAATTACCACAGAATCAGAGCAATGTATTTGAGGTTGCTGTATAATTCAATGTAGCATTATGTAAGCGTAAGATTAGTTTAGATAATATTGTTGTGTAGGTAGTCTTGCTGGCTGTTAAAAAACAAACTAAATTTTTAAAGTGAAAAAAGTCACGGATACAATTAGTCATATACTTACGACCTCCGTAGCCGAGAGGCTACCGGCCAAGATTCTGAAATCACATCTTTGAGGCCCTGGATACGATTTCCGGCCGGATCTTTATGGTAAACGAGCTTTTCTATATTGTCTCTGGTCTGGATGTTGTGGTACCTTTGTTGTTCATGATTTATGTAACACAAGTGCTTTAGCTAGTGACCACAGAATCAGAGCAATATGTGTGATGATTCATTACATTTCCCTTCAATATGGTTGAGTGAAACGATGGCTGGCACATACGTCATGCTTGTGAACAGGCGCCAGGGGACTGGGCTACTAACCTCTCAATAATAAAAACTTAAGATTTCCTTACTCATCAAGACAAAACTATATGAGTTGCTCCAAAATTGCCTACACATAGCTATAAGTTAGATACTGCTACTGTAACCGATCTACTGAGTTTCTTACCGGTGTCTACTCTGTAGATATAGGTTCCGAATGGGCAGTAGAATTACTTTACATTGTATTCAATGACGATTCAAAAGTGTTACATGTAACCTACTTGAATAAAGAAATATTTGATTAATTGATGTTGTCCAATATTTATTTATTTCTAAAACTAGCTGTCCCGGCGAACATAGTCACGACTATTTTTTCCAAATTTTTTAACCTTTTAAACCTTCCCTGGACCTCCACAAATTATTCCAAAATCAACATTGGCAAAATCGGTCCAGCCGTTGTCGAGTTGTAGCGAGACAGACGAACAGGGATTCATTTTTATATATATACTACCTGACCCGGCAAACGTTGTTTTGCCATATAAATATTTTTTAAGTAATTATCACTAATCAATATGCTTACAAAATTTCATGAGAACCGGTCAAGCCGTTTCGGAGGAGTACGGGAACGAACATTGTGACACGAGAATTTTATATATAAGATTTTTTTTATAGTAGCGCAGTATATTGGTTCCTCCCAGCCTGATGGTAAGCAAGAGAGGAACCCACATCGCGATGACAACGGATTTGATACCGTAGTATCCTATCCATTAGATATACTGAGGTCAGAAGGAGCGGCAAAATTTGAATAGCCTACTGGCGGCAAAAGTGTAAATCCGTCACTGTAATGAACTCATTTAACATCTATACATCGGGCAATACATTGTAAAGCTTTATAATTCGCATCAACATGACACAACAAAGATGCAATGAATTCTGTTGCTCCACGATATTATTATCTCTTTACACGTGAAAGAAAATATATAGTCATACATATTATGTTTCAAGCTATAACACGACTACATATTAATTAACAGCACTCATAAGGAGAATTAATGAACAATAAACTCATCGATTTTAAGATCTCCGTAGCTGAGGCGAGCGGGTCCGAGTTTAGCTTAAGTACTCTAGTTACCATTTGAGTTTCGGGTTCGATCCCCGGTCGGGGCAATATGGAAAATTAAGTTTTTTTTTATTGTCTTGTGTCTAGGTGGTGTGGTGTTTCGTTGTTTCTGGTGTCTGTAACAAGTGCTTAAGCTACTAACAGATAGATCGATAGATCCCTACACTTTATTGCACAGAAAAAATTACAGAAATTGGTTTTAGGTTAGGCCGAATATTCGGCGGCAAAAAACTATCCGTTGCATCTCTACTAATGTCAAAGTCAAAGTCAATATTTTTTATTCACATAGATTACAATAGTAATACTTATGAATAGTCTATATATAAAGCAAATTAAGCTATCTAATAACAGCGAAGTACCTATAAATGAAGGGCATAGCACGTTTGCCACTTCTTAATAAAATATCAGAATATTGGCTTCCAACATTAATTTAAGCTAATTGTTAAAGGTTGTCTTTTGAAAAAAGGGTACTACAGAGTAGAAGACTATATTAATGACAAAGAAGTGTGGACCACTAACTAGTCTGTTCGCCCTCACATGAAAAATTTCACTAATTATATTTACTAATTGTATTTCTATTTATACAAACTCAGCAAGAGGTACCTATTTCTTTACGTATTTGTCAACTCGCAAGTTGGCAAAATTCTTATTAAGCACGAATGTGCATTAGGACCTACAGTTTGTTTAATTTAAATATATATATTTTTTAATTTTTCTTATTACTTTGAATCAATGAATTATTTTTTACAATTTACTACATTATTTTATCTAATTACTACACTGTATGTCTTAGTGCAAAACTAGTTATAAGTTCAGCTATATTTGTAATATGAACGACAGAGTTTCTTGCCGGGATCTTTTCTGTAAGTTATAGGTTTCGAACCGGAGGTAGCGTCATTTGCATTATATAGACGTTTCATAAATATTACTGGTGTAATTTACATGAATAAAAGAATATTGAATTTGAATTTGAATTTGAAATATCATTAATTTTTCAATGGCTCCATCGCACCAACCTCAAGATAATGTTAGTTCATAAACTGACTGAGGTTAGAATAATTTCCATAAAGCTGAAAATTTATATGAAATTAGCAAACATTATTCGTTTAAATGCGTAATTTATTCTCGACTAGTTATTATACAAACGAAATGAACGTGATCAGGGACGTGTCTTTATTAGGCACAGATTTCATCTTGAGTATGAGATATTGCATATGAAATAATATACCAGAAATAAGGAAATAGGGATTCATTTTTTATATATAGACTAGCGGTCCCGACGAACTTCGTTTCGCCTTAGCGAATTTTTCCCGCTTTTCCGTTGAAATTTTTCAAATTTAACCAAGGATCCCTAATTTTGTAGCCTTTGTCAAATTGGAAGAATGTAGCATTCTATTGGTGAAAGAATTTTTTAAATCGGCCCAGTACTTTTTGAGCTCATTACAAACATACTAAAATAGGTACAAATCTTTCCTCTTTATAATATTAGTATAGATATTACGATTATTATCTCCAAAGGTTTAATATATCGTACAAGAAATCATATACAGTAAAAAAAAATCAAATCGGTTACCCTGCCCATTTTCAGCTAACGCTTCGTATAAATGATTACTATCCGTAACTAGTTTTTTAAATACGCTGACAGCTGATACGCAGGCCTAGCATACGCCACGCGACTAAATTTTATCACGCTCCTAACAAACGTCATATCGGCCTAGCATGCGCCACGTGACTAAATTTTATCACGCTCCTAACAAACGTCATATCGGCCTAGCATGCGCCACGCCACTAAATTTTATCACGCTCCTAACAAACGTCATATCGGCCTAGCATGCGCCACGCGACTAAATTTTATCACGCTCCTAACAAACGTCATATCGGCCTAGCATGCGCCACGTGACTAAATTTTATCACGCTCCTAACAAACGTCATATCGGCCTAGCATGCGCCACGCGACTAAATTTTATCACGCTCCTAACAAACGTCATATCGGCCTAGCATGCGCCACGTGACTAAATTTTATCACGCTCCTAACAAACGTCATATCGGCCTAGCATGCGCCACGCGACTAAATTTTATCACGCTCCTAACAAACGTCATATCGGCCTAGCATGCGCCACGCGACTAAATTTTATCACGCTCCTAACAAAGTCATATCGGCCTAGCATGCGCCACGCGACTAAATTTTATCACGCTCCTAACAAACGTCATATCGGCCTAGCATGCGCCACGCGACTAAATTTTATCACGCCCATAACAAACGTCATATCGGCCTAGCATGCGCCACGCGACTAAATTTTATCACGCTCCTAACAAACGTCATATCGACCTAGCATGCGCCACGCGACTAAATTTTATCACGCTCCTAACAAACGTCATATCGGCCTAGCATGCGCCACGCGACTAAATTTTATCACGCTCCTAACAAACGTCATATCGGCCTAGCATGCGCCACGTGACTAAATTTTATCACGCTCCTAACAAACGTCATATCGGCCTAGCATGCGCCACGCGACTAAATTTTATCACGCTCCTAACAAACGTCATATCGGCCTAGCATGCGCCACGCGACTAAATTTTATCACGCTCCTAACAAAGTCATATCGGCTCTCGCGGCGCATGCTAGGCCTGATAATCGATTGAAGTCAGTGCGACAGCTGCTGATTGGCTGAAAATACGAGTGCGGTGTGCTATTAGCCAATCAACAGAATCTAAACTTTTGTCGTCTCGTGCGATAAATTTGATGTATTGCGCATGCTAGGCCTAGAAAGTAAATTATGGAACGTATTAACGACTCGTAGTCCGCCGAGGAAAAACCGAAGTGATTGTTATTTCGCTGCGGTCTTCTGTAACGTAGAGGTATTTCACGGTTCCAATATTTGAAAAACAATCCATTCTGACTGATGACTAGAACGACTTACGGACGACTGACGACAGCTGGTATGGAAAGTAAATTTGAAATTAGAATTAACGTCTCGTAGAAAAACGTATAAGTAGTTATTTTTGACACTTTACGAATCGTAAAATATTGAAACCGGGCACAGATAGTTTCATGCTACAGTGCAAATGCGTAAGAAGTCATTGTTAATTGTGTCTAAAGGTCACAGTGGCCTCGGAATAGTTACATAACGGCTAATCTATTATAGTAATATACAGATGAGAGGTTATGTGTCAAAACCATATTAACGTATTTAAACTCGGCAAGATATAATTTTAGGTAAGCAAATTTGGTATATTTCTGCTGTTATTATATTTTTTAAGGTTTGGTAATGTATAAAAACTGGTCTTTATTAGAGACACATTGATGTGTGTCTGTCATTATTCAAAAAACACTCAGTAGTAATTTAATTGAAATAATCCCTACTAATATTATAAATGCGAAAGTAACTCTGTCTGTCTGTCTGTCTGTCTGTTACGCTTTCCTGCTTAAACCTCTCAACCGATTTTGATTAAATTTGGTATAGGTATACGTTGAACCTCAATAACGGACATAGGCTACTTTTTATTAGAAAATAAGGGGAGGATGGGGGTAATACCACCTTTGAAAGTTTATATGGAAAAATATTTATTTTTAAAGTTAGAGATATGAAATTTGGCACAAGTATAGCTCGAAACATGGATTAAAATATAGACTACTTTTTGTTTCGAATATTAGGGGAAAAAGGGGTAAAACCGACCATGAAAGGATGTAGTCCACGCGAACGAAGTCGCGGGCACAGCTAGTCTTATATATAAAAAAAATAAAAATGAATCGCCGTTTTTTTTATATTACACTTCAAGATTGACCTCATCCCACCTGATGTTAAGTGGAAACGAGGTCCTAGCTTAAGGGCAACAAGAACAGCATAATAAAGCTGTTACTGGACTTGTCGCCCTTACCTTGAACGCTTAACCCCCGCTACTAATGTAGCACCCCCAGGAGCTCTGAAACCTTACTCCCACGCAGGAACACAACAACACAGAAGTGATTGTTATTTGGCTGCGGTCTTCTGTTAGGTGGAGGTGTTTCGCGTATAACGCGTACAACGCGTACAATGGCTGAAGCGATTTTGCTAATGTTGGTTTTGAAATAATTGTGGAGGTCCAGGGAAGGCTGAAAAGATTAGACAATTTTGAAAAAAAAATGGACGTAATTGAAATGCACCGTAAGGGGAGATAAACATTTTCTGTTTCTTTGAAAATAATTCCATTATTGATCATTTATTAATGACCACCTCGGTGGCGTAGTGGCTAAGGTAAACGCGGCCAAAGCGCGAAAGGTCCCGGGTTCGGTTCCCGGACGGGTCAATTTGGAAAACGAACTTTTCTAAATTTACTTGAGTCTGGGTGTGCTGTGATGACGTCCCCAGATAGTATCCATCGTCTGGTGCTCATAGTGGAAGGGGAAACCTTAGTTTGCGACCAGGTGATTGGTGTGGTTGTCTGGCGCATTTTGGCGCATTTTATTATCGTACATTGCTGTACCAATAAACACCAATTTTACTTAATAAAGTTTGCTAAATAATAAATAAATAGAGTGAAGGCCAATAATTTAGAAGTTGTATGCTCGTTTCAAGGCCCTATACGGTCTTAAATATGTTGTTCACGTGACAAGTCGCGTGCTACTTAATGCGCGACTATGAGCAGTCCACTTATTTGATTTATTTATTTAAAAACTGTACAAAACCAAAGGTCGACTTAACGCTAGGAGCATTAGGTACCAGTTAGCCCTTGAGTCATGCAGATAGTTAGGTTATGGGCACGGTAATATAAAGTTTTTTTTTATAGCCGTCAGTATATTGGCTCCTCCCAGCCTGATGGTAAGCAAGAGAGGAACCCACATCACGATGACAACGGATTTGATACCGTAATATCCTATCCGTTAGCTAGCCATACTGGCCCGCAAGATGTTTCTTCACGCCTCTTTTGAAGGAATCCATGTCAAAGGAAGGAGGGAACACATGAGCCGACAACTAGTTGCACTTCTTTGTGGTCCGGCAAAGATAGATATAAGATTTAAAGTTCGCTAGTACGGCGTAATGTACTATAAAAATAAAAAAAAATGGTTACCTAAATTTAAATACTTTGATAAAGGAGTTCGCGTTTAGTAAAGAGAAAGAAAGAAAGATTTTAGTCTTGATTTGAAATAGGAAGTTCGCCATACTTTCGACAGTTCAATGACCTGCGCCAGGATTGCCTTCCAATTTAGTTACCCAGCTTGTAAATAAACAATTTCATTTGTTCTTTTGTAATATCGAGACAATATCATCACTACAAGTTTTATTTAAATAAATAAATGCGCCAGGCAACCACACCAATCACCTGGTCTCAAACTAAGGTTTCCCCTTGTACTATGAGCACCAGACGACGGATACTAACTTGGGGCGTCATCACAGCACACCCAGACTCAAGTCAATTTAGAAAAGTTCGTTTTCCAAATTGACCCGACCGGGAATCGAACCCGGGACCTTTCGCGCTTCGGCCTACCTTAGCCACTGCGGCACTGTGGTTTTCAAGGTCAACCGTCGATAGCAGGGCAACTACTTTCTTTTCCCACGGGAACTAACGCAGATGTGAATCCAAGCAAAGTCGGGGCGTGTAACTAGTAGTGTGAGATATGCAGTAATTATCTAAAATCATCGCTTAGCGTAGGAAATCCCAGGTGACCAAACTAGTTGATTCACTCTTCTTAATGACAAACTATAAGCGACTAATAGAAAGAGGGTTACTGAGGTTAGTGCGCCCCGAAAGAGAACTGAGAGAGAGAGGTAGGGTATAACGATTCATCACTCGAACTGGAGCAGCCCGACTGGTGAAATACCTCCACCTTACAGAAGACCGCAGCCAAATAACAATCACTTCTGTGTTGTTGTGTTCTTGCGTGTGAGTAAGGTTTACAGAGCTCCTGGGGGGTGCTACATTAGTAGCAGGGGTCAAGCCTTCAAGGTAAGGGCGACAAGTACTGCACAAGAAATGATTATTATTTGGCTGCGGTCTTCTGTAAGGTGGAGGTATTTCACCAGTCGGGCTGCTCCAGTTCGAGCAATCAATCGCTATGATCGCTCTCTTAAGTTGTAGTGTTTGTTAGTCTTTAACTCAAAATCTACTCAATGAATATAGATAAAATTCGGTATATATTTAGATGAGATAATAAATTAACATAATTCGCACCATTGGTAGAACAAGGGCTCAATGGTGAACTGCCTTAAAAAAATAATTCTTAATTCTTGTAAAGCACATGTCTAAAAAGAATATGGAATATAGTTTAAGCCTTGTAAAGGAGCGCAACTTTAGAGTAATGAGGGTGTTTTTGCATTGAAAATCCACTAGATGGCGATACGTAGGCGCGCGGTCCAACTGCTATGTAATTGGTCATTTAAATGTCATGGTGACATGCCTGTCAATGTCATATAAACCATCACCAATCACGTAGCAGTTCGACCTCACGCCGACGCATTGCCATCTAGTGGAATTTTTGTTTGCGAACACCCTCATTAGAACAGAGCTAGACCAAATTAAATACAAATAATATCTTAAATTGGCTCTCCTGTAAAGTTTCAAAAACTGCATTTGTGCTCTTATTCTACCAAAGGTCCGATATAAGGTACTTTTTATCCCAAAATAACGCGAACGAAGCCTCTGGCAACAACTAGTTAAAGATATTCGAATCATCTCCTAACTGCTTAGAGATCCTTAACTTCAATGTCTATTGTTCTCTAAGTACACACTACGTTCTTAGTTGCTGGAGGCGAATTAAAAAATAACTTGTCATTAGTCGCACGCGATTTTGAATGAGACTAGCTTCTGCACCCGGTTTCGCTTGCGTTTTGAGTTTTAATAGCTCTTATTACTTTTGAAGTAACAAGCACTATATGAGTTAAGCAGCGGAAGCACTTGTGTTACAAAGTTACAGAAATCAGAAACGACGACGGCACCACAACACCCAGACCCGAAACAATATAGAAAAGTTCGTTTCCCATATTGACCCGACCGGGGATCGAACCCGGGACCTCAGAGATGGCGCGAACCCACGTCTGGCCCGCTCGCCTCTCGGCTACGGAGGTCGTCTAAATAAAAAAAAACCAGTTCAATTTCATTGTCTTTTGTTGAATCAATGGAATTGTTTGCGTTTCTTGCTTAAGCTTTTATAACCTCTATTAATTAAAACTTATTAGATGATTACGGTATTCACAATAGTTAGGCAATGCATAATTCTGTCAATAAACACTCCTCAAAGTAATTTAAATTGGCATTGTTCTTGATCAATTTGTATATAATTGCTAGTGGTGTAATTAAATGTAATTTTTTATTTAATAATGAAATGAAAATGAAATTAAACGAATTTAAATGAAATTAAATAAATGAAAATGAAATGAAATGAGTTGAAAACAATATTTAATTAAATGTAATTAAATGAAATTAAATGCATTTAAATGAATTCAAAACAAAATTAAATTCAATATAATTAAATGAAATTAAATGCATTTAAATGAAATAATTAAATGAAATTAAATAAAAAATTATTTTAAATGAAATGGTACGTTTTCTGCAAGTACATAATTTACAACGTACTTTTGCACGATTATTTTTTCCCAATAGCGCCTAGACGTTTCGCGCTATCTTAAAAACCCGGGTTTGATTCCCAGGTCAATATTGAAAACAAACTTTTGTATGGGTCTGGGTGATGTGGTATCATCGTTGTTAGGGTTCCGTAGCCGAATGGCGAAAAACGGAATTTAGCTTTAATTCAATGAACTCAAATATAAACTTTTTTACTATTTATGTATATGTACTCCAAATCCAAATATGCCTGATACCACGAAGACAGAAGTGTCCAATATATATAATATGTACTATGTAGCGTCCTGATGGCGCCACTCTAGTGCCGTGGAACTTGGGGCGGTCCTTGATCTGGGACGCTACATGTGTTGATACCCTGGCACCGTCTCATGTTCACGGTACTGCTGTTAAGGCTGGAGCGGCGGCTGAACAGGCACAAATGCACAAGCGTCGCAAATATAGTGCTCTTATGACGCACTATGAATTTGCGGCGCTTGCGGTAGAGATCATGGGACCATGGTCGAGTGATATGAAGGCTTTTGTGAAGGATTTGTCTTCACGCTTGATCCTCGCCTCGGGTGACCCCAGGGCCGGCGGCTATTTTGCCCAAAAACTGTCCATTATTGTACAGAGAGGCAATGCCGCAAGACGGTGAGCTAGACGACGACGTGTATATTTTTTATGCTTGTTTTATTTTATTGATTTTTGTATATTTGAACATATAATGCAGTTTTTATTTCGTTTTATTTTTTTCTTTTTTTGTTTGTTTTAACAAATGTATTAAAAAAATTGGTGCCACGAAAACAAATAAATAATTAAATTTGATGTATCATATTTTTCATTGTAGGTTATGTTCAAGAAAAAAAAAAACAAAATGACGGATAAAGAAAACCGGCGTTTACTTTAGTTCCTCTTATAGATTACGTTAACCTCATCGTTGGGTTTTCTTCGGTTTTAAAAATGAAAACGCTCATTAATCTCCAATTTCAAGCGACGCTCAACTTTAGGTACGGGAAAAACGTTACACAAATTTCGTCTATCAGACAAAGTCACAGCTCTCAGATGTTATTCAATACAAGTAATTATAGTTTATAAACAATTTGATGATAAGAAACATCGTCTGATTTTCAATATTCGTTATTTATAGAGGAAGATGGGGAAATTGTAAACACTTCAGGAAATTTAATAACTCAAACTCAAACTCAAATATTTCTTTATTCAAGTAGGTTACATGTAACACTTTTGAATCGTCATTGAATACAATGCAAAGTGATTCTACTTCCGGTTCGGAACCTATATCTACCGAGAAAACACCGGTAAAAAACTCAGCAGATCATTTACAGTATCATTATCTAACTTATTGCTATGTGTAGCTCACTTTGGACCAAGTCATATAGTTTTGGTTTTGATGAGTGATGAAACAAATAAGTACTCAAGTAAGTTTTTACTTTCGAGAGGTAAGCTGGAGCAGACCAGTCCCCAAAGGTGGCACCTGTTCAAAAGCATGACGTATGTGCCAGCCATCGCTTCACTCAACCATATTGAAGGGAATGTAACGACCCGCCACATAGCGCCACCACCCCAGTGGAATAAAAATAAAAAATATCAATAAAATCGATCCAAATCTTATGAATCGCTGTTCATTAGTCTCGCTAAAACTCGACAACGGCTGGACTGATTTGGCTATTGTTGGTTTTGAAATGATTGTGGAGGTCCAAGGATGGTTTAAAAGGTGAGATAATGTAGAAAAAATAGGCGTTACGACGTTCGGCGGGACAGCGAGTTATGAATATATTAAGATCTTACATGCTAGAAAATAAATGACAATTACTTGATTCCTTTATACATGAACGATTCTATCTTTGGAACTAAGAATAGTGGGTTCGATCCCCGAACATTCGCATGATTTTTTTGTATAATAAAATTAACAAGGAACTGAACATATATCCACTAACCAAATACCAATGCAAGAAAGTTACATCAGATTGGCTAAAAAATCTTGACCACGACAAAACTGAAAAGTTGTTAACAGCACTACTGCACACACACACAGACACACACACATACACATACATACACACAAACACAAACTCTCACACGCCTGACTACATACAACCCAACTTCATATAGAACACATATATTTATGTAACTAACAGTGTAAATGCTTGCCAACTACATGTTTAAAAAAAAAATCTCGTCGGTCCAGATGAGGACAGACTGGCAACCTGTCATACAAGTCTCCTAGTACAGTTGCCAGTCTCTCACTTAGACTATTAATATAAATTAAACATGTAAAAATGGAAAATTATTTGTTGAGTCTTTGTGAGAGAAGAACTAAATAAAGATTATTATTATTACCTTTTTTATTATTTATGTGTCTCGGTACTATATGTATTTATATGTATTTACCGTTGGTTTTAAAGCTACATCTGATTTATCTATTGTGTGATTTTTATTATACATAATGCACTACAAATTTCATTATAATATTACAATTCAACACATTCAACATTTTCTTTTTTCGGTTCAATTATAAAAAAAATAAAAGAGAAAATAGCAGGTTACTGTTTTAGTACTTTATCATATATATATATATATATATATTTTTATAGTGCACTTCAAGATTGACCTAATCCCACCTGATGTTAAGTGGTAATGAGTTGTGAATTTGTTGTGTTAACTAATGCTGGTCACAGGAAAGACCATATAATGGGGCCTATAATGGGAATCAATAAATTGGTCAAATTGTTTCAATTATAAATTTTGTTTTTTTTTTATCTAAAAAAGCTACTTCTAGAAATAATTAAAAACCGTGTTTACCCCACATTCCCATAACATTGAAACGTTATTTCAAATGATAACTTTAAAATATTCTACTTGATAAACTCTGAATGGCGAACAACTTAATACTTATCTGAAAATGTATAAATAAAGTTCAATGTTAATTATTATTGAGTATATGAAGATATATATATTTTGATTTCGCCGGAATGATATCGTAGTTCGAATCTTACAATAGGTAATACGTCTGCTCCCAAAAACGAAATATGTCAAGAGAGGTAGGGCGTAGCGATTTATCGCTCGAACTGGGGCACCCCGACTGGTGAAATACCTCCTGAACACCGCAGCCAAATAACAATCACTTCTGTGTTGTTGTGGTCCTGCGTGTAAGGTTTCCAGAGCTCCTGGGGGGTGCTACATTAGTAGCAGGGGTCAAGCCTTTAAGCCTTACCTTACCTTACCTTGAACCCTCCGGGAGCCCCAGAGTTTGATTTTTTAAGGGCTTGCTAAATTGCATTCTCATTGTTTCAGTGTTGGTGCTACTATCAGCTACATTCGTTCTAAGCGTGATTGGCACCATATTCTTCTGTTTCACGAACACAATTAATGACGCCATATTATCTGTAAGTAAACGTGGAGTAATGCTTTATGCCCGGTTGCAATATTTTACGATTCGTAATTTGTCAAAAATGCATATCCTGTTTTTCTGCAACCGACTACGCTATTACAATAATAGCGGTGCATAGTTTACTTTCCATATCAGCTGTCATCAGTCGTCTTCGGTCGTTTTAAGCTTACGCCTCGTATAATTTATGACTATCCGTACCTAGAACGGATTGTTTTTTTAAATATTGGAACCGGGCATCAGTCGGAATAAGGAAAAATCCCTCCCCTAAAATGCCTTTTATAACACCAACCAATGAAGAGAGGTGAAAATTATTATGTTAATGCCGTGTATTTTAATCGATTTTTTATATATTGCACGCCATATTGACCTCATCCCACCTGATGTTAAGTGGTAATGAGGTCCAAGCTTAAGGGTGATAAATACAGCATAATAAAGCTGTTACTGGTCTTGTCGCCCTTGATTTGAAGGCTTGACACCTGCTACTAATGTAGCACCCCCCAGGAGCTCTGTAAACCTTACTCACGCGCAGGAACACAACAACACCGAAGTGATTGTTATTTGGCTGCGGTTCTGTAAGGTGAAGGTATTACACTAGTCGGGCTGCTCCAGTTCGAGCAATAAATCGCTATGCCCTACTTCTCCATGATGTTTTAAAGAAACAGAAATATTTCATTTCCCCTTGCGGGGCGGAGCTCGCCTTCAAGGTAAGGGCGACAAGTCCAGTAACAGCTTTATTATGCTGTTCTTGCCGCCCTTGAGCCAGGAGCTCATTACCACTTAACATCAGGTGGGATGAGGTAAGGGCCAGTAATAACTATCATTGTGCTGTACTTGTCGCCCTAAACTTAAGCTAGGACCTCATTACCACTTAACATCAGGTGGGATGAGGTCAATCTTAAAGTGAAATATAGATAAGCAATTCTAGTCTAGTTCAACGTTCCCTCATATTCCAGAACATGGTGATCAGGAACAACTCGCTAGCGTACAAAGTGTGGCAGCGGCCGAACGTGCAGCCCCACATGAAGGTGCACGTATTCAACTACACGAACTGGGAGCGCGTGCAGAGCGGGCACGACGCGCGGTTGCACGTCGCCGAGACGGGGCCCTACGTATACTCGTGAGTGAGCGACACACAAGCGGACAGACAGACAAACTAGAATATAATAGAAAACATCTTTATTCAAGCTTTACAAAAGCACTTATGAATCGTCAGTACAAATTAAGTATTCTACCGCCGTGTTCGGAATGTCAAATGACAACAAATGACTATCGGAGACAACAAATGACTATCAAAGACGACAAATGACTATCGGAAACGACAAATGACTATCGGAGACAACAAATGACTATCGGGGACAACAAATTACTATCGGAGAAAACAAATGACTATCGGGGACGACAAATGAATCGCATAATGTGGTCAACTACGAGACGACCTCCGTAGCCGAGAGGCGAGCGTGCCGAACTTTGGCGTCGCGTCATCTCTGAGGTTCCGGGTTCGATCCCCGGTCGGGTCAATATGGGAAACGAACTTTTCTGTATTGTCTCGGGTCTGGGTGTTGTGGTACCGTCGTTGTTTCTGATTTCCGTAACACAAGTGCTTTAGCTACTTACCACAGAATCAGAGCAATGTATGTGATGTTGTCCTATATAAAAAAAAAACTACACGAACTGGGAGCGCGTGCAGAGAGGGCACGATGCGCGGTTGCACGTCGCCGAGACGGGGCCCTACGTATACTCGTGAGTGAGCGACACACAAGGGGACAGACAGACAGGCGAACTATTTCAGAGCATGCAGACAGACAGACAAACTACTACAGAGCGTGCAGACAGACAGACGAACTACTGCAGAGCGTGCAGACAGACAGACGAACTACTGCAGAGCGTGCAGACAGACAGACAAACTACTGCAAAGCCTACCTACAGAAAAAAACAAACAAAATTTGCCTGGAAACATTTTATTATCCAGTTGCCCATACAGATTTAATTTAAAGTCTTATAATTCCGGTAGTCATTTGTTATTCTCTTTTGGTTTTGATTTTCTCCAAGATTTATTTGTTTTACTCCATGTTCGTATTTTGGCTTCAATCTTTAATTTTTTTTGGATCTACCAATAACCAAACCAATGGTTTCAAACTGATTTGAGGCAATTAGAATAAGTATTTTAGAAGAAAAAATGGAATAGGTAAACTTCAAGCATGAAGCATGTTCCATTAACAATTTGTTTAACAAAATTCTCGCACTAAAACATGAAATACGGGAAATCAGTCGCATATATTATAGTGTTCAGAGACAACACGTTGGATATTCTAATTATACGAGGAAATTTTCATATATTTTCAACATTTTTTAAACATCATCGTCTGGATTGTTCTATAACTTTGTGATTCCGTTTTTTGCAAATGTTTATCATTATTATTACTTCCTCTATCTGAAGGCCAAACGGATGAGATTACTATTTTACAATACGACTGCCTAAAATGATATTTTATGTGTTTGCATCGCTATTTTCTATATGTTTTTATATTTGTCTTCATATTAAATTAACAAGAATTTGGTTGATACGTTTTATTGCTCAAAACGTTTGTAGTAATTAATATTACAATCAAATTAGGATACTACACAACTAGTAGCTGCTCTTGACTTTGTCCGCTTTAATATTATTTATTAGACACAACCGTGTTCACCATAATGGCATACGAGGCCTGAGCCCAGGGAGTATTCTCTGGGGGCCTCAAAGGACCGCCCATTTCTCTAACCCAAGGACCAGCAGTATTCTAATATCATAAATGACATAAACCGGCTTCGCACGGGTGCAATAGGTACTAAAATATGTACGTATTATACATATAAACCTTGCACTTTATTTTATTACATTGACCCGCCCGTACCCCAATGACGCTTACATGGAGCCTACATCGCATGCTGGCTAGCTGAGCGCGGTGAGCGGCAACCATGCGACTTTTTACTAATAATTTCCATTTTTAAACTCATGATATCTTCCGAATGAAATATCCGAATTGAATTATTCAAAAAGTTATATAAAGGTATTGAAGCCGTCCTGAATATAATGTGATTTATTTTGATAAGGATTAATACCAAGGTACAAATAAATAGCCTTTTCAAGCGGCGGCACATTAATTTTAGATTAAACTTACTGTGACATAACTATAATATTTAGATATTATATTCTGTCGCGACACTTTTTTTAGATAATGATGAGTTCTGCAAAGTCGTAGTACATGATTTTGTTCTATCATCAATAGTTTTCGCAGCGCACGCGATGTAAATTTGAATTTTTCAGGTCATTTTGGGTTACTTTATTGGAGTTTTAGTAAGGATTCCTAATTTTTTTTTTCAAAATATAATATAGCCTATGTCACCCGAGGATAGTGTAGCTTCCTAACAGTGAAAGAATTTTTGAAATCTATCTAGTGGTTTCGGAGCGTATTCACTACAAACAAACAAATCTTTCCTCTTTATTACAGTGGCCCCAAATTCTAGTGTGCACAGGGGCCTCAAATTCTAGAGTGCAAAGGGGCCCCAAATTCTTGTGAGAACGGGGGCCTCAAATTCTAGTGTGCAAAGGGACCCAAATTCTTGTTACCACGGGGGCCTCAAATTCTAGTGTTCAAAGGGGCCCCAAATTCTAGTGTGCATAGGTGCCCCAAATTCTTGTGAGCACGGGGGCCTCAAATTCTAGTGTGCCCAAGGGCCCTAAGTTGGTTTAAGACTGCCTTGATAATAGAATAGAATAATCATTTACTTCTCTACACAAATATTCTTAACTAGAGTTATGTTAGTGTAATACAGTTATTTGTGAGTGACCGATGCCTGAGATAGGTGTCAGAGAGAACCTGTTATTACAGATTACCAGGCCCCTAACTATAAGCAGAATAAACCAGTTTTAGTTAAGAACAGTATAGAAACGTAAAAAAATCGGCCAAGGACGAGTCGGACTCGCCCATGAAGGGTTCCGTAGGACCAAGTGACATAGAAAGTTTATATTGTTTTTGATTGAGTTTAAGGTAAATTGCGGTTTACGATTTATGACTGCTTAAAAAACTGATTACTAGATCTCGTTCAGACCAATTTTTGGTCGAAGTTTTCATAATAATCACATCACATATTTTTTTAGTTCTATCATTCTCTTATTTAATTGGCTCCTATTATTTGTTGCAAAAAAACCTTCCTCTTGAATCACTTTATCTATTAAAAAAACCGCATCAAAATCCGTTGCGTAGTTTTTAAGATTTAAGCGTACATAGGGATATAGGGACAGAGAAAGCGACTTTGTTTTATACTAAGTAGTGATGACTTCTTTTGCAACCATTAACCAAAGACAAATAAAAAATTAAATATTAGAAACATATTTTTTTTAATCTCCCCTTGCGGTGCGGGAATCTAACCCACGACCTTCACGTATCGCGCGTGCTGCTCTTCCAACTGAGCTAACCGCAAGTTATCGTAGGCGATGAAATTTTTCTGCTGTATCAACCCGTTAGCCTTCGGTAAGTTTTCTGTTTCTAATATTTAAAGTTCGCTAGTACGGCGAAAAGTACTTACTATAAAAATAAAAAATCGACAAAGATAATATTAGTGACCAACCTGTTTGTGGCTGTATATGTTTTTATAAAACAGTTCTCTTATCATTCCAATATAACCCGCCGCTCCCACCATTTATGAACATCGTAAAAAACGAACCTACTATCTAATTTTGGCAACTTTCAATAAAGATGTAGGGACGCCATTTTGAATGAGGAGGCGGGGACATTTCCCGATGTTTGAACTTACAAAGAATTTCGACAAAATCAGTCTACAATTTTTATAGTGTTTCACACTGCATTAGCGCATTTTTTAATTTTCGTAAAGAAACATCTTGCAGGCCAGTATGGCGATGCTAACGGATAGGATAATACGGTATCAAATCCGTTGTCGTCTTGATGTGAGTTCCTCTCTTGCTTACCAACAGGCTGGGAGGAGCCAATATATTGAGCAACAATAAAAAAAAATAGAAAACACAAACATTTCTTCTACCCTTGTAGTGTGGGAAACTTCACGTATCGCGCGTGCTGCTCTTCCAACTGAGCTAATCGCAGGTTATCGTAGGCGATGAATTTTTCTGTTGTATTAACCTCTTAGCGCATAAGTGCCCTCTGCCGTATGCGTTTAGAACTACATACATACTTATCACACTGTAAGACGAAGAATATAGATATATCTACAGTATTGTTGGTTATATCCAAGAATCATAGATTCGATACCACCTAAAACAAACAATATTGTTATTCACAGTTGTTTTCTGTTTCAGGGAGTTCATAAATGTTTTTAATCATAAATAGTATAGGGTACCACAGTTAGTTCTGGTTACCATAACCCAAGTGCTTAAGCTAATTAGTTCAGTTGTTAAATAAATAAAATATCGAATAGATCACAAAAATACAAACATCACATACATTGGCCAAAATGTGTGGTCAATAGCCAAAGCACTTGTGTTATAGAAATCAGAAACAACGACCTAACCACAACACCCAGACCCAGAACTACTATTAACGACGTCCGTTGCTGAGAGACTAGGAGGCCGGCTTTGGTGTCGCGCTATCTCTGAGATCCTAGGTTCCTGGTCAATATGAATCGTTACACATATTGACCCGACCACAAAAAGAATCCGGGACCTTAGAAAACTACCGAGTTCGTCAAGTATAATTATAAATACATATTCATTTATCCCTACTAATATTATTAATGCGAAGGTAACTCTGTCTGTTACGCTTTCCCGCTTAAACCTCTCAACCGATTTTGATGAAATTTGGTATAGGTATACGTTGAACCTCTAGAACGGACATAGGTTACTTTTTGTTTTGAAAACATGCAGTCCACGCGAACGAAGTTGCGGGCACAGCTAGTTTTATTATAACTACTTGGGTATTATGATGTAGAATCTCTCTGGGACTGTCCCATCTAAAATAAGAAGCGTGGACATCCCACCCTTCATTTGGCTTTATCGAATATCGTTACTGATACTTGTGTCATGGTGAAAATAATAGCAAAAACAAAACAATTTTCGATGTTCTGACAGATGAGTGAGGCACATACGTCATGCTTGTGAACAGTTACCACCTTTGGGGACTGGTCTGCTCCAGCTTACCTCTCGAAAGTAAATACTTCAGTATTTTATTGTTTCATCACTCATCAAAACAAAACTATGTGACTTGGTCCAAAGAGAGCTACACATAGCTTTAAGTTAGATACTGCTACTGTAACTGATCTGCTGAGTTTCTTACCGGTGTCCTCTCGATAGATATAGGTTTCGAACCGGAAGTAGAATTACTTTGCATTGTATTCAATGACGATTAAAAAGTGTTACATGCCATCCATACAATCATCTTGAATAAAGAAAATGAGTTTGAGATCAATTCAAAATGGCGATCGAAATAATTCGAAAAACAATTCCGTCCAAAAAGTGACCAGATATGTTGGAAAACATCACATACATTGCTCTGATTACTGAAATCAGAAACAAAGGTACCACAACACCCGGACCCGAGACAAAAAAGTCAGTTTTCTGTATTCCTGCGAGCTCTGTAAACCTTACTCACACGCAGGAACACAACAACACAGAAATGATTGTTATTTGGCTGCGGTCTTCTGTAAGGATATACCTCCAGTATATCACCAGTCGAGCTGCTCCAGTTCGAAGTCGGGCTGCTGCAGTTCGAAGTCGGGCTGCTCCAGTTCGAAAAAAGGCTTTGCCCGGCTTTGAAGGTAATAAAAGAATTGGCTACTTGACATTGTTAACAATACAATATGAAAAGTGCTGGATATGTTATGTAGATTCTTTGTTTAATTAATTTTACATTTTTATATTTTAATTAAAAGCATATTTTATTTTTATACGTGTATAACACGTGAACAAACTGTGTCCAAAGTGTGTATTGATAACCCACAATCTGTTGCATGAAGTGCTGAATACGTAGATATAGTAGCCAAAACAACTGCGCGTATACGAGATGTTCCAATGAAAGTGTTATCGATACCGTATGAGAGGTCATCCACTTTCAGCTAGTGTTGCCGTCGATTCGATTGTGTATCGATTATGCAAAAGGGGCCTAAATAATCAAACAATCGATATGACAATCGATAGTATCGATAATATCGATTATATCGGTACCTATCTTTATTTATTATAAACGATTATAATGCGTAGTCAAATACAATATAATCGATAATATCAATTTAAATTTTAGGTCAATATGACCGATTATTAACAATTATTAGATTACTAGCTGTGCCCGCGACTTCGTTCGTGTGGACTACATCCTTTCATGGTCGGTTTTACCCCTTACTCCCCTAATATTCGAAACAAAAAGTAGTCTATATTTTAATCCAAGTTTTGAACTATATTTGTGCCAAATTTCATATCTCTAACTTCAAAAATAAACATTTTTCCATATAAACTTTCAAAGGTGGTATTACCCCCATCCCGCCCCTTATTTTCTAATAAAAAGTAGCCTATGTCCGTTCTTGAGATTCAACGTATACCTATGCCAAATTTCATCAAAATCGGTTGAGAGGCAGAAAAGCGTAACAGACGGACAGACAGACAGACAGACAGACAGAGTTACTTTCGCATTTATAATATTAGTAGGGATTTTGATTCTTATCCCTATGAAAGAATTGCTACTTTTATGAAGTCTGAGTTTTGCTGCAAAAGACTAACTCCATGAGAAAATATTTTTAGCCTTAGCCTCAAATCAGTATTTTTAGCCTTGCTTAAATTGCTAGTTTAATCATTAATACTCTTACTTAAATAAATGTTAACTAGTGTTTTCAATCCATAATCTTAGCTAGGCATGCTGGTTGATCGATATTATTGATATGGCGTCAGCTATCGACAGGAACCCTTCTTAGATGAAAATTATCGATGGTAAAAATGTCGACAATTCGGCAACACTAGTTCTGAGCCAGTCATAGCGTCGCATTTGGTTTGTCTATGCAAACTATGTCTTTGGATTATCATAAGTAAGCGTCACTTATGTAACTTACATGAATGAATACATTTCTAATGTGAATTTGTCGATTTAAATGCATTATTTTGAATAATTTGATTCGATACGATTGACATCGACGGAAAACGATTAGAGTTCTATAATAGTTCTTATGCCCACGTAATAAGAGTGGTAGGAAGTCCGAAAAATGTAGTCTAACGCTGACTTAACTTGTACATTTCATTAAGTGACTATGACCGCACCATTCGGTTAATGTTGTCTAAATATCGATATTATAATAATTGGTACCAGAACCATTTAATATTATTGCACGAAAGCTATATGTACTGTTTATTTATTTTTTTAATTATTAACAACACTTCTAAAAAATATTAGAACCAAAAATTTTTATCTCCCCTTGCGGTGCGGGAATCGAACCCACGACCTTCACTTATCGCGCGTGCTGCTCTTAGGTACCAACTGAGCTAACCGCAAGTTATCGTAGGCGATGAAATTTTTCTGCTGTATCAACCGTTAGCCTCCGGTGAGTGCCCTCTGCCGAATATGCTTAGAACTACATAGTTATCGGCCCGTGGTACATTCGTTGCAGAAATGTTTGAAAACCACGGAATCGAAGACACCTTGGCATCTAAATTAAATCATAGGCCTCGCAAACCACTTTTAAGTGGTTCTCTGCAAGTGCGAAACTCACGCTACAAAACAGAACATTATTTCGATATTACTAAGTATCCAAAATTAACAATTATTTATATATAACTAGGAGACCCGGCGAACTTTGTTCCGCCTTAGAGGCAATAAATGACATAAAAAAGGAAAAACAAATTAATAAAAATGTATCCTATGTCCTTCTCCTGGTTCTAAACTACCTCCCCACCAATTGGCTACTTGACAGTGTTAACAATAAAATATGAAAAGTGTTACATATGTTAGCTTATTAGTTAAGTAATCATTTTACATTTTTACTTTTTAATTAAAAGCATAGTTAGTATTTTATTTTTGCAAAATAAATTTTAGTTTTTTTATCTGTGGAACAAAAGAACCGAAACGGAAACCACCATTGCAATTCGGAAATGACAGCTGTCGGCGAAAATTATTTATTTTAATGTGGCGAAACAATGATCATTTTACCGATTAAATTGAATTATTGTGTCTCTAATCGTATAAAGAATTTATTGAAACATTTTCCGTTTACCTTAATTAAGTCGTTCCTATGCGTATCGGTTCGTTGTCTAGGACGTTGACGTCATAATTGCAACAGTGACGAGACTTGGCGTTTTCGCGCGCTTTTTAAATGTGTTACACAAAATCTTATTTTTCTCTGGTTATTTAGATTATTTCCAGATAAATCGAATTGCTTGGGATATAAAATGAACGCGCGCACATTTTACAATACTTTTTCAAAAACTGTCAAGTAGCCAATTATCAGACAAATCGGTTCAGCCATTCTTGAGTTATAAATAGTGTAACTAACACGACTTCCTTTTATATACATAGATTTATAAAAGTTATTGTGTATTTTTTGCATAAAGTAACGTTTAATTTTATATTTACATTCATTAGCTGATAGTCGCGCAATGTCGGGTGGCAGCGCGTTCAGTATGGCAAGCGTTTGTCCATGTACGGTCTCCGTAGTTGTGGACTCTGAGCACAACGAAGCCACGCGAAGTATTGGTCGTAAAATAAACTATAGATAGTTAATCCCTACTTCCCTACTAATATGATAAATGCGAAAGTAACTCTGTCTGTCTGTTACGCTTTCCTGCTTAAACCTCTCAACCGATTTTGATAAAATTTGGTATAGGTATACGTTGAATCTCAAGAACGGACATAGGCTACTTTTTATTAGAAAATAAGGGGGGGAGGGGGGTAATACCACCTTTGAAAGTTTATATGGAAAAATGTTTACTTTTGAAGTTAGATATGAAATTTGGCACAAATATAGCTCGAAACTTGGATTAAAATATAGACTACTTTTTGTTTCGAATATTAGGGGAGATAGGGGTAAAACCGACCATGAAAGGATGTAGTCCACGGGAACGAAGTCGCGGGCACAGCTAGTTTGACAATATTTTTGATAATATCAATAGCACCGAATGTATGACAATTTAGAATGGGGTCTATTTATGCTCGGATCAAATATTTTGAGATTCGTAATGTGTCAAAATTACTATCAGTTTTGCTTCAACCTACTAAGAGTCGTTAATAAAGTTCCATAATTTACTTTCCATGTCTCTCGTTGGTCGTCAAGATTGATTATTTTATTTTATTTATTTATTTATTCAAAAACAATAAATAAATAAATAATAAATAAATATTGGACAACATCACATACATTGCTCTGATCCTGTGGTAAGTAGCTTAAGCACTTGTGTTACAGAAATCAGAAACAACGATGGTACCACAACACCCAGACCCGAGACAATATAGAAAAGTTCGTTTTCCATATTGACCCGACCGGGGATCGAACCCGGAACCTCAGAGATGGCGCTCGCCAAAGTCAGGCCCGCTCGCCTCTCGGCTACGGAGGTCGTCAAAAACAATACAGTACTTCATGACACTTTCTGCCAAACTGCAAGACAGTTTGTCGGATAAACTCGACATTCTATGTTTTTTAAAGCAGTTCTCTTTACGCAAATAAATTACGTGTATATCAAATTTGAAGTCGCATGATACGCGTAAATTATTACCCGGAAGATCATACTACGATGATACAAAACGCCCTTGACCATTTTTAAATATATATCTTAAAAAATAACAGGCACTCTTGACATGGCTAGAGATAAGTGTTTCCTAAAGTGGATACCGATGTCAGAATAAAACTATTGACTTGACATAAACATAGTATGAGCTCAGTAACGAAGTGTGTAAGGTCAGGGCGTCTACTCTTGAAAACGAAACGAACAAACGAAACGTTTCGTTTTTTAAGATTGATCTAAAGTTAGGGAATTAAAACGTGATTTTTGATTTGTATAAATAATATTTTGTTTTTTGATAACGCTTTATTCGCATTCGAAGTGTGTTAGTTGCGATAATGAGCAATAAAAAATACTAAACGTCATCGGATCCGACATATTTCGTTTTCAAGAGTAGACGCCCAGGTCAGATGAATGTGGTAAAATAACAGCGTAGAAAAATAATTGATTTTATTATTTTACTAGCGGCCTGCGACTTCGTCCGCGTGGATTTCGGTTTCCATACAAACCTTCACCCCCCTTTTCAACCCCTAACAACCCTTTATTGGCATTAAAAAGTAGCCTTAAGCCGGAACGAAAGCCCTCAAGGATGAATAATTTTCCCCGTTTTTTTCACATTTTTTCGCTTCTAATAGTTGCAGCATGATGTTATATAGCCTAAAGCCTTCCTCGATAAATGGTCTATTCAACACAACAATAATTTTTCAATTCGAACCAGTCGTTCCTGAGATTAGCGCGTTCAAACAAACAAACTCTTCAGCTTTATAATATTAGTATAGATAACGCACTTCAAGATGGACCTCATCCCACCTGATGTTAAGTGGTAATGAGTTCCTAGCTTAAGGGCGAAAAGTATAGCATAGTTAAGCTGTTACTAGACTTGTCGCCCTTGCCTTGAAGGCTTGACCCTAATGTAGCACCCCCAAAGAGCAGTAGAAACCTTAGTCACACGTAGGAACACAACAACACAGAAGTGATTGTTATTTGGCAGCGTTCTTCTGTAAGGTGTAGGTATTTCACCAGTCGGGCTGCTTCAGTTGGAGCGATTAATCGCTTTGCCCTGCCTCTCTTGTCAATCAAACTCAAACTCAAATAGGTTTAAAAAAACTTCTTCATGCAGGTAGTTTTCATATAACACTTTTGAATCGTCATCGAATACAATGCAAAGTGATTATACTGCCGGTTCGGAACCCATATCTACCAAGATGACACCGGTAAGAAACTCGGCAGATTAGTTACAGTAGCACTATCTAACTTATAGCAATGATTTTTTTGACGACCTCCGTAGCCGAGAGGCGAGCGCGCTGAAATTTGACGTCGCGCCATCTTCGAGGTCCCGGGTTCGATCCCGGTCGGGTCAATATGGGAAACAAACTTTTCTGCATTGTCTCGGGTCTGGGTGTTGTGGTTCCGTCGTTGTTTCTTATTTCTGTAACACAAGTGCTTTAGTTACTTACCACAGAATCAGAGCAATGTATGTGATTTTGTCAAATATTTATTTATGATTTTTTTTCCTGACTATCGATGATGGCTGCGAAGCCCTGTCATCTTCAGCTTTCGGGGAGCGCAGATGCCTCTCAACCCTTTAATAGCAATGATACGGACACCGAGTTCGACCCGCACTTAGCCTTTCTGCTCTATACCATCCCCCCTTCTTTCTAGGCAGCAAGTGGAACGAGTGAAGGTCATATTTAAGGGGGACACGATCACTTTTCAAGAGAAGAATGATTTCCATTTCCTGCCTAACAAGTCCAATGGCGCCCACTATGACCAGGTCGTCGTCCCAAACATGCCTCTGTTGGTAAGTTAATCATTTAAATAATAAAACACACACACACACACACACACACACGCACACACATATATACACACACACACATACACGCAGAGAGAGAGAGACAGAGACACTTCCATTCAAAACTTAAAGATTTTATGTTGTTCTTCTAATCAAAGGTATGTAATAAATCAATGCCACTTTTAGTTGTAATTTTATAACTTAAGTTATTTTTAGACAGACAGACAATTTCCGTTGTCAGTTTTTGCAATTTGACTACGGAATCCTAAAAATAGGCTTACATTTATATTGTAGAACCTCCATTTTTAATCGACTTATTTTTATTTTATTTAAAAACTTTATTGCACAAAAAAAGTACAAAAGGTGGACTTAATGCTAGGAGCATTCTGTACCAGTCAACCGTTGGGTCATGCAGATAGTTCGTTTATGGGTGCGGTAACAGTAAAAATGTGAGTATGGATAACAACAAAATTAATAATCATAACTAGAAAAAAAATAAAGAAAATGAAAAAGGAGTAGGTAGGGTCTATGGTTTGTGGTTGTAAGGGTCTTGTGGCTGTTATGGGCCTCTAGCATTCCTGGCGCTGTCACTAGGCGATGAGAAAGTAGATAGGGTTTTTAGTTAGGGTATTCCCCATTCCTAGGTATAGAACGGGGAAGTCCCACAAACGCCGCTGTCGTCCTCAACTGAGTATAAGTAGATGATGGCCGCAGAAGACCTTTTCATCTTCACCGAGCTTGCGGAGGAGCGGAAAGCTCTCACCCCTGTAAATTTAAACAACTCCCGGAGGGCGCCCCTTAGCGGGGTCGGACCTCGGGAAGGACCGTTGTTGGATAAGGGCAATCGAACATGTTTGGGGAGAAAATCGCCCCGGCACGTGCCGGTATCTTAAACAGGAGCCTACCAGTGGGGATAGCAGCGTGGGTCCTCGCCGGCGAGGACGGAATAGCGTTCGGTTTGCAGTGTGCTGTGTCGCAAGCTGTTTATCGTCGGCCATGACGATCATTATGGCGTCGTCGGGATCTAAAATGACATTCCTAGGCCTATGTGTTGCCTATGTGTTCGCGGGAAGACTACGGAACGGCAGCGGTACGGTACCGAAAGTATTTTCCCCACCTCAGATGTGCTATGGTCGACTTTATTAATGTTTTTTTAATAATATTGTTTTAACACGCTTTCACTTATAATTTTGTATATAAAAAATCTTGGAATTTCACCCCATTCCCAGTCTTCAATTGGATGAAATTTTGCACACGCTCAAAGTTCTGATGACAGTAGGTACATGACTAGCTAAGCAACGTCATTATCCAACATGGCGGCCTCGCCAAGATGGCGGATTGGCTGTTTGAAATGCACTCCCATGATATGTGTATCAAATGAAAGGCGGTTTTTTTTTAGTTTTTTAATAATACTGTTTGTTTCTTCTTCAGGGCTTATCAAAAGTGGTGGAGACTAAGCTGAACGACTTCACCAAGATCCCGGTTATCAGCGCGCTGCCGTTCGCGAACCATCCGAATGCATTTCTGCAGCTACCTCTTCACAGGTAAGATTCATATATCTGAATGAAGTTAGCATCTAAAGAAAAGGTTAAAGTGTTCTATTTATATTTTAAAGAAACTGAAAATTTTAATATTATTTTTCACAATATAGTAATAAAGTATCGACACTTGAAAATAACTTAGGCTAATGCGTTAAGGTCGACAAAAAGACGTTCGTTAAAGGAGTCGTTAGTTACGTCATCTCATAAAATGGGAACACGCTCTGTGATTGGTCCGCGACTATGGCTCGCAGCGTCCGTAGAAACGGTGTTCGTACCGGCGCTAGCTCACTTTTTGAAGCCACGCCCACCGTACCTTACTTTTCGTGGTGCCATTTTCAAGCGTTAGAAATGCTTATATGTTTTTTTGTTCAATGCTTTATTTTTCAAAATTTATTTCTTGATCTTTTCAGATTCTTATGGGGCTATGAAGACTCCATTTTCAACACCATCAAGCCTTTGCTGAGCATCAGAGGGGAGTTGAAAGTGAATCAATTCGGATTATTAGCTGCTGTAAGTATTACCTATATTCCCTGATGATCAATTCGCACCTCTAGATGTAAACAGAGTCAACTCAAAAAAGTACTGTTTTCAGGAGAGGCGAAAAACGAATTGCCGTGTCCCTAAGTACCGTAGGAATTTCGTGAATTATAATAATAAATATCATTTATTTTCTCTTCACAAAGGTAATTTTACAAATAAACACAAAACAATAACAGCATGTACAATAACCTTTGTGAGAGACTGGTGTCCATACTAGGGTAGGGTACCCTGTGTGACGGATCGCCAGGCCCTCACCACTGGTGTATTGGAGTAACGTATGTGTATTCATCATTAATGTGTATACATTCATATGTTGAGTTGCTTTGCACCTAAGATAATACTGCCAATAGGTTTTTCCGTAACTTCATAATCTAGGCTTAGTAGCCATTGTTTAATTAATTTCTTGCATGCATACGCTGGTAGTAAGTAGAAGTTTAAAATCTTATTGAGCTTATTATACAAATAGCCACCCAAAAAACAAAATAGATAGAATAGATTTATGGTGTACTAATGAAGCTAAAAGACAAATGTTATTGAAAATTTTTTGGTCGATAGCTACTGTTTTAAGCAATTCGATAGTGTGCATAACTCAAAAACTGCAATTTTGGAGTTAGTTCCCTTTAGATCTAGGTGTGCGAATTAACAATTGGAACATGAAGTTCGTTCATGGTGGAGTGGCTATAGTGTTAGGTTCAGCTTTATTATGCTTTACTTGTCGCCCTTAAGCTAGGACCTTTTTACCACTTAACATCAGGTGGGATAAGGTCAATCTTGAAGTATAATTAAAAAAAAATAAAGCAAAAACCCTTTCATTCGAAGATTGAAACTCCTCAACTCATACCTTTATTCATTACAACGATAGGACTGACCTTGCGATGGAAAACGCTGTTGGCGTTTTGACTTATGTTTACTTCATAATTTGTTATTGTCTATTCCAGAAAAACGACACTCTCTCCGAGAGGCTGACCATAAACACAGGAGAGATTGACATGGACCAGATGAACGTCATCAAGGAAGTGGAGGGAGAGCCTCAACTTAATTTGTGGACAGGGGAATGTAACAGGTGAGTATGAACAGTCGCCGTCAGATATATCGGAGCAGACAAAGTGACCAAATACTTCTGAACAGTTAAAATGTCAATAAGTTCTATTCACCACAAGTTACCATTAATATCTGAACATTCATTACTTCAATAATATCTGAGCGGATGCCAATAACATCTGAACACTCATAACGTCAATATGTGTCACGCACGTCATGTGTCTCATTTAGCTACCTGTGTAGATGAGCGTTCAGATATTATTGGTTAGTTGTGTGTATAGAAATTATTGACTAGCATCTGCTCAGATATTCATTCATTACTGCAATAATATCTGAGCAATAATATCTTAATGATAACTTGTGCTGTATGGAACTTTTTGACATTTTAACTGTACAGAAGTATTTGGTCACTTTGTCTGCTCCGATATATCTGACGGCGACTGTACAGTCCTTTCGTTGCAATTTTACTTATTACTTTGAATTAATTAATTATTTTTTACAATTTACACACCACACTGTATGTCTTAATGCAAAACTAGTTTTAAGTTCAGCTATATTTGTAATATGAACGAAAGAGTTTCTTGCCGGGATCTTCTCTGTAAGTTATAGGTTCCGAACCGGAGGTAGCGTCATTTGCATTGTATAGACGTTTAATAAATATTACTGATGAAAGAATATTGAACTTGAATTTGAATTTGAATATAATAAATAATAATAATAATAATAATAAATGCGCCAGACAATCACACCAATCACCTGGTCTCAAACTAAGGTTTTCCCTTGTACTATGAGTACCAGACGACGGAACTGGGGGCGTCATTCCAGTACACCCAGACCTAAGTCAATTTAGAAAAGCTCATTTTCCAAATTGACCTGACCGGGAATCGAACCCGGGACCTATCGCACTTTGGCCGCCTACCTTAGCCACTGCGCCACCGAGGTCGTCTAATAATATGACTTACAAGTTGAGGACTCGGTGGAGAACGAAGGAGATAATAGGGAAAGAATATAGAATAATTATACTATACTATAATAGACTAAGAGAGTACCATAGACTAATATGGAAAACTGCAAGCGCCCTGTCCCCGTTTTTATCCCTACTAATATTATAAATGCGAAAGTAACTCTGTCTGTCTGTCTGTCTGTCTGTCTGTCTATCTGTTACTCTTTCACGCCTAAACGGCTAAAGTTTGTTTGTTTGAACGTGTTCATCTCAGGAAGTACTGGTTCGAATTGAATAAATTATTTTGTGTAGGGTTGTCAATTTATCGAGGAAGGTTTCAGGCTAAATAACATCACGCTGCAATTACGAGGAGGCAAGGATCAGAGGGAAATGTGGAAAAACCTGGAATAGAACGCGTGCGAAGCGTTTATTAACATTTATTTTACTCATGCTATTAATAGATAGATAGATAGATATACTTTATTGCACAAAGCTTTACAGAAATAGGTTTTACAGATTGATTATAGTACAAATCAGGCGGTCTTATCGCTAGAAAGCGATCTCTTCCAGACAACCTTAAGGTAGAGGAAATAGTAGATGGCGAGAAATGGGTACGGCCGTGCAACATTAATAAAGTTTTATTTCTTGAATTATATTCATTATAATCCTTATCATTATAAATTATTTCATCACTAAGTGCATTTTATGTCGATTATATTTGGCCTTTGAATGATTAAAATTGGACGTTTGGTTTGGAAGTTATAGCGAAATTAAAATATTACGATTTCTGCTGCACGGTCCGTTGCGAAGTAAGCGTCATTAAGGCGGAGGGATGCGTGTGCGAGAGAGGAGATTATGGAAAATAAAGAAAAAGTATGTGCCTAATAACATTTAAAGTAAGGAAGATAGATAGATAGATAGATACACTTTATTGCACAGAAAAATTTACAGAAATTGGTTTTACAGACATAATTAAGTACAATTTAGGCGGTCTTATTGCTAGAAAGCAATCTCTTCCAGACAACCTTGATGTAATAGTAATGCATTTTCCAAGTTTTGATTATATTTATGCAGAATGTTTATAAGATAGAGGTAACAGCGGTCATGAAAATAGATATATATGGAAAAACCCGGTAGTCCACGCGAACGAAAGTCGCGGACACAGCTAGTCTTAAATACAGCACATAAATGGCACATTCTGTGATCATCATATATACTTGCAGTTCAATTTTAGTTCTTACGCCCGCGACATAAGGTCTATACGAAGTTTAAAGTGTGTTCAGGAGGGGTACTCTCAAAAACGAAACGAACAAACGAAAGGTTTCGTTTTTGAAGATTATTCAAAAGTTTAGGAATGAAGACGTGGTTTTTGATTTGCATAAATAATATTTTGTTTTTTGAAAACGCTTAATTTGCATTCGAAGTGATATCCTTATGATTATGAGGATTAAAATATTGCCATCCGTTGTCGGATTCGACATATTTCGTTTATGAGAGTAGACCCCCTGATGCTTTGGACCATATACCACAGAACAAAACAAAATGATTCAAATACAGGGAGACACAAAAAAAGATATAACAAAAGATAAATTGATGACGTTTCCTTCTCTCCCCCCTTTCAGCATCGACGCAACCGACGGATCCATCTTCCCCCCCTCGATGCTGGTAACCCGAGAACCCATCTTCGTGTTCTACCCCAACTTGTGTCGAAGACTTCCGTTCTACTTTGAGAAAGAAGTCGAGGTAAGAAAGAAATAATATTTTAATGAAACAGTTAGCGGTGTGGGATATGAACCCACGACCTTCACGTATTACGCGTGCTGCTCTTCCAACTGAGATAACCGCGACTTATGGTAGACAATGAACTACACTGCAAGGTGAAACGAAAAATGTGTCCGTTTCTTTAAAAACAGTTTTTATCCAATTATCATCTTTCATCTCTGTGCATAATGTCCTTTTCTCGAAATGTCCTTTTTCGAAACGTCAAAGTCAAAAGTGCCTGTTAATTGTTACACACAATGATATTTTAAAACAATAGATATGTTACCCATGCGCGCAATATGAAGACGCTAAAACGTCCTAATTGGACGTCTTACCCCCTGTCTGCGAAAAGCGATACGACAAATGTGACGTCTCTGTCAAGTGCCTAACAGAGAGTTACTACTTATCTCTTTTGTTCTTACTGTTTAAATCAAGCCATCCCTTTCACATCATCTAAGAATGTGGTTAATAACAATTACGCATGTGTGCAGTCGCACTCGACCAGCACAGATTTTTCGTTAGTTTTGTGAACGTAAAACATATCTATTGTTTTTAAATATCATTGGTTACACATTGTTTTGCAAACAAAAGATACATAAAACTAATATCGCCTATCCACCTTTATCATCATCAATTGATGACGTCATCCTCTTTCTTCTTCGCAGCTTGACGGCATTCCTCTCCTCCGGTATCGTCTTCCTGACAACGTCTTCGATGACCCAGACCATAATCCCGACAACGCGTGCTACTGCGAGATCGACACCTCATCGTGCCCCCCAAGGGGGATCATCAACGTGACATCATGCACTATGGGTCAGTGAATCAACTGCTATTGTAAATATTACTATCGGTATCTGCCGGTATCTTCTGTCGATGATCGCTGCAGGCGGCCATTTCATCATCACCGAGCTTGTGGAGAGCGGAGGGCTTACACCCCTGAACCAGAGGTAGCATCATTTAGTTTAAATAGAGATGATTCATAAGTGTAACATCATCTATATGAATAAAAGGTTTTGAGAGAGGTAGGGCATAGCGATTTATCGTTCGAACTGGACCAGCCCGACTGGTAAAATACCTCCACCTTACCCGCAAAGCATAATATTAAGACCGCAGCCGAATAACAATCACTTCTGTGTTGTTGTGTTCCTGCGTGTGAGTAAGGTTTCCAGAGCACCTGGGGGGTGCTACATTAGCAGCAGGGGTCAAGCCTTCAAGTAACTTTTATTTGCATGTTATTTAAGCAGTTTTACACTATTACCGCACCCATATACTTACAAACTATCTGCATGACCCAAGGGTTGACTGATAGAGAATGCCCCTAGCATTAAGTCCACGTGTTGTACTTTTTTTAGCAATAAAGTTTTTAAATAAATAAAATACCGACATAAATCTTCATGCACGTTTTTAAACTATTTTTATTCTTCTACAGGGGCCCCACTACTCATCTCTTTCCCCCACTTCAACCACGGCGACCCGAGTCTACGGGAGGCAATTACTGGCCTGCACCCAGACAGTCGTATCCACGAAAACTATCTGGACATCCATCCAACACTAGGCATTGCATTACGAGGGAAATCTAGGTAAGAATAGTATACAACTTTGAAAAACAAATCTAGATAAAAATAGTACAAATATGATTTGCTGTTGCCTATGAATACGTTCGCGTTATTTCTGGGAAAAGTGTACCCTATATGTTAAACTAGTATCTCATGTCTGGGGTTGGCCAGCACAGTTGCAATGCGGCCGGCAAGGGGGCCAACCACATAATGGAGGGAAAAGTTGTCGGGCGAAGAGAGGCCGGTTGGCAGAACACCAGCCAGCCAGCTCCGGTCAGGTCGATATGGGAAACTAACTTTTCTATATTGTCTCGGGTCTGGGTGTTGTGGTACCGTCATTCTTTCTGACTTCTGTAACACAAGTACTTAAGCTACTTACCACAGAAGCAGAGCAATGTTTGTGATGCTGTCATATATTTATTTATTATTATTAATTATTTAATGTATTTAGTTTAAGATTTATTCTATGTGCCTATTCTTATGTTATTAATAAAGATTTTTATTTATTTTTTATGCACAAGTTTAAGTTAGTCAGGACGATTTTACATGTAGCATATATTTTCTGTACATTTAGTATTACTTGATGTGCAGTATTTTCTATATTAATTATTGTTTGCGTATCTTTACAGTCTACAAGTCAATATGCAAGTTAGAAAATCCAGCTTCGCATCGCTATCATTCCTTGAGCAGGGTCTGATATTACCAATCGCTTGGATTGAAATGGTAAGCATAGAACCCTTAAGTATGTCATGGCAATACGAATTACTAGTGTAGTTAGATGATAGATAGACAATTCTTTCTTAAAAAGATCGATTTTTAAATCGATTAGAATCTGAACTTAATTAATCGATCCACAAAAAAATTGAGGTTTAAAAGATTGGTTTCATAAAAAACTATATTTTTCAAATTTGCATCGTTACCGAACACTAGTATTTAGTGTTATATAGCTTTACGAAGAATTTGTGTAGGCCAGTATCGAGTTTAATCTCGTTTCATACCGATATTCGTTAAAGAAACTTTTTTTTTTCATATTACACTTCAGTATTGACCTCTGAAGTAAAAAATCGAGTTACGTAATACTTGAAAGCTCCCTTTTTTAAAACAAATACAGCGCTCGTCAGTAACTAAACACCGGCTCTAAGTAATAATTGACATGTTGAAATCAAATGAACAAAATGAATCGCATTTTTCATAGTTTAATGTCACACGGTCTGTTGCTGTGGGGATCAGCTTCTGACATACAAACCATATTTGTATTACAGAAGAGAGCTATTCGATCTATATACAGCCTTAGATCGCGTGATTCACTTAAATAATTATTCAAAGACATTAATATTTTAACCGTAGCCTCCCTTTTCATCTTTGACTGCATCATGTATGTATGTAAAAATCTTCATTTGTTTTATAAGAAATCCGATATACATCGTTTTAATGCAAGAAATAAACATAAGCTCCCTATTTCAAACCATAGGCTTCGTAAAACCAGTACATTCGTGGGATTAAGTATAAAAATATTCAACAAGTTACCGCAATGTATTATTGACTTACCTATGCATAGATTTAAGGCTCATATTAAATCATGTTTAATGCAAAAAGGATAGTACAAACAAACTTGATGAATATTTAAACAATAAACATATATGGACATGATTGTCTGCTCGCTTGCACACCATACTTTTCCCTAGCTTGAAATTTTGGTTCCGAACCGGAAGTGATTGTTATTTGGCTGCGGTCTTCTGTAAGGTGGAGGTATTTCACCAGTTGGGCTGCTCCAGTTCAACAAACTTACTTACTTGCCATTGCCATTTAAATAAAAAGAAGCATGCACGCTGCATCTTTCACCCCTTTGCTTTAAAGTGATTTCGCCCCCAATTAAAGTACCGATTTTCCCCTTATCGCGGGGCGAAAATATACATAATAAAATATTTTTGAAGCGTCTGTACGCATTACTGATATGTTTAATTTCTTGACAACTGTACTCATACTTATTTATTAATAATAAGAAAATGTGTTATCTGCTAAAGACATTATATTAAGAAATTAATAAATAAGAAAAGGTACGTTTTAATAAGAAAAAGAACAGGTTAATTTACGTTGAGGGATGAATCTTGCGGGGTAAACAAATGCGACATCGTTTTACATTTGGAAATGTAAAATGTGTTCTTTTTACAAATGAAATAAAATGTATTTTCCTTCCAACAGGCCGTTGAAGACCTCCCAGAAAGCCTACGTACACTTATCTACCACGGCACATTCTCCACGGCAGCAGCGCAACTAGGCCTTGCTGTCACCAGCGTCATAGCTCTCCTGCTATCAGGCGTATGCCTTTTCACCCTCCTGGTGGGGCGAAGGCCTAAACCCTGCGCTACTGTCAAACTTCCATTGGACACCGAGCTGAAGAACATAAAAGGTTGAGGAAGTTTAGTAAAATTGAGGTTTTAACAGTTTTTGTGTCACGGAAAAGAAAAAAAGTGAAAGCTGTGGACTTATACTCTGTCAGAACTGGATTTTTTTAAATGGATTCGTTGCGATGCCAATATAGGAAATACACTTTAACTTTAAACTGAAATGCTTAAGATGCACCACATAAAAAATATCAAGCTTTTCTCAAATGAATAGAATTCAGTTTATCGGTTGGTTATTAGCTGAAAATACAAGTGCAGTCTGGTCAATATCAACAGCCAATCAATAGTATTTATTTTTTGTCATCTCATTTGAGAAAATGGATGTTTGCGCATTCTAAACTTTTATGACACAACGGACGTGTCAAGCGCTAAAGAAATTGATGGCTCAACTGTTGTGCCATGAGTTACGTTAAAAACGTATATTTTCTTTCGATAGTTTTGTTCTAGAAAACTAACAACACATAATTTGAGGGAGTTATAATCGTTTTTGAAATGATTAACCCCTCGAGACATACGCCGCACGTTAAAAACATTGATGACACACCTGTAGTGCCATCCGCACTGAATCGGTTTAGTTTTTAAGTTCTTGTCTTTGGTTTTTCATAGAAACAAGAAACTTTTCAGGATTCATTTTGATTTTTTTATATTTTAGACACAACCACTTTATAAAACATTTAGCTTTTTAAGTAGGCATTTTAAGTGGACATAGTACACAAAAAAATCCTCTTTTTTTATTTTTGTACACCCCCACTCGTTTCTCGTTATTTATCTCCTCTTCCTGAAGGTCTGGAAGACATTACTTTCTAGTGATAAGACCACCTAAATTATACAGTCACGGGCACTAATATGAATACAAACGTATCCTAAAGCGAACCTTTTGGTAAAGTCATAAGAGCTCAGATGTTTACATTTCATTGCTCGTGACTGTTCATACTATAATGTGTCTACATAACCAGATTTTGTAATTGAAGGGTTCACTTCAATAATGATAAACGTCCTTTGTTTTTGTTTCGAGATATTTGGGTGTTAAGTTTATAAACGTTGTCCAAAATTCAGCCTTATTGCCGTGAATACCTGGGACACTGAGCGTTCTAGGCGTGTAGTCAAATATCAGAAACGGTTTTATCTCAGAACTGGAAACGATATTGCCTAGTTAGTAAACTAAATCACTAGCTGCATGTATGAAGTGACCGAATGACGTTGATCACATAGATTTTAATATTTCGGACATTCATTATTATTGCCGTGGACCCTTTACCTAATTGTTTTGTTCAATAAACTATGTCTGTCTATTTCTAAACAATTATATCTTATTCCAACCTCTGCTTATGTGTCATATAGAGGAAGAAAATAGTATCTACCTTGAGCACTAATAAAGACGTTAATACAATAGTTTTAAGAACCAGTTTTGTATGGCAATGTCAGTAGTTCCGCTACTTACCGCTATAGCGCTACAAAGATTTATTTCCTCATTACCTTTTTTTTTTGTTGACGGGGGGAAATGCTTGATGCACCGTACCGTCACCCCGAGGGAGGGTGACGGCGTGTGTGGGACACCCACCTACCTACCTACCTCGGACTACCCACCAAAAGGTCCAACTGGGGGGGTTGGACCTTCATCGCCTTAATGGCGGCGCCATTGGAGATCGGCTCAGCCTTTACTTCCACGACATTTCCTCATTACCTAAAACTGCTGGATTATCGTTTTATTCGTGTAAAGGGTACGTAGATATAGATCTGATTTAATACCTAATTAACTTTTAGTTTTCTAATTGATTTTTGTTTTCAATATTAAATTAAGAAGGCAACTAGATTTTAAATTTTTTTTAGTGCTTCTCGCGGAACTAGCGGTCTCTAAATATTTTAAAGAAACAGAAAAAAATAATATCCCCTGGCGGTATGGGTTCGAACCCACGACCTCCACGTATCGCGCGTGCTGCTCTTCCAACTGAGCTAACCGCAAGTTTTTATTTATTTATTTATGAACATACAAACATAATCTTTACAGGCTAACCCTAATACAATTATGTCGTTTTTGATGCTATATTGATAGCCAATCTGAAGACCTTATTTGGCCTACTATAAAATAAATCAGATTGCTCTGCCATGGCATTATTAGGGGTGAGAACCTTCCGCTCCCCCGCAAGCTCGGTGAAGATGAAAAGGCCATCTGCGGCCATCATCAATTGGCTACTTGACAGTTTTTGAAAAAGTATTGCAAAATGTGCGCCCGTTCATTTTATATCCCAAGCAATTCGATTTATCTGGAAAAAATGTAAATAACCAGAGAAAAATAAGATTTTGTGTAACACATTTAAAAAGCGCGCAAAAACGCCAAGCCATGTCACTGTTGAAATTATGACGTCAACGTTGTAGACAACGAACCGATACGCATAGGAACGACTTCATTTAGATAAACGGAAAATGTTTCAATAAATTCTTAATACGATTAAAGACACAATAATTCAATTTAATTGGTAAAATAATCATTGTTTCGCCACATTAAAATAAATTATTTTCGCCGACAGCTGTCATTTCCGAATTGCAATGGTGGTTTCCGTTTCGGTTCTTTTGTTCCACAGATAAAAAAAGTAAAATTTATTTTGCAAAATTAAAATACTAACTATGCTTTTAATTATAAAATAAAAATGTAAAATTATTACTTTACTATTAAGCTAACATATCTAACACTTTTCATAATTTATTGTTAACACTGTCAAGTAGCCAATTATGTCGTTTTTGATGCTATATTGATAGCCAATCTGAAGACCTTATTTGGCCTACTATAAAATAAATCAGATTGCTCTGCCATGGCATTATTAGGGGTGAGAGCCTTCCGCTCCCCCGCAAGCCCGGTGAAGATGAAAAGGCCATCTGCGGCCATCATCAATTGTCAGTTAGGAAAAATAATAATAATAACTAACCAGAAAATTTTTGTCTACAGAAACCTCTGCTGTGCTTGGCTGAGGCCCGCACACCAGTTGTAATAAACCCACTTTCGGTGGAGAAAAACTGATAAAAATATAAAAAATAATAATAAAGAATGCCATGGCATTGAGCAATCGAAGCGCTTGCTCGAGCGGCGCCCGCTGCAGCAGCGTAGGCGACGAATTTGTCAGTTAACTCTAACCTTTATGTTAATGACCTATACCGTATGAATTTGGAACTACACAACCAGGATCGTGGGTTGGAGTCCCACCTGCAGTGGCAGATTATTTTTTTCTGTTCCCTTAAAATAAAAATTTATTTGTAAATATTGTATTGAACGTACAGCCAAAAACACTTTTGACTACACTTTTGACTTTGTCACCCTTTTTGAAAGGGCATAAGAATTAAAATCGAACTGAAAGTTTTAATTGATGTACTTTTTACTGTACCTATTTAGAGTGCCCTTAGAAACTATAATGAAGTAAAAAGACATTTTTTTATTTAATACGTAGATAGGTAAAGTTTTGAAATATCATTCCACTGGTGTTCCGCAAGGTAAAATCGAAATCATTTTGTTTTAAATAAAATAGTTGATGTATGTGTTTCGGTAATCATGGTTTGAAAACTTTATAATTCACATAAAGTAAGCAAATAATAAAAATTAAAATAAAATATTGCAAAAAAGCCATTTAGTTCAATATTAGCGCCGCGTGGATTTGTAATTCATCACAATATTTATGGATGGATAATTGTCAAAATAGGTAATCTGACATTTTGTGTCGGCTGCCATACGGCAGCATATATCTATACATTTAAATAAAATTGGAGTCTGTTTGTAATATTAAAATAACCGCTTTATTACAAGCATATAAATATATATGGTATATACACCAAAATAATATTTTTTACTATTTTTGTTTGTCTGTATTCCGGCTTATCTCTGAAATAGCTGGACCGATTTTTGACGGGACTTTTACTGGTAGGTAGCTGATGTAATAAGGAGTAACTAAGGCTACTTAATTTTGGAATTTTATAAAAAAAAAATCGAAATCCTGTAGTCCACGCAAACGAAGCCGCAAAATTTCAAATAAATATATTTCAAGTATTTAATATAAACCCGATATCTCATTTACGAATTTTATGTAAATACAAATGAACCATACATATACATACATAGATAAGTACCATAGATACATTTTCACTTTTATAAATTTACAAATAGCAATTAAAAATCGCTAACTTCATATGAAAAAAGAAGTTGTTTAAAACTATGATTTCGGTTTAACCCTGTGTTATTTTGTAAATATTGAAAAGATGAATGTTAGCTTAAGAGTTATGTTTGACTGTGAAAATAATATTTTAAGAAAATATATTTTGATTTTGTGATATATCTTTGTTTCATTGTACCCCTATATGTTCTTTTTCATTAAATGTTTATTGTTCAATTAATGAGACCTTTCAGAATTGAAACCAACTTAAACATGGCCTAGTTTTTATATTACACCTGTAAGAGTATAATATACCTGAAAACCGCATACAATTTGGTGCATTCGTTTTTACGTGGTGCCGACACCAACACACTGACAGGACAGATAAAACTTAAAAAGACCTGATTTATGCACGGTTCCAATATTTGAAAAACGATCCGTTTTATTTACGGATAGTAAAAAATATACGAGGCGTAAGCTAAAAACGACCCACAGACGACTGATGACGGTTGATATGGAAACTAAATTATGGAACCGTGTTAACGGTTCGCAGTCGGTTGGAGAAAAACGGATAGTCAATTTTGACACATTACGAATGGGTAAATATTAAATAATATTATAAAGAGGAAAGTTTTGATTTTTTGTTTGTTGGTTTGTTTGTATGAATTGAATAGGCTCCGAAACTACTTGGCAGATTTGAAAAATTCTTTCACCGGTGGGAAGCTACACTATCTATCTACGGGTGACATAGGCTATATTATATTTTCAAAAAAATTAGGGACCCTTACTAAAACTTCAATAATGTAATTAAAGGTGACCTGAAAAATTCCTTACATCGCGTGCGCTGCGAAAACTATTGATGATAGAACAAAGTCATGCACTACGACTTTGCAGAACTCATCATTATCTACAAAAAGTGTCGGGATAGCATATGACTAAATATTATAGTTTTTTAATCTAAAAAAAATATTAATATGCCGCCTCTTTTAAAGGCTCTTTATTTGTACCTTGGTATTAATCCTTATCAAAATAAATTACTTTATATTCAAGATAGCTTCAATACCTTTATATAACTTTTTGAATTATTCAATTCGGACATTTAATTCGAAAGATATCATGAGTTTAATAATGCAAGTATTAGAAAAAAGTCGCTTGGTTGCCGCTCACCGCGCTCAGCTAGCCAGCATGCGATGTAGGCTCCAAGCGTCACTGGGGTAAGGGAGGAGTCAATGTAATAAAATAAATTGCAATATTTATATGTAAAATACGTACATATTTTAGTACCTATTGCACCCGTGCGAAGCCGGGGCGGGTCGCTATATTAGATATAGCTAGAAGTGGTCATGTATAAAAATAAAAATATATATCTATACTAATAGATATTATAAAGAGGAAAGATTTGTATTTTTGTATGTTTGTAATGGATAGGCTCAAAAAGTACTGGGCCGATTTAAAAAAATCTTTCACCAATAGAATGCTACATTCTTCCAATTTGACATAGGCTACAAAATTAGGAATCCTTGGTAAAATTTGAAAAAAATCAACAGAAAAGCGGGAAAAATTCTCTAAGGCGAAACGAAGTTCGCCGGGACCGCTATATTTATTTTACCTCAAGTTTTCATAAGGTTTCAATTCAATTTCCTAGAAGCGGACCTCAATCTTCTTGATAGTGTTCAATGTGGTAGATTTACCGTCATATCCACGATTTAACCCATCCTGACATTTTGGTGCAAAAAAATCAATAAAATTGTACCGACCTACGACATTACCTACAAGTCGACACAAATACGGCGTCAGCAGAATTGGCGTAGTAAACAACGCTCCATACGTAATGCACGATTAGCCAATTAATACATCGATCCTACAACGCGATGTTAGAGTTTTCGTCGCCACTAACTATATATACAACAAACCAAGATTGGTAGTTGGGCCTTGGTCCCTGAGCAAATAACACCTGGCTCGGCGGAAGTACTTCCACTTTTAGTAAAGAACATACGTTCCTTACAAAATAAAATAAAACACAGTAATCGGTGATGTTCAAATAAATTTATTCGAAAATAATATAAAATACACATTCAAAATATATGTATGTACATTTGTATGGAACCAAAGTGTGACCTTACAGCTGAAAACAAACTTTATAACGTGTATAAACACCAACTGGGATTCCGTGGAGGGCAGAGGGTGATGGAGGCAAGAACATGATCGGTCTGATTTACTGTTTTTATATACAGTAAAAGCTCCTTATTCGCGGGGGTTACGTTTCACAAATATGCCGCGAATATGGAAACCGTGAATATAGAATGGCTATTTGTATGGCATTCTAGGAGATACGTTCCAGAGTTCCATTTATATTAATTTGTTACAATCAAAATGGTCAGTTTGCCATAGAAAAATAAGATTAAAAAGAGAATTAGTCAATTTGCACAAAACAATATACCTACTGCGCATTCATTTTTCAAATTGCATGCTATGAGAAAGCCATAAACCTTCGCCAAGGTTTTTTAAGATAACTTGCATAAAAAACGTTGAGTTTCACCCATTTAATTTACTCAAAACCTACTAGATCCGCGAATATTAAAATTTGTAATGGATAGGCTCAAAAAGTACTGGGCCGATTTAAAAAATCTTTCACCAATAGAATGCTACATTCTTCCAATTTGACATAGGCTACAAAATTAGGAATCCTTGGTAAAATTTGAAAAAAATCAACAAAGCGGACCTCAATCTTCTTGATAGTGTTCAATGTGGTAGATTTACCGTCATGTCCACGATTTAACCCATCCTGACATTTTGGTGCAAAAAAATCAATAAAATTGTGCCGACCTACGACATTACCTACAAGTCGACACAAATACGGCGTCAGCAGAATTGGCGTAATAAACAACGCTCCATACGTAATGCACGATTAGCCAATTAATACATCGATCCTACAACGCAATATTAATATTGAAATTTTTACCGCGAATATGGAAAATTAGTCACAAATTTTAAACTCGCGAATAGTGAAAACGCGAATACAGGAACCGCGAATATGGAGCTTTTACTGTATTTACAAGCGGCCAGTGAACGAAAAAAACATGAAAGAATTACCGTCATACTAGCTTCAATCGAAGGCGCCAAAACACACACAAATGTAAGGCACACAAGCAATAGATACGCAATATAGTAATAAAGTATCGACACTTGAAAAACAACTTTAAGACTAATGCGTTTAGGTCGACAAATAGACAGGGTTCGTTAGTTACGTCATTTCATAGAATGGAATGGAACACGCGTAGTGGTGCCTTACTTTTCGTGGTGCCATTTTTAAGCATTCGAAATGCTTCCATTACGCCTAGCATGCACAATACGTCAAATTTATCGCATGAGACGACAAAAATTTCGATACTGTTGATTGGCTAATAGCACCCTGCACTTGTATTTTCAGCCAATCAGCTGACGCACTGACTTCAATCGACTTTGACGTTTCTTAAGAGCGCAATAAAATTTAATCGCGTGGCGCATGCTAGGCCTGCATGTTTTTTCGTTCACTCCTATTGGCCCGCTGCGGCATCAGACGCATATTCGTTTTATTTTATACATCTGGTATTTATTAGTAATCATTATCATAATCAATTAATTTATTCATGTTGGTTACATGTAACACTTATGCATCGCTTATGCAGTAGAGTTCAATAGTGAGTGATAAATAAAATAATTGATCAAATGAACCGTGTTAAAATGCACATCGAGTGTCAAGTCACGTGTCCTCGTGAATAACTTGTTTCAGACCCGAGTGTGCCTAGCAACAAGCTTAAATTGATAACTAAATTTTATATCATATTTGTAAAACTCATTTTACACATTCAAATGTAAAACCATATCAAAACCGTTTGCCCCGCAGGTTTCACCCCCTTAACATAAATAAACCGGTTCACCTCTTCAAAAAATATTCAGTTCACCCCTTATCAATAAATAAATACGAAAAAATACAGCTGCCTCGAATTAAAAGACATCAGTTAAATCTGGGTATGGATGCTCGAAAAATATTGAAAAAATATTTTCACCCCGCGATCGGGGCAAATCGGTACATTGATACGGGACGAATGGGAACTTCTAGGCAAAGGGGTGAAAGATACGGGGTGCAAGATATGTTGCTTTTACTCATGTTTTTTTTTATTTTAATGGTAGGTAACTAAGTTTTTTAACGGGTGTCAGTATGAAACGAAATTAAAATGGAAATTGGCCTCCACACAATCCACGCAATTAGAATCTATAACGCGTTGCATCACAATACAGACCCAGAATTGTTTGTTTTCAGCTAATCTAAACAGTAAACTAATTACAATATCCGTACCATAAACTAAACTGAATTCAATCATAGATGTACTCTATAGTCTATGGAACTGCGCTGGCACTTAGGCTTAGGCCGCACCACTGCTAAACTGCCGCGGATTTTAACCGCCCAATTTTGTGAGTCAAAGAAATTAATGGAAACGGCCGCACTGATGGTTTTTTCTGCGACTGATTTTATAACCGCGTTTTATTACAAAATATTTACCGGAAAAACAGCGCCAGTATTTGTAGTCCATATAACTTATATTGTCGTCGCGGTTTTAACCGCAGTGCGTGCGTTTCGGTCGGTTTCGCGGTTTCAAGATTAACCGCTTGCGGGAAAAAACCGTAGTGCGGCCTCAGCCTTAGGATTTTCGATGGTCTGTCTAACAAAAGCTGTTTTGCTTCGGATCCAATACCTCGTAAACACTAAGATCTCTGAGAAATTAGACTTTATTACTTCCAAGACACAGTTGATATCTACTTTAGCTGTCTAGAGCACATCTATAATATTAAATTCATACCAAAAGTATAAGCAATTCCTGTTGTAATATTTGTGATGTTTAAAAAAATATTCACGTGTTAACGTATTTTCATTAGGTAATACAAATATAGGCAGCGCTATGAAAGTTGAGGCGAACGCAATAACATACATTTATATGTATAGAGATTTATATGTTCAAAATTCTGAACATATTCGGCAGAGGGCACTTACCGGAGGCTAGGAGGTCAATACAACAGAAAAAATCATCGCCTACGATAACTTGCGGTTAGCTCAGTTGGAAGAGCAGCACGCGCGATACGTGAAGGTCGTGGGTTCGTGCCCCACACCTCAAAAGGTATTCATTTTTGTTTCTTTAAAATATTTTAAGTTCGCTCGTACGGCGTGAAGCATCATAAAATATTGTAAAAATCGAATATGTATATGTTACAGTTATTTGTCATAACTTCGTCAAGTGGGAGTTTGGTAACCAATACCAAATAAAGAGGTTTCGATGCCTTAGATCAAGAAAGGAGGCACCAAATACTTTACAAATAAAAAAAAAATTTAGTCGATTCGATTAATCAACCTCAGCTCTTGGGGGGTGCTACATTAGTAGTAGGGGTCAAGTTTTCAAGGTAAGAGCGACAAGTCCAGCGCTGTGGAAGCAAAGGCTGAGCCGATTTCCCATAGCGCCGCCACTTAGGCGATGAGGGTCCAACCGGGGGGTTTTAGTGTGTAGCCTGGGTTGGCTGGTAGGTAGGAGTCCCACACACACCGTCACCCTCCCTCAGGGTTGCGGTACGGTGCATTAAGCATTACCCCCAAAAAAAAAAGGGGCGACAAGTCCAGTAACAAATATTTCAGTTACCTCATTACCACTTAACATCAGGTGGAATTAGGTCAATCTTGAAGTGCAATATAAAAAAAATACGAGACATCTCTCTCTTCTTAAATGATAGGAATGTGTGTAAGCTAGACGACACATTCAAATAAGACTATGCATATAAACAAATCTTTTCGTGTCACCTAAACCCGCATTTCGCTACCCATATAGGAAATATTTATATTGGACAACATCACATACATTGCTCTGATTCTGTGGTAAGTAGCTTAAGCACTTGTATTACAGAAATCAGAAACAAAGACAGTTCTACAACACCAAGACCCGAGACAATATAGAAAAGTTCGTTTCCCATATTGACCAAACCGGGGATAGAACCCGGGACCTCAGAGAAGGCGCGACGCCACAGTCCGGCCCGCTTGCCTCTCGGCTACGGAGGTCGTCAAAATTATATGATAAAGTGTCCTACTGAAAATTATTCTCTTTCGAGTTTAGATTACAGAATAAATATCGACAAATTTCATAGATAAATTTAACATCATGCAGGTTGAAAATACACTGGGAAATTCATTGGTTTAAATTCTAACATGAAACATATCCAATGTATGTGGCATATCAACATACCCTAATATGTTAAATAAATATATGAAAACATCATATACATTGCTCTGATTCTGTGGTGAATAAGTTAAGCACTTTATTTTATATCAAAATAGCAAACTATGACGTCACAATTTCAATTATCAACATGTCTATTATATAGTTTCGGAACATTTTCAAAGATAATTAAGTTCACGGGTAATTTTTTTTATTTTAGGCGATAGAAATACTGACTGAGTCATCCAAGTGGATCACTTATTTGGATTAAATTTATACCCAACCTATTATTTAGGTTAGGTAAGTATATTTTTTATTGCTCAATAAAATAGAACCCTTTTTAAAATAGCATTTTAAATTGTTGATTTTACATTAGGTTCTCCTTTACGGCATTAATACCTTGGGGGCGTCCATTTTTTTTTTAATTATCTGCGATGTTCTTTCTGGTTTAAATGTACCAAAACAGTATATTTTTTGTTACAATCAGAAAAAAATGCCTGATATATGCCGAAATTCCCCTCCCCCATCTCCACCGTAAGATTAAATGAGATTTGACTCGACACCCTCCCCCCTTAAACATCCCACGTAATTTATGGACCGCCCTTACAATCATATGTGAATCGTTGATCCCAATTACCAGCTTACTTTCCCTAATCGTTTTCAGATTCGAGTAAGTTGATATGCCGATTACATTCATATTACAAAAAAAAACTTTACTTAAACGACATATAATACCAACTCCACAGTCAAAAAAAATATATTACAAATTAAGCCTAAAATATATTCTTAAAAAAATAGGCGACGAACGTAACAAATGCAGAAATAATTAGAATACCTTATATAGGATTAGGGACACGGTAAAAGAAAGTATCGATACTGTACTTATGAATAAATAAATAAATAAATATTGGACAACATCACATACATTGCTCTGATTCTGCGGTAAGTAGCTTAAGCACTTGTGTTACAGAAATCAGAAACAACGACGGTACCACAACACCCAGACGCGAGACAACAAAGAAAAGTTCGTTTCCCATATTGACCCGACCGGGGATCGAACCCGGGACCTCAGAGATGGCGCTCACCAAAGTTAGGCCCGCTCGCCTGTCGGCGACAGAGGTCGTCAAAAGTATCGTATCCAAAGAAAAGTATCGTACTCTTAAAAATATCGATATTTCAAAATATCGAAGTGTCAAGCACTTTTCTTGGAGGCTTATGTCATAACGATATATTTCTAGTGTATCGATAGTAAATATCAATAGTATCGGTATTGGATAGTACCTATAGCTTAGAAAAAGTCAATAAAATAGTAAAGTACATTAGTACTGTGGATCTTAAATAAAAAACCATCAGTAGAATCGATTTAAAATAAGTTAACGTGTCAAAACGCGACACCATTTTTATTTAGTAGTTAATACGAACTACTTACTGCCCGACGTTTCGGTTAGGTTGCACCAACCGTGGTACGAGCTCACATTTGCTGACATAGGTTGGTGCAACCTAACCGAAACGTCAGGCAGTAAGTAGTTCGTATTAACTACTAAATAAAAATGGTGTCGCGTTTTGACCGTTAACTTATTTTAAACGTTTAAAATGGAACGCGAATGTCTTAAAGTTTATAGTAGAATCGATTGATACAAATATAAAAAATCGCAAGTTTGAACTAAATATTTTTTGAGAGGTCGATACGATAACTGTCAAAAATTACTTATTTATCAAAATTCGAATTCAAAAACATCGGTATCGAAAGATAGAATACTCAACACCACAAAGTATCGATGCTTTCTTCGTGTCCCTATATAGGATATGTTGAGCCCAGACATGATAAGAACCCAAGTGTTTCCAGGTCCCCAGAGGGTAAAAAAAGGCCCTACTAATAGTAATCCATTGTCTGTCTTCTGTTACTATTTACTCAAGACCCGAGGGGTGAGACTGGACTCAAATACTTAAATGATACAATATAAATTCTATGAGTTTCAACAATACAAATATAACAGCCACAATGACTAATTAATGTGTTTAACGATCTTACATGTATATATTGCACCTTTGGTAGAACACTGGCATAATGAGGGTGTTCGCGTATGAAAAATCCACTAGATGGCGACACGTATGCGTGGGGCCCAACTGCTACGTGATTGGTTATGTTTTACATGACATAAACAGACACGTCACCATGACATTTAAAACACCAATCAAATAACAGTTGGACCCCACGTCTACGTATCGCCATCTAGTGGATTTTTCATGCGCGAACACCCTCTTTGTCAATTGGCTTTAAAACAAAATTAATAAAAAAAAAACTGAAAGTTCCTAATTCTTGTAAAGCACATGTCTAAAAAGAATAAAGTATATAGTTTATGTCTTTCAAAGGACAACTTTAGAGTAATGATAACAGAGCAAGACTACATTAAATGCAAAAAAATATCTTAAAATGGCTCTCCTGTAAAATTGCAGAAACTGCAATTGTGCCCTTGTTCTACTTAAGGTGCCATTAAGTCCAGTCATTACATGAGTCCACTTAGCAATGAGAACTGGTATCTTAAACTAACATACATATGAAAATGGACCTTAAGTCAATGACATAAGAACTCGATTGTTTACATTTTATTGCTCGCGATTGTATAATATCTTCTTTTTGACTTTGACTTTCAAAAGTCACACAAAATCTCGTGAAAAAGATCGTCACTAATTGCATATCCCTGTACGCTAGACAAAAAGCAACGAGTCCTCAGACAGAGTGGGCTCCGTCAGAAGTGGCCCCCAGCCAGAAGAGGTCCCAGCCAGAAGCGGACCCCAGACAGAAGTGACCCAGCCAGAAGTGGCCCCCAGCCAGAAGGGGCCAAGCCAAAAGTGGCTCCCGGTCAAACGAGAGTTACAACCTAATTTCTGTAATGACTGGACCAGTGATTTACGTTATTTAAGTTAAGATTAAATGTTTTATGTCAAATCTCTGAAATAAGCTTTTAAAAACTAAACGCGGTACGACATAAATTCAAATACTTATAATATGTTTTATAAAAAAGCAAACACGAAAACTATGCTATTATTAAAAAACATTTTTAATGTATTGGACATTTAATCTCAACTAAAATAATGATCAAAAACAGTTTTTCTTTAATTACTTACATTGTATGAGCTCATTACTGTCATGAGTAGTGATATAAGGCAATATTATATGAAAGATACATGGTTAATAAAATATAGGTTTTTTTACATACCGTATCAAAGCCATAATATAACATGGACACAATAATTGGAATTTAACTATACGCACAAATATATATATATATTTTTGTACATCCTTAATTTAAAAAAAAACAATAATTTAGAAAAAATGAACTTGTTTGTGAGTCAAGCCATTAATATCATGTTTTATAATTTTGAGATTACGTTAAAATAATTTCAATTAAGTTTAGATAACATTTCATTTAGTATTGAATCTAACATTGCATTGGAATGGAATTAAACCAAAAAGATAAATATAGACTTTTTAATAAAAAAAAATACCCAGTTTAAACGCAAATAAATCGACCATTTTGTATCAGGTTATCAATATTATTAACAGTACCGATATAATTTTTTTAACTTGGTTATTTTTTAAACCAGTACATTTTTTTATTAAAAAGTCATTAAAAAATTACACTTTAAGTAAGTGCACTCTACATTTCATGTATTAATGAACTAAAATTTAACTGGGATTGAATAAAAAATTCCGCTTATAATGGAAAAAGTATAAATACAATATAATTCTCCCTACATTTTTATAAAACTAACCAAAAGATCTTTGTATATCTAATTTATCAGATTTTGAAGATTTCCCAACCGTGTTTAAAAAGATCGATTGAATGAATGAATGAATGATGTGACAAACTAAATCACTCATTCTCTTCTACTCCAAAAAAACGAAATAAATATGTCAGATCCGAAAACGGATATATTTAATTCTCATAATCGTAGCCAAGTAACTCCGAATTAAAATAAACCGATTTAAAAAAATCAAATGTTATTTATGTAATTCAAAAACAACGTTTTAAGGCCGCGTTCTTATTAGGCGAACAGTGAACGGTCGCTAACTCGGTACCAACTGAGCGGCGACCTATATGAAGGGTACAGGCAAAAAACACGGTATGTCACATAAAACTCTAAAATGAGGTTATGACACCAAAGGTTGCATAAACTCCTGTATGTTCACCTTCCATCAGTGATAAATTATAAAATTCGTGGTGATAATTACATTTTTTAACTTTAAAAAAATTATGCGCAGCCATGCCACTGGGGAATGCCTTAGTGTAACAGATCAAGTTGTATTTTAAATGCTCATTTCTCGAATTTTTTTTAATTTGTGACATTCCTTATTTTTCCCCTGTACTCTTCATATGGTAGATTCGCTCATGGTTTGGAAATTCTTTTGAGGCAAATTAGTATAAACGAGAAGTATGTAATTCTAAACATATTCGGCATGACAATATTTTTTTTACTAACTTTAATTCGTATTCAAAGTTTTTTTTTTTTAAAGTGTAGGTATTCTTCAAAATCGGACAAACCTACCTGTTTAATACCTTGTGGGAATACCATGTTTTTGGTGCACCCTAACGCTACAAAATCGTTGACAGGTGTATCTGAAATAAAAGATAATAAAAACTATAATGATACATGCAAGCTTATGAATAGACAGCTTTACATTAAAGTCAAAGTCAATATTTTTATTCATATAGATTACTTATGTACCTATAACTAAAGAGAAGATACCGACAAGAAACTCGGTAGTTTTTTTTTACAAATGAAAGATAAAATTAACACTAATTTTGCACTAAGACACACAACTGAGTGTCTCTAATAACCAAAAAATGTAAAATTTAACAAATAACCTAACATAACTGACACTTTTCATATTTTATTGTTAACACTGAAAAGTAGCCAATTGCGTATTTGAACCTTTTAAATATTAGAAACAGAAAAATCAATTGATTTTTGATTTTTCTGCTGTATCAACAAATTTCATCGCCTACGATAACTTGCGGTAAGCTCAGTTGGTAAGAGCAGCACGCGCGATACGTGAAGGTCGTGGGTTCGATTCGAAAAAAAATCTGTTTCTAATATTTCTAATTCGGCGTAAAGTACTATAAAAATAATAAAATCGATTTGAACATTTTTTTTCTAAAACTGTCTCCCCCCCCCCCCTAGTCCAGGACCTACCGAGCCTTAGGGTAAACCCGCCACTGGTATAAGGTTGACTCACCTAACTCTCTAATCCGTGGTGCTTGCGCTTGATCCTCGCGTAGGGTCCGATGTCGGGGTCCGTAACGAAATCGTAGAGAACGCTCGACCAGCTGGTGTGTTGAGGTAAGTCATCGTAGAACTCTTTAGCTATCCTTTTAACCTGTAATAAGGGACACAAGTTAATAATTGACGACCTCCGTAGCCAAGAGGCGAGCGTGCCGGACTTTGGCGAGCGCCATCTCTGAGGTTCCGGGTTCGATCCCCGGTCGGGTCAATATGGGAAACGAACTTTTCTGTATTGTCTCCGTTGTATTGTTTGCGGCGTTGTTTCTGATTTCTGTAACACAAGTGCTTTAGCTACTTACCACAGAATCAGAGCAATGTATGTGATGTTGTCCAATATTTATTTATTTATATTTAATTAACAAAATAAAAACGAATTTGAAGGGTAACTAAATTAATATACTACGAGTATATTACTAAAGAACTAAAGAGAGGTAGGGCATAGCGATTTATCGCTCGAACTGGAGCAGCCCGACTGGTAAAATACCTCCACCTTACAGAAGACCGCAGCCAAATACGAGGGGTGATCCAAAAGTAATGATAATCAGTTATTTCTAGTGCACACAAAAAAACAAAAAAATTACAGTCACTTGCTCAGTTACTCACTAGTTCAGGAAAAAAAATCATATAAATAGGCCACGATTCCCGGGAGCTACATTCACTTGCATACGGACTGTCAAGGAGTGAACATCAAAATGGAAAAACACCAAATCAGAGTTGTCATTAAATACCTCTGCTTGAAAAATATGTCTACCAAAGACATACACAGCGACTTGGTGGAAACATTAGGGGACTCTTCTCCTCCATATTCCACAGTTGCACACTGGGCTAAGGAGTTTAAGCTGGGAAGAACATCGACGGAAGACGAACACCGCGAAGGATGCCCATCGACGACCCTCATTGAAGAAAATGTGAAAAAAGTTGAAAGATCGAAGAGTGACTATCAGGCATGTAGCTGAGGTCACAAGGATCTCATATGGCAGCATTCAAAGAATCTTTGCGAACAAATTGCATATGAGAAAGGTCTCCGCGCGTTGGGTACCGAAAATGTTAAACGACGAGCAAAAGAAGAAACGAGTCGACATGTCAAGAGCAAATCTCGAAAAGTTCCAGGCAGACAAGGATACCTTTTTGTCACGTTTTCTGACCATGGACAAGACCTGGATCCACCATTTTGGTTCTGAAACAAAACAACAATCGATGACATGAAAACGATCCGATGAACCGACGCCGAAGAAATTCAAAGTGTCAAGCTCAGCAGGGAAGGTTATGGCGTCTGTTTTTTGGGACGCTAAAGGAATAATCATGGTGGACTACTTGGAAAAGGGGGCCACTATTACAGGCTTCTACTATGCAGAACAAATAAGAAGATTGCGGGAGGCTATTAAGGAGAAAAGGCGAGGCAAACTGCGGGCTGGATTGGTGTTCCATCAAGAAAACGCACCGGTTCACAACGCTGCAATTGCCATGGCTGCCATTCAGGAAGCGGGCTTTGAGTTGGTGGAACACCCCCCCTATTAACCAGATCTAGCCCCCAGTGACTTCTATCTCTTTCCACGCCTCAAGGAAGACCTCCGAGGCAAGAAATTTGACGATGATAGCGACGTGATGGCCGCGGTTAAGGACTTTTTTGAGAGTCAAGATAAATATTTTTTTTCTAAGGGAATTTTAGGTTTAGAAAAGAGATGGACTAAATCTATTGACTTGCTAGGAGACTATGCTGAGAAATAAATTTATTTTTTTATTTTATTCATTGTTTTTATTATTGATTATCATTACTTTTGGATCACCCCTCGTAACAACCACTTCAGTGTTGTTGTGTTCCTGCGTGTGAGTAAGGTTTACAGAGCTCCTGGGGGGTGCTACATTAGTAGCAGGGGTCGAGCCTTCAAGGTAAGGGCGACAAGTCTAGTAACAGATTTATTATGCTGTACTTGTCGCCCTAAAGCTCACCACTTAACATTATCAGGCCTAGAATACGCAATATGTCAAATTTATCGCATGAGACGACAATAGTTTCAATACTGTTTATAGCACACCGCACTCGTATGTTCAGCCAATCAGCAGCTGACGCACTGACTTCAATCGAATTTGACGTTTGTTAAGAGCGCGATAAAATTTAGTCGCGTAGCGCATGCTAGGTCTGCTGGTGGGATGAGGTCAATCTTGAAGTGTAATTTAACATCACTTTTAAGTTTATTTCACTCACCTGAGGAAGCTTCCTGCCGGGCACAGCTGGGAAGTCGTGATGCTCATTATGGTACCCCACGTTGAAGGTGATCCAGTTCAGGGGTCCATAGTACGAGTAAGTCTCGAAGCCCTTCCTGAACATGTAGTGCTCTGATATGAAGTGGCCTGGAATCATGAAACATTAAATTTTTAACTCTTTTTTATTTATTTACTAGGTGTCTCCGCGAATTTGGTCGCGTGGGCTGCAGGATTTCGAATTTTTTTTTTTATAACGCTCTTCAAGATTGACTCATCCCACCTGATGTTAAGCGGTAATGCGTTCCTAGCTTAAGGGCGAAAAGGATAGCACAGTAAAACTGTTACTAGACTTGTCGCCCTTACCTTGAAGGCTTGACCCCTGCTACTAATGTAGCACCCCCCAGGAGCTCTGGCAACCTTACTCACACGCAGGAACACAACAACACACAACTATGTAATGAAGTAATGTCGACCTCGGTGGCGCAGTGGCTAAGGTAGGCGGCCAAAGCGCGAAAGTTCGATCCCGGGTTCGATTCCGGGTCAGGTAAATTTAGAAAACGAACTTTTCTAATTGACTCGCGTCTTGGTGTGCTAGGATGACGCGTCCAGATAGTATCCGTCATCTGGTGCTCATAGTACAAGGGAATACCTTAGTTTGAGACCAGGTGATTGGTGTGGTTGTCTGGCGCATTTATTAATTTTATATTATATATAAAAATTAATCGCTGTTCGTTAGTCTCGCTAAAACTCGAGAACAGCTAGACCGATTTGGCTAATCTTGGTTCTGAAATAATTGTGGAGGTCCAGGGAAGGTTTAAAAGGTTAGAAACTAAAAAAATAGGCGTTACGAAGTTCGCCGGGACAGCTAGTTTTATTTATATTAATGAACAAAGGATTCCATACCAGCCACTGGATGGACACCCATTGCCATCAAAGAACCGAAGATGAGGTAGCCAAGTACTTTCCATCCTGCAACAAATAAAATATTCACAAAATAAGACATAGACAATAAAAATAGGGTCCCTATCCCTAGTATAGACAATACAATGATTAGAGATACAACGGATATCCGGTATCCGGTCATTATTTTACTATACGGCCGAATACCGGATAGTTGCGCACTATCCGGCCGGATACCGAAACGAACCTTTGAAAAATAGTTAGTGTACAAGAAAACAACAACAAATTATCAAAATACACCACTATACACATTCATCACAAAAAAAATCTTATCTGTTCAGCAAAAAAGCGGGCGCGTGTACTGCATACGAAATAGTTCCGCACAATTACTTAATAAAACTCGTTTCTTGGATAGAAAACGGTCCGCGCGAACCTACAATACGTAACAGGTTGAAACGTGGACGACGCGCTCGCCGACAAACTATAACTTAGGTATCGTTTGGCCGGCCGGATACCGGATATTCGGCCTGTTCATCCGGCCAAATAACTACCCGTTGCATCTCTAATAATGATACAATAAGTAATATTATGAATAGATGTTGAAAAAACAAGTTATAATGAAATAAGAAATTATATAACAACCCGCCTAGTAAATACAAATGAAGTTTTCGGCTTTTCTGTACATTAATATGTATATATTATTCATATAAACCTTCCTCATACACCACTATATCTATAAAAAAAATCGCATTTGAATCCGTTGCGTACTTTTAAAGATCTAATCACACATACGGACATACAGAAAAAGCGACTTTAATACATTCGTGCACATCGGTCGGACGACACAGTCGTATACTTTGGTCGGATGCTTCGGCCGGATCAGTCGGATGCTTCGGATCAGTCGGATGCTGCGGTCGGATTGAGGCATCCGATCGTAGAATCATTGGTAGGATGACTCGGTCGGATACTACGGTCAGATGCTACAATCGGATGCATCAGTCAGATTCGTTGGTAGGATGCTTCGGTCGGATGATGCACCTAGAAGCTTCAGTTTGAAGGTATAGGAAACTCTAGAAACAGCCAAACGAGATATCTGATATAAACTTATAGCTCACCGAACATTTGCACCAACACAGCGACCAGAATATCTGGTGGGCTGCTACAGTCGGATGCTACGGTCTGGTACTACGTTCGGATGCTCCTGTCGGATGCTCCTGTCGAATGCTACGTTCGGATGCTACATGCAGTGGTAGGATACTCCGGCAAGATATTTTAGTCGGATGATTTGGTCGGATGATGCATCTGGACGCTTCAACAAGAAACCAGGGAGAACTTGTTGGTTGATTCGGTCAGTGGCTATATTCGGATGCCACAGTCGGATTTATTAGTAGGAATATTTGGTCCGATAATACGGTCAGATGCTTCAGTCGGATACTACGGTCGAATGCTACGGTCAGACGCTACGGTCGTATGCATCAGTCGGATGCTACGGTCAGATACTACAGTAGGATGCTACAGTTGGATGCTATAGTCAGGAGCTCCAGTCGGATTCAATGGTGTAGAATGCTTTTGTGGGCTGCTACGGTCGGATGCTTCAGTCGGATGCTACAGTCGAATGTTACAGCTGATGCTACAGTAGGTTGTTACAGCTGATGCTACAGTCGGATGCTACGGTCGGATGCTACAGTCGGATGTTACAGCAAATGCTACAGTCGGATGCTACAGTCGGTTGTTTCAGCTGATGCTACGGTCGGATGCTTCAGTTGGATGATCCACCTGGACGCTGGATGAAGGGTTAGGAAACTGCTGAAAGAAATGTCTGATAAAATATCAAAGCTCACCGAACATCTGCACCACTACAGCATCGAAGAACAGCTGTATCACCAAGTTGACCAGCTCCAGAGGCGAGGGCGGCTTCGGCCGGACGACCAGCGGCCTTATGGCGTAGAACAGAGGCTGCAGTATCAACCAGACCAGCTTGCCGCCGGTTGTACAGAACAGCTTTGCCTCCAAGAGTGTCGGTAGATCTGTATCAATTACCTCGTCTCCTTGGTACTGTGAAAGTAACAAATAGAATGTAAGACTTACGTGTTCCGTTTCAAACATGTTGGGGAGGTAGGGCATAGCGATTTATCGCTCGAACTAGAGCAGTCAGACTGGTGAAATACCTCCATCTTACAGAAGACCGCAGCCAAATAACAATAACTTCTGTGTTGTTGTGTTCCTGCGTGTGAGTAAGGTTTCGAGAGCTCTTGAGGGGTGCTACATTAGTAGCAGGGGTCAAGCCTTCAAGGTAAGGACGACAAGTCTAGTATCAGTTTTACTATGCTTTATTTGTTGCCCTTAAGCTAGGACCTCATCGTCAACGCGTAGTCCGGGGTTTGTTCCCGGACTGCGACCCTGGCTTCAAGCCGACAACGATGGTTCATTTCACGGGGCTAGAAGTTGCAGGTTCCAGCCCTCCGTTAGAATACCCGCCTATTACAGAGGAGTTTGGCACGGCGGCACTTTGTCTACGTGCCAAAAAGACAGCTCCTGGGCCAGACGGGGTCCCGGCCAAAATCGTTCCACTGGGCGCGACCGTGATGGACCAAAAGTTTAGGGAACTTTTCGAATCCTGGTCGAAAAAAAAAACGACTGAGGAACGACTGATGACAGCTGATATGAAAAGTAAATTTGAAATAAGAATTAACGACTCGTAGAAAAACGAATAGTCATTTTTGACACATTACGAATCGTAAAATATTGGAAATGCCACCTTTGAAAGTTTATATGGGAAAATGTTTATTTTTTAAGTTAGAGATTGAAAGTTGGCACAAATATAGCTCTATTAAAATATAGACTACATTTTGTTTCGAATATTAGGGGAGATAGCGGTAAAACAGACCATGAAAGGGTCTAGTCCACGCGACCGAAGTCGCGGGCACAGCTAGTAAGTAATAAAAATTCGCAGACGTTTTTCAATGATAGTTAGAAAATAAAATGTCTCACCCTATGATGTTCCAAGTGGTACTTCTTAAAGCTTATAGAGATAGGTATGCCGATCGGCAAGTTCGCAAAGAAGCCGAACAATCGATTGTGCATCGGCCGATTGTGGCCGAAAGCCAGGTTGTGGGCGATTTCGTGGATAGCTGAAAAAGAAGATTTTTGATCAGTTTAGTTTTGTAATGATAACAAAATACAAATTTGAATAAACTAGCGGTCCCGAACTTCGTTTCGCCTTAGAGGATTTTCCCGCTTTTCTGTTGAAATTTTTCCTGAATTTTCTTTGCTATAAACCTCACGGAGCCCGACACCTTTCCAACGAATACAAAACCGTGGAAATCGGATCGTTGAGTTCTGGAGTTATAGCGTCAGGAAGGAAAGCCTGACTTATGTTTATATAGTAGACTAGCGGTCCCGGCGAACTTCGTTTTGCCTTAGAGGATTTTCCCGCTTTTCTGTTGAAAATGTTCCTGAATTTTCTTTGCTTTAAACCTCACGGAGCCCGAGACCTTTCCAACGAATGCAAAACCGTGCGTTCTGGAGTTATAGCGTCAGGAAAAACCCGACTTATTTTTATATAGTAGATTAATCCCTGTTCGTTGGTCTCGTTAAATTAGATCCAACAACAGATTTCCTCCCCATAAAAAAGGGTAGCTATTCAGTATCATTGTGGGGGGAGGTAGTTTCACAGCCATGTAGTTGGACAATAAAGTCCCTGATGTGCAATGCACTTCAAACAGATAACCTGTACATAAGCAACACTAAACTTTGTACGACCTCCATAAGGTATAAATCAGTTCAGCACACCCACCATAACAATTGATTCATGTACACTTGAAATGAGGAAAGAATTATGTAAATATCAATGTTACTCATTTGTAATAAGGCTCAAAATAGATGCCACATTTTTCCCAGTGACTGTTAAAGTATTACACACTTGGAATCGCAATCAGTTTGCTAGTAATACCATGTTTACCGACTGATAAGTTTATCAGTTGTGGAGTCAATAGATCTAGTGTTGCCATAAAAGTTTGTTAAATCTACACAGATACTACATATGCAGGCCTAGCATGCGCCACGCGAGTAAATTTTATCGCGCCCTTAAGAAATGACAAAATCAATGCGTCAACTGCTGATTGGCTGAAAATACGAGTACGGTGGTACTATCACCCAATCAACGGTATAGAAACTTTTGTCGTCTCATGCGATATATTTGACGTATTACGTATGCTAGGCCTAATGGTATTTAAAAATATAAAACTTATACGCAAGTGACTATAGCAAATATATAATTTCAGCTATCTTGGATTTGAAATTATACTGGATAGAATTCCATCGCAGATAGAAGTCTTGATTTATCAAACACACAAAATTTTTAAAACATCAAAACTGGTTTATCCGTTTGAGAGCTACGATTACTATACAAAATGAGTAGGATATGTCTGTCTTGTCATTCTGTGTGTGTCTTTCTGTTGCATTGAGCTCCTGGCCGAATGATTTTGTTTCATAGGTGAATTAGTTATTTTTGCCTCGGGGAAGATTAAAAACCATCAGTCTGTTATTAATTTCAGTCTATGTTAATAAAATTAATTAAATATGTAAAACCTTTCTCATGCGTATTCTACTAATAAATTACCCAATATCCTATACTGGTTGTAACGGTGAATACTGGGCTGGTTGTGGTCGGCCGGTTGCGGCTAGCCGATCGTCCTATCCCAGCCTAGAGCGTGTCCCTCCTTATAAAAAAAAAGGGTGCCTCCTGGTGTGCCAGTTCTACCGAATTGGGCATTGTGTTGTGGCTGGGTGTTGTGCGTTAATCAATCAATCGTTTTAAATTCCTTATCTTTTTTTCTAACAAATTATCTCTAAAACTACCCAAAATCGGGGAGATTCCCCCGACCCTAGCAACACTGGGCACGCCTGCTGAAGTGGCTATTATAGTGTATTAACTGATAAGATAAGGCTTGTAAGATTACTTTTTCTTCCTTATATAGTCCCCTGATTGTAACTATAAATGTACTACAGTGTCGGATTTGTTTGCTCAATGTAAAATAATCAGGACTAGTATTGCCAGGTATCCCTGTTGTCAGGGGTCTGGGGACGCGTCCCGATTTGTACCTCATCATTAAAAAATGAAAAAAAATAAACATAAAAACACTTCCACTAGTATTCTAAACGAAATTAATTAAACCCAGACTTAAAAACCCGTACCCAAAGGGTAAAAACGGGACCCTATTACTAAGACTTCGCTGTCTGTCTGTCTGTCTGTCACCAGAATGTATCTCAAGAACCGTGATACCTAGAGAGTTGAAATTTGCACAAGTTGTGTATTTCTTTTGCTGGTATAACAACAAAATAACTACTTTAGAGGGGCTCCCATACTACAAACATGATTATTTTTGTTATTTTTTGCTCTATATTAATATAAACTGTTGTTATGCTTGAAATATTCACAGAATATTTAGTTACGCTGTAACTGGTCCGCTGCGTCCTTGCAAACGGTATGTGTACCGTCGCTAGCTCACTTTTTCAAGTCACGCCCACCGTGCCTTACTTTTTATGGTGCCATTTTCAAGCGTTAGAAATGCTTCTATGTTTTTTTTTGTTCACTGATTAACAATAATTTGGATAATTAATTAGTCTGCAATAAACATACTTTATTTATTGATTTCATTCTCAACTCACCCAACATAAGCGAATGGTTGATAACACCTCCGAAGCAGTACGCAAGGAGCAGGGTCGAGGGCCAACTGAGATGCTGCACCAGCGGCATAGTCAGGAACTGGGTCACCACCATCGCGGTCACCACCCATTTGAAGAGGGGGTCGTAGCCGAACAGCTGCTTGATCTCCGGATACTTTTCTGCAGAAAGAACCAAACCTCTTTTACATAACGATTTTTATAGTGTTTCACGTCGCATTCGCGAACTTTAAATATTTTTATCTAAAAAAACCGGCCAAAAGCGTGTCGGGCCACGCTCAGTGTAGGGTTCCGTAGTTTTCAGTGCATCACAATACTTAAGTATCCCCACTTAAAGTTACAATAATGGGCTATATTATTTTTTTATTTGAAAGCAGATACATTGAGAATACAAAAAATATGTTAAGTAAGAAAAAAAATGCTAGCATATATTATTTAACGGACTGGATCTGGTATTCATACTATTGTACTGTAATACTAAATAGTATAAAACCTGCCGTAGGTCACGTATACTAAAACAATAAGAACTCTTGAATGACATAACACAGCCATAACACAATATGAAAATAACACTTCAATCGCTGATAACAATAATGTTATGAGTCACATTGCATTGTAAGATTGGTACTTGTAGTTAAACATAGAAAATACATAAGAGATTGTATAGGTTGAAGGAAAACTCGTTGAATATATGTATACATCGCCTATTTTGAGGACGTGTTAAAATACTTATTTTAAACAAACTCACAGAAGTGCAATACTCAAAATTTACTTATTTTAAAGTTATTCATTCAGAATAATTTGGTTGGCTTAAAATTTACGAACCACAAAATGTAGCTTCCCAAAATATTTCATTATCAGTGGAACAAATTTGTTTTGATAAAGGTGGTGACGATTTAACTTGAGAATGAAACTCAAATCCGCATCCGCTACTCAACTATTCGCTAGGTTTCTGAAAACGGGACAATATTGCGTCTCACAGTTTGTTTCGGGGACACCGGAACTCGTAATTGTAATAAAAATAATAGTTTAAAAAACTAAAAAACACGCTTTTAGCTCGCACTAAAAATTACAAAATAATTCAGACATTTAAGAAAGAAAGCGTGGAGCGTTTATGTTATCTTTACTCTTTTTGGACAAAACGCTCCACGCTTTCTTTCTTAAATGTCTGAATTATTTTGTAATTTTTAGTGCGAGCTAAAAGCGTGTTTTTTAGTTTTTTAAACTATTATTTTTATTTTCTACTTTTTAGTTTTCTCATGTATCAATAATTATATAATTCTTTTTCGTATCCCATTCAGCAAACCCTTTCATTTAATACCCATATCATAGGGGTGCATTTCAAATAGCCTGTCCGTTATCTTGGACGCCCGCCATATTGGATTTGAATCACGTGACTATTTTTTTCGTATTCCTGACAGCAAACCCTTTCTTTTGATACCCATATCATGGAAGTGCATTTCAAACAGTCAGTTCGCCATCTTGGGGAGGCCGCCATATTGGATTTGTAATGACGTTTCTTAGCTAGTCATGTATTGTCATCAGAACTCAGAGCGTGTGCAAAATTTCATCTTAATCAAAGACCGGGAAGTGGGTCAAATTAAGATTCAAAGATTCCGTTACATACATACAACCCAAGCTAATAAAAGCGTGTTAAAAAGGGACAGTCCCGTTCAAAACGGGACGTCTGGTCACGTTAGGGTTGCCCCAAGTTCTTTTGGCTAATTGCTGGGCCGACGTTAACGCATCCCTAATTGACAAATTATGAGAGAATTTACCCCTGCATTTTGTCACAAATAATGACAACCCAGAAGTTGGTGTTCCCTTAGCACAGCTTTATAACGGGTTGAGAGGACGCAATGATCCTCGATTAAGTGAGAGAAGCTTAAGAATGGTTTGTGGGAAGTGGTTGTGACGGCGAGTTACAAAGATATTAAATTAAGTGTTTTTAATTTTAAACATTACATACCATAATCCGGACGCCTCGATAATCAGCAAGAGGTCTTGTTTTTATCTCTCCGGATTAACGAATTCCTACTGTAGTTCTAAACATATTCGGCAGAGGGCACTTACCGTAGGCTAACGGGTAGAAAGACAAATTCGTCGCCTACGATAACTTGCTATTAGCTCAATTTGAGGTTTCAGTCCCGAACCGCAAGGGGAGATGAAATTATTCTGTTTCTTTCAAATACTTCGAAATTATATAACAGAGAGAAATTGTATAAGAGAGGTAGGGCAGAGCGATTTATCGCTCGAACTGGAGCAGCCCGACTGGTGAAATACCTCCACCTTACAGAAGACCGCAGCCAAATAACAATCACTTCTGGGTTGTTGTGTACCTGCGTGTGAGTAAGGTTTACAGAGCTCTTGGGGGGTGCTACATTAGTAGCAGGGGCCAAGCCTTCAAGGTAACGGCGATAAGTCCAGTAACAGATTTATTATGCTGAACTTGTCGCCCTTAAGATAAGACCTCATTACCACTTAACATCTGGTGGGATGAGGTCAATCTTGAAGAACAAATAAAAAAGAAAAAAAAACATCTTATATATTTCGAATTTCATTGGACAAAAATTACAACAGTAATACAACAGGTGGAATTAATGCTATAAGCATTTGTAAAAGTTAACTCTTGGGTCGCAAAGAGTTTTTGTTGAGATGATATTGAACTTACTACAATACTTATTATACTCAATACTCAATATTTTTATTGCATCTTTAGTGTTTACAAGGTAAAATATTATTGTAAATGTTGTGTTTATAAAGCTGTGTTTTTTAACACTCTAATTTCAGTAACTATTCAGGTACGAATTGAAAAAAATATTTTTGTGTTGAATATTTCATTTATAGGGGAAGGCTTTAGGCTATATAACATCACGCTGCGATCAATTGGAGCGAAGAATCAGTGGAAAATAAATAAATATTGGACAACATCACATACATTGCTCTGATTCTGTGGTAAGTAGCTAAAGCACTTGTGTTACAGAAATCATAAACAACGACGGCACCACAACACCCAGACCCGAGACAATACAGAAAAGTTCGTTTCCCATATTGACCCGACCGGGGATCGAACCCGGTACCTTTGAGATGGCGCGACGCCAAAGTCCGGCACGCTCGCCTCTCGGCCACAGAGGTCGTCAAAATATGCGTTCGAAGCAGCGGCGGATCGCTAGTAACATAGCTTTACACTGTACAGTCAGATAAATTGGAACAGACAACGTGACCAAACACATCTGAACAGTTTAAAATGTCAGTAAGTACCATATACTACAAGTTACCATTAATATCTGAACATTCATTACTTCAATAATATCTGAGCAGATGCCAGTAACATCTGAACACTCATAACGTCAATATGTGTCACGCACGTCATGTGTCTCATTTAGCTACCTGTGTAGATGAGTGTTCAGATATTATTGTTAAGTTGTGTGTATATAAATTATTGACTAGCATCTGCTTAAATATTTTTGAAGAAATAAATGTTCTGATATTAATGATAACTTGTAGTGTATGGAACTTATTGACATTTTAATCTGTTCAAAAGTATTTGGTCACTTTGTCTGCTCCAATATATCTGACGGCGACTGTACATATAATTAATTTTAACCCTAACTCCACTGTATAAACTTAACTATATTTATGAATGAATACATGATTATGATTAGTATACTCATTAAATATATCAACATAATATTTTTAAACATACTTTTACTTGAGTTTATCTTGCTTACACATACATATCCTTTTTAGAGTGCCAAACGCCTGCTAAGTAGGAAGTGTTTACAACATAACTCTAACATTGCTAATTGATGGTCTTGTTAAATGAACTTACAGACGTGGGAACGTCGTGTCGTGAAAAATAAACTTACTCTACCTTAAGGTTGTCTGGAAGAGATCGCTTTCTAGCGATAAGACCGCCTAAATTGTACTATAATCAATCTGTAAAACCTATTTCTGTAAAGTTTTTGTGCAATAAAGTATATCTATCTATCTATCTAAAATATTGGTAGATTAGTATGTACTGGTTTATTAAATAAAAAAAAATAAAAATACATGACTGTATTTTAGGCGGTAAAATGAACAGTGCGTGCACAGGCAGAGAAAAATACAGTGGTGCAAACCTAACCTATTTTGACTGATACCAACTTAGCACAAGAAAATGTTGCGTTCACTATTTTAGCAGATATGTTCTTCAAAGGCAGTTTTTTGCTAAGGTGGGCGATCAATTTAAGTGAGGTAGGGCATAGCGATTTATCGGTCGAACTGGAGCATCCCGACTGATGAAATACCTCCACCTTACAGAAGACCGCAGCCGAATAACAATCACTTCGTTGTTGTTGTGTCTGCGTGTGAGTAAGGTTTGCAGAGCTCCTGGGGAGTGCTGCATTAGTACCAGGGGTCAAGCTTTCAAGGTAAGGGCGACAAGTCTAGTAACAGCTTATTATGCTGTACTTGTCGCCCTTAAGTTAGGACCGCATTACCACTTAACATCAGGTGGGATGGGGTCAATCTTCAAGTGCAATAAGTCGCTGCAGGCCTAAATCGGGGCGTTAAGAGACCCAGAAAAAAATGGGGGCGTTGTATAGATAATTAAGGGATTATTTTTAATTTCATTGAGATCGGAGGTCGCTTAGACTCAGACTGCATAAACTCTCGACTCTAAACATCTTGTGAACATCAACTAATATGAATTAAGAGATCGCTCAAACTGAGCCACCTGGTTAGAAGCACTTCAAAACAATCGTATAATTACCGCGTAATTTACATCCGAACTGTTTATAGCCACTTCATTAGTTCTAATCAACGAGAAGGCACCACAGTACATACAATATTACAGTCCAGAAGATATAGTTAATATTTTTAAAACGTCGGAAAGTGATTCTAATTAATTTTTTCTTTTGTCTTTTTATTACGATTTAGCTGAATTAAAACATAGAATTTCCGTATTGCAATCGGTTCTGACGTTTATGATTTAGGAAATCGAGAATGATTTTCAACACAAAGGCTTTTCACGCGAAGCGGACAATAAAAAAGTGGATGTTTCTCATTTCAGTAATATTTGAGGAACGTTCTACCTATACATATCCTTGATACGTGTTCCAAATATTTTTGTAATATAATGACTGGTTCTTGATTTATGGGACTTTGAAATTTTGACCAAAAAGCGGGTATGCAGATAATCAAAGTTATTTACTGAGTCATAAAATTATGGAATAAAAAATGGAACCTCTGAATTTGTAACTTCATATAATGAGCTTTTTAATTGTATCTTTGGAAATTAACATTTTTTTTCTCAGTTTAAAAGGCGATTTGATTTTTATACCTTGAATTTCACTTAGTTCGACCATTTCGGTTTCAATTATTTTTTTCCTGAAAATAGTTAATATTGTGTAGAACATCCTTGCTAAGTTTTATCATGGAAATGATAGTGAATTTGAAGCTAGACTGGAAATAAAGAAGCGTGGCGTCCAGCGCCACGCCCGCAAAATATTGTATACCATTCTTAATTTTTTTTTTTATGTTCGGTGGCTTTTTTATGGTGTTTGTCAGCGCAAATATTGAAAAAAAAAATTGTTAATTAATATTTACGATTTTAATATGTACGCCAAGACGTGTTTAATAAAAACGCCAAGAGGTCTTATTAAACGATTTCTTTTAGATAAAACCATAACCATAAATTCAATATAAATAAATAAATATTGGACAACATCACATAAAGTGCTCTCATTCTATGGTAAGTAGCTAAAGCACTTGTGTTACAGAAATCAGAAACAACGACGGTACCACAACACCCAGACTTGATAATATTGATAATATATATCTTAAAGATAAAACTTAATAACATAAGAAAACCGCAGAGACATCCAAAACATGTGCGGTGATTAAGACACGTAGCTGAGTGTTATTTCATCAATATCTTGAGCATCCGGACTGTATTATAATTTATACTGTGTACTGCTATACGAAGTATCTGTACACAAACACTTGTCATAAATATAATTGCCATTTAAGAGAAACAGAAACACTTGTCTAGTAATGATAACTTTATAAGACCCTATATTGATTATAGGTTCGAGTGGCTTGGTGTACAAATATCTGGCGCTCCTGGTCAACCAAGGACCGTGGGTTCCATCCCCACCCACAACAAACCGTATGTGATGATGTTTATAAATACATTGAACTATATATTACTCCACCATCGGTTCTGATTTTTTTTTCTATATTACTCTTCAAGATTGACCTCATCCCACCTGATGTTAAGTGGTTATGAGGTCATAACTTAAGCGCTTACTGGACTTGTCGCCCTTACCTTGAAGAGCTTGACCACTGCTATTAATGTAGCACCCTCCAGGAGCTCTGGAAACCTTATTGTCACGCAAAAACACAACACAGAAGTGATTGATATTTAGCTGCGGTCTTCTGTAAGGTGGAGGTATTTAACCAGTCAGGCTGCTCCAGTTTTTTTTTTTTATATTACACTTCAAGATTGACCTCATCCCACCTGATGTTAAGTGGAAATGAGGTCCTAGCTTAAGAGCGACAAGTAGAGCATAAAAGCTGTTACTGGACGTGTAGCCCTTACCTTGAAGGCTTGACCCCTGCTATTAATGTAGCACCCTCCAGGAGCTCTGGAAACCTTACTGTCACGCACAAACACAACAACACAGAAGTGATTGGTATTTGGCTGCGATTTTCTGTAAGGTGGAGGTATTTCACCAATCAGGCTGCTCCAGTTCTAGCGGTAAATCGCTATGCCCTACCTCTCTTAAAATGTTAATGGTAGCCTAGCTACCTTAGGGGGGTGGGGAAGCATCCCGGCACATGCCGGTCCGAAAGAGGCCCTACTGCTAGGGACGCGTCGCGAGTTTTCGCCAAAGTATTACCCAGTTTACAACAGCCTTGAAAGGTCAATACATCGTGTTATCACTTTTCCACGATTATCTGCACGTGAGTTTATAAGCGTTTATGAACTAATCAAGCAGATATCATATCAGGCTTATCAATCGGTATTGTGGCTAAGCTTTAACATACATAAAACACCTGCGACTCATTAAAAATGTTTTTTTATGTACAATGCTTACTGTTTGCATTGCATCTTGAGTTACCAAGATGGCGGATACATCTGACTGGTTTAGGAAATTTGTTAAAAACTGAAGTTTTTATGTTGCTATAAGATAAAAACCGGCCAAATTCTCAAACTCAAATATTTCTTTATTCAAGTAGGTTACATGTAACACTTTTGAATCGTGATTGAATATAATGCAAAGTGATTCTACTGCCGGTTTGGAACCTAACCGAGAAGACACCGGTAAGAAACTCAGCAGATTAGTTACAGTAGCAGTATCTAACTTATAGCTATGTGTAGAACACATTGGACCAAGTCATATAGTTTTATTTTGATGAGTGAAAAAAGCATGCGAGGGCTCGCCCATGAAAGGTACCGTAACAGCAAGTAACATAATATAAAAGTTTATATTGAAGTTGATTGAATCAAAGGTAAATTGCGGTTTACGAATTATGACGTATTAGAAAAAATATAATCTCGTTCAAACCAATTTTCGGTGAAGGTTTTTAAGAGTAATATAAATAATAAATGTTTTTTTTGTTTAACCATTCTCTAATTTTAAAATGTTACAACGGGAGGACACATTTTAACACTTTGGAAGTTTATCTCGCAAAAACTATTCAATTTAAAAAAAAAATGTTTAAGAAACCTCAATATCATTTTTGAACATTTACATTCCCTACAAAGCGATGGCTGGCACATACGCCATGCTTGTGAACAGGTGCCACCTTTGGGGACTGGTCTGCTCCAGCTTACCTCTCGAAAGTAAAAACTTACTTGAGTACTTATTTGTTTCATCACTCATCAAAACCAAAACTATATGACTTGGTCCAAAGTGAGCTACACATAGCAATAAGTTAGATACTGATACTGTAAATGATCTGCTGAGTTTCTTACCAGTGTCTTCTCGGTAGATATAGGTTCCGAACCGGAAGTAGAATCACTTTGCATTGTATTCAATGACGATTCAAAAGTGTTATAATATGTAACCTACTTGAATAAAGAAATATTTGAGTTTGAGTTTGAAGACAACATTTTTGAGTTCCATTTTTAAGTAGTTTGTATAATTATAACTAAGCATTTTTTTTTTTTTTATTTTTATTTTTAAAATTCAGGAATAACAACAGCCATACATTGCAAACTTAAATTATGTGTTAACTAGTACAGATTAGGCCAAAACTGTTATTCACAAACTGTTACATATTTTTGACGCTAATTTTTATTAATTCCTTCGAAAATATGGCCACAAAATTAAACATTGCAGCATGTGCACAACAGGATATTAAATAGTGCAAGATTCAGGTGTTTTTTTTAAAAAAGAAAGTAATGGTAAAAAAACTACAATAATAATAATGAGCATGTGTATATAATGTATTTTAAGCACATACGTATTTAAAAGTAATAATTAATTAAATGATGTATAAATATATTAATATCAAATAGAAATAAATATAAATGATAATAAAATTATGTGAGTATCTAAGAAACTTAAATGGGCTTATAAAAATAAAACATTTTTTATTTGAAGTAAGCTGTTAATGCTGAAAAATATCCCTGATCTTATTTAGAAAAGATTTTTTATTTCCCATAAAGGGATCAACTTCATTAAATTCCGTGTTATAACTTTTTGCTATTCTTGAAAACACCGCATTGTTGGCGTATCTCGTTTTGTGTAAGGAGACGGCAAATAAAGTTGTGTGACGCGTTCGACGTGTCGGCGTCCGTAGTGCCAGCCGCGCCACTAGCTCGGGGCAGTCAAGGCGCCCGCGCACTACGTCGTATAGAAGACCCATATCCAACACTTTGCGGCGCTGATCCAGTGTAAGCATTTGGTACTCTCGGCAGTTATCAATATAATGTGAACGGATTTTATTTTGAAATTTAAAATTAAGGTGATTAATAAATTTCTTTTGTATACTCTCAATTCGATTTTTATGTACTGTGTAGAACGGATTCCATATAGGACAAGCATATTCCAATATGCTCTGCACGTAAGCGTAATAAACAATTTTGAGGCTAATTAAGTTACTAAATGGTTTACAAGTGCGTATTACGAAGCCTAAATTACGATATGCTCGACCTACTATGTAATCGATATGATTTGAAAATGTCATCTTAGAATCCAGCCAGACTCCCAAGTCCCGGACCAACTCAACCCTTTCTATTGCAGTGTTGTTAAAGTTATATTTAAATATGATTGGCTGTTTTTTACGCGTAAAGCTGATGCATTGACATTTGGAAATACTGAGAGTTATATTATTTTTGGAGTAAAAAGACACAAGGTTATCGAGGTCGCGCTGAATCAATAAACAATCCGATATTGAGTGAACTTTCATAAATACTTTTTTATCGTCTGCATATAAAAGGTATTGAGCACTATTAAAGCAAGAACTTATATCAAATATATATGCATTATAGAAGATATATAAATAAATATTATGAACTATCCCCGGCTTTTTATTGATTTTTCGTTTCTATTGGTCGCAGCGTTATGTACAGTCGCCGTCAGATATATCGGTGCAGACAAGAGACCAAATACTTCTGAACAGTTAAAATGTCAATAAGTTCCATACACCACAAGTTACCATTAATATCTGAACATTCATTACTTCAGTAATATCTGAGCAGATGCTAGTCAATAACTTTTATACACACAACTTACCAATAATATCTGAACACTCATCTACACAGGTAGCTAAATGAGACACATGACGTGCGTGACACATATTGACGTTATGAGTGTTCAGATGTTATTGGCATCTGCTCAGATATTTAGGTATTTGGTCACTTTGTCTGCTCCGATATATCTGACGGCGACTGTACATTATATAACTTAATGCCTTCATGATAAAAATCATTATCAAACAAACAAACTCTACAACTTTATATTATTAGTATTGATTCTTATCATACTTACGCGTTATCTCAATACACCTGCACTTTATCAACCGATTATGTAACATACAGTAATTAAAACCACAATAATTACAAATTTATTTACTTATTTAGTTAAACTTTATTGATATACAAATTTCAAAACCCCCGACACAGAAAATGTGGAATTAACCAATAATGGCAATATATTCTGCTAGTCAAGCCCTTTTATATGGTCCCCATATGGGAGTTGTGTTGAAACATGCAATCCATAATTTTGTGACGGCGGCCATCTTCGATCGATTTTTAGCTATGTTTGATAGCTAAGAACACTCCCGACTTGTTCATCTTTCAAACAAAAAATCAAAATCGGTCCATTTGCCTTTGCCGGTCCCAAGCCCGGATGTGAAAAGAGGAGGGTTGGCTGAGAACGACGAAATATAACATCATGTCAGCCGTAAAATTCGTCAACGCCGAGTCATGGGCGGCGGTCAACTAACCCAAACACTTGGTGATCGAAAACCAAGAGGATCTAAATAACCTCTAAAAGATCGAGGGCAGGCGCCTGGGAAACGCTTGCTACTATGCTCCCACCCCTTTTATATGGAATTATGGAAAACGATAAATGCGATTTGTCATGCGATCCGGCCAACCCCCGGCGCTCCCTGGTACCCGGGCCAGAGAGTGTGAAATTGGTTACCGAAGACAACGTGGATGTGAGTAACCAGGCATCTACGGCTGTTAATGCTACTGGAAAACGATTTGTTCAACAAGCCTTCCACCCTAGCCTGTTCGTGAACAGACCAAGAAGTAATTCTCTTGGAAATAATACACAGCTGGAAATTGTTGCTACTAACACAGCTTCCTCGACAAAAGAAAAGAAAAGTCAGGCACCAAATATTAACGCTAACAACACACCTTGTCCTCCCGAATGGCAAAGAGTTCCAATAGCCAGAGCCTATAAACGTAAGAAATTATCACAGTCGCCGTCACCTGAATCAACCAAAACTACCAACAGGTTCAATGGCTTGCAGATTGATCAGACAGAAGACGAACCCGAACCCCAAGAGAAACGCCCAAACAAACCACCACCAATCATCTTATATGGTGTTGAAGATATTAATAAATTAATCGAATTAATGAACACTGTTGCTGATAAAGAAAAATTCTTCCTAAAAGTTATAAATAAAAATCAGTTGAGAATAAGTTCAGCAGATTTGGAAACATACAAGAAAATTATAACCAAAGTCCGTGAAAACGGACTTATAGGTCACACTTTTAATAGAAAGGACCAACGCTGCTGTCGCATAGTAGTACGAAAGCTCCACTTTTCAACACCGCATGATGCTATCGTTGAGGAAATCGAAAAAACTGGTAATAAAGTACAAGGCGAAATTATTAATATAAAGTACGGTCCAGATAAAATACCGACGTCTACCTTTTTTATTAATCTTGTGCCTGGTCCAAACAATAGTGCTGTTAAATTAATAAAATCTATTAACAACCAAATCATTATTATTGAAGAACCCAAAAAAAGAAACACAATACCTCAATGCCAGAGATGTCAACAATATGGACATTCAAAAAATTATTGCATGCGGCCTTACCGATGTGTTAAGTGTGCACAAGCTCATAGAACATCAGATTGTCCGAAAAAAGATAGAAACACCCCTGCTATCTGCGCTTTGTGTGAGGGAGAACACCCTGCCAACTACAAAGGATGTGAAGTGTACAAAGAAATTCTGTCTAGAAAAACAAGTAGGCCTAAACCAAAGATACACATAGCTACTGCAGAAAATAAAACAAACAATTTAAGACCACCAAATACCACCTCAGAGCACCACCATTCAAAAACAAAATCTTACTCAGATGCCTTGAAAATGCCACCCGCAACAAATAATAATAACTTAGAAATATTACTCACACAACAAGCTGTAAAGCTAGATAAATTATTAGAACAAATGTCAACAATGATGAATCTTCTCACAACAGTAATAAACAAACTTGTCCGGTAAAATGGCCACACTAAAAGTAGCAACATGGAACATAAACGGATTGAGTAAACACAAATATGATGTACAAACTTTATTGGAACACGAAAATATTGACATACTTCTTGTATCTGAGGCACACTTAACACGAAATTACAATATTGGGTTAAAAAACTACAGCACATATGCGACATTTCACCCGGATGGAACAGCTCATGCGGGCACAGCCGTAATTATCAAAAGTCATATCAGGCATGAGATCCTTAAGGAGTATAAAACAGAACCAATCCAAGCAACAACAGTCATGGTTGTTAAAGTGTAAAACGTACCTTATAATTTGTTATCTTTGTCACCTAAATTCAGCGCCTTCCGTCTCAACTATAATCTGTAGTCTGTGGTCTCTCTCTTTTTATGGAACATTGATGTGTGGTTGTACAATTTCCCAACTTATAATAAAACTAGATAATATCAAGTGCATCTTTTAATTACAACAGGTTATTGGCCCAGGAGCCCTAGTGGCATAATAAATTGAAAAAGTTCAAGAAAAAAAAACATTATTACAAAAATCACGTCAAGCCGGCAAATTCCTAACCTAACAAGTCAACACGCGGTCTGCGAAAATCGAAAGTGAAAACAACAATACATTGCTTAAGATGACGTCGAGTAATCAATTGGCATTAATAGAAAAATTAACCGGCCGAGACAACTACTCAACCTGGAGATTCGCCATCAAAACATACCTTCAGCACGAGGAGCTTTGGGATTGTGTCGAAAGTGATGAAGTCGTAGATTCAAAGCGTGACATCAAGGCAAAGACGAAGATCATATTGCTGGTTGACTCAACTAATTATGTTCACATCCAAGATGCCGTGACTGCCAAAGAAGTTTGGGAAAACTTAGCTAAAGCTTTTGACGATTCAGGGCTGACACGCCGTGTCGGATTGCTACGGGAACTGTGTACAACGACACTCACCGGTTGCCAAAACGTTGAGGAATACGTCAGTAAAATTATGACAACCTCACACAAACTGAGAAACATTGGGTTTAAAGTAGACGATGAGTGGTTAGGCACTTTACTACTCTCCGGTCTACCCGAGTCTTATCAGCCCATGATTATCGCAATTGAAAGTTCTGGAATGAGGATAAGTGCAGATTCAGTGAAGGCCAAAATTCTGCAAGATGTGAAAATGAATGAAAATCAAACTTCAGCATTTGCGACTAATCAAAATTTCAAAAAGAAATTCCACAAAAACTCTTCTCAGAAAGGACCAAGATGCTTCAACTGTAACAGACATGGTCACATAAGCACAGCATGTAAGTCAAAGAAAAAAGGCAAAATGGAAAACTCAAGTTATGCTGCTGCTTTTATTGCCTCCGACCACAGCAACAATGCATGGTATGTTGACTCCGGTGCTTCTATGCACATGACAAAACACAATCACTTATTGTCACATCAAACTGAGCCAATTGTCAAAACAATCAAGGTTGCTGATGACAAATCATTATCTGTGAAGAGTTCTGGTCAGATAAGTCTGGATGTGTGCTCTGAAAGGGGTCAGAGTAGTAAAATATTACTTCAAAATGTTCTCTATGTTCCTGATCTAGCCACTAACTTGATATCAGTTAGCCAAATAATAAAAAATGGTGGCAAAGTCAATTTTGACAGCAAAGGATGTGTTATTCGAAATAAACATAACACAATAGTGGCTACAGCTGATCTCATCAACAATATGTACCGGTTGAACATGCAGGTTGGGCATGCTTACATATCTGATGTTGATGAAAAGGACGCATACCTCTGGCACCAACGCATGGGACATCTAAACTTTCAAGATTTAAACAAAATGATAGGTAATACTGTGGGTATGAATACACTGAAGAAAAAGGACAATATGACATGCATAACATGCCTAGAAGCAAAACAAACACGAATGCCTTTCAAAAATAAAGGGAAAAGAGCTACAAAATTACTAGAGCTAGTGCATTCCGATGTGTGCGGTCCAATGGAGACTGAGTCTTTCGGCGGGGCTAAGTACTTCCTTACATTTATTGATGATTACTCGAAAAAAGTATTTGTTTATTTCTTGCAGAAGAAATCTGAAGTGGTGGAAAAATTAAAAGAATTCAAGAAATATGTTGAAAATCAACTGGAATGTAAAATCAAGTGTCTCAGAACCGATAATGGACTGGAGTTTATTAATAAAAATATCTCTGATATTTTGAAAAGCAGTGGAGTCACACACCAAACAACTGTGCCGTACACACCACAACAAAATGGTGTTGCGGAGAGAATGAATCGCACATTAGTAGAAAAAGCAAAAAGCATGATGCTCAATGCTAAGTTATCAAAGAAGTACTGGGCAGAAGCCATACATACAGCAGCCTATCTAATAAATAGAATTCCAACTAAATCATTATCATATAAAACACCAGAAGAAGTGTGGTGTGGAGTGAAGCCCAGTGTTGATCATCTTCGAGTATTTGGGTGTGAAGCCATGATACATTTACCTAAAGAGAAAACAAAGAAATGGGATCCGAAAGCAAAGAAAGCTATATTCACTGGGTACTGTGACAACACCAAAGGCTACAGGTTCATCATACCTACTTCTGGATTAATTGTGAAAAGTAGAGATGCCGTTTTCCTGGAGTCTACTGTTGTTAGAGATTATGTTCCGGTGGAGTTGAATGAATTAAAGAGTGAATCTAACCAAGATGTGCTTGAAGATGACTCTTCTGACAGTTCATATGACACATCAACTTTCACAAACACTGAATCTGACATTTCAACAAACAGCAGTATCTATGTACCTGACAGAATCATTAAGGACATACCAATTTCGAATATAACATTAAGACCAAGAAACAGACAGCCATTTTCAGGAAATGATAAGCATGAAAGCTATTTATGTTACAATGAGGGCAGTTTGGATGCACCTCTGACTTATAATGAAGCAATTAACTCAGCAAGCTCTGACAAGTGGAAACAATCAATAAATGAAGAATTAGAGTCTCATAGTCAAAACAACACTTGGACATTGGTTGAAAAGCCAACTACCACCAAAGTCATTGGATGTAAGTGGGTGTTTCGTATAAAAGACGAACCAACAGGTCCACGGTACAAGTCTCGTCTGTGTGCAAAGGGATATGCACAAACGAAGCGCATAGACTACGAGGAAACCTTCTCACCAACTGTAAGGTATGACTCTATTCGTTCACTTTTATCAATAGCTGCAGAACAAAATTTAGAAATAATTCAATTTGATGTGAAAACCGCTTTTTTACATGGAGAATTAAAAGAAGAAATATTCATGGTTCCACCTGAAGGTTTAGAATGTGCACCTAACATTGTTTGCAAACTTAATAAATCACTCTACGGTCTGAAACAGGCACCCAGGTGTTGGAACACAAAATTTAACACAGTTTTAGAAAAGTTTGGTCTTGTTAAGAGCCTAGCTGATCAGTGTGTCTATGTTGGTCAAGTTAAAGGTCATAAATGCTTTCTGTGTTTATATGTAGACGATGGTCTACTGCTATCAAAAGATAAAAATGTCTTGAAAGAAGTTATTGACGAATTAAAATCAAATTTTGATGTAAAGACATGTCCACCTATTAATTTTGTTGGTATGCAAATAGAAAGAAATGAAAGATTTATCTTTATTCATCAAACCAAATATATTGATAAATTATTGAATAAATTTAATATGAATGACGCAAATCCTAATAGTGTCCCTGCTGACCCACATGTAAAGTTACAGAAAGGCGAGATGACTCCTGTGAAAAATCTACCATATAGAGAAGCAGTCGGATCACTTATCCACTTGGCAACAGTAAGCAGGCCTGATGTAGCATATGCCGTGAGTCTGGTGAGTCAATTTTTGCACTGTTATAACGAGACGCACTGGAATGCAGTAAAGAAAATACTGAAGTATCTGAAAGGGACCAAAGAATTTGGTTTGTGTTATCAATCTCAGTCACAGACAACTGATTTAATCGGCTACAGTGATGCTGATTATGCTAATGACGTTACGTCGAGAAGGTCCATGACAGGATACGCTTTTATAAAAAATGGAGCTGCTATAACATGGTCCAGTCAACGTCAACAAAGCGTTGCATTGTCCACTACGGAGGCGGAGTTCATGGCTGCCTGTGCAGCTACCAAAGAAATTATGTGGCTTAGACAATTGTTGTGTGATTTGGGTGAATTTAAACAAAAATCTGTTTGTCTAAATATTGATAATCAGAGTACTATAAATGTCATAAAAAATAGTGAATTTCATAAACGTTGCAAGCATATAGATGTAAAGTATCATTTTGTAAAAGAGAAATATTGTGAGCAAATTATTACCTTAAATTATGTAAACACTGATATGCAATTTGCTGATATATTTACAAAGGCTTTGCCTAGAGACAGATTCAATTTAATGAGAAATAATATTGGCATGTCAACTTTGAAAAATTAGTTACTTATGAGAGAAGGCTATAATTTGAGGGGAGTGTTAAAGTGTAAAACGTACCTTATAATTTGTTATCTTTGTCACCTAAATTCAGCGCCTTCCGTCTCAACTATAATCTGTAGTCTGTGGTCTCTCTCTTTTTTATGGAACATTGATGTGTGGTTGTACAATTTCCCAACTTATAATAAAACTAGATAATATCAAGTGCATCTTTTAATTACAACAATGGTGCAAGATAAACATGGCTCAATAGCGCTGTCAGCTGTGTACTGCCCTCCCAAACACAATCTAAAAGAAGAAGCATTCACAACTTACTTCAAAACTCTCGGAGACAGGTTCTTATGCGGTGGTGACTGGAACGCTAAAAACGTCCACTGGGATCACGATTAACCTTACCTAGAGGCCGAGAAATGAAAAGAAGCTTAGACAAAAACAAACTATATGTACTGAGTTCTGGTGAACCCTCGTATTGGCCTACAGACTCTAATAAAACACCAGATCTCCTAGATTTCTTTGTATATAAAGGACTACCAAACCATTACTTAAGTGTCGAGTCTTGTCTAGACAGCAGCTCAGATCACACACCAGTAATAGCCACAATAAGTACTACCATACTTGAAAGACCAGTAAAGGAGCGTTTACACACAAAAAACACTGATTGAAATGCATTTAGAGAATATATTGACGAAAACCTCAACCTAAAGGTGACACTCAAAACAAAAGATGACATCGAGAAGTGTGCAACAACATTGACAAACCTAATACAAACTGCAGCCTGGAAATGCACACCGGTTACAACACCAAACCAAGGAAATAGGAACGTACCCAAGGATATAAAAGCAAAGATCTTAGAGAAGAGAAGGCTTAGAAGAGTATGGCATTGTAGTCGACATCCCCAGGATAAAAGAGCATTTAATAAAGCAGCAGCCAACCTGAAACAATACCTTAAAGATATTGAAGAAGAAACACTACAGGATAAACTAGTGAACTTGAATCCTCAAGCAAAAAATGATTACTCGCTCTGGAAAACAGTCAAAAGTAGTAAGGTTGCTCCTCGGGTTGCACTGCATCCCATTAAAAATAGAGACACCACTTGGGCTAGAACGGATAAAGAGCGAGCTGAGGCATTTGGAGAATTCCTGCATGGTGTCTTTACTCCGAATGGCGGCGATGCAGAAACCGAAAAAGAAATACAGGACTACCTGGAAACTGATTTACAACTAAGCCTCCCAATTCTAAGCTGTTCACCCCGCGAAGTTCATAGAGAAATAAAAGGACTGGAGTTAAATAAAGCTCCTGGCTTTTGTCTGATAACAGCCGAAATTTTGCAACAACTTCCTAAAAAAGCTATAGTTGGTATAACACAGCTTTTTAATAGCATATTTAGGATTGGACATGTCCCAAGAATATGGAAGATATCGGAGATCATCATGATCCCAAAGCCTGGCAAACCCCCCCACCTCGTGTCCTCCTACAGACCAATTAGTCTCTTACCAACCTTGTCAAAACTCTTTGAAAAGATCATCTTACGAAGGCTAACGCGCATACTCAACGAAAACGAACTTATCCCTGAACATCAGTTTGGCTTCAGAATGGGCCACTCAACCATAGAACAGGTTCATCGTGTTGTCAATAAAATAAGAGAATCTCTCGAGAAAAAGCAGTACTGCTCAGCTGTCTTTCTCGACGTACAACAGGCGTTCGATAAGGTTTGGCATTTAGGCTTGCTTTTTAAAATGAGGACTCAATTGCCACATAGCTTGTATTTGCTGTTGAAATCTTACTTAGAAGATAGAATATATAGAATTAAAGTCAATGACTCCTACTCCATCTTTTATGACATAAAAGCCGGGGTACCGCAGGGTTCCATCCTGGGTCCTACTTTGTACCTTATGTTCACTGCAGACATACCCACAACAGAAAACGTCCTATCTGCCACCTTCGCTGATGACACTGCTGCACTCTGCAACCATGAAGACCCAAATGTGGCATCCCTGGCTCTGCAAAGCCACCTGAATAAGGTCCACAAATGGATGGAGAAGTGGCGCATCAAGGCAAGTTCTGGCAAATCAGTACATGTCACCTTCACCTTGGGGAAGGCAAACTGTCCTGCAATTAGACTTGGCAACGATGTCCTGCCCCATCAAGACTCTGCTAAATACTTGGGTTTGCACCTTGACAGGAAGCAAACATGGAAGACTCATATTCAGAAAAAACGCGAAGAATTGAACATACGGCTCAGAAACTTAGAGTGGTTAATGGGCAGAAGATCTCATGTCACTATGGAAAATAAAATGCTCATCTATAAAACCATAATCAAACCAGTTTGGACATATGGAATTGAGTTATGGGGAACAGCTAAAACCTCAAATGTGGAGATCATACAACGGTTCCAGAACAAAGCACTCAGAATGATAACAGACGCACCTCTATTCATCAAAACCAGTGAATTACATGAGCACACACAGATGAAAACAGTAAGGGAAGAAGTCGCACACAGAGCAAGAACATATAAAGACCGCATAAAAGTACACTCTAATACCCTGGCAACAGCACTATGTGAGCCAATAAGTTACAGAAGGCTCAAAAGATCACATACATGGGACTTTGTTAGTAAAACAAAATACCAATCCAATATGAGACAGTTTCCTTACTGGAGGAACGGCTCTCTCCTGTCAATAAATCACACAAAACATCTGTTAAGGGCTTGCTGAGCCGATTGCATGATGAAATCTACAAAAAAAAAAATAAAAAAAAAATAAAAAATAAAAAAAAAAAAATAAATAAAAAATTTGTTCGGGAGCTGCGATGCCTTAGACAGATACATACACAGACACGTCAAACTTATACCTAACACCGCGGCGTTTTGGCGTCGGGGGTTAAAAACATCGAATAACTAGCGGCAGCCTGTGCGGCTTCGTACGCGTCGACTTAGAAAGACTAAGCCTAGCAATAAATATACCTAGATGTTTGGTTTTACCCCTATCTCCCATAAACTTCGAAACCAAAAAGTAATCCATATATTAATCCAACAGGCCTAGCATGCGCAATACGTCTAAAGATAATTTATTAGTACACCTCCATACCAATGAGCATACATTTTAATTTTCAAGTTTCTTATTTCAAAAACATATGACGTTCGAACTATCATAACGTATGTTACCTTTACGTTAAACCTATGTTGTATAACCTAAATTAGCTCTTATGCGCACAATAAGGGCGGTATGAAGTCCAAAGTGCGTAGTCCAATGCGCTTTTATCTGTTCATGCCTAAATAACACCAATTTGCATAATATGAAGAATAAGTTACAAGAATCTAAACAAGCGGTGTATCTATGTGATTAAAAATTTCTTTTATCATGCAACCAAGAATTTACCAACAGGCCTAGCATGGGCCACTCGCAGGCCTACAAGATACATTGTGTTCAAATTAAGCATGACATAACCAATTCACACGTTTTACGAATAAATGACGTCCTTCCTTCTGAACTCTGCTAAACTTTGATGTACTATATCATTATTGATTTTTATTGATATACTAAAGCAAATAAAATGTTTTCATTGGATTTCGAAAATCTAACTTAAATATAATCATTGTTTTTGTATGCAGCATCACCACTATTCTAGTACAAAGAACAGAAGAATTATTTTGCTTTACCTATATTTCTCTGCTTGTATTAAAAAAAATTACAAAACATTATGATTGCCACCATTTATTATTACATGTTGTATTTTTCTCAATCAACTAGTAACACTGGAAATAAGAATAATATTTATATGAAATTCACACATAACAGCATAACAGGGCATGCCTTTGGATCATTGATTGATTTGTCAGAAATATGGTATTTTCATGTATGTAACTATTTGGTTTTTTAATTGTAAAAAAATAATACTATGGCAGTCCTACAGAGCATGGTCAAATGTTTTTTTTTCATATTAATGAACTTGTAAACTACAGTTGGATTAGCCAAAAATTGAATATATACTTATTTCTTGTACCGTATTTGGTCAAACATTGAATAAAATACATTAACACGGGGAGTGTTCTCCACTGACAAGCTGTTTCATACTCAATTTCTATTCACTTGTGTAGCAAAAAATATTGTCATTGTATTTTAAAACGAACTAACAGTCTTAATATAATCACTGTTTTTTTCTAAGTCTATTATTACTAAGAAGATGGACATTTTTGTGAATTTAAATATTAGACAATATCACATGCTCTTGAATTTAGGAAATTATAACAAATTATGGTACCACATAGATAAACATCCAGACACATGATAAACACAAAGGGCTATAATTAGTTACCTATGTACTATTACACGCACTAGTAGGTATAACTCAAGTAAGTACCTATTTTAATGCATTACCTTTAACTAACAACTACGTTTGATGATATTGTTAACATGTAACTGCGAATGTTTACGTTAACCACATACGCCCAACCTCTAGTAGTTTACTAAATGAATGATTCAACAATTATTTAGGTTGTGTTAGAAAGACATAGGTAACTTATTTACATGAGTAGCCACACAACTATCATCCAGGCGCCGCCCATTAATAGAGAAAAAAAAAAGAAAACAGCAATATTTTTTTAAAAATCGAAGGCTCGATGTTAAAGGTTTGGGTCTAAACAGCCTCTTTATTGAGACCCTGAAATTATTATATACCTTAGCCGCTTAGTAACTACAACCTAAAACAATACCTATTAGAAAACATGACGTAATAACTTACCCAATATAATTTTCCGGCGGCTAGCATGCGGCTCCTCCGTATAAACCCACTCGAAATCGCTCCTAGACACTTTTGCACCCATTTTATTGCACTTTCACAACTCAAAGATCATAACAAACAGTCAGCTTGCGTAAATTAATATCCTAAATGTATAACAGGAGTATTTCAAGTAAAATAACAGTACGCTGCGACGATAAACGCAAAATAAATATTAATTTACACAGCGATCACGTAGCCATCGCCAGACGTCGCGCACACAAGTCAATGTCAAACAAAGTGTCAAATTGACAACTGATTGCAAAGGCGCGACTGGTCGCATCGCAACAATAGAGGGGCGCCTAGAGAATGAGTGAATGACCAAATCATCCTTGACCTTGTTCAGCAGTCACGTGTTTGTAATGGTTTCTCTTTTATCTCCTAATAATCTTAAGCTCATTTGCACCAACTTGACTCTAACGGTAAATTTAGGTTAGGAGCTTAGGTTAGGTGGGGTGGTCTGGGTCGGAATACCTCCTTGTGTGCCTGCTTGTTATTGGTCTCGCGAATCCGATGGAAGTGGTAGCAAGCGGGCCTGGTGCACCCGGAGCAACGGAGGCTAACGACGTCCTCTTTATGGTCTCTCTAGTCGACGGCCGAAGTTCCGAAGTGGATGGTTGGAGTGGGGGGGGGGGCAATTTTCACCCAAGATTAGAGGGGTCTGCGGGAACCAGATACGCCGGGCGTGAGGTAGGCCTGCCACGCTGGCAGAATAAAAAGAGGTTAGCTTAGTTGCCAAATCATCTCCCCCGCTGGGTTGCGCATCATGTAGCGATGGGGGAGCTCAGTTACCCTATGGTTGAGGCTGGCCTTGCCACCCGGCCTCCGATATTGCACAGGGTAAATCGAAGACAGATCCCGAGCTGAGCCGCGGAGAGCAGGTGGCTCTCTGTGGCAAGCCCACAAGGTGGATCGCTGAGGAAGAGGAGGACCTCGGTGTTTCGTTGCCGGCCTCCCTGTCCTCCGCGACCCAGCAGTGGCCCGCTGCCGCGCGGGGCGCGTCGTTGTTGGCCGCGGAGAAAGAGGAGGATGCGGTCTTGCGTTACCGGACTCCCTATCCTCCGCAGCCGGTGTCTCGGGACTCCATCTGACTATTAGAGGGAGAGCGGAAGTGAGAATCTCGGGTGTCCGCAGTGGCAGTAGGCAGCGGAGCCGCACAACAGATCCGCTGCTGGGACCGGAGACGCCAGGCGTGGGGTAAGGCCTGGCGTCCGTTACCTCGGTCTCGAGGGCGTGGGGCGTGTCAGGTGGCCTAAAAAATTGTTGGGTGACCCAAGTAACGCCTCTTAACTCGTTTGTAATAAAATAATCAGTTCAAATTAAAACAGCAGACGACCCCTTCATTCCATTTTCGATATTTACTTTATTATCTTGTCTTAAAACACGTTTAGTTTTGTATGTAATAGGTTTTATCAGTAATATCTCCATAGAAGCTTCGTATAAGAATTTACATTGTCTTATTATCTGACGACCTCGGTGGCGCAGTGGCTAAGGTAGGCGCCTAAAGCGCGTAAGGTCCCGGGTTCGATTCCCGGTCAGGTAAATTTGGAAAACGAACTTTTCTCAATTGACTTGGGTCTGGGTGTGCTGGGATGACGCCCCCAGTTAGTATCCGTCGTCTGGTACTCATAGTACAAGGGAAAACCTTAGGTTGAGACCAGGTGATTGGTGTGATTGTCTGGCGCATTTATACATTTATACGTTTATTAACCGACTTCAAAAAAAGGAGGAGGTTCTCAATTCGATGGTTTATTTTTTTTTGTATTACCAAGATTTATTTAAAAAGGTTCCATCTTCTTGGCAAATAAATTATTTTCTTTACATGATTGATTGATTGACACATTAAAACCTGTGGTATTTCCTAGGCATTCTGCGAAAATTGGTTGCAAAAGCTAAACAAATGACGATGATATGCAGGTTATGTCAATAGCTTACATTTACAATTTTGCTTTATCATTGTTTTCAAACTTCATAGGTTTTATGAATCTATGAAATGTTTATCCACTTATCATTATGTAACGTGTCATAATACCGTAAGGTGCGATGTAGATATAATTAATTCGTTATTAATCTTCTCTTTTAGATAAAATTAAAATTAAATTTTAATTTTTATCTAAAGGAGAACTCAGTAGTTTACAAAAAAAGCTAATTTTATTACTAATTTTGCACCAAGACATACAGCTAGATCAATTAATTGAAAAAATAATAATAATGTAAGAGTTAAGGAGAAATATTTTTGTATAGGTACATTTTGGCTCACGTGTACGCCTGTTTCTTTTGGAGAGTAAAAAGGGTGTGCGAGTCTGTACTATTTCCCTACAAAGAGACTCCATAGCTCAACCATGCTTACGCATAGGTAAGCGTAATACGTTACTATGGCGGTCAAGAGACCGCCATAGTAACGTATTACGCTAATCAAGAGATTAGCTGTCTTTTTAATTTCTTTTAAGGCGAAGGCGAAACTTGATAATTTTCTTCGAACTTTTTGAATATGCGCCTTCCCGTTAAGGTGTGTATCAATTACTAACCAAGGAGGGTGTATTCATTATCAAGTTCTAATTTGACATTATTGAAGCTTAAGTTTATTTTAATTGTAAGTTAAGCTTATTCATAGTGTTGCTTTTTCGAGGATGCGACCGAGCCTTTCCTCTAGATCAACATTATTTAGACTTGAGGTAAGGATTGAGAAGATTTATTTGTGACACAAAAAATTTTGGAAATCCGTCATTTTCTGGCGGTGGTTATCTTGGATTTGAAATTTATCATTATCAATATATTCTGCTCGTCAAGCCCTTTTAAATGATACTCATATTGTGGGACTTGTGTTAAAACAGGCAATCCATAATTTTGGCACCGATGCCATAATGGATCGATTTTTATCAAACACAGCTTAGAATACTCCCGACTTATTTATCTTTCAGACAAAAAAATCAAAATCAAAATCGGTTCATTTGTTAGCGAGTTGCGATGCCATAGACAGATACACACACGCAGAGAGAGAGACATTTCAAATTATAACACCGTCGTTTTTTTAATTATAGTTTAGTCTCCAGACTATAAAAAAAATCTAGTTTAAATCTGGCCAAGAACTTGTCGGAAATGTGTTTCGTATGAAGGGTTCCGTTCTATATATCACAGTTTGTATGTTTATTTGTATGGAAAACTTCGTAAATATTAATTATTAATATTAACCTGTATCTAACTATCAACTTCATTTAAGATTTCATTAATAGAAAAAAATAACTTGAAAAACTAAACAAGATAATAATATGTTAAAAATACATGTACTCGTAATTTTTAGCTGGGTTTACTTTTTAATACGAATTTTATTTTGCGATTCACTTCTTCCGTAATTTAAGTTTTGGCGCCATTGCCGTAGACGTTTTAGTTCTTTTTTAGAACGAATGAATGATAATTATGAGCGGAGTACACATTAAAGCGAGTTCCGACCGCACATCGGAAAAAATGTAGGACGGTTGGAAAGATTTTATAGTCTGTTGCACTGTTGATAACCATAGACAATTGTTTGACGGCTCGCTCGCTGCCATAAACAAAGAAAAGTATTCTTTCCAAAGTTTGTGTGTGAACATGGCGGTCGGTAAAAATAAAGGCCTGTCGAAAGGCGGTAAAAAGGGTGTTAAGAAGAAGATGTAAGTCTGCAATAAACTCAAAATTTGTTAGTTTATTCGTCTATCTATTGAATTAATTTATGAATCGAGTCCCAGTTACTGTGATTGTTCATGTATTTGCCGATACAAGTTGGACATCTCGTGTCAAGTGAAGTTTCATGTGTACTGTATCTTCTGAAATTACGATAGAATCTCCTTATTACTGCCTTTGAAAGTTATAAGTCTTCTTTCATTGAATCCTGCATAAGTCGCTAAGTGATTAACAAAGTCTGGAATTCTGGTGAGTGAATTTGAGGTTATGTTTTAACTAAGTTTCGTATTTTGTTTTCAGCGTCGACCCGTTCACACGCAAGGACTGGTACGATGTTAAGGCACCGTCCATGTTCAATAAAAGACAAGTGGGAACCACCCTCGTGAACCGTACCCAGGTCAGTAATATTTGAATTGTAACCTCAAAAATAGTGTTTTGTATGTCGCGTGGTATTTTCCAAATTATACATCAAGTTCAGGTCTTGGCATCTCATGAGGCAGCTTGACTGATCACGTGATCATAATACTGTTACTAGAAGTACAATTTCAAGTTTATTTTGGAGAATACATTATTCGGGGAAAATGGTCGTGTAAGGTCTAGGTCTAGGCCACTAATTTGAGGTTGATTTTTTACGAACCTGAAATCTGTAAATTACTAATTTTTAGTTCATCTCGAATTCATTTGAAACGGTAACAGAATACAATGTACCATGCTAGATTTATTTTAAAGCTTGACTACACATTTGCCATTTTGGATGACAATCTAACTAAACTGTGTGCCACCCCTTCTGATCTCTGTTATAGTCATACTGTTTGTGTCATTTTAAATTGAAATGCCAGTTGCAAATACAAACCTGGGTTTAATTTTTTTTTATAGCCCCGATTTGTGTCAGTGCCCTTACTGGTGTTTTTACCAATAATGTTTTAATTAACTAACATTGCCACCCTTAGCTTTTTATTTTCACCTTTTTTGCTTCTATGGTAATGCCGCACTGGCAATGGATGTAGCAATTAAAGCTAACATTGACATATATGTATACTAATTTACGCTCCAGATTACAATATCAAAATTTGGATAGTGATTAAAATGTCTTCCTGTATGAATAGGAAACACCAAGAACAATTTAAAACACAATGATGATCCACCTAGCTCGCAATGACACAGAACTGATGAAAACATTTGTTCCCTTTTGATTTACTGCTGAAAATTATAAATGCTCACATGAACTATGTACAATTTTATGAGTGTAAGATATTGACCTGTCTATTTCTGTTCAAGGGTACCAAAATCGCGTCCGAGGGTCTGAAGGGACGTGTGTTTGAAGTGTCGCTGGCTGACCTTCAGGCTGACACTGATGCTGAGAGGTAAAAATCTATTAAAACACCACTAGTTTAAAGTTTTTCGTTGACACAAAACTATGTCAATCTACAATCTTTGGATTTTACCAGCTTAAACACCAGTAGATAAAAGTTTTTGGTACAAACAAAACTGAATAATTGTTATGCTGTATGCTTTTTTGACAATACTATAGTAGGGCCTCGACAATCCGGCCTCCCGCTTGTTCGCTGTAATCCGGCTGGGCAATAAGATTTGCAGGGGTGGGGACGGCGTGTGTAGGTGCGGGTTGTCCCAAGTTCTTTTGGCTAATTGCTGGGCCAACGTTAACGCATCCCTAATTGACAAATTATGAGAGAATTTACCCCCCTGCATTTTGTCACAAAAATGACAACCCAGAAGTTGATGTTCCTTTAGCACACAGCTTTATAACGGGTTGAGAGGATGCAATGATCCTTAAATAAGTGAGAGAAGCTTAAGAATGGGCTGCTGGTGATACTGACGGCGAGTTACAAAGATATTAAGTGTTTTTAAACATTACGTACTATAGTCCGGAGGCCTCGATAATCCGCAAGAGGTCTTGTTTTTACCTCTTTGAATTAACGAAGTCCTACTGTATCTCCAAAAGTTATTTAAGGTTTGTTAATGAGCCTAAACAAATGTCAATTTATTGTTCGTGACAATGGTTCATTTTTGGGAAATTTGTTTTGGCAAACCAAATTAAGTTAGTCTACTGTTGATTGTCTGATAATATGATATTGGTATGCTATCCGATTTTGTTATCTCGCAAAAAAAAGTAGACATTGAACATGTAAAAATTGTAATAACATAAGCAGTCAAAATTAGGGAAATATTAACTTGCGCTTGTTAGTGCAATGAGCAATTACATGCATTTCATTTACAAAATTTCTTCCGCATTCCTGTTAAAAAAATATATTATGTTGCCACCTGCCACAAACTCTTATGTTTCATATAGCTACTGCAGTCCAGCTATATGTGAGCTGTTATAGCTCTCATATCGTTTCAAACTGCAGATATTAAATGCGGTCACACAATGCAGCGCCTTTGTGCCCGTGTATACTGGCCCTTTGTGTCATTGATACAAATTTATTTTTTACAATACAAACTATTTTGTGGATAAAAGCTAAAGCTAGTTCATAAATTATTATGAATCTAAAATTATTGCTCTGACCAAAAAGTGGTTGAGACACATTATTTTGCTCACTGGCATTCGATTTTTTGATGAAGATATAAAATTAAATTTAAAAAGTGAATTTATTATCAGTTTTGTAATAAAAAGTAGTGAGCAACGTTTGAACATTTTGCCCGTAATAATACTGAATCATTCCGTCTGTTTGTTGCAGATCTTTCCGCAAGTTCCGCCTGATCGCTGAGGACGTTCAGGGCCGCAATGTGCTCTGCAATTTCCACGGTATGGACCTCACCACTGACAAGCTCAGGTATGTATGTCACTTATATTCAAAGGTGTTCTGAATGAACCAACATGCTGATGAACGGAATGCCATATACATTTGATAGACAATTAGGTGGATGATTTTTAATTAATTATGACATAACTAGTTATTTCCTGCGACGACGCCCGCGTTCTTTTGAAAGTAAAGGGTATTTAAAGTGTACTATATCGTAATCGAGTATCTGATCTTTCTTTTACCAAATTTCATACAAAACAGTTCAGTAGTTTTACATTCTTACAACTTTTCATGTTTATTATATGACTATTTTAGAAAATCATTATCTTGGTTCACAAAGACTCTATTACCGCACCCATAAACGAACTCTCCGCATGACCCAAAGGTTGACTGGTAGAGAATGCCCATAGCATTAAGTCCACCTGTTGTACTTTTTTTTGTGCAATAAAGTTTTTAAATAAATAAATAAAGACATATCAGGATTCAAGCCATTATATGCTCATAAACTGTCCAAGGATTAAAACAGTAGCAGGGCTGAGGTGTCATCCCAAGCATACTTGTAGTAATGATTCCACATCTTATGATTTAAGAAAGTATGGAATGGTAGAGTGATAAAAATATTGTTTAGAAGACATAAGGTATGAATGCCCTTTGACGGCGGGCAGCAGGTCGGACTTTGGCGTCGCGTTATCTCTGAGGACCCGGATTTGATTCCCGGTCGGGTTAAAATTAACCAATCTATATTGTCTCTGGTCTGGGTGTTGTGGTACCGTCGTTGTTTCTGATATTTGTAACACAAGTGCTACTAGCTACTAATAAAGAATCAGCAATATTAAAGTTTACATAAATAGACTGTTGTAAATAAGTAACTTCAGAATATTTAAGTTAACATGGATTAACTCTCTTTAGCTTCCATAGAATCAGAACGATGTTTGTAATGTTGTCCATTATTTATATATATTTAAATATAATGCTAGTGTGATGTGTCACCTTTTACCTTCTGCGAGTTAAATATCATGTCAAACAAGATTTTGCAGCCCAGCTATACGTAGATATGCTCTGTGCACTTCGTATCGTTTCAAGCTGCATAAAATACTGCTGTCACATAATGCAGCGCCTCAACATATATATATGAGGAGGTCATTTATGTCACTGCTACAGGACCATTATTTTTTAAACTTTTTTACTTACTTTTGAATGTTCGAACAATATCTTTTTCTCATAAAAGTACTAATAAATAGGAAAAAGGCAATTATCCCAATGGGTGCAGTCGTCTTCTATATTAATATATCCATTCTAATATATCAGAGATTAATTTATATTTAAGAATAAGAATTTATTTATTAGCACACACAATCAATGAACAATACACAGACAAAGACACGGAACAGATAAAAGGTAAAGTAAAAGTAAATTAGCAAACAAAGAAAAATAAAAAACAAAGTGATTTGAGTTATTTGAGATTGCATTAAAAAAGTACCAAGTACAAATTCTTGATGACCTCAGTATCAGAGTCAAACGAACCTGACCTTTTCATTGCGTTATTTCTTGAGATCCCGGATTCGATTCCCGGTTGGGTTGCTAAGGAAAATTAACTTATGTATTTTGTCTTTGGTCTAGTTATGGTACTGTCGTTGTTTTTGGTTTCTGAAACACAAGCGCTTTAGCTACTGTTCACAGAATCAGTTAGTCTTAGTATGAATGTGTTAAAATACAAACTTTCGTGTAAATAAAAATTTGAAAATGATTATTTACTAAGTACACATATTATTATTAATTTTCATCTCCGTTTCACAGATGGATGGTCAAGAAATGGCAGACTCTCGTCGAGGCAAACATTGATGTCAAGACCACCGATGGTTACCTGCTGCGTGTTTTCTGCATTGGGTTCACCAACAAGGACTCCCTGAGCCAGAGGAAGACATGCTATGCCCAGCACACACAGGTAAAACTTGTTTTAGATCAGCGTTTCTTTATCTGTGGTCCGCAGACCATCTATGACAATGTATGGTAACAATCGCTTGTCTGCGCCTTAAGATAATGTGAAGCTATGACTGGTACTTAGGTCTAGATTTAGGCATTAGCCTAGGTTCGTCAACATTGATTTAAGTTTATTTGGAGAAAAGTTTACGATTCAATGTTTTAGATTAAATTTTAACCAAATTGTGTCCCTATTTCTCTTTCAGATCTGTGAATTCTCAAATTCATAAAATAAATTGTATATTGTATGGATTATTTGCATATTTATAAAAATTGTGAAAAAGCATATTTTGTTTCATAGATAGATATCATTTTTACTTCTAGTCTATCAATTATTTATCACCAATACACAATAATTATTCGTAACCTGATGGTTAATGGATGGATGAATAATAATGTTTTTACGCTAGTCTTAGCGTAAAAACATGCTTTTTTGGCTGTCGCTTAAAATATTACCAGATCAATCGTCTAAAGTTGATTGAATAGCTTTAATTGATTGTTATTTGTGGTATGGTAACCCATTAAAATAATTAATCGATGTTAGAAAGTTTCTTCGATCGAGATCGACTAATCTATCGTTTCCGACGATGTCTGGTCTAGTAACACCCTGATATCTACTTGTTAGAGTATTTAACACTAAACACATGCAATGTTAACAGGTGCGCGCCATCCGTAAGAAGATGTGCGAGATTATCACGCGTGACGTCACCAACTCTGAACTCCGCGAGGTGGTTAACAAGCTGATTCCTGACTCCATCGCTAAGGACATCGAGAAGGCCTGCCACGGCATCTACCCGCTCAGGGATGTGTGCATCAGGAAGGTACGTGGCCAAAATGATAATCAATATTAAATAGAGATGCAACGGATATCCGGTTTCCGGCCATTATTTTACTATTCGGCCGAATACCGGATAGTTACGTACTATCCGGCCGGATACCAGATAGTGAAACTGTTTGGTAATTAAATGAGAAAAATGGTTAGTGTATACAAGAAAACAACAACAATCTATTCAGCAAATTAGGCGGGCGCACGTATACTGCATACGAAATAGTTCCGTACACTCGTTTCTTTGCTAGAAAACGGTCCGCGCGAACCTACAATACGTAACAGGTTAAAACCTGGACGACGCGCCCGCCGACAAACTAAAATTTAGGTATCGTTTGGCAGGCTGAATATCCGGCGGCCGGATACCGGATATTCGGCCTGATCACCGGCCGGAAATCCGGTATCCGGCCAAACAAATATCCATTGCATCTCTAATTTTTGAATTTTACGACCTCTGTTGCCGAAAGCCGAACGTGCTCTCTAAGGTCCCGGGTTCGATACCCGGCCGCGTCAATTTGGAAAGCGAACTTTTCCATATGGTCTCTGTTCTGATTGTTGTGGTACTGTCGTTGTTTCTAATTTCTGTAACACAAGTGCTTAAGCTACTTATCACAGATTTAGAGCAATGTAGGTATGTGATGTTTTCCAATATATGTGAAAGTTTACTTAAATACTCTGTTGTAAATAAGTAACTCCACAATATTTAAGTTAACAAAGATTTATTATTCACGAGATGAAATAACAAGTTTAGCACAACAGAGATTCAACAAGAACAGGAAACAACACTACGCCACAAGTGACATTTTACAGAATTAAAGTTTGTTTAGAAATAGATTTAACATTTATTATGGATTCCGTCGTTTTGGAGTTGAGTGACACACGTTTGTTTAACAACTTCAGTTTTCCGGTGATAATTACGGGAGTTTTTCGTCCTTTTTGAGTGTCTACCATTAAGTTCTTGTGTGTTTTGGTATTGGGTGAGTTAAAATTAACTAACATTCCTCTTAAATATTATTTATTCAGTGTTTTATATATCTAACCTAACTTTCCCTTGACTTTCCAAAAAAAAAATGGATATTCCTCCAGATCCACCTGACCCTCCTGATGGGTCGCAAGATATTTTCGCGAGTCAAAGTAGCAAACCAGCTTCGGAGGCACGAAAACATAAACTCTCTTCATCAGCTTCTGGTGCCAAGGGCAACCCAGATAAACGCCAACGAAATATAATCGACTCCGAATCCTCATCTGTCTCCTTACAGACCCTGTACACTCACACGAGTTTCACAGAGTCCAAGACATATGGTGAAAATGACTCCGGTCCATTTTTAGTCCATGTTTCCCGCATTGAACCCCACCCTGCTGCAGGTACCACTATCCGGGCAATCAAGTTCGGCCAACTGATTTATAAAAACAAGATTAAAAATATATGTAAAGATGGGATAAAAAACATAGGTCGCAACCGCATATCCGTAGAATTTAAAACAGGTCCTGATGCGAACAACTTTGTTTCCTCCCATTTTCTGTCCGAAAACCAATTTAATGCAATTATTCCAACATACAACGTAACACGAATGGGCATAGTACGAGGTGTACCTGTGGACTTATCCTTGGATGAGTTCATAGAGTCTGTGGAGTTGCCAGCGAACTGTGGCATTATCCTTAAAGCCAGGAGACTGAACAGGAAAACCATTGTTAATGATAGTGTAAACTGGACACCAACTCAGACCATTGTTTTAACTTTTTCTGGGCAGGTTCTCCCAGAAAAAATTTATAGCTTCCATACATCTCTTCCAGTTCAAACATACCAACTCCCCACGATCCAATGTCACAACTGCTGTAGATTTGGACATGTCAAAACTCAATGCCGATCACAGCCTCGCTGCTTCCGCTGTGCTAAGGAACATTCCGGAGATACTTGTAACATCCCAGATTCATCTGCTACCTGTGTACTGTGCAACGGAAGACATTTGGCAACCACTGGAGCGTGCCCCGAACAATCCAGACAAAAAAAAATCAAGTTAATGATGTCTCAAGAGAGCATCTCTTACTTTGAAGCGTCTGCCCGTGTACCGAAGGTCAACCGACCATATAGCGAAGCTACCAAAGACTTTGTCCCTACTCAACTAATGTCCCCCCAAAATTCGCCACGTTCGTTACCTCACGCTTCCCCCCCCATGTCCCAATCTTACCGCCGCCCCATTACCGCTAGCCCACGAGTGAGGACCCCCCTCGCTAAAGGGTATGACAGACAAGCTCACCAAGCTATTATTAACACCCCGCCTTCTTCCCTTTCCAATGGTTGTGCCCTCCCTAATCCCTTCGAAATATCTCCCTCACAGAGTGGAGATGACAAAATTATTGAAACCCTACTTAGTTCCGTGTTCCACATTCTATCGAAATTTAGTGATGCTATACCGCCCAACGTCGCCTATTATCTTTCAAGATTAGTTACTTTAATTCCTCCCGAAGCTCTCAATCAAAATGGCAAAGATGGCGACTTGCCAGTTCCTCCAATGGAACTGTAAAAGCATTCGTCATAAAAAGAGCGAGATTATGTACATTTTTAACAAATACTCTGTGACAGTCGCTGCCATCTCTGAGACATGGCTAATCCCAGACTCACGTTTTCGGGTTTCTGGCTATGCCTGCCTCAGGGATGACAGAGATGATGGTTATGGAGGTTGTTCCCTCTTAATTAAAAAAAATTATGTTTATAATTCTCTGAGTATCCCCTCTCACAGTCCAACGTTTAATGTTGTGGCTGCTAGAGTGGCGGATATCTCATTTGTATCTATTTATATTCCTCACCCCTCTCCTTCTATTATTCCCGAGCTAAACTTAATTTTTTCCTCTCTTCCTTCCCCTATCTTCCTTCTGGGGGATTTTAATGCACACCATACTGCTTGGGGATCACATTCCTGCGACTCTTTTGGTATTCTCTTAATGGACCTCTTTGAAGACCTAAACCTGTGTATTCTGAACGACGGCTCCCCAACGAGATTAGTTCCCCCATCCCAAGACCCCCGTTCAGCAGTAGACCTTACTGCTTGCTCCCCTAACCTAGCATCCCTATGCTCATGGATGGTTCTTGGACAATCACATGGCAGCGACCACTTTCCCATCATTACCTCTAAACCTCTCTCTGTTTCCCCTTTAATTTCTCCACCTCCTCTCCTCAGGTACAAAATCAAAGATGCAGACTGGTCCAAGTTTTCTAGCCATGTTGACCGATTATGTAGTTCTTCCTTTAATGCTTCGGCTCCTCTCGAGGATAGTTATTCGTCATTCGTAGAGGCCCTAACATCTGCCGCTGATGCAAGCATCCCTCTGAAGAAACCTAACCGAAGAGGCCTAGCTCCCCCCCCTTGGTGGGACTCTGAATGCTCAAGGATGGTTGGACTTCGGAGGGAAGCTGAGAGACAGTATAAATCGAATATGGATATGAATAACTATCTTCAATATAAACAAGTTGCAGCCCGCACCAAACGTACCTTAGCCAACAAAAAAAAGAAAGGATGGTTAAAATTCTGTGGAAACCTCTCGCCCAGAACTCCACCCTCGATGGTTTGGAGGAGCGTTAGACGTTTCCGCGGGTCTCTCATCGGGCCATCCCCATCCTCTAATGATCCGTCAGAATGGTTAGAAGATTTTGCAAATAAATTATCCCCTCCTACTGTTCCTCATGAAAATTGCTTCCCATCCACTTATCCTGATCTCGTTTCCCATAACAGATTTGACCACCCATTCTCCCTATCGGAACTTCACTGTGTCGTCCGAAGTCTAAAAGATTCTTCCCCAGGTGAAGATGGCATCCCCTACTCATTTATTATCCACCTTGGCCCAGCAGGAAAAACATTTCTCCTAGACTTACTAAATTTTATATTTGCCTCTGGCCGCTTCCCAGAATCCTGGAAGTCACAAATAGTGATTCCCATATTAAAACCAGGCAAAGACCCCACCAACTCTTCTTCCTACCGACCGATTGCGCTCTCCTCTACCCTGTGCAAAGTCTTTGAGCATTTAATTAAAAATCGCTTGGAATGGCTGGTCGAGAACAGAGGTCTTCTTGCCCGGTCACAATTCGGATTTCGTAAATCCAAAGGCACCACAGACAGTCTTAGTATCCTCACAACAGACATCAGAACAGCACTGTCTAGAAACGAATTCCTTGTGGGGGTGTTCCTTGACATAGCAGCTGCCTACGACAATGTCCAACTTCCGGTGCTCAAAGAGAAGATGCTTCGTATGAGTCTTCCTGAGAGGTTAGTTCATTGCGTCATAAATCTCCTAATGGGCAGATTAATCAAAATACGGTCCTACAATAATTCTCTTCCTCCCCGTTTTGTCTGGCAGGGCCTCCCACAGGGGTCTGTTTTGAGCCCGTTGCTGTACAGTATATATACACATGATCTGGAACAGTGTGTTTCCTGCTTCAGTCATATACTCCAATACGCTGATGACTTATGCCTATACTCATCCGGTAAATCTATTGAAGATGTCTCTCACCGTCTCAATTCGGCGCTATCTTATTTAAATTATTGGTTGGAAGAGCATAGCCTACACTTATCCGTTCCTAAATGTAACATCGTGGTATTTACAAGAAAAAGATTAGTCCCAGATTTAGAAATAATTTGCAATGGCCACCCCCTCACAGTTAAGGAAAATATTAAGTTTCTGGGAGTCACTTTAGACTCTAGAATGACTGGTATCCCTCATTTTAACAATGTGATCCAAAAATGCGAACAAAATTTAAATATACTGCGATCTCTTTCAGGTGTCTGGTGGGGGTCCCACCCTTACTCGCAAAAATTGCTCTATAACTCTATTGTTCGGAGCCACCTTGATTATGGGTCTTCTTACTAGAACCCTGCAGTAAGGACGCCCTGAACAAAGTCGATAAGATCCAAGCAAAAGGCCTAAGGATAATCTTGGGAGCTATGAACTCATCCCCAAAACATGCCCTACAGGTAGAGTGTGTGGACCCCCCTCTAGATCTCCGCCGTCAATACTTGTCAGACAGATTCATATTCAAAGTCAAACAATCTGCTTGTCATCCTCTTCATTCCCGTCTTCAAGATCTGTCTGATCTAATCTCGGATCCTTCTTGCAAATATTGGACACATAAAGAACCTCCAAGAATTGTCACTAGTTTTAGAAAGATTTCTTCTTTGACTTACCCGATGATACATTTCAACATAAACCCGATTTTCCAAATTGAATATGAAGCCTTGATCTTTGAACCCCGGATAATTCTGGATTTCGGTATTTCGAAGAAAGACCCTACTGCTGACCTCAAATTCACTCAAAACGTGAGCAAAGATTGGCAACAATGGCTACCCATATTCACAGACGCCTCTAAAATGGCAGATGATAGCCCGGTAGGCAGTGCAGTCTGGATTCCAAAATATCAGGTTCTTCTCAGTTTTAAATCGGCAAAAGAAACGACGGTTTTTACAGGAGAGGCAGTTGCTATCGTAGAGGCAATTTCTTATGTTCTTTCCCATAAATTAAGTAAGTCAATTATCTTCTCGGACTCCAAAAGTTGCCTTCAAGCGATTACTAGCAACTGTTTCAAGTCAAAATTTATAAGCCCCGTTATTTTAAAAATTAGAGAAGCTCTCTTCAAGTGTCACATTAACAGCATAGAAGTTGTGTTAGTCTGGATTCCCGGTCACTGTGGTATCCGCGGTAACGAGCAAGCAGACATTTGGGCCAAGGAAGCCATCTTAAACGGTACAACATCCCAATTAATTTATTCAACTGATGTTTTGCCCATGGCTGCAAAAAATATGGTTGAAAACTGGCAGAGCCGCTTTATCGAAATCTCAACCTCCAAAGCCCGGTTATATGCTAGCTTACAACCATCAATTCCGCCCAAACCTTGGTTCTTCAAAAACAAACTTTTTGAAAAACGGGTCATTTCCACCATTTGTCGTCTTCGTCTCGGTCACGCATGCACACCCGTGTTTCTATGCAAAATCAGGGTCAAAGACAATTCACTGTGCGAATGTGGCATAGATGAGGGTACCCCAGACCACATATTTTTTAGCTGTCAAAAGTATCCTTTATCTCTTTATGATATTATTCCCTCTGAAGTTCCCCGCCCTTTTAACTTTAACTTTATTTTAACTCTATCTTCTTCTAAATATATTAAATATGTATGTAACTATATTTGTATGTATGATATTAGACTATGATTTCCTCTACCCTCTGTCCATAAACGTTGTGTCGTCTTTAATGTGTTGTTCGTGTTTGTTTTAGGTTCTTAATGAAGACCTCAGGAAACAATAGCTCAAATCACCGCGCAATCTCCCTTTGTGACGTGTCTCTCTAAACACTTGACATTGGCGGAATCACTGCGTTGTTTTTAAACGCGGGATAGAGACCATATCTAAAAAAAAAAAAAAAACATTTATTATTTTAACATAGACGATGCTCACTTTCGTGCAAAAACCAATGAATATGAGATGATGAACCATCGTTACTTACACTAGTTCGCTTGTTGCAGGTGAAAGTGCTCAAACGGCCAAGGTTCGAGATCTCCAAACTGATGGAGTTGCACGGAGAAGGTGGCACCGGCAAGGGCAGGGAGGCCGGAGACAAGTCTGAGCGGCCTGAGGGCTACGAGCCTCCGGTGCAAGAGAGCGTTTAAAATAAACTTGTAAAAAGGATTTTGCTTGTTTTATTTATTCAGGTCACCCTGTAAAGCCGATCGTCCACCGCCAAATTAACTAAGTTAGTTCAACTTAGCTCTCATAGTTGAGCCAGTTTTTCATACATGTGCGTCCACGGCAAACTGCGACCTAAGCTATGTAAAATAGCTGAGCTAAGTCGAATTAACTTAGTTATGTATCCGACCTGTTACTACGTGAGCTAAACTAAGCGCCCCTCCCTTGCCTCACCCCTCTGGCGCCTGTCGCTAGTGTTGAGTGAGACGGTGAGCGATCGTGCGCAGGCATTCACTTATTTTTCGGTGAACGTATCGTTATTTCCTAGTTTAGCTTAGTTTAGTTCATTGAGCTTAGTTTTCCCTTAGTTGGCGGTGAACGATCGACTTAGTTATTGGTCACTAATGCACGGTTAAATATTTGAAAAATTATCAGTTTTAGTTACGAAAAGTAATATTTATACGAGACGTAATCTAAAAAGACTGATGATGGGAAGTGTAAATTTGAAATTAGAATGAACCACTCTTGGTCGGTTGGAGAAAAACGGATAGTAATTTTTGATACTTTAGTAATCCTAATATATTCGAACTGGGCGTAAGTAGATGATAGGATATCTGTCCTGATCTGAAACCTTAACTGGGCATCATGAATAGGGGTGTATCCAGTTGTCCCCTCTGGCGTTGTCCCCTTGAGGGACAACTGGGATTTTTTTATAAATGTCTCCCAGTTGTCCCCTCTACCCTGCGACAAGGGGGACAACTGGGACTTTAATTTTTAGACGTCCCAGTCTCCCTCACTTGAGATGTCGCCGTATAATTTTGCTAGAAGTGACAAATAATATAGCACTTGTTAGATATCATATGCCACTGGCTCGGATTATGACGAAGAGTGTCTAATGAGGAACAGGAAAAGTCAATTAAGGGAAAAATCATGATGTTAGGTATAGTTTATTATTTTATGTAAAATATAACGAGTACAACAATGTTTTCATTTAACTATACTCGGGTAAAATAAACTTTTAAGTATAGGTAAAATTAACAACTACCTTACCTTTAAACTGGGCTCTTTATATTAAAGAACTATATTTTACACCCTCGACTTCACTCAGATGACCTGGCTGACTCTTCTGTACGCATCGGCCTACGGATGAACTTGGATAAAACCAAGGTCATGTTTAATGAACATGTTCTACCGGAACCGATTGCAGTCCAAGGCGCCGTCCTCGAAGTTGTTCAAAAATATGTGTACCTCGGGCAAAAATTGCAGTTGGGTCGAAACAACCTAGAGGACGAGGTGAATAGAAGGGTTCAGCTGGGCTGGGCAGCATTTGGGAAACTACGTCGAGTCTTCTCATCGTCCATCCCACAGTGCCTAAAGACAAAAGTCTTCAATCAGTGCGTTCTACCTGTTATGACGTATGGAGCCGAGACGTGGACACTGACGGCACGACTGGTTCACAGACTTAAAGTCACTCAGCGGGCTATGGAAAGAGCTATGCTCGGTGTTTCTCTAAGGGATCGAATCCATAATGAGGTGATCCGGCAGAGAACTAAAGTCATCGACATAGCTCACAGGATTAGCAAGCTGAAGTGGCAGTGGGCTGGCCATATCAGCCGCAGAGCCGACAACCGTTGGGGTAAACGAGTTCTGGAGTGGAGACCACGCCTCGGTAAACGTAGTGTAGGACGCCCTCAGGCCAGGTGGAGTGACGATCTGCGCAGGACGGCTGGCAGGAGCTGGATGAGAGTCGCCGAAAATCGAGCAAAGTGGCGAACATTTGGAGAGGCCTATGTCCAGCAGTGGACTGCAACAGGCTGATGATGATGATGATGATGATGACTTCACTCAGAAGTTAAAAACAAATATTTCGGTAAATAAAATAGAAACATAAAGTAGCTTAGTTCAAGATGACGCCTCCGGCCATTATAAAAGTATTGTTTCTATCCCTTTCGCACATGTAAACTTAAAAGTAAATAACTCAGTTTGTCGGTGCAACGTGATTTTACCACGATCGCTCATAATGCCATGGAACGTAAATGTCATTTTTGCATGGCGGATTTCTTGAGGGAATTTTTGGAGGGGGTGTTTTAATCGTTTACCTTGAAAATTGCCTTACGGACAAACTTACGGACTTTTCAAGGTAAATGACAGTTATTTTTATATAAAACACACGTTTTGTTGTATCCGAACCACGGTCTAGGATATCTAAACAAATGCTTTATTATTTGTCACTTCTAGCATTATAGGGCAATGTCTCATGTGGGGGAGACTGGGATATTTAAAAATTTAAGTCCCAATTGTCCCCTCCATCGGTGAGACGGGGGACAACTGGGAGATCTTTATAAAAAAATCCCAGTTGTCCCTCAAGGGGACAAACGCCAGAGGGGACAACTGGGATACACCCATGAATAGTAAATATGTTTATCAAGCAAGTGTTTATGTATTGTAGGTCCGTCAATCCATTCCCCCCGAACACCATGGGGGGAGCAGACGGAGCCGCTTAAGCGGCTTTTCCGCCGGCGGCGCTGTGGAAGCAAAGGCTGAGCCGATTTCCCATAGCGCCGCCACGTAGGCGATGTGGGTCCAACCGGGGGGTTTTAGTGGGTAGCCTGGGTTGGTTGATAGGTAGGAGTCCCACACACGCCGTCACCCTCCCTCAGGGTGGCGGTACGGTGCATCAAGCATTTCCCCCGGTAAGAAAAAAAAGGTCCGTCAATGCATTTCCCTAAATTCTTAAAAAAGAGGAGGTTGAAAATTTTAACTTAAAACTACTGCTAAAAACCTTAAAATAAGGAAAGTATATCTATGCTAAAAACGAAACGTACAAACGAAATGTTTCGTCTTTGAAGATTAATTGCATGGACTTAGTATAATAAGTCCATGATTAATCGTAAGTTCCGGAGTAATAATAATAATAATAATAAATATTAGACAACATCACATACATTGCTCTGATTCTGTGGTAAGTAGCTAAAGCACTTGTGTTACAGAAATTGGAAACAACGAAGGTACCACCACACCCAGACCCGAGACAATATAGAAAAGTTCGTTTCCCATATTGACCCGACCGGGGATCGAACCCGGAACCTCAGAGATGGCGCGACGCCAAAGTCCGGCACGCTCGCCTCTCGGCTACGGAGGTCGTCAAATTGTGGTTTTTGACTTAGAATAAGGAAAGTAGTTTTTGATTTGCGCTAATCGGAAGTACCTAATTTGTTGTTTTTTAAACTCTTTAGTTGTATTTCCGTAAGTTCAGTCCTAAGGCTTAAGGTAGGTGTCATATGAACCGACCCTTAACCAAAGGTAGCAATTTCAACTTTATGAGCAGCAGGTAATTAGAAATGTTTGGAATTGCCACGATTAATCGAAAATCGGTCTATCAATCCTCGATTTAATAATGAAGAAACGTTGCTAGCATGTTCGATTCAGAGATCGATTTTTTTATAGTGTAGCAATCTATCTAAAATTTTAATACCGTGTTATGCTTCGAGCCACTAAATCTGGTGGGCCGCATTCTTCGAGCAACAAAACCATGTTCTGCCCGAAGGCCGCATGTGGCGGACCACAGGTTACCTTAAATAAGTTTTAAACTCTCTTGCGTTATTAGCGGATAATTATGACCGCAGAAGTTCATTGATGATATGACAATATTGTAGTGTGGTAAGTAATCTTTCTTAGATATAATGGGCAACAAGAAAATCAACAAATAGTTACGTTACAATACTATTGACTTGCAATTTCTATTTTCGCATGTTTTTAAACATATACTTGGCATTTCTCTACGTGACCGAATCAGGAATGAGGAAATCCGTAGACAAACTAAAGTTGCTGACATAGCCCGTAGGATTAGTAAGCTGAAGTGGCAATGGGCTAGCCACATATCACGAAGACGGTCGATGGGGCAAAAAGGTTCTTGAGTGGAGACCACGTACTACCAAGCGCAGTGTGGGACGGCCACCTACCAGATGGATCGACGACCTAGTAAAAATTGCTGGGTCTCGTTGGATGCAGGTGGCAATGGACTGGTCGCGCTGGAAATCGGTTGGAGAGGCCTATGTTCAGCAAAGGACACTAACAGGCTGAAATGATGATGTTTTTTAACAATTATCGTCTAAAAGGCTATCAGTTGGGTAAGACGGCGCCTCCGCTGGCCGGAGTCCGTCCGCCGTCCGCCCATCGTCCGATGCGTCCGACCATGGACTTAGTTTTTATTATATTAGGTCAATGCGTCCGACCGACAAGGCAAGCTTAGATCTGTGGTTGTCATTGAGCGAGACAGTTCGTTCACTGAACTTTGACTGTGGTCATTCATTCCTTTTATTTATTTACTTACTTCATTCACTCCCTCTACTTGTTTTTCCAACATAATCATACAAATTTAATTTTTAAGTAGCCGGCAGAGATAAAGTTTTAATATACGTGGCATTTGTTTGAGTTTTTATTAAGGTACGGATTAAATACATCAACGGTGCTTAATACAGGATGATTGATGAAATAATTGCAGATTCAAAATGCCAAACCGTTCAAGTAATCGCCAACAGGTGTGTATGTATAGTATTTTTAAAACTTTTGAGGTTATTAATTGTTAAGTAATTTATGACTATTACCAAGACTTTTTCTGTCTTAAGACCGTTTTTGTGATTTTTATTTTAAAGTTGATGTTCTTTTTATTCAATGTGTATTATGTCACTAAATAAAAGATTCATTTTTCTTACATTTCTGTATCTAACCTTATTTTACCAATATTAAAATTTAAGAATCCGTAAGTGGTGAGGGTAACAATTCAGTATTCTATTCAGGCCTGTGAGCAGAGTGCAGCATGTATCAAGTCACATGGCAATAGTCAAAGTACTTTATTCCGTTCGTGACCACCACCACCACGTTTACCTACTTGTTTCCGTGATCCACCTAGTTTGCTATTTCAAAGAACTGATTTGTGGTAATATGTGATTATTATCATTATTTTCTTCTTTATTACGTTTAAAAGGAACGATAAAGCTAGTACAATGCGAGTAGGTCTAAACCCTGAACACATATTACAAATGTAAGTAACTACCTAAATATTATAATAGTATTTCTCTGATTTAAGGTATTCCTACTTAAAAAGTAGACGTGGTTTGGTTTACATCCACCTTCCAACTCCTATGGTTCATGGCGACTGACTGAGTGACGCGGACAGCAGTTCAAGAGATGAGACGAATACATTGGGCGTAGCAGTTAGAAAGTGATTGCTAAATAACCTAGAGTTGAGTGTCATTTGGTATCCAGAATGGGTACACTGCAATCAAAGGACAATGGCAAAATCACTACAAAAAAATAATTTAAAGTACCGTTGGCGTACTATGACACGTAAGGAATTCCAATAACACTAACATTCTAATAAAGAGAAGTTTTTATGTTTTCCATGAAAATTTTCTAAGTGTCTGGTGGTACCTTCCATCGCACTTTCTGACTAAACTAAACCGTTAGTCGGAGAGAAAAACTTACACGTATAAAAAGGGCTTAAATAAGCCTCTTTATACGATAAAACTCTAATTTGTGTGTATGGAATGATGTTTTTTATATATATGTTGCTTATATATTTTTGTTATAATATATCTACATATTTAACCCTTTCCTGACTGAAGGTACTTATATGGACTCACTCATATTTCATTTGTTCTATCGAGAACGCAAACAAGCAGCGCTTATAAAACACTGTCGTTCCTTTCTGGGATCACTCCCTTAGCCAATGAGAGCGCTTCGTTCGTATCGCGCCTCAAACGGCCAATCGAATTGGTTTGCTAGTTACAACTTGTCGGAGACTTGACGAAGAAAATTAAGCGTGACTTGTGAATTGTTTTTAAATTGTTTATCGTAGGTAAGTGGCCTTTTGTGTTATTATTTCCATTTATTTATGTAATAAAGATTGTGTAAAGATGATTGTTTGATAATGTTTTGCATTATTACATGCCTAAATGTGTCCAAGACTGGTGCGTACTAAAAAGTACCGACAGTCACTTTAGGTATATGTTTTGTATGGTGTGCGTAGTTATTATATCATTAGATATTTTATAAAATTATATGTTTTTAATTGTAGATGTCCAGATATGAATATCGCAAAAAATACAGCCCTGATAGAAGCGTTATTGCTTGAAGACTTGCCCGAATGCAACGACGTTTCGGAGGTTGATACTTCGGATGAAGAAAATGAACATAATGTTCAACTACCCACACCAGGCGCCTCGAGAAACTTCGATGACGTATTCGAGGAAGCTATCGAACAGGCTTTATATGAAATGGAACAATCATCACGACCACCATCTCCAATAGATCAGGTATCTCCAGTTCCTAGCTTCGTCTCTGACAATTCTCATGATGTCCAACCTTCAACGAGTGGATCCACTTCAAGAACCCCGCAAACACCAGCCCGTCCAAGACCCGGTCCGGAACCAAATCGTAGGTGGAGAAAACGGGAAGTAGAAAATAGTTTATCTCAATATTCTGGAAATACCGAAGTAGTAGAAGAATTTTTTGCCAACTGTTACACACCGACTGATATCTTTCTAGTGTTGATAGATGGATTATTGGAAAATATTGTATACCAAAGCAACCTTTTTGCTACTCAAAAAGATAAGGTATTGAATCTCAAGAAGGAAGAGCTTCTAGCTTTTATAGGCATGAATTTTTTTATGGGCTACAATAGTCGACCTGCTTGGAAGGACCATTTTTCTTCCGCAGAGGACTTGAATAATGTACTTATATTCAAAACCATGCCGAGAGACAGATTTGCCATGATTCTCGCCTATTTACACTGCAATGATAACACTCAAATGCCTCGAAATTGCAAAGATAAGCTATACAAAATTAGACCAGTTGTGAAGGAGTTGAATAGAAAATTTCAGGAGTGTTATAATGGAACGCGTGAATTGAGCGTGGATGAGTCAATGATAAAATTCAAAGGTAGATCTACACTGAAACAGTATCTACCAATGAAACCAATCAAAAGAGGGTATAAATTGTGGTGTTTGGCTGATCAGAGAGGCTTTATAAAGAAATTTCAGATATATCAAGGGAAAGACGAAGAAATGTCTGAGAAGTTCAAGAATTACGGATTGGGGGAAAGAGTCGTTTTAGAATTGACAGAACATGAATGGGGAAAAGGTAAGGTTGTCTATTTTGATAACTATTTTTCATCCATATCTTTGCTAGAGAAATTGAAAAATGAAAACACTTTTGCTTGTGGAACAATAAGAAGTAACAGAAAGGGGCTTCCACCAAATATGACGGCTGATTCTAAAATGACAAGAGGAGATACTGATTATCGTTTTTCAGACATGGATATTGGTTATTGGAAATGGAAAGACAATAAAATGGTTCATTTTGTGTCCAATTTTCACGGAACCGAAGAGACCACAGTCTCACGCACAGAGAAAAATGGATCAAAGTCTGCAGTGACTTGTCCTCAAACAGTGAAGGACTACAATGCATTTATGGGTGGCGTGGACACCGCTGATCGCCTGAGAGCGTTGTATTGTGTCGACCGCAAGTCTCCAAAATGGTGGCATAGATTATTTTGGGGTGTTCTGGACATAGCTTTTGTCAATGCCTTTGTCATCCACAACCTGCTATTACCAAAAATTACTGTAAAAGACTGTCGACGATCTATTGCCCAAGGACTGATGAGTCAGAAAGATGCTGGTCAGAAAAGGAGAACATCATCAGATAACTTCTCCAATGCAGGGCCATCTAAGAGACGAAAATCTAATTACTCTACTTTGAAAGACGTGCGGTTAGGTAACAGAGGGATACATTGGCCAACTTTCTCAAATAAAAGAGGAAGATGTGAAGTCTGCAGCATGAGGCAGATACAGTCAAAACCATTTACAAAATGTTCGCATTGTAATACATATTTATGTTTGAATGATAAAAAAAATTGTTTTGTAGAGTACCACGAGGTAAATGTTTGATTATGCTACACGTACATAATAATTTTATTAGTGTTGTGGATTTTTGACATCGTAGATGTATATTTTTATTTTGGTTTTGTTCTAAAGAACTGTTTGTTGAAGATTGTTTATAGCGAGGTATAAGTCTGAAAATTGTTAACGCTATTTATTTTTTTATATTATTTGTAGACAGAGTTTCTTAACGAGTTCCTAATTGATGTGATACATAAAGTGCCTGACGGTACAGATAAGTCTAGGTACTGAAAAACCTAATTCTAGGTACAATAAAAATCTAAAAAATATATATCTGTTTCATTTTAAAAACAATATTCAGAATTTGTAAAAAAAAATACGAAATTCCAACGATTTCGATATGCCGTCAGGAAAGGGTTAAGACAATGTACACAAAATATGTAGTGTTATTCTGATGTATGAGCTATATTGTAACGTTTCATTAAGTCCATCCCGTAGTTTATGAAGAGTAACAAACATCATATCATATATATATAATATATATATAATATTATATTATTAACATTTGAAGAATACGAAGTTTTATATTTTTCATGAAAAAAATTCTAAGCCCTAAACGTTTCACACACCCTTTGCTACACTCCAACCAAAAATTTTGCCTACAAAATTATAATAACAACCACAGCTTCGAATACTTTCAAAAAATATAATTTAGATGTCCTTTGTAATAAGTGAATATTATTAATCACTTCTCTAACGTGACTGTCATAATAAGCTTATATAATGCGTGTAGGCATTTCAACATTGAACACATATTTCAAATAACTCATAGTATTTAAGATGTGCAGCTCTGCATAAAGGTATGCAACTCTTATGGTTCAGATGAAAACATCTCTTCCCTTATGATTTGCCACTGACATTTATACACTAATACCATTTCAATATTTTTATTAGGATATGCTGAATAATTTCAGAATTGTTTTTTAGGAACAAAAATTACATTGATATTATGACCGAACAAGCGAAAGGCCTCGGTTGATTCTAGCCTGCACTACTTTCAATGAAAGGTAAGTTTTAAACTTAATGTGGTATTAGCTCCCTGAAGTTAGTAGTTTCAGCTCTAAACATGAAACCATTTTAAATCCGCTTGGATGCATATTAAATTGAAAACAGACTAAATTATTTAAAATAATTTAACGGGTCAAAACGCGACACCATTTTTATTTAGTAGTTAATACGAACTACTTACTTATTTTATTAGACTAAATTATGGTTAGAATTAGTCATTAATCAGTTGTCTATCTACTTGTTATGTAAATAAGTAATAAATTAAGGAAACCTGGAAGCATGGCAACCCTGCCTTCTTCTGTTGAGCTCAGCTGCATCTTCATGAAGATTATTGCTGATTATATGTAGGTACTTACTTAAATTGGTTTCATTTTTGTAAAAGTTTAGTACACAATGATGATCCACCTAGCTCGCAATGACACAGAACTGATGAAAACATTTGTTCCCTTTTGATTTACTGCTGACATGTAATGATAACTGTAACAGTACAATCATGAATATTTTATTTCGTTAAAATAGTTTGCTTTTATTTCCAGGTAATATCTGAAGAAAAGTATAAGCTGGCTGAACTTCGAAGCTGTCGCTGATGGTAAATTGTTTTTCTAGAATGTATTTTAACTCTTAGTTTTTCTGATTATATTTCCTTCGGAATAAGTATGAGTCGAAGTCTTAGTTGCACCAACTTTATTTCAATATCACTGAATGTATGCTGTACTGTTAAGTTTTACTATGCTGTACTTGTCGCCCTTAAGCTAGGAACTCATTACCACTTAACATCAGATGGTATGAGGTCTATCTTGAAGTGCATTATAAAAAATATATTTGAAAGTGGTATAATTCTGTACATTTTTTAAAAACTGAATAAATCATGGTATTGTATAAAAATAGGCTGAGTCCCCCAAAACTGTTTATAGTGCAAATATTTGCCCCTAGCATGTGAGTAAAATGGTTTTATTATTGCGAAAAAACTTAACACTTTTTAACTGATAATTATGTAGTTCTGAACATATTCGGCAGAAGGCACTTACCATAGGCTAACGGTTGACACAGCAGAAAAATTTCATTTCTTATATTGCGGTTTCTATGCTATATGATAACTTGCGGTTAGGTCAGTTGGAAGAGCAACACGCGCGATACGTGAAGGTCGTGGGTTCGATTCCCGCACGGCAAGGATAAATAAGAATTTTTCTGTTTCTTTCAAATACATAACACTTTAAATGATGATCCACCTAGCTCGCAATGACACAGAACTGATGAAAACATTTGTTCCCTTTTGATTTACCGCTGACATGTAATGATAACTGTAACAGTACAATCATGAATATTTCATTTCGTTTAAATAGTTTGCTTTTATTTCCAGGTAATATCTGTAGAAATGTCTAAACATGATGCCGGCTGAACTTCATTCAATGCTGTCGCTAATGGTAATTTGTTTTTCTAGAAAGTATTTTAACTCTAGTTTTTCTATTAATATTTCCATCAGAAAAAGAAGTGTACCTATTTAAATATCACTGAATATTTGAAACTAGTAAAATTTTGTACATTATAAGAACATATTGTGCAAAAAAAAAACAAGATTTAAAAATAAATTCTTAATTAATATGATGATCCACCTAGCTCGCAATGACACAGAACTGATGAAAACATTTGTTCCCTTTTGATTTACCGCTGACATTTCTACACTAATAACATATCGATATTATTAATTAGTAACTATTATTAACTACAACAATTTTATTTTGTTTAAGGAGCAAAAATCACATTAAAATTACTGAAAAAACTGCTTTCATTAGCCTGTTCTACTGGAGATTACAGGTAAGACTAAACTAAATTAAGAATGTTGTGTCAAAATTAAATTCATCCCACCTGATGGTAATTGGTAATGAGGTCCTAGCTTAAGGGTGACAAGTACAGCATAATAAATCTATTACTGGACTTGTAGCCCTTACCTTCAAGGCTTGACACCTGCTACTAATGTAGCACCCCCCAAAAACTCTACGAACCTTACTTACACGCAAAAACACAACAACACCGAAGTGATTGTTATTTGGCTGCGGTCTTCTGTAAGGTGGAGTTATTTTACTTGTCAGGCTGCTTCAGTCCGAGCGATAGACCGCTATGCCCTACCTCTCTTATACGTTTACTGCAGTCCAGCTATATGTGAGCTGTTATAGCTCTCATATCGTTTCATACTGCAGATATTAAATGCGGTCACACAATGCAGCGCCTTTGTGCCCGTGTATACTGGCCCTTTGTGTCACTGATACAAATGTTACACTGATTTATGATATAGAACCAAATAGTGATGCTGAAATAACTAAACTGTCGATAGTTGACCTCGAAAATCGGTTAAAATATCGATATAACTTATCGATACTATAAGAATAATAATTTATTGCCTTAAACTGTGTACAGCCAGCATTAGTTCCTATACCTTATTATCATACCTATTACCTCAGTACCTTGTCATACCAAATCTCCGCGTAACAATGCAAGCCAGATAGACAGTGACTTAATGTGACAAGGTACAGAGTTGATCACGAACTAAAGCTACTGACTATATGTTTGTTGTAGTTACATATTTAGGGACATGACGCTGTCGATACTAATGATAGTGTCTGAACAAATCAAAATATTGATTTTAATGTTTCCGCTGGTATTTATTCAATTAAAAACTTGAAACTTTACTTTTACTTATTATATTTCTGCAAAATACTTAATAATAAGATTTCTTACATCTTTTTTCTTTATCCATCCAATCCAATCAGGTGGGATGAGGCCAATCTTGAAGTGTAATATAAGAAAAACCCTATCAGGGTACCAAATACAGAATTTAATATAATTGTATCTTTCAGGGGAAGAAACGTTCCTGTTGGTCCAAGTCGTGGATTTTTACAGAAAAGGCGGACACCTGTGTCTACAAATTTTGCTGGAGAGCAATTGGACCACTGATCAGTGGCATTCGATTCTGTTTATGGGCTGTCCACCATGTGTTATTTATTACCCCATACCAAATATTGATTTAATAAATTTGTATGTGTTTGCTTAAACAATTTTCTTTTATTTGTAAATTACCAAACGACAACAACCACTCCCCATTTTATCCCCTTGGGGTGTACAATTGAATATCAAACTCCTGCGGATGCCTTGGTCATAACATCTACCTGCATATTTTGAAGAAATAGAATATCTCCCCTTGCGGTGCAGGAATCGAACACACGACCTTCACGTATCGCGCGTGCTGCTCTTACCAACTGAGCTAACCGCGAGTTATCATAGGCGATACATTTTTTTTGCTGTATCCATTTACATTATGTAATCCGTTTTTTCTCGCAACTGACTACGAGTAAAGGTTTTAGCTTACGCCTCGTAGAATTAGTACTATCCGTAACAAAACGAACCGTTTTTCATATTTTGGAACCAGGCATCAATTAGACTTTGCTGTCGGTCCGTCCGTCCGTCACCAGGCCACCTCAAGAACTCGTGATAACTTGAGTTGAAATTTTCACAGATTACATATTTCTGTTGCCGGTATAACAAAAAACCACTAAAAACAGAATTAAATCATTATCAAGGATCCCATCCCATCCCATACAACAATGATGATTTTTAGCCGGTAATAAATAAAAGCAACAGACGCTTAAAATTTTCACAGAATATTTACTTCAAAAATAAATAATATGTTGAATAAATAATGGAACGGAACCCTTCATGCGCGAGTCCGACTCGCACTTGGCCGGTTTTTAATACAGTGACTACGTTCAAGCTATAATTCTCACTAACCTTTAGCTATAACGCCGAAACTAAAATGCGACTATTTTTTTTACATAAACGACAATTTCAGGAGTCTTTTAGCGTTGTAAAAATTCGTTTTCATTAAAATTTCAAATATGAACATTCCAGCTTGAATCACACGTGGTTTAACCATGGACTTAGTATAATAAACAGGACCGAGTACTCGCAACAAAAAAAAAACCGAGCAGAGCGAGATAGCTACCACAGAGGCCGTGTATCCCTTTCTAATTCTTTATTTTATTAAGTCCATTAGATACTAGGTATATCAAAGAAAAGAAAAACTGTTTTAAGTAGACAATACTTTATTCACATCTATGGTTAGAACGGTGTATAAATACATAAAGTTAAACTATTCTATTATAGAGGACGGCATTCGGAGTCAACGTTTACAGTACATTCTTAAAAACTAATTTCAGTACTTATGGATATGTATAAAGTTACCTTTAAACTAGTAAAACATAGTATACTATAAAATATACCTTGAAAATTATTCCTTCTCCATTTTACTAATTGGCTACTTGACAGTGTTAACAATAAAATATGAAAAGTGATAGATATGTTAGCTTATTAGTTAAGTAATCATTTTACTTTTTAATTAAAAGCATAGTTAGTATTTTATTTTTGCAAAATAAATTTTAGTTTTTTTATCTGTGGAACAAAAGAACCGAAACGGAAACCACCATTGCAATTCGGAAATGACAGCTGTCGGCGAAAATTATTTATTTTATTGTGGCGAAACAATGATTATTTTACCGATTAAATTGAATTATTGTGTCTCTAATCGTATTAAGAATTTATTGAAATATTTTCCGTTTATCTAAATTAAGTCGTTCCTATGCGTATCGGTTCGATGTCTAGAACATTGACGTCATAATTGCAATAGTGACGTGCTTGGCGTTTTCGCGCGCTTTTTAAATGTGTTCCACTAAATCTTATTTTTCTCTGCTTGTTTACATTTTATCCAGATAAATCGATGAACGGGCGCACATTTTACAATACTTTTTCAAAAACTGTCAAGTAGCCAATTCCTTTCTCGAACACCTAAACTTAAGATTATCTCACGAATTAGCTAATTTAACTAGCTGAAGAAAACCGTTAGGTATCCTTGAGAATGTTTAGTTTAGTTATTATGTTAATATTAAAATCTGTGCTTATATATACTTAAAACATTATTTCTCCACATAAGTAATAATGTTTTTAGAATTCTTGGACTTTTCATCTAGAGTTGAGAATATGAAAAAGCTTAAATTTGACTTAAATAACTAAAGGTAACCTTATAACACTAAACAGACATACAAATTGTAAAATATAATCCAATTACATTCTAAATTACATGATTTCACACAAAATTTGTGAAGGCATTATCCAAGGCACAACATTCGGTGTACAATAATTATTAAATACTTGTCTTCAGTTCTTTGAGGGCTTTCTAGAATCAAATATACACTAACTAACTGCTAACTGACTTTACACGATAAAAAGGATAAAAAGTATACATAGCTACATAGTTTTTTTATATTACACTTCAAGATTAACCTCATCCCACCTGATGTTAAGTGGTAATGAGGTCCTAGGGCGACAAGCACAGCATAATAAAGCTGTTACTGGACTTGTCGCCCTTACCTTAAAGGCCTGACCCCTGCTACTAATGTAGCACCCAAGAGCTCTGGGAACCTTACTCACACGCAGTAATACAAAAACACCGAAGTGATTGTTATTTGCCTGTCTAAATCCATACTCTAATTGCTTACAAAAGGTATTGATATTTTTGAAAGTTTTTTCTGAAGAAAGGCAACAATATCATCAATAGTATTGGCTCTTAAAACGCTCGATAACCGGTTGATCTATATTAATAATAATTCATATTGATCAATCACTTAACAGTGGGGGCTAACATACTGTTAATCTATACTAATATTATAAAGCTGAAGAGTTTGTTTGTTTGTTTGAACGCGCTAATCTCAGGAACGACTGGTTCGAATTGAAAACATATTTTTGTGTTGAATAGACCATTTATCGAGGAAGGCTTTAGGCTATATAACATCACGCTGCAACTATTTGGAGCGAAGAAATAATGGAAAATGTGAAAAGGAGGGTGAAAGTTTGTATGGAAACCAGACTCCACGCGGACGAAGTCGCGGGCGGCCGCTAGTTAGTATATAATCAATTCTAGGAGACACTCATTTCAATATCTCCGATTAAGACTTTTAAGGCAGTGTAACTATTTAAGTAGGAGAAATCTATATATCGTTGACGCGCGTGCAATACCGCGTAAGTACATTTTTCCGTAAGTTCCAATTTGGATTGAAATAATATGACATAGCAGACAAAATTAATCTTTAGGGCAAACGGTAGATGCGCGGTATTGTACGCGCTTCGACGATATGTATTGTGATACAGTAAAATAAACATAATAATCAATATAATATACATAAGTCTTTGCAATAAAATAATATGAGATTCAACAATTAAAATATTGTTACAATTTTATATTTCATCGATAAAATAATAGGACGGAAATATTTTAACAAATAAGGGCTTTTCATAGAAAAACATTTTTTTTAATGCAATGGTAAAGCATTAAAATAATATTAATATTTATAATCTATCTATGTTAAGTTTTAAAAAAATACTAGCTACCTGCCCCGGCTTCGCACGGGTGCAGGTAAATACAAATGAAGTTTTCGGTTTATCTGTCCGTAACGTATAAAAAAATTTTTAAATATCAATAAGAATAAAAAAATAAGTATGTAGGGACGGTATGTTTATTAAGTAGGTATAATTGAGATTTTATCTGGCTTCAACCAGACCCGTGGCAGTATAGAAAAGTTATTTTCCCATATTGACGCGACCGGGGACCGAACCCGGGACCTTACAGATGGCGCAACGCTAAATTCCGGCCCCTCGCCTCTCTGCTACAGAGGTTGTAGTTAGGTGCTGTATTTCAAATAAGTCATTCGAGAATACATCTCTATTATTATTATTATTATTTTTTATATATGGACTCTGTCCCACAATTGCCTCCTCCACACTACTCGCGAAGTTGAACGAAGTTAGACGAATACGATAGTGTTGAGAGGCACTTCGGCTCGCCTCGTGCTCGCCTCGTCTAACTTTGCCTCGCCTCGGGCGAACTTCGCCGAGTAACTTCGCGAGTAGTGTGGAGCAGACATAAAATATAATAATGAATCGCAAAATGTGTTGGTAAGTGATTTTTGTTGAAGTCCAAGGATGGTTTTTATAGTGAGAAAAAATCGAATGATTGCCGGGAAAACACCACATTCCACATTTTTTTTATCAGAAGAAGGTCAGCAAAAAACATTTTTATCTATTTTAAATCGGGTTATTGTAAATTCGTCACAAAGTATATTCGTCACGAAAAATAGTATGTGTAAATTTGTCACAGTTCTAATTTTCTAAATGAGAAATTATGACGAATTTACAGTAACCCTTACCTACCTATGACAGATTAAAACATTTTTTAATGCATGTGACGAATTCACTTTGAATGTATGCAGAGATCAAAAATGTGACGAATTTACAATAACCCTTTAAATCGCCATGCCTTATCACACTGGCGTTTCAAGGCTGACCTCAACAGACAACGGAGTGGCTTCATCTGCACTCTCCGGGTCGTAAGGTCCCTGGGGGTCGGCGTGTGGTCCCTGGGGGTGGATGTGTGGTCCCTGGGGGTCGGTGTGTGGTCCCTGGGGGTCGGAGTGTGGTCCCTGGGGGTCGGAGTGTGGTCCCGGTGGGTCGCGTCATATCTGCGAGGCGGGCATCGTGGAGACAGTGCTGTGAGGCGTGGTGGGTCGCGAGCCTGCTAGAGATGCGTTGAGTGACGCCATTGTGCCCATCTGAAAGAAAGAGATAAATTTTAGTAGAGGTTCATTTAACGGAAAAATTTATCGCCTACGATAACTTGCGGTTAGATCAGTTAGAAGAGCAGCGCGCGCGATACGTGAAGATATATCTTCCCTTGCAGTTCGGGAATCGAACCCACGACCTTCACGTATCATACGTGCTGCTCTTCCAACTAAGCAAACCTGAGGGCGTATAGCACTATAGAAATCGATAACGAAATAAATTGTATTATTGATAAATGGTTAGTTTCTTTTTACGAACAGAGCAAAGTTCAATGTAATATTCAAATTGATAAACATTCTGACAATTTAATCACCATTTGGAATGTGACACAACCTTAGATTCGCCAAGTCTTATTTTAATCACTCTTGACTCACCCTTAGATGCGCCAAGTTTTATTTTAATCATCCTTGACTCACCCTTAGATGCGCCAAGTCTTATTTTAATCACCTTTGACTCACCCTTTGATGCGCTAAGTCTTATTTCCATCACCCTTGACTCACCCTTAGATGCATCAAGTCCTATTTTAATCACCCTTGACTCACTCTTAGATGCGCCAAGTTTTATTTTAATCATCCTTGGCTCACCCTTAGATGCGCCAAGTCTTATTTTTAATCACCATTTAGAATGTGACTCACCCTTAGATGCACCAAGTCCTATTTTAATCACCCTTGACTCACCCTTAGATGCATCAAGTCCTATTTTAATCACCCTTGACTCACTCTTAGATGCGCCAAGTTTTATTTTAATCATCCTTGGCTCACCCTTAGATGCGCCAAGTCTTATTTTTAATCACCATTTAGAATGTGACTCACCCTTAGATGCACCAAGTCCTATTTTAATCACCCTTGACTCACCCTTAGATGCGCCAAGTCTTATTTTAATCACCCTTGACTCACCCTTAGATGTGCCAAGTCTTATTTTAATCACCTTTGACTCACCCTTTGATGCGCCAAGTCTTATTTTTAATCACCATTTAGAATGTGACTCACTCTTAGATGCGCCAAGTCTTATTTTTAATCACCCTTGACTCACCCTTAGATGCGCCAAGTCTTCCAGCTTGGTCAGGTCAGCCAGCTCCAAGTACAGACTGTAGACCAGCAGCCACCCGTAAGCGCCGCACGCGCAGAACAGTATCCAAGCAAGGCACATCAGCACGTTGTATGCGAATATCATGTCGTTTACTATAGATGCGAACAAGAACGCGACGAAGCGGAACGATATGAAAACACCGAACGTGTACAGCCACGGGACTATGCGCTTTTCGTATTCCTGTATGAAAAAAAAGAGCATTAGTTATGCAGTTAAAAATTATGAAACTTGCAGGGCAGCCTTAACATAGGTGTGGCGCCATCTATCGAGTAAACGGATAACTACATTAGTTTCAATAGACCCCGATAGATGGCGTTGAATTAACAAAGTCGTTCACACTAAAACTAAAATATGATTTCGATGAAGTTTGGTAGCTACGTGCTTAAGTTACGCACATTGGTAATAGTAAATGGAAAAGACTGAAACTGTAATAGTTTCTATAATATATGTAATATATGTAATATGTTTCTATAAACTGTAATAGTTTCTATAACAGGCTCTATAATATATGTGTACCTAATTTCATTCAAATCGGTTCAGTAGCTACACCCCCCTCACCGCGTCGCTCGCAAGCCACGCCCATCACATGCAATGTTTTGCACATCATGCGACGCGGGTGAATTTTATATCGGTGTTATTTTAAATTGTAATATCTTCTAAGATGTTCATTGAAATTAAGTGATGTCAAATACAATTTTGTTCACAATTAAATACACATTAATGTGGGATGGTGAGAATGTGAAACGGAACGAAAGCGCAGTGAAATGGAACGTAGGATTAAGGAAAGGGAAGAATGAACGAATGAGTGAAAGAAGGAATGAGTGAGAAAAGGGGTATAACGAATTGAAGACGGACGACGAACTGCTCTGTAATAAAAAGTGTTTTTTAAAATTCAATAAATAAGGATTATCGCAAAAAGCCCTAGTTTCTCTGAACCCACAATTTTGGGGGCTCGTCCGGGATCAAGAGAGACTGGAATTTCTGCGAAACGACGCGAAAATCCTGAGAGTGACGGTTACTGCAAAAAACGACGGTTACAACGACGACGACGACGACGCGTAGAAATTGCAGAAATCGTTATTCGCGATGCCTAAGGACACAAAGGAGCGACGCAAGAGCAGACAGGACGACTACGAAGACGCTGAGGCTGTTGCAACGACGACGCAGCCCAACACGTTACACATGTCGGCGGAATTGATCCCTGCATTCAACGGTCAAGATAAGACGTATCCTGTGACACGATGGGTGCAGGAGATTGAAGACAACAGCGAGATATTTGGCTGGTCGGAGTTGCAAACCTTGTTAATTGCACGAAGATCGTTAACGGGTACTGCATCTCTTTGGCTCAAATCGGAGCGCCCGTTTAAATGTTGGGAAGATTTGAAGATGGCAATCTCCAAGGAATTTCCAGACACAGTTGACATCAAGACGGTACACGAAATGATGAGTGCCAGGAAAAAGCGACCAGATGAACCGTGTATTGATTACATGTTGGTGATGAAGGAGTTGGGCAAACGCGGCAAGATGCCAGATTATGTCGCTATAAAGTATATCGTGGACGGCATAATGGACGACGAGATCAACAAAATGATGTTGTACGGAGTTACTTCGTATTCTGACCTCAAAGAAAAACTACGGGTGTATGAAACAATAAAAGAGAAGACAAGGAGCGGCTGCAACCTGCAAAATCAACGACGAGGAGGCATACAATATCATACTAATCATCATCGCACGCAAAGGCAGCATAATGTGTTATCATCATCAAAGACTTGTTATAATTGTGGTGGGAAAAATCACGTGTCATCGGAATGCCCAGATAAGCAACGAGGAACGAAGTGCTTTAAGTGCAATTCATTCGGTCATATTTCGAGAGAGTGCAATGGCGGCTCAGGTGCTGGTACGAGTACGAGAGCGAGCGAGACGGCTGACCGAACGAACGAAACGAAATGGCGGCGTGAGGTTGGCTACACTGGCGGCAAGGCGATGTGCGTCGATGTTCACTCGGATCCGAACCAATACGAGCGAGGCGATTCGTGTTTGCGTAGTGGTAGTAATGACAATTCAAGCGTAAAGTGTGTTAATGACATTTCCTCTGTCGTGAACGTAAACAAAGCCGAGAAAATGCATAGGCCGATGAAAAGCATAGTTTTATGTGGGAAAACGTTCGAGGCTTTAATAGATTCTGGCAGCGACGTTAATTTGATAAGATGGGACAGCTTCTGTGCTTTGCATGTAAACGATTACGAGCAGTGCGAAATAGTGTTCCGCGGATTAGGAGCTTCGCATGTTCAAGCAAAAGGACGCTTTATTGTTACGGTGTGTGTCGAAAACAATAGTTTTAAAGATGTTTTGTTTTATATTGTTCCCAACGATGCTATGTCATACGCTGTAATTCTAGGCCAACAGTTTTTACAGAATGTTGTAATGATAATGAACAACAACAATGTTTCGCTTGTGCCTTCGAATGAGGAATGGTTGCATAATTTTACAGTTGTTTCTGATTTTGATGTTATAGGTAATGAGGTGAGTTTTGAAGCCCGAAAACAGGCAAGGCATTTGATGAATACCTACAGGCCCTTGAAGACGAAAGAGGCGCCGATCGAGTTGCGTATTATATTAAAAGACGATATTCCAGTGGCTCAGAGACCAAGGAGGTTAGCCTTGAAAGAACAATGTGAGGTAGACCAACAAGTAGCTAAATGGATGGATGAGGGAATAATTCGGGTGAGTCATTCTGAATATTCAAGTCCTTTGGTACTGGTTAGGAAGAAGGATGGTAGTATACGAGTTTGTGTTGATTATAGGCTTATAAATAGAAAAATGGTTAAAGACGAGTATCCATTACCCATCATCGATGACCTTATTGACAAGTGTAGGTCAGGAAGAATATTTAGTACGCTAGATTTAAAAAATGGATTTTTTCACTTAAATGTTCATAGAGACTCCGTTAAGTATACTTCATTTGTCACTATGAACGGACAATATGAATTTTTGAAGGCTCCATTCGGTTTGTCAATATGTCCAAAGGTGTTTACTAGATTTATCAATATAATTTTCAGAGACCTAGTAGAAAAGGGAATTGTGTTGATATTTATAGACGATTTGCTAATTCCAGCGGAGACCGAGAATGAGGCCATAGATAATTTATCAGTGGTGTTGCGGAGAGCTTCCGAGTATGGACTGGAAATTAATTGGGGAAAATGTCAGCTCCTAGAACGCAAAGTTGAATATTTGGGCCACGAAATTGAAAATGGAGAGGTGAGACCATCCCCAGGAAAGACAAATGCCGTTAGAAAATATCCGGAACCAAAGAATATAGTACAACTTCAAAGTTTTGTTGGATTGTGTTCATACTTTAGAAAGTTTATACCACAGTTTGCTATGTTAGCCCAGCCCTTGACGGATTTATTAAAAAAGAATAGAGAGTTTACTTTTACAGAAGAACAGAGAAAGAGTTTTGCAACATTGAAAGAAAAACTGGTAACTAAGCCTGTATTAAAAATTTATAATCCTAGATTGCCCACAGAACTGCATACCGATGCTTCCAGTGTTGCATATTCTGCGATTTTAATGCAACAGGATGATGGTGAACTACACCCAATTCACTATATGAGCAGGAAAACTTCAGAAGCACAGAGTAAATATTCAAGTTATGAATTGGAGGCTTTGGCTGTAATAGAAGGTATAAAGAAATTTAGACATTATTTGTTTGGTATCAAATTTAAAGTAATAACCGATTGTAAGGCATTTCAAATGACAATCAATAAGAAAGAGCTATCTTTATCAACAAGAGTGGCCAGATGGATTATATTTTTGCAAGATTATGATTTTACTGTTGAGCATAGAGGAGGTAGTCAAATGAGACATGCAGATGCCCTGAGTAGAAACCCTCCCATTGTGAGTATGTTGTTTTCAAGTTTGCATGAGAACATCAAGTATGCCCAAGAGCAGGACGAGGGTTTGAAGGCGATTATGGATATATTACAACATCAGCCATATCAAGATTATTGTTTAGATTCTGGTTTATTATATAGAGGAAGTGAGAAGAAGTTGGTTATACCTAAAAGTATGGAAACTGAAATATTGAGAATAATTCATGGTAATGGACATTTTTCCAAAAAGAAGATGATGGAATTAATAAGTAAAGATTACTATTTTGAAAATATAAATAAGAAGATAGATGATTTTGTAGTAAGTTGTATACCATGTTTATTAGCTTCACGTAAACAAGGAAAACAGGAAGGTTTTCTCAACCCAATTGAAAAGCAAGAAATCCCATTTCATACAATTCACATAGATCACATTGGACCTATGAGTGAGACGAAGAAACAGTATAACTACATACTGACTATGATAGATGCATTTACAAAGTTTACTTGGATTTTTCCTACAAAGAGTACTACAGGTAAAGAGGTATTGGATAAGTTAAAGATTTTTCAACAACATTATGGAAATCCAACCAGGATAATTTCAGACAGAGGGACTGCTTTTTCATGTACTGAATTTAAAGAGTTTTGTCAAGATGAAGGAATTCAACATGTGATGATTACAACCGGTGTACCCAGAGGAAATGGCCAGGTTGAAAGAATACATAGGACAATCATCTCAGTGCTGACCAAGCTCTGTATAGAGAATCCTACATTATGGTATAGACATGTAAGTCGTTTACAAAGATCTCTTAATAGTACCTATCAGAGAAGTGTGGACAGTACTCCATTTGAACTGTTAATTGGAACAAAGATGAAGATCAAAGAAGATGTTGAAATTTATGATTTATTATTGCAAGAAGATAGAAGTAGTTATGTACAAGACAGGGAAAATTTAAGAATTAGAGCCAAGCAGCAAATATTAAAAATACAAGCAGAAAATATCAAGAATTATAATAAACAAAGAAAGAAGAGCACTCAGTATCAGTGTGGTGATATTGTAGCAATCAAGAGGACCCAGTTTGGAGTAGGAATGAAATTGAAACCTAAGTACCTTGGCCCATACAAGATTACATGTGTCAAAGGAAAGGATAGATATGAAGTAGAGAAGATGGATACTTCGATGGAAGGTCCTAGGAAGACATCCACGTCCGCTGATTACATGAAGGTTTGGCCGGATCCTTGCAGTCGCTTTGTAAGTTCAATTTCTCATCCTCATTATTAATTTTATTTATTATGTAAGTCGGGACACAGCGAAGTGTTGTTGGTTGTTCAATCATATTTACTTTTAAGCTATATTTGTCAGAGATGGAAGATGTTACAGAAAATCACAGTTCATGTTTATTTAATGTCGTATGTAAGCAGGTGAATAAAAATAGAGATTATTATGTTTAGTGTTTATGTAGTTTAAGCCGTGTAAAATGTAATTTCTAGAGTTACTGAGATGTCCGCTCAGTCTGAGGGCAGACTAATAGCAGGATGGCCGAGTGTGGGATGGTGAGAATGTGAAACGGAACGAAAGCGCAGTGAAATGGAACGTAGGATTAAGGAAAGGGAAGAATGAACGAATGAGTGAAAGAAGGAATGAGTGAGAAAAGGGGTATAACGAATTGAAGACGGACGACGAACTGCTCTGTAATAAAAAGTGTTTTTTAAAATTCAATAAATAAGGATTATCGCAAAAAGCCCTAGTTTCTCTGAACCCACATTAATTTTGACCAAATTTGATTACCATAAAAACGGTTCTAGTGAGTTAATCTTAAAAGATAGACATACTGTCGTGGACAGTTTTTTAGATCATTTCAATAGGAATAATTCTTTCATACATATATTTTTCGTATCTTGAACCGTTTTCGCAGCGCACGCAACGGAAGCCCTCAAGGATGAATAATTTTCCCCGTTTTTTTCACATTTTCCATTATTTCTTCGCTCCTAATAGTTGCAACGTGATGTTATATAGCCTAAAGCCTTCCTCGATAAATGGTCTATTCAACACAAAAATATTTTTTCAATTCGGACCAGTCGTTCCTGAGATTAGCGCCTTCAAACAAACAAACTCTTCAGCTTTATTTATATATTTATTTATTATATAGGTATTTATTTGTTTATTATAGTTTTATTTATCTTTACGTATTTTTTTTAATATTTTTATCTTGTTATGGTATTTATATTGATATTTTCTGTTAGTATTTTTCTCAAGCATTTTGCACGGCTGTACCCGTTTCTCGATGTCTACTATTTCCTCTACCTAAAGGTTGTCTGGAAGAGATTGCTCTCTAGCAATAAGACCGCCTATATTGTACTTAAATATGTCTGTAAAACCAATTTCTGTAAATTTTCTGTGCAATAAAGTGGATCTATCTATCTATCTATCTATATTTATAATATTAGTATAGATTTGTTTCATAATTATTGTATTCTTTTTATCAGTTTTGTTTGAGATTTTTTGTCATAATACTTGTAATCAAGAATAACTTAATTATTATATACGGACTTATAACCACATTTAAGTCTGATTCCCTATTAAATTAAAACTATTCTAGCAGGCCTAGTATACGCAATACGTCAAATTTATCGCATGAGACGACAATAGTTTCGATACTGTTGATTGGCTAATAGCACACCGCACTCGTATATTCAGCCAATCAACAGCTGACGCACTGACTTCAATCGATTTTGACGTTTGTTAAGAGTGCGATAAAATTTAGTCGCGTTGCGTATGCTAGGCCTGTAATTATTAATAGTGACAACAAAATATAAAAAAAACACTGAAATAATACCTCATTTTTAGCCTGTTTCACATACTACAGGATTGGCAGCATGAACGAATTGCAATGACAAGATGAGATTATGGTTGTGACAAGATGAGATCAAGCGAACCGTGAAGTAGGTACTAACTAGATGGAGTAATTTTAGAGAAACAGAAAATTTTCATCTCCCCCTACGGTGCGGAGCTCAAACCCACGACCTTTACTCTTTGCGCGTGCTGCTCTTCCAACTGAGCTAACCGCAAGTTATCGTAGGCGATGAAATTTTCTCTTAGCCTCCAATAAGTGCCCTCTGCCGAACCTATTTAGTACTACATACTTATTTTTCTGTTTCTCTAAAACATAATAAGATTGCTAGTGCGGCGTATAACACTATAAAAATTTAAAAAAATAGATAAAGTAAATTATGGAATAGAAAGTATATTTATTCATGTAACCTTTACAAAAGCACTTATGAATCGTCAGTACAAGTTTAGTATTCTACCGACGTGTTCAGGATGTTGATGATACCGACAAGTACTAGGACCGCATAATATGGTAGGAGGTATCACACAGCAGCCTCAATTATAATACACCTCGGCTTTTAAGCTAACACTTCAATCTTTAGGTTGTGTAGATCAGATGGCAGTCGCTCTATTGTAGAATAAAATAGAACACATCTTTATTCATGTAAGCTTTCCAGAAGCACTTATGACTCGTCAGTACAAGTTCAGCATTCTACCGCCGTGTTCGGAATGTTGATGATGTCGAGAAGAACCGGCAAGAAACTTGACACTTACTCTATTGAGTTTTGACTTTACCGCTTAAGGGAAAATAAAACATAGTGTTGTACCCTTACCCAATCAGGCATGCTTGTGAGCAGGTGCCAGGGGACTGGTCTGCTCCAGCTTAACTCTCGAAAATAAGTACTTAATATTAGATACAGAAAAATTTCATCTCCCCTTGCGATGCGGGAATCGAACCCACGACCTTCACGTATCGCGCGTGCTGCTCTTACCAACTGAGCTAACCGCAAGTTATCGTAGGCGATGAAATTTTTCTGCTGTATCAACCGTTAGCCTCCGGTTTAAAGTTCGCTAGTACGGCGTTTAGTACTATAAAAATAATAAAATCGAATAAGTATGTACTTAATGTTTCTTCACTCATCAAAACTATATAACTTGGTCCAAAGTGGTCTACACATAGAAATAAGTTAGCTACTGCTACTAATCTGCTGAATTTCTTACTGGTCTTCTCTATAGATACAAGTTCCGAACCGGCAGTAGAATCACTTTGCATTGTATTCAATGACGATTCAAAAGTGTAAAGTAACCTACTTGAATAAAGACGTATTTGACTTTGACGATTTTTTTTTATTGAAGCGGCTCCCAGCCTGACGGTAAGCAAGTGACGACAACGGATTTGATACCGTAACATCTTATCCGTTAGCATCGCCATACTGGCCCGCAAGATGTTTCTTCACGCTCCTTTTGAAGGAATCCATGTCAAAGGAAGGAGGAAACACATGACCCGGCAACGAGTTCCACTTCTTTATGGCCCGGCTAAGATAGGAGTTACCAATTTTTTTTATTCGCGATGGAATATTTTCTACGGTGAAGCGATGACATCGTTGACCGTTGTGTGGTTTTGTGAAGGAAAGGGTATTAATTTCCTAAATACAAGTTATATGGTAATGAAAGCTTACCTTCCTCAGGGCATAGATAAGAAGTATACTGGTGATCAGGACTGCTACAGATCCAATCCACGAGAATAACGAAAATACTATGAGCACATTGCGAACTGGAAAAGAAAATAACAATAAACAAATTACTATTATGTACTTAATATGTACACTCGCCGTCAGATTTTTGGAGCAGACAAAGTGACCAAATACTTCTAAACCGTTTAAAATGTCAGTAAGTTCCATACACTACTATTTACCATTAATATCTGAGCAGACGCTAGTCAATAACTTCTATACACACAACTAGTATTGTGTATAGAAATTATTGACTAGCATCTGCTCAGATATTACTCAAGTTATGACTGTTCAGATATTAACGGTAACTTGTAGTGTATGGAACTTATTGACATTTTAAACTGTTCCGAAGTATTTGGTCACTTTGTCTGCTCCAATATATCTGACGGCGACTGTACCTGAATTGTACCTACTTGAATATGTCTGTTAAACAATATCCGTAAAAAATTCTGTGCAATAAAGTGTATCTATCGATCTATGTAACTATCTATAAAGGTGAAGAATTTATTTGCAAAATATTCTACTTTTCATGTATTGACCAAAAAATAGGATATCCGCCATATTGTATCAGCGGCCATCTTGGATTTTCAATAATATTAAATACATATAATTGTAATGACACCAAAACCAAAGGCCTTATTTCAGATCAATCTGTTTCGTTACATTTAACATTGAGCAAAGCAAAATAATATTTTTATTCCTTTATTAATTATTTTATTCCGTTTATAGTATTAGAAATACATTATCTGTGAAAATTTTAACTCTCTAGCTATCACGGTTCTTGAGATACAGGCTGGTGACAGACAGACGGACGGACGGAAGGAGAGACAGCGAAGTCTTTGTAATATAATAACATTGTCTCGTTTTTACTTTGTTTTGGAACCCTAAGAAACAGATTTCTGTTCTGTTCTGCTCCATATTCACTGTAATTGGGATATTCGCGGATCTTTTCAGTTTTGAGTAGAATAAATGGGATAATCTCGAAGTTCTTTAAACAAAAGTTATCTTGAAAAACCATAGCGAAGGTTTTTGGCTTTCTGGTAGCATTGACCTGGGAAAACGGATAAGTAGCAGGTTTGTTTTATGAAAATTTTAACTAAACTCTTCAATTACTTGTCTAAACCCTGACCATTTTACTAAAGTAAATTCATAAAAAGTTAACCCTGGTACGTATCTCCTACAACGCCATACAAATAGCCATTCCATGTTCACGGTTACCGTATTCGCGGCATATTGGTGGAACATAACCAGTGGCGTACCTAAGGGGGGGCGGCTCGCACTGACTGTGAACATCATTAGTCAATGAAAAATGAATCAAAGTAAATAAAAAAAAATATGGTACATATAATTTATGCAATCGAAGAATTTTGCCCGAATGCTTACACACCAGATGCGCCAAACCAAATCTTATGCTTGCAATTTCCCGTTTATTAGTTATCTTTTTTTTATATGCTGTATTCGGGGATTATCCGCACCGGGTGTCACCCATGGTAGCTACGCCACTGAACATAACCCCCGCGAATAAGGAGCTTTTACTGTATACATAACTAGCTGTGCCCGCGACTTCGTTCGCGTGGACTACTTCCTTTCATGGTTGGTTTTACACCTTTCTCTCCTAATATTTGAAACAAAAAGTAGTCTATATTTTAATCCAAGTTTCGAGCTATATTTGTGCCAAATTTCATATTTCTAACTTCAAACTTAAACATTTTTCCATATAAACTTTCAAAGGTGGTATTACCCCCCCTCCCCCCCTTATTTTCTAATAAAAAGTAGCCTATGTCCGTTCTTGAGATTCAAAGTATACCTATACCAAATTTCATCAAAATCGGTTGTATGGTTTAAGCAGGAAAGCGTAACAGACACACAGACAGACAGACAGAGTTAGTTTCGCATTTATAATATTAGTATGGATTATAATCTTACCGGGTGCACTGCCCACGTAGACGAACTGATAGCTGATCACATAGTACCCGTAGTGGACGGAGCCGGGAGCCGCCATACCCAGGCAGTATAAGTCGAAGATGCTTTGAGCGAACGAGAAGAGAGATATAAACTGAAACAATATATGAAAATAAAATGAAAGGAACATATGTTCTTTAGTAAAAATGGAGGTACTTCCGCCGAGCTAGGTGTTATCTGCTCGGGGACCAAGGTCCGACTACCAATCTTGGTTTGTTGTATATATAGTTAGTGGCGACGATAACTCTGACATCGTGATCTCGATGAGTGAGGGATCGATGTATTGATTGGCCAATTGTGCATTACGTATGGATCGTTGTTTTACAATGCCAATTCTGCTGACAGATTAGGTTGGCACACATAGCAACACATAGGGTTACCATCTGACAAAGGTTCGTAGCATATGAAAGAAGCTATATGCTTTAGAAAGGTTTATGACAATGAAATATGTAATTTGTTTAGTATTAAGCATAAAATTACTATAGTTTATTATTTTCTTTCTTTCTTTCTTTAAAGCTGAAGTGTGTTTGTTTGAAGACGCTAATCTCGGGAACTTAACTTAAAGGTATTTAACATACTATGACGTACAGATACAGTACCCAATTTAAGATTTTCTAGAATACAATCAAAAAAATTGTTGTTGCATGATACACTAAATTATTTGTTGTTTAATAAAGAAAACATACTATTAAGCCTGGCAGCACTGGGTGAGGTGGAACCCACCGTAGCAGCACTGGGTGAGGTGGAACCCAATTGACCATGTGTTCTGTGTGTTATTTTGATTTTGTTTTCTTTTTTTCTTCCTTTGGTAAATCTGCAATCAGTCTATTGACTTTAAGCGGGTGAGATGACTGCAAGGATGGCGTTTTAGAGCATCCTCCACTAAGGAGATCTCTTCTTTTATCTGCTAGCTGTAAAGGTCTTTGACAGATTACCTTTTTAGTCTCATTTGCTGGCCCGGATTGGTCAAATTAAGGGCCAAGGGATTTGGATGCTGTTTTAGTCTTGAATTGTAAAGTTTAGCAAGAGCCTTTACTGAATTTCCTGTTGTAACTGAGCTTAAATTCAAAATTACATGTATCTTTGAGTTTCTAATGAACCATGGTGCATTTGTTATATTATTAATTTTGATATTCTGCAGACTCATATGATATTATATACTTGGTACTTGCAGAACCCCACAATTTTATTCAGTACATCAGAATTGGTTTTAGAATAGTCCTATCTACTAATATTTTTTTTTATTGTGTCTATAAATATATTAATATAGTAAAAACATACCAAAGAAATGAAACCGGTGAGGAGTGAGCCCCTCTGCAAGTCCAGGAAGAAAGCATCATGTAGTATCGGTTTCTGGTACCACGGCACACGCAGGGACTTGACTGATTTAGACGAGCGAAGATTTGACGATGACCTGAAGTGTTCAATGATTTAAATAAAGGACTACAAGACATTTAAAATCACAATTGGACAAAGTAAATCACATACTTTATAAAAAACCAGACAAGTGTAAATCATACCCTTCGGCAAATAAAGTTGTAAGTGACGTAAACATGTTACGTCACATACGACTTTATTCGCCGAAGAGTACGAAATGCACTCAAGTGATTCCGTATATGGACTAGGTAAATAATATTGTTCAATGAAAAATTATTTTTTATTGATATGTCATCTCATATTACAAGGGATAACTTAGTCTGGAGAATTTATTTAAAACATAAAATATGTTAAATACAATATATTGTGTGTAAATCTATACATATACAGAAATAAAAAATCATTTATTTCTATGAGTGTATCTGTAGGTATCTTACCGCAAAACAAATTATGATAACAACACTCTGCAAGTGGAGTAAATTGAGATTCTGATTGGAAAGTGAAAAAGGTTATTTACTCCATTTGATTATTGAGCAAAATCACAAATTAACGTTAAAAATATACTACCCCTCTATGATCTTGAATAGCCGCTTTTCATTTCTGAGAGCCTAAGTCCAAACCAATATTTTGAAATTGAGAACATAAAAATAAGAATTACTTAAGTAATACTATTCCAATAAGACGTTACTTACTTTGTTGTGTAGTGAGAATACACTGAGGGCGTAGAACGGTACGTAGAAGGAGTTTTTCGCCCGTACATAATGAATTATTCTCAAATTCGTTATTAAATTAGAAGCGTTGGAAACGCCCAACGACTATAGCTTGTTTATTGAAATAGTTCACTAGTAGTATATTTTATTTGTTTTAAACGAAGGCACTTAACATACGCTAATGATATTTTAACATGAATGAACTTCTTTCACACTAAAAACATAACTTTAATTCAAAATAGCTGAAAAAAGCCACGCCTGTAAATGTTGTTTGATGCCATTTTGACAGTTATTATCCAGCTAATTTTAAAAGTCAATTGTTCTGTTCTTATGGCGCTAGTTGTCTATGAAATCCACTGCTTTGCGATTGAAACCGCTAACATTTTTTAATAATCTTCGTTAAATTTTATTTTGTTTACGAAGGTCGTTAAATACCTACCGAAAATTATAAATCCGATTATGTTAAGATTACATACGCAGGAAGATTGAGCGAACAGTACGTACCTATTTATAACTTTAAGGGCCTGTTTCACCACTAGCTGATAAAGTGCCAGATAGCCTATCCGTAACTTATCTGCCAGATAAATTACAAATTTTGGTTTCACAGGTCTCGGATAGCATTATCTGGCAGATAAAGTACCGGATAACTTATCAGCCGCTTCAAGTGGCTGATATAGATTTTAACTGACAGATAAAAAAGGTTTCAAGTGAAAAGACGAAAATAATTTTGTGTTTCGAACATTATTACGTGCTTTGCGTTGATTGCAGTCACAAGTACCTATCACATAAACTATAACAAGGATTTATTTGAATTTTTAGAAAACGAATTTGATGACTTTTTCGGTCGTATTACGCGACCCCGTAGGAATCGAATAATTAACACAAGACAAAATTATTTTGAAACGCTTGAAGATTAAGATTTTAGGAATCGCTTTTGGCTTACAAAATGGGCTGTTAACACAGTCTTTTAACAAATGCACTCTACAAAATTACAAAATGAAACAATAGCGAATTAAAATTTGTATATTAATCAAATATTTTTATTCATATAGATTACATGAGTTAACACTTATGAATTGTATCGATACAAATCAAATTAAGCTACCTCCATTTCGGAAGTAGTTTTTTTACAAATAAAAAGCTAAACTTATTACTAATTTTGCACCAAGATACACAGTTTAGTTGTCAGGTAAATAAGTATATCATCAAATAAGTAAAAACATTGTTAATTACATAATTTTATACATTTTGGCACAACATATGTCAGTGTGCCCTTAATCTGACATTTATTGAGAAAGCACAACAAAACTTTTCATAATAATATGAAAACTCTCTACTGTTTTATGAAGAGTATAAGGGCACTATAATGACAAGTGTTAAGATTCAAGTAGAGGGTTACAAAACTAGTGGCTTATAGGAAATATGAAACACTCATTGTTTCATGTGTGTTCATGTTTTCCCTAATTGTTTTTTTAATAATTTAATTTTTAGGTTCACTGAATTTGTTTTAGTTCCAGCTCCTCTGTAATAAGTTTATTTTGAATTTTGGCTTCCAGATCCAGTTTTTCTTCACATAACGTGCCAAACAGCCTTTTTTCCTTTGGTTTACCTACAACATAGAAAGTACTCATTTTTAGAACTGAAAATAACATAAATATTTAAAAATGTTAATTAAAAATCTACATGTTTTTAGACATTTTTTACTAAAAACTAGATGCTTATTACTTTAAAGGGCTGTCGGATTCCACTCTTTCCGTTAGCTTACAGGCTTATCAGATTCATCTTAAAATATAAAAGTACTCCTTTATGTACTATTTTTTTAAGGATTTATCTACTTGATGTGAATATTAAATATAAATGTAATATTATAGTAATAACTCATCTCAGTATCCGACAGGACTCGAACCTGTATCCTCCGCCGCTGGGCTAATTCAACTATTATTTTTCTAGTATAACATTAGCTCCAAGGTGAAGTACCTACCTGAATATGAAACTAGTTGGTTGTTAGTCTTCAAATATGACATTAAACAATTAATATCAATGTGGAACTTACTTGGTAAAACGAAATCCGCCATCAAACTGTCTTTCGTTTCCCTCAACAGAAAGAGGAATCATAGATTTGACTTTATCCTGACACAGACGTAAACGGTGGAACTGTGCTGGTTCCTCCACCAGTTTTGTAATGCTCAGCTCGAACCATAGCACTCTGCTTTCTAGTTTCCCTAATTATTGCTTCATATTTCTAGCTTAAGGTGTTTGTGGTCGCGAAACACTGAACCAGATGAATTTAGAATGCATTTTGGATATCCTGCAAGCTTTTTCTTTTTCTTTCCAAGAGGCACTGTTTTTATTTTCAATGATACTTATTCGTATCTATTAATCATATCGGAAGGTTTGTTTCTTCTGCAGAGAAATTACTACTCCTTTCACGCTTCTGTTTTTCCATTTTGTATAATAAACCACATTAAAAGAACAAGAAAATGTAAAACAACAAAAACCTTTCGGAATCTACACTTCTTTAACACAACAACAAATCGCAAAACAAATGACGTTTGCGTTTCGTTTCTATTAACACATTTGGAATGCAAGCGTAATTATATGAATTTTTTTTAATTTTCATTCTGTAATAACAAAATTATACTTTAAAATATAAGACAAAGTTGACATTAATAATTTGGAATAAAAACCGTATAAATTAACACTTTTTAAAATTTGTTTTTACATGATGATAATATACGTGTGAGTAACGGAACGCAAAAGAGTGACGTTCGGATTCGTCATCTTTTATCTGGCGGATATATTTGACTGTCAGATAAAATATCCGACAGTTAGGGCCTGTTTCACCGGTTACTGATAAAGCTTCAGATAGTTATCAGACAGATAGCGCTATCTGCCAGATAAAGGCTTCTGATAACTTTTTTCTGTTTCACCATCTAACTGTCGGATATTTTATCTGACAGTCAAATATATCTGCCACATAAAAGATGACGAATCCAAACGTCACTCTTTTGCGTTCCGTTACTCACAAGTATATTATCATCATGTAAAAACAAATTTTAAAAAGTGTTAATTCAAACGGTTTTTATTCCAAATTATTAATGTCAACTTTGTCTTATATTTTAAAGTATAATTTTGTCATTACAGAATGAAAATAAAAAAAAACATATAATTACGTTTGCATTCCAAATGTGTTAATAGAAACGAAACGTAAACGTCATTTGTTTTGCGATTTGTTGTTGTGTTAAAGAAGTGTAGATTCCGAAAGGCTTTTGTTTTACATTTTCTTGTTCTTTTAACGTGGTTTATTATACAAAATGGAAAAACAGAAGCGTGAAAGGAGTAGTAATTTCTCTGCAGAAGAAACAAACCTTCCGATATGATTAATAGATACGAATAAGTATCATTGAAAATAAAAACAGTGCCTCTTGGAAAGAAAAAGAAAAAGCATTGCGTTCTAAATTCATCTGGTTCAGTGTTTCGCGACCACAAACACCTTAAGCTGAAATATGAAGCAATAATTAGGGAAACTAGAAAGCAGAGTGCTATGGTTCGAGCTGAGCATTACAAAACTGGTGGAGGAACCAGCACAGTTCCACCGTTTACGTCTGTGTCAGGATAAAGTCAAATCTATGATTCCTCTTTCTGTTGAGGGAAACGAAAGACAGTTTGATGGCGGATTTCGTTTTACCAAGTAAGTTCCACATTGATATTAATTGTTTAATGTCATATTTGAAGACTAACAACCAACTAGTTTCATATTCAGGTAGGTACTTCACCTTGGAGCTAATGAATATACTAGAAAAATAATAGTTGAATTAGCCCAGCGGCGGAGGATGCAGGTTCGAGTCCTGTCGGATACTGAGATGAGTTATTACTATAATATTACATTTATATTTAATATTCACATCAAGTAGATAAATCCTTAAAAAAATAGTACATAAAGGAGTACTTTTATATTTTAAGATGAATCTGATAAGCCTGTAAGCTAACGGAAAGAGTGGAATCCGACAGCCCTTTAAAGTAATAAGCATCTAGTTTTTAGTAAAAAATGTCTAAAAACATGTAGATTTTTAATTACATTTTTAAATATGTATGTTATTTTCAGTTCTAAAAATGAGTACTTTCTATGTTGTAGGTAAACCAAAGGAAAAAAGGCTGTTCGGCACGTTATGTGAAGAAAAACTGGATCTGGAAGCCAAAATTCAAAATTAACTTATTACAGAGGAGCTGGAACTAAAACAAATTCAGTGAACCTAAAAATTAAATTATTAAAAAAACAATTAGGGAAAACATGAACACACATGAAACAATGAGTGTTTCTTATTTCCTATAAGCCACTAGTTTTGTAACCCTCTACTTGAATCTTAACACTTGTCATTCTAAGGCCCTCATACTCTACATAAAACAGTAGAGTTTTCATATTATTATGAAAAGTTTTGTTGTGCTTTCTCAATAAATGTCAGATTAAGGGCACACTGACACATGTTGTGCCAAAATGTATAAAATTATGTAATTAACAATGTTTTTACTTATTTGATGATATACTTATTTACCTGACAACTAAACTGTGTATCTTGGTGCAAAATTAGTAATAAGTTTAGCTTTTTATTTGTAAAAAAACTACTTCCGAAATGGAGGTAGCTTAATTTGATTTGTATCGATACAATTCATAAGTGTTAACTCATGTAATCTATATGAATAAAAATATTTGATTAATATACAAATTTTAATTCGCTATTGTTTCATTTTGTAATTTAGTAGAGTGCATTTGTTAAAAGACTGTGTTAACAGCCTATTTTGTAAGCCAAAAGCGATTCCTAAAATCTTAATCTTCAAGCGTTTCAAAATAATTTTGTCTTGTGTTAATTATTCGATTCCTACGGGGTCGCGTAATACGACCGAAAAACTCATCAAATTCGTTTTCTAAAAATTCAAATAAATCCTTGTTATAGTTTATGTGATAGGTACTTGTGACTGCAATCAACGCAAAGCACGTAATAATGTTCGAAACACAAAATTATTTTCGTCTTTTCTCTTGAAACCTTTTTTATCTGTCAGTTAAAATCTATATCAGCCACTTGAAGCGGCTGATAAGTTATCCGGTACTTTATCTGCCAGATAATGCTATCCGAGACCTGTGAAACCAAAATTTGTAATTTATCTGGCAGATAAGTTACGGATAGGCTATCTGGCACTTTATCAGCTAGTGGTGAAACAGGCCCTTAGATGGTGAAACAGAAAAAAGTTATCAGAAGCCTTTATCTGGCAGATAGCGCTATCTGTCAGATAACTATCTGAAGCTTTATCTGTAACCGGTGAAACAGGCCCTAAAAAAGATAAATAATTGTCATTCAAAGTGACATCCTAAAGCAAAAATATTCAAAAAATTTATAAAATTACAAAAAATCCCAAAAAAATATGGAAGCATCAAATCATCATGTTAATCGAAGATCTAATACGAGTTTAAAAGATGAAACAGAAATAAAACAATTTGATGGGCTAACTTATCATTCCTACCGTACGCATTGTGGCCTATGTTGTAAGTCCATAAAAATCAAACTTGTACATCATAGTTTCTTTTTTTCCGTAATCTTCTCATTACATAGTTAGTTGACGAATACCACTACATTATTGTTTAATAATTGAGCCAAACCATTTGATTTAGACCTGAAGACAATCGAAGTCATGCTAAAGAAATTTGTGCGTTTGACTTGAAAATAATGATTCTATAAGGCATACCTAAAGTTTAAATATATAAACAAAAATAATAAATCTTTTAATAGTAATCCTGTTTATTGCACGGTAGGTTTTGTTGTTGACAAGCATCTGTATCTGTTTTGGTGGTTTTTGTGTGACCAAGCTATTTTATGTTCTCAGGCGTCTGTCACACCGTGCCCCTCCACTACCGGAAGTACTACGGTCACGTGTTCTGCACGAAGTGTTTCCACAAATACATTTGGTCGCCCAGCAAGAGGGAGTGTGGGGACGTTAACCAGAGAGATGCAGCCTAGCGCTAGCCTACTGTGTATTGCTACTGTTAGGAGACGGCCGTGGATTGGAGAACGCATTTTATTTTGTTGTGTAAAAATAAAACTGTGAAATGTAGTTGTATTAAGTATTTATTGAGCTTGTTAGTAATATTGATTGGATACGGATCGTACGATTCGTGATCCACTAATGACTCGAGACCTGAGAGTGGCTCGTGACCTACTAGCGACTCTTGACCCGCCAGTGACTCTGACCCACGCAAGTGACACGATACCCGCGCTAGTGACACCGCGCCGTACCCAGGCTAGTGACTCGTGAGTCACCATTGACTCATGACCCACTAGTGACTCGTAACCTGCTAGTGACTCTGTGACAACACGCTAGTGCTCGTGACGCGCAAGTCACTCGTGGTCCGCCAGTGACTCGTGATCTGCAAATGACTCGTGACCCGAAAATGACTCGTGACCAGCTACTGAGTCATGACCCACTAGAGACTCGTAACCTGCTAGTGACTTGTGACACGCTAGTGACTCGTGACGCGCAAGTCTCTCGTGGTCCGCCAGTGACGCGTGACCCGCCAGTGACTTGTAACCGCAAGGGAATGCTGATTCGCTAATGACTCGTAACCCGCTATTGACTCGTGATCCGCAAATGACTCGTGACTCACCAGTGATTCATGACCCGAAAATGACTCGTGACCAGCTACTGAGGCATGACCCACTAGTGACTCATGACTTGCTAGTGACTCATGACACGCTAGTGACTCGTGACGCGCAAGTCACTCGTGGTCCGCCAGTGACTCGTGACCCACCAGTGACTTGTAACCGCAAGGGAATGCTGACTCGCTAATGACTCGTAACCCGCTATTGACTTGTGACCTGCCAGCCTGCCAGCGACTCGTGACCTACCAGTGACTCGACCTGCCAGTGACTCGTGACCTGTCAGTGACTTGTGACCTGTCAGTGACGTTACTCGTGACCTACCAGAGACTCGTGACCTACCAGTGACTCGTGGCCTACCAGTGACTCGTGGCCTACCAGTGACTCGTGACCTACCAGTGACTCGCGATCTACCGGTGACTCGTGACCTACCAGTGACTCGCGATCTACCAATGACTCGTGACCTACCAGTGACTCGTGACCTGCCAGTGACCCGTGACCTGCCAGTGACTCGTGACCTACCAGTGACTCGTGACCTACCAGTGACTCGTAATCTGTCAGTGACCTGAGACCCGCTAGTGAATCGTGACCCGTGACCCGCGTGAGTGAGCCCTTGCCGCAAATAAAAGGCCAGTCAACAGTCTCACAACGTTTATTAAACACAGAGGCTAGCAGTCGCCGCAGCACACGGGCTGGACGCGCACAACACCGCACTGCCACAGACACCGGGGACAGCCCACCTCGCGCCCCGGCGACCGCGCCCTCGGCCCGCACCAGCCCCTCTCCTCGGGGGGATGCAGGTATTTAGTAAGCTTTTCGATTTTTTCAGCCGCCGCCGAGTTCTCAGCTGCTGATCCGTTAGACAGCGCGTCGGAGGCGTCCGTCCGGTTCTCGAACGAGAGGTCCCAGGTGCCGAACGAATCGCCGCCGACAGACACCGCCGGCGTTGCAGCTGTGGACATTTTTAACTCTTACGCACCTACGAAAGAATAAATTTCCATTACCTATTTGCACACAGGAAAAATTAAATCATACATAACACTCCGTTTCTTTTAACTGTACCGTGTGGTTTTGAGGTTAGATCCCCACTTCCGAAATTCATGAACATTCATGATCGTTCTCTAACTGACTGTCTATGATTAAAGTCAATACTGTGATATGCCGCTGAACGTGGGTTCAAATCCCACAGAGAACACTTTCCCTGTGGATGCTTATTGCAGGCTTATATGACCTGTTTGTCCAATAAGAATGATGGATGAAACACTTCAAATCGCATTCTAACCAGTTTGTCCCGACCAGGGCTTAAATAATCGTTGGCAGTTGGATGACAATCACACGAGTCAGTCACCATAGCCGGTCCAGGCTCTATTACGGATACATTATAAGGAAACATACTGGAAGAAAAACTCAACCATGCGGTCTTAATAAAAATTTATCGCTCGAACTGGAGCAGCCCGGCTGGTGAAATACCTCCACCATACAGAAGACCGCAGCCAAATAACAATAACTTATGTGTTGTCGTGTTCCTGTGTGTAAGTAAGGTTCGCATAGCTCCTGTAGGGTGCTACATTAGTAGCAGGGATCAAGCCTTCAAGTTAAGGGCGACAAGTCCAGTAACAGATGTATTGTGCTGTACTTGTCGCCCTTAGGCTGCGTTTCCACCAGAGATGTGCGATGGAAATGTGTCGTGCGAGGATGTCTAGCTGTGCTGTGAAAATGTGTGGGTGTTTCCACCAAAGCTGTGCGATGATAATGTGCCTACGAGGATGTGTAGCGGAGCTGTGAAAATGCGCATTAATGTATGGCGCGAGGATGCGTTGCGAAGGCTGATACAGTATGCGCAAACTTCGCAACACATCTTTTTAAACACACATTCCTCGCAACACATTCCTCGCAACACATCCCTCGCACACATCCCTCGCACACATCCCTCGCACACATCCCGCGCTTGTTTTGTATGCGCAAAAATCTGCTGACCGAGGCGAGGTAAATGAAGCGATTCTATTGGTTCTTTACAACCACATCCCTCGCTATGCATCCTCGCACATCTCTGGTGGAAACGCAGCCTGAAGCTAGGACCTCATTACCACTTAACATCAGGTGGGATGAGGTCAAAAAAAAGATCATAAAAGGTGTGCCGACCTACGACATGACCTACAAGTCGACACAAATACAGCGTCAGCAGAATTGGCGTAGTAAACAACGCTCCATACGTAATGCGTGACATCGATATCCTACATCGCGATATCAGAGTTTTCGTCGCCACTAAGTATATATAGGACAAACCAAGATTGGTAGTTGGGCCTTGGTCCCCGAGCAGATAACACCTAGCTCGGCGGAAGTACTTCCACTTTTAGTAAAGAACATACGTTCCTTACATTGGTGACCCCGACTGAGCTGAACATCAGCAGCCTTTGAAGAACGGAGCCTTCGCATCAGGCCATGTCTCCATACCCTCAACAGCCAGCTAAGCCACGACAAGAGCACCGGACCACCTCAGCTGACAAAGCCACCTGGTTCCGGGCCCGTGTAATGAAGCAGGCCATCGCAGCCCTACGACCGAGTCATTGGTCCACACCGGCGTAGCAGCAGCTGCCTCCCTGCAACTACACGCATCGGGCACGTGCTTGGACTCCAAAGGGGGGGAGTACTGTGCCGACCTACGACATGACCTACAAGTCGACACAAATACAGCGTCAGCAGAATTGGGGTAGTAAACAACGCTCCATACGTAATGCGTGACATCGATATCCTACATCGCGATATCAGAGTTTTCGTCGCCACTAAGTATATATACGACAAACCAAGATTGGTAGTTGGGCCTTGGTCCCCGAGCAGATAACACCTAGCTCGGCGGAAGTACTTCCACTTTTAGTAAAGAACATACGTTCCTTACAAAGGTAAGCAAAGCAATTTGAAAGAAAGAGAACTAACACTTCCTAGGCTCGTTGGGCTGCGCCCACTCCTGGGGGCCGGTCCCGCACCGACAGAACGGAGGCTGTCCCCCCCCCATCATGAACACAAACGGCGTCGCCTCCTTGTTCCCCGCCATGAACTCGCGCATGTTCTCGGCAAACTGAAACAAGGTGCAATTTTGGCAGCTGAAAGGTGGCCAGGACTTTGGCGTCGCACCATCCCCGAGGTTCATTTCCCGGTTGGCCGTCATTGACCGTTAGCTGTACATTATAATTGGTTCTTTTTTAAAGATATTTCAAAAATACTTGTCAACGTTATAGGAGACCCAAAAGCTGGCAGCTACCTCACCCGGCGTCTTTCAATCGCCATTCAGCAAGGTAATGCAGCCAGCATTTTGGGTACCTTAGGACCATCCACAGTGACCATGTTTGTTTATTTAAAATATTTATTTTTTATTAATTTCAGTTTTAATTCTTTGTAAGTTAGTTATTGGTTATACTTATTTATTTTTTAATTTCTTATTAAAACAGTAGCGTGGATACGTAGCACAACACGACTCCATATTCATGTGTGTGTTGTGGTACCGCCTTTTGTTTCTAATTTGAACACAAGTGCTTATGCAACTCACTACAGATTAAGAGAAGTGTATCTAAAGTGATTGCAGTCAACAGTCCAATTTTAAACTGACCTGAGCATTGTTTTGCCACTGCTCGAAGCAGTTCTTGAAGAATTCGTTGGGATTGTCCCGGCTCCGATTGAGGACGTACTTGTGGAAGCAATCCTCACAAAACGCTTGTCCGTAGTAGATCTTCACTGAATTTTTCGGTACAGTGTGGCAGAAGTCTATGGAAGATGCAATATAAAATAAAAGAAAGGCACAAACAAGGCACAAGCAACAGAAGTTCCCAAACTTTTGGTATTTCATAGACCACTTTCAGTCTGCTAGTTGTGGTGGACCCCCATAAACTAATAATCTTAAGTGTATTTATTTATAAATGTATGTCATAAATATATTTTTGCTGTGGCTGGCATTTAAAACAAAACATGTTTAACATTTTTATTTTATTTTTCAAATCAACATAAGTAAAACATCATACGGTCTCGCCATCTTGATATAAAAATAGCGGGACCAACCATTTAATTCTTATTTTTACTATTTTCTCATTATATACATATCTATATATATAAAAGAAAGTCGTGTTAGTTACACTATTTATAACTCAAGAACGGCAGAACAGATTTGGCTGAAAATTGGTGGGGAGGTAGTTTAGAACCAGGAGAAGGACATACGATACTTTTTGATTAATTTCTTTTTGCTTTTTTAAAGTCATTTATTGCCTCTAAGGCGGAACAAAGTTCGCCGGGTCACCTAGTTCATTATATTCGTTACATGTGAATTGTGATGAGAAAAATATAGATTTTTTTTTACTTCCTCTTGGGGGTTGCTAAGTTAATAGCAGGGGTCAATCCTTTTTGTATGATGTACTTAAAGCTAGGACCTCATTGCCATTTAACATGAGGTCAATCAAATATATATTATATACTTTTAATCTTATTACTGGATACTCACAACATCTAGCACACTGAGTGTGGAAGCTCTGGCCTCCAATCTCGACTTTATCTGCGTCGCTCACAGCTTGGAGGCATCGGGAGCAAATACACCGCCTTGGTTGCTCTTCAGACGTATTCGAATTTTTGGTTTCTGCAAAAGGATACAAGTGAATAAGTTGTAACGAAATGACGTTCAGTTCCGAGTAAAAAAATATCTATTGCCTCCTCCACACTACTCGCGAACTTTCGACAAACTCCGGCGAAGTCCAAAGTGTAATTACACACAGGCCTAGCGAGCGCCGCGTGACTAAATTTTATCGCGCTCTTAACAAACGTCAAAATCGATCGAAGTCGGTGGGTCAGCTGCCGATTGGCTGTAAATACGAGTGCGGGTGTGCTATGATCCAATCAACAGTATCAAAACTTTTGACGTTTCATGCAGTAAATTTGACGTATTAATATATACCTACACGACAACAACCTCCGGCCTTTTGACTCTGCCGCAAAAACCGACAACAGATGGAAGTCGCTCTACCTAGGGGCAAGGTGAATTTGACGAGGCTAGCCGAAGTACCTACGGAAGAGATTGCTTTATAGCAATAAGACCGCCTAAATTGTGTTTGAATATGTTTGTAAAACCTATTTTTTATTTTTTTTTCCTGTGCAATAACGTTCAACAAATTGGCTACTTGACAGTTTTTGAAAAAGTATTGTAAAATGTGCGCCCGTTCATCTTATATCCCAAGCAATTCAATTTATTTTGAAAAAATTTACAACACATTTAAAAAGCGCGCGAAAACGCCAAGTCACGTGACTGTTGAAATTGTGACGTCAGCGTTTTATACATCTAACCTAGACGGGTCGGAACGACTTAATTTTATGAAAATATCGAATATTGAAATAAATGGAGAATGTTTCAATAAATCCTTAATATTGCTTAGCGACACAATAATTAAATCGGTGAAATCATCATCGTTTCGCCACACTAAAATAAAATTCCACAGATAAAAAAACTAAAATTTAATTTGCAAAAGTAAAATACTTACTATGCTTTAAATTAAAAACTAAAAATGTAAAATTATTACTTAACTAATAAGCTAACATATACAAAACTTTTCATATTTTATTGTTAACACTGTCAAGCAGCAAATACAATATTATTTACCGTCAGCACAGTCCTTGTCCTTTGCATCCTGGGGCTTCGCGCCGGGCGCAAATTGCATCCACCAACTGCTGGAGTGCATCTTCGGCGCTTCGCCCTTGAACCGCGATAGCACGTGAGTCTTGAAACATTCACTGCAGAAGACGTGGCCGTAGAACATTTTCAAAGACGTGGGGATCGTTCGGCATACACCTGGGGATGTAAAGAACACTCACTCTGTAGGTACGTCTCTTATTTGAAGGGTCCACTGCACTGCAATAATGATAAATGTCCAAAATACTGGTCACTTCATACTTATATGCAGCTAGTAATCTCGTTCACAAACAAAGCAATATCGCTTCCAGTCCTGAGATAAAACCGTTTCTGATATTTGACAACACGTCTAGAGTGCTCAGTGTCCCAGGTATTCACGGCAATAAGGCAGAGTTTTGTACAACGTTTATAAACTTAGAGATATAACAAAGGACGTTTATCATTATTGCAGTGGACCCTTAATTTATTTATTTATTAGATAAAACAAATAAGTTTACAAAATAGAAGAGTTCCACAAAACTGTACAAACAGTTTGTCTGCGGGATCAGGTTGCGGGAGAAGTCAAGAAAAATCAGTCGCTACTTTATTAATGACCGGTTCCAATATTAGAAAAACGATACGAGGCGTAAGCTAAACACGACAGACGGAAGACTGATGACCACTGCTATGGAAAGTAAATTTGAAAATAGAATTAACGAAAAACGGATAGTATTTTTGTATTAGGAATCGTAAAATATTGTTATAACATAAGTATTGTACTTACAACACATGCTACATAACCTGTGGAAATTCTGTCCCTCGACATCAACTTTGTCTCCCTCTTCGATAGGTAGGAAGCATCGTGCGCAAAAACACTTTTTCGGTTGCTCTTGCGTTTTATCCATAACTACCTTTTAATTTTGTTATTGTTTATTAGAAAATATGAAAATTTAATAAAAAAATTTAGGAATCAGCAACTTGTTTCCATGACAGTTTTGAATGATGGAAAAATTTGATGAAAAAAGAAGAGCGGAAAGTGTAGAACAATTTGAATTTCAGAAGAAAAATGCAAATGGACAGTAACATTTACAGATATCGCTAAATGAAAGTTTAGGAATACAATTTTATAATTTAAAAGTAAGTTATTTCAACATATAAAATAAATTCGAACAACGACAAAAAAATTAAATAAATTTAATTAAAGCTTTTAAATCATTCGATTGCCAATAACTGTTATTGCAAAACAGCGCAACACTAGTGTCAAACGGCGAGTAATTTCGATTGTCTGGTTTTAGCAGCACTAGTCGTTTGCCTATGTGTGTGGTGAAGTGATCTGTTTGTGTTATCTTTCATGTTTTTATCAAAAAAGTGATGTTGTCGGACTTATTTGGATTAAAATCTACGCATTTTCAGTGGTAAAGTGTATTTACTATCTTATCTTAGTTGTTTTGTTTGATTAGAGGCCCGTATAAAAGAGTATGCATAGGTTATGTGTCTTGGTATTTGGCTACCAGTCGAGCCCATGTTTTTAGAATTTTATGATAGAAAACGATGCGTTGCGGTTGGAGCGTAGCCGTTAGATGATAAATTGCATTATTATCCCCTTATTCACATTTATAAAACGCTTATTAAATGGTTACTTTGTAACTAATTTGTGTTTGAAACTGCTACTGGTCTTTAGAGTAAAGATATCTCGGTTAGTTCATTAGTAATGACCTAAATGTTTTGTTTTCGATGAATGGTGACCTTCGATAGTGTTTAACGTAGTCGGTTACGGCTCGTTTTGACGAATTTCGCATTCCTAAGTCAATACACCTAGAAATATTTATCTTCTGTGTTTATTTGAAGGTTGTATTAAGTTTGCACATTTGCACGTTAAATCTACATTATCGTCAGTATTTAGTTATCAATAAAATGTATTTGATGCTATAAATTACTTATTATTCACAATGTGTTTAAAACAAAAATGTTTATTCATAAAATTGCAATCTGTACAGGCAAATTAAAATACAGTACAGAGTTATCAACTTACTAACAAAAAGTTATCTTTTTATTAAGTTAATTTATTACATATAAGTATAGTTTTTTAGTGTTACTGGGAATTCATTCACAGATTTTCCTAATGCATTATCATGTCAACTCACATGCATAAGTATAAAGTTCATTTATGAAGAATGGCTTATGTAAATTTCATTATAATTAAATATTTTGAAGCAAAGACAGTGTTCTGTGCCCCATTAATTAGAGATACTCTATATTCTAAAGATAACCATTAAATGCAGTGTGTATTATTTTTGTTAAAAACAGGAAAACAGTTACTTAAATAGATTTTTAAGGGCCATATTTCATTATAAAACCTTGGTTGGCTCACTACTCTGCACTTGAGTCGATTTCTCTTTCCTCTTAATTCTGTGTGACACCTAGTAAATTCCATTTTTATCTTAATCTATTTTTTAGATAATAGCACATATATATGAAGGGTCCACTGCAATAATAATGAAAATCCTTTGTTATTTTGTTGATTAATTATTTAAGTTTAAATTATAGTATAGTATAAACATATTAGTACCATGTCATACTAAATCTCCGAGTAATTAAGCAAGTCAGATAGACAGTGACTTAATGTGACGAGGTACAGAGTTGTTCACGAACTAAAACTACTGACTGCACATGATGATAATGATAAAAACAATAGAGAAAACTTTTAACTAACATTTTTATGATATTGTTTATTTATTAACTCCAACAAGACATACACTAAATACTATTTAATTAATTTTGGTTTAAGCATGTTGTGACTGCCTTCAAAAGATTATTACATTTTGTATGTATATTGTGACAGTTAATTTTTAAGTTTTATTTAATGTGATTTTCTCTGGCAATCCAAAATAAATAAATAAAAAAACTTAAAATTATTAAAAAAACTTAAAATTAAGTTTTTTTATTTATCAGAATAACATGAAATAAATAGGTCTTTATAAAATGTTCACCCTAAATAATGTGAACGATGTCACTAGTTATGATAATAATAGGATACTTATTAATGGAGAAATATAAATACTCATATATAAATATAGTATGTCATATAGAGTGTATAATAAATAAAATACAGATTAAATATAAATATCTTTATGTGGCAACAATGATAATTGTTATAAGAGGCAAGAGTGCTGGTCTTTGGCATTCTGACACCTCTGAGGTTTTTAAGAAAGGTAGGGCATAGCGATTTATGGCTCGAACTGGAGCAGCCCGACTGGTGAAACCTTACAGAAGACCGCAGCCAAATAACAATCACTTTGGTGTTGTTGTGTTTCTGCATGTGAGTAAGGTTTCCATAGCTCCTGGGGGGTGCTACATTAGTAGCAGGGGTCAAGCCTTTAAGGTAAGGGCGACAAGTCTAGCAGATTTATTATGCTGTACTTGTCACCCTTAAGCTAGGACCTCATAACCACTTAACATCAGGTGGGATGAGGTCAATCTTGAAGTGCAATATAAAAAAAAAGGTACTGGGTTTGATTCCCAGTTAGATTTTTTCTAAATTAGATTGGGTCTGAGTGTGTTGGTTTGACACCCCAGTTAGTATTTGTCATCTGGTATGCATAGTACAAGGAGAAAACTTCAGAAAACTAACATTAAATATTGCCAATAGATATTATCTTTAAAAGTATTCACCCTTGACTAGTAAGTTTAATTACCCGGAAAACCAACGAAGAAGGAAACTTTCAATATACGCTCCTTGAATACAAAAGAGCCAAATATAAAAAAAAAGAAATTAGTTTTATTGCAAAAATGATACCCAAGATGAAAGCAAGGTATCATTTTTGCTAAAAAACTATTTTCAAAGTCAAAGTCAATTAATTTATTCATGTAGGTTACAAGTAACACTTATGCATCGTCAAAATGAACACAAACCAAAATTGTAGCTACAGTCGGTTCGGAACCTAATTCCGATATTTTTTTTTTATTTGTGGCCGTTTTGTATTCAAGAAGCGTTATTAATATCCTTTATTCTATCAGAGAAGTATTATGGTGACAAACATAAGTCAGAACACACAATAATAAATACATATAACTTGAAGAAATCCAGGAAAACCTACGGTGGCACTTGCTGCTGCTATCAGCCTCACTAATGAACCTTGAATTCCAAGGTTTTTGACCAGTGTAAACTAACACTACTAGTTTAATTTTGACTAGACCACTCTCAACGTCTATTCCAAGTTGCCACCATATGGATTGCCAATGGTGGCAAATGGGAATGAAAAATCCCATTTGCCACCAGTAGCAATTGGGAAGTGATTTAATAACTAACTAACTACAATTTTAGTAACTTTCTATAGCCTAAGTGATATTATCAAATAAGGGGCAGGTTTTCAATAAATTATTCCATGGTTTCATTTTCTACGACGGAAAGCAATGTACAGCGAAGTGTAAGGGGGCAATCACTTCCCAGTCGCCACCGGTGGCAAATGGGATGTTGTGGTACCGTCGTTGTTTCTGATTTCTGTAACACAAGTGCTTAAGCTACTTACCACAGAATCAGAGCAATGTATGTGATGGCAAATGGGATTTTTCATTCCCATTTGCCACCAATGGCAATCCATGTGGTGGTAACTGGGAATAGACGACTCACAATGATCTAAATTCGTCAATCTCTCATATTTGTCAATCTTATTTATTGAATTTTTGTTTTATTTCAGAATGGTTCATCTGAATGTCAAGAAAAGAAAAATGTCCCGCCATGAGAAAGCGAAGAGTGGCTTTGTGAGTACAGTTTTACTTTTAAAATACCGGCTAGTTTGTTTTTTTTATTTTACTCAAGATTACAAAGATCCATTTGTGTTAGTATGATTTAAAATAAGGTTAATAAAAACAAAATATAACACAAAAAGGACATATGTAAGTAATGTTACATTTGTATAGTCTTATAAGATACATAGAGGAACATGTTAGTCTGTCAGTATAGGAATGATGACACTAATATTTCCTACACAGAGAACATGTTTTTTGCCATTCTTTTATTTTTAGACGACCTCCGTAGCCGAGAGGTGAGCGGGCCTGACTTTGGCGAGCGCCATCTCTGAGGTTCCGGGTCCGATCCCCGGTCGGGTCAATATGGGAAACGAACTTTTCCATATTGTCTCGGGTCTGGGTGTTGTGGTACCGTCGTTGTTTCTGATTTCTGTAACACAAGTGCTTAAGCTACTTACCACAGAATCGGAGCAATGTATGTGATGTTGTCAAATATTTATTTATTTTATTATTATGTAAACATCCTATTCAGGAAACGAATACTCAAAGTTTTAGCTTCTCCTTGTGACATAAATCTCAGCTTACCTAGGCATGATTGAGTTCTGGAACTAAAGAAGTCAGGCGTGCGGTTAGTCTGGCGTTTGTTACCTCGGTTCCGAGGGGTTGGTGTCGGGTGGTTTTGAACTTTGAACCTATCACGCTCCGGGCGTGAGGTGGGCTGTTTAGTAGTAGGCGCGGTGGGGAAGCCTGCGTAGAAAGCGTGGAACCCTGACTGCCCCAGAACTGCGCAGCGTTGGCCACCGAGGGAGTTTTAGTCGGTGCGAGGCCGATACACCACGACCTCGGTGGCGCAGTGGCTAAGGTAGGCGACCAAAGCGCAAAAGGTCCCGGGTTCGATTCCCGGTCAGGTCAATTTGGAAAACGAACTTTTCTCAATTGACTTGGATCTGGGTGTGCTGGGATGACGCCTCCAGTTAGTATCCGTCATCTGGTCCTCATAGTACAAGGGAAAACCTTAGTTTGAAACCAGGTGATTGGTGTGATTGTCTGGCGCATTTACTAATTTACTGTTCACCGCTGAGGGTGACGGTGCCACAAGCATTTCCCCCACAAAAAAAAACTTGCCTGTAAAGCCGTTTTACGGACGATAGTTTCATGTGACAATGCTGACCTGATCCTTCGAGCCGATCATGCCTCCCTCTCGTTCGTGCTGCGCTCTCGCTTACGCACACAACGAGCGTAACGGGACAATGACGTCATCTTTTTCGTGCATGCGGCCCGTAGTATCGAGTTATTAGACGTTGTCACGTTAAACCGCATAATTGAGTTGCTTCGGTTTAAATGACTCCTCATTTTAGTTGTTTCTTACAGTGTTATCTGAAATGCATATACTATGTTCTATATTACTGTATCGGTGATAAGTTTAATGGCCGCACCACGATTTGCGAATGGACATAGAGCGACCTTGCTTGATAAAGGACAAGGGTACTGTCAGCATACAAAGCAGAAAGTGTCATAAGATAAATTGTAGATATTAATAGTCTGATTTGTTAACTATATCATATTTGATACATAGCTGCATAAACAGAAAGGAAATATCCTTTCGTCTAACAGACGGACTAAAAATTATTTTTATACTTTTTTTTGATTACGTATTTTTGCATTCTCCACCTTATCAAAAAATAGCGGCTATACTTTGAACTAACTGTGCCCGCGACAACGTTCGCTTGGACGACATCCTTTCATCGGTTTTAACCCTATCTCCCCTAATATTCGAAACAAAAAGTAGCCTTTATTTGGTCTTACCCCCATCACTCCCTTATTTTCTAACAAAAAGCAGCCTATGCCCGTTCTTGAGGTTCAACGTATACCTATACCAAATTTCATCAAAATCTGTTGAGAGGTTTAAGCGGGAAAGCGTAACAGACAGACAGAGTTACTTTCGCATTTATAATATTAGTTGGGATTCGTTGGGATTGAAGTGTCGCATGACGTCATAAGTTGGTACATTATTACCCATCAGTGACGTAACAAGCTCCCAATCCTCAAATTTGCATCGTTATATCTTTGTATTTTTTTTCTTTCACAGATACATTAATCTTTTTTTTTGCTATCGCTACTGTTATGTATGTGTACATGACGTTTGCGGTCTGCAAACAAAGCGTTGATAATGGTTTTATCTTTACGATATTTCAGTTTTCTTTTGTCGTTCTTATGCGATACGTGAATGTTAAAAAAAAGAACTTTAAAAAAAAGGAATTCAATTGCCGTGCCGTAACTTTTTAAAACGCAAACTTTTTTTTAAGTGTGAATACTTCTTATTGTTTCTTGTGAATTGTGTTATCTGAGAAAATTGTATTATATTGAGTCATTTTGTAGGTATTGTGTGAGTTTTTTTTCTTTGCGCTTGAATGCAGTCATTTACGGATATCTGTGAATCATTTACTGGATATTTGGTATCGGTGAGCGGTTTCCTGGTATTAGTGGTTATCTTTCAAAGTACAGTACATTTTTGGTGGGGTCAATAGCATCAAGGTAAATGCTTGCCGTTTGAAATTAGTTCTTATGTCGACGAAATAAGGGTGGTGTAAAGTCCAAATTGTATAGTCTGATGTCCTAATCCTGATGTTTTTAACGTATCTACCGGGTTCAGAATTCCAGTCGGTATTTGTTGTCTGTAGACCATAGTAAAAAAAATCGTTCCATTTTTTTTATATTACACTTCATGATTCTCATCTCAACCCACCTGTTGTTAAGTGGTAATAAGGTCCTACTTTAAGGGCGACAAGTACAGTATAATAAACCTGTTACTGGACTAGTCGCCCTTACCTTGAGGGCTTGACCCCTGCTACTAATGTAGCACCCCCACGAGCTCTGGAAACCTTACTCAGACTTAGGAACACAACAACACAGAAGTGATTGTTATTTGGCCAGTCGACTCCAGTTCGAGCGATAAATCGCTATGCCCTACATCTCGTAAAACTAGTTAAGTTTATTATGATAAAACTATTTTAGCTGTTGCTCGCTTTATTCTTTATTTAATCGGGAAAGCGTAACAAACAGACAGACAGAGTTACTTACGCATTTATAATATTAGTAGGGAAGTAGGGATAAAATTCAGGAAAAATTTCAACAGAAAAGCGGGAAAATCAGGAGCGCTGGTATTATGGCGGAACCTTAAGCTGATTGGCGCGGTGATGTAGTGATTAAACTCAAAATGACCAACTATGTATGAAAGAATACGTAACAAAACGTTTAGAATGTGCGACCTTGCTGATAAAAACACACCGCGCTTAATTGCCTGCTTCAACAGTAATTGTTAGTTTAATTTTTATCACCAACTAGCGGTCCCGGCGAACTTCGTTTCGCCTTAGAGAATTTTTCCCGCTTTTCTGTTGAAATTTTACAAATTTTACCAAGGATCCCTAATTTGGTAGCCTATGTCAAATTGGAAGAATGTAGCATTCTATTGGTGAAAGAATTGTTTAAATCGGCCCAGTACTTTTTGAGCCTATTCATTACAAACATACAAAAATAGGTACAAATCTTTCCTCTTTATAATATTATTAGTATAGATTAGTAATACTTATGAATAGTCTCTATATAAAGCAAATTTTAAATTTAAATCTTTACATTATCATCAAAACATTCTTACAAACTGTAAAAACATTTATTTAAAAGAGAAGTTTTAAGCATTACACAAGTGGCAGATTAAAATATAGGATAATTTTTCCAAAATAACGTAAACACGTTTAAGAAAGATAAGGCATAGCGATTTATCGCTCGAACTGGAGCAGTCCGACTGGTGAAATACCTCCACCTTACAGACGACCGCAGCCAAATAACAATCACTTCTGTGTTGTTGTGTTCCTGCATGTGAGTAAGGTTTACAGAGCTCCTGGGGTTTGCTACATTAGTAGCAGGGGTCAAGCGTTCAAGGTAAGGGCGACAAGTCCAGTAACAGATTTATTGTGTTGTCGTCCTTAAGCTAGGACCTCATTACCACTTAACAGCAGGTGGGATGAGGTCAATCTTGAAGAGTAATTTATAAAAAAAGTCCCCCTTTTCCACCGCTATCCACCTATACCCTTGTGGGCTTGCCGAGAGCCACCTGCTCTCCGCGGCTCGGCTCGGTATCCGACTTCGCTTCACCCTATGCGGTATCGGACAATCGGTGCTCGGTGACAAGGCCAGCTCTAACTTCCCGAACCACTGGGTTACTGAGCCCTCCCCCCAACGCGACAAGGTGCGAAACCCAGCTGGGGGGAGTGTATAATATCCTATCCTAACACAAACTTTACGATTAAAACCGAACCTATCCGAAACGACGGGCAGTAAGCAGTTCGTATTAACTACTAAATAAAAATGGTGTCGCGTTTTGACCCGTTAAATTATTTTAAATGTTTAAAATGGGTTGAGAGGTTTAAGCGGGAAAGCGTAACAGACAGACAGAGTTACTTACGCATTTATAATATTAGTAGGGAAGTAGGGATAAAATTCGGGAAAAATTTCAACAGAAAAGCGGGAAAATCAGGAGCGCTGGTATTATGGGGGAACCTTAAGCTGAGTGGCGCGGTGATGTAGTGATTAAACTCAAAATGACCAACTATGTATGAAAGAATACGTAACAAAACGTTTAGAATGTGCGACCTTGCTGATAAAGACACACTGCTCTTAATTGCCTGCTTCAACAGTAATTGTTAGTTTAATTTTTATCACCAACTAGCGGTCCCGGCGAACTTCGTTTCGCCTTAGAGAATTTTTCCCGGTTTTCTGTTGAAATTTTACAAATTTTACCAAGGATCCCTAATTTGGTAGCCTATGTCAAATTGGAAGAATGTAGCATTCTATTTGTGAAATATTTTTTTAAATCGGCCCAGTACTTTTTGAGCCTATTCATTACAAACATACAAAAATAGGTACAAATCTTTCCTCTTTATAATATTAGTATAGATTAGTAATACTTATGAATAGTCTCTATATAAAACAAATGAAGCTACCTCCGGTTCGGAACCTATAACTAATGAGAAGATACCGGCAAGAAACTCAGTAGTTATTTTTTTACAAATGAAAGCTAAACTTATTACTAATTTTGCACTAAGACACACAGTTAGTTTGTTAATTGTTAAATACAATTACAAATCAAAAAAGGGAAGGAAAGAGAGAGAAAAAATCCTTACTAATATTATAAATCGTAAAGTGAGTCTGTTTGTTCCGCTTTCACGCCGTAACTACTGAACCGATTGTTTTGAAATTTTGCAGACGTAAAGTTAGAAGTCCGGATTAAATAATAGGGAATCTTTATCCCGGAAAAAATTGATATTCCCGAGGGAAAACAAAAATATAGTTTGCTTGATGGATGGATTGGAGATGAGGCATGCGATAGATGGCGCTAGATGGTGGTAACGATGTGCTTTTTAAAATACGTAAGAAGTGGAATGATAGCTTACACTATAAAGTTCTTGAGGTACGCGATAGATGGCGCTGGTTGTTTAAAAAAAATGGTAACGTTGTTTTTTTAAGACACTTGAAGTGGAATGATATCTCGCGCTTTAACCTGTAGCTTATACACTTATTCGGTGCACTTTTCGACTCATTTACTTACTTGCTGTTGTATCTTTATTCACAGGTTTTCGCTTTTTTTGGTTCCTACCATTTTACATTGAATTGTGTGTGTTGTGCTTTATACCACAATATAAACGAATTTCACGTGGGCGAAGCCGCGGGCGGAAAGCTAGTAATAAAATAATATAAAACAGTTTTGTAACTTTTAAATCTTTACATTATTATCAAAACATTCTTGCAAACTGTAAAAACATTTTTTTAAAAGAGAAGTTTTAAGCATTTCACAAGTTGCAGATTAAAATATAGGATAATTTTTCCAAAATAACGTAAACACGTTTAGGAAGATAAGGCATAGCGATTTATCGCTCGAACTGGAGCTGCCCGACTGGTGAAATAACTCCACCTTACAGAAGACCGCAGCCGAATAACAATCACTTCTGTGTTGTTGTGTTCCTGCGTGTGAGTAAGGTTTACAGAGCTCCTGGGGGGTGCTACATTAGTAGCAGGGGTCAAGCGTTCAAGGTAAGGGCGACAAGTCCAGTAACAGATTTATTGTGTTGTCGTCCTTAAGCTAGGACCTCATTACCACTTAACAGCAGGTGGGATGAGGTCAATCTTGAAGAGTAATATATAAAAAAAGTACCCCTTTTCCACCGCTATCCACCTTTACCCTTGTGGGCTTGCCGCAGAGAGCCACCTGCTCTTCGCGGCTCGGCTCGGTATCCGACTTCGCTTCACCCTGTGCGGTATCGGACAATCGGTGCTCGGTGACAAGGCCAGCTCTAACTTCCCGGACCACAGGGTTGCTGAGCCCTCCCCCCAACGCGACAAGGTGCGAAACCCAGCTGGGGGGAGTTTATAATAATAATAATAATAATAATAATAATAATTTCTTTATTTTCTTCTCTTACATAGAATTAGTTACAAGTATATTATGACTTATTCTAAACTTATTGTAAAATAGTCTATGCAAGAGACTGGTATCCGTACTAGGTAAACCCTGTATGACAGATTACCAGTCTCTCCACTTCCGAACCGATAAATAGGTTATTTACTACGATAACTGTTACATATGTAGACGTAGCAAAAAGAGAGGAAATACAGGATATTAACTTACAGCTTCATACTCGTGCGATATATTGTACTTTCAGCTATATTATGAGAGATAAGAGTGTGTGTATGTATGTGTTTGTGAGTGTGTGTGTGTGTCTGCGTGATTGAGTACGCGTTTTTGTGCGTGTGTGTGTGTGTGGTTGTAATATTATTCTTATGAAAGCACTGTCAACAATTCTTCAGTTGCATTATAGTCCAGCGATTTCAGCCAAGAAGTAATGTTTTTTTTGCAGTCGTGTTTGCTTTGTGGATAGATGTTGTTAATTTTATTTATTTTGTTATATAGAAAACTACCTAGGAATCCGAAAAACCTTTTGGAAAACGATGTAGCGTACCTTATGTTTGGACTACAGACTTTGTATTTTAGCCGCTTGCTTATATTCATAGACGGGTCATAATCAGTTAAGGAATGTTGTTTCAGCACTGTGTTAAGGCCCAATACGAAGAGAATTAGCGAAACTTCATGTATTTCTGTTCACTACAACGATGACCTCAAGTAATTCTAAGCATTAAATCACTTTTTGTACGTTTATTCAGATATTTTACAAGGTCGCCGCCTTCTTGAAATTTTAAAATAAATGAATATATAAAAATTATACCGTTTTTAAAAAATGTTAAAAAATGATTTCTTCAAATTATTTTTCTTCCAAAAGTCTGTAAATATATACTTAGAAAAAAATATTTTTACTAAAAAATGTTAGGATTGTGATTCCAAAGGTCGCCGCCTTCTTCATTTTTTATATAATCTATTAGTTATTAAAATAATTCATTTTAAACACAAACGCCTGATTAAATTGCACTGAATTGCATAATTCTTAGATATGAAAGTTTGCCGTTCAGGTGCTTCGATGTGTAGTGTTGACAGGTGACGGCAGTTAGTTGTCTGTTTTGAAAATAGTAAATAAATTGGTTTACACGCGTAGTCTTTACTATAACGGTGAAATAATGTTAGGAAAAGAAATAAATATTACCTAAGGGCTAAAATAAAAAGAGTTTATTACAACAACGCAGCTCGAATTGCGAAAATTCCATTTTGAGATTATATTTTTTGTAAAATACTTTTTTGTTGGGAGGCTGCTTAGGCTGCATTTTTAGGCTTCCGTAGTCGACTAGGAACCCTTATAGTTTCGCCATGTCTGTCTATCTGTCTGTCCGTCCGAGGATAATCTCAGAAACCGTTTGCACTGGAAAGATGAAATTTGGTACAAATATGTATATTAATCACGTCAACAAAGTGCAAAAATAAAAAAAATAAAAAAAATTTTTTTTAGGGTACCCGCTCTGCCGGTGATGTTGTGGTGGTTCTTAAAAATTTTCCCACAGCATTACCATTTAGGCGATGAGGTACCCCGGGGGGTTTTAGTGGGTAGGCCTGTCCTTTTTAGGGCAGGAGAGTCCCACACACGCCGTCACCTCCCTCGGGTGACGGTACGGTGCGCCAAGCATTTCCCCCCGCACAAAAAAAAGGGTACCCCCTCTACACGTAAATTGGGGTGTGATTTTTTTTTTATTTCAATCCCAACATGTGATGTATCGTTGGATAGGTATTTAAAAATGAACAGGGGTTTACTAAGATATTTTTTTTATATTTTTAATATTTTGGGAAATAATCGCTGCAAAAGAAAATAAAATTGTGTCCCCCCCCCCCCTCTAACTTTTGAACCATAAGTCAAAAAGTATGAAAAAAATCTGGAATATAGAACTGCATAAAGGCTTTCTAGGAAAATTATTTTGAACATCAGGTTCAAGATAGGGTTTAATCGTTTTTGAAATTTTTGAAAACATATTTTTTTAACTAAAGTTGTAATTTAAGGATACTTAAGTATTGTGATGCTTTGAAAACTACGGAACCCTACACTGAGCGTGGACCGACACACTTTTGGCCGGTTTTACTTATTTACAATAGCCAAACTGATCATTTATACGTTTCTAGGCAAGTGAGAAACTCAAAAATGCAAATCGTCGACGCGCGTGCAATACCGCGTATGTAGCATTTGCCATAAAGATTAAATTTGTCTGTTATTTCATATTATTTCAATCTAAATTAGAACTTACGGGTAAATGTCATTACACGGTATTGCACGCGAGTCGACGAAATTCACATATCGGAAAATAATGAACAGAGGAAGTGCAAACACAGAGGCGGCAAATAATGTCATATATTGTCATAGGGGTATGATTGACTGCTTGGAATTGTCTAGTAAGAATTAACACACTCAGGACCTAACCCCAACTATGGAGAAAACAGAATGAAGTTTTTAATTTTTTATTTTTGAAATTTTTACAACGACATTTTGTAAGACTCACAAGAACAATAATTTCAAACAAAGTACGTAAAGTTATTTTTCGTACGTAAGAGCTCTTGCCCAAAAATATTTTTTCGTTTTTTTCGTTTTAATAGCCTATGATACGCCTACACATTTTTTTTTGTAAATTTTGGACTTAAAATAAGACTTTTATAGCACAAAATTCGTTTATTGTAGGTAAATTAAATACCTTCATATCACATGAATAACAAAACACGCGTCTATTGAACATAGCTGGGCACCGTTAATCAAATAGTTAACTTCGTTAATCGTTAATCCGTTAATAAAAAAGTTAGCTTCGTTAATCGTTAAAACGTTACATTTCTGAAGAATTAACGCAAGTTAACGTTAATCGTTAATCCGTTAAAATATAATCCAAATAGATGAATGAATGGTTATCGATTCTCACCAGGACCTGGAATCCGATTCCATGTCTTTGATTATCCGAGTCCATGGGGTTTGATCACTGCACTGCTCAGTACATTTTTTCAATTTACCTAATAGGTACTAGCTGTTACGACTACGTTCGCGTGGACTACAGGGTTTTCCATATATATGTCGCAGTCATCTGGTTGAAACAGCTATTTGATTGAATCACTAGCGTGTTTATTAAATGACGACATTTAATTGAATGACTAGGCCGAACGTTGAATGAATAAGACTCACTGAACGTCTAACAAGTTAGCGGATTGTAACATAGCCCTTTGAACATAGCGGACGTAATCAGTCAGGTGATTGTAATTTAGTTTATTTTTTTTCCACTGCGGCGTTAGTGCTCATCAAAACAAAGATGGCGTCAAACAGCTGGTACAGATATAATCGAAAAGCACTGTGTTGATAATTTTTAGAGTGAAATTGAGATATAAAGTGATTTATTCGTAAAAAAATAATTTTTTAGCCTAATTGTCTTAAGACTTAAAATTGTTAAAACATTAAAAATCTTATTAGGGTGTGTTATGTCATGTCTTCATTTTTTTTATCTAAATTTAGTTATCTTTTAAGTGGTGAACTTATGGTCACCTTAATCAAACATTAAAAAGTCAGCTATGTCCCATTCAACGACTATGCTAAATGACGTTCAGTCAAGAAGTTGAACGTTATATTAAACAATTTGACGAGTTGTCCTTTAGTCATTCAATTAAACGTCGTGATTCAATGAACGCGCTAGTGATCCAATCAAATAGCTGATTAAACCAGATGATTGCGACATATATATATCTATTTTCATGTTCGCTGTTAGCCCTCCCCGTCTCCCCTAATATTCAAAACCAAAGTAGTCCATATTTAAGCCAAGTTTTGAGCTATGTTTTGAATGTTGAGTTTTGTGCCAAATTTCATATCACTAATTTAAAAAGTAATTATTTTTCCATATTAACTTTTACGGGCGGTATTACCTCTTTCCCCCTCATTTTCAAAACAAAAAGTCGTAGTATCCGTTCTAGAGGTTCAACGGTTACCTACCCATACCAAAAATCATCAAAATCTGTTCAGTGGTTTAGGCGTCAAAGCCGGACAGACAAACAGACAGACTGAGTTACTTTCTCATTTATAATATTAGTCTAGATTTTAACTTGGTAAGTATAGTAATTTTTTAATTAAAGGATTTGTTGTTTATCTCATAAACATTCTGCATTAATATAATAAAACTTTGAAAATGCATTACTTCCTATTTCATCTCTTTTTCTTTACTTTAAATGTTATTACATACTTTTTCCTTCTTTTCCATACACTTTTCCATAAATCTACAATTAATTAGAACATTTAATGGTTCTTTTATAGTTTAGGCAGCGAAATAAGTAACTTTTCTGGTTGATTTTTTCCACCTTGTCTCCGAAAAACCCAAATACTTTATGAAACCAAATTTTTTCCAAAATAAAATTTAGCCTATATTACTCTTGAATAATGTCGCTTTTGAATGGTGAAAGAATTTTTAAAAACGGTCCAGTAGTTTTTGAGCCTATTCATTACAAACAAACAAAGTTTTCATCTTTATAATATTAGTCTAGATTATCCACACGCAAATGATCACTGTCAGTAATTTATGGAGCGTTCGAGTATTACGTAACGTAATTTGGGGGGGGGGGGAGGGGGGACTATGTAAAACGTTACGAAGCGGTCCAATAAAAACTTAAGCCAAACCGTACGGTTTCCGGAGAAACCTTCCCGATCCGACATGTTGAAATCAAATTAACAAAATGAATCTATTCGCAGCTTTCTCACTCGCACTCGCTGCCATGCAGTGAATAGTAGGCATTGGATGAACGATTAACGGACTTCCTGATTATTAACGGAAGTTAATGAGTCCGTTAACGGTTTTTAAAGTTAACTTAAAAGTTAATCCGTTACTCAAAATGTTAACTTCGTTAATTAACGATTAACGGATTAACGAGTTAATGCCCAGCTATACTATTGAATATATTTGTTTCTTTGAGTACACCAAAATAAACGTGTTAAATCAATCTGCCGCTTGTGTCTAACCTTTCCTCTGGGTAATAACTCCTTTAAAAAAAAAAGACACGATTATTCGTGTAAAAATGGAAGCTACTTTTATTAGTTATGCTTCATTGCAAACCGCAAAAATTTAAATACAGCTATCCTAATATAGAATTATTATCTTTTACTAATCTGTAGAATAACCGTGCACCGTTTTACTACACTTGTTTATGCTTCATTTATGACACGAATAAACGTGCAGTGATACATTTCTGTTAACAAGTCACAAATTTTTTACTAGAATAATAAAATTATATGTTTTTTCTTAAATACTGAGAAAATCGATAGATTTATTTTCTTAAAAAATATATGAGCTGAAATATGTTTAACCTTTAATATAATTTATACATTATATATAGATATATATCACATTACTTTAATGACGTAATGAATATCTATTCATTACGTCATTAAAGTAATGTGATTTCAAACGTTTTTATGGTTTCCTGAAAAGTTGTAGTTTTTCGTTTGCACGTTTATTCGTTGGAGCCATCGATATGTTTGTATGTATGTAACGAATAAAGTACAAAATTGATAATCTATTGGTACTTACTAATATTACAAAGTAGTAAGATTTAATAAATTAATACGTACGCAATGCTGTCTCTATTGTATTATTACTACATGGCATTCGCTCGTACTAGCACCGCACACTCGTGCTGCGCTAGCACGAGCTAATGCCAAATGCGTTCAATAGATGGCGCGCGGTTCGCCGCGAAACGGGTAATGTCAATTGCTTCGTATTGGGCCTTAAGGATAAATAATTGACGGATACTCAAGACATCAGCCAACGAATAAAGATCTTTGGTGGGGTAAAGGAAAGGCTTAGAGTGGCTAACTTTTAGGATGGCACGCTGTGCTCTTTCTAGTTTTAAAAGATGTGTTTTGCAGGCACCTCCCCATACTGTAATGCAGTAGGAAAGAAGCGATTGACAGAGAGCTTGGTATACCATTTTTATGATAAATTTCTCAGCAATTAGTCGAAGATTCTTGAACATAAAGATTAGTTTGCGTGTTCGGGACGCGAGAAGGTCTATGTGGTGGTTGAAACTTAAGTTATTATCAAGCACTATACCAAGGTATTTAATGTTGTCGGTCACAGATATTTTATCACAAAGACAAGGTTGGTTCGGTTTACAGGAATGTGCAATTAAAGTAAGTTGTTCATGGATTGGAGATGAGAAATTTCTGACAGAGAATGGTATAAATTTTGTTTTGCCAACATTTAGTATGAGTGCGTTACTTTTAAGCCAGTTATTTACCACGTTAAGTCCTGTTTGTGCAATATTATAAGCTTCTTCCCAACTTTCACCATGAAATATAAGTGCTGTGTCATCTGCAAATGTTACAATTTTACCGTTCTGCAACTGCAGGTCACAAAGCTCATTGATGAAAGCCAGGAATAGTGTAGGGCCCAATACACTGCCCTGTGGCACGCCATAGTTAATCGGTAAGTCGTCACCAACCTCTTCACCCACCCTAACCCTCTGGTGTCTGTTACTCAAATAACTTTCGAAAAGTTTGAGCTGGATGCCGCGTAATCCCATCCTTTCCAGTTTGCCAAGCAATAGTGGGATAGATACTGTGTCGAAAGCTTTTGATATATCTAAGAAAATGCCTAGTACTTTTTTCTTTTTGTCTAAATTATTGACTATGTGATCAGTCACTTTATGTACTGCATCGTTTGTCGAGGTTTGACGTCTAAAGCCAAACTGGGAATTTGAAAGGATTTTATTTGTTGCAAGATAGTTTACCAGACGTTTATTTATAAGTTTCTCGGTTAATTTAGATAGTGTAGATAGTTTAGCAATGGGTCTGTAGTTGTTGACACAGGTCTTGTCACCATTTTTATACACTGGGATTATTTCAGCTAACTTAAATTGATCCGGAAAAACACCTGTTGAGAAGATCAAATTGATAATATGTGTCAATGGTGGAACCAGAATTTGATGGTAGCGTTTGAGAAAAGCACCAGATATGTTATCTCTTCCAGCAGTGTTATCCTTTTTCAGGGACAGAATACTGATTCGGACTTCGGATTCGTCAGTAGGCAGTAACACAAAGGAGTAGGGAAGGCAGTCCGATGTTATCTCTCGACAAGAACTAGTGACGTATGCTTTCTCAGCTAGATCCTTACCAATAGAGACAAAAAACTTATTTACGTCATTGATTGAATCCACAGGGTTCAACGTAGAAATAAGCTCATACGCAGGGTTACAGGTCTTATTTGTGTAAGTTATTTGCTTCAATAATATCCTATCCTAACACAAACTTTACGATTAAAACCGAACCTAACCGAAACGTCGGGCAGTAAGTAGTTCGTATTAACTACTAAATAAAAATGGTGTCGCGTTTTGACCCGTTAAATTATTTTAAATGTTTAAAATGGAACGCGAAAGTCTTAAAATTTATAATATACAAACTTTACGAATCTGTGACAATCGATGTCTGTAGTAAAACTTACATATATTTACTCAGCTGTTGCTTCTAATTGAAGGTTATAAACTTTACAGTTGTTCGCATCAATTTCGTTTTCAACTGAGGAATTTACAATAGCTTAATTATGAATTTGTTATCCTCGTTAGTTGTAATTATGACGTCGTTAATTATAAATAATAGTCGTCTGTCTGCCAAACCAGATAAGGGCGGTTTCAGATTAGCGTATTTTTCTGCGCGCATAAGGTCGATTCGGTTTCCTGTTTTAAAATCGAATGTTTTTAGTGCGAATTTCATAATACCGAAAACGTTTTGCCACATTTTTGTTTTCCATATTTTAATATTACCGATAATACTAATGATGAACATAAGTATAGATATTGAAAATAATTTAACGGGCCAAACGCGACACCATTTTTATTTAGTAGTTAATACGAACTACTTACTGCCCTACGTTTCGGTTAGGTTGCACCAACCGTGGTCACGAGCTGACTGGTCTTGCTCGCCTTTGTTTGTTCGGGGGAGCTTGCAAATCTTCATCCACCCGCACCCCGTTTTGACCCGTTAAATTATTTTAAGTGTTTAAAATGGAACGCAAAAGTCTTGAAATTTATAAGTAGAGATAATCCTATTTTCAAATTGTATATTTTTTAAATCTATAAGTTTTTAAATCAAACTCAACCTTTGATAAAAAAACATTTCAGATGATTGTGTTTCCAGAAAGTTGTTATCAACATTATAAAAAGTCAAATAAGTTTTCAACCTCTAGATGAAATTTCTTTTTATTTCTTAAAATTACTGGACACTTTTACAGGTAATAATCTTCAAATTCTTATTATTACAAGTATTTTTATTATACACTCCAATAATTTGACAATTGATATGGCTCAGTTGAGACATACAAGCTTGCAAGCAGGCATGCAGCAGGCACGCGAGCATGCAGCAACAAAAGTGGTTTGCGAGGCCTATGATTTAATCTTAAAAATTTTAAATGTCAATTAACAAATTTAATAATAATAAATAAATAAATAACAGGCAAACAAGCATGCAACAGGCAAGCAAGCATGCAACAGGCAAGCAAGCATGCTTTAGAGTTAGACTGTGCACCGCCCTTCCGCAAATGAGTTGTAGAAATTCCCTGACGTATTACTCATTTCATATCATCACTGTTTACAATGAGAGTGAATACTAAATTACGTCAAAATACAGTCATTCACGTTTGTAGTAAGGTAATATTAGGTCGTTTGTTTTGAAAACAATATGTCTGCTTAGGCTCCGAATATTACGTTATCTGCGTTAATGTTTGTAAATAATCAAATCTCAGTGTTAAGGGTATAATTCAGTCTGTTTTGTGTTACTATCGTGAATAGACATTTTACTGTTGTCGTTTATTTTGGAAGTGAAGGAGTGATAATTTTTTTTTTCCATATTTTTGTGTGGGAATGGGAAATGTAGCTTGTGAGATAGAAGCTTTTTTTTTAAATTACTAACTTACAGTGAACCAAGACGCCAGTATGTTTATTGGACATGTCAAAAACTTAATACTAAATTACGTGCGTCAAATAAGATTAAGCAATGTCAATAGTAATAAATAAAAACAAATAAAAACAAATAGTAACAATGTCAATAAATAGCTGTGCCCTAACGGGGTTCATGTTGAACCTAAGTTTTAAGAGAGGTAGGGCATAGCGATTTATCGCTCGAACTGGAGCAGCCCGACTGGTGAAATACCTCCACCTTACAGAAGACCGCAGCCAAATAACAATCACTTCTGTGTTGTTGTGTTCCTGCGTGTGAGTAAGGTTTCCAGAGCTCCTGGGGGGGTACATCAGTAGCAGGGGTCAAGCCTTCAAGGTAAGGGCGACGAGTCCAGTAACAGATTTATAGATTTATTATGCTGTACTTGTCACCCTTAAGCTAGGACCTCATTACCACTTAACATCAGGTGGGATGAGGTCAATCTTGAAGTGCAATATAAAAAAAAAAAAGTTTTTTACAATGACACCTGTATGTAATTTACAACATGTTTGCAATAAATATTTGATTAATTGATTGATAGTAAATAAAATAATCAATTATAATTAGAACGTCAGATGCAAGAGAAAACAGATTATTTTTGTAGGTTATGTTTACTGACAAATTTTGGGCATTAATTTTCCTTATCTTTACTTGACTAGCGGTCCGCCGCGGCTTCGCACGCATATTCATCCTTACTAATATTATAAATGCGAAAGTAACTCTGTCTGTCTGTCTGTCTGTCTGTCTTTGTGTCTGTTACGCTTTCCTGCTTAAACCTCTCAACCGATTTTGATGAAATTTGGTATAGGTTTACGTTGAATCTCAAGAACGGACATAGGCTATTTTTTATTAGAAAATAAGGGGGGGAGGGGGTAATACCACCTTTGGAAGTTTATATAAAGCATAATAAATCTCTCCCCAAGGAGCTCTGGAAACCTTACTCACACGTAGGAACACAACAACACAGAAGTGATTGTTATTTGGCTGCGGTCTTCTGTAAGGTGGAGGTATTTCACCAGTCGGGCTGCTCCAGTTCGAGCGATAAATCGCTTTGCCCTGCCTCTCTTAAAAATATTTTACGATTCGTATTGTGTCAAAAATTACTATCCGTTTTCTCCAACCGACAAAGAGTCGTTAATATTGTTACGAGCTTCGGGTTCGTGACAATAAAAACAGCCGATAAAAATTACCAAAAGTCACACTTTAATTGAACGCCACTAATTACAACCTTAAAACGCACTAATTAAAACAACAATCGCTCCCAAGTCGCACTTCAAAATCGCTTTCGAAGTAATCACTTGTATCGCTAATTCAATACTGTCCGGTCGCGGTGAATCCCGGCCTTTTATATTGCCGCGGCCGTTCCCGAACTTTCCAACGCAGAAACATCCGGAACATTCGCGCGCAGTGCGGCCTTGAACGGCCGTACGCTCGGTCAAGGTCATTGTTCTAGTAAATTCTGGCGTACGCGTCTCGACTCTCTGTAGTCCCGCCTTTCCACACTAGATGGCGCTGGTTACTAAGAACGTTAATCGTGGCGCGTAACACTGCCCCCTCCTAAGACATGCTCGTCCCGAGCATTTTCGGCTCCATAATAACGCGCCAATCGATCCACATGGACGATCTTAGGAGTACCCCTCGCACCTTTTTGTATCCGGTAGGTTACGTCATTGATCTTAGTCACAATTCGATACGGCCCTTCCCATTTCGCCTGAAGTTTAGGAGATTTCCCCTTGCTGCGGATTGGATTGTGCAACCACACTAGTGAACCTTCGTCAAACTCTTTACTGTTCATTTTGCGGTCATAGCGGGTTTTCATTCTTTCAGACATTTGCTGGCCCGATTGTCTCACGTGCTCACAAATGTCATTCATCTTGTTCCGTAAGTTATTTGCATAATCTGTTATACTGCATGGGGAATCAGGTGGTATTCCGGTGATCATGTCTGCAGGCAGTCGTAGTTCTCTTCCAAAGTTTGCGAACGCTGGTGTTACCGATGTACTTTCGTGAACAGCGCTACGATATGACAGCAAAAATGGTTGTATGTGCTTGTCCCAATCTCGTTGCCGATTTTCCACAACTTTTGCCAAGTACCTCTCTAGTGTCTGATTAAATCGTTCCACCATTCCATCCGACTGTGGGTGGTAAGAAGTTGTTCTTGTTTTATGAGTTCCCATAACTCGACAAGTTTCCTGGAATATTTGGGACTCAAAATTCCTTCCTTGATCACTGTGGATTTCCAAGGGAACTCCAAAACGACAGAAGACTTCATAAACTAACTTATCAGCAACTGTCGAGGCCTCTTGATTTGGAATGGCGAAGACTTCCGGCCACTTAGTGAAGTAATCCATCACAACCATGAAATATTTGTTACCACTTTCACTTTCCGGGAACGGCCCCGCAACGTCAAGGGCTATCCTCTCCCATGGTGCGCCCACATTGTACAGCTTCAATGCACCTCTACTACGAGTCTGAGGTCCCTTTACAGCCGCACAACTTGTACATTTGCGACACCAGTCCTCGACATCGTCCCGACAGTAGACCCAGTAGAACCGTTCTCGTATCTTTAGTAGTGTCCGTTTTACTCCCAGATGACCTCCTGAACAACCATTATGGTACAGCTGTAGAACATCCGGTACTTGACCTTTGGGGACAACCATTTGCAGATGACAGCTGTCTCCACGAGCATTTTCCCATCTACGGCACAGAACTCCATCCTGAATCACCAAGCTGTCCCATTGGGCCCAATAGCTCTTTGTGATCGAACTCATCGCTGAGACGTCGCTCCACCTAGGCTTAGGAACTCCGGCCTTCATCCACTCCAGAATCGGCTTGATGTCCGCATCCTCCTGTTGTGCACGTTGTAGGCTTTCCTTCCACTCGTTGCTAAGGTCTGTCTTGAGCATCCTCACAGGAACAACTTCTTTACTTTCTTGCCTGGTACAATGCTTGCAGTCTTCAGGACAAGGTCTTCTTGACAATGCATCTGCATTACCATGAGATTTTCCGCTGCGATGTTCCACCACAAAGTCGTATTCCTGCAGTAATTCAATCCATCTCGCAACTTGTCCTTCCGGATTCTTGAACTGCAAAAGCCATTTCAGTGCAGCATGGTCAGTTCGTATGTGGAATTTCCGCCCCAGAAGATATTTGCTAAAGTGCTGCAACGACTTTACTACAGCAAGCAGTTCTCGTCTCGTAACACAATAGTTCCTTTCAGGTTTCGACAAAGACTTGCTGAAGTAAGCTATCACAATTTCTTGATCGCCATTCCGCTGGGATAATACACCGCCAAGTCCTATGTCACTTGCGTCTGTGTCAACTATGAATTCCTTACTCACATCAGGGTATCCCAAAATAGGCGTTTTGCACAGACGGTCCTTTAGCTCCTGGAATGCGATGTCACAACTTCCATCCCAGCAGAAATGTCGCTTCTCCTCCGTTAGCTTATGCAGGGGTTTTGCTATATCTGAAAAGTTCTTAACAAAACGCCGATAGTAGGAACACAAACCAAGGAATGCTCTGACCTGCGTCTTGTCTTTTGGGATTGGCCAATCCTTTACAGCAGCGATTTTCTCTGGATCCGTGCTGATACCTTCTTCAGACACTACATATCCCAAAAAGCTAACTTGCCGTTTGAATAGTGAACACTTCTTCGGGCTTAACTTGAGGTTGGCACTCTGGATCTTCATGAGCACGCGTTCCAGATTTAGAAGATGTTCTTCAAACGTACGGCCTACGATGATTATGTCATCTAAGTAGACTAGACAGGCATCGCCAATCAGACCGGTAAGTACAAGTTCCATCAACCTTTCAAACGTTGCCGGAGCGTTGCACAATCCAAACGGCATGACTTTGAATTGCCACAGACCCTTTCCTGTCGAGAATGCAGTCTTCTCCTTGTCTTTAGGATCAATTTCAACTTGCCAGTAACCACTTTTTAAATCTAACGTGCTAAACCACTTTACTCCAGTAAGCATGTCCAGCGTGTCATCAATTCTTGGCAAAGGATAGCTGTCTTTCTTTGTAACGTCGTTCAGACGACGATAGTCAACACAAAACCTCATGCTACCGTCTTTCTTTCTTACCAGCACTACAGGTGAACACCATGGACTAGATGAAGGTTCAATAACACCATCCTTCACCATTCCCTCAATCATGGTTTCCACGTCCTTTTCACGTGCTACGGGCAATCTCCTTGGCCGCTGACGGATAGGCAATTCTTCTCCTGTGTTAATTTTGTGTTGAACTAAGCCAGTCCTTCCGATGTCAGCATCGTTTGACGAGAAAACGTTGGCATACTTGAGCAACATTTGTTTCGCCTTGACCATTTCATTTTGGGACAGAGCGCTGCGGCAGTCTTCTAAAAGTGTGGTCACTCTCGTTTGTGTATCTTTGCTGACGGTCCCGGTCGATTGATGTTGGCATCGACGCAACCAATCCACTTCCTCGCAAGTACCAACTAGTGTGCCTTTTTCTATAACCTGTTCCTGGTCACAAAGGTTCAGCACACGTACCCCTGAGTTGTCGGTGGCTCTAACCAAAGTGCGTGCCACTTTCCATGGAAGGTCATTTTCTACCCTTTCCACAAGTACACAACGTTGAGTTTGCCCAGGATTCCGAGGAAGACTAACCGGCACAATCGTTTCAGATCTCGGCGAAAGAACAATCTTTTTAAGGCTGTATACATTCCCTGGTAACGCGCCTTCCACGAAAAGTTCCTCTTGTCCACATTTCAGAACACCTTGCTTGACGTCAATTTCGCAACTATTCTTCCTCATAAAGTCAAGGCCCAGGATGCAATCGTCCATTATATCCGCCACAATGACACTATGCAGGTAGATTCTGTTGCCTAGCTTCAGCCCCATCTTCTTCTCTCCATGGACGGGTATGCGCTGACCGGTGGCTGTTACCAAATTAATGTGTTCTCGGTTGTATGCAGAGTCCCCAAGGGACCGTCTCATAATTTGGGAACTAACAACCGTGCGAGAGGCTCCAGTGTCTATAGTCAGCTTACACGGCGTTCCGTTTACCTCGCCCTGGATGACTAGGCTGTTCCCGTCTTGGGTTTGTTTGATCGAAACCCTTGGGGCTCTTTGAACCTCAGCCAGCACCCGCCCCGCAGTCCTGGCTATTACTCGTTTCCCTGCTGCTGACGCTGAGCGGTGCTCTTAGCTGCACTGCCGTCTTCTCCTTCTGCAGTTCGCTTAGGGCAACTGGATCGAAGGTGGCCCTTCTCCCCACAGCCGTAGCACCTAGGGCTGTATCCTTTATTGCGGTCGCGAACTGTAGCCGCTGCAATCTCCCTAATGCGATGGGAACGATGGTCCTGCCGCACAGCTTCCACCTCCAGTGCATGGGCCAAGGCGTCCTTAAGCGTCCCATGGTGCCCGAGCCTCACAGCAGCTCTAACTTCAATATCGCGGATGCCGTCGATGAACGCCTGCACCAGGTTCCCATCGATAAGCGCTGGTACGGACTGGTAAGCTTTACGCACCAGCTTCTCCACTTCAAGGGCCCACTGCTGCAAGTTTTCGCTGCTGCGTTGCACGCGGTCCTTAAGCTGTGCGCGAAACACGTGTTCCAAGTGAGCGTCGCCATATCGAGCCTCCAATGCCTCAAGTAGCTGCTCGTAAGTCACTTCCTTACCGAGAGCTTCCAAGACAGATAAGGCCTGGTCACGAAGGCCTAGGGTGAGGGCAGTCATGGCCTGGTTTTTATTCCAGCCGTTCGCTTTCATAACTGCCTCAAACTGGATTTTGTAGGCCGACCAGGAAGAAGTTCCGTCGAACGGTGGCACTTTGAATCCACGCAGTGAAGGTGTTGTAGCTACAGGAGCCGCGAGTGCTTCCCCAAATTTGAGGCAATCCAGCTTTTTCTTTACATCCTCTACCACGTCGTCAACCCGATTCTTCACTTGGTCGATCCTGATTTCAGCTTCCGACAGGCGGTTGTCGTGTTGAGCAACCTTGTCCTTCACCTCTTTCATGTCTTTCCCGAAAGAGGCATGAAGGTCCTTCAAAAGAAGCATCTGCTCTTCCTGGCGGCGAGCCTGTTCCTCCTTGTCCTGCTGCCTCTGGTCTTCCAACCGACGAGCCTGTTCCTCCTGGCGGCGAGCCTGTTCCTCCTGGCGGCGAGCCTGTTCCTCCTGTCGGCGAGACTGCTCCTGCAGCATCATCATCAGGGCAGCAAGGTCTGGTGCTGCCGATGCTGCTGGTGTTGCTGTGGACGGGCCAGCCTCCGTGGTCAATAACTGGCTCTCCGACTCCTGCGGCAAAGCTCCACCAAAACGTCTCTGGTCCGTCTCCTGTTGGCGTTGACTCCGGGTACGGATACCCTCTGTGTCGTCCTTAGGTAAAATCGGCATAATTTAAATCCCACTTCTGACACCAATTGTTACGAGCTTCGGGTTCGTGACAATAAAAACAACCGATAAAAATTACCAAAAGTCACACTTTAATTGAACGCCACTAATTACAACCTTAAAACGCACTAATTAAAACAACAATCGCTCCCAAGTCGCACTTCAAAATCGCTTTCGAAGTAATCACTTGTATCGCTAATTCAATACTGTCCGGTCGCGGTGAATCCCGGCCTTTTATATTGCCGCGGCCGTTCCCGAACTTTCCAACGCAGAAACATCCGGAACATTCGCGCGCAGTGCGGCCTTGAACGGCCGTACGCTCGGTCAAGGTCATTGTTCTAGTAAATTCTGGCGTACGCGTCTCGACTCTCTGTAGTCCCGCCTTTCCACACTAGATGGCGCTGGTTACTAAGAACGTTAATCGTGGCGCGTAACAATATCGTTTCATATTTTACTTTCCAGACCAGCTGTCATCAGTCGTCCGTCAATCGTTTTTAGCTTACGCCTCGTATAATTTATTACTAACCGTAACTAGAACGGATCGTTTTTCAAATATTGGAACCGGGCGTTAGTATTTTCTTGGTCTGTCACTACTATTGTATAAATAAATAAATGCGCCAGACAATCACACCAATCACCTGGTCTCAAACTAAGGTTTCCCCTTGTACTGTGAGCACCAGACGACGGATACTAACTGGGGGCGTCATCACAGGACACCCAGACACAAATCAATTTAGAGAAGTACGTTTTCCAAATTGACCTGATCGGGAATTGAATCCGGGACCTTTCGTGCTATGGCCGCCTACCTTAGCCACTTCGCCACTGAGGTCGTATACCGCAGTGTAATAGGCCGACAAAAATCCCTAGTGGGTGACCCTACCGTACTGAATTACCATAAAAATTCGGAGATTTGGCCATTTGACCTCCTAAGGGGTAACTTAATAAAAAGTGCTTGAAATAATTACTACTTATCGTAGCCACTCCAAAAATGAAAATGACTCAATGAGCTGAACAAATCTTATCTGACGTTTTATCGGCACATTCTATCTGTTGATTGGAAATAGTCAATATCGGTGTTGTCCTATTTAGTTTTTATATCGGCATATCGTATCTTGTACGAGTTATTTATAAATGAAATAAAATTTGTATTTTTAGTTCCTGTAATTCACTTAAATTCAGTGTTTTTAATCGATTTTGTAGTGCTTCACGCTGAATTAGAAAACTTTAAATGTAAGTTTTAAGACTTTCGCGTTCCATTTTAAACATTTAAAATAATTTAACGGGTCAAAACGCGACACCATTTTTATTTAGTAGTTAATACGAACTACTTACTGCCCGACGTTTCGGTTAGGTTGCACCAACCGTGCTCACGAGCTGACTCAATAACAAAAAATGGTGTCGCGTTTTGACCCGTTAAATTATTTTAAATGTTTAAACTTTAAATGTTCTAAAGAAACACAAATATCCATTAGAGGTGTAAGATTCGAACCCACGACCTTCACGTATCGAAAAATAAATGGCCTTCGTAACTAAGCTGACCGCAAGTTATCGGAGGCCATTAATTTTTCTGTTGTATTAACCCCATTATCCTTTTTTTCTCTGTCGTAACATGAACGATTGAACAGTTAAACATCAGATATTTTCTCGGAAACTGTGTTAGATATTCATAAATAAAAATACCACAAATAACATAACTATGACTGATAAATCGAAAAGTGTATCGAAATCAGTTTAGTCGACTGGAAAGTGTTTGAAGTGTTAAGTTGCAAGTGAAGTGTAAAGTGTGACGATGGGTGACGATCCCCCCAAAGTGTATAGCAGCCATAGTCTGCCTCGCCTGAGGCGGAAAGAGACGTGGAGGAAGAAAAAGGTGAGTTAAATGAATGTCCACAAAATGAGCTCAATCTATCTGTCGCAGTCATCTGGTTTAATCAGCTATTCGATTGGATCACTAGCGCGTTCATTGAATGACGACGTTTAATTGAATGACTAAAGGACAACTCGTCAAATTGTTTAATATAACGTTTAACTTCTTGACTGAACGTCATTTAGCATAGTCGTTAAATGGGATATAGCTGACAGACATGACTTAACACACCTTAATAAGATTTTTTAATATGTTTTAACAATTTTAAGTCTTAAGACAATTAGGCTAAAAAAATATTTTTTTACGAATAAGTCACTTTATATCTCAATTTCACTCTAAAAATTATCAACACAGTGCTATTCGATTATATCTGTACCAGCTGTTTGACGCCATCTTTGTTTTGATGAGCACTAACGCCGCAGTGGAAAAATAATTAACTAAAATACAATCACCTGACTGATTACGTCCGCTATGTTCAAAGGGCTATGTTACAATCCGCTAACTTGTTGGACGTTCAGTGAGTCTTATTCATTCAACGTTCGGCCTAGTCATTCAATTAAACGTCGTCATTTAATAAACACGCTAGTGATTCAATCAAATAGCTGTTTCAACCAGATGACTGCGACATATCTATCTTAAACTCTTCGAGTCCGACTCGCACTTGGTCGGTTTTGTTATGTTTCTTCAAAATTCCCCAGTCAAATTCAATTCAAATTCAAATATTACTTTATTCAAGTAGGTTACATGTAATAACACTTTCGAATCGTCATTGAATACAATGCAGAGTGATTCTAGTGCCGGTTCGGAACCTATATCTACCGTGAAGACATCGGTAAGAAACTCAGCAGATTAGTTACAGTAGCAGTGTCTAACTTATTGCTATCTGTAGCTCACTTTGGACCAAGTGATATAGTTTTTTTTATGAGTGATGAAACAATTAAGTACTCAAGTAAGTTTATACTTTCGAGAGGTAACCGGGAGCATACCAGTCCCCTGGCACCTGTTCACAAGCATGACGTATGTGCCAGCTATCGTTTCACTCAACCATATTGAAGGGAATGTAACGACCCAAAGTACTTATCACTCCCCTTTTTTTTGTGACGGGGGGTAATGCTTTGACGCACCGTACCGTCACCCGAGAGAGGTGACGGCGTGTGTGGGACTCCCTGCCCTAAAAGGCCAGGACTACCCACTAAAACCCCCCGGTTGGACCTCATAGCCTTGAGGTGGTACACACGGCCTCATAGTCTTGAGGTGGTACACACCGCCTCATAGCCTTGAGGTGGTATAAATATTGGACAACATCACACACATTGAGCAATGTGACTCTGTAGAAAGTAGCTTATTGTGTTACAGAAATCAGAAACAACGACGGTACCACAACACCCAGACCAGAGACAATATAGAAAACGTTCCCCACATTGACCCGACCAGGGATCGAACCCGGGACCTCAATAGAGTCCCGAGACCCACAAAGGATAGGGAGGCCGGTATAACATAATACCTAAAGAAAGCAAACAAACTTTGAGACACCAGTCAGTTTAAAATTCAACAAGGATTATAAAGAAAAGTTAATTAGCAACGTTTACCTGTTTCTCGGCACACCCATTGATTAACAAATTACGTGTTTAAAGTTACTGAGTACACTTTTACATACTCGGTTTACAACGTAATCCTACGTAATTACAAAGAGGTGATGTAAGCTCATTAATAGTGCAACGGACTAAAAATACCACAGTCACGTGAACTAATAATATGTAGACTTAATATATATAAGAGAGGTAAGGGCATAGTGATTTATCGCTCGAACTGGAGCAGCCCGACTGGTGACATACCTCCAACTTACAGAAGACCGCAGCCAATTAAACAATCACTTCTGTGTTGTTGTGTTCCTGTGTGTAAGGTTTGCAGAGCTCTTGTGGGCTGCATTAGTAGCAGGGGTCAAGCCTTCAAGGTAAGGGCGACAAGTCCAGTAACCTCATCCCACCTGGTGTTAAGTGGTAATGAGGTCCGAGCTTAAGGGCGACAAGTACACCATAATAAAGCTGTTACTGGACTTGTCGCCCTTACCTTGAACGCTTGACCCCTGCTACTAATGTAGCACCCCCCAGGAGCTCTGGAAACCTTACTCACACGCAGGACCACAACAACACAGAAGTGATTGTTATTGGCTGCGGTCTTCTGTTAGGTGGAGGTATTTCACCAGTCGGGCTGCTCCAGTTCGAGCGATAAATCGCTTTGCCCTACGCCTCTTAAATATCTTGTTTAAGTATAATTTCCGTTTACTGACATTAGTAACAGTTAATATAAACGTAGTATTAAGATTTATTGATTCATAGAACTGTGTGTAGTAGCTTGTATCCGGAAACTAATTCATATGGATTGTGGGGGCCAGTCATGTTAGATTGACATAGATAATAAATGTTACCGGATGAGAGAAGTGGCTTAAGAAAGTGTATTTGAAATCAATAATTCTGTATGATTTAAATGTGGATGCCAGTTATTTGATCACAATGTTTATACAATTTCGACATCCTAATTTAAATATTTTAAAGTATGTCTGTAAAAGCAATTTCTATAAATTTTCTGTGCAATAAAGTGTATCTATCTATCTATCTATCTATCTAAAGGAACAGAAAAAAATCATCTTTCCTGCAGAGGGCATTTACTAGAGGTTAAGAGGTCGAAACAATAGAAAAAAATAATCGCCTATGATATTTTGCGGTTAGCTCAGTTGAAGATGAAAATTTTCTTTTTAAAATATTTAAGGATCGCTAGTGAAGACACTATAAAAAATTGAAAAAATCGATTCTAATTGTACCTATTATGAAATACAAGTGACAAGCTTTTTGACACATTTCGAGTAGTAAAATATTGGAACAGCGCATGAGTCCACTCCAGTTGTATAGATTCTCAATGGCGGTGACCAATAAAAATGGTATTGAATCAAATACCATTTAGAGTCAGGATTGCGATGTTGTGAAGGCCAGCTTAGTACAGCTTGTGACAATGAAACTGACATGTTTTGACCTTTATTCAAAGGAACTAATTAATTAGGGTTAGTAGTCGATTGGCACGAAATAAATTCGCCCGAACGTGCGAATCGTCCCCTTTCAATAAAACATATTTTTTGGGAGGCGTTTCTTTTTTTCTTTTCTCTTTTTTTATTGCACATCAAAATTTACTTCATCCCACCTGATTTTAAGTGGGAATGAGGACCTACCTTAAGGACGACAAGTACGGCATAATAAAGCTGTTACTGGACGTGTCGCCCTTACCTTGAAGGCTTCACCCCTGCTACTTATATAACACCCTTCAGGAGCTAGTAACCTTACTCACACGCAGGAACAATACAACACAGAAGTGATTGTTATTTGGCTGCGGTCTTCTGTAAGGTGGAGGTGTTTCACCAGTCGGGCTGCACCAGCGATAAATCGCTATGCCCTACCTCTTTTAATGTTGTCTGGTATGTTTGTTATTCTTTCACGATAAGAGAGAAGATATATTATATATCAATAGTAGATAGAAGACCGATACAGAATCTTATTATGGGTACTAGACCTATTACGTCACAGTTACGTTCAGACTTTTCGACTTGGTACAGGTTTCCTAACAAGTTACGATGCGACACGAATACATATCGTCTTTATTGTCACGCTAAGGTCGTATGTTGCTAATTTCTTATGTAACAGATAATAATTTTCCTTCTGACCTTCAGTTCGGAGGTCGCATTCCGATGAAATTAAAAAGTTTCTTTAGGATTGTTGGTGAAGGCATAGTTGTGTCTGTCCGATTCATTGAGAATTTTCTACTGTTTATTAAATTGTCCAGTTGTCATCAGATATATTGGAGCAGACAAAGTGGCCAAATACTTCTGAACAGTTTAAAATGTAAATATGCTCTATACACTATAATTTACCATTAATATCTGAACATTCATTACTTCTGTAATATCTGAGCAGATGCTAGGCAATAACTTCTGTACACACAACTAACCAATAATATCTAACACTCATCTACACAGGTAGCTAAATGAGACACATGACGTGCGTGACACATATTGACGTTATGAGTGTTCAGATGTTATTGGCATCTGCTCAGATATTATTGAAGTAGTGAATGTTCAGATATTAATGGTAACATGTGGTGTATGGAACTTTTTGACATTTTAACTGTTCACAAGTATTTTGTCACTTTGTCTGCTCCGATATATCTGACAGCGACTGTACATACATAATCAATTTACTTTTATTAGGTTCACATAAAATAATCTTTTGTAAGGTGTATGTATTTTACCAGTCGGGCTGCTCCAGTTCGAGCGATAAACCGCTATGCCCTACCTCTCTTAAAATATAACACAAATGTACCTGTACCTGTTTTATTGAATTGTAAGAGGTAGTAAAGTGTTTTAAATCAAAAGTCAAAGTGAACAGCTACTAATTGAAACGAGATGAGATCATGTTAGGTCTGTGACATCATTGCACTTTGTGTCACCTTCGGCGTGCGTGGGCGCCGATGAGATGGGTGCAGCTTTTCAAGGAAAATTCGTTAATGCCGTGTGTATTAATAAATTGTAAGGAACGTATGTTCTTTACTAAAAGTGGAAGTACTTCCGCCGAGCTATGTGTTATCTGCTCTGGATCAAGGGCGGACTATCAATCTTGGTTTGTTCTATACATATATAGTTAGTGGCGACGATAACTCTGACATCGCGATGTAGGATCGATGCATTGATTGGCTAATCGCACTTTACGTATGGAGCGTTGTTTACTACGCCAATTCTGCTGACGCTGTATTTGTGTCGACTTGTAGGTCATGTCGTAGGTCGGCACAATAATTATTTTTTCATAGACGTCGCGTTGATTTTGTCGTCTTTGTACTAAGGATACACTTCAACCTCCGTAGCCGAGAGGCGACCGGGGGGTTTAAGTGGGTAGTCCTGGCCCATTTAGGGCAGGGAGTCAAAGCATTCCCCCCCCGTCACAAAAAAATGGGGGGGGGGGGAACTTGGATAGTTACATTCCCTTAATATGGTTGAATGAAGCGATGGCTGGCACATACGTCATACCTGTGAACAGGCGTCACTTTCGTGGACGGGTCTGCTCGAGCTTACCTCTCCTAAATACTTAATATTTCATCACTCGTCAAAACAAAGCTATATGACATGGTCCAAAGTGTTCTACACATAGCTATAAGTTAGATACTGCTACTGTAACTAATCTGCTGAGTTTCTTACCGGTGTCTTCTCGGTAGAAGGTTTCGAACCGGCATTAGAGACACTTTGCATTGTTTTCAATGACAATTTAAAAGTGTTATATGTAACCTATTTGAGTAAAAAAATATTTGATTGATTGATTTGTATTTTATTTAACACTAGCTGTTGTATAAACTGTTCTGACTGTTGACACGGTCACCCATCCAATTCTGGACTGTAACTGCGTTGCTTAACTTGGGCATTATTTCCGAATCGCTACAGCCACCTCTCTTTTTTGGTGTTGGTTATGAATAAACCTTTTACTGGTATGATGCTACTAGTAGTAATAGTGATGTAATCGGTGTGTCATTCAATCTGGTCACGTTTTGAGGCAAGGTCGTAGTACTATGGTCCGCGGGTCATTGGTTAACGATTTTATTTAATTTAGTATCAGTCAATATTCAATATTATTTTATTCATGTAAATAACAACAGTAATATTTATGAAACGTCTATATAATGCAAATGAAAGAAAAGAAAGAAAGAAAAATATTTATTAGGTACTGTTCGTACATAATTAGGTAAATTAAACTATGTGAAGAAGATCCCGGCAAGAAACTCTGTCGTTTATATCTACACTGATATTTTAAAGAGGAAAGATTTGTACCTATCTTTGTATGTTTGTAATGAATAGGCTTAAAAAGTACTGGGCCGATTTAAAAAAATCTTTCACCAATAGAATGCTACATTTTTCCAATTTGACATAGGCTACAAAATTAGGGATCCTTGGTAAAATTTAAAAAATTTCATCAGAAAAGCGGGAAAAATTCTATAAGGCGAAACGAACGAACAAGCAAAAGGCATTTGACGACCTCCGTAGCCCAGAGGCGAGCGTGCTGGACTTTGGCTTCGCGCCATCTCTGAGGTTCGATCCCCGGTCGGGGCAATATGGGAAACGAACTTTTCTGTATTGTCTCGGGTCTGGGTGGGTCAGAAACAACGAAGGTACCACACCTTCGTTGTTTCTGATTTCTGTAACACAAGTTCTTTGGCTACTTACTATAGAATCAGAGCAATGTATGTGATGTTGTCCAATATTTAAAAACAAAAAAATATTTAATAACATCCCCCTTTTAAGTGGGGGTTAAAAACTTCCAAGTTTTCGTGAACGTGTTTCCGTTAGCGCGCAACAAAACATCTCGTTATCGAACAGAAGTATGTTAATGGGGAGTTGTTATGCTAATTTGTATGATGGTGATCTAATGTCTCGCTCAATTAACTGGTACAGTCTGACTAGTAAACGTGTGGGTATTGTTTGTGTTCAAAAATTATTTTGTTGCTGGCGCTTTGGTCACCTACAAGTACTCTTCTAGGCAGCAAAAATTCACAGCGCTATTGAACCGGTAGAAAAAACAGGTCGGGTAAATTGGAAGAGAATTGTTTTTTTATAGCACTTCAAAATTGACCTCATCCCACTTGATGTTAAGTAGCAAAAAAGTCCCAGCTAAAGGGTAATAGCATAGTAATAGCTGTTACTGGACTTGTCGCCCTTACCTTGAAGGCTTGACCTCTGCTAATAATGTAGCACCCCCAGCAAGCCCAGCATACGCCACGCGACTAAATTTTATCACGCTCTTAACAAACGACAAAATCGATTGAAGTCAGTGCGTGAGCTACTGATTGGCAGAAAATACGAGTCCGGTGTGCTATTAGCCAATCAAAAGTATCAAAACTTTTGTCGTCTCATGCGATAAATTTGACGTATTGCGCATGGTAGGCCTGCGGGAGCTCTGTATAGAACTGTACAGTCAGCTTTATTAAACAACTCTGTACCTTATCACTTTAAGTAAATTGTTAAACTCACGTACTAAGTTAAGCGGAGGTTTAATGTGACATAGATATAATAGATTTCTATCTTTTTTTTTTAATCAAAACCAAAATGTAGTGTGCCGACCTACGACATGACCTACAAGTCGACACAAATACAGCGTCAGCAGAATTACTACTTCGTGCACCAGGTCCTATAGTTGTTTGATGAATTTAATTTAGATAATAAATACAAATTATGGGGAGATGGAGTAGTCATGCTCACTAAAATGTCACTTGGGTGGTGGCGCTATGTGGCGGGTCGTTACATTCCCTACAATATGGTTGAGTGAACAGGTGCCACCTTTGGGGACTGGTCTGCTCCAGCTTACCTCTCGAAAGTAAAAACTTACTTGAGTACTTATTTGTTTCATCACCCATCAAAACCAAAACTATATGACTTGGTCCAAAGTGAGCTACACATAGCAATAAGTTAGATACTGATACTGTAAATGATCTGCTGAGTTTCTTACCGGTGTCTTCTCGGTAGATATAGGTTCCGAACCGGAAGTTGCATCACTTTGCATTGTATTCAATGACGATTCGAAAGTGTTACATGTAACCTACTTGAATAAAGAAATATTTGAGTTTGAGTTTGACAAGGTAATGTGGTGTATACAAACTATTGATGCCGACTGTACTCGACTCGGTCGCCTCTCTCTAATTGTTCTATTAATATTCCTCTCTCACTCTAGGCCTATTCTGAATCAGAACTAGGAAGGTAATTGGGCCATTGTCTCCCACAGCAATTTATAATTAAATGTCCTATTTATAGTTATTGCGACCGCATGCATTAGACATGGCAATTAAAAAAATAAGTAGGGTGGAAAACACTTGATACTTCACACTTTGGAACAAGCATCGCCTTTATGTCGCCGGCATAACACTAATATCGTACATTTTCTTTTTTATAATGCACTTCAAGATTGACCTCATCCCACCTGATGTTAAGTGGTAATGAGGTCCTAGCTTAAGGGCGACAAGTACAGCATAAATCTGTTACTGGACTTGTCACCCTTACCTTGAAGGCTTGACCTCTGCTACTAACGTAGCACCCCCCAGGAGCTCTGGAAACCTTACTCACACGCAGGAACACAACAACAAAGAAGTGATTGTTATTTGGCTGCGGTCTTCTGTAAGGTGGAGGTATTTCACCAGTCGGGCTGCTGCAGTTATATAAATTTTGTCAAAGTTTAGCGGAGCGGAGGATTGTGTTTACGTCACTAATTCGTAAAAACTGCGAATTGGTGACTAGTAAACTTAGGTACCTGCATGCCAAATTTCAAGAATTAAGCGGTTTAGATTTTTCATACAAAAGGATGTTCCCGCTAATTCCCGTTCCCTTGGGAATTCCTTTCTTAGTGCACCTCTTCAGTACCTAAGCTACGTCCCTTCCAAGTGCCTACGTTTAGCCGTTTAGGCTGTGCGTTAATATGTCAGTCAGTCAGTGTCTCCTTTTTAAACAGTTTTATATATTTAGATAAGTTAAGGTGTCAAAACGCGACACCATTTTTATTTAGTAGTTAATGCGAACTACTTACTGCCCGACGTTTCGGTTTGGTTGCACCAACCGTGCTCACTAGCTGACAGTCAGCTCGACACCACGTTTGGCGGTTATCTACAAATAAAAATTAAGTCTGGTTTTCCTTCCTGACGCTATAACTCCAAAACGCACGCACCGATTTCCACGGTTTTGCATTCGTTGGAAAGGTCTCGGGCGGGTGAGTTTAAGAAGCAAAGAAAATTCAGGAAAATTTTCAACAGAAAAGCGGGAAAATCCTCTAAGGCGAAACGAAGTTCGCCGGGACCGCTAGTAAAAACAAATAAAAATAGTTAGTACAAATAAAAATGGTGTCGCGTTTTGACACGTTAACTTATTTTAAATGTTTAAAATGGAACGCGACAGTCTTAGTTTTTAAACGTGTCTTATACATATTGTTGGACAGAACATTCGTCTTACAAATTAAACGAGTGTATTTTTTCCGTCTAAGGGGCCATCCATAAAGTACGTCACACTAATTTCGTGAGTTTTTGAGGCCCCTCCCGTCCTTGTCACAGGTGGTCACATTTCTGAGACTGAGGGAGGGGGCTCCCTAGTGTGACGTCACATGTTTTGCAATTTAACATCGAAAAATTATTAAATTAAAACAGCAGTTCCGAAATTAGTTTTATTTCCATTTAAATTAAGTACTTTTTATGAAATCAACATAATATCAAATACTTGAAACAATAACAAAAAATAAACTAATGAATATAAAGAAAAAGAAGAAAAAGTAACTCAATCATTTTCAGTCCATGGACTTTGAACCCTATGAACTATGAACTTGTCAACGATACAATTTAAACCGTATTGCCCTATGTAAAGATAGAGTTGGACATATTTTTTAGTTTAATTAATATTTCAAATTACGCGATTAGTACCTCTAGATTTTGAAATGTGATGTCACGAAACTTAGGACCCCTCCCACCCCTTGTCACACCATGTCACACTTTTTCGACCCCCTCCCCCCCCTTTACGTGTGACGTACTTTATGGATGGCCCCTAATTCGAAATTAATCGATTCAGCTGCTAAACTTATTCGCGCGCGATCTCCCGCGCCGATGCGCGATGATGTCATAATTATGTCTTGCGCACGCGTTCATTGTATACAGGCGATGCAAGCCAGTCTAGACGCGGGTAACTCAGCGTAATCGTAACTCAGTAACTCATGCGCTGTTTATTGCGCTAACTCAAAAATTTTTAGAACCCACGTTACGACGGGCAGTGGAAATGCATTTAATAAGTAAATAAAAAATGCATGTTGCTTTAGTTAAATTGAATGCTTAGTTCTGATTGATATATTTTTGCTCGCTCTTAACCTGATTGGTTCCTAGTTTTGATGTATTATTACTGAATAATGCACCTTGCATTTTTTACTTTTAGATACATCTACATAAAGCTTTCCTCGTTAGTTTTTATGACTGACACGATTAAATACATAACAATATATAAAATTAAATAATTTAGAAAATGATGATGATGACGCCATCACGCGTGAAAGGCTGGACCAATTTATCTATCTATCATAAGAGAGGTAGGGCCCGACTGGTGAAATACCTCCACCTTACAGAAGACCGCAGCCAAATATCAATCACTTCGGTGTTGTTGTGTTCCTGCGTGTGAGTAAGGTTTCCAGAGCTCTTGGGGGGTGCTACATTAGTAGCAGGGGTCAAGCCTTCAAGGTAAGGGCGACAAGTCTAGTAACAGTTTTACTATGCTATACTTTTCGCCCTTAGGCTAGGAACTCATTACCACTTAACATCAGGTGGGATGAGGTCAATCCTGAAGTGAAATATAAAAAAAAAACTAAAAAAAAGACTATTAGAAAAATTAAAAAAAGACAGGACAACGACTGTCAGGCCTGCTATAATTGATTAAATTCGGTTTTTGTAATCACTACTCGGTGGCTTAAGTTGTCTTTTACAAAATAAGGAATATTTGGCATAAGCCCCTAGTTTGTTTGATTATAACTTAGGTCGTTTCAACTCAACTCTCCTGCGCCGTGCGCCAACACGTTTTAAAGAAGTGAGTTGACGCAAAATTGAGTTAGCGCAAATGCGCGGGCGCAGTGCAGTGTTTACGTGTTTGGGTCAGTCGCGATACCGAGACGCTCTCGATTACAACGCTTGCGCGATTCGTATCGAATAACGTATCGATACTGTACTCGTATCGATTAAAAGTTTAATTGATTTTTGTGATTTTTTTTTGTATTTTTGTGGTGTTCTCATGGTATGGATACGTGGACTTGATACACTATAGTAGCCGTTTATATGTATTTTTAGTAGTTTTTTTTTTGCTTAATATTGAATTTATATTAATTAGTTTTTAGGGCTGCTTAGCTAAAGCGGTGGTGTTAACGTTTTGCAATTAATTTTATATCAGTACATAGTATAAAACAAAGTCGCCTTTTCTGTATGTCCCTATGTATGCATAGATCTTTAAAACTACGCAAAGATTTTGATCTGTCTTTGTCTATTATATAGTGTGATTAAACAGGAAGGTTTTTATTTGCAATATAGAATAGAAATGCCAACATTTCTAAGTATTTACATTGCATCCGTGCGAAGCCGGGGCGGGTCGCTAGTAGTAGATATAAAACAAGCTTAGCTATGAATTGGAATAAAATCTTTTAAATAAGATTGATGAAAGATACGTTAAACTTTCGAGTAATTGTGAGTGATTTTGTGCGGTTAATTAAAAATGGGACAGGCCTCCCAGGGGTAGGCCGCTCATACAAGTCGGATGTTCAACGTGTTATTTCTTGCAATATTTGTGTTCATTCTTATCTCTTTTTGCATGCACGTTTAAGTTACGAGCTATATTTATAAGAAAGCGTGTTTTAAGCCTGTTTTGAATGACAGTTTTTTTTATTAAGGTCACCGGACGTTCAAAAAAGTACGCTTGAAAATTAAACTTCATAGTATTCTTCATAGAAGCGATGGCTGGCACATACGTCATGCTTGTGAACAGGTGCCACCTTTGGGGACTGGTCTGCTCCAGCTTACCTCTTAAAATAAAATAATACTTCATGCTTTTTTCACTCATCAAAATAAAACTATATGACTTGGTCCAAAGTGTTCTACACATAGCTATAAGTTAGATACTGCTACTGTAACTTATCTGCTGAGTTTCTTACCGGTGTCTTCTTGGTAGATATAGGTTCCGAACCGGCAGTAGAATCAGTTTGCATTGTATTCAATGACGATTCAAAAGTGTTATATGTAACCTACTTGAATAAAGAAATATTTGGGTTTGAGTTTTATGTTATTATTTTCAAGTAGTGAAACTTTACCAACTGCGAAGTAAAAAAGGGTAATGCGTCTAAATGAAATCTCTTGGACTGTTCCAACATTGGATTAGATCGTGCAGGCTTCGTTTGAGATGTCCGGTAATATATAGATATATATTATATGTTTGTTTGTATACTGTTAAACCTGGTGGACGGTTGCACGATTTTTTGTATCAAATGAGTAACAATCGCACTGAGCATGGAATGAGCACCTATTGTTTTTAGTAATACGATATCAATTCATTTACCTACGCCATAAGGTCGGTATTATGTCAAATAATCCCTACTAATATTATAAATGCGAAAGTAACTCTGTCTGTCTGTCTGTCTGTCTGTCTGTCTGTTACGCTTTCCTGGTTAAACCTCTCAACCGATTTTGATGAAATTTGGTATAGGTATACGTTGAATCTCAAGAACGGACATAGGCTACTTTTTATTAGAAAATAAGGGGGGGAGGGGGGTAATACCACCTTTGAAAGTTTATATGGAAAAATGTTTATTTTTGTAGTTAGAGATATGAAATTTGGCATATTTTGACATATTTATATAGTTGAAAACTTTATTGCACATAATAAAGACAAAAGTTGGACTTAATGCTAGGAGCATTGTCTACCATAATATATTTAAGTGTTTCTGAACTATCGAGAAATCGGGATCAGCCAACACTTATTGCATAAAAGAAATATATTTTCGAATTTATTTTGCCTAAAATAATACATAAAATTACATACATAAAATAATTTTTTTTTTTCAAAGTCACCTTTCTCGACTTATATAGGCGAAAGACCGAATCTATTCAAATAATTCAATTCCCGATCGGTTGACAAACTTGTCTGCGTTGTCTTGGGTCTGGGTGTTGTGGTAACGACTGTACCACATCAAATCCATTCAGTAGTTTTTGCGTGAAAGAATAACAAACGAACACACGTTATGATAATAGTAAATTTTATAGCTATGTCTACAATTGATGGACACCATCAGATCATCCACATAAAGATCTCAATACACCCAGGCATGAGATCATATTCTCATCTGTAACACATTTGAAGCCAAACACCCAACTACCATACAACATTGCACAAATAAAGCACGCAGTTCGATTATCACTCTTAAATCTATAGTCATAAGAGCCACATATCTTGTAATAAACGAAAGCATATATTTGTCAATGGTTCATTTACTACTTCATGCGAGGTTGTTGACATGAACAAATGAAATATTAACGATTCTTAATGAGTTTCAAGAATTAATGAAAGAATAGAAATCGTTCATAACTGCTTAGTAGCGAGTGCATTCTTTTGGGTAGTCCAGGAATTTAATAAGGATTTGGCATTTAAATATTTTTGTTAAATATGCTTAAAACAAAATAAAATAAATATTTGAGGGTAGCTTCCGAAAAACATCCTATAATGAGGGAGTTATGTATATTATGACAAAAATATGTAGGAAACCCGTCATTTTCTGGCGGTGGCCATTTTGGGTTTGAAATGTGTTACTATGAAAATTTTCTGCGAGTTAAGCCCTTTTATATGATACCAATATGTGGGAGTTGTGTTAAAACATGCGATCCATAATTGTGACGCCAGCCATCTTGGATTGGTTTTTATCAAACAGCTAAGAACACTACCGACTTGTTCATTTGTAGAATAAAAAAAATAAAATTAAAGTCTGCTCATTTGTTCGGGAGCTGCGATGCCATAGACAGATACACTCACAGAGACGTCAAACTTTTAACTCCCCGTCGTTTTTGCGTCGGGGGTTAAAACGAGTGTAGCTCATGCTATGAGTAAGAGATACATATTTTTTTCATGTTACTCTTCAAGATTGACCTCATCCCACCTGATGTTAAGTGGTAATGAGGTCCTAGCTTAAGGGCGACACGTATAGCATAATAAAACTGTTATTGGACTTGTCGCCCTTACCTTGAAGGCTTGACCCCCTTTTTTTTTTTTTGACGGGGGGAAATGCGTTGATGCACCGTACCGTCACCCCGAGGGAGTGTGACGGCGTGTGTGGGACTACCCACTAAAACCCCCCGGTTGGACCTTCATCGCCTTAGTGGCGGTGTTATGTGAGATCGGCTCAGCCTTTACTTCCACAACACCGCCGGCGGAAAAGCCGCTTACGCGGCTTCGTCTGCTCCCATAGTGTTTGGGGGGAGACTGGGGATAGCCGGTCCAACGGAACCATCCCCACCTCGCAGTGGAGACCGGTGCAATGCCAGCTGAGGTGTAAAGGTTTGACCCCTGCTACTAATGTAGCACCCCCTAGTACTCTGAAAACCTTACTCACACGCAGGAACACAACAACACGGAAGTGATTGTTATTTGGCTGCGGTCTTCTGTAAGGTGGAGGTGTTTCACCAGCCGGGCTGCTCCAGTTCGAGCGATAAATCGCTATGCCCTACCTCTCTTAAATATATGTTTATAGTGTGTAATTCTAATTGTTGTCATACAAGCACAAGGTGATATGCTAAAATGTCACGGTTTAAAATAGTCGTGATGCATACCACTTTATTATTTTGGGAGATAGTCCGAAACTTATTTTGGTTTCAGTACTCAATTTGATCTTGAGATGCGAACACTGGTATATTTTGGTCTGTGATATCTTTCGAGTTTATAAATAAATTTTTGACGGGTTTGGTGATTTTCTTGTTAGTTAAAGACAGTGATTTATCGTTGTGTGTGCTCGGAGCTACGTTTACGTGATTTTTTTTGTCAAATTGAAGTTTTAGCAACACTTGACGTTGTCGGAAACACTGCATTGTTTGTAAACGCGGGACAAAGTCCATAAGAAAATAGTTTTAGTTTTTATTTTATTCTCAAATAACAGTGAGACATGAACCTGCGACCTTAATGTAACGCGTGTGATGTTTTAACAACTGAGCTTACTGCCTGCCTATTCATAAAAAGTGGGAATCGGATTCAAATTCGCGAAGTGTGTTTTGTATCTTTTCTATGTGTATTTTTTTTATGTATTCATGTTTTTATTTATTCTAAGACTTTATTGCACAAAAAAGTGCAAAACAGGTCGACTTAATGCTACAGGCATTCTCTACCAGTGTCAACCCGTTGGATGTAGAGTAATGTGTGCGATTGGATTTAGGCGACCTCCGTGGCTGAGGAGAGGCACTTTGTCGTTGCGGCATATCTGAGGTCCCGGGTTCGATTCCCGGTCAAATCAAGCCGAGACAAAATAAAATACGAACTTTTCTATATTGTCTCTGTTTTTGGTGTTGTGGTATGGTATCATCGTTGTTTCTGATTTCTATAACACATGTGCACCCATAAACGAACTATCTGCATGACCCAACGGTTGACTGGTAGAGAATGCTTCTAGCATTAAGTCCGCCTTTTGTACTTTTTATTTTGTGCAATAAAGTTTTTAAATAAATAAATAAATGTGCTTAAGCTACTTAACACAGAATCAGAGCAATGTATGTGATGTTGTCCAATATTTATATTTATATTGGACGGACACAAAACATAAACTTTCTGAGTAGCAATCGTTTCATACGTTTGTTAATCAACCCCCCTGTTGGTTATTCTAGAAAGAGTTATTTTCTGTTTTTTTTAAATCTAACCATCTTATTCTCGATAACGTTCACGTTATATCGCGTTAAAAAGTATTCTATGTTAATTTAGCATCTATCTTTATACCAAGACTAGCTGTCCCGGCGAACTTCGTAACGCCTATTTTAACATGTTTAATGAAACATATTTAAAAAAAAAAACCCAGAAAAATATATCTCTTGTATAGAACGTTATTCGGCAGTTTCAATAATTTCGTAATACATTTTCGACTTTAATATTAGGCTGTTGTCAAAGTTAAGCTCAGCACACATGATAGTTTAAGAGTGAAGTGACAATGGACACAATCAAAGTGGTCGGTGACTTCGTGAGGGAGAAGTCACCTTTCTCGGTGAGTGTGGTTCAACAGGCTTAACTCTTCATGTCATTAGGCTTAGGGCAATATACACCCCGGACGGCCTTGCACGGTCCTTCGCACCAGGGCGGGAACGGCTTAGCACGCTCGGTCGTTCCCGCCGGCTCCCTCTATCCAGGGGGGCGAATTGGGGTCTAAAAGACCATTCCGTCTGGCGCCGTGGCTGTTGTGGTTTCCACCGTTTTGCCCATGGCGCCAACCAAAGGCGATGAGAGCGTGGGGGGGGGTTTTTAGTTCGGGAAGTCCCTGCCCCTTCTGGGCGGGGGAGTCCCACACACGCCGCTGTCGTCCCCACGACAGCGGTACGGTGCGCAAATGCATTCTCCCCCCCTCAAAAAAAAAAAAAAAAAAGGCTTAGGGCAATATACGTGTTTTAATGATATCATTGTAAAGGTTTTCTTAGGAATTGAAGATAATTCATGTTTTTAATATTTAACACTAGCTATTTCTAGAATCGACCCGGCTGAAGGAGTTACTTTAAATTGGTGGCGAGTCACGACAGATCTGATAGGTCGCAGACCACAGTTCACTAGAACTACACAGCCCCAAGTACCTTTTAAGAGAGGTAGGGCATAGCGATTTATCGCTCGAACTGGAGCAGCCCGACTGGTGAAATACCTCCGCCTTACAGAAGATCGCAGCCAAATAACAATCACTTCTGTGTTGTTGTGTTCCTGCATGTGAGTAAGGTTTCCAGAGCTCCTGGGGGTTGCTACATCGGTAGCAGGGGTCAAGCCTTCAAGGTAAGGGCGACAAGTCCAGTATCAGATTTATTATGCTGTACTTGTCGCCCTTAAGCTAGGACCTCATTACCACTTAACACCAGGTGGGATGAGGTCAATCTTGAAGAACGGATCGTTTTTGAAATATTGGAATGAAACCGGGTATAAATGACATTGACACCAACCATTTAGCTTGCCCAGGCTTCAACCAACCATGGTGAAACAGGTCAACCCCCATTGTCATATTGCATACAATGGACGGCTATTGTCATCAGCAATTGAATCGGTAATCGGCGTTACAGCAAATGTTTAATCGATTAACGACACTAGCTCGATCCTTGATAGGGCAGTGGGCTGTGCATTGAATGAATAAGGAGTGAATTATTATTTACTGTTACTAGCAGCAGCTGGAGACTTCGTACGCGTGTAGTTAGTTAATCCCTACTAATATTATAAATGCGAAAGTAACTCTGTCTGTCTGTCTGTGTGTCTGTTACGCTTTCCCGCTTAAACCTCTCAACCGATTTTGATGCAATTTGGCATAGGTATACGTTGAACCTCAAGAACGGACATAGGCTACTTGTTGTAAGAAAGTAAGGGGGAGGGGGGGGGGGGTAATGCCACCTTTGAAAGTTTATATGGGAAAATTTTTATTTTTTAAGTTAGAGATATGATAGTTGGCACAAATATAGCTCTATTAAAATATAGACTACATTTTGTTTTGAATATTAGGGGAGATAGGGGTAAAACCGACCATGAAAGGATGTAGTCCACGCGAACGAAGTCGCGGGCACAGCTATTATCATATAAAAGAAAAAAAGTAATGTATATCTGTACGAATTATTAGAATAAAATATCAAGACGAATTTGAAATCATACTAATACTCTTCTCCCTAGGGACCCTACCACTCAACACCCGGAAAATTATTCACACGTATTTTATGATTTTCAATAAAGAACCTGTATGCAAGACATTGTTGGAACAACTTTGGAAATCAGATAACTTTATATATATATTTTTAATACATATTGCACTTCAAGAACGACCTCATCCCACCTGATGGTAAGTGGTAATGAGGTCCTTTTTTTTTTTTTTTTTTTTTTTCGGGGGGAAATGCGTTGATGCACCGTACCGTCACCCCGGGAGGGTGACGGCGTGTGTGGGACTCCCTGCCCTGAAAAGGGCAGGACTACCCACTAAAACCCCCCGGTTGGACCTCCATCGCCTTAGTGGCGGTGCTGTGGGGGATCGGCTAAGCCTTTACTTCCACAACACCGCCGGCGGAACAGCCGCTTACGCGGCTCCGTCTACTCCCCCAACAGTGTTCGGGGGGAGAATGGGGATGGCCGATCCAACGGAACCATCCCCACCTCGCAGTGGGGACCGGTGCAATGCCGACTGAGGTGTGGTAATGAGGTCCTAGCTTAAGGGCGACAAGTACAGCATAATAAATCTGTTACTGGACTTGTCGCCCTTACCTTGAAGGCTTGACCCCTGCTACTAATGTAGCACCCCCAGGAGCTAGAAACCTAACTCACACGCAGAAACACAACAACAACAAAGTGATTGTTATTTGGCTGCGGTCTTCTGTAAGGTGGAGGTATTACACCAGTCGGGCTGCTCCAGTTCGAGCGATAAATCGCTATGCCCTACCTCTATTAAAAACTTAGTTTAGAACTATCACATAATTGTTGTTGCGTTGGATTCGAGGAAGGCTTTAGGCTATATAACATCCCGCTGCGATCAATAACAACGGAGAATCAGTGGATAATCTGAAAAAAAAACGGGCAAAGTCGAATATATGTTATATTATTATAATTTGACGACCTCCGTAGCCGAGAGGCGAGCGGGCCTGACTTTGGCGAGCGCCATCTCTGAGGTTCCGGGTTCGATCGCCGGTCGGGTCAATATGGGAAATGAACTTTTCCATATTGTCTTGGGTCTGGGTGTTGTGGTACCGTCGTTGTTTCTGATTTCCGTAACACAAGTGCTTAAACTACTTACCACAGAATCAGAGCAATGTATGTGAGGTTGCCCGATATTTATTTATTTATTTATTTATATGTATTATCTGGCGGCTCTTACAAACTCTTTCAAATCGTGTCCTACCCGCATTAAATCAGAACTTGTGCTACATCGATAATGTTAAACAGTAAATAAGTAGAAAAGCGTTACGGTATTATATAAATATTTATTATGTGTTTCATTATTTCATGCGATCGCGTTGTTTCTAGTGTTGCCACCTATCGATAAATGTCTATCGATGGTTTACGTCATATCAATAGCCTATCGATAGCTTGAACCCATGCAACACTATTGCATTAAAGAGTACTCTCGATAATATTGTTCCTCGTAAATAAAAAAATATCGAAAATGTCGATAATTTTAAACTATACATTTATTTTCTATACTATTGTTTATATTTTATATAGAACTCTTGTGTTAACAACTCAATATGTAACTTTAATCAATAATGCTACACGCAATTTACGCAGACGTTAAGTACTAAGACTTCAATACTTTTTAGCGGTAATCCATACTAATATTACTAATGCGAAAGTTACTCTGTCTGTTTGTCTGTGTCTGTGTTTATCTGTCCGGCTTTCACACCTAAACCACTGAATCAATTTTGATTTAATTGTGTACCTATAGGGTAAAACCGGCCATGAAAGTATATAATTTAGTTTAACCTAAAATTCTTAGTAAAACTTTTGAAAATACTATCAGTAGTATTGATTTGTATTACCCCAATTCGGGTTATCGAAATTCTTACTGATTTTCGAGGACAAATATCGATAGCGAAACAATCGATATTTCGGCAACACTAATTGTCTGTCGGGCGTGTCATGAGCATGACTTGTTTTATGGCTAACTAGCTTTTGCCCGCGACTTCGTCCGCGTGGCGTGTTATAAAATATACTAAAAAATTTCAAGCCTCTAACTCGCGGTACAAAAGTTTTTCCCGCTATTCCCGTTCCCATGGGAATTTTGGAAAATCCAATCATGACTTAACTTTGCATTCACTAAGGTATATGCATGTCAAATTTCAATCATCTAACTTACGCGGTTTAGATTTTTTCATACAAAAGTTTTTTCCCGCTAACTCCCGTTCCCGTGGGAATTTCTCAAAATACAGCCATAACTAAACTTTATATTTACTAAGGTACCTGCATGCCAAATTTCAAGCGTCTAACTTAAGCGGTTTAGATTTTTCATACAAAAGGATTTTCCCGCTAATTCCCGTTCCCGTGGGAATTTCGGGAATTCCTTTCTTAGTGCACCCCTACGGTACCTAAGCTACGTCCCTTCCAAATTTCAAGTGCCTACGTTTAGCCGTTTGGGCTGTGCGTTGATATGTCAGTCAGTCAGTCAGTCAGTTTCTCCTTTTATATATATAGATGTGTCGCGTGACGTCATTGAATAGAATTTTAATTGCATATGCACTTACTGGTTTTTTTTCTATCGAAAACTCGTACCGAACCTGATTTTAAATATCGTCTGTGCATGGCAAAAATGTATCTGACTATCATAACTTTATTGTTAGAAATAACAACAAGCTTGCTGTTCCTTCCATATCTTAGACTTCATAAGATAAGATAAGTAAATAATAATCACCAATCACCTGGTCTCAAACTAAGGTTTCCCCTTGTACTATGAGCACCAGACGACGGATACTAACTGGGGACGTCATCCCAGCACACCCAGACGCAAGTCAATTTAGAAAAGATCGTTTTCCAAATTGACCTGACTGGGAATCGAACCCGGGACCTTTCGCGCTTCTGCCGCCTACCTTAGCCACTGCGTCACCAAGGACGTCTAATTTAAAGTAATTGCTTTGTGGGTCTAAGTCTTAAATTATATGCAGTTGCCCATACATAGATTTTAGTCTCGTATAACAAAAGTGTTCAATATAGAAGGGCTTCTACAAAATATGTTTTTATTTTGCATGGAACAGTGATCTAGTGAACGAAATAAACATATAAGCATTTCTAACGCTTTGAAATGGCATTACGACAAGTAAGGCACGGTGGGCGTGGTTTACAAAAGTGAGCTAGCGACGGTACACATACTGTGTCCACGGACGCAGCGAGTCACAGGCGCGGACCAATTTTTTTTTTATTTTTTTTTATATTACACTTCAAGATTGACCTCATCCCACCTGATGTTAAGTGGTAATGAGGTCCTAGCATAAGGGCGACAAGTACAGCATTATAAATCTGTTACTGGACTTGTCAACCTTACCTTGCAGGCTTGACCCCTGCTACTAATGTAGCACCCCCCAGGAGCTGGAAACCTAACTCACACGCAGGAACACAACAACACAGAAGTGATTGTTATTTGGCTGCGGTCTTCTGTAAGGTGGAGGTATTTCACCAGTCGGGCTGCTCCAGTTCGAGCGATGAATCGCTATGCCCTACCTCTCTCAATTACAGCGCTTGTTCCATCCCATTCTATGAAATGACGTAACTAACGAACTGTCTTTTTGTCGACCTAAACGCATTAGTCTTAAAGTTGTTTTTCAAGTGTCGATACTTTATGACTATATTGCGTATCTATTGCTTGTGTGCTTTACATTTGTGTGTGTTAAGTTGGTATAACGGGAATTCTTCTATGTTTTTTTCGTTTACTGGTGATCTACGAAGTATACAATCAAAATTTAAAGTCCTTTTTTTATATTGCACTTAAGATTGACTTCACCTGATGTTAAGTGGTAATGAGGTACTAGCTTAAGGGCGACAAGTGCAGCATAATAAAGCTGTTACTGGACTTGTCGCCCTGCTACTAATGTAGCACCCCCCAGGAGATTTCAAAACCTTACTCACACGCAGGAACACAACAACACCGAAGTGATTGTTATTCGGCTGCGGTCTTCTGTATGGTGGAGGTATTTCACCAGTCGGATTCCTCCAGTTCAGGGGGTCCTGTCTTAAAATTCAAAGAAATCTAGTCCTTACAACCGATACTGTTTGTCCACAGCTGGACACATGGTTCGGGCGGCCGAAGAAGACAGGAGGCGGTATGGAGCGAGGGTACGACACCGTCCCTCGGGGGGCGGAGCCGCGAACGGAGGACGAGGAGCCGTCTGCAGCAGCCGAGTACCGGAGCAAGGTGGACGCGCTCGACGACGCGCAGCTGCAGAGACGCTTTGAGGAGATGCTGGTGAGGAAACTGTCGTCTGATACCTTTTTTTTGCGAAGGGAAAGGCCTACCGCTTTGAAAGTGGCTTAGTTCTTTAAGGCCTTTGAAAAAGACTAGACTAGTTTTTAAAGGCTTGCGACTAAATTAGTCTTGTAACCCTTTAGTCTCTAGTCATAAGACTGCAAACTGACGACTAATTTTAGTCGTAGTCTTTAACCTTATAACGTAAAAGGCTTGAAAGACTAAAAAGCCTAAAAGGGCTAAAATGCCTGGCTGGGTATATGAAATCGAATGTTTTAATAATTCATGAGTAAAATAAAATTAATATTTCATGAAAAAACTGAAGGAGTCCATGTCAAAGGAAGGAGGAAACACATGAGCCGGCAACGAGTTCCACTTCTTTATGGTCCGGCAAAGATAAGAGTTACCGAATTTTTTGGTTCGTGATGGAATATTTTCCACGGTGAAGCTATGACATCGTTGGCCGGCTCTTGTGGTTCTGTGTAGGAAAGGAGAGGGTGGGATAAGGGAAAATAGTTTCTCTAATCTTTTAAGTCTTTTAATACAACGACTAAGTCTTATTAATCAAAATTCAAACCTTTAGTCTTCATCTTAGAGTCGAGTCCTGTAAGATGGAGGCTAGTCGTTTTAATAGGCCTTAAAAGACTAAGTCTCTTTCACCGCTACTACCGCACCGTCACTTTCCGCGGGGAACTGAGAGCGGTGTGTCGGGCCCGCACCGACTAATGCCCCGTTCCAATATTTTACGATTAGTATTGTGTCAAAAATTACTATCCGTTTTTCTCTAGAATCGTTATGTTTAAGTATTACTAGGTAGAAGGCATTTTTAGCTGGATGTAACTTAAAATACTAACTCATATTGCAGAAGAAACCCCTTGTCAATTACTTTTAGTTTTATTTATTTATTTAAAAACTTTATTGCACAAATAGGTACAACAGGTGGACTTGATGCTAGGGGCATTCTCTACCAGTCAATCCTTGGGTCATGCAGATAGTTTGTATCTGGGTGCGGTAACAGGGGAGAAAAAAAAAGAAATCTTTTTAAACGACCTCCGTAGCCGAGAGGCGAGCGTGCCGGACTTTGGCGTCGCGCCATCTCTGAGGTTCCGGGCTCGATCCCCGGTCGGGTCAATATGGGAAGCGAACTTTTCTGTATTGTCTCGGGTCTGGGCGTTGTGGTACCGTCGTTGTTTCTGATTTCTGTAACACAAGTGCTTTGGCTACTTACCACAGAATCAGAGCATTGTATGTGATGTTGTCCAATATTTATTTATGATTTATTATTAAATTAAGCATTAAAAATAACATTACGTTTCATTTAGTTTTCATTTCGAGAAATTGAATGCTTTAGTTGCTGACTCGGGCCATGTGTCAATTATATTTAACACATGACATGTATATTTGTCATACTAAACACTGTGGAGCGGTATGTCGGGCCCGCACCGACTAATGACCGGTTCAAATATTTTACGGTTCGTAACGTGTCAAAAATTACTATCCGTTTCTAATTTCAAATTTACTTTCCCACGCCATCCCTTAGTTTCCGGGTTCGATCCCCGGTCGGGTCAATATGGGAAACGAACTATTCTATATTGTCTAGTATAGTGGATCGGCTACTTACCACAGAATCAGAGCAATGTATGTGATGTTGTCCAATATTTATTTGCTCAATATACGTGTATATTATGTTTCAGTCTGACATGAACCTCAGTGAGGAGAAGAAGGCACCACTCCGGAAGTACTCGAGGGACCAGAAGAAACAGATGCTGGTGGCTTACAAATTCGTCAATGCGTCGGTAAGTTTATCACAACACCTAGTCTCTATATTACTAGCTTTTAAGAGAGGTAGGGCATAGCGATTTATCGCTCGAACTGGAGCAGCCCGACTGGTGAAACACTTCCACCTTACAGAAGACCGCAGCCAAATAACAATCACTTCTGTGTTGTTGTGGTCCTGCGTGTGAGTAAGGTTTCGAAATCTCCCGGGGGGTGCTACATTAGTAGCAGGGTCAAGCTTTTAAGGTAAGGGCGACAAGTCCAGTAACAGATTTATTATGCTGTACCTACTTGTCGCCCTTAAGCTAGGACCTCATTACCACTTAACGTCAGGTGGGATAAGATCAATCTTATTTAAAAAAAAAGTTACCTGCCCCTGCTTCGCACGCTATATAAAACAAAGTAGCTTTTTTCTATGTCCCTATGTATGCTTAGATCTTTAAAACTACGCATCGAATTTCAGTACTTTTTTTTTGATATATAGAGTGATGTATGAGGAAGGTTTATATATATAATTCATACATATTAACGACAGGAAAGCCGAAAGCTTCATTTGTAATTACTTGCCGTGCGAAGCCGGGGCGGGTAGCTAGTAAAAATAAATCAATGCGCCAGACAACCACACCAATCACCTGGTCTCAAACTAAGGTTTTACCTTGTACTATGAGCACCAGACGACGGATACTAACTGGGGGCGTCATCACAGCACACACAGATCCAAGTCAATTTAGAAAGGTTCTTTTTGCAAATTGACCTGATAGGGAATCGAACCCGCGACCTCTGGGCTCTGGCCGCCTTAGCCACTTCGCCACCGATAAAAGCTGGTAGAGCTATAAAGAAAGTATTGAGACTAGATGTGGCATTGATAAGTCTCATGTTAAAAATTATTTAATAAAAAGCGCTACTACAAAATTGATGATAATTTAAATGACAAAAATGTATGGGTCTACATTAACTTTAATTCTTGGAAATCTAGCTTTGTATATTTTATTTACATACCTAGTCTATGGAAACATGGTCACATTGAAAAGAGTAAGTGTCGAGTGTTCTTGCCGGTTCTTCTCGACATGATCAACATTCCTCACACGGCGGTAGAATACTTAATTTGTACTGACGATTCATAAGTGCTTTTGTAAAGCTTACATGAATAAAGATGTTACCTATTCTATTTCTTCAGGATGGCCGCTCCAAGTTCGAAAAGCCTTCAGATTACGTAGCGTACTTGAATCAGCCGGAGCTGTCTGTGGGCAAGCTCCACAGCTGCCTAGAGAATCTCAGGATATCGCTCACCAACAATCCCCTATCGTGGATCGAGGAGTTTGGTACGAAGGGCATAGAGAGCTTGCTGACGACACTCAACCTTTGCTATACGAAGTGAGTATCCTGTTACTTTTTTTTCTTTCGGAGGGAAATGCATTGACGCACCGTACCCTCTCCCGAGGGAGGTGACGGCGTGTGTGGAACTACCTACCCTTATGCGGGCAGGAATAACCACTAAACACCCCCATTGAACCTCATGGGCTTGATAGTGATACCATGGGAACAGAAGACCTACCACAGCATCACCGGGAGTATACTGTCACCTGCTACTCTTGTTTCATCTCCAATTTTCTCTTACTTTGATGACCTTGGGGTTCAGTGGTTAAGGTAAGAGATCATAGTGCGACAGGTACAGAAATCGATTTGGGAAACGATGTAGTACATTAAGAGAGGTATGGCATAGCGATTTATCGCTCGAAATAGGGCAATCCGACTGGTGAAATACTGTACTGCAGTGTTTAGCTTGAAGTGCTGACGCCCGTAATAATGTACATACGTATGTTAATTTTCACGCATTCAGTGGCAGTGGATTTTATCGGTAAGTAAAAAAAATTATATTCCATGAAGGTCAATAATCTGGAATAGTCGATTGTTGCACATATTCAAATAACATTTTTAGAAAACATAATTATAATTATTTGTATATATAATACGCCAATAAATTATCGGCGGGTCGTTACATTCCCTTCAATATGGTTTGAAGCGATGGCTGGCACATACGTTATGAGAACAGTTGCCAGGGGACTGACCTGCTCTAGCTTACTTCGAGAAAATAAATACTTGAGTAGATACTTATTTGTTTCGCGCTCATAGAAACAAAACTATGACGCGCTGTAAAATACGAGTAATATACATATAGCATTAAGATACTGCTCCTGTAACACATCTACTGAGTTTCTTACCGGCATGTTCTCGGTAGATATAGATTCTGAACCAGCGGTAGATTAACTTTGCATAGTGTTCGCTGACGATTCAAAAGGGTTTGTGATACAGTTTTGATTGATTGATTACATAAACTGATATATTTGTTGCCTATTCTATTGCGAGTTATTTTGTCTTAAAACAAGTCGTTCCGACCCGTATGGTTTGGTGTATAGAACGTTGACGTCACAATTTCAACAGTCACGTGACTGGGCGTTTTCGCGTGCGTTTTTAAATTAACACAAAATCTTTTTTTTTTTTCTAGATAAATCGAATTTCTTGGGATATAAAATGAACTGATGCACATTTTACAATACTTTTTCAAAAATTGTCAAGTAGCCAATTGACTAGCCAGCCATCGTCCTATTATTTATTAATATCAATTTTATTTCTCGTTCCAGCGATTCGCGCTACGATAGAGTCCAGTACGAATGCATAAGATGCCTCTCAGCGATCCTGAACAACACTGTCGGCATCAGGAATGTGTTCGAGTGCCGCGAGTCTCTGCCCGTGCTGGCTCGGAGCCTGGAGGCGAGGAAGCCGCACTGCGCCATGGAGGCTGCGAAGGTTGGTAGCCTGCACGCTGGGTGGAAGGACTGAGGCCACGGGGCAAGTGCCAGGGTACTGTCTGTAGCTGGCTCGGAGCCTGGAGGCGGGGAAGCCGCGCTGAGCCATGGAGGCCGCGAAGGTGGGTAGCCTGCACGCTGGGGTGAGGGACTGGGGCCACAGTACGAATGCCAGGGGACTGTAGGAGGCTGGAGGCTAGGTAGCCGCACTGCGCCATGGAGGCCGCGAAGGTAGGTAGCCTGCACGTTTGGTGGAGGGACTGGTGCCATGGAGGCCGCGAAGGTTTGTAGCCTGCACGCTAGGTGGAGAGACTGGCGCCACGGGGCTAGTGCCGGGGGACTGTAGGAGGCTGGACGCGAGGAAGCCACACTGCGCCATGGTAGTTAGTAAATTAATACAAACTAAGATGTTCGGTAAAGCTACGACCAACAGCTACAGTACAGAAAAGTGTTTTTTTCCGTATTGATCGGGTCGGGAATCGAAAAATCTCTGAGGTCCCGCCTCAGATATGGTGCGACGCTAAAGTCCGACCTCGCCTCTCAGCCGACTAATGATTTAATTTTCTTCTTCCAGGTGCTGGCTGCTATCTGCCTCATCCCGAACGGGCACGAGAAGGTTCTAGAAGCAATCACGATGGCTGGAGAGTCGAGTAGGAAGCCGAGGATGCTGCCCATAGTTGAGGGTATGGTGGCAAAAGCTCCTGAGAGCTTGAAGGTAAACAACCTTTGCGTTGGCGATACTCAGTACCTTGTTACATTCATTTTAAACATTAGTTAACGGGTCACAACGCGACACTAACTTAACTTTAAAGAGAGGTAGGGCATAGCAATTTATCGCTCGATCTGCAGCAGCCCGACTGGTGTAATACCTCCACCTTGCAGAAGACCGCAGCCAAATGACAACCACTTCAGTGTTGTTGTGTTCCTGCGTGTGAGTAAGGTTTCCAGAGCTCCTGGGGGGTGCTACATTAGTAGCAGGGGTCGAGCCTTCAATGTAAGTAACAGCTTTATAATGCTGTACTTGTCGCCCTTGAGCTAGAACTTCCTAACAACTTAAAATCAGCTGGGATGAGCTTAATCTTGAAGTGTAATATAATAAAAAAAAAAAACTAACTTCTAAATAGTTACGAAGCTGATTGTTTAATGATTTGATTGTGTTTTTGTTTGTTTGTTTGTTTGTTTGCATTAAGGGGGGCCTTATTTTCAAAATAAAAAGTAGCCTATATCCGTTCAAAAAGTTTAACGTATACCTATACCAAATTTCATCAATTTAGTGGTTTAGGCGTGAAAGCCGTAGAGACAAACCGGCAGGCAGAGTTATAATAATAACAATAAAATGCGCCAGACAACCACACCAATCACCTGGTCTCAAACTAAGGGTTTCCCTTGTACTATGAGCACCAGACGACGGATACTAACTGGGGGCGTCATCTCAGTACACCCAGACCCAAGTCAATTTACAAAAGTTCGTTTTCCACATTGACCCGACCGAGAATCGAACACGGGACCTATCGCGTTTTGGCCGCCTACCTTAGCCACTGCGCCACCGAAGTCGGAGAGTTATTATCTCATTTGTAAGATTCGAGTGTGTGATCTCAATGTATGACATATATAATATTATATTTTCAGAACGGCTGTATGCAACTTATGAATGCGATAATCACGGAACCAGAAGAATTAGAGTTTAGGATGCACTTGAGGAGCGAGTTTATGAGAACAGGACTCTATGACATGCTAGGTAAGGTTTAAATTGTGTTGATTGCTCTTAATCACAGTTGATATTATGCAATAATAACAATTTTTTTATACATAAGTGTACAATAGTATGTAAATAGCCATTAGGCGGACTTAATGTAAAGAACAATCTGTTTGTTACTTGATGTATACCTTCTGGGTCTTATCAAATATAACGTTAATTTTATTTGAAACTAGCGGACCGGACAGACTTCGTCCTGTCAAAAAGATTTGGAATGTGGCTTGACTCTAAATTTTAGTTAGAAAACGTTTGTATGTGAAAAAGAAAAGGGCTGTTTTTAGGGCTTTCCCGGCAATTATTCGATTTTTTATCGCCGTAAGAACCATTCTTGGACTTCAACGAACATTTAAAAAAAATAATTGTCCAAATTGGTCCAAGCGTTGTTGGGTTATGCGCTTACCAACACATTTTGAGATTTATTTTTATATTATAGATACTAGCGAACCCGACAGACTTTGTCTTTGTGCTTCTGGTATGTTTATTAATGTCGATAGTAAAAAAACAGCTATGCTACCACAACACCCAGACCCGATGTTAATTAACAATTAATGGTAATTGTCAGACGAGCTACGCGCCGGCGCCGAGGGCTCGCGTCAGATACAGATGAATGTGTTTGACACGCACGCGGCGGCAGACCAGGACGAGTTCTTGGCTAAATTTGACGACGTAAGGTATGGACCTCTACGAGATTATGTATGTTAGAAACAGAAACATTTTATCTCCCCTTGCGGTGCGGGAATTAAACCCACGACCTTCACGTATCGCGCGTGCTGCTCTTACCAACTGAGCTAACCGCAAGTTATCGTAGGCGATGAAATTTTTCTGCTGTATCAACCGTTAGCCTCCGGTAAGTGCCCTCTGCCGAATATGTTTAGAACTACATACTTATCGGCATATTATTCGGCATATTTTAAATTTCATCGCCTACAATAGTTTGCGGTTAGCTCAGTTGGTAAGAGCAGCACGCGCGGTACGTGAAGGTCGTGGGTTCAATTCCCGCACCGCAAGGGGAGATACAAATTTTCTGTTTCTAATATTTAAAGTTCGCTAGTACGGCGTATAGTACTATAAAAATAATAAAAGAGATTATATATGTTCTATCGTCGATGCGCTTGCAATACCGCGTAAGTAGATTTTCCTTAAGCTCTAATTTGGATTGAAATTATATGAAAAAACAGACAAAATTAATCTTTAGCTCTAGCAGGAGCCAGGGCTCTTGCTATTTTCCCGGGCAGTTGGTTTCCACCAGAATACCAGCGCTGCTGCGGTGTTATACATGCCGTAGCAGCATTTGCTGAGGTGGAACCCAAGTTGGCCTCACACGATACCTTATGTTTTATGTAGACTGTCTAATATTGTGTGTGTTCAATAATTGTGTGATCGTCAATAAATATTTTTTTCTTTCTTTCTTTCTTTCTTTCTTTCTTTATGGCAAACGGTAGATACGCGGTATTCCACGCGCGTCGACGCTATGTAATATCTGTCTCGCAGTCATCTGGTTGGATCTGCTATTTGATTGAATGAGAAGCGCATTCATTGAATGACTAGCGCGTCTAGATAATAATTAGAGATGCAACGGATATCCGGTTGATATCCGGTATGCGGCTTATCCGGGCATTATTTTGCTATCCGGCCGAATACCGGATAGTTGCGCACTATCTCGACGACCACGGTGGTGCAGTGGCTAAGGTAGCCGGCCAAAGCGCGAAAGGTCACGGGTTCGATTCCCGGTCGGGTCAATTTGGAAAAACGAACTTTTCTAAATTGACTTGGGTCTGGGTGTGCTGGGATGACGCCCCCAGTTAGTATCCGTCGTCTGGTAGTCATAGTACAAGGGAAAACCTTAGTTTGAGACCAGGTGATTGGTGTGATTGTTTGGCGCATTTATTTATTTATCTGGCCGGAAACCGGATAGTGTACCATATTTTTAAGAAATAAATGATATTCTATTCTATTCTATTCACAACAACACAGAAGTGATTGTTATAGTCGGAATTCTACTATGTAGAAGTGCAGAATAAAATTGCCATTTTCTTTCCAGAGTGGACTTCAATGATGCCAACGAATGCTTTGAGCTGGTCAAAAATCTGGTGATGGACACTCCGGCGGAGCCATATTTATTATCTATTTTGCAACATCTGCTCTTCATCAGGGACGATGAACTTATAAGGTCAGTATTTTTTCCATTTAAAATAATTTAACGTGTCAAAACGCGACACCATTTTTATTTAGTAGTTAATACGAAAGCTACTTACTGCCCGACGTTTCGGTTAGGTTGCACCAACCGTGCTCACGAGCCGATAGCCTGTTTAAATGTGTGAAATGGAACGCGAATGTCTTAAAGTTTACAGTATTTTTCCGTTGATTTTGTTATATTTCAAAGAAACAGAACAATTTCATCTCCCCTTGCGATGCGGGTCTCTAACCCACGACCTTCACGCATCGCGCGTGCTGCTCTTACCAACTGAGCTAACCGCAAGTTATTGTAGGCGATGAATTTTTTCTGCTGTATCAACCGTTAGCCTCCGGTAAGTGCCCTCTGCCGAATATGTTTAGAACTACATACTTATCGGCCCGTGGTACATTCGTTGTAGAATTTTTTTTTTTATTTCAAAAGGAGCGTGTTCCTACATCAAAAGGAATATCGCATTCAAAAATCAAATAGCTAAAAAGCACTTGTGTTTGAAATGTTTGAAAACCACGGAGACACCTTGGCATCTTAATCGTTTTTTTATAATGTTTTATAGTGCTTAACTCCACACTAGCGAGCTTTAAATATTTTAAAGAAACAGAAAAATTTCATCTTCAAATGGGAGAAGCACTTATGTTACAGAAATCAGAAACAACGACTGTTGACACACATATCAGAGACAATATAGAAAAGTTCGTTTCCCATATTGACCCGACCGGGGATCGAACCCGGGACCACAGAAATGGCGAGACGTCCCAGTTCGACCCGCTTGCCTCTCGCCCACAGTATAGATGATTACAACTAATTTAAAAATGTTCCCTTATTTCCAGGCCTGCGTTTTACAAGCTAATTGAAGAATGTGTCACGCAGATAGTACTACACAAAAATGGCTACGATCCGGACTTCAGAGCAACGCAACGGTTTAATATAGACGTACAGCCACTCATAGACGGACTAATAGGTGAGTGTGCTATTGTAGACAAGCAAATATAGACTCTAGTTGCAATGAAATAAAGTACTAAATTAGAACTGGGACCATCCGGGCTTTAGAGCAACGCAACGGTTCAATATAGACGGACTAATAGGTGAGTGTACTATTGTAGACAAGCAAATATAAACTCTAGTTGCAATGAAATAAAGTACTACAAAAGAACGGGTACCATCCGGGCTTTAGAGACACCAACGATTTATTAAAAACGTACAACCATTCATAGATAAACTAATAGGTAAGTGTGCTATTGTAGACAAGCAAATATAGACTCTAGTTGCAATCAAATAAAGTTAGTACTTTGTACGTTATGTAGTCATAAGAACGGGTACCATCTGGATTTTATAGACACCAACGGTTTATTAAAAACGTACAACCATTCATAGATAAACGAATAGGTGAGTGTGCTATTGTAGACAAGCAAATATAGACTCTAGTGCAATCAAATAAAGTCCTATATAAGAACGGGTACGATCCGGACTTTATAGATACCAACGGTTTATTAAAAACGTACAACCATTCATAGATAAACGAATAGGTGAGTGTGCTATTGTAGACAAGCAAATATAGACTCTAGTGCAATCAAATAAAGTCCTATATAAGAACGGGTACGATCCGGACTTTAGAGACACCAACGGTTTATTAAAAACGTATAACCATTCATAGATAAATGATTAGGTGAGTGTGCTATTGTAGACAAGCAAATATAGACTCTAGTGCAATCAAATAAAGTACTACATAAGAACGGGTACCATCCGGGCTTTAGAGACACACATCGGTTTAATATAGACGTACAACCACTCATAGACGGACCAAATAGGTGAGTGTGCTATTGGAGACAAGCAAATATAGACTCTAGTTGCAATGAAATAAAGTATTACACGCTGTGAATGAAAAAGACATGGAAGAATTCCTGTCATACTAACTTTATCTGAATATCGGCACAAACACACACAAATGTAAAGCACACAAGCAATAGATACGCAATATAGTAATGAAGTATCGACACTTGAAAAAAATACTTTAAGTCTAATGCGTTTAGGTCGACAAATAGACAGTTCGTTAGTTACGTCATTTCATAGAATGGAACGGAACAAGCGCTGTAATTGATTCGCGCCTGTGACTCGCTGCGTCCTTGGTAACGGTATTCGTACAAGCGCTAGCTCACATTTTCAAACCACGCCCACCGTGCCTTACTTATCGTGGTGCCATTTTCAAACGTTAAAAATGCTTCTATGTATAAAGTACCTTACATCGTATCCGCGTCTTAGCTGCAATTACTTTCTTAGTTGACCAGTTTTGTTGTTTAAACTAATTACCTAATTGTTTTACTTACGAAGCTAGACGTTTCCCTGCGACTTCGTTAGCATTTTAGGGATAAAAATCTAGTGTCTCATCTGTATTAGTACAAAGTTATATTCAAATTTCCAAACAATTTTTGTAATACAATCTTACAAACTTTGCGAGTAAAATATATTATGTAAAGACAGCTACAGAACTTCTTGTGAACTCTTTCGTCATTGTAATAAAGCATAAATTAACTTGTTGCACGCTAGGTATTTCATACCTTGTAAGAATCCTCCAATATTATTCACAGAAAAATCACGAGCAGAAGAAGAACGTAAAGTCGAGGAGTTAAAGTCTAAATTGGAAGCGGCCATCGCTGCACGACAAGAGGCTGAGGCGCGGGCCGCTCACCTAGAGGACAGGCTGAAGCAGGCCGCCAGCCCCACCGGCCCGGGCGGCGTCACGCACGGGAATATAGCCGCTATTGCTAAGGTATAATGGCTTTTATTATATTGCACTTCTAGACCTCATCCCACCTGATATTAAGTGGTGTAAGGAACGTATGTTCTTTACTAAAAGTGAAAGTACTTCCGCCGGGCTAGGTGTTATCTGCTCGGGGACCAAGGCCCAACTACCAATCTTGGTTTGTTGTATATATACTTAGTGGCGACGAAAACTCTGACATCGCGATGTAGGATCGATGTATTGATTGGCGTTGTTAACTACGCTAATTCTGCTGACGCTGTATTTATGTCGACTTGAAGGTAATGTCGTAGGTCGGCACAGTGGTAATGAGGTCCTAGCTTAAGGGTGATAAGTACAGCATAATAAAGCTGTTACTGGACTTCTCCTTACCTTGAAGGCTTGACCCCTGCTACTGATGTAGCACCCCCCAGGAGCTAGAAACCTTACTCACACGCAGGAACACAACGACACAGAAGTGATTGTTATTAGGCTGCGGTCTTCTGTAAGGTGGGGGTATTTCACCAGTCGGACTGCTCTAGTTCGATGTATACCTATATCAAATTTCATCCGAATCCGTTTCTTACTTTCTCATTTATAATATTACTATGTATGTCTGATATTGAGTTTATGAAAATGATTTTATTGTCTTTACACAGGTGATTGGCAGCCCCGGAGGGCCAGCCCCGCCCCCGCCGCCCCCGATGCCGGGAGGTAAGATTAATACAATCAATTGTGTAAATAAAACAATATTTAATAAAGAGCAATATGTCTAAAAAGCAAGCTGAAGTAAATAATATCTGCATGATTCAAGCTTAATGGATGCATTTCGACTGTAAGCATCCCAATCTACTAATTTCTCTGCATTGTTTGGAGGTCCATTATTTGGAACCTAAAGTGCGCTGTGATTTAAACTTTTATAAGGCAGATTATGAATGTATTGTCAATAGTCTGAAATCTATAGATTGGTATGATAAATTTCAAAATTGTGATGATGTTAATGTTATGGTTGGTATATTCTATGATATACTTTATAAATGTTGTGAAGAGTCCGTGCCAAGGCGAAATCGCAAAAATGCAAAGTACCCTAAATACTTTAGTAGGTCACTCATCAAACTTCTATCCGAAAAAGACAAAATTAGAAAAAGATACCGGAAGTACGGAAATCCGCGTGACAAATTCGAATACGATCTTTTGCGTGAACGTTGTCATAAATTAATACAAAACTGTTATATGTCTTATAAAACTAGCATTGAAAACGGTATAAAAGATAACATCAAATGTTTCTGGCAGTTTATTAAAGAAAAACGGGCAAATGGATCTCTCATTCCTTCAAAAATGCAGCTTGACTCAAAACTTGCATCGACTGGTCCTGAAATAGCTAATCTCTTCTCACAACATTTTGAATCAACATTTACAACAACTTCTGTAACTCCCACGCTGAAGTATACACCTACCACATCAAATTATATATGTAATTTGAAACTCACAGAATCTGAAGTAGCTAAGCAAATAAAACTCCTAGATATTAGGAAAGGAGCTGGGCCGGACAATATACATCCAATTTTTATTAAACACTGTAGCTCTGCACTAAGCTTACCCCTACAATTGATATTTAACAAATCCCTTTCTAGCGGAATTTTCCCAAACGAATGGAAAAAGGCAAGAATAGTGCCTATTCATAAAAAAGGCGACATAAGTAACATCAAAAACTACCGCCCAATCTCCATACTTTCTACGTTCTCCAAATTATTTGAAACTCTTGTATATCCATATTTGAGCCGCCAGGTGGCACATAGCCTAATCGATAATCAACATGGATTCCGCAACGGTCGCTCTACACAGACTAACCTCACCGTTTTCACTTCTGACTTGGTAGAGAGCTTAGATGCTGGAGTTCAAGTAGATGCTATATATACAGATTTTAGCAGCGCATTCGACACGGTTAACCACTCCTTACTCGTGTTGAAACTGGAAGCTTGTGGTTTGTTTGGTAGCTTACTTGACTGGTTCAAAACTTATTTGGAGATGAGGACTCAGGTGGTTGTCGTCAATGGACACGAGTCCAAACAATATATCGCACTTTCTGGAGTTCCTCAAGGATCTCATCTGGGTCCTATATTATTTCTGATATTTATCAATGATATTTCTTCATACATTAAACACTGTAAATTCCTACTTTTTGCCGACGACTTAAAAATTTATCGATCAGTTCACAATTTCAGAGACGTTGAACTCATGCAATTGGACCTGGACGGCATCAGCCAATGGTGTATTTTAAATAACATGATCTTGAACACAGGAAAATGCTATCATATTAAATTTACACGTAAGAGATTTCCACACCTGTCTACTTATACATTAAATAATACAGTATTGGCTGAGGTTGAGCAGATCCGTGATTTGGGTGTTATTCTGGATAAATCTTTAAAGTTTACTTCGCACACAAATAGCATTGTAAAAAAAGCTGCACAAATGTTGGGATTTGTGAGAAGAAATAGCAAATGCTTTCAGCTTAACTCCACTCACAAATTGCTTTATAATGCATTGGTAAGAAGTCACCTTGAATACGCTAGTGCAGTATGGAATCCTTCATATGCAATTCACTCCCAAAGGATAGAGAGAATCCAACGTTCTTTTACACGATCACTTGCTTACCGGTCCTCGGGAATAAGTCATAGATCTCCTTACCACTCCAGGTTGATCTTTTTCAGAATGAAAACTTTGTATCATCGACGAACTGTTTTGGACTTAACGTTCTTGCACGGACTCATTCATAACAAAATAAAATGTCCTAATCTCGTGGAACGTGTCAAAGTGTCAGTACCTTTTAATATTCCCCGCAAGCCGATTGTCAGAACTTTTCATACTCAAAGATGCAAAACGAATCTCGGTCACCACTCACCATTACACAGATGCTTCTGTAAATATAGTTTACTCCGCAAAAAACACCCTGAACTTGACATTTTCCACCTTTCAAAAAATAAATTCTTATCCACATTGCACAATATGTCATCTGACTAAACTTGTTATATTTCTTCTAAATTAAATTAATCTAATTCTGTGTTGCTCCTATTTTGAATGCTGTGTACTCCTCTTATTGGAGCATATACTAGAACTTACCTCTGTATCACATACCCCCAAAATGCTATGTATATGTTCTGTTGGTGTACCTATTAATAAATAAATAAATAAATTTAAATCGAGGCATGATTCTTTGGGCGATTTTAATGAAAGGCAAACGAAATAAGTAATGACAAATAGGTTCATCGATTTTATTATTTTTATAGTACTATACGCCGTACTAGCGAACTTTAAATATTAGAAACAGAAACATTTTATCTCCGATAAGTATGTAGTTCTAAACATATTCGGCAGAGGGCACTTACCGGAAGGCTAACGGTTGATACAGCAGAAAAATTTCATCGCCTACGATAACTTGCGGTTAGCTCAGTTGGTAAGAGCAGCACGCGCAATACGTGAAGGTCGTGGGTTCAATTCCCGCACCGCAAAGGGAGATAAAATGTTTCTGTTTCTAATATAGACAAATAGGTTATTAAAGTACTAGCGGCATGTCAGTGAACGAAAAAACATAGAAGCATTTCTAACGCTAAAAAATGGCACCACGAAATGTAAGGCACGGTGGGCGCGGCTTAAAAAAGTGAGCTAGCGACGGCACACATACCGTTTCAAAGGATGCAGCGAGTCACAGGCGTGGACCAATCACAGCGCTTGGTCCATCCCAGTCTATAAAATGACGTAACTAACGAACTGTCTATTTGTCGACCTAAACGCATTAGTCTTAAAGTTGTTTTTCAAGTGTCGATACTTCATTACTATATTGCGTATCTATTGCTTGTGTGCTTTACATTTGTGTGTGTTTGTGCCGATATTCAAATGAAGTTAGTATGACAGCTGAATTCTTCCATGTTTTTTTCGTTCACTGCCCGCTGCGGCTTCGAACGCTGAAGAGTATGTTTGTTTGAAAGGAAAGTTCCTTTGGAACTACTGGATCGTTTATCGAGGAAGGCTTTAGGCTATATGACAGAGCTGTCCAATCTATATGGGACCCAGGTCCAACAAAACTGGCTAAATAAATTGGGGGCCGCAAAATATTTATAAAAGTAGAATACAGGTATAATAGCCATCATTATGTTATTATTTACTTTTTCATTAATTTGTCATTTACAATTATGTCAACATTTAAAAACGCAAGATCAGCCAGAAACTGAGAATATTGCATTTTCTTTTGTAGTTCGGAAGTGTCAGATGGTATTTAAATTTTTAGAAATAAAGGTATTTCTTTTCTTAAAGCGTAAAAGCGTTGCGAACACTGTTCAGCACTTGGCCATCTGATTTCTGTATGTCGAGTTTTTGAGTGAATAGTGATGTGTGCGGCGTGATCAAATACATACCCAAAACAATTTAATTTCGTCGCGCGAAAAATAATTTGCTCCTTAATGTATCCAAACAAAGAAGAAGAAAAAGATTCCATGGCCATGGTTTGGACAGCCCTGGTATATAAAATCACGTTTAAAACAAAAGTACTGAAAAATGCATAGAAAATGTGGAAAAAACGGGAATAGTAAGCATGCGAAGCCGGGGCAGGCCGCTAGTATTCTCGTATAAAATTTTCGTTTGCCGTATATTAACATTGTACGTATCAAATAACACAAATTTTATTATTTCTTATTCTAAAAGATAAAAGTTTGGGAAGCCCTGCTCTGTACTTTATATATCTCTTGTCTCTGTCGCATGCATGGCCACTATATCTTTCTCCGTCGGTTGCTTGTAGGAGGTCCCCCGCCCCCTCCGCCGCCACCGATGCCTTCAGGTTGGTCTTCTATGTTATTTAATGTTTTTCTTTTCTTTATATAAGTTTTATGTTTATCTTACATATATATATACAATAAAAGCTCCATATTAACGGTTCCCGTATTCGCGGGTTAAAAAATTGGAACAAATTTTCTGTGTTCGCGGCAAAATAATCCATAGGTATTCTTGTAAGTTTCGAGTAGCATAAATGGGCTAATCACAAAGTGACGCTTGATAGTTACTATTCTCGTGTATTATGTTTTTATTTTATTTTTTAGATTACTTATGCACTTTGTCACTATTACCGCACCCATAAACTAACTCTCCGCATGACCCAAAGGTTGACTGGTAGAGAATGCCCATAGCATTAAGTCCACCTGTTGTACTTTTTTTGTGCAATAAAGTTTTTAAATAAAAATAAATAAATTTAGGCACTAAAAAGTTATCTTGAAAAACCTTAGTGAAGGTTTATGGCTTTCTGGTAGATAGATACTCTTTATTGCACAGAAAATTTACAGAAATTGGTTTTACAGACATAATTAAGTACAATTTAGGCGGTCTTATTGCTAGAAAGCAATCTCTTCCAGACAACCTTTAGGTAGAGGAAATAGTAGATATCGAGAAACGGGTGCGTCCGTGCAAATTTTTATTGAGAAAATATTAACAGGAAATATAAATACCATAATATGATAAATACAAAAAAAATGGTAGCATTAACCTGGGAAAATGGATAAGTAGTACTTTGCTTTGTGAAAATTCTAACTAAATTCTTCAATTTCTTGCCTAAACCCTAACCATTTTAATAAAATGAATTGATAAAAAGTTAACCCTGGTACGTATCTCCTACAACGCCATACAAATAGCCATTCCATGTTCACGGTTACCGTATTCGCGGCATATTGGTGGAACATAACTAACGTGACCATACGACCCGCTTTGTCAGTCAGTCATCTGTTGGTAGTTTTTAGCTTACGCCTCGTATATTTTACAACTATTCGTAAATATAACGGATCGTTTATCAAATATTGGAACTGGGTATTAATGTAATACTAGATTAACATATAGTTTTTATTATTTTTATCTTTTTAACTCATTAACTTTTTATCCCGAAATAATGTGAACTAGTAATAATAATTAATAATACATTAACGACCTCCGTAGCCAAGAGGCGGGCGGACCGGACTTTGGCCTCGCGCCATCTCTGAGGTCCCGGGTTCGATCCCTGGTCGGGCCATAGGAAACTAACTTTTTTCTATTGTCTCGGGTCGGGGTGTTGTGGTACCGTCGCTGTTTCTGATTTCAGTAACAGAAGTGATTAACTAAACTAATTACCACAGAATCAGAGCAATGTATGTAATTTTCAATATTTGTTTCATTTATTAAACGTTTAGTACGAAAATATATATGCAAAGTTTCACTATCTTATCCCGTAGGATTCAAGAAAGAGAAAAAATATATGTCCAGATTATATATTTTGTATTTTATTCTATAATTGTATGACTCCGTAAATGGCTCTGAATTGCTGCATATACGGCGGTTGGTCAAAATGGTTGGTCATAAATGCTGAACCAGTCATTAAATTAAAAAAAATATTTGTTACACGTATCAAGGACATGTATAGGTAGAACATACTCATATATTACTGATATCGAAAACATCGACTTTTTTTACTTATCCACTGCGCGTGAAATGACCCAAAAGAAAGAAAGAAGAATGAAAACATTTATTGTCTCAACTTACAAACAAAAAAACATAATCTGTTCCAAACATAAATAGGAATGATTATGAGAAAAAAGGAAAAAAGCTCAGCTGATGCTGTCTCGAGAATGGATCCCGGGCAGCGCTAGTCTCCAGCTTAGCCCTACCCCCGTGAGATGTTATTCGAAGGAATATTGTGGCTATTCATGGCTGACAGTCCCGATGTAGTAGGAACATTGTATCAAATTATTTTAATTTACAGCTGGGGGAGGTCCTCCGCCGCCACCTCCGCCTCCAATGCCTGGTGGGCCGCGGCCACCCCCGCCACCGCCCATGCCGGGCATGGGGGGCGGGCCGCCGCCTCCGCCGCCCCCTCCTATGATGGGGGGAGGGCCGAGACCCCCACCGCCGCCTATGATGGGTGGGCCTATGCCGCCGAGAATGGTATGTTTACTTAAACGGTTCCAGTATTTGAGAATCGATCCGTTCTAGTTAACGATAGTAATAAATTATACGAGGCGTAAGCTAAAAACGATTGATGGACGACTGATGACAGCTGGTATGGAAAGTAAATTAAGGAACGGTTCTAACGACTCGTAGTCGGTTGGAGAAAAACGGAGAGTCATTTTTGACACATTACGAATCGTCAAATATTGGAACTGGGTATAATATATTATTATATATGTAAAAGAAAAGACTTTTACGATAGAAATGGTGATCAGGCTAAATTTAAAATGGAGTCGAGAAATTGTTTTTTTTTTGTAAAATTAAATTTCAAATTGTTTTTTCATAAATAGGTTCTAATATCGATATTTAATGCCCAGAAATAATTAAGATGCTGATAATAATGTCGTATCTGATGTAACTAATATTTTTATGGAATTTAAAACTTTCGCGTTCCATTTTATTAAGCATTTAAAATAAATTAAAGGGTCAAAGCGCGACATAATTTTTAACTGTCTTATCGTGAGCACGGTTGGTGCCAATCCAACTGAAACGTCAGGCAGTAAATGGTGTCGCGTTTAGACCCGTTAACTTGACGTGACAACGTCTAATAACTCGATACTACGGGCTGCGTGCACGAAAAAGATAACGTCATTGTCCCGTTACGCTCATTGTCGCGTTCCGCAAGCGAGAGCGCCGCACGAACGAGAGAGAGGCATGATCGGCTCAGCGTTGTCACGTTAAACTACCATCCGTGAACCACTTTACGAACAACCAATGTTTTTAATGTTTGATTTTATGTGCGGTGCTATGACTTTGCTTGATTCGATGTTATATTTTAAGTTCCCGTTGTTACAGGCCCAGCCGGATATTCTCCCCCACGGCCTCAAGCCCAAAAAGAAGTGGGAGGTGGAGGGCCCACTCAAGAGGGCGAACTGGAAGACTATTGTCCCGCAGAAGATGTCGGAAAAGGCTTTTTGGGTCAAGGTAAGAAAGAACTAGAAATAGAATAAAGCATTAAGTATTTATTTTAAGAGGTAAGCTGAAGCGTACCAGTCCCCAAAGGTGGCACCTGTTCACAAGCATGACGTATGTGCCAGCCATCGCTTACCCAATATTTCGTAGGCTACTAAAAAAATAACTAAGACACGTCTCCATCGACGCCATTTTTCAAATAGACGTGACAAAGAGCACACTAAAATACATAAAATCACCCATTTTTGGGATTCTCGAAAAACTTTCCAGATGAAACTACGATACGAGTTTTCTACAAAGCATTTTATCTGTTATTGTCAGGTACAAGAGGACAAACTAGCCTCGCCCGATATATTATCAGGTCTTGCGCAGAAGTTCTCGAGCAAACCTGTCGCCAAGAGGAACGAGGACGCGGTTGACAAGTGAGTGACGTCATTACTACGCACTATGATTTGTGTAACAAAAAAAAAAATCAAAAATTTCTTTATTTTCTTAAAGACATCCATATAACAAATAATGTAACAGTAACAGTTGTGACCTAAAAGATGGCGTCGGCAAAACGAGATTTCAAACAGAATGAATACAAATACAAATACTTTATTTGCGAAATATGAGTGTACAATAGATGACAAATTAATATAAATAGAGCTGCCATATTCGGCCAAGAGCGGCATGCAAATATACAATTTAAAATAAGTTCCTCATTTATTAGAAATTGATAAATTATTAAAATAACACTAGACTCATTAAAACATTGGAATAAAACACTTTTTTTTTGAATTATTATTAACAAAGAAATTCAAAGAAAACTATTAAAAAAAATCTTCTATCAAGTTAAAATGTCAGTCTAAAATTACAGTCTACATGAATATAAAAAAAAACATTAACATTAAATAAAATGATATTATTTAAAATGTCAAAGAGTTACTCTTAATCCAGCCCATTTTAAACTAGCATAGCATAACATAGCATTTTAAATATGAAACGTTTTCACTCTCATTCGCTTCGTGAACCTGTGTGATTATGTCAAAAATGACAAAATGGCCGCCATCACTAAATGACGTACCTAATTAAACTAGTAGGTGCAGTCTACATAACGATTTGGATTCTATCTTGTAAATTTGAAAATCCCATAATTTTTTTAATTTCTGCTTTTAATACTTTTAATACTAATAGTGACTTGCCCTGAAAAATACATCGCCTTCGATAACTTGCGGTTAGCTCAGTTGGAAGAGCAGCACGCGCGATACGTGAAGGTCGTGGGTTCGATTCCCGCACCGCAAGGGGAGATGAAAATTTTCTGTTTCTTAAAAAATATACAAACTCTTATCTGTCTGACTATTACATACTAATTTATTCTGGTATTTGGAGGTAGTGAATACTTAAAAGATACATTTTCAGAGTCCACACCCTGAAAAAAGTTAAGGACCTTAAGGTGTTAGACGGGAAGGCGGCCCAGAGCCTCTCCATCCTGTTGGGGGGGTCTTTGAAGCACATGTCATACGAGAGCATCAGGAGCAGCGTGCTGCGGTGCGACACCGACGTGCTGACCGCTGACGTACTGGACCTTATGGTGCAGGTAATAAAGACGCTTTCAGTTTTACTGGATTTTATGGTGCAGGTTATAATGACACTTATAGATTTTTTTTTTAATTTATTTGAGCTTTGGCCATAGAGCTATCAGCTAAACTGAGTACAAAAAATATCATTAAACTAGTAGTTTTAACATAAAGTAATGTAAGAAAAGACACAGATACAAACTTAACTTAAATTTTACCTAAAGTATTTACAATAAATTTATACAGAAAGAAATATAAATCAATATGGATAAGTAATTGTTGAGTGGAATTTGGAACATTGGTTTTTATTACAGACATAAGCTGAGCTACTAATAATGATCGTTGTATGGAAAATTAAGGGCATTTAAAAATAATATGATCAATATCACATACATCTGAGTTACAATGGGCAACTGGCACTTTGTTCTAAATTAAGACGGTACATATGACAAGGAATTCTACAGTGACCAATTCTTAGTCTGCTTATCGTGGAAGTGAAAGTCCTACCTAAAAATTTTGCACACTTCTCAAACCAAGCCTTAGTGGATGGGGTAGGAACAATCTGCTCCAACCACTTTCCTTTGACTAGTGTTGCCCAAATGCAAGAACAAGACGAGACTTAGCCAGTCTTGGTCTTGGTCTTGCGCCAATACACCTGGTCTTGGTCTTGGTCTTGCGCTCCCAGTCTTGGTCTTGGTCTTGGTCTTGCAGCAAGTGTCTTGCAAGTCTTGCAATTACCTATTAGTCTATTACTATTTATTAAAGTTTACTTTAAATCTTAGAAAAACGTATTAGAATTGGCTACTTGACAGTGTTAACAATAAAATATGAAAAGTGTTAGATATGTTAGCTTATTAGTTGAGAAATCATTTTACATTTTTACTTTTTAATTAAAAGCATAGTTAGTATTTTATTTTTGCAAAATAAATTTTAGTTTTTTTATCTGTGGAACAAAAGAACCGAAACGGAAACCACCATTGCAATTCGGAAATGACAGCTGTCGGCGAAAATTATTTATGTTAATGTGGCGAAAAAATGATTATTTTACCGATTAAATTGAATTATTGTGTCTCTAATCGTATAAAGAATTTATTGAAACATTTTCCATTTATCTTAATTAAGTCGTTCCTATGCGTATCGGTTCGTTGTCTAGGACGTTGACGTCATAATTGCAACAGTGACGCGACTAGGCGTTTTCGCGCGCTTTTTAAATGTGTTACACAAAATCTTATTTTTCTCTGGTTATTTAGATTATTTCCGATATTAGACAAGTCGCAGGTGTTACATGGAACAGAGTGGCCCATGAAAGAAAGGAGTGGAAAAGGTTGGAGGAGGCCTTTGCCGACTGGCAAACAGATCTTGGCAAAATAACCAAGGACCAAATATTAGTTTAATTTTTATTAATTTATATTAAGTTTAAGTCTTTAAAGTTAGATACTAAATAAGTTTATATAGTTAATGTTCGCTAAACAAGTCTATATGTTAGTAAAATAAGTCAAACAAGTTTATATAGTTTTGCATAAGTTTAAAAACCATTGTAAAAGATCTGAATAAAAGGCTATATTATTATTATTATTATTATTATTTATTTAGATTATTTCCAGATAAATCGAATTGCTTGGGATATAAAATGAACAGGCGCACATTTTACAATACTATTTCAAAAACTGTCAAGTAGCCAATTGGAACATTGTGAGCTTGAATTAACATAGTCATAGTAAAGATCAAGCAGATTTAATAAATAACTGAAGATTTGATAAGAAATTCGAAAAATCAACTGACCTATATGTCGTTTTCCATGGAAGTAACTGTTTCTTAATAAACATTTATGATTTATAAGCATTTGCTAAAACATGTAAAAAAACAAATTAATTACAATAACTTGACTGTATTTTAAAGAACAATACTTATCTGTCTAGCAAGAGATTGAACCCTCAACTTATACAGTATACACCTAACTACTCCGTGAAATAGCGCTAAGTCCTAGCTGCAAGACGCAAGAGTCTTGCAGGCTATGTCTTGTTCTTGCTCAAGTCTTGCACGGTCAGTCTTGGTCTTGCAAAAACGCAAGAACAAGACCAAGACTGCAAGACCAAGACTGAATTTGGGCAACACTACCTTTGACTAATCTAGTCGTGGTAAGAGAAAGTTTCCAACGTTGACACTTATAGACAAGCAGTTGGGTTATTACCGATTTGACATAATATCGTCGACGCGCGTGCAATACCGCGTAAGTACATTTTTCCGTAAGGTCTAATTTGTATTGAAATAATATGTAATAGCAGACAAAATTAATCTTTATGGCAAACGGTAGATACGCGGTATTGCACGCGCGTCGACGTTATGTCAAATCGTATAGTGTCGTGTATGTAAAGCAAGAAAGTACAAATAGACATTTTAGTTAGAAAACGTTTGTATTGGAAAAAGAAAAGGGCGGTCTTTAGGGGTTTCTCGGCATATAATATTAATAATTATTTGCATATTTCTTACCGTAAAAACCATCCTAGGACTTCAATGAACATTTAAAAATAATAATTGGCAATATTTCTCCAGGCGTTGTCTAGTAATACCTTTACACATTAGTCAAGGTATTTCACGAGCATTTTTTTGACAACAAAACAAACAAAGTCAAAGTCAATATTTTTTATTCACATATATTACATAAGTAATACTTATGAATAGTCTCTATATAAAGCAAGTGAAGCTACCTCCGGTTCGGAACCTATAACTAAAGAGAAGATACCGGCAAGAAACTCAGTAGTTTTTTTACAAATGAAAGCTACACTTATTACTAATTTTGCACTAAGACACACAGTTAGTTTGTCAATTGTAAAATAAAAATTTAAAATCAATTATTAAAAAAAAATAATAAAACAAAGGTAATTGTAAATTAAATTTAATTAACTGTAGGATTTACATGCGTCATCGAGGCCCGATTCTGACATCGATTGAGAAAATGCGTTACATATATATTTTTAAAATAATATAAAACACGTAAGTACAGGCGAGCAGACTAGTTAGTGATCCACACGTTCTTGTCATTCAAATACTCTTCTACTTTGTAGTAGCCTTTTTTTAAAAGACAACGTTTGACAAATGTCTTAAACAATATAGTAATCAGTTCAAACAACAAACCAAAGGTCAATCGTATTATAACAATGACGGTAATAAAGCGATTTTAAATAAAGCTCAAGAAAATCTTGTCCTTTTTATCTTAACACTTTCAATGCTCATCAATTTTCATGTTTCTGCCACACGCCTAAAACTGAGCAACGAGTATGTATAGGACTCGGTAGCCGGGTGCACGGGCGCCGCGGTGACGCACAGCATCGCGGAACATCGCGCCACGCCGAGAACTCGCCTCCCGGGTGCACTAGGGTTGTACATTTTCGCAAAGAAAATGTAGTCTTTTACAGTTATATTGAAACTTTATTTTGGCTGTGCATAAAACATGGAGGCGATTCGTAAGCGGATTGTAGTTTTTCTTATATTTATTTCTACTCGTACTTCAAAGGCGTGGTGCATATTTACGCGATCAGGTTTTACAACAAGGTACGTTAAAGTATATTAAGATGCAACAAGCGGCACCACGCTTTCCCGAAAAAGTAGCAAAGATAGAATTAATTATAAATTTTATGGTTACAAAATTGAGATATACCTATAATCGCGGCAAATGAAAGTAAGACTCAAATTTTTGCAGGTGTAATTTTATACTTCAATCTTATGGACATTAGGATGAACTTTCTATGAAATACTTTCAAAGCGCGCGCCTCGTGTTCTTATTTTCAAGGGTTGATTTTTTGTAAGGAGTTATATTAAAATATATTAATAAAGACTTGTTCTGACATTTGTTTAAAAACTTAGTTAAAAACAGAATGGACAGTGTTAAAAAAACACTTGACACGTAAAACAATAAAATAGTAAATTTTAAGACTACTTTCATGTTGTCTTAATCCCGCAGGTGCACTTTATAACAGTTCTAAAAACAATTGTATCAGTTGCACACCTGATCTTTGGTGACACTAATAAATGAATCATAAAATTATAATAAAGGATCATCCTCTTTGTCGGCTAGCTGCGGCGCGAACTACAATAACAAATTGCAAATAATAGATACTTGACCATAAAACTTGGAACCATAAAATAAACTCCATAATGATTCTATTTTTTTTTCAATTAGTGTGTTTATAATAGGAACGCCGAAATTTAAAGCGCCTTTTTTGACAATGAGGTAAGTTAAAAGGGCACCGCTCAGCACGTGCACAGCATCGACCGAATCTTTTGTTCTAATTGTTAACCGGGATTACTAGTGACAAACAATACAGGTTGTAATTCTACATTCATTTTTTAATCTCTGGTATGTCTGGACCAGGTAGATTACAAAGGTCATAAAATTTATTTGTTGAACAATAACAATGACTATTTTATGATGCTAAAATGCAGTCCGTTTATTTTTAGAAAAAAACATTGCAAAGGGTTTGATCACAATCTAACATTTTATTTATTTTAAACATCACCTTTAAATTATTTACTTCACGGATAATTGTTGTGAAAAAATTCATTCAAATAAAACAAACATAGTAAGTTCTCACAACTTTAAAAAACATGAATATTTTTGACAGCCCTTGCTCTTGCTACTTTCGAGAGAACAATAGGACCCGGCTAGCGGGTGCTGGGCGTGCGCATAGGCGATGTATAGCTAGCTATAGGCCGACTCGGGAGCCGGGTTCTGGGCGTCTGGCGAAAATACAGTAGAACCCGGGAGCCGGGTTTTGGGCATTGTAAGTGTTAAACAATACCTACCAAAAATGTTAAAGAATTTTTTTTTATGTTTTTTTTTTCTTTCCCAGTACCTCCCCCCAGCGGATCAGATGAAAAAATTAGCCGAACTGAAGTGCAGCAGCGAGGAATTAGTTGAAGCGGAACAGTTCGCGGCGACTGTGGCCGACATCAAGAGGCTGGTGCCGAGATTGAGGAGTCTGGCCTTCAAGGAACACTACGCGGAGATCATATCTGAAGTTAAACCGGTGAGTATACATACATACGTACTCATTTTAATTTCGTTTGGTAGGGCATTGCGATTTATAGCTGGAACTGGGGCAGCCTGACTGGGTGATACCTCCACCCTACAGAAGACCGCAGTCAAATAACAATCACTTCTGTGTTGTTGTGTTCCGTGTGAGTAAGGTTTCCAGAGCTTGGGGGTGCTGCATTGGTAGCAGGGGTCAAGCCTTCAAGGTAAGGGCAACAAGTCCAGTAATATGCGTAATTTTTAAGTCTTTGATAAAAAATTGCTTAATGAATAAAGGCTATTATAAAATAGGGGATTATATTAATGACAAAGATGGTTGGGCTTGATACTCGTAGCATTAATCGAGTAAATATAACAGATATAAGCTATTTTGTTAATATATATATTTATATTTTTTTTATGATTTGTGCCATATGTGTCAGTTTTGAAAAGAGTAACTATCGAGTTTCTTACCGATTCTTCTCGATAGCATCAACATTCCGAACACGGCGGTAGTTTACCTTGTAAGGAACGTATGTTCTTTACTAAAAGTGGATGTACTTCCGCCGAGCTAGGTGTTATCTGCTCGGGGACCAAGGCCAACTACCATTCTTGGTTTGTTGTATATATACTTAGTGGCGACGAAAACTCTGATATCGCGATGTAGGATCGATTTCATGCATTACGTATGGAGCGTTGTTTACTATGACGATTCTGCTGACGCTGTATTTGTGTCGACTTGTAGGTCGTAGGTTGGCACAACCTTAATCGGACGATTCCTAAATGCTTTTGTAAAAGTTAACATGAATGAAGACATTTTCTATACTATTTCAATAAGGCCACCGGTAGCTTCTTTGACCTGACGAAAGTATAAATAATAAATAAATATAAATATCAGATAACATCACATACATTGCTCTAATTCTATGGTAAGTAGCTAAAGCACTTGTGTTACAGAAATCAGAAAAAACGACGCTACCACAACACCCAGACCGGAGACAATTTAGAAAAGTTCGTTTCACATAATGACCCGACCGGGGATAGAACGCGGGACCTCAGAGACGCCGCGACACCAAAGTCCAGCCCGCTCGCCAAATATAGATAGATGGCGCCACATTCTCAACTATACTGGTGCACGTTTCGAAAATTTCAACAACAAGTAGTTAAGTCAGCGCCATCTATCGTAATCTTTTGGAACTAATATAGTTACTCGTTTGCTCCATAGATGGCGCCACATTCGCAACTGCACACCAAGACTTAATACTGTTTTTTTCATACAGGAATATGTCGTCAAATATTCACTATGTGCCGACCTACGACATTACCTACAAGTCGACACAAATACAGCGTCAGCAGAATTGGCGTAGTAAACAACGCTCCATACGTAATGCATGAAATCGATCCTACATCGCGATATCAGAGTTTTCGTCGCCACTAAGTATATATACAACAAACCAAGAATGGTAGTTGGGCCTTGGTCCCCGAGCAGATAACACCTAGCTCGGCGGAAGTACTTCCCTTTAAGTAAAGAACATACGTTCCTCACAACTATATGTAACCGAAATGATTACCCTTTGTTCTTTGTTTACAGGATATAGTCTCAGGCACGGCTGCCTGTGAAGAAGTTAAATCGAGCGGGAAGTTCGCCAAGATATTGGAGCTGCTGCTACTTCTCGGGAACTATATGAACACGGGCTCGAACAACGCTGGGGCTTACGGTTTTGAAATAAGCTTCCTTACTAAGGTATAATATCGCATCCCTATATGCCTGGTTCTAATATTTGAAAAAAGAATGTGCAGTTACTGATGGTATTAATTTATACGAGGCGTAAGATACGAACTACAGACTGACAGCTGATATGGAAAGTTAGTTTCAAATTATCTTATATATGTCACCGTAAGATTGTAAAAATCGTTAGATTACAATCTATCTCGCGAGATTGTAAACTGTCGACAGATTGTAAACCGTAACATTATGATTGCAATTTAACGCATTATTTTTCGCTATATTGTAATCTATCGAAGGGAATCGGTCAAATTGTGAACTGACGTAGAACGAAATGCATCTCGCGCGCTGATTGGTTGAGAGTTATGTGCCCCCCGCCGCCCCGTCATTCGCCATATTTGTTTGTTATTTCGTTTGTTGTCTTTATACTATTAATTTATGGTATGTTTAGAGGACTAATATATTTTTTTAATAAAAGTCTTAATATTTTCCAATTTTAATTTGTGGTAAAAGACAAAATAATTGTTTCAGTTTATTGTAATTTTCAATTATAATTTTGAGTGTTTGAAGTACAATTATTTCTCAACGTATGTCAGGATTATTGATTACCTAGTAAATAGTAAATAAATACTTGAAGATTTTTTGAAGTGCATTTATTTTATTTAAACGACATCTCTATTTCTTTAAATAAAAGAAATGATTTGAATTGAATTTCAAAGAAAGGCTGGTCGTGATTGGTCGCTCATACAATAAATCGACCAATCAGGAAGAGCTTTTGGACAGTTGACAGTTTGACGCCTAACAGATTGTAATTTAACGGTTTCACTTCGATAGATTACAATAAAGCGAAAAATAATCCGTTAAATTGCAATCCCCAGTTACGGTTCACAATCTGTCGACAGTTTACAATCTCGCGAGTTAGATTGTAATCTAACGATTTTTACAATCTTACGGTGACATATATATAATTATAGAACACATCATTGTCTACAAAAAGGGTTGCGACAGCATGTCTAAATATTATAGTTATGTCACAGTAAGCGGTTTTTTATTCCAAAAAAATTATTAATATGCCGCCGCTTGAAAATGCTCTTTATTTGTATCTTGGTATTAATCCTGATCAAAAAGGCTTGAATACCTTTACATAAGTTTTTGAATTATTAATTTCGGACATTTCATTCGAAAGATATCAAGAGTTTAAAAATGCAAGTATTAGAAAAAAGTCGCGTGGTTGCCGCTCACCGCGCTCAGCTAGCCAGCATGCGATGTAGGCTCCATGTAAGCGTCACTGGGGTACGGGGGGAGTCAATGTAATAAAATAAAGTACAAGGTTTATATGTATAATACGTACATATTTTAGTACCTATTGCACCCGTGCGAAGCCAGGGCGGGCCGCTAGTATTTAATATATTATTATGTTTTGCCGACTCCGTAGCCGAGAGGCGAGTGGTCCAGCCTTAGGCGTCGCGCCACATCTGAGGTCCCGGGGTCGGGTCAATATGGAAAACGATTTTTTCTATAAGTCTCGGTTCTGGGTGTTGTGGTACCGTCGTTGTCTCTGATATCTGTAACACAAGTGCTTAAGCTACTTACCACAGAATCAGAGCAATGTATGTGATGTTGTCCAATATATCTCAAAGAGGTTCTCAGTAACGAATGACATTTGATTTTTTTTGCAGTTAACCTCAACGAAAGATCTGGAAAACAAGCAAACCCTGCTGCATTACTTAGTGGAGACCATAGAGAATAAGTTCCCAGATGCGCTCACATTCGCGGAGGAGATGCCACACATAGACAGGTGAGTTTTTTTATCTTATTAATGCGGAAGTTTGTAAAAATGTATGCGTGTCTGAATGCATACATATTTTTTACTCAAGGGGTCAAGACTTCAAGGTAAGGGCGACAAGTCCAGTAACAGCTTTATTATGCTGTACTTGTCGCCCTTAAGCTAGGACCTCATTACCACTTAACATCAGGTGGGATGAGGTCAATCTTGAAATGCAATATAAAAAAAAATATATTACCCTTTATTAATATTCTCCACAGAGCGGCGCGCGTGTCCATGGAGAACCTTCAAAAGGCTCTGAAGAAGATGGAGAATGATATACGAGCCTTGGAGACGGATCTGAATAACTCGCGTGTGCCGCAGTCGCCTGAAGACATGTTCCATGAGAAGATGAGCGTATCCTTTTAGTTTGTAAAAACAAAACTGCAATCAGTACAAACAACACATTCAGACAAGTTGACTTTTGTAGGTTTTAGATTAAAAATATTTTAGATAGATTTAATTGCACAGAAAATTTACAGATATATTCAAGTACAATTTAGGCTCTTATTGCTAGAGAGCAATCTCTTCTAGACAACCTTTAGGTAGAGGAAATAGTTCAGGTAGCAAATGAGCGTCTACAAAATCTTTGATCGTAGGACAAAATACATAAAATCCTTAATTCTAACCCAGTCGTTTGCAAAAGAGGCCCGCTCCCAATGCGACCTGCTGCACTCTATGTACCGCAAGATGGAGGCGTTGTACGGCGAGCTGGCCGAGTACTACGTGTTCGACCCGCATAAGTACACACTCGAAGAGTTCTTCGCGGACGTCAAGACGTTCAAAGACTCCTTTATGGTGAGTGAACTTTATTATAATGCAATAGAGCTCGTTTTACTCTATCGGTGTTCAGGAGTCATTATATGATACAATGTGGTGGGTAATTTCATTCGGTCTGGCAAGAGTTCGGTGGCCCGGTGGTTTAAATGTTGCATAGCAGACCGCATGCTAGGAATTATAGTGTTACGTGCCACGATCGATGGTGTTCTAGTAAAAAGCGCCATCTAGTTTGGAATGGCGGAGTTGCAGAAAGTCGAGACGTCGATGCCAGAACTTACTAGAACTATGGCCGTACGGTCGGTCGGGGCCAGACTGCGCGCGAATATTCTGGATGTTTCTGCGTCGGAAGGTTCGGGAACAACCTGCGGCACTATAAAAGGCCGGAATTGGCCGCGACCGGGACAGTATTAAATTAGCGTTACAAGTGATTACTTCGAAAGCGATCTTGAAGTGCGACTTGGGAGCGATTGTTGTTTTAATTAGTGCGTTTTAAAGTTGTAATTAGTGGCGTTTAATTAAAGTGTGACTTATGGTAATTTTTATCGGCTGTTTTCATTGTCACGAACCCGAACCTCGTAACAATAGGTTCAAATCTACGAAAGGCATATACAGAAAATATTAGTGGTCAAGATTATGATATTATGTATGTTATTACTTAATGTTGATACTATTAAAGCTTTTATTCTGGTGTATATTAAGAGGCAGAAGAATGATAGAATGTTGATTTAAATGGGAAAAAGAGGAACAGAGTGTGGAAGATATTAAGAGAAAAAGAGATAGCTGTTTGACATACAAGACAGCCATGGACTCCTTCCTAAAATTTTTTAAGTCGCTTAATAAATACAATCAGACACAGTAGCACGTCAAACACTTTAAATTATGTAGCACCCTTATGTAGTGGGCATAAGAACGAATTTCGAACTGCAAGTTCACTTTGACGTTCTTTTGAAAATGTTAATAACGCCATCTCTTTCACAGACGGCCCACCAAGAGAACGTGATAGCGCGCGAGACTGAGGAGAGGGCGAGGAGGGCCAGGGAGGCGCGCGCGCAGGCCGAGAGGGAGCGGAGGGACCGCCAGCACAGATACAAGCAGTTCGTCGACATGGAGCGGGCGCAGGACGGCGTCATGGACAGGTATTTATCACGACTGTTATATGTCACGACTTTGTTCGCGCGCACTTCAGGGATTTTCGCAATAAAAGGTTATGACCTTTCACAAGGTCTAAAGATTGTCTGTGCTAAATTTCATCAAAATCGGTTGAGAGGTTTAAACGGGAAAGCGTAACAAACAGACAAAGTTACTTTCGCATTAATAAAATAAGCAAGGATAACACAAGGGGAGGGGGAGCATGTAGTAATATATTACGAACACTTTTTTAAATATTTTTTTTATAATAAAGTAGGGGGTAGAATCTTGAACCTCACTATGTATCACTAATGGGAGGAGGGGGGGGGGATACCAAAAAATATCACATCATTAATGGACGGCCCCTAAATAGTTTAGAAATATTATACACGTAATTTTTCATTTGTCATAATATGAATACTCGGACTCGTTACTTTGGTGGGTAAAAATGTACCCAGTAATGACGTCACGTGACAATTCATGCCTTTATTTTTTGTTAAAAAAGAATACAAATTATTTTTATTGATGTAAGCTTTACAAAAGCACTTATGAATCGTCAGTACAAGTTCAGTATTCTACCGCCATGTTCGGAATGTTGATGACGTAGCGAAGTACCAGGACAGCATAACACGCTAGGAGGTATCACACAGCGGTTTCAATTATTGTAAACCTATACTCTGAAGTTGACATGTCTTTATTCATGCTTTACAAAAGCACTTATGAATCGTCAGTACAAGTTCAGTATTCTACCGCCAGGTTCGGGATGTTGATGATGTTGAGAAGTACTAGGACCGCATAATATGGTAGGAGGTATCACACAGCGGTTTCAATTATTGTAAACCTATACTTTTAAGCTAACATGTCTTTATTCATGCTTTACAAAAGCACTTATGAATCGTCAGTACAAGTTCAGTATTCTACCGCCGTGTTCGGGATGTTGATGATGTTGAGAAGTACTAGGACCGCATAATATGGTAGGAGGTATCACACAGCGGTTTCAATTATTGTAAACCTATACTTTTAAGCTAACATGTCTTTATTCATACTTTACAAAAGCACTTATGAATCGTCAGTACAAGTTCAGTATTCTACCGCCGTGTTCGGGATGTTGATGATGTTGAGAAGTACTAGGACCGCATAATATGGTAGGAGGTATCACACAGCGGTTTCAATTATTGTAAACCTATACTTTTAAGCTAACATGTCTTTATTCATACTTTACAAAAGCACTTATGAATCGTCAGTACAAGTTCAGTATTCTACCAGCGTGTTCAGAATGTTGATGACGTCGAGAAGAACCGGCAAGAACACTCGACATTTACCATTTTCAAAATAACAATGATGATGACTAGGTACCTACAAAAAGATAATATACAATGTTATATTCATATTAAAATTGAAATCAGATATGTATGTAAAATCCATACATTTTAGGTGGTTACCTGAAAAATGCAAAAATACGTAATTACAGACGAATTAATAAGTTATTTTTAATTCGGTACCCTATTACATTAATCGTCTAAATGAGAGACTGGCACGATGTCATATTATGCCATTCTCTTAATGTAGATATTGTGATAGCGAGTGTTGGGTAAATTACGGATAATGCTCTTATAATAATTACTAGCTGTGCCCGCGACTTCGTTCGCGTGGACTACATCCTTTTATGATCGGTTTTACCCCTTTCTCCCCTAATATACGAAACAAAAAGATTATATATATTTTTATCCAAGTTTCGAGCTATATTTGTGCCAAATTTCATATCTCTAACTTCAAAAATAAACATTTTTCCATATAAACTTCCAAAGGTGGTAGTACCCCCCTCCCCCCCTTATTTTCTAATAAAAAGTAGCCTATGTCCGTTCTTGAGATTCAACGTATACCTATACCAAATTTCATCAAAATCGGTTGAGAGGTTTAAGCAGGAAAGCGTAACAGACACACAGACAGACAGACAGACAGACAGAGTTACTTTCGCATTTATAATATTAGTAGGGAAGTAGGGATAGGCGCATACAAACTTGTATTTAATTAATATCTTTTAATTTCAGTTTAATGGAAGCGCTACAAAGCGGTTCGGCGTTTAGCAGAGAGCGACCAAGGAAAAAGGCCAACCCGAGAGTAGCCGGAGGTATGTTACATAACTATTACTTACGTTACATTAAGAAGAAGATTAGTATCCGTCGTCTGGTGCTCATAGTACAAGGGAGCGTTCAAGTATAACGTAACGCAATTTTTGAAACCCCCTGCCCCCATGTAACGCACCGTAACAAGTTTCCCCCTCTTTTGAGAGGGAAACTCCCTGAAAATCATCACTTGTATGTTACGACATACAAGTGATGATTTTCAGGGAGTTCTAATGAAATATTTATGAAAAAGTTTGCCAACTTGCGAGCACAAATTAAATATGACGACCACACAAATACAATCCAGGGATTCCTTGTAAACCCACGAAAGGGGTTGCCATTTTGGGAGTTTTTATTTCCTATTTATTTTGTTTAAAATAAGTAAAAATTGTTACGTCACCTGTTGTAAGACACCCGCCTGCCCTTGCAACGCATCGTAACGTGTTACGAGACCCCCCCCCTCCCCCCAAATTGCGTAACGTAATACTTGAACGCTCCCCAAGGGGAAACCTTAGTTTGAGACCAGGTGATTGGTGCGGTTGTCTGGCGCATTTATTTATTTATTTATTACTAGCGATATAGCTTAGAGGATTTTCCCGCGCAATTTTACCAAGGATTCCTAATTTTGTAGCCTATGTCAAATTGGAAGAATGTAGCATTCTATTGGTGAAATAATTTTTTAAATCGGCCCAGTACTTTTTGAGCCTATTCATTACAAACTTACAAAAATAGGTAAAAATCTTTCCTCTTTATAATATTGGTATGATATAATTGCAAGATGAGTTCGTTACAAAATTACAATATGTTTGACCAAAGTTTTTATAGTTACACAGTTGCGTATAAACAAGGCATCAAACAGTATTAAGCCTTCTTTCACACTCATTCGCACCGTGGACGCGCGCGTGATAACATGTCTTTCGATCATTCAGTTTCATACTTATCATGCGTGTTCATTATATTTAAAAAATCCAAATAAATTAAATATGTTATATGTATAAAGTTTTGAATAAAAATGTTAATGATAAATAATAGAGGCGATAATATTATTCAATTCCTTTAAAATATTTTCTACCACTCAATGTTAGTTGTGATCATTTCACGCCACCATTTAGATGATGAAGAGGGCTTGGTTCATGTCATACTGCACAGGATCGAAGGTACGACGGACGGACACGTTCACAGTTATAGGAACGCTGTATATAGTAAGACTAGCTGTGCCCTCGACTTCATCTGCATGTGACTTAGTATATTTTTAATTATATATGTTAGTTACTGTATAAATACAACACATAAGTGTATACCTTTATACGCTAATACCTCAGCTAGTATTGCTCAGCAAACAGTATGTTATAGTATAACTTTGAAAATCATATAAATTTCATATAAACGTCCAAACCTCGTTTTACTCCCATGGGGAATGTATTTTGAAATGATATTTTACATGTGTTCCATGACTTTCAATGAAAAATTTTCATACCGAATTTAAATATTGGATTCCTTCAAAAGATGCGTGAAAAAACATATGCTAACGGATAGGATATTACGGCATCAAATCCGTTGTCATCGCGATGTGGGTTCCTCTCTTGTTTACCATCAGGCTGAGAAGAACCTATATAATGTGCTTCTATTAAAAAAAAATTGGAATAACTTCAGAAACCGCGAAGTTTCATTCAATTTTGAACCCCGTGTTAGGGTTAATTTATATAAATATTATCTTAGTGCCAACCTTAAAAGGAACCCCTGTGCAAAATTTCAAGTTTTTTATATAGTTAGGCCTGACCTGCGTTGATAGGTCATTCAGTCAGTCAGTCAGCTTTAGCTTCTATAGATTTAGATTTGCTTGACTTGCATATTGAAACACGACATAACCTTGTCAGTCAGTTTGTGTAGACTTTTTGTTAACGTTGTATTGTAAGATAGCTTGGACTCTTCAAAGTTCTTTGATACTTTACGCGTCCAAGTACTAGGACAGCATAAAACGCTGGGATGTATCATTTCCACCAAGAACATTTATACTGGAAACATTGGAGTGCAAATCTAAGCCTTATTCTCCAAACGGTACAGACTCTGTTCGCTTGATGCAATGCGGCCGACGAGCGAGGTGGCGAAGAAGGGATTCTTCGCCACAACTAAGGATACAGAATTACAGACAAGTCTATGAGAATTAGATGTTGTGTCGGCTTTAGATGTTTGAATGTCTAACTCAAGGGCAAATATGTACCAAGAGGGTAGATGACTCAATGTATGTTTATTCCAACGGTAAGATTGTCAAAAAATATGAGATATTTATTTTTTCTTTTATTATTTGAACAATAATTGACTAAGATGCATTGTGTTGAATTTAGCGTGACGTCACTTCTTGGTACAGTTTTTACGAATTAGTGACGTAAAAACATCCTAAATAGAACGTTGAAGCGCTGTATCATGATCATTATTTATTTGTTTGTTGAATTAAAAAAATACGTTTTCTTTGCTTTTTGGGAATCTAATTGTCGGAATAAATGTAACCTTTCTTTTTTACTCAGTCGTCAGCCCCATTATAGTATTTTATAGTGCATGCAATGTAAACAGAAAATATATTTAAATTAACGATACTTGAAGTGAATATTATCAGATATGTATGTATCTTTGATAAATCATATAAATAGATTTATAAGAGAGGTAGGGCATAGCGATTTATCGCCCGAACTGGAGCAGCCCGACTGGTGAAATACCTTACAGTAGACCGCAGCCAAATAACAATTACTTATGTGTTGTTGTGTTCCTGCGTGTGAGTAAGGTTTACAGAGCTCCTGGGGGGTGCTACGTTAGTAGCAGGGGTCAAGCCTTCAAGGTAAGGGTGACAAGTCCAGTAACAGATTTATTATGATGTACTTGTCACCCTTAAGCTAGCACTTAAGGGGATGAGATCAATCTTGAAGTGTAATATAAAATATCTTAGTAACTATGAAAAGAAACAATGAATTACATATAACTTTTCCTTCCAATACCGAATATCTATTTTAATTTGTGTTATCGCGACATAATTATTATTGTAATTATTTGCATGATCAGTCTACAAATAGACGGTTAAGAACCAATATCACCTAACTGCATTTTGTTGAGAAAATTATTAAAGACCTTATTTCAAGGTGATAAAATACAATTTTTGAGTATTCTGAGGTAGATAGTTAGGTGGTTCTTGACTGTCGAAGATTTATTTTGGCTATATGAAGTAGATTGCTTTAAATGTCGTCTCGTTTGTTTTTTATATTTCAGATTGTGTTTCTATCTTTCTAATATCTATTAATATATATATATATTTAAATATACCGGCCTCTGTAGCCCGGTACCAATATATTACGATTCGTAATGTGTCAAAAATTGCTATTCCTTTTTGTCCAACCGACTACGAGTCGTTAATACCGTTCCATAGTTTACTTTGCCTACCAGCTGTCATAAGTCGTCTGTCGGTCGTTTTTAGGTTACGCCTCGTATAATTAATTACTATTCGTATCTAGAACGAATCGTTTTTCAAGTATTGGAACCGGGCATTAACCCACAAATGGTTACATCTAGTTCTAACTGGCTAAAACTAGGTGTATCCGCGCTTCGGGCTTTATCTATTACATACGAATATATGTTTGCTAATGTGTGTCTGTTTGTTCGACAGCTGAAAGAAGAGCACAGTTGAGTCGGTCGCGGTCTCGCTCCGGCCTCACGGGGCCTCTCACGACGCGTGAACTAACCAAGTAAGTAACCATCAATATATCAAACAAATCAAACAAACATACAGACAAACTGTTAGTCAATTGAACAATCAAACAGTTAGTTAATAAACATGATCTTAGTCAATCAAACAAACAATCAATCATGTAGTCAAACAATCAATGAGTCAAGCCAATCAAACAAAAAATCAGCTAGTTAAACAATTAGGTAGTCAAACAAACAACTAATAAATCAGTGAATCTAACAAAAAATCAGTTAATAAAACAATCAGGTAATCGAACAAACAATTAAACAATTTCGATAACGAAACAGGCAGTCATTTAAACAAACAATCAGATAGTCAAACAGACAATAAATCAGTCAAACATAAAATCAGTCAGTCAAACAATCAGGTAATCGAACAAACAGTAAAACAGTCCGTTAATAAAACAGTCATTCAAACAAACAATCAGTCAGTCAGTCAATTTATAGTATGGTTAAAATCACATTACACTTGTATTTTGATGTTAGTCAAAAAATTTAATAAAAAATAATAAAATAAATAGGTATTTGAATGTTTAATTTAACGAATTAATTAATGTATTTTGTTCCAGTGAGCTGTTAAGCAACGCGTGATGTCCGAAGCTCAAGTGATACTAGTAATTAGTAATTCCTAGTTTGTAGTCTCATACAAAATTTACATTCGCCTGACCATGCAAATACAGTCATTATAATCAGTGGCGTAGGGTTGGTTTTGCCGCTTGTGGTCAATAGGAAATTCGACTAAACATTTTTGTTACACTTAACTAGAATGTTCAACAAGTAATTATTTTATTCCTGTATACAATCAGCATCATTCGTTTGTAAACATCTTTGTACCTTGTCACTTTAAGCTAACTGTGTATTTGAGTTACGCCTTTGTTGAATATTTAATTCAAACTCAACTCAAATATTTCTTTATTCAAGTAGGTTACATGTAACAGTTTTGAATCGTCATTGAATACAATGCAAAATGTTAGAAACAGAAAATTTTTATCTCCCCTTGCGGTGCGGTTATTGAACCCACGACCTTCACGTATCGCGCGTGCTGCTCTTACGCGCATGTCTTATGTAGTCTTGCGCGATACGTGAAGGTTGTGGGTTCAATTCCCGCACCGCAAGGGGAAATAAAAATTTTCTGTTTCTAATATTTAAAGTTCGCTAGTACGGCGTATAGTACTATAAAAATAATAAAATAATGCAAAATGATTCTACTGACGGTTCGGAACCTATATCTACCGAGAAGACACCGGTAAGAAACTCAGCAGATCAGTTACAGTAGCAGTATCTAACTTATAGCTATGTGTAGAACACTTTTGACCAACTCGTATAGTTTTTTTAAAGTAAGTAATAAATAATTAAAACATTAAGTATGTACTTTTGAGAGGTACGCTGCAGCAGACCAGTCCCCAAGGCAAGTTCATGATATTGGGGTGTTCAAACAAATAAACTCTTAAGCTTTATTATAAGTATAGATAAAGTGAACAGGAGCTGGGTAGAGTCGCCTTAGGTTCTAAGTTGTGGTACTTTCACTCCACCTGATCAGGGTTTGGTGACGGTGGAGCTTCACGCTTCCTCCGCAAGACCCTCCTCAAAGCCCCCCCCCAAAGCCCCTCCGCAAAGACAAAACCAAGTCGCCCCTCAAAGCCCCCTTACGCCACTGATTCAAAGAATATTAATAACCCATCCTATACATGATGGTGAAATAAAAATTAAATGCTTCGATCAAATATTTTGTGGTACCACAGTTTTAAGCAAACCAAGTGTTTTTGCACAAGCATTTCAAAGAAGGCCTAAAGTGTCATATCGTCTAATCTAACTTAACCCCTGAGTGATTGAGATAAGGATGGGAATAAATCATTTTTGACGTATTGCCACGCGCGAGGCCACGGAGCGAATGAGAGTGAATGAAGGCTTAATACTGTTAATGCCTTGTTTTGCTAGCGCCATTTATTAAAGTAGCAACTGTATTTACAAAATCATTGATCGATGATTAAAAGTCATGAAGTTTTATCAAAAGAAGAATGAATAATGAAAAATGAATTGGTGCCTTGATGATCCAGTAGCTGGTCAAGATGTCGAGGTCCTGGGTTCGAGAACTTTTCAAAAAACAAATGCAGTCTAACTGGTTGAAAATATATCCAGTGTTATTAGCTTTTTCAAATTTAAGTTATGAATGTTTCATATATATAATCACGTATGTTTATATACCTAACATGGCCTTATGAATACTGTTATTTCTTTGCATAACCCAGTGAACGATAAGAACATAGAAGCATTTCTAACGCTCGAAAAGGCACGTAAAGTAAGGCACGGTGGGCGTGGCTTACAAAAGTGAGCTAGCGCTTGTACGAATACCGTTTCCAAGGACGCAGCGAGTCAGGCGCGAACCAATTTCAGTGCGTGTTCCATTCCATTCTATGAAATGACATAACTAACGAACAGTTATTTGTCGACCTAAACACGTTAGTCTTAAAGTTGTTTTTCAAGTGTCGATACTTCATTACTATATTGCGTATCTATTGCTTGTGTGCTTTACATTTGTGTGTGTTTGTGCCGATATACGAAGGAATTTGGTATGACGGGAATTCTTCCATGTTTTTTGCGTTCACTGGCATAACCCCGTCCATTAATATAATATGGTAAATGGGCAATATTATATTAGAAACAGAAAATGTTTATCTCCCCTTGCGGTGCGGGAAGTATGTAGATATAAACATATTCGGCAGAGGGCACTTACCGAAAGGCTAACGGTTGATACAGCAGAAAAATTTCATCGCCTACAATAACTTGCGGTTAGCTCAGTTGGTAAGAGCAGCACGCGCGATACGTGAAGGTCGTGGGTTCATTTCCCGCACCGCAAGGGGAGATAAAAATTTTCTGTTTCTAATATTTAAAGTTCGCTAGTACGGCGTATAGTATAGTACTATAAAAATAATAAGATGGACAATATTATGTCAAATGCAACATTTTGTAATTTTTGTAATAAATTTTATTATAATCGTTGACACTTGTCAAATCGTCAAATAGTCGCGTAGTGCCTAAAGAATGCGCCCGAAGCTCATTTAGTCTCAGGTTCGATTCTCGTTCTGGTTAGTTTGGAGAACGATATTTGCTAAATCAGTTAATCCACATATAAGCGTAGAATGTCACGCGAGTAAATTATCGACCTCTTTTGAAATGTCAAAATCGATAAAATTAACTGTCAGTTGTTAATTGCCTGAGAATGTTCGCTCAGATATTACTGAAGTAATGAATGTTCAGATATTAATGGTAACTTGTGGTGTATGGAACTTTTTGACATTTTTAACTGTTCAGAAGTATTTGGTCACTTTGTCTGCTCCGATATATCTGACGGCGACTGTACATCACGTTAAATACCTGCAGAAGACCGCAGCCAAATAACAATCACTTCTGTGTGGTTGTGTTCCTGCGTGTGAGTAAGGTTTCCAGAGCTCCTGGGGGGTGCTACATTAGTAGCAGGGGTCAAGCCTTCAAGGTAAGGGCGACAAGTTCAGTAACAGGTTTATTATGCTGTACTTGTCACCCTTAAGCTAGGACCTTATTACCACTTAACATCACGTGGGTTCATGTCAATCTTGAAGTGCAATATAAAAAAAAGTTTGATACTGGGTCTTATGCCTAAGACATAAGAGTGATACAACATTCAAAGCGTACATTATGTCGTCTGTTGGCTGATATTGAAATACTAGTAATACATATCTCTTCTAGAATTAAAGGCTTGTAAAGACTGTGAAATGTTAGATGTGAATATTTGTCTACTTTTATAACACGACGCAAAGCGACCTATTTAAGAAGTTTTTTTTTTTTTTAAATGTAAAGAAAGTACGTGTAGGAGTCAAAAAATACATTTAATTGTAATCAAACTATAGTATAGTTAATCCCTACTAATATTATAAATGTAATTCTGTCTGTCTGTTACGCTTTCCCGCTTAAACCTCTCAACCGATTTTGATGAAATTTGGTATATGTATACATTGTACCTCTAGAATTGACATTGGCTACTTTTTGTTTCGAATTTTAGGGGAGACAGGGGTAAATCCGACCATTAAAGTATGTAGTCCACGCGACCGAAGTCGGGGGCACAGCTAGTTTTTATATAAAGCTAAATGATTTAAGCAGTGTAACAATTTTTCAGGCTTTAATTTCAATTAACAGATAAAAAATAAACGATAAATTAAAACTGGTTTGAATTAAAAACGTTATCACGTAATTTTCTTACGGATTATTATGATGACATTTAAATTAAGTCTTAATTTTATTTTATTGTTATTTTTTATCTCAGAATTGAATACCACTTATGCCCGGTTCCAATATTTTACGATTCGTAATCTGTCAAAAATTACTATCTGTTCGTCTCCAACCCACTTTGAGTCGTTAAATAATACCTAGCTAGGAATGCAGAGGTCAGAAGGAGCGGCAAAACTTGAATAGCCTACTGGCGGTAAAAGTGTAAATCCGCCACTGTCCTCATGCATTTGGTTTGTATAGGTGAGCCCGTTCTTATTATTATTATAATTACATTGAAAATACGTTTGATACATAAATAACAGTTGTTTCTTGGTTAATGAATATGTAATTTATTTATTTCTTTTCCAAATATGGAACACGCATTCTACGTTTCATTATATTATCTGTAAGAAAATTTATTTTAACACCACATCTTTAAACTGAAAATCTTGTTGCTTAATCCATATTTTCTTAAGTACCTAATTATAAAACGTAATAAAAGACAATACCAAGATCTGTGTTCCATAAGTGGGACCTGAATGCCCCATATTTGTCAATTTAATGATTCATTTATGGGTAAATAATTTTTGACGTCTAATGACATGTTTTTATTACAAAAAGAAATGGCTGACTTTTACATTGAAGTATTAAAATAATGATATTTGAAAGTAAGAATCAAATAATTAATTAATTTTGAATCAGCTTAAGTTCTTTTTTGTAATAAGTGATCTATTGTAAATGAACTTAAAACTAATCAGGATAAAATAAAGTTTTATAAAATGCTGATGAATATTATTGAGATTAACAAAATATTATATGACTTTTAGGAACTTAATTTTAGTTTTTTTTGTGTATAAAAACTTTTTATGTAGTTTTAAAGGCGCATTTGTTCTCTCTTTCACTTAGTTAATGCTAAAAAGGGATATAAATGTAATATTTTGAAATTCTCCATTAAACGAATGTTAGTTTTTATATATTGATCATAAGTTGTAGTAACAATATACTTACATTTTATTACACATGTAAATATATTTTTGTAAAATGTTACATTTTTAATTAATTAAAATGTTTTTGAAACTATTTATCGTTTTCATTGTGCCGACCTACGCAAGAAAATACAAATACAGCGTCAGGAGAATTGGCGTAGTAGGTAAACAACGCTCCATACGTAATGCACGATTAGTCGATCAATACATCGATCCTACATCGCGATGTCAGAGTTATCGTCGCCACTAACTATGTATACAACGAACCAAGATTGGTAGTTGGGCCTTGGTCCACGAGCAGATAACACCTAGCTCGGCGGAAGTACTTCCACTTTTAGTAAAGAACATACGTTCCTTACATTAGTGACCCCGACGTGATTTGAACGCGAAACCTGATTCGACACAAAAATGTAATTATTAACGCACAAGTTGTGCTGCAATCCCTACTAATATTATAAATGCGAAAGTAACTTTGTCTGTCTGTCTGTATGTATGTCTGTCTGTCTGTCTGTTACGCTTTCCTGTTTAAACCTCTCAACCGATTTTGATGAAATTTGGCATAGGTATACGTTGAACCTCAAGAACGGACATAGACTACTTTTTGTTACAAAGTAAGGGTGGGGGGGGGGGGGGGGGGGATAATGCCACCTTTGAAAGTTTATATGGGAAAATGTTTATTTTTTTAAATTAAAATATAGACTACTTTTTGTTTCGAATATAAGGGGAGTTAGGGGTAAAATCGACCATGAAAGGATGTAGTCCACGCGAACGAAGTCGCGGGCACAGCTAGTATCTCATATGTATGTGGGGCTGAAGTAAAAGGCACTTGTAATTAACAACGATAAATATAATATCTTCTTAGCGTCTCAAGCGTCTTTTCCTCCTATGTCACCCGACCATAAACTACCATGTTGCCATTGCCTAAAATAAAACTAACTCTAAAACAATACATAAAAACAACTTTCTCCCACATGTATATATCGCACTAATCCCACTGAAACCTCAAATTATGGTAGTCGATGATTTTTTCTGTTATATTAACTTCTCTGCCTTTGGCAAGCGCCCTCTGCCGTATCAGTTTAGAACTGCATACTAATAGTATAGCTTCCAGACTCTGATAACATTTAGTTGGTGTTACCAGCGATGGCTGGAGTCCGTCACGCGCGGTGGGCGTAGTCAGGACGCTGCCAAGACACGCCCAGAGGCGTACGCGCATATTTTACGACTATGGGAAGTATTATTTGCGGCCAACACACGCCGAGATCACAGATTTCATAATACTAGCTGTGCAAGCGACTTCGTTCGAGTGGACTACATACTTTCATGGTCGGTTTAATAACCCCTATCTCCACTAATATATGAAACAAAAATTAGATCATATTTTAATCCAAGTTGCGAGCTGTATTTGTGCGAAATTTTATATCTTTAACTTTAAAAATAAACATTTTGTCATTTAAACTTTCAAGGGCGGTATTACCCCAATCCCCCCTTATTTTCATAACAAATAGGTAGTAGCCGTTCTAGAGGTTCAACAACCTATTACAAATTTCATCAAAACCGGTTCAGCGGTTTATGCGTGAAAGTCGGACAGACTAACAGACAGACAGAGTGGTTTTCCCATTTATAATCATTAGTATGAATTAACCGATTTTGTTGCCACCTTATTTTTTAGAGCCATTACACCTCGGCCCCGTACAAAATTTAAATAATTAAATTATACCATGTGTTTGACGACCCCTGACAGTTCAAGTCGCTAGATAATTATAAACAAAATGACAGACTATCGAATCTTTACTGTTATGTTATATTTAATATAATTATGAATCTTTTATTACTGTCTAAAATGAGTCTTGTTGCTTGAATAAATAAATATATTATAATTAATACGTGAAGGTCGGGGTTTGAGTCTCACACTGCAAGGGGAGATGTCAAATTTCGTTTCTATAAAATATTTAATGTTCGCTAGACTAGTAGCTATGGATTTTGCCTTCCTTACGGTCAAAAATATTTAACACCAGCTGTGCCCGCGACTTCGTTCGCGTGGATTACATACTTTTATGGTCGGTTTTATCCCTATCTCCCCTAATATTCGAAACAAAAAGTAGTCTAAATTTTAATCCAACTTTCGAGCTAAATTTGTACCAACTTTCATATCTGTAACAAAAAACTCGCCCGCCACCGCGTATCCCGCACTCATTTGTCAACGCGTCACTATTAAAATCGTCATATTTTAGACAATTCACTCATTTATAAATATTGTAAATAAAACCTATTTTGATAATATTAGGTATCCTACTCGCAACACTGGCAAGATAATTGTATATTCCTTTTAAGTTAATACCTTAGAATAATATACTTATCTATTGTAAACACTAAAGATGCAATAAATATATTGAGTATTGAGTATTAATACCTACTTTATATGACAAACTTGTTGTTTTACACTCTGTCATTGTTTTTCTAAAGACTTTGTGTTGGTTACACACCTCTCTAATATATTTTTTTTTATACCTCAAGCATCCACTAAAGGCTTTCATTTCAATTTCCTAGAAATATTTGCAAGGATCGGTATCTTTTTCACAAAAATAAAACCACTTTAGTTTCATACTAAAATAACAATTTATTTATTTTTTAACCTAGATTATGTAGATATGTGCTAATTTCTGAGTACAAATTTACTTCTTCATTAACATCATTAAATACACTTATTCCATTCTACCTTAACAATAACAGCACCCAAATATATATTTACCTCAATACGGAAGCGTTCAAGTATTACGTAACGCAATTTTTGAAAATTATTGAAATGTAACGCACCTTAACGTTTCCAGTACCCTTCACCCCCCTCTCAAACATGACGACCACACTTATACAATCCAGGGATTTCCTGTTCCAGGGACCCACGAAAAGGGTTGCTAATTTTGGAGCTTTAATTTTCTGATTTTTTATTTAGAATAAGTAAAAATGTTACGTAACCTGTTGTAAGACAGACCCCCTCCCCTGTAACGCATCGTAACGTTTTACGCGACCCCCCTCCCCCCAGATTGTGTTACGTAATACTTGAACGCTCCCTAATCTCATTGCTTTATAACTATTATATTTTAGCTTGTTTTGGGGCGTTAGGTTTCAAATACTACCTACTATAATATGTAATTTATGATATATTAGGCATTACGTTATTACCGCGATGTTATATTGATTCAGCCTATAAAAGTGGTCTGCAAGTCTAACTTAATTCAGAAGCGTTTCTGATGATTACCTACTATAAATGTCATAACTATATTTACCATCAAAACATTGGTACGGACATTTTCAATCGATGAGCAAAATATCAAGCAATTACTTTGAATGTTCGCAACAATCAACTCAGCGATGCTTTCTTATATAATACACATTCTATTCGGTAAAATTTAAATCACATTAAAGATGTGTGTACAGCCGAAAGCATGAAGGTAGCACTTCGGACATTATACAGCACTTAAGCTGTTGGCATAATGAACTAGGTATATTTTTTAACACTGATACTACTTTATCGAATTGTATGCAAACAAAATAATTAAATATGTAGATGTTTTGTGCAATCAAAAGTCACTTTAAAATGTACCGATGTAATGGGACTCGAACCAATATTGAAGTAGGTATTGGTAATGTCACTTATGAAAATAAAAAATAAGATAGGATCTAAAATAGAACCCTGTGGGACTCCCTTTCACACCAGACCCAGAAGAAAGTTCACCTTTAATATCACCTGTTGTAATTTTTCAATTGAGAATGAAGATAACTAACTAGGTTCAAATTTTTGCTTATAAATTATAACGGGAGCTTCTGAATTAGGGTCTGATGTGGTAGTCAACATTATCAAAAGCTTTGGCTAGATCACAAACTAAAGCAAGCCTTAAGTTGGTCTAGAATAAGTCATTATACATGTATGTCTGCCGTAGTAACCGTAATAAAAGCACCTAAGTGCTAAAGCCAAAAATGATCTATTAAAATTTTTCGTTTTTTGGATCCACCAAACTATCAATAAAAGAAGATACATCTTGTGTCATGTCGTCGCGTCTTTCACAGACAGAGCTTGTACGATACACCGCAGTCTGGCCAAACTGTTGACACCACATGCTGTAACTTCATCTGAAACAATGGTCTTAAATAAGTACTGTTGCCGACATTATAAACCCTACTTAAAGGCCTTGTATTAAAACCTTCTTACAAGGTGGCCTTTAAGTAGGGTTTAAACTATTTTCGAATTGAGAATATCACTTTTGTACAGCGACCGTGTTTTATATTGGTTTTCTGTTTTATTGTTGTCTAAAAATAGATGTGAATGTGTATGTTCTTTGAGTCCGTGGTTTTATTTCACAAATATTCCTCAATATCTTTAACAAGTACATTAAGGCATCGTTCACACTAAACGTATTGTCCGCCACCGACTGTGAGCGCTCTTTACATATGTAGTGGTATGTGGTGGTAGGGGCGTGGTGGTAGTGGCGTGGTGGTAGTGGCGTGGTGGTAGTGGCGTGGTGGTAGTGGCGTAGTGGAACTGGCGTAGCGGTAGTGGCGTGATGGTAGTTTATCGCTTTTCCAATATTTAATTTGTCGTCATCAAACCGACTAAACGCTATTACAAGTCTGTGCACAACGCACGTCATTTTCGTAGTCTATGGTTATTCGTTTTTATGTCGTCATCGGTTTTTAAATATGTCTTAGGTTCTTTTGTGTATTTAGTGTAGGTAATGTTGTTTCTTCTTATATTTTTGACTAGCGGTCCCGGCGAACTTCGTTTTGCCTTAGAGGATTTTCCCGCGCAATTTTACCAAGGATCCCTAATTTTGTAGCCTATGTCAAATTGGAAGAATGTAGCATTCTATTGGTGAAAGAATTTTTTAAATCGGCCCAGTAATTTTTGAGCCTATTCATTACAAACATACAAAAATAGGTACAAATCTTTCCTCTTTATAATATTAGTATGATATAATTGCAAGATGAGTTACAAAATTACAATATGTTTAACTAAAGTTTTTATAGTTATACAGTTGCGTATATAAACAAGGCATCAAACAGTATTTAGCCTTCTTTCACACTCATTCGCATCGTGGACGCGCGCGTGATAACACGTCTTTCGGTCATTCTGTTTCATATTGATAAGTATGAAAATATAATTAAATATTTGGTTTAAAACATATTTAAAAACTGATGACAATGGTTTGTGCATTAGCCACTGACAAAAGAAAATCTGAGGATATGAGAATAATTAAAAAGTTAGTATTTTGTTTTTTAATATCCTAAACGTTTGCTGCGACACTTACTGCTAAGGAAAGGTCTTTCTTTTTCCGCCTTCGCATCCCTCACGTCCTGGCTTCTGGACACCGTCACCGGAGTCTCCATGTACCCTTTGCAGCTTTCTGACTCTAGCTAGAAGAACAATCTACATGAAAAATATTGAACAACATCACATATATTGATCTGATCCTGTGGTACGTAGCTTAAGCACTTGTGTTACAGAAACCAGAAACAACAACGGTACCACAACACCCAGATCAGACACATTATTAGAGAGAGGAAGGGCATAGCGATTTATCGCTAGTACTAAAGCAGCCCGACTGGTGAAATATTTGCACCTTACAGAAAACCGCAGCCAAATAACAACCACTCCGGTGTTTTGTGTTCGTGCCCCCCAGGAGCTCTGGAAACCTTAGGTACTCACAAAGGTTTCCAGAGCTCCTGGGGGTGCTACATTAGTAGCTCATTTTGAACCAAGTCGTATAGTTTTGTTTTAATGAGTGATGAAACAATCGAGTACTCAAGTAAGTATTTACGTAACCAATTCAAGTAAATATTTTATTTTATTTTCCAGAGCTTGCTACATTAGTAGCAGGGGTCAAGCCTTCAAGGTAGGTAAGACGACAAGTCCAGTAACAGATTTATTATGCTGTACTGATCACCCTTAACTTAGGACGTCATTACCACTTAACATCAGGTGGGATGAGGTCAATCTTGAAGTGGAAAATGTGAACAGCCGTACCCGTTCCTCAATATCTACTTACTATTTCCTCTACCTGAGGGTTGTCTGGTAGATATTCCTTTCTAACAAAAAGACCTCCCAATTTGTACTACAAGATGTCTGTAGGTATATTTTTATTTTTGCCTAAATTGCCTAAATTGTATTATGATGTACCTATCTGTAAAACCAATTTCTGTAAACTTTCTGTGTTCAATTAAATGTATACATTTGCGCGAACGAAGTCGCAAGCATACGCTAGTTTTATTTCGCTGCTGCGTGTTTCAGTATTAAACCGCGTCTATTTGTTGCGCGGGCGCACGTGTCCCGATAAATAATCTGTGGACGGGGATTGATGCCGCTTTTACGCCGCGACAAGATCAGCCAGATTGCATCTACAAAGTTATATTAATATGACGCGAGGTATACTTCCTTGCTTCGTTTTTTGGTCCACGGATGTGAATGCAGACGAGTATAAACTGATTAAATTCCTACAGATTCTTTTTTTTTTATTTGCTTTCAATTAAAGTATGGAATAAAACAAACATAATGTAAAACGAATTGACGGTACCTTATTTACTAATTAAATGGAAAATAAAGAAATATAAGACAAACAAAGATGATTGGTTCCACATCTAAGACTTCATAAAATTAGTAATTCTTTTGTGGGGTTAAGTCTGAAGCTTTTCAATAAGCTGCCAGAAAATATCACTGCATTACCTATGCATAGATTTAAATCTCTGATAAAAAAATGTTTAATGAAAAAAGGCTATTATAAAATAGAGGACTTTATTAACGACAAAGATGTTTGGACTTGATAGCATTAAATATGTACATTAGACATAAGCTATATTGTTAATACAGTTTTTTTTGCATTATTTATACCTACCATATGTGTCAGTTTTTGAAAAGAGTAACTATCGAGTTTCTTGCCGGTTCTTCTCGATAGATTCAACATTCCGAACACGGTGGTAGTTTACTTGACTTTTTATAAATGCTTTTGTAAAAGTTTACATGAATAAAGACATTTTCTATTTCTATTTCTATTTCCATTGGTGAGGTGAGCAAAATGCTGGCTGCTTCACCTCGTTCAATCGTGATTGAGAGACGACTGGGTGTGGAGCGGCGAAATCCCACCCGTTGGGTTCCACATCTTGTAGCGATGGGGGGCTCAGTAACCCTGTGGTCCGGTGCATTGAGGTCGGCCTTACTCGGATACCGCACAAGGTGAAGCGAAGACGGGTCCCAAGCTAGGCCGCAGAGAGCAGGTGGTTCTCTGAAGCAAGTCCTCAAGGACAGAGGTGGATTGCGGACCTCGGTGTTTCGTTGCCGGTCTTCCTGTCCTCCGCGACCTGGCAGCGGGTGCGAATCGCTCGTGGTGGGGTCGCGGAGGAAGAGGAGGATGCGGTATTGCGTATGACGTCCTCCCTATACTCCGCGGCCGGTGGGTCTCGGAACTCCATCTGGCTCTCGGAGGGAGACCTAGGGATGCAAACGATACATCGATGTTTTAAAATATCGATGTATCGTTCATAAACTACGATGTTAAAACATCGATGTTGAACTACAAGAAAACATCGATACATCGTTCATTAACAACGATGTTTTGTGAACGATGTTTGATTGCAGCGCCATCTTTATATTTTGTACGCTACTATCATTCGTTCATGTGAAGTGACCACATCGCCCCAACTAGCACCATTCTTGCTATGAAACATTTGCCAATAGTCGCAACATCTATCCTCAGTTATTTCCTGTAAGGTTTCTTTCTGAAACTAGAGCTGTAATTACCCAAAAAAGAAACCGGTTGCTTAGAAGTAGATTATCGAAATTATTATTTTTGAATTCTGCAATGAAATAAATAGCAATAAATGTGATTATCTTTGTCTTTCTCGTATGGGTTTAATGTGTCGTTCTACTACTTTTCATATCCTAATACGTTATAGATGTATCATTTCAAGTAACTAATTGTTTGATATTATATGTAATCACGACAAAAAAAAATCTTATTAGGTTATCAATATTTTTCATAAGAAAAAGCCTTTTCTCTGTAATTCAATGTTGTATTTGCTGACCCTGCTAGTAATTAAAGAAAACATCGAAAAAACATCGAAGTATCGCCCTAAAACGTTGCACTTTAAAAAACATCGATGTTCCAGTATCGATGTTTTTTATGAACGATGTTGCATCCCTAGGGAGACCTGTTGCCTACAATAACTTGCGGTTAGCTCAGTTGGAAGAGCAGCACGCGCGATACGTGATGGTCGTGGATTCAAGCCCCAATTTCTTTTTCTTAAAATTATGTAATAGAAACAATTACCCTATCAACCCTAATCGAAACAAAAAATGGACCACTTTTTGCTTCGAATATTCGAACTATATTTGCCCCAAATTTGAGATGTATAAGCTTTCAAGGGCAGTATTATCCCATCCCCCCTTATTTCCAAAACACAAAGCAGCCTATGTCCGTTCTAAAGGTTCAACGTGTACCCATACCAAATTTCATCAAAATCTGTTCAGTGGTTTAGGCGTGAAAGCCAGACAAACAGACAGTTACTTTTCGCATTTAGGTATAATATTAGTATGGATTATGACGAATTTTCATATCAAAAACCCATTGAAATGGTTACGATTCAGCTGCAATACAGTCAAAAACACATCAGACAGTACACTTTGCAAGCCTCTTAAGGCGTTAGCATAAGATCTAAAATCGCGCTACAAGAGCTTACTATGATATGTTGCTGATTGTGACAGTCTATAGTAAAAACTTGTATCTGTCTTTGTATCAGAGCGATTCTCGTGCACAGATTATTTATCGAGACATGTGCACATGAAATAGGGTTGCCAAACTCAGATTTTTATTTGTGGACTAAAGTGACATGAGCAATTACCGGAATGGAAAATACTTATTATACTAAGTCCATGGGATTAAATACACTCAAAAATCTTATAGCGCTTTTCGAATCCAATATAACAATGCATTCCGAGTACTGTTGGGGCTGCCTCGACTTTGTTATGCATCTGAAATGTTGGAACAGTTGCATACAGATGGTTTCGCAGCCATCGTTCGCAAAAAACATGCATCTTTATTGTTCAGGTTGCGAGGCAGCTCCAAAAGTACCTATGCTGAAAGTTATTGCTACCAGACAACATGTCTGTCCTTTATTGTGGCATATGTCTACCAAGACAATGCAAAAATTTTAAATTAATTATTTTATGTTAGGGGCCATCCATAAAGTACGTCACACGTAAAGGGGGGGGGGGGAGGGGGGTCGAAAAAGTGTGACATGGTGTGACAAGGGGTGGGAGGGGTCCTAAGTTTCGTGACATCACATTTCAAAGTTCATAGTTCATAGGGTTCAAAGTCCATGGACTAAGGAAGATTGAGTTACTTTTTCTTTATATTCATTAGTTTATTTTTTTGTTATTGTTTCAAATATTTGATATTATGTTGATTTCATAAAAAAGTATTTAATTTAAATGGAATAAAACTAATTTCGGAACTGCTGTTTTAATTTAATAATTTTTCGATGTTTAATTGCAAAACATGTGACGTCACACTAGGGAGGGGGGGGGGGGGGCGGCAAAAACTCATGAAATTAGTGTGACGTACTTTATGGATGGCCCCTTATGTTATTTGGATGCAATAAATTGTTTGACATAATAATAATTTAAATGCTATACTTACTTAGTCTGTAAGTTTTACTAACAAGATGTTGTCTGTATTTTGGAAGTAGTTGTCTGTATTTTAAATAAATTAATAAAATAAATTAATTTATTTGTTTCTGGCAACCCTGTCTCGGTTTTAATCCGATCACGTTAAGAATTCATTCTCGGTAGCACCGAAATAGCGCGACTCGCTAAAACTGTTTTGGTTTCGTTGGAAATTATTGGTTAGGTTCGTAATGCTAATTACATAGTGGACTGGACCGATTCGGGACAGTAATTGCTCTTTATATTATACTGGAAATTGCCGGTGATTTTTCTGACTCAAGACTGACCTCATCCCACCTGATGTTAAGTGGTAATGAGGTCCTAGCTTAAGGGCGACAAGTATAATAAATCTGTTACTGGACTTGTCTCCCTTACCTTGAAGGCTTGACCCCTGCTACTAATGTAGCACCCCCCAGGAGCTCTGGAAACCTTACTCACGCGCAGAAACACAACAAGTGATTGTTATTTATTACCTCGGTGACGCAGTGGCTAAGGTAGGCGGCCAAACCGCGAAAGATTCCGGGTTCGATACCCGGTCGGGTCAATTATGGAAAACAAACTTTTCTAAATTGTCTTGGGTCTGGGTGTGCTGGGATGACGCCCCCAATTAGTATCCGTCGTCTGGTGCTCATAGTACAAGGGAAAACCTTAGTTTGAGACCAGGTGATTGGTGTAATTGTCTGGCGCATTTATTTATTTATTTGGATGTGGTCTTCTATACCTATAAACAATTTGTAAATTAAATTAACTGTAGGCCTTTATGTGCAATGTTATAAAATACATTTTGGCTTACACCTATCAGTGTGTCCGTTTTTCATTATCCAAGTGGAACCCATCGATTTGGAAAAATAACTAAAGCCGGAGTTCTTATAATTTCATCATGCAAACGAATGGCGACAAATTCAAAGGTAAATCTCATTATAAAAAAAACATCGTCGTAATACTAAGAACGGATTTCTAACTGAGTTGTTGTACCTATGTATCTGATATGGCGGTAGGCGCAACAACCGATGTTGCACGCAACTTAACGTAAACAACAAAACAACTTACACTTACAAATGGCGACTATCTGCGCGTCGAGTGAGCATGACGCGTTCAGAAATAGCGCTGAGCAATACAACAGCGATATGAAATATCACGCTCTTGCTTGTTTATTGTACCCTGGTACTTTGTAGTCAAAACGCCTCAACTATTAAACTATTCTAATGCTTTAGGACAATTTTCGTGGGTCTGGATTTGATTCTTGCTTTCTGCTCCAGTCCTATATTTAAGAGAGAAAGGGCATAGCGATTTATCACTCGAACTGGAGCAGTCCGACTGGTAAAATACCTCCACCTTACAAAAGACCGCAGTCAAATAACATTCACTTCGGTGTTGTTGTGTTCCTGCGTGTGAGTAAGGTTTTCAGAGCTTCTGGGGGATGCTACATTAGTAGCAGGGGTCGAGACTTCAAGGTAAGGGCGACAAGTCCAGTAACAGCTTTATTATACTGTACTTGTCACCTTTAAGCTAGAACCTCATCACAACTTAATATCACGTGGGATGAGGTCAATCTTGAAGTGCAATATAAAAAATAAGACCTTAGTTTTTGACACGTGGTCGCATTCTAAGGGGGACTGGAGTAGTCTTGCTCACTAAAACGTTACTGGGGTGGTGGCGCTATGTAGCGGGTCGATACATTCCCTTCAATATGGTTGAGTGAAGCGATGGCTGGCACATACGTCATGCTTGTGAACAGGTGCCACCTTTGGGGACTAGTGTGCTCCAGCTTACCTCTCTAAAGTAAATACTTAATGTTTTAACCACTCATCGAAACAGAACTATATGACTTGGTCCAAAGTAGGCTACATAGCTATAAGTTAGATACTGCTACTGTAACTAATCTGCAGTTTCTTACCGGTGACTTCTCGGTAGATAAAGGTTCTGAACCGACTCTCATGTCAAAATTACCTGAACTAACAAAATTGTTTGAGGACTCACCACAGCCGCGGCTCTCAGGGCAGCCTGTAACCTCTCGATGTGCTGTATCGCTGCCCGTAGTATCTCTAACTTGGGTAGCCGCCCACTGCCAGCCCTAGCGCGCACTCTGAGCTCCTCAAACGCAGCGTTTACCTGGTGGAAACATCCTGGATTTAGTTAAGTATAGGGAACTAACTGTTGCACGTAACTTCGTCCGTGAGGCTCCAATGACCGCGAGGCCGTGGGTGGTAAGAACACAGTCGCCGAGTAAAGGGGTGGGAGGAAGGAGGGCGATGGGTCTGTCCGCCCCGTATGCCAAGACGTGACAACGGAATGCAAACCCACCACACTACTAACCCCACCAAAAACACCATAATCGACCATCAATCGCTAAATCCGGATCAACCCACCATAACTTTTTGCTAGTTGGCCCCGCATCATTGGTAATAATTAAAGCTTGGCGAAACTTCTAATTGGACAGAGGGCCCGGTGCCATTCACGCCAAATACTTGGCAGCAGTTCAGCCGCTTGTGCCAGCGGCTGAATGGGAGTGATGGTACCTCCATCATTGTGACAGGATACGTGGTGCGTGAAGCATGAAATGTATCTGAGGGCGCTAAAGCACGGTAAGGAATGAGAAGTACCTATAGGTACTTCTCATTCCTTACCGTGTATAGTGTATAGGCCTGCATTGTATTTACCTATAAGTAAATACAATGCAGGCATATACACTTATTTATATATATGAATGGCAAGAACGTGTGGACCACTAAGTAGTCTGCTCGCCTGTACTTATGCTTTGTATATTGTTTTGAAGTTTTGTCACCTTTCCTCAACAGTGTCACGTGAGCCAAAATGTATAAAATGACGCATATATACAATATTACACATTTAATAATTTTTCTATTAATCCCTACTAATATTATAAATGCGAAAGTAACTCTGTCTGTCTGTCTGTCGGTCTGTCTGTCTGTCTGTATGTCTGTCTGTCTGTCTGTCTGTCTGTTACGCTTTCCTGCTTAACCTCTCAACCGATTTTGATGAAATTTGGTATAGGTATACGTTGAATCTCAAGAACGGACATAGGCTACTTTTTATTAGAAAATAAGGGGGGGATGGGGGTAATACCACCTTTGAAAGTTTATATGGAAAAATGTTTATTTTTGAAGTTAGAGATATGAAATTTGGCACAAATATAGCTCGAAACATGGATTAAAATATATACTACTTTTTGTTTCGAATATTAGGGGCGAAAGGGGTAAAACTGACCATGAAAGGATGTAGTCCACGCGAACGAAGTCGCGGGCGCAGCTAGTTGATTATATATTTATTTTACTATTAACAAACTAACTGTATGTCTTGGTGCAAAATAAGTAATAAGATTAGCTTTTTTTTGTAAAACAAACTACTGAGTTTCTTGCCGGTATCTTCTCGGTAGTTATAGGTTCCGAAAGGAAACGAACTGTCTATTTGTCGACCTAAACGCGTTAGACTTAAAGTTTTTTTTCAAGTGTCGATACTTTTACTTTTACTATATAGCGTATCTATTGCTTGTGTGCTTGTATTTGTGTTTTTTCGTGACGATATTCGAATAAAGCTAGTATGACGTGAATTCTTCCATGTTTTTTTCGTTCAATGTTCCTTATGCGCACGTTTTACGTGCGGTAAAATGTCTAAAGTATACAGTCTAAGCTTTTGTCTACTTATAAAATGACCGCCAATTAATTTTACTACTAAAAAACACAAAACTCTGCACTCGTAACATCAAGGGTCACCCATCAAAATAAATCTCCGCATTACCGCAGCTCAATATAAGACTCGTACAAAAATACATCAAAAGACACCAATTAGTCATCGCACAAAGTCAAAACATGTAAACCGGACCGCGCGGGTCGTTGAGTGTAAACCGACCGTGTCTAATAAGCGGGAATTATTTTGAAACTGAATCAAAAGCGCTAAATATATCTTGTCTGTAGATAGATAGATACATTTTATTGCACAGAATATTTCACAGAAATTGGTTATACAAACATATTCAAGTACAATTTAGGCGGTCTTATTGATAGAAAGCAATATCTTCTAGACATTAGGTAAAAGAAATAGATAGATATACTTTATTGCACAAAAACTTTAGGTACAGAAATACAGATTAATTATTGTATAACTTAGGCTGTCTTACCGCAAGGAAGCGATCTCTTCCAGACAACCTTAAGGTAGAGGAAATAGTTAAAATATAATATGAAGAAATAAATAATAATATAATAGAAAGAGAAAAAGCACATGTCGTGAAACGGGTACGGCCGTGTAAGTATCATCAAATTTTATATAAAAAATACATGTTATAAATTACTTCTCCCTACTAGATATGTCGTGTTTTTATTGATTCCCACCCCCTTTCGATCACATGATTAATGGACGGCCCTCTACTATTGGCTTCCGCGAGCTTCATTGGGTTCAAAGCTACCCAAAACTGCCTATTCTCTTCCTTAATGTCTGAATCAACTCTTATTCAAAACGAAACTGTCCCAATTAAAAAAAACTAAATCCATTCGGTAATTTATGGAATAAGCATTAGTGGCGGACAATAAATCCGCGGCGTTATAACAGGGAAGATACGAATTAGTATGGGTTAGTATGTCGAATAGGCCGGCGACAGACGAACGACCCGTGGCCCATATTATCTTCTCTTCTCGTCTGGACGAGACTGGAAGAGACGTCGTCGTCCAGCTGCTGTGCCCTAACAGGCTCTGATGTATCTTTTACTTTGTATAATGTACAAAAATGTCACAAAGTGATTTAACAAACAAATCAAAATTAAATGCTGATATATTCTCAAACAATATTTTAAATTTCCGCAAAAGTCTGATATCGCTGTCTGGCTAGTTTTGGTATTTTGTGTATAATTTTTATTTACTATTTATAAAATTAATGTTTATTATAATTTATTTAATTCCATTGTCAAATCTATTCATCTACCACAATTTTATAATTACCTATTTATTTCAAGTTATTCTGATGCTAACTTTATTTAATTTCTTTTGTGTAACACCTATAATTAAGATAGCACTCAAACTGTTATATTGGTATATTTAGTATTAAACAGTGTATGTCTTGCTGGTGTTAATAAATAAATAAATAAAGTATTGAGTATTGAGTATTATTAAGGTACTCTGGGCTGTGCAATTCTAGTAAACGGTGGTCACTGCGACCTATAAAATCTATAGTGATGTGAGAATGTATGGATGAATGAATGTCTGTATGTGTCGATTTCTGGATGTCTAGAAGTATGTTTGTTACTCTCTCATGCTAAAATTACCCAATTGATTTGAATTTAATTTGGTAGAAATATTTAATAACATGACTTACATTCCTCTGATTCTGTGGTAAGTAGGCAAAGCACTTGTGTTACAGAAATCAGAAACAGCGATGGCACCACAACACGCAGTCCAAAGATAAGTTCGCATTACATACTGACTACTACAACGGTAATGGAATCCGGGACCTCAGATATGGTGCAATACCAAAGCCTGGCTTGCTGCCTTCGCGGATATGGAGGTATTGAGAAAGAAAAATGAAATACTACATATAGAATATGTCTTACCCCAAAATAACGCAATTAAAGCCGCTGGCAACAGCTAGTATAAAGGAGAAAAATGTTGCCAGTTTTGTGAATTCGTCACATTAGTATTGAAATAAAAGGTTTAAACTTTTTCAAGATTCCATCTCAGATTCTGAGCATAAGGGTACGGGAGTGAGTATACCTACTTACAAATAATCTGACAAAATGAAAACTACCTTTAATTGATTTTTTTTAATTATAACCTAATTATAACCTAAAACTATAATTTTATAAAACGCTCTCTCATTCGATAACTTTAAATGCACATCGTTATTGTCTTCACTCCGCAAATTCTTGTCACTGCCCTAATGAACTTTAAGTACTATAAAAAAACAAAAAAAAATCACATATCACGCGTGCAGCTCTTTGTATAAAAGCTGCTCGTCCAACTGAAAGGGGAGTTATAAAAACCGTTTCTTTGAAATACCTAATAATAATCATCAAAATTCGAATCACTTGTATTAAAATACCGAAATATAAAAAAATATTAGAAACAGAAAAATTTTATCTCCCCTTGCGGTGCGGGAATTGAACCCACGCCCTTCACGTATCGCGCGTGCTGCTCTTACGTTCGTTTAATATTTAAAGTTCGCTAGTACGGCGTATAGTACTATAAAAATAATAAAATCGATTATAAAAAAAATGTTTCTTTAAACACCTATCATCATCAATGTTTTGAAATGCTGGTATTGAAATACCTAACAAATGGCATTTCCGTTCCATAGCGACAAATCGCATCTCTTAATCAAACCTAACGTCAGAAATAGCAGGATCCCGTCAATAAACAGTTGAATATATTACAGACATCTTAATTTCACATAAAAACGGATTTACGACTGCTAAGATACGGCGAGGGACATTTTTTATTTTTATCCCGTGTACAGTTTTGTCGTTGTCGTTAAATATTGTGATTGTCGTCGCATAAATCTGTCGTGATCTTGTGATGGGCTTAGCGTGAAGCGGCCATTATATTTTTTCAAGATGGCTTTTACAGCCATTTGACATGTGTCTTATTTGTGCTAAAAAGATATTGGTTTTAATTAGGATCTTTTTAAATTAATGGCTATTTATAAGAAAACAAAACAATATTTGGATTTATGTTCGTTTTTACCAGATTTCAGCAGAACAAAAAATGTATTCGGAAAGGAAATGGAGGGAAAAGTATGGTCGAACCACAAAACGTTTTAATATATTTTATTTATTTATATATTCATTAATCTCGCATGAGACGACAAAAGTTTCGATACTGTTGATTAGCTAATAGCACACCGCACTAGTATTTTCAGCCAATCAACAGCTGACGCACTGACTTCAATCGATTTTGACGTTTGATTAGAGCGCGATAAAATTTAGTCGCGTTGCGTATACCAGGCCTGTTAGTGTGGATGTATACGACAACGTTCGGTAGGGAGTGTTAAATAAAATAATATATCCCTACTAATATTATAAATGCGAAAGTAACTCTGTCTGTCTGTTACGCTTTCCCGCTTAAACCTCTCAACTGATTTTGATGAAATTTGGCATAGGTATACGTTGAACCTCAAGAACGGACATAGGCTACTTTTTGTTAGAAAGTAAGGGGGGGGGGGGGGTTAATGCCACCTTTCAAAGTTTATATGGTGTTAAATATAAACTATCATGAAAATTAGATTGTATTTATTCACTGTTTATTCATTTAGTAATGACAACGGTTGCTAGGCACTGTTGACACGTGTCACTCCTCCGCCGCTATTTGGCTGCGCCACCAGGGGTGCCGGCAGCATCTGATCCAAATGCCGAGTCCAGGTCGCACCGGCACACACTGGTCCGGATTTTTAATATGGAAGACTTAGGACCCAATGTCAATATTTCGGGCTGAAAAAAATCATGTGGATAGATAAATGAACGTTCATCAACGTTTGTTCTAGCAGTTTTTATGAAATTGGTTATTTTTGCGAAAAAAAAAACATTGAAAAAAAATTTGTATGGAGAAAAAGTGAAATATTTTTTTTTTTCGAAAAGTTCAAAACTGTTAGCAGTGAAACCTTTTGTGTGTTATTGTATTACACTTATTCGTTAATTCCATATTTTTTTTATTTGCATATACTTGCAGCCTTGGCCAAAATATGCATCGGAACTTTCATTGTATTTATTTCAACTATTTGTGACAATTTAATTTTTTTTATTGATTTATAGTCACATAATTTACGCATATTTTCAATATAATAAATTTTAAAATCCATTATTTGTTGACTATGAATGATTTTGAAAAATAGATTACAATTTAATTTAAAAAATCAAAATAATATTTTACTTCTCATGGTTAGCTGTTGCTTAAAGCACAGCTAGTGATCGAATGAGGCATTGCCTGCCTGCTAATATTCTCCTATTCCCTAATATAGCTATCACTTTTATTTTCTACTATTGCTGTCTCTTTCATTCTCTTTTGCTCACTCTTTTTCTTCTTAAGACAAGTGGTGTTCCACGCTTATAAATCAGATAAAATAGACAAGAGCTCTACTGGTAATACAAAATATTTACTTGCAGCTTTGGCGTTTATTTCGTTTATCCTAATATATATTTATTTAAAATCAGTACTTTTGCTTCTTTAAGTGGTTTCGGGAAAGTAAATTCGGTACTAAGATAAAATCCATACTAATATTATTAATGTGAAAGTGACTCTGTCTGTCTGTCTCTCTGTCGCTCAATCACGCCTAAACTACTAAATAAATCTAGTGTCCCAAAGAATATCTATACCAAATTTCATCTATATCGGTTCAGTGGTGCAGCGGTAAATTTAATGTAATGTAAACGACCTTCAATTATTTTTTATTGTACTGCGAGAATTGTGCAATAAACTATTTCTGGTTATTTTGTTATACATTTTGAAGTTGATTTATGAATAACTAGTGGCCATCCGCGACTTCGTCCGCATTAATGTCGGTTATCGCGACGCTATTCACGCGGACGAAGTTTTAAGTAGCATAGGGTATGTATGTAAATGTATTACAAAATAACTAAAAATTGTTTATTGCATAATTCTTGCAGTACAATAAAAAATAAATTGAAGGTCGTTTTCATTACATAAAATTTAATACATTTTTTATCAATTTAGTACATAATAAATAATAATAAAATAAGTAATTAAATTAAAAATAAAGTAATTAACTAAAACTATCTATACATAACATACAAATTAATATAAATAACTTAAAACTACAATAGAAAATAATTGAAGGTTGTTTACATTACATTAAATTTAATACATTTTTCATTAATTTAGTAAATAGGAAATAATAATAAAATAACTAAAATGAAATTAAAACTAAAGTTATTGACTAAAACTATCTATATATAACACGCAAAATAATAGTTATAAATAACTTAAAACTTATTCTAAAGGATCTGGCACATTTTCTGGAGCTTCTTCATCAACTTCAATTTCTTCTTCAACTTCTATTAATTCATCTGATAATATCAACTGCGTAGCTTCTGGAAACATCCTTGATGACTTAAAATTGGTGTATTTAGGTTTCAGATGAGATATATATGGATCTGATGATATCAAAAAATTGTGTATAATGTCTTCATTATTTTGCAGTCTTCCTGTTTTCCTCGTGTGTCGCTCTCTGGTATTTCGAAAGTCCTTATTTCTTGCTTCTCCTGCTTCTTCTGACAAAATTCCGATAGGAAGGCAAGAGAAATGTTTGCATATGTCAGCGCCATGTATCAACATTTTGTGTATGCTGGAAGGCATATTGTACCAGGGGTAGTGATGTACAAAGATCTCAGCAGTCTCCTTGCAGTATTCACGGAAACTATCGATATTGACAGCCTTTCCACAAGATAACACTTGCAATATAACTGCGAAGTGCTTTATCAAATCAGCATCAATCTTCGTTATTTGAGCACTTTTTTTGTATTCCCGAAAAAATCTTCTGGCCGTGTTTCCGTCATTAGTAGTTACTAAGTTAGTAGTTAGTAGTTACTAATGACGGAAACACGGCCAGAAGATTTTTTCGGGAATACAAAAAAAGTGCTCAAATAACGAAGATTGATGCTGATTTGATAAAGCACTTCGCAGTTATATTGCAAGTGTTATCTTGTGGAAAGGCTGTCAATATCGATAGTTTCCGTGAATACTGCAAGGAGACTGCTGAGATTTTGATTGATGTTATAAAGCAGGGCTTTGGAACTCCAAAGCCCTGCTTTACAACATCAATCAAAAGTCCCATTTGTTGTTTGAACTCCGATTGCACCATATCCTTCCTTAACTTCTTAAGGTTTTTGTTGTCACCTCGTGCACTCCACATTTTGAAATCTAAATTATATGAAATATGTAAAAGACACTCCATGCTTCGAATCCACATATGGAGTGTTGATAGTCCATATTGATACACATCGTCCCGTACAGGTCTTGAAAACATTTCTGAAAGATTATTCATCTCACTAGGTTTTGCAAGACAAACATTGCACGTAGCTGCAGATGGAGTATCTGTAATAATTGTAGCCACTTTCCCATCAATCATTGTCATGTGCAACTCATGAGTAACTTCCAAGTTTCCGCAACTTGAAATAGTCAAATTTCGTATTTCTTCCTCCATTGCCGCTTGTTCTTGCTTAACAAATTCGGTCGTTTCCTTCGCAAACTGAAATTTAATAGGTCTGCAATAAGATGTTGAAGATGGGTTTGGATTATTCCAAATAACAACATTGCCGCTCTCGAGCTTCAAAGGAACGAGGCTCGTCATGAACACAGAGGAGTCGTCGAATTCTGCCAGTTCACTTCTTTGCTTGTAGTTGCTCTGTGCTGAAGATCCATCGAATCCCCACTTGGAGGTAAGCTTCGAGTTTTCACTGCACATATTTAAATCATCACCAACGACTTGCAGTATTCTTCGAGTTGTCACGTCTAACAGTGCTTGTAGTTTCACCTTCACTAAATGTTCTGATACTTCAATATCTCTGGTATCTGGATAACACCTCTGCTTAGCTTCCAACAACTTGTAGTAAGACGGAAGCTTCAATTGCTGTGACAATGCTGACCGTAAAGTAAGATACTTCCACTTTGACAGATCCAATGATGCAGTAAGGGCCAACGCTTGATCTTCCTGCATAGTGTCCGTCTTCTCGTTTGTTGATAAAAGTGATTCGACAGCTTCAACCTTTTCAGGATTCTTCACAAGGTGATCGATGATGCGAGCAAGACCTTCTTTCCCATTAGACTTTAGCTTCGTGACAAAAGCAAAAGTCAGTTCCTCTTCCGGATAGTCGAGTAATGTACCCGATCGCCTTTTCTTCTGCTTATTCCCCAAGTCTTCAAATGGCTTCCTTGATGCAATGTCTGTAGATGTTCCAATGTCACTAGTCGCCTTCGAAGTAGATGGAATGGGTTGAACAGCTGCTTCTTCTTCTGTAGAACGAGGATCCAAATTTTCGGTCCCTTCAAAAATTTCGGTGAGATTTACTGATTCACATTCAGGCCACTTAATTCTTGTTTCCAACCAGTTCATATGCTTCTTCATGAATGTTTTTTGCACCCTGTGTGCCTCGGTCCATCGACGATTTAAGTTCACAGTAAAAGATCTTGCAAAATTCAATAATTTTTCTGAATCTTCTTGCGAAATTTCAAGCAAAACGCAATCCAAAATTGCTTGATGCAGTCGTTTGTAATCCTTGAGGTCCTCTTGTCGCAGAAACACGTAAATGTCCAGGTTAGTGCCAAATCCAGCCATGATCAAGTTGCTAGATTATTCACGTTAAAATTTCCAGGTATGTTGACTCTTCAAGGGTTGAATGTCTAATGACGCTCCAACATGAGCTCCCGTCTGTTTTATTTGATTCATAAGCGCTCAACTAGCAAGGGTTTCAAGGAGCGAAAGAGAGAGAAGTATGGAATGAAAGAGATAGCGATAGTAGGAAATGAAAGAGATAGCAATATTAGGGAATGGGAGGGGAATATTAGCAGGCAATGCCTCATTCGATCACTAACTGCGCTTTGAGCAACAGCTAACCACTAAGAAGTAAAATATTATTTTGATTTTTAAAATTTAATTGTAATCTATTTTTCAAAATCATTAATGGATTTTAAAATTTATTATATTGAAAATATGCGTAAATTATGTGACTATAAATCAATAAAAAAATTAAATTGTCACAAATAGTTGAAATAAATACAATGAAAGTTCCGATGCATATTTTGGCCAAGGCTGCAAGTATATGCAAATAAAAAAAATATGGAATTAACGAATAAGTGTAATACAATAACACACAAAAGGTTTCACTGCTAACAGTTTTGAACTTTTCGAAAAAAAAAAAAATTTCACTTTTTCTCCATACAAATTTTTTTTCAATGTTTTTTTTTCGCAAAAATAACCAATTTCATAAAAACTGCTAGAACAAACGTTGATGAACGTTCATTTATCTATCCACATGATTTTTTTCAGCCCGAAATATTGACATTGGGTCCTAAGTCTTCCATATTAAAAATCCGGACCAGTGTGCGGCATCCGTTCGGACTTCGAAGTGTAGGCGTCCTATGCGGCGAGTTACAGTCGCGAATTCCCATCTCGTTTTCGGATTCGCATAGCTTCTCACCTGCACTCTGTCACCAGTGTCAAAGTTCCTAGGCAGGTTCTGCATGCTTGTTCTCCGTTGTGTTGGTTTAGGTGGGGGGTGGTACAACATTGCATGTAAGGGAGTCCTTATAGTACGACCGAACATTAAGGTAAACGGTGATTGGCCGTTAGTTCCTGGAGTACGCCTAAGGCGACTCGTAACTATGTTAATTTTATCAGCAAGGCTGCCACTCTCGCCCTCTAATGAACGCAGTGCTCTTTTCACTGTTTGTACGGTACGTTCTGCTAACCCGTTGGTTGCGGGGTGATAAGGTGCAGTGGTTTTATGAATGATTCCACAATTGGTAAGAAAATATTGAAACTCTTGTGAAACAAATTGTCGTCCATTATCTGAAACTAGAGTGTAAGGTATTCCAAATGTACCAAATAATTTATTAAGTTTCTGTATGCACCAAGAGCTTGTAGTTGTTTTTGTTGGAATTATCTCTACCCATTTTGTATAAGCGTCTACTATTATAAATAATTGTTGACCTGCAACTGGACCTGCAAAGTCAATGTGAAGCCTTTGCCAAGGACCAGTTGGCTCTTCCCAATGATGTAGTGGCGCTCTGGCTGGTTCGTTCTGCTGAAGTCTGCAAGCTCGGCATGATTTGACTTTATTTTCAATGTCAGTGTCTATGTTTTTCCAGTATATGTAACTTCGAGCCAGTAATTTCATTTTAACGATACCCACATGTCCTGCATGGAGTTCTTCCAGAGCTCTAGCGCGTAATGTAGGGGGTATCATAACTCTGGTTCCTTTTAAGAGACAATCGTCCTGTAACGTTAGTTCGTTATCTTTGTAGCCATAGACTTTCAAAGATCTTCCTGCTTTTAATGCTTGTAATAGTGAATTAAATTCCACGTCATTTTTAGTTTCTAATGCTATCGTTTTCGGACTGATTTCTAATTGATGTATTTGTTGAATTTGAAAAGCACAGTGTTGATCGATAGATTTTTCTTTTATTGCTTCAACAGGAAATCTAGATAAGTAGTCTGCGTTTGAATTTTTAGCTGAAGGTCTATATTCAATATTATAATCAAATCCAGATAAGAAATGAGCATAATGAAACAGTCTCATTGTGCTAAGTGCTGGAAGCGTCTGGTGTGGATGAAAAATTGAAGTCAATGGTTTGTGATCAGTTATCAAAGTAAATTTTCGGCCGTAACAATAATGAAAGAACTTCTTTAATTCCCAAAATATAGCCGTCGCTTCTTTATCTATCTGACTGTATATCTTTTCACTGCTGGTTAGAGATCTGGAAGCAAACGCTATCGGGCGCTCCGATCCATCTGGTAATCTATGTGAAAGTACCGCTCCCAGACCACACGGTGATGCATCTGTAGCAAGAACAAGAGGTTTTGTTCTATCGAAGTGGGTAAGTATTCTATCGCTTAAAATTTCCTTCTTAATTTTGTCAAAACGTTCTTGGCATAAAGTAGACCATTTAAAATGTACTCCTTTTTTTAGTAATTCATTCAAAGGACTCGTTATATTTGCCAAATTCGGTATAAATTTATTATAATAGTTGGCCATTCCTAGGAATGTTCTTAACTCATTGATATTTTTCGGTGGTTCTGTGTTTACTATGGCCTTAACTTTGTCTTTGTTTTTATGCAAACCATTTTTATCAATGGTATGTCCCAAGTAGTTGATACTTTGTTTGAAAAAATTACACTTATCCTTATTTACCCGTAAATTGTTTTCTTTAAGTTTTTGCAGTACTGCTTTCAGCCGTTGAAATAATTCATTTTCTGATGCGCCTTGTATAATGATGTCATCGAAAAAGCATTTCACACCTTCTAGTCCTTGTAGTAATTGGTCCATGTATTTTTGCCACAGACTTGGAGCCACTTTCACTCCAAACATTAATCTATTAACTTTATATGTACCTTTGTGTGTGCTAAGGGTTTCTATTAACTTTATATGTACCTTTGTGTGTGCTAAGGGTTTGTAAGAGAGCACTTTCCTCATCCATTACCATATTTAAATATGCCTGTGTAATGTCCAATGTGCAAAAAAGTTGTCCTCCGTTCATCTCTGTAAATATGTCTTCAATAATTGGTATTGGATATTGTACATCTTTGATGACTTTGTTTAATGTGTCTTTATAGTCTGCACATAGCCTGATACTACCATTTGGTTTCACTATCGGTACAATCGGAGTTCCCCAATCAGAGTGATCTATTTTCGTTATAACGCCCAAACTGCACAGACGGTCGATTTCGTCATCAACTTTATGTTTCAAAGCATATGGAATACGCCGTGGCTTAATAAAAATTGGTTGTATATTATCTTGCAAATGTAAGTGTGCTCGAAAATCAGGTATTTCTCCAAGATCACTTCTAAATACTGAGGACTCATATTCTTCAAACAATTTATCTAGCTTGGTATCCGGTTTGTTACATCCAAGTGTTCGTATGTCAGCAAGTTCAACGTTAAGCTCTTTCATCCAACTTCGGCCAAATATAGAATCAACATTCTGATCAATAATGTATAATTTTCCGTGAAATATTTGATTTTTGTAAGAGCATTTAACGTATGCTACTCCGTAAGGTTTAATTACTTCACCAGTATATGTTCTCATTTTCATGTCTGTGCTGAAAATTTTCTTAGCTATTCCCAAATTTTTGAATTGTTTAAGTGACATGGACGATAGGGTGGCACCTGTATCGAATTCCATCTGTGTTATCTTTTCTTCTAATTTAATTGTAATAATGTATTTATCCGAAATTTCACTTTTTATGAGGTTGATGTTACCCATGCTTTCATTACTGATAGTACTTGTAGAGTCATCTAATTGGTTGGTTGTGGTCCGGCGTAGGCACACTCTTGCTAAATGCCCTACTCTTTGACATTTGCGGCATGTGCTCTTTGCTGCTCCACAGTCATTTGCACGGTGATCTGCTTTGCCACATCTGTAACATTTTCCTTGAAGATCTTTAATGGTAATTATAGACTTTGTTTTTGTAAATAGCGTGGGTGACTTGGAAGGTGAAAACTTGTTACCATCTGGAATTGTAATTTTGTAAATTGGATCTGGGTTATGTTGTATATCTGAAGATATTTTAATATTTTCCATTTTCCCCATTTCTGTTGCTGTTGCCATCAGTACTAATTGTGAGAAAGGTGGTGTATTTCTGTCTTGTAATATCCTTACTCGTATGTCACTATCTTTTAATCCACGAATAAATTGTAATGATAAAAAGTTTTCCATCGTCGTTTTCTTGCAAAAGTTATATTGGAATTCACAGTTTGCGGCAAGTTTTTTAAGTTCCGACGCATATATTGCAACAGTTTCGTCTTGTTTTTGGACTCGTGAAATAAACTTATGTTGAAGCGCCCAAATGCTAGGTTTAGGGTCTATATATTCATTCAAAATATGAGTTAGTTCTTCAAAATTTTTATTAAGTGGATCTTCCGGGGAACATAGGTCGTAGATTCGTTCATGTAATTCAGGTGCAATGGTGCTCAAAAGTGTATACACTTTAATTTTATTGTCTGTAATTCTATTGAGTAAAAAGTATATTGTCAATCTTTTTGCAAAGCACTTAAATGATTCTTTCTCTTGAAAGGGCTGTAGATTAATTTTAGGCGAATTTGAATTTTCCAAAGAAGTACTGGGTAAAATGGCTGTCGGTTCTGGAATCGTAGTGTGAAGTCTTCGAAATGTCAACAGTTTCGTTTTTAAAGTAGTGTGAAATTCTTCAAAATCGTACCTGTAGGTAATTTGTTCTTCCAACTCATTTTCTTCCGTTTCTAATTCTATTTGTTCTTGTAATTCCTGAAATTTTTGTATTGACTTGTCAAGGTTTTGTAGCCGCGATTCAATTTCTTCCAGTGTAATGTTTTCTTGTGTGTTGATGTAATTCAACGTTCTCGTGAGGGTGCCGCGTAAGCTGGCCCGTACTCTCGTGTATTTTTCTTTATTTAAAGGCATCTCGTCGCCAATTTGTTAAATATAAACTATCATGAAAATTAGATTGTATTTATTCACTGTTTATTCATTTAGTAATGACAACGGTTGCTAGGCACTGTTGACACGTGTCATATGGGAAAATGTTTATTTTTTAGTTAGAGATAGGAAAGTTGGCACAAATATAGCTCTATTAAAATATAGACTACTTTTTGTTTCGAATATTAGGGGAGATAGGGGATAAAACCGACCATGAAAGGATGTAGTCCACGCGAACGAAGTCGCGGGCACAGCTAGTACTATATAAAAATAAACAAACTTAGCAATAAAGTGAACTACAGAGTTTATTGCCGAGATCTTCACTGTAAGTTATAGGTTTAGAACAGGAGATAACGTCATTTCTATTAGATAGACGTTTCATACAGGCCTAGGATACGCAATACGTCAAATTTATCGCATGAGACGACAAAAGTTTCGATACTGTTTATTGGCTAATAGCACACCGCACTCGTATTTTCTGCCAATCAACAACTTCTGACGTTTGTTAAGAGCGCGATAAAATTTAGTCGCGTTGCGTATGTTAGGCCTGTTAAACTACTCAATTCATAAATTATGTAGTTACTTATGTAATTGACATGAATAAAACAATTCGGATGCAGTCCTTCAACGCTTATGCGTCAAATGCTAGTCTATATAAATAGTAGCGTGTAAGAACGAGTAAAATAAAAGATGCGCGTGAGTGGCGTTACCGTTAATTGCGCTTAAAGTGTCGCCCCGGGAGATGCGCTGTCGCGACCAATTTAGGGGGACGTACAGTAACTCAGACTTCATAAAAGTAGTAATTCCTTCATAGGGATACGTATCAAAATATTTAATAAGTTACCGCAAAGCATTATTGACTTGCCCATGCATAGATTTGAGACTCAAATCAAAACATGGCTTATGAAAAAGGCTTATTACCTACACTGTACAAGATTTTTTAATGATAAAAATATGTGGAATGGTTAAAATGTCCATCTGCACCTAGATAATCTATATTGTTAATTCAAATATTTTAATGCCAAATTGTGATGTTTGTAATTTATTTTAAAAGAAGATATCTGTTGAGTTTGTTGCGGCGCTTCTTCTCAACAGAACCAACGTCGAGGCGCTGGTTGGAAAAAATAATTGACGTGCAAAAGAATTTATTGTAAATCCACTTGCAGAAATAAATCATTTCATTTTATAACAACGTTAAGGTAAATACTTGCAGTTAGGTTAGTTCTTATGGTAACGACTTAAGCGACAGTACAAAGTATATAATCATAATCATAGTCAATTCATTTATTCATGTTGGTTACAAGTAACACTTATGCATCGTCAAAATGAATATAAACCAAAATTGAAGCTACAGCCGGTTCGGAACCGAATCCTACCGAGAAGAACCCGGCCAGAATCTCAGTAGGTATCCTAATCTTAACAATATTCAGAGCTAGAGAACTTAAAACTATGGTGTGTGAGCGAGCAGTGAGAAATCACGCTGCTGCAATAAAAGCGAAATATCAAAAACGTTTCACAACGCCCAGACACAGATAATCATAAGTCTTTTACTGTGCAAGCCGTCCGGCTTTCGAACGCTCTGCCCGCTGATACTCGACAATCCCTGACTAAGGGAATTTTTAAAATGAGAGTTCGTGATTACTTCTTCTCTCTCGCTATTACAAAAACGATAGTCATGAATTTGTCAATTGCTGAACCATCTTATTTTATTTATCTTCTTAATTTATATATATATTTTTTTATATATACATTATCTGTACTATGGAAATATAAGTAGGTATACTTACCTTAATATTTAAAATTTATATTTATATTTAATTTAATTTGATTGTATATTTAATAGATACCGTAACGCTATTTATAATGCTTATTGTATTGTGTTTTATTATGAATTCTTTATTTCAAGTTATTTTCGCACTTTTTTACTATTACCGAACCCATAAATAAACTTTCTGCATGACCCAAAGGTTGACAGGAAGAGAATGCCCCTAGAAATAAGTCCACCTGTTGTATTTTTGTGTCATAAAGTTTTTAAATGAATAAATAAGTCTCTGGTCTGGGTGTTGTGTTACCACCGTTGTTTCAGATTTCTGTAATACAAGTGCTTAAGCTACTTACCACAGAACAACGTATGTGAAGTTGTCCAATATTTATTTATTTATTTACTACTTAATTCCTGTTTTTCTTCCTTCACTGATTCGTCGCATCATAACAAGAATCCTACATATTTGTTAAGAGTTTACTCTTAACTTGCCCTTTTCTATCGAACGCTTAACAAAATGAAAGCTGCGCCTGAGTGGTGTCAGTGTTAATAGTCCCGAGTCGCCTCAGGAGACGCGCTGTCCTTCTGAATTAGGCGTTAGCTGCGCTAATTTGGTCACGGATTCGAGTCCCGGCTGGGATTAGAAATAAAGTCTAAGCGTCAGTTGCATCCACTTCACTACATATGTAGTATAAAACAAAGTCGCTTTTTCTGTATGTCTCCTCCCAGCCTAATCGGAAAGCAAGAGAGGAACCCACATCGCGATGACAACGGATTTGATATCAAAATATCCTATCTGTAAGCATCGCCATACTGGCCCGCAAGATGTTTCTTCACGCTCCTTTTGAAGGAATCCATGTCAAAGGAAGGAGGAAACATGAGCCGGCAACGAGTTCCACTTCTTTATGGTCCGGCAAAGATAAGAGTTACCGAACTTTTTGGTTCGTGATGGAATATTTTCAACGGTGAAGCGATGACATCGTTTGCCGGCTCTTGTGGTTCTGTGTAGGAGAGGAGAGGGTAATATACTGTCTCGAGTCCATTGCGCGGCTTAGTTTGTGGAATAAAAAATATCCATATTTATGTAAACTTTACAAAAGCACTTATGAATCGTCAGTACAAGTTCAGGGGGTCTACTCTCAAAAACGAAACGAACAAACGAAAGGTTTCGTTTTTGAAGATAAATCAAAAGTTTGCAAATTAAAACCTGGTTTTTGTTTTCTATAAATAATATTTTGTTTTTTGATAACGCCTTATTCGCATTCGAAGTGAGTTGGTTGCGATTTTGAGAATTAAAAATTGCTATCCGTCGTCGTAACCGACATATTTCGTTTTTGGGAGTAGACCTACTGTATTCTACCATTTTCAGAATGTTAGATAGATACACTTTATTGCGCAGATAAATTTACAGAAATTGGCTTTACAGACATAATTAAGTACAATTTAGGGGGTCTTATTGCTAGAAAGCAATCTCTTCCAGACAACCTTGAGGTAGAGGAAAAAGTAGATATCGAGAAACGGGTGCGCCCGTGCAAAATATTTATTGAGGAAAACAAAAATAAATAAATAACATAATATGATAAATACATAAAAAATAAACACAAATAAATAAAAAATACATACATAAATAAATATCAATAAATACATACAAATCCATAAAGTATTTACGGTTTAAACAAACATATAGAATAAACATATGAAATCAGATTAAATACCAACAAAAGCTTAGCTTAATTTTAACACTTTGATAAAGAAGTTCGCGTTTAGTTAAGAGAAAGAAATAAAGATTTTACTCTTGATTTGAAAATGGGAAGGGACTCAGATTCCCTGATAGATAAAGGAAGGGAATTCCATAAGCGTATGGACTAATAAATATAATGTTGTGTAATAGGTATAATGTTGATGATGCCGAGAAGAACCCGCAAGAAACACGGCACTTATGTGCTCTTTTCAAAATAACAATATTTAATTATACTAGGTAGGTACTAAAAAATATATACAGTGTTACATTTAGGAAGGTCGATACATGCTTCGTGCTCCAGGTTGCTTTAGTTAAGTTGACGATATAAATATTTGATACGTGCCCACTTGCTAAGGGGGGATGGAGTAGTCATCCCTACTAATATTATAAATGCGAAAGTAACTCTGTGTGTCTGTTACGCTTTCCTGCTTAAACCTCTCATCCGATTTTGATGAAATTTGGTATAGGTATACGTTGAATCTCAAGAACGGACATAGGCTACTTTTTATTAGAAAATAAGGGGGGGAGGGGGGTAATACCACCTTTGGAAGTTTATATGGAAAAATGTTTATTTTTGAAGTTAGAGATACGAAATTCGGCACAAATATAGCTCGAAACTTGGATTAAAATATAGACTACTTATTGTTTCGAATATTAGGGGAGAAAGGGGTAAAACCGATCATGAAAGGATGTAGTACACGCGAACAAAGTCGCGGGCACAGCTAGTGCTCAATAATGCCCGGTTCCAATATTTGAAAATCCGTTCTAGTTACGGGTTATCTAAAAACGACTGGAGGATAACTGATGACAGCTGGTATGGAAAGTAAATTATGGAACGTTGTTACCGACTCATCGGTGGAAGAGAAACGAAACGTACGTGGAAAATATTCCATCACGAACCAAAAAGCTCGGTAACTCTTATCTTTGCCGGACCACAAAGAAGTGGAACTCGTTGCCGGCTCATGTGTTTCCTCCTTCCTTTGACATGGATTCCTTCAAAAGGACCGTGAAGAAACATCTTGCGGGCCAGTATGGCGATGCTAACGGATAGGATATTTTGATATCAAATCCGTTGTCATCGCGATGTGGGTTCCTCTCTTGCTTACCATCAGGCTGGGAGGAGCCAATATACTGCGCTACTATAAAAAAAAAGGAATAGTAATTTTGAATCATACAATATTGAAACCTGGCATGAAACGTCACTGGGGTAGTGATATGGCGGGTCGTAACATTAACTTCAGAATGGTTGAGTGAAGCGACGGCTGGCACATACGTCATGCTTGCGAACAGGCGCCAGGGGACTGGTCTGCTCCTTCTCACAAATAAATACATTTTTTTTACTCATTAAAAGAAAAACTATATGACACGGTCTGAAGTGATATACATGTCGCAAGCATATTGAGTAAATCCGCCGTTTACATACGGCGTCGTCAGTTTAAAAACGAATGCTGGTTTGTAAAATACCGAGGACAAAATGTCATTATGTATAATGACGCGGCAAATTGAAGTATAGCTTGACAAAGCTAGGGTGACCATACAATTTGGTTTGCAAAGGACAGTATTATTTAAATTAAAAAAACTAAAGAACTGTAAATTTAATAGTGTTAAAAATATGTAATGTTTCAAATATATATGAAATCCCTAGTAAATGACTTTCCTACTGTTTTATTTTTTAATGATTATAATATTAGGTATTACAAATGAGCTAGACATGGCGCTTTGCCGGCCGCTGCCGCGGCACGCTCGCTCGGCTTGCGCTTCACTTTATTCACTAAACTAACCTAACCTAACTAATGGAATCGTTAATTACTTCAATTAACTTTAGGTTAAGTAATTGATATTCAATAAATGTCCTTTTTGTTACTTGAATATTTCAATGAAGTAGGTCTAATTTGTCCAAATAGTATTTTATTCATGGTCACCCCAAAACTACAACAAACTGTTGTCATTTTGCCTGATTTTGCATTCGGCATATTACATATCAGCGAGCGTTTTTAAACTGACGACGCCATATTTAAACGGCGCATTTATTCAAAATGCCTGCGACATACACATAGTAATAAGTTAGATACTGCTACTGTAACAAATCTACTGAGTTTCTTACCGGTGTCTTCTCGGTAAATATAGGTTCCGAACTGGAAGTAGAGTCACTTTGTTTTGTGACCAATGACGATTCGTAAGTTATAATATGTAACCTACACAAATAAAGAAATATTTGAAAAAAAAAAAAAAGATTATTTTTGATTAGAGTAGATTCATACGTTTTTTATTTTTAATAAATACTATGCATAGGGAACTGGGTAATATATTCAGGCACATGTTCACTTATTTGAGTCTTACAGGCCCAGCATACGCAATATGTCAAATTGCATGTATTGTATAATAATAATTGTTAACATTCTAACGCCACTCTTATGCGTGGGGAACTAGCAGGAGCCAGGGCTATTGCTATTTTCCCGGGCATTGAGAATACCAGCGCTGCTGCGGTGTTTTACATGCCGTAGCAGCATTTGCTGAGGTGAACCCAAGTTGGCCTCACACGATACCTTATGTTTTATGTAGACTGTCTAATATTGTGTGTGTTCAGTAATTGGCTACTTGACAGTTTTTGAAAAAGTATTGTAAAATGTGCGCCCGTTTATTTTATATCCCAATCAATTCGATTTATCTGAAAATAATCTAAATAACCAGAGAAAAATAAGATTTTGTGTAACACATTTAAAAAGCGCGCGAAAACGCCTAGTCGCGTCACTGTTGCAATTATGACGTCAACGTCCTAGACAACGAACCGATACGCATAGGAACGACTTAATTAAGATAAACGGAAAATGTTTCAATAAATTCTTTATACTATTAGAGACACAATAATTCAATTTAATCGGTAAAATAATCATTGTTTCGTCACATTAAAATAAATATTTTTCGCCGACAGCTGTCATTTCCGAATTGCAATGGTGGTTTCCGTTTCGGTTCTTTTGTTCCACAGATAAAAAAACTAAAATTTATTTTGCAAAAATAAAATACTAACTATGATTTTAATTAAAAAGTAAAAATGTAAAATGATTACTTAACTAATAAGCTAACATATCTAACACTTTTCATATTTTATTGTTAACACTGTCAAGTAGCCAATTGTGTGATCGTCAATAAATAATTTTTTCTTTCTTTTCTTTCTTTCTTTCAAATTTATCGCATGAGACGACACCGCACTCGTATTTTTGGCCAATCAGCAGCTGCCGCACTGACTTCAATCGATTTTGACGTTTATTAAGAGCGCGATAAAATTTAGTCGCGTTGCGTATGCTAGGCCTGTTAAACCCACAAAGGAATAACTTTTTTTTTTTGAGGGGGGGAGAATGCATTTGTGCACCGTACCGCTGTCGTGGGGACGACAGCGGCGTGTGTGGGACTCCCCCGCCCAGAAGGGGCAGGGACTACCCGAACTAAAAAAACCCCCCCACGCTCTCATCGCCTTTGGTTGGTGCCATGGGAAAAACGGTGGAAACCACAACAGCCACGGACAAAGGAATAACTTATCTTATACAGCCTCAACTTAGACAAGTTGGATGTTGTGGGCAAGATGAATGGCAAAAGGCGAAGAGGTCGTTCACCTCTCCGTTGGTCAGACCAAATAAGGGACGTGACTGGACTCACTCTGCCGAATGCCATAAGACAAACCGAAGATAGGGAAGAGTGGAAAGACCTTATCAACGCCTCGGTAAAGGCATTTCAAGAAAGGCACGACCTTCAGCAATGAAGACCACGATGAAGAATTCATCATTTGTTTATTCAAGTAGGTTACATATAATAACACTTTCGAATTTGTCATTGTATATAATGCAAAGTGATTCTACTTCCGGTTCGGAACCTATATCTACCGAGAAGATACCGGTAAGAAACTGAGCAGATTATTTACAGTGGCAGTATCTAACTTATAGCTATGTGTAGAACACTTTGGACCAAGTCATATAGTTTTATTTTGATGAGTGAAAAAAAGCATTAAGTATTATGTTATTTTAAGAGGTAAACTAGAGCAGTTTACCTCTTAAAATAACATAATAGAGTTCTAGAGTTAAATATTGTGTGACTATTTAGAGATGGTTAAAACTAGATAATACACACAGAATTACAGTAATCTACTAAACATGCCTCGCACCACGGATCTACGGAATTAACTCTTTAATCTAAGCTCAGGTCCGTTCGTCTGTCTGTCACGCTTTTAGGATTATCCGGGATTTATTGGCGTCGGGAAACGGGGGCTGGTGTACTTGTGACATATTTGGCGTCACGTTCTGTGATATCTATATTATATAAAGCTTCTATATATATACCTACTAGCTGTGCCCGCGACTTCGTTCGCGTGGACTACATCCTTTCATGGTCGGTTTTACCCCTATCTCCCCTATTATTCGAAACAAAAAGTAGTATATATTTCAAGTTTCGAGCTATATTTGTACCAAATTTAATATCTTTAACTTAAAAATGTATATTTTCTCATATAAACTCTCAAAGGTGGTATTACCCCCATTTCCCCTTATTTTCTAACAAAAAGTAGCCTGTGTCCGTTCTTGAGGTTCAACGTATACCTATGCCAAATTTAATTAAAATCAGTTGAGATGTTTAAGCGGACAAGCGTAACAGACGGAGTTTCTTCTGAGAGATGCCGAATATATTTAGAACTACATACTTATCGGCCCATGGTACATTCGTTGCAGAAATGTTTGAAAACCACGGAATCGAAGACACCTGGCATCTTAATCGATTTTATTATTTTTATAGTATTAAACGCCGAGCAAGTTCGGCAGAGGGCACTTACCGGAGGCTAACGGTTGATACAACAGAAAAATTTCATCGCCTACGATAACGTGCGGTTAGCTCAATTGGTAAGAGCAGCACGCGCGATACGTGAAAGTCGTGGGTTCGATTCCTGGGTGGGTACTTTCGAAAACGAAACGAACAAACGAAAGGTTTCGTTTTTGAAGATTATTCAAAAGTTTAGGAATGAAGACGTGGTTATTGATTTGCATAAATAATATTGAATTTTTTGAAAACGCTTAATTTGCATTCGAAGTGATTTATTTATGACTAGCCGTGCCAGCGACTTCGTTCGCGTGGGCTACATACTTTCGTGGTCGGTTTTATCCCTATTTCCAAGCTCGCTCTCGGACCTCCCGCCTTTTTATACCCTACCGCCGCCGCGACCCGTGTCGAGCGCGGCAACCGTTACACAAAAATAATCCTTATAGCATGATTCAGTATTCACGTGCGACGGCGCGATGGCTTATTTCATGTATAAGTTTGGTGTTTCTATACCGATTTCTATGATTTTTTTTTTATTGAATAGGTAATAATGATAACTTTTTTAAATTAGGGATGAATGAGAGTATTATAAACGTAAGAGTAAACAAATATAATCAGAATGCTCCGAACTGCTAAGCTATCAGGAGTTACACGTGTTATTGTGAGTCAACCATAAAAGATAGACATATGCTGTTGCGGGATATTTTTTAGTCAATTTTATGTAAAATATTTCTGTCATACATAATTTCTATGTAACTTTAACCATTAAGGCTGCACACGCGACGGAAGCTTAAAAAATGGAGTAACTTCTCCCGTTTTCCCAACATTTCCCTTCACTACTCTGCTCCTATTGATCGTAGCGTAATGAAAAGTATACTATAACCTGCCCAGAAGTATGAAGAATAATTGTACCAACTTTCGTTAAAATCCGTCGAGTAGTTTTTGTTTCTATAAGGAACATACAGACAGACAGACAGACAGACAGACAGACAGACAGACAAAAATTTTACTGATTGCATTTTTGGCATCAGTATCGATCACTAATCACCCCCTGATAGTTATTTTGAAAATATATTTCATGTACAGAATTGACCTCTCTACAGATTTATTATAAGTATAGATTATGAAGATTAAAAATTGCCATCCGCTGTCGGATCCGACATATTTCTTTTATGGGAGTAGGCCCCCTGCGTCGCAAGGGGAGATAAAAATTTTCTGTTTCTAATATTTCAAGTTCGCTAGTACGGCGTTAAGTACTATAAAAATAATAAAATCGACTTGAAAAAAAAACTTTAAGGCTAATGGGGCTGCCTCGTTTCTGCAGTGCGTCAGCCATGTTAGCGGAGGCACGCACGGACAGTTTTTCAGCTGTACTGCGCAAAAAAGTGGCCTCCTTGTTGCACAGAGTGCGGGGGGGTACCAACACCATCCTGAAAATCATTGCAAGTAGGCAGCATGTCTGCCCCATTATGTGGCACATGTGCAAATCGTGTTCTTCGCAAATAATCATAAACCCAAATAGACCTAAGTTGTCTGAATAAATAAATAAATAATGGGTTTAAGTCGACAAATAGACAGTTCAAATAGATAGTTACGCCTTTTCATAGAATGGTATGGAACAAGCACTGTAATTGGTTGCTCGCGCTCTCTGCATCCTTGAATACGGTATTCGTTCAGGTGCTAGCTAACTTTTGTAAGCTACGCCCACCGTGCCTTACTTTTCGTGGTGCCATTTTTAAGCGTTAGAAATGTTTCTATATTTTTTTCGTTCTCTGGTTGATCTCAATAAAATTTGCATCGCCATGGTCAGAATTATCCGAGACTGGAATCTCTATGAGGTATACTAAAAATATTACCCATAAGTAGGTACTCTTTACGCACGGACGAATTCGCGGGAAAAAGCTATAGTGCTTTATATTTCCCTTTCCTGGATACGGTTAACTCAATTTAAGAGCAAAATGTTCCCAAATACATCCCATTAATGCGTTACATCTCTCCCGAGGGACCAGTAACGTGGAAGGGGCGATTTTATTGGTTTTCGTAATTTAGTAAACGTTTTCAGTTATTTTTGATGTAGCCATGTTTAAGTGAGCATAAGTAACTAGCTGTTATAAACTTTAAGGCTTGCGCGTTCCGTTTTAAACATTTAAAATAATTTAACGGGTCAAAACGCGATACAAGTTGTGCCGACCTACGACATTACCTACAAGTCGACACAAATACAGCGTCAGCAGAATTGGCGTAGTAAACAACGCTCCATACGTAATGCGTGACATCGATATCCTACATCGCGATATCAGAGTTTTCGTCGCCACTAAGTATATATACAACGAACCAAGATTGGTAGTTGGGCCTTGGTCCCCGAGCAGATAACACCTAGCTCGGCGGAAGTACTTCCACTTTTAGTAAAGAACATACGTTCCTTACAAAGTAAAGGTGGATGAAGATTTGCAAGCTCTCCGAACAGACGAAGGCGAGCGAGACCAGTCAGCGTGAGCACGGTTGGTGCAACCTAACCGAAACGTCGGGCAGTAAGTAGCTCGTATTAATTACTAAATAAAAATGGTGTCGCGTTTTGACCTGTTAAATTATTTTAACTAGCTGTTAACTAGGACTAAGTTATATCACGGGATATAAGGTATATAAAAATTTATTGTAATTTGTGTATCTAAACGCTCATTGAATTCTTTACCTTTACCTATCAGACTATCTAAGTCCCTTCCCATTTTCAAATTCAGGGTTAAATCCAGTGAACGCCAAAAACATGGCAGAATTCCTGTCACACTGACTTCATTCGAATATCGACACAAACACACACAAATGTAAAGCACACAAGCAATAGATACGCAATATAGGAAAAAAGTATCGACACTTGAAATAAAACTTTAAGTCTAACGCGTTTAAGTCGACAAACAAACTGTTCGTTAGTTACGTCAATTCATAGAATGGGAAGGAACAAGCGCTGTAATTGGTCCGCGCCTGTGACTCGCTGCGTCCTTGGAAATGGTATTAGTACAAGCGCTAGCTCACTTTTGTAAGCCACGCCCACCGTGCCTTATTTTTCGTGGTGCCATTTTCAAGTGTTAAAAATGCTTCTATGTTTTTTCGTTTACTGGGTAATTCTACTTTCTGTCAATCAATTAATGTTACTATTGTCCTCTATCTTAAATTTCAGCAAAAGGAAAGTTTTTAAGAATGTAATGTATTGTTAAATGTGAATGGGTTGACTGGTAAATAATGATATGTAAGAGTATATTCTTTTTGTAATTTTAAGTGGGTATACTTAAGTATTGTGATGCACTGAAAACTACGGAACCCTACACTGAGCGTGGCCCGACACGCTTTTGGCCGGTTTTTATACCAAAATATCGTGAACGAAGTCGCTGGCAACAGGTAGTCGGGTTTTAATATTGACCTTATGAGCTTGTATTCCACCGTGTTTTTGAAAAAGGTGGTGGGTTTGATTCCTGCTCAGGACAAACCCTCGTGTGATAACATTTGTGATTGTTATTGTGTCTGGGTGTTTGTTAATGTGTTTACGTATGTATTGTGGTATCATCGCTTCTTCTGGTTTCAATAACACAACCCCTAAGCTTAACCTTCGGATAAGCTCAATGTATAAGGATGTCTGATATTTCACAACCTCCGTAGCCGGCAAGCGTGCAGGATTTTAAAGTCACGACATCTTTGAAGATCCGGGGTTCGATTCCACGTCGGATCAATGTGAAACACGAATTTTAAATGTCTCGGGTCTGGGTGTTGTGATACCGTCGTTGTTTGTGAGCGCTGGAACACAGTGCTTTAACTACTTTTTAATCAAGTTAAATATTTCTTTAGTCAAGTAGATTACTGTATAACACTTTTGAATCGTCATTAAATACAATTCAAAGTGATTCTACTTCCGGTTCGGAACCTATATCTACCGAGAAGACACCGGTAAGAAACTCAGCAGATCAGTTATTACAGTAGTATCTCACTTATAGCTATTTGCCGACCAAGTCATATAGTTTTGTTTTGGTGAGTGAATAAAGCTAAATGTGAATAATTAATGTATTTATTTTAAGAGGTAAGCTGGAGCAGACCAGTCCCCAGAGGTGGCGCCTGTTTATAAGCATGGCGTATGTGCCAGCCATCGCTTCACAAAATCAGAGTAATTTATGTATGTCATGTTGTCCAATATTTATATCCCTCCTAATCCCTACTAATATTATAAATGCGAAAATAACTCAGTCTGTCTGTTACGCTTGCCCGCTTAAACCTCTCAACCGATTTTGATGAAATTTGGTATAGGTATACGTTGAACTTCAAGAACGAACAGGCTACTTTTAAAAACTACGTTAATGTTATGAAATTTGGCACAAATATAGCTCGAAACTAGGATTAAAATATAGACTGCTTTTTGTTTCGAATATTAGGGGAGATAGGGGTTAAACCGACCATGAAAGGATGTAGTCCACGCGAACAAAGTCGCGGGCACAGCTAGTATTAATATACTAGCAGGCCTGCCGTATATTCATTGTTACAAAAAATTTAATAAATGAAATACTGCTTGATCTATGTTGTGCAAACATCACATAAACCATCTACTAAATTAAGTTGACGATCTCGGTGGCGCAGTGGCTAAGGTAGGCGCCCAAAGCGATTCCCGGTCAGGTCAATTTGGAAAACGAACTTTTCTCAATTGACTTGGTTCTGGGTGTGCTGGGATGTCGCCCCCAGTTAGTATCCGTCGTCTGGTACTTATAGTACAAGGTAAACCCTTAGTTTGAGACCAGGTGATTGGTGTGATTGTCTGGCGCATTTATTTATTTATAAATAGTACGTACAAAGTCTAAACATTATTGGTTTGTATAGGAGAGCCCGTTCTTGAGTATAAAATTACAACGATAAGTGATATTGATTTATACATCGCACAAGGGCACAATTGCAGTTTTGCAGCACAATTTTACAGGAGAGCCATTTTAAGATACTTTTTGCTTTAGTGTGGTCTAGATCTGTTATCATTACTCTAAAGATGTCCTCCTTTGCAAGACATAAACTATATACTATATTCTTTTTAGACATGTGCTTTACAAGAATAAAGAACTTTCAGTTTTTTTATTAGTTTTGTTTTTAAGACAGTTGTGCCCTTGTTCTACGAAGGTGCGATATATGATACATATAAGGTATACTAGCTGTGCCCGCGACTTCGTTCTCGTGAACTACAGGGTTTTTCCAGTTTTTTCCCGCTAACTCTCGTTCCCGTGGGAATTTTGCAATAGCCTGTTGCAACTAAGCTTTAAGTTGACTAAGGTACCTGCATGCCAAATCCCAAGCGTCTAACTTGAGCGGTTTAGATTTTTCATACAAAATGATTTTCCCGCTAATCTCGTTCCGGTGGGAATTTCGGAAATTCCGTGCACCTCTACGGTACCTAAGCTACGTCCTTTCCAAATTTCAAGTGCCTGCGTTTAGCCGTTTAGGCTGTACGTTGATATCTCAGTCAGTCAGTTTCTCCTTTTATATATTTAGTTTGTTATTCAATGTGGTATTGGTTGTGTGGTCCGATATTTGTAACTTAGGCTGCTCGTGCGGCTTTTGACCAGACGTATACTTACTTTTCGTAATCTTCGTCGCTCTCTCAAAGTGGCCGCTTTCCGCCTATCCACAGCTGCTGTTTTCCGTTTACAGGCCTTACAAGCCCAAGCTAAACATCTCCTGCTAGGGCCCAACACGTGTTGGACGTGCCCTTCCTCCTTTTCGACGCCATCTTGGGCCTCAACCATTTTACTTTCGTCTTTCACTTGACAGCACTTGTCGTTATTTTCGCGCTCTTTCTCGAATTCAAACTCTTTGTAGTTGTTCGTATAGTTCTCGTAGATGGTGTTGTAACTCATTTTCGGTTTTGGAACATGGATACGGTCTAATGTTTTGGTGTTTTTTTTTGTTTCTAAAGTTCGTAGCTTGGTCGCAAATAAAAACTAACTCACAATTGTTATACCGTTTTACGAATTACATCACAAATATTAATAAACGTGATTTATGATTAACAAACACTTTTCTGTCAACAACTACATTTTTCACTAAAATATACTAAAGTCTTCACTTAAAAAAACAAGTAAAAACTCCTTTTCTTTAGAAAAAAAAAACGTTTTCGAAAATGGCTGCTTTCCGCCGTTGAAAAACCCAAAAATGGCGGTTCGCGCCAATTTTTGACAGCTGACAGGCCTGAGCGCGCGCTCCAAACTTTTTTTTTCGAGCGGCGCGGCCCGCGACGCAGGCGACACTGATTTCAGAGGGTGAGATTTGAGAAAATAATGTTTAGCTATTAATACACTGTCTAGCAGCTTGCGTTGAGAGAAGCCAATTTATTAGTGTTTGGATTGAAATTGATGCCGGCAATATTTTTCCGTTGAATTTGTTGCGTTGAAAGCTTGGAGACATTTTTATACGCGGCTCGTTTTCGTTTTGTGAATCGATTTTTAATGTGGCCAGCTCGGTAGCCATAAATATGACTGGTTAGAGATTCTGAATACAAATTTTGTGTGATATTTTCAATGTTTTTGATATAAATAAATTAAAGCTATTACGAATCTGTTTAGTTTTTCCTCCTTACTAATTTAGTTACAGTAAACGCATAGCTAATTTCCTGAATAATCATTGGATGTATAAAAACAATGTGACGGGAATTTTGCCAAATTTTAGGTCGAAATTAACAGTTATAAATGCGCCAGACACAGCATATTGATCTTTATCCAATATATTTTCGCAGTGATAATTTGTTAGGGCAGTCAGACGTCATTGTTTAAAAATATATAGGTAAGACTAGCTGCTGCCCGCGTCTTGTTTTACGTATGTTTCGTGTAAAAAAGTATCCTTTATGTTAATCTAGTGTCTCATCCTTCTTCTTTAATCTAAATCCATTTTGTAATTTTTGCTAAAAAGCTAAAAAGAGTAACACTTATAGGTAGGTACATCTAGACATCGAGACATACAAAAATCCCGACAAACTTTACGTCTACATTAATTAAGTATTAGTAGGATTTTAAAAGATTTGTATTTTTTAACATTTTTATTTTGTGACAAAAACGTCCGCGCTTTTTTTCTTAAATTTCAAAATGAGGTTATACTATCGCAACTCTACTCGGAAATAGCACAGCGATACGAATAGCGATTAAAAGAATGTCGCTATATCTTTTGAATTATTTTCGCCCACCCATCACGTAACAAGAAATATATTATAACTAGCTGACACGGCGAACGTCGTAACGCATATTCTTTGAAAAGTTTCTAACCTTTTAAACCTTCCCTGAACCTCCACAATTGGCTACTATTAGCTACTTGACAGTTTTTGAAAAAGTTTTGTAAAATATGTGCCTGTTTATTTTATATCCCAAGCAATTCGATTTATCTGGAGAAAATGAAACTTGTCTGAGACATTTAAAAAGCGCCAAGTCCCGTGACTGTTAAAATTATGACGTCAACGTTCTATACACCAAACCGGCAAATAAAATATTAACTATGCTTTAAATAAAAAAAATAAATAAATAATAAGCTAACATATCCAACACTTTTAGCGAAATCGGTCTGGTGGGTTCACCTTTGAGTGAAATTAAAAAAAAATATAGTTACGCCGAAGTTCATATGTCAAATTATAATTTTTTTAATTACAAATTCAAATTACTAATTGCACAATATTATGGTTTTACATAATACAGGACTACATGTGACGCCCTCCTTGGGCATGGAAATTTGATTAAAACAAATAAAACTTAAACAAAACAAAATTAAAATATGACAGGCCAAACATACCGAATATGATTGAAGGACTGTATGCTGGTGTATATAATAAATAATTATGGAAACTGGTTAAAAATATTAAATTTAAAAAAGCAACATAACAACCAAATATGCAAAAATAACCTTAGACGTATTAAAAGGCAATAACATATCAAGTAAAAAGCAAATGAATCCCTACTAATATTATAAATGCGAAAGTAACTCTGTCTGTCTGTGTGTCTGTTACGCTTTCCTGCTTAAACCTATCAACCGATTTTAATGAAATTTGGTATAGGTATACGTTGAATCTCAAGAACGGACATATGCTACTTTTTATTAAAAATAAGGGGGGAGGGGGGTAATACCACCTTTGGAAGTTTATATGGAAAAATGTTTATTTTTGAAGTTAGAGATATGAAATTTGGCACAAATATAGCTCGAAACTTGGATTAAAATATAGACTACTTTTTGTTTCGAATATTTGGGGAGAAAGGGGTAAAACCGACCATAAAAGGATGTAGTCCACGCGAACGAAGTCGCGGGCACAGCTAGTAATACATAAATAGACTTCAAACAGGTGCGTTGTGCACACCGAATATATCAATTTTTTTTTAAATGTTATGGCTATGCACGGCTTGTGCTTGAGCTAGTACCAGTAAAAGGTTGGGAAATGTAATGAGGATCAAAAAGTAAAGAGAAATTAGGATGCGAAAAAGTGAAGGAAAAGATCAGGAAAGTTGGCGACAATATGATACAAATAATAAGGAAAGAATGAGGATGGTGGAATTTATAAATGCGTTATAATTTAATCTTATTTTTGATAACATAGAATGATATTAAATGGTAAATATCATAATATTACGAAAACAGTAAACATATTATTGATGTAAATAAATAAATGAAATAAATGCGCCAGACAATCACACCAATCACCTCTCTCGTCACGTCACGTCATCACGTCTCACACTAAGGTTTCCCCTTGTACTATGAGTACCAGACGACGGATACTAACTGGGGGCGTCATCCCAGCACACCCAGACTCAAGTTAATTTAGAAAAGTTCGTTTTCCAAATTGACCCGACCGGGAATCGAACACAGGACCTTTCGCGCTTTGGCCTTGTGGTCGTCATGTGGGGAAGGGAACACGGAGGGAAACCAGAGAATCTAAAAATGATGATCTGTTATTTATTTTTATTTATTTAAAAACTTTATTGCACAAATAGGTACAACAGGTGGACTTAATGCTAGGGGCATTCTCTACCAGTCAACCCTTGGGTCATGCAGATAGTTTGTATAGGGGTGCGGTAACATGGGAGAAAAAAAAAAAGAAATCATTTTAAACAACAATAAATTAAGCATTAAAAATAACATTACGGTATCTTTTAAATATACGATAATAATACACATACTATATAAATTAATTAGAATATAATATATAAAATATGAAGGTATACTTAGATTTACATAATATTAATAATTTATATATAAAAACAAATATCTACATAACTATAAATTCAGAAGATAAATAATATAGTTATATTTAGTACAACTGAAGAAGATATGATTTAAGTCACCAACACCGCCACCACATTCGCACATCGGACTGTCAACTATACGAAACATGGCTAAACGTGCAGGGGAACAAACATGCCCTAATCTCATACTTATCAAATTCAAATTCAATTTTTGTTTATTCAAGTAGGTTACATATAATAACACTTTCGAATCGTCATTGTATAATGCAAAGTGATTTTACTTCCGGTTCGGAACCTATATCTACCGAGAAGACACCGGTAAGAAACTCAGCAGATTAGTTACAGTGGCAGTATCTAACTTATAGCTATGTGTAGAACACTTTGGACCAAGTCATATTGTTTTATTTTAATGAGTGAAAAAAAGCATTAAGTATTATGTTATTTTAAGAGGTAAACTGGAGCAGACCAGTCCCCAAAGGTGGCACCTGTTCACAAGCATGAACGTATGTGCCAGCCATCGCTTCACTCAACCATATTGAAGGGAATGTAACGACCCGCCACATAGCGCCACCACCCCAGTGACGTTTTAGTGAGCATGACTACTCCAGTTCCCCTTAGAACGCAACCATTTAACAAAAATTTAGATCATCAACCTAACTATAGGACCTGGAGCACGAAGCATGAACCTACCTTTATCTTATTCAGATAAATACAAATAGCATTATCATTATAATAAGTCCATCATAAAATAAACAAAAAAAAATTTAATGTCATTTCTTAAACTTATATACTATAACTAGCGGCCACCCGCGACTTCGTCCGCGTGGATTTCGGTTTCCATACAAACTTTCACCCCCCTTTTCACATTTTCCATTATTTCTTCGCTCCTAATAGTTGCAGCGTGATGTTATATAGCCTAAAGCCTTCCTCGATAAATGGTCTATTCAACACAAAAATAATTTTTCAATTCGAACCAGTCGTTCATGAGATTTGCGCGTTCAAACAAACAAACTCTTCAACTTTATAATATGAGTATAGATACTCGTGGTACCTATTTTTCCAAAATTAATTTTAAAAAGCCACGGTTTTAATGGAATTTCACTCTGTACTTGTCTATAGTGCTTTCTTTTGATTTGTGTTCTCCCAATTATTTAACCAAGACTTTTGTAGAAACACTTTGGCTACATTGACTAGGTCCTCACAAAAATTTTTGTATGGCGTTAAATCCAACATATAGAATTAAATACTTAAATTTAATAACCAGAGACAGCCTATACGAACTACCTTCTTTCTGGTCAGCTTATCAAATTCTTTTGGTTTTCAAAAATTGGATTAGTGGTGAAAAAAAAACACGTTACTTTTTAGGTAGTACGTACGTTTTTTTTTATTGTAGCGCAGTATATTGACTCCTCCCAGCCTGGTAGTAAGCAAGAGAGAAACCCACATCGCGATGACAACGGATTTGATATCAAAATATTAAATAAATTGTAAATAAAAATTGATGATGGTACTCCGCATCAAAGTTCAGTGAAGAGGTGTGAAAAGTCACAAAATCGTAAAAAGTGTGAGTATGTGACGTCACGCTTATTTAAATTCAATAATAATAATAATAATAATATAATCATTTATTCTCTCTCTTAAAAGTAGTACAAAAAATAAAATAAAATAATAATCATTAAAACACAACATTCAAAAATAATTGGGCTTACACTACTTTTGTGAGAGACTGGTGTCCATACTAGGGTAGTCCCTGTGTAACGGATCGCCAGGCCCCCACCCTCTGGTAAATAAGGAGTGTTGTATGTTAAATTCAATGTACCTATCTTAGTAAATTATAATTTTCGTGATAAATAAAATATACGTGTCTCCTATTGTTTTTATTGTTTTGTAATCTAACTGTTGGAAACATTCATTTTTAGTAATCTGCCGTTTCAGTAATGTTTTTCCAAGAGTTACAAACATCTTTACAATCGAATTTTCACGATTATATTTTAGAACTAACTGAGCCGATAGTCGTTGACCTGTCTCAAAGACGACTATTTAATTCGAATTGTTTTTCACCGACGACGACAAATTTTCTGATTTTCCGCGCAATTTGTTTTTTTTTCTTTCATAAGAGTCTTCACTTCACAATGACAAACACAACTAAACAAATAAAGTGTAATTTGTTTTTTTTTTCTTTCATAAGAGTCTTCACTTGACAATGACAAACACAACCAAATAAAAAAAGTGTAAGTGGCTACTTGACAGTTTTTGAAAAAGTATTGTAAAATGTGCGCCCGTTCATTTTATATCCCAAGCAATTCGATTTATCTGGAAATAATCTAAATAACCAGAGAAAAATGAGATTTTGTGTAACACATTTAAAAAGCGCGCGAAAACGCCAAGTCACGTCACTGTTGCAATTATGACGTCAACGTCCTAGACAACGAACCGATACGCATAGGAACGACTTAATTTAGATAAATGGAAAATGTTTCAATAAATTCTTAATACGATTAGAGACACGATAATTCAATTTAATTGGTAGAATAATCATTGTCTCGCCACATTTTAATAAATATTTTTCGCCGACAGCTGTCATTTCCGAATTGCAATGGTGGTTTCCGTTTCGGTTCTTTTGTTCCACAGATAAAAAAAGTAAAATTTATTTTGCATAAATAAAATACTAACTATGCTAAATGATTTCTTAACTAATAAGCTAACATATCTAACACTTTTCATATTTTATTGTTAACACTGTCAAGTAGCCAATTGGTTCAGCCGTTCACGTGTGATGGCGTGACCAAAGGAAATAGGGATTCATTTTTATAAATAATAAATGGACTTGCAACTACATAATTTTGTAAATTTTGACAAGTAAAAATCATAGGCTGGACATGGGCTGGACAATACTCGATTCCTTTGCGTGACTACACTGACGTCACGGCGCTGTGTGCGACACGGGAGGGCGGGCGCATGCGCCGTGGACCACTGAGGCTGACGCGAAACAGCAGCAGTAATGGAGTCGACAATATTATTTATTTTTGAATCTTGACATTATTCCCAAATAATTTTAAGGAAGCAATGCCGTAAAAGGGAGTTTTACCTCCGCTTCATAAAGTTTTTGCTTACTATCTTTTAAAATAAAATATTGAAATGCTCCAAAACGATTAAATGGTAAGTTTGTCGAAAGGTGAAATTGTGAGGTCAAATTTTAAAATTGATTCAATAGTTTCTAAGATTAGCACGTTTTTGCACGTTCACTTTTGTTTAAAACAATCAAATTATAAAAATATTTAAATAAAACTTTGGAACCCCACGTTGGGCGCCATATATATCGTATTATTCCTTTTTTTGTCACTTTCATCTAAATTCTGCATTTGATCTTAATTGATTGGATCGTGACTTTTTATTAATACATATCTTAGCTAATTTCAGGACCGGAAACTTTGTGTAAGATGAATGAAGCGAACAATTATTAAAATATAAGCTACATAAGTCACGGCTACAGTTCATATTTACGTAACAATTTGCTTATACATTTGGTAAACGCCACGCCAATATCATGTTTACACTTACCTAACAAAAGATAAAATATGTCTTCAATAGGAACTAATGTTCTACTTCTTTAGATTGTGTTCTAAATTAATCGAACCTTCTCTAATTTCACGCATTTCCAAATATATTTTATTCAAAATAAAACTAGACACGTTTGTAAAAAAAACAATAATTCATTTCAAAGGTATGATTGGATGGATCTCAAAGTTGCATTTTGAGATCCAAAAAAAAATCACACCTCACCTACTCCACAGCTCCCCTGTTCCGGTGCACAACATCCCCGTTGATCGGGGTGGATCCGCAAAGCAAGGGCACTCTCGCCATAAAATTATCAATAAAAAAATATAGTGCAAAACAAATATCCCTTGAACAAACAAAATATTGTAACTAAATTCCTAAAATACATGTGCGTTTAAAAAGAAGGCAAATACAGTGAAAACTAACCAAAGGAATTTGGTACCACGGAATGTTGAAGGTGAGTTAACGATTTTTACTATTCTTATTTTTAAACCGCTTCGAACCTATTTTTAAACCGACCTCCTTGCAATCAAAAATTATACGTCAACCGTTATTAGATTTTCAAACTTTTTCATTTACTTTTTTATTATTTTATGTCATCCTTTTTGCGAACGAATTCCGTTGCGAGAAATCTCTTGGGTATTTTTTCATAGACAATTTGCGATTAAAAATGCACTATGTACCTTTTGCAGTCTACATATTTAATGATATTGGCTATACCACCTGAAAATCGAACTAAGTGTGACCTAATTCTGTAAGATGACATTTACCTAGTAGATTCAGGATGACCTAGGTCATAGATAATATCTGGGTAGTAAGAGTTATATTATTAGGTCACAAAACTTTATAAGTGTGCTTAATTTAATGTAGTATATTGAATTTACTATGTTATTTACAATGATTGACCAGAATTGAATAAAAATAAGTAGGTTGGTATTTTTTTTATTGCACTTCAAGATTGACCTCTTCCCACCTGATGTTAAGTGGTAATGAGGTCCTAGCTTAAGGGCGACAAGTATAACATAATGAAAGCAAAATCTCACCTCATTCTCTTCATTTTAATGTAAAGGTTTCGCAATTCTGTGGTATTTCTTTTAGCCATCGTGATGCAACGATTAAAACCAAATAGAAGCCAAAATGACGTCAATATACTCATAAGATTATTTTAAATCGATTAAGTTCAAAATATTTGTACATTTAAACGAAAATATCCTATAAATAAAATATCGACATACGTTATATACTAAGTTTACTTTTATGATTTTTACTTTATACATGTTAATTAGAAATGTCCATTGATTACGTAGTATAAAACAAGTTCGCTTGGGCTGTCTGTCTGTCACTCGTACCCAACGGATTTTGATGATTTAAAAAAATAGGTAATTAACTATAGGTATCTAATGAAAAAATATACTAAACTAGCCGTGCCTGCGACTTCGTTCGCGTGTACTACAGTGTTTTTTTTTCGCCATAAAAGGTAGCCTATATCCTTTCTCAGGGCTTAAAGATTGTCTGTGCCAAATTTCATCAAAATCGGTTGAGAGGTTTAAGCGGGAAAGCGTAACAGACAGACTGTTACTTTCGCATTTATAACATTACTAGCTGGGCCCGCGACTTCGTTCGCGTGGACTACATCCTTTTATGGTCAGGTTTACCCCTTTCTCCCCTAATATTCGAAACAAAAAGTAGTCTATATTTTAATCCAAGTTTCGAGCTATATTTGTGCCAAATTTCATATCTCTAACTTCAAAAATAAACATTTTTCCATATAAACTTCCAAAGGTGGTATTACCCCCATCCCCCCCTTATTTTCTAATAAAAAGTAGCCTATGTCTGTTCTTGAGATTCAACGTATACCTATACCAAATTTCATCAAAATCGGTTGAGAGGTTTAAGCAGGAAAGCGTAACAGACACACAGACAGACGAGACAGAGTTACTTTCGCATTTATAATATTAGTAGGGATTAGGGATTAGGGATTAATGGAATGTCATTGATCCTTGAGACGTTTGCAAAATTTTAAGTTGATCAGAAGTTTAGAAACCGGTGAAAATTGTTACTGATGTGCCGACCTACGACATGACCTGTACGTCGACACAAATACGGCGTCAGCATAATTGGCGTAGTAAACAACGCTCCATACGTAATGCATGACATCGATCCTACATCGCGATATCAGAGTTTTCGTCGTCACTAAGTATATATACAACACACCAAGATTGGTAGTTGGGCCTTGGTCCCCGAGCAGATAACACCTAGCTCGGCGGAAGTAGTTCCACTTTTAGTAAAGAACATACGTTACTTACACTTACTTATTTAGCCATGCCTGCAGAATCTAGCCCTGAAGGTTTACCCCCAAAAACGAAATATGATCCGACACCGGATAGCAATTTTTAATTCTCATAGTCGCAATACACTTCGAATGCAAATTACCCGTTTCCAATATTCGAAATATGATCCGTTCTAGGTACGAATAGTAATTAATTATACGAGGCGTAAGCTAAAAACGACCGACAGACGACTGATAACAGCTGAAATGGAAAGCAAATTATGCAACGGTATTTACGACTTGCAATCGGTTGGAGAAAAACAGATAGGCATTTTTGACAATGGCACGTAAAATAATGGAACCGAGCATTAAGCGTTCTCAAAAACAAATGTTGTTTATACAAATCAAAAACCACGTTATTTCCAAACTTTTTTATATATTGCACTTCAAGATTGACCTCATCCCATCTGATGTTAAATGGTAATGAGGTCCTTGCTTAAGAGCGACAAGTACAGCATAATAAATCTGTTACTGGACTTGTCGCCCTTCCCTTGAAGGCTTGACCCCTGCTACTAATGTAACACCTCCTAGCTCTGGGAACCTTACTCACACGCAGGAACACAACAACACATAAGTGATCGTTGTTTGACAAGTCTTCAAAACCGAAACCTTTTGTTCGTTCGACTCGTTTTTGGGAAGACCTTGGGCTCTTAGACTTTATTCTGTTAATGTTAAAACGCTGCATAAATTTACTATTATATCCAGGTCCGTGTTCCATAGTGATGTCTCCCCCCTCCTCGATGGCCTGTGACCTGCGATGGACCCTGTTTTGACTCCTCGACCCCCCACCACACCCGCTTGAGTCCGGTAAGTGGACTGGTTGCAGGGTCGGCGTTAGGGTGGCGCGCGGTTGGGCAACAGCCCAGGGCGCTCGGACTTGAACAGGCGCTAGAAAGCTACCCTGAGGTACCCAGTTGTATTCCCCTAAATCGATGTATTGGTATACGCTTTTACAAAGACGCTGGCGGAAATTCGTCCAGGGCGCTAGTCATGCTAGAACCGGCACTGACTGGTTGCACTGTGATACGAATACAATAATCAGTCAGGGTTTGAAATTACTTAAAAAGGGTATTTGACACCATTTACAAATGATTTAATTTTATATTTCACTTCAAGATTGTCCTCATCCCACCTGATGTTAAGTGGTAATGAGGTCCTTAAGAGTGACAAGTACAGCATAGTAAAGCTGTTACTGGGCTCTCACCCTTACCTTGAAGGCTTGACCTCTGCTACTAATGTAGCACCCCCCAGGAGCTCGGCATACCTTACTCACACGCAGGAACACAACAACACAGAAGTGATTGGTTATTTGGCTGCGGTCTTCTGTAAGGTGGAGGTATGTCACCAGTCGGGCTGCTCTAGTACCTATTTTAGGTTTCTCCTTTGACAATGAGCACCAGAAAACTGATACTAACAGCACACCCAGATCCAAGTCAATTTAGAAAAGTTGATTTTCTAAATTGACCTAGCCGGTAATCGAACCCGGGACCTTTTGCGCTTTGGCGGCCTACCTTAGACACTGCGCCACCGAGGTCCAATTTTACAATTTATATATCTAGAAGCTTTATATAATATAGGTTAGTACTATCGCCGTCTCTCTCGTTCCAGTGAGCTTGCACAACGTGCGAGCGAGAGCGCAAGATGCATCCGAGCGGCAGGTGACGCTGCCGCCTGCACCCGCCCAACATGTCATGGGACTCGATAGAGTCACGCGACTTTCTTGGGTAAGTCTTACTTATTTAGAACTAGCTGTGCCCGCGATATCGTTCGCGTGGACTACATCCTTCCATGGTCGGTTTTATCCCTATCTCCCCTAATTTTCGAAATAACAAGTAGTCTATATTTTAATCTAAGTTTCGAGCTATATTTGTGTCAAATTTCATATCTCTAACTTAAAAAATAAAAATTTTCCCATATACACTTTCAAAGGTGGTATAACCCAGTGCTTGCCTATTGGTTATATTAAAGATATTTCTATGCAAATAAAGTCAATCTTTTAGTCTATGCAAATAAACGCAAAATTTAGAAATCTAAAAATGGTAAAGCTAATCCAGTGTCAGTTTTTACGTTTTCAACATTTTTACAGTTACAATATTCCAATTTAAAGACGGTATTTTTACAGTTACAATATTCCAATTTAAAGACGGTATTTTTACAGTTACAGCATTCAAATGTCGTGTCGAGTCGTATCAGTGTCGATTTTTACGTTTCGAACATTTTTACAGTTACAATATTCTAATTAAAAGACGGAGTTGATGATGGCGCCCAACGTGGGGCTGACTCATTGAATCAAGTTTCTGATTTCAATGAAATATGGTAGATTTTTTTTTACTCTAGTACCATATAGGATACTTTTAACGCAAAATACATAATAACAGCTAGAATTAATAGTTTTAACGCTACGTTCCGCCTTCTAAAGGTAAGGCGTTACGGCAGTTGCTACCCAAGGAATGACTTCGCAAGAAAACCTTTGCTCATCACAGTGGTACACTAAAAGTTAATTGTAACTGCTTTCTGTAATATATTTATTACATTAGTTATTGTACACATGGTCACACATCGGCCTACCAGTGTTGCCATTATATCATTAGTATAAATACAAGTTGACGACCTCCGTAGTCGAGAAGGCAAGCGGGCCGGACTTTAGTGCCGCGCCATTTCTAAGGTCCCGGGTTTGATCCTTGGTCGGGTCAATATGGGAAACGAACTTTTCTATATTGTCTCGGGTGGTACCGTCGTTGTGTCTGATTTCTGTAACACAAGTGCTTTAGCTACTTACTACAGAATCAGAGCAATATATGATGTTGTGTAATATTTATATTTATTTATTTATTCATTTATTAAGTAAAACTTAGTGTTTTGGGACAATTATTCCATATGGAGTATAATTGCTTTATTCATTTAAAATACATTAGGGGATGATGTCTCGTCGAGTAAAAAGATATTCTTCTCACAAAATCTTTGATCGCATCTAGCTGTCCCATGTATAGATATATGGAACACGTCAAACTTGGTTGCAGTTACAGAGTTTCTACATTAAATGACATGTTTCATTCGCAAAACAGGAGCAATTTTAATCCAGGCAACAATACCCCAGGGTACCTCCGGGTTCGCCGAGGGTGTTGTGGTTGGTAAGACGATGAGGTCCAACTGGGGTTTTAGTGGGTTGTCTTGCCCTAAAGCAATGCGTCAAAGAATTTCCCCCCGTCACAAAAAAAAGGGTACCTCCATTTTGATTAGCTGATAGCACACCGCACTCGTATTTTTAGCCAATCAGCAGCTGGGGTATTAAATTTTTATGAAAGCAATATCGATCATTTAGACACTAGGAGTGATTACACAATCGCTTTGCTAAGTTATTGCTATCACGCTCACACCAGTGTTATTTGTGGGAGCAAGTCAGCAATATCATATCGAAATGAAATTTAGCTATAGACGTATTAGAACACCGCTTGTATTCCCAATGGAAATTGGACTAATTTGATCAAAATTTAGTCGAAAATTTACAAGTGAAGTTCGTCAGATTTGGGTAGGCTGATGTGTAACTGTGTGTACATCATTTCCGTACATCAATTATACCAAATTAGTGCTGAATCAGATAAACTATTTAATGTTAACACATTGTTATAATTTCCTGCATTTGTTTTGTTTTACAGACATTAAATTTTGCTAATAATAGTGCACATTAACTATGTAGTTATTATTTTATGTAACTACTTACATTGCATTTTTTTAAAGTATTCAGTATATATTTGTTTTGGAATAATGTTTCTTTATTATATAACACGGTAACGTTAATTTTACACAAACATTTTGTTATCTTCGACGTCTATCTAAATCAAAACACTAAAAAGCAATTATAATACGAAATTAATTAAATTTATCAATTCTGAATCACTTAAATTTACGATTGGCAACTAAAACTCAGTTGCATCAAAGGTAACGTTAGATTTGACAGCTATCAAAACTGTCAACTGTCCGGTACATTTTTTTGCAGTTTAGCAACCGTCAATTCGACCATTAAGCAAACGTTAAAGTTAAGTTGGTGCAACTGAGCCTAAAACATACGTTCGGAAATATAAACAAAATGCATAAATCTGGAAAATATGAATGATATAATGACATTGGATGTCACAATGATTCTAAAAATGTCAGATGTTCAAAAATCTGATATTTAACTTTTCAGCACACTTAATTACAATTAAAAACGATCCCGATTCGAAAAGTCTATGTTTGTCTCTGTCTAATCGTTGACGTAAGAAATAGGCAACTAACAGTTTACGAAATCGAATTTATTTCCGACTTTTTCAAATTATAGGGGCTGATTAACGTATTTGATCCCCCCCTACTGAAGCTGTTATTTATATAGATCCATCAGCAGCTTTAGTACTCGAATTAGCTTTAAACTGCGAATTAATTTCGCCAATTACTGACCTTTACCTACAAAACATTTTTAAAGTTAATATTATATACCTACAACAACAGTATGGTAACATATTGATAAATTTGGTCAGCACGTTGGGCGCAGAATGTTCGTTTTTTTTTATAGTAGCGCAGTATACTGGCTCCTCCCGGCCTGATGGTAAGCAAGAGAGGAACCCACATCGCGATGACAACGGATTTGATATCAAAATATCCTATCCGTTAGCATCGCCATACTGGCCCGCAAGATGTTTCTTCACGCTCCTTTTGAAGGAATCCATGTCAAAATTGTTATTTATAAAATGGCGTGTTACATTATCCATTTGACATTTTGTATTACAGATAACATGTGACGTCTGTCGGCTTATACAACCTGTAACGGAAAGGGGGTAACAATGTAAAGTAGGTGGATACCATACCTTGTATAGATTCTATATACGAAATCCCGAGTTAAAATAAACACTTTATTGTTTTTATGAAATAAAAAATGATTAACTATAATGACTGACTAAAACGTAAACAAACGCATCACAACACTATTGAGGTCAGCGACCCTAAATCACGTTATCACTTCACGACAATCACTGCGATCCTGAATTTCTCCACCTCCTTCCTCGACATGCGCGCCTAGTACTTTCTTAGAAGATGCGCGAACATTATGCAACATTTGTGGTGTCACTGTACAGAACGCGGCCTTGATGCTTTCTATCATCTCTTCCCTTGACGAGCATGCTACAGCGTACACCTTCCTTTTAAATTAGTCCCACAAGCAGAAGTCCAACGGAGTGAGGTCTGGTGACCGAGCTGGCCATGTGATACGACCTCCTCGCCCAATCCACAGATGGAAACGAGCGTTTTGATGGTTTCGTAAATCTCTTTCTCTAACTCTCGGTCGGCCATCACGCTGCCGTCGGTTGCTCCGACACAGAGAATCATCTCGAATATTCTTGATTGCTCAAAGACATCACGAAATATCACTAGGCTATCCGTAGTGAGTACGTAATCCAGAAAGGCAAAAACACAAGATGTTGTTACGGCGACGACAACTCAATGACTTAACTGAATTGTCAAAATGAGAAACGCTAAACCAACAAATTTCAGATGTGATTCAGTATACACTAAAAGATGAACCACCGTTGTGATATTTAAATTAATAGCATAATAGGTAGGTACATCCAAGTCTTTCGACGATTCCAACAATACTGTGATAGTGTTGTGCAAGCGTGACTTAGTCAAAATTTTAACTTGTATTTGACTGATATTTCAAAAAAAAATATTGAATCAATAAATGCGTGTACACAGCTACAAATGGTCCCATACAGTTTGTAACCGTTAACTGCTTTGGTATTTTTGATATTGTTATACCCTTTCCGTTACACGTTGTATAACCCAAACATTGGAAACTGGGAGTCTACTCCCATATACGAAATATGTCGGAACCTGTGATGAATAGTTGCTTTTGATTTTGAAAAAATTGTACCCAACTTATTACAAATGGGAACAAAGCGCTTTCACAAAATAAAATATCATATCCCAATTATAAACCTTGTTTCGATTTCCGAACTTTCATTAATTTATGTCATGCAATTAAAGCTTTCGTTTGTTAGGTTAGTTTTTGAGGGTAGGCTTACTGGTTCGAATGAGCAAACTCTGCTCTTTCCCTTTCTTAACATAAACGATTGGACAGAGACAAAATATAGACGTTTCATATTAAAGTCGGTTCTGTAAGGTGGCTGAATAAGGTGCTGCTGTAATAAGGTGGCTTTACTCTTAGATAACAGTAGTCAGTCAGTCAGTCACACTTTTTCTAACGCCCGGTTCCAATATTTTACGATTCGTAACGTGTCAAAAATTACAATCCGTTTTTCTACGAGTCGATAATCCTAATTTCAAATTTACTTTCCATTTCAGCTGTCATCATTCGTTGGTCGGACGTTTTTAACTCACGCCTTGTATAATTTATTACAATCCGTTACTACAACGATTCGTTTTTCAAATATTGGAACGGGGTGTAATACATATACAGTAGGTAATGTCAAAGTCAGCGGTAAAGTTTCTTCTTTTCCCCGCAGCGGGGCGCCGGCGCACCAGCTCTCGGCGACGCGGTTGCTCAGCTCACCTGATCCATCGCGGCACCATCTAGATGAACAACCAGGTAATTTATGTCTAATGTATGAACAATACATCCTATTTGGTACTTCATTTCTTGCTGAGAGGGCGTCAAGGGGCCGCGAACACGGTTTCATAATGACCAGTATTATTCAATTAAAAATACTGCCTCGGTAATATGGCCAGTGTTATTCCATTTAAAAAAAATATCAGAATGGCTACCTTTGCAATACAACCAGTATTATTTAGTTAATAAAACAGTCAGAATAGCTGCCTTGGTATTACGACCAGTATTATTCCATTTTCAAAAGATTAAAAAAAACAGTCAAAATGGTTGCCTTGGTAAAACGACTAGATTATTGCATTTTCAAAAAAAAATATTGGTAAAATTAATATCCATTTACTACATTAAGCGTAAAAACAAAATAACTTATTTTTTTTCTTATGCCTAATAAGGCACACCAATAAAATTTGAACTAGTTACTACCTAATCTGTATATTAAAAAACAAAACAGACGGTTATCCTAACAGAGCTCTTTATATCAAACAAAAATTCGGCCAAAATAAAACTACAACGATTGATTTAAAATAATATTTTCTGTGTAAGCGATGATTAATTTATAGATAGAAATACTTTATTGCACAAAATCTTTACTGAAATAGGTTTTACAGATTGATTATAGTACGATTTAGGCGGTATTATCACTAGAAATAATGTGAAAATAAAAAATCATAATGAACAGATGTTTTCTAAATAATAAATACATCAAAAACAAGATTCAATGGGTCAACCCCACGCTGGGCGCTTTTATAAAACCGAAATTCCATTTGGAAAATTCGCAAAAATGGGTGCCTTCGTTATCTCGGTATGTCTCAGTATACTAAATGTACAGTTAAGGACAATAATTGCATGTTTTTTATTGTCTGGCCCTATGGAACAATTGTTAGCGCTCCTGGCAACCAAGGGTAGTAGGTTTGATCTCCACGCAGGACAAACATTCGTGTAATGAACTTACGTGTTGGTTCAGTGGGTGTTTATAAATGTATTTAGTTTGCATTGTGGTACTACCATTGTTTCTGGTGTCTATAACTTAAGTGTTTAAGCTATTTCTGATCAGGTCAATGTATGTGATGTTGTCCAATATCTTATATATAAAAATGAATCGCTGTTCGTTAGTCTCGCTAAAACTCGAGAACAGCTAGACCGATTTGGCTAATCTTGGTTCTGAAATAATTGTGGAGGTCCAGGGAAGGTTTAAAAGGTTAGAAACTAAAAAAATAGGCGTTACGAAGTTCGCCGGGACAGCTAGTTTATATATATTTATATTATTGGCTACTTATATTACCATGCCATACAATTTGAATTTGCTTAAATCATTAAAGGCTAAAATAAAGTCCGGTTTCCGGATTCAGGCCGAAATTGCGTGTTAATAATCACCATTAAATATTAAGTGAATACAAATTTTTAACTTTCATTCACATAAATGAAACCTACGGATCTCGGACGTCAAATGTAAATCAGGATAAGGTTATGTTAATGATAAACGCCGACGCAAAAACGACGGGTGTTATAAGTTTGACGTGTGTGTGTGTATGTATCTGTCTATGGCATCACAGCTACCGAACAAATGAACCTATTTTGATTTAGAATAGAATAGAATAGAAAAATGTTTATTGACACACAACAAAAAAAATACGGAAATACACACACACACAGAACATAATGTGGTCGATTAGGTTCTACCTCAGCAAATGCTGCTACGGCATTATTTCTAACAACGCAACAGCGCTGGTATTCTGGTGGAACCTACCTGCTTGGAAAAATAACCAAAGCCGGGGCTCTTGCTATTTCTCCACGCAAGCGAGTGGCTACAGTATTATTGTGATTACAGAAAAGGAAATAATAAAAAAAAGAAAAAAGAAACAGTGAAATCAAATAATAGTTCATACATTTTCAAGCCTATAAACTCCTTCATTCCATGCATGAACAAACAGGAAAGATAAAAAAAAGAAAAAAGAAGAAGGAGAACTTGTCTATGAAAAATAAAAAATATGTCTAAATGATGATTTTGTTTTTTTTGTTTGAAAGATGAATAAGTCGGGAGTGGGAGCTATGTTTGAATAAAAAAATTACAAAATTATTGAAGTAGGTTTTAGAAGCTGAATGCAACGCACCCTAGAAACGCCAAACGCGGCGATTCAATCTCTTTTCGGAAGCTCTCACTAGCTGAACATACGGTACAATATGGCGTAAACGATCGCAGACAATCGCCAAAACGCTACGCAGCACTGTTAGACTCGAAAAATCGCCGATGCATAAAATAGCGTATCTGCTGTGGCCCTATCTTCCCCGGTTCCAGTATCCTCCAACTGGCTCCCAAACTAACCCCACCCTATGCGTCTTGTTAACAGACGTGACCAGCCCCCTGCCTCTGCAGCTCGCAGACCCCCTGGGCTATGTCAGGGAGGTCCACGACCCGGGGTTCAAATCGGATTTCAACTTATCCGACCCGATCGCGCAGGGTAATGGAAATTATTTCATGGAATCATGAAGGCTTTATTCTCAGTAGTTCATCCTAAGGTGTGTGATTGGATGTGTGAATGTTCGTTAGGCTTTCACGAAAAAAATATTAAATGTATTTGAACGAAATTCGGTAGGTATTTAGATGAAATCACCGCCATAGCTAGGAAGGTAATTATGTGTAAACAAAAACAAACATAATGGTTTATATATGGAAGCAGCTGTTGCGACTTTCAGGCCAAGCAAGCGCCACGCGACTAAATTTTATCGCGCTCTTAACAAACGTCAAAATCGATTGAAGTCAGTACGTCAGCTGCTGATTGCCTGTGCGGTGAGCTATTAGCCAATCAACAGTATCGACACTTTTGTCGTCTCATGCAAGAAATTTTCCGTGTTGCGCATGCCAGGCCTAGTTGTCAGCGTTTAAACGGAATAAAGTATCCTTTTTTTTAAATATAAACCTTAACATAACATATATATCAAATTGTTTGTTCATAGCTGACTTAAAATAAAAGTGTTGAGCTGACAGCTAATCGGCCTTATTGACATTTTTCTCATCTCATGTGAGAAATTTGGTATAATGCGCTTGCTAAGTAAGCATACTGATTTACGGTTAAAGATTATTCATTTCTCAAAAATAAAGTACATATTCACTTACTGAGAAACTTATGTTACATAATACTCACACTATGCACTTAATATAATGAGAACTAGTAGTACTTACTTTGATATCAATAAACATTTTATTACTGATTGTTTTCTACGGTTACTTATTAAACAAACACGATTATGTTTTCTACGTTTGCTTATTGCATTTTAACAATATTAATTATTCTAGAACAATGAAAGATAATCATGATGGTAGATAACATTATAGCTGATTCAGTCCCATTTCTAGCTCAAAACAAAAATGAATGAGTCATTTTATGCCCGGTTCCAATATTTATTAACGATAAATTATAGATACGGATAGTAAAAAATTAAAGCGTCAGCTAAAAAAGACCGACGGATGACTAATGACAGCTAATATGGCAAGTAAATTTGAAATTAGAATTAACGTCAATTTTGACACATTACGAATCGTAATATATTGAGGCCGGGCATGAGTTATCAGTACCCATTACGTTCATAGTTCTTATTAAATTTTAGTTATTGTTGTTATTTTTTGTACAATACAATAAATGAAAAGACATTTTAATGAATAATTTGCTAACCTTAATTATAAATAAAAAAAATCATTTTTTTTTTTCATATTGCAATTCAAGATTGACCTCATCCCACCTGATGTTAAGTGGTAATGAGGTCCTAGCTTAAGGGCGACAAGTACAGCATAATAAATCTGTTACTGGACGTGTCGTCCTTACCTTGAAGGCTTAACTCCTGCCTGCTACTAATATAGCACCCCCAAGTGCTCTGCAAACCTTACTCACACGCAGGAACACAACAACACCGGAGTGATTGTTATTTGGCTGCGGTCTTCTGTAAGGTGGTGGTATTACACCAGTGGGCTGCTCCAGTTCGAGCTATAAATCGCTATGCCCTACCTCTCTTACGTGTTTGTTATACCTTAAATATTGGTCAGTGAAACTCGACAACTTTACAGTTGAATTACTGAGAATAAAGTTCAAAGTTGCTTAAAACCGATTGCCGGTAAACTTCGGAATTATTGAATTAAATTTTGCTCTTAGTTTTTCCTTTGGTTTGCCAAAAGTAGGCTGAACATTATAAAAAAACCCCTTTCGTCCATGCTTTCATATTGTGCGATGCTTCAACGAAAAATCATATATTAGTATGCTATAGTAGTTTAGATCTTATGAGGGAAGACATAAACCGCACATGATAACATGTACAGTCGCCGTCAGGTATATCGGAGCAGACAAAGTGACCGAATACTACTGAACAGTTTAAAATGTCAATAAGTTCCATACACTACAAGTTACCATTAATATCTGAACATTCATTACTTCAGTAACATCTGAGCAGACGCTAGTCTATAATTTCTATACACACACCTAACCAATAATATCTGAACACGTCAATATGTGTCACGTACGTCATGTGTCTCATTTGGCTACCTGTTGTAGATGAGTGTTCAGATATTATTGGTTAGTTGTGTGTATAGGTAGAAGTTATTGACAAGCATCTGCTCAGATATTACTGAAGTAATGAATTTTCAGATATTAATGGTAACTTGTGGTGTTTGGAACTTATTGACATTTTAAACTGTTCAGAAGTATTTGGTCACTTTGTGTGCTCCGATATATCTGATGGCGACTGTACCTACAGTCATAATTCAAAATATGATATTTCGAGTAAAAGCGGTTTAAAAGTTCAAAAAGTCTTTTCATTATTTTTTTATTTATCATCAGGTGCTTAATTTTAGAAGAGTTTCTAGTTTTTCTCCACCAAATTTTGCATGTTACATTTCTACTAACACAGGTTAATAACTGCTTTTTTTTTTATACTAACCCCATGATATGAACCAAAAAAATGTTCGTAATAAAACTATTTATTTTATTATTTTTTTTTTTAAAATAAGCATTAACTTAATAAGATTTCTTTATTTTCATTCAATTATTTACGTAGCCTCAGTAGTTTTGGTGCTACGATAATTTGAACTTTCAAATATCTAATTTTGAGTTATGACTGTACTTGTTGTCATGAGCGAAATATGCATGCTTGTACACCTTTTTCCCTCGCCGTAGTTGCGTAAGAAGTGCTCAAAGTCATTCATTTAAGAATTCTATCATAACTTATATTTTAATTGTAGAAGTATACCCGTTCGCGGAGGAGTATGGCGGGGGGTCTCGGAACGGGGCGCTGCGGTGGGGGGCCCGCTTTGGTCCCGCCCACCGACCCCCTGCGGGAGGGATCCTGGACTGCTTCCGGGCCTGTCGATCGCGCCTTGACCAGTACTTGGCTAGGAGGAAAGTGAGTATAGTTCAATACGTGTTGAGGATTTTGTGAGTATCTGTGGTGGGAAACAAATGTTGGGAATCCAGCTAGTAAGGTATGTTTTAAAGAAACAGACAAATATTTAAAGTTCGCTAATGCGGCTGAATCATTATCAGTCAGATAAGATTTTTAAAAGGTCTTAATTTAGCCTACATTGTAATTATTGCATTTCATTCTTATATTCAGTATTGTGACTTTGTGTAAGAAAATTTGGCGCCCAACGTGGGGCTACAATAAGCTTAACATCATCACTACCCCTATTTAGTTATAGGTTCCGAACCGGAGGTAGCTTAATTTGCTTTATATAGAGACTATTCATAAGTATTACTAATGTAATCTATGTGAATAGAAAAGATTGACTATGACTTTGATTTACTATTCGGTATCGAAAATGAAGTAAGTTTCTATCAAGCCATCAAGATAAGCCGTAAAGGACCTATTTTTCCTATCTGATGACGGCATGTGTGGGGTTTTCTAGCCCTAAAGGGCAAATACTACCCAATCAAATCGCCTTTAGGGAGATGGGAAACTCGGCTTAACCATCACTGCACCACTGGATTTTTTAAAGGAGCCTGCTATGGTCATATCAAATTAACGTTGGCAGTTTTAACTAGAGATGAAACGGATATCTGGTAACTATCCGGTATTTGGTTCAGTATCCGGCCGGATACCGAATTTCGAATAAATACGACATAAAGACTGAAGGAACTTTATTTAACGTAAATAATCATGAACTTTTAATAACTAAACAAATTATTAATACTCAAACTGCACTGAGGGCAAATTATGATGAATAAATACCAATTTTTCTGCGTTAAGAGGCCTCAGACGGTTTCGCTTGTCTTCTAAGAACAAACCTTCATTCATTCAACTAATGTCACTCATAAACGAAAGGGCCCGAAGTCAGCCGAGTCCACCCGATATCGCTTAGTTACTGGGCGTCTACTCTTGAAAACGAAATATGTCGGATCCGATGACGTTTAGTATTTTTTATTGCTCATTATCGCAACTAACACACTTCGAATGCGAATAAAGCGTTATCAAAAAACAAAATATTATTTATACAAATCAAAAATCACGTTTTAATTCCCTAACTTTTGATCAATCTTCAAAAACGAAACCTTTCGTTTGTTCGTTTCGTTTTCAAGAGTAGACGCCCTGATTCACTCGTGTAACAAAACGAGTCGCCACGCGACTATGTTCGGCCGGATATTCGGCGGCCGGATATTCGGCTATCCGCCCTTAAGGTTGGCCGGATATTCGGTATCCGGTATCCGGCAAAACAACTATCCGTTTCATCTCTAGGTTTAACACATAAACTTAAATCTTTTTACAATTTTTTATAGTGCTTTTCGCCACACTGGCGAACTTAAAATATTTTAAAGAAACAGAAACAATTTCAATAACAAATGCAATAACCAAATGGTTATCATCTCTGACGTATGATGAAGTTGAAAATCTGTTAAAAAGAATTAGTTAAACTACACACAAATAAAATAACACTCTCTTAAACTCAGTCATAGACGGAACCTGTAAGTTGACTACTCGTACCGAACTTAAGAAACAATCAGTAGGGCTTGCAAGTATCCCTCGGCACACATTCACTTATGATAATACCAACATGGAAATTATTTAGTACTCGGACTTGCACATTGTGCGCAATCGAATTCTCACAACCCTCTCACTGGCAACCATTACACACGCTTACACACACACGTACACACACACACACACTCGCGCACACACACACACACACACACACAGTATATACCGTTAACACGCTCTCCACTTGAATAGCAAGTGGCACGTCTGTCTTTCTCTTATCATATTATTTAATAAACACAGGATTGTATCTGTTCCACACTTAGTTATAGTTATTTATACTTCTTCCAGGTACCAGCCTCTTAGTGCTGGTAACCATAATGTAACTAACTTCATAATTAGATTACCTACAATATCTGTGGCTATCTGTAAGGGAAGTTGCGAGCCATTCCCAATACAAGTGTCATTAAGACTACTTACCGGGAAGACTCTGCAAAACATTGTAACGAAGATATTGGAAATAAAGATTTTTATTATTATTATATATTTTTTATGTTTCATTCTCTCTTTCGAGGCTATTTTAGTAGCATGGGCCGTAGCCAAATGCGACTAAAGGGAAATTAATCTAAATTTAAAAACTTTCTCACTATACGGCAAGTATTCAATATTGCTGCTTTTTGGAGCAGTTCATAGGTGGCAGATGGTATTCCCAGTGTGTAAAGGTTTGTGTGTCTACGTTGATATTATTATTATTATTATTTCATCTCCCCTTGCGATGCGGTAAGTATGTAGTTCTAGACATATTCGCCAGAGGGCACTTGCTGGAGGGATCATGTCATTTTACCGAACCTTTTTCGACTAAAGCTACGCTATGCCGAATATCGTTTCACCGAATCATAGAATTTTGTATGGTTCGAAAAATTCTGCAAAATGATATGAACCTCTTACTGGAGGCTAAGAGGTTTATACAAAACTTACCTACGATAGCTTGTGGTTAGCTTAGTTGGAAGAGCAGCACACGCGATAAGTGAAGGTCGCGGGTTCGAGCTTCGTACAGCAAGGGGTGATGAAGTTTTTCTGTTCCTTTAAAATATTTAAATCTTAGGTCCTATTATCGCCTTGGCCAAACCATTTCGGACTTTACTACAAAGGTATTAATGTTCTTTCAGATCGAGCGTGGCGTCCGCCTCTATGGCCAGAATGAGCAACGCCTAGCCGTCAAGATATGGCTGTCAGCTCTGAGGGGGGTCAGGCATAGGAGCGACAAGTTCGCGCTCCTTGGGCACTTGTACCAGGCTTACATGGATTTCGGGAAGTACAGGTAAACGTAGCCTTTGAAGGTTCCTACCCAAAGGGTGAAATTGGGACCCTATTACTAAGACTTATGTGTCTGTCTGTCCGTTTGTTTGTCGCCAAGCTGTAATTTCTTAAGAACCGGATAGCTAGAGAATTGAAATTTTCACAGATTATATATTTCTGTTGCCGCTCAACAAATACTAAAATCATAATAAAATCATTATTTCCAATACATACGAATGTGATTTCTTTTTTTTGTACTATATGAATAAAAAGCTGTTATTAGATGCTTTAAATATTAACAGAATATTGCCAGCGCCAGACAATCACGCCAATCACCTGCCTCTCCCTTATTTCAAACTAAGGTTTTCCCATGTACTATGAGTACCAGACGACGGATACTAACTGGGGGCGTCGTCCCAGAACTCCCAGACTCAAGTCAATTTAGAAAATTTCGTTTTCCAAATTGACCCGACCGGGAATCGAACCCGGGACCTTTCGCGCTTTGGCCGCCTACCTTAGCCACTGCGCCACCGAGATCGTCAAAAAAAAGGCAAATACTCAACATTTGTCTAGGTATCGGAGTCACCGACGCTGGTTTTCCGTGAATGCCTTTCAAGTCATTATTCTCTATCATGTTCCTTTTACAGAGAATCACTAGAGTTCGCCAATCGACAACTTGGAATATCTGAAGAGCTGGACTCGGCTCCGATGCGAGCTGAGGCCTACCTCAACTTGGCTCGTGCTCATCAAACCTTAGGGGGTCTGGACAGGTAAGAACTTCTCCATATTCGTGACTAGCGGCTCGCCGCGGCTTCACACGCCGTTTCCTGCTGATCATTTGCTCCTATTGTTCGAAGCGGATGCGATATATTCCCCACCAGGAACACCCCATCGACCTCGTAAAAGCAAATGAATATAAATAGCTTAATATTGGACAACATCACATATATTGCTCTGATTCTATGGTAAGTGGCTAAAGCACTGGTGGGTTACGGTTAGCAGAAACAACGACGGTACCACAACACCCAGACCCAAGACAATTTAGAAAAGTTCGTTTTCTTTATTGGCCCGACCGGGAATTGAACCCAGGACCTCAGAGATGGCCCGACTTCAAAGTCCGACCCGTTCGCCTCTCGGCCACGAAAGTCGTCAAAAATATACATACAGTCCAGTCTACATTCAAAATCACTACATAGTATAAAACAAAGTCGCTTTTTCTGTCCCTACATCCCTTTGTACGCTTAAATCTTTAAAACTACGCAACGGATTTTGATGCGGTTTTTTTTAATAGATAGAGTGATTCAAGAGGAAGGTTTTTACTTGCAATAAAGAATGGAAAAGCCAATATTTTTAAATATTTACATTACATCCGTGCGAAGCCGGAGCGGGTCGCTAGTAATATTATAAATACGAAAGTAGTTACTTTCGAACGGAGTTCCGTCTGTATGGCTTTCACGTTTAAACCATTAGATAGATAGATACACTTTACTGCACAGAAAAATATACAGAAATTGGTTTTACAGACATAATCTAGTACAATTTAGGCGGTCTTATTGATAGAAAGCAATATCTTCCAGACAACCTTTAGGTACGTTAGGACAACCATTGTACCGGTTTTTGTGAGTTTTGACATATACGTTAAATCTCTAGAACGGACATAGGCTAGATTTTGTATTGAATATTTGGGGTATGGGGATAATACCGGCTTCAAAAGTCAATATGGGAAAATGTTTGTTTTTTAAGTTAGAGATATGAAATGAAAGAAACAAAAAAATTATATCTCTCTTTGCGGTGCGGGAATCGAACCCACGACCCTCGCGTTACGCGTGTGAATATAGCTCGAAACTTGGATTGGTATATATAATAGGAAAAAACCTGTACTCAACGCGAACGAAGTCGCACAGCTAGTAAGCTTTAATTATAATGGTGTCAACACTCCAGGGCCCTCTCGTACGCCCGCCACGCCCTCTACAACGACTGCGGTGGCAAGTCGCGAGCAATATAGAGTCCTTTGGCATTGATACCTCTAAAAGATTTGTGAATGTTGTCAACACTCCAGGGCCCTCTCGTACGCCCGCCACTCCCTGTACAACGACTGCGGTGGCAAGTCGCGAGAAATATAGAGTCCTTTGGCATTGATACCGGTAAAAGATTTGTGAATGTTGTCAACACTCCAGGGCCCTCTCGTACGCCCGTCACGCCCTCTACAACGACTGCGGCGGTGGGTCGACGGCGGGTTGCGTGCATCTGACAGTGGCGGCGGTGAGCCTGGAGCTCGGCTCCTTCTCGAAGGCCATGGACGGCTTCCAGAAGGCGCTGGCAGTTGCGCAAGCGCAGAACGACAATACGCTGCTATTGCAGGTACTATATTCTTATTTCAGCATAGTTGTGTAAGGAACGTATGTGTAGATATTTAAGAGAGGTAGGGCATAGCGATTTATTGCTCGAACTGGAGCAGCCCGACTAGTGAAATACTCCCACCTTACAGAACACCGTAGCCAAATAACGATCACTTCGGTGTTGTTGTGTTCCTGCGTAGTAAGGTTTCCAGAGCTCCTGGGGGGAGCTACATTAGAAGCAGGGGTCAAGCCAAGGGCGACAGGTCCAGTAACAGCTATTATAATGCTATTCTTGTTGCTCTTAAGCTAGGACATCACTACCATTTAACATCAGGTGAGATGAGATCAATCTTGAAGAGCAATTTAAAAAAATCTAGATTCTTATGTTATATTTTTTCTTTTACAGGTATACGTTGGCCTCTCTGAACTCTGGCGGCGTCTCCGCGACGCAGAAAGAGCGGTAGCTTGCGCGGCGCGAGCGTGCGATCTCGGCCGCGGTCCACGCGCAACAGACTTGAACACCAGGCACCACAGAACAGCACTGCTGCAGATGGCAGCAGCTCTGCGAGCGAGGGGGGAGCTAGGGGACGCTCACGATTATTGCAATGTAAGTGGAACTGAATACTATTCAAAATAATCTTAATCTTAACTAAGCCCCACGTTGGGCGCCAAAACATAACTGGCATTTACAACGCCCAAAAATCTATAGTTCAAACCTCATGTTGGGTACCAACTAATCAGTATGATATAAAGGACTTTGAAAATTAAAGATTCAATCAGTATTTGATTGATGATCTACAGAATTATGGAGCCCAACATTGGGTGCCCAAATTTACTTTGTATTTTTGGCACCAACTGAATTTAGCAGCAGCTTCTTGTAAGTAGCTTATGCCTTGTATTTCAGACCGAAACAGCTTTGAATCTTGTTGCCTTAATTTGGGCGCCAATATTAATAACAAATTTGGTAAAAACTTGGGTCACCATACACAAGTTACTGGTCTGATAACCATGCATTATTAAACAGCATCTACGGCAGCAACTCTTTGAGCAAAAAGATTAGCTGAGGGACTAGCAATGTCGGTAGGATTACTTAGTGTTCAAAATAATTACAGTATTTGGTTGAGCCCCACGTTGGGCGCCAAAATTTAACTGACGTTTACAGGACCCAACATATTTTGGTATGATGACTGTGACATGACACGTATGTCACCAATCTAAGTGCACTTCCGATGAACAAAGCGACATGCAACATCTTAATACTACAATATCATAGTAAAGAGATATGGCTGACAGATTGCCAAAATGTATCGGTTATGATGACAGTTTTGACAGCTGTCAGTCACATCGTCCGTACCTGTAAATTGGTGAAACTGATCCGTAATAAATCGATTTTTTATTTTTTTTAGGAAGCGTTGCGATTAGCTGCGGTGGCGGGAGACCAGGGTTGTTACGCGAGGGCTGTGAGGATCGCGGGAGATGTGTACAGAAGGAAATGCGACGTTGGAAAGGCGCTTAGGTGAGTTTATTTCATGTTTATTTGACGACCTCCGTAACCGAGTGGCAAGCGGGCCAGACTTTGGTGTCGCGCCATTTCTGAGGTTCCATGTTCGATCCCCGGTCGGTGCAATATGGGAACCGAACTTTTCTATATTGTCTTGGGTCTGGGTATTGTGGTACCGTCGTTGTTTCTGATTTCTGTATCACTTAAGTTTCTTACCACAGAATTGGAGCAATGTATGTGATGTTGCCTAATATTTATTATTATTTAATTATTTTACACAAAACATCCATAGCTATTAGAAACTATTACAAATTTTTATAGGTCCCTAAACTCTCAGCTAATGACGACATTTATTATTATTTTTAACTAAAAAAAACATGAGAAGATGAAATAAGAAATCTTTTTATTCATGTAAAATTTGTTTTATTTATGAATCGTCACCAAATGAATATAATATATTTACCAAGAAGACATTGGTAAGAAACTCAGTAAATTAGTTACAGTAGCAGTATCTAATCACCCGTCGAGCCCTGCGCCCGCGCAGTTATTACACAATAAATAGTGCGCTACGACACAGCATGTGTTTTTTTATATATTTCACTTCAAGATTGACCTCATCCCACATGATGTTAAGTGGTAATGAAGTCCTAGCTTAAGGGCGCCAAGTACAGCATAATAAATCTGTTACTGGACTTGTCGCTCTTACCTTGAAGGCTTGGCCCCCGCTACTAATATAGCTCCCCCCAGTAGCTCTGGAAACCTTACTCACACGCATGAACACAACAACACAGAAGAACACAACAACACAGAAGTGATTGGTATTTGGCTGCGGTCTTCTGTAAGGTGGAGGTACTTCACCAGTCGGGCTGCTCCAGTTCGAGCGATAAATCACTATGCCCTACCTCTCTTAACCTCTCTTCCGTGTTTAACTTATGCCCGTTCCTACATACGTAACAGTTTCCAATACTTCTTTCTCAGGCATTATGAAGTGGCGATGGGCGCTGGTCAAGCTCTAGGAGACCGCTTGGCGCAGATGGAGGCAATGGATGGGGCGGCGCGCTGCCTCGAGGCGCTGAGGCTGCAAGGTCGGATCTGCAATTGCCGACCTCTCGAGTTCAATACTAGACTCCTGGAGGTGGCTACATCCGTCGGAGCTAAGGTATGCGCTGCTATGAAGGTGTGCAGGATTTGAAGGCAGTGGTGGTGTAGCATGAAATACCAATAGAAATTAAATTTATTCATATAAGCTTTACAAAAGCACTTATGAATCATTAGTACAAGTGCAGTATTCTACCGCCATGTTCAGAATGTTGATGATGCCGAGAAGTACTAGGACAGCATAACATGCTAGAAGATATCACACAGCAGCTTTTACCTTAATACACATCGGCTTTTAAGTAAACACTTCAACTTTTAGATTGTGCAGATCAGATGGCAGTCGCTCTATTGTAGAATAGAATATAGGTAACATATCTTTATTCATGGAAGTTTTACAAGAACATTTGTGAATCGTCAGTACAGAACAGTACCTATTCTACCGCCGTGTTCGGAAAGTTGATGATTTCGAGAAGAACCGGCAAGAAACTTGACACTTCCTCTTTTCAAAATAGAATGATTCCTTAATAATACCTAAGTACCGCGAGGCATGGGTTATATCTCACAAGGGTTAATACTTTCAAGGGCGGTAAAAGTAGCCTATGTCCATTCTAGAGGTTGGTATCCGGGGTGGCTTTCTATTGTGCACCATTTTTTTTAATTTTTATTGCCCTTCAAGATAGATCTCTTCCCACATGATGATTAGTGATAATGAGGTCCTAGCTTAAGGGCGATAAGTACAGCATAATAAAGGTGTTATTGGACTTGGCGCCCTTACCTTGAATTTGACCCGTGCTACTAATCGAGCATTCCCAGGAGCTCTGGAAACCTTACTTACCCGTAGGAACACAACAACACCGAAGAGGTTGTTATTTGGCTGCGGTCTACTGTAAGGTGGAGGTATTTTACCAGTGGGACTGCTCCAGTTGCGATAAATCGCAAGGGGTCAAGCCTTCAAGGTAAGGGTGACAACTCCAGTAACAGATCTACTATGCTGTACTTGTCGCCCTTAAGCTAGACCTCATTACCACTTGACATCAGGTGGGATAGGATCTATCTCGAATGGTAGACTACTGCGTCTGTCTTGTTCAATAGCAGAACTGTTTCAGATGCTAGTGCGCCGCGTGCGGCTGCGGCTGGCCGACATCTACACGGCGCTGGGCGACAACAACGCGGCGGCGCGTCAGAGGCGCGCGGCGGCGGCGTGGTCGGCGCCCACGTGCGCGCGCTGCCGCGAGCCGCTGGCGGAGCGCCCCGAGCCGCTCGCCTCGCTGCCGTGCGCGCACATTGTACACCATGCGTAAGTATACCGAAAACAATTAGGTCATTAGTTCAAACAACAAAAAAACGGGAAGTGAAAGATAAAGTCAAAACGGGGCCGCACTGGTTTCTCGATATCTACTATTTCCTCTACCTAAAGGTTGTCTGGAAGAGATTGCTTTCTAGCAATTAGACCGCCTAAATTGTACTTGATTATGTCTGTAAAACCAATTTCTGTCAATTTTCTGTGCAATAAAGTGTATCTATCTATATAAAGTTACTATTTTTATATTTCATAAATTTTTATTGCACAGGTACAAAGGGTGGCCTTAACTTGTTATTTATTGTTGTTTCTGTTTGATTTTATGGATGCTGCTATCTGAAATAAACGAAATTTAATTTAATTTAATTTAACGCCTAGAGGTATTCTATACCAGTCAACCTAGGTACATGATTTTACGGTAACACAATTTATTCAAAATATATTAAAATAATATACACAGTACTGACAGAAAATGTTCTAAAACTTCAGGAAACTTATTTGTAAAAGCATTGTTTGAGCTTATGTTTTCGCAAAAAAATACATATTTTACTGAATATTTACAATTTTTGTTTATGTTGAAAGAGAATTAGCGATTCATACATTTTTACATTCTACTCTTTTTCTATAACTGAAATAATGCATCCTAAATGAGGTTCAATATACTTTTAAACTTAAACAATAAGGGAATCAATTAGGTCATTAGATCAAACAACAAAAGAACAAACAAAAGTAAAAACTTTTCGCCCTTAAGCTAGGAACTCATTACCACTTAACATCAGGTGGGATGAGGTTACATAATGTGTATATATAAAAAAAAACAAACATTGACGTAAGGTACCAAAAAGGTTTCCCGCGCAGTACTATATTTCAGCACCAACGTGCACGCAACCTGAAGATTTGTACAAATAAAAATAATCCCTATTCCAGCTGCATGCCCGAGTCGTGGTCGCGGCGCTCGACGCGTAGCGCGGGCGGCGGCGCCGAGTGTGCCGAGTGCGCCTCCCCCCGCGCCCCCCGCGCGCCGCCCCCCGCCCCCCCCGCGCCCCCTGCGCGCCGCGCCCTGCCCGCCAGCGTCAACGTAAGTACCGACTGTACCGACTACTACCAGCACTACTTGCTAGTGCGCCTCCCCCCGCGCCCCCCGAGCACCGCCCCCCGCCCCCCCCCGCGCCCCCTGCGCGCCGCGCCCTGCCCGCCAGCGTCAACGTAAGTACCGACTGTACCGACTACTACCAGCACTACTTGCTAGTGCGCCTCCCCCCGCGCCCCCGCGCGCCGCCCCCGCCCCCCCCGCGCCACCTGCGCGCCGCGCCCTGCCCGCCAGCGTCAACGTAAGTACCGACTGTACCGACTACTACCAGCACTACTTGCTAGTGCGCCTCCCCCCGCGCCCCCCCGCACCCCCTTCTCGCCCCCCCCCCCCCCCCCCCCCCCCCCGCGCCCCCTGCGCGCCGCGCCCTGCCCGCCAGCGTCAACGTAAGTACCGACTGTACCGACTACTACCGGCACTACTTGCTAGTGCGCCTCCACACGCGCCCCCCCCCCCCGCGCCCTGCCCGCCAGCGTCAACGTGAGTACCGACCGTGCCGACTACTACCGGCACTACTTGCTAGTGCGCCTCCCCCCGTGCCCCCCGCGCCCTCGGTTGACTAGATAGTCACAACCGTATTCTTAAAAGAATAACAATAGAGTTCATTTTATTTTACCCGCAGGACTTCCCGTTCGGTACTCCTCCTACACTCCGGGATTCTGACCTAAACTCCATACTGTCAGACCACAGCAGCCAGCAAGCCACATCAAGCGTTTAAGATTTTATCATTATTGTTTATTTACGACGCCGCTAGGGTGCGCCACTAGAATACATTTTCTCAATTTAAAAAGCGATAAAAATCGGTGCGCCAGCTGCTGATTGGCAGAAAAAACGTCAACAAACAAATAGCATATGCTAGTAGGCTTTTAGGCCTAGCATGCGCAATACGTCAGATTTAACGCATGAGACGACAAAAGTTTCAATACTATTGATTGGCTAATAGCACTCGTAATCGTATTTTCAGCCAATCAGCAGCTGACGCAGTGACTTCAATCGATTTTCACGTTTGTTATGAGCGCGATAAAATTTAGTCGCGTGGCGCATGCTAGGCCTGTATGTTACTTTAGTCGTCTTCACATAAGATGATTTTTGATTCCTGTGACACTTTTTTTTTCTTTTGGTATTTTTGCTATTAATAACAACTAAGCTTATAATTTATGAATTATACATGTGCCAAAGTATTTCAGCCTGCCATGGCTTGCGAGTGTTAGTATTTTATTCAAAAGGTCTAAAACTCTTTACTTTTGCGGAAAACTCAATTATAAATTATTAAATCTGTATTTAAATGTGTTACATGTACTTAGCTTTATAGCTTTATTAATGTCAACTTTCACTCCATGTGACTTAGAATAAAGATTTGAATTGAATGAATCACAAACAAAATCGAATGTATGGATATTCTCATCTCTTGAGCTTTTTGAAACTAATCATTTGTTTTTCAACAAAACATAATTTTACTGATTTAAATTATTTTATTATTTGAAAACGTTCATTTAGAAAAAAAGTGTCACAAGAATCGTCTTACGTGAAAAAAACTACGAGATATTATTCACGCGTCAGATAAATAGTTTTTTATTGATTTAAAAAAAAACTTCATTCATCGTTTTTTTTTAATGTGAGTTCGGTCGAGGACACATCACTGTAAAGCAAGGGTGGCCAACTTAATTAGACCTAAGATCTAATGTTCACTAAGGAAACCTTATGCGATCTGTTATGTACATACTTTTCGGAATCTTAAATGAAACAGAATAGTTTAGTACACAAGCATGTATTTATTATTAACCAGTCTTAGTAGTTTCTTATTCCGTGACGGAAGAGCGATTGAACAATGACACAAGATGATGCAGTGGTTGATAATTACGTTGCGCTGAAGTGTGTTCTGAAGATGGTGAGGGTGCGTCAAAGATAGGGGTCAAAAGAAAGACATGGGTCCAGCTTGAATGTCGAACCTTTATTAAACCACTAGCTTTCCGCCCGCGAATTCAATTCTTCCCGCGAATTGCGTGGAATTCGGTTATATTGCGGTATAAAGCGCAACTATATGAAAACTTCTCACAAATCTAAGAAGCACTATGTAACGCTGGATACGATTAGTTGTTAAACAAAAACTAAATGGTACATTATATTATATAAGTAGATGTAAAAAAACAGTTTAGACGATAAAACAAATTGTACGTCATCCCTCGGGAATTCCTCATTTTCGGGGATTTATTATCGTATCATTTAGCTTCTAAATTTACATGTTTAAATTTCTTTTGCAATATTTTATCTTGTTTTAAACGACCCACAGCGCCCTGTTCAATCCATCCATCAAGCAAAATATATTTTTGTTATCCCTCGGGAATATCATTTTTTCCGGGATAAAAAGTATTTAATCCGGACTTCTTTACTTTACGTCGGCAAAATTTTAAAGCAATCGGTTCAGTAGTTACGGCGTGAAAGCGGAACAAACAAACAAACAAACAAACTCACTTTCCGATTTATAATATTAGTAAGGATTGTTACGGTATAATTTACAAATCACTAGTGCAATCTAGTTTAATTTATATTTTTTGTGCGGCCACGATCGACTGGACTGACAGGTTGACCACCCCTGCCGTAAACACTAGCTGATAGAAATAATCAGAAAATGTGCCTACAACTTATTGGCGGTAAAAAGTGTAAGACTTGACAACAGCATGTCAAGTTAACATTTGCAGTTCAATATTCGACCTTATGCGGACGACATAAGTGTGGTGTCTGTTTGACTACTGTCGTATGAATAGTATTTCGTCATATTTCGTAACTCGTTATAATTTTAAACATTTTTTTAAAGCCACTTTTTTCTTTATGAGCGGAGTTTGAAAGTACTCGTGATGCGATAAGGGAAATGAAAAACAAGGTAAGTAAGAAAATGAAATTTTTGAGTATGGGAAACGAAAATATTTTTAAATATACTTCTTATACAATTTAACATCAAACGAATTGAAAGTAATAAGTGATATTGCATGTTTAAATGGAATACCTTTGATGGAATTGTGAACGACGTTGAGGAACGAAAGTCCATATCCTTTTAAAATAATATTATAATGTTAATTAGGATATGATTCCTTTGAACATACGCTTTATAATTAAACAATCGTAAAAATTTGTTTTTGTATGGAATATGTAATTAATTAATTATATATTATTAATTAATAATATATATAATTTATATTGATATAATTGGGTATTGATGTAAATTTGAAAGATACTTTAAAGAAATCGATTAAAGTTAATAAATTATGGGTTTTCGATGAAGATATACGCTTATATTAATGGAAATAATATTTGTTGCGTGTTCGACATTTTGTTGTAGCATATAAAAAGTTAGAGGCGTTTCTATAGAAATGCAATATTATAGAGATATAATATCTTAAAATTCCGTATTAAAACAATGTATTAATAGGTTCAAGCTAATAATATCACAAACTGCCAAAATAGGTACAGTCAATTAAGATGTAAAACACACAGTAAAAGAAGACATGTTTAAAATTAAATAGTGTCAAATAGAAGCACTGGTTTTAACAGCGGGCACATACTTCGAAGTAGTGAAAAAGTTTTACTCAACAATAAAATGTATTTCTATTTACTTTATCACATTTTAAAATGTATGTTTGTGAATATAAATTCGTTCTTATAATTTTGTTGGAAGTTCAGTTCACTTATTAGTTACTATAGTAATGCCTATTTGCTCCTTTCAAATTAAAGATAAACGAACATATTAAAAGAAAGTAAATATATTATAAAGCATTTTTTAAGATGCCAACTATATTTATCAACCATTGATGTCCTTTCAATTATTTTAATGGTGGTAACTCAGCGTTTTTAACGAAGTCTGCCTGTATCCTTGAATATACTAATGTGGGATTATAAAATAAACTAACGAGAATTGATACAACTTCATAATAGTACACAAATGTTCGGTGCTTAATAGCTTTCCTAAGTTTCCTAAAAGGCCAATATCCAGTTTAAGTTCGTTTTCGTTCGATGTTTGTGGACAAACATCCCCGTTGTGGACAAAAGGCTTTGCAGCCGATGCGCGTTTAAATGCGTCCCACCCTTAATAAAACGAATATATATACCATTAACTATTAAACGTTACTGTAGAAATAAACACCAGAATCTGCACTAAAGCTTACGAAATCATAAATAAAAACTAATAAAACACATCGGCCAATGACCAGACAAGGAGGGAAAAGATTCTCTCCATTATGTTACATCGAATCCTATTTACACTTAATATTATAAAAAGGCAATATTATATTTTTATGTGTGTACGTTTGTAATGAATAAAACAATCGGAAACCCTTTGGAAAGTTACCTACATTCATTTGAGTATTTTTAACTGGAAAATACTATCTGCATGCGTACGAAGTCGCTGGTAGCCGCTGCAGTTTAATATTTATATCTTTAGTTTAAGAAACGGAGAAAAAATCACATTAAAACAGATATATTTTTTTTGTTAGAGTGAAACTTTTTCTCTACTCTAGTAACACATTAATATAGTAGATAATATCTAAAGTCTATTGTCGTTGTTGCCGATATATTTTAATCATTAAATATTCTAATAGTACGGAGTTGTCCAAAGACTGGGGATGATTATTGAACTATGGTTCGATTAAAATCATTTATTATCATTTTTATTTGCTGTATACTTAGAGTTATTCAATGTGTAATATGATTCATGGCTAGAATGATTTATTCAGCGCTAGTTCTAAAAAAGCGAGATCGTTCTAAAAATGAATTGATATTACAAATTGGATAAGTGTATTGAAAACGTGAATGAGATATGCAGAATCTATTCTATATTAAGAGAAATAGGTAGAATATTCAAATATAAATTTATGATCACTGTTATAACTCACACACATTATAATCTGCAGAGTGGGAACCCAGTTTGAAACATTTGTATCAATATGAGGTTTACTTTAATTACCTATGTATCTAAAAAGGTACCTAAATATCTCTAATTTAGTAATAATGATTTGGCTACTTTGTTAAAAGTCAACTAATAATGCTAATACTGAAACAGCTGTAGATTAATAGTATTAACTAAGTTGATAACTTGATACATAAAATAAAATTGGTTTCCAAATTTTGCAGACTTTAATGGATACTCTTATCAAAACTAATTTGACATACAAATTCAAAGGCCATTTTATTTAAGATATCACATACCTATAAATAATTTAACACTATGAAACGCTATAAAAAAGAACCTTTTAGATAGGACTGATAAAATTAATAATATTAATTCGCTGGTTTGTATGTCAAATAAGTAAAGTCCTTTCGAGGTTACGTAAATTTGTAACATGATTTTAACTTTCTTTTAACTTCATAGATTTTTTTATTTGACTACTTACTTACCTATTGTTTATTTTGTCGGAGAATTATTATCTCAAATAGAAAATATTTATAATGTAACTTTAAATTTGATAGGTAAAAATCTGTTACAAATACTTACTGAAAGTGAAATTACTGTGTCCTTCAAATATATGTACCTGCACATCTAATAAATTACCTATTACTGTTACACTGTATACTTAAAGTAACTATTATTATTGGAAATATAATTTTCAAGTACTGGTTTAAGTGAATTTTACATGATAGTATTATTAAGAGTATATATAGGAATAAATACATATTGATATAAGTTAAAAATACTTTTTATTCTTTGAGCCACTGAGAACTAGCCATTGAAATCAAAGATTTATAAATTTTCCACAAATTTAAATGACTGTGCCATTTTTTTAACATTGCTAAAGTGAAAATGGTTTTACCAATTTGTAATTATATTATATGTCGGTCATTTAATTTCTGTAGCTTAATTACCTACTACCCAATAGTATGCAACACTAAGATTCCAAAATTGAAATTCTATCTTTCACACTAAAACTAGCTATTGTAGTGTATTGCACATTAGATATTTCATATTATATTTATTTACACAACTGTCATGTGTTTTTGCTAACTGAGATAAATTGTTTTAAGCTATATAATGAGGTGACTTATTCTACTTAGCGATTGCCCAATCATTTCACAATTTTTTTTTACCATTTAAAAATATCCAGTAAACTTTTTGTACCTACTTAGTAAAGCAATATATTAAGTATTAAGTATAGAAATATACTAAGGAGGTACCAAAAGTTCACCTGATATCCAATTTTACAAAAAAAATGTTTTGCACTTGATGTCTTTCATTGGTTAGGAAAATGGTTCTGGATATTGTTCCCTCTCTAGCTGTAGGTAGTATACAATGCAACATGATTTATATGCTCATCTGATATACCTGATCGCTTAGCCCAGTGTTTCCCAATCATTGTTTTGCCATGACCCGGTAATTTTCACACTGCCCTTTTGAGACCGACCTAATAATTTTAAAATCAAGCCGGTTCGATTAATAGAAAACATGTTTTATTAATTATTGTGATAATATTTTGGTATCACATATTTAGTCACTGCTGCTAGGGTATTTTCGAATACAATAATTTACGTTGCGTCAATCGATAGTAGGTGTTATATTTTTAAAACAAGCCGAAATGATGTGACCCGGTATTTTATTTTGATGGCCCGGTACCGGGTCGCGACCCTGGGAAACACTGGCTTAGCCTATTTTTATTTTCTACTATTTTTGCTATTTGCTTAAACAGTATTCGCATATTATTCGGAAAAAAAATTATATAATAATTTGAATAAAGAAATATCAAATTGGGTGGCGTACCTTGAATACTGCTACATAATGTAAATATTAAATCATGATATAGTGGAAATGAATGTTTTGTGTTGCACCAATATGCCTTTTGAAGTTCTCTGGGTCGGGGTCGAGAGAATTGAAAAAATCTGTAATATTTAAGCAGTTCTATAATTTAAAATACATCTTCTAACATGCAATATATAAATTTTATTAAAAAGTGTTGAGACCAATACTACACAGACCTTAGGTAGGTATATATATTAATTTAGGTCATCCATGCATGAAAAAGATGTAAAAATTTGTATTTCTAAATTATCATAGACATTATTAAAATCCAAATGTCTTTCAAGATTGCGCTTTGAGGAAATATTTAATTTGCTATCTTCACTCTTGAGAGCCTGTCAGTACCGTCACGTAGTGAGCGTCATATCGAAAAATTTACCTTCAATAAATACATAAATTATTTTGTTTATATCTATCTTACTTACATACTAGACTGACACATTCTTTTTATTTAATTTTTCATTAACTTCCTTATCGTTTAATACATTTATCACGCCAATCCCCTCATAACTTGGCCATCGAGGAAACTAAATAAAAACAAGATATTCGTCGAGAACTTTAGCAATAATATTTTTAAATTCTAATGACTGTTTAGATGTTTTATTTAATATATAATTCATAAAGATTACGAATATTATATACTTAGTATGTAATAACCACGCCAATATACCCATGTGATTCTGAGCAAAATAAATTGTCATTGTTATAAATATAAATAATAAAACATGTAGTTGTGACATTGGCGTTGTGTTAATCGGTCTTATTAGATAAAGTTGAGATTATAAAATATGATCGTTCGTTATATTTTAAAATTTTAATTGAAATATATTAATTTGAAAAATAAATGTGGTTTCATTCATTTAAAAAATTAACTCATTTATGTGTTAAAAACTGAACCCAAAATCTTTATTATTTAAGTTGCTAACACTTCTCATCATAACCACGAATTATTGTCTTTTTAAAAAGACCGCCACCCATTGTGACAGTTTTTCTTATGTCACTGTCAAAACGTTTCGTTCCGCATACTCTTCTACTTCAACACGGCAGTTATTTGGTAGTATTACATTATTATGGTGAATTTAACGCCGAAATTGTGAAATAAATATGTTTAGCTAGTTAATTATTAGTTAAAATATAAATAGTGTAAATTATGACCTAATTTATGTGTGTAATAAACCATGGCTGAATAAACACATGTCAGTGTCTCTCTAAAAACAACAAAGTTGTTTATTAAAAAAAACATCATTTGTATTGATTTTTGTCGCTGTCTGCCGAGTTTTCTCTAGAATTCTCTTTTTATTTATATCCAGACCAGTGGTTTTTTTACACGACCAATAAGGTACATTAAAACACTTTCATAAAACTTTCCTTATCTCACATACGGGCCCTCTGATGAAAGTGTAGCCACCCGTAACGCTGAATTTGTGAGTGCCCTAAATAAATCCCAGTTTTAATCATAATTACGTTGTTTTAGGCCGAAATGAGTGCTATAGCGCAGCAAGAGTCCCTTGTTAAGGAGAGTTTATTTCAGTTTATTACTAAAAATGTCCCTTCAGCGGATCTGGGCGTGATAGACGACATAGTTCTTTCGTACGTGATTTCTATTCTAGAAGAGGCTTCTCAGGACCCGTGTTTCGATGTAGAAGGTAAGAATTCTTTTCTAAAGATTCCAAGAACATTATTAGACCTTTATATTGTGTAAAAATGATTAATTTGACCATACTTATGTTGCAAGTATCAAGTACCTTTACACATCAAGGTAGTTCATTCATACTCCAATTTCTTATTGTTCCCAAAAGCTATTGTATTAACTGGTTGGAAAACTTGCTCTGTTTTAATGTGTTTGCTTGGTACTTCTTACTTTAAATGAGTGGTTGACTGTGTTTCATGTTGGTTATTGTTTGATGTAAAAATAAAATATAATTGAAATAATGATTATTTGTTACACCATATTTGAAATAGGTTGCAGATTTTCTTAGAAAAAATAAGCTGTCTAAGTTTGATGGGCGAGTCCATTATTCAATTAATTAATTATTATAGTACATCTGAATATCATATCAAATTGTGAACCATATTTATGTATGAAATATTTTAAATTTTAAATTTGACATCTTTCAAGATATATAGGTATCTATAAAATTATCAGCTTTTATTTTACTTTTGAGTATGCATTTGTTAGGATATTTTCCAACCAATGCAAATAAGAATGAGAACACATGATTAAAATTTCAAGGTAAAACAATAAACCGAAAATATAGTACTAATAAAACAAATTGAAAGTCTAAAGCTTTAAAATAATGTAGATCACATTTGTTAGAACATTTATAAATAGTCTCTTTAAAAAACAAATAATGCTACCTCTAGTTTGAAATCTGTAAGAGATGAATCAGGCAAGAAACTCAGTAGTTTTTATTTCATAAAAAGCTAAACTGATTTTAAATTTTTATTAACAATTGATTAAATTGTAGGACTTTTACGTTTAAATACAAACATATTTTTTACAATGGTAATAAAAACTAAAGTTATTGAAATCACATCACGATTACATTAGATAAAAATTTGGCATTATCTCCAAACACAAAATACATTTTGCCCTAACCAGCAATAGATAACCTTCGTAGCCGAGAGGCGAGCGCGCCAGGCTATGGCATTGCGCCATCTCTGGTGTCCCAGGTTCGATCCCCAGTCAGGTCAATATAGGAAACATCCTTTCTATATTGTCTCGTGTCTGGGTTGTGGTACAGTCATTATTTATGATTTCTGTAACACGAGGGATTAAGCTACTTACCACAGAATCAGAGCAATGTATGTGATGATGTACAATATTTATATATTACTAGCTGTGCCTGTGACTTCGTTCGCGTGGACTACATCCTTTCATGGTCGGTTTTACCCCTATCTCCCCTAATATTCGAAACAAAAAGTAGTCTATATTTTAATAGAGCTATATTTGTGCTAACTTGCATATCTCTAAGGGGCCATTCAAGTATTACGTAAGCACTATGGGGGGGTGGGGGGGTCTTTGTTATGCTTATTTTGGATGACATGGGGGTAGGGGAGTCTAGATGATGATTACGTCATCGGTAGTTATTTACTTTTTTACACAAACTGCAACTATCACATTGTATATGCTTGAAAACGAAACGCATTTTTTAAAATTCCCGCAAATAATGCATACGTTTAGGCACTCGCTTTAGAACCGATTAGGGGAATTACCGCGCGCTATAATTGTCTGAAATTTCTCCGTTAGTATATTGTTTTGTTTGGATACTATAGCGAGTAGACGTATTGTAAGCACAGCAAAGCAAATTAACATTTGTGTTACCGTTGATTCCATTAGCCAAAGTTTAACGTTTAAATGATGTCGTTTCAAATAGACAAATCCAGTTTAGTTGACGAAGTGTGGCGAAATTATAAATTACAAGCTAAGTCCGACAAGGGACTAGATATATAAAGATATAATTTAAAAAAATACATTTATAATTGAAAAATGTTTACGTAAGCATGGGAGGAGGGGGTAAGAGCTTTGCTTACTTTTGCTGACAAGGGGGATGGGGGGGTAAATGATTGTAATAAATCTGCTTACGTAATATTTGAACGGCCCCTAACTTAAAAAATAAACATTTTCCCATATAAAGTTCAAAGGTTGCATTACCCACCCCCCCCCCCCCTTACTTTCTAACAAAAAGTAGCCTATGACCGTTCTTGAGGTTCAACGTATACCTATGCCATATTTCATTAAAATCGGTTGAGAGGTTTAAGCGGGAAAGCGTAACAGACAGATTTTCGCATTTATAATGAACAGACTTTGATGGTATTTCAAATTAGCTTACAAACATAGTAATTACCTGTAGTTAATTACTTTGTGATAAAATTAAGTAACGTTTTTAAATTAACGGTGAAACTAATGATATTCAGAATTAGTCACAAAACTGGTGCTAATCTGAAATTTGTGCTAGATAGATATTAAACATTTTATAGGCAACGAAAGGAAGAATTTGTTTTATGTAGACAATTTATAATGAGTTTTATAAAATAAATAAATAAATGCGCCAGACAATCACACCAATCACCTGGTCTCAAACTAAGGTTTTCCCTTGTACTATGAGTACCAGACGACGGATACTAACTGGGGGCGTCATCCCAGTACGCCCAGACCCAAGTCAATTCAGAAAAGTTTGTTTTCCAAATTGACCCGACCGGAAATCGAACCCGGGACCTTTCGCGCTTTGGCCGCCTACCTTAGCCTTTGCGCCACCGAGGTCGTTATACAGACGATTCGTTAATATATCAGTAAGATGTAATGATGTAATTTACATGAATAAATGTTTTCTGAACATTTGAAATAAGTGTACAGGTCAAAACGCGACTTAGTTTTTTAATCCATACTAATATTATAAATGTGGAAGTAACTTTGTCTGTCTGTTTGTCTGTCCGGCCTTCATGCCTAAACCACTGAACTGATTTTGATAACATTTGGTATAGGTATACATTGAACCTCTAAAACGGACATAGGCTACTTTTTGTTTTGGAAATAATGGGGGATGGGGTAATACCAGCTTTGAAAGTTTATATGGAAAAAAATAATTTGTTAAGTTAGAGTTATAAAATTTGGCACACATATATAGCTCGAAACTTGGATTAAAATATGGACTTCTTTTATTTTAAATATAATGGGAGATAGGGGTATAGCCGACCATGAAAGTATGTAGGCCAGTCAAGTGCGAAGTCGCGGGCACAGCTAGTACTTAATACTACTTACTTTCAGTCATTTCGGTTAGGTTGCACCATAGGCATAAAAACATATTATTTAATATACACTCGCACTTGGCTGATAATAATTATTTCACGTCTTCCTCCAGGGTTCATCGAAATGATGGCAGCATATGTGCCTGAGTTCGCTCACATAGACCCTGGGCAGGTCTGCTCCTGGGTCTTGGAGTTGGAAGCTGAGCTGTCCCGACGCGAGGAGACTGACTCGCTCTCCAACAATGGTCAGTCAACTTTTTTATCTTTTTTTTATATTATACTTCCAGATTGACCTCATCCCACCAGATGTTAAGTGGTAATGAGGTCCTGGCTTAAGGGCGACAAGTACAGCATAATAAAGCTGTTACTGGACTTGTCGCTCTTACCTTGAAGGCTTGACCCCTGCTACTAATATAGCTCCCCCCAGAAGCTCTGGAAACCTTAATCGCACACAGGAACACAACAACACAGAAGTGATTGTTATTTGGCTGCGGTCTTCTGTAAAGTGGAGGTATTTCACCAATTGGGCATAGCGATTTATAATTTATAAGATAAATCGCTATGCCTTACCTCTCTTGAAAAACGCAGTGCTTCCGCGAGATAAATAAATTCACAGGCACCTTTTTAAAAATATGGGCGTCACAAATACTGACTCGGCCTCAAGTGGCTCACTTATTATATTTGTGTTGATTTGTTAAACGTTACGATGAGTTTCAATAAAAAATTAAGAAATGAAACTCTGAAATTGGCAACCTTTTTGGTTTCCCTACGGTTACCGGGGAATGCCTTAATAGTATTAGTATGGTCCTCTTTTTTTAAGAAAGGGGAAGTAAGAAAGAAAGAAAGAAAGAAAAAAAGAAAGAAACATTTATTATTTAAAAACATCACAACATTGTCACATATACAGAGAGGAGACCAACAAGAAAACAACAAAAAAAAAAAAAAAACAATAATAATAATAATAATTATATACATACAAAAAACAAAGCGTGAAATAGATCTCTCCTCGTCAACCAGGCGGCGCAGACCATGACATGTCGTAATGTTCCAAATAAAAGGGCCTCACTCAGCATAAGTCATGACCCACGTCGCAGGCCATGACGCTGGTTTTCAGTGGGCCCTACCGAGTGATATACACGGACGCCAGCGAGGTTGCACAGTGACATACCTATTAACTTTGGGTATGGTAACAAAAATAAATAAATAAAAATAAATTATAGTATCTGTACATACATATATGATGCAGAAAACAGTACATTAAACAAATTGCATAATACTTGAGCGCTCCCTCCCTCCCTTTATGGTAGTTGTAGAAGGATTGCCCCTAGCAAAAAAAAAATATAATTACCCCTAACTAATAAAAAGTATATTTCAGATGACTCAGCCGGCAGTGACAAGATCAATCTCACCCTACAGAGCTTAAGCGATATGCTACCTTCCGTCCCCACCAAGATTAACCGGTAATATAGTTATTAGAGATAACCCCTAAATCCTTTTCAGACCTAATCGCCCTTAGGGTGTTGTTGTAATAATCAATGTCAGAATCGGGCCTCGATGACGCATGTAAGTCATACAGTTAATTTAATTTAATTTACAAATACCTTTGTTTTATTATTTTTTTTTTAATAATTGATTTAAAATTTTTATTTTACAATTGACAAACTAACTGTGTGTCTTAGTGCAAAATTAGTAATAAGTTTAGCTTTCATTTGTAAAAAAAAACTACTGAGTATCTTGCCGGTATCTTCTTTTTAGTTATAGGTTCCGAACCGGAGGTAGCTTCACTTGCTTTATATAGAGACTATTCATAAGTATTACTAATGTAATCTATGTGAATAAAAAATATTGACTTTGACTTTGATAAATTGTACTCGGACAGAACCGCAATGGCGTATGTTTTTGTTATTATTACGCGCCACAAATGATGGCCGATACAGAGTGAACGAAAATAACATAGAAGCAATTCTAACGCTTGAAAATGGCACTAAGAAAAGTAAGGCACGGTGGGCGTGGCTTAAAAAAATGAGCAAGCGCTGCGGTGCTATATAAGGCCGGGACTGTGAAGTCTTGGATCAGCATCACTGGCGAATACATCGAAAGTGGCCTTCAAGTGCGACTTAAGAGCGATTGTGCTTTATAATTAGTGTGTTTAAGTTGTTATTAGTGTCGATCAATTAAAGTGTAACATTTGGTCGTTTTTATCGGCAATTTTTAAAACGCTTTTATTAGCTTCATGTATGTAAAAAAATCTTGGAATCTTAATTTGACCCACTTCCCGGTCTTCGATTAGGACGAAAGTTTGCATACGCTCTGAGTTCTGATGACAATACATGACTAGCACAGAAACGTTCTTACAAATCCAATATGACGGCCTCCCCAAGATGGCGGACTGGTTGTTTGAAATCCACCCCCTTAATACGGGTATCAAGTCAAAAGTTTTGCTGTCAGGAATAGGAAAAAAAGTTACGTGACTTAAATCCAACATGGCGGACATCCAAGATGGTGGACTGGTTATTTGTAATGCACCTGATGATATGGGTATCAAATGAAAGGGTCTGCTGTCAGGATTAAGAAAAATAATAAATATCTTTAAATGCCTATTAATATTTTTAATTTGTAAGTAGAAAATTAAGTTTGATAATAAGAAGACTAAAATTAATATTAAAAAAATAAAAAACGCGCGTGGAGCGTTTATGTAATTATTACTCTTTTTGGACAAAACGCTCTACGCTTTCTTTCATAATAAATCATAGTAAGAATTATTTTGTAATTTTTAACGAAGCTCGTAATAGTATTTATGACTTATGTTTCCCCGGCAGGTCCCACTCCAACTCAGAGAGTTCGGAGGGCGCGGAGGGTGGGCGGCGGTCTCTGCTAGAGGGCGACGAGCATGGCGAGCAGTGCCGTGCGCTACACGAAATGTTCCCTAACACCTGCGCCATGGAGGTGAGTAACCGCGCCGCGCGTCGCTCTAAATGTTCCCCAATAACTGCGCAATGGGAATTTTCTCTCGCCGCGTCATGCGAGCCTGGTAGCTCCGTGATGAATTTAACGAATGATTATTACCTATATTCAAATGAATATAATTTCGGGTCATAGAACTTTCGAAATTTGTTTAACCTTTCTTAATATAGGACTATATTAGCTTAAGAAGTTTTTTTCAATTTTAGTTTTAAAAATAAGGGTGAAAAATAATATAAAAGCGGCGCAGTATTCAAAAGTTTGATGACTTGGGAGTTGGTATTTCTCTCTGAGGGGGCGGGGGGCGTGTCATTTTGCCGACTTGCCAACCTGTAGCTATTCCTACCAATGAGGATATCCCCTCCACTACATGTGACATTGGTATACCCCTCCAGATCAAGCACTGCGTGTCCATCGCGCACGGCGACGTGGAGCGGGCGGCGGCGACGCTGCTGCACCGGCGCGAGCAGGGACAGGCGCTGGCACCTGCCGCGCTGCAGGCCGCCGCGCGACAGCCGCTCTGCGACGACCACGAGCTCAAGAACAGGATCATAGCGCGGTGAGTGACCTGCTGCTGCACCGGCGCGAGCAGGGACAGGCGCTGGCACCTGCCGCGCTGCAGGCCGCCGCGCGACAGCCGCTCTGCGACGACCACGAGCTCAAGAACAGGATCATAGCGCGGTGAGTGACCTGCTGCTGCACCGGCGCGAGCAGGGACAGGCGCTGGCACCTGCCGCGCTGCAGGCCGCCGCGCGACAGCCGCTCTGCGACGACCACGAGCTCAAGAACAGGATCATAGCGCGGTGAGTGACCTGCTGCTGCACCGGCGCGAGCAGGGACAGGCGCTGGCACCTGCCGCGCTGCAGGCCGCCGCGCGACAGCCGCTCTGCGACGACCACGAGCTCAAGAACAGGATCATAGCGCGGTGAGTGACCTGCTGCTGCACCGGCGCGAGCAGGGACAGGCGCTGGCACCTGCCGCGCTGCAGGCCGCCGCGCGACAGCCGCTCTGCGACGACCACGAGCTCAAGAACAGGATCATAGCGCGGTGAGTGACCTGCTGCTGCACCGGCGCGAGCAGGGACAGGCGCTGGCACCTGCCGCGCTGCAGGCCGCCGCGCGACAGCCGCTCTGCGACGACCACGAGCTCAAGAACAGGATCATAGCGCGGTGAGTGACCTGCTGCTGCACCGGCGCGAGCAGGGACAGGCGCTGGCACCTGCCGCGCTGCAGGCCGCCGCGCGACAGCCGCTCTGCGACGACCACGAGCTCAAGAACAGGATCATAGCGCGGTGAGTGACCTGCTGCTGCACCGGCGCGAGCAGGGACAGGCGCTGGCACCTGCCGCGCTGCAGGCCGCCGCGCGACAGCCGCTCTGCGACGACCACGAGCTCAAGAACAGGATCATAGCGCGGTGAGTGACCTGCTGCTGCACCGGCGCGAGCAGGGACAGGCGCTGGCACCTGCCGCGCTGCAGGCCGCCGCGCGACAGCCGCTCTGCGACGACCACGAGCTCAAGAACAGGATCATAGCGCGGTGAGTGACCTGCTGCTGCACCGGCGCGAGCAGGGACAGGCGCTGGCACCTGCCGCGCTGCAGGCCGCCGCGCGACAGCCGCTCTGCGACGACCACGAGCTCAAGAACAGGATCATAGCGCGGTGAGTGACCTGCTGCTGCACCGGCGCGAGCAGGGACAGGCGCTGGCACCTGCCGCGCTGCAGGCCGCCGCGCGACAGCCGCTCTGCGACGACCACGAGCTCAAGAACAGGATCATAGCGCGGTGAGTGACCTGCTGCTGCACCGGCGCGAGCAGGGACAGGCGCTGGCACCTGCCGCGCTGCAGCATGTAGGTAAAGTTGTATAGTGACGTAGCCTCCTAGTGACGTATTGCGACGGCTACGAGATCAAGAACAGAAGCATAGCGCGGTGAGTCACCTCCACACTTGGCATACGTGCCTGGCAGCTGCGAGCGAGGTTGTACCGAGATTCAAGCAGACACCGCATCTGGTGTTTAGTGGCGTAGCCTCTTGGAGATGGAGTGACCCCACACGCGTCATGTATGCCTGGTAGTTTGTAGCCAAAGTTATAGGGAATCTGAAATGGCCACATCGCCTGAAGTTCAATAGCTAAGCCTGCTGGGATACTTGTTGAACGACCACGGGCTGAAAAGCAAGATCATAGCGCGGTGAGTCACCTCCACAAGCGGCATGCGTGCTAGGTAGCTTGATGATTAAGTTGTAGGGAGCCTCAAGCGGACATAGCACCTGGTGTTTAGTGACTTTCACGAGCGTCATGCATGCCTGGTAGCTTGTAGCCAAAGTTATAGGGAACCTGAAGTGGACACATCGCTTGGATTGCAATAGCTAAGCCTGGATACTGGGATACTTGTTGAACGACCACGGGCTGAAGAGCAGCGCGGGGAGTCACCTCCACGCGCGTCATATAAGCCTAGTAGCATGCGGGCCAGATTTGTACGCAGCCTGAGGCGGATAGCTTCACCTGGATTCAGAAGCTTAGCCTCTTGGGCACTTATGAATACCTGGTAGTGTGTAGACCAATCGGTTATCTTTAAATTGACATTTAAAAACGCTCTGATCCGTTGATATGTGTAATTGTGACGTCACTAATTGCTATCTACTTAAAAATCTATGCAGGAATCGTATTTTGACCCCTATTATAACACCCCACCCCCAATACCTCTCCGAGCTGCATTCATGAAGTAATTGTTTCCAATCTTTTGTTACAGTTACTCCTACGTGGACAAGAATTCCGAAACTAAGGAGCATAAGCCCCTGGCGCCAAAGATCGAGCCGAAGAAGATGGTGCGCTACCGCGACAACAAGATCGTGTCGCTGAAGGGAGAGAGGTACACCGAGGTAAGCGTGCAGAGAAGCCTGCCTGCCTGGCTGGCTAGCTAGCTGGCTGGCTGGCTGGCTGGATGTCTGTCTGTCTAGATGGCTGGCTGGATGTGTCTGCCTGTCTGGCTGGCTGGCTGGATGTCTGTATGTCTAGCTGGCTGGCTGGATGTATGTCTGCCTGTCTGGTTGGCTGGCTGGCTGGATGTCTGTCTGTCTAGCTGGCTGGCTGAATGTATGCCTGCCTGTCTGCCTGGCTGGATGTCTGTCTGCCTGTCTGGCAGGCTGGATGTCCGTCTGTCTTTGTGTGTATTTGTGACATCGTAGGCCCCCGACGGAAGAATCCGTTTCGATTTTGTTGTTTGTATTTTTATTTGTGCGCTACCGCGACAGCAAGATCATGTCGCTTAAGGGAGGGAGGTACACCGAGGTTAGTGTGCGAACAAGTCTGTCTGGCTGGCTAGCTGGCTGGATGTCTGTCTGTCTGTCTATCTGGCTGGCTGGCTATCTGTCTGTCTGTCTGTGTGTGTTTGTGGCATTGTAGGCCCCCAACAGATAAACCCGTTTCGATTTCGTTGTTCTTATTATATAGTATTGTTTGGATGGTGGATTACTGAGTAGTCTTTGTCAGTCTGTCCAAGAAAAAAGGGCAACTACAAAATTGATGATTATTTAAATGACAAAAATGTATGGGTCTAGAATAACTTTAATTCTCGGAAATGTTTTAATATGCTTTGTATATTTTATTTAAGTACCTAGTGTAAGGAAACATTGTTACATTGAAAAGAGTAAGTGTCAAGTTTCTTGCCGGTTCTTCTCGACATGATCAACATTCCGAACACGGCGGTAGAATACTGAACTTGTACTGACGATTCATAAGTGCTTTTGTAAAGCATGAATAAAGACATGTTAGCTTAAAAGTATAGGTTTTCAATAATTGAAACTGCTGTGTGATACCTCCTACCATATTATGCGGTCCTAGTACTTCTCAACATCATCAACATCCCGAACACGGCGGTAGAATACTTAACTTGTACTGACGATTCATAAGTGCTTTTGTAAAGGTTACATAAATAAAAATGTTTTCTATTCTATTCGGATCAACTACTTATTTGACATGACTACCTTAATATAGGTCGGTATAAATTAAAAGGGTTTGAGTATTTTGATCATCATTTAAAGTTTGAAATTTGTTACACGACATAAGAACTAATTTCATAACATATTGTTACGAGCTTCGGGTTCGTGACAATAAAAACAGCCGATAAAAATTACCAAAAGTCACACTTTAATTGAACGCCACTAATTACAACCTTAAAACGCACTAATTAAAACAACAATCGCTTCCAAGTCGCACTCCAAAATCGCTTTCGAAGTAATCACTTGTATCGCTAATTCAATACTGTCCCGGTTGCGGTGAATCCCGTCCTTTTATATTGCCGCGGCCGTTCCCGAACCTTCCAACGCAGAAACATCCGGAACATTCGCGCGCAGTCCGGCCTTGACCGAGCGTACGGCCATAGTTCTAGTAAATTCTGGCGTACGCGTCTCGACTCTCTGAAGTTCCGCCTTTCCAAACTAGATGGCGCTGTTTACTAGAACACCATCGATCGTGGCGCGTAACAATATGTTATGACAAATTTCAAAGCCAAGATCTGCAATTTTTTTTTTGCTGTTTAATGTTTGTTTTTACTTTTTCCTGTACTTCTTTTTGTTTTTATTTTATTTTATTTGTCAATAAATATATTTTCTTTCTTTTTTTTCTAATATTGAACTGTTGGGTTTTTTTTATTTAATTTAATATATTAAAACGATGTTAGGTTTTCTCAATATTCTGTTTTTCTTCTCCCCAGGTACCGAAGTCCGGTATCGACGATGAACACTTAAAGAAACCCAAGAAGCAGCATTGCCCTTAACCATTAAGTGCCCGTCAGTACGGCGCCGCGGAGCCGCCACCCTCCCGGACCCGCCCGACCCCCCGCCCCCCCGCGACCCACCCCCCCGACGTCACAGGTCAGTCTGAGAATGACAAATGCCAGATGAGTGAGACAGATGAGGTTACGCGGCAACTGCGTAATTTAGTTGTCTGTACGAATGAGGAAGTTACAAATGAAAATGATGTTTCTAGGCGTAAAGTTAACGAATTGCTATGTCAGGTGTATGATCATACTGCTGAGGAAGTGGATTTGATTGAACGAAATAAAGATTTTAGGAATAATGGTGATGGAGGTAATTATCAAAATGAAATTGATGATCATGATTGTGTGAGTGATGAAGTTTGTAATAACAATGAAGGTCTTAATGAAAGCATTGAAAATGTACGTGACATTGGAATTAAGAATGACAAATGTCATAAGATTAAGGATTTAAACGATGAAATGGAAGAAGATTCAATGAATTATAAGGTACGGAAACAATTCGATCTGACATTTAAGAAAGATGGCGTTATGAGTTCTGAAAATTATAATGTATGTAATTCTATGGCTGAAAGTGAAACGTTCGATAACGACATTGTATTTAGTCGTTCGAACGTTGAGTCGAGTGGTTCAGTGGTCAAGCGGGGCGGTACTCCCCCCCATTCTATCTTATCTTTGTGCGTAAATGTGAGTAATATTATAAATGTTAAGATTAGTGTAGAAAAACATTTTTTCTCTAAACCACCCAATTATGGGATAGATAGATGTACTAGTCATAATTCGAATCTCCGAGTCTGCGCAATTCTGACAGCCGTCATTTTGACGGCGCTCGCGTTGTCGCGACTTTTGACAGGTGTCACACTCGTTTTGACTGTCGTAGCTTTAAAATTGACGTGGTCGACGGCACGCATGCTTGTAGCGTCATGCGTCCGTTCGACTGATTCTCTAGTCTCGTCTCTAGCTGTCAACTTGACAACGTCATTTGTCAAAGTGAGAGACGGAGACGAGTTTTTTGTAATTATAACTTTTCTAGTTTTTATTCGCCCTGTGATTTCAACTTTCGTTGTTTTAGTGTTTAGCATTGTTACTTCCGCGTTGAACGCGTTTACATATATACTTTCGGCAGATTTAATTGTCAATGTCAAAGTGACGTTTAAGCTTTACTTCAACACAACTAGGTTTACATTAATGTCTATTTATGTCGAGTTGCCTGTCAAAGTGACGGTGTCAAACATGGCGGCTGTCAGGGTAACAGCTCGTGTCTTTTATTATAATGTCGGGCGTGGTATAATATGTGTGTGTGTTAGAATAATGCGAGATATATTAGTTTTTTATCATCATTTTGCCGTTACTGATTTTTTTACGTGGCAGATAAAACTTAAATTAATGAATTTTATTAATAAGTTGTCTTATTTTATTATAATTATATTTATTACTAATATAAGTACCTCTCAGAGGCGATTTTTAGTCAGTATTAACGTGGTATTGGTGTATATTCTATTCAAAATGTGTCAACGTTTCATAGATATAAAATTGAATAATAAACATTCGAATACAAAGTATCAATGTGTCAAAGAGAGTGAGATAGGAACAAGTGTGCGAGCGAGAGAACAAAGTTTTGCCTGCAAAGATTTGAAATGCGATGACTGTGTCATTCCTCTATTTATATCTATGGAAATATTCGAAAGTGATTTAAAAAAATTCCCAACCAATACCATGTGTGACATTTCGCTAAAAATGGCGTCTATTAAACGTCAGAATAGCGATGTTTTTTCTTTAGATATAAGCGTAGTTATCCGATCGAGACCTGTGATTTTTTATTGTTATTATTATAATTTTATTATTTATAATAATGTGATTCCTATAAAAGTTTTATCGTTTTTCCAAATGTCTGTGATTTTGACCATTTACCCGGTTATAGGTATTTTTAGTTTAGTTAATTTTTATCATTTAATTAATTCTGAAAAAAACAATTAGTGTATTGTGATTGTTATGTTTTTAGTGTGAAAAGTTTGTCTAGTTATTTTAGAATGATTTGTACCATCTACTATATAAAAATAAGTCGGGTTTTCCTTCCTGACGCTATAACTCCAGAACGCACGAACCGATTTCCACGGTTTTGCATTCGTTGGAAAGGTCTCGGGCTCTGTGAGGTTTATAGCAAAGAAAGTTCAGGAAAATTTTCAACAGAAAAGCGGGAAAGTCCTCTAAGGCGAAACAAAGATCGCCGGGACCGCTAGTAATTTATATGAATCTATTCTCATTTGACGACCTCCGTAGCCGAGAGGCGAGCGAGCCTGACTTTGACTTCGCGCCATCTCTGAGGTTCCGGGTTCGATCCCCGGTCGGGTCAATATGGGAAATGAACTTTTCCATATTGTCTCGGGTCTGGGTGTTGTGGTACCGTCGTTATTTCTAATTTTTGTAACACAAGTGCTTCAGGTACTTACCGCAGAATCAGAGCAATGTATGTGATGTTGTCCAATATTTATTTATTTATTTTATTTATTATTATTATTCTCAGTCTTGACGCGAGGTACTAGGCTCCCATGAATCGCTAGGAGGTTTCAACTAACAAGATGTCAATCAGGAGGGTATTCGATAAACTCTAGCCTAGGTTCTTGGGTCGATGGCCAGCACCATTAGTTCGTATACCTACACCTCAGTACCTTGTCATATCAAATCTCCGCATAACTAAGAAAGTCAGATAAACAGTGACTTAACGTGACAAGGTACATAGTTGTTCACGAACTAAAGGTACTGACTGTACCAGGACCACATGAAACGCTAGGAAGTTTAACCTCGGCAGCTTTTTAGTTAAAAACTGTTCCAAAAAGCTAAAAGAAGCAAGTATTTAATTGGTTCGCAGTGCTCACGGTAGAATCTCTATTATAATAACTAGAATTCTACTTCAAGGTACTAGGACCATAAAGAATACGAAGAGGTTTTACATCAGCAACTGTCTTAAAAAGCCAATATTTTATTTTATTACACTTCAAGATTGACCTCATCCCACCTGATGTTAAGTGGTAATGAAGTCCTAGCTTAAGGGCGATTACTACAGCATAATAAAGCTATTACTGGACTTGTCGCCCTTACCTTGAAGGCTTGACCCCTGCTACTAATGTAGCGCCCCCCAGGAGCTAGAAACCTTACTCACACGATAGATAACCGCAATAGATAACCTCCGTAGCCAAGAGGCGAGCGCGCCAGACTATGGCATTGCGCCATCTCTGGTGTCCCAGGTTCGATCCCCGGTCGGGTCAATATGGGAAACTAACTTTTCTATATTGTCTCGGGTCTGGGTGTTGTGGTACCGTCGTTGTTTCTGATTTCTGTAACACAAGTGCTTAAGCTACTTTACACAGAATCAGAGCAATATATGTGATGTTGTCCAATATTTATTTATTTATTATCAAGAAGAATGAACTATCGATAATATGGATTATTTTTTATTTGTAAAAAACAATAATACAGATTGTATCAATAGTGTACAAATTCATTATCAATATTGTAACAATACTGTTTTCTTGACGAACAATAAATAAATATAAATATTGGACCACAGTATATTTATTTTTTAAGGTATCGTTGAGATCTCACGCAGAATATTAATGAAATCTACTTTGTTTTGGACCTTACAGTACTGTGTCGACTTGTAGGTCATGTCGTAGGTCGGCACAGTACTAGGTCCAAAGCAAAGTAGATTTGAAAGCGTGCAATTCATCAAAGTAACAGACGCATAGAAAAGGCGCTTATCCAATTATTTGGCGTGATGAACAATTTAAAAGTTCCATCTATGATTGAATGAGCCAAATTTTGGTGCTAAATTTGTACTCAATATGCCAAAATGTTCGTATTAACTTTGTGTTAGATGTGGCAGAGGTTTAAGCAGCTTTGTGAAGATTTGTAAAACAATGTTTTTTTTTATATTGCACTTAAATTGACCTCATCTCACCTGATGTTAAGTGGTAATGAGGTCCTAGCTTTAGGGCGACAAGTACAGCATAATAAAGCTGTTACTGGACTTGTCGCCCTTACCTTGAAGGCTTGCCCCTGCTACTAATGCACCCTCCCGGAGCTCTGGAAACCTTACTCACACGCAGGAAACACAACAACCCTATTTGGCTGCGGTCCTCTGTAAGGTGGAGGTATTTCACCAGTCGGGCTGCTCCAGTTCGAGCGATAAATCGCTATGCCCTACTCGAAATATTAACCTACAAACCGCGTAATTTCAACCTAAGTGTAATTACATAAGGTACATTATTATTTGTCACCTAAAATCTCTTTGTCGTATAATTGGCGCAGTCCTTTAAAGTTTTAAATGGCTTGTACGTGACGTCATACATTTTGCTTCCGAACTTACATATTGTTACGAGCTTCGGGTTCGTGACAATAAAAACAGCCGATAAAAATTACCAAAAGTCACACTTTAATTGAACGCCACTAATTACAACCTTAAAACGCACTAATTAAATTTTAATCGCAATTTTAAAGAATCGCACCTGCGTAAGACAATGCAATCGTGACATAATTTGATTTTTTAAATTACTACTTCAATATGGTGGAATATTAGCTTAGTATCACTTTTAAGGAAGGATATTTTTTATGAACAAAATAGTACCTTTTACCATCGACCAATGTTTTTGTCGATGCAAAGTTGTGACCTATAAAATGGCACCGGCAAACAAGGCTTCTAACGGTTATTAAGCCTTATTTCTCTATCATTGGCTTTAAGCCTATTTCCATACTCATCTAAGTCACATAAGGTTTAAATTAGAAATGCAACGGATGTCCGGTTGCTACCCGGAATCCGGCCCATCCGGCCATTATTTGACTATCCGACCGAATACCGGATAGCTACGCACTATCCGGCCGGATACCGGATACCTACGCACTATCCGGCCGGATACCGGATAGTGATTCTGTTTGGTAATTAACTTTGAAAAATGGTTGGTATACAAGAAAACAACAACAAATTATCAATATACACCATTAAACACAAAAAACTCGTGCGCCGCCTAATTTTCTGAATATTAGGCGGCGCACGTGTACTGCATACAAAATAGTTCTGCACAATTACTTAATAAAACTCGTTTCTTGCATAGAAAACGGTTCGCGCGAACCTACAATAGGTAACAGGTTGAAACCTGCCGACGCGCCCGCCGAAAAACTAAAATTTAGGTATCGTTTGGCCGGCCGAATATCCGGCGGCCGGATACCGGATATTCGGCCTGATCACCGGCCGGATATCCGATATGCGGCCAAACAACTATCCGTCGCATCTCTAGTTTAAATTACAATATAAAGACACTTTAGGTCACTTTAGATGTCGACCGTACATTAGATCAAGAATAATTTTAGTTGGTAAGCGAAAGTAAACTTTATAAACAAATTATATTATTATTATTTACATCACTTTTTTTATGAATTTAGAATTTAATACTATTTATAAAAAAATAAATTTTGAAAAGCAACTGTATTTGTTGTTACATTTTATCTATTAGGCAAATATATGCTTTGTTAAGAAAAAATACATTAACAGATAGGTAATTATTTAATAGGACTAAATCATTTTGTACGTTCAATATTATGTGACTAAAAAATGTCTGTAACACAAGTGTTTATGCTAATTACCACAGAATCCGAGCAATGTATGTGGTGTTGTCCAATAATTATTTTATTGTAATTCTGCTTGTCTTGGGTAATCAAATCAACAATCCTTGGATTGGACCATTTTTTTTTGTATATTACCATTCAAGATTGACCTCATTCCACTTGATGTTAAGTGGTAATGAGGTCCTAGCTTAAGGGCGACGAGTACAGCATAATAAAGCTGTTACCGGACTTGTCGCCCTTGCCTTGAAGCCTTGACCGCTGCTACTAATGTAGCACCCCCCAGGAGCTCTGGAAACCTTACTCACACGCAGGAACACAACAATACAGAAGTGATTGTTATCTGGCTGACGTGTTATTTCGACTATTGGACAAGTAATGTTATAAAGATGATACGATCTCAATATATTACTATGACATATGTGTGTATGCCAAATATATATGTACATTTATGTTATATTCATCGTCTGCGACACCCATTAATTTTAAGCACATAATTAATTTTTGATCAATAAATTTATTTTTAATTAAGAATGCTTTAAACGAAGCAGTAACTTTTAGATCTGAATTTTATTATAAATGAAATAAACAAATTCCATTATTTTTATTGTTAGAACTCGAAACATCACTATATTTTATATTGAAAACACTATTTTTAGAAAACTCTTACAATGTATTTTATTAATTTCTGCCATACTGAAGTAGCGTTGCAACTACCCACCGAAATAAGTACTTTTAAAATAAAATAACTTGTACAAAATGTTCGTACCACATATTATTATATATTACGCACACACTATTATTAGAAAATGAAAGATTGTGTTATTTAAATGGCAGCTATATGTGTTTTCAAGTTTGCGTCTATGTTATTTGAAATTAAAACATCTGCATCATAAAACTTTAAATGGTTAATTTATTATTTTTATCTATGATTGATCAGTGCATCTCCGATCCTATATGAGGCCATACTTTATAGTTGACCCCTAAGGAGTATAAAAGTAATATTTACGTAAGACGTCGGTCCTTCGAGCAGGATCAATGTCTGTCGTTGGAGAAGCGCAAACAAAATCATAAATAAATATAAGAAGCAAATTCATTTTTTAAAGTTTTATTTTGCAACAGTTTTGTCAGTGCAGCTACCTATATGTTGAAAATATAATCTGTATTGTGTACAGTCGGCATAATTCGTTTGTGTACATGTTAGAACCTTGTCATATCAAACTGTAAGGAACGTATGTTATTTACTAAAAGTGGAAGTACTTCAGCCGAGCTGTGTTATCTCCTCGAAGACCAAGGACCGACTACCAATCTTGGTTCGTTGTATATATACTTAGTTAGTGGCGACGATAATTCTGACATCGCGATGTAGGATCGATGTATTGATCGGCTAATCGTGCATTACGTATGGAGCGTTGTTTACTACGACAATTCTGCTGACGCTGTATTTGTGTCGACTAGTAGTCGTCACAAAACTTTTGCGTCACAAAACTACGTCAGTTATACAGTAAGATTTGTGGTAAGGTACTGAGTTGTTTACTAAGGGGGCGTCCATAAATTACGTGAGTCGTTTAAGGGGGGGAGGGGGTCGAGTCAAATCTCCTCTAATCTTATGTTGGAGAGAGGGGTCTCGGCAAATATCACGCAATTTTTGTTTCCGATTGAATTAAAAAGAGTCATACTATTTTGACCAAAATCACCTCACGTAAGTTATGGACGCCCCTAACTGAACATGCTGACTGTATGCTCTCAGGGATCATATTTAGAAGGAGATATGAAACTTTTATCTATATTTGAACATTCTGTATTCAACTTATTTTGTTATACACGTATCGGCGTCAAAATCTCAGACAAAAAAGAAAACAATAAAACTACGAGCATTTATTTTATAGATATTATTTGTATTATTGGATTTGTATTCGGTTAGTTTTGTGTTCTTATTAAGTGATTGAGTGTAAAATCTCGCATATCTTGTAATAAAAAATAAGAACTGATATTTAATAAGAATTAAAACGTCGGAATTCCCTAATGTTTTGTTTTATTTTCTCTTGCACCTTACAACAACAAATTTAATGAATAAATTATCAATTTGGTTATCAAAGAGGTAACGTAAGCCAGCATTCTGGGCACTTTTGTTAATATTCTGTACAAATTCTATTTTAACCTTTTATAAGTACATAAGTACAATATTTTTATTGCATCTTTAGTGTTTACAAGGTGGTAACTTAAAATTTGATCACTAAAGACCCTGTAACCAATCAAAACCAGATTGCTTTCAGTTCGTTTAGTAGCCCTTAATAAAAAAAAAACATATATTATTTAACACCAATTTTTTCATGTCATTTCGTTGTCAAGATGCGGGGTGGGGCATCTTACGTCACCGTTGGTAATGAATCCACTGATGACGTCATGCGTCAATTCAATACAATGTTTCGCCGTTATTTTCTGATTAGGTGAAAAATTTAAAAATATGTACAGTCGCCGTCAGACATATCGGAGCAGCTTTGTCTGCTGACCAAATACTTCTGAACAGTTAAAATGCCAAAAAGTTCCATACACCACAAGTTACCATTAATATCTGAACATTCATTACTGCAATAATATCTGAGCAGATGCTAGTCAATAATTTCTATACACACAACTTACCAATAATATCTGAACACTCATCTAAATGAGAGACATGACGTGCGTGACACATATTGACGTTATGAGTGTTCAGATGTTATTGGCATCTGCTCAGATATTACTGAAGTAATGAATGTTCAGATATTAATGGTAACTTGTGGTGTATGGAACTTATTGACATTTTAACTGTTCAGAAGTATTTGGTCACTTTGTCTGCTCCGATATATCTGACAGCGACTGTACATATTCCATACTTTTGGATAATTTAATAGACTCAAGATCAATTTAATCCGCTTCCCTCTTCTTATTTTGTTACTTATTAAACCATTGTCTGTTATGTTCTAATTTCTTTTAATACATGCACCAACCAACGATACCGATTAATTAGCACTTACAATGCCCACGACCCGGCTCCCGAGTTCTACTGTATTCCAGACGCCTAGAACCCGGCTCCCGGGTTCTACTGTATTCCAGACGCCTAGAACCCGGCTCCCGGGTTCTACTGTATTCCAGACGCCTAGAACCCGGCTCCCGGGTTCTACTGTATTCCAGACGCCTAGAACCCGGCTCCCGGGTTCTACTGTATTCCAGACGCCTAGAACCCGGCTCCCGGGTTCTACTGTATTCCAGACGCCTAGAACCCGGCTCCCGGGTTCTACTGTATTCCAGACGCCTAGAACCCGGCTCCCGGGTTCTACTGTATTCCAGACGCCTAGAACCCGGCTCCCGAGTGGAGAGAGAGATAGATAGCTATACATCGTCTATGCCCACGCCCAGCACTCGCTAGCCGGGTCCTATTGTTCTCTTGAACGTAGCAAGAGCAACGCTGGCACACAAAATTCACATTTTTTTTTTCTTTATGGACTCAATCTCGCGTCATTAACCACGCGATGATTCTGCCAATGTCAAGTGTTCAGAGAGACACGTTATTTAAAAAAAAAAGATCGGTGATGATGAGCTAATTCATTTCAAAATGCGATGTTCATTTTTAGTCCGTCAGATAAGTTTAGACATATTTATACAACCTCTTTTTTATTAATGCTAAACCTGAAAACTAGTCCAGAGTCAGTAATATAACTGATTGGAATAGTCTTATACAATGTTATACATTGAATTCATCAGTCGTCCGTCGGTCGTTTTTAGCCTACGCCTCGTACAATTACCATTCGTAAATAGAACTAATCATTTTTCAAATATTGGATCCGGGGATAAAAGGATAGGACTATTTTGATAGCTGTCAAACCGTCCTTTACCATCACAGTCGACTGTCACTCAAAATTTCTACTAAATCTACTAAAATGCAATCAAAAATTCTACTAAAGAAACAAAAGATGTAATGTTTGTTTTTTATTTATTTGCAACAGCTAAGGAATGCATTAATTTGTCATCAACACACAATATCTTCGTTACGAGCGCTGCGATCTATATTATCTGTAAGTTAAAGAAACATATTTATATATCTTGCGTAGGGATTTTTGTCCTATATATACTAAAGTCCCTTGTCTATGCAGGTTCTTATACAGCGGGGAGCTATGAAATATGTGCTACAGCATTACCTTGCTTAAAATATTTAGCCTGCCTACTTGCAGCTAGATTAAAACTATTCATTGAAATAAAACAAGAAAACCAAATTGAAGGCGATTTATTTCAACAATTATACTATTAAATAAATACAATTGTAATACTTAAACAGGTAACTATCATAAACAAAAAAGATCTAATTTCGTTTGCTTACAAAAAGCGGCCTGGGAAACAATAATTTCATTATTGTTAAATTCTACTAAGTGTTTCTAAAAATCTACCAAATGGTAGTTTTACAAAACAAAAAAAAACGACTACAGCTGTCCTTACTACTAGGATGTTATATTAAAAGTCGAATAAATAAAGATTGATGAAAAAAAAAGATCTAAAACAATACTCGTTGATGTAAAAGTATTTTTACAATTATTCTTACAGATACAAAATAAAATAGTTGAAATTGGCTACTGAAATACGAATTATTGTCAGTTTGAACAAGATTTATAATGGTCTACTTGAGGGTTTCCAAAACTGGTGTTATTACGAGGTTACAAGTTCATATTCATATTTCATTTCATTCATAATTACTTAAGAGCTTACAACTCTCGTTTAGGAAAAACCTCGTCTACATCATAATAGAATGGCTTTTAATTTTATCACAAAACAACCTGTTTTATAAGAAATACGATTTTTGGCAACAATTCTACAGAGCGCCATCTATTTCCTTGAAAAACTAACTAAAAGCCAATAGTTAGCTTTTATAATACTGTTATTAAATAAATATATAAACGTTCTTTATAATTCATGGTCCAGAAGAAGGTAATTTTAAAATTGTGTTTCAAAACCAAATATGTTAAGGAAATATTAAAAAATATATATAGGCAACTTAAGGTACGGTAACTTTTTTTCTTTAACTGTTTTAATATCAATTAAGACAAAAGTCTTTTAAAGTATTTTACAGTTTACGCAGTACAAACACCTTTAGAAGGGAAGTGAGAAAACGTCTATATTTGCCTCTCTTTTGCGCTCTATAGCATTGAAACAGGAGGCAAATAAATTCATTTTTATTGTCTTGAGAATTAATAATCATACTTCCATATCCTATTAATATTTAAAGGATAAAAGGTTTGTATGTTACATATTCATGCAAACACTGCTGTATGGATTTAGGTGAATTGTAGCTATTCAGATTATATACTAGGATAACATTTAGGATACTTTTTATCCTGGTATAACTCGTGGGTAACAGGAAGTAGATTACAAGCTAACTTTGAGAGTAAATTGACATCAATCACTTTATACAATACAGATTATTTCCAGAAATAAATCGGCTTGTGTCATTAATGTTGTAAACAAATTTAGCATTTGGATTTCTGTCGAATCTAAGTTAAATATTTTCTGTTGCCTTACAACCCTTCTAAGAGCATTAGTACCGTCGCGTTTGCAGTTGGATGGGTGTGCAACCACTCATATTTACAAGGAGGGCTTCGCCTAGTGTTCTAAGCCGATGTTACCTATGATGGCGTTAACGACGTCTGTTGAAGAGGCACTGCCGCCACAGTCGGGGGTGACAATTCTGAAACAAATAAAAAAAACATCATTTTAATTCTTTTTTTGACGACCATAAAATTTCCCACTTAGATAGATAGATATACTTCATTGCACAAAAACTTTACAGAAATAGGTTTTACAGATTGATTATAGTACAATTTAGGCCGTCTTATCGCTAGAAAGCGATCTCTTCCAGACAACCTTAAGGTAGAGAAAATAGTAAATGACGAGAAATGGGTACGGCCGCGCAACATAAATACAGTTTTTATTTTAGAATTATATTTATAGTATAAAATTTTCAAATAAAGAGAAAAAAATATTTTTTTACTATCTTAACTAAGCGCAAACTTGTATCCATTTTCAAAGTATTTAAATAAAGCTAAACATTTGTTGGTATTTTATTTGATTTCATATTGTTATTCTATATGTTTGTTCAAACCGTATATACTTTATGAAATTTATATATATATTTTTTTTATAATGCACTTCAAGATTGACCTCATCCCACCTGATGTTAAGTGGTAATGAGGTCCTAGCTTAAAGGTGACAAGTACAGCATAATCAATCTGTTACTGAACTTATCTCCCTTACCTTGAAGGCTTGACCCCTGCTACTAATGTAGCACCCCCCAGGAGCTCTGCAAACCTTACTCACACGCAGGAACACAACAACACAGAAGTGATTGTTATTTGGCTGCGGTCTTCTGTAAGGTGGAGGTATTTTAACAGTCGGGCTGCTCCAGTTCGAGCGATAAATCGCTATGCCCTACCTCTCTTGTTATATATTTGCTAATACTTATGTTTCTTTTTTTTGCATTAATCACATTACGGTAATTATGTTTCCTGTTAGTATTTTCTCAATTAAAATTTTGCACGGCCGTACCCGTTTCTCGATATCTGTGCAATAAAGTGTATCTATCAATCTAAAGAATAAAACTCCCTATAAACAAAGAACCCACGACCTTCACGTATCGCGCGTGCTGCTCTTACCAACTGAGCTAACCGCAAGTTATCGTAGGCGATAAATTTTTCTGCTGTATCAACCGTTAGCCTCCGAGAAGTGCCCTCTGCCGAATATGTTTAGAACTACATACTTATCGGCCCGTGGTACATTCGTTGCAGAAATGTTTGAAAACCACGGAATCGAATACACCTTGGCATCTTAATAGATTTTTAATATTGCTTTACGCCTCACGCCTTACTAGCGAACTTCAAATATTTTTTAAAGAAACAGAAACATGTTATCTCCCCTTTTTTAATAATTTTTCTGTTTCTAATTTAAAGCACTAAAAAAAATCAATCTAGAAATGCTTCTTTGTTTTTTGTACTTGTAAGGAACGTATGTTCTTTACTAAAACTCTACTCAAGTCTGTACAAATTGTAATGTCTACCATGATGGAAGAGAAATTGACGTCTATAATGGTGTTAGAAATAATGCCGTAGCAGCATTTGCTGAGGTGGAACCTAATCGACCACAGTACGTTCTGTGTGTGTGTGTATTTCTGTATTTTTATTTTTTATTTTTTGTGTGTTAATAAACACTATTCTATTCTATTCTATAACACAAGTTTTTACTTAGCTTAGACGTCAGTTGTCGTCACTATAAAACTATTCCTCAAAATGTGCTTAAGCTTATGTACAAGTGTTGTATTAAGGATTGTGTATTTTGATGGACAATAAATAAACATAATTATTATTGTTAAAAAAAAGTGGAAGTACTTCCGCCGAGCTAGGTGTTATCAGCTCGGGGACCAAGGCCCAACTACCAATCATGGTTTGTTGTATATTAGCTAGTGGCGACGAAAACTCTGATATCGCGATGTAGGATATCGATGTCACGCATTACGTATGGAGCGTTGTTTACTACGCCAATTCTGCTGACGCTGTATTTGAGTCGACTTGTACTTCATGTCGTAGGTCGGCACATAATCATGCCATTGAGTGAGGCTCGACTATAACAGATAATAATATAATATTAGCCGCACCTGTCAACGTTGACGGTCTTGTCAACGGCGCGTCGGATGAGGTCGGCGTGGAAGTGATGCCCGAGGTGCTCCAGCATGTCAATACTCGCGTTGATCATAGCTATTGGGTTCGCGACGTTCTTGCCGGCGATGGCGGTACCTGAAACACAAATGAGTAAATAAATATTGGACAACATCATGTTATGTCTTGATGGACTTTGGTGTCGCGCCATCTCTGAGGTTCCGGGTTCGATCCCCGGTTGGGTCAATATGGAAAACGAACTTTTCTGTATTGTCTCGGGTCTGGGTGTTGTGGTACCGTCGTTGTTTCTGATTTCTGTAACACAAGTGCTTTAGCTACTTACCACAGAATCAAAGCAATGTATGCGATGTTGTCCAATATTTATTTATTTATGTCTCTGTTGGGTCGATATGTTAAACCTTCGATCTTGTCTTGTCAGCAGGGGGATGTATCCTATTTTATCAGCAGGGGACCCTATTTATTTTATCAGCTGGGGGCCTTTCATATTTTGTCAGCAAGGGGATGTATCCTATTTCGTCAGCAAGGGGATGTATCATATTTTGTCAACAAAAAGTCTATTCACTTTAACTAGCATGCGGACCTAACCTATTATATCAGTGAGGGGACGTATCCTTTTGTCAGCAGGGGGACCTATCCTATACTCAATACTGCAATATTTTATTGCATCTATAGTGTTTACAAGGTTGTTGAGAGGGTGTCTCCTTTTGTCAGCAAGGGGACGTATCCTATTTTACTATCCTGGGGTCCTATACTATTTTATCAGCAGGGGGCGTTTCTATTTTATCACCAAGGGGACCTCTCCTATTTTATCAGCTTGGGGACCTATCTTATCAACAAGGGATCCGTATATTTAAAGCCAACCGACCAGTGTTCCTGGTGCCGGGCTCGAAGACGGCGTAGTGGTCTCCGTAGTTCCTGCCGGAGAGCAGGCCGGCGCCGCCCAGCAGGCCGCAGACGACGTTGGACACGATCGACCCGTACAGGTTCGTCATCAGCATCACGTCGAACTGGTGGGGCCTGTCACATGTTTTAATAAATAAATAATAATATTTAATAATAAATTTTATTTTCTAACCACTACAATTAATTTATTCATGTTGGTTACAAATAAAACACTTATGCGTCGTCAAGAAGAATCCGGCAAGAAACTCAGTAGTTATCCTTATCGCGATGTAGGATCGATGTCACGCATTACGTATGGAGCGTTGTTTACTACGCCAATTCTGCTGACGCTGTATTTGTGTCGACTTGTAGGTCATGTCGTAGGTCGGCACACACTTCAAGATTGACCTCATCCCGGTACAACAAGTACAGAATTATAAATCTGTTACTGGACTTGTCGCCCTTACCTTGAAGGCTTGACCCCTGCCACTAACGTAGCACCCCCCATGAGCTCTGGAAACCTTACTCACACGCAGAAACACAACAACACAGAAGTGATTGTTATTTATTGGACAACAAAATATTGGACAACATCGCATACATTGCTTTGATTCTGTGGTAAGTAGCTAAAGCACTTGTGTTACAGAAATCAGAAACAACGACGGTACCACAACACCCAGACCCGAGACAATACAGAAAAGTTCGTTTTCCATATTGACCCGACCGGGGATCGAACCCGGAACCTCAGAGATGGCGCGATGCCAAAGTCCGGCACGCTCGCCTCTCTTGCTTTTTTGCTTTGGCTGAGGTCTTCTGTAAGGTGGAGGTATTCAACAAGTGGGGCTGCTCCAATTCGAGCGATAAATTGATATGCCCTACCTCTCTTTAAGTTCTTAAAGTTACCACGCATAACGAGGAAAATTATTTCTTCACGTTCATATAACATATTAGGAATCACGATTTTATTACTATTACTCACTTGGCGACCAGCTGCATGCAACAGTTGTCTATGATCATATCGTTGTGCTCAATTTCCGGGTACTCCTTGGCCATTTTACGTGATGTTTCCAGGAACAGACCATCGGATAATTTCATGATGTTCGCTTTGTGGACTGTGGTCACCTGAAAACAGAATAAATTGAGAGACGTCAGGCAATTTAGGAGAGAAAACTTAACTAACGCCCAGTTCCAATATAAATAAATTATACAAGGCGTAAGCTAAAAATTACTGACAGACGACTGATGACAGCTGGTATGGAAAGCGCTAGGGGAGTATTTCCTGTCTACCATACAAAATCCTCGAACGACGCACTTTCCTCATAACTACCCCATAACATATTTAACCCCTAACCTACCTAATTATTATTATTATTTTTAACATTAAGATAAATGATGTTCTCATGTAAGTGACTGTAATTGTCTTTTTGAGAATAAATTTCTTTAATCCTGAATTATGGAACAGTATTAACTACTTTGATGATATTATCGAGATAGCTGGGTCAAACTGGATGAAGACGGCCCAGGACAGAGAGAACTGGCACGGAATGGAGGAGGCTTTTACCCAAAAGGGATCCATATTACTAACACAAAACAAACCAAAATAGAATCATAGAAAATAAGTACACTTATTAGTACTAAAAACACTAACACTGCATTTGATCTGTAACTTATACTTAATATGGAATAAAGAAGCTATTTATTATTATTATTATTATTATTTTTATTTAACATTTGTTTTCTCCATTCAAGATGGGTATTCAACCTATGACGCGGACCTTAGTCAAGCGCAATAGGGTGTAGTGGTGTTGATCCAGATGATAAAAATTTCCGTGTTATCCTACAGGTGTTTAAAATTGTGGCTTTTTGTAATTTAAATATTATTGCTGGGGGAAGTTCAAGAGCTTCAATACTTCGGTTGAGGATGTCAGGTATTACCCATTATTAACTACTTGTAATCGGTTGAAGAAAAACAGATGGTCATTTTTGACCCATTACGAATAGTAAAATATTTGAACCGGCCATAAATTGAGTTGACTCTTGGCGTACAGGAGTGACACCCTGGGTTAGTATTTATGTTGTTAAAAATAATTGATAAATTTTGGCTTAGATTGTACAGTCGCCGTCAGATATATCGGAGCAGACAAAGTGACCAAATACTTCTGAACAGTTAAAATGTCAATAAGCTCCATACACCACAAGTTACCATTAATATCTGAACAAATATCTGAGCAGATGCCAATAACATCAAATCAATCAATCAATCAATCAAATATTTATTGCAAACATGTTGTAAATTACATACAGGTGTCATTGTAAAGAACTTAGGTTCAACATGAACCCCGTTAGGGCACAGCAATATTAAACTTAAAACTACAACATGAAATACACAATAAAAAACAATTAAATATGGCACATAAAATAAAGATAACTTAACAAAAATTAATCTAATATAATCTAACAAAATATAATTTTATTTCAATACATATTATACAACAAGACCATATTGTAGGTACTCTTTTAGACTGAAAACATCCACGTTAGCTTTACTATGCTTTGCTAAAACATCTTACAGTCCAAAAACTCTTTCAGCGAATAAAAACAATTTTTTAGCAGAATATTCTTTAAATTACAATAGAACTTTTTATCATTTTCTTCCTTTTTTAAATAGTTGGGGATTTTATTATAGATTGTTACACACATACTAAATGGTCCACGTCTCACCATCTCCAATCTACAATTTTGTGAAGCTAATTTAGTATGGGGTCGCATATTTAGGGGCCGTGAATATGTTGGGAAAAGTAATTTGTTTTTTCTTACAAATATGCAAACTTCTAAAATGTAAATGCATGTGAGTGTTAAGATGTTTTCTCTGATAAAGTACGGTTTACAACTAACGGTGTTATCTATATTTACTATAATTCTAAGGCATCTCTTTTGTAGGATAAATAGTCTGTGTGCGTCTGTACTATTTCCCCATAGTATGACCCCGTATCGAAGCCTGCATGAGCGTAAGCGTAGTAAGCGCAGGTTGCTGTTTTGGCGTCAGATGATATTTTTAAATTATAAAGTGCGTAGGTGAAGCGGGACAACTTAATGTGTATTTTGTTAACGTGGTTTTTCCAATTTATGTTTGTATCTATGTTTATGCCTAATAATGGGTATGTATCTACACATTCTATTTGTTCATTGTCGATTTTGTAATTTATCTCTAAAGCCTGTTTTTGGTGCGGTTTAAATTGCATTAATTTGGTTTTTGCAAAATTTACTTTAAGATTGTGGACCTTTAGCCAATGTATAGTTCTGTGAAATATATTGTTCAGACTGTCATTTAGGCTACTAGATTTTTCACATGGAATTATGATAGATAAGTCATCTGCAAATAGGGTACATTCAGCATTTACTATTCTAGGCAGATCGTTTATATAAATTAAGAACAGAACACAGCCTAGGACACTGCCTTGTGGTATTGAACCTTTGACTTGGGCTACCTGGGATCTGACGTATGTTATTTCTCCCGTTGTCTGGTTGTAATGTTCAATCTCAACATATTGTTTTCTTAGAGCCAGATAAGAGTTAAACCAGTCGTAGGCAGGGCCTCTTACACCTATTCCATTTAACTTTTGCAGGAGAATATTAAACTGAACTCTGTCATATGCTTTGCTCATATCGAGTAGAATGCCTATGGCATATTTTTTATCATTAATTATGCTTAATACTTTATCTATATATTTGAAAGCCGCTAATGTCATCGATCTGTTTTTCCGAAAACCGTGTTGTTGTTCGCTAAAAAGCTTATATTTTTCACAATATGAGCTAAGACGATTTGACATGGCACCCTCAAAAACTTTTGAAAATACTGGAAGGAGAGCAATCGGGCGATAGTTATTTCGGTCAGTTCTGGTTCCCTTTTTGTGTAGGGGTTTTATTATAGAAATCTTTAGTGCTTCAGGTACGGTACATTCTGTGAAGGATTGATTAATTAAATACGATAATACAGGCGCTAATATTTCTGCACATCTTCGGATCAACAATGATGGGAATTCATCGTGGCCGCAGCTCCGTTTATTTTTTAGGGTTTTTATTAATTTTGTAACCTCTTTTGTAGTAACTGGCTGTAGGTACATTGAGTTTTCTACTTGGGAAATGACCGGTTTGAAGGCTACGTCTGGGTTTCCATCACTATCATTTCCTATATGAGAGAAATAGTTATTAAAGTTGTTTGCTACAGAAGAAGGGTTTTCAATTAAAGTTTTATTTACAATTATTTTGATGTTTTTTCTACTTCTTTTTGTTTGTTTGTTAGTTTGCTCCTTCACTATATTCCACATTGCTCTCATTTTATTAACTGCGTTTTGGATTTTTTTGATGTTCTGATTTTTTTTTGATGTTATAACAATTTTTTTCAATAATTTTTCATAGGTTTTATAAAGACTTTTTAGTGTAGAATTGCTTTCTTTAGATATTTTTTTTCTCAAATACCTTTTATATTTGCATGAAATTTTTATTCCTGTGGATAACCATGGTTTTTTATTATTATTGTTTATTTTAATTCTTGTTTTTGGTATGCATATATCTAGTAAATTCTTTAAAATAGAGGTAAATGTATTATAGTTTCCATCTACATTGTTGTGTATTGTAATATACTTTGAAAAATCAACATTTTTAAGGTTAGTTATAAAGTTTTGAATATTTTTTTCATTATAAATTCTTTTTTCTAAGAACCATATTTTCTTATCTATATTATTTTTATTTGGGATGCTCACTAAAATTCCTTTATGATCTGAAAACCCATATTCTTTTACATATATTTCAATGCTATTAATGTCGAAATTTGTGAATACCAAATCTATGCAAGAGTCTGTACTGGGTGTGACTCTCGTTGGCTGCTGAACGTGTTGATAGTAATTATGGCTACCCATTATGTCTAGAAGTGTACGTGTTGATGTGTTCTGTTCCAAAATATTTACATTAAAATCCCCTCCTATTATAATGTTTTTTTTACTATCTTTTCGCTGCAGATGCTGCAAAAGCTTCTGTAATTGGTTGTAAAATGTTTCTGGCATTCTCTTTCTATCTGGCCAATATACAATAATTATAATCATGTTTTTTGTATAGATTTCAATTGCACATACTTCAATGACTGATTCAATAGATATTTTATTTAAATCCTGACGTTCTATGAATTCAATTTCTTCTTTAACCAGAATGCATACTCCGCCACCTTCTGATTTTCCTCTGCAGTAATGTGATGCTACAGTATAGCCTTCAATGTGCAGTAAGTCTAGTTTTGTTTTGGTGATCCATGTTTCTGATAGACATATAATCTGTATATGCTTGTCCTCTTCCATGGCAGCTTCTAGGAGGTGACGTTTGTTTTTTAAGCTGCGCATATTTTGATATAATATTTTAAGTCTCAGTACGAAAAAAATCAGTTTGTTGTGAGTGTATTAATTTTGGAGATTTATTACATTCTTGTATTTTGGGAGAATTAATACATGTTTCAATCGTTGGAGATCTGTTGTATTCGTTATATGTTACAATAAATTCATTTACATCCTCATCTGAACACTCATAACGTCAATATGTGTCACGCACGTCATGTGTCTCATTTAGCTACCTGTGTAGATGAGTGTTCAGATATTATTGGTTAGTTGTGTGTATAGAAATTATTGACTAGCATCTGCTATTTATTTATGTTCAATCAATCTGTAAACCTATTTCTGTAAAGTTTTGTGCAATAAAGTATATCTATCTATCTATGTTTACAAACTCTGGAGAACCAAAATAAATAAATACCTTCTTCCTGTTGTTCCTCTTGGCGAACTCGAATGCGAACCTAGCTACGCGCTCGGAATTGCTCGCGGTGACAACCTTCATCGACTCGATGACCCCATGAACCGACTCGTGCTCCAACATCGCGTATTCACCCTCAGTATTCTGTCTGAAAACCAACAAACAATGAGGGTAGATGGCGACACTTAAGCGGCGGGCCCAACTGCTACGTGATTGGTCATGGTTTATGTAAGGGTCCTAACTACGGGACTTCAATCAAAGGTAAACATAATAAAGATGTCGCAGGCAATTTGAGTAAATCCACCGTTTACATACGGCGTCGTCAGTTTAAAAACGAATGCTCTAGCTCATTTTGTCTAGCTCATTTATAACAATATTATATTCAGGAAAAAAGTGATTAGAGTCATTTGAGTTGGGCTTAACTTGAACCAACTCAAGTTGAATATTATATCGACTCGAGTTCGATATTTCACCAGTCGGGCTGCTCCAGTTCAAGCAATAAATCGCTATGCCCTACCTCTTACTTACAATTGGCTACTTGACTGTGTTAACAATAAAATATGAAAAGTGTTAGATATGCTAGCTTATTAGTTAAGTAATAATTTCACATTTTTATTTTTTTATTAAAAGCATAGTTAGTATTTTATTTTTGCAAAATAAATTTTACTTTTTTTATCTGTGGAACAAAAGAACCGAAACGGAAACCACCATTGCAATTCGGAAATGACAGCTGTCGGCGAAAATTATCAGGGGGCACGGCCGTGCCCCCACCAAGTCGAGCAAAAAGCGTCACGGCCGTACCATTATTTTATTGTGGCGAAACAATTATTATTTTACCGATTAAATTTAATTATTGTGTCTCTAACCATATAAAGAATTTATTTAAACATTTACCGTTTATCTAAATTAAATCGTTCCTATGCGTATCGGTTTGATGTCTAGAACGTTGACGTCATAATTGCAACAGTGACGTGACTTGGCGTTTTCGCGCGATTTTTAAATGTGTTCCACAAAATGTTATTTTTCTCTGGTCTTTTTTTAGATAAATCGAATTTTACAATACTTTTTCAAAAACTGTCAAATAGCCAATTTACAACATTGTAAAAAAGAAATTAGTCATCCCACTCCTGCCCCATATCTCTCCTTACCTGATAATACAGATATCGATGTCCTTATGTCTCGTCTCCACTCCGAGGAACGATTTGCAGTGCATCACGTAAGCGTACATATCAAGCTCGTTGCGAAGCGCGACGTTGCGTGACGTCACGTAAGCCGCCTCACTCTTCGTCTCGATGTTGCCCTGGTAATAAAAAATAAAATAAATATCGGGCAACATCACTTAGTTACCCTCTCCCAACAACGGCCCGAGCCGAGGTGCGAGCCCCGCTATGGGGCGCCCTCAGGCAGTTGTTTAAATTTTTAGGGGTGTGAGCCCTCCGCTCCCCCACAAGCCCGGTGAAGATGAATAGGCCATCTGCGGCCATCATCAATAGTCAGATAGGAAAAAAAAAACCAACACTTACATTGCTCTGATTCTGTGGTAATTACCTAACACTTGTGTTACAGAAATCAGAAGCAACGACGGTACCACAACACCCAGACCCAAGACAATACAGAAAAGTTCGTTTCTCCTAATTACCCGACCAGGGATCGAATTCGGGACCTCAGAGTTGGTGCGACGCCAAAGTCCAGTACGATGGCCTCTCAGCTACCTACAGTTAATCCTTGGGTCATGCAGAGAGTTTGTATATGGGTGAAGTAAGAGTGAAAAAGTGCGTAAATACCTTAAAAAAAAAAGATATAGATAGATATTTATTGCACAAAATCTTTACAGAAATAGGTTTTACAGATTGATTATAGTACAATTTAGGCGGTCTTATCGCTAGAAAGCGATCTCTTCCAGACAACCTTAAGGTAAAGGAAATAGTAGATAGCGATATCATGGAGATATCATATTAAACAACAATAAACTACCTGCAGGATAAACAAAACAAAATTAAAAAATAAAAATTTACCCATATCTCCCCTTATATTCGAAACAAAAAGTAATCCAAACAGACAGACGGAGTTACATTCGCATTTATAATTATCTGTTTGTCTGTCCGGCTTTTACAACTAAACTACTGAACTTATTTTAATGAAATTTGGTATAGGTATACGTTGCGCCTCTAGAACGGACTTAAGCTACTTTTTGTTTTGAACATTAGCGTGGGGGGGAGTAATACCACCCTTGAGAGTTTTGAAAAATGTTTGCAATACCTTAAGGCCAACACCGTTCCTCTTGATTGTGGTGATGGCATAGTGCACATCGTCATCATTCTCCATCGTGGGGTCGATGTCCACCACCTCAAAGTCTACTGGGGCACCGATGTATCTGAAATTGTAAAAAGTTCTCATATTAAATTTCAGAGTTAAAATCTAAAATTATTCTAAACAAGCTGACCAGAAACACACTTTCCTGTCTTAACAACTATTTAATTTTTAATTTTCTTTCTTTCATAAAAACCTTCACGCCATCGCGCCACTACTAAATAAATCCCTACTAATATTATAAATGCTCTTGGGGGGTTTGGTGATACGGTGACCAGCCGGGTTGGAGGCGGTAATAGAGGAAGGCAAGGTCTTAGATAGGAAGGCGACATAAAGTCAATAGCGGGTGCTACCTGGATGAGAAAAGCACATGACAGAGTATTGTGGAGAGCTCTTGGGGAGGCCTATGCTGAAAAGCAAGACAATAATGACAATTGTTGTTAATAAAGGCTATAATAAATAAATAAATTAATTAATATTATAAATGCGAAAGTAACTCTGTCTGTCTGTCTGTCTGTTACGCTTTCCTGCTTAAACCTCTCAGCCGATTTTGATGAAATTTGGTATAGGTATACATTGAATCTCAAGAACGGACATAGGCTACTTTTTATTAGAAAAAAAGCGTGTTAAAAAGGGGGGGATGGGGGTAATACCACCTTTGAAAGTTTATATGGAAAAATGTTTATTTTTGAAGTTAGAGATATGTAATTTGGCACAAATATAGCTCGAAACTTGGATTAAAATACAGACTGCTTTTTGTTTCGAATATTAGGGGAGAAAGGGGTAAAACCGACCATGAAAGGATGTAGTCCACGCGAACGAAGTCGCGGGCACAGCTAGTTTATAATAATTACACTAAATTACGTGTTATTATATCTTGAATTTTACGTTAATCCCTTAGATAACAAGGAATGCGCATAAAACTACTTATCATAAATAATAAATGAAGTGGCTGTCATATAACTGACAAATCCCATGATAAAGTTTGTCAACAATCTTTGATTTAGTATTATCAGTTGATCAGACTTGTATGGATTCATATGTTTTGGTTTTAAACATTTAAAATAATTTAACAGGTCAAAACGTTAAACCATTTTTATTTAAATGTTTGAAATGGAACGCAAAAGTCTTAAAATTTATGTTTTGGTTTATTAAACTATGTCCATAAATTTTCTTTAGGTTACCTATTTTTACATAGAATAATGTATGGCAATATTTTTTTATTGATTTGTCAACATCTTCTTGTTACACAAAGTATATAATAGTACATAATATTAAAACATACAGGCCTAGCATGGGCCATGTGACTATATTTTATCACGTTCTTAACAAATGTTAAAATCGATTGAAGTCAATGCATCAGCTGCTGATTGGCTGAAAATACGAGTGTGGTATGCTATTAGCCAATCAACAGGATGGAAACTTTTGTCGTCTCATGCAATCAATTTGTCGTATTGTGCATGCTAGGCATAATAATCGCCCGCTTTATCACTCTTTCCCTTAAATACAAACATTCACAAATCCTAAGTAAACCAATAAAAATATTTTTATAGATTTCTCAAAAAACTACTAATACTGTGTTCAGTTGATAAATAAATAGTTAACTTCTAGTGGGTAACTTTTATTTTCTAACTAGGTGTTGCACACATTATTTTGGAATGAAAGTGAACCCATATGTTAAAGTTATATGTCAGCTGTCTTCCTGATAAATTTCATACAAATCCAGACAGTATTTTTTGAGTAAAAGATTAATAAAAATACATACAGACATACATTCATACAATATTTTGGGTTCATAATATTAATAAGATGGTGATGCTGCAGAATACTTTATCTAGGTGGCACACTTGATACTTAATAATAAGTCATACATTTAACTTCTTCGTAAACTACTAAGCTTTGCCAGAATTTTCTTGGTTATTTAGATATGACATTTGTAACGGGCCATAGCTCGGCGAGTGACAATTTGGAAATAGACAGGAATAATTAGGAATGAGACAGTCTCAGGTCTGGGTGTTGTGATATACAATACTGCCATTGTTACCTATTGCTGTGACAAAAGTGCTTTATCTACTTATCACAGAATCAGAGATATACATGTGATATTGTCAAATGTTTACTTAAATTTAAGTTACGGGTTCTAAAAGTGGTGGTGGCAACATATTTGATTTGTATGGGCAATTCATTTGTGTTAATAATGAAATTTTAATAATGTTATGAGTTGTTTGCTATCTGGCTTACACACATATCAAATACATAAAACAGAAATTAAACATAAGTACATACATACATTTCAATTGCAGTAAGTGGTGCATGAGGTAGGATTAGGTTTCAATGACTTTGAAGAATTGAAATATCCTTGTTAAATATGAAGTATCACTGTGGCATCATTACTACTTTCATGTCTATAAACAAACTAAGTTTCCCATTTTATGGTATCCATCTTTTCAAGAATACATGCAGAAATAACTTTAATGTATAAGATAGTTATTCATTATTTTCTTTAGACAATTACTAGATTTACGACACCACCACAAGATTGCTGTACACAGTCACGTGAATGTAACAATAAGTGTGAAATACGACGTAATTACATTATAAGCGGCTGAAAATACATTTTCTCAGCCCATTTTCAGCGAGAGGTTATACTTACTTGAAAATGTCCCTCACGTAACCCATGCACTCCGGACCGATTCCTCCACCAGGCAGCATGGTAACTGCGTGTCTTCCTCCATAGTGAGCCTTCGGAATCAGCTTCTGTTTCCTAATAACTGGAGTTTTGTGCTGAACATCAAAATCGGACAACGTAGCGGGCGCTGTGGCTGCTGCGCTCGCGTAACCAGCCCGCAGCTCAGGAAGGACCTTCAATTTGTTAAACAACCTCACTGCCATCCTGATTTTGATTCACAAGGCCGCGAAAAACTATAATTTTCTTGTGACAGATGTTGAATAACCACAGGAAGAGGAAGACGGGAAATCGCTTTTCCAATTTTTCCTCGTCAGATGGCGCTAATCTGTCAAAGTTTTGAATAGGTGGCGCTAGTGGCGGAAAATGAAAATGTAAAGCTGGCAGACATGAAAACGTCAAACATGCCCGTTTTAGTGAAATAATAAATGAAACTCTCTCTCTAATTTAAAAAAAAAAGCTTTAAGGACAAGTATTTAATATTACTATCATTACACAAATATAACAATGAAATTAAGAGTTCGAAGCTAAATTTCATCAATGGCTATTTTTCTTATACAGCAACACTAGTCTCAAAATATTTTTTACTTTGTTCATGTGTGTGTGCTTTGTCCTTCTCAACGCAGAGTTCCCAAGTGCGAGCGGCTGGGCAGCGGGCGTCCATTTTGCTTCGCCATATTGAATTTGGTCGGACATCTTTGGACGCCATGTTTAGTCGGACATATTTTATAAACATTTTCGCGTAAATTTCAAATATTTTTGAGTCTAAATAGCGAACTTTTTTTCACTGAAAACTGTGGCATTGATTGCGTTTATAATTGGGCGGAAAAAATCAGTGCCTACGCAGTAGTCCATAACAGTCTTTAGGGGGCCGTGCAGCTTTTGTTACAAGATAAATAGAGGTAAATTATTTTCACCAAACATTGTACTTTTTGACATATCATAACAAGTGTTTTATAATTTCTGTGAAATTACGATATATAGAGTGCTTTTCTGGCGCATCGCATGAAGGTCACAGAATCGCCCTTTTATCGGTACGCAGTCTGGCGTGGTCGTCTTTATATTTAACACGAAAACGCTCTTTAACTAACCCGGCCGGTTACCTTTCGTGCACCTGCTTTGGAAATTCTGTGTTTTTATAGTCATTTATGAAGTTAAATCCTGTTTTAAACACCTCATTATCACTATGAAAGAACAAAGAACGCATTAAAATTACTTTTACGTCAGTTGAAACTCGATATCTCGGATGTTTAATTGTTTTTGTCGCCCTACTGATAATTAAACGGAATAGTCATTGCTGTCACTGTATTTACTTGTAAACTGCTCGTAAAACGTGTTTATTGTAGGTATTTTAAAGATACCTTCATCAATGGTTATTATTTACAAAGCCCTGATAAGCCTACTCGAAAACGACTTTTTGAAAGCATAGAGTCAAATTTTTTTAATTATAATTTTATGCTATGAATGTATAATAACTATTTAAGGTCAAAAAATATAAACATGCAATGGCCTCTGAGTAAAGATTTAATAAGTTGAGTATTTATGTATAAAGCATGCCTAGGGTAAGTCCCATCTCAAATTATCATATAATATTCCTGTGACATTTCATTTGTCCAAATTATATGTATCTATACCATGTTCAATAAACAAAATCACTGCTGGATGTATTTAGTTGTAATAATTGTTTCATAAATCTACTATATAAAAATAAGTCGGGTTTTCCTTCCTGACGCTATAACTCCAGAACGCACGAACCGATTTCCACAGTTTTGCATTTGTTGGAGAGGTCTTGGGCTCCGTGAGATTTATAGCAAAGAAAATTCAGGAAAAATTTCAACAGAAAAGCGGGTAAATCCTCTAAGCTAAATGAAGTTCGCTGGGACCGCTAGTGTTAATATAGAATTGAAATGTAAAAAATGATAACGCTAACCAAATCAAATACCAAAAACAGACTTTGAAATTCAATTGTATGTAAAATACATGGCCTGTAATTCAGAACATTTTAACAGCCTGAGATACAACATAATCAATTTTATGATTTTAAATTAAAAAATAATAATCTATTGTGATTCTAGTACAAGTGTAAGTTGTATAATCGTAAAATTTTCTTGCTTTTAAACAACAAATAAGGTGTAAGTATCAATAAAAATTGTGTTTATTGTGTTTTTATTACACAATGTAACTCAGTGTAAACTACTTTTGCTTCATCAATAAAAAAAAATTATGATGAAGTTCAGCCAAAGGGTGTGTTCAAGTCACTATTCTGTACTGGAACTAGTTTTCCAATACCTAACTCTACCTAAATGCCACACCACGCACCCTCCCACCTTACTCTCTCTCAAACATAAAAACTTACAAACTCTATGTTATATTAATTTACATCTTACAAACAGCCTTAATAATAATTTTCAAGATTTCTTCACATTTCATACAAACTCTCCTGTCATTCCCTGTCAACCCCTTGCAACCTCTTTGCAACCCCTTTCAAAGTCAAAGTCAATCCTTTTTTATTCATGCAGTGCTTTGCAACCTTCAGAATAACTGTGTACCAAATTTCATTATCATCAGTCCAATATCTTTGGTGTGAAAGCAAGACGAAATTTAATTTCGCATTTATAATATCAGTAAGGATTTGATTTTAAGTAATTTATTTTTAATGTCAACACTTCCATAGTCTAGTACTAAATTAAATATCAAGGTCTGGGGTTTGACTGGCCGGATCAGACATATATCAATAGCTATTGTTAGAGACTTCCCCCACATTATAAATATACGGGATATAAATATATATCTAATTCCACACTTAATTGATTGTCATTTCTACTAAATTGAATCCTAATCCATTCATCCATTTTGCGTGAAAGAGAAACAAACAAACACCATTTCAGGTTTATAATAATTATAGAATGTGCTCCCTTTAATATTTAAGTCAACACTGATACTAAACTTTTAGACATTCGCGTTCCATTTTTAACATTTAAAATGAATCAACGGGTTAAAACCGAACCGAACAGACGAAGGCGAGCAAAACCAGTCAGCTCGGGAGCACGGTTGGTGCAACCTAACCGAAACGTCGGGCATTAAGTAGTTCGTATTAACTACTAAATAAAAATAGTGTCGCGCTTTAACCCGTTAATTTATTTTAATTGTTTACTGATACTATTGTTGTTTTTCAGGCGCGGTCCAAAATGATGAACCAGGAGATAATGTCGGAGGTGGTGATAGGGACCCATGGGTCCATGGTGGAGATTGATGATGATGATCAGGTTGGTGTAAAGGTAAGCATTGTTCAAACTCAAATATGTCATCACATACAACAGTTTTGAATCGTCATTGATGCAAGTAATTCTACTGCCTGTTCGGAACCTATATCTACTGAGAAGACACCGGTTAGAAACACAGCAGATTACAATGCAAGTACTCACTCAATCACTTGCATTGGAATAAATTTACCAGGGTAATGATTAGTTAAAATGTTATGTATACAGACAAATATGACGACATGTATCACTGTACTTAGCCATATAGACATAGAAATGTCAATTATACCAATAAAAATAATTGTCAGTGTTCTGAATCAGTTGGTAAAACCCATATACATAGCTGGGCACCGTTAATCAAACAGTTAACTTCGTTAATCGTTAATCCGCTAATAAAAAAGTTAGCTTCGTTAAACGTTAAAGCGTTACATTTCTGAAGAATTAACGCAAGTTAACGTTAATCGTTAATCCGTTAATCGGTAATCAAAATGGTTGGATAAATGGTCATGCATTCTCACAAGGACCTGGAATCCAGAAAATTAGTAGTCTATGTAAAATGTTACGATGCGGTCTAATAAAACTTTAAGATATGAAACTCTCATTTGGAAAAGTTTTGTTTCCCTACGGTTTCCGGGGAATCCCTCGATTGTATTAGTGTGGTCGTCTTTTTTTTAAAAGAAAGAGGGTGTATATTGAAATGAAATGAACAAAATGAATGGCTATTTTCATAGTTTAATGTCATACGGTCTATTGCTGTGGGGCTCAGCTTCTGACATACAAACCATATTTGTATTACAGAAGAGCTATTCGATCTATATACAGCCTTAGACCGCGTGATTTACTTAAATAATTATTTAAAGACATTAATATTTTAACCGTAGCCTCCCAATTCACTTTTTGACTTTGACTGTATTATGTACGTACGTAAAAATCTTCATTTGTTCTATAAGAAATGCGATATATGTACATAGTTTCAATACAAGAAATAATCATACGCTCGCTATTTCAAACCATAGGCTTCCTAAAACCAGTACAACATTCGTGAGATTAAGTATAAAAATATTCAACAAGTTACCGCAATGTATTATTGACTTACCCATGCATAGATTTAAGGTCCATATTAAATCATGTTTGATGCCAAAAGGATACTACAAACTTGATGAATATTTAAAAGATAAACATATATGGACATGATTGTCTGCTTGCTTACACACCATAGTTTTAAGTTCTCTAGCTCGAAATTTTGTAAATATTAGAATAACTACTGAGTTTCTTGTCAGATTCTTCTCATTAGAATTAGGTTCCGAACCGGCTGTAGCTTTAATTTTGGTTTTGACGATGGATAAGTCTTACTTGTAACCTACAAAAATAAATTAACTGATTTGACTTGAATCTTAACTTGAATGATGGCACCGCGAGTGCCATGCGGTTAAAATTAGGCATTGGATTAACGATTGACGGACTTCTGGATTATTAACGGAAGTTAATGAGTCCGTTAACAGTTTTTAAAGTTAACTTCTTTATGCCCATATAGTAGTATTAAATGGTGATTTAAAGAGTATCTAATTTAATGAAGATATTTATGATACCTTTCATTCTTTCCAGTACGAGGAAATTGAGACTGGTCAGTACGAAGAGTATATAACGGACGACCAGTATGAAGAAGTGGAGGAGCAGGTGATTGGTATGCAGCATCTTGAAGAAGGTACATATTCAAGGAAACTTTTTTTTCTATTTGCTTTAGTAATAGGTATGCTGATTATGTTAGATTTTTGAATACATTGAATGTAAACAAACTTTTTGCCTCAAATGAATAAGGATTGTGATGCGGAGGGGTGTACATCACTACGTATGTACGTGAATTTACAAAACTTTTCACAATGCTTCCCCACGCTATTAAAGAAACACGTGTGCAATATTTCAAGTTTCTAACCCTTATAGGCTCGGCCTTGAGTTGAAAGATCAGCTTTTTTCCTATCTCACAAGAGATGATAGCCGCAGATGGCCTTTTCATCTTCACTGAGCTTGGGGGGAGCGGAGAGCCTTCTCTACCCTAAATTGATAGATCAGTCAGTCTGCTTCCGCTTATATAGGTTAATGCTCGGTTCCAATATTTTACGATTCGTAATGTGTCAAAAATGACTAAACGTTTACTCTAACCGACTACGAGTCGTTACTACCGTTCCTTAATTTATTTTCCATAATTGACATCAGTCTTTCGTCTGTAGTTTTTAGCTTACGCCCCGTATAATTTATTACTAGCCGTAACTAGAATGGATAGTTTTTTAAATATGCTTTTAAAATTAGCTTCATGTTTAATGGATTAATGAGCTTGCTTTAATTAAAATGGGGCACGAGCCCCCGGTCGCCCGGTCACTGACACCTACCTCTTGTCGGCTTTGCTGACAGATTTTAAAATTTCAGTTGGCAGTGAGGAGGTCATCCTACCAGGTATATCTGGGGAAGAAGTCCTGCAGCCGGGCGTGGACAGCCCCTATGATGCGGTTTACCCCACTCCGCCTTCTACTAGCAGGTAAGAGGGGGCGACGTCAAGCACCAAGAGGTGATAACGGAATGCGAGGTGGGGATGAACCCGTTGGATTGGCTATCCCTAGTTTCACTTCGACTATAAGGGTTAAATAGGTTTTATGAACCCTTTTAGTTATATTTAATCGAGAATCAAAATTTACTTACCTTACCTAACCGAAAGGTTGGCCACAAATTTCATAAGTGTGCCGCTTGGGCGCCTTGTGGCTCGGTCAGTATTTCTGACGCCCAAATTAGTTAAAAGGTGCCTGTGAAATATACTAACCTAACCTAAATAATAGGTTGGCCACACATTTAATAAGTGAGCCACTCGGGCTTGGGCGCCATGTGGCTAAGTCAGTATTTCTGACTCCCAAATTAATGAAATGAAAATGTTAGTAACTACTTTTATCTGAGTGTGACCATTTTGCGAATGGGACAGAATGAGAAAAGAACGATATGCGTAAAACCCGATAGGTGGCCGCGGTTGTTATGATTACTTTATTCCAATGATTGAGTACTTAGCCTTGTACTTATGTCATAATGTTATTTCCTTCCAGAAGAGGTCGCGGGAGGCCTAGAGGTGGTTCAAACAACACTTCAGCAACAAACAACATACACCATTTGATGCCTATTGGTAAGTCACTCTCGTTTGATGTTAACTTAGCGAACAGGTTACGATAACTTAATATGTAATTATTATGTGTGATAACTTTATTCGAAGTCCTAGTTCTAAAACAAGTTTGAAATATTGTAAATGTCTTATTACAGGTACTATATAAGTCTTTAGATATACTCACCGTAACAATAGTGCTATATTTTTACATCATCTCCTATTTTACCCCCTTAGAGGTGGGAATTGTTTAAATCCTGCATTAGGGGATCCCTAAATTATAGTATCATTTTGCATGCAAAGTCACAGCCCGAACAGTTTAAAATTGACAAAGTTTCATACAAACTTTCATCTCCTATTTTCTTTTCTGTCATTCTAATGGCAGCAAAAGACGGTATGCAAAAGTATCATTTCAATCAAGATTACAGAGATCCATCTGTATGGATCTCTGTAGATATAAGTAATTAACACAAACTTAAAAAAAAGATTAATAAAAAGGACAAAACAAAGCCACTTCGCGTCATTTTCCCAGCCGTTTGCAACTTACGTTGGTAAATGCACCAATCTAAATCTAATTAATCTAAATCTAATATATTGTTATTTAACTTAAGTTTTATTTAAATAATGTTATTATTATCTTTCTTTGGAATTAAACTAACTTGTAAAATCAAAATTATTGACTAAACTGTTGTATTTACTAACATAACTTTAAATAATTATATTTATACTTAATTTAAATTAATTGTATTTAAAAAGTTTGTTTGCTCACCAAGCGATTTGTTATAATATATGTGTACACACGTTTAGGACTACAGTTCTGTTTATAAGTTAAGCTGGAATGTCTGTTTATGCAATGATGATTGTAGTCTGTTGTGTTTTCCAATAAATAAATAAATAAAATAGCAGGCTTCAGTAAATGCACAAAATGCTGCATAATAAAAGAGTCATATATTTCCACAACAGTCTTCGGGATACTGTTGGGACTAGCCCGCACTCTTTCACAACACAAATTAAGTAAGGCACAGTGGTGGTGATCGCCGGTCATGGCACATTTATTTGACTTCCTCCTATATCCTAAATATTTAAGAGAGGTAGGGCATAGTGATTTGTCACTCGAACTGGAGCAGCCCGACTGGTGTAATACCTCCACCTTACAGAAGACCGCAGCCAAATAACAATCACTTCGGTGTTGGTGTTCCTGCGTGTAAGTAAGGTTTCTAGAGCTCTTGGAGGGTGCTACATTAGTAGTAGGGGTCAAGCCTTCAAGGTAAGGGCGACAAGTCCAGTAACAGCTTTATTATGCTGTACTTGTCGCCCTTAAGCTAGGACTTCATTACCACTTAAGATCAGGTAGGATGAGGTCAATCCTGAAGTGTAATATAAAAAAAAACTGTTGGGCTGATTTGTAACGTGATGGGTGTGCAGGCGAGGTGCCGATGGGTCTGATGGAGGGCTCGGCGGCCGGCCGCGCGGCTCGTCGCTGGGAGCAGAAGCAGGTGCAGATCAAGACCATGGAGGGGGAGTTCTCCGTCACCATGTGGGCCACCGGAGAGGACGACGGTGAGTGCCGTTATTAGAGATGGGCAGAGTACTCAGCAGAACAGAGATACTCTGTTCTCGGTATATACTCGGTACTCTGTGTACTCGGTAATACTTTGAACTTTTTGACATTCGTACTCGGCTTGAATGCCGAGTGCCTATACTCGGTTTAAGAAAAGCAATTGGTAAGTTTAAGCAATATTTAAGTATAAATAGAAAAAGAAAGGTGAAGTTATTATGTCAACAATCACTGATCAGATACTTCAAACAGTCGAATCGTTAGTTTACAAACCTTTTTAAAAATGTATCTATAATGATGCGGAACGTGAATCATTAAACCTTGGTCCCCGAGCAGGTAACACCTAGCTCGGCGGAAGTACTTCCATTTTTTGTAAAGAACATACGTTCCTGACAATAATTAATGTTTAATGACAATCATTATTTACAGATGATGGATCGAACCCCGAACCGGATCCTGACTACACAGAATATATGACAGGCAAAAAGAATATTCTAGGAAATGAAACAATGCCGGGTGAGTTGAATTATCACCATCATCACCTATGCTTTTCATACTCCATTCCGGAGCTGTCCAATTTCCGGCCCGCTGGACATAGATATCTATTATTATTTATCTTTTTGGGACCTCTTGTATATAAAAATGAATCGCTGTTCGTTAGTCTCGCTAAAACTCTACAACGCCTGGATCAATTTGGCTAATGTTGACTTTGAAATAATTGTGGAGGAAATTCCCTAGAGGGAAAGTTTGAAAGGTTAGATAATTTGGAAAATAGTCGTTTAATGACGGTACTCTGTTGATACTCGGTTGATACTCAGTACTCGGTTGATGCTCGATACTCTGTGTACTCGGTTGATACTCGGTACTCTGTTTGGAAATTTGGAAACAAATAGTCGTGTAACGGCTAATAAATTACGTGATATGTTTAAAGGGAGGGGGGGGGGGGGTTGAGTTAATTCTCATCTAATCTTACGTTAGAGAGGGCGCGGAAAATATCACGCATTTTTTTTTCTTAATCTAAACCATTTAATTCAGATAGAACATTGCCTAAGTCTTGAAAAACTTGGGTGGCGCTTTATTTTTGACACTTCATGAGTGTATCAGAACGAAGAAACATTTTTTTGTTTGTTTTTAGAAACCCACATTTAAACGATCGCACGTGAGATTGGGGGAGGGGGGGGGGGGTAGCTATTGAACATAGTTCATTTTCTGTCTCCCTCCCTCGCCCCTTTGTTGAGATCTCACCAAGGATGGGGGGGGGGGGATGCAGAAAAAAAAGCCCTCATTTAATATATAGACGCCCCCTACGACGTTCATCAGGGCAGCTAGGATATACGATATATACATTTTATTTTACTTTTTTTTTATTTCAGGTTTGGACCTATCAGATCCAAAACAGTTGGCGGAGTTCGCGCGGCCCGGCCACAAGATAAGACTAAAGAAGCCGTCTCCAGAGTCGTCTGATAGGACTATTGGTAAGTTTTATTATTCAATTCAATATTCTTTTATTCATGTAAACTACTCCAGGCAGTGGCGTGCACACAGTTTTAAGACAGGGTAGGCAGAAAAAACCAAAACACTTAGGTTTTGGTTCCTCGTCTTGTCGATTGATAATGTAGGTAATTGCCAAATGCTAGCTCAATATCCATAGATTGACTGATTTTATAGACATATCAATTTACGGATATTCGAAGTGGCCTTTCGGTGCGTTTGTTTGATGTTTTGTAATGATTGTGTGATTTGAAAAATTTAAATGAAAGCAGTTAAAAGATGGTGGTATGAGTATCATTTTTTATTTTCTCTATACACACACCATCTAACCACCTTTACAGACAATATTATCAATTTTTCACTCTATTAACAACGATTTCTTTTTTCTTTTTCTTTTTCTCACTCTATTAAATCATAAATATCTGATAGCGTAGTCACAAACACAACACACATCAAACAATATGACTATTGAAATTACTTAGTAGTAAAAAATGAGAAATATAATACGACAAAAAAATTATGGCCATCAAAATGTATAAAATTCAATGAAACAATGTTACTTCCTAAAATATTTGCATTGCTTAACAAACTTTCTTTCGGAAATGTTCGGTACGAGTCGTAATTTTTCGTGTTACCTATAAAGAATAACTACAAAAAGACACTGGCTTCTCATGCAGTTGTGTGCGTGATTTTTGTCATTGTGTGTCAGCAAAGCCCACGTAGCTACAGGAACGCACACACATTAAATCCGCATGACCGCGACTTACCACGAGAGCACACATACACAATTTTAAAGATTCGTAGTTTGTGTCTTTGCCGTGGCAAAAGGGCACGCAAGGGCGAGGCGGCGCTAGTGCAGCGCCGATTGATGCTAAATTATCAAATTACATGCCGATCTTACCTTAATGATACCACCGGCAATCGATAGGTGGAGCTAATTTTTGATTTAAGTTTTTATGTTATTTTGTTTATTGATAAAATAATATTGGATCTATTATCAGACCTAGGGTAGGCAGTGTCTTTCTGTCTTTATGGAACGCACGCCACTGACTCCAGGGTCCACGGCAATAATGATAAATGCCCTAAATATTAAAATCTATGTGATCAACGTCATTCGGTCACTTTACATATGCAGCTAGTGGTTTCGTTTACTAACTAGGCAATATCGCTTCCAGTCCTGAGGTAAAACCATTTCTGATATTTGTCTACACGTCTTAAACGCTTAGTGTCCCATGTATTTACGGCAATAAGGCCGAGTTTAGTACAGCTTGTGCCGGTTCTAGCATTACTGGCGTCCTGCAGGCCTAGCATACGCAATATGTCAAATTTATCGCATGAGACGACAAAAGTTTCGATACTGTTGATTGGCTAATAGCACCACCGCACCCATATTTTCAGCCAATCAGCTGACGCACTGACTTCTATCGATTTTGACGTTCGTTAAGAGCGCGAAAAAATTTAGTGGCGTTGCGTATGCTAGGCCTGCTGGACGAATTTTCGCCAGTGACCCTGTAAAAGCGTATACCAATACATCGATTATGTACCATAGAATACATCTGGGTACCTCAGGGTAGCTTTCTAGCGCCCGTTCAAGTCCGAGCGCCCCGGGTTGTTGCCCGCCGGCCCTGAGTACAGCGTTTAAAAACTTAGAACCCAAATATCTCAAAACCTAAAAGAAAGGACGTTCATCATTACTGCAATGGACCCTTCATTTAATATTATTTGATGTATAATATACATATATTATATGTAGTTGTTTTGTCCGCAGCGTGCCCCCACAAGGGCTGCACCAAGATGTTCCGCGACAACTCGGCCATGAGGAAGCATCTGCACACGCACGGGCCGCGCGTGCACGTCTGCGCGGAGTGCGGTGAGTCGCCCGGGCCACGGGGGATGGGGGGCCGGGGTGGTGGGACGGTTATACTGAGTTGAGAGAGATTTATTGCTCGAACTGGAGCAGCCCGACTGGTGAAATACCTCCACCTTACAGAAGACCGCAGACAAATAACAAACACTTCGATGTTGTTGTGTTCCTGCGTGTGAGTAAGGTTGCCAGAGGTTCTGGGGGGTGCTACATTAGTAGCAGGGGTCAAGCCTTCAAGGTAAGGGCGGCAAGTCCAGTAACAGATTTATTGTGCTGTACTTGTCACTCTTAAGCTAGGAACTCATTAACACTTAACATCAGGTGGAATGAGGTCAATCTTGAAGTGAAATATAAAAAAAAAGTTCGTGTCCCATATTGGCCCGACCCGGGATCGAACCCGGAACCTCAGAGATGACGCGACGCCAAAGTCTCTTGTAGCCGAGAGGCGAGCGTGCTGGACTTTGGCATTATATGGTATGAAGGTGGTCCCTTCAGGCTAGAGCGCCATAGTTATTCGAAAGTGTGAGGAATTTATTAGTGTATTTGTAACATTTCAGGTAAAGCCTTTGTTGAAAGCTCAAAGCTGAAGAGGCATCAATTAGTTCACACCGGAGAGAAACCGTTCCAGTGTACGTTTGAAGGCTGCGGGAAGAGGTTTTCACTTGACTTCAATTTAAGGTATAGTATAATCCTTACTAATATTTAAGCACCCATTAACGTACTATCTGCATGACCCAACGGTTGACTGGTAGAGAATGCTCCTAGCATTTGTACAACCTTTTGTACTTTTTTTGTGCAATAAAGTTTTTAAATAAATAAATAAAAATAATATTATAAATCGGAAAGTGAGTTTGTTTGTTTGTTCCGCTTTCACGCCGTAACTACTGAACCGATTGCTTTGAAATTTTGCAGACGTAAAGTTAGAAGTCCGGATTTAATAATAGGGTACATTTTATACCAGAAAAAATGATATTCCCGAGGGAAAACAAAAATATAGTTTGCTTGATGGATGGATTGGAGATGAGGCATGCGATAGATGGCGCTAGATGGTGGTAACGATGTGCTTTTTAAAATACGTAAGAAGTGGAATGATAGCTTACGCTGTTTAGTTCTTGTGGTACGCGATAGATGGCGCTGGGTGTTTGTACACAATATAAAGGAATGCCACGCGGGCGAAGCCGCGGGCGGAAAGCTAGTGCTTTATAATTAATTATCAGCTTAAACAAGTAATAGTTTTGTGCCCACCTTTAAGTTAACACAAATAGAGCGTCAGCAGAATTGGCGTAGTAAACAACGCTCCATACGTAGGTAATGCACGATTAGCCGATCAATACATCGCGATGTGAGAGTTATCGTCGCCACTAACTATTTTGTAGAGTAGTGAAGAGATGTGTAGGTGAATAATAATTATAACAATTACTGTACAAGAGTTTATTTACACACCACTTTTACACCTAACAACAATAGAAATATTATTTACAAAAGAAGGAGAGAAAGAGGTAATATGAAACTGTACACGGAAAGATAAATATAAACGCAAACATAAAATTACAATTGGGAAATCGGGAATAATTTTCACACAGTGACATATGTACAAAGAATGACAGGAAAAAAATATTTCTTTTTAAAAGTGAAAGGAATAAAATATTTGTACAAGAAGGTTGATATCAAAAACTATTTACATAAATTTTGGTGGTGAGACGCCACAATTTAAACAACAAATCAAGATTGGTAGTCGGACCTTGGTCCCCGAGCACACCTAGCTCGGCGGAAGTACTCTTTTAGTAAAGAACATACGTTCATTACAGTTTAATAATATAAAATTACAATTAAAAAATGAGGGTGTTAGCGTACGAAAAATCCACCACATAGCGATACATAGCTGTGAGGTCCAACAACGAAGTGATTGGTTATAGTTTATTTAACATTGACAGATATGTCACCATGACATTTAAATGACCATTCAATTAGACCCCTTGGTGGGGTATCGCCATCTAGCTGATTTTTTATGCGAAAACACCCAAACTTACATATATAGTCAGTGAAAGAAAAAACATAGAAGCATTTCTAACGCTTGAAAATGGCACCACGAAAAGTAAGGCACGGTGGGCGTGGCTTAAAAAAGTGAGCTAGCGACGGTCCACGTACCGTTTCCACGGATGCAGCGAGTCACGGGCGCGAACCAATCACAACGCCTGTTCCATTCTATGACGTAACTAACGAACTGTCTATTTGTCGACCAAACGCATTAGTCTTAAAGTTTTTTTTTCAAGTGTCGATACTTTATTACTGTATTGCGTATCTATTGCTTGTGTGCTTTACATTTGTGTGTTTTGGTGCCAATATTCGATTGAAGCCAGTATGACGGAAATTGGCTACTTGACAGTTTTTGAAAAAGTATTGTATAATGTGCGCCCGTTCATTTTATATCCCAAGCAATTCGATTTATCTGAAAATAATCTAAATAACCAGAGGAAAATAAGATTTTGTGTAACACATTTAAAAAGCGCGCGAAAACGCCAAGTCACGTCACTGTTGCAATTATGACGTCAACGTCCTAGACAACGAACTGATACGCATAGGAACGACTTAATTTAGATAAACGGAAAATGTTTCAATAAATTCTTAATACGATTAGAGACACAATAATTAAATTTAATCGGTAAAATAATCATTATTTCGCCACAATAAAATAAATAATTTTCGCCGGCAGCTGTCATTTCCGAATTGCAATGTGTGGTGGTGGTTTCCGTTTCGGTTCTTTTGTTCTACAGATAAAAAAACTAAAATTTATTTTGCAAAAATAAAATACTAACTATGCTTTTAATTACAAAGTAAAAATGTAAAATTATTACTTAACTAATAAGCTAACATATCTAACACTTTTCATATTTTATTGTTATCACTGTCAAGTAGCCAATTCTTCCATGTTTTTTTTCGTTCACTGGTCAAATACATTTTGTTATTGCCGTTTCGCAGAACACACGTCCGCATTCATACCGGAGATCGGCCCTACGTGTGTCCCTTCGACGGCTGTAATAAGAAGTTTGCGCAGTCGACGAACTTGAAATCACACATATTAACGCACGCGAAAGCCAAGTGAGTATTAATCAATCAATATTAATATCAAGTACAGTAAAAGCTCATTATTCGCGGGGGTTATGTTCCACAAATATACCGAGAATATGAAAACCGTAAATAAAAACTGGCATATATATAGCCAGATATTATTGAAGTAATGAATGTTCAGATATTAATGGTAACTTGTGGTGTATGGAACTTATTGACATTTTAACTGTTCAGAAGTATTTGGTCACTTTGTCTGCTCCGATATATCTGACGGCGACTGTACATGCAGTCAAAGACAAATTGTTAGTCTACGGTTAAATAATTATTTAAGTGAATCACGCGTTTGTAGATGCAATAGCTCTCTTCTGTAATACAAAAATGGTTTGTATATTAATCTGGGGGCTGATTGCAGATATAAGCATAGAAAAATAATAATACTTAATGTTGTTATACCTTCCAGATCGAGAAATTACCTATCCCGCAACGGTGGCAACAGTTACGAGTCAGCGCGGACGACGCCCCAGTACGTTCAGCTCGAGATGTCGCCAGACGACTCCAACCCCCAGCTGATCTTCTACACGCACGAATGAGACGACGACTGAACGCGATGCGGTAACTCGCCGAGAACTGGTTTCCGTCGTGGTAACTCGCCGAGAACTGGTTTCCGTCGCGGTAACTCGCCGAGAACTGGTTTCCGTCGCGGTAACTCGCCGAGAACTGGTTTCCGTCGCGGTAACTCGCCGAGAACTGGTTTCCGTCGCGGTAACTCGCTGAGAACTATTTCGTGTCGTGGTAACTCGCTGAGAATAAGTTCGTGTCGCCGTAACTCGCTGAGAACTAAGTTCGTGTCGCGGAAATCAGTGATATTGTGAATGTGGCAGTATGTATTTGTGAAGGCACCACTTTAATTGCATGATGTGTGGACTTTTAGGATTATCAGCAATGTGTTTGAACAAGTTAAATCTAAACATGCCAAGTGTACTAGTTCAAGAAATGTGGACATGTCGGTTTGATAGTGTAAGCGATTTGGACGCGTCAATACAAAAACGCAAGGAAAACGGCCACAGTGAAACTAAAGAAAACCTCTACGATAAACTTGTCCTGAAACGGATACATGTAAAAAGTTTACAAAGTGAATTAAATTTAGTGAGCGATTTGTATATAGTTTTAGTCGAGAACTGTTAATAAAGAGATGCTGGAATGTGTCAAAAATATGTCATGGATTTTAGTGAATTGAGCTAGATTGAGAAATGATTTCGTTAGGGAAAATGTTTTAATGTTAATTTACATTTGTACAGGCCAAATTGCGGGATTGTTGCTAAATTAGTAATGCACTTTTTTCTTTCTTTTGGTGGATTTTTTTGGAAAGTCTGGTTTGTTTTAATTTATTTTGAAGTTAATGATGAATACAATGCTGCCGTACTAACGAAGAGTGCAGTAAGTCGTGTTTTTGGGCAGGTTGACTTAAGACCGTATCTGAAATTAGATATAGTCTTAAGTCAATTTGCCTAGAAACGCGACTTACTGCACTCTTCGTTAGTACGGCAGAATGTATATTTTTGCTAAAATCAATGGGTATAATATTTAAAATATTAGAATTGAGTACATTTTTACGCATAACGAACATTATTTTCATTGAGAAAGTAAAATAAGTTCAAAGTGCAGCCATTAAATATCTTGAGCATGTCTTGTCAAGAATAATATTTTTTATTTTTGCTACTTTAGTATTTTTGTACTGTGTGTGTTGGTTTGTCTATTACGCATATTCTAATGTCATGCAAATATGCACTCTAAGTCTACAAAACAATGGGTTATAACTTTTACCAGATTTCCGTTAAAATTTTAATAGAAACTTTATTGATTACTTGACCATACTTTCCAAAAAATATCTTTAACCAGCATACAAAGCACTGCAATAAGAGTTATTTTTAAATGTCATAATAAAAAACTTTTCATGCTGTACCAATAATAATGGTTCTATCATTTTAACTGGACGTTAATTAATGTGTTTCCCAAGTATATCCAATTATAAGTTTTGACTACTATTGTGAATTCTATTAGTATAGATATAAAATCAAAGTGTCTTATCAGCTGATTCCGTGGGAACACAGTTATCATATGAGAAATTTTATTTGACCATCAATATTAAAAGATAATAGACTACTGATCTGACACCTTTTGTTATACTAACAAGAGTTTCTTAGTATATGTTCCTATTAAAAAATTGGTACCCCTATAAAATGAAAGCCTTTGTTACGAGTCACACTGTAACCTGTAACACTGTGACTTGTTGGGAGAATTTTGTAAAATAATTCCCAACCAGTCACACTGTTAATTGTTATACCAACCTACTACAGTGATACAGTGTGACTGGTTGGGAATCATTTTACGAAGTTCTCCCAATGAGTCACAATGTTACAGGTTACAGTGTGACTCGTTGGGAACAAAGGAATTAAAGATATGACTTAAGAAATATTATAATAATTTGTACAGCATGAAGATTTACTTAAGCTTTATTTTCGTAACAAAAAGGACCAATTTCTGTAAGTCCTAATTGTGGTCATATTCTGAATATATTTTCATAAAAAAATTCATTACTCCAAACATTATTTTATTCATAATGTAAGGTGTTGCTTTAAGAAATTAAAAGTTTCATGATTTTACGAGACAGACAAATATACAGGGTTGATGTTGCATGAGGAATTACTGAAACCAATGTTGTAGATTATAGAGAAAATTATTCTAATTTAATACTAGTTAAACAGGATTATTTTTAAAACACCAACAACCACACAGGATTATTTAACTGTCTTCATCAACTTGTTCTCCTCAACTAGGCAAGATCTAGATTAAATATTTTTTGAAGAGAATGGGGTTAATCACTAAAAGTTTCTGCTTAGTTCACGGTTGGACTAAATAATTTAAGTCACATATTTTTTCATTCATCATTTAAACTGATGAGTATGTTGTGTTAAAATTTTGACAAATTGTATCGTCATAAAATGTTTGTTTATTGGTTGAATCAAAAATATGTTTTTATTGTATTATGAATATCTAACCGATGGATATAATCATGATTTTTACCCAGTCCTCCCCATTGGTTTTCTATGTCAATTCAGAAAATTATTTCTGATGTTAAAATTGTTGTTTTTTGACTAATTTGGTGTTTTTTTATAAATATAACCCTGTATGACTGTTTAAAAAAAAACTTGAATATTATTTGCAGAAGTATTCAGCTCTTTCAACATTGTCATGTATATTTTCTGTCCTTGTTTATTCCAATAAAATTTTCTGTTAAATTAACAAACGTCAAAAAAATTACTCTAAGTCATATCTTGATATGTCATGTCCAGTAATTTTGTACGGAGTTGTTTTATATGAGTGAGAAGGCTTTATAAAAATTGGATCTTGATAGTTAAGGTACACGCCTGGTGGTTCAGTATTTCGTGACTGGGTGTTCGAGGAGTGGTCATCTAAAGATGCGAAAGTCCTTTCAATTTAGTTTCTAAAATACTGAAGAATCAGATGTTGTAAAATTTCCGCTGGTCTGCGGATAAAAACTGCCTGAAAATCGTACGCTTGAAATATTCTTGTACATTTTGTACTATAGATATGCCAAAAATAATATTTTACTTTGTATTATAAAACTTTGTTTTAAGTATGATGGGAAATGCGGATATTACAGTTTTGAAGTAAATTTGTCATTAAATGTTAGAATTTTATAGGTAGAAGATATATTTTATTGCACAAAACAGATGTAGAAATTTGTTTTACAGACCAAGTTTAAATAAATAATAATAAATGCGCCAGACAACCACACCAATCACCTGGTCTCAAACTAAGGTTTTCCCTTGTACTATGCACCAGACGACGGATACTAACTGGGGGCGACATCCCAGCACACCCAGACCCAAGCTAATTTGGAAAAGTTAGTTTTCCAAATTGACCTGACCGAGAATCTAATCCGGAACCTTTCGCGCTTTGGCCATCTACCTTAGCCACTGCTCCACCGAGGTCGACACAAATCTTATTGTTGAATTTTGGTTTTCATACTTAGAACTATGGTCAAGCAGTTGAATATATGGATTAGATTTATGTCAAATTGTTAATCGTAATGTCAAAGTAACTATAGATGATTATGTTGTCTGGTTTTGAAAATAGTACTCACAAATATTTGCATTTTCCATCACTGCACACAAATGGAAATATTGTTCTGATAATGTAAGTGCTTTTTATAGTAATCTAATTTCACTTACTCCATAACTTATGATCATGCGCAATCTTACTTACTAACTTTGTAACTATTAAGTTAAATACAATTACCTTTGCTAAGTCAAATGCCTTGGATTAGTGTTTATTTTACGTATAATTTCTCAAATATTTGTTCGTAAACATTATAGATAGCAAGGTACAACCTATTTGAGGATTATTTTTTCTTCTTCTTAAGTCTTATTTTAACTTTGTGGAATCTGCATTTGTTATGGCAAAAGATTTCGATTTATTTTAAATAATGTTGCTGCTAGGTACAATAAAGCTATATATCACTTGTTCGCCTGGTGTGCATACACTCTAAGGGGATTAAATTGTGTGTGAGACGATCTACAAAGTCCCCGTTTGTTTAAATTCCCCAAGTTTTGGGATTTTCCCCAAAAACCAGCAGCCCAGTTCGCCACATAACTTTCATGCAGATTACAAAATTATTGAACAGCCAATATTTCCATTTGTGCGGTTTTAGTTATTTTTTAAAGTTACTTTAGTGTATTTCTAAAATAGGCGTAAGCGCCTTTAGTGGTCGAAGCAAAATAACATTTGTCTGTATATATTAAGAACTGAGATTTTATATTAAAAGAATTGAAAAAAAACACCTATCTGCTAAACTAAGGTTATTTGTTCAATCACCTCGTAGGACCAAATTTTGTATGGTGAACATTGCGTCCAAGTTATATGCGTATTTAATAACCTATATTTTTATGGGTTAACCGTTGAATCTGGTTTCCATAATACAAATTTACTTGAAGCTTATGACTTCAAAGGAATGAAAACATTTCATCGCCTCTACTTGAATTTACAGACGTGACTCGCACTTAGCCAATTTTTTTATGATTTCTGAGTCGTTCGTGTGCCAGATTTCTGATTTTAGTTTGTGTTATTTAGGTTTAATTTGTTTATATTTTCAATATGTTTTTATAATGCATCACATCGCGCTAGTGAATATTATATATTCTAAAGAAACTGACAATTCGTTTCCTGTTGCAGTGTGACCAAGTTCCACGACCTTTATGTATCGTGGGTGATGCTCTTCCAAATGAGCTAACTGCATGTTGACGACATTTTTTGTGATTATAGCCCTACATATTTCAGTTGGTACCGGATGAGTTTCGATTTTAAACTACTTGTTGATCGCCCAGTAGTATATACGTTGCAGAAATGTTTTAAAAGTACAGATCCAAAACACCTACTCTTATCTTGGTTGGTTGGTATATAATATAACGATTAATATAAATTAATTATCATCGCAGCATCTAGATACGTGAGTTAACGTGGCAAATATTATTTTACTTCGACATCGTTTGTAATAATGACTGATGTAAATAATATCCATTTCTTTTTACTGTCCAATCGGTCGCGTTGTGATATTTGAACTTGTAAGAACATTTGTATTTTTCATAAATATTATGTATCAAATTAATGAAGTTAAGCTTTACTTATTGAATTTTTTAAAATCAAATATTTTTAGAAGCTATTATGAGTCACGCGTTAAGCTGAAAACAATCTTTATGGCAATGTAAGGGGGGTTTTTTGTTATCACGGACCCAAACTTTTAGAAATGTGATTTACATTGATTTCGTAGCTACGTAAACGGCGGAGCTTCTGACCATGTCCAATAGGATGTTTTCAACATAATGCATTTTTAATTGATTTATTCCTCTAAACGAATGACAAATGGGATAGGATAATTATTCAAAACAACGAATGTTGTAAGCTACCAATATCGAAATTCATAAAAATTCTTAACTTTCTTTTATAAAGTTTATCATAAATAATAATACTTAGGAAATTATCCTCATTCAATCTGTTACTTTGTTTGAGGCAATACATAAAACAGACTAAGATTACTTAGTTGTTTGAGAAATTCCAGATCGTAAGTATTTTATGGTTTTTATTTATTTGAATGCATATCGTGTTATTGTAATTTGTTTCAAATGTTACAATGTGACTGTATATATCTTCAATGAAGCTTTGGGGACGAACCAGAAATAAATTGTAAATATTTATATAATTGGTGTGTTTTATTTTGAACCTTTATTTCGTTTATTCCCGGTCGTCCCCACTCTGTCGTCCCCACTGGGGACGAGTGGAAAAAAACAGTTTCGTTCGTCCCCGGCGCACACTGGTCCGGATTTTTAATATGGAAGACTTAGGACCCAATGTCAATATTTCGGGCTGAAAAAAATCATGTGGATAGATAAATGAACGTTCATCAACGTTTGTTCTAGCAGTTTTTATGAAATTGGTTATTTTTGCGAAAAAAAAAACATTGAAAAAAAATTTGTATGGAGAAAAAGTGAAATATTTTTTTTTTTCGAAAAGTTCAAAACTGTTAGCAGTGAAACCTTTTGTGTGTTATTGTATTACACTTATTCGTTAATTCCATATTTTTTTTATTTGCATATACTTGCAGCCTTGGCCAAAATATGCATCGGAACTTTCATTGTATTTATTTCAACTATTTGTGACAATTTAATTTTTTTATTGATTTATAGTCACATAATTTACGCATATTTTCAATATAATAAATTTTAAAATCCATTATTTGTTGACTATGAATGATTTTGAAAAATAGATTACAATTTAATTTAAAAAATCAAAATAATATTTTACTTCTCATGGTTAGCTGTTGCTTAAAGCACAGCTAGTGATCGAATGAGGCATTGCCTGCCTGCTAATATTCTCCTATTCCCTAATATAGCTATCACTTTTATTTTCTACTATTGCTGTCTCTTTCATTCTCTTTTGCTCACTCTTTTTCTTCTTAAGACAAGTGGTGTTCCACGCTTATAAATCAGATAAAATAGACAAGAGCTCTACTGGTAATACAAAATATTTACTTGCAGCTTTGGCGTTTATTTCGTTTATCCTAATATATATTTATTTAAAATCAGTACTTTTGCTTCTTTAAGTGGTTTCGGGAAAGTAAATTCGGTACTAAGATAAAATCCATACTAATATTATTAATGTGAAAGTGACTCTGTCTGTCTCTCTGTCGCTCAATCACGCCTAAACTACTAAATAAATCTAGTGTCCCAAAGAATATCTATACCAAATTTCATCTATATCGGTTCAGTGGTGCAGCGGTAAATTTAATGTAATGTAAACGACCTTCAATTATTTTTTATTGTACTGCGAGAATTGTGCAATAAACTATTTCTGGTTATTTTGTTATACATTTTGAAGTTGATTTATGAATAACTAGTGGCCATCCGCGACTTCGTCCGCATTAATGTCGGTTATCGCGACGCTATTCACGCGGACGAAGTTTTAAGTAGCATAGGGTATGTATGTAAATGTATTACAAAATAACTAAAAATTGTTTATTGCATAATTCTTGCAGTACAATAAAAAATAAATTGAAGGTCGTTTTCATTACATAAAATTTAATACATTTTTTATCAATTTAGTACATAATAAATAATAATAAAATAAGTAATTAAATTAAAAATAAAGTAATTAACTAAAACTATCTATACATAACATACAAATTAATATAAATAACTTAAAACTACAATAGAAAATAATTGAAGGTTGTTTACATTACATTAAATTTAATACATTTTTCATTAATTTAGTAAATAGGAAATAATAATAAAATAACTAAAATGAAATTAAAACTAAAGTTATTGACTAAAACTATCTATATATAACACGCAAAATAATAGTTATAAATAACTTAAAACTTATTCTAAAGGATCTGGCACATTTTCTGGAGCTTCTTCATCAACTTCAATTTCTTCTTCAACTTCTATTAATTCATCTGATAATATCAACTGCGTAGCTTCTGGAAACATCCTTGATGACTTAAAATTGGTGTATTTAGGTTTCAGATGAGATATATATGGATCTGATGATATCAAAAAATTGTGTATAATGTCTTCATTATTTTGCAGTCTTCCTGTTTTCCTCGTGTGTCGCTCTCTGGTATTTCGAAAGTCCTTATTTCTTGCTTCTCCTGCTTCTTCTGACAAAATTCCGATAGGAAGGCAAGAGAAATGTTTGCATATGTCAGCGCCATGTATCAACATTTTGTGTATGCTGGAAGGCATATTGTACCAGGGGTAGTGATGTACAAAGATCTCAGCAGTCTCCTTGCAGTATTCACGGAAACTATCGATATTGACAGCCTTTCCACAAGATAACACTTGCAATATAACTGCGAAGTGCTTTATCAAATCAGCATCAATCTTCGTTATTTGAGCACTTTTTTTGTATTCCCGAAAAAATCTTCTGGCCGTGTTTCCGTCATTAGTAGTTCCAAAGCCCTGCTTTACAACATCAATCAAAAGTCCCATTTGTTGTTTGAACTCCGATTGCACCATATCCTTCCTTAACTTCTTAAGGTTTTTGTTGTCACCTCGTGCACTCCACATTTTGAAATCTAAATTATATGAAATATGTAAAAGACACTCCATGCTTCGAATCCACATATGGAGTGTTGATAGTCCATATTGATACACATCGTCCCGTACAGGTCTTGAAAACATTTCTGAAAGATTATTCATCTCACTAGGTTTTGCAAGACAAACATTGCACGTAGCTGCAGATGGAGTATCTGTAATAATTGTAGCCACTTTCCCATCAATCATTGTCATGTGCAACTCATGAGTAACTTCCAAGTTTCCGCAACTTGAAATAGTCAAATTTCGTATTTCTTCCTCCATTGCCGCTTGTTCTTGCTTAACAAATTCGGTCGTTTCCTTCGCAAACTGAAATTTAATAGGTCTGCAATAAGATGTTGAAGATGGGTTTGGATTATTCCAAATAACAACATTGCCGCTCTCGAGCTTCAAAGGAACGAGGCTCGTCATGAACACAGAGGAGTCGTCGAATTCTGCCAGTTCACTTCTTTGCTTGTAGTTGCTCTGTGCTGAAGATCCATCGAATCCCCACTTGGAGGTAAGCTTCAAGTTTTCACTGCACATATTTAAATCATCACCAACGACTTGCAGTATTCTTCGAGTTGTCACGTCTAACAGTGCTTGTAGTTTCACCTTCACTAAATGTTCTGATACTTCAATATCTCTGGTATCTGGATAACACCTCTGCTTAGCTTCCAACAACTTGTAGTAAGACGGAAGCTTCAATTGCTGTGACAATGCTGACCGTAAAGTAAGATACTTCCACTTTGACAGATCCAATGATGCAGTAAGGGCCAACGCTTGATCTTCCTGCATAGTGTCCGTCTTCTCGTTTGTTGATAAAAGTGATTCGACAGCTTCAACCTTTTCAGGATTCTTCACAAGGTGATCGATGATGCGAGCAAGACCTTCTTTCCCATTAGACTTTAGCTTCGTGACAAAAGCAAAAGTCAGTTCCTCTTCCGGATAGTCGAGTAATGTACCCGATCGCCTTTTCTTCTGCTTATTCCCCAAGTCTTCAAATGGCTTCCTTGATGCAATGTCTGTAGATGTTCCAATGTCACTAGTCGCCTTCGAAGTAGATGGAATGGGTTGAACAGCTGCTTCTTCTTCTGTAGAACGAGGATCCAAATTTTCGGTCCCTTCAAAAATTTCGGTGAGATTTACTGATTCACATTCAGGCCACTTAATTCTTGTTTCCAACCAGTTCATATGCTTCTTCATGAATGTTTTTTGCACCCTGTGTGCCTCGGTCCATCGACGATTTAAGTTCACAGTAAAAGATCTTGCAAAATTCAATAATTTTTCTGAATCTTCTTGCGAAATTTCAAGCAAAACGCAATCCAAAATTGCTTGATGCAGTCGTTTGTAATCCTTGAGGTCCTCTTGTCGCAGAAACACGTAAATGTCCAGGTTAGTGCCAAATCCAGCCATGATCAAGTTGCTAGATTATTCACGTTAAAATTTCCAGGTATGTTGACTCTTCAAGGGTTGAATGTCTAATGACGCTCCAACATGAGCTCCCGTCTGTTTTATTTGATTCATAAGCGCTCAACTAGCAAGGGTTTCAAGGAGCGAAAGAGAGAGAAGTATGGAATGAAAGAGATAGCGATAGTAGGAAATGAAAGAGATAGCAATATTAGGGAATGGGAGGGGAATATTAGCAGGCAATGCCTCATTCGATCACTAACTGCGCTTTGAGCAACAGCTAACCACTAAGAAGTAAAATATTATTTTGATTTTTAAAATTTAATTGTAATCTATTTTTCAAAATCATTAATGGATTTTAAAATTTATTATATTGAAAATATGCGTAAATTATGTGACTATAAATCAATAAAAAAATTAAATTGTCACAAATAGTTGAAATAAATACAATGAAAGTTCCGATGCATATTTTGGCCAAGGCTGCAAGTATATGCAAATAAAAAAAATATGGAATTAACGAATAAGTGTAATACAATAACACACAAAAGGTTTCACTGCTAACAGTTTTGAACTTTTCGAAAAAAAAAAAAATTTCACTTTTTCTCCATACAAATTTTTTTTCAATGTTTTTTTTTTCGCAAAAATAACCAATTTCATAAAAACTGCTAGAACAAACGTTGATGAACGTTCATTTATCTATCCACATGATTTTTTTCAGCCCGAAATATTGACATTGGGTCCTAAGTCTTCCATATTAAAAATCCGGACCAGTGTGCGGCGGGGACGATTGGAACTTTTTATTTCCCACTCGTTCCGCTATAGGCCGAAAGTCAAATTGAAAGGGGGTTTAAAGAGATTTCACGGTTTTTCAAAATGCTTTAATTACGCATTTCATACCAAGACTGATCAATGGGTTTGATTGAAAGTAACAAAAAAACTGAGGTCATTAGTACAGTATTAACGAATTTATAATAATTCTTACAGTATTAAAGTGTATATCACAAATAATCAACTTATTAACAATAATTCTTACAGTTTTAAAGTGTGTATCACAGATCACAAATCTAATTAAAACAACTACAAATTATATATTTTACGTGCAGTAAAATATATAATTTGTAGTAATATAATTATCTTTACCTACCTATAAGAAAAAAAAACTTACTTTGATTTTAAGAAGACCTCTGCACTTTAATTTGCGTTGACAGCAATCCCACACATTTAAGCCACTTTTATATTCCCTTTTTTTGTAATATTGGTGACCCCCGTATAGTAAAACAGTCCCATGTTTTCTTTTGATACACAAGCACTGTTTGGCCACTTGAACTACTCGCTGCACTTGGTTCCGTCATGATGATTACACAAACTTTGCTAACTAAAATAATAATAAACCCATTTGCGGGTAGCAAAAAGCGCATCAACGACACTTATTGCGTTGCTTTCATTGGCTATTTCAAGGTCATGCGTACAATGCAAATATGATAAGCTGGGGTGGTGAGGGTGAGTCATTCCGTATCTATTGTTTAATACAAGTTGGTGAGATGTATTATGATCTTAAGATGATAACTTGTTTATAAAGTCGGGTAAATACCGGTGTGGTGTGTATTTGGAGAAAAACAAAGAACAACAAACTTTGCAGAAGGGTGGCATCACAAATTAAACAGCGCTGTTGGCAAAAAAGCGCCAAATTTGATGCATTTACTGCATTTATTACAAGAAGATGCATCTTTTTACTTAGTTCAGTTTCGTCAAACAGAAAATGATAAGAAACCAGCTAAAAAGAGAAACGAAAAATCAAAGCAAAGAAACGAATTTATACAAGATTCGCAAATTGAATTAACACAAGGTGAAATAGGAATCGGGCATTTTCTTGAAATGGTACGGAGTTGACAATGATTAGATACCTATGCAGTTTACTTTTAAAATGTTTTTTTTTTTAAATCATTCAAACTTATAATTTTGTGATTAGTCCTCATTTTTTATACAGAACTTATTACATTTTCACAAAACTGTTATAGGAACATTACCTGTAATAATAATAATTGTAGATAGGTTGATTATCTGTGATACATAATTTTCCAATAATAATTAAGGTAGTTAAATATTTATAATTTGTTGATTTTCTGTTATACGCTCCAAAGATCTGTGAGGATTATTACTTTATAAATAATTTGATTATCTGTGATACGCAGTTTAAAACTGTAAGAATTATTGTAAATAAGTTGATTGTTTGTGAAACACACTATAAAACTGTAATAATTATTGTAAATTCGTTAATACTTTACTAATTACCTCAGTTTTTTGTTACTTACAATCAAACCCATTGATCAGTCTTGGTGAAAAGAGTAATTAAAGCATTTTGAAAAACCGTGAAATCTCTTGTTAAACCCCCTTTCAATTTGACTCTCGGTCTATAGCGGAACGAGTGGGAAATAAAAAGTTCCAATCGTCCCCGCCGGGGACGAACGAAACTGTTTTTCCCACTCGTCCCCAGTGGGGACGACAGAGTGGGGACGACCGGGAATAAAGGCTTTATTTCATTCATCAAGTTCCTACCTGCAAAATTAACCGTGAAATCCATGGGAAAGTATGGCTCTAAAGATATACCTATGTGTACGTACAATAATAACCTTAATTGTGTAATACTAAATTTGATGACCTCCGTAGCCGAGATAACGATGTTCGTGGATGTTGTCCAATATTTATATTTATTTGTTTAATGTCGAGGCAAAAAAATATATTGTTTGGAAGTATACTAGTTTGCCTGGATTACTTCATAAGTTCGATATTAATAGGGTTTAAAACTACTTTCCATCATTATAAGGTAGGTACCCTATTGATTGTCCATCACGTTTATTAAAAGCTATTACTGCCAGTCCGAACGAACACTAGTTTTTAAAAGATTTTACATATCCTGAAATGTATACTAAGTCTAATGATTATACGTGTAGAACTAAAATAGATTGACCGTATTCAAGTCTTTATAGTGTAGGTACGCCCATAATCAAGATTTCAGTGGCCTTAATCACAGGCTTCAATGCTTAGGTAATACAATTAACACAAGGCTTCACAAACTTACAGTAAAACGGGTAATTTGCATTTTTGTTGCGACGGCCAACGACTTTCCAAGCTTCCTTATTTTAAGGACTTGTCTAAGGCCGTTTTTTAATTGTGATAATTTAAGAATACTTTAAAAATACCTAACGTTTTTGTTAAAGTTTGTTAGGAAGGAGTTTTATAAATGTTCTCGCTGGAAAACCATTAAAACCAATTGACGAAGACTTAAAACTTTTATACACAAATTATAAAAATTATGTTTTTTTTGCCCACTTTTTCTATTGCGAGGTAACTAAAAAGAATAAGCAACAACTGAAACGAAACCCTGCACACTGGGTGCGCTTCAACCATCATTTTATCAGATAAATTCTGTTGCTAACATTTAAAAAGTAAATACGACCCGTCATTCCATTCCAATTTGACATTGACACAATCCAAGAAGTTGACACGAGTGACGTGTAAACTGTATTCGTCGGCGCCCCACAATTTTTTAATTCACAGCAAAAAACGGCACAAAATGAGTGTCTTTAAGCGAGACAAAAAGGAAGAAGAAGACGGCGGAGGCAATCCGTACCAGAACTTGGACAAAACCATCGTTTTACAAGAGGCTAGGTACTTCAATCAGACTCCAGTGAACCCGAGGAAATGCAGCCTTATTTTGACGAAAATCCTCTACCTCCTCAATCAGGGGGAGAAGTTGACCACCCAGGAGGCTACGGAGGCGTTTTTCGCAACTACTAAACTGTTCCAATCGAAGGATGTGATGCTCCGTAGGATGGTATACTTGTGTATCAAAGAGTTGAGTACACTGGCGCAAGACGTGATCATTGTGACCTCGTCTTTGACTAAAGACATGACTGGGAAGGAGGATTTGTACCGGGCAGCCGCTATAAGGGCCCTGTGCAGTATTACTGATAGTACGATGTTGCAAGCTATTGAAAGGTACATGAAGCAGGCGATTGTTGATAAGAACCCAGCGGTGAGCTCTGCGGCGTTGGTGTCTGCGCTGCATCTGTCGTCGACGGCTCCGGACCTCGTGAGGAGGTGGGCGAATGAAGCTCAGGTGGGTTTATTCATTATTAAGCTTTTGACATGCCTGATAGTTTATAAATTGTACTTTTATTTCTAATTTGCTTTGAACTATTTTATGCAGTACCTATTTGATCAAACTAATGAAGTGCAAAGAAGTAACAGTGTGTCCACATTCTGGAAAGTCAGGGAAAATCAGGGAAGCTCAAAGCTGTCAGGGAAAGTCCGTGAAATGAGATTAGTAACCTGGGCAGTAAGGGAAAAATTGGGATTTTGTCTCCCAAATTATCACAGTGATTGTTCAATGAAAGATACACTTAACCAATTTTTAGTCATAGTTAAATTAGTAATTTTTAGTTTTCTATCTAATGGAGTGGAGTGATCTACATTATGACACAATTTTGTTAAAAATTGTTATTACCTTTATCTAGGTTTTTTTTTCAGGTTTAGAGTAATCTATATTATAATTTTTTTGGCATAATTATAATTGGCTACTTGACAGTGTTAACAATAAAATATGAAAAGTGTTAGATATGTTAGCTTATTAGTTAAGTAATAATTTTACATTTTTATTTTATAATTAAAAGCATAGTTAGTATTTTAATTTTGCAAAATAAATTTTACTTTTTTTATCTGTGGAACAAAAGAACCGAAACGGAAACCACCATTGCAATTCGGAAATGACAGCTGTCGGCGAAAAGAATTTATTTTAATGTGGCGAAACAATGATTATTTTACCGATTAAATTGAATTACTGTGTCTTTAATCGTATTAAGAATTTATTGAAACATTTTCCGTTTATCTAAATGAAGTCGTTCCTATGCGTATCGGTTCGTTGTCTACAACGTTGACGTCATAATTTCAACAGTGACATGACTTTTAAAATGTGTTACACAAAATCTTATTTTTCTCTGGTTATTTACATTTTTTCCAGATAAATCGAATTGCTTGGGATATAAAATGAACGGGCGCACATTTTGCAATACTTTTTCAAAAACTGTCAAGTAGCCAATTTGGCGTTTTGTTTTAATAGTTGTACTTTTTTGCTAGAAATTTTAAATATCATTATAGGTTAAAAAAAATATAAAAATACTGAAAAATTTTAAGTATTTAAATTGTATTTTATTTTATTGTAAAATGAATGCATAGTTGGTCTGGGAAATTTGAACATTAGCAGTGGACACCCTGAGTATGATTCTTTTTTCTTTATTGGTTTTAAATTTCATGTTTTTAACTGTATTACTTTTAAATTTAACGTTTTTGTATTAAAGATGTATAAATATTCCATTGAAAATATTAATTTTCACTCCGGTGTTGTTGTGTTCCTGCCTGTGAGTAAGGTTTCCAGAGCTCTTGGAGGGTGCTACATTAGTAGCAGGTGTCAAGCCTTCAAGGTAAGGGCGACAAGTCTAGTAACAGTTTTACTATGCTATACTTTTCGCCCTTAAGCTAGGACTTCATTACCACCTAACATCAGGTGGGATGAGGTCAATCTTGAAGTGTAATATAAAAAAAAGTGTTTTGGTCATGATAAAGTCGACATTTAATTGTGTGCTAATACTTCCGTTTCAATTTTTTCAGGAAGCAATCGCGTCAGACAACGCAATGGTCTCCTACCACGCGCTTGGCGTCGTCGCTGGCTCCAGACGCAACGACAAACTCTCGACTGTGAAACTGGTCACGCGCCTCGCTCGCGCACCCCTCAAATCACCGTACGCACTCTGCCTTCTCATTCGCTTAGCCGCCCAGCTCGTGGAAGACGACGACTCCGACGCTTCTCAACCTTACATAGAGTTTATCGAGTGCTGCTTACGTCATAAATCCGAGATGGTCATATATGAAGCTGCTCATGCTATAGTTAACCTCCGCAAGACGGCCAGGGACTTGGCACCTGCTGTTTCTGTCCTCCAACTGTTCTGCGGTTCGTCTAAAGCCTCTTTGAGGCTCGCTGGAGCCAGGACTCTAGCCAGACTGACCGCTAAGCATCCAACCGCAGTCGCCGCGTGCGCTGTTGATTTAGAAAACCTCATATCTGACCCGAATAGGTCCGTAGCAACACTCGCTGTCACTACGCTCCTCGCTACCGGCGCGGAGAGCTCTGTCGATAGGCTCATGAAGCAAATATCAAGTTTCGTATCCGAGATTTCGGACGAGTTCAAGATTGTCGTCGTTAGAGCTATACGGCGGCTCTGCACTAAGTTCCCGAGGAAGCATCAGTCGTTGGCCGCTTTCTTGGCCGGCATGTTGAGGGACGAAGGCGGTTTGGAGTACAAAGCAGCTATTGCTGATGCCATCATAGCACTCGTGGAAGAAAATCCTGACGCGAAAGAGACGGGTTTGGCGCATTTATGCGAGTTTATAGAGGATTGTGAGCACACGGCCTTGGCTGTCCGTATTCTGCATTTGCTGGGACGCGAAGGCCCGAAGTCGCGGCAGCCTTCCAGGTACATCCGCTTCATTTACAACAGAGTTATTCTGGAGTCCGGCCCCGTACGAGCTGCCGCCGTATCAGCTGTAGCCCAGTTCGGAGCGCAAAGGCCAGAATTGCTGCCAAACATAAGGGTGCTACTTTCCCGTTGCCAATTGGATGACGAAGACGAGGTTAGGGATAGAGCGATCTACTACAGCGCTATTCTAGATACGGGAGACGAGCAGTTGATCAACGATTACATAGTGAACGTGCCTAAACCAAACCCGGTATTGCTAGAGAAAGCTTTGAGAGACCATCTGGCGACGCGGCCGGAAGAACCTTTCGACATCAAAGCGGTGCCAACAGAGGAAGAGCCAAAAGAGAATAAGGAAGCAATAGTCGAGATCGAAGTACGGAAGCCAGTCGCGCAATCCCTTGAAGAATTGTACGCGGAACAGTTGTCTAACGTGCCAGGCGTTGAGCGTTTGGGTCCAGTCTTCAAGACGAACTTGCCGATAGATTTGACGGAAGCTGAAACCGAGTACAGGGTGCGTCTGGTCAAACATGTGTATGCAAGGCATGTTATTCTCCAGTTTGAATGCGTTAACACTCTCAGCGATCAGTTATTGGAAGACGTTCATGTTAGATTGGAATGCCCGCCGGAGTATGAGGTGAAATCCATTTTACCTTGCCAGAAATTGGTATACGACAAGCCTGGCAGTGTTTTCGTTGTGGTGGAGTATCCGTGCGCTTTCTTGGATAGTCTCGGAGCGTTCGGGGCGACTTTAGAGTTCACAGTGAGGGACTGCGATCCGACTACAGGGGATCCGGATGCGGGTGAAGGTTATGCGGATTCGTATCCTTTAGAGGAGTTTGATATGGACTGCTCTGATCAGATCAGGGCGAGAGCGGCGGCTGATGACTGGGATCAAACTTGGGAGAGGTCTTCCAGTGCGCCTCAGGCTTCAGATACGTTTGTGTTGTCGCAGACGGATGTAGCAGAAGCGGCTAGGGCGGTGTGTGAGCACCTAGGGCTTCCTAAGTCCGCGATAGTTGGGGATGCGGTGAAGGAGATTCGTGGGGGTGGTATATTTAGGGGCGGAGCGCCTGTGCTGGTCAGGGCTCGGCTTGTGTCGAGTGCTGCTGGTGTCACGATGCAGCTAGCAGCGAGGTCGCCTAGGGAGGACGTGGCGCAGTTGTTGCTTGCTGCTGTAGGTTAATTTTAAGTGCTTTGCGTGGAACTAAAAGGTGCATTTCGTATTCGTATATCGTTTCATTTCGTACGTATTGATTTGGTTTTAGATTTTAGCCCCGTGATTCTTTTGGCCACCATACAATTCGAACAACATTTATATACCAAACTAGCGGTCCCGGCGGGCTTCGTTTCGCCTTAGAGGATTTTCCCGCTTTCCTGTTGAAAAACTTCCTGAATTTTCTTTGCTATAAACCTCACGGAGCCCGAGACCTTTCCAACGAATGCAAAACCATAGAAATCGGTTAGTGCGTTCTGGAGTTATAGCGTCAGGAAGGAAAACCCGACTTATTTTTATATAGTAGATATCGCACGTTACATAGGTACATTTACCTCATCCTGAAGTAGCTTAAGCGCTTTTGTCATGAGAAACAGACACAAATATTCATCAAATTAATTTGTTCTGAGGGAATGAACCTGTAACCATAGCTAAGATTGTTTCAGCCAGTACTAGCCAGTACCTACACACGCCACATAGGTTGTCTGGAAGTGATTGCTTAAATTGCAAAACACTGCCTAAATTGTACTATAATCTGTTTGTATATTACTTATGCTAATTTCCTAGTGACCATGTACTAAGCTAGGCTGTGTAAAGTTACAAAACATATATTTGCTATTTTACAATAGGGGAACAGACTGGATTAAAATACCAGATTACTTTTAGTTTGTTAAATAGCTATTAAAAATATTAATTACGTGTTTTCTCATTTGCTAAATTTTTTTTTTTTGTTAAAATGATGATACTCCTAATGACGCTACGCGACAATTTAAGTTAATTTTTTATTAGGTGGAAAATGCAAAAATATGTGTCTCATATTTTGGGAGCATTCAAGTATTACGTAACGCAATGGGGGGGGGGGGGGGAAGAGGTTATTTGTGAAACGTTACAATGAGTTTCAATAAAAAAATTAAGAAATGAAACTCCTAATTGCCAACTTTTGTGGTTACCGGGGAATGCCTCGATTGTATTAGTGTGGTCCTCGTTTTTAAAGAAAAAAAAAGGGGGGGGGGGGGGTTTAGGAAGGGTTAAAAATCTTCAAAAACTGCGTTACGTAATACTTGAACGCTCCCTTTAGGAAAATCTATCATACAGACAAAATTCAATTTTTAGTTAATTTCCCTACAATGTACTATTAATAAAAGCATGAATATTATTATATTTGTACTGGAAATTGTTTACAATATCCATTAACAATTTACCACACCATTGTTATCTTTATCCACGGCACGATCTATGAATTAAATGTCTTTACTATTGCGGCCTAATGGTGCTTACGTGTTCGAGCTAAAATTAATAGAAAAATATAATCCGGCAAGAGAAAAAGTACCTTTTAGTACCACAAACAAAGTTTTCGTCATTTGTAGCATCATGTGTCATCAATTTAATCGAATCATGTCTTAAGTGAAACAATAATCTAATTCTAGTTCAATTTGTAATGATGTAGTTTCAGTATTTCACTGTGGATCATGTATTAGAAACAGTATGTCTAAATAGCACTGTGTTACAATGACTTTCAAATTAAAGCATTCCTTTTTGATTTTTGGATGATTTTCACCAATATAACCTTGTGCAATACATTATTGTCAAGACGAATTTTTGAATGAAAAATATATTCATGACAATTTTTTTCCCAAAATCAATATTAAATTGGTGTAAATTATCCTAAAGTACGAAATAAATGTTTCTTCTAAATTATACTTAACATTTTGTACGAAAATACTTAAAGTACTGTAGATTTCCGATCTATGTAATCGAATAATATATTTCAATTATGAATAAAACAATTTGAAAATACTTCAATATATTTATTTGTAATCAACTGAGATTATGTCTTTATAAAAGTAACAAAAATAACTTCCCTTACTTACTAATTAGAAAATAACAAAAGATACTCATTGGTTTTTTTGGTTAGATTTGGTTCTGTAAATCATATAAAATACTTATATTTTGAATAATGAGCTCGCAAATAAATCAAAGTGTTCGCTACGAATTTTGTCACCACTGTGACAAGTAAATCACATCACCTAGCTAGGCTAGTTTTTCTTTTTTATCAAATTATCTTACAACATATTGTACCTAATAGTATAACCGAGCATATTTTATAACAATTTATGTAAGATGGTAGCCAGAGGCGGATAATCATTGACGCAAATTGCCTAAATGCTTAAGGGTGCGAACTTCAGAGGGTTGACAAATCCCTTTCTTCCTTTAAAATCCAATACCTATTAAGAATTTGTATGCCTGCACCTCTACTCAAAACACCACGGTGGGCGCCATCAATACGCGGGCATTGAAAAATGGTCCTTATAGACACTGATAACGTTCTCACTCAAATATATTGAAATATCTCACGTCGTCTTGTGCAGATATAGCGCTGAGAGTGTCCAGGTCTTTGTCGGTAAGAGTCAGCATAGTTTTCAGAGCGGCTTGCAGCATCAACGCCTGTTCCAGGCATTTTGTTACAACTTGCCTGGTAACGGAAACAAACGGATAAAGTGTAAAATGAAAAAAGGAAATTAAATAAAAAACAAAAACTCGTCAGTATGATAGCTATTTGTATTAAGCTGACTCAGTAAACTCGTGAGCACGGTTGGTCCAACCTAACCGAAACGTTGGGCAGTAAGTATTTCGTATTAACTACTAAATAAAAATGGGGTCACGTTTTAATCCGTTCACTTATTTTAAAGGCTAGACTAATAAATTACTTAGTTGGAAGACCAGCAAAGGAACGTGAAGAAACATCTTGCGGGCCAGTATGACGATGATAACGGTATAGAATAGAAAATATCTTTATTCATATAAGCTTTACAAAAGCACTTATGGATCGTCAGTACAAGTTCAGTATTCTACCGCCGTGTTCGCAATGTCTACTACGGTACGGTAAATTCGTTGTCATCGCGATGTGGGTTCCTCTCTTGCTTACCATCAGGCTGGGATGCCAATATACTGAGCTACTATAAAAACGCACGGTATGTGAAAGTCTTGGGTTCGAATCCCACATCGTAAGGGGGTGAGGGGAGACAGAAAACAAAAATATTTCCTGTTTTTTTAATTTTAAATTAATTCGTTTTACCTGTATCTTGTCATCCGCTTATCATTTGAAGCCTGAACACCAGCTGTGATGAGCATCTCTTTGAGAACAGATACATCATCAGATTCTCTCTGAATTATGCTGAAACAAATTCAAATCAAAATTATGTAAATCAAGTAGGTTATTTCATAAGCGGTTCTATTTAATCTATTTTTATTGAACAATCTTAAATTTTGAATTCTCATTATCGTATCCGACTCACATCGAATGCCAATGAATGCATTATTAAAAATAAAAAACCACGTTTTAATTCACAAACTCGTTTTTTACTTTCGTTTTTGTTAGAAGACCTAGAGTAATGTGAAATATTATCTATACTAATGTGCCGACCTACTACATAACCTACAAGGCGACACAAATACAGCAGAATTGGAATAGTAAACAACGCTCCATACGTAATGCACGATTAGCCAATCAATAACATTGATCCTACATCGCGATGTCAGAGTTTTCGTCGCCACTAGTTATACCTATATAGAATAACCAAGATTGGTAGTTAGACCTTGGTCCTTTTCAAGATACCGGCACGTGCCGGGGCGATTTTCTCCCCAAACATATGTTCGTTTACCCTCTCCCAACAACGGCCCGAGCCCCGCTATGGGGCGCCCTCCTGCAGTTGTTTAATTTTTTAGGGCCTTCTGCTCCACCGCAAGCCTGGTGAAGATAAAAAGGCCATCTGCGGCCATCATCTATAGTCAGTTAGGAAACAAATGAAAAATAGACCTTGGTCCCTGAGCAGATAACACCTAGTTCGGCGGGAGTACTTCCACTTTTAGTAAAGAACATACGTTCCTTACACTTATATTATAAAGATAAAAATTTCGTTTATTTGAACGCGATAATCTCAACAACAACTGGTTCGAATTGATTTATTATATCTATATAACATCAAGCTGCGACTAATAAGAGCGAAGAATCAGTGGAAAATGTGGGAAAAAATGGGAATAAATGGTTTAAATTATGGCATAATAATAGGTCAAGACCTATCCCCATTTTTAAATTATCCCCATTCTTATATATGTCACCGTAAGATTATAAAAATCGTTAGATTATAATCTATCTCGCGAGATTGTAAACTGTCGTTAGATTGTGAACCGTTACATTATGATTACAATTTAACGTATTATTTTTCATAATGGCACATAATGTCAAACCAATCAGCGCGTGAGAAGCATTCCGTTCTACGTCGGTTCACAATTTGACCGATTCCCATCGATAGATTGTAATATTACGAAAAGAAATGTGTCAAATTGCAATCATATCGGTTCACAATCTTTCGACAGTTTACAATCTCACTAGATAAATTGTAATCTAACGATGTTTACAATCTTACGGTGAGATATATATATAATTAATTTAAAAAAACAGTGCACATTCCGTATAATGATAACTCAGTTGATTGCGTTTGATATGTTAACTCATTTCGAGCTGTGAGTGAGTTAACACATTTGGCGCACTAGTTTTGAGTGCGAACGATGTTATGCGCTAACGCTTCAAATAGCGTTTCAATGTAGCGCAGATCATGTAGACGGCATATTTTCCCCTCAAATCTTTTGAGTTCGCTGGTAGAGAATGCTACTACTATATCTATACATATTAGTAAAATTCAAGTGTCTGTTTGTAAGGCTAATTTTATTATAGAAAAAAATTATCAAAATCCTGTAGTCCACGCAAACGAAGTCGCGGGCACAACTAGTCTATACTAATATTATAAAGCTGAAGAGTTTGTTTGTTTGAACGCGCTAATCTCAGGAACGACTGGTTCGAATTCGGTAGATATAGGTTCCGAACCGGAAGTAGAATCACTTTGCATTATATACAATGACGATTCGAAAGTGTTATTATATGTAACCTACCTACTTGAATAAACAAATATTGAATTTGAATTCGTTTGCGTGGACTACAGGGGTGTTCAAGTTTTTTCCCGCTAACTCCCGTTCCCGTGGGATTTTCGCAATATCCTGTTGCAACTAAGCCTTAAGTTTACTAAGGTACCTGCATGCCAAATTTCAAGCGTCTAACTTAAACGTTTTAGTTGTTACATACAAAAGGATTTTCCCGCTTATTCCCATTCCCGTGGGAATTTCGGGAATTCCTTTCTTAGTGCACCTCTACGGTACCTAATCTACGTCCCTTCCCAATTTCAAGTTTCTACGTTTAGCCGTTTAGGCTGTGCGTTGATATGCCAGTCAGTCAGTTTCTCCTTTTATACATATATATAATATATTTAGATTAGTGTACTCATTGCTAAAAAGCTATAACAAATAAATAAATGGTACACGTGCGACGCCGCGGCGGGACGCTAGTATAAATAAAGAATCATTGCTTTTGACCGCGTTATTATAGTCCTAATGCCTCATTGATGGAAAACAAACATAAAATGTAATCTATCCCTACTAATATTATAAATGCGAAAGTAACTCTGTCTGTCTGTCTGTTACGCTTTCCTGCTTAAACCTCTCAACCGATTTTGATGAAATTTGGTATAGGTATACGTTGAATCTCAAGAACGGACATAGGCTACTTTTTATTAGAAAATACGGGGGGGGGAGGGGGGTAATACCACCTTTGGAAGTTTATATGGAAAAATGTTTATTTTTGAAGTTAGAGATATGAAATTTGGCACAAATATAGCTCGAAATTTGGATTAAAATATAGACTACTTTATGTTTCGAATATTAGGGGAGAAAGGGGTAAAACCGACCATGAAAGGATGTAGTCCACGCGAACGAAGTCGCGGGCCCAGCTAGTATTATATAAAGCTAATCTATTATATAGAAATGAATCGTAAAATGCGTTGGTAAGCGCATAACTCAACAACGCTAAGATCAATTTTGACAATTTTTTTTAAATGTTCATTGAAGTCCAACGATGGTTTTTATTTATTGTTTAGAAGCATTTGGCCCTTGATAGGAACCGACCCCACGACCGTTCAACAGGCGCTAACCCATAGTCGCAAACAGTCGAATAAATACAAAAGGTAGGGTCTATAATGAATTAGGCCAGAGGTTCCCAAAATTTTAGAATTTAGAATTTTAAATGTGTCGTAATAAATACTTAGTGGTTTTATTTACATATACAATAGCAAACCGCGGTTTCGCACGCATATTAATTTGTTAAAAAAAAATATGATAAATGAAGAACCGGTCGACCGATTTTGTGCAAACTTCACATAAACCATTCACTAAATAGTCTGAACAAAGCCTAAACATTTGGTTCGGATAGATGAGCCCTTCTTGAGTTATAAAATTACAAGGAGCTACAATAACATAGACAGACACACAGACAGACAAAGAAGCCATACCGGCTCATTACATTTTTTTTTTCAAATAAATATTGTACATCATCTTTAATTTACGTTGCTTTAATTCTGTGACAAGTAGCTTAAGCACCTGTTTTACAGAAATCAGAAACGACGGTAAACCTTATTTTCAACCCAGACCCGAGGCAATACAGAAAATTTCGTTTCCCAGGGGATCAAACCCAGGACCTCAGAGATGACGCGATGCCAAAGCCCGGCCCGCTCGCCTCTCGGCTACGGAGGTCGCCACATAATCTTGGAATCCTGGGTTTTTTTCCGAGTCGTTCAAAATAGGTTTTCAAGTAAACTTTTTAAGAAATATGTATTTAAGACTAAATATATAAAAAACACATCTAAAGTGATCTTATCGATGGAAATATTGGAAAAAAAACCATAATAATATTTAACCATTTATTTTGATTTCAAATAAAATCATCGATAGCATAGGATTACAAAATTATAATTTAAATGCATTAACTCTTTGCATGTCCAAAATTATTATTTTCAAACTTAAAACACCCCTGTTTGTTCCAAATAACAAAATTGCTTTTAACTTTTTAATAAAATTATGAGATCAACGTAACCAGTAAACTATACATAAGGTCTGTATTTAAATTTTTATGAAAACTACATATAAAATAAAAAAATTAACATAGTTTATTTCCACTTCAAGTATCATTTAAATTATAATTCAAAAATACCATATTAGCAACCTCATTCGCTTTGATATTTCTTCTTTTTTCATCCACAACCTGGCCAGAGAGTGTGAATATTCTTTCACATGGCACCGAAGTAGCTATTATGCATAGTCTACTTTTGACAAGTTGGTACAACCGAGGATAAATGTGTTTCCTTTGAAACCACCACAGTAACGGATCTGTGTTGACCCCATTATCATCCTTTCTAGGCAACAGAGGTTCTTGTAGGTATTTATCAACTTCGACAACCGCTGACGCTTTAGCGTTTTGAGGTCTCGTATATTTCTGGACTTCATTATCAAAATTGTTGAAAAACATATCATCTAAGTCGTCCACCTTATTTGTGTACGAAGCCATATTCTGTTCGGATAATACGACGTCATTCGCAACCTCGCCATACAATTTCTCAAGCATTTTCTCGTACTTAACTTCATTGATGAAACCGAATTTCTTGTAACGGGGATCCAAAATCGTGCTCAGACCTACCAAAACGTTGTCTTCAATATTATCGCTTTCACTGAAGAACCTCATATCGATTTCAGCTAACAATCGCGTCACCATATTATTTATTTCTGCAGTCAAACTGCATTCATTAGATTTGAATTTGTTTAGATGAATGCTTAGTTGCTTTAGGTAAATAATTATGGATGACATAGTTACTTTGTTTTGTGAGCTAATAACAGTAGTTAGAGTATCAAATACTTCTAACACTTGAACTGCTTCCTCTGCTATTAACCAATCATCGTTAGTTAGCACGTCCACTTCTTGTATTTCTTCATTTCTAACCAACAAAGACGACTTTAAAACCGCGAAAGTAGAGACTACAGCATTTTTAATGGACACTATTCTCTTTATCATATCAAAGGTTGAATTCCACCTATTTGGAAAATCAATCTTAAGTTTTACGTTCTCTTGATTCATATTACCTTGCGTTACTTCCAGTTGGAGGGTAGCTAGAGAATTCCTTTTAAAATAACCGACTACCGTTCTAATCTTTTCGATCACACTTTCAATCTCATTCATTCCCGCTCGCGTGATCGAGTTGAGTGAGTGACCAAAGCAGCTCCAATGCGGCCATACAGCTAGTCTGACCGCTGCTTCCATATTACCATCGTTAACGCTCACAATGACAACGACTTTATTAAAGAGTTCCCATTCATCTAAAATGTCCTTCATTTTGTTTGCTATATTTTCAGCAGTGTGACACTCTGTGAACGAAAGACAGCCAAGCAGATCACTCTCCAATGCTATACCCTCATTACTCTCAACAATATAATGAGCAGTAAGAGCGTAAAACATTTCCCCTGACTTGGAAGTCCACCCATCAGTAGTTAAGCAAACAGTAGTAGCACGCTTTAGACGAATTTTAACTTTCTCTACTGTTTCACTAAACATTACCGGTATTAACGTACTGTATACTGTTTTACTCGTCGGCAATTTGTAGGACGGGTTCAAAAGATTGATAAGCTTCACGAATTCCTTATCTTCTACAATGCTGAATGGATGATAATCTTTGGTTATCATTTTCACTAGCTGCCTGTCTATTTCATCTTGTTTTTTGGAATGAATGCCTTTATTATTGATTAAAATTTCTTTTTTTGGTGGCGATATGAATTTCTTTTTTGCGTTTATTTTGTTTGCTATATTTTTAACTTTGGCTCTTTTTCTTGGGCTGGCAACACCGGTGGACGTTGATTGGATACCTATTGGTACATTGTCGTTGGATTCCGGGTCTGCTTGCCATACTACGTCTGGAGTTGGATGCTTTTTATTAATATGTCTTATAAGACTGCATGTAGATTTGTTAGCGACTGATAATTCTCTATCACAATATAAACATTGGACCTTCTTTTCTCCATTAATGGGAGTGAAATGTGACCATATCTTGCTTTTCAGTTTCGACATTTCTCACCGTCTAGGATTACCTAAAAAGATATAAACGCCGAATTATAGCAATACATATCAATCATTACTACAATTTAAGGCATATCTACGCCTTATATCATACGAAATTGAAGTTAAAAGACTTATTTAAATTCGTCGAGAGGCGAAAACGGTTTAAAAACTGAATTCCGAAACACGTTTGTTCAACGTTACGCTACTCCGATAAATGGTTATTTTTTATATACTACGTCTATTTTTATGGATTTATCTAGTCCACCTAGATCGTAACTAACTAGTTAGTAGACTAGATAAATCTAACTAGGTTACACCGCAGTAAGGTCAGATTCAGTTTAGTTAGGTTAGGTTCGTTTAATTAACATTTGTCGGAGTAGAGTAACGTCGAACAAACGTGTGTCGGTATTCAGTTTTTAAGCCGAGGCGAACGTGCTTACTTACTTCGTCACGCCATCTCTCAGGTCCCGGGTTCGATCCTCGGTCTGGTCAATATGGGAAACGAACTTTTCTATATTGTCTCGGGTCTGGGTGTTGTGGTACTGTCGCTGTTTCTGATTTTTGTAACACAAGTACTGTAGCTACTTACCACAGGATCAGAGCAATGTATGTGATGTTGTCCAATATATGATAGAAGACTTAAATAATTTAGGTGAAAGATTATATGTGTTACTTCTTCACACAAAAACTATTGTATGGATTTAAATAAAAACTGTTAGACAAATTTGACACAAGAACTAGAATTAGGTTTTAATATAAATAACCTCACAGTGAAATTTAAGTGACTTTTGCAGACCTCTAAATCTGTCACGGACCCACAGGGGTCCGCTAGCAACAGATTGAGAAACACTGATTTTAAAATGATATTTTAAAATCAGTGTTTCTCAATCTGTTTTCAATATGAATAATTAAAAATTTAAGGCTAAATCAAAGAAAGGGACCGCAGTTCATTTAGTATTTATCTGCACAAGATTTGTTTAAGAATTCGTTTTCAGGTTAGGTAATTAAAAAACGCAAATGTTTTCATAGCGCCAATAAACATGTCAATTAGAAATCACTTTAAAACAACTTCATTTTTACAGTAGGAACTAAATCAAAATATCTAAAAACACAATTAAATATAAACTTACCTCCATTTACAAACACATTAACACAAAACACCAAATAGTATGTTAAAAATCACTATGTTTTAACACCGGAACGAATACAATTCAATACAATCAAGTGTCAACACGCCCGATCTCATTCACTCACTCGCTGAATGAATGACAAGCTAACTAGTGATGGGACTGGAAATATATTATTCGAATAATCAATGATTGAACTAGATTCGAATGGGATTTTTAAATCGATTTTTATTCTAAACAGTATATAACTTTATTTTTGATTAGGTATTTGTAAGATGATATTTCCAAAGGTTTTGGACGAAGTTGAATTTATTAAGGGTAAGCGTATTTATGATTATAAAATGCTTTGAATCGAGCTGTAAAATAAAATGTCTACATTAATAATCTTTCTTCTTCTCTTAAAAAATGCTTATTCTTACATATTTATTTAATTCTTATTGTACTAAAAGTACATAAGGCGGACTTAACCCGTATTGGAACTCCCTACCAGTCATAAAGGAAAGTGAGTTGAATTGCGTGAAAAATAACGTTCAATACATTTACTGAATAATACTGTTTATTTTGAATGTATGAATATTCTTTCAGCTTTTACAAGGGCCCACTTTTTTAACCAAAAGCACAAGCTTTATAACTAAATTGTTTTAAAAATGTTATCTGTTTTTCTGTCTGTTCTAGCTAAACTCTAAAACGGCTGGACTGATTTAAACGGGGCGTTCACTGGGAGCCAATGTAGGTAACATAACTTACTAACTCTTCTAACAGAGGTTCTTTTAATTATAGAGTTATACTCATTATTCATGTCTTTACTATAATTATTAATATGAAATCAGACGGACTAAAAATTTATATTAAAATTTTTTTACGTTGTGTCTTATCGTAGGCATTTAATTATTATATATTTTGTTTTTCAAAACATATAATTAGAAAACAAAGAATAGTTACGATATTGAAATAAGTTTATATAAACCAATAAAAAAGTGTTTCATATATTGTATAAAATGTTCTAAGGTAAATAAGAAAACATATATATTGGTATTGGTATCAATTTTATAAACATGGTCCATGGTAAGGTGCCCAAAATTCTGCCTGCATTACCTCATGAACGAGTTTTCAAATATGTGTAACAATATTCGAATCACGATTCGATTTTCTTATGCCGATAGCGACGATTTCAGGCGAGTCCCAACACTAGAGCAAGAGGCATGCGCTGTGCGCCATTAACGCCGCCGAATGACGCGTCCAGCGGCGGGCGCCACGACTCACTCGGCGCCATTTTGTTGCGCCATAGCGCATTCACGAGAAAACGCAATGAATTGGTCTTTTGAACTGCGCTCTTGTTATTATGCGCGGTTCCAATATTTCACGATTCGCAATGTGTCAAAAATGACTATCCGTTTTTCTACGTGTCGTTTTCTAATTTCAAATTTACTTTCCATATCAGCTGTCATCAGTCGTACGTCGTTAGTTTTAGCTTACGCGTCGTATAATGTATTACGGATTGTTTGTCAAATATTGGAACCGGCATTACTTAGGATTTTGTTTGCGTCACAAATGTTTAAGAGTTTCTGTAAATGTTTAACGTTATATCGAGTATGTCTACCTATAAATGAAGTGACGAAGATTTTAGACATTTTTAAGCCATATTACGTAACATTTTTTTTCTGAAATATATGATGTTTTATTTATTTAAAAACTTTATTGCACAAAAAGGTACAACAGGTGGATTTATGCTAGGGACATATATATACATACGTATATATTATTTAAAAAAAACTAAGTAAATAACGACAACAAATGGATGCAGCAATTATAAATTCATGTCTACGATTATAATCTTACGTAAGGGGACTATTTGACCATGGGTACATACAGTTAGGTATTATGTTAAGTTTGTATTGTTAGGGGGTATATCTATTCTCAATCTTTATGTAAAGGGAGTAGGAGGATGGAGATTCATTTTTATTTATTAGAATCCCTACTAATATTATAAATGCGAAAGTAACTCTGCCTGTCTGTCTGTTACGCTTTCCTGCTTAAACCTCTCAACCGATTTTGATGAAATTTGGTATAGGTATACGTTAAATCTCAAGAAAGGACATAGGCTACTTTTTGTTAGAAAGTAAGGGGGGGGGGGGGGGTAATGCCACCTTTGAAAGTTTATATGGAAAAATGTTTATTTTTGAAGTTAGAGATATGAAATTTGGCACAAATATAGCTCGAAACTTGGATTAAAATATAGACTACTTTTTGTTTCGAATATTAGGGGAGAAAGGGGTAAAACCGACCATGAAAGGATGTAGTCCACGCGAATGAAGTCGCGGGCACAGCTAGTTATAATATAATTCAACGTTTAAAAATGTTCAGGAATGAGGAAGGTTCCTTTCCTTACGTTTATTTAAATAACGTACATTAGATAAGGAAATAACTTTAAATTTAAAATTACATTACAATGTTGATTAGTCTTAATGATTTCAGTGTAAAGTGACAGCTTAAAAAAGATTCGTCTTAAAGTTATAAAAACATACAGGCTTATTTAAATAATCATTTACTAGCTGCAACCTTTTTTTCCATATATAATTAAACTAATGAATTGAAAGGAAAATAACACCGCTGAGAATTACTTGAATATTTCACAAATAAACAAAATATATAAATAACCTAAATATAAATTTCATGGCAAAGGACTTTGCTTCTTTTTTAATATATTTGAAATAGACAGGAATAATAATTAAAATAGTTAACAGTATTTGAAGAAGACCCAAAATGGCAGTTTTTAAGATTATAAAGAAAAATATCTCATAAATGATACGTATTAAAGTATTTAATAGCCAGAAATGGCTTCCTTATGCCGTTTTTAGCTAAAAGCAGTCATTGGTTTGCGTGCACCAAAATCATTGTTAACCAACAACCTTGCATGATTATATTACTTACATAATTAACAAAAACTTTGTTCTGAAACTTTTCCAAATTATGCAAAATAATTTAAAGCTCACTTTACAAACGCAATGACTAGCTAAATACTCTGCATGAAGAACTGGATTTTTTTAACGATTTCTAAAAAGTTCTAGAACCAAAGATGTTCATTTAATTAAAACTATTATGCAACATCACATACATTGATCGGATTCTGTGGTAAGTAGCTTAAGCACTTGTGTTACAGAAATCAGAAACGACGACGGTACCACAACAGCCAGGCCAGATATAATATGGAAAAGTTCGTGTCCCATAGAGTGACCCGAACGGGGATCGCCGGCCCGCTCGCCTCTCGGCCACGGAGTTCGTCATAACACTGCAAGGATGCTGATGTTTTAAATAGCCCTGTATATTTCTGATTTGTAAAAATTTTAACATATAATTGATTTCGATAGTAAACCAAAAAAAATATCTCAATTTGTTATCTAAAGTTATTCTCGCACAATTGATGTCATAATCTAACGACCTCCGTAGCCGAGCCGTAGCGAGCGGGCCAGACTTTGGCGTTGCCATCTCTGAGGTTCCGGGTTCGATTCCCGTCGGGTCAATATGGGAAACGAACTTTTCTATATTGTCTCGGGTCTGGGTGTTGTGGTAACGTCGTTGTTTCTGATTTCTAGTTTCTAGCTACTTACCACAGAATCTGAGCAATGTATGTGATGTATATGATGATCCTTTGTGGGTTTAAGCATTAAAATATTTAACAAGTTGCCTATGAATAGATTTAAGTCTCATGTTAAAAATTGTTTAATAAAAAAGGGCTACTACAAAATTGATGATTATTTAAATGACAAAAATGTATGAGACTAGAATAACTATATTGGTTGAAATCTAGCTTTGTATTCTTTATTTAAGTACCTAGTTTAAGGAAACATTGTTACATTGTAAAGAGTAAGTGTCGAGTGTTCTTGCCGGCTCTTCTCGACATGATCAACATTCCGAACACGGCGGTAGAATACTTAATTTGTACTGACGATTCATAAAGCTTGTGTAAAGTTTACATGAATAAAGATATTTTCCATTTTTTCTATTTCTGTTGTTCAATATTGTTGTATAATTGGCTACTTGACAGTATTAACAATAAAATATGAAAAGTGTTAGATACGTTAGCTTATTAGTTAAGTAATAATTTTACATTTTTATTTTTTAATTAAAAGCATAGTTAGTATTTTATTTTTGCAAAATAAATTTTACTTTTTTTATCTGTGGAACAAAAGAACCGAAACGGAAACCACCATTGCAATTCGGAAATGACAGCTGTCGACGAAAATTATTTATTTTAATGTGGCGAAACAATGCTTATTTTACCGATTAAATTGAATTATTGTGTCTCTAATCGTATTAAGAATTTATAGAAACATTTTCAGTTTATCTAAATTAAGTCGTTCCTATGCGTATCGGTTCGTTGTCTAGGACGTTGACGTCATAATTGCAACAGTGACGAGACTTGGCGTTTTCGCGCTCTTTTTAAATGTGTTACACAAAATCTTATTTTTCTCTGGTTATTTGCATTTTTTCCAGATAAATCAAATTGCTTGGGATATAAAATGAACGGGCGCACATTTTACATTACTTTTTCAAAAACTGTCAAGTAGCCAATTGTATACTTAGCTAAATATCTTATACTAGCATTCCTTTGCAGATTCGCAACGCACTTTCCCTTTTTTTTAGATTTTCCACTGAGGTCCTAGCTTAAGGGTGACAAGTACAGCATAATAAATCTGTTACTGGACTTGTCGCCCTTACCTTGAAGGCTTGACCCCTGCTACTAATGTAGCACCCCCCAGGAGCTCTGGAAACCTTACTCACACGCAGGAACACAACAACACAGAAGTGATTGTTATTCGGCTGCGGTCTTCTGTAAGGTGGAGGTATTTCTCCAGTCGGGCGGCTCTAGTTCGAGCGATAAATCGCTATGCCCTACCTCTCACAAAAATATTTGTTCAATTTGGCCCCGTAGTTCAAGAGATTAGAGCGTGAAATAAAACTCTTCAGCTTTATAATGTTGGTATTGATTATGTATGTAGTTCTAAACATATTCGGCAGAGGGCACTTACCGTAGCACAGTGTAGGTAGAAGATAGGTAGAAGACATTTTTAGCTGCTAGCCAATATGGATGTAGCATAAAATACTAACTCATATTGCAGAAGAAACCCCTTGTCAATTACTTTTAGTTTTCAAGAAAATAAATGCTAAAGTTGCCTATTTGGGCGACGTGTCAAACAGGTAAAATATATTTTTTCACTTATTACTTCAAGTTGAAAGGATTAATTTATTACCGCATTATAGACCATTATATTGTGCGTTATTCAAATCTTACATCGGCTATGAATTGTAAATAGGTACAATGATATTGGCAAAAAACGATATTTTATGTATTATTTTTTATCTCTTTAATGATATCGTATATGCAGCTAATTGTATATAGGTGTCAATATAAATATTTTATCCCATATTTGGAAAAATAATCAGGCGCCAAATTGATGGAATCAATCTCGGGAGTTATACTTAATTAATTAAAATGACGACCTCCGTAGCCGAGAGGCGAGCGGGCCTGACTTTGGCGAGCGCCATCTCTGAGGTTTCGGGTTCGATCCCCGGTCGGGTCAATATGGGAAACGAACTTTTCCATATTGTCTCGGGTCTGGGTGTTGTGGTACCGTCGTTGTTTCTGATTTCTGTAACACAAGTGCTTAAGCTACTTACCACAGAATCAGAGCAATGTATGTGATGTTGTCCAATTAAAATCCTTAACTCTTAGTAAATTCGTAAATTTACTAACAGCAAAGAAACATACCTACAAGTCGAAACAAAATGAAACTTCCTTATTGGGAACCTTTTTAGTTTCCCTACGGTTTCCGGGGAATGCCTCGATTGTATTAATGAGGTCGTCTTTTTTAAAGAAAGGGGGAGGGGGAGTACAGAACAACGTTACGGTGCGTTAAAAGGGGGGGGGGGGGTCGTACTACTTGAACGCTCCCTTATCACTGGCTTTCAAATCACTTACCTCTTAAGTTTGTCTATGATCCCAGCGATAAGCAGGTGACTGGTATTCGCTTTATGGTGTAACAAAAGTCTCTTCTCTTCTTGAACGTCCTCTTCCCTAAACTCTATGATCGTTTTGTCTCTGAAACATACTTATTTATTTATAAGGTACACCAACAGCAATACACATACACAATTCATAATAACACTGATATATCAGGGTGAGGTTCAATATGTATGCCAATTACAGGTATACACAGCGTTCGTCATAAGATTCGTCTTATATACCAAAAAAATTGAAAAACAAAAGACATTCCAATTTACAATTAAATTAAATTACAATTTGTCTAATGAAGAAAGGATATTATAAAATAGAAGATTATATTAACGACAAAAATGTTTGGAATTGATAGCATTAATTATGTAAACTAGTCTTACGCTATGTTGTTTATATGTTTTTTTTATGCATGTTACCATTTTTGTAAGATTTTGAAAAAAAAATAACTATCGAGTTTCTTGCCGGTTCATCTCGATAGAAGCAACATTCCGAACACGGTGGTAGTATAATCTGACGATTCATAAATGCTTTTGTAAAAGTTTACATGAATAAAGACATTTTCTATTTCTATTTCTACATTACTTAATTAATTAAAAACTAAAATAATGACGAACTAATAATCTAAATGTGTGTGTCCGGAGGTTGGGCATAATATTCAAACAGTTTGTTTTTAAAAACACCAGGAGAATCGCTGAAAATGTCAATTGTAAGAATTCGATGTGAAATTTCGTATATCATATCCCTACTAATATTATAAATGCGAAAGTAACTCTGTCTGTCTGTCTGTCTGTTACGCTTTCCTGCTTAAACCTCTCAACCGATTTTGATGAAATTTGGTATAGGTATACGTTGAATCTCAAGAACAGACATAGGCTACTTTTTATTAGAAAATAAGGGGGCGATGGGGGTAATACCACTTTTGAAAGTTTATATGGAAAAATGTTTATTTTTGAAGTTAGAGATATGAAATTTGGCACAAATATAGCTCGAAACTTTAATTTAACTCGAAACTTCGATTAAAATATAGACTACTTTTTGTTTCGAATATTAGGGGAGAAAGGGGTAAAACCGACCATGAAAGGATGTAGTCCACGCGAACAAAGTCGCGGGCACAGCTAGTAGTATATATATCTGCTAGCGGCGCGGCTTCGTACGAGTACTACTATCTCCGTTTTTCCCACATTTTCCAAGCGCGATACGTGAAGGTCGTGAGTTCGAATCCCGCACCGCAAGACGGGATAAAAAAAATCTGTTTCCTTAAAATATTTTCCACATTTTTTTTTGTACTGTCAGATAGACAGACATACAGAGTTACTTTCGCATCGCACTGTTTTGATGAAATTTTGTATAGATATACGTTGAACCTCTAGAACGGACATAGGCTACTTTCTGTTTTAAAAATAAAGGGGGGGGGGGTTACTTTAAGTTAGATATTATATTTGGCACAAATATAGCGCGAAACTTGGTTAATAACGGCTACTTTTTGTTCCCAATATTAGGGGAGATAGGGGTTAATCCGACCATTAAAGTAATAAATAATAATCACACCAATCACCTGGTCTCAAACTAAGGTTTCCCCTTGTACCATGAGCACCAGACGACGGATACTAACTGGGGGGTCATCCCAGCACACCTAGACGCATGTAAATTAAGAAAAGTTAGTTTTGCCAAATTGATCTGACCGGAAATCGAACCCGGGACCTTTCGCGCTTTGGCCGCCTTTCTTAGCCACTGCGCCACCGAGGTCGTCAGTAGTTAATGTAAAAAATAATAAAGTATGTAGTTCACGCGAAGAAATTCGCGGGCACAGCTTTACTTACATAAACTGGTATATGTTTTTGAACGAAGCACTTAGCTGAATAAGAAATGACTTAACTAAAGAATACGCATTTAAACTTTCATTCTCAATGCCACTGTCTTTAGTGTTATTTTCGTCTACAAGCTGAATCGAATCATTACAGAATGTAGCATTCGCTTTATCATTATCCAGTGCTGATATCATTAAACCGTTTTTATTTTCGGCCTCTTTTGTGAACGCGTTTTCATACTGACAATCATTGGTCAGTGCTTTTGAAGTGTAATTTTTTAAATCATTATTCAGTGCGTTATCATCACTTTCAATGATGAAATTTGTTTTTTGGGTCGAGTTTATATTTCTCTTAATATCTTTTATTTCGTAAACAAAGCTGACGGATTCATCAATAGATCTCGTTTCATTATTAGCCATGTTTTCATCTGTCTCCGGGGATAGATTTTCATCATTTCCGGTGTAGTCTAACGCGTCTAAATCCAAATCGATAGGTTTGTTTTTAAACTTCTCTTCGAAAGTATTTATCTGTTGAGTTTTATTCATCATGTTCGATCCAGCCGTTGATTTTTGCGGATTAAAAATGTCATTGTTAACGAAATCAGTTTTGGTCTGATCCGTTTTCAATATCTTTTCGAACGGCCTAATCACTTTCGGTCCAGCCGTTTCTTGATTAAAAGTGTTACTATTTTTAGGCACATTTAAATCGTCTACATTTATAGGGGGTGCTTTGACGCTGTCGGATTGAAGCGAAACTTTTTTTGTAATTTTCAAATTGTCGAAATTGAACTTTGTCACCAACACCATTGGTTCCCTTCTAGGGTTGCCGAATAAGCTTTCCAAATCTACCATTTTGGTAGTTTTCGCCGGTTTTGGTAGTTTCTCGCAGATAATATCCGACATGTTTGTTGGTAGATTTTGGTTTGTTTTTGTTGAATTTTTTGTGTTTTCAAATGTAATCTTGTCATGTGTGTGCCCTGTTGGATTTTTTATTGTAATTGTTTTAGTTTTGTCTATGTTTAGCAGATTTAGATTTCGGCCGAACGTACGTACTACTTTCGGTTGATCCTGAAACAAATAATAATAATAAATAATAAATGCGCCAGACAATCACACCAATCACCTGGTCTCAAACTAAGGCTTCCCCTTGCACTATGAGCACCAGACGACGGATACTAACTGGGGGCGCCATCCCAGCACACCCAGACCCAAGTAAATTTAGAAAAGTTCGTTTTCTAAATTGACGGTGACCGGGATCGAACCTTTTGCGCTTTGGCCGCCTACCTTAGCCACTGGGCCACCGAGGTCGTTAATGTTTACTTACAGTTGTTATATTGGGTCCGTGGCTTGCTTCTTGAGGAATTTCAACATTTTTCCATGCCGGGTAATGCTTTTTCAAATACTCTACGATTTCCGACGTCTTTTTCACGACTAAAACCAAAAGAAAATATTTAAAACATCTAATAATATAAAAAAACAGTGTTGTTATGGAGCTCCATATCCGTAACCGAAACCGATAAGTTTCAGATAGTTTCGGATAAATATTAATATAATAATATATAATATTATATTAATATTTGACTATAAAGTGTTTAGTAAATTCCACGTGTTATGGCTAGTTTTAGTATGGTAAGAAAAAAATATATACATAATCGAGTGGCTGTAAAAAATAATTACTTGTTTGACTGATTTTAAAACCTACAAAGTACAATTTCACTTCTACACTTCCGTAAAAATCTAATATCCATAACCAATACTATCGGATAATTCGAAATAATTTCACAAGCGTAATCGTGACCGAAACCGATATAATCCCTACTAATATTATAAATGTGAAAGTAACTCTGTCTGTCTATCTGTGTGTCTGTTACGCTTTCCTGCTTAAACCTCTCAACCGATTTTGATGAAATTTGGTATAGGTATACGTTGAATCTCAAGAACAGACATAGGCTACTTTTTATTAGAAAATAAGGGGGGATGGGGGTAATACCACCTTTGGAAGTTTATATGGGAAAATGTTTATTTTTGAAGTTAGAGATATGAAATTTGGCACAAATATAGCTCGAAACTTGGATTAAAATATAGACTACTTTTTGTTTCGAATATTAGGGGAGAAAGGGGTAAAACCGACCATAAAAGGATGTAGTCCACGCGAACGAAGTCGCGGGCACAGCTAGTATTTTACATATATCCGTATCCGAAATTATATATCCATAACATCCCTCATAAAAATACAGAAAAAATATTTAATAGGTTGACTGCAACAATTAAACTTCTGTCAATACATAAATTGAAACAAGAACTGTATATAAATTTTAAGACATTCGCGTTCTATTTTAAACATTTAAAATAATTTAACGTGTCAAAACGCGACACCATTTTTATTTAGTAGTTAATACGAACTACTTACTGCCCTACTGACTCAGTCAGCTCGTGAGCACGGTTGGTGCAACCTAACCGAAACGTCGGGCAGTAAGTAGTTCGTATTAACTAAACGTGTGTCCCTCTTTGGGTAATAAAGTCAAGATTTAAGATACGTTGCCACTTTAGCTAAAATACTTAAGTTTAAGAGAGGTAGGGCATAGCGGTTTTTCGCTCGAACTGGAGCAGCCCGACTGGTGAAATACCTCCACCTTACAGAAGACCGCAGCCAAATAACAATCATTTCAGTGGTGTTGTGTCTTACATTAGTAGCAGGGATCAAGCCTTTAAGGTAAGGGCGACAAGTCCAGTAACAGCTTTATTGTGGTGTCCTTGTCAAACTTAAGCTAGGACCTCATTTCCACTTAACATCAGGTGGGATGAGGTCAATCATGAACTGCGATATAAGAAATAATCTTACAGTTACGTCTTTGGTTGTCCGTTTGTTCGTCCACATCACACCTCTTGACGACGGGAGTGAGGAATATAGGCGGCGGGTCTTCTATTGGCTGGGTTATATCACGAAGCAACTTCTTGAGGGCAGTATCTGCCTCAACCAGCTCTTGGTGGTCAGGTAGGATCTCCTGTGATACGAAAATATATACATAAACTAAATTATATACGACCGACTGTAGATACAGTCGCCGTCAGATATATCGGAGCAGACAAAGTGACCAAATACTTCTGAACAGTTTAAAATGTTAATAAGTTCCATACACTACAAGTTACCATTATTAACTGAACATTCATTACTTCTGTAATATCTGAGCAGATGCTAGTCAATAATTTCTATACACACAACTAACCAATAATATCTGAACACATGAGTGTGTGGAGATGAATACACAGGTAGCTATATGAGACACATGAAGTGCGTGAACCATATTGACATTAATTACTTCAGTAATATTACTGAAGTAGTGAATGTTCAGATATTAATGGTAACTTATAGTGTATGGAACTTATTGACATTTTAACTGTTCAGAAGTATTTGGTCACTTTGTCTGCTCCAATATATCTGACGGCGATTGTACACTGTTAAAATTAGAGATGCAACGGATAGTTTGTTTGGCCGGATACCGGATATTCGACCGGTGATCAGGACGAATATCCGGTATCCGGCCGCCGAATATTCGGCCGACCAACCGATACCTAAATTTTAGTTTGTCAGCGGGCGCGTCTTCCAGGTTTTAACCTGTTACGTGTTGTAGGTTCGCGCGGACCGTTTTCTAGCCAAGAAACGAGTTTTATTAAGTCACTCTGCGGAACTATTTCGTATGCAGTACACGTGCGACCGCCTATTTTGCGGAATACATATTTTTTTTGTGTTTTAATGTATATACCACTCACCATTACACAGATGCTTCTATAAATATAGTTTACTCCGTAAAAAACATTGACATTTTCCACCTTTCAAAAAATAAATTCTTATCCACATTGCACAATATGTCATCTGACTAAATTTGTTATATTTCTTCTAAATTCAATTTTCCTTACAAAAAATTATCTAATTCTGTGTTGCTCCTATTTTGAATGCTGTGTACTCCTCTTATTGGAGCATATACTAGAACTTACCTCTGTATCACATACCCCTAAAATGCTATGTATATGTTCTGTTGGTGTACCTATTAAATAAATAAATAAATAAATATATAGTGGTGTATATTAATAATTTGTTGTTGTTTTCTTGTTAACTAACCATTTTTTAAAGTTAATTTTACCAAACAGAATCACAATTCGGTATCCGGCCGGATAGTGCGCAACTATCCGGTATTCGGTCGGATATGCCGGATACCAGCAAGCGGATATCCGTTGCATCTCTAGTTTAAATTGTCATTAAAAAGATAATCCTTTCAAATACCTTGAGTGTTTGTATAAGAATGTTCCCGCAACCAAATATCCTCATGAAATAATTTGGTTTTACAATCGGTTTCAGTTTACCTGAGAACAAAATACATAAGTTATATATTTAAATATAGGACAACATCACATACATAGCTCAGATTCTGTGGTAAATAGTAAAAGCGCTTGTTTTGCAAAAATCACAAGCAACGACGGTACCACAATACCCAGACACGAGACAATGTAAAAGAAGTCAAGTCAAAGTTCAAAGTCGTTTACCATGTTGACCCGATCGGTTATCGAACCCGGGCCCTCAGGGATGGCGCGCCTCTAAATTCCGGCGTAAATATATACTCAATACTAAATATTTTTATTGCATCCTTAGTGTTTACAAGGTAGTAACTTAAAATTAGATCACTAAAGACCCTGTAAGGGCACTGCAATTAGAGAGAGGTCGCTCATTCTTTAACAAGCTAACACGATCTTGGATATCTAAAATAATATTATAAAGAGGAAAGATTTGTACCTATTTTTGTATGTTTGTAATGAATAGGCTCAAAAAGTACTGGGCCGATTTAAAAAATTATTTCACCAATAGAATGCTACATTCTTCCAATTTGACATAGGCTACAAAATTAGGGATCCTTGGTAAAATTTAAAACAATTCAACAGAAAAGCGGGAAAAATTCTCTAAGGCGAAACAGAGTTCGCCGGGACCGCTATAAATATATAAACAGAAAGAAAACGAAAAGAACATATACATTGGATCCTAATCACACCTCTGAATACTACTCACAATCTTTCACTGTCCAGTCCATACGCTTATGGAATTCCCTTCCTTTACCTATCAGGGAATCTGAGTCCCTTCCCATTTTCAAATAACGAGTAAAATCTTTCTTTCTTTCTCATAACTAAACTTGAACTTGTATTCATTTATCAATGTATTTAAATAAAGCTAAGCATTTGTTAGTATTTAATCTGGTTTCATATATACATATAAAAAACATAATAACATAAGTATTATTATGTTTTTCTTTTTTTTTGTATTAATCATGTTATGGTATTTATGATCCCTGTTAATATTTACTCAATAAAACTTTTGCACGGCCGCACCCGTTTCTCGGTATCTACTATTTACTCTACCTAAAGGTTGACTGGAAGATATTGCTTTTTAGCAATAAGACCGCCTAAATTGTACTGGATTATGTAATGATGTATGATCTGTAAATTTTTCTGTGCAATATAGTGTATCTATCTATCTATTTATTGGAATTAAATATATAATACATAATATATAATAACATCAATTATTATATATTACTAGCTGTGCCCGCGACTTCGTTCGCGTGGACTACATCCTTTTATGGTCGGTTTTACTCTTTTCTCCCCTAATATTCGAAACAAAAAGTAGTCTATATTTTAATCCAAGTTTCGACCTATATTTGTGCCAAATTTCATATCTCTAACTTCAAAAATAAACATTTTTCCATATAAACTTCCAAAGGTGGTATTACCCCCCTCCCCTCCTTATTTTCTAATAAAAAGTAGCCTATGTCCGTTCTTGAGATTCAACGTATACCTATACCAAATTTCATCAAAATCGGTTGAGAGGTTTAAGCAGGAAAGCGTAACAGACAGACAGAGTTACTTTCGCATTTATAATATTAGTAGGGATGTAATGGTACTCTAGTTTAAATAATATCAGTATATACATACCGTATATATATTTGTATATATATACAGACTACTAGTGTAATCTGTATGAAAAATAGATTTGTTAATAGTCAGTATTTATACTCACCACTCTCGCTAGTTTCTTTCGCCAATAATTCCCTGAACTTCTCGGCTACAATTTTTAGCTCTGTATGAGAGCCATACAGATTTTGTATATTTTTCGTTGCTTCATACAAAACCCATGGTGGGGTGAGTTTGTCCGTAATTGGAAAGTGTTTCTGAAAAATAAATCCACATATATATAAAATTGGAGTTTGTTATATAGTCCAGTCATTTGGTGAGAAATATCGTGGTTACCTGGAAAGTTTTCCGGGAGGTTTCAAGATTGGTTATTTTATAGATTATTGGGTGCTCTTTCCGCATTTCTACTTTGCCACCACATATTTAGACTTTATGAAAAAAAAAGTAAATACATAAATCGTAGGCAATGGTCTCTAGTTTCATTTTGTATAACTGTGTTTATCATAAAATGAGTCGAAAAGGTGGTATTGTCAAAAAAGTGCTATTAGGCGCCATTTTTCCAATATGGCGGCGCGAGCGGCAAAAATACAAGGTGGCAAAGTCAAAATTCAGAAAGAGCACCCCAAAATCTGCAATATTACCAATTTTCAAAACTCCCGGAAAACATTCCAGGTAAAACTACCAAATGACTGTACTAATATTGAAATAACAGCTTTTTACATACGTAGTAATATATATACGATTTATGTACAACCAAAATATATATTTTTTACAACTTTTGTCTGTCTGTTTGTTACAGCTTTGAAGTGGCTGTAACGCTTTCGACAGGACTTTTGTTGACAGAAAATGAAATTAAATGATTTACTTTCTGCAAGTGAACTTACAATAAATTATTTTGCACGTATTTTTTTTTCCTACCAGCGCCTCGACGTTTGTTCTGTTGAGAAGAAGCGCCGCAACAAACTCAACAGATATCCTCTTTTAAAAATAAATGTAATAAGGAACATATGCATTGGAATTAAATTGGCAGATAGCTTATTTAATAAGGAGTGATTAAAAATACTTTTGTTGTTAAACCCGCTATGAGGTGACATGGAGGGAAAGGAAAAATGCTTTAAGCAATGTAAAGCGATTTATTGAGACCAAACTAGAACCTAAACGTATACTTATCCACAGCATATATATACGGCTGGAGGAAAACAGTGTCACCGCGATTCAGCTTTCAAAAATACAAATTTGGACTAACGCCATCTGTTGACACTAAAACATAAAATTGTGACATTGTCTTTCAACTGCCATTATTTCTTGATGGCGAACGTAAACATTTGTTTTAGAAAAATAAATTCAAAATCATGTAGTCCATGCGAAGTCGCGAGCACACCTAGTATATAATATAATATAAATAATACTTTTAAAGCGCAAGTATAAAATAATATCTGAATGTGTGTTTGTTACTGTTACACGCAAAAACTACTTAATAAAATTGGATGAATTTAAATATTTTGATGTTGTTCACATTATTTCGGGAAAAATCCATACTAATATTATAAATGCGAAAGTAACTCTGTCTGTCTGTCTGTCGGTCTGTCTGTCTGTCTGTCTGTCTGTCAGTCCGTCTGTTACTATTTCACGCCTAAACGGCTGAACGGATTTTGATGAAATTTGGTATAGGTATACGTTGAATCTCAAGAACGGACATAGGCTCCTTTTTATTAGAAAATAAGGGGAGGATGGGGGTAATTCCACCTTTGAAAGTTTATATGGAAAAATGTTTATTTTTGAAGTTAGAGATATGAAATTTGGCACAAATTTAGCTCGAAACTTGGATTGTAATATAGATTACTTTTTGTTTCAAATATTAGGGGAGAAAGGGGTAAAACCGACCATGAAAGGATGTAGTCCACGCGAACGAAGTCGCGGGCACAGCTAGTTTATATTATATATGTAAAGAAAATGTATTTCTTTAATTCTTGATTTTAACCTCTTTTATAATATGTACAGTCTTATAGTTTTTATGAGGACATTTCAACTTGACACGTTGCTAAGGTAACCAAAGATTGTTAATGTCAAATGGAGATGTTACTCGTAAATTATACTAAAATTATTTTATTAACACTTATTATATAAAATGAATTGGCATATTGGAAAATAGACTTTGAATGTCGTTTATCTGATTTTCAGGTATGTTATTGTGTTCAAAGTTTTGTGTTGATTTTGTTTAACTAATAAAATAAAAATCTGATTTTCAGAACAACAAAACATAGTTTGTTTTTATTTGCCAATGGATGATTGGATGAAATATCCTTCTTATATATATTATTTTATTAACTAAACTACCTAGCTACCGAGACTTTGTTCGATTTACTTGGGGATCAAAAGAATCCTTTTGATCCCCAAGTAAATCGAACTTTATTCTAGTACTAGCTGTGCCCGCGACTTCGTTCGCGTGGACTACATACTTTCATAATCGGTTTTACCCCTATCCCCCCTAATATTCGAAACAAATGTGATTCATATTTTAATTTATGTATGTTTTGAGCTAGCTACATATATTAGTGTCAAATTTAGACGACCTCCGTGGCCGAGAGGCGAGCGTGCCGGACTTTGGCGTCGCGCCATCTCAGAGGTTCCGGGTTCGATCCCCGGTTGGGTCAATATGGGAAACGAACTTTTCTATATTGTCTTGGGCCTGGGTGTTGTGGTACCTTCGTTGTTTCTGGTTTCTATAACACAAGTGCTTTAGCTACTTACCACAGAATCAGAGCAATGTATGTGATGTTGTATTTATTTAAATTTAATTTCTCTAACTTAAAAAATAACATTTTCCCATTAAAACTTTCAAGGGCGGTATTGCCCCATCCCCCCTTATTAAAAAAAGCCTATGCCAGTTCCAGAGGTTCAACGTATACCTTTACCAAATTTCATAAAAATCGGTTCAGTGGTGTAGGCGTGAAAGTCGTTAGACGAACAGACAGACAGAGTTACTTTCGCATTTATAATATTAGTATGGATAATATTTACTTACTGTTAAGACGTCCACCAAAGCATTTTCCACTATTTGCGTGAAGACGCACACCAACTCATCCATTCTCAAATTAATCAATTTCGCAACATCTTTATTATCAACGAAGTAACTCTTCAAGCATTCATCTAAATCAGTTTCATTTAAACGCGTAACGTTTTGCGTAAATTCGAATGCGTTATTAACGCAAACTTGCTGTTTTGCATTTACGGGCGTATTTTCATTTCCGCAAACTTCTTTCGTTCTTTCGAATTCCGATTCATTTTCGTATCTAAACGTCTGTTCCGAGCATTTCTGTTTCTTGTTTATTGACAAATTTTCTAGCGCAGTCTCTACGGTACCGTTTTCAATGTCAAAAATGCTGCGACGATCTTTCTTGGTTAAATTGCCTGTGTTTTTGATTAATCCTTCATCATTTAATGTGTTTGGTTGTTCTAATATTTGATTTCTCGTTTGGAATCCTGGTCTAACGCTATTTTCCTTCAATGAATTGCTTAAAAATGCGTTAGTAATATGATCTGTCTTCATGAACGATTGTAAATCGTAAGCTGATTGCAAAACTAGGTTGGATTTTTTCTTTTCGGCGTTTAAGCAAACTCTTTCGTCATTTACGCGACTGTTTCCGTCGGTTGTGCGACCCGTAAAATCATTTACGCGTTTGTTTTCATTGTTCACGAGACTCTTTCCGTCAGTTGTGCGACACGTAACATTTACGCGTTTGTTATCATCGTTTACGCGACTATTAACGTCACTTGCGCTACCCGTAACATTTACGCGTCTGCTTTCGTCATTTACGCGAATGTTTACGTTAGCTGTGCGACCCATAACATCATCTACGCGTTTGTTTTCATTGTTTACCAGACTGTTTCCATCAGTTGCGTGATCCATAAAATCATTTACGCGTTTGGTTTCATTGTTTACGCGTCTGGTTCCGGCAGTTGCGCGACCCGTAATATCATTTACGCGACTCCTCGCGTCATTTACGCAACTGCTTTTGTTGTTTACGGGCATCTGTATTTTTTTGAGTTCGAACGACAGTTCGGGCTTCGTAGCGCCGGCGCCATCTTTGATTTCTTGCGTCGTAAAGCAGTTTACGTTGAGCGACTTTGCTTCTTCGTAGAGTTGCGAGTTGTTCGTTATTACAATCTGTAAATAAATTATTTATTTATATAACCAAAATCCTACTATAGTATAAATGTGAAAATTTGTGAGTATTGATTTTTTTTTTATATTGCACTTCAAGATTGACCTCATCCCACCTGATGTTAAGTGGTAATGAGGCCCTAGCTTAAGGGTGACAAGTACAGAATAATAAAGCGGTTACTGGACTTGTCGCCTTTACCTCGAAGGCTTGACCCCTGCTACTAATGTAGCACCCCCCAGGAGCTCTGGGAACCTTACTCACACGCAGGAACACAACAACAAAGAAGTGATTGTTATTTGGCTGCGGTCTTCTGTAAGGTGGAGGTATTTCATCAGTCGGGCTGCTCCAGTTCGAATGATGATAAATCGCTATGCTCTACCTCTCTTAATGTTGATGTTTCGATGTTTGTCACTCTTTCACGTAACGTTTTACGAATCCAAAATTGAATCTATCTTTATCTAGATTACAAACTTTCATGGTCGGTTTTACCCCTATCTCCCTTAATATTCGAAACAAAAAGTAGTCTATCAATATTTTAATCCAAGTTTCGAGCTTATACTTGTGCATATCACTAACTTACAAAATAAACATTCCCATATAACTTTCAAAGGCCGTATCACCCCCCCCCCCTTATTTTGTAACAAAAGGTAGCCTATGTCCCTTCTTGAGGTTCAACGTACACATATGTCGCAGTCATCTGGTTTAATCAGCTATTTGATTGGATCACTAGCGCGTTCATTGAATGACGACGTTTAATTGAATGACTAAAAGACAACTCGTCAAATTGTTTAATATAACGTTCAACTTCTTGACTGAACGTCATTTAGCATAGTCGTTGAATGGGATATAGCTGACAGACATGACATAACACACTTTAATAAGATTTTTTAATATGTTTTAACAATTTTAAGTCTTAAGACAATTAGGCTAAAACAATATTTTTTTACGAATAAGTCACTTTATAACTCAATTTCACTCTAAAAATTATCAACACAGTGCTATTCGATTATATCTGTACCAGCTGTTTGACGCCATCTTTGTTTTGATGAGCACTAACGTCGCAGTGGGAAAAAAATGAACTAAATTACAACCACCTGACTGATTACGTCCGCTATGTTCAAAGGGCTATGTTACAATCCGCTAACTTGTTGGACGTTCAGTGAGTCTTATTCATTCAACGTTCGGCCTAGTCATTCAATTAAACGTCGTCATTTAATAAACACGCTAGTGATTCAATCAAATAGCTGTTTCAACCAGATGACTGCGACACATATACCAAATTTCATCAAAAACGGATGAGAGGTTTAAGCGGGAAAGCGTAACAGACAGACAGAGTTACTTTCACATTTATAATATTAGTAGGGATTTATGATTTATAAATATATATGTATTTATAAGTCAGTACAAGTTATACTCACCATATCATCGTCACTGTTTATAATGTCCAAACAGCAGTTCAATGTGTAGTTTTCAACCACAGAACAATCTTGAGCATTTTCAGTTTGCGGCAGAATCACTGAAAATTAAATTTATTTCATTATAATATATAATAATATATTATTATTTATTAATTACTAGCTGTGCCCGCGACTTCATTCGCGTAGACTACATGGTTTCTTTCGCAATAAAAGGTAGCCTATGTCCTTTCTCAGGGTCTAAAGATTGTCATTGCCTCTCGGTTACGGAGGTCTAAAAAAATAAATTATACTATTTCGGTCCATTTAATATAAATAAAGGCCTCAAAAACGAATTGTGGATGGCGCCTTATATTAATACATTTCATATAGTATTCGAAGAAAAATTTAAAACAATTTTTTTAACTTAATTTTTATTACTTTAACTTTAAGAAACCCACACTTTGAAAAATCTCACGTGAGATTGAGGATGGGGGGAGGGGATTGAATAAAATCTCACGACGAATCACTAGAGGGGGAGGAAGGGACAAAAAAATTAAAAAAACTCCTTACGTAATTTATGGACGCCACCTTACTGAAAATATTGATATTAGCCCTATAAGCACCAGTCACAGAATTATATCTCACCGTAGTGAAGAGGCGGCGCGGCAATCTTCCTGGCCAGCTGTCGCGCGACCATGACGCGCTGCCGGCCGCCGCAGTCGCCGCGACTCGTCGCCTCCACCTGAGTCCTCAGCGAATCTGATATCACTAGGCGCCTTTTGTCGTCTGCAACATACAGTTAAAAAAAACAATAAAACACGCTTTTAACACGCATTGAAAAAATACGAAATAAATCGGATATTTTGTCTGATGACTCAGTTTTCCCTTTGGCAAATCTTCATTAGATTTTTTAGTTCTAACAACAAATCCAGGAGTAGAAAATTGTTACGGTGCGTTACATGGGGGCGAGAGGGGGTACGGAACATTGTTACGGTGCGTTATATGGGGGCGAGAGGGAGTACGGAAAATTGTTACGGTGCGTTACACGGGGCGAGGGGGAATACGGAAAATTGGTACGGTGCGTTACACGGGGGCGAGGGGGAATACGGAAAATTGGTACGGTGCGTAACTTGGGTGCGGGGGGTGTGCGGAAAATTGTTACGGTACGTTACATGGGGGCGAGGGGGGATACGGAAAATTGGTACGGTGCGTAACTTGGGGGCGGGGGGTGTGCGGAAAATTGTTACGGTACGTTACATGGAGGCGAGGGGGATACGGAAAATTGTAACGTTGCGTTACCTGGGGGCGAGGGGGTACAGAAAATTGTTACGTTGCGTTACCTGGGGGCGAGGGGGTACTGAAAATTGTTACGGTGCGTTACATGGGGGCGAGAGGGGGTATGGAAAATTGTTACGGCGCGTTACATGGCGGCGAGAGGGGGTAAGAAAAATTGTTATGGTGCGTTACATGGGGGCGAGAGGGGGTACGGAAAATTGTTACGGTGCGTTACACGGAGGCGAGGGGGAATACGGAAAATTGATACGGTGCGTAACTTGGGGGGGGGGGGGGGTTGCGGAAAATTGTTACGGTACGTTACATGGGAGCGAGGGGGGATACGGAAAATTGTTACGTTGCGTTACCTGGGGGCGAGGGGGGATACGGAAAATTGGTACGTTGCGTTACATACGGGCGAGGGGGGTGCGGAACATTGGTACGGTGCGTTACATGAGGACGAGAGGGGGTACGGAAAATTGTTACGGTGCGTTACATGGGGGGGGGGGGCAAATCAGCAATTGCGTTACGTAATACTTGAACGCTCCCTTACTTACCTGCTTGGACATAGTCCTCGATGCATTGCAAATCGTCAAGTAGTGTCTCCAGGTCAGAAACCACATACAAAAAGCCAGAAGATTCTGCATCATAAGGTTGGGTGATATCAAACTCCTCAGGGTACTGAAAATATTAATAATAATCATACTTCCATTCTATTCTAATCCCTACTAATAATATAAATGCGAAAGTAACTCTGTCTGTTACGCTTTCCCGCTTAAACCTCTCAACCGATTTTGATGAAATTTGGTATAGGTATATGTTGAACTTCAAGAACGGACATAGGCTACTGTTTGTTTGTAAATAAGGGAGGGGGGTGGGGGGTGTATTACCAATATTGAAAGTAGATATAGATAGAGATATGAAATTTGGCACAAATATAGCTCGAAACTTGGATTAAAAATGGACTACTTTTTGTGAAATAGGGGTGATGAGAGGATGTAGTACTCCTGGTAATACAATAAAATCTTAATATATCTTAATCTTCTATAGTTATGATGCACTTGTGTTACAGAAATCAGAAACTATGAAGGTTTTCGATATTGTCTGTGTGTTGCCAATGCATTAACACTCACATCATCAACTCCTTGTTCGCTGTCAACACTGGTAATGCTGTCTTCCACACCAAGGGAGAATGTAACTCGTTTCTTTGCAGTTGGAACCTGGTTTTCTGTTCTGGATGTTTTGATCTTCTTTCCTGGAACTACATTGAGGAAACACCCTTTTTTTTATATTGAACAGTCAGAGATAATTAAATATTTTGAAGGCTTCAAAAATTTTAACTAAATAACAATCACTTCTGTGTTGTTATGTACCTGCGTGTGAGTAAGGTTTCCAGAGCTCTTGGGGGGTGCTACATTAGTAGGACCCCTGCTAGCCTTCAAGGTAAGGGCGATAAGTCCAGTAACAGCTTTATTATGCTGTATTGGTCGCCCTTAAACTAGGACCTCATAAATCAGGTGAAATGAGGTCAATGTCGAAGTGTAAAATAAAAAAAAAGTCACATACCTCCCAAGTCCTGTGGCCTTTCATCATGTGATCTTCTCTTCGCCACCAACAGAAATCTCAAGTCGTTCTCGTCCAAGTCTTGAAATGTTGTAGTCTCCATTTTCTTAGTACCATAAGGTATTAACTTATTTGTAGTAGTCTGAAAATGGCTTGGGATTCCATCTGTTACTTTTGGGATGCTATATTTATCAAGAGAATTTGGATTTCCAACGTGATTACCCAAGAAGGTTGGTTTATGCACGGCAAGATTGTCAGAATTAACGAGACTCTCCAACGAATTCGATTTGTAAACGGATTTAGTCTCAAATTGTTTACTTTCAGATTGAGTGCGAGCCCTTTTGAATACTGGTTCTTTGATAAGAGGCCTGTTCTGATTGATATTTAGGTTTTCAAAAGAACTGAAGAATTTATCGTTTGATCGGTTATTTTTATTTTGTAATGGAGTGGATGTGTTGTGGAATTTGCCAACGTCTTTATGAGTGCCTTGAGTATGTTTTGAGTAGTATGCAAAACGTTTTGATAGCGGCATGCTGCAAGTTTGTACGATTAAAGTATGGTCAGAAAAGTTGCATTTCTTGAACGGAACTTCTTGCATACTCGCCATTGAGACTGGAGGTTGTGGCAGCATTGTTGACGGCATCATTTGTGGTTGCGGCATCATCTGAGCTTGAGGTATCATTGTCGGTTGAGACATAATTGTTGGTTGAGGTATCATTGGAGGAAGTTGAATCGGAGTCCAAATTATGTTAGGCATGTACGGTGCCTGTTGAACGTATTTAGGAAAAGTGGCCTGTCCGAACATAGGCACTTGGGCATTGTGGATCACTCGTTGAGGTAACGCAGAGAGATTCAAATTAGGTTTTTTTATTGTAGAAATCGATATGGATGTATCGGGGCTTTCGTCCATGGGAGGGCTGTTTGGTTCTGGGTAGCTGTGGGATTTATCTGTGATTGTGTGGATCCCGTCATCGCGTCTTAATGTATTGTTCTGGAAAAATATTTAGTGGTCAGGTCTACTATAAAGTGATCAATCATTATATGTGATAGGTATTAACGAAAACAAGTTTGAAATTAAGGAAATTGTAATCACAAGTGGGCAAAATCTATCAAGCGAGCTTTGGAACGGTGAATCAAATGTAGCTGAGAATGGAGGCAAGAAATCACTACCAATCAGTTTGTATTAAAAGGTACGAGTTTTCAAATTAGGATTGAAGACTAATTAGAGATACAATGAGCACCATTATGTTTGAGTACGTGTGTTGATAAACTTACGCCGATTTCATTCAGGCTCCATGCGGTCTCGCCGTTCAAAACATTGAAGTAGTAGAATTTGCCAGGAAAAGTTTTGGAGGGGCACAAAATCCAACCGTTATTTTTCTTACTCTGATTCATTGTAAACGCAGATTTGTTACTTCAAACTCAGCACCACACATAGTTATTCCAGGAAGTTTTGTTAAGAGTGATTAAATAGGTAAGTAACTTGATAACTTTTACGATTAATAAAATTTTGCTGACACCCGCGAAAAGTTCAAAGATCCATTTTTATTTTTAGGGTGGCCGACGCGATTATTTAAAATTCCCTAGTATGATACTGAGAGACGTTACAAAATGGTATCTTGTTTCTGTTTGACCACGCGAGCCTTGCTCTCTAAGTAGGGCGGGGACGGTTAGTTAGTTAGTACAGCGGCCACTTAGTTTGTACGTTCGACCGTCCGTCTTCCCATCGTTGATCGTACGTGTCAAAACCATTAGTAGAAGTATTCTGCTGATAACGCTTTGACCGTTAAAGTGTTACTGAATTTTCAGGATAACATCAATGCAAATTTATCAAAATTTCATAAAAGAATGACCTTGTCATCTTTTGCCTAATAAAAGAGTTGAGAATGTGATTTCTTATGTCATCGATTACTACATATTTTATAAATATTATAAAATCGGATCATATTAGGATAATACACTTAGTTTAGCAGAGGTAAAAATTTACATGGATTATTAAAATAGTCGAATCGACTAGTAAGAAACAAACAAGCAAATAGAAAAACAAATAAAATTAAATGTATTGACTTTACTTTATAAACAAAAGCTTTGTGTCCAATTGCCTACTTGACAGTTTTTGAAAAAGTATTGTAAAATATGCGCCCGCTCATTTTATATCCCAAGCAATTATCTAAAATTTCGATTTATCTGGAAAAAATCTAAATAACCTGAGAAAAATAAGATTTTGTGTAACTCATTTAAAAAGCGCGCCAAAACGCCAAGTCACGTCACTGTTGCAATTATGACGTCAACGTTCTAGACAACGAACCGATACGCATAGGAACGACTTAATTTAGATAAACGGAAAATGTTTCAATAAATTCTTAATACGGTAAGAGACACAATAATTCAATTTAATCGGTAAAATAATCATTGTTTCGCCACATTAAAATAAATAATTTTCACCGACAGCTGTCATTTCCGAATTGCAATGGTGGTTTCCGTTTCGGTTCTTTTGTTCCACAGATAAAAAAAACTCAAATTTATTTTGCAAAAATAAAATACTAACTATGCTTTTATTAAAAAGTAAAAATGTAAAATGATTACTTAACTAATAAGATAACATATCTAACACTTTTCATATTTTATTGTTAACACTGTCAAGTAGCCAATTAGGCCCTTGCTACTACGACTGCCGCCGATTTCAAAGTCAAAGTCAAAACCAAAGCTGCTATGGTGTAAAAATTTGAAGTCTATACTAACTTACTAAAGAATTAAACGAAGTATCATGACATTCCTGTGTAAAATCCTAAAAATGTCCACTTAGCGTCAATTCAATTATATATCAGAAATTCCATGTTATATTTAAATTACCTCGTGTTTTAGGCAGTTTTGGAAATTGGCAACTCTGATACCTATTATCATTCAGTGCGTTTCGCTCCTATGTCAATTAATTTTTAGACGGCTGTGAAGTTTTTACTTCAGTACGTCGTATGAATTTAAAATAGCAATTAGAAATTGTATACTTATCTAATGCTGATCCAAATGTAATTATGTATACCAGCTAAATGTAACATTAATTTGTCGTAAGTGTAAACTAGAATCGTGTTTTTTTGAGAAATAATAAAACGCTGCTTTGGCGGGACAATGAAACTTTTTACGAGATTTTGTTTTTTGCACATCATTGTTAAATCAAAGACTTTTCAATGTGCTTATTTTATATTATTCTGTAGGTACTAAGTACATATACAGTGGTAACTGTACTTTTATGTATTTTTTTTGCTCCTATGAGCACTTATGAGTGTTCTTACAGTTCTACCATAGCTTGCGGCTTTATGTAAATGTGCCAAAGGGTACGAATATAAAAAAAAACTGTAATACAATATTAATTTATTTCCTGTAAAAACTTATAGCTAAATTGTGAGCAAAAATTTAACAAAACTATCTTACTTACATTAGGAACAATCACAGCTAAAAGCTAACCCATTTACATATATCTTAACTAATAATAGTATGAATGGTATTTTATTATCACACGAATGTCATAGGTACATACTGACGCCATGTTGTTTTAAAGCTTAAGTCTTACTTAAACCGATATGTATATATATCTTTATAGTGTTATATTCACGTCATAATTACGGGATCAAACAAATGTATGCTCTAAACAAATTAATTAAGTATGCATTTTTAGAAGATTTTTCTTAATCTTGATAACAAAAAAAACTTAAAACAACACATCGTTAGGTACCTATTTAATTTTAAAATTTATTCTTTTATTATTTACAAGTACGGCTACTTATAAAGTAGTCACATGTCCTTAAAATTTCACCGTGTTAGAATTGATTCAAACTGGTTTTTAAACCCGCAACAATTAAAGTAGATTTTTGTGTACAAATAACTTGTGTCCCATTTAATCTTAATTTGATAGTAAAGAGACTGGAGGTAGTTTTTCGTAATAAGTAATTAAAAAGTCTCATTTTATTTGGTATTCAATTATTATAATTTTCATTCATTGCTTAAAAAACTTTCATACCTACTTCGTTAATTCTTATAATTTCCGTACTAAGTATTATTTTAGCTCTGAACTTAGTATTTTTAGCTAAGTAAGGCACTGGTAAATTTAGTTCACCGTATACAATATTGTTTTAATAGGCAGCGAATATTACCATTTGTGGGCTGAATAAAGCTTTTTTAAATCGTTTTTTATTTTTTTTTAATGTTTACCTATTTAGTTCATCAATTCGATTTTGAAAACTCATTGTGTAGGTACGTATTTTCTATTTCAACAAAGCTATAAAAAAATATGACGATACTACGTAATAAAGATCAGGGGCTCTACTCTAAAAAACGAAACGAAAGATTTCGTTTTTGGAGATTCATCAAAAGTTCGGGAGTTAAAATGTGGTTTTTGATTTACATAAATAATATTTTGTTTTATGAAAATGCTTAATTCGCATTCAAAGTGATTATGGTTCCAATATTTGAAAAGAGATCCGTTCTAGGTACGTATACCTACTAGGTAATAAATTACAAGAGGCGCAAGCTAAAAACGTCCGACCGTGCGACTGATGACAGCTGATATGGACAGTAAATTTAAATTAACGACTCGTAAAAAACGGATCGTCATTACATTACGAATCGTAAAATATTGGAACCGGGCATTAGTTTTCTACCTTAATGTCATATGCATGACGCATTGTACAGTCGCCGTCAGATATATCGGAGCGGACAAAGTGACCAAATACTTCTGAACAGTTAAAGTGTCAATAAGTTCCATACACTACAAGTTACTATTAATATCTGAACATTCATTACTTCAATAATATCTGAGCAGATGCTAGTCAATAACTTCTATACACACAACTGACCAATAATATCTGAACACTCATCTACACAGGTAGCTAAATGAGACACATGACGTGCGTGACACATATTGACGTTATGAGTGTTCAGATGTTATTGGCATCTGCTCAGATATTACTGAAGTAATGAATGTTCAGATATTAATGGTAACTTGTGGTGAATAGAACTTTTTGACATTTTAACTGTTCAGAAGTATTTGGTCACTTTGTCTGCTCCGATATATCTGACGGCGACTGTACATTTAGCATGGACATAATATAATAAATTAAGTCCATGACATACAGTAAGTTATGTTAGAATATTTTGGAGTTTCTATCGCCCTTATGTCATCTGCATAAGAAAGATTATCAAACTGCGATTGCTTTCATCGAATTGTTATGTCCTTTTTTTCTTTTTGGACATGATTTTGTTTAAAAATCGTGAATCTATTTAGGTGTAGTTTTATTTCTCAGTCTTCACTTAAATTACATTTTTACTTAATTTTATAAAGGCTTAAATCTTACACAACATCTAAGTACATATAAAATGTGTCAAACGTTAAACAGTTTTAAAAAGGCACTTCAATTACGATAGTTTTTATCAGTTACTAATTTACACTGATATTATAAAGAGGAAAGATTAATATTTTTGTGTGTTTGTTATGAATAAACTTAAAAACTGATGTGCTGATTTCAAAAAATCTTTCACCATTGGAAAGCGATGTTCACCTAGAACAGTGGTTCTTAACCTTTTAGTCATGAAGGACCATTTTACCAAATATTTGTCTTGCCGGGGACCACCTAGTAACTACAAGTGACGATCGGCAACCAGGGCCGCCGTAAGCGGGCGTGCAAAGCGTGCACCGCACACGGGCGGCACGCTTAGGGGGCGTCAAATCGAGCGACTAATCACGTATCTAATTGAACTCATTGTCATAATACCTACCCCTGGGGTAAACCAGTCCAATGATCCACAAACCCTATTCCAATATCTTTTACCAATTACCATTAACTTAATTTCAACATTTCCGAACACAAAACAAAACTATTTATGATCAACAATGTTCCACACCACAATGAGAAAACGTAAATCATTGTTTTTTTGACAAAACGTAGAGTAAGTAGTCGTAGGGCGGCATAATCGGTATTGCACGCGGGCGAGAAAACTGCTAGCGGTGGGCCTGTCGGCAACCCGCGACGCTAAAACAAAGATCGAATGGAACGAAACTACCACCCCCGTGCACCGCGGTTTCGCATCGTTTCTATTCGACTCATTACGTCACGTCACATATTATTAGGATGGCTTCTCGGACCACTAGAAATGCCTCCAGGGACCACAAGTGGTTCGCGGACCACCGGTTAAGAACTACTGACCTAGAGTAACATAGGCTATATTTATTGCGAGAAAAGGCAGTACACGCGTACGAAGTCGCAGGGCCGCTGCTAGTCATGAAATATTTTGAGTTCCACTTTTGGCCAACCTATTGTATAATACTATCTATATAAATATAAGTTTTTTTTCTGACACTTTTGCTCCAAGCCACATCCACTCCACCTCTCGGAGCGCGGGGGCAGCCGCTGCCGCGGCGGAGACCCGTAAACGTTTGAAGTACTCTGCCCTCGACGGCTGCTACCGTTTCGCCCCATTTGGAGTGGACTTTGTGGCCGTGGGGTCCAGAGGCCCGAACTTTATTCAAAGAATTGTCCGCTCGCCTCGTAGAGGTTTCTGGTGACCAGAATGTTAGTAAATACCTCGGCCAACGTTTAAGTCTGGCCATTCAAAGAGGCAATGTTGCGAGCATTCTGGGCACCCTAAACACTGGAAGTCTTTTGTAAATATTTTGTACATAGGTAATTTTCTTTTTTTAAATATTTTCATGTAAGTTTTTTTTTTCTTGTATATAATGATGTGTAGGTAATACTATTTTCTACTATTAAAAATAAATATCTAAGTTTGTTGACTAGCTGTCCCTGCGAACTTCGTAACGCCTATTTTTTTTAATTTCTAACCTTTTAAACCTTCCATGGACCTCCACAATTATTTCAAACCAACATTAGCCAAATCGGTCTAGCCGTTCTCGAGTTTTAGCGAGAATAACGAACAGCGATTCATTTTTATACTCTTATTATAAGAAGAAGATATAAACTTGTAATTGTGTTTGTAATTTAAAGACTATCGCGTTCCATTAAAAATAATTTAACGGTTGAAAACGCGACACCATTTTTATTTAGTAGTTAATACGAACTACTTACTGCCCGACGTTTCGGTTAGGTTGCACCAACCGTAGTCGCGAGCTGACATCCAACAACGTTTTGACCAGTTAAATTATTTTAAATGTTTAATATTGTTTGTGTACTCTTCACACAAAAACTGCTGAAGGATTAAATACTATAGCCCCTAACATTTAGGATACTTTTTATCCCGAAATTACGGGAACGAATTCACAAGCAACAGTATACCTCACCAATATTTAGTACTAATAAATATTTTAACGAAACAGAAAAATTGCGGTGCGGGGCTCGAACCCACGGCCTTCACGCATCGCGCTGCACTTCCAACTGAGTTACCGTGGGCGATGAATTTGTTTGTCTCTTTCAGGCCTATCATGCGCCACGCGACTAAATTGTATCGCTCTCTTAACAGCCTTCAAGGGGTCAAGCCTTCAAGGTAAGGGCGACAAGTCCAGTAACAGATTTATTATGCTGTACTTGTCACCCTTAAGCTAGGACCTCATTACCACTTAACACCAGGTGGGATGAGGTCAATCTTGAAGTGCAATATAAAAAAAAAAAGTCAGTGCGTCAGTTGCTGATTGGCTGAAAATACGTTTGCGGTGTGCTATTAGCCAATCAGTGTCGAAACGTTTGTCATCTCATGCAAGTAATTTGACGTATTGCGTATGCTAGGCCAATTTAAAATATTTAAAGTTCGCTTGTTCGCTCGGCACTATAAAAAATTGTAAAAATCGATTTAGGACTAATTTATTCAACTAATACAACTAACTTGGTATTTTTATAAATGCTTCTTTCTCGTATGACATTATTTTATTGTCGTTGAGTTTCGAATCTTTGCTTTTGAAGTGTAGAAATGAATTTATGGCCTCGTTGCTAAGTTGGTGAATATAAAGATGTTTAGCTAAGAAATAGCATCCAGTAAGGAGCGTTATTGTCAGGAAGATATATGAAGCCGGTTGTAGAATTACCGCCATGAAGTGGATGGTGTTTCTTATGTGTGGTGGTAAGCCTTCTTGGTTCTGAAAAAAAAATTCTAAATATAGTGAAATTAAAGAAAATTATATCCATACTAATATTATAAATGACGACCTCCGTAGCCGAGAGGCGAGCGTCCGGACTTTGGCGTCGCGTCATCTCTGAGGTTCCGGGTTCGATCCCCGGTCGGGTCAATATGGAAAACGAACTTTTCTGTAGTGTCTCGGGTCTGGGTGTTGTGGTACCGTCGTTGTTTCTGATTTCTGTAACACAAGTGCTTTAGCTACTTACCACAGAATCAGAGCAATGTATGTGATTTTGTCCAATATTTTTAATAAATGCGAAAGTAACTCTTTCTGTCCGACACGCATAAACCACTGAACCGATTTTGATGAATTTTGGTATACGTTGAACCTCTAGAACGGATATAGGCCATATTGTTTTGAAAATAAGGGGGGATGGGGGTCATACCATCCTTGAAAGTTTATATGGGAAAATGTTTATTTTTTAAGTTAGAGATAGGTATGATATTTGGCACAAATATAGATTTTTCCAATTTAAATGATTTTTTTCTGTTGTATCAACCTCTTAGCCTACGGTAAGTGCCCTCTGCCGAATATGTTTAGAACTACATACTTATCTTGTAAGTATTTTCCAGCCATATTCGTTTTTACATTTTCAATTTTCATAAATTCATCCGTGGTTTAGTAGTCATGTGTATACATATTGTCAGCATAGAACATGTTTAATTGTAATTATATTTCACTAGCGGTCCTGGCGAACTTCGTTTCGCCTTAGAGGATTTTCCCGCTTTTCTGTTGAAAAAATTTCATTTTCATTTTCCTGAATTTCCTTTCCAACGAATGCAAAACCGTGGAAATCGGTTCGTGCGTTCCGGCGTTATAGCGTCAGGAAGGAAAACCCGACTTATTTTTATATAGTAGATTATATTTTTCTGTTTCTTTAAATCCTACGCGCATGCGTGAACCTGCATATAAAGTTGTTAAATCTACTTACATATTCGGCCCAAAACATCGGCAGCACGAGGTTAGATAGTTGCTTGTACTCCTTGGAGAATCCAGAGAGGTCATGCATCCTTAGGTTACTCTGCATCCGCGCCACCGACCGGAAAGGGGTGCCTGTCAACTAAAATAATAAGACAGTGTAAGGAACGTATGTTGTTTACTAATAATGGTACTACTTCCGCCGAGCAAGGTGTTATCTGCTCGGGGACCAAGGTCCAACTACCAATCTTGGTTTGTTGTATATATAGTTAGTGGCGGCGATAACTCTGACATCGCGATGTAGGATCGATGTATTGATCGGCTAATCGTGCATTACGTATGGAGCATTGTTTTTCTACGCCAATTCTGCTGACGCTGTATTTGTGTCGACTTGTAGGTAATGTCGTAGGTCGGCACAACAGTAATTATGACTTCAGAGAGAATAATGACTGGTATGGCGGACGAGGAACAAAATCTAGTTTCATCTTCGAAATCTAAACATAAATAAAATTGTAGTAAGCAGAAATGCTTATATATGGATGTATATAATGGTAAAAACACCGAACATTTTTAAAAGTTTTTGTCGGTTTGTTCCGGATAATTTCTGAAATGGCTGCACCGATTTCGACGGGACTTTTATTGGCAGGTAGCTTATATCAGCTATAAGGAGTAATTTAAGCTACTTTAATTATATAAAAAAACATTCAAAATGCTGCAGTCCACGCACATGAAGGTTTCCAAAGGGGGTGCTACATTAGTAGTAGGGGTCAAGCCTTCAAGGTAAGGGCGGGCAAAGAAATACCTCCACCTTACAGAAGAACGCAGCTTAATAACATTCACTTCAGTGTTGTTGTGTTCCTGCGTATGAATAAGGTTTCCAGAGCTCCTGGGGGGTGCTACATTAGTAGCAGGGGTCAAGCGTTCAAGGTAAGGGCGGGCAAAGAAATACCTCCACCTTACAGAAGAACGCAGCTTAATAACATTCACTTCAGTGTTGTTGTGTTCCTGCGTATGAATAAGGTTTCCAGAGCTCCTGGGGGGTGCTACATTAGTAGCAGGGGTCAAGCGTTCAAGGTAAGGGCGGGCAAAGAAATACCTCCACCTTACAGAAGAACGCAGCTTAATAACATTCACTTCAGTGTTGTTGTGTTCCTGCGTATGAATAAGGTTTCCAGAGCTCCTGGGGGGTGCTACATTAGTAGCAGGGGTCAAGCGTTCAAGGTAAGGGCGGGCAAAGAAATACCTCCACCTTACAGAAGAACGCAGCTTAATAACATTCACTTCAGTGTTGTTGTGTTCCTGCGTATGAATAAGGTTTCCAGAGCTCCTGGGGGGTGCTACATTAGTAGCAGGGGTCAAGCGTTCAAGGTAAGGGCGGGCAAAGAAATACCTCCACCTTACAGAAGAACGCAGCTTAATAACATTCACTTCAGTGTTGTTGTGTTCCTGCGTATGAATAAGGTTTCCAGAGCTCCTGGGGGGTGCTACATTAGTAGCAGGGGTCAAGCGTTCAAGGTAAGGGCGGGCAAAGAAATACCTCCACCTTACAGAAGAACGCAGCTTAATAACATTCACTTCAGTGTTGTTGTGTTCCTGCGTATGAATAAGGTTTCCAGAGCTCCTGGGGGGTGCTACATTAGTAGCAGGGGTCAAGCGTTCAAGGTAAGGGCGGGCAAAGAAATACCTCCACCTTACAGAAGAACGCAGCTTAATAACATTCACTTCAGTGTTGTTGTGTTCCTGCGTATGAATAAGGTTTCCAGAGCTCCTGGGGGGTGCTACATTAGTAGCAGGGGTCAAGCGTTCAAGGTAAGGGCGACAAGTCAAGCAACAGCTTTATTATGCTGTACTTGTCGCCCTTAAGCTAGGACCTCATTACCACTTAACATCAGGAGGGATGAGGTAACAAAAATTATAATTTAAAGTTAGCTAGTTTCGCGTGATGCTCTATAAAGAAAATTAGAAACTCTTACTGGTTCTATCACAACATATGAGTTGTGCTTGAAGCGATCTGGTTGAAGTCCTGTGACGTACGTGTCTTTTGGGGGACGTCCCGTGTAGAAGTGAGGATATGATATCACCATGGGGAAATCTGAAAAAGAAAATCAATTAATAAAGGACATCATTACATACACCAGTCGATTTTTTATTTTGTAAGGAACGTACTAAAAGTGGAAGTACTTCCGCCGAGCTAGGTGTTATCTGCTCGGGGACCAAGGCCCAACAACCAATCTTGGTTTGTTGTATATATGTCGCAGTCATCTGGTTGAAACAGCTATTTGATTGAATCATTAGCGTGTTTATTAAATGACGACGTTTAATTGAATGACTAGGCCGAACGTTGAATGAATAAGACTCACTGAACGTCCAACAAGTTAGCGGATTGCAACATAGCCCTTTGAACATAGCGGACGTAATCAGTCAGGTGATTGTAATTTAGTTCATTTTTTTTCCACTGCGGCGTTAGTGCTCATCAAAACAAAGATGGCGTCAAACAGCTGGTACAGATATAATTGAATAGCACTGTGTTGATAATTTTTATAGTGAAATTGAGATATAAAGTGACTTATTCGTAAAAAAATATTTTTTTAGCCTAATTGTCTTAAGACTTAAAATTGTTGAAACATATTAAAAAATCTTATTCAGGTGTGTTATGTCATGTCTGTCAGCTATATCCCATTCAACGACTATGCTAAATGACGTTCAGTCAAGAAGTTGAACGTTATATTAAACAATTTGACGAGCTGTCCTTTAGTCATTCAATTAAACGTCGTCATTCAATGAACGCGCTAGTGATCCAATCAAATAGCTGATTAAACCAGATGACTGCGACATATATACTTAGTGGCGACGAAAACTCTGATATCGCGATGTAGGATCGATGTCATGCATTACGTATGGAGCGTTGTTAACTACGTCAATTCTGCTGACGCTGTATTTGTGTCGACTTATAATGGTAATGTCGTAAGGCACAATTTTTTTAGTACTTTACGTCGTACTAGCGAACTTTGAATATTAGAAACAGATTTTAATTATCTCCCCTTGCGGTGCGGGAATCGAACCCACGACCTTCACGTATCGCGCGTGCTGCTCTCCCAACTGAGCTAACCCGGCGATCGAACCCGGGACCTCAGAGTCGCGACGCCAAAGTCCGGCCTGCTTGCCTCTCGGCTACGGAGGTCGTGAAATTAACCTAAACTCCTATAGATAACATTTTTTACATAAAAATAATCTGTTTGTGGCATTTTTCGTTTGGTGATTGGCTGAAAATAAGAGGTTGGTAACCAATCGGCAGTTTAAACATTTTTGTCGTCCTTTACCAGATAGTTTAACAGGCCTAGCTACACAATATGTCAAATTTATCGCATGAGGCGACAAAAGTTTCGATACTGTTTCAATCAATTTTGACGTTTGTTATGAGCGCGATAAAATTTAGCTAACTTAATTTAGCCTAGCATACGCAAAGCGACTAAATTTTATCGCAATCTTAACAAACGTCAAAATCGATTGAAGTCAGTGCGTCAGCTGTTGATTGGCTGAAAATACGAGTGTGGTGTGCTATTAGCCAATCATGCAAGAAATTTGACGTATTGCGCAAGTTAGGTAAGTATGGATATGTCACCGTAAGATTGTAAAAATCGTTAGATTACAATCTATCTCGCGAGATTGTAAACTGTCGACAGATTGTGAACCGTAACATTATGATTGCAATTTAACGCATTATTTTTCGCTATATTGTAATCTATCGAAGGGAATCGGTCAAATTGTGAACTGACGTAGAACGAAATGCATCTCGCGCGCTGATTGGTTGAGAGTTATGTGCCCCCCGCCGCCCCGTCATTCGCCATATTTGTTTGTTATTTCGTTTGTTGTTTTTATACTATTAATTTATGGTATGTTTAAAGGACTAAATATTTTTTTATAAAAGTTTCAAAAGTTGGTGCAACCTAATCGAAAGGTTGGGCAGTAAGTAGAACGCATTAACTATTAAAAAAAGTGTTTCGTATTGAGCCGTCAACTTTTTTTTTAATGTTTAAAATGGAACGCGAAAGTCTTACGTTTAATATTTCAAAAAAGTTTAAATTTACCGTGATCGACCGCGCTCGAAGCCTCTTTGGTCACTCATTAGTCTATAATATAAAAATGAATCGCAAAATGTGTTGGTAAACGCATAACTCGAAAACTCTTTTTCTTTTTTTTTAGAGGGGGAAATGCATTGGCGCACCGTACCGCTGCCTTGGGGGAGGCAGCGGCGTGTGTAGGACTCCTACCTACCTCCTCCCTGTGAGACTACCCACTAAAACCCCCCCCCGCACCTGTCATCAGCGAATGACGGCGCCATGGGAATATAAATTATCAACTCGACAACTCCTGGACCAATTTTGCCAATTTTTCGACGGCGAGAAAAATTCGAATAATTGCCGGGAAAACTCTTAAGACAGCCCTTTTCTTTTTGCAGTGCGGTTTCTATCTAAAATGTAGCGTCAATTTGAACTTTATTGAATATAAATCTTATAACTGTACAACTGTACAAAATTATTGAAATGCATCGACTGTAAAATAGGTAGGAACAAAAAACTGCTACATTCCAAATCTTTTTGACAGAACGAAGTCTGTCGGGTCCGCTAATACTTTTTTTTATATAGTAGCGCAGTGTATTGGCTCCTCCCAGCCTGATGGTAAGCAAGAGAGGAACCCACATCGCGATGACAACGGATTTGATACCGTAATATGCTATCCGTTAGCATCGCCATGCTGGCCCGCAAGATGTTTCTTCACGCTCCTTTTGAATGAATCCTTAAATGAAACTTACTGAAGTAGCACTTGGAGCCGTCGCTGAGTCCTGGTGGTAGACTGGGCTCTGTGTCGTAGCAGTCAGTGCCGTTGGTCACCCGCTCGTACACGCTTTCGGAGAGATTGTACCGGTATACTGGCACGTCGTCTACTACGATTTCCTCTGCAAAATAATAAGGGTTGTTTTAGGGTGGTAATGTTGTGGTTGGTCTGTTTGACCTGATGTTCCATAACCCCACGATGTAAGGCGATGAGGTACAACAGGGGAGGTTTACCTTCTCAGGGCGGGAGTTTCTTCAAACGCAGTCACCTCCCTCGGGTGACAGGACGCTACTAATGTTTTCTCCCCCCCATAACCAATTTTTTTTCTTTGAGTATATGTATTTTGTAAATCGAACTGACGGACCAAATATACGATTTAACTGGGTTCCAACATAGAACTACGTAATAAAATCTACATGCATACTATTTGAAAGAAAGTTCATTGTAGTCAGTGAACGAAAAAAACATAGAAGCATTTCTAACGTTTGAAAATGGCAGCACGAAAAGTAAGGCACAGAGGGCGTGACTTAAAATAGTGAGCTAGCGCCGGTACGAATACCGTTTCCACGGACGCAACGAGTCACAGGCGCGGACCAATCACAACGCGTGTTCCATCTCATGCTATGATATGACGTAACTAACGAACTGTCTATTTGTCGACCTAAACGCATTAGTCTTAAAGTATTTTTTTCAAGTGTCGATACTTTATTACTTTATTGCGTATCTATTGCTTGTGTGCTTTACATGTGTGTGTGTTTTGATGCCAACATTCGATTACAGCTAGCATGACAGGAATTCTTCCATGTTTTTTAATTCACTGGCCTACACTTTGCAAAGTGTTGTCAGTAAAATAAACAAATATACGTACCATCAAAATACAACGGCATTACTTTGCAAACTGTTTTCCTCCAATATAAGACAACGTCCTGTTTCGTGAGATGCTGCTGGTACATGACACCTTCTGTTGACCCATACAGACGGTCCGGGCATTCCTGTGATAAACCAATGGTTAGAAGATTAAAAATAAGTATTCCTCGGGACATAGAAAGGCTGGTTGTGATTGGTCGCTCGTACAATAAACCGACCAATCAGGAAGAGCTTTCGGACAGTTGACGGTTTGACGCGGGACAGATTGTAATTTAACGGTTTCACTTCGATAGATTACAATAAAGCGAAAAATAATGCGTTAAATTGCAATCCTAAGCTACGGTACACAATCTGTCGACAGTTTACAATCTCACTAGATAGATTGTAATCTAACGATGTTTACAATCTTACGGTGACATATATGTAGGTAGAAGTTAAAGTGTTAGGCTTAAAATTTTAAACAATCAAACATTTTGTCTTGCTTCGTGGTGTGGGATTCAAACCCACTCCTTCATATAACGCGCATGCTGCTGTTTTAAGTGACAAAAGGGACATTGTATAGGTTTTTGATTTTTTATTCTGCTTCACACCGCACTAGCAACTTTAAACATAAAGAAATATAAACATTTTATTTCCCCCTCGCAGTGTGGGATTCAAACCCCAGTGGCGTGCACACAGTTTTAAGACAGGGTAGGCAGAAAATTTCACTCACCAAAAACACTTTGGTTTTGGTTCATCGTCTTGTCGACTGATAATGTAGGTAATTGCCAAATGCTAGCTCAATATCCATAGATTGACTGATTTTATAGACATATCAATTTACGGATATCCGAAGTGGCCTTTCGGCGCGTTTGTATGATGTTTTGTAATGTTTGTGTTATTTGCAAAATTTAAATGAAAGCAGTGAAAAGATGGTGGTGTAAGTATCATTTTTTATTTTTTCAATACACACACCATCTAAACATCTTTCACAGACAATATTATCAATTTTTCACCCTATTAACAACGATAAATCTTAAATATCTGAAAGCGTAGTCACAAACACAACACACATCAAACAATATGGCAACTATTGACTATTGAAATTAGTAGTAAAAAAGAGAAATATAATACGACAAAAAATATTGCCACCAAAATGTATAAAACTCAATGAAACAATGTTACTTTCTAAAATATTTGCATTGCTTATCAAACTTTCATTCGGAAATGTTCGGCAAGAGTCGTAATTTTTCGTGTTACCTATAAGGAATCTACAAAAAAAGACACTGGCTTTTTATGCAGTTGTGTGCGTGATTTTTGTCATTGTGTGTCAGCAAAGCCCACGTAGCTACAGGAACGCACATACATTAAATCCGCATGACCGCGACTTACCACGAGAGCACACATACACAATTTTAGAGATTCATAGTTTGTGTCTTTGCCGTGGCACTTGTACGCAAGGACGAGGCGGCGCTAGTGCAGCGCGAATCGGTGATGCTAAATAAGTACCGGCAATCGATCCGTGGAGCTAATTTTTTATTTAAGTTTTTATTTTGTTTATTGATAAAATAATATTGGATCTATTATCAGACCTAGGGTAGGCAGTGTCTTTCTGTCTTTATGAAATGCACGCCACTGTCAAACCCACTCCTTCGCGTATCGCGCGTGCTGCTCTTTAAACTGAGCTAGCGAGCAGCAGGGGAATTGTATAGATTTTAGAATGTTTATAGTGCTTGACATCGCACTAACGAATATAAAAGTTTTAAAGAAACATAGCCGTTTCATGAACCCTCGCGGTATGGGATTCAAACCCACTCCTTCGCGTATCGCGCGTGCTGCTCTTTCAACTGAGCTAGCGAGCAGCAAGGAACATTGTATACATTTTAAATTGTTTGACACCGCACTAGCAAATTAAAATATTTTAAAGAAACAGAAACATTTCCTCTCCCTTGTGCGGCGCGGGGCTCACACCCACGACCTTCAGGTATCGTGCGCAGGGCCGGTGTTATGGTGGCGCGCGGTTGGGCAACAGCCCAGGGCTCTCGGACTTGAACGGGCGCTAAAAAGCTACCCTGAGGTACCGAGATGTATTCCCCTAAATAGATGTATTGGTATACGCTTTTACAGGGACGCTGGCGGAAATTCGTCCAGGGCGCCAGTAATTCTAGAACCGGCACTGATCGTGCGTGCTGCTCTTCCAACCGAGCTAACTGCAAGTTATCGTAGATGATGGATTTTTCTGTTATTTTAACCTCTTAGTCTTTGGTAAGTGCCCTTTCTCGATTTTATTATTTTTATAGTACTATACGCCGTACTAGCGAACTTTAAATATTAGAAACAGAAAATTTTTATCTCCCCTTGCGGTGCGGGAATTGAATCAGTTGGTAAGAGCAGCACGCGCGATACGTGAAGGTCGTGGGTTCAATTCCCGCACCGCAAGGGGAGATACAAATTTTCTGTTTCTAATATTTAAGTGCCCTTTGTTGTAAAAGTTTCGATTTACATACTTTTGCTTTTACTTTTACACTAAGATGAAATGTTTCTGTTTTTTTTTAAATATTCGGGTAGCATCGTGTTTTCAATTACGTGGTTTTCAAACATTTATACAACGAATACATAATGAGCTTAGTATGTAAATCCAAACTCATACGACAGATTACACCATCCAATAGCTTAGAGGATTGTATGGTGCAACAGAAAAATTCGTCGCCTACATTAACGGTGATTATTAAGGCGATACATGAGCCTGTCTATCTGGGTAAATATTCCTTTTTTGTTGTCTTTTATCATATCTACTAACATAGTCTATAATGGTATATTGTTACTAAAAACCTATGGATCTTTGGTCTGAAAATAAATGTTTTAAATTCTTTATTTTTTTATTTATTTATTAACTTGCAGTTAGCTCTTCCAGATCAGCACGCGCGATACGTGAAGGTGGTGGGTTTGGAGCCCACACTGTTACTTGGGCAAGATTGCTGACAGGGGCTGGATTCGAGAAGCTCTGGTCATATTAAAGTGAGAGGTTGAGTGTGTATTACTAGGACCTATAAATATTTAAGGTATCTTCAATGGTTCTTACATCAGGGTAATATCCAGGCAGCTGTGGGTTCCCTCTGAACTGATCTATCTGGAAGAAGCTCCGGTGTCCCCATTGGTGGCCAATCTTGACGGTCACATTGTCAGTAAAGTCGGCATAAATCTGGAAATAATTGTAGCTGGTTAATTAGCGGTAATGGTCTATGGAAAGAAAGTTGGCTCGCGGTCTTAAAGGAATAATAAATAGCCGACATCACATGCATTGCTCTGGTTTATAATTTGTTAAAACCTGTGTCACAGAAGTGAAAAATAATGACGGCACCAAAACACCCATATCGGAATTATTGTGTAGGTACCACAATCTGCCACGATAATTGGGTGTTAGTGGTATTTTTGTTAGGTTTTCGTGATGGCATGCTCGGTATGTGTAGCACACATCTTACTTTACACTCATTATTTTATTCTATTAGGTCTTGAGGCATTTTGCGTTTTAGTCTGCGACCGGTATGGGTTGCTTGCGTTGGTATTTTTGCTAAGCGGCTAGGGTGTCTTTCAATTCGTTTTTTGTACGTTTTCCATCCATCCATCCATCCATCAGCCTCTTTTTGTCCACTGCTGGACATAGGCCTCCCCTACAGAACGCCACACCGCGCGGTCCTGCGCTATCTGCATCCAGCGGCTCCCCGCACATCTGACGATGTCGTCAGTCCAAAGTGTACGTTTTAGTGTGTATCAATACTTCTTGTTTGACTGTGTTTACTTCTAAGTCATGGTGTAGCTGTTGGTTATCAACGCACCTTGGTATCGGAAATAATGTAGAAAAGTTCCTTTTACATATTGACCCGACCGATAATCGAATTCCGGCGAATGATCCGAGCGAATTAGGAAAAACTATTATTTTTATTAAACCTTGCAACCTTCTTTTGACATTAGAAATTAGCTTAGCCCTTTCAGGTTACTTATAGACTATATTTGTGTCAATAGCAAGTAAAGATAACTGCAATTAGATATTACTATTATGCGAAAATGTATGCTTTTCATCGTACCATTTACAATATAATTTAACTCAGTGAGTAGTTTTGGTGTGAAAGGCGGATGATGATTTAGGGCATAGCTATTTATCGCTATGCCCTAAATCATCCAACTGGTAAAATACCTCCACATTACAGAAGACCACAGCCAAATAACAATCATTTCGGTGTTGTTGTGTTCCTTCGTGTGAGTAAGGCTTCTAGCTCCTAGGTGGTGCTACATTAGTAGCAGGGGTCAAGCCTTCAAGGTAAGGGCGACATGTCCAGTAACTAATCTTGTTTCTGTATTTAGCTAGGAGGTCATAACCACTTAACAACATGTGAGATGAGGTCAGTCAGTGGAAGTGGTGATGAAAAATGGTCGGTCAGACCGTCAGACTAACAGTCACACAGAGTAACCTTCGCGTTTAAATATAGGTAAGGATTTTTCATCAGTCGTCATTAATCTCACTTACCCTGGCTAGCATCCCCATGTTGCTAACAGGCACCAAGCCTGGCGCTATACTCCGAGACGTATCCAGTACTGGATCCCTGAAATATGGAAATCATCATCAGCCTATAAAGAAATAAATGTGGGATATGGGCGTACCCGATACTCAATGTGAGACTTCTATACGAATATCCAAATGGTGTAATTGAAAGATAATGAAGAGTGAAAAAGCAAGAAGATGAACAGAAGAGGGCACACGTGCAGGCTTAGCATGCGCCACGAGACAAAATTTTATCACGCTCTTATGAAACGTCAAAATCGATTGAAGTCAGTGCGTCAACTCCCGATTGGCTGAGAAACAATGGTAAGTATATAAACTTTTGTTATCTCATGCGAGAAATTTGACGTATTTCGTATGGTAGGCCTGATGCAGGCCTAGCTGTGGCGTATGCCACACGAGTATATTTTATCGCGCTCTTGAGAAATGTCAAAATCAATGCGTTAACTGGTGATTGGCGAGAAATTTGACGTATTGCGCATGCTTGGCTTATTAGGCCTCGCATGAATAAATTTCTCGCATTAATCAACAGGCCTTTTTTTTTCTGATGAGGGGAAATGCTTTGACGCACCGTACCGTCACCTGAGGGAGGTGACGGCGTGTGTGGAACTCCCTGCCCTTACAACGGCAGGACTACCCACTAAAACCCCCCGGTTGGACCTCATCGCCTAAGTGGTGGTGCTGTGGGAAATCGGTTAATAGCATACGCCACGCGACTAATTTTTTACTGAATTAAAGTCAGTTCGTCAGCTGCTGATTGGGTAAAAATACGAGTGCGGTGTGGTATTAGCCAATCAACAGTATCAAAACATTTGTCGTTTTATGCGAGATATTTCACGTATTACGCATGGTACAGGATACTCACCGATACTCCCACAGATACTCGTAAATGGTCTTCTTCACGAAGAGTTTGCTGCCGTGCGAGTTGACCAGGAACTCAAAGCCGGTGCGGACGAGGATGTTGGCGTCGTGGAGGTACGAGGCAATACCCTGGAGAAGAGAGGATGCAATTAGCCAAGCCAGTGAACGAAAAGAACATGGAAGAATTCCCGTCATACTAACATCATTCTAATATCGGCACCAAAACACGCACACATGTAAAGCACACAAGCAATACATACGCAATATAGTAATGTTACGCGCCACGATTAACGTTTTAGTAAACAGCGCCATCTAGTTTGGAATGCGGAACTTTAGAGAATCGAGACGTCGACGCCAGAACTTACTAGAACTATGGCCGTACGCTCGGAAGGCCGGACTGCGCGCGAATGTTCCGGATGTTTCTGCGTTGGAAGGTTCGGGAACGGTCGCGGCAATATAAAAGGCCGGGATTCACCGCGACGGGGACAGTATTGAATTAGCGATACAAGTGATTACTTCGAAAGCGATTTTAAAGTGCGACTTGGGAGCGATTGTTGTTTTAATTAGTGCGTTTTAAGGTTGTTATTAGTGGCGTTCAATTAAAGTGTGACTTTTGGTAATTTTTATCGGCTGTTTTTATTGTCACGAACCCGAAGCTCGTAACAGTAATAAAGTATCGACATTTAAAAAAAAACTATATGGCTAATGCGTTTAGGTCGACAGACAGGCCTAGCATGCGCCGCGAGAATAAATTTTATCTCGCTCTTAAGAAATGTCAAAATCAATGCGTCAACTGCTGATAGTCTGAAAATACGACGGTGTACTATCACCCAATCAACGGTATTGAAACTTTTGTCGTCTCATGCGATATATTTGACATACTGCGCATGCTAGGCATAAGAGACAGGGTTCGTTAGTCATTTCATAGAATGGGATGGAACAAGCGCTGTGATTAGTCCGCGCCTGTGACTCGCTGCGTCCTTGGAAAGAGTATGTGTGCCGTCGCTAGCTCACTTTTTTAAACCACATTTATTGTCCCTTACTTTTTGCTGTGCTGAAAATGGCAGTTAGAAATTTAGAAGGCCTACTACCAAAAACGAAACGATTAAAAAAACGTTTTTACAAAATTAATCGAATGTTCGGAAATTAAAATAGGTATGATATCAGTCATCGGATCCGACATATTTCGTTTTTGGTACTACTACCAAAACCTCTCCTATAGAATTTAGGTGTATGGTAGGTAATTCAAGCATATTTTTTTATTTATAAACTTTATTGCACAAAAAAGTATAGGTAACATATAACCGGCTTTCATATTTGAGACGAATGGACCGTTTTTGACGGGACATTAATTGATGTATAGCTTATGTAAGGAGGCTAGGTACTTACTTTTAGAACTTCAATTAATATTTATCATTATAAAACTATTTATTCATCTAAATAAAAAATTACAGTGCGCGGAGACATGGGCACAGCTAATTACTTTTTAAAATTTCACGCGTCATTCGCGGCAAAAAATTCGCCGAGTCGTTTATCAAAAAACAAAAGGAAGTTCATTTCTTTATTTTTTTCATGACCTGCCAGTACTTTTAAAATGTCTGCATGGCCCAGCTTTACAATATACAACCCATCCATCATTGTTCCATTGAGTAGTAAATATCAGTGTTTCAAGTGTGGTCCTAATAAGCATGGACTTAGTGTTTATTATATTAAGTCCATGCTTATAAGCCACTATGTATTTTTAACCTATGGTTATATTATGAGGGTACCGTATCTAAATGGTAAAAGCCTGTAGATTGTGGAAGCTATAAGAACCCCTTAGGACTAAGGTCACCGGTTGTCTTTAGAAATGATGTATTTCTGTTGCCAGTATTTTTGTACCTGTTAAATGTCATCTATACTTATAATAAATCTGTAGAGAGGTCAATTCTGTACATGAAATATATTTTCAAAATAACTATCAGGGGGTGATTAGTGATCGATACTGATGCCAAAAATGCAATCAGTAAATTTTTTGTCTGTCTGTCTGTCTGTCTGTCTGTCTGTCTGTCTGTATGTTCCTTATAGAAACAAAAACTACTCGACGGATTTTAACGAAACTTGGTACAATTATTCTTCATACTTCTGGGCAGGTTATAGTATACTTTTCATTACGCTACGATCAATAGGAGCAGAGTAGTGAAGGGAAAGGTTGGGAAAACGGGAGAAGTTACTCCATTTTTTAAGCTTCCGTCGCGTGTGCAGCCTTAATGGTTAAAGTTACATAGAAATTATGTATGACAGAAATATTTTACATAAAATTGACTAAAAAATATCCCGCAACAGCATATGTCTATCTTTTATGGTTGACTCACAATAACACGTGTAACTCCTGATAGCTTAGCAGTTCGGAGCATTCTGATTATATTTGTTTACTCTTACGTTAATAATACTCTCATTCATCCCTAATTTAAAAAAGTTATCATTATTACCTATTCAATAAAAAAAGAATCATAGAAATCGGTATAGAAACACCAAACTTATACATGAAATAAGCCATCGCGCCGTCGCACGTGAATACTGAATCATGCTATAAGGATTATTTTTGTGTAACGGTTGCCGCGCTCGACACGGGTCGCGGCGGCGGTAGGGTATAAAAAGGCGGGAGTAATAAATCTGTAAAGAAGTCAATTCTGTATAATAAATATATTTCCAAAATTACTATCAGGGGGTTATTAGTGATCGATACTGATGCCAAAAATGCAATCAGTAAAATGTATGTCTGTCTGTATGTATGTCTGTCTGTCTGTCTGTCTCTCTGTCTGTCTGTTTGTTCTTCAAACAAACAAAACAAAACAAAAACTACTCGACGAATTTTAACGAAATTAGGTACAATTATTCTTCATACTCCTGGGCAGGTTATTGTGTACTTTTCATCACGCTACTATCAATAGGAGCAGAGCAGTGAAGGGAAATGTTGGGCAATCGGGAGAAATTACTCCATTATTAGGTATTCGTACATCCGTACCCAAAGGGTAAAAACGGTACCCTATTACTAAGACTTCGCTGTATGTCCGTCCATCTGTCTGTTTGTCTGTCAACAGGCTGTATCTCAAGAACGGTGATAGCTAGAGAGTTGAAATTTTCACGGAATACTTATTTCTTTTGCCGCTATAACGACAATAATTAAAAACCAAATAAAATAATTATTTATGTGGGGCTCCCATAGAACAAACGTGATTTTTTCCAATTTTTTGCTTGATATTAATAGAAACTGTTGTTGAACGCTTGAAACATTCACAGAATATTTGATTGTATATTTTCTTCGAAAATAAATAATTAAAACAAAATAAAATAAATATTCAAGGTGGGGTCTCATACAACAAACTTTATTTTTAGGCGTTTTTGCTAGATGTTAGTTATAGACAGACTTCAGCTGATGAAATAAGGAATAATTTAGGCTACTTTTATTTAAGAAAAAAATTATTCAAACTCATGTAGTCCACGCGAACGAAGTCGCCGGCACAGCTAGTTTATTATATATTTTATATTCTTATTTTTTTTTTCTATTATATCGAAAAGAGGCTCGAACTGGAGCAGCTCGACCGGTGAAATACCTTACAGAAGAACGCTGCCAAATAACAATCACTTCGGTGTAGTTGTGTTCCTGCGTGTGAATTAGGCTTCATTAGTAGCAGGGGTCAAGCCTTCAAGATGAGGACGACAAGTCCAGTAACAGCTTTATTATGCTGTACTTGTCGCCCTACCACTTAATATAAGGTGGGATGAGGCCAATCTTGAAGTGCAATATAAAATATATTGACTTAGCCTCAAGGTGTTATTGACTTACCCATGCATTTTTAAGTTCTCTAGCCCCAAATAATATTGTATTGTAAACTGTATTTATGTTGCACGGCCGTACCCATTTCTCGCCATCTACTATTTCCTCTACCTTAAGGTTGTCTGGAAGAGATCGCTTTCTAGCAATAAGGCCGCCTAAATCCCTACTAATATTATAAATGCGAAAGTAACTCTGTCTGTCTGTATGTCTGTCTATGTGTCTGTTACGCTTTCCTGCTTAAACCTCTCAACCGATTTTGATAAAATTTGGCATAGGTATACGTTGAATCTCAAGAACGGATATAGGCTACTTTTTATTAGAAAATAAGGGGGGGAGGGGGGTAATACCACCTTTGGAAGTAAAAATGTTTATTTTTGAAGTTAGAGATATGAAATTTGGCACAAATATAGCTCGAAACTTGGATTAAAATATAGACTACTTTTTGTTTCGAATATTAGGGGAAAAAGGGGTAAAACCGACCATAAAAGGATTGTAGTCCACGCGAACGAAGTCGCGGGCACAGCTAGTTGTACTATAATCAATCTGTAAAACCTATTTCTGTAAAGATTTTGTGCAATAAAGTGTATTTATATATCTATTTATTGTAAAGATTAGGATAACTACTGAGTTTCTTGCCGGGTTCTTCTCGGTAGGATTAGGTTCCGAACCGGCTGTAGCTTCAATTTTGGTTTGTGTTTATTTCGACGATGCATAAGTGTATTATGATTATGATTCATAAAAATATCTATAGCAAATTTTCAATCCATACTAGATTTGATTTTAAATAAATAAATATATATAAATAAATATTTAAGAGAGGCAGGGCAAAGCGATTTATCGCTCGAACTGGAGCAGCCCGACTGGTGAAATACCTCCACCTTACAGAAGACCGCAGTCAAATAACAATCACTCCGGTGTTGTTGTGTTCCTGCGTGTGAGTAAGGTTTCCAGAGCTCTTGGGGGGTGCTACATTAGTAGCAGGGGTCAAGCCTTCAAGGTAAGGGCGACAAATCTAGTAACAGTTTTACTATGCTATACTTTTTGCCCTTAAGCTAGGAAATCATTACCACTTAACATCAGGTGGGATGAGGTCAATCTTGGAGTGCATTATAAAAAAAATAATAATAATTGGACGACATCACATACCTACATTGCTCTGATTCTGCGGTAAGTAGCTTAACCACTTGTGTTACAGAAATCAGAAACAACGACGGTACCACAACACCCAAACCCGAGACAATATAAAAAAGTTCGTTTCCCATATTGACTCGACCGAGGATCGAACCCGGGACCTCAGAGATGGCGCGACGCCAAAGTTCGGTCCACTCGCCTCTCGGCTACGGAGGTCGTCAATTTTCGCCTATAAAGTGCGACAGACAAACAGACAGAGTTACTTTTGCATTTATAAATATTATTAGTACGTAACCCATCGATAATGTTGTCCGAATCGCACTTTGCTGTTTTTTGCAAGCTAAGGGCTGTACTTAAAGCATATTCGCGAATGTTAAAGGCCCCAATCTTTGTCAGACCATTAATATTAGCAACTATTAACACAAACACGGTTCTATAATAATGCCAGTCTCACGACACGACGCATAATGCTTTAAACCTTTTATATAATGAACGTTTTAACAGGATATTATGCCCACATAGTAATAAATAGGCTTCAATTATAAGTAACATACACGTGGTCTTGACATAGTGTAATAATACTAGTATAATCATTAAACGGGATCATTGGATAACTACGTGGATACCGAACAAATTAATCAATAGTGTTATTAACTCATTACTTTATTTATAACTGTTTACATTGTACTTACTACACAAAACAGGCATAGCATGCGCCACGCGAGTAAATTTTATCACAAAATTAATGCGTAGACAGCTGATTGGCTGTAAATACGAGTACGGTGTATTATCACCCAATCAACGATATACAGGCCTAGCATACTAAACAATGCGACTAAATTTTATCGCGCTCTTAACAAACGTCAAAATCGATAGAAGTCAGTGTGTCAGCTGCTGATTGGCTGAAAATATGAGTGCAGTGTGTTATTAGCCAGAAAACAGTATCGAAACTTTTGTCGTCTCATGCGATAAATTTGACATATTGCGTATGCTAGCTGAGGCTAGGCCTGATAGAAACTTTTGTCATCCCATGCCAAAAAAATTGAAGTATTGCGCATGCTAGGCCTAAAAGTCACCCGTCATATTATTTTATCTGTGGTATGACCACAGATAATTGAAAGTAGGCCACGGAATTCAATTTTCAACATTATTAGAAAAAAATCTATACTCATAAAGCTGAAGAGTTTTTTTGTTTAAACGCGATAATTTCAGGAAGTACTGGGTCGTAGTAAAAAATATTTTGTGTAGGATGGTCCATTTATTGTGAAAGGCTATAGGCTATACCTACCTATAACATCATGTTGCGGCCGATATGAGCGAATTATTAATGGAAAATGTGGAAAAACAGGATTTGACGATGAGGAGGATCTGATTGTAGAGAAATTGAGGGGAAGACGGCTTTTTTTACTTTTTTTTATGTGGGTTTTAGTTTCGTGTTGATTTCAACTCGAACTTTCAAATTTCGCATCGAGTGTCAAGCCACTGGTCTGCGTTAACAACTTGCTGCAGACCCCATGTGCGTTGAAACGACCTTTAACTGTTTATTGGCGTTCACGAAATCTATGAAATACTTTATATTACTTAACACACATATTTTATCGTGTAATTCACACGTGGCACTGGCAGAAAGACTTTGCCAAATAAGTTTAATTGCCATTTAATTTAAAAAAACGAATTGATTGAGGGAGTGAGACGCACTACATTGCATAAAGCTGTCTCTCTTGTACAAGTAAGTAAGTTCAAGACTTCTAATTAACTGCACACCTTGATGCAGATTTATTTACCAATTTTAATGAATAAATCTAAATATATAAAAGGAGAAACTGACTGACATATCAACGGACAGCCTAAACGGCTAAACGCAGCCACTTGAAATTTGGAAACGACGTAGCTTAGGTACCGTAGAAGTGCACTAAGAAAGGATTTTCCGAAATTCCCACGGAAACGGGAATTAGCGGGAAAATACTTTTGTATGAAAAATCTAAACCGCTTAAGTTAGACGCTTGAAATTTGGCATGCAGGTACCTTAGTAAACTTTAAGCTTAGTTGCAACAGGATATTGGAAAATTGCCACGGGAACGGGAGTTAGCGGGAAAAAACTTTTGTATGAAAAAGTCTAAACCGCTTAAGTTAGACGCTTTAAATTTGGCATGCAGGTACCTTAGTAAACTTAAAGCTTAGTTGAAACAGGATATTGGAAAATTGCCACGGGAACGGGAGTTAGCGGGAAAAAACTTTTGTTTGAAAAAGTCTAAACCGCGTAAGATAGATGTTTTCAGTCTAGCATGCATGTATACCTTAGTAAATATAAAGCTTAGATATGGCTGTAGTTTGAAAAATTCCCACGGGAACGAGAGTTAGCGGGAAAAAAATGCTGTATGAAAAAAATCTAACTGCATAAGTTAGAAAGCATTTTTAACCTTTCTCCCACACACACAAAGATCTCTCTTTTATAACACGCCACGCGGACGAAGTCGCGGGCAAAAGCTAGTAAGTCATAAACATTAAGCATGACTCCGCATCAGAGGCGGCCATTTGTACTTTGACATGCTGTAACAATAATTACCTCCATAACGTTATGTCATTGCGTGTGCAGGAACAGGTTTTGGCGCGAAACTGTTTATTATCTGTGCCGTTGCGCTGTCAATCGCACCGGGTCAAGGAATCGAGTTTATTGATCCTTGGTCGTAGAACGCGCTGTTTATGACTATGTAAGTGGAACCATTAAATCAAGTGTATACATTGTTTTTTTTTAATTCGTTTCTGAACCTATTAAATGCAACTAAATAAACAATCTATAATGCGGATTTATTGGAATCATGAATCCGCATTTCTGTAAATGTAGAACCGTGATGTATGAAATAAAACACACTTCATGAAGAAATTCTTTACACGGGCTTCAAATGATGGGTTGATTCGCGGGTGAGAACTGGAGTCCTGAAATACAGGGATGCCCTAGTTAAGGCTCCGGTCCCACACGTAAGAACTTTTCATTAGAACAATTGTTCTTATTGTATTTTATTTTTTGTAACTTTTGACTTTCATTTGAGAAAATAAACTCTTAGGCTCGGTTTTCACCAAAGCAGAGAGGAGAGGAGACGCGAGGAGATGTGCTGCAAAACTGGCAAGTTATTTCCACTGAAGCGGAGAGATGTGAGCTTTGTTTAGCAGAAATGTGACCCGTGAGAGACCGAAACCAGTCAAGCTCTGTCTACGAAAATAAGTCGTCATGTCGTACGCCGCCCGGCCGCCCGACTAGACATTTCTCCGCTCCGCCACGCTCGCTGGCCCGCTCGCCGCACAAAATTCTATAGAAAAATAAGACACCTCCTATCCTCTCCGCTTGATCCATTTCCATCGAAGCTAAGCGGAGAAGAGAGCTGAAAATAACGTAATCTGATTGGTTTATTTAAATACATCTCCTCTCGTCTCCTTTCCTCTCTACTTTGGTGGAAACCGGGCCTAATTGTTCTAAACGTAATTTTATCCGTTTTTTGAATTTTTTAACTTTCATATGAGAAAATAAACTCGTTCTTACTTTTATTCTTTCAAAAGAACTTGGAAAAAATAGTTGTAAAGCTTGACCCCTGCTACTAATGTAGCACCCCCCAGGAGCTCTGGAAACCTTACTCACACGCAGGAACACAACACAGAAGTGAACTCACGACCAGTTTCAGAGCTCAAACTCTTTACACACCACGGAAGCAGTACGATACTCACCAAGACAGCCAAATTGGGCACGATCAGGGTCGCGTTTAAGTCAATCGTGTTCAGATCCGGTAGTAGGATGGGGTACCGCTGAGCTGTGTACGTGAGCGTGCTGTTCTCGTTGAAGCGGATGTTGGAGTGGACCAGCTTCTCTCTGAAAAGAAGAACGGTGTTTCAGGGCCTGTTGGCTTACCGAGAACTCAGTAGTAGGCATGGAAATTCACCGACAAAAATCGATCTCTGACTCGATTCGGATCGAACTAGAGACCTAGGAGATGGCGTGATGTCAAAGTCTGACCCGCCCGGCTCTCGGCTAAGATAATCATGAAATAAAAGTAGTGTCCGACCGAAATTTCGGTTTCGGTTTCGGTTTCGACCAGTTTCGGTCAAAAAATCAAGTTTCGACCCGTATTTCGGTTTCGGCCAAAAACGACCGAACCTTTCGGCCGCGCCGAAACTTACAAATAATGTGTTTTTTCACTTTATTTATAAGGTAGTTAAATTTTCAAACAGAACCTCTGTAACTGTGCTGAAATTTCATTGTGATAAATCTTTGAAAGTAGAAACCTGTAATTACCTATACGTCGGCAAGATATTAATTTTAGAAAAAAACGGGCTTACTAACATTTTTTTGACTTTTCAAGGACTTTTTATAAAAGGTTCGGTTTCGGCCAAAACTACAATGAATCCGAACCTTTGGTTTCGGCAAAATAACATGTTACGGTCGGTCTCTAAATAAAAGTAAATCTATTCGCTAGCCTATATCCGTACTCAATTCAAAAATTCAAAATTCAAATTCAAAAATTATTTATTCCATCATAAATCATTTCAATAAATACTAATATTAGGCTGCACCATAATACCAGCGCTGCAGCAGCCATGCGTCGCTGATCACTTACCCATTTAGTATTTTGACAGTTTCATGTTTGTTTTTGTCTTTACTTTTTCCTGTACTTATTTTTGTTTTTATTTTATGTTATCTGTCAAGTGTAAACATGTATCTTAGTGGTCAATAAATGGATTTTCTCTCTTTCTTTCTTCTTCTTTCTATTATAAAGCTGAATAGTTTGATTGTTTGATTCAACGCGCTATTCTTAGGTTCAAATTCATACATTATTTTTGTGTTGATAGTAAATTTATCGAAGAAGGCTTTAGGCTATATAACAATGTTATAATAACATCATGCTGCGAACAATAGGAGAGAGGAAACAGTGGAAATGTCGAAAAAATGCATATATTACGATTGTGTGGTACGGGAGTTTTTTATAAGACACAGAAGGGTACTGGCCATCTCGTTAAATTAATGAATTGCACTCAATGCCAAGGCTGAGAGAACTCATAATTGTTTACACACTATACCTAAATCAATCTATTGTTCTAAGAGTCTGTAGTAAGGAACTGTAATTAAGAAATATGAGCATGGCAATACTCATATTTGGTTACAATTCCTATACAAAAACTATAACAAAGATTTTTGCTAAATTATTTAAAAAAATAATTTATGTTAAGTAGGAATAAAGTTCTAAACTTATACAACAAGTAGGTATTACGTAACGCAATTTTTTAAGATTTTGACGCCCCCTTATGTAACGCACCGTAACGGTTTTCTCCCCCTTTCTTTAAAAAAGACGATCACAATAATCCAATCGGGGGATTCCCTGGAAACCGTAGGGAAACCAAAAGGGTGGCCAATTTCAGAGTTTCATTTCTTAATTTTTTATTGAAACTCATCGTAACGCCCGTCCCCACCCCTTCGGGACCCTCACAGAGAGCCACCTACTCTCCGCAGCCCAGCTCGGGATCCGTCTTCGCTTCACCCTGTGCGGTATCGGAGGCTGGGTGGCACAGCCAGCCTCAAAGGACCGGACCACAGGTTACTACTGAGCCCACCCCATCGCTACAAGATGCGAGACCTAGCGGGGGGACAGTTATGTTTTCTGCCTTAACACTGGTATTTAAAACCTTATCCAAAACTTAGATTGAAATCATTAAAAAGGAAACACGTTTAAAAAATCAGTTATTAATTATACAAAAACTGGTTGAATTATTTTAGGACACAAAGTAGCACAAATAATAAGACAAATAAATGAAACACGTGATAAAATAAAAAGCAAAAACACGTCAGAGCGATGCACAAAAAGGAAAAGAAACATTTTAATAATACCATAGACAAGGACGCAACTTTTTTTGTTACAATGTCAGTGTTCGTAATTTTAATTGTGTTGAACATAGAATTTTTTTGGACACTTAACTCCATAGATATATTACATTCCTCTTATTCCTAGATGAAATATACTAAAAGTTTGTTACTATTAGTATTGCTTTTATATATTGCACTTCAAGATGATGATGTTAAATGGTAGGTAATGATGTCCTAGCTTAAGGGCGACAAGTACAGCATAATAAATCTGTATCTGGACTTGTCGCCCTTACCTTGAAGGCTTGACCCCTGCTACTAATGAAGCACCCCTCAGAAGCTTTGTAAACCTTACTCACATGCATGAACACAACAACACAGAGGTGATTGTTATTTAGCTGCGGTCTTCTGTAAGGATAAATCGCTATGCCCTGCCTCTCGTTGCTGCACGATAGTAAGGTAGGTATAATACAAATATAATGTCGATAGTCAAAAGCAATATTAATTGAAGTATATGTAGGTATGTGGAGCGCAAGAGAAAGGTACCATATGTTGTAAGATAATTTTATAAAAAAGAAAACTTTTTAGTCTCAAGTTATAAACAAAACATAATAAGTTTCAAACATCCATAGATTGTGAATGAGACAAAAGGAAGAATAAAATAATAAATAAATATAAGACAACATCACATACATTGCTTTTATTCTGTGGTAAGTAGCTTATGCACTTGCGTTACAGAAATCATAAACAACGACGGTACCACAACACCCAGACCCGGGACAGTATGAAAAAGTTCGTTTCCCATATTGACCCGACTGGGGATCGGGCCCGGGACCTAAAAGTTGGCGCCCTGGACCTCAGAGATAGCGCGACGCCAAAGTTCCGCTCGCCTCTCATCTGCGGAGGTCGTCGTCGGCTAATCTATGAATGAATAGAGCAACAAATTGAGGTAACATTAGGGTAATACCAACTTTTTGTGCCAAAAAGTTTAAAGGAATTCCCACGATTTAAAACACACGTGATATTTCATCACGTGCAATAGTCACGTGTTCTAGTCAAGCTCAATGAAATAAAAAATCACAGTAAAAACTAACAGCTGTTTTGTTATAAGCCGGCCATTTTGTTTCCGCGCCAATTTGCGGTCGTAGACAAGGATTAAAAGATTTGCGGTACTCGTCTTTATTTAATTATTTAAAAACTTTATTGCACAAATAGGTACAACAGGTGGACTTAACGCTAGGGGCATTCTCTACCAGTCAACCCTTGGGTCATGCAGATAGTTTGTATATGGGTGCGGTAACATGGGAGAAAAAAAAAAGAAATCATTTTAAACAACAATAAATTAAGCATTAAAAATAACATTACGGTGTCTTTTAAATATACGATAATAATACACATACTATATAAATTAATAAGAATATAATATATAAAATATGAAGGTATACTTAGATTTACATAATGTGGATAATTTATATATAAAAATAAATATCTACATAACTATAAATTCAGAAGATAAATAAATTGGTTCAGCAATTGACAAATTCATGACTATCATTACTTGTTAGCGAGAGAGAAGAAGTATTCACGAACTTTGTGAATTGACACTTTATAAAATTTACTTTTTGTACCTGCGACTTCGTTTGTGTGGCTTACAGGATTTTGAATGTATTTTTATCTAAAATAAAAGTGTCCTACGTAACTCAATATTACAGCTACCTTCCAATGAAGTCCTGTTAAAATAGATCCAGCTATTTCAGAGATAAGCCGGAACAAATAGACTGTGTGTCATCAGACGAAAGTTGTAAAAAATATTACTTTGGTGTATGTATCGTTTATGCGTAATAAAAAGTGTTTTTTTTTTCAATATTAAAACATACAGACTTCAGTTTCATATAAATGAAAATGCTAAAAAAACGGGAGGGGAGGGGGGGGGGGAGGAAGGCTAGTTTAGAGGAGACATCACATACATTGCTCAATTGTATAGTAATTAGCTTAAGCACTTGTAAACAGAAATAAGAAGCAACGACGGTACCATAACTCCGAAAGCCCAGACATTATAGCATCGTTTTCCAAATTAACGCGACTGGGAACCGAACTCGGGACCTCCGTAGAATGCGCCAAAGTCCGGCTCACAACGGTCGTCTTCTAACCTACCTTTCGGTTGCTATTGTGGTAAACAACTCAATGTAATTACATCAACAAAATTCTTGGGCCTATATATTGACAATAATTTAAAATGGAAGAGTCACATTGCCCACATTAGAAAGAAATTAAGCCAGTTTTCATATGCATTATACAATCTTAATAAAATTGCTAATAAGTCGGCTATACTAACAGCCCACAATGGTTATGTCATGTCCACACTACGATATGGCATTCTGTTCTGGGGTAACTCAGCCGATAAAGACATAGCATTTAAATCCCAAAATCGAAGCGTCATATGAAACAAAGAGAGTCCTGCAAGCCTTTATTTTCAAAATTAAATAATTTTAACTGGATGTCCCATGTTTGTATGTGTACGAGGTTGCTGTTTTTGTTAAAATCAATAAGAATTTGTTCAAATTTCGGACTAGAGATAGGCACAGAAACAAATTGTTTATGGAAACTCATAAGACAGCGCTAATGAGTAAAAGCGTTTTCTGTCCCTCGTATATATAACAAACTCCCTGATTGTATACGAAATGTCGACAGTCTCTTTGAATTTAAATGAAACTACACGACTATCTTACTCAAAAATGTTGTTACTCGATCCAAGAATTTATATCCGACAATGTTAATATTAATAATTAAATTTTATATTGTAATTTAAACATAAAACATGTGCATGTAATTTAATTTTAGATTTACTTGTATTAACCAAGCTATTGTATGCCTATTAGGCGGAACACAGAGAAACTTTTACACCAAATTTCCATAATGTATTTATTACCTGTGATTCACAATAAAGAGTATTATTAGTATTGGTCTTTAGTAATAGTAAATCCAAAATATACTCTACTTGACCAAGAATCGAACCTAGATCATGCTCAAACTACTCCACCATCAAGGCATTAAATGTGCATACGCGTCAATATTGGTTATTTAAATCCTACTATCAACTTGATGGGTTTTTAACACGCTTTTATTAGCTCGGGTTGTATGTATCTATGTATGTAACGGAATCTTTGAATCTTAATTTGACCCACTTCCCGGTCTTTGATTAAGATGAAATTTTGCACACGCTCTGAGTTCTGATGACAATACATGACTAGCTAAGAAACGTCATTACAAATCCAATATGGCGGCCTCCCCAAGATGGCGAACTGACTGTTTGAAATGCACTTCCATGATATGGGTATCAAAAGAAAGGGTTTGCTGTCAGGAATACGAAAAAAATAGTCACGTGATTCAAATCCAATATGGCGGGCGTCCAAGATAACGGACAGGCTATTTGAAATGCACCCCTATGATATGGGTATTAAATGAAAGGGTTTGCTGAATGGGATACGAAAAAGAATTATATAATTATTGATACATGAGAAAACTAAAAAGTAGAAAATAAAAATAATTATTTTTAAATGCAGACTCTTCCTGGTACGATGAATACAACGTCAAGGTAAACTTGCAGCTCGATTTTAGTTCTTATTTCAACGACATAAGGTTGCAAAGTCCAAAGTAGTTTTTGATCGTAGACACTGTGAAGTGTTTTTGTGGCTGTGATACGTAATACTGTCAGCGCATCTGAGTAAAAATTTACAGTTAAATGTTGGACCTTATGCCGACGACATAATGGCGATGATAGTTCAGTAATACGTACAAGATTAGCGTACTTTTGTTGTATTTGGTTTCGTAATGTAATTCTATGACGTTGTACGTTTAGAAAGATAGGCGATAGATATATTTACCAACTTGGGTTCAAGGTAAGGGCAGTAAAAAGTTAAAAATTTATACAATTAAAGTAATTTATATTATGGCACTAGCGGTCCCGGCGAACTTCGTTTCACCTTAGAGGATTTTCTCGCTTTTCTGTTGAATTTTTTCCTGAAATTTCTTTGCTATAAACCTCACGGAGCCCGAGACCTTTCCAACGAATGCAAAACCGTGGAAATCGGTTCGTGCGTTCTGGAGTTATAGCGTCAGGAAGGAAAACCCGACTTATTTTTATTTAATAGAGATGTAATGCCATATTTGTCGCCCTTCAGCAAGGACCTCGTTACCACTCCACATCAGGTGGGATGAAAAATCTTGAATGGTAATATAAAAAAAAAGATTTTTTCTTTTTTTTTGGACCCGTTTTTTATAACAATTTCAGTTCGCTTGTGTAGCGTGTTATTACACTTAAAACTTTAGAAATACATTTTAATATTGTTTACTCAGTTATATTTTTAACAGCAATGAATATAATTTTTTCGCTCTCAGTATAACACAAGCAAAGCATTAATCGTCCATACATCTAGCTAGAGCAGCAGAAAAAACTGCATGTGACGTCATACGTCATCTCGGCCCATATTAGGGCTCTTTGACATGTAAATACATCTTTGAGGTCAGTTAAGAGGTACTAAGAGATTACTATAGAATGACGTCATGAGAAATACCTTAATCTATTACAAGTACTTTTCGATCATCGATTTTCATCATTCCATTGGATTAATCTTAGAGGGACCCCACACTAGCGTCTTTCGAGCGTCAGCGTCTTGCCGCGCCGACGTTGTTTGGGCGTTGCGTCGACGCGGCGCCCGCTCAGCGTCGACGCGGCGCCCGCCCAGCGTCGGCGCGGCGTTTGAGCGGCGCTTGCGCTGGGCGTCCTCTGCACATCAGGTTCGAGCGTCGCGCCGCGCTGACGTCATGTACAGTTATTTCGAAAATGGAAATGTAATATTCGATAACGCACAATATAATGTTTTATATTGCAGTGATAAATTAATGCTTTCAACTTGTAAAGGAAAAAATATATTTTACCTATTTGACACATGGCACGAAAAGGCAACTTTAGCATTTATTTTTTCGAAAACTAAAAGTACTTAATTGAAAATGGGTTTCTTCGGCAATATGAGCTAGTATTTTAAGCTACATCCATATTTGCTATCAGCTAAAAAGTCTTCTACCTACTGATTCTAAAACACGGGCGGGCCGAAACAATTGAGTTGATCATTGTACTGTTGTCAAAATAAACGCTGCGGCACGCGTCGGGCCGGCGCGGCGCCTGTGGAGCGCAGTCCTGGCGTTCGTCATTTCGACCGCGCCGCTGCGCAAGCGTTGCGTCGGCGCCGCGTCGACGTTGCGTCGACGCCGCGTCGGCGTTGCGTCGACGCCGCGTCGGCGTTGCGTCGACGTCGACGCTCAAAGAACGCTAGTGTGGGGTTACGCTTAATTGTATCTAGTTTTGATTAAGTATTTAAGTCTACTTTAGTCTGCCTCTCAAAAAAGCTTAATATTTTTTTTTGTAATTTAATTTAGAGCTGTGGATTTTGTGAAAAATTGAGACAAAATAAAATAAACAAAACTGCCTATGCCTGGTCTAAATTTATATACCTAATGCAACGATACGGTTGTAATTGATATTATTTGGTTAAATTGAGATTAAAATAAAACATTTTTTGTTGGTAATTGTTACCTACTCTTATTTTCAGTTGTCTATCTGTCACAATTAAAATGTCGAGTTTCTTGCCGATTCTTCTCGATATCATCAAGATTAATGCCATTTCTTTGACAACTTCCTTAGCCGGGAGGCGAGCGGGCCGGACTTAGGCGTCGCATCATCTGAGGTCTCGGGTTCGATACCCAGTCGGGTCAATATGGTAAATCAACTTTTTTATATTCTCTCGGGTCAGGGTGTTGTGGTACCGTCTTTATTTCTATTTTATGTAACACAAGTGCTTTAGCTACTTACCACAGATTCAGAGCAATGTATGTGATGTTGTCTAATATTCATATTATTTTTATCACTACATAGTATAAAACAAAGTCGCTTGTTCAGTCCCTATATAACCTAGTGGCTTAAGGTGGTGTTTTAGCCTAAGTATTGCTAGCTCCGTGGGTTCTTTGGGACGCTCACAGAAACCTAACTGAGCACTGAGGCAGGGCGCCACTTACTTTAACTAAAAGTAAGAAAGAGTAAAGAAAACAAATGTTTTGTTTAAGACTTTGATCATAATGAATTTATTAAAATTGACATTCAAGCTTTGTTTCTTTCACAAGTTAACCACACTTAAACTAGTTAAATTAACTGACAATGGAGACCATTGTGGTCTCAAATATCCGTATGTGTGCTTAAAACTACGCAACGGATAGAGTGATTCAAGAGGAAGGTTTTTATTCGCAATAAAGAACAGAAAAGCCAATAATTCTAAGTATTTACATTACACTAGCTGTGCCCGCGACTTCGTTCGCGTGGATTACAGGGTATTTCCAGTTTTTTCCCGCTAACTCCCGTTCTCGTGGGAATTTTGCAATATTATCCTGTTGCTACTAAGCTTTAAGTTTACTAAGCCAAATTCAAGCGTCTAACTTAATCAGTTTAGATTTTTCGTACAAAAGGTTTTTCCCGCTAATTCCTTTCCCGTGGGAACTTCGGGAATTCCTTTCTTAGTGCACCTCTACAGTACCTAAGCTACGTTCCTTCTAAATTTCAAGTGCCTACGTTTAGCCGTTTAGGCTGTGCGTTGATATGTCAGTCAGTCAGTTTCTGCTTTATATTTAGATTCGTGCAAAGCCGGGGCGGGTCGCTAGTATACTATGAGTGGGAAATAGGTAATGTACTTACAAGTATACTATAGGACCTATCTCGGTAACATCCAGCTTCTGATCCAGGCCAGCCAGGAACCGTTCGTGGTTGGTGACATTGAACACGTGGACCCTCAGCTTGACCTCGTCCGGGGGGTCCGCCCACCACTCGTAAGGGGGGAAACCTGATAAGGGGTAAAACAGTGGTTAAAGCTGGAACAAACCGGACCAAAACACTCGATTTTTTTTTATCTTACACTTAAAGATTGACCTCATCCCACCTGATGTTAAGTGGGGATGAGATCCTAGCTTAAGGGTGACAAGTACAGCGTAATAAATCTGTTACGCAGCCAAATAACAATCACTTCTGTGTTGTTGTGTTCCTGCGTGTAAGTAAGGTTTCCAGAGCGCCTGGATGGTGCTACATTAGTAGCAGGGGTCAAGCCTTCAAGGTAAGGGCGACAAGTCCAGTAACAGATTACGGTATACGTGTCGCCCTTAAGCTAGGACTTCATTACCACTTAACATCAGGTGGGATGAGGTCAATCAATAAAAAAAATCTACATCTGCTAAAATTACTTCAAAAAAAAAATTTTGGATTTCAGTTCCAAGTATAGGGAACACCTAAGATTTGTTGCTTTATTTTCTATTTTTGTGAAAATTCTCAATGCAGTTCACGAAATACTCTACATACCAAGTTTCAACACTATAGGTTTTATAGTTTCGGAAAAAAGTCAGACAGATAAACAGACAGACATGACAAATTCGTAACGGTTCCGTTTTTGCAATTTGACTACGGAACCTTAAAAATAAATCCAAATTTAAGCGAAAAAATATATAAAATAAATAAATGAATAAATGCGCCAAACAACCACACAAAGGCAAACCAAACCTGGTCTCAAACTAAGGTTTTCTCTTGTACTATGAGCAACAGACGACGAATACTAACTGGGGGCGTCATCCCAGCACACCCAGCCCCAAGTATATTCAGAAAAGTTCGTTTTCCGAATTGACCTGACCGGGAATCGAACCCGGCACCTTTCGCGCTTTGGCCACTGCCCCACCGAGGTCGTCAAATATAAATCAGGTTATTATTCAACACAGTCTTTATCACCTAATTCTTGAACAAATTCTATTTAATATAATGGCGATTAACAGCCAAAAAAACACTTAAACGAAATATCTAAGTAAGTACTCGTTAACAATTTCATTGTCATTTTTAAGGTCACAAAAAACACTCGAGAAATCTAACAAGATTCTCAGAGTTTATTCGCAATGACATCACTACGCGAAGTGCCAACCTTGACACATTAACTTGACATTGAACTTGAAATGACAGTTCTGTCAAATTTGAAGTAACGATTTGGAAGTCGTGTGGAACGGAAGCGGAAACACTGGAGGCCTTCGTATGATGAGTTTGTTTTGGCTGGTGATTATCTTGTTCAAGTTTCGTTCGCATATACATTATGCCTCTTCTACACACACTACACAGATTCGTCTGCAGATGGCATCGGCGTCCACGGACGTGTAGAGGGTGTGATTTGCTCGTCCGTGGTAGGTATTTGATGTCGGCAGACGTGCAAGTCATCCCCTCTACACAGGATGGGGTAGTTGACTTGATTGGCGATGCCATCTGCAGACGAATATGTCTACGTGAAGAGGAGGCATTAAACGAATCTTTCAAATCATCTTCATCAGCCGATTCTCGTCTTCATTTTCATAAAGTTTTTTTTCCCATGGTCTTTTTCCCGCGTTCATGATAACGCGGTGATTCCCCAACTGTCAAGTGTGTAAAGAGGCACGATATAATGATTTCTTGAAAATTACCATCAAAATGTTTTTCTTTATATCCATCTTCAAGATTGACCTCATTCCGCCTGATGTTAAGTGGTAATGAGGGCCTAGCATAAGGGTGATAAGTACAGCATAATTATTATATTACTGGACTTGTCGCCGTTACCTTGAAGGCTTGACCCCTGCTACTAATGTAGCACCCCCCAGGAGCTCTGGAAACCTTACAAGCAGGAACACAACAACACTGAAGTAGTTGTTATTTGGCTGCGGCCTCAACGGAACTCTAAATATTAAATTAAAACAACTGACATCTTTCAAAAACAATAAACGGCCTTGTAGGCGTGTGAAGCGTTTAAAAAAACACGTATTAGCGTCGCTATGATAATTTCGACACAGGTCATTGAATTGTTTACAAAACTGTTAAAATTTAACTAGATGCTAGATTTTTACACTGGATTCCAGTTTTGAATTCACTTTGGTGAATGTATTCCTTCAAAAGGAGTGAAGAAACAGCTTGCGGGTCAGTATGGCGATGCTAACGGATAGGATATTACGGTATAAAATCCGTTCTCATCGCGATGTGAGTTTGTCAGTCGAGCTCATAATTTAGGAAAAAAACTCAATTGATTTTTACAATTTACTATAATGTTTTACGCCGCACTAGCAAACTTTAAATAAAAAAATATAAAGACAAATTGTTAAAATCTTTTAAGATGCCACAAGATGTTTTCGATTCCGTCCGTGGTCTTCAAACATTTCGGGCATCGGCCCGTGCTACATTCGTTGCAGAAATGTTTGAAAACCTATATAAGTAAGATGAGTAAATAGTTCGAAATAATTCGGCAGAGGGCACTTACGGGAGGCTAAGAGGTCAATCCAACAGAACATTTCATCGCCTACATTAATTTGCGGTTAGTTCAGTTGGATGAGCAGCACGCGCGATATGCGAAAGTCGTGAGTTCCCCACACCGTACAAGAGAGGCAGGGCATAGCGATTTATCGCTCGAACTGGAGCAGCCCGACTGGTGAAAGACCTCCACCTTACAGAAGACCACAGCCAAATAACAATCACTTCTGTGTTGTTGTGTTCCTGCGTCTGAGTAAGGTTTCCAGAGCTCCTGGGGGGTGCTACATTAGTAGCAGGGGTCAAGCCTTCAAGGTAAGGGCTACAAGTCCAGTAACAGATTTATTATGCTGCACTTGTCACCCTTAAGCTTGGACCTCATTACCACTTAACATCAGGTGGGATGAGGTCAATCTTGAAGTGCAATATATAAAAAAAAACCGTAAGGTGAGATGATTTTCTTTCTGTTTCTTTAAGTTATGAAGGCTCTTGTTCTTTACATCTCTAGTTGTTATTAATGTGTTCCTTGAACAACAATCTTGGCGTCTCAAGGTCTAAGCGAATGACCTCTTATCAGAAATGTGTAATATTTTAGGTCAAAACATCGCTTATCAATGTCTCGTATAGCGGTCAAACGCATGCTCCAACAAAAATATATACTCGTCAGACCCAGAAAATTATTAGCCTATATCAATAAAACCGGCCAAGAACGAGCTGGACTCACCCATGAAGGGTTCCGTAGCAAGTCACGCATAGATTTACCAGAAGGCTGAGTAGGCTGGAGCCTAGGGCTGCAGATTTTGGGGGGCGGCAAATTTGCCCCAATTTTTTTTAATAAAAAAATCAATACCAATTCCAAACCCCATTCAGTTCCATTTTTTTTAAAATTAAATTGAATAATTTTTTGGTGTCTTTTAAAAATATTTTCTTTTTTGATGTCGGGGAGGGGGGGGGGGAGGGGGGATGAAGAGAAATGCAGAGGTATTAATAGCCTACTGGCAGCAAAAGTGTAAATCCGCTACTGAAGTCACATGATATAAAAGTTTAAAAGTTTCGTAACTTACTAATGCCCGGGTACAATATTTGAAAAACGATCCGTTCTACTTACGAATAGTAATAAATTATACGACGCGTGCTAAAAGCGACGGGCGACTGATGACAGCTGACAGCATTATGGAACGGTATTAATGAGCGGTATTAATGACTCTTAGTGGGTTGGAGAAAAAAGGATACCTAGGCATTTCTGACACATCACGAATCGTCAAATATTGAAAACGGGCATAAGTAAGAAAGGTAAGCTGCAGCTCACCTGGTCTCATGTTCAGTTTCTCCCACAGCATCAGATCCAAGGGTGTGAAGATGAAGCCACTAATCGACACTAGGAGGAGCAGAACACCCCACACACACTGGCTAACTGCATCTGGAAGAATGAACGCTGATTAAGTTACATGTGAACTAACGAACGCTTTTCATATTGGAACAGAAATAGAACAGAATAGAAAATATCTTTATTCATGTATGCCTTACAAAAGCACTCATGAATCGTCAGTACGTTCAGTATTCTACCAGCGTGTTCGGGATGTTGATGATGTTGAGAAGTACTAGGACCGCATAACACGCTAGGAGGTATCATCACACAGCAGCCTCAATTATAATACTCCTCGGCTTTTAAGCTAACACTTAAACCTTTAGGTTGTGCAGATCAGATGGCAGTCGCTCTATTGTAGAATAGAATAAGAACACATCTTTATTCATGTAAGCTTTCCAGAAGCACTTATGACTCGTCAGTACAAGTTCAGTATTTTACCACCGTGTTCGGAATGTTGATGATGTTGAGAAGTACTAGGACAGCATAATATGATAGGAAGTATCACATAGCAGCTTCAATTATAATACACCTCGGCTTTTAAGCTAACACTTCAACCTTTAGGTTGTGCAGATCAGATCGCAGTCGCTCTATTATAGAATAGAATAGAACATATCTTTATTCATGTAAGCTTTACAAAAGCGCTTATGAATCGTCAGTAAAAGTTCAGTATTTTACCGCCATGATCGGAATAAAATAAATAAATATTGGACAGCATCACATACATTCTTCTGATTCTGTGATAAGTACCTACCTTTAGTACTTGTGTTACAGATATCAGAAATAACGACGGTACCACAACACCCAGACCCAGAGACAATAATTAAAAGTTCGTTTCCCGACCGGGGATCGAACCTGGGACCTCAGGGATTGCCCTAACGCCAAAGTCCGTCGCGCTCGCCTCTCAGCTATGGATGTCGTCGTAATAATTAATAAGTGTGAGTAAGGTTTCCAGAGCTCCTGGGGGGTGCTACATTAGAAACAGGGATCAAGCATTGAAGGTAAGGGTGACAAGTCCAGTAACAGCTTTATTATGCTTATGGCAATATGGATTCGATCCCGGTCGGGTAAATATGGGAAAACGAACTTTTCTATATGGTCTCGGGTCAAGGTGTTGTGGTACCGTCGTTGTATCTGATTACTGTAACACAAGTGCTGAAGCTACTTGCCACAGAATCAGAGCAATTTATGTGATGTTGTCCATATTTATTTATTTATTATTTGGGTACGCCAACGCGTCTCTGTGTGTACATTAAATCTTCTAATCAAATTGAGGAAACATTATTTCCAAATAGGAACTGCTAATTATAAGATAATGATGGCTGGAATTAAGTTTAGGTGTCAAAGTTGTTGCGATATATTTAATGGGACTTCCATTGTCGCAACCTTAGTAATACCAACAATTTTATTGTTGTATACTTAATTGTACGTCGTTACTTACATTGTAAGAAAGAGGATATTTCTAATCTTCGGTTTATGACCGTGATTTCGTAATTTCTACCCGACTTTTGAATTACTAGATGAAAAAGCTTTGAAAGAAACATTACGTAGCAATTTCGCAAAAAAATGCTAGTGCTAACGTATTTATTGATTTCAAGTAGAGATGGACCGAGTACTCGGTTGATACTCGATACTCGAGAGGTTTTTTTCATACTCGTACTAGGCCAAATAAATAAATAAAATAAATAAAAAATGTTTATTGTCTTTTTCCTTAAACTACTACATCATTTCTACATAAACTATCTTACGCTACTACACAGGAAGACAAAAGGAAATGGTTCAGCTAATGCAGACACGGAGCCGAACTCCCTGTCTGCGCTGGTTTTCAACCTTTACAGGAGCTCTGAGATGTAGTTTGAGAGCATGGGGTATAAATAACTCAGTTTGAATGCCGAGTATACTCGGTTTGAAAAAATCAATGGATTAGGTATATTAAGATAGAAAAAGAAACAAAGGTCAAGTCATTATCAGGTCTAGCATGTGGATTCGCCAAATATATCGCATGAGACGACAAAAGTTTCAATACTACTGATTGGTTAATAGCACACCGCACTCGTATATTCAGCCAATCAACACTTAAATCGATTTTGACGTTTGTTAAGAGCGCGATAAAATTTAGTCGCGTTGCATATGCTAGGCCTGTATGTCAACAATCAGTGATAAGGTACTTTACAGTCAATCGTTAATTAACAAACCTTTTTTATTATTTATAGCGGTCCCGGCGAACTTCGTTTCGCCTTAGAGGATTTCCCGCTTTTCTGTTAAATTTTTTTCCTGAATTTTCTTTGCTATAAACCTCACGGAGCCCGAGACCTTTCCAACGAATGCAAAACCGTGGAAATCGGTTCGTGCTTTCTGGAGTTATAGCGTCGGGAAGGAAATCCCGACTTATTTTTATATAGTAGATTTATAATTTCTTAATTGATTGCCTCACAGATTGTAGTAGTAGGTACCAGCCATTTACTACACTAAGTTTTTGTTGTAAGTTTTAGTTACATAAACAATTCTTACACATCGTTGCATCTTCTAATATTGATGCACATTAACGTAACGACAAACTGTTTTAATGTCCGCATATGTTGCAACGGCGACACAAGTATTTACTTATTTAAATAACTTTATGGATTATTTACTCTTTACGATTAAAAGCCAATCGTAATTGATTGTGGGTAAATATTGAACAGTGTTTGTTAATACTTACAGTATTAGATGGCAGTAGTGGTTAAATATAATTAGTCAGTGTTGCTACTTTTACAGCTAAGTTCTATAGTCTGTTTTTTAATCTCGTAAACTAAATTGACATATGCCAACGTCAAATTTACAAATACATAATGTTTTTGTCCAGTATTGTACCTACAATTATACCGGTTTGTTAAATCGTAACTTTTTATCATTAATGGACTAATTTAATTTTCCAAAATATATATATATATATATTTTATTTGACGACCTCCGTAGCCGAGAGGCAAGCGTGCCGGACTTTGGCGTCGCGTCATCTCTGAGGTTCCGGGTTCGATCCCCGGTCGGGTCAATATGGGAAACGAACTTTTCTGTATTGTCTTGGGTCTGGGTGTTGTGGTACCGTCGTTGTTTCTGATTTCTGTAACACAAGTGCTTTAGCTACTTACCACAGAATCAGAGCAATGTATGTGATGTTGTCCAATATTTATAAAATATTTATAAAAAAAAAATTACCTACACTTCAAGATTGACCTCATCCCACCTGATGTTAAGTGGTAATGAGGTCCTAGCTTAAGAGCGACAAGTACAGCATAATAAATCTGTTACTGAACTTGTCGCCCTTACCTTGAAGGCTTGACCCCTGCTACTAATGTAGCACCCCCCAGGAGCTCTGGAAATCTTACTCACACGCATGAACACAACAATACAGATTTGATTGTTATTTGGCTGCAGTCTTCTGTAAGGTAGAGGTATTTCACCAGTCGGGCTGCTCCAGTTCGAGCGATAAATCGCTATGCCCTACCTCTCTCAAAAATATATATGTATTTATATTTAAAATTCACGTGCGTGAAATAATGATTAATTTTGGCCAGGTGAATATATATTTTTTTAAATTATTTAAAAAAAAATCACATACACACGGCGCCGCACGATGTGCTACAAACTGTCAGAAACGTTTAAGGGCGATATTACGCCCCTCCTCCCTTATTCAAGACAAAAAGTAGCCTATGTCTGTTAAAGAGGTTCAACGTATAAAATAAAAAAAATAAAAATAAATATTGGACAACATCAGATACATTGCTCTGTTTTGTGGTAAGTAGCTAAAGCACTTGTGTTACAGAAATCACAAACAACGACGGTATCACAACACCCAGACCCGAGACAATACAGTAAAGTTCGTTTCCGATATTGACCCGACCGGGGATCGAACCCGGAACCTCAGAGATGGCGCTCGCCAAAGTCCGGCACGCTCGCCCCTCGGCTAAGGAGGTCGTCAAATACCTATCAAGGATGGATAAATAATTTCGGATACGGATGTGAAATATTATATCGGTTTCGATTACGGTATCGGATATGAAATTATTTCGGATTATCCGATAGTATCGGTTATAGAAATTATATTTTATGGAAGTGTAGAAGTGAAACACAAATAAGAACTTTAATTTTTTGACGTTAATTGTACTTTCTAGGTTTTAAAATCAGTCGAACAAGTAATTATTTTTTACAGCTACTTGATTTTGTATATAATTATTTCTAACCACACATAAACTAGCCACAACACGTTGAATTTACTAAAAACTATATAGTCAGACTCCGCCCTATCCGAAACTTTTATATCGGATTCGGTTACGGTTTTAATAGATCCGATAAGATCCGTTATTTTATTAAGGATATCCGATCGTTCCGGTTACGGATATGGAGTTCCATAACAACACTGATACCCATACCAAATTACATCAAAATCAGTTCAGTGGTTTAGGCGCGAAAGCCGGACAAACTAACAGACAGACAGAGTTACTCTCTTAATTTATAATACTAGAATGGATAATAGTTAAAAGTGGTCAAGGGTGTACAGTCACATGCAATTAAATAAATAAATAAATACATAAATAAATAAATAAATAAATATTGGACAACATCACATACATTGCTCTGATTCTGTGGTAAGTAGCTTAAGCACTTGTGTTACGGAAATCAGAAACAACGACGGTACCCCAACACCCAGACCCAAGACAATATGGAAAAATTCATTTCCCATATTGACCCGACCGGGGATCAAACCCGGAACCTCAGAGATGGCGCTCGCCAAAGTCAGGCCCGCTCGCCTCTCGGCTACGGAGGTCGTCAATAAATAAATGCAAACACTTGAGCTCTTATCACGTTACCTTAAGGTTTGCTTTTGAATGACTTTGTATACATATTAGCGCACATGACTGTACTTATGTCAAAGTGACATTGCCGTTGCTTCAATGTTGTTTTATGAATTAAATGAACTCAAGGTAAGATGTGTATCTAAAACCCTTCAAGTACATAATTATCCTTAGTTTGTTGCACAAGATGGGAAAATAATACGAAAATGGCGGAGAATACTTCGAATCGTATTAAAACACTAGAATTAGTCATTTTCTAAACACGCTATGTACTTGGAAATTTATCTGAAGATTACTATTAGGTACTAAGAACCGAATAAATTGACACAGAGTTAAAAAAAAAAATGAAATACGTTGGATATGGTCGCTTAATTAGTTAGGGAACAATGGTACATGTTTGTTTTTTTCTAAATCATTTTTTTTAAATTGCACTTCAAGATTGACTTCATTCCACCTGATGTTAAGTGGTAATGAGGGCCTAGCTTAAGGGTGACAAGTACACCATAATCATAGCGGGGCATCAACTCGTTAATCCGTTAATCGTTAATTAACGTAGTTAACATTTTGAGTAACGGATTAACTTTTAAGTTAACTTTAAAAACTGTTAACGGTTAATCATTAACTTCCGTTAATAATCCAGAAGTCCGTTAATCGTTAATCCAATGCATAATAGAGAGATCCGGTGTTTAATTAGAATGAAGAGTGCTGTGTTTCTTTAAAGAAGGGAGCGTTCAAGTATTACGTTGTAACGGACTACCTACGCCATATCGGATACCAAATGATCGAAAATCAAAATATCGAACTCTCAATACATCGAATGATTAAAGTATTCAAAATGATTTTTTTACATCATCCACAAAAACATCTAAATTGGCAAAAACCTGAGAAGAATATTCGATATTTTGAGCCTTCGATTGTTTGGACCGTTCAATTAATAATGTTCGATATTTTAATTTTCGATCATTTAGTATCCGATACGACGTAGGTAACCCTTACGTGACGCAATTTTTGACGATTTTGGACTTGTCGCTTGAAGGCTTGACCCCTGCTACCACCCCCCAGGAGCTCTGGAAACCTTACTCACACGCAGGACCACAACAACACAGAAGTGATTGTTATTTGGTTGCGGTCTTCTGTAAGGTGGGATCTTTCACCAGTCGGGCTGCTCCAGTTCGAGCGATAAATCACTATGCCCTGCCTCTCTTAAAATTTAAATTAATTTAAGTTTAAAAAGATAAATTTTATCTGTGGAACAAAAGAATAAAAAAAAAACGGACGCAGCCATTTGTGTGACGTCACATTTCTTTAAACCGATATCAAACTGTGCTTTTTAAAAAAAGTTTTTTTTTTATCCAAAAATAAAGTGAATTAAGTTACAGGCTGTAGCAAGTATCATTATACTCTAACAAATGCGTAATAATTCGTAACACCTATTAATAATTTATATCGTCTTACGATTTATACATATTAAATAACGCGGTGATGGCGACGTCACAATTGATTTAATTGTACTACATCTCAGCTGACAATGAATGACCTAGCGATACAATATAGGAGGCATACGGTGCGTGCATTCTTAATAGACAATAGTAAAGTATTCATGATAGTGCCAGCTAGTCTATCGAATGATATTTTTAAAGACGAACTGCAGAGCTTGCAAGCTTATGGCCCAATTTTTCAATTGTGATGTAAAAAATAACAGTCAAATAAAGTTAATACGTCTAAATTAAAAAGTATCATTTTTAATTAGCATAATATTCTGTAATGAAATTACTTATGCCCGGTTTTAATATTTGAAAAGCGATCTGTTATATTTACAGATAGTTATAAATTAAACAAGACGTAAGCTAAAAGCGACAGATGGCCGACTGATGACAGCTGGTTTGGACAGTCAATTATGGAACGGTATTAACGAATGGTAGTCGGTTGGAGAAAAACGGAGTCATTTTTGACACATTACGTTTCGTAAAATATTGGAATAGGTAAACGTCTTTAATTTCTATTACTAAGTATTCCTACATATACTGTCATTATCATTATATTATTCTATCTATTACTAGGTATACATGTAGATTTATACGTTTAAACTATTTATAAACGACATTATAATTATGTTAATCATGTTAAAGCACCTGGTAAAATAAAAAAAAACATAAATTAAAATAGCGCCGACGCGTCGCTTAATTTTTAAAAGTTGTAGATCGAATTGCAATTGGAAGACTTGGTTAAAGCAATGTATCGTGTTTCAGTAGCTTTAACAGTCCTTTTTGATAACATAGTTATTATAGGTTAAGAATTCCAATTGATATCATGGCTTCCTTTTCTGTCCTTAATATTCATTAACATGCAGGCATAGCATGCGCAATACGTCAAATTTCTCGCATGACACAATACAAGTTTCGATACTGTTGATTGTCTGATAGCCCAATGCACTCGTATTAATAGCCAATCAGCAACTGATGTATTGACTTCAATCGATTTTGACGTTTGATAAGAGCGCGATAAAATTTAGTCGCATGGCGCATACTAAGCCTGATTATTTGGTGCAAATGTAGTTTATAACGTCAGGAGTGAAAGTGAATTAAATTTTATTAAAAAATCACTTGAGTTGTATTCGAATACTCACTCCAGTTACTCGAATAACTGACCAAGTCTTGACTTGAGTTGTTATTCGATTATTTTTTAACGAATACCATAATATTCGAATGCCATAAAATCGACTCAGCATTAACCTTTTAACGATTGCGTCCAGCCAGGCACGTTGCCGTTTCGCTAACTATAGATGACATACCTAAAGAAGTTCTTACAATTCTCAAATGGCTCCTTCACAAACTAATTTTCAATTCAAATCCAAACCATAACACAGTGCAATAGAGTTTTCGTTCTGAATAAAAACTTTTAGATCTTGTCTATTGGCAATTCAGATCATAGACTACAGACGGGTGACGTCATAATGGCGTTGAAATCGTAATTTGAATTTGTTTTATTGTTTCCTGAATGTGGGATGGTATTTTGCAGATGATTCAAGGGTTTAAAGATATGTAATTATGGTGATTTGAAGGTAACATTGTTTCATAATTAATGTCTTCGTAAATGGCATGGTATTAAAGGTTGAAGATGTTTCATTAGTAGGTACCAGACAAAAGATACATATCATACTTCTGAATACTACTCACAATCTTTCACTGTCCAGTCCATACGCTTATGGAATTCCCTTCCTTTACCTATCAGGGAATCTGAGTCCCTTCCCATTTTCAAATCAAGAGTAAAAACTTTCTTTCTTTCTCTTAACTAAATCCGAACTTGTATCCTTTATCAAAGTATTTAAATAATGCTAAGCTTTGTTGGTAATTAATTTAATTTCATATATTTATTTCTATTTATTTATATCATAAATACTTTATGGAAATTTATATATTTATTTATTATATAGGTACTTATTTGTTTATTATAGTTTTATTTTTCTTTACGTATTTTTTTATATTTTTATCTTGTTATGGTATTTATATTGATATTTTCTGTTAGTATTTTTCTCAAGCATTTTGCACGGCTGTACCCGTTTCTCGATGTCTACTATTTCCTCTACCTAAAGGTTGTCTGGAAGAGATTGCTCTCTAGCAATAAGACCGCCTATATTGTACTTAAATATGTCTGTAAAACCAATTTCTGTAAATTTTCTGTGCAATAAAGTGTATCTATCTATCTATCTATCTAAAAGAACGTCAGAATACACAATTTGGACTTTGAACCGTCCTGACATCGTACGCATAAGGTGTAATGTCGAACTGCCAGTTAGCTTTTGACCGTATCATGATACGAAGAGGAAATACTGATTCAATTTTTATGATTTTTATAGTCCTTTGCGTCGCATAAGCGAACTTTTAAATATTTTAAAGAGATAGAAAAATTTCATCTACTTCACGTATCGCGCGTGCTGCTCTTCCAACTGAGCTAACCGCAAGTAATCGTAGACGATGAAATTTTTCTGATGTATCAACCCGTTAAGAAGATGCACGCGCGATACGTGAAGGTCGTGGGTTCGATTCCTGCACCGCAAAGGATGATGAAATTTGTCTGTTTCTTTAAAATTTGTAAATCTGTTTATTTGCTCTAAATTATTTTTGATTGAAATGGTCAGTTTTTTTCTGGATTTGTCAATATTTTTATAGTGCTTCACGCCAGACTAGGTGCAGGAATCGAACCTACTACCTTCACGTATGGCGTGTGCTGCTCTTCCAACTGAGCTAACCGCAAGTTTTCGTAGGAGATGATTTTTTTTTCTGCTGTATCAACCTGTTAGCCTCTAGTAAGTGCCCTCTGACGAATATGTTTAGAACTACATACTTATCGGCCCGTGGTAAATTCGTTGCAGAAATGTTCGAAAACCACGGAATCGAAGACATTTTGGCATCTAACTAGATTTTAATTGAAGCACAATAACGCTGAAAAAATATATAGAAAAAAGAATATATTAATCCATTATCATGTTTTAAATATTAATAATGTATTAACCCATTCTAACATTTTTCCGTTTTGGGCGGTAAAACAGAGCAACGATTTGACGTGAGTTTTAATGCGCGGTTCAGATATTTTACGATTCGTAACAAGTCAAAAATGATTATCAATTTTTCTCAGCTACGAGTCGTTAACACCATTCCATAAATTACTTTCCATATCAGGGGGTCTACTCTCATAAACGTCGGATCCGACAACGGATGGCAATTTTTAATCCTCATAACCATAAAGAAATCACTTCGAATGCAAATTAAGCGCTTTCAAAAAACAAAATATTATTTATGCAAATCAAAAACCACGTCTTCATTCCCAGACTCTTGAATAATCTTCAAAAACGAAACCTTTCGTTTGTTCGTTTCGTTTTCGAGAGTACCCCTTCAGCTATCATCAGGGCGTCTACTCTTGAAAACGAAATATGTCGGATCCGATGACGTTTAGTATTTTTTATTGCTCATTATCGCAACTAACACACTTCGAATGCGAATAAAGCGTTATCAAAAAACAAAATATTATTTATGCAAATCAAAAACCACGTCTTCATTCCCAGACTCTTGAATAATCTTCAAAAACGAAACCTTTCGTTTGTTCGTTTCGTTTTCGAGAGTACCCCTCCAGCTATCATCAGTAGCCTGTCGTTTAAGCTTACGCCTCGTTTAATTTATTACCATCCGTTACTAGAAGGAATTGTATTTCAAATATTGGAACAGGGCGTACGTCGAAGTAGTTAAAGGGATATAGTGATAGTGATATCTATAACTGCTGGATACGGTTACACGCAGTCAAGTAGACATGCTGCCCGCCAGCGGTCTGTCTAGTCTGGTCCGTTCCCTTATTTAGTTATTTCATTTATTGTATTTTGTGTGCTACTAACACTAGTTGTAAGTTTAAAATGTTACTAACAAAATATGGGTTACAAACCTGAAATAAAGTTTATTATTATTATTATAAAATGTTTATTAATAGTAGCGGTTCATTAAACTAAACCCTGAGATCATCAGCCACTACGAACCATTACTGGTTTTAATAGTTAAACTGTTTACGTAATAAATATTAAGTAATAATAATATAAATAAATATTGGACAACATCACATACATTGCTCTGATTCTGTGGTAAGTAGCCAAAGCACTTGTGTTACAGAAATCAGAAACAACGACGGTACCACAACACCCAGACCCGAGACAATACAGAAAAGTTCGTTTTCCATATTGACCCAACCGGGATCGAACCCGGAACCTCAGAGATGGCGCGACGCCAAAGTCCGGCACGCTCGCCCCTCGGCTACGGAGGTCGTCATGTTTATTTAAATCTTATTAAATTTGACCGTTTTTGCCCACTCAAACAAATACGACCTCCACAGTTCACATATAGCAAGTACAAAAATAGCATAGGTAAGTAATAATTAAAGCTAAATATAAACAAATTGAGTCCGCCATTTTTTGTACTTTCAAACACGTCAAATCGCGGTTATCGATTAACGATATCGTTTCGATAAGTTAAATGAGATTGACATTTCAAGACCACGTGACTTTTTAAATTGAAATGTCAATTCCATACATTAGATCTTGTCATCTTTGTGCTTAGAGACACATGACATTTGTGGATTCATCGCGTTGTTTAAAACCGTGAGATTGATCCCTTATAAGAAAACCGGCCAAGTGCGAGTCGGACCCACTACCTTTAATACCTAATCACCTTTTAAACCTATGTTTTAGCTCATTTATTAACAAATTCTTCGTATGGAATTAATTTCTTGAAACGCAAACTAGACAAAATTGGAAGCGGACTTGGATCACATTATTTCTCCGGTGAGGTGTCTTTATACATTTAAACAGACAACTTGTTCTTCATACATAAAAGAAAATAATTAAATCGAAAACAAAAAGTTGTCGTAAGATTTGAGGTTAAAATCAGAACAGGACGACGAAAACTTAGATGTCATTGACGACCTCCTTTGTCGAGACGCGAGCGGGCCGGACATTGACGGCCATCTCTGAGGTTCCGGGTTCGACCCCGGTCGGGTCAATATGAGAAACGAACTTTTCTATATTGTCTTGGGTCTGTGTGTTATGGTACCTTCGTTGTTTCTGATTTCTGTAACACAAGTGCTTACCGCAGTATCAGAGCAATGTATGTGATGTTGTCCAATATTAAATATATATATATATATATTAAATTTGCAAGTGAGAGTACCTAGCTAATTCGTACAGATAAGTGTCAAAAACAAGCAAAAACACCAAAAGTTTGGAGGGGATCGAATATGACGGATTTGAAAGCTTCTCACGCAACGTGCGTGTTGCGGGCAAATGCGTGTTTTAATTTTTTGATAATTTAACTGTTAGGCCAAATAGTATTATTATAATCGTATATATATACATTTTTAGTCATTTAAAATGTGTGCAAAGAAGTGACGTCGCATTAAAGTTTAACGCAACACATCTTACCAAATTATTGTTTAAACGATTTAAGAAAAAATAAGCGTCATCTATACATATTAATAAATTGAGTGTCTGTTTGTAATGTCAGAATTAACGCTTTTTACTAAATGCATATTATATATGGCAAAATATTTTTGTCTGTCTGTTCCGGCTAATCTTTGAAATGACTGCACCGATTCTGATGCCTGATGGCAAGCAACAGAGGAACCCACATCGTGATGACAACGGATCTGATACCGTAATATCCTATCCGTTAGCATCGCCATACTGGCCCGCAAGATTCTTCACGCTCCTTTTGAAGGAATAATCATCTACCCTCATCGGAGTTTACCAAATCTGGCGTGGACTACAAAGATTAATTTGGTCTGTCATTTTTATATTATTTCAATCCAAATTAGAACTTATGGATTTGGACTTAAGCGGTATTGAAAGATACTTACTGCAACACAACGACCTTCTCTTCTTCCCCTCCTCACACATCGTCCCGCACTCTTCTGCCAAAGAGCACTTCATCTCTATACAGTCTTCTACACAATCCTTGTCTATGGTCTGCCCATCAAGCAGGCTGTTTAATGAGTCTGTGGCGCTATCCGGCGTGCTGTCGACGACTGTAGCGTCAGTGGCGCAACTTTCTGTTGGCAAAGATTCGGAAGACATCTTTGAACGGCTCTTTGGTATTCTGAAAAAGAAAAAACGTTTGTTTGAGTCGCGTCTTTGTATGCCGTCTATGTTTATAACAAATTTCATCGAAATCCATTCAGTAGTTTTTCGTGAAGATACATCCAGACATCTTAACATCTAGAAGAATGTTTTTTTTTATATTACACTTCAAGATGACCTCATCCCACCTGATGTTAAGTGGTAATGAGGTCCTAGCTTAAGGGTGACAAGTACGGTATAATAAACCTGTTACTGGACTTGTCGCCCTTACCTTGAAGGCCTAACCCCTGCTACTAACCCAGGAGCTCTGGAAACCTTACTCACACGCAGGTACACAACAACACCGAAGTGATTGTTATTTGGCTGCGGTCTTCTGTAAGGTGGAGGTATTTTCACGACAAAGGCCTTTTCCCCGATGCCATTAGGGCCTTTAGGACCATTAAAAAGATAAATTTAGACGGTCAGCTGACCCAGCTCTTCACGGGGCACGGGGGGTTCTCCTCGTATTTGAATAGATTCAAGTGCAGGGAGAGCTTGTCGTGTCGGTGTGACCCTGACAAGGACGAAAACATCCTTCACCTAATTCTGGAATGCCCTGTCTTTGCATACGAGAGGTTCAATATAGAGTAGAAACTGGGGTAGATTTAAATGAGGGAAATCTGCCCCTAGTTTCAACAAACGAACACTTTACAGAATATTGTAGAAAAATTATAAAGGTAGTAAATAAGATTTATAAATAGATATAATATGTATATAAAGTAATAAAGATAATATATAGGATAGTAAATAAATTAAAGAGGATCTATCCCCGATCCCATTTGAAAATAGAATTAAGAAAGTAGTAATAGAGTATAAGACAGAGATAACAAAGTCGGAGGTAGGGATCATTCCTCGATCCAAAAGTGCAAAAGGACGGATTGTAAGAAAGAATTGTATGAGGAATGAAAGCACCAGAAGCAAATGCGAGAACTGGTATGATAGAGTAGAAACACATGCCAATGGCAAATATAGGCTCCGATTAAGATGGAAGTAGGCGTAAAAAAAATAACTTTAGGTAAAGTAATAGATGTGGAATAAAAGTCATATTTGTTACTTTGATATTTTAATGAAGTATCAAAAGAGAACCGAAACCTGTAAGAAATGTCTTAATTTGTCCAAACAGTGTTTTATTCATGGTCACCCCAATACTACAGCCAACTGTTGTCATTTTGCCTGATTTTTCATTTGGCATATTACAAAACAGCGAACGTTTTTAAACAGACGACGCCATTTGTAAACGGCGAATTCACTCAAAATGCCTGCGACATAAATAAATAATGCAATTAGGTCCAAACGTTTTCGTCATTTATAGTCTATCTATAATATAGCATTTCATGAGAGAATAGAGCTTAATAAATTTATTAATGTAAGTTATAGAATATTGAAGTATTTAAAGAATGTAAGTAAGTGTTATGTTTGATGGTGCCCCCTAAACTACATACTTAATTAACGTTAATTTATGTGCAAACTTCACATAAACCATCTACTAAATAGTTCGAATAAAGCTTAAACATTTGGTTTGTACAGGTGAGCCCGATCTTAAGTTATAAATTGCAACGATGAGTGGCATTGATTTTTTGTATATTATGTACTTATTTTACCTATATTTTAATATACTCTTACTAAAAATATAACATTGTCATTTCAATAAGAAAGGTTAGCGATCTTGAAATGTCATTCCATTCATTTTAAACTTGCCTGAACAATATCAAAGTTCGTTAATTGTCATTTGACCAAGACTTCAGGTCGACAGAGCTCCACCCCCAATTTGTTTAGCATTTTTTAGTTCTCAATGCAAAAATCACGGGGTTATATAAGTTTGACTTATCTGTCTGTCTGTCTATGCTCTTTATAGTTCCAAAGGCTTAGGCCGCGCTACGGTTTTTTCCCGCAAGCGGTAAATTGCGAAACCGCGAAACCACCCTTTGAGTTTGAGTTTGGCGCGGTTTTTTTTCGTTAAGCATTCTGTAACAAAACGCGGTTTTAAGATCAGTCGCGGCCGCTTTCATTGGTTTCTTTAACTCACAAAATCAGCCGGTTAAAACCCGCGGTGATTTAGCCGTAGTGCGGCCTAAGCCTTAGACTTAGCTTCATTTGCATTGTATAGAGACGATTCAAAAGTATTACAAATGTAATCTACATGAATAAAAAATATTGACTTTGACTTTGACTTTGACTGATTTTATAGATATTAGATTTTTTTGTTAGAAAGCCATTTTTCCCTCGTTTGCTTTGCGGCCGCGCACGTGACTTTACGTCAAAACCGGCCAAGTGCGAGTCGCCCATGAAGGGTTCCGTAGTAGCAAGTAACATAATATAAAAGTTTATATTGGAGTTGATTGAATTGATTGAATTAAAGGTAAATGCGGTTTACGATTTATGACGTATTAAAAAAAAATACTGACTACATCTCGTTAAAACCAATTTTCAATGGAAGTTGACATGGCAATGTGCCTACATATTTTTTTTTAGTTTTACCATTCTCTCTTACTTTAAAAGTTAAAATTACACACATTTTACCACTTTGAAATCATTCGCGCTATTGAAATTGGAAAAAAAGTATAGTAGAATCTTTAATGTTATTTTATTATAGATTATTATTGACTGACAGACCGACACTCTGATTTTGTAACACAAGTGCTTGAGCTACCAGAATCATAGTAATGGATGTGACTTTGCCCAATAATATATATGTCACCGTAAGATTGTAAAAATCGTTAGATTACAATCTATCTCGACAGATTGTGAACCGTAACATTATGATTGCAATTTAACGCATTATTTTTCGCTATATTGTAATCTATCGAAGGGAATCGGTCATATTGCGAACTGACGTAGAACGAAATGCATCTCGCGCGCTGATTGGTTGAGAGTTATGTGCCCCCCGCCGCCCCGTCATTCGCCATATTTGTTTGTTATTTCGTTTGTTGTCTTAATACTATTAATATATGGTATGTTTAAAGGACTTAAAAAATTTTTTTAAGAGTTTCGTAAAATTTTCCAATTTTCATTTGTGTTAAAAGACAAAATAATTGTTTCATTTTATTGTAATTTTCAATTAAAATTTTGAGTGTTTGAAGAATAAATATTTTGGTACAATTATTTCTCAACATGTCAGGATTATTGATTACCTAGTAAATAGTAAATAAATACTTGAAGATTTTTTGAAGTGCATTTATTTTATTTAAATTACATCTCTATTTCTTTAAATAAAAGACGGTTTCACTTCGATAGATTACAATAAAGCGAAAAATAATCCGTTAAATTGTAATCCCAAGTTACGATTCACAATCTATCGACAGTTTACAATCTTTCGAGATAGATTGTAATCTAACGATTTTTACAATCTTACGGTGACATATATATTTAGCTGAGTATGTCCATTTTTTACAAGTGAACGTGACCTCCGCAGATAGTTATTAATATAAACACATCTTTTTACTAAACCGTTAAACAGTCATGTATGTATTGCCAATTTTTTGCGCACATTTAAACCATTTGGCTCAAAATATTTTTTTATGACATAATCATAAATCTACTTACGACGACCGACGACCTCGGTGGCGCAGTGGCTAAGGTAGGCGACCAAAGCGCGAAAGGTTCCGGGTTTGATTCCAGGTCGGGTCGCTTGGAAAACGAACTTTTCTAGATTGACTTGGATCTGGGTGTGCTGGGCTGACGCCCAAGAAGGGCAAACCTTACAAGGGAAAACCTTAGTTTGAGATCAGGTGATTGGTGTGGTTGTCTGGCACATTTATTTACTGGAGTTGTCTTCTATCGGGATCATTTGTTATTTTAATACCTTGCTGTAATAATTTTACCTTTCATTTCACTTACAAAAGTAGCAATGAGGTTTAATTTGACAAGGTACCTACTAATAATAACGTAATACATCTATGTTATAAATTCCCTTTGCATGGATTCCTTCAAAAAGAGCGTTTCTTTATATTGCACTTAAAGATTGACCGCATCCCACCTGATGTTAAGTGGTAATGAGGTCCTAGTTTAAGGACGAAAAGAACAGCATACTAAAGCTGTTACTGGACTGGTCGCCCTTACCTTGAAGGCTTGATCCTTGCTATTAAGGTAGCACCCTCCAAGAGCTCTGCAAACCTTACTCAGACGCAGGAACACAACAACACAGAAGCGATTGTTATTTAGCTGCGGTCTTCTGTAAGCTGGAGGTATTTCACCAGTCAGGCTGCTTCAGTTCGACAGATAAATCGCTACGCCCTACCTCTCTTAAATATTGCGAAAAGATACATTCATACAGGCTATACTATACAATACACAGGGAAGTCTTAACCAAAATACCTATAATAAGCAAGACGAATTGAAAATGGTGGGCAAACAATATCTGCGCAACATACAGGAATGTAATGCGAGTATGATTGTATGTTGCATCGAACCCAAATGTATTGGCACGAAATCATTACTTCTAGTTGCAAACGTAAATAATCATTTTTACAACAAAAATACCGACTGCCGTACCCATTTCTCGTCATCTACTATTTTCTCTACTTTAGGTTGTCTGGGAGATATCCTAGCTTCCTAGCGGTAAGACCGCCTAAATTGTACTAAAATTTAGGGAGCGTTCAAGTATTACGTAGGTAACGCAATTTTGACTTGAAGGTAATGTCTTAGGTCGGCACAGGGGTGTTCGAATATTATGAGAGATAGGGGTAAAACCGACCATACATAAAAGTATGTAGTCGGTACGAACGTGTCGCGGGCACAGCTAGTAAAAAAAATGTTAGATTTTTTGCATTGATAAGACTTTGTAAGATTGTTACAATATAGTATTGACGAAATCATCAGAAACTCTGATTATCGGCCAGAACAAAGCTCACTCAGCTAACGCAATAACATGCAGCGGTTTGCGGTGAACGGGGACCTTGAGATAGACGTGTGAACTGCAACGAAGCTAGATTTCGTGTTGCAGGAAGACTGGGAAATGTGGCACTTCGGAAAAAGACTAGAATAAGAATAAAAAGTTTTTTAGTATCACACACAATCATTATACAGGTTGTTTGCACGGAATAGTAGTCCGCTGTTAAATTGTATAAGCCAAATAACAATCACTTCGATGTTGTTGTGTTCCTGCGTGTGAGTTAGGTTTCCAAAGCTCTTAGGGGGTTCTACATAAGTAGCAGGGGTCAAGCCTTCAAGGTAAGGACGACGACTGTACTTGTCGCCCTCAAGCTAACTCATTACCACTTTATATGAGGTGGGATGAGGTCAATCTTGAAGTGCAATAAAGAAAATCATTGGTAGATTTTATTATTTTTATAGTACTAAACGCCGTACTAGCGAACTTTAAATATTAGAAACAGAATTTTTTTATCTCCCCTTGCGATGCGGGAATCGAACCCACGACCTTCACGTATCGCGCGTGCTCCTCTTACCAACTGAGCTAACCGCAAGTTATCGTAGGCGATGAAATTTTTCTGCTGTATCAACCGTTAGCCTCCGGTATGTGCCCTCTGCCGAATATGTTTAGAACTACATACTTATCGGCCCATGGTACATTCGTTGCAGAAATGTTTACAATACGTGAAGGTCGTGGGTTCGATTCCCGCATCGCAAGGGGAGATAAAAAATTTCTGTTTCTAATAACATCATTGGTAGTTAGAATTCAATAAAAAAAACAGTACACAGCCCAGAGTGGTGTGTAACCTACTTTTGACTGAACATAGGTATTCATCTTTTTCACTTAAATATCAATAATTGTAGTATCCTGTTGGTGTGCTTATAAATAATTAAATAAATACATTTGTGGGCAATTCACAAAAGTCGATTTTCCGTTATTAATCGTAACTAAACATAGAAGTACCTACCCACTAGTTTTATCTAACGCTTCTATAAATACGACTACAACTTTTTAAATTGGCCGAATTAAATCGACAAGTATGCGACCTTAAACTTTGATGGACTGTGAATCGATAGAGTACGAATACAGTTTATTCATTCAACTATCGATAAGAATACTCGGGCTTGCCCTTCGTGCTTAAGTGAATGAATGGGTTACTTAGATCCAAGGGCGGATTCAGCCCAGAACATAGTCGTACTCAACTCACAGACTGAATTTCTTGCCGGTATCTTCTCTTTAGTTATAGGTTCCGAACCGGAGGTAGCTTCATTTGCTTTATATAGAGACTATTCATAAGTATTACTAATGTAATCTATGTGAAAAAAAAGATTGACTTTGACTTTGACAGAAGATATAATTATAACAAAAGTTAAGGTAGAATGTACATATTTTACGTGAGGTTTTATTTTGTATGAGGGAGCGTTCAAGTTCTAAGAAACGCGATTTTTGAAGATATTTGCAAATGTACCGCAACTTAACGTTTATCCGTTTCTCCCTTAGCGTGGTCGTCTTTTTTTAAAAAAGGGGGCTTTCAAAAAGAAAGACGATCACACTAATACAATCGAGGGATTACTCTGAAACTGTAGGGAAACTAAAAGGGTTGCCAATTTGGGAGTTTCATTTCTTAATTTTTGATTGTAACGCATCGTAACGGTTTGAAAATCATCCCCCAAATTGCGTTAGGTAATACTTGAACGATCCCAAATCCATAATAAATGGATTACGAGCTTAAGCACTAGATCACAGTGGTCGTAACTTAGTTATTTGTCGCATATCTTTTGAAAATTAAAAGTATAATAACACTAGCTGTGCCCGCGACTTCGCGTGGTTTTACCCCTTTCTGCCCTAATATTCGAAACAAAAAGTAGTCTGTATTGGTAGTCACAAATATAGCTCGAAACTTGGATTAAATCCAAGTTTCGAGCTATATTTGTGCCAAATTTCATATCTCTAACTTCAAAAATATATTTTTCCATATAAACTTTCAAAGGTGGTATTACCCCCCTCCCCCCCTTTTTTTTCTAATAAAAAGTAGCCTATGTCCGTTCTTGAGATTCAACATATACCTACCTATACCAAATTTCATCAAAATAGGTTGAGAGGTTTAAGCAGGAAAGCGTAACATACAGACAGACAGACAGACAAGAGTTACTTTCGCATTTATAATATTAGTAGGGATTACCCACAGTAATAATAAACATAATAGTTAAAAAACTAAAAAACACACTTTAAGTCACGTGACAAGATAACGCTTTATTCGCATTCCAAGTGAGTTGGTTGCGATTTTGAGAATTAAAAATTGCTGTCCGTCTTCGTATCTGAAATATTTCGTTTTTGAAAAATATTTTTGTAGATTTTTATGATTTTTATACTATACTATGCACTAGAGTTCGCTAGTGCAGCGTAAATAATCATAAAAATTGATTAACATGCTAAGGTGTCTTCGATTCCGTGGTTTTCAAACATTTCTGCAACGAATGTATCACGGGCCGATAAGTAGTTGTAGTTCTAAACATATTCGGCAGAGGGCACGCAGGCTAACGGTTGATACAGCAGAAAAATTTCATCGCCGATAACTTGTGGTTAGCTCAGTTGTTAGAGCAGCACGCGCGATACGTGAATGTCGTGGGTTCGATTCCCGCACCGCAACGGGAGATAAAAAAACTGTTTCTATAAAATATTTTTCTCTTAGATAGTCTATCCATACTAATATTATAAATGCGAAAGTAACTCTGTCTGTCTGTCCGTCTGTTACTCTTTCACGCCTAAACGGCTGAACGGATTTTGATGAAATTTGGTATAGGCATAGGCTACTTTTTATTAGAAAATAAGGGGGGGATGGGGGTAAGGGGGGGACTTTTGAAAGTTTATATGGAAAAAATTTTATCTTTGAAGTTAGAGATATGAAATTTGGCACAAATATAGCTCGAAACTTGGATTAAAATATAGACTACTTTTTGTTTCGAATATTAGGGGAGAAAGGAGTAAAACCGACCATGAAAGGATGTAGTCCACGCGGGCACAGCTAGTTTGGATAGAAGTATACCTAAGCACAAAATGCAAAGATACATGTCTCATATTTTTTAATGTTCTGACTAACATATTTAATTTTAATACTACTTGCCCATTACCAACAAGGTCAAAACGTTGCATCGAATTCATAACTATCTGGAACTGATCGTGAATTCAAAGATATTTACACTAGACTTGCGACAAGTGGCATCATGTACAGTCGATGTCAGATATATTGGAGCAGACAAAGTGACCAAAAACTTCTGAACATTTAAAAATGTCAATAAGTTCCATACACTACAAGTTATCATTAATATCAAATATTCATTACTTCAGTAATATCAGAGCAGATGCCACTAACATCTGAACACTCATAACGTCAATATGTGTCACGCACGTCATGTGTCTCATTTAGCTACCTGTGTAGATGAGTGTTCAGATATCATTGGTTAGTTGTGTGTATAGAAATTATTGACTAGCATTGACTCAGATATTCAATACTCAATACTCAATATTTTTATTGCATCTTTAGTGTTTACAAGGCGGTAACTTAAAATTAGATCACTAAATACTTTGTAAGGGCACTGCAATTAGAGAGAGGAAGCTCATTTTTTAACATAGCTAACACGATCTTTGATATAAATAAAATATCTATAACAGAAAGAAAACAAAAGAACATATACATTGGAATTAAAGTTATTATAGATTAATTATTACATTATTAATTATATGTATGTGTTAATGCTACTCTATTTTAAATAATACCAGATAGGTATTCACTTATGGTATAGTACGATTTTTTAATTAGGAATTGTTTCAATGTTTTTATAATTTTTTTGTTATTTATAGATAATAAACTACCTAATACTATCAAAGAAGAACTTTGATAGTATTAGGTAGTTTATTATCTATTTTGATCGACATAACTGAAGTAATGAATGTTCAGATATTAATGGTAACTAGTAGTCCGTGGAATTTATTGTCATTTTTAACTGTTAAGTAGTATTTGGTCACTTTGTCTGCTCCGATATATCTGACGGCGACTGTACATAGATCACTCTTATGTAGGTCATATGCATTGTTTTTATTGATACTAATGGTCCATGGATATTGGTACAATTGAAAATTCGTATATCATGTTGCATGCATATCGGTTGACGAGAGTTATTGTATAAAATATTACATGACTAGCTATGCCCGGGACTTCATTCGCGTGTACACGTTTTCTTTGCCGGCTTTGCTTCTATTTCCCCAAATACATAAATAGTAGTCCATATTTTAATCCAAGTTTCGAGATATATTTTTGTCAAATTTCATAAATCTAACTAAAAAAAAATTTACCACAAACAATTTTCAAGGGTGGTACTACCCTAATCCCCCCTTATTTTAAAAACAAAAAGTAGCCTATGTCCGTTCTATATATTGTTTATTATATTAAAGAACATCATCTATAACGAGAAAATAATGACGTAGCCTGTGGTGGATTTACCCCAAGACCCGGTAGGCCCTAGGTCGGCCAATTTAGGGGCGGCCCCAAAAATAATCAAGTACTTAATTCGCAATTAATTGCTAAAAGTCGATTACACTCGTGTAAAAGTTATCATTACCAAATATGTCAAATTGGCAGAGTATGTTAGAGAAAATAATTGGTTGTAAAAACTTATATTGGTTGTACAATATTATAATTATTCCTTTTGAAATGATTGAGATGTAGCAGTAGTTACACACATGTATAACTATCTTCCTATGTGCCGTACTGTATTTAACGTCAGTCTTATTAAAATATAGTCAGTGTTTATTCAACATTCAACTCTTTCATTTCTAGATTCTAGAAAAATGTCCACGCGGACGAAGCCGCGGGCGGCCGCTGGTTAATTATAAAACTATCGGCCAGCTATTTTACTTGAGATATTTAGAAACTACTCATCTCTAGTGTTGCCCAAATGCAAGAACAAGACGAGACTTAGCCAGTCTTGGTCTTGGTCTTGCGCCAATACACCTGGTCTTGGTCTTGGTCTTGGTCTTGGTCTTGGTCTTGCAGCAAGAGTCTTGCAAGTCTTGCAATTACCTACGCCCTGTGGCGGCAATCAAATAGTGTCAAATGTTATAATTTCGGCGCGGCGGCAACGATTGTTTTAGATTTCAAAAGAAGCCGCCGGCGCATGTATCATAACCATGTACTTCCGAAAAGCGGCAAATTTCTTTGAGAAGTAAGTACAAAACCTTTGATGCCGCATTATCAAAATGCCGATGGTTAAAACATAACTATGCATGCACTCAGTTTGGTTTTAATAGATATTTTTTTATTCGCTATGTTTATGGTATTAGTCGTAATGCGCATAGGTCCAGTTTTTCATATTCTTTGATACAGTTTTTTGCGTCTCATAGAATTCCTAAGCGTACCTACCTATACACCGAACTGTTACACCTAACTACTCCGTGAAATAGCGCTAGCCTAGTCCTAGCTGCAAGACGCAAGAGTCTTGCAGGCTATGTCTTGTTCTTGCTCAAGTCTTGCACGGTCAGTCTTGGTCTTGGTCTTGCTAAAAATACGCGGTCTTGTTCTTGGTCTTGGTCTTGCAAAAACGCAAGAACAAGACCAAGACTGCAAGACCAAGACTGAATTTGGGCAACACTACTCATCTCTAGTAAATATATGAACGTCAAAAGCACATAAGTATATGCTTCAACAAAATACTTTAACCGGTATTTTTGATCGGAGCATGATTAAAGCGATGATTAGTCACAGTGCTAAGTAAATGGCTAATTAATTACACTTTGCTAATTATAAATTCCGCAGTTCTGGTTATTGGGAAGGCCAGGTGTCTATTGTCACGTTCACCTATTTAATGCTCGTTAGATTACTATTATAGTACCCGTAAGGTGCTCCCACAGCCGTTAGAAAATATCTGTACTAAACATTTTCTAACACAAACACAGTTACAAACAAATGTTGTCAATTGTTACATTTTGTTAGGAAATGTTTTTTTAAATTACACTTCAAGATTGACCTCATCACACCTGATGTTAAGTGGTAAAAGGTCCTACCTTAAGGGCGACATGTAGGTACAGCATAATAAATCTGTTACTCGAATTGTCGCTCTTAGTCGCTACCTAGACCTGAGACAATATAAAAAAGTTCGTTTCCCATATTGACGCGACCGGAGATCGAACCCGGGACCTAAGAGTTGGCGCGACACCAAAGTCCAGCGCGTTCGCCTCTCAGCTAAGAAGATCGAGGATTATAAACGCGGTTTGTAAGAATGTGTAAATGTTTTTTACTATTTCACGAAAAATCTGCTGAACATAATTGGATGAAGTTTACTAGAAAGAAAGATGACTTACTAGTTAAACAAAAAGGATACTTTGCATCCTAAAATAACGGGCGTAAAGTCGCGGGCAATAGCGAGTTCATAATATATGTTAGTAGGTATGTATAGAGATAAATATAATATGAAAATAAAATTCTGGATTTAATATAAACTTTCTTATTAGTTCTTTTATAAGTTTTAGGTACCGACCTATAAACATAACAATTAAAAATTTCACGCATTAGATTTTGAATTTAAATAAGATCTATTTCTAATAGAAAAAGTATATCAGATATATTGGTTGATAATAAAAAAACCTTTCTTTTCTAAAAAATAGATAAAATAAAGCGTGTAAAAAAATGAACTTGTTTTTGCGTTAATGATTGTTTTTAATTTTTTTTTCCATAACAAAAGTGTTTAGTAACATGTTTTTTGAGAAACAAAATAAAATAAGTTTTTACAAATAAAAATATTATATTATTTTACATAATATGAAAATACTGACCTTAATTCCTTAAAATAAAAAACAAAAACTAAACTTTCACTAAACTAGTCCTCGGTTGAAAAAACCTCATCCTCTTACTGTCCCATCACCAAAAAAACTTAAAAAAAAAACAAAACTTCATTTCACATTCGATAAAAGTTTCAACTGTCACGTAAACTTTTTTAAAAGTATTCGAAAATTAATTGTAAAAAAACATCAGTCAAAGAAATTATCGGTGTTAATCCTTCGTTTTTTTTGTCACCAAACTTTGTTTTACAAGTTTGCCCTAAGTTTTTCGCGCGTACTCAGCGACCGGGCGACGCGGCTCACGTCAAGTTACGAAATGTAATGCTCTAACCTTATGCACTAAAGGAATAAGCGAACCATACTGGCCGGTGCGGACTGCTCGTTCGGCCATGCATTCGGTATCTTACCGGACAAATCCGGACTAAGGAGATGACATTTTATGTTTTGTAATCACGTCGCAATTTTAAAAAACATTAAAACACCGACCGATATGTTTAAAGGTTTTTATTACAGCTAAATTTGAAGCCTGCAATACCTTGAAGTTAGCTCAGTTGACGAATATTTTTTTCTCTTTTTAATTTTTTTATTAAATGACTACCTACTTCTTTACTGCCAGTAGGAAATGGCGAACACATAAAATTAGACAGGATTACTAGAATCATACCTTATTTAAATTTCAAATGATCCGCAATTAGAATGTTTTAAATGTAAAGTAAAATGTATGTGGACAAAAGCAATATCTATGTTACCTACGTATTTCGCTAAACTGCATATGAAAAAAAAACTTTTCATATTCATTTAAACATTAATTAGAAACTAAATGTTTTTAAATATAAACGATGAAAAAGTTCAATACAAATGAAATAAAAATTGATCAAGGAAATGTTTCAGGAACAAAAAAACTGTTTTGGTTAAATTAGAATTGATACTGCAGAATAACTGCTATTGTTGAAAAGAAAAACAGAAAAAGTTCAACATACAAATAACATCTCTTTAGATGTAATCCAAATACATAATATGGACATACGTAGGTACTTTTACCAGATGTCACCATGTAGCTTCCTTGGTCCAAAGTGTTCTACACATAACTAGTTAAAAGTTAGGTACTGCTACTGTAACTGATCTGCTGAGTTTCTTACCGGTGTCTTCTCGGTAGATATAGGTTCCGAGCCGGAAGTAGAATCACTTTGCATTGTATTCAATGACGATTCAAAACTGTTACATGTAACCTACTTGAATAAAGAAATATTTGAGTTGATTGATTGATGGTAGCTAGACTACGTGGTGGTATCTGGTAAAAGTCATGGCTAAAGTTAAAATAAACGAACATTATGTTGTGTGTTGCAACAGCATACACGTATATACATACATAGCTCTATTTACCATACTAATTTAATTAAAAACTTGAAACTTATAATTAGGTATTCAGAAGCTAGATAGATGGGGTAGTAGAATAACATGAAACTTTTTTGACGAAATAAAGAAAAAAACTTAATTACTAACCAAACTATAGTGATCACTTACTACATAGTATAAAACAAAGTCACTTTTTCTGTATGATACTATAATGTTGAGATCTATAAATATACTTAACGGATTTTGATGCGATTTTTTTGACAGATAGAGTGACGTATGGGTAAGGTTTATATGTATTATCTATTTATTTATTATTTTGGATTGCCAGAGAAAGTCACATTAAAAAAAACTTAAACATTAACGTTCACAATATACGTACAAAATGTAATAATCTTTTGAAGGCAGTCACATTATGCTTAAACCAAAACGAATTAAATACTAAATTAAATTAAGAGTAAAAATTTTGAGAAATGGCCCAATAAATTACAGATACATAGATATAAATATATAGGGGTAAATATATATAACAACAATATTTTCATCAGCAAAGTATGGTACCTACTCTTCCCTTATCAACTCGTGGATTTTCAATTTAAACTGCCGGAGAGAGTCGTAGAAAATATCGACTTTGCTCTTGCAATACAGCTTGTTATAAGCATCAGTCAGTCGGTACAATACAGCGTGTGTCTGAACGTTTGTGCGGGCAAGTGGCTTACTGAAAAGTGGAGCTGGGTTGCGTGAAACTTTGCGAGGAACTGTTATATTTATTTTACTGAGAATTTGCGGACAATCTATACTTATTAATGTACATAATAGCCAAAAACTTCATTTGTATTTACTTGCACCCGGGAAAGCTAGGGCGGCTAATACAACTAAAATGAAAAAAATCCGTCAAGTCGTGTAAGGTGTAGCAAAGCTTTTTTAAAAGTGTTTCATTTAGGCACCAAAAAACCCACCATTTTAATTAACTAGAAAGTTGTATAAACCTGGTGTCACTAACACAATCACCCACCACAAATCAAATGACGACACAACAGAAAAATGGACACACATGCATATTCTCGAATTAAATTACCCTCTTTTCTTCAGCATTTGGGTGAATACGTCAAGAAGACAGCAGCACCGAAAGGAGTAACGAAAATTATTGAAAAAAAAACAAGAAACTTGTAAAATAACCCGTTTAAAGTCAGTGAACTTTTGAAAAACATGCCACTAATTGATCAATTATTTTTTTGCAAAACTAGTAAATCACTTTGTTCGTGACCACACGATTAAAATAATCCGAAACGTCTATTCATGAGTACCGTTATCGAAAATCGACTTAATAAATCATCTTACTTGGATACGTTAATTTATAAGTATTTAAAACATATCTACGCAAATAGGCACATCAGACATCGTCGTTGTAGAAAACAGTCTGTTTTTACTTTATACCTTAAGTATTAACAAGGCAAAGGGTTAAAATACTTTAGAATTCCGTATCTGTAGGAGAGATGGACAACTTTTTGTCCGTCTGTCTATCGAGTTAATGTTTTTCAGAAACGCGGAGAGTTTAAAGTTGATATCAAATCAAATATAAATAGCTCATGATTTTAGTCCATGCAAAAGCAAGCTCATAAGCAACCTCCAAAGATACAGTCAATATTTTTGACTGGAGCGATGGAGTAATGGTTAGAGTTTCCGATGGCGAACGAAGGGTTGTGGGTTCGAACAAACATTTGCGTTTGTTCCGTTTCTGGGTGTTCAGTAAAGTATTTAACTATTTTATTTATTTATTTATTTTATTTAATAACTTTATTGCACAAATGTACAACAGGTGGACTTAATGCTAGGGGCATTCTCTACCTGTCAACCCTTGGGTCATGCAGATAGTTTGTATATGGGTGCGGTAACATGGGAGAAAAAAAAGAAATCATTTTAAACAACAATAAATTAAGCATTAAAAATAACATTACGGTATCTTTTAAATATACGATAATAATACACATACTATATAAATTAATTACAATATAATGTATAAAATATGAAGGTATACTTAGATTTACATAATATTAATAATTTATATATAAAAACAAATATCTACATAACTATAAATTCAGAAGATAAATAAATTGGTTCAGCAATTGACAAATTCATGACTATCATTACTTGTTAGCGAGAGAGAAGAAGTATTCACGAACTTTATTTTTAAAAATTCCCTTAGTCAGGGATTGTCGGATATCAGCGGGCAGAGCGTTCCAAAGCCGAGCGGCTTGCACAGTGAAAGACTTAGAGAAGAAGTCACTTCGATGTCGAGGAATGTTTAAGCTTAGGTTGTCTGAGGAGCGAAGAGATCGGTCATGAGATTGACAGAGATATTGAAATTGTTTTGTTAGATAGGATGGGGACAATGGATTGTGAAGAATAACTATTAATGATGGTTCCAACATTAGTTCTAGTTTCTGAAACACTAGTTCTTAAACTACTCATAATGTTTGGGATGTAACTTGATTATTATTATTTAATTTATTTTGAAATCAAATTCTTTATAGTACTCTACAAAGATCTATAGTCATAGAATTAAGCAAGAAAAAAGATCTAAGTCGATTTTTTATTTTAATAGTACTTTACGCCGTACTAGCAAGAAGAAGAACTACTACTAGGTAGGAAGAGCAGCACGCGCAATACGTGAAGGTCGTGGGTTCGATTCCCGCACCGCGAGGTGAGATAATATTTTTCTGTATTTAATATTTAAAGATCAAAGTCATCATAAGTAAATAAAAAATCTAAAAACTACTTTTTTTTCAAAATTTAACATTACAACAGGTTCACAAGCCTGATCAGCATATTTCTATTTGATTTTTTTAATTATATACTATGCTTATGAACATTACAATTCCACATATTATTTATATATCTACAAACAAATACACAACGTAAATAAGTAAAACGTAATCCTCTTCATTTTATATAAGTGAAAGTATTTTTGGATATATGGGTATTTGTTACCCTTTCATTAAATACTGTGGAATAGTTTAGATATATTTTTAAGCTAGATAGATCAGATATTAAAATACTTTACACGTAAATTAAATAAGTAGTATTAAAAAAAATAAAAAGTTTTTTAAAATAATGCATAAATAGTTTTTTTTTTCACAAAAATAATGACGAATAAATTGAAATAAAATCTGGTAGAGTATATAATGTAAAATATTTTAAGATAAAAGGCTAATTCACAAACGTCAGAAACCATTCCGACACGGTATGGATGTCTGGATGTTTTGCATCTATCCAATTGTTTATGTCAAGAAAAAGATAAAAAAACAGTTTCCGTTTTCCGAATTCGGGTCCGATTACAACGTTTTGTAAATAGGAAAGTAGAAAAAATGTGTAAACGATTTTGTGGTTACGACGATTTATTGTAACAATCAGGCGTTTGAAATGTCAGCGAAATGAATTTGAAACTATCTGCATAACCCAAGGGTTGACTGGTAGAGAATGCCCGTAGCATTAAGTCTGCCTGTTGTACTTATTTGTGCAATAAAGTTTTTAAATAGATAAATTGCTCACGTATACAACTAACTATAAATTAAAGTTAAATATATTTAGTAAGATTAATTATTAATAACACAGAATAATAAAAAAAATACAAATACAATTTACTTACAAAAAACAAATTAATCCAAAACTTTGTAGCCTGAACTAACCAACAACGGCTGGTTACTAATAAAAAGTCCCGTTCGTCTCCTAGATCTCTAATAGTTGGTCGCCCTGACCCGCTCGGCCTCTCATAGCGATGATGATTAAAATCCATCATTAATACGCCTTGACCGGACGAGCGGCGCATTTTAATTTTATTGTTCTAAGACATCTTACATTTTGTGAAAAATGTTTTATTTGTAACTTAGTAACTTAACAGTAGGTACTGTTCAGAAATATTTAAGTTATTTTATATTCCACATATTTTATTTACATTTTGTAAATCATTAATGATACGTAAGAAACAATTTTATAATTGTTTATTATATATGTTGATTCTGTGATGTGATATTTTTATTAGGTATTATAAATATTAAACACTGATTGGACACGTAAGTACCTTTATTAGAAAGGGAAGAGGGAAACCCCATGGGCACCTAACTAATCAGTTTTTTGTATTTTGTACATTATTAATGAGACCGAATTAAATAATTGTGGATTAAACTATCTTCTTAGCAATTCGGGTTAGGATAGGAACGACACGTCGGGTCAGGTTAGGAATAGGGTTACGTTCTTAGGTTTTTTTTTTATATTGCACTTCAAGATTGACCTTATCCCACCTGATGTTAAGTGGTAATGAGGTCCTAGCTAAGGGCAAAAAGTACAGCATAATAAAAATTACTGGACTTGTCGCCCTTACCTTGAAGGCTTGACACCTGCTACTAATGTACCACCACCCAGGAGCTCTGGAAACCTTACTCACACGCAGGAACACAACAACACAGAAGTGATTGTTATTTGGCCGCGGTCTTCTGTAAGGTGGAGGTATTTCACCAGTCGGGCTACTCCAGTTCGGCATAAATATTAATTATTTTTTTAAATTCCTAACCTAACCCGCGACCGGGTTAGGTTTTCGGATCAGGTTTGGAATAAACGGTCGTTTTTGCTCCGGGGTTTAAAAATAGTCCCGGCTGATTTCGTCCATGGCGACCAATCTCATTGAGATGAACCAATTACCTACGCAGGACTTGATTTATGCAATGCCTACTTAACACATTTAATGCCCCATTCCAATATTTTACGACTCGTTATGTGTCAAAAACGACTATCCGCTTTTCTCCAACCGACTACGAGTCGTTAATTCTAATTTCAAATTTCTTTCCACACCAGCTGTCATCAGTAATCCGTCAGTCGTTTTTAGCTTACGCCTCGTGTAATTTTTACTATCCGTATCAAGAACGGATTGTTAAATATTGGCACCAGGCCTTAATTAACACCTTAAACTTTTTTATTGTGACACGTGAACAAGAAATTCCTAACGATAATGGCAGTTTCATGACTCAAATGAAGGTACGCATTTGGTCAATAACGAGTTACGCCACAATTAGACAATAGACACATGCGTCAATTAAATATAGGTTACTAATTCGATATCCGAGTATAAACCAAACCTACTTATTTAATCTGTGGATTAATTGGAAATACCGCTAAAATCTAGACTGACCGAATAGTTCAGTGGTGAGAGCTTTGAACAACCAAGAGTGGGTTCTATGTAGAGTTGCATATACATTAAATTTCAAGCTTCTAGCTTTATATTTTTTTATATTTATTACACACAATATTTCAAGCCCCTATTTTGTCGAAACGGCGGAAGCGGAAATGCCTACCGCACGTCACTCTCCGCGGGGAACGGAACAGTCAGGGGTGTGTCGGGCTCGCACCGACCTAAAACCCCCTCGGTGGCCAACGCTGCGCTGTTCTGGGGGAGTCAGAATCCCTTGCGGACCCTAGACTGACTCCCCCACAGCGCCTACCGCTAAGCGGGTTACCTCGCCGCGCATAACGCGACATTTCATGCCCCATTTTAACCCCTTAAAACCTGGTTTTAGCGCCAACAGATAGACAGACATAATTGCTTTCGTTTATTACAACTAATGCTTCAATGTTTTAAAGTATAAAAGCTCAAAACAGTTTTTTTTTCAAAAATTCTGACCTAACATTTCTATTTCTTCACTTACTGCCATACAGATATTTTTTTTAATGCACTCCAAGATTGACCTAATCCAACCTGATGTTAAGAATTTATGTAGTAATGAGGTCCTTTTTTTTTTTTTTTTTAACGGGAAGAAATGCGTGACGCACCGTACCGCCACCCGAGGGAGAGTGGCGGCGTGTGTGGGACTCTCCCGCCCTCAGAAGGGCAGGCCTACCCACTAAAACTCCCCGGTGGACCTCTTCGCCCTTAACGGCGGCGCTATGGGAAGCAGTAAAACCATTACCACCACAGCACCGCCAGGCGGAATGGCCGCTTACGCGGCCCCGTCTCCTCCCCCCTGGATGGTCGGGGGGGTAAGCGGAGAAAGCCGATCCACTGAACTATCCCCGCCTCGCACTGGAGACCGTAGGTGCAATGCCGACTGGGGTGCCCTCACACCACCAGCCGGCCGGTCTCCATGCGGTAGCATGGCGCGGTCATACTGGCGCCGCGCTCGTAGCCGCCGTCTTCTACGGTAGGCGGGGGCGGACGGGTTGTCCTCCCGCTCTCTTTCGGCTGCTTCCTTCCGCGACATTGGTAGTAATGAGGTCCTAACTTAAGGGTGACAAGTACAGCATAATAATAGCTGTTACTGGACTTGTCGCCCTTACCTTGAAGGCTTGACCCCTGCTACTAATGTAGCACTAGCAACCCCCAAGAGCAAAGCACAACAACACAGAAGTGATTGTTATTTGTCTGCGGTCTTCTGTAAGGTTGAGGTATTTCACCAGTCGGGCTTTTGCTTTATTTCGAGCGATAAATCGCCATGCCCTACCTCTTAAACTTATAGTGTACACTTCACTAGTTTAAATAAATGGCACGTGCTAGGATTCGAACCTAGTAATTCACAAGGTAAAGCGTACAAGGAGCGTGCAAAATATCAAATATCAAGCATTAATGAACCTAGAATGGATACTGACGAAGCGGTTCTAAAGCGTGCTTATCGCGCGCGGAACAGAATATAGTTAAAGAATATTTATTTCGTACTATTTCACAAAATAACATTATATTAAAAGTGGGATGGGGAGTGCGTGGTGTGGTGCAGTAAGGGTTGCATTGAACAGATAGGGGGGAGCATGGCGTGATGCAGGGAGAAGGCGTGAGCATCGTTATGCGCGGCGAGGTGGGCCGCTTAGCGGTAGTCGCTGTGGGAGAGCCTGTGTAGAGTCCGCAAAGGATCCCATCTCCCCCACACTGCGCAGTGTTGGCCACCGTACTCTTAAGATAGATAGATATACTCTATTGCACAAAATCTTTACAGAAATAGGTTTTACAGAAAAATTATAGTACAATTTAGGCGGTCTTATCGCTAGAAAGCGATAAGACTTAAATAATATGTAAGTAAATAATAATATAATAATTACTCGTAGATCCAAATATACATACCTACATAAGCAGCGGGGCCGCAACCGCGTCGGGCGCGGTAGAAAACCGCTCAGTTTATTTTTATCCTTAGTCCTTTGGCACGACAATTAAAGTGCCTCGTTCATTATCATCAACGAAGCCCTGGCTACAATCTATGTATTGTAGGTACTTTGAAGTCTCACTGACATACACTAGCTGTTGTTTGACGACCTTCGTAGCCGAGAGAGAGAGACAGACGGACGGACAGACAGCAAAGCTTAGTAATAGGGTCCCTTTTTTACTCTTTGGTTAAGGAAGCCTAAAAAGGATAAACGATCAATTGTATTCCGAAATAACTCGATTAAATAAATAAATAATAAATAAATATTGGACAACATCACATAGGTACATTGCTCTTATTCTGTGGTAAGTGGCTAAAGCATTTGACAAGTGCCACTTGTGTAACAGAAATCACAAACAACGACGGTAACACAACACCCAGACCCGAGACAATATAGAAAAGTTCGTTTCCCATATTGACCCACCGGGGATCGAAGCCGGGACCTCAGAGATGGCGCTCGCCAAAGTCTGGCCCGCTCGCCTCTCGGCTACGGAGGTCGTCAATGAACGTAGATGTCTATAATGCGATCATTTTGATTGCAAAAATACACGTTCCGATACCAAAATAGATATCTAGGTAATCGATGGTCAAAGACAACTTCAAGGCAAAGTGTCCTATACAGACAACAAATCCTAATAGTGCTTAAAAGTAGCTAAAAGTCTACTCAAATTAACCGGTTTAGCAGACTTGCATTCACTACTACTAACTGGATACTCTAGGTCATATGCAGTGGCTTAGAATTTGGCCCGATTCCGAATACGGTGGTAATTATCATAAAATGTACTTTTTGTTTATTTTTATCATTATTAATTTTAAGAGAGGTAGGGCATAACAATTTATCGCTGGAACTGGAACAGCCCGACTGGTGAAATACCTCCACCTTAGATGATCGCAGCCAAATAACAATCACTTCTGTGTTGTTGTGTTCCTGCGTGTGAGTAAGGTTTCCAGAGCTCTTGGGGGGTACTACATTAGTAGCAGGGGCTAGGCCTTCAAGGTAAGGGCGACAATTAATCCAGTAACAGATTTATTATGCTATACTTGGCGCTAGGACCTCATTACCACTTAACATCAAGTGGGATGAGGTCAATCTTGGAGTGCATTGTAAAAAAAAATTACTTAAGGCAGCAATGGAAAAAATTAGAGAATCTTGTCGTTGAGATGGAATGGTTGTTGGGCCTCATAAGCCAAAGGGGTTCAAATAACCAGGTTGAGTTCAATGCCATGCCAATGCTTAGTAAAGTCATACCTTTATTTAAAAGCGGAGAAAAAAATGACCCGTCAAATTTCAGACCCATTTCAATTTTACCTACATTTAGTAAAATTTTTGAAAAAATAATTTCTGATCAGATACTAAGCCATTTTACTGTAAATAAGCTATTACATAAAAACCAATATGGTTTTACTAAAGGGAAATCTACAACAGATGCAGGAGTAGCACTCATCAAGCATGTGTTTGATGCATGGGATGATAAGCAAGATATCGTGGGTGTTTTTTGCGATTTATCAAAAGCGTTTGATTGCGTAAATCACCAAACCTTGATTTTGAAATTGCGGCATTATGGTGTATCTAACAATTCACTTGATCTAATTAAGTCATATCTGTCTGACCGTATGAGTCAGTGTGAATGGAGTTAATTCGTCCGGTACTCCATTATTAATGGGAGTGCCCCAGGGCTCAATATTGGGACCTTTGCTATTTTTAATATATATTAATGACCTGCCATTCTTTACCAATGATTTATGTGAGATAGTATTATTTGCCGATGATACTTCTCTAATGTTCAAAATTAATAGACAAAATAAAAATGTTGATGACATTAATTTATCTCTCAGCCAGGTACTCAATTGGTTTAAAACTAACAACCTTTTACTTAATGCCAATAAAACAAAATGCGTGAAGTTTTCAATGCCAAATGTAAAGCAGGTCAACACGATAATAAAAATTAATGAGGAACAAATTGAACTCATTAACTCTACTATATTTCTTGGCATAAACTTAGATTCTAAATTACAATGGTCTCCTCACATAACTTCTCTGGCTGGAAGACTGAGTTCGGCGGCATATGCTGTTAGGAAGATAAGGCAACTGACTGATGTGGAGACGGCAAGATTGGTTTATTTTAGCTATTTTCACAGCGTCATGTCGTATGGTCTGCTCTTATGGGGATCTGCGGCCGACCTACAGACTATTTTCGTGTTACAAAAGAGGGCCATCCGAGCCATTTACAAGCTAACACCACGTGACTCGCTGCGAGAATTATTCAAGGAAATCAACATCCTAACAGTCGCATCTCAATACATTTTTGACTGTCTAATGTATGTATACAAAATCTTGCATACTTTTCCTAAAAAATCTGACACTCATAGCATCAACACTAGAAATAAACACAAGCTTGCTGTCCCTAAACGAAGACTTCATAAGATTGGTAATTCATTTGTTGGTTTAAGTATAACTTTTTTTAATAAATTACCTCAAGTTATTGTTGATTTACCTTTGAATAAATTTAAGCTAATTGTTAAAGGTTGTCTTTTGAAAAAAGGGTACTACAGAGTAGAAGACTATATTAATGACACAGAAGTGTGGACCACTAACTAGTCTGTTCGCCCTCACATGAAAAATTTCACTAATTATATTTACTAATTGTATTTCTATTTATACAAACTCAGCAATAGGTACCTATTTCTTCACGTATTTGTCAACTCGCAAGTTGGCAAAATTCTTACTAGGCACGAATGTGCATTAGGACCTACAGTTTGTTTAATTTAAATATATATATTTTTTAATTTTTCTTATTACTTTGAATCAATGAATTATTTTTACAATTTACTACATTATTTTATCTAATTACTACACTGTATGTCTTAGTGCAAAACTAGTTATAAGTTCAGCTATATTTGTAATATGAACGACAGAGTTTCTTGCCGGGATCTTCTCTGTAAGTTATAGGTTCCGAACCGGAGGTAGCGTCATTTGCATTATATAGACGTTTCATAAATATTACTGGTGTAATTTACATGAATAAAAGAATATTGAATTTGAATTTGAATTTGAATTTGCCAAGAAAACCCAAGTGTGCGCTTTTTCGATAAGAACATCCCAATGAGGGTGTTCCCGCATAAAATATCCTGCCTTAAAAACAAAATTATTAAAAAAAAACAGAAAGTTATTAATTCTTGTCTAAAAAAATATAGTATAATCGTTAGAGTAATGATAACAGAGGTAGACCACACTAAAGCACAAAATATCTTAAAATGGCTCTCCTGTAACATTGCAAAAACTGCAATTTTGCCCTTCGGTGGACGAAGGTGCGATATAATTTATTATGGTTGGGAAGGTGACAAGTTAGTGACTTGCCACTTACGTAACTTTGTACGTACATTTACCTCTAGCTTAATTTATACTAGTTACATAAGTTGTGCCGGTCGACCGCAAAAAGGTAGAGGCTGTAAAAGGCATTTGCAGTAAAGGTTTATTAAACGAAAGAAATAAACTTAAGGTAACACAAAGTAAACTATAACTAACTTACAAAATACTCGAACTAAAATTAATCAATAATTAATATTTTAATTTAACAAAGATGGTCCCTGTGGTAAGGTACTCAAAATGCTGGCTGCATTACCTCGCTGACTGGCGATTGAAAAACGCTGGGCTAGGTAGCAGCCAGCCCTTGGGTCTCCTGTAACGTTGATAAGTCTTTTAAAAATATTAAAAAATAAATACCATGCGTCAGGATCCCACGGACCTAGGGTTTCAACTGCAAAAGCGACAAAATTATAATTAGATAGATAGATAGATATACTTTATTTCACAAAACTTTACAGAAATAGGTTTTACAGATTGGTTATAGTACAATTTAGGCGGTCTTATTGCTTTTAATAATTATAATTTTCTTTTACTTCTGTATATTTTGTGCTTTTCAGTTTTTCAGCCGCCTCTGCTGCTGCGCCAGCGCTCCTAATAGTCCCTGGGAGATGTGACGGTGCCAGTGTGTCTACACATGTCGCATCCCACACTAAGCCACGTCCCATCTACTAGAGAATAAGAGACATACCATCAGGCCTCATGCCATAAAAAAATGAGAGAATCTTAAAATCAGTGACACGTGTCACTTGAGTTAAAACATAAAATCCTACATAAATATTTTAATAATAATTATTGGACAACATCACATACATTGCTCTGATTCTGTGGTAAGTAGCTTAAGTAATTGTGTTACAGAAATAAGAAACAACGACGGTACCACAACACAATATAGAAAACAGACCTGAGACAATATAGAAAAGTACGTTTCCCATATTGACCCGACCGGGGTCGAACCCGGAACCTCAGAGATAGCGCGACGCCAAAGCCTGGGCTGCTTGCCTCTTGGCTACGTAGGTCGTATAGAATATGAGTCTGACTCAAATTCCATATCTAAGACCGCGAAGGTAAGTCATTCCTTTATGAGTCTAAGTCTCAAAATGTTTAATACTAGCTTTGTCTGCGACTGCGTTCGTGTGGACTACAGAATTTCGTCTTTTTTTAACTAAAGTATTTTAGCCTAAATTACTCCTTATTACATCTGCTAACTACAAGCAAAAGTCTCGTCAAAATCGGTCCAGCCGTTGCGGAGATTAGCCGGAACATACCTACAGACAGACAGACAAAAAATGTTATTGTGTTATTTGCTAGAAATACCTAGATACAATACTAAATTGATACTTTACATCCCGTAATAAGGAGAATAAAGTAGTAGCACAGTTAACAGAATACTATACTAGGTAGGTAGTAGAGCAGGCATCAGCAAGTGCTATACTTACGAAGAGTTATGTTTGCGATAAATACAGTTAGTTGTTACCGGCGGATATTTAAATAAAATTCCTATAAGAACGCCAAGATATAATATATAGGTTATCAAATGAACTATTTGTGCCGACGTAAACATTAACTTTTATCATTAGGCGTAAATAGACAATATTTAATGACTTAGGAAGTGATTCGGGTCGATTAATTGCTTACACAAACAATTTGTTTGTCTATTTGGAGACGAGGGGTGAAGACTGAAGGTGTTTGAACAAAAAAAAACGTCTAAATCCGGGATGGGACTACCTGCTAAGAACCCATGATGAAACTCATCGCCATAAGTGGTGATGTCGTGTATTTCTGGGCTAAAGTTGTGGGGAGTTGGAATTCCTTGCAGATTCCACGCTGGCTTCCCCACTGTGCCGAAACTACCCGCGCCCGAAATGTGTTAGGTCTCCCGACACGCCCCAACCTTTCGGGACTGAAGCTACAAATGCCAGCCTTACAACACGCCTGGCGTCTCCGGTCACAGCAGCGGCTTCGCTGCCTACCGCCGCTGCAGACAACCGGGGCTCTCATTCTGGCTCTCCCGCCGAGAGCCGGATGTACCTAATCTCTGAACCTACCGGCCGCAGAGGATAAGGAGGTCGGCAAACGCTATACCGCATCCTCCTCTTCCTCCGCAGCCCCACCAAGACGCAACTCGCGCCCCGCGCCACGCTCGCCATTTCCGGGTTCCGGAAGACAGGATGCCGGCAACGAAACACCGAGGTCTTGTTCTTCCTCTGCGATCCACCTTTGCCTTTGCGGGCTTGCCACTGAAAGCTCTCCGCGGCCCAGCTCGGGATCCGTCTTAGCTTCACCCTGTGTGTTATTTCAATACACAAGACCATAGGATTACTGAGCCCCTCATCGCGACAAAATGCGGAACCAAGAGAGGATTCCATATAAGTTATTCCTTACCCTTTTTTTACCGGGAGAAATGCTCCCGCACCATCACTCTCTGCCACGGGGAGACAGAGAGTGGTATGTCGGACCCTAACGGACTGAAACTCTAAGGTGGTCTTCGTCTGTGCCAGTGGAGTAGCCGGGTATCCCACAGAGCGGACGAACGCAGGCCCCCACCGCCCACCAATATTACCCTACGTCAACAATTTGCAAATGATTTCGCAACATCTTATTAGACGCGCGATCTGCGCGCGCGCATCCTTCAATTAGGAATTAGAATTATCGGAGCGTTGTCCCTAAGACGTGCTTTCGGCATACCAATGGGCAACTATTATTATTTATCTTCATTAGGGTTGACTCAAGCGTTGCTAGGTCACGAGGCCATCACATCGTCACTATGTTTACACTTGTCGGTGGTCAACTAGGGATAAAAAAAAGGTCCAGCTGACTGTGTGAGGACGCCTCTGTCGGGTTTGCACCCACGGTCTACACGGTCACGGTCGCGAGATAGGGGTGGACTAGTTGGATCGGACGCCCGTTAAAGCACAGCATAATCTACTATGCCATCTCTCTTCCTACCAAATTTCATCCACATTAAATTCATGGATTATTCCACTTTAATCACCTCGGAAATAAATCACCTTGGTGGTAAGTAGAATAATCCAGGGTAACGTTTTCTTCACCCTGTTGAATTGGGTTATTCGAGAGTTAATCTAACAGACCTATGCCTATACCTATGACATGCTAGGCCTAGCACGCGCAATACGTGAAATTTATCGCATGAGACGACAAAAGTTTCGATACTGTTCATTGGCTAATAGCAGTACACCGCACTCGTATTTTCAGCCAATCAGCAGCTGACGCACTGATTTCAATCTATTTCGACGTTTGATAAGAGCGCGATAAAATTTCATCGCGTCGCATGCTAGGCCTGCTACCATACGCCACGCGACTAAATTTTATTCAGATTGGCTGAAAATACGAGTGCGGTGTGCTATTAGCCAATAAACAGTATCGAAACTTTTGTCGTCTTATGCGAGAAATTTTACATATTCCGCGTGCTAGGCCTATTAGTGTCCCTCCCCTCGACCAACCCGGAGGGAAGAGACGGTGCCGCATAATAGCGGCTATTTCGCCGGTGGTGCTGTGGTAGTTAAGGCTGAGCCGAGTTTCCTGTAGCATCACCATTAACGGCGATGAGGTCTAATCGGGGGGTTATAGTGGGTAGTCCTGCCCTTCTCAGGGCGGGGAGTCCCACGTACGCCGTCACTTCCCTCGGGTGACGGTACGGTACATCAATGTATTTCCCCACGTTATAAAGGCCTATAAGTGTAGGTAGACATTCGTAAAAGGAATTCGGAGACGACTAATTTAAAGTGCATGCGTCTTGGACTTTACTTCTAGGGGTGCGATAAATGCAGACATCCTTAAATTTTAACACACTTCCGCATTTGTAATATTGTTAAAAGATATCCAGAGCATAAGAACGTCGTTAAAGTAGTAGGTCGTTATAAGTCCAAAGTGTATAATCTAACGTACTATTCGACTATATTATTGTAATGTTAAAAGAGGTAGGGCATAGCGATTTATCGCTCGAACTGGAGCAGCCCGACTGGTGAAATACCACCACCTTACAGAAGACCGCAGCCAAATAACAATCACTTCTGTGTTGTTGTGTTCCTACGTGTGAGTAAGGTTTCCAGAGCTCCTGGGGGGTGCTACATTAATAGATGGGGTCAAGCCCTTAAGGTAAGGGCGACAAGTCCAGTAACAGATTTATTATACTGTACTTGTCGCCCTTAAGCTAGGACCTCATTACCACTTAACATCAGGTGGGATGAGGTCAATCTTGAAGTGCAATATAAAAAAAATATCATTTCTATTTGAAAATGGAAAGCTATATTAAAATAGTTGACACGAGTATTCTATCAGTTCAATGAATGATTGTGTAATGCCCAGTAATTACAAACATGAGGAATGTAGGTACATAAGTAGTTTAGATTTGTTTCCTATTGATAATGAACTTTGATGCCATTGGCGTCTTGTTCTATTCCACACGATGTAAATAATATGTTTTTCAGAAATTTACGAAGGAAAAACTGAAAAAGCTAAATCTTAGGGTAGCGAAATAGGCCTTAAAAAACTTGGTACGTAAAAAGGAAATCCTCGTTACATGAGATGGGACTACGGCAAAATAAAAAAGGTTTGTACTTGAAAATGACATTTAAACTTAAAAAGTTACATAAATAGTGTATAACGACGACGTGACCTCCATATTTTATCTCTTCCATATAATCTTTCATTTAATTCTCTATCCCCTCCATACCTGAAAGAACGATTCCATTTTTTGCAACCCATCAAAGAGCATGGTATGCGATCTTCCCGCTAACTTCTCCTTATTTTTCCTACTCATACTTCTGTATACTACCTACTAATAATCATTCACTGTCCAGTCCATACGCTTATGGAATTCCCTTCCTTTACCTATCAGGGAATCTGAGTCCCTTCCCATTTTCAAATCAAGAGTAAAATCTTTCTTTCTTTCTCTTAACTAAACATGAACTTACTTACCAAAGTTTTTAAAGAAATCTAATTAGATTTCATACATTTATTATATATGTTTGTTTAAACCGTAAATACTACATAGACATTTATATATTTATTTATTTATATGTATTTATGTGTATGTTTTATTAATCTCGTTATGGTATATATGTTTTTATAAAAAGGCCCTTACGTGACCCTAATAAAAACTAAAACCGAATGCAAGTTTTTACCCTGATGTGCTGTTTACTGCATAACCGGGACACAAGATAAGAATAAAGAAGTAAACGGCTGAAACCGTTGTAAAAGCTAGTATCAATCAATATTGATACACCACGTATGTAATACGTGTTCTTTGACCTAAACATTGATAACGTTTAACTAAACATGGCAAGATTTAATCGAACTCTTCCCGTTCCGAACCATTACAGTTTAATGATCTGTCCTCATTATATGTTAGATCAATGTTACGTCATAGTTATCTATCTGGAGATAACTTCTGCCAGCGTCAGCTTAGACTTTGTACATTTATTTTAAAAGTAAATGCGCCATGCGCCAATGGCGGATTTACCAGAAGGCTGAGTCGGCTGGAGCCTAGGGAGGCAGATTTTGGGCGGCGGCTAATTTGCCCCATTTTTTTTTCGACTTATAGAAATAGTAACAGTTCCAATATTTTGTATTTAAATAGAATCATTTTTTGGTGTTTTTTAATTCAAAAATATTTTATTTTTTGATGTCGAGCGTCGAGTTTGAAGCCTTGAAAGCCTACTGGCGGCAAAAGTGTAAATCCGCCACTGCCATGCGCCAGACAACTAGACCAATCACCTGGTCTCAAACTAAGGTTTCCCTTGTTCGAGGTCGTCAGTCAAAGGTGGGAGTGATGTATCATCAGCTGTGGCCTACTATGCGAAGTCTCTGATGACGCTACACCACTTATTAAAATACCTATATACCTTCTAATATTATACATAAATGCGAAAGTAAGTCTGTCTGTCTGTTACACTTTCCCGCATAAACCTCTCAACCGATTTTGATGAAATTTGGTATAGGTATACGTTGAACCTCAAGAACGGACATAGGCGTTTCGTTAGAAAATAAAGGGGGGATGGGGGTAATACCACCTTTGAAAGTTTATATGGGAAAATGTTTATTTTTTAAGTTAGAGGTATGAAATTTGGCACAAATGTAGCTCGAAACTTGGATTTAAATAAAACAGAAGCATAAATTAAATATAATATCTCCATAGATATATATCTATGGGTCAATATCACATACATCGCTCTGATTCTGTACAGTACAGCACTTGGGTAACAAAAATCAGAAACAACGACGGTACCACAACACCCAGACCCGAGACAATACAGAAAAGTTCGTTTACCGTATTGACCCGACCGGGGATCGAAGCCGGAACCTCAGAGATGACGCGCTGCCATAGTCCGGCACGCTCTCCTCTCGGCTACGGAGGTCATCAAATAAGACAACATCACAAAGTTTGTTTGTTCAAATGTAGGGAAATAATAATACAGATAATAATCCCCAATCAAAAGAAATTGAACAATAATAATCCCCAATTGTTGCGGCGCGACTGACCTCCTTGCCGGCCTGGTGCTGGCCGGCAAGGCGACTAGACGATGACATGACTAGGAGTTTTGAATATAGACAGAACGTGACATGACATCGACGGGACAAAGTGTGTAATTGTAAATAGTAAGATAATTTGTGTGCTTTTTAGTTTTAAATATATTTATATCAGTTTTAAAAACTCGTACTTTATTTTAATGACGACGAGACACAACAAAAGTGGTCCTTCGAGAAAAAAAACTGGAACAGCCCTATAGTAAGTGATACTTAACATTTTCTTCTTGAATGGTATTGACTAGAAGCCAAGCCAAGAAGGCAATGGACGAAGTAAGACTTGATTCGAACGATGAAGACATGCCGACAGCTGTCTCATCTTCCCATAATTTCGTGACCGACCACACAAGCATATCTCACTCTGCAATTACCTCACGTAGCTCTGGACGCTTAAAGCAAACCCGTACTTTGTCACCAAACACGTCCATCAGACAGAGACGTGCTCTGGACTTAAAAATTGATGCAGCAAGACGTGCTGCTAAGATTAAAGAAGAACTACTTCAAACGGAACTGCAGCTCAAGCTGGCGTCATTAAAAGAAGACGAACGCCGGAGTAGTAGACAATCGTCGCGCGCTACTTCCTATATAGATTTGAACAAAACTGTAGAATCAACTACGACCACCAGATGTGAGACGCCAATTTCCCGTGCAAGTACTCGCAAAAAACATGGCACAAACAAACCACACCTAAACAAATTTCTTGCTCGCCAAACTATAGCTAAAGAGCTGCCAACATTCTCTGGAGACCCCCAAGAGTGGCCTCTTTTTTATAGCCAATATAAAAATACAACCCGGCTATGTGAATATAACGACGATGAAAATATAGTGAGACTTGCGAACTGTCTAAAAGGTCGAGCACGAGACGCCGTTTCGGCCTTGTTATTGAGCGCTACTAACTTGAACAAAATCATAGAGACATTAAAACTGAAATTTGGACGTACAGAATATATTATAGAAGGCATGTTAACTAAAATTAGATCCGTACGTGAAATAAAACAAAATGAGCTTCATAATCTTATAGATCTCGCTACAAACGTACAGAATGTCGTAGCAGTAATGGTTACCATGGACGAGGACTGTCACATGCGGAATCCCACTCTGATAAGCGAGATATTAAGCAAGTTACCGACCTCTTTGCAGCTTCAATGGGGCTTTTACATCGAAAAACGGCAGATTCGACACTCATCACTTCAGAACCTGTCAGACTGGCTTATGTCAGTTGCAAACGCAGCGGCACACGTAGCGCCTGTACCAAACGCTCAGAGATTGTGCGACAGAACACCTGAACGTAAGCAAATACCGACAACTACAAGACAAAGTAATGTGTTTACATTTACGTTACCATCGAAATCTGAATGCACACTCTGTAAAGACGGACACAGGATTTGGAATTGCCCTAAATTTTTATCGTATATTGATGAACGTTGGAAATTTGTGACAGAAAACAAATTATGCTTCTCGTGCCTTTCGATTCATCATCAAATTAAAGCATGCACGAAAAGAACCCAATGTACGACGAGTAACTGTCAGCGTGTACATCATCCTTTGTTGCATGCCGAACCTTTATATAACAAAGAAAAAGTACAAGCACCTGACCAAAAGGAAAACACATATCTGTGTGCACATGTCAGAGATGTGCTTCTTAAAATTGTTTCAGTTGTAATATCCAGCCCTCGAGGTGATGTCAGAACCTTAGCCCTGCTGGATGAAGGAGCTGCGATTAGTTTAATCGACGAGAGCCTGCTCGGCCGCGCCAACATCAGCGGCCCAAAGGGGAAAATCCAGTTACGCGGTGCGACTCCTGACATGGGAACGCAGGAGTATGAGTCTCAGACAGTTAATCTTCGAGTTAAAGGTTTTCGTTCTAATTTATTTTATACTTTAAATAATGTTCGATCAGTTACTAATTTATCCCTCCCTTTTTATAAGTTAGATTTTAAAGTTTTGTTTAATCAATATCCTTTTTTATCTGACTTTGTAGACTATTTTGACACAGGACTTTTTGATACTAGACCTTTACTTCTTATTGGTGCGGACAATCTAGACTTGATTGTGACGAGAAAAGTGTACCAAGGGCCTAAGGGAGGTCCTATCATTTCAGAAACTTACCTAGGACACGCGATACATGGCAAATTGTCTTCAGCCACTCCGAAAAATGCACCTATCCTGCACATATGTGCATGCGATGAATTAGGGGAAATGGTTAAACGTTTTTACTCCACAGACGCTTTTGGGACAAAGCCGACTCTAGACACCCCACGTTCGCGAGAGGATGTGCGGGCACTGGACATTATGGACAAGACAGCTCAACTTCTTCCAGGAGGTCAGCTGTTCAACAGTCTGCCCCTAGCTCAGAGTAGAATGAATGGCCTAGAAAGGAAATTCAACAAGGTACCCGAACTCAAATTTAATTACCGTGACAAAATCAATGAGAATATGGAAAAGGGTTACGTTTCGAAACTAGACCCAAGTACAGTACGTTTCAAAACACCTAAGACGTGGTATACAAGATTATCTTCATTCGTTCGTCTAGTGCGTTGTACAGCGTGGGTACTACGTTACCTTTACAACCTTAAGAATAAAAAATGCAGACAATCGGGCGAGCTTCAAGCTCACGAATTAGATACAGCAGAGAGATTCCTATTAATTAAGAGCCAAAGACGTTCATTTCAATCTGACATAGACGCCATCACTAGGACTGATAGTGTACATAAAGCAAGCACACTGCGTGCGCTGACTCCTTTTGTAGGTTTAGACGGTTTACTCAGGGTTGGCGGACGCATAAATAAAGCAACCGTACTTGAAGAGACAAAGCATCCTATCATTCCGAGTTCAAAAGACAATATAACAAAGTTAGTGGTATTCCAACATCACGTAGATGCGGGACACATTGGAAGAGAGACTATGTTAAAAACCTTAAGACTAAAATACTGGATAATGAAAGCACGCAGTGCAGTGAAATATGCTTTCTTTCATTGTCAAGATTATAAAAATAGACGAGCTAAACCAGAGCCACCATTGATGGGACAACTTCCAACGGCCCGGCTTCATTCTGGAGACAGAGTTTTTACGTATACAGGACTAGATTACTTTGGACCAATGACAGTAAAAGTTGGAAGGCGGCGTAAGAAGCGCTATGGTCCCCTTTTTACTTGCCTCACTATCCAAGCAATACATGTCGAGCTGGTAACGGACTTAACGACCAATTCTGCTTTGATGGCAATACGCCGATTCATTTCCAGACGTGGCTGCCCTAAGGAGTTGTGGATGGACAATGCTACGACCTTTAAAGGAGCCGAATACGAGTTAAAACGATCGGTACAGGAAATTGACCTCGATGAAATCCTGCGTCTCACAAGCATCCGTCAAATTGAATTTAAATTTATCACACCAAACGCGCCTCATATGGGTGGCTGCTGGGAGCGATTAGTTCGATCTGTCAAAACGGCTCTAAAGGACAGAATACCTACCGACCAGACTCTACAGACCGTACTGGTAGAGACAGAGTACATGATTAACAGCCGCCCGCTCACGTACGTCCCGCTCGACCACACTGACGAGCCACCCCTTACACCCAATCACGTTATTTTTATGCGGACAAGTAACTTAGCCTACCCGTTTGGGATCTTTAACGATGGTGACCTACTAAGAAGAGGCTGGCGCGAGAGTCAAAGGATCGCCGACTTAGTATGGCGGAGATGGGTCAGGGAATATTTGCCGACATTGACTCGACGAGGCAAATGGTTCCGTGCCGTAGACCCTTTGACCATTGGCGACGTAGTGGTAATCGCCGACCCACAGATGCCAAGGAACCTATGGATACGAGGCATAGTCTCAGCAGTACATCCAGGACGAGATGGCCAGGTACGATCTGCAGATGTGTCGACGGGACCGGACCGACACACTTGACAGAGACGACAGTACACTAGACCTGTGACCAGACTATGCCGACTTGATGTGCGCCGCGCCTCATCTTAAGTATTGACCAGGGGTCAATACTGTGGGGGGGGATGTTGCGGCGCGACTGACCTCCTTGCCGGCCTGGTGCTGGCCGGCAAGGCGACTAGACGATGACATGACTAGGAGTTTTGAATATAGACAGAACGTGACATGACATCGACGGGACAAAGTGTGTAATTGTAAATAGTAAGATAATTTGTGTGCTTTTTAGTTTTAAATATATTTATATCAGTTTTAAAAACTCGTACTTTATTTTAACGACGACGAGACACAACACCAATCATAACAAAATAAATATCTGGAACCCATTTAAGATTATTTAATTGAATACCAGGAGTGCAGTGTGAGCTGATTGTTGTTGTTGACCCCACAGCTGTTACACCATGAATACTGTGATATTTCAAAAAAAATATTGAATCAATAAATGCGTGTACACAGCTACAAATGGTCCCATACAGTTTGTAACCGTTAACTGCTTTGGTATTTTTGATATTGTTATACCCTTTCAGTTACACGTTGTATAATGTCAGGACATTTTACGTCCAAAAACTGAATGACAAAGGTTAAAACGAATGCAATTATCAACACAGTCCCGTAGCGGCAATTTTTCGTGATTTTTTTCCGTGCTATTAATCTCCCTTCGGCGGCATACCAGAAGATATGTCACCTGCATACAAAATAGATGTACTATGTTAGACGCACGCGCATTCAATATTAACATTTGATGGAATCCATTGGTTCCTAAACTAAAGACGAGCAATAAACAGCATTGATAGCCAGATAGGTAGTTAAAAGAACAAAATCATTCATAGGCACTCAAATAAACATACAACGATCAGGCAATACCTATATTTTGTTTTTGCACAAAGCTTTTGCAAACCAAATCATTCCTTACTTATTAAATATTTCAATAGAAAATAATATTAATAAAAAAAAATATTTTAAATAAAAAAGTACGAGATTAATAGAGGTAGGGCATAGCGATTTATCGCTCGAACTGGAGCAGCCCGACTGGTGAAATACCTCCACCTTACAGAAGACCGCAGCCAAATAACAATCACTTCGGTGTTGGTGTTCCTGCGTGTGAGTAAGGTTTCCAGAGCTCCTGGGGGGTGCTACATTAGTAGCAGGGGTAGCCTTCAAGGTAAGAGCGACAAGTCCAGTAATAGATTTATTATAAAAAAAAAACAGTACGTTTCACTTACGTAACTTTGTACGTACATTTACCTCTAGCTTAAGTTATACTTGTTACAAAAGTTGTGCCGGTCGACCGCAAAAAGATAGAGGCTGCATTTTCAGTTCGTTGCACCGCGTGGACTGTCCTTGACAGACATTTGCAGTAAAGGTTTATTAAACGAAAGAAATAAACTTAAGGTAACACAAAGTAAACTATAAGTAACTTACAAAATATTCGAACTAAAATTAATAAAAAAATAATATTTTAAATAAACAAAGACGGTCCCTGTGGTAAGGTACCCAAAATGCTGGCTGCATTGCCTCGATGAATGGCGACTGAGACGCTGGGCGAGGTAGCAGCCTGCTTTTGGGTCCCCTGTAACGTTGACAAGTCTTATAGAAATATCTTTAAAAAACGGCCAAAAGCGTGTCGGGCCACGCTCAGTGTAGGGTTCCGTAGTTTTCAGTGCATCACAATACTTAAGTATCCCCACTTAAAGTTTGGTATAGTTAGTTTTAAATTTGATTTGGATTTCGGATTGCGTAAACCGATTTCAATGATTCTTTTTTTATTTGAAAGCAGATACATTGAGAATATAAAAAAAAAAATAAAGTAAGAAAAAAAAATGCTAGCTAAAAATGCTAATTAAAAAAAATATATTTGTGTTGTATGGAACTTTTTGACATTTTAACTGTTCAGAAGTATTTGGTCACTTTGTCTTCTCCGATATATCTGACAGCGACTGTACTGAAACTAGGGAAAACTTTAGCTGAAAATTATAAGTAATTTCATAAATTTAATATGAAAACAAATGTTTTTCTAACATTTTTTTAGGGGGCATTCATATCAGATCACCAAAAGTTTGAGGCCGTATGTAAGTAGCCACCATTATAGGTCAATAGTGTCATTAATTCCTCAAATAAATGGGATACTTTGTCTTAAAGATTGATGATGTTTCCAAGGACAAAAAGTATTTGGCGTCGACTTTAGTTAAATGCAAAACCATATGTTGTGTTATAGTTTAATCATTTTCGAAAATATCAGTCTCAGAAACGACAGGCGTTATAAATCTGACGCGACGTTGAAGTACCATTACCACCTAACTTTATTTTTATGCGAAAATGATTTAGAACCTTATTGTGTACTGTATAAATCTTTTTTTTTATTATTTGAGCACTGGCAGTTAGGCGGTATTGGCACTTCACCATCGTGACGTCTTCCTGTAGCATCGTAGCTCCCGAACGATTTCCATTTTGGTTATGACCAGTTATAATATTTTACGATTCGTAATGCGTCAAAAATGACGTTTTTCTACGAGTCGTTAATTGTAATTTCAAATTTACTTTCCATATCAACTGTAATTGGTCATCCGTCGGACGCACAGGTCGGGACTTATTCCGCACCTGACCCGAAAACCTTACCCGGTCGTGGGTTAGGTTAGGAATTTGAAAATATAATTAATATTTATTCCGAACGTAACCCTATTCCTAACTTGACCCGGATTGTCGTTCCTATCATAGTCCGAATTGCAAAGTAGGTAGTTAAATTATTATAAACAATAATAGCTTTTGCATCATTAATGATTTACAAAATGTAAAAAATAACAGATTGGATGCTTATCGGGTTTAACTCACCTCTTTTGAATAAGTACGTATTTATCAAATCAGAGTTCAATATTTGGAATACTTAATTAAAACCATAAGGTCTGTAGAGTGTAGGTTGATCTGTGAAGGAACAAGCAAACCTTTGCAATTCGGGTTATGATAGGAACAACAATCCGGGTCAGGTTAAAAATAGGGTCACGTTCCGAATGAATATTAATTATTTTTTCAAATTCCTAACCTAACCCACTAGCGAGTTAGGTGTTCGGAATATTCGGACGTTTTTAGCTTACGCCACGTATAACACTAGTTTACAGTACATCTGTTGCCAAACAAATTTTTGCTGTTGCTGACTACATATGATATGCTATTTTCAAAAATAAAAGTAAAAGATTTTTATCAGCTCTAGTTTCTGAGTTCCAGCTATGTAGGTATAAAACAGAAAAAAACATGTATTTACTAAGAAAAACTTTATTAAAAAAAATAATTAATCATTGAGTTCTAAAAAACTTCGTTTTAAAGCTCTTCTCTGATGTGTAGACTTTGGAAAATGACGTATTAGCGACCAACAATAGTCAGATATCATATTTGTATCCCAGAAACCCTGATAGCGCTCTTCCATGACACGTAAGTCCTGATGCATACGCTCTCCCTGCTCTTCGCTCATATCTCCAAAATTTTCCGGAAACCTGTCCAGGTGACTATGAAGGAAATGGAGTTTTATGCTCATATTGCACCCCATATTTTTTTGGTTGTAGCAGAAGGTCTTCTACAAGTTCAATATAATTTCCAGATTTTTTATTTCCGAGAAAATTCTGCATCACAGAGGCGAAAGCTGTCCAAGCCTTTAGTTGTAACTCAGTCACACAACTAGAACTTGGGTACTGCCATTTAGCTCGATTTTTAGTATTTAAACCGTTTACGTTCACGCTACAAAAATAACAGTCTTCGAGATGATTTCGTGGTTCTCGCCAAATAGTCGGTGTTCCAAATTTAAAGGCACTTCTTTTACCATTTTTCCACAATCTTAAATATTCCACACACGATTTACAAACACAATTGGGAGCCCAAGACTTCTCATTTTTATCCAAGAGCATTCCAAAATACTCAAAATAGGTATTTTTCACCAACTCTGATATAACTTTTCTACAATCGTTAAACACATATTCCCCGCATATATAACAAAAATGATCTGGATTGTTTAAACAACGTCTCCTTGAACTACTCATGACGCAAAAACTTTGGATACTAATCTTAACACAGTAAAATATGCCTGTTATCGCTTAATATATACGCTTAAATGACAAAAATCAAAAACAAAGTAACTCGAGCTGCTCAAAAAATTTTGAAGGTAGATTTGACGAAAACAAGTCATAAGTGAACATTATCAACCACAAAATTCGCGGCAACAGACAAAAAGTTAAATTTTGTAAACTAGTGTAATTTATTACTATACGTAACTAGAACGATTCGTTATTTAAATATTAGAACCGGACATTAATCATTAATCAAATCAATTACTTATTGGTTACAAGTAGGTACCACTTATGCATCGTCAAAATGAATGTAAACCAAAATTGAAGCTTCAGCCGGTTTGGAACCTAATCCTACAGAAAAGGATCCAGCAAAAAACTGAAGATGTTTTTGTGTTTCTGCGTGTAAGTAAGGTTTCCAGAGCTCCTGGGGGTTGCTACATTAGTAGCAGGGATCAAGCCTTCAAGGTAAGGGCTACAAGTCTAGTAACAGCTTTATTATGCTGTACTTGTCGCCTACTTAACAGCAGGTGGGATGACGTCAATCTTGAAATGCAAAATTTATTTTGATATTTACAATATTTCGAATAAGAGAGACGTGAAATAGTAGGGGGTTTTTTAACTCTAATCTATACGTACCTAATATGAAAATGAATCGCAAAATGTGTTGGTAAGCGCATAACTCGAAAACCCCAGCACCAATTTTGCAAATTTTTTAACAATATTTGTTGAAGTCCAAGGATGGTTTTTACGCTGAGAAAAAATCAAATGGGATCGGGACAACCCTGGAGACATTCAATTTTTTTTAACAGAAAGTAGTTCGTCGGGTCCTCTAGTTTTCATTAATTTAAGATCTATTAACAAATCATTGACACCCAGTTCTATTTCGAAACGTTTTTTGTCTTCCTAACCATTCGTCTAAGTTCGACGGCGGTGTCAGAATGCACGCGATTTGCATACTAAGTATGTGTATAAATGTACCTTACTTACAGGTTCTAGAGCAGTATCTATTCATTGTTACTGCTACTGTAACTAACTACTGAGTTTCTTACCGGTGTCTTCTCGGTAGATATAGGTTCCGAACCGGAAGTAGAATCACTTTGCATTGTATTCAATGACGAATCAAAAGTGTTATATGTAACCTACTTGAATAAAGAAATATTTGAGTTCGAGTTTCAGTTATTTTTTAACCCCTAACGCAAAAAAAACGGGGTGTTTATAAGTTTGACGTGTGAGTGTGTGTGTGTATGTGTGTGTCTATGGCATCGCAGCTCCCGAACAAATGAACCTTTTCTGATTTTTTTGTTTGAAAGTTGAATAAGTCGGGAGTGTATATAAAAATCAATCCATGATACGCCTATTTAGTAAAAGGTCTAAAACAAATTGTAAAACCAATCTCAGAATTTGTAAAACGATACAAGCTGAGATAAATAGGTAAACGTATGCTCACTCAGGCCTCACAGAGGGCTTGTTAGAGCTCCGTTTATAATAAGTTTACAAATACCATGTCAGGTTCTATTTTTTGTAAAAAATTTTTAGAGCTTACTCTTTTAAGACAATTATTGAACCCTTATTAAAACTTTACAGATGACTCTTTGTGCTTAATCCTCACGCTAATGTGTCCCCCAATATTCTTCGAACTAACAACAGAAGCGCATTCAATCATATTCCTTGTTCATGTAAACTCTAAAACTGATTTTGTAAAACACAGAATGATTCAATACTACGCGGTAAATTGGAGGATTGATTAAGCATTTGGTAACTTGTTGTGTGGAATGGAACTTTTTGACATTTTAACTGTTAAGAAGTATTTGGTCAATTTGTCTGTTCCGATATATCTGACGGCGACTGTACCATAAAAAAATTAAAAATCTATTACGAATATGTATGTAATTTAAATACTGCAGAAAATAAAAAGCATTTTAAACAACGACCTTTATATTTTCGTTAACACTTCCATTATATAAATATTGTATCAATATCTTAGCGGAGTCTTCACAAAAGCAATTGTATTTGTGCAAAATTAAACCTTTCTCGTTTGAAGTTTTGCAATTAGTTGTAAGTATTTTAACAATTAATTTCTGTATATTAGTATGCATCATTTAATTTAATTATAAAATTGGTTGCATTGATTTTAAACTCAGGCATGAATAACTTATGACGTCACGCGTATAAATGGGATAGGGTGGTTCGTTCAAATTCACAGATGTCAAAACGACAACTGACATATTTCCTAAAAAAGTTAATTTACGTTTTTTTTTTAAATGTAATTTTACGTAAAGGCTTAGTTTTGCACAAATACCATTCATCTACTTTAGCTTAATATAAAATTAATAATTACGAAAACCAGTTTCAACCAAAATCTATGAACTATGGAAAATATATTGGTCAAATCCTAATGCTATTTATCAAAAGTATAAACGCAAAAAGCACTGTATTCTAGCAAGGTGGTATTCAATAAATAAATAAAATAAATATTAAACCGTTCAAAACGCTGTGAAATAATTTTGAGAAAAAAACAACAAGGATTTTTTTATTTTGCAATTTTTTTTTCGCTTTAACCCTCAACTTTCGACTTAATTACTACGACTATTCAGATTAATTACAAATTTCCATCACAACAATCACTCAGGTTTCTTCATAGAGATCTTGTACAACAAATAAATTGATGTAAAAATATTAAATCACTTTTGTTCCTGACAATTAATCATTATTTCTAAAATCAGCTTTTGTGACAAAGCAATGAAGCTCGCCACGACTCCTGTCATTTTGACATTTGTCAAAATGACATACGTCACGCAACCACATCGAATGTTTGACTGTTAAAATGTTACAAAATCTGTAAACGTTATCAAAACCGTTAATAAATTTTCCATTTAATGGTTATTTAATAATTTGTTTGCAATACTCGTTTCTGTTTCAAGCAAAAGGAATCTCAAACCCGCCAAGTTCCCATAGACAAACACAACTGACTTTCTTTTTTAACAGGTAAAGGAATCAACTTATCCTGCCAATGATGTTACCGAAAATTATGGCTGCACACATTATGATTCCTATGCCTGTTAGTATCTGATTGGGTTCGAGGGCAATTTTAGTATCTTCCACTTCTCTCTCTATCTGTGCATCGTCCAAGTCTTGGTGGACGACTGATAATGCCTTGGCCAGTTCCGCGTCAGACTTCGCGCTGACTTGAGACGCCGCTACAACCATTCGCGTCAGTTCACGGAGTTGAACATCTATTTTGTGCTCTTGGTGATTGATGTGATCTGAAAATAAGCGATATTGTACTTTAGTTCCTCGAGATAAGGTTACTTGTGGAACACAAAGATTGTGAAACTTATGTAGGATTGTTAGAGGCGTTTCACATTTGCTCCACCTCAAAAAATCAAATCCCTGTGACATTTGGGATAGGTAGATGTGATCTGAAATTAAAAATAAGCGATATTGTATTTTGATCCGTCGAGATAAGATTACTTGTAGCACGCAAAGGCGGTGAAAATAACGTAGGATTGTTAGATGCGTTTTACCTTTATCCCATTTGAAAAATCAAGTTCCTGTGACATTTCGGATACTTTTTATCCCGGAATAACGCAAACGAAGCGACAGGCAATAGCTCGTATGGTTTAAATGAAGGGTCCACTACAATAATGATAGACGTCCTTTGTTTTTTGTTTTGAGATATTTGGGTGCTAAATTTATAAACGTTGTCCAAAACTCAGCCTCATTGCCGTGAATACCTGACACTGAGCGTTCTAGACGTGTAGTCAAATATCAGAAACGGTTTTATCTCAGGACTGGAAGCAATATTGCCTAGTTAGTAAACGAAATCACTAGCTGCATGTATGAAGTGACCGAATGACGTTGATTACATATATTTTAATATTTTGGACATTTATTTATTTATTTATTTAAAAACTTTATTGCACAAATAGGTACAACAGGTGGACTTAATGCTAGGGGCATTCTCCACCAGTCAACCCTTGGGTCATGCGGAGAGTTTGTATATGGGTGCGGTAACAGGGACATTCATCATTATTGCCGTAGATCCTTTAAATGTCTCACCTATGAGTGATGACTGCTTATCGACTAGGTGGTCTATATTGGCCTGCATCAGCTTCAGGTTCTGTGCCATTTGTTCCTGTAACAAAATCACATTAAGACAAGTATTACTATTTTTAAATCGATACTAATAAAATATATTTTATAACTGGGGAGTAGAAAGAACTAACTTCTCTGGTAATATACATTTTTTCCAGATAGTTTGGGATATAAATATAAATATTGGACAACATCACATACATTGCTCTGATTTTGTGGAAAGTAGTTAAAGCACTTGTGTTACATAAATCAGAAACAACGACGGTACCACAACACCCAGACCCGAGACAATAAAGAAAAGTTTCTTTTTTCATATTGACCTGACCGGATTGAACCTGGGACAACATCCGGCCTGCTCGCCTCTCGGTACGGAGGAAATTTTACAATACTTGTAAATGAAAATTTAAAAAATCCCCGACACAAAAAAGTGTGGAAAAAGACTTTAATACCTCTATTACAAATAACCTAATATAATACTAAAACTATATTAAGGGAGTTTTGACAAAAAATTTAGGGAATCCGTCATTTTATCCAGCGGCGTTTTCGAAGCAAAGGCTGAGCTGATCTCCCACAACGCCGCCACTAAGGCGATGAAGGTCCAACCGGGGGGTTTTAGTCAAAGTCAAAGTCAATCTTTTTTATTCATGTAGATAAGTAGATAACATTTGTAATACTTATGAATCGTCTCTATACAATGCAAATGAAGCTACCTCCGGTTCGGAACCTATAACTACCGAGAAGATACAGGCAAGAAACTTAGTAGTTTTTTCTTACAAATAAAAAGCTAAACTAAATTAATAAAAAATACTAATTTTGCACCAAGACATACAGTTAGTTTGTCAGTTGTAAAAAAGGAAACAAAATAAGGATATAATGGATTAAAAAAAATAAAAACATTTATATTAAAATATCTGTAGGACTTCATGTGTGATATTCAAATACATAATTTTTATACATAAACTCTACATATACTCCCTCGGGGTGACGGTACGGTGCATCAACGCATTGGCTCCCATCAAAAAAAAAAGGATTCCGACGGCGGCCATCTTGGATTTGAAATTTGTCATTTTTGTCATTTAATATATACTGCTAGTCAAGCCGTTTTCTATAATTCTCATATTGGGGGAGTTGTAATTATATTGTAAAACATGCAATCCATCATTTTGTCTTGATCTTGAATTGATTTTTATCAAACATAGCTAAGAACAGTCCCGATTCAAAGAGAGCGTTCAAGTAACGCAATTTTTAAGGATCACCCCCCCCCCCCCCCCATTTAACGAACCGTTACGTATTACAGAACTCCCCCTCCCCCTTCCTTTAAAAAAGACGACCAGACTAATACAATCGAGGCATTCCCCTTTATTCATCTTTCAAACAAAAAAAATCAAAACCAAAATCGGTTCATTTGTTCGGGAGCCGCGACGCCATAGACAGATACACACACAGGCACGTCAAACTTACAACCACATGAGTAAAGAAACGTAACAGAGACAAAGCTTCTAAAGAGCTAGCAAAATTTATACCTATTTTGGTAGGGTTAGCACAATTGAATAAATTATAAAAAAAATATTCACATTTTTTATTAAAATGGGATATTTTTTTACAAATTACATACTCTAAATATATTGCCTAATGCCACCTTTGATAGTTTATATGGGAAAATGTTTATTTTTTAAGTTAGAGATATGAAAGTTGGCACAAATATAGCTCTATTAAAATATAGACTACTTTTTGTATCGAATATTAGGGGAGGTAGGGGTAAAACCGACCATGAAAAGATGTAGTCCACGCGAACGAAGTCGCGGGCACAGCTCCTTTATAAATAGCCCGATACATAGACTAAACCATTCTTTTCTGGCATATCAAATCCATAGTCATTTGTATCCTCGATAGCAAAAACAAAACACCCGACATTCGATTCTGCACACCCTGAGATTGACCACTGGCTGATCTAGTTTGAAGCGGTTTCGGCCAGTGGTCACGCACACACACGCGTTGCACTTGTAGTGATGTACCTACCACAGCACATTTGTATGAAGCTTTGTCTCTGTTCCGTTTCTTTACTCATGTGCTTATAACACCCCGTCGTTTTTGCGTCGGGGGCTAAAAACTTTCAAGTTATAAGTAAGGGTTGACTGATTGAGAATGCCCCTAGCATTAAGTCCACCTGTTGTTCTTATTTGTGCAATAAAGTTTTTAAATAAATAAATAACCAATTTAAGGTGAGTTACACACCTGATACGCGAACTCAGTCTTCATGGCGTCAGCAATGTCCGCTTTGTTGGCCGTCCCGCCGCCCGCGATGGTGTAGAGGACGCTCGCCGACCGCGCCATCTGCTGTTCCATCATGTCCCTGAACTCCGCCATCTTGAGATGGTTGTTTATTGTAGAACCAGCTATGCCGAGGACCGTGCCTGGAAATTAAAAAAACGAATTGTAATTGCTTAACTTAATAAATCAAATATATTAAAAAAATATATAGGGTCTTTCTAAATTAGTTACATTCCTTTTAATGGGGGTTTCTATACGTCATACTGAATACGTACAAAAAAAATGAGCCAAAAATTCAGGCTAGTTTTGGAGACAATCAAGGAAACAACAATACTTCTTGTCAACATAACTTAGTAAAATCATAATAAAACACCTACTCAAATTTTGTGGACGTATTTGTAACAACGTATAGATGCCTCCATTAAAAGGAACGCAGCTAATTTCGAAAGACCCTGTATATATTACTTCACGCCGCTCTAGTGAACTTTAAGTATTATAAAGAAACAGAGAAACTTTACCGGAGGCTAAGAGGTCGGTACAACGGAAAAATTCATCGCCTGTGATATCTTGCAATAAGCTCAGTTGGGAGAGCAGCACGCATAACACGTGAGTTCGAACCCCACAACGGGGAAACACGAAAATAATGTTTTTTTTTTAATGCACTTCAAGATTGACCTCATCCAACCTGACGTTAAGTGGTAATGACGTAAGCTTAAGGGCCAGTAACAGAATTATTATCCTGTACTTGTCACCCTTACCTTGCATCACAGGAGCTCTGCAAACCTTACTCACATGCCGGAACACAACAAGGTCTTCTGTGAGGTGGAGGTATTTCACCAGTCGGGCTGCTCCGTTCGAGCGATAAATCGCTATGCCCTACCTCTCTTATAGTATATTGTAAATCTCCTTGCGAAAATAAATAATTTCGTTACATTATTTTTTACCAAATCATCGTCCCTGTTATCATTCATTCATAATAATAATAATCATAATCAATTCATTTCTTCATGTTGGTTACAAGTAACACTTATACATCGTCAAAATGAATATAAACCAAAATTGAAACTACAGCCGGTTCGGAACCTAATCCTACCGAGAAGAATCGGGCAAGAAACGCAGTAGTTATCCTAATCTTTACAATATTTGGGGCTAGAGAACTTAAAAATATGGTGTGCGAGCGAGCAGACAATCATGTCCATATATGTATGTTTAGCATTGAAATATTCATCAAGTTGGTAGTACCCTTTTTAGGATTCCGTAGTCAACTAGGAACCCTTATAGTTTTGCCATGTCTGTCTGTCCGTCCGAGGATAATCTCAGAAACCGTTTGCACTAGAAAGCTGAAAATTGGTACAAATATGTATATTAATCACGTCAAGAAAGTGCAAAAAAAAATGTTTTTAGGGTACCCCCCCTACACGTAAATTGGGGAGTGCTTTTTTTTTTAATTTCAATCCCAACATGTGATATATCGTTAGATAGGTATTTAAAAATGAATAAGGGTTTACTAAGATAATTTTTTGATAATTTTAATATTTTGGGAAATAATCGCACCAAAAGAAAATAAAATTGTGTCCCGCCCCTCTAACTTTTGAACCATAAGTTCAAAAAGTATGAAAAAAATCTAGAATATAGAACTGCATAAAGGCTTTCTAGGAAAATTATTTTCAGCCTGGTGGGTTTAATAGTTTTTGAAATTTTTGAAAAAATATTTTTTTAACTAAAGTTCTAATTTAAGCGTATATGCTAGCAATTTTTGTTCTTACTTTACATATTTTTTGTATTCTCAATGTATCTGCTTATATTTTTTGTATTTGCAAAGTTACACACAGATAGCCCATTTTTGTAACTTTAAGTGGGGATACTTAAGTATTGTGATGCACTGAAAACTACGGAACCCTACACTGAGCGTGGCCCGACACGCTTTTGGCCGGTTTTTTTCATAAAACATGATTTAAATCTATGCATGGGTAAGTCAATAATACCTTGCGGTAACTTGTTAAATATTTTTATACTTAATTTTAATACTTATATAATATTAGTTTTATACTTAATAATACATTAACTCGGGTACCAAAACACTCACCAAATATAGAAGCGACGATGTACCAATATTTGTTCCTCTCGGCGTGGGCGCGCTCTCTCTCGTGGCCCAGCTTGACCGCAGCCGACATGGTCGCGAACAGTTCCCTCTCCTCCCTCTCAGCGTCCGAGAAGAGGGCTCGGAGGGCGCGCTCTTGGAGGATCAACTGTGGAAACACGCTTTAATTTTAGCTTAGATTTTTTTGTATAACGCTAAAGTTAGTGTAAATTAAATTAAAAGATTCAGACCTAGCATGCGCCACGCGAGCATCAGAGCTCTTCGGGGGTGCTACATTAGTAGCAGGGTTCAAGCCGTTAAGTAAGGGCGACAAGTCCAGTAACAGCTTTATTATGCTGTACTTGTCGCCCTTAAGCTGGAAGCTCATTACGATTTAACATCAGGTGGGATGAGGTCAATCTTGAAGTGTAATATAAAAAAAAAATATATACATATATATACAAGCTTAAACATTCCTCGACATCAAAGTGACTTCTTTAAGTCTTTCACTGTGCAAGCCGCTCGGCTTTGGAACGCTCTGCCTGCTGATATCCGGGAATTTTAAAAAATAAAGTTCGTGAATACTTCCTTCTCTCTCGCTAACAAATAATGATAGTCATGAATTTGTCAATTGCTGAACCAATTTATTTATCTTCTGAATTTATAGTTATGTAAGTAGATATTTGTTTTTATATATAAATTATCAATATTATGTAAATCTAAGTATACCTTCATATTTTATATATTATATTCTAATTAATTTATATAGTATGTGAATTATTATCATATATTTAAAAGATACCGTAATGTTATTTTTAATGCTTAATTTATTGTTGTTTAAAATGATTTCTTTTTTTTTCTCCCCTGTTACCGCACCCATATACAAACTATCTGCATGACCCAAGGGTTGACTGGTAGAGAATGCCCCTAGCATTAAGTCCACCTGAATGCCCCTAGCATTAAGTCCACCTGTTGTACCTATTTGTGCAATAAAGTTTTAAAATAAAAATAAATACAAAGAAGTTCGGCCTTGACTAAAACAGAACACACCTTATGTTCCTCAGTGCAAAGATGCAGATACTTGTCATCACCCTTCATTGTGTTTTGTATCTCGGAGTGGAGCTCCTTGAGCCTGGTCTCCACGTCCGCCACTTGCCGGCCGAGCTCCCGTCTCCTCTCCTGGGCAGCCATGAACCGTTCCTGGAATGGAGACCAGATTTGAGAAGTTGATTACATTTAAATAATAATGAAAGTTAACATAACTTTCCCCAATCTATTTAGTAATTTGAATTGGCCCGAAATCATATCTAATGTGGACAGCCCTGGTCTAGACTATATCATAAATTCGCGTTTCAAAAAAATATAACATCAGTATTTCATGCTACAATATTGATAAAACTGAGTGCCATTATGGACATAAAATAACACAATAATCTAGATGTAAGATAAATCAAACCTAAGATAAAAACTTTCCAAAGTATCTCAGAGGAAATTTTGAAGATAGGAGTAATTTAGTTATACCTACAAAATATCTAAGGTAGGCGCCTTAAACGCAAAAAGATTTAGTTTAGATTCCGTTCAGTCAATTTGGAAAACAAATATTATCAAAATTGGTTTGGATACAGGCTTCTTAGCTAGCCAGCAATAAAAATGTTTGGAAGCATTTTTATTTACAGAGAAATAATATTACACCTCTTTTATCAAGAACTATTCTTACTGACTCTTCTATACTCTTCTCTTTTATACTTACTCATAGTAATTTTGTATGTTTAATTCAAACTCAAACTCAAATATTTCTTTATTCAAGTAGGTTACATATAACACTTTTGAATCGTCATTGAATACAATGCAAAGTGATTCTACTTCCGGTTCGGAACCTATATCTACCGAGAAGACACCGGTAAGAAACTCAGCAGATCATTTACAGTATCAGTATCTAACTTATTGCTATGTGTAGCTCACTTTGGACCAAGTCATATAGTTTTGGTTTTGATGAGTGATGAAACAAATAAGTACTCAAGTAAGTTTTTACTTTCGAGAGGTAAGCTGGAGCAGGCCAGTCCCCAAAGGTGGCACCTGTTCACAAGCATGACGTATGTGTTTATGTTTAACTATGGTCAACAGCATGTCAAGGTTATAAAAAAGTATATATTGGTTCATAAATCCACAACATAAGTTTGGTGCAAAGTTTGCTTTAGATTGTAAATGATTTTATTGCGTAGTTTTAGTGAAACATGCCTGTAAGTTTTGTAATGATAACATTTAATATTAAAAACTATGCTTATTTCTGTATGAGTCTCCACTATTTAATTTCAACATTATAAATAACATTTACTCACAATTAGAACCAAAAAAGTTAAATCACTCACTCAACACAAATGATTTACTAAGATGCATTGCATTAAAATTTAGCACGATGTCACTAATTTCCACAATTTTTACGAATTATTGACATAAACACACTACACTCCACTAAAATAAATTGAAATTGATGATAATGCATCAAATCAATGATGCATTATCATCAATTTCAATTTATTTGTTTTAGCAAACAATATATTTCTGTTGTATTTTGAAAACCTAACAGACAGTAAAAATAAAATCATTTTATTTTTACCCATAACTTGTTGCTAAAACAGTTAAGGTGTTTAATAATCACCTTCAGATAATGAATTTACATATTTATGCAGTCTAGAAATGAAATGAAATGATTTATTTCTGCAAGTGGATTTACAATAAATTCTTTTGCACATCAATTATTTAAAGACATTCTGGACTAAAAAAATCTATATCTAAACAATGTTTCCGCAATGAAATTATATTTATCGCCTATGTAGGCCATCTGCTAACCTTGAACCTAAGTCTATCACAACAAAGAAAATACCAGTAAGGAAATACTATTTTGAAAACCTACAATATTAAGCATTCTGTAATTTGTAAAGATTAAAACTATATAGTATATTTTTGTAGTTTTCAGATATCATCTGTAGTCTTGAACATGTGACTAATAGTATAAATTATTGTGTTTATGTACTTATGTACTAAATTTATCCAAAGTTTTATGTCCTCAATCCCAATGGGCATTAAATGTATGAATTTCTATTTTTCAACTTTTCTGACGATTGAAAATAAATGTTTATTTAAAAAAGCACTAAAAGAAAAATATATGGATATAACCATACATACATTTTTTGTTCTCAAGGTTAAATTAAACACATGATAATTCCCATGCAACTTCACTCTCTTCCATGAGGAGACAGAGGTTTAACAAAACTTTAGAGTCGCCCTCCTCTGCGCCAGTGGGGGGTCCGTCTCCCGCCGTGCGGCCCCCACTGAATGTAAACAACTCTAGACCAAAATCTGAACAGCAAAGTAAAATCAACCTAAATAATAATCTTACAACTGCATTTATAGCTTGACTGCTTACTTGATAATTGAATATGGAATTATCAACATAAAATAACCCAGAACATGATGTCCCACTGTCATTATTTACATTATACATGTCAAAAATATTACCTGTGCCTCGATGACAGTGTTCTGGATCGCCATGATTTCTTCAACGCCCGTAAATTTCTCATATCTTGACACTAACTCCTGAACTCTTCTAGTGATAGTCTCTTGCCTAAATTTCTCTGCGATGTCGCTTACTTTCACAGTAGGAGCGTATTTGGTCAGAATCTGATCGACCTTTTCCCTACCGGTCGTGGTTAGTTGCGGCAAATGTACCTTGTCTTTAAGCCTCTGGGCGATTTGGCGAATACGGTCGGCCATGATAACATGTTAAATTTGTTCCCCAATTGTGTCTAATGTTTTATTTGCATTTTAAATCCCGGAATGATATCATCCCGAGCGAATTGAGACTTTTTGGTTGACAAGACAGACAGCTCCTGTCGTGTTGACAGCGATTTAAAGTTGCGTCAGATTGACTTTTTGTATTTTAATGTTTTTTTCTGTAAGTCTGTGAATGTTAATAAAAAAAATTTAAATGCAACAGCTTGTACAGCGATTTTTACCTTTGGTTTAGAATTTTTAATTCAAACCATAGAGTAGAAAACCGAACTTTTTTGCTGTCAAAATTGTCAAATCACGATAGCTGTCAAATATTGACAAAAAACTTGTACTTGATTTGGGGGCCGCTACTCGTTTTGAGTTTGTAAAAAATATCATAAAACTGCCCTGAAACTTTCGGTTCGGTGCTAATTAAGTGATTTACAAGATGATGGTGAGATAAATTAAAGCTTAAATAAGTTATTAACGTTTTATGAACGGTATCTCATTAGGGGGCGTCGCCAAAATATATTGTTACTATTAAACATTGTTATCGGGTAATTAAGAGTTAATAAGCAAATTTTCACCTATTGTTTGATAGTCAGTGAATCACACTGTTCATTGCCAATCTTCAAGGGTATATTCCGTAATTTTAGAGTGCATTTTTCACCGAATTCCCGACAAAAACACTGAATGACGTGGATGAATGTTTGATGAATTTATTTTCGAATTGGAATCAAATATGAAATAGGAAAACGCAATGAAACTTATTTCAGTTCACGGTTATCTTCCTACCGGGTGTTCTATTGCGTATTTTACTTGTTGAAGTTTTTTTTCACAATGCTATTAAATAAAAATCTCACTAAAGTTTCTTGTATACAGTACCAAGTGGAATGTAAAATAGTATTAACTACGAATTCACCTCGCAAACTTCCTAAATGTACCACAAATAGCAAGCATATTTGAAATTAATTATAAAATGTAATCATGACAACAAATAATAAAACAAATCCAGGTGAAACTGACCTTCACACCAAGTTAATAAGCCTGTCCTGTGTAGGAAGGTCAAAAAGTTTAATTCATTCAATAGTTATTCCCAAAGCAATCACCTCATAAATTTTATGTGTTTAATGAAACACTCTTTCTTGCATAGGATTCAATAGCAATGTAAAATTTATATTAATTAATTAACTTAATTGGCTTATTGTATTTATGACGTCACTCTTTAAATATTGTTTGTGTGAAAACACATCAAAGTAAGCCATTACATTTTGATATTAGCTCTTATGTCTAGAACATAAGGGTGGTAAGTATAACTAATGTATTATGTGATTTGCTTTTGACTGTACACAACAAATGTCGAACAACACTTTGTGACAATTATACAGCCACTTTTTCTGCAAAACTATACCATCCTAGAAAACATTTTAACAAAATAAAAAGTGTTCAATTTTCGCTCATTTACACAATTACTAACAAATAATTTCTAATTGCGGACTTCTATTAAAATCCGCCCGAAAATTTTCAAAGTCCTGTTTTCATACAAAATTTTCCTGAAAATTTTCTAAGTATTTTTATGAAAAAAAATTTTATGCTGAGTTTTTTTGTTTCCTTGGGCAAACATTTATATTGGGACGCCCTATTCACCACCCTGACCAATACCAAATTTCATGCAAGGCCTTTCCATCGTTTTTTCTTGAAAGAGTAATGAACTAAACTTAAGAGTAACTTAAGAGAGGTTGGGCATAGCGATTTATCGCTTGAACTGGAGCAGCCCGACTGGTGAAATACCTCCACCTTACAGAAGACCGCAGCCAAATAATAATCACTCCGGTGTTGTTGTGTTCCTGCGTGTGAGTAAGGTTTCCAGAGCTCCTGGGGGGTGCTACATTAGTAGCAGGGGTCAAGCCTTCGAGGTAAGGGCGACAAGTCCAGCAACAGATTTATTATACTGTACTTGTCGCCCTTAAGCTAGGACCTCATTACCACTTAACATCAGGTGGAATGAGGTCAATCTTGAAGTGTAACATAAAAAAAAAAGAACTTCCATCGTCCTGACAAACTTTATCATTGATAACATAAAAATAAAAATATATGGTGCAGGGGGTATGCTGGTCGACCCTAGAGTTAGTCACTAGTGCAAGGTAATCCCACACATGCTGGCAGCAGTACCGTACACCATTGCACTCTTCCCTTAAACAATATATATTTGTTGCCTATTTCTAATGATATTAATAGAACAAAATGTTACTTATCGTATATTTAATTTCTTACAGGACTGCGTTGAGGATACTAACCACGACCCCCTGTCGACAGCTGTGCACCAGCCAGCGTCTCTGGACGCTAAAGTAGAGAAGACTCCAGCGGAGAATGTCTCATTGACCGACAACAGCTTACTGGTAACTCCATACAGTTGACTTTCTTGATTGCTTGTTTAAAAGTAACCCTGAATTTTGTTTTTATTATTTACTAGCTTTCCGCCCGCGGCTTCGCCCGCGTGTAATTCGTTTATATTGATACACAATTTAATGTAAAATGGTAGGATCCAAAAAAAACGAAAAACAGTAAATAAAGATACAACAGCAAGTAAGTAAATGAGTCGAAAAGTGCACCGAATTAGTGTATGAGCTACAGGTTAAAGCGCGAGATATCATTCCACTTCTTACGTGTCTTAAAAAACAACATAACCGTCCTCCAGCTCTCTCCACTGATTTCGATCTTCTGCAACTCTGGACCAGTATGGTCCTAGGGTTAGGCGGATATCGTCACTCCATCTTGTTTTCTGACGTCCCTTTTTTCTGGTGTCCGCTCTTGGGTACCACAATGATACTTGTTTGCTCCACTTATTCAGTTTGCAGCGTAGCATATGCCCTGTCCATTTATTAGTAAGGATTCATTACAAAAAAGTTCAAAAGGTGGACTTAATGCTAGAAGCATTCTCTACCAGTCAACCTAATCAAAATAGTTTATGGATGTTGTAACAGTAAGAATGTGTGTATGATGATGGCTGCAGATAGCAGTTTCTTTGTCAACAGGGGATTTCTTTTTAAATAATTAATTCCATCTGCCAGAACCTTTCTTGCCAATCACTCAGTAAGTGAAATTAAAAAAAAAAAAACAACAACACAACTAACCAATAACATCTGAACACTCATAACGTCAATATGTGTCACGCACGTGATGTGTCTCATTTTGCTACCTGGTCCATACTTCGGGCGACCCCAGGGCTGGCACTTACCTCGCACAGCGTATTTCGTTGTCTATTCAGCGAGGTAATGCTGCCAGCGTCTTGGGATCGATCCCACAAGGCCCAATTTTAGAAGATTTTTATTTTTTGTAATGTTTTTATATTTGTAAATATGTGGTTTAAAGAATTAGTACAATAAAAAACAATTTTGCTACCTGTGTAAATGAGTGTTCAGATATTATTGGTTAGTTGTGTGTATAGAAATTATTGACTAGCATCTGCTCAGATATTACAGAAGTAATGAATGTTCAGTTAATAATGGTAACTTGTAGTGTATGGAACTTATTGACATTTTAAACTGTTCAGAAGAATTTGGTCACTTTGTCTGCTCCAATATATCTGACGGCTTCTGTACGTAGCTTGTGCAACCTAGACCTGCCGCTATGACCTAAGACTGGATAATTTATACCACATTAGCGACCGGTATCAGCTTCGCATACGTACAATCTGTAATTAGTAAATTTAGAACATTTTTTTACCACTCGTCCTTATAGTTACGAACATTTTATTGTCGGCATAGAACTACAATTTGCAAAATGTATTATTACTAGAGATAAAAGTCCTAATTTTTCATGGTCAGTATATTTTTCAAAGCTATTTTTCAATATGACTCGTTGTTTTTGATAATGTTCCTTCTAAAAGATAAAGACAGGAAATTAACTGGAAATGATAAGAGTATGACTAAGCAGAAATACTTTTGTAACAGAACTAAAAAAGGAAACAAATGCTTAAATAAAATAGTGTTGTCTTTTCTTTACGATGTCGACATTTGTATAATTCATACATAATGTACAGAAAAGCTGAAACCTTATTGGTATTTATTTGCACCCGTGCAAAGCTGGGGCTGGTAGCTAGTTTAATATAAAGGGTCCACTGCAATAAAGATGAATGTCGAAAATATTAAAATCTATGTGATCAACGTCATTCGATCACTTCATACATGCAGCTTGTAATTTCGTTTACTAACTAGGCAATATTGCTTCCAGTCCTGAGATAAAACCGTTTCTGATATTTGACTACACGTCTAGAACGCTCAGTGTCGCAGGTATTCACGGCAATAAGGCTGAATTTTGGACAACGTTTATAAACTTAACAACCAAATATCTCGAAACAAAAAACAATGGACGTTTATCATTAATGCAGTAGTACCTATATATTTCTTTTTTTAAATGTTTTCTAACATTGTCTTACATAAAAACACTAGCGGTCCCGGCGAACTTCGTTTCGCCTTAGAAGATTTTCCCGCTTTCCTGTTGAAATTTTTCCTGAATTTTCTTTGCTATAAACCTCACAGAGCCCGAGACCTTTCTAACGAATGCAAACCCATGGAAATCGGTTCGTGCGTTCTGGAGTTATAGCGTCAGGAAGGAAAACCCGACTTATTTTTATATAGTAAATAAATAAATAAATAAATAAATATTGGACAACATCACATACATTGCTCTGATTCTGCGGTAAGTAGCTTAAGCACTTGTGTTACAGAAATCAGAAACAACGACGGTACCACAACACCCAGACCCGAGACAATATAGAAAAGTCCGTTTCCCATATTGACCCGACCGGGAATCGAACCCGGAACCTCAGAGATAGCGCGACGCCAAAGTCCGGCCCGCTCGCCTCTCGGGTATGGAGGTAGATGGTACAACCATGTTTGCTAACAAAATAATGCTTACTTATATTTTCTAATGGCAATGTGGGAGCACCTTCAGGAACTGACATACCCTGAACACCGATTATTACCTTCACTTACTTTCAGGTGGACATATCAGACGCTTTGAGTGAGAAGGAGAAAGTCAAGTTCACTGTACATACAAAGACGACTCTGCCGGAGTTCCAGAAGCCAGAGTTTGTTGTGGTCCGACAGCACGAGGAGTTTGTGTGGCTCCACGACCGATACGAAGAGAACCAGCAGTATGCTGGCTATATTGTGAGTATACTGAGTATAATATAATACAGGCCTTTTTTTTTTTGGGCGGGGGGAAATGCATTGACGCACCGTACCGTCACCTGAGGGAGGTGACGGCGTGGGTGGGACTCCCTGCCCCTATACGGGCAAGAATACCCACTAAAACCCCCCGGTGGACCTCATCGCCTTTATGGTGATACCATGGGAACAGCTACCACAGCATCACCGGCGGAATGGCTGCTAATTAAGCAGCCCCCTCATATCCCCCTGGAATGTTTTGGGGGAGGATAATATAATACAGGCCTAGCATACGCAACGCGACTAAAATTTTATCGCGCTCTTATCAAACGTCAAAATCGATTGAAGTCAGTGCGTCAGCTGCTGATTGGCTGAAAACACGAATGCGGTGTGCTATTAGCCAATCAACAGTATCGAAACTTTTGTCGTCTCATGCGATAAATTTGACATATTGCGTATGCTAGGCCTGATAGTCAAGCCTTTGTTTCATTACCAATTTGACAAATCGATGGTAAAATAGCTATGCTACAAAACTACTAGTCTTAAAATAAATGAAAATAGGATATATTTAGAACTAGCTGTGCCCGCGACTTGGTGCGCGTGGACTAGTGTTTTTTTCGCAATAAAAGGTAGCCTATGTCCTTTTTCAGGGTCTAAAGATTGTCTGTGCCAAATTTCATCAAAATCGGTTGAGAGGCTTAAGCGGGAAAGTGTAACAGACAGTCAGAGTTACTTTCGCATTTATAATATTTGTAGGGATTAATAGGGATAAAATTGATTCTCCGTAAAGTCGGTTTACTGACCTATACCTATCGCTCGAGCCGATCATGCCTCTCTCTCGTTCGTGCCGCGCTCTCGCTTGTGGCAAGCGGCAATGAGCGTAATATCGACTTATTAGACTTTGTCACGTCAATAAGGTTGCAAATCATTTTGTAAAAAATACAGTTAGAAAGTAAGAAAGAAACAATTATTTGACACAAAACATTTAACAGTAATTACATAGATAGATACATAGTTTTAAGTCTACAATGTGCCAAAAGGGTTATCCACTCAGCATTATGTTAGGGCGTATTGGAACTTCACCGATATGTTTTGATGAATATCGGAAAAATCTAGAAAGGGTTCAGAAGCGTTTTCTCTGGCATTTATCGTATAGCTGTAACATGGCTAAAAAACTCCCAAGCTATGTTGACAGATTAAAACATTTTAAACTTCAGTCTTTGGAGGATTGAAGAAATTTGATAGACCACCTATTTCTCCATAAGCTGGTGAATGGTGTCCTTGATGCGCCTAACCTGCTATCAAAAATTAATATCCGCGCCCCTACACATAGTGTTCGTCTTGCTTCCTACACACCCTTCTTTCCAAGGAAGTCATATTCGCGTCATGGACGCCATGCACCACTCAATAGGCTTGTATCTAGCTACAATAGGCTACACAAAAATGTCACAAAGTGCTTGAGCTCGCAAAGTGATTTATCAAACAAATCAAAATTAAATGCCGATATATTCTCAAACAATATTTTAAATTTCCGCAAAAGTCTGATATCGCTGTCTGGCTAGTTTTGGTATTTTGTGTATAATTTTTCTTTACTATTTATAAAATTTATTATAATTTATTTAATTTCATTGTCAAATCTATTCATCTACCAATTTTATAATTACCTATTTATTTCATGTTATTCTGATGCTAACTTTATTCAATTTCTTTTGTGTAACACCTTTAATTAAGATAGCACTCAAACTGTTATATTGGCATGTATAATTTAGTATTAACAGTGTATGTCTTGTTGGTGTTAATAAATAAATAAATGTCAAATCGGTAATTACTCAGCGGCGTAACGTAGTTACTTTGATAATGTCAAAGTAACTACGTTATATAACTATTACACGATTTCACATATCAACACTGACTTCTATAAATTGTTTCGTAGTAATTAAAAGATAACTAACCTACGCGGCATTGCACGCGTGCCACTCCCTTTTTTTCCATATATTTCATCGTTTCTTCGGTCCTATTGGTCGAAGCCTGATGTGATATAGCCTAAAGCCTTCCTCGATAAATGGACTATCAAATACAAAAATATTTTTTCAATACGAACCAGTAGTTAGTGAGTAAATCGCGTTCAAACTAACAAATAAACTCTTAGGCTTTCAAATATTAGTATGAAAGATAGCGAAAACATTGATTTAATAGGGGTTATCGCGTATGAAAAATCGGTTAGGTGGCAATATGTAGGCGTAAGGTCCAAATATTACGTCATTGGTTATTTTTGGCATGATATTGACAGACATGTCACGATGACATTTAAATAACCAATCACGTAGCAGTTTGAACGTGTTGCCACCTAGCGGATTTTTCACGCGCGGTTGCACCCATGGCGTTCTTAAGTATATATTCTACTTTCATTGCAATTCTAAAATAAGCACAAAACCTTACTCTGAATACCTTCTCCCCCCAGATCCCCCCCGCACCGCCGCGGCCTGACTTCGACGCGTCCCGCGAGAAGCTCCAGCGGCTCGGGGAGGGAGAGGGTGCCCTCACCAGGGAGGAGTTCCTCAAGATGAAAGAAGAACTGGAAGAGTAAGTCCACCCACACCCCTCTTTTATTCAATTCAGTTCTTAGAGGGCGTCCATAAATTACGTAAAATGTTTTTTTAATATTCTGAAAATTTCTTCATTCGATTACAATCATGAAATGGACCAAAATAGTATGATTATTTTTATTTCAATCGAAAAAAAATTGCGTCATATTTGCTGAGACCCCCCTTCTCTCCAACGTAAGATTAGATGAGATTTGGCTCGACCTCCTCCCCCACTTAAACGTGTCACGTAATTTATGGACGACCCCTTATGAGTGGCCTAAAGGTGCAATGTCATAGATTAATATTTGTTATAAAAGGTTCACTTCAAACATTATTTAATCAATATGAATACATCTGAAAAGCCAGTTACTGTAAATTTGCTGTGCAATAAAATGTTGCTATCTATCTGTAAATGGAAGGTACTTAAAAACTTAAAGTTTGAAAAGTACAGCATAATAAAGCTGTTACTGGACTTGTCGCCTACCTAGAAGGCTTGACCCCTGCTACTAATGTAGCATCCCCCGGAGCTAGAAACCTTACTCACACGCAGGAACATAACAATACGGTCTTCTGTAAGGTGGAGGTACTTCACCAGTCGGGCTGCTCCAGTTCGAGTGATAATAAATAAATAATAAATATTGCACAACATCACATACATTGCTCTGATTCTGTGGTAAGTAGCTTATGCACTTGTGTTACAAAAATCAGAAACAACGACGGTACCACAACACCCAGACCCGAGACAATACAGAAAAGTTAATTTCCCATATTGATCTGACCGGGGATCGAACCCGGGACCACAGAGATGGCACGACGCCAAAGTCTGGCCCGCCTCCGGCCCCAAGAGGCGACTCTTGGCTACGGAGGTCGTATTAAACCGCTATGCCCTACCTGTCTTAAACTTTATATTTTTTGTACGCAGCGAATATTTAGCGACGTTCAAGAAGACAGTCGCAATGCACGAGGTGTTCTTACAACGCCTAGCCGCGCATCCCGTGTTCAGAAACGACTCACACCTTCGCGTCTTTCTCGAGTATGAACAAGATTTGTGTGCCAAGCCGCGAGGGAAGATGGAGCTATTTACTGGGCTGGTAAGATACGTTTTCGCTTGCAGGTGTTTCTAATTCAGTTGGTTAGGCTCACCTAAAGAGAGCTCTTTGCGCTTCATGCGGTCCTGGTACCTTCGACCCGGGTTCTGGTTATTTCAATGGAGTTTCCCTTTTAGGAGCGATGCCAAAGACAGACACACACGGATAGACAGACAGAGAAGTCAAAATGTGAATTGTTAAATCCAACTTGGGTTTATTTTTGAGGTTTTATATGTGAGAAATTGTTGTTTGAAGTAAAATATTGAATGGGCGTGCAACCTTTTTGCCATTTTAAATATATTGACTGTCAAAAAACGCAAATGTATAAAATTATATATACCTATAGAATCTATAAATAAAATAAATAAATATTGGACAACATCACATACATTGCTCTGATTCTGTGGTAAGTAGCTTAAGCACTTGTGTTACAGAAATCAGAAACAACGACGGTACCACAACACCCAGACCCGAGACAATATAGAAAAGTTAATTTTTCCATATTGACCCGACCGGGATCGTACCCGGGAACTCAGAGATGGCGCGACGCTAAAGTCCAGCCCGCTCGCCTCGGCCACGGAGGTCGTCGACTTATTGATTGATATGTATATCAATCAACAGATGAGGTCAATGACCACGACGACTGACGAGATATACCTCGGCGCGACGGTGCGCGACGTGAACGATTTCTTCGAGCAGGAGACTTCCTTCCTCCAGGAGTACTACTCGCACCTGAAGGACGCCGTCGTGAAGGTGGACAGGATGACCACCAAGCACAAAGGTCAGATTACGTCACTACTTAGTATAAAACAAAGGAGCTTTCTCTGTCCCTATATCCCTATGCACGTTTAAATCTTTAAAACTACGCAACGGATTTTGAAAGATAGACAAATAGATAGATATACTTTACATTTTTTATTTTTACTAGCTCTCCGCCCGCGACTTCGCCCGCGTGGAATTCGTTTATATTGTGGTATAAAGCACAACATACACAATTCAATGTAAAATGGTAGGAACCAAAAATAGTGTAAGCTATTGTTACGAGCTTCGGGTTCGTGACAATAAAAACAGCCGATAAAAATTACCAAAAGTCACACTTTAATTGAACGCCACTAATTACAACCTTAAAACGCACTAATTAAAACAACAATCGCTCCCAAGTCGTACTTCAAAATCGCTTTCGAAGTAATCACTTGTATCGCTAATTCAATACTGTCCCGGTCGCGGTGAATCCCGGCCTTTTATATTGCCGCGGCCGTTCCCGAACCTTCCAACGCAGAAACATCCGGAACATTCGCGCGCAGTCCGGCCTTGAACGGCCGTACGCTCGGTCAAGGTCATTGTTCTAGTAAATTCTGGCGTACGCGTCTCGACTCTCTGTAGTCCCGCCTTTCCACACTAGATGGCGCTGGTTACATCGATCGTGGCGCGTAACACTATCATTCCACTTCTTACGTATTTTAAAAAACACCCAGCGCCATCTATCGCGTACCTCGAGAACTAAACAGCGTAAGCTATCATTCCACTTCTTACGTATTTTAAAAAGCACCCAGCTCCATCTATCGCGTACCTCAAGAACTAAGTAGTGTAAGCTATCATTCCACTTCTTACGTATTTTAAAAACACCCAGCGCCATCTATCGCGTACCTCAAGAACTAAGTAGTATAAGCTATCATTCCACTTCTTACGTATTTTAAAAAGCACCCAGCTCCATCTATCGCGTACCTCAAGAACTAAGTAGTGTAAGCTATCATTCCACTTCTTACGTATTTTAAAAACACCCAGCGCCATCTATCGCGTACCTCAAGAACTAAGTAGTGTAAGCTATCATTCCACTTCTTACGTATTTTAAAAAGCACATCGTTACCACCATCTAGCTCTATCTATCGCATACCTCATCTCCAATCCATCCATCAAGCAAACTGTATTTTTGTTTTCCCTCGGGAATATAAATTTTCCGGGATAAAAAGTACCCTTTTATTTAATCCGTACTTCTAACTTTACGTCTGCAAAATTTCAAAGCAATCGGTTCAGTATTTACGGCGTGAAAGCGGAACAAACAAACAAACTCACTTTTTCGATTTATAATATTAGTAAGGATTAGTAAGGATAGTACTTTACGGCGTAATAGCGAACTTCTAATATTAGAAACAGAATAATAAATAAATATTGGACAACATCACATACATTGCTCTGATTCTGTGGTAAGTAGCTAAAGCACTTGTGTTTTCTGTAACAACGACGGTACAACACCCAGAACCGAGACAATACAGAAAAGTTCGTTTCCCATATTGACCCGACCGGGGATCGAACCCGGAACCTCTGAGATGGCGCGACGCCAAAGTCCGGCACGCTCGCCTCTCGGCCACGGAGGACGTCAGAAAATTTTTATTTAACTAATTTTAGCTAACCGCAAGTTATAATAGGCGATGAAATTTTTCTGCTGTATCAACCCGTTAGCCTACGGTAAGTGCAGTTGGAAAAGCAGCACGCGCGATACGTGAAGGTCGTAGGTTCGATTCCCGCACCGCAAGGGGCATAAAAAAAATCTGTTTCTAATATTAGATATACCACAAAAAATTTACAGATATAGTTTGTACACATTGATTATAGTACAATTTAGGCGGTCTTATCGCTAGAAAGCGATCTCTTCCAGACAACCTTAAGGTAGAGGAAATAGTAGATGGCGAGAAATGGGTACAGCCGTGTAACTAAATACTTTTACGAGCTTCGGGTTCGTGACAATAAAAAAACAGCCGATAAAAATTACCAAAAGTCACACTTTAATTAAACGCCACTAATTACAACTTTAAAACGCACCAATTAAAACCACAATCGCTCCCAAGTCGCACTTCAAGATCGCTTTCGAAGTAATCACTTGTATCGCTAATTCAATACTGTCCCGGTCGCGGCCAATTCCGGCCTTTTATAGTGCCGCAGGTTGTTCCCGAACCTTCCGACGCAGAAACATTCGGAATATTCGCGCGCAGTCTGGCCCCGACCGACCGTACGGCCATAGTTCTAGCAAGTTCTGGCATCGACGACTTTCTGCAGTTCCGCCATTCCAAACTAGATGGCGCTGTTTGCTAGAACACCATCGACCGTGGAGCGTAACAATACAGTTTTTATTTTAGAATTATAATCATAGTATAACATGATAAACATACATAAACTCATAAATATATAACATAATATAAATATATGTATAATATATACGCTTTCCCGCTTAAATTTGGTATAGGTATACGTTGAACCTCTAGAACGGACATAAGATGTTTTGAAAACATGCAGTCAACGCGAGCGAAGTCGCGGGCACAGCTAGTATCTATATTTCGACCTCGGTGGCGCAGTGTCTAAGGTAGGCGGCTTAAAGCGCGAAAGGTCCCGGGTTCGATTCCCGGTCGATTCAATTTGGAAAACGAACTATTCTAAATTGGCTTGGGTCTGGGTGTGCTGGGATGACGCCCCCAGTTAGTATCCGTCATCTGGTGCTCATAGTACAAGGGAAAACCTTAGTGTGAGACCAGGTGATTGGTGTGATTGTCTGGCGCATTTATTTATTTTTTTACTAGCTGTTGCCCGCGACTTCGCCCGCGTTATTTCGGGATAAAAAGTATCCTATATGTTAATCTAGTATGTCATCTGTCTTCCTACCAAATTGTATCCAAATCCGTTCTGTAGTTTTTGCGTGAAAGAGTAACAAACATCCATACATCCATACTTACAAACTTTCGCCTTTATAATAGTAGTAGGATTTTATTTTGTTTTGTAACAGAAGTGGCAGACGCCCACATCAAGTTGTCGTCGTGCATCACGCAGCTGGGCAGCCGCGAGCAGCCGCCCACGGAGCGGTTCCTGACGCGCGTCTCCGACACCATAGACAAGTGCCGGGTGAGTCATCTCATTGTCTATCAGGCCTAGCATGCGCTGCGCGAGTAAATTTTGAGTAATAGTGAGTGCGTCCGCTTCTGATTGGCTGAAAATATGAGTAATAGTGAGTGCGTCCGCTTCTGATTGGCTGAAAATACGAGTAATAGTGAGTGCGTCCGCTTCTGATTGGCTGAAAATACGAGTAATAGTGAGTGCGTCCGCTTCTGATTGGCTGAAAATACGAGTAATAGTGAGTGCGTCCGCTTCTGATTGGCTGAAAATACGAGTAATAGTGAGTGCGTCCGCTTCTGATTGGCTGAAAATACGAGTAATAGTGAGTGCGTCCGCTTCTGATTGGCTGAAAATACGAGTAATAGTGAGTGCGTCCGCTTCTGATTGGCTGAAAATACGAGTAATAGTGAGTGCGTCCGCTTCTGATTGGCTGAAAATACGAGTAATAGTGAGTGCGTCCGCTTCTGATTGGCTGAAAATACGAGTAATAGTGAGTGCGTCCGCTTCTGATTGGCTGAAAATACGAGTGCGGTGTGCTATTAGCCAATCAATCAAAATAATTTATTGTAAATCCACTTTTTTTTTTAATATTGCACTTCAAGATTGACCTCATCCCACCTGATGTTAAGTAGTAATGAGGTCCTAGCTTAAGGGTGACAAGTACAGCATAATAAATTTGTTACTGGACTTGTCGCCCTTACCTTGAAGGCTTGACCCCTGCTACTAATGCAGCACCCCCCAGGAGCTCTGGAAACCTTACTCACACGCAGGAACACAACAACACAGAAGTGATTGTCATTTGGCTGCGGTCTTCTGTAAGGTGGAGGTATTTCACCAGTCGGGCTGCTCCAGTTCGAGCGATAAATCGCTATGCCCTACCTCTCTTAAACTTGCACCACTTGCAGAAATAAATCATTTCATTTCAACAGTATCGAAACTTTTGTAGTCTCATGCGATAAATTTGACGCATGCTAGGCCTATATGTCTTATAATTGGCTAATTGACCGTTTTTGAAGAAGTATTGTAAAATGTGCGCCCGGTCATTTTGTATCCCAAGCAATTCGATATATCTGGAAAAAAATGTAATTACCAGAGAATAACAAGATTTTGTGTCACACATTAAAAAAGCGCGCGATAACCCAAGTCACATGAATGTTAAAGTTGTGACGTCAATGTTCTAGACATCACACCGATACGAGTCGGAACGACTTCATTTTCAAGAGAGGTAGGGCATAGCGTTTTGTCACTCGAACTGGAGCGGCTCGACTGGTGAAATAGCTCCACCTTACAGAAGATCGCAGCCAAATAACACTCACTTCTGTGTTGTTGTGTTCCTGCGTGTGAGTAAGGTTTCCAGAGCTCCTGGGGGGTGCTACATTAGTAGCAGGGGTAAAGCCTTCAAGGTAAGGGCGACAAGTCCAGTAACAGATTTATTATGCTGTACTTGTCGCCCTTAAGTTAGGACCTCATTACCACTTAACATCAGGTGGGATGAGGTCAATCTTGAAGTGTAATATAAAAAATAAAAAAAATATGTTTTCCATATTGACCGACAGGGAATCGAACCCGGAACCTAAGAGTTAGCTCGACGCCAAAGTCCAGCCCTCGACAAAATACTAAATAGTCATTGTTTTTTATTAAGACTTTCGCGATCCATTTTCAACATTTAAAATAATTCAAAACGCGACACCATTTTTATTTAGTAGTTCATTTTTTTTACCAAGTCATCACTCCTATTTGAGCTTTATTGTGTTGTTGCAGAAAATCGAAGGTCGCATGGCATCCGACCAAGACCTGAAGCTGGCTGACACACTACGGTACTACATGCGTGACGCGCACGCAGCTAAAGCTGTACTGGTGAGGAGACTGAGGTAATTACGATACTTTATAGAAAGAAAGAAAGAAGCATTTATTACTTAAAGACATTACAACATTGTCAGATACTTACACATATACAGAGAGGAGACAAAAACGAAAACAACAAAAAATATATATGTCGCAGGCATTTTGAATAAATCCGCCGTTTACATACGGCGTCGTCTGTTTAAAAACGCTCGCTGATATGTAATATGCCGAATGCAAAATCAGGCAAAATGACAACAGTTTGTTGTAGTTTTAGGGTGACCATGAATAAAACACTGTTTGGACAAATTGGACCTACTTCATTAAAATATTCAAGTAACAAAAAAGACCTTTAATTGAATATCAATTACTTAACCTAAAGTTAATTGAAGTAATTGACGATTCCATTGGTTAGGTTAGGTTAGGTTAGTGAATAAAGTGAAGCGCAAGCCGAGCGAGCGTGCCGCGGCAGCGGCCGGCGAAGCGCCATGTCTAGCTAATTTGTAATAATATTATAATCATTAAAAAATAAAACAGTAGGGAAGTCATTTACTAGGGATTTCATATATATTTGAAACATTACATATTTTTAACACTATTAAATTTACAGGTCTTTAGTTTTATAAATTTCAATAATACTGTTCTTTGCAAACCAAATTGTATGGTCACCCTAGCTTTGTCAAGCAATACTTCAATTTGCCGCGTCATTATACATAATGACATTTTGTCCTAGGCATTTTACAATCCAGCATTCGTTTTTAAACTGACGACGCCGTATGTAAACGGCGGAATTACTCAATATGCCTGCGACATATGTACAATAAAACGCGAAGTGAAATTGATCTCCTCGCGATCTCCTCGTCAACCTTTCGTCCTCGTTATACTTATGAGTTTATGTATGTTTATCATGTTATGCTATGAATATAGTTCTAATAAAATAACTGTATTTATGTTGCCGTACCCATTTCTCGCCATCTACTATTTCCTCTACCTTAAGGTTGTCTGGAAGATAGCTTTCTAGCGATAAAACCGCTAAAATTGTACAATAATCAGTCTGTAAAACCTATTTCTGTAAAGTTTTTGAGCAATAAAGTATGTCTATCTATCTATTTATCTATCTTTATTTTTCCAATTCAATGTTGAATTAAACGTTATTTTAATCAGAGATGTTATAGATATATACGACCCCGGTGGCGCAGTGGCTAAGGTAGGCGACCAAAGCGCGAAAGGTCCCGGGTTCGATTCCCGGGTCAATTTGGAAAACGAACTTTTCTAAATTGACTTGGGTCTGGGTGTGCTGGGATGACGCCCCCAGTTAGTATCCGTCGTCTGGTGCTCATAGTACAAGGGAAAACCTTAGGTTGAGACCAGGTGATTGGTGTGATTGTCTGGCGCATTTATTTTATATAATTTAGGATACGGATGTGGATACGGTAAAATATTATATCGGTTTCGGTTTCGGTTGCGGATATGCAATTATTTCTGATTATCCGATAGCATCTGTTATGGATATTAGATTTTGAATTGATTTGATTTGAAGTGTATGATTGATTCATTCATCATTCATATGAAATATTGAAAACATTTAAGATAATAAAGTGCGCTGACAGCTATATAGTATTACAGCACCCCCCAGGAGCTCTGTAAACCTTACTCACACGCAGGAACACAACAACACAGAAGTGATTGTTATTTGGCTGCGGTCTTCTGTAAGGTGGAGGTATTTCACCAGTCGGGCTGCACCAGTTCGAGCGATAAACCGCTTTGCCCTACGTCTCTTAATTTTTAGTCCGTTTCCCCATTATTTTCAGAACATTAATTAAAGGTATTTGTCACAGATGCTTAGCAGCATACGAAGCAGCCAACAGAAATTTGGAGAAAGCCAGAGCCAAGAATAAGGATGTCCATGCGGTGAGTATACTCAAATATAACACTCTTTCAAAACAGAGGTATCTCAATTCGACCGTATGTATTTTTGTATGTACAGTCACATTCAATGAAATGTATGTCACAGGCATTTTGAGTGAATCCGCCGTTTATAAATGGCGTCGTCTGTTTAAAAACGCTGATATTTTTTTTATATTGCACTTCAAGATTGACCTCATCCCACGTGATGTTAAGTGGTAATGAGGTCCTAGCTTAAGGGTGATAAGTACAGCATAATTATTCTGTTACTGGACTTATCGCCCTTACCTTGAAGGCTTGAGCCCTGCTACTATTGTAGCACCCCCCAGGAGCTAGAAACCTTACTCACACGCAGGAACACAACAACACAGAAGTGATTGTTATTTGGCTGCGGTCTTCTGTAAGGTGGAGGTATTTCACCAGTCGGGCTGCTCCAGTTCGAGCGATAAATCGCTATGCCCTACCTCTCTTAAATGTTATGTAATATGCCGAATGCAAAATCAGGAAAAATGACAGCAGTTGGTTGTAGTTTTGGGGTGACCATGAATAAAACACTGTTTGAGTAAATTTGACTTTTCAGGTTTCGGTTCTCTTATTATACTTCATTAAAATATTCAAGTGGCAAGAATTATTTTTATTTAACATCAATTACTTTTAGGGTATCTTAATTTGCTTGTTAAATTTCTATTATAAAATACATGCACCGCTACTAAATTTTCCGCACAATTATGTGAAGTTGAGTAGTAGAGAATGCCACTGGACACCAAGTTCGCTTTTTTATTTTTTTGTATTGTTGCAATAAACTTCAAATATATTGATTAATTTATGTTAGTGTGTTTGTATTATAACACATAATGTGTTTGTCTGTTTGTGCACTCAGCCGATGGAGGTGCAAGAGGTAAGTCACGCTTTAAATGATGTTTTCAGGGTTCCGTACTCAAAGGTGAAAAACGGGACCCTAAGACTTCGCTGTATTCCCGTCCGTCTGTCTGTCACCAGGCTGTGTCTCTAGCTATCTCAACCGTGATAACTAGAGAGTTGAAATTTTCACAGATTATGTATTTCTGTTGCCGCTAGCGGCATGTATTTAAACATTTGATAGATTTAAAAAGAAAGTCTTTCGGTTTGATGTTTTAGAACGTTGACGTCACAATTTCGACAGTCACGTGACTTGGCGTTTTTGCGCGCTTATTGAATGTGTTACACAAAATCTTGTTTTTCTCTGGTAATTTTCATTTTTTCGAGATAAATCGAATTGCTTGGGATATAAAATGAACGGGCGCACATTTAACAATACTTTTTCAAAAACTGTCAAATAGCTGATTGTTATGATGATGATAAATGTGATGATGATGTTACAGGCGGAGCAGCAGCAAGCCGACGCGTGCGCACTGTTTGAGCAGTTGTCTGCGCGTGCGCGCGAAGAACTGTTAGACTTCCGTACGAGACGCGTCGCTGCCTTCCGGAAGAGGTAAGAATAGAATAGATTTTTTTTTATATTACACTTCAACATTGACCTCATTCCACCTGATGTTAAGTGGTAATGAAGTCCTAGCTTAAGAGTGACAAGTACAGGATAATAAATCTGTTACTGGACTTGTCGCATTATTTTGAAGGCTTGACTCCTGCTCCTAATGTAGCACCCCCCAAGAGCTCTGGAAACCTTACTCACACGCAGGAACACAACACCGAAGTTATTTGGCTGCGGTCTTCTGTAAGGTGGAGGTATTTTCTATTGACCCGACCGGGCTGGACACCCGGGACCTCAACAGCGCTGTGCCGATGTCCGGCCCGTTTGCCTCGTTTACGGAAGTTTTTTATACAGTAAAAGAATTTGTGGAACATAATCCCCGCGAATATGGAGCTTTTACTGTATTTCACTTCAAGATTTACTACATCCCACCTGATGTTATGTGGTAATGAGGTCCTAGCTTAAGGGCGAAGAGTACAGCATAATACAGTTGTTACTAGACTTGTCGCCCTTACCTTGAAGGCTTGACCCCTGCTTCTAATGTAGCACCCACCAGGAGCTAGAAACCTCATTGACACGCAGGAACACAACAACACAGAAGTGCTTGTTATTTAGCTGCGGTCTGTTAGGTGGAGGTATTTCACCAGTTGTCAATCAATGCATTATCATTTAATGTCTGAATTCATGCCAAATGATGACGACCTCCGTAGCCGAGAGGCGAACGGGCCTGACTTTGGCGAGCGCTATCTCTGAGGTTCCGGGTTCGATCCCCGGTCGGGTGAATATGAGAAACGAACTTTTCCATATTGTCTCGGGTCTGGGTGTTGTGGTACCGTCGTTGTTTTTGATTTCTGTAACGCAAGTGCTTAAGCTACTTATAACAGACTCAGAGCAAAGTACGTGATGTTGCCCAAAAAAAATGCTCAAAAATTAATATGTTTTTACAGCTTGATCGACCTCGCTGAACTCGAGATAAAACACGCGCGTGCTCAACAGGAGTTATTCAGGAAATCTTTGCAAGTTCTCAAGGAGTGTGCTTAGATATCAAATTACTGCCTAATACAGTCCTAGGTCTTCATGTGTTCAAGTATTACGTAACGCAGATTTTTGCAATCGAGGAATTTCCGGAAACTGTAGGGAAACCAAAAGGGTTGCCAATTAAGGAGTTAAATTTCTTAATTTTTGATTGTAACGTTTTACAAATCCCCCCCACCCCTTTCCCCCCATCGGGTTACGTAATACTTAAACGCTCCCTTATATATTGGTCATTAAACACCACAATGGAGAAACGGACTGGGCTAAGAATACCATACTATTTTTAGTTCGTTGAAAGTTATTAAACAAATATTATACACGCATTTTTTCATTTGCCAAATTAATAAAAAAAATACTGAGATAAAACGATGTTAGCGTGTTTGGGCTCTTGACGTCACTAATAATTGTCTATTGACGTCATACGACAATTCAATGCATCCCCGTGATTGGTTGATTTGGTGGTAAATGCAGAAATGCGAGTTCCATATTTTAAGATAAACTAACAGAAGAAAAAACAATTTTTCGCCAAGAGTCCGCTTTCCTATCTCCAATTTGTCGATCGACAAATGTTAACAGGCCTAGCGTGTGCCACGCGAGTAAATTTTGTCGCGCTCATAGCTAATATCAAAATCAATGCGTCAACTGGTGATTGGCTGAAAATACGAGTACGGTGTACTATCGCCTAATCAACGGTATAGAAACATTGGTCGTCTTATGCGAGAAATTTCACGTATTGCACAAGTTAGGCCTGTAAGAGTGTAAACAATGTAATACATTTTTTTTTAGTTTTTTTTTTGATATAATTAAAATCTCTTATAGTTAACACATTATTTTTCACTTTTACTGTTGTAAACAAAATTAATGCGTAGGAAGTAGTTATCCTGATTAAAGAAAATCATCATTGATTTCTCAGAACATACATTTGTCAACTTAAGCCAGTACTGAGTATGAATATGCAACCAAAATTGTATTCCAATTTTTTAACACTAGTAGGTTTTTTTAAACATTAACCCTTCATTTAAAAAATATGATTTGGTGCAGCAAACTTTGTGTTTAGACGAAATGTAGAAATAAAAAGTTACAAGGGGTATTTGGTTTCATTGATGGAACTAAATTTTTGTTTAGAACATTAATTAGTTCAAATTAATCGATTTTATTATTTTTATAGTACTATACGCCGTACTAGCGAACTTTAAATATTAGAAACAGAAAAATTTTATCTCCCCCTGCGGTGCGGGAATTGAACCCACGACCTTCACGTATCGCGCGTGCTGCTCTTACCAACTGAGCTAACCGCAAGTTATAGTAGGCGATGAAATTTTTCTGCTGTATCAACCGTTAGCCTTTCGGTAAGTGCCCTCTGCCGCATATGTTTATAAATAAATTTGCGGTTAGCTCAGTTGGTAAGAGCAGCACGCGCGATACGTGAAGGTCGTGGGTTCAATTCCCGTACCGCAGGGGGAGATAAAATTTTTCTGTTTCTAATATAATAGTTCTAATTAACGTAATTATGATTATTTAGGTGCATTTTAGTTGTATGCCTTATTCTGAAACTTATCTCCGAATGATAAAACATCTAATTGTAATAAAAATGTGTCTATGTTTCAGAATTAAGGACATATTACAAATAGTACTTTAAGTGTATAATAGGTAAAGATGTATTTATAGTGTAAAGTTTAAAGAGAAAATCTTATGTATAGAAAATAAGACTTATTTAGATGTTTGAAAATGAGGGTATTCTGAATGATAATCGCTGTCAGTGCGGCGCCATTTTGATCTGGCGCTGTCATTGACAGTTCTGACAGATATGAAAAAAAAAATATAAAAAAATTGTTCTTTTTAAACTTAAGAAGCGAGACATGCAGGCCTAGCATGCGCCACGCGACAAAATTTTGTCGGGCTCTTAACAAATGTCAAAATTGATAGAAGTCAGTGCGTCAGCTGCTGATTGGCTGAAAATACGAGTGCGGTGTGCTATTTGCCAATCAACAGTATCGAAAATTCTGTCGTGTCATGCGATAAATTTGACGTATTGCGCATGCTAGGCCTTATGGAAGAGAAGTGACATAACGCCAGCTCTGTCAAAATTAAAGTCAACATAACAAAAAATATATAAAAAATGTTTTATAGCTATTAATTTATGTAACTAGTAATTACATATTACTTTACTAAAACTCTATATAAAATAAAGCTAAGTGCACACTTCAAAGAGCTTTCGGGTGCAGATATTGATTTCATAAAAGGTACATTTAAGTAAATAAAATTATGTATTATAATGATCTCACTGATTAAAATCTGAATTTTAAAAGTCATCATCATCTGTGTATTTTGATTATACTTTGATCATTTACTTCAATCCAAGATTTCAAGCAGTGAGTCTACAAAATGACATAAAACTATGTAACACTAACATATAAGATGGATGCCAAACGAGAGAGTGTATATTACCGTGAAAGATAAAATATAAATGAAGATCGTAATATTTTTACATTAAGAAAATATACTAGTAAATATATTGATGATATCGGTTTCCCTGTTTATTATTTATAGGGGGTGTGTTTTAATCCCACACGATCCACATTTCTGGGCAAATACTACAGTTTATTTTCGTAAAGTTATCATATTTTTTGGTGGTGTTGCCAGCCTAAAAATTTAACCAGAAATAAGGTCGACCGGTCGACCTTAGTCGCGACCCAATGAACGAAAAAAACATAGAATCATCTGTAACGCTTGAAAATAACACCACGAAATGTAAGGCACGGTGGGCGTGACTTAAAAAAGTGAGCTAGCGCCGGTACGAATACAGTTTCCACGGACGCCGCGAGTCATAGGCGCGGAGCAATCACAACGCATGTTCCATCCTATTCGTACGAACGTAACAGACGCCCCTTTAACGATTTTTTGTCAAACTCAAATATTTCTTTATTCAAGTACGTTACATATAACACTTTTGAATCGTCATTGAATACAATGCAAAGTGATTCTACTTCCGGTTCGGAACCTATATCTACCGAGAAGACACCGGTAAGAAACTCAACAGATCATTTGCAGTATCAGTATCTAACTTATTGCTATGTGTAGCTCACTTTGGACCAAGTCATATAGTTTTGGTTTTGATGAGTGATGAAACAAATAAGTACTCAAGTAAGTTTTTACTTTCGAGAGGTAAGCTGGAGCAGACCAGTCCCCAAAGGTGGCACCTGTTCACAAGCATGACGTATGTGCCAGCCATCGCTTCACTCAATCTCTGTCGAAACTCTGTCGACCCTAACACCGTAGCCATAAAGTTTTTTTTTCAAGTGTCGATAATTACTATATTGCGTATCTATTGCTTGCGTGCTTTACATTTGTGTGTGTTTGTGCCGATATTCGAATGAAGCTAGTATGACAGGAACTCTTCCATGATTTTTTCGTTCACTAGGCCGAGCCAATTTATCTGTAATTATTTTGTTTATTATAAGCGACAGTGTGGACCAACCATCCGTTCGACCGTTTTGAACGTAAAAAATAAATACTATTTCGAAAGGGCAGTTCACTATGTCTAATTATTAGACATAGTGAACTGCCCTTTCGAAATACAAACCTACAATTATTGTATACTTTGCTTGTTAAATTAATTTAAGATTATCTTCGAATTTCCATATCGTCGTCCTATAAGTCTTTTTGTGCTGTTTTAGCGGTTTTTTGTTAATATTTTGGCTATGCAATGTTATGTCAGATCATTTGGATGTCGCAGTCAAAATAAGAAGTTAGAACTTGTTCAAAATTCTTATTTTAATGACACTGTCTTGGGATATTTTTTGGCTGCGAAATGGCTGTAATTTTTTTACCTTTTAAGCGAACTGTTATTTCTAATTGTTTATATTGATGTAAGAAAAATATTATATGATATGATATTGGTAAAAAGGTGTTTTATTTCAAAATCCATAAATTATAAATAATAATCAACAAATCCAATATTTAAATTTAAGAAATAACATTCAATTTAAAACAAAACAACAATACACGTTAAAAAAAATCACAATAGCTAATTAACATAATAAAAATAAATATATAATAAAATAAAACACAAATTATAAAATTTACTACTCGCTCCCGTCAGTCCCCGACGCAAAGGTGCCCATCACACTTGCCGCTTTACCACGCTGAATAGCAATGGCCAGCCTCTGCATCAGGAACGAACCAGAACGTGAGTCGCCTGTTACATCGCTCAGTCTACGGCCTATCTCACGCACAAAGTCCCTCGCCTCCGACCCCCAACAGCCCATAGTCTCCACTGCCATAGGCACAAAGTGATAAAGAGGCTCTAAATTAGCATACTTAAGCCTCTTCTTCAAACATGCATCTTCCGCAGCCGCTGCCGGGGAGTGGACAGTGCGACTGAGATGACTAGCGGCTACAGTGCTGACGCAAGTAGCGTCCCAAATTAGGCACTTTCCGTTCTTCCACGGCACCAAAGTCAGCCCGTCTGGCCTCTTACCATCGGTTCTACTCAGACCGGGAGGTTCAAGCATGCAAGGGATGTTTGCCGATATAAGGGCTCTGCGGATTATATCATTTAGGGCATGGTGCCGCGGAAATCCATAAATTAAAAAAATATATAAAATTTTATGTTCTGTAAATAAAAGAAGTTAAGTACAAAAAAAGTTTTATTTAACAAAATAAATACCAGTAGGATAACCCAAATACAATCACCTACATCTAGTACATCGTCGTATTCGTCATTTGAGAACAATTAAATTGACAACATAATATCGAGCATTATAACAATATTCGTCAAGAGAATTATATATGAGTAAGTTTAAGGCAGTACTAAAGGGAACACAGATTTTAAAAAAGTAGTAAAAAAATATTTGATAGAGAAAAATAGCATGTGTTTAGACGGCACTTAAGTATGTCAGAAAGAGAGAGATAGTTGTATCACGTGCAGATTTGATATTTAAGAAGATTAAAAAAAATGTTTTTATTTACCAAAAACTTTAACTTTACAGTGATGATTAGTTTTTGGAAAAATGCTTTTTTCGCATTCAAAGCGAGTCGATTACAATAATGATAATTAAAACTTGCTTTTCGTCATCGGGTACAACAGATTTCAATTTAGGTAGTAGAGGTCTGCTAGGAGAAAATAAAAACATGAAAAAAGTTGCCCTGACGTTATTATAATAATACTTTGAGCTTATTTTTGAGCATACATGATAACAACGAAACCAAAGAATCGCGAAAAAAGATTGAATTCATTAAAATTATTTTACATTGAATTTCCAGGTTATTTTAAACTTTAAAGTAAGATTTCATAAATCTCAACCCTACTCAAACCTGTCAAAAAAATATTTTCGTTACTACGGAAGTATTTTATTTTTAAAGACTAGTAATTTATAAAAGTCAACTTGGTACGTTATATAAATGCATTCATTATTGTTTAGTTTATACAAGGCATATAGTTTAACATTTCATCATGATAAGTTCAAGCTATGATACAAGATTCAATATTATTTATAGGATATAGTATTGAATTTATTAATATTACTTTCGCATTCCATTTCAACATTTAAAATAAGTCGACGCATTAATTAACGAACTAATGACGGTGTTCGCGTACGAATAATACACTAGATGGCGACACGTATGCGTAGGGTCCAACTGCTACGTGATTGGTTATGGTTTACATGACATTGACGGATATGTCACCATGACATTTAAATCACCAATCAAATAACAGCTGGACCCCACGTCTACGTATCGACAACTAGTGGATTTTTCATGCGGGAACACCCTCATTACTGTCCTTACTTTTAAAATGTTAAAGCGTTTTGACCAGTTAACTTATTTTAAACAGTTGTAGGTTTACAATAAAGTCCATATTTATATTTAATTATTTTCAAAATTAACAATGATGTTTTAACGTTAAAAAAAATGAGTTCAAAACTATTAATTTCAAAAAACCCTTTGAAGAATAGTTGAATTAGGAGGGTTTCAATCTTCAACTCCCCTTTTTTAAGGCTACCATCTTGAAAAAAGGGGAGTCGTTTTGACATATCCAGGCCTAGCATACGCAACGCGACTAAATTTTATCGCGCTCTTAACAAACGTCAAAATCGATTGAAGTCAGTGCGTCAGCTGTTGATTGGCTGTAAATACGTGTGCGGTGTGCTATTAGCCAATCAACAGTATCGAAACTTTTGTCGTCTCATGCGATAAAATTGACATATTGCGTATGCTAGGCCTGTTCGTAGACGCGCTCTTGCAATACCGCGTAAGTAGACTTTTCCGTAAGTTCTAATTTGGATTGAAATTATATGAAAAAACAGGCCAAATTAATCTTTATGACAAACGGTAGATACGCGGTATTGAACGCGCGTCGACGATATCAAAAAACAAAATGGCGACCTCTGACAAATGGACCTCATCTTCCTCAAATAAATAAGTTAAATGGTCTAATACTAGATTTTTGTCTATGCGATTCGAAGATAAAGCTACTTTCATTATTATTACATACAATTGTTATCAATAATATTCAGTATAATTTACTATAAGGCATTCTCCAATAAGAATGGTATTTCATACAGTCATAGTTTCAATTTGAGCCAATTAGAATTTGATACAATTTTGACTTTCAAATTTTAATGAAAACTTTTATTTAACATGGCAATACAGAATGTTTTAACATATTATAATTAGTAAAATGAGCATTATCATACAAAAAATGCATTATATGTACAACAACTTTAATGCATTCGTGACACCAAATAAAAGAGTGAACTATTAAAATACAAGTAAGTACTCTGTGATTAAAATATTGTGGATAATTAAAGTATTGAATTCGTAAAGTAATAAATGTAACTGTTTGCTCTAACAACATTTGGAGACAAATCAAATCAGTGTGTTGTAAATATTGTCATTAGCCCCTTAAATAATTGTAATTGAAATTCATTAATTTTATTATTGTTATTAAGCGTTCATCTTTCGTATTATGCTTTAATGTTCGTCGATTTCAGTTTTATTAATTATTAAAGTGTGTCTATACATAGAAATATAATTCAATTGCATAAACGATATTCCCCCATCAAAGATATAGAAGAAGTAGGTAGATAATATAAAAAAATCAGATACCTTAATTTTCTGAATAAAACTATACAGAGCTGACTTTACCCCTGCTAAAGGTGAACGAAAAGAACAAGTGTATTGTAGCACCAAACTCAATTCTACTTGCAAATTTGATTACCATCTTGAACTGACACTTCATACATTTCTTTTAATTGTATATCGGCGACGTCGAAAATCGCTTAAGAGCAGTATGTTCATACGGCGTAAGGGAGCGTTCAAATATTACGTAACGTATTTTTTGAAGATTTTTGACCCCCTTTCCCCCCCTATGTAACGCACCGTAACGGTTTTCTGTACTCCTCCTCCCCCTTTCTTTAAAAAAGACGACCACACTAACTACAACAGAGGGATTGCCTCGAAACCGTAGACCAAAAAGGTTGCCAATGTGGGAGTTTCATTTCATTATTTTTTATTGAAACAGATGGTAACGTTTTACAAATCACCCATTGCGTTACGTAAATACTTGAACGCTCCCTAACTGCAGGCGCGGCTTTGAAGTATCGGGCCCTCTAAACGAGTTACGGATAAATTTACGTTAAATTATTTTAAAGTGAATCACAAAACGTTACTACACAGTTCGATCCATATAAGGGAGGAGGGATCCGTTCAAGTATCACGTAACGCAATTGGGGGGTGGGGGGGTTGATTAAGAAAGGAAACAATAAAAAATTAAGAAAGGAAACTTCCACATTGGCAACCTTTTTGGTTTATTTACGGTGCGTTACAAGGGGGGGGGGGGGGGGGGGTCAAAAATCTTCCATCTACGTACGTAATACTTAAACGCTCCTTAATATAGTCAAATGACTAAGATATCCAGATTATATATATCACCTCCTAATTTGTATCGTACAAAAGCGGTATTTACGAACTTATCTTACGCAGTTTTGCACGCGCAGCGACGATATATAGAAATAACCAAGACGAAATGCACGTCATCTAAGCTTTGTTGGTATACTGTATATGTATACTAGGATACACCCAAATTGTACTCATAGAAACATAATATGAACAGTATAAGAATCAGATCTCTTAAAAACCCGTCTAGAAGAAATCATGATTTTAGGAATGTCATTCTAATTGTGTTTATCCCATAGCCCAAAACACTATTGGCATCATTGAATCGCGACAGACAGACAAACCGACATTTTGTATTTATTAAAAAAAACATAAATGGGATGTAGAAACCATTCGACAGATAATTTTAATGTATCAATACATCGTTTATATTGATTCTAAACATATATATAATCTTTAAGCTTATTGAGGTTTCTGGTGACCGGAATGCTGGCAACTACCTCGGCCAACGCATTGGTCTGGCTATCCAAAGAGGTAACGTTGCCAGCATCCTGGGCACCCTTGATACTGGAGCGGACAACCCTTTGTAAATATTCTGTACATTTTCTTTTGATTATTTTTATTATTATATTTTTATTAATAAGTTAGTTTAAGAGTTTGTTATAATTTTCCAATTTTAATTTGTGTTTGATACCTACTATATTCGTAATATATATACTCATGTAATCTATATGAACCAAAGTACAATATCTTTAAGCTCATGCTGAGGCTGGGACCTTATTGGCTGCACTGTCCCTATTCAATGTTTCTCATGTGTTTGTAATTGTACTTTAATGTGTGTGCCAATAAATGTTTTTTCTTTCTTTCATTTTTTCTTTCTTTAAATGTTCCAACACAAAACCAAAATATTTTAAAATATCAATCCATTTTGATTTTTTGCAAATAATCTTTGGAATGCTTTTATTTGTAATATTGCCCTTGAAGATTGGCCTTATCCCACCAAATGTTAAGTGGTAATGAGGTCCTAGTTTAAGGGCGACAAGTACAGCATAATAAAGCTGTTACTGGACTTGTCGCCCTTACCTTGAAGGCTTGACCCCTGCTATTAATATAGCACCACCCCTAGGAACTCTGGAAACCTTACTCACACGCAAGAACACAACAACACAGAAGTGATTGTTATTTGGATGTGGTCTTAAATGTTCCGAAAGTAAAACTATTCAATGTGTTGATAAGTAAAATTGTGGCATCACAGTTTGCCATCTTAATACAAAATCGAAAAAGGAATCGTGCTTTAGCAAGTATGTAAAAGTATTTCAGTTGACTGCAAGGCCATCTTTAATCAGCCTGGAACCGTGAGCACACAAAAATTAGGGGCCCCTAGGCATACAAGTTTTTGGGGGCACTGTCACGTAAGTGTTTTGGGCCCCTGTGCACACAAGAATTTGGGGCCCCGGACACACAAAAATTTGGGGCCCCGGACACATAATAATTTGGGGCCCCTAAGCATACAAGTTTTTGGGGCACTGTCACGTAAGTGTTTTGGGCCCCTGTGCCACAAGAATTTGGGGCCCCGGACACACAATAATTTGGGGCCCTTTTAGAAAGATGAAAAAAACTAATTATACCAAATTGTTCGATAGAATATATCATTTAAGGTTCCGCCAGAATACCAGCTCTGCTGCAGCATTGGATCCAATGTTGTAGCAGCTCATGCTGAGGCTGGGACCTTGTCAGCTGCGCAATTAATATGTTCTTTCTTTTTTGTTTGTTAATTAATTTTACTGTTTATATTTTGTTCGTGTTACTTTAATGTGTATGTACCGTGTATTGATTGTGTGTGTGGGAAGTAGCAAGCGCAAAGTAGATTTCGGCACCCGGACTATTTTACTTCGCCCGTCTCATACCGCACCGCCGCGCACACCGCCCTCCACTATGACGCGGACGCAGCCAGCCGGCTGCCCGCTATCGCTCGGTCATGCGCGCTAGTCGAGACACTTAACCGACGGCGAATGCACGCCCATTTTTCCGTCCCTCTATCCGCTCGTACCACGACGTATTTAGTATATGTTATCAGTTTCTTACTTTTTCTATAATCTATCTCTCTGTACTCACTTTTTTCGCATTACTATTTGTGTTCGTGTCTACTGTTCTACTCTTCCTGTAACTGTCTCTTGTAAATGTTATTAAACGCCGTTGATGAAGTCACCGTTTTTACTTTTTCAAATCAAGAAGATGCTACCCGCCATAGATAGAATACTTTAGGTAGGTAGTGAATCTACATGTGTACTAATAAATAATTTCTGATTCTGATTTATGATATTAGAATACTGTTGGTTCTTTGGTTAGAGAAGTGGTCGGTCATTTGGGGCCCCTAGAGAATAGGGGCGCGGGCCACGTGTCCTTATGATGAAGTACGTCATCTGTCATCGGTTGACTGTTCAGTTAGCATCCCCATTGTCTGTCTATCACGATTCAAAGTACCTTAACAATAGACCTTCTAATTCTAGCAACAATATAACAGTCGCGTCGTTTTAATAACTTTTTATATATATACAACTACGGTGGTTTATCCCATGCCCGACTAAATGGACTACGCCTCATCTGAAAAAAAATATATATATATTTTAATTTATATAAAAAATTTAACAAAAAAACAAGCTGACCCGGCAAACGTTTTTTTTGCTTTGTTAATTATATCTAGGGAGCGGAATGAAAATTAATAAATATTAGAAACAGAAAATTTTTATATCCCCTTGCGGTGCGGGAATCGAACCCGCAGGTTGATACAGCAGAAACATTTCATCGCCTACGATAACTTGCGGTTAGCTCAGTTGGTAAGAGCAGCACGCGCGATACGTGAAGGTCGTGGGTTCGATTCCCGCACCGCAAGGGGAGATAAAAAAAATTCTGTTTCTAATATTTAAAGTTCGCTAGTACGGCGTTTAGTACTATAAAAATAATAAAATCGATGAAAATTAATAAATTACCAAAACAACTTTTAAAAAAATAGGTGTTAGTAATTATAGAAGGGTTAAAATTTAGGTCTGTATTAATTTTTTAATGCCACATTACAAAAAAAATTGTTCAAAAAATTAAAAACTAACTTTTAGGGGTGCATAACCCTCATCACTCAGGGGTATGAAAAAAAAAATAGTAGCCTCAGATTTTCTCAGATTTACTGAATATGCATATAAAATTTCATTAAAATCAGTCAAGCCGTTTCGGGGGAGTATGGTTACTAACACTGTGACACGATAATTTTATATTAGAAGATATTCAATTCTCACCACAAATTATGAAACAGCTATGTACTATCCTTCTGTATCGGTTTTAGGTCTTCCGCTTTGTCTGATAAATCCTGAAAAAAAAGCATTCAGTTAGCGCCCCCTACCGGATGAGTATTGAACTACACAACTAATCAATATTTTATAGAAACAGCAAACATCTCATCTTCCCTACCGATGTGGAATTTGAACCCACGACCTTCACGTATCAGATAAATACAGATACAAGATAGAAAATACATACGTATTCACAACTTGTATTTTGATTACTTTTGATTTTTTATTTTGTATCTTGTATTAAAATATTTTTTCCTTGTATCTTAGTATTTTGAAGATACTTTCTTCCTGAAATACTTTTACTAAAATAAACTTCGTAGATTCCAAGATTGACCTCATCCCACCTGATGTTAAGTGGTAATGAGTTCCTAGCTTAAAGGCGAAAAGTATAGCATAGTACAACTGTTACTAGACTTGTCGCCCTTACCTTGAAGGCTTGACCCCTGCTACTAATGTAGCACCCCCCAAGAGCTCTGGAAACCTTACTCACACGCAGGAACACCGGAGTGATTGTTATTTGGCTGCGGTATTAAGGTGGAGGTATTTCACCAGTCGGGCTGCTCCAGTTCGAGCGATAAATCGCTTTGCCCTGCCTCTCTTTTCTTTCCGAACGCAAGCGAACACAACGAGCCGTTTAAAAATTTAGTCGATATTAACGGAAACAAATTGAATGCGTTAGATTTCTCGCATGAGATACCGAGACAAAAGTCTCGATACTGTTGATTGGCTGATAGGACAGTGCTCCTGTTGTCTGCCAATCAGCAGCTGATGCATCTATTTAGACATTAGTTAAGAGCGCAATGAAATTTACTCGCGTGGCGTATCTTTTTGTATCATCAAGCTTACTCGTTTTTTTACTTCATTGCTTCTTGCTTTCATTTAAATATATTAAATAAGTACTGGACAACATTACATACATTGATTCGCTTTTATTACAGATATCAGAAACAACGACGTTACCACAACAGACCTGAGACAATATAAAAAAAATCGTTTCTCATATTGCCCCTACGGGGATCAAACCCGTGACCTCAAAGATGGCGCATCGCCAAAGTCCCGTTCGCTCGCCTTTCGGCTATGGAGGGCGTCGAAATTTGCGCGGGGCCCCATCTGTGAAATTTGTGAAGGGGCCTCCGATGACGTAGCAGCGCTACTGCGCCTCTTATACACTATATACACGTGACTTCATGACTTACGTCATCAAACACGGACGTCACGTGCCCGTTCCGCACGGACTCCCGTAGCGTGTCGTCATCGTCGTCCATGTGTACATCGTAGAACTCTTCGCTGTCCATCTCGTGGTCAGTGCCTGGAAATTATCATCAGTTTTAACACACTGTTCAATGTATAGTGTCACCTAAATCTACACTAATTTATAAAAAGGAAAGATTTGTATTTTCATATGTTTGTAATAAATAAACGCAAAAACTGATTTCGAAATCGGTTTTTGAGTTATTTAATAAATAAAAATAAATTATTTCAACATTGAAAAGCTACATTCCCCCTGAGTAACATAGGCATAACAATACATAACAATATGGGCAAGGAGTTCTCTATTTGTTGCTTGGCCCCCAAACCTCTTAATCCAGTATTGCCTATCGGCGACGGATTGATAGTCAGCACATTCACCCGGCTCTTTTTTTTATTTGGGTAATAACATGGGGCAGGGGCCTATTTATTGCTTACGGGCCCCTATTTTCGGCCAGAGGCCCCTATTTGTTGCCAAGAGGCCCCCAAACTTCTAAATCCTCATACCTGCGACGGATTGATAGTCAGTGAAGTACTCAGAGTCTTCCCCGGCGCTCTGTTCAGCGTGCGACGCGTCGCCGGCTTGTTTCAACGCTCTCTCCGCTCTCTCCCGACGCTGTTTTTCCTTCTGCTTTAGCCTCCGAGATTGCCTGGAACGGGCACTTTGTCAAACGGTCATTACGGTAACAAGAAAAAAAAATGGTAAATAATTTCTTTAATGGTACTACTACGCAACAGTTTCAAATACGCCGCACCTTTAAATAAAAATAAAAAGACTTCAATAATATTTTGTTATGTGAAAATGTGCCGGTGGATGAAGATTTGCAAGCTCCCCCGAACAGACGAAGGCGAGCAAGACCAGTCAGCTCGTGAGCACGGTTGGTGCAACCTAACCGAAACGTCGGGCAGTAAGTAGTTCGTATTAACTACTAAATAAAAATGGTGTCGCGTTTTGACCCGTTAAATTATTTTAAATGTTTAAAATAAAAAGATTTGTAAAAAGGTCGTTATTTTCCACAACTTTTACATTTCCACATGGTTTCTGCGTTAAAGTCATTATTATTTATTATTCTGTAATGCAAGTGCTTGAGCAGATTACCAAAAAATCAGAGTAATGTGATGTGATCTAATATTTATTGACTTGACAATGTCTAATAACTCGATACTACGGGCTGCATGCACGAAAAAGTTGACGTCATTGTCCCGTTACGCTCATTGTCGCGTTCCGCAAGCGAGAGGCATGATCGGCTCGAGCGATTGTCTCAGCGTTCTCGTGTCAAACACCCGTCCGTAAACCGACTTTACAGACAAACAATTTTTTGTTCTTTTTTAGGGTTCCGTAGTCAACTAGGAACCCTTATAGTTTCGCCATGTCTGTCTGTCTGTGAGTCCGAGGATAATATCAGAAACCGTTTACTAGAAAGCTGAAATATGTATATTAATCACGTTAACAATGTGCAAAAAATCAAAAATAAAAAAAATGTTTCTTTTTATTAAAAAAAAAATACGTGTAGGGGACGTATTTTTTTTTAATTTCAATTCCAACATGTGATATATCGTTGGATAGGTATTGAAAAATGAACAGGGGTTTACTAAGAAATTTATTTGATAATTTAAATATTTTGGGAAATAATCGCTCCAAAAGAAAATAAAATTGTGTCCCCCCTCTAACTTTTGAACCATAAGTTTAAAAAGTATGAAAAAAATCTAGAATATAGAACTGCATAAAGGCTTTCTAGGAAAATTATTTTGAACCTGACGGGGTTCGGGGAACGGGTTTAATAGTTTTTGAAATTTAAAAAAAAAAAATTTTTAACTAACGTTGTAATTTAAGCGTATATGCTAGCTTTTTTTTTCTTACTTTACATATTTTTTGTATTCTCAATGTATCTGCTTTCAAATAAAAAAAGGATATAGCCCATTTTTGTAACTTTAAGTGGGGATACTTAAGTATTGTGATGCACTGAAAACTACGGAACCCTACACTGAGCGTGGCCCGACACGCTTTTGGCCGGTTTTTTATCCTGGTTAACGTCATAACGCCTATTTTCACGATTCATGCGATAACTTATTTTCCTTTTGAACCCAAAATTATATTGAACACTTACGTTTCTTTCTGCAGCTCTCTGAGCGCTTCCAGTTCTGTTCTCATAGAAGATACTTGCTTATCCAGCCTTGCTACTTCTCGTACTGAAAATAAATAAAAATTGGACAACTTCACTCACATACATTGCTCTGATCCTTTGGTAAGTAGCTTAAGCACTTGTGTTACAGAAATCAGAAACAACTACGGTACGGGATCGAACCCGGTACCTCAGAGATGGTGCGGCGTCAAAGTCCTGCCCGCCCCTCTCTCGGCTACGGAGGTCGTCAATATATGATTGTAAATTAAATAAATTAGGCACCAATGTTATAAACAAGGTAAATAGCCAAGCTGCAAAGAAAATGGTCTGATTTCTTTAGAGCTTGGGTCACCTATCCTATACCATACCTATTAGCGGCCATTTTGTTATTTTTCCTTCAAAATGTTGGCCATAAATTAAAACTTCGCATCTATTATTTTTTAAGATAGTGTTGAAAAAAAATATAAATATAATTTATTTCCTAAAATGTTACATTGTTTGCAGCTTGTAATTAAAACACTTGACAATAATGCAAAAATTTTTTTTAAGTTTCACAATTTTCTGTCAGTTTTTAAATAACAAAACGACGAAAAAGTAAAACAAAAGTTTCAAACCTTATTGGTAGTTAGATGAGTTACCTACTAGATACTTTAATCCGAAAATAATTTAAACAAAGTCAAAGGCGAGAGGTAGTCACAAATATGTTAAATTACTGAACTGTAAGAAGATTCTGTCACAAGCAAAAAGCTACTTTATTCTAGATTGTCATAGGGTGCTTTTTCGATAAACAAAATACAGAAACATCAGAAAAAATCCTCACTGAATTCGTAGTTCGTAGACTTGAATAAATGTCATTGATTAATATTCATGATTTGGTTTGAAATTGCTAAACCAACTAGAATGAAGATACTAATGAAGATATTTCGTCCACGTAATAATAGAACAATAGAATCACAGTGGAATATGTTATCTTGTACTCAATCAAAGAAACTACCTCGCCCAGCGTTTTTCAATCGCCATTCAGCGAGGTAATGCAGCCAGCATTTTGGGTACCCTACCACAGGGACCATTTTTGTTTATTTAAAATGTTTATTATTTATTAATTTTAGTTTGAATATTTTGTAAGTAAGTTATAGTTTACTTTCTGTTATATGAAGTTTATTTGTTTCATTTAATAAATCACTTATTTATATTGTAAAAAAAAGGAACATAGACAAATAACATGTACAGTCGGAAGCATGTCAGTCTACACATTTTGGACTTTGCACCACCCTTAAGTTGCGGACATAAAATACTGCTACTATAGCTGATCTGCTGAGTTTCTTACCGATGTCTTCTCGGTAGATATAGGTTCTGAACCGGCAGTAGAATCACTTTGCATTGTATTCAATGACGATTCAAAAGTGTTATATGTAACCTACTTGAAATATTTGAGTTGAGTTTCACTAAAATTGAACTGCAAGTTCACCTTGACATGCTGTTTACTGTACAGTTCTAGACTTAAATACCTTTTGGTTTTGTTTGAGATTTTTAATAGGCAAAAAAAAGTAATTATAATAATAATAAATACGCCAGACAACCACACCAATCACCTGGCTTCCTGGACGACGGATACTAACTGTGGGCGTCATTCCAGCACACCCAGACCCAAGTAAATTTAGAAAAGTTTGTTTTCCAAATACTTTAAAACAAAATATATAAAACTGCTTTGATTAAAAGTTGAAACATACCCATACGAAAAATATAGATCCTAGATGGTTGTTTTTACTTAATAACTGATCAACCGCACAAATTTGCACACACATGCACACACCCACACACAAACACGCGCACGCACGCACACACAGACACACGCACGTTCCCACACACACACACACACACACACACACACACAAACACGCGCACGCACGCACACGCAGAAACACGCACGTTCCCACACACACACACACGCGCGCATTCACGCAATCATTGACACGCATGCATAGAATAACATTCATCCACATGAGACTGGGTTTTCCTTTTTAATTATTAGTGTAATAGTAGACATTTATTAATTTGATGCAATTGTCAGCCTTCAACAGCCACAACATTCTCTCTCGGATAAGCTGAAACCCAGCACTGCCCAGGATCCATTCTCAAGACAGCATCAGCTGAGCTTTTTTCCTTTCGTCTCATAAACAATCCATTTATGTTTAGAACAGATTATGTTTTTCGTTTTGTTTGTAAGTTGAGTCAATAAATGTTTTCTTTCTTTCTTTCAAAATACTTTTGCATTAAGTCGGTGAAATTTACTTTTGATAAACAAACCTCCGTTTTTTAATCTTTAGATGTTAGAACTGTTTTGCATTTTTTTTGTCGTTTAGAGCATAACTTTCGGAAATGTTAAGTGTTACATAGTGTAGAATTGTGAACTGTGTAAGCAATTACTAACCTAACATAGCCCTCCGTTTTTCTGCATATATCTGTTCGTAGATGAAGACACCAGCAGCTCCCACGAGACCTACAATAGCTGCGCCCATAATAGCTCTTGATGAGAGAAAACTGTTGTTCATTTTGATATTTTTTGGTTACTTTTCCAATGTAAATTATTTAACTTCTCTAAAATTTAAAAGACTGTATATGTGTAAGACTGTATAAGCAATTTCTTCTTGTAGAATAAACACAAAATAGCACAGTTTGATGTCTAATTAACCGTAAGAATGATATAAAATCACAAATAAAACAAAAAAACGTCCATAAAAATCCAATGTTAAAAAGTTGCGGTAAAATGCAGTTGTATGTGCAATGAGACGGCAAGCGGTTAATTATGGATTTAAATTATCTTATTAAGAATCAGCTGAATTAATCAAAATCACATCAAAATATTCTGCTGATTTTGCCCACAATTTTGCCGTATCTGCAAGTGAAATCGATGTCAAGTCAAAATATGTCATTCAAGTCAAACCAATAAACCACAGACTGCAGAGAAATCTGTAAACTCAGCTCTAATGCCATGCTTTGTTGCACTTTTTTTTTGTAGGTTATAATAAGTGACGCAAAATCTCCCCGTCCCTTACTGCAAAGAGACAAATTAAAAAATCTATCTGTCAGTTAAAAAAGCCGTGTTTTTGTATTTAGACGACGAGTTTGTATTTTTAAAAGATTTGAACAAAAATGCTATAAATATTTTCAATTTATTACCGTATACCCATTGATGGAACCCTCGTATTGTGGTTTAAAATTTGCTTGATTTAGATACCACCATTTTTCTTGTGATCGTAAGTAATTTCGTTGCTAACATTGTTTTGGAAATGAAAATCATCCTATTTAATTTCCCATTCTTTCGGTTTCAGTAACATGAGTTCAGGACAAGAAGGGGACGTCCCTTCAAAAGGAAATAAAACTGAAGGTGATCTGCTTGTAACATGTGTAGATGAACCAATTCCCAAAATGAAAACAGAAGACCAAACAGATCATGCCATTGGCTTGACTCCAAAAAAGCTGGATCAACTAGAAGACCCTGACAGTGCTACTAGTAAGACTGACACAGATTCCGGTTTCAAGGACCCCGGAACTGACCCTAAAGCTACAACAGTGGTCAATGCCGACAGCAGCGGTGATGAAGACATGCATTTGAAATGGGAGGATGATGAGGCTGATGATCTAGGTGTGACGTCAGGAGACATTCCAGAAAAGTCAATAACAAAATATGGCACTGAAGAAATTAAAGTAGAAGAGCTTGAAGAGAGTCTAGATGAGAATCTATTGCTTGAAAGTTCAGATGAAATGGATAAAACTGATGATACATCTAATAAAGACGAAGGTACTGCTAATGAGGATGAGATAGATAAACTTCTTGTTTCTGATGACAATAAACAGGCTATTGAAACTCTGAATACTAACAATGATTCAGAAAAAACTGATTTAATCGGTGTCTCTGTGCAACCTGATTTACTATCTAAAAATAATGAAGAAACAATAAAAAATTTACAAATGTCAATTGCAGAAAGTACCCAAGAAAAATCTGTAGTTTCTATAAATGATATCACCCTATTAGATGCTAAAGATGAATCCATAATTGACGATGCAATTGTAACTGCTAGTTCCCCAAATGAATCTCTTAGTAATACTACTATAGATGCTAAATTAGATCATAAACTAAATAATCCTGATGTTATGTTAGAAATTCCAACACAAGAAATTATTGATTTGATGGATGACACAGATATGTCTCTATCATGTACCAATGATGATGATGATATGGAAAAGACAGTTGATGATGTAGCTGAATCTCCAAAAGCCATGGATGTAAGTGACGAACCTGAAGAGACAATTCAATCAGCTGATAGTAAGACTGATGACATAAGCACTGTATTGGATTCTGAAGTTTCCAAGGTTGACACAATGATTGGAGAAAATAAGGAACCCTGTGGTGACCTTGCTTCTGTCTCTGAAGATGATTGGACACAAATAGAGAACCGTTTGGCTAAATTTGAAACATCTCTTGTTGATGAATCTAAAGAAGATATCGAATCAAATGATGAGAAAAATTCAAAATACATATCTTCTACTGAAAAGTCATCAACTGTAAATGACGACTCAGCCAATATGGATGGCGCAATTTCTACTTTAGCAAGTCAAAATATTGATGAGCAGTCTCCTAATCCAAAGAGTACAAATGTTGGGACAACTATTGAACCACATTCTAATACAGAATCGAAAGCTTTAGAGAAGTCTACAACAGAAATATCTGCAGAAACAGAAAATACGCCAGAAAGTCCAAAACCAAGTCAAGAAGCATTGACAACAGATGTTGAAGTCTCAGAAACTAAATTGGAACAATCCCAACCACTTAAAGATCTTTCAGCTATAGAAGGTATTGGTGATACAACAACTAATAGTGATAAGACAGAAATAGCAACAAACATAACAGAGTCCAAAGGCGAAATAAAGAAAAATATGCCAACAAATGAAGACACTTTTCCTCCTAAGGAAGAAATAATTAGCACACCCTCTACATCACAAATAACTGAATTACCAATTACAGTCACATCGCCTGAAGATACCAAAAATAATGATACATCATTGAGTGAATCTTGTAAAGAGATAGATGACCATCCAAGTAAAGACACAACTAATGAACCAATTAAGGAGAGTTTGAGTATGGATGTTGACAATGTAATACAATCTCACGAGAATGCAAACAAAGTTCAACTTTTAGATGAGACATCATCGGAAGGAAATGTTACTGCTAAACCAACCACGTTGGTTGAATCTGATAAGAAATCACTAAAAGGAACCACCGCTCCAGACTCGGAGTTGGTACCAGACATTATAAAAACAGTAAATAATATTGAAGATACAACACCATTACAACCAACTAAACTTGAAACTTTAACTGCATCTAAGGAAGTAACCATTGATAATTCGACATTAAACGTTCAGCTTTCAGAAACAGTAATTGATGTCGATTCTATCCCAGACTCGCAAGATATGGCGGATGATTTGCTAGCTAAGATTATATCTAGTGACCAAATTAAAGTCATGCCAAAATCGCTAGAAGAGAAGAATAATTCTACGATTGAAACTACTGAGGATGGCTTAAAACAAGACACAGCACGGGTAGTTAATGCTGATGAAATTATAACTTCGACTGAAATGTTAAAGGAAATCTTAGAACAATCTAAACTTACATCAAGGTCTGGACCGAGTCATCAAGCTTCAGACTCGTCCGATGAGGTGGCAGAGATTACGGACAGTCTTGGACTGTTGGCAGAGTCGTCAAGGGTGATGGAAGATGATGAAGAGCAAGAGGATGATGAAGATGATGATGATGACTTTTATCATGAGGACGGTGAGATTTTTTTTCTAAAATTTAAGTCTTAATTATGACTAGCGGTGCGCCATGACTTTGAGCGCGTTCAATTTCTACTTGGTCCATCAGTTACATTACTATAAACTCTGAAAGCCAGGCAGATACTAGACTTTCTAGAATCGACCCATCAATCGAAGCACTTATGAATGGTGAGTACAAGTTCAGTATTCTACCGCTGTGTGGGGAATGTTGATGATGTCGAGAAGAACTGGCACGAAACTCAACAGTTACACTTATCATTTTTTTTTTTTAATTGTGGACTGTCCCACGTTTACAAACAACGCAGTGATTCCGCCAATGTCAAGTTTAGAGAGACACATCAAAAATGGGACAGCGCGGTGTAATGTATTGTAATGAGGTATTTCTTTCTATATTGAGATTCTCATTATGTACCTTAAACAAACATGAACAGCACATTAACATGAAAGACAAAACAACGATTATGTAGAAAGGACAAAAGAAGGGGTTATAATCTAATATCATACATAATAATATAGTTACATAAATATTTTTATAAATTTAGAAAAAGAAAGAGTTAGAATAAAGTTAAGGTTGAAAGGACGGGGAATTCCAGACGGTAAAATATCATATGGAGGATGTAGGGTATTTTAGACAGCTAAAGAATATGTGGTCTGGGGTACCCTCATCTATGCCACATTCACATAATGGATTATCCTTGACCCTAATTTTATTTAGAAAAACGGGAGTACAGGCGTGACCGAGGCGGAGGCGGTTACTCTTTTCATAATAACAATGATAGATATTTATTAAATTGGTGGTGCCCTCGAATTTGTCAGCATTATTTCAGATTAAAATATATCTTTCAACATATATGATATGTTTAACCAATGGAGAATCCCAACTATCTTTCTACCAAATTTCTAAAATATCTTTCTACTAAATATTTTAAAGAAAAAAATTTACCTCCCCTTGCAGTGCGAGAATCGAACCCAAGACCTTTTTTGTTTTTTATATTGCACTTCAAGAATGACCACATCCCACCTGATGTTAAGTGGTAACGAAGTCCTAGCTTAAGGGTGACAAGTACAGCATAATAAATCTGTTACTGGACTTGTCGCCCTTACCTTGAAGGCTTGACCCCTGCTACTAACGTAGCACCCCCCAAGAGATCTGGAAACCTTACACACACGCAGGAACACAACAACACAGAAGTGATTGTTATTTAGCTGCGGTCTTCTGTAAGGTGGAGGTATTTCACCAGTTGGGATGCTCCACGTATCGCGCGTGCTGCTCTTTTAACTGAGCTAACGCAGATAAAAGTGCAGCGTAAATCACTATACAAATCAAAAATTGATTAAAAATATATTTAAAAGTTTTTCTGTGAAAGGGCAACAAACATACATTCATATATTCTTAATATTATATTGTCGAAATATATAATACAAGCTTTGCCCGCGACTTTGTTCGCGTGGACTACGTGGTTTTTTTTCGCAATAAAAGGTAGCCTACTCCTTTCTCAGGGTCTAAAGATTGTGCCAAATTTCATCAAAATCGGTTGAAAGCGGAACAGACAGACTTTCGCAGTTATAATATTAGTAGGGATGTATTTAATATGTGTCAAAAATGATAATTCGTTTTTCTCCAACGAGTTTGGAACGTTTTTAGCTTACGCCTCGTATAATTTATAACAAAAACGTAACTAAAACGGATAGTTATTGAAATGGTGGAACAGGGAATTAGTGGAATCCATTTTGCCATTACAGAAAGCAGTAATCAAATGACAGCAGAGCATTCAGAAGATTCGAACCAGCAAACCTCTGAGACAGAAGTACAGAAGGAGCAAGAAGAGAAAGAGATGGAAACTGAATCGCCTACAGATGAAAAGGAACAAGGAAAGTTCAGTTTCGACGTTGACGAAAACATAAAGGTTGAAGATGGCGAAACGGAGAGAATATTTAAAGTGGTGAGTTTGTTTATCCTGTAATCTGCTAAAGGAGCGATGGATTCCAGACATTCAGTTCTCTTCATCTAGGGAGCTTTCAAGTATTACGTAACGCAATTCGAGTGACTCCCTCAAGTTATTGTTGAGTTACCTTTGTACAAATTTAAGACATTTGTCAAACGTTGTCTTTTGAAAAAAGGCTACTACAAAGTAGAAGAGTATTTGAATGACAAGAACGTGTGAATCAATAACTAGTCTGCGCGCCTGTACTTACGTGTTTTATATTATTTTAAAAATAAATATGTAACGCATTTTCTCAATCAATGTCAGAATTGGGCCTCGATGACGCATGTAAGTCCTACAGTTAATTTACAAATACCTTTGTTTTATTATTATTTTTTAATAATTGATTTTAAATTTTTATTTTACAATTGACAAACTAACTGTGTGTCTTAGTGCAAAATTAGTAATAAGTGTAGCTTTCATTTGTAAAAAAAACTACTGAGTTTCTTGCCGGTATCTTCTCTTTAGTTATAGGTTCCGAACCGGAGGTAGCTTCATTTGCTTTATATAGAGACTATTCATAAGTATTACTAATGTAATCTATGTGAATAAAAAAATATTGACTTTGACTTTGTGTCTGGGTGTGCTGTGATGACGCCCCCAGTTAGTATCCGTCGTCTGGTGCTCATAGTACAAGGGGTCACCTTAGTTTGATGCCAGGTGATTGGTCTGGTTGCCTGGCGCATTTAATTTAAATTTATATTAAGTTTCTGTACAGTAAAGTATATTTAACATTTGCGTAGACATCATACAATGACTAGCTGTGCCCGCACCTTCGTTCGCGTGGACTACATCCTTTCATGGTCGGTTTTACCCCTATCTCCCCTAATATTCGAAACAAAAAGTAGTCTATATTTTAATCCAAGTTTCGAGCTATATTTGTGCCAAATTTCATATCTGTAACTTATTAAATAAACATTTTCCTATAAAAACTTTCAAAGGTAGTACCCCATCCCCCCCTTATTTTCAAACAAAAAGTAGCCTATGTCTGTTCTTGAGGTTCAACGTATACCTTTACCAAATTTCATCAAAATCGGTTGAGAGGTTCAAGCGGGAAAGCGTAACAGACAGACAGAGTTACTTTCGCATTTATAATATTAGTAGGGATTAGTAGGATTTTGTATACATTATCTAATTGGTTTTCTTTACTACAAATTATTTTTCTCTTTAGGATATCGACACGACAGAAATTGTTTTAGCAGAGACTAAAGAAGAAGTAAAAATTACTGTTAAAAAAGGAATTACACCAGTTGAAGAGGTACGTAGATAATTGGCTACTTGACAGTTTTTGAAAAAGTATTGCAAAATGTGCGCCCGTTCATTTTATATCCCAAGCAATTCGATTTATCTGGAAAAAATGTAAATAACCAGAGAAAAATAAGATTTTGTGTAACACATTTAAAAAGCGCGCAAAAACGCCAAGTCATGTCACTGTTGAAATTATGATGTCAACGTTGTAGACAACGAACCGATACGCATAGGAACGACTTCATTTAGATAAACGGAAAATGTTTCAATAAATTCTTAATACGATTAAAGACACAATAATTCAATTTAATCGGTAAAATAATCATTGTTTCGCCACATTAAAATAAATTATTTTCGCCGACAGCTGTCATTTCCGAATTGCAATGGTGGTTTCCGTTTCGGTTCTTTTGTTCCACAGATAAAAAAAGTAAAATTTATTTTGCAAAATTAAAATACTAACTATGCTTTTAATTATAAAATAAAAATGTAAAATTATTACTTTACTAATAAGCTAACATATCTAACACTTTTCATATTTTATTGTTAACACTGTCAAGTAGCCAATTATAGCTAAGAGTATAATAGGATTAAGGGTTCGTGTCACTTATTCCCACTTCCAATATATGAAAAACCATCCGTTTTAATTGGCTACTTGACAGTATTAACAATAAAATATGAAAAGTGTTAGATATGTTAGCTTATTAGTTAAGTAATCATTTTACATTTTTACTTTTTAATTAAAAGCATTGTTAGTATTTTAATTTTGCAAAATAAATTTTAGTTTTTTTATCTGTGGAACAAAAGAACCGAAACGGAAACCACCATTGCAATTCGGAAATGACAGCTGTCGGCGAAAATTATTTATTTTAATGGGGCGAAACAATGATTATTTTACCGATTAAATTGAATTATTGTGTCTCTAATCGTATAAAGAATTTATTGAAACATTTTCCGTTTATCTTAATCAAGTCGTTCCTATGCGTATCGGTTCGTTGTCTAGGACGTTGACGTCATAATTGCAACAATGACGCGACTAGGCGTTTTCGCGCGCTTTTTAAATGTGTTACACAAAATCTTAATTTTCTCTGGTTATTTAGATTATTTCCAGATAAATCGAATTGCTTGGGATATAAAATGAACGGGCGCACATTCTACAATACTTTTTCAAAAACTGTCAAGTAGCCAATTACGCATAGTAATAAATTATACGAGGCGTAACCTGAAACCGTTCCAGACCCGTTCAGTTGTAGAAAAACGGATTGTCATATTTGACACATTACTAATCGTAAAATATTGGAACGGGGCATTAGATCATACTTTTGTCACTGTCAGATAATAACGGTCAAAAAGTACAATACGACTTATTTTAAATGTTGTCATAATGTTCTGTTACAAAATTGGTTAATGAATTTCTTAATTTAAACAGCTTATACTTTATCGGCTTGTTAATTTTTATCAGAAACTCAGCAAAGTTCAGTGGAGGGATATGAAAAAAATTAACTTTTCTATATTATCTCGAGTCTGGGTGTTATGATGCTTAAGCTACTTACCACACAATCATAGCAATGTATGTGATGTTTTCCAATATGTTTTTATTTATAGTTTAATTCTTATTTATTAAATTAATATTTACTTATTCTGTATTTTTTTATTATTTATTTCTTTATTCTTCAATTAACTTTAATATTTTCCAAATATGTCAATAAAAAACAAAGGATTTCATCATTATTGCAGTAGACCTTTTATATTTTTATTTTTATACTAGCGACCGCCCCAGCTTTTTTTTTAAATTACACTTAAGATGTCTGTCTGGAATCTTAAATGAAACAGAATAGTTTAGTACACAAGCATGTATTTCCTATTAACAAGTCTTAGTAGTTTCTTATACCGTGACGGAACAGCGATTTAACAATGACACAAGATGGAGCTGCAGTGGTTGATAAATTAATTTGAGCAGTTTAGTCAATTTTTTATGTTTTTTGCCTGGCACGATCGACTGGACTAACAGTAGCGATGGACTGGTTGGCCACCCCTGATAAAGAGGGGCCTACAGAAATAGCGACATTGTTTTACACTATGTAGTGATATTTAAAATAATTTAACTGGTCAAAACGCGACACCATTTTTATTTAGTAGTTAATACGAACTACTTACTGCCCGACGTTTCGGTTAGGTTGCACCAACCGTGGTCACGTGCTGACTGGTCTTGCTCGTCTTCGTCTGTTCGGGGGAGCTTGCAAATCTTCATCCACCCGCACATTGTCACATAACAAAATATTATTGAAGTCACTTCGACACACTACACTGACAGTATCCGGAATTGAACTAGAACTTTGAATTGAATTGGATTAGAACAATCAAAGCTCGTGACCACGGTTGGTGCAACCTAACCGAGACGTCGGGCAGTAAGTAGTTCGTATTAACTACTAAATAAAAATGGTGTCGCGTTTTGACCCGTTAAATTATTTTAAATGTTTAAAATGGAACGCGAAAGTCTTAAAATTTATACTATGTAGTGATGATGCAAAATTTGTATCTCTAACAGGTGAAGTCTGAGCAGCGTTTGCAAGAAGTAAAGACGGTGAAATTGTCGGATGCTTCGGAAACAGACGCTTCCGCCCCGTCCGCTGCCTCCGACACTCCGTCCGACGGGTCTACGCTTAAAAAACTGCTTTGCGGTAAGTTAATTATAAACTAGCGTCCTGCCGCGGCTTGGCACGCATATTTATCTATACTGTGCCGACAAAGTGACCAAATACTTCTGAACAGTCTAAATGTCAATAAGTTCCATACACTACAAGTTACTATTAATATCTGAACATTCATTACTTCAGTTATATCTGAGCAGATGCTAGTCAATAACTTCTATACACACAGCTAACCAATAATATCTGAACACTCATCTACACAGGTAGCTAAATTCAAATTCAATATTTGTTTATTCAAGTAGGTAGGTTACATATAATAACACTTTCGAATCGTCATTGTATATAATGCAAAGTGATTCTACTTCCAGTTCGGAACCTATATCTACCGAGAAGACACCGGTAAGAAACTCAGCAGATTAGTTACAGTGGCAGTATCTAACTTATAGCTATGTGTAGAACACTTTGGACCAAGTCATATAGTTTTATTTTGATGAGTGAAAAAAAGCATTAAGTATTATGTTATTTTAAGCGGTAAACTGGGGCAGACCAGTCCCCAAAGGTGGCACCTGTTCACAAGCATGACGTATGTGCCAGCCATCGCTTCACTCAACCATATTGAAGGGAATGTGACGCATGACGTGCGTGACACATATTGACGTTATGAGTGTTCAGATGTTATTGGTTAGTCGCGTGTATAGAAATTATTGACTATTTATCTATCTATGAGATATATATTTTTTATGCTATAAACAAATAAACTATCTTTCAGATGCTAAAGCAGAAACTGTTACTATTCCTGCAAAGCCCTCGCCGATTTTGAAACTGGCTCTCGCGAAACAGGATAAAGTACTCAATTTCGTTGACTTGGAGGAGAGCTCTGAAGATGATGGTGAGTGTGATGTTTTTTTTTATTTTTATATTACACTTCAAGATTGACCTCATCCCACCTGATTTTAAGTGGAAATGAGGTCCTAGCTTAAGGGCGACAAGTAGAGCATAATAAAGCTGTTACTGGACTTGTCGCCCTTACCTTGAAGGCTTAACCCCTACTACTAATGTAGCAACCCCCCAGGGGCTCTGGAAACCTTACTCACACGCAGGAAGACAACAACACAGAAGTGATTGTTATTCGGCTGCGGTCTTCTGTAAGGTGGAGGTATTTCACCAGTCGGGCTGCTCCAGTTCGAGCGATAAATCGCTATGCCCCACCTCTCTTAAACGAACCTACTACTGTTTTGATCAGCGGCGGCCATAGGGAGTGGCGAACAGGGCAATCGGCCTAGGCCTCGCCCTTGTAGGGGAGAGGGGGCCTCGCCCAACAAACAAAGCAAAAAACAAGTTGTTGAGAAAGATTTTGCGCCTAGAAAACGTCGCAAATATTTTTTTTTCCTTAACATTTCTTGTCGTAATGACAATTGCGTACCATCAGACCTACTTTTCACGAATGACAAAGGGCCTCACAAGACTTACTTGCTAGGGGCCTCGCAAGATCTGCTCGTTCGGGGGCCTCGCAATAGGTAAGGCCGCCGCTGGTTTTGATACCGGTCAAACATTTTTTGTTGAGCTATTTTCACCGATCATGTGAGGTTTCTAACAACTTTTCGTGATCTTAAGAGAAAGATGGGTTTTTACAATTTTTTTTTCACGCCGCTGTAACATACTTTAAATATTTTAAAGAAACCGAACAATTTAATCTCCCCTTGCGGTGCGGGGCTTGAACCCACGACCGTCACGTATCGCGCGTGCTGCTCTTCCAACTGAGCTAACCGCGAGTTTTCGTAGGCGATGATTTCTTTCTGTTGTATTGATAAGTATGTAGTTCTAAACATACTCGGCAGAGGGCACTTACCGAAGGCTAATAGGTTAATACAACAGAGAAATTCATCGCCTACAATAACTTGTGGTTGGCTCAATTGGAAGAGTAGCCCGCACGATACGTGAAGGTCGTGGGTTCGAGCCCCATAGTTGGTGTGACAGTCATTAGTACATATGGAATACATTTTCACAGAGGTACTAGTAGTGAAGAAGATAGTGAAACTAGCAGACGCCACTGAGGGCACGCTCGCAGACGGTGAGGGCCCCTCGGAGGCCCCTCCAGCCCACAATAAGGACAAAACAACACAATTGTCTGAAGTTATAGCTGCAGAGGTAAGATTAGTTATATAAATTAAGTAGTGAAGAAGATAGTGAAACTAGCAGATGCGACTGGAGGCACGCTCACAGACGGCGGGGGCCCCTCGGAGGCCCCTCCAGCCCACAATAAGGACAAAACAACACAATTGTCTGAAGATATAGCTGCAGAGGTAAGATTAGTTATATAAATTAAGTAGTGAAGAAGATAGTGAAACTAGCAGACGCCACTGAGGGCACGCTCGCAGACGGCGAGGGCCCCTCGGAGGCCCCTCCAGCCCACAATAAGGACAAAACAACACAATTGTCTGAAGATATAGCTGCAGAGGTAAGATTAGTTATATAAATTAAGTAGTGAAGAAGATAGTGAAACTAGCAGATGCGACTGGAGGCACGCTCACAGACGGCGGGGGCCCTTCGGAGGCCCTTCCAGCCCACAATAAGGAGAAAACAGCACAAGTGTCTGAAGATTCCACTGAAAAGGTTAGGTTAGTTTTTATATGAGGATGAGAAATCTTTTTATTAATGTAAATTTCATTAGTATTTTTCATGAATCGTTTTGAAAAACCAATTGAAGCTATTTATTTATTTCTTGCATTACATTGTAAACAACGCTTCATACGTAATGCATGACAACGATCCTACATCGCGATGTCAGAGTTTTCGTCGCCACTAAGTATATATACAACAAACCAAGATTGGTAGTCGGACCTTGGTCCCCGAGCAGATAACACCTAGCTCGGCGGAAGTACTTCCACTTTTAGTAAAGAACATACGTTCCTTACGGTGTTTTTTACATTGCTTTGTTCTCATCATAACATACATACTTTTATGTTAAATTTAGTGTTTAGAATATTAACGTACTCGCAAAACGCATATTCATGTTTTTTATTATAAATAAAAAATATGTGCGCTTGTGTGTGAGTGCCTGTGTGACACAAGTACGGTACGAAGCTCAAAGCATATTAACGACTTTAACTGCACTCATATTTAATCCTTTATATCTTTTGCAGACGACAACACATAATGATTCGCCAAGCACTTCAAAAACTCCGGGATCGGAAAATAAGGTAGATAATTTGAGCATATATATATATTATTTTCATTGAAAACATCGTGGGATTCAAATCCACGTCTTTAACGATACGTGTGATGCCAATGAGGGTTTTCGCACATGAAAAATCCACTAGAAGGCGACACGTACGCGTGGGGTCCAACTGCTACGTGATCGGTTATCGTTTACATGACATTGACAGATGTCACTATGACATTTAAGTCACCAAACAAATAACAGTTGGATTCCATGTCTACGCATCGCCATTTAGTAAATTTTTCATGCGACAACATCTTTATCACGACCTCCGTAGCCGAGAGGCGAGCGTGCCGGACTTTGGCGTCGCGCTATCTCTGAGGTCCCGGGTTCGATCCCCGGTCGGGTCAATGTAGGAAACGAACTTTTCTACATTGTCTTAGGTCTGGGTGTTGTGGTGCCGTCGTTGTTTCTGATTTCTGTAACCCGAGTGCTTAAGCTACTTACCACAGAATCGGAGCAATGTATGTGAGGTTGTCAAATATTTATGCACGAACATTGAACTACATCGATCATTCTAATATTACACGAGCTGTCTGTACGCGCTAATCTCAAAAACTAATGGTGCGAATTGAAAAAACATTCATGTGTTGGAAAGTCCATTTATCGAGGAAGGCTTTAGGCTATATAACATCACGCTGCAACCTTGGAGCGAAGAATCAGATGGAAACGTGGATAAAGCTAGTTTTAAATTTTTTATATTGCACTTCAAGATTGACCTCATCCCACCTGATGTTAAGTGGTAATGAGGTCCTAGCTTAATGGCGACAAGTACTAGATAATAAATCTGTTACTGGACTTGTCGCCTACCTTGAAGGCTTGACCCCTGCTACTAATGTAGCACCCTCCAGGAGCTCTGGAAACCTTACTCACACGCAGGAACACAACAACACAGAAGTGATTGTTATTTGGCTGCGGTCTTCTGTAAGGTGGAGGTGTTTCACCAGTCGGGCTGCTCCAGTTCGAGCGATAAATCGCTATGCCCTACCTCACTTTAAATAGTGTAGTTGATCATGTTGTTGTTTTGTATTCCAGTTTGCGGAAGAAACGAAGAAACCAAAACAGAAGTTCGGTTTGGAAATATTCAATCTGGATTCGGACGAGGAGGATTCAGGTATTTAAAACTATATGAAACTAGCTGTGCCCGCGACTTCGTTCGCGTAGACTGCATCCTTTCATGGTCGGTTTTACCCCTATCCCCCCTAATATCCGAAACAAAAAGTAGTCTATATTTTAATAGAGCTATATTTGTGCCAACTTTCATATCTCTAACTTAAAAATAAACATTTTCCCATATAAACTTTCAAAGGTGGCATTTACCCCCCCCCCCCCCTTACTTTCTAGCAAAAAGTAGCCTATGTCCGTTCTTGAGGTTCAACGTATACCTATGCCAAATTTCATCAGAATCGGTTGAGAGGTTTAAGCGGGAAAGCGTAACAGACAGAGTTACTTTTGCATTTATAATATTAGTAGGGATGAGAAATACGAATTTATTGCAAATTTATTTACTTTTACATGCCTACTTATTTTTAAAAGTTAAAATCTCTAACAATTGCGTTACGTCATTCTTAAATTCTCCCTATCTTATCTGCCTAGATTTAAATCTATATATAAAAGTAAGTCGTGTTAGTTACACTATTTATAATTCAAGAACGGCTGAACAGGCTTAGCTGAAAATTGATGGGGAGGTAGTTTAGAACCAGGAGGAGGACATAGAAAACATACTTTTTTGAAGTATTTTCATTTATTGTTACTAAGGCGGAACAAAGTTCGCCGGGTCAGCTAGTTTATAATATAACTAGGGCTTATTGTTGTTCAACAAATTGTTTGCAACCCAAACGGAAATAATTACCCCCACCAAATGCGGAAGAATCTCAAAATACGGGCATAGCTAGGGCGCATGCCTAGCACCTTTGCCCGTTAGCACCTTTGGCCGTTCCCGCCATTCCCCCAACATGCGTGGGTGACTAGATGGAGCCGCCCCATAGGGGCAGCTATTCCGCCGCTGTGGCTGCTATAGATAATCTATATTCCCATGGCGCCGTCATTAGGCGATGAGAGGTGCGGGGGGGGTTTAAGTGGGTAGTCTCACGGGTAGGAGGTAGGTAGGAGTCCCACACACGCTGCTGCCTCCCCCAACGCAGCGGTACGGTGCGCCAATGCATTTCCCCCCCTCTAAAAAAAAAAAAAAAGGTGCATGCCTAGTCTATTTATAATGTTGAGTTGAATGTCAATATAAAACTTTTTAGCGATCCAACCGGAGAAGCCAGCTGAAGTAGGCGAAGTTGTCACCCCAGCAGAGGTAGAAGAGCCTCAGAAAGCGGACAAAGCCAGGGCTCAGAACAGGTGCATCAACGTGCACTGTACGGGCGAGAGCGAGACGTATTCGGCTCCGGACGCGGCCGCGGTGACGTACTACGACGCTGCTAAAAAGAGACGGGCGATGGTGTGCGAGCGGTGCGCACTTGTTGTAGCTGACAGGACCCGGGTGAGTGATATATGTGTAACCAGTGAGCGAAAAAAACATGGAAAAATACCCGTCATACTAATTTCATTCGAATATCAGGACCACACTCAAATGAAGGGTCCACTGCAGTGGCGTGCACACAGTTTTAAGACAGGGTAGGCAGAAAATTTCACTCACTAAAAACACTTTGGTTTTGGTTCATCGTCTTGTCGACTGATAATGTAGGTAATTGCCAAATGCTAGCTCAATATCCATAGATCGACTGATTTTATAGACATATCAATTTACGGATATCCGAAGTGGCCTTTCGGCGCGTTTGTATGATGTTTTGTAATGTTTGTGTTATTTGCAAATTTTAAATGAAAGCAGTGAAAAGATGGTGGTGTAAGTATCATTTTTTATTTTTCAATACACACACACAATATTATAAATTTTTCACTCTATTAACAACGATAAATCCTAAATATCTGAAAGCGTAATCACAAACACAACACAAATCAAACAATATGGCAACTTTTGACTATTGAAATTAGTAGTAAAAAAGAGAAATATAATACGACAAAAAAATATTGCCACCAAAATGTATAAAACTCAATGAAACAATGTTACTTTCTAAAATATTTGCATTGCTTATCAAACTTTCATTCGGAAATGTTCGGTAAGAGTCGTAATTTTTCGTGTTACTTATAAGGAATCAAAAAAAAAGACACTGGCTTTTTATGCAGTTGTGTGCGTGATTTTTGTCATTGTGTGTCAGCAAAGCCCACGTAGCTACAGGAACGCACACACATTCAATCCGCATGACCGCGACTTACCGCGAGAGCACACATACACAATTTTAGAGATTCGTAGTTTGTGTCTTTGCCGTGGCACTTGCACGCAAAGGCGAGGCGGCGCTAGTGCAGCGCGAATCGGTGATGCTAAAAAATTACATGTCGATCTTATCTTATTGATACCACCGGCAATCGATCGGTGGAGCTAATTTATGATTTAAGTTTTTATGTTATTTTGTTTATTGATAAAATAATATTGGATCTATTATCAGACCTAGGGTAGGCAGTGTCTTTCTGTCTTTATGAAACGCACGCCACTGGTCCACTGCAATAATGATAAACGTCCTTTGTTTTTTGTTTCAATATATTTGGGTGTTAAGTTTATAAACGTTGTCCAAAATTCAGCCTTATTGCCGTGAATACCTGACACTGAGCGTTATAGACGTGTAGTCAAATATCAGAAACGGTTTTATCTCAGGACTGGAAGCGATATTACCTAGTTAGTAAACGAAATCACTAGCTGCATGTATTAAGTGACCGAATGACGTTGATCACATAGATTTTAACATTTTGGACATTCATCATTATTGCCGTAGACCCTTTAAATGTAAAGCACACAAGTTATATAGAAATACAGTATCGACACTTGAAAAAATACTTCAAGGCACACGCAGGAACACAACAACACAGAAGTGATTGTTATTCGGCTGCGGTCTGTTAGGTGGAGGTATTTTTTTTTTATATTGCACTTCAAAATTGACCTCATCCCACCTGATGTTAAATGGTAATGAGGTCCTAGCCTAAGGTCGACAAGTACAGCATAATAAATCTGTTACTGGACTTGTCGCCCTTACCTTCAAGGCTTGACCCCTGCTACTAATGTAGCACCCCCCAGGAGCTCTGGAAACCTTACTCACACGCAGGAACACAACAACACAGAAGTGATTGTTATTTGGCTGCGGTCTTCTGTAAGGTGGAGGTATTTCACCAGTCGGGATGCTACAGTTCGAGCGATAAATCGCTGCCCTACCTTTCTTTTCTTTTTCTCGCTGTACAAACCTGGACTTAAACTAAATATAATAAAAAAATGGCAATATTGGTTCAGAAGTTGTTGAGTAATGCGCTTACCAACACATCTTGAATACCAGCGCTGCTGCGGTGTTATACATGCCGTAGCAGCATTTGCTGAGGTGGAACCCAAGTTGGCCTCACACGATACCTTATGTTTTGTGTAGACTTTCTAATATTGTGTGTGTTCGGTAATTGTGTGATCGTCAATAAATGAATTTCCTTCTTTCTTTTCTTGAAACATCTTGCGGGCTAGTATGGCGATGCTAACGGATAGAATATTTCGATATCAAATCCGTTGTCATCGCGATGTGGGTTCCTCTCTTGCTTACCATCAGGGTGGGAGGTGTCAATATATTGCGCTTCTATAAAAAAGAAAAAACATTTTACGATTCATTTTTATATACTAGATAGACTAGTTGACCAACATAGAAGTGATTGTTATTTGGCTGCGGTCTTCTGTAAGGTGGAGGTGTTTCATCAGTCGGTCAGTTTAAAATTATCCCTACCCTTTCCAGACTCTGATTGAGGGCATCAAGGACCTCACTCCCCTCCTTTCGCTGGAGATCGGGAAGGTGTCTTCCGAGGTGGTGGAGATTTCAGACTCGGATCCGGAGGATGAGGTGGAAGATAGTGGTGTACCCGAGGAGAGAGTCGGCGAGAGTGGCGCCAAGTGAGTTGATACGGCTAGATAGCACACCTAGATGAAAACTATGGGATTTATAGAAGTAAATTAATAAATGCGCCAGACAACCACACCAATCACCTGGTCTCAAACTAAGGTTTGCCCTTGTACTATGAGTACCAGACGACGGATACTAAGTGGGGGCGTCATCCCAGTACACCCAGACCCAAGTCAATTTAGAAAAGTTCGTTTTCCAAATTAACCTGACCGGGAATCGAACCCGGGACCTATCGCGCTTTGGCCGCCTACCTTAGCCACTGCGCCACCGAGGTCGTCAAAGTATGCATTATTTTTTTAATTAATAAATATAAGACAAAATCACATACTCACACACATTGCTTTGATTCTGTGGTAAGTAGCTAAAGCACTTGTGTTACAGAAATAAGAAACAACGACGGTACGACAACACCCAGACCCGAGACAATATTTTAAATTGTAACATATTTCATAAGAACTACTAAGAACATGAGTAATTGTTACTTGATAAATAAATTCATTCATTCAATATGGAAAAGTTCGTTTCCCATATTGATCCGGCCGGGGATCGAACCCGAAACCTTAGAGATGGCGCGACGCCAAAGTCGGGCAAGCTTGCCTCTCGATCAGCTTTTTTATAGTACTTTACGCCGCACTAGCGAATTTATCGCCTACGACAACTTGCGGTTAGCTCAGTTGGTAGAGCAGCACGCGCGATACGTGAAGGTTGTGGGTTCAAGCCCCGCACCGCAAGAGGAGATGATTTTATTTGTTTCTTTAAAATAATTATCTTATACAGTCTTGTATATGTAACAGCAAGCTTGTGTTTATTTCTAGTATTGAATATTTCACAGATTTTTTTGAAAAATCTATAACGTATTATAATTGCTCCGTAAATTTTTTTTTATATTACACTTCAAGATTGACCTCATCCCACCTGATGTTAAGTGGTAATGAGGTCCAAGCTTAAGGGCGAGAAGTATAGTACAATAAGCTGTTACTGGACTTGTCGCCCTTACGTTGAAGGCTTGACCCCTGCTACTGATGTAGCACCCCCCAGGAGCTCTGTAAACCTTACTCACACGCAGGAACACAACAACACAGATGTGATTGTTATTTGGCTGCGGTCTTCTGTAAGGTGGAGGTATTTCACCTGTCGGGCTGCTCCAGTTCGAGCTATAAATTATAATACATTAACAATACTGGCAAAGATATATGTATTAAAGTTGTTATAATATGTTTCAGATTCTTGGAAGCGGAACTGGCAAAAGCAATAAACGAAACATGGATGAAATTCAAGATGGACTCGCGCTTGACCGACGCTGAGGATGCCCTCAACAAGGAAATGAAGATGTTGGAAGGTGATAACTTATTGACTGATAATAATTTATAGATGTACAAAAATCCATTATTTGACGAGTCGAGAGGTGGGCGACCGGATTTAGGCTACTTTGGCTTTTCGCCATCTCTGAAGTCTCGGTTTCATTTTCCATTTAAACTTTTAAGATTATCGCGTTCCGTTTTAAACATTGAAAATAATTTAACGGGTCAAAACGCGACACCATTTTTATTTGGTAGCTAATACGAACTACTTACTGCCTGGCGTTTCGGTTAGGTTGCACCATATATATATATATATATATATATATATATATATATATATATATATATATATATATATATATATATATATATATATATATATATATATATATATATATATATATATATATATATTATGAGTTTATGTATGTTATGTTTATCTTGTTATACTACGAATATAATTCTAAACTAAAAACTGTATTTATGTTGCACGGGCGTACCCATTTCTCGTCATCTACTATTTCCTCTACCTTAAGGTTGTCTGGAAGAGATCGCTTTCTAACGATGAGACCGCCTAAATTGTACTATAATCAATCTGTAAAACCTATTTCTGTAAAGATTTTGTGCAATAAAGTATATCTAACTATCTATCTTTAAATAAACCTTGCTAGACAAAACTCCTCCCAGCCTGATGGTAAGCAAGAGAGGAACCCACATCGCGATGACAACGGATTTGATACCGTAATATCCTATCCGTTAGCATCGCCATACTGGCCCGCAAGATGTTTCTTCACGCTCCTTTTAAAGGAATCCATGTTGAAAGGAGGAAATACATGAGCCGGCAACGAGTTTATTAATGTTAATAATTTTATTCGCAGAACAAACGAAAGAGATAGATGCTATGTTGGATGAATGTCAGGCGGCGACGGACCAGCTGCGGAATGAGTTGTATGCCACCTTTGAGCAAGAGAGGCACGAACTCAACTCATTGGTGATATTCGACACGCCTACTAACAAGGTAACAAACATATAGTAGCCGAGAGGCGAGCGTGCCTGACTTTGGCGTCGCGACATTTCTGAGGTTCCGGGTTCGATACCCGGTCGGGTCAATATGGGAAACGAACTTTTCTATATTGTTTCGGGTCTGGGTGTTGTGGTGACGTCGTTGTTTCTGATTTCTGTAACACAAGTGCTTTAGCTACTTACCACAGAATCAGAGCAATGTATGTGATGATGTCCAATATTTAATATAATACTAGCTGTGCCCGCGACTTCGTTCGCGTGGACTACATCCTTTCATGGTCGGTTTTACCCCTATCTCCCCTAATATTCGAAACAAAAAGTAGTCTACATTTTAATCCATGTTTCGAACTATATTTGTGCCAAATTTCATATCTCTAACTTAAAAAATAAACATTTTCCCATATAAGCGGCAAAGGTGGTATTACATGTACAGTCGCCGTCAGATATATCGGAGCAGACAAACTGACCAAATACTTCTGAACAGTTAAAATGTCAATAAGTTCCATACACCACAAGTTACCATTAATATCTGAACATTCATTACTTCAGTTATGTCGATCAAAATAGATAATAATACTGTATGTAACTTATTGGCATTTGAAACTGTTCACAAGTATTAAGTCAGTTTGACTGCTCCAATATATCTTAATTGGCTATCCAGCCAGTTGATTAGGGATAATCCTAATCAACGTTTCGCATTTTGTTGCAGTACACATGTCTGGAGTCTGCAATGCAACAAAAAGAGAATACATCATCACCTCCTGGAGTAAGTATTTATTTATTTATTTAAAAAACCAACAGCGTTAACTAAGTATAAATGTTTTACAATGCAATTTACATATTATTAGGCCAATAACAGGTTTTCCTTAATTAACTGTAAGTGATTAGTTGTTAGTTAATGAGCAAAACTATATTACATTTTGTCGTAACTTATGCAGTAACAATCCAAATCTAAGGCAATTCGCTGAATCGTTAGTATTTTGTAGTAGCATTGTAATTCAGGCCATCGAATGATCCAAATAGTAGATATAACGATATTTTATTACAACAAAGATATGCATGTAACCACGGTAAGGTACACAGATACTTATATTGATCCCTATATACGTATATAAATAAATATAAAATAAATATATATATAAATAAATAAATATATACATATTTATGTGCATTTATGTGTATTTCACTGTTTATATGAATTTCCTTTCTTTTAACATTCCAACCACTTCACTCTTAAATCTACATTTTGTGTTTGCGAAGACGTGTTATTACTGTTAATAACCTTTTTATACTGCATACAGTACGTACATAGATATTAGGTTCGTGCAACTCCATCCAATTATTTTGTACTAGCTTTCCGCCCGCGTTGAATTCGGTTATATTGCGGTATAAAGCACAATAAGAAAACTTCACAATTTCCACGGAAAAATCTAAGAAGCGCGATGTAACGCTGGATACGATTAGTTGTTAAAAAAAACTGAATGGTACTCTAGGTATATTATATAAGTAGATGTAAAAAAACAGCTTAGACGATAAAACAAATTTTACGTCATCCTTCGGGAATTCCTCATTTTCGGAGATTCATTATCGTATCATTTAGCTTCTAAATTTACATGTTTATATTCGTTTGCAATATTTTACCCTATTTTAAACGACACACAGCGCCATCTATCCATCAATCAAGCAAACTATATTTTTGTTTTCCCTATGATATTCCCGTCATTTTTTCCGGGATTAAAAGTACCCTATTATTTAATCCGGACTTCTAACTTTATGTCTGCAAAATTTCAAAGCAATCGGTTCAGTAGTTACGGCGTGAAAGCGGAACAAACAAAGAAACAAACAAACTCACTTTCCCATTTATAATATTAATTGAATTAATATAGTAGGGATAAAATTATTGTAAATTATTAAATTGGAACGTGAAAGTCTTAAAATTTATAATGTATGTGACGTTGTCCAATATTTATTAATTTATTCTTATTCCAGACGCGTTCTAAACGCCGTATGTCTTCAGCTACAGAGAGCGCATCTAAAAGGCCAGCTATACCTTTGGGCTACGCTCCACTCGATGCAGACAAGAATACGCTAAATCAGGTACAGTTAGCACCTTGTAGCTTTAGACTTAAAGTTCAAAATTGAAAATCCCACGCCTACGTATCGCCATCTAGTGAACGTTTGTTCTCTTTGTGGTGCTTCACGCCGAACTAGCTAAGTTTAAACAATGAAATGGAATTGAATGAAATTTTTCTGTTTTTTTTAAATATATTTGAATAAACAAGTATTACGTCACACAATTTTTAAAGATTTTCAACCCCCTTCCAGAGGGTTGAAAATCTTCAAAAATTAATACAAGAAGAAAAACGTAACTGTGCGTTAAAAGCTCCCCCTCTCCCCCCGACGATTACTATTTTCTGTACTCCTCGCCCTTTTTTTAAAAAAAGACGACCACAGTAATATTTGTATACCATATATAATAATCTATATTCATTATAATAAAGCAGTGTATCTTGAGAACTCGGTCGTTTCACTTGTCAATCCCAACGCCTGACGACCCTGCCAGTAAAGTGAGCCGCCCTCCATATTAGAAGTGGTATTCATAAACATTGTCGCGATTCGAAGTATTCCCCGGAAACCGTAGGAAAACCGAAAAGGTTGCCAATCAGGGATTTTAATTTATTAATTTTTTTATTGAAACTCATCGTAAAAAACTGCGTAATACTTACGCACCCATAGTAATATATTGCTGATAAGTAAAATTAACGTTGAATTGTTTGTTTTTAGGATGTGAAATCTGAACCGACTGTCGAAACTTTGAAAACGGATGACGATGTAAGTATTTATCAACATAAACATCTTGTTATCGGTCCGGCTTTGCACGGTTTTATAAGGTTTTATTAAACCTTGGGTTACACATTGTTGGAGTTTTAAGATCCATATTTTTTTCTAAATACATATAAGGAAGAAAGAAACAAAAAATAAAAACAAGTACAGGAAAAGACAAATCAAACATGAAACAGTTAAAAAAATAATAACAACAAAAGATTAAATGGGTAAGTGGTCAACTAGGCCAACCCTGAGCTATATGCTGCAGCGACGCAAGGCTGTTCTTCAATCGCTGTTTGTAGTAAATTACACGTTTTGGGTACTTGGGTCTGGGTGTGCTGGGATGACGCCCCCAGTTGGTATCCGTCGTCTGGTACTCATAGTACAAGGGAAAAGCCTTGTTTGAGACCAGGTGATTGGTGTGATTGTCTGGCGCATTTATTTATTTATTTTATTCTCCTCCCCCTTTTTATCATCTACCCTTTTTTTACTTTTCCTTTTGTGTAATTTATTCTTTAGTCAATTTCCCTTTTTGATCACCTTCCCTTTTTATTACTTTGTTTAGTTATTTACCTATTTTATTTTTTTACCCTTTATAAGTTATTTCCTTTTCCAAACATGTATCCATTATTAGCAATATACCCTTTTTAATAATATACCCTTTTCAACCAAGTTCTCTTTATTAGTAATTTTCCCTTTTAGAAATTTACCCGTTTATCATGCACCATTTAGTCGAAATTTACCCTTTTTTATTATTTACCCTTTATTAGTAATGTAGGGTAGGTTTAGTAATTGACCCATATATAAATTCCAGAAGGAGCTGACAGTCCTGAAGGTGTCGGTGGAGGCCCCCCCGGCCGACCTGCCGCCGCTCGGCGAGCTGGCGCGGCCTCCGCTGCGCGCCGACGCGTACGTGTTCGTCATGAGGAACACCTTCGGCTCCTGGGCCCGGGGGAAGATACTGGAGGTCCAGGGGAAGGGAGTCTTCGCTGGGGTGAGTTATGATGGGTTGGCGATCTCTGCCTTTTTTCCACATTCTAAATCGTAAATTAAGAACACTAGAACCGCGTTGTCTTAACAGAAATCAACTCGATTAGGGAACATTTAATAGAACTCTGCTACTTTTGTAGCTTATTATTTCAGAAAAAAGGATTTTCAGTATCTGTTATGTTTAAATAATTTTATTTGTGTTGAATCGTAATTTTTTGCCATATTCGAGATCGCGAATCTCTTATTTATCACTCATACTTTTATAGATAAATCGCTGTTCGTTAGTCTCGCTAAAACTCGAGAACAGCTAGACCGATTTGGCTAATCTTGATTCTGAAATAATTGTGGAGGTCCAGGGAAGGTTTAAAAGGCTAGAAATTAAAAAAATAGGCGTTACGAAGTTCGCCGGGACAGCTAGTATTTGATAAAATTACAAAGTTGTTAATGAATTTTCAAAATAAAATATACGAGTATAGGGACCGTGCACAAACTATAGGTGGCAGCACTACTGCGGCAAAAGAGACACTATGCGGACAATACGAGACATAACAGATGTGTCGTGCTGTCTACAATGTAAACAAATATGCAAATTACATATTTTTATGATTAATAAAATCATAAAATATGGGTTTAGACCAATTAATAATGATCGACTACGTGGTCAAAATATATTTATAGTTAAAAAGCTCTTCGAGGCCGGCCACTGATATATGTTAAAAGGAAACTCATGAGAAAAATTATACTGTGATAACATTTTCATTGTTTACGACGTGCAAATAGCTGTAATTTTTTTCTAAATTACCTTTCAAATATTTGCAATTTCCTAACCAGATATTGTGGATTGTTTTCTTCACCAGGGCAAATTGTAGGGACATATGATGTATGGCATTTTCAGATTTTTTGTTGCCAATAAAGTAAGCACTGCATATTGTTATATTTTTAGATGGAAGCTAATCATTCGAATTTTTGCTGTAAACAGATTTAAAGGTTATTTTTACATACAGAAGTCGTATTAACTACAAACTACAAAACTTAGTTATTTTAAGTAATTAATGACATCATTAGTAATTTCTAAATGCTTTTAAAACTTATACTTACGTATGTTTTTTTACTGCGTTTATCCACTTTTGCCGTTTTTCACATAACTATGGCATGTGAATACTATTCCTTGGAAAGTTATAAAATTTAACGCCATTTGATTTACTGTATTTTTATAATGTGTTGGTACATCCGGGAATGCAACAATGCATTCATTTTAGGTATATAATATGTATTTTCACTTATTAAATTATGTTTATTTACTCGTATTGTAAATGTATTGAACTAAGGTAAAACCATGGGTAAACATTCAAATTGATGACACCAGTTGGCAGCACCATCGATGTGCACGTTCTCTATAACATACAACCTTGGGAGATGTGATAATTTACATCATACTACCACCGGATGGCGCTGTCCCTAGTTACATCGCGGTGACGAGATTTTCCTCCATTTAATGACCCTCTGCCGTACAAATTTTCCAATGACCCATTATCTCCGTCGATGCGGAACTATTTCGCTTATTACTCATGATTCCAATGCAATCGGCTAATTTTTGAACACCCTGTGGTCCTTGCAGGGTATATAATACATTTCAAAGGTTCTGTCTACTACCTATTACGATTGTACGTATGTACATTTACAAGTACATGTGCTTTATTGAAATTCCGAATTCCTATTTATTTTTTCTATGACTTGTCTATCAATACTATGTATAAAAATAGCACCTTATCCACCGACCCAAATGTTTTAAACTACATGACTTCCAGAGTTATTTGAAATTGAAATAAACTAAACAAATTTAAACAATTAACTAATTTTAGAGAGGTAGGGCATAGCGATTTATCGCTTGAACTGGAGCAGCCCGACTGGTGAAATACCTTACAGAATACCGCAGCCAAATAACAATCACTTCGGTATTGTAGTGTTCCTGCGTGTGAGTAAGGTTTCCAGAGCTCCTGGGGGGTGCTACGTTAGTAGCAGGGATCAAGCCTTCAAGGTAAGGGCGACAAGTCCAGTAACAGGTTTATTATGCATTACTTGTCACCCTTAAGCTAGGACCCTATTACCACTTATCATCAGGTGGGATGCGGTCAATCTTGGAGTGCAACATAAAAAAAAAAGAAATTTGACTTTTATCGTAATATGTGTACAATAGGATTTGGTTGTTCAAAAAAGCATTTTTAAATAACTTTAATTTGAAATAAAAGAGGCATCCGGAAAAAAAAATCTGAAAAATCCAGTTCTGACCTTCACTGAGATGCCCAAAAATATTATTTTCTCAAACCTCTTAAGTATGTACAGACATCGACCTTATACCTTTTTACTGTAGTTATAGATTAAGTGATGTGGGGAATAACATGCAATTGCTCCATACATTGAAACTCGCTCAAATATTGCCATAAGAAAAAAAAACTTTTGAAAATTCGTGAAAAGATCAAAATGGCCGAAATTTTGGATTTTAGAACATACATATTCCACACATTTATGCAATGTTAAGACAACCACACCCATAAAAAGAAAACATCTACAAATAAGCAAAACACCTCACTGCCCACTGCAAATATTGTCAATGTTATCCAGGAAATGCAACGAGGTGAAGCAAAAACATACTCTGCTCGAAGACTTTACGATAATACTTCCGATGACGATTGCGAAATGAGCCGATTGCATAAAGCAGATAAAATGCAGGGTACTTGACAGTGCTATCAATAAAATATGAAAAGTGTTAGATATGTTAGCTTATTAGTTAAGTAATAGTTTTACATTTTTAATTAAAAGCATAGTTAGTATTTTATTTTAGCAAAATAAAATTTACTTTTTTTATCTGTGGAACAAAAGAACCGAAACGGAATCCACCATTGCAATTCGGAAATGACAGCTGTCGGCGAAAATTATTTATTTTACCGTGAAAATGAAAATTAATTATTTATTTATTTTTATTTTGAACAATGATTATTTTACCGATTAAATTGAATTATTGTGTCTAACCGAATTAAGAATTTATTTAAACATTTTCCGTTCTATATTATCTCGGGTCTGGGTGTTGTGGTGCCGTCGTTGTTTCTGTAACACCAGTGCTTACGCTACTTACCACAGAATCAGAGCAACGTATGTGATGTCGTCTAATATTGATTTATTCTTGTAGTTTATGTGTGCGGTAACAGTAAGAGTGTATACCTACATGTATTACAAAAGTACTAAAAATAATCCCATTTCACATTTATGTTAAAACTTCTCAAAGGAATCAAATGATGTGATGTTGTCCAATATTTATTTTATTTATTTAATTAAAGGAGCCAACATGATAATAATAAATAGCAATAAAGTAAAGACTAGATATCAATACATATAAATAAAATAAGAGTGTCTGTTTGTAATATTAAAGTAACAGCTTTTTACCACATGCATATGAATATTTAATATATTTTTTTTAATTATTGTCTGTCTGTTTGTTCCGGCTTATCTCTGAAATGGCTGGACGGGACTTTTACTGGTAGGTAGCTAATAAAATAAGGAGTAACTTACTTTTATTTTAGAATAGAATAGAATAGAATTATGTTTATTGACACACAATACGATTAAAAAAAACAGAAATACTCACACACAGAAACATAATGTGGTCAATTAGGTTCCACCTCAGCAAATGCTGCTACTGCATTATTTCTAACACCGCAACAGCGCTGGTATTCTGGTGGAACCCACCTGCTTGGAGAAATAACCAAAGCCGGGGCTTTTGCTATTTCTCCACGCAAGCGAGTGGCTACAGTAGTACAGTGATTACAGAGAAGGAAATAATAAAAAAATAAAAAAGAAACAGAAACAGTTAAATTAAATGATAGTCAAATTAATATTACATACATTTTCCAAACATATAAACACCTTGATTCCATGCATGTAAACAAACAGGAAAGGTAAAAAAAAAAGAAGGAGTTGTCTATGAAAAATAACAAAAATAAAAAATATGGCTAAATGCTATTGCATAAGTTTGACCGTATCTGTGGTACACTGCATCTTGGAAATACCAATGAAATTATCTACCTACTGTAACTCGGAGTCAATAGAAACAAATTTAGACTTCATACTAATTTTACTTGTGTAATTCCTCGGTTTGTGTGATTAAAATGGTTTTGGGTATGGGAGTCTTGACCATTTCTTTAACTTTTATATCTCTATCGATTTTATTATTTTTATAGTACTAAACAACTAGCGAACGATTAAGATGCCAGGTGTCTTCGATTCCGTGGTTTTCAAACATTTCTGCAACGAATGTACCATGGGCCGTTAAGTATGTAGTTCTAAACATATCCGGCAGAGGGCACTTACCGGAAGGCTAACGGTTGATACAGCAGAAAAATTTCATCGCCTACGATAACTTACGGTTAGCTCAGTTGGTAAGAGCAGCGCGCGCGATACGTGAAGGTCGTGGGTTCGATTCCCGCATCGCAAGGGGAGATAAAAATTTTCTGTTTCTAATATTTTTACATCTCTAATTATTCCAATTTATATCGATTAAAGAAATAAATGGAAATTTCATCACCGTTTCCATTTATACCCATTTCGGGGTGAATAGATACGACATAGGGGGTGAATAGAAAAATATTGTAGGGTTGTCAAAAATTTTGACATTTGAATTTTAGTACTGCATTTGATGTTATAAATTTTAAGACTTTCGCGTTCCATTTTAAACATTTAAAATAATTTAACGGGTCAAAACGCGACACCATTTTTATTTAGTAGTTAATACGAACTACTTACTGCCCGACGTTTCGGTTAGGTTGCACCAACCGTGGTCACAAGCTGACAGTAAGTAGTTCGTATAAACTACTAAATAAAAATGGTGTCGCGTTTTGACCCGTTAAATTATTTTAAATGTTCATATGATGTTGTCTGATATATTATATGTTTGTTTCCGTTTCAGACCAACCAGAACTTCACAATATGCCGCGTCAAGGTGTTCTCTAGGAACCAATGCAAGACAAAGCTGGTGCCGGCGCGGTGCCTCGCCTACAACGAGCCTGCTGAAGTCAGGCTGACAATAGGTAACCGCCGTGCACGATACATAAGGGGCCGTCGATTAATCACGTGAGACTCGAAGGGGGGGGGGGGGAGATGCAACGGATTTCCGGTTGCTATCCGTTATCCGGCCATTATTTATCTATAGATTTAAGCCCCATGCTAAAAATTGTTTAATTAAAAAGGGCTACTACAAAATTGATGATACTAAAAATATATGAGTTTAGAATAACTTAATTCTTTGTATACTTTATTTAAGTACCTAGTATAAGGAAACATTGTTACATTGAAAAGAGTAAGTGTCGAGTTTCTTGCGCGTTCTTCTCGACATGATCAATATTCCGAAGACAACGGTAGAATTCAATTTGTACTAACGACTCGTAAGTGCTTTTATAAAGGTTACATGAATAAAGATGGACGGAACACAACAACACAGAAGTGATTGTTATTTGTTGCATCTCTACGCGATACTTAAGGGGCCGTAGATTAATCACGTGAGAATCGAAAGGGGGGGGGAGAGGGGCCTCAACCATTCTCATTCTCAATTTCGGGGGCGAAGAGTCAGGGCTTGAACAGCAGCAATTCCGCCAGTGATATTGTGTATGTATGCATATTCTATTCTCGTGTGTAATTTTCTGCTATTTATGATTATTAATTTTGTTGTTATCCATACTCACATTTTTACTGTTACCGCACCCATAAACGTACTATCTGCATGACCCAACGGTTGACTGGTAGAGAATGCTCCTAGCATTAAGTCCACCTTTTGTACTTTTTTTGTGCAATAAAGTTTTTAAATAAAGAAAAATTGTGGTAGTTCTAAAAAAATGTCTACCGTAATATCCTATCCGCTAGCATCGCCATACTGGCCCGCAAGATGTAATTCTCGTTTGTAATGTTAATTAGTCGGGAGTGCTCTTAGTAAACTTTGTTTGATGGAAATCGGTCCAAGACGGTCGTCACTAAATGTCGGATTAGATATCAGACTCAAACTCAAATATTTCTTCATTCAAGTAGGTTACATGTAACACTTTTGAATCGTCATTGAATACAATGCAAAGTGATTCTACTGCCGGTTCGGAACCTATATCTACCGAGAAGACACCGGTAAGAAACTCAGCAGATCAGTTACAGTAGCAGTATCTAACTTATTGCTGTGTGTAGCTCACTTTGGACCAAGTCATATAGTTTTGTTTTGATGAGTGATGAAACAATTAAGTACTCAAGTAAGTATTTACTTTCGAGAGGTAAACTGGTGCAGACCAGTCAAAATATGCATAGTAAGACTAAACGTCAAAACACAACTCCTTCAATGTAGATATCAAATAAACGGACTTCATTAGTACACCACCACGACTTAATTATAATATGGCCGCCATCACAAAATGGCGGAATTGTTTAAAGTACTGACAACGTAACTCGACTTTGACCTTTATGTCATATAGATAAGCACTAATATCAAACAGTTGGGTTTTTATGTATTTTCTTTATTGTTTTTAGGTACTCGAGTGATAGCAGTCTTTATAGACCCTATGAACCTGATAAAGAGAGAAACTTACTACTCGGGGATAGTAGCAGAAATGCCGAACCCAGTCAACGGATATAGGTCAGTATAATCCGACTTAAAAAAAAAGGAGATTTTTCATAATCACTTCTGTGTTGTCGTGTTCCTGCGTGTAAGTAACGTTTCCAGAGTCCGGGAGGGTGCTACATCAGTAGCAGGGGTCAACTCTTCAGCGTAAGGGCAACAAGTCCAGTAACAGCTTTATTATGCTGTACTTGTCGCCCTTAAGTTAGGACCTCATTACCACTTAACAACAGGTGGGATGAGGTCACTCTTGAAGTGTAATATAAAAAAAATCAAATATATGCCGAGAAACCCCTTAAGGCAGCCATCTTTTTCCAACACAAACGTTTTCTAACTAATGTGTAATGTCAATCAATTTGAACTTTAATTGCTATTCAATAAAGTTTATATCACATTCCATTTTTTTTAACAGAACGAAGTCCGACGTGTCAGCTAGTATATATATATGTTTGTTAACTTGTTAGTAGGCGTGTCGTATTTCAACAAAGAGTTGAGTTCATGTCCGGTGGGGAGAGTTTTTAGTTCGGGTAGTCCCCGCCCCCTCTGGGCGGGGGAGTCCCACACACGTCGCTTTCGTCCCCACGTGCGCAAATACATTTTGCCTCCTTCGCTATGTAAGGAACGTATGTTCTTTACTAAAAGTGGAAGTACTTCCGCCGAGCTAGGTGTTATCTGCTCGGGGACCAAGGCCCAACTACCATTCTTGGTTTGTTGTATATATACTTAGTGGCGACGAACACTCTGATATCGCGATGTAGGATATCGATGTCACGCATTACGTATGGAGCGTTGTTTACTACGCCAATTCTGCTGACGCTGTATTTGTGTCGACTTGTAGGTCATGTCGTAGGTCGGCACAGCTAAAAAGAAGGATCTCATTACCACTTAACATCAGGCGGGATGAGGTCAATCTTGGAGTGCAATATAAAAAAAACAATTATTTTAACAGATACCTAGTATTCTTCGACGACGGCTATGCCCAGTACGTCCGGCACAAGGACACGAGGCTTGTATGCGAGTGCTCCCCCCTAGTGTGGGAGGAGGTGCATCCCTTCTCGAGGGAGTTCGTGCGGAAGTACCTCATCGCGTACCCAGAGAGGCCTATGGTGCGCCTGCACGCTGGACAGAGCCTGAAGACGGAGTGGAACGGTGAGATATAATCCTTACTATATTAATATTATAAATCGGAAAGTCAGTTTGTTTGTTTGTTCCGCTTTCACGTCGTAACTACTGAACCGATTGCTTTGAAATTTTGCAGACGTAACGTTAGAAGTCCGTTTTAAATAATAGGGTACTTTTTATCCCGGAAAAAATTGATATTCCCGAGGGAAAACAAAAATGTAGTTTGATGGATGGATTGGAGATGGCGCTATGTGTCGTTTAAAATAAGGTAAAATATTGCAAACATGTCAATTTAAAAGCTAAACGATAATGATTCCCAAAAATGAGAAATTCCCGAGGGATGACGTACAATTTGTTTTATCGTCTAAACTGTTTTTTTACATCTACTTATATAATATAGTGTACCATTCAGTTTTTGTTTAACAACTAATCGTATCCAGCGTTACATCGCGCTTGTTAAGTTTTTCCATGGAAATGAGAAGTTTTCTTATAGTTGTGCTTTATACCGCAATATAACCGAATTCCAGCTAGTATAATATAATAGGAATCTGGGAAAGATCCCCTAAGCATCTTAGTATGCACCCCTTCTTCCTGTAGTGAACTAACCCCTGTTTATCAAAATTGAATTGAGAAGTCGTTTAATAGGTACCAGGGAAACAGAAAAGAATTGAAGATCTTCGTCGACGTCTATTTTTACATTACGGTTTGGGAAGGACACTTCATTTACCTAGTCACCCATTTTTAGTGCATATCGGTCCTTTTTTCCGTCTTTTTCAATTTGCAGTGTACCAGGGTAACAGAAGTGTATTAGAGTTCCTCGGCGATTGCTTCGCATTAATTACATTACTATTTCATTACAAACTTGTTTTGAATCTTATTGCCACTACATAAAGAGCATCTTCCCACTCATTACAATTTATGGGGTATCAGGAAAACAGAGCAGTGTTAGAGGTCATCGATGATCTTCAACGAGTTTCGCAGTGACATATTTAACACATCATTACAAACTTGATCTGAACCTTATCGCGACTACTCAAAAGCGTTTATGTCTCTTATTCCATTCATTACAATTTCCGAGGTACCAGGGTAACAGAAGCGCACTAGAGTTGTTCGACGATCTTCGACGAGCTTCGCAGTAATTTACCCTATCATAACAAATTTGTTGCACAATGAACCTTATTGCGATTACATAAGAGTATTTGTGTTTATATCGCTCTTTGTTACTAGTCATTACAATTTACGAGGTACCAGGGTAACAGAAGCGCACTAGAGATCCTCGATGACCGCTTCGCATTAAATTTCTAGTTCGCTAACTTGTTGCACAATGAACCTTATTGCGACTGTATAAGAGCATGTGAGTTTACATCGCTCTTTTTTACACTCATTACAATTCACGGGGAGGGTAAGAGAAGTGCATTAGAGGTCTTCGACGATCTCTGACAAGCTCCGCAGTAATTTACCTTATCATAACAAATTTGTTACATTGAACCTTATCGCGACTAATCAAAAGCGTTATGTCTCTCTTAGTCCACTCATGCCAATTAACGAAGTATTAGGATAACAGGAGCGCACTAGAGATCTTCGACGATCTCTGACAATCCCCGAAGTAGTTTACCATATCATTACAAATGTGTTGTAAACTACATAAGAGTATTTTAGTTTATATTGTTCAGTTGCACACTGAACCTTATTGCGAGTATATAAGAGTTAATTGGCTACTTGACAGTGTTAACAATAAAATATGAAAAGTGTTAGATATGTTAGCTTATTAGTTAAGTAATCATTTTGCATTTTTACTTACTAATAAAAGCATAGTTAGTATTTTATTTTTGCAAAATAAATTTTAGTTTTTTTATCTGTGGAACAAAAGAACCGAAACGGAAACCACCATTGCAATTCGGAAATGACAGCTGTCGGCGAAAATTATTTATTTTAATGTGGCGAAACAATGATTATTTTACCGATTAAATTGAATTATTGTGTCTCTAATCGTATAAAGAATTTATTTAAACATTTTCCGTTTATCTTAATTAAGTCGTTCCTATGCGTATCGGTTCGTTGTATATGACGTTGACGTCATAATTGCTACAATGACGCGACTAGGCGTTTTCGCGCGCTTTTTAAATGTGTTACACAAAATCTTATTTTTCTCTGGTTATTTAGATTATTTCCACATAAATCGAATTGCTTGGGATATAAAATGAACGGGCGCACATTTTACAATACTTTTTCAAAAACTGTCAAGTAGCCAATTGCGCTTATTTTTTCCAGGAAAATGGTGGCCCTCCCGCGTCATACAGGTCGACGCGTCTCTAGTCCACGTCCACTTTGAAGAGGACGACAGGACGGAGTGGATCTACCGAGGGTCCACCAGGCTGGCGCCTCTCTACCTGGAGCTACAGGCCGCTGAGAGGCAGCGAACTAGGCCTATGCCTAGGACTAAGGCACAGGCTAGGGTGAGTCGTTTTGTTGTTGTGGTTTTTAGGGTTCCGTAGCCAAATGGCAAAAACCGGTACCCTTATGGATTCGTCATGTCTGTGCGTCCGTATGTCACAGTCACTTTTTTCCGTAAGTATAAGAGCTGTACTGTGAAAACTTGGTAAATAGATGTATTTTTTCCTAAGTAGATGTATTTATCGGTTGACGAGGAGATCTCGACTTCGTTCGCGTGGACTACATCCTTTCATGGTCTGTTTTACCCCTGTGTCCCTTAATATTCGAAATAAAGAGTAGTCTGTATTTTAATCCAAGTTTCGAGCTATATTTGTACCCAATTTCATATGTCGTAACTTAAAAAATAAACATTTTCCCATATAAACTTTTAAATGGTGGCATTACAATCACTTCTGTGTTGTTGTGTTCCTGCGCCTGAGTATGGTTTCCAGAGCTCCTGGGGGGTGCTACATTAGTAGCAGGGGTCAAGCTTTCAAGTTAAGGGCGACAAATCCAGTAATTTTATATGATGTACTTGTCGCCCTTAAGCTAGGACCTCATTACCACTTAACATCAGGTGGGATGAGGTTGATATCTAAGTGCAATATAAAAAAATATATTTTACTTTGATTGCTATAAGTTTTATTTGTTTACAGGTGAACATGCCCTATGTGGAATACACAAGGTCAGACGAGCAGAGCAAGTCGGAACCAGCGCCCCCGCCCGTCATAACGGCTCATGAGGTAATACATCACTATATGTAGATAGATGCTTTCTGGAGTTATAGCGTCAGGAAGGAAAACCCGACTTATTTTTATATAGTAGACTAGGGGTCCCGGCTAACTTCGTTTAGCCTTAGAGGATTTTCCCGTTTTTCTGTTGAAAATTTTCCTGAATTATTTTTGCTATAAACCTCACGGAGCCCGAGACCTTTCCAACGAATGCAAAACCGTGGAAATCGGTTCGTGCGTTCTGGAGTTATAGCGTCAGGGAGGAAAACCCGACTTATTTTTATATAGTAGATAAACGTAAAATTGCAAGTATACAATTTATTTCATCGTCTCTGGTCTCTAAGTTTGCATGTTTCTGCAATCGAAGAACTTTGCAAGTTCTTCGATTGCAGAAATGATACCATATTTTTTATTTTATTTTCTTCAGATGAATTTTTCATTAACTACTGACATTCACGTGGTGACGCTGTACGCACCACGACGCTGGTATATAGACCATTGCGTCTGTGACTAGAAGGATGCGTGGGAGCGTCAATGGGGTTCTAATGATGATAGCAGATAGAATGGACTAAGTTCTGTGTCGCTATATCAGTTTGCATGTAAACAATAATGCGAAGCGATGATGTGCCTCAGCCCAGTTTTGTATAACAACAAATTTAACTCACTAACATAGTTTTGTAAGGTCAATTGGCTACTCGACAGTGTTAACAATAAAATATGAAAAGTGTTAGATATAATAGCTTATTAGTTAAGTAATAATTTTGGATTTTTATTTTTTAATTAAAAGCATAGTTAGTATAACTAAATTATCAAAAATTAGCAAAACTAAATTTTACTTTTTTTATCTGTGGAACAAAAAAACCGAAACGGAAACCACCATTGCAATTCGGAAATGACAGCTGTCGGCGAAAATTATTTATTTTATTGTGGCGAAACAATTATTATTTTACCGATTTAATTTAATTATTGTGTATCTAACTGTATTAAGAATTTATTTAAACATTTTCCGTTTATCTAAATTAAGTCGTTCCTATGCGTATCGGTTCGATGTCTAGAACGTTGACGTCATAATTGCAACAGTGACGAGACTTGGCGTTTTTGCGCGCTTTTTAAATGTGTTACACAAAATCTTATTTTTCTCTGGTTATTTACCTTTTTTCCAGATAAATCGGAGCTTTGCTTGGGATATAAAATAAACAGGCGCACATTTTACAATACTTTTTCAAAAACTGTCAAGTAGCAAATTGTTACTAACATAATGTGGACTCATGGTCTCGAAATAAATGGTTTTTATTTTTTTATTATTTATAAACATGTTTGAATACTTTATTTATACTTTAGAGAGAGATACGACAGCGAGCCGTTGCCAAGAAGTCTACGACCGCCCCGCCGCCCGCAGACACCGCCCCGGCAGCAGACCCCGCCCCGGCGTCAGACGGCGTGTCCAGCCGAGTCGTGGTAAGCCTTATAATTAACTAGCGGTTCCGGCGAACTTCGTTTCGCCTTAGAGGATTTTCCCGCTTTTCTGTTGAAAATTTTCCTGCATTTTCTTTGCTATAAACCTCACGGAGCCCGAGACCTTTCCAACGAATGCCAAACCGTGGAAATCGGTTCGTGCGCTCTGGACTTATAGCGTCAGGAAGGAAAAGCCGACTTATTTTTATATATATTTAATATAATAATATGTTCTATTAACGGAATTCAGTTAATTACTTCCATATGACTATAGATACTGCACTAAGCTCACAGGCCTGTATCGCAGTATCTAACTAGTGACTATACATGTTAGCAATCGTGTTAGAAACACGGTATGGACTTTAGTAAACAAGAGAAAATACGTTTATGCTAATAAATAAATAAATGCGCCAGACAATCACACCAATCACCTGGTCTCAAACTAAGGTTTTACCTTGTTCTATGAGTACCAGACGACGGATACCAACTAGGGCATCCCATCCCCATCCCAGCACACCCAGACCCAAGTCAATTTAGAAAAGTTCGTTTTCCAAATTGACCTGACCGGGAATTGAACTCGGGACCTTACGCGCTTTGGCCGCCTACCTTAGCCACTGCGCCACCGAGGTCGTCAATATATGTCGCAGTCATCTGGTTGAATCAGCTATTTGATTGGATCACTAGCGCGTTCATTGAATGACGACGTTTAATTGAATGACTAAAGGACAACTCGTCAAATTGTTTAATATAACGTTCAACTTCTTGACTGAACGTCATTTAGCATAGTCGTTGAATGGGATATAGCTGACTTTGTAATGTTTGATTAGGGTGACCATAAGTTCGCCACTTAAAAGATAACTAACTTTAGATAAAAAAATGAGGACATGTATGTCATATATGTGTTATGACACACCTTAAAAATATTTTTTATTATATTTTAACAATTTTAAGTCTTTAGACACGTAGGCTAAAATAATATTTTTTTACGAATAAGTCACTTTAAATCTCAATTTCACTAAAAAAATTATCAACACAGTTCTATTTGATTATATCTGTACCAGCTGTTTGACGCCATCTTTGTTTAGATGAGCCTAACGCCGAAATAAACTAAAAATGAACTAAATTACAATCACCTGACCGATTTTACGTCCGCTATGGTCAAAGGGCTATGTTACAATCCGCTAACTTGTTGGACGTTGAGTGAAGCTTGTTCATTCAACGTTCGGCCTAGTCATTCAATTAAACGTCGTCATTTAATAAACGCGCAAGTGATTCAATCAAATAGCTGATTCAACCAGATTACTGCGACATATACATTTAAGAGCATAACAACAACAATGACGACCTCTGTAGCCGAGAGGCGACGTAGCGCCATCTCCGAGGTCCCGGGTTCGATCCCCGGTCGGGTCAATATGGGAAACGAACTTTTCTGTATTGTCTGGGTGTTGTGGTACCGTCGTTGTTTCTGATTTCTTTAACACAAGTGCTTTAGATACTTACTACAGAATCAGAGCAATGTATGTGATGTCCGATATTTATTTATTTTATTTTATTTCAGTATTACACGCCGAAGACGGCGATAAAACCACTCAAGATGGTCCAACACTCGTGTGGTCCGAAGTGCAAGCGGAGTGACACGTACAGCCTCAAGGAGCTTAGGACTTACAATCCGCTCGCGAAACCGCTGCTCAGCGGGTGGGAGAGGTGAGATATACTCTAGTCTTTTCTTTCTAGCTATTTTTTTTATAACGCACTTCAAGATTGACCTCATCCCACCTGATGATAAATGGTAATGAGTTCCTATATTATCCGACAAGTACAGCATAATAAAACTGTTACTAGACTTGTCGCCCTTACATTGAAGGCTTGATCCCTGCTACTAATGTAGCACCCCCCAGGAGCTCTGGAAACCTTACTCACACGCAGGAACACAACAACACAGAAATTATTGTTATTTGGCTGCGGTCTGCTGTAAGGTGGTGGTATTTCACCAGTCGGGCTGCTCCAGTTAGAGCGATAAGTCGCTTTGCCCTACCTCTCTTATATCACTCGCACCCGCTCACACATACATATATCCCTCGCGCTCGCACCAACATTAGACTTTAAATGTGCCTGGCAACGTAAAGGAACTACTAAAACTGTCTGGCTGTTGAGAAAACATCATTTTATGCCTCCTCCACACTACTCGCGAAGTTGAACGAAGTTAGACGAATACGATAGTGTAGAGAGGCACTTCGGCTCGTCTCGTGCTCGCCGCGTCAAACTTTGCCTCGCCTCGGGCGAACTTCGCCGAGTAACTTCGCGAGTAGTGTGGAGGAGGCATTACAGTTCTTCAATTGGCTACTTGACAGTTTTTGAAAAAGTATTGTAAAATGTGCGTCCGTTCATTTTATATCCCAAGCAATTCGATTTATTTGAAAAAAAATGTAAATAACCCGAGAAAAATAAGATTTTGTGTAACACATTTAAAAAGCGCGCGAAAACGCCAAGTCACGTCACTGTCGCAATTATGACGTCAACATTCTAGACATCGAACTGATACGCATAGGAACGGCGTAATTTATTATTTTTATAGTACTATACGCCGTACTAGCGAACTTTAAATATTAGAAACAGAAAATTTTTATCTCCCCCTGCGGTGCGGAAATTGAACCCACGACCTTCACGTATCGCGCGTGCTGCTCTTACCAAATGAGCTAACCGCAAGTTATTGTAGGCGATGAAATTTTTCTGCTGTATCAACCGTTAGCCTTTCGGTAAGTGTCCTCTGCCGAATATGTTTAGAACTACATACTTATACATTATAATGTTAAGAGCAGCACGCGCGATACGTGAAGGTCGTGGGTTCAATTCCCGCACCGCAGGGGGAGATAAATTTTTTCTGTTTCTAATAAGTATAGTAACTTGTCTATTGCCGAAAGAGAGGAAGGCCGAAAATGCGGACCTGGACCGTTTTTCTTAAGGTTGGCAAGATTGGGCCCCAGATGGAGAACGTTGGATGTGTTTGGAGGACGCCTTTGACCAGCAGTGGGACAGTTAATAGGCTGTTTAAAAAAAAAGTATAGTAGCAATTAAATATACTGCATATATTGTGTATAAGGGTGTCTGGCTGAGGTTTGCAACCGTACGAAGTGTCTGGCTTTCGGCAAGGTGACTTTTAGGATTATTACAAGTAAATTATGTAAAAACTGAGTTTTATGCTAGGCCTGTTAGTCTTAAGATTTTAAATTGTATTTTTTTTGTTGGTATCTAGACAAATAGTCCGTTACAACGGGCACAAGGAGGTGATGTACCGCGCGCCGTGCGGCCGCCGGCTGCGGAACATATGGGAGCTGCACCGGTACCTGCGCGCCGTGCACTCCGAGATGGCGGTCGACCTGTTCGACTTCACCCCCCACACTCACTGCCTGGCCGAGTTCGTGCTGAACAAGTGCCTGGTCGGGAAGAAGGTGAGGTGTACTGGGCCGATGGAGCCGAGGGTAGCAGGTTCGATCCCCGCCCAGCTGCACCGGTACCTGCGCGCCGTGCACTCCGAGATGGCGGTCGACCTGTTCGACTTCACCCCCCACACTCACTGCCTGGCCGAGTTCGTGCTGAACAAGTGCCTGGTCGGGAAGAAGGTGAGGTGTACTGGGCCGATGGAGCCGAGGGTAGCAGGTTCGATCCCCGCCCAGCTGCACCGGTACCTGCGCGCCGTGCACTCCGAGATGGCGGTCGACCTGTTCGACTTCACCCCCCACACTCACTGCCTGGCCGAGTTCGTGCTGAACAAGTGCCTGGTCGGGAAGAAGGTGAGGTGTACTGGGCCGATGGAGCCGAGGGTAGCAGGTTCGATCCCCGCCCAGCTGCACCGGTACCTGCGCGCCGTGCACTCCGAGATGGCGGTCGACCTGTTCGACTTCACCCCCCACACTCACTGCCTGGCCGAGTTCGTGCTGAACAAGTGCCTGGTCGGGAAGAAGGTGAGGTGTACTGGGCCGATGGAGCCGAGGGTAGCAGGTTCGATCCCCGCCCAGCTGCACCGGTACCTGCGCGCCGTGCACTCCGAGATGGCGGTCGACCTGTTCGACTTCACCCCCCACACTCACTGCCTGGCCGAGTTCGTGCTGAACAAGTGCCTGGTCGGGAAGAAGGTGAGGTGTACTGGGCCGATGGAGCCGAGGGTAGCAGGTTCGATCCCCGCCCAGCTGCACCGGTACCTGCGCGCCGTGCACTCCGAGATGGCGGTCGACCTGTTCGACTTCACCCCCCACACTCACTGCCTGGCCGAGTTCGTGCTGAACAAGTGCCTGGTCGGGAAGAAGGTGAGGTGTACTGGGCCGATGGAGCCGAGGGTAGCAGGTTCGATCCCCGCCCAGCTGCACCGGTACCTGCGCGCCGTGCACTCCGAGATGGCGGTCGACCTGTTCGACTTCACCCCCCACACTCACTGCCTGGCCGAGTTCGTGCTGAACAAGTGCCTGGTCGGGAAGAAGGTCAGGTGTACTGGGCCGATGGAGCCGAGGGTAGCAGGTTCGATCCCCGCCCAGCTGCACCGGTACCTGCGCGCCGTGCACTCCGAGATGGCGGTCGACCTGTTCGACTTCACCCCCCACACTCACTGCCTGGCCGAGTTCGTGCTGAACAAGTGCCTGGTCGGGAAGAAGGTGAGGTGTACTGGGCCGATGGAGCCGAGGGTAGCAGGTTCGATCCCCGCCCAGCTGCACCGGTACCTGCGCGCCGTGCACTCCGAGATGGCGGTCGACCTGTTCGACTTCACCCCCCACACTCACTGCCTGGCCGAGTTCGTGCTGAACAAGTGCCTGGTCGGGAAGAAGGTGAGGTGTACTGGGCCGATGGAGCCGAGGGTAGCAGGTTCGATCCCCGCCCAGCTGCACCGGTACCTGCGCGCCGTGCACTCCGAGATGGCGGTCGACCTGTTCGACTTCACCCCCCACACTCACTGCCTGGCCGAGTTCGTGCTGAACAAGTGCCTGGTCGGGAAGAAGGTGAGGTGTACTGGGCCGATGGAGCCGAGGGTAGCAGGTTCGATCCCCGCCCAGCTGCACCGGTACCTGCGCGCCGTGCACTCCGAGATGGCGGTCGACCTGTTCGACTTCACCCCCCACACTCACTGCCTGGCCGAGTTCGTGCTGAACAAGTGCCTGGTCGGGAAGAAGGTGAGGTGTACTGGGCCGATGGAGCCGAGGGTAGCAGGTTCGATCCCCGCCCAGCTGCACCGGTACCTGCGCGCCGTGCACTCCGAGATGGCGGTCGACCTGTTCGACTTCACCCCCCACACTCACTGCCTGGCCGAGTTCGTGCTGAACAAGTGCCTGGTCGGGAAGAAGGTGAGGTGTACTGGGCCGATGGAGCCGAGGGTAGCAGGTTCGATCCCCGCCCAGCTGCACCGGTACCTGCGCGCCGTGCACTCCGAGATGGCGGTCGACCTGTTCGACTTCACCCCCCACACTCACTGCCTGGCCGAGTTCGTGCTGAACAAGTGCCTGGTCGGGAAGAAGGTGAGGTGTACTGGGCCGATGGAGCCGAGGGTAGCAGGTTCGATCCCCGCCCAGCTGCACCGGTACCTGCGCGCCGTGCACTCCGAGATGGCGGTCGACCTGTTCGACTTCACCCCCCACACTCACTGCCTGGCCGAGTTCGTGCTGAACAAGTGCCTGGTCGGGAAGAAGGTGAGGTGTACTGGGCCGATGGAGCCGAGGGTAGCAGGTTCGATCCCCGGCCAGCTTCACCGGTACCGTGCTGTTAGATTTTATAAAGAAAACAATGCTTAAAAAAGACTTGTGATATTTAGAAAAAAAATATTTTTCTCTAAAAGGGGAGTGTAGTATGACTTATCACTCTCACATATATTATTGGGCATGTGATGTTGACATTGCTCTGATTCTGTGGTAAGTAGCTTAAGCACTTGTGTTACAAAAATGTACATGTACATCATGTACGTGTTAATAATATATAATCGGTGTCTATCGTTAATAATCAACTAAACCAAGTGATCGACTCATGCTCGGTTTCAATATTTCACGATTCGTAATGTGTCAAAAATGATCCGTTTTTCTACGAGTCGTTAATTCTTATTTCAAATTTACTTTCAATATCAGCTGTCATCATTCGTCCGTCGGTCGTTTATAGCTTACGCCTCGTTTAATTTATTACTATCCGTAACTCGAACTGATCGTTTTCTAAATATTGGAACAGGGCATCAGCTACCAAACCCAACATCACTAGTATATCTAATCTCTTAAAACCCTATCCATACCAATATTATAAATGCGAAAGTAACTCTGTCTGTCTGTTACGCTTTCCCGCTTAAACCTGTCAACCGATTTTGATGAAATTTGGTATACATATACGTTGAGCCTCAAGAACGGACATAGGCTGCTTTTTGTTAGGAAATAAGGGGGGGAGGGGGGTAATACCACTTTTGAAAGTGTTTATGGGAAAATGTTTAGTTTTTAATTTAGAGATATGTAATTTGGCACAAATATAGCTCGAAAATTGGATTAAAATATATACTACTTTTTGTTTCGATTATAAGGGGAGATAGGGGTAAAACCGACTATGAAAGGATGTAGTCCACGCGAACGAAGTCGTAAGCACAACTTATAGTAAATAATTACAATTGATCCAGTAAAACAAGCTAACTTGTATGTACGGTCGAATTGAGAACCTCCTCATTTTTTTAAGTCGGTTAAAAACAAGCTAACTTTTATATACGGTCGAATTGAGAACCTTTTCTTTTAAGTCGGTTAAAAACAAGCTAACTTTTTCCCCCAGGATCTCTCGTATGGCAAGGAGAACGTACCGGTGCCATGCGTGAACTACTACGACGAGTCCATGCCTGAGTTCTGTTCGTACAACACGGAGCGGACCCCCACGGCCGGGGTGCCGCTCAATTTGGACCCCGAGTTCCTGTGCGGCTGCGACTGTACCGACGACTGTGAGGTGAGACGCGGTATATGCTTGTATCTGTAACTAGCTGAACGAAAAAAGGATAGAAACATTTCAAACCGGCACCACGAAAAGTAAGGCACAATGGGCGTGGCTTAAAAAAGTGAGCTAGCGACAATTTGGACCCCGAGCTCCTGTGCGACTGCGACTGTACCGACGACTGTAAGGTGAGACGCAGTATTTGCTTGTATTTGTAACTAGCTGAACGAAAAATGGATAGAAACATTTCAAACCGGTACCACGACAAGTAAGGCACAATGGGCGTGGCTTAAAAAAGTGAGCTAGTGACAATTTAGACCCCGAGTTCTTGTGCGACTGCGACTGTACCGACGACTGTGAGGTGAGACGCGGTATATGCTTGTATCTGTAACTAGCTGAACGAAAAAAGATAGAAACATTTCAAACCGGCACCACGAAAAGTAAGGCACAATGGGCGTGGCTTAAAAAAGTGAGCTAGTGACAATTTAGACCCCGAGTTCTTGTGCGACTGCGACTGTACCGACGACTGTGAGGTGAGACGCGGTATATGCTTGTATCTGTAACTAGCTGAACGAAAAAAGATAGAAACATTTCAAACCGGCACCACGAAAAGTAAGGCACAATGGGCGTGGCTTAAAAAAGTGAGCTAGTGACAATTTAGACCCCGAGTTCTTGTGCGACTGCGACTGTACCGACGACTGTGAGTTAAGACGCGGTATTTGCTTGTATTTGTAACTAGCTGTTATACATTGAACGAAAAAAAAACATGGAAGAGTTTCAAACTAGCACCACTAAAAGTAAGACACAGTGGGCGTGGCTTAAAAAGTGAGCTAACGACGGTACACATACCGTTTCCAACGCAGCGATTCACACGCGTGGACCAATCACAGCGCTTGTCCCATTCCATTCTATGAAAAACCGTTTTTTTTAAGCCGACATAACGCGAATGAACCGACGGGCAATAATTAATATAACATTTATAAAGGAATCGTGTTTTCACAGGTATTTTGCATTATAAAAATCTCAGTTAACTAGCCTGTCAAAATATCTATTAATATTTTTCCCAACACGGTTGACGTTCGATAATCTAGCGCCATCTAGTCTCGAATGGCGGAACTAATAGAGTTCAGATTTCGATGACAGAACTTACTAGAATGTACTCGAACATTCTAGTAGTTTCTACAATGGACGGTTCTAGAACAATGGTCGGTCGGTGCAGGAATCTGCGCGAACATTCTGGATGCTTCTACAATGGAATGTTCGGAAACAATCTGCGGCACTATATAAGGCCGGGACTGGCCGCGACCGGAGTAGTCTCACACCGACCGCTATTCCGTCCTCGACGGCGAGGACGCACGACGCGACCCCCCCTAGCAGTAGGGCCCCTTTCACGATACCGGCACGTGCCGGGACGCTTCTACCCCCCAAGGTACGTTAGGTTACCATCTCCCAACAACGGCCCGAGCCGAGGTCCGAGTCCCGCTATGGGGCCCCCTCAGGCACTTGTTTCAATTTTTAGGGGTGTGAGCCCTCCGCTCCCGCGGTGAAGATGAAAAGGCCATCTGCGGCCATCATCAATTGTCAGTTAGGAAGAAAAAAAATAAAAAAGAAGACCGGTGTAGTCTTGAATAAGCGATACAAGTGTATTCTTTGAAAGCGATCTTCAAGTGCGACTTAAGACGATTGTGTGTTTTTAAGTTGTAATTAGTGGCATTTAATTAAAATTTAACTTTTGGTTATTTATATCGGCAGTTTTTATTGTCACAATATTTAAACATGTTTGTAGGACAAAAGCAAGTGCGCTTGTTGGAAGATGACGCTAGAGGGCGCCCGCACGATCGGCCTCCGCGGCAAGAACATCGGCTACGTGTACAAGAGGCTGCCGGAGCCGCTGCCCTCAGGGATATACGAGTGCAACTCACGGTATGTGCTTCCCGCTACTTTATAGGGTTAAGTTTCGTTTCTGACATATGCCCGGTTCCAATATTTTACGATTCGTAGCAAGTTGGGAAGGTGAGCTCAAAAAAAAAGCCGGCCACAACTACATTCAAGTAGCTTAATTTAGAGTATTGACAATCCTTGGAGGAGGCCTTCATCTGCAGAGGGGTTCCTGCAGAAAATTAAAATCTATAATGTACATATTCTATTCTTTATGAAATCTAGGATTAAACGAAATGTATTCAGCATCGAAATGAAAGGCTTTTTATTTTATTTATTTATAACTAGCTGTGCCCGCGACTTCGTTCGCGTGGACTACATCCTTTTATGGTCGGTTTTACCCCTTTCTCCCCTAATATTCGAAACAAAAAGTAGTCTATATTTTAATCCAAGTTTCGAGCTATATTTGTGCCAAATTTCATATCTCTAACTTAAAAAATAAACATTTTCCCATATAAACTTCCAAAGGTGGTATTACCCCCCTCCCCCCCTTATTTTCTAATAAAAAGTAGCCTATGTCCGTTCTTGAGATTCAACGTATACCTATACCAAATTTCATCAAAATCGGTTGAGAGGTTTAAGCAGGAAAGCGTAACAGACACACAGACAGACAGACAGACAGACAGAGTTACTTTCGCATTTATAATATTAGTAGGGATGTGTCAAAAATGACTATCCGTTTTTTTACGAGTCGTTAATTCTAATTTCAAATTTACTTTCCGTATCGGCTGTCATCAGTCGTCTGTCGGTCGTTTTCGTCTTACGACTCGTATAATTTATTACTATCCGGAAGTAGGAGGGATCGTTTTTCAAATATTGGAACCGGCCATAAATAGAAATAATAAAAATAGTAGATACGTATTTTTTCATTTGCTATATTAATGAAACGATGCAGATTTGCGGTGGGGGTTTGTTGCGACACTGGTAGGTCATATATACCCACTGATGACGTCATTCAGTATCGTCGTAATTGGCTACTTGACAGTGTTAACAATAAAATATGAAAAGTGTTGGATATGTTAGCTTATTAGTTAAGTAATCATTTTACATTTTTAGTTTTTAAATAAAAGCATATTTAGTATTTTTTTTTTGCAAAATAAATTTCACTTTTTTTATCTGTGGAACAAAAGGATCGAAACGGAAACCACCATTGCAATTCAGAAATGACTGTTGTCGGCTAAAATTATTATTTTAATTTGGCGAAACGATTAATATTTCACTGTTTAAATTGAATTGTTGTGTTTCTTACCGTATTAAGGAATTATTGAAACATTTTCCATTTATTAAAAAATACGATAGATTTAACAGGAAAGTCGTTCCGCTTTGATGTATTAGAACGTTGACGTCACAATTGCAACAGTGATGTGACTTGTCGTTTTTGCGCGCTTTTAAATGTGTTACACAAAATTTTATTTTACTCTTGTAATTTACATTTTTTCTCAGATAAATCGAATTGCTTGGGATATAAAATGAACGGGCCCACATTTTACAATACATTTTCAAAAACTTTCAAGTAGCCAATTATTTGATTAGTTGAAAAATGCAAACATACGTGTCTCACATCTTTGGATATTATAACAGACGGGCTAGTGATCAATTTTAATCCGATTTCGTATTATGACTGATATTTTAAAGAACAGACAGACAGATAAAAAAGGGTATAACTTCTTTTCTACAGATGTAAATGTAAGAAAACATGTCTCAATCGGGTGGCGCAACATCCGCTGCAATTGAAACTACAGGTATGGGTTACATTCTATGAATATAACATTGTATATTATATTATCTTATTATATTATATTATTGTATATTATATAAATATATATTATGTTATATATCTATGAGTTTATGTATGTTTATAATGCTATACTATGAATATAATTCAAGAAATAAAACTTTATTAATGTTGCACGGCCGTACCCATTTCTTGCCATCTACTATTTCCTCTACCTTAAGGTTGTCTGGAAGAGATCGCTTTCTAGCGATAAGACCGCCTAAATTGTACTATAATCAATCTGTAAAACCTATTTCTGTAAAGTTTTTGTGCAATAAAGTATATCTATCTATCTATCTATCTTTAAGTTCCTAGTATAGGCAAGGAAAACTCCCAACAGATACCGCATGAAACAGCGCGTTAAGTTCCTAGTATAGGCAAGGAAAACTCCCAACAGATACCGCATGAAACAGCGCGTTAAGTACCTAGTATAGGCAAGGAAAACTCCCAACAAATACCGCATGAAAAAGCGCGTTAAGTTCCTAGTATAGGCAAGGAAACCTCCCAACAGAGACCGCATGAAAAAGCGCGTTAAGTTCCTAGTATAGGCAAGGAAAACTCCCAACAGATATCGCATGAAAAAGCGCGTTAAGTTCCTAGTACAGGCAAGGAAAATTCCCAACAGATACCACATGAAAAAGCGCGTTAAGTTCCTAGTATAGGCAAGGAAAACTCCCAACAGATACCGCATGAAAAAGCGCGTTAAGTTCCTAGTATAGGCAAGATAAACTCCCAACAGATACCGCATGAAAAAGTGCGTTAAGTTCCTAGTATATGCAAGGAAAACTCCCAACAGATACCGCATGAAAAAGTGCGTTAAGTTCCTAGTATACGCAAGGAAAACTCCCAACAGATAACGCATGAAAAAGCGCGTTAGGTTCCTAGTATAGGCAAGGAAAACTCCCAACAGATACCGCATGAAAAAGGCAACGATGCGCGCCACACTTTTTTGCATCAGTGAATGAAAACTCAAACTCAAATATTTATTTTTTTATTTTATTATTTATTCAAGTAGGTTACATATAACACTTTTGAATCGTCATTGAATACAATGCAAAGTGATTCTATTTCCGGTTCGGAACCTATATCTACCGAGAAGACACTGGTAAGAAACTCAGCAGATCAGTTACAGTATCAGTATCTAACTTATTGCTGTTTTGATGAGTGATGAAACAATTAAGTACTCAAGTAAGTTTTTACTTTCGAGAGGTAAGCTGGAGCAGACTAGTCCCCAAAGGTGGCACCTGTTCACAAGCATGACGAAAAATACATACAAGCATTTCTAACGCTTGAAAATGGCACAACGAAAAGTAAGGCAAGGTGGGCGTGGCTTAAAAAAGTGAGCTAGCGCCGGTACGAATACCGTTTCCAAGGACGGTGCTAGTCACAGGCGCGAACCAATCACAGGGCGTGTTCCATCCCATGCTATGAGATGACGTAACTAACGAACTGTCTATTTGTAAACTTAAACGCATTAGCCTTAAACTTTTTTTTCAAGTGTCGATACTTTATTACTATATTACGTATCTATTGCTTGTGTGCTTTACATTTGTGTGTGTTTTAGTGCCGTTATTCGATTGAAGTTGGTGTGACGAGAATTCTTCACATTTCTTTCGTTCACTTTTTCGCACTGACACATATCCTTTTTTGTATACGCACCTTCAGTACCGACCAATCCTCGGAATTGTAAACGTATCCTTCCTAAGCGGATTCTGCTGTTTATTCCTGCATACAAAACCGCTTAAAATGACAAGTTGTAGATTTAAATGGTGTGGAAGGAATTCCAGGACCTCTAACTTTAAGTAGAATGGGTACATTGACGTCGCGTCAGCGCCGAAGTAAACACGGAAACGTTTCACTCTGTGTTGTTTATTTAAAATCTGGTTTACATAGAAACAAATCACACCTTGCACCAATTAATCAAGTGGAACTAAACACAGTTTTGTTGACCCAGTGTTTTTTTTCTTCTCTAATTAACGCTATTAGTGTAAAAATCGATATAATCGATCCCTCTTTCGTGCTAATAGAATGACTTTTACCCTCTTGTGCGGTCAAGTGTAAAAATTGTGCTGGCAAATTATCCCCACATTTTTAAACATTTGCAAACAATTGCCGCCAGGTTACAAGTGAAGTCAAGTTTCACACTGTGACGTATATGCTCGATAGCCCTGAGCGCACTACGAGTGTATACAACTGCACACTACCTACGGTCGGCTGTTCAAATTCGACGAGTTCCTTTTTGTTGTTATTTTATTTTTTTTTTTATTTTGTTTTTTTTTCTTTTTTAATTATTATTATTATTATTATTATTATTATTTTTTTTAAACTTTGCTTTGTTACCTTAACTTTTCATTTGGAACAAGGAACCAGATACAATGCCAAAAGTTCAAAGATCTCCAATTTCCTCCAAGCAATGTTCTTCTGAGACGGATATCCCCTCGGTTTCACACGACGACGTCGCCAAAGAGTACGTTGGGAGGCGGCAGAAGCGGAGATTGCTGGCATCACCGGTGGCATCTGACGACATCTCGGCTGGGGACAACGTTCAGCTCTCGATCCTGACTGAATTCCGGCAAGAGTTCACCGAATGCCTTAGTGAGATGAGGGAATTCAGGAAGGAGATGGCTAGACTGAGGGACTCCTTCACTGCCGTCGTGTCGCGTCTGGATAGCGTCGAGCAGAGAGTGACAGAGTTGGAGCAGCGTGGGTCTGCAGTCGAGCCTGGCAGGGTGACCGAGTTAGAGCGTACCATCACCGAGCTCAGACTCGAGCTTAACGATCGGGATCAGGATGCCCTGCTCACTGATCTTGAAATAGGCCAGCTCCCGGAAGAAAAAGGCGAAAGTGTAATCCATGCGGTGACCGTGCTGGCGGTGCGGCTGGGAGTCGCTCTGGAAGATAGGGATGTGGTGTTCGCAGAACGCGTGGGCGCCCCCCAGAGAGGCGAGACCGCGGGCCGTCCGCGCCGGGTCGTCGTGCGGCTGGCGCGCCGCCAGTTGCGAGACGAGCTGCTGCGGGCTGCGCGCGTGCGTCGCGGAGGCGCCGATGCCAGTGGTTCTCGTGTCTACCTGAACGAGCGGCTGACCCGCCATAACCGCCAACTTTTTCACCAGGCCCGTGAAGAATGCCGGAAGCAAAAGTGGCGGTACTCCTGGACCAGGCGTGGCCGCATATACGTTCGACAAGACGATGGGAAGCCTGCATTTCAGTTGCGGACAAGTGATGATCTCCCCCGGGTGTTCGGTCTCCAGATGGTTTGATATGGTGCGACCTGAAATATCCATATTACTAGGAATTTATATCATCTGGCAACATATCATTAAACATTTTTTTCTAACTTTTACTTCAATAACTTTATTGTATCTTATTTGTGTCAAATTTGTTAACTGTTTTTTTGTATCTTTATTAGTTGGAAAATCACACAACCGACAGAGTGAAAGTCAGGTACATGAAAAATCAACTTTAATTGTTTGTATAATATCAATCTTAAAACTGAATTCTACATTTGTATATGAAAATGTATCTAAAACTATTTACACAAGGCTACAAATTATACACAAATGCCATTTTTATAATTCATTACACAAACCTATCAACTTATATGTTAACATAAAAACGATATCTACATTTATACACATAATATACAGACACACTAAATATCTACAGTGCTACTATTATCAGCAACATAACAACAATCGTCGACACATTTACTATGGCCTATTAAACTGCATCTGGCCAGAACTAACCCTCAAACACATAAAAAATGGTCAAATCTAGACATCTAAGAGTTGGTTTTTTTAATGCGGGTTCACTCAGTACTAGGCATGAGGAACTCATAGTAGCCACTCAAGACATGGTACCAGATATCCTGGCAATTAATGAAACCTGGTTGAAAGCAGGAGAGGATGACAAAGCTCCTAGACTCTTGGGATACAGACTTCATCACCGCCCTAGACCATATCACATCAAAAGAGGGCGTGGTGGGGGAGTTGGCTTCTTTATACGAAGAGGCATCAATGCTTGTGTCTGCCAGCACCCTACTAACACTGAAGTTGAGCAGATGTGGCTTCGACTACGACTAGGCAACACATTTATTATGGTAGGAACCGCCTACAGGCCACCATGGCAAGATGTGAACATATTTCTTGATGCTATAGCAGACTCTGTCGCCTCGTTTAGTGGCCATGAAGGTTTAATTCTGACTGGTGATTTCAACCTAAACATGCTAGATCCTCATAACAGCAGAGTTAAGCTCTTCAATCAAATGTTACAAAGTATGGACCTTGATCAAGTAGTTAAGGAGCCAACACATTTCACTGACCTAAGCAGTAGTCTCATTGACGTCATATGTACTGACATCAGAGTCCTCCAAGTTCTAAACAAACATACTCCCGAGTTAGGCGGACATGCCATGGTTCTAGTGGTGCTTAAGACAAAAAAAGAAAAACCTCCCACCCGTAGAGTAACCTTTAGACCCCTGAAAAACATCCTAACAGAACAATTTGGCAAGGACTTAGATGCAGTTAACTGGGATTTTTACTACAAGCTGGCAAATGTAACAGACCTAGCCAGAACATTGACATGTTGGATTACTGCAGTGTTTGATTTGCATGCCCCCGTCAAAACCCTTAAATTTAAAAGTCCCCCCCATCCCTGGATCACTGACTCAGTTAAGGAGATGATGAGAATCAGAGACAGGTATCAGGCAGAATATAAAATACACAGGACAATAGCCTTGAAAAACTCATATGTAGATATGAAGCGCACTGTTCTTAAGGCTATAGAGAGTGACAAGAGGTGCTATTTTGGTAAGCATATAAACGCAAACTATCACAACCCAAAAAAACTGTGGCAAAACTTAAGACACAATATATTGCCAAGTGGGAAGAATGTGACCGAGCTTCCATCGCATTTCGACAACCCTGATATAATCAATGATCATTTCCTGAATGTACCTGGAGACAACAAAGTGACCATGTCCCAGCTCACCTTCTTTGAATTTCACAGACACAGTTCAGCAACATTTTCTTTACAGACAGTCTCCGAGGATCAGGTTCTTAAAATTATTAAGGGTTTGAATTCGAATGCTCAAGGCATAGACAGGGTGTCCCTCGAGATGTTAAATTTAACCTTGCCTCAGTCACTTCGCGCTGTTACCTTTCTCATCAACAAATCCTTGATGGAGGGGCAATTCCCGGACGTTTGGAAGCTGGCTGTGGTGAAACCGCTACCAAAAATCAGCACCCCATCTGTTTTGAGTGACCTAAGACCCATTAGCATACTCCCCTGTCTCTCAAAGGTACTAGAAAGAGTGGTATGTGATCAATTAACAGAATACTTAGAGAACAATAACATTCTACCAGTGCGGCAATCAGGTTTTCGAAAGGGCCACAGCACGGCCACTGCCTTAGCTGACGTGGTAGACGGCCTGCTTGCAGCACGCGATCAGGGCATGCTCAGTATTCTGCTGCTTCTTGATTTCTCACGGGCCTTCGACTCAATCAACATTTCTATGCTACTTTCTAAAATGGCATACTATGGTCTCGACTCAACTTCCATTAAGTGGTTCAAAAGTTACCTTCAGGATAGACGCCAGTGTGTCGAATTGACAAAAACCGACGGTACCGCAGTGCGATCGGAACCTCGAATCGTCCCTCGCGGCGTCCCGCAGGGCTCAATATTGGGGCCTATCCTCTACGTTCTGTACAGTGCTGAAATAGTTATGCAAATCAAACACTGCCAGTATCATCTCTACGCTGATGATCTGCAGTTATATTGCTCTTTTGCACCGGCTGAACATGCGAATGCGGTGGATAAAGTAAACAAGGATATGAATAGTATCATTGCCTGGTGTGTCTCCAATTGCCTGGTTCTGAATCCTAAAAAGTCTAAGGCCATGCTAATAGGGTCAAAGGCAAACATAAATAAATTCGTGGACAAGCCGCTTAATATAATAATTAATGGCGAAATAGTGCAACGAGTGAAAGAAGCAAGGAATCTGGGACTTGTCTTTGATGAGTGCCTTAACTTTGAAAGCCACATTGCAGAGTGCTCGAGAAACTGTTTTTATAGGCTTAAGCTAATGTACAAAATACGACCATTTCTTAGCGTAGAACTGAGAATCCTACTGTGCGAGTCATTGATACTCTCAAAACTCAATTATTGCGACGCCATATATGGTCCATGTTTAATGGCTAAAACATCTAAACTTGTGCAAAGGGTGCAGAATGCCTGTGCGCGTTTCTGTTTCTTTGTCCCCCCACGTTCACATATCACACCATATCTAAACGCTTCCAACTCCCTAAACATGGAAGCGCGTAGAAAGTTGCACCTTGCCACTCTTTTATTTGGAATTGTCCATACAGGAAGGCCGCGTTACCTGTATGAAAAGCTAGTGTGGATGCGGGACCAGAGTCGGTACCCCAAAAGGTCCTGCACTAACATTTTCGCGACTGCGAAGCACCGAACCGTTGCTTTCCGTGGATCTTTTAGATTTGCCGCCTCGCGTTGTTGGAACGACCTGCCTCCTCCGTTGCGTGAGCTGAAAACCATGAAAACATTTAGAAAGGAACTAAAAAAGCATATGTTACATGGAATGAACGTAAAACACCCACCTTCTGGTAATTCACGTCGCGCGGGGGACTTGGCAGGGCCGCTTCTAAGTCGCAGATAATAATTCTGGGCCATTTTTGTAAACACACACAAATAAACTCGTAATGCAGGAAACTGTAATATCATTTTGTTTTTGTGTCGATACTGACCAACCCTCTGATTCAAGTTAATATTTAAGTTGTCCAACACCACCACTGCTTGGACAACGTTTTCTCTGTCGTTTTCCATGGTCGAAAATAAACGTTTCACTACCAATACTACAAAAGACAACAACACAAAAGTTATTAGGAACACAATCACTTGGTTCTCGAAGCGGTGAGTGTGAGTGAGGTTATTTTCCAATGCCCTTTGACGTAACCATAAACGTGGCACAGATGTTTTAACTTTATTTTATTAACATTTTTTTTTTTTTTTCTGTATACTGTCAGGGCATTGGATATAGCTCCTTAAGACGCTGTTTATATTTATTGTTTTTTTTTTTTTATTTGTTAATAAGTTGTGTTTTTGTTCGTGTATTTTGTTTTGCTTTTGTATTTTTATTTTATAATATTATTCCGTATATATTTATACCTTTATTATCTGTACTAACTCGTCACTCATCAAGGTACTGCCGGAAGACCAGCGTTGCAGTGGTATCGTAGGTATATATGTAATACCATACCACTGTGGCTTATGCTGAGGCAGGCACCTATTGACCACTATTTTCATTTTCACTTAGTCTGTAACTATAACCTTTGCTATTTTTGTATTATTATTTTCTTCTGTATGTATCCGTGTTTGAATGGTCAATAAATGTCTTTTCTTTCTTTCTTTCTTACATTGCATCGGTATATAAAACGAAATTGAATGTTAATTCATGTAGGTTCTTTTGCTATCGTGCGGCCACGAACCGAATAGAGTGAATGAAGGCTTGCTGCTGCTATTTATAAGGTCGCAACCGTGCAATTACAAAATCTTTGATCTATGATTAAAACTCTTATCGTTTTATACATTCTCATCGTTAATTCTGTAATTTTTAATTCAATAAAGGTGTTCAAGACTCTTAATCGCGGTTGGGGCATCCGTGCGTTGAACGACGTGCCTAAGGGATCATTCCTATGCGTGTACGCTGGTAACCTTCTTACTGACGCTACTGCTAACATGGTAAGACAACACTTTTAACATACCTTAACCTAAATATATACTACTAGCATAGACAGTAGAAAACGTACGATAACACTGAATAGCACTAAATTTTAGTTTAGTTTGTGCCAACAGAATCGGTACCAATTTTGAAAAGCGAAGTACGCCTAAAGTACGCTTGATGTACACCTAAAGTACGCCCGAAGTATACACCTAAAGTACGCCTAATATACACCTAAAGTACGCCTAACGTACGCCTAAAGTACAACTAGTTAGTTCCTGCACATTATATAAGTTAACTTTGTATAAACAGTGTGTACCTAATAAATATTTTTCTTTCTTTCTTTCTTTCAACTAGCATACGACTAAAGTACGCCTAAAGTACACCTGAAGTACGCCTAAAGCACACCTAAATTAGTCTCCCTAAGCGAGACGCTTACGCTTTTAAACGAATGTTAGGTTTGGATGTACTACTTGTGTTATTTGTTTCAGGACGGTCTCAACGAAGGTGACGAGTATCTAGCTGAGTTGGACTACATCGAGGTTGTGGAGCAGATGAAGGAGGGGTACGAGGAGGACATACCGGAGGCGGACAAGAGGCTCGACAAGGTACGCGACAAGAAGACGAAGAAGGTACGGTCTGGACGCGTTCAGTCGGTGGCGGGCGCATGTGTGGTGGCTTGGTCGGAGGTTGTAAGGATACGATAGTAGATGAAGAGCTAGGTCATGCGTCATGGGTGGTCTGATGCTAACGTGACCCCAGCTAGGTGGGGTCACGACCCCAGTTTGACGGGATTACGACCCCAGTTTGACGGATCAACGACCGCAGTTTAAAGAGGTCACGACCCCAGTTTGACGGGGTGACGACCCCAGTTTGATGGGGTCACCACGTAAAAAGGTAGATGTGACGCTTAGTGTGACCCCCTCAGTGTATTGACGAACTGCCAGTTGCCTGGGGTCATGACACCTGTGCGCTGACCTCATCGAGGTTGTGGAGCAGATAAAGGAGGGGTACGAGGAGGACATACCGGAGGCGGACAAGAGGTAAGGAGAGGCGAGCGGGCCGGACTTTGGCGTCGCGCCATCTCTGAGGTTCCGGGTTCGATCTCCGGTCGGGTCAATATGGGAAACGAACTTTTCTGTATTGTCTCGGGTCTGGGTGTTGTGGTACCGTCGTTGTTTCTGATTTCTGTAACACAAGTGCTTTAGCTACTTACCACAGAATCAAAGCAATGTATGTGATGTTGTCCAATATTTAAGGTACGCGGCAAGAAGGCGAAGAAGGTACGGTCTGGAAGCGTCTGTCGGTGGCGGGTCACGACGCATGTGTGGTGGCTTGGTCGGAGGTTGTGAGGATACGATAGGAGAAGTGGAAATAGGTCGTGGTAACTCCACTATAAAAGATGTGGATGCGAAATGTGTTTGGGTTATCTTTGTGCTTTAAGTAGTCTGAATAGGTATCTTCAAAATTAAATTATATAAATAAATAAATAATAAATAAATGCGCCAGACAATAACACCAATCACCTGGTCTCAAACTAAGGTTTTCCCTTGTACTATGAGTACCAGACGACGGATACTAACTGGGGGCGTCATCCCAGCACACCTAGACCCAAGTCAATTAAGAAAAGTTAGTTTTCCAAATTGACCTGACCGGGAATCGAACCCGGGACCTTACGCGCTTTGGGCGCCTACCTTAGCCACTGCGCCACCGAGGTCGTCTAAATATGTTATATTTTTCTGCAGTAAATGTACCTATAATTTAGTACCAACGAGACACTTTACACTTTTTATCAATAGATGTCGGTGTATTACTTTACAACGCGATGACGAGATTTTTCGCGGTTTATATAAATAGGGCTGTTTATATAATGTTTTATTCACACGTAAAGTCAGCTGGTCCCCAAGGTTGGGTGCACCTAGCCGAACTTGACTAGGTATACCGAAATGCGCTGTGGAAGTAAAGGCTGAGCCGATTTCCCACAGCGCCGCCATTTAGGCGATGAGGGTTCAACCGGGGGGTTTAAGTGGATACACCGGGTTGGTTGGTAGGAAGGGAGTCCCACACACGCCGCCACCCTCCCTCAGGGTGGCGGTAAGGTGCATCAAGCATTTCCCCCCGTAAAAAAAAAAAAAGGTATACCGAAGTGGTGATCACCGCTTACAATCTATGATTTTCATCTTTACATTATCTAGCCAGAGTCAATTTGTGAATATTCTATACAAAGGACTTCATAAAACGAAGACGTTCCGTATTTCTGACCGCATAATTGTTAATTATTTTTAAGAAACACTAAAATTTTATCTTCTCTTGCGGTGCTGGGCCCAAACATATTTTTTTTGTTAGAGTTATTAAATTTCTTCTGTCACTCAAAACACATTTAAATTTCGCAAATAATAATATAAACAATTTTGATAACAAAAAAACAAGGTTACCAACGAAGAGCCTGAGTCTAGCTCGGAGGAAGAAGAGCCGCCCTCGAAGGATGAGAAAGAAGATGACGACTTCTACCCCGGACACATAGGGATGGGCGTAGCGGAGTTCAGGTATTATTCAATCAATCAATTAAATTTTAAAGAGAGCTTAGGCATAGCGATTTATCGCGCGAACTGGAGCAGCCCGACTGGTGAAATACCTCCACCTTACAGAAGATGGCAGCCAAATAACAATCACTTCTGTGTTGTTGTGTTCCTGCGTGTGAGTAAGGTTTCCAGAGCTCCTGGGGGGTGCTACATTAGTAGGGGTCAAGCCTTCATGGTAAGGGGGACAAGTGCAGTAACAGCTTTATTATGCTGTACTTGTCGCCCTTAAGGTAAGACCTCATTACCACTTCATCATACTCATTACGACCTTCGTAGCCGAGAGGCAAGCGTTCCAAATGATCAAGTTGTAAAGGTTTTAAAATAAAACGTTGCTATGTTCGAGATACAGAGATCAAATTTCATTTTTCGAGTTATAGAGTGAAAATATGTACCAAAATGGGACTTGGAGGGACTCGGTGATTATTTCGACTAACAGAGGGTCAAGATTTCAAGTAATTGAGGTTTTAGTGTTTGCAGTGGCGTAACTATACCATTCGGGGCCCGTGACAAATTCATCAATCCATCGACCAACCCCCCCCCCCAAAGAATAATGTCTAATACTTGTTTGGAAATACCAGAAATGTAGTGCATACTTTAGGAAAGTTTGATGTAAAAATTATTCTTGGTAATTGGGATTCTCCTCTTACCTGGGGCCCCTTCTGGCTGGGGGCCCGTGGCATTTTGCCGACTTGCCACCCTGTAGTTACGCCACTGAGTGTTTGAAGGGAAGGGTTTGATATCTACTATTTCCTCTACCTAAAGGTTGTCTGGAAGAGATTTCTCTCTAGCAATAAGACCGCCTATATTGTACTTGGATATATCTGTAAATTTTCTGTGCAATAAAGTGTATCTATCTATCTTTTATTTCAGACCAATTATGTCCATTTGTCAGTAACAATATACTTAAAAAACTATGTTAGTAAGATACAGTATAGCTAATATTTACATTTATTAATAACAGCAAACGCCTCCGGAAACGGGACAAGAATAAGAAAGAGAAAGAGGAAGCTGACGTGAAAGTGAAGACGGAAGTAAAAAAGGAAGGCGAGAAGACGGAAGAAGATTGTATCACCATCAGCGATGACGAGGAGGGTGAGTCAGCGACTTAGTAGAAGTCGATAAAGTGTGTAGACTACAGAAAAATGCATTAAAACCATCAGAAACTCTTAATAAACTACCTGACTTGTAAGGAACGTATGTTCTTTACTAGAAATGGAACTACTTCCGCCGAGCTAGGTGTTATCTGCTCGGGGACCAAGGCCCAACTACCAATCTTGGTTTGTTGTGTATATAGCTAGTGGCGACGATAACTCTGACATCGCGATGTAGGATCGATGTATTGATCGGCTAATCGTGCATTACGTATGGAGCGTTGTTTACTACGCCAATTCTGCTGACGCTGTATGTGTCGACTTGTAGGTTACGTCGTAGGTCGGCACAACACAATTTTAATTTTGAAAAAGCTGACCTAAGACCAATAAGGGCTTATTTCATCAATCTCCATAAATGATCCCCTTCTAGGAGTAGTGCTAGTCAATTCTTTCTATACACACAACTAACCAATAATATTTGAACACTCATCTACACAGGTAGCTAAATGAGACACATGACGTGCGTGACACATATTGACGTTATGAGTGTTCACATGTTATTGGCATCTGCTCAGATATTATTGAAGTAATGAATGTTCAGATATTAATGGTAACTTGTGGTGTATGGAGCTTATTGACATTTTAACTGTTCAGAAGTATTTGGTCACTTTGTCTGCTCCGATATATCTGACGGCGACTGTACATACAAGTGTAAGACGAATTGTGTTTTATAATTGCGATATTGTTTCAGTCCGCGAACCTTCGCGCTTCATGGCTCAGGCAGGAATGGAGTCGAGTGAATTTATCTCAAAGCATAGGTAAGTTCAACACTAATCCTTATTATAATAACTACCCGAACGAGACCTCCGTAGCTGAGAGGCGAGTGGGCTGGACTTTGGCGTCGCGCAATCTCTAAGGTTCCAGGTTCGATCCCCGGTCGGGTCAATATGGGAAACGATTTTTCTATATTGTCTCCGGTCTGGGTTTTGTGGTACCGTCGTTGTTTGTGATTTCTGTAACACAAGTGCTTTAGCTATTTACCACAGAATCAGAGCAATGTATGTGATGTTATATTTGGAACTAGAGAACTTAAAATATGGTGTGCGTATAAGTAGACAATCATATTTGTTTATCAAATAATATATCGTCGTTGTCAAACCAAAAACTGCTATGTGCAAAAAGTATATTTTAATATTTCCAAATATAAGAGGTTCCAGAACAAAAATCATACGAAGGTTTATTTTTAGAAGTATTTTATATGAGAGTTATAGTTGTTACACTTTTATTTATTTGTTTTCTAAACATTTAAATTAAGTAAATTTTATTATTATTTCGTTTAAAGAGAATAAAAATGACATAACAGATTGGACACATAGCAGGTTTTGGTTTTTAATTAACATATTATGGTAATTAAAAACATAATATTAATTCACGTATATGTAACTAAATATAATTTTTATATATTTGTCAGGTCTGTCCGTTCGTATTTCGGCAAAGATGAGGCGTGTTACATTATGGACGCTAAGGTTCAAGGAAACATTGGCAGGTACCTCAACGTAAGTGCAAATCATATTCTTCATAAACTAGTTTGAAAATGTAATTTAGTAATTTCAGGTAGCGGAGTTCTCTTTATATTAAAACAAGATTTAAGACAATCATGTCACAAAAAAAGGCTACAAAATACCAACTACGAAAAAAAGGTATGAATAAACATTTTTTTTTATATTATACTTCAAGATTGACCTCATCCCATGTGATGTTAAGTGGTAATAAGGTTATATCTTAAGAGCGACAAGTTAGCATAATAAATCTGTTACTGGACTTGTCGCCCTTACCTTGAAGGCTTGACCCCTGCTACTAATGTAGCAACCCCCCAGGGGCTCTGGAAACCTTACTCACACGCAGGAACACAACAACACAGAAGTGATTGTTATTTGGCTGCGGTCTTCTGTAAGGTGGATGTATTTCACCTCTCTTCTTACATACAGGTATTTTCGGATACATTCGGTGCAAGATTTGAATTCTCAAGCATTTCATGATATGGCCAATTCTAGGATAAGGCCATTACATATAAAAACTATTTTTGTCCACAGCATTCGTGTATGCCGAACGTGTTCGTCCAAAACGTGTTCGTGGACACGCACGACCCTCGCTTCCCGTGGGTGGCGTTCTTCGCGCTGTCCCACATCAAGGCGGGCACCGAGCTCACCTGGAACTACAACTACGACGTCGGCTCGGTGCCCGGCAAGTCGCTCTACTGCTACTGCGGCGCGCCCAATTGTAGGGGGAGGTTGCTTTAAGTTTATTACCGTTCAAGTCTTTACTGTCATAGAGCGAGGACCACCCAATGGAGAGAGGAGCCCACCCCATATAGAATGAACCCCACCCCGCATAGCCAAATCCCACCCTAAGTAGCCCAAACCAACCCCTTATAGAGTGAATCATACCCCGCATAACCAAACCCACCCAATATAGTGAATCATATATCGCCCAGAGCAAAACTCACCCCATTTAATGAGAAAATTACCCATTATAGATCAAAGCCCACCCCATATAGACTGAAACCTACCCCGCATAAAGAAAAACCCACACCACATAGTAAATACTACCGCCAAAGATCAAAACTCGGCCTATATAGTAAATCCTATATCGCATTGAGTAATACCCACAGCATATATAGTGCATCCTACCCTGCATAGGGCAAAACCCACCCCATATAGTGAATTCTAACCCCATGGTGCAAAACTCTCCCTATACCGTATTGAGCAAAACCCACAGCATGTACTGCATCCTACCCTGCATAGAGATGAACCCACCCCATTCATATTGTAGTCGACCGTTGAAGTAAGTTCAAAATGAAATTTATTTTTTTCCTAGAATTCTCGCCCACAATGATCGGTAACATGCTTTGTCGAAATAAGTGATATTGTAGTCGAAATACTTTAGCATATTCACTGTTTATTAAACATTCAAGAGAAATTTGCTTTCCAAAGATAATATATAATAATAATAATTCTTTATTGACGTAATCGTAAGTACAAATTCCTATGAAACTCTGACACTCGAACTAGGCTTAAGTGCCTGTATCTCCCAATTTTTGCAACAAGTGTGTCAAAAAAGCTAAATCTATCATATTTTTAACAAAGCACTGTGTGAATATTATGATTGATTCGTATAATGTTTAAATATAAATATTATGATTTACTTATAGTAGATATAATTATGTGAATTTATATTTTATTTAAATACATATATATGTACACACGCATACATTATATATACATACATATTTGTATAACAAAATAATGTTTCTAGAATCATTTGTATTAATTTGTATACCAATTTAATTTGCCCGTTACTTTAATAGATCCTCTGTTTGTTCATGGCTCAAGGACAAAAGCCATTTCTTAACTACTGATTTACATTCACGATAGGAAAGAGGGTAGAAGTTTAATTTCTTGTGTATTTTTATTATAGAGAGAAACTGAGAGATATGCACTTTGTCGTCTATAATGTTCAAGTCGTATATTATCTGTAGGAGATTCTTTGTATTCGTTGTTATATGATAAAACTAGTCAGTGCCCGCGAGTTGGTGCGCTTATAATTAGTTTGTACTTCCACGGCATTAGAACATGTATTTTAAATTTCAAGTATCTTCAACTCAAACTCAAATATTTCTTTATTCAAGTTACATAACACTTTTGAATCGTCATTGAATACAATGCAAAGTGATTCTACTGCCGGTTCGGAACCTATATCTACCGAGAAGACACCGGTAAGAAACTCAACAGATCAGTTACAGTAGCAGTATCTAACTTATAGCTACGTGTAGAACACTTTGGACCAAGTAAAAACATAGGACTCTTATACAAATTTCCTTTTTTAATCCTTTAAGGGTCCGGTTTCGAAAAATGCTTTAGAAATAGAAAACATCCTTATTCATGTAAGCTTTACAAAAGCACTTATGAATCGTCAGTACAAGTTCAGTATTCTACCGCCGTGTTCGGGATGTTGATCATGTCGAGAAGTACCAGGACAGCATAACACGCTAGGAGGTATCACACAGCGGTTTCAATTATTGTAAACCTATACTTTTAAGCTAACATGTCTTTATTCATGCTTTACAAAAAAAAGCACTTATGAATCGTCAGTACAAGTTCAGTATTCTACCAGCGTGTTCGGGATGTTGATCATGTCGAGAAGAACCGGCAGGAAACTTTCTTATAGGACGTGTACATCCTGCTAAATTTAAAGTTTGTAAGTTATAACAAATAGTTTGTAGTTTTTGAGATTTCGTGGTTACTTTTGATTTTAAAAATCCCAATAAATTGAGTTTCTATAAAGTGTAATTTTTAATTTAAAAAGCGCATAATATTTAATTTGCTACATAATAGTCGATAAAAAAGGTTTGGAAAGTAGGTTTTCTCGTTTGATTTAATAGGTAACAGTGATTGCGTTAAATAATCTGTAAAATATTTATTGAACTGAGTATTTTTAAGTCCTAAATGTAGTAGTTTCGTCCTAAGACTATGTTAATCATGTGTAATGCATGTCTGTAGGAAATGTTTCTGGATTAAAAAAAAATGTCTCAAATAGTTTGGTCTTTAATTTGTTTCAATCACCAGTAGCTCTGCAGTATACGCATCTCATCTAGTAAACAGATGCAGTTCGTAATTTAAATAGTTCTTAAGCTCAACAAGGGGGTGCTGCATTAGTAGCAGGGGTCAACAAGTCCAGTAACAGCTTTATTATGCTCTACTTGTCCTCAATTGCGGGCGAGAAGAGTCGCCGTCGTGCCATGCTTGCGGCGCGGCGGCAGACACAGCGGACCACAGACCGAGGTGACCGAAGACCGTCCGAGCGGGCCGAGTTGGCTGCTATTGTTGGGGGTGATTTCTCGCTCCCAAGCATAGTTTCAGCCATGCTTGGGAGCGAGGAGGCCTGGACGGCAGTTGCCGCTTATAGCGAGCAAATAGTCTCACGCAAAGAGACGTCAGAGAGAAAGCGAGAGGACGACCCCCTCGCCCCACCTCTCGTAGGCGACGAAGAATGCGTGCGAGGCGTCGTTTTGACGCCCTATACATTGCTCTCTCCTTAATAGAGAATGAAAACATGATATATATTTTCATTCTCTATTGAGCTTTATATCGCGTTTAAGAAATGTATGGCTTATTACCCTAAGTTTTACCAAATTTTAAGTAAATTCCATGTAAATCTTATTGTGTTCTGCAAATATTTAAAATTTGGGCCCTCAATCCAGATGCACGTCAAAAGCGAGTAGTGAGTTTGTTCGGTCCGATATTAGTGGTGACGTCATTAATATAGTCCCGTCCCCTGTTTCTACCCGTGAGTAGCTTATGCACTTGTGTTACAGAATTCAGACACCACGGCGGTACCACAACACCAAAACAGACACAATACAGAGAAGTTCGCTTTCCACTTTGTCCCAACCGGGAATCGAACCCGGGATCATAGAAACAGTGCAACGCCAAAGTTCAGCCGGCTCGCCTCCTGACCAGGTTCTAAATGCCACACGTACGGAAATAAAACATTAAATTTAGTCAAAATATTTATTGATCTTTCTCACACCTTAAAATACATTTTTAATTACTATTTATTTATATTATCACTATTTGAAAAGGGGACAATTATTTTTATGTAAGTGTAAGGAAAATATTAAATTATTTTAAAGAAGCAGAAATATTTCATCTCTTCTTACAGTGTGTGGGATACACAATTTTTGTTTGCTAGTGCAGCACTATAAAAAATCTAAAATATTTTATTCTTACGTCTACACAAATCATTATTTAATTCGGAAATAATGACTTGTTAATAAAGTGTCTCCAATCAAAATAAAAAAAACATGGTAAAATCACTAAATCTAATAGGTTTACATCATTTTCTGAATTTTTTTAAGCAACATATTTTAAGTTTTACATATTTACCCATCTGGCAGTTTACGTCAGATATTTTGCACGTGCGGTAATATTTATCTAATCTCATTCTAAAGTTAACCTTATAGTCATAACAGGTCTAGTGTTTACATTTTATTAAACCCTTTATCGGACAATGGGAAAATAGTTCACACAACAAATTGAGCCAAGGATATAATCCTTGAATTTACGGCGAAAACGAATAATTTTTTTTGAAATATCCTGGTCTCTTTAAGATTTACCAGAAAAATCAGTTTGTTAAGAAATCTTATATCTTTACGACTCGAAAATTGCTCATCGATGAAGTCTTATGTTACACAGATTGTAGAAGCAGGTCAAAACTTATAAGGAGCTGGTTTTGATATAAGCAACGAATGGATAGGTTCCATCATGGTAGCAGGATTAAGTGAAAAATACATGCCAATGATAATGGCGATAGAACATTCCGGCATGAGTACAACAGACGCCATTAAAGTATTGATGGACTTAGAACTGGAAAGTAGTGACGTGAATGATGCATTAGCATTTGAAATGATTTAACGTGTCAAAACGCGACACCATTTTTATTTAGTAGTTAATACGAACTACTTACTGCCCGACGTTTCGGTTAGGTTGCACCAACCGAGCTGACTGCGTTATTTTAAATGTTTAAAATGGAACGCGAAAGTCTTTAAGTTTATAATGCATTAGCATGTTTTCGTAATCAACATAGCCAACACTCGAAAAATAAGTCTATGGCTAAGAAAAATGGCATGAGTGCGCAGAAAACGACGTCTGTCATAGGAAAACAAAACGTCAAATGTTATAATTGTAAACTTTATGGTCACTACCATAATCAATGCAAGAATAAAGATGAATCTCCAAACAGGGCATCATGAAAATAAACACAGTAATGCATTTAGTGTCGTATTGTTCAACGGAAATTTTCATAAAAAATAGTGGTACATTGATTCCGGCGAAAGAAAACTAAGCGAGCTGATGATGATTAAAATAAAGCGTTATATTACAATATTACAAATGGTATTTCAGTGGTCCTTCGTGCCGTATAGCTTACACGATTACGAAAATCTAAAAAAAATGTTAATTGCACTGCATCTTAATAAAGGAAGTGACAATTTTTGATTCATTTTCACGGCTTGCGATTTCCAAGTTAACAGTAACAGTAAAAACGTCGCCACTGGTCCTACGAGTTAAAAATCCACTTCCAGCACAGAATGTGTAAGATGCACGTCGAAATTTTAACTTTAAACAAAATCCTCGTCGTCGTTGGTCCTTCGAGCCGGACAGGGTCCAGCCTAGAGGCCGGGCATGATGTAGGCGATGTTGTGCAGCGTGTGGTGCAGCAGCGGGGCGGGCGGCGCGAGGCGGTTGGTCCTTCGAGCCGGACAGGGTCCAGCCTAGAGGCCGGGCATGATGTAGGCGATGTTGTGCAGCGTGTGGTGCAGCAGCGGGGCGGGCGGCGCGAGGCGGTTGGTCCTTCGAGCCGGACAGGGTCCAGCCTAGAGGCCGGGCATGATGTAGGCGATGTTGTGCAGCGTGTGGTGCAGCAGCGGGGCGGGCGGCGCGAGGCGCGGGAGGGCGCGCGTGACGCAGAGCAGCGGCGCCAGGGCGCACAGCAGCGTGTCGAGCAGCACTGACACCGACCCAGACACCGCGATCTGACCCTGCGCCGCGACATAACATCATACGGTATTACAGCTGCTTTTGAATAATCTCTCAAATAAATAAATAAATATTGGACAACATCACATACATTGCTCTGATTCTACTAATAATAATAGATACTATATTGTTAATAAACCACCAACTCAATCGCCAAAATTTCATTTTCATATTTCGCGCGTAACTTGACAAAAACGCAAAAGGCAACCAAGCCGAGTTCCGCATCTTGTCACGATAGAATTCGAATAGATAGAAGAATACGGCAGTACACGAAACTTGGGTTGAAAAAATAAGGCTAATAAACAACCGTACAGGTGTTTTATTGAGGATTTGAAAGAAATTGAAAATATGTACATATAAATTGGTCGCGGTTGGTAGTCCGGATAATCGCGAATCCGTATAACTGAGGGCCGGATAAACGAGTTTCTACTGTACTATGTACCCCTCTTTTGCCGCTCCGATTACTGTACCGTTTTAAAAATAGGGCATTTTTTTTGTAAATTATATGATATAAAAGTTTTCAATCGCAACCTTTTCCGGTATTAGAGGATTTGAAAGTTAAAAACAAAAGAAATTACTATATTTCCACCTTAGACTTAAACTCTGATTTCTAACCCATACTCCTTAAAATTTAAGACAGGCAAAAACCCGCATTTTTTACTCAGAATGCGCGATTCCAATGGGCTTTTGTGTCTTTTGGATTAAAAACTTCACCAACAATGTTCAGAGAATATTGAGTGGTGATATTATAAGTATGTATGTAAGATTTCACTGTCAATTACATAGACGACATTATAGTATTCTCTCATACATTTTACTAGCACATTCAGTTCATATAAGTTATTGGAAGCAATCTTAGAAGAAGGATTTCAATTAAAAATATAACTTTGCACAAGACTCTGAATAAAAACTAACGACTCTAGGCCGATGATCAGGCCGGATATCCGGTATCCGGCCGCCGAATATTCGGCCGGCCAAATAATACCTAAATTTTAGTTTAGCGGCTGGCGCGTCGTCAGTTTTCAACATGTTACGTGTTGTAGGTTCGCGCGGTCCGTTTTCTAGCCAAGAAACGAGTTTTATTAAGTCACTGTGCGGAACTATTTCGTATGCAGTACACGTGCGGCCGCCTATTTTGCTGAACAGATAAGATTTTTTTGTGTTTAATGTGTATAGTAGTGTATTTTGATAAGTTGTTGTTGTTTTCTTGTATAGTAACTATTTTTCAAAGTGAATTACCAAACATAATCACTATCCTGTATTCTGCCGGATAGTAAAATAATGGCTGGGTAGGCCGGATACCGGATATCCGTTGCATCTCTAATTAAAACTCAATTTGCTCATCCAACTCATTTGCAACACGTCATTTTGATGACGATTGAATGGATGAAAAGGATATGTGATGAGATATGAAGGATAGTTTTAGAAGTTTGGGATCATACATTAAATAAAAAAAAATGTTTGTAAAGTCTTACGAACGGTAGATTGCCGTGACCACGCTGAGCCGATCATACCTCTCTCTCGTACGTGCGCACTCTCGCTTTCGGAACACGACAACGAGCGTAACAATGACGTTATCTTGTTCGTGCATGCAGCCCGTAGCATCGAGTTATTAGACGCTGTCGCGTCTAAGTGTAGTAATTATTACCTCATGCTCCTTCAGCCGCTCCCCGATGATGGCGAGGCTCTCGCCCAGCAGCCGCAGGTGCGCGGCCACCTCGACGGCGCCGCAGCCGGAGACCCTGTACCCGGCAGACAGGGCGGCCGCCGCGGCCGTCGCCGACGCGCTCAGCTGGCCCGCCGACGACACAGGCTGGAGAGAACAATCGAACTATTACTCAATCATACTTAATATTACTCACTCCATCCAAGTCAAAGTCAAATCATTTATTGCAGTTCATGAATGTGATACACAGGTGGAATTATATTAATTACAGTACATCATGTTACCCATTTAGGCATAACAATTTAAAATAAATAAATAATTATTAAATATTTTATAACACATTGAAGCATTAATATCTCAAACAGTTCATTCAAGTCAATCTCAATCAATAAATTATTTCTCTTAAGTCCAACAATTATTTCTGTACTCAAGCAATCAATAACATATTTATTCGAGTGAAACCCAATCATGTCTTTATTCAAGTCAATAAATCAATCCTTATGAAAGAAACTATTCATTTCTCAAATAAAACAGCCAATTATTACACTACTCAACACTAAAAAAATATCTGATTTGGCTCATATTGTTTCATATCGATGTTGACTAATAATAAATATATGTAGGCATTTTAATTGAGATATCACGTCTAGAAACTGAGAAATATGTTATTTGTTGAGTAGTGTTATTTATTTATTCGTGTCAATCTAAAACACGCTTCTTTATTCAAGTCAATGAATAAATAATTACTTCATTGAAATCAATGAAACAATAGAATATTTCGCTACAAATCGCCGTTTGAGTCTCACCGCTTGACGCCTCAAACAAGCCCAAGCTGCCTCTCAAAACATGCATGATTTGTTCACTCACCACAAGAGCTTGCTGCGGGGTGGGGGTCGAGGCCGCCATCGGCTGCTTGGGGGGTCCCCTGTTGGCTGGGGGGCGGCCAGGGCCCGGGTGAGTTGCGTGCCTGATACCTATAATTAATATAATTCTAAAATAAAACTGTATTTATGTTGCACGACCGTACCCATTTCTCGCCATCTACTATTTCCTCTACCTTAAGGTTGTCTGGAAGAGATCGCTTTCTAGCGATAAGACCGCCTAAATTGTACTATAATCAATCTGTAAAAACTATTTCTGTAAAGTTTTTGTGCAATAAAGTATATCTATCTATCTATCTATAAATATATATATATTTTAAATGCGCCAGACAATCACACCAATCACCTGGTCTCAAACTAAGGCTTCCCCTTGTACTATGAGCACCAGACGACAGATACCAACGGGGGGCGTCATCCCAGCACACCCAGACAGAACTCGTTTTACATAAGTTCGTTTTTTAAGTTTCCTGACCGTGAATTGAATCCGGGACCTTTCGCGATATGACCGCCTACCTTAGCCACTGCGCCACCGAAGTAATCAAACTACTTATGCTCAATATTTGAAAAACGATCCGTTCTAGGACCGTAATAAATTATACGAAGCGTAAGTCACAACGACTGACGGACGACTGACGACAGCTGGTATGGAAAGTAAATTATGGAACGGCATTGGCGACTCTTACATGCGCTTTACGTCAAATTTATCGCATGATACGACAAAAGTTTCCATACCGTTGATTGGGTCATAGTACAACGTACTCGCAGTTTCAGCAGTTGATGCATCGATTTTGACATTTCTTAACCCCTCCGATACGAGACGAAATGTCAAAAAAAAAATGACAGCAGGGAGGATGATGTAGCAATTTTAGCTGTTTACAAAAAATACAATTATTCTAAAATAAAACGATATTTTATCATTCTGTGAATGCACATGTACTTATTTATATATTTTCTATTTATCTGGCATCTAAATATATTTTGATAATTGAAAGGATATTTATTCTACGCGTTTAAAGTTTTGAAACCATGGTATAGGCTGGATTACAAGAAATATATAAATTATAAAAAAAAAATAGCCACCTATGACATACTTCCATCCAAAATTCCCCGTCCTTTTAACATTAATTATCTTCTAACTCTTTCTTCTCCCGTATGTATTATGTATTTGTGTAAATATATTAGTCTGTATGAAATTAAATTATAATTGTTATTATATTTATCTGTAGTGTACCATTTAATTGTTAAACTTTGTGAGCGTTTCTATTAAATCGTGCCTCTCTAAACACTTGACATTGGCGGAATCACTGCGTTATCATAAACGCGGGACAGAGTCCATAGAAAAAAAAAAAAAAAATAGCCACAGACTAAGCCTAGCATACGCAACGCGACTAAATTTTATCGCGCTCTTAACAAACGTCAATACCGATTGAAGTCAGTGCGTCAGCTGCTGATTGGCTGAAAATACGAGTGCAGTTTGCTATTAGCTAATCAACAGTATCGAAACTTTTGTCGTCTCATGTGATAAATTTGACATATTGCCTATGCTAGGCCTGTAAGAAACTTTTCGCGCTCAGAGTGTAGCAAAGATATCAAAGAACATAAATCCTTTAGCTTGTTTATAAAAATGTATACTCTACCCACAAATTTTAGGTATAAAATCAAGTGGGTCAGAGCAGTAGCCGGCTACCGCTTAGTGTTCAACGGAATGGCGCGAGGGCCGCTTGGGTTTAGGGGTTAAGAGCGCGGTAAAATTGACTCGCATTGCGTATGCTAGCCCTGTTAGTCGCTTGAAGTGACGAATTGGCTACATGACAGTGTAAACAATAAAATATGAAAAGTGTTAGATATGTTAGCTTATTAGTTAAGTAATCATTTTACATTTTTATTTTTTAATTAAAAGCATAGTTAGTATTTTATTTTTGCAAAATAAATTTTACTTTTTATATCTGTGGAACAAAAGAACCGAAACGGAAACCACCATTGCAATTCGGAAATGACAGCTGTCGGCGAAAATTATTTATTTTAATGTAACGAAACAATGATTATTTTACCTACCTTCTAATCGTATTAAGAATTTATTGAAACATTTTCCGTTTATCTAAATTAAGTCGTTCCTATGCTTATCGGTTCGTTGTCTAGGACGTTGACGTCATAATTTCAACAGTGACGTGACTTGGCGTTTGCGCGCGCTTTTTAAATGTGTTACACAAAATCTTATTTTTCTCTAGTTATTTACATTTTTTTCAGATAAATCGAATTGCTTGGGATATAAAATGAACGGACGCACATTTTACAATACTTTTTCAAAAACTGTCAAGTAACCAATTGTAATTATTGACACATCACGAATATTGGAACCGTGCATTAGTCGTATACTACACTTACTTGGGTTGGAGATAATCTTATTAGTAGGCCCCTGCCCTGCTTGTTGCTCCTTTTGTATAGCAAACCGCTTCGCTTTACGTTTCCACAGATAACGCTCGTTGTAGTTCACCTAAAACAAACCATAAAATATAGACCCGTCCCAGCTTAGGAAGACAAGTATTTTTTTTATAAGTTTCTAGCTGTGCCCGCGACTTCGTTCGCGTGGACTGCAGAGTTTTTATCCTTATCAGGGTCTAAAGATTGTCTGTGCCAAATTTCATCAAAGTCTGTGTGGGGTATACAACCTTTGAAAGTTTATATGGGAAAATGTTTATTTTTCACGAATATATTGACAGAGATACTCAACCACTTGCCAAGGAAACCAATTGTCTTTTTAAACATGTTGTTTAACGCGATATTTCGAGTACAACACTATCCGAGACTATGGAAAGTATCACAGATATGCATGATAGCAAAACCAGGGAAATCTCCTTCCGAGCTCAGTTCATATAGACCGATTAGCCTACTCCCAGTAATATCAAAGGTTTTTGAAAAGATTTTTCTGACCAGACTTAAACCTATATTAGAGGTAGAGAAAATAATTCCAGACCATCAGTTTGGTTTTCGTGAAGGGCATTCAACTGTGGAACAAGTACATAGGGTGGTACATAAGATAAGGCAGTCACTTGAAAAAAAACAATACTGCTCTGCAGCTTTTATAGACATTCAGCAGGCATTTGACAGGGTCTGGCATGGAGGGCTATTGTACAAACTCGAAACACTTTTACCAAACTCATTTTATATGATCCTTAGGTCATACTTAGAGGAGCGAAAATTCCAAGTAAAGTATGAAGAAGAAACTTCTAACCTGCGAAGTGTCCACGCCTCAGTACCACAGGGATCTGTACTTGGCCCTGTGCTGTACACAATATACACTTCAGATCTTCCGAACACAAATGATGTAGAGACTGCCACATATGCAGATGATACAGCATGTCTTGCTAGCGACGAGGACCCAGTGAAAGCATCTCAGAAACTCCAAATCCAGCTGGATAAAATAGATTCATGGCAATGCAGATAGAGGATAAAATGCAGTGCTACCAAATCTACACAAGTTACTTTCACTCTTAGAAGAGGAGAATGTGCACCTGTACATCTGGGAGGCAAAGTACTGTCAACAAGTAACTGTGTGAAATATCTTGGTATGTCTCTGGATAGAAGACTGACATGGGCAAACCACATAAAGACTAAGCGAAATGAAGCAAAGCTAAACCTTAGGAATATGTCCTGGCTTGTTGGACGCAAATCACAATTATCTCTGCATAATAAACTCCTAATATACAAAGTCATTATTAAACCAATATGGACATATGGCATTGAACTCTGGGGCTCAGCAAGTCACTCAAATGTAGAAATACTACAGAGATTTCAAAACATTGCCCTAAGGACCATATCCCGTGCTCCCTGGTTTGTCAGAAATTCTGAAATACACGAACACCTGGAAATAGATACTATAAAGGAAACACTCAATGCTTATAGTATAAAATATCTAAAAAGGCTTAAGGAACACAGCAATATACTTGCCAAAAATCTATTAGATGGTAAAGAGGATGTAACGAGACTTAAGAGAAAACAGATTCTAGCCCTAGACTAGTGATTGAGACTGGCATAATGTTCACTGGAGCATTGGCCACATATTAGAGTCAACAAAGAGAACACATCAGATTATGACTAAATTAAGTCGATTGCTGATTTGAAAAGACGAGAAAAAAAAAAAAATTTCGAAACTTGGATTAAAATATAGACTACTTTTTGTTTCGAATATTAAGGGAAATAGGGGGTAAAACTGACCATGAAAGCATGTAGTCCACGCGAACGAAGTCGCGGGTACAGCTATATGGTATAAACAGTAGAAAATGTGGAAAAAAACGGTGACAGTACGCATGCAAAGTGATCCCACCACTTCCTTGTTTTTTAAAAACAGGATGTTAAAATGTTACCGTAAGCCATACTTACATTAGCCCACATCTCGCCGAGCCGTTTGGAGATGGCAGAGAAGTCCATATCAGGATGCTTACGGAGCAACTCGTTGCGTGTTTCCTTCGCCCACATCATGTACGCTGTTATGCGAGTTTTGCCTATAAGATGATGTAAAACAAAATTAGTATGTAAAAGCTCCATATTCTGAGCATATTTAGAGAGGTAGGGCATAGCGATTTATTGCTCGAACTGGAGCAGCCGTACTGGTGAAATTCCTCCACCTTACAGAAGACTGCAGCCAAATAACAATCACTTCGGTGTTGATGTATTCCTGCATGTGAGTAAGGTTTCCAGAGCTCCTGGAGGGTGCTACATTAGTAGCAGGGGTCAAAGTATGGGCGACAAGTCTTGTAACAGCTTTATTATGCTGTACTTGTTGCCCTTAAGCTAGAACCTTATTACCATTTAACACCAGAAGGGACGAGGGTAATCTTAAATGCACTATAAATTTCCGTATTCACGATTTCCCTATTCGGGGATTATTGTACTAATGGACCGTATTCGCCACAAAAAATATTAAAATATATATCTAATAATAATAAATAATGTTGGCCACAATTTATATAAGTGAGCCACTACGGTTTGGGCGACTTGTGGCTCAGTATTTCAGTCGCCCAAATTAATGAACAGTGCTTATGTACTTCTGTATTATTAATAGCATTCATATAAAGAAAATATCCTTTCCATACCTTTGTCTTTCCTCTGAGCCTTTGCCCTCCCTACAACCCTCCCGTCCTTCACAATCAACTTCTTCTTGCTACTCTTCTCCATCATGTACAAAGAGTTGGCCGGGGTCCGTGTCGAGCCCTCATCTGACGCTGAGCTGTCCGATTCCATGCTGTTGGAGAATTCATAGTTTAATGTTACTTGGAATAAAAAGGAAGATCCTTTCTTTTTTAGACCTTAACCTAAGTGTTCTGAGAGCGGAGTTAAAACGTAATCTAATAAGGTTATTTACTCAACATTTGTAAATAAAATCAATTTTCCAATAGCTCCTTAAGAAACATTATTTAAACTGTGTATATTTTTGACAACCCTTGCTAATTTCGAGAGAACAATAGTACCTGGCTAGCTAATGCTGGGCGTGTGCATAGGTGATGTATACCTATCTAAAGGCCTACTCAGGAGCAGGGTTCTGGGCGTCTGGCTAAAATACAATAGAACCTGGGAGCCGGGTTTTGGGCTTTGTAAGAGAAATTTTAGCTTTCCGAGAGGTCGGGACGTTGACCACTATTGATGGAGTCTCCCGGGAAAACCAGAAGGAGGGTTGGGAACCGTAAAGCCATGGAGTTCATCTTACCTATCAGCATTGTCCCCATTGTTCTCGTAATAGTCCGACTCGCTACCAGACGCGGTCCCAGCATCCTCCGTCGGCCTCGGGGGCTCCGGCTGTGGCTGGAACTCTGGCGTCTCCTCTTGACGGAACCCAGTAAACGACTTCACAGGAGTCTGCCTCCGGTACCGAGACTCTATATCGTCCGGGGACTCGAAGTCCATCAGCTTGGAACTCTTCTTCCTCACCCGTCCGCTGCGCGAGATTCCTGTGACCTCTAAATCTGGGAAAAACGCATCGTTGTAGACAAACTTACACAATTGAAACGAGCGCGAAATGCAACTATTCTTGCTAATTAATTTCGGAGTACTCACCGTCTTGCATGGCGATCGAGTTATTAAAGCCGGATTTGGGTATAGTTTACAATTGTAGACAGGTGAATTCCAGTGAGAACGAAAATGCTGCAAGCAAGCGAATTAGGAATTCCGTAAACTCCCGTAGGTAACAGTTTGACAACAAACTGTCATGTCAACCAAAAAAGTTTGGCGGATATCTATGTTTGAATTTCCCCGAAACCGATGGTAAAAAAAATTAAAGATAAAAATTTAACAGGCAATGTTTATTTTATTTTATTTACTTATTTATTTATTTTATTTTATTTATTTGTATGTGATGTTGTCCAATATTTGTAAAGTCAGCGCTTGTCACTACCCTCAAAAAATACATATGTGATTTGCTTATTCATTTAAAACCGTAGTCCTAGTGCCACTCTTATACAGAATGGAAAAAAAAATGGATGTTGTTGATTGGATGGAAACAAACCACATTCGTATTTAAATAAATAGCAATTAAAAACTGGAAATTGTAGCCTTTGAATTTATCAAGAGCTCGATAAAATTTACTCACGTAACGCATCTTCACAGTTGTAATAAATTTTTCATTGGTTCTTCATTTCCATTTTGTTGTTGTTTCGCTTTTGCTATGTCAAATTAATCAAAACGATGTAACTTAACGGCCGACCCCTTACATCAATGCGCTCCCCACATTTTGGGAACTTTTGAAAAGTGAACCACCCTCAAATCAAATGTCAAATTGACAGATTGTGACGCAATTTCGCCATGTTCCCATTTTAGGAATTTCTGAACTGTTTTGGTAAATGCTTATTTCGAGCATGATTTCGAGGAATATCAATGCGATTGTTGTAGAAATACAAATATCTTGAAAAATAAGTGCTGTAGATCACAGCTGTCAATTTAAAGCCTAGATTGTTGGCTTATAAATTAAAATCCTACTAAAGTAATATTGGGACATTTTTTTATCTAAATTGTTGGTCGATGAAATTATGTTACCAAAAAATAAGAATAGTATAGAATAAAAAATATGCAAAAGCACTTATTAATCGTCAGTACATGTTTAGTATTGTACTGCAGTGTTAGGAATGTTGAAGGTGTTGAAAATAATCAGCAAGAATCAAAAAAATCCGTAATTAGCTTTATGATTAGCATTAAGATTAAGATTCATGTCAATAATTTAGTAAGAGCTGTGGATTTTGTTTTCATAAAAAAAAAAATAAAAAAGACACTAAAATAAGATTCCTTAAATTAGATACTTAAAGATATGATACACTGTTATATTCATATAAAATATGAAATTTGATTTTATAGATCCATACATTGAAGTAATCATCTATTAAGAAGTAATCATCTATTAAGCTCTGTTATCCTACGATCAAAGATATAATAGATTTAGTATTCCAAGCAAAATACAAACTAATAATTTGTACCCTTCGTCATGACGAACATACTGATATCTGTATTTCACCAAAAGCTTTGCATATGCAAATAAATATATGACTATGGAAATAAATCATTTGTGATGTAATTTCAAGTGCAACGCGACGTTGTCACCCACCAAATGAGTATGGACTAAGGCTCACAGTTTTTAAAGTCTTGTTTTGTCAGAGTATTTTTTGGGTTTAAAATATCTTTGTATCCTATGTTTAACAACTATAAAGACAACAATCAATATGAAATCTTGAGGTCGTCAGGCTGCAAAGAGCAGAACTAAATTAAGATTATTTGAAGACTACTTATGACTGTGACTGTAATTTTCAAAAATGTAAATGCTGTCTTTGAGGCAGAATTTAAAAAAAATCGAGGCTATTCAAATGTTTTTTTACTTTTTCTTGTTACTTCTCTTCCCTTATTACCAAAACTACTACTGTCATCATTAGGTAAAAATTGGTAACATTTAGTAGTATTTTACTAGAATCGATATTTCAAGATGAAACTCTGCGAATAAATTTTGTATTTTATTTTGTTAACACATCTCCGTTTTTACACAATAATGGGTACACAAAAGCCTGGAGAATGGGCAAATTCCCTCATAGCCCGGTTCGAGGAGCAGGTAAGTCCAATACACTTTTAATTTATTTTTAAAACATGTACACAGTCCCACCCATAAAATATTTTTCGGAAAAAAGAGTTTAATTTAGTTTTTTTAGATTATTTGAATCTGTTTTTGTATTAAAAAAAACTGGATTTTTTACTGTGTAATGAAATTCCATTTTTAGTTCTAAAGAAACCGGTACTCTCTGGGTAAAAATAAAAATATAAGGTAAAAATAAACTTATGTAGCAGTTCTATTTTATTATCTTGAGGGCAAAAATAACATTTAAAATAAAGTATTTCAGAATTCTGTTTCTAATAATTAGTTTACTTGAAACATTGTGTTTTTCTTATTACATTATAACTATATTTTTACTGGATTTTAGTTTATTTTAAATATTGTTTGTAGCTATTTTAAATATAAAAAATTGAGTGCTTTAAAACACTCACTCATGTTTCATGAACAGCACTCACTTGCACAACATAATCTATAAAACTTTTCTAAAACCAAATGAATCAAATTTTAATCTAAAATAAAAAAAAACCCTCTCTAGAGTTTCATTTATTACAGTAGAAACTCGATTAACCGGACTAATTGTTGTCGATAGGCATTTGGATAATCGAAAATCCGGATAATCGAATGTATGAAAAATCAAATATGTAGAACACCCTCTTATGTATGTATGTACATACATATTTTCTTAGATTACATATACTTACCTACATAATACTAAACTGCAGCATTAATCATGAACATTTAAAATAATTTAACGGGTCAAAACGCGACACCATTTTTATTTAGTAGTTAATACGAACTACTTACTGCCCGACGTTTCGGTTAGGTTGCACCAACCGTGGTCACGAGCTGACTGGTCTTGCTCGCCTTCGTCTGTTCGGGGGAGCCCCGAAAATTTATATTAATCATGAAATAAAATATTTAGGTACATATGTACGAATGATTTGTTTACAATATGTATTTGGTAATTTGCATTTGGTAATGATGATATAAGTAGGTAATAAGTTTAATTTGGTTTAAAATATTTGGTAATTGTCATTTGAGGTAGGCAACTTTTTCATTCAATGCTGCTATTTCGTCATAACAGTTGTAGTAAACTCACAGTATCACTCTCTGTTTGTTTCTCAAACCACTTGAGTGCTGTTTCCAGGGCATGAAATGCTACATCATGAGATGGTCCTGTATCATTTTCCACGTCTATATTTTCTTCTGTTTATCTTCTTGCATGTTCTTTATCTGCAAAATGTATTCTACGATTTCGTCATTAGACATAATCTGAAAGCTTTGATCATTACTGTCACAAGTGACCCACTCTTTCATATCATCATCATCACAATCCTGACATATTTGTAGCTTTGACAATATCTCATTCATATCATCCAAAATAGAAACATCCGTATCCGTACCCACAGCGATCCCACACTAATAACGGAAATATGCAAGTTCCGACACATTCATGCTTCCATAAAATCGACTTGTAGGTACATATAAATTGGTCGCGATTGGTAGTCCGGATAATCGCGAATCCGTATAACTGAGGGCCGGATAAACGAGTTTCTACTGTACTTTTTCTTATCATGAGGGATTGAAAATAATATTTATGGGAAAAAATGAGATGAGATGGTTTAAATAATTCTTATAATGACTTAGGATTCTTTTTAGTAACTTTCTCATCATTTCCTGGAAGGTATGATCAGTGCCGGTTCTGGTGCCTGGTGTTCTGGTACTGGTGCCCTGGACGTTTTATTATATTTATTTATCATGTATTTACAGAGATATTTTGTGTTGTAATGTTGGCACTCATTTGCACAGCTTATAAGAATTAGTGACATAGGCACAACCTTCCACGAAATTTTGATGTGCTGTATCATAAGGGCTGCCTTTCATCTGCGTTTCCCCGTACTTGTCCTAGTTTGGCAGATATTCGGGGAGTGTCCAGACGGGGTTTAGATTGTAGTCCAGTGGCAGCAAGGACTACAATTGTTTATTTTTTATTTAACACCTAAATGAGGAATATTAAAGAAATATGCAAAATCACTAATTTGTTTTTAAAGAAACAGAAAAATTGTACCTATCTCTCCTTGCGGTGCGGGAATCGAACCCACGACCTTCACTTATCGCGCGTGTTGCTCTTCCAACTGAGCTAACCGCAAGTTATCGTAGGCAATAAAAAATGTCTGCTGTATCAACCCGTTAGCCTAAGGTAAGTGCCCTCTGCCGAATATGTTTAGAGCTACATACTTATCGGCCCATAATACTAATTTGTTGTAAAGTATCAAGTAAAATATATTTCAATCAAGATGTGAGTGACTGAAAAAAGTTTTGAAATGTGGAAAACTCCAAAATCTGGGGATATGTTCACCGGATTTTGGATTTGCAGATTTTAGAGATGGCAGCCCTATGTATCATAAATTTAATTTACATTGGTAAATATGTTTTCATTGTATGTATTTTGAAAATCTAACTGATTAACTTTATAAAATAATTGTTTTTGTACAGAGTGGTCACTTCCATTATACGCAATAGTACAGAAGTTTTCCTTATTCAGCCTTTTTAAGCGCTCAACAAAACAAATCTGAACTGCTTCCAGCTCCCGTACAAGACAGGCGCTCAGAACCTCCACTCACGTATGAATGAGGAACAGTGCAAGGCCTGCCTCGTGCAGATCAGCCGGCACAGGTTCTCACTGGTTATCTCCGGCCTCACCAAGATACTACAGCGGATCAATGAGCTGGTGAGATTTTTCATTGTTATTACGATAATAAGATTGACTTGGTGGAACATTGGTTAGTGTTAACCTTCGGTTTTTTATTTTCGATGGAGAAATAATAAACGTAATGAAAAACTCATTTAATTTATTTGAGTGCCGGGTTTGATTCTAATGCCCAGCTCTAATATTTTACGTTTCATAATGTGTAAAAAATTACTATCCGTTTTCTCCAACGAGCTACTAGTTGTTAACATTCCATAATTTACTTTCCATACCAGCTGTCATCAGTTGTTAGTTGTTTTTAACTTACAGTGTATAATGTATTACTAAACGTAACTAGAACGAACCTTTTTTCAAATATTTGAACCGGGCATTAGGGTATCAGATAGTTAATTTATTTGACTCGAAAACGAATCGCGCCGTCTCTATAGTGCTGGGTTCGATTTTTTTTTTATATTACACTTCAAGATTGACCTCATCCCACCTGATGTTAAGTGGTAATGAGGTCCTAGCTTAAGGGCGACAAGTAAAGCATAATAAAGCTGTTACTGGACTTGTCGCCCTTACCTTGAAGGCTTGACCCCTTTTTTTTTTTTTTTTTTTTTTTTTTTTTTTTTTTTTTTTTTTTTTTTTTTTTGACGGGGGGAATGCCTTGATGCACCGTACCGTCACCCCGAGGGAGGGTGACGGCGTGTGTGGGACTCCCTGCCCTGAAAAGGGCAGGACTACCCACTAAACCCCCCGGTTGGACCCTCATCGCCTAAGTGGCGGCGCTGTGGGAAATCGGCTCAGCCTTTGCTTCCACAGCGCCGCCGGCGGAAAAGCCGCTTAAGCGGCTCCGTCTGCTCCCCCCATGGTGTTCGGGGGGAGACTGGGGATGGCCGGTCCAACGGGACCATCCCCACCTCGCTGTGGAGACCGGTGCAATGCCGGCTGAGGTGCCCTCACACCATCAGCCGGCCGGCCCCCACGCGGTAGCTGGGCGCGGTCAAATTGGCGCCGCGCCCTAAGCCGCCTTCTTCGGCGGCAGGCGGGAGCGGATGGATCGTCCTCCCGCTCCCGCTCTGCGGCCTCCTTCTGCGACATGACGTCTTCGCAGAAGGAGGCCATCCCTTCCCACGCCGTCTCACTCCCAAGCATAGCCTCGACTATGCTGGGGAGTGAGAGATTCGGCCCCACCGATGCACGCAAAGCTGCGCGCTGCGCGTCAAATGTGGGGCACACTAGCAGTGTGTGCCCCACTGTGTCCTCCGCCGCGCCGCAATGGTGGCACGACGGAGACCCTTCACGACCGATGCGGTGCAGGTACTGCCCAAAACAGCCGTGGCCGGACAGCACCTGCACCAAACGAAACGAAAGGAACCCCGACTTACGCTCGAGCCAGCGAATTATTGCTGGCCCGAGCGCATCCAGGGTCCAGCGGCTCGCCGGACACTCCTGCAAGTTTCGGGACCACGTTTGAAGCATGTGGTCCCTGGCAGCGCGCCGGACGCGCGTTAGGTCCTCTGGGTAGTAGTGAACCCCAGAGGCCCTTCTGGTGGCCTTCCATTCATAGGCCACCGCCAGCTCCTGGGCCTCCAGCTCCCAGGGCGGCATCCCAGCCATCGCACACGCCGCCGCGAAGCCGACGGTGCGATAGGCCCGCGCGACTCGTTGGGCTATCGCCCTTTGGGGGCGACGCAGGCACCGTAGGTTCTCTGCCCTGGCGAGTGCGTCAGCCCAGATGGGGGAACCATATAGGGCCATACTCCGTAGGATGCCGGCGTAAAGTCGCCGGCATTTTGACCTTGGTCCCCCCACATTGGGCATCAGCCAGGACAGAGCGTTGGCAGCTCTAAGGACGCGAAGTGACAGGGCCCGGAAATGTGGGCCAAACTGCCACTTCGCGTCGAGGACGAGGCCCAGATACTTTATTTGGGCCCCAACCGAGACCCGCACGCCTCCGACAAGGATGTGAGCGTCGGGTGGGCAGCGCTGCCGAGGCCCTGGGAAAAATATGGCCTCGGTTTTTTCGAGCGCCACCCGAAGCCCAATGCGCTGGATGCGCCGAACCAGCAGTGACCCCCCCACCGCCGCGAGACGAGCCGCCGAACCAAAGTCCCTCCCCCGGGCAGTCAGCAGGGTGTCATCAGCATAACAGATGACACCCGTGCCAGGGAAGAGGGCGCCCCGAAGGACCCAATCGTAGCCCAGGTTCCACAGGAGCGGGCCCAACACCGACCCCTGTGGAACACCAGCCTGGACGTTGAAGCTTTGGAGGTTTCCCCCCCTGTCGACGCAGGACACCGATCGGCACGCAAGATAATCCCCTATCAGATTTACCAGATAGGGGGGAATGCGGTGACGCTCGAGTGCCATTAGGATAGTCGCATGGGGGATGGTGTTGAACGCGTTGGCGATGTCAAATGACACCGCCAAGACACCCTCCCCCCGTTCTCGCGACTCTGCGACGCTGGACTTCAGTTTGGGAAGGCTTGACCCCTGCTACTAATGTAGCAACCCCCAGGAGCTCTGGAAACCTTGCTTACACGCAGGAACACAACACAAACAACACATAAGTGATTGTTATTTGGCTGCAGTCTTTTGTAAGGTGGAGGTATTTCACCAGTCGGGCTGTTCCAGTTCGAGCATCGATTCTGTATTGAAAACGATCTTTTCTAAATCGTCTCGGGGTCTGGGTGTTGCGTCACTGTTCCTGGTTTCTGTAACGCAAGTGCTTTAGCTATTTGCCACAGAATCAGAGGAATGTAATATAAGTGCACTATTACAATTAAAGCACAATTTAAGTGGTCTTTTTAGTATCAATTTCTTAGAGAACCTTCACATAGAGAAAATAGTATATAATCAGTTTGTTTTCCACAGTACCAGCCCACAATATCGTCCGGAGTGAACCGGCCCACAGAACTGGAGAAGGGCTACCACGACAGCCTGGTGATTGTGCTGGACACTCTCGAGATATGCCTCAGTTCGCAGCCGAAGGACACCACCAAGTACGACGAAGCTATGAATGTGAAGATACTGTTGAGGGAGGTCTGCCAGTTTATAGGTTAGTGGATCATATGTTGTGACGTTTTCTGTGCCTGCTAGCATGCGTATAAGATGACACAATTATCGACACTATTGATTGAATGATAGCGTACCATAGTCGTATTTTCAGCCAATCAGCAGCTGACGAAATTACCTATTATATATTTGGTCTCTGAAAATTGTCTCAAATAAGGCTAGTTATAAAATAGAAGACTATAAATGATAAATAGGTTGGACTTGATAATATTATTTATATTTTAAAGAAATAGAAAAATTTCATCTCCCCTTGCGGTGTGGGGCTAGAACCCACGACTCGACCTTCACGTATCGCGCGTGCTGCTCTCTGCCGAATATGTTTAGAACTATATACTTACTTACTTTTATATAATACTATCCGTGCTTGCGACTTTGTTCGCGTGGACTAAGTACATCCTGTCATGGTTGGTTTTACCCCTATCTCACCTAATATTCAAAACAAAAAGTAGTCTATATTTTAATCTAAAATCGAGCTATATTTGTGCCAAATTTCATATCTCTAACTTAAAAAATAAACATTTTCCCATATAAACTTTCAAGGGTGGTATTACCCTCACCCCCCCCCCCCCCCTTATTTTCTAACAAAAAGTAGCCTATGTCCGTTCTAGAGGTTATACCTGAACCAAATTTCATCAAAATCGGTTGAGAGTTTTAAGCGGGAAAGCGTAACAGACAGACAGAGATACTTTCGCATTTATAATATTAGTTGGGACTAGCAGAGTAGACTTTATCGAAGGTGCTTCATTGCCATTGAATTAAAAAGAAGAAGAAGAATTGTTGTTTGAATCTGTTGTTTGTTGACAGACATGCGCAACGAGGCCACTGTGAACAACGTTGTGTTGCGGCAGTTGTCCAGCAAGGTTCTCTTCGCTCTGAGCCTCAACTTCTTCAATGCAGTCTTCAACAGAATCAGCGCCAGGTTGCAGGTAAGGATATTAATAGGACCGCCATGTTTTATTGATTGATTTCGGTATGAATCAAACGATGGAATCCTAGTGATGGTATAAACGCGAATTTTGTGATAATGTATCGAGGTCTTGATGTAAATTTAAATATATTGGACAACATTAAGTAAGTAGCTTAAACACTCGTGTAACAGAAATTAGAAAAAATAATGGTATTACATATACAGGAAAGTTCGTACCCATATTGACTCGAAGATCGGACCAGGCACCTCAGAGATGGCCCGTCATCATATTGTGTGATACCGTCGTTGTTTCTGATTTCTGTAACACAAGTGCTTTAGCTACTTACCACAAAAAAAAACCGGGCCGCTCGCCACTCGGCTGCGGAGGTCGTCAATATATCGCGCTCCTAGATCAAAACACCAGGAACTAAATATTTTTTTGGGTTTAACGAAAAATACTTTCAAAAATATAATCAAAATAAAATATCAGTGCTACTACTACTAGTAACACTGATATTAAAAAGATTCTAAAGGCATTCTTGAGGGTAAAGTTTTCTTTATCTTCAAGAATACCATTCGAGACAGGAATTCGTAAATGCCGCTAACTCGAAATGCATACTTTTTGAGTACAGTTTTACTGTGCTGTACTTGTCGCCCTTAAGCTAGGACCTCATTACCACTTAACATCAGGTGGGATGAGGTCAATCTTGAAGTGCGTTATAAATTAAAAAAAAACCCGGAGTTATCATTTAGAGGTGTGCGACATGTTTTTTACTCTTTCACTTAAAATTACCGAACGGATTTAGATCTCGTTCGAATCCTTACTTAAATCTTCTTAAGTGGTAAATTAATGTGAACATTCTCGCAGTTGTTCCAGGAACTATCTTCCAGTTCAGAAGAGAACCCCGATTATACAGATATAGAGTTGATCCAGCATATCAACGTCGACATACTGAGGCTCATACGGCTGCTTACAGGTGAGACTTGTACCAGGGACTACCAATAGTAGTGTCGTAAAAACGAGTCGGCGCTAAAACGCTCGAGTCGACACTTCATCAGTTATAAGACGTTTTAGTCGGGTCTCGAGTCAGTTGTAAAACGCTCGAGTCCAACCTGTTGTTCTAAAACGCTTGAGTCGGGGCTCGGGTCAGTTCTAATACGCTCGAGTCAGTTTAATAACGCTTGAGTCGGGGCTCGGGTCAGTTCTAATACGCTCGAGTCAGTTTAATAACGCTTGAGTCGGGACTCGAGTCAATTCTAATACGCTTGAGTAGGGGCTCGAGTCAGTTCAATAACGCTCGAATCGGGTTTCGAGTCAGTTCTAATACGCTCGAGTCGGGGCTTCTGTCAGTTCTAAAACACTCGAGTCGGGATTCGAGTCAGTTCTAATACGCTCGAGTCGGGGCTTCTGTCAGTTCTAAAACACTCGAGTCGGGATTCGAGTCAGTTCTAATACGCTCGAGTCGGGGCTTCTGTCAGTTCTAAAACACTCGAGTCGGGATTCGAGTCAGTTCTAATACGCTCGAGTCGGGGCTTCTGTCAGTTCTAAAACACTCGAATCGGGTTTCGAGTCAGTTCTAATACGCTCGAGTCGGGGCTTCTGTCAGTTAAAACACTCGAGTCGGGATTCGAGTCAGTTCTAATACGCTCGAGTCGGGGCTTCTGTCAGTTCTAAAACACTTGAGTCGGGATTCGAGTCAGTTCTAATACGCTCGAGTCGGGGCTTCTGTCAGTTCTAAAACACTCGAGTCGGGATTCGAGTCAGTTCTAATACGCTCGAGTCGGGCCTTCTGTCAGTTCTAAAACACTCGAGTCGGGATTCGAGTCAGTTCTAATACGCTCGAGTCGGGCCTTCTGTCAGTTCTAAAACACTCGAGTCGGGATTCGAGTCAGTTCTAATACGCTCGAGTCGGGGCTTCTGTCAGTTCTAAAACACTCGAGTCGGGATTCGAGTCAGTTCTAATACGCTCGAGTCGGGCCTTCTGTCAGTTCTAAAACACTCGAGTCGGGATTCGAGTCAGTTCTAATACGCTCGAGTCGGGCCTTCTGTCAGTTCTAAAACACTCGAGTCGGGATTCGAGTCAGTTCTAATACGCTCGAGTCGGGGCTTCTGTCAGTTCTAAAACACTCGAGTCGGGCTCGAGTCAGTTCTAAATCGCCCGAGTCGGGAGTTGCGCCTTATTCACAGCTAAACTCTTTTAATTTTTTTAAATTTTGATTGTATATAGTAAAAACGATGTGTTTATTATATTTGTACTTTCATTTTTCAGAATCAATTCAGAAGTTTAAGTTGTTAAGGAAGTCAGCGCATTTAGTATTAGTAGCGTCGCTTGAGAAAGCGATATGGAATTGGATGGACACGTATCCACAGGTTTGTAATACAAATTGTTTGTATGTCACATTAAAGATAAGATAATGTACTCTGATTATTTTTAATGGATGATTTAAAGTTATCGGATAATATTAAAAATGGTTGTACCTTACCCAATCATAGTTAAGTCAATCGTTCAATTGAAGAGTTTAAATCTGTAGATATTTTACTAAACAGAATAATTTCATCTCCCCTTGCGGTGCGGGACTCGAACCCACGATCTACACGTTTCGCGCGTGCTGCTCTTCCAACTGAGCTGACCGCTAGTTATTGTAGGCGATTAATATTTCTGCTGTGTCAACCCGTTAGCCTCCGGTACATGCTTATCGTTTATACTTTGTTTCTTTTAACTATTTAAAGTTCACTATTGCTCCGTAAAGCACTATTAAAAATTGTAAAAATCGATTAAGATGCCAAGGTATCTTCGATTCCGTGGTTTTCTGTAACGAATGTACCACGGGCTGATAAGTATGTAGTTCTAAACATATTCTGCAGAGGGCGCTTACCGGAGGCTAACGGTTGATACAGCAGAAAAAACTCGTCGCCTACGACAACTTGCGGTTAGATACGTGAAGGTCGTGGGTTCCAGTCTTACTCACAAGGGGAAAATGTTTTTTCTGTTTATATTTTACATATTTTTAAATGTTGCTTTATCATATTACAGGAGTTCGCGGAAGTACAATGCCGGCCTAATGATGAACTGAGTAAATGCTGTGACACTCTCTTCGATATTCTGCAGGACAGTTTCTCGGAGACGAAGAAGTCTAGGGTAGCAATGTGGCCTCTGCAGATCATGCTCTTAGTCCTGAACCCTGTAAGTTATTGGATATTTATTTTTATTCCACTCAAACGTCACAAGAAATTGAAAATATATACATATATTTAAAAAATGGTAGCTATATATTCATAGGCTCCACAAAATCAGTAAAAATTCGTTGGATTAAGTATAAAAATATTGTATAAGTTACCGCAAGTTATTATTGACTTACCCAAGCATAGATTTAAGGTCTATGTTAAATCATGTTTAATGAAAGAAGGGTACTAGAAACTTGATGAATATTTCAATGATTAACATATATGGACATGATTGTCTGCTCGCTCGCACACCATATTTTTAGTTCTCTAGCTCTAAATATTGTAAAGATTAGGATAACTACTGAATTTCTTGCCGGGTTCTTCTTAGTAGGGTTAGGTTTAGGTTCCGAACCGGCTGTAGCTTGAATTTTGGTTTGCATTCATTTTGACGATGCATAAGTGTTACTTGTAATCAACATGAATAAATAAATTGATTATGATTATTCATTTATTTAATATGAATATATATTTTTCAGATTTGATTATAATCCATACTAATATTATAAATGAGAAAGTCAAAGATGTCTATATACATTTTAAGACTTTCGCGTTCCATTTTAAACATTTAAAATAATTTAACGGGTCAAAACGCGACACCATTTTTATTTAGTAGTTAATACGAACTACTTACTGCCCGACGTTTCGGTTAGGTTGCACCAACCGTGGTCACGAGCTGAGTCAGCTACTAAATAAAAATGGTGTCGCGTTTTGACCCGTTAAATTATTTTAAATGTTCAAAGATGTCTAGCTAATCTTAAACAGAAACTTTCTAGATAAATGTGTATCACCTTAGGCCTAAATGTAATCTTATCTATATTATATTATAAATGCGAAAGTAACTCAGTCTGTCTGTTTGTATGTCCGGCTTTCACGCCTAAACAACAATCGATTTTGATGAAATTTGGTATAGGTATAGGTTGAACCTTTTAAACGGGCATAGTCTACTTTTTATTATATAATAGTGTGTATGTATTAGCCGAGCTCGCGACTTCTTTCGCTCGGACTACATACTTTCATGGTCGATTTTACCCCTATCTCCCCTAATATTCGAAATAAAAAACTATATTAGACTACCAACGTGGCCGAGAGGCGAGCGTGCCGGACTTTGGCATCGCGCCATCTCTGAGGTTCCGGGTTCGATCCCTGGTCGGGTCAATATGGGAAACGAACTTTTCTGTATTTTCTTGGGTCTGGGTGTTGTGGTACCGTCATTGTTTCTGATTTCTGTAACACAAGTGCATTAGCTACTTACTACAGAATCAGAGCAATGTATGTAATGTTGTCCAATATTTATTTATTTTTATTATTTATTTATATATTGTAATGCGAGTTTCTAGCGTCATTTGTGCCGAATTTCATATCTCTTACTTAATAAATAAATCCATATAAACTTACAAAGGCGATATTACCCCCAATCCCCTCTTATTTAAAAAAAAGTAGCCTATGTCGGTTCTTGAGGTTCAACGTATACCTATACCAAATTTGATCAAAATCTGTTCAGAGATTTAGGCGTGAAAGCTGAACAGACAAACAGACAGACAGAGTTACTTTCGCATTTATAATATTAATATGGATAAGAGTAAATTTAGGCCTAAGGTGATACACGTTTACCTAGAAAGTTTTTGTTAAACATTTCTAGGCTATGTTTATCAATCAGTATAAAAGTGAGTTACAATTCTTAGCATGATTTTTAAAATGGTCAAAAGAGAGAATGTTTTCGAATTATTGCTTTTTTTTCTACAGAAAGTTCTAGAAGAAATAGTGAATGCGGACAGTGGCGCCCCCTGCAGTCCGCGACATACGAAGAAGAAACACTTCATAGACTCTGTAAAGAGAGGGTTGAGTAAGTATTGCATTTTTTTTGTATAATATGTAAAAATGGGTGCTTCTAAATACTTCATTGATACATTTGTCATACTTGTGTCCTCCCAAACATTAAGAGAGGTAGTGCATAGCGATTTATCGCTCGAACTGGAGCAGCCCGGCTGGTGAAACATCTCCACCTTACAGAAGACCGCAGACAAATAACAATCACTTCTGTGTTGTTGTGTTCCTGCGTGTGAGTAAGGTTACCAGAGCTCCTGGGGGGTGCTACATTAGTAGCAGAGGTCAAGCCTTCAAGGTAAGGGAGATAAGTTCAGTAACAGATTGATTATCTTGTACTTGTCACCCTTAGGCTAAGACCTCATTACCACTTAACATCAGGTGGGATGAGGTCAATCTTGAAGGGCATTATAAAACAAAATCAATCGTTTGTTATTTGGCTGCGGTCTTCTGTAAGGTGGAGGTATTTCACCAGTCGGGCTGCTCCAGTTCGAGCGATAAATCGCTATGCCCTACCTCTCTAAAGACTTGGATTCTTCCGGACCTCAGTAGTAACTGGCTCTCTTACTCCAGGTCCTCAGAATAACTCGAAGCAGATGACGGAGGCGGCGGTGGTGACGTGCGTCAAGCTATGTAAGGCGTCTACGTATCTGAACATCGCTGACTCTGGGAATGTGACCTTCGTGCTTGTCAAGTCTGTTATCAACGATTTGAAGGTATACTCGAACTTATTTGTTTATTATTAACATGAAATTATTAACATATATATAATTATTAACATTTCAGAAGACCGCAGCCAAATAACAATCACTTCGGTTATGTTGTGTTTCTGCGTGTGAGTTAGGTTTCCAGAGCTCCTGGGGGGTGCTACATTAGTAGCCTTCAAGGTAAGGGCGACGAGTCCAGTAACAGATTTATTATACTGTACTTGTCACCCTTAAGCTAGGACCTCATTACCACTTAACATCAGGTGGGAATAAATCGGGTGTGTTTTTAGCTATGTTTGATAAAAATCTATTCAAGATGGCCGCCGTCACAAAATTATGAATGTCTCTCTTAATACCAGCCATTGGCGGAATCATCGCGTTGCTTTATGGCGCGAGATAAGTCCACACAAATTTAATATAATTAAAAAATAATCTTAATTGATGTGTTTGCACTGGCGTATCAATGATGAGGTTGTCTAAAATAAATCACTTTCTAGGTATAATAAGCCTAAAGTATATATTATTATAAAACTATAAGTTGTATGTTTTACATACAACTTATAGTTATATAGTTCCAATTTCTGAAAATGTTTTGACATTACATTCACTTAAGTAATATAATTTGGTAATACAAGTACAGTCGGCGTCAGATATATCGGAGCAGACAAAGTGACCGAATACTTCTGAACAGTTAAAATGTCAAAAAGTTCTATACACCTCAAGTTACCATTAATATCTGAACATTAATTACTTCAGTAATATCTGAGCAGATGCTAGTCAATAATTTCTATACACACAACTAACCAATAATATCTGAACACTCATCTACACAGGTAGCTAAATGAGACACATGACGTGCGTGACACATATTGACGTTATGAGTGTTCAGATGTTATTAGCATCTGCTCAGATATTATTGAAGTAATGAATTTTCCGATATTAATGGTAACTTGTGGTGTATGGAACTTTTGACATTTAATTTTTTTTTTTTTGAAAATCCATATGCGCATAGGTATTTGTAATTTATAGTAAACGTAGTTATAGAATCTATTAAAACTGTAAATCTTCCAAATAAATGCACTGTTTCTTTAAAATATCAAAAGCTAGTGTTAAGTTTAAGTTAACCATATTTATTTATTGTTTCAGTCGCTCCTATTCAACCCTTCAAAGTCGTACAGCCGCGGCAACTTCACATCATGCTACTCAGAACTGGAGCTGATGTCTGAATGCTTCGTGTCTCTCTTCCGCATCATGCCGCACAATAACGACGCCCTCAAAGTGTGCCTCAACCTTAATACGCACGTGTCGTATCATTACGTCATCGTTAACTCGCTACTTAGGTAAGTCGGAAATTCGCCGGCTTTAGTGTGGAATCGGTGGCTTTGTGTGTGTAGCGTCTGGGGTAGACGCAAGTATTAAGGGTTCGATGTAAAAAAAGATTTTGTGTATATTTTTTGTAAGTTATATAAATTAAATTCGGTGATATATAAAATAAATTATCGAAAAAGTTTCTTTTTCGATAATTATATAAAATAACAATATTTATTAGACATTTCCTGGTTAATGTATCTCAATAAGTTAAGTGTGTCTCAACCTTAATACGCACGTGTTGTATCATTACGTCATTGTTAACTCGCTGCTCAGGTAAGTGATTCGGTAATTCGCCAGATTACGTATGGGATCGGTGGCTCGGTGTGTCTAGCGTCTGGGGTAGACGCAAGTATTTAGGATTCTATTCTCGGTGATTAAAAAGATTTTGAATAAATTGTTGGGAAGTTATTTAGAAGAAATTGGTTGAATAAAGGAAATAAATTGTCGAAAAAGAAACAAAAATAAAATAAACAACACTTACTAGACATATCCTTGTTGTCTCAATAAGAAAATTATGGATACAAGGAATGACCACGACATTGTATACAAAATGGTAAATCTTGGGTTTCTTGGATAACCTAGGCATAATAAAATGGAATATTTGCTTATTCCTCGAAAAAATGACGCGCTTAAAGTGTTCCTCAACCTTAATACGCACGTGTCGTATCATTACGTCATCGTCAACTCACTGCTCAGGTAAGTGATTTGGAAATTGGCTGATATTAAACCGGGTACGGTGACTCTACGTGTAGAGCGTTCACGTACGGTAACCGATCCTACTAATGCAAGGATTGAGGGTTCGATACTCGGTTTTAAAAAAAGATTTTGTGAAATTTTGTAAATTGTTCGTCAGTTATTTGTAAGAAATTGGTTCATCAATTTAAGATATTGTGGAAAAAAAACAATAATAATACATATCGTCAGGAAATTTGTTAAAGAGTGTTATGGCCCAATACGAAGAGAATTAGCGAAACTTCATGTATTTCTGTTCACTACAACGATGACCTCAAGTAATTCTAAGCATTAAATCACTTTTTGTACGTTTATTCAGATATTTTACAAGGTCGCCGCCTTCTTGAAATTTTAAAATAAATGAATATACAAAAATTATACCGTTTTTAAAAAATGTTAAAAAATGATTTCTTCAAATTATTTTTCTTCCAAAACTCTGTAAATATATACTTAGAAAAAAATATTTTTACTAAAAAATGTTAGGATTGTGATTCCAAAGGTCGCCGCCTTCTTCATTTTTTATATAATCTATTAGTTATTAAAATAATTCATTTTAAACACAAACGCCTGATTAAATTGCACTGAATTGCATAATTCTTAGATATGAAAGTTTGCCGTTCAGGTGCTTCGATGTGTAGTGTTGACAGGTGACGGCAGTTAGTTGTCTGTTTTGAAAATAGTAAATAAATTGGTTTACACGCGTAGTCTTTACTATAACGGTGAAATAATGTTAGGAAAAGAAATAAATATTACCTAAGGGCTAAAATAAAAAGAGTTTATTACAACAACGCAGCTCGAATTGCGAAACTTCCATTTTGAGATTATATTTTTTGTAAAATACTTTTTTGTTGGGAGGCTGCTTAGGCTGCATTTTTAGGGTTCCGTAGTCGACTAGGAACCCTTATAGTTTCGCAATGTCTGTCTATCTGTCTGTCCGTCCGAGGATAATCTCAGAAACCGTTTGCACTAGAAAGATGAAATTTGGTACAAATATGTATATTAATCACGTCAACAAAGTGGTTTTTTAGGGTACCCGCTCTGCCGGTGATGTTGTGGTGGTTCTTAAAAATTTTCCCACAGCATTACCATTAAGGCGATGAGGTACCCCGGGGGGGTTTAGTGGGTAGGCCTGTCCTTTTTAGAGCAGGAGAGTCCCACACACGCCGTCACCTCCCTCGGGTGACGGTACGGTGCGCCAAGCATTTCCCCCCGCACAAAAAAAAGGGTACCCCCTCTACACGTAAATTGGGGTGTGATTTTTTTTTTATTTCAATCCCAACATGTGATGTATCGTTAGATAGGTATTTAAAAATGAACAGGGGTTTACTAAGATAATTTTTTTATATTTTTAATATTTTGGGAAATAATCGCTGCAAAAGAAAATAAAATTGTGTCCCCCCCCCCCCCCTCTAACTTTTGAACCATAAGTCAAAAAGTATGAAAAAAATCTGGAATATAGAACTGCATAAAGGCTTTCTAGGAAAATTATTTTGAACATCAGGTTCAAGATAGGGTTTAATCGTTTTTGAAATTTTTGAAAAAATATTTTTTTAACTAAAGTTGTAATTTAAGGATACTTAAGTATTGTGATGCTTTAAAAACTACGGAACCCTACACTGAGCGTGGACCGACACACTTTTGGCCGGTTTTACTTATTTACAATAGCCAAACTGATCATTTATACGTTTCTAGGCAAGTAAGAAACTCAAAAATGCAAATCGTCGACACGCGTGCAATACCGCGTATGTAGCATTTGCCATAAAGATTAAATTTGTCTGTTATTTCATATTATTTCAATCCAAATTAGAACTTACGGGTAAATGTCATTACACGGTATTGCACGCGAGTCGACGAAATATCACAACCGAGTCGGAAAATAATGAACAGAGGAAGTGCAAACACAGAGACAGCAAATAATGTCATATATTGTCATAGGGGTATGATTGACTGCTTGGAATTGTCTAGTAAGAATTAACACACTCAGGACCTAACCCCCACTATGGAGAAAACAGAATGAAGTTTTTAATTTTTTATTTTTGCAATTTTTACAACGACATTTTGTAAGACTCACAAGAACAATAATTTCAAAGTACGTAAAGTTATTTTTCGTACGTAAGAGCTCTTGCCCAAAAATTTTTTTTTCGTTTTTTTCGTTTTAATGGCCTATGACACGCCTACACATTTTTTTTTTGTAAATTTTGGACTTAAAATAAGACTTTTATAGCACAAAATTCGTTTATTGTAGGTAAATTAAATATAATTAAATTATATATCACATGAATAACAAAACACGCGTCTATTGAACATAGCTGGGCACCGTTAATCAAATAGTTAACTTCGTTAATCGTTAATCCGTTAATAAAAAAGTTAGCTTCGTTAATCGTTAAAACGTTACATTTCTGAAGAATTAACGCAAGTTAACGTTAATCGTTAATCCGTTAAAATATAATCCAAATAGATGAATGAATGGTTATCGATTCTCACCAGGACCTGGAATCCGATTCCATGTCTTTGATTATCCGAGTCCATGGGGTTTGATCACTGCACTGCTCAGTACATTTTTTCAATTTACCTAATAGGTACTAGCTGTTACGACTACGTTCGCGTGGACTACAGGGTTTTCCATATATATGTCGCAGTCATCTGGTTGAAACAGCTATTTGATTGAACCACTAGCGTGTTTATTAAATGACGACATTTAATTGAATGACTAGGCCGAACGTTGAATGAATAAGACTCACTGAACGTCTAACAAGTTAGCGGATTGTAACATAGCCCTTTGAACATAGCGGACGTAATCAGTCAGGTGATTGTAATTTAGTTTATTTTTTTTCCACTGCGGCGTTAGTGCTCATCAAAACAAAGATGGCGTCAAACAGCTGGTACAAATATAATCTAATAGCACTGCGTTGATAATTTTTAGAGTGAAATTGAGATATAAAGTGACTTATTTATAAAAATATTTTTTTAGCCTAATTGTCTTAAGACTTAAAATTGTTAAAACATTAAAAATCTTATTAGGGTGTGTTATGTCATGTCTTCATTTTTTTTATCTAAATTTAGTTATCTTTTAAGTGGTGAACTTATGGTCACCTTAATCAAACATTAAAAAGTCAGCTATGTCCCATTCAACGACTATGCTAAATGACGTTCAGTCAAGAAGTTGAACGTTATATTAAACAATTTGACGAGTTGTCCTTTAGTCATTCAATTAAACGTCGTGATTCAATGAACGCGCTAGTGATCCAATCAAATAGCTGATTAAACCAGATGACTGCGACATATATATATATCTATTTTCATGTTCGCTGTTAGCCCTCCCCGTCTCCCCTAATATTCAAAACCAAAGTAGTCCATATTTAAGCCAAGTTTTGAGCTATGTTTTGAATGTTGAGTTTTGTGCCAAATTTCATATCCCTAATTTAAAAAGTAATTATTTTTCCATATTAACTTTTACGGGCGGTATTACCTCTTTCCCCCTCATTTTTAAAACAAAAAGTAGCCTATATCCGTTCTAGAGGTTAAACGGTTACCTACCCATACCAAAAATCATCAAAATCTGTTCAGTGGTTTAGGCGTCAAAGCCGGACAGACAAACAGGCAGACTGAGTTACTTTCTCATTTATAATATTAGTCTAGATTTTAACTTGGTAAGTATAGTGATTTTTAATTAAAGGATTTGTTGTTTATCTCATAAACATTCTGCATTAATATAATAAAACTTTGAAAATGCATTACTTCCTATTTCATCTCTTTTTCTTTACTTTAAATGTTATTACATACTTTTTCCTTCTTTTCCATACACTTTTCCATAAATCTACAATTAATTAGAATATTTTATGGTTCTTTTATAGTTTAGGCAGCGAAATAAGTAACTTTTCTGGTTGATTTTTTCCACCTTGTCTCCGAAAAACCCAAATACTTTATGAAACCAAATTTTTTCCAAAATAAAATTTAGCCTATATTACTCTTGAATAATGTCGCTTTTGAATGGTGAAAGAATTTTTAAAAACGGTCCAGTAGTTTTTGAGCCTATTCATTACAAACAAACAAAGTTTTCATCTTTATAATATTAGTCTAGATTATCCACACGCAAATGATCACTGTCAGTAATTTATGGAGCGTTCGAGTATTACGTAACGTAATTTGGGGGGGGGGGGACGGGGACTATGTAAAACGTTACGAAGCGGTCCAAAAAAAACTTAAGCCAAACCGTACGGTTTCCGGAGAACCCTTCCCGATCCGACATGTTGAAATCAAATTAACAAAATGAATCTATTCGCAGCTTTCTCACTTTCACTCGCTGCCATGCAGTGAATAGTAGGCATTGGATGAACGATTAACGGACTTCCTGATTATTAACGGAAGTTAATGAGTCCGTTAACGGTTTTTAAAGTTAACTTAAAAGTTAATCCGTTACTCAAAATGTTAACTTCGTTAATTAACGATTAACGGATTAACGAGTTAATGCCCAGCTATACTATTGTATATATTTGTTTCTTTGAGTACACCAAAATAAACGTGTTAAATCAATCTGCCGCTTGTGTCTAACCTTTCCTCTGGGTAATAACTCCTTTAAAAAAAAAAGACACGATTATTCGTGTAAAAATGGAAGCTACTTTTATTAGTTATGCTTCATTGCAAACCGCAAAAATTTTAATACAGCTATCCTAATATAGAATTATTATCTTTTACTAATCTGTAGAATAACCGTGCACCGTTTTACTACACTTGTTTATGCTTAATTTATGACACGAATAAACGTGCAGTGATACATTTCTGTTAACAAGTCACAAATTTTTCACTAGAATAATAAAATTATATGTTTTTTCTTGAATACTGAGAAAATCGATAGATTTATTTTCTTAAAAAATATATGAGCTGAAATATGTTTAACCTTTAATATAATTTATACATTAAATATATCTATTCATTACGTCATTAAAGTAATGTGATTTCAAACGTTTTTATGGTTTCCTGAAAAGTTGTAGTTTTTCGTTTGCACGTTTATTCGTTGGAGCCATCGATATGTTTGTATGTATGTAACGAATAAAGTACAAAATTGATAATCTATTGGTACTTACTAATATTACAAAGTAGTAAGATTTAATAAATTAATACGTACGCAATGCTGTCTCTATTGTATTAGTACTACATGGCATTCGCTCGTACAAGCACCGCACACTCGTGCTGCGCTAGCACGAGCTAATGCCAAATGCGTTCAATAGATGGCGCGCGGTTCGCCGCGAAACGGGTAATGTCAATTGCTTCGTATTGGGCCTTAAATTATTTAGATAAAAATGCAAAAAAGACTTTAAGATATTTTCTTAGAATATAGATAGATAGATAGATAGATATACTTTATTGCACAAAATCTTTACAGAAATAGGTTTTACAGAAAAATTATAGTACAATTTAGGCGGTCTTATCGCTAGAAAGCGATCTCTTCCAGACAACCTTAAGGTAGAGGAAATAGTAGATGGCGAGAAATGGGTACGGCCGTGCAACATAAATACAGTTTTTATTTTAGAATTATTTCGTAGTTTAACATGATAAACATACATAAACTCATAAATATATAACATTATAAATATATACAAATATATATATATATATATAAAAACATATTTAACATATATAAAATCAAGTAAAGAGTTTTGACTCAAAAAAAAAAATAACAATAATAATGTTAATAAGTAGGATAAGTGTATGAAAATTACTGACAACCAACATGCCCAGCTGGAATTATAGATAGAGGACATAAATTAACATTCATTAAGTGAGAGGAAGTACGATTTAACCCTGAGTTTAAAAATGGGAAGGGTCTCAGATAATCTGATAGATAAAGGTAAAGAATTCCATAAGCGAATTGATTGGATAGTGAAGGATTGGGAATAATATTCAGAAGAATGAGTAGGAAAAGTAAGGAGAAGTTTACGGGAGGACCGCATGTCACGTTCCTGGTTGAGCTGCAAGAAACGGAATCGTTCTTTAAGATAGGGAGGAGCAAGAGGATTAAATAGAACATTAAATAGGAGGGATAAAACGTGAAGGTCACGGCGTCGACGAATATACCTCAACAAAGATCCACAATCTATCAATATGGCGGCAAAGTAAGGCAAACTACTTTAGATAGATTGTGGATTATAAGAGGCCAGAACTGATGACGCTGAAAGATGAGCCCTGTGTTTCTTGGATACATCTAGGCCTAATCCCCAAAATAACGACGCCCTTATTGCAATGTATCTCAATCTTAATACGCACTTGTCGTATTATTACGTCATCGTTCTCTCACTGCTTAAAGCTCAGGTAAATGATTCGAAAATTCGCCGGCCTTGATATAGGATCGGTAGCTTGATGTGTCTAGCGTTTGGGGTAGACGCAAGCTTTGAGGGTTCTATCCTCGGTTATACAATAAGATTTTGTGTAAATTCTATGTGAGAAAATATTTACGAAGGGCAAATGTTTGAAAGAAATTGATAGATCATTGTAATAATTATAGAAAAGAAAAACAAAAATAAAACGACAACGCCAAGAATATTGTTTAGAGTGTTAAATTATTTAGAAAATGCAATGCGATGAAAGCCTTCAAGATATTTTCTTAGTATGTGCCTTACCAGAGGTGTGTGGGGGCTGACATACTTTGTCCACAATATTGAAAATCAAAGGACCATAACCGAATTGATGATGAAGACAAAAATAATAAGACATCTCATCATGACGATTTCCGTAGCCGAGAGCGAGCCGGACTTTGGCTTCGCGCCATCTCTGAGGTCTCGGGTTCGATTCCCGGTCGGGTCAATATGGGAAACGAACTTTTCTACATTGTCTTAGGTCTGATTGTTGTGGTACCGTCGTTGTTTCTGATTTCTGTAACACAAGTGCTTTAGCTACTTACCACAGAATCAGAGCAATGTATGTGATGTTGTCCAATATTTATTTATTTATTATCTACGTTTCTTGTTTCCTTGACTGTATATTCTCAACCTTTTATTTAGTTTTTACAAGGGTAACTGTTTGTTCCAGGATAATAAAGCAGCCTCGCCTGCCTTGGTGGCCGCAGATTGAACTATTATACCCTCGGGCGGCAGAACTGAGAGCTATGTTCACCGATACACTGAATAAAGCGACACAGGTAATATCAAAATTATTATGCAAAAGTAATTTTATGAATGCTATTATTTTTTTATTATCTCCAAAAATGAGATTGGACAACAACATCACATACATTGCTCTGATTCTGTGGTAAGTAGCTTAAGCACTTGTGTTACAGAAATCAGAAACAACGACGGTACCACAACACCCAGACCCGAGACAATATAGAAAAGTTCGTTTTCCATATTGACCCGACCGGGGATCGAACCCGGAACCTCAGAGATGGCGCGACGCCAAAGTCCGGCACGCTAGCCTCTCGGCTACGGAGGTCGTCAAAGATCCCTAATAATATTATAAATGCGAAAGTAACTCTGTCTGTCTGTGTGTCTGTTACGCTTTCCTGCTTAAACCTCTCAACCGATTTTGATGAAATTTGGTATAGGTATACGTTGAACCTCAAGAACGGACATAGGCTACTTTTTATTAGAAAATAAGGGGGGGAGGGGGGTAATACCACCTTTGGTAAGGGCGACAAGTTCAGTAACAGATTTATTATGCTGTACTTGTCACCCTTAAGCTAGGACCTCATTACCACTTAACATCAGGTGGGATGAGGTCAATCTTGAAGTGCAATATAAAAAAAAGTATATTATGTGTCAGGGATATTACATCGTCGTTTACAAACCGATTTTGATTTTTCTTTGTTGGAATGTCTTATGAGCCACCACCGACTAAATTTATTAGTGAATTTTCATATTAACAACAATATTTCTTTACAGGGATACATAGTACATACTCCACTACGCATGATCTCATTATCACTCAAGTCAAAAGAAGTACAATCGAAGTTCAATAGGTCTGAAGAGATGCCGGCTTACAGGAACCTGCTTCTTTGTATGGTTAAGTTGATACATGCTGACCCTATGCTGATGTTGAGCGTGAGTATCCAGTATGATATCAATCAATCTGTCAATCAAACAATCTACCAATCAAATCAAATATGGCTTTATTAGCTTTTAAGAGAGGTAGAGCATAGTGATTTATCGCTCGAACTGGAGCAGCCCGACTGGTGTAATACCTCCACTTTACAGAAACCGCAGCCAAATAACAATCACTTCTGTGTTGTTGTGTTCCTGCGTGTGAGTAAGGTTTCCAGAGCTCCTGGGGGGTGCTACATTAGTAGCAGGGGTTAAGCCTTCAAGGCAAGGGCGACAAGTCCAGTAACAGATTTATTGTGCTGTACTTGTCCTTAAACTAGGACCTCGTTACCACTTAGACGTTAACATCAGATGGGATGAGGTCAATCTTGAAGTGTTATATAAAAAAAAGCTGTGCCCGCGACTTCGTTCGCGTGGACTACAGACCCCTATATCCCCTAATATTCGAAACAAAAAGTCCATATTTTAAACTATGTTTCGAGTTCAAGCTATATTTGAGCAAAATTTCATAGCTCTAAATTAAAAAATAAACATTTTTGCATATAAACTTTCAAAGGGGGAAAGATCCCCCCTTATTTTCAAAACAAAAAGTGCCCTATTTCCGTTTTAGAGGTTTTACTTACCAAGTTATTTGGCTGCAGTCTTCTGTAAGGTGGAGGTATATTACCAGTCGGGCTGCTCCAGTTCGAGCGATAAATCGCTATGCTAGATAGATAGATAGATAGATATACTTTATTGCACAAAACTTTACAGAAATAGGTTTTACAGATTGATTATAGTACAATTCAGGCGGTCTTATCGCTAGAAAGCGATCTCTTCCAGACAACCTTAAGGTAGAGGAAATAGTAGATGGCGAGAAATGGCCGTGCAACATTAATAAAGTTTTATTTCTTGAATCATATTCATAGTATAGCATGATAAACGTACATAAACTCATAGATATATAACATAATATATATTTATGCTCTACTTCTACAAAAAAAAATGCTTTTACTACATGCATATTTTTTTATGAATATGTATACGGTACATACACCACCATATGTTTATTATTATTTGGGTATTAATATTTAGGTGTCTGTTTGTGCCAGCTAATCTCTAATAATCGATCTTTATTTTTATAGTACTTATATCGCCATACTAGCGAACTTTTAAATATTAGAAACATAAATTAGTATTAGTATGTAGCCGATTCGTATGTAGTTCTAAACATAATATTCGGCAGAGGGCACTTACCGGAGGCTAACGGTTAATACAGCAGAAAAAATTCATCGCCTACAATAACTTGCGGTTAGCTCAGTTGGTAAGAGCAGCACGCGCGATACGTGAATGTCGTGGGTTCGATTCCTGCACCGCAAGGAAAGATATTTTTTTTCTGTTTCTAATATTTAATCTCTGATAATTTTACAACGGCATGTAGCTTAAAATAGTTTCGTGTCAACTTCAGAACCCAGGGCGGACGGGTATGGAGATCCAGTCGTCGACGACAGAGCTGATCAACGGGCTCGTCTCGCTGGTGCACCAGACAGGCATGGGCGAGATATCGCAGGAGGCCATGGACGCGCTGCTGGCGCTGCACAGGCCCGACAGGGTCCACATGTGGAACCCTGAGACGCCGTTCAGCACCTTCTGGGACATCAGGTGAGGCGGAGACGGAGTAGTGACGGTGCCGCAACACCCAGACGCGTACCTGCCTACGAATAAAGTAATTAGTAAACCGCTTAGTTATTAACGATTTGATATATCGCACCTTCGGTAGAACAAGGGTACAATTGGCTACTTGACAGTGTTAACAATAAAATATGAAAAGTGTTAGATATGTTAGCTTATTAGTTAAGTAATCATTTTACATTTTTACTTTTTAATTAAAAGCATAGTTAGTATTTTATTTTTGCAAAATAAATTTTAGTTTTTTTTATCTGTGGAACAAAAGAACCGAAATGGAAACCACCATTGCAATTCGGAAATGACAGCTATCGGCGAAAATTATTTATTTTAATGTGGCGAAACAATGATTACACAGGTCAACAATGATTTTTTAACTGATGTTGTCCAATATTTATAATTTATTTATTTAAAATTGATTTATTTAATTTCCTTTCCAGCTCTCAAGTCCTGTACAACATAAGTCAGAAGCTGATCCAGCGTCAGATTGTGAACTACAGGGAGGTACTCCGATGGCTGAGGGACATCCTGACCTGCCGGAATGAGTATCTAGCTAAGCACAAGGATTATGCTAACGTCGGATCAACGGTGCCTATATGCAAGCAGGCGCATATAAAGCTTGAGGTGAGGACGCTGCTACATTCGTAAAAGAAGACTTTCTGTTCTGATCCATCTCTGAGGTTCCGGGTTCGATCCCCGGTCGGGTCAATATGGGAAACTAACTTTTCCATATTGTCTCGGGTCTGGGTATTGTGGTACCGTCGTTGTTTCTGATTTCTGTAACACAAGTCCTTAAGCTACTTATCACAGAATCAGAGCAATGTATGTGATGTTGTCCAATATTTATTTATTTAAATAATTGACGTCAAGAACCTGTAGTCCCTTGGTTAGATATGACGCCCCATGGCGTCGGGACGCACAAACTCAAATATTTCTTTATTTAAGTAGGTTATATATTATAACACTTTCGAATCGTCATTGAATATGCAAAGTGACACTACTGCCGGTTCGGAAGCTATATCTACTGAGAAGATACCGGTAGGAAACTCAGCAGATCAGTTACAGTAGCGGTTTTTAACTTATTGCTACGTTTAGCTCACTTTGGAACAAGTCATATAGTTTTGTTTTGATTCTCTTTGGTCGGTCCCTCATATCTGAGGATCGTGGTCAGCATGTTGGTTGCATCTGGAACGGACGATCTGCCTCCACCGGTTTCTATCCAGTGCGTCTCTCACAACCGTATACAATTTGGACGACGACGTTCCTTTTATTTGATCGGTCCATCTAGTTGGTGAGCGACCGCGCGATCTTTTGCCTTCGGTGTTCCCAACAACAATCAACTTTTCCAAATTGTCGTCGCCTCTGCGCACGGTATGGCCGAAATACGATAGGATGCGTTGTTGGCATATAGTGGACAAGCGAGTTTTTATATGAAGCTGGCTCAGGATCGATGCATTGGTACGTTTCGCGGTCCAGGGTACTCTCAGCAGTCGCCTCCAGCACCACATCTCAAATGCATCAATCCGCTGTCTTTCTCGGGCTAAAATTGTCCACGTTTCAACGCCATATAGGAAGATAGGGAATACAAGGGCTAGTATCAGTCTGATCTTGGTTTTAATGCTGATTCCTCTTTTTTTCCAAATGTTGTTCAGTCGGGTCATAGCATCTTTAGCCATACCGATTCTCCTTTTTATCTCGGGAACGCAGCTGCCATTATTGTTGATTTGAGAGCCCAAATATATGTAGTGGTCGACGTTATCGATACCAGGAATGTTACCGTTGACATTTGTAAGCTTTCCGGCTCGGTCCACTATCATCATTTTACTTTTTGCTCTGTTTACTGTAAGACCGATGTTGCCACTTTCTAACTCGAGTCTCTGGAAAAGCTCACTCATATCTTCTGTAGATGTTGCGAGAAGAATGGTGTCGTCAGCATACCGGAGATTTGATAGTCTCTTTCCCCCTATAGGGAAACCCTTCTCCCAGTTTTCCATAGTCTTTCGGATAATGTACTCTCCATATATGTTGAAAAGAGCGGGAGACAGTATGCAACCCTGTCTCACTCCTTTTTTAGCGTGGAACATATTGGAACAGTCCGTACCTATTCTGATGAACGAGCGATTTTGCGTATAAAGACTCTGGATTAAGGCAACCAGGTGTTTAGGAGCTCCCATTTCAAGCAGCACATTCCACAGTTTATCCCATTTTACGCAGTCAAAGGCCTTGGTGTAATCGATAAAGCATAGTACGAGGGGACAGTTGAACTCCCTGCTCTTCTCGATTATTTGGCGGACATTTAGTATTTGTTCCCGCGTTCCCCTGCCCCTAACAAAACCTGCCTGCTCTTCGGGTATCTGCCGACTTAGAAAGTAGGCTAGGCGTCTATTGACTATATGTAAAAGGATCTTACTCGCATGGGATATTAAAGCGATGGTCCTGTAATTTCCACAGACTTTTGAAGAGCCTTTCTTATGTAGTGGTATAAATACCGATTCTGTCCAGTCTTTTGGCCATTTTCCAGTTTTCCAGATGGTATTACAGATTGCGGTGATAGCCTTTGTGCCTCGCTGACCTAGGTTTTTCAGTATTTCGGCTATAATAGCATCCTTACCCGGTGATTTATTGATCTTAAGAGCTTTGATGGCATACTCAATTTCTGATTCAAGGATATCAGGTTCATTTTCTGTCCATGTAATTTTATCATTTATAGGCTCACTCGTGTCATATAACTCCGCACAGTAGGTTTTCCAGCGTTCTAACACTTGGGTTATATTAGTCAGTAGACGCCCGTCTCCATCATTGATGGCGTAGGTTTTTGGCTTACGCGTCCTAGATAGTTGTTTTACTTTCTGAAAAAGATATCTAGATTCATTTTTCAGTGCGTGTTGTTCAAGTTCAAGACAGATTTTATTGATGTGATTATCATAGTCTTTTCGACAGCACAATTGGACTTGTCGGCTTAGTTCCGAGTACCGTTGCTGATCCTCAATTGAACATATACCGTTCTCCTTAAGTTCGCGCCTCTTAAGGATTATTTGAGATGTCTCAGGTGTGATGAAATCCTTCATAGTGGGTCTCTTTAGTTTATTGTCTTTAGCAGTTTCCTCTATAATCCCTTTGAGGTACTCCCATTGACTGTCACTGTCGGTCAAGTCTATTGGAAAGTCTCTTATTTTTTGTTCCAAACTATCTCTGAAGCCACTAATGTTGACACCTTGCATATTCGGAGCTACTTTAGGTTTCTGTATCCTTTTTAGCCGCATTTGAACTGTAGCTACAAGAAGTTGGTGGTCGGATCCACAGTCAGCGCCGGGGAAAGTAGTAGCGTTCGTCACTGAGCTTCTCCATCGCGTTCCTATCAAAATGTAATCAATTTGATTCCTACATCTGTCTCCAGGGGATATCCAAGTATATAATCTCCGGATATGATGTTTGAAGCATGTGTTAGTGATAGTGAAATCTTCCTCACAACAGAACTGCAGCAGACGTTCTCCCCTTTCGTTTCGTTCTCCGATTCCGTATTTACCTGCAACACGGCGCAGGTGGTCATCGCCTTCGGTGTCCCCAACTTTGGCATTAAAGTCCCCCAAAATGATGGTAACCTCTCGTTTTGGAAATCCTTTAAGTAGCGTGTTCAACGTATCGTAAAAGCTGTCTATAGCTTCCTCAGTTGACTGTGCTGTAGGGGCATAAACCTGAATGATGTTGAGTTTGCACGGTACGGTGTTAAATTGGAGCGCTATTATGCGATCACTGACTGGGTTGTATCCCACAACGCATTTGTTTAAGGCTTGCGGTACGATGAAGGCTACTCCTTTGCTGCTATCATCTTCGGGGCCCGAAAAATACACTGTCCCTCCGAGACCAGATGTGAACTGACCCTGACCTTTCCAGTGGGTTTCGCTGAGCCCCAGTAGGTGAACTTTCTTCCTTCGCATTTCGTTTTCTACCATTTGCAGTTTGCCGGGTTGGTTAAGGCCGCGGACATTCCACGTTCCTATGCGGTGGGCATGACGAAACGACTTATATTCATCAGTAGCTAAATTTCCATGCGGTGCCTGACGAGCAACACGCGCATGGCCGGTAGCATATTTCGCACCACCTCTCCCGGGAAGATGGCGCCGGGCGTCAGCCGGATCATCAGACATACTATTTCCTGTTCTTCTTATCATGCTGACTCTCTTGGGAAAGTAGAAGCAGTGGTTTCCCGTTGCCTTCTGCCCCAGGCATTTTTTGGAGTTATTTATACTCCAAGGTCGCTGAAGCCTCTTCGATCAGTTTTCCGACCGGTAGTATGGTTATACCGCCATTGCTCGGTCGTCAGAGCCTCGTTGGTTATCTAGCAGGGAGCACCACGCAGGCCACAGGGGCTGGCGCCGTTAGCTATTCATACGAACTACCAACGCGTGCAGGTGAGGTTGACAGTTGGGGTCGGCGAGGATCTTACAAGCCGTTCTTCCCCTTACTCCCCTTGTTTTGATTAGTGAAGAAAAATTAAGACTTATTTTTGAGAGGTAAGCTGGAGCAGACCAGTCGTTTGTCGACGACAAGTCCAGTGACAGCTATTATTTAAGAGAGGTAGGGCATAGCGATTTATCGCTTGAACTGGAGCAGCTCGACTGGTGAAATACCTCCACCTTACAGAAGACCGCAGCCAAATAACAATCACTTCGGTGTTGTTGTGTTTCTGCGTGTGAGTTAGGTTTCCATAACTCCTGGGGGGTGCTACATTAGTAGCAGGGGTCAAGCCTTCAAGGTAAGGGCGACAAGTCCAGTAACAGATTTATTATGCTGTACTTGTCACCCTTAAGCTAGGACCTCATCACCACTTAACATCAAGTGGGATGTGGTCAATCCTGAAGTGTAATATAAAAAATAAAAAAATTGTTACGCGCCACAATTGATGGTCGATACACTAGCGCCATCTGGTTTCGAGTGGCGGAACTTAGTAGAATCTGCTCGAACATTCTGGATGTTTCTACAATGGAACGTTCTAGAACTATGGTCGGTCGGGGTCGGAATGTACGTGGACATTCTGGATGTTTCTGAATTATGAATGGAAGGTTCTGGAACTCTGCGGCACTATATAAGGCCGGGATTTGTCGCGACAGAGGTAGTCTTAAATCAGCGATACAAGCGATCGAATACATCGAAGCGGTCTTCAAGCGTGACTTAAAAGCGATTGGGTTTTAAGTTGTTATTAGTGGCGTTTAATTAAGGCCCAATACGAAGCAATTGACATTACCCGTTTCGCGGCGAACCGCGCGCCATCTATTGAAAGCATTTGGCATTAGCTCGTGCTAGCGCAGCACGAGTGTGCGGTGCTAGTACGAGCTAATGCCATGTAGTACTAATACATACATGCCATGCTGTGCAGAGTAATTTTGATTTAGAGACAGCATTGCGTACGTATAATTTATTAAATCTTACTAATTTGTAATATTAGTAAGTACCAATAGATTATCAATTTTGTATTTTATTCGTTACATACATACAAACATATCAATGGTCCTAACGAATAAACGTTCAAACGAAAAACTACTACTTTTCAGGAAACCATAAAAACATTTGAAATCACATTACTTTAATGTCGTAATGAATAGATATATTTTAATGTATAATTATATTAAAGGTTAAAAATATTTCAGATCATATATTTTTTAAGAAAATAAAACTATCGATTATCTCAGTATTCAAGAAAAAACATATAATTTTATTATTCTAATGAATAATATGTGACTTGTTAACAGAAATGTATCACTGCACGTTTATTCGTGTCATAAATGAAGCATAAACAAGTGTAGTAAAACGATACACGATTCTACAAATTAGTAAAAGATAATAATTCTACATTAGGATAGCTGTATTAAAATTTTTGCGGTCTGTAATGAAGCATAACTAATAAAAGTAGCTTCCATTTTTACACGAATAATCGTGTCTTTTTTTTGTGTAGGAGTTATTACCCAAAGGAAAGGTTAGACACAAGCGGCAGATTGATTTAATACGTTTATTTTGGTGTACTCAAAGAAACAATTAGATTCAATAGACGCATGTTTTGTTATTCATGTTATATGAAGAAATTTAATTTCCCTACAATAAACGAATTTTGTGCTATAAAAGTCTTATTTTAAGTCCAAAATTTACAAAAAAAAAATGTGTAGGCGTATTCTATGCCATAAAAACGAAAAAAAATTTTTGGGCAAGAGCTCTTGCACGTTTATTCGTTGGGGCCATCGATGTATGGGGTGTAATTGAGCGTTTGCAGCGTGTATGCTAACCGACCTTTCAAAAGGTTGTGTACATGAAGTGCAGAACTGCAGACGGTACACGCATCCTCATCGGTGGCTCCAAGTAGCTGTGGTACACACAACGATCACACCCCGGCTTATTACGTCGGCTTGTGAGCTAAACCCGATGAGGAATCCTGCATGCTTCGGTTGGCATGTCTTGCGGTGGAACCTCCTGCTTTGTGTACAAAGTCTAACTCGGCGGTAAAGGCAGTCCACGCTGATAAGCATAGGGCAAGCTGATAGAGCAGAGGTCCAGTTTCATACAGACTGGGCTTTGTCCGAGGCTTGCACTTGGACGGCTCTGGGGGTGTACTTGGTACATCGTGGTCGCTTTCACTCTACACCGGGGAGATAAAGAGGATTCGGCAGCACCTTAGTGACAAAGGTGGCCTGTTTAGGGGGGTACTGCTTTGCCTGCTCAGCCGGGGAGGGGGCTAGAAAAGATGCCCTAAAGAAATGTTCACACTAACCCACACGGATGGTAGTAACCGCGGCTGCCTCCGCATCGTTTCACTCGTAGTCGACGATACAATAAAATACGGTTTTTAAAATCACCTAATATGACTTCAGGCGCGTAGAACGTGCTAACCCTACTTGATCACAACTCCAACACCTATCCAGAACGGAAAACCGCAATTGTTCTCGGGAACTTAGCAATTCTCCGAAGAATTAGCGCGCAGTATCAAGAGTGTACGTCTAATCGAGCTGGTACTCTTGTTGGGCGCCAAAATGGCTCAAGACTATGAAGGCTGGCTTAAAATCTTAGGCAGAAACGGAGTGGGTAACATGAACTAGAATGGTCAGCTACTGCTCAGTTTATGTGCACAAATTCTTGCTATTACAAACACTTTGTTCAGCCTCCCCGTGAAGCATAAAACTACATGGAGCACCCAAGGCCCAAATATTAATATCTAATAGACTATGCGAAAGTACGGCAAAGAGACGTTTCCCAAGTCCTCATCACCCGCGGGATGCGTGGTGGTCACTGCTAGACTGACCACAGACTTGACGTTATAAAACTACGTCTTTGCTTCCGGCGTCCTCGCAGATCCGGTCCATCCAAGTCTGCATGTTTAAACGGTATTAGGCTTATGAATCATGAGACAATGAAGACATATGCTGAAGCGCTAACAATCAGTTAACCGTATGTAAGCCCTGAGAGCAGTGATATCGAAAAGAGCTGGTTGGCTATATCTTCTCATATCTTAGACACGGCTAAATTCACTCAAGGGCTAACAACCAAAAACATGAAAATTGGTTTGTTGAAAACGATAAAGTCATAGTTAGCGCAATCGACAAAGCAGAGCAATTCACCCTGAAAGTGTTGTGGAAATACGACGAGAGTTACCTGAAGTTTCGTCGACTATCTTGGGAAAGGATCGGTGGTGGCACGACAAAGCTCACTACATGCAGTGGTTTCCTGACACAAACTAGCTTAGGGTGTTTTACAGTGAGGTTCGAAAGTTGATTAGCACGATCCCCTTTTCAAAAGCTCCTTTGAAACCATCGAATGGTGAAGGACTTCTCAAAACAAAGGAGAAAGTGCTCGAGTAATGGATGGGACACTTCAACGCTCTACTCAACGTGCGCTGGTCTCTTGACTTTGAATATGTTCTGTTGATATCTGAACTCCCCACTCTAGCTAAGTTGGATAAGCCGCTGACACTTGCTGAGATTGTTCTTGCGGTCAGTTAACAACTAAAATAGCGCGTGGTTGGTATCAACTTGATACCGGGAGAGCAACTGCTTAAATCCGGTGGTGACGGGTTTCATTCGGCTATATGGAGCCTTTTGGTACTTTGTGGGAAAAATACCAAGTCCTAGCATTTTTACAGTTTCTCGCAATGATCGATTGCACCTCTTACCGGGGTATTTTACTATTATCAGCCCCTGGGAAAATCTTTGCCAGAGTATGTACTCTGGCAAAGATTAGATGTCTAAACCACACCGAAGAGCACCTGCCTGAAACCCAATTTGGATTTTTGTCTGATCGGGGCACGTGCAAAGCTAATTTTTCAGTGCGTCATCTTCAAGAAAAGAATTGACCTCGAGAAGGCTCTCGATGGCGTGCCCCGGAAAGCTCTCTAGATGGTGCTAGGGAAGCTATGATGCACGGAGCAGTTCTGTCAACGACGAATAGTCTGACTTTTTTCCCCGTCACCTGTGGTATGAAGCAAGGGTATGTACTAGCCTACACTATCCGCGCTGTATTTTGCATTGGATGTCAGGGATGTCTCAAGGACTTCTTCGAAAGGTTTTCGCATCCGGTTCCGCACTCAGGGCTTGCACGAACGTGTTACACACGCTATGATTAATGTGATCTTGGACGTAGATGACCTTTGTTTCGTGGCAGAATCCCCAAAACCCTGCAGCAAATCATGTCGGAGTTTCACCGTCTTGCCAAAAATTTGGTCTAAAAATAAGTATCAAAAAGAGGAATGGCTGTCGAAGGACGTTAATGGTCGCGAGATACTGAAATGAAGACTTGGTGAGGACTAGTTGAAGCGGGTTGACAAATTCCGCTACCTGGGAGTACAATAACACCCAAGTGCAACCTCGATGCTGAAATAATAAGCAGAATTAGTGCTGCAGTCGCGGCATTCAGTAAGCTAAATTCAGAGGTCTTCTGCTCTCAAGACATCAAACTTGCTACCGTCAGGTATACATGGCGATCATGATCGGTCAATTCCATCTCAGATGCCTATTGAAGATTATGATTGGCTTTTAGCCACATGCGACCACATTTTCTTAATAGGTGCATCGTACGAAAAATAACTTCACGTACATACTTTGAAATGATTGTACTTGTGAGTCTTACAAAATGTCGTTGTAAAAATTGCAAAAATTAAAAACTTTATTCTGTTTTCTCCATAGTGGGGGTAAGGTCCTGAGTGTATTAATTCTTACTAGACAACTCCAAGCGGTCAATCATACCCCTATGTATGACATTATTTGCCGACTCTGTGTTTGTGATATTTCGTCGACGCGCGTTCAATACCGCGTAATGACATTTTCCCGTAAGTTCTAATTTAGATTGAAATAATATGAAATAACAGACCACTTTAATCTTTATGGCAAATGCTACATACGCGGTATTGCACGATCGTCGACGATTTGCATTTTTGAGTTTCTCACTTGCCTAGAAACGTATAAATGATCAGTTTGGCTATTGTAAATAAGTAAAACCGGCCAAAAGTGTGTCGGTCCACGCTCAGTGTAGGGTTCCGTAGTTTTCAAAGCATCACAATACTTAAGTATCCTTAAATTACAACTTTAGTTAAAAAAATATTTTTTCAAAAATTTCAAAAACGATTAAACCCATCAGGTTCAAAATAATTTTCCTAGAAAGCCTTTATGCAGTTCTATATTCCAGATTTTTTTCATACTTTTTGACTTATGGTTCAAAAGTTAGAGGGGGGGGGGGACACAATTTTATTTTCTTTTGCAGCGATTATTTCCCAAAATATTAAAAATATAAAAAAATGATCTTAGTAAACCCCTGTTCATTTTTAAATACCTGTCCAACGATATATCACATGTTGGGATTGAAATAAAAAAAAAGTCACACCCCAATTTACATGTAGAGGGGGTACACTAAAAAACATTTTTTTATTTTTTATTTTTGCACTTTGTTGACGTGATTAATATACATATATGTACCAAATTTCATCTTTCTAGTGCAAACGGTTTCTGAGATTATCCTCGGACGGACAGACAGATAGACAGACATGGCGAAACTATAAGGGTTCCTAGTCGACTACGGAACCCTAAAAATGCAGCCTAAGCAGCCTCCCAACAAAAAAGTCTTTTACAAAAAATATAATCTCAAAATGGAATTTGCGCAATTCGAGCTGCGTAAAGACTACGCGTGTAAACCAATTTATTTACTATTTTCAAAACAGACAACTAACTGCCGTCACCTGTCAACACTACACATCGAAGCACCTGAACGGCAAACTTTCATATCTAAGAATTATGCAATTTAATCAGGCGTTTGTGTTTAAAATGAATTATTTTAATAACTAATAGATTGTATAAAAAACGAAGAAGGCGGCGACCTTTGGAATCACAATCCTAAAATTTTTTAGTAAAAATATTTTTTTCTAAATATATATTTACAGAGTTTTGGAAGAAAAATAATTTGAAGAAATCATTTTTGAACATTTTTTAAAAACGGTATAATTTTTATATATTCATTTATTTTAAAATTTCAAGAAGGCGGCGACCTTGTAAAATATCTGAATAAACGTACAAAAAGTGATTTAATGCTTAGAATTACTTGAGGTCATCGTTGTAGTGAACAGAAATACATGAAGTTTCGCTAATTCTCTTCGTATTGGGCCTTAAAGGGAAAATTTTGGAAATTTTTATCGGCAGTTTTTATTGTCACGAACTCGTAACGTTTTGCTGTACTTGTCGCTCTTAAGTTAGGACCGCACTACCACTTATCATCAGGTGGGATGACGTCAATTATGAAGTGCAATATAAGAAATCCCTGTGGGTACGGAATCGTAGAATCAATTGCATGGTCTCGTCACACCCTAAGTCACGTGGTACCTACAAATGTCACCCGTGGGTAATAATACATCTATTTGTCACCAGGTGGTGTTCTTCATGTGTCTATGGTCAATAGACACGGACGTAGTCCTGGTCGGCATGTCGTGCTTCGCTCTGTTGTGCCAGGAAGCGGATATCCGGTGCGGAGCGGACGAGATTACAACGCAGTGCTTGCTGCCCAACTACGCAGTGTTTCAGGAGATAGCTCACACCTCCACTGTACTTACTACTGGTTAGTTTGCAGATAAGATTCGTTAAACTTAAGACGAAATTTGGAACTTATGTCGCGGGCGTAAGGACTAATTTCGAATGGGAAGCGGACGAGATCACTACGCTAGTGCTTGCTGCCCAACTACGCTGTGTTCCAGGAGATAGCTCACTCCTCCACTGTACTTAGTACTGGTTAGTTTGTAGATAAGTTAAACTGTGTTTTTGTGTTCCTGCGTGTGAGTAAGGTTTCCAGAGCTCCTGGGGGGTGCTACATTAGTAGCAGGGGTCAAGCCTTCAAGGTAACGGCGACAAGTCTAGTAACTTTTTTTGCTGTACTTGTCGCCCTTAATCTAGGACCTCATTATCACTTAACATCAGGTGGGATGAAGTCAATTTTGACATGCAACATAAATTAACCTGTTGTACTTTTTTCAATATTTTTTATATAAATAAATTAGCTTTATATATAATAAATAAATAGTATAGTTAATTTCGTAATCCCACATTTGCGCACGCAGCCCCTCAGGATATGGGAAGAGGATGTTATTACAAAAATATACACAGTAAGTATTCGACGAAACTGATCGTAGAAGATTTAAATTTATTAAAATTATTATGAAAATAAAAAGTTGAGTTCGTTTAACGTTTAAGAACTTTGTTTCTTTAAATAACTAAAAATTCATTTTCTATAAACTACATTGGTATAATGCATTTTGTGGGCATTTGATACTTTAAGCCACGGCTGTTCAGTCCAAATATGATCCAGGGCCAAGTCAAATTACTTCATAGATAGATAGGAGGCCACGAGGCCATTTTTGAAGTAAAAAATTAAGACAATATAATTTACAACCGCGTTTGGCCGTGAATAAGGCGTTCAACAAGACTATTCATGTGAATACGAGTTAATATCTTTAATCTATTATTTATTATATTCTTACAAGATGTAAAAAGAATAGAAAAGTTAATTTCAGCGTTATAATATTAAAATACAACCGGAGTTGTGATTTAGACATAAAATATTAGACATAAATAAATAAATAAATATTGGACAACATCACATACATTGCTGTGATTCTGTGGTAAGTAGCTTAAGCACTTGTGTTACGGAAATCAGTAACAACGACGGTACCACAACACCCAGATCCAAGACAATATGGAAAAGTTCGTTTCCCATATTAACCCGACCGGGGATCGAACCCGTAACCTCTAGAGATGGCGCTCGCGAAAGTCAGGCCCGCTCGCCTCTCGGCTACGGAGGTCGTCGTACATAATTAATTTACAGGTTTATTGTTATCCAATTTCAGTTTCTTTTTGTTACAACTGAAAAATTGTCTAATGAAAAAAGGCTTATAATTTAGAAGATTATATCAATGACAAGAATGTTTGGACTTGATAGCATTAATTATGTACAGATATATTGTTTATATGTTTTTTGTTGCCTGTTAGCATGTTTGTAAGTTTTGTAAAGAGTTACAATCTAGTTTCTTGCCAGTTCTTCTCGATAGCATCAACATTCTGAACAAGGTGGCAGTTTAACTTAATATGACGATTGATAAATAATTGATAATTTGATCACCTCCGTGGCAGAGAGGCAAGCGTGCCGGACTTTGGCGTTGCGCCATCTCTGAGGTTCCGGGTTCGATCCCCGGACGGGTCAATATGGGAAACGAACTTTTCCATATTGTCTCGGGTCTGGGTGTTGTGGTACCTTCGTTGTTTCTGATTTCTGTAACACAAGTGCTTTAGCTACTTACCACAGAATCAGGGCAATGTATGTGATGTTGTCCAATATTTATTTATTTATTTATTATTTATTTATAAATGCTTTTGTAGAAGTTTACATAATAAAGACATTTTCTATTCTATTCTATGTTATTTTAAATGATATTTTACGATTCGTAATGCTTCAAAAATGACAATTCGTTTTTCTGCGAGTCGTTAATTCTGATTTAAAATTTACTTTCCATATCTAAAATTAATTCAACGGGTCAAAACGCAGTAAGTAGTTCGTATTAACTACTAAATAAAAATGGTGTCGCGTTTTGACTCGTTAAATTATTTTAAATGTTTAAAATGGAACGCGAAAGTCTTAAAATGTATACTTTGCATATCAGCTGTCATCAGTAGGTAGTCGTTCGTTTTTATCTTACACCTTGTATATAATTAATTACTAGCCGTAACTAGAATTGTTTTTCAAATATTAGAACCGGGCTTAAATGGATCGTTATTGGTGTAGGTTCAGCAGCGTTGATGAAGAGGATAATGGCACTACTGAGGAAGATAGAACATTGCGTGAACGGAGTACAACCTGTGTGGGAGGAGACGTTCAGAAATTGGTGAGGATTGTTAAAAATATCTTATCTTATACTAGCTGTCCCGGTGAACATTGTAACGCCTATTTTTGACGTGACAACGTTTAGTAACTCGGTACTATGGGCTGCATGCAAAAAAAGATGACGACATTTAGGCCTAGCATACGCAACGCGACTAAATTTTATCGCGCTCTTAACAAACGTCAAAATCGATTGAAGTCAGTGCGGCAGCTGCTGATTGGCTGAAAAAACGATGCGGTGCCAATCAACAGTATCCAAACTATTGTCGTCTCATGCGATAAATTTGACATATTGCATATGCTAGGCCTGATTGTCCCGTTACGCTCGTTGTCGCGTTCCGCAAGCGAGAGCGCGGCACGTACAAGAGAGAGGCATGATCGGCTCGAGCGATCGGCTCAGCGTTGGCCCGTCGAACTGCCGCCAGTACCGAACTAACATTTTTTTCCAAAACTTCTAACCTTTTAAACCTTCCCTGGACCTCCACAATAATTTCAAAGCCAACATTAGCCAGATCGGTCCAGCCTTTGTCGAGTTTTAGCGAGACTAATGAACAGCGATTCATTTTAATATGTAAGACTAGCTGTCCCGGCGAACTTCGTAACGCCTATTTTTTTAGTTTCTAACCTTTTAAACCTTCCCTGGACCTCCACAATTATTTCAGAACCAAGATTAGCCAAATCGGTCTAGCTGTTCTCGAGTTTTAGCGAGACTAACGAACAGCGATTCATTATTATATATAAGATAAGATTATAGGGCAATTATGGGAGCGGAGTAGGTCAAAAATACTAATTTTTTTCAAAAAAATCCACTAGAGGGCGACACGTAGGCGTGGGGTCCAACTGATACGTGATTGGTTATTGTTTACATGACATTGACGGACGTGTTATCATGACATTTAAATCACCAATCAATTAACAGTTGGACCCCACGTTTACGTATCGCCATCTAGTGGATTTTTCATGCGGGAACACCCTCATTGTAAAAAATATTTTAGTTTATTTTATACGTAATAAAAAAAATCTAACCTAACCTGAATAATAGGTTGTGGCTTAGTCAGTATTTCTGTCACCCGAATTGGTAAAAAGGTGCCTGTGAATTTTTTTCTCTTAGTTATCTAATATTTATCTATTATTAAAAAGCACAATGCTTTTACTGCGACCACGCTAAAACTAAAATTGTCGACGGTATAGCTCAGTTTGTGTTAGTGACATAAACTGTACTTGTGTGTGTGAAAGAGAAGATCGTCAAGCAGTTAGGTACATTAAACTACTTTCTTTTATAACAGGGACTCGCTAAGCAAAATCCTTCAGAAGTATCCAAAAGGGCAGGGCGACAAGATGGACGAATGCCAGATGGAGGCCCTCCACAGAGCCGTCGCTAAGCGGAGGGTCTCCCACCACGCGAGTGAACACGATATCGAGGTGAGTGTTTGAGCGATGAGGTCCTTTAAGTAACTTGCGAGGCCCCTCAAAAAGGAGGCCCCTAAAAATGTGAGGCCACTGCGCGTGCATCAAAAGAGACGAAGTTGCCTTATGGCAAGTCCTCAAGTTTCTTAAAGGGCTCTAAACCTATCTAACGGGGCACTGCTTTAGATAGATTGGGAGCCCCTTAAGAAAATATGGATTGAGTGATGAGGCCCTTTCATTTGCTTGAGAAATATGTGACGCTGCTACATGTCAGCTAAATTGACGGAGGCAGTATCAAGTGAGGCCCTTTATATTTCTTTTCATTTCTCAATTCGCAGATGCAGATTCAAGAGTGGGCGAACATAACCTCTTTTCTGTGCGCGTTGGGTGGCGTTTGTCTACAAAGGAGACCTTCAACGGTTTGGTCACATCTACATAGTCACGGTGAGTAAGAAAACAACGTAGACGTTTAAATATTAGAAACAGAAAATTTTTATCTCCCCCTGCGGTGCGGGAATTGAACCCACGACCTTCACGTATCGCGCGTGCTGCTCTTACCAACTGAGCTAACCGCAAGTTATTGTAGGCGATGAAATTTTTCTGCTGTATCAACCGTTAGCCTTTCGGTAAGTGCCCTCTGCCGAATATGTTTATATCTACTTATCGGCCCATGGTACATTCGTTGCAGAAATGTTTGAAAACCACGGAATCGAAGACACCTGGCATCTTAATCGATTTTATTATTTTTATAGTACTATACGCCGCACTAGCGAACTTTAAATATTAGAAACAGAAAAATTTTATCTCCCCCTGCGGTGCGGGAATTGAACCCACGACCTTCACGTATCGCGCGTGCTGCTCTTACCAACGTAGACGTTTATTATGCTGTACTTGTCGCCCTTAAGCTAGGACCTCATTACCACTTAACATCAGGTGGGATGAGGACAGTGTTGAAGTGTAATATAAAAAAAAAGACAAAGTAGCACGAGCAAGGTGGAGTGACAACCTTATTGTTAGATATATGAGAGAGGTAGGGCATTGTGATTTATCGCTCGAACTGGAGCAGCCCGACTGGTGAAATACCTCCACCTTACAGAAGACCGCAGCCAAATAACAATCACTTCGGTGTTGTTGTGTTCCTGCGTGTGAGTAAGGTTTCCAGAGCTCCTGGGGGGTGCTACATTAGTCGCAGGGGTCAAGCCTTCAAGGTAAAGACGACAAGTCCAGCAACAGATTTATTATGCTGTACTTGTCGCTCTTAAGCTAGGACCTCATTACCACTTAACATGAGGTGGGATGAGGTCAATCTTGAAGTGTAATATATATAAAAAAATAAAATAAATAAGGCTGAAAAACGAAGTATTGTGTATTTCACGACAGCAAATTAGCGCAAAATCTGTTGTGTGTTTTGTATGTAACAATAACAATACATATTAGAAAAAGAAAATGCTTATCTCCCCTTGCGGTGCAGGAATCGAACCCACGACCTTCACCAACTGCCTTCTGCCTGGGTTTGATTCCCGCACCGCAAGGAGAGATAAAAAAAATCTGTTTCTAATATTTAAAGTTCTCTAGTACGGCGTAAAGTACTATAAAAATAATATAATCGAATAACAATACATACGTACAAAGTAAATAAAAAATGTTTATTTTTTTCTAGATGCAAGAAAATACAACGTCTTAGCAAATAGTTCGCAAGAAGTCCAGTACTGTCCCGTAACACAGTAAGTATTTGTATTTGGCCCGTTTTTTGACACGCTTTTATTAGCTTTACTGAAATCTTGGAATCTTAATTTGACACATTTCCCTGTCTCCGATTAGAATGGAATTTTGCACACGCTCCGAGTTCTGATGACAATACAAGACTAGCTAAGAAACGTCATTAAAAATCCAATATGGCGACCGCCCCAAGATGGCGGACTAGTGGTTTAAAAATCTGATATTGATTGACGACAGGGGTAGCGCAGTGGCTAAAGGAGGCGGCCAAAGCGTAAAAGGTCCCGGGTTCGATTCCCGGTCAGGTCAATTTGGAAGACGAACTTTTCTAAATTGACTTGGGTCTGGGTGTGCTGGGAAGACGCCCCCAGTTAGTATCCGTCGTCTGGTGCTCATAGTACAAGGGAAAACCTTAGTTTGAGACCAGGTCATTATGTGGTTGTCTGGCGCATTTAATTTATTTATTAATATGGGTATCGAATGAAAGGTTTTGCTGTCAGGAATACAAAAATGTAGTCACGTGATTTACGACGTCCAAATGGCGGACAGGCTATTTGAAATGCACCCCCATGATATGGGTATCAAATGAATATCAAATTGTTGTGTTGGGTAGTCCATTAATCGAGGAAGGCTTTAGGCTATATAACATCACGCTGCAACCAATAGGAGCGAAGAATCAGTGGAAAATGTGATAAAAACGGAGATAGTTAGGCCTAGTATGCGCCACACGAGTAAATTTTATCGCGCTCTTAAGAAATGACAAATTCAATGCGTCAGCTCCTGATTGGCTGAAAACACAAGTGCGGTGTGCTATTAGCCAAACAACAATATCGAAACTTTTGTCGTCTCATGCGATAAATTTGACGTATTGCGCACGCTAGGCCTGAGTGTGATAGTACGCTTGCGAACCCCTTGCAGGCAGAGGTTGATATAATTCAAGAGTGAAAACGGCAATTGGCTACTTGACAGTTTTTGAAAAAGTATTGTAAAATGTGCGCCCGTTCATTTTATATCCCAAGCAATTCGATTTATCTGGAAATAATCTAAATAACTAGAGAAAAATAAGATTTTGTGTAACACATTTAAAAAGTGCGCGAAAACGCGTAGTCGCGTCCGTGCTGCAATTATGACGTCAACGTCCTAGACAATGAACCGATACGCATAGGAACGACTTAATTAAGATAAACGGAAAATGTTTCAATAAATTCTTTATACGATTAGAGACACAATAATTCAATTTAATCGGTAAAATAATCATTGTTTTTAATAATTAAAATAAATACTTTTCGCCGACAGCTGTCATTTCCGAATTGCAATGGTGGTTTCCGTTTCGGTTCTTTTGTTCCACAGATAAAAAAAGTAAAATTTATTTTGCAAAAATAAAATACTAACTATGCTTTTAATTAAAAAGTAAAAATGTAAAATGATTACTTAACTAATAAGCTAACATATCTAACACTTTTCATATTTTATTGTTAACACTGTCAAGTAGCCAATTGACAAATTCATGACTATCATTGCTTGTTACGGAGAGAGAAGATGTATTCACGATCAAGTTGAGATGCGGCAGGCCGTTAGAGATTTGGCAGTGCTGTGGTGGTAATGGTTTTACTGCTTCCCACAGCACCGCTGTTTAGGGCGATGAGGTTCAGGAGTTTTAGTGGGTACGCCTGCCCTTCTGGGGGCAGGAGAGTCCCACACACGCCACCAGGGTTGCCGGAGCCAATTCATCCAAATCCCCAAAAATCCTGATCGAATTCCCCAAATTTGGGGATAAAAATCTGCTGATTCCCCACAAATTCCCCTCAAAAGTTTTTTTTTAAAATAACAATAATAACAATAACATTTATTTATTTGCATTAAATACAGTGTGATACAGGAAGATGTTACAAGTCGTATCTTGAGTTGTATTTGACCTGCAAGCAGGTGTGCAAACAATAGTGTCATTTTAGAATTATCTTAAGTACCTACATATTTAAATTTAACCATTGATATATTCGTTGACACTATAAAAGCATTTTTGAAATAGCCACAACGTTAACGCTTTTGTGAAAACCTTACCATCTAATAATTTAATCGAGTCAGGTAGTTTATTAAAGAGGGTGATCGACATGTTATATAAATTTTGTTTATATATGTATGCATGGCAAGGGGGCTGATACATCAAATTTTAATATTTTGGCCGCAGTTGTCTGGAAGAAACCTCCATTTGTTTTTTATAGTAATTTGGATGTAATTTTACAAAAGAGCAAACTTCTCGTATGTACAAACAGAGCAAAGGAAGAATATTCAACTTCTGGAAAAGCGGTTTGCAACTGTCTAAAAACCATGCGTTACTAATGGCTCTAATGCATTTTTTCTGTAATCTAAATGCTCTATCGACTTCTACTGAATTTCCCCACAGTATAAGACCATAGCTAAGATTTGATGATACGTACCCATGGTAAACTATTAATGCGGCTTCGGTGGAAATTGTCTGCCTTAATCTTTTAAGCGCGAATACGTAGCGGTTTAATTTGTTGCAATGTGGTCTTTCCAGTTTAAATGCTCATCAAAATTAAGTCCCAAAAATTTTAATTTGTTTACTTTTTCTATCGGGGTTTGATTGTATTTTATTTCTTAATTTTGTGTTTTAGTGTTATATGAACGTTATAGATAGATAGATAGATATACTTTATTGCACAAAATCTCCACAGAAACAGGTTTTACAGAAAAATCATAGTACAATTTAGGCGGTCTTATCGCTAGAAAGCGATCTCTTCCAGACAACCTTAAGGTAGAGGAAATAGTAGATGGCGAGAAATGGGTACGGCCGTGCAACATAAATACAGTTTTTATTTTAGAATTATTTCGTAGTTTAACATGATAAACATACATAAACTCATAAATATATAACATTATAAATATATACAAATAAATATATATATATACAAATAAACATATTTAACATATATAAAATCAAGTAAAGAGTTTTGACTCAAAAAAAATAATAATAATAATAACAATAATAATGTTAATAAGTAGGATAAGTGTATGAAAATTACTGACAACCAACATGCCCAGCTGGAATTATAGATAGAGGACATAAATTAACATTCATTAAGTGAGAGGAAGTACGATTTAACCCTGAGTTTAAAAATGGGAAGGGTCTCAGATAATCTGATAGATAAAGGTAAAGAATTCCATAAGCGAATTGATTGGATAGTGAAGGATTGGGAATAATATTCAGAAGAATGAGTAGGAAAAGTAAGGAGAAGTTTACGGGAGGACCGCATGTCACGTTCCTGGTTGAGCTGCAAGAAACGGAATCGTTCTTTAAGATAGGGAGGAGCAAGAGGATTAAATAGAACATTAAATAGGAGAGATAAAACGTGAAGGTCACGGCGTCGACGTATAGGAAGCCATTTAAGCTGAGCTCGAAATTCAGAGACATGGTCATACTTGCGTAGGCCGAAGATGATGCGGATACAAAAGTTTTGAAGACGCTCAAGCTTGTCAAGAAATATCTCTTTAAGGTTTGAATAACAACAGTCTGCATAATCAAGAATAGGCAATAGTAAAGCCTGCACAAGTGCAATCTTGGTGGGTATGGGTAAGAAGTTGCGTAATCTATTAATAGACCCAGCAGATGCAAACATTTTCCTGCTAACCTCTTTAATTTGACTATCCCAACTTAAGCAATTGTCAATATGAATACCCAAATTTTTCACAACTTGACTGTAAGAAATCGGGACACCGTCAAATAAGATTGGAGGCAGAGAATCCCAATCGATTAGACTAATTAGCCGTGATCCGCCAACAATAATAACCTGCGTTTTAGCAGGGTTAACTTTGAGACCAAACGACCTACTCCAGTTGGATATACGAGTTAGATCAGCATTAATTACATTAACAGCGTTCGGTAAATCATCAAGGCCACCCTGCGAATACAGTTGGAGATCGTCTGCATACAGATGGTAGGACGAAGTAAGATTGCATGTGATTGAATTTATAAAAGTAGCGAAAAGAAGAGGAGATAAGACACCACCTTGAGGTACACCGGCAGCAATATCACACCAGGCGGAGAAAGAGTCCTCAGCACGAATGCGCTGCCGACGACCATATAGATAACTATGAAACCAGTCAATTACCATTGGAGATATGTTAAGAGAACGTAGTACACCGAGAAGGATGTCAAAGTCCACAGTGTTAAAAGCGTTGCTAAAATCTAGCAGTGCCAACACCGTAAGACGTCTACTGTCCATGCCATGTCGAATGTCATCAACAATCTTGACCAGGGCCGTTACCGTACTATGACCAGGACGGAAACCAGATTGGAAGGAATTAAGGAGATTATTTTTGGAAAGGAAATGGGTAAGCTGCTGATGAACACTACGTTCAAGGACCTTTGATAAGAAGGGTAAGATGGATATGGGACGATACTCAGAAAATGATGTGGGATTAGGTTTTTTAGGTAGTGGAATAACTTGAGCATCTTTCCATGCAGATGGAAAAGTACTCGTGGAAAAGGAGTGGTTAAATATGGCAGTTATCAAAGGGGTAAGGATATCAAGGAGTGGAATGATCATATTACGGCTAATGTCATCGACACCAACCGCATTGGATGCAATGGACAAAATGTTCTTCTTAACATCACAATCTGCTAACTGACTAAAGACAAAAGATGAGTAGTCTGGTATTGGAAGAGTTGAAAGTTGATTTAAAGTATTTGTTTTCAAGGTACTATCCATAGTACCAGACGAAGAGAAGTGCTTATTTAAAAGATCGATGTTGGCATCTTTGGGAAGCGAGTCAATGTTTTTTCTTCCAATTCCCAGCGAATTTAAAAATTTCCAGACTTTAGCCGGACTACCATTTTCTACGGATTTGTGAATGTGGCGTCTTTGGGCGTCTCTACACAATCTATTGCAGCGATTTCTGACCAACTTGTAGTTTTCGCGGTTACGTTCAGACGGATTCAATTTAAATTTGGATGCTGCCGCTCGTTTCCTATCCCTCAAAACTTTCAATTCCTCGGTAAGCCAAGGTGCAGGAGCATGTTTCATCCTTACAGGGCGAACTGGGGCATGCTTGTCATAAAGTTGAATTAACAATGAGTTAAATGTGCATATTTTGTCATCGACACTGTCTACACTGTGAATAATAGACCAATCAGTTTCCAAGGCATCCTGACGTAGTGCATCTAAGTTCATACCACCAAAATTGCGCTGAAGAACTACTCTCGCCTTAGATTTAGGAGGACGGACCTTGTATGAAACATAAACAAGATCGTGATAAGAAAAGGCATCAGCTGGACATTGGCCATGCTTTGCCACATGATCTAACGAGGAAACAAAGATCAAGTCAAGAAGAGATGGGGCACAATTAGGAAAGAAGTGAGTAGCATTGAGAGGAAGTATATTCAAATTACAAGAGTCAACCACAGATCTAAGGCGACGGGAACGGAGATCATGTTTCAGAAGGCACGTATTGAAATCTCCCATTATAATAGTGTGGTTATAAAGAGGTGTCAGGTCTTCTAACAGCTTTTCGAGCGAAGAAAAGTAGTCCACTCTTAAGGAAGGACTGTAGACGACCCCGAGAAGCACTATTATTCCATGAGTTTAGTTTTAGCTATATTTATTTCAAGATTGTTTGATTTCATCCATTGTGCAATTGCCGATAGAGTTGTGTTTATAAAATGCTCGTAAAATCGCTACTTTGACAGAAACAAACACAACTTTTTAAAACTTGGATCTACTAATTAAGTACAAACAACAACGAACGAAGCCAATGCATGCATTACATGTTCAATCATTCATTTATCAGTCACAAAACAAAACATTTAATAAAGAAGAAAAGGAAGGGATGTGCCGTCATATCATAAGTACTTGAGCATACTTAATAATTTAAAAAAATGTTGTTATCCCTACTATACTCCGTAAAATATAGCTTCTTAGAATAAGGAAAGTATAATATATCTATGTATAGCTTGATCTCTGCGACATAAGTCAAACTGACATTCCTAGGGTGGCCATGATATAAAAAAGTCGATCGATATTATCGACATTTCTTACTATTATCGATGCTAAAGTAACATTTAATTGGGTTTAATTTAATTACAAACGTTACTAAATAAAACGAATATTTGAATATAAATTACATTTATTCTTGTAAAGGAGTAAACCCCAAATCCATATCTGGATCCGTTTCTGAATCGCAAGAACAATCTTGTAAATTTATTATAAACTTTTATTCGCATATATTATCATTATGTAATTATTTACATAATGATAATATATGCGAATAAAAGTTATGATAATGTTATGATATTAAAATTAAAATATACAATAACATTTAAAAAAAATAAATTAAGTTTTATTTGAAATACCGATAGTTTATAGTCAGTGGTCACGTTGATTCATCGCCCATCATTATGTAGGTCGGCATGCCCATAAAGTATGACATTTACAGGTGTTGTCTGTACTACTATTAAATTCAGAACTTCTTAGGCGTGATTTAACTGACAGCTGTCGCAGAGATCAAGCTATCTTTTACGGAGTATAATATTTTAGATGCGAAAGTAACTCTGTCTGTCTGTCTGTTACGCTTTCCCGCTTAAACCTCTCAACCGATTTTGATGAAATAATAAATGGCGAAATATTCTCCGATGAGAATATGATGTCAAAATCCCCGCATTTTCCCCACATAATGCCAATCCCCAATAAATCCCCAACCATCTTGAGATTCCCCGCAGTTTGGGGAATTCCCCACAGATTGGCAACCCTGCACGCCACTCTCCCTCGGGTGGCGGTACAGTGCGTCACGCATTTCTTCCCGTAAAAAAAGGCCTTAAGAGGTTGATAAAATTCAAGAGTGAAAACAGCAATTGACAAATTAATGACTATCATTACTTGTTAGCGAGAGAGAAGAAGTATTCACGATCAAGTAGAGATGCGGCAGGCCGTTAGATAAATAGATAAGATTGATAATAGATAAATATTGGACAACATCACATACATTGCTCTGATTCTGTGGTAAGTAGCTTAAGCACTTGTGTTACAGAAATCAGAAACAACGACGGTACAACAACACCCAGACCCGAGTCAATATAGAAAAGTTCGTTTCGCATATTGACCCGGAACCTCGGAGAGGCGACGCCAAAGTCTGGCCCGCGCGCCTCTCGGCTAAGGAGGTCGACAGTCAGTTAGAGGTTGATGCAATTAAAAATGTCCAGTAACACCCAGCGCCTACCTCCCAGGTTCATCGGGCAACTCCTCCGGCTGCTCCTGTGCAGCAACGAGCGCTTCGGGCACCAGATACAGACGCACGTCAAGGAGCTGGTCGGGCGGGAGATGTCGCCGGCCCTCTACCCGATACTATTCGACCAGATCAAGGCCATCATTGATAAGTTCTTCGATCAACATCAGCAGGTAGGCTCTAGATCAGTGGTTCTTTTAGTCATGATGGACCATTTTACCAAATATTTCGCACCTTCAGAATTATAGTGACCTAATCCAAAAAACTAAATATAAGGGAAACAGCCAAGAAAGATCGTGTTTTTACGTGCGTGCAGCCGGCTCCATCGAATTATAAGAGGTTGTCACGTCAGAAACGAAGTATTAATAGATTTTTTATTTTTATAGTACTTTACGCCGTACTTGCAAGAGCAGCACGCGCGATACGTGAAGGTCGTGGGTTCGATTCCCGCACTGCAAGGGGAGATAAAAATTCAGTTTCTTTATCTTCTTCTTATATATAAAAATGAATCGCTGTTCGCTAGTCTCGCTAAAACTCGAGAACAGCTAGACCGATTTGGCTAATCTTGGTTCTGAAATAATTGTGGAGGTCCAGGGAAGGTTTAAAAGGTTAGAAACTAAAAAAATAGGCGTTACGAAGTTCGCCGGGACAGCTAGTAATATATAATTATCTCGTTTGTTCCAGGTGATGCTAACAGACATAAATACTCAGTTTGTGGAGCACACTATATTCATAATGAAGAGTATATTAGACAACAAGAAGAGCGGTCAGCCGTCTGAACATCTCAGCACTACCTCCATAGAAGGACTAATGCTGGCTATAGTAAGGTAATTAAATCCCAACTAATATTATGAATGCGAAAGTAACTCTGTCTGCCTGTTACGCTATCCCGCTTAAACCTGTCAACCGATTTTGATGAAATTTGGTATCAGTATACGTTGAACCTCAAGAACGGATATAGGCTTTTTGTTAGAAAATAAGGGTGGGGATGTGGGTAATATCACATTTGAAAGTTTAAAAATGTATTTTTAAGTTAGAGATATGAGCTTTGGCACAAATATAGCTCGAAACTTGGATTAAAATATAGACTACTTTTTGTTTCGAATATTAGGTGAGATAGGGGTAAAACCGACCGTGAAAGGATGTAGTCCACGCGAGCGAAGTCGCGTGCACAGCTAGTACATAATTTATGTAGTTTAGTACTACAGTTTTTTCCCGCAAGCGGTAAATCGTGAAACCGCGAAGCCGCCCGAAACGCACGCACTGCGGTTAAAAACCGCGACGACATTATAAGTTCTATGGACTACAAATATAGGTGCAGTTTTTTCCGCTAAACATTTTATAACTAGCTTACTAGCGCTTCCTAGCGATAAGACCGAGATAAGACCTAAATTGTACTATAATCAATCTGTAAAACCTATTTCTGTAAAGATTTTGTGCAATAGAGTATATTTTATTTATTTATTTAAAAACTTTATTGCACAAATAGGTACAACAGGTGGACTTAATGCTAGGGGCATTCTCTACCAGTCAACCCTTGGGTCATGCAGATAGTTTGTATATGGGTGCGGTAACAGGGGAGAAAAAAGAAATAATTTTAAACAACAATAAATTAAGCATTAAAAATAACATTACGGTATCTTTTAAATATATGATAATAATACACATACTATATACATGATTTAGAATATAATATATAAAATATGAAGGTATACTTAGATTTACGTAATATTGATAATTTATATATAAAAACAAATATCTACATAACAATAAATTCAGAAGATAAATAAATTGGTTCAGCAATTGACAAATTCATGACTATCATTACTTGTTAGCGAGAGAGAAGAAGTATTCACGATCTTTATTTTTAAAAATTCCCTTAGTCAGGGATTGTCGGGTATCAGCAATATTACATCGAGTTATTATATCTATCTATCTATAACAAAACGCGGTTTTAAAATCAGTCGCGGCAAAAAATCATCAGTGCGGCCGCTACCATTAGTTTCTTTAGTAACAAAATCGGCGGCTTATGCCCGGTTCCAATATTCGAAAACAATCCGTTCTAGCTACGGATAGTAAAAAAAAATACGAGGCGTAAGCGAAATACGACTGATGACAGCTGGTATGAAAAGTAAATTATGGAACGGTATTAATGACTCGTAGTCGGTTGGAGAAAAACGGATAGTCATTTTTGACACATTACGAATCGTAACTGTGTTTGTACACGACTTTTACAAATTTTATTGAACAAACTTTTATAAAATATAGCAAAATTTTATGAAACGCTCTACCTATGTTTGTTAAAATTTGCTGTTTTTTTATTGACTGCAAGATTGACCTCATCCCACCTGACGTTAAGTGGTAATGAGGTCCTAGCTTAAGGGCGACAAGTACAGCATAATAAATCTGTTACTGGACTTGTCGCCCTTACCTTGAAGGCTTGACCCCTGCTACTAATGTAGTTACTTAATTCGATATCGGGTCGATTTTTAACCAACTTCGAAAGAAATGGTCGAATTGAGAAACTCCTCTCAATTCGACCATATATATATATTCATATTTATATGTGTTCGGGCATAACTCTGTGGTTTGTGAACCGATTTTGAATTTTTTTTTTTAAATTTAATACTTTTTTCAGGTACGTCCGCCATTTAGATATGACAGTTCTGTCAGTGCATATCAAAACGAAGCTCTGTCAAGTGGTGGAAGCGATGATGAGGAGGAGAGACGACCTCGCCTTCAGACAGGTAAACAAAAACAACATTGATTATGCATTTTGTTACGTGTTTACAACAGGTTTTTTAGACATTCTGGCCCCGCCATGATGTCTAAAAAAGGCCACCTGTCATCGGGCGTACGAAAACTGCGCCAATGAAGCCCCTTCTAGAAAATGCCCGGTGGATGTCTAAAAGGGCAGTTTGGCAAACTCTAGCTCCGATAAAGATGATAATTCCTTCAAAAGGAGAGTGAAGACACATCTTGCGGGCCAGTATGGCGATGCTAACGGATAGGATATCGGTATCAAATCCGTTGTCATTGCGATGTGGGTTCCTCTCTGGCTTACCATCAGGCTGGGAGGAGCGAATATACAGAGCTACTAATAAAAAAAAACCTTAGATGGTTTTGTGAGACCATGTCAACACCATGTAGCTATTTAAAATCCCTACACCCCTACTAATCCCTACTAATATTATAAATGCGAAAGTAACTGTCTGTCTGTCTATCTGTCTGTCCGTCTGTCCGTCTGTTACTCTTTCACGACTAAACGGCTGAACGGATTTTGATGAAATTTGGTATAGGTATACGTTGAATATCAAGAACGGACATAGGCTACTTTTTATTAGAAAATAAGGGGGGATGGGGGTAATACCACCTTTGAAAGTTTATATGGAAAAATTTTTATTTTTGAAGTTAAAGATATGAAATTTGGCACAAATATAGCTCGTAACTTGGATTAAAATATAGACTACTTTTTAATTCGAATATTAGGGGAGAAAGGGGTAAGACCGACCATGAAAGGATGTAGTCCACGCGAACACAGTCGCGGGCACAGCTAGTATTATAAATGCGGAAGTAACTCTGTTACGCTTTCCCGGTTAAACCTCTCAACCGATTTTGATTAAATTTGGCACAGACAATCTTTAGACCTTGAGAAAGGATATAGGCTACCGCCCAAATAAAAGGTATTTTATTGCGAAAAAAAAACCCTATAGTCCACGAACGAAGTCGCGGGCACAGCTAGTATTTAATAAGAAGAATAATGGTGTATACGTCTGAATGGCGAATTGTTCTTGAATTGTATTTTTTCTGCTGTATCAACCGTTAGCCTCCGGTAAGTGCCCTCTGCCGAATATGTTTAGAACTACATACTTATCGGCCCGTGGCAGTTTATTTGTAGAAATGGTTTCGGCATCTGATTTTTATAAGTTGTGGGTTTGAATCTCACAAATGAAGGGAGATGAATTGTTTTATGTCTTTAAAATATGTGCCCTGTTAAATATTAGAAACAGATTTTTTTTATCTCCCCTTGCGGTGCGGGAATCTTCACGTATCGCGCGTGCTGCTCTTCCAACTGAGCTAACCGCAAGTTATCGAAGGCGATGAAATTTTTCTGCTGTATCAACCCGTTAGCCTTCGTTAAGTTCGCTAGTACGGCGTAAAGTAGGTACTATAAAAATAAAAAGTCGATCCGCCCTGTTGTCTATATTTTAATGTGTGTCTGTATGTAATTTGTAGGAAATGAAATTCCGCAACAAGATGGTTGAGTACGTGACAGATTGGGTGCTGGGCACGAGTCATCAGATCGCTCCGCCCTTGAGGGCTGACGCTTCTTCTATCACCAGGTAACGTTAACATACCACACCCTTAGTAATATGAGGGCATAACACAAAAAGTTTAATGGGAAATCGCATTTCGAAATTTCGAACTGTACCAAATCAGATTAATTTGTTAAACTGTTCCATGTACAGTCGCCGTCGGATATATCGGAGCAGACAAAGTGACCAAATACTTCTGAACAGTTAAAATGTCAATAAGCTCCATACACCACAAGTTACCATTAATATCTGAACATTCATTACTTCAGTAATATCTAAGCAGATGCCAATAACATCTGAACACTCATAACGTTACCTGTGTAGATGAGTGTTCAGATATTAATGGTAACTTGTGGTGTATGGAACTTTTTGACATTTTGACTGTTCAGAAGTATTTGGTCACTTTGTCTGCTCCGATATATCTGACGGCGACTGTAATACAAAATGTTTAATACTATTTCATTTGTATTTTTTTTGTGGTAGAAAGTTCCAAGACGATTACACAACGTATTATAACGATCTACCTCAGAATTATAAGGGCAGAATTCAAAAAGTCTTTTTCCAACATCGTTTAAGACCTCTTCAGTAAGAAGGTAGAAAACCAAAAAGTGTCAAATGTCAGTTCGAAATACAAGCCAAATTAAAGTGTCAACCAAATTATACCGAAATTAATAAACATTTTATTTATTAAGTTCAACCCACTAAAACTACACCACACTAAGATTCCACATACTTAGAATAAACATTGGTATGTTGCTCAGGTGCTGAGTATGTGGTATGTGGCCTGACTATCCGGCTCGAAGGACCAACTTCGAGCCGGATTTATTCACTTTTCAATCGTATTGTTCTGTTATATATTTTTTAACTTTATTTAACTTTAGCCATTACCATTTACCTTAGCCACTGCGCCACAGATGTCGTCAATTTTGACTTGACCTCCTTTTTTTGAAGTAGGCTAAAGATGTGAACGTTTTCCTGTAGGGAGTTGGACCAGGCGTGCATGGAGGCGGTGGCTGCCCTGCTGAAGGGTCTACCTCTGCAGCCGGAGGAGTCTGACCGCGGCGACCTGATGGAGGCGAAGAGTCAGCTGTTCCTGAAGTAAGTATTATGTGAAGGTTGAAGTGTAAGGGAGCGTACATAAATTACGTGAGGTGTTTTTTTAATTTTCTGACCTCCACGCCCCCCCCGTGGTGAGATTTCGTGAGCTTTTCTTCAACCCTCTTCTTCATCCCCCAATCTCACGTGAGATGTGAGATTTTCATAAATGTGGGTTTGTTACGTAAACGCATTGGATTGTTTGATTGTAGGTATTACAAATTAATATAAAGTATTTGCCGAACCCCCCCCCCCCTCTCCAATGTAAGATTAGATGAGATTTGACTCGACCCCCCCCTTAAAAGTCAAACGTAATTTATGGACGCCCCCTTATCTTAAAAGCCGAGGTGTATAATAATAGCTGCTGTGTGATACCTCCTATCATGTTATGCTTTCCTAGTACTTCTAGATATCATCAACTAATAAATTATATAATACAACTTTTTAAATTCATACAATAACTGTCTTCCTCTTCGCCTTGGGTACACCTATGAATATAATCTTTTTTGTTACCGAATCTTCAATCCTATGGTAATCAGAATATTTGGCTGTAATAATAGAGATTAATGTCAATTTCAGATATTTCACTCTCTTCATGAATCTGCTGAACGACTGCAACGAAGTGGAGGTAGCCGAAGGTCCAGGCAGGCTGGAGACGCTGCGCAACGCGACCATACAAGCGATGTCCAACTTGCTCAGCGCTAACATTGATTCAGGATTGATGCATAGCATAGGTCAGTTAATATATACTAATCTATTGATGTGGCAACGTCCGATAAAAGTTAAAGATTTTCGCGTTCCATTCTAAACATTTGAAATAAGTTAACGGGTCAAAACGCGACACCATTTTTATTTAGTAGTTAATACGAACTTTTGATTATGATTTTTTTGACATTACAACTGTTTGTTTTTTTTTACCGTAAATTATTTATGGCCGGCATGAACAAAGAAGTTCTTTATCTTCTTAAAATAAGAATAGCTTCAACAATCCCTTTATAACGTTGACCGGAGAGAAGAGTCTTCGGCCATAATGTTTTGTCTGTGTAAAAGTGTTACCAAATGAACCATAAGAGTTGGAGTGTCGATGTTATTAAAGATGGGCTTATACCCATCTTTAACCTTTACCCAGCCCAGCTATCTTAAACGTAGTGGCCCGCTGTACGCCAACGTATAAATGTATAACAGTATCTATAGTACGAAAGCAAGGATGTGGCAAAACGTCATATCGATAAAAAAAATTGATGTCTAAATCAAGATTTATTTTTAAATTTTGCAAATATAAATAAACCCTGATACATTATAATAGTAATTTGTTTTATTTTATGAACATTTTTAGTAAGAAAAACGAGTATCTATTATCATAGACAAAAATACATGCATAATCTTGCAACACATTTATTATAAAAGGCACTTCACTATTCATTTTATAACGTACTCCGTTGACTTCATATCAAGTCGTTGGCGCTCGTGGCAAGATAAATATCTCAAATAGAAGTGTTGTCTATGATTTTCTTTCTTCACCTTGAGTGAATCTCTCTCTATCTCTCTAGACGATTTGATTAAGAAAAGACGGCTCTTGTACGGTAGTAATAAATCATAACAAGTATGTTACGGTGAAAAGTAAGACAAAAGAATGAATGGTCAGTTATTATTCGTATATTTTATAACTTTTTATAGTTTGTGTAAGTTTACCTTTCGATATTTTACTTTTTATATTTTCGATAATTATATTTAATGATTATTGTACGAAAGAAAAAACAGACGAGCGCACGCTTGTAACGGCCGGCACTATGACACAATGACCTTGACACCTGTACGCTTACGACGTCACAGGTTTACTTGCATTGAAGTTGGTGGCGCTCGTAGCACTGAAATCTTGTTATTGCGTAGGGATGGGTGTTGCAATATCGAAGATCCTAAATAAATTATAAATTAACTAGCTTTCCGCCCGCGGCTTCGCCCGCTTGGAATTTGGTTATATTGCAGTATAAAGCACAACTATAAGAAAACTTCTCATTTCCACAGAAAAACGCTGGATACGATTAGTTGTTAAACAAAAACTGAATAGTACACTATATTATATACCTAAGTAGATGTAAAAATTAATTTAGTCGATAAAATAAATTGTACGTCATCCCTCATGAATTCCTCATTTTCGGGGATTCCTTATTGTATCATTTAGCTTCTAAATTTACATGTTTATATTCGTTTACAATATTTTACCTTGATTAAAACGCCACACAGCGCCATCTCCAATCCATCCATCAAGCAAACTATATTTTTGTTTTCCCTCGGGAATATCAGTTTTTTTTCGGGATAAAAGTAACCTATTATTTAATCCGGACTTCTAACTATACGTCTGCAAAATTTAAAAGCAATCGGTTCAGTAGTTATGTCGTGAAAGCGAAACAAATAAACAAACTCACTTTCCGATTTATAATATTAGTAAGGATCTTCGTGAAATAAATTAATTTTAATATTTATTATGTAATACGTTATTTTCAGACCGGAATTAACTGTCAATCATAAAATCTATGAATATTTGTATGGAACAAAACAAAGTAAACATGTAGGATTGTAATGAATGCAACTATCGGGTCACATGCGGTTACCCGCACTATGCGGGTACGCTTCCGCAAAGTAACATTGTGTTTCTTGGCTCCACACATTTTTATTGGATTTTGGTGGAAAAAATGAAAAATCTAGTGTGGCCTATATATTATTTTAAAGTCTGAGTCGCACCCTTAATAGTGATCAAAGTTTGAAGTTTTTATTCAGCAAGACGCGTGAGTAATCAACAAAATCATTTTAAAATAATTTGGCAACGTCTTGTGTAACTGACCTGCGCAACCCGCGGTCGGCCCGCTGCTACGCACACATAGACAACCATTATACGCCGTGCGCTCCGCAACTCAGCGCTTTCATCGCTTCACCGCTGAGTACCGATTTTATTTCATATTTGACGAACTGAATAATCATTTCCTGCTTGGTGCTTTTTAATTATTTCTTCCTATTACCTGCTTGAAAATATAATTCACGATGGCAAATACTCTTGGTTTGTGTAGTGGATGTCATAATAAAATTTCGAATAGAGATTATCTAACTTGCGCTTTTTGCAAACTTAAATACGACCTTGCTTGTGCTCAAGTATCCGAGAAACGCTTTTCCGCTATGTCCACTAACTTGAAAATTAAATGGAAGTGTCCAGAATGCTGTGCTAAACAGCCCAAGACGGACAATAGCAATACTCCTTTACGCTCGGAAGACCGCAATATAATACAGGATTCTTCAAAAGATTTTTCTGATGACGGTTCTGCAGCGAAAATCGATAATATTACACAGCGAAAGAAGACCTTGGCAAGTCCATCTCCAGCACTTACTAAGAAAGATGTTCGAGACATACTGAGGGAGGAATTCGAAGTTATGAGATTAGCATTGACGCAAGAATTTCATAAGGAGCTCAAGAATATGGTTCGATCCGAATTCCAATCTATTAAAAGCGAATTATCCAATTTAGAGCACAGTGTTGGGTTCTTGAATGAAAACTATGAGAACACTAAAAAGTCTATTTCTGTATATAGTGGCACCTTGGCGGCACTTCAAAAAGAAAACGCAGACCTAAACAATACAGTCCAGGATTTAAGAGTCAGACTACAGGTTATGGAGCAACATAGTCGATCAAGCAACATCGAGATACAGTGTGTCCCTGAACGAAAGCAAGAAAACTTAATTTCCACAATAATCCAGCTCTCAAAAGTAATAGCTTGCGATTTGAAGGAATCTGATATTCATCACTGTACTCGAGTGGCAAAGAGCAACAAGGATGATAAAAGACCGCGCACAATAGTTGCAAGGCTTGCTACGCCAATTCTTCGGGATACTTTTCTGGCCAAAACTATTAAGTTTAACAAGGCGAATTCAAATGATAAGATAAACACCAGCCACCTGGGAATGAGTGGCAACAAGTCTCATATTTACGTTCTTGAGCATCTCTCACTTATTAACAAGAAATTACACGCAGCTGCTCGTCAGATTGCTAAAGACAAGGGATATAAGTTTGTATGGATTAAGCAGGGTCGAGTTTTTATGCGAAAATCTGAAGCTGAAGAAGCCATCTATATCAGGAACCACGAGACATTAGGCAAACTCAAATAGTATTTTACAACTAACTCCTTTTTTGTGTGTATTATGCGTATATTTCGCTATAAAATTCAATAGTTTAAAAATATACTATCAAAACGTTAGGGGTCTCCGGACTAAAACCCATAATTTTCTTTGCAATATCTTATGTGCTGACTATGACGTGATAGTCTTAACGGAAACTTGGCTTCATAATGGAGTGCATGATGCAGAATTATTCGATGATCGTTACACTGTCTATAGAAGAGACCGCGAAAATACAGGTTACCATGCAAACAAGGATGGAGGAGGAGTTCTTATAGCAGTCTCCAATAAATTTTACTCAGTTCGTTATAAGGAAGGAGAAAGTCAATGTGAAGACCTGTTTGTCAGGGTAGAGTTAGGTCATCAATCATATGTATATTTTTGTGCTGTTTATCTTCCCCCTCCGCTAAACAAAGTTATATGTGAGCATTTCCTAGACAACTTTAACCGCGTATCTGACATTATTGAGAATGTATGCTTGATGGGCGACTTCAATTTGAATTGTGTTTCTTGGTCCCACAATACCGGAGGTGATAGTCAACCTATTATTCGAAATGGTTCTTCGTTGGGTCAACTTTTCATGGATTTTGTCTCACTCAACAATTTAACACAATTTAATATGGTAAACAATAGTAATAACAAAATTCTGACATCAGTGTTGGGGCTTCCAATGATTCTCTAGTTGGCATTGATTTGCACCATCCCCCACTGGAAATTATAATGAAGTTTAATTGTGATACGTTTCTTAAACCCAACAGCGTAGTAAAGCGTAATTTTTATAAAGCAGATTATGAAAAAATTAAATCCCATTTGAATGACACTGATTGGTCGGAAAGGTTTCTGGAATGTGACAGTGTTGACGACATGGTTTCAAATTTTTATAATATTTTGAACGAACTTATTTATGAATATGTTCCAAAAACTAGAATGCGTAAAGCGAGGTATCCTCCTTGGTTTAGTCCCCAACTAATTAAACTAACTAAGGAAAAAAATAAGTTACTTCAAAAATTTAGAGTCTTTAAAAACCCATTGGATGATATATCTCTGAACATTTTAAATAAACGGTGCAAAACATTAGCAACAGCTTGTTATAATAAATACATAAATAAAACCGAGGACTACATAAAAAAAAATCCTAAACACTTTTTTTCCTATTTAAAAAAAAAACGTAACAATTTTGCCGAAATGCCTCAAAGAATGACTCTGAATTCCAGATATGTTTCTGACGGATTAGGCATATGCAATTTATTTGCTTCCCACTTTTCATCCACGTTTGTCGATTCTCCTAATCATGACGTACCGCATTACAGGAATGATTTAAATGTTAATAATGTTGGAACTTTACATATTACGCATGATAGTATCACTAAATACTTTAATAAACTTGATTTGAACAAAGGGGCCGGTCCAGATGGTATTCCCCCGTATTTTGTTTCTGTGTGTGCTTCATCGCTGAGTTTTCCACTTTTCCTCATCATGAATAGATCCTTATCAGACGGCATTTTTCCTAATTTATGGAAGACTGCTAAGGTCGTTCCAATACATAAAAACGGCAATAAAGATGACATTACCAATTACAGACCAATATCAATATTGTCTGTCTTTGCTAAGTCATTTGAAGCCTTAATTTATCCCTTTCTGAAATCTCATTCTAAACAGATTCTTGTGGACGAACAACATGGATTTATTGAATCACGTTCTACTAGCACAAATTTAGTAACATACTATAATGAATTGGTAAATGCCGTTGATGCAGGAGACCGAGTAGACACGGTATATATGGATTTTGCGAAAGCATTTGACAGAGTAAATCACGCAATCTTACTCAAAAAGCTATCTCTGTATGGATTATGTGGCCCTCTTTTGGAGTGGTTTGATTCTTACCTCTCAAATAGAACTCAATATGTGGTGGTCAAGGGTTTTCAATCTGCATCATATACAGTTAAGTCAGGTGTACCCCAAGGATCTCATTTAGGTCCTTGGTTGTTCAACTTATTTATCAACGATATAGTGACATACATTAAACATAGTAGCGCTTTCCTTTTTGCCGATGATTTAAAGTTGTGTAAGTCTATAACATGCCCATCTGACTCTAATCTACTTCAGGAAGATCTTAACGCTGTTTTTGATTGGTGTGCTGACAATAAAATGTCTTTGAACACAAAAAAATGTTTGTTTATAACATTCACACGCAATCGTAATCTAACTAAGACTCAATATCGAATTGATGGATCAGTGCTTCAGGAAAGGAATGAGACAAGGGATTTGGGTGTAATTTTTGATGCTAAATTGACATTTCTACCGCATATGGATGGCATTATAAAGAAATCATCAAAAATGCTAGGTTTCATCATTCGCAACTGCAGATCTTTCAAAAAGCCACACACTAAAATAACCGTTTATAATGCATACGTTAGGAGTAATTTGGACTATTGTAGTGTTGTGTGGTCGCCTCACTATAACGTGCATCAACTGCGAATAGAACGCATCCAAAAGCGATTTCTGAAGCATATCACTTTCTCATGTGGACTCCATGAAAAGCTTTCAAAATATAAGGAACAGCTTATGCATTTTAAGATGAACAGCTTACTGACTCGAAGACAGGTTCAAGACATGATGTTTCTTTATAAAGTTATAAGAAGTAGGTTTAACTGTCCGCCTCTATTGCGATCTTTCAATTTCCGTGTCCCGAGACGTTTGCCCAGACAAACACAGGTGGGAGCCGGTTTGTTATGTCGGCCTATTGCTAAAACCAACCTTAAAAAATTTTCTGCGATTTCTAGATTATCATCTACTTATAACAATATCAGTCAGGATGTAGACATTTTTAGTGACAGTTTACCCAGCTTTAAAAGAGCTGCATTGATGATGTTTAAGAAATGAAAGGGTGAGTCTCTTGTTTTATTTTTCGCCCTTTCTTTAAAATATTTAATTTTGTAATAAACTGTTTTATATTATTAAGGATACATTAAATGTTATTTTTTTGTGAATGATGTGACACCTTAAAAGGTTGTGCATTTTTACTATGTAATAGACCATATTTTTATAAGGAACAATGTAACAACCACTGGATGTCCAAATAAATAAATAAATAAATAAATAAATAAATAAATATCACTAGCCTACTTGATATGAAGTCGTTGGCGTATGGGACATCAAAATATTTCAGGCGTTTTTGTTTTTATCTGTTTTAAAACACTATAAAGCCTGTTTCTTTTGGCGAAATAACAAAAATGGGCTTCAATCCTGTCCATCTTACAAAATTACAAGAGAAACAAATGTTTAATGCACCGTAAAGGTATTTAATTAAAGTAGGTACAATGAGTAACTTCTATAGAAGTAGTGGCGTTGATGGCACGAAAATCCTGAACTTCTATAGAAGTAGTTGGCGGTTATTAGGTTAATAACATATTCACATCTTAAATACTAGTTCACTAATCTATAATACATGTTCAGGGTAGAGATTCCTGCAGGCATTGTATTAGTTTTATGGATCACGTTTAAGACGTGATTGATAACATCCGATTTTGACGACCTCGGTGGCGCAGTGACTAAGGTAGGCGGCCAAAGCGCGAAAGGTCCCGGGTTCGATTCCCGGTCAGGTCAATTTGGAAAATGAACTTTTCTAAATTGAATTGGGTCCGGGTGTGCTGGGATGACGCCCCCAGTTAGTATCCGTCGTCTGGTGCTCAGAGTACAAGGGAAAACCTTAGTTTGAGACCAGGTGATTGGTGTGATTGTCTGACGCATTTATTATATTTATTTTATTTATTTATTCACATATACAACTCACCATTAAGCATAACAACTAACTTTTTCCACAGACCTGGGCTACCACCGCGACCTGCAGACTCGGGCTGCCTTCATGGAGGTGCTGACAAAGATCCTACAGCAGGGTACAGAGTTCGATACCCTGGCGGAGACGGTGCTGGCGGACCGCTTCGAGCAACTAGTGCAGCTGGTCACTATGATATCAGACAAGGTATGGTTGTGTGCCGACCTACATTACCTACAAGTCGACACAAATACAGCGTCAGCAGAATTGGCGTAGTAGACAACGCTCCATACGTAATGCACGATTGCCAATTAATACATCGATCCTACATCGCGATGTCAGAGTATCGTCGCCACTAACTATATATACAATAAACCAAGATTGTTAGTTGGACCTTGGTCCCCGAGTAAAATAAGTACTTCCATTTCTACTTTACTAAAAATTAACCTTTAAGAGAGGTAGGGCATAGCGATGTATCGCTCGAACTGGAGCAGCCCGACTGGTGTAATACCTCCACCTTACAACCAATCATTTCGGTGTTGGTGTTCCTGCGTGTGAGTAAGGTTTCCAGAGCTCCTGGGGGGTGCTACATTAGTAGCAGGGGCCTTCAAGGTAACGGCGACAAGTCCAGTAACAGCTTATTATGCTGTACTTGTCACCCTTAAGCTAGGACCTCATTACCACTTAACATCAGGCGGAATTAGGTAAATCTTGAAGTGTAATATAAAAAAAAAAGAACTTTATGACCTTGGATTAACGTCGAAAACTAATAAAAACTTTTAATATATCCTGGCCGTTAGGTTAAATTGCTATTCGTCATCGGATCTGATATATTTAGTCCTTGTGGTGGCGTCCAGTTACGAGAGACCTAAGTGATGTGTATGGTTTCAGGGAGAGCTGCCTATAGCCATGGCTCTTGCTAACGTGGTCAGCACGTCGCAGATGGACGAGCTGGCGAGGGTCTTCGTGACACTGTTCGACGCCAAACATCTACTGGCGCCGCTGCTTTGGAATATATTCTATAGGGAAGTTGAGGTGAGTCGGTAATGGACTGTGTCCACACAAGTTATATATGTATAGGTAACTTATTGACGACCTCCGTAGTCGAGAGGCGAGCGGGCCTGACTTTGGCGAGCGCCATCTCTGAGGTTCCGGGTTCGATCCCCGGTCGGGTCAATATGGGAAACGAACTTTTCCATATTGTCTCGGGTCTGGGTGTTGTGGTACCGTCGTTGTTTCTGATTTCTGTAACACAAGTGCTTAAGCTACTTATCACAGAATCAGAGCAATGTATGTGATGTTGTCAATATGTATGTGATGTTGTCAATATATATATTTACAATAATTAGCTACTTGACAGTTTTTGAAAAAGTATTGTCAAATGTGTGCAAAATAAAAACTGTAAATTACCAAAGACAAATAATATTTTGTGTAACACATTTAAAAAGCGCACGAAAACGCCAAATCACGTAACTGTTGAAGTTGTGACGTCAACGTTCTATACATCAAACTGATACGGGTCGGAACCACTTAATTTTATGAAAATATCGAATATTAATACATTGAAAATTTAAAAATAAATCCTTGATACGGTCAGCGACACAATAATTCAATTTAATCTGTAAAATAGTCATCGTTTTGCCACATTAAAATCAATAATTTTCGCTGCTGTCATTTGCGAATTGCAATGGTGGTTTCCGTTTCGGTTATATTTCGTACTAGCTGTGCCCTCGGTATATACCGTTTATACCGTGTATATATGTATTCATATGCATATAGTAAAAAGCAATTATTAAAATATTATAAACAGACACTTTAATTTTATTTATATGTACAGAGTATGTGTATGTGGAAAATATTGAGTGTCCAATACGTGTACGGTGACAGAAAATCCGTTCCTATTAAATAACACACAAAGAATTATTTAAAAAATTAACATTTTAACAGTAGCTTCACAATACATTTTTGATTGTATTGTATATGTACGCAAAAACTTACATTCCTTCATTAAGAAGTCAGAATGTCATAACTTTAACACGAGAAATAAACACAAACTTGCTGTTCCACATCTAAGACTTCATAAAATTAGCAATTAAGTCTGAAGATCTTTAATAAGCTGCCAGAAAAGATCACTGCATTACCTATGCATAGATTTAAGTCTCTGATCAAAAATTGTCTAATGAAGAAAGGATATTATAAAATAGAAGATTATATTAACGACAAAAATGTTTGGAATTGATAGCATTAATGATGTAAACTAGTCATACGCTATGTTGTTTATATGTTTTTTTTTGCATGTTACCATTTTTGTAAGTTTTTGAAAAGAGTAACTATCGAGTTTCTTGCCGGTTCTTCTCGATAGAAGCAACATTCCGAACACGGTGGTAGTATAATCTGATGATTCATAAATGCTTTTGTAAAAGTTTACATGAATAAAGTCATTTTCTATATTCAAACCAGCATTCCTTTTTAAACTGTCGACGCCGTATGTAAACGGCGGATTTACTTAAAATGCCTGCGACACATACACTAAACTAATCTCACTGTTCCCCTCAGGTGTCGGATTGTATGCAGACACTCTTCCGCGGGAACTCTCTCGGCAGCAAGATTATGGCTTTCTGCTTCAAGATATACGGGCATGGGTATCTGCAGTCGCTGTTGGAGCCGTTGATAACCGCCTTACTCGACCAGTGCGACGGACAGATGGATCTCAGTTTCGAAGTAGACCCAGCCAGGTATATATAAATACTAGCTGTGCCCGCGACTTCGTTCGCGTGGACTACATCCTTTTATGATCGATTTTACCCCTTTCTCCCCTAATATTCGAAACAAAAAGTAGTCTATATTTTAATCCAAGTTTCGAGCTATATTTGTGCCAAATTTCATATCTCCACCGTAAACACATAAACATTTTTCCATATAAACTTTCAAAGGTGGTATTACCCCCCTCTCCCCCTTATTTTCTAATAAAAAGTAGCCTATGTCCGTTCTTTAGATTCAACGTATACCTATAACAAATTTCATCAAAATCGGTTGAGAGGTTTAAGCAGGAAAGCGTAACAGACAGACAGAGTTACTTTCGCATTTATAATATTAGTAGGATTAGTAGGGATATTATCTTGATATATAAAAATTAATCCCTATTTCCCTTGGTAACGCCATCGTGCGCGAACGGCTTGACCAATTTTTCTTTTCTTTCATTTCTTGTGTTTTTTAATTGTAAGGAGAAAGTTCTTATGACAGGTAAAATAATTAAATAGTCGTCGTAAAGACAGGACAACCTCTGTCGGGCTAGCTAGTATACATAATATTAATAAAAATGTAAATGTAATACTATTAAGCTTAAAAGATAAATATGGAAGTTTTGTATTAAACTTAAAATTAGCTTTGTTTATATTTTGAAAATGTTATTGGTCTTGTTAAGATAAATATGATTGTCTTTTCCCAAGTTAATCATCCCTTTCATAATAACAATGTCATAGTCAATATTGCTTTATTCAAGTAGGTTACATATAACACATGGTCTACACATAGCTATAAGTTAGATACTGCTACTGACAGCACTGCCCTCAAACCCTCAGTACAAACACTTTGCATTGTATATAATGACGATTCAAAAGTACCACATGTAATATACTTGAATAAAGAAATATTTGTTTGATTTATTGATTGAAAATCTAGATTACGTTAATGCAAAGCCCATTATCCTAATTACACGTAATATTAATTTTCAATATTATTTTATACATGTTTTTGACTTTTTCTTTTGTTACCAGATTGGACCCGTCTCAAGACATCACTATGAATAGGACGCACCTTATAGATTTGACAAAGGAGGTTTTCGACCGTATCGTCAACTCGGCTGACAAGTTCCCGCCGCAGCTTAGGAGCATGTGCCACTGCCTTTATCAGGTGAGATTTGATAGTAATAGTTAGGTTTTCCGCAGGGTAGTGTTTTGGGACCGGTATTATATGTAATTTCAAATGGGGTTCTGCTGGGTAGTGTATTGAGCCCAGCATTGTATCTCATTATAAATGGGGTTCTGCAGGGTAGTGTATTGGGACCTATATTGTATCTTATAGGTTAGAGTTCTCCAAGGTAGTATACTGGAACCGATATGATATTGAAAATACAACAAAGTTCTTACATGTTGTGTAAATGGGGCTGGTTTTTTATGTATCATACAATGATACTCAGGTAATGTAAGTAGTACAAATAGTATTCCTCAAACTTGTTCCAGGTACTAAGCAAGCGATTCGCACAGTTCCCGCAAACAAGCGTGGGGGCGGTGGGCACCGTCTTGTTTCTAAGATTCATTAATCCAGCTATAGGTGAGTATTCTAATATTGTATTGTAGCACTTTTCAGATGAGAGTTCTATGGATATTTAAATAAAGGTCATAATTGTAATCAATTAATTTATTCATGTTGGTTGCAAGCAACACTTATGCATCGTCAAAATAAATACTTCTGCTCGCTCGCACACCATATTTTTAAGTTCTCTAGTTTTGAATGTTGTAAAGATTAGGAAAACTTTCTTTCCAGATTCTTCTCGGTAAGATTAGGTTCTGAACCGGCTGTAGCTTAAATTTTGGTCTATATTCTTATTGACGATGCATAAGTGTTAGAAAGAAAGAAAGAAAGAAACATTTATTACGTGCAGACATCACAACACAGCCATATGAGAAAACATAACAATAACAGTAAAGGGATGAACACAAAACAGAAAAAGAAAATAACAGAAAACATTACAAGGAAAATGAAAAATGAGAACGCTCATTTTTCTCCTCCTCGTCAACCAGGCGATGCAGACAATGGCAAGTCGTGATGTCCACAATAAAAGGGCCTCACTCAGTCATGGCCGACGTCGCAGGCCATGACGCTGGTTTTCAGTGGACCCTGCCGAGTGATATACCACGGACGCCGGCGACGTTACACAGTGTCATAAACTTACTTAAATATGATTAAAAATAAACAATAAATAATCGTATATTTATATAATAAAACATTAAGATACACAAACATAAGATGATCGTGTGTAGTCTCAATATTGTAAAAAACACAGCAGTATGTGGGTAGGTGTGTTCAATAGGTGTGTTACTTGTAACCAACATCAATAAATAAATAAATTATGATTATACCTAATTAGATCAGTCAGTATAAGTGAATGACTGTATGTTGGTATAAATAATAATGGTAACTGGTAAACCAAAGAGAGAAAAAAAGTAATAATCCAAAAAATAAATACTTATACTTATACAGTCAGCTTTCGCTTATATAGATTTAGATAAACGATTGAGTATTGAGTACCATCCCATATCCTCATGAACAGTATCGCCACAAGAGATGGGTATAGTGAACCGGCCGGTGCCTGCCGCCCTGAAGCGGGGGCTGATGCTCATGTCGAAGATACTCCAGAACATAGCGAACCACGTGGAGTTCAGCAAGGAGCAGCACATGTTGCCTTTCAACGATTTCTTGAGGGCGCACTTTGAGCAAGGACGCAAGTAAGCCTTTTAGCTGAACAATAAAATATGAAAAGTGTTAGATATGCTAGCTTATTATTTTCAGTAATAATATTACAGTTTACGTTTTTAAATAAAAGCATAATTTTCGCAAAATATTTTTTTTTATCTGTGGAACAAAAGAATCGAAACGGAAACCACCATTGCAATTCGGAAATGACAGCTGTCGGCGAAAATTATTTAATTTAATGTGGCGAAACGATCATTATTTTGTATCGCTAACCGTATTAGGGATTTATTTAAACATTTTTTTTTTAAATTCGATATTTTCATAAAATGTAGTCGGTCCGACCCTTGTCGGTTTGATGTATAGAACGTTGACGTCACAATTACAAAAGTCTCGTGACTTAGCGTTTTCGCGCGCTTTTTAAATCAACAAAATCTTGTTTTTCTCTGGCAAATTACATTTTTTCCAGATAAATCAAATTGCTTGGGATATAAAATGAACGGGCGCACATTTTACAATACTTTTTCAAAAACTGTCAAGTAGCCAATTGCCCAGTCAGGCAACGTCCATATTGTCTAATATTTATATTTGTCTACAGATTCTTCATTCAAATAGCTTCAGACTGCGAGAGCGTCGACCAGACATCGCATAATCTCTCCTTCATCAGCGACGCTAACGTGGTGGCCCTGCACCGGCTGCTGTGGAACCATCAGGAGAGGATCGGAGACTACCTCTCCTGCAGTAGGGACCATAAGGCAGTTGGGAGGAGGCCCTTTGACAAGGTGAGATACGATTAATAAATCAAAGGTCCAAAGTTATAAAGATCAAAGTTATTTTATTCATGTACATTTTTTATTAATTTTTTTAAAAACTTTAGTGCACAAAAGAAAGTACAAAAGGTGGACATAATGCTAGGCACATTCTTTACCAGTCAACCGTTGGGTCATGCAGATAGTTCGTTTATGGGTGCGGTAACAGTAAAAATTAAATCTGTGCTAATATTATAAAGGTAAAATAAATAAATATAATAAATGCGTCAGACAATCACACCAATCACCTGGTCTCAAACTAAGGTTTTCCCTTGTACTCTGAGCACCAGACGACGGATACTAACTGGGGGCGTCATCCCAGCACACCCAGACCCAAGTCAATTTAGAAAAGTTCGTTTTCCAAATTGACCCGACCGGGAATCGAACCCGGGACCTTTCGCGCTTTGGTCGCCTACCTTAGCCACTGCGCCACTGAGGTCGTGAGGTCGTGAGGTGAGATTACTAGAGAGCTAAAAATGTTACTTATACACTTTTTCACTATTACGGCACCCATTAACATACTCTCTGCATGACCCATGGCTTGACTGGTAAAGAATATCACTAGCATTAACTCAAACTGATGTACTTTTTTTGTGCAATACAGATTTTAAATTAATAAATAGATTGCAACGATAGTATAATGAGTACCAGAATAGAAGCGGTGTTGACATCTTTTCAGATAGCCTTTATAAATTTAAAAAAATATTTACTAGATTATTTTAAAAGGTAATTGACTTTGTCTGCTCAGTACCTGTAACCTATTTTTTTATATTTAGTTCGTTAATTGATATCTTTACCTACCTTTCTAAACACAGTAATACCTACATACACACTTATATTATAACTAAATTAATTACCTCACATTTGCAAGTCGTGGCAGCCTGTAAATAAATCTGCACTTAGTGTGTGTTATTTTTTAGTGTAAGATTTGTTGGTTGTCCTATATAAATAAATAAATAAAAATAAATAACTTAAAGAGTTTTATTGGTTGATTTGATTAAAGCCCGGTTCCAATATTTTGAAAACGATCCGTTCTAGTTACAGATAGTACAAAATTATACGAGGCGTAAGCTAAAAACGACTGACGGACGACGGAAAGTACATTATGGAACGGTATTAACGACTCGTAGTCGGTTGGAGAAAAATGAATAGTCATTTTTGACACATTACGAGTCGTAAAATATTGGAAACGGGCATTAGAACGCTAACCTCAGGAACTACTGGTGCGAATTGAAAAATATATGTTCCACTCATGTAAATATAACATCCCTTTTGTATTTTTCAGATGGCAACACTGTTGGCTTATTTGGGTCCACCAGAACATAAACCAGTGGAGTCGTAAGTTCTGTTTATTTTATCTGTTTAAAGCTTAGGCCGCACTACGGTTAAACTGCCGCAGATTTTAACCCTAGAACCGTACCTTGTGGTACAGCTGTTTGTGTTGCTGCTGTAACTGTGACTCACTGAGGGAATTTTTTAAAGAAATTAATATTTTAACAATAGCGTCTCAGTACATTTTCGACTGTATTTTGTATGTACGAAATAAATATACGCTCCTTCCTAAAAAATCAGATACCCACACCCAGATTTAATACAAGAAATAAACAAAATGCCTCCTCCACACTACTCGCGAAGTTGAACGAAGTTAGACGAATACGATAGTTTAGAGAGGCACTTCGACTCGCTTCGTGCTCGCCGCGTCATACTTTGCCTCGCCTCGGGCGAACTTCGCCGAGTAACTTCGCGAGTAGTGTGGAGCAGGCAATAGCTTGCCATCCCAAACTCAGACTTTATAAAAGTAGTAATTCCTTCATAGGTGGAATAGATTAGTTTACTTTGAACACTTCGGAAATAAATCACCTGAGTGATGTCACTTAGGTGATCAAAGTGAAATAATCCGTCACCTTCATTGTCTTAAAAACTTACTTGAGTACTTATTTGTTTCATCACTCATCAAAACCAAAACTATATGACTTGGTCCAAAGTGAGCTACACATAGCAATAAGTTAAATACTGATACTCTAAATGATCTGCTGAGTTTCTTACCGGTGTCTTCTCGGTAGATATAAGTTCCGAACCGGAAGTAGAATCACTTTGCATTGTATTCAATGACGATTCAAAAGTGTTATATGTAACCTACTTGAATAAAGAAATATTTGAGTTTGAATTTGAGTTTGTCGCGTTTCGCAAGCGGGAGCGTGGCACGAACGAGAGAGAGGCATGATCGGCCGAGCGATCGGCTCAGCGTTGACACTTCGAACTACCGTTCGCAAACCTACTTTACAGACATACTTGGACTTTGGCGTCGCGTCATCTCTGGAAAGAACAAACAGGAAACAAACTTTTCTACATTATCTCGGGTCTGGGTGTTGTGGTACCGTCGTTGTTTCTGATTACTGTAACACAAGTGCTCAAGCTACTTACCACAGAATCGGAGCAATGTATGTGATGTGGTCCAATATTTATATTTATTTATGTTTATACACTTTTTTTCGTTTACTGGGCGTGAAGCTCTCTAAATAATTGTAAAAATATGTTATAATAATATAGCATTTTTATTCCTAAACTTAGGGTTATTATACGTCCTTAAGTTCGGTGTGCCTCACAAATATTCTCACCCGGATAGATGTTTTAAAGTGGAGATGGGTTGGCCATATGTTGCAACACCCGAATAACAAATGGAGCAAGCAAGTCACTCTTTGGTATCCAAGAGACGGCCTAAGAAGCATGGGTCGTCCTGTCAAGAGATAGGAAGACGATTTGAAACTGACAGCCGGACCCCTCTGGATGAGAGTAGCAAGGGATAGAGAGTGTGCAGACCTACGACATTACCTACAAGTCGACACAAATACAGCGTCAGCAGAATTGGCGTAGTAAACAACGCTCCATACGTAATGCATGACATCGATCCTACATCGCGATGTCAGAGTTTTCGTTGCCACTAAGTATATATACAACAGACCAAGAATGGTAGTTGGGCCTTGGTCCCCGAGCAGATAACACCTAGCTCGGCAGAAGTACTTTCACTTTTAGTAAAGAACATACGTTCCTTACAGAGAGCATTGGAAACATTTGGAGGAGCCCTGTGCCGAAGGGCACACCGAAAATGTTTTGAAATAGAAATAGAAATAGAAAATATCTTTATTCATGTAAGCTTTACAAAAGCACTTATGAATAGTCAGTACAAGTAAAGTATTCTACCGCCGTGTTCGGAATGTTGGTCATGTCGAGAAGAACCGTCAAGAAACTCGACACTTACTCTTTTCAAATAAACCAATGTGTCCTTAAACTAGGTTTAATCAACAGTTTTAAATGAGCTTTCTCTTTCCAGCACCTCCGGTCTTCTGTTCTCTTCTTACGCGCGCTGGTCCTCAATAGACATGTCATCTACCAACTTCGAGGAGTTCATAGTAAAACATAACATGCATGAGAAGGAAGAGTTCAAGAGTATCAAGAGTCTGAACATCTTCTACCAGGCCGGGACGAGCAAGCTCGGGAACCCGGTGTTCTACTTCATATCTAGGAGATACAAGTAGGTTGATGTGATTGTATTTTAATATTTTACTAGCTGACCTGGCAAACGTTGTTTTGCCATATAAATCATTTTTAAGTAATTATCACTAAGGGGTATGAAAAATAAATGTTGGCCGATTCTCAGACCTACTCAATATGCTCACAAAATTTCATGAGATTCGGTCAAGCCGTTTCGGATGAGTACGGGAACGAACATTGTGACACGGGAATTTTATGTATAAGATTAAGAAGCCAACTGCGTAATTCATATTTTTTTTATTTCAAAACTTTATTGCACAAAAAAGTACAACAGGTGGACTTAATGCAAGGGGGCATTCTCTACCAGTCAACCTTTCGGTCATGCGGAGAGTTAGTTTATGGGTGCGGTAATAGTAATTATAATTTGAAAAGAGTAAGTGAAAGTGAAAGTGAAAGTATTTATTTAGCACATAAAAAACGATATAAAAAAAAAATATAATGTTACAAGAAGTGTCGAGTTTCTTGCCGGTTCTTCTCGACATGACCAACATTCCGCACACGGCGGTAGAATACTTAATTTGTACTGACGATTCGTAAGTGCTTTTGTAAAGCTCACATGAATAAAGATGTTTTCTATTCTATTCTATTATATTCTATTCTAGATCATCAAACACAAATTAAAATTGGAAAATTATAAGAAACTCTTAAACTAACTTATTAATAAAAATGTAATAATAAAAATAATCAAAAGAAAATGTAATTATCTATTCTAGATAGACAATGACTTAATGTGACATGGTACAGAGTTCACGAACTAACTGTCCGTTTCAGGATCGGCGAGGTGAACGCCGACCTGCTGATCTACCACGTGATCCTGACGCTGAAGCCGTTCTGCCAGCAGCCGTTCGAGCTGATCGTAGACTTCACGCACACCAACTCGGATAACAGGTTTAGGTACCAGTGTATATCTGTCGTGAGGCGATAGAGTGTTACCGCGACTGCGCTGGGGGGGATGCGCCACTAGATCCATACTAATGTTTTAAATGGGGGGGGGGGCACTTCAGTCTTACTATTATTATAAATGCGAAGGTAACTGTCTGTCCGGCTTTCACGCATAAATAGGGTATAGGTATACGTTGAACGTCTTTTTTTTACGCGGGTAAAAGTTAGTGTGTAGCTTTTATTTTTTTTTATATTGCACTTCAAGATTGACCTCATCCCACCTGATGTTAAGTGGTAATGAGGTCCTAGCTTAAGGGTGACAAGTACAGCATAATAAATCGATTACTGGACTTGTCGCCCTTACCTTGAAGGCTTGACCCCTGCTACTAATGTAGCACCCCCCAGGAGCTCTGGAAACCTTACTCGCACGCAGGAGCGTGCGAGTAAGGTTTCCAGAGCTCCTGTGTTCCTACACAACAACACAGAAGTGATTGTTATTTGTCTGCGGTCTTTTGTAAGGTGGAGGTATTTCACCAGTCGGGCTGCTCCAGTTCGAGCGATAAATCGCTATGCCCCACCTCTCTTAAAGCTATAGCGGGCTGCTAGTTATAATGTTGTTAATATAATTATAAGTATTCAGGTAAGTTTTCTGTCTGTTCAACATAAACTGTAAATGTATACTAATATTATAAAGGTGGAGAGTTCGTTTGTATGTCGGAACGGGCTTATGTTAGTAATGTTGATTAGAAATGATTTTTGTGTTGCATATTCCATTTATGCCCGGTTCCAATATTGTACAATTCGTAACGTGTTAAATTACTATTCTTTTCTCTAACCGACTACGAGTCGTTAACATATACATAACCTTTATTAATAATTAATAATTTATGTTAGTTATTTAAACTAACACTAGGATGTAAGCATTAATGTATACTAACACTAATTATGGAATTTATTTCTGAAATAAAATGATTTATTTATTTATTTATTATAACATAACGATACATAATTTACTTTCCATATCAGCTGTCATCAGTCGTTTTTAGCTTACGCTTCGTATAATTTATAACTTTCCGTAACCAGAATGGATTGTTTTTTAAATACTGGAGCTGGGCTTAGAGGAAGGTCTTAGGCTATATAACATCACGCTGCGATCAATGGGAGTTAAATATCAGTCGGAAATGTGAAAAAAACGGAGACAGTACAGACAGCATCATTCGTTTGTATACAACTCAGTACCTTGTCACATTGTTTATTTATAACGCACTTTAAGATTGACCTCATCCAAACTGATGTTAAGTGGTAATGAGTTCCTAGCTTAAGGGCGACAAGTACAACATAATAAAGCTATTACTGGACTTGTCGCCCTTACCTTGAAGGCTTGACCCCTGCTACTAACGTAGCACCCCCTAGGAGCTCTGGAAACCTTACTCACACGCAGGAACACAACAACACAGAAGTGATTGTTATTTGACTGCGGTCTTCTGTAAGGTGGAGGTATTTCACCAGTCGGGCTGCTCCAGTTCGAGCGATAAATCGCTTTATTAGGCTTTTTTAATTACGTTAACTGACGCGATGACGTACTATTTGCTTACGAGCATTAATGTGACAAGGTACTGAGGTGTATACAAACGAATGATGCTGATTGTACGTGCGAAGCCGGGTTGGGCTGCTTGTAGACTATAATCTGATTGTATGATTGGTCTTCTGAAAACAGAGTTGCCACCCGTCCCGATTTTGACGGGACAGTCCTTCGAAGACATTGTCCCGCGTCCCGAAGACCTGTCGATTTTGTACCGATTTTTAGTAATACACGATAGGCTCAATCAATTTATTCACATCACGGGTACCCGATCCAGTTACAGGCTACAATTATTCATAGTGGCTTGTCACAACAAGAAATATGTATGGAAAAATTAATTTTATGAAATAAAAACTCAAAAGAGGCATCATTCTCATTCATTTTCCCTAGTCTGTTTTATGGGTCATATTTTGATTGGACTTAAGTCCGAACGTCTCTGAGGGATGTCCCATCATTCCGATTTTTTTCCCCCTTAAGGTGGCAACCCTGTCTGAAACAATGGTTTGCTCCTGTCTGCCGAACTAAGGGTCGGTGGTTCGATGTCCAACTGAGTAAAAAAATTCGCATTATTAAAACGTATGCTTGTTGCATCGAATTTGATGTTGACCATTTCTGTGTGCGAGTTGCGAGCGACCCAGATGTCGTACTATCTCTTACTTATTAGGTACTGGGTTCGATTCCCGGTCAGTTTACTTCTTTATTTTTTCGTGTGTCCGCCTGTTACTAGTGTAAAAAAATAATGATTAAGAAATAGAAGTTGTTTTATTACATGAATATCATGCACCGCCATGTTTAAATCTGTGGGGTTGACTGGCTATATCAGTGCCAATAGGCATTAATTAATTTTAAATTAATGAAATGTTGGATAATGTCATATACCTGCATTGCTCTAATTCTGTAGTTGAGCACGTGTGTTAAAGATGTTGTAATGAATTATTACATAATTATTAATTTAAAACCCAACTCACGTATTTAAAAAGTTCAAATGGCGAAATTAATGCCTAGTAGCATCTACCAGTCAACTACACAAATTTAAGCGGAAAATATCGTGGCGGTGCATGGAACTCAATCAAACAAAAAACTCGAAAACGAATCGATATTGTCTTGGAGCTGGGTGTTGTGGTACCATTGTTTCTGATTTCTATAACACAAGTGCTTTAACCACTCACTACAGAATCAGAGCAATGTATGTATGTGATGTTTTTACTATGACAGAGGTACTCATAGCACTCTTCTTCTCTCCAGGACCGACTTCCTGCAGAAATGGTTCACAGTTCTACCGGAAGTGGCGTATATAAATATACACGCTTGCTACATATACAATTGCAACAGCTGGGTGCGGGAGTACACTAAATTCCATGAAGCTATATTGGCTCCGCTTAGGGTAAGAAAGAAATTACATCTAAATAATATGAAGGGTCGATTTTATTGTTTTTATAGTACTAAACGCCGTACTAGCGAACTTTAAATATTAGAAACAGTAAAATTTTATCTCCCCTTGCGGTGCAGGAATCCAACTGAGCTCAGTTGGTAAGAGCAGCACGCGCGATATGTTAAGGTCGTGGGTTCGATTCCCGCACCGCAAGGGGAGATAACATTTTTCTGTTTCTAATAATATGAAGGGTCCACTGCTCTAATGGTAAACGTCCTTTGTTTTTTGCTTCGATATATTTGGGTGTTAAGTTTATAAACGTTGTCCAAAATTCAGCCTTATTGCCGTGAATACCTGACACTGAGCGTTCTGGACGTGTAGTCAAATATCACAGGACTGTAAGTGATATTGCCTAGTTAATATGTAGTAGAAAAAGCTCCGTAACTATTATGCGTGTAGGTCGTGGGTCCGAGTTCCGCACTGCAAGGGGAGATGACATTTTTCTGTTTCTTTAAAATATTTAAAGTTCGCTAGTGCGGCGTAACACTATAAAAATTATAAAAACTATTCAATAGTCGAGGGTTGATAAGTAAAATTGCGATGTCACATTGCGTCATCTTTATGGAAAATACATGAAGGAATTGCTTTTTGACGGGTATTTAAAAGTATAAGAAAAAAAATAAAAATTTAATTAATTAATAATTACTCGTCGATCTTGTAGGTGAAACCTGGAGTCCTGATATACAGGGTTGGCCTACATTAGTATCCAGTCATACGCCACTGTGTACTTATAAATAGCTCACTTTTGTAATTTAATTTAAGTGTGAGAATTATTATTATTATTTTTATATTTATCTTAGTTCACTAGGCAGTCAATGTCTAATCAAATCAAATCAGTCAAAGTCAATTCTTTTCCTATTTTGGGCTTTAATTAACATTGTCCTTTTCTTCAGGGTAATCGCAAACTGGTCTTTATAGACAACCACAGTAGGCTCAGCGAGTTTGTAGACAGTGAACAGCAGAAGCTTCCTGGTGCAACCCTGGCTTTGGAGGAGGATCTAAAAGTCTTTAGCAACGCGCTGAAGCTGTCCCACAAGGACACGAAAGTCGCCATTAAGGTGAGTGGGACAAAGGTGATTCTTGTATAGCTTGGAGTAAGTTTGGAGACATAAATCCTCCTTGTGGAATGCCATGAGCCTAATTTAATAACGAGGAGTACGCATGGGGTAAAGGATCGTACGTGTAGTGCTACCGTAAAGCTTAGTTAATAAAGTAAGTGTTAGCAGTCTCCCTTGAAGAAGACCCTAAGGGACTGCAAAAAGAAACCTCCTACGTCACGTTTAATAATAATAAGTATATATATTTAAGAAACCAGGGGATAGCATTCTTCCTTGTAGCACACCCTTAATTAACTACTAAAAATAAGCCCTAGAGGAGAACCTGGAAATCTTAATTGACGCGCTGTAGCCATATTGAAATCCGATTTCGACGTTTTATATTATGACTATCTACCTGTGTGTGTTTCTCTCCAATGGGTGAACGGATTTTATTTTTGTTTGAAAAATTTAACTATGCTTAACGGTCAAAAATGGCCGTCCCCACAAAATGTCGGAATCCATATTTTGACACAACTCCCTCATGAAAGGTATCAAAAGTAATGGCTTTAGTTAAATAGGCCTAGCATGTGTATTACGTCAAATTTCTGGCATGAGACCACAAAGGTTTATAAACCGTTGATTGGTTAATAGCATACTGCACTCGTATTTTCAGCCAATCAGCAGCTGACGCACTGACTTCAATCGAGTTAGACGTTTGTGAGAGCGTGATAAAATTTAGTCGCGTGGCGCATTGTTGGCCTGGAAGCCTTCTCAAATTTGTCACAGTGTATAGTAATACATTGTTTTATCTTGTTTGTTTTTAATTCACATTTGAAATATATTGTACTCCAGACCGGCAAGTTGTAGCGCAATTTTGATTTATTTAAGACCTGGAATGTAACCTATCAATGAACACAATAAATGTTTTCATTGATTGACGACCTCGGTGGCGCAGTGGCTAAGGTAGGCGCCCAAAGCGCGTAAGTTCCCGGGTTCGATTCCCGGTCAGGTCAATTTGGAAAAAGAACTTTTCTCAATTTACTTGGGTCTAGGTGTGCTGGGATGACGCCCCCAGTTAGTATCCGTCGTCTGGTACTCATAGTACAAGGGAAAACCTTAGTTTGAGACCAGGTGATTGGTGTGATTGTCTGGCGCATTTGATTTATTTTATTTATTTATTGATTGATTGATACATTGTGACATATTTCAAATTCAAGATGCTCTATTACGTATAGAATGATGAAACTAATTTTCATATTTTACTGCGATTATAAATATTTAGTTTATTCTTTATGTCAGGTAGTAAATAGATTGAAATGTAATCGTCAGGTGGGACCTACAGCTCTTCAAATCACGTCTGTGGAGAAGACGAAAGTGCTTGGATTACCGGTGTTGCTGAATGACGTTTATTATGCTTCTGAAATTGATGAGGTGAGTAGTGTACCTGTTTTCGGGGTTCCAGAAGGGTATACATGGAACCCTATTACTGAGAATTCGCTCTCTGTCCATTCGTCTGTCTGTCACCAGACTGTCAAGTCAAATACTTCTTATTTCTTTTATTCAAGTAGGTTACATTATAACACTTTTGAAAACAATGCACAGTGATTCTACTGCTAGTTCAGGACCTGTATCTACCGAGAAGACACCGGTAAGAAACTGAGCAGATCAGTTACAGTAGCAGTTTCTAACTTATTGCTATGTATGTGTAGCTCGCTTTGTATGAGGTCATCAGAACGAAATCAAATTAGCAAGAAAATAATTACACAGTTGAAACTTAGTGAAAGTTCCGACTGTGTAATTAATGATGCATTTCTGTTGCCGCTATAACAACAAATAGCAAAAACAATTTAAAATAAATCTAAAAACATGAGACAAAATACTTAGTTGTATTTTTACTGTAATAATGATTAATAAAATAAAAATTAAAATATTTACGGGGAGCTCTCATATTAAAATCTAGACTTTATTGCCGTTTAAATTAACAACTGTTTAAAGATAAACGTAATAATCACATTACGTTTTATAATATCCAGGTGTGTTTAGTGGATGACAACCAGTTCTCTCTCTCTATCATCAACGAAGCCACGCCGCTCTCTTTCATCCACAACGATTGCGATAACATCGTCCAGTCTATCATCCACATCCGCAACAGATGGGAGCTGAGTCAGCCGGTGAGTTGCATGCAACACCTTAATATATATAAGGAAAAAATCTTAATATATAAAAGAGAGTGTTCCCGGCGAACTTCGTTTCGCCTTAGAGAATTTTTCCCGCTTTTCTGTTGAATTTTTTCATATTTGACCAAGGATCCCTAATTTTGTAGCCTATGTCAAATTGGAAGTATGTAGCATTCTATTGGTGAAAGATTTTTTTTAAATCGGCCCAGTACTTTTTGAGCCTATTCATTACAAACATACAAAAATAGGTACAAATCTTTCCTCTTTATAATATAAGTGTAGAAAAAACTGACTGACTGACTGACATCAACGCACAGCCTAAACGGCTCAGCCGTTTAGCCTAAACGGCTCAGCCGTTTAGGCTGTGCGTAGGCACTTGAAATTTGGAAGAGGCGTAGCTTAAGCACAGTAGGGGTGCACTAAGAAAGGAATTCCCGAAATTCCCATGGGAACGGGAATTAGCGGGAAAATTCTTTTGTATGAAAAATCTAAACCGCTTAAGTTAGACGCTTGAAATTTGGCATGCAGGCAAACTTAAAGCTTAGTTGCAACAAGATATTGCAAAATTCCCACGGGAACGGGACTTAGCGGGAAAAAACTGGAAAACCCTGTATTCCACGCGAACAAAATCGCGGGCACAGCTAGTAATAAAATAAAATAATAATAATTACACGAAAACACTTATGTTACCATACAGAAAGCAGCCATTTTAACACATGCAGAATTGTCAGAACTTTTTTACAGTTGAAATTAGATTCAGATATATCTTAGTACCTAGTCCATTTGTCAACTTTTTCCTCATTATTATAAATCGTGTTGGTAAGCGCATAACTAGATAACGCTTGACCAATTTTGACGACTCTTCTTTTTAAATGTACGTTGAAGTCCAAGGATGGTATTTACGGCGAGAAAAATTCGAATAATTACCGGGAAAACTCTGAAGACAGCCGCTTTTCTTTTCCAGTGCAAACGTTTTCTAACCAAAAATTTAGAGTCAAGTCACATTACAAATCTTTTTGACAGGACGGAATCTGTCGGGTCCGCTAGTTTATTATATAATTATTAGATAAACTAAAGGCTTTGCCTGTTAATTACCAGGACTCAGTAACAGTACATCAGAAGATACGGCCCAAAGACGTCCCCGGCACGCTCCTCAACATGGCACTACTGAACCTCGGCTCGTGCGACCCCAACCTGAGGACGGCCGCGTACAACCAGCTGTGCGCACTCACCGCTACCTTCCATCTGAAGATTGAGGGACAGCTGCTCGAAACATCCGGTAAGATATGCAGGGTCCTCTGCGATAAAAATGATATTTAAATTAAAATAATAACACACACACACACACACACATGAACAAAAGACGCGAAGGCGGACTCATTCATTCTTTTTGTCCCTTAATTATAATACGAATGGGAAGACTGGTTGTGAACCAGGGAATCTTAGTGTGAAATGCATCGCCTCCGTTTTTCCCTGTATTTGGAAAACGTTCTTTGTTTTTTTTTGTACAAAACTCAACTTTATTGCCTTGCATAGTTGGGATACTGAGCGTTCTAGACATATGTATAGTCAAATATCAGATACGTTTTTATCTCAAGACTGAAAGCGACATTGCCTATTTTGCAAACGAGACTAGTAGCTGCATGAATGAAGTGATCGGATGATGTTGATTACTTTGGACATTTTTGGACATTATAGATAGATAGATAGATATACTTTATTGCACAAAAACTTTACAGAAATAGGTTTTACAGATTGATTATAGTACAATTTAGGCGGTCTTATCGCTAGAAAGCGATCTCTTCCAGACAACCTTAAGGTAGAAGAAATAGTAGATGGCGAGAAATGGGTACGGTCGTGCAACATAAATACGGTTTTATTTTAGAATTATATTAATTGTATAGCATGATAAACATACATAAACTCATAGATATATAACATAATATATATATATATATATACAAATAAACATGACATTCATCATTATTGCTATAATATATAAATCAGTTTATTTTTTATTTTTATTTTTTTATATTGCACTTCAAGATTGACCTCATCCCACCTGATGTTAAGTGGTAATGAGGTCCTAGCTTAAGGGTGACAAGTACAGCATAATAAATCTGTTACTGGACTTGTCACCCTTACCTTGAAGGCTTGACCTCTGCTACTAATGTAGCACCCCCCAGGAGCTCTTATTTTGAATAATGGGTTTAGTATAATGACCAGTACATTACATCTATATAGAATCACAATAGCAAGTATAAAATAAATTAAAGGTTTTAATTCACAAAATCCGCGGTGGTTTAGCCGTAGGATTTCGATCAATTCTACCCCCAAGGGGATAAGAGAGGTAGGGCATAGCGATTTATCGCTCGAACTGGAGCAGCCCGACTGGTGAAATACCTCCACCTTACAGAAGACCGCAGCCAAATAACAATCACTTCTGTGTTGTTGTGTTCCTGCGTGTGAGTAAGGTTTCCAGAGCTCCTGGGGGGTTCTACGTTAGTAGCAGGGGTCTAGCCTTCAAGGTAAGGGCGACAAGTGCAGTAACAGATTTCTTATACTGTACTTGTCCTTAAGCTAGGACCTCATTACCACTTAACACCAGGTGGGATGAGGTCAATCTTAAAGTGCAATATAAAAATATAAAAAAATAGGGGATGAAAGTTATAAGTAACACTGTGCGTACGATACTGTTAGTTATTAAATAAATTTGACCAAGTTTGTAACAGGTTTAATTGTTTGCCGCAGGATTGTGCATACCGTCGAACAACACGATATTTATTAAGTCAGTGAGCGAGAAACTGGCTCACAACGAGCCGCATCTCACGCTGGAGTTCCTCGAAGAATGCATACAGGTGCGACATCACATCAGAGTAGATACTTGCATTTTGATGTTTGTTGTTATGTTCATGTCGCAGGCATATTGAGTAAATCCGCCGTTTACATACGGCGTCGTCAGTTTAAAAACGAATGCTGGTTTGTAAAATGCCGAGGACAAAATGTCATTATGTATAATGACGCGGCAAATTGAAGTATAGCTTGACCAAGCTAGGGTGACCATACAATTTGGTTTGCAAAGGAAAGTATAATTGAATTTTATAAAACTAAAGAACTGTAATTTAATAGTGTCAAAAATATGTAATGTTTCAAATATATATGAAATCCCTAGTAAATGACTTTCCTACTGTTTTATTTTTTAATGATTATAATATTATTACAAATGAGCTGAGACATGGCGCTTCGCCGCCCGCTGCCGCGGCACGCTCGCTCGGCTTGCGCTTCACTTTATTCACTAACCTAACCTAACCAATGGAATCGTTAATTACTTCAATTAACTTTAGGTTAAGTAATTGATATTCAATAAAAGTCCTTTTTGTTACTTGAATATTTTAATGAAGTAGGTCTAATTTGTCCAAACATTGTTTTATTCATGGTCACCCCAAAACTACAACAAACTGTTGTCATTTTGCCTGATTTTGTATTCGGCATATTACATATCAGCGAGCGTTTTTAAACTGACGACGCCGTATGTAAACGGCGGATTTATTCAAAATGCCTGCGACATTCATAAGGACGGTGCAGATTCCAAAGTATGTAGTCAGATTTTGTATGTACAGTCGCCGTCAATATATATTTGTTTATTTTATTTATTTATTCAAGTAACAAGACTCATTTTAGTTCGTTATAAAAGACTTAACCTATGTAAGTACAGTCGCCGTCAGATATATCGGAGCAGACAAAAAGTTCCATACACCACAAGTTACCATTCATATCTGAACATTCATTACTTCAATAATATCTGAGCAGATGCTAGTCAATAATTTCTATACACACAACTCACCAATAATATTTGAACACTCATCTACACAGGTCGCTAAATGAGACACATGACGTGCGTGACACATATTGACGTTATGAGTGTTCAGATGTTATTGGTTAGTTGTGTGCATGGAAATTATTGACTAGCATCTGCTCTGATATTACTGAAGTAATGAACGTTCAGATATTAATGGTAACTTGTAGTGTATGGAACTTATTGACATTTTAACTGTTCAGAAGTATTTGGTCACTTTGTCTGCTCCGATATATCTGACGGCGACTGTACATGCCACAGCCAGGGTTGGTCAGTATATCGCAGACGGCGCTATGGCCGTTATGGGTCTTCAGTTTCCCATAGCGCTGTCACTGGGCGATGAGAAGGTGGGTGGGGTTTTAGTTAGGGTCAGTGGCGGCCTTAGGGGGTGGCGAACAGGGCAATCGCCCAGGGCCTCGCTCTTGTAGGGGCCTCGCGCAACAAGCAAGCAAATAAAAAAAAGTTATTAGGAAGGATTTACACTTAAAAAAGTCCCAAATAACAGTTTTAATATTGTACATCTCTCTTTTTATTAAAATTGAAAATCTTTTAACGTAAAATATTTTTATACTAAATTTATTTTCCATAAAATTTCCTGTCAGTATTACAGACAATTCCGTAAATTTAGTATGTTACAAACCAAACAATCAGACCTATTTTTCACGAAGTACAAAGGGCATCGCAAGACCTGCTTGCTAGGGGCCTCGCAAAACCTGCTTGCTAGAGGGGCCTCGCAAGACCGGCTCGCTGGGGGCCTCGCTATAGGTAAGGCCGCCGCTGGTTAGGGTAGTTCTCGCTGCTGCGAGCGGCGGAGTCCCACACACGTCGCCGTCGTCCCTACGGCAGCGGTAAGGTACGAAAAGTATTTTCCCACCTCATAAAAAAAGGGTTGGTCAGTATTTGAATGACTGTAGGTAGATAACTAAAATGAAACAGAATAATTTAATCTCATTCAATAGTCAAAGTCAATATATTTTTTTATTCACATAGATTACATTAGTAATACTTATGAATAGTCTCTATATAAAGCAAATGAAGCTACCTCCGGTTCGGAACCTATAACTAAAGAGAAGATACCGGCAAGAAACTCAGTAGTTTTTTTTTACAAATGAAAGCTACACTTATTACTAATTTTGCACTAAGACACACATTGCTGCGCGTGCTGCTCTCATCATGCGGCGCGGGATTCGAACTCACGACCTTCACGTATCGCGCGTGCTGCAACTTACAACTGGCCAAACTACAAGTTATTCTGGGAGATGGTTTTTTTCTGTAATATTAAACTCTTATGCCCTGTTCCAATATTTAACGATTCGTAATGTTTTAAAAATGAGTATCCGTTTTTCTCCAACCGACTATGAGTCGTGAATACAGTTCCATATATGGTTTATGACGTTTATTTTTCTCAAAAGATTACATTGATCACTTGTAGAGAAAATAACATTTTACATTAGGTATATTATATTAGCGTAAAAAACGCGCGCGCGGAACAAAGTGGGTAGGTATACATCAAAACAGTCGTGTACCGATGTGCCTATGACCAAACGGGCAGCTCGAGTTGTCACACCTCTAAGGCTCTAATTTACTTTCCATACCAGCTGTCATCAGTCGTCTGTAGTCGTTTTTAGCTTACGCCTCGTATAATGTATAACTATCCGTAATTAGAACCGATCGTTTTTTAAATATTGGAGCCTTATTAGTCTTTGGTAAGTTCCCTCTATTGTACGAGTTTAAAACTACTTATATTTACTAGTAGATAATTTCCTTTTTTTTAAATATTCTAACATACATTTGGTGTTCTTTCAGGGTTTCAGAGGATCAACTATAGAGCTGAAGCATTTGTGCCTAGAGTACATGACGCCGTGGCTCGCCAATTTAGTCAGGTGAGCTTAATGAGAAATAATTTTACGGGCACCTTTTTATTGATTTGGGCGACAGGAATACTGACTGAGTTACAAGTTGCCCAAGCTCACTTATTAAATTTGTGACTTACCTATTATTGAGGTTAGCTTAGTCTTTTTTGATGCCCGATTAAATGGAACTCGTGTTTAAAAAAAATGATTACTTTGACAGTAATTTCCTTGCTTATTCGCAAGTTAATGTAAACATTTACAGCACAATATCAGTTCTTATGCGCACGATATAATGGCGATGCCAAGTACAAGGGTTGTATTCAGACGTGCTTCTGATACCTTCAATATTTTTTAAAACGAATTCTAAGTTAGCAATATTTACTTGACCATGTCAAAATTTGTTAATTTTGATTCTAAATTAATGAATTGATTGTAAGTAGTCAGTTTTGATAAATTACAATTTTTTTATATTAAGATTGACCTCATGTAACTTGATGTTAATAAAAAAAATGTGGTAATGAGGTCCTAGCTTAAAGGCGACAAGTAGAGCTCTCTGCTACTGGACTTGGCGCCTTTACCTTGAAAGCTTGGCCCCTGCTACTAATGTAGCAGCCCCAAAGAGCTCTGGAAACCTTACTCACACGCAGGAACACAACAACACAGAAGTGTTTTTTGGCTGCGGTCTTCTGTAAGGTGGAGGTATTTCACCAGTCGGGCTGCTGCAGTTTGAGCGATAAATCGCTATACCTCTCTTAATACGCCAAAGTAATAGACAATGGAAAGTTCGTTAAGATATATTATATACGACATCTTACTAATATTACAATCGCGAAAGTTTATAAATGTATGAATATATGTATGTTTGGTACTCTTTTACGCAAAAACTTCTGACTGGATGTTGATGAAATTGATGAAGTTAATAAGATAGACGATATACTAGATTAGCATTTTTATCCCTAAATAACGTAAATAAAGTCACCGAAAATGGCTAGTCAAAAATATAGCATAGTTTTATACTTTCAATCCAGATTCTGCAAGCCATCAGACGAGTCCCGGCGCCAGAAGCAGGTAGCCCAAATCCTGGAGAAGTTGATCACCCTCACTATTGAGGAGAGGGAGATGTACCCTTCGGTGCAGGCCAAGATATGGGGCTCCATCGGGCACGTGCCCGAGCTGATAGACATGGTGCTGGACAGCTTCATACAGCGGAGCGTCAATTCTGGTTAGTAAACTAGTAGGAACCAAAGTAGAACTCTTCAGAAAACCCGTATCAATTTTAGGAAATTATAATCTTGGACCCGTGATCCATCCTTGAAGAAATCCCACGTTCATGTCATAATACAAAGTTGGAGTTATTATTTACCCTTGCATAACACCCATGTTTGAGAGAATAATCTTGAACACATGATCCATCCTTGAAGAATTCCCACGTTTATGTTATAATACAAATTGGAGCTATTATTGACCCTTGCATAACACCTATGTTTGAGATAATAATTTTGGGCCCACGATCCAGCATTGATGAATTCCCACGTTCATGTCATAATACAAAGTTGGAGCTATTATTAACCCTTGCATAACACCTATGTTTGAGATAATAATCTTGGGCTCATGATCTATCCTTGAAAAGTACTCACGTTCATGTCATAATACAAAGTTGGACCTATTATTAACCCTTGCATAACACCTATGTTTGAGATAATAATCTTGGGCTCATGATCTATCCTTGAAAAATACTCACGTTCATGTCATAATACAAAGTTGGACCTATTATTAACCCTTGCATAACACCTATGTTTGAGATAATAATCTTGGGCTCATGATCTATCCTTGAAAAATACTCACGTTCATGTCATAATACAAATTGGAGCTATTATTGACCCTTGCATAACACCTATCTCTACACTTCAACCGGTCCAAGATGCTGACCACCAGAAAATGTTAAACCTTATATTTTGAAAAATGAACATATAACTAGGTACTAATAAAACGAATTGAGTAGTGAGTATATACACTGACAATTTTCAAATCCAAGATAGCCGTCATTAGAAAATAGCGAAATTATAATAATAAGTATAATCAAGGCAACAGTTTGTACTCATACTACTGTGATGTCGTAAATATAAGCATTAAAAAGTTTTAAATTCATACATTTTATTTTTTTATCCCTTGCAGGCCTGGGCTCCCCAATGGTCGAAATCATGGCGGACACTGCGGTAGCTTTGGCATCAGCCAACGTACAGCTTGTGTCCAAGAAAATCATTGGACGAATGTGTCGGGTAAGTTTAAGTCGAGCCTAAAGCCTAATAAAAATGAGTTAAGTTAATGTTTTAATGTTATTAATTTTCAAAAGACCACATTTGGTGATGTCTTGTAAAGTAAGGAAAACTTAATACACTGATAGAACTTTTGAAGATATATTTTTAAACACAAAAGTATTCGTTTTCAAATAGCAGTAAATAACGTTTAAATACGTTAAGAGAATATATATTTCATTTCTTTTTGACTTTCTATATTCCCTACTAGCCCCGGCTTCGAACACGTGAAATGATAAATAATAAATATTGGACAACATCACATACATTGCTCTGATTCTGTGGCTTACCACACACTTGTATGCTTACACTTGTGTTACAGAAATCAGACACAAAGACGGTACCATCCATCGTGGTAAATTAATCTTAAAACAGGTGTACATATAAACCTTTCTTATGAAACATTATCTATTTACAAAAACCTCATGCATATCCGTTGCGTAGTTTTAAAGAATTATTTGAGTAAAAAGATGGCTGGCACATACCTCATGCTTGTGAACAGGCGCCACCTTTGGGGACAGGTCTGCTCCAGCTTACCTCTTAAAATAAATATTTAATGTTTTATTCATTACACATACAAGTTAGATACTACTACTGTAACTAATCTGCTGAGTTTCTAACCGGTGTCTTCTCGGTAGATATAGGTTACGAACCGAAAGTAGAATCACTTTGCATTGTATTTAATGACGATTCTAAAGTGTTGTTATATGTAACTTACCTGAATAAAGAAATATTAGATTGATTGAATATCGGGCGGGAACGACTTTGTTTTATTCTGTGTAGTGATGTGTACATGCCGTTATGTTATCTTAAATCTGTTTTATTTATTTTTGCTCGGTTTCTCTTTTTTGTTTATTTTATGTTTTTTTTTAGTTTTCTACTTGTTTCCCTGCAGGCTCTTACCAAACTGCCCAATAATATCTTGAGTCCTGTCACTGCGATCACTGTGAGTTTATTTTTGTTTTGTTTTTTTTTTACTGGTTTTTCACTTCATAAACTTAAAAAAAATACCGTTCAATTGACCATCCTATTTAATTTATATACAAATTGTTTCATTGTGTTTTTGTGTTTATTATGTGTATATGTCGCAGTCATCTGGTTTAATCAGCTATTTGATTGGATCACTAGCGCGTTCATTGAATGACGACGTTTAATTGAATGACTAAAGGACAACTCGTCAAATTGTTTAATATAACGTTCAACTTCTTGACTAAACGTCATTTAGCAAAGTCGTTGAATGGGATATAGCTGACAGACGTGACATAACACACCTTAATAAGATTTTTTAATATGTTTTAACAATTTTAAGTCTTAAGACAATTAGGCTAAAAAAATTTTTTTTACGAATAAGTCACTTTATATCTCAATTTCACTCTAAAAATTATCAACACAGTGCTATTCGATTATATCTGTACCAGCTGTTTGACGCCATCTTTGTTTTGATGAGCACTAACGCCGCAGTGGAAAAAAAATGAACTAAATTACAATCACCTGACTGATTACGTCCGCTATGTTCAAAGGGCTATGTTACAATCCGCTAACTTGTTGGACGTTCAGTGAGTCTTATTCATTCAACGTTCGGCCTAGTCATTCAATTAAACGTCGTCATTTAATAAACACGCTAGTGTTTCAATCAAATAGCTGTTTCAACCAGATGACTGCGACATATACATATAATTGATTATGGTTTTGAATTTATTTAGATTTCAATTCAATTGAATTAATATGAATTAATTTAATTTGTATTCAATTAAGTGGTTATAGGTTCATTTAATTTCAAATTTATTTCATTTGAATTGGTAGTTTATCGTATTCGTGCGTATCTGTTGATTGTGTGCTTTACATTTGTGTGTGTTTTGGTGTCAGTATTCGATTTAAGTTGGTATGACAGGAACTCTTCCATGTTTTTTCCGTTCACTGGTATCATGTAACCGTGTTTTCCCTATCTGGTTGCAGGTGGTGGACAAGACTTGTCACGCGCCCACGGCAATGCTGGAGCAGCATATGATGTGGGATGACATCGCCATACTTGCTAGATACTTGGTGAGTGCCATTTCTGTAGGTTTATAGTAATACTTGTGCAAGATTGCACCTTGTAACATTTTTATAGTGTTTTTTGTGCGTTATGTTTTACTTTTTATATTTTTACTGATTATGCTAATCATAGCACTAATTGGCTACTTGACAGTTTTTAAAAAAGTATTGTCAAATGTGCGGCCGTTTATTTTCTAACCCAAGCAATTCGAATTATCTGGAAAAAAATTAAATAACCAGAGAAAAATAAGATTTTGTGTAACACGTTTAAAAAGCGCGCGAAAACGCCAAGTCACGTCACCGTTACAAACATGACGTCAATGTTCTAGACATCGAACCGATACGCATAGGAACGACTTAATTTAGATAAACGGAAAATGTTTAAATAAATTCTTAATACAGTTAGAGACACAATAATTCAATTTAATCGGTAAAATAATCATTGTTTCAGCTGTAATTTCCGAATTGCAATGGTGGTTTCCGTTTCGTTTCTTTTGTTCCACAGATAAAAAAAGTAAAATTTATTTTGCAAAAATAAAATACAAACTAAGCTTTTAAATAAAAAATAAAAATGTTAAATTATTACTTAACTAATAAGCTAACATATTTAACACTTTTCATATTTTATTGTTAACACTGTCAAGTAGTCAATTAGCACAAATAAAAAGCTGGTTTTTCGGTAAAAACAAGCAAACTATATTGTCCAGATATTATTGGTTTGTTGTGTGTTTAAATGTTATTAACTATATCTAAATATTGATGAAATAATGAATGTTCAGATATTAATGGTAAATAGTAGTATATGGAACTTATTGACATTTTAAACTGTTCAGAAGTATTTGGCCAGTTTGTCTGCTCCAATATATCTGACGGCGATTGTACTGTTCGGTATTGTAAAAATATTAACCTACTTTCAGTTGATGCTGTCCTTTAACAACTGCTTGGACGTTGCGCGCCACCTGCCGTACCTGTTCCATACCGTGACGTTCCTCGTCTGCTCCGGGACGGTGTCTATGCGCGCCGCCACCCACGGCCTGGTCATCAACATTATACACTCTCTCTGCACTTGTAACACGCCCAGCTTCTCAGGTTAGAACTAAGAGTTGTCGTGTAATGCAATCCCGAAGATTCTCGTGTAATGCTATCACGAAGATTCTCGTGTAATGCGATCCCGAAGATTATCGTGTAATGCGATCCTGAAGATTCTCGTGTAATGCTATCCCGAATATTCTCGTGTAATGCAATCCCGAAGATTCTCGTGTAATGCAATCCCGAATACTCTCGTGTAATGCAATCCCGAAGATTCTCGTGTGTTCAGGATGAGAGATCTCGTGTTAGTTTTCGAATAGCCCAAGATTAGTCAACGAAAAAAACATGGCTGAATTGCCATCATACTAACTTGATTTGAATATCGGTACCAAAACACACAAATGTAAAGCACACAATAAATTACATAATAAAATTGCATAATGTTTTTTTATAATAAAAACAATATATATATGAACTTAAAAAAACACATTTATTTCCTCGCGCAAAGAATGATACTGTCTGGCGTTGTTGTTGTTCCACATAATGCCAGAACTCGATCCGGTTTTCGGATCCGGTATATAAGTACCGGATCCGTTAGCCGTAAATAGATTCTGGATCCGTCGGATCGCTGGATTCTTTGTTCCGGATTGCAATTCCTTATTTTAAAACACACATCTTGCGGGCCATTATGGCGATGCTAACGGATAGGATATTACGGTAACAGATCCTTTGTCATCGCGATGTGGGTTCCTCTCTTGCTTACCATCAGGCTGGGAGGAGCAAATATACTGCGCTACTATAAAAAAAAAGCACTGCTCTCTCTTCTTAACAAGCTTGCTTTTTTTCAGAGGAAACCCAGCGTGTCTTGATGCTGTCTTTGGACGAGTTTGCGTTGCCCAAGTTCTATCAGATGTTTGGTATCTCTAAAGTGAAGTCCGCTGCCGTCACCGCCTTTAGGAGCCCTTATCAGAACCGGTATGCGAACGAATGGTGAGTTTGGTGAAATACATACAAAAAAAAATATATAAACCCTACTTAAACTAACTCTCCGCATGACCCAAAGGTTGACTGGTAGAGAATGCCCCTAGCATTAAGTCCACCTGTTGTACTTTTTTGTGCATTGAAGTTTTTAAATAAATTAGTGCCGTCTTATAAAAAGTAGGGTTAAAACAAATAGTATTTTTTTATATTGCACTTCGAGATTTACATCATCACATCTGATGTTAGGTGGTAATGAATTCCTAGAATAAGGGCGACAAGTACAGCATAATAAATCTGTTACTGGACTTGTCGCCCTTACCTTGAAGGCTCGACCCCTGCTACTAATGTAGCACCCCTCAGGAGCTCTGGAAACCTTACTCACACGCAGGAACACCATAACACCGAAGTGATTAATTCATAAGTACTATCTTTTTAGTTGTTTATTTATTTAAAAATTTGATTGTACAAAAAGTATAACAAGTGTACTTAATGCTACGAGCATTCTCTACCTGCCAACCCTTGGGTCATGCAGATAGTTAATTTATTGGTGCGGTAACAGTAAGAAAGAACATGACCTGTATGGATGACAACAAAATAACTAATTTAAAATACCAATGAACTGAAAACTATACATATTTTAAGAGCTTTTCTATTTTCTCGGGTCTCGGTGTTGTGGTACCGTCGTTGTTTCTGATTTCTGTAACACAAGTGCTTAAGCTACTTACGACAGAATCAAATCAATGTATGTGATGTGGTCCAATTTTTTTTTTCGTTACAGCCGCTTCGGCGAGCACCCCCATCAAGTTTGCTCAGAGTCGAGCTCGACCAGCGGAAGCGTCGCCCCGCCGGTCATCGCCCCCACTCACACGGACCGAGAGAGATTACCGCTCCAGTCGCTGGAGACGATAGCAGATGCGCTACTTGAGATCATGGAGGCGTGTATGACTGATATCCCGGATTGCGATTGGTTGACAACGTGGTAAGTTAATGGAGCTAGTATCGACCCCTTAGGAACACCAGAATCTTCATAATGTAATAAGTGTTTGGAATAACACAGTCACTGTGTGATTTCTATAGAGGATAGGTGTTTTCTATCACGGATATACCGATTTGCGACTGGTTGATTACGTGTGGACCTAGTTTTGACCCCTTAGGCACCCCAGAATCTTCATAACATAGTAAACCTCAGATAAATAAGTGGAAAACGCAAATGCAATACTCACAAACTTTTATATTTGTATATGTGATGGTAATTAATGTGACTAATTTATCAGATTGCGATTGGTTTACGTCTTGGTAAGTTAGTGGACGTATCGACCTCTTAGGAACAAATCCAAATCCGTATTACTTACACAGACGTTATTTGTATATATAATGGATTATTTTGGTTCTATGCACATTATAGTATTATTCAGCTAAGAAAAGTTGTGTCCGCTCAAGTTTCAATCAACAACAATTCAAATGAAATTTTTTAATGAAATCTTGTCGATGCAATTTTGTCTAATCGATAGTACCTATTTTTTCAGCAAATGTACTGAATTTAAAATCAATTCAAACTTCTAGTAGTAATAATTTATAGAAAAAGCATTGCGCATTTCTTTCCACACTGAATCCTATAAATTTAACTACTATTTGTCAGGACATCTCTAGCGAAGAGTTTCGCCTTCTGCTTCAACCCGGCTCTACAGCCGCGAGCCCTGATAGTATTCGGTTGCATCAGCAAGAATGTGACTGACGATGACATGAAACAGCTGTTACGGATACTGGTGAAGGCTTTGGAGTCATTCAACGACCTGGCGCTCCTGGAGGCGTTGATCATGTGCCTGACTAGGCTGCAGCCGTTGTTGCATCCGGTGAGAGTTATTATTTTATCCCCGTCGTAAAAACGGCGTTGTTAGTTTGAAGTGTCTGTCTGTGTGTTTGCCTCTGGACATCCTTGCTCCCGAACGTATAGGATAGAAATATATTTACTGACTTTAACTTTCAAGTAAATTATACCTTGGGTAACATTGTTGATGTTTTATTATGGATCCTTACTTTTTAAAATGTATTTTCACACTTTGTCACTAGGTATGGTGAAATCCTAATAATTCAATCAATAATTCAAATTTAAATTTGAAATCGGTGTGTAGACAAAGAAATCAATCTTTCCTCTTTATAATTTTAGTATGACTCTGTTTTAATTCAACGCACGCATGCCTATCTTTATGTTTGAATATAAAATAGTATGTTAGATTTTATGGGAATTATTTCAAAGAACTTAAAATTCCTCCCTGGAGGATACCCAAGTTGTTATATCAAGCACTTCTTAAACTTTAAATTTAAAATAGACCTACAGTTTTCTATGTCTCTATTTAGTATTCCGATAACTTTCTATCTTGATATTATTCAAGATTCAAAAAATCAAAGCATACGCTCAACTTGACGTACAATATTGAATGCTTCTCTAAAATTGCATCGCTTGAGAGACATTATCAAATGCAAGTTTCAAATCTTTTTTCTAGGAATCGCCGATTCACAAGGCGCTGTTTTGGGTGGCACTGTCCGTGCTACAACTGGACGACCCGACTCTGTACATGGCTGGATTAGCTCTGATGGAGCAAAATCTTCATACTTTGGACTCTCAAGGACAATTCGATCACAAGGTAGGATTTTAAGTGCGCTTATGCCGAGTAAATCAAACAAACTGTAAATCTGCCCCACATTTCTATACAAATCGTTGACGAACAATGTTGATTTCGCCGACCTCCATAGCCGAGAAGTGAGCGGACCGGACTTTGGTGTCACGCCACCTCTAAAGTCCCGGGTTCCATTCCTGGTCAGGTAAATATGTATAACGAACTTTTCTATATTGTCTCTTCCCTGGGTATTGTCATACCGTCGTTGTTTATGATTTCTGTAACACAAGTGCTTTAGCTAATTTTCTATTAAATTAGAGAAACGTTTGTGATGTTGTCCGATATTTATTTATCTTTATTTCGTTATTGACGAGTCAGTGACGTGCAGCAAACCTCGCGCGAACGCGAGGCATATTTAAAAAGTCACAAAAGAACATTTAAAATATAAGTACCTTTATAAAACGGTATTTTAAAAAAATAAAGTACTCATCAGATTAAATTTTTTAGTCATCTATTAAAAAAAGTAAAAGGAAAGATTTTCGCGCATAACGAAGTGTATTGGTGTAACCGCTAACCGCCTATATTTATGAAAAATATTCATTAAATAGTGATGTCAATAACTAAAGATACCAAAATGAGTGCCGATTATGTGAACATAACAATACCATTTTGTGGTATTAAGTAAATCTAAAAGTAATTTTTAACAGCATGGTACGTTTGCGTTATTTCGGGATGAAAAATATCCTAAATGTAATCTAGCATCTCAACCATCTTCTTACCAAATTTCATTAAAACCTATTCTGTAGTTTACTTAAAAGAGGAACAAACGTACATCCACTATTATGTTATTATTTACTAGCGGTCCCGGCGAAATTCGTTTCGCCTTAGAGAATATTTCCCGCTTTTCTGTTGAAATTTTTCAAATTTTACCAAGGATCCCTAATTTTGTAGCCTATATCAAATTGGAAGAATGTAGCATTCATATTCATATTCTATTTCATTATTGGTGAAAGATTTTTTTAAATCGGCCCAGTACTTTTTGAGCCTATTCATTACAAACATACAAAAATAGATACAAATCTTTCCTCTTTATAATATTAGTGTAGATTAACTTTCGCGTTTATTTGTAGAATATTACATAGATACGTTTATTACAGACGTTAGAACAAGTTATGATGGAGACAAGAGAGCCTTTGGAGTGGCATTTCAAACAACTGGATCATGCTGTGGGTCTGAGGTAAGAGTAGCTTTCATCTGACAAAGGGTACATTTTCGTTAGGTACCCGATAGGTTTAAATAGATTTACTACTAGCGGACCCGACAGACTTCGTCCTGTCAAAAAGATTTGGATTGTGGCTTGATAGAAAACGTTTGCACTGGAAAAATAAAAGGGCTGTCTTTAGAGTTTTCCCGGCAATTATTCCAATTTATCTCGTCCTAAAAACCAACCAGGACTTCAACGAACATTAAAAAAAGGTTTTGTCAAAATTGGTCTAAGCGTAGTCGAGTTATGCGCTTATCAACACATTTTACGATTAATTTTTATAATAGATTACGAAATTGGCTACTTTTAAAAAGCGCGCGGAAACGCCAAGTCCCGTTACTGTTGCAATTATGACGTCAAAGTTCTAGACAACGAACTGATACGCATAGGAACGACTAAATTTAGATAAACGGAAAATGTTTCAATAAATTCTTAATACGATAAGAGACACAACAATTAAATTTAATCGGTAAAATAATTATTATTTCGATTAATTTTAATTAATCATTTTCGCCGACAGCTGTCATTTCCGAATTGCAATGGTGGTTTCCGTTTCGGTTCTTTTGTTCCACAGATAAAAAAAGTAAAATTTATTTTGCAAAAATAAAATACTAACTATGCTTTTAATTAAAAAATAATAATGTATAATTATTACTTTACTAATAAGCTAACATATCTAACACTTTTCATATTTTATTGTTAACACTGTCAAGTAGCCAATTATCGATAGCTTTTTCTACGCGAGCAAAAGTGCTGGCGTCTCTATATTTGATTAAACATTTTATTCTTTTAGAGCATGTTTTGGACCTAAATATCTTAATTCATGTAAACTTTTACAAAAGCATTTATGAATCGTCAGATTATGTTACTCTATAGCCGAGTTCTGAATGTTCATGCTATTAAGAAGAACCGACAAGAAACTCGATACTTACTCTTTTCAAAACTTAAGATTCAAATTATTGTGTTTAAATAATGGACAGAGCCTTAAAAAGGTCTTTTCAAAACTTAAGGTTCAAATTATGGTTTTTAAACAGTGGACAGAGCCTTATAAAGGTCTTTCCAAAAGTTAAGGTTCAAGCTATGGTGTTCAAATAGTGGGCAGAGCCTTATAAAGGTCTTTCCAAAACTTAAGGTTCAAAATTATGGATTTTAAATAGTGGACCGAGCCTTATTAAGGGTTTAACTCCAGTTTCCGGTCGAACTTCCACTTCGCGCTGGTGGGTCACCTGGTGAAGGGCTACCGGCACCCGTCGGCGGCGACCGTGTCGCGCACGTGCCGCGTGCTCGCCGCGCTGCTCGCCATAGCCGCGCGCCCGCACCCCGACAAGTTCCACGTCGCGCCCGACACCGTCGCCTACCTCACTGGTCAGTACAAATATAACCGATTGTACAGACAGATACACACACTGCTCGCCATAGCCGCGCGCCCGCACCCCGACAAGTTCCACGTCGCGCCCGACACCGTCGCCTACCTCACTGGTCAGTACAAATATAACCGATTGTACAGACAGATACACACACTGCTCGCCATAGCCGCGCGCCCGCACCCCGACAAGTTCCACGTCGCGCCCGACACCGTCGCCTACCTCACTGGTCAGTACAAATATAACCGATTGTACAGACAGATACAAACACTGCTCGCCATAGCCGCGCGCCCGCACCCCGACAAGTTCCACGTCGCGCCCGACACCGTCGCCTACCTCACTGGTCAGTACAAATATAACCGATTGTACAGACAGATACACACACTGCTCGCCATAGCCGCGCGCCCGCACCCCGACAAGTTCCACGTCGCGCCCGACACCGTCGCCTACCTCACTGGTCAGTACAAATATAACCGATTGTACAGACAGATACAAACACTGCTCGCCATAGCCGCGCGCCCGCACCCCGACAAGTTCCACGTCGCGCCCGACACCGTCGCCTACCTCACTGGTCAGTACAAATATAACCGATTGTACAGACAGATACACACACTGCTCGCCATAGCCGCGCGCCCGCACCCCGACAAGTTCCACGTCGCGCCCGACACCGTCGCCTACCTCACTGGTCAGTACAAATATAACCGATTGTACAGACAGATACACACACTGCTCGCCATAGCCGCGCGCCCGCACCCCGACAAGTTCCACGTCGCGCCCGACACCGTCGCCTACCTCACTGGTCAGTACAAATATAACCGATTGTACAGACAGATACAAACACTGCTCGCCATAGCCGCGCGCCCGCACCCCGACAAGTTCCACGTCGCGCCCGACACCGTCGCCTACCTCACTGGTCAGTACAAATATAACCGATTGTACAGACAGATACACACACTGCTCGCCATAGCCGCGCGCCCGCACCCCGACAAGTTCCACGTCGCGCCCGACACCGTCGCCTACCTCACTGGTCAGTACAAATATAACCGATTGTACAGACAGATACAAACACTGCTCGCCATAGCCGCGCGCCCGCACCCCGACAAGTTCCACGTCGCGCCCGACACCGTCGCCTACCTCACTGGTCAGTACAAATATAACCGATTGTACAGACAGATACAAACACTGCTAGCCATAGCCGCGCGCCCGCACCCCGACAAGTTCCACGTCGCGCCCGACACCGTCGCCTACCTCACTGGTCAGTACAAATATAACCCATTGTACAGACAGATACAGTTGAGTCTCGATCGGAGCGCCAAGCGTTGAGTACGTGCGCACTGTACTGCACTGTGATTCCCGCGTGCGATCGATATTAACCTACAAGTATCTGTTTATTACGCGAATCAAGCATCAAGTTCATTATGGAATGTCAAAAGTGTAAAAAAGTCTTAGCTAAAAAAGGATCACATTTCATTTGTCAAGGACCGTGCCAAGGGACTTTTCATAGGGGATGTGTAAAAGGATTAATGGCAGACTTAAAAAATGGAAGAAACCGTATTTATAGCAATAACTGCGAAGACGAAGGATCGGAAGAGGAGCAAGAGGAAGACTCATACAATAATTACACCAAAATACTTAAGGACATACAAATAAAAGTTGCGGCCATACCCGCTTTTAAGAAACAATTAGATTCGATCACCCAATGTTTGAGTATGCTTTCCGATAAATATGACACCTTAATTGCGGAACACGAACAATCAAAAGAAAAAATACTAAAACTTGAGAAAACTTGCGCTAGTGTCAACAATAAATGTGTCTACTTACAAAAACAAAACATGGCACTCGAACAAAAGGTACACGAATTCGAGCAAGCATCTCGTAAACACAATATCGAGATTGTAGGTATTGAGCAGTTGCCCGGAGAGAATGTCAAGGAGATAGTAGCTAAAATTGGTGAAGTTATTGATGTGAGAAGTTCGGACATAGAATGGGCTAGACGTACGCGACCACCGAGAGAAGGCAATAAACCTGCATCCATCATCGTGAGCTTCAAGACCGCCGGCACTGGGTCGCGGGACGCCTGGCTGGCCCAGCGTCGCAAGCTGACCGACATGACAAGCAATATGATTACCAATGGAGCTGCTAGGAACAAAATATACATTAACGAAGACTTAACAAAGAATACGCGAGCTTTACTATGGAACACGAAAAAGCAGTTGCATAGTTATTTCAAATATATATGGGTTTCTAACGGGAAAGTATTAGTTAAGAAGGCTGAAGGTGAAAAAGCTGTATGTGTGCGAGCTGAAAATGACATATCTTTATTACTAAATAATAATTAACTATTTTAAATGCCTACCTAGTGTTTACAGTGTCTATTTTTTAAATAACATTCAATACTATATGTAACATCGACTCCATATTTGATGGATCTGTTAATTATATGTGTGTTGAAAGTTTAAATGATTGGCTGCGCCAAATAAACTTTAAAGATTTATGTATACTACATGCTAACATACGCTCCTTAAAAAAACATTTTAGCGAATTCTTAGTTACCGTAGGAGATGACCTAAGTCGACTAGATATCATTGTTTTAACAGAACCAAACATTAACTATTCTGTGTTATCTTTTTATAATATCCCAGGTTTTCAAATGAATGTTTATACGCGTGATGGACGGAGTGGGGGCGGCGTGTTGGTGTACTCGCGGACGGAGCTGGCCGCGCGTGCGAGCGAGACAGCTGCGCCAGCGAGTGCTGGCGCGGTGCCGATGCGCTCGGCGGAGTGCGTTTCCCTTACACTTAACATTAATGGCGAACAACTTTATTTAATATCCGTTTATAGACCACCAAAATTTTATAATCAAGATAAAATCAGAGAATTTTTTGTTGAATTACATACACTACTAGATAATTTACCAAATAACTCAAACGTGATATTTTGTGGTGATATAAACATTGATCTATTGAATATTCGAGATAATCGTGTAATCACATATGAAAATATAATGGCCGAATACGGCTTTACTAGAGGTATATGTGACGTAACCCGACGAGAAATAGTCATGAATAATTTAGTGGAATCATGTTTGGATCACATTTATGTTAGAGCACCTTTTGCATTAATAGATTCAGCAGTAATAAAACATAAGGTATCGGATCACTATTTCACTTCAGCAGCTATACAATGGAAACGTTGCCCAGCCGCAGATTGCGCCGCTCGCTCTCGCTCGGACAGCGCGCCACTGCGGCCCGCTGCTCGGCGCGTTTTGAATAATAGACTGGTTAGGGAAAAATTATTGTCAATAAACTTTGATGAATTGATGGAGATAGATTGTCCTATTCAGTTGTATGAATCCTTCACTAAGGTTTTTACGAATATTTACAATGAATGTTATAAAATGCAAGATTTTAAAGTAAATAAAAGTAACAGAAATTTAAAAGGATGGATTACTGAGCATTTAAAAATAATGATACATAAAAGAGATAGATTATTTAACATGTGGTGCAATGAGCCAAAAAATATGATAAATAGGTTAAATTATACTAAATATAGAAATAAATGTAGTAAGGCCATTTTTAAATCTAAAGTTGAATACGATAAAAAAAGTATATTAGACTGTAATAATAATATTAAAAAAATATGGGACAAGATAAATAGCTTATTAGGTACTGAAAAACAATCGATAGATAATTTAATATTTATTAATATGGGAAATAGTCCGAAAGAAATTTGTGACAAATTTGCAACTAATTTTTTAAGTGAAGTTAATCAAATTAGACACTTATGTTCCGACAAAAAAATATTGAGGGACAGCTATGTTAATAAATCAGATGTTAGTATGCGATGGAAACCAGTCACTAGTCGTGATGTTAAACGCGTAATTAATAAATTAAGTAGTAATAAGTCCCCTGGAAGTGATCTCGTGCGGATGTCAGATATAAAATTAGTAGTTGAAAAAGCCAGTCCTGTAATAGCGAACCTAATAAATCTGTCAATTAAGCATCATAAGTTTCCACCGAAATTAAAAGAAGCTATAATTCGCCCAATTCATAAAAAAGGTGACCGTAAAGTTTTCTCTAACTATAGACCAATAGCCATCCTATCCAGTACTGATAAAATTATTGAGAAATGTATAGTGAATCAACTTGGGAATTATTTGCAAAAGAATAAAATACTAGACAAATGTCAACATGGGTTTCAGAGGGAGAAAAGCACAAATACATTATTGACTAAATTTACAGACGAAATTAATACTCATTTAGAAAATAAACAGTTTGTCGTGGCAATTTTTTATGATTTTAAAAAAGCATTTGATACCCTAGAAACGGAAACACTTTTGAATGCAATGGGTGAATGTGGTGTGGGGCAGCCCCTGAACCAGTGGTTCCGCGACTATCTCACATCACGCAGCTTCCGCGTGAAGGTTGGTGATGCGTTTAGTGAGACGGCGGAGGTGAAGTGTGGAGTTCCGCAGGGCTCTGGATGTGGCCCAATCTGCTACTTACAACACGTCAACAGCTTATGTAATGTACTACGGCACTGTTCAGCATACATGTTTGCGGATGACCTATGTACACTACGCGCCGGCACTGATCTCGCGGACACGTGTCACCTGGTGCAGCGCGACATAGACGCGGTAGTCAAATGGTCGCATGATAATGGTATTATATTAAACTCAGATAAAACTAACCTACTAATTATCCACTCACCATATCTGCGTCCTACGGGGGCACCACCCTTTATGTATACACATAGTTTTACGTGCCTACATAATAATTTCGATTGTTGTAATTGTATACCTATTAAAAAAGTAGATTGTGTTACTTACCTCGGTGTTAAAGTAGACGAGAATTTTTCATGGTTACGTCATGTAGACTACATTAGTAATAAGTTGAGATTACTTTTAAGTAAATTTTACCACTTAAGGTTTAAGGTTCCTACTACTATATTAAAATTATTGTACCTTTCATTAGTTGAGTCAATTTTGGGCTACGCTCTTGACAGTTACGGACTAACATTTAAAACACATATTGATAAGCTTGAAGTCCTGCAAATTAGATTTCTTAAGCTACTAGTAAATAACAAAACTAAAGCAAATTGCAAAGGTAATTATTATAAATTATTTAAGATTTGTAAAATTCTCCCGGTCAGTTTAAAACATAAATACTTACTAGCAATAAATAACCACAACACTCAAGAGAATAGCCCAACATTAGTTAATAATGTTCATTGTACCCGGTCAATGTCTGCGGGCAAATTTGAGGTACCTAAAGTAAATAACTACTTTGGTGATAGAACGTTAAAGAAACGGTTACCATACCTGTTAAATAGTTTGCCCGAGGATATACGCCGCGAACAAAACAAAAATATTTTTAAGACAAAACTCAAAAAATATTTTTTAGCTAACTTAGCTTAGCAATTTAAGTCCTTATTTATTAAGTTAGAGACTCATGATCCCACAGACAAACTATGTAAATAGTTTTGTGGGACTACTGTCAACTTTTGTTAACTATTGTTTGTTTAATAAATAAATAAATAATAATAATAATAATAATAAACACTGCTCGCCATAGCCGCGCGCCCGAACCCCGACAAGTTCCACGTCGCGCCCGACACCGTCGCCTACCTCACTGGTCAGTACAAATATAACCGATTGTACAGACAGATACAAACACTGCTCGCCATAGCCGCGCGCCCGCACCCCGACAAGTTCCACGTCGCGCCCGACACCGTCGCCTACCTCACTGGTCAGTACAAATATAACCGATTGTACAGACAGATACAAACACTGCTCGCCATAGCCGCGCGCCCGCACCCCGACAAGTTCCACGTCGCGCCCGACACCGTCGCCTACCTCACTGGTCAGTACAAATATAACCGATTGTACAGACAGATACAAACACTGCTCGCCATAGCCGCGCGCCCGCACCCCGACAAGTTCCACGTCGCGCCCGACACCGTCGCCTACCTCACTGGTCAGTACAAATATAACCGATTGTACAGACAGATACAAACACTGCTCGCCATAGCCGCGCGCCCGCACCCCGACAAGTTCCACGTCGCGCCCGACACCGTCGCCTACCTCACTGGTCAGTACAAATATAACCGATTGTACAGACAGATACAAACACTGCTCGCCATAGCCGCGCGCCCGCACCCCGACAAGTTCCACGTCGCGCCCGACACCGTCGCCTACCTCACTGGTCAGTACAAATATAACCGATTGTACAGACAGATACACACACTGCTCGTCATAGCACACTTGGGCCAATATGGGAAACAAACTTTTCTACATTATCTCGGGTCGTGGTATAGTGGTGCCGTCTATGTTTTTGATTTCTGTAACACAAATGCTTAAGCTACTTATCACAGAATCAGATCAATACATGTAATCTTGTCAAATAAAAAATATTAATATTATTAGAAAATATCCTGCTGTGACGAAGGATGTTATCCGACTAAAAAAAAGGAGGTTCTTAGTTTGATTCATATTTTGACTGCAATTATTTCGCGTTCGGCTAAACCGATTTTTATGTGGTTTTCAGAAGAATATTTATAACATTACGGAAAAGGTATTTTATAATGTTTTAACTTTAAATTTGTAGTTGATATTTATGTGAAAAATTATGTCACAAACTTTTAAATTTATAAACATATCTATCTATCTCTTTCAGCGTTGGTGTGTGTGAGCGAGGAGGTGCGATCGAGATGTCACGTGAAGCATTCGCTGCCAAAATGGCTGCCGGACAACTGCGACCACTACTGCCCCACCGCTGAACATCATCAGGTGAGATAATATAATTATAAAAAATGTGTATTTAGTATACCATTTTGTTGCTGATAGGGATGATGATGACGCGGTAAAAAAAAGTAATGATTCTAATTAGTCAGTCAGTAAAATTTTCAAAAAACAATGAAATAAACAATTATTTATTAAAAAAAAATTTATGATGATACAGCGCATCAAAGAATACGAAAATAACGTCACGCAAAATTTTAACGCAATGTGTCTTAGTATATTGGAGGAGGGAGGGGGGACATTTTACCCCTTTCCATTTATACATTTTGAACAAAATCATATTATTAATAGCAAGCTCAATATTATTTTTGAAGACCTATACATAGATGATCTATGTATAGCTTCAAACCAATGTGGGGGATCTATGATAGATCTACATTGGTTTGAAGAAAAAAAATTGAGTTTCAGCTTCAAGTATTAATTTATACATTTTTTTCTATTTAGGTATGTAAAATTCTTAATGCGGTTCACAGAATACATCTACATACCAAGTTTTAACAGTACAGCTCTTATAGTTTCGGAAAAAAGTCCGTATGGCTGTGGTATACGGACGGACACACAGACATGACGCATTTAATTAGAAAATAGTATTCGACTAATTAAGAACGTCCTACCTTTTTTGAAGTTTACATTGTTCCGTAATCTGGGCAGAGTAAAACAATTAGAATGGGTTCTCTACATAAGTATATCCTTCTCTTTCAGTCATCAATGCTGATACAACCGCCCTCGTCTACCCACTCGGTGTGCAGTCGCCGGCAGAAGTCATGGGATATCTTGGATCAGGTCGCAATCTCGTCAGCACACGGAGGTAATAATGCACCTTATCGGTTAACAGCTAAAAGCCATTTCAGCATGGTGATCAGCTTGGTAAACGTAATTGAAAAGCGGTCTTTTCATCTTGTTGCAATGACTAAGGACTTGAAGCTTTATACCCGTTTGGTGAACGCCTACTTTTTAAATCGGGATGTTTCGCATAAAATCCGCTAGATGGCCGTGTGTGGTGTACTACAGCTGCTTTTTTTTCTTAAATGGAATCTCTCCCGCGTTCACGTTAACGCGATGATTCTGCCAATACGAGTCCAACTGTTACTTGGTCATATAAATGTAACGGTGACATCTGTCAATGTCATGTGAAAATGTCAATGTCATATATAGCATTTGGATATTTCGCCTACGTATTGCCATCTAGCGGAATTTATATAGGCACTATCATCAACTATTAATCCTTGTTGTGTTGAATTTTGCCCTTTTTTGATATTCATGTTTTTTTATATAATTTTATAATGTTTCAATTTGTGTCGACTTTAAAATACTTTACTTACTATAATTTTGTATATTTTGTTCAAAAGTATACACCATATTATTATTAATTAAAAAAAAATGTTTTGCTATTAAAATGTCTTTCTTGTTCTTGAAACCGCAATATGTTGTATGTCTCACAATTTATACTTAAGATAAGTTATTTATTACTTTGTCCATTTGTGAAAATTTTAACTGTAACACCGTAACCTGTGCCACTTTCGTATCCAACTTCAATTTTCAACATGATGTCGCCCCCGCACCCCCACTCACCCCCAGTTTTGTCCCCCAGGCAAGTCCCCCACCCTCCAGCAGGGCGGTGCGCACAGCCCGCATCTGGCCGCCGTCACCCACCAGGTAATGTGCCGCGCGTCACTAGCTGTCACTGTCACTATCAATGTCAAACGTCAGGTGTTGAGATAGTGCTGTCATGGTATTAGCACGTGGTCGAATATCTGTTTGGAGTTCTGAGATTTGAGTTTCCGCTTTTAAATTTAGACGAAGCTTGAAGTAAGGTTTTCTATTCTAAAAAAACTTCCGTGAATTAAATTTTACATACAAATTTTATAGACTACAATGTTTTTATGAGTGTTTGTTACTCTTCTTTTTCTTTTTGTATTGAATGGCAATTAATCTTATTTTACGAAGTCTACCTCTGCTAGTGTCACGTGAGGTGTCTAGTCATACAACTTCCCAATAGAATACGGGTGTTCAATGTTCTATAGCTTTCCATAGATTCCGTGGGGGCCACGGTTCCAGCTTCAGCTCGTTTCAAGGCACAATCGGGTCTGAAGCAAGTTATTCACGTGGACTAGTGGAGTACGGTTTACTTGTATAGAATACCCCTAGCATTAAGTCCACCTGTTGTACATTTTTGTGCAATAAAGTTTTTAAATGAATAAATAAACAGTGGCTCGACAGTCGGTGTGCATTTTAATGCGGTCGTCTGGATTATTTACATTTCGCACTATCTAAAGTTAGGTATAAATATGTTAGATACCTTTTCATGAAACTTTTTCAATATTTCACCTTTAATTTTTTCTTCAAATCTGGGTGTCACTCCGATACCTCGCAATACTGACTATTTGCCTTTTTAGTGACATATTTTATTTATAAGACGCTGTTACTTAAATTCTAAGCCATGACGTCACTAAATAAACATTTATTTTTTCTTTCTTTCTTTTTTTCTAAATCCGTGAATCTCAGACTCTACAGATATTTAGTCACGTGTCATTAGTCCGTCTGGCGTGGGAGAAGTTAGGGCGAGTAGGTTATGTTGTTAAATGGCAGTTTATTTATAAAAATCCCTAATTTTATAAATTTCTTATAAAGAAAAAAAAATAGTAAATAAAAGACGTGAAAACACTACATATTTGCAAGTATTCCAATCTGTAAGTGTCATAATTAGAGAATATTAGTAATGGAAAGTTGTTATTTTGTATTACAATAATAAAGTCAGGTAAGCCGTTGAGTAATTACCGATTTGACATAATAACATGTCAAATCGTAGCGCGTAACCTAGATACGCCGCTAAGTCAATGTCAAATCTGTAATTACTCAATAGCTTGACTTTAGTCGCCTACGAAGTGGTAGTAAAATATTGAAAATGAAAAATCTATCGTATATCCCCATTTCTAGAAGGGAGGACGGGATGCTGGCAAGGTATAAATATATTTTTAGGATCTCTTTGGAATTTAGTTCGTGTCAGAAACCTATTTTTTTTTTATTTTAGTTTTTAAATATCAACGATTACTTGCATTTAATGTCATTTAGTTTTATTTGATTATCTTATTGTTAATTCTTCCTGTTGACCGGCTTATGGGAAGCATTTATGTCAGACATGTCGCAACCAAAAATTATAAAATAATAATAAAAAAAAAAAAATAAATAAAAATTAAAATGCTGTAACTGGTATATCTTTGACCTCTGTGTAATCTTGCCAAATTAATGTAGCATATTTAGTGATAGATATCATTTTTATGTTTATAATATCTAACCAAATACTCAAGTTAGCATTTCATTTTACAGTATCAGTAAATCAATATCAATAAAATTTAAATTTTGAACAAATCGTCTCAAGTATATTTATATATTTTGCAAAATCAACTGGCCTTAAAATTTCTGATACTATAGTAATTACTTCGTTACATAAAAGAAGGAATTCTTTTTGCTTTTGTTTTATTTTACTTTTAATGTGCCAGTTTAAAAAATTCGTCAAATTTTTCATTCAATTAGAATCAAGTACTTAAATAAATTAGATGTTTCATGAATACGAGTACATATTATAGTCAAGCCGTTTATTATTACCGATTTGACATATGTCACCTAGTTACTTTGACATTATTTTGACAGTAATGTCAAAGTAAATAGGTGTCATGTCAAATCGGTAATTACTCAACGGCGTTACTATATTAATTAAATATATATTATATTTATTTCGTCTCCCACGCAGACGTGAATTGGCTTATTAGTGATTCGAAAGAGCTTGTGTCTTAGTTGAATCTATATTCTTTTTCGTTTCACGCGGTTGCTGGAAGATTATTATTATTATTATGTTTGCACTAGCTGTGCCCGTGACTTCGTTCGTGTGGACTACATACTTCCATTGTCGGTTTTACCCTTATTTCCCCTAATACTCCAAATAAAGAGTAGTCCATATTTTAATGTAAGTTTCGAGCTATATTTGTGCCAAATATCTCTAACTTAAAACATATACGTTTTCTTTTACTTTTAAGGGCGGTATTCCGTATTTTTCCCCATTACCCCTTATTTTCGAAACTTTAGAGGTTCAACGTAGATCTATACCAAATGTCATCAAAATTACAGGTAAAAGACAGGTAGACAGAGTTAAATTTATGATATTAGTATGAAATACTTTTTAGGTAAACCTATTACAATTAAATTGGATTGAATAAAACAAGTCGTGTTAGTTACACTATTTAAAGCATAATGAATAAATGAATTTGAATGAATTTATTAATTTATCAAGTAACAATGACTCTTGTGGTTAGTAGTTCTTATGAAATATGTTAGTAAAAAATGATTTAAAAAGACAATACACAAAATAAAATTTAAGGACTGCTGTACCGATTTTGCTAAGTTTTGGTGAAGAGATAGTTTACAACCATGAGTCGGACATGGTATATTTTATATTCCGTTTGAACGCAATCCAAAATCTGCTTATTTAGAATAGAGAGGCTCAGTGTGCGCCGAGTCCCTAGTAAATAAAAAACCTGAACGAAGTCACACGCAACTGCTAGTCTTAGTATATAAATCTTCCATCTACCACAAAGGACAACTAATCTCTTACCTTTCAGTATGTAACACAGTATGTCGCGACCATAATACTACATCACCTTATTCTTTCATGCCACTTGTATGGGATGCGTTGATTACTCTCGTTTGTATGCATATACTATACGCCTCACCCGACATACGTTGCGACGATATTCGTTGATAAACACGCTGATGACATGTTATCGGAATGACGTTGACATTTAAAAAAAAATGTCATGTCAACCAAAAATTACGTCTAAACATTAATCTTTGGTATATTGTTAACAAAAAAATTTTATTGAACAAAATAAAAACTGTAAATACACACGAAAATTTAACTTTTCGCACGTAATTTAACGAATATGCTTACGTTTTTGATGAAATTTTTAATGCTTTCAAATAATTGTATTATTTACACAACCACTCTACAAAAATATAACGACGTTGATTCCAATAATAACGTTTAATAACGTTATTTCCGACACATGTTATTTGATGCGCAACGGATATGTCGTAACCTACCATCTTTATTTTTTTGACGTGTTTCCGTTAGTCGCTTTCCGCTTAACCCACTAGGCTGCCGCCAGAATGCTTTTTAAAACTCAAAGATCGTTTTCTGTACCAACTTCTAAGGATACAATTGGACCTCCGAGGGTAAAAAAAAACAATGTATCTAAAATTTCAGCCATTGTTCATTAAGGTGGCGGAAATTCAAAGTTTAAAATTTGAGTGCTGTTTTATTAATTGGAATCATTTAACAAATGAATTCAACTGTTAGATGATTTGTTTTTCAATGTAAGGTGGTTTTAATTTATCTGCCATCGCTGTAATATGCTATAATGAGGGTGTTCGCATAAAAATCCACTAGGTCGCGACACGTAGGCGTAGGATCCAACTGCTACGTGATTGGTTATGGTTTACATGACATTGACGGACATGTCATCATGACATTTGAATCACCGATCAATCAGTTGGAATACATGTCTAAGTATCGCCATCTAGTGATTTTTCATGCGGGAACCCTCATTATGTAGAGATATTATGATAGGCAATCAATATCGTACATCTACAATGAGATATCTATAAAATATATAAGAGAGAAATACCACTCAATAACTGCCTGATCGATTAATCACTAAATCTCAGAAACTATAACACCCATAAGCTTGAAATTTCGCATATAGGTTACTTATAGAGTGTACACATCAGCTAAGAACGGATATCACGAAACTCCACCCCTAAGGAGGTAAAAGAGAAGTTGTAAATTTGTATGAAAGTCGTATGTTTTTAAAGTAAGAGACTTGAAGTTTAAAAATGTATGCCCTATGGATGGTGTAGTAATGTACACACATGCATTTGCTACCGATCACAGAATCAGAGCAAAGTATGTTATGTTATACTTTATTATTATCACATTGTTTTATTTCTTAAATTTAACTGCTTTTGTAAAAATTTAAGAGAGCATTCTATGAATGTAAGAATTTGGTATATATTAAGATACATATTTTAAAGTACATAGCAGTTTAAGATTTTTTTATTAAATTGATGCAACAATTTACTAATTTGTTCTTGGAAACGAACTGGCAGATACTTTAAAACCACCTTATAGTTTTACCATCAAAAAATCTAATTTAATATTTATTCTTATATTAGTAATGCTTAACCCGAGTTCCTATTAGAACTAGCCTAAAAAACTTCGCCACTTCTAATTTGAACTAATTGTGTAAGGCTTAAAGTCCTTTTTAAAGCAAGAAACAATTGATTTCTTATTGTGTCTTGTTTTCTGGGCCTTAATACTTTTAAGTAAGAAAATTTAAGTGATCAAGCAATGAGTTAGGCGTGTATTAATATTATTACGTGCACAATCCAAAAACGCATTAATTATAACTGTTTTTTATTCCTGATCGACGCTTCCATTATAGATGACTTAGAATACCCATCCCACGCAAATTTAGTTCCAGGTGATATAGCGAAGTTTCTTAATGACTCCCAACTTTAAGATAGACGAAAAATTTAAAGATGCAAGTATTTTTTTTATTATTCTAAAGATTACTGTCTTACGGCATTAATAGATGACGACATTATTCTGTGGTGATTAAAAAAAGTGTATATTTGTGTTTCTCTTACTATATACATATATATAAAGGTTTGCTTTCAGAGTAGGAACGGGGTTGGGATCAAAAATACAAGATTGGTGTTAGTCCGTTAAATATTAATTAAAATAATATTAGACACGAGTTTTTTAATTTTTTGGGATTGTTCTCTAATTTACGAAATTAACAAGAGATCTCGGTCCCGAGATATCTACCTATACGTTTATTTATGGTGCGTGAAGGAACATCTTGCGGGCCAGTATGGCGATGCTAACGGATAGGATATCGGTATCAAATCCGTTGTCATCGCGATGTGGGTTCCTCTCTTGCTTACCATCAGGCTGGAAGGACACAATATACTGTGAAATATATAATAAATATAATAAAATCTTATTTGAAAAGTTGTCTCTCTTCTTCGCTATATCACCGATTTAAATTGTCCCCAATAAACGTCATCCTAATAAAAGCATAGTGTACCCACTAAAACCTGCATGGTTTAGTGTAGTTCCACGTGGTTTTACGACCCAAGATCTAAATTGGGCCATTATGACTTGCTAATAAATATAAAAATACGACACGAAATGTAATAAGACTTTTGTAACTGAAGAATCCACCAGCACGCCAGAATCCAGAGGAAGTAGGTTACAGTAGGGCCTGCCGTCACTTAAATTATAAACCCTGAAATTTAAATACTTAATCTATGGGCATTAGAGTAAAGAATTTTACCTAAAAAAAACGAAACATTTACTTTTTAATCTGAAAACAATATTTAAACTTAAAAATTAAAATGAAACGTTTGGTTAACTAAAGAATATCTGAGAGTCTATCTGAGACAGACTATTGTCTATCATAGAGGTATCAGAGTAATAAAACTAAATAATAACGCTCTTTTTAGACCAAACATAAATTAAATCTGTAAAATGTCCGGATTCAACCCGGACACTTTTTAAAGCCGTCCGGACGGCTTCGGGTAAGCCCGGACGCTTGGCAGTTTTAGTTTACAGATATAGTATGAGTAGAATTTGTTTTTTTGGTCGTCCTTATGTCCTCGGCATAAGAACTAGTATAGAAGTGTTTATCTTCATGTGCAAGACGCTTTGCCGCATTTGAAGTGAGACATTGTACTGGCTCGGTACTCATACACTCTTCAAGTTGTAATGTACCAATCACATAGAGTTTTAAAGTTAAGTTGTCTGGTGGATTTTTCGTTTGCAATGCCCTTATTCTAGGAGTGTTTGACAGAAATATATGAACAGTAACTGAGCAATATGCGGAGAGAAACATAATTTATTTTAATAAAAATGTATCGCCGAAATTTACCTATGTACCTTGTTACATTAAGTTCAGTGTCTTACTGACGTACTGATACCAATGGTTTCAATGAACATAATATTAATTAACTATACTTTTGACGACTTCCGTAGCCGAGAGGCGAGCGTGCCTGACTTTGGCGAGCGCCATCTCTGAGGTTCCGGGTTCGATCCCCGGTCGGGTCAATATGGGAAACGAACTTTTCCATATTGTCTCGGGTCTGGGTGTTGTGGTACCGTCGTTGTTTCTGATTTCTGTAACACAAGTGCTTAAGCTACTTACCACAGAATCAGAGCAATGTATGTGATGTTGTCCAATATTTATTTATATATATTTATTTATATTTATACTTAAAGTCCATGTTATAGAAAATAATATCTTTTATTAATATTTACCATAAATATATCTTCACGATTGTTGACTGTTTTTAAAGGATTGTGATAGTTAAAATAAAATAATTTTCCTCAGCGTAACCAAGACTTTGGCGTCGCACCATCTCTGACGTTCCAGGTTCGATTCCTGGCCGGGTCAATATTGAAAATGGACTTTTCTATATTGTCTCGGGTCTGGGTTTTTTGGTACCGTTGTGGTTTTTGATACTGTAACACAAGTGATTTAGCTACTTGCCATAGAATCCGAGAAATGTATGTGATGTTGTCAAATATTTATTTATTTTAAGTCTTCATCAATAATTTCAGTCTTCATCATTTCAAACATACATTAAGGCGATTCATTTTTCTATAGATAGATAATTCATTGTCCTTGAGGTTTTCTCTCCGCATACCTTAAGTACTGAAACAAAAATAACAAACAGTTCGGCGCTGTCACGGCATTCAGCACCTTGAATACTGTATAATACAACACTAAAACACATACAAACGCTTCAAGCTTTAGAGTCTAAAATGGCTCGGTGGAAACTAAGCTTTTATAGATTTTTTTAAACAGTCACATATAGTGTTTACTTTTGTCCCTGAGTGGTTCTCATAGAGGCCGAAGGTTGAAGTCTATTATTTATAACAGTTTGTGATGTAACTGCCTTTATTGATTTATGGTAATTACTCGCTTAGAAAGTAATTTCCATAAATCTAGATATTTGTATAATTATTACTTTTAGGGTAAGTTGCACCAACTTCACTGTAAAGATAACAGACGAGCTTAAGATAACTTGCGGTTAGCTCAGTTGGAAGAGAAGCACGCGCGATATGTGAAGGTCGTGGGTTAGAGCCCCGCACCGGAAGGGGATATTTTTCAGTTTCTTTATAGTTCGCTCTTGCGGCGTAAAACACTTGAATTTTTATTAAAATTCTATAAAGTGCTTAAGGCACTTAACATATAATCAGAGAAATGTATGTGATGTTGTCCGATATATACGTATTTAATGTATCCGGTCTTGTCGCAAGAAAAAATATCTTCCAGACCTTCAAATAGAGGAAATTATAGATATCGAGAAGTACGACCTTGCAAAAATGTATAGGTTCATATTTAAACGATTTTTTTTATATTGCATTTCAAGATTGACCTCATCCCGCCTGATGTTAAGTGGTAATGAGGTCCTACCTTAAGGACAAGTACAACATAATAAAGCTGTTACTGGACTTGTCGCCCTTACCTTGAAGGCTTGAGCCCTCATTGAAACCGTACTCACACGCAGGAACACAACAACACAGAAGTGATTGTAAGGTGGAGGTATTTCACCAGTCGGGCTGCTCCAGTTCGAGCGATAAATCGCTATGCCCTACCTCTTTTAAATGATATATGATAAGTAAAGTAACTCATGTGTGATCCAAGAGATAAAATTAGCATAAATATTTCGATGACCTCTGTAGCCGAGAGGCGACCGGGTCGGACTTTGGCATCGCGCCATCTCTGAGGTCCCGGGTTCGATCCCTGGTCGGGTCAATACGGGACACGAACGTTTCTATATTGTCTCGGGTCCGGGTGTTGTAGCACCGTTATTGTTTCCAATTTCTGTAATACAAGTGCTTAGGCTACTTCCCACAGAATCCGAGAAATGTATGTGATGTTGTTCAATGTTAATTTTATATATTTTTTTATGTTATCAAAAAATTTCAAGGCTTTTACTATCGTAAACTGTTCTAAAAAGTGTGACTGAAACCATGGCCTGGTGTCGTTATGGAGTGAGGTCTTGGAAATGGCAATTATGGGTAACTATAAAGACAACCGTGGTATCAAAAACCATTAATTAGCGGCATCAGAAATTTGAATAGAAGTACTTAATTGGTGTGTTGTAAAAAGTTTTGTAATAAAAGTATTTTAAAGAAACATAAGTATTTCGTTGAAATCGTCCTTTCTTGAATAACAACTTGCGGTCAGCTTAGTTGTTAAAGCTCGCGACACGTAAGGTCGTGGGTTCAAATCCGATTCAAAAGGAAATATTACTTGTTTCTTTGAAATATTTAAAGTTGATATATACAAATTTTTTTCTAGATTTGTAAAATTTGGTTCCAAGACCCACCCGCTCAATGTACCCCCTCCTTTTTGTATTGGATGGCGTCAAGACAAATAACATATACTATGACGTCAGGTCCTTTCCCTATGTGGATACTAGTGTGGATACGTAGCTCGTGACGTAATGTTGTGGTTCCAAAATGGCTGCCGATAGACATCTTTCACCAGATGAAGTGGTTAGTTAGGGAAGTCACGAAGACCAGCGTCGGAGTGTCACTCCCCCGATTCTCGACAAATGCTGATTTGGTTTTTTAGTGACAAAATTTTATTTATACTTAATCATAATCATAATCAATTAATTTATTAATGTTTGCTACAAGTAACAATTGTGCACCTTTGTATGAATGCTCGAACTTTATTACTTCATGGCCAAGCGTGGCTGTATATTAAACCCCTTTTTGTTTTGGTGTTTAATTCAAAGTTCCAACGTAATAAGTAATTTGAATTGACTCGGCATCATACCTGTTCAGTACTGGGCGTATACTGCCCGCAAAGCGTCAACTTAAGCCATCGAGCTACTGCATTACGTCACGTCTCGCTCCGCATAGGGTCTGCCGATGTATGACACGTTCCGTGTGCAACAGGACAGCGAGGGCAGGGCCCACAGCATGCAGCATGGTGCAGCGGGCGACGCGGCGCGCGTCGACCACAGCTGCGACGCCGACAGCGGACTGGATGTGAGTACAGTAAGTCACTGTATATATAAAGTTAAATTACCACTCACTCTTTCACCCAATCATTCATTCACCCACTCATTCACTCACTCACTCATTCACTTACTCATTCATTCACTCACTCATTCAATCGCTCATTCACTCACTCATTCACTCACTCATAGGGGGTGTTTTTCGGGTGAAAGGGGCTTAGCCAGCTTCGGGGGACATATGCCCGGCTCCAATACGCACTAGCAAAGTTTAAGTATTTTAAAGATACAGAAAAAAATTATTTCCACTTGCGGCGCGGGACTCGAACCCACGACTTTCACGTATCGCGCGTGCTGCTCTACCAACTGAGCTAACCGCAAGTTATCGTAGGCGATGAATTTGTCTGTTGTTGTACAGTAGGAGCGTAGAATTAGTGGAAAACACTAGGATAATATAAAGAAATATTTATTACTTAAAGACAGCACAATAACAATATAGCAATGGAGACAGAAAAAAAACAACAGGGAACATATGAAGGGTCCACGGCAATAATGATGAGTGTCTAAAATATTAAAATCTATGTGATCAACGTCATTCGGTCACTTCATACATGCAGCTAGTGATTTCGTTCACTAACTAGGTAATATCGCTTCCAGTCCTGAGATAAAACCGTATCTGATATTTGTCTACACGTCTTAAACGCTTAGTGTACCATGTATTCACGGCAATAAGGCCGAGTTTAGTACAGCGTTTAAAAGCTTAAAACCCTAATAGGTATCTCAAAATATAAAAGATAGGACGTTCAGCATTATTGCAGTGAAACCTTCATATAAAAAACAAGCTTGCTATTCCTAAACGTAGACTACACAAAATAGGTAATATCATTTATTGCTTTAAGTATAAAAATGTTAAATAAATAAAATAAAAATAAATTAATAAACTCCCTTAAGCTATTATTGAGTTACCTCTGTGCAAATTTAAGATGTATGTCAAACGTTGTCTTTTAATAAAAGGCTGCTACAAAGTAGAGGAATATATGAATGACAATAACGTGTGGACCACTAACTCGTCAGCTCACCTGTACTCATGTTTTTTATATTGTTTTGAAAAGTTTTGTCGCCTTTTCTCAATCAGTGTCATGTGAGCCAAAATGTACACAATGATACATACGAAAATTACACATGAAGTCCTACATTATTATTATTTTTTCAATTAATTGGTTATATATTTATTCTACTATTGACAAACTAACTGTATGTCTTGGTGCAAAATTAGTAATAAAATTAGCTTTTTTTGTAAAACAAACGTAGTTATAGGTTCCAAACCGGAGGTAGCTTCATTTGTTTTATATAGAGACTATTCATGAGAATTACTTATGTAATCTATATGAATAAAAGAATATTAAGTTTGACTTTACTTTGACATATATTAATTGATTTTATTATTTTTATAGTACTATCCGCCGTACTAGCGAACTTTAAATATTAGAAACAGAAATTTTTTATCTCCCCTTGCGGTGCGGGAATTGAACCTTCACGTATCGCGCGTGCTGCTCTTAAGAGCAATTCCCGCACGGCAAGGGGAGATAATTTTTTTCTGTTTCTAATATTTGACATATATTTTTCATTCGCGGTAGTCCCCAATGTGACAAGATGTACCTGTTTACATACTTACTATATTTATGTTCAGGTCGTGGAAGACGACGGTCGCGCGTCTCCCGGCAGCACGGACGAGGCGACGGAACGCCCAGCCTCGACTAAGTCTGGGGACAGTGACTACCCTGATACGTGTACAAAGGTAATTTACAAGTCGTTATTAAAGCCATACTTGTGGTAGAAGTTTCTATTCTATTCTATTCTAGAAGATTGCATTTTTATAGTGCCCGTTCAAAACGTTACGACTAAAAGAAAACATTTCTCCATATATTTTCAATTTACTCGCAATAGTTGTAATTCGAAAACTTTTGTTATAACTAGATTATATTCTTGGGGTCCTGGATACGCCTGGGCCTTGCAAAGTAAGTCTTGAATTTGTGAATAGACCTTTGATGGACACTGACTAAAATCACCTGAATAAGCATTAGCTTATATTATGACTAGCTGTGTCCGTGACTTCGTTCGCGTGGTGTACATCCTTTTATGGTCGGTTTTACCCCTTTCTTGCCTAATATTCGAAACAAAAAGTATTCTATATTTTAATCCAAGTTTCGAGCTATATTTGTGCCAAATTTCATATCTCTAATTTCAAAAATAAATATTTTTCCATATAAACTTCCAAAGGTGGTATTACCCCCCTCCCCCCTTATTTTCTAATAAAAAGTAGGAACGGACATACCGTTCCTGAGATTCATCGTATACTTATACCAAATTTCATCGAAATCGGTTGAGAGGTTTAAGCAGGAAAGCGTAACAGACACACAGACAGACAGATAGACAGACAGAGTTACTTTCGCATTTATAATATTAGTAGGGATTACATAATCTACATTTATTTTGGTATAAAATTTTCATACAGTAGTGGTTTTAGTGCAAAACACGTTGTACTATGACCGCACGCCTACGTAATGCCACCTAGCGGATGATTATTATTTCCTCTACCATAAGGTTGGCTGGAAGAGATTGCTTTCTAGCGATAAGACTTCCTAAATTAAAATAATAAATCTGTAAAACCTATTTCTGTAAAGATTTTGTGCAATAAATTATATCTAACTATTATTCCTGAAATTCTAATCATCTACATTTACTATGTGATACAATTTTAAGATAATATCTAGTGACTCGTGCATGAAAAATCCGTTCAACCATGACGACCTCCGTAGCCGAGAGGCGAGCGTGCCGGACTTTGGCGTCGCGTCATCTGAGGTTCCGGGTTCGATCCCCGGTCGGGTCAATATGGGAAACGAACTTTTCTGTATTGTCTCGGGTCTGGGTGTTGTGGTCCCGACGTTGCTTCTGATTTCTGTAACACAAGAGCTTTAGCTACTTACCACAGAATCAGGGCAATGTATGTGATGTTGTCTAATATTTATTTTATTTATTTATTTACGTAATGTCAAAAATCACGTAGTCTTACACCACGCCTAAGTAACGCCATCTTGCGGGAAAAGTAGGAAAAATAACCTTTGTATATTTTGTTCAACAGCAAGTGTCTACTGACAAGGACACCACTAGCCCTGAGAGTAACAGCCTTCTCGACCCATCCATACTCTCAGACTTCACGACTCAAGCTCTTGTGTTGACTGTACTCGCTACTCTGGTCAAGTATACCACAGGTAAGGTATTATTAGATAGAGAACGCTGGAAGTGTATGGGGGAGGCCTTTGCCCAGTAGTGACACAGTTTATAGGCTATGTAAAAAAAATATTTATTCATTTATATATAGAGTTACCGACATAAGATACAGTAACAAAGTAAAGGTATAACTAACAATAATTAAAACTAACTCCCTACTAATATTATAAATGCGAAAGTAACTCTGTCTGTCTGTCTGTTACGCTTTCCCGCTTAAACCTCTCAACCGATTTTGATTAAATTTGGCATAGGTATACGTTGAACCTCAAGAACGGACATAGGCTACTTTTTGTTCGAAAGTAAGGGGGGGGGGGGGGTAATGCCACCTTTGAAAGTTTATATGGGAAAATGTTTATTTTTGAAGTTAGATATATGAAATTTAGCACAAATATAGCTCGAAACTTGGATTAAAATATAGACTACTTTTTGTTTCGAATATTAGGGGAGAAAGGGGTAAAACCGACCATAAAAGGATGTAGTCCACGCGAACGAAGTTGCGGGCACAGCTAGTTATTAAAATAAAATAAAAAACAAATATGAGTGAAAGAAAGATACAAAAATTATAACTTAAAAAATAATTGAATAAATAAAATCTATTTACATTCTAAGGTAGGGTCAAACATGTCAAATGCACATTATGCAACGACAGAAACTTGTAAAGGCCCTGGGAATCACACCAATACCTACCTACTAATGTTTTTTTTTTTATATTACACTTCAAGATTGACCTCATCCCACCTGATGTTAAGTGGTAATGAGGTCCTAACTTAAAGGCGACAAGTACAGTATAATAAATCTGTTACTGGACTTGTCGCCCTTACCTTGAAGGCTTGACCCCTGCTACTAACGCAGCACCCCCCAGGAGCTCGTGAAACCTTACTCACACGCAGGAACACAACAACACAGAAGTGATTGTTATTTGGCTGCGGTCTTCTGTAAGGTGGAGGTATTTCACCAGTCGGGCTGCTCCAGTTCAAGCGATAAATCGCTATGCCCTACCTCTCTTAAAATTATAGTATATGTAATCTATATTAATAAAAAATATTGACTTTGACTTTGTTATAGCGTGATTGACTAATGCCTGGTTACAATATTTGAAAAACGATCCGTTTTAGTTACGAATAGTTATAAATTATACGAGGCGTAAGCTAAACACGTCCCAGACTCGTAGTCAGTTGGAGAAAAACTTATTGTTATTTTTTATTACGTCCAATTGGTTTTTAAGTCCAAGTTTAATTTATTGCGTTTTAAACTGTATTATATTTATCAGGTTCTTAAAAATGTATTAATTTGTGAGAATATTTTTTAATTTTTTGATTAATCGGGACATCTAGCGTCCCTATCAGGTACAAATCGGGACGTGTCCCCAGATTCTTAAAAATCGGGACGTCCCGTGCAAACCGATCGGACACCTAGTTACAAGGAACGCTAATGCATCGTCAAAATGAATATATACCAAAATTGAAGCTTCTGCTGATTCAAAACCTAATCCTACAGAGAAGATTTTGGATTGGCGATTGACGATTGAATAAATCACTTTTTTTCCAGATGAAGATGAAATCCGAATATTGTACCAGTATCTAGCCGAAGGATCTGTGGTGTTCCCAAAGGTGTTTCCAGTTATGTAAGTTATCTTTAAAGTATTTGTTTTTGTGTGTCACGAACTTTCATAGGGTAAATTATTGACATTATATATTGTCTCGGGTCTGGGTGTTGTGGTATCGTCATTGTGTCTGATTACCTTAACGCAAGTGTCATCGCTACTTACAACATAACCAGATCGATCTATATAATGTTGTGTATAAAATAAAACGCTCCGCCATTTTGTTAGTTGTCATCTATCGCCATATTGTTGGTAAATGGCGGTAAAAATTCCAAACCCCTTTGGTTTGTTGCACAAATAAAAATCTGTCATTGATTTAATTCTTCTTTTAAAATAAAATCTTTTGGCTGTTTCCTAATTTTGAGGAATGGAACGGCTTTGTAGATTAATCAACTTAAAGTTGAAGTGACATTTTTAAATATAGTTTAGGGTCCAAGTCAGAATTATTTACATGTCCATATTTTAAAGAAGCAGAAAAATTTAATCTCCCCTTGCGGTGCGGGACTCGAACCCACGACCTTCACGTATCGCGCGTGCTGCTCTTCCAACTGAGCTCACCGCAAGTTAACGTAGGCGAATAATTTTTCTGCTGTATAGACCCGTTAGCCTCCGTTAATTTTCAGGTCTAGTCAGGAAATACAAACGAATATCTTTATACGTCAATAAAAAACAATAAAAGGAACATTGAGTTGTGTTGAATTCAAAATTACACATATCGTCGACGCGCGTGCAATACCGCGTATGTAGATAGATTTTCAGTAAGTTCTAATTTGGATTGAAATATAATGTAATAACAGACAAAATTTGTCTTTAACGCGGTATTGCACTACCCCCGACGATATGCATGTATTAGCAGTTTATGATTGTCGTCTTTTTGTATCTTCAGTCACAGTCTGCTGGATATGAAAATAAACCACGTGTTGATGCATTGCAACGATCAAGTCATCCTAAGCGCGGTACAAAGCATCATACAGGTTTGTTAATCTTTAAATCGTCTATAATAATTTTCCCTAATATTTATTACCCCAAAATGTTTGCCTTCAATATAATTTCTCCCCAATAATATTTTCCCCATAATTATTATTCCCTACTGTAGTTACGCCGCTGAGTTATTACAGCTTTAACATATTATATCAATATTATTTTTAAAGAGGTTAAACTATACTTAAAAGCTGTCTCGCTTATAACGTCGGCAACAATTAGTAGGTACTATACACTATGACCACCTGATTCAAAATGGCAGCCGTCACAAAATGGCGACATTATTGAATAGGTACACTAATGTAATAGTTTGGACTTTGACCCCTCTTATGTTGTAAATGTATGCGCTAATGTTAAGTATGTCGAATTGTTTATTTTAAATACCTCTTCTCTACAGAATATGATAGCTTCAGAGGACGCCAGCCAACAGCAGCTACATTATATGCAAAGTTGCGGCTTCGGGGGCCTATGGAGGTTCGCGGGACCGTTTACTAAGGTAAGAAACTGATTATAAATATCAGAGGTTAGTCTTAGCATTAGAGGTAGCTTCATTTGCTTTATATAGAGACTATTCATAAGTATTACTAATGTAATCTATATGAATAAAAAAGATTGACTTTGAAATTATTGCATTGTGGGATTCAATTCGAACCCCTTTACGAATCGCGCGAGCTGTACTTTCAACTGAGCTTACTACAACTTCTTGCCGGCATCTTCTCTGTAAGTTATAGGTCCGGAACCGGAGGTCATTTGAATTAATATAGACGTTTCATAAATATTAATGATGTAACTTACATGAATAAAAGAACTTTGGATTTTGAGTTGTAAGCGACGAATCTTATTTTAACTTCTGAGCCTTCGGTTGATGCCCTATGCCGAATAAATTTTGAAAGAATCACTATCTGCTACATCGTACAAAAACCGCCTTTGAACTATTAAAAGATTTTGGTGAGCATGAACAAATAACTAAATTTTATAGTATTTACAAATATAAGTACTATTTTAAACAATTAAAATGATTTAACTGTCAGCTCAGTCTGTCAACTAGTCAGCTCGTGAGCACGGTTGGTGCAACCTAACCGAAACGTCGGGCAGTAAGTAGTTCGTATTAACTACTAAATAAAAATGGTGTCGCGTTTTGACCCGTTAAATTATTTTAAAAGTTTAAAATGGAACGCGAAAGTCTTAAAATTTATATAAGTACTATTATAACAGTATGTGAGGACAACAAGTTCCTACAGCTTGTATAGGTTAACTAGCGGCCGCCCGCGACTTCGTACGCATGGAGTTAAAAATAAAAAATAAAAATAAAATAAAAATTGTTTATTGTCTTTTTCCTTAAACAACTACATCATTTCTACTTAAACTATCTTACGCTACTACACAGGAAGACAAAAGGAAGTGGTTCAGCTGATGCAGACACGGAGCCGAACTCCCTGTCTGCGCTGGTTTTCAACCTTTACAGGAGCTCTGAGATGTAGTTTGAGAGCATGGGGCAGTGCTGGCTGGCTAACTTAATACAAATAGCTTTAAATGCAAAATTAAAAAAAAAACAAAAGGTTAAAACTATGGCGCGTGTAAATATATGCACGTGTGATTGTTTAATGTATGTGTGTGTGCGAGCGTGTATGTGTGTATAGTTAGTTAGGGAGTGTTCAAGTATGTATTACGTAACACAATTTTTGGGGATTTTTTTATTGTTTCCAGAACCAGTGTACAGCGGAGAGCAGTGAGCTGTTCGTGAACTGCCTGGAAGCAATGGTGGAGACGTGCCTCCCGGGGGACGAGCCCCTGACGCGGCCGCCTCCGCCCGACCCCGACGCGTGCACCCTGCCCCCCGACCACCGGTACACGGGTGAGCGGCCGCTGTAGTACTATCATTACAATACAGTACAATGAAGTACACTACTGTACAATGGAATACAGTACAGTACAATGGAGTACAGTGCACTGCATTACAGTACATACAATGGAGTACAGTATAATAGAGTACGACACTGTAGAATGAAGTACAGTACTGTGCAATGGAGTTCAGTGCAGTACAATACAATTACAATTTAAGAGAGGTAGGGCATAGCGATTTGTCGCTCGAACTGGAGCAGCCCGACTGGTGAAATACCTCCACCTTACAGAAGACCGCAGCCAAATAACAACCACTTCTGTGTTGTTGTGTTCCTGCGTGTGAGTAAGGTTTCCAGAGCTCCTGGGGAGTGCTATGTTAGTAGCAGGGGTCAAGCCTTCAAGGTAAGGGCGACAAGTCCAGTAACAGATTTATTATGCTGTACTTGTCACCCTTAAGCTAGGACCTCATTACCACTTAACATCAGGTGGGATGAGGTCAATCTTGTAGTGTAATATAAAAAAAAAACAATGCAGTAAGTACAATGCAGTACAGCACAGTACAATACATTACAGTGTTGTACAAATTCATCACAGTACACTAAAATGCAGTACAGTACAGTACAAAAAAGTATATTTTTCTTTGCAGGCGTTCCTAGGCAACCTACGCTGTATTGCTCAGGGCAAGATACATAGCGAAAGGACAGTGTAAGTATTAAACCTTGAATTTTTTTTCTGCTGTATCAACCCGTTAGTCTACGGTAAGTGCCCTCTGCCGGATATGTTTAGAACTACATACTTATCTATAAATTTCATCGCCTACGATAACTTGCGGTTCGCTCAGTTGGTAAGAGCAGCACGCGCGATACGTGAAGGTCGTGGGTTCGATTCCCGCATCGCAAATGGAGATTTTTTTTTCTGTTTCTTAAAAATATTTAAAGATCGCTAGTCCGGCTTAAAGCACTATAAAAGTAAAAAAAATCACTTCCAATTCTGTGGTTAGTAGCTCGAGCACTTGTGTCACACAAATAAAAAACAACTATGTTACCACAACACCCAGACCCGAGACAATAGATAAGTTCGTTTTCTATATTGGTCAGACCGGAAAATATTTCCTTATTTGACATGCTAGATAATTAGCTCTATTGTAAAATATTTTCCTTAACGCTGTTGGTTTTTAAATAAATAAACAGTCGATTGGTGTCTAATCACAGGTTCCAATATTTAAAAAACGATTAGTTCTAGTAATAAATTATACGAGGCCCTAAGCTAAAAACGACCGACAGACGACTGACGACAGCTGATATGGCAAGTAAATTTGAAATCAGAATTAACGACTCGTAGAGAAATGAATTGTAATTTTTGACACATTACGATTCGTAAAATATTGGTACGGGCATACAATTTATTATTGATTATTTTTATAAACTTGCGGTCACAGAGGATTTTCCCGCTTTTCTGTTGAAATTTTTCCTGAATTTTATTTGCTATATACCACACGGAGCCCGAGACCTTTCCAACGAATGCAAAACCGTGGAAATCGGTTCGTGCGTTCTGGAGTTATAGCGTCAGGAAGGAAAACCCGACTTATTTTTATATAGTAGATGTTGTTTTTTTTTCTCTTAAGGCTCATACAAGTTTTTTTCTTTTTCAGGCCACGGACTTATAACCTGGTTCAAGGTTAAGTAAACATTACAGACTATTTCGCGTTGCACAAATATTTATACATATATTTATTTATATTAGGGATCATTTTATGACATAGTTTATGTGATATAGCACTCTACCTCAATGGTATAAGGTCGTATTCGTCAAATGCTTTATTTTAAGATTGTATTTGTTAAATTTGGGTAAATAAACGTACTTGCTAACATTATATGAGAGCTATTTAGCACGATTGTAAATGAAAACAATTAAAAATTAGATGGGTCAATCAACTTTTAAGTGTACATCAATGATAAATTTTAGTTTTTTAATTTTATTTGAATTTTTTTATATTTTAACATTTTTTCTTTAGATAATTATTTATATTTTAAGAATTCACATAGAGCAGCACGATTTATTTAAATAAAATAGTAAATTTGACTTCGAAATCCACATGACTCTAGTTATTGATTAATTAGATGGCAGTCGTTCCACAATCATGTCAGACAAAAGCCTACTGCTAGTAGTACGTGGTTTGAAAACTCTGACACCAGAGATCATCGGCTCGGTGTTCCACACGTCAAGAAGTAAAAAGTTGAAATTGGTCAAAATATCAATCTAATTTATATTAAATGCTCTAGTCTTTGTAAGAGGCTCTTCAGTGACTAATTATTGAAAGAAAAAGTATTGATTTATGCTGATTCTATCATTAATTGTCCTATGGGCAACCAAAATGTTCCACGCACAACGGTTTTGGTTGTCCAAGTGACTGGTTGTCCGAGTGACATTTATCAGTCTTTGCGCTTCCTGATAATAAATAATGATATTTTGAATTAGGTCTTACGCGCAGTGAAAAATATAGATAAAATAGAATATATTTCACTTTTATTTACTACGATATATCAAATACTTTCGTTTTTGTGCTGGTTGTCCGGTGGACACACAATAAAGCCACCCAATTTTTCAAAAGGCGCGCGACCGACTGACACCGCAGCAATGATGAAATAAAAATAGCGGTTAGATGAGTGTTGTCGCCAAATCGACCGACTTATTGTCAACGCACTGATCACTCCATCTATGTTTTGGTTTCGGAACTTTTTTACCGTTGTCCGGTGGAAGTCGGAATAATAAAATATAATAGGGACCAAAACGAACATGCAAAAAATTCGGTAAAATTATAAAACAAACAAAAATCTATATGCTAGCATCTTAGTGAACACTGTAATGAATAATTATGTACAAGCGTAATTAATTGCCATATAGTATTTTTTTGTATAAAGTAATGTTTCATTGTAATTAGCGACTGGGGGACAAATAAAAAGACACTACATCCAGATGTTTTGTCACCTGGACAACCATTAAAATTCCAGTTTAATAGTGATTTATTTAAAATAATTTACTCGTATGTTTGCTTAATAATAAGATAAATACGACATATGCCAAAAACCGCTTAATTTTCTTTGGAACTGCGATTATTGGTCAGGGACAAAACATATTACTTACAGGACAAATAAAAGTTGATTGACCCAGATAGTTAAACAAAAAGTCGAGGCTTCATAGCGACAAGTGTATGTACAGTCGCCGTCAGATATATTGGAGCAGACAAAGGGACCAAGTACTTTTGAACAGTTTACAATGTCAATAAGCTCCATACACTACAAGTTACCATTAATATCAGGACATACACTACTTCAATAATGTTTGAGCAGATGCTAGTCAATAACTTCTATACACACAACTAACCAATAACATCTGAACACTCATCTACACAGGCAGCTAAATGAGACACATGACGTGCGTGACACATATTGACGTTATGAGTGTTCAGATGTTATTGGCATCTGCTCAGATATTACTGAAGTAATGAATGTTCAGATATTAATGGTAACTTGTGGTGTATGGAACTTATTGACATTTTAAACTGTTCAGAAGTATTTGGTCACTTTGTCTGCTCCGATATATCTGACGGCGACTGTACTATGGATTGTAAACATAAAGAATGTTGAGTTATGCACGTCTCGGGACGGCATTGGATGGGTGACCAGGAAATTCAGCGAAGTTTTTTTATAGCATCTTGTGGTAATTTTTGTAATAAATTAAAGTGTCGTGTCTTACTTCTAACTAATGTCATTTAGCGGTTTAGATGCGAGGTAGTTTCCTAATAAAAATAATTCGATCCGATAAAAATCCCAGTTAGGATATTCCATTATATTTACGGTGAATTATAACAGCTTATTAGCTACGCGATAAAATAATGTCTGCCTCATGATTGGGAAACTATATCTGTGTATATTCTGTTCTGTAAAATTTTTAACTATATAGTTAAAAATTAAAACATACAATATATTTTTAAGCGTATACAAATATGAGAGTAAGAAAAACAAAAGTAATTCTGTGCACCAATATTTTACTAAAATGCCTAAAATAATATAAATTAGTTAATTTTATATACAAGGGAGAAATACAAGAACTAATGTAGTTATTATTAATTATTAAAACATTAATAGGGAAGCGATGTAAAAATTGTTTTTTTTTAGTTAGTCTCTACAGACTGACTAAAAAAACTGTTTTGTGTATTTAATAAAACTGTGGATAATGCTACCATTATCCACAAATATGAGACATATATTTGCATTGTCCATATAATCACAAAACATCGGCGATAGCTTAGAATAATAAAACTACTTAGTAGTGATAGATCGAATTGAACTGGCTACTTGACAGCGTTAACAATAAAATACGAAAAGTGTTAGATACATGGACTTAGTATAATAAACAGGACCGAGCACTTGCAGCCTAAAAACGAGCCGAGCGAGATAGCTACCACAGAGGCGTGTGTCCCTTTTTAGGGTGACAATAAGATTTATTTTGACAGCGGACATTTGATTAAATAATCGAAATTTAGCCCGTTGTCCCCACTACATCTAGTCAAATAAATATAACAAGATAAAATAAATTAATAAATAAATATTGGACAACATCACATACATTGCTCTGATTCTGTGGTAAGTAGCTAAAGCACTTGTGTTACAGAAATCAGAAACAACGACGGTACCATAACGTCCAGGCCCGAGACAATACACAAAGATCGTTTTCCATATTGATCCGACCGGGGATCGAACCCGGGACCTCTGAGATGGCGCTCGCCAAAGTCAGGCCCGCTCGCCTCTCGGCTACGGAGGTCGTCCAAATAAAAAGCATAGTTAGTATTTTATTTTTGCAAAATAAATTTTACTTCTTGTATCTGTGGAACAAAAGAACCGAAACGGAAACCACCACTTGTGTGACACTTCAAGCCAGAAATGACAGCTGCCGGCGAATTTTATCTATTTTAATGTGGCGAAACGACGATAATTTTACCGATTAAATTGAATTATTGTGCCGCTAACTATATTAATTATTTTCCATGAATTAAAAACTCGATATTTTTATAAAAATAACTCGTTCCGACCTGTATCGGTTTGGTGTATAGAACGTTGACGTCACAATTTTACCAGTCACGTGACTTAGCGTTTTCGCGCGCTCTTTAAATGTGTTAGAAAAAATCTTATTTTTCTCTGCTAATTTAATTTTTTTCCAGATAATTCGAATTGCTTGGGATATTAAATGACCCGGCGCTCACATTTTACAATACTTTTCAAAAACTGTCAAGTAGCCAATTGTCGCGTGACGTCATTTTTGTGTACATTTATTACCTACTAGTGACGTAACGAGTCTCCAACCCCAACTTGGCATCGTTTTATCTAAATATTGTTTTATTAATCGATTTTTATTATTTTTATAGTGCTTTACGCCGCAATAGCGAACTTTAAATATTTTAATAAAACAGAAAATGTTTATTTCCCCTTTTATCGATTAAGATGCCAAGGTGTCTTCGATTCCGTGGTTTTCAAACATTTCTGCGACGAATGTACCACGGGCCGATAAGTATGTAGTTCTAAACATATTCGGCAGAAGGCACTTACCGGAGGCTAACGGTTGATACAGCAGAAAAACTTCATGGCCTACGATAACTTGCGGTTAGCTCAGTTGGAAGAGCAGCGCGCGGGATACGTGATGGTCGCGGATTCGATTTCCGCACCGCAAAGTGAGGTAAACATTTTCTGTTTCTTTAAAATATTGTTTTATTAATTTGGGAAATAGAAAATACGTGTCTAATATTTTTTTAATAACTTTTTGACGAACTTAACACAATTTGCTTTTTTTGACACAATCCGCTTCCCTATTGTCAAAATATAACTCGAGTCGTCGTGTACCGGAATATAAAAAAAAAAATAAGTCTATATAGACCGTCAGTTAAATTTTCTAAATACTAAGGAAACCTATTTTTTTGCTTCAGTAAATAAATAAAAAAATGATGACGATTCATATATGACGATATAAATAACGAACATTAAAAAAATAAAGTACAGTACTGCGTGCTATAGATCCCATTGTGTTTGCGTGGATTCGCGTTCCGGAAAATAAAATGTTAAAAAATACAGAACATTGTAAGACATTTGATAAAATAAGATAATTTATTCTGATTAAGCGTAAGTTTTGCATCTAAATTGCGTACATTAAATGTCGTTCTTAATACCTAGATACAAAGTCTAGATTATAATGCCCTTAATTGACACACTACTAAGTAATTGCACATCGTTTAGGTGTCGTGTATTGTTATGCATTATAATTTAAATGTAGTGTTGACTAAAAATACGTACTTGGAAACTACAGATGAATATAATTAAAATGTGTAACAGGAAAATTTTATCTAAAAATTGTGATAGAGGACGTATGTTTGCCACCTATTTCCGGCCAAACGGCTGAACTGATTTGCATTAAATTTTGTGTGAGAGTTTATGGAGGCCTTGTGTCTTTCAAAAATAAAATTGAACCTGATATTTCGGAAAAAGCATGTTTTTTTTAATTTTATTTAGTTTCTAACGCAATATCTTTTTGGCGATATAAAAATTTTACAACCCCACTATCGTTGTTACATATTTTTCTGTGCTAACGTGGGATTAATTACACGTAACTTGGTGTAACATATATATATATATCTGTAGTTTCAGGTACAAATAACGGTGTCTTAATTTTGTTTTTCACTTGATGTAATACATATTTATACAGACATAGTTTTAATTCGTTACACGTATAAGAATAAAAGTGAGCGCACGTCTGCATGGAATAATTAGTACAAATCAATTTATAATTATATTATATTACATGTATGTTATATTTTGTGTATGTGTTGTCAGATGGATCGTGTTATATACTGGCTTCTGTTAGAATTTATTGGCCGAGCAATATTATTCAAGTTGAGTAATTACTGATTTGACATATGTCAAATCTGTCAATGTAACTATGTGTCAAAATGGCTATGTCAAAGTAACTAGGTGTCAAATTGGTAATTATTCAACTGCTTGACTTAAAATATGACTCAGGAAAAATAATTTGAATTATTCCGCCAGTTAGATTTTAAAAATACAATGAAAACATATATTTGACTCTGACAGAAATAAAAGTTAACGGTGAAATAGCGCAAGTAAGTTCATTGTAAGTAAGTTGTAATATGAACGACAGAGTTTCTTGACGGGATCTTCTCTGTAAGTTATAGGTTCCGAACCGGAGGTAGCGTCATTTGCAATAAATAGACGTTTCATAAATATTACTGGTGTAATTTACATGAATAAAAGAATATTGAATTTGAGTAAAGGGTGTGTTTACGTCATAATTTCGCAAAATGTGTACGATGTAGGATTCTCGTGTTAAATTTTAACTCGATATATTATAGGTAAATTTTAGCTTACGTGATAAAATAATAATTATGTGTATTATATAATGAAAAGAGGCTAATAACTGTTACTTAATATTGAGTTCGTTTTTAAAAAAAATATTTCCTTTCCTCTGTACATTTTTTTTTGGAAAATATGTATCCTAATTCTACATCGTACATTATTTAAAATTTAAAATAGTATACTGATCAAAAGCTTAGGGTCTCAATTTTTTAACAGAAGCCAGTGTGCACAAGCTCTTATAAAGCGTATGAGCACCAAGCCTTTTAGCTATATATTATATACAAATAGTTTATACAGTAAACGAAAATGGTAGTCAGTCAAGAATATGCGAGGATGAAATAGAATACTTATTTAGATATTTTTTTTGATTAGAAACTTGTCAAAGAAAAGTAGAAGCACCTAAATTAATTAGAGGGTCGATTTTTAAATCAGATCAACAGGCCTAGCATACGCAACGCGACTAAATTTTATCGCGCTCTTAACAAACGTCAAAATCGATTGAAGTCAGTGCGTCAGCTGCTGATTGGCTGAAAATACGAGTGCGGTGTGCTATTAGCCAATTAATAGTATCGAAACTTTTGTCGTCTCATGCGATAAATTTGACATATTGTATGCTAGGCCTGTTAGTCAGATGAAATGCATGATAACTATTCCACAAATAAAGTTATAGAGCTGTTTACCGAGCAATTAATGCCCGGTTCCAATATTTGAAAAACAATCCGTTCTAGTTACGGATAGTAATAAATTATACGAGGCGTAACCTAAAAACGACAGACAGACGATTGATCACAACTGGTATGGAACGGTATTAACGACTCGTAGTCGGTGTAAGAAAAACGGATAAGTAGTCATTTTTGACACGATACGAATTTTTTTTTTGCACTTCAGGATTGACCTCTTCCCACCTGATGTTAAGTGGTAATGAGGTCCTAGCTTAAGGGCAACAAGTACAGAATAATAAATCTATTACTGACTTGTCGCCCTTACCTTGAAGGCTTGACCCCCGCTACTAATGTAGCACCCCCAAGAGCCCTGGAAACCTTACTCACACGCAGGAACACAACAACACAGAAGTGATTGTTATTTGGCTGCGGTCTTCTGTAAGGTGGAGGTATATCACCAGTCGGGCTGCTCCAGTACCTACCTACCCTACCTCTCTTAATTTTTTTTTAAATAATGGCAAACTCAATATGACCACACCCCACATATACATTAAATCACAAAGTCACATAAAATGTCTTCCTATTGTGTTAGTTTTGTTCTAATAGTTGTCTGTATGTTCTTGGCTGGCGTGACTTTATGCCTTTGATTCAAACGCGCACCCATACAGTCGAGTAGAGATTAGTGAGAGAGCTAGTTTATATTAAATTTAGTATATATTAAAGTAAACAAAAATATATTTTTAGGCTAAGTGACAGCTGAAATTATATCAATTTGAGGTGCATCGTTGCTTTTGCAATAAAGCTGCTTCAAAGTAAGAAAGCATTAAAGTTCGTTTAAACTTAGATTGCCCCGAATGTCTTTTAATGTGATCAATAAACGTACAAATTTTGGTTTTTTAGTTACAATAATATTTGTGAAATATATATCTTATCTCGGTATTGATATATACATTGTGTAGGCGTTTAATATTTAAAATAATTTCTTCCAAAATTATAAGATAAAAAAACGGTATAAATACGTTTGTTGGTTCACGCTGCCTTACTTTCGAAAACCAGTATTAGCCTTTTTAAATGTCCATTGCACCGTTTTTTAAGGCCTTTATACTTTAAAAAAAATATGTCAACATACAACAATGGATTGGCATGCTAATAATGATTAAAAAAAAAAGAAAAAAAATATATACAATCTATAATTCTGTAGCCTGTACCTTACCTGGTTTTTTTATTAAGCACTAATTATAATTTGTGTAGGTGTTATATATGTTATTTGTATAACCAATAGTGTCTTTAATTGCGGAATATATTAAACAGTAGGATAAAAACAAGTGAGATTAATTAATATAAATGTATACCTACTCAATAGGATAGTAAGTATTTAGTTAAGATTGCCAGCAATTGTATTAATACAACTTTAGATTTTAATTAATACGTATTTTATATAAACAAATGAAAATGGCAACACATTCTGCCATTTTCATGATAAGTGTTAAATTATGAGCGGTTCTTTGGTCTACTTAACTCTATGGGTGGCTTTTCTTTTTATTTACATATATTTATGATAGTATATATTTATGTTGTATGCTGTAGAGGTAAAAATGTGCTTTCATTGTAGGGTTATCGGTGAATAAAAGACGTTTTAAATTGATTAGATTGTAACAAAAACCCCTTTTAAATATAAATTATTATTAAAAAGATTTTTTATATTGACTTTTAAAAGAAAAAAAATCTTTTATCATAATTGTACTCTATTAAAAACATTTAATTCGTTTTGTAAAAAGTTTTATGAAAATTATGATTGTAAAATTGATTACAAATAATTATTTATTTAGAAAAAATAAATAAATTTTAAGTAGGTGTTTAAAACCTTGCATTAATAATATTGCCCGTTATTCAAAAAATATTAAAATATTTCATAAATAACGTGATGCTCAAATTTCGAAATCTGTTATCTACACAGCTATAAGTAAAAAAAATGATTACCAATTGATTTATTTAATAAAACCTTCAGTAAAATAATTCAATCATTATTAAGAATATTTTTTATGATTTATATTATAATTTATTGTTGATTAAATGTAAGGAAAATGTGTATTTTGAACAATTTATTTACCTTAACTATATTAGAGTTTAGTTATATTTTATTGTTAATGCTGGCTTGACTACTGTTGCATTGTATTTTATAGATTATTCATAACCCTATTTAATTAATTATATTTTAGTTAGACAGTGACATGCTAGAACCAATTTTTGTTAATAGCATAAGTAGGTATTTGTACACATATAAAATAATTATTATTGAAAATTATTATAACGGTGGAAAGAAGGTTAAAACCCTATATTTCGATCCAAATTTAATATTTTGACTTATGTGTTTGTCAGAAATAACGAGTGAGAATAAATAAATTGGTGAAGAAAGACATATGGCTGAGGAAGGTGTCATTTTGCGTTTTGTCATAGGTATATTTATATGGTGGATAATCGAAAGAATGTGTATGATTGTAAACCTACTTACTGTCATTCTAACAAATTATTCAATACATTTTTTATGCAAAAAAAGAGGGAAAAGTTACTAATATGTTTTACATATATGTCAAGTAAAATACGGATATAGTAAATATATAAAAATTACATCTATTCAAGAACAAAAATATCGCATTCGTGTTATTTTGTAAGTTCTACTGTAAAAGTTTTGTACTGATATTTTGACGTGGAGTTTTAAAATAACTATCAAAGGAAATCAAAACTGACCTGATTATATGGTAATAGTATTTTTTTTTTTAACACGAGTAGATATATTTTTTATACATTAAGACCGTAGGCTTCAGAGTACCAGATACAAAAGAAAATTAATGGTGGTTTTTAAAAGAACAATTTGTCTTAGGACCTTAAAATGAAAAAATATTTAAAGAAGTTACGTACAGAATGAACTATTTTAATTTTTTAATAATTAATCAAATTATTATAATAATTTGATTATTAGACTTAAATGTTTAATTTGAAAGTATGTGAGCCCGCAGGTATGAGAACGTACATTTTGTTTGCCTCTCGCTCCATTGTCTCGATGTGGGAGCGAGACGACAGATATAGACTAAGGCAGATTATTTCAGACTACATTCAGAAGCTTTAGATTATGTTATTTATAATTAAAGATGGCTTTATTTAGCTTTAGAGGTTTAACAATAGCTTATATGTTGTTGTATCTAATAGTTTTTTAAGTTTAGTGTGAAGACTAATGAGAATAGCAATATCGTTATGTATTGTTAAGTTCACTTGCAATGAAACATAAATTTTCGATTTATCCATAACTAAGTTTTAATTTTTAAAAACAGAACATTTTTATCTCCCCTTGCGGTGCGGGAATTGAACCCACGACCTTCACGTATCGCGCGTGCTTCTCTTGATACGTGAAGGTCGTGGCGTATAGTACTATAAAAATAATAGAATCGATTAAGTTTTAATTGTTGCCTCTATTATTTTATTTAAACCTAAATGTAATGGCGAACGTTCCAATGTAATTTTTAAATTAAGCCAAAGTTCCGATTTTGAAACGTGGTTTGTTATTGCATAAATATTTTTGTTTTTTCAAAACGCTTTAATCGCTTTCGAAGTGAGTTATGGTTTCGAAAAATTTAGTTTTTGATAGTATGCCTTCAGGTCGATAGTAGTAGGGGACCCTGGGTACCGTTTTTGGTGGTTTTTATAATACTAATGCCAAAATAAAACTTATTGCTTGGCAGGTATGTGAATTGTTTCAACGTCAAAAATGTTTGTCAATAGAGTAGTAATTAAAGTTTTTACATAAATCCGCTAAAAAATTCGTTGAAAGATACGCAAAGAAGCAATAAAACGATTTAAACTTGGTTTAGGATAAATCGATGTTTGTAGATTTGCTGCAAGTGACCCTAATTAAAACGAAAACTGTCAAGATCTGTCAGATGTCAATGTGTTACCATAGCAACTAGATCCCAAATGATTTATCAACCTGTGAAGGCAAACCTTAGGCTTAGGCCGCACTACGGCTGAACCGTCTCGGACTGTAGCCCCATTTTGTGAGTTACCTAAATAAACTAATGAATGCGGCCGTACTAATGGTTTTTTTCTGCGACTGATTTTAAAACCGCGTTTTGTTACAGAATGTTTAGCGGAAAAAATCCGCGCCAACATTTGTAGTCCATAGAACTGATATTGGCGTCGTGGTTTTTAACCGTAGTGCGTGCGTTTCGGGCGGCTTTACTGTTTCGCAATTTGTTAGCGTTCAAGTATTACGTTAAGCAATTGGGGGGGGGGGGGGGGGGGGGGATTTGTGATGCTTTGTGTGTAATGAAACTCCTAAATTGACAACATTTTTGGTTTCCCTGCGGTTTCCGAGAAAGTCCTCGATTGTATTAGTGTGATCGTATTTTTTAAAGTAAGGGGGAGGGGGAGTACAGAAAAACGTAACGGTGCGTTTAAAGGGGGGGGGGGGGGGTCTAAAATCTTTAAAATTGCGTTACGTAATACTTGAACGCTCATGCTTGCGGGACAGAACCGTATTGCGGCCTAAGCCATATGTGAATAATGTTGGTAGCTATTTAAATTACACAATTGTTAGTCGCCATTTTAGCTTTTTGAGTAATACATTTTTCTGGTCGATGTAATTTTTTTTTGTGTGTAGGTATATTTTTTGAAGGCCTAATTGATGTGAAACAGATTATGAGTCATTGTAATGGATCTGAAAGTTGATCTGAATAATTTAAGTATTTTTTTTTATTGTTTTATATGTTTTTAAAACTACATGACATTAAAGTGATGATCAAAAATGTATTTTTTTTATAAATTTTAAGACTTTCGCGTTCCATTTTAAACATTTTAAATAATTGAACGGGTCAAAACGCGACACCATTTTTATTTAGTAGTTAATACGAACTACTTACTGCCCGACGTTTCGGTTAGGCTGCACCAACCGTGGTCACGAGCTGAGCTGAGTGAGTTCGTATTAACTACTAAATAAAAATGGTGTCGCGTTTTGAGCCGTTCAATTATTTTAAATGTATTTTTTTGTTATTTCGTTTTCTATAGATAGTAATGTCTAAAGCCAGGCCCATCTTCCTCACTGGGCACTCTGGGCACGTGCCCAGGCAGGGCAGGGATCCCGAAGATATGAGGCCCCCTCATCCCAACTTGATTTTTAAACCACAACTAATAACTAGTGTACGCTCGTTAATAATTTGATAGTTGTATAATACGAACATTTTTTAAACAAGGAATTTTATAGGATAAAGAAAATCATAAGTGGTATATTTGTACCTATTATGTTACTAGCGGACCCGACAGACTTTGTCCTGTCAAAAACATTTGGAATTTGGCTTTAGTTAGAAAACGTTTGTACTGGAAAAAGAAAAGGGCTGTCTTGTTTTCCAAGGAATTATTAGGATTTTTCACGCCGTAAAAACCATCCTTGGACTTCAAAGAACATTTAAAAAAAAGAATTGTCAAAATTGGTCCAAGCGTTGTCGAGTTATGTGCTTACCAACACATTTTGCGATTCATTTTTATATAATAGATTATTACAACGACGTTTGACGACCTCCGTAGCCGAGAGGCGTGCGGGCCAGACTTTAGCGACGTGCCATCTAGGGTCCCGGGTTCGATCCCCGGTCGGGTCAATATAGGAAAATATTTTTTTCTATATTGTCTCAGGTCTGGGTGTTGTGGCTCCGTCATTGTTTCTGATTTCTGTAACACACGTGCTTAAGTTACTTAACACAGAATCAGCAATGTATGTGATGTCCTATTTTTATTAATAATAAGTTACCGTAGTAAATTGCGTACAAATAAAATTATGAAACAAAGCGTGAAATGCGAATTTGAACTTTATTATGTTAGTAGAATTTCATTATTTTAATGTACCCAGGGCCTCTTTTAGGAAGGGAAATGCATTCGTTGCCTGGGGAATAAAGACAGCGGCGTGTGTGGGACTCCCCCTCTCTGAAAAGAGCGGAGACTACCCACTAAAACTCTCCCACACCTCTTAATGCCTATTGATGGCGTCATGGGAATATTACGGCCACAGGTGAATGATGGGCCTGTCTAAAACTGAAATTGTTTCAGTATACAGTTTGTACTATCTTCCGCTTTATACATACACTAGCTGTGCCCGCGACTTCGTTCGCGTGGACCACATCCTTTCATGGTCGGTTTTACCCCTTTCTCCCCTAATATTCGAAACAAAAAGTACTTAGTCTATATTTTAATCCAAGTTTCGAGCTATATTTGTGCCAAATTTCATATCTCTAACTTCAAAAATAAACTTTTTTCCATATAAACTATCAAAGGTGGTATTACCCCCCTCCCCCCTTATTTTCTAATAAAAAGTAGCCTATGTCCGCTCTTGAGATTAAACGTATACCTATACCAAATTTCATTAAAATCGGTTGAGAGGTTTAAGCAGGAAAGCGTAACAGACAGACAGACAGAGTTACTTTCGCATTTATAATATGAGTAGGGATATGTAGACAATCAATGTATGACAGCACGTCAGATACACTTTGAACCTTGTACAGTCAGCATAATTAGTTTGTATACACCTCAGTACCTTGTCACACCAAACGTCCATGTGACTGAGTAAGTGAAATAGAGAGTTAGATTAATGTGACAAGGTACTGAGTTGTATACAAACTAAAGACGCTGACTGTACAGCGCTTGCAGCGGCGGACTTACCTATTGCGAGGCCCCTACCAAGCAGGTCTTGCGAGGCCCTTTGTCCTTCGTGAAAAGTAGGTTTGAATGTATGGTTTTTAACATACCTACTTGTTTTACGGAATTGTCATTTTGAAAGGAAATCTAAAGGTTAAAAAAATTTGTATAAATATATTTACGATGAAAGATTAACCCATTGACCTCCATTGACGCTTTAAAGCGTCATCAAGAATTTTGATCCAGACGCCGACGACGTCTTTAAGCGTCATTATTTGCCTTATGTTTGACGTTGAAATAAAAAGTAATGAACACCATCTCGTATACATATTTATACACACCGCGCACCAGGATACGATAGATTATTATTATTGATGTCTAAAAACGTCCTACAGCATAGAATTGAGTTAAAAAATGATAAAAATCAACAACTAAAATTATTAACGTAAAATCACACTGCACGACGCCGTGGACGTCTTAAAGCGTTAGGTAGTGAGGTGACTAAGTGGACATTTTTAATACATTTTTTATTTTTATTTAATATGTAGGTATTAGATGATAACAATAAAATGTGATTATTTTTTTATTGTTCTACTGCTAGTGTATTAAAAGTGTATTAGTGAATAACTATTATCACTATCTCTGCCTATACACATACTTAATAGATGGATTGATGATGCTCACTCGTCATATGGTTAACGTACGAATTTTTTGTCTGTTTATATTTTACCTAATTATTAATGTTCACAGTCAATTGAGAAAAAGTTTGTAATAATAAACAGATGACATGCCATTGTGAATTAATTTCATGACTAATGTTTTTACTATTTATTATTGAATTTAATCTGCTTAAAATATACTTTAATTTTTTTCATAAAATTTTATGTTATCGATATACCCACCTAACTCCACTATGTCATGTTCACTTTAATGTACTGCCAACGCCAACGACGCTTTAAGTCGTCCGCCTGTGACGTCATAAGCGCGTATGCTGCTATTGATAGTGTTGGGAGTTGAAGATAGATAAAATATATTTTTTTCAATTACCATACAAAAGCTAAATGCTACTGAAGTTATTGTCCGTGTTTCTATATTGTAGCCTTTTTGAGTAAAAACCCACAAATACATTATTTACGAAAATCCTACTTACTATTATAAAGGCGAAAGTTTGTAAGTATGGATGTATGGATGTTTGTTACTCTTTCACGCAAAAACTACAGAACGGATTTGGATACAATTTGGTAGGAAGACAGATGACATACTAGATTAACATATAGGATACTTTTTATACCGAAATAACGCGGGCGAAGTCGCGGGCAACAGCTAGTAGTTTAAATAATAATGGGTTGTTTTGACCTTTTACATATTCTGGAAGTAGTTGATGATGATGATATTTTTAATAAATCTTCGCCTGATAGTGAAGTAGGAGAAGTGTTTCTTTTCGAGGCACTTATTTATTTGAATCAAACTAAATTAATGAGCATGACAACCGGATCAAAAAATTCTAATTATTTCGTGAGTTATTCCATAAAGATTATAATACCCATATTTATTGTTTACTCAATCAACTGAAAAAAACTATGTATGATAAAGCTCATAAAAATTCGAAGTTCACTATGTCGCTGCTAGTTTTAAAATGTATCTAGATGTGACGTCATACGACATTTCAACGAAACACTGCACCGTGATTTTTTGATTTATTAAATAAAAAAATATAAATGTTTATCGTTAAGTGTATATGCACCGTAAAAACCGGGAAACATGATTTTGATGTACATTTGTAAAACGCCCCTTCGTATTATATATTTTGGTTTCTGTCTATAGAAAAAAATATACAATGTTTTGTTGCTCTTCTTATACAAAAAATTATCTCATAATAAGTTCAAAAGGTGTACTTATTATAATTTAATCACCGACATTAATTCATATTATTTTGTTTTTAACCAACACAGTGCCGTTTTTTCCAATTACATCGATAAAGTCCTTAACAACACTATAAGAGTAGGTAAAATTTGTCAAACATTTAAGTTGTGATCGCCGATGACGCTTTAAGGCGTCCAAAATTCCTTGCATACTTTAAAAAATCTTGTGATAATTTTCTGATTACTAAGACATATAAAATTACTATTGATCTATTATTTCTTATTACGTTCAGTATGTATGAGCATTTATTTCTTTATCCTTAGTAATAGGTAATAAGGTTCCGAAACAAACGTTTATTCTTATCGCTTAGTGCAGCATGTCACATCACTATCGTATTGGGCGAAAATTCTAGCTAATAATACGCATGGCGTCGGGAGCAATATTTTCTATTTGAAGTCCGGCGGTCAATGGGTTAACAATTTTAATAAAAACAGAGATGTAGCGTTAATTTTTTGGGGTCCAAAGGCCCGAACTTTGTACAAAGAATTGTCTGCTCGCCTCGTAGAGGTTTCTGGTGACCAGAATGTTAGTAAATACCTCGGCCAACGTTTAAGTCTGGCTATTCAAAGAGGCAATGTTGCTAGCATTTTGGGCACCCTCAACACTGGAGCGGACTATCTTTTGTAAATATTTTGAACTAGCTGTGCCCACGACTTCGTTCGCGTGGACTACATTCTTTCATGGTCGGCTTTATCCCTATCTCCCCTAATATTCGAAACAAAAAGTAGTCTATATTTTAATAAAGCTATATTTGTGCCAACTTTCATATCTCAAACTTAACTTATTACCCCCCAACTTTTTTATATTTTCATGTTTATTTTTGATCAGTAACTTTTATTTTAACGCACCATTTTTTCTCAGAAACTTTTTATTCTATTTGATCGGTTTATTGCGCGAGGCCCCTACAAGACCGAGGCCCGGAACGATTGCCCTGTTCGCCCTAAGGCCGCCGCTGAGCGCTTATGACCCGAGCATAAGAATTAAAATCGAACAGCAAGTGTTTATCTTGGTGTGTTGTTTACTGTACACTGATCTGTGCACGCTATCAGACGTAACGTCGGACTATTTTTACACGTTTGGACTTCTTAAGCTATCTATCTCTCTCAATCACAATGAAAAACATATACAGGGTAATTTATAAAACAGCAACAACCTCGCAGGATTACATTAAACGTTATTTTCAACCTTTTGTTCATCAAATGTTCAAAATTACTATTAAAAATCGACTTTGCACGCGTACCATTCTTCACATTTCTCCACATTTCCTCGATAAATGGACTATTTACCATAAAGATAATTGTTCAATTCAAGGTTTTAATTTCAAACCAGTAGTTACCAAGATTATCGTGTTTAAATAAAACGAATTCTTCGGCTTTATAATATTAGTATAGAAGAGATTAATTTAAAAATAAGTTTTATTCTGCAACTTCTCCAAATTATTAAAAAAAATATTGCTGCTCACCATACAAACTCAATGACTACTTGTATATCGATACCTCCCACGTAAGTTGTTGTATCCCACAAAAATTGTTTTTAGCGTTTTTACTAAAAATAGCCTAATTTTGTAGTAATGTATGCATCCAAAATGAAAAAAAAATTAAAACACGAGTTTTTAAACTTAACATTTTATTACGAGGTATCGATATATTTTGTACGGGAAAATACTTTTTTAACTATCGAAAAAGTTCTAGATCAAAAACTGTTAATGAAGCTAAGAATATCCTTTAGGATATTACCTACTTTAGTATGTTCGGGTTTTAAGAATAACCCTGTATATATTTATACATAATGGGTACGTCCGATAGTGTTGAACTTTATAAGCCCATAAAAAGATTTACTATAGTGGAAGACGATGTCAAAGTATTTTATACCTTTTGGATAAAAATACAAACTACATAATAAAAAATAGGATTTCAAAATATGTCCAACACTGGTTGTATAGTGTGTGGGATCTTGATTTATATGTTTTTCGTGATGTGGCGGTCATCCAGTGTGAAAGTGAGCGAATAGTGGCAATAAAACCTGTGACTTATAACGAACGTGAAATATTATTTATGAGTGTATATATGCCCACGGCTAGGCCTGAAAATCTGCTTGTTTTGAGTGTTTAAGTGAGCTGAATGCTATTCTAGATGTAAGTAATATTTATTTTGGGCGATTTTAATGCTCACCCATTGACCCCTTTTTGTAAAGAGCTACTCAGTTTTTGTGATGAGCAGCAGTGGTTGTGTGCTGACATTGTTAGGTTGGGCATGTCTTCGGAAACTTATACATATATAAGCGAGGCACATGGAAGTAAAAGATGGCTAGACCATTGTTTAGTCAGTTCGTCATCATGGCTTACAGTGACTAATGTATATGTTCTCTACGATGCACTGTGGTCAGACCATTTTCCACTGGTGTTGGATTGTAATTTAGGTTTAATCAGAATGAAAATTAATTTATGTAATCAGCCTTGTAATAAGATTAGGTGGGGCAACAGAACGCCAGAACAAGTAACTAAATATCAGGTATACTGTGACAGCCAGCTGAAACATATAGATTTTCCGGTTGAGTTTCGTGGATGTGCGAATAGTATGTGTAAGGATAATGACCACATGAGCATTCATTATAGATAATTATTACCACAGTATTGTAAATATTCTAAGCCAGGCCTCAAAGTGCAGTTGGTTGCGTAGCAACGGTGTGGGTGGTAATAATAATAATAAATGTGTAAAAGGATGGAATAAATACGTAGCAGAGGCACATAGACAGGCCAGGCTAGATTTCCAACTGTACAGTCTGCATGGCAAGCCTGGGTCTGGTCCTGTTTACGATAAAATGGCTCTTAGTCGTAGAATTTTTAAGTCCAGGTTAAAGTTTTGTCAGCGTAACCAGGAGCAGATACAGCTTGATATTATTGCAACTCAACACTCAACCAGACAATTTGGTAAATTCTGGAAAAGTACTAAGAAACTAAGTGGTAAGGTTGACTTACCTGTAAGTGTAGATGGCACTAGTGTTTCAAGAAATATTGCAAATACTTTTAAAGACTACTTTGCGCCCCAAGGCCCATCACCAGAGGTGAGTGTGTCTGCTGGTGTGTCCAGTGCTGATCCCAGTCGTGAGCCCATTAGGATAACCAATAAAGAAGTTAGCGCAGCCATTAAGAATATGAAAAGAGGTAAATCTCCTGGACATGATGGGCTCAGCATTGAGCATCTACAGCATGCTGGCTGCCATATAAGTAGAGTTTTATCAATGTTATTTACTTTTCGTCTCAGACATAGCTACTTGCCACCTGAATGCATGCGAACAGTGGTAATACCGCTTGTGAAAAATAAGACTGGTGATATAGCAGATAAGACTAATTATAGGCTGCTATCGCTTGCCACTGTTATGGACAGCCAAAGTACTGGACAGGATCTTGGACTCACATTTAGGAAACCAAATAAAGTTATCAGATGCACAGTTTGGGTTCCGAGAAGGTTTGTCAACAGAAAGTGCAATTTTGTCACTTAAATACACTGAACTATTATACTAAGAGGAAGACTCCTATTTATGCCTGTTTTTTGGACCTTTCTAAGGCTTTCGATCTTGTAATATATGAAACACTCTGGGACAAACTTAGGTGCACAGGTATCTGTCCAGAAGTCATAGATCTGCTATCGTACTGGTACAAAGGTCAAAGAAATGTTGTGAAATGGGGTAATGCTTGCTCTGATGAGTATGGGTTGAGCAGGGGGGTGAGGCAGGGGGGGGGGGCTATCCTCGCCTAGATTGTTTAACGTGTATGTCAATCAGCTTATCGAGGAGCTTAGCAGCACGCATGTTGGATGCCGTATTGACAACATAAGTGTTAATAACATCAGCTACGCTGACGACATGGTGTTGCTGAGCCCATCGGTAAGCGGCTTGAGAAAAATGTTGTTTAGGTGTGAATCCTATGCTTTGGGACATGGTTTAAAATATAATGTAAAAAAGTCTGAATTATTGTTCTTTAAGAGCTCTGGTAGACTGTCTAAAAAAGTTCCGCCTGTTTTGCTGAATGGAACACCGCTAAATCGTGTATCTCAGTTCAAATACTTGGGGCACATTGTCAACGAAAATCTAAATGATGATTTTGATATTGAGCGCGAGCGAAGGGCTTTGGCAGTGCGTGGAAATATGTTGGCACATCGTTTCAGGCGTTGTACTACTGGCGTAAAGCTCACTCTGTTTAAAGCCTTCTGTCAAAGCTGTTACACCAGTGGTCTATGGGCCAGTTTCACGCAGAGGGCCTAAAATGCTCTCAGAGTGCAATATAATAACATCCTTAGGGCCTTGTTGGGGCTCCCGCGATATTGTAGCGCGTCGGGTCTGTTTGCGCATGCTGGTGTTGATGATTTTTACACCATTATGCGCAAAAAGACTGCCGCTGTCGTGTTGCATATCCGTGGGAGCGCTAACGGGATCCTAAGGATGATTGAGGATAGAATGGACTCTGTTGTCCTCAATAGGTTCACCGAGTTGCATGTTATTAAACGCGGAAATCGGTGAACCTATTTGGTCTGCCTATAATAATAATTACTAATATAATGCATATAATAATTACTGTACCTTACTAACATAGCTTTTAAGTACATTGTTACTAACATATGGACAAAATTGGTCTGAAATAAAAGATGTTTATTTTATTTATTTATTTATTTTATATTTATTCGATATGTTATACATCGTTAATTCGTTTAAAATGTTTAGCGTTGTTTTAAAACTTGCTAATTTATTTTGTATTTAATATAAAAGAGTAACAGAACATGGATACATTTCAAACTAGCTTCATCAGTTTTTTATTAGACACTGTCGACTTAGAACCATTGTATAATTATATCTAAATATTGTACTTACATTTCATTAAAATCTTAACTAAGAGTTATAAAACCAATTCACTGCCCCTGCATACCCAAAACATTAGAAACGTATTCGAAATGTATGCTTTGTCTCTTTCTTAGAAACGATTGGACTGATACAAAATATCTACTCTTTGTGTTATTTTTTTAATGGATTCTGACATTTGGGAATAAGAGGCCTATTAAGAGGCAGACCTATTTTGTCGACAATTTTTTATTTATTTTTTATAGTTAGTTTGGACTGTGTACTGAACTTAAAAAATGTACCTAATTAATATATTTTCAGAATTACCTACTTGATATTTTATAACAACATTTACTGCTGAAATCATTAATGTTGGAATGTATATTCTATTGTGGTATTTAGTAAAAAAATAATTTTAACTGTTGTTCCCTTTCTACTATTATTATCTACCTTTTCTGAATTATTTTTACGGTCAAAAGCAAATTAGGTCTTATCCCCTGGACATAAGGGCGACAAAGTCTATAGTGTATAATCTGACGTGCTATTGAATGTAAAATGACTACGTACAGTCAGCGACAAATAGTGACACTCATAGGCCTAGCATACGCAATAGGTCCGTCACATTTCTCGCATTGGACGATAGAAGTTTCGCTACTGTTGATTGGCTAATAACACACTGCATTCGTATTCTGGCCAATCGGCACCTGACGCATTGACTTCTATCGATTTTGACGTTTGATATAAGCGCGATATAATTTAGTCGCTTGGCGCCATGGACTTAATATAGTTTATATAGTTTATATTAAGTCCATACTTGGCGCATGCTAAGCCTTGAATACTATCAATTCAAAGCTGGTCGGAAATGATCGGCTAGTTGTTATAAAGTAAAGAAATAGACGAACATCATTGTTGTAAAATAAAATAAAAAATAGAATTCAAAAAGCTTTTTATTTCCTGTACATTAATCAGTTGTAATTAGGAATTTGTCTATGCATATATTATCGGTAATAGTATCGGGTAGTATCTTTCAAATGGAGGATGAAAGGTACTAGGGAAAAAAAGTTAACTAAAATAACGAAATTCGATTTCTCCTGGGTCAAGCCGAATTGTCGTGAGTAGATGAAATCGCCCAAACCTAAGACAAAAAAAAGAAAATACGTAAAAAATACTATGAAGTAAAAAACAAAACAAGCTAATCTAAAAACAAATTTTGAGTGTCTGTTGTACTTAAATAACCGCTATTTACTAAATTCTGTTAATTAGGTATCGTGTACCGATTCCGATGAAATAGGCACTGACAGACAGCTACTTCATTATGGAGTGTCTCTCTAGAAATGTAGGTATTTTATATAAATGATTAATTGAAACTCCACGCGCACGAAATCATGGCTTCAGTTTACTAATAAAAGCGTTTTTTACCTTTTTAGCCTTTCTTCCCCTCTGAAAAAGAAATAGAACATGTAAATATGTAGTCCTTAAAAGCTTACAAATTAAAGATACTTTTAAATAAGTTTTAAGTTTAAATAAACATACGTTTTCGTTTAATTTTTCAAAGTAGGCTTTCTTTGGCCTTTCAACCGAAATAGATGCAAGTAAATATCGTGTGCTGACGAAATATTATTGTTCATGTTAAAAACCGTTTTAAAATGTATTACCGTATTATACCGTTTTAAAATATATATTAAAATTCAAACCGTCCTTATAGTTTTCAACGAAGGTTCAAAACGAAAAGTATTTACCCACAATAAAGCGGTTATCAATGATACTCACTTGGTAGAGGTGGGAACAGAACTTTCCCCAGATTGTCTAGAATATCACCTGTCGGAAGAAACATAACCTATAACATCATATACGGTCAATAGCATGTCACGGTAAACATTTGTTGCTCGATATTAGGCTTTATTGACGACCTCGGTGGTAAGCGTCAGGGCCCCTGGACCAAGTTCGATATTTTATGTTTGGAGACTATCAATATTTAGTACCTGCTTGATACTATTTGGTACCCAAATTAAAATTTATAGTACCTCGACGAGCAATGAAAAATCATGAAAATAAAGTGGTCAGACATTCTGACGTCATGTTGTCTGGAAGTGGTTAATGTAGTCGAAGTTTGCTCCGATATTATAAATAAATAAATGCGCCAGACAACCACGCCAATCACCTGGTCTCAAACTAAGGTTTTCCCTTGTACCATGAGCACCAGACGACGGATACTAACTGGGGGCGTCATCACAGCACACCAAGACCCAAGTCTATTTAGAAATGTTCGTTTTCCAAATATATCTATTTAAATAGATATTATAGTCTTTCTGGTTGCGTCTTATTATGTCAATGCCCTGAGTGTCACTATTCGACGCTGACTGTACCTAAATACTTCCGCAAAGTGATCTATTGTTTTAGATAGAAGCGCGACTTCTTGGATCAAAGAATATTCATATTATTTTAATATTTTGAAACATGCTGCAAACGGTAAGCCTGACATTACTTACCTATAGGTACAGTTCATCACTGTTGATCTTTAAATAAAAAGAATCCACTTTTGATTGTTTTTAAAGCAGAAAGATAAATACATGATTATTAAACATTTGCATTCAATTTTTATTTATGTTAATATTATTAAGAGAGGTAAGGCATAGCGATTTATCGCTCGAACTGGAGCAGCCCGACTGGTGAAATACCTCCACCTTACAGAAAACCGCAGCCGAATAACAATCACTTCTGTGTTGTTGTGTTCCTGCGTGTGAGTAAGGTTTCCAGAGCTCCTGGGGTTCCAAGTCCAGTAATAGCTTATTGTACTATACTTGTCGCTCTTAACATTACCACTTAACATCAGGCGGGATGAGGTCAATCTTGGAGTGCAATTTAAAATAAGATTACCCACAAACATTTCCGGATTCAATTCCATCGCATTAAGGGTGACGCTGTGGGAAGATCGGCCGAAATCACCATAGCAGGATTACTCTTAGAATAAGTGATCCACGCATGGTATACTTACCAAGAATACCTGGCTCAGGGTCTGCGACTGGAACAGCGGCGGCCAGGCCGATCTGAAGAAGAAGAAAGGTATCAGACAACATCGTACAAGAACAGTGAACAACATCAACGTAGACGCTTGCAGTTTAATTTTGATTCTTATGCCCGCAGCATGGCGACCTCGGTGGCGCAGTGGCTAAGGTAAGCGGCCAAAGCGCGAAAGGTCCCGGGATCGATTCCCGGTCGGGTCAATTTGGAAAACGAACTTTTCTTAATTGACTTGAGTCTGGATGTGCTGGGATGACGCCCTCAGTTAGTAACCGTCGTCTGGTACTCATAGTACAAGGTAAAACCTTAGTTTGAGACCAGGTGATTGGTGTGATTGTCTGGCGCATTTATTTATTTATTTATAAAAGCGGTACAAAAGACAAATTTATTGAAATATTTTTTGTTAATTTGGCAAATCTATACTAATATTTTGAAGCTGAGGAGTCTTTTGTTTCTTTGTTTGTTAGAACGCACTTAGCTCAGGAACAACTAACTGGTTTGAAATTTGTGTACGATAGTCCGTTTATTGAGGAAGGCTTTAGGATAAATGACATGAAGAGTAGAATGAGTGGAATATGTGGGAGAAAAATGTGGGTAGTACGCGTGGTACGTTGCGGCAGGACGGTAGTTTAAGATCAAACGCGCACCAGCTAGTACTTTAATACTATTAAAGTACTAGCTGGTGGTGGTTATTATAAACACCCAGACACAGATCAAAGACAAATGTTCAACCGCCAGGAGCTCGAAAAATTGTTCCAACGGATAAAATGAATGAGTAAAGTCGCCGTCAGATATATTGAAGCAGTAAAGTGATCAAATACTACTGAACAGTTAAAATGTGAACAAGTTCCGTATTAGTTGTGTGTAGGTATAAAAGTTATTGACCAGCATCTGCTCAGATATTACTGAAGTAATAATTTTTCACATATTAATGGTAACTTGTAGTGGATGACATTTTAAACTGTTCAGAAGTATTTGGTCACGTTGTTTGCTACAATATATTTGACGGCGACTGTACATAATAATATTACAAGACTCCCGTTCGTTGTTCCCGTCCGTTCCCGTGGGGATTTTGCAATATCCTGTTGCAGCTAAGCTTTAAGTTTACTAAGGTACCTGCATGCAAAATTTTAAGTATCTAACTTAAGCGGTTTAGATTTTTCATACAAAAGGATTTTCCCGCTAATTCCCGTTCCCGAGAGAATTTCAGGAATTCCTTTCTAAGCGCACCTCTACGGTACCTAAGCCGACCAAATTTCAAGTGCCTACGTTTAGCCGTTTAGGCTGTGCGTTGATATGTCAGTCAGTCAGTCAGTTTCTCCTTTTATATATTTAGATTAGGATAGTAGGATACTGAAATAGAGACTTACCAAGGCGCACACCAGGACCAACAGGTAAGCAAAATTCATTTTGATGTCTGTTCGGAAGTACCTTCACACACTGATATATGGTAAGATCCTTCTGAGTTTATATACTCCTAGTAGCTCGAATCATTGTAATTAGCATGTCACTTTTTACGTAAATCCACAAATATTTGGGAGGTAAATTACATCAATCAAAATTGATCTGAAATGTCTTTCAAAATTCCAATCTGCGGAGTTTTTTTTGTAGTTTGACGCACTTCTTGTTCGTTTGTTGATCATAATATTGCTAAATGATATGGGTTTATTAAACTGAGGATTTAAAAATGGTTTTTAACCGACTTCAAAAATTGAGGTTTCACAATTCCAACAGGTAGGTAGGTAGGTATATATATTGTTTTTTACTGACGAGGGGAAATGCCTTGACGCACCGTACCGTCACCCGAGGGAGGTGACGGCGTGTGCGGGACTCCCTGCCCTTAAGGGCAGGACTACCCACTAAAACCCACCGGACCTCATTGCCTGATTGGTGGTGCTGTGGGAAATCAGATCAACCTAGCCAACCACAACAGGTAGGTATATATCATACTAATATCATAAACTAGGTGACACGGCGAACTTTATTCCGCTTTAGAGGCAATAAATGACTTGAAAAAAAGGCAAAAATAAATTCATATAAAAGTATCCTATGTCCTTCTCCTGGTTCTAAACTACCTCCCCACCAATTTTCAGCAAAATCTGTTTAGCCGTTCTTGAGTTATTAATAGTGTAACTAACACGACTTTCTTTTACATAAATGAATATAGATGTGAAAGTTTGCAAGAGTGTATGTAAGCATAGACAAAACAACAACACTATGGGCTTTGCACCCTAATGTTCTGCGCATAAGATCTAATCTCAAGCAGCAAGTTTTTTTTATATTACACTTCAAGATTGACCTAATCCCACCGGACGTTAAGTGGTAATCAGGTCCGAGCTTAGGGGTGACACGTACAGCATAATAAATCTGTTACTGGACTTGTCGCCCTTGCCTTGAAGGCCTGACCCCTGCTACTAATGTAGCACGCCCAGGAGCTCTGGAAACCTTACTCACACGCAGGAACACAACAACACAGAAGTGATTGTTATTTGGCTACGGTCTTCTGTAAGGTGGAGGTATTTCACCTGTCGGGCTGCTCCAGTTCAAGCGATAGTTCGCTATGCCCTACCTCTCTTATGTATTAGTGTTACTTACTACAGTTCTTTTTGTTACTCTTTCCCTAGTCAATACAAAATAGGGGTTACTTACCTGTTTATTGTGGTGGACAATTTGCCGGTCCCCTCTCCACCACGGCCGGTGAGTCTCGGGACTCCATCTGGCTCTCGTAGGGAGAGCTGGAGTAAGTAAGAGTCTCGGATGTCCGCAGTGGCGTTAAATTTACCGTGACCCTTATATACTAAAAAAAACATTTCCCCATTGCAGTATGCGATTCAAACCCACGACCTTCACGTGTATCGCACTGACTTATTTTTAACGGTAACGGACTATTTGACAGCTCTCAAACTTGTCAACTCATACCAACCATTTTTAAAAATTTCACGTCTGTCAAATATTTCGTTACCCTTAAACCTTAGGTATTTAGTTAATTTAGGGCCGATTTAGCATTTATTAATTAAGGAAAGAACTGTCAAACAAGGTACATATCGATATAGTATCATATAGATTACATTAGTAATACTTATGAATAGTCTCTATATAAATCAAATGAAGCTACCTCCGGTTCGAAACCTGTAACTACCGAGAAGATACCGGCAAGAAATTACAGATTCATACTAAAAATTGATAATGGATTGAATTAAAATTCGGACATTTTTGCTCACTGACGAGATTTGAAACAGGCTGTTTCAACTCTCCTCGTTTTTAACTTTGATACAGAAAAGCTTCCGTAACGCGGCTTCGAGTTACAACCTGAACCCTTCCCTGTTAGAGATATTTAATATAACTGCTACAATAATAAAAACAATCATCCTCTTAAGTTTTCTTTAGGCTTTCGGAAGAAAGAATTCGTCATAAAGAGTCCTTCTTTCTTCATGAAGTCCGCCAGCATCTGTCCTCTGGGATTCCGCTGCTCATATCCAAATTTCCCCACTTTCAGCTCATCATCGCTTCTACAGCCCAGCTTCGCATTGAAGTCACCCATTACAACAGTGAAATGTGTTTTGGAGCTATGTATGGCCCTACTAATGTTCCCATACGTAGCTTCCACTTCGTCATCTGGGTGTGTCGTAGATGCAGCGTATACCTGTACTATATTAAGAGAATATCTCTTGGATATTCTAAGTACGAGGCACGCAACTCTATTCGACACAATTCCGACGGACACAATGTTGTTGATGTGTGACTTGTGGAAACCCAACACTACCTTGGGACTTCTGTTCTCCCTCCCGGTAGAAGAACAAGTGACCGGACTGCAAGGTTATCGTATCCTCTCCCTCTCTTTGAATCTCCGATAAACCAATGACGTCCCAGCGCAACTTGTTAATCTCTTCTTCAAGCTCGACTAGCTTCTCATCCAACCTCAATGTGCGCACGTTGTGTGTTACCAGGGCCAATTGTCGGTGGGGGTGGTAGCCTGATCTCTGCCGGGGATTCTTAACACACCTGGCCCCGCCGCTAGCGTGGCCGCTACCGTAGCCACGGACTGCGGGGCCGGGGCCTGGTTTTTAGTTGTGCCGTCATTGAAGGTTAATAGCCTACTGGCTAGACGGATTGGTACAGGGTCTTATCTCGAGTTTTCCTTCTGTCGCACTGGATGTTATGTGCGTTTTCCCCTAAGTCGGCTTCTACGACTCCCTGGGACAGGGAAGGGGTGGTGACATATGTATTCTCATGCCGTAACCACACGACTGACATTCCTAAATATACATGTTTAAAAACGAAAAATGTGGAACATTTTGTTTATCTGATTATTATTTTGATTAATGTAACCAATAGGTCGTTCTGGTACTTTATATTACTTAAGGAATCGATTACTCGTATTAAACCTGTAGTTACCTAACTAACCGAATCAATATCAATGCAAAATATTGATAAAAGGTTTTTTTATCGTGAGTGAAAACTATAATTTCAGTAAATACCTTAAATTCAATCATCATTTTTATAATTCGGCCCATATTATATTTTCAATTATTTTTCAAGTTAATACTTGTTGAAAATCATATGTTTCAACTCCCCTCACCTCCTGTTTCATCTTACTTCGGCATGAGGGGAATTGAGACAAGTTGACTTGTTACGCTTATGTCGATTTTTCACCGCCATATTTAACACTTACAATGTATTTATGTAAGTCATTTGCAAGTGTAAAGAATGCCCTATCGATTGGCAACTAATATCATAAGATTTCTGTCCATAGCTTTTGGTGTATGAAGCAAAATGTGAAAATTGTTTCAACTCCCCTCGGTCTCCCCTATAGTTCTTAATGTTTCGGATAAAAATGTCGTTTTTGGAAGTAGGTAAACCTACAGATTCCTGTTTTTGTTATTTACTACGGAACTTCAAAAACAAAATATCAACTAATGTAGTGGTAATGAGGTCCTTTTTTTTTTTTTTTTTTGACGGGGGGAAATGCCTTGATGCACCGTACCGTCACCCGAGGGAGGGTGACGGCGTGTGTGGGACTCCCTGCCCTGAAAAGAGCAGGACTACCCACTAAAACCCCCCGATTGGACCTTCATCGCCTTAGTGGCGGTGCTATGGGAGATCGGCTAAGCCTTGACTTCCACAACACCGCCGGCGGAATAGCCGCTTATGCAGCTCCGTCTACTCCCCCCACAGTGTTCGGGGGGAGACTGGGGATGGCCGGTCCAACGGAACCATCCCCACCTCGCAGTGGGGGCCGGTGCAATGCCAGGCCGGTGAGGTGCCCTCACACCATCAGCCGGCCGGTCCCCACGCGGTAGCTGGGCGCGGTCGTATTGCCGCCGCGCCCTCAGCCGCCTTCTTCGGCGGCAGGCGGGAGCGGATGGGTCGTCCTCCCGCTCCCGCTCTGCGGCCTCCTTCTGCGACATGACGTCTTCGCAGAAGGAGGCCATCCCGTCCCATGCCGTCTCACTCCCGAGCATAGCCTCGACTATGCTGGGGAGTGAGAGATTCGGCCCCACCAGAGCACGCAAAGTCACGCGCTGCGCGTCAAATGTGGGGCACACCTGCAGTGTGTTCACTTGCTTTCTATATATATATATAGAAAGCAAGTGAATAAATAAAGAAAATCAAGTTAAGCAAACAAAATTCTATTTAGAGGGGGATGAACAAAAGAATTCACGGACTCTCGTTTTAAAAATACCCTTAGTCAGGGATTGTCGAGTTACAATCAACTAAATCAATAACTTTATGTTCTAGATCAAATTAGGAAATAAATGACAAATTCAAAATTTTTGGTACAAGTTCCCCCGAATAATAAATATCGGGGAGGAGCAGATTATGGAGGAGCTCTGGAAACCTTGCTCACACGCAGGAACATAACAACACCGTAACTATGGTCATTTGTCTGCGGTCTTCTGTAAGGTGGAGGTATTTCACTAGTCGGGCTGCTCCAGTTCGAGCGATAAATTGCTATGCCCTACCTCTCTAAATTTTGTTTTTGGTAGTAAGCCCCGAGTTGCCTATCAAACAATAATCCTGACTGGACTAAATTTTGTGTGGATTCTAACGTTCTGTTTATTGTCATGGTTTCCTGACTGATATATATATTTTATTGTGATAATAAGGGTGGGCCCTGAGGTTGGGTGTCACGAGACGCGCTACCATGGTAACCGAAAACGCACAACAAGTACCTACCGTTTACGAAAACAAACCACTGTTTTATTCGACTTATTCGTAAAATAAGAATAAAATGGTATTGTATTTGAAGAAATAGTGATATTATAAAATGCAAGCGAAAACACTATGGGTAAGTCAATTTTATATGTTATTTTCTTTGAGGTAGGTAATATTACTTTTGTAGATATATAGTGAGCTCCATAAAATAAATACGTAATTTCATAATAATGTATTTCGTTGAATATAATGTCTTCATTATATTCAACTTCAAATAAATCTCTTGATTTAAATGAAGATTTTAGAATAAAAGACAACGGGTTGCATTATTCACATAATATTTTCAAAGATTTTAACTTTTGACTTTCAAAAGGTTAGTGAAAACAATTATTTGTGTTTGTAATACGTAAATCTACTAGTATCTATTAAGATTTTGATAGGTAAAGTTTTTTTGAACATTTATTTGCACATAATATGCTGGGTACGACAGATGTTAAAATTAAAATAGATTGTAGTTATTTCACCAATATTGGCATTGGCAATTTTTTGCATATTACCTAATACGTACACAATGTCTAATAATTATTTAGTTAAGACTTAAAAACAAAGTAGATAAAATTTTGCACTTTACCTTTTACAAGTCTTTTTTTATATGTATTTAAATACATATTGTTCTTTTTAACTGAAAATCTTTGAAATATGTATAACTATGGTACATTTGGGATAGAGAAGATATATATATCTTCTTTTCTACATACATGTGGGTAGAAATAACTATTGCACGTTACTTCCTTCGCACATTATCATGATAAATATAAGAATAATAATTGAAGTAAATCTAATATTTCATCTATACCTACCTAGCTAGTTATGCTGCACTCAAAATTGCTCATAATTATCAAAAATTAAGCCGTGAAACGAATATTGATTTATGAAATTTTAAAATTTATTTTACACATTTTGAAAACTGGTTAAATAATATGTAGGTACCTACTAATTCTAAATACAAAACAAAGTTTAATAGATAGTTTAAAGGTCTTCAGAATACCAAAAACGACTTGTTTTTGTGTTTAAACGAAATATGTAGCATGTAGGTATCTAAATCCATTTAGTTCCTCCGTGGAGTAGATGTCAAAGTGTTAGTCTCAAAAATGCGGAGATCGTGGGTTCACATTCCACACCGCAGGTGCAAAGACAATTTGGCGTCGCGTCATCTCTGAGGTCCCAGGTTCGATCACCGGTCGGGTCAATATGGGATATGAACTTTTCTTAATTGTTGTGGTACCGTCGCTATTTCTGATTTCTGTAATACAAGTGCTTTAGCTACCACAGAATTAGAACAATGTGTGTTATGTGGTCCAATGTTTATTTATTAAATTAAAGCTTCTGTTTCATTCAATTTAAGATTCGTCCTTATATCAAGTAGAATCAAGTGGTTGGTTGGTGGATTATCGAAAACCCATACCACCAAAAAAATATGTATGAAGAATCGTCAAAAATAGTTTGTTTACACTTTAGGTAAACTAAATATTTACATTAAACATATAAAAGAACTCATAATCAATAAACAATATTACACCATACAAGATTATTTACAGGATAAACTATAACAAGCATAATATTATTAGATACAATTAATATAATACCAATGCTTATTAATAAATAAATATTTTTAAAATATTTCAAACTCCTCCCCTCTCCTACTTTGCCGTGCCCGACAGGGTCCATAAATTGTACTTTTAGTTCTAAGCAACTATAATATGTAATACCTACTTTACTTATGGAGTGCAATAAAGAATATGAATATGAATACGATTTCGCTTTGTCAACTTTTACCAGATTGGTTAGGCCATTCTACACGCTTGAATCACCTGATTGTTCAATAAGAATGATGATGCCTTGATTCTGAAGGGTCGTTAAGCCTTTGGTCTTGTTAATGATCGAAATAGGGCTGGTTCCCTTTGTAAGGGTCCCGGAGGTCAGAGGCCAATCGAGCCTGGAGTGGTTCGCTACATCCGCTCATTCTCCTGTTATCAGGGGGGTTAGATCCGAGCCACTTAAGTTACACCGCTGATGGTGCTGTTGTAGTCCAACGTTGATTGAGATAACCACGTCACCGCCGCTCAGGCGATAAGTTCCACGACAGGGTTCCGGATTACGATGTTCCGAATCGTCAGTAGAATCACTTTGCATTGTTTTCAATGACGATTCAAAAGTGTTATGTAACCTACTTGAATAAATAATGGAGCAGCCCGACTGGTAAAATACCTCCACCTTACAGGACACCGCAGCCAAATAACAGTCACTTCTGTGATGTTGTGTTCCTGCGTGTGAGTAAGGGTTACAGAGCTCCTGGGGGGTGCTACATTAGTAGCAGGTCAAGCCTTCAAGGTTAGGGCGAAAAATCCAGTAACAGCTTTATTATGCTGTACTTGTCGCCCTTAAGCTGGGACCTCATTACCTCCCCGTGGGCCCCCCCAAACATCAGGTGGGATGAGGCCAATCTTTGTAATATTTCAAAATCGCTATTCGTCGTCAGATCTGACATATTTCATTGAGTAGACGTCTCGGATGTTATAGTTAGCCTAGTAAAGGGTAGGTGACCCGACTTCTATATACAGATGAATAATGCTATTATAATGAATGCGTAAGTTTCGAAACAAGTGGCCCAAATTATGTCGTTCGTCGCAGAAAGCGTGACCTGGAACGTAAGTTGATAAAATCTCACGAAATAAACCCACATTTAATGTTCACGGGTCCTTTAACTTTGTTCGCCTTAGGATACTTAGGTGAGATAAGAGACGAATTCACGTCGGTAATGCGTGTAACGAAAATGACCAGCTTTACAAAACAGGTTCTTTATTTCTTTCTCTTATTACAACATTCTCTCGAATCTCACGAGGGTAGGGATAAGCTGAAGACCAGCGCTGCCCGGGATCCATTCTCGAGACAGCATTAGCTGAGCATTTTTCCTTTTGTCTCATAAACAATCCATTTATGTTTGGAACAGATTATGGTTTTTGTTTTGTTTGTAAGTTGAGTCAATAAATGATTTCTTTCTTTCTTTAATAAGAAGAATAAGAATAAGAATTTATTTATTAGCTCACGCAATCGATACACAGTAGGTACACAGACATAAAAGAAACACTTAAAAATAATAGCTACAAAAAAAAAGGAAAAAAATACAGTGAGTGCGCAGCTAACAAGGTCCCGGCCTCAGCATGAGCTGCTACGACATTGGATGCCGCAGGAGCGCTGGTATCTGGAATACGACAGGGTCCCGGATCACGATCGATGTTCCGAATCGGCAGTACAGTCACTTTGCATCGTATTCACTGACGATTCAAAAATGTTTTAATAACCTACTTTAATAAAGAATTATTTGAGTTTAAATTTAAACTGGAGCAGCCCGAGTGGTGAAATACCTCCACCTTACAAAAAACCGCACCCAAATAATAATCACTTCGGTGTTGTTTTGTTCCTGCGTGTGAGTACAGGTTTACAGAGCTCTTGGGGGGTGCTACAATAGTAATAGGGGTCAAGCCTTCAAGGTAAGGACGACACGTCCAGTAACAGATTTATTATGCTGTACTTGTCGCTCTTAAGCTAGGACCTCATTACCTAATATAGAAAAAAAGAGAAAAAGGCCATTACTTCGAACCCTGTTTGGTAGATAATTTTAATGGTTTTCTTTCAGAGTATCCCGGTGCAGTGTGACGCATGTTAGATCAATATGATGGGACTAATCCCGCTTTGGTTTTTGGGGGCGTTGCTAAGGGGTGCACACGGGAAGTGGGTGGAAGGGAGAATTGATACCAAAGACGTAAGCAAAACTTATATTGATGTAATAGCTAATCTTATATAAAAATATGAATCGCTATTCGAAGATAATAATGTGTTTATTTGCTAAAAACTTGAGCATTACAAATACAACTAAGCAGTGACTTGAAGAAGCCTGTCACTTTAGAGTCATGTCGATTGATAAACATTAAAAGTACATGCTAGTAAAACGAATAAATTACATGTCATATATGTTTATCTAATTTTTCTATAATATGCGTCATGACTTTCAACGGGACAGTTTGTTAGTACCTAGGTAGGTATATATGTATATTAATTTTTGAGTAAAAGAAAAAAAGCAGCAATCTCATTGAAATCAATCAATTACCTGTGTAATTTACGTCCTGTTCTGTACCTACTTACTTTAAGATCTGGTAATCATATGGCTTAATTTAATTAAGGCCGCACTACGGCTAAACCTCCGCGGATTTTAACCGCCTGATTTTGTGAGTTAAATAATCCAATGGAAGCGGCCACACTACTTCTACTTATCTTTGCCGGACCATAAAGAAGTAGAACTCGTTGCCGGCTCATGTGTTTCCTCCTTCCTTTGACATGGATTCCTTCAAAAGGAGCGTGAAGGAACATCTTGCGGGCCAGTATGGCGATGCTAACGGATAGGATATTTTGATATCAAATCCGTTGTCATCGCGATGTGTGTTCATCTCTTGCTTACCATCAGGCTGGGAGGAGCCAATATACTGCGCTATTATAAAAAAAAACACTGATGGTTTATTGCCGCGACTGATTTTATAACCGACTTTTGTTACAGAATGCTTAGTAAGAACCGCGCCAAAATGTGTAGTCCATAGAACTTATCTTGGCGTCGCGGTTTTCAACCGCAGTGCGTGCGTAGCGTCGTCTTCGAGGTTTCACGATTTATTTACTTTTTTTTTATTTACCACTTGCGGGAAAAAACCGTAGTGCGACCTTAGCCTATCAATCATAATACAAGTCTCTTAATAAAAAAAACATAATACAATGCCTACATTATGTGTTTATGTAATTGATTTTATAGAACTGGGCGTTCCTGGCTCGATTCTGCTTCTTATCGTTAGAAGGGCAGTTCGAATATCTCATAGAATATGACAAGGAGATGGGTACACCCAATCTGCTCCTGTACTATGATGATGACAACCAGTGGCCCGCGGTGTACCATAGTGCTAAGGTAAGAAGAATGACTAAGAAAACCTTAAGTAAAAGTTACCTACACAAAATACCAGTTCAGTTTAACGGTGACAATGGAGACCCCATTACTAAATACTACTAAACTTTACTATCCGCAGCTTAGCTAAGCTAAAACTGCATAAGAGCTAAACAAACGCAGCTAAGATTACTTAAAAATATTTCCCGTGCACACCAAGAACTAAACAAAATCTCTGTTAGTGCTGCAAAGACTGTGTAAGTGAGTCGCGTAGATAAACTAATTAAATAGAAAATAAAAAAAACCTCCGACACAAAAAAGTATGAAAAATGCCCTTTTATTTGATACCTATAGGTATTGAGGAAGTTGTGACAAACAATTTAGGAAATCCATCATTTTCTGGCGGCAGCCATCTTGGATTTGAAATTTGTCATTATTCTGCTAGTCAAGCCCTTTAATTTGAAATGATACCTGCCATATTGTAGGAGTTGTGTCAAAACATGCAATCTATAATTCTGTGACGGCGGCCATCTTGGATCGATTTTTATCAAACATAGCTAAGAACACTCCCAACTTAATCATCGTTCAAACAATTCATTGCGATGCCATAGACAGATACACACACGCACAGGCACGACAAACTTAAACCTAACACCCCGTCGCTTATGCGTCGGGGATTAAAAATATGTCCCGTACCTACGCACAAAGAACTAAAACTTATTATTAAATATATTGAATACGTTTGAGATTTATTTATTTATAGTTTCACACTTAGGTAATGATATCCTAAACTCATATTCCAGACGTGCAAAGAGCGTGAGGCGGTTCTAAACAAGGCTGGACAAAACCAGGTGATCAGACTATCTCACTGGTACCCTGACACTGAGTATTCAGGTTGCGTGATCACGAAGGCCAACAAGGAAATGCCTGCTTCTAAAAGGTAAGTCTGGAAACGATTGCGAAAGTGAAATTCGCTAGAATATTGCTGTCTTGCACAGATAAATAAAATTGTGGGCCTAGAGAAGCGAATTAGCGTAGCGCTGTTGTCGCACAATAGTGTTGTCTGTAGGTTCAGCATGACTTCTTGGGCCAATGTGTTTACTATACTATACAACGCTGGTGATGTTTCTTTCAAAAACTAAATTCCTTCTTTTTCAGTACTACGACCTCAATGCCTTTGACAACGAAAAGTTCAGCACATTCATCAAAAAATACAACAAAACCCCAACCGCCCTTAGACACGTCTTACTACGACCAGTTTCTAAAAACTACCACTTCAAAACCGAAAACTACCACCGTCCGTAACAATTCTACCACTTGGTACGAATTGTTGCCAACTGACGACCTGAATTTTACTACCAATATGCCTGAAGATGAACTCTGGGAGAGTATAGGTCCAGAGAAGAATAGAAGTCAGTCCGAAGATTTGAAAGATGTTGAGATTATGTTTAGTAATCCACCTAGCAGCAGCGTGAGTATTGGAAATGTAGATTTGTTGTGTTATTTTCCTTAATAGTATTTTGTTTTTTAAAGCAAAGATTAGATGGACTGTTTTTTTACAAAAGCATATTACTGTGTATTTGAATATCATAGTTTCAAATACCTAACGCCGCGGCCTAGGTATTTTGTAGTCGGTTTTTTAATTACATAGGGCTTTAAAATACATTTTAGTATACATAAATACGTTTAACCTTTAGCTTATTAGCTGGTTTCTTTTGCTTTGAGGCAATTGGTTACTTGACAGTTTTTGAAAAAGTATTGTAAAATGTGCGCCCGTTCATTTTATATCCCAAGCAATTCGATTTATCTGGAAAAAATGTAAATAACCAGAGAAAAAAAAGATTGGTGTAACACATTTAAAAAACGCGCGAAAACGCCAAGTCACGTCACTGTTGCAATTATGACGTCAACGTCCTAGACATCGAACCGATACGCATAGGAACGACTTAATTTAGATAAACGGAAAGTGTTTCAATAAACACTTAATACGGTTAGAGACACAATAATACAATTTAATCGGTAAAATAATCATTGTTTCGCCACATTAAAATAAATAATTATCGCCGACAGCTGTCATTTCCGATTTGCAATGGTGGTTTCCGTTTCGGTTCTTTTGTTCCACAGATAAAAAAAGAAAAATTTATTTTGCAAAAATAAAATACTAACTATGCTTTTAATTAAAAAATAAAAATGTCAAATTATTACTTAACTAATAAGCTAACATATCTAACACTTTTCATTTTTTATTGTTAACACTGTCAAGTAGCCAATTGCCTATTAAATCTAGTACGTAAGAACACTCGGATTTACTGATGAATCTTCTTTTATCAACTCTATGAGTTTCGCGTTTCATTTTAAACATTTTAAATGAGTTATTGGGTCAAACGGCGAGTCAGCTCGTAACCGAAACGTCGGGCAATAAGTAGTTCGTTTAACTACTAAAAAATGTCCCCGTCTTGTTACTATTGATAGGTACCTAGTCATTTTGGATACATTACGAATCGTAAGTAATTCATTGCCACTTTCTAAACAGCGCAAGATAAAACGATCGACTTACTTCGGCCGGATTCAGAAGCGAGCTCTCAAGTCCGAAGCCAGTCAAAAGGTAAATATAGGCCTAGCATGCGCCACGCGACTAAATTTTATCGCGCTCTTAACAAACGTCAAAATCGATTAAAGTCAGTGCGCCAGCTGCTGATTGGCTGAAAATACGAGTGCGGTGTGCTATTAGATAGATAAGATAAGATATCATTTATTTCAACATTATAGTCATAGGTAGATTAATATTACAAATAAAGAAGAATCACATTAAATATCATAATCAATTTCATTCAATTAACATTCAGATTATATTATTGGTTATTAAATTAAAAAAGTACATTATTTTTCTTATTATTGCGTCCTTTAATAATTTGTTCGTTAGTCAGCACATTAATCAACGAACAGTGGTTAATGTACCGACAGTCAAACCGCTGCGAGAACATTTGCAAGATGCTGTTGGGGCTGCCCCGGACCCTGCGTCCCAGGGATGCGCACCGCTTCCGTAGGGTCGTATAAAAACAGTCGACGCGCCACTCAGCAAACATCCCCGACGCGCTGCAGTGCTGAGGCAGCCCCATCAGCACCCGGAGCGCATTATTATATTGAACACGAAGGGCGTTAATCTGCTTCTGCGCGTACGCCACCCACAGGCTGCACGTGTAAAACGACGTACAAAATGCTTGAAACAGGGTAACTTTGACGCCCTCCGAACAACGAGCAAACCTGCGGGCTATCATATTCGCCCTAACAGACAACGCCCTTCGCTCCCTCTCCATGTCTGCATTGTCCTTCAAGTCAGAGGACACTAGATGCCCCAAGTACTTAAACTGTTCGACTCGTTTAAGCACTGAACCGTTCAGTCTGATGGGTGGCACGGTATCAGCACAGTTCCCCCTAGCTCGAAACACCATGCATTCACTCTTCTTTACGTTATAGACTAAACCATGTTCAAACGCATAGGCTTCACATATGTCTAGCAGCTTTCTTAGTCCACATACTGAGGCACTCAGCAGCACCATGTCGTCAGCATAGCTAATGTTATTGATACAGACTTCATCAATGTGGCAGCCGACACGTGTACTGCTGAGCTTCTCTATTAGAGCGTTCAAGTACAGATTAAAAAGTCTTGGGGAGGTAAGCCCCCCCTGCCTCACCCCGCATTCCAATCTATACGGCACCGATAAGACATTGGACCACCGAACATAGTTGACCTGATTCAAATACCAAAACTGCAAGATATATGTTAGTTCCTGAGGCATAGAGATTTTGTTTAGTTTTTGCCACAACGTATCATAACAAACCAGGTCAAATGCTCTCGATAAGTCCAAAAAACACGCATATATGGGTGTACATCTATCAGTATAGTAATTGACAGTTTGCTTTAAACACAAAATAGCAGACTCAGTAGACAGCCCGGATTTGAAACCAAATTGATTGTCGTGGATGTTAAGATGTTTATCGAGTTGAGTGTTAAGCAAACTGTCAAAGACCTTTGCAGTCACAGTAGCCAAAGAAATAGGCCTATAATTATTCTGGTCACTTACATCGCCCGTCTTGCTTTTCACAATTGGGACTACCACAGTCTTCATCATATCAGCTGGTAAGTATGAATGCCCAATAAAAAACGTATAAAACATAGCAAGTACCCTAGGTAGGTGTACTCCAGCGTGCCTAAGGTGTTCTATACTGAGACTGTCGTGTCCTGGGGATTTGCCGCCTGACATGGATTTAATAGCCCCTCTAACATCCCTTGCTGTAAACCTAGAGCTCATTTAATGCCCGTCAGGACCGACTCCACTGATAGACTGTGACGGCCCCAAGGGTGATTTCACAGTAAAATGGTCCTTGAATAGGTCAGCTATAGACTTAGGATCATTCAATCCACTGACGCTCACAGGTAAGCCCGGCTTATTATTAAAGTCACCAGTGGTTTTCCAAAAGCTACGAAAATCATGTTTGGCATGTAGCGACGCAAGTTTGTCCATTTTTATTTGGTCGTTATTATTCTGGCAACTTTTTAAACAAGATTTAAAGGTCTTGCGACTCTCTCGCATCTCTTCCCAAACACATCCTACTCGCGGTTTACCACAAAGGACCCAATCTCTGAACTTACATCTGGCCACACTGTGAGCCTCCCGAACATATTTGTTCCAACCGGTGACACGTTTTTTCCTTCTAGGCTGACGAGCTAAACTAGTATTAGAAGCCGCGATAGAAAGTGAATCTATCACAAGTTCGTACATTTTATCAATAATATATCTATGGTCCGGTTTGTTACAAAAATTGTCAGCACATGAACTAAATTCAATCGGAAAATCTATTTTCTTCAACTGTTCATGACACATTCTATTATAATGCTTAATTTGATTACCATTTCGACGCCCCCACTGTACTTTATTACAATTACTTAAATCTGGATTGATTAATTTAGGAATAATTACATCAAAATTACATTGAATTATTAAGGGAAAGTGGTCAGATACTACAGGTTTATAACTAACAAATATGTCATGAACCGCTGTAAACGCCGACTTTGTGACCACACAGTGATCAAGCCAACTCATGCAGTCATTTATATCACTCACATAACTATAAGTGTTGGACAATAACCCTAACTTTACAATATCTGCACAACACCATTCTAAGTCAGTGCAGAAGTTATTTAATTCCGAATAAAATTGCTCACCTGGATGCGCATTAAAGTCACCTAGGATATAAACAGATTCAATACCTTCACTCACAACAATAGCACTAAGGGTACCCAGGCAATCTGTAAACTCCACTAAATTTTTACCACTGTTAGTTGGCATGTACACACTTATTACTAATATCGACTTTTGACCTAACATTATTCTTATCGCGCACATTCTCGTATTGTTACATGGCACTATTAGCCAATCAACAGTACCCATCGAATCTTTTGTCGTCTCATGCGTCTCAGATATATTCTAAAAATCTGAAACACATCATGCTCTACACACTAACCCGGGAATCGAACGCGGACCCCAAGATTGTGAACAGTTACATGAAACATCGAGGCCAGTCCAAAGAAAAAAAATAGTTTATTTGACAATATTTCGGTGGAAATAAAAAAAATAGTGTAAAACGCTAAAATTTAAGACAATTAACTTTAAACATAATTACTTGCATACGCAAATTTTTCGCATGTCGAGACGGCAAAAGTTTAGAAACTATTGATTGGTTCAAAACAACTGTACCTACTGAATTAGGTATATCGATTTGGTAATAGGTGCGAGTTTATGCGACTTTTCAGTAGATATAACATATTACATGTAATATGTAACCGAAAGTAGAGTCACTTTGCATTGTATTCAATGAAAATTCAAAAGTGTTTTATGTAGCCTGTAAGATTATTAAGTTTCTTACATTTGGTTAATTAAAGTAAGTAGTATAAGTTAAGGGTTGAAGTTAAGTACTTAGTTAATTGTTTCATGTTAACACGGGAGCGGAATGTAAATGAAAGTATCCGTCACCATGGAGAGCGTTTATTGCACTAAAAATTACAGTAAACTTATTGAAATTAAATACACGTATCGCAAGCGTTTCCTCGCCGCGTCATCATAATGTCGAGCGTGCTCGTACATGCTGCCAATTTTAAAAGAGAAAGAGAAAATTAGGGCGATGAAGTCTTATCTAGTTTGCGGGCAGCAGTTACAATCACCTCGTCTACACTGTCGCTATCCGAGCGCCGCTCGTGACCCGGCGCCTTGCTTCCGTATGTTGGCTGCTCGTTGCTACTGTCGGAGTTGCGTTTGTTGTGCAGGTTCACACTGCAGCCTTGAAGTCTTCTCTTGAGTCGCAACATCATCCATACTAAAACGACCGTAGTGAGTAGCCCGACTATAGTGTACAGCACATAGTTGTGTGTTGCATGTGTCAGCGTTTGTACACTTAGTGTTTGTTGTTGCTCCTTAACATTTTCGATTCGGGTTTTCAATTCCTTTAGGGCCTCCTTGTGATCTTCGATGACAAATGTATGATTCACGTCCGCAAGTATGTGGTTGATGTTTGATTCCCGTATGTACATTCGTTCTTCATTCGATGTGAGTGTCAGCTTACTATGATAGTCATTTCGAGAGTGAATGATAAAGCCTTCTCCCTTAAGCATGCAACCAAGGTCCAGTGTTATGACACCTGAGCCGCGTAGGTTTTGTGACGTCACGCCAGCTGGGCAGAAAATGCGCGCAGTGCAGTCTTCGCAACAGGAGAACAGCCACGCGCCGCGCACTTGTAATCGCACCCACCTGTCGCTGCAATCCGATACCCTTGTTCGGCATGTAGATAAGTCGCCGTTGTTTAATATTTGCGCCTCACACGATGATTTCGCTCCCTTTATGTCGTAAATAGGTTGGTTGATGACGCACAACAAGTTATTTTCTTTCAGTTTTGTGCATGACGTTACATCTCGGTCATTTAAAGGGATGATCATGTCTCTTTTTAGGTTGACAGCGAGGTATTCAGAGGTCACCGCTGTACTGTACTCGGAGTTGCCCTTTATTTGCGGAATGGGTATCATACGGTTTAGCTCATATTGCTCATTGTTTATAAGTGGTAGCTTCACTTCGAATATAAGATATTCGCTGTTTAGGCGCACGTGCACTCTCGCTAGCTTGTAGAGACTTAGCGTACAGTGACGTGTGTTTACACATGGTAATGACAGTTCACTTGGTAACTGTCCAGATATAACGTTCAGATGTTCTTCAAATTCATCAGGCTTGATAAGATTCGTGTCAATTCTTCCATCCTTTACATCTGTTACTAAGTCGAGTAGTTGTAGTTGAATTTGCCGTATGTTGGAAATTAATAAGTTCACAGCAAGGGCAGTGGCGGTTGTATACATCGCATTGTCATGACTAACTTGTACACGTTCTTGAGTTTTGGCAATATGGTTCTCTATGATGTGGAATTGTTTATTCATCACTTCCTCGTTGCGCTTCAGGATATTGTACTCACTTTCAATTATTGAAGTGTGATTTCTGTACAGATTTAATAAATGGTTTTCATTAGATTGAATAGTTTTGATGTCCTTCACATACTGGTCGGCGAAACGTGCGTCGAGTGTGCCAAAAAGAGAGTTAGCTAGGTATCCAATTCCATTTATTAGTCCTCTTCTTCGTCTTCTTGATCCGTGTTCAGAGTGTAGTATGTTATTGTGGTGTTGAATTTCATCAAGCTCATGTTGGAATTGCGATGCTATAGTTAAGAAAGCTGTTTCCGACTTGCATAGTGTAGTTAAATGATTGACATAGTTCTGGATATTGTCTAAGCTTCGCCAGTAAGTTGTCATGTTATAGTATACAACCATCCTCCACTCGTCTTGAATTATTTTTACGTCGGCCACCTTGTCAAAATACACAATTCGTGAAGGGCTGAGATGTGTTACGTTGATCATTTGTGGTGTAGAAGGCCCAACACCTATGGATAATATCATTAGTAGCGTGCAAATGATATTAAGGAAAACGTTTCTTGGTTTGCGTTGACGTTTTCCGTGTGATCCTGATGTTCTCGTCACATCTGCTCTGTCATCACACGGCGAAGTTTTTATGTTTAGTTTTGCTGGTGGCGGTTCTAGAGGTAGGCGCGACAATTTGGTTACCGGTCGTTTCAAGTTGGTTGTTTTAGTTTTTAAGGTAACGACGCGTACTCGACCATCAGTGCCTGGATGTATCTCTAGTACCCGTCCTAAGATCCATTTGGCTGGCGGTATGTTATCTTCCTTAACGAGGACGACGTCTCCAATTTCAAAATTTATTGTGGGATAGTGCCACTTGCTTCGTGTTTGTAATGTATGGAGATATTCCTTTGACCACCTCTTCCAGAAGTCCTTGAACATTTTCTCCGTTAGTTGCCATCTTGTGGTGTAGGTCATGTCATTACCCTCAGCGGATAATGGCGGTTCTATTGTTGGTTCGCCGATAAGGAAATGTGCAGGAGTTAGACAGTCTATGTCGTCAATGCTCTCAGTCAGCGCTACCAGTGGACGAGAGTTTAGGCATCCTTCAATCTGTGTCAAGAGGGTCGAGAGTTCTTCAAATGTGAGTTTTTGGTCTCCGAGCACTCTTTTTAGATGATGTTTAAGACTCTTGACAGCAGCCTCCCAGAGGCCCCCCGCCGTCGGCCATGCAGGAGCATTAAAGTGCCATTCTATACCCCAGTCTGACAAGGTAGTGATGACATCGTTATCCACGTAATGCTGCAGGGCCTCTCTTCTTTGTTTTTCCAGTAACCTTGCCGCGCCCACAAAGTTGGTACCATTGTCGCTGTAAATATGTTGAGGTTTTCCTCTGCGAGCGCAAAGCCGTTTTAAGGCATTTAGAAAAGCCACTGTGCTAAGGTCGGATACGAGTTCGAGGTGGAGCGCTTTAGTGCAAAGGCACACGAACACCGCTACGTAGGCCTTCATAGTCCTTATCCCTCTGCCCTTATTTGCCTTTACGTCTACATGACCGGTGAAGTCTACACCGGTGTGTGTAAATGGTCGTGATGGTGTGACTCGTTGTGGTGGTAAGTCTGCCATAAGTTGGTTGTTGTTGGTTGTTTTGAAGCGATGACACGTGATGCACCTTCGAAGTTGTTTCTTCACTGCTCGCATCGTCATCATAATGTCGAGCGTGCTCGTACATAGCCTACTTGAATGAAGAAATTAATTGATCAATTAAACCTAATATAAATTTAAATTTTCAGTTAGATTAAGAAATTTCACCATTTCCCAACTATTCGTGCCTTTGCAAAATTAATATAATTTTACGAAAATTCGATTCATCAAAGCAGCCTATGACATACAAAAACAAACTGTGTAAACAGTTTTGTTGGACTCTATCTATTTATACACTTACTTATTTTGTCTAATAAATAAATAATAGTATTAATGGCCAGTTTTAAACCTTCAAGGGTAACAACAATGCAAAGAAATCCCAAATGGAGAGGTTGACTATAACGTGTCATAATACGAGGCGGTTCAGATCTGCTAGAGAGAGGTGGTGGTTTATTGCTGTTAGCAATTGCGACAGCGGAAAGGTAAGAAACAATAAGGTAAGAGTATCGTATAATAGGTAATTATATTTGATAACTAATAAATAAATAAATATCGGACAACATCACATACATTGCTCTGATTATGTAGTAGCTAAAGCACTTGTGTTACAGAAATCAGAAACAATGACGGTTCCACAACACCCAGACCCGAGACAAAATAGAAAAGTTCGTTTCCCATATTAACCCGACCGGGGATCGAGCCCGGGAGATGGCGCGACGCCGGCCAGCTCGCCTCTCGGCTACGGATATCGGAGATAAAAGCTTGGTTCGGAGAAAAAAATGTCGACATTAAGAAAATAAATTAAAACAAAACCAAAATTGGTTCATCCGTTTGAAAGGTCCAATGCCATTGAATAAACTGGCTTAATGCTCATAATTAAAACCCATCTTATTTGTGTTTTTAATATTCCAGGGCTTAGATATGCACTACAAGTTTTTGATGACCAATGGACCTGATGGGGACTTTTGGCACATGCATTTTTCTGCAGACGAGTTTTGTAAGTTACAACTGCAGTTATTCTTAAATACCTACTGTCATATTATCATAGTATTTTTCTTGAGGAAAAAAACAAAATGATGACTAATACTTACTAGACAATCCCTGATCAGGGTATGATTAATAGTTAGCGATTTCTTCTCTTTCCCACCTTCATAGATGTTTACTAATTGCTAAATCAATTTATTTTATCTAACTACGTGTTTTCTTTTGCCTACATTATAATATAAGTACTCGCTATTGCTTGCGACTTCATGTGCTGTTTTTTCTGGATAAAAAGTAACCTAATATACGTTTTTATTGACGTGACAACGTCGAATAACTCGATACTACCGGCTAGATGCACGATAAGGACGACGTCATTGTCCCGTTACGCCCATTGTCGTGTTCCGCAACCTGATCCTGATCGGCTCGAGTGATCGGCTCAGCGTTGGTACGTCGGACTAGTTACCGTCCATAAACCGACTTTACAGACAGTAAATTTTTATTTGCTGGATAAAGATATCAAAAATATATATTATTATTGATCTTGCAAGTATGTCTACGTTATTAATCATGTATAAGATTATATAGGATTATAAAGATACATTTTCAGTTAGTGTATCTAGAGAACTTGACCGAAATAGCTATATTTTTAGTTTTCCTTGATTTAATCACTAAATACTAATAAAACAGCATAGCATTCTAAATATGAAGCTGCCGTGCCCCCTGAAAAACTATACAAGTATTAAGTTTACCTACTTGTTGAATTTTACGTACTATAAAGTATTTAATAAAAATAATAAGTACCTAAATCAAAAATATTTATGGATTTCGTTCATACTTGCAGCACTGTATATCAAAATTAATTTTGATTATTGTTGTTTTGTTTTAGATGTCTTGCCAGTCCTTCTTGCGTACGTGTTCGCTTACGTCATCGTAATGATCGCGGTGGTGATGTGCAGCGTTGAGCTTAAATGCAGGCACCTGCTTCACTCTACGTACAAGCTGTTCCTTGGGTCCATAGCTTCGCAGCATTGCGGGGTTCTGTTGCAGAGCCTGGCTTATATCCGGTACGCTGTCAATGGTGTAGGCAGCGACACCGTCAAGACTGTAGGTTAGTATTTTCAGCAAATATTTACCTTTTTAAGGAATGGACCTAATATACTACCTTGTGGAACCGCCTGAGATATAATACAAATGAATGACACTATCTAATTTAATTTAACGGTGCATTACGTTACTACATTTTAAAGAAAAATGAGAAATTAATTAATCTCTTCCAACTACGAGGAGGTCGTGGGTTCGCATCCACACTGCATGGGGGAGATGATATTTTTCTGTTTTTTTCAAGATATTGTACATTATAATAAATTTCAACTCCAAGATGCGTTTATATTGGTCGCTCAGATTTTGTTAATATGTTATATTTCGCACATAAAATCATACACAGTCATAACTCAAAATGAGATATTTTGAGTAAACTGATTTGAAAGTTCAAAAAATTGTAGCATTAAAACTATTGAGGTTAGGTTGGTGCTACGATTTTTTGAACTTTGAAATTAGTTTACTCGAAATATCTAATGATTTATTAATATCCCAGGTCAGTTCTTCAGCGGTATCTCGGAGACGACGTTCCTGCTCCTCCTCATACTCATGGCTAAGGGGTACACCATCACGCGTGGTCGTCTGAAGGTCGGGTTCACGGTCAGGCTGACCATCTTCATGTGCTGTTACGTCGTCACATTTATTATCCTCTTTGTCTACCAGGCGAAGGTGAGTGGAGAAAATTTGAGGTTCTATTTAAATCTGTTTTAACAGTTATTTTAGTAACACAAATATTGGTGAAGAGATTATGAGGAGTGGAAGAAAAAGCAAGGTTAATCTAATTTATTGGGATTTTTTTTGTATAGAACTAGCGGGCACCTGCACTTGGTATGAATGGAGTTACTTTGTTTTAATCCCACAAGAGGGTTGATTTCTAAAGATGCATTGTTAGTACACTTAGATGTAGATACGGCAAGATTAGTTTATTTTAGTTATTTCCATAGTGTTATATCATATGGTCTATTGTTATGGGGCTCTGCGGCAGATATCCAGACAATTTTTGTACTGCAAATAGAATAGAATAGAATAGAATAGAATAGAATAGAATAGAATAGAATAGAATAGAATAGAAATCATCTTTATTCATGTAAACTTTACAAAAGCACTTATGAATAGTCAGTACAAATAAAGTATTCTACCGCCGTGTTCGGAATGTTGTCATGTCGAGAAGAACCGGCAAGAAACTCGACACTTACTCTTTTCAATGTAACAATGTTCCCTTACGCTAGGTACTTAAATAAAATATACAAAGCTTATATAAAACATTTCCGAGAATTAAAGTTATTCTAGACCCATACATTTTTGTCATTTAAATAATCCTCAATTTTGTAGTAGCCCTTTTTTATTAAACAATTTTTAACATGAGACTTAAATCTATGCATGGGCAACTGGATAAAATTTTCAGGTAACTTGTTGAATAATTTAACGCTTAAACCCACAAAGGAATTACTTATCTTATGTAGTCTTAGATATGGAACAGCAAGTCTGTGTTTATTTCTAGTGTTAAAGTTGTGGAAGTCAGATTTTTTAAAAAGTAGATTATAATTTTTGCGTACATACATAATACAATCAAAAATGTATTGAGATGCTACGGTAAGTATGTTAATTTCTTTAAATAAGTCTCTGAGAGAATCCCGTGATTTAAGACCATATATGGCGCGGATAGCCCTCTTCTGTAAAACAAAAATATTTTGAATGTCAGCAGCTGTTCCCCACAAAAGGAGACCATATGACATAACACTATGAAAGTAACTGAAATAAACTAGCCTTGCCGTTTCAATATCAGTCAAATTTCGAATTTTTCTTACAGCGTATGCAGCTGAACTAAGCCTTCCTGCCAGGGCAACAATATGGGGTCCCCATTGCAATTTAGAGTCTAATGTGATGCCGAGAAATACTGTAGAATTAATTATTTCCAAAGGTTCACCATTCATAGACAATTTGATGTTGACTTTTTTAACATTCGGCATTGTAAATTTGACACATTTCGTTTTCTTAGAAAAAAGAGCCATACGCTTTATTTACGCTCACTGAGGGATTTTTTTAAAGAAATTAATATTTTAACAATAGCGTGTCAGTACATTTTCGACTGTTTTTGTATGTACGAAAAAACTATACGCTTCTTCCTAAAAAATCAGATACCCATAGATTTAATACAAGAAATAAACAAAAGCTTGCCGTCCCAAAACTCAGACTTCATAAAAGTAGTAATTGCTTCATGGGGATAAGTATTAAAATATTTAATAAGTTACCACAAAGCATTATTGACTTGCCCATGCATAGATTTAAGACTCGCTGTAGAGTTTATTTGAACCCGCTAATCTCAGGAATTACTAGTTCAAATTAAAATAATATTTTTGTATTGGATTTAACATCACGCTACGACCAATAGGTGTGAAGAATCAGTGGAAAATTTGTGAACACGTGCAAAGCCGCGGCGAGCCGCTAGTTAATAATAGTTTTAAAAACTAAAAAACACGCTTTTAGCTCGCACTAAAAATTACAAAATAATTCAGACATTTAAGAAAGAAAGCGTGGAGCGTTTATGTTATCTTTACTCTTTTTGGACAAAACGCTCCACGCTTTCTTTCTTAAATGTCTGAATTATTTTGTAATTTTTAGTGCGAGCTAAAAGCGTGTTTTTTAGTTTTTTAAACTATTATTTTTATTTTCTACTTTTTAGTTTTCTCATGTATCAATAATTATATAATTCTTTTTCGTATCCCATTCAGCAAACCCTTTCATTTAATACCCATATCATAGGGGTGCATTTCAAATAGCCTGTCCGTTATCTTGGACGCCCACCATATTGGATTTGAATCACGTGACTATTTTTTTCGTATTCCTGACAGCAAACCCTTTCTTTTGATACCCATATCATGGAAGTGCATTTCAAACAGTCAGTTCGCCATCTTGGGGAGGCCGCCATATTGGATTTGTAATGACGTTTCTTAGCTAGTCATGTATTGTCATCAGAACTCAGAGCGTGTGCAAAATTTCATCTTAATCAAAGACCGGGAAGTGGGTCAAATTAAGATTCAAAGATTCCGTTACATACATAGATACATACAACCCGAGCTAATAAAAGCGTGTTAAAAATAAAATATAGGTGTCATAAATTTGGTATGTTCTTTAGATAGCCGAAGATTTTCGAACCGTTTTTTTTTTTAGATTTGGACACGGTTTTTATTTTTATAAAAAAGCCTAAATTACTAAAATTAATTTATCGTGTGAATATAAATGTCCTAAGGCACATTGCGTTAAAATTCAGCGCGACGTCATTTCTTCCAACAGTTTTTACGAAATGATGACAACTTTTATGCGATGGCAGTTAGGTGACGTAAGCTACGGACGAGGCAGTCTGTGACTGGCGCTTGACCCGAGCGGACGTGTAATTACACTGCGTGTCGATATCATAACATCTAGTATCTTATTAAGTGTTAAATAGTGTGAATATCATAATAACCAACAATTTTAATTTGTTTGTCGAAACAAAATATACATTTTCATTGTATTTTGGTCATCTAACTGTCTTACTAAACAGTGTCATTGATTTCTACCGAGTCATCATATCTCGTGTATGTTATTCCAGGCCTTCGATCCAGGTGAAGTGCTGTATTTATACGAGAGCCCGCCCGGCTACGGTCTCATAGTTCTCCGTGTATTGGCCTGGTGCGTCTTCGCTTATTCCACCTTCTTCACTGTCAGGAAATATCCGGAGAAGGTAAACTATCACCTACTTAATGTTGTACATTGGGCTACAACCAACATCGTTAACAGCAAAGTCATTAATGACCGCAATATTTTACGTTTCGTAATGTATCAAAAATGCTGTACTTCCAATCTTAGTTATGCCGAATGTGCCTAGAACTACATACAGGTAAAGTCGTTGCAGAAAGGTTTGAAAACCACGGAATCGAAGAAACCTTGCCATCTTAATAAATGTTTACAAGTTTTAAAAATGCTTTACGCCGCTCTAGCGATTTTTAAATACAGTGGCGGATTTACCAGAAGGCTGAGTTGGCTGGAGCCTGGGGCGGCAGCTTTTAGGGGGCTGCAAATTTTCCCCAAAATTTTTTTTGTCTTACAGAAATAGAAAAAAAATGAATACCTAAATCTTATTAGGAATGTAGGTAGGTATTCGTTTTGGATGCTCACGCGCTTTTTCCACGTTTGTATACAATGGGGACTACCGCGCGTGCAAAATCCGCAAGATGTCACTACGTGTGTGTGAGGTCCAACTGCTACACGATTGGTTACTTTTGACATGACATTGACAGATGTGTCACCATAACATGTTATATATCATTAGTATATAGTACTCTGTGGTATCATAAACAACATTTATTTGTATTTTTCAGAATACTTTCTACTGTCCATTCTTCATCTGCGGCACTCTGTGGTTCTACGCGGGACCACTATTTATACTCACTGCTAATTCTTACATAGGTAAGTTTATTGTAGCTGCTCCCGCTGTTTGTTCGCCTAAATCGGTGTTTTCCAACTAGTGACCCCCTTGGTGGGTCGTGAAGTCTTACGTAGCTGATCGATGCCGCTAGTCAATTAGTTCTAGTTAGTTAGTTAAAATTAAGTAATACTTATTATCCTTACCTACTGCAAAATAAGTAAAACTTACTATCCTTTTTTAAGTATCTAAGGGGTCGACAACTTACACACGAGAATAGAATTTTCATACACAAGTTCATGATAAATAAATATAATAATTAAACAATATAATATATATATATATATAAATAAAACAAAATAATATATATAAATATATGCAAACAATTGAATAAATAAAGCAAATCAATTGTGCAAACGAAATTTTATGTAGAGGGGGAGGAATAAAAGAATTCACTTTTAATTTAAAAATTCCCATAGTGAGATATTATTCTTAATGATTATTTTTATATAAACGTACTTAATATCTACTATTCAAAAAAGTTTAAAATTGGTTGTCTGTAAAGTCTGTTTACGGACGGTTGTTCCACGTGACAACGCTGAGTCGATCGCTCGAGCCGATCTTGCCTCTCTCTCGTTCGTGCCGCGCTCTCGCTTGCGGAACGCGACAACGAGTGTATCGGGACAATGACGTCTTCTTTTGTATGCTGCCCGTAGTACCGAGTTATTAGTCGTTGTCACGTCAAAAAACACTACACACAGTACCTACTCACCGCTAGAAATTCAAGTTCACTTTAACTTTGGGAACTGATTATTTTCAGATAAATGGGTGAGAGAAAGTGTGGTGATAGCAGTCCTCCTGTTCATCACATTCAGTGGACATATCATGTTTTTGGTAAGAATTCTTATATCTACGCAAGATAAGGAACAAGTAGAACGTTTTACCATATTATGTTAAACAGTTCAAAAAGAAAAACATAAAAAGTAGCAGTAGAAAGTTCAAATCAGTGGATCAGTGGTTCTCAATCTTTATTGATTGCAGGCCCCTAATAAACGCAGAAAAATGTGCATGCCTGAATCTAGATGTTTTATCTGTGGAGTTGAGGTGGACTAAGTGTTTTGTTATAGGTTACATAGGTATTTATTTATTTATTTAAAAACTTTATTGCACAAATAGGTACAACAGGTGGACTTAATGCTAGGGGCATTCTCTACCAGTCAACCCTTGGGTCATGCAGATAGTTTGTATATGGGTGCGGTAACATGGGAGAAAAAAAAAGAAATCATTTTAAACAACAATAAATTAAGCATTAAAAATAACATTACGGTATCTTTTAAATATACGATAATAATACACATACTTTATAAATTAATCTATATATATAAAAGGAGAAACTGACTGACTGACTGACTGACTGACATATCAACGCACAGCCCAAACGGCTAAACGTAGGCACTTGAAATTTAGAAGGGACGTAGCTTAGGTACCGTAGGGGTGCACTAAGAAAGGAATTCCCGAAATTCCCACGGGAACGGGAATTAGCGGGAAAATCCTTTTGTATGAAAAATCTAAACCGCTTAAGTTAGACGCTTAAAATTTGGCATGCAGGTACCTTAGTAAATATAAAGTTTAGTTATGGCTGTATTTTGAGAAATTCCCACGGGAACAGGAGTTAGCGGGAAAATACTTTTGTATGAAAAAATCTAAACCGCGTAAGTTAGATGATTGAAATTTGACATGCATATACCTTAGTGAATGCAAAGTTAAGTCATGATTGGATTTTCCAAAATTCCCATGGGAACGGGAATAGCGGGAAAAACTTTTGTACCGCGAGTTAGAGGCTTGAATTTTTTTAGTATATGGGTATCTTAGCAAATGTACAGCTTCATGGGAATGGGAAACATCTTTTTCATAAAAAAATACTGCACTAGCGCCAGATTCAGAATAATTGTTGTTGTTTTTTAATGTATTTTCTCAAAAAAAAAAAAAAACTTTTTAAAATTTTTGAATGCAACATTCATTATTATTTACATTCGACACACACCGAGAAAAATACTGAAATGACACAATAACACGCCACGCGGACGAAGTCGCGGGCAAAAGCTAGTTAGAATATAATATATAAAATATGAAGGTATCTCAGAGGGTAAAGAAACGATTTATTCCACCTACCCCTTATCACCCAGTTATGGACCCCCACGGACCGCTGACCAGAGGATAAGACACTCTTATCATAGATAGGTACTTAAGTTGAAGTTGCGGAGTTTAGTCATGGCTTATCACTTCCATAAGCCATGACTAAACTCTAATATAAAATAATTTAAAAGTAACCTATTAATATCAAGCTGCAGGGACAATCATTGAAATTAAAACAACAATGTGTACTGGCTCCACCTTCATGTTAGCCAAATGCAAATTAGCGATAACAAATCCGAGTTATGTTCGAGGAATCTTTAACATGTTTACTTGATCCGAGAACCGAACCACAGAATTTAAAACACTTGAACAGTGGTGCCCGACCTTTCAACAGTGGTCCGCAAACGACAGTTTTAGCAACACTGCACTAAGGTCACCATGCATAAAACATAATAAGTGTTACCATAAAATGATTCTTAACATTTTATTATTATTGTTTATTCACAAAAAACACGTGTATCTGAGATAATCTTTTGAAAATGAAAATATTTTTTTTGTTTCAGCTTCTAACGCTCCCTGTGTTTGCAAACAAGAATTTCCCCTACCACGTGCGGACGACGCAGATTGGAGTCATGGAGGTTTAATTATAAAAAAAATATATATTATAAGAAAGTAAAGCTATTGACAATAAAGATAGCCATCGTCTGGGGATTTCAATCCAATATTTTTAAAAATGCTATTTATTTTTTACGTAAGGTCACAAAGTCCCCGTATCAGCCCTAGCCGAGGTTCGAGCCCCGTTAGAGGGCGCCCTCCGGTTATTCCTTAAATATAAGGGGTGAGAGCCATCTGCGCACCCCCGAAAGCTTGGTGTTGATGTTTTGGCTTCGCTTATTTAAGGCAACAAACAGTCATGTACATACATAGCACTATTATTACGTTGAGTATATTTAAAGACCTATAGTGCCTGTAATTAGACATTTACAATAGAATTTCAACATACTGATTATAGTACTAATAGTACCTATCGAAACATTTGGAAATAGCAATTTAAATATAGTTTGCTGAAAACCAATATGGCTGACGTAGCTCAGGGGCCTATGGCATTAGTAGGCATCATAAAACAATTTGTTAATAGTGTGAACATTTCCACCATTGTATTGGGCGGTCGTCATTAAAGTTTTTTCTTCCCAAGTTGGCAACCCTGTTCTAGTTTATGTCTTCTGTTATTTCTTCAATCGTGTTGTAACGGATTTTTTTCTATTTAAAACTCGCTGATTTGGCAATTTCTTTTTGTTTGCTTTCGGGTTTCATGTTTTTTTTTACTTAAAAATAGACTTATGTCTAAGAGATATGTAAGATTTTAGTTTTTTTTTGTTAAATTTGTAAACAGTTTCACAGTGTAAATAGAATAAGTTGGTAATAATTATAGGGATGGCTATATTATTGCATTAGGATAAGTTACATGTAATGGTAGTATGAGCTATAAATGAATAAATAAATAAATAACTCAATCACGCCTGGCAAAAGAGTTTTCTACGCATGGAAGGCGTTAATGGGTCGACTAAAGAGAGAATCGCAGCATCAGCCTAAGATTATAAATACCCACGTCATTTTTATTAGGGTTTTTTTCATCTTCAGGTGACAGGCAGTTCTTCGCTTGATGGGTTTGGGCATAATGCTTACCACCCCACTAATGGAGCTGCTCAGACAGTAATCATACCACTCACCAGGTTCGTCGTCAAAAATTAATACATATTTTAGCGCATCCATAGTCAAATTAATAAATAAATATTGAACAACATCACACACTTACTTACATTACTTTGATTCTGTGGTGAGTAGCTTAAGCACTGTTGTTGCAGAAATAACGACGGCACCACAAGACCAAGACCCTAGACCATTTTTTTCTGCGATAAACATTTATTTTTAACTTTGTATTGCAGAAGAACAGAAGAGCTCATAGGTAACATGTACAGTCAGTACATGGCTACGGCCCCTCCTTTGTCGCTGGAGAGTGGAACCCCACGTCTGAATGGGGTCCCAAAGAGCATAGACTCCATATCTCCTAAGAACGGTTTCATAAAACAAGAAAGCACGGAAACAAACGCATCTGATGACATAAAACCAGTTGTGAATGAGAGCAACAAAGATATTTTCACTGTGGAAGGGCAAATGGCGAAGATTGATGCGGTGTTGCCGCAAGAGATAAAGGATAAGCTAGTGCTGCCACACGAAAGTATTAATATTCTACCAAGTAATGGGGAGATTAGGGATGTGTCTAGGGGTGATCTTCCGAATGTGTTAAGGTACGGAAAATGCAATTATTTATGCATTGTTCATATAATATGTTTTTCATTTCTCGTCTCGTTTTATTCTTTATTTATATATTTTTAACGTTTAGTAGTAACTTTAATAATACTTTATTCTAAAACAGACAAATTATATTTATTGAACAAAAAAAATCTTCATTCAATTTCTATGTGATTCTATCATCAGATACTAGTTTCCTTATCAAAGTACCACTCCTAGGTATCTTCTCTTAATTAAAACATATTTTTCTTTCTTTCTTTCTAAAACAGATCCAGGAGGAACATTCTCGAGCCTATAAAAAGAGAGGAGGTCCCAGTGCCCTCTTGGTCACTAGCAAAGGGTCCTTGCGTGGTGAGCATGCTTAAGAAGACGAAGACTATGGTAGAAGAAGGTACGTAACAGTCTAAAGTCAAGACGTAGATTTTATTCGAAACTGACTATAGCATGACAGCCGCAAATTGCCTTTTCATTTTAACCTAGCTTTCGGGGGACTCCCCACTCGAAGGCTCACACCACTAAAAAAATTAAACAACTGCCGGAGTGCGACCTTTAGTGGGGATCGGAACTCAGTTTCGGCCGTTGTTTGGAGGGTAATCGAACAAGAGGGGAGAAAACCACCCCGGCACGTGACGGTATCTTTAAAAGGAGCCTACCAGTGGGGATCGCGGCGTGCGTTAAGCCGGCGATGACGGAATAGCGGTCGGTTTGAAGTGTGCTGTGTCGCGAGCTGTTTAGCGTCGGCCATAGCGATCATTATGGCGTCGTCGGGATCTAGAAGACCATTCCTAGGCCTGTTTGCGTAGGCGGACTACGGAAGAAAGGGAAGGGAAGGAAGGAATATACGTTGTCTATTAGCAGTTTATCAAATTATTCGGGCATTAACAAGCCCAACGCAACGAATACCCAATATGCGATAACTGATTTTTTTAAAATAGACAATCACTCCAATCACTTGGTCAAAACTAAGATCTTCCCTTGTACTATGAGCACCAGACGACGGATACTAACTGGGGGCGTCATCACAGCACACCCAGACCCAAGTCAATTTAGAAAATTATTTTTCCAAATTGACCCGACTGGGAATCGAACCCGGGGCCTTTCGCACTTTGGCCGCCTTTAAGCCGCCACTGAGGTCGTCTAGACTTTGAAATTGTTTAATTTTTTATGAAAATGTCTTAAGTAATCGCTAAAAACCTGCATAATATTGGAAGCACACTTTTACTATTACCGCACTCATAAATAAACTTGCTTTACCTACTATCCTAGAGTTGACTGGTTGGGATAATCCTTCAAGCTTTTAGTCCGCTTTTTGCAGTCGAGTTTAAAAATATGCATATAAAACCGGATACCGTTACCGTTACCGGAGGCTAACGGTTGATACAGCAGAAAAATTTCATCGCCTACAATAACTTGCGGTTAGCTCAGTTGGTAAGAGCAGCACGCGCGATACGTGAAGGTCGTGGGTTCGATTCCCGCATCGCAAGGGGAGATAAAAAAAATCTGTTTCTAATATATGCATATAAAGTCGTCTGTAGTATATGTGAATGTTATCAATCACGTCATAAACTTGATGGATAAAGGTAATACAATGCGCGTAGGCATCTCTACCCTGAACACGTATTATAGATAAGTAAACTAGTATTTAAGATGTGCATCTGTTATTAAAGATGGTGCTTATTAAGATTTAAAAAAATGCATGCAATGTCTCTAATATATTTATTTTTTCATCTAGATCCTGAAAGTCCAAAAGCGCCCCTTCCCCTACCGAACGGTAAGAAAGCTCCTCCAGTGCGTAACGGCCTGCCAAGTTCCGGAGAAATCTCGACCATTCACGAGGGAAGAGAACAAATCTACCCCAGCGTGGCCAGTCGCGCTACCGTGCACCTTTTCAGCGCGGGCGGCGGAAAGTGACTGAGATAGTATAGGTAGTTATAATAATGTGTCACAGCCATCTAGTTATATTAGACAGCCAATAAGCAGTTTATTAAACGCTGGCATTCAATGGGTCAAATTAGGTACTAAAAATTATAATTAACAAAATGTTATATATATTTTATAAAAATAATAGAAAAAAAGTTCAAATTTAGTATAGTTTTTTGTCATCAAAACAAAATTAAATATGCTGCCTAAACAAATATAATGTAGCACTTATTTTTACCAAGATCGTAAAAAGTAGTCGTACATAACTTGGGCTTATGGTCTGCCTAAACGGAAATTGTAAAATTATCAATATCTAATTTTAAAGACTAGACGACGTTCAATAAATTGGCTGGTTGTTATGCAGCCATTTCATTGAATTCCGGCATTTAGTAAACGTCCTAGGCTGTTAACTGGTTGGCTGTAACGTAGATTACTGGCGTAGATCTGTTAGCACAAACTGAACTAACTTTTCGTGCTGTTAGGCTGTTTTTTAGACCCGAGATTGCTGCGCTGGCAAGTGTCCTTATCTTAGAAGTTTTTGTTGTAATGCGTGGAATCCCGCGTGCGTATAAAATCCGTACGATATTATAAACACCCTATTATGAGCTTCAAGATGGCGGGACCAAGTAGGTATCCCAGTTTAAAATGTCTACCATCTTCAACATTTAGTTCCAGTTTTAAAATTTAAAATAACGGCACCATTTTTTTTAAGTAGTTAATACGAACTACTTACTGCCCGATTTTTCGGTTAGGTTGCACCAACCGTGCTCACGAGCTGACTTAACTTATTTTAAACATCAAAATGTTTGAGCTACGGTAATGTACATTCTTACCTACTATTTGTCCCCCAAACCAGACAATTTGTACCATATGGTTTTAGCTTATCTGACGCCCTGGGCTTATTTCGTCCAGTGCCCCTTCTAGTGTGTGATCCAAAATTTTGGTTTGGGCGTTCCCCTGTTACATAAGATTTATGCCAAATCCGGCACTGTTTGTACATAAGCAGATAAATACATAATTAGGTCAAAATCTCACTGATTACCCCGCTAATTTAACGCCAAAGTGGCAAGACATATTAAAACAAGCATTGGATGCAGCTTATTCGTGTCAACGAACACACGGACGATTTGAAATAAAATTATAGAATAGGTACTGTCAGTTTTGACAGCTGTCAAGTCGTCTGTTACCGTTAGATTTGGTGCAACTGAACGTTAATTAAGTTTAGTTTGTGCGAACACAATTGGTAGTTTGTGCCAGTATTTAACGACACTTTTACAGTGTTTAAGTAATACATCTTATCAGAATCGAAATAATATACACGCGACAACATTATCGACTTGTTGATGTACGGTCAAAGTAAACCTCCGTTGCCGAGAGGCAAGCGGGCCGGACTTTGGCGTCGCGCCATCGCTCAGGTTCCGGGTTCGATCCCCGGTCGGGTCAATATGGGAAACGAACTTTTCTATATTGTCTCGGGTCTGGGTGTTGTGGTACCGTCGTTGTTTCTGATTTCTGTAACACAAGTGCTTAAGCTACGTATCGCAGAATCAGAGCAATGTATGTGATGTTGTCCAATGTTTAAAAAAAAACACTTGCAGTTCAATATTTGATCTTATGCCAACGATTTAGGGCCCAAAATATGTAGTCTGATGTGATTTTGTCCGTACTCTGCAATATAATATATGTACGTACAATATAATATACTTATATACCAATTGTTTTGGGGTCAAAATGCTTTGATGAAACATAACGCTATGTCATTAGGAAAGGGGATTGTGGTGACCACTTCCAGAGTAGAGACTGCGCAAGAGATGCGTAATTGCGTAGTTCCTAAAAGAATTACTAAATTAAAGTGTAGAACAGCCACATTCTGTGAAAATCAAAATGGCGGGTGTACCTACAACGAGGAATTAGATTATACCAGTCACTAAAAAAATGTCCTTTTAATGTACTTTTTTGTACCTACCTTGCTCTAAAAAATCTGAAGGTACCTCCTTGAAAACAAAATTATAACGAAATTAACATGCACCCGCCATATTGAAATCAAATTTCGGATTTACTATTATATTTTGTTACATAAAAAAAACTCATAGAATGTAAGTAAATACATCAAAAAAAATTACCTAAAAAGTACCTACTTACTTCAAGTAAAAACAACCAACATAAACAGTAGCATAGTATAACAGAAATAAAACACTCTTTATTTGCTGCTTTAGAGCTGTCTAGAATTGTTATTTGTCAAAACCTTATGGATACTTATCTTTCTGATGGTCCACATACTATCAAAACCCGAACGAATAAACGAAAGCTTTCATTTTTGAAGATTAATCAAAAGTGTGGGAATTAAAACGTGTTTTTTGATTTGCATAAAAAATATTTTGTTTTTTAAAACGCTTAAGCGCATTCGAGGTGGATTGATTACATACGATTATAACTAGCTGACCCGGCAAACGTTGTTTTTCCATATAAATAATTTTAAGTAATTATCACTAAGGGGTATGAAAAATTGATGTTGGCCGATTCTCAGACCTACTCAATGTGCTCACAAAATTTCATGAGAATCGGTCAAGCCAAGCCAAGTCAAGTTTCGGATGAGTACGGGAACAAACATTGTGACACAAGAATTTTATATATAAGATAAAAAATTGCTAACCGTCATCGGATCAGACATATTTCATTTTTGGGAGTAGACCTACTGAGATTAACCTAATAACCGCCAACTACTTCTATACAAGTTCAAGATTTTCGTGCCGTCAACGCCACTACTTCTATAGAAGTTACTCATTGTATCTACTTTAATTAAATACCTTTACGATGCATTAAACATTTGTTTCTCTGGTAATTTTGTAAGATTGACAGGACTGAAGCCCATTTTTTTATTTCGCCAGACGAAACAGGCTTTATAGCCGTTTCGGATGAGTACGGGAACAAACATTGTGACACAAGAATTTTATATATAAGATAAAAAAATGGTAACCGTCATCGGATCAGACATATTTCATTTTTGGGAGTAGTCCTACTGAGATTAATTTTAAATCGTAAATTTCATGGGAATTATTATAAGTAGATGTGTTGCCGTGTGTATATTTAGGAAGGGACTTAAATACTCATTCAGATATAATACGTACGAATAGTGTTGTGAAAATTATACTTATTTTATTTCACTGTATATAAATACATTATGTGTGTAACTAGTCAGCTTTGTGTATCTATTTTTAAGTGAAAACTGCAATCATATGATTATTTAATTGGATATAACATCATAAGAAAACATTTAAATATTTAATGTAAAAGGTCAGTTCTTATTTAGGACAAGTAAAATAAATCCCATTTTAATCGATTTTATTATTTTTATAGTACTTTACGCTGTACTAGCGAACTTTAAATATTTGAAAGAAACATAATTTTTTTATCTCCCTTGCCGATAAGTATGTAGTTCTAAACATATTCGGCAGAGGGCACTTACCGAAAGGCTAACGGATGATACAGCAGAAAAATTTCATCTCATCAATTTCATCAACTTGCGGTTAGCTCAGTTGGTAAGAGCAGCACGCGCGATACGTGAAGGTCGTGGGTTCGATTCCCGCACCGCAAGGGGAGATAAAAATTTTCTGTTTCTAATATTTAAATCCCATTTTAATTTTAAATTACATTCAAACCAACTTTACCACTCAGTATATTGACTCAAAACTATTTGAAATAGCCAAGTTTGTATTATTCTGTGTCTCAAAATATATACAGATATGTTCAAAAAAAGAGAAGAAATTCCTGTTTTTGAGCGTAAAACCAAAGTAAAACAAAAGTTGAGAATTAACCGCTTCTTTGTGGATGACACTACTGGTGTGGCATTAACGTTTTACATGTTACGCGTGACACGACTGGTGTGTCATACATAAATCGTTTATATCGCTCTCAAGTTTTATAGCTATTAAAGAAAGATTACAAACGTATTATTTCATTTGCTAAATAAATACAAAAATACTTCAAGTTTGGGGGTTGGGGTCTCGTTACGTCACTGGCGGGCAACAAATGTACCCACTAATGACGTTATGTGACAATCAATTCAAGTTTAATGCAGTTATTTTTTGATCAGGTGGAAAATGCAGAAAAACGTGCCCCATACTTTTTATAATCTAATAGACCAATTTTTAGTCCGCTTTCCTATTACCCAGATTTGTCTTTGAATTGACGTCTAGAATAAGATTTTTTACACTAAAAATCCCACAATATATCTTAATATAAAGTCGTGGGTTCGATTCCCGCACCGCAAGGGGAGATAAAAAATTTCTGTTTCTAATGTTTAAATCCCATTTTAATTTTAAATTACATACAAACCAACTACACCACTCAGTATATTGACTCAAAACTATTTGAAATAGCCAAGTTTATATTATTCTGTGTCTCAAAATAAATATAGATATGTTCTAAAAAAAAAGAGAAGAAATTCCTGTTTTTGAGCGTAAAACCAAAGTAGAACAAAAGTAGAGAATTAACCGCTTCTTTGTGGATGACACTACTGGTGTGGCATTAACGTTTTACATGTTACGCGTGACACGACAGGTGTGTCATACATACATCGTTTATATCGCCCTCAAGTTTTATAGCTATTAAAGAAAGATTACACACGTATTATTGCATTTGCTAAATAAATACAAAAATACTTCAAGTTTGGGGGTTGGGGTCTCGGTACGTCACTGGCGGGCAACAAATGTACCCACCAATGACGTTATGTGACAATCAATTCAAGTTTAATGCAGTTATTTTTTGATCAGGTGGAAAATGCAGAAAAACGTGGCCCATAGGCCCTTTTGATAATCTAATAGACCAATTTTTAGTCCACTTTCCTATTACCCAGATTTGTCTTTGAATTGACGTCTAGTATAAGATTTTTTTACACTAAAAATCCCAAAATATATCCAATTAAATAAAATGTGATCGAAGTTATAAATAAAACAAGCATTACAATTAAATCGGTTTTTATTTCATACCTACTTTAAGTAGTACAGTCTTATTATAACATAACCTACGAAACATCGAATACGTTCGAACGAGATTGGTATACAATGTTTCACTTTTTGTGAATACACAATAGTCTCCCATAATATATAATCACATCCAGAGTTTTAATAAAAGAGGGTAGATGACTAAAATTTTCTGTTTTCGTCAGTTAGATTACAACATAATATACATATTTTTTCTTTTATACCGATACGGGTCGAAACGACTTTCAAGCTTGAGGATACAATTGGCTACTTGACAGTGTTAACAATAAAATATGAAAAGTGTTGGATATGTTAGCTTATTAGTTAAGTAATCATTTTACATTTATACTTTTTAATTAAAAGCATAGTTAGTGTTTTATTTTTGCAAAATAAATTTTACTTTTTTTATCTGTGGAACAAAAGAACCGAAACGGAAACCACCATTGCAATTCGGAAATGACAGCTGTCGGCGAAAATTATTTATTTTAATGTGGCGAAACAATGATTATTTTACCGATAAAGTTTAATTATTGTGTATTTAACCGTATTAAGAATTTATCTAAACATTTTCAGTTTATCTAAATTAAGTCGTTCCTATGCGTATCGGTTCGTTGTCTAGAACGTTGACGTCATAATTGCAACAGTGACGTGCCTTGGCGTTTTCGCGCGCTTTTTAAATGTGTTACACAAAATCTTATTTTCCTCTGGTTATTTAGATTATTTTCAGATAAATTGCTTGGGATATAAAATGAACGGGCGCACATTTTACAATACTTTATCAAAAACTGTCAAGTAGCCAATTAATTCAGTTTCGGTTACGCTCCGTACATGTATACGTGATCCATAACACCTCACAAACACTAGTTCCATAATAAAATGCTTAGGCCCACTTCTTGAACTCGAGACCGTCCGGAGGCTTGACGTCCACCTTTTCTTGGGCGACCTGATTCCAATTGGTGCTGAGTACAGTCCCCCCGGACTCCACCTGCGGAAAGATGCGGAAACAGTGTTATAAAAGTGTAACAAAAAAGGCGACATCTATCGAGCTACAAAGTAACTAAATAGTTCTAACAGACGTCAAGAGATGGCGCTGATACACACAATTTTGAACAATACAAAATGGAGGGTAATGGAAGAAAAGCATAGTTGCTCCCATTTCTTGGTTTGTATTTTAATTACACACAACATTAATTAATGGACAACATTTGAATACTGTACATTTAAAATAATTTAACGGGTCAAAACGCGACAATATTTTTATTTAGTAGTTACAAAGTTTTGACCCGTTAAATTATTTTAAATGTTTAAAATGGAACGCGAAAGTCTTAAAATTTATATTTGAATTTTGTGTTGATATGAGCAGTAATGTTTAGTAGTGATAACTTATAGCCTTAGAGCTTCTTGCCTGATTCTTCAGACAACTATTTTTTTATCTACCTTAATTCAAATAAATGAAAGTCGAAGAAGCACCTATTCAATTGATTAACGATAGATAGTTCAAATATTCAATGTTAAGATTGTGTTTTCGATCATCCCTACTAATATTATAAATGCGAAAGTAACTCTGTCTTTCTGTGTGTCTGTTACCCTTTCCTGCTTAAACCTCTCAACCGATTTTGATGAAATTTGGTAAAGGTATACGTTGAATCTCAAGAACGGACATAGGCTACTTTTTATTAGAAAATAAGGGAGGGAGGGGGGTAATACCACCTTTGGAAGTTTATATGGAAAAATGTTTATTTTTGAAGTTAGAGATATGAAATTTGGCACAAATATAGCTCGAAACTTGGATTAAAATATAGACTACTTTTTGTTTCGAATATTAGGGGAGATAGGGGTAAAAAGGACCATAAAAGGATGTAGTAGCCACGCGAACGAAGTCGCGGGCACAGCTAGTTTAGAATAATTTTGTAAATAGTAAAGGTTCTCTCCATATTCACTGTTGTCACTGGGCAGAATTTTAACTTGGGAGGCTCATCTGTTTCGTTCACTTTATTATCGTCTCGTCGGAAAAATATTATAATGTACCGATGATAAATAATAAATAAATATTGGACAACATCACATACATAGCTCTGATTCTGTGGTAAGTAGCTAAAGCACTTGTGTTACAGAAATCAGAAACAAGGACGTTTACAAGCTTCAGGTTCGTGACAATAAAAACCGCCGATAAAAATTACCAAAAGTTACACTTTAATTAAACTCCACTAATTACTAAGAAACTCACTTAATTAAAAACACAAAAGTCGCACTTGAAGATCGCTTTCAATGAATTCACTTGTATCGCTAATTCAATACTACCCCGGTCGCGGCCAGTCCCGGCCTTATATAGTGCCGCAGGTTGTTCTAGAACCTTCCATTGTAGAAACTATACTAGAACTAGCTGTGCCCGCGACTTCGTTCACGTGGACTACATCCTTTCATGGTCGGTTTTACCTCTATTTCCTCTAATATTCGAAACAAAAAGTAGTCTATATTTTAATAGAGCTATATCTGTGCCAACTTTCATATCTCTAACTTAAAAAATAAACATTTTCCTATATAAACTTTCAAAAGTGGCATGCCCCCCCCCCCCCTTACTTTCTAACAAAAAGTAGCTTATGTCCGTTCTTGAGGTTCAACGTATACCTATGCCAAATTTCATCAAAATCGGTTGAGAGGCTTAAGCGGGAAAGCGTAACAGACAGACAGACAGAGTTAATTTCGCATTTATAGTATTAGTAGGGATGTTCGAGTATATTCTAGTTAGTTCTGTCATCGAAATCTCCACTCTATTAGTCCCGGCATTCGAAACTAGATGGCGCTAGTTTATCGAACATCAACCGTGGCGCGTAATAATACTCACAAAGCTTTTGTTCATTGCCCTTCGCACCTCATCCGACCCATCACCGTATATCTTCTGGAAGAGAGCATTGAGGGCTGCGTCTCCCTCTGGTTTCTCCTCTTCCTCCTGTGACGTCACAAACAAATATATAATTAACTAGCTGTGCCCGCGACTTCGTTCGGGTTTTTCCAGTTTTTTCCTGCTAACTCCCGTTCCCGTGGGAATTTTGCAATATCCTGTTGCAACTAAGCTTTAAGTTTACTTAGGTACCTGCATGCCAAATTTCAAGCGTCTAACTTAAGCGGCTTAGATTTTTCATACAAAAGGCTTTTACCGCTTATTTCCGTTGAGAATTTCGCGAATTCCTTTCTTAGTGCACCTCTACGGTACCTAATCTACTTCCTTTCTAAATTTCAAGTCCCTACGTTTAGCTGCTTAGGCTGTGCGTTGATATGTCAGTCAGTTTCTCCTTCTATTTATTTATTGGATTACCAACACAAGATACAGTAAATAAAAAGTTACCATTTATACAGTATATTAACAGCTAACTGCACTTGTAATAAAAGGTAATCTCAGCATTTATATATATATATGTCGCCCTTAAGCTAGGACCTCATTACCACTTAACATCAGGTGATGAGGTCAATCTTGAAGTGCAATATATAAAAAAAACACATTTCGTTCTAACGCTCACTTGGTTTCAATGATACAGGTATTCGCCCTGTAATGGAATATTAATTAGGCCCTTACTTACTTACCATTCTCTCTATTTCCTTTTCTATTTGATCCCAGTTCCTTTGGTATATTCTCGGTGGTTGTTGCGGGCCCGAGGCGTCGATAACAGCTAAAAATTAATTATTAAGCATATTAGTTCAAAACCCAACTATTTAAATATTTAAACTGTAAAATTTTCAGTATGTCATGATCATAAGAGTGTAAAATGATTCTACAGAGTTGCAAAGTGTACAAAATAATCTTACTAGTATTATTTTAGTATAAAAGATGTAAGTACCCAACAGTGGTCCATAAATGGCTGCAATATCATTCACCATCTTAGTGTAAAATCCCTACTAATATCATAAATGCGAAAGTAACTCCGTCTGTTTTTTACGCTTTCCCGCTTAAACCTCTCAACCGATTTTGATGAAATTTGGTATAGGTATATGTTGAACCTCTTGAACGGACATCGGCTAAGTTTAGTTTTAATTTGTAAAAAGAAATAAGAAATACTGAGTTTCTTTCCAGTATCTTCTCTGTAGCTGCTCTACAGATTCCGAACCGAAGGTAGCTTCATTTGTTTTATAGAGACTAATCATACGTATTACTAATGTAATTTATATGAATAAAAAAAGATTCATTTTGATTTTGACTTTAACACTTCTATACCTGTATTTAACTTTGATATTATCCACCAACCTTGAGGTATAGCCTTCACATTCTCTTGCTTGCCCTCCCCCTCCAAGACAGTCCACCTCAGTCCCTCCTTCTTCCGTAGCTTCACTTCAATTTTTGAGGGAGTGACGACGTGACCACACATGGAAGGGACTATCTCATGAGCCAGTTCCAACTCAAGACTGTATTCAGAGTCAGAATCTGGTATAGCGCTGGATATGGAGAGCTGGAAAGAAAACATGGTAATTATACAAATGATTGAGGAGTTTCTTTATGTTAAACGGCATTGGATGTTAACGGCACTTATACTTCCTAAGCAAGATTTATTTGTGCTAATGTTAAGTGAGAATTCACAGAATTTAACAAAAGAACACTTGTGTTCAATCAAGTTAAGTAATGCACAAATAATCAAGAGAGGTAGAGAATAGCAATTTATAGCTCGAACTGAAGCAGTCCGACTGGTGTAATACCTCCACCTTACAGAAGACTGCAGCCAAATAACAATCACTTATGTGTTGTTGTGTTCCTGAGTGGGTAAGGTTTCCAGAGCTCCTGGGGGGTGCTACATTAGTACATAAGTAGAAAGTAAAATAATAATAATAAGCTGTATCTTTTTTTATTAATTACAATCAAGATTGACCTCATCCCACTTGATGTTAAGTGGTAATGAGGCCCTAGCTAAGGACGACAAGTAGAGCATAATAAATCCAGCTGATATCTCGATATTAGTGGTATAAAGTTGATCTTAGGTGGCTTAATATTTTTCATTAATCCACACAACAGCTAGCATGGTAGAGTTTAGTCCATTCCATTTTATCTATACTAATATTATAAAGAGGAAAGATTTGTACCTATTTTTGTATGTTTGTAATGAATAGGCTCAAAAAGTACTGGGCCGATTTAAAAAATTCTTTCACCAATAGAATGCTACATTCTTCCAATTTGACACAGGCTACAAAATTAGGGATCCGTGGTAAAATTTGAAAAATTTCAACAGAAAAGCGTGAAAAATTCTCTAAGGCGAAACGAAGTTCGCCGGGACCGCTAGTTTTTCATATGAGTAACATGCCCTACAGTGGAACATAAATGGCTGAATTATTTGCATTTATTAACAACTTACACATCGATCCCCATACACGACTTTGACTTTATCCTTCGGAGCATTTTTGATCAAAATGGTGATCACAACTTGGGCGTCAGTCTGGTACCAGTCATGTTTTATCTTTGGCTTTGTGCTCTAAAACAAAAGGTTTTTTTATTACTGTCATGATTGTCAACTTAGTTTACTTGTAAAGGTAGTGTAAATGACCTGAGTCTTTTTGTCTCATTTTGCAGCTAAGAGTTCTTTTTGCAGAACTCACGACTAATTAGTCCCGAGTCTTAAGTTCTTTTAAGTCTTTTTAGTTCTTTCAGGCCTAATTAAATAATTATTTTTTTGAGTCATAAGATTTATTCCTTTCAGGATCTTTTCGTTTTTTGAGTTCTATGAGTCATGAGTTATATGTGCCGGTATCACAAAAGTGGCCCTACTGCTAGGGAGGGAGTCGCGCCCATACCGACGACGAAACCATACAATTACGCCCTTTATTCCCGAAGTGTCAGAATTGAAGAAACACTAAGCTCTTTCTACTAAATGTGAAAGTATTTCTTTGTTTAGAAATACAATATTAAGTAACGCGTTTCCTAGGTAACTCACAATTAACTAGATTATATTGAATAAACAATATAATTTATGCACATGCATTATAATTAAGTAACTCGAGAGTCTGCTACTGTTATTCTAAAAGGAGATTTGTTGTCCTACATGACCAGTGATAATGCAAAATTAAATCCGAAAATAGAAACTCTGAATTTAGTTATTTAAAAGAGAACTGTAACTTCCAGTGGCTTACAAATGCAAATGTAATTCAAGAACTATTTAATTTTTTGCATATCTATGCGAATAAAAGATGAAATATCAAATTACTTCAGATTTAAAGTTATAAAGCGGTTTTCTAAATATAAATATAAAAGTGGTGCTAGAAAATTCGGAAAGTTTGGTGTTATACGTACGACTGAGGGTGGGTTATCCCCTTTGTCAGACATGTCGAAAACGGCACTCTAAAATGTAAAATTAAAATTGTTATACGTAAACGCACGAAGTTCTATTTATGCCTACGATCGAAATCGAATGGATCGTAATTGCGAAAACAAAATTACCAACTGGCTAGATTTTTCTAGAGAATGACAGTAAAATGACAGTTTAACTTTTTAAGAAGAGCTTTGGAAATTATTTTTAATCCACGAGTGAGATTTACACAGCACGATAATTTTGTATGAGTTTGTCTTTCACCCCGCAAATGTTTGTACTTGATCTAACATTGGTGTCTGCCCTAAAAGCAGGGTCCTGTCAGAATTGAGCCAAGCTACTTGACTGTCAAATATCTGTCAAAAAATTTATAACAACTTGCCGGAATATTTGCAAAATAAAAGTTCGTCGTAAAAAATAGGCACTTAAAATTTAAAAACTGAACTATTAAATCTACAGTGTATGTATCTAAAATAGCACACATTTACATTTGGTGTTTAAAATGCGCGTAAGTCGATATAGTAAGGTTATGTTTGGTGTGATAAGATTGCAATTTTTATTTGCTTTCCTATTGTGCAGCGTTTAATTATTACTGATAACAGTGATCAAAGTGCCCGCTTGTCTTTGATATTTCAATGGGTGTTTTAATAGTAATTTTACTTAATATCACAAATAAAAGGGGTAACTAAACTTGGTATTTTAGTAGCATTAAATTAAGCAGCATTAAAGTAGCAGAGTTCTAGGACTTGAAAGTTTTTAACTTTGATTTGTTGAAATTGTATAAATATATGAAATTAACTGATAAAGTGTGTAGCAAAGGGTGTTCTAAGTACATATTTATTAAGATTTATATTTTTTGACCAAAAATAAAAACTCTTAATATAATATTTTTAATTACTTAAACCATAACATATTTCGTTATCACATCTTGTTATCAATGGCTTTAAAAGATCTTGTGGATAAGTTGACTTCTTTCTCAACCATAAAACTCTTTATGAAGACATTTACAGATTAAATTCATTCTTATTTCTTCAAATTTCATTTTAGTTTTGGAATATCACATTACTGATAAAAGTACATAGAAGAGAGTTTGTCAGAAAAGTGAGTCAAAAAGCAACAATGTCATCTAAGAAAATTGCTGTGTGTCAGATGACTTCAGTAGCAGATAAAGAAGAGAATTTGAAAGTTGTTAGTAAATTGGTGGACGATGCAGCCAAAGATGGGGCACAGGTATTAACTTTCATTTCAAAGAAATTTTTAAATAGTTCATACAAACCATAGACAGCTAAGATTTGCATTTATTATTATTAAACATTCCTTTATATTTTCACATCATCTTAATAAATAAAAATGAATCCCTATTCTCTTGGTAAATTCATCTCACCATCACACAAGAGCAGCTAGACCAATTTCACATTTTTATTTTAGTTGTGTTTATAATTGTCACGAGAAGGTACTTTTGAAAGAAAGAACAAAAAAAAAATCAAATAGTAGTTGTTAAGACAAGATTTTGGTGTAAAAGTAGTAATAAGTTGTTATCAGACATGTTGAAAACAGACATGTCAGATAAAGAAGATAACTCTCCATCACACTTGAATAAAATTAAAAATGTGGAATTAAAATTAATGTAGGTGAAGCATGTTAAGTTCTATTTCAGCTTGTAATGTTGATAGTAAAACTATTTAGCAACGTAGTACCTCATTCTTGAATTCCAGATGATATTCTTTCCTGAAGCCTGTGATTATATCTGTGATAACAAAAAAGACATAGTCAAATTAGCAGAACCTATACTTGGTGGTAATATTGTTGGAAGGTACCGGGAGCTAGCCGCCAAACACAAAGTTTGGCTGTCTATGGGAGGTGTTCATGAAAAGGTTAGTTTAAACTTGTTTATGGAAATTTGGAAATGGCTTCAAGTTATCAGTTTCATACAACATGTTTTCGAATAAGCACATATTTAAAACATAATTGTTCAGACTCAAGGGTAGAATCACTTCCACGAATAAAAAATATGTGTCCTTTATACTTAAGTCTATGGTCACTCGGCATACATGAGCATATGAAAGGTCATTACGTTTGCAGATAATATGTCAAAAGAGATAATATATGTGGTATGGCATGTAAATTCTAAAATTGAGATATCATTTTAGATATTGTTTAATCAGGATCATACTCGTAGAAGATCACGGGATCTGTGTACGAAACTGGAAGACATTTAAATAAAGAATAATAATTTGATTTACTCTTTATTCTAGTATAAACGAAATATTCCATTTCCAGGATGACTCGAATCCAGAAAAAATGTACAATACACACATAATAATAGACAATTCTGGAGAAATAGTGCAAGCATATAGGAAATTGCATCTGTTTGATGTGGAAATACCGGAGAGGAATGTGAGATTGAAGGAGAGTGATTTCTGTCACCCGGGGAGGCATGTTGTCACTCCCGTGGAGAGCCCAGTTGGGAGGATAGGTGAAGAATCCCTACTAATATTATAAATGCGAAAGTAACTCTGTCTGTCTGTCTGTCTCTCTGTCTGTCTGTCTGTCTCTCTGTCTGTCTGTCTGTCTGTCTGTGTGTCTGTTACGCTTTCCTGCTTAAACCTCTCAACCGATTTTGATTAAATTTGGTATAGGTATACGTTGAATCTCAAGAACGGACATAGGCTACTTTTTATTAGAAAATAAGGGGAGAAAGGGGTAAAACCGACCATAAAAGGATGTAGTCCACGCGGATGAAGTCGCGGGCACAGCTAGTAATAAATAAATATATAAAAATAATTATTTGGACAACATGACGCGCTATGAGAATTGTGTTAAATACATTAATATTTCGTAATATTCTTCAGGTATGGCAATATGTTACGATATGCGTTTCCCGGAACTGAGCGTTGCTTTAAGTACAACTGGCGCGGAGATTCTGACATTTCCATCAGCGTTTACTAAAGCTACTGGGGCGGCTCATTGGCATATATTGCTCAGGTGAGCTTCTTTTAAATAAGAATATGTTCAGATACGAATGTTCTTTATTAGAAATGGAAGTACTTCCGTCAAGCTACCATTTCTGGTTTGTTGTAGATGTCGCAGACATTTTGAGTGAATCAGCCGTTTACAAATGGCGTCGTCTGCTTAAAATCGAATGGTGGTTTGTAAAATGCCCAAGACAAAATGTCATCCCTACAAATATTATAAATGCGAAAGTAACTCTGTCTGTCTGTCTGTCTGTTACGCTTTCCCGCTTAAACCTCTCAACCGATTTTGATGAAATTTGGCATAGGTATACGTTGAACCTCAAGAACAGACATAGGCTACTTTTTGTTACAAAGTAAGGGGGGGGGGGGGGTAATGCCACCTTTGAAAGTTTATATGGGAAAATGTTTATTTTTTAAGTTAGAGATATGAAAGTTGGCACAAATATAGCTCAATTAAAATATAGACTACATTTTGTTTCGAATATTAGGGGAGATTGGGGTAAAACCGACCATGAAAGGATGTAGTCCACGCGAAAGAAGACGCGGGCACAGCTGAAGTATAAATAAAATTTTAATTTCTTAAAAACTAAAAGTACAAGTTATGGACCTTGGTGCGCACGGCAAAGATAAAGAGAGGGGAGGATTTTGTTTTAAGTTACAGAAAAATTTGTGAAGAATATTTTTTGTAATTAGTAATTTTGCAGATATATACTTGATAATTGTAACTTGTCCTGTATGTAGTCTTTAATTGTGTAATAATGTTTCATAATTAAAATTTACTTTCCATATCAACTGTCGTCCGTCGCCCGTAGGTCGTTTTTAGCTTATGCCTCGTATAATTTATTACTTGTCCGTAACTAGGGCATCAACCAAAGTCAATCTTTTTTATTCATACCTATAGATTACATTAGTAATACTTATGAATAGTCTCTATATAAAGCAAATGAAGCTACCTTAATAAACCACTTTTTCATATTATATTTTCAGGTCCCGAGCCATAGAGAACCAATGTTATGTTATCGCAGCTGCCCAGGCGGGGTCCCATAACCCTAAGAGACAGTCTTACGGGCACGCCCTCTGCGTGGACCCTTGGGGGGAGGTCCTAGCTGACTGCGGTGAGGGGGGGCCTACGTATCAAATAGTTGATGTGTCCAAAGAGAAGTTGGTGGAAGTTAGGAAGAGTATGCCGGTGTTCCAACATAGAAGGCTGGTATTGAATGGTTCTAATTGATTTCGTTTGTTGATTTAGCGAATTAATACACATTTTTTTTATATTACACATCAAAATAGCTCGAGGGTGACAAGTACAGCATAATAAATCAGTTACTGGACTTGTCGCCCTTACCTTGAAGGCTTGACCCCTGCTACTAATGTAGCACCCCCCAGGAGCTCTGGAAACCTTACTCACACGCAGGAACACAACAACACAGACGTGATTGTTATTTGGCTGCGGTCTTGTGCAAGGAGGAGGAATTTAACCAGTCGGGCTGCTCCAGTTCGAGAGATAAATGGCTATGGTTTACTTACTAAACGAATACTTCGCAGGTTCACATCTATATAAAAATAAGTCGGGGTTTCCTCCCTGACACTATAACTCCAGAACGCACGAACCGATTTCCACGGTTTTGCATTCGTTGGAAAGTTCTCGGGCTCCGTGAGGTTTATAGCAAAGAAAATTTAACAGAAAAGCGGGAAAAATCCTCTAAGGCGAAGCGAAGTTCGCCGGGACCGGCGAAAATATATTTTTACAAATGTTTATAGGACAACAGCGAACTTTAAATCATCTCGTGGGATTCAAACCCACGGCCTTCACGTATCGCGCGTGCTCTTCCAACTGAGCTAACCGCAACTTATCATAGGCGATTAATTTATTTGAAGTTCGCTAGTGCGCGTGAAACACCACAGAAAAGTAGTTTAAAAACATTTTTTTTGTTTCAGAAAAGACATCTACTCTCTCTATACCCTCAGCCTCCGTAAAGACCCTCTCCCTCCCCACTCCGCTCGTCAGGCCTCACCGGAGAGTCCCCCCCCTGCGCACGCCGGCCCCACCCACTTGTTCGGTCACGTCCTCATACCCGACACCTGTGTGTTCTACAAAACGAAGCTGACGTATGCATTCGTTAATCTGAGGTGAGATTTTATATTTTTATAGTAGGTACTTTACGCTGTACTAGCGAACTTTAAATATTATTGCCAACATTAATGTGTGTCTTGTCTTTGCATAAATTACTATTATCTTGTTTATGGAGAAAATAAATAAACATTATTATTAAACATTATTATATTATTATTATTATTATTAGAAACATATTTTTTTATCTCCCCTTGCGGTGCGGGAATCGAACCCACGACGATCAAACGAGCTCAGTTGGAAGAGCAGCACGCGCGATACGTGAAGGTCGTGGGTTCGATTCCCGCACCGCAAAGGGGAGATCAAAATTGTCTGTTTCTAATATTTGAGGTGAGATTGGTTAGAATAACAGTTTTTTATTGTACAAAAACACGGACAGTTCTAATAATGAAACTAAGTTAGGCTTAGGCCGTACTACGGCTAAACGGTTTTGTGAGTTAAAGAAAGCAATGGAAGCCGCCGCACTGACGGTTTTTTCCCGCGACTGATTTTAAAACGGCGTTTTGTTACAGAATGTTTAGCGGAAAAAAACCGCGCCAATATTTGTAGTACATCTATGCATATGCATCTATGTAATATCTGACCAGATGATAGTCAATAATTTCTGTACACACAACTAACCAATAATATCTGATCACGTCAATATGTGTCACGCACGTCATGTGTCTCATTTAGCTGCCTGTGTAGATGAGTGTTCAGATATTATTGGTTAGTTGTGTGTATAGAAGTTATTGACTAGCATCTGGTCAGATATTACAGAAGTAATGAATGTTCAGATATTAATAGTAACTTGTGGTGTATGGAACTTATTGACATTTTAAACTGTTCAGAAGTATTCGGTCACTTTGTCTGCTCCAATATATCTGACGTCGACTGTACTTAAAATCCGCAATAGCTAATGAGTTTAAATTTCATTTTTTTTGTAATTTAATTAAGAGCTGTAGAATTTTGTGAAATTAAAAATAAAATAAAATAAATAAGTTTGCGTGTCTAAGGTTTTGTGCTAATATAGAAACACGTTGTATATGAACACACAATTTTCTCGTTAAGAGATATAAATAAATAAATTATGCGCCAGACAATCACACCAATCACCTGGTCTCAAACTAAGGTTTCCCCTTGTACTATGAGTACCAGACGACGGATACTAACTGGGGGCGTCATCCCAGCACACCCAGACCCAAGCCAATTGAGAAAAGTTCGTTTTCCAAATTGGCCCGACCGGGAATCGAACCCGGGACCTTTCGCGCTTTGGCCGCCTACCTTAGCCACTACGCCACCGAGGTCGACACATATAAGGTTTGTATATTTGTTTGTTTCAGATGTGTGATCCCCGGCCACGTTTTAGTTGCACCCATTAGGCTAGCGGAGAGGAATAAAGATTTAACACCAGAGGAGTCAGACGACTTTTATAGAACTGTCGTTTTAGTTCAGAAGGTAAAAGAAGTTATCAGACTAATCCCCGGTTCCAATATTTACGATTCGTAATATAAAGAGTCGTTAATTCTAATTTCAAATTTGTTTTCTATACCAGCTGTCATCAGTCGTCTATCGGTATATGTAATCGCTGCTCATACAAAACCGCGTATGCACAGTTCGTAAATACAGCGTATCGAATATTGTATGATTCCGATTAGGAGGTGAAAAAACCCTGGATATCTAATGCCCAGTTTCAATAATTGAAAAACGTTACCTTCTTTTATTTGCAAAATTTCAGCTTTTATTTTGCAAATGTCGTATTCCGATACAGAAAATCTCCTTAAATAAATTAACTCGTGTACTTGTCAATAAATAAAACCATATTTATAAAAAAAAAACAAATATTTAGTAAATATATTATTGTTAGAATAAATTGTCACCATTCCTGGCATTAAACACACACACACACACACACACATACACACACACACACATCAACACACTCATTCTTTTTTACGTATTTTGTGTTCATGATCCTCAAGCCAAGACTATAATTGTAATGTTGTGGAATTAACTTTTTAAATGTCGAGGAATTACTGACATTGAAAATACAGTTTTTACTAGTTTCGATGTCAGGGATTCATCCCTTTGATTCAAATATACCTACTGATTAACCCTAGACTTATATTATATGAACTGTAAACGGAATTTTGGGTTATGAATAAATGATTATTATTATTATTTTATTATTATTATTTCTAGTTACATATAGTACCTAGTAAGAATTAACGACTTTGTAGTCCGTTGGAAAAAGACGGATAGTAAATTTTCACACATTACGAATCGTAAAATATTGGAATCGGGTACGTTTGACTATACACCACTACTTTTTAATTAGTACAAAGAATTAAATGGTGTGCTCGGTATCAACTACTGATCATATTTGCGTAGTCATAATTTTAAATATGTGAAAACAGCAAAGTTAATAGCGTTTGTTTTAATCCCAAAATTTCGCCTTTTTTATGCACGTAGTTTATGACGTAGTTGTCAATCCATTCAAAGACGTATCAATGAAAGACCACTCGCTCTCGCGACCGCGTGCTCTCTCGCTCGCACTTGCTATGAACGAAACTAGACAACAGCTGTTATCATAATTTACCTATGTGAAACTTTAAAGTTGTGTCATTCAAAATAAGGTAAAAAATAAAATAACAATGCAACCTAAAGAATTTAGATAAATTATGATATTCTAACGTTTCCTTCATACTTAAACCGGGTTTAGGACCGGCAAAATTACTTTTTAACTTGAGTTGACCACAAACAAGCAGCAAAAATACTTAAAAAAATCAAATCAAATTCTACCAAAAAGTAATTTTGGCGTATTTAAAAAGGTAGAATCAGCTGCTATTTACATTAATTTACATACTTATTTACAAAACTTACCTAAATACTTACAGATATTTTAATTGTTGTTTCAAATGTCTTCCTTCATTAACAAGGCAAACACGAGCATGTTTTATTAAATTGTGTGAAAACTGTTTAAGTCCAGTCTCTCAGGGGGCGGTGTGTTGGTAAATGAGTTCTAGACACGGTTTGAGTAGAAAACAGGTAGGTATAATAAAGTAAAAGCACAACAGAAAACTAGGTATAAACAAACAATAACCAATTAAACTCCTGGACGAAGAGCGCACGCGTCGCGGCCATTATGGCCTTTGATAGGCCGTCCATACGGTTCAAACTCGCAGAGCGCTAGCACCCGCTCTCGGGAAGATGGCCGGAGTCGACGGCGCGCGCACGAGTAGGCCCACTAAATTCAAATCTTACTCGTTCCGTTGCAGATCCGGGTGTTAAAAAAGGATTGCGTTACAATTGTTATTTAACGAGAGAAGTATTGGCCTCTGTTGCTTTACTTGTACGTACGGTACGGTCCAGTTGAATTCACAATTTTCCAGGCACAGTACTGGCCAATAACAAGCAGCGTCATTCGTGCTTCGCCGGGGATCTTCTGCAAAGTACGCCAGAACATCGTCGTACAAGTTTTGTGAATATGCTGGTCTTTCTCGTCCCTGGCTATGGGATGGCACGTGGAATGAACCATGGTCGAGTAACCGCTGGTAAACACTTAGCACAGGTCGAACATTTGGCAGTCAAACGTTTGGGTAGTGTTCTCCATACAAACGCACCGCGGCACTCGCGTTTTCTCCAGACAAAAAATACGCACGTAACATGGCCACATACTCCCGAGTGAGTATTGGTATGCCATAGCGAAGTTACCACCGCACTAGTCGCACCGAAATGAAAGATAAAAAAAAAACGCGGCAGACGTGCGCACAGACCCGGAAGTAAAATGGCACTGTTTGTTTACACTTGACACTAGCGCGGGCGCCGGGAAAGGGGGCGTGGCTTTGAGCTTCGACGCGAGTTTGCCGGAATTTATCAATGAAGTATCGAGGCGGTCGTATACACAAATCAATGCGCTACGCATAGTGCGAGTAACTCATTGATTCAAAGGAGTGTTTACCAATTATTGCATATTTTAATAGATAATTTTGCGATTTCATTTTTTTGTTTTTAACTACACAAATATGATCAGTAGGTGATAAACAGCACCCCAAATTTTTTTTTGTACTAATTAAAAAGTAGTGGTGTATTATATCTACGGGTCGAACTGTGTAGTAACTTTTTTGTGATTTACTTTATAAGAATGTTACGTAAATTGATCCGTAACTCGTTTAGAGGGTGCGATATTTCAATTAGAGATGCAACGGATATCCGGTTGCTATTCGGTATCCGGCCTATGCGGCCATTATTTTACTATCCGGCCGGGTACCGGATAGTCATTGTGTTTGTAAAATGGTTAATATACAAAAAAACAATAAAAAATTCTCAATATACACATTAAACACAAAAAAACTTATCTATTCAGCAAATTAGGCGGGCGCACGTGTACTGCATACGAAATAGTTCCGCAGAGTGACTTAATAAAACTCGTTTCTTGGCTAAAAAACGGTCCGCGCGAACCTACAATACGTAACAGATTGAAACATGACGACGCGCCCGCCGACAAACTAAAATTTAGGTATCGTTTAGCTGGCCGGATATTCGGCGGCTGGATACCGGATATTCGGCGTGATCACCGGCCGGATATCCGGTATCCGGCCAAAGTACTATTCGTTTCATCTCTAATTTCAATGCCGAGCGTTTTGCAGTTACGCAGTATAAACATACTGCTCTTTCGCGATTTTGCACGCGCGTCTAGTATATAAAAAAATAAATAATAAATGCGCCAGACAATCATACCAATCACCTGGTCTCAAACTAAGGTTTTCCCTTGTACTATGAGTACCAGACGACGGATACTAACTGGGGGCGTCATCCCACCACACCCAGACTCAAGTCAATTTAGAAAAGTTCGTTTTCCAAATTGACCCGACCGGGAATCGAACCCGGGACCTTTTGCGCTTTGGCCGCCTGCCTTAGCCACTGCGCCACCGAGGTCGTCAATATGAATCCCTTGATGTATATAGGCCTCTCCTAATAAGCGCCGTTGCGCCGCGTCTCCAGCTTAAAGTATATAGTACTTATTATTTTACTAGCTGTGCCCGCGACTTCGCTCACGTGGAATACAGGATTTAGAATTATTTTTCTAAAATAAAAGTAGCCTAAGTTACTCCTTATTAAATGTGCTACCTACCATAAAATTCCCGTCAAAATCGGTCCAGCCATTTCAGAGATTAGCCGGAACAAACAGATGTACAAAAAGTTGTGAAAAATATTTTTGTAAATATACCGTATATATATATATATATATTCATAGGCATGTAGCAAAAAGCGGTTATTTTAATATTAAAACCACTTAATTTTTTTTTTATGTATAGATTTAAAACTTCATTGCACATAAAAGTAGAACAGGTGGATCTAATGCTTAGAGCATCTACCAGTCAACATTTTTAGTCTTCAAAAAACAATTTTAAGTCCGCGTCTCTATCTTTATATAATACAAGTATATTGCGTATTTATTATATACATACACTACTAAACTAAGTAAAGAAAGAAAGAAAGAAAGAAAGAAACTAAGTAGTTTCAAAAGGGACTTTTTTTCATTTGCAGTTGATGGAAAAAGTACATGATACTAAGTCATGTACTGTGACTATTCAAGATGGACCAGACGCGGGGCAAACTGTTAAGGTAAGATAATATTTTTAACAGACTTCATAAAAAAGGAGAAGGTTCTCAATTCGACCGTATATATTTTTTTTATTTCAAATATTGTTTAAACTAATTTATTTTATTTAAAAACTTTATTGCACAAATAGGTACAACAGGTGGACTTAATGCTAGGGGCATTCTCTACCAGTCAACCCTTGGGTCTTGCAGATAGTTTGTATATGGGTGCGGTAACAACTAATTACGGACTATTTGAACCCTGCGGTTTTGTTCGCGTTACTACAAGATAAAGTGATAGCTATACAACCCTTTAAATTACTTCTAAATAAAAACTACTTACTATAACTCGTTCAAACCAATTGTGCTATGGTATATTGCAAAAGAGCTGTTTTTTGTGTGTTAAATAAATAAATATATCTTTTTTACAGCATCTTCATTGCCACATCATGCCTCGGAAGAAAGGAGACTTTATAGACAATGACCTCATTTATTTGGAATTGGCCAAACATGATCAGTAAGCATTCATTTTATTTAGAATAGAAAATATCTTTATTCTTAGAGACAGTTAGAACTAATAATTATTTTATTCGTCTTAATTTATTCGTTCCATTAGGTATTGATTGGTTAAAACTAATACAATTATATCCTCCATCATCTATTATTTTATCCCCATGGGGGTTGAATTTATCAAAATTGTATTTATTGATTGTTTAAGCCAATATAAAATGTTTCGTTGCGTTTTATTTCCACCACTTGTCAAGAGATGGCGTTGCACGCTTTTACATTGTGTTTATTTCAAATCCCTATAGAGGGAAGGTTGGTGGTGTACCACAGGGAGGCGGCCCAAGTTTGTTCATTGATATTTGGGAAACAAAACATTTTTCTATTTACAGAATTTAATAATATACTTTAATACTTAAATCAGTAAAGTTTCCACAATTATGTATGTTACAGACTTACTTATATCATAAAAATATATTAATAAATCAAAGTAATTAATAAATATTAATCCTATTTAAGCGAACGGATATTAAGATTATTTATCTTAGTAGCTCCAATATTTTATTTCAGTTTAATTAGTCGAAAATCTAAGAAGATTTAGGCGTTATAAGTAGAAAATCAACGACGAGTTTGATAACTTTCACCTCTTAAATATATTGTCATTAAATTCCATCAGAATGATCACCCATCCAATTTTGTTGCCCGCCGTGGGAAACTTAACTTTCAGGTTCGAATATTTTGAAATCTTCTTTTCTGTTCTAGTTGCAAATCGGGCCATCCCGCGAAACCTGCTAGAAGTTTAGAAGAAATGGAGACGGAAGCTGACTTTTTGAGGAAAGAAATTCAGAAGATGATCAAAGAAGATAAATTACTAAGCAGATAGTTTTGTATGGATGTTTTATTAACACAGCATAGGAATCAATTGTAAATTGTTAATAAACGAAATGTTTTAATAAAAAGGCTAGGCTTTTGATTGAATGGCTGATGATGAATTGGATATGTCATTGACGTGTTGTAAATGTTTTTAGAAATTATGCACCTTCTATAAAAATAAATAAATGGTAATATATAAAAATTAATCCTTATTTCCGTTGATCACGCGTAAACGCCTGGACCAATTTTTTTTTTGTTTCATCTCATATTTGACGTGACACCTAAGCGAACGTATACCATTTTAAGCCTCATCTACGTCTTCCATCAAGCGATGTTGTCAGTTGATCATGCCTCCCTCTCGTACGTGCCGCGCTCTCGCTTGTGGAACGCGACAATGAGCGTAACGGGACAATGACGGCATCTTTTCCGTGTATCGAGTTATTAGACGTTGTCACGTCAAAAATTACTTATTCTTATTTTTGAAAATATTATTCGCAATACTGACATTATTTTTTTTCAACTTCCTGGAGTTTAGAGTTATGGCGTGTGCCTTTAAATATATAAAATATAGCTGTGCCCGCGACTTCGTTCGCGTGGACTACATCCTTTCATGGTCGGTTTTACCTCTTTCTCCCCTAATATTCGAATAAAAAATAGTCTATATTTTAATCCAAGTTTCGAGCTATATTTGTGCCAAATTTCATATCTCTACTTCAAAAATAAACATTTTTCCATATAAACTTTCAAAGGTGGTATTACCCCCATTCCCCCCTTATTTTCTAATAAAAAGTAGCCTATGTCCGTTCTTGAGATTCAACATATACCTATACCAAATTTCATCAAAATCCGTTCAGCCGTTTAGGCGTGAAAGAGTAACAGACGGACAGACAGACAGACAGACAGAGTGTATCCCAGTTGTCCCCTCTGGCGTTTGTCCCCTTGAGGGACAACTGGGATTTTTTTATAAAGATCTCCCAGTTGTCCCCCGTCTCACCGATGGAGGGGACAATTGGGACTTAAATTTTTAAATATCCCAGTCTCCCCCACATGAGACCGCCATGCAAAAATGACATTTACGTTCCATGGCATTATGAACGATCGTGGTAAAATCACGTTGCACCGACAAACTGAGTTGTTTACTTTTAAGTTTACATGTGCGAAAGGGATAGAAACAATACTTTTATAATGGCGGGAGGCGTCATCTTGAACTAAGCTACTTTATGTTTCTATTTTATTTACCGAAATATTTGTTTTTAACTTCTGAGTGAAGTCGAGGGTGTAAAATATAGTTCTTTAATATAAAGAGCCCAGTTTAAAGGTAAGGTAGTTGTTAATTTTACCTTAAAAGTTTATTTTACCCGAGTATAGTTAAATGAAAACATTGTTGTACTCGTTATATTTTACATAAAATAATAAACTATACCTAACATCATGATTTTTCCCTTAATTGACTTTTTCTGTTCCTCATTAGACACTCTTCGTCATAATCCGAGCCAGTGGTATATGATATCTAACAAGTGCTATATTATTTGTCACTTCTAGCAAAATTATACGGCGACATCTCAATTGAGGGAGACTGGGACGTAAAAATTAAAGTCCCAGTTGTCCCCCTTGTCGCAGGGTAGAGGGGACAACTGGGAGAAATTTATAAAAAAATCCCAGTTGTCCCTCAAGGGGACAACGCCAGAGGGGACAACTGGGATACACCCGACAGACAGACAGTGGCGTGCACACAGTTTTAAGACAGGGTAGGCAGAAAATTTCACTCACTAAAAACACTTTGGTTTTGGTTCATCGTCTTGTCGACTGATGATGTAGGTAATTGCCAAATGCTAGCTCAATATCCATAGATTGACTGATTTTATAGACATATCAATTTACGGATATCCGAAGTAGCCTTTCGGCGCGTTTGTATGATGTTTTGTAATGTTTGTGTTATTTGCAAAATTTAAATTAAAGCAGTGAAAAGATGGTGGTGTAAGTATCATTTTTTATTTTTTCAATACACACACCATCTAAACATCTTTCACAGACAATATTATCAATTTTTCACTCTATTAACAACGATAAATCATAAATATCTGATAGCGTAGTCACAAACACAACACAAATCAAACAATATGGCAACTTTTGACTATTGAAATTAGTAGTAAAAAAGAGAAATATAATACGACAAAAAAATGTTGCCACCAAAATGTATAAAAATCAAAGAAACAATGTTACTTTCTAAAATATTTGCATTGCTTATCAAACTTTCATTCGGAAATGTTCGGTAAGAGTCGTAATTTTTCGTGTTACCTATAAGGAATCAACAAAAAAAGACACTGGCTTTTTATGCAGTTGTGTGCGTGATTTTTGTCATTGTGTGTCAGCAAAGCCCACGTAGCTACAGGAACGCACATACATTAAATCCGCATGACCGCACATACATTAAATCCGCATGACCGCGACTTATCACGAGAGCACACATACAAAATTTTAGAGATTCATAGTTTGTGTCTTTGCCGTGGCACTTGTACGCAAGGGCGAGGCGGCGCTAGTGCAGCGCGAATCGGTGATGTTAAATAATCAAATTACATGTCGATCTTATCTTAATGATACCACCGGCAATCGATCGGTGGAGATAATTTATGAAGATTTTATGTTATTTTGTTTATTGATAAAATAATATTGGATCTATTATCAGACCTAGGGTAGGCAGTGTCTTTCTGTCTTTATGAAACGCACGCCACTGCAGACAGACATACAGACAGAGTTACTTTCGCATTTATAATATTAAGTATGGATATCATTGAATAATTACTGAATAGTTAAATGTTAGAACTTCATAATGGCAGTGTAAACACACTACAATACATATTTGAAGTTTGTTATTAGCTCTTATTTCCATGGCAATAGGCCTAGCATGTGCAACACGTCAAATTTATCGCATGAGATAACAAAAGTTTTGATACTGTTGTGGCATATGTGACACAGTTTACATGATAAAATCATGATCATTTCTTGCCGCCTAAGACGAGCTCCGGGTCCAGACGGTCGATCACCTTATTAGAAGATGTTCAACCGACATATAAGAACCAAACTACACACAATGTTCCGGAAACCTGTTCATGCCAGAAATAGTATGTCCAGAGAACCCACAACTGGTCTTAGAGAGTTCGTGGCAGGAAATAGAGTACAGGCCAAAAGCTATTCCAACCCGCATCAACGCTGGGAATTTGCTACAGTAACGCGACGCATAGGACGTTTACATTATGAGGTACAAACAGATGCTGGTGTTACATGGATCCGGCATTTGGATCAACTCCTGGCAGCTCCTGAAGTTCCTCCATTAGAATAACGGCGGAGGCGTGTCACATATGCGACATGACAGTTACCCTAGCAACCAATCTGTTGTTATCGAAAACTCATAATAAAATAAACAGTGATTTTACTAAGCAATTATTTTATTTGATATGTTGATTGGCTAATAGTACCTACATCGCACTTGTGTTTTTAGCCAATCAGCAGCTGACGCATTGATTTTGACATTTCTTAAGAGCGCGATAAAATTTACTCGCGTGGCGCATGCTAGGCTAGAAAGTCTAAGGTGTAAAATCCGACAAGTGTTTGCTGTACCTTGAAATCAATCGAACATGCTCTACACTTTTAATTTCCTTTAACTATGGGTACGATTCCCGGTCGAGTCAATATGGAAATACAAGCTTATGTACAGTTGCCGTCAGATATATCGGAGCAGACAAAGTGATCAAATACTTCCATACACTACAAGTTAACATTAATATCTGAGCAGATGCTAGTCAATAAATTCTATACACACAACTTACCAATAATATCTGAACACTCATAACGTCAACTGTATTAATGTTCAGATATTAATGGTAACGTGTGGTGTATGGCACTTATTGATATTTTCGACTGTTCAGAAGTATTTGGTCACTTTGCTCCAATATATCTGACGGCGACTGTAGGTACATTGTCTCGAGTCTGGGTGTAGTGTTACCGTCGCGCTGGAGAATCAGAGCAATTTATGTGATTTTTACAATATATTTATAATTTAAATCTATTAAAATGTGCTAAATTTAACTTATTTTTTTTCATAATATAATGTAAATATGTATACTTTTGTCATTGATTCAAGCTGTTGTCTTTACTGTTTTATTATTTATTTATTCATTTATACGGTCTCTTAATTATTTATTGATACAGTAATATTATACTATGTAACGTTAATTGGTATGCAACTAGTAGGTACTAATTAAAACTTTGTGTTAGGAAATTTAAAACTATTAGTATAAACGCTTAAGTTTGTAAAAAAATATGGACGTGAGATATTTGAATGTATGTTTGTTACTGTTTCCTACCAAATTAGTAAATGGATTAACCTTGATAAAATTTGGTTGAGAAATAAATGAGATAGTTACCGGATTAAAACAGGATTGTTATCCCGAATCTTTTTAGCTGTCCCGGCAAACGTCGTAACGTCTTTTTTCTAAAATTTCTAACCACTTAAATTTTCCCTGGACCTCCAAAATTATTTGACAACCAACATTAGCCAACTTGGCCTAGCCGTTGTCGAGTTTTAGCGAGACTTACTAACAGCGATTCATTTATAAATACCACAAGACTAAACGTCATGCCGCCCATTTTTTAAACAAATTTTCTAACATTTTAAACCCACACATTATATTAATACCAAAATTACGTTGCAACGGTAACTTTATATTTAAGGTATAATTAAACAAACAAATGTAAATACCTAATTCGTTGTTCACAGTAATTTGCTGGTGGAAAACGCAACGATCTTTCACAATTCTTTTACTCCTTCGAAATTGGAGTCAAGAATCGTTCTCTTACTTCAAGCGATAATTCCATTCGTTCCTTTAGATTGACCTTTCCGTGAAACTCGATTTTCGTAAACGAATCCGTTTTCCTGTCAAGGTTTTACGGAATGCAAGGAATTGGATAAAGGATTTGAAGTGTTCTAAGGTCACTTTCTCACTTGTCTGAGTGGGACTATTTCACTTCATGTCGATTGATGGGCGGTTACAATATTTTACGATTCGTAATGTGTCAAAAATTACTATCCGTTTTTCTCCAACCAACTACGAGTCGTTTATTTTAATTTCAAATTTACTTTTCATATCAGCTGTCATTATCTTACGCCTCCTATGATTTATTACCATCCGTAGGTAACTAAGACGGATCGTTTTTCCGACATTTCAAATATATATATTACTAGCTGTTGCCCGCGACTTCGCCCGCGTTATTTCGGGATAAAAAGTATCCTATATGTTAATCTAGTATGTCATCTGTCTTCCTACCAAATTGTATCCAAATCCGTTCTGTAGTTTTTGCGTGAAAGAGTAACAAACATCCATACATCCATACTTACAAACTTTCGCCTTTATAATAGTAGTAGGATTATATCGAATATTTATATTTAAATCACAGTAGTTTTTGCTCAAATAAATATGTAGGATAAATAAACTTGAAGACTTTCGCGTTCCATTTTAAACATTTAAAATAATTTAACGGGTCAAAACGCGACGCCATTTTTATTTAGTACAGTCGCCGTCAGATATATCGGAGCAGAAAAAGTGACCAAATACTTCTGAACAGTTAAAATGTCAAAAAGTTCCATACACCACAAGCTACCATTAATATCTTAACATTCATTGCTTCAATATTTTTTTGCTTCAATTTAATTGAGTGAGAAGAAGTAGGATTTAACTCTGAACTTGAAGGGAAGGGTCTAAGATAGTCTGATAGGTTTCCTTAAGCGTTTTGATTGGACAGTGAAGGATTGGGAGTAGAATTCAAAAGAATGAGTAGGAAAAGTATGAGCACCAGAGGACGGATACTAACTGGGGGCGTCATCCCAGCACACACAGACCCAAGTCAATTTAGAAAAGTTCGTTTTTCAAATTGACCTGACCGGGACTCAAACCCGGGAACTTTCACGGTCAGACCCCCTACATTAGCCACTGCGCCACCGAGTCGTAAGTAGAATTTATTTGTTTCCAAGTCCAAGAATATTGTACATTAAATGGTCTAAAATATTTACAGTTCACAGGTTATGTCATGGCTGGCGTAGAAATATTTACTCAATAAATTGTGTCTGATTAATTTTATTTTTTTTTTATATTACACTTCAAGATTGACCTCATCCCACCTGATGTTAAGTGGTAACGAGGTCCTAGCTTAAGAGCGACAAGTACAGCATAATAAATCTGTTACTGAACTTGTCGCCCTTACCTTGAAGGCTTGACCCCTGCTACTAATGTAGCACCCCCCAGGAGCTCTGGAAACCTTACTCACACGCAGGAACACAACAATACAGAAGTGATTGTTGTTTGGCTGCAGTCTTCTGTAAGGTGGATGTATTTCACCAGTCGGGCTGCTCCAGTTCGAGCGATAAATCGCTATGCACTACCTCTCTCTCTTTTGGGGCGGCAAATTCGTACTAAATCTTGCATTGTAGGTACACCTACCATGAACTACGTACTGTAGTTATTTACATACCTATATTTTATTCAGCCACAGAATATAAGCTATTCCGGTTCTGTTAATGATTGAACCAAGCTTTGAATTCGTGTGTTGCAGATGTTCAAGTCAGACATTTGGTAATACGACCAAATAATATTTTGGAAATATTCTAAACTAAAACTGTACTATTTATATCGTAAGCGTAATGTTTTTTAATAAGGTTTGTTAGTCTTTTTTTATTACAAGCTTTTATTTAACTTCTATTTTGTTTTATGTATGTACATGTGTTTTCAAATCTTGCAAAGAATCAATCCACCGACCAATTGAGCTGATTTTGGTAAACTTACAAACATTGTTATGGTAACATGGAGAGAACTCCGGTTCTCATCGACCTGGAGTACTTAGAATACATTAATAAAAATTGCCCACAATCAGTTTTTCAATATTTATAAAAGTTTGTCGGTGCAGAGATTCTACGTTAACTTTAATATCACATTACAATATTGAAAACCTTATTTTGGGTAAGTGTAGTAACCAACTCACTGCGAATGTGACTGAACCGTTAAAAAAAATATATATTTATGCCACTCAAAAACAACGTTTATCTCCCAAACATTTCATTAATCTTCGTAAACTAAACCTTTTGTTTGTTATTCATTTATTAATTGGGACTGCCAGAGATAATAACATTAAAACAAACTTAAAATTTACTTTCACAATAGATACGTACATAATGTAAAAACCTTTTAAAGGCAGTCACATCATCCATACTATCCCTACTTGCGAAAGTAAGTCTGTCTGTCTGTCTGTCCGTCTGTTACTCTTTCACGCCTAAACGGCTGAACGGGTTTTGATGAAATTTGGTATAGCCATACGTTGAATCTCAAGAACGGACATAGGCTACTTTTTATTAGCAAATAAAGGGGGGGATGTGGGTAATACAACCTTTGAAAGTTTATATGGAAAAATGTTTATTTTTGAAGTTAGAGATATGAAATTTAGCACAAAAATATCTCGAAACTTGGATTCGAAATATAGACTACTTTTTGTTTCGAATATTAGGGGAGAAAGGGGTAAAACCGACCATGAAAGGATGTAGTCCACGCGAACGAAGTCACGGGCACAGCTAGTGCCTTATAAACTAAAACTAAATAAATACTAAATTAAATTATAAGTAACAATTTTAGATAATGGCTTTATTAAATTACAGATACATACATGCATACATAGATATATACCCCAACATATAATATATAACAACATTATTTTATTATGACATCAGCAAAGTATGATTTCCTACTTTTCTTGTTGATTTCGATTATGCTGCTGGAGCGAGTCCTAGAAAATATGGCTTGGGAGGCTATTCGGCCACAATAAAACTCATCTGTGTCCGAGTTTCCCCTTTTCGAATTTCAGTGTAGGCTTTTCGGCCAATGCTACTGGATATTTGGCCGACTCGACCACGCAAATAAATTGAGGTAGTATATTCGGACAAAAATTTGAGCACAATAATCTAGCTATATTTTAAAGATAAATCTGTAAGGAACGTATGTTCTGTACTAAAAGTGGAAGTACTTCCGCCGAGCTAGGTGTTATCTGCTCGGGGACCAAGGCCCGACTACCATTTTTTTTTTTTTTTTTTTTTTATTTTTTCTAAAGGACATGTGATGATGGCCTCAGATGGCCTTTTCATCTTCACCGAGCTTGCGGGGGAGCGGAAGGCTCTCACCCCTAATAAGTTAAACAACTGCCAGAGGGCGTTCCATAGTGGAACTCGAACCTCGGCTCGGGCCGTTGTTGAGAGAAATAACTATTCTAAGTTTTTGGGGACAGACAAGACTCGACACGTTTCGAGATTCTTAAAGGGTACCTACTACTAGTGGGGATCGCGTCGCGGGCCCTCGTCGGCGAGGGCGGGATATCGGTTTGTTGTGTTATTATGGCGCGAGCTGTTCGGCCACACCGGCCACGGCGGCCGTTGTGGGTTTAAGGGCTAATTTTGAATTGGGCCAACTTTTGGCCTAAATCGTGGCATTGCACGGCGGCAATGGCCAACGCCTCAGGGTTACCTTCGGCTTGTCTGGGGAGACCGGCTACGCGGCTGACTTCATCGAAGTCGACAAACTTAAAGAACCGTGCGACTAGTTCGCAGTCGTCTAGTTGGGAGGGAGTTGGGAGGGCGGTAGGCATGAAATGCCTCGGCGCCTCGGTCATGGGTTGTGGCGGGATGGGGGCAGATGAGACTGCTTTAGGGGCAGGCTGGGGTGGGGGGGGTTGTTTTGCTACCCTCCATTGTGGGGCTAAAACGGGGCCCGGATTTCCCAACGTAGGGAAATCGTTAGGTGCCGGAGAGGCAGGGCGGGTGGTTGGCCACGGACGGGCCACCACGCCCGGAGCCGCCGCACGCCTCGCGCGCGGGGCCCTCGGGCAACCGCGATAGTTCGCGGTGTGCCCGGTCTCCCCGCACAGGACGCAGCTAGGCGGCTCCGTGCACAGTGTGCGGTCCTTGGGCCGTGGGCAGTCTACCAATCTTGGTTTGTTGTATATATACTTAGTGGCGACGAAAACTCTGATATCGCGATGTAGGATATCGATGTCACGAATTACGTATGGAGCGTTTGTTTACTACGCCAATTCTGCTAACGCTGTATTTGTGTTGACTTGTAGGTCATGTCGTAGGTCGGTACAAATCGATAATAATGACAGAATCTAAAGTAATAAAAGTCAATTTTTTGTATTATTAGGGCTACTTTGCCAATACAATGACCTAATGATACTTCATTGTCAGTAAACTGTTCTAAAATTGAGTCTACATTGTCATATAAGTAGTTTCAATCATATTTCAAAACTAGTTGTGCCCGCCCGCTCACGTTGACTAAATACTTTCATCAATCAATCGACATTGCCATTGCAACACAGTTTGTTTGTTAGTTTCGTTTTTGGGAGTAGACCTACAGCCTATAACCAGATTGCCTATACGCTCACTTGTACCGCTACATAGGACTCATCATTACGTAATGCCATATTCATTCGGTCTTACAATGGCGGCTTACCAATCGTAATGTACAACGCCATTGTACGGTTCACAAATGACTATGAAATGATAATGGATTTTCGATTCTACAGTCAGGGCACGCTCTGGAATTCGAACCGCTCTTATATGGCCGGCATAAGATTTAAAATCGACCTGCAAGTGTCTACCCTATGTGCCGATAGCCGTTCAAAGAATGTGTTATAAATTGTAGGTAGTTCATATTATTGTGAGTCATGAATTTTTCAGTTAAGAAGAGTATTGTAACAGTTCAAGGACAAATGCTGTCTGCTTGATTGTTGCTGTGGCATCGGAATCCTTAAGCGAATGGACCGATTTCAAGGCTTTTTTTTATATTGCACTTCAAGATTTACCTCATCCCACCTGATTTTAAGTGGTAATGAGTTTCTAGCTTAAGGTCGACAAGTAGAGCATATGATAAATCTGTTACTGGACTTGTCGCCCTTACCTTAAAGGCTTGACCCCTACTACTAATGTAACACCCACCAAGAGCTCTAGAAACCTTACTCACACGCAGGAACACAACAACACAGAAGTGATTGTTATTTGCCTACGGTCTTCTGTAAGGTGGAGGTATTTCACCAGTGGGGCTGCTCAAGTTCGAGCGCATAAATCGCTTTGCCCTACCTCTCTTGACACTTTAAAGTGATTTAATTAAGTTTTACTATATGGACACTCATAAAACTCTTAGCGTGTCCAGATGACGAAATAATAAGTTATATCATTTTGAGTTTCACCAACAAGACAGACGTGTGCCCAGTTTTTCGTGTTGAGTTGGTGATAAACCCCACTTTTGAATCGACATTGAATACAATGCAAAGTGATTCTACTTTCAGTTCAAAACCTATATCTACCGAGAAAACACCGGTAAGAAACTCAGCAGATTAGTTACAGTAGCAGTATCTAACTTATAACTGTGAGACCACTTTGGACCAAGTCATATAACTTTAACCATGAATGCTACGGATATTAAAGCTACTACGACGTAAGACGTTCGTAGCATATTTCTGCTACGAGTATAGCTACGTAATAGTTTCGGAGTCACTTTAATTTCCTGTTTTATTTTTAGTCGCGGTATCAGATAGGTTTACCGAAATAACTTTTCTCTATTACGTTTGAGATGATAAAACTATTGACCAAAATACGTTATAGTTATATGGAGGAAGCTTTTTTTTATATTACACTTCAAAATTGACCTCATCCCACCTGGTGTTAAGTGGTAATGAGGTCCTAGCTTAGGGTGACAAGTACAGCATAATAAAGCTGTTACTGGACTTGTCGCTCTTACCTTAAAGACTTGACCCCTGCTACTAACGTAGCACTCCCAGGAGCTCTGGAAACCTTACTCACACGCAGGAACACAACAACACCGAAGTGATTGTTATTTGGCTGTGGTCTTCTGTAAGGTGGAGGTATTTCACCAGGCTGCTCCAGCTCGAGCGATAATTCGCTATACCCTACCTCTCTTAACTTATTTTAAATGTTTGAAATGGAACGCGAAACTCTTATGCCCTGTTCCAATATTTTACGGTTCGTAATGTGTTTCCGTTTTTGTTTAACCGACTGCGAGTCGTAAATACCGTTCTATAGTTTACTTTCAATATCTTTACTTTCTATGTCATCAGTCGTGTGCCGGTCGTTTTAAACATGCCGTAACTAGATTGGATCGTTTTCTAAATATTGAAACCAGGGGGTCTACTCCCAAAAACGAAACGAACAAACGAAAGGTTTCGTTTTTGAATATTAATCAAAAGTTTGCGAATTAAGACGTGGTTTTTGATTTGCATAAATAATATTTTATTTTTTGATAACGCTTTATTCGCATTCGAAGTGAGTTGGTTTCGATTTTGAGAATTAAAAATTGCTATCTGTCGTCGGATCCGACATATTTCGTTTTTGGGAGTAGACCTACAGGCATTAAAGATGATTTTTCATTCGTATCTACACGTGTTTCCATTTAAAAATCACAGTCCCACCTAACATCAAGAGAGCTTCTTATCTTAAAATAGAAAAAAGGAATCCCTTTAAATACGCAAGACCAAGATTTATTCTGTAAATTACACTTTTTACTTCCGTGTTGGGCATTTGAATTTTATATTATTTTCCTTATGTAAACTGCTGGAATGAACTGGTAATTTAGTATTTAGAGAAACATGGATTGCTTAAGAAACTTTCGGTGAACTTAGTACTATTAAAAAGCGAATAGAATAAATTAACAATAAAACATTTTACAACATCACATACCTACATTGCTTTGATTTTGTGGTAAGTAACTAAAACACTTGTGTTACAGAAATCAGAAACAACGACGCTACCATAACACCCAGACCCGAGACAATACAGAAAAGTTCGTTTTCCATATTGACCCGACCCCGGTCGGACGACCGAGATCGAACCCGGAACCTCAGAGATGGCGCGTCGCCAAAGTCCGGCACGCTCGCCTCTCTCGGCTACGGAGGTCGTCAAAATAGTTTTACGCAGTGATATTTATGTAGTCGTGGTAGTCAGGTTAACCCGAACTTCTCCATCATGACTTATAGGCTATATAACATCACGCTGCGTCTTATAGGAGCAAATCAGTGGAAAATGTGGGAACAACGGCAATAGCATACAAAACCTGCGGGCGCTAGTAGGTAAATAATGTACATTACTTAAATTACTCAGATTCTATTGTAAGTAGCTAAAGCAGTTGTGTTAAAAAAATAAGAAACAACGACGGTACCACAACACCCAGACCTCAGTTAACATATGAAGGGTCTACTACTATCAGTGGAAAATGTGGGAACAACGGGAATAGCATACAAAACCTGCGGGCACTAGTGGGTAAATAATGTACACTACTTAAATTACTCAGATTCTATTGTAAGTAGCTAAAGCAGTTGTGTTAAAAAAATAAGAAACAACGACGGTACCACAACACCGAGACCTCAGTTAACATATGAAGGGTCCACTGCAATAATGATAAACGTCCTTTGTTTTTTGTTTCGAGATATTTGGATGTTATGTTTATAAACGTTGTTCAAAATTCAGCCTTAATACCTGGGACATTGAGCGTTCTAGACGTGTAGTCAAATATCAGAAACGGTTTTATCTCAGGACTGGAAGCGATATTGCCTAGTTTGTAAACGAAATCACTAGCTGCATGTATTAAGTGACCGAATGACGTTGATCACATAGATTTTATTATTTTGGACATCCATCATTATTGTAGTGGACCTTTCATATAAAAACACGTTTTCCATTTTGACCAGATAGGGATTCAAACTAGGGAATCAGAGAAAGCGTATTACGAAAGTCCGGCCCGCTCGCCATTCGGCTATGGAGGACGCCATCATATTAGTTCCTCTTTATGATAAATAGCAACTAAGTTTCTTTACTGAAGTCTAACTCTGTCAGTGTCACATTCTCATGTGATATGATACGACTTATTATTAAATCATTTACTTACCCATGCATATAGATTTAAGGTCTATATTTATTTATTTAAAAAATTGTTGCACAAAATAAAAAGTACAAAAGGCGGACTTAATGCTAGAAGCATTCTCTACCAGTCAACCGTTGGGTCATGCAGATAGTTCGTTTATGGGCGCGGTAACAGTAAAAATGTGAGTATGGATTACATAAAAAAGAATAATAATAATAATAATAATATATATTAAATCATGTTTTATGAAAACAAGGGTACCTACTACAAACCTGATGAATATTTAAACGATAAACATATATGGACATGATTGTCTGCTCGCTCGCACACCATATTTTTAAGTTCTCTAGTTCGAAATATTGTAAAGATTAGGATAACTACTGAGTTTCTTGCCGGATTCTTCTCGGTAGAATATTTTTCCGAACCAGCTGTAGCTTCAATTTTGGTTTGTATTCATTCTCTTAAAATAAAAGGAGGTAGGGCATAGCAATTTATCGCTCGAACTGGAGAAATACCTCCACCTTACAGAAGACCGCAGCCAAATAATAATCACTTTTGTGTTGTTGTGTTCCTGCGTGTGAGTAAGGTTTCCAGAGCTCTTGGGGGGTGCTACATTAGTAGCAGGGGTCAAGCCTTCAAGGTAAGGGCGACAAGTCCAGTAATATATTTATTATGCTGTACTTGTCACCTTTAAGCTAGGACCTTATTACCAGTCAACATCAGGTGGGATGAGGTCAATCTTGAAGTGCAATATAAAAAAAAATACATTTAACAAGCTACTGGAGCTATATTTGTTAAATGAGCCATTAGACCGCTAAAGCTTTTTATTTATTTCTTTATTTCAATAGGTATGCAGACAGATTACAGTCAGTGAGAAAAATAGTAAGACACAAAAAAATAACTTAACTAGACGGCTATCTAATAGAGCATGCACATCATGTTTAAACATTTTGAGCTTACATTTTGAAATTAAATATAAAAAAGACTTAAAACTAGTAAAACAAAACAGACTTTACTGGACTATCGTCGATAATCGTGGATAATTGAGTGAATTCGCAAAAACTGCATTAAATATAATAACATACAAATCAGGATAGAAGATAGGATAAATTAAGCATATGTTAAAAATATAATTTAAAGTTAAAGCCAGGTTTTAATATTATATAAGTGTTTTATTTTTAATAGATAAGTAAGATTTTAGTATATATATATGTATATTTTGTTAAATTTGTAAACAGTTTTACAATATAAATAGAATAAGTAAGTAATAATTATAAGGATGGCTATACTATCGCATTAGGTTAAGATATCTGTAATGGTAGTATAAGCTTGCAATAAATAAATAAATAAATTCGGACCTCAGAGTATCGGAAAAATGTTTTCTTGTATTGTCCAAATGTAGCATTAAAACATCTATGCCACTACCATTGTGAACCACATCAAAAGCTCTGCAACACCAAATGAGCTTATAAAGCTCGTCCTGTATGTCGGCAGTCGTCCCTCGACCGTCGCCACAGGGGGTTGCGTCGCCGCTCCTGAAAATATAACGCTCCTGAAAATATCGCGAAAGTTTAGTGAAGTGTTGTGGAGTTGTGTGTGTATTCTTGTGTTGTGTTTCAGTGTTTGTGTCGTGTTGGATATAATTGTGTGGTAGTTTGAAGGAGTTTTCGGTTGCTGATTTTGAGGTGAGTGGTTCGTTTGTTAATTGGGTTCGATTGTTGAAAAATATTATTCAGGATGAAATAATTTTACTTACGTTATTAATTTTAACTACTTTTTCTTAGTAAATAGTCTGTGTGTAGTCTTGTTGTTGTAATTATAATTGTGTGTAATTTAGAATTGTACTTTTATCTTTGTGTTAAGATTTAATTTTGTTATTTGTATAATTCTATTTGTTTTTAACTTACAACATTTAACATACATACTAATATTATAAATGCGAAAGTAACTCTGTCTGTCTGTCTGTCTGACTGTCTGTTACTCTTTCACGCCTAAACGGTTGAACGGATTTTGATGAAATTTGGTATAGGTATACGTTGAACTTAAGAACGGACATAGGCTACTAGGGGTAATACCACCTTTGAAAGTTTATATGGAAAAATGTTTATTTTTAAAGTTAGAGATATGAAATTTGGCACAAATATAGCTCAAAACTTGGATAAAAATATAGATTACTTTTTGTTTCAAATATTAGGGGAGAAAGGGGTAAAATCGATCATGAAAGGATGTAGTCCACGCGAACGAAGTCGCGGGCACAGCTAGTTGACTATAATTATACCTATCTTTCGACTAATAGTAGTAAAAAGTAAAATGTAAATCTTTAAATACATTTAATCAAACCCAAACCGTATGTTAGTACGTATGTAGTATGTACTTTAGAACGTATTCATTTAAAAATGAACAAAATGGCTCGTTCGTTTGATAATATACAAGCTTTTGCTTGCGACTTTGACCGCTTTATTTCGGTTATTATTTTATATATTCACTTACTTCTTGGTTACCTTGGGCCCTGGATTGCTTCCATAGACCCGGGACTAGGACCCCAGAAAACCACCATGTCGATTAAACTTTCGACGCCAGAAGCCGAACACATTTACCTAATTATACTTGCTCCGTCAAAATAATTTCTATAAACCTCTCGCTGACCAATAAGGAGCGAATAATTAGTGGAAATGTGGGAAATGGGAGATATCAAGCATGTAAAGCCGCGGTTGATCGCTAATCATAACCATAATCAATATTCATGTTGGTTACAAGTAACACTTATGCATCGTCAAAATTAATACAAACCAAAATTGAAGCTACAGCCGGTTCGAAACCTAAACCTAACCCTACTAAGAAGAACCCGGCAAGAAACTCAGTAGTTATCCTAATCTTTGCAATATTTGAGACTATAGAACTTAAAAATATGGTGTGCGAGCGAGCAGACAATCATGTCCATATATGTTTATCATTGAAATATTCATCAAATTTGTTTACCCTTTTTTCATTAAACATGATTTAACATAGACCTTAAATCTATGCATGGGTAAGTCAATAATAACTTGCGGTAACTTGTTGAATATTTTTATACTTAATCCAACGAATGTTTTCTGGTTTTGCGAAGACTATGGTTTGAAATAGCGAGCTTATGTTTATTTCTTGTGTTAAAACTATGTATATCAGATTTCTTATAGAATTAATTAAGCTAGTGAGAATATATCCATCAAGTTTGGCAAGCATTGTCAAGCGTCGTTCAGTTCAGATAGTATTATCCTATTGTCTTTGTGTCCTTCATAGATAGATGTGTTATGTAGCTGTTATTCAACGAAGTGATATAACAAATGTTCGCGAAAGTTCTCGGGACATTTCTAAAGCATGAATAGAAAATAGTAGCGATTAGGTAATAAAAATTTAAATTTAGATTTTTATGAAACAGTAAAAAGACGTATTCCGTATCGCTGTAGGATCTGAAACCACAATTATTGCGAAATAACAATCACTTCTGTGTTGTTGTATTCCTGCGTGTGAGTAAGGTTTCTAGCTCCTGGGGGGTGCTACATTAGTAGCAAGAATCAAGCCTTTAAGATAAGGGCGACAAGTCCAGTAACAGATTTATTATGCTGTACTTGCCGCCCTTAAGCGAGGACCTCATTAGCACTTAACATCAGGTTGGATGCGGTGAATCTTGAAGTGTAATATAAAAAAATAACACATATACGGCGCGTGCTGCTCTTACAACTGAGGTTAGTAGTCTTCTTTCTTTCTTTTCTTTTCTTTTGTTCTGCTTTCAAACAGACTTTTATGTTACTGTTATATTGCGCCACTTACCACAAGGTCTCGCCTGCAAACCAGCGCTGATACGGCATTGCGCTGCAGCAGCTAATGCTGAGGCTGGGATTAGCACATAAATGTACCATGTCTATATGATGCCTACCTTCCTCGGACTACCCACTAAAACCCTCCGGTTGGACCCCCATCGCCTTAGTGGCGGTGCTGTGGGGGATCGGCTAAGCCTCTACTTCCACAACACCGCCGGCGGAACAGCCGCTTACGCGGCTCCGTCTCCTCCCCCACAGTGTTCGGGGGGAGAATGGGGATGGCCGATCCAACGGAACCATCCCCAACTCGCAGTGGAGACCGGTGCAATGCCGACTGAGGTGCCCTCACACCATCAGCCGGCCAGTCCCCACGCGGTAGCTGGGCGCGGTCATATTGGCGCCGCGCCCTCAGCCGCCTTCTTCGGCGGCAGGCGGGAGCGGATGGATCGTCCTCCCGCTCCCGCTCTGCGGCCTCCTTCTGCGACATGACATCTTCGCAGAAGGCCATCCCAACCCATGCCGTCTCATTCCCGAGCATAGGCTCGACTATGCTGAGGAGTGAGAGATTTGGCCCCACCAACGCTGGTAATGAGGTCCTAGCTTAAGGGCGACAAGTACAGCATAATAAATCTGTTATTGGACTTGTCGCCCTTACCTTACTCACACGCAGGAGCACAACAACACAGAAGTGATTGTTATTTGGCTTCGGTCTTTTGTAAGGTGGAGGTATTTCACCAGTCGGGCTGCTCCAATTTGAGCGAAAAATCGCTATGCCCTACTTCTCTTAAGTGTATGTGTCTATGTATGCCAATAAATGTTTTTTCTTTCTTCTTTTTTCTTTCTTTCTAGTACGGCGTCTAAATTGTACTTGAATATGACTGTAAAACCAATTTTTGTAAATTTTATTTGCAATAAAGTGTATCTAAGTATGTCATTCAACGTGTATGTAGTTTTCCAATGGTGAATAATTTTTCAAAACGGCACTGTAGTTTTTGAGTTTATTCATTACTAGCGACCCGCCCCGGCTTCGCACGGATGTGATATAAATACTTAGAAATATTAACTTTTATGCTAATAAAAGCAAATAAAAACCTTTCCCTTCAATCAATCTATCTATTAAAAAACCGCATCATAATCCGTTGTGTAGTTTTAAAGATTGAAGCGTACATAGTGATATAGGGACAGAAAAAGCGACTTTGTTTTATACTATGTAGTGATAAACTTACACACCTACAATGAATACAAATGAGTCCGCTTTTTAATACATGTTTAGACAAAAAATGGTTGAAAATAAATTGAACTATTCCAAGTTTAAGGGTAGTAATTTAAAAATAACCTTTTATACACATTGTACCCGCAGGAATCCCTACCGCAGTCTTCGAGTTAATTTGTACAAACACCGACTTGCCAAAAGCAGAGGCGGTCTCCAATATATATGTGTATGTTACATATATGTTGAATATATTACTAAGCGTTTCACATCCGAACGTCTGGCTTTAAGATAATACGGCACATGATAAGGGAAACATTATGCTATTCTAAATTGGAATAGGAGCAGACGAAATCACATACAAGATATAGATATATATAATATAGGCCATTATACTATAGAAGATAACATTAGAAGAGAGGTAGGGCATAGCGATTTATTGCTCGAACTGGAGCAGCCCGACTGGTGAAATACCTCCACCTTACAGAAGACCGCACCCAAATAACAATAACTTCTGTGTTGTTGTGTTCCTGCGTGTGAGTAAGTTTTCCAGAGCTCCTGGAGCGTGCTACATTAGTAGCACGGGTCAAGCCTTCAAGGCAAGGGCGACAAGTCCAGTAACAAATTTATTATGCTGTACTTGTCACTCTTAAGCTAGGACCACATTACCACTTAACATCAGATGGGATGAGGTCAATCTTGAAGTGCGATAAAAAAAAAGGAGATACGTCGGGTTTAAAATAATTATAATATTTAGTTCGTCCAGTTATATTTTCAAAATTAGCGCCCGCTGAGGCTCCTGATTCTTCGCTCCAATTGGTGGCGCCATGTTGTCATCTCAAAAACTACGGGATAAGTTTTAATGAAACCTTACAATATTATAGCTAATACATCAGAATAACACATAGGCTACATTTTATAAAGATATTGTGTGAATTGTCTATAATATGACGCATTTAATAGTTACGCCTTGACAAATGAGTGATCAATACGCGGTGGCGGGCGTAATTTTTAAGGTAATATGAAATTTGGTTCAAATATAGCTCTAAACTTGGATTATGGACTACTTTTCGTTTCGAATGTTAGGGACGATAGGGGTAAAACCGCTCATGAAAGTATGTAGTCCACGCGAACGAAGTCGCGGGCACAGCTAGTATTATTATATACCTACATTTAGTTTGTTTTTTATAACGCACTTCAAGATTGTCCTCATCCCACCTGATGTTAAGTGGTAATGAGGTCCTAGCTTAAGGGCGAAAAGTATAGCATAGTAAAACTGTTACTAGACTAGTCGCCCTTACCTTAAAGGCTTGACCCCTGCTACTAATGTAGCACCCCCTAGGAGCTCTGGAAACCTTACTCACACGCAGGAACACAACAACACAGAAGTGATTGTTATTTGGCTGCGGTCTTCTGTAAGGTGGAGGTATTTCACCAGTCAGGCTGCTTCAGTTCGAGCAATAGATCGCTATGCCCTACCTCTCTTACAATATGATATAATATCAATTTTTATTTTTGTATCTTGCATTACGCCGCATTAATGATCTTTAAATATTTCAAAGTAACAGTAAATCGTCTCCCCAGTAAAGTATGGGATTCGAACCCACAACCTTCGCGTATGCTCTTCTAAGTTAGAATATAATATAATACTTACATTTTAAATATCACTCTCCTCTTAAATATTTATACCACAAACTAGACCAATGTATATTTGAACTGTTTGCAGCCAAATTTGGTTAAAATGTAAATTATTCCCAAAGAGACAAGAACGGTTCGAAAGTACATATTTTAAAAATGGCGCCGGAGTATAATTGATGACAGTTTAATACGTTGCCATTGGTAAATTGTAAAATGATTGATTTACTGGTTTGTTATGGATAAAATTTCGCTTCAGATATACGCTTAATTTGACTAAAAAACGCGATGGTTTATTACGATTTAACTGTGTATTTTGTTTTGTCTAACCCGATGGGTTAATTACATTATGTGTGATTGTTCAGTAAAAGTACATAATTGTTTTTTTATATTCTACTTGAAGATTGACCTCATCTCACCTGATGTTATGTGGTATAAGGTCCTAGCTTTAGGGCGATAATCATAACAAAGCTGTTACTGTACTTGTCGCCCTTACCTTAAAGGCTTGACTCCTGCTACTAATGTAGCACCCCCAGGAGCTCTGTAAACCTTATTTAGACGCAGGAGCACAACAACGAAGTGATTGTTATTTGGCTGCGGTCTTCTGTAAGGTGGAGGTATTTCACCAGTCGGGCTGCGCCAGTTCAAGCGATAAATCGCTATGCCCTATCTCTCTTAATTTTTAAATGTTTGTTTAACGGTCAACAGCATGCTAAGGTAAATATATGCAGTTCGAAATTAGTTCTTAATTGCACGACAAAAGGACGATGCATATTCCAAAGTGTATGACGTATAAATAGTCTTTGAAATACCTTGTTTGTGTCAACTTTGAAATTTTCATAGGTCATGCTAGCACGCCATCGGCATAGCGTGTTGTCTCATGTCTCATGGGACAAAAATTCAGTAATTCATTCATTTGTATGTAGTCGCCTTCTAGCTAACAAAGAATGAACTGTTTTTGTAATGAACTTTGTCGTTTTTAACCTCCGATGTAAAAACAAAGGAGTGTTATATTTTTTTTTAGTGCACTTCAAGATTGACCTCATCCCACCTGGAGGTCCTAGCTTAAGGAAAGCATAATAAAACTGTTACTGGACTTGTCGCCCTTACCTTGAAGGATTGACCCCTGCTATTAATGTAGCATCCCCCCCAGGAGCTCTGGAAACCTTACTCACACGCAGGAACACAACAACACAGAAGTGATTGTTATTTGGCTGCGGTCTTCTGTAAGGTGGAGGTATCACCAGTCGGACTACTCCAGTTCGAGCAATAAATCGCTATGCCTTACCTCAGACGCAATGCCATATTTGGTAGGAGGATGCAACGGCGCTTTGGCTGAGCCCCTATCGGACTCAGCCTGGGCGCTGAACAAACTAATACAATTGAGATATAAGGAATGTAATTAAGCTAAGAATTAGTTTTAAAACTTGGGCGACATAATCGCATTGGCGATTGAGCTTTTCTTTAGAGAATAAAAAAAAAATTAAACAAACAACACTTCTTTTAAATTATACACATAATTACACATATATGACGTGTCTTTCTAGATGTCTGTATGTCTATTCCCCAGTTCCAATATTGTACGATTCGTAATATCAAAAATTACTATCCGTTTTTTTCCAAGCTACGAGTCGTTAATTCTAATTTAAAATTTGAGAAAAAGTATTAATATTAATACGGGTACGATTTTGACGACCTACTTAGGCTAGAGGCGAGCGGGCCGGACTTTGTCGTTGCGCCATCTCTGAGGTCCCGGGTTCGATACCGGTCAGGTCAAAACAGGAAACTAACTTTTCTATATGATCTCGGGTCTGGGTATTGTGGTACCGTCGTTTGATTTCTGTAACACAAATGCTTAATCACAGAATCAGAGCAATATATGTATTTGATGTTGTGCAATATTTATTTATTTTAATTACGGTTTGCAATTGTAAAAAAAAACTCACGTAACATGCTTTAAATTGAACGAGATAGTTATCTAAGTGACAAATAAAATAAAAACTGTACTCTAAGAAATAATAAAACAATTTTATTTAAGATGAGTCTATATCTATTATTAAGACAGTCATTCAAAAACCTTAAATTCTAAGCAAACATAAATGTTTTAGCGCAAACTAAAACGAAATTCAAATGCTCTCGCCAGAATAATAAACTTCATAGAAAAGAATGTAATTTTCACGAGTCCAGGTATTCTTTAATTGCTAGCTCCATTAGTATGGCTGGAAAAACAACTGTAATTATGCTAGTGGCTGTGTAATTGAAGGCGACACGCAAGGATTACCTACTCGAGTGCTAGGTTTTATTTTTATTTGCAAGTTACTTGACCTGGCGTCTGCACCGTAAAAATATGATAATGGTAAGAGAGGTAGGGCATAGCGATTTATCGCTCGAACTGGAGCAGCCCGGCTGGTGAAATACCTCCACCTTACAGAAGACCGCAGCCAAATAACAATCACTTCTGTGTTGTTGTGTTCCTGCGTGTGAGTAAGGTTTCCAGAGCTCCTGGAGGGTGCTACATTAGTAGCAGGGGTCAAGCCTTCAAGGTAAGGGTGACAAGTCCAGTAACAGATGTATTATGCTGTACATGTCGCCCTTAAGTTAGGACCTCATTACCACTTAACATCAGGTGGGATGAGGTCAATCTTGAAGTGTAATAAATAAAAAAAAAAGGTAGGGTATAGAAGACCTGTATGCTAGGTAATGCTTAATATTTTGCAATTCGTAATGTGTCAAAAATTACTAGCCGTTTTTCTCCAACCGACTACGAGTCGTTAATACTGTTCCATAATTTACTTTCCATACCAGCTGTCATCAGTCGTCTGTCAGTAATTTTTAGCTTACGCCTCGTATAATTTACTACTATCCGTAATTAGAAAAAATCATATATTGGAACCGGGCATTAACCGTCATAATTTTTGTATTCACAAGTGTTTTACAAAAATACATAATATTGTCTCGGGTCTGGGTGTTGTGGTACCGTCGTTGTTTCTGATTTCTGTAACACAAGTGCTTAAGCTACTTACCACAGAATCAGAGCAATGTATGTGATGTTGTCCAATATTTATTTATTTATTTATTTATACATGTTGCCTATTATAGTATAAAAGGAATGTTGTTTAAAAGATACTATTTTTTAATGATTTTTTTAAATGTATTACTCGTACAAATTAATAAAAGGCAGTCTGTAACTTAAACTGATAACAATCAAGCTACATAGTTTTTTCTAAAATAACACTGCGTGGAGCAGAGTGTGGTGTGTCAGGCTCGCACGGACTAAAACCCCTTCGGTGGCCAAAGCTGCGTAGTTGTGGGGGAGTCGGGTCCTTGCGGATTCTACACAGGCTGCCCGACAGCGCCTACCGCCAAGCGGCCCACCTCGCCGCGCAAAATGCAGCTGGATTAAGCCAAGCTACCTGACACACCCCACCCCCTTGGTCCCAGGATTGCTGTGCGGCTCCGCTGCTTACTGTAGAGACTCTCACTTCAGCTCTCCATCCGAGGGCCAGATGGAGTCCCGAATCCCAGCGGCCGCGGAGGATATAGAGACAAATGCAACAATGCATCCTCCTCTTCCTCCGTGACTAGTCAAATACCTCCACCTAACAGAAGACCGCAGCCAAATAACAATCACTTATGTGTTGTGTTCCTGCATGTGATTAAGGTTTCTAAAGCTCCTGGGGGGCGCTACATTAGTAGCAGGGGTCAAGCGTCAAGGTAAAGGCGACAAGTTCAGTAACAACTTTTTTATGCTGTACTCGTCGCCCTTAAGCCAGGACCTTATTACCACTTAACATCAGGTGGGATGAGGTCAATCTTGAAGAGCAATGTAAAAAATAAAAATGAATACCGTTGGGCTGGGCCTGACAGGTTTAGGCCTCTCCTCATGTATTGTTTTCATTGCTATGTTTTCCAGTACCTATTGGGATTCAGGTGACATTGTAACAACAGGTATGTATGGTAGCTTTTAGTACGCCGCGTTATCTGATACCAACTGATACGATCTACGGTGCATTTAGCTAATAAGTCAGCCGGCTGATACGATATCGAAATGCAAGCATCAAATATAGATTCTAGCATGTGCTGTATATTGCTGAATATGCTGTCATCATTTTGGGTGCCTTATCATGGGACAATCTTAGTTTAAATAAATGTGTATACTGAATTTATATAATTGTATAACAAACATTTATTATTATTATATTTAACTTTAAGTTAAATATTTTTCAGTTAATAGAAATTTAAAAACTGAAAAATGGCTTTATTCAATAAACATGTACAGTAAATGTTATATAAAAGTTGCTTTGTGAATTACTCAGTAAGTACGCCCAGTTTATTGCAATTAATGCTGGAAGAGGTACCTACAATCTACATGTGGCACCCTATATAAGTATATATCGCAGGTGACGAGAAGATCATAAGTTAGCTTTATTTAATGTCATTTGTTTTTATTATTAAATCACCCATACACAGACTTACACACTCACACACAGACCCGCCCACACATGCACACAAGCGACTACATATAGATTACAAGTTATGAATACTTTATTCCAAATGAAGTAAAACGAAAAAGTCCTTTATAATTACAAAACGCAAGCTTAAAATAACAAAAAACACTCACTTGTACTACGGTAATAAAAATTTGGATGTCTAAAATTAACAATTCCATAGGTATTTGGAAGCATTATAATCTAAAACCTTAATGTTAGCTCAGTAATTTAAAGATGATTGTATTCAGACTCAAAACGTACTTATATTACATTAAAAGAAAGAAAGAAAGAAAAATATTTTTAGGTACCATAAATACATAGGTAAATTAAACAATGTGGTTGGTATCAACTAACATGGTAGGTACCTAAAAGGTCTCCGTTCAGCATATGTCGTGGTGACGCACCAAAAAAAGGTTTCCTCCTCCTTGCGTCGTATTCCTCACTGCTGAGGGTCGTGACCTCCCTTTTGCATCACTTTCATCCGTATGATTTTCCTCCAACTAATTCTGTCTCCAGCGGTGTGAAGGGCGTTGTGAACTGTAGAGTCGAGAGCAGTGCGGATCTGATCGGACCAACGCATAGGGCTGCGCCCACGCGGCCTTTTTCCATCTACTTTGCCGGTCACGATAAGTTTCTCGAGGTTGTCACCTTGTTTCCTTGCAATATGACCAAAGTATTCTAGGGTTCTACGCAGACACTCGGATGACAGCCGCGAGGAAATCCTAAGTTCTCGCAGTATGGAGACATTTGTCCGAAATGCTGTCCAAGGAATACGGAGCATCCTTCTCCAGCACCACATCTCAAAGGCGTCAATGCGTTTGCGGTCTGCAGCTTTTAGAGTCCAAGTCTCGGCACCATACGAAAAGATAGAGAAGACTAGAGTCCGTACCAGTTTGACTTTAGTTTTTACGGAAATGTTACGATCTCGCCAGATTTTCTCAAGCTGAGACATGGCGCTCCTGGACATGCCAATTCTCCTACGCACTTCCTTTTCGCACGAACCATCATTGCTGATATTGGAACCCAGGTAAATAAAGTTGTCCACTATTTCTAAGTTTAACGTGCCAGTGAGTTCCAACTTTCGCGATCTGTCTACCACCATGACTTTGGTTTTGGATCTGTTTACGGAAAGCCCCATCTCCCCACTAAATCGCTCCATTCGGTCTAGAAAAGCAGACATTTCTGACTCATTTGCTGCAAGAAGAGTAGTGTCATCGGCGTAGCGCAAATTGGTGATTTTCACGCCACCAACCATGATGCCTCCCTCCCAATTCTCGCAGGTACGTCTCATTATGTACTCTCCATAGGCATTAAATAGAATGGGCGAAAGAATGCACCCCTGGCGAACTCCTTGTTGGAATTTAAAGGGTTTTGAGGTTGTTTTATCGACTCTTACGACGCCCTGGCTTGAGTCATACAGGCTGCGGAGTAAGGCGACAAGATGGTTTGGTACTCCAAGTTCCCGTAGGACTTTCCACAAACAACTCCAGTTGACACAGTCGAACGCCTTGCTGTAGTCGACGAAACACATTATAACTGGCGTATCAAACTCGTATGCTTTCTCAACGAGCTGCCTGACATTGAGAATCTGCTCTCGAGTGCCCTTGCCTTTCACAAAACCCGCTTGCTCCTGCGGTATTTGCCAATCCAGATAGTAGCGGATACGATTGTTTAAAATATGGAGCAAAACTTTGCTGGCATGAGAGATGAGAGACAAGGTTCGATAATTGCCGCAATCCTTGGTTGACCCTTTTTTATGCAACGGAATAATTACGGATTCCGACCAGTCCTGCGGCCAATCACCGCATTGCCAGATGTGTGAGCATACCTTGTGTAACGTCGCCACACCCAAATCACCCATGGCTTCAAGCACCTCTGCTGTTATTTGGTCACTTCCTGGCGCCTTCTTCTTCTTGAGGGACTGTAGGGCAGCAGTTATTTCGGAACGAAGAATGATGGGTTCCAGGTCTAGATCCTTCCAGTCTGGGACGTCGCCGGGTGTTAAATGGGAATCAGTGTACAACTGTTCGCAGTACGCACGCCATCTCTCGGCAATGCGATCGAAGTCGTGTAGTACAATGCCATCTGCATCTTCTATCATCCACGATTTAGGCTTGAACTGCTTGGAAAAAAAGGTTTACTAGTTATTTAAATTTAATTTTGTTCAGACTCTAAACGTCGCTGTAATTAAAATATGTATTGTCATAACGTTTTGCCATTATTTAGTTAATGTTTGCGGTTTGTTTTTTTTTATTTCTTCAGTAACTCTTTTACTTTATTTTTCTTGTAAATCCTAAATAAATCCTAAAAAGGAAATTATTTATTGGTACTTTTTAAATCTGTTCTTGGATATAAAATTTTTCAATTTTCCTGTTTAATCCTTGTTCGGTATCGGAAACACTTTGCGAATTACAATCGCAAATTATCATTTTCTAGGAAAACATAATAAATTACTCGAAAATAAACTAAGATCATCTTGTATGCACATAATATGTCTTGTAACTTAACTCTAAATTTTGCCCAATTTCGGGGAAAAATGCGGTTCTCATTTTCTTCCCGATGTTCCCTGTTTGGTAACTCGGCTACCAAGTTATGGTAATTTTATTGGTGTTCAAGATTTATTGTTCTTTAAAGGCATCAATCTATCTTTATTTTATGAAGGAACTTCTAAAGGTCGGGCGAATCACTAGTAATGAATGTATGGATGTGCCAAGGAATTTGATTTTCATTTCGTTTTTTTGGAACATAAATATGTTACATGAAAATAAATAAATGCGCCAGACAATCACACCAAACACCTGGTCTCAAACTAAGGTTTTCCCTTGTAATATGAGTACCAGACGACGGATACTATCTGAGGGCGTCATCCCAGCACAACCAGACCGAAGTCAATTTAGAAAAGTTCGTTTTCCAAATTGACCCGACCGGGAATCGAACCCGGGACCTTTCGTGCTTTGGTCGCCTACCTTAGCCACTGCGCCACCGGGGTCGTCAAATACACATATTTATGAAATACCAGACGAGTTAAATACTTAGGCATAGTATAAAAATTAACAAAACACAAACCAAAATATAAACTAGGTATTTCAAATTGGATAATTCTTTTATGGTACCCATGTTCTTAATTGTCAGGACATGGTTAGTATAAAAAAAGTAGCTGTCTGTAAGGTCGGTTGACAGACGGCTGTTTGAAGTGCCAACGCTGTACCGATCGCTCGAGCCGATCATGCTTCTCTCTCGTTCGTTCTGCGCTCTCGCTTGCACAACGCGACAATGAGCGTAACGGGACAATGACGTCATATTTTTTGTGCATGCAGCCCGTAGTATATTATTAGACGTTGTCACGTCAAAAACAAGAGAACATCGCTTTGTTTCGAACATAACGATTTGTCTAAAAATTATTTAAATGAGTTTGTATTATAAGCGGCCTGCCGTTGACATCTCAGAATAATCTTTATGTAAAAGAAGTATACATCATGTTAAAAAAAAATAAACTATAAGACAAAATAATACACAATACGACAACACAATATATAAAATATATGGTTTTATTTCTTTACCCACCTGTAAACTTATATATGTCGCAGTCATCTGGTTAAATCAGCTATTTAATTGGATCACTAGCGCGTTCATTGAATGACGACGTTTAATTGAATGACTATAGGACAACTCGTCACATTGTTTAATATAACGTTCAACTTCTTGACTGAACGTCATTTAGCATAGTCGCTGAATGGGATATAGCTGACTTTGTAATGTTTGATTAGGGTAAAAGATAACTAACTTTAGATAAAAAAAATGAGGACATGAAATACCACGCCTTAATAAGAAATGTTTATTATATTTTAACAATTTTAAGTCTTAAGACACTTACACTAAAAAAATATTTTTTTACGAATAAGTCACTTTAAATCTCAATTTCACTCAAAAAAATATTAACACAGTGCTATTCTATTAGATCTGTACCAGCTGTTTGACGCCATCTTTGTTTTGATGAGCACTAACCTAAAGAGCGCAGTGGAAAAAAATGAACTAAATTACAATCACCTGACTGATTTTACGTCCGCTATGTTCAAAGGGCTATGTTACAATCCGCTAACTTGTTGGACGTTGAGTGAAGCTTGTTCATTCAACGTTAGGCCTAGTGATTCAATTAAACGTCGTCATTTAATAAACGCGCTAGTGATCCAATCAAATAGCTGATTCAACCAGATGACTGCGACATATACACAGACTTATTAAATCTATATGATACACAGAGCTATACCACACTAAAGCAAAAAATATCATAAAATGTCTCTCCTGTAAAATTGCAAAAACTGCAATTGTGTGTGTGTGTGCGATGCATTGATACGGCAGAATAGATACTCTAGACGTTATGTAATACACATAAGAGCTATTATCGAACTTTAAGTGTTGGCCATCCAGAAAATAAATAAAAAGGTAAGCATTTTCAACGAAAATAGACACGTTTCCAGTTCATGTAGTCAGGGCAAGGTCAGTTCGGTGGTAAATTGTGCTGTGGACTTTATTGGTCGATTAGACGCCCCATTTATTGGAAGAGGGGGGAGGGGGGATGCTTTCATTATGGCTAGGTATATGATGGATGTCGCGGGGTTATTGCATGAATCGATTCTTTGCAAATATTCTAGGTATTTTGCAAAGACTCCATAGCTTAGAGCGTACCTTTGGGGTCACGCCATCATTGTGGATCCGAGTTCGATTCCCAGTCATGTCAATACGGAAAACGATTTTTTCTATATAAAATATTAGAAACAGAGAAGTTTTATCTCCGCTTGCGGTGCGGGAATCGAACACACGACCTTCACGTATCGCGCGTGCTGCTCTTCCAACTGAGCTAATCGCAAGTTATTGCAGGTGATGAAATTTTTCTGCTGTATCAACCGTTAGCCTCCGGTAAATTTTTTTGTTTCTAATATTTAAAGTTCGCTAGTACGGCGAAAAGTACTATAAAAATAAAAAAACATTTTTCTATATTGTCTCGGGTCTGGGTGTTGTGATACCGTCATTGTTTCTGATTTCTGTAATACAAGTGCTTAAGCTACTTACCATAGAATTAGAGCAATATATGAGATGTACCAATGTCCAATATTTATTAATTTTTTTTTATATGTGTGGATGTTCAAAGCATATACATTTAATAAGTTTGTATATATAAGTGTACAGGTGGGTAAAATGATAAAACAATATATTTTATATATTGCGTTGACATATTGTGTATTCTTTTGTCTTACGTTATAGTTAATTTTTATAATCATATGTATACTTCTTTTACACATAATCAGGGCAATATATATTTAATTCCACCTGTTTGGCATTCATGAAATGCAATAAATGATTTGACTTTGACTTTGATGTCGTCCAAGTTTTATTTATTATTTATTTAAAACTAGGTGACCCGACAGACGTTGTCCTGTTTTAAATCGAATACCACACCGCAAGGGGAGATGGAATTTTTCTTTTTCTTTAGAAGCTGCGAGAGAGAATAGAGGTCGGGCATAGCGATTTATCGCTCGAACTAGAGCAGCCCGACTGGTGAAATACCTCGACCTTTTACAGAAGACCGCAGCAAAATAACAATCACTTCAGTGTGGTTATGCTGTGTGTGAGTAAGGTTTCCAGAGCTCCTGGGGGGTGCTACATTAGTAGTAGAGGTTAGGCCTTCAAAAAAGCCGGCTAAAGGAGTTACTTTAAATTGGTAGCGAGTCACAATAGATCTAATAGGTCGCAGTGACCACAGTTCACTAAAAACTGCACAGCTCCAAGTACCCTAATAATAATAAATATGCCTTCAAGGTAAGGGCGACAAGTCCAGTAACAGATTTATTATGCTGTACTTGTCACCCCTAAGCTAGGACCTCATTACCACTTAACATCAGGTGGGATGAGGTTATTCTTTAAGTGATATCAAAAAAAACTGCAGACTTCATTGTAAAAGAAACATGTATAGGGTATATGATTAATTTAATATGCCTTTACGTGTACCATGTCAATGAAAAAGCTCGATTCAATAAGCTTCTGTATTCAAGAGTACGAGTAATAGAATTTCTAGTTGCAGCTAAATTGTAAATAACTGTTGCCAAGTTGCCGAGGCAAGCATTGGTTCAATTTGGAAGAAGTTTTCAAACGAAATTTTCGCTGCAATCAAATTTTGAATTATTTTGGTGGAAAAATTAAAGAAACTGACTTTCTCAGGATAATAATTGATTATAATAAAAATACATAAATTTGTCATGATAGAGGTAAAGAAGATAGGTGTACCAAAAAAAAACAAAAATAAATATGTTATGCTAGGCACCTGTGTTTACCTGAACTAGATTGTTCCTGTATCTTAGGATTTCAACTCCTTAGTATGATCTTATAAGGCAAGTACGTGACATTGAAGTAGTTACTACAAAATTAAAATAAATCACTTTTATGATGGATTGCGAGTTTATTTAATAATTTGTATAATATTGATCGGGAATCCATTTAAAAATATTAACATTTATTTATGATTTATACAAAACTAGCGACCCGCCCTGGCTTCGCACGGATGTAATGTAAAAACTTAGATTTGGATTTTCTATTCTTTATTGCAAATAAAAACCTTTATCTTAAATCACTGTATCTATTAAAAAACCGCATCAAAATCCGTTGCGTAGTTTCAAAGATTTAAGCGTACAAAGGGATATAGGGACAGAGAAAGCGACTTTGTTTTATACTATGTAGTGATACAAGGATCCACAAGAGTGATACAAAATAAAAGAAAGAAAGATAATTAGATGACGACATATTGACGTTTAAAAAGTAATACCACCTAACTGCATTAAGTTGAGAACTAAATTATAACCTTATTTCAAGGTGATTAAATACTATTTTAACGAATTTTGAAACAGATAATTAGGTTGTATTCGTCCTTGTCGATATGCTTGCTGAGCGGAGACCTTATAAGTGCCGATTTAGTTCACTCAACATTGGTTTTTATATTACACTTCAAGATTGACCTCATCCCATCTGATGTTAAGTGGTAATAAGGTCTTAGCTTACGGGCGACAAGTACAGCATAATAAATCTGTTACTGGACTTGTCACCCTTACCTTGAAGGCTTGACCCCTGCTACTAATGTAGCACCCCCCAAGAGCTCATGCAATCTTACTCACACGCAGGAACACAACAATACAGAAATGATTGTTATTTGTCTGCGGTCTTCTGTAAGGTATTTCACCAGTTGGGCTGCTCCAGTTCGAGCGATAAGTCGCTATGCCCTACCTCTCTTAATTGAAGTTTATAGATGTACCCAGTGCCTTATTTTTTTTTTCGCTTTTATTTTAATCGGAAGGCTGCTTGGGTTACAAATGAAGACGATTATTCGGGCTAGGCATCGGTATTCGACCCCCAAATCGTTTGATCAACTTTGATCTATACGACGATAGAGGGAGCGTGGGTTTGGTGGGGAGTGAAGGAATAATAGTCGTTTCGATTAAGTAGTTCACCTTACAGAAGACCGCAGCCAAATAACAATCACTTCTGTGTTGTTGTGTTCCTGCGTGTGAGTAAGGTTTCCGAACTCCTGGAGGGTGCTACATTAGTAGCAGGGGTCAAGCTTTCAATGTAAGGGCGACATGTCCAGTTAGATTTATTATGCTGTATTTGTCAACCTTAAGCTAGGACCTCATTACCACTTAACATCAGGTGGGATGAGGTCAATCTTAAAGTGCAATATAAAAAAAAAAGAAAAAAATTATGGGATTTAAAGAAAAAGGGCCGTTATGCTCGCTCCAGTATCTCAATTATCTTTGTCAGTGGACGATGCGGGTAGTTGAAGGTCGAATGCTTACGAGGGGAGAATCTTTCTATATCTGGCTGACATTATATCGATTTGCAACACCTAATATGTCGGTGGACCGTTCAGGAAAGTTTTTATTTAGACAACGGAGAAATGGTTAGCGTTTCCGGCTCTGGTCTACTCCCAAAAACGAAACGAACAAACGAAAGGTTTCGTTTTTGAAGATTAATCCAAAGTTTGCGAATTAAAATGTGGTTATTGATTTGTATAAATATTATTTTGTTTTTTGATAACGCTTTATTCACATTCGAAGTGAGTTGGTTTCGATTTTGAGAATTAAAAATTGCTATCCGTCGTCGGATCCGACATATTTTGTTTTTGGGACTAGGCCTACTGGACCAAGACTAGTGGGTTCGATTTAAACAAATATTTATGTATATGTGACTTAATTTATTGTCCGTTATTTCGTTTGCAATAATCAAATCGAATCAAATATTTATTAATTAGAATATAGCACTTTTGAATTCTCTTTGAATGTAGCGAAGTTAAAAAGTGGATTGTAAATAAAATCCATACTAATATCGTAAATACGAAAGTACCTCTGTCTGTCTGTCTGTTTGGATTTCACGCCTAAGCCACAGATTTTGATGAAATTTGGTATAGATATATACGATGAGCCTCTAGAACGGACATAGACTACTTTTTGCTTTAAAAATTAGGGGGAGTGAGTGTAATACCGCCCTTGAAAGTTTATATGGGAAAATGATTTTTTTTTACTAAGAGAATAAGAGATGTATGTGCGTTAGAGAGTGCGAGTTGAAAGACGGACCAATGACAAGTGACTCTGTGATACATGATACTGTTAAAACATGGTGTGTAGATGTATTCTGTGCACCCCATTAGCAATTTTCACAAAATTAAACAATACATTTTAGGGGCTCTTAACTTAAAACTGAAACTCAACGGTTTTTTTTCTTCAAACTAATACGTATGAATTCAAAATTGAAATTGAGGTTTCTAATATTTTGTTTTCTGACATTTTCAAAGTAGTAAAATGCCCTTGTAACTATTAAAATAAGATAATGATAAAACTGAAAGAAATATATGATGTAAATACGTTACCATGCTAACTTCCATTGAAAATTGGTTTAAACGTGATTTTTTTTAACACGTCAGAAATCGTAAACCGAAATTTACCTTTAATTCAATTAACTCCAAAATAAACTTTTATATCATATTACCTTCTGCTACGGTACCCTTCATAGGCAAGTCCGACACGCACTTGGCTGGTTTTTCTATTCTCGGTCTCGGCTCTCGGTCTTGGCCGAGATACTGTTTCATTTTCGGTCTCGGTGGCCGAGAACGAAAAACCTATCTTGGTCGAGCCTTATAGGTAATGCATTGAGTACCAAATTATAGTATGTTCTTCGCAAGAACTCGAGAAAACTTTGTTATAAGATTGAAAATGTTCCGAACGTAAAGTCATAATTAAATTTGCTAAACAACTTTAAATTTAATTTTGAACTTCTTCAAAGGAAGATTCGGTTACCATGACAATTGTAAAATATTCAGGTAACATGAAAGTCGGTCTTTATCAATTAGGATTGTTGTAAGATTTACATTCCCTTCAATATGGTTGAGTGAAGCGATGGCTGGCACATACGTCATGCTTGTGAACAGGTGCCACCTTTGGGGACTGGTCTGCTCCAGCTTACCTCTTAAAATAAAATAATACTTCATGCTTTTTTCTTTTTTTTTTTTTTTTTTTTTTTCACTCATCAAAATAAAACTATATGACTTGGTCCAAAGTGTTCTACACATAGCTATAAGTTAGATACTGCTACTGTAACTTATCTGCTGAGTTTCTTACCGGTGTCTTCTCGGTATAGATATAGGTTCTGAACCGGCAGTAACGCCACCTTTGAAAGTTTATATGGGAAAATGTTTATTTTTTAAGTTAGAGTTATGAAAGTTGGCACAAATATAGGTCTATTAAAATATTACTACTTTTTGTTTCGAATATTAGGGGAGATAGGGGTAAAACCAACCATTAAAGGATGTAGTCCACGCGAACAAAGTCGCGGGCACAGCTAGTCTTCCATATACGATTTCTGCCTTTGTCCTACTTAACTGCTCAACTAAAAGAACATCGCCCACCCATCATGTCTGGAAGATAGAACCGTTCGCTTGGAAAAGATGTTTCCAGACCATTGCTCGTACGAACAACCTGTATATGTGTGGGTATTATTAGATACGGCTAAAGTACTATTAGCATAACCTTTCGTCGCTAGGCGTTCAAAACTGCGAAAGATCTGTTCGTAATATCACGTATCGGTTTTTACAACTTTACGAATACTTGGCTCTTGTATGATCTCTTATGTTTGTTACTTTTTACGTAATACTTTTTTTTATATTGATCTTCAAGATTGACCTCATCCCACCTGATGTTAAGTGGTAATGAGGTCCTAGCTTAAGGGCGACGAGTACAGCATAATAAATCTGTTACTGGACTTGCCGCCCTTACCTTGAAGGCTTGACCCCTGCTACTGATGAAGCACCCCCCAGGAGTTCTGGAAACCTTACTCACACGCAGGAACACAACAACACAAGTGATTGTTATTTGGCTGCGATCTTCTGTAAGGTGGAGGTATTTCACCAGTCGGGCTGCTCCAGTTCGAGCGATAAATCGCCATGCCCTACCTCTCTTAAAATGAATGGAAACTACTGAATGGGTTCGAATAAAAATTCATAAAAATATAGATGAGATAATAAAAATAAATTTTGTTCACTCTCATATTGTGTCCACTCTCAACTTTATTTTATACTAACATAGCATTTAAGATCTTTGTAATACTAACCCCTTTATATGAGCCACTCACTGCTCGAAATAAATGATTTTTATTTATAAAAGTGAACGAAAAATACCATAGAAGCATTTCTTACGCTTGATAAAGGCACCACGAAAGGTAAGCCACGGTGGGCGTGGTTTAAAAAAGTGAGCTAGAGATGGTAAACGTACCGTTTCCAAAGACAAGCGTGGACCAATCACAGCGCTTGTTCCATCCCATTAGTTGGATATTGGAATGAAAAGCCAAGTGGAAACTCCAGGTAAAAGAATATAATAAAGGTAGCAGAGACAGATTTATACGGAAGAGAATGACAGAGTGTTGTAAAGGGGCCTAGCATACGCAACGCGACTAAATTTTATCGCGCTCTTAACAAACGTCAAAATCGATTGAAGTCAGTGCGTCAGCTGCTGATTGGCTGAAAATACGAGTGCGGTGTGCTATTAGCCAATCAACAGTATCGAAACTTTTGTCCTCTCATGCGATAAATTTGACATAATGCGTATGCTAGGCCTGTTAGACATTAGACAATATAAAAGTTTAAACTTAAACCTAGAAAGAACAATCATCTTGCCAGTGTTGTGATCATATAAAACAGGTTTTATTAACACCATTCTATGAAATGACGTAACTTACGAACCCTGTCCATTTGTCGTCTTATGCTCGAATCCAATTTTTGAAAACGATCCGTTCTAGTTACCGATAGTTATAACTTATACGAGGCGTAAGCTAAATACGACTGACAGACGACTGATGACAGCTGGTATGGAAATTAATTATTGAACGGTATTAACGATTGAAGAAAAACCGATAGTCGTTTTAGACACATTACGAATTGTAAAATATTGATTAGCCTCGGTGTTTTTTTCAAGTGTGGGTACTTTATTACTATATTAAATAAATAAATAAATAAAATAAATAAATATTGGACAACATCACATACATTGCTCTGATTCTGTGGTAAGTAGCTTAAGCACTTGTGTTACAGAAATCAGAAACAACGACGGTACCACAACACCCAGACCCGAGACAATATGGAAAAGTTCGTTTCCCATATTGAGCCGACCGGGGATCGAACCCGGAACCTCAGAGATGGCGCTCGCCAAAGTCAGGCCTGCTTGCCTCTCGGCTACGAAGGTCCTCTAATATTGCGTATTGCTTGTGTGCTTTACATTTGTGTGTGTTTTGATGCCGATATTTGAATGAAGTTAGTATGAAAGGAACTCTTTTCCTTTTTTTTGTTTTCTACTTAATAACAATATCGGCCCGTTATATCATAATAATGGCGCTGTCGGCTATGGCGGCCAATTTAATTGAGATCAACCTAAAGGAAAGCGGATTGAAAATAGTTTTTGAGTCCGTCTATCTATTGTTTTTTAATAACAATTTCGACCTCCTCCGACGACCTCCGTAGCCGTGAGGTGAGCGTGCCGGACTTCGGCGTCGCGCCTTCTCTGAGGTTCCCGGTTCGATCCTCGGTCGGGTCAATATGGGAAACGAACTTTTTATATTGTCTCGGGTCTGGGTGTTGTGGTATCGTCGATGTTTCTGATTTCTGTAACACAAGTGCTTTAGCTATTTATCACATAATCAGAGCAATGTATGTGATGTTGTCCAATATTTATTTATTTATTTATTTTGTACCCTGTCCACATACCTACCAGATAGGTACTATATACCTAGGTTAAATTGCACCATACTTTTTGTATCACGAAATGTCATGGCATAATAGGAATAAGCTACAAAAATTCACAAGGCAAGCATTAAGGCAGATCCCAGACATATCACGATCGTCGTAGAATCCTAATTAAGATTCCTGGAATGTACCAAAGTGGCCGGATTAGGTGCAAGTGAAAGATAATTGAAAAAGTTACTGTCGATATAGGATTGCCTGGGGTGGTCCAAGTTATAAGCTGGAATATCTTCAAACAAAAAAAAAACGCACCGGATTAGCAAACTCACGAAGAAAGTACCTTTTGGCTGATTTAGTATACTTTTATTTTTATATTTTTTTTATTTATTTAAGAACTTTATTGCACAAAATAGAAAGTACAAAAGGCGGACTTAATGCTAGAAGCATTCTCTACCAATCAACCGTTGGTTCATGCAGATAGTTCGTTTATGGGTGCGGTAACAGTAAAAATGTGAGTATGGATTACAACAAAAATAATAATAAATAGAAATAAATTAAACACCAGAATAGATTATTCATGCAAAGGTACATATATAGAATATAGAAGCACAGTATATTGGCTCCTCCCAGCCTGATGGTAAGCAAGAGAGGAACCCACATCGCGATGACAACGGATTTGATACCTTAAAAATGTATGTAGTCTTAACAAATACTGGTATCCATCTTTAACTTAGACCACAGACCGCACTCAAGTTACTCCAACTTATTTGTTCGTTAACACCTCTTTCTAAAGCCTTAAAATGTATCTGGGGTTTCAAAAATATGGCTATTAATCTTTTAACTTAGACCACAGACCGCACTCAAGTTACTCCAACGCCTCTTCAGCACCACAACCTTCCTTTTCAAGCCAAACTCTCGTTTACATCGGGACAACAAATTTGCTCTCAAAGATTAAATTTTGTTTACACTTTCATGTTCGCTTGCTAACACCTCTTGCTAAAGCCTTAAAATATATGTGGGCTTAACAAATACTGGTATTCATCTTTAACTTAGACCACAGACCGCATTCAAGTTTCATCAGCACCACAAACCTTCCTTTTCAAGCCAAGCTCCCGTTTACAACAGGATAGCAAATTAGCTCTCAAAGATTTGTATTTGTTCGTTAACACCTCTTGCTACAGCCTTAAAATGTATCTGGGGTTTAAAAAATATGACTATTAATCTTTTGACTTAGGCCACAGACCGCACTCATTACTCCAACGCCTCTTTAGCACCACAACCTTCCTTTTTAAGCCAAACTCCCGTTCACATCGGGAGAGCAAATTTGCTCTCAAAGATTAAATTTTGGTTACACTTTCATGTTTGCTTGCTAACACCTCTTGCTAAAGCCTTAAAATATATGTGGGCTTAACAAATACTGGTATTCATCTTTAACTTAGACCACAGACCGCACTCATTACTCCAACGCCTCTTCAGCACCACAAACCTCCCATTTACATCAGGATAGCAAATTAGCTCTCAAAGATTTGTTTACGCTTTCATGTTTGCTCGCTAACACCTCTTGCTTCAGCCTTAAAATGTGTCTGGGGCTTAAAAAATATGGCTATTAATCTTTTAACTTAGACCACAGACCGCACTCAAGTTTCTCCAACGCCTCTTCAGCACCACAACCTTCCTTTTCAAGCCAAACTCCCGTTTACATCGGGAGAGCAAATTTGCTCTCAAAGATTTTGTTTGCGCTTTTACGTTTGCTCGCAAACGAATTATAATATGGAGGTGCTTACAAACTTAGATGCACTGTTTGGTGTAGCAAGCTTATGCATTTTAGTTCGTAGGATTTCGACGTTCTAATGAATTACGGTTGTAGGTTCAAAGTATTTTAGTTATTTATTTTTATTTAAAATAGCGGCCAGGTTACAGTCCCCGTTTTTCTCACATTTTTTCCCCTAGTAGCATTCCGGTACTATGGGGAAAATCCTCATGTTTCCTAGCCTAAAACCTTCTGTTTTCTAGCCTGAAAATTTCCTCGATTCAACCCAAAATATTTTTTAAACTTGAAGCCTTAGTTGGTTTGTTATTTGTTTGAATGAGCTAATCTTGGGAAGTATTGGACCGATTTGAAAACCAAAACTGTTATGAATGCCCTATTTAATAAGAAAGGCTTTAGGCTATATAACATGACGCTGCGATTAATAAAAGCGAAGAATCAGTACAAAATGTGGATAAAACGACAATAGTACGCGTGCAAAGCTGCGGGCCGCTAGTTTTCTACAAAATGATGACTAGACCCCCCCCCAATTTGTCATTGGCATGTGCCCCGCTTGCCCCCCAGATCCGAGACTGAAACCTCAGAAAACCACCAAGCCTATTTAACTTTCACCGCCAGAAACCGAATCATTTACCTAATTATATTCGCTACGCCAAAATTGTCATGAATTCTATCAAGATGGCACCAGAGCCGCCATCTTTGTTTGTGTGACTACAATTGTTCTTGTCTGTTCATTCGGCTCATTTAATTTTGAATGCCGGCCTATTGTCGCCCCCTTTCTCCCCTTCAAACCCCAGCAGGTCTAATTACGTTAATAATATCTATCACTATACTGGCTCAGTCAGAAGAATAGTATAGAAAACATCTATATTGATGTCAGGTTTACAAAAATACATATGTAATATGAATCCTCAGTACAAGTTCAGTTTTCTACCGCTGTGTTCGGAAAACAATTATTCTATTTGCCCCGTCAGTAGGTAAGCTTTCAAAATATATATTTCAAAATTTTAAAATACAAGAATTTTACTAATATTTTTATTTATATACCAATAGTAAGATTTTTCACTTAAGATAACATAAAGTAAACTATAACTAACTTACAAAATATTCAAACTAAAATTAATAAAAAATAAATATTTTAAATAAACAAAGATGGTCCCTGTGGTAAGGTACCCAAAATGCAGGTATTATATATATATATATATATATATATATATATATATATATATATATGTAATGCAGCCTGCATTTTGGGTATAAATAAATTAAATATATCATAAACTTGATAAATCATAAAATGAAAACGTATTTTTTGCTCCAACTTTATTAAAAATTGATGATGATTCATTGCATCGAAGTTCACTTTTTATGTCACAAATTCTTAGAATCCGTGCGTAGTAGTGACGTCACGCTGTATTTCAACGTTATGTATCTTAGTAAATGTTATTGAAATGATAAAAGAAAAAAATATTGTCTTATATTTTGTGGTAATCTAACTCTCTCATAGATATCAATATATTTTCACGTATGTGACCCAGAATAAATTTAATTCCCTTTGATTTCCTAGCATAAATATGTATAATTATTGATTAGTGGCTGCAAGTTTCAAAAACGAGGGCCACTTCACTCTAAACTCCATTTTTTCTTTCTTTCTTACTATTTTGATAGCGACTGCAATACATACTGGCGTTACGTAATACCGGTGCTGGTTACCAAAGCATATTGTTTCTGTAATAAGGCGGTGACCTGGTTTTTGGAGAATTACCATAAGAATAATGCTTACCTTTTTATGGGCATGATTTTTGACAATGGCAGAAGAAAAATCAAGCAAATATTTAAAAAAAAATTTCAGTGTTACTGAATGACATTATTTAAATGTCTTTATTATTTATTTTTAAGCTCCGACGCAAAAACGAAGGGGTGTTATAAATTTGACGTGTCGGTGTGTGTATCTGTCTATGGTATCGCACGTCCCGAACAAATGAACCATACTAAATATTGACTTTGACTTTGAACCGATTTTGATTTTTTTGTTAGCAAGATGAATATTAAGTCGGGAGTGTTCTTATTCTGTAAGATGTTTTGTATAAATATTTCCTTTAGAATTAACTGCTGTGTTGATAACTTTCTTGGTCTTGTTTCGGGATAAAAAGTATCATAGTATGTTATTCTAGCATCTTATCTGTTCAGTTACACAATTTCATATATATATATATATTTTATAATTGCCATAGGTAGTGATTTACGCTGCTCTAGCGAACCTTAAATATTTTAAAGAAACGGAAAAATGTCATCTCTCTTGTGGTGTGGGACTCAAACCCACGACCTTCACGTATCGTGCGCGAACCAGTAGACGCCAGACGTAGGGTAAGCCTGGCATCCGTCCGTTACCCCTTAGGGGAACCTGTGTAGAATCCTTAAGGGATCCCAATTCCTTACAACTACCCAGCGTTAGCAAAAAAAGCTAAATAGCTGGGTAGACTCTAGAAATACTAGTATCTTCTTGAATTTCAGAGTTTTAATTTTCTCTGGTGAACCTATGCATCGTTCCAGGTGGATGCGTTTGTGAATCAAACATCTACAGTATATGATTATGTGAGGAGGTGCACAGGTATTTCTTTTTCCTCCTAGCAGTGTCTGCAGACGTCAGAGTCACTCATTTCCCTATGAAATTGGTATCTTTTTAGTGGTGAGTAAAGTTTTAGAGCTCCTGGGGGGTGCTATATTAGTAGCAGGGGTTAAACCTTCAAGGTGAGGGCGACAAGTCCAGTAACATATTTATTATGCTATCCTTGTCGCTCTTAAACTAAGACCTTATTACCACTTAACATCAGGTGGGAAAAGGTCAATCTTGAAGAGTAATAGGTATTAAAAAAGTCTAACTGAATCACAGGTCCTTAGCCATGCTGTAGCAATTCTTCGGTTCACTGAGGTGTGTAGCCAGCCACAAGTAGTTTTGAGTGTCTTAAACCTGGTCGGTTCATTCAGTGATAATAAATAAACGATTCCAGGCTTAGTTCAAAACAACCTAACCTAATTTTAACTTGAAAACGAATATAAACAATTTACTTGACGAACGTGGAATTTGTGTACCCAAAGTGGTCTACAAACAAACAAATATATGTAATGGGAGGAGGTTAGTAGGGGTTTGTTGGGATAATTGTAATTTTATTAGAGGTAACTTTGCTTTTCAGTTCATTTCTCGCAATAAATAATCCAAATATTGAATTTGTAAGGAACGTATGTTCTTTACTAAAAGTGGAAGTACTTCCGCCGAGCTAGGTGTTATCTGCTCGGGGACCAAGGCCCTACTACCATTCTTGGTTTGTTGTATATATACTTAGTGGCGACGAAAACTCTGATATCGCGATGTAGGATATCGATGTCACACATTACGTATGGAGCGTTGTTTACTACGCCAATTCTGCTGACGCTGTATTTGTGTCGACTTGTAGGTCATGTCGTAGGTCGGCACAAATTCATGTATTTTTAACCCCCGACGCAAAAACGACGGGGTGTTATAAGTTTATCGTGTCTGTGTATTTGTGAAATGACGGATTTCCTAGATTTTTATTATCACAACCCCCTTAATATAGGTATTAAATGAAAGGGCTTTTTTCACACTTTTTTGTGTCAGGGGTTTTTGAAATTTTAGCTTTTGTAAATCTGTATACATATTATATAAAAATTAACCCCTATTTTTCTTGGTCACGCAATCAAGTCGTGTACGGCTGGACCAATAACTCTTTCTTTTTTTTCGTAGATATGAGTATATGTATTTATAACACAACATATAACATAATTGGCTACTTGACAGTTTTTGAAAAAGTATTGTAAAATGTGCGCCCGTTCATTTTATATCCCAAGCAATTTGATTTATCTAGAAATAATCTAAATAACCAGAGAAAAATAAGATTTTGTGTAACACATTTAAAAAGCGCGCGAAAACGCCTAGTCGCGTCATTGTTGCAATTATGACGTCAACGTCCAAGACAACGAACCGATACGCATAGGAACGACTTAATTAAGATAAACGGAAAATGTTTCAATAAATTCTTTATACGATTAGAGACACAATAATTTAATTTAATCGGTAAAATAATCATTGTTTCGCCACATTAAAATAAATAACTTTCGCCGACAGCTGTCATTTCCGAATTGCAATGGTGGTTTCCGTTTCGGTTCTTTTGTTCCACAGATAAAAAAAGTAAAATTTATTTTGCAAAAATAAAATACTAACTATGCTTTTAATTAAAAAGTAAAAATGTAAAATGATTACTTAACTAATAAGCTAACATATCTAACACTTTTCATATTTTATTGTTAACACTGTCAAGTAGCCAATTAGACATTTTAAGAGAGGTAGGGCATAGCGATTTATCGCTTGAACTGGAGCAGCCCGACTGGTGAAATACCTCCACCTTACAGAAGACCGTAGCCAAATAACAATCACTTCTGTGTTGTTGTGTTTCTGCGTGTGAGTATGGTTTCCAGAGCTCCTGGGGGGTGCTGCGTTAGTAGCAGGGGTCAAGCCTTCAAGGTAAGGGCGATAAGTCCAGTAACAGAATAATTATGCTGTACTTATCACCCTTAAGCTAGGACCTCATTACCACTTAACATCAGGTGGGATGAGGTTAATCTTGAAGTGCAATATAAAAAAAAGACATGTTTCAAATTGCCGCGATTAATTGAAAATCAATATTTGAATGCTCGATTCAATAAAGAATCGATTTTAGTATGTTCTATTTAAATCGATTCAGACATCGATTTTTTATAGTCATGTTACATGTCAAAAAAAAGATAGATAAAAGTGCTCCCTCACCGAGAGCATTCGCGTGTAATGTAATATTACAGATGCGACTTTAAGCATTACATTACAAACTACCTGATCGACGAACTTGCCTGTAATTTTACTATTATCCAATATGTTGTCCAATATTTATTATACTTATTATTTTAGTTAAATTTGCGGGCATTCCGATCTAGTGCATTCTATTATGTCAGACGAAGCGGCCATTGTTGGCGTTCCAGCAACTTAATTGTATTACAAAAAGGTATATAACAATGTATTATAAATAAAGCTACAAATTGTAAATTTATTTGATGACCTCTAGCCTAGAGGCGATTGGACCGGATTTCAGCGTCGCGCCTTATCTGAGGTTCGATTGCCGGTCGAGTCAATATGGAAAAGCGTACATTTCAATATGGTATCGGGTCTAGGCGTCGTAGAAACGTCCTTGTTTTTGATTTCTGTAACAAGTGCTTTAGCTACAAACTACTTGATTAAAGCAATGTTTGTGATGTCCCATATTAATATTTATTATTGATACAAGGTGTGTAAGAAATATTTCACTCCGCCAGAAACAAATATGGCGTCATAGAAAGCCGTAAAAGTGGCGAACTACGTTTCGCTGGGAATACAATAACCAACTCATCAAGGTACACACTTGCAGTTGGAAATTAGACCGTATGCATACGGCATAAGTGCGGTGCAAAGTCCAAAGAGTGTGGTCTCACGTGCTTTTGTGTGTACAATGAAAAATACTGGGATTGTGAACATTCGATGTGTCGCTCCCGAGGGACAGATACTACCCAAGCTGGGGTGGCTATGGGTAGATCGTAACACAGGACACGTATGAACGATATGGTGCCATAGCAACGATTTGATTAGGGAAATTAAGAGAGGTAGGTCATAGCGATTTATCGCTCTGACTTATAATTTTTTTACTTATATTATGTCGTATTTGAACAGTTTTTAAAATAAAGATTTTAAACAAAAAGCATAGAAAAAGGTGTACTAACAAAGGTTTTTATGTAACATTTGTAAAAAGTATGCGTTGGCTGATTTATTTATGGTTACCAAAACGACTTCCTGGCTATCCTAACTTTGACAAAACCTTGGACACTTCACTTAAGTTCCGCGGGTAGCATCCGAAGTTCGCTCACGTAAATATCCGCTGACACATTTATTCGGGAAGGGAGTGAAGTGAATTTGAGACCCTTTGAGGTCTTAGTATTGGATTTGGAGTGTATTTTTCAATTATGAAGTATTTATAGTAGACTAGCTGTGCCCTATCTCCCCTAATATACAAAACAAAAAGTAGTCTATATTTAAATAGAGCTATATTTGTGCCAACTTTCATATCTCTAACTTAAAAAATAAACATTTTCCCATATAACTTTCAAAGGTGGCATTCCCCCCCCCCCTTTACTTTCTAACAAAAAGTAGCCTATTTCATCAAAATCGGTTAAGGGGTTTAAGCGGGAAAGCGTAACAGACACACAGACAGACAGAGTTACTTTCGCATTTATAATATTAGTAGGGATTGCGCTCCTTTTATTACAAGCTATTAATTAATTTTAGTTTTGTATGTAGCATGTATGTTAGAAACAGAAAAATATTATCTCCCCTTTCGGAGCGGGAATTGAACTCACAACCTTCACGTATTGCGCGTGCTGCTCTTACCGACTGAGCTAAACGCAAGTTATCATAGGCGATGAAATTTTTCTGCTGTATCAACCGTTAGCCTCCGGTAAGTGCCCTCTGCCGAATATGTTTATAACTACATACTTATCGGCCCGTTGGTAAGAGCAGCACGCGCGATACGTGAAGGTCGTGGGTTCAATTTCCGCGCCGCAAGGGGAGATAAAATAATTCTGTTTCCAATATGTAAAGTTCGCTAGAACGGCGTATAGTACTATAATAATAAAATCGAGCATGTATGTTGACAAATCATGCAAGGAAAAATTGACCCAGTTCCGTTGGGCCGATTGAGCTGAAATTCGGTATACTTGCGTAACTTGGATGACATTCATAGAAACATATGATCCTGTAGAAAAATTGAACTAAATTTTTTATAAACCTTCATAATATTGTGATATAGAGGTGGATAGAGCGAATCTTAGCGAAACTATAAAAAAAACTTTCCTTAATAAACCACTGGGCGACTCTCATAAATCTCGCTCAAAAGTACTAGGGACGCATAGCACTAGTGGAGCCCAGTAGCGCATACCTGGTTTACGTATACGTTCATAAACATCATCTTCAATACTCAATATTTTTATTGCATCTTTAGTGTTTACAAGGTGGTAACTAAAAATTAGATCACTAAATACTTTTTACACTGCAATTAGAGAGAGGACGCTCACTTTTTAACAAAGCTAACACGATCCTTGATATAAACATAATTAACAGAAAGAAAACGAAAATAATTTATACATTGGAAGTTATTATAGCTTTAATTATAATTTTTATATTCTTAGTATGGAAATAAAGTCACTTCTCTAAAAAAAAAAATATTACATTATTAAGTATATTTATGTGTTAAGCCCTAACAGACCATAAAACCATCTTTTCCTTTAAGAAACATTAAGCAATTCTCTCCGAAGTACTAGGGAAGCATGACAGAAGTGGAGCCGAGTAGTAAACGATCCTGATAGTAAGTTAAATCCACGAAGACGCGGCACACTACGTTTTATCATGGGCCCCCGCGGTGCATGAGGGGTGGGCGAGAGGCGCGGTGAGTTTTTGCCAGACCCCAGTTACCCCGTAACCTTCTGTCAATGTATCTAGAGTAAGCACCCATTGTTAATTAATATGTTTTATAGAGGATGGGTGGGCGCATCTTCGTGAATTGAACTATCCTTATACCGACTACAAAAACTCATAGATACATCTCGCTCAGAAGTACCAGGGACGCATAGCACTAGTGGAGCCTCGTATTAGACACCTGGTTTGGTATACGTGGGACCTGGTATACGTTCATAAATATCATCCTAAGCCTATTAAAAAAAAGCATCTTTACCTATGCCTCCTCTACACGTAGACAGATTCATCTGCAGATGGCATCGCCAATCAAGTCAATCATCCCCTCTACATGTCAGCGGACGCGATGCCATCTGCAGACGAATCTGTCTACGTGTAGAGAAGGCATAAGAAACATTGAGAAATTGGCATATATCTTTCCCTGAAGTACTAGGGAAGCATGACAAAAGTGGAGCCGACCTAATACTTTGATCTCGAATCATTTAACAAGAATTATCACGGCATCAAAAAAGGGAAAATTTTAAAAATTGTTAATTATTACATACAAATAATAATCAATTTATTTGTCGAGCTTGCTAGCAAGCCTCAACTAGACTAAAATCTTAAATTTTTGAAGCGTCCGTTTATCTTTTAATCTAGCAACCGCCCGCGACTTCGTACCTACGCGTAGTATTTACTCTATTCTAGCAATTAATTTAGCTTATGTTATTCAAGCTGAATGTAGATTTTCAAATGTGAAAGAATTTTTGAAATCGGCGCAGTAGTTTTCGAGTTCATTAATTACAAACACACACACACAAACAAATCTTTCCCAGTAATAATAAAAGTGTGGTTTATTAAAACGTTCCTCGATTTAGAAACATCATAATTCAGAACTAAATTAAGCCCAAACTTTCACAAATATTAATAAATATTCGTCGTATGTTGCGTGGGAAAATTCAGAGCCAGAAAAATACCTGGATTCCGACAATAATTTCTTACAAACAATTTGCTTGGTGAAACTTGGAAATATCTTTTACATAACAGGAAGAAGTTACCTCACAAAAGTTTTAACAAAAGTAAGGAACTATTCGTGTAACAAAGAAGGTTCGTAACGAAATCTGAAGAATTGGCTACTTGACAGTGTTAAAAATAAAATATGTAAAGTGTTATATATGTTAGCTTATTAGTAAAGTAATAATTTTACATTTTAATTTTTTAATTAAAAGCATAAGTAGTTAGTATTTAATTTTTGCAAAATAAATTTTACTTTTTGTATCTGTGGAACAAAAGAACCGAAACGGAAACCACCATTGCAATTCGGAAATGACAGCTGTCGGCGACAATTATTTATTTTAAAGTGGTGAAACAATGTTTATTTTACGGATTAAATTGAATTATTGTGTCTCTAACCGTATTAAGAATTTATTTAAACATTTCCCGTTTATCTAAATTAAGTCGTTCCTATGCGTATTGGTTCGATGTCTAGAACGTTGACGTCATAATTGCAACAGTGACGAGACTTGGCGTTTTCGCGCGCTTTTTAAATGTGTTACACAAAATCTTATTTTTCTCTGGTTATTTACATTTTTTTCCAGATAAATCGAATTGCTTGGGATATAAAATGAACGGGGCACATTTTGCAATACTTTTTCAAAAACTGTCAAGTAGCCAATTAGTGTTGTCTAACTATCGAGGTTTCGCATCTAAATTTACGGTCCTATAGTATCGATACTATCGATTGATCTGAACTAGGCAATAGTATCGAATGAGTGCATTAACATCGAAACCATAGATAATGTCAACTATATCGATACTATTTGGTAGTCCACCAAATTAACAATAGAAGTAGCTGTTTGGTAACAGTAATTTTTATCTTTTTTATTGTAGTGCAGTATATTGGCTCCTCCCAGCCTGATGGTAAGCAAGAAAGAAACCCACATCGCGATGACAACGGATTTGATATCAAAATATCCTATCCGTTAGCATCGCTATACTGGCCCGCAAGATGTTTCTTCACGCTCCTTTTGAAGGAATCCATGTCAAAGGAAGGAGGAAACACATGAGCCGGCAACGAGTTCCACTTCTTTATGGTCCGGCAAAGATAAGAGTTACCGAAATTTTTTGTTCGTGATGGAATATTTTCCACGGTGAAGCGATGAGATCGTTGGCCGGCTCTTGTGGTTCTGTGTAGGAAAGGAGGGAGGGAGGGGGATATTATTAACGAGTCGATATCCCAAAATGATCGATATTTACGATAGATACGTATGATCCCGGTTTGTTTTTTACAAACTTGACAATATGAACAAACAAATAAGTTACAATTAAGTATAGTATTTCTGAAGTTCTGCGCATAAATACATTCCAGCGATTTATTTTTATTGATTTATTTTATGCATGTAATTCATAGATTAATCGCTCGAACTGGAGCAGCCCGATTAGTGAAATACCTCAACCTTACAGAACACCGCAGCCAAATAACAATCACTTCTGTGTTCATGGGCGTACGCAGGGTGGGGCAGGGGGGGGCAGCTGCCCCCCCCTGGATAATGTTGACGTCCCTACTAATTATGTATCTTATCTAGTACTTTTATTGTACATAAATATTAATAAACGCATTTTTCGCCATTTCTTTGCGATACAATAAATTACACGCGGCGCGTTCGTTAGATACCTACCTACGACAGCTCGCTTGCAGCGGCGCCGCGAGGCCCGCCCGCGCCTGCACGACACGAATATTACCGAACCTAACCGAGCGACATCGAGTGCCGCGAAATCGGGAGAGAGTAGGTACGAGCTAGTGCTGCCGGATAATCGATTATCGATTAATCGATTATCCCCCCTTCAAATAATCTAATAATCGATATGACAATCGATAGTATCGATACTATCGATATAATCTAATATATCGTTACTTATTTTTATTTTATTTTATTTAGATTTAATCGTCATTCATATAATGTCTTCTTAGACATAACACATTCAAAATGAAACCGTGAAAACGTTATTTATACCCAACTTTTTATTTATAAAACGTGATAGCTAAGTTTCTTGGTACCTACCTGAACTGTACCATCATGGCGATACTATCTAAAAATAATTGCAAATTAATCGATTAAATCGATATAATCGATTATATCGATAGTATCGCTTTCAACTTGATATTGATATTCTGAAAGCGGGCGGAACACCAGTACTGAAAGTCCTTCAGAAGCTATTTAATTCCTCCTTGCTCGATGGCAAAACGCCGGAGGCATGGAACAGGGGTGTTGTGGCCCTGTTCTTTAAGAAAGGTGACAAAACCTTACTGAAGAACTACAGGCCCATAACACTGCTGAGCCACGTCTACAAGTTGTTCTCGAGAGTCATCACGAATCGTCTCGAACGCAGGCTTGATGACTTCCAGCCTACCCAACAAGCCGGTTTCCGAAAAGGCTATAGTACCATAGACCACATACACACGCTGCGACAGATTGTACAGAAGACTGAGGAGTATAATCGACCACTATGCTTGGCGTTTGTGGACTATGAGAAAGCCTTCGATTCCGTCGAAACATGGGCGGTTCTTAGATCTCTTCAGCGATGCCGTATAGACTATCGGTACGTCGAGGTACTGAAATGTCTGTACAATAACGCCACCATGTCAGTTCGAGTACAGGAGCATTGCACGAAGGAAATTCCCTTAAAAAGAGGGGTAAGACAGGGAGATGTCATATCCCCGAAACTGTTTACCACTGCTATGGAAGATTCCTTCAAGCTCCTGGAATGGGAAGGACTTGGCATCAACATCAACGGCGAGTACATCACTCACCTTCGATTTGCCGACGATATAGTGGTCATGACAGAATCGTTGGAAGATCTAGAACAAATGCTCGGTAGCCTCAATAAAGTGTCTCAACAAGTGGGTCTTAAAATGAACATGGACAAAACAAAGGTCATGTGTAATGTGCATATTGCACCCACCGCACCGACTGTTGGGAACTTTACTCTTGAAATTGTAGACGAATATATTTACCTAGGACAGGCAGTCCGTTTAGGTAAGTCCAATTTTGAGAGAGAGGTCAGTAGACGGATCCAACTCGGCTGGGCAGCGTTCGGTAAACTACGAAATGTCTTCTCGTCCAACATCCCTCAGTGCCTTAAAACAAAGGTGTACAACCAGTGTGTGTTACCAGTGATGACTTACGGCTCTGAGACGTGGTGCTTCACAAAAGAACTTTTTAGAAGGCTCAAAGTCGCTCAGCGAGCTATGGAGAGGTCTATGCTTGGCATTTCTCTACGTGACCGAATCAGGAATGAGGAAATCCGTAGACGAACTAAAGTTGCTGACATAGCCCGTAGGATTAGTAAGCTGAAGTGGCAATGGGCTGGCCACATAGCACGAAGATCGGACGGTCGATGGGGCAAAAAGGTTCTTGAGTGGAGACCACGTACCACCAAGCGCAGTGTGGGACGGCTACCTACCAGATGGACCGACGACCTAGTAAAAATAGCTGGGTCTCGTTGGATGCAGGTGGCAATGGACCGGTCGCGCTGGAAATCGGTTGGAGAGGCCTATGTTCAGCAGTGGACAGTAACAGGCTGAAATGATGATGATGATGATAGCTTATAAAAAATCTGATTAGCCCCCCCCTGGCCCAGAACCTGGGTACGCCCATGTCTGTGTTGTTGTGTTCCTGCGTGTGAGTAAGGTTTCCAGAGCTCCTAGGGCGTGCTACATTAGTAGCAGGGGTCAAGCCTTCAAAGTGAAGCCGACAAGTCCAGTAACAGATTTGTTATGCTGTAGCTGTCGCCCTTAAGCTAGGATATCGTTACCAATTTACATCAGGTGGGATGAGGTCAATCTTGAAGTGAATTATAAAAAAAACTGCATCACTGGCACCCACGGGAACCTTGGAAACCAAGGTAACACCTACCTGTGTATTATCTTAAAATTATGTCAATTCTCATGTGCCGTTACCAAAAGTAGACAACACTAACTACTTGCCATTTAACATTAAAAAAATTATGTCAAGTACGGAACAAAAACGCTCTTCAGGCTTTAGCACTACGCCCTAAATTGAACTTAATTTCTTCCTCTCACGACCCAATTCCGATAGTAATTTAATTATTAAGGCTTTAAGCCTTGGGTGCTCTTGTATTGGACTTTTCTTTAAGATAATTAAATATGAACGAGATCAAGTCACTTCCTCGAGATTGACCCGAGTGATGCCCGGTTTAAATATTTTACGATTCGTAATGTGTCCAAATTGGTATAAACGACTACGAGTCGTTAATACCGTTCCATAATTTATTTTCCATACCAGCTGTCATCAGTCGTCAGCTGCAGGCCTAGCATACGCAATATGTCAAATTTATCGCATCAGACGACAAAAGTTTCGATACAGTTGATTGGCTAATAGCACACTGCACTCGTATTTACAGCCAATCAGCAGCTGACGCACTGACTTCAATCGGTTTTTGATGTTTGTAAAGAGCGCGATAAAATTAAGTCGCGTTGCGTATGCTAAGCCTGTAAGTCGTTTTTAGTTTACTTTTCGTATAATTTTTTACTATTCGTAAAAAGAACGGATTGTTTTAAAATATTGGAACCAGGCTTTAGTTCCCTTTAGTTATCTTCACTTTCTTAGTTAGACCAGTTATTACCTTACAGGAAATATAAGCGTGTAATCTACTATATAAAAATAAGTCGGGTTTCCTTCCTGACGTTATAACTCCAAAACGCACGAACCGATTTTCACGGTTTTGCATTCGTTGGAAAGGTCTCGAGCTCCGTGAGAGGAAAAATTTCAACAGAATAGCGGGAAAGTCCTCTAAGGCAAAACGAAGTTCGCCGGGACCGCTAGTATAAAATATAAATATTGGATCATCACATACATTTTTTTTCAAACTGGAGCAGCCCGACTGGTGAAATACCTGCGTTGCGTTCCTGCGTGTGAGTAAGGTTTCCAGAGCTCCTGGGGGGTGCTACATTAGTAGCAGGGGCCAAGTCTTCAAGGTAACAAGTCCAGTAACAGATGTATTATGCTGTACTTGTCGCCTTTAAGCTTTTTATTAGTTAAGTGTTATATATTTTGTGAAAATCTAACTGTTACCAAATAGAAAATTTAAGTCACCTACCCTATCCTTGAAAGGCAATTCTCGAACTCGGTCTTATTCCCATGGGAGCTATGGGAACTCTGAATTGTACCTACTCTAACAAAGTTAGTCCCGCTGGTTTTATGACAAAAGTATCAAGTAATTGCTACTTAAAATTAAGTGCAAGCTTGCTGAACTTAAAATGGTGGGGGAATGTTCCGAGTTGGAATACGAATATGTATTAAATTGAATAAATTCGCATATATGTATAAAAGCGAAAAACTGCTCACTGACTGACTGACTTATTAATTTAATACGAAATGAAAGAAAGTTTATTAATGTCCCGTTCCAATATTTGAAAAACAATCCGTTCTAGTTACGAATGGTAATAAATTATACGAGGCGTAAGTTATAAACTACCGACGGACGACTGATGACAGCTGTATGGAACGGTATTATTCAACGACTTATACTTTTCTAGCAATAAATATAGACGGTAGGTTTTACCCCTCTCTCCCTAATATACCCCCTAAAGGGGTAAAACGGGGTTCGGAAGTTTGTCCAATGATTTTGAAGTAAAATATTTGAATTGCAAAATGTATGTTCTTTGGATTATTGTTAGAAAAAGTAAACTCTAATGTATCTTCAGGAATTACCTATCTTTTGGCGTTAAAACCACCACCAGCTATCCATAAGACATTCTGAAAATTCCTCCGGATTCCCCTTTACCCTTGTGGGCTTACCACAGAGAGCCACGTGCTCTCCGCGGTTCAGCTCGGGATCCGTCTTCGCTTCTCCCTTTATCCAAGGCTGGGTGGCAAGGTCAGCCTCAAAGCACCAAACCACAGGTTCACTGAGCCCCCCATCGCGACAAGATGCAGAACCCAGCGAGGGAAAAATATTATCGATTCGAGTGGATAGCGATTTATCGCTTGAACTGGAGCAGCCCGACTGGTGAAATACCTCCACATTACAGAAGACCGCAGCCAAATAACAATCACGTCGGTGTTGTGGTGTTCCTGCGTGTGAGTAAGGTTTCCAGAGCTCCTGGGGGGCGCTACATCAGTAGCAGGGGTCATGTTTTCAAGGTAAGGACAACAAGTCCAGTAACAGCTATTATTATGCTGTACTTGTCACCCTTAAGCTAGGACTTCATTGTCACTTAAAATCAGGTGGGATGAGGTCAATCTTGAAGTGCGATATAAAAAAAAACTGAAATACCAATAGGTAACCTCAAGGGTATTATAAAACCCTTTTTGGTGGGGGAAATGCTTGGCGCACCGTACCGTCACCCGAAGGAGGTGACGGCGTGTGGGGGACTCTCCTGCCCTAAGAAGGGCAGGCTTACCCACTAAAACCCCCCGGGGACCTCATCGCCTTAATGGTAATGCTGTGGGAATTTTTGTGAAACCACCACAACATTCTCACAACATCTCAAGGGTAAACCTAGGACCTTTTGTAGTAATTATTTATTTATAGATCTCAGAAACTTGTACGAACGATATAATTTTAGCTTCGCTTCTACAAACATCATCAAAATTAACCGAAAGATAAACTTGCCAAAGACAATATTGGATGTGTGATTACTCTGGAGATGAATAGCAAATGAAGACGAGACTTCTCATTTAACATTGAAAGAGTAAAATTGTTCTCATTTCTGATTCGCACATCTAAGTTAAAAATATTGGGCGCTTAAGATAATGAATTATTTTAAGAAAATATCATCCTGTCGCCCAGGCATAGATTTAAGGGTCATATATATTTTTTTAATAATTTATTTATTGACTTAAAACCATACACAATAGCATACAGAACAGTTGTACAAAATATTACCAATACAAAAAATATTAATGCGATTGTCGGTAGAACAAAAATTTCTAACTCATTGCAAAGTTCAACCACTAAAGCACTTATATTTTTATGAAATTTTCAAAAGGCAATTTTGCACTTACATATTGTCTAGTTTATTATAGGTAGCTGCGATAATGTTATAAAACATTGGTTAATAAAAATGGGCTCTTACAAAATAGACGATAACTTAAATAACAGGAATCTATGGATCTAGAATTTCTTACTTCAAATCGAATTGAAAATAGCGTTATATGTTCAAACAACAAAAGTTCACTATACTACCTAGGATAGTGAAATTTTGTTGTTTTGAAATGTGGAAATGTCGAGTTTCTTGCCGGTTCTTCTCGACATAACAACATTCCGAACACGGCGGTAGAACACTGAACTTGTACTGACGATTCATAAGGTAAGTTGTAATGCTTACATTAATAAAGGTATGTATCCTTTTTAAATTCCTACCAAAAGATAAATATGTCCCATCCAATTACTAACAGCTATTTTCAATTGAAACACATTTATGCATTTCAAAAACATAACATTATTTATGCAAAAAATTAAATACGTATCTATTAACTCCCGATCTATCGTTTTATCTTCAGTAATGAAACCTTTCGCTTATTCGTTTTAGGTTCGTGTAAGCAAGACACTCTATCGGCAATAATTATTTACTCTTTATTTCGGAGACACAGAAAAAACGATCAAAGATTCCCCAATCCGGAATTAAAGTCACGTTCGTATTTTCAGTTGGGCTCCAGACAACTTTTATTCTAGTCTTTCTCGCGTTCCTGGTAAATTGTTTAACAAAGCTCCTGTGGAAATAGTCGAATGTAAGGTTGGGTCCCGTTACGTCACTGACAGTAAGTGGGAGCTGGAGTTTATGTGACAAATGTGGAAAGTAACTTGGTATTTAAAAGGTAGTCTCGTTTTACAAAGGCTCGTAAGGGTTACTTTAATATTGAACAGTTGAAAGTGGTAAGTGTAGAATTCAGGAGCGGGGTTCGTTTGGGAAAACAAAACTTGCATTTAAAATAATTTATCGGGTCAAAACGCGACACCATTTTTATTTAGAAGTTAATACGAACTACTTACTGCCCGACGTTTCGGTTTGGTTACACCAAACGTGGTCAGCTCGTGACCACGTAAATGATTAAAATGGAACGCGAAAGTCTTAAAGTTTATACAAAACTTGCTTGTCTGAAGAATATTATTATTTACGTCTAAATAATATTTATCTGAAGAGTATTTCCAACTGTTTTCCACTGAAGTGAACTGTGTTGTGACATTAATTTTAAATTACCTCCTAATGTTCTCATCTACCTTGTACAAATACCTAGTCGCTAATGGCAGGAGCAGGTTTTTAACATTGTACAACTAGTGACCAGGGGACAACTTTCACGCTGAGCTAGACTAAGCCTATACATAAATAATAAATAAATAATAAATATATTGGACAACATCACATACATTGCTCTGATTCTGTGGTAAGTAGCTATAGCACTTGTGTTACAGAAATCAGAAACAACGACGGTACCACAATACCCAGACCCAAGACAATATAAAAAAGTTCGTTTCCTATATTGACCAGATCGGGGATCAAACCCGGAACCTCAGAGATGGCGCCACGCCAAAGTCCGGCACGCTTGCCTCTCGGCTACGGAGGTCGTCAAATCCTATACTACTACTACTGGTCCTATACTTATTACACTAAGCTTATTTACGTCTAAATTAATTATAGCATTGAAACTTACACCCTAGTATTGTATACAACTAATTATTCTGTTAACAGTACCTTTTGAATGTTGCTTTGGATGTTGAACAGAAAGTTGCTAAGTTTTGACCTAAATGCGTCGGTGTGTCTTTATTCTTATTCATGTAAAAAAAACATCTTCACTATCCTTACTAATATTATAAATCGTAAAGTGAGTTTGTTTGTTTGTTCCGCTTTCACGCCGTAACTACTGAACCGATTGCTTTGGAATTTTGCAGACGTAAAGTTAAAAGTCCGGATTAAATAAAAGGGTACTTTTTATCCCGGAAAAAAATTGATATTCTCGAGGGAAAACAAAAATATAGTTTGCTTGATGGATGGATTGGAGATGGCGCTGTTTTGTTTTATCGTCTTGAGGTATGCGATAGATGGCGCTGGGTGTTTTTTAAAATACGTAAGAAGTGGAATGATACCTGTAGCTCATACACTTATTCGGTGCACTTTTCGACTCATTTACTTACTTGCTGTTGTATCTTTATTTACAGTTTTTCCCTTTTTTTGGTTCCTACCATTTTACATTGAAATGTGTATGTTGTGCTTTATACCACAATATAAACGAATTCCACGCGGGCGAAGCCGCGGGCGGAAAGCTAGTAAATAATAAATAAAGGCGCCAGACAATGACACCAATCACCAATCACCTGGTCTCAAACGAAGGTTTCCCCTTGTACTATGAGCACCAGACGACGGACACTAACTGGGGAACAATTTAGGAAATTTCGTCTTCCAAATTGACCTGACCGGGAATCGGAACCTTTCGCGCTTTGGCCGCCCCACCGAGGTCGTCAAAAAATAATAATAATTATATTGGAAAACACCGAAAACCATCACTCTATCTTTTAGTAAATAGCTAGAACACTTGTGTTTCAGGAATAAAAAAAATTACGTGACGTGAGAAAATATCGTTTTCTTTATTGACTTGGAAATAGAACCCGGGACGTACGACGTCCCGTGTTTACTTATTTCTGGTGATTTTATATTAACTACACTATACTTGTCATTCCGTTAGAAATATCAATGTTTTGTATATTCTCTAATAGTGAAGTCTAATTTATAGACTCTAAAGAAAACATTTTTTTTTATACTTCAAGATTGACCTCATCCCACCTGATGTTAAGTTGTAATGAGGTCCTAGCTTAAGGGCGACAAGTAGAGCATAATAAAGCTGTTACTGGACTTGTCGCCCTTACCTTGAAGCCTTAACCCCTACTACTAATGTAGCACCCCCCCAGGAGCTCTGGAAACCTTACTCACACGCAGGAACACAACAACACAGAAGTGATTGTTATTTGGCTGCGGTCTTCTGTAAGGTGTAGGTATTTCACCAGTCGGGCTGCTCCAGTTCGAGCGATAAATCGCTATGCCCCACCTCTCTTAAATAATTACAGATCATTTCCGAATTTTTCAGTCATCTACCATAAATATGTATATAATAATTTAATAATACATACATAACTTAAATACCAACAGCTGAGTGGAAAAACAAACTGGATTCGATTATTCCGCGTATCAATTCTATTTCCGATTCTTCTCGATAAAATCAGGAAATATCGTGCCCATGTTCGAGCCTAATCTTTAGGAGATCAACTCGAGGTTCCACTAATTGCTTTTAATTAAAATTTGTTATTCAAATCATGACAGCCTTTTCGCATTTCCAATAACGATTTCAATATTGGACAGACATCGACAATATTGCTACTTTGTTTAAATTTTATGAAGAATCAATTTTTTTAAAAGTCGATTAAAGTATAATACGACTTATTTTTAATGTTATTCATAATATTCCATAGTAACACACTTACCTAAATGACGTTAATCAGCTCTCTCAGCCACGTTGTGCTCAAACAGCATAATTGGCTACTTGACAGTTTTAGAAAAATAAGATTTTGTATAACACATTTAAAAAGCGCGCGAAAACGCCAAATCACGTCACTGTTGCAATTATGACGTCAACGTCCTAGACAATGAACCGATACGCATAGGAACGACTTAATTTAGATAAACGGAAAATGTTTCAATAAATTCTTAATACGATTAGAGACACAATAATTCAATTTAATCGGTAAAATAATCATTGTTTCGCCACAATAAAATAAATAATTTTCGCCGACAGCTGTCATTTCCGAATTGCAATGGTGGTTTCCGTTTCGGTTCTTTTGTTCCACAGATAAAAAAACTAAAATTTATTTTGCAAAAATAAAATACTAACTATGCTTTTAATTAAAAAGTAAAAATGTAAAATGATTACTTAACTAATAAGCTAACATATCTAACACTTTACATATTTTATTGTTAACACTGTCAAGTAGCCAATTGGACGACCTCCGTGACTGAGAGGCGAGCGGGCCGGACTTTGGCGTCGCGTCATCTCTAAGGTCCCGGGTTCGATTCCGTTTGGGTCAATATGATCAGAATCAGAATCAGAATAATTGTTTTTGATTTCTGTAACACAAGTGCTTAAGCTACTTACCATGGAATCAGAGAAATGTAATATTACATGAATAGGGATTGTCGACGACAGGATGTATAGATTTACAAACCTCTTTATATTATTTTATACTTTTTTATGCACATGTCACTTTTGACACATTTCGATTGTCGGCTGTTTATTTTCCGTCTGGTCACGTAAGCTTGTGGTTTTTAAGTTTTGTTATTTTATTTCATTTTTAATATATTTTTTACCATTTAAACCAGCTTTTATTACATACAGTCCACAGGGATATTAATAGTTAGGATATACTAATGTACTGCAATTTAAAACTTAAAATTAAAAAGCGTAAACCACTTTTGTATGCGACTGTAGTTACTCATTTTAACTGTTTCCGGCTTCTTGTAAAATTTGCAATAATGTCTCCGAGAGGTACTTTTGTGTCTAAATTATTTCGAGATTATCTGTTTCAAGGATATTCTGCTTTAATAAGCGTGTTTCTGTTGCTATGGATTTATCCGATTCGTCCATAAAGAGGGTAGATGATTGATATATATCTTCCCTATATTTTCTACATACGATGTACAAGATATACTTTTTGCACTATTACATCGCGCCACGATCATTAGGAGTGAAGAATTACGGGTAATTAATAAAAAGGAAAAAAAACACGCTTGTTAGCTCGCACTTAAAATTACAAAATAATTCTTACTTTGATTTATTAACACAACAACACTGGAGTGATTGTTATTTGGCTGCAGTCTTCTGTAAGGTGGAGGTATTCCACCAGTCGGGCTGCTCCAGTTCGAGCGATAAATCGCCTCTCTCAAAAAATAGTATAAAAAAATATATATAATAAAATAAAAAAAATAGTATAAAATAAAATAAAGTATAAAAAACTTAATATAAAAATCCGTTGCGTAGTTGTTAAGATCTAAGCATACATAGGGACAGTCAGCGTCATATAGTTCGTGATACTTAGGGTACTCAAATAAATAGACGCAACTAAAAAGTCAATAATATCGGTACACACAAAGTTTTCTTATTGTTGTCAACAGTTTTGTCGCTCAAAAAGTCGACACACCTAAAATGTCATATAAATCGGCTCAGTCAAACTGCCATAAATATGGTTACAGTCTTCCCGCCAATGGTATCCAAACGTTCTAAGTGTTCAAAAATATGAAACACATTAGAAAAATACGCCAGCATGAAACCTCATTACGCAATCGCGTATTGAGGATTCATGCTGGCTGATGATTTTCACACTAGATTTAGTGTTTGAATGTAATTCTATTATCTGTCAGTGTATGTCAACTAACCATCAACTACCCATCAGTCGTATCAATGTGAAGTGCAATATTAGAGACAGTGCAGTGAAATAGCCAAAATAGGTTTATTATGCGATTTGGATTTTTTACGTCTTTTATTACGTTCGAAAGTAGCTTTATCAGAACTGCTCAGTTTATCGTTAATACGGAATGTGTTCATTTCAGTTAGGTACACAAGTAAAATTAAATACGAAATATACCTAATAACTCATATTCATTATCATTGAGGTTAACATCTATTTAGCTGTAGCTGTTTATTGCTTATATTTTTTTAACATACCTTGAGACATATCGTCCGTATTGAAAATTCAAGTTTCTAGTTTTGTCTACAAGGAAGCTATAGGGGATCGAAAATGGCCTGAAAAGGATGGTACGGCCGTGCCGGTTTTTTTTGCTTGACTTGGTCCTCCCCACTGCCATGCCCCCAGATATCATAAATGGCTATGCAAGAAATTCTGAAGTTCTATACAAAACAAAAGAGAAGTCTATGACGTCGGGCTTAAAATGAAAAGGACAGCAGTAGTTTCTATCGCTTTCACTTTGTGTTTACATTTTTTGAAACTAATTGATGAGGAAAATAATATTTAAAAAGTATAGTAGTAAGGTTTATTTTTCTAATGTGTTTCATATTTTTGAACACTTAGAATGTTTGGATACCATTGGCGGGAAGACTGTAACCATATTTATGGCAGTTTGACTGAGCCGATTTATATGACATTTTGAGTGTGTCGACCTTTTGAGCGACAAAACTGTTGACAACAATAAGAAAACTTTGTGTGTACCGATATTATTGACTTTTTAGTTGCGTCTATTTATTAGAGTACCCTGAGTATCACGAACTATATGACGCTGACTGGACATACAGAAAAAGCGACTTTGTTTTATACCATGTAGTGATGTTAAAGACAACATCACATACATTGCTCTGATTTTATAGTAAGTAGCGAAAGGACTTGTGTTACAGAAATCAGGCACAAGGACTGTACACAACACCCAGGCACACAATATAGAAAAGTACGTTTTCTATATTCACCCGACCGGGAATCGAACTCAGGAATAATTTATTGTAAAACCAAGTGAAGATTCTATCATTATCTACTAAAGATACTTTAAATAAAATAATAATATGGTGTTTATGCGTGTTGGTTGCCACATACAAATTTGAATACATTTAGTATAAGTACAGTCGCCGTCCGATATATCGGAGCAGACAAAGTGACCAAATACTTCTGAACAGTTAAAAATTTCAAAAAGTTTCATACACCACAAGTTACCATTATTATCTTAACATTTATTACTTCAATAATATCTGAGCAGATGCCAATAACATGTGAACACTCATAACGTCAATATGTGTCACGCACGTCATGTGTCTCATTTAGCTACCTGTGTAGATGAGTGTTCAGATATTATTGGTTAGTTGTGTGTATAGAAATTATTGACTAGCATCTGCTCAGATATTATTGAAGTAATGAATGTTCAGATATTAATGGTAACTTGTGGTGTATGGAACTTTTTAACATTTTAACTGTTCAGAAGTATTTGGTCACTTTGTCTGCTCCGATATATCTGACGGCGATTGTACATATTTTTATACTATACTACTCGTGGCCCATGGATTTGTTCGCGTTATTCCGGTACCACGTATTCGTATTCTAAGTGTTCCATCAATCAGCCTTTACGTTGGAGCTCAGAGAAGTTATTCCACGTAGAAATATGGAATTTCAAATTACTGTTTCATGGTATTGGTGCAATTTGACATTCCATTAAGTAGATTCCATTCGGTCTAAAACCGGGTACCTTATTTGTCAGTCGTGCAGAATATTCGTTACGTTTCCGGAATCCGTAACTCTGGTACAGTGCAGTGAATGACAATGTGGTGTGTGAGCTGGCGGCGAACTGTAGTTATCAATTAATCAATCAAATCTTTTATTCATACAGATTACATGAGTAATACTTATGAATCGTCTCTATACAATGCAAATGAAGCTACCTCCGGTTCGGAACCTATAACTACCGAGAAGGTACCGGCAAGAAACTCAGCAGTTTTTTTATTAGAAAGAAAGAAAGAAAAAACATTTATAGGCACACATAGACACACAACTTTTGTACATATAGTAGGTACTTAGACAAGGTACATTTATGAACCAAAAGGTCTCAGCCTCAGCATGAGCTGCTACAGCGCAATGCCGCATCGGCACTGGTTTTCAGGCGAGACCATGAGTGGCGCAATATAAATGTATCAAAATGTTTGTTTGAAAACAGAACAAAAGAAAGAATAACAAATATACGTAGTTTTAGTTATAAGTATGAAAGAGGTCCTGCAATGCACAGTTGTTTTTCTTTTTTTGTGAAACAATTTAATGCGGTTCACAGAATACATCCATATACTAAGTTTCAACAGTATAGGTCTCATAGTTTCGGAAAAAAAATGCTGTAACATACGGACGGACAGACAGACAGACATGACTGCGTCCGATCGTCTATTTGTTACTGTTACTTAAATATAACGTTAATGTAAAATTTGTTATTAGTTATAAGTTTAGAATTCAAGTTTTCTTTTTGTTATTTAATTATAAGCTGTGAATTTAGTAAAATTAAAAAAATATATAAATAAAATGACGAATCTTTAATAGTTAAATTTTTCGCCATTTGGCTACGGATCCCTAAAATAGAGAAGGAAAGAGAGGGAAACAAAACAACTACTAACACTTATGCTACTGCAAGTGTTTTCCTCAATATGCTGTTGACATAATATAATGTGATAATGTGATTTATTTTATAGTAGGCCAAATGAGGTCTTAAGATTGGCTATTAATATAGCATCAAAAACGACATAATTGTATTAGGGTAAGCCTGTAAAGATTATGTTTGTATGCTTTTAAATAAAAAATAAATAAAAAGTATATATTATATCTATATCATTGATTCCAACTATACTGTGTACAATCGCGTGCTGCGGTGCTGTTAAGGTCTGAATTTGTCGATGAGACAGAGATTAACAAAGCGACCGCAAGATGGATGCGGCTTATTTAGGCTTGGCTGTTTATATTAGCGTGATGTTTTGACCGCGAGGAGTTATACTGAATGTTGTATTCATAAATAAATAAATATTCGACAACAACACATACATTGCTCTGATTGTAAGATAAGCAGATAAAGCAGTTGTGATACAGAAATCAGAAACAACGACGGTACCATAACACCATATTAATGTTATAAATGCGAAAGTAACTCTGTCTGTTTGTCTGTCCGGCTTTTACGCCTAAACCACAAAAAATATTTTGATGAAGATTTGGCAAAGGATAAACCTCTATAACGGACAAAGGCTACTTTTTGTTTTGATAATAAGAGTGAAGATAAAACCGTCCTTAAAAGTTCATATGGGAATATGTTTATTTTTAAGTAAGAGATATTAAATTTGGCTCAGATATAGTTAGAAATTTGGATTGAAATATGGAGTACTTCTTGTTTCAAATATTAGTGGAGATAGGGGTAAAACCATGAAAGTATGTAAGCCCTGAAAACGCTGTCGCTGGCATAGCTTATATGTAATAATATAAAAGCATTTTTATATTTTATATTGTTACACGTCGCACTAGTGAACTTCAAATATTTTAAAGAAATAAAATACGTATGTAGTTTTAAACTCATACAGCAGAAGGCACTTACCGTTGGCGGTAGGCAGCGGAGCCGCACAGCAGATCCGCTGCTGGGATCGGAGACGCCAGGCATGGTGTAAGCCTGGCGTCCGTTACCTCAGTCCCGAGGGAGCGTGCCACAAAATTGAAATTGAAGTATCGGTATTCTACTTCAATACTTAGTTTGTGAACGACAATATACAATTATACAGAATAGGTAGATAAACAAAATTTAAGAGAGGTAGGGCATAGCAATATATCGCACGAACTGAAGCAGCCCGATTGGTGAAATACCTCCACCTTACAGAAGACCGCAGCAAAATAACAATCACTTCTGTGTTGTTGTTTTCCTGCGTGTGAGTAAGGTTTCCAGAGCTCCTGGGGGGTACATTACTATTATTATTTACTCCTACATTAGTAGCAGGGGTCAAGTCTTCAAGGTAAGGGCGACAAGTCCAGTAACAGCTATTATTATGCTGTACCTGTCGCCCTTAAACTAGGACCTCATTACCATCACATCAGTTGGGATGAAGTCAATTTCGAAGTGCAATACTTATAAAAAAAACGAAATACCGTATCCATTCAACAAAATAGTTTTTGTACGCTCATCTAAATACAAATATACAGACAGGAGGCACTTCGTGATTACAATCGGAAACGAAACGCTGGAGCTTTATTAACGAAACGCGTCACCAATAATTACAGTAGCAGCGAAACGAAAATGTATGCCTAAGTAATTCATTTAATAGCTTTGGAGTTACAAAGTTTTTATTCAATATTTCGGTACTCTCTAATTGAAATTGAAGTATTGGTAATCTACTTCGATGCTTAATTTGTGAACGACGAATATAAAATTATACTAAATAGGTAGATAAACTATGGACAAAAACATTATTATTAGCTTAAATGAAATTTAAGAGGGTAGGGCATAGCGATTTATCGCTCGAACTGGAGCAGCCCGACTGATGAAATACCTCCACCTTACTATGCCGATTCTGCTTACGCTGTATTTGTGTCGACTCGTAGATAATGTCGTAGGTCAGCTCACCAGTAATATTATATAGTTTTTATAAGTCAAAAGTAAACATATATATAAACTTGCACGTTTACTATGTTAGCAGGTTGTTGTTCCATACAAATCAATACTGTTTTGTGTCGACATATGATTCATGTGTTGTCGGGGCTCGAGCAAGTCACATACGTACTGTTTAAATATTAAAAAGGTCGTGTTTAGTGTACCGGGGTACAGTAAACGCAAAACCAGTAAGATAATTATGGACAATTGAAAAAAAATACACGTACATACAGACACGCTTTACTTCCGAAGAGGTAGACAGAGATCACAATTTTAAGAGAGAGGCATAGCGATTTATCGCTCGAACTGGAGCAGCCCTAATGGTGAAACACCTCCACCTTACAGAAGACCGCAGCGAAATAACAATCACTTCTATGTTGTGTTCCTGCGTGTGAGTAAGGTTTTCATAGCTCCTGGGGGTGCTGCATTAGTAGCAGGGGTCAAACCTTCAAGGTAAGGGCGACGAGTCCAGTAACAGCTTTATTATGCTGTACTGGTCGCCCTTAAGCTAGGACCTCATTACCACTTTAACATCGGGTGGGATGGGAATATTGAAGGGCTATTTCAAAAACCATTGTAGAAGTTAATGTGACCTACTTACGGCCTGACGATTCGGTTGGGTTGCACTAATCGTGGTCAAGAGCTAACTATATGACTATGTTGAGAGGAGAAGTAAGTAGTTCGCAATGGGGGCTACCGCGCGTGAAAAATCCGCTAGATGACACTACGGGGGCGTGAGGTCCAACTGCTTCGCGATTGGTGATTAACATGTCATGGTGACACATCTGTCAATGTCATGTCAATTAACCAATCGTGTAGCAGTTGGACCTCACACACACGTAGTGACATCTAGCGGATTTTTCACGCGCGGTAGTCCCCATTGTACTTTAACTACTACAATATCAAGTCATGATGTCTTAAATAAAAGGGCCTCTTATTCAGGCAAACTTAGTATCTTTTGATGCTTTTTTAAATAGAACCCTTTTATTAATAAAACAAAAAATGTCTTTGCTACCTGTTCTTAAATGGGTCAGCGACTTACTCAGCCGTGTCAAAGTCACACAACCTTCCATGGGCTATAAACGACGGTGTGAGAAAAAATGTTCTCGCATACTAGAGCATGCTAAGTTTAAACACGCATTGCTTGCATTTATGATAATATAAAAAATGCATAGGGGGATAATAATTATGAATTTTATTGTTGGTTTTTGTTCACGCACGCATGCGTTCAATGGTTGCTGGTCACCTAGCAACCATTATTTTCATTATTTCTCGTTATTTCGAATCCATCAAAATTTTACCTCCGCAAAATGTGATTATTACGTTCTTTTAATTTTTCAATATAACAAGACCTAAATATTTGAGTTTTACATTGTGCAGTTGTCTATTTTGTCTCGGGCCTGGGTGTTGTGGTACCGCTTTTTTATATCTGCAACACAAATGGCTCGTTGGAATAATGGTTGTGGCTGCGGTTGGTTGTAGGTTCGATTCCCGGGACAAATATTTATGTAACGAATAAATTTTGATGTTGAATTTTTAACTTCGTTATTACAATGACGAAAAGTTTAAATTGTTTTTTCAATCATATCGTTACGACTCTTTTAAGATTTTATAAGCTGTGGCCGCGACTTCGTTCGCGATGACTACAATCACGAGCAATGAAATGTAGGTATATATATATATATATATATTTATATTGGACAACATCACATACATTGCTCTGATTCTGTGGTAAGTAGCTAAAGCACTTGTGTTACAGAAATCAGAAACAACGACGGTACCACAACACCCAGACCCGAGACAATACAGAAAAGTTCGTTTTCCATATTGACTCGACCGGGATCGAACCCGGAACCTCAGAGATGGCGCGACGCCAAAGTCCGGCACGCTTGCCTCACGGCTACGGAGGTCGTCGTGTAGTAGGTATACATGGACAGAATTTTAAATATTTGTACACTTTGAAAATTTCTAAAACAAATAGTCATCATATCAATACTTTGTTTGTAACCATCGCATGTCTCGAAATAAAGTACACATTTTGTCAAAAACATGGTCACTAATTGTTTTCAGGCATTTGGATATGTCGCAGGCATTTTGAATAAATCCGCCGTTTACATACGGCGTCGTCAGTTTAAAAACGAATGCTGGTTTGTAAAATGCCGAGGATAAAATGCCATTATGTATAATGACGCGGCAAATTGAAGTATAGCTTGACAAAGGTTGACCATACAATTTGATTTGCAAAGGACAGTATTATTGAAATTTATAAAACTAAAGAACTGTGAGTTTAATAGTGTTAAAAATATGTAATGTTTCAAATATATATGAAAGCCCTAGTAAATGACTTTCCTACTGTTTTATTTTTTAATGATTATAATATTATTACAAATGAGCTAGACATGGCGCTTCGCCGGCCGCTTCCGCGGCACGCTCGCTCGGCTTGCGCTTCACTTTATTCACTAAACTAACCTAACCAATGGAATCCTTAATTACTTCAATTAACTTTGGGTTAAGTAATTGATATTCAATAAAAGTCCTTTTTGTTACTTGAATATTTTAATGAAGTAGGTCTAATTTGTCCAAACAGTGTTTTATTCATGGTCACCCCAAAACTACAACAAACTGTTGTCATTTTGCCTGATTTTGCATTCGGCATATTACATATCAGCGAGCGTTTTTAAACTGACGACGCCGTATGTAAACGGCGGATTTATTCAAAATGCCTGCGACAGATACACGTTGAAAAGCAAAAATATGAAGCCAATAGAATTATAATATTAAGTAAACGATGTTATTTTACAAAAATGTAAACAATACCGTTTTATTACAATGTAAACCACAATTAGGTACTATGTTTTTTTTCTTTTATATGTATAGTTAGGTACACTCATAAAACTATAGCAGTTTTCACTATTTTGACAAATGTGTATTAATTTCAATAAGATGTAAACATTTATTTTTGTGCTACTTACTAATTAGTTATGATGAGGGTAGATAAAAGGCGGCAGGCGGTGGACTATTCAATGAAAAAAATGTGATAATATTTAATTATTTGTCGTTTGTCAATCAACTATCTCATGTCGACTTTGTGAAGGCAACGCTACGCAGAATTTCGTAGGCAAAGTTTTTGTAATAGGCGTTATTTTCTGAAAGTAATATCAGAAAGGTACCACATCGTCTCGCCATATTAATTTTGTTAATATTATTCGGAGTTACTGGAACGCTGAGTCTTCATTAATCAAATTGCTTGCTTTGCTTTAATGTTATTAAAAAGTTATAATATCCTCAGCCTAAATAAGGATTGATGGTTATTAGATTCACGTGAACAATAACTTCTGTGTTATATCATTTTCAAGGAAGAGAGTTTTTTGTGAATGAAATAGATTCACGCATGTTTAGGTTTACCAACAAAGAACAATGGCGGCGAAAGGATAATGTCACATGTTTATGAAAAAGTATCAACAGATGGCGTTGGTTCAAAGTTTGCATTTTTAAAAGCTGCATCGCGGTGACACTGTTTTCCTCCAACCTTATATATTATGCTGGGGATTCCGTAAAGGTGCAGAGCCTTCCAGCTCATACACAATCTCGGTGAAGATGAAAAGGCCATCTGCGGCCATCATCATCAGTTAGTAAGGAAAAAAATGCTATTAGTTCTAGCTTGGTCTCAAAAAATTGCTTTATGCTTAAAGATTTTTTCATTTCATATCACCTCATAGCAAGTTGATCAATGATCATGGTCCTTCAGAGTCGGATTTACTGAAGATTAGTATGATAACGTATATTCACAATCTCGCTTGATTAAAAGCATACCTCGACACCTGAAAAACAACGACAATACCACAACACCCAAACTCGAGATAATAAAGACAAGTCGTCTTCTATATTGACTGGATGAAGAATCGAAGCTCAGAGATGTATCAGTTATGGAAGAAGAGAAAGGCTTGAAATACGCCATTTGAAATAAATTTATCTTGTCACTGTGTGGCGGGTCTTACATTCCCTTTAATATGGTTGCAGTGATGGCTGGCACATACGTCATGCTTGTAAACAGGTGCCAGGGGACTGGGCTGTTCCAGCTTACATTAAAAATTACTTAATGCTTTATTCGCTCATCAAAACATAACTATATGACTTGGTCCAAAGTGGTCTACACACAGCAATAAGTTAGATACTGCTACTGTAACTAATCTCTTGTGTTTCTTACCGGTGTCTTCTCGGTAGATATAGGTTCCGAACCGGCAGTAGAATCACTTTGCATTGTATTATATGGCGATTCAAAAGTTTCAATTTACACTTGAGGAAAGAAATATTTGATTTGTTTTTAAAGACATTAAATTGGGCTTTGGTTGTCAGTTGTACTGGTATTTTTTATACTGTGGTTATGAGGCGTCAGGAGACTTGTATGCTTTGTTTTCTTAGCAATGAAGGTATATCTTACAACTACACAATCATCATCATAAATTTTTACATTCCTTTATGACGTAACAAAAGAGATGTCACAATCTCAACGCGACTCTAGAACCACGCAACAAAGAGTAAATTAGCTTGCTCAGTTGCGTTTTTAAGTTTCGCCAGTCCAATGCCTGGTTGGAATATTTTACGATTCGTAAAGTGCCAAAAGTGGCTATCAGTTTTTCTACGAGTCGTTAATTCTAATTTCTTATTTACTTTCTGTGCCGACCTACGACATGACCTACAAGTCAGCAGAATTGGCGTAGTAAACAACGCTCCATACGTAATGCGTGACATCGATATCCTACATCGCGATATCAGAGTTTTCGTCGCCACTAAGTATATATACAACAAACCAAGATTGGTAGTTGGGCCTTGGTCCCCGAGCAGATAACACCTAGCTCGGCGGAAGTACTTCCACTTTTAGTAAAGAACATACGTTCCTTACACTTTCTATTAGCAGCTGTCATCAGTCGTCTGTCAGTCGTTTTTAGCTGAAGCATAGTATAAATTATTACTATCTGTAACTAGGATGATTCGTTTTTCTAATATTTGAACCGGGCATAAATCAATAATAAAACGTTTATCTTATTTTAGTTCATATTTTCTCAATAGATGGCGTTGTCATCACGAGACTAAAAAAAATGACATTTATTTCATTCCTTGGTAAAGGAATAGTTATTTTTGCACCGCTAGGAAGGGACCCAAGTTTATTCATCATCAAATCTTGCTAGTTAAATTTGGACTTATTATCGGCTTTCGATTAAGCTGAAATTTCCATACACATGTTTATAAAATGCTATGATAGCTTTAAGAACTCTGTAGTAAAAGAATACAACTCCATTTTGCTAATTATTAGATAATTGGCTACTTGACAGTGTTAACTATAAAAATATATGAAAAGTGTTAGATACGTAAGCTTATTAGTTAAGTAATAATTTTACTTTTTTATTTTTTAATTAAAAGCATACTAAGTATTTTATTTTTGCAAAATAAATTTTACTTTTTTTATCTGTGGAACAAAAGAACCGAAACGGAAACCACCATTGCAATTCGGAAATGACAGCTGTCGGCGAAAATTATTTATTTTAATGTGGCGAAACAATGATTATTTTACCGATTAAAATGAATTATTGTGTCTCTAATCGTATTAAGAATTTGTTGAAACATTTTTCGTTTATCTAAATTAAGTCATTCCTATGCGTATCGGTTCGTTGTCTAGGACGTTGACGTCATAATTTCAACAGTGACGAGACTTGGCGTTTTCGCGCGCTTTTTAAATGTGTTACACAAAATCTTATTTTTCTCTGGTTATTTACATTTTATCTAGATAAATCCAATTGCTTGGGATATAAAATGAACGGGCACACATTTTACAATACTTTTTCAAAAACTGTCAAGTAGCCAATTATTAAACCTTGATTTGTTAACACGCTTTTATCATCATCAACATTATTAAAAGTCGTAATAAAAAAATATTAAAAAACAATCTGAAAAACTCAGTTGGAATCCTATTCTGAAAAGGGAGATGAAATTTTTCGTGTTGAATATGTTTAGTTGCTGACATACTTTAGGAGATTTATTTAAGATATTTTATATACTAGGGGTTCCAAACTTTTTCTACATCAGGTCAAAAGTAGACTCCAAAAATCCAGTTCATTCATATAAGAAACCCGGTACCAATACCCAAAGGTCGACTTACAATTATGAATACCAGAAAAACTCAAGACCATCCATTAGTAATGCTCGTTTGGGGCCAGCCCTATCCCTTTAGGGATGTAATGAACTGATATGGGCACGAAACATGTCGATATTTTTTTATTGATTAATTTTCGCGTATTTATTTTGCATGATTTTTCTTTTATGTTATTTTTAATGTAATGATTAGATTATTAGATTAGTTTTTTTATGTTTTTAGAATTAAATAAATAACTATTGGACGGCATATTAAAAGAGATAACATACAAAAATAACAATTAAAACTTAAAAAAAAAAATTACAAACATCTTAAAATATTGACACTTAATAAAATGCACTTTTTTTTATGAAAAACCTGGTGTGTTGTGTTCCTGTGTGTGAGTAAGGTTTCCAGAGCTCTTGGGGGGTGCTACATTAGTAGCAAGGGTTAAGCCTTCAAGGTAAGGGCGACAAGTCCAGTAACAGATATATTATGCTGTACTTGTCGCTTTTAAGCTAAGACCTCATTACCACTTAACATCAGGTGGGATGAGATCAATCTTGAAGTGTAATAAAAAAAATGTGATGTCATCCAACATTTTTTTACTTATGGCCATCGATACCGAAATGTCGCAGCCATATTTGTTAATATTTCAGGCAGCGGTCACTTCCGGTGGCCGGCGGTAAAACTCTTTTCCGGTCAAACCTTAATTTTTAATACGCCGACGGGCGGTGGAATCAGTTTGTGACGTTTCCTGGCGTGTTTTGTGCGTGTGGAAAAATATGAAGGGACATGTTGAATATAATGAAGAGAGTAGGGAATTATATTTAAATAAAAATAATTAAATTGGACAACATCACATGAATTGCCCTGGTTCTGCGGTAAGTAGCTTAAGCACTAGTATTACAGAAATAAGAAATAACGACGGTAACACAACACCCAGACCCGAGACAATATAGAAAAGTTCGTTTCCCGTTAACCCGACCCGGGGATCGAACCTTGGACCTCAAAGATGGCGCAACGCCAAAGTAACTCTGTCTGTCTGTTTGTCTGTCCGGTTTTCACGCCTAAACTACGTAACTGACTTTGATGAAATTTGTATAAGTATATATTGAACCTCTAGAACGGACATAGGCTACTTTTTGTGTCGAAAATAAGGGGGGATGAGGGTAATACCGCTCTTGAAAATTTATATGGGAAAATGTTTATTTTTAAGCTAGTGATGTGAATTCGGCACAAGTATAGTTCGTAACTTGGATTAAAACATGGACTGCCTTTTGTTGCGAATATTAGGGGAGACAGTGGTAAAACCAACCATGAAAGTGGGTAGGGCAGAACTAGTATTAATATTACACTGGTATTCATAATCAACCAGGTATTCGTAATATTCTAAGTTGTTTTGCAAAAAGACCGTTTGTGAAATTGCCCTACAACTTTATGAGGGAGGTGTTGTCATAGGTGAATGGCGATCCGAGACCGACCTTCAATTTGCCCTTTATGAGAAAGGGCACAGATTATCGACTTGCAAAGGGCTTGGTGGGGAATTAGCAGTCATGATATACTCAAAGTACAAATGGTTGATTATATAATTTAAGACTTTCGCGTTCCATTTTAAACGTTTAAAATTTGTTGAAGGGCCAAAACGCGACAGAATTTCTTATACCCGGTTCAAATTATTGAACAACGATCCGTTTTAGTTACGAATAGTAATAAATTATACGGGGCGTAAGCTAAAAATGACCGACTGACGACTGATGTCAGCCGGTATGGAAATTACGTTAGGGAACGGTATAAAAGACTTGTAGTCGGTGGGAGAAAAATGGATAGCTATTTTTGACATATTACGAATCGCCAAATATTGAAACCGGCATTAGTAGTTAATACGAACTACTTACTGCCCGGCGTTCCGGTTAGGTTGCATCACCCGTGCTGTCTGCAGTCAGTCAGTCAGCTCGTGACCACGGTTGATGCAACTAAGTCGAAACGACGGGCAGTAAGTCTGTTTTTTTTTATTGCACTTCAAGATTGACCACATCCCACCTGATGTTAAGTGGTAATGAGGTCCTAACTCAAGGGTGACAAGTACAGTAGAATAAATATGTTACTCGACTTGTCACCCTTACCTTGAAGGCTTGACCCCCGCTACTAATGTAGCACCCCCCAGGAGCTCTGGAAACCTTACTCACACGCAGGAACACAACAACACAGAAGTGATTGTTATTTGGCTGCGGTCTTCTTTAAGGTGGAGGTATTTCACCACTCGGGCTGCTCCAGTTCGTACCTCTCTCAAAATGAACCTGTAGTTTTACCTGTAGTTATTTTCAATATGAACCAGTAGTTTCTGAGATTAGCGCCGTCAAACAAACAGACTCTTCAGCTTTATAATATTACTATAGATCATTCTTTAAAATTTACTGACTACTAACATGTTTAACTTATGATATTAATTTATTTTATTTTATTCCAGGTACAAATTACTCCGCACTGCTTAAGGATATCTTTTAACGGAAGGGCGGTAAAATAAGAATTGTACAAAAAAGGTTGAAATTGAGTTTTTACCGACTTCAAATAAAAGAGGTGGTTCTCAAATCAACTTATTTACATTGTTAGGGTTCTGTTGCCAAAATCCAAGAGTCTTACACAGCCCCGCAAGTCAAGTGCGAGCCCGACTCGCACTTGACTTGCGGTTTTTTAATAGCAAGATCAGAGCAAAGTGTAACAAGTTGTCTAGTATTGTTTGTGCTAAAAAATATATATATTTTTTTATAGTAGCGCAGTATATTGGCTCCTCCCAGCCTGATGGTAAGCAAGAGAGGAACCCACATCGCGATGACAACGGATTTGATATCGAAATATCCTATCCGTTAGCATCGCCATACTGGCCCGCAAGATGTTTCTTCACGCTCCTTTTGAAGGAATCCATGTCAAAGGAAGGAGGAAACACATGAGCCGGCAACGAGTTCCACTTCTTTATGGTCCGGCAAAGATAAGAGTTACCGAACTTTTTGGTTCGTGATGGAATATTTTCCACGGTGAAGCGATGACATCATTGGCCGGCTCTTGTGGTTCTGTGTAGGAAAGGATATAGTATAATATATATTGTGATATAGTATATAGTAGTAATGAAATCTAATATCTATACCAATCACTACGTGGTATAAAACAAAGTCGCTTTTTCTGTCCCTATATCATTATGTAAATGTACAACTTTAAAACTACACAACGGATTTTGATGCGTTTTTAATAGATAGAGTGAATCAAGAGGAATTCAAGAGGTTTAAGTATAAAAATATCCATTGAATAGTAAAAAAATACTGTTATTTTTTGGGTTTATTAATGAAATGTCGTAAATAATTTATTATTTTCCGCTTATCCATACTAATATTATAAATGCGAAAGTAACTCTGTCTGTCTGTCTGTCCGTCTGTTACTCTTTCACGCCTAAACGGCTAAACGGATTTTGATAAAATTTGGTAAAGGCATAGGTACGTTGAATCTCAAGAACGGACATAGGCTACTTTTTATTAGAAAATAAGGGGGGGGGGTGGGGGTAATACCACCTTTGAAACTTGGATTAAAATATGGACTACTTTTTGTTTCGAATATTAGGGGAGAAAGGGGTAAAACCGACCATGACAGGATGTAGTCCACGCGAACGAAGTCGCGGGCACAGCTAGTACATTATAAACGCATGCTGAACCCTACACGATTTATCAAAATAATTTACTAAGTATTGTACTCATTAAAAAGGTCTACAGAAAACTCCAGAAAACTCCATGATGGGATTAGTTTATCTCTTATGGATATCCCACAATAACATATTTTTGTCAATTACTTTTTACGACAAATAATAATTATTTTTTGAAGCGATTTTAACCAATACAGCATTAACCCTTATCTAATTAAATACCATAAATACATTGTTCATTTAATAAAGATCTATATGGCTCTTTACAGCTCATGATTTAATGAGTATTTTCGAAGATATAACAGATTTAAAAAATTTCGGGTTAAATGTTTGCGGTGGTACCGGCCGGACGGGGCGGCGGGTGCATGCCTACGTTCACAGTTTTTCTTTAGTGTATTTAGTATCAGCATTGCACCCGACAAAAGCCGGGGCGGGTCGCTAGTAAATATATCCCTACTAATATTATAAATGCGAAAGTAACTATGTCTGTCTGTCTGTCTGTCTGTCTGTATGTCTGTTACGCTTTCCCGCTCAAACCTCTCAACCGATTTTGATGAAATTTGGCATAGGTATACGTTGAACCTCAAGAACGGACATAGGCTACTTTTTAATTGTATGATGGGGGTAATACCACCTTTGAAAGTTTATATGGAATAATGAAGTTAGAGATATGAAATTTGGCACAAATATAGCTCGAAACTTGGATTAAAATATAGACTACGTTTTGTTTCGAATATTAGGGGAGAAAGGGGTAAAACAGACCATGAAAGGATGTAGTCCACGCGAACGAAGTCGCGGGCACAGCTAGTTACATATAATAAATAAATAAATAAATATTGGACAACATCACATACATTGTTCTGATTCTGTGGTAAGTAGCTAAAGCACTTGTGTTACAGAAATCAGAAACAACGAAGGTACCACAACACCCAGACCCGAGACAATATAGAAAAGTTCGTTTCCCATATTGACCCGACCGGGGATCGAACCCGGAACCTCTGAGATGGCGCGACGCCAAAGTCCGGCACGCTCGCCTCTCGGCCACGGAGGTCGTCAAATATACAATAATACAATAAATACGACATATAAAACTGAAGAGTTTGTTGGTTTGAATGCGCCAATATCAGAAACCTAAACTGTTGGATAGTTAATTTATCGAGGAAGGCTTTCGGCTATATAAAATCACACTAAAACCAGTAGTTTCAAAGAATTTGTGGAAAATGTACGAAAAATGAGGTTGTTATACGTGCAAAGCCTTGGGACTAGTAGTTAATATTCTTAACGATTGAATGAAAGTCGGCATTCCATTATCTGCAAGTAGTTTTGCTCGTGCCTTTGCTCCCAAAAGGCACGTATAATATTAGATGTGGAACAGATCAATAACATATTATGTTTGAAAGAGATATGAGACCGCCTCCGCCTGGTATATGAAGTCTAATAGGAAGAGGAGCACTATGTTGTATATTATAGACCTTATGTCCTGAGCATAAGAACTAATTGGACTACATCACGTAGATTGCTCTGATTCTGTGGTAAGTAGTAGAAATAAATATAAATAAATAAATATTGGACAACATCACATACATTGCTCCGATTATGTGGTACGTAGTAGAAATAAATATAAATAAATAAATATTGGACAACATCACATACATTGCTCCGATTCTGTGGTAAGTAGTAGAAATAAATGTAATTAATAAATATTGGACGACATCACGTAGATTGCTCTGATTCTGTGGTAAGTAGTAGAAATAAATGTAAATACATATTGGACAACATCACATACATTGCTCTGATTCTGTGGTAAGTAGTAGAAATAAATGTAAATACATATTGGACAACATCACATACATTGCTCAGATTCTGTGGTAAGTAGTAGAAATAAATAAATATTGGACAATATCACATATATTGCTCTGATTCGGTGGTTAGTAGCCAAAGCACTTGTGTTACGGATACCAAAACAAAATAATCTGAATACGCAGACTGGACACGATATAAAAGTTAGTTTTTCCATATGGAGCCGATCAGGAATCGCACTCGGGACCTCCGAGATAGCGCGACGTCAAAATCTAGTCCACTTTACACTCGGCAATGGAGGTCGTTATAAATGATATCAGTCATTTAATAATTGGTATGTCGCTTTTAGAAAGAACATACCTCTCAATTTTTGTTTGATTTCGTGAACTAGTCAGTCAGAGAGTAAATCGCTTTGATATTCAATATCGTACTTCAAGATTAACCTCAACCTCTGATGTTAACCAATCGTCAGTGGTAATGACGTTCTAGCTTAAGGGCGCCAAGTACAGCATAATAAAGCTGTGACTGGACTTGTCGCCATTACCTTGAAGGCTTGACCCCTGCTACTAATGTAGCCCCCCCAGGAGCTATGAAAACCTTACACGCAGAAACACAACAACACAGAAGTGATTGTTATTTGGCTGCAGTCTTCTGTAAAGTGAAGGTATTTCACCAGTGTGGCTGCTCCAGTTCGAGCGATAAATCACTATGCCCTCTCTCATAAATAGAAGGAGGTATTTTGTCTATCATTGAATTAGTTAGTGTACGGTGCCTTCCATTAGCTGTAGAGTCAAACTCTCATACTTCCTGCCGCCAATCAATATCGTAACGACATTATACTGATAGCTTGGGGACAGACTGCCGCGCTTCTAATAAGTTCTAATAACATTAGGCAGAAGTATTGATTCAAGCGAGACGAGCTAATCAACTTTGGCCCGTAGCTTCTTCCGCTTTGAGTTCATTGTTGTGTGTTTTGCAACTCAAAACTATTCATATTCATATTATTTATTGCACTCCATAAGTAAGTAATGATGTTACATGTAGTTTCTTAAAAACTAAAAGTACAAGTTATGGACCCTGGTGGGCACGGCAAAGGTAAGAGAGGGGAAGATTGAGTTTTATGTTAGAGAGCAATTTGTGAAAAATTAAATAAATTAAAAATATTTTTTGTAATTAATAATTTTGTTGGTACTGTCTTAAACTAGAAGTATTTTTGCATGTTGATCCGTGATGACGTTTCGTACTTTCGAATAGGTAGATAGAAACATATTTATTTGCATAAAATATGGTACAAAAGATGTTGAAAATCAGGGATGTTATGAATATATAATTTCGGATATGGATGTGCACCCTTTTGCAGATTGTACGCCCTTAAAAAGAGGGTTGTCAAGTGAGCAAATGATAAAGGTCGAAACAAAAGTATCTACTTCTGGAACTTGCATTCTCCAAGCCCTTTTCAAATAATTCTATTGAATAGGATTGAAAAAGAAATGACAAACATTTTATTGGGATGTTGAGACCAGGGATGTTATGAATATATAATTTCGGATATGGATGTGCACCATTTTGCAGATTGTACGCCCTAAAAAGAGGGTTGTCAAGTGAGCAAATGATAAAGGTCGAAACAAAATTACTTCTGGAACTTGCATTATCTGAGCCCTTTTCAAATAATTCTATTGAATAGGATTGAAAAAGAAATGACAAACATTTTATTGGGATGTTGAGACCAGGGATGTTATAGATATATAATTTCGGATACGGATGTGTATATGTAAAATATAGTATCGGTTTCGGTAACGGTTACGGATGTGAAATTATTTCGGATTATCTGATAGTATCGGCATAGTGGAAAGAGAAAAGTAGGTAAACTAGCGCCATCTAGCGCCCTGACCGAACGATAACTGCCTATACCCCTAGGGCTGTCAGTGAAAACCATAGCTGGGCATTAACTTGTTAATCCGTTAATCGTTAATTAACGAAGGTAACATTTTGAGTAACGGATTAACTTTTAAGTTAACTTTAAAAACTGTTAACGGAATCATTAATTTCCGTTAATAATCCAGAAGTCCGCGTGCGACGCGCGTCGGTACAGGGCGGGGCGGGGCGCGCACACAGAGTAGCCACGCTCCGTGCGTTTGTTGGAAGATTACGTACTTCTCTTTATATACTCTGGTATCGGTTTTGGATATTAGATTTTTATGGAAGTGTAGAAGTGAAATACAAGTAAGAATTCAAATGATTTGACGTTAATTGTTCTTTGTAGGTTTTAAAATCAGTGAAACAAGTAATTATTTGTTACAGCTACTCAATTTTGTTCATAATTATTTCTTACCATACAAAAACTAGCCACAACACTTTGAATTTACTAAACAATATATAGTTAGACTCCGTCCTATCCGAAACTATCTGAAACGTTTATATCGGATTCGGTTACGGATCTTATTTTATTTAGGATATCCGATCATTCCGGTTACGGATATGCTCAATAACAACACTGTTAAAAATAAACTAGAAGCACAAACATATTTTACCAACAGTGGCATACAAATCCTTTGGTGGTATTTGGATCACCTACCAACTAATTATACACAGAAAAAATTAAAGATCTAACCTATTTTTAAATGGTTTAACAATTCATTTATTGTATAAAATTTATTTTTACTAAGCCTATTAGTTTAGGCATTGTTAGTTTATGTTTAAATAAATAATAATAACTAAAAATATCGCTTGTTTAAAAAAATGCAATACAACCTAAATGACAATCTATGTGATGGATTAATTAGTTCCTGAAAAACTACATTATGAAAAAAAAAACAAATATTCTAACTACATAAAAAAAAATTAGATAGAGAATCATAGTTTTTTTTTACGGAGTCAACATCTTTGTTACATACCTAAATATACTGTTTACGAAAAATATTCTTATTTTTTGCGTTTTTAAGAAAGAAAACATTACTTTTGACGACTGCTATTTCACTAAATTACGTGAAATTTTGGAAAAGAAGAATAAAAAAAAGGTTTCTTTAAAGTATTTAAAACTTTCTATTGCGGCCTGAAGCAGTATAAAAAGTTTAAATAATCAACAACATAATATGAATTTGTTTCTGGCGTGATACCGCGTTCCGGCGTATGAAATGTTAATAAAAAATCTTAAACAAGATCAAGCGGAACTACTTTATCACTTTTTCAATTTATTTGTTTTCAACTAAAACAACTTCTCGGATGCCGGCAAAACAACCTGAACTTGTAACAAACAAGCTATAAAATTGTTTGTTTTCGGGTGTTTTGACAACTGTTGTTGTCCTGCCGGCTTCACGGCAGATTACTGATCTGTTTAAATTAAATTAAATAAAAATAAAAAAGCCTTTATTTGACCAAGCTAAATCTAATTTTTTTCTATTTGGACTTATGTTTCTTTGTTTACTTACTATTTGCTAGGTATTTATACTTAAAATTATTTTTATTTTAATCCTAAATTACACTTTATCTAGTTATATAGTTGTTTTTTTTTCATTAGGTATATTAAGCTAGGTCCCCAGTTGGGTAAAGGCGTCCCCCAAAGACGCCCACTACTCTCTACCCTGCGCTAGTTGCCACCAGTTTAAGCCTGAAACTTTTTTAATTTCGTCGTCCCATCGAGAATAAGGTCTTCCTCTCCTTCTTTTACCTTGAGGCCCTGTCCATATGGTGGTTTTGAATGTCCATCTGTTGTCTTTATACCTCGCTATGTGACCGGCCCACCTCCATTTTAGCTTCTGTGCATAGCTCAGAGCGTCAATTTATCTGTATATTTTGTAGTAAATATATGAGAAACCATTTACTTTTGCAAAATAATACGCCATATTTAAACCTATTTTAGCCGGAATGTGTCGGACTTACAATGATTTAATTTGTAGCAGTAAATATAAAATTACGGGCGTTTTAACAGTAAATCTTAATCAACATAATATTGAAAACCCTCACTGACTTATATATATATTTAGCTAGTATTTATATATATATGATGAAGTGCGTTTAATATATATATACTTTAAGATTGACCTCATCCCACCTGATGTTAAGTGGTAATGAGTTTCTAGCTTAAGGGCGAAAAGTATAGCATAGTAAAACTGTTACAAGACTTGTCGCCCTTACCTTGAAGGCTTGACCCCTGCTACTAATGTATGTAGTACCCTAATGAACATAGCACCCCCAGGAGCTCTGGTAACCTTACTCACACGCAGGAACACAACAACACCGAATTGATTGTTATTTGGCTGCGGTCTTCTGTAAGGTGGAGGTATTTCACCAGTCGGGCTGCTCCAGTTTGAGCGATAAATCGCTTTGCCCTACCTCTCTTATTTTATTTATAACGGCGAAACATTGAACATAATGGTGGCAAATGCCATTAGTGGTTACATTTAATACCCACCAGTGACGTAATGAGCCCCATCTGCAACTTGACATTGATTTTTCTAGATTTTTTTTTTATTTACATTTAAATAAAAATGTAAATAAATAATAATAATAAATAAATGCGCTAGACAATCACACCAATCACCTGCTCTCAAACTTAGGTTTAGCCATGTACTATGAGGACCAGACGATGGATAACTAGGGGCGTCATCCCAGCACACCCAGACCCAAGTCAATTCAGAAAAGTTCGTTTTTCCAAATTGACCTGACCGTAAATCGAACCCGGCACCTTACGCGCTTTGGGCGCCTGCCTTAGCCACTGCGCCACCGAGGTCGTCATGTGTCTTATATTATTTTATTCACTATTTTACGAACTTAAAACAAACACATATTTTAGACCGAGACCGCCTTCCTATTTTCTCTAAACCCCTTTAAATTGAATGGAATTTCCCATTGAATATTAAACCGTGCATTCCTATAAAGCCTTTATTTTTCCATCGAATCAATTTAACCCAAGGATCCGCCACAGATCTCTCGCTCAAGTTCTAATAAAAGAGGGCGGCATTTTAAATTCCTTTCGCAAACAGCGTTGGAAGTAACCTAAGGCTGGATTCATATGGTTAGTAGATTTAAAAACATTTTAAGTACTTCACACCACCCAAGATAACTTTTAGTATTTTTAAGTAACAGAAATAAACCCCCCCTCCCTCCTTAGCGGTTTGGGGCTAAAACCCATGACCTACACGCATCGCGCAAGTTATGTAGTACATTTTGACGAACTCGGTGGCGCAGTGACTAAGGTAGGTGGCCTAAGGTCCCGGGTTCGATTCCCGGTTAGGTTAATTTGGAAAACGAACTTTTCTTAATTTACTGGGGTGCTGGGATGACGCCCCCAGTAAGGACGCCCCAGTATTGTCACGAACTCAAAGCTCGTAACAACATTTTATTTTCCCTGTTCTGAGGTTAAAGTGTCATACAACTTCTGTTTAGTAGTAAATTTGTCGCGTCATCTTTTTTGTCGTTAAATACTGACATTATGACGTCAGCTTTACCTAATACACACCCGAGGAGGGTATATTAGGTAAGGGTTGCGTTCTCTGTTGAGAAATTACACGAAATATTCCGAGCTACCGACAAAGCACCCAGGGGAGTCGGAAGGACTTGACTGATGAGATATACGCTGTCTTATTTAATATTTCTAAATGTTTTAAGGGTTCCCTGGAATGGTAAAACGAGAACAAACTACTAAGACTTGGTTTCTGTCCGTCGTAGAAGAATAGAAGAGAGGTAAGGCATAGCGATTTATCGCTCGAACTGGAGCAGCCCGACCGGTGAAATACCTACTTTGACTTTGACTTTGAAATCTCTATGTTACAACTTAGATGGCAAGTTCCTTACTTAGAACTAACTTATTAGACTCCGAAGCGGGACAGTGTGTAAGTTGGGTTATGTAGTCACGTGCTGTATTTGCATTTGAAATGGCTGCAATTTAAGTTCAAGTTTATATAAATTCTAAGTTATTTGACGACCTCCGTAGCCGAGAGGCGAGCGGGCCTGCGGAGCTACTTACCACAGAATCAGAACAGTGTATGTGATGTTGTCCAATATTTATTTATTTATTTATTTATATTATTTATATTATTTATGTAAAATTTCTTAGTAAAAAATTACCTTGTTTTACCGCCATTTTAAAAACCATTCCTAGTAAAAAACCGGCTAAGTGCGAGGCGAACTCGCTCATTAAGGGTTCTGTAGCAGCAAGTTACATAATGTTTCATTTTTATAAATAACAATCGTCATCTAAGAATCTCTCATCTAATACCACGTTCCAATATTTGAAAAAGGACCCGTTCCAGTTACGAATAGTAATAAATTGTACGAGGCGTAAGCTAAAAACGACCGACGACCACTGATGACAGCTGATATGGAAAGTAAATTTGAAATTAGAATTAACGACTCGTAGAAAAACGGATAGTAATTTTTGACACACTACATATTGTGAATTAATGAAACCGGGCTTAAGAAGTCATTTTAAAATAAATTCAAAGAAAAAAAAAATGATTTGGTCTAGATTTAAAATTGGCTTTTATTCTGTTTTTTTGGAATCGTTTTTTTTAAACTATAAAGTAAAATTCATGTCCACTTCTTTAATTTAATTTCACATAAGTGATATCATGTACATACGTAGCTAGTGATATATTTCTTTGTAGTTTTTTTTATATGGCGCTACGCGTTTAGACTTTACGCACTGGAGATGTGGTGCTGGAGGCAATTACTGAGAATCAGCTGGACATCACACCGCACAAAGATTATCGTCGACTGTGCAACTACAAATACTCACAATGTTTGGGCATATCACTCGCAATGAAGACTCTATGGAGAGACTGGTCATACAGGGGCATGTCGAAGGCCGGCGCTCGCGCGGAAGATCACCAACTCGATGGACGGACCTCATCACATGTACCACAAACATTTTTCTGAATGAGTGTTGCAGAAGTGCGAACAATAGGAGTAGATGGAGGCAACTGGCAAAAGCTACACTAAAAAGTGATACATTATGACCACGACCACTCTGTCAAGAGTGCACGACTAAGAAGAGGTTCAGACTTAAACTATTTTTGTGACTTTGATAAAAATAACTGTTAAATAAACCAGTTTTGCAGTGGACTCTAAAAATAAAGCGTAAGACTTTGAAAATTAATTCCACTACTTAGCAATACCTCACCCAAATGATACAACTTGTCATATTCAAAGCATCAAATTAAGTTATAACTCGCTATATAACTTCGAATCGACGTCAAGTTCGTAACTAAGACCTAACTTAGAACCAAAATGGTGGGGCCTCGTATTAAGCTCTATTACGGTCACGTCCTTACATTTTAATTAAACTTTGATACAAATGATATAATATAATAATATAATATAATATTGGACAACATCACATACATTGCTCTGATTCTGTGGTAAGTAGCTTAAGCACTTGTGTTACAGAAATCAGAAACAACGACGGTACCACAACACCCAGACCCGAGACAATATGGAAAAGTTCGTTTCCCATATTGACCCGACCGGGGATCGAACCCGGAACCTCAGAGATGGCGCTCGCTAAAGTCAGGCCCGCTCGCCTCTCGGCTACGGAGGTCGTCAAATATCTACAGTCGCCATTATCATTCTAGTATGTACCTACAAACAGATTGACGCCTTTGAAATGTGGTGTTGGAGAAGAATGTTGCGCATACCTTGGACCGAAAAAAGAACAAACAGATCAATTCTCGACCAACTGAAAATCCAAACTAGATTGTCAACTATCTGCTATCAAAGAGTACTGGGTTACTTTGGCCATATCGCCCGGAGACAGCCCGACAACTTAGACAAGTTGGTTGTTGTGGGCAGGGTGAATGGCAAAAGGCGAAGAGGTCGTTCACCTCTCCGTTGGTCAGACCAAATAAGGGAGGTGACTGGACTCACTCTGCCGAATGCCATAAGACAAACCGAAGATAGGGAAGAGTGGAAAGACCTTGTCAACGCCTCGGTAAAGGCATTTCAAGAAAGGCACGACCTTCAGCAATGAAGACCACGATGAAGAAGAAGAATGTACCTACAGTCGCCGTCAGATGTATCGGAGCAGACAAAGTGACCAAATACTTCTGAACTGTTAAAAATGTCAATAAGTTCCAAACACTACAAGTTAGTATTAATATCTGAACATTAATTACTTCAGTAATATCTGAGCAGATGCAAGTGAATAACTTCTATACACACGACTAACCAATAACATCTGAACACTCATAATGTCAATATGTGTCACGCACTTCATGTGTCTCATTTAGCTATCTACCAGTATAGATACATTTAATACATTCAGTGCCATAATTATATCCATACTAATATTATAAATGCAAAAGTAACTCTGTCTGTCTGTTACGCTTTCCCGCTTAAACCTCTCAACCGATTTTGATGAAATTTGGCATACGTTGAACCTCAAGAACGGACATAGGCTACTTTTTGTTAGAAAGTAAGGGGGGGGGGGGGGTAATGCCACCTTTGAAAGTTTATATGGGAAAATGTTTATTTTTTAAGTTAGAGATATGAAAGTTGGCACAAATATAGCTCTATTAAAATAAAGACTACTTTTTGTTTCAAATATTAGGGGAGATAGGGGTAATACCGACCATGAAAGGATGTAGTCCACGCGAACGAAGTCGCGGGCACAGCTAGTAAACTTATAAATTATTGGAATCTCCTTTTAAGTGCAAAGGCACTTTTGTTAGGAGAGCCCGCTCTTCCGTAGTTATAACAATGCAAGGTATGTGTTACAATATGTGACTGAATAGAAGTATTCAGTCACATATTGTAACACATACACTCATCTGAACACTCATCTGATTAACTTATGTAAATATGTAAATACAGCTTCCTGTACTTACATAAATTAATCAGATGAGCGTTCAGATATTATTGGTTAGTTGTGTGTATAGAAATTATTGACTAGCATCTGCTTATACATTACTGAAGTAATGAATATTCAGATATGAATGGTAACTTGTAGTGTATATAGGTTCCGAACGGGCAGTAGAATCGCCTTGTATTGTATTCGGTATCGGTCGAGCCAATATGGGAAACGAACTTTTCTGTATTGTCTCGGGTCTGGGTGTTGTGCTACCGTCGTTGTTTCTGATTTCTTTAACACAAGTGCTTTAGCTACTTACCACATAATCAGAACAATGTATGTGAAGTTGTCCAATATTTATTTAATTATTTATTAAACTCACTAGTCCAGTCTCCTACTAGCAAACGCATAACGACAAAAAAATCGAAACTGCTGATTGGCGGATTGATTGACTGGCGTATTTTCAGCCAATCAGCAGCCGACGCACCGAATTTGACATTTGTTAGTAACGCGACAAAATTTGCTCGCGTACCGCATCCGCAGCGGCGTCGAATCCAGTTTCCGTTTAGAGGATCGAGATGGAGATCCAGTGACGAATTGAATTATTCAGATTACCGGAGCGGCCATGTTGCATAGAGTTAGTGCTGCGTCCCAATGCGTATGAGTCAATTATCAGGTGGATTTTCAATGGAAGATGAATAAAGTTTCCTGCCGGTTCTTCTCGATACGATCGACATTCCGAACACGGCGGTAGTTTACTTAATCTGACGATTCTTTAATGCTTTTGTAAAAGTTTACATTAATAAAGACTTTTCTATTCTATCCTGTTATAATATCGACCCTTTAAAGTTTTATTAGCATCTCAAAGTGTAAAATAAGTACATTTTTTTACTAGGACTTCATTTGCTCGTTTAAAAAACCATTATTTCTGATATTACGTTAAAATTTCCTTTTTTACGAAAAAAGCGGCGTGCGTGGATCGAAATGGTTAATAATCCTATTTATTTGTGAAATTTGTATTCGTAATACATTCACAGAAATTTAGCAATAGCGAATGCGAATATGCAAAAATGTGCAATATTCGCGAATACGAATATTCGTATACAAGTAGGTACCTATAATTATGATATACCTTAAAGATAGGTAGGGCATAGCGATTTATCGCTCGAACTGGAGCAGCCCGACTGGTGAAATACTTCCAACCGTTGTGGTACCGTCGTTGTTGCTGATATCTGTAACACAAGTGCTTTAGCTACTTACCACAGGATCAGAGCAATGTATGTGATGTTGTCCAATAATATAATAATAATATAATATAATATAATATAATATAATATAATATAATAACTTACAGAAGACCGCAGCGAAATAACAATCACTTGTGTGTTTTTGTGTTCCTGCGTGTGAGTAAGGTTTCCAGAGCTTCTGGAGGGTGCTACATTAGTAGCAGGGTCAAGCCTTTCGGCGGCGTCGTGTTAGTCAAGGCATAGCTGCTCCCACAATACCACCACTAAGGCGATGGAGGTCCAACCGGGGGGTTTTAGAAGGAGTCCCACACACGCCTACACCCTCACTCAGGGTGGCGGTACGGTGCGTCAATGTATTTCCCCCGCAAAAAAAGGAGTCAAGCCTTCAAGTTAAGGATGACAAGTCCAGGAACAGTTATTGTGCTGTACTTGTCGCCCTTAAGCTAGGACCTCATTACCACTTAATATCAGGTGGGATGAGGTCAATCTTGAAGTGCTATATAAAAATAAGTATCACCATTGAGTCTGGTTTTCTTTTTCTTTTCTTTGCTTGAATATTTACATACTCTAATGTATAAAATGCTTTCAAGCCAAGCCTACAATCATACAAGTTACTTACAAACGCGATGCAACGTGTGCCGAATACTCTCTCTGCTAAAATGTCGCTAAAAGTTTCAGTATAAGGAGTCGGTGTGGGCTAAGTGTGAGCGGAAAGCAAGTTAGTTTAAATAAGCTTTATTAATAAAAAATAAACATTCTGCATATTAGATAAACCTAAATATGCAGCAAATATATTATTTCTATTCTATATATTATTGTTTTGTTAAATAAATAATAAACTAAACGTAAACTATAACAATAATGTATTGCAACAGTGTAAATAGTATTAAATGATGTATAATTTAGGTGTCATACCTATCCTAATATTATAAACGCGTGCTAGAAATTGAACCGATTCATTTAAGGAAGTTAAATCGTTTTCCATCAAATAAAGAAAGAAAGAAAATACATTTATTGACGTCACAAAATTGACAAACAAAAACAACGCCAGACAATTATTACATATATTTATATATCTTAAAAAGGCTTACTACACTGTATAAGACTTTTTTAATGATACAAATAAGTAGAATAGTTAAAATGTCCATCTGCACCTTGATAATCTTTATTGTTAATTCAAATATTTTAATGCCATATAATTATTTTAAAAGAGGATATCACTTGAGTTTGTTGCGGTGCTTTTTTTCAACGGAACCAACTTCGAGGCGCTAGCAAAAAAATTACTGACATGCAAAATAATTTCATTCATTCATTCATTCATCTAAATGCATTTGCAGAATTAAATAAATTATTACAGATATATAAATATCTGTAATAATTGTCTATCCAAATAAGGTAAGGTATTAGTAGCATATAGAGCTCGTTGTAACTAATTTAATTAAGGGTTAAACTTGTTGTGTTCAGACAAAAGCAATCCAGAATATACACATTGTAATTTTTACCACCTTTATATGGTTCGAATAAGTCCTAATATTGAACTGTAGTATTGACGTGTCGTCGACTGTACAACGTAGATAGATAGATAGATAGATAGATACACCAATTACAGAAATTGGTTTTACAGACATAATTAAGTACAATTTAGGCGGTCTTATTGCTAGAAAGCAATCTCTTCCAAACAATCTTTAGGTAGAGGAAATAGTGGATATCGAGATACGAGTGCGGCCGTGCAAAATATTTATTGAGGAAAATAATTAGAAGAAAAATAAATACCTTAATATGATAAATACAAAAAAATACATAAAACATTTTAACATAAATTAATATATAAATACATACATATATATCAATAAATAAACGTAATAAAACACATTGAAAATGAAACACTAAGCTAAAACATATTCCAAGTTATAATGTATAGCTAAAATTACTGTTACGGCCAGTTCACAACAAACGCTAACAACCCGCTTACACTCAGACCGCAACCTAAAGAACTTATGACCAGGCGTAAGAAAGAATATATAATGAAGTCTTTGTGTAGGCACAAAAAACGTGCTCGACGTCCAGAATTAAGCTGAACTTCTCTGAGAAAGGTGATGAGAAAGGCGGACCTTGCTTTGAATTTCATCATCAGAGAATAAGAAAGAAAGAAAAGTTTATTAACGCCCGGTTTCAATATTTGAAAAACCATCCGTTATAGTTACGGGTTGTAATAAATTATACGAGGCGTAAGCTAGAATCAGAATCAGAATCAGAATAATCTTTATTGTGAATCACAGGTAGCTAAAAACAAACAACGGTTGTCTGATGACAGCTAATATGGAAAGTAAATGTTGAAATAAGAATTAACGACTCGTAGAAAACGGATTGTCATTTTCCTTTTTTTTTATAAATGACATGCATGACATATATTGCATTTAAAAAAACATAAACTTCAATTTATTTGAAAAATAAAATTATGTCACTTAAAAAGGCAAATACTCAGCATTTGTCGAGGAGACATCCTCATCATCATTTATTTATTTATTTGTTTATTTGGATTGCCAGAGAAAATCACATTAAAAAACTTAAAAACTAACTTTCACAATATACGTACAAAATGTAATAATCTATTGGAGGCCGCCACATCATGCTTAAACCAAAACGAATTAAATACTATATTAAATTAAAAGTAAAAATTTTAAAGAATGGCCCAATAAATTACAGATACATAGATATAAATATATAGGGGTAAATATATATAACAACAATATGTTTCATCAGCAAAGTATGGTACAGCAGGAATTGCGATTCGGCTTGTGCAAAAAAAAAATCAAGGCCAAATGTCAAAAATATTGCTATTTCGTTTATTTCTTGAAAACAGTAAATGTTGTCGCAAAAGTAGGAAATGAAATTTGTAGATCATGCAATCATCTACAAAAATTGTTTGATACTTTTTTATGTACAGAGGCACACCTATTTTAAAGATATCGTCATATCAAAGATTTAAAATACATATTTGCATTACGTCTACGAAATTCAAGAGAAAGAAATCAAGTTTTACCCTAGTCATTGTTGATAATCTCAACATTTTTATTGAGGTATGAATTCTTGACCTTTTTATATCAGCTGAATGGCCATATCGTTTTAAATTATGATCCTTAACGGTAATTAAAATTTTCATTCTCATTCGAATTACAAAATGTCCTCCATTTATTGCTTAATGAAGACTTTTACTTCCTGAATAATTCGGTAACTTGGAAATATAATTAGACGGTGGCATAATATACACAGTATATTTATTGTTGCAGTCTGGAAGTTAGGGCTAAGGCTTCACCCATTAAAATGAATTACTATATAGAGTAGGTAGTGTCTAGCTAGATATATGTAGGTGATCATAAAATATGAAAATATACCATGAAAACAAACTTTATCCATCCATCCATCCATCAGCCTCTTTTTGTCCACTGCTGGACATAGGCCTCCCCTACAGAACGCCACAACGCGCGGTCCTGCGCTATCATCCAGCGGCTCCCCGCACATCTGACGATGTCGTCAGTCCATCGTGTTGGGGGCCGCCCCACGCTGCGTCGTCCGGTACGTGGTCGCCACTCGAGGATCCTTTTTACCCAACGGTCGTCGGTCCTACGAGCGATGTGGCCTGCCCATTGCCACTTCAGCGTGCTAACTCTTCGGGCTATGTCGGATACACCGGTCCTTCTACGGATCTCCGTATTACGGATCCGATCACGTAGGGAAACGCCGAGCATAGCCCTCTCCATAGCACGCTGCGTAACTTCGAGCTTCGTTATGAGGCCAACATTCAGAGACCAACAAACTTTATAAACATAATTATTTGGGTCATATTCTCCAAATGAACCCAAAACCTAGGGTTCTTGATGTGGTTATTCTGTTTTGCTGTCGTAGTTCTGACTGCTGTGGTTATTATGGCTTGCTGTAGTTCTTCTGCCTTGCTGTGATGGCTCTGGCTTGCTGAAGCGATCCTAGTTAGTTTGGCAGTTCTGACTGCTGTGGTGGTACTGACTTGCTGTGGTGGTTCTGGCTGGCTATGATGGTGATTGCATGCTGTGGTGATTAAGCCAAGTTTCTCACAGCATCAGGCTGTGTTTCACCTTTTCCTCCCCACACGATACGCTTTGCTCTAGAAAAAAGGAATCCAAGGTGTTTACTCGGTACTTGACTATCAAGGTAAACTACAAGACTGTCTGTATTTTAAGTTTAAATTCGCAGTCAATTTTTTATGTTTCTTTTTATTCACTGTTTGGGCCCTTGGCGAAGAAAATGCACGTTACACCAATACTACGTTTATTTCCGAACAAACATCTTGAGAAATGTATATCTATTATATTCGACAGCATCACATACATTGTACTGATTCTGTGGAAAGTAGCTTAAGCACTTGTGTTACTGAAATCAGATACAACTACGGTCCCACAACACCTAGACCCGAAGCATATTGGAATTGTTTTTTCCATATTGAACCAACCGAGAAACCAAATCGATTTCGGGACCTTAGAGACGGCCCTACGCTCACATGTGTTTTCCTTAATTAACCAACCTGGAAACCTGGATCTTAAAGATGGCTTAATCTCACCTAATAGCTACAAAAACTGTCTGCATAATATTACTTATGAAATGTATAATGGTTATTACTGAATATACATAATATACCCGAGGATTCCGTACTTCAGCGTTTATTTATAGTGTAGGCATAATAAGTGGATCGACCATGATACATTATTCAGTGGACCCGTAAAGTTAGGTTCCTCTGAAAATTAATACGGGTCTGTTTTAGTTTATAATTATTACATGTTTAGTTAAAGCTGCGTTGGGGTATACAGTATAGCGAATTGCTCTGTTAAATTATAGGTAGAAAACCCTACTTCCGAGTATTATGTATGTGTTTGTTTAATTAGTTAATGTAATCTACTATTTAAAATAAGTCGGGTTTTCCTTCCTGACGCTAAAACTCGAGAACGCACGAACCGATTTCCGCGGTTTTGCATTCGTTGGAAGGTCTCGGGCTCCGTGAGGTTTATAGCAAAGAAAATTCAGGAAAAATTTTCAACAGAAAAGCGGGAAAGGCGAAACGAAGTTCGCCGGGACCGCAAGTCCATATTAAAGGAAACAGAAAAATGAGACGAAATTTAACAGATAATATCATCGCCGACTTTAACTTGCTAGTTCATTTGAATGAGCAGCACGCGCGATACGTGAAATTTGTAGGTTCGAGTCTTACACCGCAAGTAGAAATGAAATTTTGTTTCTTCAAAATATTTGACTTAATGTAATTTCGAACCAGCCCAATTTCTAACTGTTGTTGAGATATCTAAATTTCAATGAAGCTTTAGTCCTAAAACGAGATATTAAATAGGTAGGCTTTACTCTGAAAATTAGCTGAAAGTGGTCGAGTTCTATTCATTCTACCCTTCCCAACATATTCGAAGCTAATCAATCAGAATGGTTTAGAGCAATCTCTAAACATTGGCAGAAACAAATAATCCGACCGAACTGTGATCAATCAATAATACTGATGGATAGAGAACTGATTTAGATGAACGTAGATCGATATACTTGTACGGAACATTTACAGGAATTGGTTATAGATAGATAGTTATGTTTTATTGTTCAAATTAACCTGGGGTATATAATTTACTACACTTCAAGATTGACCTCATCCCACCTGATGTTAAGTGGTGATGAGGTCCTAGCTTGAGGGCGACAAGTACAGCATAGTAAATCTGTTACTCGACTTGTCGCCCTTACCTTGAAGGCTTGACCCCTGTTACTAATTGTTAAGTCTGTGTGGTGGGAGTCGAGAAGGAAAACAACCGGTACGTTTGAGCTCGTATATTCGACTGGTCGCAGCCAGTCGTACCTCAAAAAATACAGCTACCGCCAACGTCTCTTACAATAATCTGACAGTGAAAACAAACATACCCTACATTACAATATTCCTCCACCTTTAATTTAAAAGAACCTTTTATAATCAACAGCGTTCCTATCACGTCTTGAACGCGTCGTCACCTCTTTCTGAGGTGCGGTGGGTACCTCTTGATGCACCGGTTCCGCAGCTGGGGGAAGAGGGCCGGATGTGACGTCATGTACGTCAGGTGGGACCAACTCATCACCACAATCAACCCAGTTGTCGGGACTATTTTCGCTCTGTCCAAGGCTGACATTATCGGCTACTGGTTGCGAAGATACGTCTGGCGGCGTTGAAATTTCGTCAACATTCGATGGCTCCGTGCTGGTCGATGTCGATTGTTGTGGAGCGATGACCTGTCCTGAGGGGACGATAAACGCTGGGACCGTCCGCTCCATTTCCTTCCGCGAACAGCCATCATCTTCTCCCCCCCGCCATTTCAACAATTGGTTGGCGTGCCTTTTTACAGTATGATCTGAATTATCCAGCTGCACCAAGTATAATGAGTTTCCAATCTTCCTTTTTACTGTACCACGTCTCCAATGATATTTTTGTAGATTATAAAGTTTTATTAACACTAAATCGCCTATTTTAAACAATACTTTACGATTTCCGTGAAAATGGTCACTCTGCAAACACTGTTTAGATTTTACATGAGCGTCGAGTGTCAGGTCAGATGGTGAAGACTGTGAGGGTTTTAAAAGATCTAATCTACATCTTAATTTGTAACCAAATAAAACCTCAGCGGGAGATCTGTTGGTTGTTGAATGTATGGAATTTCTGTAACTTAGAAGAAATTCCTGTAATTTTATATTTAAATCGCGTAAACTTGACCCTGTTAATAATATTGACTTAATAGCTTTCTTAATAATTTTAACATAACTCTCGGCCTGACCGTTACTGGCCGGATTGTAGGTCGGAGAAGTCAGATGTGTTATACTATTCCGAGCGCAAAATTGTTTAAACTCATTCGATACGAAAGGAGTGCCATTATCTGAGCAAATTGTATGAACTAAACCAAACCTTGCCATCACTTCACACAGCTTTTCAATGACTATGCGCGAACTACAGCCAGTGGATACATCAAAACATTCAACCCATTTTGAATAGGCATCCACAATTATTAAAAATGTTTTCCCGCTAATTGGGCCAAGAAAATCTAAGTGTGCCCGGTACCATGGGCGCGACGGAAAAGGCCAGGGGGTGAGCGGCGCCCTCGGAGGCGACGCGCGCTGCGCCGAGCAAGCGGCGCACGCGCCGGCGCGTCGCTCAATATCGGCGGACATACCCGCCCACCAAAACCTATGACGAGCTTCTTCTTTCATTTTCGAAACACCTAAGTGATTTTTGTGTAATTCGTTTAATACCGAAGTCTGTAAACTTTGAGGAATGACCAACCTGTGACCCCTCATAACGCAGTCATTTTCCACTGATAACTCCGTGCGGTGGCTATGGAATGCTTTATACCTATCCTCTATGTTACTAGGCCAACCATTCAACACGTAGTCTACGACCGATGACATTACTTTGTCTCGCTTAACCGCGTCCCGTACGTCAGATAAAGACAGAAAACGTTCTCCTTCGTAAACAAAACGCACATAAGCAGACCTGTCGAGGCATGATTCATCGACGGGTTCCGAGCGCGCCCCGGCCGGTGAACCGTTATCGCTAACAGATCTACTTAAAAAATCCGCGAAATTGTGAACACTATTGACATATTCTATTTTATAATTATACGCTGAGAGAAAAATTGCGTATCGCTGCAATCTGTTTGCTGATATTTCAGGGATGCCCTTATCAGGATTGAATATGGATATTAACGGTTTATGGTCCGTTCGTAATGTGAATGGTTTTACTCGCCCATACAAATATTGATGGAATTTCTTCACACCAAATATTATAGCTGTGGCCTCTTTTTGTATTTGGCTATAATTTTTTTCAGCCGCGTTAAGGGATCGAGACATATACGAAATAGGTCTTTCCGTACCATCTTCAATTTGTGATAGAACAGCCCCTAGACCGTATGGTGATGCATCCACCGTTAATATCAACTCTGCCTCGGGGTTAAAATGCGCTAAAGTGTTGTCAGATGCTAACTGACCTTTTATGTTTGCCACGGCTTGCTCATGCTCCTTGGTCCATGACCATTCTACATTTTTTTGTAGCAAGTTATGCAGTGGCCACAAAATTGATGACGCATTTTTGATAAAACTCCTATAGTAGTTTACCATACCAAGAAATGATTTCAGCTCTGAAATATTTGTGGGTACCCGAGACTGTAAAATAGACTTAACTTTTTCTGTAGATTTATGTATGCCATTACAATCTATATTAAATCCTAAGTATGAAATAGATTCTTGGAAAAATGTACACTTATCCTTATTTAAAACAAAACCTGCTTCCTCTAGTCTGCGGAAAACTTCATTTAATCTAGACATCATTTCAGCCCTATCTTTTCCACATATTAAAAAGTCATCTAAAAAAAGAAGCGTACCGTCTACTCCTGACAGCAGCGATTCTACGGTTCTTTGAAAAATAGCGGGTGCGCTTGCAAGACCAAACACTAACCTTGTGAATTTGAAAATACCTTTATGTGTATTAATGCATGTAAGCATTTGCGAGGCCTCATTTAAACACACCTGGTTATAAGCCTGCGAAAGGTCCAATTTACTAAAAAATTTACCGCCGTATAATTTGGTAAAAAGCTCCTCATGTCTAGGTAAGGGATACTTATCAACTATCAATTGCTTATTAATTGTTACTGAATAATCGGCACAAAGACGTAACGAGCCGTCCCGCTTTAACACTGGCACAATAGGACTGGCGTAATCAGAGTATTTTACCGGCACTAAAATACCTAAATCAACCAACCGGTCTAACTCTTTTCCTACACTATCGCGAAGAGCAAACGGTAGAGGACGTGCTTTAAAAAAAATCGGTTTTGAATCAGGCTTTAATGGTAAATTTACTAAATTACCTTTAAAACAACCTAGTTTGTCCGAAAATAGTTTAGGATATTTTGAAACAACGTCCTCCAAAAAAATATTGCAGTTATTTATGGAACTAATTTGGAGACCAAACCGTGAAAAAAAATCTCTGCCTAATAATGGCGGACCCCCATCACGTATAACATATACCATAATATCATGCATCTTGTTGTTATACGCAAAAGGTAACTTAAGTACACCTGCAATATTTAACCTACCGCCATTATAGCTGTGCAAAATGACGTCACTCCGTTCCAATGCCATGTTTGAAAAATACCGTTTATACATTTGCTCAGATATGACGGTAACTGGAGATCCCGTATCTATTTCAAATATCAAACTGACATTATTAACAACAACAGATTCCTTCAAAGGTTCACCACGAAAAGTACGTATGTTACAACATAAATGCTTACCATCGTCATCAACATCCCCCTGACACTCGACGTAATGCTGACCAACTAAACTTTTTGTGCACACTCGCTTAAGATGACCTTGAATACCGCACTTTTTGCACTTGTACCGTACAAAACGACACGTAGCCGCCTGGTGCCCGAGATAGCCGCACGCAGTGCAGCGGCCGGCATCTTGTCGCTGCGCAAGCGCCATTGCCGCGCCACCCTCCGAGCCCTGCTCCTGTGCGCCTCTCCAGCGGCCGCTGCTTCGGCGTCCGCCTTCCATCTCAACCCTCATCACCTGTAGTGGTGTCCCCATCACGTCCACTCGTCGATGTGTCTCCTGTGCTCCCATTCTAGCGCTGCGTATCCCTTCTGCTATATCCAAGGCTTTGATCAGAGACAACCCCGCCAAATCGCTGGTAAAAAGTTTGTCTCTCTCTGAACCGGGTTCCATCCCTAGGACGAAACGGTCGCGCAGCTGCTCGTCAATATGTGATGCCACAAACCCACAGTGCGCAGCTAGCCCGCGCACGCGAGCCGCCCACTCTGCTAGACCCTCGCCCTGGTGCTGGGTAGCACTGTGAAACTTGTACCTTTCAGCAAAGGTGCACTTTTTGGTCTTGAAATGTCCATCGAACAGTTCCACTACTTCGCCGTAACTCAATGTTCCCACTTGACTGGGTAAAGCTAAATCACGTACCAGCTTATACGTTGATTCTGCTAAATTACTTAGCAATATAGCTCGACGTTTACAACCGGCTTTGTCTGAATCCACCACAATGTCGTTTGCTAAAAACCACTGTTCAAGTCGGTCTTTGTACACTAGCCACTCTTGAATTTCGTGATTAAACGAAGACAATGACCCGACGGTTATTTTTGCCATTTTGAATTGCACGCGTTGTACTTTGACCTTCGTCGCCAACTGTTAAGTCTGTGTGGTGGGAGTCGAGAAGGAAAACAACCGGTACGTTTGAGCTCGTATATTCGACTGGTCGCAGCCAGTCGTACCTCAAAAAATACAGCTACCGCCAACGTCTCTTACAATAATCTGACAGTGAAAACAAACATACCCTACATTACAATACTAATGTAGCACCTCCCAGGAGTTCTGGAAACCTTACTCACACGCAGGAACACAACAACACAGAAGTGATTGTTATTTGGCTGTGATCTTCCGCAAGGTGGAGGTATTTCACCTGTCAGGCTGCTCCAATTTGAGCGATAATTCACTATGCTCTACCTCTTTTAAATTATTTATTATTATGTGCATAATGCTTGCTTTAGTATATATATTTCATGTGCTAAGAGTGCCGGCCGCCTCTCACGGCATGCCACCCTCAACGATATCATCCGTCGGTCTCTTGCCACCATTAACGTGTCTGCTATGCTTGAACCTAATGGCATCGCGCGTAGTGATGGCAAGAGGCCTGACGGTATGTCTCTTATTCCCTGGAAGATGGGACGTGCCTTAGTGTGGGATGCGACAAGTGTAGACACACTGGCACCGTCACATCTCCCAGGGACTATTAGGAGCGCTGGCGCAGCAGCAGAGGCGGCTGAAAAACTGAAAAGCACAAAATATAAAGAAATAAAAGAAAATTATAATTTTGTGGCTTTTGGAGTGGAAACTCTAGGTCCGTGGGGTCCTGACGCATTGTCTTTTTTTAAAGATATTTCAAAAAGACTTATCAACGTTACAGGAGACCCAAAGGCTGGCTGCTACCTCGCCTAGCGTCTTTCAATCGCTATTCAGCGAGGTAATGCAGCCAGCAGGGACCTTCTTTGTTTATTTAAAATATTTATTTTTTTATTAATTTTAGTTTGAATTTTTTGTAAGCTAGTGTTATCTTAAGTTTATTTGTTTTGTTTATGTAATAAATTATTTGTTATTGTTTATAGTGGAAGGAATCGAACCCGGGACTTCAGAAATGGCGTGACGCTAAAGACCGGTTCTCACGCTTTGGCTACGGAGGTTGTCAAATATTACATTAATAGATTTATTAAACTTTTTGTAGTACTTCACGCCGCACTAGCGTAATTTAAATATTGTAAGGATTATATTATTTATATTTAGTATAAAAAAAATGCGTAGTAGAATATGAACCCACGACCTTCATTCATCGCGCGTGCTGCTCTTCCAACTGACCTAACCGAAGTACAAATGAATATTTAAGTATCGCTTAAAAATATCTATCAACGCTATAATGTGTTTCCGTAACAAAACTTAAGCTTTATCGTTTGTAATTTTTAAGAGCCCATCAATCGTTTTATCTGACTGACATTTTTCTTTTTTCTCGCTTAAAGCCGGGTAGATTCAAGACAATAGAACACCCGTCAATGTCCGACTTAATGGAATTAAGCGTTTTTAAAGCATCGCGGAAACGATGCATAGAGAAACGGCTTTTTAGATAATGTTCCGTACTAAATTGGGATAAGTATCAAAATATTTTGACGGCCTCGGTGGCGCAGTGGCTAAGGTAGCCGGCCAAAGCGCGAAAGGTCCCGGGTTCGATACCCGGTTGGGTCAATTTGGTAAACGAACTTTTCTAATTGACTTGGGTCTGGGTGTGCTGGGATGACGCCCCCAGTTAGTATCCGTCGTCTGGTGCTCATAGTACAAGGGAAAATCTTAGTTTGAGACTAGGTGATTGGTGTGATTGTTTGGCGCATTTATCTATTTATTTTATTTATTTAATATTTAATGCTAGCGGTCGCCCGCGACTTTGTACGCGAAAAGTATTAGAACTAAAAATTATTTTGTTCGTCTTAATTTATTCGTTCCATTAGGTACTGATAAGTTCAAACTAAAACATTTCATCCGTGTTTTTTGACGAATGCCTACCGCCCTCGTCGCTCTTAAGGTTCCTACACCCATGCCGGCGGCAGCCGCCGGGTTCATGCCGAGCGGCTATGCCGCCGGCACTACAAGGCGCACAAACCGCCAAGCACCAAGGTTGCTCGAATGTCGAGCACGATCTGACGCCGGTAAGCCGCGAAACCCGCCGGCACTGTGTGTAGGAACCTTTAGCGGGAAATAGAACTATCCCCGCTGAGAGCGACTTAAAGTCAAAGTCAATCTTTTTTATTCACATACATTATATTAGTAATACTTATGAATAGTCTCTATATAAAGCAAATGAAGCTACCTCCGGTTCGAAACCTATAACTAAAGAGAAGATACCGGCAAGAAACTCAGTAGTTTTTTACAAATGAAAGCTAAACTTATTACTAATTTTGCACTAAGCCGCACAGTTAGTTTGTCAATTGTAAAATAAAAATTAAAAATCTATTATTGAAAAAAATATAAAAATTTGTAAATTAAATTAAATTAACTGTAGGAATTACATGCGTCATCGAGGCCCAATTCTGACATTGATTGCAAAAATACGTCATATATTTTTAAAATAATATAAAATACGTAAGTACAGGCGAGCAGTTAGTGATCCACACGTTCTTATCATTCATATAATCTTCTACTTTGTAATAGCCTTTTTTCAAAAGACAACGTTTGACAAATGTCTTAAATTTGTACAAAGGTAACTCAACAATAACTCAAGGGAGTTTATTAAACATTTTAAAGCAAGAAATTAATTTCCTATTTTATGTAGTCTACGCTATCTATTCTATTGATCTATATGAGGCCAAGGTAGAACCTAAAAGAATACATATCCTTTTTTTTTTTTCCTAACTGACTATAGATGATGGCCGCAGATGGCCTTTTCATCTTCACCGGGCTTGCGGGGGAGCGGAAGGCTCTCATCCACAGTATATACGAGTATATATACGCCTGGAGAAAAACAGTGTCACCGCGATACAGCTTTTAAAACAACTTTGGACCAACGCCATCTGTTGACACTTGAACATAAACATGTGACATTGTCTTTCTGTGCCTTTCAGCCGCCATTGTGCCTTCTGGTGAACATAAATAACTTGTTTAAAGAAACTTAAATCTTCACCCCACGGTACCCAAATACTTACCTTCGGAACGTTTATATGCTGAAATATTTGTGTAAACACCATGAATAATTCATAATCAAACCCACAGCTGACGGATTGACGCAGTATGACGCATTTACATACTTAAATGATTCGATAAATTCTGTTTCGTTGCCTTGAGGTTAATATGAATATTGTTTTTCGATGTTATTTTGGATGATGAAATGATTAGGATAATATGTATTTAAAAGTGATTGGTTATCTTTTGGGAGTATGTAAACATAGTATATTTTTTGGTAGTCTAACTAATCCATACTTACTAATAGTAAGTATACTATACTTACTTACTTACAAATATTATAAATGCGAAAGTAACTCTGTCTGTCTGTCTGTCCGTCTGTTACTCTTTCACGCCTAAACGGCTGAACGGATTTTGATGAAATTTGGTATAAGTATACGTTGAATCTCAAGAACGGACATAGGCTACTTTTTATTAGAAAATAAGGGGGGGATGGGGGTAATACCACCTTTAAAAGTTTATATGGAAAAATGTTTATTTTTGATGTTACAGATATGAAATTTGGCACAAATGTAGCTCGAAACTTGGATTAAAATATAGACTACTTTTTGTTTCAAATATTAGGGGAGAAAGGGGTAAAACCGATCATGAAAGGGTGTAGTCCATGCGAACGAAGTCGTGGGCACAGCTAGTGTACTATAAATATAGTAAGTTTGAGTACCTACCTTTTCTGTTTTTGAGATGAACACTTTTTAATATATTAATAATTATTGGACAACATTACATACATTGCTTTGATTCTGTTGTAAGTAGCTTGAGCACTTGTGTTACATTAGATACAACGACGGTACCACCACACCCATACACGAGACAATATAGAAAAGTTCGTTTCCCATATTGACCCGACCAGAGATCGAACCCAGGACCTTAGAGATGGCGCGACGCCAAAGTCCGGGTGACACTTTGAAACGCATAATGTTTATGGTCATAATTTCAATTGACATACATCATATGGCATAAAAATAAATAAGCATAATAGTGTTTAGCAAATTTATTACAATGCATAAACATAATAATGCAGATTTGTTGAAGGGCATAATAATAAAAGCCATAATTATATAAATCTATTTTTTTCATTTGCCATATTTTTATAAGGCATACTTTGAAACGCAGATTTTAATTAAGCATAAATTACCATATTCACAACTTTGTCTGACATACTTTTATAAAGCATAACTCAGTGAAGCCATACTTTTATAAAACATATCCATAAATATCCATAAATTTAATGTTTACTTTTACTATGCATGTTTATTATTTTATATCTAACTAAGTATTTGTTTTTTAATCGACACATCGAAGTATTTCAGATGCTAAAATTGTATATAAATTTTGAAGTAATAAAGAGTAAGATTTTAATGTAATACGAAGTAAATTATATAAGATACCACTGGTTGTAGTCCTTTGCCGTGGTACTAGTCTGCCCTATACTAGAGTGGAATTGTGTGAGCCGGAGCGGCTGATGCTGGTCACCGAGGCGCCAAAAGGCGGAAGCGCTGCATTACCCGCAGCGCCGGAGAAGAGCAGAACCGATTGCACGCTGCATGGATGCATGCCGGCTTGCATGGTTGTATGCATGTTGCTTGCTTGCTGCATGCTGCATGCATGCTGCTTGCTTGCTTGCCTGCATGCATGCTGCTTGATTGCTTGCGAGTTTTTTGCAGGAGTATAGTAAATAAAAAATACATTTTAATAAACCGATATCAAAATTATACACAGTGGAAAATACATATATTTATATGTGTAACAATTCGTTTATACATAGAAATGTATGCTTTCTGAAATTAGGGGAAATAAGTTTTATTCCTTATAAGCTTAGGGATTGTGACGGTTATTCTTATTAAATATATGCTTTTTAAATATTATGTCTTTTGAATATTATGATAAACAAAAACTATGCTTTTCAATACTTATGCTTATTTAAATTATGCCTTTCTATAATTATGCCTTACAGATTTCGGCCATATGACAGTATGCGTAACGAAGTTATGCTATAACGGTTTATTGCAAATGACTATTATGGCGAAGAATATTATGAATTGTCAGTTTATGGTGAAAAACGTTATGCTTTTCAATAGATAACCCAAATTCCGGCTTGCTTGCCTCTCGGCTACGGAGGTCGTTATATGTACTGAGTTAAGCTCTAATTTAGTAATTAGGTATTTGTGTTTGTAACTATACATCTGGAGCAAGTTGAGTTTATCAGTAAATCTTTTGTAAATTATCTAAGTTCCTCAAAGCATGATACTCGTACTATAGTAATCATCTTTATCACAATATAATAAAATAGAAAACATCTTAATTCACGTAAGCTTAACGAAAGCACTCATGTATGGGGTTCGAACCAATGACCTTCACGTATCGCGCGTGCTGCTCTTCCAACAACAACGTGATACGTGAAGGTCGTCGGTTCAAGCCTCACACCTTTCAATTTCTCTTTATCTGTCTCTTTGTAAAGATAAGGATAACTACTGAGTTGCTTGCCGGATTCTTATCGGTAGGATTAGGTTCCGAACCGGCTGTAGCTTCAATGTTGTTTGTGTTCATTCTGACGATGCATAAGTGTTACTTGTAACCTACATTAATAAATGAATTGACTTTGACTTTGATTTTAAAAATATAAGTTATACTTTCTAACCTCTTTAGCCCTTATTCTTGGGAATAAGTTGAATAATTCAGAGCCAACCTTTTGTGCTCCGAACGGCTTTTGTGAATTTTCTTTAAAAGTTACTGGAATCGAGCCATTTGATTCCGCTGTTAATGATCCTTTGGCGGATTCTTGCTACGCTGATTTGTTGTTTTAAGAACAATAGAGCCTAAATAACAGAATTAAGCTTGGGCAAAATCTGTCGACCTTAATCGCTTGTTAGTAAAGGTAGTGTGCTGACCTATGATATTACATTCATGTCGACACAAATACAGCGTCAGTAGGATTGGCGTAGTAAACAACGCTCCATACGTAATGCACGATTAGCCGATCAATAGATCGATCCTACATCGCGATGTCAAAGTTATCGTCGCCACTAACTACGAATATATATAAATAATAAATATTGAACCACATCACATACATTGCTCTTATTCTGTGGTAAGACGCTTAAGCACTTGTGTTACAAAAATCAAAAACAACGACGGTATCACAACACCCAGACCCGAGACAATACAGAAAAGTTTGTTTCCCATTTTGACCCGACCGGGGATCGAACCCGTAACCTCAGAGAAGGCGACGCCAAACTCCGGCACCCTTGCCTCTTGGCTACGGAGGTCAACCTTTAGGTAGAGGAAATAGTAGATATCGAGAAACGGGTGCGGTCGTGCAAAAGTTTTATTGAGAAAATATTAACAGGAAACATAAATACCATAACATGATTAATACAAAAAAAAACATAATAAATAAAAAAATAAATAAATGTATATATATACCTATATATAATATATGAAATCAGATTAAATACCAACAAATGCTTTATTTAGAATACCTTGATAAAGGTTACAAGTTTACGTTTAGTTAAGAGAAAGAAAGAAAGATTTTACTCTTGATTTGAAAATGGGCAGGGACTCAAATTCCCTGATAGGTAAAGGAAGGGAATTCCATAAGCGTATGGACTGGACAGTGAAAGATTGTGAGTAGTATTCAGAGGTATGATTAGGAAAAGTAAGGAGAAGATTACGAGAAGATCGCATACCACGCTCTTTAATGGGTTGCAAGAAATGGAATCGTTCTTTCAAATATGGAGGGGATAGAGGATTAAATAAAATATTATATAGAAGCGATTAAAAGTAATACCTAACAATTTTGAGTTTCAAAATATTGAAAATCCCCTTCAAAACACAAAACCACTAGTTTATCAACAAAATACATTTATCGCTCCACTGAAAATAGATTGAAACCTAAATGAAAACACTCGATATATAAAGTGATTGAAGCTCATCCCGTTGTGTCGCTAAAATGGTTGGCTTTATCAAACATCGGATTTGTGCAGCCAATACCCTCCGTTAGGGATGTTGACTGCACGGTCTTACACAGTTACGCGGGAACGGCTTAGCATTTTCGGCCAATCCCGCCAAGCCTCCGACCAACGTGGAGGAACAAGTCGGAGCTGCTCCTTAGGCGTAGCAGTTTTCGGCGAGGTCGCTTTTTTTTTTGCACTTCAATATTGACCTCATCTCACTTGTTAAGTGGTAATAAAGTCCTAGCTTAAGGGTGATAAGTACAGCATAATAAATCTGTTACTGGACTTGTCGCCGTTACCTTGACGGCTTGACCCCTGCTACTAACGTAGCACCTCCAGGAGCTCTGGAAACCTTACTCACACGCAGGAACACAACAACACAGAAGTGATTGTTATTTGACTACGGTCTTCTGTAAGGTGGAGGTATTTCACCAGTCGGGCTGCTCCAGTACGAGCGATAAATCGCTATGCCCTACCTCTCTTAAAACTGTTAAATAAATTCGAATAGGAGCGAAGAATCCGTGGTAAATGTAGAAAAAGTGCGGATGGGACGCTAGTTATCTTTAAATTGCTGTGTTAAACTGCTCCGAATCTTTTTAATACTAAATGCATGTAAGCAAAATTGTGACGTCACTTTGTACTTTAAAGATTTTCTTTATTATCTTAGTACAGAGTGACGTACTAAGATAGTATAGAAACATAACATGATGCAATAAATAAACAAATAATTAATAAAAAATACCTCAATTAGTTTTATTTATTTTTTGTTTTAACGTCCTGTAAAATAAACGTATTTTGGGAATATGTCTGATTTGCATTTAATGAGCGAATTATTACATACCACTACGTCGTGTTAGTTTACTTTTTTGTACAGATGAATTTCATTTTGATAATATCCTTTCTGAATTAAACCTAAACTATATTTCAACAAAGGATAAAAGCCCAGAAAAGGTTACCCAAACTGCCAACATTAGGCAAATTTTAGTCCCAGAACATATTACGAACACTATCAAGCAAAAATACAAAAATTGGCATATATTTTTCCAGTCGATAAAGTTCAGATTTGCTTGCATAAATATTATATTGGATATACAGGGTTGTAATATAAAATCCACTTATAATATGGTAATTGTTGGCTTTAGAATAGTTAAGTTGATAGGTTTTTTTAAAAGAGTATACTATTTTATGGATGGCTTAGTAATACGATTACCTTGTAATATTAAATAATTACGAAAGACAATATAAAACACAACCACATATTATTTATGCGACCTACGACATTACCTACAAATCGACACAAAAACTGCGTTAATTCAAATTCAAATTCAATATTTGTTTATTCAAGTAGGTTACATACAATAACACTTTTGAATCGTCATTGTATATAATGCAAAGTGATTCTACTTCCGGTTCGGAACCTATATCTACCGAGAAGACACCGGTAAGAAACTCAGCGGATTAGTTACAGTAGCAGTATCTAACTTAAGCTATGTGTAGAACACTTTGGACCAAGTCATATAGTTTTATTTTGATGAGTGAAAAAAAGCATTAAGTATTATGTTATTTTAAGAGGTAAACTGAAGCAGACCAGTACCCAAAAGAAGAAGAAGAAGAAGTTAGCAGAATTGGCATAGTAAACTATGCTCCATACGTAATGCACGATTAGCCAATCAATACATCGATCCTACATCGCGATGTCAGAGTTATCGTCGCCACTAACTATATATACAACAAACCGGAAGTACTTCCACTTTTAGTAGTGAACATACGTTCCTTACATTTATAACAATCAAAATATATGATGATTTATATAGAAAAATATATTTTGTGAATTCATATAAAGTTCTGTTTGACACGTAACGACAGGTGACATAAATTTGAGGTGTTTGATGGATAAACCTATTTTGAAATTATGTTTGATAGTACAATAATGCCTGGTTACAATATTTGCAAAATTATCCGTCCTAGTTACCAATAGTCATAAATTATACAAGGCGTAAGCTAAAACAACCGACAGACGACTGATGACATGAAATGGAATTTAAATTTGTAATTAAAATTAAAGACTCGCAAAAATACGGATCATAATTTTTGATACATTACTAATCCCTTCTGTGTTGTGTTCCTGCGTGTGAGTAAGATTTCCAGAGCTCCTTGGGGCGCTGCTACATTAGTAGCAGGGGTCAAGCCTTCAAGGTAAGGGCAACGAGCCCAGGAGGGGTACTGTCAAAAACGAAACGAACAAACGAAAGGTTTCGTTTTTGAAGATTATTCAAAAGTTTGGGAATGAAGACGTGGTTTTTGATATGCATAAATAATATTTTGTTTTTTGAAAACGCTTAATTTGCATTCGAAGTGATTTCTTTGTGATTATGAGGATTAAAATTTGCCATCCGTTGTCGGATCCGACATATTTCGTTTATGAAAGTAGACCCCCAGTAACAGATTTATTATGCTGTACTTGTCACCCATAAGCTAGGTCAATCTTGAAGTGCAATATAAATAAAAATACAAATCGTATAATATTGGAACCGGACATAAGTTAATTTTTAATAAAATTTGATAATATTAACCGACGTCAGTACAAAAGGGGGTTATGAGTAGATAGCTCTTTGTTACACCGCTACACTGACAAGGGTCCTTATTACTAACGGTTCACTGTAAGGGGTGGGTTAACGTAATCTCTTTATATTTATTTCGTTGTGTCATCCAAGATTAGTCAAAACATTCACGTTACATTATCTGTTGCCTGAGACTTTGTCTGTAATATTTCGGAAATATATATGAAGGAAATTCTTTTTCTAGTATTTCCATGGCGTCTTCAAGTACTCGAGAAAACATTTATCCATGCCACCTGCACACAATAAATATATTTTATATAACGTCACATTACATTTTTTTATAGTAGCGCAGTATATTGGCTCCTCCCATCCTGATGGTAAGCAAGAGAGGAACCCACATCGCGATGACAACGGATTTGATATCGAAATATCCTATCCGTCAGCATCGCCATACTGGCCCGCAAGATGTTTCTTCACGCTCATTACTCATTACTCTGATAGCATAATAAGTCGCTAAAGCACTTGTTACAGAAATCAGTTACAACAAAGGTACCACAAAACACAGATCCGAGATAATTTTCCAAATTGACCCGACCGGGAATTGAACCAGGGATCTCGGAGATGACGCGACGCCAAAGTCCGTCCCGCTCGCCGCTCGTCGTCAAAACAACAACAAAATACTAAACAACATAATAAAATATATTTATCAACTATGGCGTCTCCTCACCACCTTGGGTTATGTATATGTCGCAGTCATCTGGTTGAATCAGTTATTTGATTGGATCACTAGCGCGTTTATTAAATGACGACGTTTAATTGAATGACTAGGCCGAACGTTGAATGAACAATCCTCACTCAACGTCCAACAAGTTAGCGGTTTGTAACATAGCCATTTGAACATAGCGGACGTAAAATCAGTCAGGTGGTTGTAATTTAGTTATTTTTTTTTCCACTGCGCCGTTAGTGCTCATCAAAACTAAGATGGCGTCAAACAGCTGGTACAAATCTAATCGAATAGGACTGTGTTGATATTTTTTGAGTGAAATTGAGATTTAAAGTGACTATTTTTTTAGCCTAAATGTCTAAAGACTTAAAATTGTTAAAATATAATAAAAATTCTTATTAAGGTGTGTTATGTCATGTCCTCATTTTTTTATCTAAAGTTAGTTATCATTTATGTTGCGAACTTATGGTCACCCTAATCAAACATTACAATGTGAGCTTTATCCCATTCAACGACTACGCTAAATGACGTTCAGTCAAGAAGTTGAACGTTATATTAAACAATTTGACGAGTGGTCCTTTAGTCATTCAATTAAACGTCGTCATTCAATGAACGCGCTAGTGATCCAATCAAATAGCTGATTAAACCAGATGACTGCGACATATATAGTTTCTCGATAACGACCTTTGGCGTCGCGCCATCTCTGAGGTCCCGGGTTCGATCCCCGGTCGGGTCAATATGGGAAACGAACTTTTCTATTTTGTCTCGGGTCTGCGTGTTGTGGTACCGTCGTTGTTTCTGATTTCTGTAATACAAGTGATTAAACTACTTACCAAAGAATCAAACCAATGGATGTGATGTGTTCAATTTTATTTATTTATGATTAACTGTCATCTGTACGTATGTCACTATGAAAAAAAAACTTTTTTTCATAGTGTTTTATTTGTATTTTAGCTTTATATCTTTAATATTTTCTCTTTCGCTTCTTCTTCGCAAATATTATTTTGCTACAGGGTGTGTAGTGTAAACATCATATAAAAAAGCTACTGAGTTTCTTGCTGGTATCTTCTCTGTAGTTATAGGTTCCGAACTGGAGGCAGCTTCATTTGCTTAATATAGATACTATTCATAATATAATAATAATAATCTTTATTTTCTGAAACATTGGTTACATTTGCATTTGCTGCACTAAGCAACTGGCTTGTCTCGCAGCGGCCAATAAACAATTTCTTAACGAAATATTCAAATTAAAATTCTTTATTGCATATCATGAATGTGACAAAGGATGGAATTTTCATTAAATAGTACATCATGTTACCTATTTAGGCATAGCAATTCAACAGTAGTAATCGTAACATTTAATTAAAATAATAACTATTAAGATTAGGTACATTACTTAAACTTATCATCTAATTGTTCCCTCATACAATATGGTCTTTTTACCGTAGTTAGTCCTCGGAGTAATTAGTGTTAGTTTATTTTGATTTCGCAGATTATGTTTATTGACCTTTATATTCAAATCCAAATTTGATTTAGTGGTATTTGTTAAGATCTTTTTTATCAAAATGCATGTGTTGTAAGTGTAAATTTGATGAAGGTTAAATATTTTAGTTTTTTTATATATTTGTTTGGTAGCAGCACGAAAAGGATAGTGGAATAGTACTTTTATTACTTTGTTTTGAGTCCTCTGTAAGGAATTTAAGTTAGATATTGCAGCAGATCCCCAAATCTCTATCAGGTATTCTAGATGTGATTTGACTAAAGTGTTATATATAATTGGTTTTATCCTTTTAGGAATGCAGTGGGCTATCTGACGTAGTGCGCCTAGCAAGGATGTTAATTTTGATTGGACGTGCTCAATGTGCGGTTTCCACGTTAATTTATCATCAATGAGTAATCCTAGGTATTTTTCTTGGTGAGATATATTTATTAATTCATTGTTTATTCTCAGAGGTTCATATTCAGGAATTACTTTATTTTTAGCAGTTAAGATCATGTAAGATGTCTTTCTCGTATTGATAGTTAATAAGTTCATTAACAACCACTCATTGAGCAAGTCCAAATCTTTTTGAGCATCCGCGATTATTTTGTGGATTGACTGACCAAAATAAAATAAGCACGTATCGTCAGCGTATAATGTAAGATGTCCAGTCAATCCAATTATTTTTATATTATTCATATATACTAAAAAAAGTAAGGGACCCAATATGGATCCTTGAGGTATACCCACTGAGATATTTTGAGAACTACCCACAAAATTGTCGATTTTAACAATTTGAAATCTGTTGTGTAGATATGACTCAAAGATCTTTAAAGCTGAACCACTAATTCCTGCGTCTTTTAATTTTAGAAGTAACTTTTGGTGACTGACAGTGTCAAATGCTTTTTTCAAATCGATAAATATACCCAATGCAATGTCTTTTTTGTCTATGTGAGTTTTGATTTTAGTAACTAGATCTATGGTCGCTGTGAGAGTGCTAGAATTTGGACGAAAACCGTATTGCTCATCGATCAAAAATTGTTTTTGAGTAAGATAAGTGCTTAGTCTGTTATACAAAAGTCTCTCAAATATTTTCGATATAATGGGCAATACCGATATCGGTCTATAATTACTTGGGTCAGTTCTAGAACCAGCTTTATGTATAGGACTAACCTTGGCCACCTTGAGTGAATCTGGGAAAGTACCGGCTTCAAAACATTTATTGATAGAAACAGCTAATTTTTCAGCAATGAGATCCTTTAGGCATTTAATCGTTTTTGTGGATATTCCATCCAACCCAGTACTCGTATTAGTATCTAAGTTGTCTATAACCTTTTTTATTTCGTCCGTACTACAAGGATTAAGTTCACTTAAAGTTATATCATGAGAGTAGTTGTGATCATACATCAAGACATTTTCGGTGTTAGTGTGATATTTATGCGGTATCAACATCACATACATTGCTTTGATTTAGCGGTAAGTAGCTTAAGCGCTTGTGTAACAGAAAACAGAAACAGCGACGATACCACAACACCCAGACCCGAGACAATATAGAAATGTTTGTTTCCCATATAAACCCGACCCGGAATCGAACCCGGGACCTCAGCGGTAGCACGACGCCAAAGTCTGGCCCGCTCGCCTCTCAGTAACGGTCGTCAGAATTCAGCAACAAGATAGACTACAAACTAGATCTATCTTAAATGTAGGATGCTTTTTATCCTTTATCCCAAAGCAACGCGACCAAAGTGGCAACTGTTACATATATGTATACCCACAATTACATGTATATATATATATATATATATATATATGGTAATACCAAATGTACTGAAAACGTTTCTGAAATATGGCAATCTTACTTTCAACCTCTCATGTGTCGCCAAGCCCTTTTATTTCAGATTACTTTTCTGATGGACTATTACGAAGGCTTCCGGGTTATTTGTACAGATAGACGAAATGTTATTTTTATAGGTAGTATTGTTAACCGATTAAGGCCCTTTTTACACGGGTCTTAAGCTACTTATTTATTTATTTATTTATTTATTCAATTATACATACATACTAGCTTACAGTGTCCCAAGGCGCCAGTATGTTTATTGGACATGTCAAAAACTTAATACTACATTACGTGCGTGCGTCAAATAAGATTAAGCAATGTCAATAGTAATAAAAAAATAATAATAATAAATCAGATAAGAATAATTACAATACACAATAAAAAAATATAGTAACAATGTCAATGAATAGTAATTAAAATAATCAATGATAATTAGAATGTCAGATGCAAGGGAAAACAGATAAGTTCACGTTCACGTTTTAAAGTTATTGTCAACATATTGAAAGGCTTTCCTTGTCAGTAATCTAAAGTGGTCAGCAAATAGGTCAATACCGTAGTCATTGGCGAGCATGTCTCCTATCAGATTTAATGCACGTGCGGTAGGTGCATGCGCAGCGTACGCGGTACGTGTCTGCGGCCGCCGCAGCAGGCGCGGGAGTCGCCGCGGTGCGACAGTCCCCTCCTCGTTCCAGCCTAGACGCTTAGGAGCTAATAGGGATACTTGACTTAGTATCCTTGGGCAATCTACTTTGTCGCGTATTATTGATAAATAGTACATCAAGAGTTGGACTACCCTTCTAAATTCTAAGCTATTCATTTCTACCATTCCTAGAACAAACAGGGACGGGTACAAGAATGGATAATGGCCGAATTTTTTTTTATATAACCAACGAGCGTACTTTCTCTGTACCCTCTCTACAATAAGACGGTACTTGTCTTCATGTGGAGCCCAAACAATTGCACCGAACTCGAGCTTACTGCGAACATACGCATTGTAAAGCACGGTTGCTACTCTCGGATTGTCAAACTGTGCAGAAGTCCTAATTACAAAACCTAGAGTTTTACTTGCAGCTTTACAGATCGTGAGAACATGTTCATGGAAGTTCAAATGAGAATCCATTATTAGTCCCAAATCCCTAATGTAATTTACCCTTTTCATGGGCACGTCATGCAGATTGTAATCATTGTCAAAATGATTCCGTTTTCGCGAATACGTCATGATTTTACATTTGTCACTATTGAAAGGGAGACGATTTTGCCTACTCCATTTGTACACAGCATAGATATCAGCTTGCAAAGTTTCAGAGCCGGACGCAGTATCGATACCTAGGCTTAACGATGTAACTCGTACGAGACCTTGTGGTTGATTCACAAATGCCATTAACAATTCCAATTAGGAAAGTAAATGTTTTATCGCTTTCCAATTGAATTTTAACCCTTAATCGGGTAATGGGAAAATTTAACCTTATGACATTGATTTACGGGTGAAAACCAATGAAAAATTTCGGTATTCCATGCTTTATTAAGAGATAAAGAAATCTCGGGAACTATGACATGGGGCGCGGTTGCCATTTTGTGTCAGATTTTTTTAATGTTTAACAGTGCTTCACACTGGACTAGCGAAATTAAAATATTACAAAGAAATGGAAAAATTTCATCGTGCTATGTGGGGCTCTAACCCACGACCTTCACGTATCGCTCGTGCTGCTCTTCCAACTGAGCTAACCGCAAGTTATCGTAGGTGATGATTTTTTTCTGTTCTATCCTCTCAGCCTCCAGAATGTACCCTCTGCCGAATATGTATTGAACTTCATACTTCATCCTCGTGGATTCGAGCCCTATACAGCAAGGGGAGATGAAGCTTTCCTGTCTCTTAAAAACCTAACTAATGTAGCACCCCCAGGAGCTCTGGAGACCTAACTCACACGCAGGAACACAACAACACAGAAGTGATTGTTATTTGGCTGCGGTCTTCTGTAAGGTGGAGATATTTCACCAAAAAAGTTGCTTATAAAGGTCGGATGAAAATTACTCCAGTTTAAGGCTCTAACATATGATCTTAGTCGTATCTGACCTCGATCTCCGTTATATCCGGAAAATTAGATGCTACTTTAAGAAAAAGAAGATGAAAGTTCAAGGCCCTACCACATAACAACTTGTATAGACATACAAAACGCAATATCTCCATCAGAGTGTTCATTAATTGATAGAGCAGACAGTTTATTGGCATATTTCCAGAAAGGCTAGTCATCTGAAGTATTATCTCTTATGAAACATGATTCATAATGCCTGTTGCTTACTTGTGAATAATAGTTTTGGCACGGATTTGCTGTTGTGGATGATTTCCAAAAAACTAGGTTGATGAGTGGAACTAGTGACTAGTTGCACAACTTGCTGTTTCTAGGGCAGATGACTAATATGTATTTTTGGTCGAACAGTTAGATTATCATAAAGTATAACACACTTAACATTTTAATTTTATATGTTGACAAAATTTTACTATTTTTTTTTTTTCTTTATGGACTCAATCTCGCGTCATTAACCACGCGATGATTCTGCCAATGTCGAGTGTTCAGAGAGACACGTTATTTTAAAAAAAGAGATCGGTGATTGGAGCTAATTCATTTCTAAAATGAGATGTTCATTTTCTCACATCACATAAAACAAGAAAAAACACAATAAAGACAACACAACATTAGTAGGACAAGTGGATAAATTAATTATAAATTAATGTTATAAAAATAAATATATTTACATAGAATTTTAGTAGCTGTATGAGAAGAAAGAGTGAGTAGATTATTTATATTTATGGGACGGGGAATTTTTGTAGGAAGGATATCGTATAAGGATATTGGGTATTTAAGGCAGTTAAAAAAAATATGATCAGGGGTACCCTCATCTAAACCACATTCACATAAGGAACTGTCATTGATTCGGATTTTGTTTAGGAATACCGGAGTGCAAGCATGTCCTAGTCGTAGTCGGCATATAGTAGATATAACTCGTTTTTCAAATTGTTTCTGCTTGAAGAACCATGCCTTAGGTGGGATATTTGGTTGAATGCTAGCGTACAAACGGCCTTTGCATCTGGAAGATTCGGTGAATTGCTTCTGCCAGTCTTCTGCCAACGTTTTGGTAGCTAGGGGTAAGGTATCCACTGCATGAATGAGTTTGACCACAGTACCATTTGTAATAGCATCTTTAGCCCATGTGTCTGCCTGTTCATTGCCGCGAATACCGCTATGATCGGGGATCCAAACTAAAACTACATTAATGCTATGTTCATGACAATTAAAAAGCTCTTGTTTAATTTTTAAAATGATTGGTGAAATAAATTTAGTTTTAAAACAAATTTTACTATATTTTCCTTTCAAATTTAGAGTGACGTCACTTATTCCGACAGTTTTTACGAATGAGTGAAGTAAACGTCAAATTTATAATTGATTGTTGAAGCAAGCAATAAGTTTTTATTGCATTTTGAAAATCAAAAAACGGATTAAATATAAAAACCATATTTTTTACGGAGCCATCCCTATTGTTAATATGTTGTAATATAGTTTAAGCTGATCAGGCAGAGGGGACCAACCGAATACTTAATGCAAAAATGAACATTTAAAAAGGCTTAAAGGATATAATAGTAGAAAAAAATAATCACTGGCAACAACTACCAGTCTTAGCTCACGTTGTTGAAAGTCGTATGTTCAAGCCCTACAAGGTAACAAATTTTTTTTTCATGCATAATAATTCCAAGAGAGGTGGGGCATAGCGATTTATCTCGAACCGGAGCAGCCCGACTGGTGAAATACTTCCACCTTACAGAAGACCGCAGCCAAATAACAATCGCTTTTGTGTTGTGTTCCTGCGTGTGAGTAAGGTTTCCAGAGCTCTTGGGGGGTGCTACATTAGTAGCTGGGGTCAAACCTTCAAGGTAAAGGCGATAAGTCCAGTAACAGATTTATCATGCTGTACTTGTCGCCCATAAGCTAGTACCTCATTACCACTTACATCAGGTGGGATGATGTCAATCTTGAAGTGTAATATAAAAAAATCAATTTGTTGTTTAATAATTGGTTTAAGTATAAAATTTGGACTAGCCGTGCGATCTAAAATTTGGAATAGGATGCTTTGTTCCGATCTTATTTCAATTTTGAATTAGATTATATTATAAGATTCTAAGATAAATATATTATTTATTTATGTATGTTTATGTATATTTTATAGTTACCGTAATGTCTTTTATAATGCTTAGTAGTTACTATTGTTGTTTAATATGTTTTTTTAGGTTACTCATGCATTTATTCACTATTACCGCACCCAAAAACAAACTCTCTGCATAACGCAAGGGTTGACTGGCAGATAATGCCTCTTGCATTAAGTCCACCTGTTGTATTTATTTGTGCAATGAAGTTTTTAAATAAATAAATATAAATATACTAGCTGTCCCGGCGAACTTCGTAACGCCTATTTTTTTAGTTTCTAACCTTTCAAACCTTCCCTGGACCTCCACAATTATTTCAGAACCAAGATTAGCCAAATCGGTCTAGCCGTTCTCGAGTTTTAGCGAGACTAACGAACAGCGATTAATTTTTATATATAAGATGATTGGACAACATCACATACATTGCTCTAATTCTGCGGTAAGTAGCTAAAGCACTTGTGTTACAGAAATTAGAAACAACGACGGTACCACAACACCCAGACCCGAGACAATATGGATTATTGCACAAACACTTTACAGAAATAGGTTTTACAGATTGATTATAGTACAATTTGGGCGGTCTTATCTCTTCCAGACAACTTTAAGGTAGAGGAATTAGTAGATGGCGAAAAGTGGGTACGGCCGTGCAACATGAATACAGTTTTTATTTTACGTAAGGTACAATCGTCAAGGTAAACACTTGTAGTTCCATTTCAGTTCTTATTCGCATGAGATAAGAGCAGTTCAAAGTTTAAAGTGTAGTCTGAAGTACTTACGACCTTACATAATGCAAACAAAAATCTTAAGTCGCTTATTTTGACGACTTGACGCTTTGACGACCTCCGTAGCCGAGAGGTGAGCGGGCCGGACTTTGGCGCGCCATCTCTAAGGTTCCGGGTTCCATCCCCGGTCGGGTCAATAAGGGAAACGAACTTTTTTATATTGTCTCGGGTCTGGGTGTGGTACCGTCATTATTTCTGATTTCTGTAACACAAGTGTCTAAGCTACTTATCACAATCAGAGCAATGTATGTGATGTTTTCCAATGTTTTCTAATATATAAAAATAAGTCGGGTTTTCCTTCCTGACGCTATAATTCCAGAACGCATAAACCGATTTCCATGGTTTTGCATTCGTTGGAAAGGTCTCCGGCTCCGTGAGGTTTATAGAAAAGAAAATTCAGGAAAAATTTCAAGAGAAAAGCGGGAAAATCCTCTAAGGCGAAACGAAGTTCGCCGGGACCACTAGTTTATAATATTAATACATGTTGAACTATGCACCTTTATGTCGTGCACATAAAATTTAAAATCGAAAAGCAAGTAACTTAATCTTGATGAGCTGTACATTTCTACATACATATTGGATTAATTAATTAAATCTTCATTTTCGACTTTCCTAACATTGCTTGATATCAGATTGCTATCTACTCAATATGTTTGAGTGTAGGCGTCCGTCTGATGATTCCAGCCCAGATAATGAACTTTTAGCTAATTAAAGTAACGTCTACCAGCCAAATAAAATGATTTATGCACGGTTCTAATATTTTACGATTCGTAATGAGTCAAAAATGACTATTTTTTTTTCTACGAGTCGTTATTCTAATTTCAAATTTACTTTCCATATCAGCTGTCATCAGTTGTCGTCGGTCGTTTTTAGCTTACGCTTCGTACAATTTATAACTATCCGTAACAAGAAGAGATCATTTTCAAATATTGGAACCAGATTTTAATAAATGAGGTTTGGAGAGATAGATAGACACACTTTATTGCACAGAAACAAAATGACAGAAGTTGGTTTACTGACATATTCAAGTACAATTAAGGCGGTCTTATTGCTAGAAAGCAACCTCTTCCAGTAAGTGAGTAAACCTAAGTAAGGGCCGATAAGTAAGTATGTAGTTCTAAACATATTCGGCAGAGGGCACTTACCGGAGGCTAACGGTTGATACAGCAGACAAATTTCATCGCCTACGATAACTTGCGGTTAGCTCAGTTGGAAGAGCAGCACGCGCGATACGTGAAGGTTGTGAGTTCGATTCCCGCACCGCAAGGGGAGATAAAATTCTTCTGTTTGTCTAGAATATTAAAAATACGTTTCAAAAGAAGAACAATCTTTTGAAAATAAACTTACTTGTTTTAAAATAAGTGTTATCACCAATTTCATAAACACATTCATCTTTAAAAGACGAATCTTTTGCCTGTTCCACACTACTCGCGAAGTTACTAGGCGAAGTTCGCTCGAGGCGAGGCAAAGTTTGACGCGGCGAGCACGAGGCGAGCCGAAGTGCCTCTCTACACTATCGTATTCGTCTAACTTCGTTCAACTTCGCGAGTAGTGTGGAGAAGGCATAAAGGTCACATAAATATACTTCACCGAATACTAGAAAAGTGGGATGTATCGATTAAGAACTAAGGTTTGAAGGACCCAGATGTTTTTCAGACAGCGACCTCAATATTGACGTTGCTAAGACCAGTCTAAGATAGTTGAAGGGTTGAATGTTACGAAGGTCAAAAGGCAATACTTCCAATGACCAAAGGATCTAAAAAGAAAATAAATCCCATATATTGAAAAAGGAGGTTCACTTTCCGACGCTATTTCACTTTAAAACTTTTTGCGTTCCATTTTGAACATTTAAAATAATTTAACGGGCCAAAACGCAACACCGTTTTTATATAGTAGTTAATACGAACTACTGCCCGACGTTTCGGTTAGGTTAGGTTAGATTTGCAATGCTGTGGCAGTCATGGGTCGACCGATATCCCATGGCACCGTCAATAGGCGATGAGAAGGTGGGGAGGTTTTTTAGTTCGGGTAGTCCCCGCCCCCTCTGGGCGGGGGAGTCCCACACACGTCGCTGTCGTCCCCACGGCAGCTATATGGTGCGCAAAGGCAGAGGATCTATTAAAGTAACGGGCAAATTAAATTGGTATACAAATTAATACAAATGAATCTAGAAACATCACTTTGTTATACAAATATGTATCTATATATAATGTATGTAATGTATGTGTGTGTACATATATATGTATTTAAATAAAATATAAATTCACATAATTATATCTACTATAAGTAAATCATAATATTTATATTTAAACATTATACGTCTCAATAATAATATTCACACAGTGCTTTGTTAAAAATATGATAGATTTTGCGTTTTTGACACACTTGTTGCAAAAATTGGGAGAAGCCACTGACTCTTGAGATACAGGCACTTAAGCCTAGGTTGAGTGTCAGAGTTTCATAGGAATTTGTACTTACGATTACGTCAATAAAGAATTATTATTATTTTCCCTCCCTCAAAAACAAAAAGGTTAGATTTGGAGGCTCCCCGAACAGACGAAGGCGAGGGAGACCAGTCAGCTCGTGAGCACGGTTGGTGCAATCTAACCGAAACGTCGGGCAGCAAGTAGTTCGTATTAATAAAAATGGTGTCGCGTTTTGGCTATTTCAATAGTTTATCAATCTTCGTAGTGTTCAAAATAATTTTGTTCCTACTTTTAGCTTCTAGATTATGTAAGGCTTAGGCCGCACTACGGCTAAACCGCATCGGATGGTAACCGGATGATTTTGTGAGTTAAAGAAACCAATGGAAGTAGCCGCACAGATGGTTTTTTGCCGCGACTGATTTTAAAACCGTGGGATCAGTTTTAGCTTATAAAACCCAGGCAATAAGGTGCAAAATAAACAAAAACAACTTGCTAACTGTACTTAAGGTTTTTCTTTTCAGAATTTTTCCTAAAAAGTCAATTTACCGCCAGTCACGCACCGCCATTACCTTTTCACCCCATTATCTTATAAATTCCCGAAACAGAGGTTAAAAATAAATACCCACTGAGGGTCGTTAAAAGTTCAATCACAATATAATACGTTTCAGTATGTCTCCGTTGACGACGAAAAGCAAGTCAGACCATATATCTGAATAGAATAGATAATGTCTTTATTCATGTAAACTTTTTTTTTATATTGCACTTCAAGATTGACCTCATCCCACCTGATGTTAAGTGGTAATCAGGTCCTTGCTTAAGGGTGACAAGTACAGCATAATCAATCTGTTACTGGACTTATCGCCCTTACCTTGAAGGCTTGACCTCTGCTACTAACGTAGCACCCCCCAGGAGCTCTGGAAAACTTACTCACACACAGGAACACAACAATACAGAAGTGATTGGTGGATGTATTTCACCAGTTGGGCTACTTCAGTTCGAGCGATAAATTGCTATGCCCTAACTCTCTTAAAAATCTCGGAATTAAACCGATGATGAAAGTATGTAGTCCTGGCGAACGAAGTAGCGGGCACAACTATTTTATGTATAAACTTTATTGCACGATAAAGTATAAAAGTGGACTAATTTATTTACAAAATTTCATGTATAAATCAAAACATGCATTTCAATAAAGCCTAAGTGTAAAGTCTGATCCATTTTAAGCCTTATATGTCTGAGATAAGTATAGAAGTAAATAATTTTAGACGCATTGTCACGCATGCAGCCTCGACAAAAATAAATAAATATACAACATCACATACATTGCTCTGATTCTGTGGTAACTTTAGCACCTGTGTTACAGAAATCAGAAACAACGACGGTACCACGACACCCAGACCCGAGACAATATAAAAAAGTACGTTTCCCATATTGACTCGACCGGGGATCGAACCCGGGACCTCAGATTGCGCGATGCCAAAGTTCTGCCCGCTCGCCTCTCGGCTACGGAAGTCGTCAAATGAATGAGTGTGAAAGGAGGCTTTATACTTTTTAAGCCTTGTTTTGCTTTTGCCTTTTTTAGGTTTTAAGTCATAACTGTCAAAAGAAATCAGCTAAAAATACGGCTTAATATTATACTCGTTGCATTAACAAGCAAAGATTTCGAAGATTTGCTCGTGAGTGCTATTAAGCCGCACTTTCTCTGCTGTTTCCTATATACTGTGCCTCTGTGGAGGGTCGAATAACTCCCGAAAAGTCTCGAATATCTAAGAGCTGTATTGTTCAGTTTACTGCGAAGGGGCGCAACGTAGGCCTAGGGATAAACTTCGGAATGTTTACAATACCTGTGACTAATGTCTGGTTTCAATATTTGAAAAACGTTCCGTTTTAGTTGGCGGATAGTAATAAATTATGCGAAGCGTAAGCTAAAAACGACCGACAGACGACTGATGACAGCTGATATGGAAAGTAAATTTGAAATTAGAATTAACGATTAAAATAAATTAACGGGTAAAAACCAGAAACCATTTTTATTTAGTAGTTAATAGAAACTACTTACTACCCGATGTTTCGGTTAGGTTGCACCAACCGTGTCAGTGGAGTCAGCTCGTGAGCACGGTTGGTGCAACCTAACCGAAACGTCGGGCAGTAAGTAGTTCGTATTAACTATTAAATTATTATTGACGACCTCCGTAGCCGAGAGGCGAGCGGGCCCGACTTTGGCGAGCGCCATCTCTGAGGTTCCGGGTTCGATCCCCGGTCGAGTCAATATGGGAAACGAACTTTTCCATATTGTCTCGGGTCTGGGTGTTGTGGTACCGTCGTTGTTTCTGATTTCTGTAACACAAGTGCTTCAGCTACTTACCACAGAATCAGAGCAATGTATGTGATGTTGTCCAATATTTATTATTATTTAAATAAAAATAGTGTCGCGTTTTGACCCGTTAAATTAATGTTTAAAATGGAACGCGAAAGTCTTAAAGTTTATAGAATAAACGACTCGTAGATAAAAGGAATAGTAATTTTTGACATATTACGAATCGTAAAATATTGGATCCAAGCCAAAAAACTTTCATCTTCCCTTGCGCGGGGCTCAAACCCACTACCTTCACGTATCGCGCGTGCTGCTCTTCTAACTGTTCTTTTCCTACATGCGTATGAATACATAACCCAAAATATTTATTTTAAAATTTTTGCTAGTTTGTTCCGGTTAATCAGCTGTCAAGACATGTAGCTGATGTGATTAGGGAGTAACTTAGGCAATATTTATTCAAGAATAATTACGTGTCTGTCTAAACACTTGACATTGGTGGAATCACTTCGTTGTTATTAAACGCGGGATGGAAGAAAGCTGAATAAAAATAAACAAATATAATTATAACTCCTTTTTATTATTATTGTAGCGCAATATATTGGCTCCTCCCAGCCTAATGGTAAGCAAGAGAGGAACCCACATCGCGATGACAACGGATTTGATATCGAAATATCCTATCCGTTAGCAAAGCCATACTGGCTTGCAAGATGTTTCTTCACTTTATTTTATGAAAAAAAAAATCTGTAGTCCATGCGAATTAAGTCATCTGACCATACTTTTCCCTTCATCACCCTCCAGAGGATACTAGCAACAAGTCATAGCAAAAACTTTGACATCACTAACTAAACTAAGCCAATTAAGGGTTAACTAGCTTAGTTAAACCAAGACTAATTAAAGTTTCTTTCTGCTGAGCAGGTCTCGTTAAATGTTAGTTTTGAGGACAGAGTTGTGTCTTAATTAATTCAATATTAGCTTATTGGATCTCTGTGGTAGGAATTTGATTTTTTTAAATGTTGCAATCCCTACTAATATTATAAATGCGAAAGTAACTCTGTCTGTCTGTCTGTCTGTTACGCTTTCCTGCTTAAACCTCTCAACCGATTTTGATGAAATTTGGTAGGTATACGTTGAATCTCAAGAACGGACATAGGCTACATTTATTAGAAAATAAGGGGGGGAGGGGGGTAATACCACCTTTGGAAGTTTATATGGAAAAATGCTTATTTTTTAAGTTAGAGATATGAAATTTGGCACAAATATAGCTCAAAACTTGGATTAAAATTTAAATTACTTTTTTTTCGAATACTAGGGGAGAAAGGGGTAAAACCGACCATGAAAGGATGTAGTCCACGCGAACGAAGTCGCGGGAACAGCTAGTAATATATAAAAAAAAACAAATTCCTACCTAATTATTAATTTTAAAATGTAACTTTAAGAGAGGTAGGGTAACATCAGGTGGGATGAGGTCAATCATAAAGGTGTAACATAAAAAATAATAATTATATATTGAACTAATTATTGCAATTTTTACATATAACAGTATTTCACCGAAGGCGTAATATATTAATAACTCAAGTTTGTGGCGACGATAACTCTGACATCGCGGTGTAGGGTCGATGTATTTATTGATCGGCTAATCGTGCATTACGTATGGAGCGATGTTTACTACGCCAATTCTGCTGACGCTGTATTTGTGTCGACTTGTAGGTAATATCTTTTTTTTTTTTTTTAATATGGACTGTCCCGCGTTTACAAACAACGCAGTGATTCCGCCAATGTCAAGTGTTTAGAGAGACACGTCAAAAATGGGACTGCGCGGTGTAATGAGGTATTTCTGTCTATTTTGAGATCCTCATTATGTACCTAAAACAAACGCTAACAACACATTAAAAATGAAGACGTAGGTAATGTCGTAGGTCGGTAAATATTTATTTAGACAGCTGTTGTTGTGTCATGGCTCCAGAACTGCATTATCCTTGAAGCACAAGATCTCTGCTTTGAAGGTTCTGTTCTTGGCAGAATGGCCCATACCACATTATTTAACAGATTACCAATGGAATTGAAAAGTATAGTTTATATTAGTAGCTTTAAGGATAAGCTCAAGTCTTTTTTGTTGGAAAAGTCGTACTACTCCGTGGAGGAATTTACTGAGGGTCCATAAAGACATGACATGTTAAATAGTCAACCAATTAGCAGAATAATATAAATAAGAAATTTTAGCATACATTGATGGACATACTCTTAATAATAAATTGAAGTGACATTTTATATTATTTAATTTATATTTTTATTGTTATTATAATTAAATTTGCTAGGCTAGTTTAAATTATACTATTTTAATATTCCACACAATGTAAATTGTTTTTGAATAAATAAATTGAATTGAATTGAATACCCAGGAGTCGGGTTTACGATGCTATCTGGATGTGGAAGCTCCAAAGATTTTGTTTGCGTGCTTTATTTCAGATTGGGATTTGAAAATCTTCTATATTTAAAAATGAATCCCTATTTCCCTCTCGACGACCTACGTAGCCGAGAGGCAAGCGTGCCGGACTTTGGCGTCGCGCCATCTCTGAGGTTCCGGGTTCGAGCCCCGGTCGGGTCAATATGGGAAACGAACTTTTCTATATTGTCTCGGGTCTGGGTGTTGTGGTGCCATCGTTGTTTCTGATTTCTGTAACACAAGTGCTTTAGCTACTTACCACAGAATCAGAGCAATGTATGTGATGTGGTCCAATATTTATTTATATTTCCCTTTGTCACGCCATCACGCGTGAACGCCTGGACCAATTTCACTTCTATTTTTTTGTTGTGTTCGTTATTGTCAGGGGAAGTTTTTATGAAAGAATAAATTAAAAATATGTTTTTTTTTATATATTGCACTTCATGATTGACCTCATCCCACCTGATGTTAAGTGGTAATGAGGTCCTACCTTAAGGGTGACAAGTACAGCATAATTAATCTGTTACTGGACTTATCACCCTTACCTTGAAGGCTTGACCCCTGCTACTAATGTAGCACCTCCCAGAAGCTCTGGAAACCTTACTCACAAGCAGGAACACAACAACACAGAAGTGATTGTTATTTGGCTGCAGTCTTCTGTAAGGTGGAGGTATTACACCAGTCGGGCTACTCCAGTTCGACATGTATGTGCAGCGTCAGCAGAATTAGCGTAGTAAACAACGCTCCATACGTAATGCACGATTGGCCAATCAATGACATCGATCTTACATCGCGATGTCAGAGTTATCGTCGCCACTAGCTATATATACAACAAACCCAGATAGGTAGTTGGGCCTTGGTCCCCGAGCCGATAACACCTAGCTCGGCAAAAGTAATTCCACTTTTAGTAAAGAACATACTTTCCTTACATATATATACCTAATTACTAGCTGTGCCCGCGACTTTGTTCGCGTGGACTACATCCTTTCATGGTCGGTTTTACCCCTTCCTCCCCTAATATTCGAAACAAAAAGTAGTCTATATTTTAATCCAAATTTCGAGCTATATTTGTGCCAAATTTCATATCTCTAACTTCAAAAATAAACATTTTTCCATATAATAGTGTTTTTTAATGTTCTCTTTAATTTAAAAAAACCGGCCAAGTGCAAGTCAGACTCGTGCACGATGGGCTCCGTACTTTGTGATCAGAATATCTAGCAAGATACTTTTTTGTATGGGAGCCCCTCTTCAATATTTGATTAATTTTATTTGTTGTTATTGTGAGAATAGAAATACATCATCTGTGAAAATTTTAACTATCTAGCTATATCTAGCTATTACCGTTCTTGAGATTCAGCCTGGTGATAGACGGTCGGCCAGCTGGACTGCAAAGTCTCAGTAATAGGGCAATTAGCAAAGGCTAAGAGATTAATACAACAGAAAAGTTCATAATATTAGTGGCGTTTATTAAAAGTGTAACTTTTGGTTATTTTTATTAGCAGTTTTGATTGTCACAAACCCGAAGCTTGTAACAGAAATATATTATTATTTTTAAATGTTTTCATGTTTAGGTTTAAATAATTATGCATGTTGCAGTGCCTTTACAGGGTCTTTAGTGAGCTAATTTTAAGTTACCAGCTTGTAAACACTAAAGATGCAAATAAAAAGAATGAGTATTGAGTATTAAAGTAGTCCCGTATAAGTTTATTTCAATGTTAAAACCTTATTATTATTATTTGTTTCTTATATTACACTTCAAGATTGACCTCATCCCACTAGATGTTATGTGGTAATGAGGTCCTAGCTTAAGGGCGACAAGTACAGCATAATAAATCTTTTACTGGACTTGTCGCCTTTACCTTGAAGGCTTGACCCCTGCTACTAATGTAGCACCCCGCAGGAAACCTTACTCACACGCAGGAACACAACAACACCCAACTGATTGTTATTTGGCTGCGGTCTTCTGTAAGGTGGAGGTATTTCACTAGTCGGGCTGCTCCAGTTCGAGCGATAAATCGCTATGCCCTACCTCTCTTATCCAAATAAACCACATTATTTATCCATTAGAAAAGGTATCACATCAAAGCAATGATCCCCCCTATCGAAAATTTCACAAAAGTAAAAGAGAATTCCTAGAAACAGCTAAAAGTAATAGGTCGAATAAAATAAAATGAGTATTTGACAATATTCAGGCCCTCAAAGAGCCGATCGGCTATCGGAGGTCTCACAAATGAGTCTTATTTGCAGTAAGACAGAATAACTAGGTGGTCACAGTACACAGAATAGCAGTGAAGCCGGAACGCTTCATAGCTTTATAGTATAAAACAAACGCTTTCCGCTGTTCGTCTCTAGTTTCTTGCCAGTTCTTCTCTATATAATCAACTAGCTGTGCCCGCGGCTTCGTACGCATGGACTACATCCTTTTATGGTCGGTTTTACCCCTTTCTCCCCTAATATTCGAAACGAAAAGTAGTCTACATTTTAAACCAAGTTTTGAGCTATATTTGTGCCAAATGTCATATCTCTAACTTCAAAAATAAACATTTTTCCATATAAACTTCCAAAGGTGGTATTACCCCCCTCCCCCCCTTATTTTCTAATAAAAAGTAGCCTATGTCCGTTCTTGAGATTCAACGTATACCTATACCAAATTTCATCAAAATCGGTTGAGAGGTTTAAGCAGGAAAGCGTAACAGACACACAGACAGACAGACAGACAGAGTTACTTCTATATTATATAAAGCTAAATTACCACTCACTGACTGACTGACTCATCGGGGGTTTTATAATATTAGTAGGGAGTAGGGATATTCCAAGCACGGCGGTAGTTTACTGAATTGGACAATTTATAAATGTTTTTGTAAAAAAATTCACGAATAAATCCGTTCTTATGTATGCTTAGAGCTTTAAAAGTACGCAACTGATTCCAATGCAGTTTTTTTAAATAGATCTCTATTAGAGCTCCACCAATGGTTTTACCCTATAGCTGAATACTATTCGGCTTAACCTTTACCAAACGAAACATTCGGCTGAATTTTATGGTTTACCATTTTGTTGCTTAGTTTCGTTAAAAGATTGAATGACCCGCTTGTCAAATAAATGTGGATTAAATAAATTATATTTTTCAAATATGAAGGTATGGTTATATTCACTATTTATTTTGTTTATTTTTCTGACTATCACTCTTTCTTGCTGTTTCTAGAACGTACATGTATTCCTATCATACTATTTTTCTATAATATACATGTATTATTTTTCCTTTCCTAATCCTTCAACAGCTATACCTATCCAGTGGTAAGAAGTTGAAGCTCACTGCTCCTCGCTTTTTTATTAAACATAAAGAAACAACGACGGTACCAAAACACCCTGACCGAGAAAATACAGAAAAGTTCGTATTTCATATACTATGCTTATATTGTACTTAAATATGTCTGTAAAACCAATTTCTGAGAATTTTCTGTGCAATAAAGTGTATCTATCTATCTTCATATTAACTGACCGGGAATTCAACCCGGAACCTCAGAGATTGCGCGATGTCAGTCAAGCCTGCTCGCCTCTCGGCTATTAGATGTTATCAAATCAAAGATAACACCAAGTTTCCTCACTGACATTTGCCAGTGATGTAATGAACCGTCTATGCGAAATCCTTCCGAACCAATTTCATATTCCGCTGGGAATATTGTCGCGTTTTTTGTAATGGCGGTAGGTCGTGCGAAAAATATGCCAATGTCTTTCCTTGGACCGGCCGAATATAAAAATTCGAGGTAATTGAAGATTGGGATTCGATTTCCAGTATAGGAAATGTAGTTTTAGTTTTCAAACTAGCTGTATAGATGAAAGGCTGTATCCCGTTAAAAATAATGGAAACTTGTAATTTAAAAATGTATAAATCCAGCATATTATTATGGTGGCCCTCGAAATGGCGATTTGTTTATTTATTCAAAGTCAAATTCAAATTCAATATTTGTTTATTCAAGTAGGTTACATATAATAACACTTTCGAATCGTCATTGTATATAATGCAAAGTGATTGTACTTCCGGTTCGGAACCTATATCTACCGAGAAGACACCGGTAAGAAACTCAGCAGATTAGTTACAGTGGCAGTATCTAACTTATAGCTATGTGTAGAACACTTTGGACCAAGTCATATAGTTTTATTTTGATGAGTGAAAAAAAGCATTAAGTATTATTTTAATAGGTAAACTGGAGCAGACCAGTCCTCACAGGTGGCACCGGTTCACAAGCATGACGTATGTGCCAGCCATCGCTTCACTTAACCATATTGAAGGGAATGTAACGACCTTTGAATGTAATGTATTTGGTAGTCACATGGTAAATAAGGTGTTACAATTTAAGAAGTACATTGACACATGATACCCCATTGGGTCACTGCAATAGAGATCACAAATGATTTAATCTATATAACTAACTATCTATCTCTACATATGTATCTATTTATTTAAGACTAGCAGTACCCGCGACTTCGTTCGCGTGGACTACATCCTTTCATGGTCGGTTTTACCCCTATCTCCCCTAATATTCGAAACAAAAATTAGTCTATATTTTAATAGAGCTATATTTGTGCCAACTTTCATATTTCTAACTTAAAAAATAAACTTTCAAAGGTGGTATTACCCCCATCCCACCTTATTTTGTAATAAAAAGTAGCCTATGTCCGTTCTTGAGGTTTAACGTATACCTAAACCAAATTTCATTAAAATCGGTTGAGAGGTTAAAGCAGGAAAGCGTAACAGACAGACAGACAGAGTTACTTTCGCATTTATAATATTAGTAGGGATTTATCATAAAAAAAGCTATTTAGGGTATAGTAGGCTTTCAAAAGCAGGTGTTCCTTTAGATGCTTTGTAAATAACTTCATATTATCTATTTCTTTTATACTGTCGGGAATGTTATTAAATATTTTGATTGACATCCAATGCGGGCCAGATCTTACTAGTTGTAGGGCATTGCCAGGAGGGAATTTTAGTTTATTTTATTATAAAGGAACATTTATTTACATTTATATATTTATTTATTAAACCACAGTAGGACATCGATTGTTTTATGAATTTAAGCCTAGACAAGCCTACTTAGGCATTCACGCTTACAGCCTGAAATGTTGTAAATATTTTGTTTTGTATAACTCTCGCCAGCATGTTCTATTATTGTTTAATTAAGGAAAACCTGTTATTGGCCATACTACGTACATATGGCGTCGTCAGTTTCAAAATGCTCGCTGTTATGTAAAATGCCGAATGCCAAGTCAAGAAAAATTACAACTTGTTCAGTTAAATCTGATGTTTGGTTGTTGTATGGAAAGACCATCAGGCCTAGCATACGCAATATGTCAAATTTATCGCATGAGACGATAAAAGTTTCAATACTGTTGAATGGCTAATAGCCACTGCACTCGTATTTTCAGCCAATCAGAAGCTGACGCACTGACTTCAATCGATTTTGACGTTTATTAAGAGGGATGTATGTAAACGGCGGATTTATTCAAAATGCCTTCGACACATACACGATTTAAATGTGTTACTTATAATATAACCTACATTCCTTTTAATTTTCATGCTCTAACAAAAAAGAAAGTAACCTTTTCCGTTAATTTAGGTAAAAACACTTAACCCAAACCAATCTCTTCTATGTTATTCTTCACAAGCTAACAAAACCGAATAATGTAAGCCTGCTTTGGCTTTTGTATTGCGGTGCGAGGTTTATCCAGTAATATTAAAGGAAGTCGCTTCCTTTTTCTTAGGCGCAGAAAACCTTTTCCTTATTTTATACAATGGCTGCCAAACTCTTTAAGAAGCCTTTACAAAAAGTACAATACTTTTCCAAAACTGTTCTTTTTAGTATTTACGGTAACGCCTCTTAAAAGGATTGTGTAGCCTAAAGGTTAACAGCCTAGCCGTTTTGTTAGACAGCTCCAAGGTTACGGCTCATAGGTCACAATAAACTAAACAATTATTTATCAAATGTAGGTAAATAAGTTACAGTTGTTGACGTCGATTTTTAAAGTAATTTATTCTTCTTATACTTTAGCTAATTTACTTTGCTTTGAAACGTGTTCATGGTAAAATGTTATTAGATCATTAAATACTTAAATACTTCTGGAACCTGGTAAGTACTCGCATGAAAAAAGTATATATGGCTGAAAATAATCACATGGCACAGGCAGGTAAAAATAAAAAAAACGTAAATTTAACAAAACAACCCTTTTTTTTAATACATGTACTTCTCATAGGTTTTCCTGTAATCTATAGGTAAAGAGCTATATTCCACATTTATTTTAAAAATTTTAGCCTAGTAGTTTCGGAGATAAGGGGGGGGGGGGAGGAATGGTCAATTTTCGCCTATTTTCTTAAATAACTTAAACACTATTTATTTCAAGATTATAAATGATACATATTTGCAATCCTTACAGCAAGATCTTTCATTTGATATGTCACACGATATGGTTAGCGAATTTTTTTTAATGTTGTGATACAAAAGTACCAAAAGTGTGTACCAAATTTCATCTCAATTGGTCCAGTGGTTTCAGAGTAATCGGCTGTGACAGACGGATGGATAGACAGACACGCGAGTGATCCTATAAGGGTTCCGTTTTTTCCTTTTGAGGTACGGAACCCTAATAAATAAACAGATCTATGCAAATTAAGAAAACTTCAAGAATTCAAAAGGAGCGTGAAGATACATCTTGCAGGCTAGTATGGCGATGCTTATGGATAGGATATTACGGTATCAAATCCGTTGTCATCGCGATGTGGATTCCTCTCTTGCTTACCATCAGGCTGGGAGGAGCTAATATACTGTGATTTATAAAAAAAAAAACTTTAAAAAGAAATACATAATACCTATATGTATGACGACCTAGTAAAAATTGCTGGGTCTCGTTGGATGCAGATGGCAATGGACCGGTCGCGCTGGAAATCGGTTGGAGAGGCCTATGTTCAGCAGTGGACAGTAACAGGCTGAAATTATGATGATGATGTACATAATACTAACAAAAAATAGTCCGCTCCAGCGATTAAGATACTCGGAATGCTACTAGCTAAATTGCCTCTTTAAATTGACAAACTAATTCGTTGGCCGCGGTATTTGCCAGCATTAATCACCAGAAAAATCTACAAGGCAAGCAGACAATTCTTTATATAAAATTTTGACTTTCAGTCCCCACAGCCTCCACTCCGAATAGGGCGAAACGGCAGCAGCCAGGTGTCTCCGCCGTTTCATTTGAAGAGGTATCAGCTTTTCAAATCAAATGAAGGAACTAATAAGGCATAAATACTATATGATACTCGACAATCCCTGACTAAGGGAATTTTTAAAATGAAAGTTCGTGAACACTTCTTCTCTCTCGCTAATACATAAATCGTAGACATGAATTTGTCAATTGCTGAATCAATTTATATATAGTTATTATTTATTTTATATTTTTATGTGGTATTATTGACTTATGTATATATAAGTATATATATGCTCATTATGTAAATATAAGCATAGCTTCATATTTTATATATATATATTATATTTATTCATGTATGTCTATATTTATTTTTAATTGTTTCCGAAATGAATTTTGTAACGCTTGATAGTTACTATTCTCGTGTATTATGTTTTTATTTTATTTTTTAGATTACTTATGCACTTTGTCACTATTACCGCACCCATAAACTAACTCTCCGCATGACCCAAAGGTTGACTGGTAGAGAATGCCCATAGCATTAAGTCCACCTGTTGTACTTTTTTTTGTGCAATAAAGTTTTTAAATAAATAAATAAAATAAATAATCTCGACTTTTTTTTATAACGCACTTAAAGATTGACCTCATTCCACCTGATGTTAAGTAGTATTGATATTTTCCTATCTTAATAAAATTATTACTAGACTGGTAGCCCTTACCTTGAAGGCTTGACCCCTGCTACTAATGTAGCACCCCCCAAGAGCTCTGGAAACCTTACTTACATGAAGGAACAGAACAACATCGGAGTGATTGTTATTTGGCTGCGGTCTTTTGTAAGGTGGAGGTATTTCACCAGTCAGGCTGCTCCAGTTGGAGCGATAAATCGCTTTGCCTCTCTTAACTTTTATGTATCTTTTTTACGTTTTTAGTGATCTCGATACACAGGCAGCATCTCCATATTTAACACATCTGGTATTATACATCAGAAATTCTAGAACGGAATACAACGTACAAATAGGTACATAATTAATAGGATCGAAGTTCAATTGTAATCAAAGTCTGTAGAACGCGAAATGTTTCATTAGAATCCGACGGGAAATCTTAATATTGATAAAGAACTTTCAGATCTCGCTCGTTCTCGCATTTGAGGAGTTTCGCCAAATGACCTCGCTTTGCACACTAAATTTTACTGAAGTATGGAAATCAGAAAGAAACGCTACTACATAAGCGATGAAAAATCATCATATAATTTTTTTGTGAAATCGTATGAAATAATCTGTCAGATTTATAAGGTATATATCACTAACTTCTTTTTCTAAGCGGTTAATGTTATTTTCTGATCACCAGCTGACTATGCGTATGAAGGCACTACAGCTGGCAATATCTCTACAATCTCTAAGCAGGGACAGTTCCGTTATATTGGTTGTCTCTGCTCCCCCCCCCCCCTCCAACTTTCCCGGGGGGAAGTGTCAGGGCTGCGTATTCGCGACTATTTCACCAGTGCTGTGGTGGTTCCGTCTGAGCCAAGTTTACCACAGTATCTTCACTAAAGTCGATAAGGTCCAACCAGGGGTTTAAATGGGTAGCCCTTTTGAGGGCAGAGGAATCCTACACACCCCATCATCTTTCCTTAGGTTGTAAAAAAATATTTTGCCGCATTTAAAAGGCATTTTAAGGATTGCTATGATTAATGGTCGTTAAGCTAAGACGGGCATTTTTAATATTAGCATGGCGCTATCAATAGGCATTAAGAGGTGCGGGAGGGTTTAAGTGGGTAGTCTCCGCTCTTTTCAGAGCGGGGGAGTCCCACACACGCCGCTGTCATTTCCCCAGGCAGCTGTACGGTGCGCCGATGCATTTCCCTTCCTTGTAAAAAAAAACGTCTTGAAGTTTAAAAATTGCATACCACATGCAATTCCAATAAATACTATCAAGCGAAAATATCGGAGACGTATTTAATGAACTGTACTTGTTACAAGTTGAATTCATACATCGCGCTCCTACAGTCCTTGGAGAAGCACTGACAAAACAAGAATTTTATCTTTTTTAAAGTTCTTTGTAGCAACATAGCATATTGTGTTAGCAAACTGCCTCGATCTCTTATTTTCTCTGAATCATGAGCTTTAGCTGTGACAACCATAAATGTAGCAAATAACCAGGATTTACTCTAGGTGAAAAGAGATGATGATCATAGCCTTAGATTTGCAACAGATCCTATGAAACCTAAGTGTTTGAATTTTTTTTTTGCGAATCCAGTATTATTTCAGACTGCGAACATTTTGATAGCGCAAACTCGACCACGCTTCTGGAGATATATAATAATTATTGCTTTCCGATGAAGGTCAATTATTTCTAAGGCTTTTGTTTTTTGAGTGCTTTGTGTAAACAAGGTGAAGAATTTTCTTTCATTATCAGGTTTTCCCTTTTTAATTATGATTCAATACCTTAATATATCAATTTTATAAAGACTCGATTGTGCGGATTCATCGAATAGAATAAGAAAAAACTGATTTTAATCATTTTTTCAGTGAGTGACATGTATGTCATATATACGTCATATGAATGTCACATATGAATGTCAGGCCTGTAGGCCTAGCATACGCAATGTTAAAATTATCGCACGAGACGACAAAAGTTTCGATACTGTTGATTGGCTAATAGCACACCGCACTCGTATTTTCAGCTAGTCAGCAGCTGACGCACTGACTTCAATCGATTTTGACGTTCGTTAAGAGCGCGATAAAATTTAGTCGCGTTGCCTATGCTAAGGCCTGATCAAATAAATAAATATTGGATAACATCACATACATTGCTCTGGTTCTGTGGTAAGTAGCTAAAGCACTTGTGTTACAGAAATCAGGTACCACAACACCCAGACCCGAGACAATAAAGAAAAGTTCGTTTCCCATATTGACCCGACTGAGGATCGAACCCGAAACCTCAAGAAGGCGCGACAAAGTCCGCCACGCTTGCCTCTCGGCTACGGAGGTCGTCAAAATATGTTATACTGATTGGCAATATATTTTATACCAGTGCGAAGCCGAGGCGGGTCGCTAGTATGTAATATGTTTACTTTGGCCGGGACGACACATCCATCCATCCATCCATCAGCCTCTTTTCGTCCACTGCTGGACATAGGCCTCCCCTACAGAACGCCACAACGCGCGGTCCTGCGCTTTCTGCATCCAGCGACACAATACTACAATATTAAAATATCAAAGATAATTATGTACGTACTATTGTTCCCCTATCTTCATTTACCCAACCGCACAATACTCTGTCTTAATACTAAGAAAAAAGGAAGTCATTCCATTCATACAATCGAGAATGCGGCTTATTCTCCTTCGACCTCCGTAGCCAAGAGCGAACGAATAACAATTTGGCATCGCACTATCTTCCGTCCCGGGTTCAATCCCGGTCGGGTCAATATGGAAAATGAACTTTTATATAATACTAGCTGTGCCCGCGACTTCATTCGCATGGACTACATCCTTTTATGGTCGGTTTTACCCCTTTTTCTCCTAATATTCGAAACAAAAAGTAGTATATATTTTAATCCAAGTTTCGAGCTATATTTGTGCCAAATTTCATATCTCTAACTTCAAAAATAAACATTTTTCCATATAAACTTCCAAAGGTGGTATTACCCCCCTCCCCCCCTCATTTTCTAATAAAAAGTAGCCTATGTCCGTTCTTGAGATTCAACGTATACCAAATTTCATCAAAATCGGTTGAGAGGTTTAAGCAGGAAAGCGTAACAGACACACAGACAGACAGACAGACAGACAGACAGAGTTACTTTCGCATTTATAATATTTTATTAGGGATAGAAAAGTTTATTTACAAATACGTTTCGATAACTCCCACGTAAGTTGTTGTATCCCACAAAAATAGCTTTTAGTGTTTTTACTGAAAATAGCCTAATTTTGGATGCATTTCATTACTACAAAATTAGGCTATTTTTAGTAAAAACGCTAAAAGCTATTTTTGTGGGATACAACAACTTACGTGGGAGGTATCGGTTTATTTAACAGGATGGCAAAAGCAAAAAAAAAAATAAAACTAATTGAGGTATTTTTTTTTATTTTTTAAAGGTTATCTATTTGTTTTGTACCTTTTTTTTTTACATGCGTCATTAAACTGGAACTATTATAAAAAAATTCAAAATATAAAAATATTATTATAATATTTGGGATTGTGTGTATTTTAATGATCGATATAATCTTAGGTATGGGTGTTGTGATTTCTGTAACATAAGTGCTACAGGTAATTTACGGCAGGATTAAAGCAGTGTATGTGATGCCATCCAATATTTATTAACCGAATTTAAAAAAATATATACCTATATATGGTCGAAGTCGGTTAAAAAGGAGGAGGTTCCCGATTCGGGGAAATCTTTTTTTAATTTTATAATTATTATTGTTTGTATTATAGAAGGATATTATTGTTTGGGCCTTTTATGGGTCTAGCCATAAAAAAAGTGATTTTGCCTAGGAAATAAGCTAGCTATCTCATCTCATCTAAAACACCCAATTTTGGGGCACGGTAGCAAATAGCCGAGTTCTAGATATTTTTGTATATTATTTTCAGATAGGGGCCAGCTTTCTCAAAATTGTTCTGTTTTCAAAGGTCTGTTTTAAAATGATTTTTTTAACTTTAATTCAAAGCAAGCAAGTTTTTTTCAGCTCCCTGAAGAGCACACTGTTATAAATTTGCATGTGACAAAATGTGTTTGTTTTGTATCTGGGTGTTTATAAATATATTTAAGAATATAATGTGCTACTATAACTAGTTCTTATTTCTATAATTTTAATACATACAACGTACATGCTGTTAATTTCCTATTTTGGTTTGAATTCACATAATTTTTTTGTTTACATTTCAGTTTCTCATTTCTCTTCATTGCTGTCTATATCAGATACTTACTTACATAATGCATAATTTTTACATCGTTTTAATATTTTCCTTCCCTGATTTCTCATCACCGCAATACAAGCTTGTTACATATTTTCCATTAATATTTATATAATATTTTTTATTAATACTAGTGATATAGATACACGAAAAAACCAAGGGCAGAGCAAATTATCCATAAAATTTCGGCCATTCAAAAAGTTAGACAATATTATACCCGCCTGTGACTCAATTATCGAAGTTACACGACTTTCTGCGGATTAAATTTTCAACTCGGCACGTTTTTATTTCCACCCGGGGTCAGTTGTGTCTCTAAAGCAGTGTTGTGACGATTTGAGTCTTAGAATCCTAACCTAAAAATATTTCGTAATTGGGTAAATTTTCAAACGTACTTTTTTGAGCGTCCGGTGACCTTGATAAAAAAATATTTTTTAAAACAGGGTCAAAACACTTTGCCACCGAAATGACGAAAAAAAAACACTATCATTATAACAATAATTCATTTGCTCAATTGCTTCTTCGAGTAATGGATTGACGAATTTATTGTTGTAATGTTAGCCTTAAATTAAGAGATAGATAATCGCGGAAGACTGATGATTCTTAAAGATGCTGTTATTGTTTTGTGTTTATTTGTAAAATTACCTTTGTGAAGAGAAAATAAATGATATATTTATTTATTTATTTATTCCAGTAGTCTTTCAAAATTTTAAAGATTAACACTGTGTTTTCTGAAAGATTGAAGAAGTTTTTTTTTACAAGAAGTTTTAGTTTATTTTTTTTTTATTTACTTACACTCGCAAGTCTTGGAAGCCTGTAACTGAATCTGCACTTAGCATGTTTATATATATACATAAGGTACTTACTGTCATTTATCAATAAATAAATAAATATATGGGCATGATAAAAAAAAAATAAAAAAAGAAATATTTAATGATCATCAATAATTTATTGTAATAGCAAACACAGTTCTTAAAAGCTACGATTAAAACTTTAATATTTATTGTCTTAGGTTGCTGGCAATGTGAAGTACATATATATATTCAATAAAAAAAGTTAGTAAACAAGGAGCCATCCATTAATAATCCGAGGCTCAACGGGTGCGGGGTGGGGGAGGGATCCATAAAAACGTTCAAACATATTTTGGTGGATTAGCTGTTGTTGCATTAGCTATTAACAGAATCAGAGCAATGTATGTGATGTTGTGCTATTGACACCGAAAGTCCGTGTTTTATAACGATAATTTGTTCATTCTCATGTATTCGTAAAAAGGGTTTTTATTTTCGAGTCTGACTCCAGGACTCGAAGACAACCCTAAATTCAGCTGACTGAGCAAAGGGTTGAAAGCAGAACTGTGTTACGACCACATTAAGAGCTTCCAAATTGGATTTGGGGTGGAAACGTATATCCTTTTGCCATCAATCAAAAGCATTTCCTGGCGGCCCGCTAAAATAATAGAAATTAATTAAATATTGGAAACCATCACATACATTACGCTGATTCTGTGGTAATTAAATTAAGCACTTGTGTTGAAGAAATCTGAAATGGCGCGACGCCAAAGTCTGGCCCGCTCACCAATCGTCTACGGAGGTCGTCAGTTAGTTTCGTTTACACATCAAGTTACGAGTATGAGCCGTATTGAAAAGTGCTTTGAGATATACTGACGACATCCATAGCTTTCGAAGCCGAGAGATGAATGGGCTGGCTTTGGTGTCACACAATCTTTGTGGTACCGGGTTTTGGAAAACGAACAGTTCCAGATTTTTTTCGGGTCTGGGTGTTGTGGTGCGTTGGTTATAATTCAGATTAATGTTTGTGATGTTGTCCTATACACCGAACATATCGGTTATTTTGTTATAGGAATTACGCCCTTTTTGACGGTAAATTCGCAGAAATGCGCTTTGGCACAGACATGTAAAAAAGGTTTTCGTCTGTATAATCCAAATGAAGTTACCTTCGGTTCTATACCTATATCTTACAGAGAAGATTGCGTCAAGAAACTGTAGTTTTCATTCAAATGGACTGAACTTTAAACTAATTGCGAGTTATAGTGTGGTGAAATTAATATGTAAAATCATTTTTAAAATAAATAAATAAAAATTGTTTATTGTCTTTCTCCTTAAACTACAACATTTCTACTTAAACTATTACGCTTCACAGGAAGACAAAAGGAAATGGTTCAGCTAATGCAGACAGGGAGCCGGACTCCCTGTCTGCGCTGGTTTTCAACCCTTGAAGCTCTAAGATGTAGTTTGAGAGCATGGGGTAGTACGGGCTGGCTAACTTAATACAAAAAGCTTTAAATGCAAAATATGTTAAGTTTTTGTGCAATAAAGTATATCCTTATCTATCTATAGATAAATAGCTGGACAGATATACTTTATTGCACAATAACTTTACAGGAATAGGTTTTACAGATTGATTATAGAACAATTTAGGCGGTCTTATCGCTAGAATGCGATCTCTTCCAGACAACCTTAAGGTAGAGGAAATAGTAGATGACGAGAAAAGGGTACCGCCGTGCAACATAAATACAGAATTAAGTTTATAGTATAGTATGATAAACATACATAAACTCATAGATATATAACATTATATAAACATGCTTATCAAATAAAATCAATTAAAGTATTTTGACTCAAAAAAAAAATGTTAATAAGTAGGATAAGTGTTTGAGACTTACTGACAACCAACATGCCCAGCTGAAATTATGGACAGAGGACATAAATTAACATTAATCAAGTGATAGGAAGTACGATTTAACCCTAAGTTTGAAAATGGGAAGTGTTGTATTTATAGTGTGGTGTGACAATTGTAAAAATAAATTAAATCAACGGAAAAAAAAGACTATGACTTTGCATTCCCAGAATTTAGACCCTCTCCCCCTTCCCGAGACCCGGTCCTGTAGAAAGTAAAAATAACAAGAAGTCACGGGAAAATTTTTGTCGTACAATAATTTAAAACAAAATAAATTTCGTAGTTAAACAAAACGATACGTCAAACTTTTGAGACAGGTCTTACACAATATTCTTTCTTTGGTAATAAACTTTCCAAATTGGACAGATCGTCAATACTTTTGCGTTTAAAATCCAATTCTTAGTTCAACAACTCATAAGTTTTACAAAGTGCTAGTTTTGATAAAAGCTTCAATAAGAAAATGTTTTAGTGTCTGGATTATAATTGAGTGACGTTTGATAAAACAATACACAGGGAATATTAGAAACAGAAAAATTTTATCTCCCCTTGCGGTGCGGGAATTGAACCCACAACCTTCACGTATCGCGCGTGCTGCTCTTACCAACTGAGCTAACCGCAAGTTATCGTAGGCGATGAAATTTTTCTGCTGTATCAACCGTTAGCCTTCCGATAAAATTATTATTAATAAATGGAGATAAAAATTTTCTGTTTCTAATATTTAAAGTTCGCTAGTACGGCGTATAGTACTATATAAATAATAAAATACACAGGGAATATTCAATTTTGGTTTAGTTATAATAGTTTTTGGATTTGAATTTTCTTAAGTTTTTGATCATTTTTTTTATATTACACTTAACATCTTATCTGATGTTGTTCTGTAATGAGGTCCTAGCTTATGGGCGACAGGTACACAATGCTGTACAAGAATCTGTTACTGGACTTGTCGCCCCTACCTTGAAGGCTTGACCCCTGCTACTAATGTACCACCACCAAGGAGCTCTGTAAACCTTACTCACACGCAGGAACACAACAACACAGAAGTGATTGTTATTTGGCTGCGGTCTTCTGTAAGGTGGAGGTATTTCACCAGTCGGGCTGCACCAGTTCGAGCGATAAATCGCTATGTCCTCCCCTAATTATTTTTTTATCTTCGATTTTGTTAACCACTATGTAAGTCGATATTCATTGATTCCACGTTCCTAGTCGCACTGAGTTGACTGAAGAGCCAATTCAGCTGCCGAATCCTAAAGCCTATGAATTATTTTACACCGTTCATCAAATCGAACACACACAAAAACGTCTCAAATTAGCTACGAGTTTTGACATTTACTAGTAGTTACATCACTTCCCACTGTGACCGGAACTAATATATCAGCCCGTGCAACACCACAATAGTTTTTAATTATTTACACCACCCTACTTCTACGTGACAAATTGGACGGACACTACATCGACCCGCTAGTGTTGTGCTTAGGTATCGATAATTTATATCGATATTATTTTTGATGTTTCTTGCCCGAAGTTGGAGTGTACAAACGGTAATGAAAAACACCTTTCGATTATTTAAATTATATTACCTATATTAGAAAATAACGGTTATCTTATTGGCTTCTGCGGAATCCTTGGACAGCTGTAAAGCACCAAATGCTTTATTTAAATTTCATAAATTAAAATTAAAATAAAATGTAAGCATTATAATTTAAAACATTAAATTTCATTCAGGATAATTTTTGCATTACTGACACGTGTTAGGAGACGATTCTTAAACGTCACAAACAATTCTGTTTCGGGAATGTTATGTTTTGTCTTAAATATGTATGTATATTTAGAGGAGACAAAAAACAGTTTCTGAATTTGAATCCGAATCCCACAGTTTGGGAATAAGTAAGCTAGTCGCTGTTCTTCCCAAACGTATGCTTAGTTACAAAGTCCCAGTACCAATAAGAGCCGAGGTTCAAGCCCTTTCGTCTTTGGAATGCTCTGCCCGCTGATACTCGACAATCCCTGACTAAGGGAATTTTTAAAATGAAAGTTCGTGAACACTTCTTCTCTCTCGCTAATACATAAATCGTAGACATGAATTTGTCAATTGCTGAATCCATTTATATACAGTTATTTTTTATTTTATACTTTTATGTGGTATTATTTACTTATGTATATATAAGTATAGCTTCATATTTTATATATATATATATTATATTAATTCATGTATGTCTACATGTATATTTAATTGTTTCCGAAATGAATTTTGTAACGCTTGATAGTCACTATTCTCGTGTATTATGTTTTTAGTTTATTTTTTAGATTACTTATTTTATTAGGCCTTCAAGGTAAGGGCGACCAGTCCAGTAACAAATTTATTATGCTGTACTTGTCGCCCTTAAGTTAGGACCTCATTACCACTTATCATCAGGTGGGATGAGGTCAATCTTGAAGTGAAATATAAAAAAAGAAAAAAATTCATCGATACATTTCACGTCCCTAGTCACTCTAGATCGACCTAAATACAAACGTGACTGGACGTTGCGTCCACATTCAATTATTTAATTAACTGTCGGATCATTGGGTACGTACAATGCGACGACCAGATATTTGTTTTCCAGAACAAGCTTTAAAATTTAAAAATAAGATAACGGGTTAAAACGCGACACCATTTTTATTAGTAAATACGAACTACTTACTGCGAATCTTCATCCAACCACAGATTCTACCTCAACAAAATGTTATTGATGTCACTTAGACACACTACAGTACTATGTGGAATTGTTTTAGATCGTTCTAACCGCGGTAATGGTGTGTTAATCAATGGATTATGTCTCGTTACCTTATTGTTTAATTCTATACCATTCAGTCAACTTGCAGTGTTAAATATGTTACATATACGGCCGAATTATTAAACCTCTTTTATAACTTGGTTCAAAATAAATAAATGCGCCAGACAATCACACCAATCACCTGGTCTCAAACTAAGGTTTTCCCTTGTACTATGAATACCAGACGACGGATACTAACTGGGGGCGTCATTCCAGCATCCAGACTTAGAATATCCTACAAGAAGACCATTTAAAAGTGCTTAAACGAAAACTTGCTCTGACTCAACTAATTGTATATTAACGACATACTGCAAGGCTTTATTTCATTCCTTATTAACAAATTTCCACAACCTAGAGATTACAAAATGGCTGAAAAAAAGGACATTAAGGCGAGTCTGGTATGATAAATTACGGAAAATCTCCTAAAACAAGATCCACTGAAGTTAGAGCACATTCTGGCTCGGATATTACTGTAATAACTGACTGACTGACTGATGGAATGACTGTAATACACGTCTTAATATTATTTAAATAAATTTAAAGTGCCTCACGTCGCACTATGTAGTTCTAAATGTATTCGGCAGAGGGCACTTACTGGAGGTTAACAGGTTAATATAACAGAAAAAATATAGGTTAATTTCATTCTAGCTCAGTAGGAAAAGCAGCACGCGCGACACGTGAAGGTCGTGGGTTCAAACTTCACACAGCAAGGGGCTATTAAATTTATGTTTCGTTAAAAAATATTATTAAAACTTTTTCAAAAATACGCTTCGTGACGTTATACCGTACTCTTGTGTACGGTAGAGAAGAGATGTGTAGGAAGAAAGAATAAGTCACGTCTAATGTACGAGTATATACAAGGGTTTATTTACACACCATTTTTACACATTTAAACCTTTTTTGCACCAACCAGTCAGCTCGTGAGCACGGTTGGTGCAACCTAACCGAAACGTCGGGCAGTAAGTAGTTCGTATTAACTACTAAATATAAAATGGTGTCGCGTTTTGACCCGTTAAATTATTTTAAATGTTTAAAATGGAACGCGAAAGTCTTAAAATTTATACACAATTTTTACACCTAACCACAATAGAAATATTATTTAAAAAAGAAGTAGAGAAAAGAAAAATCGGAAATATATAACTGTACACAGCAAACAAGTAAAATAAACATAAACGTAAAATAACCAACGGGAATATTTTTCACACAGTGACATAATATGTACAATGACAGGCAATATTTTTCTTTTTACAGTTTGAAGAATAGATATTTATACAAGGAGTTTGGTATCAAAAACTATGTACATGAGCTTAGGTAGTGAGACGCCACATTGCCATAAAACTCTTTTTTTATAACTTATCAAAATAAATAATATTTGGCACTGTTAGTTAATTGTATGTATGTATTGTCTACTTTCTGTATTGCATTGTAACATGACATTAGTTGCCAATTAAATAAAAACCAAAAGAAATCGACTTTCCACTAATATTAAATCCATTCATCCATCAAAGTATTCACTAAATTATCATACATACTAATCGGTCAAACATTTCTGCGGTTCACAGAAATGTTTGAAAACAACAGAATTGGAGACACTTTGGCAATAGTTTTTTTTTACAATTTATAGTGTGAATTCTAATCCCACACTGTATTGGAATATACATTATTTGAAAGAAAGAAAATAAAAGATAACTAGAGATGCAAAGGATAGTGGTTTGACCGGATACCGGATATCCGGCCGATGATCTGGCCGGATATCCAGTATTCGGCCGCTGGATATTCGGCCGGCCAAACAATACTTATATTCAACAGTCAGGTTTCAACTTGTTACGTATTGTAGGTTCGCGCGGACCGTTTTCTATCCAAGAAACGAGTTTTATTAGGTCACTGTGCGGAACTATTTCGTATGCACACGTGCGCCCACCTATTTTGCTGAATAGATAAGTGTTTTTTGTGTTTAATGTGTAATTGATGTATATTGATAATTTTTTGTTGTTTTCTTGTATACTTACTATTTTTCAAAGTTAATTACCAAACAGAATCACTGTACTGACGCATGTAAGTCCTACACAGTTAATTTAATTTAATTTAATTTAATTTACAAATACTTTTGTTTTATTTTTATTTATTTTTTTCAATAATTGAATTTTAATTTTAATTTTACAATTGACAAACTAACTGTGTGTCTTAATTAGTAATAAGTGTAGCTTTCATTTGTAAAAAAAACTACTGAGTTTCTTGCCGGTATCTTCTCTTTAGTTATAGGTTCCGAACCGGAGGTAGCTTCATTTGCTTTATATAAAGACTATTCATAAGTATTACTAAAGTAATCTATGTGAATAAAAAAGATTGACTTTGACTTTGACTATCCGGTATCCGGCCGGAGTTGCGCACTATCCGTAGTAAAATAATGACCGGATAGGCCGGATACCGGATAGCAACCGGATATCCGTTGCATCTCTTAAGATTATTATCTTAAGATTTATTGACCATCACAAATACATTAAAACAAGACGAATAAATACAAAACTTAAATACCTTGTGACGCCAACTTGTATTCCACCTCAGCAAATGCTGCTACGGTATTAATCGGCATCACCTTTTTTTTCTATTCCTTGAAAATAAAAATTAATGAAATGAAAATTGTTATGTTTTTAAAACGTGCTCTATCCCAGCGTATTACTGTAAGGAGTTTCAACGAAACTCATATTTAACTAAACGTGCTAATTAATAAGAAAAAACATTTCTAAATAATTTAATCAGTAAAAATGTTCAGCAAATGGAGTGCCGCTAAAACTGACGAGGGTAATTAAAAAAAAACAAGAACTCAAGGCCCTTTTGAAGGGACAAAAATCTTACTTTCCTCATTTTCGCCTCTAGTTGCCAAGTAACGAGTAGCCAAGTTTGTAATTAGTTCTTGTCATGGCAGTCATTAATTAACAGATTTGTGGCAATCATTAAAGGCTAACGAATACCTAAGAGTTGAGATTTGGTTATGTTCATAGGAGTAGCGATTAGCGTTTTAAGCGACTGTGTCGTTATAATATTAGTATCTATGTAAAACATTTAGCTGTATGTTATTGAAACTTGCGGTTTTTTCTTTATTGCATTAAATATATACATATAAATTAAATTGGATAGTCTGTAAAATTAAAAAAGAAAGGTTTTTAATACATGCATACAATATAGCATTTTTTAACAATTGTCTGCCTCTGACTTTTTCTTTTTATATCACTTCACTTCAAGATTGACCTCATCCCACCTGATGTTCAGTGGTAATGAGGTCCTAGCTTAACGGCAACAAGTACAGCATAAATCTGTTACTGGACTTATCGCCATTTCCTTGAAGGCTTGGCCCCTGCTACTAATGTAACACCCCCCAGGAGCTCTGGAAACCATACTCAAACGCAGGAGCACAACAACACAGAAGTGATTGTTGTTTGGCTGCGGTCTTCCATAAGATGAAGGTATTTCACCTGTCGGGCTGCTCCTGTTCGAGCGATAAATAGCTATAATTACATATTTCCGCTACGCTTGAGTATAATTGCGGCCTTACTTTAAAGAAAAATGTTGTTCTTAGCAAAGGTTGGCCGAAAATAGCTTTGTAAATTCTCGCAGATTTACGTCACACAAAGCGAGATTAGAACCGTTATTTGTTAATTAAAGTTCAAGAGTCCTAGCACGTATTTTAAACATTTGTTTCAAGCATCGAGCGTTTACGGTCAGAGATAAAATTTACAATGTCTCGTGTTTAGTAGACGGTCGTAAATTTATTAATTTAATAGAAATTTTACAATATGTTTTAACTCTTTTGTTTACTTCTAAATTCAAACCTATTCAAATAGGTCATCACAGGCCCGAACTTTGTTCGGAAATCTAAAACGTGCTTTGGCCGTCATTAGAAAGTTCTTTCAATTGATGATAGCTGCGAATTTTTGTCATCTTTACCGACCTTACTGGAGATACCTTGGAATTGAACCCAAGACCCATACCTTTAATAATAAAAAAGAGAGGTAGGGCATAGCGATTTATCACTCGAACTGGAGCAGCCCGACTGGTGAAATACCTCCACCTTACAGAAGACCGCAGCCAAATAACAATCACTTCTGTGTTGTTGTGTTCCTGCGTGTGACCCCCTGATACTAATGTACCACCCCCCAGGAGCTTTGGAAACCTTACTGACACGCAGGAACACAACAACACAGAAGTGATTGACGACCTCGGTGGCGCAGTGGCTAAGGTAGGCGACCAAAGCGTGAAAGGTCCCGGATTCGATTCCCGGTCGGGTCAATTTGGAAAACTAACTTTTCTAAATTGACTTCGGTCTGGGTGTGCTGGGATGACGCCGCCAGTTAGTATCCGTCGTCTGGTACTCATAGTACAAGGGAAAACCTTAGTTTGAGACCAGGTGATTGGTGTGATTGTCTGGCGCATTTATTTATTTATTTGGCTGCGGTCTTAAAAAAAGTGTCAAAGGTTTCGAATTACTTGTAAGTAATTCACAGAAACTTCTTCCACCACCGGTTCAGGTAATAAAGTTCCTACTATAAAGTAACTCCGAATCTTTATTGTTTTCTGAAGTCCATCGTACGGCTCGACGTATCCCGTATTCCAAATGACCCGTAAAATACCCAAACAAATGAATCCAGGGCAACACGTCTACAACTTCAAGGGTGCTTGTCATAAAAATTGAGAAGGGTACGGCCTGGGTTGTATCTAGAAAGGGCATGTATGGTGTAAGTGACGAGATAGGATGTACAATATACAGTCGCCGTCAGATATATTGGAGCAGACCAAATACTTCTGAACAGTTTAAAATGTCAATAAGTTCCATACACTACAAGTTACCAGTGATATTTGTCCATTCATTACTTCAATATTATCTGAGCAAATGCTAGTCAATGACTTCTATACACACAACTAACCAATAATATCTGAACACTCATCTACTGAGACGCATGACGTGCGTGACACATATTGACGTTATTTTTAGTGTTCAGATATTATTAAAAATAACAACTAATTCTAGAACTCTTGCGAGGGTGTTACATTAGTAGGTTAGGGTGACAAGTCCAGTAACAGCTTTATTATGCTGCACTTGTCGCCCTTTAGCTAGGACCTCATTACCACTTAACATCAGGTGGGATGAGGACAATCTTGAAGTGCAACATAAAAAAAAAAACTAAGAAAAATGCACACTGAAGTTTACTAACGGATAATATACAATTAATAAAATGATTACGCTTTTCCATCCATTACCACCGAAACAAAACAATTTTGCCAGTCAAATATATGATTATATGGGCCGTTCCTTTTACAATGATATGAATAAAATCGATTTTTTTTTATCATGCACAGGGCTACAAGTTTTCAGTAATAGTACTTGTCATAAAAATTGATAAGGGTGTAGCGTTGGACCGTGGGCTGTAAATACTGCTATGGATTTTGTGGACCAAGTAATAAGTTGATGCATTTTTCATGAGAAAAAGCCTGGGTGGGATGGTAGCATCCGTGAAGTCCTGGCTATATAATAAATATAAATATTGGACAACATTACATACATAGCTCTGATTCTGTGGTAAGTAGCTTTAGCACTTGTGTTATAGAAATCAGAAACAACGCCGGTACCACAACACCCAGACTCGAGACAATATAGAATGTTCATTTCACAGACCTGAACGGGGCTCGAACCCAGGACCTCAGAAGTGGCGCGACGCCAAAGTCTGGCCCGCTCGCCTCTCGGCTACGGGGGTCCTCAAAATATATATACTATAACCCCTACAAACTCAAAGTTTTTTTTTTATTATCATAATCAGCTTCTCCCCGATATTTATCATTTGGGGGAAAGTCAAAGTATGACCTTAGGTTCCTTAATGAGTGAAGATAACCATTAAGAATGAACGCAACGAAAGCTCTAACCCGGTGTAATGGGGACTGAGTCAAGTATACCCCCGCGTTTTCAGTTTGCCTATCAAAATATTTATGCAACGTTGCCGATTCTCTCAGTAGCTAGAGTTATTAAGCACTTCGACAACTTTTAGAAAAAATATTATATTAAATTTTGACTTATTTACCGTACCGATACTAGAAAAATCATTTAATCAGTAAAAGCAACAAAAATAACACATGCAATTTGAACTTTTTTACCGTATGCTAGAAATACTCTTACTTCACGCGGATCTTACAACTGTATAATATTACTAGCTGATCCGGCAAACTTTGTTCCACCTAAGAGGCAATAAAAGAGGAAACTGAAAAATGAAGTTAAATAAAATAATAAAAAAGTATCTTATGTCCCTCTCCTGGTTCTAAACTACTTCCTACCAATTTTCAGCAAAACCTGTTCAGCCATTCTTGTTTATTCTAGTGTAACTAACACGACTTTCTTTAATATATACCTAAAGATTAGAATGTGGCAAGCAAAGGGTTGAGTCATTTATAAAGCCACCATAAGCTTATGACTTAAAGCTCAAATTCACGGGCTATTTCCTCGTGGAGAGCCGGTGATAACCTATCGTGGATAGGTATTTCGATCCCATAACAGTTGTAGTTAAGTTTGAATTTATAGGGTTTACCGTACATAGAATACAGGGTGTAATTTTACGCAAAGTATAACTGCCTCCGTGGTGCAATGGTTCGAGCTTTCGAATTCAAAACTTGAGGTCGTGAGTACGGATCTCGCAAGGAAAATTTCACATTTTTAAGAATTCTTCTGTTTGATTAGAACTACAAAGATATAGTAAGGATACAAAACAACTCTGGAAGACTGTAAAGACAATTTGTAACGCGAAAGTAAAACATGACCAATCCACTGAGCTCTTATCAAAATCTAGCAGTCCTAAGGTTTCTCTTAATAATTGTAATGCGTTTTTTTCAGCGGTGGGTAAAACTCTGGCTAACAATATATTAGATCAATTAAATGAATCTGAAGACGATTTAGCTTCCAAAGTTTTTATAAAAGATTCTCTTTCTAACTCTTTTTTCATGGAGCCTACTGATCGTGAAGAGCTTCTCAGCATTATAAGCAATCTTAAGAGTGATAGCGCGCCTGGACTTGACGGTGTAAGCACCGCTTTTGTAAAATATGCGAGACTCATCCTCTGTGACCCTCTAGTTCAGTTGTTTAACCTAAGTCTCGGTTCCGGTTGTTTCCCCAAATTATGGAAAATTGCCCTTGTCACCCCAGTTCATAAAGATGGACCTAGGGATGAACCTGGAAATTACAGACCGATTTCACTCCTCAGTGTTTTTTCTAAAATCCTGGAAAAGATTGTGAACAATCGGCTCATTAGGTTTCTTGAGGCGAATGGTACGCTGTCTCCCAAGCAATTTGGTTTCAGACGCCATAAGTCAACGGAGGATGCTGTGACACTCCTTACGGAGCTTGTCTCAGGTCATCTAGACCGGGATCAAAAATGCATTGGGGTCTTCCTGGACCTCGCAAAAGCCTTCGACACTGTATCTTCTAAAATACTTTGTCGCAAGTTAGAGTGTCTGGGTGTGAGGGGGATTGCTCTGGATTGGTTCAAAAGTTATCTCTCTAACAGACATCAGCTCGTTAAAGTCGGGTCGGAGAGAAGTGACCAGCTACCAGTCAATTTTGGCGTGCCTCAAGGAAGCATTCTAGGCCCCACTCTCTTCATAGTTTACATGAACGACATCCATGATTTGCCATTGGAAGATGCTGATGTGATTTGTTATGCTGATGATACTGCAATTCTTTTTAAAGGTAACACCTGGACTAATGCTTTTCATACCGCTGAGGCTGGACTGTCTTCTGTTGGTTCCTGGCTCAGGAAGAACCTCCTTACACTGAACTCCTCAAAAACAAATTTTGTATGTTTTCACAAAACATCTGTTTCTGGACCAACTGTTGAGGGCAGTATTAAGATCCACTCATGCGATTTGGCTTCTCCTTTGAACTGTAGCTGTGACTCCATTGATCGTGCTGGTGTTAACAAATATTTGGGTATTATGATAGACGAGCGCCTTTCTTTTAAAAGTCATGTCCAGTGTCTCTCTAAACGAGTTAGAAAAATCTCTGGTATTTTTAGGAAACTGAGAGACTCTGCTGACAAAGAGCTGCTTATTATGATTTACAAAGTCCTTTGTCAGTCTGTCACTGGATACTGTGTCTCCGTCTGGGGTGGGGCCGCCAAGACAACATTATTGCAGGCTGAACGCGCAAACAGGTCTCTCCTCAAAATCATGTTGAAAAAACCTTATAGATACCCAACTACAGATCTTTATAAAGAAGCTCAAGTTCTCACGATTCGTCAATTATTCATATTAAAAACCTGTCTAATAGCGCACAGATGATTTATAACTTCGGATATCTACAAGACGCTTCTAAACAAACGTACTTTTAAAATCCCTATTCCTGTAGTACACTCACACTTTGCTTCTAGATTTGGAGACTCGGTTAGAGCTCGTGTTTACAACGCTGCTACTAGAGCTTGTGATATTAGAAAATGTTCAGTCTTAGATGCAAAGAATGTTTTAACTCATTGGTTGCTGGATAACTCATATAATGAAACCGAGGCATTTGTCAGTCGATGTTTTTAAGTTCCTTTTAATTTTTTTACCCACTTATAAATTAAAATAATTCTTTTGTTTTATTCGAGAATCCCAATTCTTTAAGTCTAACGCGAAAATTGGTTGCCCAAAATACAGGCACTGCCTAGTTTGGGGACCCTTGTAAATTGCATAATTATTTCGCATTCTGCCTTTGCACATTTGTAATTTAATTTAATTAATTCAATTTAATATGAAACTCCATTTCTATTTATTGTAATTGTAAAACTGATTTGTACTGTATGTTTTTATTTGTGTGCTAAATAAACATTATTATTATTACTTATTATTATTATTATTTTGGGCTGGGATCGTTTGATTGTCCATTTGACCTCAAAACATGACCTTGTGAGTTGAAATCTCGAGAGGAAAATTTAAATATTGAGGTTGTCTCGGCTTGCTTAGGACATTGCGGTCTGGAATACTGGATTTTCCGAAATATTCATTCCAAATAGTTTAGACCTTTTTGGATTATAGTTTGATTTATGTTGGCCATACTAACTTCAATCAGATATTGGCACCAAAACACACACAAATGTAAAGCACACAAGAAATAACTCCTTAGACAATCTCAGCTTAAGCATTCCAAGACATCATACTGAGTTCTTCTCCAAGTCTTTCACTGTGCAAGCCATCCGGCTTTGGAACACTCTGCCCACCGAAATTCGACAATCCCTCACTAAGGAAATTTTTTAATTAAAAGTTTGTGAATTCTTTTATTCCTCCCCCTCTACATAAAATTTCGTTTGCTCAATTGTTTGCTTTAATTATTCACTTGTTTGCATATATTTATATATATTATTTTGTTGTATATATATATATATATATATATATATATATATATATTATATGGCTTAATTATTATATTTATTTATCATAAACCTATGTATGAATATTCTATTCTCGTGTGTAATTTTCTGCTATTTATGATTATTAATTTTGTTGTTATCCATACTCACATTTTTACTGTTACCGCACCCATAAACGTACTATCTGCATGACCCAACGGTTGACTGGTAGAGAATGCTCCTAGCATTAAGTCCACCTTTTGTACTTTTTTTGTGCAATAAAGTTTTTAAATAAATAAATAGATACGCAATTTAGAAAGTAATAAAGTATCGACACTTGAAAAACAAACTTTAAGGCTAATGCGTTTAGGTCGACAAAAAGATGTTCGTTAAAGGGTTCTTTTGTTACGTCTTGCCATAGAATGAGGATGGCACACGCGCTGTGATTGGTCCGCGCATATTACTCACGGCATCCTTGGAAAAGGTATTCACATCGTACCAGCTCTAGCTCACTTTTTTAAGACTTTTTATAACGCACTTCAAGATTGACCTCATCCCACCTGATGTTAAGTGGCAATGAGTTTCTAGCTTAAGGGCGAAAAGTATAGCATAGTAAAACTGTTACTATACTTGTCGCCCTACCTTGAAGGCTTGACCCCTGCTACTAATGTAGCACCCCCCAAGAGCTCTGGAAACCTTACTCACACGCAGGAACACAACAACACAGAAGTGATTGTTATTTGGCTGCGGTCTTCTGTAAGGTGGAGGTATTTCACCAGTCGGGCTGCTCCAGTTCGAGCGATAAATCGCTTTGCCCTGCCTGTCTTTTATGAAAGATGTTGGCACAAATATAGCTTAAAACTTGAATTTAAATATGGACTACTTTTAGTGTCTAATATTAGGGGAGATAGGGGTAAAACCGACCATGAAATTGTGTAGTCCACGCGAACTTAGTCGCTGGCACAGCTAATACTAAATATGTACTGTCTATTTATAAGTAATTTGTAAATCTAATATGAATCAAGATGTTTTCTATTTTTTTGAGCTAAAAACTTTTCATTATTTGTAAATAGGTAATTTTCCAAGAAAATTCTTTTGTATGAACTTAAATACCTCTTTTCAGCTCAATTTAGCTCTGAATTGCTACCAATTAAACTAACCGCACTTAATTCTTTACAGGTAATCGCGAGCGAGCTTTAACTTGAGGTAACTTAGCTGTAACTTTGAATTTCAGTACAATTTAAGTTGTGTGATTAGTTAATTTAAGTTGGTCAGTTCTTGTGTTGCTGAAGTTAGTTAATTGACATTGAACGGACGTAGAATAATATAATATTGTCTCGAGGATTGTAGATTAATCGTTTAGTACAAAATAATTAATATAAACGGTAGTAAAAAGTAAGTTTATATATTTAATGCGTTATCTTAATCATATCAGAATAAGGCCACACTGACGCATGTAAGTCCTACAGTTAATTTAATTCAATTAACAGAATACTTTTTTTTTAATAAAATGGATTTTTAGTTTTATTTTTAAATTTGCAAGCTGTATCTTAGGGCAAAATTAGTAATAAGTTTAGCTTTTATTTGTAAAAAAACTACTGAGTTTCTTACGTATCTCCTCGGTAGTTATAGGTTCCGAACCGAAGGTAGCTTCATTTGTTTTATATAGAGACTATTCATAAGTATTACTACTGTAATCTTTATGAATAAAAAATATTGACTTTGACTTTGAAGTATATACTTGATTCCATTATTTTATCGATTGAATCGAGAATACTGTCAACCTAAACAATCATAATCGATTATGTTAATCGATTATTTTTTTGCATTTAAATAGGAATCAATATAATCAATTTCATCTTTACCATCGATTGTACAGTTGTATAATCGATTATTTAGGGTGGAAACAATCGATAAACGATTATCCGGTAACACTAACATACGGAACCTGTAGTTCGCGAAACCAACTCACACTTGACCGGTCAGTAGTAAAGTACAAATAATGTTCCACCAAGTTCCCACTTGAAACTCTTTAAAGGCATTACGAATTACTCCCAATTTCTTTTATATACTACTGAGGTCAAGAACTTCCCAGCAAATCCCTCGTTTAATGAAATCCTTAAAAGACTTTTTATCATCGATTCCTTTCACAGATCGTTATCGATTAAGAGGCAGTGAAGTTGGGGTGCGGTAAACCTAAATGGTAATCTGAAGACTTTGGTGTATCATACAGCTTGGTGATTGATAGATGGACGGACGGACAGGCAGACAGCGAATTGTTAGTAATAGGATCCCGTTTTTACCCTTTGAGTACGGAACCCTAAAAATACCAGAATCAAAATAACATGCGAGTACAACATAATATAAGCTAGTAAGTAACTAAAGTAACTTAACTGGTTTTCAACCGCAAGGAAAACACTAGTTTTAGTTATACCAATTTATACTTGGTTCCAATATTTTACGATTCGTAATGTCAAATATAGTTTTCTGTTTTTCTCCAACCGATTACGAGTCGTTAGAACTGTTCCATAATTTATTTTCCATACCAGCTGTCATCAGTCGTCTGTCGGTCGTTTTTAGCTTACGCCTCGTATAAAGTCAAAGTCAAAGTCAATAATTTTAATTCATGTAGATTACATTTGTAATACTTATGAATCGTCTCTATACAATGCAAATGGAGCTACCTCCGGTTCGGAACCTATAACTACCGAGAAGATACCGGCAAGAAACTCAGTAGTTTTTTTTACAATTAAAAAGCTAAACGTATTACTAATTTTGCACCAAGACATACAGTTAGTTTGTCAGTTGGAAAAAATAAAACAAAAAATGTATATAGTTATTGAAATAAATAAAATAAAAACATTTAAATAAAATTATTATAATTACTAGCCGTGATTAGAACGGACCGTTAATGCGGAATATTGTAACCGGGCTTGAGACATTTGTACTATAGTCATGACCAATGGCTTGCGTACCTTCTGAAGGATAATTTTAATTCTTAACAGCCAACCAAAATGATTTTTTTAAAGAAACATTTTTTTTTATCTCCCCTCGTGGTGCGGGAATCGAACCCACGACCTTCACGTATTGCGCGTGCTGCTCTTCCAACTGAGCTAACCGCAAGTTGTCATAGGCGATGAAATTTTGCTGCTGTATCAACCGTTAGCCTTTTTTTTTCGGGGGGGGGAAATGCCTACCGCACCGTCACTCTCAGCGGGGAACAGAAAGTGGTGTGTCGGGCTCGCACCGACTTAAACCCCCTCGGTGGCCAACGCTGCGCAATTGTGGGGGAGTCGGGATTCCTTGCGGTCCACAGCGCCTATCGCCAAGCGGCCTACCTCGCCGCGCAAAAACGCAGCTGGAGCGTGTCAGGCCACCTGACACGCCCCACCCCCTCGGGACCGAGGTAACGGACGCCAGGTTTACCCCACGCCTGGCATCTCCGGTCCCAGCAGCGGATCTACTGTGCGGCTCCGCTGCCTACCGCCTCTACGGACACCCGAGAATCTCAATTCAGCTCTCCTTCCGAGAGCCAGATGAAGTCCCGAGACCCACCGGCCGCGGAGGATAGGGAGACCGGCAAACGTAATACCGTATCCTCCTCTTCCTCCGCAACCCCACCACGACGCGATTCACGCCCTGCGCGGCAGCGCGCCTCTGCCGGGTCGCGGAGGACAGGGAGGCCGGCAACGAAACACCGAGGTCCTCCTCTTCCTCCGCGATCCACCTCTGCCCTTGCGGGCTTGCCGCAGAGAGCTACCTGCTCTCCGCGGCCCAGCTCGGGATCCGTCTTGGCTTCACCCTGTGCGGTATTGGAGGCTAGGTGACAAGGCCAGCCTCAACGTCCCGGACCAGTGGGCTACTGAGCCCCCCCATCGCGACAAGATGCGGAACCCAGCGGGGGGATCAACCGTTAGCCTTCGGTAATGGTACGGTTAGTTGGAAGAGCAGCACGCGCGATACATGAAGGTCGTGGGTTCTATTCCCGCACCGCAAGGGTGATAAAAATTTTCTGTTTCTTTACAAATTTAAAGTTCGCTAGGTCGGCGTAAAGCACAATAAAAGTCATAAGAACCGAAATGAATTTTATTATGGACGCCAATAAATTTTCATTAACTAATTTGACCAGCCGACGTGATTTTTGCACACCAAAATCACTAGCTATAGTTCTATAAGAATTTCTTCAGCGGACTAATGAGATATAAATGAAAGGAGATAGTCGCATTTCAAATGAAGTCCAATTTATTAAAATCCCGAGTTTTTACGATTATTTGATGGCCAGTCATCTGATTTCTTCTTAAAGACAAGTTTCAGAGTTCTTTACTGAAAGAAGAAATAACGGAACAAGGGTTCAGTCATACATTATTTTTTATTTTATCTAAATACATTACAAAAAGTAAACTGTCATTATAATATTATTTTATCATATATTAGAGGCAACCTAATAGATATAAGAGAGATAGGGCATAGCGATTTATCGGTCGAACTGGAGCAGCCCGACTGGTGAAATACCTCCACCTTACAGAAGACCGCAGCCAAATAACAATCACTTCTGTGTTGTTGTGTTTCTGCGTGTGGGGAAGGTTTCCAGAGCTCCTGGGGGGTGCTACATTAGTAGCAGGGGTCAAGCCTTCAAGGTAAGGGCGACAAGTCCAGTAACAGATTTATTATCCTGTACTTGTCGCCCTTAAGTTAGGACCTCATTTCCACTTAACATCAGGTGGGATAAGGTCAATCTTGAAGTGTAAAAAAAAACCTCACACACATCGCCCTGTTCCAATATTTTGTAAAGCGATCTGTTCTAGTTACGGCTAGTAGTAAATTATACGAGGCGTAAGCTAAAATCTATCGACAGACGACTGATGACAGCTGATATGGAGTAAATTGTGTAACTGTCAAAACTCGTAGTCGGATGGAGAAAAACTGATGTCATTTTTGACACATTACAAATCGTAAAATATTGAAACCGGGTATAAATCAGTATTAGAAACAGAAAAAAATTATCTCCCCTTGCGGTGCGGGAATCGAACCCACGACCTTCTCGTATCGCGCGTGCTGCTCTTACCAAATGAGCTAACCGCAAGTTATCGTAGGTGATGAAATTTTTCTGCTGTATTAACCGTTAGCCTTTCGGTAAGTGCCTTCTGCCTGGGAGATAAAATTTTTCTGTTTCTAATATTTAAAGTTCGCTAGTACGGCGTTTAGTACTATAAAAATAATAAAATCGATAAATCAATATAACTAATACTAGTGTTTTCCTTGCAGTTGGAAAACAATTAGGTTCCTTAAGTAAGTAAAGTAACCTAATTGGTTTAAAACTGTCTAAATGTGTGTATAAAAATCACTACGAAACTACATTATTTTGAAAATAACTTAACTTTCCATCCATCACTGATTCGTGAAAACATGTGAAGAAGTGGCGTTACGCTAAATTTCAATTTCTGTATACATGATAAAACAAAAATATGTGTCTTATCACTACATAGTATAAAACAAAGTAGCTTTTTCTGTCCCTATATCCCTATGTTCAGTCGCCGTCAGATATATCGGAGCAGACAAAGTGACCAAATACTTCTGAACAGTTAAAAATATCAATAAGTTCCACACACTACAAGTTACCATTAATATCTGAACATTCATTACTTCAGTAATATCTGAGCAGATGCTAGTCAATAATTTCTATACACACAACTAACCAATAATATCTGAACACTCATCTACACAGGTAGCTGAATGTGACGCATGACGTGCGGGACACATATTGACGTCATGAGTGTTCAGATGTTATTGGTTAGTTGTGTGTATAGAAATTTGTTGCACTTTGTCTGCTTCGATATATCAAAAGGCTTACGCTTAAATCTTTAAAACTACGCAACGGATTTTGATGCGGGTTTTTTTTTAGAATAAGTGATTCAGAAGGAAGGTTTTATTTATAATAAAGAATAGATAATTCTATATTTTTAAGTATATTATGTGCAAAGCCGGGGCGGGTCGCTAGTTTACAATAACTTTGCGAAATCTCAGTAATTTGACGTCTAATCAATTTTTTTTAATGAACTCTCTCTCGCGTCGCTAGATAACGTGATGATTCCGCCAATGTCAAGTGTTTAGAGAGACACGTTATAATTACGTAGAATTCTCGGTGATGAGAGCTAATTCATTTCTGAAATAATATCTTAATTCTCTCACAACACTTAAAATAGAGAAGTACGACACAATATAGATGTCGCAGTCATCTGGTTGAATCAGCTATTTGATTGAATGACTAGCGCGTTTATTAAATGACGACGTTTAATTAAATGACTAGGCCAAACGTTGAATGAATAAGCTTCACTCAACGTCCAACAAGTTAGCGGATTGTAACATAGCCCTTTGAACATAGCGAACGTAAAATCAGTCAGATGATTGTAATTTAGTTCATTTTTTTTCCACTGCGGCGTTAGTGCTTATCAAAACAAAGATGGCATCAAACAGCTGGTACAGATAAAATCAAATAGCACTGTGTTGATAATTTTTTGAGTGAAATTGACATTTAAAGTGACTTATTCGTAAAAAAATATTTTTTTAGCCTAAGCCTAAGCCTAAGTGTCTTAAGACTTAAAATTGTTAAAATATAATAAAAAATATTTTTAAGGTGTGTTATGTCATGTCCTCATTTTTTTATCTTAAGTTAGTTATCTTTTAAGTGGCGAAATTATGGTCACCCTGATCAAACATTACAAAGTCAGCTATATCCCATTCAACGACTATGCTAAATGACGTTCAGTCAAGAAGTTGAACGTTATATTAAACAATTTGATGAGTTGTCCTTTAGTCATTCAATTAAACGTCGTCATTCAATGAACGCTCTAGTGATCCAATCAAATAGCTGATTAAACCAGATGACTGCGACATAGACAACACAACATTAGTAATGGAATAGTGAGAGAGAGAGTTAATCATTATAATTTAATATCATAAAAATAAATATATATACATAATAATTTTACAACAGAAGGCGAAGATAGAATTAAAAGATTAGTAAAATTAAAGGGACGGGGAATATTTTTTGGAAGAACATCGTAAAGGGAAATAGGTGTCTAATCTATTAATTAAATTGGTAACTAAATGATACTTAGCGTCATTCTTACGAATTAATTTTTTTGGTATAACACACATATTGTTCCTACACTTAATAATTGTTGAGCCACAGACATTTTTAGTAAACAATTCTTAAATATTCAAAACATTTACATGTACATTTTCAAGTGGAATAAAACAATTTCAAAAGTGAATTGACACGTTTTGCCAAATGATTTTTTTCCCCAAAGCTACGTTTATATACATACTCGCCTAATGAACGCACAGACAGACAGTACGATAGACGTGTAGGGAGGGTTGTCCCTACGAGTAGGTAATTCAGTCTTTTTCTCCCACCGTGCTTCGTTGATTGTCCCTTACTAAGAACCTCCACAGGTTCGCTATCCTTAAGTCTAAGTATTATCGCTGTAATAGTGTGAATTTTATTTATGAAAAATAATGTGTTTTACAAAGTTAAAATATATTGTTTGTTTGTAATAATATCAATATTATATTTTTAAATTGAATTTTTGACATCTGTTAAGTCCTTTTAAATTTATTGGTTACTAGCGGTCCCGGCGAACACCGTTTCGCCTTAGAGAATTTTTCCCGCTTTTCTGTTGAAATTTTTCAAAGTTTACCAAGGACCCCTAATTTTGTAGTCTATGTTGAATTGGAAGAATGTAGCATTATATTGGTGAAATAATGTTTTAAATCGGCCCAGTACTTTTTGAGCCTATTCATTACAAACATACAAACATACAAAAATAGGTACAAATCTTTCCTCTTTATAATATTAGTATAGACAAACAATAATACAATGAAAATATATTATATTTTCAATATTAAGGTATCTAACTTCTTGAGTTATCATATTTTAAATTTGATCTAAGTCGCTTCATATACCGATCGGCTATCCCCTCTTGTGTTCCGCATCTTGTCGCAATGGGGGGGGGGGGGGGGGGCTCAGTAACCTTATAGTAAGGTGCATTAAGGTTGGCCTTGCCACCCAGTCTCAGATACAGGATAGGGTGAAGCAAATACGGAGAGCAGGTGGCTCTCTGAAGCAAGTCCGCTAGGGCAAAGGTGGATCATGGAGGAAGAGGAGGACCTCGGTGTTTCGTTGCTCCTTATCCTCCGCGGCCGGTTGGTCTCGGGATTCCATCTGGCTCTCGGAGGGAGAGCTGGAGTGAGATTCTCGGGTATCCACAGTGGCGGTAGGCAGCGGAGGAGTAGGCAAATCCGCAGCTGGGAGCGAAAGTGCTAGGCGCGGGGTAAGCCTGGCGTCCGTTACCTTGGTCCCGAGGGGGTGGGGCGCGTCTGTTGGGCTGGCACACTCCAGCTGCGTTTTGCGCGGCGAGAGTTTTGATCGGTGCGAGCCCGACATACATTATTAAAAGTGTCTAATAATTGCAGGGAGTGATGGTGCGGTAGGTATTTCGCCCTGCAGGAAAAAAAATACAGACGGTAAATCAGGAGTGACTTCATAGCAATATTATGCAAATAAACCTTGAGTAGTTGATTTCAAATGTTTTTTTTTTTAAACCCTAAAGCGCTCTATTCACTTGAACTGAAGATGGGACAACGTCGGTTTTTTTTTGCCTCGTATATCTTAAAAAAAAAACTGCAATTTCTAGATTATCATCTACTTATAACATATCAGTCAGGATGTAGACATTTTTAGTGACAGTTTACCCAGCTTTAAAAGAGCTGCATTGATGATGTTTAAGAAATGAAAGGGTGAGTCTCTTGTTTTATTTTTCGCCCTTTCTTTAAAATATTTAATTTTGTAAAAAACTGTTTTATATTATTAAGGATACATTAAATGTTATTTTTTTGTGAATGATGTGACACCTTAAAAGGTTGTGCATTTTTACTATGTAATAGACCATATTTTTATAAGGAACAATGTAACAACCACTGGATGTCCAAATAAATAAATAAATAAGTATGTAGTAGTTAGAGCGTTTTTGTTCATATGTATTTATTAGTATGTAATGTAGTGGCTCCAATAACACTGGTCGTAGTTGAAATCTCGTGGAGAACACTTTGATGTTGTATTTTTCCAGTTTGTTTAAGGCTTCCGTGCTTTGATGATGACTTATCTTACAAACTATATCATATTACTGGTATTATATTTCACTAATATATATAACTACTCTCAAAAAACTCCCTTTATAAAATCCATCTTATCTCATATACATATAACTACTCTAAAAAACTCCCTTTATAAAATCCATCTTATCTCATGGCAAGTGATGACAAACATTGTATATAATTCCTTATTTTATTTCATTTTTGGTTTGAGTTCAAGACTGTATGCTGCCTGCGTGCAGCAGTGCTCACTCTCTAGGAACATATGGAAGACCAGTGTCGGAGAGTCCTCCCCCCCCCCTCCCTCCACCTTACAGAAGACCGCAGCCAAATAACAATCACTTCTGTGTTGTTGTGTTCCTGCGTTTAAGTAAGGTTTCTAGGGTTTTTTGGGGGTGCTACATTAATAGCAGGGGTTAAGCCTTCAAGGTAAGGGTGACAAGTGCAGTAACAGATTTATTATGCTGTACTTAAGCTAGGACCTCATTACCACTTAACATCAGGTGGGATGAGGTCAATTTTGAAGAGTGATATAAAAAAAATGTCTGATATTATTCAACTACGTAGTCGCCCAATATCAATAAAACTGGGCAAAAATTCGTTTCAATCCTGAAACAATGGTAAGGCCAATCAATTTGCAAGACGAACAAGTGAGCTTTCAGTCAAAGCTCCGGTTGACACGTGGGAAATTGATTACAAATAGGCTACATCGAGCTTCGCAGAGCTTTCGGTTTTGAAAGCTTTCAGCTTACAAATGGCTAGAGATTTAGCCAATTGGTATCACTTTACTGGAAAAGCTTTTAGTAAAAAGTTACAACTTTTTGTTTGTGTTTGCATTTTTTTAGGGTTCCGTAACCAAAGGGGAAAACGGTATCCTATTAGGACTTTATTGTCTGTTTGTCTGACCGTGTATAAACAGACTATATTTCATAAACTATGATACTTGGAAGCTGAAAATTTCTATTGTTGCTATTCCAATAAATACCGATAAATGTAAGTTTCACTTTCTGCTGACTTTAGTTCCGTGGACTACCAGTAGTTCATGCTTTTGCAAGTAGAAGGAAGTAGGTATATAAGTACAATAAAATGAGGTACTGAAACGTCAATATTTGAATTAAATAATAAGAAAGAGAAAATGGCGTTTTATGATGTTTTTACATCTGTTCACTTGTTGACTTAATTTGTTGATTTAATTACTAAATTACATCAATCATACTGTTACGAACTCCTTATGAGTGATTGGTTATGTCAATTTGACTTGCACGTCTTCTTTTATCTTTCAATCTAACTGTATTTTTCCCTTTACTTTTATTTTAAATATATTTTTATTCACCCTATTCTGAGTTCCTTGTCCCTCTTTCCTTTTTCTCCGTAACACATACTTTTTAAGAATGTATGAAGGAAATTAATAATTAAATGTATGACATATTTATTTAAAAAATTGGTATCTCTTTAGTTCATTTTATACCTTCTTTTTAAGTTCTTGTTAAGTTTTCGCCAAAAATTGAATATACCGACCGGTACATAGGTAGAAAAAAATATAATCACCGGTAGATAAAAAATACTCGATTGTAATGTTTAGAGATCCTAAAATAATAAAAACAACAGACATAATTATTTCCGTATATAGGTTGAGAAAAGGTGAACTAATATTTATTTTTTTGGGTGCTATGTATGTAAATTAATCCCGAGTACCATGAGCTTTTAAAAGCGAACAGTCCAAGATGGCCGCAGTCACAAGATGCCGGATTTACACAACTTTCTTAAGATATATAATTTATGAAAGGCTTGAGAATTATAATATTTTACACCATGAAAGATTTAAAAACCCAAGATGGCCGCTACCGTTAAACGGTGAAATTATTTATTAAGAAAGAAACAAGAGAAACATTTATTACTTAAATACATCACAACGCAGCCATATATTTACACATAATAATATAAGAATGGAGACAGAAAGATAAAACAACAAAAATGTATAAAAAATAATCCCTATTTCCCACAGTCAAGTAAGAGAGGTAGGGCATAGCGATTTATCGCTCGAACTGGAGCAGCCCGGCTGGTGAAATACCTCCACCTTACAGAAGACCGCAGCCAAATAACAATCACGTTGTTGTGTTCCTGCATGTAAGTAAGGTTTCCAGAGCTCCTGGGGGGTGCTACATTAGTACCAGAGGTCAAACCTTCAAGGTACGGGTGACAAGTCCAATGACAGATTTATTATGCTGTACTTGTCACCCTTAAGCTAGGACCTTATTACCACTTAACATCAGGTGGGATGAGGTCAATTTTGAAGTGCAATATAAAAAAAAAGTCACGCCATCACGCGTGATAGGCTGGACCAATTTCACCTTGGTTTTTGTTTTGTTTGTTATTTCCAGGGAATGTTTTCTTATTGAGAGTTCTTAAAAAAATTGAAAACTTTAATCGTCATTATGACAGGAAAACGGCTGTCGGGTCAGCTAGTATAAATAATAAAATGAAAAAATCAGCGTTTTTCTCGTCAACTGAGGGATGCAGACAATGACAAGTCATACAGGCCTAGCATACGCAACGCGACTTAATTTTATCGCGCTCTTAACAAACGTCAAAATCGATTGAAGTCAGTGCGTCAGCTGCTGATTGGCTGAAAATACGAGTGCGGTGAGCTATTAGCCAATCAACAGTATCGAAACTTTTGTCGTCTCGTGCGATAAAATTTAGATATTGCGTATGCTAGGCCATATAATGTCTTAAATCACTTTTCACGATTAATATTATAAAGGCGAAAGTTTGTTTGTATGTTTGGACGGATGGATGTTTGTGACTCTTTCACTCTAAAGCTACTGGTTGGATTTTAATGAAACTTTACAATATTGTAGAGCATACATTATAATAACACATAGGCTACATTTTATAAAAAAATTGTGTGAATTGTCAAAAATATGACGATTTTAAAAATGTTGACAAATAAGTGCGCGATACGCCGTGGCCGGCGAAGTTTTTAAGTTACAGATGTGAAATTTGGCACAGATGTAGCTCGAAACTTGGATTAAAATATGGACTACTTATTGTTTCGAATATTAGGGGAAATAAGGGTAAGACCGGCCATGAAAATATGTAGTCCACACGAACGAAGTCGCGGGCAAGCTAGTAAGTACAGTACGTGTAAGCATCACTTCCTTGACCACGTAGTATAGATAAGTTAACTAGTATTTAAGATGTGGATCTGCCATTAAAGATATGCTTATACAGTAGACGTTGTTTCAAATAACATCGACCCTCCACCTCCCATGATACACAGCTAATAATACGATATTAGTAAAGTGAAGGTCATGTTTTAAGCTACTGTTTAGACTTTGGCCAACTTTGACTTTGGCTCTTTATTTATTTATTTATTTAAAATTGGTACACGAACAGATCACTGCCATAAACATCACAAAAAATAAAAAACTTATCACTATTAATCTAGACAGAGATCCATAATTAGCGTACACAACATGAGTTAACTGTATTTACTTACAATTAGCATTCCACACTAGTTCATATTTTATTCCTTAACTATGGGTAACACAACGCTTAACAATAAAAGGACGCTTAAACACTTTTAAATATATCAGTAACAACTCTTTTAAATCTAGAAAAATTGTTATCGAACAAATCAACCTCTGTACCGCCTCGAACCATCTCATTGTATGAGCGACACATTCTCACTATGGGATTGAAAAAGGAGGTGTTGTTTCTATATACCCGTAAGGCAAATACGTGTGGGCTCTTGTATCATAAACATAAGCAAATATATCTCACTTATTAATATATCATAGTTTTCTGTATAAAGATTCAATTTGTGTTTCACTAACATCATAACTTACTCCTTGTTACCATGTTTCTATCGAAATAATATGATTTGAATAGATCTATCTCCCTTAATTGAATTCCATTGATTGCCCATACAATCACTGTGCCGTAATGAATTTGCCTTCATTTATGGCGAAAGGACTTTGATATCCCTTATGAGATATTTTGGTCCCGTAATGTTGACAAGGAGGGTGCCCGTCTTATTATTATTGGTGAGAAACTATTGTGTACAGTCAGGAAGTTTAGTTGATCTAAATGTATATAATTGAAGAGATTTAAAGAGAGGTAGGGCATAGCTATTTATTGCGCGAACGCGACACTGGGCGAGGTAGCAGCCAGTTTTTGGGTCCCCTGTAGCGGTGGCAAGTCTTTTGGTAATATTAAAAAAATAAGACCATGCGTCAGGACCCTACGGGTCTTTTTTTGCGCGGGGAAATGCATTGACGCACCGTACCGTCGCCCGAGAGGAGGTGATCTCTGCCCTTACCCGGGCAGGTGTACCCACTTAAGACCCCCGGTGGATCTCATCGCCTTGATGATGATGCCTTGGGAACAGAAGACCTACCACCAGCGGAATGGCTGTTAATTAAGCAGCTCATAACCTCCCTCTCTGGCCTAGCATGCGCAATACGTCAAATTTATTTAGCTGCGGTCTTCTGTAAGGTGGAGGTATTTCACCAGTCGGGCTGCTCCAGTTCAAGCGATAAATACCTCTCTTAAGACCGTAAAAGTAACAAATATAAAATATCCACTAACATATTTCTTGCTTTTAAATTATCGGTAGGATTACCAGGTACACAAAATAGCCATAAATTCAGTACAATTGGCATGGCATGTATTGTACTGCCTTCAAATTTAAAGCCCTCGGTTTTCCTACGCCCTTGTCAAGGTATATCCCCTGATCCCTCGGGAACTCCACATGATCCTCCTAAGTAGGTGTCTATTGCGAGTACGGTGACTAAACTTGACAACGGTAATTTGGGACAAACTAAGCAAATTTTTTGCTGTGTTAATTATTCTGATGACCTTCGTAGCTGAGTAGTTTGGTGTCGCGCAATCTCTGAGGTTCTGGATTCGATTCCCGGTGGATCAATATGGAAAAATTACACGATCTCCGTTTTTTTCACATTTTCTCCTGGTTCTGCGTTGTTTTAATTCACAGCGTGATTTTATATAGCATAGAGCATTTATTGATAGTTCACTTAGGAAGGCCTTAAAATGTTTTATTATTTTTTAATTCGAATCATTATTTTGAGATAAGCGCTTTAAAACTAACAAACTCTTTAGCATTAAATCAGCAAAAAAATACTATAATAGACGGAAATCATCAGTGTTCTATCGTGAATATTATTTAAACTTTAATATGGCATTGATATAGACAAACTTTTGCATAAAAAAATTCATTTAACATAAAGAAATATATATAGCACCTTCGGTAGAACAAGGGCACAATTGTCAACTGTCTTAAAAACAAAACTAATAAAAAAAAAGATCTTAATTCTTGTAAAGCACATGTCTAAAAAGATTAAAGTATAATGGTTTATGTCTTGCAAAGGAGGACAACTTTAGAGTAATGATAACAGAGCTAGACCACACTAAAGCACAAAATATCTTTTCTTGCCCTTGTTCTACCGAAGGTGCGAACATGGTTGCGAAGCGGCAAGCTTATCAGATTTCAATAAACGATAATTTCTTTGAAATTAAACGTAAGATACTTAGATTGGTTAGATACAGTTTTGCGTCACACCGCACATGGTTCCCAAGCAATAGCGGGTCTGATCTATGTATCTTGGTCACCCCAATTTCTAAGTAAAGGATATATTTACTCGAGTCAATGTATCGAAGCGTACAGTGGTTGAATAGTCTCGGATTTATTTGTACTTAGCGGATACTGACTACTTGTTCGAAATGTATCGCCAATTTGTTTTCATATTAAGAGAGGTAGGGCATAGCGATTTATCGCTCGAACTGGAGCAGCCCGACTGGTGAAATACCTCCACCTTACAGAAGACCGCAGCCAAATGACAATCATTTCTGAGTTGTTGTGTTCCTGCGTGTGAGTAAGGTTTCCAGAGCTCCTGGGGGGTGCTGCATTAGTAGCAGGGGTCAAGCCTTCAAGGTAAGGGCGACAAGTCCAGTAAAAGATTTATTATGCTGCTATGCTTGTCGCCCTTAAGCTAGGACCTCATTACCACTTAACATCAGGTGGGATGAGGTCAATATTGAAGTGCAATATAAAAAAATAAAAATAAAATAAAAATACTCATATTTATCATTTTGGGGTTTCATACTCATAACTACTAAGGGAAATACTGTCATCCATTTTTATGTAGTATTTTAGTATAGATGATGTCTTCATTTTGCAATATTATCAAAAGAAATTGCTTCTAGGAATTTTAAAAAACTCTGAACGCTCATATTTCTTGGAAAACTTAATAAATGTGAAAGATAATCACGTGGTTAGGTTTGGTTGCATGCAATAAAAGAGTACAGTCAACAACATAGTTTATTTAATATATTAGGTCTTATAGAATCGATACAAGCGTGGTACTAAGTCCAATGTTATTGTTTACTACTTGATACTTGTATAAGTATCAAATAGTAAACAATTATAATCTCTACTTTCCTTTTAATCCCTTACTGTAGTGACTAAATATACCTAATGTAATGTAGCAACAGTGTGTTAGTATCGGCTCGGTGTTCTCACATGACCACGTCTTCACCGTGCGGCGGTCGGCACCAGATCCCTCACGTCAGCTGTCACACCGGCCCCGCACCCTGCGTGGGGTGTAGATCCGAGACGACAGATGTCATGTTTGTGTGTGTGTACGTGTGATAGTGTGTTTGTATGCTTATATCATTATTTAATATTGATGTATATGTTACACTTACCTTACGATTAAAATTTATTTTTGAATAAACTTTGTTGCACTAAAAAGTGCTACAGTTGGACATAATGCTATGAGCATTCTTTACCAATCAACTCTTGAGTCATGTAGAAAAATGTTTATGGGTGCCAATGTGTGGTAGGAATTAAAACATAAGATAATAGTAATAAAAACAATAAGTTATTTCATATCTCTAACATAAAAAAATATATAAATACACATTTTTTTTAAATAATTATTTGACAACATCACATACATTGCTCTGATTCTGTGGTAAGTAGCTAAAGCACTTGTGTTACAGAAATGAGAAACAACGACGGTACCACAACACCCAGACCCGAGGCAATATAGAAAACTTCGTTTCCTATATTGACCCGACCGGGCATCGAACTCGGAACCTCAGATATGGCGCGACGCCAATGTCCGTCACGCTCGGCTATGGAGGTCATCGAATATAGGTCGGAACTTTGATTTAAATATGGGCTTCATTTTGTTCCACTTATTAGGGGAGACAGTGGTAAAACCGACCCTGAAAGTAAATAGTCTAAGCGAACGAATTCACGGGCACAGGTATCATATAAAATAGTTGAATTCCGAAATAAAGCGAGCAAGGTCACAAAAACAGCTAGTCAGGAATATAACCTAGTTCAGGCTATTTAAATTGACCTCCAGACCACCAGATGTCACTCATTCCCAAGATATTTGTTCGTACGTGCAAAGAAATGGTGCGAAATAAACTTCCAATTCACTCCATTAATCTTGGCCGAAAGTGCTCGAGAAAGAAAAATGGCCGAAGGCGTATGATGTGTTGAAAACCCGCTTTACATAGCGCTTATGTCAATGGCATAAGGCTTATATTTGTGTGAAGGCTGTGTGTGAAAATAGCCGTTATAAGAGCCATTTTTACTCATTTTCTCAAATGCTTGTAATAAAGTGTTTAAGGAAGAAAAGGCTGTAAAGGAAATGGCTAGCGAATCTGAGATACAGTTATTTACAAAGTAATAGTGGATGTTTCTTACATGAAAGTATTATTTACGTACTACTAAATTTTATTTTATTGGATGCTACGTATTCCTTGGACAGCATTTCGGACAAACGTCTCCATACTGCGAGAACTCAGGATCTCCTCGCGGCTGTCATCCGAGTGTCTGCGTAGAACCCTAGAATACTTTGGTCATATTGCAAGGAAAGAAGATGACAACCTCGAGAAAAGTAGTATGGCAAAGTAGATGGAAAAAGGCCGCGTGGGCGCAGCCCTATGCGTTAGTCTGATCAGATCCGCACTGCTCTCGACTCTACAGCTCACAACGCCCTTCACACCGCCGGAGACAGAATTAGTTGGAGGAAAATCATACGGGTGAAAGTGATGCAAAAGGGAGGTCACGACCCTCAGCAGTGAGGAATACGACGCAAGGAGAAAATTTTATTTACAAACAGATATTTTTTACAAATTTTATAGTTTCATATATTTTAAAGAAACAGAAAAATTGCGGTGCGGGAATCTAAGACAAAATTGACAAATACCAAAATAAAATTAAGGTAAAAAAAACCTTTTTAATAACAAGCTTTTATTTAAATGCCTTAAAAATTAAAAAAGAAACTTTAACACTAAAACTTTTAACTTTCGCATTTGAAAGATATTTTTATACTTAAACTAGCAACCCGGCAAACGTTGTTTTGCCATAATATATATTTTTTTCTTTTTTTTATCACTTACGGGTATGAAAAATAGATGTTGGCCGATTTTCAGACCTTCTCAATATGCCCATAAAGTTTCATGAGAAACGGTCAAGCCATTTCGGAGGAGTACGGGAACGAAAACTGTGACACGAAAATTTTATGTATAAGATATTTTACCACTTTGGAAATGTCTCCCGCGCAAACTATTCAAGTTACAAAATAATGATATTAGAATCCTTATAATTTTTTAAACCTATCCATTGACATCCCACAAGTATTGGTTTAAAAATAATTTTGAGTTTCACTTTTAAGTAATCGCACCCCCGGTGCGGCACTGCCACTTCTGTTTAAATGTAGTTTTTCAGGAGAAGCATTTAAAACTTTGATATCTCACATAAAACAATTACTTAAAAATACATAGATGAGATGAATAGCTTATACTACAACATCAACTTTTGACTTAACTTTTTAATAAATATTAATCACTTTATGTTTTTAAAATTTACTTTAACTTTATCTAACAAAAAAATATAACTGTAGTTGTGTCGCAATGAAACTCACGTCCTCATACGGAAACTATGCGTACTACACAAATAACGTTATCGCACCAAGTTAAAGGGTTCTTTAGAATCATTTTCAGATATTTAACTTATTTTTGCATTTTTTGCAAAAGTGTCGCACCAGAGTGTTTAACTATGTTTTTTTTGTTTGAAATCTTAATGTGGCTTACAGAATTTCAATAATAGTAGTATCTCAGTTATTTAGCTAGCCAACATCCCTATTTTTTATTTTAATTTACCAAAATAAAATATTATATACTAAGTGAGTTTCATAACTACCAGTTCAAACACTATATTAAACCAATAAAACTTCATTACCATTGTAACATTGAGATACGATTATCGCGTCCTATAGTGCTGGTACTAGACATTCCCATTTGTTGCTAGGCAACCCAGCAGATGGGAAACATGACATATGGGAATATGCGCAGTTAACCCTTAACTGGTAACGAGGGTCAGGTAGACCCCACGCTTTACTTTTTTTAATTTGATAACTATTAAAGTACCCGCAACTTTGTGCGCAAGGAGGTCATATAAAAAAAAACTAGTAGCCTTAGTTGGTATTATATCAATATTTTATTTATTTCCAGTGAAAATCCCGTCCAAATCAGTCTACTTATGAGCCGAAACAAACGGGTAGAAAAATTGTAAAAGATAATTGTTGGAATGTATACTAGGTACATATTATTTATGTGTTTATAAATGATTGGTTGTTTAAATATCACAGATAATTTTATTTTTCTGCACAGACTAAATCTTGAGTTCAACTATTTTTTAGTATTTTTTTTTTCAACTCTACGTACAACATATTATGTTAAGCATAATAATGCAGAACAAAGGTTGGAAATACAATACGTGTTTCCTACAAATAGACAAAGAGTTTTTTTGATAGAATTGTTTCTAAAAAAAAAAACTGAAAACTGAAATTTTTGAAAAAAACTTTCAAAAATTTTTTTTCTTCTTAGTAATCTTATATTACTAAGTTATCTTTACCAATGGTAACCATATGTATAGCAAAAAATAAGTTACAAGTATCAAAACTGCATAAATTAATGAGACAAGACCATTTACCACTTTCTACCACTTTTTAGTATTTTACCGAACCATTTTGATAAAATTTGTCATTACAGCAATTGTTGCTTTGGGGGCCATATTGACCCCACTCACCAGTTGCGAGTAAAAATTTACGACATCACTTTAGGGTTAATATGAATAGATGTAGCATTTAGCTATAAACAAGTATTAGTTGTAGTAGATGATATCATCTTACTATCTTACCAAACACCATTATTACTAAACAGTAGGTCCACTTCTGATCCTTTGTCATTTATTTATCAATCTTTGTTCTGTGATAATAAGGTCCAAAATATTTTTAACACGTACCTGACTGCTCTAATAGTAAAAACGAACACAAATCAGGTGAAAGTGAACTCTAATATTAACTTATTACGATGCTTTCAATCGAATCCGTTTAAGCTGAATTGGTTTTGAGTTGTTCAGTAGGGTCAGGATACATTTATAATAAATAAATAATAAATATAAGACAATATCACATACATTGCTCTGATTCTGTAGTAAGTTAAAAAAACTTAAGCACGTGTGTTATGAACAATGACGGTACCACAACACCCACCCGAGACAATATAGAAAAGTTCGTTGGCCATTATGACCCGACCGGGGATCGAACCCGGGACCTCAGTGTTGATACCGTAGTTTCCTATCCATTGGCATCACCATACTAGCCAGCAAGATGTTTCTTCATGCTCTTATTGAAGGAATCCATGTCAATAGAAGGAGGAACACATAAGCCGGCAACGAGTTACACTTTTTAATTGTGTCTAAAATTTGTATGTAGACAAGTAGACAACATCACATACATTGCTCTAATTCTGTGGTAAGTAGCTTAAGCACTTCTGTTACAGAAATAAAAAATAACATGGTACCACAACACCCAGACCAGAGACAATATAGATCGATCGAACCCGGGACCTCAGAGATGGCGCGACGCCAAAGTCCGGCCCGCTCACCTCTCGGCTACGGAGGTCGTAAATGATCGGAGGTGTTCACTTTGGTCTTAAAGAGAGATTAATAATTACAAAGAAAATACTTTCTCTCTTTTCCCTGTAACATGGCCTAACCCTAAAAAGCGTAAAAATCTTATCGGTCTCACCACAATGCGTACATTAACTAAAAATATCGTCCATAAAATTTCCGTCCGGAAATTTAGTTAAATTATGTCCCGTTAAACTGTTAACAACGATAATATCATGATGGCCGTTGTTTACCTCCAAGGCAAATTGGGTTAGCTTTACTTCACGACAGGTTAACGATTGGTACAAAGTAATTAATGACTTTATTCACACTTGAACGGCACAAATAATCATCGTATTTTTTTTGTGTTATCGATGGCCATGTTTAGCAATAGGGCTTTTTACCAGTGCCTTTTTATTCCTTTCGCGTGATAATGGACATAACAATTTTCTATATAGGTATACATAGAAATAGATAAATTTCATCTCCCTTTTCGTTTGGGGTTCGAACCTACGAACTTCCAACTAAGCTAACGATAAGTCATCGAATGCGATGATTTTTTCTGTTTAATTTACCCCTAGCGTTTTCCTTTTCCTAGAGGGGTAGAATCAATCAGAAGATAGGATTCCCACGAAAATGGAGTTTAAGTCAAAGTCAAAGTCAAAGTCAATATTTTTTTATTCATAAAGATAACATTAGTAAAACTCATGAATAGTCTCTATATAAAAAAATGAAGCTACCTATAACTACCAAGAAGATACCGGCAAGAAGCTCAGTATTTATCAATAGTAGAATAAATATATAATCAATCGAAAAAAAAATTATGTTGTAGGACTTAATTAATAAAATTTTTATGTATCATTGTATGAATATTGGCACACGTGACACTGATTGAGGTAAGGCGACAAAACTTTTCAAAACAATTTAAAAAACATAGGTACCTTTACATAAGTTAACTGACTAGTTAGTGGTCCACACGTCCTTGTCATTCATACATTCTTCTACTTTGTAGTAGCCTTTTATTAAAAGAAAACCTTTGACATACGTCTTAAATTTGTACAGAGGTAACTCAATAACAGCTTGAGGAAGTTTATTAAACATTTTTATACTTAAAGCAACAAATGAATTACCTATTTTATGTAGTCTACGTTAAGGAACAGCAAGTTTGTTTTTACTTCTAGTGTTAGGTAATCCCTACTAATATTATAAATGCGAAAGTAACTCTGTCTTTCTGTCTGTGTGTCTGTTACGCTTTCCTGCTTAAACCTCCCAACCGATTTTGATGAAATTTGGTAAAGGTATACGTTGAATCTCAAGAACGGACATAGGCTACTTTTTATTAGAAAATAAGGGGGGGATGGGGGTAATAGCACCTTTGGAAGTTTATATGGAAAAATGTTTATTTTTGAAGTTAGAGATATGAAATTTGGCACAAATATAGCTCGAAACTTGGATTAAAATATATACTACTTTTTGTTTCGAATATTAGGGGAGAAAGGGGTAAAACCAACCATAAAAGGATGTAGTCCACGCGAACGAAGTCGCGGGCACAGTTAGTAATAAAATAAAGTATATTCGTGACCCAATGGCTGTGTTATCATTGGGAACATTGTACATTTTGGCGTCGGGATTGCGGACTACGCGTACAAAGTATAGAAAAAGGGAAATATGGCTGGTTGGGGTGGGGGACAATTTTCGCCCGAGACTAGAGGAGTCTGCGGAGGCCGGAGACGCAAAGCGTGGGATAAACCTGACCGTCAGGTTTATCCCACGTCAGGTCCTGACGTCCGTTATCTCGGTCCCGAGGGGGCACGGCGTGTCAGGCTCTAACCGAGGAGGGCCACTTAGCAATAGGCGCTGTAAGGGAGCCTGTGTAGAGTTCGCCAGAGATCCCGACTCCCCACAACTGCACAGCGTTGGACACCGATGGGGTTTTTGGTGCGTGCCCGACACACCATTTTCTATTCTTCGCGGAAAGTGACGGTGCGGTAGGCATTTCCCCCTCGAAAAAAAGGCAAGTGTAGCTTATGACGGTGAGGGCATGCGTTCATCCAGTCCCCGCAGATTCCTCTGGCTTCGTGCAAAACTCGGCCCCCGCCCCAGCCATCCACTACAATAGGAGGAGAAGAAGGCTAAGGGTTAAATTTAACAGAAAAATTCATTGCCTACAATAACGTCCGGTTAGTTTAGTTAGAAAAGCAGCACGCGCGATACGTGAAAGACCTACTACTAGCGCAGAGGATGGCCACGCAGGAGTTTTAGAGGGTTATGATGCGATATGCGTTCTGCTATTTATGATTATTAATTTTGTTGTTATCCATACTCACATTTTTACTGTTACCGCACCCATAAACGTACTATCTGCATGACCCAACGGTTGACTGGTAGAGAATGCTCCTAGCATTAAGTCCACCTTTTGTACTTTTTTTGTGCAATAAAGTTTTTAAATAAATAAATAAATGCGTGTACTCTATTTCTCTCTCTCTCTCTGTTTCCCTGTGTCAGAATGTAAAGGTGCGTGAGCATTTATCTTGGCCAAAAAAGGGGTTGTCGCTTATTTTCTCCCAGTTAGTATCCATCGTCTGGTTACTCAAAGTGAAAACCTTAATTTGAGACCGACCAGTTGACTTGTTCCAGACAGACTTAGCCTAGTGTTAGGACCAGCAAAAATTTAACTAGTTTTATAATTAAGGAGAATGAATAAATCTATCTATATATATATAAAAATGAAACCCGTTTCCCGTTGTCACGCCATAACATGAAAACGGCTTGACCGAATTGGCTGATTTTTTTTGTAATTTTCTAATACTCTGTACAAGGTTCTTACGGAAAACAATTTTAAGAAAATCTCTCAGAAAGATTGAAAAATATTCATTTCATTTTGCATATTTAAAAAAACGCGCGTAACGAATGTCAACGTCATTCACAGCCATAGACTATATTTTAAGAGTATCGTTTGTTCGGAAACGCGGTTACTTAATTAAATTCTATGGCACTAATTTATTAATTTTGGAAAATAACTCGCCACGGAATAGTTAGTAATAGATAATATACAAAATAAAGTAGTGCATTAAAACTACGCTAAGGTGGTACGAAATTCGCCGGGTCAGCTAGTAAATAAATAAATAGATATAATAGACTAATATTATGATCAGCCGCAATTTTAATTTTAAGCAAAACTGGAAATTACTATCCAAACTCACACTTGACAGTTTTCTACCTATAAATTGGGTTCCGGTTTTAGTTCTCTTTAGTATTCAGAACAACACATTGTTATTCAATGTTTTACAATATCCGTGAACGGGGATAAAATATTATACAATTAGCTTGGCACCGGTAATCTTAGGGTGGCCATTAGGTGTTGTGTCGATGCTGAATAAATCCTTAGAAATAACTGCTTTATTTTCCACAAAACGTATGATAATTCGGACGAAAAATTGGTGTTATTGTGGTTAAGTTAGGAGAGTTATTTAAATATGACTTTTTATACTTATGTCGCCATTAGCTGACGCTTGCGACTTTGGTTCCACTATTTTTTTTATAAAGCCTATAAACTGTCCCACTGCTGGGCACAGGCCTCCCCCATACACTTCCAGCGATCTCTATCAGGTGCTAAGTCTTGTCAACCTTGAGAAAAACGGTCCAAGTCGTCACGCCAACGCATTTTCGACTTTCCTCTTGGACGTCGTCCGTCTTCTGGTGTCCATTGGGTAACAACCTTGGCCCACCTCTCTGGTTTCATTCGGCACACGTGTCCGGCCCACTCCCACTTGAGCTTAGAGGTCTGCCTCACATCTTTTAATACTATATCTGGTTAAAATATCAAATATAACATATGTTATTTATTTATAAGATAATTTTGAAATGTTTTGTATTGATTAAACCTTGGTGCGAGGAGTAACAGTAACAGTATAATGGCAATCATCTCTCGCTGTGGGGTCCTTCTCACTATAATATTGGCAATTTACGCTTCCCTCCCCATAGGCAAATAGATAGATAATTTTCTAATTATGTTTTAACAAACTATTCATCAACATATTTAACTTGCTTATTATATACAATTACAGTAACGTTTCATCTGTGGTTTAGCATAAACATTTTATTATTTAATTTGACTGAGACAATAACTGTTTAAAAAAGTTAAATCTATGGATAGAATGACTACCTATTACTAAATTACAGCACTACCCTCAAACCGGACCAATCCTTTTAAATCCAAAAGCTTGTTCACCCAGTTAACCCTTCAAACGACCTGCGAAAGTAGTTAACCTAATTCGTTAACGCGTTAACGTAAATATTAGATGTTATCTCCGCGATTATCGGATTTGTTAACGGTTTCGTATGTAAGAGAATTAAGTTACAAAAACGTTGTTTTAGGTTAGAAATTCCGGTGAGTACTGCGGTTGTCGCTTTTGACATTTTAGGCGTTTCGATATTTACGCTTTTGATTTGATCACGGTTACAGTTTAATCTCGATTTAGAATAAATTGTATTTTTATTTGTGTCAATGACGTAATGTTCTCTCGTTTTCCGGGAATAGGAATAATTATATCTATTCGTAAAAAAAAAATAGGTAATCGTGTTGTTATGTAACGTATGTTCTTTACTAAAAATGGAAGTACTCCCGCCAAGCTGGGTGTTATCTGCTCGGGGACCAAAGTCCAACTACCAATCTAGGTTTGTTTTGTATAGTTTGTGGCGACGATAACTTTGACATTGCGATGTAGGATCGATGTATTGGCTAATCGTGCATTACGTATGGAGCGTTGTTGTTTGTAACACAAGTGTTTTAGCTACTTACCACAGAATCAAAGCAATGTATGTGATGTTGTCTAATATTTATGTATTATTTATATTCTATGCCTATTCTGCTGACGCTGTATTTGTGTCGGCTTGTAGGTAATGCCGTAGGTTGGTACAGATGTTTTAGTCCAACATACAATGAAACGTATTATGCTTTAAAAATTATATAAAAAATGCATGTCGTGACAACGCACTAAATTTCTGTGGAGAGGTTTTTTTTAATAATAGCACAGTAAATTGGCTCCTTTCAGCTGATGGTAAGCAAGAGAGGAACCCACATCGCGATGACAACGGATTTGATACCGTAATATCCTATCCGTTAGCATCGCCATACTGGCCCGCAAGATGTTTCTTCACGCTCCTTTTGAAGGAATCCATGTCAAATATGTGACTTTACGCTTAATTTCAACGCAATTTAATTTTTAATTTACAGGATAAATTAAAAAAAAAGGTGTCTTATATTTTTTGGTGATCTGACCAAAATGGGTAAAAAATAATTTGTAATCTACGATATTCACGAAATTTAGTGAAGAACGGTACATCTCTAAGTTATACATAAGTTTGGGGCTAATTGCTTACTAGGCTACACGTGTAGACGATAATTTATCTGTTCGAAGTACGTGGGTTGTTGTTAGAGAGTAATTAATGCAAACGGAGTTCTGAAAGTCACAATTTAGCGACTTATTTTACTCGACTTTAAAAAGGGAGGAAGCTTCACAATTTGACCGTACCCAAAAACGTTTAAATGTATACGACCTGTTTAGCTGAGATGACGTTCTTCGTAGACTAGGTGCCAACCTCCGTAGCCGAGATGACGACCCCCGTAGCCGAAATCACCACCTACGTAGCCGAGATAACGACCTCCGTAGCCCAGATCATGACCTCCGTAGCCGAAATAATGACCTCCATAGCCCAGGTCATGACCTCCGTAGCCGAAATAACGACCTCCGTAGCCGAGAGGCGAGAGGGCTGGATTTTGCGTTGCGCTATCTCTTAGGTCCCGGATTCGATCCCCGGTCGAGTCAATAAGAGAAACGAACTTTTCTATATTGTTTTGGGCCTGGGTACCGTCGTTTGTTCTGATTTCTGTAATACATGTGCTTAAGCTACTTATCATAGAATCAGGGCAATATGTGATGTTGTGTAAAACTATTATTTACTAGCGGTCCCGGCGAACTTCGTTTCGCCTTAAAGGATTTCCCGCTTTTCTGTTGAAAATTTTCCCGAATTTTCTGTGCTATAAACCTGACGGAGCCCGAGACCTTTCCAACGAATGCAAAACCGTGGCAAACGGTTCGTGCGTTCTGAAGTAATAGCGTCAGGGAGGAAAACCCGATTTATTTTTATATAGTAGATTATTATCATCATCATCATCATCAGCCTGTTGCAGTCCACTGCTGGACATAGGCCTCTCCAAATGTGCGCCACTTCACTCGATATTATACACTATTATTTAATATTATATTATTAGATTATTATACACTAGCGGTCGTCCGCGGCTTCACTTGTGTTTTTATATTGCACTTCATGATTGACCTCATTCCACCTGATGTGAAGTGGTGAAAGCTGTTACTGACTTGAAGGCATGACCCATGTAGCAAGGTTCTTGCATTAGTGCAGCACCCCCTTCCCCCCCAGGAGCTCTGGAAACCTAACTGATTGTTATTTGGCTGCGGTTTTTGTAAGGTGGAGGTATTTCACTAGTCAAGCTGCTCCAGAGACGTGTTTTTACTTCAGGATAAGATATCTCATTTGTTCATCTTTTATTTCAACGAGCTTTCTACAAAATTTTATCGAAACCAATTCGGTAGGTTTTCTATGAAAGAGTTACAAGCATACATTCTTCCACCTTTCTAATATTCCTAATTTCCAAATGCCATAATTTAGAGTCAATTACATATTATTAGTAGGTAATTTCCTCGTCGTATTTGAGTATACTATTTCAGTAATTCTCTTAATGAAGCCTAATAATGGTAATAGACCTTTTCAAATATGTATGGATTCTTTTCTTTGGAAGTTCTAAGCAATTACAATTTATTTACGAATAGTTGTCGTGACCAACGTTGTACTAAATAAAACTTTTATAATATTCCCTTGACCTCCAAAATATTTATATTCATCCCATATTGACCCAACCGAGAATCGAACCCAGGATCTTAAAGTTGGCACGTCGCTTTAGCTCGGCCACAGATATCCTTACTCCTTACCATAATAATATTATAAATCGGAAAGTGAGTTTGTTTGTTTGTTCCGCTTTGACGCCGTAACTACTGAACCGATTGCTTTGAAATCATGCAGACGTAAAGTTAGAAGTCCGGATTAAATAATATGGTACTTTTTATCCCGGAAAAATTGCTGATGTTATTCCCGAGGGAAAACAAAAATATAGTTTGCTTAATGGATGGATTGGAGATGGCGCTGTGTGTCGTTTCAAACAAGGTAAAATATTGCAAATGAATATAAACATTTAAATTTAGAAGCTAAATGATACGAAGATGAGGAATTCCCGAGGGATGACGTACAATTTGTTTTATCGTCTAAACTGATTTTTTACATCTACTTATATAATATATTGTACCATTCAATTTTGTTTAACAACTAATCGTATCCAGCGTTACATCGTGCTTCTTAGATTTTTCCGTGGAAATGAGAAGTTTTCTTATAGTTGTGCTTTATACCGCAATATAACCGAATAACACGGTGGCTGGCACATACATGTTTGTGAACAGGTTCCACCTTTGGGGAATGGTCTGCTCCAGCTTAACTCTCAATCGTAAATACTAACTTGAGTACTTAATTGTTTCATCGCTCATCAAAACAAAACTACATGACTTGGTCAAAAGTGAGCTACACATAAGTTAGATACTGATACTGTAACTAATCTGCTGAGTTTCTTACGACACTGGTAAGGTAGATGTTTACTGGTACCTAGGTAGTTCTTGGTAAATATAGGTTCCGAACCGGCAGTTAAATCACTTCGCATTGTATTCAATGACGATTCGAAAGAGTTATATTTAATCTACTTGAATAAAAAAAAATGTTTTTATTTACGGAGGTCTCGAAAAGTATATAAAGTATACTTTTAATACCAAAAAATACCAGAAGAAAGTCGCGAGTAACAACGTATTTCAATAAATGTATTTAATCTTAATATTGAAAGGTTAATATTTACTGGTGTTGTCCATTCTAGGTTAGGACGCCATTACTTAATCGCTTTTGACATTTTGCATACTTAATTTAATAATTAAGTATGCAAAATGTCAAAAGCGACAGCTGAACTCGCTTAACTATATTATGTTAATACATAATATAGTTAAGCGAGTTCAGCTGTCCGTTCATTCAAGAAAAAGGGTTCACGACAGCATAGCTAATAGAACTTGTTGTACTTTTTGTACAAATAAAGTTTTTAAATAAATAAATAAATCACCCAAAACTGTCATTTTTGAGAGAGGTAGGGCATAGCAATTTATCGCTCGAACTGGAGCAGCCCGACTGGTGAAATACCTCCACCTTACAGAATACCGCAGCCAAATAACAATTATTCCGGTGTTGTTGTGTTTCTGCGACTGAGTAAGGTTTCCAGAGCTCCTGGGGGTAAACATTAGTAGCAGGGGTCAACCCTTCAATGTAAGGGCGACACGCCCAGTAACAGCTTTATTATGCTATACTTGTCGCCCTTAAGCTAAGACCTCATTAGCACTTAACATCAGGTGGGATGAGGTCAATCTTGAAGTGAAATATAAAAAAACATTAAAGTAAGCTCCTTTAGATCTAGGTTCACGATATCGTAAGGTAATAATTTGAGTTTGATTGGCTAATATCATTTGAATACAGTAACTTTAATGCGGAAATAAACAAGTATTTAACGTGTTAATGGGCTTTTCACTTTATTACCGTACGTTTCCGTTTTGTCCTTAACCCTTTTAAGGTCAAAACAGATAGAAAGCGAGGCAATAGCTAACACTTTAAAAAACGCTGTAGGTATAGTGATAAGTTTATATATTTTACTAAAATAAGAAACGCATTTTTAATTTAAGACAAACATTCTTGTTTTTTTATGTTAAACTAGCTATTGCCGATTGAGGATTAAAAGCTTATTTACGACGTTACCCGACTGGGGATCGGTCCTGAAAACTCAGAGATGGCTCGACGCCAAAGTCCGGCCTGCTCGCCTCTCGGCTGTAAAGGGCGTCATTTTTTTTAATATAGCACAGTTGGCTCTTCCCAGCCTGATGGTAAGCAAAAGAACCCACATTGCGATGACAACCGATTTGATACCATAATCCTATTTATCAGCATCGCCATACTGGCCCGCAAGATGTCTCTTCACGCTCTTTTTGAATAAATCCATATCAAAGGAAGGAGGAAACACATAAGCCTGCCAGTTCCCCTCCTTAATGGTGCGGCAAAGGTATGAGTTACCAAACTTTTTGGTTCACGATGAAATATTTTGTGAAGCAATGATGCTGTTGCACCATGATATATTTTTTATTATTACATCATAATCAGATAATCACTAATCGCGGCATAGCTAAAAATCAATAAATATTAGGCAGCATCACAAATATTGCTCCAATTCTGTTATTAGTAGCTTGAACACTTGTGTGACCAGACCCAAAACAAGTTATGGAAAAGTTAGTTTTCCTTAAATTGAAGCAGGAATTGGACCTGAGATCGAAAATCCGGCTCGCGAACTGGCTGAGGAGGTCCTCATTATTTATACGTCAAAGTTTCTTTTATACGTGAACATAGTCGTGGCACAGCTAATCACTACACAGTATGAAACGAAGTCGCTTTTTCTGTCCCTATATCCCTATGTACGCTTAAATCTTTAAAACTACGCAACGGATTTTGGTGCGGTTTTTATAATAGATAGAGTGATTCAAAAGGAAGGTTTTTATTCCCAATAAAGAATAGAAAAGCCAATATTTCTAAGTATTAACATTACAACCCTGTGAAGCCCGGGCGGGTTGCTAGTAATGAATGAAAAAAATGAATCCTATCGACTTCTACTTCTCTCTACCTAATCCATATCTTATCAATCGCATCGCATTCGTTACGTCACGAGTGTAATGACAATGTAAATGTCTTATGACGTCATTAAGCGAAGGGTTTGATGACTCAAGCGAGGCATTATGAAGTTATGATCATGATGTTACAGTAAATCGTATACATTTGTCGTTTCAGAGAATCGCTTTTAGAAAATATGGTTATTTCTCTTTTACTGGGCTTGTTAAGTTTGTTTTTATGTTGGAATAATATTAGAAATTTTATGAATGAATCATGTTTTTAGTTTCATACACAAGTAACGGCGTTATTGACTTGAAGATGAGAATAAATTATTAAATTTCTAACTAGCTTTTATTACTCAAGTGGAATTTTTTTAAGCCTTCAAGGTAAGAGCGACAAGTCCAGTAACAGATTCATTATGCTATAATTGTCACCCTTAAGCTAGGACCTCATTACCACTTAACATCAGGTGGGATGAGGTCAATATTGAAGGGTAATATAAAAAAAAGATGACCCACGAAAATTTGATGTTTGCAATTTCTCCTCGGTAAAAAAACATTATTTCAACGTAATACTTGTACCTTATTCGAGATTGATCTAAAAGCAATTCCATCAGGAGTCTGCTTTTCATAGCAATAAATGCTTTATGGCTTTCTGCAATTTCAACGGCATAAATTCTAAATCACATCACAGATTCGATTTGCTACAAAACATGCGCCCGTATAAATTTTTTATGAATCCAATTGGCTTCGGCGCGAATTCGTTATGCAAAGATCAAATTATATTGTGGGATGTTAATCAATTTTTGAATAGCTTGTGACGTGGAACAGTGCTGAAAGTAAAGCTTTGCACGCTGCGGTTCGGTATTGGATGGGTTACCAGTGGTATTTAGTGTTTACCATGAACTTGTCTATGCTCGGGAAGACATGTTTGTCGTTAGATAGATTTTTACTTTATTCCATGGAAAATTTACAGAAATTGCTTTTACAGACACATTCAAGTACAATTTAGGCGGTCTTATTGCTAGAGAACAATCTCTTCCTAAGCCTGGTTCCATTGTTTAACGATTCGTAATATGTCTAAAATGACGATCCGTTTTTCTACGAGTCGTTAATTCTAATTTCAAATTTGCTTTCCATATCAGCTGTCATCAGTCGTCGGTCGGTCGTTTTTAGCTTACGCCTCGTATAATTTATTACCAGGCTTTACTAGAACGATTCATTTTTAAAATATTGGAACCGTGCATAAGCGGATTTTGATAAAATTTGGTAGAAAGAGAGTTGACATACTAAATTGACATAGTCGATTTTATTATTTTTATAGTACTACTAGGTTTTGCCCGCAACTTCGTTCGCGTGGACTTCGGGTTCGTCCCGTCTAGTCTAGTAATAAGTAAGAAATACGTTAGCTAAGCACTATTTATTTAATTTACATGCTGTAAAAAGCCATATTGATCTTTATTAAATGCACAATGTATTTAAGATACTTAATTGGATAAAGATTAATACTGTATTGCTTAAAATCGCTTCGTAAATAAGCCATTATTTCTCGTACAAAGTAAAGGATAAAAAATGGTTATTGTGGGTTATTCCTAAGAGATAAACATATACCATCACGGACTTTTTTGTAGACCTTTTTAAGTTGTACAATACTGTAGTACATTGTTTTGATCTATCTTGTAGGATTCAGTCAGCGTTTGCAATGTAAGCGCAAAAAATGTGTTTTTTTACGACCTCACATTAGAAACCTCAAAAATTGTAGCCTATGTGTTATTCTGATGTATAAACTATAATGTGGTAAAGTTTCATTCAAATCCATTCAGTAGTTTTTACGTGAAAGAGTAACAAACATCCATACATCCATACTTACAAACTTTCGCCTTTATAATAGTAGTAGGATACGCTACTAGCGAACTTAAATATTAGAAACATATTTTTTTTATCTCCCCTTGCGGTGCGGGAATCGAACCCACGACCTTCACATATCGCGCGTGCTGCTCTTACCAACTGAGCTAACCGCAAGTTATCAAAGGCGATGAGATTTTTCTGCTGTATCAGCCATTAGCCTCCGTGCCCTCTGCCGAATATGTTTAGAACTACATACTTATTTGCCACGGTGTCTTCGATTCCGTAGTTTTCAAACATTTCTTCAACGAATAATAATAATAATAAAATAATAATAATAAATTTATTCAACCAAAAACAGTAAACATTGTAGATCTTATAAGTAGAGTTGTAACTAAATGTAACAAATTGAGATTCTTACGAGCCCCTGACTCTTAAGCTAGGATATAACCTGTATCTTAAAAGTCAGTGATTCCTCTTAGACAAGACAATATAATAACTGTATAACTTTAATGTAGATGTGAGTGGATAATTGTGCATGTTGGTATATGGATATGAATTTGCGTGTGTGTGAGTGTGTGTGTGTATGTGTGCATGTGCGCTTGTGTGGGTGCGCGTGTATTTATGCATGATGAATAGTTGGCTGATACAATAGACGTTCAAACTTCGCTCTCTTTTGTATAGTATAAATTTCGGTGTGTCTAGTATAATGGGTTGGATTTTTTTCTCACAACTAGACACAAATCTCTTTCGTAGATTTTTATACCGAAGTAACGCGGGCTAAGTTACGGGGAATAGCGTAATATATTAACTTGGATGTAAAACATTTATAAATAAAAGATGGGTGAAGGTTTCTTCCAATGTAAATCTTAATGTAGATGTAATTCGAACATTTTTTTTTCAAGATTTATTCAGCAGACGTGGCATTTTTAAAGGATGTTCACAGCTTTACAAAAAGCCTCCCCTAATTGTATGCAGACGAAGATTGTCACAGAGACTTTAAATTCAACTCGGCTCTCACGCAATTTGAAGCGCCCTTACTGTGTTAGGAATAATTACTTTGAGAGGCTTTGGGTAAAAATTCTTGGTATTTTTTGCTTTCAAGTAATCAGGAATGCAGAGGCAAGTGAAAAATGTGAAAATAAAAATAGTCGTCGATTCTCAGTACGGTTTTTATGCCCTGCAATACTAGTGAAGCTCTGTAACCATGTGGTCCGATGCATTGAGGTTGGCCTTGCCACCCAACTTTGAATACCGCAGACAGATCTTGAGCTGGGCCACGGAGAATAGATGGCTCTCTGCGGCAAGCCAGGGCAGAGGTTGGTCGCAGAGGAAAAGGAGGACCTCGTTGTATAGTTGCCGGCATGCATGTCTTCCACAACCTAGCAGTGGTGTGCTGCCGCGCGGGGCACAATTCACGTCATGGAGGGGTCGTGTAGGAAGAGGATGATGCGGTACTGCTTTGGTAGGTCTCCATATCCTCCACTGGTGGTTTGTCACGGGATCTAGCTCTCGGAGAGCCGGAGCGAGCGTCTCGAGCGTCCGCACTGGCTGAAGGCAGCGGAACCACAGCAGATTCGCTGATGGGACCCAAAACGCCCGGGTTGGTGTAAGCGTAGTATACGCGGCTTGCTCACCATAAACACTTCAAATTTTAACCTTGGAATAATCGGGTATTCCTTCCTGACGCTATAACTCCAGAACGTACAAACCGATTTCCACGGTTTTTTTGCATTAGTTGGAAAGGTCTCGGGCTCCGTGAGGCTTATAGCAAAGAAAATTTTAACAGAAAAGCGGGAAAATCCTGAAGAAAGCGGTGTATTCTAAAATTCACATTGTTAGCGTGAAACACAGAAGTTGTTTTGCAACTTTTAAATTCAAACATGATAAAGAAGATACATTACTGTTTGTTTCATAGACAGCTAGTAACGTGCCATTCCGTTAAAAGACGGAGTACCAACGGTGTTTTTTTCTTATTTATGATCTTTCTCCTGGCGTGTATCCTAGTATTTCATCCATTTTGGAGGTTGAAGTCCGCTACAACTATTATCCTCATTTGAAGAGCCTGGCTATTATATTGAAGCTATTGCCATCTGGCCATATTGCAAGATACGACGACAACTGTTGGACAATTAACACCACTAAGTGGAAGGGACCACACGGGTTGAGAAGTAGAGGCGTCCGTGTGCCCGTTGGCAAGACGAGATTGTGGACAGTACCGCGAAGAAATGGATGTCTATTGCCAAGAATAGGGACAAGTGGCTTTCTCTGGAGGAGGCTTTTACCCTTAAGGGATCCGTACAAAAATAAACAATAAAATCTGTGTCACAATAATTGTCAAATTTTAGTGGGTCAAATAAAGCTATTTTTATTTTTATTTATTGCCATCTGATACATTTGGATCATAGACACCTTGCCATCATGCCATCTTTGAGGTCCCGGGTTCTATTCTCAGTCAAGTTAACATAATGTCTCGGATTTCAGTGGTGTAGTACCGTCATTGTTTCTGAGTTCGGTAACACAAATACTAGCTACCGAACTGACGGATGGACGGATAGGCAAAACGTGCTTTCTGAAGCCTGGAATAAAAATAGTCTGACATTTTAAATGCCCCAATTAAATTGGGAGAACTTCACAAAAAGACATGTATACCAGAGGATGGAAACCCACAAATTCCTGGTTTATTTTCTAGTTACAACACAATGCAAACATTTGCTTACTTGTTCATTAAAATAAATTACTCGTAGTTTCTAAAGGGTTAAATCTTAACTGTACCAAAACTAGACAGTATTATCCAGACAAGAGCTTGTGTCAATAGACAAACACTTATCACAAAAAGCTGAACTCATTGTGAAGTGCCTTTGTTCTAAGGGCCCGACTTTACAAGGACACCGTGAAGATGTCAGCGTATTCTGGCGACATTTTTTTTATATTGCACTTCAAGATTGACCTCATCCCACCTGATGTTAAGTGGTAATGAGGTGCTAGCTTAAGGGTGACAAGTACAGCATAATAATTCTGTTACTGGAATTGTCACCCTTACCTTGAAGGCTTGACCCCTGCTACTAATGTAGCACCCCCCAGGAGCTCTGGAAACCTTACTCATGCGCAGAAACACAACAACACAGAAGTGATTGTTATTTGGCTGCGGTCTTCTGTAAGGTGGGGGTATTTCACCAGTCGGGCTGCTTCAGTCCGAGTGATAAATCGCTATGCCCTACCTCTCTTCAAAATCATCTTCTTCACGATGACTTTATAAAAAATAATTATTAAAATTGAATAAAAATATTTTTACGGTGCCGTACCTAAGACTTCGCTGTCTGTCCGTTTGTATATTTGGCTGTATTTCAAGAACCATGATAGCAATATGATTAAAGTTATATATATAAAAATTATATAGCGTTCTAAAATTATAAAACGACTTCCGTAGCGGAGAGGCGAGCGGGCCGGACTTTGGCGTAAATCCTCGGTCGGGTCAATATGGGAAACGAACTTTTTATGTAAATTTATTTTATTTATTTATTTATTTATATTGTCTCGGGTCTATGTGTTATGGTACTGTCGTTGTTTCTGACTTCTATGCCACAAGTGCTTAAATTTCTTACCACAGAATCAGAGCAATGTATGTGATGTGGTCCAGCATGTATTATTTATTTAGAGCTTAAAAAAAAGTAAATACAAAATAACAATGTCATTCTACTACTAACACTACACTACTACTACACCCCTCCACCCCCCCTCCCCACCATTTTCAGCTTAATTTGTTCAGCCGTACTTGAGTTATACATAGTGTAACTAACTAACAAGGCCTTCATTATATACATTATAATATATTATATTACTTTTTATGGCGCAGGCTGTGTCGCCGCTACGGTATCCCAGTGAGACAGCGCCCTTACTCTAAGTCAAATAAATCGGTATAATTAAATCCATTGTTTTGTGTTGGAACGCAATATTTGTCTAATCAATTTGCGTAAGAGGGTGAAGAAAGGTCATTGGGTGATAAATCAATAAAGCTTTAACTCTGTGAAGGTCGTTGGAGTTGTTTAAGATTAGACATGAAATTGAATGTGTGTATTAGAACTGAATGTTTAACTTTCAGATAAATATATTGATATTAATTTTATTGCTAAGTTGACACTACGTAGAGACATTAGTTCATTGAGCGTCTTTTATCGTCTTTATCATGGTGAGTGTTCCGAGGAACTGTTTTCCCTTAAGCCACCTTCCCCTTTCCTTCACAGAACCACAAGAGCCGGCCAACGATGTCATCGCTTCACCATGGAAAATATTCCATCGCGAACAAAAAATTGGTAACTCCTATCTTTGCCGGATCATAAAGAAGTGGAACTCGTTGCCGGCTCATGTGTTTCCTCCTTCCTTTGACATGGATTCCTTCAAAAGGAGCGTGAAGAAACATCTTGCGGGTCAGTATGGCGATGCTAACTGGTAGGATATTTCGATATCAAATCCGTTGTCATCGCGATATGGGTTCCTCTCTTGCTTACCATCAGGCTGGGAGGAGCCAATATACTGCGTTACTATATAAAAAAAAAGATGAAACATCGGATATATTTAATTATTTGTGATATTTTTAATTTTTAAATCGGGTTTTCTTTTTAGAAATATTTTAATCCAGTCGATCCTTTAGAATGAAGGGAAATTTTAATTACCTAAATTATTGTACTGTACATATGCCAACTACACAATTTTCCAAAGTACAGTTGAAGCTAGTTTAATTATTGCATCGAACCCTAATTAAGTTTCATTTATACTGTTTCTTTTGATGTTCTATACAGTGGTTTAACTACAGGGTAGCAAATCGGCAAATGCCACGGGCTCTTAGCCAGAAGAGGCCTCTGGTCAGAGTTGGTTATTCTTAATTTTACACATTAAGTCCTACATTATTATTATTTTTTCAATTAACTGATTATATATTTATTTTACTATTGACAAACAAACTGCATGTCTTGATGCAAAATTAGTAATAAGATTGGCTTTTATTGTAAAACAAACTTCTGAGTTTCTTGCTGGTATCTTCTCGGTAGTTATAGGTTCCGAACCGGAGGTAGCTTAATTTGTTTTATATAGAGACTGACTATTCATAAGTATTACTACTGTAATCTGCCTATATGAATGAAAAAATATTGACTTTGACTTGAGTATCCCAACTCCCAAGAATAATTTATATTTATATACTGGGGTCCCATTTGGGGTTTGGGGGGGGGGGGGGGGCATTCGAGGAATTTGCCACGGGCCTCAAAAGGTAGGTACAGTTGTTCCACTGGTTACATAGGTACATAAGTATGTAGTCCGATAAGTATGTAGTTCTAAACATATTCGGCAGAGGGCACTTACCGGAGGCTAACAGGTTGATACAGCAGAAAAATGTCATTGCTTATGATAACTTGCGGTTAGCTCAGTTGGAAGAGAGGCACGCGCGATACGTGAAGGTCGTGAGTTCGATTCCCGCACGTGAGATGAAAATTTTATGTATCCTTAAAATACATAGGTACGTACTTAGATACAACCCAAGCTTTTATAAGCGTGTTAAAAAAAGGTATCAAAACTTACGTCAAATTCAGAATTATAATTGAAAAGTAATAAAAACTCACACGTTGTTTCGGTTGGGAAAATTTGCTTTAGAGCGATCATTTCGCACCAACTTCACGATCTTTCAATCTCATAATATTGACCTCGTTACAAAGATTAGAAACATAATCTTGTTTGTGCAATTTTGTTGAGAAATTTTCGGGAGCATTATTAAAATGCTTCCTGTTTTCGGCGTAATTTTTAATATGGTTCATTTAATTTAGGTCTTCATTAAAGAACAGGGTGGATAACTAAATATTTCTGTTCGGTCCAATAATTAGATTACCAGACGATATAAGAACACTTTTCCCTTTTGTGATGTAAATAAACATAATCTATTTTAGTGATTCCCAAAGTGGTCTAGGTGAATCCCCAGGGGTCCACGGGAGACTTGCTGGGGGTCTACGTAGGCGTGAATAAAAAATGGGGGTCCATTAGAAGTTAATGGGGGTCCACGAAAATGTATCTGCTTGTGATAGTAAAGAGCAAAAATGTAAGCATAGTTTTTATAAGGGCCTACCTACATTGTAGTACCTAAAGCAGATAATATTTTAATAAGATAATATTTTTCTTTCAACATTAATTACAACAACGTCATACATAGTAGGTATAAGAAAATAATTGCTATGTATGAAACAAAATTCACTTGTACGGTTTTTTAATTTATTTTGAAATTTCAAGAGATTGCTGGGCATATGTGTATGAATTTACTTACGGCTAAACAAATTATCGGCTAAATATTGATCAGCGAAACGATTACTATTAAATATGACTATCGGCGATACGAGTGTTCGTAGAACTATTAAATGACAAAACGAATGCACGTTCAAATGATCATCGGCGAAACGACTATTCGGAGATTTTTCAATCGGAGAAACACGGTCGGAGTTATGATTTACACTCGTTATTTCGTGCACAGACTTGCAAAGCGCTATCCGCCCGACAATGCATAATGCTTATTCAGACATGAACTTGATCACCATTTATTTTTTGGCGACGAATGTGGTAAAAATGTAGCAGCAGGGGGTCCACCGAAACCAGTAAAATTTTGAAAGTGGTCCATGAGAAAAATATTGCACTTCAAGATTGGCCTCATCCCACCTGATGTTAAGTGGTAATGAGGTCCTAGCTTAAGGGTGACAAGTACAGCATAATAAATCTGTTACTGGACTTATCGCCCTTACCTCGAAGGCTTGACCCCTGCTACTAATGTAGCACCCCCCAGGAGCTCTGGAAACCTTACTCACACGCAGGAACACAACAACACAGTGGTGATTGTTATTTGTCTGCGGTCTTCTGTAAGGTGGAGGTATTTAACCAGTGGGGCTGCTCCAGTTCGAGCGATAAATCGCTATGCCCTACCTCTCTTAAAGTTTGGGAACTACTGATCTATACTAATGTATTGTTAGCAGAATAGGTAGTTTGAAAGCGCTAATCTCAAGAACTACCTACCGGTTCGAATTGGAAAATTATTAGGACCTCATTACCACTTAACATCAGGAGGGATGAGGTCAATCTTGAAGTGCAATAAAAAAAATAGTAATATTTAGTGCGACGTCACATCTTGACACAGTTTTTGCGAATTAGTCACGTGAATTAAATCCACTGTGTTTTGATGCCGTGTATCATCGTCAATTTTTATTTACTTGTCGAAGCGAAATATTCCAAAGGTCATTCTTGAGTGTAGTCAACAAAAAATGATTGAGCTATAACGAATCGTCTGCTGTTCATCAATCATGCTTTTTAGACATAATACGACGTAATACCCGCTATTATCAGTCAAGATTTAAGGGCACTATAGTACCCAGATACTGAAGTGATCATAGTTCTTAGGGGATGCCGAGAAGTTACAACGTATTAATGTTTTGGTGTCGCAGTAGTTCGAGCATTAAGCTGAATCTGGGCGTCTACTCTTGAAAACGAAACGAACAAACGTAAGATTTTGGAAGATTGATCAAAAGTTAGGGAATTAAAACGTGATTTTTGATTTGTATAAATAATATTTTGTTTTTTGATAACGCTTTATTCGCATTCGAAGTGTGTTAGTTGCGATAATGAGCAATAAAAAATACTAAACGTCATCGGATCTGACATATTTCGTTTTCAAGAGTAGACGCCCTGGACTCTGTGGGTTCGAATCTCGCAGCGAACATTTTTATTTTGTATCATATCACATATTGCTTCTATGGTAAATCACTTGTGTTATAGCAATCAAACACAAACACCAAGACCAAAGTCTATATATTAGAAAAGCAACTACTTTAATATAAACTATATTGCGCAAAAATGCACAACTGGTGCTTGAATCGTGCAGAGGGTTGTTATGAGAGCAATAACTGTGAAAAAGTGCGTAAGTTAACAAAATCATAATAAAAAAAACAACAATTATCTTAACCCTATAAATAAAATTACGGGAACAATTAAATATACATGGTTAAATAAAATAAACATTAAAAATAATCTACATTGTTTTCCATATTCGCCAGGAAAGAGACGTAGGGCACAGCGATTTATTGCTCGAACTGGAGCAGCCTGACTAGTGAAATACCTTCACCTTACAGAAGACCGCAGCCAATAACAATAAATCCGGTGTTGTTGTGTTCCTGCATGTGAGTAAGGTTTCCAGAGCTCTTGAGGGGTGCTACATTAGTAGTAGGGGTCAAGCCTTCAAGGTAAGGGCGACAAGTCCAGTAACAGATTTATTATGCTGTACTTGTCACCCATAAGCTAGGACCTCATTACCACTTAACATCAGGTGAGGTCAATCTTGAAGTGCGATACAAAAAAAAAGGATGTAAGGAACGTATGTTCTTTACTAAAAGTGGAAGTACTTCCGCCGAGCTAGGTGTTATCTGCTCGGGGACCAAGGCCCAACTACCAATCTTGGTTCGTTGTATATATACTTAGTGGCGACGAAAACTCTGATATCGCGATGTAGGATATCGATGTCATGCATTACGTATGGAGCGTTGTTTACTACGCCAATTCTGCTGACGCTGTATTTGTGTCGACTTGTAGGTCATGTCGTAGGTCGGCACAAGGAAATCGAACCCTGGACCTTTTTTACGTGTATGTAACTCAAATATTATTGCGATTAGATAAATACTGTATTTCTATAGACGGAATTAAACGTGTTACATCGTGGTATTCTAGTGAAGCAAGCACCTAATAACACGTTCCGTTATACTCCCGACGGTATAAAGGAATAATCAGAGGAAAAACCAAATGATATTTAGGTACAGACAATTCACGAGAGTACTACTAATCATGAACAATACGGAAAAATCCGTGACAGAAATAAATCACAGAGATTCTATGCTGTACTTGTCACCCTTAAGCTAGGACCTCATTACCGCTTAACATCAGGTGGGACGAGGGTAATCTCAGGGGCGCCGACTCCGTGGCTGTTTGGGTGCTCAGCGCCTACGAGAGGTAAATAGTGGGCGCTGAGCACCCACGATTATGAATATCTAAAATAATTATCTCTAAGAGCAGTTCTTCAAAATACATTCACATTGAATAAAAAATAATGTTTAAGACAAATAAGATATTTATTAACAAGTGCACATGTCAAACTGCTGTGTAATATAATATATCTTTGTCTATTAAATAAAAAAAATACAAATAAGTATCTAGGTATATCATTAAAAAGGTAGCACCCACGGGATTTTTGAAAACTCAGCGCTTCTGGTTAATCTCGAAATGTTATTAATAAAAATCAATCCGTCATTATAATAAGTTCAATCAATTAGGGTTTACATTGTACTATGAAGTATCGAGAATGAAATAGCAATGGTTTGTTATAAATTAAACGTAGGATTCACAAAGTTTGCCAAACTTTACGTTGTCGCCTAAAAATGATTCGCCGACAATTTGACTTCTTAAATGGGTCTTTGTATAATCAAGTTAATAACAGTCTAAACAAATATCCTTTAACCTACAGAGAATGCAAATACTCGGGTCTCGAAATGGATCCGAGAACTAACTTATGAAGAAACAGAAAAACTGCTAAATAATCGAATTTAAATATCACATAATAACTCTACCACACGCACACACCTAACACATACAAACACACACACACATACACACACACACACGCATTCACCTCACACATACAACTACCACCACTCTCACACAACATACACACTTTTATTTTAGAAGACGATAATAACATTTTAGTAATACATTTGGTTATGTTTTTTCTATTATTAAATCTGTACTCATCCTGTTTAAAATATAGGTTGTTTATAATATCATCCTGTTCATAATATTATCAAATAGTTTTGTGTACTGAAGACCCCTCAATTTTGGAGGCGGGCGTTGACTGCTGCAACACAGTCTCCGGACTACTGCGGTTGTTATCGTTCCCAATTAAATGTATTTCATTGTAATAATGCCAAATAAAGAATTTTGTATTTGTATTTTGTAATATGTTATACCTGCTAGCGGCCGCAGTCATACGCGTGGACTAATTCAAATTCAAACTCAAATATTTCTTTATTCAAGTAGGTTACATATAACACTTTTGAATCGTCATTGAATACAATGCAAAGTGATTCTACTGCCGGTTCGGAACCTATATCTACCGAGAAGACACCGGTAAGAAACTCAGCAGATCATTTACAGTATCAGTATCTAACTTATTGCTATGTGTAGCTCACTTTGGACCAAGTCATATAGTTTTGGTTTTGATGAGTGATGAAACAAATAAGTACTCAAGTAAGTTTTTACTTTCGAGAGGTAAGCTGGAGCAGACCAGTCCCCAAAGGTGGCACCTGTTCACAAGCATGACGTATGTGCCAGCCATCGTTTCACTCAACCATATTGTAGGGAATGTAACGACCCGCCACATAGCGCCACATAATAATAAATAAATGTTGGCCAACATCAAATACTTTGCTCTGATTCTGTGTTAAGTAGCTAAAGCACTTGTGTTACAGAAATCAGAAACAACGACGGTACCACAACACCCAGACCCGAGACAATACAGAAAAGTTAGTTTCCCATATTGACCCGACCGGGGATCGAACCCGGAACTTCAGAGATGGCGCGTAACCAGGCACGGTCGCCTCTCGACTACGGAGGTCGTCAAACTAAAGCTTGGTTCCAATATTTGAAAAAGAATCCTTTCCAGTTACTTACTGTAATAAATTATACGAAGCGTAAGCCAAAAGCGACCGATGGAAAGTAAATTTAAAATTAGCGGAATTATTTTATGATTTTAAATGATAATGAATTTTGTCTATCTTCGCACTAAAAAGATTTTTTTAGTGAAGTTGATTGATAGTTAGTAAATAACTCACTCTGTATTTTTTAAATATTATTTATTTTAAGTAATATTATTTTTAAAGTAATTGATTGAAGATTGTAATATAATTTATTAATTAATTATAATGTAGTAATATTATTTGAATGGTGTTAATGAAGTTATTGGTGTTTATAGAAACTTATTTTTATACTTATATAAAGCACCAGAGGTACGAAAATATTCTAATCGATCAATTTGTATAATCTCATTTTAAGTGAAACTTGTAGTTTTTTATGAGAAATAAAATTTCTTTAAACCTAAATTTGAAATTAAAATTAACGACTAGTAGAAAAACGTACAGTAATTCTGACGCATTACGAATCGTAAATATTGGAACAGGGTATTAGTATTTCCTAGCAATAAAAATAGGTTGTCCATGTCACCCCTATCTCCCCTATTATTAAAAAAAGTACCTAAGCCATATTTTAATTCGAGTTTCATGTTACATTTATGCTAAATTCCATAATTCTAACTTAAAAATAATTTCCCACGGCCATTATTGATCCGTTCTAGAGGAGAATGTGGCCAACCGAACCTACATACTTTTTAGTTTTACTTTTAAATTTGACGTCTTATTTTGATTTTGTTTTTGTTTACTTTTCGCTGTCACACTCATTCCTTCTGTACATACTTGCTATCACTTGGAAAATACAAAATTTTACATCTTTTTATTCATCTTTTTCTTCGCTGATCCCTCACGTCCGCAACATTTAACGTATACCTTAACCAAATTTCATCAAAATCGGTTCAGTGGTTTAGGCGTGAAAGCTGGACAAACAAACAGTTAGACAGACAGTTACTTTCGCATTTACAATATTAGTATTGATTAAACAACGCGTATCGGCTTTTGTATTATTTTACATAGCGGTCCCGGCGAACTTCGTTTCGCCTTAGAGAATTTTTCCCGCTTTTCTGTTGAAATTTTTCAAATTTTACCGAGGATCCCCAATTTTGTAACCTATGTCAAATTGGAAGAATGTAGTATTCTATTGGTGAAAGAATGTTTTAAATTGGCCCAGTACTTTTTGAGCCTATTCATTAGAATAGACCTAGCCTATTCAAACATACAAACATACAAAAATAGGTACAAATCTTTCCTCTTCATAATATTAGTGTAGATAATGTGTAAAAAAGTGGGATATCTTAGTCTTTTGATTATAATTTATGAAGCAACTTTTTTTTACTTAAGAGGACGCCATATGTAGTATCACGGTATAATCATACTGCTCTTTTTACTTGATGCTACGTACATTTTCATTGGCGAGTCCGACTCGCATTAGGCCGGTGTTTTACTCATATAGACTGCTCAATTTCACCCATAAAACCCTCTAAGCACTTATTAGTATTCCTATAGCATGCCGAGTTGGAAGTATCAAAAGTTTTGGGCTTCCCCGAAAGTTTGAGCATCAATATTGTTTGGCTTTCCCTTAATTTGGGGCTATGAGTACGCCCATTCCAATTCCTTTTTGAAGGTCGTAGCGTTGCCTCATAATAAAACCATTGATAGGTTTTAGAAAAAAAAACTTTAAGCTACAATTTTAAAAAGTAAAATATAGAACAAAATAATTGTGCTGTTTAAAAATACAGAGTAAAAAACACGCTTTAAGTCACGTGACGACATTTTTTTCGTATTCTGGACAGCAAACCCTTTCATTTGACACCCATATCATGGGAGTGGATTTCAAACAGCCAGTCCGCCATCTTGGGGAGGCCGCCATATTGGATTTGAAATGACGTATCTTATCTAATCATGTATTGTCATCAGAACTCAGAGCGTGTTCAAAATTTCATCCTAATCGAAGACCGGGAAGTGGGTCAAATTGAGATTTTCTTACATAGTTACAAGTAAAGCTAACAAAAGAGTGTTAAAAAGCGTGTTAATAAAGAATAATGCAATGTGGGATTCAAGCCCACGATTTTCTTATTCTTATAGTCATACATTTTTGAAGAATCGATCATTATTTTTTTTTAAATTTTTTTTAGGGAAACCTGAGAAAAAAATTCTTCAACTTTGACCTTCAGTACTGAAAAAAAATGTACTTCCCTGCTGCTGCAAACCATATAAATAAATTACTTGCTTAATGGGTATTTGAAAAAGGAATAATACTAATAAACTTTTTGTTTAAAATATAAGTAACAAGTATTTTTATGCCCAAAGGGCTGATTAGGATGAAAAGGTTGATGTATGAAATCCTTGATTTGTGGTCCTAAAGCAATGGATATTCAATGTTTTTTTTAAGCAATAAAGAAATAAGTACACTTTTTAGTTATTTTCAAATTTTGAATTATTAAAAAAAGATTACACTTTTACATTACAAGAAGAATAAGAAAAATATATATTCATTTGTACACACAGCAACAAAAGGTAGGGTTGAAATTGGGGATTTAAAAATAAACAAGAAACGAAATCATATCTCTGAAATGGTGATACTTTTACCAAAGAGATTTTTTTTGTATAAACGGTCATCCATTATGAAATGAAATTAAATTAAATGATGAAGTCTATCATCTCTATATTTGGCACACTCTTTTTGGGACACCCTGTATTTAATAATATTATTAGAAATTTCTAAATATCATTTGAACTACAAGTTCAATATTATTCGTTAAGATACAAATGTACCTCATGTCTCGATTCCCTATTATTAGATTGGCAATCAGTATTATTTTAACTTGTACGTAATATTGGAACTCTATGGTTCCAGCAGCGTGTTATTTCTTTCAGCCGGACGTACGAATTCGTTCAGCCAAAGACAATATTAGCTTTTCATTAGGCCGGCCATTCTGAGCACTCGAAACGCTTGCTTTGCCCACAGATTAGTAGAATTACTTAATAGATAGTGTGGCGTACTCTTTTAACCAACTACAAAAAAAGGAGAATTCAATTTTTATCCTTAACTTTAATAAATCAAAGGTGACTGACTGACAGTGATCTATCAACGCATAGCCCAATCTACTGGACGGATCGGGCTGAAATTTGGCATGCAGGTAGATGTTATGACGTGGACATCCGCTAAGAAAGGATTTTGATCAATTCTACCCCTAAAGGGACAAAATAGGGGATGAATGTTTGTATGCAACTTCGTCAAATTTAAACTGGTCTGGCTAAGACATTGCATGTATAAAGTTACTATGACGTAGGCATAGGAGTAAGTGTCGAGTTTTTGACCGGTTCTTCAACATCATCAACATTCCGAACACGGCGGTAGAATACTGAACTTGCACTGACGACTCATAAAGTGCTTCTGAAAAATTGACATGAATAAAGCAATTTTCTTTTCTATTTCACTTTTTCGACAAGGTTATATACCTAAAACGGAATTACTCATTGCAAGGTCACGTGCTTGCTACTTGTCTGTTAAGGTCACAATAAAATCAGACCCAAATGTCAAGATAACAAGGGTTTGACAGCTGTCAACCTACAAGCGGACGGCACTGATTGATGATTGGTTAAAGGAACTGTTAAATGGAAAGCATGGAAATGTATGATTTTTTTGTTTGTAGTACAATCTTTAAACTATAAAGTAGTCATTTTTTCTTTAAATTGTATGTGTAGAGAATATTCAAAATAATAAAAAAACTCATATCTTGATAAAAGCTTTTCGTTTGTTTTACACGATTTTTCCTTAAAGACTATTATGCCCGGTTCCAATATTAGAATAATCCGTTCTAAATACGAATAGTTATAAGTTATACGAGGCTTATACGAAGTTATAAGCTATAACGACCGACAAATAAATAAATAAATATAAATAAATATTGGACAACATCACATACATTGCTCTGATTCTGTGGTAAGTAGCTTAAGCATTTGTGTTACAGAAATCAGAAACAACGACGGTACCACAACACCCAGACCTGAGACAATATGGAAAAGTTCGTTTCCCATATTGACCCGACCGGGGATCGAACCCGGAACCTCAGAGATGGCGCGACACCAAAGTCAGGCCCGCTCGCCTCTCGGCAACGGAGGTCGTCAAATGACAAATGACTGATGACAGCTGATATGGAACGTAAATTTTAAAATTGGAATGATCGAGTTATAGTCGGTTGGTGTAAAACGGATAGTCATTTTTGACACATTACAAATCGTAAAATATTGGAACCGGGCATTAATAAACAAAAAAAGTCACGGATGACAATACATTAAGGTTAACACTTGCTGGTCGATATTAGTTATTATACCCACATCATAAGGACGGTGCAAAGTCCTTTTGTCCGTACATTATGACTCCAACGACAGTAAATTGTTTGCAATTTAAGGGAGCAGTAGGACATAGCAATTTATCGCTCGAACTGGAGAAGCCCGACTGGTGAAACACCTCCAACTTACAGAAGACCGCAGCCAAATAACAATCACTTTAAGTGTTGTTGTGTTCCTGCATATGAGTAAGGTTTCCAGAGCTCCTGGGGGGTCCTACATTAGTAGCACGGGTCAAGCCTTCAAGGTAAGGGCGACAAGTCCAGTAACAGATTTATTATGCTGTACTTGTTGCTCTTAAGCTAGGACCTCATTACCACTTAACACAGGTGAGATTAGGTCAATCTTGAAGTGCAATTATAATAAAAAAAACAATATACATAATATTCTAAAACTTATAAAATCACACCAATTCCCCCCATAAAATGTTTTTGATTGCTGATAAAAGAAATGACTGAACTAACGCTAGCTAGACACAATTACTGTCGATAGCGAAGGCTGAAAAAGTCTTGATAAATCGGAAATTAATGGATTGAAACTAATGATACAGAAAATGGAAGAAATATTTCTATACAAGGATGTTAAGGATGTTGCGAAACGAAAAGTAATACGTTTTAACTAGAATATAGTTATTGATGTAAGACATTTAATTGGTTATTTCTATAATACAATAAATAAATATTGGACAACATCACATACGTTGCTCTGATTCTGTGGTAAGTAGCTAAAGCACTTGTGTTACAGAAATCAGAGACAACGACAGTACCAATAGTGGACTTGTGTGACGCGGATTATCCGCGCTTTTTCCACATTTTCCACTGATAATTCGCTTCTATTGGTCGCAGCGTGATGTTATATAGCCTAAAGCCTTACTCGATAAATGGACTTTCCACCACAAATATATTTTTTAATTCAAATTAGTAGTTTCTGATCTAAGTTCAAACAGACAAACAAACTTTTTAGCTTTAATTAGCAAAGGTAAACTGGTTTAAAGTAATGTTGTCTAGGTATGGAGATAGTTTTAAGAAATAAATAGTGTCGTATCTATCGAATAATATCGATAGTTTATCAATAGTCGGATATCGAAGATTAGACTACTTTATAGTTGTCCAAAGGTATGCCGAATCAGGATGATGAAAACGACCAAAATCCGGAACATAAAGCCATTTATTGCGGAATTCATTCGTAACTTTTACAGGGAAATGTTACTTGCGCGATGTAACTACAGTCAACGCCATCTATTGATGTTATATGTGAAACTTATTGTACATAAAAGCGTTTGCTTGAATTTGGACAGTACTGCAATAGTGCTCGAACGTTTACACAACACACAAGTGCAATCTGTCTAAGGGGGTAAAACCGGACTCCCTTAGAGGTAGAGTTCAGTAAAATCCGTTCTTGGAGGATATCTACACTCTATTAGAAACCTATTCGCCAAATTCCAAGTATAAAATGTTAAATTTTTCGGGATTAAATTTGGTATTTCGTATTTATTTATAAAGATTTTTAGAGTAAGCATAATATATTGTGAATATCTCAAGGTCTCAAGTGCTTAGCTGTTATCGAGCAAAAAATTCGCTTGTTGATTTGGAGCCATCGCCATAAAACCGTTTATTTAGTATTAACTGTTAAAACAGCTAAGAAAATACATAATTTGTAAATTTTCCACAATTTAGCCGACGCGATGCTTAAGCTGACAGACAGACGGACAGATAAATAGCGATGTACTAAAGCCCCGTATTTACCCTTCAAGTTCAAAACCTAAAAAGCCTGTTAATCCCTTAAGTAGGTAAGTAGGTATTTGGCTACGTCCCGCAAACCCAATAATCAAACCCAGGCCCTCTAATGCTCGTTTCGAATATTTAACGATTCGAAATGTTTCAAAATTACTATCCCTTTTTCTCCAACCGACTACGAGTCGTTAATCTTACTAAAACCGTTTCGTAATTTACTTTTCATGTCAGTCATCCGTCGGTCGATTTTAGCTTACCCCTCGTTTAATTTATTTCTATACCCACGTAACTTGAACGGATTGTGTTTCAAATATTGGAATTAGACATAAATACTAATCCAGTTCATAATGCTTCTTTATCGATTTTTCCGTTATTCCGATGAACCAACCCTACGCCCACAATGGCGGTCCCGATACGTAAATCCAAATGCTAATATTTTTCGTTTTAATCCGCTTGATGTCATTTTGTTCACGTTTGTGCGACGCGACGGATTTACAGTACGATTGTAGATATATATACGTAAATGCTAAGGTGTTGAGCATTAGGGATGGGGTGTCGATAATATCGATGTTTCTGAAATGCTTTTCTATTTGGTAGAATACGAAACAAAACGTCATCCGACAAAAACGAAAGCGTACTGAATGAGCATTCTTTAGCTTTTGAATTTAACTTTAATCCAAAGAGGTCTGAGTTTACTCTTAAGTGTCACGTAGATCAATGGTAATTGATCCAATGGATCAGGCTCGCCAAATCAGCATAACTGTCGAAGCAGACCTCGAATTCCGTAAAAGTTTATCGTAAATATTTTATAGAAATAAAATAAAAACATTTTCCCTCGCGAAGTGGGATTTAAGCCCACGACATTCACGTATTGCGCGTGCTGCTCTTCCAACTGAACTAAGCCCAAATTATGAATATTTCGGTTATATTAGCCTCTAAGCATTCGGTAAGTGCCTTCTACCGTATCAGTAACTCTTATCTTTGCCGGACCATAAAGAAGTGGAACTCGTTGCCGGCTCATGTGTTTCCTCCTTCCTTTGACATGGATTCCTTCAAAAGGAGCGTGAGGAAACATCTTGCGGGCCAGTATGGCGATGCTAACGGATTGGATATAACGGTATTAAATCAGTTGTCATCGTGGTGTCATACATAGAAAATAGTCGTAACATACTACAGACGCTCTTGAATCGTAATAGTGTTGTCATTTCAAAAGCAAAGGTTCATAAACATCGATACAAAATAGCGACACGTTCACATCTCTACTCTCATACATAAACACATTGATACAGGTGTACCCACGATATCAATAGGCGAGAACGCTTGCATTTGTACAAGCGCAAATATTCAAGGATTTCGTATTCAGATTATGAGGGACCAGCTCGTACCGACGGCTTTACTTGTTAAGTTCCAACTTATATATGGATTATGTGCAAGCAATAAGCATTTAAGCAGAGCAAATGAAGCCGACTTATATTATAAACGATTAATGGATGTATCTTTGATATTCTTTCGCACAAGAAATCTAATCAAATTTGCATGATGTGTACTAGACTAGGTATTATATAGGATGTCATTTATCAGGAAATATTGCGGGCGAAGTTGCAGGCAATGATAGATAGATAGATGCACTTTATTGCACAGAAACATTTACAGAAATTGGTTTCACAGACATAATTAAGTCCAATTTAGGCGGCCTTATTGCTAGAAAGCAATCTCTTCCAGACAACCTTTAGGTAGAGGAAATAGCAGATATTGAGAAACGGGTGCGGCCGTGCAAAATATTTATTGAGAAAATATGAACAGTAAATATAAATACCATAATATGATAAATACAAAAAAGAACATAAAAATAATAAGACAAATAAATAAAAATACATACATAAATATATATCAATAAATATATACATATCCATAAAGTATTTACTGTTTAAACTCACGTATATAATAAACATATAAAATCAGATTAAATACCAACAAATGCTTAGCTTTATTTAAATACTTTGATAAAGAAGTTCGCGTTTAGTTAAGAGAAATAAAGAAAGAATTTACTCTATGTAATGTCTATATTATATGCAATGGTTAGTATAAAATAAAGAAATATTAGAAAACATCACATACATTGCTCTGATTCTGTGGAAAGTAGCTTAAGCATTTGTGTTAAAGATATTAGAAACAAACATGGTACCACAACACCCAGACTCGCGACAGTGGGTTACCTACACCATATCGAATACCAAATGATCAAAATATAGAACACTTTTCATCGAACGGTTCAAAAATCTAACGTTCATAATATAGAATGGTCAAAATATCGAACACTATCGATTTAATAATCATTTGATGTATGTTCGATCATACGTTATTGTTAATATAGACGAATATATTTACCTAGGACAGGCAGTTCGTTTAGGTAAGTCCAATTTTGAGAGAGAGGTCAGTAGACGGATCCAACTCGGCTGGGCAGCGTTCTGTAAACTACGAAATGTCTTCTCGTCCAACATCCCTCAGTGCCTTAAAACAAAGGTGTACAACCAGCGTGTGTTACCAGTGATGACTTACGGCTCTGAGACGTGGTGCTTCACAAAATAACTTTTTAGAAGGCTCAAAGTCGCTCAGCGAGCTATGGAGAGGTCTATGCTTGGCATTTCTCTACGTGACCGAATCAGGAATGAGGAAATCCGTAGACGAACTAAAGTTGCTGAAATAGCCCGTAGGATTAGTAAGCTGAAGTGGCAATGGGCTGGCCACATAGCACGAAGATCGGACGGTCGATGGGGCAAAAAGGTTCTTGAGTGGAGACCACGTACCACCAAGCGCAGTGTGGGACGGCCACCTACCAGATGGACCGACGACCTAGTAAAAATTGCTGGGTCTCGTTGGATGCAGGTGGCAATGGACCGTGCGCGCTGGAAATCGGTTGGAGAGGCCTATGCTCAGCAGTGGACAGTAACAGGCTGAAATGATGATGATGATGATGTTCGATCATTTGGTATTCGATATGGTGTTGGTAACCCCGAGACAGTATAGTTCATTTCCCATATTGGTCACACTGGGGATCGAAGCCGAGACCTCAGAGATGGTCGTCTTCGTCTTCAGGAAAGTTCGGCCCGCTCGCCCATCAGCTACTACTCATTACAAATATCTTAATTATTTGCAGCTAAAAGAGTGGGAACAGATGAAGAATATGGGCCACGAAACATTATAAGTGAGTCAGTGAGAGAGAAATGGTAAAAAATACGGGTTTTCATATAATTCTGTTTTGAAATGTCCGTTTTAAATATTGATTGCGCGCAAGCCTCAAAAAGGTGTACAATATTGAATAGTTTTAAAAAATATTTTTGCTGCTTGCTTCCGGAAATATTATCGTTACCTCATAATCTTCAAATCAAATCACAATGACGCTGTGTCAGCGAATTTTCTTTACACTCTGAAGTAATCCTTCAAGGAAGGAAGCCCTTGAAGGGTTGTACCCGACCCAAATAAGTGGTTCTAGCGTTACTCTTAATCAGCAATTAGGAAGGGTTTGAATATTCATTAAATTTATAATTAAGATAGCTTTTGGTAATCTCTTGAGCAAGCGGTTTTCTAATAATTATAAGATTAAAATAATCCGGCTTACAGCGTCACTTGGATATGTCCCTGCAGTTAATAAATAAATATAATAATTTACTTTAAACGTAGGACATAATATACAGCTTTAATTCTGTGGTAAAAAGCACTTGTATTACAGGGGGGGTACTCTCAAAAACGAAACGAACAAACGAAAGGTTTCGTTTTTGAAGATTATTCAAAAGTTTAGGAATGAAGACGTGGTTTTTGATTTGCATAAATAATATTTTGTTTTTTGAAAACGCTTAATTTGCATTCGAAGTGATTTCTTTATGATTATGAGGATTAGAAATTGCCATCCGTTGTCGGATCCGACATATTTCGTTTATAGGAGTAGGCCCCCAGAAATCAGAAACAACGACAGTACAGTAGATCTAGGAAAGTTTGTTTGCCTTGATTCGACCAGGAATCGAACCCAAAAACTCAGAGATGGCGCAACACGCAATTTCAGACTACTTGCCTCTTGACAGAAGGTTGTCGAAGCAAAATCTAATTAATTTTTATAATACTTTTTTCTGTTAAGATTTCAGTTTGACTCAGGGTTTTTAAAGTACTAAGTAGGTACTATTGAATATTTTTAAGAAACAGACATTTTTCATTTCCCCTTGCGGTCTTAACTATGTATAGTTCTAAACAAATTTGGCAGAAGGCACTTACCGGAGGCTAAGAGGTTGATACAACCGAAAAAAATAATCACCTACGATAGCTTAGTTGGAAGAACAGCTCGCGCGATACGTGAAGGTCGCGGGTTCGAAACCCACACAGCCAGGGGAGAGTTGTATGCTCCGATATTTTGCGTCTAAGTATTTGGAAACCCTGAAGGTCACTTTTAGAGGCTGACTGTACCAAGTAGCTGCCAAGTACTAAGCGCTTTAAAGCGATCTTATTGCTTCTAAGTACTGCAGTGTAACATGACATCTTATGACGTCACCCATCTTTAACCTTTCACAGAAGAGCTGCAATCTATATTATAAACCAGTCTAGAAGGATCGAGAATATTGCTGAAACTATTAAAAAACCGAAAATATTAATTAACCACTGACCCGACAGATGTCCTGTTTTAACGATGACTATTTAATTAGAATATTGGTTTTCACCCATTTTCTAATTATCCACGCAATTTTTTGAATTTTTCTTTTATGAGAACCTTCCTCGTCAGACGTGTATTAAGGGCGACATTTCAATAATGTATATTTTTATTTTATTTTTCTTTCATAGGAACCTTCTCCTAACAATAACAAATACAACAAAAAAAAGTGAAATTGGTGCAACCGTTCACGCGTGAAACACATCTACATTGCATATTGATGGCCTAAAAATGACTGATAATATTCATTATATTATCCATGTTGAACGAACTGATAATTTTCACTTTATCGCTCGAACTGGAGCAGCCCGACTAGTGAAATACCTGCTTTAAAAGACCGCAGCCAAATAACAATCACTTCGGTGTTGTGGTGTTCCTCTATGTGAGTAAGTTTTCCAGAGCTCTTGGGGGGTGCTACGTTAGTAGCAGGGGTCAAGCCTTCACGGTAGGGGTGACAAGTATACCTAGTGACAGTTTTTTACTATGCTAAACTTTTCGCCCTTAAGCTAGGAATTCATTTAAAAAACTCGACGCCATTTTAATAAAAAAATACAAGTAATATTGTCACAATTTTAGACGTTTTCTTTAACCTTCCGGAATAAAACAATATTTAGACTGTGTTAGTACTCTATGTTTGCACCTTGCCATTAACAAAGTACGATTGAGTTGAAATGGCACTTACCAGGGACGGAGTTAGGGACTTACCGGTGGGGGTCGCGAGGGGGTCCCGTTAAGTGGCAACCGCTGAGGGCAAAGTTGGTGTTTGGGATGCTAAAGTTATGCTAATTGCGAAATTAGTTTTGTGAGCGGCAGGGGAGATACAAACATGTTTCCTCGCAAGACTTAATAATTGCTTGCTGCTTGCATTTGCTTTTGGTGTTATTAAAACAAAGCTGACATTAATGTGGTTATGAAGATTACGCTAGTGGCCGCCCGTGACTTCGTTAGAATAGTTCAAAGAGCAAATTATTATTCTAATTATGGTAATGGCTCTGCATATAGTGAAACTGAAAGCAACTGCAGTTAATTAGTGTATACAAGCAAATTAGTGCAGCAAAACAGACCACATAGCGTTTGAATAACTTTTTATTGTGCATCACGCTGCACTAGTGAAGTTTAAGCATTTTAAATAAATAGAAATTAGGCAAAAGCATAAAGAGCATTCAAGTTCAGTATATAAGTGGTCTAAAAAAATAAGAATTATATCATCAATTTTTTTTTGTCGAGGGGGAAATCCCTACCGCACCGTTACTCTCAACGGGGAACAGAGAGTGATGTGTCAGGCTCGCACCGACTATAACCTCCTCTGTGGCCAACGCTGCGCAGTTGTGGGGAAGTCGGGATTCCTTGTGGATTCTACACAGGCTGCCCCACAGCGCCTACCGCCAAGCGGCCCACCTCGTCGCGCAATACGCAGCTGGAGTATGTCAGGCCACTTGATACGACTCATCCCCTCGAGACCGAGGTAGTGCAAGTAGTACCTTGATTTGCTATCGACCGTAACCCAAAAGGGGCTACATTGTCAAAGTTTTAAAATGGAACCCCAATTTTTAGGGTTCATGCCATGTCTGTCTGTCTGTCTGTCTGTCTGTCTGTCTGTCCGAGAATAATCTCAAAAACCGTTTGCACTAGAAAGCAAAAATTAAGTACAAATATGTATATTAATCACGTCAACAAAGTGCAAAAAAAAAATGTGTTTTTAGGGTACCCACCTACACGTAAATTGGGAAGTGATTTATTTTTTAATTTAAATCCCAACATGTGATATATAGTTGGATAGGTATTTAAAAATGAACAGGGGTTTACAAAGATAATATTTTTTGATAATTTTAATATTTTGGCAAAAATTCGCTTCAAAAGAAAATAAAATTGTGTCCCCCCCCCTCTGACTTTTGAACCATAAGTTCAAAAAGTATGAAAAAAATCTAAAATATAGAACTGCATAAAGGCTTTCTAGTAAAATTGTTTTGAACCTGATGTGTTTAATAGTTTTTGAAATTTTTGAAAAAATATTTTTTCAACTAAAGTTGTAATTTAAGCGTATATGCTAGCATTATTTTTCTTACTTTTTGTAACTTTGATATTTGAGTGGGGATACTTAAGTATTGTGATGCACTGAAAATTACGGAACTACACTGAGCGTGGCCCAACACGCTTTTGGCCGGTTTTTTAATAATAACTTACGCCAGTCTCATATTATTTTTTCATAACTAAAATAACTTAATCAGTATATACAGGTATCCGCAAATCCATCTCTGGAGTTAATTACTTAGTTTCATGTCGCTGAGAGTACACAAAACGGCGTGACGTCATCAATCATGTCACGTCACGCGACACTCGAAAACGTTCGAGCTGAAATGAATTCAATACCATTTAAACGCTGATCTTCTATGTATTTTAGAGAAGAAAGTCAAAGTCAAAGTCAATTCATTTATTAATGTAGGTTACAAGTAACACTTATGCATCGTCAGAATGAACACAAACCAAAATTGAAGCTACAGCCGGTTCGGAACCTAAATCGGAACCTAAACGGGAAATCGGTACATTTTGGGTAGAAATTCTAAAAAAAATGGTAAATTCATCTTAGAAACTACTAGTTCAAATCAGTGAACGACAAAGCATGGAAGCATTCCTAATGCTTGAAAATAACACCACAAAAAGTAAGGCACGGTGGGCGTGGCTTACAAAAGTGAGCTAGCGCCGGTACGAATACCGTTTCCACGGACGCCGCGAGTCATACGCGCAGACCAATCACAGCGCGTGTTCTATCACTTTCTATGAGATGACGTAACAAAAGACCCCTTTAACGATCGTTTTTTTGTCGACCTAAATGGATAAGCTTTAAAGTTTATTTTCAAGTGTCGATACTTTACTATATTTCGTATGTATTGCTTGTGGGCTTTACATTTGTGTGTGTTTTGGTGTCAATTTTCGATTTAAGTTTCTGTGACGGGAATTCTTCCATGTTTTTTTCATAAATTAACTGGTTTGAATTGAAAATATATTTTGTGTTATATAGTTCATTTAGCGAGAAAGGCTATGAGCTATATAACATTATGCTACGACCAATAGGAGACTCAAAAATAAGTACTTAATATTTCTTCTCTCATCAAAACAGAACTATACGTCTTGTTCCAAAGTGGTCTGAACATAGCAATAAGTTAGATACTGCTACTGTAACTAATCTGCTGAGTTTTTTACCGGTGTCTTCTCGGTAGATATAGGTTTAGAACCGGCAGTAGAATCACATTGCGTTGTATTCACTGACGATTCAAAAGTGTTATAATATTATGTTACCTGCTTGAATAGATAAATATTTGACTTTAACTTTGAATCCGCTCATTATGGAGGATTTCCAAGAGTTTTAAAAAACACAAAAATCTTAAAAAATGCCCATCTAAAAGTCATACATCATTAAAATTAAAGTAATCATTTTCGATTGATTGGTTTCCGAAATTCACCCCACAGGGAATCGAACCTGGAACCTCAAATATAGCGCTACGCTTAAGTTCGGTCCGCTAAACTTCAGCTTTGGAGGTAGTTGGAGTTGCTTTTCATCTCCCAGTTTTCGACTATGTTTTTTTTTAGGATACCAAAGTGCCCAATTAATAAAACAAACAAGCATTCATAAATTAACTTTTTACTTTCCTTGGCCCGAGCAATTTCGCCTAAATTCAACGTAGGGCACTATGACACTGAAGGTTAATTACGTCATCCTACAAAAACATCCCTCCATTTGTGCTGACCCTCAAAAGATACACGGGTCAATTTAACCCTTATCTTTTTTCATGAATATTACTCGACGCATATAGATAGAAGCGAGCGCGCCAAACTTTGGCGTGGCGTCATTTGTGATGTCCCGGATTTAATGTCCGGTCAGGACAGTGAAAACAAACTGTTCTTTGTTGCTTCAGAACTGGGTGTCATGGCACTATTATTGTTTCTGATTAGGTAGGGCATAGCGGATTATCTGGATTATCGGAACTGGAGCAGCCTGACTGGTGAAATACCTCCAACTTACAGAAGACCGCAGCCAAAAAACAATCACTTAGGTGTTTTTGTGCTTTTGCGTTGAGTAAGGTTTACAGAGCTCCTGGGTGTGCTACATTAGTAGCAGGGGTCAAACCTTCAAGGTAAGGGTGACAAGTCCAGTAACAGCTATTATTATGCTGTACCTACTTGTCACCCTTAAGCTAGGACCTCATTAAAAGTGGGATGAGGTCTATCTTGAAGTGTAATATACGTCAAAATGTAAAAAAAACACATGTGCTATATAATCCTGTGTATTGTGATATCGGTCGCTATTTCTGATTTCTCAAACACAAATGCTTTCGCTACTTATTATAGAATGAGAGCAGTATTGGTCAGACCTAAAGCTTTTTAAGTAGTGAAAAATAACATATTTTATTTACTATTTTCACTTCAAATTTATTATGTTTATTATTAACTTTTTCTCATCCAGTAAATATGCCTCTCCAAGCATTTTAAACTTTGAAGAGTAATGATAATTTACTATTTCTTTCACTGTTTTTCCTAATGGTATTTAAAACATAATAATGTTTAGTTTTTTCTTCTTAATCTCCCAGCACTCAAAACTTAACTCTTAATGGTTCTCTTAAATCGTGTCTCCTAAGAATTATACCCAAGGGTACATCCGACCCCCACGTCAAAGGGGGGTTGAAATTGCAGGCGTTAATTAGAGTTCCAAGAGTAATGCCTCTTTTTAACGAGACTAAGTCCTGTAACAATGTTGGCAGCGACACTTTAAAGCTGTTTTTGTGAACCATGAATACTGTGATGGAAATTTTGCTTTATTTTATATGTACAGACAAAACAAGAAAACTTTTAAGAGAGGTAGGGCATAGCGATTTATCGCTCGAATTGGAGCAGCCCAACTGGTGAAATAGCTCCACCTTACAGAAGACCGCAACTAAATAACAAACAGTGTTTCTGCGTGTGAGTAAAGTTTCCAAAGCTCCTGGGGGGTGCTACATTAGTAGCAGGGGTCAAGCTTTCAAGGTAAGGGCGAACAGTCCATTAACAGATTTATTATGCTGTACTTGTCACCCTTAAGCTAGGACCTCATTTTACCCTGAAGACCTCGCCAGAGTCAAGCGGGAGGCGAAGGAAAATCTCCGCATTGCATGGGCGCAGAGTTTGGCAGAGTCGCAGTATGGCCAATGGACTCTGGAGGCGCTCAGCCCTGTTTTTGAGGGCTGGCTTGAGAGGAAGTTCGGCTTCCTCTCATATCGGTTGGTGCAGTTGCTGTCCGGACACGGTTGTTTCCGGGAGTACCTGCACCGAATAGGGCGGGAAGAGACGCCTATCTGCGCCCACTGCGGGCTAGAAGATGACACGGCGGAGCACACCTTGGTTTCGTGCCCGTCGTGGACAGAACAGAGAGCCGCCCTAACGGCCGTAATAGGGGCCAATCTCTCCCTCCCGAGCATCGTCCAAGCCATGCTCGGAGGCGAGGACGCTTAGGCGGCGGTAGCCTCCTTCTGCGAGAACGTCATCTCGCAGAAGGAGGAGGCAGAGCGCCAAAGGGAGGACGACCCGTCCTCCCCAGCGCTAAGAAGGCGCAGAAGAGCCAGGGCGCGGCGGCGCTACGACCGCGCCGTTTTTCCGCACGGAGACCAGTTGGCTGGTGGTGTGAGGGCACCCCAGTCGGCATTGCACTCACGATCTCCAGTGCGAGGCGGGGATGGTTTAGTGGATTGACCACCCCCGCTTACTCCCCCTACCACCCAGGGGGGAAGTGTTGGGGCTGCGAAAGCGGCCATTCCGCCGGCGGTGCTGTGGATGGAAAGGCTAAGCTAATCTCCCACAACGCCGCCACTAAGGCGATGAGGTCCACCGGGGAGTTTTAGTTAGGGTAGTCCTGCCCTTTTCAGGGCAGGGAGTCCCACACACGCCGTCACCCCCCTCAGGGTGGCGGTACGGTGCGTCAATGCATTTCTTTCCGTCAAAAAAAAAAAAGGACCTCATTACCTCTTAACATCAGGTGGGATGAGGTCAATCTTGAAGTGCAATACATAAAAAAAAAATTGGCACAGACAATCTTTAGACCCTGAAAAATGGTATAGGCTACCTTTTATTGCGAAAAAAACCCTGCAGTCCACGCGAATGAAGTCGCTGGCACTGCTAGTACATTAATAACTATTACTTTTCTCGTATACCTTCTGATGATATTTTAAGGAACGAATGTTCTTCACTAAAAGTGGAAGTACTTCCACCGATCTAGGTGTTTTTAAATATTAGAAACAGAAAAATGTTATCTCCCCTTGCGGTGTGGGAATTGAACCCACGACCTTCACGTATCGCGCGTGCTGCTCTTACCAACTGAGCTAACCGCAAGTTATCGTTGGCGATGAAATTTTTCTGCTGTATCAACCGTTAGCCTTCCGGTGAGTGCCCTCTGCCGAATATGTTTAGAACTACATACTTATGTTATTGATTGGCTAATCGTGCATTACGTATGGGGCGTTGTTTACTACGCCAATTCTGTTGACTCTGTATTTGTATCGACTTGTAGGTAATGTCGTAGGTCGGCACAATATTATCATTAAATATTCGGTCTATTCGTGTATTATAATTGTATTGCCACATTCCGCACATTCAATTACTGCTAAATTAATACCTCACCTATTGGTGAAATACAACGTTAAACATGTTTCGGCAAATTGATGATCCAACGTGAAATTACTGCTTCATTAGAAAGCAATATGGTACAGGTAGGTATTTAATTTGTTACAGTATTGATTACTATTTCAATGTATTTGAAAACCTTGGTAAATTGGTTTCAATATTTTGTAATTCGTAATATGTCAAAAATTACTATCCGTTTTCTCCAACCGACTACGAGACGTTAATCCTAATTTCAAATTTACTTTCCATATCAGCTGTCATCAGTCGTCCGTCAGTCGTTTTTAGCTTACGTCTCGTATAATTTTTTACTCTCCGTAACTAGAAGTGATCGTTTTTCAAATATTGGAACCGAACATTAGCCAAGGAGACTATTACATGTGATTTGTTAAATTTCGTTGTTTTTACACAGATAATTGACGACCACGGTGGCGCAGTGGCTAAGATAGGCGGCCAAAGCGCGAAAGGTCCCGGTCGATTCCCGGTCAGGTTAATTTGTAAAACGAACTTTTTTAAATTGATTTTGGTCTGGGTGTGCTGGGATGACGCCCCCAGTTAGTATCCGTCGTCTGGTACTCATAGTACAAGGGAAAACCTTAGTTTGAGACCAGGTGATTAGTGTGGTTGTCTGGCGCATTTATTATATTTTATTTATTTACTTGCTGTGCCCGCGACTTCGTTCGCGTGGACTACATCATTTCATGGTCGGTTTTCCCCCTATATCCCCTAATATTAGAAACAAAAAGTAGTCTATATTTTAGTCCAAGTTTCGAGCTATATTTGTGCTAAATTTCAAATCTCTAATTTAAAAAATAAAAATGTTCCCATATAAACTTTCAAAAGTGGTATTACCCCCATCCCCCCTTATTATCTTACAAAAAACCTATGTCCGTTGTTGAGGTTCATATCTATTCCAAATTTCATCAAAATCGGTTGAGAGGTTTAAGCGGGAAAGCGTAACAGACAGACAGACAGAGTTACTTTCGCATTTATAATATTAGTTGGGGTTATCCAGTATCTTAGTGTGACAGAGACCGCTAGATTTATCGCTTCTGTAAAACTTGGGCAAGTCAATTTTCCGCGTCGCGCCACCCGACCTGATAAATAGTTGGGACAATTGAGAACAGCTGTCGCAACTAATTTAGCTCTAACGATTTTAGATAACACTTACCATCACTTTAAGTGAACGTAGCGTAATGGCGACAACGGTTCGCAAACGATACAAACGGTTAAGCTGTACAGGCTTCGGTCCGGGATTGGATGGGTGACCATTTTGATTGAGTAGTGTCATGGCGACAATAGTTCGCAAACGATACTAACAGTTAAGCATTACATACTACAGTCCGGGATTGGATGGGTGACCATTTTGAATGAGTAACGTGATGGCGACAATATTTCGCAAACGATACTAACAGTTAAGTATTACACGCTACGGTCCGGGTTTGGATGGGTGACCATTTTGATTGAGTAGCGTGATGGCGACAACGGTTCGCAAACGATACTAACAGTTAAGCATTACACGCTACAGTCCGGGTTTGATGGGTGATCATTTTAAATAAGAAGGGTGATGGAGACAACGGTTCGTAAACTATACTAACGGTTAAGCTGTACATGCTTCGGTTCGGGGTTGGATGGGTGACCATTTTGATTGAGTAGCGTGATGGCGACAACGGTTCGCAAACGACACTAACAGTTAAGCTGCACACGCTATGGTCCGGGTTTGGGTGGTTGACCATTTTGAGTGAATTTATTGACTTAACGTAAGCATGATAAGCTAAGTTAAGTAAGTCACAGGTCCACGAAATTAGTCCTAAAGCCGTTTTAGGGTTCCATTCCCAAAGGGCAAAAACGGGACCCTATTATTTATCTTCGCTGTCTGTCCGTCCGTCTGTCTGTCTGTATTTGAACTGAGTATGTGGCTTTTTAATGTGGTGTAGTTATTTTATTTCGGTCTAATTTGGTTAACACTTAAATTACGCATTTTTCGAACCGACATCTGACAATCTTGTTTCTTTTCTTAGTTTGAAAAGAGGTCGTTAATAGAAATAGAAATAGAAAATGTCTTTATTCATGTAAACTTTTACAAAAGCATTTATGAATCGTCAGAGTATACTACCACCGTGTTCGGAGTGTTGCTTCTATCGAGAAGAACCGGCAAGAAACTCGATAGTTACTCTTTTCAAAAACTTACAAAAATGGTAACATGCAAAAAAAAAAATATAAACAACATAGCGTATGACTAGTTTACATAATTAATGCTGGTGACAGACAGACGGACCTCCTATCAGTAATAGGGTCCCGTTTTAACTCTTTGGGCAGGGAGCCAAAAAATTGACAGACATATTTCAGATAGCATGATTTTCAACCGTTTGCTTTGAACTCTTAAAGAAAGAGACGTCAATAGACTATGTTTGAACGTAAATTTTATGTTTCCTTGCCATGAAAATACTTTACCATTCCGGGAAAACTTTAGACTTTTATCTGTATCACTTATCAATAATGAATAATTTTGAATGCTGCATGCATGACGTGTTAGCTAAGCTTTAGGTAACACGTAAATGTGAAACTTAAAATTGACTACGAAATGGTGGATGTCTTGTGATTGATGAGATACGTCGTAGTGTATTCAATGTAGTTTCGTAAACATGGAAAATAGTTATCACTGTTTTAAACATTTAAAATAATTTAACGGGTCAAAACGCGACACCATTTTATTTAGTATTAACCTTTAGTATCGTTTGCGTTTTGACCCGTTTAAATTATTTTAAATGTTTAAAATGGAACGCGAAAGTCTTTAAGCTTTTATCACTGTTTTATTTTTTATTTTTTTTATTTATTTATTTCAGATTAATAACAGCCAACTTTATTAAAATTTTTACCCCATATTATAACATGAGAGTTACTTTGGCCAAAAGAGTTAACCACAGATACAATAATTAATTTTTATAATATTAGCCTTGACAGTGAAATTATTATGTTTACTTACAACTAAAGCTAGTTACTAAGTAAAAACATCAACATGAGCGCAAAATATACATATGATAGACATCATTATATACGAATCACGATCCACAAACAAAGCATCCACTTGGGACGACACACAGCCCAACCGGATGAAATAAAAACTCTAAAAGCCAGGAAAATACTAGACTTTCTAGAATCGACCCGGCTAAAGAAGTCACTTTAAATTGGTGGCGAGTCACAATAGATCTGACAGGTCGCAGTGACCACAGTTCTCTAGAACTGCACAGCCTCTTACCCTAATAATAGGACGAAGTGAGTAATCTGTCGTGCTTTACACTGTACATTTGTATTCATAGTGCAGCGTTTGATATGCTGATGCAACTGTGGGCAGTGTCTAATTACACTCTAGATTGTTAGAGGTGGAATAATTTAAATCTGACGTGGTTTTACCCATACTGATATTATAAACGTAATGGTATATAAGAATGTATGAATGTTTATTAAATTATGTCTTATACTCTTTCACGCAAAAATGCTTTTTATAAAGTTAGGTAAATTATAAAATTAATGTCTTGGGATGCCCTTTGACCTTCGTAAAAAGTAGGTCTGATGGTTTGGTTTTGGTAACATACAAAATAACATTTTCTGGTGGATCAAAAACTTATTATTATGAATAAATTCTGCGAGTTAAGCCTTTTTATATGATACCCATATTGTGGGAGTTGTGTTAAAACATGCAATCAATAATTTTGTGACGCCGGCCATCTTGGATCGATTTTTATCTAACTATGTTCAGAACACTTCTGACTTATACATCTTTCAAACAAAAATTAAAATCAAAGTCGGTTCATTTGTTCGGGAGCTGCGATGCCATAGACAGATAAACAAACTGACACGTCAAACTTATAACACCCTGTTGTTTTTGCGTCGAGGGTTAAAAAAATTTAGTATAAAAATATTTTACGTTAAAACGTTTACAATTTTATTAAAACCAGATATGCACAATTTTAAAATTGTTATTTGTGACTTTTTCTAAGCCCAAAAACTTCTTCAATAACTTTAATTTTATTTGCTGTGTTGGTTGCGTGAGGCCCTTACAAGAGGGAGGCCCCTTGCGACTGCCCTGTTCGCCACCCCCTAAGGCTGCCGCTCCTACCTGAGATACCAAAATCAACATTAAGGATACTTTTAATCCCGAAAAAGCGATTTAATAACAAAGTCAAAGGTGTTAATGGAAAAACCAATATTCCATATAAGTTAGTCATTATTAAACGGATCCAATATTTGAAAAACGACCCGTTCTGTTAAGGATAGTTATAAATTATACGAGGCATAAGCTAAAACGACTAAAAAGAACTGGTGTAGAAATTTATTTTTGAAATTTGAGTTAACCACTCTTAGAAAAACGGAGTAATTTTTGACACATTACGAAACGTAAAATATTGGAACGGGGCATAAAACAGTATTTGTTAGACAAGTTTCTATATGCATTTAAACTTATTTAGTTATAAAATATAAAAAGAAATTTTATAACTAAGCCTGAAATTGCGTATTAAATAAACTACCATTTGTATAAATATTAGAAACAGAAAATTTTTATCTCCCCTTGCGATGCGATTTCTGCAACGAATGTACCACGGGCCGATAAGTATGTAGTTCTAAACATATTCGGCAGAGGGCACTTACCGGAGGCTAACGGTTGATACAGCAGAAAAATTTCATCGCCTACGATAACTTGCGGTTAGCTCAGTTGGTAAGAGCAGCACGCGCGATACGTGAAGGTCGTGGGTTCGATTCCCGCATCTCAAGGGGAGATAAATTTTTTCTGTTTCTAATATTTAAAGTTCGCTATTACGGCGTTTAGTACTATAAAAATGATAAAATCGAATACCATTTGTATAAAATAAACAGTTAAAATTAGCCTTAAGAACAAATGATGTTAAAAGAACGCAAATACCCTACAATTTAAGGTTAAAACGATGACAAATTTTGTATTAGTTGTAAAATTTCTATGTTTATTTATATGCTTAACCTCGTTAAACGGAACACGACTACATCTGCCTTTGTTAAAAATACTGTTTGTTTTCTCATAATCGTAGAGATAAAGGAATCGTATTTTATCAAACAACGTTGCAAGCAAATACGAACCTTATCTCTTTAAGTTACGAACTAATGATAAGAGTTCAGCTTGCGATTGCTTGCAAGCTCCCAAGTCATTCCTTTTAATGTTATTACCACAATATAAATGTGTTTAAAGTCTGGAACTAGAAGAGGCAGAAAATATATGTCAACATTACCGCCATGTACAAACTTTCTGCATGACCCAGGGTTGACTGGTTGAGAATACCCTTAACATTAGGTCCACCTTTTTTATTAATTATAATTATTTTATATATATAATCTATTTAGTTTCTAATTTAATCATGTATGTAATTAAATATTTTATTAACGTCCACACGTCCACACGTCCAAACGTGTGTCAGTTAGGTTGTATTGGTACCTCACCATCGACATAAGATTTTTAGGGTAAAACTGCAGGACTTTGCTCAGTTCACTGTCCGTTTGTTTGTCTGTCATCAGGCAGTATCTCATGAACTGTAGTATTAGTTACTTAGTTAAGTTACACATTCAAAAATATTGTATTTAATTATTAATTACTGCGTGATGCATAGTTGAACTATTAAACAACTAATTACTACGAAAAGCAAGGGATTATCGCCATTCAATATTGGATATTAAATAGTTTTAATAGTTTACCAAATATGTCGCTGATGTGTATAAAGTGCAATGACTTAAACAAATCGTCTATTTTTCAAATGCCGCTACTGCAAAAATAATTAACATCTGGAGTACACCATTGTCACCAGACTGGAGACACTAATATATGTTTCCCATATTGATCCGACCGGGGATCGAACCCGGGACCACAAAATGGGGTGACGCCAAAGTCTGGCCCGCTCGCCTCTCAACTACGGAGGTTGTGGTCCGTTGCCTACAACAAAAAATACTTATAAACGGAATAAAATAACTTTTGTATGTTGTTCCGGACTGTTAATATTTAGATTGTGTGTGGTACCTACTTCTTTTCTACAAACTGTGGAATAAAGACTTTTAACTGTTATGAGGTTTCTTTTATGAATGGCGGTAAAATCCTTAGAAACGACAATAGCACTTAGTAACCTTTTACTCTACCACGGAGAAATAACAAGTAGTGTTATGATTTTGATCGGTAAATATATGATGGTTCCACTGCAATAATGATGAACGTCCAAAGTATTAAAATCTAAGTGATCAACGTCATTCGGTCACTTCATACAAACAGCTAGTAATCTTGTTTACAAGCGAATCAAAATTACTTCCAGTCCAGAGATAAAAACGTAGTTAATATTTGGCTACACGCCTAGAATGCTCAGTGTGCCAAGTATTCATGGCAATAAGGGTGATTTTGATAAAAAGCAAAGGATGTCCATCGGTATTGTAGTGGACCCTTCATATGTGGGTTAGCGGATGTATCCAAACGTAGAATATGAGCGATGACTGTACGTGTGAATATCTGAATGAAGAGAAAGTGAGATTTGAACGACGAAATGAGAAGATGTATTTTATCATTATAATTTGGTTTGGCTAATATTAAAAGAGAGAGGTAGGGCATAGTGATTTATCGCTTGAGTTGAATTATAATAATAATAAATATTTATTTGGCACAATATGGTTACAAATTTGGTCTTAATAGTATGATGTCCAATACATTCAGTCGCGTGGGACGTGCAAATTACAAAGTTTATTTAAATTACTAAACATTATGTCAGTTTTAATCAAGTAGGAAAAAAGAATGAAGCACCCCGACTGGTGAAATACCTCCACCTTACAGAAGACCGCAGCCAAAAAACAATCACTTCGGTGTTGTTGTGTTCCTGCATATGAGTAAGGTTTCCAGAGCTCTTGGGGGGTGATACATTAGTAGTAGGGGTCTAACCTTCAAGTTAAGGGCGACAAGTCCAGTAAAAGCTTTATTATGCTGTACTTGTCACCCTTAAGCTAGGACCTCATTACCAGACCCGATTTCCCACTGCACGCCCAACGATGAGGTCCAACGGGGAAGTTTTAGTGGGTACTCCTGTTCTTTTCAGGGCAGGGAGTTCCACACACGCCGTCGCCTCCCTCAGGTGACGGTAAGATACGTCAAGGTATTTCTGACACAAAAAAAAAGGACCTCATTACCACTTAACATCAGGTTGGATCTTGAACATTGGGTGAGGTGAATCTTGAAGTGCAATATAAAATGAAATTTGATTTTATACAATTGCTTTAAATACAAAAAATATTTTTTCATATTGACCCACAAGGAAACCATCTTTGACGATCTCGTATCCGACGCAGAAGCCAACATTGCATTCATACATTCAAACATAATATTAAACGAATCCTTACCAGCTCATAAGTAGGTACAAAATCATGTTTGACTACACTGCATCGTTCTTATCTCGTCCGCATAAGATCCATTATTGAACTATAAGTGCTTACCTTGACGTGTTGACCGTTCGTTGGAAACTTGGAGCGATACTCGATACTAGAATTCAGCAAGTGTTTGCAAAACAAAGGCGTTATGAGGTTTCCGTGGGGAACTAAACGTAACACTTTGGAACTAACAAGTAGTTCAAGCTTATATAATTGACTAGCTGTGCCTGAGACTTCGTTCGTTCGTTTTTCCAGTTTTTTTTCCGCTAACTCTCGTTCCCGTGGGAATTTTGCAATATCCTGTTGCAACTAAGCTTTAAGTTTACTAAAGTACCTACATGCCAAATTTCAAGCGTCTAAATTTAGCGGTTTAGATTTTTCATACAAAGGGATTTTTCCGCTAATTCCTGTTTCCGTGGAAAATTTCGGGAATTCTTTTCTTAGTGCACCTCTAGGGTAACTAAGCTACGTCCCCTCCAAATCTCAAGTGCCTACGTTTAGCCGTTTAGGCTGTGCGTTGATGTCAGTCACAGTGGCGTAACTATACCATTCGGGGCCCGTGGCAAATTCATCAATCCATCGACCAAACCCCCCCCCCCCCCCCTCCTTCTCAAAGAAAGAATAATGTCTAATACTTGTTTGGAAATACCAGAAATGTAGTGCATACTTAAGGAAAGTTTGATGTAAAAATTATTCTTGGTAATTGGGATTCTCCTCTTACCTGGGGCCCCTTCTGGCTGGGGGCCCGTGGCATTTTGCCGACTTGCCACCCTGTAGTTACGCCACTGGTCAGTCAGTCAGTTTCTTCTTTTATATATTTAGATATAATATAGATAATGTTCAATAGATCGTTCAGTGTTACAATAAAATTAATATACCTTGATATTGGCCATATCCATACTAATCCCTACTAATATTATAAATGCGAAAGTAATCTGTCTGTCTGTTACGCTTTTCCGCTTAAACCTCTCAACTGATTTTAATGAAATTTGGTATAGGTATACGTTGAACCTCAAGAACGGACATAGGTTACTTTTTGTTTTGAAAATGGGGAGGTTTAGGGGTAATTCCGCCCCTGAAGTTTATACGGGAAACATATTTTTTTTTTAGTTAGAGATACGAAATTTGCCAAAAATACAGCGCAAAACTTGGATATTAATATGGACTACTTTTTGTTCTGAATATTAGTGGAGATAGGAGTAAAACTGATCATGAAAGTATGTAGTCCAAGCAAACGAAGTCGCGGGCACAGCTGGTTTAAATATAAGCTTGCATTTCAATTTTTTCCCCACCAATATGGTACCCTATTCGCAAAATAAATTAAGCTCCGCACAAGATTCACGGAAATTTATTAAGTCATTTGAATTAACCCAAAACCTGAATGAAATACAAAATTCTATTTCATTATTGGACACAACTTGGACCTATGCAAATAGACGAATTTGACAAGCCTTCAGAATATGTTGACGAAAGCATTCAGATAGCGATTTTATTGCTAGCGACATAAAGTACAAAATTGAATAGTTCAAGGAGACGTTGTGCGGTTTCTAGTCTAGAGATGGGTGTTGGTCGATAATTAACCTCATTGGTCATGAAATAGAAAAAGAAATAGAAAATATCTTTATTCATGTAAGCTTAGCCGTGTGGTGGCGGCAGAGTAGAGTACCACCACCCCATATCTTCCCGTGGGTGTCGTAAGAGTCGACGAAGGGACAAAGGATGACCGACTGATGGCGGTATAACCATCCGAAACCTTGGCGTAGCCAAATGCGACATGCCGATGCCGATGACGGGCAGCAGCGTCACCGGTAAAAAGCTACGCTCTGCGATCGCCAACCCGCCTGCCCAGCGTGGCGATTATGGGCAAAATCCTCCAAATGGACAAAGTACAAAGGCCACGGCCCCCAGTTCCCGGTAGTCTTGCTATTCCTGGTCACGGTGGCGACCACGGTAACGGCGAGGCGGGGGGTGCGAAGAATCTCCGGGCTACGGTAGGCCACCACACAAAACTGACCATTGCTACGTATAACGGACGCACTCTACGGCTTGACTCGCATCTGGCACAACTTGAGGTGGAACTTGGGAAAATTAGGTGGCACATTCTAGGGTTAAGCGAAGTCCGAAGGGAGGGGGAGGACACTGTGACCCTGGAGTCGGGCCACCTGATGTACTTCCGTGAGGGAGACCAACAATCTCAAGGTGGCGTCGGGTTTCTGGTCAATAGGTCTCTCTCTGACAACGTTGTAGAAATTTCCAGTGTGTCGAACAGGGTAGCGTACCTGATCATCAAGCTCACCGAGAGGTACAGCCTCAAGGTGGTGCAAGTGTATGCACCGACCTCGACACATTCGGATGATGAGGTGGAAGCAATGTTCGATGACATATCGAAGGCTCTCCACTTCACTACGAAGACCCAATACACTGTTGTCATGGGAGACTTCAACGCCAAAGTGGGAGTACAGAATTGCAATGAATCGGTAGTAGGATCCCATGGATTTGGAGTCAGGAATCATAGGGGGCAGATGCTCGTCAACTTTCTCGAACGAGAGGGGTTCTTCTTGATGAATTCATTCTTCAAAAAGCAGCCCCAAAGAAAGTGGACGTGGCGTAGCCCCGACACTATGACCAAAAACGAGATCGACTTCATCCTGACGGACAGGCGGCACATATTCAGAGATGTCTCTGTGATTAACAGGTTTAACACCGGCAGCGACCACAGACTTGTCCGAGGCACTCTGAATATCGACTTCAAAGCCGAACGTGTCCGTCTAATGAAGTCCAGACTCCGGCCGACTCTGATTCAAACCATGGCGGGATCTGAAACGTTCCAGTCAAACCTGGAAAACCGTTTTGCTGCCGTGGAAACCACAACTGATATTGACCAGAATCTTGAAAATGTGGTTCGGGTACTCAGGGAGGAAGGTACGAGATTTTGCAACATGCAGCGTAAAGGGAAGAAGTCAAAACTTTCTGAGGAGACTTTGAGGCTAATGAGGCAACGACGTGAATACCCACCTGCCACTTCGACGAGTGTACGGGCTCTCAACCGGGAGATCAATCAACTTGTGCGACGTGACCTCCGACACTCTAATACTCTAGCCATTGAAAGAGCTATTGAGCAAAATCGGGGGTCTAAGGTATTCGTTAAATCTCTCGGAAGAAGTCACTTGACCAAACTGACCACAGCAAGTGGAGAAGTTGTTGCCTCTAAGCCGGAGATCCTTTCGGAGGTAGAAAACTTCTATACCCGGCTATACGCATCGCAAACATCTCGACCTGTACCCGAAAATGAAGACTCTAGAGCCACATTAACACGCCATTTCACTGAAGACCTGCCAGAATTCAGCGTTGGCGAAATCGAGATTGCTCTTGGGCAGCTTAAAAACGGAAAAGCCCCTGGAGCAGACGGCGTTACAACGGAGCTATTAAAGGCTGGAGGCAAGCCCGTACTGAGGGAGCTCCAAAAGCTATTTAACGCTGTCCTGTTTGAAGGGAGAACTCCGGAGGCGTGGCGTAGGAGTGTGGTCGTCTTGTTCTTCAAAAAAGGAGACAAAACCCTTCTGAAGAACTATCGACCCATTTCCCTTCTAAGCCATGTCTATAAGCTGTTTTCAAGAGTGATCACGAACCGACTTGCGAGAAGATTCGACGACTTTCAACCGCCGGAACAGGCTGGATTTCGGAGCGGATACGGCACCATAGACCACATCCACACAGTGCGACAGATTATACAGAAGACCGAAGAGTATAATCAGCCTCTGTGTCTAGCATTCGTGGACTATGAGAAGGCCTTTGACTCGGTTGAAATCTGGTCTGTTTTGGATTCTCTGCAGCGATGTCAAGTCGATTGGCGATACATCCAAGTGATGAGATATCTCTACGAAGCCGCTACCATGTCCGTCCAAGTACAAAATCAGCAAACAAGGCCTATACCATTGCATCGAGGAGTGAGACAAGGGGACGTGATCTCCCCGAAATTGTTCACAAATGCAATGGAGGATATGTTCAAGACGCTTAACTGGAAAAGACGTGGCATCAACATAAATGGCGAACACATCTCTCACTTGCGATTTGCAGATGACATCGTCATAATGGCAGAGACGCTGCAAGACCTACAACAGATGCTGAATGACCTGGCTGACTCTTCTGTACGCATCGGCCTACGGATGAACTTGGATAAAACCAAGGTCATGTTTAATGAACATGTTCTACCGGAACCGATTGCAGTCCAAGGCGCCGTCCTCGAAGTTGTTCAAAAATATGTGTACCTCGGGCAAAAATTGCAGTTGGGTCGAAACAACCTAGAGGACGAGGTGAATAGAAGGGTTCAGCTGGGCTGGGCAGCGTTTGGGAAACTACGTCGAGTCTTCTCATCGTCCATCCCACAGTGCCTAAAGACAAAAGTCTTCAATCAGTGCGTTCTACCTGTTATGACGTATGGAGCCGAGACGTGGACACTGACGGCACGACTGGTTCACAGACTTAAAATCACTCAGCGGGCTATGGAAAGAGCTATGCTCGGTGTTTCTCTAAGGGATCGAATCCATAATGAGGTGATCCGGCAGAGAACTAAAGTCATCGACATAGCTCACAGGATTAGCAAGCTGAAGTGGCAGTGGGCTGGCCATATCAGCCGCAGAGCCGACAACCGTTGGGGTAAACGAGTTCTGGAGTGGAGACCACGCCTCGGTAAACGTAGTGTAGGACGCCCTCAGGCCAGGTGGAGTGACGATTTGCGCAGGACGGCTGGCGGGAGCTGGATGAGAGTCGCCGAAAATCGAGCGAAGTGGCGAACATTTGGAGAGGCCTATGTCCAGCAGTGGACTGCAACAGGCTGATGATGATGATGATGATGTAAGCTTTACAAAAGCACTTATGAATCGTCAGCACAAATTAAGTATTCTATCGCCGTGTTCGGAATGTTGATCATGTCGAGAAGAACCGGCAAGAAGCTCGACGCTTGAAAGTTTATTTTCAAGAATTGAAGACATTTCAAGAGCCATTAATGTTTGTCCTTTAACTAATCATTTATTTTGTAGTAGATTAAAGTATTGGGTGATGATTAATATGAGTTTTTTTTCTAAATGGGATGTTAAACGGCCTCCTTGCCGCTTCATTGCAATACACAAGAAGACAAATACGTGACGTTTACTTTTTTAGAATATCTAGAATACGTACTTATTGTCGAACGTACCTGGGTTTATCGTATTTAAGTTATTATAAAATAAAACCCGGTCGTTTTCTGTGACGTATTATAATGACAAATCAAGGCCGACAAAAGCAAAACGTATCGAAAAACAGTATGTATAAAAAAGTATGAAAAAACGACATAAAAAAGAGGTCCCATTCAGGGACATGCTCCTTTTTTCTTTGCCTTTTTACGTTTTTATTTGACAATCTAAATTTATTCTTTAAAAGTAAACGTCACGTATTTGTCTTCTTGTGTATTGCAATGAAGCGGCAAAGAGGCCGCTTGACATGGGGTAAATGCCATCCCCGATCACATTCATTCGTATTCTATGGTAAGCATCTAATGGCAAGTCCATTACAAATCTGTTACAATAATCAGAAAGGTACCACAACACCTAGACCCGATATAATATAGATAAGTTAGTTTTCCACCGGTTAACCCGACCAGGATTAAAACTCAGGATCTGAGTAAAAGCAGTAAACCGATTTTTATGATTTTTATAGTGCTTTATCCCACACGGGGACATACAACTTTTCTGTTTCTTCAAAATATCAAAAGCGGTAAAGTCCAAAAAAATAAATATTTATGTTGTTTTTGGAACATGATCTAAGAATTTCTTTTTACGGGAGGACGAGGAGGTGGAGTAGGGTTTTTTATTAGGAAAGGTATCAATGCCTGTGTCTGTTCACACCCTATTTCAAAAACAGTAGAGCAAATGTGGTTAAGGGTTAAACTGCAAAATAAAAACCTTCTAATTGGGACGGCATATAGGCCTCCACATCAAGACTTAAACCAGTTCCTTGAGGCTATTGGGGAGTCTATCGATTCATTTAGTGGGCATGATGGTGCTTTCCTGATGGGAGACTTCAATGTCAACCTGATGGAGGTCAGCAGCAAGTCAAGGCAGCTCACCCAGTTTCTGCACACTGCTAATCTTAATCAGTTAGTCACTGAGCCCACCCACTTTACGAATCACAGCAGCAGTCTGATTGATATAATAAGTAGTGACATCCGAGCAGCCCAGGTGATGGTCAAACACATACCTGAACTCGGAGGGCATGCATTCATAACAGTGGAGTTTAAAATAAAAAAGGTCAGACAACTGCCACAGTGGGTAACATTCAGACCGCTAAAATCGATCATATTCGAACGATTTAAAAAGGATCTCGTCTTAGTGGACTGGCAATTTCTACTGACGATAGACAACGTTAACAGCATGGTTCAAGAGTTCACTAGATGGATAGTGGCACTTTTCGATCTACACGCTCCAGTCAAAACACGCAAATTTAGGCATCCTCCCCACCCATGGATTACGGATACTATTAAATTAATGATGAAAGTCAGGGACAAATACCATGACACATATAAGAAAAATAAAGCCATAAAGACACACAGGGATAGCTACATAAACATGAAAAGGGTTGTAATGGACGCTATTGAAAAAGAAAAGAAATGTTACTTCACTAAACACATTAATTTGAATCTAAAAAACTCAAAAAAACTTTGGAAAAACCTGAAATCTTCTATTGTGCCCAACAAAAAGTTCAGAACTGACCTACCACCATCATTTGATAACCCTGATGCTATAAATAATTACTTCCTTACCATACCCGGAATTAACAATGTTTCTATATCCCAACTTACATACTTCGAGCATCATAGACATAGCTCAAATACTTTCTCACTTCAACCAGTATCAGAAGACTCAGTTATCACTGTCATTAATAAGCTTAAACCTAACGCTCTAGGTAAGGATGGGGTGTCTTTAGACATGTTGCAATTAACTCTACCTCAGTCCTTAAGTGCCATCACTACAATGGTTAATCTCTCTATTACAAAAGCCTGCTATCCTGACGACTGGAAAGTGGCCATTGTCAAGCCTCTACCAAAGGTCAGTGATCCAAAAACCCTCAGTGAACTCCGACCCATCAGCTTGCTTCCATGTGTCTCTAAGGTATTGGAAAGGATAGTGTGTAATCAGTTATGCAAATATTTAGAGGACAGTAATATACTTCCACAGTGGCAGTCAGGTTTTAGGAAGGGACATGGGACAGCCACCGCACTGGCTGATGTTGTGGATAACCTTTTAGTAGCACGTGATTGCGGCCAGCTTAGCATGCTGCTTCTGCTTGATTTTTCCCGTGCATTTGATACCATAAATATTCCACTTTTACTCTCAAAGATGACCTTCTATGGAATCAATGCCAATTCCATCAAATGGTTTAGCAGTTACCTCCAGCATAGAAGACAGTTTGTGGAGCTGACCAAGAAAGATGGATCTAAACTGTGCTCTGGTGAGTGTACAGTCACCCGCGGCGTGCCCCAGGGTTCTATTTTGGGACCTATCCTTTATGCTCTCTATAGTGCAGACATCACAAAGAGTATTTTGCATTGCCAATATCACTTATATGCGGACGATCTACAATTATATTATTCATTTGCACCATCAGACCATATAAGTGCTGTGGCAAAGGTAAATGAGGACTTAGACCAGATTGTTGGCTGGTGTAAGCAGAACTGCCTAGTTTTGAACCCCAAAAAAACCAAACTACTAATAACTGGCACAAAAAAAATACTATGGAATTTAGAAACTCACCCTTTAATGTACACATCGAGGGGAACATAATAGAATGTGTTGAGAAAATCAGAAACCTGGGACTGATAATGGACGGTCCATTAAACTTTGAGGACCACATTGCGGAGTGCTCACGGAACTGCCTTTATAGACTAAAACTCCTATACAAATTTAGGCCATACTTATGTAAAGAACTTAGAGTTAGACTATGCGATTCCCTTATATTGTCCAAACTTAACTACTGTGACACTGTGTATGGGCCATGCCTCATGAAAAAGACTGCTAAGCTCATTCAACGAGTGCAAAATGCCTGTGCACGTTTCTGCTTTGATATTCCTCCACGATCACATGTAACACCATATCTCAATAATTTTAATATATTGAAAATGGAAGCACGCAGAAAACTGCACCTTGCTATTCTCCTGTTTGGTGTCATTAGCACAGGAAATCCAAAGTATCTTCTTAATAAGCTTGTCTGGGCTCGTGATAAAAGCAGGTATCCCAAGAGATCTTTTTCGTCCATCTTTTCAACTCCGAAGCACCGTACCATGGCTTTTCGGGGATCCTTTAGGTTTGCCGCCTCACGGTGCTGGAATGATCTGCCCCCTCCTTTGCGTGGCCTGAAAACAATATACGCGTTAAAGAAAAAACTCCGTGGACATTTACTAAGTTTACAAATAAATGAACTATAACCAACCTTCAGGCTATTCACGACGCGAAAATGATTCGTCAGGATCATTCTCCAGCCACCGAAGAGGTCGGCAACGTAATGGCAAGAGCTTAAAATGATTCTATAGAGGCAATTTTCAGGTATACCCTTGACACGTCATCAAGTCGCAGTTAGAGGTTGTTTCGTGTTCGTTGTTTGTACGACACACCATAGTTACATAACGCTGTTTAACACTCGTAATTAGGCACATAAATCAGCCAATGTGAAAAGAATAAATCGAATTTTCAATTTGGATTTCTCAAAATTTTCTAATGAGCGAGTGAATGTACCACCGATCCACCACAGAAACCATGACGATTTTGATTTTTTTGTTTTTTTTTGTTTTGCTTAATCTGTCATAGACAACTTTCTTTTCGTGTTTGTAACATTGTTTCTGTTTCTTTTCTCCCTTTTTTTTTCTTTGCTTTATATTTTTATGATTTTTTCCTCGTTAGATGTAATTTTTTGATTTTTGTCGTCACTCGTTTGCGTGGAAAGATAACAAAAGCTCCGGCTTCAGTTATTTTTCCAAGCAACTGGGTTCCACCAGAATACCAGCGCTGTAGCGGTGTTAGAAATAATGCCGTTGCAGCAATTGCTGCGGTGGAACCCAATTATAGGGGTCAGGTGAGATAAATAAATCCACTGTTGGTTGGTATCGACTAATTTATTCCAATTGTAATTCCTTTTACAAGTACGCTCTGAACATCACTCGCTCCACATAACTCTACATAGTGTTACTTAAATTAAGTTCACCAGACGTCCGTCTACCTCGACAGATCGCCCTCCAATGCCACCCGACAGAGTTTTTATTCTGTTTTTACTCTTGCACGTGGCGCCACCATGCGGTGGGGCCACGAACCAAAGCTACGGCCAATCAGAAAAATCACTCACCGGAAGTGTTCAAATCAATTTGAAATACTTTAATTTGTACAAGTTTCCTATCTGTAAATTAAGTTTAAAATAAATAATAAATACTTCATGAAAGCAAATAATTATAAACCTGACAAATTATATTATAGACCTAACAGCTCGGCCGTCCTACTAACAGCGAGTCCCTTCGCGTAGAAGATAATAAATCTCGTAAATCTGATTATATAAACTATTTTGAAATTACACTATATTATACTGCATACCTAAGTAAGATAATAAGATAAGTAATACATTTTCGCCAGACAACAACAAAAAAAAAGTATTTACAAAAAAGTTCAAAAAAAAATAAAAAAAACTCAACATGCAACTTAAAGGTAATTTGAAACCTCAGATTTCGACTACTTTGCAAGCGTATGTTTAACAGTCATTGTCATCACTACTCTCTGATGCTATAGTATCTGAACTGCTGCCACAATCTCTATCAAAATTCAGCCATGGCTGGATTTTATCAATTGCTACTACACATTCAAACCTGCGATTATTTTTACGGGTCATTGGAGTATCTTCAATAATGAATCTGTCATTGGAAAGTACTTTAACAATACGGTATGGGCCTTGGTATTTCACGACTAGTTTTTGAGACTTACCATCATGAGGAACTTGCCGTTCCACTCGTACCAAATCACCTTCAGAATACTGCCTGCTATTTTTCCTACCTTTATTGAAGTAGTCTGCATCTTTAATTTGTTGAGATTTGATACTATTACTGGCTTTTTCTCGTAGATCGTTCAATGCCTCAGACGGGCATTCATTTATAGTATCGTTTATGATGGAACTGAGAATTCCATCTGACTTTGCTTTTATATTAAACCCAAATAGTAATTCAGAGGGACTTTTTTGTATCGTTTTATGAATAGTTGTATTTATACCTACTTGTATGTCCGGAATGAACTCGTCCCATGTTTTGTCATCGCTCCCATGTGCTGCTGTAGATAGAGCATTGAGGATGGTCCTGTTGAATCTTTCGACTTGCCCATTCGCCCTTGGTGTTGCCACAGCATTAATCACGTGCTTAATCCCATGAGAGTCAATGAAGTCTTTAAATACTTTGCTTGTAAAACTAGAACCTTTGTCGGTAATAAGGCGAGTCGGCACGCCGAAATTTCTTACGTGGTCCGTCAGAACTTTAACAGATGTGGTGGACTTTGTGTTACGTACCGGTACAATATCGGAATACTTGGTAAAACTATCGACTAAGACGAGCAAATAACTATTCCCCTTTTTACTGGTTATAAATGGGCCAAGGTGATCTGCATGAATGGTGTGGAATGGTATCGCTACTTTTTCAATAGGGTGAAGAAACCCTTCTTTTTTTCCTCCCGGCGTTTTATGATGAGCACACTCCAAACATGATGATACGTATTTTTTTACGAATTTCCTCATTTTGGCGAACCAGTAGTATTGCTGAATTCGCTGCAGGGTTTTTTCAAATCCGTGATGTCCCAAATCATCGTGATTTCTCTTTAAAATTTGCCATCTTACTCCTTTTGGTACAAACCATTTCATATTATTATCGACGACTCTGTATAGGCGACCATTTTTTATCTTATAATGTTTCTGAATATCTGCTACTTTTTCTGAATTAGAATCTTCAAGAACATTTTTAATTTGTTTTACCTCATCGTCAGATGATTGGACAGTGGTAATCATGTTCAGTTTTATCCAGAGCTAACACATCCAAAATATGAGATTCAACTGTAACTTCGTCGACAGGGTTGCGACTTAATGCGTCTACGTGAGTCATGCGTGATCCTGCTCGGTATTCAATTGTACAGTCAAACTCCTGGAATTGGACCCACCATCTTGCAATCCGGGGTATTAAGTCCCGTTTCACCATTGTGGATCTAAGCGCGCTACAGTCAGTTAAAATTTTGAAAGGGATCCCGACCAAATACACTCTAAAACGATTCAGAGAGGCAATGACAGCCAAAGTTTCTAGTTCGTACGAATGTAACTTGCTTTCATCCACTGTAGTCTTCCGACTAAAGTATGATATTGGTTGAAGGGCGCCTTTAATATTTTTTTGTAGTAGTATACCGGCTAGACCGTCTTTGCTTGCATCTGTGTGCAATTCTGTCTCTGCACAAGGGTTATACAGAGCTAGCAAGGGACGTTCAATGAGATTTTGCTTTATTTTCTCAAAAGATTCAGTTTCAGTTTTCCCCCATACCCAATTCATATTTTTCCTTAAGAGATTCGTTAAAGGTGCACAAATTAACGCATAATCTTTTACAAAACGGCGAAAAAATCCTGATAAACCCAGAAATTGACGTAGTTCGTGCTGAGTTTTGGGAGCAGGAAATTTTGAGACTGCATCAGTTTTCTTTGACCCAGGTCGAATTCCGTCAGCGCTTACTTCAAAACCTAGAAAATCAATTTTTTTCATAAAGAAATTACACTTGCTAATCTTGAGCGTAAGCCCCCCGGTACGCAAAAGTACAAGTACCTCTTCCAATCTCTCTAAGCCTTCACTAACGTCTTTAGCGGGGATTAAAATATCGTCCATATATACTATGGCATACTTTATTTTAGCATCATTCAATATTTTGTTGATTGTCCGCTGGAATACTGAAGGCGCATTGACTAGCCCAAACGGCATTCTGTTAAACTCGAACTGCCCATCAGGAGTTACGAAAGCAGTTTTGTGCCGTGAGTCCTCTTGAATTGGGATTTGGTAATACCCTGATGCTTAATCCAAAGATATAAACGTGTTGTTACCTGTTAGACGATCGAGTTGATCCTCAACCCTTGGCATTGGATAATGGTCTTTCTTAGTCTTTCGGTTTAGTGATCGATAGTCGACACAAAGTCTTTTCTCTCCAGTTTTCTTTTGTACTAACACAATTGGACTCGCGTATGGAGAAGACGACTCTCGTACAATACCATAAGCCACCATTTCCTGCACCATGTTTCTCACCAGATCTCGCTCGGCATATGACATGCGGTATGGACGATATACCACTGGTTCTGCATCATCTAGCTCAATTGTCATTTCTGTAACTGAAGTAAACCCTAAATCAGCAAGTCCAGAAGAGAAACAGTTACTGTACCTGCATAATAGTTGTTGTAGTTTCGAACGGTCTTCAGGCCCTAAATCATCACCGCAATTTATAGTTTCGTCGACAATTGATTCCGATAAAGAGACAGTACTACATTCCATTATAACTTCAGACTCAGGGGCAAATCTACAATAACCTCGAGTCATCAAGGTTCCCTTTTCTATAATAATGGGCCCCTTAGAAGCGTTAAACACAAGCAGTGCACCTTTTCCGTTTTTGATTTCATATTCACCGGGCAACAAATAATACTCACAACCTTCAGAACCCCTCATAGATGCCCCTTACACGCACCATATTATTAATTAACGTAGAAGAGTTTATAACCACAGGTCGCATAGTATTTGCAGGTATGGTCACATCATTTTGAACATGAAGGTGTACTTTAGTCATACAGGATTTTTCAAAAATTAATTGAGAAGGGGTTTTTATAATGACAATATTCGGCTTTTCAGTAAAAGTATGTCCAAGTAAAACAGGTTGTGTTAAGACGTAATCTTCGACTACCAACATCTCAATATCTTCGTTGATCCCTTGTACCTCCACAGAAACTTTAGCTACACCTAATGGTTGAACTAAACAACCTCCTATACCCCTAAGAATCGGCAATCCTTCTTTGTGAGTATAAGTTATTTGTAATAAGTTTGCATTACTCACTCTTATCAAAGAACATTGACTTCCTAAATCAACATGACATGTAATTGGTTTACCATTAATCATAATATCAAGCAAGTACTTGTCATTAGACGAATCATTTATGTTTAACTGGGATACATGTTTCTCGTTCCCATTTTTATCTTTAGTCACTTGATTGTCGCGCTTGTCTTGTCCAACCAGAACTTTATTAGTAAAACAATTCGATGTTTGGTGCCCTAATTTACCACATTTATCACATTTAATTAAAGGTTTTTGACAACGAAAACTTGGATGCCCTATTTCGCTGCAATTATAACAACGTATATTGTTATTTATACCACCAGCTCTCATCGTGCTCGTACCTGGTTTATTGTAGAATACTGTGCTTTGCCTTTCGATTCTTCCTTTACCTCCAGACTCGCGGGACTCCTTAGCTTGGTTAGGTTTGACTGTCCTAAAATACTTTAGTACCTGTTCCGGTTCCTTGAATTGTGCTGCCTGAGCGCCAACCTTGATTGCCCTATCGTCTACTCCATGCAAAGACAGTCAACAGCCCGTTTACCCTGAATTTGGCACCTGTTCAATAAGCTTATTTTTCTATAATAGTAATGCTCCAATGACTCACCGTATTTACATCTCTTACCTAAGATTTCGGTTAAAAGTTCGGCATAGTCCTCGCGACATGGAAAAGAGTCGAATAGCATTTTCTTCCATTCTGTCCATGAATGTAGCAAAGAGGGGAGACTTTGATACCATGATTTAGCAACACCGCAAAGTTTCGGCAAAGAATAGTGAATTTTTTCCCTTTCATCCCAGCCATAAATTTCGGCGCATTCTTCTATTTTATTAACCCACATAAGAATAGTTTGTTCTTTAGAAAGCGGGTCAAATACTGGGATGACATTTGTATTGAATGTCAGCTTGGGCTTTTCCGAACTTTTAACCTCCCTTAATATACATAAAACTTTATCTAAAATAGTATGGTCCATTTCCTGTTCAACTCTCTTATCATAGTTATAATATCTACCACGTTTTGAATGTCTTTCCGGGCTTTGTTGCACACACCCCGATTCTTCATTTTTCCTTTTAGCTGTGGTTTTTTTCCATCTCTTTTCTTCCCTAAGATTCACTTGTGTATTTAAAATAACAGATCCAGCGCGAGAAGCTCGTAGGTCCTCCATTTCGTGCATATCGTCTTCTAAGCATTGGTTTACCCTTTCAGATTGTTTCCTTATTTGACTTAACCCTTTACCTCGGGCGTCACTCAACCCTTTACCTCGGGTTATCCCGTGACTATCCTCATTTTCAGAGTCACTCAACCCTCTACCTTGGGTTATCCTGTGACTATCCTCATTTTTAGAGTCACTCAACCCTCTACCTTGGGTTATCCTGTGACTATCCTCATTTTCACAGTCACTCAACCCTCTACCTTGGGTTTTCCTGTGACTTCGTCTATTGCCAATATTATCTTCCATGTTTATTATTCTGAAACTTCCAAAAAAAACTTAATACTCAATTCATCATAATCACAGGGCCACAATGATATTGGAGCATGTAAACAGATAACTGTTAACAATACCCGACATTAGGAATCCGACTCTGACTGCAAACTGCATCTATTGCATAAAATTTTCTTAGATAATTAATGTTAAAAACTACCTTTTTGGATCTATTTAAAATAGGTTTAACTATTTCGTTGATTATATCTGGGTATTTCAAATATGCACAAAATGAGCAAAGACCTTTGCGATGAAATCCGTATAAGGTTTATTTATAAAGTGTTCTTTTTCATACAATTCACTAGTCTCATTCGGTATGGAAAAAATGTAGCAGCTAGAATCAAGAATTACTATACAAAGAATAATGATAGAATATTTAAAATATATTGCAAAAGGAGGATTTGTTCATTTTGCTTAGAAACCTAACGCTCATTCGTGATAAGGAATTAATAGTTTACCTTCTTTATAACGTATTACGTATACCATTATACGTTAACACGAATTAAATAATTGTGGAAGTCCTTAGATAACATTAAAAGCGTATTGCTAAAACGTATACATAAATGAAATCTAAATGCAACATTGGTTCAGAACCTTATCATATAGAGGGAATGGTAGTCCCCGTATGCTGATATTATTATAATCCCTTTTTTGTTTATAAAAATTATAGGTACTGAACTATCTTAACTATCATAGATACTAGTCTATGTTTGAAATATTTATTTTTTTCACCGTCTGTAATTTAAAGTCGTTTCGTTAAATATAACAAATTGGTCTAACTATAATTTGACGAAGTTTATTCTTTCACAAGATGATAAGATATAAGGCATGCTACGTAAAAAAAAATTGGCACAAAAAGTACTTACGTTTTGTAGGCGTGACGAGAACAATATGTTTTTTTTTTCCTCGTGGATCCCACTTCTGACCTATAGGGGTCAGGTGAGATAAATAAATCCACTGTTGGTTGGTATCGACTAATTTATTCCAATTGTAATTCCTTTTACAAGTACGCTCTGAACATCACTCGCTCCACATAACTCTACATAGTGTTACTTAAATTAAGTTCACCAGACGTCCGTCTACCTCGACAGATCGCCCTCCAATGCCACCCGACAGAGTTTTTATTCTGTTTTTACTCTTGCACGTGGCGCCACCATGCGGTGGGGCCACGAACCAAAGCTACGGCCAATCAGAAAAATCACTCACCGGAAGTGTTCAAATCAATTTGAAATACTTTAATTTGTACAAGTTTCCTATCTGTAAATTAAGTTTAAAATAAATAATAAATACTTCATGAAAGCAAATAATTATAAACCTGACAAATTATATTATAGACCTAACACAATTGACCATGAATTATTTGTGCATGTTAATTAAGTAGGTTATATATATATTTTTTTAGTTTGGTCAATAAATGTATTTCTTTCTTTCTTTCTTTTTTTTCATTTATTATTGAATTAAGCAGGACCAGCGTTAGGGTGGCGTGCGGTTGGGCAACAGCCCAGGGCGTTCGGACTTGAACGGGCGCTAGAAAGCTACCCTGAGGTACCCAGATGTATTCCCCTTAATCGCCTTAACGCTATTACAGCTGGCGAAAAATCGTACAGGGTGCCAGTAATGCTAAAACCGGCACTGGAATTAAGCAGGAATGTGCAGATCACAATACTGCTTAATGTACCAGCTTACATTTACAGGTTATCGATAAAATAATACAAAGGTACATCCCTATTAGGTCCACAGAACGTGACCAGAAAGCCGAGTTTCGCCTCTCGGGATTAGTTCGACAAGTGCCAATACATTAGCAAAGTCCTATGTTCGGAGTGAAAATTGTAACGGCCATTATCAAGAGTGGCTTAGTTTATTTAAGGGGATACCTGAAATATTGCTGTGGTAGGTCTTCTATTTAAATAAATAAATGCGCCAGACAACCACACCAATCACCTGGTCTCAAACTAAGGTTTCCCCCTGTACAATGAGCATCAGGCAACGGGTATTAACTGGGGGCGTCACGCCAACACACTCAGAGCCAAATCAATTTAGTTCATTTTCTAAATGGACCTGACCGGGAATCGAACCGGGACCTTTCGCGCTTTGTCCGCCTACCTCAGCCACTGCGCCACCGAGGTCATCCTTCCATTTTCACGGAAACACCAAACATAAAGGTTCACCGGGGGGATTTAAAGAAAGAAAGTGAAATATCTATTTAAAACTTTTTAACAATACAATCACCAAGCAATGTGGACCTCATTGTCTGATAATAGTATTCTTAAAAAGTTGTACAACCCCGGGGTGTTTTAAAGAAAGAAAGGAAAAAATATGATAAATTTCTTCTCTCCTTGCGGTGTGGGGTACAAACCCATGACAAAAATAGGTTAAAACTGGAATTAGTAGAAATTATAAATGAAATTTGTATGTACCACGGGCCGATAAGTATGTAGTTCTAAACATATTCGGCAGAGGGCACTAACCGGAGGCCAACGGTTGAAACAGCAGAAAAATTTCATCGCCGATAACTTGCGGTTAGCTCAGTTAGACGAGCAGCACGCGCGATACGTGAAGGTCGTCGGTTCGATTCCCGCACCGCAAAGGGAGATGAAAATATTCTGTTTCTTTAAAATATTTAAAGTTCCCTAGTGCGGCATCAAACACTTTGAAAATCCGAAACATGGAATTAGTAGTTTGTATGAATTTCTTATAAATTGAAGATAAAATAATTATGACGGAAGCATTTTCAATGGTATTGAAGGAATTATTTCTTGCAAATAAAAAACTCCTCTCAACTGAAGTCGCAGGCAGCCGTTTTAAGTAATATTTTTTTATTTAAGAGCTTTTATGTACAGTCGCCGTCAGATATATCGGAGCAGACAAAGTGATGAAATACTTCTGAACAGTTAAAATTTCAAAAAGTTCCATTCACCACAAGTTACCATTAATATCTGAACATTCATTACTTCAATAATATCTGAGCAGATGCCAATAACATCTGAACACTCATAACGTCAATATGTGTCACGCACGTCATGTGTCTCATTTAGCTACCTGTGTAGATGAGTGTTCAGATATTATTGGTTAGTTGTGTGTTCAGATATTATTGGTTAGTTGTGTGTATAGAAATTATTGACTAGCATCTGCTCAGATATTATTGAAGTAATGAATGTTCAGATGTTAATGGTAACTTGTGGTGTAAAGAACTTTTTGACATTTTAACTGTTCAGAAGTATTTGGTCACTTTGTCTGCTCCGATATATCTGACGGCGACTGTACATAAAAGTGTAACAGGTGTTGGTTGTCCAATAAAAAATGCCAAATGAGATTACTTTACAATATATAACATCTCAGTAACTATTCAATGTACATAAAAAAAACATTAGATATAAAACAAAGCATGTTTTAAATATGAAAGTAGACCTATTTAAAAATGTATTTGTGAGGAACATATGTTCTATACTAAAAGTGGAAGTGCTTCCGCCGAGCTAGGTGTTATCTGCTCGGGGACCAAGGCCCAACTTCCTATTTTGGTTTGTTGTATATCGAGGGTTCCCTGGTCAAACCCGATAAGTGACAAAAATTGAGAATTTTAGTTATAAATGCAGTTAAGATGCACTTTTTTTGCTCTTTCTAATGGTATATTCCAATAAGCCGAGTTTCAATTTATCACAAAGATACGCTTCACTAAGAACCCAATAAGTGCTACTTTTTTCTTTTTGACTAATACATAAACAATGTAAGTATATTTAAAGGAAACTTTTTTAAATTTAATTATATGAAGAACCCAATAATGTATATTTATTGGGTTTTAAGACAAATATATTTAAGGAAATTAAACTAAGTGAGTTAAGGTAAGACAAGTTATTTGCACTTATTGGGTTTTTATACCAGGGAAATTCTGAATTAACGAGGTTTTACTCAAAACTAAAATCCATCAACACATTTTGTTGGGTTTTACTATTATAATATTATGTATGCAAACAAATTTAATCATTAAGCTAAAACCCAATAAGTACTACTTATAGTGTTTTACTTCAAGCAAATATTAGAAATGACATATGAAAAGCATACTTATCGGATACTCGCACGAGCAGATATCAACATTGGACTGTAATTTTATTTGGTGTTGAACCTGTTAAGTAGATATGACAGTAGACATAACATCAGACAGGTAGCGACAGGATCGCGAGGGTCGACCTTCGTTTGATTGCATTGCACGTAATTTTGACAAAATAATTATACTTTCCGTTTATTGAAACGAAATAGCATCATCTAGACTCCGGAATAGGGAACTTATTGGGTTTTACCTCTAACCAATTTAGGTTACAATATTTACGTACTTAGAAATATTTTTAATGGAAGGATAGTTAGATATTGGGTTTCACGTCTTACTTTTTATTTTTGTTTTACGTACTTATAATTACAAGGTTTTGAAATAATTTTACACTTTTTACGTATAAATAAGATGATGCTAATTCCGGTTTTCCTGTCCTCAGCTTAATGTTCCCTTGGAAAATAAAAATAGCAGCATTTATGTGCAGATTCATATCAATGGTACTATTGGTTACATGGTTAAAATTTAAATCTAATATTTTTAGAAAGTATTTATTGACACTATTATGCAATTTTTTATTTATTCAGCAAGATCAAAGGGTTATTTTTCTCACGTTCCATGACCCTGTGCTTTTTGGGGGCGTGATCCGTTACAAATCTCTAAATACGTTTTTAATCGGAATTTGGTCAATTTTACTGTACCTATGTTCGTGGAATATTGTTCTGCTTTCTCCTTGCAAGATTATCTTTAAAGCAAATACCAATTACTCATCAGAACTTGATAAGTCACAAAAAGATATTGCCACGCAGATAAATAGTCAAGCATATTTTTTTTTGGTGACAGACACATGTAATTTTTTTAAATCATGTTATATACATATAATATGATGTTTATTTGTAGTTTTACCTTTGTTTCCAAGATTCAGCCGTCAATATTTTTTTTATATAAATGCGCGGTATATTGTCTCCTTCCAACCTAATGGTAAGCAAGAGAGGAACCCACATCACGATGACAACGGATTTGATTTCGTAATATCCTATCCATTAGCATCGCCATACTGGCCTGCATTATGCTTCTTCACGCACCTTAGAAGGAATTCATTGGACGGAGGAAACACATGAGCCGGCAACGAGGCCTATTTTTTAATGGTACGTCAAAGGTTAGAGTTAACAAACTTTTTGGTTTGCAATGGAATATTTTCCACGGTGAAGCGATAACTTCGTTGGCCGGCTCTTGTAGTTTTGTAAAGGCAAAGGGAAGGCGGGATAAGAGAAAACAGTTCCTCGGAACACTCACCGAGATAAAAACAATAAAAGACAGTCAATAAACCAATGTCTCTACGAAGTTGAAGGGGATCAAGGTTCTCAGTAACTTCTTCAACATTGATAATGCGCACAGCCCTTTGCTGTAACCAATCAAGACCATCCATAAGGTATTTGGCGGAACCGTCCCAGAGATACAAGCAGTAGTCCAGACAGGACTTGACTTGAGTCTTGTATAAAAGACAAAGCTGGTCCGGCGTGAGAAAACAACGCACTCTATTCAGGATCCCCTGTTTTTTGGATACTTATCAGATGAAACTCTCGATGTACTGATCTTAATTAAGGTTGCAGCGGATATCCATGCCAAGCATGCTTCCTTACTTTTAAGGCTGTTACGCAGGCAGAGGGGAGTACCCTGATGAATGGGGAGCGGAAGGAATTGGGATGTTTTTGTCGAAAATGCGCACTCTTGGGTTTTCTCGGCATTGAACTGGACCTGGTTATTTGAAACCCATTGGCTCATGAGGCTCAACACCCGATCCAGTTTAACGATAAAATTCTCCCGTACCTCCTCCATTACTGCGTTGCCAGCCGAAGTCCAACCAAGGTTTCTTCCATTGACCGTAATGTGATCAGCATAGCAATGTATGTTTCTAAGCAGTAGCATATCATTTATATGAAGATGGAAGAGGGTGGGCGATAAATACGCATAAACTGCGATATGCATCCGTCAGACACGATATGAATTTTACGTCACGCAGAAAGCCGGAAATCCAGTCACAAAGCCGTGTGGGTAGTCCATATGCCGTAAGCTTGGAAAAAAGAGCTTTGTGCCAGACCCGATCAAATGCCTCGGCAATTGTCTCCCCCCTGAGATGCGTCACATACGCTAGAAGATCAACCGTCGATCGTTTTGGCTTAAAGCCGTGTTGGAGATAATTAATTAAGGAGTGATCCTCTACGTAGCAGACCAACCGGTTATAGATAATTCGTTCCATGACTTTGAACAGCACTGAGGTCATGGCAATAAGGCGGTAGTTTGATGGGTCTAATCGGTCGAAAACTATGTACATGAAACAAATAATTGGCTACTTGACAGTTTTTGAAAAAGTAATGCAAAATGTGCGCCCGTTTATTTTATATCCCAAGCAATTCGATTTATCTGGAAAAAATGTAAATAACCAGAGAAAAATAAGATTTTGTGTAACACATTTAAAAAGCGCGCGAAAACGCCAAGTCTCGTCACTGTTGCAATAATGACGTCAACGTCCTAGACAACGAACCGATACGCATAGGAACAACTTAATTTAGATAAACGGAAAATGTTTCAATAAATTCTTAATACGATTAGAGACACAATAATTCAATTTAATCGGTAAAATAATCATTGTTTCGCCACATTAAAATAAATAATTTTCGCCGACAGCTGTCATTTCCGAATTGCAATGGTGGTTTCCGTTTCGGTTCTTTTGTTCCACAGATAAAAAAAGTAAAATTTATTTTACAAAAATAAAATACTAACTATGCTTTTAATTAAAAAATAAAAATGTAAAATTATTACTTAACTAATAAGCTAACGTATCTAACACTTTTCATATTTTATTGTTAACACTGTGTTAAGGCAACACTGAATCGCCCGCGCATCACGCCATCCGTGCCGCGCCCCGCGCTCCTCTCCGCAGCCGCCGCGGGCGCCCTCCGCGTTCCCCAAACGTCACCGCGCGCCCAAGCGCGCCTCGTTTACTTCCCACTACGGACTGCCGATGCGCGCACGCGTCCATCACCAGCACCGCCGAGCCTGCCCATCTCTCCGCGTCCATTGCATCATCGTCGTGCCTGCCCATTTCTTCGAGCCGGATGAAAGGAATTCTTCCGTGCACCCTGCAGTTGACCGTTGGACTACAAGAGTTGGCGTTACCTACAATTCCAACGAAAATCTTTGGTAGCAGTGACGAAACATCTAGAAGATTGCCACGTGGAGAGTTGTTGAACAACAACGAAAAATAAAACTAAGAGGATTGCATTACGGCGTCATCGTGTCACCGTCGCATCGGCGGAAGTACAAAATCTTGTGAGTTCGTTCCATGATACTACTTTTCCCATTCACGCTAGTTATCTACCTATTCAATTTTTGTTGCTAAAGTGCATAATTTCCAAAGGTTAAATACCTACCTATTCATTTTACACCGGTTTCCGCCATATGGATCGGTAAAAATATTACGTAGTTACAATACCTATTTTGAACTACATACAACCCTATTTACAACGATTCATTCTATTCTTTTTATATCCATTCATAAGATAGGTAACGGATTCCGCCATAGGACGTTACATACATAATCGTCGATTATCGCATTTGCTTAAAACATTACAAGAGTGTTTATTTCCATCCACACTTCAGCTGCCTTGTGTTCAGAGTTCCCCTGCCTTGTACCAATAATTTTTACGCTGCTTTTCTAACATAATAAAATTTACGTTCCAGAATATTCGATCGATCGATCGAGCGCATTTGAATTCAAACGCGGCGGCATCGGTTGCGTCGCGTTGCGTCCGCGTCAAGGTCACGCGCTCACCGCTTCGCTTGCGCACGCATCGCCTTTTCGCACGCTTACCCACTTATTCGATTTTCTGATTTCTGCTGCATTTAAAATTTAAGTATAATTCTTTCTTTTTTCTTTTTCTTTCTGTCTATTTTAAGCTTGAACACTGTTTAATTTGGTGTAAGGTTTGATTTAAAAGGTTTTCTATATTTCAGTGGATTTTTTAATTCAAATTAAAATGGATCTCAAAACATTGAAAAGGACTCGAGGTTCTTTCAAGGCAAAGTTAACTCTATTTAACCAATTTTTAGAAACAAGCCTCTCTTGTGACAAACTTAGCTCTTTACAAATTAGAGAATTAACAAATCGCCTCCAAATTTTAAAATCTATGTATAATGATTTTGATAGCAATCAAATTCACATAGAATCTTTATGCGAAATTCCAGATGACGAACTCAGAGAAAGAGAAAGCTTCGAGTGTGGTTTCCACGCAGCAGTCGCTAATGCGGAGGAGTTGTTGGGCAGGAACGCGAACATCTCCAGCGGGCACTCCTCGGCAGGCGATGATGGATCACAGGTGACGGGCTCTGGTACTGCTATCGCAACAGGGCCCCCTACATTAAAGTTACCTACAATACACTTACCTACCTTTTCCGGCCGTTATCATGATTGGTTAGGATTCCATGATTCGTACACATCTCTCATACATAACAATAATTCTATTCCAAAAATACACAAGTTTCATTACTTACGCGCTTCGTTAAAGGATAGTGCGGCTTTAATTATTCAATCTATTGATTTTTCTGCTGAAAATTATAATATAGCCTGGGAGTTGATTTGTGAAAGGTATAATAATAAAAGGCTTCTTATAAACAATCACATTAAGGCATTATTTGACATTGAAATTATCCATAAAGAATCATCAAGATCTTTAAGGAACCTGATTGATACCATCAATAAAAATCTAAGGTCATTAAAGGCGCTAAATTTGCCAATAGAGCATTGGGATGCTTTAATAATTCATATGGCTTCGGTCAAACTCGATTCTAGTAGCTCACGCAAGTGGGAAGAACAAATAAATCAATTCAAATCTATACCCACATTACAACAATTTAATGATTTTATAAGAGGATATGCTGATTTATTAGAAACAATGGAAATTAATCATAATAAACACCATAGACATAGTGATATTACTCATGTGCGACCTAAGACATTTATAGCATCACCAAGTAACATAAATCGTATTTCATGTCATTTTTGTAAAGGCAGCCATAACATTTATCAATGCCTCCGATTTAAATCTCTCCCAATTGAAAGTAGGATTTTAATAGTAAAGGAGTTAAAATTGTGCACTAATTGCTTAAGAAAGGGACATGATACAAATAAATGCACGTTAGGTCCTTGCAGAATTTGTTTTCAAAAGCACAATAGTTTATTGCATCTCGAAGAAAGGAGGAATTCTACCCCTTCTTCAGCATCTAAACAAGGTTCGACTAATAGTAATAGTAGCGTAGTACTAGCAACATCAAACAATAATTCCCAAGGTGAATCACCACAATCAAAATGTAACGATCATACTAATACCATAACACTGTCATGCACAAATCATAGTCAAGTTTTACTTTCAACCGTTCTCATAGGAGTCACTGATCATGAAGGTAACATTCACCAAGTTCGTGCTCTTTTAGACAATGGGAGCACTTCTAGTTTTGTCACAGAGAAATGTTTACACAAACTTAAACTTACAAGCCAAAAAACTCACGTCAGCATACAGGGACTACATAACCAGACTTCACAAATCACTAACAGATGCGAAGTTAATATTCATTCACTAGTTACCAAGGATTTTAGCAAGCAAATCACTTGTTTCATTGTACCATGCATTACCCAAATGTTACCTACTCACAAGGTAAATGTCCATTCACTTAACATTCCACAACACATCCAACTCGCAGACCCAGCGTTCCATACGCCAGCTGAGGTTGAGATGTTGCTCGGAGCCGACCTCTTTTGGGAGGTCCTAGGCAATAATACTATTTCTTTAGGGACAAATAAACCTAATCTAAATGAAACAAAATTAGGTTGGCTAGTTTCAGGTGTAAGCCTAACACACATACCAAACTCTAAGAAAGGTAGTTCATTCAAAAATAACTCATCCAATACAGTCCATTGCTATTTTTCAAATCATTTAGACACTGTGCTACAGAAGAAACTCGATCGCTATTTTGAGTGTGAATCATTCATTGATCCACCTCGTCTTGACAAAGACGAATTACAATGCGAAACCATTTTCGCCAATACTACAACTCGCCACCCAGATGGTCGCTTTGTAGTCAATATTCCATTAAAGTCACCCCCTGCAAATTTAGGAGATTCATATGAACAAGCACATGCTAGATTTCTTTCTTTAGAACGTAAATTTAGCCGAGATTTAAATTTTAAAATAAAATACATAGAATTTATGGACGAATACCTACAGTTAGGTCACATGTCAGAAGTCACTGAATTTCATAAAGGCCAGAGTACCTATTATTTGCCGCATCATGGTGTTTTAAAGGAAACCAGCTTATCAACAAAGCTTAGGCCAGTTTTTGATGCATCTGCACCTACTACATCAGGCTATTCTTTAAATGATATTCAGCTCATTGGTCCCACAGTGCAAGATGACCTAATTAGTATTTTGCTTCGTTTCAGACAACATAAGTACGTAGTTACCGCAGACATAGAAAAAATGTACCGTATGGTGCTTATAAATCCAGAACATAGGCCCCTGCAACGCATACTGTGGAGATCAGACCCTACAGATAAAATAAAGGTTTATGAATTAAATACCGTCACGTACGGCACCGCGTCAGCACCGTACTTAGCCACTAAATGTCTGTCACAATTAGGAGATGATTACCTTAATGATCCAATCACACAAAACACAAAACAAACCCAAGTTCACACACTAACTGGTACAACAATATTACATGACTTTTACATAGATGATCTCGTCAGTGGTTCGGATAAACCCTTATTGCTTACAGCAATTTGCAAGGAAATTACAAACCAATTAAAAAAGGCTCACTTCCACCTTCGTAAATGGCGATCTAATGACGAGAGTATTCTTCAAAATATTCCTACATTTAGTAAATCGAATGACGATCTTCTATTTACTCTAAATAATGAGGAAATCACTAAAACTTTAGGTATTTTATGGGACAATAAAAATGATAAGTTGTTATTTGCGTCGTTGCCAGTAACAGATCAAAATGCACCGAACCAAACCAAACGGTCTATTTTATCTAAAATAGCTCAAATATTCGATCCGTTAGGACTAATAAACCCTTGCCTACTACAGGCTAAAATTCTTTTACAGAAATTATGGGCCAATAACATTGCGTGGGATGATACAATTTCCCCAGAATTCCATAAACAATGGCATAATTTTCTTAAGTATTTACCCTATCTTGAGAACATTCAGATACCACGACACGTTATATGTGACTTGCCGGTAAGAATAGAACTTCATGTTTTCAGTGACGCCTCTTTACATGCATACTCAGCATGTGTATACATCCGTAGTATTTCTACTACCGGTTCTGTTAGCGTTCACCTTTTGGTTGCCAAAACTCGAGTTGCACCATTTAAGAAAAATATTACCATCCCTAGATTAGAACTGTGTGGTGCTGTTTTAGCAATGCGCTTGGCAAAAAAGGTAAAGGCTTCACTCAGACTTCATATAGACACAGAAACCTATTGGTCCGATTCAACCATAGTTTTATGTTGGATTAAAATGTCTAAATCAAAATTAAAACAATATGTATATAACAGAGTAACTGAAATAACGAATAATACATTACCCACAAACTGGTACCATGTACCCACTTCTATGAACCCAGCTGACATAGGATCCCGGGGCTCAAACCCAGAACAATTGCATAATAATAAATTATGGTTTAATGGACCAGAATTTCTGCATCACATCTCCATACACAGTCCTCCTCAACCACTCAACAACAATACAGATACACTGCCAGAACTGAAATTACTTTGTCATGTAGTAAGTGAATCAGCTGATTATGTAAAACGTCATTCTACCTTTTCTAAATTGCAACGTATCATGGCTTATGTCTTAAGATTTATACATAACTGTCGCTTTCCAATCAATAAAAATAATGGTCATTTAAAAATAAGCGAAATAAATAACTCTCTTATTGTTTTATGTATAATTGTTCAAAGGGAAATTTTTACTAAACAATATTCGGTACTTAAAAATAATGATTGTTTGTCCCCCAAGGATCAGTTGATAAATTTAAACCCTATGGTTGATAGTGTCGGTACAATGAGAGTCGGTGGCAGATTAACAAACTCCAACCTCTCATATGATAGTAAACACCCAATTTTATTGCATGCAAACCATCACATTACACAAATATTAGTTCAACATTACCATAGGGTACTCCTACACGCTGGTCCTCAGCTCATGTTATCCACCTTAAGACAAAGATTCTGGATTGTTGGTGGCCGTAACCTAGTCAGAAAGGTTGCACGCAATTGTATAACATGTTGTAGATTTATTAGAAACAGAAAAAATTTATCTCCCCTTGCGGTGCGGGAATTGAACCCACGACCTTCACGTATCGCGCGTGCTGCTCTTACCAACTGAGCTAACCGCAAGTTATTGTAGGCGATGAAATTTTTCTGCTGTATCAACCGTGGGTTCAATTCCCGCACCGCAAGGGGAGATAAAATTTTTCTGTTTCTAATATTTAAAGTTCGCTAGTACGGCGTATAGTACTATAAAAATAATAAAATCGATGTTGTAGATTTTCTAATAAAGGTATCCAACCCATAATGGGCAATCTCCCTAAGGAGAGACTACACGCTGACTTCCCATTCCAGAATACAGCTGTTGATTACGCTGGGCCAATCATGATAGCGGATAAAAAAGGACGTGGTTCAAAATTATTAAAGGCTTACATATGTGTATTTGTTTGCCTAGCAGTGCGAGCGGTCCATATTGAGCTTGTCACCGAGCTAAGTACTAATGGGTTTCTGGCCTGTTTAAATAGATTCATCGCCCGTCGAGGTAGGCCTGAAAAGATTTTTTCCGATAATGGAAGAAATTTTGTTGGAGCTTCTAATGAGCTAGCAAATTTTTTGAATTCAAAATCCAATGAAATTTCATCTTATGCAGCAGAAAATCAATTAGAATTTAAATTCTCTCCCGCCTACAGTCCCCACTTTAATGGTTTGGTCGAAGGATGCGTAAGGTCGATCAAATATCATTTAAAACGAGTTATCGGTCTAACTAATTTAACGTACGAAGAAATGACGACATTGTTGGTACAGGTAGAAGCAATTTTGAACTCCAGGCCGCTTACTCCCTTTACCTCAGATCCTTCAGATCTAACTGCACTTACCCCCTCACATTTTCTCATGGGACGAACGATCTTGATGACTGCTCCGCAGGTGCACGACGAGGAACAGAATAAAAACATTTCTACTCTTACGAGATATAAAAGAGTAGAGCACCTTAAGGCACAATTTTGGCAAAGATTTAACAAAGAATATATTTCAGAGCTGCAAAAAAGAAACAAGTGGCGATGCAACTCGTCCGAAGGGCTACGCCTGCATCAAATGGTGGTGGTCAAGGATGACCGCCTGCCACCCAACAGATGGCTTCTGGGACGCATCAGTCACGTTTACCCGGGCACCGACGGTGTCACTCGCGTCGTAGATGTCATCACATCATCGGGAACTCTACGAAGAGCCTACAATCGCCTCATCCCTCTACCACTATTGGAACCAGATGTTCCAACGCCCCGGGAGCATGTTAAGGCAACACTGAATCGCCCGCGCATCACGCCATCCGTGCCGCGCCCCGCGCTCCTCTCCGCAGCCGCCGCGGGCGCCCTCCGCGTTCCCCAAACGTCACCGCGCGCCCAAGCGCGCCTCGTTCACTTCCCACTACGGACTGCCGACGCGCGCACGCGTCCATCACCAGCACCGCCGAGCCTGCCCATCTCTCCGCGTCCATTGCATCATCGTCGTGCCTGCCCACACTGTCAAGTAGCCAATTCCCGAAGAAAATCATAGCTGTTATTATCCTCAAAATTTAAACAATGAATAAGTGTATAAAAAGAGTATAAAAGTAAGTAATAACCTAATGCGAACATAATTACAAATGTTTTTTGCCTGGAATTATTAAAAACTTAAGCGAATAAATCGTTTTTTTCTCTCAGGTGAAACCCAATAAGTCGGCACCCTGTACCAAAAAAAAATTTTTTACAGCAAAACTGTAAGCACTAGAAGTAAAATAAATATGAAAACTAAATCTTTATGAAATATCATTACTAATAAAACTCAAAATTGTGGACATTTACTTATTAAAATGCACTTTTACTGTTTACAAACCTTTAACATCGATTATCTCAGAAGTATGTTTTTGGCACTTATCGGGTTTGACCAGGGAACCCTCGATATATACTTAGTGGCGACGAAAACTCTGACATCGCGATGTAGGATCGATGTCAAGCATTACGTATGGAGCGTTGTCTACTACGCCAATTCTGCTGACGCTGTATTTGTGTCGACTTGTAGGTCATGTCGTAGGTCGGCACATATTTATACGCATTTAAATTCATTTTCATAAAAAAACAAATAGACAAATTAAGTAAATGGATTCATTAATTAACATATTCATGATCACTTTTATAAATAACGGTGATAATGGTGACACCCACTTGTGTGGCACCCGTGCCTTAGTCTGATAAAAGTCATATTTATATCTTAAAGCCTGTTTACATAATCCCAAGCCTTAGTTTTAATATGAAATATTCATTTAAGCTGTATCATTGTTATCCACAAAATCCATACAAGCATTTGAGATCCTTCAAAAAATATGGGTCATTGAAATGAAAGCCATCATAACTTGAACTCTCTGAATCCTTTGTGAGTCGCGTTTCTTTGGTGCAATACAAGCGTTGGGTGAGGAGTGAGGGTCCAATTATGTTGGTCAAGTTTTGTATTGAATTACGAATAGTTTGTGTTGTATAAGTTGCTATTCGTTTGATGCGCGTGGTGTTATTAAAATGTTCTCTGCTTTATCCAGTGAATAAATTTATTTCATGATTTGCATTGTATCTCTTAGTGCTTGTAATAACTGTTAATAGGTAAGTATCTATTAATGACCAGTTCCAATGTTTGAAAAACTATCCGTTCCAGTTACCGATAGTAATAAATTATACGAGGCGTAAGCTAAAAACGACTGACGGACGACTGATGAGAGCTGATAAGAAAAGTAAATTTGAAATTAGTGTTTAAGTTCGCCATCAAGAAAAAATGGCGGCTGAAAGACAATGTCACATGTTTATGTTTTAGTGTCAACAGATGGCGTTAGTCCAAATTACTATTTTTGAAAGCTGAATCGCGGTGACACTGTATTGTTGATAAGTAGGGGTGTCGACGAGGGCCCGCGACGCGATCCCCACTAGTAGTAGGTACCTAAGAATCTCGAAACGTGTCGAGTCTTGTCTGTCCCCAAAAACTTAGAATAGTTATTACTCTCAACAACGGCCCGAGCCGAGGTTCGAGTTCCACTATGGAACGCCCTCTGGCAGTTGTTTAACTTATTAGGGGTGAGAGCCTTCCGCTCCCCCGCAAGCTCGGTGAAGATGAAAAGGCCATCTGAGGCCATCATCACATGTCCTTTAGAAAAAAAAAAAAAAGGGGTGTGAGCCCTCCGCTCCCCCGCAAGCCCGGTGAAGATGAAAAGGCCATCTGCGGCCATCATCAATTGTCAATTAGGAAAAAAAAAAAAAAGGGGTGTGAGCCCTCCGCTCCCCCGCAAGCCCGGTGAAGATGAAAAGGCCATCTGCGGCCATCATCAATTGTCAATTAGGAAAAAAAAAAAAAAAAGGGGTGTGAGCCCTCCGCTCCCCCGCAAGCCCGGTGAAGATGAAAAGGCCATCTGCGGCCATCATCAATTGTCAATTAGGAAAAAAAAAAAAAAGGGGTGTGAGCCCTCCGCTCCCCCGCAGGCCCGGTGAAGATGAAAAGGCCATCTGCGGCCATCATCAATAGTCAGATAGGAATACGTTACAATATGTATATTGCTTTTTATTGCTTAAAGCTTGTTTCTTTTCCCTCCATGTCACCTCGTAGCGGGGTAAACAATTAGAATTAACTACTCGTAGAAAAATGGTTAGTCATTTTTTGACACATAACGAATCGTAAAATATTGGATCCAAGCATTATTTGAAAACATAAGGAGCAATTATGACAATGATCCCTTTATTTTATTGCAAAAGGTTTATTTTATTGTTTTATGTCCCAGTGCTATAGTTAATTTGATGATTTAATTATTTGACAGGACTTTATTATGCTCACTGACACGTCACTAGGCTGGTGGCACTATGTGGCGGGTCGTTACATTCAATGTAGTTGAGTAAAGCAATGGCTGGCACATACGTCATGCTTGTGAACAGGTGCCTCAGGGTAATGGTCTACTCCAGCTTACCTCTCAAAAGTAAATACTAAATGTTTCTTCACGGATTAGAACAGTACTATATTACTTGGTCCAAAATGATGTGATCAATCTACTAAGTTCACAGATTGGTATCTTCTCGGTAGATATAGGCCGATCCATCTGAGCCATCCCTGCCTCGCACTTGAGACCGCAAGTGCAATGCTAACTGTGGTGCCCTCACACACACAGCCAGCTGGTCTCCTCGAGGAAAATTGGTGCGCACGTACTGACGGAATCAGTTTCCTGCTGAAATTTCCCCATATTCTTTTATCTTTATTTCATATCTTCATATCTTTATTTGGCGAACTCCGTAGCCGAGAGGCGAGCGGGCCGGACTTTGGTTCGCGCCATCTCTGAGGTCCCGGGTTCGAACCCCGGTCGGCTCAATATGGGGAACGAACTTTTCTATATTGTCTCAGATCTGGGTGTTGTGGTACCGTCGTTGTTTCTGATTTCTGTAACACAAGTGCTTAAGCTACTTACAGAATCAGAGCAATGTATGTGATGGTGTCCAATATGTATTTATTTATTTATTCTCTTTTCTTTTAAAAAGTCGTGATACCCCCTTTTCCCTCTTTATCTAACTAGCGGCTCGCTGCGGTTTTGGCTGCTGTCCCCGTTTTTTCCACATTCTCCACTAATTCTTCACTCCTAGTTGGTTGCAGCGTGATGATATGTAGCTTAAAGCCTACCTCGATAAATTGACTACTCAACACAATAAGATTTTTCTATTCGAACCTGTAGTTCCTGAGATTAACGCTTTCAAACAAACATACAAACAAACAAACTTCTCAGCATTATAATATTGGTATAAATATTAAATGAGTGAAATATAGGTAAGGTAAATAAGGTAGTTTCATTTGCTTTATATAGAGACTATTCATAAGTATTACTAATGTAATTTATGTGAATAAAAAATATTGACTTTGACTTTGATAGATATATGCATTTACTTACTTTTCAATGCAAAAACTTCTACCTGTTTCTCGATATCTACTATTTCCTCTATCTAGTTGTCTGAAAGAGATTGCTTTACTAGCTAGACTAGACCGCCTAAATTGTACTTAATTATAGATAGATAGATAGATAGATATACTTTATTGCACAAAACTTTACAGAAATAGGTTTTACAGATTGATTATAATACAATTTAGGCGGTCTTATCGCTAGAAAGCGATCTCTTCCAGACAACCTTAAGGTAGAGGAAATAGTAGATGGCGAGAAATGGGTACGGCCGTGCAACATTAATAAAGTTTTATTTCTTGAATTATATTCATAGAATAGCATAATTGTACTTAATTATGTCTGTAAAACCAATTTCTGTAAAATTGTCTGTGCAATAAAGTGTATCCATCTATCTATCTGCTATCAATATTTACAGTTCTGCGCCTCTACATATATGTATGTCGATGCGCGTACAATACCGCGTATCTACCGTTTGCCATAAAGATTAATTTTGTCTGCTATTTCATATTATTTCAATTCAAATTGGAACTTACGGAAAAATGTACTTACGCGCTATTGCACGCGCGTCGACGTATTTTTATTATGCTGAGCTATTTCTACTTCATTTCAAAGAACAAATACACAGACACTCTATTTAATAACGTAGTTGTATCCAGCAAGCTTCGCAATGCGATACGATTCGTTGTTCTGACAAAGGCGACCACATAATAGTGTTGTCTACTGTCTAGTATATCGATAGATTCTCGTGTATTATGTTTTTATTTTATTTTTTAGATTACTTATGCACTTTGTCACTATTACCGCACCCATAAACTAACTCTCCGCATGACCCAAAGGTTGACTGGTAGAGAATGCCCATTGCATTAAGTCCACCTGTTGTACTGTTTTTTGTGCAATAAAGTTTTTAAATAAATAAATAAAATAGATGACATCGATAAATAATCTGGACTTATATTATAAAACACTAAGTTTCAAACACTTATCCTACTTATTAATATAATTATTATTTTTATAATTATAAGTATGATATGTATATATGAGTTTATCATGTAATACTAAGAATGTAATCTTAAAATAAAAACTCAATTTATGTTGCACGGCCGTACCCATTTCTCGCTATCTACTATTTTCTCTACCTTAAGGTTGTCTGGAAAAGATAGCTTCCTAGCGGTACCTCCGCCTAAATTGTACAAAAATTAATATGTAAAACCTATCTTTGTAAAGTTTTTGTGCAATAAAGTATATCTATCTATTTTTTTTATTGCACTTCAAGATTGACCTCATCCCACCTGATTGTTATTTGGCTGCGGTCTTCCGTAAGGCGGAGCTATTTCACCAGTCGGGCTGCTCCAGTTCGAGCGATAAATCGCTATGCCCTATCTCTCTTAAAAACTAAAGCTTATGCACTTTTTCACTATTACCGCACGTATAAACAAACTCCCTGCATGACCCATGGATTAATTGGTAGATAATGCCTCTAGCATTAAGTCCACTGGTTTTTCTTTTTGTGTAAATAAGTTTTTAAAATAAATAAGAAGTGGGGTAGTTCTCAACATTTTTAATTTGTAGTTTTATCAGCTGCCCTTATTCGCGGGGAGCTTTTGTCGCTGCAAAAGTTCAGCGAAACTTTTTCGTTTTGTAAAGACAGCTGCGACTGAGATTTCAATTAATTGCCCTCTATGTCGAGTTATCTTAACTCTTTGTTATTAATAAAGCGACTAATTAAACTAGCTTTGAATATTCTTTTGTTAGGTCATTAATTTAGCGTCCGTTATTAAATTGTAAATAACCCAGAATAGGGTGGCCCAAGATAGACGAGAATGGAAAAGGTTGGAAGAGGCCTTTGCCGACTGGCAAAAAGACCTACAAAAAGTCATCAAATACTAGAAAATAGATTAAGACTAGTTGAAAAAAAATACCTTGTCAATAGTTATTAAGATGGTCTGAATAAAGGGCTTATTATTATTATTATAATTAAATTGTATTTCCTTAGGGATTGTTTTTGAACTTGCCTACGCGTACATATAGCTACACTGTTGCCTGCTACTTCACCCAGGTTATCATATAAATGAATCCCTATTTTCGTAGGTCACGCCATCACGCGTCAACGGCTGGACCAATAAGGGGGAGGTTCTCAATTCGACCGTATATATATTACTAGCTGTGCCCGCGACTTCGTTCGCGTGGACTACATCCTTTCATGATCTGTTTTATTCCTATCATCCCTAATATTCGAAACAAAAAGTAGTCTCTATTTTAATAGCGCTATATTTGTGCCAACTTTCATATCTCTAACTTAAAAAATAAACATTTTCCCATATAAACTTTCAAAGGTGGCATTACACCCCACCCCCTTACTTTCTAACAAAAAGTAGCCTATGTCCGTTCTTGAGGTTCAACGTATACCTATGCCAAATTTCATCAAAATCAGTTGAGAGGTTTAAGCGGGAAAGCGTAACAGACAGACAGACAGTTACTTTCGCATTTATAATATTAGTAGGGATGGAATAAATTTAATACCTGTTCCTTTCATGACACGATTTTGTAACAGCTAATATTCATTGGGCCATGAAATTTGTCCTCGAAGAGAAAATTAAAATTTCCCTTTCATTTTATGTATTCAAATACGAAACTTTTGTTATAGAAGAAGTTTATGTTCGCAAGGGGAATACCTAAAGACAAATTAGTTCCAATTGAGTTGTGTTGTGGGAAAATGATATTACACATGCTACATAGATGTAGCTTCATTTGCTTTATATAGAGACTATTCATAAGTATTACTAATGTAATCTATATGAATAAAAAAGATTGACTTTGACTTTGATAGATAGATAGATAGATATACTTTATTGCACAAGAACTTTATTATTAAAATGTATTCAAAACTTTTTAAAAAGGTTTGCGCAATAGCCAAATCAAATTTTTTTAAGGAAAAAATTAAGAAATCGACTAATAAAATAAAGGCCACTTGGAACATTATTAACAAAGAGACTTGTAAAAATAAAACTCGAGAAAACAAGTTCTCTCTTAAAATTAACGAAAATACAATTGATTCTGACAATGAAGTGGCCAATGCATTTGAAACATATTTCTCGAAAATTCCTACAGTTACTACTAGTGGAATAAATTCTAGCCCGCATCTTGCTCAATCTCTCCTCCAGTCTAATGTATGTGAATGTCTAACCTCCTTCAGCTTTACTCACATTAATCATCATGAAATTGTTAAAACATTCAAAGAGTTAAACATTAAAAAGACTGAGGATTTATGGGGGATTTCTTTAGAGATAATAAAAAGTATTATTACTACTATTGCCCCTCATCTAGCTTACATATTTAATAAGTGCATAGATCTGGGTCAGTTTCCCAATCTAATGAAATTTAGTAAAATCATTCCCCTTTTTAAGTCAGGGGTAAAAAGTGACCCTTCTAACTTTCGACCCATCTCCATACTACCAGCACTCAGTAAAATCTTTGAGAAAATTATATACAATCAATTAATAACACATTTTAATGAAAACGATCTACTACACAACAAACAATTTGGCTTCACCAAAGGTAGATCGACCACTGATGCCGGAGTGGCACTCGTCAAACATATATTGGATGCGTGGGAGAGAAAGCAGGATGTCATTGGTATTTTCTGCGACTTGTCAAAGGCGTTTGATTGTGTCAATCATGAAACCTTGCTTTTGAAGTTGCAACATTACGGTGTCTCAAGTCCTGCTATATCTTTAATCCAATCTTATTTAACTGGCAGAATACAAAAAGTTAATGTTAACGGAATCATTTCTTCTGGCGCACCACTAGTCATGGGAGTGCCCCAGGGTTCTATATTAGGACCTCTTCTCTTTTTGATTTATATAAATGATCTTCCTCACTTTGCCAAAAGTCTATGTGAGATTGTGTTGTTTGCAGATGATACATCTCTGATTTTCAAAGTTGACAGGCATAAGCAATCCTATGACGATGTAAATAATACGCTCTCACAAGTTTTGCATTGGTTTACTACAAATAACCTCGTCCTCAATGCAAAAAAGACTAAATGCATTAAATTTACAATGCCAAATGTAAGGCAAATAAAATCTGATATAGTTATGAATAATAAATAATAATAAATAATAAATGCGCCAGACAATCACACCAATCACCTGGTCTCAAACTAAGGTTTTCCCTTGTACTATGAGTACCAGACGACGGATACTAACTGGGGGCGTCATCCCAGCACACCCAGACTCAAGTCAATTTAGAAAAGTTCGTTTTCCAAATTGACCCGACCGGGAATCGAACCCGGGACCTTTCGCGCTTTGGCCGCCTACCTTAGCCACTGCACCACCGAGGTCGTCGGTGACATGAATAATGAACAAATCGAAGTCATAAATACAACAACTTTTTTAGGAATCACTATAGATTCGAGGCTACAATGGGGTCCTCATATATGTGCTCTGGCAGGAAGACTTAGTTCTGCCGCATATGCAGTTAGAAAAATTAGGCATCTTACTGATGTTGAAACGGCGAGACTAGTTTATTTCAGCTATTTTCATAGTTTAATGTCATACGGTCTATTGCTGTGGGGCTCAGCTTCTGACATACAAACTATATTTGTATTACAGAAGAGAGCTATTCGATCTATTTACGGCCTTAGATCGCGTGATTCACTTAAAGAATTATTTAAAGAAATTAATATTTTAACTGTAGCCTCCCAATTCATCTTTGATTGCATCATGTATGTACGTAAAAATCTTCATTTGTTCTATAAGAAATCCGACACACATAATTTTAACACAAGAAATAAACATAAGCTCGCTATTTCAAACCATAGGCTTCGTAAAACCAGTAGAACATTCGTGGGATTAAGTATAAACATATTCAACAAGTTACCGCAATGTATTGTTGATTTACCTACGCATAGATTTAAGATCCATATTAAATCATGTTTAATGCGAAAAGGATACTATAAACTTGATGAATATTTAAACGATAAACATATATGGACATGATTGTCTGTTCGCTCGCACACCATAGTTTTTAAGTTCTCTAGCTCTAAACATTGTAAAGATTAGGATAACTACTGAGTTTCTTGCCGGATTCTTCTCGGTAGGATTAGGTTCCGAACCGGCTATAGCTTCAATTTTGGTTTGTATTCATTCTGACGATGCATAAGTGTTACTTGTAACCTACATGAATAAATGAATTGACTTTGACTTTGACTTTGACTTTGACTTTACAGAAATAGGTTTTACAGATTAATTATAGTACAATTTAGGTGGTCTTATAGCTAGGAAGCGATCTCTTCCATACAACCTTAAGGTAGAGGAAATAGTTTAAAAGAGGCAGGGCAAAGCGATTTATCGCTCGAACTGGAGCAGCCCGACTGGTGAAATACCTCCACCTTACAGAAGACCGCAGCCAAATAACAATCACTCCGGTGTTATGTTCCTGCGTGTGAGTAAGGTTTCCAGAGCTCTTGTGGGGTGCTACATTAGTAGCAGGGGTCAAGCCTTCAATGTAAGGGCGACAAGTCCAGTAACAGTTGTACTATGCTATACTTTTCGCCCTTAAGCTAGGAACTCATTACCACTTAACATCAGGTGGGATGAGGTCAATCTTGGAGTGCATTATAAAAAAAAAAGCTAGCGAGAAATGGGTATGGCCTTGCAACGTAAACAGGGTACATACATTTCATTATACATTTTAAGTGGTATAATTACTGGTTGGCTAATACTGTTTATTGATATCAAGCTAAAAATAGTCCTAAAATCGCATTTTGTTGAATGGGAGCCTACCTGTGATCCCCTCCCGCCTTTTTTATTGATTTTATATTATTTTTATGAATTTAAAGATAATATAAAATTAAATACTATATAAAAAGACGACCTCCGTAGCCGAGAGGCGAGCGTGCTGGACTTTGGCGTCGCGCCACCTCTGAGGTCCCGGCTTCAAACCCCGGTCGGGTCAATATGGGAAACGAACTTTTCTATATTGTCTCGGGTCTGGGTGTTGTGGTACCGTCGTTGTTTCTGATTTCTGTAACACAAGTGCATAAGCTACTTAACACAGAATCAGAGCAATGTATGAGATGTTGTCCAAATATTTATATTCATTTTAAAAATTTAATCAACTACCTGTCACCGTTATTAGTATCCAGCAAAAAACCGCGTTTGTTGTATCGGAGCCCCCCTTAAATAAATTATTGTATTTTGTTTTTAATACTTGTCGTTATAGGTAGTGGCAACAGACATACATAATCTGTGAAAAGTTCAACTCTCTAGATATCACAGTTCTTGAGATACAGCCTGGTGACAGACATACGTCGGTGGCGCAGTGGCTAAGTTAGGCGACCAAAGCGCGAAAGGCCCCGGGTTCGATTCCCGGTCGGGTCAATTTGGAAAACGAACTTTTCTAAATTGACTTGGGTCTAGGTGAACTGGGTGACGCCCCCAGTTAGTATCCGTCGTCTGGTACTCATAGTACAAGGGAAAACCTTAGTTTGAGACCAGGTGATTGGTGTGATTGTCTGGCGCATTTATTTATTTATTTATACCGACGGACAGACAGACAGTGAAATCTTAGTAATAGGGTCCCGTTTTTACCCTACAGGTACGGAACATTAAAAAAGGGTTTTACGATATAAGTTAACATAGCTACGTAGATTTTGTGAACCCTTCTAATCTTCTGTTTACTTATTAATTTTGTGTTAAATCGCTAATCTTTAAGTCGCTAATCGGATTACGAGACCCTTGGGGGTTCTACTGGCAACCCACTCTGATTTGGTTAATAAAATTGAATACATCCCTACTAATATTGTAAATGCGAAAGTAACTCTGTCTGCCTGTTACGCTTACCCGCTTAAACCTCTCAATCGATTTTGATGAAATTTTGTATAGGTATACGTTGAACTTCAAGAACGGACATGGCTACTTTTTGTTAGAAAATAAGGGGGGAATTGGGGTAATAGCACCTTTGAAAGTTTATATGGGCAAATGTTTATTTTTAAGATAGAGATATAAAATAAAAGACTACTTTTTGTTTCGAATATAAGGGGGTAAAACTGACCATGCAAGGATGTAGTCCACGCGAACGAAGTCGTGGGCACAGCTAGTCTGTAAAAATGTAGAGATTTATTTGTCACCATAATCTGTATTAAAATTCATACTACTTTTCTTCGTCTGAAAACCTATGCTAGGTTCTGATCTGATACCATAGAATATGCGTATCCTTACTAATATTATAAATCGGAAAGTGAGTTTGTTTGTTTGTTTGTTCCGCTTTCACGCCGTAACTACTGAACCGGTTGCTTTGAAATTTTGCAGACGTAAAGTTAGAAGTCCGGATTAAATAATAGGGTACTTTTTATCCCGGAAAAAAAATTATATTCCTGAGGGAAAACAAAAATATTGTTTGCTTGATGGATGGATTGGAGATGAGGTATGCGATAGAACCTAACCTAACATAAATATAAGTGAGCCATTTGGGCTTAGACGTCTTGTGGCTCAGTTTGTATTTCTGTCTGCAATTATCTCTCATATATTAAGTAGTATTTAGCAATGCCGATTTCAAATTTTATATTAATGAATTAAACATAAGAGGTATCAAATAAGTACATTTACCATATATTTTAATAATCAATTCACAATGAAATTATACAGTACTAAAATTAAAATACATTTTTTGATATTGTAGGATTTTAGACACCAAATTGAAATTGCAAACAAGAATAAAATTACAAACGCCATTTTTATCAATTAAAACAAAATAGGTATCTGTTGTATCCCTGATATACGTTTTTTTAATTTCAAACTGGTTTTTTATTTTTTTTAAGTGTCAACAAATGCTTCGTAACTTTTTTTTATCGTCAGCAAAACGCAATGTATTCCCCCATATTTTTACTACATTTTAGTAACAAAACGCACGCCCAAAGCGGGAGCACACTGCGGCGCGCTGCGGAGACGCGATCGACCCAAATTCGTTTACTAGAGCGAGTGTACTTGCTTAGGCAACTCTTATAAATACTTGACTGAACAAAAAACATGGCAATCCCTATTAGATATGATTACTGGATAGGGAAAAAATGGTTCCATACAGGTTAGATTTCTAAAAAACAGTGATTTAAAAAAAAAATGAATACAATGTCTATGATGATCTCTAATGGGGATGATCACTCGGTAAAAACAATGATTCTATTAAATCCATCTGTTATATTTCCAAAACATAATGAAAACATATTTGCTTCAACAAATAAAGGAAAATTTCATTGAGGTGTGTTAAGAGAGGTAGAGCATAGCGATTCATCGCTTGAACTGGAGCAGCCCGATTGGTGAAGTACCTCCACCTTACAGAAGACCGCAGCTAAATAACAATCACTTCTGTGTTGTTGTGTTCCTGCGTGTGAGTAAGGTTTCCAGAGCTCTTGGGGGATGCTACATTAGTAACAGAGGTCAAGCCTTTAAGGTAAGGGCGACCAGTCAAAAAACGTCAATGTCTCGTATCTAAATAGTTACTTACTTAAAAAAAGATTATGTGTTACATTTTCGTCTGCCTAAGTGATAATATATTTTTATAAATAAATACATTAAGTATCTTCCTTTTACTTATTTAGATGTTAGAACATCATAAACACCGAACAAAACTACAAAACCGATTTGAAAAAGTATTTTAAATATGCATTGGAGAAAGAAAGGAGGTATGGGGAAATAGGTGACAAAGTAAGGAGAAAGTAAATGGATACTACCATTTCTGAAGACTTAAGACGAGTTGACAGTAGATCAAGAAGCCGGTTTAGGGGTGAGAACATTCCGCTTCCCCGCAAGCTCGTTGAAGATGAAAATGTCATTCTGTGGCCATCATCTATAGTCAGTTAGGAAAAAAACGTGGAGCCGGAATCATATTCTTGTATACCCTTCACAAATCATCAGATTGGGAATTGCTATCGGTATCCTCTGACTTGCAATTAATTCTATCAAATAATTGAATGGTAAAGTCCATTGAAAATCTTAAATCTCTTATGAGATAAATATGGTAACGCGGTTTTCAGGTTTGCAATCTAGTATGAGCTAGTTTATCGTGAAGTACTATAAAAATAAATAAATAAATAATAATAATAAATAAATGCGCCAGACCTGGTCTCACCTGGTCTCAAACTAAGGGTTTCCCTTGTACTATGAGCACCAGACGACGGATACTAACTGGGGGTGTCATCCCAGCACACCAAGATTCAGGTCAATTTAGAAAAGTTATTTTTCCAAATCGACCCAACCCGGGACTACTGTTGTGTTCGATGAACATCGATGTTGCTGTACGAAAAACATCGGAACATCGATGTTAGCGAAATTGATCATCGATGTTGATTCACGCACGATAGATCCATTAATACATGTGTGGTCAATATCTAAATGCGTTTATATTATAGTGTCATTTGAAAAGTTCATTCACCAGCCGTTCCCTTCGTTCGTTCTTCGCCGTCTCGCTCATTCTCTCTCACTTTATCATAATTTTATGTTTCTTGGATGAGCGAACGCACTCCATTAATCGGCTCAATGTCATATTACAACAGACGAATTAATATTATATTTTACTTTGGTGACATTTCTCAGTGAAAAAATTGTCGATGTTATCGAACATCGATGTTCGGTTTATGATAAATATCGAAAATCGATGTTTCGCTTTTGATTATGATATCGATGTCAACATCGATGTTTTTCTAACATCGATCATCCCTACCCGGGACCTTTCACGCTTTGGCCACCTACCTTAGCCACTGCGCCACCGAGGTCGTCGAAAAAATATATTAAGATGCAAAGATATATTCGATTCTGTTTGTTCAAAATATTTAAATTATTGCTTCATCTATCTCATAATATCATAATTGTAAAAAATATTTAGAAATTAGTTTAGAACAAAAACAAATTTACTCGTGCTGCGTTTTATCGCATAGTACTGCCCTGTTCTAGTCCAGTCCACTTGCCAGGCAAGTAAACTTGACCACCCAAACGTATACCGATCTGCAGATATTAATACCAGTTCAGGAAATAAGACAAATAGATCTAATGGCACACAGCTTTAAGGAACACAGTCCCTTATCTATCTTATCTAATCGTAGCATAGGAAATTGTATATTCAGTCCAAAGCATTATGTATATGTCACCGTAAGATTGTAAAAATCGTTAGATTACAATCTACCTCGCGGGATTGTAAACTGTCGACAGATTGTGAACCGTAACTGGGGATTGCAATTTAACGGATTATTTTTCGCTTTATTGTAATCTATCGAAGTGAAATCGTTAAATTACAATCTGTTAGGCGTCAAACTGTCAACTGTCCGAAAGCTCTTCCTGGTTGGTCGGTTTATTGTATGAGCGACCAATCACGACAAGCCTTTTTATGTCCGCGTAAAGTTAGGAATGAAATTCAATTCAAATCATTTCTTTTATTTAAAGAAATAGAGATGTCTTTTAAATAAAATAAATGCACTTCAAAAAATCTTTAAGTATTTATTTACTATTTACTAGGTAATCAATAATCCTGACATACGTTGAGAAATAATTGTACCGAAATATTTATTCTTCAAACACTCAAAATTATAATTGAAAATTACAATAAAATGAAACAATTATTTTGTCTTTTACCACAAATTAAAATTGGAAAATATTAAGAAACTTTAATAAAAAAATATTTAGTCCTTTAGACATACCATAAATTAATAAAAACAACAAACGAAATAACAAACAAATATGGCGAATGACGGGGCGGCGAGGGGCACATAACTCTCAACCAATCAGCGCGCGAGATGCATTTCGTTCTACGTCAGTTCACAATTTGACCGATTCCCATCGATAGATTACAATATAACGAAAAATAATGCGTTAAATTGCAATCATAATGTTACGGTTCACAATCTGTCGACAGTTTACAATCTCGCGAGATAGATTGTAATCTAACGATTTTTACAATCTTACGGTGACATATATATACACTGTACCTATATTTTGAATCGCCTTTATGTCTTCGGAAAAGAATGAATAAAATAGAATATAATAGAAAATGTCTTTATCCATGTAAACTTTTAAAAAAGCATTTATGACGACCTCCGTAGCCGATAGGCGAGCACGTCATCTCCGAGGTCCCGGGTTCGATCTCCGGTCGGGTCAATATGGGAAACGAACTTTTCTATATTGTCTCGGGTCTGGGTGTTGTGGTACCGTCGTTGTTTCTGATTTCTGTAACACAAGTGCTTAAGCTACTTGCAGCAAAATCAGAGCAATGTATCTGATGTTGTCCAAGATTTATTATTATTTATTATTAAATGAAGTTAACTCCACTCCGGAATCTATAACTACAGACAACAAAACGCCCAGTAACTTTACATAATAAAAAAGGCCCAGTTTATATTCACACACTTTTACTCGATTTTGCATTTTTTTGGGAAAGGTAAGCGAAAAATTAAATAGAACTTTTGGTGAACCAACAAAAGTTAAGGGCTAAACTTTCTAGATTAAGAGCTGCTGAAGTTAAGGTGCGCCGATCACATACAAGCTGACGAGGATAGATGTGATGACTGTAAGCTGGTAAAATAATGGAAACTATTTTAATGTAAAATAATTATTTAAAAGAAGCAACGACGACGAATCTTTGAGGGTTCCGTTTTTCGCAATTTGGCTACGGAACCTTAAAAAGGATTTTCCGTATATGATTTGGTTCAAAATAATTTTATTTTTGTTTAATCAGTTTTGTTTGGGATTTAATGTCATATTAAGTTTAATCAAGAATCACTTATTTATTATTAATATCTACTTAAACGAAAAACACTGCAGAATATCACTTAAATGCGCTATTTTTGTCATAAGTAGCTAAATTGCTTGTGTGACGAAAATCAAACACAACAATGGGACAAACCATAACACGCAGATTTAATTAAAATCTTATTTTTTTACGTTTCATTGCGAATTAAATGTATTTTTGATAAAACCCTAATAAACCTTGAGGATACGATACTTCAATTCAATCGGTAAAATCATTCACGATACAACACTTTGCTTTTCAGTTGGCAACATTTCAACACCCAATTGAAAACCGGAGTACGCTTAAAAAAGTGAGTGTGAGAGCGAGATAGCGATACTCAAGCGACAAGAACGTTAATTGATATCCCTGCAAAAAACTATGTTTAATAAACTTTGTCTAGATTGGTTTTGCTAACTGGTAGTAAATTATAAATATACTCTATAATAGTATCAATAGTAATTCCATGTTAGTAAAAAAGTAACAATTATAATAATAATAATAATAATAGCCTTTATTTAACAATCTTTCTTATAATTGTAGTAACAATAATTTTATTTAATTATTTGACACCGGTACTTGAAGATTGTCTTGCTGTCCAGCATAGGCCTCCCCTAGAGCTCGCCATCGGATGCGATTCAGCGCTTGTCTCGTCCAAGTATGTCCCGCTATTGTTTTGAAATCGTCTTCCCATCTACGACGCTGTCTCCCTTTCCTTCGATTGTATTAGTAGTAAAAAAGTAACAATTAATGTAACTTTAATCATAATAATTATATATTAACGTGTACAAAGCCACAAAGGCAAAAACTACTTTGTACTTAGCGCGTGATCCGAGCACTTCAACCTCAGAATCTCTTGTTCTATTCATGAACTAAGGGAAATAACATTTTTTACACACAAACTCCAAAAAACTGGCAAAGTTGGAGCGAAAAACTTTTTTTTCTGACTAATTTCAATTTTCACAAATGGCAGGACGGTCGGCGATATAAATATGCGGGGTGGTTTTTAAAGGTGAATATTATTTTTAACCTAAGACTTATCGCTTGAACTGGAGCAGCCCGACAGGTGAAATACCTCCACCCTACAGAAGATCGCAGGTAAATAACAATCACTTCGGTTTTGTTGTGTTCCTGTGTGTGAGTAAGGTTTCCAGAGCTCCTGGGGGGTGCTTCATTAGTAGCAGGGGTCACGCTATCAAGGTAAGGGCGACAAGTCCAGTAATAGCTATTATTATGCTACTACTTGCCGTCCTTATGCTAGGACCTCATCACTACTTAACATCAGGTGGGATGAAATCAATCTTGAAGTGCAATATTAAAAAAAAAAACACCTGCGTACTTATTGCGTGGTGGCGCTATATGGCGGGTCGTTACATTCCCTTCAATATGGTTGAGTGAAGCGATGGCTGGCACATACGTCATGCTTGTGAACAGGTGCCACGTTTGGGGACGGGTCTGCTCCAGCTTACCTCTCAATTAAATCAAATAAATAGGTACAAAGGTCAAATAAAACGGTATGACCTGGTCCAAAGTAGTCTACAAATAGCTATAAGTTAGATACTGCTGTGTGCCTAGAATTAGGTAAAAATAATTTAAGAAATTTCACAACATCTCTTATGCCTGATTCCAATATTTTACGATTCTTAATGTGTCATAAATGGCTATCCGTTTTTCTAGGAGTCGTTAATTCTAATTTCAAATTTTCTTTCCACATCAGCTGTCATCAGTCGTCTGTCGGTTTAATCTTACGCCTTGTATAATTTAATACTATTCGTAACTAGAAGAGATTGTTTTTTAAATATTGGAACCGATCATTAATGCTCTTAAGGATACGTTATGCAAGAAATTTAGGCTAAGAAAGATTATCTTTTAACGCCATCTCTCGGGGACCCAAGACATCTCTAAGAGACGTCTAGAGGTCGACTCCCTGCATCTACCTCAGCCTTTTGTAAGTTTCATCTAAAGGCTAAAGAGGTCACTAGTTAATTTCAACAGTTACTTTGTTCAGGAATAAATAATAATAGGTTACGCGGAAATGTAGTCATTATTATTTAATTACATTTTTTAACATGCTTTGATAAGTTTGGTACATAACTAAGTAATGCAAGGTGGCCGACTTGATTAAACCTTAGATTTAATTTTTATTAACGAAACCCTGTGCGATCTACCAAGTACATACTTCTTGGAATCTGATAAAAAAACAAAATAGTTTAGTAGGTACACAATCATGTATTTCTTAGTCTGCTCGCCTGTACTTGCGTGTTTTATATTATTTTAAAAATATATGACACATTTTCTCAATCAATGTCAGTATTGAGCCACGATGACGCATGTAAGTCCTACAGTTAATTTAATTTAATTTAATTTACAAATACTTTTGTTTTATTAATTTTTATTTTACAATTGACAAACTAACTGTGTGTCTTAGTGCAAAATTAGTAATAAGTTTAGCTTTCATTTGTAAAAAAAAACTACTAAGTTTCTTGCCGGTATCTTCTCTTTAGTTATAGGTTCTGAACCGGAGGTAGCTTCATTTGCTTTATATAGAGACTATTCATAAGTATTACTAATGTAATCTATGTGAATAAAAAATATTGACTTTGACTTTGACTTATAAACCAGAAACCTGTAAGAACATATAAGAATTCAACCGTCCATTCTTAAAAGTAATTCTCTAGAAGTTAAATTTTCAACTACCCCTGCAGTTAGTGGCGCCGCCTGGCGTCAGGCCAGGGTGTAATAGCGGCAATTACGTCGTTTCCGCTTCCGGGAGCCGTGTTAGAGCCTGTGACGTCATTATTGGAAGGAAGCCTCATTTTCGGCGGCAATTCGATCGTAACTTCTTGTTAAGCTGTGATTTGTTAGGTGGGGAGATATTTATAAGTGCTTAAGGTTTGAAAGAGGTTAATTTTGAAGGCTGGAACTTAGAACAGACTTGTTATACTCTTTATTTGATGGACGAGCTGTTAGAGTAGGTTGTCGTACTTAGCTGGTGTCATTAGTTTTATATTTTTAAAATATATGTATGAATAGCGGTCCCGGCGAACTTCGTTTCGCCTTAGAGGATTTTCCGGCGCAATTTTACCAAGGATCCTTAATTTTGTAACTTATGTCAAATTGGAAGAATGTAGCATTCTATTGGTGAAATAATTTTTTAAATCGGCCCAGTACTTTTTGAGCCTATGCATAACAAACATACAAAAATAGGTACAAATCTTTCCTCTTTATAATATTAGTATGATAAATAATAATGAAAAACTTTATAATTAATAAAAAATAATAAGTAACGACCTTTGACTAGACGTCCTCTGTAGCCGAGGGGAGAGCGGGCCGGACTTTGGCGTCGCGCCATCTGAGGTTCCGGGTTCGATCCCCGGGACAACATCACATATACATATATCTCTGATTCTATGGTGAGAAGGTAAAGCACTTGCGTTACAGAAATCAGAAACAATGACGGCACCACAACAACTAGACCTGAGACAATATATAAAAGTTCGTTTCCTATAAAGCCCGACCGGGAATTTAACCCAGGACTTCGGAGACGGTGCAACGCTTAAATCCGCTATGGGCTATGAAGGTCGTCGATTGTTTCATATGTAGCTTTTTCGTAAAATCCATACACTTCACACTAGAATTAATAGAGATATTCTATGTTGTGCATTCACTATTCCACGCGAACAAAGTCACAGGCATTGCTAGTATTGCGCAAAACCAAAAAGAGTGATTGAAAAATATTCTCATACATTTACCAAGCGAGTCAGCCACGCTACAAAATATTATTTCACTCCAAAATGTTTCGCTGCACGAAATCAAAAACCTTTCCTTTTTATTCGTTCTAGCTTTCACTTGCACGAGTTGAATGTATTTCTGAAGTGTCGTTACACCGTGTTTTGTGAAATTTAATATTTAACTGGGAAATAAGGGAGGTAGGGCACAACAAGCAGCCAGACTGGTGAAATACCTCCACCTTACAGAAGACCGCAGCTAAATAACAATCACTTCTGTGTTGTTGTGTTGCGTGTGAGTAAGGTTTCCAGAGCTCCTGGGGCGTGCTGTATTAGTAGCAGGGGTCAAGCCTTCAAGGTAAGGGCGACAAGTCCAGTTACAGATTTATTATACTGTACTGGTCGCCCTTAAGCTAGGACCTCATTACCACTTAACATCAGGTGGGATGAGGTCAATCATGAAGAGTAATAGAAATAAAAAACCTACTTTTTATTTACGGCCTCCGTAGCCGAGAGGCGAGTGGGCCAGACTTTAGCGTCGCCCCATCCTTAAGAATTGAACCCGGGAGGTTCAATATGGAAAACAAACTTTTCCATATTATCTCAATACAAATGTTGTGGTGCTGCCATTTTGTTTTAATTGTGTAACACAAGCGCTTTAGCTACTTACCACAGAATCAGAGAAATTTAATTTCTTTCTTTCAAATACCCACATTTTCACAAAATGAAATACCCACCATCGGGAAGGCACAGTTAGAGACTTTTAGGTGACGAACAGAAATCAAGCCATACATAGGTATTTACAACTTTTTGTAGTGCTTGACGCCGTACTAGGAAACTTTAAATATATATATATATATATTTTAATATTGCACTTCAAGATTGACCTCATCCCACCTGATGTTAAGTGGTGATGAGGTCCTAGCTTAAGGGTGACAAGTACAGCATAATAAATCTTTATTGGACTTGTCGCCCTTACCTTGAAGGCTTGACTCCTGCTACTAACGTAGCACCCCCCAGGAGCTCTGGAAACCTCTCTCACAACGCAGGAACACAACAACACAGAAGTGATTGTTATTTGGCTGCGGTCTTCTGTAAGGTGGAGGTATTTCACCAGTCGGGCTGCTCCAGTTCGAGCGTTAAATCGCTATGCCCTACCTCTCTTAAATAAAACATTATAACAATAAATCATAATATTTATAATAAACAGAAAAAATCTTCCATTTCGGTGACGAATTCGAACCCGCGATTTTCTAATAAATAAATAAAAAAAATATATATTGATAATTTTATATAAATAATTATAAAATACAATAACAAATTAAAATAAAAACATGATAATAAAAATAAACTAGGTACATATTATGTTATTAAGCTAAGTTTGAGAGCAATAATTATTCTAGCACGGTTTTCTTAAGCTAAAGGAACTAGAAACTTTTTAAAATATCTGCATAGAAGTGAGGATTTGCTGCAAATACGTTCAAACTGGTCGGAAACTAAAAAAACAGCGTCCGAGGCTGCTAATTTATTAAAAATAAAATTCTGAACTTCCCTTTGCGAATTCCTTCCAAGCATTTAAACGCACTAAATGGGCAACTACCAATTTTATTAGCATAACGCAAATTTGGCTCAAATCCAGAATTTCTGAGCGATGTAACTTTAATTCTGACTTAGCATACCGTACCATTGCATTACAAACTTTATTGCTCGAATCATAAGTCTCTAAATGCGCTGAATTTCGGGAATTTGTTTTGCAAAACCAAAACTGTGAAGCCTTTGCTGTTGCATTTTAAGCTTTAGCTCTTTGTGTTAATGCTCAAATTAGAATGAGGATAATATTGGTGAAAGATAAAGTAAGCTTGACAGAATGAATTCGGTATATTTCTCATGGGATTAAAAGAGCAACAGAAAATTCGTTTGAAAATGAAAAAATACCTAAAGGTTAGGAATTTAAAATAAACAACCTATTTCAATATATATCCATAATGTTTCTTAAAGTAGAGACTTTGATAAATATATTGCTTGTATGTAAGCAATTTTAGACCTTATCCGATAAGTTTGTAGTTGTAAATATATTCGACAGAGGGTTTAGTATACGTCTTTTTTCTTTCATGAAGTTTTTGTGTTTTTTATGTCCATAGCATCATGTACTAGCCTATGATGGCGAACGATTGAGACGATTTAAAGCTCGTGTAACTCCATCCAATGATCAAACCCCAACTTGAAGTGCACTTTGAAAAAAATAGAAAGACGGCAATATAAATAAATTAACACACATATATTGCTCTGATTCTGTGGTAAGTAGCTAAAGCACTTGTGTTACAGAAATCAGAAACAACGACGGTACCACCACACCCAGACCCGAGACAATATACAAAAGTTCGTTTCCCATATTGACCCGACCGGGGACCGAACCCGCCACCTCAGAGATAATGCGGCGCCAAAGTCCGGCCCGCTTGCCTCTTGGCTACGGAGGTCGTCAAGGTTACAAGCATGAACTTGATACCAAAGTAAATAGCTTGGAATTAGGTTTGTTTACGCGATCTGTAAATGTGGTTGGTGTCATAAATGTAAATATTTAGACGACCTCTGCGGCGCACTGGCTAAGGTAGGTTGCCAAAGCATGAGAGATCCCAGGTTCGATTCCCGGTCAGGTAAATTTGGAAAATGAACTTTTCTGAATTGACTGGCGGGACTGGCGGGTACTAACTGGGATGCTCCCAGTTAGTACCCGCAGTCTGGCGCTCGTAGTACAAGGGGAAACCTTAGTTTGAGACCAGGAGATTGGCGTGGTTGACCGACGCATTTTTTTTTAAATTTAATGTGTACATTTCTTTGTCTGCAGATATAAAATGAAGACCCGCGACATCGTGTTGGTGTCCATACTGAGCTGTGGGGCTATAGCTGGCCTTTTCGCTCTCGCAGTCTACTTATACATCCGTCGGCGCAGGAGGAAGAGGGAAGACGACGAAGACGGCACCAGCTGTGCCATCAGGTATGATCCACAGAATATATAGACTTTTGTTTTTACACGTTGTGATAAGAATGTTGTAAAACCATCTAAAATAAGTTAGCGAGTCAAAACGCGACACCATTTTTAACACGCTTTTATTAGCTTGGGTTGTATGTATGTAACGGAATCTTTGAATCTTAATTTGACCCACTTCCCGGTCTTTGATTAAGATGAAATTTTGCACACGCTCTGAATTCTGATGACAATACATGACTAGCTAAAAAACGTCATTACAAATCCAATATGGCGGCCTCCACAAGATGGCGAACTGACTGTTTGAATTGAATCCAATATAGCGGGCGTCCAAGATAACGGACAGGCTATTTGAAATGCACCCCTATGATATGGGTATTAAATGAAAGGGTTTGCTGAATGGGATACGAAAAAGAATTATATAATTATTGATACATGAGAAAACTAAAAAGTAGAAAATAAAAATAATAGTTTAAAAAACTAAAAAACACGCTTTAAGCTCGCACTAAAAATTACAAAATAATTCAGACATTTAAGAAAGAAAGCGTGGAGCGTTTTGTCCAAAAAGAGTAACGATAACATAAACGCTCCACGCTATCTTTCTTAAATGTTTGAATTATTTTGTAATTTTTAGTGCGAGCTAAAAGCGTGTTTTTTAGTTTTTTAAACTATTATTATTTAGTATTTGATACGAACTACTTACTGCCCGACGTTTCGGCTAGATCGTACCTGTGCTCACGAGCTGACTGATCTCACTCGTCTTCGTCTATTCGGGGAGCTTGCAAATCTCAATCCACCCTCACATTCTCACCACAAAATGTTATTGAAAGTCATTTCTATAACACAACACTGACAGTGTCCGGAATTATTAATTAACTTATTATAAATGTTTGAAATGGAACGCAAAATGTTATATGTCGTAAAGACATGACGAAGCTTCTTAAGTACTGCCCAAAATCCCCGCCGACTTCTTCATCATAAAGTGAAACTAAACTTTCAACTAGCATTTTTTAGATTAACTAACCACTATGCACTATTTAAGAGAGGTAGGGCATAGCGATTTATCGCTCCAACTGGAGCAGCCCGACTGGTGAAATACCTCCACCTTACAGAAGACCTCAGCTAAATAACAATCACTACTGTGTTGTTGTGTTCCTGCGTGTGAGTAAGGTTTCCAGAGCTCCTGGGGGGTGCTACATTAGTGGCAGGGGTCAAGCCTTCAAGGAAAGGGCGACAAGTCCAGTAACATATTTATTATGCTGCACTTGTCACCCTTAAGCAAGAACCTCATTACCACTTAACATCAGGTGGGATGAGGTCAAAAGAGGAGGAAAAAAAAATGCAATGTTTAAATTTTAGAAATCTATTACGAAGCAGTATATTCTATGAATGTCTTCACGAACCAACTGTCGCCAAAATATTTTTACTAACAAAAGTCCCACGTCTACTCCGGCGTAATGTAGCCAAGACCCGATAGTTTTACGAGACTTTGTCACAAACAAAACTATAAATCTCTACTATAGATACGTATTCTGTGTCCAACACAAAAGGCTTCTACATAGTTAGGTTATTATGATGAGTTTCCGAAATTCTCTGACTTCTATGTTACCATTAAATAGGGCAGGCCTTCTTTTTGAAGTGGCCTCTTTCTCTGTCTTTAGTTTATTCATTACAAACATACAAAAACATAAATATATTACTCCTTTTTATATAGTTACTGTAGATAGATATAATCCCTACTAATATTATAAATGCGAAAGTAATTCTGTCTGTCTGTCTGTCTGTGTGTCTGTTACGCTTTCCCGCTTAAACCTCTCAACCGATTTTGATGAAATTTGGTATAGGTATACGTTGAATCTCAAGAACGGACATAGGCTACTTTATATTAGAAAATAAGGGGGGGAGGGGGGTCATACCACCTTTGGAAGTTTATATGGAAAAATGTTTAGTTTTGAAGTTAGAGATATGATATTTGGCACAAATATAGCTCGAAATTTGGATTAAAATACAGACTACTTTTTGTTTCGAATATTAGGGGAGAAAGGGGTAAAACTGACCATGAAAGGATGTAGTCCACGCGAACGAAGTCGCGGGCACAGCTAGTTATATGTAAAGTGGATTTCACTCAAACCGCATCGAGGGCTAGGCAACTTTTGCATGTTAACAATTAACTTACTTAAGACTAGTTGTACTTGACATTGACTCAAGCTAAATCATTGCCATCCACGGAATCCTTTCTCATCCATGGAAATACACAGAACATGAAATATAATAACACCCGTTTTTAATCAAGAAATTATATTAATCCTCATGCGGCTTTGGCAGAAAAAGTTTTCGCTAAAGAACTTTAATTACCATTTAAAACATTCATAAATCCAAAAAAATACCTACAAAATGTATGAAAAGCAAAAACAAAAAAAATTATAATCAACGTAACATGAAAATGAAATGGCAATATCTCTGAGAAATTGTTGTCAGTTCAAAACAAGTAGCTCAAGTAGAAACTCTGATCAATCTACGAAAGTACTAAGTCAGGGCTAAGTTTGTACGCATCAATAAGTTGCGGTGGTGCCACAGTGTAAAATGATCAACTATAGAAAGAAGCTTACTCATAAATCAGTTGCAAAACTAGGATACGTGATATCTATACATATACTATTCTGATGAGCTCCGTAGCCGAGAGGAGAGAAGAGAGGTAGGGCATAGCGATTTATCGCTCAAACTGGCTTAGAACACTCAAAATCACTCATAGTTGGCTACTCGCGTAAATTGACTGCTACAACTTAGCAGGCCTAGAGCCAGTGCGCTAGTTAGAGCCTTGACTGGACACTGCAAACTAAAAAGACACGAGTTTCTTATGAAGCTGAGTAACTCTGATGAATGCGGGTTTTGCAAGGAAGAAAAAGAAACACATCTCCACCTCTTATGTGACTGTAAATCTCTGATCCACAAACGAAGCATCCACTTGGGACGACACATGGGCTATGTGGACCGGATACCGGATGAAATAAAAACTCTAAAAGCCAGGAAAATACTAGACTTTCTAGAATCGACCCGGCTAAAGGAGTTACTTTAAATTGGTGGCGAGTCACAATAGATCTGATAAGTCGCAGTAACCACAGTTCACTCTAGAACTGCACAGCTCAAAATACCTTATTAAGAATCATAATAAATTACGATTTTTTTAAAGAAGCACAATAAAGTGGCTCCCAGCCTGATAGTAAGCAATAGGCGCACATCGCGATGACAACGGATGTGATACAGTAATATCCTATCCATTAGCATCGCCATACTGGTCAAATTTGAGACCAACTTAATATTTAGGTGAGGTTAATATATTTTTGTCTTCCCACAAAAGAAGAGATGGTCGGATGACACAGTAAACACAGCTGGTAAAAATTGGATGCAAACGGCCAAAGACAGGAAAAAGTGGGGAATAATGGAGGAGGCTTTTACCCACAGAGGGGCCACGTAACAAAGTAACAATAATAGTAATAATAACTATAACCGTATTTCTAATATCAATTTGCTATGTGGAAAAATAAAGCTGTAATAATAATAATAATAATAGTTAGGAAATTTTTACAAACCGACATACAGACACCAAACACAACAACAATCCCAACTAATTTAACATAAAACCCCCCTGAAATACACTTGGCCTAGGCCCGTGGATTTCAGTATACCAGCCGCTAGCGCTGAGAATACAAAAGTATACTCGAATAATAATAATAATATATTTTTGATGCTCGATTGAATATAACCCTTGAATATTTACCGAGCTACTTTGAAATGGTGCACTGTCTATGATTTTACTATGACTCAAAGTAATAGTTTGTTGAGTTGGTTATCTTAACAGAAGATACAAAACTTAGGACCCTAAAGGGTTGTGTCAAAGCTTAAGGTTACGTTTCAGTTAAAGTTTGAGGGATCGCTATCTTCATACAATAAAATTAAATTGATAATTAATAAAAACCCGACTCTAAAAAGTGTGAAAAAAGCCCCTTTATTTAATACCTATATTGAGGGATTTGTGACAAAAAAATAAGGAAATCCGACATTTTCTGGCGGCGGATTTGAAATTTGTCATAATGAATATTATATTCTGCTAGTCAAGCCCTAGTATATGATACCCATATTGTGGGAGTTGTGTTAAAACATGCAATCCATAATTTTGTGACGGCGGCCATCTTGGATCGATTTTTATCAAACATGGCTGAGAACACTCCCGACTTATTCATCTTTCAAACAAAACAAATCAAAATCACATCGGTTCATTTGTTAGGGAGCTGCGTTGCCATAGACAGATACACATACAGACACGTCAATGTTATAATACATCGTCGTTGCGTCAGGGGTTAAAACACCAATATCAGACAGTATAACATATTTCCAGTACTGAATAAACCAATCATGCTTAAGATACTTAAAACTACTTATGGCTGTCTACTCGCGTAAATGGACCAAAGAACTGTTACAGCTTAGCAGGCCTAGGGCCAGTGCGTTAGTTAGAGCCTTGACTGGACACTGCAAACTAAAAAGACGCCAATTTTGCATGAAGCTGAGAGACAGATGTATGCAGAGTCTCATCATCATCATCATTTCAGCCTGTTACTGTTTACTGCTGAACATAGGCCTCTCCAACAGATTTCCAGCGCGACTGGTCCATTGCCACTGCATCCAACGAGACCCAGTAATTTTTACTAGGTCGTCGGTCCATCTGGTAGGTGGCCGTCCCACACTGCGCTTGGTGGTACGTGGTCTCCACTCAAGAACCTTTTTGCCCCATCGACCGTCCGATCTTCGTGCTATGTGGCCAGCCCATTGCCACTTCAGCTTACTGATTCGGTCACGTAGAGAAATAGACCTCTCCATAGCTCGCTGAGCGACTTTCTGTTGCAGATTTGATGCAGAGTCTGCAAGGAGGAAAACAAAACAACTCTTCACCTCCTATGTGACTGTGATTCTTTTATCCACGAATGAAGCATCCATTTGGGACGAGACATTTGCCCAATAATAGACGAAATACATAATATAATTTTCTTGTTTTGTACAACAGCGCGAGATTCGCACTCGCAGACAACCACTAAAGATTGGTTTGTGAGGCCTTATGTTTAATTTTAAAGAAGTGTTGTTTGTTTAATTAAAATAAAAAAAATGTCCATAAATGTTTATCATTGAAATATTCATCAAGTTTGTAGTACCTTTTTTTCATTATTATATGCTACAAGCTAGCAGGGAGTGCGTTAAACTATTTCTCATATAACAGAGTAATCCCTCGCTTATTTTCCCTCATACTTTCCCTCAGTTACAAAGAGAGTTGTAACTATTGATAAAACACGCCCAATCCCCTCGAACACGCGATATCGCGTGTTGCGAAGAAAATATGCAAAATACACGTATTTAATCAGAAATTGTAGTGCTTGCAAATAATAATTTGTGACATGGTAGGGAGTAAAACTTATTCTACGTATATTTTTTTGTAGGGGTAGTTACATTTGGCATCACCATTTTTTTTATTGCACTTCAAGATTGACCTCATTCCACCTAAAGGGTGACAAGTACACCATAATAAATCTGTTACTGGACTTGTCTCTCTCTTCTGCCCTTACCTTGAAGGCTTGACCCCTGCTACTAACATAGCACCCCCCAGTAGCTCTGGAAACCTTACTCACACGCAGAACACAACAACACAGAAGTGATTGTTATTTGGCTGCGGTCTTCTGTAAGGTGTGTTTCACCAGTCGGGCTGCTCCAGTTCGAGCGATAAATCGCTATGCCCTACCTCTCTTAAAAACCATTAAGGCGATAAGGTCCATCGGCGGGTTTTAGTGGGTATTCCTGCCCGTATAAGAGCAGGGAGTCCCACACACGCCGTGTCCTCCCTTGGGTGACGGTACGGTGCATATTAATTCATTTCCCTCCGAAAATAAGGGAGTTAGGTTCATAAACATCATCATATACTCTTACATTGGTCGTATGTCAGTGGATAAGTATTGTTCATACAGAAATCAGGAATATCGACGGTGTTACAACACCCAGACCCAAGGTAGAGTAGAAAAGTTCGTTTTCCATCTTGACTCGACCGGGGATCGAACCCTCGCTCGCTCCTCAGAAACTTGCCTTATAGTGACGACTACACTATAATATAATTGAAAATTTCGTTACATATTTAAGACGTTAGATCAGCGAAAGGTCCTAAGCAGTGGCGGCTGTTCCTTAAGATTCAAAAGATTTAAAAAATTCAAAATATAAAGATGAAGTGATATTTTATACTCATTTGGGTGTGCTGGGATGACGCCCTCAGTTAGTATCCGTCGTCTGGTGCTCATAGTACAAGGGAAAACCTTAGTTTGAGACCAGGTGATTGGTGTGATTGTCTGGCGTTTTTATTTATTATATATTTATTTACTTACTTGCTTTTCTCTGCGCTCCCCGTTTCGACTTCCTAAAACTCTGTTCGCATTAAAAATAGCCTTTGTCCTTTCTTAGACTTAAAACTTTTTGTGTACCTTTTTTATCAATCAGTTAAGTAGTTTCGGCGGGACAGACAGAATTACTGTCGCAGTTAGAATACTAGTAAAGAATAGTCAAAAATACTCAGAAACGATTTTTTTGTAAATTAGCAGTGACGATCTATTGTTGGCGTGTCGACTTTGCTACGGTTCGTAGCAGTATTTTGTAGCAAAAGGCTCGTAGCATTTTGTAGCGGTAACAGTTAAAGATATCGTTATAATTTCTTTGGAATAATTCTAGTTTCATATTTTTATATGAATAGTATGTTTTAGCTTAATTTCAGCTTGTTTGTAATGAAAGCTACAGAGTTTCTTGTCTGCATCTTTTCTGTAGTTATAGGTTCCGAAACTAGGTAGCTTGTAGCTTCATTTGAATAATATCTAGACGAATTTTTAGAATTATGCAGTCAAATTTGAACCTTTCCCCCTCTCCTTCTACCCCCTTAAAGTGATATTTTACATGTGTTTCATGACTTTTGATAAGGATCTTTCATACAAAAAACTACTGCATTTCATTCGAAAAACTTAAAAAATTCTGAAAAATGTTACATATTTTTTTTAATCCCCGTTTAACCCACGTAGGAAGTAAATTTACAAAACTCCTCTCTTGATGCTCCTTTTCGATATAAAAGGAAAACATCACATACATTGCTCTGATTCTGTGGTAAGTAACTAAAGCACTTGTGTTACAGAAATCAGAAACAACGACGGTACCACAACACCCAGGCCCGAGACAATATAAGAAACAACGACGGTACTACAACACCCAGGCCCGAGACAATATAGAAAAGTTCGTTTTCCATATTGACCCGACCGGGAATCGAACTCGGAACCTCAGAGATGGCGCTGCGCCAAAGTCCGGCACGCTTGCCTCTCGGCTACGGAGGTCGTCAAAAGGCAATCCTGTGTATAATTTCAAGGCTCTTATTCTCATAGTTTAGGTCCTGTGTCGGTAGTCAGTCAAATTTCAATTAAATATACATTTAGATTAAAAGATAACATAGAATTAGAAAGAAAGAAAGAAAATAAATTTATTGACATCACAAAATATACATACAAACACAACACAAGACAATTCAACAGATAAATATCATTATAAAATATCTTGTGAGGCCAATTTGGGTTCCACCTCAGCAAATGCCGCTACGACATTTTAACGCCGCAGCAGCGCTGGTATTCTGGTGAAACCCCTTGCTTGGGAAATTAGCAAATGCCCCGGCTCTTGCTAATTCCCCACGCAATCGAGTGGCGCTATAAAATATATAAATTACATTATAAACTACAAACACATACACTGGTAAAAACAGGCAAAAACAATATACAATTAAATAATCACGAAAAAAAAAAAAATAAAATAAAAAAAACAAAACATTACAACACACAGCAAATACAAACAACAGTAATTTAAGCCAATCTGCAGTTAATTAAATAAAATAAAATAAAGACTGTGTTTGTCACTAAAAAAAAAGAGAAAAAAAAGAAGCATAAAAAAAAAATATAAAAATTTACTTTTTGAACATGGGCATTTCCGAACGTTTAACACGAGAAATTTAGAAAAAAAAAAAATAAATAAATAAAAGTAAAGTAAACTGTGTTGTGTGGTCTGCGGTCTCATAGATATACTTTCCTTATTCTAAGTGCGGTCTGTGTGGTCTGTGGTATTGTGTACATGGCACCGGAAATGTGGCTGCATGGAGAGCAGCAAGCAACCAACTCCCACCTGTCAGATGATGCACTTAATGTTGTCACGTCAAATTCGGCGTGGCGAAAGATCACCACGTTCACCACCCGTCCAGGAGACTCGGACAGGAAAAGGAAAATAATGAGACCGCCTGCAGTTCTCATTGGCTCTTGGAGACTGACCCTAACAACTTCCTCGCGTGACGTGACGAGTCAAGACGTAAGTTTAAATGTGTTATTTGTAGGTTAGACAATGATAAAACAAGTTAAAATGAGTTAATATTAATTTTAATTTTAGGGCACGCTACGGACTAGGCGGAGCGCTCCAGTACCAATGCAGTCCCAACGAAACCGTTGCAAATTGCTCCCAATGTTATGTCATTTAGACCAAAACGACGCGGATCAAGTTGAACGAACGGACGGACCGCGCCGCCGCCGACACAGGTTAACGCTGAGGACCGCAATAAAAGCTCACTTCAGTTGCGCCCCCGCCCTGCCAGACCATGACAATCCCTGTACCCGACGTGAAATACCAGAAGGTGTGTGAGTTTCTGTTTGCTTAATTAAAAGATATCCTTTAAAGTGGTATTTAAATGTGTTTATTGTTTTTAGATCACGCATTGGAGGGGGAAGGTCATTCCAGCATCGCGAGGCCGCATATCTGAAGGAGCCTCTAAAAGCCATAGTCCGGTGCTTCACAGCTGCAAATATATGCGTACAGCTCCTTTTGGTATACCGACTAGTGGAAAAGGCCCAAGTGAGCTTCTCAAATAGATATCTTGGTTTCTCAGTCTTTATCACCCCAAACAGAAGAGTGGCCAAGTGCAACTTTCGGCGTGCCTCCATTTTGAGTTGGTTGGCTGTGTTTAAGTAAGGTGTGATGTGTGACCGAGATGGGACCCTAAAACAGAAGCGCGCACAGGCATTCTGAACACGTTGAATTAGCTTGGCTGTTCTTGCTAGAAGGCACGGCCCATATACTGTGTCACAGTAGTTTAATCTCGAAAGTATTAGCGATTCACAAAGCATTATTCGGAGTTTTTCACTCAGAATTAAGATATTCACGTTCCATTTTTAAACATTCAAAATAAGTAAACGTGTGAAAAAGCGACAGCAAATTTAATAGTTAAAACTACTTACTGGCCGACGTTTCGGTTAGGTTTCACCTACGGCGGTCTGTCAGCTCATGACCACGATTTGAAAACCTATTCAAGTAATATGGAGAATATGTTTAATCCATTATCTAACCATTTCGAGCTTGGTGGTGCAGTGGCGAGCCCTAAGGTAGGCGGCGAAAGCGCGATAGGTGACGGGTTCGTTTCCCGGTCAGGTCAATTTGGAAAACGAACTTTTCGAAATTAACTTGGATCTGGGTGTACTGGAATGACACCCCCAGTTAGTATTCGTCGTCTGGTACTCATAATACAAGGGAAAACCTTAGTTTGAAACCAGGTAATTGATGTGGTTGTCTGGCGCATTTATTTATTTAAATTAAGTATTTACTACTATGCAATGTCATCGAATTTGACCCGTCAAATTGTTTTAATTAAATAGATAAAAGATTAAAAACATTCCCATATTTCTTGCATAAGATCTCAAATCAATACTATTTGGTTCGCTCTGCAGATAAAGTCTATTTTCTAACTTGTACGTAACATTATTCCGAAATAATCTTACCTAAAGAAACTTGTTCAGCTAACTCCAGCAAACTATGACAATATCTTTTTAGTTGCGCACTACGATAATGTCTGTTGGTTAAAATTGCTAGATCTCTTAGATAAAATTGTTTGGAAGATTTTCAAGGTAAGGTTTGTGAAATCTGTGAAAGGAATACGTGTGAAAGTTTATTGGATTCTGTCTTGAATCGGTTTCAGCATACAATGAAAATAATAGTATGAGCGTACTGCGTACGCAGTTTGATTAAGTAAGTCCAATTTTGAGAGAGAGGTCAGTAGACGGATCCAACTCGGCTAGGCAGCGTTCGGTAAACTACGAAATGTCTTCTCGTCCAACATCCCTCAGTGCCTTAAAACAAAGGTGTACAACCAGTGTGTGTTACCAGTGATGACTTACGGCTCTGAGACGTGGTGCTTCACAAAATAACTTTTTAGAAGACTCAAAGTCGCTCAGCGAGCTATGGAGAGGTCTATGCTTGGCATTTCTTACGTGACCGAATCAGGAATGAGGAAATCCGTAGACGAACTAAAGTTGCTGACATAGCCCGTAGGATTAGTAAGCTGAAGTGGCAATGGGCTGGCCACATAGCACGAAGATCAGACGGTCGATGGGGCAAAAAGGTTCCTGAGTGGAGACCACGTACCACCAAGCGCAGTGTGGGACGGCCACCTACCAAATGGACCGACGACCTAGTAAAAATTGCTGGGTCTCGTTGGATGCAGGTGGCAATGGACCGGTCACGCTGGAAATCGGTTGGAGAGGCCTATGTTCAGCAGTGGACAGTAACAGGCTTACTTAACTCATCAATGCTATATAGATCTTTGACTTCAACATCAAGAACCGTTTTTTTATATTGCGCTTCAAGATTGACCTCATCCCACCTGATGTTAAGTGGTCATAAGGTCTTAGCTTAGTATTTCTAATTCAACCTATTACTCTTTTCAATTATATTGTCTTAAATTAACTTAGATTACTCATCCTAACGTGTACAATATAAATACAAGTATGGAAAACAAAAACAATAGGGTATTGTGGATAGTCGCCACAGGCAGATCCCCCACCCCCATTACATACCGGCCTGCAGAGAGGACCACCAGAAGACAGAGGAGGAGTTTTAGTCGGTTTGAGTCCGATACACCGTTTCTCTAAGTAAAAAAAAGGAATATTTTTGGGCTGAACAAAGAATTACTCTATTAAAATAAAAAATAAAAAAATAAATAAAATCGTTTATTTCAGGTAACATAACCCATATCAATCACATTATTATTACAATTAATTAACAATTATGTCAAGTGTTCTGATTACAATTTCATTAAATTACAATTAATTTATTAATTAACATTATTGAAATAAAAGAAAAGTATTGAAGTAGGTTACATAATTATGATACTTTTGAATCGTCATTGAATACAATGCAATGTGATTTCTACTGCCGGTTCGGAACCTATATCTACCGAGAAGACACCGGTAAGAAACTCACCAAATTTATTCCCGATATAATATTATGTCCCTGAGAAGCTATTAACTGCAAATATTCAGTCCAATGACAAGATTGGTGCAATAAATGAGTTTCAAAACAAATTAAACAGACAAAAAGCATAATTGGAACGCATGAAATCTCAAAAAAGATATTTCTAACCTTGGGGCAAACAACGCCACGGCAAAACCTATTACCAAAATAGACCCAATATTGCAAACTTTCAGCTAACGAACACAACCTAAAACCTGTACTATAACCTAAGCACTACGGTCGATTTTCTACGAACGCTGAAACAGAAATTGCCGAAGAATTTGTTTGCACGGGAATTTTAACACTATTTCGTCTGCAACACAGTACAATTTAGCTAGCCGTCAAATTTCGGTAACCTGACGACATTTACAAAAATACGATTGTGTAGCGTGTCTCTAAGGCTGTAAGGTTGCTTTTGACTTGTACCAGACTTCGATTACAGCAAGTTTGGATTTCTCTCTTCAGTCCATTCTTGTATTTGGAGGACTCGAGTTGTTCTGGAGAATACGGCTAAATACGGAGGTGTGTATTTGGTACGAATACCTGTGTGGGTAAAGTGTACTCGTGAAAGTTCGTTATTAACTGGATTTTAATGGAAAAGTTGGAAGATAAGTTTTGGAGTTCGTGGTTCGAATTTTGAACTGTTGTGTTCGTTACAGTTAAAACGTAAATTAATTTAATTTATCTTATTTGTAGAAAAGTGTGGCAAAAATATATTTTCATGTAGTTCTGAAATGAGTTTCGTTGATTTCTTAATTTCTTTTCGTTATGTTTTGTTCAACGGAATAAAAAAAACACAGCCTGGATAATCATAGTAACATATTTTAAGTAAAAAATAAATGTAAATATGATTTCACTTCATTTGTTATTTCGATATTTGTGAAGGAGACCAATCTAATTAAGCAAAGTTCCAATACTTGAACAGCGAATCGTTCTTGTTATAATTATACCAGGCGTAACCTAAAAACGACCGACAAACAACTGATGACAGCTGATATGGAAAGTAAATTTGAAATTAGAATTAACGACTCGCAGAAAAACGGATAGTAATTTTTGACATATAACGAATCGTTAAATATTGGAACCAGGCATTAATTAATGATCATTAAAATCGCTTTAAGCATATTGCGTTACTAACGATGCATGGCTATTAAAATTGAACGTAATGGCTATGTTTTTAAATTTTGTTTTAGATTGCAGTTATTTTAAAGAGCCTTATTTTTTCTGGATTTAAACAAAACGTGTGTTAATTCAAATTCAATATTTGTTTATTCAAGTAGGTTACATTTAATAACACTTTCGAATCGTCATTGCAAAAAATATAATGCAAAGTGATTCTACTACCGGTTCGGAACCTATATCTACCGTGAAGACACCGGTAAGAAACTCAGCAGATTAGTTACAGTGGCAGTATCTAACTTATAGTAAGCGAGTAGGCTTTGGATTAAGTCATATAGTTTTATTTTGATGAGTGAAAAAAGCATGAAGTATTATTTTATTTTAGGAGGTAAGCTGAAGCAGATCAGTCCCTAAAGGTGGCACCTGTTCACAAGCATGACGTATGTGCCAGCCATCGCTTCACTCAATTAGTTATAAACATTGCATTAGAATGCAATGCAAGAATTTTCTAACCAGTTCAGTACCGGTTTTATTATTTTTTACAAACACTCATTTAACTCTTTGTGATGTAAGGAAAGGCTAAGATATTTTATTACGAAACCTTTTTTAATTCAATTCAATTATTTATTGCATGTCACATTACAAAAACAGTTACATAGGTGGTATATGTAGAAGGTATACATGTGACGCCCTGCAAGGCATAGCAACTATAATAGGGCTTATTATCATTATTTATTAACATTAATTATCTTATATCTAATATGGTACATACTCAAAAATACATAGTATTCAAATTTAGCGCTACGTCATTTTTTCGCACAGTTTTTACGAAATAGTGACGTTAACACACCACTCCACTGAATGTTGATCAACAATTTATTTTTTTGTTAGATCAAATATAATATGTTTTTATTTTATTTTTAAATTCTAAGACGTTCTTAATAGAAACATAATTTTTATACTAAGATATCTCTCTTATTTCTAATGCTATGTTCAGTCTAAATTTATGGTAAAGGTTGTCTTATCTGTCGAACTAAAACAGTGGTTCCCAACATTTGGTGACCGGACCTCTATTAGACTTAAAATGAATTTAATATTCAGTCTCCCACAGCTCATTAAAATAAAAAACAATATAAAATCTTAAGAACATCCTATCTCTTTTCTTAAGAAAGGGAGGAAAAATTTTATGCACCGTATCGTAATGTTTAAAAATGGACAACCACGCATGTGAAAATCTTCCACTCTGAAAAGACTGACTACTATTAATTCCTCCAACTCTTTTATTTTGATACCTTTACTAAGAGAATAGTTTCAATTAGACATTTTCTATCAATCATAGGTAAAAACACTTCCGAATAATACACCTTTCAAACAAAAATTATCAAAATTGTCCGTTTGGGACCTATTTTGCTACAGACGGACACAACAACCTTATTACCTTAACACGACATCGTTTTGGGTCCGCATAAAACTATGAAGTTTTATCTCCCGTGATATATATTATTATTGTATCTATAACAATCGGGATAACAAGTATATTATTTGGGACACGCTATCGCGAACCTCTGGTGGTCCAAGCATCACAGTTTGAGAAACACTGGTCTGAAGGTCACATTACTGATTCAGCTCAGCAATGATGTTTAGGGTAACTTTTACGAGTTTCCATAAAAATTGCAAGGTAACCTTAAAGGGTAGACTAAGATTACGAATCTATAGTAATCTATGTAGCATAGATTTTAAAATGATTTTGATTATTCAAATTGAGATGTTGATAAATAAATTGTAAGGCGTCAGCCATATTGCTTTTATGCAAATCCTCTTGTAACGCTGTTTTAAAATGCTCCGATTCAATTTACTAGTAAATGTGTTGATAAATAAAATTATGTTGTCACAGTTCATCTTAATATATAAAAATTAATCTCATGGTCACCGATTTTCCCTTGTTTTTTGTTGTGTTATAATTAAATAGTCGTTGTAAACGCCTGTCGGTGCAGCTAGTCTTTATAAAAATCTATGAAGGAAACTGCTTGTTCTTAAAATATATCGACACCGTAAAAAAAGACTTTAAGTTACATCAGCCGAATTGAGTTTTTGAAAAATATTCAATATATTTTTTGACACGTTTTAAAATGCCCCGAAACTATTTAATAGTAAGTGTGTTAACAAATAAACTTGTGACATCACATTATGGTATCTTCATAGATGTGCATCTATGAAGATGTGCTATCATTCTTCAAGGATGTGCCCTTGGAGGATTCGTTTTTGTTAGGTATTAAAAGTAACTCAGTTGACTAAATAGTCAACATCTTATTCACGTTTTAAACGCAAACATCGCTTTATTTTTTTACTTTTACAGATGTTCTTTCATTTTCTCTAATTAAACTTCAATATTTATTCATGAAACAGATCAAAGAGCATGGTATGCGATCTTCCCGTAAACTTCTACTCACTTTGCCTACTCATACTTCTGAATACTACTCACAATCTTTCACTGTCCAGTCCATACGCTTATGGAATTCCCTGCCTTTACCTATCAGGGAATCTGAGTCCCTTCCCATTTTCAAATCAAGAGTAAAAACTTTCTTTCTTTCTCTTAACTAAATCCGAACTTGTATCCTTTATCAAAGTATTTAAATAATGCTAAGCTTTGTTGGTAATTAATTTAATTTCATAAATTTATTTCTATTTGTTTTTATCATAAATACTTTATGGAAACTTATATATTTATTTATTATATAGGTATTTATTTGTTTATTATGGTTTTATTTATCTTTACGTATTTTTTATATTTTTATCTTGTTATGGTATTTATATTGATATTTTCTGTTAGTATTTTTCTCAAGCATTTTGCACGGCTGTACCCGTTTCTCGATGTCTACTATTTCCTCTACCTAAAGGTTGTCTGGAAGAGATTGCTCTCTAGCAATAAGACCGCCTATATTGTACTTAAATATGTCTGTAAAACCAATTTCTGTAAATTTTCTGTGCAATAAAGTGTATCTATCTATCTATCTATCACTGTAATAAAGAATTTATGACATTCACGTACCATTTCAAACATTAAAAATAAGTAAACGGTCAAATCGCGATCACTTTTTCAGTAGGTAATACGAACTACTTACTACCCGACGTTTCAGTTATGTTGCAACAACCGTAGTCGGGCATTAATGCTCTGTTCCAATATTTTACGATTCGTAATGTGTCAAAAATTACTATCCGTTTTTCTACGAGTCGTCAGTCATTTTTAGCATACGCCTCGTATAATTTATTACTTTCCGTAACGTCAACGGATCGTTTTTCAAATATTGGAACAGGGTATGAGTAAAATAAGTTTTAAATATCTAATACTACTGTAAGTCACTAAAAGCTTTTAAAAAATAACTTTAATCACCGTTCGAACTTACTAACTTATCTTTCAACGTGCTTACCTGAAAATTACAAAGCCTAAAGGTGTCGAAGTGAAGTGTAAGTGTTTTGTTACAAAGTGAAGTGAAAACTTTAAGTGTTAAGTTACTACTTGGAAAACCGAGAGTTCGGAAACGAGGATGAGTCAGAAAAGGTAAGTTTGTAAAGGGTACACGTTATCAACACATAAACAAAAACCAGGCCAGGTGCGAGTCAGACTTGTCAATCAAGGGTTCCGTAGCAGCAAGTTTTTTTTTTTTGCACTTCAGGATTGACCTCATCCCACCTGATGTTAAATGGTAATGAGTTCCTAGCTTAAGGGTGACAAGTACAGCATAATAAATCTGTTACTGGACTTGTCGCCCTTACCTTGAAAGCTTGACCCCTGCTACTAATGTAGGACCCCCCAGGAGCTCTGGAAACCTTACTCACACGCAGGAACATAACAACATCGAAGTGATTGTTATTTGGCTGCGGTCTTCTGTAAGGTGGAGGTATTTCACCAGTCTCAAGTAACATAACTACTACTATATAGTACTAGTTTCAAGTAACATAATATAAAGTTTATTGAATTAAAGGTTCATTGCGGTTTACAATTTAAAAGCCCGGAACGGTTCTATCTTACGCCTCGTATAAGTTTTTACTATCCGTTACCAAAACGCATCGTTTTTTTTTAATATTACAACCAGGAATTAGTCCTTTATAAAGTTAACTACTGAAAATAAATTGAGTAATACATAGTTGGATCCAACGGTTCAAAATCTTACTAAAGCAAGGAATCATCATTTTTACCGAAGAATCAGGTGATTTAAGCCTACGAGGTGAGTGCGCGGCGAGGTGAGCCGCTTGGCGGTAGGCGCTGTGGGGGAGTCTGTGTAGAATCCGCAAGGCATCCCGTCTCCCCCACAACTGTGCAGCGTTGGCCACCGAGGGGGTTTACAAAATCTTACTAAAGCAAGGAATCATCATTTTTTACCGAAGAATCAGGTGATTTAAGCCTACCATGCCCTAACAGACAGCTGCGTATTGCGCGGCGAGGTGAGCCGCTTGGCGGTAGGCGCTGTGGGTGAGTCTGTGTAGAATCCGCAAGGCATCCCGTCTCCCCCATAACTGCGCAGCGTTGGCCACCGAGGGGGTTTTAGTCGGTGCGAGCCCGACACACCATCCTCTATTCCCCGCTGAGAGTGACGGTGCGGTAGGCATTTGCCTCTCGACAAAAAAAATGCCCTAACAAAACTGACAAACACCTCTTTAAATCAACATATGTACATAAAATTTATTTTTTACCATACCTTCATTGTACAAAAGTTAAAAACTTCTAATTACACCTAACTACGTGAACGGAAACTCAAATTGAGCTTAATTGCTTAACATAGAACACCAAGAGACGTACCTTTGAAACCAGTGTTGCCGAATTATCGATGAAAATACCGATATTTTTATCAAAAAATAATTTTATCTCAAAAAGACGATTTTTTTGATACGACTGTTGTTTCGATTAAGAAATATCGATATTTTTGTCTCAAAGACACGGCCCTATTGTATCGATAAAACTCAAAATCAGGCAATAATTTTGCAAGGAAACATCGATTCTATCAAAAGAATTGATCGTCACGAAGAATAAACGGTAAGGCATCTATGTTCTTTACTAAACATGGAAGTACTTAGGAGCTATCTGGTCTGATCCGAGCTAGGTGTTATCTGGTCGGTCTAAAGTCCAACTACCAATCTTGGTTTGTTATATGTGTATATAGTTTATGACGACGATAACTTAGCCATCGATTGTAGAATCTTTCTTTCTTTCTTTTAACTAAACGTGAATATGTATCCTTTATCAAGGTATTTTAAATAAAGCATTTGTTGGTATTTAATCTGATTTCATATATTTTTTCTATATGTATATATTTATTATGTTCTTATTTCTATGTATTTTTTTTTGTATTAATCATGTTACGGTATTTATGTTTCGTGTTAATATTTTCTCAATAAAACTTTTGCACGACCGCACCCGTTTCTCGATATCTACTATTTCCTCTAAAGGTTGTCTGGAAGAGATTGCTTTCTAGCGATAAGACCGCCTAAATTGTACTTAATTATGTCTGTTAAACCAATTTCTGTATTTTTTTCTGTGCAATAAAGTGTATCTATCTATCTATCAATGTATTGATTGGCTTATCATAAATTAATAATTTCAGATATCGATACTATTGATATGATATCAAATATCGATAAGTATCGATTGATAGTTGATGTACAACCCTAAAAATGGAAGAGTGTTCAGCAACGGGTAACTTTAGAATTTATATCCTTGTAAAGTTGGAAACTTAACATAAGGGGACGTGTTTAAAAGGAGGGTGTGACGGCTTCATGCAAGATAAAGCGGGTTTTTAAATTTTATTTACTAGCTTTGGCCTGCGACTGCGTTCGTATTATTCTGAGTCAATTTATTTTATACCAATCTAGTATTTTTTTATCTACGAGTATGTTTGTACTAAATTTCAAACAGTGTTTAATAGGAGCGTGTGATGGCTTCATGCAAGAAGAAGTGGGTTTTTTTAATTGATTGAATTAAAGGTTTATTGTGGTTTACGATTTATGACGTATTAAAAAGTACAACATAATTATTCTATTACTGGACTTATCGCCCTTACCTTGAAGGCTTGACCCCTGCTACTAACGCAGCACCCCCCATGAGCTCTGGAGCCTTACTCACACGCAGAAACACAACAACACAGAAGTGATTGTTATTTGGCTGCGGTCTTCTGTAAGGTGAAGGTATTTCACCAGTCGGGCTGCTCCAGTTCGAGCGATAAATCGCTATGCCCTACCTCTCTAAAATTTTTTCGTTTTTTGCCATTCGGCTATTATTACCTTACTATTTACTTACTATTTCTTATTTTTACCTTATATATATATATAAACTAGGGGCTGCCCGTTATATGTACGCGTTAGTCAGCTATTCATATATAAAAAGATAAAAAATCAATGTCTAGACGACTTTTTATCATTAATAAAAGCGAATTGGAACATTTTAGAAGAGAAGTAGGGCACACCGATTTATTGCTCGAACTGGAGCAGCCCGACTGGTGAATATCATCCACCTTACAGATGACCGCAGCCAAATAACAATCACGTATGTGTTGTTTGTGTTCCTGCGTGTGAGTAAGGTTTCCAGTGCTCCTGGGGGAGCTACATTCGTAGCAGGGGTCAAGCCTTTACACCCCGGACGGCCTTGCACGGTCCTCGGCACCAGGGCGGGAACGGCTAAGCACGCTCGGCCGTTCTCGCCGCCCCCCCCCCGATCCAGGGGGCGAGTAAGGGTCTAAAAGACCATTCCGCCTGGTGCCGTGGCTGTTGTGGTTTTCACCGTTTTTCCCATGGCGCCAACCAAAGGCAATGAGAGCGTGAGGGGGGTTTTTAGATCGGGTAGTCCCTGCCCCTTCTGGGCGGGGGAGTCCCACACACGCCGCTGTCCTCCCCACGGCAGCGGTACAGAGCGCAAATGAATTCTGCCCCACTCAAAAAAAAATAAAAAATATAACAAGGGGTCAAGCCTTCAAGGTAAGGGCCACAAGTCCAGTAACAGATCTAAAAAGATAAAATTAGTGAATTCAGAAAGCTTTCATAGTAACTTTACGAAAACATATTTAACACGTGGACACGTGGACATTGACAGCCATAAAGCTGTCAATGTCAAATGGCTGTCAATGTCAAACCTAGATGCAATAGTGGATTAATTTTAGGATTCTTCACCCCTATTGGTTGCAGCGTGATGTTATATAGCCTAAAGCCTTCCTCGTTAAATGGATTATCCAACACAAGAAGAATTTTCCTATTCGAACCAGTAGTTTCTAAGATTAGCGCTTTCAAACAAACGAACACTTCAGCTTCATAATATTAGTCCAGATAAATAATGTCCACTGTATACATTTTCATTTACCGTTTATTTTATTTTACACTTTTTGGGAATCTCACAGCTAAATAATAATTAAATCTACACAATAATAAATGACGGCCATTAACAAGTTTCCACATATAAAATACAGTATTCATAATAACAAAACGTTCGTTAGACATATAATCGCACAAATAAAGCAGTAATAAAACGTAACCTAATAAAAAAAACGCTGCTCATGGTGCTTTTGAGCTTAGGAACCCTGAGGTGGAAAGGATCCAGCCCAAGGTCACGGGAAAGCTCATTTAGCTGTCTGGCAACTCTAACCAAGTAGGCGTTTTGTCTATATTTGGTCTTAAGTAGAAGAAAATGCAAAAGTTTGGGATTCCTTAAAGGTTTGGCTGGTACGTGCAAGAGTAGTTTACTTAGGAGTTCTGGACACCTCTTACGTAAACAAGAAAACAAATATTGTATTATTCATCTCAACAATACGAAAAAGAATAAATCAAATTACGCTCATCTTGACTACTCCAGTTATTTGTATTTCCTCTTATTCGTACTGGGCCTACGGTTCTCAAAGTTTTCCGAAACACGCCCTTGGGGGCGCTAAATGATATTTGATCAAAAACTTTTCTGCGATTAGTGACAAAACGCGATAATTTTTGTGTAGGTAATACGAACTTATACTGCCTGACTTAAGTCAAAAGACTGTGCCTAATCTAATGCTATTTACACAGAGGGGTAGTTGAAAAATCAACGAACTAAATTGCAGATATCAAGTTCAAATGTTAAAACTTTTGTTTTTTTATTATGTCCGACTTAGTGTTGGTGGAACAAAAATTATTTTATAATAAGGATTTTTCTTTTTTATTTTATTTATATAATATGAAAGAACAAATTTCTAATGGTTTTATTTTACGTTTTAAATAATATGCATTAATATATTTATGTGGTAAATAATATATTTCTCACCATCTACTATTTCCTCTACCTGAAGGTTGTCCGGAAGAGATCGCTTTCTAGCGATAAGACCGCCTAAATTGTACTATAATCAATCTGTAAAATCTATTTATGTTTTAAATTGTTTTTTAATCTGTCTTGTCTGCTAAAATCTTAGCATTTTCAATCTAACCAAAAAATAACAGCGATAAATAGAATTTAGTTGTCGCGTGACGTTTGTTTGTACATTTTTTACCCGCCAGTAACGTTAGAAGCCCGAACCCCACAACATGGCATAGTTTTATCACAATTTTTTTTATTATGACAAATGAAAAATACATTTTTATTTTTTATTTAAAAACTTTATTGCACAAAAAAAGTACAACAGGTGGACTTAGTGCTATGGGCATTCTCTACCAGTCAACCTTTGGGTCATGCGGAGAGTTAGTTTATGGTTTTATACATGTTTGTTGCTAATAAAGGTAGGGCATAGCGATTTATCGGTCGAACTGGAATCGTGAAATACCTCAACCTTACAGAATACCGCAGCCAAATAACAAATTAATCCTCTGTTGTTGTGTTCCTGCGTGTGAGTAAGGTTTCCAGAGCTCCTAGGGCGTGCTACATTAGTAACAGGGGTCAAGCCTTCAAGGTAAGGGCGACAAGTCCAGTGGCAGATTTATTATGCTGTGCTTGTCACCCTTAAGCTAGGACCTCATTACCACTTAACATTAGGTGGGATGAGGTCAATCTTGAAGTGAAATAAAAAAAACGAATTAATTACTATACAACACATTAAAACAAATTATGGTATATTTGACCCGGGTCGCTTTCCTATTAAAAAACAAAGGAAGTATCAAATGAATCACCTTTTTTTTTTCGGGGGGAAATTCTTTGACGAACCGTACCGCCATCTGAGGGAAGATGACGGCTTGTGTGAGACTCCTCTACTTCGTGAAAGGCACAGACTACCCACTAAAACGCCCCGGTTGGACTTCATCGCCTTTTAATGATGGTGCTGTGGGAAACTCGGCTCAGCCAGAACTACCACAACACATTAAATGAATCACCTAAGATGATAAAAACAATGCAGTTTTTTAACATATAAAGTTGTTATTATTTTGTTCGTGGCATAAGTTTGAAAACCTATTAAGGGTGGAAAATTAATAAATATTCATGGGCATACCGAAGACCGGCTTGGGTCGTCGATGGAATAAATAAAACTGGTAAAACTGTTACTTACAAAATGACAAAATGACTGACGATTAAATATTCTTTAGAGATTGCTTTCTAGCAATAAGACCGCCTAAATAGTACTTGATTATGTCTGTAAAACCAATTTTTGTATTTTTTTCTGTGCAATATGTGTATCTATATATCTATCTATTCTTTGCTCGTTATCTACATATAAATAAAACTAGCTGCGCCCGCGACTTCGTTCGAAAATGTATATAGGAAATGTTTATTTTTTAAGTTATATGAAATTTGGCACAAATATAGCTCTAAACTTAAATTGAAGTATGTACTACTTTTTGTTTTGAATATTAGGTGTGATAGAGGTTAAACCGACTATGAATGAATATACATATAGAAAAAAAACCTGTAGTCCACGCGAAGTTGCGGGCACAGCTTGTATAATAATAAAAGTGTAAGGAACGTATGTTTTGTTTACTAAAAGTGGAAGTACTTCCGCCGAGCTAGGTGTTATCTGCTTGGGGACCAAGGCCCAACTACCAATCTTGGTTTGTTGTATATATACTTAGTGGCGACGAAAACACTGATATCGCGATGTAGGATATCGATGACACGCATTACGTATGGAGCGTTGTTTACTAAGCCAATTGTGCTGACGCTGTATTTGTGTCGACTTGTAGGTCATGTCGTAGGTCGGCACAAAAGCAAGGGCGATACAATTTATGCCCGATCCCAATATTTTACGATTCGTAATGTGTCAAAAATGATTATCCGTTGTTGTCCAACCGACTACGAGTCGTTAATTTTAGGTTCAAATTTTCGTTCGGTCGTTTTTAGCTTACGCTTTGTGTAATTTATTACTATCCGTATATAGAACGGTTTGTTTTATAAATATTGGAACCGCGTATTTGCAGTTTCAACGTTGGAATTCTGCGAAACGTTGTCAGGGTTATTGATGTATTTCGAAGCAAACTTGCAAATGTTTCTGGAAGATATTGCTTTCTATCGATAAGACCGGCTAAATTGTGCTTGAATATGTCTGTAAAACTCATTTTTGTAGTTTTTCTGTAATAATTTTACCTATTTATCCATCTATCATAGTTTTTTAATCTAATGGAAATGCTAAACAGCAAAGAGGCCATTGAAGCATTTGTCAAAATGGCAATTCTTATAGTGTCCAAATTAAATAATTTAAACAATACTTGAAATAATTAATGTATTTATATATCTTTTATTTAAGTATTTATCTTCCTGTATCCTGGATATAAAATCAAAAAGAAACAGAATAATAACAAATAATGGACTTATAAAATCTCCAAAAGTGTCTGAAAATAAAAATTAAAACAATAAAAAAACCAACATAGTTTGCTTTTTTTGTATATTATATAAAGTTCAAACTTGAAAATTAATTTATTCATGTAAATTACATCAGTAATATTTATGAAACGTCTATATAATGCAAATGACGCTACCTCCGGTTCGGAACCTATAACTTACAGAGAAGATCCCGGCAAGAAACTCTGTCGTTCATATTACAAATATAGCTGAACTTATGCTTTTGCACTAATATAATACAATGTTGTGTTTAAATAAAAAATGTTGGACAGCATTATAAACATTGCTCTGTTATGGTAAGTAGCTAAAGCACTTGTGTTATATAAATCAGAAACAACGACAATACCACAACACCCAGACCCGAGACAATATAGTCATTATTAGGTATAAACTAAATCGTAAATAATATGTAAATTCAGATCGGATTCGATCAAAGTAACGGATTTAATTTACATTTAAACTTTGTACTAATTTTGGTTTCGCGTGTACTATAATTAATGTTGGAATCTTACAATAAATTATTTTCATATTTTTTGTTGCATTAAAAGTAGGTAACGAAGTTTATCTATTTAAAACTTTATTGGAAATAAAAGTGCAATAGGTGGACTTAACGCTAGGAGCATTTTTTACATATCACACTTCAAGATTGACCTCATCTCAACTGATGTTAAGTGGTAATGAGGTCCTAGCTTAAGGGTGACAAGTACATCATAATAAATACGTCACTGGACTTGTCGCCCTTACCTTAAATGCTTGAACCCTGCTACTAACGTAGCACCTCCCAGGAGCTCTGGAAACCTTACTCACACGCAGGAACACAACAGCACAGAAGTGATAGTTATTTGACTGCGGTCTTCTGTAAGGTGGAGGTATTTCACCAGTCGGGCTGCTCCAGTTTGAGCGTTAAAACGCTATGCCCTACCTCTCTTATGCATTCTTTACCATTCATCCCTTGAGTCATGGATGCGGTAAAAGAGAAAATGTGGTCTACTTGACTTTGACTGCAGTGAGTGTACTAAAATGTAATTTTCATAGCGCTATCTACCTCTTATATCTTTTTTGATAAGTTCAGTTCATATAGAACGTTTTTGTAAATCAAAGTGGAAATTACATAGTTTCGTTACCTTGAACAGAAGAATAGATATATCGTGATTAATAGGCTTATATCATTTTGCCGAATCTTTTTCGACTGACTCTAAACTTTACCGAAACATGTTTCGCCGAATCATAAAACTTTGTATAATTCGGTGTAACGATGTTCGGTGTAGCGGCGCGTTAATCGAAAAAGATTCGGCAAAATGATATAAACATGTAACTAATTGTAAGTTTTCATTGTGATTTTTTCGTACATATGAAAATAAATTATCAATGGAATAATTCTTGGAATATTTAGTTTTGGCTGCAGTGAGTGTGCTGAAATATCCTTTTAATATTTTATCCTTTATTTCTATCTATCTTCTATACGTTATTGATAAGTTCAGTTCATTCATAACGTTTTTGTAAATCAAAGTGGAACCTTCATAGTCTATCGTTACCTTGAACAGACAGTTCTTGGCCGAAGCTAATGTGTTCCATTGATCACAGGAGGCAGGTGCTTTCACAGATAAATGATACTTATCCAAGCTTCGTAAACTCAGGAATCGACAGTCATTGACTGGAATATTGGAGCTCTTGTATGTTGGGTGAACTGATGGTAAGGTGTGGAGCTTTTAAAGATGTGATAGAGTTCGTATTATTATATAAAGTTTTTAAAAATTGACAGTACTATCGATTAACTCGAAACTGGAATAAAGGGAAAGCTATCGATTTTGACGCTTGCTACATTGCAAGTTGATTGACTTGGAGTTCGCGAGGAGGTCGAGTTCTCGTTTTATTTTATATATATATTTTTGTTGTTATCTTTTTGTCTCTTCTCTGTATATGTGTGCTTATATGACAATGTTGTGATGTCTTTAAGTAATAAATGTTTCTTTCTTTCAATAGATTTATCAATTATTGTTATATATTATGTCACATAGATTTCGTGTGTTTATATATGAATTAAGAGAATCTCTCTTAATTCATATATAAACACATAGTTATTTATCGCTCGAACTAAAGCAGCCCAACTGGTGAAATACCTCCACCTTACAGAAGACCGCAGCCAAATCACAATCACTTCTGTGTTGTGGTGTTCCTGTGTGTGAGTAAGGTTTCCAGGGCTCCTGGAAATTTTCCCCATCTCAAAAAAAAAAAGGGTTCCTGGGGGGTGCTACATTAGTAGCAGGGGTCAAGCCTTCAAGGTAGGAGCGACAAGTCCAGTAACAACTTTATTATGCTTTACTTGTCGCCCTTAAGCTAGGACCTCATTACCACTTAACATCAGGTGGGATGAGGTCGATCGTGAATATAAAAAAAAATCTTGAAATTTTTAGATATAATAGTCATTACTGTGGTTGGTCACACACACAATTGCATACCAAACGTCGATACTTCAACTGTTACATAACAGCGATACCATGCATAATAACCGATTTAGATATTTTAATAGTTAGTTTTTACTGTCCTACTAATCCATACTAATATTATAAATGCGAAAGTAACTCCGTTTGTCTGTCTGTCTGTCTGTCTGTCTGTCTGTCCGTCTGTTACGCTTTCCCGCTTAAACCTCTCAACCGATTTTAATGAAATTTGGCATAGGTATACGTTGAATCTCAAGAACGGACATAGGCTACTTTTTGTTAGAAAGTAAGGGGGGGGGGGGTAATAGCACCTTTGAAAGTTTATATGGGAAAATTATTATTTTTTAAGTTAGAGATATGAAAGTTGGCACAAATATAGCTCGTTTAAAATATAGACTACTTTTTGTTTCGAATATTAGGGGAGAAAGGGGTAAAACCGACCATGAAAGGATGTAGTCCACGCGAACGAAGTCGCGGGCACAGCTAGTATTATATAAGCTAAAGTTTATTAGAATGATATCGGTTATGTATTACTTTCTCACGCAAAATTAGTTTACCAGTTTTGGCAAGAAAGCCAGACAGACAAACTTTCCCTTTTATAATATTAGTAAAGTTAGCCAATGTCGCGTGACAAATAAATGCGCCTGACAACCACAGCAATCAGCTGTTCTCAAACTAAGGTTTTCCCTTGTACTATGAGCACCAGACGCCGGACACTAACTGAGGGCGTCATCCCAGCACACCCAGGCCCAAGTCAATTTAGAAAAGTTAGTTTTCCAAATTGACCCGATTGGGAATCGAACCCGGGACCTTTCGCGCTTTGGCCGCCTACCTTAGCTACTGCGCAACCGAGGTCGTCAAACATATTATTTTCAATAATTTTCTTGCTTATTAACCTAATCCAGTTTCAATACTTGTGTTTTGGAAACCAGACTCCATTATTATACCATAAATAAATAAATATAGACACATATCACATACATTGCTCTGATTCTGTAAGTAGCTTAAGCACTTGTGTAACAGAAATCAGAAGCAACGACGGTACCACAACACCCAGACCCGAGACAATGTAGAAGTTAGTTTCCCATATTACCCGGCCGGGGATCGAACCGGAGACCTCAAGATGGCGCGACACCAAAGTCCGGCCCGCTCGCCTCTAGGCTACATAGGTCTTCAAAAAAAAAATACAAACTTACACACATTTTACTACGATCAAAAGCTCGTCAGGATATACACATTACACCAACCTTATTTCTTGTGCATAAGAAACAATTTCAAACGGCATCCTTGACCTGCCCTTGACTAAACGTGAGTATATTTTTGAAAGAGCATCGTCATCTCGTCAAAAAGAGTAACAAAAACAGCAAGCGAATTAGACACCTATGCTATCCATTTAACTCAACGATCTAACTTTTTTGCCGTATCATACCTACCCTGTAAAGGCCAGTACAACGCTCACCCAAAATTGGACTCTACCACAAACAGATATAGATCTTTTCAGATAAATACCTCCGCCAACAATGGCGGAAAACCGTTGATTTATACAGCTATTTGAATGAGTTTCACGGACCCAATGTCGCGGGATTAAGGTTCAAAATTGCGTCGTTTTGAGGTAGGTCTGACAGCGGTTATATGTCATGCCTTTTTGTTAAGGTTGCGTGCACATTGGCAGGGTATTTATTGGTTTGTCTTTCAAAATACGACAGCCGTTAAAGTGGTTTTAGGCTAGCGTATTTTTGGGGGTTAGGGTCGTTTTAATATACGTACTTACGTTTAAAACTAGACTCTCGTAAATGGGCATATTCCAGCGTTAGTGTTAGTTGTGACATGTCAGTTTTTTTTTATATTACACTTCAAGATTGACGTCAACCCACCTGATGTAATGAGGTCCTAGCTTATGGGTGACAAGTACAGCATAATAAAGCAGTTACTGGACTTGTCGCCCTTACCTTGAAGGCTTGGTCCCTGCTACTAATGTAAGGTTTTCAGAGCTCTTGGGGGGTTCCAAGAGCTCTGAAAACCTTACTCACACGCAGGAACACAACAACACTGAAGTGATTGTTATTTGGCTGCGGACTTCGGAACACAACAACACTGAAGTGATTGTTATTTGGCTGCGGACTTCTGTAAGGTGGAGGTATTTCACCAGTCGGGCTACTCCATTTCGAGCGATAAATCGCTATGCCCTACCTCTCTTAAATTTAAAGGATTGAAAGTTAAAGGACCTTTTTGACTAAATTACTTGAAGTTGAAAATGTTAGCTTTATAAATGGTGGTGTGGTGCACTTATAATTTATCTGTAGAAACAATGTATTGGTTCATAATAAGTAACAAGTTTAACTTTTTTGACATTAATTCCTTCGAAAGGAGCGTGAAGAAACATATTGCGGCCTAGTATGGCGATGCTAACGGATAGGATATTTCGGTATCAAATCCTTTGTCATCGCAACGTGGGTTCCTCTCTTGCTTACCATCAGGCTGGGAGGAGCCAATATATCGTGCTTTTATAAAAAACATATTTTATTTAATAAAAGCACAGTAGTTTTAGTGACGATGCATAAATAAGTGTCACTGATGTAGATAGATAGATATACTTTATTGCACAAAATCTTTACAGAAATAGGTTTTACAGAAAAATTATAGTACAATTTAGTTTAGATGTAATCTAAATGGAGAAAATAGGATTTGACATTGAGTTGATCAATCCCCTTTTGGGGTGAAACCGGAAAGGGTGGTTTCCACGTATGAAGTTACGAGTGGTTACCTGGTATCTGGGGGCACGGTTGTGCCTTCGCCAAGTCGAGCAAATATTTAATATAACGCTACTCATGACATACACTTAATCAAAATGAAGGTACTATTTCCTTGTCTGTTTCTCAAGCAGACATTGTTCCATCCAGATAATATAAGGAAACTTGGCATTGTTTTGCTGTCATATTTATAAAATCTCATTTGTACCGACGTTTGGCGAGAAGCCCGAATTTTTCTTGTTCTTCCATCAAATATATTACTCAACTAATAGAATTCACAATTAATTTATACGGTTTAGTAGATGAATCTTAAAGTGTTATTATTGTACAGAAAAAATCGGTACCTACTGGTTTTCTTCAGCGGCTAGCGTTTGAATAGGGTTTTGCTTTCGTCTGGCAGTGTTGTAAAAGATCTGAGCCGAATTTCCGCAACACCGCCACTAGGGTGATGGAGGTCCAACCGGGGGGTTTTAGTGGGTAGTCCTGCCCTTTTCAGGGCAGGGAGTCCCATACACGCCGTCACCCTTCCTCGGGGTGACGAAACGGTGCATCAACGCATTTCACACACAAAAAAGGACAAATTCAAGCACAATTTAGGCGGTCTTATTGTTAGAAAGCAATATCTTCCAGAATACTTTACAAGTTTGCTTCGAAATGCTTCAATATCCCTGACAACGTATCGCAGAATTCCAACGATCTTGTCTTTGAGTATCTATAGTGCTATAACGTCTAAAGTTATACGAATGTCTGTCTGTTTGAAACTTAACTAACCGAAGCTAGAAGTAGGTCAGTTGCAATGGATGCAATAGTAATGAATTTGACTAGTTTGGTTAGGAATTGGAGCCTTGCTCAATACGACTTGAACTGAAAAGCTATGGTCTTTATTTTTTACTAGCGGTCCCGTCGAACTTCATTTCGCCTTCGAGGATTTTCCCGCGCATTCGACGAAAGACATTTTAAGACTCATTTTTCTACACCTTCGGTTACATTGTTCAAATATTACCAAGGATCCCTAATTTTGTAGCCTATGTCAAATTGAAAGAATGTAGAATTCTATTGGTGAAAGAATTTTCTAAAGCGGCCCAGTACTTTTTGAGCCTATTCATTACAAACATACAAACATACAAAAATAGGTACAAATCTTTCCTCTTTATAATATTAGTGTAGATATATATTACACTTTAATGTTGATCTCATCCCACCGGATGATAAGTGGTAATAAAATCCTAGCTTAAGGGCGACAAGTACAGCATAATAAATCTGTTACTGGACTTGTTGCCCTTACCTTGAAGGCTTAACCCCTGCTACTAATGTAGCACCCCCTCAAGAGCTCTGGAAACCTTACTCCTGCGTGTGGAACACAACAACACAGAAGTTATTGTTATTTGGCTGCGGTCTTCTGTAAAGTGGAGGTATTTCACCAGTCGGGCTACTCCAGTTCGAGTGATAAACCGCTATGCCCTACAGCTCTTAAATAGTTTGATTTTATGGCAAGTATTAAATGAAACGTATTTGCAAAATATGTTTTTTACTTTAAACCAGTGTACGAAAAAACATAGATGCGTTTCTAGCGCTTGAAAATGGCACCACGAAATGAAAGGCATTAGACGACCTGGTGGCGCAGTGGCCAAGGTAGGCGCCCAAAGCGCGTAAGGTCCCGGGTTCGATTCCCGGTCAGGTCAATTTGGAAAACGAACTTTTCTCAATTGACTTGGGTCTGGGTGTGCTGGGATGACGCCCCCAGTTAGTATCCGTCGTCTGGTACTCATAGTACAAGGGAAAACCTTAGTTTGAGACCAGGTGATTGGTGTGATTGTCTGGCGCATTTATGGCGCATTTATTAGTCAAAGCGCGTATTTCATCCCATTCTATGAAATGACGTATGAATGACTGACGAACGTCTTTTTGTTGAACTAAACAACTTTATGGGTAATATAAATTTTAAGACTTTCGCGTTCCATTTTAAACATTTAACATAATTTAACGACTAATAATTTAACGAGTTGCACGACCCTAAAATCGTCTCGACCGATCGCCACTACCATACTAGGATAGTACGTGAAGCTATTGAAATCAAAAAGTACAAAAATTTCAATAGAGAAGACGGATTTAAGTTATCATCAGCATGGAATCCAGTGATTAATAAATGTTAACCGCGATTAGAACGATCAAAAACAATTCCGGATACTGTCAGTGTAGTGTGTCGAAGTGACTTCAATAATATTTTGTTATGTGACAATGTGCGGGTGGATGAAGATTTGCGAGCTCCCCCGAACAGACGAAGGCGAGCGAGACCAGTCAGCTGAGCACGGTTGGTGCAACCTAACCGAAACGTCGGGCTGTAAGTAGTTCGTATTAACTACTAAATAAAAATGGTGTCGCGTTTTGACCCGTTAAATTATTTTAAATGTTTATGGGTAATGACCCTTAAACTTTTTTTTCAAGTGTCGATACTTCATTACTATTTTGCGTATTTATTGCTTGTGTGCTTTACATTCGAGCGTGTCTTAGTGCCGATATTCGATTAAATATAATATGACGGGAAATCTTAAATGGTTTTTTAATTCACTGCTTTTAGTAAAACTCGTTGCGTAGCTAGAAAACGGTCCGCACAAAACTACAATACGTAACAGGTTAAAAAAAAGGCGACGCGCCAGATGACAAACTAAAATTTAGGCGTCGTTTGGCCGACCGAATATCCGGTATCCGGCCAAATAACTATCAGTTACATCTCTAATTTTTATCTATACTCTACAGTAGGCCTCTTATTGGTACTACTAGCGGCCGCCAGCGACTTCGTCCGCGTGGATTTTGGTTTCCATACAAACTTTCACCCCCCTTATTAACCCCTAACAACCTTTTATTGGCATTAAAAAGTAGCCTATGTACTTTCTTGTCTCTATTATATATGTGTACCTAATTTCATTTAAATCGGTTCAGTAGTTTCGGCGTGAAAGCCGGACAGGCAGACAGACAGAATAACTTTCGCATTAATAATTTATTTTTAGATCATTTCAATAGGAATAATTCTTTCATACATATATTTTTGGTATCTTGAACCGTTTTCGCAGCGCACGCAACGGGAGCCCTCAAGGATGAATAATTTTCCCCGTTTTTTTCACATTTTCCATTATTTCTTCGCTCCTAAATGTTGTAGCGTGATGTTATAAGCCTAAAGCCTTCCTCGATAAATGGTCTATTCAACATAAAAAGATTTTTTCAATTCGAACCAGTCGTTCCTGAGATTAGCGCGTTCAAACAAACAAACAAACAAACTCTTCAGCTTTATAATATTAGTATAGATAATAAGTTGGATGGGGTAAAAGTAGTGACGTCACAGGGTGTAAACCCCGCTCGCCATCTTGGAGCGTTCGTCTTATCTCTTCCTCCATAAATCAAGACGCGCCTCTCTGTTTATCCGTTTGGTTCGTACGGTAGCCAAATTTTATAGGCATTTAGGACAAGTCCCATTTTTAATTATTTTATAGATTTCAGACATAGACGTATTCATTTTTTTTATGAAGTATTTTGTGATAAGGATGAGAGTTCAATGAGAGGAGTCTGTGAAAAGACTATGCTCATTTTAAGTTCTTTTTTTAACTAATCTTGTCTCTGCTTGACAGGGCAATGTGAATTTTTTGGCATTTCTGTAGGTACTATATTATACATACTTACATATATTTATTGTATACCTTAATCAACCTATCTATTAAAACAACTGCATCAAAATCTGTTGCAAGATTGTAAGCAAGCAATCAGCAGTATCTTCACTCTATATTTGAAGACCTTAGTAGCCTAGTGGACCAGACTTTGTCGAATCTCTGGAGTCCTGAGTTCAATTTCCGGTCCAGTAAATCTGGAAAACGTATTTTTTATATTATCTTGGGTTTGGATGTTGTGGTACCGTATTGCTTTCTGATTTCTGTAATATAAAAGCTTTAGCTACTTACTTCAGAATCAAAGCAATGTATGTGATGTTGTCCAATATTTATTTATACTATGTAGTTATATAGCCTAAAAAACATTTTAATAAATAAAAATATACTTAGCTCGATATACAACCATGAAATTATGACTTGGTGCCATTAGACCATCGAAGCATTATGTCAGATAAGAAAATACCTTTATGAAACTCCCATCACATAGAAAAGTATGATATCACATTTTAGATAAACATATTCTCCAATTCTTTTTTTTTCGAAGGGGACATGTATTGTCAATGCGGTAGGCATCCAGTGATTAACAAATGTTTACCACGGTTAGAACGATTAAAAATAATTTCGGATTCTGTCAATGTAGTGTGTCTAAATGACTTCAATAAAATTTCTTTTTTGCGAGAACGTGAGGGTGGATGAAGATTTGTAAGCTTCCCGGAACAGACGAAGACAAGCGAGACCAGTCAGCACGTAGTTCGTATTAAGGACTAAAAAATGGTGCCGCGTATGATCCGTTAACTTATTTAAAATAGAGAGTGGTGTCCGATTCGCAACGTGAGCAGTTGTGGGGGAGTAGGTATCCCTTGCTGATTCGACGAAGGTTCCCCCTCCACGCCTACTGCTAAGTGGCTTACCTCCGCGGAGGAGGAGTAGGTCGGCCAATGCATTACCGCATCCTCCTCTTCCTCGCGGCCCCACCACTATATGATTCACATCCCGCACGCACGTCACTGCCGGGTAGCGGAAGACAAAGAGGCCGGCAATGAAACACCGAGGTCCTTCTCTTCTTCCGTGATCTCTGCCCTTGCGGGCTTGCCGCAGAGAGCCATGCTCTCCGTGGCCCAGCTCGGAATCCGTCTTCGCTTCACCGTGTGTGGTATCCAAGGCTGGGTGGCAAGGTTACTGAGCCTCCCCATCGTGACAAGATACGTCTCGATAAATGGACTATCCAACAGACATATCTATTTTTTTTTTCGAACCAGTAGCTCCTGTGATTGGCGAAATCTTTTTTTCTATATTACACTTTAAGATTCATCCCACCTGATGTTAAGTGGTAATGAGGTCCTAGCTTAAGAGCGACAAGTACAGCATAATATATATGTTACTGGACTTGTCGCCCTTACCTTGAAGGCTTGACCCCTGCTACTAATGTAGCACCCCCCAGGAGCTCTGGAAACCTTACTCACATGCAGGAACACAACAACACCGAAGTGATTGTTATTTGGCTGCGGTCTTCTGTAAGGTAGAGGTATTTCACCAGTCGGGCTGCTCCAGTTCAAGTGATAAATTGCTGTGCCTAATCTTAAAGTCATACAAAACAAAATCTTAAGCTTTACAATACGACAAGTAGTAAAGTTGTTTAAAACTGATAAAATCTTGTAACACCTAAAGCGTGGTGACCCTAATTTCAGTTCAACCGACTTTCTTATAACAATGCGTACGGAATCAAAATTACCCGGGAAACTAACTTCGAAATCCATTCCGATTTTCTATGCGAACATTCTCAGGCGTCCGGTAGTTTCAGGGCCAAGTTTGTTATCAGAAAGTAAATTTTATCAGCCATACGCTTGTAAAAGCTGCACGATTTTACGTTGCTATAAAGGTTACTTTGTGCGTATATTTGTTACTATTTCATGCAAAACCTATATGAAATTCGGTAGCTTGGATATAAATAAATAAATAGTAAATAAATGCGCAAGACAACCACACCAATAATCTGGTCTCAAACTAAGTTTTCCCCTTTTACTATGAGCACCAGACGACGGATACTAACTGGGGGCATCATCCCAGCACCAACCAAGTCAATTAAGAAAAGTTCGTTTTTACAAATTGACCTGATCGGGAATCGAACCCGGGACATTTCGCGTTATGGCCGCCTACCTTAGCAACTGCGCCACCGAGGTCGTCAAAGATAGAATAGATAGATAAACTTTATTGCACAAAATATTTAGGTACAGAAATTGGTTTTACATATTGTAGAACAATTACGATGGCCTTTAATCTACAAAGCGATTTGTACCAGCCAGTTCAAAGTTTAAAATTATTTTAGTAATGGAAATTATATCAATAATACGAGTATTTATGAAACGTCGTTAAATAATGCAAATGACACCATCTCCGGTTCGGAACCTATACCTAACTTGCAGAAAATTGCTAGTGGCTAAGATAGGCGGCCATTTTAATATTTTGATATTTGGATTTGGCCATTTTTATAACCTCGGTGGCGCAGTCGCAATATACCTACGTTCAAATCAAAAAATTTGTGGTGTATTTGCGTTTAATACACGTTATTTTTTCTAAAACAATGTGGGCTAAAGGCAAAAATAAATAAAATACAATATAATCTGTGGATGCTAAGAGCGATATGTTATAGAGGGCGAAAGTCTCTGCCAGATGCTGCTAACGGCGATATTGGTGCAAGCAAAGAGAGTTTCATGACAAGTTATTCGATTTTGTATTAAAGCCTTCATGGTCTATGAAATAAAGACATAAATACTAAGTTCTATAACACAGGGCATGATTTTAGTGTAGGCAAATCAATAGCAGTTTAAAATAAGTTACCGAGTCTGTGCACAACGCACCTCTTTTGAGTCTTTTTATCTATTAACTAGCGGTCCCGGCGAACTTCGTTTCGCCTTAGGGAATTTTTTCCGCTTTTCTGTTGAAATTTTTCAAATTTTACTAAGGATCCCTAATTTTGTAGCCTATGTCAAATTGGAAGAATGTAGCATTCTATTGGTGAAAGATTTTTTAAAATCGGCCCAGTACTTTTTGAGCCTATTCATTGCAAACATAAAAACATACAAAAATAGGTACAAATCTTTCCTCTTTATAATATTAGTGTAGATTAATTTGCTTTTTACTTATTTTTGGTCATTACTTTTTAATATGACTTACAGTTATTTTTGTATATTTGTTTTTTTAGTTGCTTTATTATAATTATTTAATTACAAGTTTCCATTATTATTTATACCAGCATACAGTCCTTCATTCATAGAGTTAAACGCGACACCATTTTTATTTAGTAGCTAATATGAATGGTGTCGCTTTGACCCGTTAACTTATTTCAAATAGCGACCCGCCCCGGCTTCGCACGGATGTAATGTTAATACTAAGAAATATTGGCTTTTCTATTCTTTATTGTAAATAAAAACCTTTCTCTTAAATCACTTTATTTATTTAAAAAAACCTCATCAAAATCCGTTGCGTAATTTTAAAGATTTAAGCGTACATAGGGATATAGGGACAGAAAAAGCGACTTTGTTTTATACTATGTAGTGATGTTTAAAATGGAAAAGTAAGTCTTAAAGTTTAAAAAGCAGTTTTTATCTAAAACCGCCATATTCGCCGTATTCGTTATCACGTATAATTTCTGAAATATTTCGTTAATTTTTGTTTAAAACTGCCTTTTAGTGGCTACTTCAAACCTTTTTTGCAATTCATTGATTTCTGGCTATTTCATATATATAAAAGAAGCTAATACGTTTCCAATAGAATCCATATTAAGCTTATTTATAAATTTAGTTTATAAATAACACCGAAGTGTTTGTTATTTGGCTGCGGTCTTCTGTAAGGACCAGTCGGGCTGCTCCAAAAAAAATACCATTAATTGATTTCTATGTCTCCCCTTAAATATTATCCGATAATTATGTAGTTCTAAATATATTCAGCAGAGGCCACTTACCGGAGGCTAACGGTTGATACAGCAGAAAAATTCATCGCCTACGATAACTTGCGGCTAGCTCAGTTGAAAGAGCAGCACGCACGACATGTGAAGGTCGTGGGTTCGATTCCCGCACCGCAAGGCACAGCGGTTTCTCCAGAGGTCATAATTAAAAAAAATGGAGGTAGTATTTTCAAATATTGAATGCTGTCATGTCATTACCAAGGAGTCGTACTATAATGAACCATAAACAGGAACAAGGTAGGTAGTTGCGTTCATTCTCTAATGAACCAACAAATTCAAGATACCTCCCGTTGCACGTACAATCACATCAGTGAATCAATAAGTGACCGGTCTTTGGTGGCTTATTTCTGAAAATTTCGTGATTTAAGTAACTATTTTTGTAATGGAGCTTCAACAATCAGGTATGTTGTTTTGATTTATACATACGTTTTGTCATTTTTATGTAAAGTATAGAAAAAACGATAGGACCACGGAACGACGATATTTTATTTTTGAAATCTGCTATTTTTTTATTTACTTGAACTTTTAACTTTGTTCTTAATCATATATAATGGTAACTTTTTGTTAATTTTCAAGTAATATGTGTCTAGACTAACGGCCATAGACGATTTTTTGCGGAAGTTTGCGGATTATCTAGTTATCAGACTTCTAGTACCTCGCGTTGGCCAAGGCGTACAATCCTACTAAAATATAATTAATTTTATTTTTCTTTTTTCAGGTGTGAATTATGTCGGAACCTTTTCAAGAGGCTATATATTTGAACTGTGGCTATCTACAAGTGGTTCAGGGGCAGAAAGAAGTCGTCAAATGTTACATCAGTTAACAAATATGATTCCGGATGCAGATAACTTAGATATTAGTAATTTGGAGAATGTTGTGAACTATATTTGTTCATCTGTGCATACAGTGCTTGTACACGGTGCCATAGTTATTGAACATGCATTAGTTCCTATTGGTGAACTATCCGAAGAGGCTGCAGAAGCAACAAATAAAAATATAAAGGCGTTTAGGCTGAACCATACCAGAAAAATGTCTCGAGTCGCCACAAACACAGACCTTATGAACAGACTTCTGCTGAACTCAGACCCATTAATCAGTTCTAGAAGGAAATTGCCACGAAAAAAAAAAGCTGGATTAATTACTAATGTTTTAAGTTTATTAGATTGTACTGAATAATAATAATACGGAAAAATAATACTTTATTTGGCAAAAAACAATATTACAGCGATTAATTACCTTTACGTTAATATTTAAGCTTCTAATATAACATAGAATTCAAGATTTGACGATAATTGGTTAAGTTTTAATTTAATAAATAATTAATTTTGCTTATATTTTACTTTTCTGAACAAATTATACACGTGGTAAAGCCCAAAACTTTTGTTTTATTGTTAATCTTCAATTATCTGTGCTTTAAAAGTATTTCCAAATAGGATATATACATATAAGTAATTTCGACCGCCTTACTAAGGAACGCAGCCCACCGTGCAAGGGGAGATAAAAAAAATCCTTAAAATATTTAAAATTGCTATTAATTTTAGTGTGATAAACAATGTTTAAATGGCAAATATGTAATGATACTCTGCTCGTTTGCACTAAACTGATTCCTTGTCATTATTCGTTTGTTCGTTCGTCAAAAAGTAGCCTTTATTCTTTTCCAGGTTTTATGCTTTATATATAAGTGACAGACTGATAAATTAACAAAATCATACAAAAACATAGTCTATTTTCGCATTAATAAAATTATAAGGGATAAATTTAAACTTGGACCACGCGTCGCCTAATATAACGGGATGTTTGTCTCTCGGGTACCAGAGAGGGTATTTTAATATAATAATTCGACTATTCCAGGCCAACCACTTTTAACGAGGCAATTTCGTTAAATCCAGACTTTAATAGGATTTGTTGATTTTGTTAAATCATATTGGATTTCGGTTCTGGATTATTTTTTAGGTTAAATGGTAACTAAACTTCTTTGGGAGACTATTTCGCGTAAGGATTGTCATAATATTATGGTAATACACGGATGTTCGGTATTTAAAAGTTTTTTAAGGATTTAATGGAGACAAATAGTACAGTTTAAGCTCATTTCAAAGTCCAATAATACTCGTAATAATAATAAATAGTTACCTCTCCCCAATAGTCCAAATAATTCTACCCACAAGTAGGTAACAAGTCGGTAGCCCCAGTTCTTTTTAGTGATGAAAATGCCTTCTTTTCGCACCATATCGCGGCCGTGGGGACGGCAGCGACGTGTGTTGGACTACCCGAGCTAAAAAAGGACAGCCTAGCTAGCCTAGCTTTATTGTGCTGTATTGGTCGCCCTTACCTTGAAGGCTTGACTCCTGATACTTATGTAACGACTCTCAGAAGTTCCGCAAACCCTACTCACACGCAAGACCACAACAACACAGAAGTGATTGTTATTTCATCAAGCTCTCCTTCTAATTACAAGTTAAGAAACACTTTTCAAATTATTCGTTAACTATTTGCATATATAATATATAAGAAGGTTTAATTTCTGAACGCTTATGAGCATCAACTGGCTTTTCTTCTAATTACAAGTTAAGACACCTACACTTTTTAAATTAATCGTTAACTATTTGCATCTAGAATATATAAGACAGTACCTTATATAGTTTCTTAACGCTAAAAAACCATCCACTAGCTCTTCTCCTAAATACAAGATCAGAAACCTACACTTTTTAAATTAATTGTTAACTATTAGCATATAGAATATGATTATAAGACAGTTTAATTTTTAACGCTAATGAGCATCAAGTAGCTCTTTTTTACAAGTTAAGAAACCTACACTTTTCAAATTAATCGTTAAGTATTTGCATCTAGAATATATAAGACAGTATAGTTTCATAACGCTAAAATACCATCAACTAGCTCTTCTTCTAACTATAAGTTAAAAAACCTACATTTTATAAATGATTCGGTAACTATTTCCATCTAAAATATAAACGAATGATTAATTTTTTGTCTGGAAGAGATTGCTTTCTAGCAATAAGACCACCTAAATTGTACTTAATTATGTCTGTAAAGCCAATTTCTGTAAATTTTTCTGTGCAATAAAGTGTATCTATCTATCTACCTATCTAATTTCTTAACGCTAAATAGCATATATTAACGCTACTTATTATAACAAATTAAGAATCGTACACTTTTCAAATTAATCGTTAAGTATTTGCATCTAAAATATAAACGAATGCTTAGTTTCTTAACGCTATTTAGCATCAACTAGCGTTATTTCGAATAACAAATTAAGATACCTACACTTTTCAAATTAATCGCAAACTATTCACATCTATGATATTCAAGACAGTTCTCCACATATTCCAATGGCCAGAACCTAATTATAATTTCGCAAACTCAACCTAATTTGCCTCACAAAAGAGTGACGTCATAATTCGCACTACACCACCGCGCCCTCATTCTACCGCTGCGAGGGAAATTCAATTACCACCGTGGCGTTGGGGAATTATTTTCTTCGCAATACGTCGTACGAGGTTCCGCTGCGTCACGTTTAAAGAACGTGTTGGAAAATGATATTTGTGACGGATCTCGGTGAATATTTACGTTTGGGAAAAGGAAAAGGGAAATTATTTGAATATTAGTAGTGATTTCTTTTATTTATCAGACTTCTCAGCGAGCTGTGTACCGCATATTTTTTCCAAATTTTCTAACCTTTTAAGCTTTCCCTGGACTAAGATAAATATTTCAATGCCAATATTTAAGGAGAAGTTAAAACAATTTTTAATAACAAATAGTAACGATAAAGTTCAGACTTTTTTTGAGGACAGAATATAATAATTGACCTACAGCTAGCGAGAGTTTCCTTCTGAACCCTGCAATATAGGCAAAGTTAATAGATTGTTGATATAAAGTTGTAAGATTTATTTAATGTTGTCTTAGAATACGTCACTAGTTTACCTTTAATACATTTATAAAAACACTGGTTGTGCCCGCGACTTCGTTCACGTGGACTACATCCTTTCATGGTCAGTCTTACCCCTTTCTCCCCTAATATTTGAAACAAAAAGTAGTCTATATTTTAATCCAAGTTTCGAGCTATATTTGTGCCAAATTTCATATCTCTAACTTTTTATTGGTCAAAGTAATCTGGGATATATGTTTTTTTACTACACTTCAAGATTGACCTCATCCCACCTTATGTTAAGTGGTGATGACATCACATTTTTCCATATAAGTTTTCAAAGGTGGTATTACCCCAATCTCCCCCTTATTTTCTAATAAAAAGAAGCCTATGTCCGTTCTTGAGATTCAACGTAAATACCAAATTTCATCAAAATCGGTTGAGAGGTTTAAGCAGGAAAGCGTAACAGACAGGCAGACAGAGTTACTTTCGCATTTATAATATTATAAAGTAGGGATTCTAAAGAATAATTGCAACGCCCTCTACAGGGCTTCACATATACTTAGTCTTAAGAGAATCTGTCAACTTACTCCCATGTCGAATGCAATAAAGATACTGAATTGAATTGAATTGAACCAAAATCAGGTGAATCGGTCCAAGCGTTTCCGCGTTTTAGTGGGACCAAAAACCACGCACAAAAGGTGCACTTAACTGTAGAAGCATTATTTAACACTGATGAGAATGATGCTAACATTAAGTCCACATTTTGTACGTTCGCGCAAAAGTTTAGAAATAAGTAAAGCACGATAAATTTCGTCATAAGAAACACAAATAATCGTAAAAAATGATTTAATGATCGCGTCGTCAAATTCAAAATAATGACGTTGATGAATTGCGCTCCGATGTTAGTGCGTGTCAAAATTATACTGCCATTATAATCAAGTGTTGCCATGAATCAACACATTCGAACACTTTAGTAGTTTGGACGCAGTTGTAACAAATGTGTTCTCGGGTAATTTGACAGCCGACATGGCTTACAGCTTTCAGCACTTTGGGAGAGAGAAACAATGTCCTGAAAATAGTGTTTAATACAATATCATTTGAAGGACAGATTATAAAATAGTGATGAAATAAAAAGGAAAATTCGGATTTAGTAAAGAGTAATTAAGGGAAAATATGTATATAAGTATACTTTAATATTAAACACTGTATTGTTCACTCAACTTCAATTATTATAAATATTGTCAACTTCAAATCTAACCGTAGCCTCACAAATTCATCTTTGACTGCATCATGAATGTACGTAAAAAAAATTGTTCTATAGGAAATTTGACATACATAGTTTTAACACAAGGAATAATCATAAGCTATTGCAAACCATATGGGTCGCAAAACGGTAGAACCACCGTTAAATTATATATATAATTATTAGCTTTATATAATAGAGATTATCTTATGCATAGAATTAGGGTCCTTATTAAATCATGTCTATTAAAAAAAGGGTACTACAAACTTGATAAAAAGGTTAACGATAAACATATGGATATGATTGTCTGCTCGCTCGCACACTCTCTAGTCCTAAATATTGTAAATATTAGGATAACTACTGAGTTTCTTGCCGGAATCTTCACCGTAGGATTAGTCAAAGTCAAAATTGTTTTATTCACATAGATTACATTAGTAATACTTATGAATAGTCACTATATAAAGCAAATGAAGCTACCTCCGTTTCGGAACCTATAACTAAAGAGAAGATACCGGCAAGAAACTCAGTAGTTTTTTTTTTAACAAATGAATTAGGTTAGCATTAGGTTCCGAATCGGCTGTAGTTTTAATTTTGGTTTATATCAGACGATGTATAAGTGTTACTTGTAACCGACATGAATCTTGTAACTTAACTTAACTTTGTGTAACTTTCTTTCTTTCTCTTAACTAAATCCGAACTTGTATCCTTTATCAAAGTATTTAAATAATGCTAAGCTTTGTTGGTAATTAATTTAATTTCATATATTTATTTCTATTTGTTTATATCATAAATACTTTATGGAAATTTATACATTTATTTATTATATAGGTATTTATTTGTTTATTATAGTTTTTATATTTTTATCTAGTTATGGTATTTATATTGATATTTTCTGTTAGTATTTTTCTCAAGCATTTTGCACGGCTGTACCCGTTTCTCGATGTCTACTATTTCCTCTACCTAAAGGTTGTCTGGAAGAGATTGCTCTCTAGCAATAAGACCGCCTATATTGTACTTAAATATGTCTGTAAAACCAATTTCTGTAAATTTTCTGTGCAATAAAGTGTATCTATCTATCTATCTATAAATTAATTGATTATGATGATGTTTATTATTAAGTACACTGTTTAAAATTAATAATTTCAATACATACTGTTACGAGCTTCGGGTTCGTGACAATAAAAACAGCCGATAAAAATTACCAAAAGTCACACTTTAATTGAACGCCACTAATTACAACCTTAAAACGCACTAATTAAAACAACAATCGCTCCCAAGTCGCACTTCAAAATCGCTTTCGAAGTAATCACTTGTATCGCTAATTCAATACTGTCCCGGTCGCGGTGAATCCCGGCCTTTTATATTGCCGCGGCCGTTCCCGAACCTTCCAACGCAGAAACATCCGGAACATTCGCGCGCAGTCCGGCCTTGAACGGCCGTACGCTCGGTCAAGGTCATAGTTCTAGTAAATTCTGGCGTACGCGTCTCGACTCTCTGTAGTCCCGCCTTTCCAAACTAGATGGCGCTGGTTACTAGGACACCATCGATCGTGGCGCGTAACAATACATATGAGGTTGAAATAATTTGTTGGTATATATTATTATTATTTGTCCTCAGAGCCGACCAGACCTCCTCAGACGGAGGAAGAGAGAAGAATATGAGCAGGTTAAACGGATTCCTCAGCTTGAAGACCCCTCTCATCAGCACCAAGACATTGGGGTAAGTCTAGTTTCCATAAGCAGAATATTTTTTATTTCCATAACGATGGTTTTATATGCACTTTATCGCATTCCGTATATATTTGTTAACAGTACAAAACTACGGCCTGAAACCTTAATTAAAAAAACAATGATTTATTTATTTACTGGATTTATGGAGAAACTTTTCCTCCTCCGATTAAAATTCTAGTTCGCCATTCGGTCATCGAAATACCTAAATAAAATGTAGGGTCAATGACTTATATTGAACTGATATTGGTCACAAACACGTACAAACAAATAGTACTTCTACTTTTATAATGAGTGTTACCCTCTCTGACGTTGGTTTATGACTAATTGCGATAGTGTAATTATTATTGAGGTACTTGGGGGTGTGCAGTTACAGTGAACTGTGGTCACTGCGACCTATCAGATCTATTGTGACTCGCCACCAATTTAAGGTAACTCCTTTAGCAGGGTCGATTCTAGAAAGTCTAGTATTTTCCTGCCTTTTAGAGTTTTCATTTTATCCGGTTGGGCTGTATGTCGTCCCAATTGGATGCTTCGTTTGTGGATCAGAGATTCAAAGTCACACAGGAGGTGAAGAGGTGTTTCCTTTTCCTCCTTGCAAAACCTGCATTCATCAGAGTCCCTCAGCTTCATATGAAACTGGTGTATTTTTAGTTTGATGTGTCCAGTCAAAGCTCTAACTAGCGCACCGGCCCTAGGCCTGCTAAGTTGAAGCAGTTCTTCGGTCCATTTACGCGAGCTATCTATATTTTAATCATGCGATAGTGTTACCTGTTTATCAATTCACAAGACATTGAAATCAGATCTGAATTCGGGAACTATGTTCTATCTCATTCATGTCATATACGATTGGACAGAGAAAAAACATTGACTTTTCGGATCGAAATCGTTTCTGAATTTTGTAATAGTTTAAATGCTAGAGTACATACTGAGAAACTCACGTTGATTCTTTTTTTTTTGCTTGATCATGTGCTGACCTACAACATGACCTACAAGTGGACACAAATACGGTGTCAGCAGAATTGGCATAGTAGACAACGCTCCATACGTAATGCACGATTAGCCAATTAATACATCCATCGCGATATCAGAGTTTTCGTCGTCACTAACTATATATACAACGAACCAAGATTGGTAATTGCCGTTGCCCGAGCAGATAACACCTAGCTCGGCGGAAGTACATCCACTTTTAGTAAAGAACATACGTTCCTTACAATCATAAGCGTATTTTTAAAACAAATTCCTTATCTTACTCCAAGCACATTTAGAACTACAAATCAGTTAAATCTTCGCCTCAAATCTCTGCTTATATTGTATAATATCCGCATCCACGTAACACAATAACACAGCTCGTGAGAATTCAAATTACAAATCTACACAACAAACAACCATATCAGAACAACATCATTACGCAACGCCATTATATCCTGGCTCCATAGACAAAGCTTTACAGGCGACACCAGAGGTCTGCATATCTGGTCGGCAAGAGAGGTACGAGCCTTGCTATAATAAGAGTTAGTTCTTGTTTGTTCTTCTTCTTCTTCTTAGTCGTGCACTCTTGACAGAGTGGTCGTGATCATAATGCATCGCTTTTCAGTGTAGCTTTTGCCAGTTGCCTCCATCTACTCCTATTGTTCGCACTTCTGCAACACTCATTCAGAGAAATGTTTGTGGTACTTTTGATGAGGTCCGTCCATCGAGTTGGCGATCTTCCGCGTGAGCGCCGGCCTTCGACATGCCCCTGTATAACCAGTCTCTCCATAGAGTCTTCATTGCGAGTGATATTCCCAAACATTGTGAGTAGCCCAAATATTCTGTTTGGAATATTAAGTAACAGCCGAATATAAATAAATATTAAAAAATTTTTTTTTTTTTGTTTTTTTCTGTCTGTCTGTATATTTGTTTAGCTTTATCTCGGGAATTGCGAGAAAGATTTTGACATATACGTGTAACTAAGGTGTTAGTTATTGGTTCGTTAATTATTTAGTTTTTTTTTCTTATTTTCACGTATTTAAAAAGCTTTAAATGCGAATACCATAACTAAAGGATATCACAACTTTCAATAGTGTTTAGGCAGCGAGATTATATTTACAAACTTAAGTCAAACGTATAGTTTTTTTAAGCCAATACCAGTGAGCAAGCACTGGTGACTAGCAATAGCCTTGCAAAGTGTTTAGGCACTATGATTATACTTTATAGCCCTAATTTAGACTACATGAGAGATTGATTTAAGAGAGGCAGGGCAAAGCGATTTATCGCTCGAATTGGAGCAGCCCGACTGGTGAAATACCTCCACCTTACAGAAGACCGCAGCCAAATAACAATCACTCCGGTGTTGTTGTATTCCTGCGTGTGAGTAAGGTTTCTAGAGCTCTTAGGGGGGTGCTACATTAGTAGCAGGGGTCAAGCCTTCAAGGTAAGGGCGACAAGTCTAGTAACAGTTGTACTATGCTATACATTTCGCCCTTAAGCTAGGAACTCATTACCACTTAACATCAGGTGGGATGAGGTCCATCTTAGAGTGCATTATAAAAAATATAAAAAAAAAATGAACGACTTTTCTTATTTATTACGATCTATGAAGTCAAGGCTCGCTATATTGTATCTCAGCGAAATATAGCCCCAATATAAGTTAGGTTTGTCACTAATGCGACTCGTTACCCGGGAAATGACTTACAACATTGTGGATAAACATCTCACATATGTTACCCTCCTGAGTAGAAAGGGGATGGCTGACCCGACGTTGAAGTAGGCTAAGAATGGCGCCCAACGTGTAGCTACACGTTGGGCGCCGTTTAGTTTTATTTACGTTGGATACTAATCAAAGAAACAAACACCATAGTCATTATGATAATCATTATCTCTAACTTCAAAAATAAACATTTTTCCATATAAACTTCCAAAGGTGGTATTACCCCCCTCCCCCCTTATTTTCTAATAAAAAGTAGCCTATGTCCGTTCTTGAGATTCAACGTATACCTATACCAAATTTCATCAAAATCGGTTGAGAGGTTTAAGCAGGAAAGCGTAACAGACACACAGACAGACAGACAGTTACTTTCGCATTTATAATATTAAATATTAGTAGGGATAATTTATTAGACAACATTGATGTCAGCGTAAGTTTAGGATATAAGATTGATGAATTAGTATTGAAGGTAATGTACATTTTGCATTAAGTACATAATTGACATTTTATCTCTACTACATGATTTTTTTGTTGAAAAATATTAAATTGTGTCTTAATTAGTATTTTCCTTAATGAATCTTACTTTACCTTTAGTCTGTATTAAAATGTAAAGTAGGTATGTTATAATTATTCAAGCAATTTAAAGAGCGCTTAACCTACCTTCAAAGGTCAAGAGCCAAAATGGCGCCAACATGTATCTAACTTTAGATCATCGCTTGAATTAACATGCCTCTTAAATAACTAATATAGAGAGGCCACCTAGTGTTAATTATAATTTTTGAAGAGCTTCAGGCTATGTAATTCTACAAAACTGTGGTCATCACGACCTATCAGATCAATTGTGACGCGCCTATAATTAAAATTTACTCCTTTAGCCGGGTTGCTTCTAGAATGTTTATTTCGTCTGGCTATGTGTCGTCCCAGGTTCTAGATCCACAGTCACAGTGGAGCTGGTGATGAGATGTTTTCTTTTCCTCCTCACAGTATCTGAATACGTCAGTGTCATTCAGTTTCATCTCCTGAAATTGGTGTCTTTTTTGTACGGTCAGGATTGTAACCTGCTGAGCTGTAATAGTTCTTGGGTCGCTTATATTTCATATCAATCGCAGGCAATTTTTTATCTCAAGTTAAAACTCTCTAGTTACTAAGAAAGATAAACAAAAATAGCACACAGTTCTCATGAACAACATGTATTTAACAGTATAGGTTTGAGAATTTCTATGTAGGTGCCTCATTCTTTTTTATTTAGAATGTTTAGTTAACCCCCAGTGAATGAAATAAAAAACAACAACATTTTTAAATCAACATTGTTCGAATTTTATTGTTTAGTGCAATACAATATACAATGTTTAAATGTTAAATCGAAAAACACCAAGAAACAATTAACTATAAACCATTGATAATTTTTATCTCCTATATAAAAATAAGTCGGGTTTTCCTTCCTGACGCTATAACATTTTGGTTTTGCATTCGTTGAAAAGGTCTCGGGCTCCAAAACCTTTATAGCAAAGAAAATTTAGGAAAAATTTCAACAGAAAAGCGAGAAAATCCTCTAAGGCGTAACGAAGTTCGCCGAGACCGCTAGTTGTTTATAAAATTGACTGACCCAACTGTCAAATAAACAAAAAATGGCGTCTAAGATGTGAGTTTTTACTTCAATAAATAGACAAGCACTCATTGACGGTTCAGATAAAATCGTGCAAACGTTTACTATGTAACATATTTATAGCAATCCTCAAATGAAAATAGCTGACCTCTACTGTCAAGTCAGAACTAAAAATGGCGCCCAACGTGTGGTTGAGATTTTAATGGATCTAGTTATTTGAACAAATGATTAGTGCATGTGACTTATTGCAGTTGGTTACTCAAAGACACGACTGATTAAAGAAAGTACTCAATTCTGTAATTTTATTAAACCTCCTACTTGTATGACATGAATATCATAAATGAATAATTGTCTGATTGTTTCATACTTTTTAGCAAGCTTGAGCCATAACTCAACAATCAAACATAGAAGTTCAATTTCAATTTAAAAATATGGTGCTTTGTTAAAGAAATGGGCAAAACGTAATTTTCAACTCGAAAAGCAATCACTGTAAATTGAAATGTCAGAGCAGCGCAAAATTGACTTACTGTGAAAGATTGGCGACAATCTGTTCAAAAGATTACAATACTTAGTGATAAAGTAATGGATCTAAGATGCATGTATACCTCTGTCTTCTATTAAAGGTAAAATAAATGTGGGTTATATTCAACGGTGTCTTACATAAAGAATAGGAATCCTTATTCCTGCTAATTTCTTCAAGAGAATGTATGTATTTACATTACATTATATTACAAATTTACATCCATACAGGTGACATACAGGTTATTATGAATCATACTTTTTATTCCGAAATAAGGAGACCTACTATCAAATGCGAAATGTGTGCGATAACGGATGGCAACTTTTATTCCTCAGTGGCGCAGTGGCTAAGATAGGTGGCCAAAGCGCGAAAGGTCTTGGGTTCGATTCCCGCACAGGTCAATTTAGAAAACGAACTTTTCTAAATTGGCTGTAGTCTGGGTGTGCTGGGATGACGTTCCCAGTTAGTATCCGTCATCTGGTGCTCATAGTACAAGGGAAAACTTTAGTTCAGGTGATTGGTGTGATTGTCTGAGCATTTATTCTATTATTCTTAATCATAATTGTAACTAATTCACTTCGAATGCAAATTAAGCGTTTTAATAAAACAAAACGTTATTTATGCAAATCAAAAACCACGTTTTATTTCCTAAACTTTCGATCAATCTTCAAAAACGAAACCTTTCATTTGTTCGTTTTGTCTTTGGGGGTAGACTTCAAGGTATCAAAATTAGAAGCAAATTATTATTGCAAAGGCGAACAACTCAAAAGTTGTAAAATAATAGTGAATACAGTTTTAATTGCACGCAATTTTACTTGTTTAAGTGTCGTTTGTTTGCAAAGAAATTTACATGAAATTAAGTAAAAATTAATCAAACCTCAAAATTCTATTTTTAAGAAAAAATGGTTATATGTTAGACATAATGTTATCAAATCTATGCTATACAAAGCTATTTTAAGCTTTCATTACTTTCAATACTTAAACGTACATTCACTATCTCAAACAAACGTAGACGCTACAGCAAAAATAAATCAATGCAGACACTTTTAAATGGCACCCAACATGGGGCCAATACATATCAATTACACAATATTGAAAACAATTTAGTTATTAGTTGTACAGAAAATTTTGATTGGTTTTATTTATTTACGGTGACCATGATAGCATCAATTGTGTAGATTACCAGTAGTGACATCTGTGTATTTGCTTATCAATAACGCTTTGTATTTGAAGTTAAAGGCTTGTTGAATTTTATCATGCAGGAAAATTCATAAAATTGATTTACTGTTAAAAATAATATCTGTAATAAAAATTATAATCATATTGTTTTAAGCCTTTTAATGATTATTAAGAACTTTTTCTACTAAAGCGCCATCTTGCAGTAACTCCCAATAACTAAACGTCTGTAACACGTTGCTTTATAGTCTAGTTGAGCATTTCTGCAGCTTCACTCACCGCAGGCTAGTACTCAGTACCAAATATTCTCAAAAGATGGCGCTTTATAGGTTTAATACCCTATACATTGTATGTGTACGTTTATTGCAAGGGTGGGTCTGCTCCGGGTTGATGATGTAATATCATCGATTTAGGTTAATTGTCTGCTCTGACCCCAGTATTTCGCTTAGGTAGTTAAATAAGTAATCTGGAACATGAACTAACTCATTAAGATAATGAAATCAAAATTCATGAATCATGCCTACATTTGTAATTTAGCACAAGTCACGAATAGCTTTTAACAAGCTTAAAGATTGCCTCTTTTACTTATATTATTTAACTGGTAATCTGAGATAAATATTATCACCATAACTGTCAACAAAACATTTACCTTGTAATAAACTTTGGCGCCCAACGTGGTGCTTTTTTAATCATCTGTAGGCACACAATTGTGTAAGAGAAATAATCATCTTTCGTTAATTTCACTCACAACGTGATAAAAGCATGTTTATCTGTGAACACTGGTTAATAAATCAGTTTAATATATGTAAATTAAATTTTTTTCAATGTTATTTTCATATTATAGATATTCAGCATATTCAGTGCAAACTTGAATTAATAAAACAGTGTCAATTAAAAAAGTTCCTCCTTTCTTTGACATGGATTCCTTCAAAAGGAGCGTGAAGGAACATCTTGCGGGCCAGTATGGCGATGCTAACGGATAGGATATTACGGTATCAAATCCGTTGTCATCGCAATGTGGGTTCCTCTCTTGCTTACCATCAGTCTGGGAGGAGCCAATATACTGCGCTACTATAAAAAAAAGGTCGAAACTTTTTTATGTTTTATTTTTGTTAACGAGTTATTAAAAATATTCGGGAATGCAATTTCACGTTATATATATTATTATCTAATAGTCATTTTTATCAAAAAGGCTATTGTGTGTATAGTAATAATAGTAAGCCGCGATTCAATGTAATTTAATTAATACTACTGACACAGAAAACATTATTCTTCTTCTAGGGTAATATCACTCTTAAAAGTTTAAATGGTTTTTTTTTTGTAAGTTATTTTACTGCTGTTTGTTTCGAATATTAGTGGAAATAGGGGTAAAACCGACCATAAAAGTATGTAGTCCACGCGTACAAAGTCTCGGACAGAGTAAGTAATATCATAAACGCGAAAATTTGTAAGATGTATAAAACAGATTGTTTGGATGTCCACTTTAAATACGTTAAAACTAATAAATGAATTTAGATGAAATTTAGTCAAATAATATATGAGATGCTAAATTAACTGAAAGAATACTTTTCATCTCTAAATAACTTTTAATTTAATTTAGTATTTCATTGTTTTTAGTTTAAGCATGATGTGGCTGCCTTCAAAAGATTATTACATTTTATTGTAAAAGTTAATTTTTAAGTTTTTTTCTAATGTTTTCTCTGGCAATCCAAAATAAAATAAATAATAAAATAACGCAAACGAAATTGCAAGCAACATTTAATATTAAGTGTCAATTTTAGAAAAGAAATAATAACACCGTTTGGATCTTCATGCTGTCCCAAAAATGTTCATAGAAAATTTTCAAGGCATTTTCCCAGCTGCTTTAAAAGAAAAATATTCGAGCGCAGCATATTTTGAATAATAAAGACACGGCTTACTCAGCAAGCTCGATATATATTTTCCGTATATATTCCTTACACAAGCTTTCATCTTATTTTATGATCTAGTCTCAGGTGAACAAAGGTTTTTGTCGTAAATATTTTATATAAAACATCCGTTTTTCCTCATATTTTTACGTGTCATCTTCACATCTCTTTTCTTTCAGGAGTAAACGATCCTATGTCCTTAAGATCCCATTGATGTTTGAAACTAGCTATTATTACCGGCTTCCTTTATGTTTTTATTTTAATTCATAATCTAGTCCTTTATCTTTAACGTCGATTACGTAACGACCAAATTCAGTAGCTTTTGCATAAAAGAAAAATTACACTTTTTTTACTTAATTGAAAAATATTTAACTTTTAGTCGTTTACGAGGTAATTTGCACGTACAATCTTTTATTATTATGATACCAAAATATTCTATAAGAACCTGTATCTTAAGAAAGGTAGGGCATAGCGATTTATCGCTCGAACTGGAGCAGCCCGGCTGATGAAATACCTCCACCTTACAGAAGACCGTAGCCAAATAACAACCACTTCTGTGTTGTTGTGTTCCTGCGTGTGAGTAAGGTTTCCAGAGCTCCTGGGGGGTGCTACATTAGTAGCAGGGGTAAGCCTTCAAGGTTAGGGCGACAAGTCCAGTAACAGATTTATTATGCTGTACTTGTCACCCTTAAGATAGGACCTCATTACCACTTAGCATCAGGTGGGATGAGGTCAATCTTGAAGTGTAATATAAAAAAAAAGAACTCTGTCTGTCTGTGTGTTTGTCCGGCTATCTCGCTTACACCACTATTTTGATGGAATTTGGTATAGATGTACGTTAAACCTCTAAAATGGACATACCAAACTTATTTATTTTATGATCGCCCTTGAAAGTTTTATATGGAATGTCGTTTATTTTTTAAGTTAGATATATGAAATTTGGCACTTATATATTACAAAATATGTATTAAAATATAGACTATTGTTTGTTTTGAATATCAGAGGAGATACGGGGAAAACCGACCATATATAAAAAATAACTATAGTCCACGCGAACGAAGTTGCGAATAAATAATATATTTTGTATGAATTGTATGCACCGCCATGATATTTTTTACTTTAATCTGTGAAGTTAGCTAATAGAGAATGCTATTAGGCATTAAGTTTTTTGTCTTTTTAATGCATGCACAAAATTTTTTCCTCTCTATTTCAGTATAGATCTAGTTTCAAGTGTTAAACAGCCTGGCTACTAGATGGCGCTAAAAGAATAATGTCGCCTATAAAAACATTAGTTTATCGGGAACAAGCGTTTCTTGTTTGCTGAGGATACGTTTTTGTCGATTGAAGAATTTTGTGGCGCAAGTAATGAGAGGAATGCGAGTACAAATATTTTTTTCTTTTTTTATATTGCACTTCAAGTTTGACCTCATCGCGCCTGATGTTAAGTGGTAATAAGGTAAGGGCGACAAGTCTAAGGGCGACAAGTACAGGATAATAAATTACTGGACCCTTTCCTCGAACGCTTGATCCCTGCTTCGAATGTAGCAGCCCACAAGGAGCTCTGGACACCTTACTGATACGCAGGAAGACAACAACACAGAAGTGATTGTTTTTTGGCGGAGGTCTTCTTTAAGGTGGAGGTATTTCACCAGTTGGGCTGCTCCAGTGCGAGCAATAAATCGCTATGCCCTACCTTTCCTCTTATGCACAATAATCTTAATGTTTTTATTATTTTTTTATAGTACTATACGCCGTACTAGCGAACTTTCAATATTAGAAACAGATTTTTTTTTATCTCCCCTTGCGGTAACATATTCGGCAGAGGGCACTTACCGGAAGGCTAACGGTGGATACAGCAGAAAAATTTAGCAGAATAGCAGCACGCGCGATACGTGAAGGTCGTGGGTTCGATCCCCGCACTGCAAGGGGAGATAAAAAAAATCTGTTTGCAAAATTAGGGCGTGAAGTACTTTAAAAATAAAAAACCGTTTTTTGTGTCGGGGTTTAAAAATATAATACGCAACCAAGAAAGTGCCTTTTAAACCAGTCTTTGAAAAATGTTTCCCGCTTCAGTTTATAACTTAAGCATTATTTATTCATGCCTCAGGGAACATTGTTTTACATAAAAACAAGAATATTATTTCGACATCCCATCCTACGTTCCTTTTGGCTCCTTTTTGGTAAATCCTTTGAATAAACAACAAATGTTTGGTGTCATTAGGACGAGTATTCTAGAATTGCTTTGTTAGGCTTCAAGGTTTAAGGCAATAGTTTTCATCTTTGTGTTAGGACTGTGTAAGTAAACTACGAGTACATCTACGGTTTTAGATGATTTTTTAGTAGATATTTTAAACAATCAAAAAAATAGGTAAGATCTTTCATTTTGTTTTGTGTAGGTGCAATTGGCTACTTCACAGTGTTAACCGACAGCTATCATTTGCGAATTGCAATGGTGGTTTCCGTATCGGTTCTTTTGTTCCACAGATAAAAAAAGTAAAATTTATTTTCCAAAAATAACGTACTAACTATGCTTTTAATTAAAAAAATGAAATTAAAATTAATACTTAACTTATAAGCTAACATATCAACACTTTTCATATTTTTTTGTTAACACTGTCAATTAGCTAATTGTAAAATGACTTTGGGTAGTACCACGACCTTTAATTTAACAACCAGGACTGCGTAACCATTTTCAATAGGTCCTGAATTGGTAAAAATAATTACTTTTTTGCACTTTGTCGTACCTATATAGCGACACGAACCAAAAATTTTGGTAATTCTTTTTTAAAATCTGGCCTCTTACGGGTCAGTGTGTTCAATAATTCATTGGCGAAATCCCAAGAGTCATCTATAGGGTCTGAGCCGAGTCTCATGTAAAATTCATACAATTGACACCGGAATGCTAGCGACATTTTTAAAGATAATTTTAGTGTAAAGTGAAGCGAATTGGAGTGGTTTAAAAATAGGTATTTAGGTAACGAAAATAATGCTTGAGTTATCAGTATCATCACACATCTTTATTAAAATACTAGCTGTGCCCGCGACTTTGTTCACGTAGACTACATCCTTTTATAGTCGGTTTTACCCCTATCTCCCCTTATATTCTAAACAAAAAGCAGTCTTTTTTTTATTTCAAGTTTCGAGCTATATTTGTGCCAAATTTTAAATCTCTGACTGAAAAAATAAACATTTTCCCCTATAAACTTTTAAAGGTGGTATTACATGCTATGGATTTTGTACATAAAAACATAATTGAATACTTCAATTAGGTATCAAACCTTGTTAAAAGAAAATCCTACTACTATTATAAAGGCGAAAGTTTGTAAGTATGGATGTATGGATGTTTGTTACTCTTTCACGCAAAAACTACAGAACGGATTTGGATACAATTTGGTAGGAAGACAGATGACATACTAGATTAACATATAGGATACTTTTTATCCCGAAATAACGCGGGCGAAGTCGCGGGCAACAGCTAGTATAAAATATATCTTTGTTGGACTGCATTTTTTCAGTGTGGTATTCAACAAGGCTATGATTGACAACAGGCCCAGATTTTATATCGGTATGATATATTATGTGGTAGCCGAAATATATTCTATTTCTCTCGGCACGTGATCGTTGCGCAAAGTGTTTTGGGGAGGGAAAAATGTGATCTGATAATCAAAGTAGAAGTTGTAACGCTTGTCAAAATCTTTACAGAAATAGGTTTTACAGAAAAATTATAGTACAATTTAGGCGGTCTTATCGCTAGAAAGCGATCTCTTCCAGACAACCTTAAGGTAGAGGAAATAGTAGATAATACCACCTTTGAAAGTTTATTTATTATCAGAGATTTAAAATTTGGCAAAAATATAGCTCGAAACTTGGAATAAAAAAAAGACTGCTTTTTGTTTATAATATAAGGGGAGATAGGGGTAAAATTGACCATAAAAGGATGTAGTCAACGTAAACAAAGTCGCGGGCACAGAGTATTTTAATAAAGATGTGCGATGATACTGATAACTCAAGCATTATTTTCGATAAAATACCTATTTTTAAACCACTCCAATTCGCTTCACTTTACACTAAAATTATCTTTAAAAATGTCGCTAGCATTCCGGTGTCAATTGTATGTAGTGAGGGGAAATATGAGAGAGGTTTGGCGCTATTTTTCAGAATATTCCCTCATTTGGGAAGGCGCCGCCAGTTAGTATAGCGAATGGTCCCGGGTACGATTCCCGGTTGGGTCAATTTGGAAAGCGAACTTTTCTAAACTCCTTCCTAAAACGTTATGGTGTTAAATGTTCCATACATTTGTCTGCCTCTTTGTCATTGTAACTACCAGACGGATGCTTCGATCCTGATTTTGTTTTTTTTTTTGGCTAGCTTATGCCCAGTTCCAATATTTAAAAAACAATCCGTTCTAGTAACGGAAAGTTATAAAATATACGAGACGTAAGCTAAAAACGACAGATGATAGCTGTAATGTAAAGTGAATTTGACGATTCGTAGTCGGTTGGAGAAAAACAGATAGTTATTTTAGACACATTACAGATCCGTTGCTTACCACCAGGCTGGGAAGAGCCAAAATACCTACTGTGCTTTTATAAAAAAAGAATTACTTTACAAGGAATTAATTTAATCGAACCTCGCACCCCGATAGTTAAACCAGACCATCGAGGCATTACATCTAACATCTTAAGGAAAGTATATTAAATACCGTTCCGTCGAAGATTCTTCATCGTTCGCTAATTCGTTAGCAATCAACATGTCGGGCCCGGGAATCGAACGCGTACCATTACGTCCATTTACGTGCGTCTCCCTTGACAGATGAACAAGACGAATCGTTGCTTAGTCCCGAGACACACTGCGGTAGCAGACAGAGAACTCAAATAGGTATTTCTATTAATATATAGTGGATCACGCTACAAAAGCTATGTAATGCCTGGTTCCAATATGTTAAGAGAGGTAGGGCATAGCGCTTTGTCGCTCAAACTGGAGCAGCCCGACTGGTGAAAAACATCCATCATACAGAAGACCGCAGCCAAATAACAATCACTTCTGTGTTGTTGTGTTCCTGCGTGTGAGTAAGGTTTCCAGAGCTCCTGGGGGGTGCTACATTAGTAGCAAAGGTAAGGGCGACAAGTCCAGCAATAGCTGTATTATGCTGTACTTGTCGCCCTTAAGCTAGGACCTCATTACCACCTAATATCAAGTGGGATGAGGTCAAGTTTTAGTTGCGGATGGAAATAAATTATACAAGGCGTAAGCTAAAAACGTAAAATGATTTCACTTGTCAGTGGGATTGAGTGGACCAAACCACGGCCTTCACGTCTGCTGCTGTTTTAACTGTAAGGGATGATTAAATTTTTTTTGTTATTTTTATTGAGAAATATTCTATATTTTACAGTTAATATATTTAAAACATAAAAAATCATCTCCCCTTGGGATGCGGGACTCTACCATCGCGCGTGCTGCTCTTCCAACGGAGCTATCTTACCGCCAGTTATCGATAGCAATGATCATTTTTCTGCTGTATCAACCTGTTAGCTTCCGGTAAGTGCCCTCTGCGAAATATGTTTAGAACAACATACTTATCGGTCCGTGGTGCATTCGTTGCAGAAATGTTTATCAGGCGTGTCAAAATATCAACTTCTGTTTAAAGATTTGCTATCGTTAACAACTGTGTGTATCAAAATAAATACTACAATCTCAGCATCAGATCTTCACCGCCACCCACCTTAAGCCGACGTGGTAAAGTCCAAATTTGCATGGCGTATCGTTCTGTTAACAGTTTCTGGATGTACGTAAGACGGGATTACAGATGCCACGGTAATAAATTAAAGGGAATGCTTGTTCAGGCAAATTGTTATATACTTGGCTGGTACATAATAGTTTGGTTAATGTACTGGATGAATGGCGGCACTCCAAGGCATTTATACTAGGTAATTGTTATCACGAGTTATATTAATTCTAGAGGTTAAGTGATAACCTATTTTTACTCATTAGAAACAGATTATTTTTATCTCCCCTTGCGGTGCGGGAATCGAACCCACGACCTTCACGTATCGCGCGTGCTGCCAACAGAGCTAACCTAAAACTAAACTAAGAATAGAATAGAAAACATCTTTATTCATGTAAGCTTTACAAAAGCACTTAGAAATCGTCAGTAGAAATTAAGTATTCTATCGCCGTGTTCGGAATGTTGATCATGTCGAGAAGAACCGGCAAGAAACTCGACACTTTCTCTTTTCAATGTAACAATGTTCCCTTATACTAGGTACTTAAATTAAATATACAAAGCTTTTATAAAACATTTCCGAGAATTAAAGTTATTCTAGACCCATACATTTTTGTCATTTAAATAATCATCAATTTTGTTGTAGCCCTTTTTTATTAATCAATTTTTGACATGAGTCTTAAATGTTTAAAGTTCGCTAGTGCCGTACTAGTAGTAAAGTTTTATAAAAATAAAAAATCTACTTTTACTCGTTAATATTTTTAATCATATATTTTACAGAATATTTTTCGACCAATGCTACGTTCCAACGAAAATTGTTTCGCCGAATCATACAAAGTTCTATGATTCAGCGAAATGATGTTCGGTAAAGCGAAGCGTCGGTCAAAAAATATTCTGTTAAATGTTTATGAGCTCGGAATTTTAACATCGCACTGATCTCATCTTTGAGGCCCTGGTTTCGATTCCAGGTTGGGTCAATAAAATAGAAAACAAACTTTTCTTTCATGTCTTGGATCTGGGTGTTATGGTACATCATTGTTTCTGATTTCTGTAACATGGGTGTTTTAGCTACTTAATGAGTATTAAAATTTATTTTGGGTTTATTATTACTTTTTGTATCTAGACACTTTTCTTTATTGCACTTCAGGATTGACCTCATCCCACCTGATTTTAAGTAGTAATGAGGTCCTTGCTTAAGGGCGACAAGTACAGCATAATAAAGCTGTTACTGGACTTGTCGTCCTTATCTGGATTACCCTTGCTACTAATAAAAATAGAAACGAAAATGAAACGGCTTCGAACACGATTCTTTTGTGGATTATTGGATAGTCCCCGCTCTAGAGCGGGGAAGTCCCGCACACTTTGCTGTTTTTCCCAAGATACGGTGTGCCAATGCATTCCCCTCCCTTAAAAATTGATTGTAAAGTCAGTTTGCGGGCGGCATTTCGACGTGACAACGCTGAGCCGATCGCTCGAGCCGATCATGCCTCTCTCTCTTTCGTGCCGCGCTCTCGCTTGCGGATCTTGCGGTGTCGAGTCATTAGACGTTGTCACGTCAAAAAACTTAAATGTCATAGATACGACTACATGAAAAATAAAATCAATAAACGCATCATAAACCCATAAACGAACTATCTGCATGACCTAACGGTAGACTGGTAGAGATTGCTCCTAGCATTTTGTACTTTTTTTGTGCAATAAAGTTTTCAAATAAATAAAATTGTATGACCGTGATTTCCTTTAATTTGCCTCCATTCTCATCACATTAAATCATCCTAACGTCCCATCCTACCATTTACAAAACAAAACAAGCGTTAGCTCTTTCTCACCCAAAGATAAAGACAGAGACAAAAAACAGACATTCACTACCTCCACGGTTCGGTGACGAGGGTCCCGTGTCGGTGACGTCACGATGAATGGCCTAAGACTGTTTTTGATCTGCTAATTAACCTTTGAAAGCGTCCACTGGATTTCTCTTTTTTCTAATTAGTTTGCTCGCGAAATCTTGTTTTTGTTTTGGGCATTCGTGACAAATTGCTCGTATTAAACAGATGTGTACACGGTTCGACCAATTCATGGAGCGTTTGGGACTGTAGCTGTTTTTGGGGGTTAAGGATTCCGTTGTACCAAACTGGATATGAAATCGTCTGTGCTCATCCACCATTGGACCATTTGTGTTCTTAGTCAACGTTTAATTAGCCTTATAAAGGTTTTCAAGCCGCGATAAGGCTTTTGACTAGACTCAATGATTAAAATCAAGATATCCGCTAATAGCTTAACGTGCCTAGATATTCGGTTGGCATGGTCACCCATCCTATACTGGACCGAGCCGTGCATAGTTTAACTTATGGTATAGTGTCAAAGCCATGGTTGCCATCGTGCCAAGAACCGCTGATTTTGTCTTTGTTTTTTTTTAGATTTTGGGATACTTCAGTTTTGGAACCAAAACATTTTAACACCCCACAAAAAAGAGGGGTCTTGGACGTTTGATATCTATGTTATGTGTGATCTGTGTGTGATCGATAAACTGATTTGAATGCGGTTTATTGTATTAGAAAGTTGGATTCCTTACGTTGCATTTTATCTATGTTGGTGGTGGTATTTCGGTTAATATCAGTCCAAAAGTGTAAGCGAGTATGAGCTCTTTTCATAGACGACTAGCGGTCCCGGCGAACTCCATTTTTTTTTTATAATGCACTCCAAGATTGACCTCATCCCACCTGATGTTAAGTGGTAATGAGTTCCTAGCTTAAGGTCGAAAAGTATAGCATAGTAAAACTGTTACTAGACTTGTCACCCTTACCTTGAAGGCTTGACCCCTGCTACTAATGTAGTACCCCCCAGGAGCTCTGTAAACCTTACCCACACGCAGAAACACAACAACAGAGAAGTGATTGTTATTTGGCTGCGGTCTTCTGTAAGGTTCACCAGTCGGCTTAGTCGGTAGTCGTTTCACCTAAGAGGATTTTCCCGCTTTTTTGTTGAAAAATTTCCTAAATTTTCTTTGCTATAAACCTTACGGAGCCCGAGACCTTTCCATGCAATGCAAAACCGTGAAAATCGGTTCGTGCGTTCTGGAGTTATAGCGTCAGGAAGGAAAACCCGACTTATTTTTATATTGTAGATTTAAGGTACTCGTGTTTTTTGGCAAATTATTACTCGTTTATTAAGGGTTGTTCTTTGAACTATAAGTATTTTTTGCATAGGAATCTTTTTAATATTTAAAAGAAACAGTAAAATTACTTCTCCCCTTGCGGTGTGATTCGAACTCACTACCTTCACGTATCTCGCGTGCTTTTCCTACTGAGTAAACCGCAAGTTATCGTAGGCGATGTTTTTTTTCGTAGTATTAACCATTAAGTCTCCATAAGACTCGAGAAGTAGAATCACTTCGCATTGTATTCAATGACGATTCAAAAGTGGTATATGTAACCTACTTGAATAAAGAAATTGGAGTATTGAGTTTGTGTTTGAATAAGTGCCCTCTGTCGTATGCTTTTAAAACTATTTTTAAATATTGGACAACATCGCATACATTGCTTTGATTCTGTGGTAAGTAGCTAAAGCACTTGTGTTACAGAAATCAGAAACAACGACGGTACCACAACACCCAGACCCGAGACAATACAGAAAAGTTCGTTTTCTATATTGACCCGACCGGGGATCGAACCCGGAACCTCAGAGATGGCGCGACGCCAAAGTCCGGCACGCTCGCCTCTCGGCTACGGAGGTCGTCAAAACTATATACTAATAGTCTCAAAATTTTTTTTTAATGACGGTGTTCGCGTATGAAAAATCGTCTAGATGTCTATACGTAGGCGTGGGATCCCACTGTTATTTGTTTGGTGATTTAAATGTAATGGTGACACGTCCGTCAATGTCAGGTAAACCATAACCAATCACGTAGTAGTTGAAACCCACGCCTAGGTACGTGTCGCCATCTAGTGAATTTTCCTTACGCAAACACCTTCATTGGTTTTGGATTTGTTATTTATTTTTGCATCAACATAGTGTACTGTGTTATTGATTATGTGAGATACTGCCCTATGAATAATTAACGTAGACACCCTCGCTTGATACCGACAACCTCTGATAAGCAAGCAAAATGATTAATCTTCGGGTTAGATTATTGAAAGAAGCGTAGCGGTAAAATATTAAATCATAGTTCTAATATTTGAAAAACGACCCGTTTTTGTTACGGATAGTAAAAAATATACGAGGCGTATGCTAAACCTTACTGACGGACAACTGATGTCACCTGATATTGAAAGTAAATTTGAAATTAGAATTAACGACTCGTAGAAAAACAGATAGTCATTTTTGACGCATTATGAATCGTAAATATTGGAACATGTCTAATTGTCTTAGAGAGGCATAGCGATTTATCGCTCGAACTGGAGCAGCCCGACTGGTGAAATACCACACCTTACAGAAGACTGCAGCCAAATAACAATCACTGTTGTTGTGTTCCTACGTGTAAGTAAGGTTTCCAGAGCTCCTAGGGGTGCTACATTAGTAGCAGGGGTCAAGCCTTCCAGGTAAGTTCAGTAACAGCTTCATAATGCTGTACCTGTCGCCCTTAAGCTAGGACCTCATCATCACTTAACATCAGGTGGGATAAAAAGTGACAGTTTCCAATACCGCTATTCTCCTCTAAAATGTCCGCGGTCGAAAGATTATACGATTCAGGGCCGGGTCCTAATAAGCAATAATTAATTTAGAGGCCCAATAATGGGATAGACTAAAGGTAGAGACTGGATAGAGATAACGCATTCGGCACCTATTACAGTTTGACGCACTGTAAATATTTTTAAAACTTAGAGAATAGAAAGGAATCAAAAAAAATCTCGATGCACGAAAACTTGTACAAAATTATTTTTGAATCGTCAGTTTCATCGGTAATCAATTACTTGTCGCCCTTAAGGTAGGACCTCATTACTACTTAACATCAGGTGGGATGAGGTCAATCTTTTTTTTTTTATATTGCACTTCAAGATTGGCCTCATCCCATCTGGTGTTAAGTGGTAATGAGGTCCTAGCTTAAGGGTGACAGGTACAGCATAATAAATCTGTTACTGGACTTGTCGCCCTTACCAGGCCCGCCGCTAGCTGATTTGTCGCCCGCGTGCAATACCGATTATGCCGCCCTACGACTAGATACCTACTCTACGTGTTGTCAAAAAAGAAAGAAAAGAAGTAAATAAAACAAATTAACGAAGATAAAACATTTATCTTAATCATTCAAGTATCTTTTTATTATTTTTTATATTGATGTGTAAAACTAAATACCTAAATATTTATTTACAAAAATGTAATTTTTCTTGCCTTTACATTTGCGCAATCTTCTATCAACTTTTTTTTTAATATAGGTATTACACTTCAAGATTGACCTCATCACACCTGAAGTTAAGTGGTAATGAGGTCCTGGCTTAAGGGCAACCAGTACAGGATAATAAATCTATTACTGGACTTGTCGCCCTTACCTTGAAGGCTTGACCCCTGCTTCTAATGTAGCACCCCCCAAGAGCTCTGGAAACCTTGCTTACACGCAGGAATATAACAACACAGAAGCGATTGTTATTTGGCTGCGGTCTTCTGTAAGGTGGAGGTATTTTACCAGTCGGGCTCCTCCAGTTCGAGCAATAAAATGCTATGCCCTAGGTACCTCTCTTAAACTTTCTTGTATCCAAACTATCTAAAATTTCATGTTCAAATAAAACTAAAGCTAAAATAACTTTGTCTTTGCTGGAGCATTGTTGATCATAAATAGTTTTTGATAATTTTTAATTTTGAAAAGGATCTTTCACTAGATCTGACTGAAACTGGTAATCGTCGACGCGCAAGCAATACCGCGTATACATTTTTCCGTAAGTTCCAATTTGGATTGAAATAAAATATGAAATAGCAGACAAAATTAATCTTTATGGCAAACGGTAGATACGCGGTATTGCACGCGCATCAACGTAATGTAAGTAATATTCTTAGCGCTATTGCTGTGTTCGGAAATTTTGAAATTAAGTAATTGGTAAAAAGCGATTGTAATAGGGTTTGTGATCATTGGACTGGTTTTACCACAGGGGTATGACTTCAATTAGATACGTGATGAGTCGCTTAATTTGCCGCCCCCTGAGCGTGCCGCCCGTGTGCGGTGCACGCTTTGCACGCCCGCTTACGGCGGCCCTGGCCCTTACCTTGAAGGCTTGCCCCCTGCTACTAACGTAGTACCCCCCAAGGAGCTTTGGAAACCTTACTCACACGCAGGAATCTTGAAGTGTATTATAAAAAAAAATTGTATTTCTTAATAATATTTTTTCGCCTTAATGTATGATTTAATAACACCCGATATCATTCATTTGGATTGAATAGTTCGGCATTTTATTTGCTTCAACATCAATATCATGAGGGGGGATAAGTTGGTCACCATTAAATTTCTAACGCCAGGCCTCAATTATAGTCATTCCAGAGCTGTATTAGCGACCCTTTTCATTTGAATCGAGTAATTGAGATAACGTTAACTTTAAAGTAAACGTCTAAATTTTCATTTAAAATGTTTGGGTGAGCTGATTTTGGTTTTATTTTGAAACTTGTGATTTAAGTTTATAAATGTTTTTTTTTACAGTAGCGCAGTATATTGGCTCCTCCCAGCCTGATGGTAAGCAAGAGAGGAACCCACATCGTGATGACAACGGATTTGATATCAAAATAACGTATCCGTTAGCATCGCCATACTGGCCCGTAAGATGTTTCTTCACGCTCCTTTTGAAGGAATCCATGTCAAAGGAAGGAGGAAACACATGAGCCGGCAACGAGTTCCACTTCTTTATGGTCCGGCAAAGATAAGAGTTAGCGAACTTTTTGGTTCGTGATGGAATATTTTCCACGGTGAAGCGATGACATCGTTGGCCGGCTCTTGTGGTTCTGTGTAGGAAAGGAGAGGGTGGGATAAGGGAAAATAGTTACTCGGAACACTCCCCATGATAAAGCCGATAAAAGACACTTAATGAACTAATGTCTCTACGTAGTAGTAAGTGTAAAGGTTCTCCGTTATTTAGAGTACCTAATTCAACGATACAGTGTAGATTACAGTATGAAGATGAGGTTATACAATTAAAAATATTACTAGATAGATAGATATACTTTAGGTTAGGCAGAAATAGGTTTAACTGATTTATTTATAGTACAATTTAGGCGGTGTTATCGCTAGAAAGCGAAGCGGGACAACCTTATTATAGAGGAAATAGTGGCGAGAAATGGGTACGGCCGTGCAACATAAATACAGTTTTAATTTTTTTTGTTTTTTTTTTAGTAACACTAGCTGTGCCTGTGACTTCGTCCGCGTGGACTGTATACTTTTATTGGGTTCTGATACCTCTATCTCACCTAATATTCGAAACAAAACACCGAGCAAGCGCTAATTGTACTCGCCCATGAAGGGGTCTGTAACAGCAAGTAACTTAAGATAAAAGTTTCGTAACTTTGATCGATGTTTTAATAATAGAAATAGAAAAATATTTATTCAGTGTAAGTAAAAAAATTGTTAAATAAGAAAACTAACTTACTAATTAATATAACATAAATTACAGATGCAAATAATAAAACATAACATTATTAAGTACAGATTTTTGTATTTTATTTCGGTTTTAGTCTTTAAACGTTTTTAACTTCTAACTCAGCAAACTTTATTGCTTTTAGCTAGATCTCAAACTCAAACTCAAATATTTCTTTATTCAAGTAGGTTACATGTAACACTTTTGAATCGTCATTGAATACAATGCAAAGTGATTCTACTCCCGCTTCGGAACCTATATCTACCGAGAAGACACCGGTAAGAAACTCAGCAGATAAGTTACGTTATAGTTAAGAGGTAAGCTGGAGCAGACCAGTCCCCAAAGGTGGCACCTGTTCACAAGCATGACGTATGTGCCAGCCATCGCTTCACTCAACCATATTGAAGGGAATGTAACGACCCGCCACATAGCGCCACCACCTGGTGGATCGCCTGTCAACACTGGACGACAGGGTGAAAAATAAATTTTCGACATGGTCATTTTCCAAAAGTTCTGAGGGCGACTGGGTGGGAGCGAGAAAAAAAATAAAAATCAGATTCTCCATTAAATATAACCTAGATTACGGGAAAACTATAGACTTTTTGATTAACAAGATGGCCGACGCGCTGGCGGCCATTTTGTGATTTTTTCGTCTTTTTGAAATCTGAATAAAGTAGATATTCAGACACATACGCGCGCACACACACACACACACACAAACACACATAAATACAATAAGCGCATACAAATAAAGTATCAATGATAGTAACAAATTAACTAAATGGTAGACTAAGCATGTTATATCTAGAAGGGAAGTCTGGCCTTCACGACACAGGGACTCCTAGTGTGAAGTCCTGCGATACTGTTAAATTATTGTTTAAATGAAGTAAAAAATTCTTTCACCAATAGAATGCTACATTCTTCCAATTTGACATAGGCTACAAAATTAGGGATCCTTGGTAAAATTTGAAAATTTTCAACAGAAAAGCGGGAAAAATTCTCTAAGATGAAACGAAGTTTGCCGGGACCGCTAGTCATATATATATTATCTTAGTTTTATCACTCTCTTATTTTGAAAGTTACAGGGGTGGAAGAGGGTATATTTTACAACTTTGGAAGTGTCTCTCGGGCAAATTATAACTAAAAATTATATTAGAAATCTCAATATCATTTTCGAAGATCTAGTCAAAGTCAAAGTACACATATTATTGGTTTGAAGAAAAATAAATATTTTGAGTTTCAGTTTTAATTATGGGGAGATGGGGCCTCATTACCACTTAACATCGGGTGGGATAAGGTATAAAAAATAAGAGTAATGAAATAAATAAATAAATAAATATTGGACAACATCACATACATCGCTCTGATTCTGTGGTAAGTAGCTTATTCACTTGTGTTACAGAAATCAGAAACAACGACGGTACCACAACACCCAGATCCGAGACAATAAAGAAAAGTTCGTTTCCCATATTGACCCTACCGGGGATCGAACCCGGAACCTCAGAGATGGCGACGCCAAAGTCCGGCACGTTTGCTTCTCGGCTACGGAGCTCGTAAATGTTAACATTTGAACTTTTTAACGTTAAATCGAACCCACGAACTTCACGTAACGCGCGTGCTGCTCTTCCAACTGAGCTAACCGCAAGTTGTCGTAGGCGATGAAATTTTTGTGCTGTATCAACCGTTAGCCTCCGGTAAGTGCCCTCTGCCGAATATGTTTAGAAGTACATACTTTAACGTTAACGTAAGGTTCAATTTAGAATGAGTTTAGATACATATAGTGCACGTGAATGTACAACTCACTACAAAGCAGCTAATACAAGGTTGTAAAATCTAGCTCGCGTAAAACATTTACGGAGTTCGTTTAAAACTAGTTTTAGTTCGTAATTTAAAGAAAAGTCTGTTTTCAAGTGCTCGTTTCGGAGCTAAGGTATAAAACGTACTAAGAAATTGTGTACTTTTGTGTTTGAGTTAAATTGGCTTTAGTATTTATTTTCAACTAGCTGACCCGGCGAACTTCGTACCGCCTTAGCAAGTGAAAAACTATTCCGTGGCGAGTTATTTTCAAAAATTGTAATAAGTGCGATAGAAATTAATTAAGTTACCACGTTTCCTAACAAACGATGCTCTTTCAATATAGTCTATGGGTGTGAATGACGTTGACATTCGCGCGTTTTTTTAAATATGCAAAATTTAATGTATATTTTGCAATCTTTCTGAGAGATTTTTTAATATTTTTTTCCGTAAAAACCTAGCACAGAGTATTAGAAAACTACAAAAAAAAATTCAGCCAAATCGGTCAAGGCGTTTTCATGTTAAGGCGTGACAACGGAAACGGGTTTCATTTTTATATAATACTAGCGGACCCAACAGACTTCGTCCTGTCAAAAATATTTGGAATGTGACTTGACTGTTTGTACTGGAAAAAGAAAAGGGCAGTCTTTCGAGGCATCCCGGCAACTATTCCAATTTTTCTCGCCGTAAAAACCATCCTTGTATGTCAACATACATTTAAAAAAAAAATTATCAAAATTGGTCCAAGCGTTGTCGAGTTATGCGCTTACCGACACATTTTACGATTCATTTTTATATAATAGACTAGCTATCCCGGCGAACTTCGTAACGCCTATTTTTTTAGTTTCTAACCTTTTAAACCTTCCCTGGACCTCCACAATTATTTCAGAACCAAGATTAGCCAAATCGGTCTAGCTGTTCTCGAGTTTTAGCGAGACTAACGAACAGCGATTCATTTTTATATATAAGACTAGCGACTCTCACGCTCGGATGTAATAAATTAATGATTTTTAATATATATTAATGAACTTTTTTGTTTTTCTGTAATAACATGTATGTATTATACACATTCTTTTGAATTATGATATCTTTTAAAAGAACCACTTCAATTCCGTACCGTAGTTTTAAAGATCTAAACACACAGAGACAGACACACAGTGGATAGCGACAAACAGATTTTTGTTTATATTAAATGAAAGGTTATATATTCTTTGAAACACACGCATTTATTGTACACATAAGGAAAAAAAAGTTTCATGTTACAATATTGTATTCAGCTCAATCGGTTCACCGGAACTGTTTTTTTTTTATTCTTCCTTGCAAGATTTCTAAACATACATGAAGAGTAAAGTTAATTTAAAGCTTGTTTACACAATTATTTTGACGACCTCCGTGGCCGAGAGGCGAGCGTGCCGGACTTTGGCGTCGCGCCATCTCAGAGGTTCCGGGTTCGATCTCCGGTCGGGTCAATATGGGAAACGAACTTTTCTATATAGTCTCGGGTCTGGGTGTTGTGGTACCGTCGTTGTTTCTGATTTCTGTAACACAAGTACTTTAGCTACTTACCACAGAATCAAAGCAATGTATGTGATTTATTTAATTAAAATAAATAAATATTGGACAACATCACTTATATTGCTCGGACTCTGCGGTAAGTAGCTAAAGCACTTGTGTTACAGGAATCAGAAACAACAGCGGTAAAACACGTCGACGGTGTTTTTCTATTGTTATTTAAACAATTGGTTTACTACTGATAACTTGGTCTTCTACAATCGCAAAAAAATCAAATGAAAGTCCTTTTTTTTAGCCAAATATGATTATTCATTATAGATTACAGCGAACTTTCATACTTAAAATATTTTAAAATTTTAGTGCGGCGCAATGGACATAAATATAAGCGCCAAAGTCTATAACAAATTTAATAAGATCAGACAAATCAGTCAAAATTTGAAGCCAAACACGTGATTACAGAGACACTTCTGACACTCGACTATAATAAAACCGAGGCTCTTCTTGGATGATGGCATATTATCTTCTTTAAGGACACATTCATAACACATACCATGCACAAACATGCATAAACACACGCGCACACACACACGGACACATACACACATACACACACACACACACACACGCAAATTCATATCCATATACCAACATGCACAATTATCCACTCACATCTACATTAAAGTTATACAGTTACTATATTGTCTTGTCTAAGAGGAATCACTGACTTTTAAGATACAGGTTATAGCCTAGCTTAAGAGTCAGGGGCTCGTAAGAATCTCAATTTGTTACATTTAGTTACAACTCTAGTTATAAGATCTACAATGTTTACTGTTTTTGGTTGAAATTTATTATTATTTTTTATATTTTTATCAATTTTTCTCCACCGAAAGTGGGTTTATTACAACTGGTGTGCGGGCCTCAGCCAAGCACAACAGAGGTTTCTGTAGACAAAAATTTTCTGGTTAGTCGGCATGTATTTAGGCTAATAGCTTTTTGTAGCAGTATTGAAATTTTTGTGGGTACTTTCAGGATTTCTAGATTTTTAACTAAAATTTTTATTATTTATTATTATTATTATATCATTAACTTTCATATTTTACTAACTTGCTTTAATATTCAGTCTTTGTTTACAATATTTTTTAATAAAACGAGTACATTGTGTGATTACATAATATCTTGCCGCCTGATTTATTAAATAACCTATACCAACGACCCCTTCTATCTCATCCCACCAAATAGTAGGTAACTCTGCTTACAATTCGATTAGCTAATGGGTTAAGAGTTATATATGTAAGCGGGAACGTGTCAAAGGGATACAGAACTAACTACGAAGGGCTTACGGCATGTTTTTCTTTGAAAAACAATAGGAAAGTAGGCTGAAATTGTGATGTGAACCTGAAATGTCTTTTGAACTTGGCGAGAAGAGGCCTTTTGAAGAGGCCCCCTCCAGTGTTGCCCATTTAGTTCTGTCTTTCGCTACTTGTTTCCAGTTTAGACCAGCTATTGTTGTAATGTCATCTTCCCATCTTGTAATAGGTCTACCTCTCATTCTTTTACCTGGTGGCCCGTTCCAGAATGTTACTTTCTCGAGAGAGTTACGAGTCATTAATACCGGTTTATAAATTTATTATTGATACCAGGTGTCATCATCATCGTTTTTAGCTTACTCCTCGTATAATTTTTTACTATCAGTAACTACAAAGAATTGTTTTCAAATATCGGTACCGGATATAAGGCTCCAAAATAGTCGTAGTCGAGTAGAAACCAACCACTATTTTAAGAATTTTTCGACCGTATATGCCAGTAAAAAATAGTTGAAAATGGCGTTCAATTTTCGCGTCAGAACGAAGCTAATCTTATCTAGCCTTGTATCTTAAACATCATTAGTGAAAGTGTTACTACGTTACCTAACTAAAGCTTTGTTTTTAGATACGAAATAACTTGGGAAATTAAGATTAGAATTTAATGGAAAAGCATGATATGCACGTGTAGTGTATTCCTCTTTTTATTACAAGCTTTTCTTCTGATATATTATATAAAGTTTTAAGCAGAATATAAGACTGCATTTTAAAATAAAAGCTTGATTTTATTATAAAGTTCTATTTAATTTGTTGTGTATGTATGTTTATCAGGGTAGAATCTGGAAACTTATATATATGTTTATAGATACAAGTTACCTTCAACCGGTTAAGCTGAAATTTTCTATTTTCACTACTTTTATGTAACAGTGCCTTATTGGCTATGTAATGACATTCAATATCCAATATGGCAGACTATCCAAGATGGCGGAATATTTTTTTACAAAAAAACGCGCTTTTTAAAGCAAATCTAACTAAAAAGTAGAAAATAAATTTTATTAACAAACAGTTATTCAGATTTAAAAGCGTAGGGTTGGTATTGTCATAACTCGCCCCTAATACATACATAGAATAATTTGTAACTTGTAATATATTATACTAGCTGTGCCCGCGACTTCGTTCGCGTGGACTACATCCTTTTATGGTCGGTTCTACCCCTTTCTCTCCTAATATTCGAAACAAAAATTAGTCTATATTTTAATCCAAGTTTCGAGCTATATTTGTGCCAAATTTCATATCTCTAACTTCAAAAATAAACATTTTTCCATATAAACTTCCAAAGGTAGTATTACCCACCTCCCCCCTTATTTTCTAATAAAAAGTAGCCTATGTCCGTTCTTGAGATTCAACGTATACCTATACCAAATTTCATCAAAATCGGTTGAGAGGTTTAAGCAGGAAAGCGTAACAGACACACAGACAGACAGACAGACAGAGTTTACTACTACTACTAGTACTTTCGCATTTATAATATTAGTAGGGATGAGCATCTGTGGCTTTTGGCTCTGAGTTGAATTATTATGTTTGCAATTAAAACAATATTTTTTCGTTTGATTTGCTTTAGAAGCATGTTTTTTTAGTTTTCTATGAATACAATTTTTTTATAATTGAATTATTTTTTATCAAACTATTGTTTTGTTACCGGTCCTTGAGACGTATGCAAAGTTACAAGTTGATTAAAAGTTTAAAAAACATTAAAAATCGTGCTCAAAGATTACGTTACTTAAATAGTTAGTAACAACCCAAGAAAAGCGTGTTAAAAATAATAATGATAATTTATTAACAGAAAGGTATATACAGAGGCATAACATATTGCTTATCCACCACACTAGGTTAAGCCTGTTCTGTGGAGGAAGCACTCGTTAAAATAATAATAATGAAATAAATTCTGTAGAGTATAAGAATGAATGTGGCATTGAGAAGTAATTGAAAGTGGTAAATATGAATGTGGATGAGATATAAACTTTAAGACTTTCGCGTTCAATTTTAGACATTCAAAATAATTTAACTTTAAATAATTTAACATTCAAAATTTTAAGTTAGGTTGCACCAACCGTGCTCTCGAGCCGAGGTAGTTCGTATTAACTACTAAATAAAAATGGTGTCGCGTTTTGACCCGTTAAATTATTTTAAATGTGGATGACAATGATAAATGACTAATAAAAATCGATGAAAAGGAATTAAATTCACATATTTTGCCAATTATACAATTCGCATTACCAGTTACAGAGGGTGTTACGTACTTAAAGCTCGCTTCGCTCGCTCCGCTCGCTCGAGAGGTTAGCTTATAATTTTTCACAAAAGCCCACGAGACAATAGTCCGTGACTCGAGGTATGAATGCAAACTTAACACTAGGCTAAGTAGGGTCAGAAGAAAAGTTGCTGCCAGAATAAAGTTGGCAACCTGTTTAAAAAGGAGCTTTGTGAAGTAAAGTGATAAAGTTGATAATAAAATTGATAAGTTTTTATACTGAATGAAATGAAAAATTAATTAAAAGCTTTATATAATAATCCATACTAATATTATAAATGCGAAAGTAACTCTGTCTGTCTGTCTGTCTGTCCGTCTGTTACTCTTTCACGCCTAAATGGCTGAACGGATTTTGATGAAATTTGGTATAGGTATACGTTGAATCTCAAGAACGGACATAGGCTACTTTTTATTAGAAAATAAGGGGGGGGGGGATGGGGGTAATACCACCTTTGAAAGTTTATATGGAAAAATGTTTATTTTTGAAGTTAGAGATATGAAATTTGGCACAATTATAGCTCAAATTTTGGATTAAAATATAGACTACTTTTTGTTTCGAATATTAGTGGAGAAAGGGGTAAAACCGACCATGAAAGGATGTAGTCCACGCGAACGAAGTCGCGGGCACAGCTAGTTATTTATAAGTGTAAGTTCCATAGTTTGATTTTAAATCAATAAGAAGTTTCAATAAAACAATTGAACACTTGATCATGAATTGAATTACTTGATCTATTTACTATATAACCATTTTTTTGTCAAGTGGAACATGCCTACCGCACCGTCACTCTCTGAGGGGAACAGAGAGTGGTGTGTCGGGCTCGCACCAACTGAAACCCCGTCGGTGACCAACGTGAGCGGTTGTGGGGGAGTCAGTGTCCTTTGAGGATTCTACACAGGCTCTACAGAAGGCCTGCAAATGCAATACCGCATCCTCTTCTTCCTCCGCGGCCCACCACTACGCAATTTGCAACCACAAAACCGCGCATGAATAGATCGTTAATAACGCGTATCAGCTTTTGTACGATTCTCCTAATGAGGTGGAAAAACCTACATATTTTAGTCATTTTACTATTTAAAAAAAAAGCCCGCAATGTATAGTAACTTTTTTGTGACTTAATTTATTAAAATTTTACGTAAATTGATCTGTAACTCGTTTAAAAGGCGCGATATTTCAATGCCACGCCTTTTGCAGTTAAGCGGTATCAATACTTAAATTAAATAAAAATCCTAGCGATAAAGACGCCTACATTGTAATATAATTTGTCTATATGCCGACCTACGATATGGCTTACAAGTCGACACAAATACGGCGTCAGCAGAATTGGCACAATAGACAACGCTCCATACGTAATGCTTAATTAGCCAATTAAAACATCGATCCTACATCGCGATGTCGGAGTTTTCGTCGCCACTAAGTATATATACAACAAACCAAGATTAGTTGTTGATCGCCGAGGTCCGAGTCCCGCTATGGGGCGCCCTCAGGCAGCTGTTTAAATTTTTAGGGGTGTGAGCCCTCCGCTCCCCCGCAAGCCCGGTAAAGATGAAAAAGCCATCTGCGGCCATCATCAATAGTCGGATAGGAAAAAAAAAAAGAAAAGTTGTTGAGCCTTGGTCCCCGAGCAGATAACACCAAGCTCGGCGGAAGTACTTCAACTTTTAGTAAATAAAGAACATGCGTTCCTTACAGAACAAAACCAATTTCAGTAAAGTGTTTTTGCAACAAAGTACCTATATCTGTTTTTCTATCTAAAATGTCAGAAATGTTTTTTATGCTGACGCTACTTTGTGACGTCACCAGTGTCCCGACTCGTTCGAGTTGAATATTTCAGGGCATAATTACTGGCTCTTTTCAGCGACGGCCGCCTCCGTTGGGCCCATATCGTTAGGCTAAGGGCTAGAAACTGAAGTAGAAAAGAATCATAAATTAAATAATAGTCGCATTTAGTATGTACAGTCGCCGTCAGATATATCGGAGCAAACAAAGTGACCAAATATTTCTGAACAGTTAAAAATGTCAATAAGTTCCATACACTACAAGTTACCATTAATATCTGAACATTCATTACTTCAGTAATATCTGAGCAGATGCTAGTCAATAATTTCTATACACACAACTAACCAATAATATCTGAACACTTACACACTTACTTATTTCTTATCAAGATACCAAAGAATAGCCGCTCAAATAAGGCTACCCAAATTTAGCTTTTAGTTGATTAGTTTAATAAAGTGGTATTGTCTGAAGATAACGATTACTTGGTCGATGTAAAAAATAGATAAAGTTAATTTTTATTTTTATTTTTGTAGATGTAATGTAGTTCTTATTAAGTTTAAACTATTATTTTTTTTCGTTTGTAAATTAAATTACTTTGTTCCATATGATAGTAATAAATAAAAAAATAAAAAATAAAAAAGCCATTTATTTCGGGACCATGAGTCAATATTATGTTAGTTACAATTGACCTTACAAACTATGTTAGTGAGTTACATTTGTGGTTATTCACAACTGGGTTAGGGCACATCATCGCCTTGCATTATTGTTTACACGCAAATTGATATAGCGACACAGAACTGCTGAGTCCATACTACCTGCTATCATTATTAGGACCCCATTGACGCTCCCCCGCATTCTTAGAATCACAGACGCAGTGGTCTTACGTATTATCCATCCACAGATAGATGACTTTTATGCGACAAACATACCCGATGCACTACAATAGCGGGGGAGCCCCCAAAAGTCCCCTAAAAATGTCATTATATTGTACAGTATGGACTCTTTCTGAAATTATTCCATAAACCACTTGTGTAAAAGGTTTGACAATAAGATTTAAACAAAGTTACATGAGAAATTAACTTTAAAAAGCGGTTTGTGGGCCACGAACAAAAAAAAGTTTTAATTAATATTAAGATCTTATTCAGCTGTGTGTGTGAAGGTGATAAACAAGATCTTTAACATTTTCAAAACGTTTTTTACGTCACATTACCTATTTTTCCGGCCATAATACGATCGAGACTTGCTGTTAGAGCTGTTAGATACAAAATCTAACAGCTCTTGGTCTACGAAAACCGCAGACTAGAACTTATAATATGTGCCATCATAGTACTGGCGTTGAGGTTAGAAATTAATTGGAATGGTGACATCCATATCCATACTAATATTATAAATGCGAAAGTAACTCTGTCTGTCTGTCTGTCTGTCTGTCTGTCTGTCTGTCTGTCTGTCCGTCCGTCTGTCCGTCTGTTACTCTTTCACGCCTAAACGGCTGAACGGATTTTGATGAAATTTGGTATAGGTATACGTTGAATCTCAAGAACGGACAAAGGCTACTTTTTATAAGAAAATAAGGGGGATGGGGGTAATATCACCTTTGAAAGTTTATATGGAAAAATGTTTATTTTTGAAGTTAGAGATATGAAATTTGGCACAAATATAGCTCGAAACTTGGATTAAAATATAGACTACTTTTTGTTTCAAATATTAGGGGAAAAAGGGGTAAAACCGACCATGAAAGGATGTAGTCCACGCGAACAAAGTCGCGGGCACAGCTAGTTTATATTATAAATGCGAAAGTAGCTCTGTCTGTCTGTCAGTACGACTAACACGCCTAAACCACGGGTTCTATTTTGATGAAATTTGGTATACGTTGAGCCTCTAGAACGGACATTGGCTACTTTTTGTTTTAAAAATAAGAGGAGATGGGGGTAATACCGCCCTCGATAGGAAAAAAAATAATTTTGTAACTAGAAATATGAAATTCGGCACAAATATAGATCGAAACTTGGATTAAAATATGAACTACTTTTGTTTCGAATATAATGTGAGATAGGGGTAAAACGAGTATGAAAGTATGTAGTCCTGTAATAGTAGTATGTAATATGTGCTTAGTTTAAGACCACGCATGTCACTCTCCACGAATTAGCGAAAATGACTCCAAAACGGTTATTACAAGAGTTTAAAATTAAATAACGTTTTATTTTGAATGACTTAATGAAAACTGTCAACTAAAAAGTAATTTTAGGGACTCATTCAATGTAAAGCTTAGAAAGGAAATAATAACAATAATAGTTAAATGTTTGAGAATAGCTATAGAAGTAAAGGAATCTAGATGAGACATCGTAATTAAAGTAAATCTTTATGTTAAATCTTAGAGCAGGGCCTTTTTTCGGGAGGAAATATAAATATTGAAAAACATCAGATGCATTGTCGTAGCGTACCGTCACCCAGGGAGGTTACGGTGTGTGTGGGGACTGCCTGCCCTTACATGTTAGGACTACCCACTAAAGCCCCCCCCGGTTGGACCTCATCGCCTGACTGGTGGTGCTGTGCGAAATCGGATAAACCTGACCAACCACTACACCGACGGAATGGCTCCGTCTCCCCCCACAGTGGTTGGGGGGAAAGTGGGGACTGGCGATCCAACTCGACCATCGCCACCTCGCAGTGGAAGTCGGTGCAATGGACCCTGGAATCAAGCCTATAAAAATAAATAATAATAAGCCTTTTATTTATTTATTTACAATAGTTTCTAGATTTAATATCACACTCAATAGTGAGAGGTAGGTAAGCTAATGTTATGTTAGTAATATATGTATACTAGCTGTGCCCGCGGCTTTTTTCGCGTAGGCTACAGGGTTTTTTCGCAATAAAAGGTAGCCTGTGTCCTTTCTCAGGGTCTAAAAATTGTCTGTGCCAAATTTCATCAAAATCGGTTGAGAGGCTTACGCGGGAAAGCGTACAGACAGACAGAGTTACTTTCGCATTTATAATATTAAGTAGCGATAGAATATTAATTAATTCCGGTTTGGGTAAAGTCTCCTCCAAAATGGTCCATTTTTGGATGGTCTTGTGCTATGAATGAAATCAAGCCTATATTTCGATTGAATATTTTCTGGTTTTTCCTTGGAGACCAGAAAATATCATCAGTGATGAAGATTTAGCCTTGCAACAAAACAATAAATAGGCTTATTCCTTTACTTAATTATGTGTCATTTCCAGTACAACCCAATCTACGTGAATACTCTCCTAGTCTCTTCAGCAATGAAAGTAATTTAGACAAATTTATAACTTGGGAATTCAAGCAAATTTAAATTGTAACGACAGGACAGGTTTATTATGATCGTTATTGTGAAATGTTTGACTAGCTTCAGAGGAAGTTTAAAATTTTAGGTCTGGAATAATTGTTTATAATGAATGTTTTAAGCTGTAGAGAGTTTCAAACTCAAACTCAAATATTTCTTTATTCAAGTAGGTTACATATAACACTTTTGAATCGTCATTGAATACAATGCTAAGTGATTCTACTGCCGGTTCGGAACCTATATCTACCGAGAAGACACCGGTATGAAACTCAGCAGATTAGTTACAGTAGCAGTATCTAACTTATAGCTATGTGTAGAACACTTTAGAGCAAAGTAACACAGTTTTATTTTGATGAGTAAATAAAGCATTAAGTATTATTTTATTTAAGAGGTAAGCTGGAGCAGACCAGTCCCCAAAGGTGGCACCTGTTCACAAGCATGACGTATGTGCCAGCCATCGCTTCACTCCTATATAAATATATAATATATATAAACCTATAACTTACAGAGAAGATCCCGGCAAGAAAGATTGACCTCATCCCACCTGATGTTAAGTAGTAATGAGGTCCTAGCTTAAGGACGGCAAGTACAGCATACTATATCTGTTACTAGACTTGTCGCCCTTACCTTGAAGGCTTGACCCCTGCTACTAATGTAGCACCCCCCAAGAGCTCTGGAAACCTTACTCACACGCAGGAACACAACAACACAGAAGTGATTGTTATTTGGCTGCGGTCTTCTGTAAGGTGGGGGTATTTCACCAGTCGGGCTGCTCCAGTTCGAGCGATAAATCGCTTTGCCCTGCCTCTCTTCTGGTTTTTAGCTTGTAAGCATATTTATATCCGGGCATTGATATTATGTACATCAAATCGCCTCTCTTCGATTGCAGTGCCCTAACAGGGTCTATAATGATCAAAATATTTATATCTAACACCTTTGTACTACATTAAAGAGCAATAAATAATTGAGTATTGACATACCACACATTTGATACAGAAATATAAAAAAAACACGTGTCTAATGAAAACCAGCGTCATGGCCTGCGACGTGGGCCATGACTTATGCTGAGTGAGGCCCTTTTATTGTGGACATCACGACTTGCCATTGTCTGCATCGCCTAGTTGACGAGGAGAACGCTCATTTTTCATTTTCCTTGTAATGTTTTCTGCTATTTTCTTTTTCTGTTTTGTGTCCATCCCTTTACTGTTATTGTTATGTTTACTCATATGGCTGTGTTGTGATGTCTGTACGTAATAAATGTTTCTTTATTTCTTTCTTTCTTTCTAATATATGTTTAATAACTATAAAACGCACCAAAAATAATCTGATATTTTTGACGCGATCCGCATCCCTATTATTCAAACTGTCACAAATATACGTTACAAGTTAGTTTGAGTGTACCACTTTTATCACTCTTGTTTATGAAATAAAACTAAACATTATAAAACTTCAGTGAACTCGTGAATTTCGTTCAGTTTGAAACGAAAAACTTTTGCATATGCGAGTCGCATAGCGGGTTACGTTTTAGTACGTTCTTACTTTTATATACGACTTACTGTTTTTCGTATTCGGATATACTCGCCGTAACTTTGTATATCATCAAAAACTAGATAGATAGATACACTTTATTACACATAAAAATTTAAGGTCTTTGTTAAATCATGTTTAATGAAAAAATGGTACTATAAACTTGATGAATATTTCAATGATAAACATAATACATGGACATGATTGTCTGCTCGCTCGCACACCATATCTTTAAGTTCTCTAGTTCCAAATATTGTAAAAATTAGGATAACTACTGAGTTTCTTGCCAGATTCTTCTCGGTAGGATTAGGTTCCAAACCGGCTGTAGCTTCAATTTTGGTTTATATTCATTTTGACGATGCATAAGCTTTACTTGTAACCAACATGAATAAATGAATTGATTATGATTATACAGAAACTTGTTTTACAGACATAATCAAGTACAATTTAGGCGGGCTTATTGTTAGAAAGCAATTTCTTCCATACAACCTTTAGGTAGAGGAAATAGTAGATACAGAGAAACAGGTGCGGCCGTGCAACATATTTATTGAGAAAATATTAACAGGAGACATAAATACCACAACATGTATAATACACAAAAAATACATAAAGAATAAATATATACATTTCCATAAAGTATTTATGGTTTAAACAAACATATATAAACATATATGTAGAATAAATATATGAAATCAGATAAAATACCAACAATTGCTTAGCTTTATTTTAATACTTTGATAAAGGATACAAGTTCGCATTAAGTTAAGAGAAAGAAAGAAAGATACTCTTGATTTGAACATGGGAAGGGACTCAGATTCCCTGATAGGTAAAGGAAGGGAATTCCATAAGCATATGGAGTGGACATATGGACTATAAATACATATATGTTTTTAACACACTTGTTAAAAAATAAAATATAATAAATTTTTTCAAAGCATTTTTAAGAGAGGTAGGGCATACCGATTTATCGCTCGAACTGGAGCAGCCCGACTCGTGAAATACCTCCACCTTACAGAAGACCCCAGCCAAATAACAATCACTCCGTTGTTGTTGTGTTCCTGCGTGTGAGTAAGGTTCCCACTTTCCCAGAGCTCTTGGGGGGTGCTACATTAGTAGCAGGGGTCAAGCCTTCAAGGTAACGGCGACAAGTCTAGTAACAGTTGTACTATGCTATACTTTTCACCCTTAAGCTAGGAACTCATTACCACTTAACATCAGGTGCGATTAGTCAATCTTGGAGTGCATTATAAAAAAAAAAACAAATATTATTCTTAGAACATTTTATAATCTATCTTCTAAATATTCTTTTAAGTTGTAGTAGCATTTATTAATTAATATATTTTTTATTTCGTTTATAAACATCTTTAGTTATTGCTCTAATTTTTTCCGGTAGTTTATTATATATTTTTATTGACATAACGTGTGGGCTGTTACGATGTAATGTAATTCTTGATGTTGGTAATGTTAGCTTATTCTTATTGCGCAGGTGATGGTTTTTAATTTCATCATTTCGTTTTTTGTAAAAATTTGGTTATATTCGCACAAATTTGCATATTTCTAGGATGTATATACAAGTTAACGTAAGTATTTGGTATTTTTTTAAAAAAGGCTTACAACTATCAGTCTGTTCTATATTTGCTATTATTCTAATAAGTTTTTTTTGTATTATGAAGAGGGTACATATGTCTGAGCTATTTCCCCACAGGGATATTCCGTAGCTCAACCAGGCGTATGCATATGCATAGTAGGTCACTATTGCTGTTTTTGTATCTGTAGTTTTTTTTATTTCTCTTAGTGCATATGCAAAACTAGAAAGTTTGTGCCCCTAAATGGTCCTCTTTTTAATGTCATTTTTATACTTTTTATACATTTGTTCTTTGATTTGTCATTACCATATGTCAGTTAAATACTGGGTTTTATTTTAAAATTAGTAAAAATACCTTTAAGCTCGATAATATGGTATGTAAGTCAAACGTAACCTAGTTTTGATGAATATCCCAAACGTATGTTAATTACAACTAGGCTTATTTATGGAAGTCTATTTCTGCCAGTATCACTAAAATTCACATTGAAGATAAATGCTCAGTAGGTACTCTTTACCTTTCCGAGTTTTCAGTAGAGAAAATCCAATTTAAGCCCTTTTTAAGGATCCATTGAGTCTGTCCGGAGTAGCGGAAAAACTATTTCAAAACATTTTTTTTTATTTAAAAAATGTAAGTTTTGAGTAAGAATATTAAATAAATTATCTAAGTATTGAGAAAGAAAGAAAACTTACCTTAACATTTATAACAAAGCAAAACAACTACCTATTTCTGTTTTTTTTTATTTAAATACAAAGAAAATTTGTTTATGTAGCATTTATGTACTTCGAAATGGCTCAAAACGGATTTGAGGACAAAAACAATAAATTATGACGTATCATGAAAATGTGTTCACAAATTGCGAAATTTAACACCCCTCCCTATGTAGCTACGAGTATTCGAACTGACAAAACAATCGAAAAAAAAGTAAACAGTCAATTTATTTCAAAATGGAACTTTGAACTAACCATAGCTTGACATTCCAAAATCAAACTGGCCGTATTCGCCATTTGACGCTTTAAAAAAGTCCGGAACCAAAACGTACATAGATGCTACCATTTGATGCTCCGTAGCGAGATGCGCCAGTGTAGTCCGGACCGCGACCGAAGCGCCACGCTCTCCGCTCTGTCACTCTCGCAATTTTCCAAAATTTAAAAAAAAAACCTTCCATTTCACCTCTTTACTCCTTCGTAATCAATTGTGTGTGTGCCAGTGTCTTGCGTTCGCAGTTCGAAATTTGTTTTTGTTATGTAACCGGTACGTACGTAGTTTGGACGGTTTGCGTGCTATCCTAAATTGGACTTTATGGCGCGTCGTGTAGGATGCCTTTATCCTTAAAAATCAATTTTAGAGGGAAAACGTAACCTCTTTACTCGGAAAGTTGTTGCGAAAATTTAGGATAGAACGCAAAAAATGTTTTTTGAAAATTTGAAATGCCAAGAGTACTTTTCTACTGCGATGAAAATGTAAACTCATTTTTTGCAGGATTTTTTTAAACCATGCAAACAAAGGACGTCGTTATTTTTCTAAAAATTTAAGTTTAACAATAATTTATAAACCAAAGATGATTTAAATATGACCAGAAATGTTCGGGATGAATGTTTAAGCGTAAATAAGCCTGGAAATGACGACAGCGAATTTGCATAAAGAGACTTGAATTTGTAATTATGTTTCCTTGGCGTGACTTTCAAACAAAACAATTTAAACATTGTGTTGTTAACATGGGAAAGTTACTTGTTATTTTAATTGGAGCATTAAGGCGTATTCTGTAGGATAATTTTTCATATAATTTTTTTATCGAAGATGTGTGCTTGAATAAGGCTTATTATAATTAGATATTTTTTTAATTCAAGGACGTGAATTAGAAGATCTATGTTCATAGTTATTTCATTATAGGTACTAGGATACCATGAAACGCTAGGAGATCTCACCTCAGCAAGCCTTAGAGCACTGCCCTTTCAGTATTATTTATTTATTATGTAGGTACTAAGACGGTAGCCACTTCATAGCCATAAACGAAATTGCTGCGTTGAGGTACTAGGACTGTATAAACGCTAGGATGTCACACCTTGGTTTATCAAACGGCTTTCCATGAAGCCAGCGCCGCCATTAAACAAAGGATCACGAATTACGAGATGGCATTACTTCTATTGTCATAGCTGTACATGCCGCGTGGAGGTACTAGGAACGCATGAAAAGCCAGGAGATCATTTTTTTATGAAGTGAGCGAAACAAATTCTTATATATCTATTTATAACGCAGGTGATGGTTAGTAAATTGACAAATAGTCAGTCAGAAAAATACTGATATTTAATTTTACACAATCACACTAATATTTGTCTTGAACTGGAATCATCATGCTACAGGATTCTAGGCCATAGTTCCAAGGGCCTTTCAAAATCCATACTAATATTATAAATATGAAATGAACTCTATCTGTCCGTATGTTTCTCTGTCCGGCTTTCACGCCTAAACCACTAAACCGGTTTTGATTAAATTCTGAAATACGGTGAACATCTAGAACGGACATGCTACTTTTTTATATTAAAAATAAGGAGAGATAGGGTTAAACCGCCCTTGAAAGTTTATACGAGAAAATGTTTATGTTTAAGTTAGAGATATGAAATTATATAGCTCGAAACATGGTTTAAAATATGGATTACTTTTTGTTTCGAATATAAGGGTAGATAGGGCCAAAACCGACCATGAAAGTATGTATGTAGCGAACGAAGTCGAAGGCACAGCTAGTCATTTATAATAGTTGCAGAAATTCTCATACAAACGTTACTTTTCAAATAAATAACTCGTATTACATTGGAAGTATTCTCCAAGATAAAGCTTTTAAGGAACGAACTAAATTGTACAATTAAGATGAAGGATGAGCTTCGCGCTTGGAGCTTTTAAGCTTGCGACTCACTAGGCTCTGAAAAATGATTAAAGCTTTAGATATGTGCTGGCGTTTAAGTATATCGTATGTCAAATAATAAATAAATAAATAAATATTGGACATCACATACATTGCTCTGATTCTGTGGTAAGTAGCTTAAGCACTTGTGTTACAGAAATAAAAAACAACGACTTTACCACAACACCCAGACAGTAGACAATATAGAAAAGTTCATTTCCTATATTGACCCGACCGGGGATCGAACCCGGGACCTCAGAGATGGCGCGTCGCCTAAGTCCGGTACCCTAAACTCTCGGCTACGGAGGTCGTCGTATAGTTGGTCAGAAGGAAAGATCATTTTTCTATGTCTATCTACTAAAATTAATAATGTCAAATTTTGTGAGACGGGATGTATGATTGTTACTAATAATCATAATCATAATCATAATCAATTCATTTATTCATGTTGGTTACAAGTAACACTTATGCATCGTCAAAATGAATACAAACCAAAATTGAAGCTACAGCCGGTTCGGAACCTAATCCTACCGAGAAGAACCCGGCAAGAAACTCAGTAGTTATCCTAATCTTTACAATATTTTGGGCTAGAGAACTTAAAAATATGGTGTGCTAGCGAGCAAATAATCATGTCCATACATGTTTATCATTAAAATATTCATCAAGTTTGTAGTACCCTTTTTTCATTAAACATGATTTAACATAGACCTTAAATTTATGCATGGGTAAGTCAATAATACCTTGCGGTAACTTGTTGAATATTTTTATACTTAATCCAACGAATGTTTTACTGGTTTTGCGGAGCCTATGGTTTGAAATGGCGAGCTTATGTTTATTTCTTGTGTTAAAACTATGTATATCAGATTTCTTATAGAATAAATTAAGATTTTTACGAGTATACATAATGCAGTCAAAGATGAATTGAGACGCTACAGTTAAAATATCAATTTCTTTAAATAATTCTTTGAGTGAATCACGCGATCTTAGGCCGTATATAGATCGAATAGCTCTCTTCTGCAATACAAAAATAGTTTGTATGTCAGAAGCAGAGCCCCACAACAGTAGACCGTATGACATTAAACTATGAAAATAGCTGAAATAAACCAGTCTCGCCGTTTCAACATCAGTAAGATGCTTAATTTTTCTGACTGCATATGCAGCCGAACTAAGTCTTTCTGCCAGAGCACCTATATGAGGACCCCATTGTAGTTTAGAATCTACAGTGATTCCTAAAAAAGTTGTTGAATTAACGAGTTCAATATGTTCATTATTCATAATAATATCAGTATTAATTTGCCTTACATTAGGCATTGTAAATTTAATACATTTAGTCTTTTTTGCATTGAGGACTAGGTTATTAGTAGAAAACCAATGCAAAACTTGTGAGAGAGTATTATTTACAACGTCATATGATTGCTTATGCCTGTCAACTTTAAAAATCAAAGATGTATCATCTGCGAACAATACAATCTCACATAGATTTTCGGTAAAGTGAGGAAGATCATTTATATATATTAAGAACAGAAGAGGTCCTAATATAGAGCCCTGGGGCACGCCCATAACAAGTGGTGCGCCGGAAGAATTGGCTTCGTTAACATTAACTTTTTGTATTCTACCAGTTAAGTATGATTGCAATAAAGATATTGCAGGGCCTGAGACACCATAGTGTTCCAATTTTAAAAGCAAAGTTTCATGATTGACACAATCAAACGCCTTTGACAGATCACAAAAAATACCAATGGCATCTTGCTTTCTCTCCCACGCATCTAATATATGTTTGATAAGTGCCACTCCCGCATCAGTGGTGGATCTGCCTTTGGTGAAGCCAAACTGTTTATTATGTAGCAAATCGTTTTCATGAAAATGTGTTATTAGTTGATCGAATATAATTTTTTCAAAGATCTTACTAAGCGTTGGCAGTATAGAAATAGGTCGAAAGTTAGATGGGTCACTTTTAACACCCGACTTAAACAGGGGTATTATTTTACTAAATTTCATTAGATTCGGAAATTGTCCCAGATCAATGCACTTATTAAATATGTAAGCTAAGTGAGGGGCAATGGTAGTAATAATAGTTTTTATTATCTCTAGAGAAATTCCCCATAAATCTTCAGTTTTTTTAATTTTCAAGTTTTTGAAAGTTTTTATAATTGTATTATAATCAACGTGTTTGAAACTAAAGGAGCTTAGACACTCACATACACTAGACCGGAGCAGAGATTGAGCAAGATGCGGGCAAGAATTTATACGACTAGTAGTAACTCCGTATCTGAAAGAACGATTCCATTTCTTGCAACCCATCAAAGAGCATGGTATGCGATCTTCCCGTAAACTTCTACTCACTTTTCCCACTCATACTTCTGAATACTACTCACAATCTTTCACTGTCCAGTCCATACGCTTATGGAATTCCCTTCCTTTACCTATCAGGGAATCTGAGTCCCTTCCCATTTTCAAATCAAGAGTAAAAACTTTCTTTCTTTCTCTTAACTAAATCCGAACTTGTATCCTTTATCAAAGTATTTTAAATAATGCTAAGCTTTGTTGGTTATTAATTTAATTTCATATATTTATTTCTATTTGTTTATATCATAAATACTTTATGGAAATTTATATATTTATTTATTATATAGGTATTTATTTGTTTATTATAGTTTTATTTATCTTTACGTATTTTTTTTTATATTTTTATCTTGTTATGGTATTTATATTGATATTTTCTGTTAGTATTTTTCTCAAGCATTTTGCACGGCTGTACCCGTTTCTCGATGTCTACTAATTCCTCTACCTAAAAGTTGTCTGGAAGAGATTGCTCTCTAGCAATAAGACCGCCTATATTGTACTTAAATATGTCTGTAAAACCAATTTCTGTAAATTTTTCTGTGCAATAAAGTGTATCTATCTATCTATCTAACTATAGGGATTTTGGAGAAATAGGTTTCAAATACATTGGCCACTTCATTGTCAGAATCAATAGTATTTTTGTTGATTTTAAGAGAGAACTTGTTTTCTCGAGTTTTATTTTTACAAGTCTCTTTGTTAATAATGTTCCATGTAGCCTTTATTTTATTTGAGGATTTCTTAATTTTTTCTTTCAAATAATTTGATTTAGCAAGAGCACAAACTTTTTTGAAAAGTTTAGAATAGTTTCTAATATATTCTATTATTTTAATATTGGTACTATTATGTTTAATTTCATACAATTCAAAAAGTCTTCTTCGACTTTTGTAAATACCCTTTGTGGCCCAATCACTAAATTTTATTTTAGGATTGTCTATTTTAATTCTTTTTTTAGGAAAATTAGAATTAAACTTGTCTATAATTGTATCAAACAGTGTTTTGTATAACTGGTCAATGTTATTGTTCAATACTGGCCTAAGGGAAATTTTTTCAGTAATTTGTTTCTTAAACTTGTCAATGCGACTGGTAGTGATTGGTCTGCAAGTGAAGCTTGAAAAAGTTGGACTGAGATGATGCTCAAGCACTGCTTTTTGCCCGCTGTGGTCCGAGCTTATAAAATTAATTATTGATTTTTCCAATACATTACAGTTACAAAATATATTATCTAAGCAGGTAGCTGACGTGGGTGTTACTCGAGTTGGTTCAGCAAAAAGGTGGTGTAGGTTAAAAGACTTGAATAAGTTAAGGAACCTAACCGAGTATTGAGAATTTTTGTCTAATATATTAATATTAAAATCCCCACATACAACTACTTTTTTATTGCTTTTACATATTTTCCTCAAGACCTCCTCCCTAATTGGCTACTTGACAGTTTTTGAAAAAGTATTGTAAAATGTGCGCCTGTTCATTTTATATCCCAAGCAATTCGATTTATCTGGAAAAAATGTAAATAACCAGAGAAAAATAATATTTTGTGTAACACATTTAAAAAGCGCGCGAAAACGCCAAGTCACGTCACTGTTGCAATTATGACGTCAACGTCCTAGACAACGAACCGATACGCATAGGAACGACTTAATTTAGATAAACGGAAAATGTTTCAATAAATTCTTAATACGATTTGAGAGACAATAATTCAATTTAATCGGTAAAATAATCATTGTTTCGCCACATTAAAATAAATAATTTTCGCCGACAGCTGTCATTTCCGAATTGCAATGGTGGTTTCCGTTTCGGTTTTTTTTGTTCCACAGATAAAAAAAGTAAAATTTATTTTGCAAAAATTAAATACTAACTATGCTTTTAATTAAAAAATAAAAATGTTAAATTATTACTTTACTATTAAGCTAACATATCTAACACTTTTCATATTTTATTGTTTACACTGTCAAGTAGCCAATTCATGCAAAAATTACTTATGCCGTTTCCATTATTTAACGATTCGTAATGTGTCAAAAATGAATATCCGTTTTTCTCCAACCGACTACGAGTCGTTAATACCGGTTCATAGTTCACTTTCCTTCAGCTGCCATCAGTCGTCTGTCAGTCGTTTATAGCTTACGCCTCGTATAATTAATAACTACCCATGACCAGACCGGATCGCGTTTCAAATATAGACCTCTAAAAGATTTAAGAGATTTATCGCTTAAACTGGAGCAGCCCGACTGGTGAAATACCTCCACCTTACAGAAGACCGCAGATAAATAACAACCATTCCGGTGTTGTTGTGTTCCTGCGTGTGAGTAAGGTTTCCAGAGCTCTTGGGGGTGCTACATTAGTAGCAGGGGTCAAGCCTTCAAGGTAAGGGTGACAAGTCTAGTAACAGTTTTACTATGCTATACTTTTCGCCATTAAGCCAGGAACTCATACTTACTTAACATGAGGTGGGATGAGGTCAATCTTGAAGTGCGTTTTAAAAAAAAATTTAAACGGGGATTGGAATGGTTTCCAATGAAATTTGGTAGAAATAAAAATAAAATGATAATCTGAAAGCACCTATGCTGATTGGGTAGAACCCAAATTGGCCTCACAAGGTACTTCAAGTTTTGAATTGATTGTCATGCGTTATTGTTAGAAAAACTCAATCTCAACTAAATAAATTAATTATTCAAGTACGTTACTTAAAACATTTTTGAATCATCATTGAATACGATGCAAAGTGATTCTACTGCCAGTTCGGAACCTATATCTACCGAGAAGACACCGGTAAAACTCAGCAGATCAGTTACAGTAGCAGTATCTAACTTATTGCTATGTGTTGACCAAGCCATATGGTTTTGTTTTGATGAGTGACTAAATAATTATGTACTCAAGTAAGTAGTAACTAATTGATTTGATTGTGACGGTCAATAAATTAATCGCATCTTTGGTAAAACGAGGGCACAATTGCAGTTTTAGCAATTTTACAGGTGAGTCATTTTAAGATATTTTTTGCATCTAATGTCGTCTAACTCTGTTATCATTACTTTAAAGTTGTCTTCCTTTACATAAACTATATATTATAACTATATATTGACGACCTCGGTGGCGCAGTGGCTAAGGTAGGCGGCCAAAGCGCGAAAGGTCCCGGGTTCGATTCCCGGTCAGGTCAATTTGGAAAACGAACTTTTCTAAATTGACTTGGGTGTGCTGGAATGATGCTCCCAGTTAGTATCCGTCGTCTGGTACTCATAGTACTAGGGAAAACCTTAGTTTGAGACCAGGTGATTGGTGTGGTTGTCCAGCGCATTTATTTATTTATTAAAACCAGCGCTGAGCACTGAGCCCAGCATATGCTGAGACTGGTACCAATTGCCTGTATTTAACAAAAATATGTATCATAAAGTGTAATTAATTATTTTTTTTCTTTTTGCGTTTATAAAATGTAAGTCATTGTTTCTTTTTTTTAATGTATGTTTTAGTTATTCAGTTGGCAATAAAAAGTTTTTATTAATTATTATTTATTTATTAAACATGTGCTTTACAAGAATTAGAAACTTTTATTTTGTTTTATAAATGTTGTTTTTAAGGTAATTGATAATGTGACCTTGTTCTACCAAAACGTGCGGTTTGATTTGTTTAAAAAAAATCCTGGTTGAACCTCATGGAGCAAGCCCTCTTGGGTCACCCGTAGATAAAATAACTAATTATTTTAAAACAATATTAAAACTCTAAAAATAAAAACAGTGCCAAAGCCACTTACAAAAACCCTTTCTTAATCTCGAGTTAAAATGAAAGATTGAATTACGACTTGAGTGAAAAATCTTTAAAGCGAGTGTTCTCTTGGGAAATAAGAAAATTGAGATTATACTCTGTAAAAGTTTGTGACAGGAAGGTTTATTGAATACTCGACTTCGAAATCCCTACTAATATTATAAATGCTAAAGTAACTCTGTCTGTCTGTCTGTCTGTATGTCTGTCTTTCTGTCTGTCTGTCTGTTACGCTTTCCTGCTTAAACCTCTCAACCGATTTTGATGGAATTTGGTATAGGTATACGGGCACAGCTAATGTATTATAACTATACATTGACAACCTCGGTGGCGCAGTGGCTAAGGTAGGCGGCCAAAGCGCGAAAGGTCCCGGGTTCAATCCCCGGTCGGGTCAATATGGGAAACGAACTTTTCTATATTGTCTCGGGTCTAGGTGTTGTGGTACCGTCGTGTTTCTGATTTCTGTAAACACAAGTGCTTCTGCTACTTACCATAGAATCAGACAATGTATGTGATGTTATCCAATATTTATGTATTATTTATTTATTTATATATGATTATCGTTTAAATATTCATCAAGTTTGTAGTACCCTTTTTTCATTAAACATGATTTAATATGTTTAGTCACCTCTTGGTACTAGATTTCACTCTCGTAACCGCCACTATGTTCTTATATGTATTATATTATGTTAATTAATATATCCTCAGAGCCCATATAAGCTTTTTGTCCCGGGGTTCCCTTGGAATACAATAAGGGTATGATAATATTTATTACATTTCGTAATTAAAACAGATTCTCTGTTTTATTTGATGAGGTTTCGCGGTATTTGAGTTCTTATCTCAATGTGAGTCTTTTTATTTATTTATTTATTTATTAAAAGTACATGCTGGCTTACAGTTATTAACCAAAGTGTCAACATGTTAATCAAAAAATACACAATTACATAGTGAGTCATACAATTCATATCGATATAAATGTCAAATAAATATTAATTAATTGGTCACAAAAATACAAAATGTCAAGTGTATAAAATTAAATTAAATCTATATCTATAAGTTGTCCTTAACAACATACAAAAGAGCTTTATAACAGAGCATGGCGAAGCTATCAGCAAACAAGTCAATATTCCAGTCAACGTTAAATGGTAATTAAAAGCGAACTCTATTTTGAGAGTTCCTTAGCCAAATGGTGACAAAAGGAACCCGATTATCCGAGTTATCGATTCATCATGTCTGCCTATCGGTCTGTGTGTGTATCCGTTCGTATGTTACACCCACTTTTTTCCACCTTTACTGTTAAAACTTGGTATGTTGAAGTATTATGTGATTTTTTTTATCACACTTCAAGATCAATCTTGAAGTGTGAGGTCAACCTCATCTTACCTGATGTTAAGTGGTAGGTCCTAGCTTGAGGTCGACAAGTACAGCATAAATCTGTTACAGGACTTGTCACCCTTACCTTGAAGGCTTGCCCCCTGCTACTAACGTAGCACCCCCCAGGAGCTCTGGAAACCTTACTCACACGCAGGAACACAACCACACCGTAGCGATTGTCATTTGGCTGCGGTCTTCTGTAAGGTGGAAACAATTGTTTCTTCAGACCAATACATGTGGGATATTTATGGAGAAGTCTTGATAAATGATATTGAGTTTTATATAGGTATTTTTTTCGATTCTAATCTTTCACAAGACAGACACTTACAAAATGGTAAAATGTGTGTCTAAATGTTTAAAATGGAACTCGAAAGTCTAAAATTCTAAATTTTGATACCGAAATTCATTATAATTGCATTAATAAAAAAGTGTGTGTGTGGGTGTGTTTGTTTGTCTCTTTTACAGCAAAACGGAGCCAAGAATTGACGTGATTTTTGGTCTCTTGTAACTTCCCCACTTCCAAATGGAGGGTGCGAGTTTGTATGTATCACACCAAAACTAAGAGAGGTAGGGCATAGCGATTATTGCTCGAACTGGAGCAGCCCGACTGGTGAAATACCTCCACCTTACAGAAGACCGCAGCCAAATAACAATCACTTCTGTGTTGTTGTGTTTCTGCGTGTGAGTAAGGTTTCCAGAGCTCCTGGGGGGTGCTACATTAGTAGCAGGGGTCAAGCCGTCAAGGTAAGGGCGACAAGTCCAGTAACAGATTTATTATGCTTTTCTTGTCACCCTTAAGCTGGGAACTCATTACCATTTAACATCAGGTGGGATGAGGTCAATCTTGAAGTGCAACATAAAAAAACTTGATATGCAAACTATTTTAAACTCCACAAAATTTGTACAGATTCAATCTACATCAGAAAAGGTAAACGGTGTTTTCCTTTTCTGATGTATTAACCACAAATTGGACGCAAGAAAAGCTAGTATGGTGGTCATATTTTTTTTAGACCAAAAGTCAACATAAACTTATCTATATAGTTAAGGTCAACCTTTTCAAATCTTGCCAAGCCTAACGTTACATAATTGTGTTACTGTTGTAATAATAACATAGTAAGAAGCTCGATATGTTTAATTACTGAAAACGAGAAGTTTCCCTGAAATATAATTGAGTTCGAGAGAATTACCGATGTATGTTGAATAACATATTATATCGGTATGAAGTTGTAAGGTGCTGATGGTAAGATTAATTTGCCCTTTGTTGGGATTCTTGTAAGCTTGTTGACAATTATACATATTCATGAAAATTAGATTAGGAATTACCTAATGTGACAATTCTAAAGTAAATAATACCATATATTATGTATAAAAGTAGACGACCTTCGTAGCCGAGACGCGAGCATGCCGGACTTCGGTGTAGAATAGAATAGAATAGAAAATATATGAGAAATGTTGGCGACAGATCTGGCAACCCCGTTGCTAGGTAGTTGTTATCGTGTGTGTAATTTGTTCGACTAGCAACGGGGTTTCGATTGTGGTTTTTTCCTATTCTTTGTACTAATAAGTGATTTTGTAAATATAATTTTAATCGGAATATCTTGTTATTTCTGTCCGTAACATCGCATGTAAGCTTTACAAAAGCACTTATGAATTGTCAGTACATATTAAGTATCCTACCACCGTGTTGTTCATGAATTCACCGTGTGTATGTTGATCATCAAAACAAAACTATATGAGTTGGTCCAAAGTGTATATAGCAATAAGTTAGATACTGCTACTGTAACTTATCTGCTAAGTTTCTTACCAGTATCTTCTCGGTAGATATAGGTTCCGAACCGGCATCGCGGCAGTAGAATCACTTTGCATTGTATTCAATGAGGATTCAAAAGTGTTATACGTAACCTACTTGAATAAAGACATAATTATTTGAGTTTGAGTTTGAGGTAATACATAATTCAATTTATTTTACTTGTATGTAGTCCTACTTTTTGTCAATAGATATCACTCTTGCGTGACAGGCTCTACCTAATGAGCGAGTTACTGTTTCATTGTATTTGTAAAACTCACGTTTTTAGCAGATGAACTCATTGTGGTATTAGGTGCAGAGTTAATTTGAAGAAATAAATGTATCTTATCCTAAGAATCACTGTATCACTGTCTCGTTTAATTTTAAAAACACTTCTTAATGTTAAATTCTAGAGAGTACAACTAGTCACTAGCGGAAGGAGCAGAAATTGCTTTTATTTATTAAAAGTAATGTTGTTGCCGACGCAAAACCTTTTTGATAAATTTTGTCTTAATTTCTTTCTAATTGTTTTTGATATTCTTAAAAAAACTGTCACAACTAAAAAAGAAATGTACGGGTTTTTTTGTTATATTTGCTTCCTTTCTAATCCTGTGCCCAATAAAACGGTGTCAGAAGAATCTAGTTGTAAACCTATTGTCACCGTGAGCATTCTAATTTATCTATTAATATGATATCACGCTCAATGGCAAAAGTCGGTAAAATAATGGTGTTAAATGTTTGAAATCAGTTCGCTCCCCGCTTATGACTCAAGCCAAGATATAACACATCTCAACAGTACAGTTCATTAAAGTTTCCGAAGTAGTTTTGATTGTATCTCCATATCTCGGCGTGAAGCCAACTTCTAAGGTTGGTCTGAGGTAATGTGTAACTACCTACATACTCACTTATACTTCGTTTTTTACCATGACTGTCTGAAGAGAACGACTGGTGAAATACCTCCACCTTGCAGAACACCGCAGCCAAATAACATCACTGTGTGGTTCCTGCGTGTGAGTAAGGTTTCCAGAGCTCTTGGATGGTGCTAGTATTAGGTAGGAAGATTGACCTCATCCCACCTGATGTTAAGTGGATGAGTTCCTGGCTTAAGGGCGAAAAGTATAGCATAGTAAAACTGTTACTAGACTTGTCGCCCTTACCTTGAAGGCTTGACCCCTGCTACTAATGTAGCATCCCCCAAGAGCTCTGGAAACCTTACTCACACGCAGGAACACAACATCGGAGTGATTGTTATTTGGCTGCGGTCTTCTGTAAGGTGGAGGTATGCTCCAGTCCGATAAATCGCTTTGCCCTGCCTCTCTTTGTCTCGTCTGTCTGTCACCAGGATGTATCTCAAGAACCGTAATAGCTATGGGGTTGAAATTTTCACATATTATGTATTTCTGTTGCCGCTCAAAAAATACTGAAAACAAAATAAAATAATTATTTAATAGGTCAATATTCATAAAAACTGTCTTTAGACGCTTGAAATATTCACAAAATATTAAGTGGCATATTAAATTTTATTTAAAGATTTAAATGAAAATAATATAAAATAATAGGGGGCTCCCATACAACAAAGTTGATTTTTAGCTGTTTTTGCTCGATGTTAAATAACAGAAACGACTGACGGAAGACTGATGACAGCTGGTATGAAAAGTAAATTATGGACCGGTATTAACGACTTCCGGTTGAAGAAAAACGGATACCTAGTAATTTTTGACATATTACGAATCGTAAAATATTGAAACCGTGCTTACAAAATTAATACTAGCTGAGCCACAGACTTTGTCCTGTCTTGACAACGATTATTTAATTTATATTAAAAATAATAATAATTTTAATAATTGATGGTTTATTACCTCTATAGTAGCATATGTCCGTTCTTGATGTTCAACGTATACCTTTACCAAATTTCATCAAATTCGGTTGAGAGGTTTAAGCGGGAAAGCGTAACAGACAGAGTTACGTTCGCATTTATAATATTAGTAAAAATGTCAAAAAAAAAATAAAGATAAACATAATTTGATCGGGTTTTTCCTGCAGTATCGTTGAAAACACGTCAAATATACAATTTGAACTTTATACCGCCCTTATATCAAGGCCATAAGAACGAAATTCGAACTGTCTGCGTTTACCTTGATATTCACCGTATCCTCCACCGGAACTAAAACAATCGTTTCCCTCTAAAAGCACTCGACCTCTGCGTCTTGATGACTACACACTACTCGTTTCCATTTAAATAAATCATAACACACCTTTAACATTCAGGATTCACAAGACAATACGCCCTATTGTCACTATATAAAGTACATTTTGCTTAGACCATGAAACTATGTGGGATGTTTCTTCGGGCGGTGTCAGCTAAACCTTGAATATGTCAGTGCCTTTAATATAGTAACTGCAAAAGGAAATGGTATTAGTGTAAAAGCTCTAGTCCTTTAGTTTTTAATTTTATACTAGGACTCGTTAGTCATACGAGTCCAAGACTTTTAAGTCTTCCGAGTCTTTTTAGGTCTTTCAAGTTCTAAAACAATTACGAATTATTATTCGTTTCCATTGAAAGAAATCATATCACACCTTCAGAATTCAAATTCATAAGACAATACGCCCTATTGTCACTACATAAAGTACATTTTGCTTAGACCATGAAACTATGTGGGATGTTTCTTCGGGTGGTGTCAGCTAAACCTTGAATATTTCAGTGTCTTTCTTTAATATACTAACTGCAAAGGAAATGGTTTTAGTGTTGTTAACAGCTCTAGTCTTTTTGTCTTCGTTTTGAGACTAGGACTCGTTAGTCTTGAGTCCAAGTCTTTTAAGTGCTCTGAGCCTTTTCAATTATTTCAAGTTCTATACAACACACCAATTATAATGTATTAATCGTTTCCATTTAAAAAAAATTGAAACACTACTTTGCTACACATTACACACTTTTTTTAAAGTAGCACAGTAATAAATTAGCTCCTCCCAGCCTGGTGGTAAGCAAGAGAGGAACCCACATCGCGATGACAACGGATTTGATACCGATATCCTATCCGTTAGAATCGCCCTACTGGCCCGCAAGATGTTCCTTCACGCTCCTTTTGAAGGAATCCATGTCAAAGGAAGGAGGAAACACAGGAGCCGGCAACGGAATTTCTTCTTTAATGGTGCGGCAAAGATAAGAGTTACCATATTTTTTTGTTCGCGGTGGAATATTTTCCACGGTGTAGTGATGACATCCTTGGCCGGCTCTTGTGGTCCTGTGAAGCAAAGGGGAGGGCGGGATAAAAGAAAACAGTCTCTCGGGAAAACAAATCCTTTATTTTTAATTCCATGAGATATATATTTAAGAGAGGTAGGGCATAGCGATTTATCGCTCGAACTGGAACTGGTGAAATACCTCCACTTTACAGAAGACCGCAGCCAAACAACAATCACTTCGGTGTTGTTGTTTTCCTGTGTGTGAGTAAGGTTTCCAGAGCTCCTGGGGGGAGCTAAATTAGTAGCAGGGGTCAAGCCTTCAAGATAAGGGCGACAAGTCCAGTAACAGCTTTATTATGCTGTACTGGCCGCCCTTAAGCTAGGACCTCATTACCGCTTATAATCAGATGGGATGAGGTCAATCTTGAAGTGCAATATAAAAAAAATATATATATTATTATAAAGAAAGAAAGAAAGAAAGAAATATATATTTATTAGGTACTATTAATACATAGGTAAATTAAACAATGTGGTTGGTATCAACTAACATGGTAGGTACCTAAAAGGTCTCCGTTCAGCATATGTCGTGGTGATGCTGTGCGCACCACGACGCTGGTATTCTACGGAAACCTAAGGCAGAGTAGATACGGCGACCAGCGTACTAAAATAATATTATAAAGCTTTATAATATAATTTTAGTACGAATTTTAGACGAATAAAAATCGTTTCACTTGATTGGTCCAATACAAATGCTGCTTATTTATTTGAAATAGAAATTTTCGGAGCGAAATAACTTTTAATGTTCTAATAATAACTTTAGTCTATGTAGCGCCGGTTTTGAGAGGAAACTTAACTTTTACAATAAATATTTTGAACTGTGAACTGTGATTACAACTCTGTGATGTTAAACGTCACAGCTAGGTTAAATAATTTTGCCTTTTGCCTTAAAGTCCAAATGTTTTTTTTTATTTAAAAAAAAGATAAAGAAATGTGGTTTAAATTATCAAGGAACGGATTCAAAATTTAACTTTGGAACAAATAATTATTATTTTTCAAATCCTAAATATTCTCTTTAGGTTCATGTCAATGAAAAGAATGCGATAAAGCAAAAAATATTAATTTGGTACAATAATATACAATAGACAACATCACATACATTGCTCTGATAGTAGCGAAAGTACTTATGTAACATAATTCAGAAACAACGACTGTACCACAACACCCAGACTCTCCGTTTGTCATAATGTTTCGACCGGGATCGAACCCGGAACTTCTGAGAGACGGGAATTTCAGTCATTTAAGATTTGTGCCTTTGTGTGTCAATACTAAAAATGATATTTTATGTATTTAAACTATCTGTATCTCTTAAAGAATTACTTTTTTTAGAGTTTATGCATAACCTACAGTACCAATATAAGTATTATTTAATATTTGTCTTTCATATTTTTCCATAAGGCTTTTATAGAGAGAAAGACAAATCAAAACAATATGTATTTTGACCGACAAATACTTTCTTCTCTTAAAACTCACTACACGTCATAAATTTTGTATGAAAATGTATTTATTCTTGAACTTCATCGGACAAAAAAAAATCAATAACTTTAGATGTATCTAGTGTGTGTGTGCTAAATAACCTATACATATAAATAAAATAGGAAGGTTTGTTTGTTATATTTTTTTAGCCGCTTTTTACTTCATTCAGATGAATATATATACATTATATATACCAAAATAACATTTTCTTTAATTTTTGTCTGTCGGTTCCGGCTAATCTCTGATATGGCTAGACCGATTTTGACGGGACTTTAACTTGTAGGTAACTAATGGTAGTAAGATGTAATTAGGAGTAACTTCGCCTATTTGTTTTTATAAAAGTAATTTATTTTATAAAAAAAATCAAAAAAGCTAGTATGTAATATAAAAAATGGATGGACGCGCCTTCGTGAATTTAACTGTATACACAATAAACCTCGACATTTTAATAACTGACTGATTTTAATACCGGCCTGTGACTTCGGAATGACGGCGACGGACCCCGGGGTCTAATCGCAGAATTATTAACGGTCTTAGGTTTGAACAATCGGCCCTTTGTCCTAGGAATTAAGCGTTGTATAACGTGGGACTGTGATTTAGGCATGTCAATAAGATTTCGTCATTAAGCCATACTAATGCCCTGTTCCAATTACTGTAACAATTTATACAAGGCGTAATTAAAACGACAGACGGACGACTAATGGCAGTATTAATTACGGGTAGAAGGCTTCATGTCGTAAAAAACTACTATTTTCCATTCGTTACGTATCAATTGCAAGTTGGCAACCCTGTCGAAGAATAGCCCTTGGTAAAGATCCAGTAGGGTTGTTTCAAGACCAACGCCCAGAGATAGTAATGAAAATAGGTAGAGTAGCGCAGTAAAGATAGATAACGCACTGAGATGTCGTCTTTGTTTCGGTATACCAGGCGTACGCTAAAAACGGACGATGTTGAAAGTAAATTATGGAACGGCTTTAACGACTCTTACTCGGTTGGAGAAAAACGGATAGTTATTTTTGACACGTTACGATTCGTAAAATATTGGAACCGGGTATAAATAAAATAATAAATAAATAAATGCGCCATACAATCACACCAATCATCTGGTCTCAAACTAAGGTTTTCCCTTGTACTATGAGTAACAGACGACGGATACAAACTGGGGGCATCATCCCAGCACACCCAGACCCAAGTCAATTTAGAAAAGTTCGTTTTTCCAAATTGACCCGACCGGGAATCGAACCCGGGACCTTTCACGCTTTGGTCGCCTAACTTAGCCACTGCGCCACCGAGGTCGTCTAGGTATAAGCCTGTATTACTGGTTGTATACTACTAGTAACAGCCGCAGCCTTGCACGCGTAATATCCCTGTATTTATGTATTTTCCGCCATTACTTTGCTTTGGTACTTGGTCGCAGCGTGATGTTAAGTAGCTTAAAGCCTTCCTTGATAGATTGACTTTAAAACACAAAATAATCTTACAACTAGTATCTAGTTTAAGAGAGGTAGGGCATAGCGATTTATCGCTCGAACTGGAGCAGCCCGACTGGTGAAGTACCTCCACCTTGCAGAAGACCGCAGCCAAATAACAATCACTTCGGTGTTGTTGTGTTCCTGCATGTGAGTAAGGTTTCCAGAGCTTCTGGGGGTGCTACATTAGTAGCAGGGGTCAAACCTTCAAGGCAAGGGCGACAAATCCAGTAATGCTATGCTTGTCACCCTTAAACTAGGACCTCATTACCACTTGTGGAAGTAAAAGCCGATCCCCAACAGCACCGCCACTAAGGCGATGAAGGTCCAACCGGGGGGTTTTAGTGGGTAGTCTTGCCCTTTTCAGGGCAGGGAGTCCCACACATGCCGTCACCCTCCCTCGGGGTGACGGTACGGTGCATATCAGGTTGGATGAGGTCAATCTTGAAGTGCAATATAAAAAAAAATGGAACGGTTTTAACGACTCGTAGTCAGTTGGAGAAAACGGATAGTTGTTTTTGACACTTACGAATCGTAATATTTCTTGTATTTTTCGATTATTCTTCAGTTTTATTAGTTGCAGCGTGATAGCCTAAAGTTTTCCTTAATAAATTTACTATCCAATACATAAAAAAATACATTTCGTGCCAGTAAAGTTCTATAAGACATCGTTCATCGAATTTGTCAATTGCTGAATCCATTTATTTTCGTTATTTACTTAGTTTATTTATTTTTTAATAATATTTACGTATGTATATATACGAACATTATGTAAATATAAGTAAAGCTTCATCTATACGAATATTATTAAAGAGGAAAGATTTGTACCTATTTTTGTATGATTGTATGTTTGTAATGAATAGGCTCAAAAAGTACTGGGCCGATTTAAAAAAATCTTTCACCAATAGAATGCTACATTTTTCCAATTTGACATAGGCTACAAAATAAGGGATCCTTGGAAAAATTTCAACAGAAACGCGGGAAAAATTCTCTAAGGCGAAATGAAGTTCGCCGGGACCGCTTGTTTTATATATAGGTATAAATATTATATTTATTCATGTATGTTTATGTATATTCAATAGTTTCCGTCATGACTTTTGTAACACTTTGTAGTTACTATCGTTGTTTATTATGTTTTTTTTTTACATTACTTATGCATTTTGTCACTATTACTGCACCCATAAACTAACTCTCGGCATGACCCAAAGGTTGACTGGTAGAGAATGCCCCTAGCATTAAGTCTACCTATTGTACTTTTTTGTGCAATAAAGTTTTTAAATAAATAAGAAACAGAAAAAAATAATTTCCCATTGCGGTGCGGGGCTCGAACCCACGACCATCACGTATCGCTCGTGCTTCTCTTCCAACTGAGCTAACCGCAAGTTATCGTAGGCGATGAATTTTTTTGTTGTATCGACCTCTTAGCCTCTGGTATGTGCCCTCTGCTGAACATGTTTAGCCAGAGGTAGTCAAATGCAACCGACAATGTTATATAGTTTAATAGATAGAAAGAATAGAAATAGAATTTGGTTTTACTTACAAATTAAAGTACGATTAAGACACGTGTGTGTTATTTTTTTTTTTCATATATCTATCCCACACCATGCTTTTAAATTCTCTAGCTCTAAATATTGTAAAGATTAGCATAACTACTGAGTTTCTTGCCGGATTCTTCTCGGTAGAATTAGGTTCCGAACCGGCTTAGCTTAGTAGCTTCAATTTTGGTTTGAATTCATTTTGACGATGCATAAGTGTTACTTGTAACCTACATTAATAAATGAATTGATTATGATTTTACAACGATTTAATAAATCAATTGATGTCGAAAGCAAGTACCAATATTGGAATTTAATTACGATTGTGGCTTACATATGAAATATGTGTTTTCAATGTTAATGAGCGCGATTCGGTTGAGCGTAGAATTGGTGTGGTTTAAATGCTAACTAAGTATTGATTAGGGGTTTAAGTAATAGAAACTATGTTAATACAAATTGGAACATCGTTAATACAAATTGAATTAAAAGCAGGTGAATGCTTTTATATCAGGCAATTTGAGGAAATCCGCCGCTAACATACGGCGTCGTCAGTTTAAAAACGAATGCTCGTTTGTAAAATGCCGAAGATAAAATGTCATTATGTATAATGCCGCGGCAAATTGAAGTATGGCTTTAAAAAGGTAGGGTGGCCATAGCATTTGATGTGTAAAGGACAGTATTATTGAAGTAAGGTAGTAAGGTAAGTTTATAACAAAAACGAAGTGCCACTTGGATAGTATTAAAAGATACATAATGATTTAAAAATATATGAAATCTCTAGTAAATAACTCTCCTACAGTTTTATTTTTTTACTGAATATAATATTATAACAAATGAGCTAGACGTGACGCTTCGCCGGCCGCTGCCGTGACACGCTCGCTACGCTCGCTCGGCTTGCGCTTTACTTTAGTAAATAACCTAACCTAACCTAACCAATGGAATCGTTAATCACTTCAATTCACTTTAGGTTAAGTAATTGATATTCAATAAAAGACCTTTTTGTTACTTGGATATTTAAATGAAGTATCAAAAGAGAACCGAAACCTGAAAAGTCTTACTTTGTCCAAACAGTGTTTTATTCATGGTCACCCCAAAACTACAACCAACAGTTGTCATTTTGCCTGATTTTGCATTCGGCATATTACATAATAGCGAACGTTTTTAAACAGACGACGCCATTTGTAAACGGCAGATTCACTCAACATGCCTGCGATGTATACACCTGTTTTATATTGTAAGGAATACATAAGTGTTTATTTTTTTTGTAATGTGACTTAAAATCATAATAAATTCATTTATTCATTTTGGTTACATGTAACGTATGCATCGTCAAAATGAATGCAAAGAAACATTGAAGCTAGTGCCGGTTCGGAACCTAATACTACCGAGAAGACACCGGTAAGAAACTCAGTAGATTTGTTACAGAAGCAGTATTTTACTGTAATGATCAAACAAAACCAAATTAAACAATTTGTGTACTGTTTTGTGTAATAAAGTGTCTATCTGACGTTTTCCCTAACATACTTGGTACAGAATCTCAAGGCGTGGCGTTTGTCGGTCACCGCTAGTTAAATTCCTAATTACAGCACCCTTTGTGTGAAACAAAGTGAGCGAATTAATTAGTACCATGTAAGATGTGGGGGGGAGGGGGAAATAGTTTAGAATAATGCGAGGAAGGAATAAAGTTCCTGACTCGGGCGGTTGGACGTGATTGTGGGGAAGTAGCGATAGCAGAAAAAGGAGAAACAAATTATTTTATTTGCTTCAAAACGTCCAAATACGTCATGCTTGTGAACAGGTGCCACCTTTGGGGACTAGTCTGCTCCAGCTTACCTCTTAAAATAAAATAATACTTCATGCTTTTTTAACTCATCAAAATAAAACTATATGACTTGGTCCAAAGTGTTCTACACATAGCTATAAGTTAGATACTGCTACTGTAACTTATCTGCTGAGTTTCTTACCGGTGTCTTCTCGGTAGATATAGGTTCCGAACCCGAAGTAGAATCACTTTGCATTGTATTCAATAACGATTCAAAAGTGTTACATGTAACTTACTTGAATAAAGAAATATTTGAGTTTGAGTTTGAGTTTGAAACGTGGTGCTTCACAAAATAACTTTTTAGAAGGCTCAAAGTCACTCAGCGAGCCATGGCTATACTTGGCATTTCTCTACGTGACCGAATCAGGAATGAGGAGATTCGTAGACGAACTAAAGTTGCTGACATAGTCCGTAGGATTAGTAAGCTGAAGTGCACAAAGATTAGACGGTCGATGGGGCAAAAAGGTTCTTAAGTGGAGACCACTACCAAGCGCAGTGTGGGACGGCCACCTACCAGATGGACAGACTACCTAGTGAAAATTGCTGGGTCTGTTGGATGCAGGTGGCAATGGATCGGTCGCGCTGGAAAATGATTAGAGAGGCCTATTTTTTTTTTTTTATATTGCACTTCAAGATTGACCTCATGCCACCTGATGTTAAGTGGTAATGAGGTCCTAGCTTAAGGGTGACAACTACAGCATAATAAATTTGTAACTGGACTTGTCGCCCTTACCTTGAAGGCTTGACCCCTGCTACTAATGTAGCACCCCCCAGGAGCTCTGGAAACCTTACTCACACGCAGGAACACAACAACACAGAAGTGATTGTTATTTGGCTGCGGTCTTCTGTAAGGTGGAGGTATTTCACCAGTCGGGCTGCTCTAGTTCGAGCGATAAATCGCTGTGCCCTACCTCACTAAAACCTATGTTCAGCAGTGGACATAAACAGGCTCAATGATAATGATAATGATTCAAAACTTTTTCCGATAAAAATTTACATTTACTTTTAGAAGACTGATCTAGAATAAGATTGTTTTGGACTATCAATACATACTGTTTAGTATAATGAGTTGGTTATTCAAGTTATTTCAATGAACGAAATGTACCTAATGTAGGTAAGTTAAAATACACTAGACGCAACAAGTAAATAACAAATAATTGATGGTCTTTTGTATCATTAATACGACTTTACTAAACACCGGTCATACTTAATGGTAATATGTCTTTAAAAAGCCTTATCAAGCCCACTGAAATTATTTAAAAGTCAGTATCCGTAAAATTTGTGACGTCACCATTTTGTCTTTGCTTAGAGGAAATATTAAGAACACACATTTTGACAGTTATGTAAAAGTACCTAAGTTGGCTTTTATTTTTTAGTTTTTTAAATTTATATGGGTGCGCTCAGCATTTGTTAGGTAGGTACACTTTATCATTCTTATATCATTCTCATTAATATTGAACATGTTAAGCAAAATATAGCTATATTGCATTTAAAGTAATTTGTTGATAAAAATGTATTAGTTATTAAATAATATAATTTTTAGCAATATGTTTTCCACCTTAATACAATAATAGAATTTATTTTATCCTATTAAGACAACACTAGCTGCAATGGTATTTAGATGGTATGATTTAACTAAATGTAAATTAATTACAGGCAAAAATTACACGCAAAATATTATCTAGACGATAATATTTATCTCTCATTAAATAGTGTGATTTTGTTAAACTATATATGAACAAACAAATAATAAAAATTAAATATAGGCATATGAAAGTAAAAGTAATCGACTATTATTTTATTAATCGACTATGGTTTAATCGAATTAGCAAAGGAACAAGATTAAACGAACGGTAGACATATCCGTTTGGATATTCGTATTAATTTGCTGACGGTACAACGTCGTTGCCAATCGAAAGTTTCAGTCACGTGCTCGATATTAATTCGATTTATATAGTATTCGATGCCAGGCGCTAATACATAGTTAATAGCGACTTGGCGTCGAGTTATAATTTCATCATTATTTTGTACTCTTTATTTATTTTACCCTATACGTAGATACATTTAAGGGTCAGTATTTATCTAAGTATTGATTTAACTAAGAGAGATAGGGCATAGCGATTTATTACATGAACTGAAGCAACCGGACTGGTGAAATACCCCCACCTTACAGAAGACCGCAGCCAAATAATAATCACTTCGGTGTTGTTGTGTTCCTGCGTCTGACTAAGGTTTCCGGAGCTCCTGGGGGTGCTGCATTAGTAGCAGGGATCAAGCCTTCAAGGTGAGGGTGACAAGTCTAGTAACACCTTTATGCTTCCTCTACACTACTCGCGAAGTTTTACGGCGAAGTTCCTTGGTAAACGAAGTCAGAAGTATGACTCTACTCACTCGTTCAAATCTACGTCACTAACCGCCCTTTGACACGTGCGCAAAAACCGACAACAAACGGAAGTCACCCGAGGCGGGGCGAAGTTTGACGAAGCGAGCCAAAGTGCCTCTACACTATCGTATTCGTCTAACTTCGTTCAATTTCGCAAGAAGTGTGGAGGAGGCATTATTATGCTGTTCTTGACGCCTTTAAGCTAAGACCTCATTACCACTTAACATCAGGTAGGATGAGGTCAATATTAAAGTGCAGGCGTCAGCTACTAATGTAGCACCCCCCAGGAGCTCTGGAAACCTTACACACACACAGGAACACAACAATACAGAAGTGATTGTTATTAGTAGAAGTTATTGATTTGCATAAATAATATTTTGCCTTTTGAAAACGTTTAATTCGCATTCGATGTGATTTTCAATGATTGGCAATGATTTAATATTAAAAATTGCTCTCCATCTTCAAATCCGACAAAATTATTTTGTTTTCAGGAGAAGACTTTGAGATTTACCATGTTCAGGGTAAAATCCCCAAGTAATTTAGCCAAAGGAGAATTTTCAATGCAAAATACATATTATGTACAGCAATAACACGTCAAGATAAACGCTCGCAGTACGATATTTGAACTTAATCGTATGACATAACACCGGTACAAAGTTCAAAGTTTGAAAAAAAGAAAGAAAGAGCGAAAGAAAGAAAGAAAGAAAAAAAAGAAAGAAAGACACAAATACATTTATTGCCATCGCCTGTGTCAAGGCTTAGCAAGCTCCTCAATGTCTGGAGCAAACAGATCGACCTAAACGTTGAGTAACTTGCCAAAGTCAAAAATTTAGTGTCAGATGTACGGCAGAGGAAATAAATATTTTCTATGAAGCTTTTCATTTATTTTATAGTTTTTGTATAGCACTATTCATTTAGTATAGTTTGATTTTGTTTTTTGTAGTGTTTACCTATAATTTATTATCATACTTAAAATTATAATTACATGGGCTATAGTTAATTTGTAAGTATTCGTGTATAAACGTTGGTAGCCATAATAAATAAATAAATCACAAAATTTAACAAACAAAAACAACGCAAGACAATCATAATAGATCTTTCAGTACCTTGTGAGGACAATTTGGGTTCCACCTCAGCAAATGCCGCTACGACATTTTCAGGGCCGCAGCAGCGCTGGTATTCTGGTGGAACCCCCTGCTAGGAAAATTAGCAAGTGCCTTGGCTCTTATTAGTTCCCCACGCAATCGAGTGGTGCTAGTGCTTTTAAGCGCGAAAGGTTCCGGGTTCGATTCCCGTTAGGGTTAATTTGGAAAACGAACTTTTCTAAATTTACTTGAGTCTGGGTGTGCAGGGATGACGCCCCCAGTTAGTATCCGTCGTCTGGTACTCATATTACAAGGGAAAACCTTAGTTTGAGACCAGGTGATTGGTGTGATTGTCTGGCGCATTTATTATTATTATTATTTATAGTACAAAAACATTATTAGTAAAAACAGGCAAAGAAAATCAGTCAAAGTTTGTAGTCTGGCGTGCTCTTATCTGTATATAGGTGTTTTTCAAACATATACATACATAATATAGGTAGATACCTATATTTTGTATAGTTGAAGTCGGGTATAAAAATGACCATGGATTTTTCCAGCAGAATTTTCAGTATAAAAATTGTATGTAAGTCCCTGACATACATGTCCTACTTCATAAAGCATAAGCGTAGGTAAGTAGTGCTGCCAAGTTATCGATATTTTTCAACTAAACAAGGAAAATTACCGATAGACCTGTCGGAAAATGTCGATAGTGTATACAAAAATTAACGTGTCAATAAAAAACAAAATCGATTTAATCTAGATTAGTTATCGTTTTAAATGTATTGTTTCAGTTTTTTATAACCAAGAAAAGACGAAGTAACAGAAAATATAAAAAATCTAAAGTAGATATTTTTATCATATTTGATATATTTTATTTTATAAAAACATTTCTAAAACTGTATATTTCACTATACATTGGTTTGGGCACGAGTTATATTACCTCGCTAGATTAATTTTTTACACTTGCACGATCATTGAAGAAGTGCACACAAAATTTACAAAGAAATAAAAAACCGGTCAAGTGCGAGTAGGACTCGTGTGGAGAGGGTTCCGTACGTTGGGCTCATAGGTCACAATAACTGCCTTCACTTGATTGTGAGAAAAAAAGAAATTTTCGCCTATTTTCTTAAATAACTTAAAAAACTATTCATTTCAAGATTATAAATGATACATATTTGCAATCCCTTCAGCAAGATCTTTCATTTGATATGTCACACGATATGGTTAGCGAATCTTTTTTTTTTAATTTTGTGATTTACCCTCCAAAAGTGACCCCCAAATTCATAATTTATTTATTTAGGTTACACATGCACCTTTGGGTCTTTAACTTACATATGTGTGCCAAATTTCATCTCAATTGGTCCAGTGGTTTCAGAGTAATCGGCTGTAATAGACGGACGGACAGACAGACACGCGAGTGATCCTATAAGGGTTCCGTTTTTTCCTTTTGTCGTACGGAACCCTAAAAATAGTGAAAAAATAAACTACTTTAAGTCTTAGGCTGCAATGTTTTATGTTATAACATAACTTTAACGTACGTGTTGCTGTTTTGTAGATGCCTTATCGATAAAAATGGTAGTTAATCACATCCATCAACTATGTACTCATGTAGTTCCTTTTAAGAGTAATAAACGATAATTTCTAACGAGGTCTCTTAGCTCAAACACTCAGACACAAGCTAATTTGTACACAGTTTGTTTTCTAAATTTACTTGAACTGAACCGAGCTTTTCATTTTATTATTATTTTAAAAAGGTACACATACAGTATATAAAGAAAAAATTATCTTAAGGTTACATTAAAAATAGTGATAATTATCAATAAGTTACATTATAAAGACATTGGCTTTATAAATAAATGCTTTTACATTATAAAAATACTAAGCACCTAACTTAGCCGCTGCTTCACCGAGTTCATCAACAGAGTATCGATAATATATATCGATATATAGGCCATCGGCCCAATATCAATACACAACACTACAACTAAGTCCTGAATTCCAAAACCGAAGCTACTCTATTTCCACAGCGGGTTGAAGCTTAGTCTGATCGTAATTGGAGAGCCCGAGATATTTCCGTTCGAAACTAGAAAATATACGGAAAAATATTTGAAAGACAAAGGCTGATAGAACTGGAAATATATTTGTGTGTGGCTGAAAAAGCGCTGTGTGGCGCTTACAAGCTAATATGTTGATAATAATATTATCAGGTCGTTTTATTTTTTAATATATTTTTGCTTATAACAGCTCTTCGCGATGTTAGGGCCAAACAGGCTAGACTTAACGATCGATTTAAAAGAGCAAGAACACGCGCCTTTCGAAGCACATAGACATCATCATCATCATCATCATCATCATCATCATCATCATCATCAGCCTGTTGCAGTCCACTGCTGGACATAGGCCTCTCCAAATGTTCGCCACTTCGCTCGATTTTCGGCGACTCTCATCCAGCTCCCGCCAGCCGTCCTGCGCAAATCGTCACTCCACCTGGCCTGAGGGCGTCCTACACTACGTTTACCGAGGCGTGGTCTCCACTCCAGAACTCGTTTACCCCAACGGTTGTCGGCTCTGCGGCTCATATGGCCAGCCCACTGCCACTTCAGCTTGCTAATCCTGTGAGCTATGTCGATGACTTTAGTTCTCTGCCGGATCACCTCATTATGGATTCGATCCCTTAGAAAAAGCACATAGACAATTGTGATAAATGTCTGCAAATTTGCTAGAATCACCCATCAAATATTTTAACTCGCTTAACTTCGATATCAATGCTGAACGGAATAGGACGTCGTCCTACCAACACTTTATTGCCCGGTTCCAATATTTGAAAAACGAATCGTTATAGTTACGGACCGTAAGTTTTTAAATTATATGAGGCGTACGCTAAAAACAACCAACAGACTACTGATGACAGCTGATATGGAAAGTAAATTTGAAATTAGAATTAACGACTCGCAGAAGAAACGGATAGTCATTTTTGACACGTCATTTCGATCGTAAAATATTGGAACCGGGGATAAAAGAGAAAACTTGTTAAATGTCTTGAAATCTGTACATGTTTGTTACACTTTCATGCAATAACTACTTCATGGTTTTAGATGAAATTTTATAGCAAGATAAATCCCTACTTCCCTACTAATATTATAAATGCGAAAGTAACTCTGTCTGTCTGTCTGTTACGCTTTCCTGCTTAAACCTCTCAACCGATTTTGATGAAATTTGGTATAGGTATACGTTGAACCTCAAGAACGGACATAGGCTACTTTTTGTTACAAAATAAGGGGGGGGGGTAATGCCACCTTTGAAAGTTTATATGGGAAAATGTTTATTTTTTAAGTTAGAGATATGAAAATTGGCACAAATATAGCTCTATTAAAATATAAACTACTTTTTGTTTCGAATATTAGGGGAGATAGGGGTAAAACCGACCATGAAAGGATGTAGTCCACGCGAACGAAGTCGCGGGCACAGCTAGTAAGCTATAAATAGACATTAGCATAAAGAAAACTTTTTATCCTTCAATAATGCGAACAAAGATGCAGACAGCAGCCAGTAGCTGAGAATTAAAAAGGTATGCTGGTCACTTACAAGCGCTTTCAAGCGCTTTTGTACACAAAACAGCCCGTATAACTCGTTGTCACATGATATTTCAAGCGGAATCGCAGTTCGTATTTTTTGTGAAATCATATTCCAATTTTCTCGGGGGCAGATAATAATATCGTTGTTTTTATCATGCGAGTTTGTTTATATACCCTTTCACGGAAGGTGGTATTACGGAAATGACGATTCGTGTACTATTTTAATACTTCTTCTGCAAAAGTATTTTTTTTTTTATATTGCACTTCAAGATTGACCTCATCCAACCTGATGTTAAGTGGTAATGAAGTACTAGCTTAAGGGGAACAAGTACAGCACAATAAAGCTATTACTGAACTTGTAGACCTTACCTTGAAGGCTTGACCCCTGACTAATGTAGCACCCCCCAGAGCTCTGGAAACCTTACTCACACGCAGGAACACAAGTATGCGCAATACATCGAATTTCTCGCATGACACAACAAAAGTTTCGATACTGTTGATTGGCTAATAGCACACCGCACTCGTATTGTTACGAAGAGAAGGGAAAGAAAATAAAACTCAGTTTTAGGAAATATAATAACAGAAACTGAAGAGAAAGAAATTTTGACAGAACAGACAGAACAATAGAAAAAGATAGATTCAACGTATTATTGTAAAAACTATAAAAAGGCTCCTACAAAGGAGTCTGTAACACGTATGTTCAGTTAATCAGCTGACGCATTGAGTTCAATCGATTTTGACGTTTGTTAAGAGCGCGATAAATTTAGTCACGTTGCGCATTCTAGGCCTGGACACATCCTATGGGATAAGCAACGTTTTTTGAATTTCGTAAATGTGTTAACACCGTTTTAGCCTACATTTCGGTCTCATAGGAAAGGGGTACAAACGGGTATGTTTTCAAGTCAATATAGTGGATTGGATTTATTCAAACACAGTTATATGTATTTTTTAGACATAACACAACTGTCTGACAGAACATTCGTTTTTATGCTACCAAACTTCTAAAGCTAAATCTTCAAAATGTTGCGTTAACCAAAAAATGGACAAAATTGGCGTCCACAGAATCCTTGGGCGGTTCCATGGATTCCATGGAGGCCAATGACACAGTTTTAGCCTTCGTTGCAGAATGTACCACGGGCTGATTAATTAGAAACCATATAATCAAAACACATTGGATCCTGAATTGATTTTAAACCTAACTGAAAGTCAGATATTAAATATTTAATAAGTAAGTACATAATAGTTTCGTTTATGTAAAGTTATAATTAAATTACTGAAAGATATTGTAGGCGTCCACTTCGAGGGTAGGTGAAATCTTTCTGTTTTTTTTCAAGAAAACCAGGTGTTTTAAGCTTGCAATACCCAAACACTTGGGAAACCTAATACAGTAAAAAGTTTTACGGGATTCCAACCCACAATCTTCAGGCTTTAGAATTTCCCAAAAACTAGACCAACACAGTATTTGCCATAACATAATCCTTTATAGTGTACACAATATTATTTCAATAACAAAGTTCTGGCAACATCTGGCGTTCGAATTATTAAATCTCGGTGCACATCAGAATTCAATGCATCACGTCTTTCCATATGCCAACGAGTACGCTAGTGCAATGAAAGTTAGAGACAAGAAAATATTTTATTCTGTTTGACTTTTGTTCCAAACTATTTTCACGAAAGAGATTAATTTATTTTATTTATTTAAAAACTTTATTGCACAAAATAAAAAGTACAAAAGGCGGACTTAATGCTAGAAGCATTCTCTACCAGTCAACCTTTGAATGTGAATGTTGATTAATATATTTGATGAAAACGTTGTAATTAAAAAATTACAACCTCAGAAATTTAACTATTAGCAGTTTGTGACTAGAATCTCATAGTATCGCACGTATATTATCTCGGTGTCTTCTCGGTAGATATAGGTTCCGAACCGGAAGTAAAATCACTTTGCATTGTATTCAATGACGATTCAAAAGTGTTACATATAACCTGCTCGAATTGAAGCAGCTTGACCGGAGATATACCTCCACCTTACAGAAGACCGCAGCCAAATAACAATCACTTCTGTGTTGTGGTATTCTACAGCTCAAGTGGGTGTCATTTCAGTAGCAGGGGTCAAACCTTCAAGGTAAGGGCGACAAGTCCAATAACAGCTTTATTATGCTGTACTTGCCACCCTGAAGCTAGGACCTTATTACCACTTAACAGGTGGGGTCAATCTTGAAGTGAAATGTAAAAAAAGACTTGCCGCTTCTAGGTACCAGGACCGCATAAAGAACACAGAGGTATCATCTTGGTAGCTCCTCAAATACCATTGCACTTGAAACCTCAAATGAACAGTGTCCGTGAAACTTTCCAGACGAACGCCATTACGTAATAAGAAACAAATATGGCGGTAACTGTCAGTCAGTATTTCGTGTCCCTTCACAAATACAGTCTCATTAGAGAGAGCGACGAAGTCTCGTTAGCAAGCCCTCAGACGTGACATTTGTCACTTGTGTGAGGTATAAGTGACAAGTTGATACGGAATTCTTTGGACAATTATTTGTTTGAAAAGGGGAAGTCTTTTTATCCCAAGGCCATTTCATCTTCACCAAGCTTGCGGGGGAGCGGAACACTCACACCCTTAAATAGGAGACTTATCGATAACTGTTGCCATAACATATACATACGTTCCAGTTCCCAAGCGTTTGCTCGAAACTTTTATGTATTTTCTTGACTTACTATAAGTCAAAGTCAAAGTCAAAGTCAATATTTTTTATTCACATAGATTACATTAGTAATACTTATGAATAGTCTCTATATAAAGCAAATGAAGCTACCTCCGGTTTGGAACCTATAACTAAAGAGAAGATACCGGCAAGAAACTCAGTAGTTTTTTTTTTTACAAATGAAAGCTACACTTATTACTAATTTTGCACTAAGACACACAGTTAGTTTGTCAATTGTAAAATAAAAATTTAAAATATAGTGTTAGATCTATCAATCAAATACTTCTTTATTCAATTAGGCTACATAATTATCGTCGATGCGCGTGCAAAATCACGGAAGAGCAGTATGCAATACTCAATACTCAATATTTTTATTGCGTCTTTAGTGTTTACAAGATGGTAACTTAAAATTAGATCACTAAAAACCCTGTAAGTGCACTGCAATTAGAAAGAGGACGGTCATTGTTTAACAAAGCTAACTCGATCTTGGATATAAATAGGTATAATAAACAGAAAGAAAACGAAAAGAACATATACATTGGAATTAAAGTAATAATAGCTTTAATTATTACATTATTTATTATATTTATGTGTTAATGCTACTGTAGTTTAAATAATATCAGATAGGTATTCACTTAAGGTTTAATACGATTTTTTAATTCGGAATGGTTTTAATGTGTTTATATTTTTTTTGTTATTTATTTCTTCTTTGATAGTTTTAGGTAGTTTATCATGTATTTTGATCGTCATTACGAAGGGGTTTCCAGTGGAGAGTCATTAGTGAGGTTGACAAGTTTAGTTTATTTCTGTGGCGCAAATGGTAAGTGGCAGGGTTATCTTTGCGCCAGGGTATCTTTGTATTAGTTTGCGCCTTTTGCAGTTACCCAAACCGGGTAGGTAACTGCAAAAGGCGCAAACTAATACATCACGCCCTCTTAACGAGTAGGGATCAATTTACGTTACATTCTTATAAAGTAAGTCACAAAAAAGTTATTAAACAGTTCGGCTCATATGCGAAAGTCAAATTACTAAGATATCCAGGTTTTTTCACCTTCTAATTATAATCGTACAAAAGCCTATACCAGGTATTTACGAACGGCTTACGTTTTCACGCGCAGCGACGGTATGACGATATTTTGAATCGTCATTGAATATATTTGAAAGTGATTCTACTGCCAATCGGAACCTGTTTCTACCGAGAAGGCAACAGAATAAAACTCTTTACCTACAAAGTCCAAAGTGTAGTGTGCCATTTTTTCAGCCGTATTTCAAGAATTTAATTACATGTCAAATCAATCAATGTACAAATCGTAAAAAAAGCGAAAATATCGACCGCGCTTCCTTAAACTGCTTTCAACTTAATCGCTCATTGCTCATGTTTAGACCACACATAAACTCTAGGGTGACAAAAGCCAGCCACCTCGTGATACACCACAAATAATATAAATGTAACTCGCTTACCTTGAAAGCTATTTTTAATTTGCACGAAAAAAGAAAAATATCGTCTTTATTACAAATTAATGTTTTATAATTTTTTTATTATGGACAACATCACATACATTGCTTTGAATCTGTGGTAAGTAGCTTAAGCACTTGTATTACAGAAATCAGAAACAACGACGGTATCACCACACCAAGACCGGAGACAGTATAGAAAATATCGTTTCCCACATTGACCCGACCGGGGATCGAACCCGGAACTTCAGAGATGGCGCGAAGCCAAAGCCTGGCCCGCTCGCCTCTCGGCCACGAATACCGTGAATAAAGCCTCTTCAATAGCCACAGAGGTTTGTTTTTAAATCTTGGATTTTTGCAGGCATAGCATACGCAGTATGTCAAATTTATCGCATGAGACGACAAATGTTTCAATACTGTTGATTGGCTAATAGCACACCGCACTCGTATTTTTAGCCAATCAACACCTGACGCACTGACTTCAATCGATTTTGACGTTTATTAAGAGCGCGATAAAATTTAGTCGCGTTGCGTATGCTAGGCCTGTTAATTCATCTACGATACAACTAGGACGATATAAGTGTCACATATTAAGGCTTATGATCAAACTGAGGGAAAAAAACTCTTATTCTGTCCTCCAAGCAAAATTTAAAAATTGGCTACTTGATAGGTTTAACAATATAATACGAAAAGATATGTTAGCTTATTAGTTAAGTAATAATTTGACATATTTATTTTTTAATTAAAAACATAGTTAGTATTTTGTGGAACAAAAGAACCGAAACGGAAACAACCATTGCAATTCGAAAATGACAGCTGTCGGCGAAAATAAATTATTTTAATATGGCGAAACGATGATATTTCACCGATTAAATTGAATTATTGAGTCACTAACCGTATTTAGGATTTATTTAAACATTTTCTATTTATTTAAATATTCGATAGATTTAAAATAAAAGTCGTTCCGGTTTAATTAATTAGAACGTTGACGTCACAAATACACAAAGTCTTGTTTTTCTCTAGTAATTTACATTTTTTCCACATAAATCGAATTGCCTGGAATATAAAAAAAGGCACATTTTACAATACTTTTTCAAAAACTGTCAAGTAGCGAATTTTATACATAGAAGAAGCTAACAGGTGTTTTGTTAAATAGGTCGGAATAAATAAATAAATAAATAAATAAATGCGCCAGACAATCACACGAATCACCTGGTCTCAAAATAAGGTTTTCCCTTGTACTATAAGCACCAGACGACGGATACTAACTGGGGGCGTCATTCCAGCACACCCAGACCCAAGTCAATTTAGAAAAGTTCGTTTTCCAAATGGACTCAACCGGGAATCCAACCCGGAACCTTTCGCGCTTTGGTCGCCTACCTTACCCACTGCGCCACAGAGGTCGTCAAAAATGATTTTTTACAAATAAATATATTTATTTTTTCTATGTATATATGCTAACGTTAGAAAGAAGTTAATTTTATTTTACTTTACTATGACACTGTCACGTATTTTCGCCGCTAAGCCAGTTTCCCGTAGCTCGAAGAACCACGTTACAAATGTCACTGAGCCACGCTACAATTCCTTATTCTTTCATCAACAATGGGAGAGCCTTTTTGGCTTCGCCGGGGTAATAAAAGGTATTGCGTGACGTCATTAACAAAAACGGTCAAGCCCGAGTCTGGCGCACTGAGGGTTTTGTATATTTTTAATTAGACTTTAACTATCAAATGAAAGGGCTTGAGTACATACATCACCATACAATAGACAAATTTCAATTTTATAGGGGTTTTTTATAACAGTCTCGAAACGATATCCTATTTCGCCTACCTCTGGGATTTTAAATAAAACTTTTTCAAATGCAAGGTGTGTAGGCCCTCAGACTTTAATTCTATTTATTGGGTACAAAAGAAAAGTAGTTTAGCCATTGAGAGAGAATTTTTAACTACAGTTTAATATTAACTTATTACAACTGTCTATCCATACTAATATTATAAATGCGAAAGTAACTCTGTCTGTCTGTCTGTCCGTCTGTTACTCTTTCACGCCTAAACGGCTGAACGGATTTTGATGAAATTTGGTATAGGTATACGTTGAATTTCAAGAACGGACATAGGCTACTTTTTATTAGAAAATAAGGGGGCGATGGGGGTAATACCACCTTTGAAACTTTATATGGAAAAATGTTTATTTTTGAAGTTAGAGATATGAAATTTGGCACAAATATAGCTCGAAACTTGGATTAAAATATATACAGCTTTTTGTTTCGAATATTAGGAGAAAAAGGGGTCAAACCGACCATGAAAAGAGGTAGTCCACGCGAACGAAGTCGCGGGCACAGCTAGTACGCTATAAAAACAATGATTACTGTGAACAGTTAATACAAAAAATCCAAAACAAACATTGCTTGACCCAACATATAAAATGTTCTCTTTACTTGTGCTACAAGCCACGTTAAGCCAACTATGATCCAAAGAAATCAGATTTTCCTTAGGGTTGCGGAGGCTGGACGGCAATCGCTCCATTGTAATAACTAGCCTCATCAAATCAGTAACCCAATGGCAGACCCGGACTCCGTAATGGATGAAGAACGAGGGCATACGCTGTGAGGAAGAAAGTGTACTGTCTGTTTGTTTAGGCCAGTGTTTCTCAAAGTGGCCGAAAACGCCCCCTTGTAGGTGCTGAAGATATAAAAGAGTAAGAGAGTATAAGAGAGGTAGGGCATAGCGATTTATTGCTCGAACTGGAGAGCTCGACTGGTGAAATACCTCCACCTTACAGAAGACCGCAGCCAAATAACAAGCACTTCTGTGCTGTTGTGTTCCTGCGTGCGAGTAAGGTTTCAAGAGCTCCTGGGCGGTGCTACATTAGTAGCAGGGGTCAAGCCTTCAAGGTAAGGGCGACAAGTTCAGTCACAGCTTTATTATGCTGTACTTGTCAGCCTGAAGCTAGGACCTCATTACCACTTAACATCGGGACCTGGTGGGATGAGATCAATCTTGAAGTGTAATATAAAAAAACGCATTTTACCACAAGAAAAAGGTAAAAAAATGGGAAGGAACTTCAAAATAACTAATTTTTAAAGGGCGCGTTAACGAAAGTTTGAAGACCTCTGGCTTAGGCCTTAATTGAAATTGTTTTGTATCTGGTAATCTTATTAAAGCGATCACGCTCTGACCCTTAAAAAGGTACAACGGCCTAATTGGATCACGACTATCCAAATAACTGGAGGCCTAATTGTCGACCTCTACGGTATATATCGTAGCCATATCGGGGAATTGGCTACTTGACAGTGTTAACAATAAAATATGAAAAGTGTTAGATACGTTAGCTTATTAGTTAAGTAATCATTTTACATTTTTACTTTTTAATTAAAAGCATAGTTAGTATTTTATTTTTGCAAAATAAATTTTAGTTTTTTTATCTGTGGAACAAAAGAACCGAAACGGAAACCACCATTGCAATTCAGAAATGACAGCTGTCGGCGAAAATTATTTATTTTAATGTGGCGAAACAATGATTATTTTACCGATTAAATTGAATTATTGTGTCTCTAATCGTATAAAGAATTTATTGAAACATTTTCCGTTTATCTTAATTAAGTCGTTCCTATGCGTATCGGTTCATTGTTTAGGACGTTGACGTCATAATTGCAGCAGTGACGCGACTAGGCGTTTTCGCGCACTTTTTAAATGTGTTACACAAAATCTTATTTTTCTCTGGTTATTTAGATTATTTCCAGATAAATCGAATTACTTGGGATATAAAATGAACGGGCGCACATTTTACAATACTTTTTCAAAAACTGTCAAGTAGCCAATTGGTCATAGCAAGAAATGTTTGAAAATTTTATGAAGTGGTCACATTTCATGGAATGTATCATGAATTGATCGATAAGTTCAGCGAAAACTGCACCTACTTCATGAAACGGTTTATATCTACACTAATATAATAAAGAGGAAAGATTTGTACCTATTTTTGTATGTTTGTAATGAATAGGCTCAAAAAGTACTTGGCCGATTAAAAAAAATCTTTTACCAATATTATGCTACATTCTTCCAATTTGACATAGGCTACAACATTAGGGATCCTTGGTAAAATATGAACAATGTAACCGTCAATGTTATAAAATAAAGTGCAAGGTTTATATGCATAATACGTACATATTTTAGTACACATTGCACCCGTGCGAAGCCGGGGCGGGTCGCTATGTATATATATATCTCTATTTATCTACATTGCACCCATTAACCTCGTACTAAAGAAACTAGCTTAATGAAACCAACACCAACGGTGATACCACAATACATACTAATAAACACACAGAAAAAATGTTAAACTACCAAATATTTCTTCATAGTGGATAGTTATTAGAAACTCAAAGAGATAAGTGTGAATAGAATTTCAACAAAAAAAATATTTGACCCAACCTCTACATTAAAATATTTTAAAGAAACAGAACATTATCATCACTTCTTGCGGTGTTATCAAACCCACGACCTTCACGCAAGTTAACGTAGACGCCGAATCGGTTCTGTTATATTAACCTCTCAGCCCTTAAGTGCCCTCTGCCGAATATATTTAGAACTACACACTCTATCGACATTTTTCTACCGCCAGCCATTTTTTCTCTCTCAACCAAAAGAAGTAAGATCCAGAACATTAATGGATCCATTTATTGACTCTGTCTAGATCTAAGTTATTTTTGGACAGGTTTGTTAGTTCACGCCAATGTCTACCTTATTGATCGGGAGACGTTGAAGTTGGGCCGCTCCAATCTGTAAATTTCATCTGTCCGGGCATAAGCGAGCTTTGCATTTAGGGAATGTTAGAAGTCGCATGCGTTAAGGGAACTACTGCGTTCGTTTGTTTTTTTTTCTTTTTTAATAATCGGAGTTTTTATCGACGACCTCCGTAGCCGAGAGGCGAGCGTGCCTGACTTTGGCGAGCGCCATCTCTGAGGTTCCGGGTTCGATCCCCGGTCGGGTCAATATGGGAAACGAACTTTTCCATATTGTCTCGGGTCTGGGTGTTGTGGTACCGTCGTTGTTTCTGATTTCTGTAACACAAGTGCTTAAGCTACTTATCACAGAATCAGAGCAATGTATGTGATGTTGTCCAATATTTATTTATATTCATTTATCGGATACTCTTTGGAGTGCATAATTGTTCAATTTGTTTCTTTTAACCCCCTTCTACTAAAATACATTACATTAATTACATCATTATACAATCTAAGCGAATTGACAGGCAGAAAGTAGTTCGTATCAACTTTAATTCATATATATATTCGTTTTGTTGGGTTATTTTGAAAATACTAATAAAACGTCTTACAAAAACCAAGCTGTGAGAGCAGAGATAAAATGAAACCAGGTGCTAAAAGGTAGGTTTAGTGTTTATGTAACATTTTGTGTCAAGTAAGAGAACAAATTATTTTTAAAAGTTTTTTTATCCTGTGGTCCGATTCCATAAGAACTTGGGCCATTTGCCCCATCGACCCACTAAAAAAACACAGTTATAGGTGATTCGGCCCACTGTTCGAATCGGTCGTAGGGTGAAACGACTAACGACCCGTAAAATTGACTGTTTACCAATAAAACATCTACCGTTAGTAATTTTTTTAACCTAGCATTCACCTTCAGTAGACCTTGTCCCATGAGATTAAGTCTACCTGACTATTCGGCTTTGGAAAACTTTGCAAAGCTCGAGGTTTTGCCGTGATGATTAATGAAGACGAGTTTTAGGCACCTGTGAAAAAAAATATGACGTTTTTCACTGAAATTAAACTTTGTCAGAGTTTTAGCGTTTTTTTTTTATTTATATTGCACTTCAAGATTGACCTCATCCCACCTGATTTTAAGTGGTAATGAGGTCCTAGCTTAAGAGCGACAAGTACAGCATAATAAATATGTTACTGGACTTGTCGCCCTTACCTTGAAGGCTTGACTCCTGCTACTAATGTACCACCCCCCAGGAGCTCTGGAAACCTTACTCACACGCAGGAACACAACAACACCGGAGTGATTGTTATTTGGCTGCGGTCTTCTGTAAGGTGGAGGTATTTCACCAGTAGGGCTGCTCCAGTTCAAGCGATAATTCGCTATGCCCTACCTCTCTTTCGGTTTTTGTTGTTCGAGTAGGATGATGTGTTGAAAATTGTTTTTAAAGAAGTTATTTTATGATTTTCGGTCTTCATACGCGTGCTTTCTCCGATTTTACACATTTGGTTACAAGTAACATTCTGCATCAAAATGAATATAAACCGAAATTAAAAGCTACAAGCGATTCGGAACCTAATCCTACCGAAAAGAATACGGTAAGAAACTCAGTAGATAACCTAATCCTTACAATATTAAAAGCTTGATAACTTAAAACTATGGTGTGCGAGCGAGCAGACAATCATGTCCATATATGTTTATTGTTTCAATGTTAATCAAGTTTGTAGAGCCTTTTTTTCATTAAGCATTGTTTAATATGGACCTTTAATCTATGCATGGGTAAGTCAGTTTATACATCGTTTTAATTTGTTGAATATTTTTATATTTAATCCAACGATAGTTGGATTAAATATAATAATATTAGTTGATAATAAATAAAAACGTTCCTACCAAAAATTTAACAACAGTCAGTATCCTCCTTGGTTTGACAACTCTCTAATAAGAGTCCTAAATGAAAAGAATAAAATTAGACGACGTTTTAAAAAATATTGTAATCCTAGGGATGAAATCGAACTAAAATTATTAGGCTCTCGCTGTAATCGTTTAGCCACTAAATGCTATAATAGATATATTGCCAATGTGGAGAAAGATATTGCTAAAAACCCAAAACATTTCTGGGCATTCGTTAAAGCCAAGCGTGGAGGTACAAGCTCATATCCTATATCTATGACGGACGGATCAATTACGACATCGGATGGCGAACATATTTGTGAACTTTTCTCGTCTTATTTTGCTTCAGTATATGCTGATTATGACAGTAAAGAGGTTTTAGCTAATTATGATCAAACAGATTACTTAAAAACCAGAGAAAATTATAACCAGCACCTTCCGTTGCCTATTATAGAACGTAAAACCTTACTTAAAAAGCTAAAAGGTCTCGATAGCAGCAAGGGGGCCGGTCCTGATGGGATTCCTGCCGTTTTCATTGTGAAATGCGCAGAATACTTAGTAACGCCACTCCTGTTTATTTATAATATGTCTTTACAAAAGGGTACTTTTCCCTTATATTGGAAGACTGCTAAGGTTGTTCCTGTCCATAAGTCAAGCAGTGAAAATTTAATTAAAAATTACAGGCCTATCTCCATTCTGTCCATTTTTGCTAAAATACTAGAATCTCTTGTGTATCCGTGTATACAATGCCACTTTAAACAAAATATATGCACTGATCAACATGGTTTCGTTCCATCTAGATCTACAAGCACTAATTTAATAGACCTGGTTGAAACCTTAACTGATGCACTAGATGCCAATAAACAGGTTGATGTTGTGTATACGGATTTTAGCAAGGCATTTGATCGCTTAAACCATAGCATCTTATTAAAAAAACTGTCCGCCTATGGTATGTCTGAAGCGATACTGAAGTGGGTGGAATCTTATTTGGGGGGTCGGTCTTTCTTCGTGGTTGTCAATGGGTTTCGGTCTGGAAGGCAATGTATCCCATCAGGTGTACCACAGGGATCACATTTGGGCCCATTATTGTTTAACGTTTTCATTAATGATATACCTAACATCATGAAACACTCGAAGTCCTATTTGTAGGCAGACGATCTTAAAATATGTAGAGTAATCAATACAATTAATGACTCAACAATGCTTCAAAGTGATATTGATGAATTAGTTAAATGGTGTGATATTAACAAGATGGATCTTAACTCAGAGAAATGCTTTTTCGTTAGGTATGCACGTAAAAGAAATACAATTGACCACAATTACAGTATTGGGAATGTTAAAATCAAAGAATTAAGTAGCGTCAAAGACCTGGGAGTACTTTTCGACCAAAGGTTGACATTTGTGCCTCACATTCAGAGTGTTGCCAGCCGAGCTTCAAAAATGCTAGGTTTTGTACTTAGGAATGTTAAAGGTTTGCATAACAATAAGACCAAAATTATTCTGTACAACGCCCTAGTACGAAGCATCTTAGAATATTGCACAGTCGTCTGGAGACCACACTATGCCACACATACCTTACTCTTAGAGCGTATACAAAAGAGATTTATGCGACATTTAGTGTACTCAAATGGCATCTCCAAAAAAAAATTAAAATCGTATGACCAACAACTGACTTTTTTTAAGATGAACTCATTGAATCAACGTAGAACTATCATTGATTTAATGTTTGTATCAAAACTTTTCACCCATAAGATCGACTGTCCACAAATACTGCGTAAATTTGTCTTGCGCGTCCCAGTGAGATACCCACGATACAGGATAACTCCTTTCAGGCCTCCAACTCGCAGAACAGTCTACGGTTCAAACTCCCCAATTGCTAGATTGTGTAGATTAGTGAACGAGTACAGTGCCCACATAGATATTCACGCGGATTCACCCAACAAGCTCCGCGCTGCACTCAAAAATCTGTTAAATTAAGAGTAACACATTATTTGTTTGTTATTTATATATATATTTTTTTAAGCATTATTATGTAGTAATTTTAGGATCTAAGTTATATTTTCACGTATTGGTTGCATGATGTATTCGCCTTTAAGTGATTGTTGCACCTGGCTTTTGTTTTAGTTGCATTTAATATTGTACTAGTAATAGTGTAAACAAATGTTGGTGAATCAATAAATAAATAAATAAATAAATAAATAAATAGATAGTTCTACTGGTTTTGCTAAGCCTATGGTTTGACATAGCGATGTTTATTTCCTATGTAAAACAATGTTTATCGGATTAGATTTATTTAAGTTCAAATATAATATAACTAAGTGATAGTTTACTTTGCGTTATCTTTAGTTTACTTGTTTTGTTTAATAAAAACACTTTATGAATGTTTATCAGATTTCTTAACATAGAACAAATTAAGATATTTACGTAAATATATGATGCAGACAAAGATGACGGTTTATGTATTAATTTCTTTAAATATTTTTTAATGAATCACGCGATCTAAAATTTTTTTTTTTATATTGCATTTTTATGTTAACAAAAATAAATTCGAAATACCATAGTCCACGTGAACGAAGCAGGCATGGCTAGTTTCAAATAATTCCGGCCCTAATTTGTAAAGTCTGGCTACATTGTAACTTACCATAAATACATTATCTAGGCATAGATAACGGTACCCGCCGAATGATATCTAAGGTTCAAACGGACCCGAAGGGACCTTTGTTCTAACACAAAGTAAAATTAGAACGTTTCCCTTAATAAATACAGGGAATTTTAACCCATTCATGTTGGGTTGGACAGCAGGGTTGTTTATTTCTTTGGCATGTCGTGTCGACGTAAAGCGACATTCAAAATGAGTAGAATTATTGTTGCATCTTGTTAATGAGAATCTTTTTAGTACGTTTTTTTTTTATTTATATTACATTTCAGGATTGACCTTATCCCACCTGATGTTAAGTGGTAATGAGGTCCTAGCTTAAGTCCTAGGTGACAAGTACAGCATAATAAATCTGTTATTGGACTTGTCGCCCTTACCTTGAAGGCTTGACCCCTGCTACTAATGTAGCTATGGAAACCTAACTCACACGCAGAAACACAACAACACCGAAGTGATTGTTATTTGGCTGCGGTCTTCAGTAAGGTGGAGGTATTTCACCAATCGGGCTGCTCCAGCTCGAGCGATAAATCGCTATGCCCTACCTCTCTAAACAGAAAAATAATTTGGTGTTAAGAACTGGGCCATCTGAATAGATAATTATGGTCCCATTTTAGCCGCGCCTTCAATTATGGCGTGTACCTTCTAAAACATTGTGGCAACCTTACGCAAACCCTTAAAGGTCTAATAAATGAGTTCGATCATTACGCAAACCCGTTCGGAATACGTAAGCGGCTCCAATCTTCCTCGGGAATTGGGAACTTCTTCATTCGGTCGAGGTTGGCGTTTGAGTATTATGTAATGTAAAGGGTTTGGAGGGGATCGTTTAAATTTTTAAACCATTGAGAGGACTGTCTGAGGTAGGTTAATTTTCTGGATGTTTGTTGATTGGTTTGTGGCTAGCCCGAAACTTTAACCGCCTGTACGGAAGTTGTGCTACTTTTAGTAATAAGTTAAGCTTTTTATTTGTAAAAAAAACTACTGAGTTTCTTGCCGGTATCTTCTCGGTAGTTATAGGTTCCGAACCGGAGGTAGCTTCATTTGCATTGTATAGAGACGATTCATAAGTATTACAAATGTAATCTACATGAATAAAAAATATTGACTTTGACTTTGACTTTGATAGAATATAACATAGAATTGAAGTTCTCGATGATTATGGTGGCGGTCCATTAATCACGTGATAATTTTTAAACATTTTTTTAACCCTCCCTCCCCTTTGGTGATTCATGCAGGCTTAGCATGCGCAATACGTCAAATTTATCGCATGAGACGACAAAAGTTTCTATACCGTTGATTGGGTGATAGTACTCCGAACTCGTAATTTCAGCCAATCAGTAGTTGACACATCGATTTTGACATTTCTTAAGAGTGCGATAAAATTTACTCGCGTTGCGCATGCTAGGCCTGGTGGTGAGGTTTAAGACTACTCCCCTACCTCCTACCCGATATCACGTGTATATTTAGTATCTACAAAAAATCTTAAATTGTATTATTGTCTTAAATACAGGTATAAAGTATAATCTTATTTTATTTGGAATGACATGATAAAAATGTCTAGGCAGAAAGATTGCAGGTTGTTTTTGATTGGAATGTGCCCACCTACGACATTACCTACAAGTCGACACAAATATAGCGTCAGCAGAATTGGCGTGTAAGCAACGCTCCATAAACGTAATGCATGACATCAATCCTACATCGCGATGTCAAGAGTTTTCGTCGCCACTAAGTATATATACAACAAACCAAGATTGGTAGTTGGGCCTTGGTCCCCGAGCAGATAACACCTAGCTCGGCGGAAGTACTTCCACTTTTAGTAAAGAACATACGTTCCTTACGGGAAAACTAATAATAATAAACGAATGGTGTGATCATGCGCAAAACATATTGTACTTAGTATATGAACATATTTAATGTTTGTCCTCGGACCACGGATTAACAAGACATTCTTCAATACTGAGCTTTTCGATTTAACAATCGTGCGTTAAAAAAAAAATGAAAAAATAAATGAATTAATAAATATTGGACAACATCACATACATTGCTCTGATTCTGTGGTAAGTAGCTTAAGCACTTGTGGTACAGAAATCTGAAACGACGGTACCACAACACCCACAGACAATATGGAAAATAACATATTGACCCGACCGAGGATCGAAACCGGGACGTCAGAGATAGCGCTCGCCAAAGTCAGGTCCACTTGCCTCTTAGCTTCGGAGGTCGTCAATAACGTGTACACGTGAAAACTCCCTCCCCCCCCCCGCCTCACGTGATTAATGGACGACCCATGGTAGTAAACCCATCATCATTAGTTTGTATACACCTCAGTACCTTGTCATACCCAATCTCCGCATAACTAAGCAAGTTAGATAGACAGCGACTTAATGTGACAAAGTTGTTTACGAACTAAAGCTACTGACTGTACTAGGTTATAATCTCGGGGTTATGAGTTCTGATTTAAAGGAGGTAGGGCATAGCGATTTATCGCTTGAACTGGAGCAGCCCGACTGGTGAAATACCTCCACCTTACAGAAGACCGCAGCCAAATGACAATCACTTCTGTGTTGTTGTGTTCCTGCGTGTGAGTAAGGTTTCCAGAGCTCCTGGGGGGTGCTGCATTAGTAGCAGGGGTCAAGCCTTCAATGTAAGGGCGACAAGTCCAGTAATAGCTTTATTATGCTGTACTCCCCTTAAATTAGAACCTCATTACCACTTAACATCAGTTGGGATGAGGTCAATCTTGAAGTGTAATACAAAAAAAAAGTTTATCCAAATATTTGTCGAACTTACAAAAGTCGCCTTTTTTATTTTCGCCCATCCATTGTAATCAAAATAATCTCGTTTAAGCGAGCAATATTCGTACAAAACAGTGAAATAACCAAAGAGAGTATTTACGCGTATTTTTATTTGAATACATTCTGCCGTCTCCATCCGAAACCGACACAATAATACATTTTTGCGTACTTTAGACGATTTCTTTGGAAATAAGGCAGGGACGGACTTAGGGCGTTGAAAAGGCTGTTTTTTGATTTTTATTCAAATCGCAGTAATATTTACCTCTTCTGAGTAGTCCACAGTTATAATGAAATTATTTGTACTTCTTCAGAGTAGTGACAATAAAAAGAATTGATATTTGTATCGCTATATACATTCGAAGCCATTTATTTTCGAAATATCCATGAAATTTTGACGTTAGAACATGGGTCTTTGGTTTTCTTTAGCTTACAAGGATTATGTGTCGTACAATCATTCAATTTTCAGAGGGTGTCGAACATAATGTTCCTTGATTTTTATTTGAATCGCAGTTATCTGAACTTGTATTTATTCTAAGAGGTGACAATAAAAAATAAATGATCTTTACATCGCTTCATTAATTCGAAGTCATGAATTGTTTAATTCTGCATGACGCGTTAGCGCAGAAGCTATAAAAATATCATCTACACGTCTAGATTGCTCAGTATCCCGGGTATTCATGGTTATAAGGCTGAGTTTTGTAAAATTTTTATAAACATAACTAGCGGTCCCAGCGAACTTCGTTTCGCCTTAGAGGAATTTCCCGCTGTTCTGTTGAAAATTTTCCTGAATTATCTTTGCTATAAACCTCACAGAGCCCGAGACCTTTCCAACGAATGCAAAACCGTGGAAATCGGTTCATGCGTTCTGGAGTTATAGCGTCAGGGAGGAAAACCCGACTTATTTTTATATAGTAGATACCTCAGAACAAAAACCAAAGGACGTTCATCGTTATTGCAATGGACCCTTCATGTGACACCTGCCTATTCCTTCGGAGTAAAAGCGTGATTGTATGTAAAAACTTGTGATACGCCCTTATTAGGTCTCTGTGCTACGGAACTTTTTATAGCGATGTTTTTCTTCAGCAAAAAGATATGTTTTGTTCAAGACCTATAAAATACTATAGGATTTCAGGACGAATACAGTTTTGCAGTTGGTGACACTTGCAATTTAGATTTGGTTGTGATTTTCAAAGCGATACCTTTTATTATGACGTTCAAATCTAGTATATATTTATGTCGCAGTCATCTGGTTTAATCAGCTATTTGATTGGATCACTAGCACGTTCATTGAATGACGACGTTTAATTGAATGACTAAAGGACAACTCGTCAAATTGTTTAATATAACGTTCAACTTCTTGACTGAACGTCATTTAGCATAGTCGTTGAATGGGATATACCTGACTTTGTAATGCTTGATAAGGGTAAAAGATAACTAACTTTAGATAAAAAAATGAGGACATGACATAACACACCTTAATAAGAATTTTATTTTAACAATTTTAAGTATTAGACACATAGGCTAAAAAAATATTTTGTTACGAATAAGACACTTTAAATCTCAATTTCACTCAAAAAATATCTCCACAGTGCTATTCGTTTAGATCTGTGCAGTTTGACGCCATCTTTGTTTTGATGAGCACTAACGCCGCAGTGGAAAAAAATGAACTAAATTACAATCACCTGACTGATTTTACCTCCGATATGTTCAAAGGGCTATGTTACAATCCGTTAACTTGTTAGACGTTGAGTGAAGCTTGTTCATTCAACGTTAGGCCTAGTGATTCAATTAAACGTCGTCATTTAATAAACGCGCTAGTGATCCAATCAAATGGCTGATTCAACCAGATGACTGCGACATATATAAATGAATTCCCATCTCCCTTGATCATGCTAGTACAAAAAAAAAATTGTTGTGTTTGTTGTCAGGAGAAAGTTCTTATGAAAGAAAAAATTGGGTGGGAAATTAGAAAAAAAAAACACCATAGGCGTCGAGGACAAAAAAGTTCGGTATCTCTTATCTTTGGCGGACCATAAAGAAGTGGAACTCGTTGCCGACTCATGTGTTTCCTCCTTCCTTTGACATGGATTCCTTCAAAAGGAGCGTGAAGAAACATCTTGCTGGCCAGTATGACGATGCTAACGGATAGGATATTTTGATATCAAATCCGTTATAAGTTCAGCTATATTTGTAACATGAACGACAGAGTTTCTTGCCGGGATCTTCTCTGTAAGTTATAGGTTCCGAACCGGAGGTAGCGTCATTTGCATTATATAGACGTTTCATAAATATTACTGGTGTAATTTACATGAATAAAATAATATTGAATTCATTTGCATGACCCAATGACTGATAGAGAATGCTCCAAGCATTAAGTCCACCTTTTGTACTTCTTTTTGTGCAATAAAGTGTTTTTTATGAAGAAAACTTAAACTGGTACATCATTTAGGAGCTACGATTCCATCGACAGATTTACAAATACACAGATATATGCCAAACTTGCAAACACCGTAGTTTTTTCATCAAATGTGAAAAATAAAAGCTGTTTAAGCGAAAAATCCTCGGCCCATTAACAGAACTGTTGACTCAGACACTCCCGTTTGCATAAATACTTTACTGTGACCCACATTCTACATATGGCATTGTCAATAAATACTCAGAGTGGAGCGAATCAGTAGGACAAGTATTTCATTGCAGTTGCGAATTCCGCGCACTGGAATACATTTCCGTTTTTAGTTATGAATGCAACTTTATTCCAGAGCAGTAGTGTCCATATTAAATATAACATATGAAGGGTGCACGGCAATTATGATGACTGTCCAAAATATCAAAATCTATGTGATCCACGTCATTCGGTCACTTCATACATGCAGCTAGTGATTCGCATCATTCTAACTTCAATCGAATATCATCACCAACACACACACATGTAAAGCACACAAGCTACAGATACGCAATATAGTAATAAAGTATCGACACTTGAAAAACAACTTTAAGCCTAATACGCTTAGGTCGACAAAAAGACGTTCGTTAGTTACGACATCTCATAGAATGGGATGGAGCACGCACTGTGATTGGTCCGCGCCTGACTCGCGGCGTCCGTGGAAACGATATTCGTACCGGCGCTAGCTCACTTTTTTAAGCCACGCCCACAGTGTATTACTTTTCGTGGTGCCATTTTCAAGTGTTAGAAAGGTTTCTATGTTTTTTTTCGTTCACTGGGTGACACAACATGTGTAGACAAACTGGGACCGTAACATCTCCCAGGTAATATTAAGGGCGCTGGCGCAGCAGCAGGGGTAGCGAAAAAATAAAAGACACTTAATAGTAACAGAGGCAGGGTATAGCGATTTATCGCTCAACTGGAGCAGCCCGACTGGTGAAATACCTCCACCTTACAGAAGACTGCAGCCAAATAACATTACAAAATACAGGATTGGGGTCAACCTATTCATTACTTTTCCAGCTCTTCATTTTTATTTATTTATTAAAAGATGTACAAAACAGGTTACAGCCAAACATGAAGCACAAAATAAATATGTATGACTTAGGAGCTAGGTTGAAACCCTTACATATGTACACACTATGTAGATAAACTATAAGCAGACAAAATTTTACCTAGACAATAATTAGAAAATATCCTAAAAAAAAAAACTTAATAAAAAGAGGAATACAAATAATAATAATAATTGATGCTATCAAGTGAGTGAGACAATGTGAAAACTTGTGGAAACAGTGTTTAATTAACAAACACTACTTCTTATATCTCTCTTGAATTGAGACTGAGAGAAGCTAAAAATGTCTATGCTATCTGCGCAGCCGTCGACGAGCTCATTATATTGACGACACATTCGTGTTACGGGATTGAAATAAGATATATTATTCTTATAAATATTGAGATAAAATAGCTTGGGTTTTCGAACACGATAATAAGTGTTAAGATTCAATTTCGATAAAAGATATGGGGAGTCAATTTCATTATTTATTAATTTATACAAGCACATGTGATCCAATTGTTTTCTGCGACTGCTGAGAGACACCATTCGAAAATAAGCAAGTCCATTTTCATATGAATGAATCGCGCGAAGATTACCCTTTCGGTTACAAAGTAGTCTCAAGAAGCGTTTCTGAATTTGCTCAATTCGTACAGTATGAATATTATAGTATGGTGACCAAATAACTGTGTTATATTCTACTATACTTCGTACCAAAGCATAATATAGGATTATATATGAGGAACTATTCTTAAAATGCTTTATTGTTCTATAGACGAAACCTAACATTCGCGACGCACTATCCACGATATGGTCATAATGAGATCTGAAAGACAGCTCACTATCAAAAACCACTCCGAGATCTCTAACTTCATTTTTCCGAAGCAGGGTTTGATTATGTAAAGTATAGTTGAATGGCACGGTATTTAACTTCTTAGTAAACGTGATAACAAAGCACTTCCTGACATTAAGGGCCATGTCATTCTGTTGACACCACTCTGACAAAGAATCCAAGTCTTGCTGAAGCTGAATAGCGTTACTAATACTATTGATGGAGTTAAATATTTTTAGATCGTCAGCGTATAAAAGGCATGGACAAGAAAGTCGACTTACGAGATCATTTATGAAGATCACAAAAAATAAAGGCCCAAGGTGCGATCCCTGTGGGACGCCAGAAGGGACGGTGAATGCTGACGAAAGATCACCCCTTAAAGCCACCAACTGACTTCGCCTATTCAAATATGATTGCACCCATCGTAGCAGATCTCCATGCACTCCGTACATTTCAAGCTTCTGGCAGAGCAGCGAGTGGTTGACTCTATCGAAGGCCTTGGAGAAGTCGGTGTAAATTGAGTCCACCTGTCCTCTCTTAGCAAAGGCATCGCACAAGTAACTTTTATATTCTAGTAGATTACTAGTTGTGGACCTACCCTTGACAAATCCATGCTGTTTGGAGGACAAAAATGGCTTAAAATGATGATAAAGAGAATCGTAAACAAATGTTTCAAACAATTTTGCGCTACTTGATAATATGCTGATTGGCCGATAATTCTCGCAACATGACTTATCCCCAGACTTGAAGACTGGTACTATATAAGCAGTTTTCCACTTATTAGGAAATATGCCAGATGATAAAGACTTATTTAATAAAATAGATAAAGGTACACTAATAGTCTTAGCACAGGCTTTTAAAAGTAGTGGAGGTATTCCATCTGGCCCAGGTCCCTTGTGGTTGTCTAAACGTTTAATCCTATTTTCAACTTCTTGCGCAGTTAGACTAAAAGATTTAATTAAGTGTACGTGCACGGGAATCACAGTTGATTGACAATACTGACTTGACAAGTTATTACTAGAGTCATCATTATAAACAGAGTTAAAATATTTAGCAAAAAGTTCACAGGTATTCTTCCCATCTGACGATTCCAGGCCCCCAAATTTCATAGTTTTTGGAATACTATTTGAAGACGATTTTTTATTGTGAACATAGCTCCAGAAAGACTTGACGTTATCCTTTAATGAATTCTCAACTGAATGTATATACTTTTTGTAACAAGCTTCCATAAGCCTCTTACTTCGTGTTCGTAACATTGCAAAGGTATCGTAGTCGCGTGGATTTTTGAACCTTTTATATCTTTTGTGGTATTTCAGTTTTTCCTTTAGGCACTGTATCAAGCCGTTGCTAAACCATGGAGGAAAGGGTGATGGGCCGTTTTTAGTTAGCGGAGTATGTTTAGCAATAAAATCATTTATTTTATCATAGAAACAGTCCACATCAAAGTCTATATTATCATTAGAGAGAACTTGGTGCCAATCAGTGAGCTGAATGTCATCATTTAAAGCGATATAATTACATTTTTTAAAATTATAATGCTTACATCGCTTACGTTCAGGGGATCGGCAAGAAAATGGCAAGTCAAAGTTAATCTCCAATGGAGGATGATGAACGTCCATTTGACTAATTGGGTCAGTTAACTCAACAGAGCAGTCAAAAGAAGACAGAATCAGGTCAAGACAGCGATGATTATGATTAAAGTTTCCATTAAATTGTTTTAGATTACATAATGTCATAAATTCAAACAAGCCATTCGTCTTAAAATCTGATGAGCCTGAGCTAGGGAGAAGATGCAAAGATGATGAGTCACTATTGGTAGCCCATGTTACATTGGGTGTATTGAAATCACCAATCAGAATGAACTCGTCCGTCGGCTTTGCCTCCAGTATTAAAGCGATACATGAGTTATAAAACGTATTCAACTGCTCCGAAGTTATGTCTGGAGGCAGATAGCATACACAGATATTTACAGTTTTTTTTTAATTTACAGCAGGCAAAATACTAATCCATAAATCCTCAAGCCCACTGTCCCAAGAAGTACGACGCACTACATTTACATCTTTCTTAATAGCTAGGAGGACACCCCCGCCATCAGTTTTGCTGATACATGACGTATCTCGATCTCTACGAAAGACATTGTATCTGTCATCAACAACCTCACAATCGAAAACGGAGCGTTTGAGATTTGTCTCTGTTAGACAGATTAAATCGTAATTATTATTTAAAATATTTAGATACACTTCATTAGTTTTAGACCTAATTCTATTGACATTTTGATAAAAGGCTTTAAACATTAAAAAAAAACAAAAAAAAACATGACTAATTACATAAATCCGGTTACAATTACGGTTAAAATAAAATAAAACGAGCACTATGTAACTAAACAGAGGGTAAAGATTGAGAACGACCCATTTTTTGCAGTTTTTCATGGTTTTTTATTTGAAAAGGGCTGGAGGACTCGTCTCGTCTTACAAAAATCTTCCCATAACGGACCCACACGAACTTATAATGGAATTCTTTAGCTAATCTTCGACTTTCAGCATACAAAGCCTTCATTGATGAGGATAGGTGTTCCGCTACGTAAATTCTCCTGTGTTCGCCACTAATACTCAGATGTGTAGAGCCGAGGGGATCTTTCCGATTAAGTTTATTGAAACGATAGGCTGAAGAAATAATTTGGTCCCGTAGATAGGAAGATGACAGCGACACCAAAATATTGCGTGGATGCTTCGAGTTTTGGTCCCTCCGTGCTACTCGGTGACAACAGCGTATCGAAGAATCATCAATAGGAACGTTAATAATGGCGCAAAGCTTTTTAAACAGTGTTAAGACATTTTCGTTATTTGTCTCTGGAACAGCCTGCAGCTCAACATTACAAGCACGCGATGTTTTCTCGATGACCGCCAATTTTTCATCTATTTTGTTCACTGAAGCTTGAAGTTTTAAATTTTCTACCTTTTTAATGATTTTCTCTTTGTTGTCCAACTCTGTCTTAAGTTTTTGCTGCTCATCGCATATGAAATCCGTTGTTTCAGTAAACTCTTCTTTCAGGGTTTGAATAACATGAGTCATCTCTTTATGCACAATATCAATTATATCCTGCCTGAGCACCACGCGAAAATTTTGTGCAAACGCTTGAAATGACGACTCAAGCTTGGAGTCAAGCAACCGACTTATGTTCTCCAGAGACAGACCCTCCTGTGTAGAAGTTTTCATTACAGTTGAGACCTTATTATCGTTTATTTCCATGGTATCAAACGACATGTCTAACTGGGTTGGCACCTGTGTTGATCTAACTGGGGTGCTGGGCTTAATTCTTCTAGTGACGTTATTGCACTCTGGGCAAGTCCAGGAAGCCAGATATTCCCTCGAAAGAGATACAAATTGTGCATTTTGAATGTTGAGGCACATATAATGATATCTTTGCGTGCATTGTCGGCATTGAAGAAACGTACCCGATTCAGTCTTACTTTTGCATGCGTTGCATTGATCCATTTAAAAAAAAAAATTTTTTTTTTTTTAATTTTTTTTTTCCTTTCTTTTCCCTTCCCTTAATCTTTCATTTAAAAAATATATATATGTATAATAAACCAATTGCAAAAAAAAAAAAGTAAAGTTTGCGATGGTGGTTTGAACCAGGGACCTAGCGCTTCTTGGGCGGCGCAAAAACCAATCCTGCACAGCGGCTTTGATCAACGGTGCGAAATTACCGATATTTCTAAGCCAATGCCCAAACTTAGTGGTTACTACGCGGTCAGTTTGTAGATATTTTATAAAAATAGCCACTAATCACTATCAAAGTAATCACAGTTCAATGAAGAAATTCACAAATTAAACCTTAATAGCGTTTATAAACTGATGCACGTTTTTCATTAGTTATAGTTAATACGATTGTTCACTCGATTGTACAGGTTTTGCGCACAGGCACTTATATTTTACCACCATTAATCAATTATTTGTGAAGAGACACAGCAAAATACGTCTGCTAATAATGGTAAGGAGGGTTATATCATAATTAAACTACGCAACAGAACAATAATTAACGTTATTAAACGATGCGGTTTAAAATGCATGTGCAGCTTAACTGTAGCGGTATTGAAGATAGATTCGCGTTATTAATTATGAGATTTATTAAATCCGTGCTAGAGTTTATTATTGATAGTTTTCATAATATCAAAATATATAAAAATCTATGAAATTTTTCGTTGTTATTTTTCAATTAAGTACGGGTTCACTTATCGAACCCAAATGTTTAGGCTTTGTTCGGTGGCTGTGGGTTCGACCCCTTAACCGCAAGGGTAGATGAAATTTTTCTGTTTCTTTTAAATATGTAATTGTTAGTACATAGTAAGCCTTTTATTAACCCATTAACCGCCAAAATGAAAACACGGGTGATAATCTTTCAAAATGTTTATTTAGTTATTGGTTACAAAGCAACTAAATAGAAAAACGTTATATAATTTGAGAAAAATAATTAGGGTTCCGTAGGAGGGGGTATACTTGATTGGGTACAGCGGCGTGTTACAGGTGATAATTTTCAAAACATTTCCTTTCTACACACAATGTTTTTAAATACTTCTTACATTGCCAACGAACTCGTGCGTGACATACAAAACAACGCAATGGTTTTTCAAGTTTTTTAGGATAGTGTCCTATACCATCTTGAGGTAAACCTGGTACTGCTGAGGATGAAATTCGAGCTTTTTGCTGGGTAGTTTGACGCAAATAGAATCTTGCAATATTACGCCGAAATAGTAGCTGATCCATTTTATCATCATGGCTCATTACATGTAACCGTCACGCATTCGAAATAGCCATATCAATCATATAAGTAAATAAAACCCACCACCATTTTTTCCCATGAATTGCTATCCTGTATAGAGCGGTAGACTGGTCCAGCTCGTCCACTCCTCCCATGTTCCGATTATAAGTTTGAAATACATTTGGTATGTTGACATCAGTCTTGCTTCGTTGTACAGGATCGCATCGTTTTACAGCTCCCAATGGTTCAATTGTATCGTAGTTTGTTGCGCGTATGCTTCAACGGCCTTCCCGCAATAAAAATCAAAAGTATAGCAGTATCCCGTAGAACTTGCTGCCACCCAATTTTTGTAGCCAAACCTTAGTGGCTTGCCTCTGATAAACTGCTTAGCAGGATGATGACCGAAATATTTTACGATCGATTGCGGCATAGAAGCGGTGAGCATGTACTCTTCAGCACCTTCTTCTTCATCGGTTACGACGCTGGGGTCTGGTGGTATTATAGCGAATTCATACTCCCCTTCGCTGTGACTATCTTCTAAAACGGCTCGAACTGCTTCTTCCAAGCGAGAATAGTTTGTAGAAACGTTAAAACGTTTAGAATTCATGGTATCCAAAATCTGAAAAAAACGTGAAATTGTTATATAGAACGCGCCAGTGTACCCATACAGGTACAGCACGGTTTCAAGTAGCCTAACTTGGTGAATATTGACCGTTAAACTAATATGTATCCTTTATTTTATAAATAAGGTTGTAAACTAAATAATAAAAGCACATTCATTGTAAATGTAACACTTTTAGAATTTAAATAAAATAAATCATTGCACTTACCCGTGTCGATGTTTTCAGCGCCAAATTGAAATGACAGAAATAACAGATACTTTCTATCTATCCACGTAAACTATCAACACATTATAAAATGGTTTATCTGCTGTCAATTAGAATGATAAAAAAGTGACAATTCTGAAAAATAATACAACTACCCTCATTTAATTAAGTGTACCTGATTGGGTACGGCAGCGCCAAATGGGTTTAAGTAGTTCTAAACACTATGAATTTAAAATCCAAGATCTTCCATCACAAATAGCGAAATTATGTACAGGCGCCGTCAGATTTATCGGAGCAGACAAAGTGACCAAATACTTCTGAACAGTTAAAATGTCAAAAAGTTCCATACACCTCAAGTTACCATTAATATCTGAACATTCATTACTTCAATAATATCTGAGCAGATGCCAATAACATCTGAACACTCATAAGGTCAATATGTGTCACGCACGTCATGTGTCTCATTTAGCTACCTGTGTAGATGAGTGTTCAGATATTATTGGTAAGTTGTGTGTTCAGATATTATTGAAGTAATGAATGTTCAGATATTAATGGTAACTTTAGGTGTATAGAACTTTTTGATTTTTTAACTGTTCAGAAGTATTTGGTCACTTTGTCTGCTGCGATATATCTGACGGCGACTGTATTTAAGTATAGTCAACGTAATAGTTTCGACTTTGAACGCTAATGTCGTAAATATAAGAGTCGATAGAGTGCAAATTTCAATATCAAGTTTAGCAATGAACTGGTAGGATTCATTTCAAAAATTCTCACACACTCGAATGAGACAGGCAATACGCTTTGAAGTTGAATAGTTCTGGACATCGCTTGCTGATTGGGTCGTCCTATACACAGTACAAATTTAACCAGCCTGGTTGTTCAAGAGACTCAGCCAAAACTCACTATGCATTTTTTTATATTGCACTTCAAGATTGCCTTCATCCCACCTGATATCAAGTGGCAATGAGGTCCTTGGTTAAGAGTGACAAGTACAGCACAATAAAGCTATTACTGGACTTGTCGCCCTTACCTTGAAGGTTTGACCCCTGCTACTAATGTAGCTAGGAGCTCTAAAAACCTTACTCTAATTTTAAGACAATGAATTCCTAGAAAGCAATTTCCTCCAGACAACCTATAGGTAGAGGAAATAGTAGATATCAAGAAACGGGTGCGGCCGTGCAAAATATTTGACCAATTAGGATTTTTTTATTAAACGTGCTTAAGCAGCGTAGTGAAGTCATGATAGCGCTGTTAAATGTTTTTCCTAGTTTCCATACTGTTATCATATTTTGATTGTGCTCGTTGTTTTTGGATGATATTTCCTGTCAAAACGGGATTGCAAGCCGCTCGCAGTATACCTACAGTATACGCGATGAAACAGCTTGAAATTTCCTCTCAAGCATTTGGACTTTGCAATTTGTAAGTAACGTTTTACTGGAAAAAATGCTTGATGAATAATTTTAATGATTTTTTTTTAAAAACTAAATTTGTTTTTGTTTATAATCGTAGTTCTAATAGGTAAAAATTACATAGAAATAATATTGTGTGAAAAATTATCAAGGGTTTCTTTTAAAAACGATAAACTTGTAGTTTCGCGGATTAGATTTTAGAAAATGATTAATCTTTTAGTAACTCCGATTCTAAATCTCCGATTCTTCGTATGTAACCTGTATAGCTACGAAATTTCATCAAAATCCCTTCCTTAGTTTTTGCGTTAAAGGGTAAAAATTATACAGATATCGAATACTTCCAGACATTCAAAAATTCTAGCAAAATTTTGCGTTTAAAATAAACTTCAAGTAGTAAGATTATGTTTAAATAATATCGTAATAATCGATAAGTATGTATTTCTAAACATATTCGGCAGAAAAATTTCATCGCCTACGATAACTTGCGGTTAGCTCAGTTGGAAGAGCAGCACGCGCGATACGTGAAGGTCGTGGGTTCGATTCCCGCACCGCAAGGTAAAGGTAAAAAAATCTGTTTCTAATATTTAAAGTTCGCTAGTACGGAGTGAGTTACCTACTGTTACGAGCTTCGGGTTCGTGACAATAAAAACAGCCGATAAAAAATTACCAAAAGTCACACTTTAATTGAACGCCACTAATTACAACCTTAAAACGCACTAATTAAAACAACAATCGCTCCCAAGTCGCACTTCAAAATCGCTTTCGAAGTAATCACTTGTATCGCTAATTCAATACTGTCCCGGTCGCGGTGAATCCCGGCCTTTTATATTGCCGCGGCCGTTCCCGAACCTTCCAACGCAGAAACATCCGGAACATTGGCGCGCAGTCCGGCCTTGACCGAGCGTACGGCCATAGTTCTAGTATGTTCTGGCATCGACGTGTCGACTCTCTGCAGTTCCGCCTTTCCAAACTAGATGGCGCTGTTTACTAGAACACCATCGATCGTGGCGCGTAACACTGCCCTCTCCTAAGACATGCTCGTCCCGAGCATTATCGGCTCCATAATAACGCGCCAATCGCTCCGCATGGACAATCTTAGGAGTGCCTCTTGCACCTTTCTGTTTCCGGTAGGTTACGTCATTGCCCTCAGTCCCAATCCGGTACGGTCCCTCCCATCTAGACTGAAGCCCAGGAGATCTCCCTCTGTTGTGGACTGGATTGCGCAACCTCATCTGTGGACCCTCGTCGAACACTCTCACTTTGCGGTCACAAAGGGGTTTCATCTTTCCCGACATTTTCTGGCCCGGTTGTCTGACGTGCTCACAAATCGCACCCTTCGTGGAAGAAGGATGTAACTGAAAAATGACAACTTTTCAGGAGCGTAAAAAAACTGTCCTAAGAATTTATTAACATTATTAGAAATATGTAATATACAAGAAAAGATAAGTAAAACTACCTGTAAGGGTCCTACGTCATTATATTTTAAAATAATGTAATGCGTATTATAAAAAAACCAGAAAATGAGCGATGCGTAATTATTCCTCGGTGCATATTAAACACTTGATGGAGTAATTATGAATACTGAATTGTTGACATGTTAAGAAAGTCTCACTGTTTGGTATTACTACAGATAACTTTTTATTTGCGTTCTAATTTAGACATGCATTCAATGTGTAAGTGTGGCTTACGTACGTTTTCGTCGAACTACCCGTTTGTGTAAAAAGGGTTACGTACATTTACCTTGTGAAACATTATCATACAATGGTGGTTATTTGGAATAATAACTTTACTGAAAATAAATAAATTTAAATTTGCATGTCAATTTTGTTTTTGGTTACCTTGGACTTGAAGACGGGAGATTTCTCTTTGATTTGCAAGTTGAGAGCGAAGCAAAGCAAACACTGCCGTACCATCCTTTACTGGAACCATTTCGCCGCATTTTCAGGCCCCTATTTGAGAACCTCTGGATAAAACCAGAACGCTGAAATTTTCGTTATCTAATAAGCTATAGACACTTACTTGAAATCCAAAATTTCAAGTCTGTAGGTCATTTAGTTCCGAAGTTGAGGGACAGCAAAGTTTCGCATTTTCGACACACACTCACTCACTCATGATCATCAAAATAGAACTAGTACTTCCCATAAACTCAGAGAGCTGAAATTTGGTACAGAGTTAGGTTTTAATGGCCACATAAAAGGAAAACTATAAAAACTAGGATTATCGAGGTCTGGTGTCCCTGGTGACCCTGAGTAGAAAACACAAAAGCCCAACCAAACTATTAGCGATCGACATACTGCCTATACAAAAAAATTCATCCAGGTAGGCCTCTTTATTTCATTGAGAAAGCAATAGTCAGAAAGGAAAAAGAAAAAAAGAGCTCTTGACTAGGCACTTTTACTTAATAGCAAAAAGCCTACATCGGCATCTTTGCTATTTGCGTTTGAAGACAATTGCAACCCCTAGATAGGTACTTCTGGCCTCGATCCTGAAAGTCATCACTAACTCGAGGTGTATGTGAAAGATATTGTTTCACCCCATTCCGTTTTACATTTTTTCAGTTGTATGTAGTACATACCTACGCTTATACCGTGAATAAATATTGCCTGAATAGAAACTGGAAGTTATTCAAGCTACCTGTGTTATCTACGGACCCAACAACCCCTGATTACAGCACACTAAAATACTTTTTTTATTGGTAAATCCAGCACTCTTCCCAATTTCAAAATCTTAATTTTTCCCGCTAAAAATGTTCACAAGACGACAAGCCCGGTCTAATCTGCATTCGAATTCCTCCACACCCAGCGCCTCAACAGTCACCCGATTCAAAGCGGCAGAGGCAGTACGTAAACAGTATCTTGTCTAAATTGCAAAACGGGAGGTCGTAGCCACAGAAAAGTGATTTCGCAGAAGCAACATCGAAAGCAACTGGTATGGCTCTCGAAGAGAGAACGGAGTGTTCCGTGTGAACAGAGTGAGGCTACTACTACTGCGCAACAGATCCTTATTGTGGAACCAGCGCGCGACTCCATACTGCGTTTTCCGAACGATGTCACTGACGAGGCCACGGTTTTCTAACCACACCCGCTGCATGAAGAGAAGAGAAATACTCAAATCCCAAGACATGGAAATATTATCACTTTATAGGTTAGTGACATCGAGAAACTTACTCATGCTATTAAGTCACTAGCAAATCCGAGTTTCAAGACTCATCATAACGTTGAACTACCTGAGTTTAGCGGAAATATATCTGATTGGCAATTATTTAAGCGCATCTTTGATGACACTAAAACTTATTTCCTAGCTGGTGAGAATTTAGCTAGGCTCCAAAACGGGAAAGGCTTAAGAAGCCGTCCTTTCCTTTTTATGTTCTCATGATCCTGAACTTGCCATGCATTTTCTAATTTCTCCTTGAGGTGGAGGCTGAAAAGCAAGCTAACTTCGGCTCGTGTGAAATTTTTAACATACCACTTCGGAGCGACAAGCCCAAGCCGTTACCGCAGTTGGCTACCTTTCCTGATCGCAGTAACATGCATTCATCACGCATCATTCATTCGCATCACATTGCTGCATCTCGTACTGCGAATTTAAATGATGTTTTCCCTTCATCTTCTGTTACCTACACGCCTTTGCCATGTCTGTATGGTGCAGTTAAAAATCATAACATTAAAGCGTGCGCCTAATTCCTAGCACTTCAAGTTTCCAATCGCTTTCCAAAGTTCGCAAAAATAAAATATGTACGCGGTGTTAACGCAAAGGTAAACAAAATATATATATATATAATTTGCATTTAATAAAGGCAAAGCCGTATGGCCTGGAAAACTGCAAGGCATTGCATCACAAAAATTTTCATTATGGAGAAAATCCCTAATTTTCATCTTGTCTGATTTTAAATAATGTCATGCTGCTGGCATGCCATCGCTCATTTGCCATCGACATCTCATGTCATTATTGACAATAATAAAAAAGAAATCTCGTTTGTGAATAATGAAAAAGTTTTTACACCACCGTATGAGGTTTTATTATATAATCATACATATTTCGTCTCAAATGTATTATATTCTTGCGTGAGAGTTCCGTACTTTTAAAAGTCGCTCTAATCGTTCTTTATGGACCGTCGGCATCTTACTATCAAATTGCTTATCCAAAGTTTCCATGTTTGGATTTAACACGGCTACAGAGAAGAGATATTTGGCTCTCTTCACTTGTCTCAATACAAGAGCAGTTAATTTGGATTTGGTTCGTAGTTTGACTGCAGATAGCGCAATCATATTATAGTCTCTGATCAGGTTTGTAGCTCATCGAGGGTACCCTGTAAAAATATTGCCCAACAACGGGATTGCATTTGTCGGTGCAAAAACGAAAGGTCCTGGGTTCGATTTCCAGTCAGATCAATTTGGAAAACCAACTTTTCTAAAATGACTTTGGTCTGGCTATGTAAAGATGACGCCCCCAGTTTGTATTCGGCATCTGGTACTCATAGCAAAAAGGGAAACCTTAGTTTGAGACCAGGTGATTGGTGTGGTTGCCTGGCGCATTCATTCATTCATATGCTAATGGTCTTTGAGTTTATTTGTGTTTAATTTCATTGTCAAATGAGATTATCTAATAAAATAAATCAATGTACCCCCGTATCTACAAAAAGAAGTGAAATCCCACCAAAAACATTCTGTAAAAAAATTGCCAAGTCTCGATGGAGCAGCTTGTTTATCTCTAAAAAGTAATGAAATCTAGACAAAGTCCTGCCAAGTCTAAGGTTTCTTACTGCGATTGCTTTATTATTATATTTAATGTTGTGTGACTTGGCCGTCGAAGGATAAACAAAACCAGGTGATCCATGACACCATTGTGCCAATCTGTCGCCAGAACCGTTACCCATTGACGATGGAAAATTGCTACTTGGAAAACATTGATTCAATAAATAATTCATAATTGACTTATTGTATTAATAATACCTTTGTATAGTGGAGCTTTAAACAAACAGTATATAAATATTTCCAGTACAGATGGACTTCTAATCATTGGTAGAAGTCCGTCTGTACGTCTATTTTATGTAAGATCGGTGGTGGATTTGAAGTTCTAAAAAACCGGTCAAGTGCGAGTAGGACTCGCGTGGAGAGGGTTCCGTACGTTGGGCTCATAGGTCACAATAACTGCTTTCACTTGATTGTGAGAAACAAAGAAATATCTTAATTGTCTCTCTATCTTCCATCTTTCTCTTTTAAAAAAATACCAAATTCCTGGCCCTAATTCTTCGCCCCACAAACCCCCCTTCGTGGGGCAATCCGTAGTTGATGAAATAATGTGTAATCTGCTCATAAACTGATGTGTCAGACCTTTTGAAATTAAGCATCACATGGTACAGGCAGGTAACAATAAAAAAACGTAAATTTAACAAAACAACCCTTTTTTTAATCCATGTACTTTTTATAGGTTTTCCTGTAATCTATAGGTAAAGAGCTATATTCCGCATTAATTTCAAAATTTTTAGCCTAGTAGTTTCGGAGATAAGGGGGGATGGTCAATTTTCGCCTATTTTCTTAAATAACTTAAAAACGATTTATTTCAAGATTATAAATGATACATATTTGCAATCCTTACAGCAAGATCTTTCATTTGATATGTCACACGATATGGTTAGCGAAATAGCTTCTATTAATTATGACCTTTTTAAAACAAAATGCTAAACTATTTTTGTAATAACGACCAAATAATTTACAAACACTCTTGAGTAAAAATAAGTATCAACTATTACATAACATAAAATCAACAAAAGTTTCGTGGAATAATTAGGCAACTACACTTGCACAAAGATACCTTCCTAAATCTGCATAGACAAATAACGTATCAATTGTTATAATAATATCATCTGAATTAAAAATTCGTGGAAAAATTAAGCATCTAGACTTGCACTACGATATCCACCAAACTGTATCCTAAAACAAGTCTGTATCTATCGTTATGTAAAAATATTTAATAAAGTCTTCGTTGAAGATTTATGTGAGCATAAATAAGCTATTAGTCCTTGGGAACTTTAGTAAATAAAAAAGTGCAAATGTATTAATTTCCTTTTTATGATGGAAATATCCAAAATTTTATGTTGCAATATTATACATATTTGTGTTTAATTCCTTCGTTTTGAACATAAAAATTATGAAAAAAATTGACAAGACGTATTAGCTTCTTCTTCATTTTATAGTGCAATAAAAAAAAAATCACGCAAGTGGAGTTGCGTCTTTGTTCCAGGGGGGGTGCGAAATGTCATTTATTTTGTACCGCCAGTTATTCGCATAATCGATTATACTGCCTGGAGCATCAGGTGGTATTCTGATGATCAGGTCTGCAGGTAGCCGTAGTTCTCTTTCTGCAGTTCGCTTAGGGCAACTGGATCGAAGGTGCCCCCTTTCCCTACAGCCGTAGCATCTAGGGCTGTATCTTTTATTGCAGTCCTGATCTGTAGCCGCTACAACCTTCCTAACGCGATAGGATTGATGATCCTGCCGCGCAACTTCCACCTCCAGGGCATGGGCCAAGGCGTCCTTTAGCGTCTCATGGTGCCCGAGCCTTACAGCAGCTCTAACTTCAATATCGCGGATGCCGTCGATGAACGCCTGCACAAGGTTCCCATCAATAAGCGCTGGTACGGACTGGTAAGCTTTACGCACCAGCTTCTCTACTTCAAGGGCCCACTGCTGCAGGTTTTCGCTACTGCGTTGCACGCGGTCCCTGAGCTGTGCGCGAAACACGTGTTCCAGGTGAGCGTCGCCATATCGAGCCTCCAAAGCCTCAAGGAGCTGCTCGTAAGTCACTTCCTTACCGAGAGCTTCCAAAACTGATAAGGCCTGGTCACGAAGGCCTAGGGTGAGGGCAGTCATGGCCTGATTTTTATTCCAGCCATTCGCTTTCATGACTGCCTCAAATTGGATTTTGTAGGCCGACCAGGAAGAAGTTCCGTCGAACGGTGGCACTTTGAATCCACGCAGTGAAGGTGTTGTACCTACAGGAGCTGCAATTGCTTCTCCAAGTTTAAAGCAATCCAGCGTTTTCTTAACGTCTGCCATCACGGTCTTCTTCACATCAGCCACTACGTTGTCAACCCGATCAATCATTTGGTCGATCCGGATCTCAGCTTCCGACAGGCGGTTGTCATGCTGAGAAACCTTAGCCTTGACCTCCTTCATGTTTTTCCCCAAGGTAGCGTGAGGGTCCTTCAAAAGAAGCATCTGCTCTTCTTGGCGGCGAGCCTGTTCCTCCTGGCCGCGAGCCTGTTCCTCCTGGCGTCGAGCCTGTTCCTCCTTGTCCCGCTGAAGCTGTTCTTCCAATCGACGAGCCTGTTCCTCCTGACGGCGAGCCTGTTCCTCCTGGCGGCGAGCCTGTTCCTCCTGGCGGCGAGCCTGTTCCTCCTTGTCCCGCTTAAGCTGTTCTTCCAGCCGACGAGCCTGTTCCTCCTGTCGGCGAGCCGGTTCCTCCTGTCGGCGAGACTGCTCCTGCAGCATCATCATCAGGGCAGCAAGGTCTGGTGCTGCCGATGCTGCTGGTGTTGCTGTGGACGGGCCAGCCTCCGTGGTTAATAACTGGCTCTCCGACTCCTGCGGCAAAGCTCCACCAAAACGTCTCTGGTCCGTCTCCAGTTGGCGTTGACTCCGGGTACGGATACCCTCCGTGTCGTCTTTAGGTAAAATCGGCATAATTTAAATCCCACTTCTGATACCAATTGTTACGAGCTTCGGGTTCGTGACAATAAAAACAGCCGATAAAAATTACCAAAAGTCACACTTTAATTGAACGCCACTAATTACAACCTTAAAACGCACTAATTAAAACAACAATCGCTCCCGAGTCGCACTTCAAAATCGCTTTCGAAGTAATCACTTGTATCGCTAATTCAATACTGTCCCGGTCGCGGTGAATCCCGGCCTTTTATATTGCCACGGCCGTTCCCGAACCTTCCAACGCAGAAACATCCGGAACATTCGCGCGCAGTCCGGCCTTGACCGAGCGTACGGCCATAGTTCTAGTATGTTCTGGCATCGACGTGTCGACTCTCTGCAGTTCCGCCTTTCCAAACTAGATGGCGCTGTTTACTAGAACACCATCGATCGTGGCACGTAAAACTACTATAAAAAAATAAAAAAATCGATTAATATTATCTTGAAAAACATAACGATTATTGACGACCTTAGTGGGGCAGTGGCTAAGGTAGGCGGCCAAAGCGCGAAAGGTCCCGGGTTCCATACCCGGTCGGGTCAATTAGTATCCGTCGTCTGGTACTCATAGTACAAGGGGAAACCTTAGTTTGAGACCAGGTGGTTTGATTGTCTGGCGCATATATTTATTATGTACTCAGATTATTTTGTAACATGTTACTACGGTTACAATTCACGTTCGCAATAAATCAGCTAATATCAAACTCAAAAATGCAAAATTACAAAAGGAAACAAGGATATTTGAACCTGATCTTCAGTCCCACTTCAACACAATACGTTAGAGAGGGTAGGAAAAGCTACAAATCATTGCTCTTGAGTAGGGCTGTCCAGTCTAACATATAATCTGATTTAATGCTGAAACAGCCATTTTAGTTGTTCATGAATCGAATAAAATTGCACATCTATCGATAATTTTATTTGAAATCTTTGGTTAAAACTTAAAAAACTACATAAAACTTTACTTTGTACGATTTATCGCTTGAACTGGAACAGCCGGACTGGTGAAATACCTCCACCTTACAGAAGACCGCAGCCAAATAACAATCACTTCTGTATTGTTGCGTTCCTGCGTGTGAGTTAGGTTTCCAGAGCTCGTGGTTCCATAAAATTTTACTTTGTACAAACTAGGCACTTTTAAAATTATTTACCGAATTGAAAGACAATGATAATAAAATTAAAGTATATGCAAAACATAAGCATAATCTATTTTATTATTTTTATAGTACTATACGCCGTACGAGCGAACTTTAAATATTAGAAATAGAAATTTTTTATCTCCCCTTGCGGTGCGGGAATCGAACCCACGACCTTCACTTAACGCGTAAGTAAGAGCAGCACACGCGATATGTAAAGGTCGTGGGTTCGATTCCCGCACCGCAAGGGGAGATAAAAAAATTATGTTTCTAATATTATAAGCATAATCTGTTAGAACTATAAAAAATAACATTCTTTGTCATTTATATTTACTCAGACATATTAATGTTTTTTTATATATATTACACTTTAAAATTGAGCGCGTCCCACCTGATATGTGGTAATAAGGTCCTAGCTTAAGAGTGAAAAGTACAGCATAATAAATCTGTTACTGGATTTGTCGCCCTTAGCTTGAAGGCTTGACCCCTACTACTAATGTAGCAGCCCGCAGGAGCTCTGGAAACCTTACTCACATGTAAGAACACAACAACACAGAAGTGATTGTTATTTGGCTGCGGTCTTCTGCAAGGTGGAGGCATTTTACTAGTCGGGCTGCTCCAGTTCAAGCGATACATCGCTATGCCCTATCTCTCTTAAATTATTGCTTGACAACCCTACTCTGACCCAATTCGGTAACGGGTCGCATACTGTAGGTTGGAATTTGTACTGTTGCGTAACTGCGGGATACGGCTGTTAACTCCGACTATTGGGAGGTATTATTGCTTTAGTATGACTGGTCACCCATCCATTTCTGTTTTTTTTAAACTTAAATTGGCGTTTTATAGAAAAACAGTATCAGCCTTCTGATGGTAAGCAAGAAAGGAACCACATCGCGATGACAACGGATTTGATACCGTAATATCACACTTTGTTCATCACCTAGGTTCGTGAATAAATGACCTTCGTTCTAGCTAGTCTATTATTATTCTAGAGGCACAGACAATTTCTCAAACCTATTACAATAAAACAGGTGAAGAGTTTGTTTGTTTGACCGCGCTAATATCAGAAACTAATAATTCAAATTGAAAAAATATTTTTGTATTCGATCCCTACTAATATTATAAATGCGAAAGTAACTCTGTCTGTCTGTCTGTGTGTCTGTTACGCTTTCCTGCTTAAACCTCTCAACCGATTTTGATGAAATTTGGTATAGATATACGTTGAATCTCAAGAACGGACATAGGCTACTTTTTATTAGAAAATAAGGGGGGATGGGGGTAATACCAACTTTGAAAGTTTATATGGGAAAATGTTTATTTTTGAAGTTAGAGATATGAAATTTGGCACAAATATAGCTCGAAACTTGGATTAAAATAAAGACTGCTTTTTGTTTCGAATATTATGGAAGAAAGGGGTAAAACGGACCATGAAAGGATGTAGTCCACGCAAACGAAGTCGCGGGCACAGCTAGTAGTCTATATATCGAGAAAGGCTTTAGGTTATATATTATTACGCTACGACCAATAGAAACCAATAATTACAGGAAAATGTGGAAAAGCGTGGTTAGTATGTGTGCGAAGCCGCGGGAAGTGACTAGTGACTTTATAAAAAAGAAAATGTATCGAGAGTGTATTTGTTTGTGACAGGCATTCGGCACAAATCAAATTCTGTCCCATATTTACCCGACAGGGTATTGAACCCGGGCCCTCAGAGGTCGTCAAACGAAAATAAAATGAACGATTTATCGCTTGAACTGGAACAGCCGGACTGTTGAAATAACTCCACCTCACAGAAGACCGCAGCTAAATAACAATCACTTCTGTGTTGTTGTGTTCCTGCGTGTGAGTAAGGTTTCCAGAGCTTCTGGTGGGTGCTACATTAGTAGCAGGGGCCAAGCCTTCAAGACAAGGGCGACAAGTCCAGTAACAGATTAAGCTACGCCCTCATTACCACTTAACATCAGATAGGATGAGGTTGATCTTGAAGTGAAATATAGTAAAAAAAGAACGAATAAAACAATTTTCTTCTTGTTTATTTTCAGTCCGGCATTTATTGCCTCTAAAAAATGGCCGCCATTTTTTCGTGACCCAGAATAATTCGGAATCAGCAGGATCTTTGGTGATGCCCGGAACAAAGCTCGTTTACCGTTTAAAAGCGATTTAAAGGTGCTTATTGTCGTTGTAGAATGGAAACGGTTTTGTTGAGTTTATTTACGAAAAAAAAGTCGCTATTGAAATACGACTTATCTGTTGTTATTCTTAAATCGTGAGTTTTAATAGAAATTGAATGTAGTAGACAATGTCATTATTGTAAGTTTTATCTTTGAGGGAGCTTTGGTTTGGGTTTTGAACGTTAAAAATAAGGAAATGTTAACTTTTTTTTTCAATAGGCACAATAATTGTTTTAATCTAACACAAAATGTAGAGAACACCGAAATTCGGTTTTTTCTAATTAAAACTATTTTATGCGGCTGGATGTTGCTTTAAACCCTGTAGTGTTAATAAATGCTTTGCATCAAAAAAGAGCTTGTTCAGACATTTAAAAATACAAATTTTATGATAAAACATTTAAAATAAAAACAATTTTCATTTTCATTCATGATGGTGTCAATAATAAACTTTATTTATTTATTAGCGATTCATCATTATTTGTGGTTTCAAAAAGAGCCCTCGTTGCTAACTATTTGGTAAAGCGAAACCATAATACAGTGTCGCTAAAAAAATACATTTAAATAAAGCACACTCGCATTTACATCGAAACGGAAAAGTACTCTTGGCAAAAATATTTACGTTCACCACACATTTTCACATCGAAAATTATCTTTTCCAGGTTCAAACGAAAACAAACCGTGCTCGTTCAACAATAAAGTTCAAAATCAACCATCGAGGACATTATCTGTGATACAAAAAAGAGAGAAAAGTGCAGCAATAATTAAAAAAACCGTTAAGTTTTAAAAAGAAGTTAAGTTTGAATACTGTTCGCGTGTTATCTGTTGCGAGTTGAAAAATTTAAAAATAGAATTCGATGTTGTTTTCTTTTAAAGAAGAGTAAGTTCTTTTTGGTGTTGTGTTGTTTTGGGTCTTTTTTGAGGTCTTAGTAAATTTGTGTTTGACAATAGTGACGTCATCGGAAGAGTCAACGATGACGAAGAATTTTCTGACAGTGACCAACATTGTCAATGAAGGCATCAAGGGGAGCAAGATCTCGAAGCTGGGCTTGTCGAAATACCTCTCACAGTCACTGTAAGTACATAAAATATAAGTAAGATTTAAAAGAGGTAGGACATAGCAGTTTATCGAAAAATCACATTCGCGGTGTTGTAAACGACGATACGTTCCTTAATATTAACTTTAACTTATATATTTTCAAGCAAATTGCCTTTCAGAGAAGTTTAATATACAAAGTCGTTATACTACGGCATCCATTAATGGAACATTTGTATACCTGTTCTCGTATTTGCACTTACTCTCGACAAGTACAAAGTAGTCTACATATTTCTCTTTGCGACTTTTTTCCCTTTTTAATGGAACAAAATGCCTCGTCGATGGTTAGTTAACGATGGTTTTACTTGTATAATAGTAATATTAAGATATTTTTAGAACTAATTCAATGGCGGACTTAGAACTCATCGGGGTAACAACGAAATGAAGACCTGATCAAATGCCGTTTTCATATTCCTGTTATAATATTAATTTAATAGGACAGCTCCCGCGATACGTTTAGGTTATATAGGGTTCCAAATCCGCAATGTAAGGGGTGATTTTTCCATTTCTTTTAAATATTCAATGTATGCTTATGCAGTATGTTGCACTACAAATAATTAATGTATGTTCTATCAGGATTTTGAAGATATTGCAGAATTTGCCAGCCCTATACATGCCTGGTCCACTTTCACCTTCAACTTGTTTACTTCAGCAATTTCCTGCCAATAACAAAATGTAAATTGATACAGCTTCCCGTAATATTCGTGTTTGGTGCTGAAATCATTTCCAAGGATTCTCTCCAAGGAAACTCACGTTTCAAAGCTCAATCGAGAGAAGCAAACTGCTCAGGCGAACTCCTTTGACACACGATGCTCTTTTGAAAGCGATCAGTCGAAAGATTCTGTGCAGTAAAAGAACTCCGACAAAATTAACAAGCATATTTTAACTTCCTGTTAGGTTTGCCGATTTTTATGGTGTATAAATTTAAAATTATCTGATTTCTGAACGTAGCATAAAATGTTTTAAAATATCGTTTCGGAACGGAAATTCTCGACCGTTGAATCGAGCGTTTAAAATGAAAAGAGGCGAATCGAGGCATTCTGGTCGGAGCGCCGAAGGAGAACGGACGTCTCTGGAGCTTGTACAATGCTGTCTGAGGAAATAGAAGCTTTTGGAAACTGTGTAAGTGTTTTTCTGTGTTCCTATTCCTTGTAGCCTTTATTTAAGGAGTGAATTTTACTATATCTCAGAAGTGGTATGATACCCTGCTAAATGTCGCTATACCCTCAGTATGTATGTGCGTGACCCAAATCCGCAAGGTCATGTGGCGGTCACCACACGTGTGACTAAAATGTTGGTGGGATAAAAATTTGCAAACTTAGTCTACCCCTTGTGTAAGTGGTAAAAGATTATGCAAAGTCAGTGTGCGGTCACAACACATGTGGTCAAACTTTATGTTTGTGCACGCCCTGGGTCCACGGGGGCCAAAATTTTCTTATTTTTGAGCTACGACGCACCGTTTTCGAGACATTTGAAAAACAAAGTTACAAAATTTGAGTTCACTTTACAAAGTACCTAGAGGTTATTAATTCATAAATAGTTTACGCCTGGGTATACTTTTGAAGGCCGACGAATGTGTCGTGTAAAATATTACTGGTTTGGTACTACAGTTCAAATATTTTTCAGATATCGAATCGCAATCTTTCAGGAGCCGGTTGTTAAATTGTTTTAGAACAAAATACACAGTTTTGTTTTCGAGTTTCAGAAAAGCTGTGGTTACCGTAGCCGCAGCAGGCTAAGGAGTGTAAATCGCGACCAAGCGCGTGTGGTCAAGCCTACACGAACAAGAAATTGCTTTTGACAACGAGCGTCAACGGCTACGCATCATGGAGGACGACCTCAGGCGTGAACGTGATTCACTTCACCACATGGCGTAAGGACAGGAGCAACACGGACGCGTCTATCGAGAACGTAGCAACCGGGAAGACTGTCGCTACGCTAGGGCGGAGTTACGAAGATCACGCACCAGTCAAGGCATCACCAACGGTGCACCAGCACATCAGGATACACGGTCAGAAAGTCTTACTTTTATGGCTAGGGATATTAGGAATCTAATTAATTCGCTAGGTCATTTAAAACCTCAACCCCAGACGACAGCAGTGACTACACAAGTACCCTCGAACAGTAAGATAAAAAAAAAAAAAATATATATATATATATTTTACCAGACTTGACCCTTCATCGAAAAGCCAGTGTGCCACTGTTTTCGGCTGGACTACGATTCACTTTGCAATGCAGAGGCTCCAAGGATTGGCTAAAACTTGGTATAAAAGTCTAAATTCAATATTATATAGTTGGTCTGAGTGGCAACAAATCTTTTAGAAGCTTTTCCGTACGAACAAAATTATGGCCAATCCTTGGAGGGTATGTTGAAAAGACGTAGCCGATATAATGAACCTCTTGTAGTATATTACTACGAGAAATAAGCCTTGTTGAACCAATGCGACAAAGAGTGCGAGCGTGCGGTGGATTGTATTATTTATGGATTGAACGATAAGACAATGCAATCTAGTGCCAATGCGTTATGCTGTTTCTGTCTCGATCAGCTATTACAGTTTTTATGTCTAATAAAGAAGTTTCGCAACCATTTTACCGTGGAAATTATAAAGGAAGATCCAATGATTTTACGATTAACTCAGTTAGCCATCAGTTGAGATTAAAGGCTAGTACTAGTAGTAATTCTTATATATTTTGTAATAATCGTAAGGAAAAGGGGCAACCATTAAGTGTCCTAAGTCATTAATGCAATGTGGAAAATTTCGTAGATTTGGACATAAAACAGACGATTGTAATATAAAGTCAGGGAATCTTTCAAATAATTATAATGCACCAGTAACTAAAACTATGCGCATACTAAGTTCAAATGCGAATGCAAAGTTTATCAAAGAATGTAGGGTAAACGGTATATCAATGAAATCTTTTATAGATTTTAAGTTTAAAGACGTTTATTTCCCATAAGAATTACAAATTCACTTACTGAGAAAACAAATAACATAAAAAATAAAATTACAATCGTATCAGATCAGGCGAGCGTACATATTTTTACACACACAAAAAAAAAAACAAAATAAAAAGTTCGGGGGTAGGTACAAATAGAACTTCGAGCGATCGATGAGCATTCACAGTGAAACCAACAAGTCAGTCATTTAAACGAGTGAAGTGATAGGCAAAAGGTACACCGATGTAGGTTCGAGACGCGCCAATGGATGCGGCATTGATGAGCGTAACTGATGTTAATAAGTACGACTAGCTGTGTTGGTTCTATTATTTGAAAATGTTATTGATCTTTAACAAACTTAACATTTAATTTAATTTTCATCCATAATAAATTTTTTGAGGTGTTTCTTAAAGTTGTTTAAGGTTTTTAATTCTTTAATGTAATCTGGCAACGCATTATACGCATATTAGCTATGTCACACTACTTACTCGTTTAGCTATGTCACACTACTTACTCGTTCAGCGGCATCATCATTAGGTTTTACGTACAGTGTTAGCTCCGTTCCAATTCAAGGCTTTGGCAATGGAATAGTTTACTCTCTCGGGTCGTTGAACATTAATTTGATATAGATGGTGTTAATGCAGGACTAGCGTGTCACGTTGTAGATGACAAACTGTTAGACGTACTGTTACTAGTGAGACAAACCTTCACTGAACAGGCGCACATTGTAGTACATAAAGATGCGGAGAATTTAAGATTTTTCAATTTTAGTGATGAATTACCATTCTCGATATCTGACAATGCTGGGGACATGGCCATCGTGGTCCAATCAAAGGAAAATATCACGGTTCATGGACCAGCCTCGATTAGAGTTTGCGTGAATATCGAAAACGGAGATATCTTGTGGCATAGTAAAGTTATTGGAAAACCAAATAGACAGACTTGTATCAATGGGGGAGTGTATAGCGTTAAAGAGGGGCAGTTTTTCGTCTCTATTACACCGTTATGTAATCCCTGAAAGTTTTGAGCAATCCTTAATTGGGAGAGGTACTAGGGTACAATTTGTTTATTGCGTGAATAAGCTTTCGACAAAATAAACGTGACGTTAGCATCGACATTGATAAAATTCATGTAGGTGACTCTGTAAGCGATTTACAAAAGAAAAACTTAGTGTCGTTACTTAACCGATGTAAACACTGTTTTGCATAATCCTTGGGGGAGCTGAGATGCACTAACGTAACTGATATGCACATAGGGCTGAATAGCAAGCAACCAGTGGTATATCGTCCTTACCGGTTGTCGCATAGGGAACGTCGGCAAGTTAGAGGAATGGTAGGTGACATGTTGGAATTCGGGGTCATAAGAAAATCTGTTTTGGAATATGCAAGTCCGATAGTCCTTATGCGGAAGAAGGATGGAAAGCCTAGACTATAGACTTCTTAATTCCCTGACAGTAAAAGAACGATACCGGAAGCTCGTGATCGAAGACGAGTTCGCGCGATTATCAGGACAGGTATAATTTGTAACGTTAGATATGTCATCGGGCTAATTATCAGGTACCATTATTAGAAGAATCTAAGCATCTTACCTCCTTTCGTTACCCCGGACGGTCAATACGAATTTAACCGTATGCCGATTGGACTTGCCAATGTTAGCTGTAGTATGTTTGCTGAGAAAATTTCGTGTTTATTTGCCTGAGTTAAAATTCAAATTGTGACTGACTGTAGTGCCTTACGCACAACGTTTTCCAAGCGAGATCTGATCCCTCGAGTAGTGGCTCCTATTACGGGAATTTGACTAAAATATAGAATATAGAGCGGGGACTAAGATGGCGCACGTTGATGCATTGTCTAGGAATCCTAGTAGAGAAGAAGATAGCACGGTTTACTGTGATGGTTTCCCCAATGTGATGTCCATTAACCAGTTAGATTGGCTACACACCTTACAGTTAGAAGACTCGGAACTTTGTAGGATTCGTGATATTTTAAGTTCAGACTTAGACGCTTATGGACTGGCAAATATTAGGGAAAACTATTTGATCAAAGATCACAAACTGTATAAGTGTGTAGACGGAGATAAAAGTAATCTGAGATGGGTAGTACCAAAAGGGGCACGATGGCAGTTCTGTCTGATGAAGCATGATGAAATTGGACATTTTAGGTGGAAAAGACTCTTGAACGTATCAGGAAATCCTACTGATTCCCCGGAATGTCCAAGTTTGTCAAGAAATATGTTCAAGTTTGTATCGAGTGTGCCTATGCCAAAAGGTTAGTTCAAACGAAGGGCTCCTACACACAATAATGAAAGTAGATGTGCCTTTTCATACAATCCATTTAGATCACCTTGGGCCTTTTGTGCGATCTAAGCGAGGGAATTCATATCTTTTAGTTATAGTAGACGCATTTACAAAATTTATTTTTACTACGCCGGTACGCAAAACCAAATCACAAACTGCAATTAAAGTTCACTTCTCGTGCATTCAAGCGTTTTTATGCAGACAAAGATATAAGGCATGTTTTGAATGCCGTTGTAAGCCCACGTTCAAGTGGAGCGATGCAATCGCACAATTTTGAGTTCATTAACTGCACATAACTTAAACTTTGATGAGAGAGATTGGGATGACAAAGCGGGTAAGGGTCAATGGGGTATGAATAATACCTGTCAGAAAACCACAGGTAAAGCACCAACCGACATCATGTTTGGAGTGTGTATGAACGCAAAAGTTGATCCCAGATTGAATGACGTAGTTAAAGAAGCTCATGAAAAGACAGATTTGGTGACTATCAGAGAATCAGTTAAGGATAGGATTGAAATAGAGCAAGAAAAACAAACAAAAAAAAAATAGCTTCATTTGCAAATGACGGAAACAGCAAAAAGCTTAGGACACCTTATCAAGGCCCTTACAGAGTCGTTGCGGTATTGGGTAATGATCGCTATAGGGTAGTTTCTATTCCGGGACTTAGTGGCTCTTGAAATAAGTGCAAAACCGCCGTCGCTGCGTATAGAATGTTGCCTTGGGTCCACGTGGCCGCTCTAGGAGTTAACAAAGGTAATGAGAATAACTGTACGGAGGAAAGTGAAATAGAAATCTAATTTATGTAACTAATAAGCATACAACCAGTGATTTTAACTATGATCTGTGACACTGTTTTTACTTTTTGTTTATTATGTAAGAAGGAAATACGTAATGATAAATTATGGAATCTAAATATTTGTTAAGCTTATATTATCTTATATGGTGAAAATTAGTTCCTTGCTCTCATGTCTACTAGACAACGAAACTTATTCCACGAAATCGGTGTTAGCTTTCACTCGTATAATTTCTTTGTATATTGATTGTAACAGTTCCTGGGTAAATTGTGTTAAGAGTTAATTAATATTGATTTAATTGTTAGTTATAATAGTACAGAGGCCAGCGAAGTTCACATATTGTAATTAGAATACCACATTTATTCATTATTTTTATGGAGTATTGGTAAAATATGAATATGAGCTAGGAACGTACATGAGTTAATGAAACTTATCTAATATCTGTAACTAAGAGCGAATGTAATTATTTTAGTTGGATACATTGATATCATTATGGATGTTTACATGACTGTAAGGAGGGTTTACAGTTCATTATGGATGTTTACTATTTATTATTATGATGTTTATTATTTATTTACATGACTGTAAGAAGGAGGGTTTACAGTTCATTATGGATGTTTACTATTTATTATTATTATGTTTATTATTCATTTACATGACTGTAAGAAGGAGGGTTTACAGTTCATTGTGGATGTTTACTATTTATTATTATGATGTTTATTATTTATTTACATGACTGTAAGAAGGAGGGTTTACAGTTCATTATGGATGTTTACTATTTATTATTATTATTATGTTTATTATTCATTTACATGACTGTAAGAAGGAGGGTTTACAGTTCATTGTGGATGTTTATTATTTATTTACATGACTGTAAGAAGGAGGGTTTACAGTTCATTATGGATGTTTACTATTTATTATTATTATGTTTATTATTCATTTACATGACTGTAAGAAGGAGGGTTTACAGTTCATTGTGGATGTTTACTATTTATTATTATGATGTTTATTATTTATTTACATGACTGTAAGAAGGAGGGTTTACAGTTCATTATGGATGTTTATTATTTATTATTATTATGTTTATTATTTATTTACATGACGGTAAGAAGGAGGGTTTACAGTTTATTATGGATGTTTACTATTTATTATTATGATGTTTATTATTTATTTACATGACTGTAAGAAGGAAGGTTTACAGTTCATTATGGATGTTTACTATTTATTATTATGATTATTATTTATTTACATGACTGTAAGTAGGAGGGTTAACAGTTCATTATGGATGTTTACTATTTATTATTTTGATGTTTATTGTTTATTTACATGACTGTAAGAAGGTGGGTTTACAGTTTTAATATTAGAATGGTTTTTGTAAAATGACTCGATTGGCCGAATGTTAGGTGTGCATGAGGACATGCACAATGTCAGGATGGTCGAATGTTAGGTTTGCCGATTTTTATGGTGTATAAATTTAAAATTATCTGATTTCTGAACGTAGCATAAAATGTTTTAAAATATCGTTTCGGAACGGAAATTCTCGACCGTTGAATCGAGCGTTTAAAATGAAAAGAGGCGAATCGAGGCATTCTGGTCGGAGCGCCGAAGGAGAACGGACGTCTCTGGAGCTTGTACAATGCTGTCTGAGGAAATAGAAGCTTTTGGAAACTGTGTAAGTGTTTTTCTGTGTTCCTATTCCTTGTAGCCTTTATTTAAGGAGTGAATTTTACTATATTCCATTTAATTTTGACGACCTCCGTAGCCGAAAGGCGAGCGTGCCGGACTTTGGCGTCACGCCATCTCTGAGGTTCCAGGTTCGATCCCTGGTCGGATCAATATGGGAAACGAACTTTACTGTATTGTCTCGGGTCTGGGTATTGTGGTACCGTCGTTGTTTCTGATTTCTGTAACACAAGTGCTTTAGCTTCTTACCACAGAATCAGAGCAATGTATGTGATGTTGTCCAATATTTATCTATAATAAATATACTGTAAATCCAATATCCTAAATAGTAATCATTTTAAGAGAGGTAGGGCATAGCAATTTATCGCTCGAACTGGAGCAGCTTGACTGGTGAAATACCTCCACCTTACAGAAGACCGCAGTCAAATAACAAGCACTTCTGTGCTGTTGCGTTCCTGTGTGTGAGTAGGTAAGGTTTTCATAGCTCCTAGTGGGTGCTACATTAGTAGCAGGGGCCAAGCCTTCAAGGTAAGGGTGACAAGACCAGTAACAGCTTTATTATGCTGTACTTGTCTCCCTTAAGCTAGGAACTCATTACCACTTAACGGCAGGTGGGATGAGGTCAATTTTGAAGTGCATCATAAAAAAAAACCTAACACTAGTTAGGAAGAGCGAGGCTTTCTTTACACACCTTTACCTTATACCTTTGTGTAAAACCCAGCAATTTAGTTTAAACAAGCGGTCGCCCGCAACTTTGTGCGCGCGGCTTAGTACTTTCATCCCCTATTTTATCCCCTTGGGGGTAGAATTGATCAAAAGCCTTTCCTAGCAGATGCTTACGTCATAACGTCTACCTGCATGCCAAATTTCAGCTCGATCCCTCCAGTGGTTTGGGCTGTGCGTTGATAGATAACTATGTCAGTCAGTCAGTCATCTTTTAGTTAAGTATATTTAAGTATATTTAGTTGATTTAAAGAAATAAAGCACTTTTTTAAAATACTGACTGTCTTATTAATCACAAAATTTCAAAAACTAAAATACCTGCAAACTTAAAATGGGAAAATGGCTACTGTAACTAACTCAGCAGGTTAGTTACAGTAGCAGTATCTAACTTAAAGCTATGTGTAAAACCCTTTGGACAAAGTCATACAGTTTTATTTTGATGAGTGATAAAAGCATAAAGATAGGTTTGTTATTCGGTGTAACCATTCGCAATAAAAGATTTTCTAACCCCTGGAGGGGGTAAAACGGGTGTTGGAAGCTTATAAAAAAGTCTTATGTCTTTTAAGTAAGATACTGATTTTGAAATATATGCTCTGTGTGGATACTAATATTTATATAAAGATATTGTTTGCAGGTTGTTGCAAATGTTTGAGAAAATCTGATAAATTGAGCATTTCGTGTTTAACATTTAAGTGGGATGCATTTAACTTAGATGCATTTATGATGCATTTATCTTCACAATAAAGATTATTCAGATTCTGATTCTGATTCGGAACTTTAAAATGAAAGGTTGTAACCTTTCATCTTTTTACCACCTAAGAAAGTGCTACTGTAGCTTTTATTGTTAAACAAATCAAACTAACCCCTTTTGGGTTTAAAACAAAACATCTACTTTCTCAAAGAATTACTTGTAACATTTTAATTAATTAAAAACAACTATGTTTTCATGAAACAAAAATCTAATTTTCGATACAAAATGGTTTAGCTATTCATTGAGTTTGTATACCAAAACCAAGTTTATGTCTTAAAAATAAACCTGTATATAAATTAGCTACCACAGACCCGTCACGAACCTAACGTGGTTCCCTAGATAGTTGACAGACTAGATTACGACGGCCTAACTAAGTTCTGGCGGGGGTAGTAATCCCTTTAGGGGTGGGTGCAAGGAAATGCTCGAGGCGTTGCGCTATCTTGAGATGAGTTTGTTATATCATGTACTAGGTGTGGGCGACTTTGTGCGCATAAAATAGTGACTTACTAGACTGTATTAATTACTTATGCCCTGTTCCAATATTTAACGATTCGTTATGTGTCTAAAATGACTATCCGTTTTTCTCCAACCGAGTACGAGTCGTTAATTCTAATTTCAAATTTACTTTCCATATCAGCTGTCATCAGTCGTTCGTCTTGACTACGAGTCGTTAATTCTAATTTCAAATTTACTTTCCATATCAGCTGTCATCAGTCGTTCGTCTTGACTACGAGTCGTTAATTCTAATTTCAAATTTACTTTCCATATCAGCTGTCATCAGTCGTTCGTCTTGACTACGAGTCGTTAATTCTAATTTCAAATTCACTTTCCATATCAGCTGTCATCAGTCGTTCGTCTTGACTACGAGTCGTTAATTCTAATTTCAAATTTACTTTCCATATCAGCTGTCATCAGTCGTTCGTCTTGACTACGAGTCGTTAATTCTAATTTCAAATTTACTTTCCATATCAGCTGTCATCAGTCGTTCGTCTTGACTACGAGTCGTTAATTCTAAATTCAAATTACTTTCCATATCAGCTGTCATCAGTCGTTCGTCTTGACTACGAGTCGTTAATTCTAATTTCAAATTCACTTTCCATATCAGCTGTCATCAGTCGTTCATCTTGACTACGAGTCGTTAATTCTAAATTCAAATTTACTTTCCATATCAGCTGTCATCAGTCGTTCGTCTTGACTACGAGTCGTTAATTCTAAATTCAAATTTACTTTCCATATCAGCTGTCATCAGTCGTTCATCTTGACTACGAGTCGTTAATTCTAAATTCAAATTACTTTCCATATCAGCTGTCATCAGTCGTTCGTCTTGACTACGAGTCGTTAATTCTAATTTCAAATTCACTTTCCATATCAGCTGTCATCAGTCGTTCATCTTGACTACGAGTCGTTAATTCTAAATTCAAATTTACTTTCCATATCAGCTGTCATCAGTCGTTCGTCTTGACTACGAGTCGTTAATTCTAAATTCAAATTTACTTTCCATATCAGCTGTCATCAGTCGTTCATCTTGACTACGAGTCGTTAATTCTAAATTCAAATTTACTTTCCATATCAGCTGTCATCAGTCGTTCGTCTTGACTACGAGTCGTTAATTATAATTTCAAATTTACTTTCCATATCAGCTGTCATCAGTCGTTCGTCTTGACTACGAGTCGTTAATTCTAATTTCAAATTAACTTTCCATATCAGCTGTCATCAGTCGTTCGTCTTGACTACGAGTCGTTAATTCTAATTTCAAATTTACTTTCCATATCAGCTGTCATCAGTCGTTCGTCTTGACTACGAGTCGTTAATTCTAATTTCAAATTTACTTTCCATATCAGCTGTCATCAGTCGTTCGTCTTGACTACGAGTCGTTAATTCTAATTTCAAATTTACTTTCCATATCAGCTGTCATCAGTCGTTCGTCTTGACTACGAGTCGTTAATTCTAATTTCAAATTTACTTTCCATATCAGCTGTCATCAGTCGTTCGTCTTGACTACGAGTCGTTAATTCTAATTTCAAATTTACTTTCCATATCAGCTGTCATCAGTCGTTCGTCTTGACTACGAGTCGTTAATTCTAAATTCAAATTACTTTCCATATCAGCTGTCATCAGTCGTTCGTCTTGACTACGAGTCGTTAATTCTAGTTTCAAATTTACTTTCCATATCAGCTGTCATCAGTCGTCAGTCGGTCGTTTTTAGTATACGCCTCGTTTAATTTATTACTATTGGTAACTAGAACAAATCTTTTATCAAATATTCAAACCGGGAAATAGACTACTTTCGGTATTAAAACGAAACGTAAGTATAAATACTTTGATTAGGTATTAAGTTTAAGAGAGGCAGGGCAAAGCGATTTATCGCTCGAACTGGAGCAGCCCGACTGGTGAAATACCTCCACCTTACAGAAGACCGCAGCCAAATAACAATCACTCCGGTGGTGTTGTGTTCCTGCGTGTGAGTAAGGTTTCCAGAGCTCTTGGGGGGTACTGCATTAGTAGCAGGGGTCGAGCCTTCAAGGTAAGGGCGACAAGTCTAGTAACAGTTTTACTATGCTATACTTTTCGCCCTTAAGCTAGGAACTCATAACCACTTAACATCAGGTGGGATGAGGTCAATCTTGAAGTGCATTACAAAAAAAAAAAGTATAGCACTGCAAACAGTTAAAATATAACTTCGAAAATCACAGAACTTTCTGGTTTTTTTATTAAATTGTATTATTAAGGCACTTTTCTTTTATGTTTTGCGGCACTTATAATTTCTTCAAATTTCTTATGTTTGTATATCCTGCAAATGGATACAGGAAATATATAAATATATTTAAGATATAAATATGTAATATATATATATATATATAAAGACTATAACATTATTACTTTAGAACTTTCTGGTTTAAGACATTTATTTCTCAAAAGAATTACAATACTTATTCACTTACCTACATGAGAAATGTTACAACAGCACAACAAATTGCGATGTACAAACAAAGTGAAGAACATTAACAATTAACAAAAACAATAATAGGAGAAGGTAGGTACACAATTACAAATATATATATATATATTTTTATATTGCACTTCAAGATTGACCTCATCCCACCTGATGTTAAGTGGTAACGAGGTCCTAGCTTAAGGGTGATAAGTACAGCATAATTATTCTGTTACTGGACTTATCGCCCTTACCTTGAAGGCTTGACCCCTGCTTCTAACGCAGCACCCCCCAGGAGCTCTAAAAACCTTACTCACACGCAGAAACATAACAACACAGAAGTGATTGTTATTGGGTGCAGTCTTCTGTAAGGTGGAGGTTTTTCACCAGTCGGGCTGCTCCAGTTCGAGCGATAAATCGCTATGCCCTACCTCTCTTAAACTTTTAACCGCTGGTTGTAAACACTTTTACCGACCGCGATGAGTGGCTTGGCACGGTCATGCGCTGAACCAAAGAAACTGGAAGCGAGATGCATCTTTGTACTGGGTGTAGTTTTATCGGCTATGTATCGTAATGTAAAATATTACTAGGTTATTTCAATAGCTATAACTTTACGAGAAACTTCCAATCCCCATTTACTCTAGTTGGGCCTTGGGGATGATTTTCGAAAAAACTATTTTACATGTATTTCATGTTTTTTTATGAATGACTTTCATACTGAATTTCATTGGAATATTTTCAAAAATGGAAACGAAAATTTTCACATTAACCCCTGTTTTACCCTCGGTCGTAAAGGAATGTCAGTGCAAAATTTCTTCTTACTTACACTATTACACTTCAAGATTGACCTCTTCCCACCTTATGTTAAGTGGTAATGAGGTCCTAGCTTAAGCGTGACAAGAACAGCATAATAAAGCTGTAACTGGACTTGTCGCCCTTACCTTGAAGGCTTGCTATTAATGTAGCACCCCCAGAAGCTCTGTAAACCTTACTCACACGCAGGAACACAACAACACAGAAGTGATTGTTATTCGGCTGCGGTCTTCTGTAAGGTGAAGGTATTTCACCAATCGGGCTGCTCCAGTTCGAGCGATAAATCGCTATGCCCTACCTCCCTTAAAAATCTAAAATATAAACACTAATATCAGGTGTCTTTTAGGTTTTAATATTATTTACCACTGTTTCTCATAATGGTAAGCCAATGAATTAATAAAATACCACCTATTTGCAAATGGATTAAGGTTCAAATTTGAGTACTGAGGCTATGACTTATACCATCCAATCCAGGGCGTTAAAATAGTTAACGTTCATTAAACATCGCGCCCAAGTTTTGCTGCTGGGACGCAATCTCAATTTGAACTTTATACAATTAATATTAGATTCAAAATTGACCGAAATAAGTTTCGTGTTAGGCCTCGGTAGAGTGTTAATTTTAATGCGTGGATTATACATAACTAACTGTTTGCCGCGACTTCGTCCACGTTATACATATAGGGAAAGAAAGTTATCTTATATGTTAATCATGTATCTGTCTCTTTTTACCAAATTTCATCCAAATGACTTAAGTTTACTAAATTTCTTTCTTTCTTTCTTTTAAATCTGTAAAGTAGCTTTAATGTGAAAAAATAACGAACATAAATAAATAAATATTGGACAACATCACATACATTGCTTTGATTCTGTGGTAAGTAGCTAAAGCACTTGTGTTACAGAAATAAGAAACAACGACGGTACCACAACACCCAGACCCGAGACAATACAGAAAAGTTCGTTTCCCATATTGACCCGACCGGGGATCGAACCCGGAACCTCAGAGATGGCGCGGACGCCAAAGTCCGGCACGCTCGCCTCTCGGCTACGGAGGTCGTCAAATACATCTAGACATTAATATTTTGCTCGGAATTAATATTTCTAGCGACCCGTTCTGGATTCGCACTGATGCAATGTAAATACTTAGAAATGTTGGCTTTTCTTTTCTATATTGCAAATAAAAACCTTCCTCTTGAATTGTACTATATAATAAATAGAACGGCATAAAAATCCGTTGCGTGGTTTTAATGATCTGAGCATACATAGGGATATACTGTAAAAGCGACTTTGTTTTATACTATGTAGTGAATTTAAGTTTCTGGCTATTAATTTAATCCGAAAAAATTGATCCAAACTTTTTCACATCACATCTCAACTTGTTTTGAAATGGTCAATATTATTTGATAATAATTATTGTAAAATAATTACATAAATTACCAATAGAGGCGCTGGAAGCGCTTTGTTTATGTGTCAAAATGGCGACTGCTAGCAATAATTTTGTTTCTTGCAGTAAAAAAGTGAACAATTCAATAATAAATGAGGACGAAAGTGAAAATAAGAGAGTTTAAAGGTTATAATAAATGTAGGTATGTTAAACCGAGAGAACAATAAAAAAGTTCGTAACTTAGTCTACATTTTTATCAAATATTTTGTGGATAGGTATACATTTTTACGGCCAAACGTGGATGGAAAAATCGTGAAATGTTCAGGATTTGACCAACCACCTTTTTTTTTTGAGAGAGGGAAAATGCCTTTGCGCTCCTTACCACTGCCATGGGGACGACAGTCGACAGACAGACAGAATACCCGAACTAAAAACCCTCCCCACCTTCTCATCGCCTATTGACGGCGCCATGGGATATCGGGCGACCCATGACTGCCACAGCGACCAACCTTTTTTTTTTTTTTTTTAAGGGGGAGAGAATGCCTTCTTTTCGCACCATATCGCTGCCGTGGGGACGGCTTAAATAAGTTTGACTAGGTCATTGGCAGTCATTGAAGTTGTGAAGTCAGTGAAGGCAAATGCCCAAATCATGAACTTCATGAAATTCTCGAACATTTCATGATATGGTCAATTAAATAAATATAATATATAAATATATTGGACAACATCACATACATTGCTCTGATTCTGTGGTAAGTAGCACTTGTGTTACAGAAATCAGAAACAACGGCGGTACCACAACACTCGGACCAGAGACAATACAGAAAAGTTCGTTTCCCATATTGACCCGACCGAGGATCGAACCGGGAACCTCAGAGATGGCGCGGACGCCAAAGTCCGGCACGCTCGCCTCTCGGCTACGGAGGTCGTCAAATTCAACAATATGGTCACGTCATACACAAACTAAAACTAATTTAGTCACAGTAACGCTTGCAGAGAATACATGAATGCTGTAGTTGGCACCTTGCCTGTACCGCCTGTTGTCGGAGTGACACACTTTGGAGGAGGCTGCAAATATTTGACGGGAGAATATTACGTGGAGACGTTTAAAGGCGCGGACTTGAGTCAATGAAACGACAGACAGATCGATTTGTTAATATAATAAATAATAAATAAATAAATATTGGACAACATCACATACATTGCTCTGATTCTGTGGTAAGTAGCTAAAGCACTTGTGTTACAGAAATCAGAAACAACGACGGTACCACAACACCCAGACCCGAGACAATACAGAAAAGTTCGTTTTCCATATTGACCCGACCGGGGATCGAACCCGGAACCTCTGAGATGGCGCGACGCCAAAGTCCGGCATGCTCGCCTCTCGGCCACGGATAGACCTACAACCTCTACTGGAAATAGAAAAGATAAATAAATATTAGTTTTAGGGAGGATTACGAAAGGAAGACACTGGAAAATATACAGGTAGAGAGGTAGGGCATAGCGATTTATCGCTCGAACGGGAGCAGCCCGACTGGTTAAATACTTCCACCTTACAGAAAACCTCAGCCAAATGACAATCACTTCTATATTGTTTTCAGGTATTAATTTATTGAAAAATTTACAGAAATTGGTTTTACAGACATAATTAAGTACAATGAAAATATTAAAAAAAAAAAGCAAAGGGAATACCTACCTATATACAAAATATTTACAAAAGATAGTCCGCTCCAGTGTTTAGGGTGCCCAGAATGCTAGCAACATTTCCTCTTTGAATGGCCAGACTTAAACGTTGGCCGAGGTATTTACCAGCATTCTGGTCACCAGAAACCTCTACGAGGCGAGTGGACAATTCTTTGTCCCGGCCTCTGGACCCCACGGCCCCAAAGTCTCCACTCCAAATGGGGCGAACCGATAGCAGCTGTCGAGGCCCGAGTGCTTCAAACGTTTACGGGTCTCCGCCGCGGCAGCGGCGGCCCCCGCGCTCCAATTTTCAATTTTCTGTATTGTTATGTTCCTGCGTGTGAGTAAGGTTTATCTGGAAAGGTTGTTTCCCTGTTAGGTTGATCCCAATAAGATAAGCCACCTTTGCTAAAATCAAACTCAAATATTTCTTTATTCAAATAGGTTACATTATAACACCTATGAATCATCATTGAACATAATGCAAAGTAATAATACTTACTGCCGGTCAGGAACCTATATCTACCAAAAAAAACCGGTAAGAAACTCAGTAGATTCGTTACAGTAGCAGCATTTTTTTATTTATTTAAAAATTTATTGCACTAAATAACAAGTACGAAAGGCGGACTTAATGCTAGAAGCATCCTCTACCAGTCAACCGTGTTGGGTTAGGCAGATAGTTCGTTTTTGAGTGCGGTAACAGTAAAAATGTGGGTATGGATTACAACAAAATGAATAATAATAAATAGCAATAAATTAAACACTAAACATCTTACTTATTTCTAGGTGTAGCTCACTTTAGACCGAGTCATATAGTTTTGTTTTGATGGGTGAAACAATTCAGTACTTAAGTAAGTATTTACTTACGAGAGGTAAGTTGGAGCAGACCAGCCTCCAAAGGTGGCACCTATTCACAAGCATGACGTATGTGCCAGCCATCGCTTCTTCTGTCTTCTATCGGGTCGGTATTATTGTTATTTAACTTTATACTACTAGCAACTAAAGATATTTATTTATTTTATTTTATTTAAAAACTTTATTGCGCAAAAAAAAGTACAACAGGTGGACTTAATGCATATAAAATATGAAGCTATACTTATATTTACATAATGAGCATATATATACATAAGTAAATAATACCACATAAAAATATAAAATAAATAATAACTATATAAAAAGATACAGTAATTTAAAGGATTTCTTCTACGAGTATTTACTTTGTGTGAAATGGAATCGGTTGGAATTCAGTGAAATCCAAAACTCGTCCGTTTAATTCGAAGTGAATTCCAGAAACAACTCTAAACTTCCAAACTCATTCCAGAATGCAGACAAGACTGTTTAGTTTCGTCCGTTTAAAGTGAATATTGTGTGTCCTAGGTTTAGTTACACTCGTGAGAACACTTTTGATACTGGAAAACTTAGATTTTGATTCTTAAAGGAGAATTGTTCAAATAGATGATATTTATATCGGTCTATCAAAAACGTAAGTCTTTTCTAACAATAAACAGAACCTATGTAAGTCTAGGCAAATGTCGCTTTTCAATGGTGAAATAATTTTTGAAATTATATTTTCTGTTAAATTGACCTCTTAGCCTCCGGTTATACAACAAAAAAATATATCGCCCAAGATAACTTGCGGTTAACACAGAATAGCGGCACGCACGATACGTGAAGGTCGTGGGTTCGAGCCTCACAAAGCAAGAAGCCAAGAAATTATTATTCTATTGAGTAGATCATTTCTTTGATTATTTGATACAAGACACCTTTTAAAATCTTGCAGAAGAATTTTTGGAATCGATAATGTATGTTATTTTTTAGAAACATAAGAAAGGTCAAAGTCTAAATAGTAACGGTGACTGTACCTATTTGGCCAATTCGCCATTTTGTGATGGCAACCATCTTGGATAAGAAAACTGTCCTTGTCTGTCAACTATAATAGTTCTACTGAAGCCCTTTTATTTTAAAGCTGCTTACAAGCAACATTTTTATTGATACTGTCAATTTTATCGATAGTTTATTCTTTTCAATTAAAAAATACTATCAAAAAATAAATAAATAAATAAATAAATATTGGACAACATCACATTCATTGCTCTGATTCTGTGGTAAGTTGCTTAAGCACTTGTGTTACAGAAATCAGAAACAACGACGGTACCACAACACCCAGACCCGAGACAATATGGAAAAGTACGTTTCCCATATTGACCCGACCGGGGATCGAACCCGGAACCTCAGAGATGGCGCTTGCTAAAGTCAGGCCCGCTCGCCTCTCGGCTACGGAGGTCAAAAATCGATTATATTTCAATAATATCAATTGTTTTTTCTATTGACAATTTGTAAAGCTACTACAAATGGTAAGAAAACCGTTTGTCGTTCTTGACTAAGCCTAAAGAGTTGGCCGCGCGCCAACTAATATCGAGAAGTAGTCGCCTGTACTTTGGAATTAATTGAGAACTTGGATGCATCTGGAATATATTCCAAATTTAACTGTTTACTTAGACTTATTCGTCAACTGGCGAGTTTGCGTTTAGACACGAGATTACACATCTGCGCGAATCAAATAATAAATAATCATAAAAAATAAATAAATATTGCACAAAAGTACATACATTAAGTAGCTTAAGGACTTGTGTTAGATATCAGACACAAATACGGTACCACAACACCCAGCCCCGAGACAATATAGGAAAGTTCGTTTTCCGTATTGACTCGGCTATCTACCTCTGGACTACTCGCCGCTCGGCTACGGAGGTCGTCAAAGTCAAAAAAAAATTGTCAAATAGTCAATCAAAATGCATTATGCTTACCACATAATTTTGTTGAATTAAATAAATAAATAAATATTGGACAACATCACACACATTGCTCTGATTCTGTGGTAAGTAGCTTAAGCACTTGTGTTACAGAAATCAGAAACAACGTCGGTACCACAACACCCAGACCCGAGACAATATGGAAAAGTTCGTTTCCCATATTGACCCGACCGGGGATCGAACCCGGAACCTCAAGAGATGGCGCTCGCCAAAGTCAGGCCCGCTCGCCTCTCGGCTACGGAGGTCGTCATACTTTTTATATATATACATTATTATACACTATTTGAAACATTTTATTATTCCAACACCTGTTTTTGTGAGAGGATGTCTTAAATTATACAAATAATTCATATTTTCTAGCGACGCCGAAATAACAGTTCGAGTAAACTTTATCCGTTAGTAAGCTTCATATGCATATGACAAAGGAATTTACATACTGTATGCATAACTAGACGAAATTTTTCGTACAAATGTTAGTAGGTTGCAATTTCTTAGGTAAAGTTTTTGTTTTCTTGTAAGTAGTTGTAAACTGTATGTATTGTTTTGTTATTTTTCATATTAATTATTGCACTCAAATGGTTCGGGTTATTAAGTAAGCATAAAAGTTTTTTCGAAAAGCAGAGGGCACTTACCGTAGTCTAACTGTTGATACAGCGGAAAAATTCCATCGCCTACGATAACTTGCCAGTTGGAAGAGCAGCATCAGTGGTTTAGGCATGAAAGTCGGACAGATAAACAGACAGACAGAGTTACTATCGCACTTTTATCATTAGTATGGATTATTTTTATTTAAGATGTTTCATAAATGCTATCGACTGTACTTAAAACAAATGGCTGAAACACTGGTCCGAACATGAAATGTCCATTAATTAAACGCTATCAGGGTTATCCGGTGAAAATATGTGTAAAATGTTACTGCAAACATTCGAAATGATAACCGCAACTGTGATGAAATGAAAACGAATTACGGAAATACAAAACTCGTGAGTGGGTGATATGGGATCATGTGTCACTGTCAACGTGGTTTAATTAACTGTTGGTTTATTTTAAACGAAACGGCAATAATTGCGGTTGGGTAATGGTAGAAGGTATCTGGACGACCTCCGTAGCCGAGAGCGTGACGGACTTTGGCGTCACGTCATCTCTTGAGGTCCCGGGTTCGATCCCCGATCGGATCAATGTAGGAAACTAACTTTTCTTTATTGTGTCTGGTCTGGCTAAATTAAATGAACTTAACAATGCCGTGTAGCATGCATAATACTTTCCCCAACCTCCTTAACTTGCATCTAAAGCACCAATTTCAGATGAACTCCAAACTGAAACTGCGGTCGCCGCTCAGTCTGAAACTAATCGTAAACTCGCTGTTTGTGAATAGAGTTGTTTTGCAGTCGGCTATTGCAACTTTCGATAGTTCTCTGTCAAACTCATGTGTAAGCTTTGTGAATTCTTCGCCCTATTATTTTTGACGACCTCCGCCGATAGGCGAGCGAGCCGGACTTTGGCCTCGCGCTAAATCTGAGGTCCCGGGTTCGATCCCCGGTCAGGTCAATGTAGAAAACGAACTTTTCTACTATATATATATTTATAGACTCAATCTATTCGAAACCTTTATTTACCGAGAAAATACCGGTAAGAAACTCAGCAGATTAGTTACAGTAGCAATATTGTACTTACAGCTATGTGAACTGTGTAGATCACTTAGTACCTAGTCATATAGTTTTGTTTTGATGAGTGAAGAAACACTAAGTATTGATTTTTGCGAGGTAAGCTGGAGCAGTACTCAAAGGTGGAAGAAATTTTAGAAACAGCCCAGTCTTCAATTAATTCCAGGCAACTTCACTTTGTTATTAGCTGGCGAGCTACCAACAACTTGGAACGGCCATCGAGGGCCATTCTAGCCCACTGAGGGCCATTGAGGACCACCGCTTGGGTACTAAAAGTACTAGAGGATGAAATGGGACCGTTTTTGCTACTTCAGCCGTTAAAACTGTTTATTGCAAGTTTGTTTTGAAATGGTTTATTTGCAGGAAGTTTTTCCGGTACAAAAAACGCGTAGGTAATTGATTTTTTAAGTTGTTTTTAGTATCAAATTTGCTTGCCAAATTATGATGAATGAAATGTTTGTATATTTAAAAGGCAAAATAATGTTATCTCTTGATTTTTTATCGGTTACATTTCGTAATTAAACTACATATAAATTTAATGACGGATTACAAATGACGCACGGTTTAAGCCACACATTTTAAAAACCCCAAAGTTGGAGAATGAGTTTACTGTATGACGCGAGCATATGATAAGGAAGGATTTTCTGAAATTGTGTTCCTAAGGAGATAAAAAGAGGGGAGTGGGGGGGAGGGGGTAGACGTTATTTCTTGGTTCAATCAACCTACTTCAATTTGTTTTTGTAAATTTTTGATAAAAACGATCTCTGTCGTTAAAACTATAAGTTAGCTACTGCTACTGTAACTAATCTCCTGAGTTTCTTACCGGTGTCTTCTTGGTAGGTGTTGATTCCAATACTGCAGTAGAATCACTTTGCATTGTATTCAAAAATATTACTTGAATAAAGAAAATATTGCATTGATTGGTTGATAACCCTGTTCCGTATTATATTGAAAACACCCCTTATGAGATTAAAAAGAGGTCGAAAGCTATTTTGATTATAATTATTCTGTTGGAAACTTATTTTTTGCAAAGTAATATATTTCTTCAATGTTTTGTATAAACATGAACTTTAAGTGTTGGGTAAAAATCTTGTTTTCTTTTTACATGACATGTAATATTCATTCTGAAGCGATTTTAACTTTAGCCCAATTCGCAGTAAACCGACTTGATCCTTATTTGTTTGACAATATTACCAAAATGCGACCATAAAGAAAATTAGCCATGAAACTGGTTTAATATTATGTTTAAGTAAGAAATAGGTATAAGATTTTTTATTGTTTTTTATGGGACGACAATTTTTGACCCGAATTTATTTAAGTTACTGAAGAAGTTTCAAGATATTTTAACTCTCTCTTTATGATATAGGATGGGTGAAGGTTGTCTGGAAGAGGTTGCTTTTTAGCAATAAGATCGCCTTAATTGTACTATAGTATGTTTTATATAAAGCGATTTGTTACCATGACGTATTGACAACACAAAAGTTTGAAACTAACTTTTTTTCAGTAGAAATTCGCTTTACCTTAAACAGAAAAATAATGAAAAAGAGATGTGAGAGAAGCCCTTTTATTTGATACGACGGGGGCCATCTTGGATTTTAAATTTGTTATTATGAACAGGTATATTATGCGAGTTAAGCCCTTTTATATATATACCCATGTTCTGGCAGTTGTGTTAAAACATGCAATCAATAATTTTGTGACGGCGGCCATCTTGGATCGATTTCAAACGACTTATTAATCTTTCAAACAAAAAAAACGAAATTGGTTATTTCGTTCAGGAGCTATGATGCCAATAGACAGATACACACACACAGACTCAAACTTATAACACACCGTCGTTTTTGCGTCGGAGTTTAAAAATGAATGAACTATAAGTTTGAACGAACCACTTGGTTTTTCAACTCTCTGAAAGCATTTAAACTAAAGTTGCCTTTAGGAAACGGACGCTCATTGATGCAAGCACAAGCCAAACAGCTGAATCTGGAGTATTGTAAGTAGTGTTGCCCAGTTGTCGATAAATTGGAAGTGTCATGAACTATCGATATCGCAAATGAAGTACCAAAAGTTCATCTTAAATCATTTACTATTGGACATCCGACCAGAGACAAATCAAATCTATATATTAAAAGTAAGTTGTGTTAGTTACACTATTTATAACTCAAAAACAGCTGAACTGATTTCGCTGAAAATTGGTCAGGACGTAGCTTAGAACCAGGAAAAGAACATAGAATACTTTTTATCACGTTTCCGTGAGACGTGAAATAAACCGTGGTATACAAAACGCAAATCATATGGAATAACAAAACGAAAATGACAGTTAAACGTAATGTAGTCTATGGTTAGGTGCTTCACTAAAGAGTGGATGGAACCCACTAAAACACGTGGCTAATAGAGAATCATTAAATACTTGCTTTTTTAATTTACCTTACTTACTTATCCGAACAAAATATTGACTTTGATAAAATTCAAAGTCTGCTCATTTAAGTATTCCATCTAAGGCGGAACAAAGTTCGCCGGGACCGCTAGTTATTTATAAAAAAAAGTAGGTACACATGTACCATTTGGCACAATTATGCTTTCATTTGTGTTAGACCGTGAACCCGCAGACAAACTATGTGTACAGTTTTTTGGAGCTCTGCCTTTTTTATAAAGTTATTTGTTTTGTTTAATAAATAAATAAATAATAAAGAAAAATCATTGGTTCCAATATTTTATGATTCATAATGACTATCCGTTTTTCTATGAGTCATTAATTTAATTTCAAATTTACTTTCTATAGCTTTCATTAGTCGTCCGTCAGCCGGTTTTAACTTACGCCTCGTTTAATTTGTTCTTAACCGTAAATAGAACGACTTGTTTTTCAAATATCGAAACTGGGCATTAATCGACAGTTTGCGAATCGTTGCCGATAGTTTGTAAGCTTTGCACTTCACATTAATGTAACAGGAGGCTTGACTCGCTCCAGCTGCGTTTTGCGCAGCGGGGCTGCTTGACGGTAGGCGATGTGGGGGAGCCTGTGTACAATTCGCAAGGGACCCCAACTCCCCACAACTGCTTACGCTGGCCACCGAGGGGGTTTCAGTCAGTGCGAGCCCGATACACCACTCTCTGTACCCCGCTGAGAGTGACGGTGCGGCAGGCATTTCCCCTCGACAAAAAAAGGGCTGTCAGTTTTAGATATAAATAAATTAAAAAAACGATATTTTGGACTGTTATTAGATAACTATAGACTAGAAAGAGAGTACATAACTTAAGAAACACTCATCTCAACTCAGCAGAAAGCAGCATCAACCAATTTTAGATTTACATTTGTGTCTGTATATATTACACTAGCGGCCGCCCGCGACTTCGTCCGCGTGGATTTCGGTTTCCATACAAACTTTCACCCCCCTTTTCAACCCCTAACAACCCTTTTTTGGCATTAAAAAGTAGCCTGTCCTTTCTCAGGTTCTATAATATATGTGTACCTAATTTCATTTAAATCGGTTCAGTAGTTTCGGCGTGAAAGCCGGACAGACAGACAGACATAATTACTTTCGCATTTATAATTTATTATATAGCCTAAAGCCTTCCTCGATAAATGGTCTATTCAACACAAAAATAATTTTTCAATTCGAACCAGTCGTTCCTGAGATTAGCGCGTTCAAACAAACAAACAAACAAACTCTTCAGCTTTATAATATTAGTATAGACTATTGTTATACCATTGTTCTTATTGAAAGAAGGAGTAGAAATAAAAAAATACATTTATTGATAATCACACAATTACCAACCGTACATGATACAAGACAGTCTACATAAAATCCCCGCAGAGAGTGATGGTGCGGTAGGTATTTCCCCCTAGAGAAAAAAATAGGCGATGGTAGATTCAACTTTTATAATTAGTTACTACAAGAAATAATATATAAATCAAATATTGAACAACATCACATACATTGTTCTGATTATGTGGTAAGTAGCTCAAGCACTTGTGTTACAGAAATCAGAAACAACGACGGCACTACAACACCCAGATCCGAGACAATGTAAAAAAGTTCGTTTTCCATATTAACACGACTGGAGATCGAACCCGGGCCAAAGTCCGGCCCACTCGCCTCTCGGCTACGGAGGTCATCAAAAAAAGAATAGAGCGGAGAAGTCACAAAGCTTACACATGAGTTTGACACAGATCTATCGAAAGTTGCAATAGGCGACCGCCAAACAACTCTATTCACAAGCAGCGAGTTTACAATTAGTTCCAGACTGAGCGGCGACCGCAGTTTCAGTTTGGAGTTGATCTGAAATTGGTGCTTTTAATGCAAGTTAAGGAGATTGGGGATAGTATTATAAATGCTACACGGAATTGTGAAGTTCATTCGTTGTAGCAATCAAATATACTTACTTGTGTTTATACACGCAAAAATTACAAAAAAAAAATTAGTAACGCATAATGATGACGACCTCGGTGGCGCAGCGGCTAAGGTAGGTGGCCAAAGCGCGAAAGGTCCCGGGTTCGATTCCCGGTCGTGTCAATTTGGAAAACGAACTTTTCTAAATTGACTTGGGTCTGGGTGTGCTGGGATGACGCCCCCAGTTAATATCCGTCGTCTGGTACTCATAGTACAAGGGAAAACCTTAGTTTGAGACCAGAAGATTCGTGTGATTGTCTGGCGCATTTATTTTATTTATTTAATATGAACACATTTTAATATACATAATTAAATTAATATAAGGCTTGAGATTGCTGTGCCCTCCCAGGGACATTACATATATACTATCTATTGTTATGGGGCTCTGCAGCAGATATCCAGACAATTTTTGTACTGCAAAAAAGAGCCATACGCTTTATTTACGACCTTAGACCACGTGACTCACTGAGGGAATTTTTTAAAGAAATTAATATTTTAACAATAGCGTCTCAGTACATTTTCGACTGTATTTTGTATGTACGAAAAAACTATACGCTTCTTCCTAAAAAATCAGATACCCATAGATTTAATACAAGAAATAAACAAAAGCTTGCCGTCCCAAAACTCAGACTTCATAAAAGTAGTAATTCCTTCATGGGGATAAGTATAAAAATATTTAATAAGTTACCACAAAGCATTATTGACTTGCCCATGCATAGATTTAAGACTCCAATTAAAACATGGCTTATCAAAAAGGCTTATTACACTGTACAAGATTTTTTTAATGATAAAAATATGTGGAATTGTTAAAATGTCCATCTGCACCTAGATAATTTATATTATTAATTCAAATATTTTAATGTCCAATTGTGATGTTTGTAATTTATTTTAAAAGAGGATATCTGTTGAGTTTGTTGCGGCGCTTCTTCTCAACAGAACCAACGTCGAGGCGCTGGTAGGAAAAAATAATTGACGTGCAAAAGAATTTATTGTAAATCCACTTGCAGAAATAAATCATTTCATTTCATTTCATTTCATACCTTAATTTATGTACCACCTTTGTAAATTGTAATGTGACATGCAATAAACGAATTGAATTGAATTGAATTGAAGAGTTTTTTTGTTTGATGAACGCACTTTTCTCAAAAACTACGAATTCTAATTGAAAAAATATTTTTGTGAAATATTATGGTTGAATATATTTGAAAATACATTACTCTTTTTTTATTAGTAAGTAGCTAAAATGTCACACTGGCCTAGCATACGCAACGTGACTAAATTTTATCGCGCTCTTAACAAATGTCAAAGTCAAAGTCAAAATCAATATTTTTTTATTTACATAGATTACATTAGTAATACTTGTGAATAGTCTCTATATAAAGCAAATGAAGCTACCTCCGGTTCGGAACCTATAACTAAAGAGAAGATACCGGCAAGAAACTCAGTAGTTTTTTTACAAATGAACGCTACACTTATTACTAATTTTGCACTAAGACACACAGTTAGTTTGTCAATTGTAAAATAAATATTTTAAATCCATTAATAAAAAAAAACATAATAATAATAATAAAGCAAAGGTATTTGTAAATTAAATTAACTGTTTGACTCACATGCGTCATCGAGGCAAATCGATTGTAGTCAGTACGTTAGCTGTTGATTGGCTGAAAATACGAGTGCGGTAGCCAATCAAAACTTATATCGTCTCATGCGATAAATCTCACGTATTGCGTATGCTAGGCCTGACAGAAACTAGAAAAACGCCAGCTCCACACCTCGACCTCCGTAGCCGAGAGGCGATCGTGCCGGACTTTGGCGTCGCGTCATCTCTGAGGTTCCGGGTTCGATCCCCGATCGGGACAATATGGAAAATGAACTATATTGTCTCGGGTCTGGGTGTTGTGGTACCGTCGTTGTTTCTGATTTCTCTAACACAAGTACTTTAGCTACTTACCACAGAATCAAAGCAATCTATGTGATGTTGACCACAACTCTCACCCGAGACAATGTACCTTGTTTGAATCTTTATCGATATAATTGTCTTAAATGGCCAATTTACCCACAATATCGAAGTTAGCCAGTTGTCAGATATCTAGGTCATTCTCAAACTGTCGCGAATTAATTTGCAAGCTTCAGCCCGCTCGGTGCTTGTCCATTTAATTCGAAGTTCGGTGTTGCTGAAGAGCGTACAACGGCTCCTATTTGGCTCCTGTTCAACTAATTATGGCTTATCTATGCTCTTATCTATGAGAAATAGATTGAGTTTTAAGATATGCATGGTACTCCACTTCTAAGGTAATAGAGGGTTTCTTGTTGAAAACGTGTTGAAAAACTTAACTTATTTTTTGCCAGTTTAGTCATCAAAGTAAATAGTAACTTCTATGAAATTAAACAAATATGAATCACTGTAATATTTGTACGTGTATTATTTCAGAAATATGGAATCAAATTGGAATTTTTTTCATACTTATAATTTTTATGACAAGATTTAAAAAAAGGTTATAAAAAAGTTAAAATGTCCTATGGAGGTTTTCAAAAGAAAGAAAATAAAATTATAGACATTAGCAACTCATTATAAACAATATGAACACCCACACACATAACATTTTATGGTCAATCGGTTTCCACCTCAGCAAATGCTGCTCATTATTTCTACCACCACAACAGATAAATCTGGTATCAAAAGTCAAATAGCAAGATTTAAATTTCATTAAATAATTTCGAAACTGATTACTATTCCAAATTCAGCTAAGCTTAACGGGTTTCTTAAGCCAAATTAAATTAATACCCACGTTCCCTAATCCTGTAAACCAGGATCTAATATCATGTATGATATTAATTGTCAAATTACAATGTAGGGTGTTTTATACACTGTAGTAGTAAATTAGTATTCCTTGTGTACTTTGAGCACCATTATGATTTAATTACCGTTATGACACAATAATTTGAATAACACCAAATCAAAAATTAATTCAAGAGGTAGGGCATAGCGATTTATTGCTCGAACTGTGTACCTCCTAAATACCTCCACCTTACAGAAGACCGCAGCCAAATAACAATCACTTCGATGTTGTTGTGTTCCTGCGTGTAAGTAAGGTATCCAGAGCTCCTGGGGGGTGCTACAATAGTAGCTGGGGTCAAGCCTTCAAAGTAAGGGGGACAGGTCCAGTAACAGCTTTATTATGCTGTACTTGTCGCCCTTAAGCTAGGACCTCATTACCACTTAACATCAGGTGGGATGAGGTCAATCTTCAACTGTAATATAAAAAATAAAAAAAGTATTTTTTTCAGGAACGAATGGCCAGCCGCGACTTCCTATGCGTAGACTTTTTCTTTTCTAACATAATATTAACCTATGTTATTTTATATGAATGTCGCTTTCCAATGGTAAAAGAGTTTTTGAAATCGGTGCAATAGTTTTTGAGTTTTTTCATAACAAACAAACACACAGAAATACAAATCTTTTCTCTTTATAACATTAGTGTAGATTTAATTCAAATGACCATTCTAGCATTATTATTTGTGTCGTAATTTTAGGTTCTAGCTGCAACATTTTTCCCAGTTTTAATAATACAAAACAATTGTATGAAAAATAACACTGCTGAGAACAGCTTGAAAAAGTAAAAAAGTAAATCTTAGCTTAAGACAAGCCATGTTAGTCGAAAATGTCACACTTTTTCATATTGTCGAATTCGATTATCCGAAATCGATTCCGTTTTAGACGTTTCATCAAAAATTTACACGCGAACTATTAATATTTTAAAGAAACAAAAAATGTTCATTATTGCAGGAAACGTATAGGCATACGCAATATATCAAATTTCTCTCATGAGATGACAAAAGTTTCAATACTCTTGATTGGCTAAAAGCACTCGCACTCGTATTTTCCAATCAGCAGCTGACGCACTGACTTCAATCGATTTTGACGTTTGTTAAGTGCGCGATAAAATTTAGTCGCGTGTCGCACGCTGGGCATATAAGTCAATGCATCAGAAAAAGTAATTGCACGATAACTTGCGATTAAATCGTTGGAAGAGCAGCACACGCGTTACGTGAAGTACGTGGGTTTGAGCCCCTCACCGCAATGGGAGATGAAATAATTATTTTATTGACTGACGCAGAGTTTCTTTGTTTATTTGATACAACCTTCATACAATAAAATGACAAGTCAAGGTGAAACATAAATGATAATGTCATTGTTCTTGTTTACAGATCTGGTAACATTTTCTCGGTCGACAGACGCGTTGGCGAAAAAATCTCGTAAACAAAATCGTAATTTTTCGTTTACGCTAAAATTATTCAGATTAAACGCCCGATAGTTAGGTTTTGTCTAGACAATAGAGTTGTCAACGAAAGCAATATTATCTATAGTTGACTACAAAATATTGTAACAATATTGATAGTAGGTATTCTATTTTGTTACTATTATCATTCTTGATTATTTTCGTATATTGTAGTGAAGATACCGTTTAGTTTAAAATTGATTTGTACGAAATCCATCTAATATTTAAAAAAAACAATTTTTGTAAGAATGTATATTATAAAGAAACAAAAAAAATTCATCTCCCCTTACGGTGCGGAACTCAAACCCACAACCTTCACGTATCGCGCGTGCTGCTCTTCCAACTGAGCTAACCGCAAGTTATCGTAGGCGATGAAATATCTCTGCTGTATCAACCGTTAGCCTCCGGTAAGTGCCCTCTGCCGAATATGTTTAGAACTACATACTTATCGGCCCGTGGTACATTATTTGCAGAAATGTTTGAAAACCACAGAATCGAAGACACCTTGGCATTTTAATAGACTAATGGAGTTCTGATTCTTTTTAATACTTACAGTTCGCTAATTAAGTGCGGCGTAAAACACTATAAAAATAGAGAATGTAAAGATGTCTCAATTCGTGAATGTCTATGTACGTATATATTCTTTCACGGCAATACCACTAAATGGATTGGGATAAAGTCCAGTTTTTATATATATAGAGTAGAACTAATATACACAGATTTTAAGACTTTCGCGTTCCATTTTAAACATTTAAAATAATTTAGCGGCTCAAAACGCGACACCATTTTTATTTAGTAGTTAATACGAACTACTTACTGCCCGACGTTTCGGTTAGGTTGCACCAACCGTGCTCACGAGTGTCAGCTCGTAAAAACGGTGTCGCGTTTTGACCCGTTAAATTATTTTAAATGTTTAATATATACAGATTATAACGAGAATAACATTGGTATACTTTTCATCCCGAAATAACACGGATAAAGTCGTAAGAAACAGTAAGTATTTAAATAAATAAAAAAGTTGCTTTTCACCCTTATGTCTTGCGCATAAGACTTAGTATCAAATGGCAAGTTACCTTGACGGGGTGACCGTACAAACTATCGATACCTTGTCTACAATTGATATGCATCTCTATTGCATAGGAGATAAAGCCTAGTAATGTGATCTTATTTTCATCGAAACGGTGGCAAGTTTTAGGAGGGAAACAGTATTTTTTTTATAAGTTTTTTGTAAAATAAATTAATAAATATGTTAAAAAAAATAATTACTTTTTTGAAGGGAATAAAAGAAGCACGATTTGTAAAAAAGCTCATTAAAAATGGCGCTTCTAAAAACGATAAATAAACACTGATTGTTAAAAAATTTATAAGTAGATATACTTTATTGCACATAAACGATATAGAAATAGGTTTTCAAGATTAATTATAGTACAATATAGGCGGTCTTATCGCTAGGAAACGATCTCTTCCAGAGGAAAAAAAAGATGGCGAGAAATGGGTACGGCCGTGCAACATAAATAGAGTTTTTATTTTAAAATTAAATTAATTGTAAAACCTAAAAGAAAACTAATTGTACAGTCAAGAGCACATCATTGTAGACACTTGCCGCTCGATATCAGTTCTTATACTTACGGTGACATAAGAACGGTGCGAAGTTTAAACTGTGTAGCGTGACACGCTTTTTTCTGTACATATACATATAGAAAAATCACACTTACATAGAGAAAAAGAGACAATTTTTACTTGACATCAAAAAAGAAGTGTCTCAATTCGACCGTTTGAACTGTTAACTTATTTTACATGAGTTAAAAATATTCGTCTGATGTGGTTCTAATCATCTTCTTTCTTCTAAAATATAAAAATGAATATTTATTTCCCCGGGTCACACCATCACGCCCGAACGGGTTGACCGATTTCACCTTTTTTTGTTGTGTTTGTTTTTGTCAGGAGAATGTTCTAATGAAAGAAAAAATATAAATAACTAGCTGTGCCCGCGACTATGTTCGCGTGGACTACATCCTTTCACGGTCGGTTTTACCCCTTTTCCCCCTAATATTCGGAACAAAAAGTAGTCTATATTTTAATCCAAGTTTCGAGCTATATTTGTGCCAAATGTCATATCTCTAACTTCAAAAATAAACATTGTTCCATACAAACTTTCAAAGGTGGTATAACCCCCATCCCCCCCTTATTTTCTAATAAAAAGTAGCCTATGTCCGTTCTTGAGATTCAACGTATACCTATACCAAATTTCATCAAAATCGGTTGAGAGGTTTAAGCAGGAAAGCGTAACAGACAGACAGACAGACAGAGTTACTTTCGCATTTATAATATTAGTAGGGATTAAATAGTCGTCGTTAAGATAGGTTAACATAAATTGAAAGACTTTCGCGTTCCATTTTAAACATTTAAATAATTTAACGGGTCAAAACGCGTGTCAACCGTGGTCACGAGCTGACTGACTCAGTCAGAAATATTTAGTCACTTTGTCTGCTCCGATATATTTGACGGTGACTGTACTTTACAATATATCTCCCAAACACACCCTCATACTCATCTTTGAAGTTATTTGATCTTGACTTTCCGTAATCTCTTGGAATTTAATCATTTCAGCATCTTCATTATTCGTGCTTGTATCTAAAGTTGTGCTTAGAAGATATTGTTTCTCTGTGGTTAATCGTTTGGGAACCTTATACTTATGTTACCTTTAGGAAAAAGTCGTTTATTAAAGCGAGGTATTTGGAATGTTTAAAGCCTTATTATATATTTGCTTTCGTGTGTTAGAAGAAACAATGTTTAATCTTCATAATTATACTAGCAGTCCCGGCGAATTCGTTTCGCCTTAGAGAATTTTTCCCGCTTTTCTGTTGAAATTTTTTAGGCTATGTCAAATTGGAAGAATGTAGCATTCTATTGGTGAAAGAATTTTTTAAATCGGCCCGGTACTTTTTGAGCCTATTCATTACAAACATACAAAAATAGGTATAAATCTTTCCTCTTTATAATATTAGTGTAGACTAGCTTTTATTTTTTTAGTGACGTGGCAAGGCTTTGACGCACTGTACCGTCGCCTGAGAGATGACGGCGTGTATGAGACTTCTTTGGGCAAGATGAGTGTTCAAATTATTATTGGTTAGTTTTGTGTATAGAAGTTATTGACCAGCATCAGCTCAGATATTATTGAAGTAATGAATGTTCAGATATTAATGGTAACTTGTGGTGTATGGAACTTTTTGACATTTTAACTGTTCAGAAGTATTTGGTCATCTTGTCAGCTCCGATATATCTGACGGCGACTGTACATGTTTTGCTAAGGATATAGATTAAGAATATGTTGCTATATGTGCAGGTAGCTTAGTTAACACGTAATTTTATCTATTGACACAAAAGAGCAGCAGTATTTATTTATTTACAAATTCCATACTAATATAATAAATGCGTAAGTTACTCTGTCTGTCTGTTTGGTTTTCACGCCTAAGCCACTGATTCGACTTTGATGACATTTCGTACAGGTATACGTTGAACCTCTAGAACGAACATATGCTATTTGTTTTGAAAATAAGGGGGGATGGGGGTAAACCACCCTTGAAATATAACCTTTAAATATCGGAAAAAAATTAGGTTAACGATATGAAACTTCAAATATTAGGGGAGATATGGGTAAAACCGACCATGAAAATATATTATATATGGAAAAAAACCGGTAATGCATGCAAACGAAGTTTAGAATAGTTAGTTTTTCAGATTGACCTGACCGGGAACCGAACCCGAAATTGCAGATGGCACGCTTATCTCTTAGCTGAAGATGTTCAGTGGCCATTCCACATTAGAATATAGTAAAATTAGAATAGAATATCTGAGAGGTAAGGCATAGCGAGTTATCGCTTGACCTGGAGCAGCCCGACTGGTAAAATACCTCCGCCTTACAGAATACCGCAGCCAAATAACAATCACTTCTGTGTTGTTGTGTTCCTGCGTGTGAGTAAGGTTTCCAAAGCTCCTGGGGGGTGCTACATTAGTAGCAGGCAAGCCTTCAAGGTAAGGGCAACAAGTCCATTGACAGATTTATTATACTGTACTTGTTGCCATTAAGCTAGGACCTCATTACCACTTAACATCAGGTGGAATGAGGTCAATTTTGAAGTGTAATATAAAAAAAAATCACAGCATATATTTTATGCTACTCAACAGGACATAAAACTCGGTCCACTTCGAATTTCATAAACGCCACTTTAAACTCCCATAAAAGTTTTCACTACATCACACAGTTATGTTCGTAATAACAATTTTGGCTGCTAACATCTTCACTTGTTGATGTTATCCGCATACTGGAACACTGCCAAACCTGCGTTTATAGCATTCAACCCCATACTTATTTCTCCACTTTAGCAGATGGAAGATAAAACATTATCCAGATTTTAGTTCGAACTTAAAGTATGTCGTTCAAACTTCGTCTTATCAAAATATCTTAGTGTCTTAAGATAAGCCTTTGACCAATGTACAGTCGCCGTCAGATATATCGGAGCAGACAAAGTGACCAAATACTTCTGAACAGTTAAAATGTCAAAAAGTTCCATACATCACAAGTTACCATTAATATCTGAACATTTATTACTTCAGTAATATCTGAGCAGATGCCAATAACCTCTGAACACTCATGATGTCAATATGTGTCACGCACGTCATGTGTCTCATTTAGCTACCTGTGTAGATGAGTGTTCAGATATTATGGGTTAGTTGTGTGTATAGAAGTTATTGACTAGCATCTGCTTCGATATTACTGAAGTAGTGAATGTTCAGATATTAGTGGTAACTTGTGATGTATGGAACTTTTTGACATTTTAACTGTTCAGAAGTATTTGGTCACTTTGTCTGCTCCGATATATCTGACGGCGACTGTACTGCAAGTGATAAATAATGTTCACGAAAAACTGGCCAAGTGCGATTAGACTTACCTATGAAGCATTCCGTAACAACAAGTAACATCGTAAGCTTATAATGGAGTTGATTGAATTAAAGGTAAATTGCGGTTTTGTTCACGTGGACTACATCCTTTCATGGTCGGTTTTACCCTTATCTCCCCTAATATTTGAAACAAAAAGTAGTCTATATTTTAATAGAGCTATATTTGTGCCAACTTTCATATCTCTAACTTAAAAAATAAACATTTTCCCATATAAACTTTCAAAGGTGGCATTACCCCCCCTACCCTTACTTTCTAACAAAAAGTAGCCTATGTCCGTTCTTGAGGTTCAACGTATACCTATGCCAAATTTCATCAAAATCGGTTGAGAGGTTTAAGCGGGAAAGCGTAACAGACAGACAGACAGACAGAGTTACTTTCGCATTTATAATATTAGTAGGGATTTAAAAACTTTATTGCACAAATAATTACAACAGGTGGACTTAATGCTAGGGGCATTCTCTACCAGTCAACCCTTGGGTCATGCAGATAGTTTGTATATGGGTGCGGTAATAGTGAACGATTAGTTCACAGCTCAAGAGGTATTAAACAAAAACTACTTACTAGATCTTATTCGAATCAATTTCCGGTGAGAGTTTACATGGTAATTAACATTATTTATACATTTTTTGAGTTTCATCATTATCTTATTTTAAAAGTGACAGGGGTGCGGGGACGCACATTTTTCCACTTTGGAGGTTTTCTCTTGCAAACTATTTAATTTAGAAAAACATTATATAAGAAACCTCCATTTTCATTTAAAATTCATATTATACCCCACATGTATTTGTTTCAAGAGCAAAATATTGAGTTTCAGTTTAAAGTATGGGGAGCCTCTAAAATTTACTGTTTGTTTTTCTATTATTGTGAAAAATCTTAATGCGGTTCACGTCTAAATACCAAGTTCCGACAGTATAGGTCTAATTGTTTCGGAAAAAAGTGTTTGTGACGTACGGATGGACAGACAGACAGACATGACGAGTCCGTAAAGATCCCGTAAGTCGTACTCTTTTCCTTGTAGTCTTGGCATTGATTTTCGTACCAGCTATCATCCATTCCTCAGCACAGTCCTCGACTATCTCAAATGCATCGAAAATGCAATCTTATAAAAAACTCAAGTAAGTAGATTCTTCCTTGCCAGACAAATGGAAGACTGTCTCATCTCCAGCTTAATACATTATGGAAGCAATAACAATGTTCGCCACTTTGGAAAACTTGTTGATAGTCTCTGGCTGGCAGCCAAGTTGGATGTCTCGCTCAAATCATTAAATGCTTCTGTTATTATGTTATAGTGCTGCGGAAGCAACTTACCATGGCAAACATTAATATTTATAAGATGTAAGATAGAGGCATAGCGGAGCAGCCCGATTGGTGAAATACCTCCTGCCTTACAGAAGACCGAAGCCATAAACAATTTCTTCGGAGTTGTTGTGTTCCTACGTGTGAGTTAGGTTTACAGAGCTCCTGGGGGTGATATATTAGTAGCAAGGGTCAAGCCTTCAAGGTAAAGGCGACAGGTCCAGTAACAGGTTTAGTATTTTGCCGACCTACGACATGACCTACAAGTCGACACAAATACAGCGTCAGTTGGCGTAGTAAACAACGCTCCATACGTAATGCGTGACATCGATATCCTACATCGCGATATCAGAGTTTTCGTCGCCACTAAGTAAATATACAACAAACCAAGATTGGTAGTAGGGCCTTGGTCCCCGAGCAGATAACACCTAGCTCGGCGGAAGTACTTCCACTTTTAGTAAAGAACATACGTTCCTTACAGTATGCTGTACTTGTTGGATTAGCATCAGGTGGGATGAGATCAATCTTGAAGTGCAATATGAAAAACAAAATCCATTGCGACTGATTCTAACATTTTGTCCCAAGTTTAATCTGTACTTAAATGTGTATTTTCTCAAGCATCATCTGAATCCTCGATTCGCCACACACGCAATAGTAAATCTTGTTCTAATATTTTAAAGAAATACCTTCTCTTATGTGGGATTCCAACTCACAACCTTCACGTATCGCGCGTGCTGCTCTTCCAACTGAGCTAACCGCAAGTTATCGTAGACAACGATTTTTTCCTGTTGCATTGACATCTTAGCCTCCGGTAAGTGCCCTCTGCTGAATATCTTTATAACTGCATACTTATCGGTCCGTAGTACGTTGCAGAAATGTTTGAAAACCACGGAATCGAAGACACCTTGGCATCTTAATAAATTATTTGTTGTTTCTTTAAAATATTTAAAGGTCGCTAGTGCGTGGAGCACCATAAAAAAAATGTAAAAATCTATTAAGAGTAACGTATGTACCAATTTTAATGGCGACTCTAGATTAGATTAGGAGAGTAAACTGAGTGATTTTATTACCTCTTCGCGCATCCTGTTATCCTAGTAAAAGCCGAAACTACAAAAGTAACTATCTAGCTCCAAAAAGCCCAAACAAGTCCCTTCAGCGTCCAAATTACCTACGATGTTGTTGAGTGGGTAAAGTTTCGTAGTTTTGCACTAAAAGTGGGAAATAAACTGGGTAAATGTATTTAGGGCACTGCTGGGATGTACACCTGTCTCTTTCGTGTGAATAGTAGTCATGAGTTGTGGAAAAAGGATGGTAGACTGTTTGTGAGATAGAGATGTTGGGTTGAAAGAGGAAAACTGATGTGCGAGTGCTGTTTGATATTTACTTGAGGCCCCTATGGTGTAGTGGTTTAGTGGTAATGGTATAGGAGTCCTGGGTTTGATTCCAAGTCGAGTTAAGTGTGTTTCAAATTTTTCGAACATTGCTGGGGTATGTGATCACCAATCCGAATTTGATAATTATATGAATGAGCTGATGTATGATGAGATAAGAAATGATGTACATTATTATGCAAATATCCACCAAAAATTGGTTTGAACGACATCTAGTAAGTAGATAATTTAAATCGTCATACCCCAATTTACCTCTAATTCAATTAACTCCAATATATCACTAGCTCTGCCCGCGACTTCGTTCGCGTGGTCTACAGAATTTTTTTTTCGCAATAAAAGGCCTATCTTCTTTCTCAGGGTCTAACTTTTGCACGACCGCACCCGTTTCTCGATATCTACAATTTCCTCTACCTAAAGGTTGTCTGGAAGAGATTGCTTTCTAGCAATAAGACCGCCTAAATTGTACTTGATTATGTCTGTAAACCAATTTCTGTAAACATTTCTGTGCAATAAAGTGTACCTAAAGATTGCAAAATTTCATCAAAATCGGTTGGAAGTTTAAACGGGAAAGCGTAACAGACAGACACTTTCACAGAGTTACTTTCGCATTTATAATATTAGTAAGGATAACTTGCTGCTACGGAACCCTTCAAGGGCGAGTGCGAATCGCACTTGAAGGCTAAAGGTAGGATTACAAACAGACACTGCAGTGTTATTTAATTGCTGCTGTATTTGGTTATGTGAAGCGATGGCTGGCACATACGTCATGCTTGTGAACAGGTGCCACCTTTGGGAACTGGTCTGCTCCAGTCTACCTCTTAAAATAAAATAATACTTAATGCTTTTTTCACTCATCAAAATAAAACTATATGACTTGGTCCAAAAGTTCTACACATAGCTATAAGTTAGATACTGCTACTGTAAATTATCTGCTGAGTTTCTTACCAGTGTCTTCTCGGTAGATATAGGTTCCGAACCGGAAGTAGAATCACTTTGCATGGTATTCAATGACGATTCAAAAGTGTTACATGTAACCTACTTGAATAAAGAAATATTTGAGTTTGAGTTTGAGTATAGATATGATAATTTAGAACTGAAGTACTCAATGACTTACCGGTCCCAAGAATTTGCAAGTCCATCAAAATGCCTGCGACCCTTCAGGGCCTTCTTCATTATCATGTCTCCTCAAATCCCTTTGTAAGGGCACTCGAAAGGGCCCGAAAGTTCAGTTGCCATCGATTGGGTGAGAGCATTTGTCCTTTCATGCAAATTATGAGATGGAATATTGTTTCTTTCGTACAGACTGGCACATTTTTGATTTTGAAGCACCTTATGTCGGGTGCATAAGAACTATATTAAACAGCGAGTATTTCACTTGTAGTAGAAAAAAATGCGTTTTACAGAATACATCTACATACCAAATTTTTAACAGTATAGGTCTTATAGTTAGGGACAGACTGACAAACAGAGAGACATGACGAATCAAAGGGTTCCGTTTTTCGCCATTTGGCTTCGGAACCCTAATAAACATTTTCCCATATAAACTTTCAAGGGCGGTATTACCCTCATCCCCCCTTATTTTCAAAACAAAAGGTAGCCTATATGCGTGCTAGAAGTTCAACTGAAATAAAATTTGGTATAGGTATAATACCAAATTTCATAAAAATCGGTCTGGCTTAGGCGTGAAGGACAGACAAATAGACAGACGGAGTTACTTTTGCATTTAAAACATTTGTATGGATATCGCCTGTGCACAACGCACCTCTTTTAAGTCTATTTATTTCATAAATAAATATTAATAATAATAAACATTGGACAACATCACATACATTTCTCTGATTATGTGGTAAGTAGCTAAAGCACTTGTGTTACAGAAATGAGAAACAACGACGGTACCACAACACCCAGACCCAATAGACAATACATAAAAGTTCGTTTCCTATATTGACCCGACCGGGGATCGAACCCGGAACCTCACTTATTATTATTATTTATTACTTATTTGCTTTTTATTTGAATTTGTCATTGCTCTTTAAATGTTCTTTTGGTATATTTTGTTGTTAAGTTGCTTTTTCTATTATAATCTTTTTTATTTATTTATTGGTGTCCATTATTATTTATCCTTTATATCACAGTCCACCATTCATATCGCCTATGTATGGAATGTTGTCTAGTGCAAACTCAAGCTTAAACCTTTAAAAACGTCGCAAAACTCCTGTTGAAACTTAAATATGAAATGAAAATTGCATCGTTACTTTCGAGCAAGAATTCTTTTGAAGGAACGTGTTGCTTGCCAAGAAATGTTCAAGAACAAATTTTTTCATCGCTTCATAACATCAGAACTATTTACTGTTGTGACCAACTTAACTGAAAAGGCTAGAATTCTACTTTCACTTGCAATTTAAACATTAAATTCTTGTGCATTAGGGATGAAATCTTTTTTTTATATAGTAGCGCAGTATATTGGCTTCTCCCAGCCTGATGGTAAGCAAGAGAGGAACCCACATCACGATGACAACGGATTTGATACCATAACATCCTATCCGTTAACATCGCCATACTGGCCCGCAAGGTGTTTCTTCTCGCTCCTTTTGAGGGAATCCATGTTTAAGGAAGGAGGGAACATATGAGCCGGCAACGAGTTCCACTTCGTTATGGCCCGGTAAAAATTAGGGGTTCGTGATGGAATATTTTCCACGGTGAAGCGATGACATCGTTGGCCGGCTCTTGTGGTTCTGTGAAGGAAAGGGGAGGTCGGAATAAAGGAAAACAGTTCCTCGGTCTTAATGTAAAACAATGTTTTTTTATTTGTTGGTCACTAACATTTTATAATTACATTGTAAACATTATATTATGTTGCTTTAGCGCACAAATAAAAATGGATCAAGATAGAGCCCCACAAAATTTAGTGCAGGAGGTATTTACGTCACTTATTACTTAAAACTGTATGAAGAAGTGACATAACTCTACATTTTTAACGCAATTTTTTAATCTTACAGTTGAAATTTACATAAATTGTGGTCATCTACATATTGATATTTAATAAATAATAAATATTTGACAACATCACATACATTGCTCTGATTCTGTGGTAAGTAGCTTAAGCACTTGTGTTTAAGAAATCAGAAACAACGACGGTACCACAACACCCAGACCCGAGACAATATAGAAAAGTTCGTTTTCCATATTGACCCGCCCGGGGATCGAACCCAGGACCTAAGAGATAGCGCGACGCCAAAGTCCGGCCCACTCTCCTCTCGGCTATGGAGGTCGTCAATTTACAGTGACTAATAATATTTATATTATCCAAGGCAAGAGAAATGTGGGAAGAAGAAGAATATCGTGGTTAAAAAAATCTACGCTAATTGTTCAAAGTCAGCACTCGGTCGCGATTCAGATCTGCTGTTTCTAAAGTGCAAATCGCCAATATGATTGCCAAACTGCGGGAGCTGATGGCACCTTAAGAAGAAGATAGATAGATAGATAGATAGATATACTTTATTGCACAAAATCTTTACAGAAATAGGTTTTACAGAAAAATTATAGTACAATTTAGGCGGTCTTATCGCTAGAAAGCGATCTCTTCCAGACAACCTTAAGGTAGAGGAAATAGTAGATGGCGAGAAATGGGTACGGCCGTGCAACATAAATACAATTTTTATTTTAGAATTATTTCATAGTTTAACATGATAAACATACATAAACTCATAAATATATAACATTATATATATATATATATATATATATATATATATATATATATAAAATATTTGAGTTTGAGTTTGAGTATAGATATGATAATTTAGAACTGAAGTACTCAATGACTTACCGATCCCAAGAATTTGCAAGTCCATCAAAATGCCTGCGACCCTTCAGGGCCTTCTTCATTATCATGTCTCCTCAAATCCCTTTGTAAGGGCACTCGAAAGGGCCCGAAAGTTCAGTTGCCATCGATTGGGTGAGAGCATTTGTCCTTTCATGCAAATTATGAGATGGAATATTGTTTTTTTCGTACAGACTGGCACGTCAGAACACATTTTTGGTTTTGAAGGGCCTCATTTTGGGTGCATAAGAACTAATATTAAATACAGAGTGTTTCACTTAGTAGAAAAAAATGCTTTTTACAGAATACATCTACATACCAAATTTTTAACAGTATAGGTCTTATAGTTAGGGACAGACTGACAAACAGAGAGACATGACGAATCAAAGGGTTCCGTTTTTTGCCATTTGGCTACGGAACCCTAATAAACATTTTTCCCATATAAACTTTCAAGGGCGGTTTTACCCTCATCCCCCCTTATTTTCAAAACAAAAGGTAGCCTATATCCGTGCTAGAAGTTCAACTGAAATAAAATTTGGTATAGGTATAATACCAAATTTCATAAAAATCGGTCTGGCTTAGGCGTGAAAGACAGACAAATAGACAGACGGAGTTATTTTCGTATTTAAAACATTCGTATGGATATCGCCCGTGCACAACGCACCTCTTTTAAGTCTATTTATTAAATAAATAAATATTTATAATAATAAATATTGGACAATATTACATACATTGCTCTGATTCTGTGGTAAGTACCACAACACCGAGACGCAATAGACAATATATAAAAGTTCGTTTCCTATATTGACCCGACCGGGGATCGAACCCGGAACCTCACTTATTATTATTATTTATTACTTATTTGTTTTTTATTTAAATTTGTCATTGCTCTTTAAATGTTCTTTTGGTATATTTTGTTGTTAAGTTGCTTTTTCTAATATAATCTTTTTTTATTTATTTATTGGTTTCTATTATTATTTATCCTTTATACCACAGTCCACCATTCATATCGCCTATGTATGGAATGCTGTCTAGTGGAAACTCAAGCTTAAACCTTTAAAAACGTCGCAAAACTCCTGTTGAAACTTAAATATGAAATGAAAATTGCATCGTTACTTTCGAGCAAGAATTCTTTTGAAGGAACGTGTTGCTTGCCAAGAAATGTTCAAGAACAAATTTTTTCAGCGCTTCATAACATCAGAACTATTTACTGTTCTGACCAACTTAACTGAAAAGGCTAGAATTCTACTTTCACTTGCAATTTGAACTTTAAATTCTTTTGCATTAGGGATGAAATCCTTTTTTTTATATAGTAGCGCAGTATATTGACTTCCCCCAGCCTGATGGTTAGCAAGAGAGGAACCCACATCACGATGATAACGGATTTGATACCGTAATATCCTATCTGTTAGCATCGCCATACTGGCCCGCAAGGTGTTTCTTCACGCTTCTTTTGAAGGAATCCATGTTTAAGGAAGGAGAAAACACATTAGCCGGCAACGAGTTCCACTTCTTTATGGTCCGGCAAAAATAGGGGTTCGTGATGGAATATTTTCCACGGTGAAGCGATGACATCGTTGGCCGGCTCTTGTGGTTCTGTGAAGGAAAGGGGAGGTCGGGATAAGGGAAAACAGTTCCTCGGTCTTAATGTAAAACAATGTTTTTTTATTTGTTGGTCAGTAACATTTTATAATTACATTGTAAACATTATATTATGTTGCTTTAGCGCACAAATAAAAATGGATCAAGATAGAGCCCCACAAAATTTAGTGCAGGAGGTATTTACGTCACTTATTACTTAAAACTGTATGAAGAAGTGACATAACTCTACATTTTTAACGCAATTTTTTAATCTTACAGTTGAAATTTACATAAATTGTGGTCATCTACAGATGACCACAATTTATCATCATCAGTGGTCATCTACATATTGATATTTAATAAATAATAATTATTTGACAACATCACATACATTGCTCTGATTCTGTGGTAAGTAGCTTAAGCACTTGTGTATCAGAAACAACGACGGTACCACAACACCCAGACCCGAGACAATATAGAAAAGTTCGTTTCCCATATTGACCCGACGGGGGATCGAACCCGGGACCTAAGAGATAGCGCGACGCCAAAGTCCGGCCCGCTCTCCTCTCGGCTATGGAGGTCGTCAATTTACAGTGACTAATAATATTTATATTATCCAAGGCAAGAGAAATGTGGGAAGAAGATGAATATCGTGGTTAAAAAAATCTACGCTAATTGTTCAAAGTCAGCACTCGGTCGCGATTCAGATCTGCTGTTTCTAAAGTGCAAATCGCCAATATGATTGCCAAACTGCGGGAGCTGATGGCACCTTAAGAAGAAGAAGAATATATATGGGGCAACATCACATACATTGCTCTGATTCTGTCAAGTAGCTAAAGCATTTGTGTTATACAAAAACTTCTAATCTGTGTCTCAACAGTGACTTCCATTTAAACGAGCATTACTCTAGGGCCAAACTCGATGTATACAGAGTGTTACATAAATCTCTCAAAGTGACCAGGCTATAAATCTACCTTCAAGTCTTATTGAAGCGTGGAGCGCTTGCTATAAATTCAACCCTGTACATTTAAACTTAATAGAACCACAGTCCGGTAGTAGGTTATTCGCGAAGTGAACTGAAAAAAAGCTGACGCTGCAGTATACAAGTGTGTGACGTCATTCTAAATCCAACATTGCGGAATACCAAAGAAGGCGGAGGAATTTATCAGGAGAAAACTAAAGAGTATATGCATAGTAAGGTAAATGCATCTTTAAAAACAATATTTTATTTAAATGCGCTTAAAAATCTATTTTACCAAAAATGTAACTGGTAATTTGAAATAACGTTATTTTATTATTTAGAATGACGTCACACAGTTATATAAGCAATGTCATTTTTAATTGGTGAAGTCCGCCATATTGGATTAAGAATGACTTTTTTCTAGCTATTCTTGGCAAGCCCCTTTATTTGATACACATACTGTAGGGTACATTGAAAAAATTGGTTCGCCGCCATGTTGGATTTAGAATAACGACATACTTAATCATACATTGTCATCCAAACTAAACGTGTATACAAACTTTGATCTACATCGGTTTAGGTGCCTTAAAATTGAGTTGTAAGATTTTTACCTGAACAAACAAACATACATACATTTCAAGTTAAATATGAGCTTCTAAAATCGGACTGTATATCGTGGACTACATTCTTTCATGGTCGGTTTTACCCCTATCTCCCCTAATATTATTCGGAACAAAAAGAAGTCCTTATTTTAATCAAAGTTTCAAGCTATACTTGTGCCAAATTTCATATCTCTTACTTAAAAAATAAACATTTTCCCATATAAACTTTCAAAGGTGGTATTACCCCTACCCACCCCTTGTGGTATTACCCTTTTTGAGGTTCAACGTATACCTATATCAAATTTCAATAAAATCGATTGAGAGATTTAAGCGGGAAAACGTAACAGACAGACAGTTACTTTCTCATTTATAATATTAGTAGAGATATATTAGTAGGGATGATTGGCCAGTAATAGTTCAAGCTGATTCAGCATACTATATAATACGCCAACATTCCGAACTCTAGTGTTTCATAGATTGTGTTTTAGTCGATAGACAGAACCCAAGTTTTTTTGTATCGATAAAAATAGTGGGAGCGTGGGGGTAACTGGAATTTGCATCCCCATGCAAATTCCAAGCAAAAGTGTCGCATATAACCCCTTATATGCGACACTTTTGCTGGTGTTAAATATTTTCCAATGGATGGTTTTACGGTCAGCAAAATACGATAAACATGTGAAGAAACTAAAAGATCAATTATGAGAACTAATTTGTTTAGGTTGAGCAATTTGTCAAAATTAAAATATATGGCCTGCCTGATTATAAATGAAAAAAAATATTATTTTGGAAATTTTGAAAGAAAGAAGAAAGAAAGAAAAAACATTTACTGGCACACATAGATACACAACTTTTGTACATATGGTAGGTACTTAGATAAGGTACATTTATGTGCCACAAGGTCCCAGCCTCAGCGTGAGCTGCCGCAACGCAATGCTGCATCAGCGCTGGTTTTCAGGCGATACCTTGTGGTGGGTGCAATATAAAAGTAACAAGAAAAGTTTATTTGAGAACAGAACAAGAGAAAAAATAAAAAATATCAGTAGTCATTATGCAGATACTACCTACTTAATAAAAATAAGTTTATTGTTTGTTATGGTAAAATTTATATTGAAAAACTCTTCTTTTGTAAACTTTGTATTTTTTTTATAGAACAAAATATAATTTATTATTTTACCATAACTTATCAATACAAACTAAACTATATATTTACAAATATAAAGATTATTATAAAAAAATAAAAATCTTCTAAAATTGGGCCTTGTGGGATCGATCCAAAGACGCTGGCAGCATTACCTCGCTGAATAGCCAACGAAACACGCTGTGCGAGGTAAGTGCCAGCCGTGGGGTCGCCTGAAGTATGGACCAGTTTTTTATTAGTATTTACGTTTTTTCATTTTTTTACAGGGAACGGAAATACGAAATTAATGAACATTCTTAACGAAGTTTTCAGCTGGTTTCAATAAGATTTTGAATTAAAAATCCCTTTTTTTGAAAAGCAGGTCCATATGAAGAATTGTCTAGGACAACACTAATTGAATTCAAAAAACACTTTTTTAACACCCATCGCCGAAATAGCGTTTAGAAATCTGCTCAAATCTAATATACCCAACAAAATGCGAATTTAATTTCAACAAAGCCCTAAACTAACCCTTCTTTTTGTTCAGAAAACGTATTGAACGAATCAAATTATCCCTTTACGTACTCAACAGCACTTAGCCCTTGAAATGAGCTTTTTAAGCGGGTCCAGATGGAAAGAAATTCTCGGAATGTGAAGATAATGAATAGTAATATATCATACAATGTCTGAAAAAAAAGAAAATAAAAAAGGATTTTTTATGAGAGGTTGGCATAGCCATTTATCGCTCGAACATTAGCGCTACATACATTCATGGTCAGTTGTAAAACTGACCCTATGTCCCCTAACATTCGAAACAAAAATTAGTTCACATTTTAATCCACACTTTGAGCTATATTTGTGTCAAATTTCATATCTCAAACTTCAATAATAATTATTTTCCTTTATGCACTTTCAAGGGCGATATTACCCCATAATTTTATAACAAAAAAATATATACGGTCGAATTGAGAACGTCCTCCTTTTTTGAAGTCGGTTAAAAGTATCCGACATCGTACACCTATACCAAATGCTATAAAAATCAGTTAAGTGGTTTAAGAGTGAAATCCTGACAGATAGAGTTATTTTCGCATTTACAGAGCTCCTGGGGGGTGCTACATTAGTAGCGGGGGTCAAGCCTTCAAGGTAAGGGTGACAAGTCCAGTAACAGATTTATTATGCTGTACTTTTCGCCCATAAGCTAGGACCTCGTTACCACTTAACATCGGGTGGGATGAGGTCGATCTTGAAGTGCAATATAAAAAAAAAACAATATAAAAATGTATAGTATGGATAGATAAAATTGTGTACTTACACAAACACATGTGCTTGTGAGCAAGTAGGTTTGTGAGAGCGTTCGTGCATATTGTGTAATGCATAAGAGTACCATTCAAATCCAATTTTTTTTTTAATTGCACTATCTCACCCCTCCTGCTGTTAAGTGGTAATGAGGTCCTAGCTTAAGGGTGACAAGTACAGCATAATAAATCTATTACTGGACTAGTCACCCTTACCTTGAAGGTTTGACCCCTACTACTAATGTAGCACCCCCCAGGAGCTCTGGAAACCTCACTCACACGCAGGAACACAACAACACAGAAGTGATTGTTATTTGGCTGCGGTCTTCTGTAAGGTGGAGGTATTTCACCAGACGGGCTGCTCCAGTTCGAGCGATAAATCCCTATGCCTACCTCTCTTCAAAATATTTCTTTATTCAAGTAGGTTACATATAATAACACTTTTGAATCGTCATTAAATATAAAGCAATAGTAGCATCTAATTTATAATTATGTGTAAGCCACTTTGGACCACGTCATATAGTTTTGTTTAATTATAAATGAAAAAACATTTAGTATATACTTTTGAGAGGTAAGCTGGAGCAGACCAGTCCCCAAAGGTGGCACCTGTTCACAAGCATGACGTATGTGCCAGTCATTGCTTCACTCAACTATATTGAAGGGAATGTAACGACTTGATATGTCTATCATCTTTAAATGAGAAGAGCAGAACCTGAAGTCAAACTTATCAATTGTAACGGACTTGACTAAAAAAATCTTTGACCTTTTAACGTGACTTAGAACTACATTTCTGTTAATTTTTTATCTTCTTAATAATTCTATGAAAGAAAAGCAACAAAAAAATTACCTACTTAGTGTGAAACTTTGGTAAATTTAATCAAAAATAATTTTCTTATACCAAAGTTTTGGCACCAATTAAGCACCTGAGTTGAGATATTAAATAAAATTAATTAGCTCTAAGGTCAGACAACTGGTTAAGGATTGGTAGAATATATATACATGAGAATGATAGAGTTGTTCCATAATCCTCTAAAATCCCGACGACGCCATAACGATCGCCATGGCAGAAGCTAAACAGTTCGCGACAACACACACTTCAAACCGACCGTTATTCTGTCCTAATTAGTTGGCTCCTTTTTAAGACATAGCCACGAACCAGGGCGTTCTACTCCCCGAACATACGTTCTTTTACCCTCTCCCAAACACGGTATAAGCCGAGATCTGAGCCCATTCATAATACAGAATATAATATTACAGACTATTTTTCGGCCGAAAGTACGCTTGACCGAACATCGTTTCGCCGAATCATAGAAGTTTGTAAAGTTCGGCGAAATGATGTTCGGTATATATAAATATTCTGTAAAATAATATGAGCCCCTCCGGTAGTTGGTTGAATTTTTAGGGTCCTTGGTCCTAGTCCTAGGGTAGTCCTCCGCTCCCCTGCAAGCTCGATGAAGTTGAAAAGGCTATCATCAATAGTTCCCCGCCAGCGAGGACGCGTGCTGCGATTCCCATTAGTAGGCTCATTTGCAAGATACCGGCAGGGGCCAGTGCGTTTTTTCCCCAAAAATATATTAAAATCTCTTAACAATGGCTCGAGCCAAAGTTCGAGCCCCATGAACTCAAATTGAAATATTTCTTTATTCAATTAGGTTAGATATAACGCTTTTGAATCGTCATTGAATACAATGATCGATTGAATCGACGACCTCGGTAGCGCAGTGGCTAAGGTAGGCGCCCAATGCGAAAGGTTCCGGGTTCGATTCCGGATTTCCGGGTCGGGTCAATTTGGAAAACGAACTTTTTAGAGCCGTTGCTTCTTAGATAATCTATATTCATATTTGCATGGCGCTGACACTGAGCAATCAGAGGTGCATGGAGGGGCGGTTTAAAAGGTAGTCTCTTCCGCTTTTCTCAGAGCAGGGGGAATTCCACACCACACAACAGTCGGCATAACACCCACTGTCTCCATTGCGAGGAAGGGTTGGTTCAGCTAGCCCAGCTCCCCCTTGACCAACTCGGGGGAAGAGACAGCACCGTATAGTAGGGGCTATTCCGCAGGTGGTGCTGTGGTGGTTATGACTGAGCCGAGTTTCCCATAGCACCACCTTAACTGCGATGAGGTCCAATCGGGGGGTTCAAGTGGGTAGTACTGCCCTTCTCAGGGTGGGAAGTCCCACACACACCACTGCTTTCCCCACTTGCATTTCTCTCCCTTAAAGAAAGAGATCTTCGAGAGTGTTTATTACTATTTAGTTGCCGGTCTGCTGATGTGGAATGTGCTGAAATATAGTTTTGAGCCGACGTTTTAACCCTGTCTTTTTGAGCCTATTCATAGACTTAGTGTGTAAGTCAGGCCATCTATATATCTTAATTTTCCTATATGATTTTCGATCGCAAAGAGTTTTTACCGCTTTGCAATTTAATTTTTGATTCATATAAATAAAAATCAGGGTCATCAATTCAGGGTGAACAATTTTTTTTTATTATATCAATTGGAACTTATTTACGATATGATTATGTTGTGTTTTTATGTTTTTTTTTTATTTATTTAAAAACTTTATTGGACAAAAAACGTACAAAAGGTGGACTTAATGCTAGGAGCATTCTCTACCAGTCAACCGTTGGGTCATGCAGATAGTTCGTTTATGGGTGCGGTAACAGTAAAAAATGTGAATTACAACAAAATTAATGATAATAAATAGCAGAAAATTAAATACGAGAATAGAATATTCATACATAGGTTCATGATAAATAAATAAAATATAATAATTAAATAATATAAACAGCAAATAATATAATAATAATATAAGCAAACAAGTGAGTAAATAAAGCAAACATTTGAGCAAACGAAATTCTATGTAGAGGGCGAGGAATAGAAGAGTTCACGAACTTTTAATTTAAAAATTCCCTTTGTGAGGGATTGTCGAGTTTCGGTGGGCAGAAAGGTGTTACGTTAGTTATGTATTTTAATCTCAAACCTGTAATTCGTTTATCATGTTTTATGCATTACTTTTATATGAACTTCTTGTACCAAACACAAAATCCTAATTCGTTAAAAAGCAAAATTCAATATTATATTTTGAAAGTGTTTAGGCCGACGCTAACGCGATTACCTAAAACAATATTGGCTTAAGAAATGTTTTCAGCTTCCAAAAGGGGTACTCGTTTTACATATAATATATAATTTGCCATTGCGGTTGGGGACTTCAAAATTATTTAATTTTTAGTTGCGTATAATCAGCTTTCCCAGGATTTACAGTAAATGATTGACTGATTTTAAATGAGAAATAATTTTACAGACAACTTCTTGTTCATTAGTTGAGTACCTCCGTAGACGAGAGGCGAGCAGCCCAGATTTAGCGCCGCGCATTCTCTGAAATCCCGTGTTCGATCCCCGGTCGGGTCAATGTGGGAAACGAACTTTTCTACATTGACTCGGGTGTGGTACCGTCGTTGCTTCTGATTGCTGTAACACAAGTGCTTAAGCTAATTACCACAGAATCAGAGCAATGTAAGTGATTTTTTATCCGTATTTTTATGGCAATTAATTTAGCTATATCCTGGATTCAGTAATCAGGAAAAATAACCAGAGTTCGCTGGACTTGAACCCACGACTTCCGTATTTGAGAGGCCAACGCCCTATCCACTACATAACGGGAGCAGTTTCCATTAATATATTATACATGTATTTATTACGTAAGTAATTTAGTTACTTACCCTCCTAGCTTCTATTAGGCTCATAACGTGTGTACGTGACGTCACGATACGCGGTCGCTTTAATGTTTTTAGGGATCCTCTGGATAATAATGCTTTTACGACTTTGGTGAACAAAAATGTTAATCACATAGAACAGATTTGAGAGAGGTAGGGCATGGCGATTTATCGCTCGAACTGGAGCAGCCCGACTGGTGAATACTTCCACCTTACAGAAGACCGCAGCCAAATAACAATCACTTCTGTGTTGTTGTGTTCCTGCGTGTGAGTAAGGTTTCCAGAGCTCCTGGGGGTGCTACATTAGTAGCAGGGGTCAAGCCTTCAAGGGAAGGGCGACAAGTCCAGTAACAAATTTATGATGCTGTACTTGTCACCCTTAAGCTAGGACCTCATTACCACTTAACATCAGGTGGGATGAAGTCAATCTTGAAGTGCAATATAAAAAAAAGAAACATAGTATTTATTTATTCGCGACAACACATCGCCATGACAACGGATTTGATACCGTAGTATCCTATCCGTTAGCATCGCCATACTGGCCCGCAAGATCTGACAAGATCTCTAGACTACTCTGGTAAATAAAGTCGCGTAAGTGGTCACTCCGCTAGTTGTGTTGTCGATTTTTCATAACACCACCATTCAAGGTGAAAACATTCGAGTGCCACATTAAGGGTTTTGCACTTAACTTAAACCGGGGGGGGGGGGGGGGGGGGTACCGCTGCGCTTAACAGGGTAGAGAGTACCACATACGCAGTCACCTTCCTTGGGTGACGGTACTTTAAATCAAAGTGATTCCCCCTGTTAAAAAAATTATTGATTGTTAAATAGATAGATAGATATACTTTATTGCACAAAAACTTAACAGAAGTAGGTTTTACAGATTGATTTATAATAAACTAGCTGTGCCCGCGACTTCGTTCACGTGGACTACATCCTTTCATGGTCGGTTTTACCCCTTTCTCCCCTAATATTCGAAACAAAAAGTAGTCTATATTTTAATCCAAGTTTCGAGCTATATTTGTGCCAAACATCATATCTCTAACTTCAAAATCATTTTTCTACATAAACTTTCAAAGGCGGTATTACCCCCCTCCCCCCCTTGTTTTCTAATAAAAATAGCCTATGTCCGTTCTTGAGATTCAACGTATACCTATACCAAATTTCATCAAAATCCGTTCAGCCGTTTAGGCGTGAAAGAGTAACAGACGGACAGACAGACAGACAGACAGACAGAGTTACTTTCGCATTTATAATATTAGTTTGGATTTAGGCGGTCTTATCGCTACTGATATCGTTATTGATTGAAACCATTTTTAAGTTTTTGAGGGGGAAATGCCTGACACACCGTCCTTCTTCGCGGGGAACAGAGAGTGGTGTATCGGGCTCGCACCGACTAAAACCCCCTCGGTGCAGTTCAGGGAGAGTCACATAAAAACTTACGTCAAACTGCAAGTGCTTACTTTGACTAATTAATACCTGCAATCAGTTTAAATGAATATTTAGATGTCAGTTCTTGCGACATCGATCATAGTCAGGATTGGTGTTACAAGGTCTGAGGAATAAAAAGCTGCCTTCACATTTTATCGACTCACCCTTGACGCGCTACAAATTTTTATTATGTGTCGACAGTAAGGGTAACAAATGAGTTTTGGCTGTCGGCCAAGGGCGGCAACCTGTTTGTAGGGGGAACCACTTGCGAGTAAAATGGACGCCGGTTCTCTTCGTCAATATTCATATTTTTTTCCCATGTAATGTAAATGACTTAGCTATCTGCTAATATGGCAACACACATAAATATTCGTCGTTGCGCGTGCAATACCGCGGTAGAACAGGGGGTCTACTCCCAAAAACGAAACTAACAAACGAAAGTGAGTAAGGGCAAAGCGATTTATCGCTCGAACTGGAGCAGCCCGACTGGTGAAATACCTCCACCTTACAGAAGACCGCAGCCAAATAACAATCACTTCTGTGTTGTTGTGTTCCTGCGTGTAAGTAAGGTTTCCAGAGCTCCTGGGGGGTGCTACATTAGTACTACATTAGTAGCAGGGGTCAAGCCTTCAAGGTAAGGGCGACAAGTCCAGTAACAGATTTATTATGCTGTACTTGTCACCCTTAAGCTAGGACCTCATTACCACTTAACATCAGGTGGGATGAGGTCAATCTTGAAGTGCAATATAAAAAAAAAGAAAGGTTTCGTTTTTGAAGATTTATCAAAATTTTGCGAATTAAAACGTGGTTTTTGATTTGCTTAAATAATATTTCGTTTTTTGATAACGCTTTATTCGCATTCGAAGTGAGTTGGTTTCGATTTTGAGAACAAAAAAGTGCTATCCGTCGTCGGATCCGACATATTTCGTCAGCGCGATTTCGATCCGCGTTTCAGCTTTTGTACGATTCCGATAGACCATATTTTAAAGGCCAAACTGTGTAGTAATGTTTTGTGACTTACTTTAGAACCATATAATGAATATTGATCCATAACTCGTTTAAAATGCGCGTTATTTCAACGCCTTTTGCAGTTTAAATTTTAAGACTTTCGCGTTCCATTTTAATCAATGTCAGAATTGGGCCTCGATGACGCATGTAAGTCATACAGTTAATTTAATTTAATTTACAAATACCTTTGTTTTATTATTATTATTATTTTTAATAATTGATTTTAAATTTTTATTTTACAATTAACAAATTAACTGTGTGTCTTAGTGCAAAATTATTAATAAGTGTAGCTTTCATTTGTAAAAAAAAACTACTGAGTTTCTTGCCGGTATCTTCTCTTTAGTTATAGGTTCCGAACCGGAGGTATCTTCATTTGCTTTATATAGAGACTATTCATAAGTATTACTAATGTAATCTTTGTGAATAAAAAATATTGACTTTGACTTTGAAACATTTAAAATAATTTAACGGGTCAAAACGCGACACCATTTTTATTTAGTAGTTAATACGAACTACTTACTGCCCGACGTTTCGGTTAGGTTTTGACCCGTCAAATTATTTTTAATGCCTTTTGCAGTTATCCAGTATGAACATACTGTTCTAATGCGGTTTTGCACGCGTGTCGACGTATATACATCCCAACTTAATATTATAAATGCAAAAGTAACTCTGTCTGTCTGTTACGCTTTCCCGCTTAAAGAAAGCGGTAAAACCGACCATGAAAGGATGTAGTCCACGCGAACAAAGTCGCGGGCACAGCTAGTTTCAATATATTTGCGAAAGTCGAATTGAGAAACCTCTTGTTTGTTTAGAAGTCATTTGAAATAATAATAAATACATAGAAAACCTTCTACATAACTACATGGAATTTCATTTGGTGCTTTAATTAACCTTATATAAACTAATATTATAAGGAGGAAAGATTTGTACCTATTTTTGTATGTTTGCATGTTCGTAATGAATAGGCTCAAAAAGTACTGGGCCGATTTAAAAAAATCTTTCACCAATAGAATGCTACATTCTTCCAATTTCACATAGGCTACAAAATTAGGGATCCTTGGTAAAATTTGAAAAAATTTCAACAGAAAAGCGGAAAAAATTATCTAAGGCGAAACGAAGTTCGCCGGGACCGCTAGTTAAATACATATATGGCGGAAGATAAAAATAAGCAAAGTTTTTATTTTCTTATTATAGTTTCACTAATTATACATTTTTTTTTTTTTACGGGGGGAAATGCTTGATGCACCGTACCGCCACCCTGAGGGAGGGTGACGGCGTGTGTGGGACTCCTACCTACCAACCAACCCAGGCTACCCACTAAAACCCCCCGGTGGACCTCATCGCCTTAGTGGCGGCGCTGTGGGAAATCGGCTCAGCCTTTACTTCCACAGCGCCGCAAAGCCGCTTACGCGGCTCCGTCTGCTCCCCCCACGGTGTTCGGGGGGAGACTGGGGATGGCCGGTCCAACGGGACCATCCCCACCTCGCAGTGGAGACCGGTGCAATGCCAGCTGAGGTGCCCTCACACCATCAGCCGGCCGGTCCCCACGCTCGGCGCGGTCATATTGGCGCCGCGCCCTCAGCCGCCTTCTTCGGCGGCAGGCGGGAGCGGTTGGGTCGTCCTCCCGCTCCCGCTCTGCGGCCTCCTTCTGCGACATAACATCTTCGCAGAAGGAAGCCATCCCAACCCATGCCGTCTCACTCCCGAGCATAGCGTCGACTATGCTGGGGAGTGAGAAATTCGGCCCCACCAATGCGCGCAAAACCGCGCGCTGCGCATGCCAGGCAGGGCACTCTAACAACGTGTGCCCTACTGTGTCCTCCGCCGCGCCGCAATGGTGGCACGACGGAGACTCCTCGCGGCCGATGCGGTGCAGGTACTGCCCAAAACAGCCGTGGCCGGACAGCACCTGCACCAGTCGGAACGTAATGAAGCCCAACTTGCGCTCGAGCCAGCGAATTATTGCTGGCCCGAGCGCATCGAGGGTCCACCGGCTCGCCGAACACTCTAGGAGGCTGCGAGACCACGTTTGAAGCATGTGGTCCCGCGCCTCTCGCCGGACACGCGTCAGGTCCTCCGGGAAGTAGCGCTCCCCGGAGGCCTTCTTGGCGGCCTGCCAACAATAGGCCGCTGCCAGCGCCTGGGCCTCAAACTCCCAGGGCGGCGTCTGGGCGATCGCGCACGCAGCAGCGAACCCGACCGTGCGATACGCACGCGCAGCCCTTTGGGCGATCGCCCTCTGGGGGCGGCGCAAACACCTCACATTCTCTGTCCTGACGAGGGAATCAGCCCAGATGGGGGAACCATACAGGGCCATGCTGCGAAGAATGCCGGCGTAGAGGCGCCGGCATTTGGCCCTTGGGCCCCTAATATTCGGCATCAGCCAGGACAGAGAATCTGCCGCTCTCAATAGCCGAAGTGACAGGGCCCGAAAGTGCGGGCCAAACTGCCACTTCGCGTCGAGGACGAGGCCCAAATATTTTATCTGGGCTCCAACCAAAATGCGCACGCCCCCAACGACAATATGGGCATCGGGAGGGCAGCGCTGCCGAGGCCCCGGGAAGTAGATGGCCTCGGTCTTCTCGAGCGCCACCCCGAGCCCGAGGCTCTCAATGCGCCGGACAACAAGCGCCCCCCCCACGGCCGCAAGACGGGCCGCAGAACCAAAGTCCTTCCCCCGGGCAGTCAGCAGGGTGTCGTCGGCATAACAAATGACACCCGTGCCCGGGAGAAGGGCGCCCCGAAGCACCCAGTCGAACCCTATGTTCCACAGGAGCGGACCCAACACCGACCCCTGTGGAACCCCAGCCCGGACACTATAGCCACGTAGGACCCCATCCCTACCAACGCAGGACACACTCCGACCCGTGAGGTAGTCCCCTATGAGGGTGACTAGGTATGAGGGGACGCGATGGTGACGAAGCGCCCCCAAAATGGTCGAGTGGGGGATGGTGTTGAAGGCGTTGGCGATGTCAAATGACACCGCCAGAACACCCTCCCCCCTCTCCCGCGACTCCGTCACGGCCGACTTTAATTTGGACAGGGCGTCAATTGTAGATCGCCCTGTCCGGAACCCGAACTGGGCATCCGAGAGGTCCGGGCCAACCTCTCGGAGATGCTCGTTCACCCGTTGGGCAATTATCTTCTCAAACAGCTTACCGGCCTCATCAAGTAACACTATAGGCCGGTAAGCTGATGGAGAGTCTTGAGGCCTCCCCTCTTTTCGGAGGAGGCAAAGCAAACCCTCTTTCCAAACGGTTGGGAACTTCCCGACTCGAAAGCAAGAGTCGAGAAGTTCCCTCATTTTGGCCTCCATGGCCACAGCGGCCAGGGCCACAATTTTAGCTGGGACCCCATCCGGTCCCGGCGCCGTCTTCTTAGCACGGAGGCAGAGTGCCACCGTGCTAAATTCCTCCTCCGTGATCGGAGGGCAATGCTCTTCAATAGGCCCGAAGCTGCCCGAAAGACCCATGACCGGCGGGACGAAGCCGGGGTCACTGTCCGGGAACAAAGCCCGGACGATACTGGTAAGCAACCCCGGCTCGAGGGTCTCGGTTAGTGGGGGACCAATTGGGCGCAACTGATTCCGTGCGGCCCTGTACGGTCTCCCCCATTCACTAATTATACATATGTATGTATGCTAACTTATCTTTCTCTTTCTGTTTCAGGTAAGTCTAGTCTTGAAAATTAGTAAATGGACTCCGAAAAAGGTATAAAAATATAAAAAGTATCTAATAACATTTTCAACTGGCAAGAATTTTCAGCAAAAAAATATAGTATTATTACATGCAAATATTATCATACGCGCGTCCAAAGTAATATCATAATGTGTTTGTGAGAACGTTTTAGTAATTTATTTTGCAAGCGTGCTCCGAAAGTTTTAAGAGAGGTAGGGCATAACGATTTATCGCTCGAACTGGAGCAGCCCGACTGGTGAAATAACTCCACCTTACAGAAGACCGCAGCCAAATAACAATCAGTTCTGTGTTGTTGTGTTCCTGCGTGTGAGTAAGGTTTCCAGAGCTCCTGAGGGGTGCTACGTTAGTAGCAGGGGTCAAGCCTTCAAGGTAAGGGCGACAAGTCCAGTAACAGATTTATTATGCTGTACTTGTCACTCTTAAGCTAGGACCTCATTACCACTAAACATCAGGTGGGATGAGGTCAATCTTGAAGTGTAAAAAAAAAAAAGTACAATAGGTATTAAATTAAACAAAGCAATTAGAAATATGTACTAAATATAAAGTTTGTCTATGGTTTACAAATATTAATGTAAGTTTTGTAGGCAAATAAAAAATAAATTGTCGTCTCTGCGCGTGCAAGCCGCATAAAAACAGTTCGTAAATACTGCGTATCGGCTTTTGTGCGAATCCGATGGAGGTGAAAAAACATGGATATCTTATGCCCGGTACTAATATTTGATTAACGATCCATACACATTACACGCGGCGTATGCTAAAAACGACCGATAGACGACTGATGACAGCTGATATGAAAAGTAAATTTGAAAGTGGAATTAAGACTCGTAGAAATACTGATGATCATTTTTGACACATACCGAATCGTAAAAAAGTTGAATTGGAATGTGAAGTTTTTTGAAGAGTTTTCGGCGTTGTGACCTTACTCTTCATCTCTTTATAAGAACCTCCCTTCGAGGTTAGGCACGTCACACCTCAGCCTATTGTGTTGTTGCCCCCCGTCCCCACTCAGTGCCAGTGCCAGCTCATTTACGTGGTGTGAAAGTCTTTAACACGCTTTTTATTAGCTTGGGTTGTATGTATGTAACGGAATCTTTGAATCTTAATTTGACCCACTTCCCGGTCTTTGATTAAGATGAAATTTTGCACACGCTCTGAGTTCTGATGACAATACATAACTAGCTAAGAAACGTCATTACAAATCCAATATGGCGGGCGTCCAAGATAACGGACAGGCTATTTGAAATGCACCCCTATGATATGGGTATTAAATGAAAGGGTTTGCTGAATGGGATACGAAAAAGAATTATATAATTATTAATACATGAGAAAACTAAAAAGTAGAAAATAAAAATAATAGTTTAAAAAACTAAAAAACACGCTTTTAGCTCGCACTAAAAATTACAAAATAATTCAGACATTTAAGAAAGAAAGCGTGGAGCGTTTTGTCCAAAAAGAGTAAAGATAACATAAACGCTCCACGCTTTCTTTCTTAAATGTCTGAATTATTTTGTAATTTGTAATGCGTGCCAAAAGCGTGTTTTTTAGTTCTTTAAACTATTATTTTTATTGGTATCTTAGACTGTAGTGACTTATTTCCTGCTTTACTGTCCGTGTTTTGAGGTCCAGAGACATGTGCCTATTACTGATACATTGGGGAATGTCTAACATGTTTCTCAGTGTTTTGCTTTGGAATCTTTCCCAGATGTCAATGTTACTGTTGCTTGCCGTGCCCCACAGTTGTATCCCATAAGGGCTATAAAATTGCTTTATACACCATTATTTTTCAGGTTTGTAACCCATATTTTGTTAGTAACATTTTAAACTTACAACTAGTGTTAGTAGCACATAAAAGACGGAAAAAAATTATATTCCCCAGGGGAAAACAAAAATATAGTTTGCTTGATGGATGGATTGGAGATGAGGTTTGCGATAGATGGCGCTAGTTGATGGTAACGATCCCCAACACAATGGGGGGAGTAGAAGAGCCGCGTATGCGGCTGTTCTGCCGGCGGCGTCGTGGAAGTAAAGGCTGAGCCGATCTCCCATGGCGCCGCCATTAAGGCGATGAAGGTCCAACCGGGAGGTTTTAGTGGGTAGTGCGAGGTAGGTAGGTAGGTGGGAGTCCCACACACGCCGTCACCCTCCCTCGGGGTGACGGTACGGTGCATCAAGTATTTCCCCCCGTAAACAAAAAAAAATAGGTGATGGTAACGATGTGCTTTTTAAAATACGTAAGAAGTGGAATGATAGCTTACACTATTTAGTTCTTAAGGTACGCGATAGATGGCGCTGGGAGTTTTTAAAAAAAATGGTAGCGTTGTTTTTTTAAGACACGTAAGAAGTGGAATGATATCTCGCGCTTTAACCTGTAGCTCATACTCTTATTCGGTGCACTTTTCGACTCATTTACTTACTCGTTGTTGTATCTTTATTCACAGGTTTTCGCTTTTTTTGGTTCCTACCATTTTACATTGAATTGTGTATGTTGTGCTTTATACCACAATATAAACTAATTGCACGCGGGCGAAGCCGCGGGCGAAAAGCTAGTTACCAATAAATGCCGACCAATATCATATCAAAGTCTAAATATCATTGATAACCAAAAAACTTAAGATTGAAAATTTTCATCGTTAATTAAATTTTGCAGGTGTTTTATTCAAGGCACGATTCACATTTCAAACATTCAGCTTTAATGTGTTAAATTTATAGCCGAAAACCGAAATGCAATAAATTAGAAATAATTAATCCAGAGCTCTTTAGATGAAGGCAAAAAATGCTGAGTGATTTATCTTCGTAGCCTAATTCCGAAGACATCTTTTGGAATACCTGTGCTATTACTTAAAGACTAGTGATATTTCTTGAAAAAGAAATATTATTTAACGCGAATTGCCACCGTTATTCCACGATAAAGCGTATGTAACATATATATATATATATATTGGGGGAGAGGTAGGGCAAAGCCATTTATCGCTCGAACAGGAGCAGCCCGAATGGTGAAATACCTCCACCTTACAGAAGACCGCAGCCAAATAACAATCACTTCTGTATTTTTGTGTTCCTGCGTGTGAGTAAGGTTTCCAGAGCTCTTGGCGGCTACTAATGTAGCACATTAGTAGCAGGGGTTAGGCCTTCAATGTAAGGGTGACAAGTACAGTAACAGAATTTATTATGCTGTACTTGTATACTTAAGTTAGGACCTCATGAACACTTAACATCAGGTGGGATGAGGTCAATCTTGAAGTGTAATATAAAAAAAATTGCTGTCAAATATTTTAAAGTTGATTTCAACTTAAAATCACTGTTTTGTAGTAATTAATTATAACTGTGTAAAAAGAAGGTTAATTTCCTCTGCTTCTATGTTTCCGAAATTTGTAATGCTTTAATGAAATGGAGTGTAAATATAGCAGAGCCAGTTAATTTATCATCAAAGTTTTCTGAAGATCGCCTTGAAGTACCGATTTAATTTGAGTGAGCTGCCAAGTACTCTCAACTTTATCTCAAGTGTACATAAAAGTTACAATTGTACAATACCTACATACGACGACCTCCGTGGCCGAGAGGCGAGCGTGCCGGACTTTGGCGTCGCGCCATCTCTGAGGTTCCGGGTTCGATCCCCGGTCGGGTCAATATAGGAAACGAATTTTTCTGTATTGTCTCGAGTCTGGGTGTTGTGGTACCGTCGTTGTTTCTGATTTCTGTAACACAAGTGCTTTAGCTACTTACCACAGAATCAGAGCAATGTATGTGATGTTGTCCAATATTTATATTATTTAAGTAGGATGTTATTGGGAAGTCTGCCCCACCAGTCGTTCGGTCGAACAGCTCTGTTCGACCTCACTCCTGATGGAGCAGAACTTCCCAATAACATCCTCAAGAAATTCGGGTTACAAAAATGAAAACTGGAGGACTTACCAAAGTCTGCCATTTCACGTTCACGGTACACGCACGGATCTTGTTAAATGCATTATACCAAATGGCAACGCGAGGGCGATAATGATGACAAAAATATATAGCTTTTTATACAAGAGAAAAGGTCTTAAATTTAAGCTTACCATAAATACAGAGATTACTCAAAAAAACCTCATTCTCATATCACCGTTCACTTGTAGCATTATGAAATTTGTTAAGCAACCCAATTCACTAAAGTTGGAAAATGTTTGTTTTACCACTAAAAATAGTAATCATCGTCATGGTAAACTACTTCCTAACACCATCCGTTGCATAATTTGTGGTCCGTCAAATTGTGGTAAAACTAATTTAGTAATTGGGCTTCTTTTACATGAAAATGGACTGAACTATCGGAATGTGTATTTATACTCAAAGACATTGGAACAACCTAAATATGTATTTCTGGAAAATGTGTTGAAACTAGTACCTAAAATAATATTTAAAAAATTTCGGGACAATGATCAAGTATTGAGTCCACAAAAGGCTAAACCGAATTCCATTATCATCTTTGATGACGTTGCTTGTGAAAACCAAAACAATATACGTAACTATTTTGCAATGGGAAGACATAAAAACATAGACTGTTTCTATTTAAATCAGACATACAGTAAAATTCCCAAACAGCTTGTACGTGATAATGCTAACTTATTGATACTCTTTAAGCAGGATGACATTAATTTGCGTCATATTTATGATGAGCATGTTAATACAGATATGACTTGGATAGATTTTCGAGATATGTGTGCAACAATCTGGAGTGAGCCTTATAGTTATGTGGTAATAAATAAAGATTGCGAAAAGAATAAAGGTGGCTATAGAAAAAAATTTGATACTTTCGTAACGTTTAATTAACAATATAAATACTGCAATTGTTATTAGAAAATCATTTGTATTTTGAGAACTGAAGACCAAATACGTTAATCAATTTTACTAAAAATGGAAGCAACAATAAAACGCAAAATAATAAATGCTGCTGAAGCAGTAAAAAGAAAAGTAAGAAAAATGCGTGACACAGAAATACATAATGATAAAGTTCTTAAAACAGTTTTCAAACCAGTAACGGACCCTCTGTATGAGTTAGTGGATAAAACTAAGGCTAATGATAACCATGTCAATATGTCACCTAACTGCTGTTTAAAAGAAAAAGAAAAAGAAAACGGATTTGAAACAATGAATAATATCAATTTGGATAAAACACTTGTAAAAAACAAGTCCAAAATTGAACACGTAGATAAATCTTATGATGATAACGATTCGGAAGATTTTGAAAATAATGAATATGAAACTGATTTCAACGATGATGATAGAGATGATGATGATGACTCAGAAAGTTCAAAGGAAAATAATTCTAGCTTTGTCTCATTTAAATCCGTAGACTCAACCCCAAGCAACCCTAATGAATCCACTTGGTCATTATCTTCCAACGTCATACAAGATGTTCCTTACGGTCTAAGAAATTCACGAGGAAAGTTGATGATGGGGTCAGCTCGTGTTATTCTTAAAGATAATCATATAACGATTTGCAGACAAACATATGAACGAACGAAAGGTCTTGATGAATTGCTAACAAAAAAGTCACCTGATTTAAATCTAGTCAATCATGATGACTTGCGGAACTACAAATTGATACTCTTGGATACAAACGTACATCGACGAGATTATGATCCTAAAAAACCAATAAAGAGTAATAAGGGCCAAAAATATTTAAATGTAATTAAACCACTATTTAAATTACGTAAAAACTCTGACACTAGTTTACCACGGGGAAAGGGACTTGAATTTATGAAAAAGCTGAATAATGGTGTAGACCTTGTCTATTGGAATGATCCTAATGAACTAGTAGAAAGGTTAAAGCTGTTACTGGCTTCAAAGGATGCTGGCAATACTGGTTTAGATAATGAAATTATTTCTATTGTAGAAGAGCTTCGTGAAGATGGATATATAAACAAATAAAAACGGATAACTTATGTTACTTCTCTTATTACTCCATTAACCTTACACACCGAACTACTAAAATGAATATAGATAAATTTGGACACCACGTTCACAAACGTATTCGTTTGTCTGAAATATTTGATTTCACTGAAAAAACTCTTCAAAAAACGGATGATGGTGATTTTGATTTACAATTACATAGATTGAAAGGTGTTCAATTCCCTAAAGAAGCAAGTGATGCAGTCAATAAGGAATATGTTGATAAAATAACGAAAAAATACTATACTAAGACAGAAGTTCAAGATATATGTAAAGATATAAAAACCGAGATAACAAAATTTCTTGATCACTTTAAAAAAGACTACTACACAAAATTGGAGATAAATAAGCTCATGTCAAATAAATCCAATCAGCATGATAAAACAGCAAGTGGTAAATGAAATTCATAGAGAGGCGCGTAAAAAGTTTATCCGCAGGAGTGTATTTTTAAAAGGTATTGATGACTTATGGCAGGCTGATTTGATTGACTTTAAATCCCTACAAAAGTATAATAAGGGATATAAGTATATATTTGTAATAATTGACTGTTTTTCAAAATATGCTTGGACAATTCCTGCAAAAACAAAGAGTAAAAATGAAATATCAAAAGCTTTTCAGAATATTTTGAATACAACTCTTCGCTGTCCAGAAAATTTACAAACAGATAAAGGAACTGAATTTTATAATGAACAGTTTGCAAAAATAATGAAAACTTTCAAAATCAATCATTATTCTACGTATTCAGTTAAAAAAGCATCTATTGTCGAAAGGTTGATAAAGACTTTAAAGACAAAATTGTACAAATATTTTAATTTAAATGGCACTTACAAGTGGATTGGTTCACCTCTAAATTTTGTTGTGACTTCATATAATAATAGTGTTCACAGTACTACAAAATATAAACCAGTCAGTGTAAATAAGTCTAACGAAGTTGAAGTAAAATATAATATAAATAAATCACAACCAAAATTATCATTAACTAGGAAAGCTAAATTCAATGTCGGTGATTTTGTACGTTTAAGTAAATATAAAACTGTTTTTGAAAAAGGTTACACTCCTAACTGGACAACTGAATTATTTAAGATTAAAAGTATACATTTCACTAAGCCCATTACGTATAACATTGAAGACTTAAGAAAACAACCTATACTAGGATCGTTTTATGAACAAGAACTTCAGAAAACCCAATTTCCAGATGTTTACTTAATTGAAAAAGTTCTACGTAAAAAAGGGAATAAATTGTTTGTGAAATGGTTGGGATTACAAAACGAAGCTAATAGTTGGATCGATAAAAATGATTTAATTATAAATTAGTACTCATTTTATATTTGATCATGCAAGGAGAAGGACTCCTTAACAGCTGTATTAATAGCCTGCCATTTGAACTTCATTTACCTGGCTATAATTATTGTGGTCCTGGAACTAAGTTACAAAAGCGACTATTAAGAGGTGACAAGGGTGTCAACAAGTTAGATGAAGCTTGCATGCAGCACGATATAGCTTATACAAACCTTGATTTAGAAAAAAGACATCAAGCCGATTTAGAATTATTAAATATGGCGAAACAGAGACTAAAATCACAGGATGCAGGAAAAGGAGAAAAACTTGCCGCTTGGTTAGTTAGTAAAGCTATGAAAACGAAAATAAGTACTGGTGCAGGGGTGAAAAATTTTAAATCTACAATATCAAAAATACGATCACACATCAATAAATTAAAACCAAAAAACACCAGTCATGCAATCAAATTAGCATATGCGGTTGCAAAAAAATTATTTGCTAATAAGAAAAACGTACGCTTACCTCGAATTATACCACTACCAAAATCAGGGGGTATATTACCATTACTACCAATTTTTGCGGGATTGTCGGCTTTAGGAGCATTAGCTGGGGGAGCTGCTGGTATAGCCAAAACAGTAAATGACTACAAAACTAGTCAACAGAACCTTCGGGAATCTGAGCGACATAACAAAACTATGGAATCTATCGCTTTAGGAAAAGGATTGTACGTCAAACCGTATAAAAAAGGTAGTGGATTATATATCAATAAAGTTTCAAAAAACTAATTAAAAGGTTACCCAAACGGGCTCTTACTAATAAAGATATTTTAAAGTTTTCAACGAATATACCATTCTTTCGAGGTGTTTTTATGAAAAATCAAATGCCTAAAAAAGCAAGAAGTATGGAATGTGGGATAGTGAATTTAGATAATTCAGATAAATCGGGAAGCCATTGGGTAGCCTATGTTAAGTTAAATAAATATTGTGAATATTTTGATAGTTTTGGTGATTTAAAACCACCTTTGGAATTAGTAAAATATTTAAAAAATAAAAACATTTTTTATAATTATAATCGGTACCAAAATTTTAATACAGTCAATTGTGGTCATTTGTGTTTAAAATACCTTATGCATTTTTGGAATAGATATATAAAATAAGTAATTTTGTTTTAATTCTAATCATTACCAAAATGTCATTCACACTGTCAGTAACGGGTAATACATCCATCTTGTCAACGAACTATTTACCGACCTTACAACTAGAGGGTGATTATGAGTGTGCCCTTTTATGTTTGTCTACGTTTAATTCCATACCAAACATTGATAAAAAAAATAATAAATTTTACTATGGACATAATGAGGTGATAGAAATACCTGAAGGAACTTATGAGCTTCAAGATATAAGTGATTATTTACAAAGAAGAATACAAAATGCTAGTCTTCAATTGAAGTGCAATAACAATACACTAACGACCTCTATATTTTGTACAAAGCAAATAAACTTCGAAAAAGAAGATTCTATAGGGAGATTGTTAGGATTTAGTGCTCAAACCCTCAAAGCCAATATATTGCATGAATCACAACTTCCGATCAACATTTTATCAACAACAGTGATACGGGTAGAATGTGATATAGTAAGTGGATCATATATTAATGGGAAATTGAGTCATATAATTCATGAATTTGCTCCAAACGTGCCGCCGGGTTATAGAGTCATAGAGGTACCAAAAAATATAATTTACTTTCCTGTAAATCAGCATAACATTAGCTGTATAAATATAAGAATATTGGATATAAATAATAATCTCATTAATTTACGTGGTGAAGAAATTCAATTATATCTCCACCTAAGAAGAAAATGATTGATTACAATAAAACTGAGAGACCGTCTGCTGAAAAAGTCAGTAGTAAAAAACCTATCAACAAAGTAACAACTAAAACCAAGAGGCAGTTGACAAAGAAAAATAAACAGTTTTTGAAGTTGATTGGATTACTAAAATGAATATTCTAGATATAACAAGCACACCCGTCTTCGATAACACCATTGATGGTATCGAGTTTCATTCTTACAAACCTTTTGTAACAAGTTTTAATAGGAATGATGAAATTCGCATACCTATTAACCAACAAGACCTATACATTTTACCATCAGCTAGCACTTTATATCTTGAGGGTAGTGTAAATGTTTTGAAAAACCAATCAACAGAAAAAGTATCTAGTGTTAACTTTACAAATAATCCATTGCTCTATCTGTTTCAAGATATCCGTTATGAATTAAACGGAGTTGAAATTGATAAAGTAAAAAATGCAGGAATAACGACTACTATGAAATCTCTGATTTCAATGAACGAAAGTGAATCAAGAATGTCGAAAGTTTGGGGTTGGGATATTAATGGAACAAAAAATGAGAACAGCGGAAATTTTTCGGTTTCTATTCCTTTAAACAATATTCTTGGTTTCGCTGAAGACTATAAAAAAGTTGTAATGAACTGTAAACATGAGCTTATACTATTGCGGAGTAATACAAATTTAAACGCTTTAAAACTTAACACGGGTGAAATAGTCGATGGAATAGATATACAGAAAATTATTTGGCGTGTTCCTCATGTAAAAGTATCTGATCGAGAAAAAGTAAACTTGCTTAAACTTTTGGAAAGAGATCGTTCGATTCAAATGGTGTTCCGGAATTGGGATTTATACGAATATCCCTTGCTACCCAAAACAACAAAGCACACGTGGTCTATCAAAGCATCTTCGCAAATCGAAAAACCTAGATTTGTTATTATAGGTCTACAAACAAACAGAAAAAATATTGCAAGCAATGATATGAGTCGATTCGATCATTGTCAGCTACGTGATGTTAAAGTTTACTTGAACTCAACTTACTATCCATATGAAAGTTTAAATGTAAATTTTGCTGACAACAAATTTGCATTATTATATGAACAATATGCTAGATTTCAACAGTCTTATTACGGTCGTCGGACTGAGCCGTTGCTTAGCGCGAAAGAGTTTAAAGAAATAGCTCCGCTTTTTGTTATTGATTGCTCTAGACAAAGTGATAACTTGAAGTCTGGACCTGTAGTCAACATTCGTGTCGAGTTTGAATGTGATCAGGAAATACCCGATTTGACGTCGGCTTATTGTTTAATACTCAACGATTGTATTGTGGAATACAAGCCCTTGTCGAACATTGTGAGAAAAATATCATGAATCCAGACACTATTGTTGTAGACGTTCAAGGGTTTAAAGATATAAAGAATAATTTTATAATAAAAGAGCTAGCAATAGCTTCTGAAGGATATACCCAAACATTTCTAATCAAACCTCCGTACTCCTTTGCCAAATTATCGAACGAAGAAAAAAAACGAGTAAGATGGCTAGAATCAAATCGAGGAATTTATTGGAGTGAAGGTTATGTTGATTATCGTGAATTTAAGCGAATTATAATTCCGTATTTAATTAATAGAAAAATTATAATTAAAGGAAATGAAAAAGTGAAGTGGATAAAAGAATTATGTGAATTATGTGATCCTATAGATGTAGGAGAAAAGGGGTGTAGTAATTTGAAGTTACTTTGTAAAAAATATTGTTCGGAAAATAAATTTAATTGTATCCACCATACCAGAGAATGTGCTTTAAAAAATGTGATTTGTATTAAGAAATGGTATGTGGAAAATCTGAAAGCAACTAATTTGAAATGTGAAAAATAATTAACTCTAACTACCTAACTAATAAAAGATATATATTATTAACTTTTTGTTTTTATTACTTTGTTGTTACTTTGTAAAAAAAAATAATGTTCGGAAAATAAATTTAATTGTATCCACCATACCAGAGAATGTGCTTTAAAAAATGTGATTTGTATTAAGAAATGGTATGTGGAAAATCTGTAAGCAACAAATTTGAAATGTGAAAAATAATTAACTACCTAACTAATAAAAGATATATATTTTTAACTTTTTGTTTTAATTACTATGTTAGTGAAATGAAACGCCTAATATTTTAAACATATTTATTTTTCCTATACTTACTATATACACACACACACACACACACAAATTAATTATAAAATAATTTAAACTAAAACAAAAACTAAATATTACCTACAATTAATTAGAATCTACAATTTAAAATAATATCATTATTATTTACAAACTATCACTACACAATTTTTTTGATATTTTACTAATTAAACTTTCCGTATGGTCCATAATTTCATCTAAAGTGTCTTTAACAACGTATTGCGCACTTATCACCACATTTTCTTCTGTCTCTTGATCTCCGTCCAAGTCCAGAACTTTGATCTGGATCACTCGATAGCCCTTCCGACGATCTTTTGTCTGAACGTACGACTGATCCAGAGTCTTCCTGGAGTGGCGTGACTCCCGCTTTCGCTTTGTGCGCTGCTCCCTCTGTTCGTTGACTGAGTTCGGCGGCGTTTGGGGTTGGCGCGTGCGGCTGAACTCCGGAAACCGCTCGCTGAACCCATACAGAGGATCCTGCGCATATTGCGAAAGCGGGAAGTCAGGAGTGTCTTCCAGCACCACGACCTCGGACGGAGAATTGTTGTAGAAGTTCATTATCTGTAGGCAAAAAGATGACATGATAACTAAAATTATTTTTATAAACCACCTACTAGGTACTACTTTAAACGTTAAGTTTAGAAAATGTAAGGATTTACGGATAAGACATAAGATCAAAAACTACTAAATGAAAAAAGATGAAATTTGGTAATAGACAGATGAAAGACTAGAATAATTTTAAAAATTAAACAATAATTTATAAATAAAACAAAGTTACAGCAAGCGATAAATAAAGTGGAGTAGAAATTAAGTTTAAAAAAATAATAATAGACACTTACTGCGTTTACGTTGGTGAGAAGTGCGGCGACAAACGAATGTGGTGAGAGCTCGATTGCAAATGAAGGAATGTTTAGTTTTGACTTGTTTTGCATACTTTACTTCGTCAGCTGAAATAGTAGCCGTCGGCACACCTTGTAATAAAAACGCTGAAGTCTCAATTTAAAGTTATCAACAATTGATTGCGAAACATAAATGTGCACATGGCTGACCTATATGTACCTACAACGTCGAGCGTGGGAACACGTGTAGATAGCTATTTCCTTTTGAAAGGTGATATCTGTCTAGGTGTCTATTTGCGTAAAATATTCGAGAAATATTACAATAACATCTTTTGGTTTCTAAGGCGAAATTAAAAATAGGTAGGTACATCAAGAACATTAAGTAAGTTATTGAAGATGAAATAAATGAAAGCCTGTATTTTATACATAAAATTATATTAAATTTATTTTACTACTTACTTTAATTCACAATTCATTGTGTTAATACTTAAAAATTTTAAACTATGTTAGTGGGTCTGACATTATAGATGGATAGTTAGATACACTCTGTTGCACAGGAAAAATACAGAAACTGGTTTTACAGACACATTATAGTACAAGTTAAACGGTCTTATTGCTAGAAAGCAATGTCTTTAGACAACCTTTAGGTAGAATATTTCATAAAAATTCAAAAATAAACTAAATTAGAAACTAGGTAACTGTTTAACAACTTAGAATTCTTTAATTTAAAAAATAGAGAAGTTACCCCACGCTTTAGTACTTATATTATCAGAGCAAATAAGACGTTTGTCATCATTACTAGAGAGCGCGACTTTGTTTACACTTTGTGTAAAAATTTGATGTTTGATTGATTTAAAGACTATGTTCTTTTTGGTTATAATGTCTTTATTGAACAAAACATTTTCATAGTGCCTAATTTTAAATTTGCGAACTACGCTTGCCTTTACTCCTTTAGCTTTTTTAGTTACTTTGTTTTCTGATTTAATGCAATACATTTTGGATCTCAATCCAACAAAATCAGTTATAATTTTTCCTCCCATCTCATCTTTAAATAATCCAGGTATTTTTTTGTTAAGTTTAGGAATGCTATATTCATTATTTGTTTCGTAATTGCTGCTATCAAAATATTGTAAAAACTGTTCTTTTAAGTCGTGATAGAAATCATTAGTATTAATTAAATAAACAAGCGAATCCGTATCTGTGTAACATAGCTGTACATTGTCATTATAGAAAGGTTTGACGATGTTATAGTGGAAATCGTACATATGACACTTAGATAACTCTAAAACTGAAAAACCTATGTAAATTGGCTTATCCAAAACTATTTGACTAGGCCTCATTTGAATTGCTACTAGATTATTAGTAAAAATTGCAGAACTATGAAAGTAAGGGCTAGCTATTAATTTCGAGGCTTGCTTTGATTTTTTTGTTGTATTAGTTTCATCTTCCCATTGGTTAACTAAATGCACATCTACCCGTTTTTCAGTGTTCTCCAATGTTTTGCCGAATACACTGTTGTTTAAAAGCTTAAAAAAGTCTTGCTCGAAAGTACTCTTTGCCTTTTGTCGTAATTGTGTGTTAAGTTCAATGTAACGTTTCATATATCGACTTTGTCTAAATGTAATAACCCTATGAATTTTACGTAATATTAATCCATGTTGCATACATGTTTTCAAATGAACGTAATGAATCACATAGTTGTATTTATTATATAAATTAGGAATTAGCTTTTTGGTATTACCCCCGGGAGGAATACATTTTTCGGGACAAAATGGTAAGTCGTTGTGTTTGTCATGTAAACTATGAGGATACAAAAGGTCTACTTCAAGTATGTAGCCCCACTCAGCATCCTCATCGACACTTTCTATGTCTAACAGAGCAATTTCATTCTGATCTAAAAATCGAAAATTTGAAAAAGGTAAAGGTTGACACATGCTGTATCCATACAGATTATTACAGTCCAAATAAACAATGTATGAGTCAGATTTCGTTTTATCATATTCCTCCATATATTTATGGTTCGCTTTAGCATATCTATGCGAACACATGCACACGCCGCCCCTGATCCCATCCTGAATCATTCGGATCATAGCTAAATCATTAATTAGTTCAAGTTGAATACCGGTTATTAGTAACATTGCATCAAAAGATAGACTAGGAGCTGTTATGTAAAAAGCTGGATCTAGTTTATAATGTTTTTTGCATGTTCTTCGAAAACTTTGAAAAATGTCAGTCAGCAAAAGAACATCTGTTTTAAGATACAAGTCAGTATATTCACCCAAATCTTTTATATTAAACTCTGACCAAACGGTTTGTGCATGTAAATAATCACTTTCGGAAACCTCGCTATCGGTGATTGAATTAAAAAAGTTTTCCTTAGATGGCAGAACTGTTTCGTTGTAACGTGCCCAATTTGTCATATAATCATAAGGGTATATGCCTTTTCGTGTTAGCAATTTAAACTGACTAACTTTGGGAAAATGATATCTCAAACTAATGAAATCTTCTTCATTCATAGTCTTAGCTAGTTTGTCTAAACTAGTTCCCAAAAAATTGAAGGAATCTAAAAAACGTAATTGTACGCACGCATCTTCATTTATAGCAATGAATTTGGTGAATGCAATATATTTTTCCTTTGTTTTAGGCAATATTCTAATATTCCCAGGAGTTTCACCCAACTCTTTGATAAAAAGGTGACAGTCATAACCAGAAAGATTGTGAAAAAATACCGGAATAAATTTTGGGATTTTGTACTGAAGATTACAATAGCGATGAGCAGCTCCGCGGTAACGTCCCGTGATGTGACAATGATCTTTTACTTTATCACGCCATAAAAAATGATTGCATATGTGACAACGGTTCGCTTGTTCAAATTCGAGTTTATTTTGTTCTGTAAATGTCATAGGCATATTTTTAATAAGTCTTTTATGAATATCAATAACATCTTTGCTAAGAAAATTAATGAATTTAGATACGCAATCTTTCCCGCGATAAGTAACAAATCGATTGTAACTTTGATCGATCGATGAAACGATATTATACGCGAATGCAATAGGTGTATGTTGTTGCAAGTTCAAAGTATTTTTATCGGATTTTTCTGAACTATTTTGAACAGGTATCAGCATTGCCTCAAAGTCGGCATAAATAGCAAAAGGTACATCTTGTTTTCTGTCATAGTTTTTAAACTGTAAGACGGAGCCTTTGTCCGGTAAAACAGTTACTACTCCACCACATAAATGATTAGCGAGCTCATCAGGGTTACGAAAAAATAGCAAGCAACTTTCACACAAATGTAATTTCCCATGATGTTTTGTTACTTGAGATCGCACTAATCGAGGCAAGTCTTTGATAAGACAATAATGTGATGAAGTGTCATTTTCAAGAAGCAACAAATGTATGTTCCGGGAATTATGTACTGTTGATTGAGACTTATATAAGGGTCCAATAATATGTTTATCGTTTTTTAGACCATAGACATTTATGCTTAATGTAGGATTATTTTTTTCAAATACAGCTATGTCTGCAAAACTAACCGGAAATGTTAAATTTTTTACGTTGAAACTACCTCGAAAATGTGGATAGGATGAAACTCTTTCGGGGTGTCTAGATGTAGGATGCAAAGCTGCATTTACACACCACAAAAAACAATATTCATCTTTATTTTGAATATTTACACATGCTTTTTTACTTTTTATAAATTGAGGTAACTCAATGAAACTAGATCCACTAAGAGGTTGATATTTGTTAATATTAATTTCTAAATGTGAATTAGACAAGAACATCCAACCGCTATCTGCGCGTTGAAACTCATCAAATTTAGCTAAAAGTGTATTTTGTGCATCGGTAAATAGTACGTCAAAGTCATAATTAAAATGAAGAGTGAAATTTTTCGTGCTAAAAGATTTCATTGTCTCTTCATCGCTTCTAAAGGAAATAAATGAACAAAAAAGTTCGAAATTGACTTTTAGACATATATATCTTTGTAATGCTTGCTTTACTAACAATTTAATTTGTTCAGATATATTCTTTAAAAATAAATCTGTGGATATATGTGTATCTTCTTTTGAAGCGATGACTCTGTAACTTGCTATACGTCCTTTGAATGCAGATTTAATTAATTCAACATTCTGGTACAGTGGAACGGTACTGTTATTTTTATGATTATTACTACGCAAATGTCCTATCCACCGATTTCGCTCTACTGTAATATTACATACTGTACAATACGGCATGTTTCTAGTTTAGAAAGTAATTAAAATAAAACTTAGTAAAGCGTTTCGTTAAATGACAGATCGACAATCCGTACGAAATTATGGAGTGCTCGCGACTGATAGCTATTTCATCCGTTTTTAATTTAATTCGACACACCTCTTCCTCTAAGGCCGAGGTTCCTTAAGTTTGTAAAATAATAGTGTGAGTATTACATAGAAACCAATTTAAAAAATCGTATTACGAAAATGTTTCTCGCTCACAATAAAATTTAGGGTCTTCTTGTTAAATATTAAATATCTATATAGCAAATTATGAAGGTACCTATATATTAAGCGTTCTAAATGATGTTAAAGAATAGCGTGGGTGTTAAACAGTTACCTAATTTTACATGTGCACCTATGGTACCTATGGTCGACGGCGCGTCAAGGTAAGCACTGACAGTTCGATATTAGTTCTTATGCGCACGACATAAGGACGATACCAAAGGCCGGAGTGCTTAGTCTGGCGTGCTTTTGACTATACATTAATCGCGGCCGCTATAAAATTTAGGGTCTTCTTTAAATATTAAATCTACACTCCGTACGAAATTGTGGAGGTGTCGCCACTGATCGCTATTTTCGTCCGTTTGGAACTTAATTCGAACCTGCGCCTTCTTCCACAAGTCGACGGAGTCAGTGTCCAGCGCGTCGCTGGTGGCGTACAGCTTCAGGTCGACGTAGAAGCCTCCCTCGGTCGCTGCTGTTCGCCGCTCGTTGCCGTTTGCCACCCTATTGATAAAATAGGATGGCAAGACTTTTGCTCCCGGTTTGCAGGTCTCTCCCTCTTCTTTACGGCTTGCCAGGCCGAACACGTCGTAAGTCTTGCTGTAATTAGATAAAACAAGCTCACTTAAATTATGAAATACAAACGAACATTTTTCAATCTTATAATTTAGTTGCAACTACGTATATCTTTTTCCGGCTTTGTATGATAGACAGGTCTGTGCTCGTGTAAACATGTTCTTACAAGTTTATACATGTTTTTAAGTATGCGTCATAATAAGTAGGTATGTATTGACTAAAAGCAACCGTTACCGACAATCTTATAGATATAACAACAGTTTTGATACCGGCACAAAAATTAATTGGTTACTTTAGGAACTCGACAGCAATATATAATTCGAGCGGAAAATATTGAATGCATGTAGGGGGTTCACAGGTCTCCGGGAGATCCGTGCGGACTGGCCGTACGGATTCCAGGGACGGAGACACACGTGAAAGCTAGAACATCGTTTCACGGCGACGGATTCGGTCCGTAACCAAGAGTTCGTAAAATTTTATAACGCTGTATTGCATTAAAGCGTCGTTTCAGAGAAGCGCGGGTGTTACCCTGCTTCGAGTGACGCATACAGGTCCCTAGATGCAACTCACATCACACACGCAATCACACAACCACACCGAATTGATAACTCTTAATAACCTGAGAAAATTATAATCACCTTAAGGAAGATCCTGCTTTCGCTTGCAATTTTCGTTTTTTGCTTGCAGTGTCCCCTTGCGTTTTCGCTCTTTTCGCCGACTTCTTCGGGACATCGATGTACGTTCCGCATTCAGAATCCGACCTTAAGAGATAAACAAAAGAATTAGTAAAGCCATCAGTTTCTGCTCTTTACTAGCAAACAGTTAGCTAATACAAAGAGTTGAAATTAATCCAGCAAGAGACAAACTCTAAAGTCCCGCAGTCTATTTCAGTACAGCTCTTTCAATAAGTACCGTACCAAACCCATAAGTTTTTAAATCACGAAACGGAGTCAAATATAATCAGAGGTCTAAAACAAAATATATTATTTACCTAATCAAAAATTTTAAACCAATTCGCACTTTTTTACACTTACATTGGCTTAGTACAGTCCGTGTAAGTGTAAACAAGTCCAATAGTATAAAACCAGCTGATTGATTTGATTGTTTATTGCTATTTTCCACATTTGATTATATTTTCCTTTGTCCTTTTGTTATTGTAAAATGTTACAGAACTTTAACAAAGTACAATAATAAACGACCAATGTTTCACAAAGAAATATTTTAGATATAATAACAACACTACAAATAATCAGGTGATGTTATTAATGCAATATTTAAAAAATATATTACTTCTCTCAATACTTAAATTCGATTTCGGAACTTAGCATTTCCAACACTGAGAATGTCTCGAACTCTAGGCTAAGTTAACATAGAGTTTAAGATGCTCTGTACCTCTAGCACGAATAAATACGGTAATTAAGTAGTTTTAAGTAGTGATAGTTTTGTATGGAAATATCAGTACTTCCGCTACTTACCACTGCGGTGCTCCTAATAATTCCATACATTTTTATCACTACGTAATTACTATTCGGTAACCTTTTTGTTCGTTGGAAGGTTTCTGAACTCAAAATTCTAAGTTCAGAAACCAACATCAAGTAAAGAGCACACAAAAGAAAACACAAAAACAATCTGATGTAAAAAAAAAAATCAGAGAAATACTCACTTACATGATTTATGTTGGGAGCTGTAGAAACGTCGAACTGGTAGTGATATCACCAAAACTAGATTGCTTGAAGAACTGTGGTTAGCTCCAAAATTAGGTCTCAATTTATACACCAAAAATCCGTAGTCATCAATATTGTAATTTTCTATCGATACATGGTTTATTAGTGTGTGTTTGAAAATTATGACGCACAAAGTGACCTAATTGTAATATGATATTTTTAATATACATGGTTTGCGAAGCGGCGATGCTTGTCAGATTTACTAAACGATAACGATACTTTCTTTGAAATCACACGTAAGATATTTAGATTGATTAGATACAATTTTGCGTCACACCGCACATGATTCCCAAGCAATAGCGGGTTTGATCTCACAAGATACACCAATTTATTTACTCAATAATATCTGAATGTTCTAACTCAAAGAGTTTCACGTTTGAAACGGATTAATGTATTTTATCTGAAGTTACTTTTTACTATTGATCCATTATATTAACTATTATAATATCGATTTCGTGATATTATTTAAACACGATTCAATATCGTGCCTGTTAAAGTTACAATTCTCTGTAACCAAGTAATCCGAAAAATCCAAACGATTTTGACAAAATTGATAACACGGATTTCAAAATTATTTTTAGTATTGAAACTAATCTTTCAAATATTAATAATTTTAAAATATCTACGGAAAATAAATTTGTCAAAATATCCATAAGATATTAAATGTGATGCATTCTTGAAGAGATTCGAAGTATAATCATAGCTTGCTAAATTGCTAAAGTTGCAGTTTCAAAAAGTAGTTCGCAAGCAATTTACGCGCGCTCAGTGAAACTGACTTGCGTTCGTGTGTTCGCGCTTACGTTTGCGTTTTGGTTTAAAGTTGCGCAATGATTTAATTATTTCCCACGGGAGCTCAGTCCGTATCATGGCATGATTGGAAAAACGTCGCGATCGTTTTGCCATGATCATCGTGGTCGCGAAGCCATTTGTCGTAACAAAACAAAAGGTCCGTGCGTGTACCGTGAACGTGAAATGGCAGACTTTGGTAAGTCCTCCAGTTTTCATTTTTGTAACCCGAATTTCTTGAGGATGTTATTGGGAAGTTCTGCTCCATCAGGAGTGAGGTCGAACAGCGCTGTTCGACCGAACGACTGGTGGGGCAGACTTCCCAATAACATCCTACTTATTTATATTTATATTCTTTATTTATATTATATATTTAGGATAATATACGAGGCGTAGGCTTAAAACGACCGATGGACGACTGATGACAGCTAATATGGAAAGTAAATTAAATTTTACGACCTCCGTAGCCGAGAGGCGAGCGGTCCAGACTTTGGCGTCGCGCCATCTCTGAGGTCCTGAGTTCGATCCCCGGTCGGGTCAATATGGAAAACGAACTTTTCTGTATTTTCACGGGTTTGGGTGTTGTGGTACAGTCGTTGTTTCTTATTTCTGTAACACAAGTGCTTAAGCTACTTACCACAGAATCAGAGCGATGTATGTTGTCAAATATTTATTCGTCACTTTAAAAGGGTTTGCGATCAAAACTATGTCTGAACCTTTTAAAATAACCACCTAAATTGAACCTTATTTAATTGAGTTAGCGGCGTAAACTAACAACATTGAAAATGACGTTAAAAAAACTTTAAATACAATTTTTTATTTATTTTTACACTAACGTTTATCACAGGGTTTTTTATAAGCTATTTGACTTAAGGTTCTTACATATCATTTGAATTAATTTATACAGAAGAAACATATTGCGGGCCAGTATGGCGATGCTAACGGATAGGATATTTCGGTATCAAATCCGTTGTCATCGCGATGTGGGTTCATCTCTTGCTTACTATCAGGCTGGGAGGAGCCAATATACTGCGCTACTATAAAAAAAATACACTTGCTGTCCCGGAAAACGGCGTAATGCCTATTTTTTAATTTTTATCTTTTTTCTTCCTTGGAAATCTACGATTACCTATATTACCAACCAAACAACCAAAATTAGCTAAATTAGTCTGACTTTTCTCGAGTTTTAGCGCACACGATTGATTTTTATAAACATAATATAATTTTAATAGGCGCAGCTCACGAGTGCTTTCATTTTTTTTCCACTCAACTTTCTTCGTAAATTAAACCGTACAGTATGTAATGTGTGAAATAGCAACAAACATTATATTTATACACTAGCGGCCGCCCGCGACTTCGTCCGCGTGGATTTAGGTTTCCATACAAACTTTCACCCCCCTTTTCAACCCCGCACGCAACGGAAGCCCTCAAGGATGAATAATTTTCCTCGTTTTTTTCACATTTTCCATTATATCTTCGCTTTTTTTAGTTGCAGCGTGATGTTATATAGCTTAAAGCCTTCCTCGATAAATGGTCTATTCAACACAAAATGAATTTTTCAATTCGAACCACTCGTTTCTGAGATTAGCGCGTTCAAACAAACAAACAAAGCTTTATAATATTAGTATAGATCTATACAAAACAATCTTACAACCGGTATGACCAAGCTTTTATATCTAATAAAAATATGAAGTTAACTTTAAAAGGGAAACTCTTTTTTAAGTTTTGTAAAAACATTACATTTATGGCGACCTCGGTGGCGCTAACTAAGGTAGGCGCCCAAAGCGCGTAAGGTCCCGGGTTCGATTCCCGGTCAGGTCAATTTGGAAAAACGAACTTTTCTCAATTGACTTGGGCCTGGGTGTGCTGGGATGACGCCCCCAGTTAGTATCCGTCGTCTGGTACTCATAGTACAAGGGAAAACCTTAGTTTGAGACCAGGTGATTGGTGTGATTGTCTGGCGCATTTATTTATTTATTAAATACATTAAAAGAAATTAGATTGATCTATAGATTGAACTCAAATCTATTCTAATATTATAAAGTTGAATAGTTTGTTTGTTTCTTTGAATTCACTTTAATATATGATGTTCATTATTATACTACAGATTTAAAAAGGCCACAAGGAAAGAGGATAAGTACTTTCATGATGTTACTCTTGTTTTGTACCGTGCAATTGGGACGCGATCCCACTCATTTCACTGAGAGCCTATTTTCCCTTGAGTTCAGAAGCACCGTTTAATAAAAAAGTGTGGAAAGTTCTTTCATTTGGGCTTTGTTTAAAATTTTGTTTCAATTTTTTATAGTCCTCATAGAGTCGGAAAAAGGTTTCGCTAATTATTATCAGGAGATAATGAGAATCGTAAAAATGGAAGCATATTTTATGACTTTTTTTGTGTTTTTATAGAGCCTTTTAATTTAACTTCAAAGTAAACAGCTGTTTAATCTATTTTTTTTTATATTACACCTTAAGGTTGACCTCATCCCACCTGATGTTATGTGGTAATGTGGTCCTGGCTTCAGACAAGTACAGCATAATAAAGCTGTTACTGGTCTTGTCGCTTACCTTGAAGGCTTGACCCCTGCTACTAATGTAGCACCCCTAGGAGCTCTGTAAGCCTTACTTACACGCAGGAACACTACAACAACGAAGTGATTGTTATTTGGCTGCGGTCTTCTGTAAGGTGGGGATATTTCACCAGTCGGGCTGCTCCAGTTCGAGCGATAAATCGCTATGCCCTACCTCTCTTACCACTTAAACTTATTCTGTCGTCTCATACCTATAGCATGAAGGTTCGTTCTGCCCTCTCTGGAGAGTCTATGTATTCCCTATGGAGTGGATCGATGTCTATGGGGAGTCTGACAGCTAGGAGGCGGGAAAGAAGAGCGTGCGGCGCGCAAGGCAGTAAGCCGATAATTATCTTGTAAAGATAAAGGAAATAGTAAAAAGTACACTATGGTAGATGATTTGTTTAAAATTAACAAAAAAATATGAAAGGATGTAACAATTATCATACAGATATCTACTACCGATTCCGAACTACGTAGTAAAAAAAATAAGAATCAGTTTTGACAGAAAAGATTACGCAGCAAAAACTATTTTTATTTAATTCCTGTTTCATTCCTACTTGATTTAATGCCATCTAAGACAAAAACGATGTATAACTATTATATAAATCATCTCATAATACTATTTGCCCACTAAATAAATAGACGTAGAATAATGAATGTGGAGAGATAAGATAAATTACCTTTTGAGAATTAAACGCTATGTTTTGGGCACTGATTTAGTATGATTTATCGCTATTTCAACAAAGATTTATTTCCAGAGTAAAATAGACGTAGTTATTTGGAATAATATTTCTAGACGTGTACAATTATACAGAACTAGCTTTCCGCCAGCGGTTTCGCCCGCGTGGTATTCAGTTATACTGCGGTATAAAGCACAACTATAAAAAAACTTCTCATTTCAACGGAAAAATATAAGAAGCGCGATGTAACGCTGGATACGATTAGTTGTTAAACAAAAACTGAATGGTACACTATATTATATAAGTAGATGTAAAAAACAGTTTAGACTATAAAACAAATTGTACGTCATCCCTCGGGAATTCCTCATTTTCGAGGATTCATTATGCCTTGCCAATATTTTACCTTGTTTTAAACGACACACAGCGCCATCTCCAATCCACCCATCAAGCAAAATATATTTTTGTTTCCCCTCAGGAATATTTTTTCTAGCATAAAAAGTACCCTATTATTTAATCTGGACCTCTAACTTTACGTCTGCAAAATTTCAAAGCAATCGGTTTAGTAGTTACGACGTGAAAGCGGAACAAACAAACAAACTCACTTTCCGTTTTATAATATTAGTAAGGATTTAAGACTTCTGTTTCATTTCAAACATCCTGCTACCATAAATGAGATAGATATATTAGTTTAACTCTTTAACGAGAAACGTACCTAATCTATTAGAAAACATTTGGTTGGTAGTTAAATAGGATTTAGGATTATTTTGTGAAACATTTTTCTGCCTAAATAACCTACAAGGTACATTGGACAACATCAGGTACATTGCTCTGATTCTGTGGTAAATAGCCTGCACTTGTGTTACAGAAATCATAATCAAAGACAGTACAACAACATTTAGACCCGAGACAATATAGAAAAGTTCGTTTCCCATATTAACCCGACGGGGATGGAACCCAGGACCTCAGTGATGTCGCGACACCAAAATCCGGCCAACTCACCTTTCGCCTACGGAAGCTATCGAAACATTGTTTACTACGCCAATTCTGCTGACGCTGTATTTGTGTCGACCTGTAGGTCATGTCGTTGGTCGGCACGGCTAGTTTTACGTATAATTTTTAAATTGTTGTCCTAATTTTAAGTTACAGTATTTCACAATACCTTCAAAATTATAATAATTCCGCTGTTAACAGTGAAAGTATAAAAAAATGACTAACCCCCGAACAAAAGTGTTTGAAAAGCATTGTTCGCTTGACGCTTTTAAATATCCTTTTCCGGCAGATTTCAAATAAATTTCCCTTTGAAAAGGTTGATAAATGAACTCCGAGTAGGTACTTTTAATGTTCTTTGGGCATTTTAAATGACTTGTCATGCACCAGTGACTTTTTGATTAGGAAAAAAATGCTAATTGGGTAAACGTAACTTCAAGGTTATATAGGATACTGGCGACCCGCCCCGGCTTCGTACGGATCTAATGTAAATACTTAGAATTTCAATTCTTTATTGCAAATAAAAACCTACCTCTTAAATCACTCTATCTATTAAAAAAACCGCATCAAAATCCGTTGCGTGGTTTTAAAGATTTAAGCGTACAAAGGGATATAGGGACAGAAAAAGCGACTTTGTTTTATATTATGTAGTGAAAACAACGTCACGTCGAATAAAAATGGCAACCCGGGATAATTTTTAACTCTTAAAGTGAAAAACAATTTTATCTATACTGCTTGTAATATTACCGCGAGATTTGACTGCCTTTTTTTGTTTGTTTACTTGCATTGAATGCTCTAAAACTACTTGACTGATTTAAAAAAATCTTTCGCTGTTAAAAAGCTAGGCTGTTGCTGGTAAACTAAATCTATATTAAATATTCAAAAAAGTTAGGGATCCATACTAAAACCCCAATAATGTAACCCAAGGCTTTTACATTATGTGCGCTGCGAAACCTATTGACTATAGAACAAAATAGTATAATACGTCTTTGTAGATCATAATATAATAATAATAATAAATGCGCCAGACAACCAAACCAATCACCTGGTCTCAAACTAAGGTTTGCCCGTGTACTATGGGCACCAGACGACGGATACTAACTGGGAACGTCATCCCAGCACACCCGGACCCAAGTCAATTTAGAAAAGTTAGCTTTTCAAATTGACCTGACCGAGAATCGGGACCTAACGCGCTTTGGGCGTCTACATTAGCCACAGCGCCACCTAGGTCATCTAATATAATTTTATATAAAAAATATCACGACAGCATGTCTTTTATAGAAAAAATGGAATGTCAGTTTGTATTATAGAAATGTTCGCATTTCATTACCTGCATTTAAATATAAATACAATGCATACTCCAAAATATATTATTTTAAATGTCTGTCTGTCTGTCTGCTCGTATCAGTTAATCTTTAACCAGTTTCGACGAGACTTTATTGGCAGGTAGTTGATGTAATATATTTATTTAGATATATATGAATGTAATTATGTATAAATATATATCCATTAATATATTTGAAGCCAAATAAGGGGGCAATAGATTAACAAACTACTTAGGTATTTTAGAGAATTTATACTGTCGATGTCTTTTTTAAGGTATTCAATGACGAACAAAATAAATATATTTAAGCAAATTTATCATTTATGTTTTTTAAAGGCGACGTATAACAGCGTTCTTAGTTTTGTTTCTGTATACATGCTTACAGCTGTAAGCTAAAATATATTATATATATAAAGAAGCAGCTTCTGTACATGTATATATATTATGAATGTATGTGTCTATGTACAGAAGCTGTTCCTCTTAAGTAATTTCCGATCTTGTAACTCCATTAGTCCTCAATTAATTAAATCGTCCTCTTGTCTTGGTGTCCTCTATTATCATCTCTTTGGGAACATTGATGTAATTAAGATGTTCAATGCTTTGATGCTGAGATATAGGGGGCAGGTGATTCGGTTACCTCAGAGTGGAAATTAATTACGCAGACGTTGGAGTCGGGTATTTTTGACCCATCGATTAAAATACTGACAATTCCCTATGATTGCTTTTTTTTTTCAAAAATACGTGAAGAATTAATAAGGAAACTAAATATGAGATTCCAATATATATTAAGAGAGGTAGGGCATAGCGATTTATCACACGAACTGGAGCAGCCCGACTGGTGAAATACCTACACCTTACAGAAGACCGCAGCCAAATAACAATCACTTCTGTGTTGTTGTGTTCCTGCGTCGACAAGGTTTCCAGATGTCTTAGGGGATGATACATAAGTAGCAGGGGTCAAGCCTTCAAAAAACCGGCCAAGTTCGAGTCAGACTTGCCCATTATGGTTGATAGATTAAAGGTAAATTCGGTTTACGATTAATAACGTATTTGGCCACGTTGGAAGTGTCTGTTAAGCGAACTTAGAATAACACAAATTGAGAAAAAAATGTTATTAGAAACCTGAATATCATGTTTAAAAACCTATCCTTTGAGTACCCCCACACGTATTGGTTTGAAGAAGAAACAAATCTGAGTTTCAGTTTTAAGTACCTACATTTTATTTACTATACTACTGCAAAAAACACGCAAGCAAACAAGCAGCATGCATGCAGGCAAGCAAGTAGCATGCATGCAGGCAAGCAAGCAAGCAGCATGCATGCAAGCAAGCAGCATGCATGCAGCATGCAGCAAGCAAGCAACATGCATACAACCATGCAAGCCGGCATGCATCCATGCAGCGTGCAATCGTTTCTGCTCTTCTCCGGCGCTGCGGGAAGTGCAGCCCTTCCGCCCTTGCGTAACGAGGCACATGCGCCCAGGCGAGCCTTCACAGCTTCGGTTTTTTGGATCGCCATCGGTGACCAGCCTCAGCCGCTCCAGCTCACTCGGGCGCCTGAGGCTCGTTACAGCGGGCGAGGGCTGCACTCCCTCCGCGCCTCCGGCTTTTAAATTGCACTCTAGTATAGGGCAGACTAGTACCACGGCAAAGGACTACAACCAGTGGGATTTAGTATAATTTACTTCATATTAACATTAATATCTTACTCTTTATTACTTCGAAATTTATATACAATTTTAGCATCTAAAATACTTCGATGTGTCGATTAAAAAACAAATACTTAGATATAAATAAACATGCATAGTAAAAGTAAACATTACATTTATAGATATTTTTGGATATGTTTTATGGCTTCACTGAGTTATGTTTTATAAAAGTATGTCAGACAAAGTTATGAATATGGTAATTTATGCTTAATTAAAATCTGCGTTTCAAAGTTTGCCTTATAAAAATATGGCAAATGAAAATATAGATTTATATGATTACGGCTTTTATTATTATGCCCTTCAACAAATCTGCGTTATTATGTTTATGCATAGTAATAAATCTGCTAAACACTATTATGTTTATTAATTTTTATGCCATATGATGTATGTCAATTGAAATTACGACCATAAACATTATGCGTTTCAAAGTGTCACCAGACTTGACGGATGTAAGGGTTCCATTTTCGCCATTTGGCTACGGAAGCCTAAAACAAAATATGATTTCTGCAACTACGTTTTCACAATCGATTTTTTATTTTTATAGTAGGAACATCAAGCTGTACTAGCGAACTTTAAATATTAGAAACATACATTTTTTATCTCCCCTTGCGGTGCGGGAATCGAACCCACGACCTTCACGTATTGCGCGTGCTGCTCTTCCAACTGACCGTAGGCTAACGGTTGGTAAAGCAGAAAAATTTCATCGCCTGCGATAACTTGCGGTTAGCTCAGTTGGAAGAGCAGCACGCGCGATACGTGAAGGTCGTGGGTTCGACTCCCGCACCGCATACGGAGATAAACATTTTATATTTCTGATATTTACGTTTTCACAATTCTCAAACGTTTGATTTATCTTCAAAAACGAAACCTTTCGTTTGTTTAGTTTTTAACCGACTTAAAAAAGGAGGATGTTCTCAATTCGAGCGTTAATATTTTTGGAAGAAACGCCCAGCTCAATTCAAATTCAAATTCAATATTTGTTTATTCAAGTAGGTTACATAAAATAACACTTTCGAATCGTCATTGTATATAATGCAAAGTGATTCTACTTCCGGTTCGGAACCTATATCTACCGAGAAGACACCGGTAAGAAACTCAGCAGATTAGTTACAGTAGCAGTATCTAACTTATAGCTATGTGTAGAACACTTTGGACCAAGTCATATAGTTTTATTTTGGTGAGTGAAAAAAAGCATTAAGTATTATATTATTTTAAGAGGTAAACTGGAGCAGACCAGTCCCCAAATCGCTGTATCGATTTATAGCAGCGACTGCAGCGTGGATATTCCGAATTTGGGTCAAGCAATCCAGTTGGATGATGTATGGTGCGTAAACTCAGTGGAATGCTGAGATATCAAATGTCTTGCATTCTGTGATCTACGATGATTGCTCAGCATAAAATTGTGTAATATTACGTAAGAAATCAATATATCGTCAAAGTAAATAAGGCTCAATGCTTGATAAAGGTTGTATGGGATTAATGCCGTGTTAAAAAAAACAATGATTTTATTTTGTTGATACTAGTTGTGCTCGAGACTTCCTTCGCATGGATTATGGTTTTTTTTCCAAATGTTTTTATTTTCATAGTCAGTTTTACCATTAGTATCCATCGATCTCCCTTAATATTCGAAAGAAAAAGTAGTCGATATTTTTATCTAAGTTTCGAGCTACGTTTGTGCCAAATTTCATATATCTAATCTTAAATATAAATATTTACCCATAATATAAACTTACAAGGGCGGTTCTGGTACTACCAATGGGGGTCCTCGTTATTAAAAACAAAAACTAGCCTACGTCCGTTCTAAAGGTTCCAAGTATGCCAATACCAAATTTCATCAAACTCCGTTCAGTGGTTTAGGCGTCAAAGCCGGACAGACAAACAGACAGACAGACAAGGTTGACTGGTAGAGAATGCCCATAGCATTAAGTCCACCTGTTGTACTTTTTTGTGCAATAAAGTTTTAAAATAAATAAATAAATAGTTACTTTCGCAATTTATAATATTAGTATGGATGACGAATTCTTTTGTCAAAATGAAGTCTAAGCCTTCGGTTGATGCCACCTGCTAGATGACTGTTGAACACCATGAGTTACTTTCGCATTTAGTATGGATTTTGTCAAATGGCTATTTAAAAAGTAATAAAAAAATTATTGTTTCTACTATTGTGTAAACAAAAATTAATGATGTTACAGCGTATCAAATTTCAAAGGAGCAATGTTTTAACGTCACTATTTCATAAAAACTGTACTGAGAAATGACGTAGCGCTACATTTTAATGTACATTCGAAAATATAGGTTACATGATGAAAGTTAAAATATTTGTCTTATATTTTTTGGTAACCTTAAGGACTAAACAGAAATTTTAGCCTTGTCATTTTTAATTTTACAATTGACAAAATAACTGTGTGTCTTAGTGCAAAATTAGTAATAAGTTTAGCTTTCATTTGTAAAAAAAAACTACTGAGTTTCTTGGGCTTGGGAGGCTATTCGGCCACCATAAAACTCATCTGTGTCCGAGTTTCTCCTTTTCGAATTTCAGTGTAGGCTTTTCGGCCAATGCTACTGGATATTTGGCCGACTCGACCACGCAAATAAATTGAGGTAGTATATTCGGCCAAAAATTTGAGCACAATAATCTAGCTATATTTGTAAGGTAAATCGATATAATGAGAGAATCTAAAGTAATAAAAGTCAATTTTTTGTATTATATGAGTGTATTTTAATTTAACATTAACATAAACAAAGGGCTATTTTGCCAATACAATGACCTAATGATATTTCACTGTCAATAAATTGCTCTAAAATTCTTCTCTTTAGTTATAGGTTCCGAAGCGGAGGTAGCTTCATTTGCTTTATATAGAGACTATTCATAAGTATTACTAATGTAATCTTTATGAATAAAAAAGATTGACTTTGACTTTGAATAATCAGCTCGTGACCACGGTTAGTGCAACCCAATAAAAACGAAAGTAGCAAGTAGTTCGCAATTTACTTATAATGTCAACTGGTTTTGATCCTTTGATACTTATTTAAAACAGTCTCAAATTATTTTAGCCTTTTTCATATTACATACTTATGTGTTTGAGATTTAAAATGTTTGTAATGGTCTTAAATTCTTACAGCTACAAACTGACATATTTGAGTGATATCAAAAACGTTATTCAAACTGTAAGCATTCGGCAGCACAACATGAAAATAAGAATTTCAATCAATATCTGACAGGACGCAAAAATATCAATTTCTTCTCCCCTTAAATATGCCACATTGAATGGATTACGATTACTCTGTATATTGACGGGTTTGATAGACACATCACAGTGTAGAAAACAACAGAAGAGATTAATGATAGGGAAAGAAAAGTAATTTTTATTTTTTTCATACCGTACGACATTTTTCTGGTTCTTTCTTCCGTTGTTTTTCGTTTGCGCCACTCAGCTTAAGGTTCCGCCAGAATACCAGCGCTGTTGCAGCATTGGATGCAATGTTGTAGCAGCTCATGCTGAGGCTGGGACCTTGTTAGCTGCGCAATCAATATGTTCTTCCTTTTTTTTTTGTTCATTTTACTGTTTATCTTTTGTTCGTGTTACTTTATTGTGTTTGTACCGTGTATTGATTGTGTGTGCTAATTAAATAGTTTCTGATTCTGATTCTGATTCATACGAAATTTCGGAAAAAGATTTCGAATTACATCCTCGGTCGGGTCAATATAGAAAACTTTTCTGTTACTTAATTGATCTCTGATCATTATCAGATTATGAGGTGCTTAGTTACTTACTTCGGAATAAAAGCAATGTGATGATGATTGTTCAATTAATATTATTTCTTAAACACGATAAATAGATTCGGAAAAATATCTGAAAACATTATATATATTGGACAACATCACATACATTGCTCTGATTCTGTGGTAAGTAGCTTAAGCACTTGTGTTACAGAAATCAGAAACAACGACGGTACCACAACACCCAGACCCGAGACAATATGGAAAAGTTCGTTTCCCTCAACCTCAGAGATGGCGGTCGCCAAAGTCAGGCCCGCTCGCCTCTCGGCTACGGAGGTCGTTATAATATGTTATGTGAATACTTCTCATCCAAATTCGTTCAGTAGGTTTTGCTTGATATAATAAAAAATATCAGAAATCTATCTTTCTATATTTTCTATCTATATATTTATATAAATGAAACCCGTTTCCCGTTGTCACGCCATAACACAAAAACGGCTTGACCGATTTGGCTGATTTTTTTTTGTAGTTTTCTAATACCCTGTACAAGAATTTAAAATAATTAAACGGGTCAAAACGCGACAACATTTTTATTTAGTAGTTAATACGAACTACTTACTGCCCGACGTTTCGGTTAGGTTGCACCACGTCGGGCATTAAGTAGTTCGTATTAACTACTAAATAAAAATGGTGTCGCGTTTTGACCCGTTTAATTATTTTAAGTGTTTAAAATGGAACGCGAAAGTCTTAAAATGTATACCCTGTACAAGGTTTTTATAGAAATATTAAGAAAATCTCTCACAAATATTGAAAAACATACTTTACTCTTGTGTTTTGAACGATATAGTTGCATTTTACAATAACTTATCAATACAAACTAAACTATATATTTACAAATATAAATATTATTATAAAAAATAAAAATCTTCTAAAAAAAAATTAAATTAAAACATACTTTAAATTTAATTTTAATTTTGCATATATATGTCAACGTCATTCACAGCCATAGACTATATTGAAAGAGCATCGTTTGTTCGGAAACGTGGTTACTTAATTAAATTCTATAAGGCGGTACAAAGTTCGCCGGGACCGCTAGTCTATTATCTATTATATAAAAATGAATCGTAAAATGTGTTGGTAAGCGCATAACTCGACAACGCTTGGACCTATTTTGACAATTCTTTTTTTTTTAATGTTCGCTGAAGTCCAAGGATGGTTTTTACGGCGAGACAAATTCGAATAATTGCCGGGAAAACTGTAAAGACAGCCCTTTTCTTTTTCAAGTACCAACGTTTTCTAACTAAAATTTAGAGTCAAATCTCTTTGACAGGACGAAGTCTGTCGGGTCCGCTAGTAAATAAATAAATAAATAATCAATATTAGACCACATCACATACATTGCTCTGATTCTGTGGTAAGTAGCTTAAGTACTTGTGTTACAGCAATCAGAAACCACGACGGTACCACTACACCCAAACCCGAGACAATATAGAAAAGTTCGTTAACCGTATTGACCCGCCCGGAGATAGAACCCAGAACCTCAGAGATGTCACGACGCCAAAGTTCGGCTCGCTCGCCTCTTAGCTACGGAGGTCATCATACATACTTTTGCATTTACAAGGATGTAGTTTATATACTTATTTATTGATTTTATAGATCACTTTTCTTACTGAACTATCGTTCACGTTGTACTAATTTATTTTTATTCTTTTTATAGTACTTAACGCCTTACTAGCGAACTTTAAATATTAGAAACGGACGATAAGTATGTAGTTCTAAACATATTCGGCAGAGGGCACTTACCGGAGGCTAACGGTTGATACAGCAGAAAAATTTTATCGCCTACGATAACTTGCGGTTAGCTCAGTTGGTAAGAGCAGCACGCGCGATACGTGAAGGTCGTGGGTTCGATTCCCGCACCGCAAGGGGAGATACAATTTTTCTGTTTCTAATATTTAAAGTTCGCTAGTACAGCGTTAAGTAGGTACTATAAAAATAATAAAATCGATTAAGATGCCAGGTGTCTTCGATTCCGTGGTTTTCAAACATTTCTGCAACGAATGTACCACGGGCCGATAAGTATGTAGTTCTAAACATATTCGGCAGAGGGCACTTACCGGAGGCCAACGGTTAATACAGCAGAAAAATTTCATCGCCTACGATAACTTGCGGTTAGCTCAGTTGGTAAGAGCAGCACGCGTGATACGTGAAGGTCGTGGGTTCGATTCCCGCACCGCAAGGGGAGATACAATTTTTCTGTTTCTAATATTGTACTAATTTGCCTCAGTTTATGTACATAGTTATAATACTATAAACTTCAAAATAATATTCCCCGCCTAGGTTTACAGCGTAAACATGAACACGCCGTCTATCTACCAAATGTGATCCAAAAACGTTTTGTATCTTTTGCGTAAAAGAAAAAGAAAAACACGAAAATCCGTGTATCTTTACATTTCATAAATACCTTTACAAGTCTGTAGTATTAATAACATTTGAATTTACTATTACCGCACCCATATACAAACTATCTGCATGACCCAAGGGTTGACTGGTAGAGAATGCCCCTAGCATGAAGTCCACCTGTTGTACTTATTTGTGCAATAAAGTTTTTAAATAAATAAATAAAATTTATTTCGCGAATCAGTTTTCTTACTGCACGATTTTAGACTGTGTATAACATCAGAATCAGAAATGAAACGGTATTCGCTTGTAAAGTGCTCGTGCGTGAAAGGGTTACCCGTATGGCCTCAATACGTTAACTACGTGTGTTACTGATTTTTCTATGGAAACGTTCTATACGTATATTATACTAGATATAGAATATTCTTACCTGTCTTTATTCTACTTATTTTATTTATTTATTAAACAAACAATGGTTTACAAGAGTTGACAGTAGTCCCACAAAACGATTTACATAGTTAGTCTGTGGGATCATGAGTCTCTAACTTAAAAAATAAGAACTTAAATTGCTAAGCTAAGTTAGCTAAAAAAAATTTTTTGTGACTGATATATAATACTAAGATGTCTGTGCTTCATTAATGTAGGTAAACTTTAAAAAAAATATTTATGAATTATTTATTAAATTACCTACATTTTCAGCAAATAATGTACAGAATTGAAGTAAACATAAATCTTTAAAACTTTTTCATTTGTTTAATCTTACTGGTACAATTAAGCTAGGTACAACAATCACTTAAAGAAAGCAAGAAAGAAAATTGTCCGAGCCAAAATGTAAAAATTAGTTTTAACACAGAATGTTTTATGGTCAACTAGCTGTGCCCGCGACTTCGTTCGCGTGGACTACATCCTTTCATAGCCGGTTTTACTCCTTTCTCCCCTAATATTCGAAACAAAAATTAGTCCATATTTTAATTCAAGTTTCGAGCTATATTTGTGCCAAATTTGATATCTCTAAGTTCAAAAATAAACATTTTTATGTCCGTTCTTGAGATTCAACGTATACCTATACCAAATTTCATCAAAATCGGTTGAGAGGTTTAAGCAGGAAAGCGTAACAGACAGACAGACAGAGTTACTTTCGCATTTATAATATTAGTAGGGATTGGGTTCCCCCTCTGCGAATACCGCTAAAGGCGAATACATGATGCAAGCAATAATCATTACGTGAAAATATAACTTAGCATTATTTAATTGATATGTATTATGTTGGCTGCTGTAGGCGCTAAAGCTGAGCCAATCTCCGACTACACCTACTCAACCGATGAGGTCCAACCGAGGAGTTTTAGGGGGTAGCCCTGCCTTTTTCAGGCAGGAAAGTTCCACACACGCCGCCACTCTCCCTCTAGTGGTAGGGTATGGTGCGTCAAGCATTTCTCCCCGTAAAAAAATAAAATATGTAGGCGGGTGGGTCTCTTACTGATATTTGGAATTCTTGAAACTGTTTTTTATACTATACATTGAATTTTCAAATAAATTTGCCTCCAATGGCGTCGTCGTGAGAGAGAGCGTGCGTCAGTGAGTGAGACCGACGATGAGACAGGTAACAGGAAGTGTTGCGTTCGGAAATTCCTACATATATATATATATATATATATATATATATATATATATATATAATAATGTGCAATATTACGAGGTAGCGCGCCGCGATGCCCACTAGGCTTCTTTTTAAGAAACTGGCACGTGCCGGGGCGATTTTCTCGCCAAACATATCTTCCCTCCATTACCCTCTCCCAACAACGGCCCGAGCCGAGGTCCGAGCCCCTCTACGGGGCGCCCTCCGGCAGTTGTTTAAATTTTTTAGGGGTGAGAGCCTTCCGCTCCCCCGCAAGCCCGGTGAAGATGAAAAGGCCATCTGCGGCCATCATCAATTGTCAGTTGGGAAAAAAATCGTGCAATATGTAAACTGACGGATCGTTTTGATGAAAAGGTAAACTGATAGACTACAGTAGAAAGCATGGGATATCAACATAATTATGCTCACATTTTATTAATTGAATTATACATACGTTCAATGAGTTGCTCTTTCTTATGTAATCTTACAGCAAAGTAGATAGGATGACCACAAACTTTGATTTAATAGGAGTATTCATCTCATATTTATTATTTATTTTTTATTTATTTAGGTTCTCCTGCGTTTGTTTACAATAAATCAATTATTATAAATCTTATTATAACTATGAAACTACTTAAATGTAACAAACTTTTAAGGCGAACACAACATGCAAAAAGTTAAGTAAAACTTATTGCTATTTACTATTTATAAATACAAAACTCAGTAGCAGGCAAAAAAAAATTAAAATATAAATAAAAATATGAAGTTTTATTAGGTATCTTTACATACACATGATAAATTAAATTTAGTTAAATTACAGTCACGGGCACTAATATGTTTGCAAGCTCATTCTAAAGCAAACCTTATGGTAACGTCATAAAACCTCAATCCCTACTAATATTATAAATGCGAAAGTAACTCTGTCTGTCTGTCTGTCTGTGTGTCTGTTACGCTTTCCTGCTTAAACCTCTCAACCGATTTTGATGAAATTTGGTATAGGTATACGTTGAATCTCAAGAACGGACATTGGCTACTTTTTATAAGCAAATAAGGGGGGGATGGGGGTAATACCACCTTTGGAAGTTTATACGGAAAAATGTTTATTTTTGAAGTTAGAGATATGAAATTTGGCACAAATATAGCTCGAAACTTGGATTAAAATACAGACTACTTTTTGTTTCGAATATTAGGGGAGAAAGGGGTAAAACCGACCATGAAAGGATGTAGTCCACGCGAACGAAGTCGCGGGCACAGCTAGTTGTTTATATTTCAGTCCTGGTGACTGTACTTTCGCTATTTTTTATTTGTGTGACGCAAATGCTTTGGTAACTCTTCAAAACTTCGAGCAATGTGTATGGTGTTATCAAATATGTTTAAACGTATTATCCGAAAATGTCATATTTTAGTCGAGCTCTAAAAAAGTATCAGCATAGTCTAAATAAATTTAGGTTGGGATTTTTTTTGAAATATTGTCCTACCAATGGTAAAACTAAAAAAAAAGCAATACGTTTCTACTCGTAATAACTAAAACTTGCCATTGTACATACAAAATAGACAATTCGATTTGATTTTACTCAATATTTTCTTAAAAATAAAATATGGCTTGCCTTATACACATTCCTTCATCAATTGCCTTCATTTGGCTTATATCATCTCAAAGTAGAAATTTTACTATGTAGCATGAGTTGTGAATGAAAACCGGAATATCCGTAATTTTTCAAACATATGGTGCGTTTAGCAATTAAGTCGCTGCCAGTTACAGTCTTAGGAAATGAATTAAAGACCCCCAAGCGCTTTTTAATCTAACAAGCAATATTTAATGTTGCCTTTAAATAAACACCCTGTGTTAACGACTGGTATACTTATAGCCTTCTTAATCTTTTTAATAAAATACTGTTTACAATCTAAAGAACCTTCTTTGCACGGGTAAATTAGGCTTTGATATTTTTTTGATGTGACAACGTCTAATAACTCGATACTTGGCCGCATGCACGAAAAAGATGACGTCATTGTTTCGTTACGATTATTGTCGCGTTGTGCAAGCGAGTGCGTGGTGTGAACGAGAGAGAGGCATGACTGGCTCGAGCTATTTCCGAAGTACGGTACTTTGACGTGACAACGTATACCGATCATTATTTTACTCATTTTGAATATATTTTCATCATTATTATTTCGAATATTAGGGGAAAAAGGGGTAAAACCGACCATGAAAGTACAACGCGAACAAAGTTGCGGGCACAGCTAGTAATTAATAATTCATCATTCATCATCAATGTCATTAAATTCATGTACTGTGATATAGCACAGTATACTGACTTCTTTCAGGTAAGCAAGATTTGATACCGGAGAATCCTATCCGTCAGCATCGCCATACTGGCCCGCAAGATGTTTCTTCACGCTCACGTAATCCTTATTTGTAAGGATCAGCTCGTTAGGGCTCTTTGTAGGGGATGCCAGGCATGGAGTGGTGATGTGTGATGTGATGATAAATTTATATATATAAACAGTTGCTCAGAAATTTTACTGAATTTTTTAAGGAAAGGTTTTTTTTTACCTTATAACTTTTTTCTTTTTGTATTACTTATTCTATTCGCCGTTACAGAGTAAAAAAAATCTTTTCGTTTTTTGTCGTTAAAGTTTTCTCCAACATTTTAATTTTTTTAAATAAAAAAAGGAATGCAGCTTAGTCTAATATAACAACAGGTTATTGCCATTATTCTTTTTTTAAATACAAAAAATTTTAAAAAAGAATAATGGCAGTAACTAGTCTACTATACTTATAAGTTGTTGGATGGAGCCTTTTAAGCAGAAAGTATTGCTTGCCTTAGGCACAAATTCAATATTTTTAATTGTATTTCACATAGATTGTGTGTCAACTTGACATAAAATGTGGCCAACCCAGGTTCGATTGGCCACATACTGTTAAGATATGCTTTTCTATGGTTTTAAATTTGACGTGTATTTTTGATATTTTTTTGTTTACAATTCGATACGTCATTATTTTTTATACTTACTTCCTAAGCTTACTTAAGTGATGGAATCAATTACATGCACAATACATTATTTTTTTATCTTTATACCTAAATCTTTTCCTACCCTAATCCCTCACAAGCTCAATAGTTTGTTACGATTAAAATATATGTGAAGCTTTGTAAGAGTGCGTTGTTATAATTCTATTATTCCCCGTTACAGAGTGTTTTTTAGATCAAACTTCAAGATTGACCTCATCCCACCTGATCTTTAGTGAAAATGAGATCCTAACTTTAGAGTGACAAGTACAGCATAATTAATCCTCTTCCTCCTTCCTCTTGAATCACTCTATCTATATTAAGTATCTATCGATGGCTTGGACACTTGGAGAGAATGGGAGAGGATCGCAGCGTCAAGTAAGCTTATCTGGGTCGGCCTATTGGACGTCGGCCGGTTGGCCGCCCTAGGTGTCGCAGGAGCGATATAGTGAGAGCTGATCGTCAGAAGCTGCAAGTTGGCGACTGGCGGGCCAGCACACAGGATCGCGAAAGATGGCGATCTCATATCAGAGGCCTAGACTCATTTCGCGTGATCGAGCCATGGGAGTAAGTAAGTAAGTATTCCATTCCTAATCCTTCCTTATTCTGTTCAACATAAACCACAGAAAAATTCCACTTATTTTTTCGTTATTAAACACGATTTTCCAAAAGATCTCCATAGGAACCCCAAAAAACCTCGCTTTAATAAAACTCCGCTATGAATAATTTTCAGAATCACACTCCAAATTTCAAGTGGCCGCCATTACGCCGCTTCTCAGTATAAATAATACGAAAATTATTCCCAGAAGGAAATTGAGAAGTTAATACTGACTTACGTAGGAAGCGCTAACAAATTTGGCTCTTCGATAAATATACGTTACATTACTCGGTATTTTATTATGACTTTGCTCTTCTTTTCGGTTCCGTTGTGTTCCTGCGTGTGAGTAAGGTTTCCAGAGCTCCTGGGGGGTGCTACATTAGTAGCGGGAGATGAGGGGGCTGCTTAATTAGCAGCCATTCCGCCGGTGATGCTGTGGTAGGTCTTCTGTTCCCATGGCATCACCATAAAGGCGATGAGGTCCACCGGGGGGTTTTAGTGGGTCCGTCGTCGCCGTCGACTCCCTCAGGTGACGGTACGGTGCGTCAATGCATTTCCCCCCGCAAAAAAAAAAAAGGGTCAAGCCTTCAAGGTAAAGGCGACAAGTGCAGTAACAGCTTTATTATGCTGTTCTTGTCGCCCTTCAGTTAGGATCTCATTGCTACTTAACATCAGGTGGGATGATGTTAAGTAGCAATCTTGAAGTGCAATGTAAAAAAAAAACATTCTAAAACAATTGATCAACTTTACTCTCTTTAATGTCACTAAAATATAAAAAGACCTTCAAAATAAAACTCGCACTCGACTTTTCATCAGCATTCTTTGTTGAGTCGCTCTTAAAATTTGGCGAGGATCTGCTCATTGCAGTTTTATGACTTATTACTTGAAGAGTTTTGTGAACCAGCTGCGTAATGTCACCAGTTTAAGTGTTAGGCCTTAGGCAATTATGCCTAAGTCTTTGAGAGGACGAGAAACAGAATTCAAGATTTTCGCAGTCCATTTCGAACATTTATGTAAATAAAAATTAATCAAAAAAATGTGTGCAAGCATAAATTCAGAACGATTGCACGAATAGAATTAAAAAAATAAGAAATAAACTTGACATGCCATTAGATAGATAGATTTATTTACTTTATATGTTTTTAATTTCTCAAGCTCTAAATATTGTAAAGATTAGGATAACTACCCACTGAGTTTCTTGCTGGATTATTCTTGGTAGAATTAGGTTCCAAACCGGCTGTAGCTTGTGTTAATTTAGACGATGCATAAGTGTTACTTGTAACCTACATGAATAAATTAATTGATTATGATTATTATTTTGCAAAAAAACTTTACTAAAATTGTTTTTACAGATACCTAAAAGTACAATTTAGGTGGTGTTATCGCTAGAAAGCAATTTCGTCCGGACAATCTTTAGGTAGAGGAAATAGTAGATGAAGAGAAATGGGTACGGCCGTGCAATATACGATGAGTTTTTATTTTTAAAATGATATTCATATTATCATAACATGGTAAATATTCATAAATTCATATATATAACTTAACATATTACGATTAAATTCACTTAGAGAACATCCACTTAAATGTATTCGACAAAAATAAATGTCACTAAAAATACTTATTTATCGAGGTATCGTTGTTGACAAATTTTGCAAAACATTTGCATTTTATCTCCCCTTCCGTTGCGGGAAACGAAAACACGACCTTCACGTATCGCGCGTGCTGCTCTTCGAACTGAGCTAACCGCAAGTTATCGTAGGCGATAAAATTTTTCTGCTGTATCAACCGTTAGCCTCCGGTAAGTGCCCTCTGCCGAATATGTTTAGAACTACATACTTATCGGCCCGCACCGCTAGGGGAGATAAAAATTTTGTGTATCTAATATTTATATGTATGTATGTTCACTGCATTACTTAAATAGCTTAATATTATTTTCATATTCTTAAGTACAGTTAGTGCTCGAAAATAAATACTTGCAGTTCAATATTGATTCTTACGGCGAAGACATAAAGACGATGCAACGTTCAAAGTGTGGCTGGCCTTTTATCTGTATAGGGATGTGACTTGCAGGCCTTGCATACGCAGCATGTCAAGTTTATCGCATGAGACGACAAAAGTTTTGATACTGTTGATTGGCTAATAGCACACCGCACTCGTATTTTCAGCCAATCAACAGCTGACGCACTCGATTTTGACGTTTGTTAAGAGCGCGATAAAATTTAGTCGCGTTGCGTATGCTAGTCTTGTTGGAAAGGAAAAAATGGATTGCTAAGTAATTGATGTCTCTGTATTCAAAATTAATTGATTTACAGAATATCTTTAAGATTGATAAAAATTAAAAAAAAAAAAGTTAACTAAAACATGTCGATTTTTTTGTACTCATTGAAATGTTAAATTTTATGCACATTTTTAAAATGACCAACTCAAGTTTAAGTAAAATAACAATCAGTCAGTTTTTAAATTGGAAAGCAAAAGTAACTTTTTAAATTCAAATTAATAGTTTAGTAGGACTGTGGCGTTATAAGGATAAGAAAAAATTTTTGACGACCTCCGTAGCCTCTGAGGTTCCGGTTTCGATCCCCGGTCGGGTATTGACCCGTTCGTTTCGTTTCCCATATTGATGGGAAACGAACTTTTCCGTATTGTCTCGGGTCTGAGTGTTGTGGTACCGTCTTTGCTTCTGATTTCTGTAACACAAATGCTTTAGCTACTTACCACAAAATCAATGTATGTGATGTTATCGAATATTTATTTATTTTTATTTAATAAAAACATGCATTAGTACTAATTAAAAAGTGATTTCTGAAAATAATATTTTTAAATGCACATAACCAACCTATTTTTTAACTAAATAAAAAAATATCGATATTTTTTTTACATCCCTATCTGTATCTAGGAAGTTTAATGGTTTATTTTATCGCCAAATTCCAGCGGTTCATTTGATTGGACGTTTTTATGACTACGGCGACGTGAAACTGGGTGACTGAGTTTGCATATTCCGGCTGAATGGGCTAGTTAAAAAGAGACTAAAAGCAAATTAGTAACTATTTTTTTTTATATTGCACTTCAAGATTGACCTCATCCCACCTGATGTTAAGTGGTAATGAGGTAAGCTTAAGGGCGATAAGCATAATAAATCTGTTTCTATACTTGTCGCCCTTACCTTGAAGGCTTGGCCCCTGCTACTAATGTAGCACCCACCAGGAGCCTTGGAAACCTTACTCACACGCAGGAACACAACAACACAGAAGTGATTGTTATTTGGCTGCGGTCTTCTGTAAGGTGGGGGTATTTCACCAGTTGGGCTGCTCCAGTTCGAGCCCTATGCCCTACCTCTCTTAAACTAAGTGTTAAAACCAAGACCTTTTTGAGGAGCGGTCAATATAGAAGTTGCGGTCGAGTCGCTAAACTTTTACATATTGTCTCGGGCCTGAGTGTTGCGGCCTAAACGTTGTTCGTGATTCTTGTAACACAAGTACTTGAGCTACTAACCACAGAATAATAGTAATGTAGGTAGGCTTTTTTTATATTACACTTCAAGATTGACCTCATCCCACCTGATGTTAAGTGGTAATGAGGTAAGCTTAAGGGCGATAAGCATAATAAATCTGTTACTATACTTGTCGCCCTTACCTTGAAGGCTTGACTCCTGCTACTAATGTAGCACGCCCCAGGAGCTCTGAAAACCTTACTCACATGCAGGAACACAACAACACCGAAGTGATTGTTATTTGGCTGCGGTCTTCTGTAAGGTGGAGGTATTTCACAAGTCAGGCTACTCCAGTTCGAGAGATAAATCGCTATGCCCTACCTCTCTTAAAATTATAGAATGTTTAGCGGAAAAATTGCGCCAATATTCGTCCACAGAACTTATATTGGCGTCGCGGTTTTTAACCGTAGTGCGTGCGTTTCGGTCGGCTTCGCGGTTTCACGATTTACCGCTTGCGGGAAAAACCGTAGTGCGGCCTCAGCCTTACATAATCCTATACGATAGAGCGAGACAACACTATTGCTCCTTGTTTAGTATTCAGCTCGCACTGGGACAAGAAGTTTACCAACTTCTGTCACTTCATGGTAATGACCAAAGATGTCCTGGTTTCTGCGAATAAAATGGAAATTCTGTACATTATTTCAGCTGAAATTAGTCTGTATCGGTGTAGATAGATAAAGAAATACACTTTTTCGCACTGAAAATTTCAAGAAATCACTTTAACGTACTATTTAGGCGGTCTTGTTTCTAGAAAACAATTACTTCTAGACAACCTTTAGGTACGAAAATAGTAGTCGAGAAACGGGTGCGGCCGTGCAAAATATAAATTGAGATATTTTTTAGACAAAAGATAATACCACAACGTGATTAGTAGACTTAATACATAAATAAATATATGTATTTAATAAATTAACACATACACTCATATTTATAGATATATACATATTATATACCTATTTATTAATCATACTGGGATCCTATCGAAGTAGTTGTAATTTTACTTTGTCCAAAAACTCTCTTTGATTAGCGCATAAAACTTTACTTTATTTCCTAATTCTGTACTGATTACCGCTGCAAATGGTCTTTTCATCTTCACTGAGCTTGGAGTGGGCTCAAACCCCTTTCAAAACACGTGATTAAGGTATTTCGAACATTCCAAACATAGCCCTGTATAAAATATTAAATGTGAAGTCATCTTGCACTAATCCTTCAAACGCAAACTGTCGAATGATATAGGTAAGAATAGGGCTCCCACCTTTGAAATATTTTGTAGATAATTCATACAGAGTATAAAATAAAGCTCTGCTGATTATCTATCCCAATACATTTATTATTTATTTATTTATTATTATTAATTTAATAATACTTTAATTAAAATCAAAGGCCTCGCAAACCACTTTTGAGTGGTTGTCTGCGAGTGCGAAACTAAACAAAACAAAAACAAAACAGAACATTATTTAGGAATTATTAACTAATATAAAAATTTACAAATATTATAAATATTATTTATAAAAGTTATTTTATATTTTTTCTAAAAAGTATCTTTTAATTTTATTAAATTACTCAAAGGATTGTAAAGCAATTATTTTTGAAAGGTTTATAGTAATAAAGAGGAAGGATTTTAGGTATAAAACAAAATATAAAGTAAATCAAAAAAATACTTCGGTATTTGACGACGTCCGTCCGAGAGGCGAGCGGGCTGGGTTTTGGCGTCGCCCCATCTCTAAGGTCTTGGGTTCGATCCTTGGTCGGATCAATATGGGAAATTAACTTTTCTATACAGTTTCTGTTCTAGGTGTTGTGGTACCGTCGTTGTTTCTGGAATCGTTATTTTAGTAACACAAGTGCTAAAGCTACTCACCATAGAATCAGAGCAATGTATATTGTGATGCGATCCAATAATTTATGTTACATAACCTACTATTATTTTATTATACCTATATCAAACTACAGCTAGCATTCTACAAAATGGTTTTTTGACCAATGCATATAACCAATGCTTTTAAAAAAATAATCTATAAACTATGTTATCTATGTACATACTTTAAAAGAAAATTATATTTATCCAGGAATTTTCTGAAAATTGGCAACCCTGAATGATACATACATCAGTGAGCAAAAATCTCTTTAATATCGAGTGAATGGATGAAATCTTTTCCCTTTGTGAGAGACCTATTAAAATTTTGTCTAAGACAAAGAACGGAGATTTCAAATATAATAGAGTAACACAGATGTGCTCTGAGAAAATAGTGATGGGCATAATTTGTTATCGACTATCGATGAATATAACATCATTTAAAATAATTTAACCAATATAAATTTTAAGACTTTCGCGTTCCATTTTAACCATTTAAAATAATTTAACGGGTCAAACGCCGGGAGTTTATAAAATTGATTGCAGTTGTGGTAGTTCTTACATTGGACAAACTAAGCGGACAATAGCTGAACGAGTGAAAGAACATATCACGGCGGTCAAAAATCGTCAGACTAATAAATCCGCGGTAGCAGAACATCTGTTAGAAATGGGAGTTAATCATTGGATGGAGTTGCACGACCCTAAAATCCTCTCGACCGATCGCCACTACCATACTAGGATAGTACGTGAAGCTATTGAAATCAAAAAGTACAAAAATTTCAATAGAGAAGACGGATTTAAGTTATCATCAGCATGGAATCCAGTGATTAATAAATGTTTACCGCGATTAGAACGATCAAAAACCATTCCGGATACTGTCAGTGTAGTGTGTCGAAGTGACTTCAATAATATTTTGTTATGTGACAATGTGCGGGTGGATGAAAATTTGCAAGCTCCCCCGAACAGACGAAGGCGAGCAAGACCAGTCAGCTCGTGACCACGGTTGGTGCAACCTTACCGAAACATCGGGCAGTAAGTAGTTCGTATTAACCACTAAATAAAAATGGTGTCACGTTTTGACTGGTTAAATTATTTAAAATAATTTAACGGGTCACGAGCTGACTGAGTCAGTCATCAGTATTAACTACTAAGTAAAAATGGTGTCGCGTTTTGACCCGTTAAATTATTTTAAATGTTTAAAATGAAACGCGAAAGTCTTAAAGTTTATAAAATAACATCTTGTTTGTTAGTAGTTAATACGGTCTACTTACTGGCCGACGTATTAACTACTAAAAATACTGTCGCGTTTTGACCCGTTAACTTATTTCAAATTTATTAATTTGAGTAAGTACTTAAAAAAGTCAATTTTCCAGAGTAACCCGACTGGGAATCGTACCCGAGGCCTCAGAGACGGTGCAAAGCCAAAATCCGGCCCGCTCGCTTCTCGGCTACAGGGTTATCGTAATATCGATGGTATGTACAACACTACCCACTTCAAACAAAGGAACGAAGTGGGATTAAAGAGTTAGTTTCTTTGACATTTTGTGTGGAAATCCTCCGGGACTTAGTCTGAATCAAAATTACTGGATTTAACTTCGCCGTGTCAAAAGATGTAATAAAATAAAAGGTGCATTTTATTGAGTTGCATATAAAGGGATGTTTTGTTTCAAAAAGGTGACATCTAGTCAGAGTTGTGACATATTTGAAATACTTGTATTTAAAATACAAATACAAAATACGTATTTTGTATTTTGTATTTAAATACTATTTTTAAAAAGTATTTTGTATTTTATTTGAAATACTATTCGAGACGTATTTTGTATTTGTAAAATGGTTTGTAAAATACATACTTTTTTATTCTTAACTTCATTTTTCTAAAGCATTCCGCGATTCAGAAAAACAAAAAATGGCTACTAGTGGGGCAGCTGCTTTGAAAGTCAATGCGAATAATGACAGATGAAACAAAACGCATATAAAACCTGACCATTAATCTAAGAGGGACCCCTCTTGACAATCCTCAAAGTAGTGTTGCCGGATAATCGATTATCCCCCCCTTCAATAATCTAATAATCGATTGGAATATCGATATAATCGATTATATCGAAATTAAGTTTAGGTCAATATAATCGATTATTATATAATAATTGTTTAGATTAGACAATACTATCGATTAAATCGATTATTATGTTGCAATCTATTAATTTGCAATTATTTTTAGATTTATTCGTCATTCATATTATGTCTTCTTATACATAACACATTCAAAATGAAACCGTGAAAAAAGTTATTTGTACCCTACTTTTTATTCATAAAACGTGATTGCTAAGTTGTGTTGATTGATACTTGGTACCTAAACTGTACCATCATAGCGATACTATCTTATCCGATAGGTAAATAATATCAATTATATCGATATAATCGATTTCATCGGTAGTATCGCTTCAAAACTTGATATCGATACTATCGATTGTCATATCGATTATTAGATTATTCGGGCCCCTTTTGCATAATCGATTAATAATCGATACACAATCGAATCGACGGCAACACTACCTCAAAGTCACTGATACGTTTTGCAGTGTTGTTCGTTCGAAATGTCTTTAACCATAAAGTATTTGATTTCAATAAAGTATTTTGAAAATACATATTTTGTATTTAGTATTTAAATACAAAAGGCAAAAGTATTTTGTATCTTGCATTTGAAATACTATATTAACCCTTAGCCACCTACCTACAAATTTTTTTACACAGTCACCTACCTCCCGTCTGGGAGACACCTGTACTCTTAATCAAAGATTTTTGTAAATTAGGAGTTCAGTTAGTATGAAATATGTTTTTTACGTATTAGAATGTTTTATTAAAAGAAAATAAACATAAAGTGATCAATTATACCTACTATAAACTCAACTAAAATGAACAACACTTATACTTTGGCATTTTTTAGCTTTACTTACGTTGACTAAACTTAAGTTTTCAGAAATATAAAAATAAATGGAAATAGGAACTTCAATATAAACTTTTCTTATCTTTTAACACTTAATAAATATAGACATGAAACATTTAGAGAGAAAAAATAAAAAAATAAACAAAATTGCAGACTCTTTAACCTACAGCTTTTCACGGCAGTCAATGCACAGCTTGTTTGAGCACTCGAGGCAGATTGGTCTCTTACATTCAAAACACATGTACTTTTCAAAACACATTTCTTCTCATGGTACCCACCATAGTCAATTGTTTCTGTTTCAACAAATTTGCAACCTCTATAGATGTGTACCAGTTGTAAACTGTTACATTTCGTTTGGATCCTTCAATTGGCAAAACAAGGCGCATTACAGCTTGGGTAGGTTTTTTCAAACGCTGCAGATCACTTGGTAAATTTGTTCCGTCAGAGTCTTTACCTAAATATATATATGCATTGAGTAAATATCCTGTCCTTGCATCTGTCAGGCATTGAATTTTTAGGCCGTATTTGGCCGGTTTCTTGGGCAACCAATAAAAAAAAATTGTCACACAATCACCTACCATCCGTCTCTGAGACACTCGAAGATAGATTTTTACTTACCAGGAAAAAATGGCGTTTACCTCCGACCTCGACAAGCGCTTGCGCAAAACTGATCGGTGCGGGGGAAAGGTACAGGAACGCACAGGTTCGTGAGACGCATACACAGCAAAATATTTACTACTTTAAAATCGCTTCCGTCTGTGAGACGGGAGGTAGGTGGTTAAGGGTTAAAAAGTATTTGCATTTTGTATTTAAATACTTTTCGAAAAGTATTTTGTACATCTCTGCATCTAGTTAACGTAGTATGGGACTTCTCCTAGGTGGAATCACGACATTCAAAAGACTGTAGTTAAATGCTTTATTTGGCAAGAAGGAGATACTAAAATGAAATAATGTATATTAAAATGAATCGCTGTTCATTCGTAACGCTAAAACTCGACAACGAGTGGACCGATTTGGTTAATCTCTGTTTTGAAATTCTCAAACTCAAACTCAAACTCAAATATTTCTTTATTCAAGTAGGTTACATGTAACACTTTTGAATCGTCATTGAATACAATGCAAAGTGATTCTACTTCCGGTTCGGAACCTATATCTACCGAGAAGACACCGGTAAGAAACTCAGCAGATAAGTTACAGTAGCAGTATCTAACTTATAGCTATGTGTAGAACACTTTGGACCAAGTCATATAGTTTTATTTTGATGAGTGAAAAAAGCATGAAGTATTATTTTATTTTAAGAGGTAAGCTGGAGCAGACCAGTCCCCAAAGGTGGCACCTGTTCACAAGCATGACGTATGTGCCAGCCATCGCTTCACTCAACCATATTGAAGGGAATGTAACGACCCGCCACATAGCGCCACCACCCCAGTGACATTTTAGTGAGCATGACTAACTCCCAACTCCCTTTGGAAAGTAATTACAATTTAAGTCATCAAACCAACTATAGGACCATAGTTGGCAAATGATTGTGATGGTCCAGGGAAGGTTTAAAAGTATAAAGTTAAACGAAATAGGCATTACGAAGTTCGCCGGGACAGCTAGTATATAGGTAACTAGCTGTGCCCGCGACTTCGTTCGCGTGGACTACATCCTTTCATGGTCGGTTTTACCCCTATCTCCCCTAATATTCGAAACAAAAAGTAGTCTATATTTCAATAGAGCTATATTTGTGCCAACTTTCATATCTCTAACTTAAAAAATAATCATTTTCCCATATAAACTTTCAAAGGTGGCATTACCCCCCCACCCCCTTACTTTCTAACAAAAAGTAGCCTATGTCGGTTCTTGAGGTTCAACGTATCCCTATGCCAAATTTCATCAAAATCGGTTAAGAGGTTTAAGCTGGAAAGCGTAACAGACAGAGTTACTTTCGCATTTATAATATTAGTAGGGATAAATATTGGACAACCTTAAATACATTGCTATGATTATGTGGTAAGTAGCTTAAGCACTTGTGTTACAGAAACCAGAAACGAACATGTTACCACAACACTCAGACCTGAGACAACTTCAAAAAAGTTCGTTTCTCATATTGACCCGACCGCTCATATTTAAATAAAGTTTTAAATCTCGGTAGGAAAATTTTGTACCGGCCAGTCGGTTTTAGAACAACTTTTGTGGTAGATAGCCGCTCTAAAACTTTTAACAGACATCAGAAAAGAGGTCATGATACAAAAAATAAATAAAATAATAGGTAATAGAAGGCAAATACATTTAACCACTCGTTTGAACCTAGTGGTTTGGTGTCATTGCCAAGGTTTTCCCTTGTATTATTCGTACTAGATGATAGATACTTTCGATCAATGTGGTGAAATATGTATGTCGGCGCGGCGTGGTCAACAACAACTGTTTCGTTATTTTAACGGCTGTCATTAACTTTGACGTTATCTAATGACAGTGACAGTTGTAAACGTCAATAATACATGATAAATAAAAGAGAGACGTTTTGCGGGATAGAGATCATAATGAAAAAAAAGAGAGACGTTTTCGCGCCACTGGTCACTTTCGTTCGAACCGTCGTCGTGTACGCATCACCAAGCTGATAAAGAATAGGTCTGCAATGCGTTCTAAGTATGCTGTTTGGATCGTTAATTTATATCATCTGATTAAAATGGATATTGTAAATCAATTAGCGTATTTATTTCCTGAAATCTACCAATATGCTCGAAAATTTATTGCTATGCTTATGATATATACCTGAATTATGGCCTTTCGTCATATTGATTTTTATATTTCCATAGTGCGTCACGCCGCTTTATCGAACTTTAAATATTTTAAAGAAACATACATTTTTATCTCCCCTGCAGTGTGTAAACGAAACGCAATTTTTAACACGAACTGATTACCACAGTTTTTAAAACAAATCTCAATTATCTTTGAACTTCGATGGAAAGTCATATTTTCATAAGATTATAAAAGCAACAATAAAAATAGAAATAAAAATTCGAATCCACTTAAAAATTTGGTCGCATTCAAAACTTTGAGGACCAAGATCGGAAGGCTTTGTACTGAATTCTGAAGAAAATACTCTTAAAATTGAGCCTTGCCAAGTTACCTTCTGAATATTGAGTCACAAATTTCCAGCGGATCTCAAACTTTGGCAGTTTTATATTGTTACTTCTCTTTTGGTGATTGTTGGACGGAAGTTTCTTTGAATGAATGGCTTGGAGAATTCGTGCACCAGGGTTGCATAACATGCAACGATGCATTTTATCTTTAGTAGGTACTTGGATGACTGGACTTTGCTCGAAAATATTGTCTTTTAGTCAAATCTTTTATTTGGAAATAATTCATAGATGTACTAATCCATACCAATGTAACTCTGTCTGTCTGTCTCTTTGTCCAGCTTTCACGCTTAAACCACTGAACCGATTTTGATGAAATTTGGTATAGGTTTACGTTGAACCTCTAGAACGGATATAGGTTACTTTTTGTTTTGAAAATAAGGGGGATGGGGTTAATACCGCCCTTGAAAGTTTATATGGGAAAATGTTTTTTATTAAGTTAGAAATATGAATTTTGGCACAAATATAGCTCAAAACTTGGATTAAAACATGAAGTCCTTTTTGTTTCGAATAGTAGATAAAGAAGAATAAGGAATAATAAAGGCAGATAGAAGTAAAACCAACCATGAAAGTATGTTTTCCTAGCAAACGAAGTCGCGGGCACAGATAGTTAAATATATGCATTTTAGAGTTTTGTTTTTAATTTTATCAACAATTTTAACAAAAGGGTATGAGATACACGATTTCTCCTGCATCCTTTATATATGGCGCGACGCTTTGAAAGTTTTTTTATTAACCAACTTAATAAAAAAAGAGGAGTTTCTCAATTCGACCGTATATATTTTTTTTGTTCGCATTAACATCAATTTTATTTGTAAGCACCGAGCAAACCTGCAAATCAGAATATTACTCCAGGGGTCTGGACTTTTCTCCTTGATAAAAAAGGACCGAATTTTACCCACTTTGGCTTCGCGTCATTTCTGAGGTTCCAGGTTCGATGCTCGTATAGAAACACACTTTTATATACTATCTCACGCTTGGGTTGTTGCAGTATCCACGTTGTGTTTGATTTCTGTAATACAAGTGCATATACTTATCACAGAATCAGATTTTACAAGTGTTTTTGAAATCCAAACCAACTGACATCTGGACTATCATACTTACTTACTTAAATGTATTAATAAGCACCCAGACACAGAAAATATACAAATATTCATCACTTGAATGTTTGTCGTGTATGGGATCGAACCTACGACCCTTCGTTTCAGCCAGGATTGCTTTCTATTGCCCCAATAGGCTAGCTACATGAATGTTAACGGTGCCAGTTTATTAAAACCACCAGAACAAGCGACACTTAGTTTTAATTGAACCAATAACTTTAAACCTTTCAAGTTATCTCAGAACAATAATGGGTAAAGCACAGTTAAAAAAAATTAACAGTCCAGCCTACCTATTCACAAAACGTCGCAATGGAATTCAAATTCGGAACATGCTATGTTTCATGTCTTCTATTGGAAATCGCGGCTTTGTTCGCGATTTCCACAGAAAGAAAGAAAGAAAACATTTATTGACTCAACTTACAAACAAAACAAAAAACATAATCTGTTCTAAACACAAATGGATTGTTTATGAGACAAAAGGAAAAAAGCTCAGCTAATGCTGTCTCGAGAATGGATCCCGGGCAGCGCTGATTTTCAGCTTATCCCTACCCTCGTGAGATGTTATTCGAGAGCATATTGTGACTTCTTCGCTTCTATAAAATCTTATTTTTTTAAACCTTGTGCTTAATTATTGTTAACCATGCCTAATAAATGTTAAATATTAATGCTTAATTCCTATATTTCTACGCCACTAATGCCAGAGTATGTGAGCAACATAATTTTTAGATTTAATTTGGAATAATGAGGTACTGAGGTGTAAAGAAACTAATGACTTTGACTTTGACTTTGACTTTGAATGATGCCGACTGTACAAGCTGTACTTAAACCACATGCACTTGAAGTTTCCAAACGGCACTTATATTAATCTGTGGCATAAACGCTAACGAGTCGACGGAAGCGGCGGCCATCTTGCGCCGCAGAGCCTCATTTCCGGCTCGGGTCCGCGAGGTCAATTAGTTGTTATTGTTTGACGGCTTTCACTTTAAATGGAGGAATAAACTGGGAATCTAATCTTTTATGCCGTCTTAAGCGTTTCGTAGTTTAACGGTTTTCTGTCAAATAAAAAAGGAGTTATTAACCGGCTTATATCATTGTACCGAATCTTTTTTGACTGACGCTACGCTTTACCGAATATCGTTTCGCCGAATTATAGAACTTTGTATGTTTCGGCGAAACTTTATTCGGTGAAGCGTAGCGTTGGTCGAAAAGGTTTCGGTGAAATGATATAAGTCCGTTGTTATAGAGGAATATCGACAATTAGTTAATATAAAGAGATAAAGAAGGTATCAGCAAGGAATAATAATAAATATATTTGTTCCTCTTTGTATTGGTTTAATTTATTTCAATAAATATTGAATATATATATATAGCAAGGAAATAAATAATCTATTATATAAAAATGAATCCCAAAATGTGTTGGTAAGCGCATAACTCGACGACGCTTAGACCAATTTTGACAATTCTTTTTTAAAATGTTTAAGGATGGTTTTTACATTAAGAAAAATTCTAATAATTGCCGGGAAAACTCTAAAGACAGCCCTTTTAATCTACTAATTTACAAGTACAAACGTTTTCTAACTGAAATTTAGAGGCAAACCACATTCCAAATCTTTTTGACAGGACGAAGTCTGTCGGGTCCGCTAGTATTTAAATAAAATTGTTCGAAATGTAAATTAAAATGTATCATTATTTACTACTTAAGTCCTTCTATTTGATGCCTTTAACAAGTTTCTAAGAGCTGAAGATTTTTGTGGAAAATGTATTATGTGAACTTAAATTTTCTGGCAGTGCATATGTCCTTATCAAACAAATATAATTTAAGATAAACGCAATAACGCATAAAAACCAATATATTTTTACATTGCATTTTCACTTCATAAATAAGGTTAAAAAAAATTGTAATTACTTTCCAAAGGGAGTTGGAAGTTAGTCATGCTCACTAAAATGTCACTGGGGTGGTGGCAATACATTCCCTTCAATATGGACATGGTTGAGTGAAGCGATGGCTGGCACATACTTCATGGTTGTGAACAGGTGCCACCTTTTGGGACTGGTCAGCTCCAGCTTACCTCTTAAAATTAAATAATACTTAATGCTTTTTTCACTCATCAAAATAAGACTATATGACTTGGTCCAAAGTGTTCTACACATAGCAATAAGTTAGATACTGCTACAGTAACTAATCTGCTGAGTTTCTTACCGGTGTCTTCTCGGTAGATATAGGTTCCGAACCGGAATTAAAATCACTTTGCATTGTATTCAATGACGATTTAAAAGTGTTACGTGTAACCTACTTGAATTAAGAAATATTTTATTGATTGATTGATCTTATTTTTTAAAACACGATCTGTACTGTACATTATACGAGTAGCAGTTATAGACGATTGAGTATTGAAATGTAATATATTATTATATTCTTGGTGTTGTAAGGAACGTATATTCCCTTACTAAAAGTGGAAGTACTCCCGTCGAGCTAGGTGTTATCTGCTCGGGGACCAAGGCCCAACTACCAATCTTGGTTTGTTGTGTATAAAGTTAGTGGCGACGATAACTTTGACATCGCGATGTGGGATCGATGTATTGATTGGCTAATCGTGCATTAAGTATGAAGCGTTGTTTACTATGCCAATTCTGCTGACGCCGTATTTGTGGCGAATTGTAGGTAATGTCGTAGGACGGCACAGTACCATTCAGCATTATCAAAAGCTACCCTTTCAAATCGACATGGCATCGTTAACCGTAATTGCCCTTCATAGCACATTTTGCTTTTCCTGAAAGCAAATAAAATTCAAATTCCCATTTAAATAACTTTGGTTGTAGCACCAAAATTTCACGCATAAAACGAGTTTAAAACACCAATTTACGTCATACGCTTGATTTGTGGTACACCTCCGGTGTTTTGTGGTGTTTGTTTACTGGCTGTACGCTGAAGTGAGAATGTGTATATTGTGGTGAACATTTTACAAGTTTATCAATCAATATATATAAATAAACACTACTTTTTGTTGTAATTTTATAACCCAAGAATGTGTTTACCTATCCTTACCAAATATTTAGACTTTGTTCGGCCTACTTTAGATGATGGTTTATGTCAAGTTTGCATAAAATCGGTCGAGTGGTTTTTCATATCACAAATACGCGGGGATATGGATAATACTCTTGAAAGTTTATATGGTAAAATGTTTATTATTTAAGTAAGAGATATGGCACAAATATAGCTCAAAACTTGGATTAAAATAGGGACTATTTTTGCTTAAAATATAGAAGAAATAGGTGTAATAACTACTATGAAAGCATATTTATGGCAAAAACCTCTAGTCCACGTGAACGAAATCACAGGCACAGCTAGTAAATATACCTAAATTTAAGATGTTTTCCCCTATTTTACTCGTGATATTTCGGGATAAAAAGTATCCTACACAGATATAAATCTTTCTATTCACTCGATTTTGTGTGAAAAATACATCAAGACTTCAATATATTCTTACAAAAATTTGCATTTATAATAATGGTAGGATCTTTATTTATTTGTCTTTAAACTCCAAACTCAATTGATTTGCCCAAAATAGCCTCCTTATAAATATTGACGATCTGGCGTCTCCATAATGTAGTTATTGCCAATTTCATCAAAGGAATTGAAATACTACATTTGTGTAGCAAAGCGATTCTTTCTTTCATTTCTTTGATAATATCTTATTGTTGTGAAATTCCTTAAGTTAGCCTTTATTTATGAATTTAACGATCATGATAATGGAGTTGGTATGATAGATTCCCAGAGCGTTCGTAAGTACCAGGTTCGATTCTCGTCTCGCTTAACTTTACTGAACTGCTCCACTTTACGGGACTGGTCTGCTCCAGCTTACCTCTTCAAAGTAAATACTTACTTGAGTACATAATTGTTTCATCACTTATCAAAACAAGACTATATGACTTGGTCCAAAGTGGTCTACACATAGCAATAAGTTAGATAATGCTACTGTAACTGATCTGCTGAGTTTCGTACCGGTGTCTTCTCGGTAGATATAGGTTCCGAACCGGAAGTAAATTCACTTATTCAAAAGTGTTATATGTAACATACTTGAATAATAAAATGTTTGAGTTTGAGTTTGAGTTTTAGCATATTTGCCTAGCCTTTGAACAACCAATAACACTGCAATACTTTTTCATAGAAATGTATACTTTATGATTGTTATCATAGATATTAAACAAATTTGGTAACTTCTATCTTTGCCGGACCATAAAGAAGTGGAACGCGTTGCCGGCTCATGTGTTTCCTTTTCCTTTGATATGGAATCATTAAAAAAGAGCGTGAAGAACCATCTTGCGGGCCAGTATGGATATTTTGGTATAAAACCCGTTGCCATCGAGATGTGGGTTACTCTCTTGGTTATCAGGCTGGGAGTAGCCAATATACTGCGCTTCTAAATAAAAAAAGGAAATATAATATATGTAGGTATATTAATAGGATATTGCCTTCTACGGAATCTTCGAAACCTATAGAGCACCGATCAGCCCTGTTCTAAGGTGGTATTGAATATTTCTCACCTCAGGTGACACTGGCTCCTTTTTTTATATTGCACTTTAAGATTGACCTTATCTCACCTCATGTTAAGTGGTAATGAGGTCCTAGCTTGACCCCTGCTACTAATATAGCACCCCCCAGAAGCTCTGGAAACATTACTCACAGGAACAGAAAAGACCGAAGTGAATGTTATTTATTTGGCTGCGGTCTTTTTGCGGTTCACCAGTCGGGCTGCTCCAGTTTGAGCAATAAATTGCTATGCCCTACCTCTCTTATACTTTGCAATAGAACCTTGGTTACCATTCCATACAAAAAGAAGACTCTGTATATTTAACATTGACGCTGCTCGTCCAGAAATTCTTTTCAAACTCGAATTAGTATGTAAATTTTTCGCCCTTATAATGAAAATATTTCATCACGAAAAGTTCGGCTGGAAACATTTTCAAGCGAAAATAGGCCTTCTACTCTCGTTGTAGGGTGGGTTTTTAAATGCATCGTCAAGCAGCGGTGATATAACCAAATGTAATTGGTTAGGAGCTGTAGAAGTTGGTACACTGATCGTAAATAACAAAAATCATAATCAAATATCTTAAACGACTGCTTGAAAGTCTACCACATGAACAATATTGTTGTAAAAGTAATGAGGTCCTAGCTTAAGGGCGACAAGTACAGTCATATTACATCTGTAACAGGACTTGTTGCCTTTACCTTGAAGGCTTGACCCCTGCTACTAATGTAGCACCCCCCAAGAGCTCTGAAAACCTTACTCACACGCAGGAACACAACAGCACCGAAGTGATTGTTTGGTTTGTTTGGTACTGTAAGGTGGAGGTATTTCACCAGTCGGGCTGCTCCAGTTCGAGCAATAAATTGATATGCCCTACCTCTCTTAAAACTTTTTATTATTATTAATACTAGCTACTATTATTAAAAGCAACCCGTCGTAGCGTAATCCCTACTAATATAATGAATGCGAAAGTAAGTCTGCCTGTACCCTCTACACGTAAATTGATTTTTTATAGGTACCCTAAAAATTTTTTTATTTTTTTATTTTTGCACTTTGTTGACGTGATTAATATACATATTTGTACGAAATTTCAGCTTTCTAGTGCAAACGGTTTCTGAGATTATCCTCGGACGGACAGACAGACAGACAGACATGGCGAAACTATAAGGGTTCCTAGTTGACTACGGTACCCTGAAAAGGTACTACAAACTTGATGAATATTACAATGATCTACATATGAACATAATTGATAATTGTCTGCTCGCTCGAGCTCTATATTTTTAAGTCCTCTAATCCTCTAATAATTGTAAATATAAGGATAACTACTGAGTTTCTTGCCGGATTCTTCTCGGTAGTATTAGGTTCCGAACCGGCTGTAGCGTTTATTTTGGTTTATATTCATTTTGTCGATGCCTAAGTGTTACTTGAAACTAATATGAATAAATAAATTGATTATGATTAATTAATTTATTATTATTTTTTTTATATTACACTTCAGGATTGACCTCATCCCACCTGATGTTAAGTGGTAATGAGGTCCTATCTTAAGGGTGACAAGTACAGCATAATAAATCTGTTACTGGACTTGTCGCCCTAACCTTGAAGGCTTACCCCTGCTACTAATGTAGCACCCCCCAGGAGCTATGGAAACCTAACTCACACGCAGAAACACAACAACGCCGAAGTGATTGTTATTTGGCTGCGGTCTTCTGTAAGGTGGAGGTATTTCACCAGTCGGGCTGCTCCAGTTCGAGTGATAAATCGCTATGCCCTACCTCTCTTAAAATTTTAGTTTGAATATTGTGTAAGTTAGTTATTGTTTACTTTACGTTATCTTAAGTTTAATTGTTTGGTTTATAAAACCTAGTTTATTCAAAAATTACGATTGTAATTAAAATGGCTACGCATAAACCAAACTGATTTGGCTAATTGTGGAAGGTCTAGGGAAGGTTTAAAAGGTTATAAATTAAAATAAATAGGCGTTATGAAGTTCGCGGGAACAGCTACTATCTAAAATATGATGATTACGCACCAATATCAAAAGCTTCGGTTCTTTAATGTGAAATTGGGGACCAATAAATCATAATGTTTTGTGTTTCGCTCGCCCGATACGCTCTCGATATTTCGAGCGATTCTTTTGATTGGAAATATGGGCGTTTTAAACTGTTTATATAGGTTTTTTTGATTACTTTTTCATTTGGACGCGAACTTTTAAATGTTATATGCCGAAATTATTATTATCAGTTCATTTATTTATGTAGGTGTAACCTGCAGTCGCTGTCAGATATATCGGAGCAGACAAAGTGACCAAATACTTCTGAACAGTTAAAATGTCAAAAAGTTCCATACACCACAAGTTACCATTAATACCTGAACATGAATTACTTCAATAATGAGCAGATGCTATTCAGTAATTTCTATACACACAACTAACCAATAATATCTGAACACTCATCTACACAGGTAGCTAAATGAGACACATGACGTGCGCAACACATATTGACATATATTAAATTTTATTTGCAGATAATCCATAATTTAGTAGATCCTGATTATAAAATATTGACATTGAATGCTAAGTAATTTGCCTTTTGAGTGACATAATTTTATTTGTTTATGACCACGTTTTAATTTCCAAAACTACTAAAATTTTAACTCCCAATATAATCTTGATCATAAAATATTGACAAAAAAGGGAGAATTACCTACCTTTTGAGTAATATAATTTTATATATCAAAAACGGATTATTTTTTTTATAAAATTAACGCATGGCACTAAAAAAAACGTTGTTTTTTTCTTTCTTTCTTCATCAGTCTACTTCAATCCACTTTTGTAGACATATTTTTTTCTATTCATTCCGCCATATTGTAGTCATGAGTATTTATCGTATTTTGACATTTAGCCATAAAATGTTTTAAGATTCTTGAAATAAAATAAAAGTAATTGCTAAAGTAACAGTTCTTTAATCAAGAAAAAACATTGCTGAGTTCGTGTCGAACAGAAATTCTAATTAAAATCAGCTTCAGACTGAATACTCCTCCATTTCGCATTGTTTCGTCATGTTGTTCTTTGCTTTTAAAAGTTAGTTCGTCCATTTTGTTGAGAAATGCTTCGTTAATTTTCATGAATAAGAGATATAAACATTTTTAATTTACTCTTTGGTTCCATTATCAACTGAAATTACTTATTTCTGCAAAAATAACCTGGTAGTATTATAAAAATGAAAGATTCGAAAAATAGGTGTGTAGCCTACCCTAGTTACAAAAACATTAAGGCATATAATTTTTGACTTTTTTTAACTTTGCAGCCGGCCAGAATCGAAATCAAATCATAATTTGACAACCTTCGCAACGGAGATCGTCGCACCATCTCCAAGGTCCCGGGTTCGATTCCCAGTCGAGTCAATAGGAAACGCGCTTTTCTATATTGTCTCGGGTCTGGGTGTTGTGGTACCGTCGTTGTTTCTGATTTACCTCCGTAACCCTGAGGCAAGCCAGCCAGACTTTGGCATCGCGCCATCTTTGAAGTCCCGAGTTCGATCCCCGGTCGGGTCAATATGGGAAGCTACTTTTTCTATATTGTCTCGGTTGTGGGTGTTGTGGTGCCGCCGTTGTTTCTAATTTACCTCCGTAGCCGTGAGGCGAGCGGGCCGGACTTTGGTGTCGCGCTATCTTTGAGGTTCTGGGTTCGATCCCCGGTCGGGTCAATATGGGAAACGAAATTTTGTATATTGTCTCGGGTCTGGGTGTTGTGGTATCGTCGTTGTTTCTGATTTCTGTAACACAAGTGCTTATGCTACTGCTTTATAATTAACAATCAAAAAACACAAAATGAATGTATGTGATGTTGTCCAATCTTTATTTATTATTTATTTAAATTATTTATAACTACTGTTCAAGTATAAAGTTTAGTTTTTGTTGCGTAATCCAACCTCCGCGCCAAAAAAAAAGCCATTGGGTTTTTAAAAGAATAAGTAAAAAAAACAATAAACTGTCACTTGGAGAAAATTGTTGTAAGCGAATTCATTGTAATAAAGTTTAAATGAAATAAATATTGTAAATATGTGTAAATAAGCTCTTTCAATGCAAAAACAACTCAAGACATTATTAGAAGCGGCTGCAATTAATAGTTTACAACTACAACACCATGAAAGAAATTCCACCTACTTATTCTTGTCTTCTACTGAACATCATATTGCTATTGTTTGGTATTGTTCGTTAACCCGTCGTCTGCCAGAACAAGCGAAATCCATTGTGTAGTCAAACAGACCGCATAGTGGTCAGGCTGGCATTAATCTAACGCCACTGCCCTCTATCACACTCGAGGTCTTCCAATCCATACTAATATGTAAATCCCTACTAATTATTATAAATGCGAAAGTAACTCTGTCTGTCTGTATGTCTGTTACGCTTTCCTGCTTAAACCTCTCAACCGATTTTGATGAAATTTGGTATAGGTATACGTTGAATCTCAAGAACGGATATAGGCATTATTAGAAAATAAGGGGGGGGGGGGGATGGGGGTAATACCACCTTTGAAAGTTTATATGGAAACATGTTTATTTTTGAAGTTAGAGATATGAAATTATTTGGCACAAATATAGCTCGTAACTTGGATTAAAATAAATACTACTTTTTGTTTCGCATTTTAGAAGAGAAAGGGGTAAAACCGACCTTGAAAGGATGTAGTCCACACGAACGAAGTCGCGGGCACAGCTAGTATATATATAAAAGGAGAAACTGACTGACTAACATATCAACGCACAGCCTACACGGCTAAATCTAGATACTTGAAATTTGGAAGAGACGTAGCTTAGGTACCCTAAAGGTGTATTGAGAAAGGAATTCCCACATATCACGTGGGAACGGGAATTTGCGGGAAAATCCTTTTGTATGAAAAATCTAAACCGCTGAAGTTACACGCTTAAGTCACTTTTTTATAAAATTTGGCATAAGTATACGTTGAACTTTTAGGGACAGACAAACGCTACTGTTTGTTCTGAAAATATGGGGGGATGGGGGAAATACCACCCTTGAATGTTAATGTGGGAATCTTAACGAAACATTTGTTTTTTTTATATTTATACTTTTTTACATATAATATAAAAAGCACTAATGCAGCACCCCCCAGGAGCTCTGGAAACCTTACTCACACGCAGGAACACAACAACAACACAGAAATGATTGTTATTTGGCTGCGGTGTTCTGTAAGGCGGAGGTATTTTACCAGTCGGGCTGCTCCAGTTCGAGCGATAAATCGCTATGCCCTACCTCTCTTGAAGTAAATATAGTTAAGGGTTCTTAAAGTGCTAAGAGCCTTATATAGGGTTTTAAACTGACGTGTCTCACTGTGATAGTGAACCCTCTAACCCACAAGCTTTAATAGCTGCTTGGGGAAGCAAACCTATTTATTCTGCGCTAATACCGATATTTACGGCCCATCAAGGCAATATTGTAAAGTAACAGCGCTATTAATAAACAGCTGTGAGGGCAAATAACAATCAATAGTTCTGGTCTTACTTACCTATATTTGGTATTTTTGGAGATTTCTGGATCGAGTTGGAAGTCTTTTTCTGATGGTTTACTTTCTTATTAAGTGGTACTATGAAAAATTTAACAAAATTCGTCTAGTAGTTAATTTGATATTCATTATTATTCTTACATAAATTGCATTGTTTGCAAAGTCTGAAAATACCTCCACCTTACAGAAGACCGCAGCCAAATAACAATCACTTGTGTGTTGTTGTGTTCCTGCATGTGAGTAAGATTTCCAGAGCTCCTGGGGGGGTGTTACATTAGTGCTTTTTTTATATTATATGTAAAAAAGTATAAATATAAAAAAAACAAATGTTTCGTTTAGATTCCCACATTAACATTCAAGGGCGGTATTTCCCCCATCCCCCCATATTTTCAGAACAAACAGTAGCGTTTGTCTGTCCCTAAAAGTTAATATATAAAATATTTTTTTGTTAAGATTCCTATTAATCGAAGATTCCTGAACCTATGTGTTAGGAATATTATTTAATTGTTTATTGGCGGTTTTTATTAAAAACTAGCTGTCCCGGCGAACTTCTTTACGCCTTATTATTTTTTATCAAACCTTGCCTGGACCTCCAAAATTATTTCAAGACCAAGTTTAGCCAAATCGGTCTAGCCGTTCTCGAGATTAACAAACAGCTATGTTTTTTTATAAATAAGATAATATTTGTTCATATACACTTTGACCCGTAAAACATTTACTAATTTAAGCATCAAACTCGAAAGGGATTATCGGGTTTTGAAATGACCCATAAAGTGTTTATTTGTAACAGTAAAACGGCCATAAATAAAATACAGCAGCCATAACGAATGTTACTATTCGTTGTGTCGGCCATGTTTGAAATAGGGACGTCAGTTGAATTTGTTTCGCCATATTTTTTGACTATCAAAAAAAGGTATTACAGAAAATCATGATGAAATGTAAAAAGTTTTTGAAATTAGCTTGAAAGTTAAGAAATGATGTTTCTTGCAGCTCAACCAGGAACGTGACATGCGGTCCTCCCGTAAACTTCTCCTTACTTTTCCTACTCATTCTTCTGAATATTATTCCCAATCCTTCACTATCCAATCAATTCGCTTATGGAATTCTTTACCTTTATCTATCAGATTATCTGAGACCCTTCCCATTTTTAAACTCAGGGTTAAAGCGTTCTTCCTCTCACTTAATGAATGTTAATTTATGTCCTCTATCTATAATTCCAGCTGGGCATGTTGGTTGTCAGTAATTTTCATACACTTATCCTACTTATTAACATTATTATTGTTATTATTATTATTTTATGTTTTTTTTTTGAGTCAAAACTCTTTACTTGATTTTATATATGTTAAATATGTTTATTTGTTTATGTCAAAGTGTATATGAACAAATATTATCTTATTTATAAAAAAAACATAGCTGTTTGTTAATCTCGAGAACGGCTAGACCGATTTGGCTAAACTTGGTCTTGAAATAATTTTGGAGGTCCAGGCAAGGTATGATAAAAAATAATAGGTAATGCGTAACGAAGTACGCCGGGACAGCTAGTTTTTAATAAAAACCGCCAATAAACAATTAAATAATATTCCTAACACATAGGTTCAGGAATCTTCGATTAATAGGAATCTTAACAAAAAAATATTTCATATATTAACTTTTAGGGACAGACAAACGCTACTGTTTGTTCTGAAAATATGGGGGGATGGGGGAAATACCGCCCTTGAATGTTAATGTGGGAATCTTAACGAAACATTTGTTTTTTTTTATATTTATACTTTTTTACATATAATATAAAAAAGCACTAATGTAACACCCCCCCAGGAGCTCTGGAAATCTTACTCACATGCAGGAACACAACAACACAGAAATGATTGTTATTTGGCTGCGGTGTTCTGTAAGGCGGAGGTATTTTACCAGTCGGGCTGCTCCAGTTCGAGCGATAAATCGCTATGCCCTACCTCTCTTGAAGTAAATATAGTTAAGGGTTCTTAAAGTGCTAAGTGGATATATAGAGCCTTATATAGGGTTATATATATACATAACCCTATATAAGGCTCTATATATCCAAATATATAATATATTATATATTTGGATATATTTATAATGTTATATATTTATGAGTTTAAGTATGTTTATCATGTTAAACTACGAAATAATTCTAAAATAAAAACTGTATTTATGTTGCACGGCCGTACCCATTTCTCGCCATCTACTATTTCCTCTACCTTAAGGTTGTCTGGAAGAGATCGCTTTCTAGCGATAAGACCGCCTAAATTGTACTATAATTTTTCTGTAAAACCTATTTCTGTAAAGATTTTGTGCAATAAAGTATATCTATCTATCTATCTATCTATGATATCTGGTCGCATGCAAGCAAAGACGAAAGTACTAACAATGCATATTCAACATTTTAAATAAATATTTCAAAATAAATAAATAAATGCGCCAGACAATCACACCAATCACCTGGTCTCAAACTAAGGTTTTCCCTTGTACTATGAGCACCAGACGACGGATACTAACTGGGGGCATCATCCCTGCACACCCAGACGAAAGTCAAGTTAGAAACGTTCGTTTTCCAAATTGAAATGACCGGGATTAGAACCTGGTACCTTTCGCGCTTTGATCCCTTAGCTACTGAGCCGCCGTGGTCGTCACGTTAAAAGCACGTTTTATGAGAATACTCGGATATAACATTGTACGTATGAGAACGAATATGCTACAAGTAATTGCCATGAGTTCCTTTTTTTTATATCATTTAAATATTCCGTGCACTCATCAGTAGTCATATCATAGACTATGTCTATTGATCAGCTCCATTAAATATGATAGTGTCATCCAATTAACGCATGCATGTAAAATTTCAGCTCAATCGGTTGAACATTTCCGCTTCAAAATTGTGTTGCAAGATTCCTTCCGAACAAACTTACATGCATTGTGAGTTTATTGAAAGCTTGTTAAAATCGCGTGTTTGTCAATTTCACTATCAATATTTATTTAGTTGTATTTTCATAGACAACTTTGTCATTTAAGAGCCAATTTTTATGATTCTTTCTTGATGGAAACAAAATATCACGAAGTTGATACTGGCATAAGAAACCATGATTTGATGATGTCTAGGATTACAGAAATTGGTTTTACAGATTCAACTTACATATGATAGTACAATAAAGGGGTGTTATTGCTAGAAATCAATTTCTTTCAGACAACCTTGAGTTAGAGGAAATATGCATCCAAAAGTATTGAAAATGAAATCTTTATTTTTTGCTTAAACAATTGTAGTTTTTATTTACTTACTCCCATGGCTCGATGACCCGAAATGAGTCTAGGCCTCTGATATGAGATCGCCACCTTTCGCGATCCTGTGTGCTGGCCCGCCAGTCGCCAACTTGCAGCTCCTGAAGATCAGCACTCACTACGTCGCTCCTGCGACACCTAGGGTGGCCAACCGGCCGACGTCCAATAGGCCGACCCAGATAAGCTTACTTGACGCTGCAATCCTTTCCCATTCACTCCAAGTGTCCAAGCCATCGAAGTCTTTGAGCCTTGGTCTCCCCAATGATGTTAGGTTCAGGACAATTATAAAATTGATTTTCATTACTTCACTACTAACCCCAGAAGTGGTCTAAAATAATCGAAGCCATTCAATAAACAGATCTTCTGCTAAATAAAATAAGTCACGTATACACCCAGACTCTTAAACCGACACATCTGTGTTCCCACGCGGCTGTAAAAATAATGTGATACGTGGCGTAAATATAACTTAAGGGGTGGCTGACAATTTTATTACGAGAGGAAAACGACATAGGTAAAATTTTCAATGTAAATAAGCCTCAGTATTATAATCATTATCTTTAGCAGACAGAAACAAATGGAATGAGGTCAGGCACAGGACCGACTATTTACAAGCCTTTTCGACGGCATCGGTAAGTTTTTCTCAGACATTTCATGTGATTAGTAGAATACAATAGAAAACATCTTTATTCGAGTAAGTTTTACAAAATCACTTATGAATCGTCAGTACAAATTAAGTATTCTACCGCCGTGTTCGGGATGTTGATGATGTCGCGAAGTACCAGGACAGCATCACACGCTAGGAGGTATCACACAGCGGTTTCAATTATTGTAAACCTATACTTTTAAGCTAACATGTCTTTATTCATGTTTTACAAAAGCACTTATGAATCGTCAGTACAAGTTCAGTATTCTACCGCCGTGTTCGGGATGTTGATGATGTCGAGAACAACCGGCAAGGAACTCGACACTTACTATTTTCAATGTAACAGTGATTCCTTGTACTAGGTACTAAAATAAAGTACAGTAATACCCCGCTTTACACAAGAGATACGTTCCAGAAAAAATCGCGTCAATTTAAATTCGTGTATATCGCAACAAATGATAAGAACGAGAAAATCCCCATAGAACAAAATCGTAGGGCGGGGACTCCCCAGATCTTCAATGAGAATGTACAGAGAATGCGAGGATTCCCGTGACCAAAGAGAAGTTAATGATTACATTTTGTTTATAATATGACCACCTCGGTGGCGCAGTGGCTAAGGTAGGCGGCCAAAGCGCGAGAGGTCTCGAGTTCGATTCCCGGTCAGGTCAATTTGGAAAACTAACTTTTCTAAATTTACTTGGGTCTGGATGTGCTGGGATTACGCCCCCAGTTAGTATCCGTCATCTAGTGCTCATAGTACAAGGGAAACCCTTAGTTTGAGACCAGGTGTTTAGTGTGGTTGTCTGGCGCATTTATTTATTTATTAATATACAACATAAAAGTTCATTTCCCATATTGACCCGACTGGTGTCGAACCCGGGACCTCAGAGATGGCACGACGCCAAAGTCCGGCTCGCTTACCTTTCGGCTACGGAGATCAGCTACGAACTTCAGCTAATATAAAGTTCAGACATAGATTTTGAAACTTCTGCCCAAGCTGCGGTTGAAATGCCAAACATTTTCTTCATCAGATACTTTTCAAGCGTCTAAAAAGATTGTCAAATTTAAATCTCAATCCGTGCAGAACCGCCCTTAAAGTAATATAACAAACTCTTTATTAATTCAGTCCACGAAAACAATTTGGGATTTTAATAAAATCCTTATTTCCCTACTGTTTGCGTTCTATATTGCCTTGTACTTGTTTTGGTGAAATTGAAATGCCTCTTAATCTGACCGAGTATTAAACTGATTTGTTTCGAGTTTCTTGTGACTAGAAGGTTTTTTTTTCTCTCTTTATTATTAAGGACTTTTGTCTTAACATAGACATGTCAGTCCTATTGTAACTTAAACAAAATATACACAAAATTCATTTTACAATAACCTAATAATAGTTAAAGACAATAAGCGAGGCCACACAACACCCTCGCCATATCAGATGTAGGATAACCCAAAATGCTTTGAATGAATCCGACATCTAACCAGTTCAAATGCATTGAGGCTACCATTTCCTGCCGCTGAACATCATTCTTGACACATTCCATCAACAAATGTTGGACGTCATCTATGGTTCCACATATGTCACAGTTTGGAGAACTAAATTTTTTCATAAGAAACCCAAACTTGTTCGATGGAAAGTGTCCAGATCTTAGTCTATGTAATGTAACAACAAGTTGTCTACTAAATTTACATTTACAAAACCAATAATGGGTAATAATGGGTTTGGTTCCGGCTTATTTGTTTCTTGAGGTGAAATAAGTTACATGATACTGAATAAATCTACGTTTTGAATTCTTTTGTAGATGGTGAAAGTTATCAAAACATACACTGTTTGGTTTCTTTTATGACCTCCGTAGCCAAGAGGCGAGCGGGCCGGATTATGCTGTCGCACCATCTCCAAGGTCCCGGGTTCGATCCCCTGTCGGGTTAAAATGAGAAACGAACTTTTCTATATTGTATTGGGTCCTGGTGTTGTGGTACCGTCCTTGTTTCTGATTTCTATATCACAAGTGCTTAAGTTACTTACCACAGAATTAGAGCAATGTACGTAACGTTGTTAAATATTTATTTATTTATTTAATTTTACAACTATTTATTGTGCTTCACGCCGCATTAGTGAACTTTAAATATATTAAAGAAACAAAAAAAAACATATATCCTTGCGGCAAAAAAAAATACTGAAAATTTGTTAAAATCTATTAAGCATTGTTTTGGAACCCGGACCCAACGGGTTCTAAACCCAACAACAACCAATATTACTTACATACATTTCTAAGCACCCAGACACAGTAAAAGCGTAAAATGTTCGCCACACAAATATTTGTCACTAACCATTGCTGCAAGCCTGTCAAAATTTAAACCACTTAACATAACCTTGAATAGAAACAGTATTTTAATACCAACATTACAAAAACACCACTCCGAGTTCAACGCAAAGGCTTAATCGGAAACGGTCGGTCCTCACCGGAAACGGGCAATCCCCCCCACCCCCACTTCCGGTTCGGATAACTCGCTCAGGGAGACTGGGAGATGAAGATCGGTTTTTATTACCCCCGGCGATCCGGATTTCAATGCTTCCGCGTATTAAAGTTAGGTGTTTAAGCTAGTTTCTGTAACGGAATACAGGTCATTAACAACGGGTTTTTTTGCTAACTGGACACAATCAGTCATAATGGACTGGACACGGGAGTTTAGACATAATAAACTGGACACAAATACGGGACACCATATACCAGGCACAAGTGACTGATATTATGTACTGAACACAATATATTGGACACAAGAGACTGAACACATGATATTGGACACAATAGACTGGCCACAAGGGACTGGACACACACGAGTCCAGTTTTAGAAACTCTATATTAGTGTAACTTACAATTTCGTCGATTTTTTTTTTTTTGTAGTACTTTACGCCGTACTAGCGAACTATAAATATTTTAAAGAAACAGAAAGATCTTGTTGTTGCTCCTTTGATTTCTGTACCGCAACCACACCCAACCGGGAGATAAAAAATGTCTGTTTCTGTAAAATATTACGATTACGTCATCTGGACACTCGATGATTTTTTCGTGTGTATAGAAAGTGAAACTTAAATGTTAGCATAGCATTTTAATTCGATCCTATTTATGACCGACTTCATAAAAAAGGAGGATTAAGAAATTTAACCAATTCGTGTGTGTTTTTGTGTGTCTACGTAAACTTTTTCGTCAATAAACTGATTACGATGATTTTCAGAAGATACACTTGCCATGTAATATTAGTTCTTATGCTTCGGAAATAAAGTCCAAAGTGTTTAGGCTTACGTGCTTTTCTAAGACAAAATGATGTTTTTTTTATATAATAAAAAAAAATAAAAAATAAATCTACAATTTAAAATGTAAGAAAATAATTGACTCCTAAGTTTCTTAGCAATTATCTATTACGTGCTTAAGAATTCTGTTTTCTGCCGCTAAAATAGATGTTAAAGATTTGATTAATGGTTTTCTTGACTAATTGAGATTGTGTTTTAGACTAATGAAGTGAGGTTTAATGAAAAATTACTCTCTTAAAGATGTTGCGAAAATGTATTTGATATTTTATGTTCTACGGAAAAGCGGACTATATCTAAGATTAATACTTCGCAAGGTTTTATTTGTTTAGTTATAATTTCGTAAAATTCGAATTCAGGTTATTTAGAATGCCTCCGGTTCAATTTAATTACCAGGCTTGTCCAATCATACCTAATCATATTTAATTGATTTATTCATGATAGTTACAAGTAACACTTACGCTTCGTCGAAATGAATACAAACCTAAATTGAAGCTACAGCTGGTTTGGAATCTAATCGTACTGAGAAGAATCCGGAAAGAAACTTTTTTTTTTTTAAAGTAGCGCAGTATATTGGCTCCTCCCAGCCTGATGGTAAGCAAGAGAGGAACCCACATCGCGATGACAACGGATTTGATATCAAAATATCCTATCCGTTAGCATCGCCATACTGGCCCGCAAGATGTTTCTTCACGCTCCTTTTGAAGGAATCCATGTCGAACTTAGTAGTTATACTAATCTTTACAATATTTAGGACTAGAGAGAACTTAAAAGTATGGTGTGCGAGCGAGTAGACAATCATATCCATTCGTTTATTAAATATTTACCAAGTTTGTAGTACCCATTTTTCATCAATCGTGATTTAATATAGACCTTAAAATTAAATGAAAAATATAATTAAAATAGAACTTTTATCATTATATCCTATATAAATTAATAAATAAACGTACATTTTAGAAAAAAAGGTACCAAAATAATATATGATAAAATTATATAATATTATGCATGCTAATCCATTACGCTTTCATCCTAATTAGGCTATGCCCAAATGGGTAACATGATGTACTGTAAACATTTTAATAACACCTGTAATTTACATTCATGAACGCAATAAATACTTTGACTTTGACTTTGACTAAATCTATCTATGGGTAAGTCAATAATCGTTTTGTCATCATAGGTAAGTCAAATGACATGAACGCCACCTCAGGGCGCCGTCGACTTATTTTCATAAACACATGATATTAAAATGGAAAAAGACATAGAAACAAAAAAAAAGATTAGAGAAGAATTGAATAAAATTAAACGGAACAGGACCTTGAACCAATGAACAATTACTAGAAATGGGTAGACTAAAGAAAATATTACATTAAAAGTTTAAAATAAATTAATGGTAAATTATATTTTACAAAAAAGGTATTATTCTGTACAAAAAGGGAAAAATAAACTAATATACTCATAATCAGTTTATTAAAATTTTAAGGAGTTAAAAAAAAATGGCGCGACGAGCTATAAATGAACGTAAGAATTAAACTCATTATGAGTATTTTCGTTTATTTTTCCTTTTTGTGCATAATGAAAGCTTGTTTTCAAAATATTTTTCCTTTTTATTAAATTACTGTGAATGTTTTGTTTGCACCTGTTAATTCTCATACGAATCTCCTAATGTGATATGAAATGGCTGATATAAATCGTATCTCCTTTATACACACGATTGTTAAGTTCTGACAACACCTTGTATCGAAGAAAACGTTTGTAAAATATATATAAATAAATAAATATTGGACAACATCACATACATTGCTCTGATTCTGTGGTAAGTAGCTAAAGCACTTGTGTTACAGAAATGAGAAACAACGACGGTACTACAACACCCAGACCCGAGACAATATGGAAAAGTTCGTTTCCCATATTGACCCGACCGGGGATCGAACCCGGAACCTCAGAGATGGCGCTCGCCAAAGTCAGGCCCGCTCGCCTCTCGGCTACGGAGGTCGTCATATCATTGATATTATATCAATGAAATAAAACGACTGTGCCGATTTTAAAAATTCTTACACAATTGGAATGCTACATTTACCCTGAGTGACATCCCTACTAATATTATAAATGCGAAAGTAACTCTGGCTGTCTGTCTGTCTGTGTGTCTGTTACGCTTTCCTGCTTAAACCTCTCAACCGATTTTGATGAAATTTGGTATAAGTATACGTTGAATCTCAAGAACGGACATAGGCTACTTTTTATTAGAAAATAAGGGGGGGAGGGGGGTAATACCACCTTTGGAAGTTTATATGGAAAAATGTTTATTTTTTAAGTTAGAGATATGAAATTTGGCACAAATATAGCTCGAAACTTGGATAAAAATATAGACTACTTTTTGTTTCGAATATTAGGGGAGAAAGGGGTAAAACCGACCACAAAAGGATGTAGTCCACGCGAACGAAGTCGCGGGCACAGCTAGTAGGCTTTATTTATTGCTTAATAAAAAAAACGGCCAAGTTCGACTAAAATAAGATAAACAACATTAAGTACACAAATTTCGTTGAACATTTCAAGTGGTAGGTAAATGTTACTATTTATTGATATCTAGCTAAAATAAGCTAAATATCGCGTTTTGTTGTATGAGAGCCCCACTTCATTATTTATTTATTTTTAATAAAAAACATTTTTTTATTGCCTTGTATGTCCGTCCACGTTGACTGACAAAAATGGTTGAATTTGAACGGCTTTATAGTCAAAGCCGTATGTATCCCACAAAACATGGATTAATTACGACGTAAGACGCAGCTTAGCGGATGAAACCACTAAACCCTTTATTTACATAATTTTGTTAACCTGTTCATATATTTTGATATACTGATTAATTTAGCACGTGTAAAATAATCATTCAAAATCACTAAGTAAGAATCACTTTCTATTTGTGTAAAAATTATTGAATTTACAAAATGATTTATTATTTATTTATTTAATAAAATTTTTAAAATTAAATCAAATTAAGAGAGGTAGGGCATAGCGATTTATCGCTCGAACTGGAGCAGCCCGACTGGTGAAATACCTCCACCGTACAGAAGACCGCAGCCAAATAACAATCACTCCTGTGTTGTTGCGTTCCCGCGTGTGAGTAAGGTTTCCAGAGCTCCTGGGGGGTGCTACATTAGTAGCAGGGGTCAAGCCTTCAAGGTAAGGGCGACAAGTCTAGTAACAGATTTATTATGCTAGGTATACTTTTCGCTCTTAAGCTAGGAACTCATTACCACTTAACATCAGGTGGGATGAGGTCAATTTTGGAGTGCATTATAAAAAAATAAAAAAAAATAAGTAAGTGTTTGAATAGGCAGAGTCACACCACAAATTTCAAGAGTATACGTTAAAATTTTGTATCTCTACTCCCTACTAATATTAAAAATGCGAAAGTAACTAAGTCTGTCTGTTACGCTTTGCCGCTTAAACTTCTCAACCGATTTTGATAAAATTTGGTATAGTTATACGTTGAACCTCAAGAACGGACATTGGCTACTTGTTGTTAGGGAATGGAGGTAATACCACCTTTGACAGTGTATAAAAACTACTTTTTGTTTCGAATTTAAGGTGAGATAGGGGTAAAACCGACCATGAAAGAATGTAGTCCACGCGAACGAAGTCGCAGTCACAGCTAGTTCTCTATAATATCTAGAGATCGCTTTCTAGCTATGAGACCGCCTAAATTGTATCACAATTAATCTGTAAAACCTATTTTTGTAAAGTTTTGGTGCAATTAAGTTTAATTATAAAGACTTAACTGTTCCAAAATTTCCAAAAGCACCTAAACTAATTTTAAACTCATATTATAAAGCTCGAAGTTGCGCAGCCTGCTATGAAGAGGGCTATGCTCGGCGTTTCCCTACATGATCGGATCCGTAATACGGAGATCCGTAGAAGGACCGGTGTATCCGACATAGCCCGAAGAGTTAGCACGCTGAAGTGGCAATGGGCAGGCCACATCGCTCGTAGGACCGACGACCGTTGGGTAAAGAGGGTCCTCGAGTGGCGACCACGTACCGGACGACGCAGCGTGGGGCGGCCCCCAACACGATGGACTGACGACATCGTCAGATGTGCGGGGAGCCGCTGGATGCAGATAGCGCAGGACCGCGCGTTGTGGCGTTCTGTAGGGGAGGCCTATGTCCAGCAGTGGACAAAAAGAGGCTGATGGATGGATGGATGGATGGATTATAAAGCTAAAGAGTTCTTTTTTGAACGCGCTAACCCTAAGAGCTACTGGTTCAAATTGAATTATTATTGTTATGTTAGATGGTCCATTTATCGAGGAAGGCTGTAGGTTGCATAACATCATGCTACGCCCAATAGAAGCAAAGAATCTATGTTGCAAAGAGTCTAAAAACGGGATTTATTACGCGTGGAACCCTTGGAGGGACGCCAGTTCATATGCACGTTTAAAGTCTCAGATTAGAATCTGTACACCCACTCCCAAAAACTGTGAATTTCGGCTGCCTTTTATGAATTAAATCAAAGTGATTAACAGGATTTTCACCACTAGAAATTTTGTTAAAAATATTTAGATAGATAGATAGATACACTTTATTGCACAGAAAAATTTACAGAAATTGGCTTTACAGACATAATTAAGTACAATTTAGGCGGTCTTATTGCTAGAAAGCAATCTCTTCCAGACAACCTTTAGGTAGAGGAAAAAGGAGATATCGAGAAACGGGTGCGGATATCAGTAACAATTTAGACGACCTCGATGGTGCAGTGGCTAAAGTGGGCGGCCAAAGCGCGAAAGGACCCGGGTTCGATTCTCGGTTAGGTCAATTTGGAAAACATTGTAAAAATAACGGGTTTAACGACTCGTAGTCGGTTGGAGAAAAACGGATAGTCATTTTTGACACTTACGAATCGTAAAATATTGGAACGGGGCATTTGTCGCATTCGAAGTGAGTTTACGTTATTGAAAGTTTAAAATGGCTGCCCATCGGATCCGACATTCGTTTCTGGTAGTAGACCGAAAATAACCTCAAAAGAAACGCTGAAAGTAAGTGAGTGTCTCTTAAAATATTCCCCGGCGCGTGTGGCGAAAAGACTTGTCATTATGGTTACAAAGAAACTGGGTCAGAGCTCTGCTGTAGTTTAGGCAGAGAGCTGATTGCGAATGTTGACTGAGTTTTATCTGAAGTTAAATCCATACTAATATTATAAATGCGAAAGTAACTCTGTCTGTCTATCTGTCTGTCCGTCTGTTCTTTCACGCCTAAACAGCAGAACGGATTTTGATATAAATTGGTATAGGTATACGTTGAATCTCAAGAACGGACATAGGCTACTTTTTATTAGAAAATAAGGGGGGGGGGGAGGGGTAATATAACCTTTGAAAGTTTATATGGAAAAATGTTTATTTTTGAAGTTAGAGATATGAAATTTGGCGCAATTATAGCTCGAAACTTGGATTAAAATATGGACTACTTTTTGTTTCGAATTTTAGGGGAGAAAGGGGTAAAACCGACCATGAAAGGATGTAGTCCACGCGAACGAAGTCGCGGGCACAGCTATTACAAGTATATGTAAACGACCTTTTTAAATTACAAACAAGAAACATAAACGTATCCATATATTTCTTTCACCTTTTTGATGCGCTCATGTCATAAGTACAGTAGCGATTTTCATGACCTAGACATTTTTAATTCTACCTTAAGGGCGTACAAAGAGGCCGGTGATGTTGTGGTGGTTCTTAAAATTTTCCCACAGCATTACCATTAAGGCGATGAGGTCCCCGGGGCGTTTTAGTGGGTATGCCTGTCCTTTTTAGGGCAGGAGAGTCCCACACACGCCGTCACCTCCCTCGGGTGACGGTACGGTGCGCCAAGCATTTTTCCCCGCAAAAAAAAGGGCGTACAAAGAGGCTGTTGCGGATAAATTGCGTCTTAGTTTACCTTAATTAATTTATTTGTTTGGATTTTTTAATTTTTTTGTGTAATTTTAAAACTTATGGATAACATGTTGCAGTTTGTATAACATTGTTTATATGTGGGAAATTAATTGGTTTAAGATATTGTTTGTCTGTATTATCTATACTGTGATAAGTACTGAATGCTTCCATACAATCAATTTGAAAAAATCTACATATGAATAAAATTGGAGTCTTAGTTCGTAATATTAAAATAACCGCTTTTAACTACGTACATGCATATAATACGGTATTTATACCAATATAATTTTATTTTTATTTTTTGTCTATATGTCTGTCTGTTTGTTCTGACTATCTCTTAAATGGCTGGACCTATTTTGACGGGTAGTAACTTGGGCTACTTTTATTTATACAAAAATCAAAGTCGCTGTGTCAGCAGCTAGTGGCAAACATTTAAAATACTGACATATGCAAACCAAATGTATCCAAGGCAATTTAAACAATTTTCTTATCCTAAATTGAAGTAATAAATATCCTTAACTGAGCTATCCTTCATTTTCTTACAGAATTTCCATTTGTTTTTAATATAAGTTTACTCGCTATTGATTAATCATGCTGTGTGTACACTGTTTTGGGTTGGAATCTAGAGCGATAATTTTTAAGATTTTTCATTAAATTTGTTATGATTGTAACCTGTTGTGTATGCCATAATAAATAAATAATAAATTGACTATCTGTGAATAAGGGTGCACCACATTAGAACAAAATATTGTATTAGATCGTGAAATTGTAATAAAACATTCATGGATACATAATAATCCATTTGCTAAATTAATTTACTCCACTAATTCTTTGCTCATATTGGTAGCTTAATGAGTTTTTACGTAGGCTCATTTTATTTAAATAGATACTGTTCACAACTAAAATAAATAAAATAAATGCGCCAGACAACCACACTAATCACCTGGTCTGCAACTAAGGTTAACTAAGGTCATCTACTACATAAACTAAGGTCATCCCAGCACCCAGACCAAAGTCAATTTAGAAAAGTTCGTTTTCCAAATTGACCTGACCGGGAATCGAACCCGGGACCTTTCGCGCTTTGGCCGCCTACTTTAGCCACTACGCCACAGAGGTCGTCTAAATTGTTACTGATATAATACATATGAATAATAAGATTTGACTATTTATTACCAAGTATTAAAATCTTTTTAAAAATTGCTAGCGTTCAAAATCCTCTTAATCACTTTGATTTAATTCATAAAAGGCAGCCGAAATTCGCAGTTCGTCACCCGAATCTCGCTATTCAAGTCTGTGATTTAGGTTGGTAAACCTTACTAAGCCTACACTTTGTTTGAAGCTGGTGCATAGTTTCTTAAAATGTTATACAGCCCTCAGTTAAAACGTTATTTTCAAGACATCAAAATAACCCTACATGGTATGGTAGTTAATGGATCCACAGACAATTCAAGAGTTATGACGTGTGTTTTGTTGGGAAATATAAAAAAAAATATATTTTCAAAATGCTAAATGGTCTTCAATTTTCAACCGTTGGTAGTAATTGCACTAATTTTATTTTTTATTTTTAATGTTTTATTTATTTCACTTTAAGATTGACCTCATCCCACCTGATGTTAAGTGGTAATGAGGTCCTAGCTTAAGGGTGACAAGTACAGCATAATAAATCTGTTACTGGACTTGTCGCCCTTACCTTGAAGGCTTGACCCCTGCTACTAATGTAGCACCCCCAAGGAGCTCTGGAAACCTTACTCACACGCAGGAACACAACAACACAGAAGTGATTGTTATTTGGCTGCGATCTTCTGTAAGGCGGAGGTATTTCACCAGTCGGGCTGCTCCAGTTCGAGCGATAAATCGCTATGCCCTACCTCTTTTAATATTAATTTATATATAATTTATTATTAATTTTATGTATTCAAATAAAAAAAAAGATTTTTTTAGATGCGTTGGTGTCTAGACAGTCATGAATAAATAACTGAGGTTTTAATTCTTTTGTTTGACTTAATTTACGATTTCAACTCAATCCTCGATAAAAATTTTAAATATGTAAGCTTTACTTATCCGTGTGAAATTTGTTGTGAAAAATATTAAATAGTGTTCAGATTTTTTTTGTGTTTTAATGAAGTGTTTTTGTGTCATTGTTTTTGCAAATGTTTTTTTGTGTTCCTAAAAGTATTAACTAAGTTTTAGCTTTTATCGCAGTTGAACCCATTACTTTTTCTTATTTCTTCTGTTTCCTTTAGCTGAAGGTCAAAATTAAAGATAATGTCTTTTGGAAAAGATCAATCAACATATTATTATATGAATGATTTGTATGATCAAGTTAAATTATCTATTTGTTTCCTATAATCAATTATCCTATTACGCAGTCTAGCGACAAGTTTAATCTATGAAAGAAAGAAAAGAAAGAAAAAAAATATTTATTAGGTACTGTTCGTACATAATAATAATAATAAGTACATAATATAATAATATATGATAGACCAATACGAGTATAGTATTGCAGGCTTTAAAGGTTTGAGAGACTATGGCTAGATCTTCAACTCCAGATTTGGCCGGTCTCATAAATCGAGAAATCCTTTTTTATCTTTCACAAGTTAGGTTCTGATTTAGGACCTATGTTAAACATTCGTTAAGATTTAGATTTTTTTCAGCACAACATTTTTTTTATATTTGTTTAGCTTTACCCTTTTGTATTGTTTATTAAATAAAACCGGCCAAAAGCGTGTCGGGCCACGTTCAGTGTAGGGTTCCGTAGTTTTCGGTGCATCACAATACTTAAGTTTCCTTAATTTACAACTTTAGTTAAAAAAATATTTTTTCAAAAATTTCAAAAACTATTAAAAAAGGTTCAAAATATTTTTTCTGGAAAGCCTTTATAGAGTACTATCTTCTTCTTTGTCCACCCCTCTTCCCAGTTTAGCTGGGGTCGGGTCTCCTTGTTAGTCTGCGCCAGAGAACTCTGTTCTGGGTTGTCGATGTGCACAGATTTTCTCGCTGGGTCTCTTTCTGCATATTTGACCATCAGGTGGCGGGTGGTCTTCCTCTTCCTCTTGGGCGGTCAGGGATATTTAGGGCCTTTTTGACTGAGTGCTCGTCACTTCGTCTGTTGATGTGGCCATACCAACGCATTCGGCTTTCTTTTAGTTTTTCAGCAATCGGTGCTACCTTGAACGATCCCCTGACATATTCATTTCGCACTTTGTCCAGGCGGGTTACACCTCCCGCCCATCTGAGCATTTTCATTTCGCTCGTGTGCAGTCGTTGTTCGTGTGCCTTCTTCATGGTCCAGCACTCTGCACCGTATGTCATGACGGGTCGTACTACCGTTTTGTACACTTTCCCCTTCACTCTAATGGGCATTCTGTTGTCACAAAGAACTCCTGATAGCGATCTCCATTTAAGCCAGGCAGTATTTATTCGGTGGTCTACGTCTTTATCCACGTTCGCGTCGGGTGTGAGGACAGAACCTAGGTATTTGAACTTGTCTACTTTGGGTATTGCACGGTTGTCTATGTACATTTCGCATCCCGTTTCTGCTGTCCCTCCGTAGTCGCATTCTAGATACTCGGTTTTGCTCCGGCTTATGCGTAACCCATGGCGTTCTATTTGTGTTACCCATTGGTTTAGAGTCTCTTGTAGTTCTTTTGCAGTCTTTGACATAAGAACTATGTCGTCCGCATATAACATACATTCAGGGGTTGGTTTTTGGATACCATGTGTGATGTAATCCATGCACAGATTGAATAATAGTGGACTTAGGGCTGACCCCTGGTGGACACCCACTTCGACGGGGAAGGACTCACTGAGGCCAGCGGGGCTTTTGACACACGTTTTGGTGTCTCTATACATGTCTTGGACAAGTGCTAGGTAGTATTCTGGGATATGTTGAGCTCTCATCGCCTGCCAGACAAGGTTTCTAGGTACCCTATCGAAAGCCTTTTCTAAATCGATGAACAGGAGGTACAGATTTTCTTTGTTCGAACGGTATTTTTCCATCACAACTCTAATGGTCTGAATGGCATCTATTGTCGATTTGCCTGGTGTAAAACCGTACTGATTTTCGGATATCTGAGAAATTTCGTTTAATCGAGAGGCGATAATTCTTTCGAATAACTTTAGAGTATGTGTTGTAAGCTTGATACCTCTGTAGTTCCTGCATTGGGCAATATCCCCCTTTTGCTTGTAGATAGGGCATAAGGTGCTATTACGCCAGGAGTCTGGGATTTTGTTCTCCTTAATGATATTGTTAAAGAGCTTGGTAAGCCAAGGAAGTGCAGCGTCCCTTTATAGAGTGTTATCCCTTCCAGCGTCCGTTTATAGAGATTACTATATTCAAGATTTTTTCATACTTTTTGAACTTATGGTTCAAAAGTTAGAGGGGGGGGGACAATTATATTTTCTTTTGGAGCGATTATTTCCCAAAATATTAAAATTTAAAAAAAAAATATCGTAGTAGACCCCAATTCATTTTTAAATACCTATCTAACGATATATCACATGTTGGGATTGAAATTTAAAAAAAATCACTCCCCAATTTACGTGTAGGGGGGGGGGGGGGTACCATAAAAAAACATTTTTTTTTATTTTTGCACCTTGTTGACGTGATTAATATACATATTTGTATCAAATTTCAGCTTTCTAGTGCAAACGGTTTCTGAGATTACCCTCGGACGGACAGACAGACAGACATGGCGAAACTATAAGGGTTCCTAGTTGACTACGGAACCCTAAAAAAGGGCTACCACAAAATAGTTGAATACTTGAATGACAAAAATGTATGGATCTACTTAATTTAAATTTACAAATAAATAAAACATTGTATATTGTCTTTTAAGTACATACTTTAACCCGCCATTGGTGACGTCAGTTTCACTTACAACATTGGTGACGCCGGTCTCACAGACCCATAATTTGGCAAACCATTAACTAGTTACCCTACTTTTAGTTAGTTTTGGTTTAATTAATTAATTAATTATAAACATATGTTTGGCAAGAAAACACAAAAAATAATTAAATCACAGCTTGTTTATTACAAATTAAACAATTGTACTTAAAACACTAAAAAACACTATGGTTTTACGCATATATTTAAAAAAATCGAAATTAGTAACATTATTTAACTTTTTGTACTTAAATCAGCCTTTGTCAGTCTTATGACATTGCATACTCTTAGAAATTAAACAAAAAAATATATCCTCTTAACAAAAAAAAAAAAGAAAAGCATCCTCAAAAATCACTCTTCTTGGGAGATCAAACAGCTTCTGCAATAAGGTACTACATGCTCAAGGCACAAGTATTTCGTTTAGATTAGTCGGTCTAATATACCTTGTTGTAAAAGAGCCTCAAGACAACGCTGTTCTTTTTCGTGCGACATTCTGAAACTAATTTTTCATACTAGATAAAGGAATATGTATATTTATTATGTTTTAAAAAAATACTATCCATAAAATTATACAAAAATCACATTAATCAAATACCATTCAATAAAATAATTAAGGTAGCAGTAACAATAGTACTAAGTTTTGAGGTTATTCTAAGATTTTTTAAATTCTGTGCTAAATTCCATGAAAATATTTTACTTACTTGTTTGGTGACGCCGGTCTCACGGACCGGGTTGGCAATAAAGCCGGAACGTGCGTTCGCCGCAAAGCCTCGAGCGGCACTGCCTGTTTAGGACTTAAAATGAGGCAGCTACTCGAAATCGCAACCCGAATAGATGGCGGGCGAAAAAGTTATTCGAATTTTTCGAGTCACCCGGTCTCTCAGACATATACGTCACCAATGGCGGGTTAAAAACCCATTGCTTTGTTACATTGAAAATAATTAGTGTCGAGTTTCTTGCCGGTTCTTGTCGACATCTTCAACACTCCGAACACAGCAGTAGTACTGAACTTGTACTCACGATTCAGCAGTAGTTTTGTGAAGCTCACATGAATAAAGATGTTTTCTATTCGATTATACAATAGTGCGACTGCCATCCGATTTGGTCGAAGTGTTATCTTAAAAGCCGAGGTATATAATAATTGAGGCTGCTGTGTGATGCCTCCTAGCGTGTTATGCTGTCCTAGAACTTTTTTTTTGACGGGGGAAATGCCTTCATGCACCGTACGTAGGCGTGTGTAAGACTCCCTGCCCTGAAAAGGGCAGGACTACCTACTAAAACCCCCCGGTTGGACCCTCATCGCCTTAATGGCAGCGCTATGGGAGATCGGCTCAGCCTTTGCTTCCACAGCGCCGCCGGCGGAATAGACGCTTACGCGGCTCCGTCTACTCCCCCCATTGTGTTGGGGGGAGCCTGGGGATGGCCGGTCCAACGGGACCATCCCCACCTCGCAGTGGAGACCGGTGCAATGCCAGCTGACGTGCCCTCACACCATTAGCCGGCCGGTCCCCACGCGGTAGCTGGGCGCGGTCATATTGGCGCCGCGCCCTCAGCCGCCTTGCTGTCCTAGTACTTCTCAACATCATCAACATTCCGAACACGGCGGTAGAATAATGAAATTGTACTGACGATTCTTAAGTGCTTTTGTAAATCTCATATGAATTAAGATATTTTCTATTCTATTATCTTGTTTTGAAAATAAGTTAACAAACCAAAACGCAGCACCATTTTCTGTTTTTAGACCCGTAATCTTTAAATTTTTAAAATGGTACGCGAATATCTTCACATTTCTATTGTCTTACTTGTTGGTCATATCATAGTACCAATTAGTGGGAGGTCTAAATTTCAAAACATACAATTAATACTATCTTTTGTTTTGTTTCAGGTATGTACCTTAGGAGAACAATGTTGCCATTATCTGTACTAATGAGATAAAGAAGTCGACGTTGTGAGTTTGTTTCAATAAATACTTAAAAATAATTCGATTGTTCATTAATTCAGGGCATTTACTACAAAGTACAATTTTTTTTTTTTATTGGACAACATCACATACATTGCTATGATATTAAAGTAAGTAGCTTAAGCGCTTATGTAACCGGAATCAGATTCAACAAAGCTCCAGATAATATAGGAAAGTTGTTTTTCTATATTGACTCGACTGGAAATCGAACCCTGGACCTAAAATATGGCACGACGGCAAAGTCCGTACAAAAGTAAGTAAAATCGATTTTATTTAAAATATTCTGAGGATTTCATACAATTTTAAAGCTTTAACTGTCTTCTACATCGACGGCAATGTGCCAATACCGCCTTACTAATAGTACCCCAATAATTAAAAGAGATTTAATTTGTACACAATAAGGGGGTCTACTCCCATAAACGAAATATGTCGGATCCGACAACGGATGGCAATTTTTAATCCTCATAATCATAAAGAAATCACTTCGAATGCAAATTAAGCGTTTTCAATAAACAAAATATTATTTATGCAAATCAAAAACCACGTCTTTCCTAAACTTTTGAATAATCTTCAAAAACGAAACCTTTCGTTTGTTCGTTTCGTTTTTGAGAGTACCCCTCCAGGTCCTGAATCATTTTCTCTTTTTATTCACTTTGTACTGCATTATTCCAATGCTTCGAAGTAACAATAAGCAAACAACTGCAAAATTCAAACATTCTGAAACAGAATTACAGTTTTGAGTTTTCCCAGAAACTCCGGCTATCTTGAATCCTTCTCAAGGAAATATTATTTCTTAGAGTTGCTACTGTAAACGATGGGCCAAGTTTCAAATTCTTATCGGTATCAGTAACTTGAAAAGTAAGCGTGTTAGGAGTTGGATTAGATGAGGATTTTGTTTCATTTTCTAGGTAGGAATTTTTGAAGAATGCAAAAGAAATTCTATAGCTGAATATTGATGAGAGCCCATTTCATATCATAGTTTTAAATTAGGTAAATGGTTGAATTATGGTTCTCAATATCTATTTATATCTATCTGTTTCCTCTACCTTAGAAGAAATTGCTTTCTAGCAATAAGACTGCCTAAATTGTACTTGATTATGTCTGTAAAACCAATAACTGTATTTTTTTCTGTGCAATAAAGTGTATTCATCTATCAATCTACGGTTATCATTAATCTATCTATAGTGATCATTAATATTTTTATTTTATATTGTGTTGTAATTTGTAACTATTTAAGCAAAATTATTTAGGGACCGCCTTTTTCCGAAGATAGTGGGTTTTTAAACGGTTTTTATTTTAAACGAACATAATCTTCATATTTCTTGAGGTATTTAGATTTGAACAGAAAAACGTGTATAAATGAATAAATATTGTTACGTCATAATCTAATGTGAAAAACATTAAAATAGATAATAGCAGTGTAGGAATTCATTTGGATACTACAATCACACTATAGATTTATAAGTTCAAAGAAGCCGTAAACAGTAAGTTCGTCAAGGTAACATTTGCAGTCCGAAATTAGTTCCTATTCCAATATTTTAAGGACAGTGCAAAGTCCAAAATGTAATTTCTGACTTGGTTTTGATCTTATATATTAAATAAAATATCTGCTTAAACACTTGATTGTAATTTTCCCATTTCCCAAGGTATAAAATTGACGTAATCAACGCTTACTTGGCTCTTCTCTACCTTGCGACATCTTAACTTTGAGTAAATGGCTAAATTCTGTTAAGTTGGGTAAATTTGTACCAGGAAATTTTAATGTTTTGCGTTGTACTGCTTTTGAAGTGGTTAAACATTTAGTTTTTAAATACAGAAGGGGCATCGAAAATTCATAATCTTATCATTTCCCGATTTACCCTGACCAAAAATAAGTTCAAATTTAATGAAACGTTCTCTCAACGATTAATTATTCCTGTAGCGCGTATATTTAAAGGTATACCTTCCCACTTAGCACCTTATATGAAATTACATATTTAGTTTAATACAGAAAGGGTATCGAAAATTAATAATCTTATTATTTCAGCATTTGCCCTGACCAAAAACAAGTGCATATTTAATAAATGTTCTTCCAAAAGATAAATTATAACCGGAGCAAGAAGGTACTAGTCACACAGGATATTCAGATAAATAATTGTATAAAACAACATGTTCATATACATAATTTATTGATTTTTTATCTAATACGGACCTGTTGCTTTTATACGCTAGTCACCTAGTTACGTAACGTTAATTTGGAAAACAATTCTCATGCGATAGGCGCTGTGGGAGAGCCTGTGTAGAATCCGCAAGGGATCCCGACGCCACAACTGTGCAGCGTTGGCCATCGAGGGGGTTTTGGTCGGTGCGAGCCAAACACACCACTTCTGTCCCGCTGAGAGTGACGGTTTGGTAGGCATTTCCACCTCGACAAAAAAATAGTAAAGACCCTTTATAGTCTAGTGGTAATTAACTTTAAGAGAGGTAGGACATAGCGATTTATCGCTCGAACTGGAGCAGCCCGACTGGTGAAATACCTCCACCTCACAGAAGACCGCAGCCAAATAACAATCACTTCTGTGTTGTTGTGTTCCTGCGTGTGAGTAAGGTTTCCAGAGCTCCTGGGGGTGCTACGTAGTAGCAGGGGTCAAGCCTTTAAGGTAAGGGCGACAAGTCCAGTAACAGATTTATTATGCTGTACTTGTCACCCTTAAGCTAGGACCTCATTACCACTTAACACCAGGTGGGATGAGGTCAATCTTGAAGTGCAATATAAAAAAAAATAATAACTAACTAATTTAGAGGTTCAGCTCCCCGGGGGACAATATATTTATTTCTTGTCTCCAGTGTCCTAAACATATGATAAGCAAAATTATCTATTTTTGGAAAGGCATGTAAATAGTTGGTCTTACGCGTGACCTCTTTTTATTATATCGTTATACCGTCCCATCGGATCATGAGCATGAAAGATGATAAAAGAGTGTAACAAACGTTTGGGAACTATAAGTATTACATCGATTTCAATGAGATTGACCTTCTTGGCTGGAATTAGTCGGGACGGTTATTACATCCTATTGTATAAAAAATTATAGTCTGTACCCATTCCAAAAACATATATTTATTATATACTTACAAACATTAATTTATTTACTACTAGCGACCCGCCCCGGCTTCGCACGGATGTTATGTAAATACTTAGAAATATTGGCTTTAATAATCTTCCTCTGGAATCACTCTATCTATCAAAAAAAAACCGCATCAAAATCCGTTGCGTAGTTTTAAAGATTTAAGCGTACGAAGGGATATAGGGACAGAAAAAGCGACTTTGTTTTATACTATGTAGTGAAGCTTGTTTTTTAACATGAATTGTATCAACTAGATTTAAGTGTGCCAAATAAAAAAAACCCGCACACGGTCCAATGCTCAAAGTCTTTAATGCTTTTTGTTTCCCAAAGATTCTGCGAAGGCTAATGATTCAATTGCAGTTCGTTTCAAGACACAATTACGTCTAAAGTAGGTTATTCTCAAGTCGATTGACACTCAATACATTTGATTAGTCTTCTTTATTAATTCTACTACAGCACGTCATGGCTCCGCTTACTGACTATTCCAGTTTCTTCCTCTTGTTTCAATGATTATTTTAAACATTTAAAATAATTTAACGGGTCAAAACGCGACACCATTTTTATTTAGTAGTTAATACGAACTACTTACTGCCCGACGTTTCGGTTAGGTTGCACCAACCGTGGTCACGAGCTGACTGGTCTTGCTCGTCTTCGTCTGTTCGGGGGAGCTTGCAATCTTCATCCACCCGCACATTTGAAGATTTGCAATCTTCATCTACCCGCACATTTGAAGATTAGCAAGCTCCCCCGAACAGACGAAGGCGAGCAAGACCAGTCAGTCATTATTGAATATTCTGAAACAAATTCAAATTGTATAAATATTGGAAAACATCACATACCTACTTGCTCTGATCTGTGGTAAGTAGCTACAGCACTTGAGTTACAGAAATCAGAAACAACGACGGTATATAACACTCAAGATTTATACACCCAAAAACAATAAAAGACCAAATAAATCTATTTGACTTTTCCTTCCCCTTCCCCCTTTTGAATCTTTATTACATTATCTAAGGCTGTCTTAATCTTCCTAAAGACTTCAAGCATTTAATGTCAATTCTAATCCCGTGTCATTTCTAATCCCTTGTCAAAACTCCCAAGTAACAGAATAAAGTCAAACATACCAATCCTACAGTCAGATGGAAGTTCGCCGATAATTCGGTTACGTAGTTTCCGGTCCGGGCGGCAGCCGCCATCTTTCTTCCGGCCGCGGCCATAATATCCTGTGTCAGAATGTTACACTGAGACCGGATTTTTCGGCCCAGCCTTGGAATTGATATAAGTGTGTCGGGTTTGTCTTTTTTACAAGCTTTTATTTAGTTTCACCTGTCCCGATATTTGTTTGTCTGCAATGAAATTTAGTTTATTTTAGGCAACTTTTTTCTGAAGGAATGAATAATCTAAATTACTAATCTAATTGTTCGTGTCACTTTTATGTCTGTGTACTGTGTATTGATTGTGTGTACTAATAAATAAATTCTTATTTTTATTATTGAACATACATACTTAAATTTAAGATCAACGTCGTCAAAATTGTATTGTACTTTCATTTAGAATACATTTTAAATATTAGAAACAGATTTTTTTTATCTCCCCTTGGGGTGCGGGAATTGAACCCACGACCTTCACGTATCGCGCGTGCTGCTCTTTAAATATTGGAAAATCCGCACAAAATCAAAACATTGTTCTTGAAAATAAAGAAAAATATTTCGCTGAAACTATCACAATGGCTGTACATTTCGTGATTTATGTAACGCCGATATCGAAAACTCTTTCACGCCAACTCAAGTGCTTCAGATAAGTGAAGCGTCATAACTTTTGGTTACGTCAGTAAAGACCTTAATCTTACTCCTGTAAGGATATCCGTCTCATGTTATCTCTCTTTTTGTCGCTTAAGTGTTGGTGGCAGTCATTTTCGTCGAAGGTTGAAGCGAAAATAAGGGTATTTGATGATTTTAGAATGCAATCCAAGAGTAGCTTACCTTGATGTAGCGAGCGGGTTCCATCAGATGCTAATTACTAACTAATTTTTAAATATGTCGCTATGTCCAATCCATGACGACGTAGCAAGCGCATTTTATTAGATGAGATACATTTTCGTAGATGTACTGGTAAATTGTTTTGTTTGTTTTCATTGAATTTATAACATATGAATCAAAGAATATTTTTGATGTTGTTATTACCAAAAATCAAACCAGTTTAAATTCTACTACCAAATTCTTTATAGTTTAAAGTATTTTGTCAAAGTTTATATTATTTTTTCCAAAATTGTACAGATTTTCGAGCAAAACTTTACACTTTTGTTTTTTTTTACAATTTTTTGCAATTTGAAGCTGAGGGTAAACGGAACACACTTTAGCGTTGTGACATCTCAGAGGTCATGGATTCGATTCCAGATCAGATCCATATAGAAATTGAACCTTACCTCAGGTCTAACCGTTGTACCGTTTTTTTTTCATTTCTGTAACACAAATGCTTTAGCTACATTATTATTAGATTTGAAGACCAAACTTCATAGTGTTATAAAAAAGCTCTTTTCTCTCCACAAAAAGGTTCACTATTCTTGTCGCGGCCACCTCAAAAAGTGTTAAGCCCAACTCCAAAACATCTCAGACCACTTAAGACGCCATATCTCTTCGTAATGTCTGAAGACATCGATAATCTCTTCCTGAGAGCCCTCATGTTATCATCGATATATTCAACCCCACGTTCGAGGTAACTTCTTTCTGATCGAAGGTCAAATTACTTTGGAAAGATTTATAGATATTTGGGGCGGTTCAGACCTATAAAATTGATAAGGAAAGCATTGTATTTCCACCCAACAACAAAGAGGAAATATTGAGATGATTAAAATATTGATCGATATAATAAAAAATGGTTATTTATATGTTCGATTAAGGGTCAAAAGGGACGAGATTGTAATTCATGTTATTGGTTTCACAAATATTGAACTGTTTATTAAGTGAATAAGTTGATGGTGATTTTTTCAATTTTAATTAATTCAGCTTTAATAATAAAGAAACCTTAATGACGGTAACTTAAGACAGGTAAAACAAATGTATTGGGTATTGTAATAATAATTATAATAAAAAGGCGTAGGGAAGTGACGACCCATCGCCCGCTGGTTGGTGATCTTCGTACCATGTAGAGCGACAACTCTCTATCAGTGACCCGAGAGTCTGGATGTCCGTTTGTTACTCTTTCATGCAAAAACTATAAAAATCTATGAACTACTTTATGTTTCGAATATTAGGGATGATAGGGGTAAAACCGACCATGAAAGTATATACATATAAAAATAGAAAAACTGTAGTCCACGCGAACAAAGCCGCGAGCACAGTTAGTACTAAGTAAACATTCAGGATTTATATCCCGAAAAAATATCAGCCAAGTCTCAGGTAACAACTACATAGTTAGTTTTAACAGTGTAGTATACATATTCACAGAAAAGCTACAAAAATACAGTTTTGAAAAGAAAACAATGTCGTCTGTTTGTCCTGTACACCAAGACCATCGAAAATGCCAAACCCATTTCACCGGTATTGGCATAAATACGATAATTTCCACTCGAACAGCGAACAGATCCCGTGGGCAGAGATAAAGTCACTTCAACAATGCGTATTTTATGCGGGCGGAGTTATGGGGAAAGCTTGTTAAATTTGTTTGATAAATAAAATTATTTCATGACCAAAAATTGATATTATAGACAATGTGTCTAGAACATCAATTGATATAGTGGTTTTATGACAACCTCCGTAGCCGAAAGCAGACTTTGGCGACGTGCCATCTCTGAGGTCCCGGATGCGATCCCTGGTCGGGGCAATATGGGAAACGAAATTTTCTTTATTGTCTCAGGTCTGGGTGTTGTGGTACCGTCGTTTTCTGACTTCTGTAACACTAGTGGTTAAGCTATTAACAAACTGAGCAATGTATGTGATTTTGTCATATATTTATTATTTATGAGAGGTAGGGCATAGCGATTTATCGCTCAAACTGGAGCAGCCCGACTGGTGAGACACCTCCATCTTACAGAAGACCGCACCCAAATAACAATCACTTCGGTTGTTGTGTTCCTGCGTGTGAGTAAGGTTTCCAGAGCTCCTGGGGGGTGCTACATTAGTAGCAGAGGTCAAGCCTCCAAGGTAAGGGCGACAAGTCCAGTAACAGCTTTATTATTCTGTACTTGTCGCCCTTAAGCTAGGACCTCATTACCACTCCACATCAGGTGGGATAAAGTCAATCTAGAAGTGCAATATAAAATAATAAAACAAACGGGGTGAGCTAAATAAAACCGTTTAAAAATACTTCTCAACCATTTGATGAAGCGGTTTATTTAAGAATTAAAACATTGTGTTCCTATTTTAGACTTTCATTTGCTCACACACCTAAAGCATGACAGTGGCAATTTTTTTACATTTACCAAATTAACATTATTTCCATAATTAACAGCAACACAAACACAATACGCTATCGAATTATCACTCAATATTGGCTCGTGAATTCAATTTGTAACTCATTTCCTGATAGAGCTGGCCTCTCGTTCTCTTTTATTGTAAGACGCGTAGACACAATATTAAAAATCGGAGAACGAAATGTCTGTATTTTACCATAAGTGTTTTAAATTCATTTACGTTTATTTTTAATCAAATGAGGAACAAAGTTAAATGTGTATGTGTATTATTTAAAAACAATAAAAAAGTATATAATTTTAAATAAACACAAAATTTTCATCTTTCCTTGCGTTGTGGAAAATATGTATAGGTGTGTGTCTGGTTATCCCTACTAATATTATAAATGCGAAAGTAACTCTGTCTGTCTGTCTGTCTGTTACGCTTTCCCGCTTAAACCTCTCAACCGATTTTGAAAAAATTTGGTATAGGTATGCGTTGAACCTCAGGAACGGACATAGGCTACTTTTTATAAGAAAATAAAGGAGGGTTGGGGGTAATACCACCTTTGAAAGTTTACATGGGAAAATGTTTATTTTTTAGTTAGAGTTATGAAATTTGGCACAAATATAGCTTGAAACTTGGATTAAAATATATACTTCTTTTTGTTTCGAATATTAGGGGAGACAGGGGTAAAACCGACCATGAAAGGATGTAGTCCACGAGAACGAAGTCGCGGGCAGCTATTTAAAATATTTAAACATCTCTAGCAGTGTTAAGTACTATAAAAATTATAAAAAACTATAAATATATTCATAAATGAAGGACTGCTTGCTGGTAAACATAATGGAAACTTGGTATTCTTATCCTTACTTATCATACTAATATTATAAAGAGGGAAGATTTGTACCTATTTTTGTATGTTTGTAATGAATAGGCTCAAAAAGTACTGGGCTGATTTAAAAAATTCTTTCACCAATAGAATGCTACATTCTTCCAATTTTGTCATAGGCTACAAAATTAGGGATCCTTGGTAAAATTTGAAAAAATTCAACAGAAAAGCGGGAAAAAATCTCTAAGGCGAAACGAAGTTCGCTGGGACCGCTAGTTAAAAATTTTTAAAGATCTGTAGCAGAGTTAAGTACTAAAAAAATTATAAAAAACAAAAATTATATCCATAAATGAAGGACTGCTTGCTGGTGCTGGTGAAACATAATGGAAACTTGGTATCCTTATCCTTACTTATAATATTATATTATTATAAATCGGAAAGTGAGTTTGTTTGTTTGTTCCGCTTTCACGCCGTAACTACTAAGCCGATTGCTTTGAAATTTTGCAGACGTAAAGTTAGAAGTCCGGATTAAATAATTATGTACTTTTTATCCCGGAAAAAATTGATATTACTGAGGAAAAACAAAAATATTGTTTGCTTGATGGATGGATTGGGGATGGCGCTGTGTGACGTTTAAAACAAGGTAAAATATTGCAAACGAATATAAACATGTAAATTTACAAGCTAAACGATACGATAATGAATCCCCAAAAATGAGGGATTTCCGAGCGATAACGTACAATTTGTTTTATCGTCTTAACTGTTTTTTACATCTACTTACATAATATAGTGTACCATTCAGTTACTGTTTATCAACTAATCGTATCTAGAGTTACATCGCGCTTCTTAGATTTTTCCGTGGAAATGGAAAGTTTTTTATAGTTGTGCTTTACACCGCAATATAACAGAATTCCACGCGGGCGAAGCCGCGGGCGGAAAGCTAGTCTTACATATAACAATGAATTTATTTTCATGAGTCGCGCTAAAACTCAACAACGGCTAGACCGATTTTGCTTATGTTGGTTTTGAAATAATTGTGGAAGTCCAGAGAAGGTTTAAAAGGTAAGAAATTTTGGAAAAATAGGCGGCACGACGTTCGCTGGAACTGATAGTTTCAAATAATTAGTATAAAAGAAGCAACATAACACCGAGATATACAAAAGAACCAATTTAAAAGTTATATTTATATAAAATAGATAATTTATATATAAAAACAAGTACATAACTATAAATTAGAGATGCAATGGATAGCTGGTTGGCCGGATACCGGATATCCGGCCGGTGATCAGGCTGAACACCCGGTATTCGGCCGCCGGATATTCGGCTTGCCAAAAGATACCTAAATTTTAGTTTGTTGGCGGGCGTATCGTGTAGGTTTTAACCTGTTACGTATTGTAGATTCCCGCAGACCGTTTTCTAGCCAAAAACTTGTTTTATTAAGTCATTGTGCAAAACTATTTTGTATGCAGTACACGTGTGCCCGCCTTATTTGCTGATTAAATAAATAAATAAATGCGCCAGACAATCACACCAATCACCTGGTCTCAAACTAAGGTTTTCCCTTGTACTATGAGTACCAGACGACGGATACTAACTGGGGGCATCATCCCAGCACACCCAGACCCAAGTCAACTGAGAAAAGTTCGTTTTCCAAATTGACCTGACCGGGAATCGAACCCGGGACCTTACGCGCTTTGGGCGCCTACCTTAGCCACTGCGCCACCGAGGTCGTCAAAATAAGTAGATAAATTAAATTAAATTGGGTCAGCAATTGACAAATTCAATACTATCATTTAATGTTAGAGAGAAGAAGTATTCACGAACTTTCATTTTGAAAATTCCCTTAGTTCACGCTCATTCACAGACATTTTATCAAAGAAATTTATTCGAATGATTATAATCGACGGATCAAAGGAATTACTTACGAATCTGATGTCCCATTGATCAAATGTTTAATTCCAGCGGGTAAAACGGGCACGTATCTTTCTTAATTGGTACATGGTCCCATGTTATTTGATTTTAAATATTTAAAATTATAAATTTAAAGTCTTTTTCGTTATAAATGTAAAGCCTTTAAATTTATAACGAAAAAGTAAAAACTGTACGACGTACGTTATTGTTTTTACACTAAGGATGAAATTTCCAATGTTATGGCTTTCACATCCCACGGTTTTCCACAATCATATAATATACGCTGATACTCGACAATCCCTGACTAAATATATATATATAATAAGTATATATATAATAAATATATATATATATATATATTTATTCATGTATGTCTATGTATATTGAATTGTTTCCGAAATGACTTTTGTTACGCTTGGTAGTTACTATTCTCGTGTATTATGTTTTATTTTTTAGATTACTTTATACACTTTGTCACTATTACCGCACCCATAAACTAACTCTTCGCATGACCCAAAGGTTGACTGGTAGAGAATGCCTATAGCATTAAGTCCACCTGTTGTACTTTTTTTGTGCAATAAAGTCTTTAAATAAAAACCTCCGTAGCCGAGAGGCGAGCGGGCCTGGCTTTGGCGAGCGCCATCTCTGAGGTTCCGGGTTCGATCCCCGGTCGGGTCAATATGGGAAACGAACTTTTCCGTATTGTCTCGGGTCTGGGTGTTGTGGTACCGTCGTTGTTTCTGATTTCTGTAACACAAGTGCTTAAGCTACTTACCACAGAATCAGAGCAATGTATGTGATGTTGTCCAATATTTATTATTTATTATTTATTAAAAAAATAAAAATAAAAATCATCACAATTGAAACTTTCAATATTAATGTAATAACAATTGACTTGGTCAAAGCGCGAAAGGTCCCGGGTTCGATACCCGGTCAAGTCAATTTGGAATACGATATTTTCTAAATTGACTTGGGTCTGGGTGTGCTGGGATGACGCCCCCAGTTAGTGTCTGTCGTCTGGTGTTCATAGTACAAGGGAAAACCTTAGTTTGAGACCAGGTAATTGGTGTGGTTGTCTGGCGCATTTATTTATTTTATTTTACGTAAGGTACTGCTCATCGCCATGCAGTTTTGATAGTAAGATCAATCCATTCATCAAAAAAGTTGAAAAACTGGACTTGTCGCCCTTACCTTGAAGGCTTGACTCTTGCTACTAATGCAGCACCCCCCAGGAGCTCTGCAAACCTTACTCACACGCAGGAACACAACAACACGGAAGAGATTGTTATTTGGCAGCGGTCTTCTGTAAAGTTGAGGTTTTACCGAATTGCTATGCCCTGACTCTCTTAAAAATAATTTCACAAAACAATTTGCAAATGCGTATTGTTGGACAATCGAAAAAATTGAAACAAACGTTTGTCGCCCCGGGAATCGAACCCACGACCCAATAATCATAATCCAACACTTAAATCACTACACAAATAAATGCACGTACAGCTTGTTGTTATTTTCAATTCAATTCCAGCGAAATATCAATAGTATTCAATATTTCGATATCATTCGCCGTTTAATATGCAAAACGTGTACCCATTGTAGTTTACAGTTGGAATTCGAATATTCCAGAGTTCCAGATTCCATTCACGTCACGTTAATCAACCAAGGGACGATTTGTGAACAAATATTTGCCAGTGAATCGAATTAACTCGGGACAAAAAGCTCTTTAGTGAATTAAATAATGGCAGGCAACAAGAATGGCCGCCGAAAAAACGAAATAATGACGATTACTTCTCTTAAAATTTGTTCTAACTTATTAACCCCGACACAAAAAGTATTAAAAAAGTTTTTTTATACCTTTAATGAGGCAGCTGTGACAAAAAAATTTAGAAAATCTGTCATTTTCTGGCAGCGGCCATCTTTGATTTGAAATTTGTCACTATGTACCTACATATTCTGCCAGTCAAGCTTCTTTATATGACACCCATATTAAGGGATTTGTGTCAAAACCATGGACTTAGTATATTTATTATATTAGGTCCATGGTCAAAACATGCAATCCATAATTTTGTGACGGCGGCCATCTTGGATCGATTTTTATCAAACATTGCTAACAACACTCCCGCATATTTATCTTTCAAACAGAAATCAAAATCGAAATCGGTTTATTTGTTCGGCAGCTGCGATGCCATAGACAGATACACACTCAGGACACGTCAAACTTGTACACCCCGTCGTTTTTGCGCCAGGGGTTAAAAACAAAAACCTAAGTCCCGATGACGAAAAAGGAAAGGTACTATTTTTTCTTAAATCTTGTATTTTATTTTCAGTTATTAATATCAAGAATCTACACTAAAATTATTTTATCAAATAAAGAAAAACTACTGGACCGATTGCAAATACAATTTCTCCGTTAGAAGGTTATATTATTACTTTGAAGGTAATATACAGTTTGTTACAATTTCAAAAACTAAAACCCGAATTATATACCCCCAAGGTGAAAAAACCACCTTATAATATTCCTAACGTATTGGTTTATTCGGCGGAGCTTGCAAATCTTCATCGACCATCACATGTTCTAATGTACCTATAGTAATTTATAGGTACTACCGTAATTTATAGAAAGAATAAAAATAAATAAAAAAAAACGTAAATATTGTAAAATATACGTATTATTTGCAATAACACATGAGAAATGAATGTTTTCAATAAATTATCAAACAAAAAACGCAAATATAAAAAACCGGTTAAGTTCGAGTCTAACTCGCCCATGAGGGTTCCGTAGCAGCAATTTAAGTAACATAATATAGAACTTTACATTGTATTTGATTGAATTAAAGATAAATTGCGGCTTACAATTTATGACGTATTAAAAAAACTTTCTATTTGTATATTACTTTACACAGCCACCAGAACAAAGTGCTTCTGAAATGGGTACCAAGACATTTACGAATCATCGGAAACAAGAAAGCCGACGAGCTTGCTAAAGCTGGGGCGCAAAGCCAGCCAATTGGTCCAGAGCCATTCTGTGGCATTTCAAAGAACCAGGCTATGCAACTAGTAAAAGAAAAACTAACAGTTGAGTCGGAAAAATACTGGAAAAATCAACCAGGCTTAGAACACTCAAAATCACTCATAGTCGGCTACTCGCATAAACGGACCGAAGAACTGCTACAACCTAGGGTCAGTGCGCTAGTTAGAGCCTTGACTGGACACTGCAAACTAAAAAGACACCAGTTTCATATGAAGCTGAGTGACTCTGATGCATGCAGATTTTGCAAGGAGGAAAAGGAAACACCTCTTCATCTCCTGTGTAACTGTGAATCTCTGATCCACAAACGAAGCATCCACTTGGGACGACATATAGCCCAACCGGAAGAATTAAAAACTCTGAAAGTTAGGAAAATACTAGACTTTCTAAAATCGACCCAGCTGAAGGAGTTGCTTTATACTGGTGGCGAGTCACAATAGACCTGACAGGTCGCAGTGACCACAGTTTACTAGAACTGCATAGCCCTAAGTACCCTCATAATAATATAATAATAATATTACTGTACCATTTATATATTATATTACATTATGACAAATTTCAAATCCAAAATGCGTTAATTTCGCACTTTCACTATTTTTTTAACCTTACTTGAAAGAAAAGAAAGAAAGAAAACACATTTATTGGCACATATATACATTCTCACCAATTTTTACATTTACATATAGTGTAAACATACTTATGAGGTGAAATTGGTAATGTTACCAAGCATGAATGGGTGTGATACTCTAAACTGCACACATCCACATTGCTAACACTGTAATAATGTTATTTCCTCTTGAATCCTTCTAAGTCCACACAAAATACAAACAAGGTTCATTACTTAAGTTCTCCAATGAAGATTTCTTAAGCACAAACTTTAGCGCGCCAAAATATTTGGTGAACGTAATAAGTTTCCTAAGTTTGCTGTCTCCATTATATTTTATACTAGCGGACGCCCGTGACTTCGTTCGCGTGCAGCTGTACTCTGATTGTTTTTAGGGTTCCGTACCCAAAGGGTAACAACGGGACCCTATTATTAAAACTTCGCTGTCGGTTGAAAATCACTTTTGTTGTGTGAAAGCCCTCGTTTAAATAATTTTCTTATTTTCTTTTAATTGTTGTTATAGCGCCAACAGAAATATATAACCTGTGAAAATTTCAATTCTCTAGCTATCACCGTTCTTGAGATACAGTCTGGTAATAGATGGATAGATGGACGGACGGACCAACGGACAGACAGATAGCAAAGTCTTAGTTATAGGGTCCCGTTTTTACCCTTTGGGTACGTAACCCTATAAACTACGCTTTGACACACTACTCAAAAGTTTGTAACTTAAAAGTTTAGATTTGAAGCCTATATTTAGGTACATTGCATGAGTGATCTGCTAAATTAAAATAATTAATTTGTTGATTAATTTAATATGCGATACATATTTTACATTAAATGGTACTTTTATGACGTTTTATGATTTTGCTTTTATTAGTTTATTTTATTTATGACAGGTTTTGTTAAAATACAGTGGCTGAAACATCTTTAAACACGTTTTCCCAACAATCATGGTTTTCGAATTGTACCTCTATAGTACGATAACTGTGAATTTTATTAATTTGAAAATAACTTAGTAAGCTAGCAACTAAGCTTCCTAACAAAATCTACCTCTGCCGGTTTTTTCAACACGTCAAATTGTGAACGATGAAACACATGAGGATTCCATTTCACTTTAACCTAAAACTCTACTCCATTCTGGTAAACACGTTTTTTTAACAGTTATTTTTTTTGTTTACAGGTAAGTCCCGATCGAGCGATAGTACCTAAGCGAAACTGTCAACGCCAAAGGAAACTTAAGTAACGACCAACCCTGTAAAGGTAAAAGGGGTGCTTTTGGCCGTAAATGAATTTTTAAATTTTAATCCTTTTTTTTTTTAATTTTTTAATATTATAAACTCGTAAATTTGTAAATATTGGGAGGTTTGGATGTATAGATATCTGGACTAATATTGGTATGAAGAGAGATAACAGAGTAAATTAATATAAAGGATACTTTTTAGCTAAAAAAATATATCTTCGTCACAATTTAACATTGATTTTTACTTCCAGCTTATAAGGCATATGGTTACAAATTACTGAATTAACAGAGTTAAAAGCTTTAAAATGCATTGACAGACAACTTTTATATACATTTTTGCAGTTTTTAAGATACAAAAAATAAAAATGAAAAGTCTTTTTTGCCTTTTTTGTTTTGTTTGTTTTTTTTATGTTTACAATTTCTATCAATTTCCATTAAAATAAGTAATCTAAGTAAATCTAAAATAAAATTGAATGTTTAAAAATATTGTTAAGAACTAAAAATCGAAGCTCTTACATTGCCTTAATACATTTTTCCGTTTTGTGGCATTTAAAGATGGCTTCTATTTAATCGAGCATAAAAGATACTAACCTAGGTAACCTAAATAATAGATTGGACACAAATATAGGTTATACTATAACTTTGGCTAAGGCAACTAGTGGCTCAGTCAGTATTTCTATCGCCCAAATTACTAAAAAGGTTTTTTTTTTATTACACTTCAAGATTGACCTCATCCCACCTGATGTTAAGTAGTAATGAGGTCCTTTTTTTTTTTTTTTTAATGGGGAGAGAATGCCATCTTTTCGCACCATACCACTGCTGTGGGGACGGCAGCGACGTGTGTGGGACTCCCCCGCCCAGAAATAGAACTAGGGGCGGTGACTACCCGAACTAAAAACTCCCCCCCCCCCTTCTCATCGCCTATAGACGGCGCCATGGGATACCGGGCGACCCATGACTACCACAGGGCCGTCGGCGGAATTGCTGCCCCTACGGGGCGGCGTCACCAGCTCCCCAGGATGGTCGGGGGACTGGCGGGAACGGCCGAAGGTGCTAAACCGTTCTCGCGCATCTGCGGAAAACCGTGCAAGGCCCCATGGTCCCCGCTAGCAAGCGCAAGGGCGTCAAAATTACGCCTCGCGCGTAATCTTCGGCGTCTCCGATGTGGGGGGGCAAGGGGGTCGTCCTCTCGCTCCCTCTCCGACGCCTCCTTGCGCGAGATTGTTGTCTCGCTGAAGGCGGCAACTGCCGTCCAGGCCTCCTCGCTCCCAAGCATGGCTGTAATAATGCTTGGGAGCGAGAGATCGGTCCCAACAATCAGTCGCCCAGGCTGGACACACGGCCAGTGTGTGGTCCGCTGTGTCTGTCGCCGCGCCGCAAGAGTGGCACAGCGGCGATTCTTCTCGCCTAATTTGGTTACTGACCGAAGCATCCATGCCCGGTTAGGACCTGCACCAATCTGAAAGGCGACAAGTACAGCATGATAAATCTGTCACTGGACTTGTCGCCCTTACCTTGAAGGCTTGACACCTTCTACTAATGTAGCATCCCCTAGGAGCTCTGGAAACCTTACTCACACGCAGGAACACAACAACACAGAAGTGATTATTATGTGGCTGCGGTCTTCTGTGAGGTGGAGGTATTTCACCAGTCGGGCTGCTCCAGTTCAAGCGATAAATCGCTATATCCTACTTCTCTTACCAGTGAAATCATCAAAATTTAAAAATTAAACATCAATAATCATCGTATGTTTATTTATAAATTATACGATGAAATAGGATTATATTTTGTATACAAGACAGATATTTATAAGTTGCGGCAAAAAACTTCCTCGTCTAAATATTGCTTCGGAAAAAAACTTCACAAACTAGCCGACACATATTCCCGGGTCATTATGACCCCGACGTAAATAGAAGGTTAAGTTAAAGTAGGGGAGATCGGACGGTTTCCGCATCCCGTCAAATCCAAAGAGGGTGGAATCAATTCGATTCATTCTGTTAGTGTATTTACGACTGGAAAAGTGGTATATTTTTAGAAGAAAAAAATTTAGGCTCTTGTAAAAAAATAGTACGTTTACTGTTTGTTGAACTAAGAGTATTTCTTTGATTCAAAGACATGACATTCGTTTACTTTGTGTGTGTGTGAGTATGTTTGGGTATATGTGAGCTTGCACATCTATTATCATTGTAAAGTTTTTTTTTTTTGTATATATTGCACTTCAAGATTGACCACATTCCACCTGATGTAGGTGGTAATGAGGTCCTAGCTTAGGGCTCAGGTAAGGGCGCCAAGTACACCTTAATAACACTGTTACTGGACTTGCCGCGCCTACCTTGAAGGCTCAACACCTGCTTTTTTGCTGATGTAGCACCCCCCAGGAGCTCTGTAAACCGTACTCTCACGCAGGAACACAACAGAACCGAAGTGATTGTTATTTGGCTGCGGTCTTCTGTAAGGTGGAGGTATTTCACCTGTCGGGCTGCTCCAGTTGAAGCGATAAATCTTCAAATCATGTCATTAGATAAATATACATTTCTCATGGTTTGTAAAAGGAAAATGTGGGAAAAACAGGGGTCTGTTATACGCGTGCAAAGCGCCATTATTTATTTACGTATAAACAATTTGTACAAATTACATTAATAATAGTTCAAGTATTTATGTTCACGTTCAGTTGAACGAACTAAATGGAATTAAAGTTTAAATATGAGAAACATCATTTTTTTAACTCCCCTTGCGTTGTGGGAATCGAACCCACGACCTTCACGTATTGTGCGTGCTGCTCTTCCAATTGCGCTAACCGCAAGTTATCATAAGCTATGAAATGTTTCTGCTGTAGCAACCGTTAGCGTCCGGTAAGTGCCCTCTGCCGAATATGTTATCGGCCCGATAAGTACCATGTAGTTCTAAACATATTATTATTTATGGTCGCTAGTACGGCGAGATAGAAAGATAAGTTCGTTAGAACGGCGTAAAGGACTATAAAAATAAAAAATCGATTAAGAATTAAAGTTTTTTACCGAAATATTTTGCTGGAAAGATGGCTTAATTTCAATGATGGAAGCCGTACCCCTACTGTTGATCATTACTTAGGCTGATACTACACATAAACTCGCTATGCTCACTCACTACACCGAAGTACGTACATCCCCTACCAATTTAAATTGCATTAATCGCTGAAGTTTAACCCAATTTGTCTTCCACTTAATTAAGCACCACTCAGTCCATAAAAGCTTCGCATGTGGGGTTACCAGGCGACCAGAATTTTGTGGGACATCAGGACTTTCGATTAAAGTGAATTTTAAAAAACATCTTTCTACCAAGAAGAATAATGTGCCAGTTGCGTTAGTACAGTATCTGTAACTGTTAGCACAAACTAAACTTAAATATGTTGTGCATATGAATAAAAATATAAAATAAATAAATAAATATTGGACAACATCACATACATTGCTCTGATTCTGTGGTAAGTAGCTTAAGCACTTGCGTTACAGAAATCAGGAACAACGACGGTACCACAACACCCAGACCCGAGAAAATATGGAAAAGTTCGTTTCCCATATTGACCCGACCGGGGATCGAACCCGGAACCTCAAAGATGGCGGTCGCCAAAGTCAGGCCCGCTCGCCTCTCGGCTACGAAAGTCGTCAAATATATATATATATATATATATATGTAAATAGATTTTGGACCACATCAGATAAATAGTTTTGATTCTAAAGTAGCGAAAGTACTTGTGTTACATTAATTATTAACAATGATGCCACACACCACAACTCCCATACTCGAGACAACAGAAAATTTCGTTTTTCATATTCAAGCCCGAAGTACTTATATCAATTAATTTGTATTACACGTTTATATAAAAAAAATGCATGTCTTATATTTTAGGAATCTTACTTATGGGCCAAACATATTTTTTTAGTCATCTACGCTTTCGTGTTTGCTCTGCGTCTCAATGTATGTATGTTTATGTAATTATCTAAATATATACATATGTTTCCATACCACATGTTAATACATTTCTTATTTTAAGATCTGGCCAATAAGTGTGATATTTTACATTTATTTAAATATTGAAGTGCTTAATTTTAATGTATTATGGTCACCCTACACCCATGTACCAGACACGGCTCTTAATTTGCTAATTTGGGGAATAAAAGAGATAAATGGCTGCCTCTGATGGCTGCGTTGAAAACTGAAGAGTCATCGGTTCGTCCGTAATAGGTATCAAATAATAGGCATATATAATACGTACTATATAATATACTATAAATGAATAATTATTCGACAATATCACATACATTTCTCTGATTCCGTGGCAAGTAGCTTAAAAACTTGTTACAGAAATCAGAAACAACGACGGTACCACAACACCTAGACCCGAGAAAATATATAAAAGTTCGTTTCCCATATTGACCCAACCAGGGATCGAACCCGGGACCTCAGAGATGGCGCGACGTCAAACTCCGGCCCGCTCGCCTCTCGGCTACGGAGATTGTCACTATGGATAAAGTAAAGTATTCGTATATTCAACATCCATGCTAATATTATAAATACGAAAATAACTAGGTATGTCTGTCTGTTTGTCTGTTCGGCTTTCAGGCCTAAACCAATGAACCAATTTTAATAAAATTTGGTTACCACAAAACAGAGAGAGCCAGGCGTGGGGTAAGCCTGGCGTCCGTTACCTCAGTCCCGAGGTGGTGGGACGTGTCAGGTGGCCTGACACGCTTCAGCTGCGTATTTGCGCGGCGAGATGGGCCGCTTGGCGGTAGGCGCTGTGGGGGAGCCTGTGTAGAATCGCAAGGAATCCCGACTCCCCCACAACTGCGCAGCGTTGGCCACCGAGGGGGTTTTAGTCGGTGCGAGCCCGACACACCACTCTCTGTTCCCCGCTGAGAGTGACGGTGCGGTAGGTATTTCCCCGTCGACGTATGTGATGTTGTCCAATATTTATATAAAAAAAAATCACATTGCCCTATCAAACCTTTTAAATTTATATATGTCGCAGGCATATTGAGTAAATCCGCCGTTTACATATGGCGTCGTCAGTTTAAAAACAAATGCTGGTTTGTAAAATGCCGAAGACAAAATGTCATTATGTATAATGACGCGGCAAATTGAAGTATAGCTTGACAAAGCTAGGGTGACCATAAAATTTGGTTTGCAAAGGACAATATTATTGAAATTTATAAAACTAAAGAACTGTAAATTTAATAGTGTTAAAAATATGTAATGTTTCAAATATATATGAAATCCCTTGTAAATGACTTTCCTACTGTTTTATTTTTTAATGATTATAATATTATTACAAATGAGCTAGACATGGCGCTTCGCCGGCCGCTGCCGCGGCACTCTCGCTACGCTCGCTCGGCTTGCGCTTCACTTTATTCACTAACCTAACCTAACCTAACCAATGGAATCGTTAATTACTTCAATTAACTTTAGGTTAAGTAATTGATATTCAATAAAAGTCCTTTATGTTACTTGAATATTTTAATTTGTCCAAACAGTGTTTTATTCATGGTCAACCCAAAACTACAACAAACTGTTGTCATTTTGCCTGATTTTGCATTCGGCATATTGCATATCAGCGAGCGTTTTTAAACTGACGACGCCGTATGTAAACGGCGGATTTATTCAAAATGCCTGCGACATATAAGTACATGCTTCAAATTAGGAAGGGTTTTCTTGTAGGTAGTCGAACTACGTTCTCCGAAACCAGATAATCCTTTTTATATCTGCTTAATGGAAGGACCGTCATAAAACGACTACCTACATTACTACATTCGAATGTAGAACTAGCCGCTAGTTCTACATTTGCGGTTATTGGAAGCAATGTAATAAATGTTTTCTGACGCTTGTCGAAGGCACTTAACTTGGGTTATATATATATATTTTTTATAGTAGCGCAGTATATTGACTCCTCCCAGCCTGATGGTAAGCAAGAGAGGAACCCACATCGTGATGACAACGGATTTGATATCAAAATATCCTATCCGTTAGCATCGCCATACTGGCCCGCAAGATGTTTTTTCACGCTCCTTTTGAAGGAATCCATGTCAAAGGAAGGAGGAAACACATGAACATATTTGGGTTTACAGTAATGTGTTAACCTACTAATGTCCCACAGGTCAAAACCTTTATAATTGACTAGCGATTCGACTTCGTACGCGCGAACTTAGTTATAACTTTCATGCCCGACTTTTTTTTCCTACCTGACTATCGATGGTGGCTGCGAAGCCTTATCATCTTCACACTAAAAAGACACCAGTTTCATATGAAGCTGAGTGACTCTGATGAATGCAGATTCTGCAAGGAGGAAAAGGAAACACCTCTTCACCTCCTGTGCGACTGTGAATCTCTGATCCACAAACGAAGCATCCACCTGGGACGACATATAGCCCAACCGGATGAATTAAAACCCTGAAAGCTAGGAAAATACTAGACTTCCTAGAATCGACCCGGCTAAAGGAGTTACTCTAACTGGTGGCGAGTCACAATAGATCTAACAGGTCGCAGTGACCACAGTTCGCTGAACTGCATAGCCCCAAGTACCCCTAATAATAAAAATAATAATATCATCTTCACCGAGCTTTCGGGGGAACACAGATGGCTCACACCCCTTTAATTTTAAGCAACAACCGGAGGGCGCCCCTAACGGGACTCGAACCTCGGCTCGGGTTGCTACTGGGACTTTGTAACCTAATGTACGTTTGGGGAGAATAACGAGCCGGCACGTACTGGTAAGGGTTAAAACGTACTGCCTCTTACTTAATTCATGTTAATTTTTTTTTTCTATAGTAGCGCAGTATATTGACTCCTCCCAGCCTGATTGTAAGCAAGAGAGGAACCCACATCGCGATGACAACGGATTTGATATCGAAATATCCTATCCGTTAGCATCGCCATACTGGCCCGCAAGATGTTTCTTCACGCTCCTTTTGAATTATTTATGCCCTCTATCCATAATTTCAGCTGGGCATGATGGTGGTCAGTAATTTTCAATCACTTATCGTACTTATTAACATTATTATTATTATCTTTTGAGTCAAAATACTTTACTTGCTTTTATAATTGACTAGCTGTGCCCGCGACTTCGTTCGCGTAGACTACATCCTTTCATGGTCGGTTTTACCCCTTTCTTCCCTTATATTTAAAACAAAAAGTAGTCTATATTTTAATCCAAGTTTCGAGCTATATTTGTGCCAAATTTCATATCTCTAACTTCAAAAATATTTTTTTTCCATATAAACTTTCAAAGGTGGTATTACCCCCACCCCCCCTTATTTTCTAATAAAAAGTAGCCTATGTCCGTTCTTGAGATTCAACATATAGGTACCTATACCGAATTTCATCAAAATCCGTTGAGCCGTTTAGGCGTGAAAGAGCAACAGACAGACAGACAGACAGCGGCCAAAGCGCGAAAGGTCCCGGGTTCGATCCCGATCGGGTCAATTTAGAAAACAAATTTTTATAAATTGACTTAAGTCTGGGTGTGCTGGGATGACGCCCCCAGTTAGTATCCGTCGTCTGGTACTCATAGAACAAGGGAAAACCTTAGTTTGATACCAGAAGATTAGTGTGATTGTCTGGCGCATTTATTTATTTATTTATCTACTATTTCCTCTACCTTAAGGCTGCCTGGAAGAGATCGCTTTCTAGCGATAAGACCGCCTTAATTGTACTTTAACTGATCTGTAAACCCTATTTCTCTAACAGTTTTGTGCAATAAAGTAGGTATATCTATCTATCTATCAGTACCTTGTCACATTAAGGTAACTGTGTATTTGACTTACTAAGACACCCGGACGTTAAATGTGACAAGGTATTTAAGTGTAAACGAACTAATGATGTTAACTGCTGCAGCTTAATTGGCACGAAGATTGGTGATCACAAACAGGAACAACAAAATTTCATCTTAACCGATTCAGACAGATACGCGAACTTTCGCATTTATAATATTAGTAAGGAGCTTGAGTGACTTACCCATGCATAGATTTAAGGTCCATACTCAATCATGTTTAATGAAAAAATGGTACTACAAACTTGATGAATATTTAAAGGACAAACATATATAAACATGATTGCCTGCTCGCTTGCACACCATTATTTTTAAGTTACCTAGTCTTCAATATTGTAAAAATTTGGATAACTACTGAATTTCTTGCCGGATTTTTCTCGTTAGTAACATTAGGTATCGAACCGGCTGTAGCTTCAATTTTGGTTCACATTAATTTTGACGATGCATAACTCTTACTTGTAACCAACATAAATAAATGAATTGATTATTATTAAAGAGATAATCCACTTATTACCTCCAGCTCGAATTAAAACAAGTATTTACCCGGAATAAAAGAATACCTTGCTACTATTTCTGAATAAAACTCACTGTTCACAGTGATTAAGAACTTCCCCAGCACTTAAAAGGCTTAAAGGGCTAAATTTCAGCTTCAAAGTAACCCTTCCCAAGAATGCGAGGGCCCTTTGTACTGAATCGAAGGGCTCTTGAGTTCTTGACAATCTATTATTTGGCATCGCTTGTGGAAAGTCGAGGAGACATAGGGTTTAAGGAGAGAATTGGAGTGAACTTTGTTGTCTTTTGACTTGTAGAATCATTGTTTTACGATTAAAATGGAAAATGTTACTAATTGGCTACTTGACAGTTTTTGAAAAAGTATTGTAAAATGTGCGCCCGTTCATTTTAAAACCCAAGCAATTCGATTTATCTGGAAATAATCTAAATAACCAGAGAAAAATAAGATTTTGTGTAACACATTTAAAAAGCGCGCGAAAACGCCAAGTCACGTCACCGTTGCAATTATGACGTCAACGTCCTAGACAACGAACCGATACGCATAGAAACGACTTAATTTAGATAAACGGAAAATGTTTCAATAAATTCTTAATACGATTAGAGACACAATAATTCAATTTAATCGGTAAAATAATAATTGTTTCGCCACATTAAAATAAATAATTTTCGCCGACAGCTGTCATTTCCGAATTGCAATGGTGGTTTCCGTTTCGGTTCTTTTGTTCCACAGATAAAAAAACTAAAATTTATTTTGCAAAAATAAAATACTAACTATGCTTTTAATTGAAAATATATAATACTGGACATTGAGTGAGGCTTGTTCATTCAACGTTCGGCCTAGTCATTCAATTAAACGTCGTCATTCAATGAACGCACTAGTGATCCAATCAAATAGCTGATCAAACCAGATGACTGCGACTTAAACATTATATCTTCACAAATGTTCCCTCTTTATAATATGAGTGTAGATTATCAAAGAAATCTCCTCTATCTTTAGATTCTGCACAATGTTGCGCCTTTGATGTTTCAATAAAGCGTCCGAACATTTTATATACCGTATCTCGATCCAGCATTTTATAGATTCTTGCTGCGTTTGTAGCTTATTCAGTAATAAATTCTTACTGCCCTGGAAATTCTAATGGAAAATTGCAACTGTTACTCTGTTTTTATTTTAATAAAGACGGTTCTTGTATGTCTTTTAAAAGGAAATGATTTATTCAGAATAACTTTGTAGGATGTTAAGGGGAGATTAATTTGTCATGTTAGATAGATACACTTTATTGCACAGAAAATTCACAGAAATTGGTTTTACAGACATATTTAAGTACAATATAGGCGGTCTTATTGCTAGAGAGCAATCTCTTGCAGACAACCTTTAGGTAGAGGAAATAGTAGACATCGAGAAACGTTAGAATATCCGTGTTCTATTAAATGGATTCGATTTTGCTGGAATCTGATTTTTTTGGTGAATTTTATTTTAAGCAAGCGGCTCGCCACCTTTTTTTTTTTATTACACTTTAAGATTGACCTGATCCCACCTGATGTTAAGTGGTAATGAGGTCCTAGCTTAATGGCAACAAGTGCGGCGTAATAAATCTGTTACTGGACTTGTCGCCCTTACCTTGAAGGCTTGACCCCTGCTACTAATGTAGCACCCCCCAGGAGCTCTGGAAACCTTACTCACACGCAGGAACACAATAACACCGAAGTGATTGTTATTTGGCTGCAGTCTTCTGTAAGGTGGAGGTATTTCACCAGTCGGGCTGCTCCAGTTCGAGCGATAAATCGCTATGCCCTACCTCTCTAAAAACTTTTACGCGTACCTGCTATACCCGTTCTTTCCATATTTCTACTGATTCTCCTATTGGCATCAACGTGATGTTTTATAGCCTAAGTCTAGTCTGTTTAGTTTAGTCTGTTCTTTCCTTAATAACAGACTATTCAAATCAAAAATAGATTTCCATTTCAAAGTAGTAGTTAATGAAATTGGCGTGTTCAAACAAACAAAGATACTATTTTCTTTATAATTAGTTTAAAACGACGGTTGAAGAGAACTTGAGTCTTGGATTAGCTGTAGGTTGCTTGAGTGAAGCGATGGTTGGCACATACGTCATGCTTGTGAACAGGTGCCACCTATCGGGACTGGTCTGCTCCAGCTTACCTCTTAAAATAAAATAATACCTAATGCTTTTTTTCACTCATCAAAATAAAACTATATGATGATCCAAAGTGTTCTACACATAGCTATAAGTTAGATACTGCTTCTGTAACTTATCTGCTGAGTTTCTTACCGGTGTCTTCTCGGTAGATATAGGTTCCGAACCGGCAGTAGAATCACTTTGCATTGTATTCAATGACGATTCAAAACTGTTACATGTAACTTGAATAAAAAAATATTTGAGTTTGAGTTTGAGTTTAAATAAAGGGCCTCAATTACATTTCTTTTTTTTTTGTATAATGGAATTTCGTGAATACAGCGTGCACTTTTAATTGTCCTAAACAAATTGAATGAAACCATATAACTCTTGTGTTAAATAAATTATAATGTACCCTAGCAGGGTCAATTGTATATGACACTAGTGGTCCTGGCGAACTTCGTTTCGCCTTAGAGGATTTTCCCGCTTTTCTGTTGAAATGTTTCCTAAATTTTCTTTGTTATAAACCTCACGAAGCCCGAGACCTTTACAACGAATCCAAAACTGTGGAAATCGGTTCGTGAGTTCTGGAGTTATAGCATCAGGAAGGAAAACCCGACTTATTTTTATATAGTAGATTACATTGTTTGTCTAAAGTTTACATCATAAATGAACTAAACGCAAAGTTAGCCACAGTTAGATATTCATGACATATTCCGGAATTCGTAACGGTGAACTTTAGAGCTCTGGTCAAGATGCAAATGAGGTATGATTCAAATTCATATACCTACTTGAACTTCGCCGGTATAATGTTCTAACTATATTCACACGTAGCTCTATTAACATCCATATCCATACTAATATTAGAAATACGACAGTAGCTCTGTCTGTCTGTCTGGCGGTCTGTTGGTCTGTCCGGCTTTCATGCCTAAACCACAGATCCGATTTCAATGAAATTTGGTATAGGTTGAAACTCTAGAACGGGCATAAGGTACTTTTTGTTCTAAAAATAAGGGGGGGTAATACCACACTTGAAAGTTTATATGGGAAAATGTTTATTTTTTAAGTTATAGATATGAAATTTGGCACAAAATTAGCTCATAATAGTTTTGTATCAAATATGAGGCGAGAGGGGTAAAACCGACCATAATTTTTGTTTGTGCCATCATTAAGCATTAAGAGGTGTAGGAGGGTTGTAGTGTCTTCGCTCTTTTCAGAGCGGGGAAGTAGGTACCCCACACGCTGCAGTTTTTCCCCCAGGCAGCGGTACGGTGCACCAATGCATTTCCCTTACTTAAAAAAAGATATTTTTGTTAATAACAAAGAATTCGTGTACCGAGCTTAGCTTCTTACCTTGAAAACTACAAAATACAACATACAAACTTCCACTATTATTTAGGAAAATTTAGGAAATCCGTAGGGGTTGAAAGAGATAAAAAGTAGCCTATGTCACTTTCTATTTCTTCAACTATCTTAACATATAAAAATCACGTCAAATCATTTCTCCATTTTGCCGTGAAAGACGGAGAAAGAAACATACACTTTCCCATTTATTAATATTAGTATAATCTGGGCGTCTACTCCCAAAAACGGATCGTCGGATCCGATGACGTTTAGCAATTTTTATTGCTCATAATCGCAACCAACTCAATGCGAATGCGAATAAACCATTATCAAAAAACAAAATATTATTTATAAAAATCGAAAACCACGTTTTAGTTCCCTAACTATTGATCAATCTTCAAAAACGAAACCTTTCGTTTGTTCGTTTCGTTTTTGAGAGTACCCCCCCTGACGCGCTTTCGACTAACTATATTCACACGAGTCGTACATTCTGTCTGTTTGTCATTTGCACGTCGGTAAATGAGTTTTAGCGTAACATGCTGTATTCTGCTTTGTGTTGCGAACTTTTTGGTGAGACTACAGACGGTTTGAACTTGAGCTAAATTCCGTTATTGTTAAGCAGGGTTTTTCTTTATTCCAGCGTATATACTGATTGTCCAAGTTAACTGCGTTTCAAGAGAGGTAGGGCAAAAGAAGAGAGGCAGGGCAAAGCGATTTATCGCTCGAACTGGAGCAGCCCGACTGGTGAAATACCTCCACCTTACAGAAGAACGCAGCCAAATAACAATCACTCCGGTGTTTTTGTGTTCCTGCGTGTGAGTAAAGTTTCCAGAGCTCTTGGGGGGTGCTACATTAGTAGCAGGGGTCAAGCCTTCAAGGTAAGGGCGACAAGTCTAGTAACAGTTGTACTATGCTATACTTTTCGACCTTAAGCTAGGAACTCATTACCACTTAACATCAGGTGGGATGAGGTCAATCTTGGAGTGCATTATAAAAAAAAAAAAGATTATTGTAGGATCATATTAGGATATTTGACGAGTCTGGTTTATTATTACACAAGTACGTGTGCTCACCCCAATTTTGCCACATTTCCACTGAATTTTCACTCTTCTTAGTCGCAGCGTAGAACAGAATAGAAAATGTCTTTGTTCATGTAAACTTTTACAAAAGCATTTATGAATTCTATAACCGTGTGCGGCATGTTGATTCTATAAAGAAGAACCGGCAGGAAACTAGATAGTGGACATGACGACCTCGGTGGCGCAATGGCTAAGGTAGGCGGCCAAAGCGCGATAGGTCCCGGGTTCGATTCCCGGTCAGGTCAATTTGGAAAAACAAACTTTTCTAAATTGACTTGGGTCTGGGTGTACTAGAATGACGCCCCCAGTTAGTATTCGTCGTCTGGTACTCATAGTACAAGGGAAAAACCTTAGTCTGAAACCAGGTGATTGGTGTGGTTGTCTGGCGCATTTATTTATTTATTTATTTAGTGGTGACAGCCTTCTTCGATAAAAAGACTATCTAACAATAAAAAAAATCAATTCGAACTGTTCTTGAGTTTAACGCGTTTAAACAATCAGCTTTGTGATATTTTATATATATATCACAAAGCTGATTATATAATGAAACTCCGAAACAAAGGATAGTAGATCTATTTGTATCAAAGTCGAAATCAACAGATTAGGGACTTTCTAAACCTCGGAATGATTATTCTTATAGAACAAACTGAGAAGTGATGTAGTAATACCATATAGAAAATTAAAAAAACGGCAAAGTATGACTTATACTCATGAAGAGTTTCGTAACATCGACAAGGTAAATATCGTTACAATGGTGCATAGATAATATAGATTATCGAAAAAAACACTTTTGTTTTACCCCAGCCCATGAATATACTCCAACGTAGGAACATATATTTTATTAAAAAAAACAAAAATATGAATTGAACTAAGTATTTTGTACACAAGTAGTTACATGCTGCAGTTATTAATATCGGGGAAAAAAAGGGCAACAAAAAAATCTCTTTTTTTGTATGACAGCTTTCACCCAATTATTAAATTTTTTACGTGACACTAGCAGAAATCTACTTCGCTAAAAAATTAAATAAACACATCATCTAATTATTTTGACAAAACCGTCTTTAAATAAGTAAAAAAAAAAGTTTTATTTACAGTTAACCAAGATCCATTATGTTAGTAACAATTAAAACTTATATCTATGTTAATTTAATGAATAAAGTGTGCGTTCTCGTGATATCACACAAATGCGCAACATTTAGATATTGCCCATACATTGAAAAGGTTTAAATATTAGAAACAGAAAAAATTTATCTCCCCTTGCGGTGCGGGAATTGAACCCACGACCTTCACGTATCGTGCGTGCTGCTCTTCGTGCGCGATACGTGAAGGTCGTGGGTTCAATTCCCGCACCGCAAGGGGAGATACAAATTTTCTGTTTCTAATATTTAAAGTTCGCTAGTACGACGTATAGCACTATAAAAATAATAAAATCGATATAAAAGGTTTATTTTATTTACGGACCTAGAGTTTTAACTAAATTATAATTTTCTTTATATTTTGCGCTTTTCAGTTTTTCAGCCGCCTCAGCTGCTCCGCTTTTAAATGAAATGCTTATCGTGTTAATAAATGAGTTTTATTTTTTTCGTAAATGAACAAAGTCTTTGGTTTAAGTAGTCAGCTGAAATGGTTCAACATCATATTATGTTATGTACAAGTATTGTATGCTTAACAAGTTGTTCAAACGAGCTGTTCAAAGCTTCTATTTGAAAGTGTTTATTTTGTGCTATCAAAAGCTTTTGAATTTGTAGCTAGAAATTTTATTTTTTTACAAAAATCCAAACTTTTGAAACGTAATCTGAAAACTAAACTTATAGTTAATGACGGATTTCTTTAATTTTCTACTTTTGCCCAGTTCCGAGATAATAGAGAAAAGTTCATTTTCCATAATAACACGGCCGGGACATGGGTCGCTCACCTCTCGGCTACGGAGGTCGTTAATCGAATACCGTTTGTTACTGCCGTAAGGAACGTATGTTCCTTTACTAAAAGTGGAAGTACTTCCACCGAGCTAGGTGTTATCTGCTCGCGGACCAAGGTCCAACTACCATTTTTTTCCTACCTGACTATCGATGAAGGCTGCGAAGCCTTGTCATCTTCACCAAGCTTTCGGCGGAGTGCAGATGGCTCTCACCCCTTTAGTCCAACACCCAATCTTGGTTTCTTGTATATATAGATAGTGGCGACGAAAACTCTGATATCGCGATGTAGGATCGATGTCTTGATCGTGCATTACGTATGGAGCGTTGTTTACTATGCCAATTCTGCTGACGCTGTATTTGTTTTGACATTTTTGTATTTTTTTTTTTTTTACACTTTTTAGGGTTCCGTACCTCAAAAAGAAAAAACAGAACCCTTATAGGATCACTTTGTTCTCCGTCTGTCCGTCCGTCTGTCAAGGCCCTTTTTCTCAAGAACGCGTGGAGGTATGAAGCTGAAATTTATATCAATTACTCAGGTTTACTGTCCCTTGAAGCTGTGAAAAAATTAAACTCCTAAGCCAACGCAATCAAAATATACAGCCGTTTATGCCGCAAATTTTCGACACTTGCAAGGGAATCAAAACCTACAGAGTGCTTCCCGTGAACTCAGAATCTTGAAATTTGGTACGAAGCAACGTCTTATAGCATAGATAAAGGAAAAATTACGAAAACCATAAGTTTTTAGTTACATCACATAATATATATTTTTTTAATAATTTTAAACTTACTACCCATTTCCTCATAAACGCGTAAAGGTATTAAATTAAAATTAATACCAAACACTCAGGTCTATAATACCTTTAAGCTGTAACAAAATCAAACTTCTATGTCAACGCAATCAAAAGAAACAGCAATTTAAGCTGCATATTTTGAAACTCGCAAGTACTCGCAAGGGAATCAAAACCTAAAGGGTACTTCCAGTCGACCTAGAATCTTGAAATTTGGCATGAAGCAACGTTTTATAGCACACATAAAGGAAAAATTCCGAAAACCTTAAATTTTTAGTTACATTACAAAATATTTATGCTCCTCCATCTTTCCCCATTGTAATGTTATAAATTTCATTTTGCAATAAAAATACCATAGTTATGACTCGATTGTCGTAATGAACGAACTTTGTAAACCTTGCAGGTTTGTACGGAACCCTCGGTGCGCGAGTCCGACTCGCACTTGGCCGGTTTTTATTGGGAATCTTACGGCTAAATACTAATTAAATCTTCACAATAATAAATGACGGCCATTAACATGTTTCCACATATAGGTATCTATATACCTACAAGTAGGTATTTTTGTAGGTCGGCACACTGTATAAAGACAAATATCTTCTTTGATAGCTCAATAAACCAGACCATAGCTATAACTTTTTACTGTTGCAAATGCAATAAAACTGTAGCTTTTGTATCAAACTTTATTCAAATCTTAAAACAGACAGGAGCATTACTCCAGTTACCCTGTACCGAAGTTAAGCTACATATTTTCAGTACATTTAGGGATAGGTGATCAGTCATAATAATCATAACCAATTCATTTATTCATGTTGGTTACAAGTAAAACTTATGTATTGAGGTGTGTTGCAGGTTAGGTAGGTTGACGTGGTTAAGTGAAAGACGAAATGTTGGACATGGTGTATTGAACACACAAGTACAAGTTGAAGTATAAAATGAAAGAGAGTGCTTATACCTAATTACAGACTATTTATGTAAACATTATTGCTTACTCAACACCGTTCGCCAATGTAGCAGCGCGTAACGTTAAGTCGCGGTACAACTACAAATATAGTCATATGCTACAGTATCGTCAAAATGAATCTACCTCTAAATTATATAGCCTTAACTTTTACAGAAGTAGACTCTACAAGAACTAACACACAAACATTCAGGCCTATTTTTTATAATCTACTACCGGTCCCGGCGAAGTTCGTTTCGCCTTAGAGGATTTTCCCGCTTTTCTGTTGAAATGTTTCCTAAATTTTTTTTTGTTATAAACCTCACGGAGCCCGAGACCTTTCCAACGAATCCAAAACTGTGGAAATCGGTTCGTGCGTTCTGGAGTTATGGCGTCAGGAAGGAAAACCCGACTTATTTTTATATAGTAGATAATGTGATGATTTTCACTTGATGAAAATTTTACTTCTTATTTTAAATTTTCCTAGTATTTGAAAAGAGTAAGTGTCGAGTTTCTTGCCGGTTCTTCTCGACATCATCAACATTCCGAACACGGCAGTAGAATACTGAACTTGTGCTGACGATTCATAAGTGAAGTTGTAAAGATTAGATGAATAAATATAGGTATTTTCTTTTCTATTACCCACTTGACCAGGTAACACCACTTACTTACTTACGCCAAAATAAACGACAAAGTCTCGGTCTTCACTTCCCAAGTACAAAGAGACGTTTACGTAGAAAGCATTCTGGCTTTCTACGTAAACGTCTCCTGGATTTTTCGAATTCCAGGGCGTTCCAGAGTCTCCGCGTCTCTGGAATTCAATAGAGCTCCGACTTGAAAGTGATCGGTATTCATGGAATAGGTGTGTTATGTAAAAAGTCGGCCAAGTTCGAGAGTGAACAGTGGGGCAGGTTTCAAATTTAATTTTGTGTATTTTTTTAATAAATCGTACAATTTCATATCCCCTTGCAATAAGTATGTAGTTCTTAATTCATACGCTAGAATAAATTAAGAACTACGTACGGAACTTGTCGAAGGCTGTGAAGATAATAAACCAGAAAAATTGATCATACTATAACTTGCGGTTTGCGCTTGTCTCTCGTGATAAACTATAGAAACTGAATAATCGACGACTTCCTCTACTCTTTGGGGAGTTTTTCCATGGTGCTACCATTAAAATAACTTATTTCTAAAAAATCGTCAACGTTGCTTCATAGAATGATGATGATAAGGAATTAATATCGTCATCATCAGGCGACCACTGAAAACCAGCGTCGTGGTGCCATGCAGTGGTATCACGGCATAATGCTGAGACGGTTGCCTTTTTAGCACACTATTAGGGTAAGCAGAAATAGATGTAAGCTGTTACCTGTTTAGTTTAATTTGTAGCTCTAAAATAATTCCTTGTAACATTGTTTTTTTTTATATATCGTTTTTTTGTGTGCTGAATAAATACTTTCACTTTCACCTTCACTTTAATATTAGCCCCCTCGTAACAAAAGGTACGTACTAAGACACTTTCGTTTTTTAATTGGTTTAACATCGATGGTAAGATGTTGTCCAATAATTATTTATTTATTAACAACTAGCTGTGCCCGCGAGTTCGATCGCATGGACTACATCCTTTCATGGTCGGTTTTACCCCTATCTCCCCTAATATTTGAAACAAAAAGTGGTCTATATTTTAATAGAGCTATATTTGTGCCAACTTTCATATCTTTAACCTCAAAAATAAACATTTTCCTATATAAACTTTCAAAGGTGGCAAAGAGCCCCATCCCCTTACTTTCTAACAAAAAGTTCGTCCCTTCTTGAGGTTCAACGTATACCTATGCCAAATTACATCAAAATGGGTTGAGAGGCTTAAGCTGGAAAGCGTAACAGACAGACAGACAGAGTTACTTTCGCATTTATAATATTAGTAGGGATAACTAAAAACAAACAAACTGCAAGTGTTAATCTTAACGTGTTTATAAGTAAGCTGAGGTGTGGCCTTGTTAATAGAATAGAATAGAATATAATATTTATTTGTTGACTAGTTACTCTTTTAGTTTATGTTAGTAGATAATTATTCCTTGTTATTTTTTTTTCTTTTTTTTCTGTTTGTCTTTCTGTTTTTATTTTAATTTATTTGTCTTGTTGTTTTGTCTAGTGTAAACATGTATCTTGTATGTGTTGTTCAATAAATGTATTTTCTTTCTTTCTTTTCACCGTAAATACATCCCTACTAATATTATAAATGCGAAAGTAACTCTGTCTGTCTGTATGTCTGTCTGTGTGTCTGTTACGCTTTCCTGCTTAAACCTCTCAACCGATTTTGATGAAATTTGGTATAGGTATACGTTGAATCTCATGAACGGACAAAGGCTACTTTTTATTAGAAAATAAGGGGGGGAGGGGGGTAATACCCCCTTTGGAAGTTTATATGGAAAAATTTTAATTTTTGAAGTTAGAGATATGAAATTTGGCACAAATATAGCTCGAAACTTGGATTAAAATAAAGACTACTTTTTGTTTCGAATATTAGGGGAGACGACCATAAAAGGATGTAGTCCACGCGAACGAAGTCGCGGGCACAGCTAGTTATTTATAGGTCTATTTATTTCAGCCAATTCGACTGTGAAACCGGACCAAACTTGGTCCATAAATTATTAGTAGTACCTAACTATACCCCTAGAAGGGACTTGATTTGGGTCTTAGATCATAATTCAGCTGGAGTGGTAATATCGTGAAAAATGTCCTTTATTTCTAATCATACGATTATATCTAGCACTAGTCAACTTGCCCGGTGGAACAATCGTTAGCTTACCTGGCTAAATGGAGTTAAACCAAGGGGTAGAACTTCCTCCCCGCTAAGTCCCGCATATTGTAGCGATCGGGGGCTCAGTAATCTTGTAATCTGATGCATTGAGGCCTTGTTACCCGGCCTCCGATACCACACAAAATGAAGCTAAGACGGATCCCGAGCTGGGCCGTGGATACCAAGTGGTTCTCTGTGGCAAGCCCGAAAGAGGGGGATTGCGGAGGAAAAGGAGTACCTCTGTGTTTTCATGCCGGTACTGTTACGCGGGGAGTGAATCGCGTCGTGGTGGGGTCGCGGAGGAAGGGGAGGATGCGGTGTTACGCTTGTCTCGAAGGGAGAGCAGGAGTGAAAGTCTCGGGTGTCCATAAGCCTGGTGTCTGTTACCTCGATCCTTCCTCGAGGGAGATCCCCGATCGAGGGGGTGGGGCGTGTCAGGTGGCCTGATACGCTCCAGCTGCGTATCGCGCGGCGAAGTGGGTCGCTTGGCGGCAGGCGCTGTGAGGGAGCCTATGTAAAATCCACAAGGTATCCCGACTCCCCCACAACTACCCAGCGTTGGCCACCGAGAAGGTTATAGTCTGTGCGAGCCCGACACATCACTCTCTGTTCCCCGAGACATTGACGATGCAGTAGGTTCTAGGACAAACATTTTTGTATGGTTAGACAGGTAAATTGCAACATACTCAGAGACAGCCAAGGGTCGATTCCCGATCAAGTCATTATAAACCACGAACTATATTCTACATTGTCTCTGGTCTGCATGCTTTGGTACAGTCGTTGTTTGTGTTTTCTATGACACAAATTATTTTATTTATTTATAAACTTCTTTCTTGTGGTTTTTCTTATTACCAAAGATTGGGAGCAACGTTTGTGATGTGGTCCAATCTTTATTTATTAACTAGCTGTTGCCCGCGACTTCGCCCGCGTTATTTCGGGATAAAAAGTATCCTATGTGTTAATCTAGTATGTCATCTATCTTCCTACCAAATTGTATCCAAATCCGTTCTGTAGTTTTTGCGTGAAAGAGTAACAAACATCCATACATCCATACTTACAAACTTTCGCCTTTATAATAGTAGTAGGATTTATATTAATTTTGGTTTCTCCAGTCGACTAAATGATCTTAGTATCAATAGAAACATAGTACCGAACTTTAGTGCGCAGTCAGTGGAGCAAATGGCAAAGTTGTAGTTTCACGGATTTTACTATTACTTAACGATAAGCTACTTAATTATTTAGTTATGGTTAAGTAACGGCTTGCTGGTTAAGTGATTTATAACTACGGGGTACTGGATTCGATTTCCGAAAAAGGAATAATAATAGTTATATGTGCAATAATTAATAATAGCATAATAATTTAGGATAATTACTGAGTTTCTTGCCGGATTCTTCTAGGTAGGATTAGGTTCTGAACCGGTTTTAGCTTCAATTTTAGTTTATATTCATTTTGACGATGCATAAGTGTTACTTGTAACCAACATGAATAAATGAATTGATTATGATTAATACACTGCGTGTGTTAAGCGTTCCATTGTTTTTGATGGTTCAAACCGCGGTAATCTTTAGCCATAAAAACAATTCCGGACATATATACACTGTCAGTGTAATCAAATTCAAATTCAAAATTCTTTTATTTATGTAAACACCAGTAATATTTATGAAACGTCTATATAATGCAAATGACGCTACCTCCGGTTCGGAACCTATAACTTACAGAGAAGATCCCGGCAAGAAACTCTGTCGTTCATATTACAAATATAGCTGAACTTATAACTAGTTTTGCACTAAGACATACAGTGTAGTAATTAGATAAAATAATGCAAATTGTAAAAAATAATTAATTAATTTAAAGTAATAAATTTTTTTTTTAATATATATATTTAAATTAAACAAACTGTAGGTCCTAATGCACATTGTGCTTAATAAGAACCTTGCCAACCTGTGAGCATCTGTCAACGAAAAGAAATAGTTACCTCTTGCTGAGTTTGTATAGATAGAAATACCTAAGTTAATATAATTAGTGAAATTTTCATGTGAAGGTGAACAGACTAGTTAGTGGTCCACACCTCTTTGTAGTAGTAGCCTTTTTTTAAAAGACAACCTTTATCAAGTAGTGTGTCAAAGTGACTTTAATAACGTTTTGTTATGAAATTCAAACTTAAATATTTCTTTTTTCTTTTGAATCGTCATTGAATACAATGCAAAGTGATTCTACTGCCGGTTCCGAACCTATATCTGCCGAGATCAGTTAAAATAGCAGTATCTAACTTATTGCTGTGGTTAGCTCACTTCTTTATCCTTTTTCCTTCGCGATTTCTTCACTAACCTTATGAGATTTATGTAAATGTATATATTATATATTATATTGTATATAAATATTATCTTTTTTATAATATTTACATATATAGGTAGATATTTTTGTTCCTGTATGTAGATCTGTTTTTTTTCTTATAATATATTAGTATAGATTTAACAAGGTTTCGTCCACCCTTTTTCAAATAGTTACTTATCTACTTATATATTAAAATATGTAGTTAATAATTGTATCCCTTTTTTATTGGTTGTTAACAGACGTTACCAAATGGAATCCAATTAAGTGCCAAAATTTCAGATTGGTTCTATTTTAAAACGTTAAAAGCCTGTTAATAAAAAATCGTAAAAAGCTTTCCCGTTTCCGCCCACGAAACCCGCCGATGCGTTACATTACAAGTTACAAAGTGTACATTACAAACAGAGCTCCCCAAAACATATTAAAACTCTCCAAAGTAAACAGCGGGGCTAAATTAAATTTCGACTCTTTGAGGATTTGGACACAAAAAATGTTGAGGGTAACTTTGTATTACGTGTTAAGAATTGTAATAACTATGTTTTTGTAGTATACATAAAATAGTCTGAAGTGTTAGCAATTTAGGCTTATAAAATAACTAGCTGTGCCCGCGACTTCGTTCGCGTGAACTGCAGGGTTTTTCCAGTTTTTTCCCGCTAACTCCCGTTCCCGTGGGAATTTTGCAATATCCTGTTGCAACTAAGGTACCTGCATGCCAAAATTTCAGGCGTCTAACTTAAGCGTTTACATACAACAGGATTTTCCCGCTAATTCCCGTTCCCGTGGGATTTTCGGGAAATCCTTTCTTAGCGCACCACTACGGTACCTAAGCTACGTCCCTTCCAAATTTCAAGGGCCCACGTTTTGCCGTTCAGACTGTGCTTTGATATGTCAGTCAGTCAGTTAGTTTCTCCTTTTATATATTAAGATAATATGTAACTGTTGATTTTTTTTAAAATCTATACATCTACAACATACAGTGTGTTTGGTCATGGACTAGCGATAATTTAGGGGCGTCATATTTACCTAATATTATCGACAAAAACACCAAAAATGGTGGCAAACTCCCCCCTCTTACCTACCCCTACATCATTCCAAAAAATATCGATTTCTCTAGACATAAAGGTACTACAGACATTTAAAAAAATGTGTTATTAAGGCGACGATATCGCCTTTATATTAATAGAAAAAAAAATGAAATACCTGGTGAAATACCTCCACCTTACAGAAGACCGCAGCAAAATAACAATCACTTCTGTGTTGTTGTGTTCCTGCGCGTGAGTAAGGTTTCCAGAGCTCCTGGGGGGTGCTACGTTAGTAGCAGGGGTCAAGCCTTCAAGGTAAGGGCGACTAGTCCAGTAACAGATTTATTATGCTGTACTTGTCACCCTTAAGCTAGAACCTCATTACCACTTAACAGGTGGGATGAGGTCAATCTTGAAGTGCAATATAAAAAAAAATGGATATCTAAAAAAATGTTCATTACTGTTATTAGACTAAACAAAATACTGTTTTTTATAATTATTCTGCCACACCACAAAAACTTGAAAGTTTTTGTGAAATGTGAACATTAACGTAAGTGTTTTTGGTAATATTTTCAAAACAAGGATATTATCCACAAAACGATAAAAATAACGTCTAAATAATTTCTCTAAGTTGCTTAACTTGAACTTTATGGTCTATAGAACCACGTTACCGTACTAAGTAAGTGCTCAAACTATTCGATATTAATTAAGAAAACACAAGTGTGGTTTATCATAAACTTTTAATTGAAAGACGGTTTTGTTACCTTACTCTCATTAGAGCAATATATGTCATGTTTTCAAATATTTATCTATTTATTTGAAGACGCTTGTTACCATCTTCTTTGGGGTCGCTTCATAAGTGCTAACAGCCCCCCCCCCCCTTCCTCCTCTCCCTACGTAGCCTTTACTATCCCGGAGGCCTTTGAGTCGCCTTTTCCGACAGAAAAGTTAGCCAATTTTAGGGGGGAAATGCATTGGCGCACCGTACTGCTGCGTTTGGGAAGGCAGGCGGAGACTACCCATTGAAATCCCTCCTTACCTCTCATTAACTAGTGACGGTGCCAAAAGAATATAAATTATCTACAGTGGCCAAAAAAGAAAGGGAACCCGTGACCAACGTACAACTTAGTTCACCAAGAAATAAATTTTATTCACCGAACCAAAATGTCGCCTACCTGTATGTATTAAAGCAAAAACTGCTACGGCATTATTTCAAAGCACCCCTCTGAAGCTCTGGAAATCTTACTCACACGCAGAAACCGAACAACACCGAAGTGATTGTTATTTATTTGGCTGCGGTCTTCTGCAAGGTGGAGGTATTTCACCAGTCGGGCTGCACCAGTTGCAGCGATAAATCGTTATGCCACAGCTCTCTTAAAATCTAAAAATTAAATCTAAGGAAAAAAATTGATTTAACATAATATAGTTTTTTGTTCGTATAAATCACTAGCTGTGCCCGCGACTTCGTTCGCGTGGACAACATACTTTCATGGTCGGTCATTTACCCCTTTCTCCCCTAATATTCGAAACAAAAAGTAGTCTATATTTTAATCCAAGTTTCGAGTTATATTTGTGCCAAATTTCATATCTCTAACTTCAAAAATAAACATTTTTCCATATAAACATTCAAAGGTGGTATTACCCCCTCCTCCCCTTATTTTCTAATAAATAGTAGCCTATGTCCGTTCTTGAGATTCAACGTATACCTATACCAAATTTCATCAAAATCGGTTGAGAGGTTTAAGCAGGAAAGTGTAACAGACAGACAGACAGACAGGGTTACTTTCGCATTTTTAATATTAGTAGGAATACAGCAGAAAGCAATTAACTCCTACGGCAACTTCTCGATGCTTCGCCCGTTACTCTGCAATATCTATGCATGCATGCATGCTAAATGGAGATATTGCAATACCAAAATCCATTTTGCTTCCAAAGCAATGATTCCTAATAGCTAGAGATACGGAACCAATGCGAGCATACAGGTATTAGGCATTTCAACCGACCGAAAATGGCCACAGTAAAGAGAAATGAACGTGAAGTAAGTTTTAAATCGTCGTAAATATATCTTCTCTCCCGCTAATATATAAATCGTAGTCATGAATTTGTTAATTGCTAATTGTTTCTCGATATCTACTATTTCCTCTACCTAAAGATTGTCTGGAAGAGATTGCTTTCTAGCAATAAGACCGCCTAAATAGTACTTGATTCTGTCTGTAAAACCAATTTTTGTAAAAATTTTATGTGCAAAAAAGTGTCTATCTAATCCATTTAATTTAATTATCTACTTCGTTTTTGATTTTAAATAACATACATATATGTTTGATGTCGTTTGTCAAATTTTGTGTCTATATAAAATTACTAGAACTACCCACAATAGAAAAATAATCAAATAGGTTACAATTTAAATAAGTACCTATCGTTTTGTTTATATAAAGATTATAATTAATTTTGCATATTGCAATAGAATATGTAGATATTTGTATAGACTAAGGTCATGAGTTCTAAATTTCAGTAAAATCTCATTTTTCAACATTTAAAAAGTTCTTTTGAGAAATAAACGTTTTTTAAACCAAAGATGGGTTAAGTAGGGGATAAAATTTATTACTAACTTAGCGCGGGCGACCGCTAGTTTCTAGTATAATTTCAGTCTGCAATGCATCTCAGTTTTGTATCTCACTGAGTTTGGACTCAACTGTGCCACTAATTCGAACTCCGATTCCCTTCTGCAGCGAATAATTGAAACACTGAATATTCACCGGCTATTCGGCCATTTTCCTTGAACAGTATTCTAGTGCTAATCACCGCCGTTTAGATGATAATGCCAATTCGAACTAAGGTTTAAAGTTTGCATAGACGAGGTACTTCTTATGGTTTTCCAATATTAGAAAAACGATCTGAACTAGGATAGTAATCTGAACTAGGATAGTAATCAGTTGTCGACCTCCGTGGCCGAGAGGCAAGCGTGCCGGACTTTGGCGTCGCGCCATCTCAGAGGTTCCGGGTTCGATCCCCGGTCGGGTCAATACGGGAAACGAACTTTTCTGTATTGTCTCGGGTCTGGGTGTTGTGGTACCGTCGTTGTTTCTGATTTCTGTAACACAAGTGCTTTAGCTACTTACCACAGAATCAGAGCAATGTATGTGATGTTGTCCAATATTTATTTATTTATTTATTTATTTAATTAGACGAGGCGTAAGCTAAAACCAGCCGATAGACGACTGATGACAGCTGATATGGAAAGTAAATTCGAAATTAGAATTGACAGAATTGGACAACAAATGTTTGACAATCATGCCTAGCATACGCAACGCGACTAAATTTTATCGCGCTATTAACAAACGTCAAAATCGATTGAAGTCAGTGCGTCAGCTTTTGATTGGCTGAAAATGCGAGTGCGGTGTGCTATTAGCCAATCTACAGTATTCAAACTTTGGTCGTCTCATGCGATAAATTTGACGTATTGCGTATGCTAGGCCTGAATGTCAAATTGACATGTAAGAAACAAATCAGCATTTATTGAAGTTATTAAGTATTCATTACACATATCAAGTTTTCATGTTTTTAATATGTATTCTGCTATTCGGGGCGGAGACAAATCCAACGAATCAATAACCATGAAAATTGGTTCAGCAGATCTCGAGTTAGAAGTGTTGTAACAAACCCGTCTTTGTATATATGTCGCAGTCATCTGGTTGAATCAGCTATTTGATTGGATCACTAGCGCGTTTATTAAATGACGACATTTAATTGAATGACTAGGCCGAATATTGAATGAACAAGCCTCATTCAACGTCCAACAAGTTAGCGGATTGTAACATAGCCCTTTGAACATAGCGGACGTAAAATCAGTCAGGTAATTGTAATTTAGTTCATTTTTATTCCACTGCGGCGTTAGTTCTCATCAAAACAAAGATGGCGTCAAACCGCTGGTACTGACCTAATCGAATAGCACTGTGTTGATATTTTTTGAGTAAAATCGAGATTCCAACCTTTTCCTCTTCCCCTTATTTTTAAAGCAGTACTTTTGAAAAAATATGATATTTTTAGCCTAAGTGTCTTAAGACTTACAATTGTTAAAATATAATAAAAATTCTTATTTAGGTGTGTTATGTCATGTCGTCATTTTTTTTGTAATGTTAGTTATCTTTTAAGTTGCGAACTTATGGTCACCCTAATAAAACATTACAAAGTCCGCTATATCCCATTCAACGACTATGCTAAATGACGTTCAGTCAAGAAGTTAAACGTTGTATTAAACAATTTGACGAGTTGTCCTTTAGTCATTAATTTAAACGTCATCATTCAATGAACGCGCTAGTGATCCAATCAAATAGCTGATTAAGAGGGGGTACCATGCCAAATTGTCGATTTTAGATTCGATTTTTACACTTGAAAACAAGCTTTAAATAATTTGAATTTTTTAATATGAATATTAGACTATATTTAGCAGGGACTGGTCTGAGCAGAAACATGAAATTGTAATATTTTCTCGATAGAAAAATATCACAAATATGGTCTAATTTTTAACTAGATTCGATTTGTTTTCAAAGCTATTTATACAACTGAATTTATATTTTAATACATAATAGAAAAATATATTTTCGAGGGACTGTACTAGCGGTTTTTGAAAATTTAATTTATTTTGCGAGATATTTAAAAAAAACTAGTTTGGCGCTTACTACGTTTATATTCCGCGTAGAAAATTGTCATTCTATTTCACCTGACACATGCATGTCAGCATGTTTTGTTTCATCAATCAGTCGTGACTGCTCTGTTGAGACGGGAGGTCTATGTCACTATGCTCCGGCTCAAAAATATTTCAAAAAAATGATAGCAAACAAAAATGATAAAAGAAAACGTTTTAGAGGAGAACAGAATAAGTTAAAACTTCAATTTATGACATATTTCCGAAGGTTTGTATTCATTTATTGTATTTGTTTATCTTTGTGTTGTCAAAAAGCGTTGAAGTAATGGCGGTGCATGCAGTACATGCAAAATAAATCGATACTTCAACCACGTGACACCACGTGATGATGTCGGTATGAGTTTCTATTATGTATTTGTTTACATAATAGTAAACACCACCATAGTACTAGTAGGAAAATAAAATGTGACAGAATCTATTTTTATTGATTTTTTCGAACAAACCATTTTTTACATAGGCATTTATAGTTTATATCTTTTAGCTTTTAATATCACCAAAGCTAGTTAAGCCATGCGGTTAAAGCACTTAAAAAACACCTTTCAACAAGAACTTTGTTAGTTTGTGTCTTTTTTTATTTTGGACTAGCTGTGCCCGCGACTTCGTTCACGTGGAATACATCCTTTTATGGTTGGTTTTACCCCTTTCTCCCCTAATATTCTAAACAAAAAGTAATCTTTATTTTAATCCAAGTTTTGAGCTATATTTGTGCCAAATTTCATATCTCTAACTTCAAAAATAAATATTTTTTCATATAAACTTTCAAAGGTGGTATTACCCCCATCCCCCCTTATTTTCTAATAAAAAGAAGCCTATGTCCGTTCTTGAGATTCAACATATACCTATACAAAATTTCATCAAAATCGGTTGAGAGTTTTAAGCAGGAAAGCGTAACAGACGGACAGACAGACAGAGAGAGTTACTTTCGCATTTATAATATTAGTAGGGATTTCAAGCGTGAACGAATAGAAGTAAACAGAGCTATGTCATTATTTTTCTAAATAAAAAATACATTTCTAGTCTTACAAAGTATGATATCTTTCGAGTCATTAATTAATTAATAAATTATAAATTCCACTTTGAATGGTTACTCGTACATGCCTTACTCAATAAATAGACCCAAGGCAAGCATTATCTGACTATTTGTTACGCTGAGTTGGGCGGCATATGCTGTAACTGACTGATTTGTAGACGGCAAGATTGGTACATTTTGCCTATTTTCACAGCGTCATGTCTGACTTTATGGGGATCTGTGGCCGACATCCAGTAGTATCTTTGTGTGACGAAAAAGGGCCATCTGAGCTATTTACAAGCTAATACCACGTGACTCGTTGAGAAAATTATTAAAGGAATTCGAAATCCTAACAGTTTTATCTCAATACGTTTTCAACTGTTTAATGTACGTACATTATAATTATAAAACACACATATTAAAATATGCAATTTTTTTTTGTATACGTATACAAAAAAAAATTGCATATTTTCCCTAAAAAAATCAGACTCTCCTAGCATTAACACTAGAAATAAACACAAGCTTGTGGTCCCTAAGCATAGACTTTTAAGATTGGTAATTTATTTGTTGGTTTAAGTATAACTTTTTTAAATAAATGGCCTCAAATTATTGTTGTTTTAACTGGGGACAAATTTAAGACACTTGTTAAAAGTTGTCTTTTAAAATATATTTTACAAAGTTGAAGACTATATTAATGACAAAGTTCTGTGGATCAAATTCAAATTCAAATTCAAATCATTTATTGCATTTCATGAATGTTAAACAGGTGGAATTAAATATAAATTACAGTACATCATGTTACCCATTTAGGCATAGCAATATAAAATATACAATAATGAACATGGATCATTAATATATATTATTTACCACTTACAGTGTTAATAGTTTTAGATTAGGTATTAGTAAATTTATCGTTAAAGTATTCGTTTAAGTTATAATAGCACTTTTTAATTAATGTTCCTTTAAGTTTTTTTATAAATTTATTTTTATCAACTTCTAATCGCAACTCTAAAGGTAAGTTGTTATGAATTTTTATCGCTGAACAGTAGGGACCAGATTTATACATTTCCGTGCGGCTATATGGTATTTTTAGTTTATTTTTATGTATATTTCTAGGATTACGCTGGCTAGTAGATACTGCACTGTTGAAGATATCGGGATTATTTCTTATAAATTTACATATTTCTAAGATATATATACAAGGATCACTAAAGAGTAGGTATGTTCGCCCTTACATATTTTTTTTTACATATTTCTATTTTTACACATTTCTTTAAATTGACAAATACTCACAAGTTGGTAAAATTCAATTCAATCAAAAATTCAACTGGCAGACTACAAAAATTAATGATAATGGAGCCAATTCTTCTGGCGCAGCACTAGTTATGGGAACATTTCACGGCTCTGTATTAGAACCTTGATCTTATTAATAATATCCCTTACTTCACCGAAAGTCTATGTGAGACTATATTACTTTCTTGCAAATCTCTGATTATTAAAGCTGACGTTAACAATTGTATGACGATGTAAATAATTCATTCTCACAAATTATGCATTAGTGTAAAGATGATAATATTGTAATTAATATAAACAGATTAAACTCATTTATTTATATTTTTTTTTAGGAATCACTTTAAACTAACCTCATATCAGTGCGCCTCAAGCAAGACTTAGTTTGGCTGTATTTGTAGTAGGAAAAATAATAAGATTAGATTAAATACAAAATAATTTTGTATTACAGAAGAGAGAGCTATACATATTATGGCCTTAGATCTCGTGATGACCTTAGACCGTGTAATTCACTGAAATAATTATTTAACAAAGTCGACTTTTTATTCGTTACTTCATCACTCATCTTTGAATTCAAAATATGTTATTACGTTTTTAAACAAATTTCAGAAAAAAATATTTATGTATGTTGGGTTGAGTATAAAAATAAATTATGGTTTTTTAAAACTAGGTGTCTACAAACTGATAAATGAATTTTAAAATATATAGACATGACTGATATCCATACAGTCTGCTTACACACTATATTTATAACATTTCTATAGTCCTAAATTGTAAATAATGGAATAACTACTTACCAATAAGAAACTGGTGGTAACTTCATTTTGTATTGTATTTATTTTAACGATGCATAAGTATTACTTGTAACCACTATATTTGTTAAATATAAATGTAATATAATATGGATACAGATGAAAAGTTAAATGATTATTATTATTATTTTTGTATTAAAAATCATGTCCGCTATCTTGATTCGTCTTGCCAAATTTTATCTCAGTCATATTTTATTATTAGTAAGTATTAAAAATAACTGATAGAATAAATAATTAGAGCCACACAATAGCATTATAAACTTTCTTACCTTTTCGAGTTATTTACCACTACCAAAATTATTATGATTAATATATTTATTCTTATCAGATTTATCTAAATTTTTTGCGTATACTGTGCCAGTGCAAAACATGACGCGGTGATGATTTCGATGCGTGGGACGAGTGCGGGGCGTGTGAGGTGCGCGGGTGAAATTCGACATTACTCCGGCACCATATCCCCTCTTAAACCAGATGACTGCGACATAAATATACCGAAACGCACGCACTACGGTTAAAAACCGCGACGCCAGTATAAGTTCAATGGACTACAAATTTTGTCCGCTAAACAATCTGTATAACAACGCGGTTTTAAAACCAGTCGCGTAAAAATAACCATCAGTGCGGTCGCTTCCATTGGTTGGTCGCTCCACAAAATCAGGGAGTTCAAATCCGCGGTTTAGCCCTAGTTGAGGCTAAACTGTTGATTTTATAAAGTCAGTCTCGCGCTTGACCATTTCTGAGTTTTTATAAGTTTTCTGAATACTACACCATCTAAACTAGCAAATGAAACATTTCAGGGATAGCAGCATCTCCCTCTTTTAGATAACCCCAATGAGAGGATTTGTACCTCTAAATACCAGAACGAAGGGACGGTCAGTGAACATACAGACAGAAAGACTGAAGAACAGTATATTGACTGAAAATTTTGTAATAATTAATTTTTTGGTATATTTGTTATGGATATAGGTAGTTATGTGCGTTTGTTTATCAAAAACTTAAGCTTTTTGAAAACATAACAAAATTAATTACTCTCACACTAAGCTAAGCCCGTCACGTAAATGTCATATCAATTGGTTAAAACTAGAACGTTTTACCACAAGAACACAAAAGTAACTAAATTATGTATTATAACAATATTGCGTGCATTTTTGTGTGTGTGTTTGTGCGTATGTTTAATAATATATACACTAAAAACTGAAATCAATGCTGTTAATCTGCAGATCTGGTACTAAAAATATATTTTTTTTATAACGCACTTCATGATTGACCTCATCCCACCTGATGTTAAGTGGTAATGAGTTCCTAGCTTGAGGGCGAAAAGTAAAGCGTAGTAAAACTGATACTAGACTTGTTGGCCTTACCTTGAAGGCTTGACCCCTGCTACTAATGTAGCACCCCCCAAGAGCTCTGGAAACCTTACTCACACGCAGGAGCACACTACCACCGGAGTGATTGTTATTTTGCTGCGGTCTTAAATCAAAGGATTGCTCCAATCTGTTAATTATTTTAAAAAGTTAATAAAACATTAGGTCCTTCGAGCCAGATACAACTTTGTTCAAAGCTCTCTACCCAACGCGGCTGTATGTATCAACTCGGCATCGATTAAGTAAATAGGTTAACCACAGAATCAAGTTAATCCGGGACTGAATAAGTCTGTTACTGTTCAGGCATCGTTTCCGAAGTGAATTGGCCCCGTTTTATTGATATTTAAATGACGAGAATCCGTTGGGTTCTGGCGTGTTTTTGAAGATTAGATGGATTTGGGACGCAATATTATCGTTTATTTTTACGAGCTATATAGACAAGTGGCGAGCAGACTTTCGTATAGTGCCATCACTGAGGCCTCGGGTTTGAATCTCGGTCGGGTTTTAATTTAGTTTTTTAAAGAAACATAATAAAATAATCTCCCTGTGCATAACGTACCTAATTTTCACTGTCTATGACTTATTTCTCTCTTTTTTATTATTTTTATATTTATTTTTTAACATTCCGTACAGTTAGTAACAGTTTAAAAAAAATATTCAACAAAAAACCTGCAAATAAAAAATTGGTCCCAGGTCACTGCCAAGGGGCATGGTACCAAGAAGGCTGGCTGCGTTCCCTCTTTGTATGGCCAGACTTATTTTCTGGCCACGGAAAAAGTCAGCCCTCTGGTTTCCCGACGCTTCTTTATTGTTTGTCATTGATATTTAAAATATGTCTGAGGTTTTTTTGTGTTTATTTTGTGTAATGTTGCTTCTTTAATGCCCGGTTCCAATAATTGACGATTCGTAGTGTGTCAAAAATGACCATCAATTTTTCTACGAGTCGTTGATTCTAATTTCAAATTTACTCTGCATATCAGCAGTCATCAGTCCTCCGTATGTCGTTTTTAGCTTACACTTCCTATAATTTGTTTTTTTTTTCAAATATTGGAACCGAGCATAAATTCTAATTTATTGGACATATGTACGGAGTAATCAATACCAATTTTTTTTTTATATTGCACTTCAAGATTGGCCTCATCCCACCTGATGTTAAGTGGTAATGAGGTCCTAGCTAAGGGCGACGAGTACAGCATAATAAATATGTTACTGGACTTGTCGTTTGGCTGCAGTCTTTTAATTTCACCAGTTGGGCTGCTCCAGTTGAAATTAACACACTGAAATGCAAAATAAAAGCAAAAGTAACTTTGCACGCTCCTATTTCGTTTTCTTCACATTATCCACTGATTCTTCGCAAACAAACTCTTCAGCTTTACGATATAAGTATAAATAAATAATACATAAATAAATATTTGCCAACATCACATACATTGCTCTGATTCTGTGGTAAGTAGCTTAAGCGCTTGTGTTACAAAAATCAGAAACAACGACGGTACCACAACACCCAGACCCGAGACAATATAGAAAAGTTCGTTTTCTATATTGACCCGACCGGGGATCGAACCCGGGACCTCAGAGATAGCGCGATGCCAAATTCCGGCCCACTCGCCTCTCAGCCTCGGAGATCGTCATATTATAGAGTACCTATAAATAAATCAAATAAATGCGCCAGACAATCACACCAATCACCTGGTCTCAAACTAAGGTTTTCCCTTTTACTATGAGCACTAAACGACGGATACTAACTGGGGGCGTCATCCCAGCACACCCAGATTCAAGTGAATTAAGAAATTTTCGTTTTCCAAATTTACCCGACCGGGGATCGAACCGGGACCTTTCGCGCTTTGGTCGCATACCTTAGCCACTGCGCCACCGAGGTAGTCAAACCTATAGGTCTCTTGTTTTGTTCACAGGCCTTTAAACTCACAATTCATTCAACTTAGCATTTGTACGTAGCCTCACTTCTTCCGAGATTTAAAATTCAAATATTCTACTCGCAAATTCAATTTCCTCTTAGAAGTCGAGTTGATCTTGAATTGGAATTCTCACTTCAGAACCTAGTCTTTACACAGGTTTCCCAATCTTTACAGGGCAATTATAAGCGTTGAATATTCATGGCTTACATTTTACTCTATACTTGCTATGCCCGCGACTTCGTGCGGGTGGACTACATATTTTCATGGTTGGTTTTAATCCTATATCCGCTATTGAAAACAAATAGTTGTCCATATTTTAAACCAAGTTTCGTATCTCTTAAAAAATAATCATTTTTTTTAAATAAACTTTCCAGAACGATATCCCCTTTATTTTCAAACAAAAAGTAGCTTACTTCAGTTCTAAAGGTTCGACGTATACCTATACCAAATTTTATCAACATCATGAAAGCCGGACAGACAGACAGACGGACAGAGCTACTTTCGTATTTATGATATTAGTATGGATAAGTTGCTGGCTGCGTCTTTGTTTTTCGCGATGAGAAAGAGAACTATCCTATACGTTAATTTAGTCTCCGATCAAAGATCGGTCGCACGATCTAAAAATTGGCACCGATAAAACAAGACTTTAAACAGTTTTAAACCTTATTTCACTCTTATTTGCTTTGTGGCCACGCGAGTAATATGAATGATTTATTTCTATACTTATTTTAGTCACTTATGGGTTTAATTAAATTTGACTATGGAACTTTTTGATTAAAGGTCGTCGAATGATATTATCTATCTTTAAGCACAGTAAGTAACTAGATAGATTTTTAAAAATGGTGAGGTTAAACAAAATATTTTTTTGAATTTATGTAAATGAGGGAGAGATCTTTAAAAAAAAATATAATTTTTTTATTACACTTCATGATTGACCTCATACCACCTGATGTTAAGTGGTAATGAGGTCCTAGTTTAATGGCGACAAGTACAGCATAATAAATCTGTTACTGGACTTGTCGCACTTACCTTGAAGGCTTAACCCCTTCTACTAATGTAGCACCCCCCAAGAGCTCGGAAAACATTACTCACACGCAAGAACCCAACATCACCGAAGTGATTGTTTTTTGGCTGCGGTCTTCTGTATGGTGGAGGTATTTCACCAGGCTTGTTGCAGTTGGGCTGCTCTAGTTTGAGCCATCAATTGCTATGCCCTACCTCTCTTATTATATATATATATATATATATAAAGGTCGTGGAATGATGTGTATATATAAATAAATATATATATATATATATATATTGAACTGAGAACCTCCACCTTTTTTGAAGTCGGTTAAAAAGGCACTTATTCAGAGAAAAGTGTTTTCTCATATCGCGACAAGTCACTTTATACCATGGTCGATTCACAGCTACAATAGCACAAAGTAGGTCAGAGTACTATTCGGACCAGTGGGCACAGTCAAAACAATACCAGCGAGCAAATGTAGTTTAAGCAAACCCTAAAGTCTACTACTACTTATCCTACTTATTAACATTATTATTGTTATTTTTTTGAGTCACAACTCTTTACTAGATTTTATATACATAAAATATGTTTTGTATATATATCTGAGTTTATGTATGTTAATCATGTTATACTACGAATTAATTCTAAAATAAAAACTGTATTTATGTTGCACGGCCGTACCCATTTCTTGTCATCTACTATTTCCTCTACCTTAAGGTTGTCTGGAAGAGATCGCTTTCTAGCGATAAGACCGCCTAAATTGCAATATAATCATTCTGTAAAACCAGTTTCTGTAAAGATTTTGTGCGATAAAGTATACCTATCTATCTTAAGTCTTCCTTCAAACAGATCACATTATACCACTGTTGGATTATCATTGAACACAATACAAAGAATCGCTGTGGACGGTTCAGAACCCATTTTTACCGAGAAGAGGTGTTGGTGAAAAACTCATTATAGTATATTAATATTAAAAATAATGATTATTGTGCAGTAAAAACTACAAAGAACCATTTCTTACGCTCGAAAATGGCACTACGAAAAGTAAGGCACGGTAGGTGTTACACATATCATTGCCAAGAACGTAGCGAGTTACAGTCGCGGACCAATTACAGCGCATGTTTCATCCATTTCTATAAAATGACGTAACTAACGAACTGTCCATTTGTCGACCTAAACGCATTAGCCTTACAGTTTTACTTCGAGTGTCGATACTTTATTAATTATTGCGTAGCCATTGCTTGTGCGATTTACATTTGTGCGTGTTTTGGTGCCGATTTTAGTATGACGGGAATTCTTCCATGATTTTTCGTTTACTGTTATCATGTTTAAGCATGTGATGGAAAATAATCTTGCTTCACCGCTCTGAAGGCAAAGGAGATTGCGTGCAGGCGACATTTTACCGGCCTTGCCCTGCCAGACGAGGACCAGACCTGCGGGTGTGATGGCACTCCAGCCAGCATTGCACGGATCTTCGATCACGAACATGATTCTATGCGACCTTTAAAATTTAACGTTTTTATTTTTTAATTAAAAGTATAGTTAGTATTTTGCTTTTGCAAAATAAAATTCACTTTTTGTATCTGTGGAACAAAAGAACCGAAACAGAAACACTTATGTGACAGTCGGAAATGACAGCTTTCGGTTAATTTTATGTATTTTAATGTGGTGAAACGATGATAATTTTACCGATTTAATTGGATTATTGTGTCAGTAACCATATTAGGGATTTATCAAAATATTTTCTATTTATTTGAAAATTCGATATTATATAAAATTAAGTCGATCGAACCCGTGTCGGTTTGATGTCTACAACTTTGACGTCACATCTTCAACAGTCACGTGACTTGGCGCTTTCGCGCGCTTCTTAAATGTGTAACACAAAATCTTATTTTTCTCTGGTATTTTTCATTTTTTCCACTTAAATCGAATTGCTTGAGACATAAAAATGATACGGCGCACGTATTACGATACTTTTTTAAAAACTGTCAAGTACGCAATTGCATTTGTGCAAAAGTCACAGACAGACTCGCATCGGGCGCGCGATATAAGTCTTTTTCATTATTTTTTAACAATTTACTTACCTCTCTGTTATTGCTTTTACTGTGGCACAGTTCAAACGAGTAATAGACGTGGCTTCCAATGTACGTTTGACCAAGCGTAAACCGTTTCAAGAGATATTTTCTGCTGACACAACCATTTCACAGCGGAACTGCAAATGGTTCCGTCTAAAACTCTCCTTTCGTTTGAGGAAAATGGTTTCAAAAGTAAATTCGATTACGGCTGCGACGATAATGACAGATACTCGCAAGCTGGTGAAATACTTGCTATATCTACTAGGTGGAAACCTTACAGAAGACCGCAGTCAAATAACAATCACTACGGTGATGTTTCTTGTGTGTGAGTAAGGTTTCCAGAGCTCCTGGGGGTGCTACATACTCAGCAGGGGTCAAGCCTTCAAGGTAAGAGCGGCAAGTCCAGTAACAGATTTATCATGCTGTACTGGTCGCACTTAAGCTAGGACCTCATTACCACTTAACATCAGGTGAGATGAGGTCAATCTTGAAGTGCAATATAAAAAAAAGATGGCGAAATTATTGTTAATAGTCTGCTTTCTGTCTATTTCGTATTAAAACCTAGAGTCCGTTTATAAGTACTATATTCATAAATATTTTTCAATTTCTATCATTTGAGTTAATTTGATTTTACAACTGACACACCAAACTGTATTGTCTTGATACAAGATCAGTTAAGAAGTTAGCTTGATTTGTAATTAAAATAAATAAATAAATATTGGACAACATCACATACATTGCTCTGGTTGCTTATGGTAAATAACTTAAGCACTTGTGTTATAGAAATGAAAAACAACGACGGTAACATAACACCCAGACCCGAGACGATATACAAAAGTTCGTTTCCCATATTGACCCGACCAGGGATCGAACCCGGGACCTCAGATATTGTTCGACGTCAAAGTCAGGCCCGCTTGCCTTTCAGTTACGGAGGTCGGAGGTTTATGTGTATTTATGTTTATGCAATAAAATGTATCTATATAATTACACATAATATATATATTTAGACGACCTTCGTAGCCGAGAGGCGAGCGTACCCGACTTTCACTTGGCGTCGCGCCATCTCTGAGGTTTCGGGTTCGATCCCCGGTCGGGTCAATATGGGAAACGAACTTTTCTGTATTGTCTCGGGTCTTGGTGTTGTGGCACCGCCATTGTTTCTGATTTCTGTAACACAAGTGCTTTAGCTACTTACCACAGAATCAGAGCAAGGTATGTGATGTTGTCAAATATTAAGAATGCAATATCTTCCATTTCAATTCTATCATCTCATTCTAGCTATTATATCTAAGAAATAACTAGTCTTTTAGATCTGAGGTACTAGGATCACATAAAATACTAGAAGTTCTCACACCAGCCGATTCCATAAAGATATAAACTCATTCCTTTACATCACCTTTAAAGGCGCGTAGCTCACTAGCGAATTTTCACTCAATTTACCGTATTTACGTATAAAACGAGTAATCTATCAAATCACCGATGTCCTTTGTAGTCAAAGAATAGCTGCCTTGAACAAAAATGGCGTGTGATTGATTATTTCTTGTGTACACCTATTTTTAGATGGAAATAGTATGATGATGTATATTTTAAGATATAGGTACCTACATAGTTTTAACTCAAGAAATAAATATAACCTCTTTTAAACTAGAAATCAGAAGCAACTAAGGTAGGTAAGAAGGGTAGGTATGAATACTTTTACGGTATATATACAAAAATATTTTTTTTACAATTTTTAACTGTCTGTATGTTTGATCCGGATAATCTCTGAAATGGCTAGACTAATTTTGACAGGACTTTTACTGGTAGCTAGCTGATGTTATAAGAAGTAATTTAGGCTACTTTTACTTTAGAAACATATTTTTTTTTTATTTAAAAAACACAAATTTCCTGTAGCCCAGAACGAAGCGGGCACGGCTAGTCCCAAATAAAATGCCTAAAAAGTTGCGGGCAAAACATAGTATTTAAAGTTTCCTTAGTTTTGGTGACAAAACCAGTCCATAATTTGACCAATTTCATTTAACTTTCACGATTTTTAATTAAATTCAAGTTTAATCAGCAAAAGAATCCTTGACAGTTCATTCCTTAATTACGAAAAGAATCCCTGCTGTTTCTCTCCCTGCTAATTTGGGCAGAGATAATAAATTTATGTGCATAAATCAAAGGAATTAGCCGGAATCCTTGTTTCGAAGACAAACCATCGTTATAATTCTAAGATAATCTTATTTGACATTCCCTAATGAGGTGTTGGCTGAGCTTATTCGGAAAGAAAAGTAAATTGGTCAAGATATTTAGCAGTTGATTTTAAGGATCCGTTGTCAAAAGAAAAAATAATAATAAGACCGTAGCCAAATAACAGTCACTTCGGTGCTGTTGTGTTCCTGCGTGTGAGTAAGGTTTTTAGAGCTCCGGGGGGGGTGCTACATTAGAAGCCTTCAACGTAAAAGTGACAAGTCCAGTAACAGCTTTATTGTACGTGTCGCCCTTAAGCTAGGACCTCATTACCACTTAACATGGTGGGATGAGGTCAATCTCGAAGTGCAATTTTGTACCTCATGGTATTATTTATTTGCATATGTGCAAATAATAACTAAAAATATTTGTCTGTTTGTGTCGGCTAACCTTTGAAATTGCTGGACTGATGGTCAACAAAGCTTTTAATGGCGGATAGCTATTGTATCAAGAACTGACATAGGCTCCTTTATGTTTAGATTTTTTTTTATATTACACTTCAAGATTGACCTCATCCCACCTGATGTTGAGTGGTAATGAGGTCCTGGCTTAAGGGCGACACGTAAAATAAAACTGCTACTGGACTTGTCGCCCTTACCTTGAAGGCTTGACCCCTGCTACTAATGTAGCACCCCCCCCCCCCCCCCCCCCAGGCGCTCTGGAAACTTTACTCGCACGCTGGAACACAACAACACCGAAGTGATTGTTATTGGGCTGCGGTCTTCTGTAAGGTGGAGGTATTTCACCAATCGGGCTGCTCCAGTTCGAGCGATAAATCGCTATGCCCTACCTCTCTTTGTCATGTTTATCATGATTTTTTATCCTGGTAATATTATAACCGCGTAAGTGTGTAAAAAATGTAAAGATATAGGATGTTCGTTACCCTTTCACCCAAAATGGATAAGATATTATTTTAAATTAACGTATAATTATATAATACGAACACGGGAACAGCTAGCCTCTATTAATGTTATGACGAGTAAATATTTCGGCGTCTTTATTATCCCGGCGTAAAGTCGTAAGCGGCGTAAACACGTTACGTCACTTACGACTTTATTCGCCGGAGGGTGCGGTTTGTTGCTTTTCTTTGCATTGATAAGCTCCGAAACCACAGAACTGGGGATGTACTCAGAAAAACGAAATATGTTGCCATCCAACGATGGATAGCAATTTTAAAACTGACCTACGAATGTAACTAAAACATTTAAAAAAATATATTTTTGGAAATGAAAAATAAGTTTAACCTCCCGAACTTTCGATTAATTTTCATAAACGAAACCTTTTGTTTGTTCGTATCGTTGTTGGGAATAGACCTCCAGATCTGAAAAATTCTATCACAGTTGGGAAGCCTCATTAACTTCAAATAACCTTGGCTACAATATACATAAAATACTTCAATAACGTAACCGAATATGTAAAAAACTCTCCCGTGCACCAGAGCCGACCATTTTAAAATAAGAACATACCTACCTAATTATTTTCCGTATTCTAAGGTCCCACAAGGAATCGATAGTTTGTTTGCATATCAGACGTAGCTCTTACATTATACAAAACCTTCAATACAACCTTATTTCCCTCAGGGCCCTCTCATCAAACGAGGTCTGGCTTACGCCAATTCGACGTACGCTCTAGGGATTTTCACAATCACCTGTCCCAATTTTCCGCCATCTTTGAACCGCTCTGTCGCCTAGCGCCATCTAGTTTCTCAATGAAGAACTGCCACGCCTCAACGGAGAGGTGGCGCTGAAAGTACAAGTTAAGTAAGTTTACGTTTTCCGTAAATATTACTAGATGGCGTTAGGCAGCAAAAGTAGGTTCAGGTGGAAAAACAGAAGCAACTTGGAGACTAGTTTATGTTTCACGTAAGTATCGCTAGATGGCTGGCGTTAAGCCGTAAAAAGCAGGTTCAGTTGGATAACAGAAGCAATATTGAGACTAGTGAAATACTTATTTCGTCGCTAGATGTCACTGGTGAGGGATAACCATAGAAATTTCCCCAATCATTATTTTATTATGTATTCATATTTTCCAACTAATATTGTAAATGCGAATGTATGTATGTCTGTAATTCTAGATGTATGGATACATGAATATTTACCTTTCGTTTGTTCGTTTCGTTTTTAGACCTTAAGATTTTTATATTTTTTTATGGTTAGAAATGACACACAAAGTTAGCATATAAGATGCTTTTTAAACGAAAAAAACGCGGCCGAAATCGCAGGAAACAGCTTGTAAAATGTATTTTTGGACATCACAAAAAATTTAATCCGTATATATTTTAGTGCTTTTTTTATACCAGGTATACTCTACTCCCAAAAACGAAACAAACAAACGAAAGGTTTCGTTTTTGAAGATTAATCAAAAGTTTGCGAATTAAAACGTGGTTTTTGATTTGCTTAAATAATATTTTGTTTCTTTATAACGCTTTATTCGCATTCGAAGTGAGTTGGTTTCGATTTTGAGAATTAAAAATTGCTATCCGTAGTCGGATCCGACATATTTCGTTTTTGGGAGTAGACCTACAGGCATTATAAGTCATTTGAAATTAACTGTCATTATCGTTGGAATTAATGTAATGCTACATTGAGCGATATTCAAACTACTACAAATTCATATTTATACAGTTATCCAATTAAATATCCTACATGTAAAAATTAACTGACAGTGAAAATGTTTAGAAGTTCAACATTGTTAAAATATACCATTAGGTCACGAAGTTACATGCAATAATTAGGAAATGGCCGTAATTTCAACGGTGCTAATAAAATGAATGACATTATGATGTCACCAATTAAGGGCTACGACAGACATGCTACTTTTACAAAAATAAATCGTTTATCTAACATATATAAAGCTGTTACATTAAATGAGAGACACAATAATTATGTAATTAGGTTAAGAATTAGTTTTAATACTAGGGCGACATAATCGCATAGGCGATTAAGCATTTCTTTAGAGATAATTTAAAAAACTGAAAAAACACGCTTTTACAGCAAAAAACTAGAAAATATTTTTTAATAATAAAGACGATTACTGTAGCAAATGGTAAAACAATCAATCATAATTAATTACTTTAAAATAAAATTATAATTAAGTTATAAACAGAAGTTATACACAGAAGTTATAAACAGAAGCATTTAAATTAGAGTGTTAGCCGTGGGGTGCTTAACATATTAAAGGTTAATCGTACTATCAAGGCCGTATTAAACTAGCCTGGGGCCCTAGGGCACACAATTATTAGGGGCCCTAGGGCACACAAAAATTTAGAAAATAAAATATGCGAATTATTCTAAAATTTTTGAAATAATATGTCATGTCATCTGTCATATTATAATGCTGAGGATTCTTTAGTCAGATAAATGTTCAGGGCCCCCAGATAATGGGGGCCCTGGGCACGGGCCCCGTGTGCCCTTATGGTGAAGACGGTACTGCATTCTATTGGCAACTGTCTATGAAAGGAGACTTAGGGGAATGTTGTGAACTGCACCCCACGCTTTTCACGGTTGAGTGAAGCCACAGCTTCCTCCCTGCTGGGTTCCGCATATTTTCCAATGGAGGGGGGGGGGGCTCAGTAGCCCGAAGGTCCGGTGCGTGGAGGCTAGCCTTGTCACTTACTCCGATACCGCATAGGTTGAAGCTGAGACGGATCTCGAGCTGGCCTCCGGAGAGCAGACGCCAGGTGTGGGGTAAACCTGGCGTCCGTTACCTCGGTCCCGAGGGGGTGGGGCATTGCGCGGCGAGGTGGGCCGCTTGACGATAGACGCCTGTGTAGAAATTCTCAATGGTTCCCGACTCCCCCACTCCTGAGCAGCGTTGGCCACCGAGAGGGATAGTCGGTGCAAGCCCGACACACCACTACCTATTTCCCTCACAGAGTGACGATACGATAGGCATTTTGCCGTCAAAGTGGTCAAAAACAAAGTGGTCGACATCCCTACTAATATTATAAATGCGAAAGTAACTCTGTCTGTCTGTCTGTCTTTCTGTCTGTCTGTCTGTCTGTCTGTCTGTCTGTCTGTCTGTCCGTCTGTTACGCTTTCCTGCTTAAACCTCTCAACCGATTTTGATGAAATTTGGTATAGGTATACGTTGAATCTCAAGAACGGACATGGGCTACTTTTTATTAGAAAATAAGGGGGGGAGGGGGGTAATACCACCTTTGAAAGTTAATCTGGAAAAATGTTTATTTTTGAAGTTAGAGATATTAAATTTGGCACAAATATAGCTCGAAACTTGGATTAAAATATTGACTACTTTTTGTTTCAAATATTAGGGGAGAAAGGGGTAAAACCGACCATGAAAGGATGTAGTCCACACAGCTAGTATAGCCATAAGTTAGATACTGCTACTGTAACTGATCTACTGAGTATCTTATTGGTTTCTTCTAGGTGGATATCCTCGTAGGTTCCAAACTGTGATTTTTAATTATTATTTACTTTATGTCACATGCTTCATATGTAAACCTTAGGCTTCAATCTTCTTCTTATATATAAAAATGAATCGCTGTTCGTTAGTCTCGCTAAAACTCGAGAACAGCTAGACCGATTTGGCTAATCTTGGTTCTGAAATAATTGTGGAGGTCCAGGGAAGGTTTAAAAGGTTAGAAACTAAAAAAATAGGGGTTACGAAGTTCGCCGGGACAGCTAATTCTATATAAATAACTAGCGGTCCCGGCGAACTTTGTTTCGTCTTAGAGGATTTTCCCGCTTTTCTGTTGAAATTATTCCTGATTTTTTTTTTTGCTATAAACCTCACGGAACCTTTCCAACGAATGCAAAACCGTGAAAATCTGTTCGTGCGTTCTGGAGTTATAGCGTCAAGAAGGAAAACCCGACTTATTTTTATATAGTAGACTAGCGGTCCCGGCGAACTTCGTTTCGCCTTAGAGGATTTTGCCCGCTTTTCTGTTGAAATTTTTCAAATTTAACCAAGGATACCTAATTTTTTCGCCTATGTCAAATGGGAAGAATGTAGCATTCTATTGGTGAAATATTTTTTTTAATCGGCCCAGTACTTTTTGAGCCTATTCATTACAAACATACAAAAATAGGTACAAATATGTCCTCTTTATAATATTAGTATAGATATAGATTTATATAATGCGTATTTACACATTGTACTTATTACTATTTATTAAGCCTTGCTTATACTCGTATATTTAAAATTAAAATATTTAAAAATTCAAAATTTAAACTTAACCTTATTTGAAGTTCGAGTGTTTGAAACGAAATGTTTATTTATGACATAAAATCAGCAAATATGAAGCATTTTTGCTATTAGGTTGTTCCTGACAACTTAACGTAGCCTCCGAAGCACTTGATTTCGTACATCGAAATGGTTACCCATCCGTAATGGACCGAAGCGCGCATGCTTAACTCTCGATATCGTTTTCGCTACAGCGCTACAGCCTTCATGTAAAACAATAAAACACAAATAAAATTCACACCCAAATTATTCCCAGTCACGAACATCGCAGTCCCGTAGGAAATTATAATAATTTCTATGGAAATAAATTTTATCACACTGTTACTTTTAATGAAATTCATAACTCCATTTTGAAGGTAAACGTGTATGAACTTATCTGCATTTAAAATGATATTCGTTGCCCTGAAGGTGATTACCATTTGTTAGGAATGAAATTTTAGTGTGAAAATTGTGATGTTTTGAAATTGTTAAAGAAATAATGGTGCCTGTATACTAAACTCTCTGTTTAAAATTGTTGAAGTAATAACGATGCCTGTATACTAAGCTCTCTGTTTAAAATTGTTGAAGTAATAACGATGCCTGTATACTAAGCTCCCTGTTTAAAATTGTTGAAGTAATAACGATGCCTGTATACTAAGCTCTCTGTTTAAAATTGTTGAAGTAATAACGATGCCTGTATACTAAGCTCTCTGTTTAAAATTGTTGAAGTAATAACGATGCCTGTATACTAAGCTCTCTGTTTAAAATTGTTGAAGTAATAACGATGCCTGTATACTAAGCTCCCTGTTTAAAATTGTTCAAGTAATAACGATGCCTGTATACTAAGCTCTCTGTTTAAAATTGTTGAAGTAATAACGATGCCTGTATACTAAGCTCCCTGTTTAAAATTGTTGAAGTAATAACGATGCCTGTATACTAAGCTCCCTGTTTAAAATTGTTGAAGTAATAACGATGCCTGTATACTAAGCTCTCTGTTTAAAATTGTTGAAGTAATAACGATGCCTGTATACTAAGCTCCCTGTTTAAAATTGTTGAAGTAATAACGATGCCTGTATACTAAGCTCTCTGTTTAAAATTGTTAAAGTAATAACGATGCCTGTATACTAAGCTCTCTGTTTAAAATTGTTGAAGTAATAACGATGCCTGTATACTAAGCTCTCTGTTTAAAATTGTTGAAGTAATAACGATGCCTGTATACTAAGCTCCCTGTTTAAAATTGTTGAAGTAATAACGATGCCTGTATACTAAGCTCCCTGTTTAAAATTGTTGAAGTAATAACGATGCCTGTATACTAAGCTCCCTGTTTAAAATTGTTGAAGTAATAACGATGCCTGTATACTAAGCTCCCTGTTTAAAATTGTTGAAGTAATAACGATGCCTGTATACAAAGCTCTCTGTTTAAAATTGAGTTTTCATATAATTTCCTCTTTAGATACTAGCAGTTGTCTGGGTCTGAACTTGCGTTGTTTGGGAATAAAATAGTCCAATTAGTTTTTGAATATATGTTGTTTCTACTCACATTATATAAATAAATAAATAATAAATAAATATTAGACAACATCTTATACATTGGTCTGATTATGTGGTAAGTAGCTAAATCACTTGTGTTACAGAAATCAGAAACAACGACGGTACCACAACATCCAGACCCGAGACAATATAGAAAAGTTCGTTTCCCATATTGCCCCGACCGGAACCTCAGAAATGGCGCGACGCCAAAGTCCGGCACGCTCGCCTCTCGGCTACGGAGTTTGTCAAAATACATAAACCTCCATATTTTAAATATATGTATATTATATTTAATCATATATGTTTATTTATATTTAATAGTTACCATAATGTTATTAATAATGCTTAGTGTATTGTTGTTTATTATGATTTTTTTAGATTACTTACGCACTTTTACTATTACCGCACCTTTAAACTAACTCTCTGTATTACCCAAGGGTTGACTGGTAGAAAATGCCCCGAGAAGTCCACCTGTAGTGGTTTTTTGTGCAATTAAGTTTAAAAAAAAAATAACAAACATTTATACACGCGCTGAGGATAAAATTTAGGTAGTCTTTAATTGAACAAACAAGAATTAATTTCCTGTTTGATCTGAACACTTGTTAAAATAATCATTAAATCATTTATGGTTTATAGCAACACTAGCAAGATAATTTAAACATATTATGGACATGATTGTCTGCTGGCTCGCACACCATATTTTTGAGTTCTCTTTAGCCCCTAATATTGTATAGATTAGGATAACTACTGAATTTCTTTCAGGATTCTTCTCGGTAAGATTAGATTCCGAACCGGATGTAGCTTAAATTTTGGTTTATATACATTTTGACGATACATAAGTGTTACATGTACCGACCATGAATAATTTAATTAATTAATCACAATGCCGCAAGACGATGAGCTAGACTACGTGTATATTTTGAAAGTTTTTTTAACCTTGTTTTATTTTATTTAATTTTGTATATTTGTACATATAATTAAGTTTTTATTTAGTTTAGATTATTACTTTTTTTCGTTTGTAAATTATCTATAATTACCATTTACTAATACAAATAAGTCTATTTACTAATACAAAGACAGAATACCTGTTGAAACGCTAAATTCTCTGTAAACACACACACACACGCACATACACGCACACATATATACAAACACAATCATTCTCATAATTACACTTCTATTTCACTTCGGCAAGATCGTTTTCGTTCTTTTTTTTCTTTTGCTTATAAAGTATTAACTTTAACTACTTATAAATAAGAACATAGCTTCTTTTAATTCTTAATTCTTTTATGCAAGTAATTAAATTAAAAAAAATATTTCCAAGACTGTATCAGGCTCAACCGTTTGAGTTGGTGTTCCTAAGTTAAGCTAAAACCTGTAAGTGTGTCTAGCAGCTGCGATACAAGCTTAAAGCTTAGTGCAGAAGCCGTTAGAAATCAGTTGTAACTCTTTTGGTAAATATATATATATATATATATATATATATATATATATATATATATATATATATATATATATATATATATATATATATATATATATATATATATATATATATATATATGTTCAGATATTAATGGTAACTTGTAGTGTATGGAACTTATTGTCCTTTTAAACTGTCCAGAAGTGTTTGGCCGCTTTGTCTGCTCCGATATATCTGACGGCGACTGGACCTGACACAGCAAACTTTCAAGCCCTCCAACTCTAAAATAATGTTTATGAGTAACTTTTGGTTCAAGATCCTCTGGAATATTTTGGTACGGAACCCTGAATGGCACAAACGACTCTCGCGGCATCCCTGGCGTCCCTTTGTCTTTGAGGCGCTGATTACTCTGCGAAATGCCCAGTGGCATTTACACTGTACGATTCTTGCTATATGAGGAACTAGTATTTTTAAAAGACTACGGTGAAATGAAAAATAAGTTATGGTATGATTTAAATTTGTATGCTATATTACTGAAAATTTTCATATTGTGAATTTAAGAGAGGTAGGGCATAGCGATTTATCGCTTAAACTGCAGCAACCCGACTGGTTAGATACCTCCACCTTACAGAAGACGCTGCCAAATGACAATCATTTCTCTGATGTTGTGTTCCTGCGTATGAGTAAAGTTTCCAGAGCTCCTGAGCCCCTGATAGCAGGGGTCAAGCCTTCTAGGTAAGGGCGACAGGTCTAGTATTTTTTTTAACTATGTTATACTTTTCGCCCTTAAACTAGGAACTCATTATCACTTAACATCAGGTGGGTTGAAGTCAATCTTAAACATATAAGTGCACGTGACTGTACAAAATCCATACTAATATTATAAATGCGAAAGTAACTCTGTCTGTCTGTCTGTCTGTCTGTCCGTCTGTTACTCTTTCACGCCTAAACGGCTAAACGGATTTTGATGAAATTTGGTATAGGTATACGTTGAATCTCAAGAACGGATACTTTTTATTAGAAAATAAGGGGGGGGATGGGGGTAATACCACCTTTGAAAGTTTATATGGAAAAATGTTTGTTTTTGAAGTTAGAGATATGAAATTTGGCACAAATATAGCTCGAAACTTGGATTAAAATATAGACTACTTTTTGTTTCGAATATTAGGGGAGAAAGGGGTAAAACCGACCATGAAAGGATGTAGTCCACGCGAACGAAGTCGCGGGCACAGCTAGTCTTTTATAAAGATTTAACCAACTTATCTCACCAGTTTTGGGTTTGTAACAAATGTACTATTTACAAAAATGCAATGTATTTTAGTTCGTACAATCAGCAGCATATCACACTATCCAAAACTGTCAAATTTGTGCGACCAATTTTCAATTTGATGTCCATGTCGTAGAGTTTAATGTGCAATGAACAAACAAACCAAGAAGACAACCGCCACCGGTAACAACACGTACTACGCGTCCTCGTCGTTTTTAATTCAAACAAGGTGTTAAATTCAGAGTTTATAGTGAGTGCTACATACGTATCAATAGCTAACATTGTGAGCTTTTGTGTGATACCATTGGACAACTGGGATTTTGCTGGTATCGTGAGTAATTCACAAAATTACTTTAAAAATATTCATCTGGTTAGCCGTTACCCCTGACCTAGGGCAACTCGCGCCTGGCCCGCTGCTACGCACACATTCGCATCGCCTACTGTGCGCCTGACCACAGCTAAGCGCTTTCGCCGCTTCGACGCTTTATACACCCGCTTGCATCCAGCCCGCTGATTTATATAATATTGCTATGGCGCCTACTGGAAATAAATGTACCGGTTGTCGCCACAACATTACTACTAGAGATTTCTTAGTTTGTCATAATTGCTCATCAAAATATGACCTACTGTGCGCCAACATTGGTATTAAAAAATTTAACATGTTGAACCAAGAGCAAAAATTAACTTGGAAATGTCCGGAATGCCATAGTAAAAGGCCTAAATCTGATAACACCAACACGCCACTTTTTTTTTTTTTTTTTTTTTTTTTACGTGGGGAAATGCATTGAAGCACCGTATCGCCATCCGAGGGAGAATGACGACGTGTGCGGGACTCCCAGAGGTAGACCAAACCCCGGCTCCGCCCTGAAAAGGGCGGGGACTACCCGCTAAAAACCCACGATGGACCTCGTCGCCGTAATTGGTAATGTCATGGGTAACCGGGTCAACCTTGAACTACCATAACATCACCGGCGAAACGGCTGCCCCATTGGGCAGCCCCGACATTTCCCCCAATCTATAAGGAACTGACAGAGGTGGCCGGTCTCATGGAACCACCCCCGTTCGACAGGGAAGACGCGTGCAATGTTAGCCGGGGTGCCCTCACACCCGCAGCCAACTGGTCTTCGCCTGGAGGGATAAGGCGGGCAAAATTTCGTCTCGCCCGCAACCTCCTTCGCCTGCGGAGCGCTGGAGCAAGAGGATCATTCTCTCGCTCTCGCTCTGCTGCCTCTTTTCGCAACATAATATTTTCGCAAAAAGAGGCGGCAGCTTCCCAGGCCTCTTCGCTCCCAAGCATGGCTTCAACCATACTTGGGAGTGAAAGGTTCGGTCCGACAATAGAGGTCAATTCTGACCGTTCTGACGTCCATAAAGGGCACGTTAAGAGTGTATGCTCTGCCGTATCTTCGGGCGCACCGCAGTGGGGGCATGATGGAGATTCTTCACGCCCTATTCGGTACAGATACTTCCGGAAACACCCGTGTCCAGTTAGTATCTGCACCAAACGATAAGACAGGTAGCCGTGCTTGCGCTCAAACCAACGTTGGAAAACTGGCACAAGTGCATCAAGACTTCGCCTACCCGATGTAGAGTTAACAAGAGACTCCAACCAATCTTGAACCAGCTCTTCTTTGGCTTCTCTTCGGACTCTGCCTAGATCTTCCGGGTAAAAACGTTCCCTAGAGGCCCTCCTATCTGCCCGCCAATGGTAGACCTTAGCCTGGACCTGGGCCTCAAACTCCCAAGGAGGGGTGTTGGCTAGAGCGCAAACTGCGGCAAAGCTTACTGTACGGTAGGCGCGAATTACTCTTTGAGCGATCGCCCGCTGAGGACGCCGAAAATTTGTAATATTATCTCTCCTCTTAAGGTAATCGACCCATATTGGGGCACCGTAAAGAGCCATGCTCTTAAGGATGCCAGCATAAAGTCTTCGGCATTTTACCCGTGGCCCCCCTATATTTGGAAGGAGCCAATTAAATGCGTTAGCTGCTTTTAGAAGACGCGATGAAAGTCCACTAAAATGCGGGCCAAAGTGCCATCGTGCATCCAGTATAAGACCTAAATATTTGATCTGGGCTTTGATATCAACTCTAATGCCTCCTACTTCAATATGAGCATCAGGAGGAGGACGACGTTGCCTAGGACCGTAGAAATAAATAGCTTCGGTCTTCTCCAGCGCTACCCCAAGACCCAACAAACCAATACGTCTGGCGACCATCGTGCCACCGGCAGTAGCCAAACAAGCTGCTGCACGGAAAGTCCTCCCCCGAGCTATAACAAGAGTGTCATCGGCGTAACAGATGACACCCATATTTGGTAGGAGAACACCTCGCAAGAGCCAGTCATAGCCAATGTTCCATAAGAGTGGGCCCAAAACTGAACCCTGTGGAACACCGGACTCAACACCATAGCGTCGTAGGCGACCATTCCGATCAACACACATAACCTCTCTATTGGAGAGGTAGTCACCTAACAAAACTTGTAAATATGAAGGGACGCCATGAAAACGCAATGCCTCCATTATAGTTGCGTGGGGAATAGTGTTAAATGCATTGGCTATATCGAAAGATACAGCCAATGCACTTTCTCCTCTCTCCCAGGACTCGAACACAAATGATTTCAAACGGGACAGGGCATCGATGGTTGACCGCCCCGTTCGAAAGCCGTACTGCTCCTCAGATAAGTCTGGTCCTGAATCTCTGAGGTGAGCGTTAATTCTGGAGGCTATTAAACGCTCAAACAATTTCCCCACTTCATCTAAAAGGACAATTGGCCTGTAACCTGATGGGGAATCTGGCGAACGTCCTTCTTTTCTAAGAAGACACAATTGCCCTTCTTTCCAGGGCTTAGGGAACTTCCCGGTCGAAAAACAGGAGTTGAATATGTCCTTAAACCTATCTTCCATTTGAACAGTTGCTAATGCCACTACTCGAGCTGGAACTCCGTCAGGACCAGGAGCCGTCTTTTTGGCGCGAAGGCAGAGTGCTAGCGTACTAAACTCTTCTGAAGAAACAAGAGGAATGGTTTCCACTTCTAAAACTGTCTCCAGAGGAGGATTCATGGTTGGTGGAACAAAATTTGGGTCCCTATTTGGAAATAAAACCCGAACAACATTATCAAGAAGACCCGGCTCAAGAGTTTCTGTCAGTGGGGAACCAATGGGGCGCAGTTGTTGTCGCGCAGCCCTATACGGCCTCCCCCACGGGTCTTGATTCAGACTTTCAAGCATCTCTGCGCGGGCACTCTTTTTTGCAGCCCCGATTTCCATTTTGAGAATACGTTTAGCCTCTAGATACAAAGCGTATAAGCGAGCTTCATCATCGAGATCTCGGCGGCGACGACGTCTACTTCGTGTAAATGCTCTCCGAGTTGCGATACATGTAGCCCGGAGATCGGCGATCTCGTTTGACCACCAATAACAAGCGCGACGAGGTGGAGGACGACGAGTCCGAGGCATGCTGGCATTGCATATCTCAGTCAAAGAGTCTCGGAGATAAGAAGCTGCAATATCCACGTCCAAACCCGCAGAGGCAGGAAAAAACCAGCCTTGGACGAAAGCTGCTTCCCTAGCCACTGTCTTATCTATACGGGACAACGCCCATCTAGGAAAAGCAGATTGACCTGATCTAGACGCTTCAATAGGATTCCGCGTAAGGACCTCCCATCGTATGTAACGATGGTCTGAAAGAGTTTCCGTAAATTCTACGTGCCAGTTGTTTACACGTGCAGCAAGTACAGGTGTGGCAAAAGAAAGATCTACCACTGACCCACCCTGCTGTCGCACACACGTCTGAACATTTCCTCTATTAAGGAGAGATAAACCTGTAGCAACCGCCCAAGATTCCAAAATTGGCCCACGCCTATTACAAGCTGAAGATGGATTACCCCAAGCTACAGACTTAGCGTTGAAATCGCCAACAACAAACATCTGACGCGGTGACAAACGCCCTACTGCAGCAGCTAGAAGTGCAAGAAAGTTACAAAATTCATCTAGAGGACGATTAGGTGAAAAGTAAACACCCACTAGTGCGATCTCTCCCCATGTGGCAGCTACGTAGCCAGACCCTCTTTCAATCAATGAGAGAGGAGGAGACTTTGAGGTTGTGCGTCGGATTAACGTTACGAGGCCATCCTGGTCACCTAACCAATGACCGAGGATAAAATAAGGTTCAGCAACTACCATTACATCTACCAACCATTCAGCCATGACCTGAGATAGCAAGTCTTGCGCCGACCGACAGTGGTTGGCATTCGTCTGGAGAATATTAATATGATCGATTCTTGCCATTATTCAGACATAGCTCCATCTTCCGTCGCCGGAGAACACTGGCTTATAGCGGCTGTAGTGTTTGGCCGAGGCGTAACCTTCACTAGACCTTTCTTTGGAGGAGGATTACAACTCTGTCCCCCCATATTATGACCTGCTGGGCGACCACTATCTGCGCACACCGCACAGTGTGGCTTCTCACTACAAATTGCAGCCTTATGGCCAGTCTTGCCACAACGGAAACACAACTCTGTTCTTTCTTTGATAGAAGGACAGAGTGGACGTGTATGGCCAGTGCCATAGCATCGGAAGCATCGAAGAGGCTGATCTTCGAGTGTACGGACTGAGGCTGAACTAAACCCAACGTGTAACCGACCTTTTTCAATTATTGTCTTAGCCACTGTAATGGGACACTGAAGACGAATGGCACCTAAACCCCACCGACCTGGACGGATTTCTCCAGCCTTGATGGCATCAATAGAGCAGCCAGCAATATTTGCTACCTTCTCCAGTACTTCTGATCTAAGCACGGAGTCATCCAAATCAGAAATGTACAAACTAACACATTTCTGAGGCCTTGAAATCTTCGCTACATCCGAAAGTACATCTTTTAATTTGTTGGCGAACAAATCAGCATGCTCTACATTCTGAGAACCTGGAAACTCGAATTTCCGTGCCCCAGTTAAAGTAGGCCGAAATCGAAATGGCCAGGCATCCTCTTGATCACCTAGGTTCTGACGAGCGCGTCTGAGAATAGACTCGTAGGTCTCTCCTTTTTCGATAGCCTCAGCAGTCAATGTCACCACAACCGCTTCAGTTTTTGGAGCCATCAATTTGTTTTTCTTCCTTATTGTCGATTTTTTCCCGGAAGGTGCAATAGTGACATTTACCTTTGGCATAGATGCAGGTTCAGAAGTCTGAGGATTGGGGACCAGATTAGGCTTTTTCCCCTTCCTCCCTTTCCTAACTACAGTTGACCATCCCTCGTTAGCTAGGGTAGTAGTAGGAAGAAAAAGAGCTTCTTGAATTTTAGATGCTTCCACAACAGTTGGAACTGCAGATACAACGGTTCCAGCAGACGTAACAGCTTCAGACGGGTCTGGCGAAGAACCACTTATCTTTGTCACTTTTTTTGCCCTTGATAGCTTAGGTGGCTCTGGAGCTTTGAAAGCTTCTTCAATTTGGCGATCTCCAGCCAATGGCGGTCGCAATGGCTTTTCTAGAGGAAGCCTTTTCTCTATGCTAGCAAATCGCGAACTGATAATAGCCCGCTCCTCCAGAATAATTTTCCGGAACATTACTTCCAGCTCAGAAGAGTCCCTTTGCGACGAAGGAGTAGATTGAGCTAGTGTTGAATCTCCTTGCTTCGTCATAGAACATTTCTCACCAGTGAGATAAAGGGCCTTCAGCTCCATCATTTCTTTTTCCTGCTTCTTCAAATCTGATTGCAAGCGATTAATGGTAGCCTGCAATCTTTGTGTTTCTTCCGAAACAGAACGCTGGACTAGCTCAGCAACAACTACGATCACATTTTCAGCCCGATCTCTGAGGCCTTTTTTAAGAGTGCCCTTCATGTTTGACGACTTAGTGGCTATCATTTGAATTTCAGTGACATCATCTTCTACCACTTTAGCCAATTCCGGTACAGTTAGACCCTCCAAATTGGGTGTAAGAGAAACGCCATAACCTAACCTAGCTCTAGCTTCCTTTGCCAATCGCTGACGATTAGCAATCGATTCCTCTATTTCGAGCTGGAGATTAGCAGCTTCCAGCTCATCTTGCGCCTCAGCTAATCCTGTATTGTGTTTAGTGGCTGGGCGACCCTTTCCACGTTTAGGCTTAGCCTTTTTTCCACCTTCAGTAGCATCCGACGAGGATTCTTTTCCTTCTTTGTCACGTTTCCGCTTGAGAAAATCCAATCTAGTCGACATAGAAGAGATGGTCGAATCATCTGACATATTATGAGTCAAAGTATCCGAATCAGACCCACCTGCACTATCAGGTTTATGAAATAGGCCACTGGCCTGCGATGAACAGCGATTTAAAGCCGCATCTGGTTTTTTGAAGGAAGCTTCTACCTCCCACGACGCACTAGCACAAACGGCGTCCTCAATATTTGAAGATACTGCCACAGCAAACTCCTTACGGTCATCTTTATTTTTAGGTTTAAAATTCATTTTTGTTCCCACGAGAAACACGGTATATACGGACCACCAGGGGCAGAGCCGGTTGCCACCTGGCTACCCTCATACTGCAACGGGGGCGGGCGATCCCACGCAGGTAGGCCGATACCACCGACCACAACCGGTTTTATCCCAACCGGTCACCATCCCTCAAGAGAGAGATGGCTCCGACGTCTCGAGCACTCACAACGTCGGAATTAGGGGTTTTTTATTGAGGTGGTCTCCTCTTAGACCGGCCATTTAAGGCAAGTCCCCTGGTCTGATCAGGCCGATAGACGTGATCACCGACACCCGACCAGATAACAGGTTTCCCGGCGGTGACCGTAGTCCGTTGTGACTGACTACTATTACGCAGCCAACCAAACCCGCCGTACCGCGTAGTCGCCCTATCATGCTACGCTCTATAAAGCACGAACACTAAACGGCCAAAACAGCCCCCTCAATGCCCAGAATAGGGCGGTTGACAAGATATTAGCCGCCGGGTGACGGAGTCCTCCGCGGAAAAGATGCAAGAGGGCTCCGCCTGCCGACGTTGCCCAGGGTGCACCGCGGGGAGGTTTCTTGACCAGCACCCCACACCAACACGCCACTGCGCCAACCGGTGCAACAAAGCCCGGATGACTTATGCGTTACTGACGTTGCTACATCTGACAGCATCAACGTAACTGTTAGAGCTCGCCACGGACAACATTCACAATCAGTCTCATCAAACGATTGTTTCGTTACGGAAGACTCACTTCGCAGAATACTTAAGGAAGAATTATCATCATTGATTGAAGATAAAATAAAAAAATTGGTGTCCGTGCAACTACGAACCATAAACGAACGCATAATGGAATTTAGCGAGTCAATCGCATTTTTTAATAAGCAACATGAGGAAATGAAGGCTGAACTTCAGGAGAAGTCGGTTACCATATCTGGACTGCAAAGGGACAACGAAACACTGCACGGTAACGTTACGGATCTCATCCGTAGGCTTCACCTAGTGGAGCAGAATTTAAGAGAATCCAATTTGGAGATTAATGGAATCCCAGAACATCGTACAGAAAACCTGCCAACTATTATCGCTCAGATAGCTAAAACAATAGATTGCAAAATTCAAGACGAAGATATGTGTCACATTACTCGAGTCTCTAAATTAAATAAAGATAGTGATAGGCCTCGAACGGTTATCGTAAAACTACGCAGCCCGCGACATCGCGATGACATGCTGGCAGCGGTTGCTAAATTCAACAAAAGTAACCCAAAGAACAAGCTTTCCACTCAGCATCTTGGTATCGCTGGATCACCGAAACCGGTTTTCGTTGCAGAACATCTGACGCCGGCCAATAAGTCTCTGCAGGCTGCGGCTAGATTGAAAGCTAAGAAAGAATCATACAAATTCACCTGGGTCCGTAACGGACGCATATATGTACGTAAAGACGAATTCAGTCCCGCAATCCTAATCCGAAATCATGATAGTCTTGAATTGATTGGCCCTGCCCGCAGATCCTGAGGTACCAGCAGCACTTCCACTCGAATTATACTACCAGAACGTGCGTGGTCTGAGAACTAAAACAAGTGCTGTGTTTAAGGCTATTCTAGCAAATAATTACGATATTATAGTGTTTACTGAAACTTGGTTGAATTCCAACATAAGTGATAGTGAGATTTTTGATTCTAGATATAAGGTCTATCGTAGGGATCGCTTATTTTCTAAGGCGACCAAAATGGATGGTGGAGGGGTTGCCATAGCTGTATCGCGTAAAATTCCTTCAGCGCGCATTGATCGATGGGAAAGTAAATGTGAAGATCTATGGGTTACTATTCAAATTAAAAAAGGGAATATTGCATCTAATCTTGCTATCTGTGCGGTCTACCTGCCTCCGCCAGTTAAATTGGATGCCTTAACCCAATTTTTAGATAAGGTTGATGAAGTTGCGAATCAAACTAGTGAGTTGATTGTGGTGGGTGATTTTAACATAGGTTTCATTGACTGGAGAAGTGGTTTCGATGACGCTAGTAAAATGATTCCTGCTGGTTACAACACCGCCCTTGGTTCGGCTTTAATTGATATGATGTCACTTAACAACCTTAAACAATTTAATAATATACCGAATTGCGACGGTAAATACTTAGATCTCGTTATGAGTAATCTTACAGATATAAGCGTGTCGAAACCACTTGACTTATTAAGTAAGTTGGACTTTAGGCACCCTAATTTATTGGTAACCCTGCATCAGACGGTTGTCACTTACCTTCGGCCCAAATGCCGAACAGATTTTAATTATTTTAAGGCTGATTACGATGAAATTACATCGAATCTGGAAAGTATTGATTGGGTGGCGGAGTTCGAGAGCTGTAACGGTGTAAACGAAACAGTTAGTAAATTTTATGATGAGTTGCATAAGATAATTGAAAAGTCTGTTCCTAAACGCAGTTCAAAATCAGCTAAATACCCCAAATGGTTTACTAATCCCCTTATCAAGCTACTCTCCGAAAAATCCAAACTACGAACGAGGTTTCGTAAATATGGTAACCCCCGCGATAAGTTAGAACTTGACCTTCTACGTAACCGATGCCACAAACTTATAGACAAATGCTATAGTGAATACAAAATTAAAATTGAAAATGGCATTTCACGTAACATTAAAGCCTTTTGGCAATATATTAAAGACAAACGTAACAACAAATCTGCTATTCCGTCACAAATGCACTTAAATGATGATTTGGTAAGCTCTGGTCCCAAAATAGCTGGTCTTTTTGCTAAACATTTCTCATCAACTTTTTCTGCTGATCCCGTTAGCTTCGATAGCACCAATGCAGACACGTCACACTGTGGCCTTTCTGGTTTACAATTTTCAGTATCTGATACCTACAAAGCTTTAAAACGTCTTGATATACAGAAGGGAGCCGGTCCTGACAGGATCCCACCTGTGTTTATAAGGAACTGTGGCTTGTTCATATCACTCCCTCTTACTCAAATTTTTAACCAATCACTCCGCGAAGGAATTTTCCCTGATGAATGGAAAAAGGCCAAAATAACACCTGTTTTTAAAAAAGGCGAAACCTCCAATATAAGAAATTATCGTCCCATTTCTATTTTATCAACGTTCTCAAAATTGTTCGAATCCTTAGTCAATCCGGTATTAAGCGGCCATCTTAATAATCATCTTTCCGAATTCCAACATGGTTTCCGCAAGGGGCGTTCAACCCAAACAAATTTAGTCGAATTTATCACTGAAGTTGCACGTGGTGTAGACAATGGTACTCAAATTGATGCCATATACACTGATTTTGCCAGTGCTTTTGATAAGGTCAACCACTCACTTCTTATAAAAAAACTACACTCAAAGGGCATATTTGGTAGTTTGCTTGACTGGCTAAGTTCTTACCTCCACATGAGGCCTCAGGCAGTTTCTGTGGATGGTTACGAGTCTGAAATATACTACGCAACATCAGGAGTCCCTCAGGGATCACATTTGGGACCCGTGCTATTTTTGGTTTTTATTGACGACATCACATCGAATATCAAGCATTGTAGGTTCAGCCTTTTTGCTGATGACCTAAAAATTTACCGGCAGATTAACTCCTCGGAAGATATTAATCTCATTCAGAAGGATCTTGATAGCATTTACTCCTGGTGTAACTCAAATGCAATGTATCTTAACATAGACAAATGCTTTCATATTAAATTTACAAAAAAGAAAAATCCTTACATCTCTACCTACAAAGTAAACCAGAAATCCATTAACGAACTAGAAGTGATACGAGATCTAGGAGTTTTTATAGATAAAGAATTGAAGTTTACGTCACATATAGATAATATTGTTAAGAAGGCTTTCGGCATGTTGGGTTTCCTGAGAAGGAACGCTGCTGAGTTTAAGCTGAACTTCACCCGTAAAATTTTATTTAATGCGCTGGTCAGAAGTCATCTCGAGTACGCAAGCGTGGCCTGGAATCCAGTTTATACAGTTCACTCTCAGCGTCTGGAAAGCGTCCAGCGTGCGTTCACCAGGCACCTTGCCTTTGTGTCCCCAGGTATCTCGCATCGGGCTCCTTATGACCAACGATTGTCATTTTTTAAGATGAATACGCTACGGGACCGGCGTAAGCGCCAAGATCTAGTGTTCCTGCACGGATTGCTAAATGGGAAAATAAAATGTGCCGAACTCGTGGCACAAGTTGGGTTATCGGTTCCAGCTCACTTACCTCGCCACCCCATCAAGAAAACCTTTTATTTACCTGCGTCTAGGACAAACCTGGGACGCCATGCTCCCATGCCGAGATGTTGTGACGAATACAACCAGAATCTCAACATAACTGTGGATATCTTTCGCGATTCCCTAGCCAAGTTTAGACGTAATTTGGCGGACTCCTTGACGTTAACCAGGGAATCAGCTAAACTATGAAAAAAAAAAGCAATTATAAAAACTAAGATTTTTCTAATTTAAACTACCCGTTTCTAGTATTTTTTTATTTTTAGTCATTTTAATATCTAATTCTAGTTTTTAGTATGTGTTTTTATTTTGCTCAATGTTGTGTACGCCTGTAATAGGCATATATATAAGAATTGTACTACCATACCTAATTTGTATAAATGTTTTATATATTATGCTGTTGGTGTACCTATTTAAATAAATAAATAAAATAAATAAAATAAGAAGCATCTCTAGTGCTTGCAAATGGCACCACGAAAAATATGGCACGGTAGTAAAAAGTGAGCTAGCGACGGTTCACATACCGTTTCCAAGGACGCAGCGAGTCACATGCGTAGACCAACAGTACTTGTCCCATCCCATTCTTTGAAATGACGTAACCAACAAACTGTCTATTTCTCAACCTTAATGCATTAGCCTTAAAGCTTTTTCCAGTGACAATACTGTATTACTATATTGCGTATTCATTGCTCGTTGATTTATATTTCTGTGTGTTTTGGTGCCGATATTCGTATTAAGTTAGTATAACAAAAATACTCCAATGGTTTTTTCGTTCACTGGCAGTGTAATACATATTTTGATATTGTGATTTCTTGTTTGCGTACATGTCTGCTAAATAGTTTATAAAATGGCCGCCTCGTTCCTAACGAGTACTGTCCTTTGCCTTTGTGTCGCTAATTACACTGCAATAATACCAGTTAGGGTTTTTACATGATACGACTTTTAAATTACGAAACGAATGTGGCGACATCTATCACGCCACAAGATAACTAAAACATTTTTATATTGCCTCGGGTCTGGGTGCTGTGTTACCGTCGTTATTTCTGTTTTCTGTAACATTAGTACTTAAGCCACTCAGCGCAGAATTAGAGCAATGTATGTGATGTTGTCCAATATTTATATTTATTTATACATATTTATTTATGTGTTATTATGCTGCAGCAGCTCTTGCTGAGGCTGGGACCTGATTGGCACATAAATATACCTAATCTTCTGTATATGTATATGTCACCGTAAGATTGTAAAAATCGTTAGATTACAATCTATCTCGCGAGATTGTAAACTGTCGACAGATTGTGAACCGTAACATTATGATTGCAATTTAACGCATTATTTTTCGCTATATTGTAATCTATCGATGGGAATCGGTCAAATTGTGGACTGACGTAGAACGAAATGCATCTCGCGTGCTGATTGGTTGAGAGTTATTTGCCCCCCTCCGCCCCGTCAATCGCCATATTTGTTTGTTGTCTTTATACTATTAATTTATGGTATGGAAAGGACTACATTTTTTTATAAAAGTTTCTTAAAATTTTCCAATTTTAAATTGTGTTAAAAGACAAAATAATTGTTTCATTTTATTGTAATTTTCAAATATAATTTTGAGTGTTTGAAGAATAAATATTTCGGTACAATTATTTCTCAACGTTGATTACCTAGTAAATAAATACTTGAAGATTTTTTGAAGTGCATTTATTTTATTTAAACGACATCTCTATTTCTTTAAATGAAAGAAATGATTTGAATTGAATTTCATTCCTAACTTTACGCGGACATAGAAAGGCTGGTCGTGATTGGTCGCTCATACAATAAACCGACCAATCAGGAAGAGCTTTCGGACAGTTGACAGTTTGACGCCGGACAGATTGTAATTTACCGGTTTCACTTCGATAGATTACAATAAAGCGAAAAATAATCCGTTAAATTGCAATCCCCAGTTACGGTTCACAATCTGTCGACAGTTTACAATCTCGCGAGTTAGATTGTAATCTAACGATTTTTACAATCTTACGGTGACATATATAAGTCTGTGTCAGTCTATGAAAGCCAATAAATGATTTTTTCTTTCTTTCTTTCTAAAAGTCGCTGCGTGTAAAACCGTTTAACTTACAACGGCTAATCTGGACAAATACTTTACCCAATTAGTACGTGAAATTACTTAAGAATTGATCATGTACTCATGTCACAATTTTAGTTCAAACAACGTTCACGTTATTTTGAGATACAATGTACAGTCGCCGTCAGATATATCGGAGTAGACAAAGTGACCAAATACTTCTGAACAGTTAAAAATGTAAATAAGTTCCATACACTACAAGTTACCATTAATATCTGAACATTCACTACTTCAGTAATATCTGAGCAGATGCTAGTCAATCATTTCTATACACACAACTAACCAATAATCTATCTAATATTATATATCTAATATTATTTTTAAAGAAAAGACTAGAAAATCCAAAAAAATTATCACATAAATACAATTTCCTGTTTTTAATCTTACCCGCGACTGAATTCGCAATGTTCGGGATAAAATTATCCTTGATGTATCCCATCAGACTGTAATGAGATGGGATACATCAAGGATAAAGTATGTGGATAAAATTATAATTAGAGTATGTATCTACCAAACACACATACATTCGTTGCAGTAGTATTCATCTACACTTTAAAACCATATTATATTAATTGTAATTTCAGGGTTTTGTAACACTTGTACACTTTAAAAACATATTATTTTAGCCACGGAATCCCAGAAATACCAAGCCCAATAAGAGTAAAATCGCAATGTAAAAGAGGCGCCTTTGAAATCACAATGTTTAATTACAAAAAGCTCCCGCCATTTTAATTTTTTATCACCTGATGAGTGTCGAGGCGCTAAAAGTCATTGGAAACGAAAACAATACTCACCTTGGCTGCTATCGGAAATAATAACTGTGGGAGAGAGATAGATGCATGTGGGATGGAGTGAGTGCGAAAGGGACGGCGAGTTGGGGATCCGAATCGATCTGGTCTCCATGGCAACGAGGTTACTTGTAAATGGTCTGAAATTGATGCTTAACAATGGTGATGGCCTGTTAGTGGCCACGCGTGGATATAGGCCGTTGAAGGCCTATACGTGTGCAGGCTGGTGCCTTACGTAATTAACTAATTATGTAAGCATTATTATTTTGTTTTCATTGTCTGTTCTCACAGGTATTGTCACTTTTATGTATATGCTTCATCCCTACTAATATTATAAATGCGAAAGTAATTCTGTCTGTCTGTCTGTCTGTCTGTCTGTGTGTCTGCTACGCTTTCCTGCTTAAACCTCTCAACCGATTTTGATGAAATTTGGTATACGTTGAATCTCAAGAACGGACATAGGCTACTTTTTATTAGAAAATAAGGGGGGGAGGGGGGTAACACCACCTTTGAAAGTTAATATGGAAAAATGATTATTTTAGAAGTTAGAGATATGAAATTTGGCACAAATATAGCTCGAAACTTGGATTAAAATATAGACTAGGTTTTGTTTCGAATATTAGGGGAGAAAGGGGTAAAACCGACCATAAAAGGATGTAGTCCACGCGAACGAAGTCGAGGGCACAGCTAGTATTTAAATATTTATCGCGATGACAACGGATTTGATATCAAAATATCCTACCCGTTAGCATCGCCATACTGGCCCGCAAGATGTTTCTTCACGCTCCTTTTGAAGGAATCCATGTCAAAGGAAGGAGGAAACACATGAGCCGGCAACGAGTTCTACTTCTTTATGGTCCGGCAAAGATAGACTGAGTATGGGGAGACCCTACATTTTTTGTATTCTATTATGTGAAAAGCTTAATGCGGTTCACAGATTATAACTACATACTAAGCTTCAACACTATAGGTCTTAAAGTTTCGGAAAAAAGTGACTGTGACATACAGACAGACATGACACATAAGGGTTTTTTAACCATTTGGCTACGGAACCCTGAAATTCGTTCATCAAACCAAATGAAGCTACCTATTTCACCTAACTCTTAAGTTACAACTTAACTACTTGACCAAAGGCTTTGTACTTTCAATCTGAAGTTAGGTAAGTCGATATTTAAGTAGTACATACAGAAGCGCGACAGATCATACTTTTGATATTGTCCTTATGCCGTCCCCATAAGGTTTAAAATCAAAGTACAAGTGTTTACATAATAAACTTATGACTGTACATTAGTTATTAGGGGCCGAAGGTTCGCTTTGTATCTTAAACTGAAACTTATCATTTTACTCAATAGCTGTGCTTAACAAAACTTCTCTCTCGCTAACAAGTAATGAAAGTCATGAATTTGTCAATTGCTGAACCAATTTATTTTATTTATCTTCTGAATTTATATTTATGTAATTGTTTTTATATGTATATTATCTATATTATTAAATCTAAGTATACCTTCATATTTTAAATATAATTCTATGTAATTTAAATTGTATGTGCATGCATGATTGTATATTTAATAAATAGATAGATACACTTTATTGCACAGAAAATTTACAGAAATTGGTTTTACAGACATATTTAAGTACATTATGTTCTTATGGTGCCGTCTCCATTCGAAGGTTGGCGATCATTAAGGCTATTTGCATTCTGGACACCACCGCACGGAAGAGCGATCTAGTACTCTTGCCGTACCAATCCCGAAGATTTCTTAACCAATATATTCTTCTTCTACCAAGCCTTCTCCTGCCCTGGATTTTCCCTTGCATGATTAGTTGAAGAAGGTCATACACAAAAAATATAGTACAGTATAGGCGGTCTTATTGCTAGAGAGCAATCTCTTCCAGGCAACCTTTAGGTAGAGGAAATAGTAGACATCGAGAAATGGGTACAGCCGTGCAAAATGTAAATATGTAGATACCGTAATGTTATTTTTAATGCTTAAGTTATTGTTGTTTATTATGATTTCATTTTTTTCCAGAGTGTTAGTTAATATATCTTTGTACTAGAAAGAAAGAAAGAAATAAATTTAATGACCAAACTAAAAAAATATATATAACCTACTTAATTAACATGCACACATAATATTTTATGGTCAATTGGGTTCCACATTAGGGCATTATTTCTAACACCGCAACAGCACTGGTATTCTGGTAGAACCCAGTTGCTTGGAAAAATAACTTAAGGCCCAATACGAAGCAATTGACATTACCCGTTTCGCGGCGAACCGCGCGCCATCTATTGAACGCATTTGGCATTAGCTCGTGCTAGCGCAGCACGAGTGTGCGGTGCTAGTACGAGCTAATGCCATGTAGTACTAATACATACATGTCATGCTGTGCAGAGTAATTTTGATTTAGAGACAGCATTGCGTACGTATAATTTATTAAATCTTACTACTTTGTAATATTAGTAAGTACCAATAGATTATCAATTTTGTATTTTATTCGTTACATACATACAAACATATCGATGGTCCCAACGAATAAACGTTCAAACGAAAAACTACTACTTTTAAGGAAACCATAAAAACGTTTGAAATCACATTACTTTAATGTCGTAATGAATATTTAATGTATAATTATATTAAAGGTTAAAAATATTTCAGATCATATATTTTTTAAGAAAATAAAACTATCGATTATCTCAGTATTCAAGAAAAAACATATAATTTTATTATTCTAATGAATAATATGTGACTTGTTAACAGAAATGTATCACTGCACGTTTATTCGTGTCATAAATGAAGCATAAACAAGTGTAGTAAAACGATACACGATTCTACAAATTAGTAAAAGATAATAATTCTACATTAGGATAGCTGTATTAAAATTTTTGCGGTCTGTAATGAAGCATAACTAATAAAAGTAGCTTCCATTTTTACACGAATAATCGTGTCTTTTTTTTGTGTAGGAGTTATTACCTCTTTTGACGACCTCCGTGGCCGAGAGGCGAGCGTGCCGGACTTTGGCGTCGCGCCATCTCAGAGGTTCCGGGTTCGATCCCCGGTCGGGTCAATATGGGAAACGAACTTTTCTATATTGTCTCGGGTCTGGGTGTTGTGGTACCGTCATTGTTTCTGATTTCTGTAACACAAGTGCTTTAGCTACTTACCACAGAATCAGAGCAATGTATGTGATGTTGTCCAATATAATATATATATATATATATATATATTACCCAAAGGAAAGGTTGTGCTATAAAAGTCTTATGTTAAGTCCAAAATTTACAAAAAAAAAATGTGTAGGCGTATTATATGCCATAAAAACGAAAAAAAATTTTTGGGCAAGAGCTCTTGCACGTTTATTCGTTGGGGCCATCGATATATGGGGTGTAATTGAGCGTTTGCAGCGTGTATGCTAACCGACCTTTCAAAAGGTTGTGTACATTACGACGAGAGTAACCTGAAGTTTCGTCGACTATCTTGGGAAAGGATCGGTGGTGGCAAGACAAAGCTCACTACATGCAGTGGTTTCCTGACACAAACTAGCTTGGGGTGTTTTACAGTGAGGTTCGAAAGTTGATTAGCACGATCCCCTTTTCAAAAGCTCCTTTGAAACCATCGAATGGTGAAGAACTCAAAACAAAGGAGAAAGTGCTCGAGTAACGGATGGGACACTTCAACGCTCTACTCAACGTGCGCTGGTCTCTTGACTTTGAATGTGTTCTGTTGATATCTGAACTCCCCACTCTAGCTAAGCTGGATAAGCCGCTGACACTTGCTGAGATTGTTCTTGCGGTCAGTGAACAACTAAAATAGCGCGTGGTTGGCATCAACTTGATACCAGGAGAGCAACTACTTAAATCCGGTGGTGACGGGTTTCATTCGGCTATATGGAGCCTTTTTGTACTTTGTGGGAAAAAGACCAAGTCTTAGCATTTTTACAGTTTCTCGCATTGATCGATTGCACCTCTTACCGGGGTATTTTACTATTATCAGCCCCTGGGAAAATCTTTGCCAGAGTACTCCTAAAACACACCGAAGAGCACCTGCCAGAAACCCAATTTGGATTTTGGCCTGATCGGGGCACGTGCAAAGCTAATTTTTCAGTGCGTCATCTTCAAGAAAAGAGTTGACCTCGAGAAGGCTCTCGATGGCGTGCCCCGGAAAGCTCTCTAGATGGTGCTAGGGAAGCTATGATGCACGGAGCAGTTCTGTCAACGACGAATAGTCTGACTTTTTTCCCCGTCACCTGTGGTATGAAGCAAGGGTATGTACTAGCCTACACTATCCGCGCTGTATTTTGCATTGGATATCAGGGATGTCTCACGGACTTCTTCGAAAGGTTTTCGCATCCGGTTCCGCACTCAGGGCTTGCACGAACGTGTTACACACGCTATGATTAATGAGATCTTGTACGTAGATGACCTTTGTTTCGTGGCAGAATCCACAAAACGCTGCAGCAAATCATGTCGGATTTTCACCGTCTTGCCAAAAATTTGGTCTAAAAATAAGTATCAAAAAGAGGAATGGCTGTCGATGGACGTTAATGGTCGCGAGACACTGAAATGAAGACTTGGTGAGGACTAGTTGAAGTGGGTTGACAAATTCCGCTACCTGGGAGTACAATAACACCCAAGTGCAACCTCGATGCTGAAATTATAAGCAGAATTAGTGCTGCAGTCGCGGCATTCAGTTAGCTAAATTCAGAGGTCTTCTGCTCTCAAGACATCAAACTTGCTACCGACAGGTATACATGGCGATCATGATCGGTCAATTCCATCTCAGATGCCTACTGAAGATTATGATTGGCTTTTAGCCACATGCGACCACATTTTCTTAATTGGTGCATCGTACGAAAAATAACTTCACGTACATACTTTGAAATGATTGTACTTGTGAGTCTTACAAAATGTCGTTGTGAAAATTGCAAAAATTAAAAACTTTATTCTGTTTTCTCCATAGTGGGGGTAAGGTCCTGAGTGTATTAATTCTTACTAGACAACTCCAAGCGGTCAATCATACCCCTATGACAATGTATGACATTATTTGCCGTCTCTGTGTTTACATTTACTCTGTTCATTATTTTCCGATTCGGTTGTGATATTTCGTCGACGCGCGTTCAATACCGCGTAATGACATTTTCCCGTAAGTTCTAATTTAGATTGAAATAATATGAAATAACAGACCACTTTAATCTTTATGGCAAATGCTACTTACGCGGTATTGCACGCGCGTCGACGATTTGCATTTTTGAGTTTCTCACTTGCCTAGAAACGTATAAATGATCAGTTTGGCTATTGTAAATAAGTAAAACCGGCCAAAAGTGTGTCGGTCCACGCTCAGTGTAGGGTTCCGTAGTTTTCAAAGCATCACAATACTTAAGTATCCTTAAATTACAACTTTAGTTAAAAAAATATTTTTTCAAAAATTTCAAAAACGATTAAACCCATCAGGTTCAAAATAATTTTCCTAGAAAGCCTTTATGCAGTTCTATATTCCAGATTTTTTTCATACTTTTTGACTTATGGTTCAAAAGTTAGAGGGGGGGGGACACAATTTTATTTTATTTTGCAGCGATTATTTCCCAAAATATTAAAAATATAAAAAAAATGATCTTAGTAAACCCCTGTTCATTTTTAAATACCTGTCCAACGATATATCAAATGTTGGGATTGAAATAAAAAAAATCACACCCCAATTTACGTGTAGAGGGGGTACCCTAAAAAACATTTTTTTATTTTTTATTTTTGCACTTTGTTGACGTGATTAATATACATATTTGTACCAAATTTCATCTTTCTAGTGCAAACGGTTTCTGAGATTATCCTCGGACGGACAGACAGATAGACAGACATGGCGAAACTATAAGGGTTCCTAGTCGACTACGGGACCCTAAAAATGCAGCCTAAGCAGCCTTCCAACAAAAAAGTATTTTACAAAAAATATAATCTCAAAATGGAATTTGCGCAATTCGAGCTGCGTAAAGACTACGCATGTAAACCAATTTATTTACTATTTTCAAAATAGACAACTAACTGCCGTCACCTGTCAACACTACACATCGAAGCACCTGAACGGCAAACTTTCATATCTAAGAATTATGCAATTTAATCAGGCGTTTGTGTTTAAAATGAATTATTTTAATAACTAATAGATCGTATAAAAAACGAAGAAGGCGGCGACCTTTGGAATCACAATCCTAAAATTTTTTAGTAAAAATATTTTTTTCTAAATATATATTTACAGAGTTTTGGAAGAAAAATAATTTGAAGAAATCATTTTTGAACATTTTTTAAAAACGGTATAATTTTTATATATTCATTTATTTTAAAATTTCAAGAAGGCGGCGACCTTGTAAAATATCTGAATAAACGTACAAAAAGTGATTTAATGCTTAGAATTACTTGAGGTCATCGTTGTAGTGAACAGAAATACATGAAGTTTCGCTAATTCTCTTCGTATTGGGCCTTAAGTCCACTTAGCATTAAGTCCACCTGTTGTACTTATTTGTGCAATTTAATCTCATGCCGTGGCATATATATATATACTATAATTTATTTCTGTTACTGCACCCATAAACTAACTATCTGTATAAGGGTTGATTGCAAGATAATGCTCTTGCGTTTAGTCCACCTTCCACCACAAAGGTTGACCTTTTTGTGCAATACATTTTATTAAGAGAGGTAGAGCATAGCGATTTATCGCTCGAACTGGAGCAGCCCGACTGGCGAAATACCTCCACCTTATAGAAGACCGCAGCCAAATAACAATCACTTCTGTGTTGTTGTGTTCCTGCGTGTGAGTAAGGTTTCCAGAGCTCTTGGGGGGTGCTACGTTAGTAGCAGGGGTCAAGCCTTCAAGGTAATGGCGACAAGTCCAATAACAGATTTATTATGCTGCACTTGTCACCCTTAAGCTCATTAAGGACCTCATTACCACTTACAGGTGGGATGAGGTCAATCTTGAAGGAAAAATAAATTGTTAAACTGAAACTTACCAGTTTTCTCTATAGCCTTGTTCAATTAAGACAAGTAAACCCACAAATGCATTTAGATAGATACACTTTATTGCACAGAAAATTCAATTGGTTTTACAGACATATTTTAGTACAATATAGGCGGTCTTATTGCTAGAGAGCAATCTCTTCCAGACAACCTTTAGGTAGAGGAAATAGTAGACATCGAGAAACGGGTACAGCCGTGCAAAATGTTTGAGAAAAATACTAACAGAAAATATTCCATGCCCATGAAAACGTTTTTCATAAACGCAGGTACATGCTTATACAAAACTAGCTACGTCTCTACAGTCATTAGAACGGGGTGGGTTAACTAATGACTCTAGGAACTGAGAAAAACTTGGGTGAACTTTTGGGTAGAGTCTAAGTAGTGTTCCGAAGTGGGGTGATTTAGCTTGTACCGGGAGATAATGTTACAACTATTTCTTATTGTTCGATTTTATTATTTTTATAGTACTACTAGCTGTGCCCGCGACTTCGTTCGCGTGGACTACATCCTTTCATGGTCGGTTTTACCCCTTTCTCCCCTAATATTTGAAACAAAAAGTAGTCTATATATTAATCCAAGTTTCGATCTATAGTTTTGCCAAATTTCATATCTCTAATTTAAAAAATAAACATTTTTCCATATAAACTTTCAAAGGTGGTATTACCCCCTTCCCCCCCTTATTTTCTAATAAAAAGTAGCCCTTGTCCGTTCTTGAGATTCAACGTATACCTATACCAAATTTCATTAAAATCCGTTCAGCCATTTAGGCGTGAAAGAGTAACAGACAGACAGAAAGACAGACAGACAGAAGAACCCTTGACAGCTTAACATATAAATAAAAAATAAAAAATGTTTATTGTCTTTCTCCTTAAACTACAACATTTCTACTTAAACTATTACGCTCCACAGGAAGACAAAAGGAAGTGGTTCAGCTGATGCAGACACGGAGCCGATCTCCCTGTCTGCGCTGGTCTTCAACCCTTCCAGGAGCTCTAAGATGTAGTTTGAGAACATGGGGTAGTGCTGGCTGGCTAACTTAATATAATACAAATAGCTTTTAATACAAATTGCAAAATTAAAAAAAAAAACAAAATGTTAAAACTATGGCGCGTGTAAATATATGCACGTGTGATTGTTTAATCTACATATGTGTGTGCGCGAGCGTGTATGTGTGTGTACGAGCGTGTATGTATGTGTGTGATTATATGTATTTATTATACATTTATGTTATGTTATTTGTATTTATAAGTTTATGTATGTTTTTCATGTTATGATACTATGAATATAATTTCAAAAATAAATTCCCATTTAGCTTCATTTACTATTTCCTTTGCTAGGTTTTTTAGGTTGTCTGAAAAAGATCGCACCTAGCAGTAAGACCGCCTAAATTGTACTATCATTTGTTTGTAAAAGTAGCTTGATTAAAGTTTTGTGCAATTATCAGATGACTTCCGTGACCGAGTGGTGAGTGGGCATCGCGCCATCTATGAAGCTCCGGGTTCGATCCCCGATCGGGTCAATATAGGAAACGAACTTTTCTATTGTCTCGGGTCTGGGTGTCGTGGTACCGTCGTTGTTTCTTATTGCAACTGCAACACAAGTACTTAAGCTACTTACCACAGAATCAGAGCAATGTATGTGATGTTGTCAAATATTTATTATTATTATGGATGAAAGGATGTAGTCCTTTCATGGTCGGTTTTACCCCTTTCTCCCCGAGCTATATTTGTGCCAAATTTCATATCTCTAACTTCAAAAATAAATATTTTTCCATATAAACTTTCAAAGGTGGTATTAGCCCCACCCTCCCTTATTTTCTAATAAAAAGTAGCCTATGTCCGTTCTTGAGATTCAACGTATACCTATACCAAATGTCATCAAAATCCGTTCAGCCGTTAGGCGTGAAAGAGTAACAGACGGACAGACAGACAGACAGACAGACAGACAGAGTTACTTTCGCATTTATAATATTAGTATGGATATCTATCTATTAAAAATTGTAAACATGTATTTCTAACTATATATATAATTCTTACTAATTTATCTCTCTATTTTTTCAGGTAAGTAAATATCAAAGCTTAGAAGATAAAGAATGAGATCGTCACTCCGTAAGTTAATTTATACAAAAACACATAATTATTTAAAAAACAGTCAAGTGTGAGTCGGGCTCGCTCATGATGCGGTCCGTACCATTAACTTGGTAACAAAAGTAGCTACAAACAAACAAACGTCAGACTACATACTCTGGACTTTGCACCGCCCTTATCTAGTGAGCTTGATTCAATATCACTTGTAGGTTAGTGTCAAATTCAAATTCAATATTTGTTTATTCAAGTAGGTTACATATAATAACACTTTCGAATCGTCTTCTACTTCCGGTTCGGAACCTATATCTACCGAGAAGACACCGGTAAGAAACTCAGGAGATCAGTTACAGTGCCAGTATCTAACTTATAGCTATGTGTAGAACACTTTGGACCAAGTCATATAGTTTTATTTTGATGAGTGAACAAAGGCATTAAGTTATTTTAATAGGTAAACTGGAGCAGACCAGTCCCCAAAGGTGGCACCTGTTCACAAGCATGACGTATGTGCCAACCAACGCTTCACTCAACCATATTGAAGGGAATGTAACGACCCGCCACATAGCGCCACCACCCCAGTGACGTTTAAGTGAGCATGACTACTGTACCTGGACATGCTGTTGACTGTATCTATTTTTACTGCTCAATTTAACATCGAACAAAAAGCAGTAAAAAAATCACTTTTTCTGTATGAAAACTATCTAAATATATTTTTATTTTAAATAAAAAATCTATTACTTTTTGATTTAATCAAATTTTATTTTGCAAACAGAAATGTTGGATGTTACCTATACGAATTATTTTTTTTCACATACTCTAATATTTTATATCAAATCTCTAAATCATTTCACTTTCACGCCTAAACCTGAACCATTTTTCATGAAATTTGGTATAGGCATACGTTGAACATCTAGAACGGACATACTTTTTGTTTTCAAAATGAGGAATGATGAAGGTAATACCGCCCTTGAAAGTTTTTAATAGGAAAATGTTTATTTTTTAAGTTAGATATATGAAATTTGGCACAAATATAGATTGAAACTTGTATTAAAATCTGAAGAATTTTTTGTTTCGAATAGATAGATAGATATACTTTATTGCACAAAGACTACAGAAATAGGTTTTACAGATTAATTACAGTACAATTTAGGCGGTCTTATCTCTTCCAGACAACCTTAAGGTAGAGGAAATAGTAGATCGCGAGAAATGGGTACTGCCGTGCAACATAAATACAGTTAATACGAATATAAGGGGAAAGAGTGGTAAAACCGACTATGAGTGTATGTAGTTCACGCGAACGAAGTCGCGGGCACAGCTTTAAGAAGTTGTTACTTTATCTCCCAGTACAAGCTAAATCGTCCCACTTCGGAACACTACTAAGACTCTACCCAAAAGTTCACACAAGTTTTTCTCTCCAGTTTCAAGAGTTATTAGTTAACTCATTCTTGTAATGATTGTAGAGATGTAGCTAGTTTTGTATATAAAATGTATGTAGAGCTGGTGGGTATATGAAAGCGTTTACAAGTTTAAGCGTTTTTTATATATTGCACGGATTTTTTCGATGACAAGAAATTACACTGTTTCCTCTACTTAAAGGTTGTCTAGAGGAGCTTCAAGGGATAAAACCTGCTCATTTTACTACATCACTATAATTTGTTTGTTAAACCAAATTTCTGTAAAGTTTTGTAGTAAAGTAAATCCATCTATCAATATCATTTGTTTATCTATACTAATATTATAAAGAGGAAAGATTTGTACCTATTTTTGTATGTTTGTAATGAATAGGTTCAAAAAGTATTGTAAGTAAGTAAAAAAATCTTTCACCAATAGAATGCTACATTGTTCCAATTTGACAGAGGCTACAAAATTAGGGATCCTTGGTAAAATATGAAAAAATCAACAGAAAAGCGGGAAATATTCTCTAAGGCGAAACGAAGTTCGCCGGGACCGCTGGTCTTTTATATAATAGTACAAAACGTTATATATATTTTTATCAAAAGCTATTATTTAAATTACATGCTGTACAAGTTTTAAGTTACCGACTTTTAAATGCACATAATATTAAAAGTACTTCAATTGATTAGTATTATTACCGTATTGCTTGTGATTGCTTACGAAAAAATACATTAAAATTTTGTTGCGTCGATTTAAAAATCTTAGCATAGGTACTTATGAATAGACAGCTTTTCCTTATAAGTTCATCAAATTTTACGAAATAAGAGGATCCACCACGTTGGGCGCCATAAATTTTGTTCCACCACGTTGGGCGTCATAAAAACCCCAATACTGAGCCTATTTTGGTAGTTAAAATAACGTTGTTATGTATTTCAACAAGTGTTACTGATGCAGTTTGTATAATCGAATGAGCATATATCGAGTATGTGTTTAAAATTAAAAGTGTTAATTTTTTATTGTTCCAAAACTACTGATGGCCTGGTTTGGAGGTCCAAGATTCGTTTCCCATTTAAACCCATGCTTATATTATAATGCGAAAGTAACTCTGTCTGTTTGTCTGTCCAGCATTTACGCCTAGACCACTGTCTAAAGAACAGACATAGGCTAGTTTTTGTTTTGAAAATAATGGGGATACCACCCTATGGAAAATTTATATTTTTTTAAGTTTGAGATATGAAATTTGGCACAAGCATAGTTTGAAACTTGGGTAAAAACATTAACTACTTTTTGTTTTGAATATTAGGAAGGAGTAAAACCGACCGTTAAAGTGTTGTACACGCGAACGAAGTCGCGGGCACAGCTAGTAAATATGATAAAAATAGAATTATTAGAGGATCAACGTAAAAGTTATATAAATTGCCTTCCTTGCATCCTACAGTTACCAATGAAAATAATACAAAAATCTCGAAACACTTTTGCTCTAATGATGGGAAAAGTATATAATGCCAAATTCGTGATTATTATATAAATAAAGGGTTAAGTAGTATAGTGAAGTTCAACAGTGAGGGATAAACCAAATAAGCCTTTAAGAGACAGCATTTAAACGTGTATTGAGTGTCAAGCCACTTGTCCACTTACAACTTGCTTCAGACCTGATTGTGCATTGAAATGAGCTTAAACTGTATATTTGCCTCCACAGAATCCATTCAAGAGATGTAGGACATAGCGATTTATTTCTCGAACTGGAGCAGCCTGACTGGTGAAATACCTCCACCTTACAGAATACCGCAGCCAAATAACAATCACTCCGGTGTTGTTGTGTTCCTGCGTGTGAGTAAGGTTTCCAGAGCTCCTGGGGGTTGCTACATTTGTAGTAGGGGTCAAGCCCTCAAGGTAAGGGCGACAAGTCCAGTAACAGATTTATCTTCTACTTGTCGACCTTAAGCTAGGACCTCATTACCACTTAACATCAGATGGGATGAGGACAATCTTGGAGTGGAATCCTTAAAGAAAGCTATATAGCACTGAACAACAGTGTTCCATCATGAAGTGGCATCAATTCTCACGTTACGTGACAATAGGAAGGCTATGCAAAACAAGCTTTCCATTTAATACAAAAAGAAAAAGAAGAAAAAATCTCTTAAATTAATTAAAAAAGCATTTTTTTTCTTAAAATCAACAGGTATTAAATTACAAAAACCAATCAGGAGTGCGAGTTTCCAAACCAACTGTGGCTTCGTCACGTACCTGTGTTGATGTTATAACGTTTTGTATAGACTAGCCGGCCAGATCGCGTAGACCTCTAGCTGTGAGGCTAATTTTTCCGTTAATGCCTCAAAATGCCTCGGTCCAGAGCGGTGCGGGAGGCCTTCTCTAATTGGCTGCTTGATCACAATTTCGCCAAAGAGCATGCGCGTTGCAATCCCGGAGCTTAGTCGAGGAACACCGGCGTCCCGCCACGACGCCTGACGCGTACCGAATTCGAAAATTCAAATTCGGATTCCTTTTTCCTTTTAAAAATAACGTTTTAACTGCCAGTGCTGCTTTCTGACACATGCAATCGGTATAAATCGCGGGTTTTTTTCAAGTGAGACTTATTAGTGTTGTACTTTTTAAGAGTGTTGGTATTTTTTTTTATTAAAAAACGACTATTTTTTTATTAGTTTAGAAGGTTTGTTTATTAACTATTTTCGTGTTTGTTTTGCTATGAAAGCGTAGGAAGTAGGTCGTTTACCTGTTGCGATACGAGATAGTACGGCGTAGGCGAAGCGTAGTGGGCGATCAATTTTGAGGCAGCACAGTGAACACCTCTTTGCCTCGTTTCATGTTTAGGTGTTTAGTACAAAGCTCAATGCGCTTTTCGGGTAAAAGCTTAAATTGTTTGCGTTTTAAAAATATGATTTCTCACCTTATTACCATAACATTATTTGCATTTTTTTTTCTTAAAAAGATAATAGAAATATCCACCATGACAATAAGCACCAAACTGTTTAGTAATGCTAATATAAATTATTAAAAACAAAATTGATTAGTTAGGTAGAGATATAAAAAATATAATTTTATTATTTAAATTTAATTTATATATTTTTTTATTTTATTGCCTGCCAATTCTAATTTAAAAAAGCGAAAGCTAGTAAAACCTTGTTTTAATTATTATTTTCCAGTAAGTTGTAAAAAATTCTTGGTTTTCGAAAATCAAACATTTTTTAACTAAATAAAAACGAATTAAATTAATATATGAATTAGCTCCATGTAATTTGTTCATAAAAAAGGCACTAAGTAGAATGATAAAATATAAAATGATTCCTTAGTACGAAGTAACGTATTATGTTGTTTCTAATTCAATTCTGTATACGAGAGAGAGGATTAAATTCTACTATTTTCAAGCTAAACCGTATTTGTATGTTACGCTCCTAAAATGTTAAACGAAATAGTTGTAAAGTTAATAGAGATATTAGCTGACTAGTTAACTGAAATATTTTAAAATACGTTCGAACACGAATCCTTAGTGTATTTTTAACAAATGATAACATACTATGCCGTCACAATTTAATTAATCAACACACAGAATATTTAATAGTTTCGGAGCATTCTAAAATAAAGCTTTAAAGGTTTCAAAAAACAATATGGCTGATGTGTCATCCCTACTAATATTTTAAAGGCGAAAGTAACTCTGTCTGTCTGTCTGTCTCTCTGTGTGTCTGTTACGCTTTCCTGCTTAAACCATACAACCGATTTTGATGAAATTTGGTATTGGTATACGTTGAATCTCAAGAACGGACATAGGCTACTTTTAATTAGAAAATAAAGGGGGGAGGGGGACCTTTGAAAGTTTATATGGAAAAATGTTTATTTTTGAAGTTAGAGATATGATATTTGGTACAAATATAGCTCGAAACTTGGATTAAAATATAGACTACTTTTTGTTTCGAATATTAGGGGAGAAAAGGGTAAAACCGACCATGAAAGGAAGTAGTCCACGCGAACGAAGTCGCGGGCACAGCTAGTTACTTTATATAAATGGTGTAAAAAATCTAATTGGTCTACAAAGAGTAGACACAATTATTATGATACCGGTAATTTATTACATAAACAAAACAAATAAACTTAAGATAACACTAGGTTACAAAAAATTCAAACTAAAATTAATAAAAAGAAATTATTTTAAGTAAACAAAGAAGGTCCCTGTGGTAAGGTACCCAAAATGCTGGCTGCATTACCTCGCTGAATGGCGATTGAAAGACGCTGGGCGAGGTGATATGATACCTATTTGGTGCAAAACTAATGGAAGCTATTGCTATTATTTATCATGTCATGGTATTTATGTTTCCTGTTAATATTTTCTCAATAAATATTTTGCACGGTTTCTCGATATCTACTATTTCCTCTACAAAAGGTTGCCTGGAAGAGATTGCTTTCTAGCAATAAGATCGCCTAAATTGTACTTGATTATGTATGTAAAACAAATTTCTGTAAATTTGTATGTGCAATAAAGTATATATATATCTATATATTGCGTATGAAACATCCGCTAGATGACAACACGTAGTGAGGTCTAACTGTTTCAATTATTTATTAAACAAAACAAATAAGTTTTAAAAATAGTCCCACAAAACTGTACACACAGTTTGTCTGCGGGATCAGAGTTTAATATAAATATTAACATAATTATGCCAAAAAGGCTTTCAGGATTGGTGATCTTTGACATATCTGTCAACGTCATTTAATAATAACCAATCACGTAGTTGGAAACTTACGTGTCGCCATCTAGCGGAATTTTACGCGATAGCTGTCTTTGCCTGAATTTTGCTTATCAAAATGACAGGCTTGAAACTTGAGAGACCAATCAGGAAGAATAGAAATAATGACGCGGTCTATTTCAAAACCTCGTGTCTCTCTTAACACTTGACATTGGCGGAATCACTGCGTTGTTTTTAAACGCGAGACAGGGTCCATTAAAAAAAAATCAACACGTATAAACGTTAAAACATAGAATTTAAGTGGTTAGCAAATAACTTTGAAACATATCGTTTGAATAACCTATTCAAAAACACGCTGGCTGTCGAAACCATACTGTTTTTTTATATTGCACTCCAAGATTGACCTCATCCCACCTGATGTTGAGTGGTAATAAGGTCCTAGCTTAAGGGTGACAAGTATAGCATAATAAATCTGTTACTGGACTTCGCCCTTACCTTGAAGGCTTGCGACTAATGTAGCACCCCCCAGGAGCTCTGGAAACCTTACTCACACGCAGGAACACAACAACACCAAAGTGATTGTTATTTGGCTGCGGTCTTCTGTAAGGTGGAGGTATTTCACCATTCGGGCTGCTCGAGTTCGAGCGGTAAATCGCTTTGCCCTACCTCTCTTTATCATATGTTTATGATAAAATGCGGTATTCGAACCCGTGACCACCACAGTTTGATATCAGTTCGATACTAGAAATGCTATTTAAACTCAAAATCAAAGTCAACGTCAAATTCTATATTAAATAGGTTACATATAACACTTTTGAATCGTTATTGAAAATAATGTAACTTGAATCTACTGCCGGTTTCGAACCTATATCTTCTGAGAAGATATCGGAAATTTTATAGGGAATGTGACTAAAAATTATCAACAATACTATTGTAACTCACTCAACCCAAGGCTAAAAAGAATTAAACCATTTAACAAATATTTGGAGTATTGACGGGCAAACAGAAAGGATATTGTGTCTCAATGTTGACAACCTCTGACGAGCTTGGGTAAGAGAATTGGGGCGTTTTAGGGTTCCGTAGAAAATAAAGTAACTAATCATTCCAGTTACCAAATTTGAACTAAATTCGCTCAATAGTTTTTACGCAAAATATAATAAACAATAAAATATTACCTTTATAATATTGGTAGGATTCAGTACCTTCACTTTAATATGGAAGAAGAGTTAAATTACCTCTACAAAACGATGGGCTTCGAAATATCGATTGCGTTTACTTTCGTATGGCTCTAAAACAGCAGTTTGCTCTGGTAGACCTTTAAGATCAACATTCCGAACACGGCGGTAGAATTCTTAACTTCTGCTGACGATTCATAAGTGCTTTTGTAAAGCTTACATGAATAAAGTATTTTTTCTATTTCTATTTCTATAGCTGAGCTATTGGCATTTTATATCTCTGCGACACGCGTCAAGTCTCGTGCGTGCGCTTGTGTTAGTAATAGCTTTAAATTGATACTTTTATCTTTTATTTTAATTTTGGAATGTATCAGCAATAGTATGTTAGTATTTTGGTAGATATATATAAACGTATTGTCAAGCTATCTAACCCTAAAAGTCCACCACGTTGGGCGCCATTCTAATTTTTTAGCTAAGCGTGTTTCTTTTTTTATAAAAATGTTAAATGTACCAGCAAGTACGTGTGTGTTGATAAGCGTATTCTGTATCTATCTATGTATCTATTCAAATAAACGTATTCTTAATCTATCAAACTAATCTAAAAAGTCCACCACGTTGGGTGCCATTAATTTTTTATTGTTATAAATGTATCGTTCATGTATGTAATGTTTGCAAGATAATCATACGGCGACAAAACGTTTCAATTTAAGCAGACGACTCACGCTTGGATTTTTTTATTAATCACAGAAAATGTTGACGAGGCCCGCCAGGCGTCAACCTCTAGGGAAAGTGGGGAATGTAGATAAATGTTTACGAATTCTGTTTACCTGAGGTTTTTTGTATTATTTGTGTTGCGGTATTTTTATTCAGCAGTGTGACATAAGTAAATGGAAGGTACACACGTTCTGCTCAGTTTTGGAAGGGTGACCGTTTCTGTAGGTCTTCGTGATAGTAATCTCATGAAATATATTTCAATTATACTTGTTAAAAATATTTATAAATAAAGAGCAAATTGCAATTATTGAAACAATTTAAATTTGAGCTGATTTTAATTACTTTAAAAACGAATGAACCAAACGAGCCCAGAATTGGCTACTTGACAGTGTTAACAATAAAATATGAAAAGTGTTAGATATGTTAGCTTATTAGTAAAGTAATAATTTTAAATTTTTATTTTATAATTAAAAGCATAGTTAGTATTTTAATTTTGCAAAATAAATTTTACTTTTTTTATCTGTGGAACAAAAGAACCGAAACGGAAACCACCATTGCAATTCGGAAATGACAGCTGTCGGCGAAAATTATTTATTTTAATGTGGCGAAACAATGATTATTTTACCGATTCAATTGAATTATTGTGTCTTTAATCGTATTAAGAATTTATTGAAACATTTTCCGTTTATCTAAATGAAGTCGTTCCTATGCGTATCGGTTCGTTGTCTACAACGTTGACGTCATAATTTCAACAGTGACATGACTTGGCGTTTTAGCGCGCTTTTTAAATGTGTTACACAAAATCTTATTTTTCTCTGGTTATTTAGATTATTTCCAGATAAATCGAATCGCTTGGGATATAAAATGAAGGGGCGCACATTTTACAATACTTTTTCAAAAACTGTCAAGTAGCCAATTGTTAATTTTGATACGTAAACGATAATGACGAGTTAATTTTAACATCAATTTAATTTGAAGCCAATGAGTGTATTATCATTGTGAAATTTGCTGATTTCTTGTATGTCGTTTGCAAAAACAAATTAATCAGTCAATGTCAGTTCAATTGAACTGTACCAACGTAATTAGCTTAAGAACTTCTGTTATGGATACTAGAACCAATGGTGGTACCACAACAGGCTTTACCCTTTTTTTTGTGACGGGGGGAAATGCTTTGACGCACCGTACCGTCACCTGAGAGAGATGACGGAGTGTGTGGCACTCGCCGCCCTTCAAAGGGCAGGACTACCCACTAAACCCCCGCGTTGGACCTCATCGCCTTTTGGTGGTGTTGTGGAAAATCGGGTCAACCTGTCTTCTCGACATGATCAACATTCCGAACACGGCGGTAGAATACTTTATTTGTACTGACGATTCAAAAGTACTTTTGTAAAGCTTACATGAATAAAGACGTTTTCTATTCTATTCTGACCAAGAACAACACCACAGTCACCAGGCTTTACCCTAATGTCGTTGAAGTTTCACTTGTACGCATGAAGAGTTTTACTTCAACTATTCTTATACGCACTGCTAAGGAGTGGTATTTGCTCCTTTTTTGTCGGGGAGAAATGCATTGACGCACCGTACCGTCACCCGAGGGAGGTTATGGCTTGTGGGGGACTCCCTACACTAACAAGAGCAGGAGTACCCACAAAAAAACCCCGGTGGACCTCATTGCCTTGATGGTGATGCCGTGGGAACAGAAGACCTACCACAGCATCACTAGCGGAATATCCGCTAAGTAGTTACGTCATCTACCCAGAATGGTTTGGGGAAGGGGAATTCGCTCCCTGCGTCTGCATTTTACACAAAATATTCACAGTCCTCTTACACAAGCTTTTTTATACACACCCATCTACATACATACACACACACGATCATACACACATACATACTTTCATGTTTATAGTATAAGTATGTATTCTGGTACCACCGTTAATTCTGGTTTCCGCTTGAGTAATTTATCCTCTAACACAAAATGACAGGAGAGTTATAAGTTTGACATGCCTAGGTTTGTCTGCAGCGGATGCGCACTGATTTTGTTTTTTTTATTTAAAGCTGTATAAGCCGGGAGCGTTCTTAGCTATATTCGATATAAATCGTTCTAAAATGGCCGCCGCCACATAATTTCGGTATAATGGATTAATGAACTATAATTACAATTTAACGCGTTCTATGCTCTTACAGTAGGTATATTGGAAAGCAACCACAACACGATATGTACACACACTCAATCTGAGTCACTTATCAGACAAAAAGTAATAGAAAAATAGTAAATTTGAGAGAGGCAGGGCAAAGCGATTTATCACTCGAACTGGAGCAGCCCGACTGGTGAAATACCTCCACCTTACAGAAGACCGCAGCCAAATAACATCACTCCGGTGTTGTTGTGTTCCTGCGTGTGAGTAAGGTTTCCAGAGCTCTTGGGGGGTGCTACCTTAGTAGCAGGGGTCAAGCCTTCAAGGTAGGGGCGACAAGTATAGTAACAGTTTTACTATGCTATACTTTTCGCCCTTAAGCTAGGAACTCATTACCACTTAACATCAGGTGAGATGAGGTCAATCTTGGCGTGCATTATAAAAAAAAAAGAGTAATATAAAACATATTGCCATAGAAAAACCATTGCCAAAAAGGCTCTGGAGGTCGGATCATAACAATCACTAACATTCGGATAACATAGTTTGACAGAACTGACTGAATATAAGTATTAAATAAAAGTTTTTGACATTTATATAAACAGGACTAAATTTATACCCAAAATCCACTTATATCGAAATAAGAAGAAGAAGAAAATTACCAATTAAATATCCAAAATGGCGATGCGAAATGTGTGATTTTTTTATCGATATATAGCACTATCGATATTTTTCGATTGTTTAATCGGCGTCACTAGTCTCCAAGCATCCTCTTCAGAGGTTGTCAACATTTCGATGCCATTTGCCTCTTGTTTGCCAGCCAATACTCCAGATATTTGTTGAATTATATTTATTTTGTGGATTTGACGAGTGAGTCATGAATAATTGTAATTGTTGTTGTTGAAATACGAGTATGTTTTCGATACGTTCGATTGGGCGCTTTTGCTGACTTGAGTTGACGTTTTTTGATTAAAAAATCCTACTACTATTATAAAGGCGAAAGTTTGTAAGTATGGATGTATGGATGTTTGTTACTCTTTCACGCAAAAACTACAGAACGGATTTGGATACAATTTGGTAGGAAGACAGATGACATACTAGATTAACATATAGGATACTTTTTATCCCGAAATAACGCGGGCGAAGTCGCGGGCAACAGCTAGTAATTAATAAATAAATAAAATAAATATTGGACAACATCACATACATTGCTTTGATTCTGTGGTAAGTAGCTTAAGCACTTGTGTTACAGGAATCAGAAACAATGACGGTACCACAACACCCAGACCCGATACAATACAGAAAAGTTCGTTTCCCATATTGACCCGACCGTATTAGTACCCGAATCCAATATTTTACGATTTGTAATTTGTCAAAAATTACTATCCGTTTTTCTATGAGTCGATAATTCTAATCTTAAATTTACTCTCCATGTCACCATCAGTCGTCCGTCAGTCGTTTTTAGCTTACGCCTCGTATAATTTATTACTTTCCGTGACTAGTACCGATCGGTTATCAAATATTGACGACCTCCGTAGCCGAGAGGCGAGCGGGCCTGACTTTAGCGAGCGCCATCTCTGAGGTTCCGGGTTCGATCCCCGGTCGGGTCAATATGGGAAACGAACTTTTCCATATTGTCTCGGGTCTGGGTGTTGTGGTACCGTCGTTGTTTCTGATTACTGTAACACAAGTGCTTAAGCTACTTACCACAGAATCAGAGCAATGTATGTGATGTTGTCCAATATTGATTTATTTATTTATTTATTGCAACCGGGCATAAGTCAATAAAGCAATGTGAGGGTAAAATAATCATAAAATTCTATTACATTAAAAAAGGTATATTTGTTTTGATATTAAAAATATAGCGTTACATTAAGGAATTTTAAAAATATCAAAAAACACAAAACTTATCCCTCTATCATCTACTATTTCCTCTACCTTAAGGTTGTCTGGAAGAGATAGCTTTCTAGCGATAAGACCGCCTAAATTGTACTATAATTATTCTGTAAAACCTATTTCTGTAAAGATTTTGTGCAATAAAGTATATCTATCTATCTATCTACTAGCGTCTCGGCCCGACTTCGCTCGCGTACTATCCCACGCGTTTTTTCGCGTTTTTTCCACATATTTCTTTCATTCTTTCTTTCTTTCTAATTGCAAAGTACAGATATATTTTATTACTTTTGCATGCAATTCATAAAGTTGTATTATAATTTTTTTTATTTTTTTGGAAGTATATTTTATTCATTAAAGATACAATGAGAAGTATAATGATATAATTAACTTATGGGAATATAATTACTTAGATACTAACCACTAAAATTTACAACTACTTAAAATACGAATAACATATAAAAAATCACAATAACTAATTATTTTTTTTATATATATTGCACTTCAAGATTGACCTCATCCCACCTGATGTTAAGTGGTAATGAGGTCCTAGCTTAAGGGTGACAAGTACAGCATAATAAATATGTTACCATACTTGTCAACCCTACCTTGAAAGCTTGACCCCTGCTACTAATGTAGCACCCCCCAAAGGTGGTATTACCCCCCTCCCCCCCTTATTTTCTAATAAAAAGTAGCCTATGTCCGTTCTTGAGATTCATCGTATACCTATACCAAATTTCATCAAAATCGGTTAAGAGGTTTAAGCAGGAAAGCGTAACAGACACACAGACAGACAGAGTTACTTTCGCATTTATAATATTAGTAGGGATTTCATTTAATACAGTTACGTATGCCATTAAACATTGAAATATTTTCATTTCACCGCAACCAATACTTTTTGAAATTACCTAGATTTAATAATGCATTAATAAAGATGACTGTGTAGCTGAAATATCGCAACATTTTCATTGTTATTTTAAGTAAACGATATAGCAACAAATATTTTAAGTGTCATTAAAAAATTTGTATCAAAAATTTCCTAAGCGGAAATATTAACAACACTTTCCGACCGATGTAAAAATAAGTCACTACCCTCAAAATTTTATGATATTTCATTTTATTCTTTATTGCGCATAAAATTTAAGTATCGTTAAGAGTCTTCATAAAATGCGCCTTTTAAAATTGAACTTTGATCATTATTATATGGATGAGCAATTTTGTATGACGAAGTTTAAAGTGGATATAAGCTGCGAAAAGTATGGCGGTTATTACAAGCAAAATGAGTTTTATCGTTCTTAAAATATGGAAAATTAATCTCGTTACCCACTGATTTAAAAGAAGCTAACTTAAATACAATTCTGTAAGATAGGTAGGGCATAGCGATTCATTGCTAGAACTGGAGAAGCTCAACAGATGAAATACCTCCACCTTACAGAAGACCGCATCTAAATAACAATCACTTCTGTGTGGTTGTGTTCCTGCGTGTATGTAAGGTTTCCAGAGCTCCTGGGGTATGCTACGTTAGAAGCAGGGGTCAAGCCTGCAAGTAAAAGTTCAGTAAAAGCTTCATTATGCCGTACTTGTCGCCTTTAAGCTAGGACCTCATTACCACTTAACATCAGGTGGGATGAGGTCAATCTGGATATGCAAAAAATAAAACTTGTGGTCACGAGCTGACAAAGAGTCAGGTTATTGCAACCTAACCGAAACGTCGGGCAGTAAGTAGTTCATATTAACTACTAAATAAAAATGGTGGCGCGTTTTGACCCGTTGAATTATTTTAAATGTATAAAGTAGTAGTATTTTTTGTTAATATGCATTTGAAAAGGAACATTTTAATGTTTGATAACCACCTCCGTTTATATCATTTCTTAGAAAATGATTACTCAATACTTTAATTGTTAGAGATCAATTTTACTACGTGACAAACATTGAAGATACTAAAAACCGTAAACATTTTTTTGTTATTATTTTGTTTTTTTTTATATTAAATTTACCAAGATTTTTATATTTATTCCTTTTTTTTTGTAAATCTTTTTTTCATGTTTCGTTTTCAGAAGTCGTAAACCTTTTTCGGTTAAAAACTTTGATAAACTCAGTGAGTGTGTCAGTGTATCAACCAGTGAGCTCCGTGTGTAACTATGTAAAATTGTTTAAATGTCGGACGGTCCGTCACGGCTCCCCTCGTTGATGTCGTCAAAATGCAAATCGCACGAAATGTGGGCTGCCATGACTCGGTCCATTGAGATACTCGTCGCATTCTTCGAGTACTATGCGCAAAGGTAAGTCATACACACACACATTCAAACTTTTTTTTTCTCTCTCTCTCTCTCTCTCTCTCTCTATTTCTCTTTCTCTCTCCCCCACAGATGCGCAAACACCAATGTACACACAAACACACACACGCTCTCTCTTTCTATTTCTTTTTTTTTCTCTCTCTCTCTCTCTCTTTATTTCTCTTTCTCTCCCCCCCACAGATGCGCAAACACCAATGTACACACAAACACACACACGCTCTCTCTTTCTATTTCTTTTTTTCTCTCTCTCTCTCTCTTTATTTCTCTTTCTCTCCCCCCCACAGATGCGCAAACACCAATGTACACACAAACACACACACGCTCTCTATTTCTATTTCTTTTTCTCTCTCTCTCTCTCCCTCTCTCTCTCTCTCTCTCTCTATTTCTCTTTCTCTCTCCCCTAACAGATGCGCAAACACCAATGTACACACAAACACACACACGCTCTCTCTTTCTATCTCTTTTTTTTCTCTTTCTCTATTCCTCACCTACTCACAAACACATAATGAGAGAGAGATATAATAAGACTTTACTTTAATGGTAACAGGTATGATAATTTTAATGTTGCTTTTCATCAAAGTGGCCTCCAACAATATAATATACCCAGTTTGCTTCAAGGGTGTCACCTTGGCCTCAAAGACGATAAAGGTTATCAAGTTCCGGAAAAAAATGCTTGTCTGCAAAGTCGGTTTACGAAGCCGATCATGCCTCTTTCTCGTTCGTGCCACTCTCGCTTGCGGAACGCGACAACGAGCGTAACGGGACAATGGCGTCTTCTCTTTCGTGCAGGCAGCCCGTAGTGTCGAGTTATTAGACGTTATCACGTCAAAACTGATAGTGGCAAAGAGTTGGTTCATGAACAACTCTGTGCCTTGTCACATTAAGTCACTGTCTATCTGACTTGTTTAGTTATGCGCAGATTTAGTATGACAAGGTACTGAGGTGTATACGAACTAATGATGCTGGTTGTACGACTTATGCTCTGTTCCAATATTTGAAAAACGATCCGTTTTAGTTACGGATAGTAATTAATTATACGAGGCGTAAGCTTAAAACGACTGACGGATAACTGATGACAGCTGATATGGAAAGTAAATTAGAAATTAGAATTTACTAATCTCTCTCTCGTAGAAACACGGATTGCCATTTTTGACACGTTACGAATCGTAAAATATTGGAACCGGGCATCAGGTACTTTTTCAAGAGCTTAATGCAAAGCCAGGTTCAGTCTCTAGTTTCACAGTTTCGTATCACAGCTTTCAATCAAGTAGAAGCCTGATAGCGGAGCTTTCAGTAAATATTTGCGCACTCAATATTGTCTAGTGAATAAATATTACGTTATCTGTCCGATTAGATTATTCGCTCCACGCTAGTAATTAAGACATGGATTTGATTTCAAACTAGCTATGCCTGCGACTTCGTCCAAATTGTTATACAAACGTGTATATATATTTTATCTCATTAAGATCAAACAATTACGTAGGAGGTTAATAGTGCCGGAAAGTTTGCGCAATATACATGTGCACTCTCTCTTTCTTCACTCTTAAGCCATTCCCTACCTACGCTCGGACTGGAGCAGCCCAACTGGTGAAATACCTCCACCTTACAGAAGACCGCAGCGCAATAACAATCATTTCGGTGTTATTGGTAAGGTTTCCAGAGCTCCTAGCGGGTGCTATATTTGTAGCAGGAGTCAAGCCTTTTAAAGTAAAGGCGACAAGTCCAGTAACAGCTTTATTATGCTGTACTTTTCGTCCTTAAGCTAGGTTCTCATTACCACTTAACATCAGGTGGGATGAGGTCAATCTTGACATGAAACAACTAGGAAGAGATCATGCGCAGGACCGACCATTTATATGAAGTTCCGAATGAATTTATCACACATACTTATAAGGTAATCAGTATAAGAACATCCTAATCAAACCTAATCAAACTCTTAACTGTACACCAAGAGGTTGCCCCCGCGAAAATCGAACTCACTACCTTGGGGCTTAAAGCGTAAACTCGTTATTACGAGACCACAAGGTATTTAAAACAGCATAATGAAAATCTCGCTTTTAATCATTCCATAACGGGCCCTTAAGCAGATCCACCCACAGCAAACAGGCAAGCCAATATTTACCTAGCTACCACACGTTTGCGCATATTTTTCTACGGCCGTCTCATGATCGCACAACTTAACATAAAAAATCCTATGCTATCATTTATTCTACTCTTCATAAGTATCACAATATAAATGAGGAAAGTCAGGAAACTATAAAAAAGTGGTTGAAACGGTCATCTGTTACAAGTATGAATCGGTTAAATGTACGTGTAAAAATACTGCACCAATTTGGATGAATCATTTTAGGCCGTCATTGGTAGAAGTAAGTTTATAAAAGTAAAAAATGTACTAGGATCGTACGCAGTGCCGGTTCTAGCATTACTGGCGCCCTGGACGAATTTCCGCCAGCGCCCCTGTAAAAGCGTATACCAATACATCGATTTAGGGGAATACATCTGGGTACCTCAGGGTAGCTTTCTAGCGCCCGTTCAAGTCCGAGCACCCTGGGCTGTTGCCCAACCGCGCGCCACCCTAACGCCGGCCCTGATTTTACGCGTGGGGAGCCGCGCCCGGCAGCTAGTTAAAGTATAAATAAAAGTCAGGCGATTACACATTAATTGCTCTAATCTCAAAATGGGCTAGACTGATATATTTTGGAAACCATAACCAATGGTGGTACAGACAAAAGCACGTCAGGCCGTACACTTTGGACCTTTGAATGCTATTATTTTGTGGACATAATGCCTCCTTTACACGTAGACAGATTTGTCTGCAGATGGCATTGCCAATCAAGCCAATCAAGGACTTCTCGTCTGCTGATATCAAATACCTACCACAAACGAGAAAATCGCACATCTGTACTGCTCTCGACTCTACAGTTCACAACGCCTTTCACACCGGCAGAGACAGAATTAGTTGAAGAGAAATCATACGGGTAAAAGTGATGCAAAAGGGAGGTCACGACCCTCAGCAGTGAGGAATACGATGCAGGGTGGAGGAGAGATGCCAGGCGTGAGGTCAGCCTAGGGTCCATAACCTCGATCCTGAGGGGTTGGGTATGGTAGATGGTTAGTATATATTGAATTACTGATGTGGTATATGTTCATATACTACCACCTACTACCCGACGCCCTTACTCCTCAGCACCATCGTGACGGACGCCAGATTTACCTCACGCTTGGCATCTCCTACCAGCAGCGGATCTGATGTGCAGCTTCGCTGCGTACGGACACTTAAGAATTTCAATGTAGCTCTTCCTTCGAGAGCCGGAACTCACCAGCCGCGGTGGATAGAGAAAATATATTTTTTATGTCACCCGAGGAAGGTAACGGCGTATGCGACTCGCTGTCTCTGTGGTTATGTATGCCCGGATAAAGGTACGGCAGAAATACCCACTAAAACCCCCAGTGGTCCTCATATCCTTGAGTGATGCCATGGTAACAGAAGACCTACCACAGCATCTTTCTTTTCCTAAGCGGCCTCACTGTTGATGCTCTATTCAATGTATGTCACACCACTAAATAAACATTTCTTTCTTACACTACAACGCGATTCCCACCTAGCTTCCGGACTGTAATAATACGTACTGTGTCACAGGTATTCTCTCATGACTGAGCGTTCATTTCCCTTCTGCAAATGAGTTCTCATCTCGGATAAATAGGTTTGATGTAAAGGACGCCATTGTCTATAATTGTGTACTTTGTCTATGAAATGAGATTTTTATCTTTTGTTTTGTTCTTGTATTGGCGTTATTCAATTATTGGTTTATTTGATTTCATTACAAATAAATACAATATTAAATAATTGGCCAAGTGCAAGACGGACTCGCGCACGAAGAGCTCCGTACTATTTACTAGTTAAACAACAGTGGTACACAAAATTCATATTTTTGTTAATATTTTAAGAGTTTACCTAGAGCTGATTTTTATAGCGGTTAGTGGCAGAAGAATTAAAGAATTTGTAAAAACATATTTACTCATACTGACTTAGTGTTTTAGGAAAAGCGTAAATGTTTACGCCTCTATTAATCCGTAACATGATAGAATATGTTGGAAAATGAAGTACAACAGTTCCAATATTTGAAGGCAAAAGTTGTGAGAACTGGAAATTTTATCCAATTTCAGGATTTCCGTGAAAAGGAAACAGGAATTCGAGAATTCGTACACTCAGGCTTGATCAAAAGAGTTCGGGAATTGGATTGGCTTGGTGTATAGCTGGAAGTGACGTAGAACATTCTAGAACATGCTGTGTCTAGAATTCAATCAACCCGTATGCTTTCTTTCTGCTATAAAATGTACGCGACTATACATTTTGCGTTTTCACATCTCCTATTGGTCTATCTACCTAACATATAACATATTGTGTTTTTGTGTTCCTGCGTGTGGGTAAGGTTTCCAGAGCTCCTGGGGGGTGCTACGTTAGTAGCAGGGGTCAAGCCTTCAAGGTAAGGGTGACAAGTCCAGTAACAGATTTATTATGCTGTACTTGTCACCCTTAAGCTAGGACCTCATTACCACTTAACATCGGGTGGGATGAGGTCAATCTTGAAGTGCAATATAAAAAAAAAAAACGATTATCTACCGGAACCTAAACTTGTTGCAATACGGTTTAAAAGTTTGACAGAATAATTATGTAACTAAATTATATATTATTTTACCTGCCATCATGTATTTCATTATAATGAAATAATTAGTCTAAATATATAAAAGGAGAAACTGACTGACTGACATATCAACGCACAGCCTAAAGGGCTAAACGTAGGCACTTGAAATTTAGAAGAGACGTAGCTTAGGTACCGTAGAGGTGCACTAAGAAAGGATTCCCAAAATTCCCACGGAAACAGGAATTAGCGGGAAAATCCTTTTGTATGAAAAATCTAAACCGCTTAAGTTAGGCGCTTGAAATTTGGCATGCAGGTACCTTAGTATACTTGAAGCTCAGTTGCAACAGGATATTACAAAATTTCCACGGGTACGGGTGTTAGCGGGGAAAAACTGGATAAACCCTGTAGTCCACACGAACAAAGTCGCGGGCACAGCTAGTAAATTATATAGAAAGAAAGAAAGAAAGAAACATTTATTACTTAAAAACATCACAACATTGTCACATATATATAAGTACACATATACAGCGAGGAGAAAAACATGAAAACAAAATAATAATAATAATAATTATATATATACCTACATACAAAAAAAAGCGTGAAATTGATCTCCTCGCAATCTCCTCGTCAACCGGGCGGCGCAGATCATGACATGTCGTAATGTTCTAAATAAAAGAGCCTCACTCAGCATAAGTCATGACCCACGTCGCATCAAATTTCTATGGTTTTGAAGTTATAATCACGACATACTCTAAATCAAAATCGTTTTTTCTGTATGTTCCTATGTATGCATAGATCTTTAAAACTACGCAACGGATTTTGATGCAATTTTGTTTATTATATAGTGTAATTCAAGAGGAAGGTTTTTACTTACAATATAGAATAGAAAAGCAAACTCTATTCAAGGTTTTTTTATATACATTGCATACGTGCGAGGCCAGAACGGGTCGCTAGTTTGATAATTAATAATTTAAACGTATGATATTTGCTGATAATGTATTCAGATACAATGACACTACATAGTGAAATCATGCTTATAATACATCATTTTTCAGTATACTCGATTCCCATAATACCCCTTATTTACAGAACCCCAAGAAAGTATTTTTAACCCCTTGTAATCAATTTATCAGCTAGATGTTTGTAGAAGTGTTCCAAATCACAAGTGTCCCTTGAACTGAATTAACTTATCCGGAAAATGTATGACGCTATCCCATCCCCCCCCCCCCCACCCTCAATTCCCCTAATTACGAATAACAAGTCCCAATATTTGCTTAGGACGGTAACACGGTAACGAAACATAAATTGTTTTGTATGTACGTTCTGTTTGTTTTTACGAATGCCGCTGCTGGGGACACGCGTTTTTTTTTGTATTATTTAGTTAAAGTACCTACTTTTCATATATCTTTCTCGTTATTTTTCAGTTCGCACAAGCATAATTATGTCCCACTAATTTTAATGCTGAAGTGGTCGTATGTTTGTTACTTTTTACGCTAAACCGATCTAATCTTATATATAAAAATGAATCGCTGTTCGTTAGTCTCACTAAAACTCGAGAACGGCTAGACCGATTTGGCTAATGTTGATTTTGAAATAATTGTGGAGGTCCAGGGAAGGTTTAAAAGTTTAGAAACTAAAAAAATAGGCGTTACGAAGTTCGCCGGGACAGCTAGTATTGGATAAAATTTCTGGGAGAAGGTTCTTCTTATGAAAGAAAAACAGAAAAAATTGCGCGGATTATTGGATAATTTAAAAATAGTTTTGTCGTCGTAGGTGAAAACCAATTCCAGTTGAATAGTCATCGGTAAGACAGGCCAACTATTTATTTTTATTTATTTAAAAACTTTATTGCACAAATAGGTACAACAGGTGGACTTAATGCTAGGGGAGGGGCATTCTCTACCAGTCAACCCTTGGGTCATGCAGATAGTTTGTATATGGGTGCGGTAACGGGGGAGAAAAAAAAAGAAATCATTTTAAACAACAATAAATTAAGCATTAAAAATAAAATTACGGTATCTTTTAAATATACGATAATAATACACATACTATATAAATTAATTAGAATATAATATATAAAATACGAAGGTATACTTAGATTTACATAATATCGATAATTTATATATAAAAACAAATATCTAGATAACTATAAATTCAGAAAGATAAAGATAAATAAACTATATGTAGTTAACTACCGACGTGTCGGTTCAGCTATTTAAAAATAATAATGTTCGATAAAATACACGTACCAACTGAACAACTCATCAATTGAAGATTATACTTTTTAATTAATTAATTAGTATTCGATGAATAGACATTATACGAAGTGTTTATTTTCTTAAACGTTGTTCGAATGAGTAACTTTACCTACATTAACAGTTATTATACCATACAAGGGGAAACCAAGTATATAAATGCAACCAATACCTATTGACAATTTTTAAAATGAAAGGTATACAGTTTCTATTTATGAGACCCTGGAAAGAGAATTGAAAATGTTATTGGAAATTTCCACGACACGTAGTGTGAAGAACTGATGGCTGAAGTGTCAGTTATTCAACAAAGCAAACCTATTATATATATACCCCGATGCAAAACGGCGTTGTTATAAGTTCTGCATGTTTGTCTGTCCCTGTGTCTGTATCATAGCTCGCAAACGGAACCGATGTTTATTTTGTTTCAAAATTTAATTAAATGAAATTAGTCGGGAGCATTCTTAGTTTTGTTTGATGGGAATCGATCCAAGATGGCCGCCGTATTTGTATTGTCAGAAGGCGACTCTTATATTATAAAGTACTAGCTGTGCCCGCGACTTCGTTCGCGTGGACTACATCCTTCCATATTGTTGCCCTGGCAGGAAGGCTTAGTTCAGCTGCATACGCTGTAAGAAAAATTCGTAATTTGACTGATATTGAGACTGCAAGACTGGTTTATTTCAGTTACTTCCATAGTGTTATGTCATATGGTCTCCTTTTGTGGGGAACAGCTGCTGACATTCAGACTATTTTTGTTTTACAGAAGAGGGCTATCCGCGCCATATATGGTCTTAAATCACGGGATTCTCTCAGAGACTTATTTAAAGAAATTAACATACTTACCGTTGCATCTCAATACATTTTTGATTGTATTATGTATGTACGCAAAAATTATAATCTACTTTTTAAAAAATCTGACTTCCATAACTTTAACACTAGAAATAAACACAAGCTTGCTGTTCCATATCTAAGACTACATAAGATAAGTAATTCCTTTGTGGGTTTAAGCGTTAAATTATTTAACAAGTTACCTGAAAATGTTATCCAGTTGCCCATGCATAGATTTAAGTCTCATGTTAAAAATTGTTTGATAAAAAAGGGCTACTACAAAATTGATGATTATTTAAATGACAAAAATGTATGGGTCCAGAATAACTAAATTGTTTGAAATCTTACTATAGCTTTGTATACTTTATTTTAGTACCTAGTTTAAGGACACATTGTTATATTTGAAAAGAGTTAGTGTCGAGTTTTTGCCGGTTCTTCTTGACATGATCAACATTCCGAACACGGCGGTAGAATACTTTATTTGTACTGACTATTCATAAGTGCTTTTGTGAAGCTTACATGAATAAAGATATTTTCTATTTCATGGTTGGTTTTACCCCTTTCTCCCCTAATATTTGAAACAAAAAGTAGTCTATATTTTAATCCAAGTTTCGAGCTATATTTGTGCCAAATTTCATATATCTAACTTCAAAAATAAACATTTTTAAACGGTTTTATTCCATATAAACTTTCAAAGGTGGTATTACCCCCTTCCCCCCCTAATTTTCTAATAAAAAGTAGCCTATGTCCGTTCTTGAGATTCAACGTATACCTATACCAAATTTCATCAAAATCGGTTGAGAGGTTTAAGCAGGAAAGCGTAACAGACAGACAGACAGACAGACAGAGTTACTTTCGCATTTATAATATTAGTAGGGATGTAAGGAACGTATGTTCCTCTTACTAAAAGTGGAAGTACTTAACTACCTACAGAAGCTAGGTGTTATGTGCTCGGGGACCAAGGTCCAACTGCCAATCTTGGTTTGTTGTATATAGTATAGTTAATGGCGACGATAACTCTGACATCGCGATGTAGGATCGATGTGTTGATTTGCTAATCGTGCAACGTATGGAGCGTTGTTTACGATGCCAATTCTGCTGACGCTGTATTTGTGTCAACTTAAAGGTAATATCGTAGGTTGGCTCAGGTATTTAATAAAATGACTTGAGCTACTATAAATATGTCTATTTCCGGCTGAAGCTTCAATTTTGGTTTATATTCATTTTGATGATGCATAAGTGTCTGCCTCGACATCATACCGAGTTTTTCTTCAAGTCTTTCCCTGTCCACTGTTCTGGAACGCTCTGCTCACCAAAACTCGACAATCCCTCACTAAGGGAATTTTTAAATTAAAAGTTCGTGAATTCTTTTATTCCTCCCCCTCTACATAAAATTTCGTTTGCTTAATTGATTTGCTTTATTTATTCACTTGTTTGTTTGTTTGTTTGTATATATATATACATATATATATATCATGAACCTATGTATGAATATTCTATTCTCGTGTGTAATTTTCTGATATTTATGATTATTAATTTTGTTGTTATCCATACTCACATTTTTACTGTTACCGCACCCATAAACGTACTATCTCCGCAGCCGAGAGGCGAGCGGGCCTGACCTTGGCGACCGCCATCTCTGAGGTTCCGGGTTCGATCCCCGGTCGGGTCAATATGGGAAACGAACTTTTCCATATTGTCTCGGGTCTGGGTGTTGTGGTACCGTCGTTGTTTCTGATTTCTGTAACACAAGTGCTTAAGCTACTTACCACAGAATCAGAGCAATGTATGTGATGTTGTCCAATATTTATTTATTTATTTATTTATTTATATTTATTTATCTGCATGACCTAACGGTTGACTGGTAGAGAATGCTCCTAGCATTAAGTCCGCCTTTTGTACTTTTTTTGTGCAATAAAGTTTTTAAATAAATAAATAAATAAGTGTTATGTACTTGTAACCAACTAATAATTACCAAATTCAAAATGGCCGACAACACAAAATGGCGTAATCATAGGTACGTAATTGTTTGGAGTTCGAATTCTTTTATTTCGGAAGTATTAGCGTAAACATCAAACTGTCGGGGTTTTTTTTATAAATATCGTTATTTTCTTAACCAAGGGACTTCTTAACCAATGGACGTTTTAACCAAAGTCTTTAATAGTATTAATAAATAATAAATGCGCCAGACAACCACACCAATCACCTGGTCTCAAACTAAGGTTTTCCCTTGAACTATGAGTACCAGACGACGGATACTAACTGGGGGCGTCATCCCAGCACACCCAGACTCAAGTCAATTTAGAAAAGTTAGTTTTCCAAATAGACCTGACCGGGAATCGAACCCGGGACCTTTCGCGCTTTGGCTGCCTACCTTAGCCACTGCGCCACGGACGTCGTCGACGTCGTATTGATAGCAGGTTGGACAATATTACATTAATTGCTCTGATTTTATGATAAGTAGCTAAAGCACTAGTATTTCAGACCCACACGTACTACAACACCCAGACCCCTAACATTCAAGTAAAGTTCGTTTTCCATATTTAGCCGATCGGGAATCGAACCCGGGACGGCGCGATTTCGAAGTTCAGCCCGCTCACCTCTCGGCTACGGAGGTAGCCAACACGATACAGGATGACCTGCTTAATCCACGGATGGAAGCTTGGCCCTCGTTCCTTTACCATTAATAAGGGGTGAATTCGTTCGGCTGACATACATGAAAAATAGACTCAGGGCTTATATTATGGGCAGTAGCGATATATCAGACGTGACCGGCATTGAGACACATGAGATGGGAAAATGGCAAGCTAACATACATAGATAGAAAGATATGTAGTCGAAAAACAAATACAAAAAATGGTTTTTCAGAGAAATTATGGTACAATTTATCTCTAGTAGGTAAGCGGTATGTTACAGTCAACCTTTTAAATTAAGCATATATACTTTGATGTGGTAAGGTAAGGTAGGCTAAATTATCTGTGCAATTAAACGTAGGTATTTATGTATGTATCTTTGAAATATATAATATTGGAAATAGTAGATGGCGAAAAATGGGTACTGCCGAGAAACACATTAAAATTTTCATAACGTGATACCAACACCCTTTAATACATTGGAAAATAATACATGACGTTAAATAATAATAAATAAGTTTTATTATAAAGACAGGGTGTAAGTCGTCCTTCAAATGCTTAGGCATAATAATATTTTTGTCATTTAACAAACCAGCATTTGACATTGACTTTGTAAATAGACGACGCAGTATATATAAACGGCAGAATCACATAAAATGACCGCGACATATATATTACAACAAAACCGCATTAAAGTCATAGTTTTAAAGATCTCAAACTCAAACTCAAATATTTCTTTATTCAAGTAGGTTACTTATAACACTTTTGAATCGTCATTGAATAAAATGCAAAGTGATTCTACTTCCGATTCGGAACCTATATCTACCGAGAAGACACCGGTAAGAAACTCAGCAGATCAGTTACAGTATCGGTATCTAACTTACTGTTATGTGTAGCTCACTTTGGACCAAGTCATATAGTTTTGTTTTGATGAGTGATGAAAATTAATTACTCAAGTAGGTATAAACTTTCGAGAGGTAAGCTGGAGCAGACCAGTCCCCAAAAGGTGGCACCAGTTCACAAGCATGACGTATGTGCCAGCCATCGCTTCACTCAACCATATTGAAGGGAATGTGACGATCCGCCACATAGCGCCACCGCCTCGATCTATGCATACATAGAAAAAGTGAGCTAAAATTACCTGAGTCTTATCCTGACTCCAATTGACTACGAGTCTGGAACGGTTTTAGCTTACGTCTCGTATAATTGATTACTATTCGTAACTAAAACGGATTGTTTCTCAAATAGTCATCCGTTCCGTCTGTGTGTCTCGAACGGTTTATTCGTATAAGCCCTCATTTTTCCCACCTGCACCATAAATTTGGGCGATGTCACGATACGCCCAACATAAATCATCATACAAAGCAAATAGATATATCAACATACACATAATACTGTTTGACATAAAGGGTTGTACTTTCATACCAACGTCTATTTTAGGCTCAGTTGCACCAACTTAACTGAAACGTTGACAAACAAATTGACGAATGACGACGATGAATTGTAAAATTGCAAAAAAAATTTGGCGTTTGACAGTTTTGACAGCTGTCAAACTGTCAGTTACGGTTAGCGTGCAGTTAGTGAAACTGAGTTTTAAAGCGGTTCGGTAAGTTTGTCACCCAAATCAGGTAGTGTTTTCTACCAAGCTGCGTTTATTGTTAAAATACTTTCGTTGTTGTATTTTACTCGAGCCGTTTATTATTGTTGAGTTAATACCGATTTGACATATGTCAACTACTAATATTATAAATGCGAAAGTAACTCTGTCCGTCTGTTACGCTTTCCCGCTTAAACCTCACAACCGATCTTGATGAGATTTGGTATAGACAAGTCCAGTAACATATTATTTATGCTGTACTTGTCCTTAAGCTAGGACATCATTACCACTTAACATCAGGTTAAAAGAGAGGTAGGGTATAGCGATATATCGCTCGAACTAGGTCAGCCCAGTCGGGTGAAATACATCTACCTTACAGAAAACCGCAGCCAAATAACAATCACTTCTGTGTTGTTTTGTTCTTGCGTGTGAGTAAGGTTTCCAGAGCTCCTGGAGGGTGCTATATTAGCAGCAGGGGTCTAGCCTTCAAGGTAAGGGCAACAAGTCCAGTAGCAGCTTTATTATGCTGTACTTGTCCTTAAGCTAGGACCTCATTACCACTTAACATCAGGTGAGATGAGGTTAATAATAAAGTGCGATCTCAAAAAACACTGCTTCAAAGTCGTAAGCCTAAAAATATAACTATATAACCTGAATATAAATGAGATGGCAACAAAAGGAACGCGAATTTAACAGCCCTTAAAGTCGCCTCTCAAGTTCGGAGCCAGTATCGAGCGTGTTTCGTACCTACTTTTGTTTCATGAAATTGCTGAAGACACTCTTTTCTTTCACTTGACGAAATTAGGGAGTAATATTTATGGTTCCTTGGGTATTTTGTTGATTCTGATGAAAGAATTGTGTTTCGATCTTTATAATTTTTATAGAGCTTTACGCCGCACTAGGGCACTTAAAATATTTTTAAGAAACAGAAAAAAATTCATCTCACCTTGATGCGGGGCTACAATCCACGACCTTCACGTATCGCTCGTGCAGGTGTACCGCAAGGAAGATTAAATGTTTCCGTTTCATTAAAAAATTGTGGTTTTTTATGCAATCTAACTGTTGAACCAAATTTTTTTTTGTCGTCTACCAAAGCGTTACAATTTTCTTTAATCATTTTGTTACTTTTCATACCTACTAGATAGTCAAAAGTAATATCTATTTATTAATATAGATTACATCACTATACTTATGAATAGTCTCTATATAAATCAAATGAAGCTACCTCCGGTTCGGAAACTTTTACTACCGAGAAAATACCGGCAATAAACACAGTAGCTTTCATAAAAAGGAAATCTCAACTTATTACTAATTTTAACCAAGACACACAGAAAATTGGTCAATTGTTTAAAAGTTTCGTTTTTAGCTTATGCGTCGTATAATTTATTACTATCCAAAACTAGAACGAATTCTTTTTCAAATATTGGAACCGGAAACTTATTGATGGTTAAGTATCACAACCACCTAATAAAATAGGCAAAATAGGCTAAATTAAATAAAAAATAAGGTTGTAAATGATTTCGACACAAAATACTCTTTGTGTGATACTAACTTTGCCCGCGACTTCGTTCGCGTGGACTACAGGGATTCTCCAGATTTTTCTCGCTTACTCCCGTTCCTGTGGGAATTTTGCAATATCCTGTTGCAACGAAGCTTTAAGTTTACTATTGTACCTGCATGTCAAATTTGAAGCGTCTAATTTAAGCGGTTTAGATTTTTCATACAAAAGGGTTTTCCCGCTAATTCACGTTCCCGTGGGAATTTCGGGAATTCCTTTCTTAGTGCACCTCTACGGTATCTGCTTAGATACCGTAGAGGTGCACTTCCCTTCTAAATTTCAAGTGCCTACGTTTTGCCGTTTAGGCTGTGCGTTGATATGTCAGTCAGTTAGTTTCTCGTTTTATATATTTAGGTTGGTACTTCACCATATTTATACTTTTAATCAAACCCTTTTTCTTCCCATATTCTCTCGTTTACGCTTGAACAAAATTCACTGCTTGTAGGGAACCCGAAATAGATGCGCCTTTTATCAGTTATACTCGAGTGGGTCTGAAAACGCGTACAATAATGCCTTGGAGAACAATATTGAAATTCTTTGGGATATTCTTAGCCTTTTACTAGTTTAATATACTGTGTATTACTTTTTAACTTAGATCAATAAAGCGGGTATTTTGTTTGTCAATAGCGGTCTGGAATGTCTTTGTTCGGGTTTAATAAAAGTTTTGCATCGTATCTCTATCTTTTACAATTTATATGATGCTTCACGCCCAAAAAAAAATACTGACTAAATCTCGTTCTAGAAAATTTACAAAGCATGTATTTTTTTAAGTTCAAATGTTACTTGACACAAATTTTATCACTTTGGAAGTGTCTCTCACGCAAAAAATTCAATAAAAAAAATATCCTCAATATTGTTTTTTGAGACTTATCCAAAGATAGCCCACACGTATTGGTCTGAAGAAAAATAAATTGAGTTTTAATTTGAAATCCTGGCGAGCCCTTAAAATGTATTGTTTTTTTTTTCTATTTTTACCTAAGCGGTTCACAGAATACACCTACATACCAATTTTCAACAGCTTATAGTTTCAGAAAAAAGTGGCTGTGACAAACAGATGGACAGACAGACACGACGAATACAAAAAAGTTAAACAATAAAACCTGTTAATACAGCGATCTGTCGTCTTCAATAGCTGTGTCAACCTTTCGAACACAATTAATAGGTCCGAGTTCGGTCGCTCGGCCCATCGATGTTCTGCAACCAGTGACCCGTGGCACAATCGAAACTAGGAGCCAGTCCGGAAGCCAGAAATAGGCAGCAGGAATTTTTTAAACGATTTATACTTTGTTTTAACACTGGTATATTCCCCAGCTCCCTAAAGAGGTCCGTAATGACTCCTGCGTACAAGAGTGGGGACAGAACGGACGTAAATAACTACAGACCTATCTCTGTCCTCACATCAATATCTAAGATTATTGAAAAACTGCTAAACATGAGACTAACTAAATACATAACAAAATTTAAAATACTTTCTAGTACACAATACGGTTTCAGGAAGGGTCTATCAACACAAGATGCAATTTTAGACCTCACCCCAACTATAGTTAAGGAGGTTGATGGTGGCAACAGGTGCCTTACAGTCTTTTTAGACCTCAAAAAGGCTTTTGACACCGTCTCTGTCCCTATTATTTTGCTCAGGTTAGAGAGCATAGGAATTAGGGGCACTCATTTAAAGGAACTCAAGAGGTAAAGATAGGTAGTTACTGTAGTGATAAAGCTAAGATAAATTTCGGTGTCCCGCAGGGAAGTGTCCTTGGTCCGACTCTCTTTCTAATATATATAAATGTATTGGGAATGGTTCGGGATGTCGGAGGCAAGATAGTTTCTTACGCGGAAGACACTACAGTTGTTTTTACCGGTAGAACTTGGGATTCTGTTCATGAAAGAACAGAAAACGGCTTATCTATAGTATCCTGGCTTAGTGATAACCTCTTAAAGCTGAAAATACAGAAAACCAACTTCATCTGTTTCTCTCCTTCAACTAAATCACAACCGGAGAATACTTTTTAAATTAAAATTCACTCTTGTTCAAATACTAATAACATAATCTGCACCTGTCCATTTATTGACAAAGTTAACCAAACTAAGTACCTTGGTATTATACTAGATCAACGACTAAGCTGGAACCCACACCTGGAGTTATTAATGAGCCGAACTAGGAAGCTCATATGGGTATTTAAGTCACTACGTCGGGTCATGTCAAATAAACTTAAAAACAAAATCTACATAGCACTGGCTCAGTCTGTACTCACTTACTGCAATTCGATTTGGGGAGGAGCTGCCAAAACCCATGTTCTTGAACTGGCAAGGGCGCAGAGATCACTGATAAAAGTTATTTACTCTAAACCTTATCGTTTTCCTACTGATACGCTGTACAAGATAAGTGGTCTTCTCACAGTTAGGAAACTTTACATTCTCAACATTACTTTAAACTGTCACAAAACTTTAACCTATGTCAACCATTCTCATAAAAGAAGGAAGGATGTTGTAGCTCCTGTCCCTATTATACGTACAGCATTTGCTAGAAGACAGTACTTGGGTCAGTCCTCCTATATTTACAATAAAATAAATAAAACATACCCAATGCTGTCTCACAGTTGCGAGAATGCAATAACCACATGGTTATCATCTCTGACGTATGATGAAGTTGATTTTTTTTTAATAAGAATTAGTTAAACTACACACAAATAAAATAACACTCTCTTAAACTCAGTCATAGACGGAACCTGTAAGTTGACTACTCGTACCGAACTTAAGAAACAATCAGTAGAGCTTACAAGTATCCCTCGGCACACATTCACTTATGAAAATACAAAAATGGAAATAATTTAGTACTCGGACTTGCGCAATCGAATTCTCACAACCCTCTCACTGGCAACCATTACACACGCTTACACACACACACACTCGCGCACACACACACACACACACACACACACACACGCGCGCGCGCGCGCGGTATATGAGCATACCGTTAACATGCTCTCCACTTGAATAGCAAGTGGCACGTCTGTCTTTCTCTTATCATGTTATTTAATAAACACAGGATTGTATCTGTTCCACACTTAGTTATAGTTATTTATACTTCTTCCAGGTACCAGCCTCTTAGTGCTGGCAACCCTAATGTAACTAACTTCATAATTAGATTACCTACAATATCTGTGGCTATCTGTAAGGGAAGTTGCGAGCCATTCCCAATACAAGTGTCATTAAGACTACTTACCGGGAAGACTCTGCAAAACATTGTAACGAAGATATTGGAAATAAAGATTTTTATTACCTATTATTTATTATTTTATAGCGCCTTAAACCGCACTATTAAACTTAAAATATTAGAAAAGGCCGGCACACGCAGTATCACTTCCTCTTCTTTCTCCACGACCTCACCCCGAGGCAATTCGCGCTCTGCGCGGCAGCGTGTCACTGCCGGGTCGCGGAGGACAGGGAGGCCGGCAGCGACACACCGAGGTCCTCCTCTTCCTCCGCGATCCACCTCTGCCCTTGCGTGGCTCAGCTCGGGTTCCGTTTTAGCTTCACCCTGTGCGGTATCGGAGGCAGGGTGGCTAGACCTGCCTCAACGCACCAGACCACAGGGGTACTGAGCCCCTATCGCTACAAGATGTGAGACCAAGCTGGGGGGGATCTACCTGTTAGCCTCCGTTAGTGCTCTCTGCCAAATATGTTTAAATCTGTTTAAGAGAGGTAGGGTTATTTATATGAATATGTCGTGATTTGTCGCTTAAACTGGAGCAGCCCGACTGGTGAAATACCTCCACCTTACAGAAGACCGCAGTCAAATCACAATCACTTCTGTGTTGTTGTGTTCCTGTGTGTGAGTAAGGTTTCCAGGGCTCTTGGGGGGTGCTACATGAGTAGCAGGGGTCAAGCCTTCAAGGTAAGGGCGACAAGTCCAGTAACAGCTTTATTATGCTGTACTTGTCGCCCTTAAGCTAGGACCTCATTTCCACTTAACATCAGGTGGGATGAGGTCAATTTTGAAGTGTAAAAATAAATAAAAAGAACTTCTCGGCCCGCGGTACGTTAGTTTATTGTTAACACTTTATTAGTCCATTTTATTGCTACTTATTGTTTCACTTACTTCCCGACTGCTTTTATATTTAGGTTGTATCCAGTGCGGCTGAATGGTCGCATCTGCTTGACTGAGTACAGCCAGACTGCGGCTAAATTGATCTACCTACATGGACTGGCTTTCTAGGCCGGCCTTTGATAGTCAGTTAACGATAGATAATCGATATTATATCATAAGGCGGCTGGGGCCGCTGTAGCCAAATCTTATCTCCAGTTTACCTCTAAAAATAACATAATACCTACTTAATGCTTTTTTTCACTCATCAAAATAAAACTATATGACTTGGTCCAAAGTGTTCTACACATAGCTATAAGTTAGATACTGCCACTGTAACTAATCTGCTGAGTTTCTTACCGGTGTCATCTCGGTAGATATAGGTTCCGAACCGGAAGTAGAATCACTTTGCATTATATACAATGACGATTCGAAAGTGTTATTATATGTAACCTACTTGAATAAATGAATATTTAATTTGAATTTGAACTTATAGTTTATTTATATTTCCTACTAACTGAGCCCGCGACTTCGTTCGCGTGGACTACTGGGTTATTTTTCGCAATAAAAGGTAGCCTATGTCCTTTTTCAGGGTCTAAAGATTGTCTGTGCAAAATTTCATCAAAATCGGTTAAGAGGTTTAAGCGGGAAAGCGTAACAGACAGAGTTACTTTCTCATTTATGATATTAGTGATTATCTATGCCTTTATCTTCCTACGCCAAACGTGAGTATATTTTATAATCAGAAATTAGAAATTTTATTGCTAATTGTAGGTTTATATGAAATATAAATAATCATGAATATAAGGTATTGTTCAGCAAGAATTCACCTAGTTACATAGTGTGCAATACCTATGTATTAATAAGAACTAAAAAATTATAATACACTTAGAAATAAGTAAATAATTTCAAGTTAAAATTAAATTTAAATTGTCACCAAATAAGAATAATGTTGTATAATTAATGAATCAATTAAAAATGTATTGGAAAATTAAGCTAAATGACATTTTAACCGTCAAATTTGTCCAGGAGGAATTCATTAATTGAATAAAAGGCCTTTTCGTATTTATAAAAAAAATCGAATTATTTTTAGAAATTATCGATATTATTGCTACAACACTACTTCTATCCAGTGGTCGCTCTCAGAGCTAATAATATCCTGAGAGTGGTTTTACCTTTACATTTATTAATGGCGCTATACAGGAGGTAATTAATTAATAACACGTAAGAAAATAAAGTAATGTATCAGTCTGTTTAATGTCTACTGTAGGGTTAAGTCGTTAATCATTCAAATTTTCAAATTAAACTAATTTAAATTCAAATATTTCTTTATTCAAGTAGGTTACATATGATAAAACTTTCAAATAGTCATTGAATATAATGCAAAGTGATTCTACGGTCCGGTTCGGACCTATATCTACCGAGAAGACACCGGTAAGAAACTTAGCAGATAAGTTACAGTAGCAGTATCTAACTTATAGTCATGTGTAAACCACTTTGGACCAAGTCATATAGTTTATTTATCTATTTAAAAACTTTATTGCACAAAAAACGTACAAAAGGTGGACTTAATGCTAGGAGCATTATCTACCAGTCAACCGTTGGGTCATGCAGATAGTTCGTTTATAGGTGCGGTAACAGTAAAAAAATGTGAGTATGAATTACAACAAAATTAATGATTAATAGTTTTGTTTAAGTAAGTGATAAATGAATAAAACATTAAGTATATACTTTTGAGAGGTAAGCTGGAGCAGACCAGTCCCCAAAGGTGGCACCTAATTGATATAAAATAGTCATTATAAGAAAAGGCACATGCATGCATAATCATTACAACTTCCAAATCAAACTCAAATATTTCTTTAATCATGTAGGTTACAACACTTTACGGTAGAAGAAATATTTTGTTGTTATAATCTAAGTATTTGATCAACCTTTCTACCAAGTTTCAGCCAAATCTATTTAGTGGTCAAATTCAAATTCAATAAATTCAATATTCTTTTATTCATGTAAATTACACCAGAAATATTTATGAAACATTTAGATAATGCAAATGACGCTACCTCCGGTTCGGAACCTATAACTTACAGAGAAGATCCCGGCAAGAAACTCTGTCGTTCATATTACAAATATAGCTGAACTTATAACTAGTTTTGCACTAAGACATACAGTGTAGTAATTAGATAAAATAATGTAGTAAATTGTAAAAATAATTCATTGATTCAAAGTAATAAGAAAAATTAAAAAATATATATATTTAAATTAAACAAACTGTAGGTCCTAATGCACATTCGTGCTTAATAAGAATTTTGCCAACTTGCGAGTTGACAAATACGTAAAGAAATAGGTACCTCTTGCTGAGTTTGTATAAATAGAAATACAATTAGTAAATATAATTAGTGAAATTTTTCATGTGAGGGCGAACAGACTAGTTAGTGGTCCACACTTCTTTGTCATTAATATAGTCTTCTACTCTGTAGTACCCTTTTTTCAAAAGCTAACCTTTAACAATTAGCTTAAATTTATTCAATGGTAAATCAACAATAACTTGAGGTAATTTATTAAAAAAAGGTAAAATAGAAACTAAAATCCAAAAACATCACAAATTTTACATTACATTTGGCATTTATAATATTACTAACGGTCCCGACGAACTTAATTTCGCCTTAGAGGATTTTCCCGCTTTTCTGTTGAATTTTTTCCTGATTTTTCTAAGCCTCACGGAGCCCGAGACCTTTCCAACGAATGCAAAACCGTGGAAATCGGTTCGTGCGTTCTGGAGTTATGGCGCCAGGAAGGAAAACCCGACTTTTTTTATATAGTAGAAGATTAGGATTTTAGTAAAAAAAACTAGGAATAACTTCACCATCGTATAATTGTGTGACCCGTGTGACTTTCAAAAATAAACTGGAAATTATTACGAAACTTATTTTCAAGTTAACCAATGACGTAATGCTCCAGATAACCAATCACCTGGTCTCACTATGAGCACCAGATGACGGATACTAACTGGGGGCGTCATCCCAGCACACCCAGACTCAAGTCAGTTTAGAAAAGCACATTTTCCAAATTGACCTGACCGGGAATCGAACCCGGGACCTTTCGCGCTTTGGTCGCGTACATTAGCCACTGCCACAGACGCCGTCACATGCGTTTTATACGTAAAATACGTGTAGTGGAAGACGTATTTTCGCATTTCTGGAAATTTTAAGAAACTCGTTTTTATTAAATGACACCATGATAATACGTTTTATCATCCACTAGACACGTGACGTCATATTAAATATTCCCGCAGCTAGTCAAGTGGAAAATGACATCACTGCCCCGTTAAGCGTGTAAATATTTCAGGTCAATTACTCGACATCATAATAAATTGACTAATGACCAGCAATTACTGAACCATTGGAAATAGATTACCGGATTCGCTGGAGGGCGGTGGACAGGGTTGCCGATTTGTGGGGAATTTCCCAAAATGTGGGGAGTTTTAAGAGAGGTAGGGCATAGCGATTTATCGCTCAAACTGGAGCAGCACGACTGGTGAAATACGTCCACCTTACAGAAGACCGCAGCCAAATAACAATCATTTCTGTGTTGTTGTGTTCCTGCGTGTGATAAAGGTTTCCAGAACTCCTGGGGGGTGCTACATTAGTAGCCGGGGTCAAGCCTTCAAGTTGAGGGTGACCAGTCCAGGAACAATTGTGCTGTACTGGTCGCCCTTAAGCTAGGACCTCATTACCACTTAACATCAGGTGGGGGGACGAGGTCAATCTTGAAGTGCAATATAAAAAAAAATGGTTTGAAACTGGATTAGGACGGTGTGCGGAATATGAGCATTAAAAAAACTTGAAAACACGATTCCGCTACGGTTCTCCGACGGCCGATTCATCAATGGACTGTTCACCGACAGGACGATTCACTTATTTTACGTTTGCCCGACAGACTTTTTCACCTATGGACATTTCGCCGACAGAACTTTTCATCTGCGTCACTTTCGACGACAGGCCTTTTCAGCTGCAGAATGTTTTTCCGACACGGCTATAAACCTTTAAGATTCTTAACTACAGACCCTTTTATCTATGTACCCTTATAAAACCTAACCTTATCCGATGACATTGTAATATCCCACTTAATATTGAATGAGTGGGATATTGTCATGACGATCTGACGGTGTGTTTAGGTATACCTATTATGGATATAGACAAAGGGAAAAATGAGCACGCACTAAAAATACAACGGCGATATTTGATTTAAGCTACGTGACAATTTTTTCGTATTTCCGAGAGCAAACCCTTTAATTTGGTACCCATATCATAGGCTTGGATTTCAAAAAGCCAGTCCGCCATCTTGGGGTGGCAGCCATATTGAATTTGTAATGACGTTTCTTAGCTAGTCATGTATTGTCATCAGAACTTAAAGCGTGTGCAAAATGTCATCATTATCGAAAAATTAATCAATATATTTAAAAATCAATGCCACTTTTTGTTGTAATATTATAACTCAAGGACGGGCTCACCCATCCAAACCAAATATTTAGGCTTTGTTCAGACTATTTAGTAGATGGTTTATGAGAAGTTTGCACAAAATCGGTCGTGCGGTTCTTCATTTACCATATTTTTGTAAAAAATAAATATGCAAGCGAGCGAACCCGCGGCGGGGCGCTTGTAACATATACACATAAATAAAATTAGTGTGTTTGTAATATTAAAATAACCGCTTTACAACATGTATATGAATATATGTATATACGGGGAATAGTATTTAAATAAAGCTAAGCGTTTGTTGGTATTTAATTTGATTTCATATATTTATTCTACATGTTAGTTTAAACCGTAATACTTTAGGGAAATTTATTTATTATGTAGGTATTTATTTTTATTTTTATGTATTTTTTGCATTAATCACGTTAGGGTATTTATGTTTCCTGTTAGTAACTTTCTCAATAAACATTTTTCACGGCCGCACCCGTTTCTCGATATCTACTATTTCCTCTACCTAAAGGTTGTCCGGAAGAGATTGCTTTCTAGCAAAAAGACCGCCTAAATTGTACTTGATTGTGTCTGAAAAACCATTTCTGAAAAATTTTCTGTGCAATATAGTATATCTATCTAAATAAATATGCGTGCGAAGCCGCGGCTGACCGCTAGTTATATATATGTACATATAAATAAAATTGGTATGTTTGTAATATTTCTGTATGTATGGCAATATGTAGCGGGTCGTCACATTTCCTTCAATATGATTGAGTGAAGCGATGGCTGGCACATACGTCATGCTTGTGAACAGGCGTCACCTTTGGGAACTGGTCTGTTCCAGCTTACCTTTTAAAATAAACACTTAGTGCTTTTTTCACTCATTAAAACAAAACTATATGACTTGGTCCAAAGTGTTACATTGAACCTACTTGAATAAATAAAAATTTGATTTGATTTTTATTTGATATTAAAATAACCACTTTTTACAACATGTATATAAATATACATACGGTATATATCTGTCCCGGCTAATCTCTGAATTGGCTAAACCAATTTTGATGGGACTTACACTGGTAGGTAGCTGATGTAATAAGGTGTAACTTAGGGTACATTTATTTCAGAAAAATAATTTTATTTTATAAAAGTATTCAAAAACCTGTAGTCCACGCAAACGCAGTCGGCACAGCTAGTTATTATTAATACTTTACTTGTTATGTTACTGAGGGAAGGTAGAGGTACAAGGAACTTAGAATAGGGTGATTAAAAATATATTTAAAACTACCTAGCGAACTTCGTTTCGCCTTAGAGGATTTTCCCGTTTTTCTGTTGAAAATTTTCCTGAATTTTCTTTGCAACAAAACCCACGGAGCCCAAGACCTTTCCAACGAATGCAAAACCGTGGAAACCGGTTCGTGCTTTCTGGAGTTATAGCGTCAGGAAGGAAAACCCGACTTATTTTTATATAGTAGACAAAAGTAAAGGGAAAATATACAGTTCGAATGAAAGGTAAAAGAAGAATAAGAAGAACAACAAGCAGTCAAGTGACAGATTTAAGAGAATATAAAAAACATAACGTATGAGTCATAAGGAGTCCGTGACATGTTACTTGTACTCGTAATAAACAATACCTACTCCTATTCACTAGCATCACAAAAAGTTTCGTTCCAAGCGAGCCAAAACAAAACTCATTAAAACGAAGGGAACAATTTACACGAATTACTTTACAAATGGGCACAATTAATTCGTTTGGGAGTCCCAATCCAACAATTCACCTTGTTTGTGTTATATCGCGGATTATAGCATTCGTTTTGTATTGCTAGCTATAATATTTATACGTAATCTACACTTATATTATAAAGAGGAAAGATTTGTACCTATTTTTTTATGTTTGTAATGAATAGGCTCAAAAAGTACTGGGCCGATTTAAAAAATTATTTCACCAATAAAATGCTACATTCTTCCAATTTGACGTAGGCTACAAAATTAGGGATCCTTGGTAAAATTTTAACAATGTAACTAAATAGGATTAGTGAGCACAAATAAAAAGCTGGTTTCTGGTAAAAACAAGCAAGCTATAATGACAATAATAAAATCTGTCAAAATATGAAAAGTAAAACATAACGTAAAAAAGAGTATAAAAACGTAAAAAGGTGCAATCTTGCACATTCTCCCCTTTTTTAAGAGACAGAGATCTTGGCAAGTTTCTTAAGCGGTCGGCGTAAGGAACCGCCAGCAGTGGACACGTCGGCAACTCTGACTATCCCATCTCTGCCTGGGTAGAGGGCAGTTACACGACCCTTTGGCCATGAACCACGAGGTGAATTCGAGTCGCAGATAATCACTATATCTCCAATAGCTAAATTAGGGACGCTGCCTCCTCCTATTCTAGGCGCTAAAGAGGGCAGGTATTCTTTAACCCAACGCTGCCAGAAGTAATCGCAGAGCCTAATCGCCCTTCGCCATTTAACTCGGCTTAAGAGGTCTGAGTCATCGAGATTTGCTGGTATGGCGACTCCAGGCGACGCTAAGAGAAGGAAGTGGGCCGGCGTTAAGGCTTCTTCTGCATCTGAGTCCAAAGAAACATGCGTGAGTGGTCTCGAGTTCACCAATGCTTCAGCTTCTGCCAGCAGAGTATTCAGCACCTCGTCGCAGGGTGCCCGTTCCCGAAGACATGCTTTGAGGGCTTCTTTCACACTCCGAATCAACCGCTCCCAAGCACCGCCCATAAAAGGAGCTGAAGGTGGTATGAAGCGCCAGTTTATGTTCTCATTAGCTGCGTGATCCTCCACAGAGTCACCGTAAAGTCCTCGCAACTCTCTGTTGGCTCCAATAAACGCAGTACCGTTATCGGACCAGATTTCTACTGGCCCTCCTCGACGTGATATGAAGCGTCGGAGACACATGATGGCACTGTCGGTCGATAAGCTGTGTACTACCTCCAGATGAACGGCGCGCACAACTAGGCATGTAAATAAAGCCACGTAACGCTTTTCCTTCCTCCGGCCAACTGTAACATTCAAGGGTCCAAAGTAATCGAGACCAACAAATGAGAATGGCTTTCGATTATGAGCTAGGCGGGCCTCTGGTAAATCTCCCATGGGTGGTTGGAAGCTTCTAGCACGGCGAAGTTTGCAAAGCTGACAGTTATGCGCCACTGATCGGACTGCATTTCGGAGTCCAATAATCCAATATTTTTGGTGAAGCTCGTTTAATACCAATGCTAAATTTGCATGTGCAGCTTTCTTGTGATACTTTGCGATCAAGAGACGTACTGCTGGATGTTTTCCGTCTAGAATTAGTGGGCGTTTCACTTCTTCAGGAACTTCCGTCGCGGCAATTATGCGGCTAGACATTCGAAGTTGATTATCATCATCGATGTAGGGAGACAGCTTAAAAAGACGACTGCTACGAGGTAACGATTCTTGGTTCTTGATACGCATATAGTCTTCTTTGAAAGAATCAAGCTGACTTTGACGTAAGATGTGAGTTTCAGCCAGACGAATATTGCTCGCAGATAATCTTGATGTTGTTTGGGGGGTTCGGGAAGTTGAGATATTGGGGGGACTGGGATTAGGAGAGGATGCGCAAGTAGGAACGAATGTACATAATCGACCTTCGAGAAGCGTTAAATTATTATTTAAAACTCGTCTCTGTAAGCTACGCATACGCAATAATGAAATGAATTTATGCGCTTTAGCTGTTGCTCGCACCATTCTCAACCACGAACTGAAACGAGTTGGATTTGCGGAGAGTGGTGCAGGCAAATGAACTTCGGTGATGAGATGAATATTGTGCTTCAATTCCTCTCGGCCTAGTCCACTAGTATCAATCAAAGGTTCAGTGGGCCAGTCCGAAGAAAGAAGGAAGTCAGGACCAGACATCCATCGAGATTCTGTGGTTAGCACACAAAGCTTAACACGGTTTGCGTCATCTGCTACATTTAAATCACTCGGAACCCAACGCCACTCACTCACATCCGTGAGCTCCAGTATTTCACCTACTCGATGAGATACAAATGGCTTAAAATTACGAGCGTCATTACGAAGCCAACCTAGAACCGTCATCGAATCACACCAAAAAACGCGTTTAGTAGGCTTCATTCGGTGGGCTTCGCATATTGAAGTAGCAAGACGTGCAGCTACTAAAGCGCCTTGAAGCTTCAAACGGGGTATAGATACAGGCTTCAGAGGCGATACTCGAACTTTACTACAGACCAGAGCAAGCCTGACGTCACCGTTAACGTAAACTATGCGCCAGTAGGCGACAGCAGCAAATGCAGACTCGCTCGCATCTGAAAATATATGTAGTTCACAATCTATTATCGCGAGCTCACTCAAGTTGTAGCGGCGTGGAATGCGTAAACTTGAAACTGTTAACAAATCTTGCAACCACAAGTTCCATGCTGCACTATCACTTTGAGAGAGCTCTTCATCCCAATCCAAACCTTTGCGCCAAGCATCTTGAAACATAATGCGACCACGGACTACAATTGGTGCAAGAATTCCGAGTGGGTCATAGATACGCATAACATGGACAAGTACTTCACGTTTGGTAAACTTATCTCGTCCCGCGTCCTCTTTCTTGACTCCAGTATTGAAACCAATAGTGTCGCAACCGGGTTGCCAGATAAGACCCAACGTGCGCACGGGCACGGCTAAATGACCTAAACCTACGTCAACATCCCCTTTAGTAGACACCTCAAGTAAAGAATTCTTAGGCAACAATGATAGTGCTATGGGATTGTTAGATATCCAGTCACGCATATCAAAGCCTGCATGAGTATGAACAGTGTATATGTCAGAAGCCAATTTTGCAGCTGCCTGGAGGTCATCTAAACTAGTTATGCAGTCGTCCATGTAATGGTCGTCAATGATTACTCGAGCTGCGGCCGGGTAAGCGTCTTGCCATTCTAAGGCATTTTTATTTTTAATATGTATAGCGGTACAGGGACTCGATGCAGCACCAAAAATCATTGACGACATACGGAATATTCTAATTGGCTCATTCGGAGAGTCACGCCACAGAAATCTTTGCGCATTTCTATCGCTCTCTATAATTTTGATCTGCGGAAACATTTCGCGAATATCGGCAGTCAAAGCAATTTTTCCTTCACGGAACCTCATTAGAATACCCAGTAAGGGTTGCAAGAGATCTGGACCAGTTAATAAGTTTGAATTCAATGACACACCCTGAGACTTAGCTGCTGCGTCATGTACTGTTCGAAGTTTGTTAGGCTTATTTGGATTTGTTACGCCAAAATGAGGCAAATACCAAACGGGTGAACCTGAGTCTGGGCCAGCTGGGCTCGGCTCAGCATAGCCCTTAACGAACATATCGTTTATATTTCGCTTATAACGTTGAGCATATGAAGGATCTTTCAACATCTTTTTTTCAAGACTGAGAAATCGAGATAGAGCTAACTTATAACTATCAGGAACTTCCAGGTTATTAGCCTTCCATAACAATCCTACCTCAAAACGGCCGCCCGGCAGACGACGCGCCGTATTCGCAAGCGTCTGTAAGGCGCGCTCGTCATCAGCACTACGGGCTTTTTTTTTAGAAATTCCGATAGAGTCTATTTTGTATTGTTCTCTAATCAGACCCTCTAAAATAATTCGATCATGCTCTACAGTATTCTCTATGACCGTTGTGTGATTGATAACATCAAGCAATTTAGTTTTACTACAACCAAAGCCAAACAAAACCCAACCCAAGGCAGTCAAAATAGCCACGGGTTGTGTTTTGGTTCCTTTCCGAATGGCTTTTGCAAATGTGAGATGCCAGTTATCAATTCCAATTATTATCATAGGCTTTACGTCCTCATAACAAAATTCGCTAGCTATATCCTGTAAGTACTGATACTTTCTCACGCTGTCGTGGTGCGCACATTGTCGCGCAGCACCTAAACCGTCTATAGACCTAGCTCGTTTAACAGAGTGAATATCGTTTGAGTGACGTCCTTTAATGTTAAAGTCTACGTATTGCACATTAAAGTCCTTTCCTAGACCACCTACACAATCTAAACGAATTTGTTTTCCTGGCCCATTAGATCCAATTTTAGCAGTAATTTCTGAATCTATAAAGGTAGCCGTGGCCCCGTCATCTAATAAAGCGTAAGTATCTACACAACCAGAAGGTCCTGACACTGTCACAGCAACTATTTTTAATAATGGACGGACCGAAGATTCTTTAGAAAACAGAGAAGTTGCATACGTCAAAACCTCGTGCTCCGAGTCGACAGACGGTGCAGTCAAGGGCGCGCCACACGCCGAGGATGCAGCCGCGGCAGACGTTGATGGCGCGGGCTCGACTTCATCTTCCACGTCAACGTGAGCTGTGACTGCGCGCTCCGACTTTGACCCGTGCAGCAAGACATGGTGACGCATATCACAACCTTCAACAGTGCAAACTTTCTTCATACAAGAAGCTTTATTTTTATGCCAACCTTTTTTCAAACACCTATGACATATTTTATTTCTTATAATAAATTGCCACCTGTCATTCAATGACATTTTGATAAATTTGTCACAATTTTGTAATTCGTGACTTTGATTACAAACCAAACAATTGTTTGTATTCGACAACGACGGTGTCGACATTGGAATGTAATGATTATTTTCAGCAACAACGTTTACTTTGTCCCTATAACCTCTAGAGTCGCTTGGCCGAACTGCGATTTGGGTCGGGTAGTCGACTGTTCCTCCAAACCTACATTGTAAATCGACCTCGCGAGATAAGAAATCAGCAAACATTTCAATTTTAGCCCGGTTACCATTATATGAATGAGCGTAGTCTAACCACCGCGGGCGTAACAACGGAGGCAGTTTACCCCACAGTGCCTGAAATAGCTCGGGCGAACGTAAATGGTCTGGCTGATTAAGTAAACGTATCACTTCAACGCAGTTGCGTACCCTACTTGCAAAAACTACGAGATCTTTGCCGTCGTAACTTACTCTAGGCAGGGCGCGCATCGCGGCTACCTCGTGCCTGACGATGAGCTCGGGGCGGCCGTAGCGCGCGTCGAGCGCCGCCAGCACCGCGCCGGGCTCGCGCGCCGCCGCCAGCAGCCCCGCCACACCCTCGCGCGCCGCTCCGCGTATAGCGCACGAAAGCCGGGATACATTCTCGGTTGCCGAGAAATTATGCTCTGTATTTTCAAAAACTCGTTTTAAAGTCAACCAATCCAAATATGATTTGCCGTCAAAAACAGGTAAATCCGTCCTCGCAGATTGCGGCTTATGATTCACTTTTGTTATCAATCTCTCGAGCGAATTGACCAAACGCGTCACTCCTCCGTCTTCTTCGCGAACTTGTCCCTGAGAAAGCATACATTCGGCTGCACTTGAACCGTGCTGCGCTCCCATACCCATTGGTTGGGCTGGACAATCATCGTACCTGAAACGTGGGTTGGCGTTTAGAAAAGGTCGCTCATTAGAATTAGGAATCACGTTATCTACCCATTCCTGTACACTTGCACGACTACACGTGCCGCGGCTTCCTTCCGCCTCTATGGCGGCGAGCTCAGCTTGCAATTGAAGGTCTGCAACGCGTCGCTCACGCTCAACAGCACGCTCTGCAACTTGCTGCTCAAACTCTTGTCGCTTACGTTGCGCCTCTTGGCGCTCACATTCCAAATCTGCAAGACGGCGCGCATGCTGCGCCTGTGCCGCCAGCTGACGTGCCACGATGGTGGCGGAGGAACGTGAAGTTGCCTTACTGGAGGGGCGGGAAGGTTCTGGCGTCGCGACGCAAGACGAGTCCGCGCTCCGCAGCGTGTGCGCGGCGGGCTCACTTACCGCAGCCTGGGCACCGTCTCCCACATTAACCACTTCCATTTTCGCGTTTTGAAATCGTGTTTTTACCATCACTACCGGTTAAAGGACCAAAATAAATAGGATTAGTGAGCACAAATAAAAAGCTGGTTTCTGGTAAAAACAAGCAAGCTATAATGACAATAATAAAATCTGTCAAAATATAAAAAGTAAAACATAACGTAAAAAAGAGTATAAAAACGTAAAAAGGTGCAATCTTGCACAGTAACCGAAGGTGTAGAAAAATGAGTCTTAAAATGTCTTTCGTCGAATGCGCGGGAAAATCCTCTAAAGGCGAAACGAAGTTCGCCGGGTCCACTATGTTATATATAATGCTTAATTTATTGTTGTTTATTATGTTTTCTAAACTAGTAAATAGTACTAGTTTTTTACGAATTATCCCATATACAAACTATCTGCATGACCTAAGGGTTGACTGGTAGAGGATGCCCCTTTTTTTTTTGCGGGGGGAAATGCTTGGCGCACCGTACCGTCACCCGAGGGAGGTGACGGCGTGTGTGGGACTCTCCTGCCCTAAAAAGGACAGGCCTACCCACTAAAACCCCCCGGGGGACCTCATCGCCTTAATGGTAATGCTGTGGGAATTTTTTAAGAACCACCACAACATCACCGGCATAGAGGATGCCCCTAGCATTAAGTTCACTTGTTGTACAGTCACGTGCATTAACTTATGTATATACAACTTCATTCCAAAACTGATCCTAAATATAACAGTATTAGAGCTCGGGTGTTTACATTTCATTGCTCGTGACTGTAATACTTAAATGTTTGTGCAATAAAGATTTAAAGAAATAAAAATCAGGCAATGTAATGTTATTTATTTATTTATTTATGTAGTTTAGGAACTTTTATTAGTAAGACTACATGCAGCTTGTCCCGACTTTTTAAATTGTGGGGTGTTTGTAAGTTTGACGTGTCTGTGTGTATGTATTTGTCTATGGCATCGCAGCCGAACAAATGAACCGATATTGATTTTGATAAGCGTTTGAAAGATGAATAAGTCGGGAGTGTTTGATAAAAATCGATCCAAGATGGCCGCCGTCACAAAATTATGGATTGCATGTTTTAACACCACTACCACAAAATGGGTATCATAGAAGAGGGCTTGACTAGCAGAACATATTAATAATGACGAATTTCAAATCCAAGATGGCCGCTGCTTAAAAATGACGGATTTCCTATTTTTTTGTCACAATTCCCTTAATGTAGGTATCAAATAAAAGGGCTTGAGTAGCAGAATGGAGCGTATACGATTTCAAATCTAATATGGCCGCCATTATTGGTTCATTCCACACTTTTTTGTGTCGAAGGTTTTAAAATTTTCAATTTAATATTGAGTAGCACTCGTAAATACGTAGGTATAACTCATACAAAAAGTGCTTCATTAAATTTTATATCAGTTTCGAAGCGTTTGCAGAAAAACAATACTAATGGTTTTAATTTATCTGCGTTTATACATTATTGCCCACATTCCGTGCGTTTGGCTTAGGCACAGTAAAATAACAACAGTGAAGAAACTTTTAATTTGGCCTAGTCAAATAAGTGCTTTTTTATTTTTTATTTTGGGGGGATGGGGAATGCTTGGCGCACCGTACCGTCGCCCGAGGGAGGTGACTGCGTATGTGGGACTCTCCTTTTTTTTTTTTTTTTTTAAGGGGAAGAAAATGCCTTTCCGCACCATATCGCTGTCGTGGGGACGGCAGCAACGTGTGTGGGACTCCCCCCCCAGAAGGGGCGGGGACTACCCTAACTAACAACTCCCCCCACCTTCTCATCGCCTATTGACGGCGCTATGGGATACCGGGCGACCCATAACTGCCACAGCGCCGTCGGCGGAATTGCTGTCCCTACGGGGCGGCGTCACCAGGTCCCCCCTGGATGGCTGGGGGACTGGCGGGAACGGCCGAAGGTGCTAAGCCGTTCCCGCGCATCTGCGGAAGACCGTGCAAGGCCGGCCGGGGTGTCCCCACACCCGCGGTCGGCTGGTCCCCGCTAGCAAGCGCAAGGGCGTCGAAGTGACGCCTCGCGCGCAGTCTCCGGATGTGGGACTCTCCTGCCCTAAGAAGAGCAACCCTACCCAATAAAAACCTTATCACCTTAGTGGTAATGTTCACCTCAACATCAGCGGGTTAAAATAAGTGCCTGCCTCAGCAGAAGCTACAGTGTTTGTTAAGTATTTTATTTATTTAAAAACTTTATTGCACAAAAAAGAGTACAACAGGTGGACTTAATGGTATGGGCATTCTCTACCAGTCAACCTTTCGGCCATGCGGAGAGTTAGTTTATGGGTGCGGTAATAGTGACAAAGTATACCAACGTTAGGTATCGTGGTCAGATATACTGAGAAATTAAAAATATATGTATACAGATCTCGTAAAAATTAGCCCAGCTATTTCAGAGATAAGGCGGAGTAGACAGGGAGTGGAGTGATTTCTAAAACGTGACAATGATTTTTTAATAAAAAACTAAGCAAGGAAACTCTCTAACTGGCAACCTTTTTGGTATCCCTGCGGTTTCCGGGGAATGCCTCGATTGTGTTAGTGTGGTCGCCTTTTTAAGAAAAGAGAGGGGTTTCGAAAATGTTCAAAAATTTCGTTACGTAATACTTGAACGCTCCCACAGACAGAAATTGTAAAGAAACATTTGGTATACTGTGCCGACCTACGACATGACCTACAAGTCGACACAAATTCAGCGTCAGCAGAATTGGCGTAGTAAACAACGCTCCATACGTAATGCGTGACATCGATATCCTACATCGCGATATCAGAGTTTTCGTCGCCACTAAGTATATATACGACAAACCAAGATTGGTAGTTGGGCCTTGGTCCCCGAGCAGATAACACCTAGCTCGGCGGAAGTACTTCCACTTTTAGTAAAGAACATACGTTCCTTACAGTACACATACATATGCATTTAGTAAAAAGCAGAATGTATTAAAAATAGAAACTTTTATTTCACGTTAAATGTAGATTGTAAATTTAATTCTAAATATCCCTTAAAATTAAAAAAAAAACGCAGAATCTAAAAAGTTATTTCGATTAAAAGACAGAAAAAAACTCGCTATACGTGGTTTTACACCTTAATCCCTCGACGTTGCAAAGTTATTTCAAGAAATGATCCAAATTCATTTTCTTACGAGTACGTTTAGCCAAATCCGGGAGCTGGAATTGATACGACAATCGTAATATCTTTACGTAATGGTCTTAAAGCGAGTAAATTCTCAAGCAATTTAACATTGTCAACGTTAAATCAATGGAGGGATTTATTCATGTTTGAGATATAGGTACTCAGGCAAAAGTTGTTACCAGTACAAAATAGATCTTAAATGTTGGTAGGTATTGTTGATTTCTTATTATTTTCGCGTTAAAATATCGAACTGTAAGTATTTACCATATCAGAGCTTGAGATCGGGGGGTCTCTCCGAAACGAAACAAATAAATGGAGGATTTTTAGTACTTTACACCGAACTAGCGAACTTTAATAACCTATATCAAAGAAACAAAAAAATTAATCTCCCCTTGCGGTGCTGCAATCGAACCCACGACCTTCACGTATCGCTCGTGCTGCTCTTCCGAGATTGTCGAGAGTGATGGTGCGGTAGTTCCCCCTCGACAAAAAAAAAGATAGACTCACAAAATACAAGTATAATACACGTGCTGCCATCAAGCTGGTTTTCCCAGCGCAATATTCCACTTGTTAGTAAAATTAGCCGGACATTTTCCTTTTAATAAAGGCTACAGTATCAAATGAACCATAAATTTACTGTATTATTATTTCTTGCCCAACTTGACTAATAAGCTTTTAAATACATAGCAGCAACACGAACCATGAAAGTGTAATTATCTTTTCGTGTTTTCAATTTTATTTGGCGGTACACGCAATAAAATAAATAATAAGTCAAAATGTAGTTAAACATTTCTTTGTTCAAGTAAGTTACGTAAAACAATTTGAATCGTCATTGAATACAACACAAAGTTATTCTACTGCCGGTTCGGAACCTATATTTACTGAGAAGACACCGGTAAGAAACTCAGCAGATCAGTTACAATAGCAGTGTCTAACTTATTGTTTTAAAATGTAAAAAAGTTCGCATTTGATCTAACCGGGAATCGATCCCGAGACCTAAAAATGGAAACAATATATTTTAATATGAACTAGCAACCTGACCCGGCTTCGTTTGGGTGTAATGTAAATACTTATGAATTTTTCGGCTTTTCTGTACATGTATAATGTATCTTAGATTTTTCTTTTAATTGAAAATCCGCATCTAAATTTTTGGTTCAAGTTTTTAACATCTAAGTATACATAGGTACAGACAGATAGCGGAAGCGATTTGTTTTATATTATGTAATGATAAAATGGTAAACAGATCCATTGAAAAGGTCTTCTAGGGTGTGTAATTAAATATGAATGGGTAGCTGCTGTGAAAATTAATCTTCTATATATATAAAAGGAGAAACTGACTGACTGACTGACTGACTGACATATCAACGCACAGCCCAAACGGCTAAACGTAGGCACTTGAAATTTGGAAGAGACGTAGCTTAGGTACCGTAGGGGTGCACTAAGAAAGGAATTCCCGAAATTCCCACGGGAACGGGAATTAGCGGGAAAATCCTTTTGTATGAAAAATCTAAACCGCTTAAGTTAGACGCTTGAAATTTGGCATGCAGGTACCTTAGTAAATATAAAGTTAAGTCATGATTGGATTTTCCAAAATTCCCATGGGAACGGGAATAGCGGGAAAAACTTTTGTAAAAAAAAAAAAAAATTTACAAAAACTTTTGTAAATTTTAACAGGTGATGTTTTTCTGTTGCCGCTACAACAACAAATACTCAAAATAAAAATATAATAAATATTTAGGGGGGCTCCCATACAAAAATAGTGATTTTTTGCACGTTTTTACAGATGAGGCTGTATCTTATGAACCGTGACAGTAAGACAGTTGAAATTTTCACAGAATATGTATATCTATTGTTGCTATAACAACAAATACTGAAAATAAGAATAAAATAAAAAATTAGTGGGGTCCCCATACAACAAACGTGATTTTTTTTGTTAATTTTGTACGGAACCCTTCGTGCGCGAGTCCGACTCGCACTTGGCCGGTTTTTAGTTTTCATGTGGTCAAACTTTTACTTTCATACCGACTGACATTCACATTCACACCTCTGAACTCCAGACGAAAGCCTATAGGTACTTTAGGGTTATAATAGCCTCCCCTGATCGTTTTATCCTAAATTTATAAGAAACCAAATTATCCTAAACTAATAATCTAAAAATTAATAACAATACATTATTCAGCTGAGCTACTTATACTATAACCTAATTTAAAAATAATAAAATTACGCATTTTTTAAACTTTTCTCCAACACCCACAAAGATCTCTCTTTTATAACACGCCACGCGGACGAAGTCGCGGGCAAAAGCTAGTTAATACATAAAAATACCGTACCTTTTAGAAGCAATAAAGCTTCAACACAGTTTAAAAAATAGCAGTGAAGTTCATATGGCTGCCTCGATCTAGAGCTGTCTGTCTGACCATTTTTTTCACCATCTCCTTAAAATCCCCCAACCGGGGGATTTTAGAGGGTATTTTTTGTTTATATTGCACTGCAAGATTTACCTCATCCCACCCGATATTAAGTAGTAATAAGGTCCTAGCTAAAAGGTGACAAGTACAGCATAATAAATCTGTTACTGGACTTGTCGCCCTTACCTTGAAGGCTTGACCCCTGCTACTAATGTAGCACCCCCCAGGAGCTCTGGAAACCTTACTTACACGCAGGAACACAACAACACAGCAGTATTTGGCTGGCGCCTGAAAGTAGGTATTCTGACATAAACCTCACTGAATACATGAGTATGAGTATGAGTACTTACTGACATCTCACTTCACTATGTCTCAAAGTAGAAGGCTATAACTTTGCGAATTTCACAAACTCGTCGCTTCCAAATGAGATGCCAGTTGTTCAATTGTATTAACAGTTCCATCGCACTCCTAAGCTTGTTAATAGACAATATTGTTTGCGCAACCTTGCGTTATGTATTTGCTTGAAGCGTTGATGGCGGAATTCCAGCATGATTCGATTAATAAAGCTACACAATTAAATTTTCTAACTGGCAATAGATTTATTTGGCATTGTATTAATTCAAAAGTGTTACATGTAACTTAGTTGAATAAAGAAGTAGGTAATACGTTTTTTTTCTAGTAATACTTTTGTGCTGACCTACGACATGACCAAGAACTCGATACAAATACGGCGTCAGCAGAATTGGCATAGTAGACAACGCTCCATACGTAATGCACGATTAGCTAATCAATACATCCTACATCGTGATGTCAGAGTTATCGTCGCCACTAACTATATGTACAACAAACCAAGATTGGTAGTTGGACCTTGGTTCCCGAGCAGATAACACCTAGCTCGGCGGAAGAACTTCCACTTTTAGTAAAGAACATACATTACACATTTAATAAAAATGTTATATCTTGTATAATATTAAAACTCCGTAAATCCAGGCGTAGATAACTACCCGTCTCCAATAAGCTCATGACGTCAGCTATTTCGATACAAAAGTATCCCTACCCAAAAGGTACCACCATTGTTTAATATTACAATGATTAATTATCCAACACTTTAGTTTCCATTTTGGCCGCCATTGTAACAACTGCATGCTTTAGATAAGGCTACTCCTGTTTCCAAAACATTTGATAGGCACTTTGAATAAGTTTGAAACTACGTCTTACAATATCAAATAGAGGGGATTATAGTATTTCCTCCTACCCAATCAAAAGTGGTTTTTGGTGTAAATTTTTTAGTGACATCATGATAACTACTAAGTTTCTTGCCGGATTCTTCCCGGTAGAATTAGGTTCCGAACCGGCTGTAGCTTAAATTTTGTTTTTTTTTATAGTGCACTTCAAGATTGACCTTATCCCACCTGATGTTAAGTGGTAATGAGTTCCTAGCTTAAGGGCGAAAAGTACAGCATAATAATAAATATATTACTGGACTTGTCGCCCATACCTTGAAGGCTTGACCCCTGCTACTAATGTAGCACCCCCCAGGGGCCCTGGAAACCTTACTCACACGCAGGAACACAACAGCATAGAACTTATTATTATTTGGCTGCGGTCTTCTGTAAGGTGGAGGTATTTTACCAGTCGGGCTGCTCCAGTTCGAGCGATAAATCGCTATGCCCTACCTCTCTTAAAGGTTAGGTTAGGTTTGTGTTCATTCAAACGATACATAAGTGTTACTTGTAACCTACATGAATCAATGAATTAATTATGATTTTGATTACCGTGAGGTTCCATTAAATTAGATAAGGTGTGGATTCCGTATCCTTTCGCAATCCTGGGGGCTCAGTAATTAGTCCGTTGCATTTAGGCTGGCCTTGCCACCCAGCCTCGGATACCGCACAGCTCGGGATCCGTCTTTGCTTCAAAGACAGATCCCGAGCTGGGCCGCCCCGTAAGGGTAGAGGTAGATTTCGGAGGAAGTGGAAGACCTCAATGTGTCGTTGCCAGTCTCCCTGTCCCCCGTGACTGGGCAGTGGAGCGCTGCTGCGCAATGCACAGATGGCGTCGTGGTTGGGTCACGGAGGAAGAGGAGGATACGGTATTGCGTTTGCCGGCCTCCCTATCCTCTGCGGCTGGTGGGTTTCGGGACTTCTTCCGGCTCTCGGGGGGGAAAATCTAGAGTGAGGATCTTGGGTGTCTGAAGTAACGGTAGGCAGCAAAGTCGTACAACAGTCCGCTACTAGGACCGGAGACACGCCAGGGGTAGGGTAAGCCTGGCGTCCATTACCTCGGTCCAGAGGGTGCGGAATCGGAACCCATGGCCTCCGAGTTTTTGAGTCTAAAGCTCTAACCACTACACCACGGTGGCAGTCGGAGAATACAAAATTCATTTTGCAAAGGTCGAACGATACCTCAAATCGGGGTAAAACATTTAATTGCTGCACAAAGCACAAAATAAATATGAATCAAGTCTGGAAGTTATATTCAAACTGACATGAGCAAATCTCCATCTCTGCCTCACATTTGCACACAAATATAAATAAGTTTAAAATTTAAAAAACCCCCGACATAAAAAGGTGTGAAAAAAGCCTTTCTATTTGATATCTACCTATAATGTGGGAGTGGTGACAAAAAATTTAGGAAATCCATGATTTTCTGGCGGCGGCCATTTTGGATTAGAAATTTGTTACTATGAATATATTCTGCAAGTTTATGATACCCATATTTTAGGTATTGTGTGAAAACACGCAATCCATAATTTTGTGACGGCGGCCATCTTGGATCGATTTTTATCAAACATAGCTAAGAACACTGCCGACTTATTCATCTTTCAAACGAAAAATCAAAATTAAAATCGGTTCATTTGTTCGGGAGCTGAGATGCCATAGACAGATGCATACACTGGGTATTCCTGCTCTTTTTAGGACAGGGAGTCTCACACACGCCGTTACCTCTCTCGGGTGACGGTATAGTGCATATATATGAATAAATAAACATAAATGCTACCGTGCACAAACTACCGGATAGGAAATTGCTATCAGTAATTGAATATCCTCTGACTAAAGTGGAGCTAAGTGGAATACTTCCCATAACATACACCGACCTTTCCCAAGTAAGTGGCATAAGTACTTATGTCATGGAAACCACTCTTGTCAGATTAAGTGTTGTTGTGTTCCTGCGTGTGAGTAAAGTTTCTAGAGCTCCTGGGGGCTACATCAGTAGCAGGGGTCAAGCCTTCAAGGTAAGGGCGCCAAGTCCAGTAACAGCTTCATTATGCTGTACTTGTCGCCCTTTAGCTAGGACCTCATTACCACTTAACATCAGTTGGGATGAGGTCAATCTTAAAGTGAAACATAAAAAAAATCTAATCCCAATTAAATGTAAATAACCTAAGAATTGTCTAGTAACACCCGGATGGAACGAAGTGCTTTGAAGCGACAAGTAATAATTCATTGACGATGATTTTTTCCATTTACCCTTTTGACTACTTCGGTGGCCAAAGCACAAAAGGTCCCGGGTTCGATTCCCGGTTAGGTAGGTCCCGGGTTCGATTCCCGGTCAGGTCAATTTTAAAAACGAACTTTTCTAAATTGACTTGAGTATGGGTGTGCTGGCGCCCCTAGTTAGTATCCGTCGTCTAGTGCTCATAGTACAAGGGGAAACTTTAGTTTGAGAGTGATTGGTGTGGTTGTCTGGCGCATTATTGTTATTTACAGCCATCTGACCCTATAGCATCTGTACGAAAATAACTGGCTTCTATGAGAGAGAGAGAAAGAGAGAGAGAGAGATAGAGAAGAACGTGCACGCCACACGACTATAAGAAAAAGTGTCGTCACAACTTTTGGTCTTAATTTTTTTCGTCTAGCCCCTTTTCGCAACGCGCGATAAGAAACTTCGTTCCAAAAAAAAAACAACGAAAGCGTTGTTTAAGTGTTTTTTTTTACCTTCCTGACTGTATATACATTTAGTTTGTGGTAGATATAAAATTTGTACAAGGCTGGTTGTAAACAAGGTGCTTTAGACCCAAGTGAGATTTATCCCGAAGTAATGGAAGAATGCTCTCCCAGATGTGTACTTTAGAGTCATAAATCTGCAACAATTTGTTTGAAATGTGAAAACAAAAATATATACGGTGAAATTGAGATACCTCCTCCTTTTTATTCGGTTAAAAATTAGTAGATATATTTAAAATCGTACAAACGCTATCTACATGATTTAGCGCATTATATTAGCTACTCCCAGCCTGATGGTAAGCAAGAGAGGAACCCATATCGTGATGACAACGGATTTGGTACCGTAACATCCTATCCGTTAACATCGCCATATTGGCCTGCAAGATGTTTCTTCACGCTCCTTTTGAAGGAATCCATTTCAAAGGGAAGAGGAAGTACATGAGTCGGCAACGAGTTCCAATTCTTTATGGTCTTGCAAAGATAGGAGTTACCAAATTAGAAATTTAAGGTGTATGGATGTATGTTTTTTTCTTACGCATAAGCTTTTGAATGGATCTGAAGGAACTTTGTTAGACATAGAGATACAAGCATAACTTTAGGGCGCTTTTTCATGATAACGAACCCACGACCTTCACGTATTGCGCGTGCTGCTCTTCCAACTGAGAATGGGTTTGAAACCCACATCGTAAATAATAAATAAATAAATAAATATTGGACAACATCACATACATTGCTCTGATTCTGTGGTAAGTAGCTAAAGCACTTGTGTTACAGAAATCAGAAACCCGAGACAATATAGAAAAGTTCGTTTCCCATATTGATCCGACCGGGGATCGAACCCGGGACCTCAGAGATGGCGCTCGCCAAAGTCCGGCCTGCTCGCCTCTCGGCTACGGAGGTTGTCAAAAAAATCGTAAATGGAGATAATATTTTTCATTTTACCTTGACGATAACAAAGCCTAGAGAAAATAGCATTTAAAACTTGTGTCATCCATCTTAATTAGGTTTAAAATATAGGCCAACTCCATTTCATTTGGTTGGACAATACCGCAGCGTCGGAACTTTTATACCTCCCTTTTATATAAACTTAGTGGCTGCAAAATTAGATTTAGAGGGTAGTTGGGATTCCGGAGGAGAGTACTTTTATCGGTGTAGTTTATTTCATTTATGAAGTCGCCTCTGACAGGTTGAAATCCTTTTTTATTTTTGGGCTCCTTGATATAATCCACTTGGCAGGATACCTTAGAGGAAATTGTGGTCCTTGGAGACCGAGTTTCGGGTCCTGTATATTATGGTAACATTAAATCTGCTGCGTTACAAAGAAGATTCCTTTAAACTCGAACTAAATCCTTATTTCATGTAAGATACAAGTAATACATTATGCATCATTAAAATTTAGATAAATACAATTTGAATCTTCCATTAGTTTGAAGAAGTTGAATATTAGAAACAGAAAATTTGTATCTACCCCTTCGGTGCGGGAATCGAACCCACGACCTTCACGTATCGCGCGTGCTGCTCTTCCAACTGAGCTAACCGCAAGTTATCGTAGGCGAAAATTTTTCTGCTATATCAACCCGTTAGCCTTCGGCAAGTGCCCCAATATTCTAATATTTAAAGTTCGCTAGTACGGCGTATAGTACTATAAAAATAAAAAAATCGTTGAAGAAGTTGATTTTAAATTGTCACATAACATTGGCAGAAATGAAAATATTTGTATAAGCTTAGTTACTGTATCACGGATAGTGATAACAGGCAATTTTAGTACAATTTAGCGATGTTATTGCTAGAAAGTCATCTCTTTCAGTAAACCTTCAGGTAAAGGAAAAAGTAAATAACGAGAAACAGATACATCAGTGTAGAATTTGAGAATTAAATTAACAGAACCATTCCAAAAAAAATTTAAAACAAAGTTGCTTGTCTGTTCCTATGTAAGCTTCGATTCCACTATCGGTTACGATGACAATGTTTGTGTCAGCCCTTTTTCGTTCAATGAGTTTATGAAAACCCTAATTCAACTAACAAGACAATTAATAATCAAAGCATGTCTTTTTGCATAAAACCTTTGTGTCCAGTGGGCGAAAATATAAAAGTGATTTCATAAATTTTACTATATAGACACAGATTATAATCACAATATGGCTGGATGCTAAAAAGTTGAGTTCAACCAACTGGACACAAATATGTTCATTATCTTGTGTCCAGTCGGTGAAAATCCAATCGTGACATATCCAACTTTGATTAAAAACTTGTGGCTTGTGGATCTGTTTTCTCTCACTCGTAAAACAGTATCATTAACCCCTACAATCCCAGATCTGGCATTTTCCGAACCAGCGAAAAGGTGTGTTACCATAAATATTCTATTCGCGCCCTCTGCCGGGTTAATGAGTTGCCGATAGCTTCGCTTAGGAATTCAAAGGGCGTGCTTTGACACGTGAGGGAAGAATTTTAATGAGCCCTCTTAAGATTTTACAACATTTTGCTATTGAATTGGGGCAGTGGAGAAATAGTACGCTTTTTTCGTCCGTGCTTTCGAGGAACTCGTGGCCTAATGGCGAAGACGGTTCTGTAACTGTAGTTTAGGTTCACGTACGGCAGTCTACTATTGGATGGGTAACCACAGATTTTAGTGATTTTTAACCCCCGACGCAAAAACGACGGGGTGTTATAAGTTTGACGTGTCTGTGTGTGTGTGTGTGTCTGTCTATGGCATCGTAGCTCCCGAACAAAACCACCGATTTTAATTTAGGTTTTTTGTTTGAAAGGTGAATAAGCAGAGTGTTCTTAGCTATGCTGGATAAAAATCGATCCAAGATGGCCGCCGTCACAAAGATATGGATTGTATATTTTAACACAACTCCCACAATATGGGTATCATATAAAAGGGCTTGAGAAGCAAAATACATTTATTGTGACAAATTTCAAATCCAAGATGGCCGCCGTCAGAAAATGACGAATAACCCATTTATTTTTTGGCCCAACTGCCTCAATAAAGGTATCAAATGAAAGAGATTTAGTAGTAGAATACTGCACACTACGGCGAATTTCAAATCCAATATGGCCGCCAAAATCCAAGATGGCAATCAAACCCACAACCTACAAACGCGACGCGACAAAATTTAATCAAAAAATTCATAGGTACGGTCAACAGCAGGCCTACATAACCATTTGCAGTTCAAAATTAGCGGTTATGCCTCCGACATAAAGGTGGCACAAAGTTCCGAGTAGACAGTCTGACACGCTTTAGTTGGTACTTACCTAGTTATTTTTTGCTTTTTATAGGATTTAGCATTTTTAGCCTTTTGTCATAATAATTGCGTCCTTTTCTTAATAAATTTGCTATGTAAAATCAAAACCGTATCAGGTTATATTCTCAGGGACCTAAATGCGATACGCGGGTAATATCAAACAACGTTACATACCTAACTTACCTCAAAAATTTGCAAGTAAGATCAACGATTGACTGGTAAACAATACTCCTAGCATTAAGTCCACCTTTTGTACAGTCACCGTCAGATATATCGGAGCAGACAAAGTGACCAAATACTTCTGAACAGTTAAAATGTCAAAAAGTTCCATACACCACAAGTTACCATTAATATCTGAACATTAATTACTTCAATAATATCTAAGCAGATGCCAATAACATCTGAACACTCATAACGTCAATATGTGTCACGCACGTCACGTGTCTCATTTAGCTACCTGTAAATGAGTGTTCAGATGTTATTGGTAAGTTGTGTGTATAGAAATTATTGATGATTAGTATCTGGTCAGATATTATTGAAGTAATAAATGTTCAGATATTAATGGTACCTTGTGGTGTACGGAACTTTTTGACATTTTAACTGTTCAGAAGTATTTGGTCACTTTGTTTGCTCCGATATATCTTACGGCGACTGTACGTCTTCATATGCAATAAGTATTTAAATAAATGTAGTGGAATGGGAAATGAAAGAAGCAAATTAGGTATAATCTAAATATATTAAGCCAAATAAAATTAATTTATCACACACACGTCTTGCACATCGTCGTCGTTCGTCGTTCAAATCTAACTCTGACATTCTCACCATTCGGATATTCAAACGTACAGGCATCGCTCATGCACAACGTTCGGATACATCCGCTATCCCACATAAATAAATAAATAAGGTACTTATTCACATAGCATCGGAATCCGATCATCCGACCTACGGAAGTAGAATTGAACACGGATAAAACATAGAATTCCCGAATCGTTTCTCATCATCATCATCCTTAAAACATCACCAATAAATGCCCGGTTCCAATTATTTGAAAAACGTTCCTTTCTAGTTATTGTTAGTACCTAATTAATTATACGTGGCAAACATTTTTATTGACTTAGCCATGTATCAATTTAAGAGAGGCAGGGCAAAGCGATTTATCGCTCGAACTGGAGCAGCCCGACTGGTGAAATACCTCCACCTTACAGAACGACCGCAGCCAAATAACAATCACTTCTGTGTTGTTGTGTTCCTGCGTGTGAGTAAGGTTCCCAGAGCTCTTTGGGGGTGCTACATTAGTAGCAGGGGTCAAGCCTTCAAGGTAAGGGCGACAAGTCTAGTAACAATTTTACTATGCTATACTTTTCGCCCTTAAGCTAGGAACTCATTACCACTTAACATCAGGTGGGATGAGGTCAATCTTGGAGTGCATTATAAAAAAAAATCAATTTAAGGTCCACATTAAATCATGTTTGATGCAAAAAGGATACTATGAAATTGATGAATATGAAACGATGAACATTATATTGACATGATTGTCTGCTCGCTCGCACACCATAGTTTTGAGTTCTCTGCTCTAAATATTGTAAAGATTAGGATAACTACTGAGTGTCTTGCCTGATTCATCTCGGTAGGATTAGGTTCCGAAACGGCTGTAGCTTACATTTTGGTTTGTATTCATATTAACGATGCCTAAGTGTTACTTGTAACTAACATGAAAAAATTAATTGGTCATGATTATGATAATGCATTTCCCCTCGTCACAAAAAAAAAACTTTTCATCCCAAAATAACGTGCGCAAAGTTGTGGAAACAGCTAACTTATATACATACTAGCGACCCGCCCCGGCTTCGCACGAATGTAATGTAAATACTTAGAAATATTGGCTTTTCTATTCTTTCTTGCAAATAAAAACCTTCCTCTTGAATCACACTATCTATCAAAAAAAACTGCATCAAAATCCGTTGCGTAGTTTTAAAGATTTATGCGTACATAGGGATATAAATAAATAAATATTGGACAACATCACATACATTGCTCTGATTCTGTGGTAAGTAGCTAAAGCACTTGTGTTACAGAAGTCAGAAACAACGACGTTACCACAACACCCAGACCCGAGACAATACAGAAAAGTTCGTTTCCCATATTGACCCGACCGGGGATCGATCCCGGGACCTCAGAGATGGCGCAACGTCAAATTCCAGCACGCTCGCCTCTCGATTACAGAGGTCGTCAAAGAAAGATAATATAGGGACAGAAAAAGCTACTTTGTTTTACACTTTGTAGTGATATACCTAGCTAACTTAAATATATAGTATACATGAGGAATTAAACACAGAACAGTAAAAACAGCTGTGTTGCCATCAATCAAAAAGAAAACACAGTGCTTCATGCAACGGAAGTCATTAACGATCTCGCTTTTCGTTTAATGTTCACAGAGTGCTGAAAATGCATTCCATTCTGCGGACTTTGCTAGCTGATTGAAACAAACTGCGAATCCATTAAAACTGTCACTGTGTGAAATGGAATAAAAGGTTTCATTTAGTGTTGTTAAACTATCGAGAATTTTAGTATCGATAGATTTTATCTGAAAACTACGGTCCTCTGTTAGAAAATCATTGATAAAAGATTTTATAATAGTACTCAATGGAGTATTTTTTTATATTGCACTTCAAGATTGACCTCATCCCACCTGATGTTAAATGGTAATGAGGTCCTAGCTTAAGAGGGACAAGTACAGCATAATAAATCTGTTACTAGACTTGTTACACTTACCTTGAAGGCTTGACCCCTGCTACTAATGTAGCACCCACCAGGAGCTCTGGAAACCTTACTCACACGCAGTATCGATAGTTATTATTTAAAAACGACAATGCTTTTTAGATTAACGATTTTATCGATACTTATTTAGATCTAAATAGTGTTTTTTTTTACTAACTAATAAGTGCAATAATCGATACAGTTGATACTATAGTCGGTAGTGAAGGGTAAACTATAATTATATCGATATTAATTAATAATTATTGATAGTACTTTAGACACTATTTTACAAACTTAAAGTAGCCTAAGTTACTCGTTATTACATCAGCTACCTACCAGTTATAGTATCGTCCAAATTGGCCAAGCCATTTCAGAGATTAGCCGGAACAAACAGACAGACAGACAAAAGTAATAAAAAAAGAATTAATGTATATAAATAAATAAATATTGGACAACATCACATACACTTCTCTGATCCTGTGGTAAGTAGCTAAAGCATTTGTGTTACAGAAATCAGAAACAACGACGGTACCACAACAACAAGGAGGGGTACTCTCGAAAACGAAACGAACCAACGAAAGGTTTCGTTTTTGAAGATTATTCAAGAGTTAGGGAATGAAGACGGGGTTTTTGATTTGCATAAATAATATTTTGATTTTTGAAAACGCTTAATTTGCATTCGAAGTGATTTCTTTATGGTTATGAGGATTAAAAATTGCCATCCGTTGTCGGATCCGACGTATTTCGTTTATGACAGTAGACCCCCAGATCCGAGACAATATAGACAAGTTCGTTTTCCCATGTTGACTCGACCGGGGATCGAACCCGGAACCTCAGAGATGGCGTGACGCCAAAGTCCGGCACGCTTGCCTCTCGGCTACGGAGGTCGTCGATATACCGAATATGTATAGATGAAGAGAGTTCAACAATTGCAGACCCTCATTAGTGTACCCCACAAAATTAATCATCTTATCTGTATTACATAAAACAAAATTAATTTAAATTTCAAATGACATCTCACATTTACGGTATAATGTTTACAAATGGGTTCATTTGCTTTGTTAAATGCAGCCCATTTGAATAAAATGAATAAACCATTCCGTTTACTTAAAAATTCATTAATTTCGAATGGAGGTCATTGTGAAAATTATGTGATTGGAGAAAGATTTTCGGTAATAAAAAATATCGATTTACTTTTCACACAAAACTGACTGAATTGGCTACTTGACAGTTTTTGAAAAAGTATTGCAAAATGTGCGCCCATTCATTTTATATCCCAAACAATTCGATTTATCGGGAAGAATTGTAAATTACCAGTGAAAACCAAAATTTTGTGTAACATTTTACCTTAGATGATAACTGCAGATGGCCTTTTCATCTTCACCGAACTTACGGGGGCACGAAAGGCTCTCACCCCTAAAAATTTAAACAACTGCCGGAGGGCGCCCCATAGCGTTGCTTGGACATCGGTTCAGGCCATTGTTGGGAGAGGGTAATCGAACATATATTTGGGGAGAAAATTGCCCCGGCACCTGCCGGTGTCTTAAAAAGGAGCCTACCAGTAATCCTCGCCGGCTACCAACGTGTTAAAAAAACTTGCAAATTTGTATCTATTAATCTACCTTGTCAATCCACCAATTTACCATCGTAGCGTTAATGCAAAACTGGAGAATAATCGGATTAGCGATACAAACGGGTGAGCTGCCAGGAAGATTAATGAAGTTGATAATTCATCTGTGGTAAGTTGAGATAACGAGAGGACGGTTGAGAAGTGAAGCATACAATTATTATTGTAGACCGTTCAATCTTTTATCCGTACTTGTCCGTCTTTATCCGTACACACATAAATATACTATACTTGCGATTTGGGATAATTTCGGGATAACAGTATCCTTTAAGTTCATCTTGTATATAATCACTCTCCCTTCTAAACTTTATACAAATTATATTATTTTTATAGTACTAAACGCCGTACTAGCGAACTTTAAATATTAGAAACAGAAAAATTGGATCTCCCCTTGCGGTGCGGGAATTGAACCCACGACCTTCACGTATCGCGCGTGCTGCTCTTACCTTACGTGCTTATCTTATCTTATCTTAGTGCTGAAGGTCGTGGGTTCAATTCCCGCACCGCAAGTGGAGATACAATTTTTCTGTTTCTAATATTTATACAAATTCGTTTAATAGCTTTTTCGCAAGAGTGACAAATATCTATTCATACAAATTTTTTAAACTGTTTTAACAAGATAAATCGGCAAGATACTCGATAATTACTCTTTGCAAAATTTACAAATACGGGAATTTGCAAAAACAAAGAAATAATTTCATTCAATAGTATTGGCTGGCACATACATCATGCTTGTGAACAGGTGCCACCTTTCGGGCCTGGTCTGCTCCAGCTTACCCCTCGAAAGTAAATACTTACTTGAGTACTTAATTTTCTCATCACTCTTCGAAACAAAACTATATGACTTGGTCCAAAGCGAGCTACACATAGCAATAACTTAGATACTGCTACTGTTACTACTCTCCTGAGTTTTTTTTCCGGTGTCTTCTCGGTAGATATAGGTTCCCAACCGGTAGTAGAATCACTTTGAATAATATGCAGTGACGATTCAAAAGTGTTATATGTAACCTACTTGAGTAAAGAAATATTTGAGTTTGAGTTTCAGTAATCATTTTAGTAACGAATATATCACGAACTAGCGGTCTCGGCGAACTTCGTTTCGCCTGAGAGGATTTTCCCGCGCAATTTTACCAAGGATCCCTAATTTTGTAGCCTAGGTCAAATTGGCAGAATGAAGCATTCTATTGGTGAAATATTTTTTTAAATCGGCCCAGGTCTTTTTGAGCCTATTCATTACAAACATACAAACATAGGTACAAATCTTTCCTCTTTATAATATTAGTATGATATATTTTTACGAAATGAGAGGCACTATTTCTTTTGAATTTTTTAAGATAAATCCAGGCTCCAATTTCACCGCCTCCACGATTAATGAAATGGGTAACAACACACCTTAACAAAACCTTCAAAGTGTTACCTGTCTGAAGCTTTAATCCCGTCTGAAATATTGCTTTGATGCTTAGCATGTCTATCATTTTTAGTATTGATCAGCATTTTGTTAAGCAGTTTGGATAAAAATTAGGATTAGATAATTTCTCTTAGAACATTTCAGGTAGAAAGCGAGATTAGTTTCAAAATATCGCGTTTCATTAACGCACTAATAAAAGTCTTAAATAAATTTAAGAGAGGTAGGGCATAGCGATTTACCGCTCGAACTGGAGCAGCCTGATTGGGGAAATACCTCCGCCCTACAGAAGACCGCAGCCAAATAACAATCACTTCTGTGTTGTTGTGTTCCTGCGTGTGAGTAAGTTTTCCAGAGCTCCTGGGGGGTGCTACATTAGAAGCAGGGGTCAAGCCTTCAAGGTAAGGGTGACAAGTCCAGTAACAGATTTCTTATACTGTTCTTGTCGCCCTTAAGCTAGGACCTCATTACCACTTAACAGCAGGTGGGATGAGGTCAATCTTGAAGTGTAATATAAAAAAAAGAACTTTTGTTAGATGATTACGATGGTCAATATTCAGGCTTGTTAAAGGGTATTTACGTTGTCTTGACATTCGATTTCTTAACTTAAGTAGGGTCATGAAGGTACCATGACGCCATTGATTACATCTCAAAGGCAAAATTGAGATGAAATCGATACCCAGATGTGGATGTACCAGACAGATAGTCTTTCATTATCAGAAAAAATAAAAACTATAAACATTTTAAATATCTATTCAGGTGTCTTCAATTAAATAAATAATTAATAAATGCCAGACTATCACACCAATCACCTGGTCTCAAACCTTCTCCCTTGTACTATAAGCACCAGACGACGGATACTAACTGGGGGCGTCATCCCAGCACACCCAGACCCAAGTCAACATTTACACAACAACACCACCAAGGTCGTCAATTTCGTGGTTTTCAAACATTTCCGATAAGTATGTAGTTCTACATATATTCGGCAGAGGGCATTTAGCGAAGGTCAAGAGGTTAATACATCGCATACGACAACTGAGCTTATCAGTTGGAAGAGCAGCACGCGCGATACGTGAAGGTCGTGGGTTTGAGTCCCACACCACAAAGAGAGACCAAATTTTTCTGTTTCTTTAAAATACTTAAGATGTAGGTATATTACTACTTCATGCTCTAGGTGTTATAACTGATGACTTAAGTTTTAGATACGTGCTTAGGGGAGTTGGGAGTTAGTCATGCTCACTAAAACGTCACTGAGGTGGTGGCGCTATGTGGCGGGTCGTTACATTCCCTTTAATATGGTTAAGTGACAGGGATAGCATTAAGTGCAAAAGTTCTTTCCTTTCAATAAAATATTCAAATTTGACTTCATTAATGCTTATAATTTGTCAAGATATTGACTCTTTATCTTTTTTTAAGTGTTAAATATCTAAATGCATGCGTACAAAGACGCGGGAGGCCGCTAGTTTTTAATATTTATCCTAAGCGGAGGTCGAACCCACGACTCTTGATTCAGCAGTCATTATACTTAACCATGGTACTTCCAGCTAATAAAACATAACCTTTTTCTAAGAAACGAAATCCAATAAAAATCTTAAAGTGCCCACCAAAAACACTTCGTTCTTACAGAAAATCCATTTAAATAAAAAATGCAATCCTACTGCGACAAAGCCTTGATCTCAGACAACTGCGATTTCCCAAGAATCCAATAGTATCCAGTGCCCGCTAGGCACTGAGTGCTTCGTCCGTTACATAAATATTTTCAGCTTACCGACACAGTAGAGAAAGTTGCAGTGAGTCATTTTTGATCAACTAGCTGCGCCCGCGACGGGACTGCAATTACAGGAATATTTAGAATTGTTCAATTCTAAAACAAATCATTTTTCTAAAATAAAAATAGATTAAGTTACTCATTATTACACCAGCTACCTACCTGTAAAAGCCTCATCAAAATCAGGTTGAAGAGCAGCACGCGCGATACGTGAAGATCGTGGGTTTGATTCCCGGACCGCAAGGGGAGATAAAATGTTTCTGTTTTTTTTTTATCTAAAAACAAAAATGATTTAAGATGTATTGCTTTCAAAGTCAAAGTCAAGTCAAAGTCAATATTTTTTATTTACATAGATTACATTAGTAATACTTATGAATAGTCTCTATATAAAGCAAATGAAGCTACCTCCGGTTTGGAACCTATAACTAGAGAGAAGATACCGGCAAGAAACTCAGTACTTTTTTTTTACAAATGAAAGCTACACTTATTACTCATTTTGCACTAAGACACACAGTTAGTTTGTCAAGTAAAATAAAAATTTAAAATCAATTATTAAAAAAATAATAATAATAAAACAAAGGTATTTGTAAATTAAATTAAATTAACTGTATGACTTACATGCGTCAAATTTAGCGTGATGCCACTTCTTCACACAGTTTTAACAAATTTCGAGCTCAACTTTTATCTGTATCATCATTCTTCCTTCTATCTAGCTAATCTGGTAATGACCATTTGTTTTCAATAAGAATCAATAAGTTTGGATTTTTCCAACGACAATTTATTAATTATCTTATCACGTAGGTATCATCTTCAACTTAACCTTATGTAAAAAATAGTTCATCCATATTCAGATGAGCCATTAATCAGCGTACTGGAAACAATGCATAAGAAAGTGAGCTAGATAGTATTCTTACTTTTTTTATTATTTTCTCCTTAGAATTAGTCGTATTGCTTCCTAATATGTTTTATTGGTAACAAAATGTAACTTCAGTAACTTAGATTATTTACCTTATTTCCTCGACAAAACTGTACTTCATTGTGACACACTGCTATTGATCTTACTGTGGTGTGTGTATCCCTATCTATAGTTGATGCACGTACCGTTCAGGTCTGTACGCATGAATCATTGAATAACCTCTCGTTTGGGATCAAAATTTTTGAAAGAGATTTGGAAAGAAAATATAAAAAATACCTGACGACCTCCGTAGCCGAGAGGCGAGCGGGCCGGACTTTGGCGTCGCGCCATCTCTGAGGTCCCGGGTTCGATCATCAGTCGGTTTAATATGGGAAACGAACTTTTCTATATTGTATCGGGTCTGGGTGCTGTGGTACCGTCATTATCTCTGACGTACAACTTCTCTCCAGCAGTCGATTTTAGCCCGAAGATTTCAGCCGAAATAAGAGACACGTTTTTTGCATGTTCTACTCGATCAAAAAATCACCAGTGACGTAATGGATTTCTCATTGTTTTATCTAAGTATTATTTTATCAAATTTGCAAGTGAACAAAATGTTATTTGATGTTAAGTGATAATAAGTGCGACAAGTACAGCATAATAATAGCTGTAACTGAACTTGTCGCCCTTACCTTGAAGGCTTAACCCCTGTTTTTTAATGTAGCACCCCCCAGAAGCTCTGGAAACCTGTGAGTAAGGCGCAGAAACACGACAACATAGAAGTGATTGTTATTTGGCTGCGGTCTTCTGTAAAGTGGAAGTATTTCACTAGTCATTTCGAGCGATAAATCGCTATGCCCTACCTCTCTTAATGACTGTTAAAATAACTAAAAAGAACTTAGGAATGACCCAGTTAGTTTCCCAATTTCTGACTGTATTTCTGGCTCGTACGACCATAACGAGCCTACTAGAAATATCACATTCTTCATGGTTTGAAAACATAGTAACATATCCCCAGAGGTTGGCCTTCAACGGTACTTACCTATAACGGTACCTTCAAGTTTTCAAGTCACGGTTTATCTTGTACAATAAGAGCAAGTGAAGACAAAGTGCAAGGATAGTATCCTAAGTAGGACTGGTTCATGAAGGGCACACAAATTATTTGGAAGAAATAGAAAACTAAATCGTTCTTGCGGAGTGAGAGTCGAACCTACGACCTTCACGTATGCTGCTCTTCGTTTCTAGTAGCCGAGAGGCGAGCGTGCCGGACTTTGGCTTCGCGCCATCTCTGAGGTCCCGGGTTCGATCCGGGTCAATATGGTAAACGACTTTTTCTATATTGTCTCGGGTCTGGGTGTTGTGGTACCGTCGTTGTTTCTGATTTCTGTAACCCAAGTGCACCACAGAATCAGAGCAATGTATGTGATGTTGTCCAATATTTTCTTTTATTTTGGCGAGGGGGAAATGCCTACGCACCGTCACGCTCTGCGGGGAACAGAGAGTGGTGTGTCTCTCGTGCTCGCACCGTTTAAAACCTCCTCGGTGGACAATACTGCACAATTGTGGGGAAGTTGATATACCTTGTGGACTCTACACAGGCTCCCCACACAACTTTTTGCTCTTATAACATCGAGCACCCTCAAATATTTATTTTAATAATAATATTTTATCTGTGAAATTATCAACTCTCTAGCTATCACGGTTCTTGAGATACAGTATATTTTTTTCAACGAGGGGAAATACATTGATGTCCGGTACCATCACCCGAGGGAAGTGACGGCGTGTGTGGGACTCCCCGCCCTGAGAAGGGCAGGACTATCCACTAAACCCCCCGATTGGATTGCTTAATGGTGATGCTATGAGAAACTCGGCTCAGCCATAACTACCACAGCACGATTGAGATACAGCCTGAAGACAGACAGACGGACGATTGGACGGACGGGCAGACAGACAGAGAAGTTTAAGTAATAGGGTCCCGTTTTTACCCACGGAACTCTAAAATGAACACGCTTTCAAACTCCCCATTTTGTAGCATTGTGCCCAATACGCTGGCGGTATTACCCCTCTGTGTAACAATACAGTTTTTGAGCAAAACAGCCTCCGGCTTAGATCACCGGAGGCGAGGATAAAATTAATGGGGACATTTCAAAGAAACGGAAGAATATTTATTTGCGTGTAACATGAAACATTCGATGTATAAATGTTTCTTTACCCGCATGCAAAACCAGGCAGATGTTTTAAATACTCCAACCTCACCATTACGGAGGCAGATGTTATTTATAGCGCCAACTGTTTTATATATTAAGAGAGGTAGGGCATAGCGATTTATCGCTCGAACTGGAGCAGCCCGATAGGTGAAATACCTCCACCTTACAGAAGACCGCACCCAAATAACAATCACTTCTGTGTTGTTGTGTTCCTGCGTATGAGGACGGTTTCCAGAGCTCTTGAGGGATTCTGCATTAGTAGCAGGGGCCAAGCCTTCAAGGTAAGGGCGACAAGTCTAGTAACAGATTCACTATGCTGTACTGGTCGCCCTTAAGCTAGGACCTCATTACCACTGAATATCAGGTGGGATGAGGTGAATTTTGAAGAGTTATATAAAAATAAATATGGCCAGGAGATCGTTATTATTTGGTACCATGTTTCTTATGAAACAGCACAGGGAAGTCAGCCATCAACAACCACAATATTCCCTCAAATAACATCTTACAAGGGCAGGAGCAAACTGAGGACCAGCACTGCCTGGAATCCATTCTCGAGACAGCATCAGCTGGGTTTTTTTCAATCCATTTTTATTTATAATGAGAAGTACAGTATAACTGGGCCTGTCTTCCTCACCTTGAAGGCTTGACCCTGCTACTATTGTACCACAAAAGAGCTCTGGAAACCTTACACACAGAAACATAACAACACAGAAGTGATTTTTATTTGGCTGTGGTTTTCTGTAAGGTGGAAGTGTTTCACCAGTCAAGTGATAAATCGCTATGCTCTACCTCTTTTACTATGCCCTACCTCTGTTAATCTGTATGGAAGAGATTATGTTTTAAGTTAAGAAAATAAGTGGAACCGTATGCCTTAACATCACTATTTCTTATTCCATTACACGCTATCCCTTTAAAGTACGTTCCAAAAGTTGTTTCCCTTTCATGTTTGTTCAAAGTTTACCTGCAAGTTTATTTTGATGTCATCTCTGCTTTGCACACATGTAGTCAAATATTCAGATTTGAATTTTATTTAGAAAATAATATAGCCTAGTTTATTTGAGCAAAACATGTTGAAGGCTTTTGGAACATAGCTCGGGTTTGCGATCATCCTACCCGGATTTTTAAGGTCGTAAGTTTATGACAGTTCAATCCACGAATATGCATCCTTGCCATCCTATATAGGTACTAAGTATTTATTAGCAATGCTAGCAAATCGTAGATAGCAAATAGATATACTGACAGAAGGTAACGGGGTAACTGAGGTTTGGCAAAAACTCTACGCGCCTTCCGCTCACCCCTCATGCACCGTGGGGGCCATGTATCCGCGCATTAAACTTACCTACTATCAGAAGTAAAACTGCTCGGCTCCATTCATGTCACGCTTCCCTGGTACTTCAGTGAGATACGAGTATGTCTGCGAATTGCTCAGTGTTTCTTTCAGTAAATAATGCTTTTTACAGCCTTAGGCTTAGGATGATGTTGATGAATGTATACAGCAAACCACATCTAGGCTACACGAGTGTTATGCGTCCCTAGTACTTCTGAGCGAAATGTATGAAAGCTGCTAGAGATATTTTAAGGAAAAGATAGTTTTTACAGTCGGCATAAGATAGAAATCTATGAAACCTCTACATCACATATTAATTAGCAATGGGTGCACACTAAAAGAATGAGGGTTTTCGCGTTCGAAGAATCCACCAGATGGCGATACGTAGGCGTGGGGTCCACCTGTTAATTGATTGGTGATTTAAATGTCATGGTGACATGTCTGTCAATGTCATGTAAACCATAACCAATCACATAGCTCTTTTTTATGAATATAATTATATTCATAAACATCATCCTGAGCTTGGTATCTACTTCTATGCTCCACAAGTGTTATGCGCCCCTGGTACTTCTAAGCAAAATGTATGAAAGTCTCTGAGTGTTTTTTAAAGGAAATTATAGTTTTCATAGTCGGCATAAGGTAGCTAAGCCTCGCCCACCCATCCTTTATATCACATATTAATTAACAATAGGTGCACGCACACAAGACGAAAGTTCAAATGTCACGTGTCTCCGTGGTTTGAACTTGCTATTATAAATATCGGTAAAAAAATCGGGACGATTCCAAAAAAAAATGGGACGAACACCGCTCGGATGGAGAATAGCCAAGTCTCGTAAAAACTAAGAACCGATTTCGGGAGATCTTCACAGACCTGTTGAGTGCTGTTTTCCTTTTGTTATTACTTCCATCGTTTTCAGAATGAGGGTAAAGAGAAACTGTTGCGTTTTATTATTTGAATCTTGTACGTTAAAAAATCTAGGTAACAGTTGAACCTGGCATTGCTTTTTTTCTATTATAACCAGTTAGATAATATATTTTATATTAAACCCAGACATCCAGACACAATAGAAAATCAAATGCGTCTGGCTTTTAAAAGGAAGTTCGATTTTTTTATTACACTTCAACATTGACCTCATCCCACCTGATGTTAAGCAGTAATGAGGTCCTAGCTTAAGGGCGACAAGTACAGCATAATAAATCTGTTACTGGACGTGTCGTCCTTACCTTGAAGGCTTGACCCCTGCTACTAATATATCACCCCCAGGAGCTCAGGAAACCTTACTCACACGCAGGAACACAACAACACCGAAAAAAATTTTTTTTATAGCTGCGGTCTTCTGTAAGTGGAGGTATTTCACCAGTCGGGCTGCTTCAGTTTGAGCAATAAATCGCTATGCTCTTCCTCTCTAAATGATAATGACTCCCCCACAACTGCGCAGCGTTGGCCACCGAAGGAGTTTTAGTTGGTGCGAGCCCGAAACACCACTCTCTGTTCTCCGCAGAGAGTGACGGCGCGGTAGGGATTTACCCTCGACAAAAAAAATTGTTCTTCCATACCAAAAAAGTATGTACGAAACCCTCAGTAAGCGAATTCCACTGTACTTGACTGCCTTTTTATGTGCCCTTCCGATCAAAGATTGGGCACCCTTGTCTTAGTTCCAACGCTCAAGTCCACTTTCATAAATACCAAACACTCTTTCATAACGATAAAGTCGGATAAAAACCTACAGTCCTTATCTTTGGCAGAAACACGCTTCCTTCTCTGCTAATATTACTACGTAGTTCTAATACTGATAATGTTTATACCTCTTTATGTTGGTTGGGAGGCAGGGTTGGCTATAGGTAGCGGGCTTCGGAGTTTTCCGCATTTGAATAAGAATTTTACTTGGCTTATCCAATATTAGTGGAAAGCCTTGGTGTATGTCGAAAGAACGAGTGAAGTTAGTTATAATAAAAAAAGTTTAATACTTAATGAAAGGAAAAAACAATCAAGATAATTATAAAGCCTTCATAGCCGAGAGGATAGTGGGCTGGACTTTAATGTCGAGCCATCTCTGAGGTTCGATCCCCGGTCGGGTCAATTTGGGAAACCAACTTTTCTATATTGTCTCGGGTCTGGGTGTTGTGGTATCGTCGTTGTTTCTGATATCTGACAATATTTACACAAACGCTTAAAATACTAACTCGTACCACAGAATCAGAGCAATGCATGTGATGTTGTCCAATATTTTTATTAAATTTTTTTATATTCAAATTATTTATAACTTCACACCGTCATAGTCTTTAAATTTCAAGTACTCCAAAAACATAGGACTTTCATACATAGTTTCTACTACCCTTTAGGTTTTACTCCTTTAGGGGTGAAGTTTCATCCAATTTAAGTGGATGTCTACACTCTATACTTTTCAAGGAACTACCCTGTCAGATTTGAAGTAATGTAGGTGATATAGTTCCTGAGATGATATGGTTATACGAGTATCAGTTAAAAAGAAAAGAAAGAAAGAAATTTTTATTTAGTGACGTAGCATTTAAGGAACAACTTATTAAAAAAAATAATGTAATTGAAAAGGAAAATACTCACCATTTTCCGAGGTATTGGAGTACTCGGTCCCATGACAATGTGGCATCCTTACGACTAGACTCTGTCTTAATCATACAGCCGAGAAAGAGAGGTAGGGCATAGCGATTTATCGCTCGAACTGGAGCAGCCCGACTGGTGAAATACCTCCACCTTACAGAAGACCACAGCCAAATAACAATCACTTCTATGTTGTTGTGTTCCTGCGCGTAAGAAAGGTTTCCAGAGCTCCTGGGGGGTGCTACATTAGTAGCAGGGGTCAAGCCTTCAAGGTAAGGGCGTCTAGTAACAGATTTATTATGCTGTACTTGTCACTCTTAAGCTAGGACCTCATTACCACTTAACATCAGGTGGAATGAGGTCAATCTTAAAGTGCAATATAAAAAAAACAGCCATCGATTGGGCAGTTTCAGTTGGAGGGAAAAGTGACAGAAAAATAAACAAGGAAGGAGAAAGAAGTAACGTCTCAGAAGAGAAGATACAGTGATAAAATCAAAGTATAGATATAACAGCGAAGTTTCCAAGCATGTTTTTCATTAATCCCAATACATTGACAACCCTACCCCTTCAAACAGTAGTACTCTAAGCACAGGTAATAAAAGCTATTTTGCAACCTTTTCGTTTGCTCTGCTCTTATAAAATTAGCATTACGGCTGTACTGTGGTCTATACATTTTGAGTCTGGTAGTAAGGTAGAACGTTCTCTTTAGCGAATGTATTCCATCGATAGTGCTGTCCAATGATAGTGAATTATCGATAGTTTATTTATATTCTGTAAATATATAAGTAATTATTATTATAAAATAACTTAGGGCTAGGTATGCAGAACTGCAGTCACTGCGACCTATCCGATCTATTGTGACTCGCCTCCAATTAAACGCAATTCTTTTAGCAGGATTGATTCTAGAAAGTATAGTCTAGGAAGCTACATGTCTCATATAAGTTTCTAAAATTCAATATAATCTAAATTGTCCCACCAGTTGTTGTTATGTTTTACATAAGCTTAACGCTAAGATTCTGGCAAAAAACTCATTAGTTATCTATTTTTAACAATACTTAATAAGAATATGTACCAACATTGATCTTACAAATCTGAACGGGAATAGATCAAGTGTACAAACGTGCAAGCAATTTCGTCAGTATACCATTCCCTACTATACCTACGTCACAATTTCCCATATAAACCCACTAACTGACGGCCTCCGTAGCCGAGAGGCGACCGGGCTGGAATTTGGCGTCGCGCCATCTCTGAGGTCCCGGGTTCGATCACCGGTCGGGTCAATGTGAAAAACGAACTTTTCTATATTGTCTCGGATCTGGGTGTTGTCGTACCGTCGTCATATCTGATTTCTACAACACAAGTGCTTAAGCTACTTACCACAGAATCAGAGCAATGTATGTGATTTTGTCCAATATATTTATTTAATTATTCAAAAGATTCGGAGCTAATGCACTGCTAAAGATAATTAATAAGCAAACAATAAATTTTGTCGATGTAACTTAAAATTATTTTACAGCATTTGTGAATCGTGACTACTCCCAATACGCTATTTATACGACTATATTTTTTAGGTAATTGTTATCGTGAACTAATCGACATTTGGAAACACTAGCATCGGGTAATCTCTAACCTTTATGCGATTGGAGAATGTTTGGGCATAAGTGTTTTTATTTAAGATGCATACAGTTATTTCTAATAGTACGCCATGAGATTTAACAGTGGCATTGCGCAGGAATAAGCTAGTACGCGTAATTTATCTAATTATTAAACTAAACTTTTTTTGTTTCAGGTAAGTTCCCGATTTAAGGAAACCGATTAGATCCAAGTTAAACTCTTTATAACATAATAGGTAATTGTATATCCCTTTTAATGTTGTGATGTTTAATAAGGCCAAACCGATTGGAAAACAGAAAGAAACAATTTAATTGTGAACATTGGTATGTCACATTACATATTTTACAATGTAATGTAATTGTAAGTATGTAGTTCTAAACTCGTACGGTAGAGGGCACTACCAAAAGCTAAGGCTTTAAAACAACAGAAAAAAATCATCAATTACGATAACTCACAGTTAGCTCTGTTGGAAGAGCATCACGCGCGATACTCGGAGGTCGTGGGTTCGAAGCTTTAACTGTATATTGGCCTCCTAATAATATATTTTTTTTTAGCAAACAAAGAAAAATAAAAAACAAAGTGATTGCGCAGCTAATAAGGTCCCAGCCTCAGCATAAGCTGCTACGACATTGGATGCCGCAGGAGCGCTGGTATTCTTGCGGAACCTTTATCTGAGTGGCGCGATAAAAAATAAAGAACGTAAGAGAAATAATGACAAAAAGAGAGAAAAATAACAAAAATATACTAATCTTCAGAAAGCTCTAAAGAACCGTGTTATATCAGATGGCGTCCGTAGACGAGAGGCCAGCAGGCTAGAATTAATCTCTGAGGTCTCGGGTTCGATCCCCGGTCGGGTCAATGTGGGAAACGAACTTTTCTATATTGTCTCGGTTTTGGGTGTTGTGGTACCGTCATTGTTTCTGATTTCTGTAACACAAATGCTACCTTCCACGTGATGTTGTCCAATATCGTGAAGATTAATCAATTCTAACTAGACTATGAAGTTTGGTTGCCATACAGTAAAAAAAATTTTATACGGTCGATTTCAAAACTTCCTTCCTTTTTTTGAAGTCAGTTAATAACAGCTAATCAACATTTTCCAGTCCACATGTTTCCAACAAAACCACAGATTAAAACATCCATTAGCAAAGTGACGTTCTTTTTTTTCTGAGTCACAGACAATAACTTTCAGCGAGCCCAATAAATAGAGGCAAACAGCTGACCGGCAGCGGCCATTTTGAAATGGAGTCGGCGAGCCGTGAATGCGGTTAAATTTAAAAATAAATGACATTGCTTAACTGCTTTTTGTTTGAAGAATGGCGGAGTTTTGAAGCAAATATCGTATTGTTTTGCATTTGGCTTTAAAAGCGGCAAAACAACGCCTATTAAGCTTTTCACTTCATCCTTTGTACATTTCGTGTTTACGTTTTTTTTTACTTTTATTGATATAGAGACAACAAACAGTTATACTAACGTAATAGCTAGAGTGTGCCCGCGACTTCGTTCTCGAGGACTACAGGGTTTTCTTTATATATACTTTCAAAGTCCATTTGCCCCTATCTTCTCTTATATTCAAAAGAAAAAGCAGTCCATATTTTAATCCAAGTTTCGAGCTATATTTGTGCCAAATTTCATTTTTCTAAAAAAACATTCAAGGGCGTTAGAACCTCAATCCCCCCTTCTTTTCAAAACAAAAAGCAGCCTATGTCGTTGTAGAGGTTCAACGTATACCTATACCAAATTTCATAAAAATCGGTTCAGTGGTTTAGGCGTGAAAGCCGGAGGTACAAATAAACAAACAGACAGACAGATTTAGTTTCGCATTATATATTAATATTAGTGTGGATAGCTTAAAACAAAAAAGCTTTAAATTTATATGTTAACTATAGCCTGATCTTTTAACTCACGTTTTGCCTGCGTGTTATTCAGTTGGATTACAAAGACGAAAGACGACGAATGTGCAAAATGTATTCTAATATTTTAAGTTGTTTGGCTTAATTTTTTTTGCATTTTATACAAATTGCTTCCTATCATTTCTGATTCACTACAAATTTGACTTGGGTCTGGGTGTGCTGGGATGACGCCCCCAGTTTGTATCAGTCGTTTGGTGCTTATAGTACAAGGGGGAACCTTGGTTTGAGACCAGGTGATTGGTGTGATAGTCTGGCATTTATTTATTATTTATTTAATTGAAGACACCTGAATAGATATTTAAAATGTTTATAGTTTTTATTTTTTCTAATACTGAAAGACTATCTGTCTGGTACATCCATATCTGGGTATCGATTTCATCTCAATTTTGCCTTTGAGATGTAAACAATGGCGTCATGAAGGTACACTCTACTTAAGTTAAGAAATCGAATGTCAAGACAACGTAAATACCTTTAACAAGCCGGAATATTGACCGTCGAATCGTAATCATCTAACAAAAGTTTTTTTTTATTATTACACTTCAAGATTGACCTCATCCCACCTGATGTTAAGTGGTAATGAGGTCTTATCTTAAGGGTAACAAGTACAGCATAATAAATCTGTTACTGGACTTGTCGCCCTTACCTTGAAGGCTTGACCCCTGCTACTAACGTAGTACCCCCCAAAAGCTCTGGAAACCTTACTCACACGCAGGAACACAACATCACAGAAATGATTGTTATTTGGTTGCGGTCTTCTGTAAGGTGGAGGTATTTCATCAGTCAGGCTGCTCCAGTTCGAGCGTCAAATAGCTATGCCCTACCGTTCTTAAAACTTATATTTATTAAGTGCCTTTTAACAATAATTTAATAAGAAAAATAACTAACGATAGTTTATTTCATTCTAATACTTCATTTAACATCAATACAAAATCACAGTTAGACATTCAACAAATACCTACTCTTATAGTTCATAAACTTTTCTACGGACCCCTTGTTTGTAACTGGGACAAAAACAAAGGGACTACAACAATAGGTGTACAGACAGACAGGCGTACGTAAACGGAGTCTATGTCAAGGCGTTTCCTGAACACAGCGACCTTTTGAGAAAAGTGAATCATTAAACAGAGAATTTTTATTTCTATTTCTAGCGCGGAAAGGTCTTTTTTTTATTTTAAACTTTCAGTGATACTGGGGATGATGCTTCGTTTTTTATTCACTGGTTTATATCATAGATGTTTTAATAGTTGTTTATCCATGCTAATATTATACATGCGAAAGTAACTCTGTCTATCTGTTGGTCTTTCACGACTAAACTACTGAACCGATTTTGATAAAATTTGGTATAAGTATATGTTGAACCTCTAAAACAGACATAGGCTGCTCTTTGTTTTAAAAATAAGAGGTGGAAGTTATACCACCCTTGAAAGTTTATATAGGAAAATGTTTTTTTTAGATTAGAGGTATGCAATTTGGAATAAAAAGAGTTCAAAACTTGGATTGAAAATGGACTACTTTTTGTTTCAAATATTAAATAAGAGATAAATATATACCATCGTGAAGTTTTCTGTTTCCTTCTGCCTAGGAGAAATAATCAAGAAACGAAAAGATTATACGGAGCTCCGCAATAAATAATGGAAAGCGCCCTGCCTTGATTAATATACGAGCTCTTACTTCGACCCCCTATAAAAAGCCTTATCAATATTTCATGGAGGTCTGATAATGGGGAAGTCGTGTCGGAAGATTGACAAGGGTTAAGACCTAAACACATGTCATGTAAAACGAAGGGACCTTACCGTTGCAAAAACATGTACGGTCGCCGTCAGATATATCGGAGCAGACAAAGTGACCAAATACTTCTGAACAGTTAAAATGTCAAAAAGTTCCATACACCACAAGTTACCATTAATATCTGAACATTCATTACTTCAGTAATATCTGAGCTAAGGTATACAGCCGGGTGGAAGACGGGCACAGGAGTCAGTTCATATATTATCCTTTTCAACCCTTTAGGTCTGAAACCATAAAAAGGATTTAAAATGTGTATGAAAGTTTTTCAAACTTATCCAAACATAGCTGTTATACATTCTAAAAGCACTAAACGTTCATAATTAATACAACAAATTGCAATTTTCAAAGTTTTCTTTTAATTTTCTGAACAGCCACTCTCTCGTAATTAAGTTCCTCTTTTACTTTGCAGAGTGTTCTCCGAATTTGCTGAAAATTAATTTCACCCCGTATAATGAATTAAAAACAGTTAATTTTGCACCCTAAGTGTTAAATTTGTTCAGATACTAGTGCATCATTGAGCCAAAAGTAGTATTATAAACTAAAATGTCTTTCAAAATACTATCTACTTATTAAAAATATTTTTTTAATGTGTGTTGCTTTCGCGCAAATCGCTCATCTAAATACCTAGGTATATAAAATAAAGGGAGAAACTGACTGACGGAATAACTGACTTATCAACGCACGGCCTAAACGTAGGCACTTGAAATTTGGAAGAGACGTAGCTTAGGTACCGTAGAGGTGCACTAAGAAAGGAATTCCGGAAATTCCCACGGGAACGGGAATTAGCGGATAAATACTGGAAAACCCCTGTAGTCCACGCGCACAAAGTCGCGGGCACTAAAAAAAAAATATGTCTATATCGTTTGAAAAATTTTACTCAAGATTGACACATTCAAAAGCTGAAAATTCCCAAAAAAATACTGTTGTTCCCTCAAAGGAAACGTTTAGTAATGGATAATTTATGTTTCGATTTACGCTTATACGCACAAATTTTCATGCATTACTCACTTTAAATCTTTTCACACGTATCCTTTTGTCAAATGAAAGGTATTCAAAATTTTATTAGGCATTTCGACCGCGTTACACTTTTTGCTCGCTAAATTTTAGGGTTCCCCTGTTTGAGTAGGAAAGAAAACCTTAAAAAATATAACTTATCGGAGGCTAAGTGGTTGATTCAATAAAAAAATTCATCGCCTAAGACAACTTGCGGTGGGCTCAGTTGGAAGAGCAGCACGCGCGATACGTGAGGGTCTTAGGTTCGGACCCCACACAGCAAGTGGAGATGATAATTTTCTGTTTCTTTTTAAACATTTAAATATATTTTTGTACGTGTGTTCGTCAATTGAGACTCCTTTTTGAGCAATTGTTGGAAGAACTAAGGCTCTATTCCCGCCTGCTGTGGCCGTAATAGTTAAACTACATTCCCATGGTGCCATCAGTAGGCATTAAGAGGTGGAGGTTTTAGTGGGTAGTCTCCGCTCTTTTCAGAGCGGGGGAGTCCCACACACGCCACTGTCATTTTCCCAGGCAGCGGTACGGTGCGCCAATGCATTTCCCATCCTTATAAAAAAGGCTCTATTCCCGCCTAGCAAACATTCGTGGAATTGACGTTAGTGGTATGTGTCCGGGTATGAATATACTTTGGTGTGAGTTGTGGTACTACCATTTGTTTGTTGTACCAAGTGTTTGAGCTTACTTAAGTTCGGATCACACACGTCCTAATACAATTTCATGCTTTGCTTTTTGCCATGATTTTTTTCCGCTGTATCAACCCGCAGCATTTTAAAACATTTCATCGCAATTTTAAGTTCGCTAATGCGGTTTAAAGCATTATAAAAAATCATAAAAAAAATCATTTAAATCGATTCAGTAGTTTAAGCGAGCAAGCAAACAGACAGATTCCATACTAGCCAATTCACTGTCAAGCCAGAAGAAACTAGATAAACAATGACCATGAATCAAGTGTGATTCAAACAGATCACCGGCTAAGTTACTGAACTCTCGATAAACAACTCCGACGCGCTTGGCCGTTTTTTATTGAATGTTATTATTCAAAACACGTCTTTATTCATGCGATAAATTCGGGCAATAATATATTCTGTTTATCGTCTGCCTGTACGTTTTGTACTGAAAGTGCGGAAATTATATGCGATATGTCTGAACTTTGTGAAATACCCACCTAAGTTAGACCATTAAGTAAGTTTAGGTAGAAATTGGTAGGTAATATCCACGCTTTTCCTACTACAGCCCTTCACCGAATCTTTTCTTTTTAAATACTTGTTATTAATCTCCTCCTCCTTGCGTCGTATTCCTCACTGCTGAGGGTCGTGACCTCCCTTTTGCATCTCTTTCACCCGTATGATTTTCCTTCAACTAATTCTGTCTCCGGCGGTGTGAAGGGCGTTGTGAACTGTAGAGTCGAAAGTGCGGATCTGATCAGACCAACGCATAGGGCTGCGTCCACGAGGCCTTTTTAATCTTTTTAATTAATCTAGTAATATCTAAGTGGGCTTTCACACGGGATGCGTCTTTCATGTTTTGTTAAAAACACAAGGGTTATGACCGTTGACGGATAAATGTTCACATTTAATACGGAATTGTGTTATGTCACGATTCGTCAAATAAATTAATAAATAGTAGACAACATCACATACATTGCTCTGATTCTGTGGTAAGTAGCTAAAACACTTGTGTTACAGATATCAGAAACGACGACGGTACCACAACACCCAGTCCGAACCCGGGACCTCAGAAATGGCGCCGCGCCAAAGTCCGGCCTCTCGGCTACGAAGGTCGTCAAAATATCCGAATTTATTTTTAAAAGCCGATACGTGATTCTTAACGAATCATGATTTTTAAAAAGACGCATCCGTATACTTCATTTTTAACCGACTTCAAAAAAAGGAGGAGGTTCTCAATTTGGCCGTATATATTTTTTTAATATTCGTGAAGTATGCGAACATGGGCATTTTAAAAGCATTGCTCCTGTCAAAAAAATAACGACTCGTAAAAAAACATGATTCTTCTTCGTGTCAAGAAGCTTACTTCCTACCGATAAGATCCTTAAGGACAATGGTGGAAAACGCACATAAAATATTAGTTATTAAGATACTTCATGCAACATCATTATTTACCTACTTATGCAAGCCTAGCATGCGCCGCGCGAGTACATTTAATCGCGCTCTTGAGAAACGTCAAAATCAATGCGTCAACTGCTGATTGGCTGAAAATACGAGTACGGTGTGCTGCCCAATCAAAAGTACAGAAATTTTGCTCGTCTCATGCGAGAAATTTGACGTATTGCGCCTGCTAAGCCTTTTTTTTTGAGCGGGGGGAAATGCATTGACGCACCGTAACGTCACCCGAGGGAGGTGACGGCGTATCTGGGACTCCCTGTCCCTATCTCCTCCTGGAATGTTCTGCAGGCGCATGCTAGGCCTAATAGAGTGCAATAAATAATTATGAATATGGTGTAGAACCTTAACTGAAATACTAACACTAATTACATTTAAATGGATAATTGCGTGCCAACTGACACGTGGGGAAATTAAATAGCTTCGGACGTAATGGGCTTGGTGACAAAATTGTGACACGCGACGCCATTGTTATGTCGAAGTGTTTTCATAGCTTTTCCGTAAGTTAGTCAACGTAAGGATATAACCGCCGACTAAATCTGTCTAATCTGTCGGCGACAAAAACTCTGACATCGCGATGTAGGATCGATGTCACGCATTACGTATGGAGCGTTGTTTACTACGCCAATTCTGCTGACGCTGTATTTGTGTCGACTTGTAGGTAATGTCGTAGGTCGGCACACCTTCAAAGTTTTCACTAACACTATTCTGTGCGACATCGAACCGGCTGCAGCTTCAATTTTAGTTTGTATTCATTTTACGATGCATAAATTGTACTTGTAACCTACATGAAAAAATGAATTGATTATGATAATATATATATATATATATATATATATATATATATATATATATATATATATATATATATGATAATGATTGAACATACTACATTTTGTTACTCAGAAAATATGTAATGTCTCGCAGTCCGTGTTCTTTCTCCATAGTTGTTCCATGAGAAAAATAATTAAACTATACAAGAACTTAATAAATAAACTACTAGTCTGCTCATATTATACTATACAGAACTTGACAAAGAAACTATTGGTATGCGTAAAGATTACTCCTGTTTTGCAAGTTCTAATTAAAAAATAATAATAATGTAAAATAATCACTCTTTTTTCTCTCCAAAAAAACAATATATATTTTTTTATATGATCAAAACTGTATATACAAAACTAGCGGTCCCGGCGAACTTCGTTTCGCCTTAGAGGATTTTCCCGCTTTTCTGTTGAACATTTTCCTGAATTTTGTTTGCTATAAACCTCACGGAGCTCGAGACCTTTCCAACGAATGCAAAACCGTGGAAATCGGTTCTTGCGTTCTGGAGTTATAGCGTCAGGGAGGAAAACCCGACTTATTTTTATATAGTAGATTATTATTGTGGGAGACGAATGCCTAATCTTAACTTAATAGTTGGTATTTCAGGACATCAGGCCTCCCCCAAATACCAACTTTGTAACATTTTACAAGCCAAAAGACAGTTTCGGAATTTTATCTCCTTTCTTATAAACAGAGAAAAAATACTCTAAACTAAACTATTTTATACAAAACAGAAAATGTCTGTTTAAAATATTTAAAGTTCGCTTGTGCGGCGTAAAGCGCTAAAAAAAATCGATTAAGTACATACGGTTTGAAAAATTAGATTATTAGCTAAGTAGGTACTACAGTTTAATAAAGCTTAAGTTGTTTTCTGATAATAAGCAGAAATGAAAAAAAATGAAACAAAAATAATTAAAATCACAATGTAAAGAAAAAGAAAACATATGTATAAAACAATGGTACGAATAAATTATTGTTATGGTAAAGACCCTTCTCACAACTTCGTCTAAATTTCCCCGTCGCCACAAAATACAATCAAATCTATTTCCAAACTCAATTATTCCCTTAACACAATTACGCACGCTCCATCAACTACACACAGTCCCTAATGTGAGTCGTCAGTCCATCACTATACTACTTCACGTATGGATACGTTTTGTCACTCAAAAAGATTAAATTTTCCGCCTAGAGCCGCGGTACACTGCTAGCTAGAAGATATGCCAAGCTGTGCTGAAATAATGGTTAAATTTATTTCTCAAAAAGAACTACATAATTCACTTACTGAGAAACTTATGTTACATAATACTCACACTATGCACTAAACATAATGAGAACTATAGTACTACAAGGGCATTCTATCAGTACAATCTTTTTTTCGGGGGAATTTGGCGCAACATAAAGCAAGCATCATTAGTTCGTATACACGTCAGTACCTTGTCATACCAAATCTCCACCTAAATAAGCAAGTCAGATAGACGGTGACTAAATGTGACAAGGTACATAGTTGTTTATGAACTAAAGCTACTGCCAGCCACCCGAGAGAGGTGACAGCATGTATGGGTCTCCCTGCCCTGATACGGGCAGAAATACCCACTAAAACTCCCCGGCACACCTCATCGTCTTGATAGAGACGCATCGCTATAGCCTAGCTTTCATATTGGCACGTGTTTAATCCCCCACCGTCGTGTCGGCACATTAGCATACCACTTCTTCCGTATATTGAGTCTCTTGGGAGTAATATTTGCGACCTTTTTACTTAATTGGGTTGTTACCGCTGTTTTGGCCTGTAAGACCGCTTTCACACAAACTATGAAAGGGCGTTACATAGTTTGTCATTTCTTCGTCATGCCATAAAAAAATGTAACGGTAAACGAATTATTTTTAAGCTATTGCATAGCTTTTATCGAGGGCCTTGAGCGTAGAGTCCGCATCCAGAAATTTCGTAACGAAAATAACCTAACACCCCCCACTCCGACTGGTACATCGGTGATATCGGGCGTCGTTTTTAGCTTACGCCACGTATAATTTATTACTATCCGTATCTAGAACGGACCGTTTTTTAAATATTGGAACCAGGCATTAGGAAGAAAAAGGCTTTGTTTTGCCGCTGGCATTTACAAAAGGTCGCAAACTAGAAATATTTCTAGTGTTAAAGCTTTGGTATTGATCTCATGACTTGATTTTAATGATGAAGGCCATTGCCCTACAGTACGGCAAATACACTTTATCTGCTAACTGACCTGTCTGTGAGCTAACTCCGAGTCAGAGGCCGACAAAGCTTCAATATGAACGCAGCCTTACGACATTAGGAGTGACTAACTTGCTTAATAACATTCCTGGGATGGGTGTGCAAAGTTTTGATGTCCATGTAGATTTATATTCATTAAGTTAACATGTTTTTATAGTTAGAGAAGAAATTATTTCTATTTATTTAATAATAAGCCACCCCGGCTTGTCTTCGGCCTATTACCTTTTTTTATGTATTTAAGGGTTTTAGAGCCTCGACGAATTCTTCACAAGACTTTGTCATTTTGGATGAAAAATATTGTAAATTTTGTAGAACGAATGTTACTCTAAATGACAAAATATTAAGTAATGAAAAGGGTAAAACTGTTTACGAATATATTATATGTATCTATTTTTTCTGTAAATATGTGTAATGTAAATTTTTTTTTCTACTTTTTAATTAAATTTGTTTTATAAGTGAGTTTTTTAGTTTTGTTGAAACTATTATTTAACTGATTTTTAAAATGTTTATTGTGCGCCGCACTAGCAAACATGAAATATTTTTAACGAAACTGAAAAAATTCATCTCCCATACTGCTCTTCCAAATGAGCTAACCGGTGCGGTTACCTACCGTTTTTTTTTGTCGCTGGGTAAATGCCTACCGCACCGTCACTCTCAGCGGGGAACAGAGAGTGGTGTGTCGGGCTCGCACCGCCTGAAACCCCGTCGGTGGCCAACGTGAGCAGTTGTGGGGAGTCGGGATCCCTTGAGGATTCTACACAGGCTCCTTCATAGCGCCTACCGCCAAACGGCCCACGTCGCCACGCAAAACGTAGCTGGATCGTGTCAGGCCACATTGAGGATCGAGTTACCGTACGCCAGGCTTACCCCACGCTTGGCGTCTCCTGTCCCAGCAGCGGATCTGCACTTCTGGGACCGGAGACTCCGCTGCCTACCGCCACTGCGGACGCCCGAGACTCTCATTCCAGCTTTCCTTCCAAAAGCCAGATGGAGTCCCGAGATCCATCGGACACGGAGAATAGGGAGGCCGGCAAACGTAATACCGCATCCTCCTCTTCCTCCGCGGCCCCACCGCGACGCGATTCGCGCCCATTGCGGTAACGCACCACTGCCGGGAGGCTGGCAACGAAACCACCTCTGCCCTTGCGGGCTTGCCGCAGAGAGCCACCTGCTCTCCGTGGCCCAGCTCGGGATCCGTCTGCGCTTCACCCTGTGCGGTATTGGAGGCTGGGTGGCAAGACCAGCCTCAACGCACCAGACCATAGGGTTACTGAGACCCCCCACATCGTTACAAGATGCGGACCCCAGCGTGGGGGAACCACACCCACCGTAGGCTGAGTTAATACAGCAGAAAAATGTATCGCCTACGATCACTTGTGAACTTTTTACCTACGACCTCCGTAGCCGAGAGGCGCGCAGGCCTGACTTTCCCGTCCCGGGTTCGATCCCCGGTCGGGTCAATATGGGAAACGAACTTTTCTATATTGTCTCGGGTCTGGGTGTTGTGGTACCGTCGTTGTTTCTGATTTCTGTGACACAAGTGCTTTAGCTACTTACCATAGAATCAGAGCAATGTATGTGATGTTATCCAATATTTATATTTATTTATTTAACTGTCGAACCCCTGTTGACCCCAAGTGACTTACGAATGGTTACAAAAAAAAAACAGCACAAAAAGGCTTTTTTTTTAGTAGCGCAGTATATTGGCTCCTCCCAGCCTGATGGTAAGCAAGAGAGGAACCCAAATCGCGATGACAACGGATTTGACATCGAAATATCCTATCCGTTAACATCGCCATACTGGCCCGCAAGATGTGTCTTCACGCTTTCACGTTTGGTCGCCAACAGAATCGTAGCCAATGTCGGAGGAGCTACTTTAAAATGTACTTCGCAATATACAACAAAGCTTGTCTTCGCTTCCCAACGTAGCTCGTTGAAGATACAAATGTCTGCATGATGTATGCATGTCACGTCGTGTGAGAGGCACATAGGGATTTATTGAGTGCATTTACTCGTGAACTTACAAGGAGGGGAGATAATACAAAGGAGCTAAGAGTCTTTAAAACGTGTATCGATATTGCGAGGTTTTGCAGTTTGTAGGGAATTTTTGAAAAAGCAGGTAATTCGGTACGAGATGCGGAATTTGTGGGGAAAATGCGGGGAACTCGAAGATTTCTTCAGAGTTAAAGTTATTTACGTAAAAATGTTTAGAATGATCTTGTTTAATATTCAAATACTTAGGTTTATTACACAAATAACAAACCAATTTCTGCGCAACCCTCTTTTTTTGTATTTCATTGATTATAATGTATTTACAATTGACAAACTAAACTGTATGTCTTGGTGCGAAATTAGTAATAAATTTAGTTTTTTTTTTTTTTAAAAACTACCGACTTTCTTGCCAATATCTTCTCGGAGAGATTATTCATGAGTGTAACTGGTGTAATCTATAATTATAAATAAACTTTTATTTTTAAACTGCCTAGCTATATAATCGATATGTCGATAGGCTTTCGATACTGTTGATATGCCACCAAATATCAGTAGTATATCATTGTAATCGATTATCACTAAGTTTTTCTATATTGCACTTCATGATTGACCACATCCCACCTTAAATAGTAATGAGGTCCTAGGTTAAGGGTGACAAGTACAGCATAATAAAGCTGTTACTGGACTTGTCGCCGTTACCTTGAAGGCTACTAATGCAAGCACCCAGGATCTCTAGAAACCTCACTCATACGCAGGAACACAACAACACAGAAGTGATTGTTATTTGGCTGCGGTCTTCTGTAAGGTGGAGGTATTTTACCAGTCAGGCTGCTCCAGTTCAAGCGATAAATCGCTATGCCCTACCTCTCTTAGTTCAGCAGTTAAGTGGAACTCTCCCAGCAGAGATGACGATGCTAATTCAATTTGGACGTCGTCAAAGTGTACCACGATTTAAGTAATTACACATACCAAGTCCCATTTTCCATTTAATCATTCAAACATGCATTATTTATCATTTAAATGGATTACTCTGAGAGGATTCAGTAATATTGTTTAGCAGTTATCCATTCGTGTAAGGAATGAAAATGTTGCTTTCATTTGATAGTTTTTGTTACTACATTTCATGTTACACAGATAGATAGATATTGTATAGCACAGATTTACATTAGCTGAGCTTTTTAGGGTTCCGTAGCCAAATGGCGAAAACGGACTCCTTATGGATTCGTCATGTCTGTCTGTCTGTCCGTCTGTCCGTCCGTATATGCCAGCCACTTTTTTCCGGAACTAAGACCAATACTGTTGAAACTTAGTATGTAAATGTATTCTGTGAACCACATTAAGATTTTTCACGAAACTAGAAAAAAAAACAATAAATTTTAGGGGCGCCCTATACTTAAAACTGAAACTTAAACTTATTTTTCTTCAAACCAATACGTGTGGGGTATTTAAGGATTCTTGAAAAATGATATTTCGATTTCTAATATAATTTTTTTTCTTAATTGAAAAGTTGGCGCGGAATACACTTCCTAAGTGGTAAAATTCAATGTTAAATATTTTGTGTTTTGTTTGTAAGTCAATACTTGTTTTCATTCTATCTTTTCATAACTAAAGGTTTTCTGTAAGATATATCTTTCTAGCAATTAGACCGCCCAAATTGTACACAGAAATTGTAGTACAATTTGCCCATAATGACTGCACAACCAAGATACAAGCCTGAAGAAAAAAAAATAAGTGCCTTTTTCTCTTTCTCTCGAACTAGAGTCTAGAACAAAAGAAAATCTTAAAGGCTTTTTTGCATTACATTTTTTTCAAAGGAACCAATTTTCTGTGCGAAGAAAAAACTGTTTGTAACAAAAGCGTTATACAAACTCATGTAATAAGTGTTTTGAGAAATTCATATCTTGACTGGTATGAGTAAAGAAAAAAGGTTTTGCAAAATAAATAATAGTATCAAGTCTAAAACAGAGTAGGTAAGGTTAGCTACAAAAATTCCTGCCTTTTCAGAATGTCCCTTTCGCAAAACGTCCCTTTCGCAAGATGTCTCTTTCTCAAAAACCCCAGAATGTCCCCCTTTTATCATCAAGAAATAAATGCTAATTAATAATTAAGAGAGGTAGGGCATAGCGATTTATCGCTCGAACTGGAGCAGACCGACTGGTGAAATGACTCCACCTTACAGAAGACCGCAGCTAAATAACAATCACTTCTGTGTTGGTGTGTTCCTGCGTGTGAGTAAGGTTTCCAGAGCTCCAGGGGTGGTGTTACGTTAGTAGCAGGGGTCAAGCCTTCAAGGTAAGGGCGACAAGTCCAGTAACAGATTTATTATGCTGTACTTATCACCCTTAAGCTAGGACCTCATTACCACTTAAAATCAGGTGGGATAAATGCATTTATTTTGACAGGAAGTATAATAATATAAATTGTGTTTTCATCTGTCAGAGCCAACTGGCTTCATCGGAAATTTAGTAAACAGCCTAGGCGGTTAACTAAAGTCCGGCATTCAGTTTTATAGCTGAACAACTCCCAGCCCAGCAGTTAAACTACTGATGAGCTCTATATAGAATTATATAATTGAATGTAAAGTGTTTCAATTAGACGTGTAGGAGTATAATAAAAATACTATCAATTAATTTCAAGATCATTTGTAAAATAGATACAAAAACTACGACCAGATTTAAAAAACCCTTCTTTCTCTAAACTGCTTTATTTTTCCTGTGTGATACGAGTAAGTTACATTTTAAAATAAACTAAGTGTACCTTTAGGCTATAACCTTAAAATTTTCAGTAAATAATACTCTTTTAAAGCTAGAACCTTGGATTTCATTTAAAAAGCTGTTAATTAATTAGATAGAATAAATCTGAAAGTCAAAGGTTGAAATGTATGTACAAAAAACTCCAATTTATATTCCAGTTGCAAAGCTGTTAGCTTATAATCTCGAGCGCAACATATTCGCATATTCTCCTAGCTAACTGTACGCAATATGTTAAAAGTTTTATCAGCGAGAGCGCACGAGTGCAAACCTACTAAATTATGAGTGCCACTTGAATTAGATACTAAGTTCAAGTTTAAAAGATTAGCGTCTAAGTGGTTGCTTCCATTTGTGTCTCGTATTATTTAATAGCGGCGACTTTGCACGCGTATTTATCCCCATTTTTTTCTACATTTTCCACTTATAAGAGAGGTAGGGCATAGCGATTTATCGCTCAAACTGGAGCCTTACAGAAGACCGCAGCCAAATAACAATCACATCTGTGTTCCTGCGTGTGAACAAGGTTTCCAGAGCTCCTGGGGGGTGCTACATTAGTAGCAGGGGTCAAGCCTTCAAGGTAAGGGCGACAAGTCCAGTAGCAGATTTATTATGCTGTGCTTGTCACCCATAAGCTAGGACCTCATTACCACTTAACATCAGGTGGGATGAGGTCAATCTTAAAGTGCAATATAAAAAGAAAAAACAATGAGTCACTAAAAGAAGGTGTGTAATTTTTCTCCAGTTCACAAAAAAATTGGCAGTCATGCGTTGAAGTAATAGAATGAGTCGCTAAAAGAATGCCTGTCATTTCTTCCCTGCTGGATTTTAAATGAAACCATTGTCACATCCAGCTGGTGTTGAAACGAATACTTGTACGAATTGCATTTTGGATTTAACTTGTTCCTGAAGCAATTTATTACTAAACGGGAACACGTTGACGGACGAAATTGTCGGTTTTGTCGGAAACTTTACGGTTTTAAATACGGAAGGATTCAGATGAAAGTCGACGAAGATATAGTACTCGTATGTTCAGTCCGATATAAATAAACTAGCGACTGCGGCTTAGTAGTCGAAAAGAAAATCTAAAAGTCGATTCGGAAAAATACTGGATAAATCAACCAGGCTTAGAACACTCAAAATCACTCATAGTTGGCTACTTGCGCAAATGGACTGAAGAACTGCTACAACTTATCAGGCCTAGGGCCAGTGCGCTAGTTAGAGCCTTGACTGGACACTGCAAACTAAAAATATACGAGTTTCATATGAAGCTGAGTGACTCTGATGAATGCAGATTTTGCAAGGAGGAAAAGGAAGAGGTGTCTCTTCACCTCTTTTGTGACTGTGAATCTCTGATCCGTAAATTAAGCATCCACCTAGGGCACACAGCCCAACCGGTGGAAATAAAAACTCTGAAAGCCAAGAAGGTACTAGAATTTCTAGATATATCCCGGCTAAAGTTACTTTAAGTTGGTGGCGAGTCACAATAGACCTGAAAGGTCGCAATGACCACAATTCACTAGGACTGCATAGCCCCAAGTACTGTAATAAAAATAATGGGTTTACGGGTAGAGAATGCTCCAGGAGTTACATCCATCTTTGTACTTAAAAGTGTTATAAAGTATAAAGAAATAAATAAAACAACCCTCCATATAAAATTGGCTCTGTGGGATGTAACTTGTATTTAAACAAATTCTCGCAATCGTAAATTAGCAACATTGTATAAAAAATATAGACTTGCAGTTACCACTTATATACTATGACGGCGGTGTGAAATTCTTTTCGCAGAAAACTGGAGATAAGTCCAGATGGAAATTCGAGCGCTAAGAGCATTAAAATCCTCGTAATATGAAAGCAAGTTTTATGTCCGTATAATTTTGTCGGGAGATGTAAGATTTTATTAAAGAGCAAGAATTTTTCACACAGTTTTTGATTAAAACAGTGACGGGTTTTGTAAATTATCTTGATATTGAAAAGGCCTATTCCCAACAGTGGACTATAGTGAGTATGCTATATTAAAATCATTTCATATCCCTATTAACGACACACATAAATAAATGGAAATAGAAAGTATATTGAGGTATAAATTTATAGTCAAAAAGGTATTCGAGTCGGACATCAGTCGCTAATAATTATGGTGCCACAACATCCAGACCCGACACAATTTAGAAAAGTTCGTTTTCCTTATTGATCTCCTATGCCGATCGTGAATCGAACCCGTGACCTTAGATAGTGCGAAACCTAAGTTCGGACCACTTGCTTTATGGCTTCGAAAGGTATAATAAATAAAAAAAATAATTAGAGATAATTATGAAAATATACAATGAAAATTCAAATAACCCCCGAAATAAAAACATGTGAAAAAACCCCTTTTATTTAATACCTAAAATGAGGGAGTTGTGACAAAAAAATTGGAAATCCGTCATTTTCTGGCGGCAGCCATTTTGGAGTTAGAATGTGTTATTATGAATATATTCTGCTAGTCAAGCCCTTTTAAAGGATACCTATATTATGGGAGTTGTGTTAAAACATGTAATCCATTATTTTGTGATGGCGGCCATCTTGGATCGCTTTTTATCAAAGATGGCTAAGAAAACTCCCGACTTATGCATCTTTCAAACAAAAAATCAATATCAAAATTGGTTTATTTGATCGGGACCTGCGACGCCATAGACAGATCACATACCGACGTCAAGCTTATAACACCTTGTCAGTTATGCGTCGGTGTTAAAAAATAAATAATAATAATTTATTTGTTTTAAAAGATTACATTGATCCATTTGATTAGTAAAACTTATAATTAGATTAGTACATAAATTCATATACAGCACAACAAAAAATACAATAAAAAACTACATGACACCAAATGAGAGAGATAATATTATTCTCACCAATAATTATAAGGCACTGGTCGGCTCAATACATGGATGAAATGCCTAATGATGGGGGAGTCATATCTCTCTGCCACGGTCTTCAGGATTCGTGCTGGACCGCACTCTATCCAACAACGAAGCAGTTTTCTTGCAAATGACAGCTAAAAAGCCATCAGTATGCGACTGAGCAAACATTTCTGACGCGCTGCAAAAGCGTGGCAGCCCCAACAGTACCCTGAAACCGTTATAACCGTTAAATTAAAACGGGCCTAAAACAAATCATATACGAAACAACTTTCACGTCAACAGCTAACTGAATCAGAGCTAAACTAATAAACTAAATACATTCGAGCTCCGCAAACTAAATGGTCCGAACACAATTACCTAGTCGTAATTCGGTTAGACAACAATTGGGCAGATTTCATTAGTTTTAGTTCGACAGAATATTACTAAAAGTGATGTTACCTGAAATATATGTAGGTTACAATTTAGGTATGCTGTTTTTTTTATTTATAACTCTTACGATTTACTAAACCTACAATACGTTTCCATAATATAAACAAATAAATATTGGACAACATCACATACATTGCTCTGACTCTGTGGTAAGTAGCTAAGCACTTGTGTTACAGAAATCAGAAACAACGACGGTACCACAACACCCAGAATGTGACAATATAGAAAATATCGTTTCCCATATTGACCCGACCGGGGATCGAACCCGGGACCTCAGAGATGGCGCGACACCAAAGTCCGGCCCGCTCGCCTCTCGGCTACGGAGTTCGGTAATAATATTAGCGGACCGCCACAACTTCTTACGCTTACTATCCCCCCTTTTTCCACATTATCCACTGATTCTTCGCTCCTAATTGTTACAGCGTGATGTTATATAGCCTAAAGCCTTCCTCGATAAACGGACTATCCAACACAAAAATATTTTTTCAATTCGAATCATTCGTTACTGAGACTAACGCATTCAAACATTTAAAATAATTTAACGGGTCAAAACGTGACACCATTTTTATTTAGTAGTTTATGTGACAATGTGCGGGTGGATGAAGATTTGCAAGCTCCCCCGAACAGACGAAGGCGAGCAAGACCAGTCAGCTCGTGACCACGGTTGGTGCAACCTTACCGAAACGTCGGGCAGTAAGTAGTTCGTATTAACTACTAAATAAAAATGGTGTCGCGTTTTGACCCGTTAAATTATTTTAAATGTTTAAAATAGAAAGTCTTAAAATTAATACTAACGCATTCAAATGAACAAACTCTTCATCTTTATAATATTGATTAGAAAGTTCAGTATAGACTAGAAATTTGGCAAACAGTGGTACAAACATTAACAGGGTTAAATGCCTATCCGCCTGGTGCCATGGCTGTTATGGTTGATACCGTTTTCCCATGGCGCTAACCTAAGGCGATGAGAGCGTGGGAGGAGTTTTTAGTTCGGGTAGTCTTCGCCCCTTCTGGGCGGGGGTTCCACACACGCCGCTGCCATCCCCAAGGCAGTGGTACGGTGCGAAAATGCATTGTCTCCCCCCTCAAAAAAGAGGGTTTAATGCCTACCACACCGTCACTCTCTGCGGGGAACAGAGAGTGGTGTGTCGCGCCGACTAAATCCTCCTCCGTGGCCAACGTGAGTACTTGTGGGGGAATCGGGATCCGTTGCAGACTCTGCAGAGCACCTACCGCCAAGCAGCCTACTTCGCCGCGCAAATTGCAGCTGGAGCGTGTCAGAAGGCCTGAGGCTCCACCCTGTCGGGACTGATATAACGGACGCCCAGCAGTGGATCTGCTGTGCGGCTCCGCTGCCTACCGCGAAAGATATATAAGATACAAGCTGTGCCCGCGACTTCGTTCGCGTGGACTACATCCTTTCATGGTCGGTTTTACCCCTATCTCCCCTAATATTCGAAACAAAAATTAGTCTACATTTTAATCCAAGTTTCGAGCTATATTTGTGCCAAATTTCATATCTCAAACTTAAAATTTAGTTGTTTAGGCGGGAAAGCGTAACTGACAGACAGAGTTACTTTCGTATTTATAATATTAGCAGGGATTAGATTAACATAATATATATGGATACTTTTTATCCTACTTTAATTATAAATAATATTATGACGTAATCAAAATCAATTTTCCCATTTAAATGTCTACACGGCCGAAACTTGTTCTATATAGTTTCCTTTAACTAGAGCTCGTTTGGAAGAGATTTCTTTCTGACAACAAGACCGCAATTAAATACTTCAAAGCTTAACAGAACGTATTTATTTGTCAACAAAAGACATAGCTTTTAAATTTCTAATAACCAGCCTGGATCATTTTCATCAAAGTAATATTCCACCTTTTGATGATATCAGTTCTCCCCTAAACAACGTTCCATTATTAACCTTTCATCTATAACTCCTTTGTCTAAACAGACATCAGTAGATCTTGTTAAATTCGTCACTCGATTTCATGCTCTATTTGTGTGAAGTTGAGGCTTAATTTGGCACGAAGGACGAAGATAGGTTACCTAATACTGTCACTTTATCAGGGTTCTAAATGTTTCGTCGGCAGATGAGTTTTGACTGTTTACGGTATGGGATTTAAGTTCGTTGTGTAATATTACTGTAACTCATATAAAATTTGAACTTTTAAGTAACTAATACTTATGGACTCTTCTTAATGGTCAAGTTATCAGACGCTTAAATCACTTACATCATTTTGTAATAGAGCAGATACTCTTCGAAGCCATGCTTGAGAGTGAGGCGGCCTGGGTAAGAGCTGGTTCCTTCTGCGAAGCTGTTATGACGCAAAAAAGAGGCAGCTGAAAGAATCAGGGAGGACGACCCGTCCGCCCATGCATGCGCATGAGCGCGGCGGCATTTTAGCCGCGGTAAATTTCCGCGTAAAGACCGGCAGGCTGATGACGAGGGGATGCCTCAACCGGCATTGCACTCCCGGTCTCTATCGCGAGGTGGGAATGGTCCGGTTCGATCGACCATCCACTCTCCCCCCCTGACAATCATGGGGGGACGAGACGGGGCTGCGTAAACAGAGCCGTTCTGCTGGTAGTGTTGTGGATGCCAGGTTGGTCCAATTTCCCTAAGCCCACCACCACTAAGGCCATGAGGTCCAACCGGGGGTTTTTAGGTTTGGTAGTCCCGCTCCGTTTGAGCAGAGGAGTCCCACACACGCCGTTATCTTCCCTGAGGCAGTGGTAAGGTACGAAAATGTATTTTCCCCCCTTAAAAAAGAGCTGATACCCTCATTCAGCTGGCCCGATATTAACCAAACTTTTCTGTATTGTCTCGGGTTTGGGTGTTGTGGTACCGTCGTGGTTTATGGTTTCTGTAACACAAGTGCTTTAGCTTCTTACCGCAGAATCAAAGCAATGTATGTGATGTTGTCCAATATTTATTTATTTATTAAGGTTAATTTCAAATTACAGATTAGCTAACATCAAACTGTAGGGATGTTTTAATTTTTTTTTAAGTTTTTCTATACTCTTTTCTTGTAACTCGCTTGTTTCTTATAACTTGGACCAACCCGTCTTCTCCTCGGAGTGACACTATTGTGTATGGTGTCATGCGTGGCCGCGACACTTGCGACCTATATGTTGGTGGCACGAGGCTTATTTATAGTACTGACCGGATTATGTGAAAAGGCTTACGGCGATCTTGATGATCGATTTGCTATACCATCAAATTACTCAGTACAAAACAAACTCACTTCATTGTCTATATGTTCTTAAGTTTGCTAATTCAAATTCAAATATTAATTTATTCAAGTAGGTAACATATAATAACACTTTTGAATCGTCATTGTATGTAATGCAAAGTGATTCTATTTCCGGTTCGGAACCTATATCTACCGAGAAGACACCGGTAAGAAACTCAGCGGATTAGTTACAGTAGTAGTATCTCACTTATAGCTATGTGTAAACCACTTTACAAACCACCAACCAAGTCATTTATAGTTTTGTTTAAGTAAGTGATAAATGAATAAAACATTAAGTATATACTTTTGAGAGGTAAGCTGGAGCAGGCCAGTCCCATAAGGTGGCTAAGAGAGACCTAGACCTCATCCCACCTTATGTTATGTGAGATACTTCAAGATTGACCTCATCCCTTATGTTAAGTGGTAATGAGGTCCTTAAGGGCCACAAGTACAACATAATAATAGCTGATACTGGTCTTGTCACCCTTACCTTGAAGGCTTGACCCCTGCTTTTAATACAGCACCCCAAGAAGCTCTGGAAACCTTACTTACACGCAGGAACACAACAACACAGAAGTGATTGTTATTTGGCTGCGGTCTTCTGTAAGGTGGAGGTATTGCACCAGTCGGGCTGCTCCAGTGAGAGCGATAAACAGTAATAGCTTTATTGTGCTGTACTTGTCGCCCTTAAGCTAGGACTTCATTACTACTTAACACAAGGGATGAGGTCAATCTTGAAGTCCAATATAAAAAAAAATGTGGAGGCCTGTTTGTGTATTCATGCTTTGTCACTTGTTATTTGTGTAAATAAGTTTAATAATTCGTGCGTGCCGCTCACATACATTGACATACTCCAATAGCCAGTACCTCAAATGTAAAATGGTTGTATGCAGTCGATTTTTATACAAAACTAGCTGTGCCCGGGACTTCGTTCGCGTGGACTACATACTTTCATGGTTGGTTTTACCCTTTACTCCCCTAATATTCGAAACAAAAAGTAATCTATATTTTAATCCAAGTTTCGAGCTATATTTGTGCGAAATTTCATTTTTCCATATAAACTTTCAAAGGTGATATTACCCCCCCCCCCCCTTATTTTATAATAAAAAGTAGCCTATGTCCGTTCTTGAAGTTCAAAGTGTACCTATACCAAATGTCATCAAAATCAGTTGAGAGGTTTAAGCAGGAAAGCGTAACAGACACACAGACAGACAGAGTTACTTTCGCATTTATAATATTAGTAGGGATTAAATATGTGCGTGTGGATTGAGTGTGCACCTCATAGAAAAATAATAATCATTCTTTATTTTACGAAATCAGTTGTAGAGTTTGTATGAACAAGGGATAGGATTGAATGCGTTTCTGTTGTTAGTTCGAAGAATATTGGGGGTCGATTAGCGTGATGATTGAGTGAACATATGGAATCATCTGTAAAGTTTTAATAAGTGGTCAATGACTGGCTTAAAAGCGAAAACCCAGCTCTAAAGAGTATTTACGAAAAAAAAAATCTTACACGGTATTTGTAAACTTATTATAAACGGAGATTTAATTACCCCTCTGTGAGGCCTGAGTGAGCGATAAGTTTACCTATTTTTCTCAGCATGTATCGTTTTACAAATTCTGAGATAGGTTTTACACATTGTTTTAGAACTTCTACTAAATGGAAGGCGTATCATGTTTTTTTTCTAGAAGGTGCTCACTCAATCCACACGCACATAATAAAATCACAAAAAGCGATGTGCGTTTCGATCCAATAGTTCAGTAGTCACTAATATCGCTTCCGCTCATCCATTACGCCATCGGCCTTCCATGTGGAAGGAAGCCTATTGTGTCCATGTCTGTCCGATATTGACTTAGAAAAGGTACATTATTACACAAGGACGGCCAAATAGGCAACTAGACTTATCAGTACACTGATCAATATGGAAAGTAAACTTTTGTATATTGTCTCAGGTCTGAGTGTTGTGGTACCATTGTTGATTCTAATTTGAATAAAACAAGTGTTTAACCTACTTACCACAGAACCAAAGCGATATGTTTTGTGTTTTTTAACATTGATTATTTATTTATATATTTTTATATATTGATAAGCTTCACGTACTGTCCTATGAAAGTACGTGAAGTAGGTGATGCCTATGCATGTCACAGCTTTTACTTTGGACTTAGCACCGACTTTATTTCCTGGTAATAAGGATTAATATTCAAGTGCATGTGTTTATGTGATGTGCATTTAATCGTTGAAGAATTAAACAAATGTTGGAATAAGATTAAGTTAAATATTTACTTATTGATTTCATACAGCGAAAGAACAAAGAAGATATGCCTCAATTTCTCAAATAAAGTTGCCCCAAATTCTAAAGTAACAGCGCGCAATTTTGCCTCGTTCGTAGTTCGCATAGTAAAGCCCACTTAATGAAATTCACTAAATTAGAATTATAATATTAATGGGTTATCTATACACCCTAACTGCCACTTTATTAATATCGGCAGAATTACCACTTAGGCTTGATTTCCTCTTGGGCTTGATTTCCACTTAGGCCTGATTTTCTCTTAAGCTGATGTCGGTGACCAATGCCGACGTCGTATCGTTGTACAAAATTAACTGCTAAAGGTGGCGTTGCAGTGCGATGCTTCATAGAACTAGTGAATATTCGACTATTTGTACGCTTGACAGATGTCAAAACAGACGTCAGCTTAGGATGAAATAAGCCTACTACCCAAACCGTTAGGTAAAACCGATAAAAATTACCAAAAATTACACTTTAATTAAACGCCACTAACTACAACTTCAAAACACACTAATTAAAACCACAATCGCTCCTAAGTTGCACTTCAATATCTATTTCGATGTATCACTTGTATCGCTAATTCAATAAGTACTATTCGGGTCGCGGCCAATCTCGGCCTTTTGTAGTGCCGCAAGTTGTTCCCGAACCGTCCAACGTAGAAACATCCAGAATATTCGCGCGCAGTCCGGCCCCGACCGACCATGTCATAGTAGAAAAAGAGAAGTACGTAATCCTCCAACAAACGCACGGAGCGTGGCTACTATGTGTGCGCGCCCCGCCCCGTCCTTTACTGACGCGCGTCGCACGCACACACTTACAAATATTCACAATCTTTCAGAGTCACCTCAGTTAGGGCTTTGCACCGGAGCGAAATTATAGCACCGGAGAAAATCACCCGTGAATTTGACATAACCGATTGATAGCCGGTGGTTCACCGGAGATTGTGCATAATTTCATAATTTTGTTCTTTTTTTAAATTATCTTCTAAATAAAAAACTTACCATATTATAATATTTAATGGACACTGCAAAACATTACAAAAAGATACAAAATATCATTTTAATATTTATTTAACAGAAAAACGAAAAATATATGTATGAAGTCTTAATATGCGCCCAGAGCTAATATTGTGACAAAAAAAATAATTTATTACTATTCGTTGATTTTAAAGTTTTCATTTAAAAAGCATAACATCAGCGTCAGACTGCAGCGGACTTCTCTGATCATAAAGGATGTTGCCTATTGGTGAAAACACCCTCTCCGACTTCACAGAAGTTGCTGGCATAGAAAGATTGGCAATATCATTCGGTGGTTTTATATGCTTGTTTATTAATATCCCAAAATGATATAACATTATGCCAATCATGCCTACTTGTTCTTAGAATAAGAATGAGTACACTTCTTTTCACTGGTTCAACTTAAGCAGGATTAACTGACAGCCCTAGGGGTATAGGCAGTTATCGTTCGGTCGGGGCGTTAGTTTACCTACTGTTCTCTTTCTACTATGCCATAGTTCTAGTAAGTTTTGTCATCAAAATCTCGACTCTATTAAGTCCGCCATTCGAAACAAGATGGCGCTGTTCGGTAAAAACATTAATCGTGGCGCGTAATAATAGAATATAAATTATCTTTATTCATGTAAGCTTTACAAAAGCACTTATGAACAAACAAGTTCAGTATTCTACCGCTGTGTTCCGAATATTGATCGTGTCGAGAACAACCTGCAATAAACTCGACACTTACTCTTTTCTAAATAACAATGATCCTTATACTAGGTACATACTTGAAGGTAATACACAATGTTATATTCGTATGAAAATTTAACCTGTCACCTCATCACCTATCTAGGGATAAAATTGTAATAGATTGGTGGCTCCACAATGCCGATAACCGCTGTCGCTTATGCATTACACCATCGCTCTTCCATGTGGGAGAAAACGTATTGTTCTCTTGCCTGATCATGTTGACTTATAATAAGATAGATTAAGCGAGGTATTTTTAAGAGAGATAGGGCATAGCTATTTCTCGCTCCAACTGAAGCAGCCCGACTGGTAAAACTGAAGTGGTTCTTACCAAGTGAAGCTATTTGCTTTTTTTTATATTGCATTCCAAGATTGACCTCATCCCACCTGATGTTAAATGGTAATGAGGTCCTATCTTAAGGGTGACAAGTACAGCATAATAAAGCTGTTACTTGAATTGTCGCCCTCGCCTTGAAGGTTTGGCCCTGCTACTAATGAAGCGCCCCCCAGGAGCTCTGGAAATATGACTCACACGCAGGAACACAACAACACCGAAGTAATTATTGTTTGGCTGCGGTCTTCTGTAAGGTGAAGGTTTCACCAGTCGAGCTGCTCCAGTTCAAGCGATAAATCGCTATGCCCTGCCTCTCTTAAATGTTAAATTGTCGTCGGTTCTTTTCTCCATTTTCCGTTATTTCTTCCTCCTTGCACCACAATTTCACCGCACTGGTAGGAAGCCTATTGTATAACCCTTTCGTTATTGACGCTACAGCGAAGTTGAAAAGGTACACCGGAAAACGTACTCAAAGCACTGCCGGGGAAAATTGAAATTCACTTGCGGCGAAGTTTGAAATGCATTTAGAGCTGTCGTAGCAATGTGATGGGGAGATTTTAATTCAGATTCCTGTAGTAGTTTTGTTGAAAATAGTTGCAGTTTTATATATCCGCGTAACTATGAAAGGATGAACCAACTATGAAAAATACTGGATAAACCTACTAGGCTTTAGACAATCAAAGCTACTTATGTCTGGCGACTCGCGCAAATGGACCGAGGAAATTTTACAGCTTAGCAGGCCTTGGGCCAGAGGTGGTTAGAAACTTTTTTTTCCCACACACGCCGTCACCCTCCGCCGCCGATGGCACCGATGGCGTGTGTGGGACTCCCTGCTCTGAAAAAGGCAAGACTACCCACTAAAGCCCCCCGGTTGGACCACATCGCCTTAGTGGCGGTGTTCTGGGTGATCGGCTGAGCTTTGACTTCCACAACACCGCCGGTGGAACAGCCGCTTACGCGGCTTCATCTACTCCCCCCACAGCGTTCGAGGTGGAGACTGGGGATGGCCGGTCCAACGGAGCCAATCCCACCTCGCAGTGGAGACGGGTGCAATACCGGCTGAGGTGGTGGTTAGAACCCTGACCCTGACCAAAAAGACACCAATGCCACATGAGTGTATGACGTATGCTGGAGCAAAGGGAAAGCTGAAGGGGTTTTCCTTTTTCGTTCATAAATTTCTGATGCTAAAAAACAGTGGGAATATATATTTCCAAATCTATTACTTTATCCAAATGATATCTTTTCACGCCACAAAATACTTTCAGATTCCAAACTATTCACAAAACCCGTCGTTGCATGAAGAAACATTTAAGGTGGATTCAAAATGGCCTCCGCCGTTTCAATGGAACCTCTCGGAGGGAAAAAATATAATTTATGCCCTCCTCCTAAATTACATCCCCTCCCAGCACCAATGCTGTTAAGTTGTAACCTTTTTATGACCAGAAAGTGTTGGTCTTATGTAACGGTGGTGAAAGCAGAATTCTTTAAGGAAATTGATGTACGAAAAATATAGCTCTTAGATAATTTTTTTCCACTTAATAACTGATGAACATGTACCCGCACACATTTACGCTCACATACACACAAACACACACGCATTCACGCAATCATTGACATGCACGCATAGAATCACATTCATCCACATGAGACTGGGTTTTCCTTTTTAATTATTAGTGTAATGGTAGACATTTATTAATTTGATGCAACTGTCAGCCTTCAACAGCCACAACATTCTCTCTTCTTAGATATACTTTATTGCACAAAAACTTTACAGAAATAGGTTTTACAGCTTATAGTACAATTTAAGCGGCCTTATCGCAAGTAAGTTTAGAAATAAATAAATAAATTCTAACATTGTAAACATACATAAACTCATCCCTACTAATATTATAAATGCGAAAGTAACTCTGTCTGTCTGTCTGTGTGTCTGTTACGCTTTCCTGCTTAAACCTCTCAACCGATTTTGATGAAATTTGGTATAGGTATACGTTGAATCTCAAGAACGGACATAGGCTACTTTTTATTAGAAAATAAGGGGGGCGGGGTAATACCACCTTTGGAAGTTTATATGGAAAAATGTTTATTTTTGAAGTTAGAGATATGAAATTTGGCACAAATATAGCTCGAAACTTGGATTACTTTTTGTTTAGAATATTAGGGGAGAAAGGGGTAAAACCGACCATAAAAGGATGTAGTCCACGCGAACGAAGTCGCGGGCACAGCTAGTATTCTTATATGTTTTTGACTGTAGGTACAATGTAAACAAAATTTGTGAACTATCTTATATAAAATCTCAAGAAAAAACTTAATACATCATTTATCTACGCTAACAATTTTATTAAACCCTAAAACGGTCTAAAAACAACCCGAAGAACAACTCCCTAAGGTTCAATTTGCTTCGTACTTAAGAATCAATATGAAAATCCGTTAGGCTCGCAACTGATTTGGGTAATGTAAACATACGAATTTAAATTGCAATACAAAACGACGGGTTTATTTTTTTACGGTTTTAGGGTTCCCTAACAACGATCATGATTTAAGTTACAAAATTACCGTCAGTATGTCCATCTGTCTGTCTATAAAATAAATAAATATTGAACAACATCACATACATTGCTCCAATTCTTTGTATATAGCACTTGTGTAACAGTATTTTGGATTTATTTAAAGTAAATGATATTAAAAATTGTAATTTCTTAAAAAGTTGTGTGGATTTTCACATCCATATAATAAAATCTATTATTTTACAAAAAAAAGTATCTTTCTTTGCGTTATTTCGATATTGAAAGTATCATTTACTTATGACAATCTTTTATTTCAACTATCTGTCTACTTTAATTGAAATCTATTTTTACTTTTAGTGTGAGATAACTCTCAAACATCAATTTTGATATCACGATCTGCAACTGTATACCAGCGGTAATAAAAAGCGGCATGTAAACTGTTGCTAAGAAATAAAGATAATAATTTAATGCCCGGTTCCAATATTTTACAATTCGTAATGTGTCACAAATAACTATCCGTTTCTCTAACTGACTACGAGTCTGAAACGGTTTTAGCTTACGCCTCGTATAATTTATTACTATTCGTAACTAAAACGGATCAGATAATTAATAATAAATTGCTAATAGCCCGAGGCTTACAAGAGGTTTTAATTGCTAGGTAAAGGATTGACTGGAAGAGAATGCCCCTAGCATTAAGTCCACCTGTTGTACCTATTTGTGCAATAAAGTTTTTAAATAAATAAATAAATAAATAAATACTCCTTTTCGCTTTGGTCATTCAAGTTTGTCTAAATTCCCATGGTAAAGCCATCATAAGGGTTTGACAGGTGCAAGGAGTTTTAGCGAGTGGATAGTATCCGCTTTATTCAGAGTGGTAGTCACACGGAAGTCACAGTGCTAGGCAGCGATAAAATGCATTAAAGCACTTCCACCCACAAAGTAAAGTAGATTTTCCCTTCTTTCTTGATCTCCAGGAATAAGCGTCCTTGAAATTGGCTTACCATATCCGTTGATAAATATTTAGCAATGATAAAGAGCGTTAAGAAATCTTCCAACATGAATGCGCTTTTGTTTTCAAAGAAAAAGAAAGAAAGAAAGAAAAACATTTATTGGCACACACATTAAAGCACAATTACACACACACATGAGAAACATTGAACAGGGACAGTGCAGCCAATAAGGTCCCAGCCTCAGCATGAGCTGCTGCGACAATAGAGTCAATGCGGCAGCAGCGCTGGTATTCTGGTGGGACCTTAACTGTGGACCTTCTGGTGGGGAATACGCTGCCATGTGCACACAAAATCACGTGTGAATAAGCACTTTAGACTTTGCACAGTCCATATACCTTGAACATAAGAACTAAAATCGAGCTGAAAGTGTTTACTTTGGCTTTTGACCTTACTAACAAGGCTCCAATGTAATAACCAGGCTCGTCAAATAAGGATCATAGTTGCAACGGAGTCCGGGTTCCGTAATGGATGTATCTATAATACGCACTAGGATGATAGTATTATTATATGATGCTTTCATGTTAGTGTGACCCTGGTTAATGAAAACTAGCGACCCCTCCCGATTTCGCACGGCACTGTAGATATTATTAAAATTAATGTATACATATATGTCAAAGGGGCAGGCGGGATTGTTGGAGAGCTTGATCCGTCTTCATTCACCATCTTCAGTAGTGTGTGCGATGGAAACGTGGTGCTTGCGTCCGTTCATTAGGGCAGACAACGTTTCGAACCAAGTACAGACCACTCTCAAGCGATGACAGCCGTTTTTTTCATAGCTTGACGTTTCGTTTCGCAAGGCATCAACCATTGACGTAAGATGATAGGTAACTTTTGCACGATCACGCCAACTCGCCGACATATATTTATGTATAGACTCAATAAAAAAGATTACCAAACTAAATATTTACATTAAACATATAAAAGAACTCCTAATCAATAAACAATATTACATCATACAAGATTATTTACAGGATAAACTATAACAAGCATAATATTATTAGATACAATTAATATAATTCCAATGCTAATTAATAAATAAATATTTTTAAATATGTTAAACTCCTCCCCTCTCCAACGTTGCCGTGCTCGACAGGGTCCATAAATTGTACTTTTAGTTCTAAGCAACTATAATATGTAATACCTACTTTACTTATAAAGTGCAATAAAGAATATGAATATGTAATTGAAATAAATATTTTTAAATATGCTAAACTTCTCCCCCCTCCTACGTTGCCGTGCCCGCCAGGGCACTAACTATATGTACAGAAAATCAAGATTGGTAGTTGGGCCTTGGTCCCCGAGCAGAACACCTAGCTCGGCGGAAGTACTTCCACTTTTAGTAAAGAACATACGTTCCTTACAAATAGTTTAATAATATACCCTCTACATGTGGGCACATACCCTACGGACAGCGGCGGGTAGCTACTTTTTACACTTAACAAACTTGAAATAATACACAAAAACGTTGGCTCGACAGGAATCAAACCCATTACCTCTGGATTACTAGCATAAGTTCGTTACCATTAGAATACAGAGAAAGTTTGTTGGTAGATTGTAGTCCTGTAGATATAAAAGAAACGTTTAAATTACTTTTCATCCCAAAACAACGTGAATAAAGTAAACTCACGGCTCAGCACAAAGTACACGCCCGTATTTTTCAAATAATTTTATTTGTTTACGTATTCACTAGCTGTCGAATTGTTTGAAAAAGGTCAAACTTCAGATTTGTATTGATGAAAAATTCTTAAGCAATTCTTTTCTACAATAAATAGTAAAAATAATGATTGTGCGAAAGGCTAAAGAGTGGAACTTTGTGCTTTTATCTGTATATCTTCAAGGTAAAGTGAACATACTCCTTTTTGGCAAACGTGTACCACCATAGGTGTATATTAATACGCATTCTTTTATTTATTTAGTTAGTAGCATTGTTTTATTTAGTTTTTGATATGCCACAAATCAATTGCTACCCAATTAAGTTATTGCAAAGCATGTGTAGGATTAGTAAGCTGAAGTGGCAATGGGCTGGCCACATAGCACGAAGATCGGACGGTCGATGGGGCAAAAAGGTTCTTGAGTGGAGACCACGTACCACCAAGCGCAGTGTGGGACGGCCACCTACCAGATGGACCGACGACCTAGTAAAAATTGCTGGGTCTCGTTGGATGCAGGTGGCAATGGACCGGTCGCGCAGGAAATCGGTTGGAGAGGCCTATGTTCAGCAGTGGACAGTAACAGGCTGAAATTATGAATGATGAAAGCATGTGTATTTTTCCTCTCATATTTTGTTGATTGAGCCACACCCTACTCGCCCTTCAGTTTGTAGATGTCGCAGGCATTATGAGTGAACCCGCCGTTTACAAATGGCGTCGTCTGTTTAAGAACGCTCGCTGTTATCTATGCTGTTATGTAATATGCCGAATGCAAAATCAGGCAAAATGACAAGAGTTGGTTGTAGTTTTGGGGTGACCATGAATAAAACACTGTTTGGGCAAATTAGGCTATTCAGGGTTCGGATCTCTTTTGCTACTTCATTAAAATATCCAAGAAACAAAAATGACTTTTATTCAACATCAATTACTTCACCTAAGGTTAATTGAAGTAATTAACGATTCTATTGGTTAGGTTGGGTTAGTGACTAAAGTGAAGCGTAAGCCGAGCGAGCGTAGCGAGCGTGCCGCTGCAGCGGCCGGCGAAGCGCCACGTCTAGCTCATTTTTAATAATATTATATTCGGTTAAAAAATAAAACAAAGTCATTAGCTAGGGATTTTATAAATATTTAAAACATTCCATATTTTTAACACTATTAAATTGACAGTTCGTTAGTTTTGTAAATTTCAATAATACTGTTCTTTGTAAACCAAATGTTATGGTCACCCTTGCTTTGTCAAGCTATACTTCAATTTTTCGCGGCATTATACATAATGACATTTCGTCTTCGGCATTTTACAAACCAGTGTGTTTAAACTGACGACGCCTTAAGTAAACGGCGGCTTTATTCAAAACTAGCTGTTACCCGCGACTTCGCCCGCGTTATTTCGGGATAAAAAGTATCCTATATGTTAATCTAGTATGTCATCTGTCTTCCTACCAAATTGTATCCAAATCCGTTCTGTAGTTTTTGCGTGAAAGAGTAACAAACATCCATACATCCATACTTACAAACTTTCGCCTTTATAATCGTAGTAGGATGCCTGCGACATAGATATAGGGTGACCACTGAAAACCAACGTCGTTACATTTGGGCCTCCTACCCAAATGTACGGCACAATGCTAAGTGGATAACCTTTTTGGCTAGAATAAGATACATTCTCTTATTCGTAGGTTAGTAGCTATATAAAAATAAAACATCCATACTAATATTATAAATGCGAAAGTAACTCTGTCTGTCTGTTGTCTGTTACTCTTTCACGCCTAAACGGCTGAACGGATTTTGATGAAATTTGGTATAGGTATACGTTGAATCTCAAGAACGGATATAGGCTACTTTTTATAAGAAAATAAGGGGGGGGTGGGGGTAATACCACCTTTGAAAGTTTATATGGAAAAATTTTTGTTTTTGAAGTTAGAGATATGAAATTTGGCACAAATATAGCTTGAAACTTGGATTAAAATATAGACTACTTTTTGTTTCAAATATTAGGGGAGAAAGGGGTAAAACCGCCCATGAAAGGATGTAGTCCACGCGAACGAAGTCGCGGGCACAGCTAGTTTATTATAAATAGATCACATAATGTTTCCGTTTTTCCATTTGAGTTACGGAACTCTGAATATTGAACTTTCTTGAACGCTTTTGCCGATTCTTTTAAAACTTAACTCGGGTACTTATTTAATTTTGTCCCGGAACCTTTTGAGTGTATTTAAAACCGCCGATCTCCCATAATTTTATTTCCAGTCGAAAAAGTTCCGGAGATTTAGCGACATCCACTTACGCCGGATATTATACGGTGGCCTTCCGGAAGATTTATTGCCTGACCCGTAATTTGGGGGGCGTTATCGTTCGGTAACAGGTGAAGTGGGGTCAGTGTGGTTAGCTAATACAAAGATGGGTGACCTTGACATAAGAGGTATAAGAGTGGCGTTTGTGAATAAAATACTTGTTAAATATTTCAAATAATAAGAAATAGATAGATAAGAACATGGACGTAATATTATATTAAGTCCATGGATAAGAATGACATTAAAATAATATAATATCAGACAGATTTTGTCTGTCTTTTTTGTCTTTGTTATACTAATGTTACAAAGCTGAAGAGTTTATTTGCTTGTTTGTTAGAACACTTAGCTTCTTATTCTTCTTTACAGCTTTCTGAAAAATTTCTTCTCCCCTTGGAGTGTGGGAATCCCACACAGATATTATGATGTTAGAAAAGGTAGGGCATAGCGATATATCGCTCGAACTGGAGCAGCCCGACTGGTGAAATACCTCCACCTTACAGAAGACCGCAGCCAAATAACAATCACTTCTGTGTTGTTGTGTTCCTACGTGTGAGTAAGGTTTCCAGAGCTCCTGGGGGGTGCTACATTAGTAGCAGGGGTCAAGCCTTCAAGGTAAAGGTGACAAATACTGTAGGTACTGTGCTTAAGGACTTAGGACCTCATTACCACTTAACATAAGGTAGATGAGGTCAACCTCGAAGTGCAATATAAAAATAACCTTCGAAATTACTTCTTAGTATAAAACTTATCCACATCAATGGGTGCCGTTCCATAAATTTGCTAAGATGAGGTTGCTATATTAGTAGCAGGGCCCCTGCTGCAGGGGTAAAGCCTTCAAGGTAAGGGCGACAAGTCCAGTAACAGCTTTTCTATGCTGTACTTGTCGCCCTTAAGCTAGGACCTCATTACCACCCAGCGGTGTTGTGGAAGTAAAGGCTTAGCCGATCCCCCACAGCACCGCCACTAAGGCGATGGAGGTCCAACCGGGGGGTTTTAGTGGGTAGTCCGAGGAAGGTAGGCAGGTGGGAGTACCACACACGCCGTCACCCTCCCTCAGGGTGGCGGTACGGTGCATCAAGCATTTCCCCCCGTTAAAAAATAAAAAATAAATAAAAAAAAAGGACCTCATTACCACTTAACATCAGGTGGGATGAGAAATCGCCTGTGCGTCATGATATACAGTCAGAAACACGTCAGCTACACACTTTGAACTTTGCATAGTCCTTAATCCGTACGTATTAGAACTTAAATCAAAATGCAAGTGGTTACCTTAATGTGCTGTTCATTGCGCTTTATTTTTATTAAGTCTTTTATACCTATAGCTTGTTAACTAACAATATTTTTTTGTTTCATGTACTCTCTTCAATCTGGATACGACAGAGCACAGCTTGAGTAAGTATTTCAAAATGGCCGATGTTTAACGGATTCCTTAATGCATTTTCATATTATGCCGGGACCGCTAGTATTAGCTAGCGGTCCCGGCGAATTTCGTTTCGCCTTAGAGGATTTCCCGCTTTTGTGTTGAAAATTTTCCCAAATTTTCTGTGCTATAAACCTGACGGAGTCCGAGACCTTTCCAACGAATCCAAAACCGTGGAAAACGGTTCGTGCGTTCTGAAGTTATAGATAGCGTCAGGAAGGAAAACCCGACTTATTTTTATATAGTAGATTATAAAGAGGAAAGATTTGTACCTATTTTTGTATGTTTGTAATGAATAGGCTCAAAAAGTATTGGGCCGATTTAAAAAATTCTTTCGCCAATAGAATGCTACATTCTTCCAATTTGACTTGCTACAAAATTTGGGATCCTTGGAAAAATTGCGCGAAAATCCTCTAAGGCGAAATGAAGTTCGCCGGGACCGCTAGTTTTTAATATAATTACAGCTAAACTGTATTTTATCGTTTTTTATGTTCTTTAAATGTTAATATATTTTTTTCTACACTTCTATACTAATATTATTAAGAGGAAAGATTTGTACTTATTTTTTTATGTTTGTAATGAATAGGCTCAAAAAGTACTGGGCCGATTTAAAAAATTATTTCACCAATAGAATGCTACATTCTTCCAATTGGCGAAACGAAGTTCGCCGGGACCGCTAGTAAAGAGGAAAGACTTGTATTTATACAATTTTAACGTTAGTAGATTACAACTGAAAATAAGTTGAAATCGGATGCATTCTATTCCAGATGAATAACAAGCATGTTTTAAAAATAATATTTTTAAACATTTTTTTTTTTTTAAACATATAAATATGCTAATATTTAAAAAATCTGTATCAGTAATGCAATTTTTATATTGAAATTCTTTATTCAAAATATTTAGGAAACAATTAACAAAACTTATTTGATAGAAAATTAAATTATAATTTATTATTTATTTTATATTCTAAAATGAGCCTTAAAGTAACAGCGTTAAAGCGTAAATGGTTACCTAATATTAAGCAACAGCATGTCTCTATGTACTTTTTATTACATTTTATGGATTTCTTTGTATTATTCACGTTATGATATAGAGAGGCAGGGCATAGCGATTTATCGCTCGAACTGGAGCAGCCCGACTGGTGAAATACCTCCGCCTTACAGAAGACCGCAGCCAAATAACAATCACTTCTGTGTTGTTGTGTTCCTGTGTGTGAGTAAGGTTTCCAGAGCTCCTGGGGGTTAACATCAGGTGGGATGAGGTCAATCTTAAAGTGTAATATAAAAAAAATATATGTTTCCTTTAAATATTTTCTCAACTAATATTTTGCACGGCCGCACCCGTTTCTCGATATCTACTATTTCCTCTACCTAAAGTTTGTCTCGAAGAGATTGCTTTCTAGTAATAAGACCGACTGAATTGTACTTGAATGTTTGTAAAACCAATTTCTGTATATTTCTCTATTCTGTCTATGACTACAGTATCATAGATATATTTGCAATGGTCACAGTATTGGAACATACGAAGAACATACTGTAGTGATCTCATTTCCTCTATTGGGCATAATATTGGTCTCACATTTCTAGTCTATGGAAGTCAGACCAGATACGGATTTAGGAAATTCGGAATATCATCTAAAATTTATTCCAGGCTACCACTTTGATTGCGTTGTGTTTTGATAACATATCATATATGTGTACGCTTTTTATAAGTGTTTTTATTTAATATAAAAAAAAAACAAAAACATAAATTATTGCAATATAAAATGCAATCACAGCCATGCTATGAATGAGGTAATATTTTTTAAAATGTACTAATTAAAATATACCTAAGATATACTATACCTTATATAGTATATTATTTTTATTTATATTAGGATTATTTACGTAACTCATCATACCTGCAACAGTTTTTATTTTATGATTTGAATTAAAGTAGTTTGGTATTCTATTAAGATAACATTACAAGATACTTTGAAATTAAAAAAAATAGTTATTATGGGCGTAATATAAAGTAAGGTCCCGGGTTTAATTCCGGGTGAAATTAAATTGTAGCTCGATTACTAGCACTCGCAGTTAAGCAACCTTAGTATGAAAGCGATTCATTGTTTTACTTTCCGGTGCATTAATATATTTCACATTAGCGATTGCCCGCGTCATAGTTCAACGAACATATGTATTATAGATAAAAGATTCACGTAATAGTTGTAAAACAATAATATTTACTAGACATGAAACGGATATCCGGTAACTATCCGGTATCCGGCCTATTCGGCCTATTTTCAGTATCCGGCCGGATACCGAATTTCAAATAAATACAACATATAATAAACAACATATAACAATATATAGACTGAAGGAACTTTATTTAACGTAAATAATCATGAACTTTTAATAACTAAACAAATTATTAATACTGAAACTGTACTAAGGGCAAATTATCATGAATAAATACCAATTTCTCTGCGTTAAGAGGCATCAGATGGTTTCGCTTGTCTTCTAACAACAAAAATTCATTCATTCAACTAATGTCACTCATAAACGAAAGGGCCCGAAGTCAGCCAAGTCCACCCGATCGCTTAGTTACTGATTCACTCGTGTATCGAAATGAGTCGCCACGCGACTATGTTCGGCCGGATATTCGGCGGTCGGATATTTGGCTATCCGGCCTTAAGGTGGGCCGGATATTCGGTATCCGGTATCCGGCAAAACAACTATCCGTTTCATCTCTAATATTTACGCTATAATCATAATCAATCCATTTATTCTTTTTGGTTAAAATTATTCACTTTTAACGACGATGCACTCGTCAATATGAATAAAAACTTAAATTGAAGCTACGGCCGGTTCGGTATATATTAGTAACATCATAGTACATCAAAACTATTATATTTTAAGGTAGAGTCAGCGCCGACGTTTACCGTCACGCCCCGGACGGGACGCCTCTGTATGGCGTTTCTCATAATAACTAGTACATTACTGCTGCTCAACGTCGCGTCAGCTTCAGCTAACTGGGATTCTACGTTCACGTAAAAGTAGTAAAAAAAATTAGATGTCAACCGAATTTTATCAAAATCCATACATTAATGTTAGCGCTATAATCATAATCACAATCATTTCATTTATTCATGTTAGTTACAAGTAACAATTATGCATCATCAAAATAAATACAAACCTAAATTGAAGCCTCGATGTTTACGAACTTTTACCTTAATTTTTTATTAGGCTGAATTTAGTTCAAGTCCAAATCCGGCCCTGTCCGGCTCACATCTCATATGAACCGTGACCCCGTTTGGAAAGTTCGATCAAGGCTTATCGGGGGTGAAGTGGCGAAATATTTATCCCCTTCAAGTAAAAAATATAACTGGTCATTGGCACTCAAACTGTTAACTAAAGTAAAATATATCAATGATGGACAACATCACAAGCATTGCTTTGATTCTATGTTAAGTAGCTAAAGCACTTGTGTTACAGAAATCAGAAACAACGATGGTACTTTAACACCCAGATCCGAGACAAGTACAAAAGTTTGTTTCCCACATTGACCCAACCGGGGTTTAAACCCGAGACTTTAGAAATGGCGCTTCGCAAAAGTCTGACTTGCTCGCCTCTCGGGTAAAATACTGTACTTTACTTTTATAAATAAACCCTTAGAATAAGGAAAGTATAGAAACCGCATCATGACAGCAACAATGTTACCGTCCACCCCAAAATATTTTTTTTCAACATTGTTTTGACGTTTAACAATTTAAAAATGAGTATTAATATCTATTTATTCTTTAGTAATGTAGCTAATGTCAATTTTAATATCGATAAAATGTGATAACAATATGGATGGGGAAGAAATAGGGATCTTTTTCTTCTGTCGATATAAAAATAATGAATACATAAATAAATATCAGGCTATATCACATTGACTTGAGTCCAAAGTAAACAATTTAAGCACTTGTATTATGTAAACCAAAACCAACGGCGGAACTAGCCCTGCTTTCCTTCATAATTTCCACCGAGTAGTACTAACATGCTAGGATGAAGAAGACAACAAGAAAGCAGTTGAATAATTTAACTTTTGTACGACTGTATGCTATGAATACCAAAGTGTATCAGCATATCGACAATCCAGTACATACTTGATTTCGTTTATGATGTTTGCATAAGTATACGGAAAAATAAAATTACAGTGCTACCAATATTTATTATAAAAAAAATATAATTTTACAAATTGGCTACTTGACAGTTTTTGAAAAAGTATTGTAAAATGTGCGCCCGTCATTTTATATCCCAAGCAATTCGATTTATCTGGAAATAATCTAAATAACCAGAGAAAAATAACATTTTGTGTAACACATTTAAAAAGTGCGCGAAAACGCCTAGTCGCGTCACTGCTGCAATTATGACGTCAACGTCCTAGACAATGAACCGATACGCATAGGAACGACTTAATTAAGATAAACGGAAAATGTTTCAATAAATTCTTTATACGATTAGAGACACAATAATTCAATTTAATCGGTAAAATAATCATTGTTTCGCCACATTAAAATACAGACAGCTGTCATTTCCGAATTGCAATGGTGGTTTCCGTTTCGGATCTTTTGTTCCACAGATGAAAAAACTAAAATGTATTTTGCAAAAATAAAATACTAACTATGCTTTTAATTAAAAAGTAAAAATGTAAAATGATTACTTAACTAATAAGCTAACGTATCTAACACTTTTCATATTTTATTATTTTATTTTTATTTTTATTTTATTATGAAAACCAACTGCTACAATTTACAATTTTTCTTATCTAGTACTTATGGCTATGAGTAAAGCTAATGATAGGTTTCCCTTTGTACAGACTTTTCGCATAGGACGTGACACAAGATACAATATAATATACTATAATAATATAATACACAACAATATATTAAAATATATAATACGTAACTATAATACTATAATAATACAATACACAATAATATACTATAATAATATAATACATATATACTTGTACATAAATATCCATATGAGAGCAATATTTTTAAATTTTAATTTGAAATTTTGATCTCCAGACTATCCTTCTGTGTTCTTAAGAATTTCTATCGCTTTGTGTTTCACGATACTTTTGCTATTAGTGAAGATGTCAATTTCATGAAAAGTATCATTATATGTCTGCAGCAATCGAGAGATGGGTGCGTTATGCGCATAGTTAGTACTTGCATTTGGTACTGTAAGCAATGAAGGTAGCCGCCGACGGCTGCGTCTGGTGGGTACATTGTACCTTATACTCTCAGCTAGTTCTGGACAATCCACATTACCCTTCATTATGTCGTATAACAGACACAAATCCAATACCTTTCGCCTGTCTTCGAGTGGGGTTAAGCCGTATTGTCCACAACTCTCCTTGTACGTTCTTGCCTCTAGTTTCGGAAAACGGTACTTTAAATGACGGGTAAAGATTTTTTGCAGTCGCTCCAGGCGGTCCGTGTAAATAGCATATTTCGGATTCCATATTGGACTAGCGTATTCAATAACGCTACGAACATAGGCGAAATATATCGTTTTAATTGTATTGATATTCTTAAAAGGCTTGCAGGTTCTTATTACAAAACCAAGATTTTTGTAACCCTTGTCCACCACTATACCTATATGATCTCTGAGGAGCAGTTTGTTATCAAAATGCACACCCAGGTCTCTGACTAGAGATGTTCTGTGTATAGGAATGCCATCAAAGTTATAATGGTAAATTATAGGTTTGGGTTTACGTGTAAAAGTGATGCATTCACACTTGCTTACATTGACTGTAATATTATTTTTCTTATAATAATCTAAAAGCCTATTCAGATCAGATTGTATCTTGAGACAGTCTTGTTCATCATTAATTTTCATAAAAATTTTTGTGTCATCCGCATACATTAAATGTCTCGCTGATATGAAACAAGACATAATGTCTGCCACATAAACATTATAGAACAACGGTCCCAAATGGGATCCTTGTGGTATTCCCGTAGGTATACTAATAAAATCCGATCTGTAGCCCCCCACAACAACAGCCTGAGAGCGATTGCTCAAATAGGATTTAATCCATCTGAGCAGATCGCCATGTATTCCCATCCCGTATAGTTTCTGGATTAGAATGTTGTGATCCACACGGTCAAAAGCTTTTTCAAAATCCGTGTAGATCACATCAATCTGACCACCCCTTTCCATATTAGGCAAGACATAATTTAGAAAACATGCTAAATTGGTAACTGTGGATCGGCGCCTGAGGAAGCCGTGTTGATTGTCCGGCAGTTCCTTACATATGACAGGGTATATAGCATCAAATACAATTTTCTCAAAAACTTTACCAACTGTATTTAATATCGAGATTCCCCTATAGTTCTCAATTTTGGATTTAGTACCTTTTTTGTGTATTGGTACGATATGTGCTTTCTTCCAAATATCTGGAAATACGCCATTTTTCAGAGAGGTGTTAAATATGAAGGCTAACGGTAGACTCAGCGTTTCAGCACAGTTACGCCAGAAAGCCGGTGGAATACCATCACAACCTGCCCCTTTATATGGATCTAGAAGTTTTAATTGTTTTTCGACTGTAGCCCCAGATATAACAATTTTAGATATATCGTCATTGGACATCCTGTGGTAATTTGTATTGACAGACTCTTGTGATGGTACACCGAAAACACTTTTAAAGAACTCATTAAAGGCATTGCATATATCCACCCCATCTGAAAATTTCCTGTCACTGTACGTAAGCATTTTAGGATAATTTGATCCACCTCGTAATGACTTAATGTACGACCAGATGGTCTTTGGTCTTTGTGCGATAGATGCCTCAGCCAACTTTGTGTACTTTGCAAAACATTCCTCTTGAACACGTTGTTGCCGCTGACGTAATAATGAGAATTCATCATAATCTAATAAATTACCAAATTTTTTCCATCTCTTATGCGCCTTATATTTTTCTTTTATAATCTTTATTAGCGCCGGACTATACCAAACCGGATATTTGCGATTGCCTGGTACTTTCCTGTATGGAACATGTTGTTCAATCGTTTTATTTATTATATCATAAAAAGTCTCTATCGCCTCTTCGATTGTACAAGATTCTAAGGTAGAATGCCAGTCCATGTTAAAAAATATTTCATTTATTAGGCCATAGTCACATTTATTAAAGTTCCGTTTTGGCGTTGTGGCCTCTGTCAATGGTGACACTGTGAGATCGAGAACGCTTAACAAAAGAGGTGGATGAGCTCGATCAGGTTTGACCAAAGGTGAGACGCAATTAGTGACCTCTAGAGAAAGATTCGAGAAGGCTAAATCTAGGGTATTTCCGGCGTAGTTCCTTACTGTGTTATATTGTTTAAATCCAAGAAAACTTAATTCATCGGTTAGCTTTCCTGCCGCAGTTTGTACTTCAGTGTTGCCGGTGTTAATGTGTGTGGGGCCAGTCTCATTCCACGATATGCAGGGTAAATTAAAGTCCCCGATTAACAAGAAATTATTCTGTGAATGAGAACTACCCATTAATTTTTTTACAACGCCCAATACGCAGTCTACATCGCATGAAATGCGATAAGGCTCCGGTGGTATGTAAACTACGCTTAAATACAAGTCAACAGATGTCCTAAGCGCACGAGCCGGTACACACACCGTCAACATTTCCAGCTGCGCGGGCTGATCGTAAACAGTGCACCGTGAAGCTCCCAGCTCGCTCCGTATCAAAATCATGACGCCACCACCATACTTTTTACGGCTCATAGCACTGTCTCGATCGCAACGGAAAGTATCGTAACGACAATCGCAAAACTCCCCATCAAAAATCCCCGAGTGCAACCACGTTTCCGTAATCACAATTATGTCATATTCACTGCATAAAATTTGTTGTTTCAAATCTAGACATTTTGTACGTAATCCACGCACATTTTGATAGAAAATGTTTAAATCATGATTTTTTTGCGTATCGTATTTTGTAACTACAATTTATAATTAGTACATCTTTTAAACGTATAAACTTATTAGTTAATGTAATACAATAATACAAGTTAGGCCCTATATATTGAGTATTTTGTTGTACGATAGTTAATTTGATAACAACAAAAGAAATCAAAAACGTAATTACGAATGAATTCATAAATATTTGTAAAGTATAGCGTGGATAGTTTTGTTTTTGTAAGAAACACGGTTCATTACAATTAAAATTTAACATAAAAGTGACGAGTATTATAGCATTTTTAAAATTGTTTTGGCGGTAGTCAAATATTAGTGCGTGGATATTCACGATTGACTTGCCGTGAGAAGCAAAGTTGGATATGACACGCTCACTATACACGGGTGCAATACATGACGAGTTTGTGAGGAATAGTTGGATGATGTTATAAAAATGTATAAATAAAAATATAAAACAATACACAATATTTTCAATTATGATATTTCTTTTCACGCCAAAATATAAGTTTGATAAAAAAATATTGAATGTTTTCATTATATATCGATATTGGATGTTTATAGATAATATATAAAATAAGGTTACATAAAAAATTACAATACATGCAATATATCTTATTATATGTTTTTTCAGACAAAGATACATATTGACAAAAAAAGTGCTGAGTACTTTCATTACATAGCGATATTTCGCGTTTATATAAAGTATATTAAGATAACTTATATAATAAATAACAGTAGGATTTAAAATTTTATAGCTTTTTTCACAAATAAAATTAATATGGAAAGTTATAACAAATCGACACACATGCATTGAGCGCGAAGCCAATAATGCATTAACAGACTCGTCCTTGTTGGTAACCATAGATGAATAAAAATCGATAGAAGTGACAAACAACAAAACAAAAACGTGCAAGACAGTAGCAAAGTGAAATACTGCTTGAGGGATGCTACAAATCATATCTATAGGGAAATATAAACTAAGCTCCGTATAATTACTCTGTATAATCCATGTAGTACTTATTTCGCTAATCCATTTTTTTTTGTGAGATCCTCCTCTTCGAATATTTGAATTGCTGGACTGGTATCGTTTCGCCGCATAAATATTCGACCGTTTTTTGTCCAGACGTACTGGTACTCCTTCCTCTTTCCTACCTCTTTACATTTTTTTAGCAGTTGTTTGTTATGAGGTGTTAGATGCTCGTTGATATAAATTGGCTTAGAGTCTCCTGCGATGCCAATATCTTTAGTAGTAAGACGTTTTTTACGTGCAAGAGATATCAAGTTATCTTTCAATAACCTGGTGCTTAATTTAGCGATAATTACTCTTGGACGTCCTTGCGACTTTACTTTCGGAGATACTCGATTTACTTGTGTAATGTCACCCGGTACAGCACTAACTCCAATGTACTTACATACGTTCAAAATGTAATCGCTTAGGTTTTCATTATTACTTTCGGGTATACCAACCACTTCAATGTTCAATTGTCTGTCTCTTTGTTCGTTTGAGTTTATAAGCGATGTGATGTGCTTATTTTGCTCTTTCAATGTTTTTAACTCAGCTTCCAGATTATTTATTTTCTTAGTTTCTTTAGAAAAGACATCTATTTTCTTCTTCAGATCAGTATGTAAGTCGGATGAAAATTGTGCTGATTGTTGAAGCTCCGTTATTTCCTTTTTCATTTCAGTCTGTTGGCCATCCAATCTGGAAATGCACGATTTGAATTCGCTGTATTCCCTCCGAATGTTTTTCACCTCCGCTCTCAATTCTGCAGCCTCCTCTTTTAGTTTAGATAGATCATTTTTAATCACACTGTTAAGAGTCTCATTAATCTGAACCAAACTACTATTAACTTCAAGTTTCCAACTGTTCATTCCTGCCAGAATATTTTCTGTGAATGAATTAAATGAATCCGTAAGATCATAGTCGTGCTTCCGCTTACGAGCAGTGATTTTTGACAAATCTGGGTCAGAATCATAACGCTTGTTTGAAGGCGGTGAGCGTTGCATTTTAGCTGTAGATGTCACTTCTAAACTTTAATCGGTCTACGGTGGTGTATGTGACGTAAGAAGAGAGCTGTCCCGAGCTTGAACGAACTTGACCGACGGGTACACGAATCGCACTCAGAAGAGGTTCAAAAGATAACAAGCGCACAGTAATCGGTAACAGAAGATGAACTTAACTTCGTAGACACAAGGTCGAAATTTGATTGCCAGAAATTTAATTAAAATTTTAGAATATTTGTAGTTTTGTGACACGTCCATCAGCGAGGCGTGCGCGCGCGTTATCTGTATTGTTAACACTGTCAAGTAGCCAATTAGCGATTTGTGTAATATTAAAACTTTTTGCAAACAAATGACATGTAGTTTAGTCCAACCATAGATCAGAGGATCTCAATCTCATATTACTTTGCAGTTTACTTTATTGATTTTCGCCCTGCAATGGGATTCTGTTTTCACATTTCCTGTAACAAAATACAAATTAAATAAAGTGAATTCAGACATGTTTATATTTATATATCTCGTGAATCATACTTGTTCAATTTATGTCGAATTAAATCAAAAATTTCATACGATGCAATAGGTACATTATGCCATTGCCGATATTTTAAGAGTCATGACACAATTTTTTAACAAGTCTTGATTAATTCTTATTTACGTGGTATCATAAAATAACTGAAAATATTTTGAACATATCTAAAAGTGTGTGCTAAAAGCGATCTAAAAGTGAATGTGTTCGAAAATTTTATCGACAAGTACGATTAAATTTTTTTCATTGGCACATCACTACAACAACAAATATGCATTATTTAAATTTGAAAATTTGGTATATAATAAATGCGCCTTTATTTTGGGAAAATTAAAAATCTTAAAGGTTAACAAGATTTTTTTAAATCTTTGGCTCATTTTTACTACATAATACGAAAATGTTTTTGCAAAACTTACCGATGAAGACGATATTGAATAACTCTCGTTATTTTTTAAATCACAAGCTTAGAAACCACCATCGTCTTTGATATACAGTTATCCTCGTCCGCAATTATAATAATTATTTGTTTTTATTGAGTTTTCATACATAATTTTGCTACATTATAAGAAAATCTGTTTTAGTGAAGTTCAGTTTGACAATTCAATGTCAGTTTGTTAAAATACGAGATAGGGATACCATGGATCCTGTCACAAGTATGCGCTAGTATTTGATAATACTAATATACATAAGTGTGACTATTAGTGATTCGTATTCCCATTTAAAATATAAGAGTACATAAGCTAGAAACTAAAAACAGTTTTCGTTTATACTTTATAGTTCTATTTAATAGTGGCACGGTATTTTGAAATAGACAAAGGGGTGTTTTAAACAATTAATATCAAATATTTAATTTATTAGGTGTATGGAAATATTGTTGACTTGCGTAATGGATGCGCAGATGCAAAATATATATCAAACCATGTTAAAACATGGTTTATGGTAAAGTTGGTATCGATTAGTAGCACTATTCTGGAAAATATGCAATACTAATAAATGAGTAACATTTATATACATAGGAATAAAATAAAGCGTTTAGTAAATAGTTACGAATATAACAAATACTGTTAAATACTAGAAAGTGATTTTTCAATTATAGCCCATCACTGAATAAAATACGGCCATTAAAATTAGTCGTATTTGAAATTGAATGTATTTTCAATTTGGTAACGTTCTATTGGCAGTCTATGGTCTGGACTCCAACTCCGGAGTCCAGTCCATAGATTTTCTATCTGCAGATGCGGACTCCAATACAAGCTCTGAGTGGTTTTTGTTTCAGTCACACTAGGTGGCGCTGTATGACTAGATGTGAATAAGACAGCTACGTCCCAATTGCGGTTTTTAGCGTTACATCTAGGAATATAATATATCTATGAATAAACCACTGTGGGGCTAAAGTCTTTTATCGTTGAAATCATGGTGTGGCGTCTCACCACCTAAACTTATGTTAATAGTTTTTTGATATCAACCTTCTTGTACAAATATTTTATTCCTTTCACTTTTAAAAATAAATATTTTTTCCTGTTATATCTGGTACATACGTTACTCGGTTGAAAATTTTATTATTCCCGTTTGTAATTTTATGTTTGTGTTTATAGTTATAATTTTTCGTGTTCAGTTATATATTTCCTCATTTCCTCTTTCTCTCCTTCTTTTGTAAATAATATTTCTATTGTTGTTAGGTGTAAAAGTGGTGTGTAAATAAACTTTTGTATATACATTAGACGTGATTCATACTTCACCTACACATCTCTTCTCTACCCTACAATGGTATTGTTACAAAAATGTGTATTAGCCTTCACCACCTTACCCATAATATGCAGGTTGGTGATTAACCCTGTGACGTGTCGTGGTTTTTTATCAGGGCTAAGAAATTCACTATCCCAATCCCCTCCCCCACCTCTCTTTATTCTTACCTTCTACCTCTCTCCCTCACTTACTGTCTTCTTACATCACAAGGATAGCTATTCGGAGTGAAGTTTCACATATAAATAAAATTATGTACAAATATGTCTGTAATATGTAAAAAACAGCTCTTTACTACATGCATATAAATATTTATACGTTACATATGTCACAGGCATTTTGTGTAAATCCGCCGTTCACATACGGCGTCGTCAGTTTAAAAACGCTCGCTGTTATGTAATATGCCGAATGCAAAATCAGGCAAAATGATAACAATAAGTTGTAGTTTTGGGGTGACCATAACTAAAACACTGTTTGGACAAATTAAGACTTTTCTTTCAGGTTTCGGTTCTCTTTTGATACTTCATTAAAATATCCAAGTAACAAAAAAGACTTTTTTCAACCTCAATTACTTAACCTAAGGTTCATTGAAGTAATTAACGATTCCATTGGTTAGGTTAGGTTAGGTTAGTGACTAAAGTGAAACGCAAGCCGAGCGAGCGTAGCGAGCGTGCCGCGGGAGCGGCCGGCGAAGCACCACTTCTAACTCATTCATAATAATAATATTATATTCAGTAAAAAATAAAACAGTAGAAGAGTCATTTACTAGCGATTTCATATATATTTGAAACATTCCATATTTTTAACACTATTAAACTGACAGTTCGTTAGTGTTATTAAATTTCAATAATACTGTCCATTGCAAACAAAATGTTATGGTCACCCTAGCTTTGTCAAGCTATACTTCAATTTGACGCGGCATTATACATAATGACATTTTGTCTTCGGCATTTTACAAACCAGCCGTTTACATACGGCGTCGTCAGTTTAAAAACGATTTAATCAATATGCCTGCGACACATACACCAAATTAACATTTTTTTTTTAACTTTTATCATTCTTTCTGGTTGTCTGTTTGTTCGCGATAATCTCTGAAATGGTGGGACCATTTTTGACGGCACTTTTACTGTCAAGTAGTTTGATATAATAAGGAGTAACTACTTTTATATAAGAAACAATAAATTCGAAATACTGTAGTACACACTAAGTAATTATAAATAAACTTAATAGGTATCATTAAAATTTTAGAGAATGTGTTTCTTTTTTAATTTTAAACTGATTAATTAATCTTACCAGACGTCACAATTTATTTTACTCAGAATTTGAATATGAAAGCGTTATTTTAAAGCAAATTTCGTGTTTTAGAATTAGCTATTAGTTAGAGCGTACCAAAATCATTGTACGGTTTCGGAACAATTGGCTATTTTTTGCCGTGTACCAAAACCGTTGTACTGTATAATCCAAAGGTTTGAGAACCACAACGCCTAAGGGTTCGATGGTATCAGCAACAAGACGTGACGTTGATAAGTTTGGCTCGGCTCGATGTAACCAAAATATTTTCAAAATAAACAGCAGGTCCTTTCGCACACGGTTATAATAACATGATTATTATTACAAGGTAAAAGCTAAGATAATTCACTCACTCCATCTTAGAATAGCATGTAGTATAAACCTGTGTTTACTACCTATACACGTCACAGGCAATTTACATATGGCGTCGTCAGTTTAAAAACGAATGCTGGTTTGTTAAATTCCGAAGACAAGTCATTATGTATAATGCCGCGGCAAATTGAAGGATAGCTTTAAAAAGCTAGGGTGACCATAACATTTGGTTTGCAAAGGACAGTATTATTGAAATTTATATCACTCTACAACTGTCAATTTAATAGTGTTTAAAGGTACTGAGCATAGAATCAGAAATGTATATGATGTTGTCCAATATGTATATTTACACTACCTGATTTGGTGGAGGGCAATAGAGGGCAATTAATAAGGGTTAGTACGATATTGTCGTTTTTGTTTTCGGCAAACTTGGTACCTATTAAACACTTTCCCAGTTTTTCACCTTTCAAACCTTTTTGGATTTCAAAACCATTTCAAAACCAAAATTAAAAAAGGAAGACCTAGACAAAATAAAAAAAAAAAATCATTCGTAAACAAAAAGAAAATTAATTAAAAGGCGGATAAAAATATTTTAACAAGCCGTCTCTAAACGTCATATATTTTCTTATGAAACATAACTAAATATTCAATTTAACAATTTATTTCGTTAAAATTGGTATATATACCAATATAGTATTTAATATTAATTGTGTTGATTTTTAACAGTTTAGTATTAAGCTAGATATTTTCGAGTGATTTAAAATCATGGCAATTTGTTTATATACACAAATAATGGCAAAACCTTTAAAAAAATGTAGAAATTTAGAAAGCGTACATGAACTCCTAAGTCGATAAAATCAATAAATAGTCGATTTAAATTATTTAATGCTCGCTTCAAATATTTTTTAACTCGTAATGTTTCAAAAATTACTATCTGTTTTTCTCCAACCTACTACGAGTCATTAATACCGTCAGTCGTGCTTAGGTTACGCCTCGTATAATTTATTACTATCCGTAGAATCATGTATAACGGATCGTTTTCCAATATTGAAACCGGGCATTTAATAATAATACCCTAGTGTTGACGAAAAATCTGAACACCATGTTACAAGCCACTTATTATCTGTTGCTTTTTTTTTTTATATTACACTTCAGGATTGACCTCATCCCACCTGATGTTAAGTGGCAATGAGGTCCTAGCTTAAGGACGACAAGTACAGCATAATAAATCTGTTACTGGACTTGTCGCACTTACCTTGAAGGCTTGACCCCTGCTACTAATGTAGCACCCCCCAAGAGCTTTGGAAACCTTACTCACACGCAGGAACACAACAACACTGAAGTGATTGTTATCGGGCTGCGGTCTTCTGTAAGGTGGAGGTATCACCAGTCGGGCTGCTCCAGTTCGCTAACCAGTAGTTACTAATATAGTATAACAAGAAGTTTGTAACTCAATTTTCATCTACATTTTCAATGTATTTTGACGACCTCCGTAGCTGAGCGGGCTTTTGTTTGGTATCACGCCACTCCTAACGTTGCGGGTTCGATTCCTGGTCTGGTCAATATGTTAAACGAATTTTTCTATATTGTTGTGGTACCACCGTTGTTTCTTATATCTGTAAAACAATGATTTAACTACTTACCTTAGAATCAGAGCAACGTATGTGATTTTGTCCGATATTAATATTTTCAATTGTAATATATCTTTTGTCCTGCCGAATTGGGTTACAGGTTCCACAGTAACACCGTGCTGTTATTTTTAATTTATTTTTGTATGTTACCTCCTTAATTCCTTGCCTCTTTCCACAGGACTACCTCAACCAGCTCCCCCCAAGCCAAGTCTCCCGCCGGGAGCAGCGCAGGCGCCGCAGCCAGCGCCTCCACCGCCGCCGGAGATCGCACCCCGACCGCCCACAACAAGCAGCTCCAGAATGTCAAGGGGCAGGACCACCCGCCGCACCCCAGCGTGAGTACACGTGGAAATTGCCCGTGAATGATAATTTCACGTTCAAAAAATTTACCATTTATACAATTTGCCCGTTTCAATAATTGCCCATATGTAAAATTGCGTTTGCCCGTTATATAAATAGCCTGTTTCAAAAACTAACTGTTTCTAAAAATGCCCGTTTCAAAAAATTGCCGTTCCATTTACTGCCCCTTTAAAAAATTGCCTGTTTCATAAACAGCCCACGTTTAAAAATACCAATTAATTAATTAGATGTAGGCTATAAGTAAGAAGTTAATACTACAGATAGAATGTGTAGAATGCCGAATACTGCCCATTTCAGTAATCGCCTTGATAGTCGCCAGATAAAACACGTTTCATAAATGACCCATACCTTTTTTTTATGACGAGGGGAAATACATTGATGTACCGTACCGTCACCCCTGAAAAGGGCAGGACTACCCTCTAAAAAAAAAATGACCCATACCTAAAGTTTTCCATTACAAAACATGTCCATTATAATAATTGATAAAGACAATAGAGCAGTTCAGGAGTTGATACTGAAGTACAGAAACACAATGTTGTATAACAATTACACTGCGTTACAAATGAAAAAAAAAATTGAGTACCCGCTTTGAAATGTCATGTTTTCTTATGAATACTTATAGTTTATTAAAAATACATACAACATTTCCATTCATCACGTCTCATTTTTCTTCCATATGAATGTGCCAAATTCTACTAAAAATTTAAATGCTAAAACATATTTTAAAGAAAATTAGCTAAATCAACCAGATTTTTTCACATTAACCAAGTTTAATTTTATCATTAAGGTTAAAAAAAACATTACAAAAAGTTTTAACACAAAAGATCGCAAAACTTTAACTTTTTCTTTTGTGCTTTGAATGATATTCTCGTTTTAAACGCCAGCAGTATTCGCCTATCATAGTTGTGTCCCAACGCCCTTGAAATCGTTCTTCAAGCTTCTTTACATCCTGGTGGAACCTCTCACCTTGCTCATCACTGACTGCACCAAGATTAGATGGGAAAAAAGAAAAGTGAGAATGAAGGAAGTTAATTTTTAACGACATTCTGCAACCCAACTTTTTATATGCTTCTAACATGTCGTCAACTAGCTTTTTCGCATTTTCGGCCCTGTGGTTCCCTAAAAACCCTTTAATAACTGCTTTCAGCGATAACCAGGCATCAAGTTCCTTGTCAGTAAGCTTTTTCTCAAAATTTGGGTCTTTCATCAAAGTGTGTATTTGTGGTCCTACAAATATTCCTTCTTTGAGTTTTGCATCACTTAACTTTGAAAATACTGTTTTTAAATATAAAAAGCCATCTCCCTCTGTATTCATAGCCTTCACAAAACTTTTCATCAAACCAAGTTTTATGTGGAGTGGTGGTAAAATGTCATTTTTAGGATCTATCAATGGTATATGTTTCACATTAGATTTTCCACAAACAAACTCTGATCTTTCTGGCCATACTCTTGTCGTATAGTGCTTTTCTGTGGCTCTGCTGTCCCACATACAAAGAAAACAACAGTATTTAGTAAATCCACCCTGTAATCCGAGCAAAACAGCTATAACTTTGAGATCAGCGCATACCTACTTTCCAGCCGAAATCGTTGTATTTTATTAAATTTAATATGGATTTCATATTTTCGTACGTTTCCAAATTAACGTACGTTTAAAACAGTTGAATATGTTATTGGTACTGACGCATTCTTATTACTACTAAACAAAACAAAATAATAAAAAAAGTACAACACATCAAAAATGGTAACTATTTCGTTTACGCCTAAAGTGAGGGTAAAGAAAAAATAATTTGGCATGTACCTCGAAAACTAGACGTGATAGATACCACATATGTTTGGAACATTTAATCTGTGACTCATTAGCTATTCATTCCAGCTAACACCTACGTGGGTACCAAAATCGTGTAACGCAGTGTTATTACAATGATTATTGCTCGTTTCAGTAATCACCATAAAGTTACAGTCTTAGACTTGTGATAACAAATGATACGTCAAAATCAGATTTTTACGGAAGGTAATGGTTTGGTATTATTGTTATCAATCAAAATAAATATCTCAAGCTAAAACCTTAATCCATACTAATATTATAAATGCGAAAGTAACTCTGTCTGTCTGTCTGTCTGTCTGTCTGTTACTCTTTCACGCCTAAACGGCTGAACGGATTTTGATGAAATTTGGTATACGTATACGTTGAATCTCAAGAACGGACATAGGCTACTTTTTATTAGAAAATAAGGGGGGGTGAGGGTAATACCACCTTTGAAAGTTTATATATAAAAATGTTTATTTTTGAAGTTGGAGATATGAAATTTGGCATAAATATAGCTCAAAACTTGGATTAAAATATAGACTACTTTTTGTTTCAAATATTAGGGGAGAAAGGGGTAAAATCGACCAGGAAAGGATATAGTCCACGCGAACGAAGTCGCGGGCACAGCTAGTTTGATTTATAAACAAAAGAGGAATAGACGCTTTTAGAAAATTGAACCTGTCAAAATTTTGCCATGGAGAAATAAGTAAGTTTTTATTTAAATCTACAACAAATTTAGAAAAGATTACAAGTCGCCTAAAATTTAAAAATGGCCTGAAAATAAGAAAACTGTTAACAAATTTACCTACAAAGTATAATGACCCAATCACAGATTACAACCCATAAACAATAAGAATAGAATCTATATCATAACTTACTTAGGCTTATTAAAAAACGTAAGATTTTGTCCTTGTAGCTGTGTAGAAAATTTCAAAGAAGTCAAAACCGAATAAGACAGATTACTTAGCTGATAGGGTTTTCGAAATACCACAAAAACAAATCCGATTACAATTTAATACGAGAACTTGGCAAGTATTCAATACAAGTGCTTGAGCAACTTACCACTGTAGGTATGTGGTTTTGTACGATATTCATTAAAAGTATCTCAGTTGACTGACTGATTGAACTAACAGACTAACTGTATGCAAAATTAGTAATAAGTATAGCTTTGCTTTGTAAAAAAAATACCGAGTTTCTTCGTATCTTACCCTTAAAAGTTAAGGTAGAATAGGCCAAGAAGATTTGAAGTATTGGATACCTTTATTGATTAATCTAGAAGCACAAATAAAAATAAGGTCTTTAAAATAAGTTGGACATCAGGAAGATAGTAAACTTGTAAAAAAAATAAGTAGGTAGTCGTATTCACTTTAAAAAGAAATTAAATTTTCAAAGCTTGTAAACATGTTAACAAAATTATTAAGTTTAATAGACTTCCCACTGTAAAAAAAACTGCAAATCATAAAGATAGTGGAACAGAAATCGACTATCCCGTAAATCGTATTTATATAAGATTTCAAAGAGAAAAATAAGATAAAGCCAACATACAACTCAATCGTCGAACATTTACTTAAATGTTTGTAAATATCTTGTGATCTCACTGAAACATAGATATTAAGAGTCAGTGGAGGGAAAAAGATGAAAATAAAACGCAAAACGCTCTCGTCAATAAGATCCTAAACAACTGTGAATGACATTTTTTTTGTACTCTAAGTCAGTCCTTTTTCGTCTATAATTTCAGGTGTCACAATAGACTTTAAATGTATATTTCCATCAAATTACCCCATTTTTATAAAACTGAGTATGACAGTAACATTAAAATATAATTTAAGCTGTATAATGTATTACTGCCAAGTAAAATTTTAAGCAGAGTATAACGATGTTATTTTATGAAAAATAAACTCAGAAATGTACATGTTATTTTAAATAAAATTTCATAATAAATTTGTCAAGTTACTGAAGCTACCTTTAATTCCAAGAAAGGAGGAAGACCAAAGTGTGTTTACGTAAAATATTCAACACAATAACTGTAGAAATTCCTTAATACCTTAACAGGCCAGGTGGAATTTTCCCCACAAAAGTAGATTACAAGCTTTGTTTATTCATGACAATTGTCGTTAGGCCAAAATCGATAGAAATATTGGAACACGAAATGTACTTACGTCGTTTACAATGTGGGTCAAAATGATTAAATAAGTGTCCTTTAATTAATTATTCATAGTAATGGGTGCTTGTCACGGTATATTACGCTGTAGGAAATAACAAGTGGATTTTGTAGCGTTGAAAGGTTAAGAAACGTTAGTGAAGACGATATAAAGTATGAATTATCAATTTGACTTAAGTATTATAAATATTATTTATAGTAAAAATAGATTCAAAGCCATTAAAACCACAGTTACATTCTTAAAGCCAAAGTCAATCTTTTTTATTTACATAGATTACATTAGTAATACTTATGAATAGTCTCTATATAAAGCAAATGAAGCTACCTTCGGTTCGGTTAAACAAAAGTTTGTTGGAATTCGGTCAGATTTTTTGGAATTGTAAAAAAAAGCTTTTACATTCTTTTCTGCACAAAGAAAATATTAAATACTTAATAGATAAATAAAAAAAAACATTCATATTTAAATTAGTCTCTAAAATACGCAGTTATTATCATTTCATTTACATGCTTACGTGGTCTGATTAAAAAGTCGGAAAAAAATTAAAAAAAGATTGAAAACCGATATTTTTTTATTGTCACAGAAACGTCTATGGGCTGTGCTTGAAATAAATGAGTTGATTGATTGATTAGTAATTTGGAACAAAACAATATGGCTAAAACCCATACTAATATTATAAATGCGAAAGTAACTCTGTCTGTCTGTCCGTCAGTTACTCTTTTCCGCCTAAACGGCTGAATGGATTTTGATGAAATTTAGTATTGGTATACATTGAATCTCAAGAACGGACATAGGCTACTTTTTATTAGAAAATAAGGGGTGAGGGGGGTAATACCACCTTTGAAAGTTTATATGGAAAAATGATTATTTTTGAAGTTAGAGATATGAAATTTGGCACAAATATAGCTCAAAACTTGGATTAAAATATGGACTACTTTTTGTTTCGAATATTAGGGGAGAAAGGGGTACAACCGACCATGAAAGGATTGTGTCCACGCGAACGAAGTCGCGGGCACAGCTAGTAAAAAATAAATATTTCGAAAGATAGAAAATGCTAAACTAACAATTTCCTTTTTATTTATTTCACAAGAGATTTAAATTAAAGTATTTATTTTACCAGTATAACAGATTCTATATTGTAAATAAAAAAATAATATCGAGTGAAATATAAATTATGAAGAAGAATTTATCTCATTGCAAATGTTTATCATACTAAGTATTTCAACTTTAAAATATCGCTAGAAATTCAAATTGATATGAAAATACAATCTATCTTTAAAATAACAATACAATACTTGAAATATACAAACAAATACTATAATTTAAAAAGAGTATTTACATACAGCAAAACCACTTGGGAACGTGTTACTAGAAAAAATAATTTTAAGGCAAAAAATAAAATAACCAACCTCCAAATATTGGTTTGTAATATTATTACTAAATCGGTCGAATCGGCTTTAAGGGTCCGTAACCTTAGGTCACATTCAGACAAAATATTCTGAAAAAAGTATTTTTTCTTACGAATTTTTGGGATTTCTTTTAATGGGAAAGATAAGTGAAGCAATGTTAATAAACACATATTTGTTTTTGATAAATCAAATTGACGTTCTTGCTTGACAAACAATACAGTAGGTTTACAAAATTGGGTCCAAAGTAATAATTTTATGTAAGGTCAGAAGTTAGTTTACGTCTTATATTATTATACTAGCTGTCCCGGCGAACTTCGTAACGCCTATTTTTTTAGTTTCTAACCTTTTAAACCTTCCCTGGACCTCCACAATTATTACAGAACCAAGATTAGCCAAATCGGTCTAGCTGTTCTCGAGTTTTAGCGAGACTAACGAATGGCGATTCATTTTTATATATAAGATTATTTAATAACATTTTATTTTTTAATGGCAAGCAAAAAAAAACTTTAGAGTTATATTTTTCTATAATAACAAACTAATTATGGGCAATAATGGGCTACGTTTTTTTACAAGAGCAGGGCAATTAATTGTTTATGGGCACATATTAAAAGTCTTCTTAAATATTTTGACAGGTTAGGTAGGTATTGAATTAAGGCCTGCTTGGGGCGTTGCAGTTTTTTTTTTAATAATTATGATAATATATATTTCCTTCTTCATTGTCTAAATAACTATTAATGTATGTAGGTCGATGTATAGTGTATGGCTATTGATGTATGTTATAAATAAATGTTGAATTGCATCATCAAACAAATGATGCGCATGATACATTTGCCGCACGAATACTGAGGGTCGAAAATATTGGCAATCTGTATTCAGGCGACAAATGTATGATGTGCAGCATTTGCAGCAAGATGGCGCTCTTTTTAGCTTAGGTGTCGTATTTTGTATTAAATTTCATGCTAAAATAAAACCCCCACCACACGAATGGAGGTGGGTATTCATGTTCAGGATATTTTCCGTGGTACGAGATGTCATACGTATGCAAAAAAAAATATTTAGAAATTAACACATGCATGTTTTACGAGGCCATTTTTTGCGACTTAAAAAAATTAAAACGTACGTATGACATCGCAGTATTATTTATTTTTATTAATGTGTATTCCAGATGTTAGGTATTAATTTTTTTATCTATACAACCATACAAGAACTAAATATAAAAAATATTTTTTAAAGTAGCAATATTATCTCAAGAACTATTTCTTGTATTGTTGTTAAATTTAGCTACAGTTGGATTGAGATGGTAGGTTTTGTACTGTGTTTTTATATAGACATCATCGTATTTTATTTTGACGAAAAAAGGACAGATCGATTCTTATTTTATTTTATGTGAAGACTTCATAATACGCATGGTAATCTGTGTGTCACATCATTGAATGAAAAACGCTTCAAAATCATCGGTGCACATTTATTTAACAAAATAACAAAAACTTTATCTTAACTACTACATATATTTATTTCTAAACATTTTTTTTAAAACAAGAAATCTACTTACATACTCTTTAAACATGACTTTTAACATATCATTACCTGAACCTTTTAACACTATAAAAACCTATACATATATACTGCCATTGGACCTAAAAAGAAAACAATAAATAAAATGGTACTTTAGTCTATTTGTAGAATAAATAAAAATAGTATCTATCTGCTACCTGAAGCCTTTTCGTCTGGCAAACGAATAAAACAATAAGAAAACGATGCGTTATATTTTTTCTAAAAGGTTTTTGTATGAACTAATGGTATCAAACAAAATTCATCCTCAATCTTGGAAACAAAATATCTTTTAGCATATTTTATATGAAATCAGTATCAATCAAAACAGTACAGTAAAGTACAGTATGGGTATATTTGCAAACCTTCCAAGATATATTTTATTTCAATAGGGAGATTAGAAAAACCATTAAACATGTTTTAATATTAAACAAAAGGTGCCTGAAGAAACACCTGTGGCGGGCCAGTATGGGTATGCTAACGGATAGGATATTACGGTATCAAATCCGTGGTCATCCCGATGTAGGTTCCTCTCTTTCTTACCATCAGGCTGGGAGGAGCCAATATACTGTGCTGTTATATAAAAAACATCGTTCACCAACACTTAAACAAGCCCTTTTATTACATAACATATAAAAACATTAAAAAAAATTGTCAATATTTTTATTCGGATAACTCGGATCCATATGTTAGAAATAATGTTCTTAGATATAAACATTACATTCCACGTTAAAAATTTTAGTTATTACCTAGATTTCACATTAAAGTCATACCCATTAGATTTCCACATAAATAACAAGGAAAACCATATGAACATAATTTACTATACGACGTCTGTGGCTGAGTGGCAAGTAGCCTGGACTTTGAATTCTCGCCATTACTGAGGTCCCAGGATCAATTGCTGATGGGGTGAAAATAGAAAAAGAACAAACATAATTATATAAACATACTAGCTGTGCCTGCGATTTAGCCGTTTAGGCTGTGCGTTGATATGTCAGTCAGTCAGTCAGTTTCTCCTTTTATATATTTAGACAACGCATAATGGCGGTACCATGGGAATATAGATCATTTATGGCAGCCACAGCCCCATAATCCAATCCTGGTTTCCTTATCATAATACCACCGTAAATCTTCCAACAAAAAAAAACATTTATATCGATATACGATCAAATTGAGAATTCCTTTTTTGAACTCGTTTAAAAGTGCATCATTCAACATGTCCAAGGTATACATTGCAGTCGATGAACATGTACAAGATAAACATATATTAAGACTATTTAAAATTTTCATCGATTTCCAAATCGATTAAGAAGCCAGGTGTCTTCGATTCCGTGGTTTTCAAACATTTCTGCAACGAATGTACCACGGGCCGATAAGTATGTAGTTCTAAACATATTCGGCAGAGGGCACTTACCGGAAGGCTAACGGTTAATACAGCAGAAAAATTACATCGCCTACAATAACTTGCGGTTAGCTCAGTTGGTAAGAGCACCACGCGCGATACGTGAAGGTCGTGGGTTCGATTCCCGCACCGCAAGGGGAGATAAAAAATTTCTGTTTCTAATATTTAAAGTTCGCTAGTACGGCGTTTAGTACTATAAAAATAATAAAATCGATTTCCAAAGAGACTCCATTGCTTTCCAACACTAAGGAGAAGCGATGTTTAGTTCTGAAGGCAGTGTAATAAAACTTTCTCTATTATCCCTCAGTATTAGGATTGGAAATGAAGCGGAGGTCAACCGGAAAAAAGGCTACGGATGACTGATCACGTTTGGTTTTCAATTTATTTATGAACGTTGAAATACTCTGACTTATTTGCACAGAGTAAAGCATAGCCGACTACACTTTAAGAGAGGTAGGCCATAGCGATTTATCGCTCGAACTGGAGCAGCCCGACTGTTGAAATACCTCCACCTTACAGAAGACCGCAGCCAAATAACAATTACTTCTGCGTTGTTGTGTTCCTGCGTGTGAGTAAGGTTTTCAGAGCTTCTGGGGGGTGCTACATTAGTAGCAGAGGTCAAGCCTTCAAGGTAAGAGCGACACGTCCAGTAACAGATTTATTATGCTGTACTTGTCACCCTTAAGCTAGGACTTCATTACCACTTAACATCAGTGGGATGAGGTCAATCTTGAATTGCAATATAAATATAAATATATATATATATATATATTAAAATGCGCAAGTAACTCTGTCTGTCTGTTACGCTTTCCCGCTTATACCTCTCAACCGGTTTTGAAAAAAATTGGTATAGGTATACGTTGAACCTCAAGAACGGACATAGGCTACTTTTTACTAGAAAATAAGGGGGGGATAGGGGTAAAATCGACCATGAAAGGATGTAGTCCACGCGAATCATTAGTTATTAATACCAAACTTCACGTATTAATTATGATTAAGAGCACCTTGGGGAAATTAAGGTGGCAATTAAGATTAGATGGTTTTAAATTAAAGGTAGTTTGCCAATTTTAAGGTAGCATTGGTATTGTTTAACGTTCTAATTAAACGGTATTTAAGCAATAAATACTGTTTTAAATAAAAAAACTAGTTTTAGTCTAAAAGTAATCGATATGTTTGTTTTAACGATCTCAGTAGCCGAGAGGCGAGCGGGCTGGACTTTGGCGTCGCGCCATCTCTGAGGTCACTGGTTCGATCCTCGGTCGAGTAAATATGGGAAACGAACTTTTTTATACTGTCTCGGGCCTGGGTGTTGTGGTACTGTCGTTGTTTATGATTTCGGAAAAGCAGTTTGAACTTTCACCGCTCTTTGTCGTAAATGTATTCTCTAATATCAATATGTTGCATTTTTTGGGTTCCGTAGCCAAATGGCGAAAAACGGTAGGTACTCTTATGGATTCGTCATATATGTCTGCCTGTTTGTCCATCCGTATGTTGCAGCCACTTTTTTCCGAAACAATAAGACCTTTTAAAACTTGGCACGTCGATGTATTCTGTGAACCACATTGAGATTTTTCACAAAAATTGAAAAATAATTTATTTTATTTATTTTTATTTAAAAACTTTATTGCACAAATAGGCACAACAGGTGGACTTAATGCTAGGGGCATTCTCTACCTGTCAACCCTTGGGTCATGCAGATAGTTTGTATATGGGTGCGGTAACATGGGAGAAAAAAAAAAGACATCATTTTAAACAACAATAAATTAAGCATTAAAAATAACATTACGGTACCTTTTAAGTATACGATAATAATACACATACTATATAAATTAATTAGAATATAATATGTAAAATATGAAGGTATACTTAGATTTACATAATATTGATAATTTATATATAAAAACAAATATCTACATAACTATAAATTCAGAAGATAAATATATTGGTTCAGCTATTGACAATTCATGACTATCATTAGTTGTTAGCCAGAGAGAAGAAGTATTCACGAACTTTATTTTTAAAAAAAAAGTTGAGGTGTATTTAGGGGCTCACTATACTTAAAGCTGACCCTCCATATTTATTTCTTCAAACCAATATGTGTGGTGTATCTATTGATAGATAGGTCTTCAAAAATAATATTTATGTTTTGAATTGTTTTTTTAAACTAAGTAGTTTTCGTCTTATGTCCCCCCCCCCCTCTCCTGGATCTTTCTTTAAAGTAAAGATAATCATTAACTAAAGAGTATATATGATATATACTAATGTAATACTATGTATAACTAGTATATTATCATACAAACTTCTATCGAAAAGTCATTGATTGGTTTGAACGACATTTAGTACGTAGTTTTTTTAAATACGTCATAAACTTAAACCCAAACTCAAAGTCTAATATTTCTTTATTCAAGTAGGTTACATATAACACTTTTGAATCGTCATTGAATACAATGCAAAGTGATTCTACTTCCGGTTCGGAACCTATATCTACCGAGAAGACACCAGTAAGAAACTCCGCAGATTAGTATAGCTTTGTGTAGAACACTTTGGACCAAGTCATGTAGTTTTAATTTGTTGAGTGAAAAAAGCATTAAGTACTATGTTATTTTAAGAGGTAAGCTGGAGCAGGCCCGTCCCCAAAGGTGGCACCTGTTCACAAGCATGACGTATGTGCTAGCCATCGCTTCACTCAACCATATTGTAGGGAATCACATTTTATTCCATCAACTTCAATATAAACTTTCATATTTTGAACTTGCTGCTTTGAATCCTTCATGGACGAGTCCGTCTCGCACTTGGCCGGTTTTCTTATATTATCTGATTATCTATTTTAATTTAAGTTTAGGTAGAGGGTAGTACCTAGTGGTCGTAAAAGCATACAGTATAATATACTGAGCAGCGGCCGCATCACGAAATAAATCATGTCGCGACTATACCTATACCGCGCTTGATACATTGCTCAATGGTATAGCACAGTAAAGGTTGCTGGTCGCGCCGAACAGTTAATGTACAACTCTCACAGCTAAAATACAGATTTTCGTTCGATACCATAGTTCGCACACATAGCAGTGCGTTTATTCGTTAAAATATTTGTTTTTACTGAGTTATAAGTAAAAAAACAATACTTTCATGTGGTATGTGATCCCACCGTATACTACGTTACAAGATTTTTAATTCGAACATATAACGAACGACGCTCATACATTTTCTCGACGAAATCCCTTAAAATTTAATTACATAAAGGATTACTCAAATATTTAACGGATCCGAGCTCAGCCTTTGTTATTAATACACTGTCAGTGTTATCTTTAAATTACAAAAGCCGTACCCATTTTTAATACAAAATAAATGAAAATTTAAAGAGCCGAAAGTTTGAAATTAGCTCTTTTGTGTATGACGTAAGAGCGATCACAGTCAAAAGTGATATGTTTGACGTCACATTGACTGTGCCCATGGACTTAGGATAATAAAATTAAGTCCATGACTGTGCCTATTATAGCCGCCATGGCGCGCCATCTTGAATTTGTAATTTATTGTACTTCTCAAACCTTTTTATTTGTTCCCTGTATCAAAGCAGACGTGTCAAAATATTATTATTATTGGGAGAAGTCCGACTGGCGAAATACCTCCACCTTAAAGAAGACCGCAGCCGAATAACAATCACTTCGATGTTGTTGTGTTCCTGCGTGTAAGTAAGTTAGAGCTCCTGGGGATGCTACATTAGTAGGAGGGGTCAAGCCTTAAAGGTAAGGCCGTCCCATCCAGTAACAGCTTTATTGTCTATTATGCTGTACTTGTCGCCCTTAAGCTAGGACCTCATTACCACTTAACATCAGGTGGGAAAAGGTAAATCTCGAAGTGCATTTTAAAAAATATATTATGTAATCCGACATTTTGTATCGGCGGCCATCTTGGACCGATATCTGTCAAGCATCACTTTTGTTTATTTTAGCTTTTAAACAAAACCGCCAACTTCTAAATCGGTCAATACGTTTGGGAACTATAATGGCACAGAATAACACACTTACAGCAAGACACGTCATACCTACAGCACCCTGTCGTTTCTGCGTCTTCGTTAAAATGTGCCTGTGTGTTCTTGACTAAATATATAAATATTTATATAATCTGTAACTGAATCTGCACTGACCATGTTTATATATATATATATATATATATATATATATATATATATATATATATATATATATATATATATATATATATATATATATATATATGTACTTACTGAAATTTGGTGTAAGGTTTGTTGGCTGTCCTCAATAAATAAATAAATATGTTCCAAATGCTAAAATAACATTTTTTTGATTCTGTCTATTTTTACCGGCCAATCTCTGAAACGGCTGAACTAGTTTGACTCACTAGACTAGGACTAGTAAAAACCAAAAAAAAAATATTGTTTATTTGTTACTTCAGATGTAAAGGACGACGCAGCAAAAAGTTAGTCACTAAATTAAGTTAGACACGTGTAAGGAACCCTTCTCAAACGTAATTGTCGGTTTTTGGGATACGAATGTAACGTGAAACCAATGCCACAGTGTAAAATAATCAGTAAACAACATCGATGAAGATTTAGTCCGTCAGCTTAAACCATCCATCCGACAGAATTTCTCCGAATAGTCGCTTCACTGGTGATTATTTGAACGAGCGTTCGTACGTTTTCAATTAAGTTTCATAGTTTCATAGGAGTTCGTTCGTTCGTGCGTTTTCAATTAAGTTTCATAGGAGGGTAATTACCATTCTTACATAATTTAAAAAAAGTGTTCGAGATTGTATGAAATATACTTTATTTCAGTTTTTGTACTTAGAAAACTACTGTTCAGAGGTTTAACAATCGGATAAACGCGGTTGCAGTAATTGTTTAAGCTCTTTATCAAAAGATGACGTTTCGATGGAGCAGTAAGACTGATTTGATGAAAAACATTTAGATAATAAGTTTAAACAAAAATCAAGCCCGGTCAAAGATAATTATTGGAAATTTATTTTTCAAGTCCAAGAGCCAGAAGTTGTTACTTGTATAACCACCGAAACTAATAATGTATTTCATCAATCGTTCACCCTGTAGACTGTATTAAGCGTACTGTTTTTATTTTTCCTGTGACCGGATTCAACAAAAAAAGGGTCTTACAGGGGATGAGGAGAGCTTAGGTTTTACAAATAAATGTTATTAGGTAACTGTTTATTAATGAGTGTTTAGTAAAGAGGAGGTCGGTTTTTTTATTTATTCTGTGTCACGTAACATTAACTATGTGTTGTCGTGATTTACGATAAACAGTAAATGGAAATTGCAAAAAGTCGCCATCATTAACCAATGTTATTATTATTTTATTGGTACAGAGACTCCGCGGCCTAGCGCGGGATCCGTCTTATCTTCACCCTGTGCGGTATCTGAGGCTGGGTGGCAAGGCCGGAATACAGAGCTACTGACCCCCCCCCCCCCCTCACCCTCAGACCAGTTCGGTCTCACCTTCCACAGTCCACTGGTGTTCATACAAGAAACCAAGGCAAAAAAAATATATTTAAATCCTACGAAATTTATGTGATTTCTTGATTTTAGAGAACCCTCGGATCTCTCTAGGATGCTATTATAAAATTCTGGTTTCCTTATCATAGTATGTACTACCGTCGATATATCTCATTTTTACCAAAAAAAAAAACATCGAAGTCAGTATGTACAAGTAAATGTCGAAATTATTCGCGAATACATAAAAAAATTAACACGGTGGAATGAAAAAAACATTTTTTTTTAAATTCGGTCCTAAGAACTGGAAAATAGGTTTTAGAAGGGCCATCAAAACCACTAGCATCGTATAAGGGGTTACTGTTTACGTATGTCCACAAAAACAGATTACAACAAGAAAGCTTGTTAGATAAGCTTCCTAACGCATGCTCGTTACACACGTAACTAGTTCTACTTGACTCGAGAAAACACATAACTCATTCGGCATTCTCCCTTAGACACTGCCACATTCACATTTTATAGCGCTGTTCGGAAGTTTCCAGCGACAAAAACAAGGTTCCCCAGACAATATTACTATGTTTTGACGCGACAAACTTGCGTGTTTATGACGATTTCACCTATTTCTACGCACTTAAGTTGGTGTTAGAGTACGTTTTCCACGTAGGTTCATGGAATTTTCTGTCTGGGGACTCTAACGTTTGTATATGTACCGTAATGTAAGAAACTTGCCAAGTAACGGATTGTGCAAGATTTTAGCTATTTTAGTCTGTTGTTTATGATGAAGGCTTTGTGCAAGGAACTAGTCTAGACTAGACTAGTCAGCCTTTGTAAAGTCCAAGAACAGGCTAATGCCTGGTCATGTGTCAAAAATGACTACCCGTTTTTGTTCAACCTTCTACGAGTCGTTAATACCGTTCCTCAATTTACTTTCCAAATCAGCTGTCATCAGTCGTCTGTTAGTCGTTTCAGATTACGCCTCGTATAATTTTTTACTATCCGTGACTTGAACGGACTGTCATCCAAATATTTGAACTAAACTATTTTTTGCTGTGTTTTGTTCGCTGTTAATAAAAACTGTTGTTGTACACTTAAAATATTAAGAGAGTATTATCTTTGAACTTGAAAATTAAATAATTATATGTTAAAATACTCATACTCCCATACAACAAACGTGACTTTTAGCCGGTTTTTGCTCGATATTAAATAACAGCAATAGACGCTTGAAATATTCACAGAATATTGATATAGATGTATATTTCAATTTTATTATTTTATAGTACTATACGCCGTACTAGCGAACTTTAAATATTAGAAACAGAAAAAATATAATAATTTTGTTCCTAATAATTAGATGTATACTCGTATTTACTTCAAAAATAAAAAAATGTGTCTAATGTTGAATAGATAATAGTAAGGAACCCTAAGCGCGAGTCCGACTCACACTTTGCCGGTTTTTATCTTCACCTTACTTTTAAAATGTCGAGGTCTCATACTTGTAGGCAGCAAGCCTTACAACAGACTTAATATTCTGCGGTTCGCTTATCTCGTCATAACTGTCATTCTGAGTTCCAGACCGCAACAAACTTATATTGGATTTAGTTTTAATCAGTTCAATGTCACTTTCTAGATATTCCCTGGGAAAGTAGGACATATCGCTCTAGGAATTAAGTCGTTGTTTGACTTTTGACACTTGCTCGGCTACTAAAGTTGGTGGAATATATATAACTAGTTGCTGCGACTTCGTTCGCGTGGTTATTTTCCTAAACAGCTTATGCCCGGTTTCAATATTTGAAAAACGATCCGTTCTTACGGATAGTATTAAATTTTACGAGGCGTAAGCTTAAAACGGTTGACAGTCGACGGATGACAGCTACGGAAAGTAATTTAGAAATTAGAATTAACGACTCGGAGAAAAATTCTTTTAAAATATAATACATTATGGACTCCGGAGTATTTCATGGAAATAATTCGGATTTGACGAGCATGACTATATTTTAATTATTTGCCAAGCGGCCAGATAAAGCCGGACATATCTATTTTATGAACTTAAATGAGCGTAACTTGCTAAAAAGTTGCTGCAATGGGGACTTCCGCGCGTGAAATATTCGCTAGATGACACTACGGGGGCGTGAGGTCCAACTGCTTCGTGATTGGTGATTAACATGTCATGGTGACACATCTGTCAATGTCATGTCACAAGTAACCAATCGTGTAGCCGTTGGACCTCACACACACGTAGTGACATCTAGGGGATTTTTCACGCGCGGTAGTCCCCATTGGCACAGATAGTTATTGTGAAGTAGGAATAAAACGATTGTCGATCCAAATTGATTCCTTAGGTATAAAATAGGATCCAATTGCAAATGAATGATTACATTCCATCAATTCATACTGAAAGTATAAATGCGAAAGTAACTATGTCTGTCTGACTGTCTGTCTGTTTGTCTGTCCGGCTTTCACGCCTAAGTCACTGAACCGATTTTGATGAAACTTGGTATAGGTATACGTTGAACCTCTAGAACGGGCATAGGCTACTTTTAGTTTTTCAAATAAGGGGGGTGGGGGTAATACCGGATTTGGAAGTTTATATGGGAAAATGTTAATTTTTAAAGTTAGAGATATGAAATTTGGCACAAATTTAGCTCGAAACTTAGATTAAAATATAGATTGCATTTTGTTTCGAATGTTAAGGGAGATAGGGGTTAAACTGACCATGAAAGTATGTAGTCCACGCGAACGAAGACGCGGGCACAACTAGTCTATTTTTAAAAAATGTGTTGGTAAGCGCATAACTCGACAACGCTTGGACCAATTTGGACAAATCTTTTTTTTAAATGTTCGTTGAAGTCCAAGGATGGTTTTTACGGCGAGAAAAATTCGAATAACTACCGGAAAAACTCTAAAGACAGCCCTTTTCTTTTTCCAGTACAAACGTTTTCTATCTTAAATTTAGAGTCAAGCCACATTCCAAATCTTTTTGTAGGACGAAGTCTGTCGGGTCCGCTAGTTACTAATAAAACTAGACTGAACTATGTAAGGTCAGCATATATCGAAAGGGTCTTTTAGGAGGCAAATTTAAATCTGTGCTCCACCTCTACCTGGAGCCTGTTGCATGAATTATTCATAGCCCAGGCCTGACCGCTGACAGCGCTAATGTGTACCGTGTATCCACAGCATAAATACACAGTCTTGAAACTAAGTCATCCCTACAGATACAGACGAAACAACGTATTCAGAAAACTGGACGCTGAGGATTGCCGTTGCTCTCGACTGAGTTTTTTGTTGTTTGAAGTAATCACCTAATTGTTTTTTTATAAAGGAAGTGAGAATACCATTTTTTAGGTAGGTATTTTCGTATATGAGCAATAGTCGTTCGTGAAGCCCAGCGTCCGACCTACACATGATATTCGGTGAAATGGTATGGTCGGCGAAAAGTTTTTTGGTAAATAATTACATCGGTATGTAAAAGCTTCGTCGAAATGATACATCGGTCAATTGATTGTTCGATTGATAGTTTTCGATGAAATGAAAATCGGTGAAACGGCTTTCGAAATAACATTGTTTGCATTGTTTATTCATCAACATGCAGAGCGCAAACAATTGTTTGCATTGTTTATTCATCAACGTGCAGAGCGCAAACAAATTTGCATAACGAGAGAATCGAGTCGAGAAGTTCAAATCAGATCGACGTCAAAATGTCTAGATTCCAGATTACTCCAGACCTATTTCCTAGAGTCTGGAAACGTCTCCGAAGTGTGACGCAACAGATTCGAGATCTAATTAAAGTTTGCTGTAGATCGTATCTGGATGACATGTTGGAGATGAGTAGAATCAATGTTTCAGAAGACTTGGTAGGGTTAATAAGGGATAGAGGTATGAAACCCTTTTCCCTGAACAGATCAATCCATTTTAGTGTAGAGATTTCATACTTTTATGCGTATAAAACGGAGCCTTTTTGTCCATCTGTCTGTCATAACTCATTACTCTTTTTATCAGAATTCAGGATGTCTCGTTACCAAAATGTCAGCTCTAATTTGGAAGTTCTGCAGTTCTGTAGCTATTATTTGTATTCATTTTGACAATGGATCAGTGTCACTTCTAACCGACAAGAATAAATGAATTGATTTAGATTTTTTTTAAAGGCATGTTTAGGTTCTGGAATTAAAAATGTTATTTTATTGACTAATCATTTGCTACAGCCCATTTTCCACCGCTAAAAAGTATTCCAAGTTAAAATTGGACCAAACTTCCAAGCCAAAGCAATGACAACATGAAGCTATTTCCGCAGTACTTAAGGTATCATGGCCTCCTGCACTACAGGAGGCATCATGGCGTGGCGTGACATTCTATAAACTTTTTAACACGCTTTTATTAGCTTCACTTGCAACTATGTAAGAAAATCTTGGAATCTTAATTTGACCCACTTTCCGATCTTTGATTAGGAAGAAATTTTGCACACGCTCTGAGTTCTGATGACAATACATGACTAGCTAACAAACGTCATTACACCGGAGATGGCGAACTGGCTGTTTGAAATGCACTTCCATGATATGTGTATCCATGGACCTAATATAATAAACAGGACTGATAACTCTGAAAAAGTTCATTATGAAAAATGAACACTATTGCAATGCAATAAAGTATTAATTCCTGTGCGCTTTACACAGATGCAAATCCGAGCCGACAGAGATAGCCAGGCCGGAGGCGTGTGTCTCGTTCTTTGATCTTTCTTAGATCTTGCCAGCATAAAATAATATTTCTGACCTAAATTTTGCCTGATCAAAAACTCAGTTTATGCACTTGTATTTAATTGTTATTTCAACAATTGTAAAATAATAAATTATATTTTAATTTATTTCTTTGATTTTATACATAAACTATAAAGAAAACGTAAAATAGTATTTGCTTATTTCTAATTTCCTAGTGGTAACCCTCTAAAGCATCACCATGAACTGTCATGGTGTCAGTAAGTCAAACTGTCATTGATTGAGTTTATCAAAATATTATTCTTAATATAATTCTTAGGCACCTTTTAAGATAAAATGGTGAAAAAATGTTGCGTTTATACTTGTTCAAGTGAATCATATAGTGATTGCCATATATCGTTCCACAGGTAAGCTTAAAATAATCTTACTGTAAATCTTACCACTAGGGTACCCATAATTCTCGTAATATTTCAATTGTGTGCTCGAGTTAGTTCTTCACTGTTGTACATTTATTTACAGTTAGCTACCTTAAAAATGAAGTAATGCGACAAAAATGGCTCAGCAATACACGTAAGCGTCTTGCCGCGCCGACGTTGTTTGGGCGTTGCGTCGACGCGGCGCCCGCTCAGCGTCGACGCGGCGCCCGCTCAGCGTCGACGCGGCGCCCGCCCAGCGTCGGCGCGGCGTTTGAGCGGCGCTTGCGCTGGGCGTCCTCTGCACATCGCGTTCGAGCGTCGCGCCGCGCTGACGTCATGTACAGTTATTTCGAAAATGGAAATGTAAGATTTGAATAACGCACAATATAATGTTTTATATTGCAGTGATAAATTAATGCTTTCAACTTGTAAAGGAAAAAATATATTTTACCTATTTGACACATGGCACGAAAAGGCAACTTTAGCATTTATTTTTTCGAAAACTAAAAGTACTTAATTGAAAATGGGTTTCTTCGGCAATATGAGCTAGTATTTTAAGCTACATCCATATTTGCTATCAGCTAAAAAGTCTTCTACCTACTGATTCTAAAACACGGGCGGGCCGAAACAATTGAGTTGATCATTGTACTGTTGTCAAAATAAACGCTGTGGCACGCGTCGGGCCGGCGCGGCGCCTGTAGAGCGCAGTCCTGGCGTTCGTCATTTCGACCGCGCCGCTGCGCAAGCGTTGCGTCGGCGCCGCGTCGACGTTGCGTCGACGCCGCGTCGGCGTTGCGTCGACGCCGCGTCGGCGTTGCGTCGACGTCGACGCTCAAAGAACGCTAGTGTGGGGTTACGCTAAAGCATAAAATCACTAAAAATTCTGTCGTATGCAGCCGGGACTTGCTATACCTACGATTTCTCCTGTGGTAAGTATCATTAGTAACTGTTTATCATGCTTCAACGCAACAACACACAACAAGATTTAATTTTAGGAATCTTTGTTTAAACACTAATCAAGTATTTTAAAAAACAATATTTGTATATACACTATACATAGTCTTTTAGGTTCCATACCCAAGGGGTAAAACGGAACCCTATTACTAAGACTTCGCTTTCCGTCTAACTGCCATCAGGCTGTATCTTGTGAACAGTGATAGTTAGTTATAATTTTAATTTTTTGATGCCTTTATAACAACATCAAATACTTAATACTAAAAAACAAGATAATATACGTATGTAAAGGGCTCCCATACAACATACGTGATTTTATAGCTTGCCGGATATTGATAGCTATTACAGTTAGACACTTAAAATATTGACGGAATACACTTTATTTAAAGACAAATAATTAAATTGAAATAAAATAAATACTTAAGAAGGATTCGTTTTACAGTCAAATATAGTAAAACCTTTACGACTTATGTACTTGGCCCGGTTTATTTTTACTTAATTCTTTATATGAGTATTATTTTGTAGGTCATAAACTGGATGTAATATGTTGCACTAAGTTAACTGTAATGTTTATTTTACAGACCAAAAAAAATAAGTTTTCAGTAATACATTGAGCCACCGACCACTACCAGACTCTGACGAAGAAATCCTACATCCTGCCACCTCTTGAAGATATTATCATGTTTAAAAAGTCGTTTAATCGATCAAAATGTTCAAACGATGTTTTTTGGTTAATATTAATATTGGCACTGAAAACAATCTGTTGCCCACCGTGATCAGAAGTTAGTTAAAAAATCGTAGACATAGACTGGCGTACAATTATTACAAAAGCCATTCATTAAACATGTAGCCGAAGCGGCTGTAATTGTACTTACTAGCAATTATTTTAAGCATTGTTTCAACTATATTTTCTTGTCATCTGTATCAACCAAAGCATGTAAATGGCTAAATATAATAATAATAATAAATAAATTTAGGGTTATTCTCGTTGTCCCTACCAGGCGCGTCCCCAGCAGTAGGGACAGTGGAAAATTCAATAAATGATTCAAATTTATTGCCATTGTCCCCATTGGAGTAAAAGGGAGTAAAATTATACATAAATTCTATTGAAATAATTCAAGATAATTTTTTAAAACCTAAAACATAAAAGTAATGCTGTCCCGGTTGTTTTCAACAGTCAAATCTGTCCAGACGATAACTTTGGAACATGACGACCACCGTGGCCAGATGCGAGCGGGCCGGACTTTGTTGTTGTACCATCTCTGAGGTCCCGGGTTCGAACCCGGTCGGGTCAATAAGTGAAACGATCTTTTCTGTATTGTCTCGGGTCTGGATGTTGTGGTACCGTCGTTGTTTATGATTTATGTAACACAAGTGCTTTAGCTACTTACCACAGAATCTGAGCAATGTATGTGATGTTGTCCAATATTTATTTATTTATTTATTTTACTAGATGTAGTGGGGACAACGGGCTAAATTTTAATTATTTAATCAAATGTCCGTTATCAAAATAAATCTTGTTGTCACCCTATTAGAAAGGGACACGCGCCTCTGTGGTAGCTATCTCGCTCGGCTCGTTTTTTGGCTGCGAGTGCTCGGTCCTGTTTATTATACTAAGTCCATGTGTGTATCACATGAAAGGGTTTGCTGTCAATAATACCAAAAAAATAGTCACGTGGCTTAAATCCAACATGGCGGACGTCTAAAATGGCGGGCAGGCTATTTGAAATGCACCCCTATGATACGGGTATTAAATGAAAGGGTTTGCTGAATGGGATACGAAAAAGAATTATATAATAATTGATAGGTACATGAGAAAACTAAAAAAGTATAAAATAAAAATAATAGTTTACAAAACTAGAAACACGCTAAAAAGCACGAACTAAAAATTACAAAATAATTCAGACATTTAAGAAAGAAAGCGTGGAGCGTTTTGTTCAAAAAGAGTGAAGATAACAGAAAGCGTGCTTTTTAGTTTTTTAATATATATTATTGTGGGATAGCGGATGTATCCAAACGTAGTGCATGTGCGATGCCTGTACGTTTGAATATCCGAATGGTGAGAATGTCAGAGTTAGATTTGAACGACGAACGACGATGTGCAAGACGTGTGTGTGATAAATTAATTTTATTTGGTAAATATATTTGGCTTATTCCTATTTGCTTCTTTCATTTCCCATTCCACTACAAATTTGGGGGCTCGTCCGGGATGGGAATGAAAAAGCATTCAAAATTCAAAATTTTCTAATTTTTACGGGGAACGACGGCCGCCATTACGCGGAGAAGAATTTTTTGGAAGACGTAACATTTTTATCGGAACGACGTTAAGACGATTTTGAAGAAAATAAAGACGATTGTAAGAAAGACAAAGACGAAAGGGTATGAAAATGATGAATATATTTCAGCTACCAGAGTTTAGCGGACGGGATAAATCCTATCCTATATCCCAATGGCTGGAAGACGTTGAGGATTAAGCCGAATATTTTGGATGGTGCTCACGTCAAATACTGCTTAGAGCAAGGCGCTCTCTAACGGGTACAGCGGCGTCATGGTTGCGAGGAGAAGAGAGACACGAGAGTTGGGAAGAGTTCAAGAGTGCTATTTACGACGAGTTTACAGAGGAAGATAACGATGAGCGGATTCAAGAGATGGCGAAAATTTACTTGGACGCTATGACGTATGAAGAGTGTAACATCCCTAGGCGCATAGCAGCAATAAATAAAAGGTATGATGAGGAAAAGAAAGTGCATCGTGTTTACAATGAGCAGGTAAAAAATGACGAGCACGAAATAGATGGCGCCACGGTAGTGGAAAAGGAAATAAGGTTTTCAATACAACTCGATGACTCTATGACTAAATTTGACAACGTGTCTGATGAGACAGAATGTCACACCAACAACGACATTGCTATTGTCAGTGATGTAAACAACGATTTGATCCGAGAATCACAGTTTCAAAATATGTCTGAAATTAAAGAAGTGGAAAAATGTATAGAAAAGGATGATACTGAACAAGTGTTTTTGACAACATTGCAGGAAATAACATGTTCAATGAGAGAGACAAAGATTAATGTAGAAAAAAGTAGGAGTTCAAAAATGAAGCCTGAGCTTGTGGATTTTATGGATCAACATGTATGTGTGACAGAGATTTCGGAAGACTTCAGCTTAGCAAAAGTTACGTTGATTTTGCTACGGAAAAATACAAAAAAATACTATTACGGTGGAGATATTATAATAGATCGGTATTTCTATCTACACATAGATTCAAGAAACACAATAAATAACAGACAATATGTTAGATATAGAAGAAGAAAAAAGAAAAGATTACAGGAAGAGGAAAAAGTGCAAGTTTGATACGTTTTTCTTTGTTGTTTTCATTTATTTAAGAAGTTTTATAATTAAGGACTATACGACTTTTGTTTGTTTGAAGAAGATGTGTTTAGTTTGATTTTATGTTTAGTTGTTACGGTGTTAAGTTGTGTATTGTTTTATAAAGATGTTTCATAATGAAGTTTATTTTGGTTGTACGATGTTTAGTTTTTTATGACGTTACTAATTGTTTATTTTGTTTAAGTTTTAGACGCGTACGAGTTATGAAAGATGCTTATGACGAGATGGTAAGAATGACGGTACGAAGATATGAGAATGATGTGTTTGATGATGTATGTCTGAGGACAGACATGAATGCAGGATGGCCGAGTGTGGGATAGCGGATGTATCCAAACGTAGTGCATGTGCGATGCCTGTACGTTTGAATATCCGAATGGTGAGAATGTCAGAGTTAGATTTGAACGACGAACGACGATGTGCAAGACGTGTGTGTGATAAATTAATTTTATTTGGTAAATATATTTGGCTTATTCCTATTTGCTTCTTTCATTTCCCATTCCACTACATTATTGTTTGCAGAACAATACTAAAAATAGCGTCCTAATGAATATTTAAAGCGGACGAACTTACAGGCACTAGTTAAAACTATGTAGGTATACCTAATGAATAGTTTTGGGTCCACGTCTGATACCTGACTGATTCGTATTACGATGTTATACAACCGAATTAAACTCGCCCCGTCGATTTTCAGTACAAATGACATCTGCGTTCCATGATACCGATATGAATATTCATGTAAAGGTACCGTTAACGTAGCAGGCATTCACAGTGGAGCATAGATTAATGGCAATCATGACTGTTATTGTGTGATTGCTTTTCAAATTTCATAGGCGCCATTTTTTTGCAACTTTAAACCGAAGTAATTGTATGAGCCTTAGTATATTTAGTATTATGTATAATTTTAAAGACGTGTTGTTTGTTAAGTAATAAAAATAGTAATCTATAATCTTAACAATACACCGAACACCGAAACTGTTTAGTAAACAATAGACAGGTTTTTTTAGATAAATCTTTTCACTCCGTTCACTTAAACACATCAGTTCATGAAATAATAGCAACTAGATATTGAATAAACAAATATTGTACCACATCACATAACTAATTTGCTTTGAGTCTGTGGAAAGAAACTAAACCACTTGTGTTACAGAAATCAGAAACCACGACGACACCACAACAACAATATAAAATAATTTAACGTGTCAATGTAGTCATGCTCACTAAAACGTCACTGGGGTGGTGGCGCTATGTGGCGGGTCGTTACATTCCCTACAATATGGTTGAGTGAAGCGATGGCTGGCACATACGTCATGCTTGTGAACAGGTGCCACCTTTGGGGACTGGTCTGCTCCAGCTTACCTCTCGAAAGTAAAAACTTACTTGAGTACTTATTTGTTTCATCACTCATCAAAACCAAAACTATATGACTTGGTCCAAAGTGAGCTACACATAGCAATAAGTTAGATACTGATACTGTAAATGATCTGCTGAGTTTCTTACCGGTGTCTTCTCGGTAGATATAGGTTCCGAACCGGAAGTAGAATCACTTTGCATTGTATTCAATGACGATTCAAAGGTGTTATATGTAACCTACTTGAATAAAGAAATATTTGAGTTTGAGTTTGAGTTTGAAAATGCGACACCATTTTTATTTAGTAGTTAATATGAACTACTTACAGCGATTAAATTATTTTAAATATTTAAAATTTGAATCACATTGCATTGTAGAATCAATCACTTTGCATTGTATTCAATAACGATCCAAAAGTATTACCTACATGTAACCTTCTGGAATAAACAAATATTTGAGTTTAAGTTTGAGTTTGAGATCACTATGTCAGTCAGTCAGTCATCTTTGAGTTATCTAAATATATAAAAGGAGAAACTGACTGACAAATCAACGCACAGCCTAAACCGCTAAACGTAGGCACTTGAAATTTGGAAAGAACGTAGCTTAGGTACCGTAGAGGTGCACTAAGAAAGGAATTCCCGAAAATCCCACGGGAACGGGAATTAGCGGGAAAATAATTTTGTATAAAAATCTAAACCGCATCCAAGTACCTTAGTAAACTTAAAGCTTAGCAACAGGATATTGCAAAATTCCCACGGGAATGGGAGTTAGCGGGAAAAAACTGGAAAAATCCTGTAGTCCACGCGAACGAAGTCGCAGGCACAGCTAGTACTATATATTAAGATTATAATGTTAATATTGATTAAAAATAAGTGACTTTTTTAGGCCTAGCATGCACCGGGAGAGTAAATTTTATCGCGCTCTCAGGAAATGTCAAAAACAATGCGTCAACTGCTGATTGGCTGAAAATATAAGTTTGGTGTACTATCGCCCCATCAACGGTATAGAAAACTTTTGTCATCTCATGCGAAAATTTAACATATTGAGCATGCTAGGCCTGTATGTGTAGAGTTCCATCTCAAATCACGCATTCAATTTATTCAGGCACCATCAGGCACGAACGTACCATTCCATATTTTCATAGGGCCTTTACCGAACCAAAGAATGGCGTCGTTTTATATTCCAGTCATATAAAATGTATGATATCCGATATTGTGGCGTTACGGTCTACCTCCTGGAGGGTCTTGTAAATACATTTTGGGCATAACTTTTACGGTTTGCTAGCTTTCACGTTATATCGGACTAGCTGTGCCCGCGACTTCGTTCGCGTGGACTACATTGGTGGTTGTCTGGAAGAGATTGCTTTCTAGCAATAAGACCGCCTAAGTTGTACTAGAATATGTCTAAAAAAAAAACAATTTCTGTAAATTTTTCTGTGCATTAAAGTGTATCAATCTATCTATCTACATACTTTGATGGTCGGTTTTACCCTACCTCCCCTAATATTCAAAACAAATATAGTCCCCTTTCCTTCACAGTACCACAAAAGGCCAACGTTGTCATCGCTTCACCGTGGATGATATTTCTTCATGAACAAAAAAATTGATAACTCCTATCTTTGCCGGACCATAAAAAAGTGTAACTCGTTGCCGGCTCATGTGTTTCCTCCTTCCTTTGACATGGATTCCTTCAAAAGGAGCGCAAAGAAACTTCTTGCGGGCCAGGCTAGAAAATTAAATTATTTTTCTATAATAAAAGTAGCCTAAGTTACCACTTATTACATCAGCTACCTGGCAATGAAGGTTCCGTCAAAATCAGTCCAGCCATTTCAGAGATAAACGAAAAATTTTGTAAAAAAAAATATTTTGGTATATATACTGTATAATATCATATGCATGTAACAAACAGACACTCCAAATTTATTTATATGTATAGATTAGCATTCCGGCGCGACTTTGCAGGAATTATATTAATAACTATATCTTTTCTGAACTTTTTTATTTTGTCTAATATATTATATATTTATTTCACAATAAGAGAGGCGAGCGGGCCTGACTTTGGCGTCGCGCAATCTCTGAGGTCCCGGGTTCGATCCCCGGTCGGGTCAATATGGGAAACTATCTTTTTTATACTGTCTCGGGTCTGGGTGTTGTGGTACCGTCGTTGTTTCTGATTTCTGTAACACAAGTGCTTAAGCTACTTACCACAGAATCAGAGCAATGTTCGAGTATGTGAAGTTGTCCAATATTTATTTATTTATAAAAGCTTTAAAATATTTCTGTTTAATCTTTTTCACTTCGAATGATGTAACATTTACTCGGTAATTAATTGGGCTATCAGTTTCTATCTAACACAATAAATGTCTAATTAGCGATCGTATAGTCTCTAGGTGCTAGAATAAGAATAGGGCACACCAAATTGAAATGAACGTAAGATAAAACAGAAATAGTGAATTCTCTATTCCAAGTCTTATTCCCTAAACGACAATGCTTATATTTATTTGTATTCTCTACAACACTATGCCGGGTCACCTCTAAAGCTAAGGGTGAAACAATGTTAATTACTCCTACCTACCTACAATTAGTGTACAATCTGTCCCAAAAAATGCTAGTTAGGAATTGTATAAATTTGCTGTCATGTAGGTATATTCATTTACTTTTAATCGTCGATATATGGCGTTACCTAGTGAAAAAGGTTTTACGTTGTTAGTATTTTTATGTATCAATAGATGGCGTTAGTCAAAAGCGAAATGTTCTTGGCTACATCACGGTGACAAGATTTTTTTTCGGAGATAGACCCACCCAGCATTTGCTGAGGTGGAACCCAAATTGGCCTCACAAAGTATTTATACTATATCTGTTTCATTTGTCTTGCGTTGTTTGTAAATTTTGTGATGTCAATAAATGTTTTTTCTTTCTTTTTCTTTTCTTTCTTTCTTGTCAGGAAATAGCCGCGGATTCAATAAGTGCTGGAATTTAATTACTTCGTCCTGTCCACCTTGTGCGTCCATAAGTTAAAGTTGTACGTACAGGCATTAAACATACTTTTTATATTGAACTTCTAGATTGACCTCATCCCACCCGATGTTAAGTGGTAATGAGGTCCTTTTTTTTTGATGGAGGGAAAATGCCTTTGCGCACCATACCGCTGCCGTGAGGACGACATACAGCCACGTGTGTGGAACTCCCCCGCCTAGAGGGGGTGGGGGTGGGGAGTTGGGGACTACCCGAACTAAAAACCCTCCCCACCTTCTCATCGCCTATTGACGGCGCCATGGGATATCGGGCGACCCAAGACTGCCACAGCGCCGTCGGCGGAATTGCTGCCCCTCTGGAAGGGCGTCGCCAAGTCCCCCCTGGATAGTCGGGGGACTGGCGGGAGCGGTTGAAGGTGTTAAACCATTCCCGCGGAAAGTGGTTAAGAGGTCCTAGCTTAACGGCGACAAGTACAGCATAATAAATCTGTTACTGGACTCGTCGCCCTCACCTTGAAGGGTTGACCTGCTACTAATGTAGCACCCCCCAAGAGTTCTGGATTCTAGTTCTTCAGGAGTCTAATTCAGGAGCTAAGGAATCTTTTTAATCTTCAAATACGAAACCTTTCGTCTGTTTGTGTCGTATGTGGTGGTATGTCTAAAGTGTCCGATGATTTATAAAAATGATAGCAGTTTCTATTGATATCTATGTAGGAGAAAAAAGGAAAAGCAAATGGTGAATAAGCCAAATATATTTAACAAATCAAATTAAATAATTCCTACGTCTTCCATATCGTCGTCGATTTTCGATCAAATCTAACTCTGTCATTCTCAACATTCGGATATTCATACACATGCACTACGTTCGGATACATCCGCTATCCCACATCTATTTTTTTTATTTTTTTTTATAATGCACTCCAAGATTGACCTCATCCCACCTGATGTTAAGTGGTAATGAGTTCCTAGCTTAAGGGCGAAAAGTATAGCATAGTACAACTGTTCCTAGACTTGTCGCCCTTACCTTGAAGGCTTGACCCCTGCTACTAATGTAGCACCCCCCCCAAGAGCTCTGGAAACCTTACTCACACGCAGGAACACAACAACACCGGAGTGATTGTTATTTGGCTGCGGTCTTCTGTAAGGTGGAGGTATTTCACCAGTCGGGCTGCTCCAGTTTGAGCGATGAATCACTTTGCCCTGCCTCTCTTATTTATCTTGATATAGATATATATATATATATATATATATCTCTATAAAGTGTCCACTTTACTGTATCGAAAATTTACAAAAATAATTATGTGTTACAGACTTTATTATTTTTATAGTAAACTTTAGGCGGTCTTATTCGTAGACAGCAATATCTTCTTATTGGTTGAATTTGAGCTGATTTTTATTCCAACTGTACTTGCGCGCTGTGAATATTCTATACGCGTTAAGCTAGCGGTTACTCTAATTTACTCTTTCCAAGTTTGTGGCCCAATTAAGGATCATAATTTAATTACAGATATTCTCACACAGTCCGTTTGTTTCTGGTTATAGCAATACTAATGTTATAAATGTTCGCATTTAGCAAACTCTGTCTGTCAGTCTGTTTGGCTGTCCGGTTTTAACACCTAAACCACTAAAGCTATTTCGATAAAATTTAATATAGGTGTACGTGAAACCTCTACAACGGACATAGACTACTTTTTGTTTTGAAAAAAAAAAGGAGGAATGAGGGTGATACCACCCTTGAAAGCTTATATGGGAAAATGAGTTTAAAGGCGCTTCGCGAATTAAATTATAATCGATACTATTTATTTTTAAATAAAAAAATCGATAACTAAACTATCGACTATTTGACAACACTACCCTTCAGCTTGATCCAAACACAAGTGCCTTCACTAAATGTAGGCGGTCGTAAAAACTTACCCTTCACGTAGAGATCATAAACTCGAAACTTTATGCATTAATTTATACAAAGAACAGATGCAGTTTTGAACAATAACTATTGTTGTTTTCTCCATGAAGTATTCACGCACTTTATAATGTATTCTTCAGCAGTAAACTCTGCATCATAAATAGAGATAAGCTTCAAACAGTCGAGTTTAAAAATGTAAACGACCTGCTTTCGTGTTGATGAAAATGAAATGATTGTTTTCGAGTTTAAATATGGTGCTGGGTTAATGAGTTTGATGTATGTTTTAAGAGAGGTAGGGCATAGCAATTTATCGCTCGAACTGGAGCAGCCCGACTGGCGAAATACCTCCACCTTACAGAAGACCGCAGCCAAATAACAATCACTTCGGTGTTGTTATGTTCCTGCGTGTGAGTATGGTTTCCAGAGCTCCTGGGGGGTGTGTTACTGCTAGATATTACACTTCAAGATTGACGTCAGCCCACCCTAATGTTAAGTGGTAATCTTGAAGTGTAATATCTAGCAGTAACACACCCCCCAGGAGCTCTGGAAACCTTACTCACACGCAAGAACACAACAACACAGAAGTGATTGTTATTTTGCTGCGGTCTTCTGTAAGGTGGAGGTATTTCACCAGTCGGACTGCTCCAATTAGAACGATAAATCGCTATGCCCTACCTCTTTTATTTTAATAATATAATTGCTTTAGGATACATTCATTAAACACTTAACTTGAGAGAAGCAACAAAGGTTTTAAAAATGCTTTGCCATACGATAAAAACATTATTGACACGCCATTTATGCCAGCCGCATCGAATGGTTTAAATATCAATAACAAATTTGAACCAATAAAACGCTAAATGTCTTTTTGAACTCTCGAAATTATTGAAGAAATTTGTGTTTTAAACTAGTTACTTTAAGCTCTAAAATACTAATTACGTTGCTACTTAAAAACTTACTGGAACTTTCATCGCTCGTTCAAGTAATATTCAAAGTTTTCGGCTCATCAGCACCGTAATTTAATTACCGTCTTGGGTAGGAACAAATTGAGCTTTTAAACGACACAATTAAAAAAATAACTATGTTGTTAGCAAACTATACAGTTATAAAAGACTTACACAGGATCGTGTTGAAATTGATCTAAGTAAGAAAATGGGAATACAGAAAAATAATTAGAATATTATGTTCTCGTAGAACACCAAACACTATGTTCTATTTATATGAAAACTACCTGTGCCCGCGACTTCGCTCGCGTGGACTACATCCTTTCATGGTCGGTTTTACCCCTATCTCCCCTAATATTCGAAAAAAAAGTACCTAATCTTTATTTTAATAGAGCCATATTTGTGCCAACTTTCATATCTCTAACTTTAAAAATTAACATTTTCCCATATAAACTTTCAAAGGTGGCATTACCCCCCCCCCCTTCCCTTTACTTGTGTAAAAGCTTATGTCCGTTCTTGAGGTTCAACGTATACCTATGCCAAATTTCATCAAAATCGGTTGAGAGGTTTAAGCGGGAAAGCGTAACAGACAGACAGACAGAGTTACTTTCCCATTTATAGTATTAGTAGGGATTTAAATTAGATATCTCAGATCCTGTCAGACAAATTACCTAAATATACGACGAGCAGTTGACAACGATTTAAATGATTTCCGACCGCTGTCGATATCAATAATAATTATCGATTTGATTGTATTCAACCACACATTTTTATCGAATGATTAATTAAAATCGATTATATTGGATAGAGATTTGAATCGCTATTATTAATTGTATTGAGACTATTATTGATTTTAGACTTTAGGGCTCCATTTGCACTATCTACTATATAAAAATAAGTCGGGTTTTCCTCCCTGACGCTATAACTCCAGAACGCACGAACCGATTTCCACGGTTTTGCATTCGTTGGAAAGGTCTCGGGCTCCGTGAGGTTTATAGCAAAGAAAATTCAGGAAACATTTCAACAGAAAAGCGGGAAAATCCTCTAAGGCGAAACGAAGTTCGCCGGGACCGCTAGTGGATTAATAAATACGACCTCTGTGGCTGAGTGGCGAGCGGGCCGGACTTTGACGTCGCGTCATCTCTGAGATCCCGGGTTCGGTCCCCGGTCGGATCAATATAGGAAAGGAACTTTTCTTTTTGTGGTACCGTCGTTGTTTCTGATTTCTGTAACACAAGTGCTTAATCTACTTACCACAGAATCAGAGCAATGTATGTGATGTTGTCCAAATTTTTTTTGTTTTTTTTTTCAAAATCGATGCACAATTAAAAGCAAAAATAAAAAAATATATAATTTTAATAAAAACGCGACAATGACGTAATAAGAATAAAAAAAAATGTTTTTGTTTATTTTCAACATTTAAAACTAAACCTCGGAACTCCGATAGAAATGGTTAAATTCCTACATTGCCAATATTTTTTCTGGGACCATTTTTTCGAAGTGCAATATTGCCAAGTGGCGTGCTATTAGAGAGGCCTGTATCCATCTGTAGACGATGACGGACTGATGAACGATGATATATCAACAGATTATCTCAACAGTTTGCAAATATAGTCATACAATCACGAACAATAAACACAAAGCAACAACGCACTGATAATTTCCGTACAAATAAAATCTAAATCAAAAATACACGACTGAAAACTTTATTTCAAACCAGTCTTACGACATACGCAAAACAGTCACGCTAACTGTGTTTTAAAAGTTTTAAAAATACCTTTTTGTTTTGTACTTTTTCTACGAACTGTCCTTTTTTTAACTAAATGTGTCTTTAGTTTTTTTTAACCTATTTTTTAGTTTTTTTTTTGGTGAAAATTTCTAAACTATGGACTCTTTTTCCATGCTTTCTCCTTCAAAAATGGTAGGTAGAAGAGGTTGTATAAGAAAGAAATAGTGAAACATAAAAACATAGCAAAATGCTTACATTGAGGTTTTGCTTTCTGAAAAAATATTTTTAACACGATTTTTTTATTAAAAAAATAAACAACGCTTCGGATTTTGAGTGAGCTCGCTTTCGACATAGATTTGATACTTTTTGAAGTATAGTTTTGTAAATATATTAGTCGCACTTGTCAATATTAAGAACGCTTCTACGAAAAACTTTTTTAAGTATTTCGTATCAATCGCCACATTAAACTGGAGTGATTTTTTCACGTTTTTTTACTAGAGTAATCCACATAAAATTTAGTTTAAATAAAAACACGGTTTTAAATCACGATAAATTTTAGAATTAGACATTAGAAGAATATCACAATAAACATGTTTAGAATATAAATAAACTCAGCACTAACCATCTGCATCATATTTTCGTTTCCCCTTTTTACAATAAAAAATGTATTTTTAATAAAGGTTGAATATTTTTTTATTTTTGAGCAAAATAACCTTTATAAAAAAATACATTTTTTACTCTAAAACTTTTGTGTTTTGTGCGTAGATTTTTATTGTTTTTACGAGATTTTAAATTCTTTCGAAGTTTTGTGTGCCAAACATTTTTGCTGAGCAGGGCACGAATATGACATTTTCATAAAATTTTATATTCTGTTTCATATAACTGCAGACCTTATAACGTATGTAGAAGCTAATAACTAAGTATATTTATTTGTACTTACTTTTAATGAAGTATTTTAAACCTTATCCTATATTATTTGGTAAAATTTACAGCAATAATATGGTAAGTATTTAAATAAGTGTTATTATTTACAAAATATGCATTATATTTATATTTATATGCATGATATTATTTATTAATATTTATTTAAACACACTCGCATGCAATAATTTTCCAATTACCCTTGAAACATGTATAATTTTTATAATTAAGTAAAATAGTTGGATTCTTAAAATAGCAAAAACAGAAAAATATGTTTTCACTTGTCTACATAATACTAGCAAATAAGTTTACAAAAATAAATATATGTATTATGTTAAAATACCCCCCATGCACTTCCAGAGTTCTCTATTCTCGGAATTGTGTGGGGGAGGCCTTTGACCAGCAGTGGGACAGTTCATAGGTATGTAAAAAAAAATGAAAAAAAAATTTGTAACTTTGGGCTTAGACCTATATTTAAGAATCCGGCTAGCTAAAGCTTTGAATATGTCGATATATTCGTATATATATATATATTTTAACAAAATTAAACTTCGAGAGATTTTAAAATGAAACTCGTAAGTATACGCTACACTATTGCACGTTTAATACACTTGGGAGCAACAAAATTGGGCACTCAATTTTAGCTTTCGTATCTATTGTTGACTTTTGTTTTACCAACCCAATTTACTTGGTCCCAAATGTAAAATATTGATAACGTATCAATTGGGTTACCAGTCTGTAGAGACTTCCATTTTTTATGTTTATTTATTTGTATTTATGGGTAGGACTATGTGTTTGATATATAATATAATTATCTGTATTTGTTCGAGTGGAGTTCAGAGTCAAACGAGGTGTAAATTATACTATAACAGATTTTTTAACGACTAACTAATTAAGAAAATACTATAACTATATTATTAATTTACACGAAGACGCCTCAACTAGAAAAATACGAATATAATTTTATTAAAAACGCGATAATGACGTAATAAGAATAAAAAAAAGTTTTTTTATGTATTTTTTAATATTCAAAACGAAATCTCGGAACTCCGATAGAAATGGATAAATTCCCACAATGCCATTTTTTTTCTGTCACCATTTATTCGAAGTGCAATATTTCGCTTTTATGTTACACATACGAGAACGCTTTTAACACCAAAGTAATTGATGCGTTTGATTACTACCAGAAAAATTTAAATAGAAATTCTACGAACATTTTTTAGAAGAGCAGTATTTTATGCTTTTAATCAACAGGTTTATTAGGCATTTGCAACACGTTTTTGGAATTTAAAATTCTGAACGCACAATCTTTTCATTGAGTGATTCTCTATGCCTTTTTGTTTTGTTTTTGTTGTTAGAAAGAACAACGTACGAAAATAACACCCTTTCTTTAGATTAAATCTGATATTTTATAGAAAATTTATGGGCTTTAATAATATCGAAATCCAAATTTTTAACATGAAGCTCTGTTATTTTAATATTCAAATAACAAACATTGAATTTAAGTGCATATAACATATTTTTTAGTCTTACGTATTCTTTTATTCTGGCACAAACATTTAGGCTTCTAATACAAAATTCGTAGCTTTTAAACTAGTGGAAAAATTAAAAGTAGCTGCTAACTAGCGTTTGTCCAGTTTAAAAATGTTTTTTTTTGTTTTAAAAATGGAAACATTCAACTCAACTGTCGTAGCCATTTTTGACGCATAGCGAAAATTCGTTACATATCGGGTTAAGCGTTTTTCAAGTAAGTTTCATAAAAATAAATCTGAATAGGAACAACAAGTAAAATTTCGCAAAATGCTTTAGTAGTTATAGCTTTCTTAATTAACATAAGTAAAATTTGTGATAACTTTGTTAAATGCCACAGAGAATCTCTCAATGCAATATAAAAACTTGTTTTTTTTAAGCTAAAGTACTTGTTTGCGCGTTTTTTTGGATTTTATGTAAAAATTAAAAATGTAAATATGTCGACGATAGATTTCAGATTGTTCTATGAAAATCGAAGTATGAAATTTTTATTTCGCACTTGTACAATTAAAATGAATAAAAAGTCATAGCAGTAATTTTTTACTTATTTAACGTGTAATTTACTGCTGTGGTTTCGCCAGTCTTTCGATATTAATAAGAAAATAAGATTGAAAAAAATAATTTTCAGAAACTTATCAAATATTGCGTAACTTCAATATTTAAAAAATATAATTTAATTTAAGCTGGTCTCTTGGATTGGATATTAACAAAATCTTTGTAAAAAAACTAAATTTGTTTTCAATTTCAAAATGGCTTTAAAGTCACATACTTCTATTTGTTAATAATGGCTTCAAATCCAGTCATTACTATGACCAGCGAAAAAAAACTCCATTACCTACCGTTAGAAATGACATCTTCAAAAAATGTTGAAGTTACGAGTATCTGATGGAAACCGCAGCGCAAGTCTAGGACCGCCAAGTCCGTACACCACTTTAAAGTGTTACCACTCTGAACTGACAGATGGCGTTCCTCCAGAACCGGTCCATCTCTCTGGTGGACATGTACATCGACAACTCGGAGCCATCGGAGAACGTCGGCCAGATCCACTTCTCGTTGGAGTACGACTTCCAAAATACTACTCTGATACTGAGAATCATTCAGGTGAATATTACAAGTTATTATGAATTACTTTTTTTAGAGGCACAGTATATTGACTCCTCCCAGCCTGATGGTAAGCAATAGAGGAACCCACATCACGATAAAAACGGTTTTGATACCGTAATATCCTATCCGATAGCATCACCATACTAGCCCGCAAGATGTTTCTTCACGCTCCTTTTAAAGGAATCCATGTCAGAGGAAGAAGGAAACACACGATCTGGTAACGAGTTTAGCATAAGGTATTCGCAATGTATTTATTCTAATTGTATTTCCCTTTAATTAAGCGGAACAAAAGTACATTAAAACTTACGGAAGTTCTTAATATGTCAGCGTAAGTAAGAAAGCAAAATGGTTTTAAGAAAAAGAAATATAAATAATTTATTTTTCAAAATGAATATCCTAACTGCATTTTTTAACTTGAAAAACAAGATAGCGTGTACAAGACATGATAAATACTATTTGTTATTAATTAATAAATTCTCATACGACATTAAGTGACTTTCATGTAACATGTTTTAAACACGCGATTCCCATTTGGTTGATATAGATGATTAAAACTTAATGTACTTTTCATGAGTAACATGCTTTTCACTTGACTTAATTATACAGTACCTTGTGGGACATCACAATAAAAATATTTATAAAGAATCATTAAAAATAAACCCTACTGCTTGCTGCAATCCATTCAATAATCAATGGCTACTTCTTTTTTTGCTATACCTACGTTTTATTTAAATGTTTTATTCTGAAAAATGACAATCATTTTAACAACCAATATTGAAATATGTACAACGATAGTGATATGGACTGATTTTGTTAGCGTTACGAATTTTACTTAAATTGAACAATGCAAATATATTTTTAAACTTCGAGATTCGATTTTATACATTATATACATTAAATATTCTTCTACACACCGGTTTCTTGAAAAATACATGTGATCTTTAATATTCACAGGCACTTATTATCATTTACACAGCTTGTTAGCACCTATTCACTCGTGAACGAATAATTTAGCATTTTTATATTGTTTGGTAGTAAAATAATGGCCATCATTGTCTGATTATTTCACAGTTTTTCACAAAATAATAAGTATTTTTTTTACGGTATATTTGATTTTGAAATCTCTGTGAAAAGAGACGTCGAATATGGTGAAGATATTTCTTTTTCTAGTTCTTTCGATAGAAGAAATATTTTTTTACAGACAATTTTACAGAGCCGATTATTCACCACGTGGTATCTACACATGATTCTAAGCAGTGATTAACATCTACCTCCACAAACTTGTAGGGTAACCTATTTGAATTGAACAATTAGATGATAAAAACCTCGGAGACAAAAGTGTTAACCATCTCATATGAATTTTGAAGCCGAACGCTCTAATACGCCAAAGATACCGGCAGAATACCAGCGCTGCAGCGACTCTTCTAGGCTGATGTTGCAAATGATGTAACCGTTGTTAACCACACTTACTGGATAATTTTAAATGGTTTTTGTCTTTCTTGTTTTCCTTTTATCCTCATATACAATTTATCGTTTATACTGACTCTGTATGTAAGAAAGAAAGAAAGAAAAATATTTATTAGGTACACACTGTTTAGATATAGAAGGTACCTAAAAGGTATCCGCTAAGCATATGTCGTAGTGAAGCTGTGGACACCACGACTACGGAAACCTGAGGCAGAGTAGATACGGCGACCAGCGCTGCATATCTAAATTAAACTAAAACTAAAACGCATTCATAAATAAAACAAAGGGATTAATTTTTTTCATCTTCTTAATCACTACACTACGGAACATACATTTGCACCCATATAAGCATAAGAATCTCACAATCCAAACTTCTTTCAGGGCAAAGAGTTACCAGCGAAGGACTTGAGCGGAACATCCGACCCTTACGTGAGGGTCACGCTGCTACCGGACAAAAAGCACAGACTCGAGACGAAAATCAAGAGGCGTACTCTGAACCCACGGTGGAATGAGACCTTCTACTTCGAGGGGTTCCCGATACAGAAGTTGCAGAGTCGGGTAAGTAGGGCAGGTTTTTTTGAAATTATTTTTTAGGTAAAACAGTATAGTAAGAGAGGTAGGGCATAGCGATGTATCGCTCGAACTGGAGCTCCACCTCCACATTACGAAAGACCGTAGCCAAATCACAATTACTTCGGTGTGGTTGTGTTCCTGCGTGTGAGCTCCTGGGGGGTTTGGGGTCCTGGCATTAGTAGTACAGGTCAAGCCTTCAAGGTAAGGGTGACAAGTCCAGTAACAGATGTTTTATGCTGTACTTGCCGCCCTTAAGCTAGGAAGCCCATTACCACTTAACCTCAGATGGGATGAGATCAATCTTGAAGTGTGATATATAAAAAAGTATTAAGTTTGTTTTTGATGACCTCGGTGGCGCAGTGGCTAAGGTAGGCGGCAAAAGGGCGAAAGGTCCCGCATAAGATTCCAGGTCAGGTCAACTTGAAAAAATAATTTTCCTTTATTGACTTGGGTCCTCTTACGTCACTTTGCAAAATAAGACGTTTTCTACAGGATAAACCTTACAAAACACATTCAGATAATTTAAGTCCACATACCGCAAATTCTTAGTTCAGTTGCTTAGTAAAATAAACAAAATAACAATAAATTATATGATGATGTCCGATTTTAACCCACGAAGCAAAAACGACAGGGTGTTATAAGTTTGACGTGACTGTGTTTGTTTCTGTCTATGGCATCGCAGCTCTCGAACAAATGAACCGATTTTGATTTTTTGTTTGAAAGATGAATAAAGCAGTGTTCTTAGCTATGTTTGATAAAAATCGATACAAGATGGTCACCGTCACAAATTATGGATTCTCCATCATCATGTTTTAAGAAAACTCCCACAATATGGTTATCATTTATAAGGGCTTATCTAGCAAAATATATTCATAATGACAAATTCCAAATTCAAGATGGCCGCCGCCAGAAAAGAAGAATTTCCTCATTTTTTGTCACAACTGTCAATTTATGGGTATCAAATAAAAGGGTTTTTTTCATACTTTTTTGTGTTGGGGCTTTTTTAGACTTTCAATTTAATAGTTATTTACTAAAATGATAAAAGGAATATTCAAATAACAATATTACGTAATTAAAAACATGCAGTCAACATCACTTACCACCACCAACTCTTAGTACATTTTAAAGTACATAGTAGTCTGGTCTCCGACATCTCCCTTACAAAAACTAACGGACCAGACGTAAAAAGTTATATTATTTAAATAAATGATTTCTCTTACGAATTCCTGGTTCGTTATACAATTTTTTTGTAACTACTACAAAAATTTGGTAAAGTTTTTTTGCGAATCCCAGGGTTGATTCCTTGGTCTACACGCACATGATTTGAATTTTGTTTTTTTTTTCTTTGCCGTGGTCAAGTAAAAATGATTGTTTCCTTTTATTTCAGGTACTACACCTTCACGTGTTTGATTACGACCGATTTTCGCGGGATGACTCAATTGGAGAAGTGTTCCTGCCACTTTGCCAGGTATTTTTATTCTTATTTTATTGATTCCAGTTACAGTTTTCGCTGCAAAAATTTCGCTTAAATCCCGTTTTCCGTATCTCGTATAAAAAACAGTGACCAACATGTTTGTCTGAATCTGAACTAGTCTCATCTAATAGGGATTAGCAGGCCTAGCATGCATGCACCATGCGACTAAATTTTATCACGCTCTTAACAAACGTCAAAATCGATTCAAGTCAGTGCGTCAGCTGCTGATTGGCTGAAAATGCGAGTGCGGTGCGCTATTAGCCAATCAACAGTATCGAAACTTTTGTCGATGAATTTGACATATTGCGCATGCTATACCTGATTGACTGGCTAATCAACTGATTTACCTTTATTTTATTTTAACTTATTTTGTTTCTGTAACACAAGTGCTTAAGCTACTTACCACAGAGTCAGAGCAATGTATGTGATGTTGTCCAATATTTATTTATTTTGTTAGAATACACCTACATCGGTATTTATTCAGCCAAATAAGGTAATCAACGCTTATGGCACCTGACACCCAATTTCACGGTGCTAGCATACTCAGGAAGAAATATGATAGAAAAATTAATATTAATGACGCAGGCTTGACAGGTTTTTGGCGCTTTTTAAGGTAGGTGTATTTGCTTAGATTGGAATAGAGTGGTGACAATTTCGCTGAAACGGACTATAATTTGGTGGGCTTTGGCGTCGCGGCATCTTTGAGGTCCCAGTCGATCCCCGGTCGAGTCAATATGGGAAACGAGCTTATCCATATTGTCTCAGTTCTGGGTGTTGTGGTACCGTCGTTGTTTCTGATTTCTGTAACACAAGTGCTTAAGCTACTTAACCAAGAATAAGGGTAATGTATGTGATGTTGTTCAATATTTATAAAAAATTGTGGTAGGTACCATATTGAAAGAAACAGCAAGAATAGAATGTAATAGAAAATATCTACAGAAGGTTTACAAAAGTATCAGAACAAATTTAATATTCTACTGACACAAGATACTGTCTTCCAAATAATAAATGTATCACTTTATTTAATTCTTTAATCAAATATAGGTAAACAAGGACATATATTTATCAGAATTTAAGTAAGATTTTCTAGATCCATTCCTTTATATCATTTAAGTAACCTTACATTTATTTTGTCCCTTTTTTAACTATTTTTTTTATTAGACGAGAAAAAAAAACCTTTACTATCAAATATGCTCACACGTACGTCAACATACAGAAATAGATAGGTAAAAAGCTTCAATTAACACATAGGAATGAAGTAGGTAGAGATCGAAAGCAATTCACTAAATCATTATTTGAAAATGAATCGAAAGATGGGCCAATAAGGTCCAAGTCTAGCAAAATGTATTATATTGTTTAACTAATACAATTAATAGGATTAACTAAAGATGCGCCTTGTTTTCGTTTCAATTAATAAGCAAACACATTTTGACAGCACATACCTACATTTATTTTATGTTAGGTTAGAAGTAAAATTTATAAAAGCAGAATTGGCTACTTGACAGTTTTTGTAAAATGTGCGCCCGTTCATTTTATATCCCAAGCAATTCGATTTATCTGGAAAAAATGTAAATAACCCGAGAAAAATTAAATTTTGTGTAACACATTTAAAAAGCGCGCGAAAACGCCAAGTCGACGTGACTGTTGCAATTATGACGTCAACGTTTTAGACATCGAACCGATACGCATAGGAACAACTTAATTTAGATAAATAAAGTGATTCTACTTCCGGTTCGAAACTTATATCTACCGAGAAGACACCGGTAAGAAACTCAGCAGATTACAGTAGCAGTATCTAACTTATTGCTATGTGTAGGTCGATAAGTAGCTAAAGCATTGACCCAGCGAATACAGGAAAGTTCATTTTCCATATTTACCCAACCGCGAAACGAATCCAGGACCTTAAGATTAGGTAGGTACGTGACATCCGGCCCGCTCGATGAGCTATGAACGTAGAAGTTCAGTAGGAATGGTCACCCATCAAGCCGGTCAAGCTACGGAACCCAAAACAAGTTTAGTGATGATGAAATTTCTAAAGTACCAGGAAAACAGAAGTACAGGAGCAAAAGCGGCCGTTGAAATAATTCATTAACCGTTTAGCGCCTACAGCGAGTTACTGAGCAAAGTTTTACTATTACTGTGATCTGCTAAGGATGGCGACGCGCTGCAAAATACGTTATATTTTCTTCTTTCTCTAAAAGCCAAAGGACACTTTTTAAGATATCGCACACCCCTTTTTTCGAGGGAAAAATGCCTACCGTACCGTCACTCTTCGTGGGAAACGAAAAGTGGTGGGTCGGGCTCGCATTAATCGGCTCGTTTTGTGAAAATTTTAACTAAATTCTTCAATTACTTGTCTAAGCCCTGACGGTTTAGACAAGTAATTGAAGAATTGAAAATTTTAATAAAATAAATTGTTATAAATTTAACCCTGGAACGTATCTCCTACAATGCCATAGAAATAGCCATTCCATGATCACTGTTTCCGTATTCGCGGCATATTGGTGGAACATAACCCTCGCGAATGAGGAGCTTTTACTGTATTTCTTTTTTGGGAGTAGACTAGCTGAAAACAATAGATTACAAAAACACACATACTTAGTTACGAAAAATAAGAATGAACGTTACAAAAATGGGATACCTAGTTGAAAATAATTTTGTAGTCAACCCTGAACCAGACTCAAGCATCTCATTTATATTCTTTAATTACACTTCCCTTTCATTGTCCTAAGACACCTACAAGCCTTTTTAATTTTATGTCGTTCTAATTAAAAGCAGACGGTTTGACTAGAATTAGCCCGCGCTCTGTCTTTAACTAGAAAAAATGTTTGCTTTTAATTTTATCGCTGGCTCAAAATTTCTTTTTTTACAAATTAGTAGGTTCAATTGAACTCAAATTGCTTAAAAGCGGTAATAATATTACATTAACACTAGTGACCCGCCGCTGCACGCATACTTTTCCCGTTTTACCCCACATTTTTTAACTGAATCTTTGCTTCTATTGGTTTAAACATTATTTTATATAGCCTAAAGCCTACCCCGATAAATACACTATTCATTACAAAAACAATTTTAGATTATTTTCTAATTGTGTTCCAACCAACGAACAAACTTTTTAAAAGTTACAATAGATTTTGTAAATTCACAGTTTCATGCAAAATGCAATCAAAATTTATCCCACGTCATGACATACGTATAATACCTACGTGTCTGTATATCAAAACAAATATAGTCTAATTTTACATAAGATACATAATTTAATTTATTTACTAGTATTGTACCTAATTCTTTAGTTTTATCAAGCCATGGCACTCTCATGTGACAGGTTTTGCATAGTTTTTAGGAAATAAACGCATTTTTTTAATTATAATCTTACGTGACCAAGGAATTGAAACAGTTTTGATGTAATGTCGCGTGCACTGCACTGAGTGAAACAAGGTTTTAAGCCTTGTTTTACCGGCGCCATTTTAGACTAGCAAGACGCAGTTGTATGCTTATTTGGAGTTAAATCTAAATAAAATAAATAAATGCGCCAGACAATCACACCAATCACCTGGTCTCAAACTAAGGATTTCCCTTGTATTATGAATACCAGACGATGAATACTAACTGGGGGCGTCATACCAGTACACCCAGACCCAAGTCAAATTAGAAAATATCGTTTTCCAAATTGACTGGACCGGGAATCGAACTCGGGACCTATCGCGCTTTGGCCGCCTACTTTAGCCACTGCGCCACCGAGGTCGTCAAAGTCAAAGGTATTAATGTGTAAGTATGAGATTTCTTATGATGGATTCTCGGTGTTCCAGGTGGATCTGAGTGAGAAGCCATCATTCTGGAAGGCGTTGAAGCCACCAGCTAAGGACAAGTGTGGGGAGCTGCTGACCTCATTGTGCTACCACCCCAGCAACAGCGTGCTCACCCTGACCCTGCTGAAGGCGAGGAACTTGAAAGCGAAGGACATTAACGGGAAATCTGGTGAGTTAGACAGTTTTAATACATTGGACAGGCATGTCAATGCACTGTAAAAAAAAATCGATCTCCGAATCAATTTTTATATAACTTCGACACACACACGCGACTTTGTTCGCGTGGACTACAGAGTTTTCCCAGTTTTTATCCTCTTACCCCCGTTCCCGTGGGAATATTGCAATATCCTGTTGCAACTAAGCTTTAAGTTTACTAAGCATTAAAACGGTTTAGAAGTTTCATACAAAAGGATTTTCCCGCTAATTCCCGTTCCTGTGGGAATTTCGGGAATTCCTTTCATAGTGCACCTCTACTGTACCTAAGCTAACGTCGATCCAAATATCAAGTGCCTACGTTTAGCCGTTTAGGCTGTGCGTTGATGTCAGTCAGTCAGTCAGTTTCTCATTTTATATATTAAGACTAGCGGACCCGACAGACTTCGGCCTCTCAAAAATATTTGTATTGTGACTTGGCTGTTTGTACTGGAAAAAGAAAAGGGCAGTCTATCGAACTTTCTCGCCATTCGATTTTTTCTCGTCGTAAAAACAACTTGGACTTCAACGAACATTTAAAAAAAATAATGGTCAAAATTGTTCTTAGCGTTATCGAGTTATGCGCTTACCAACACATTTTGCGATTCATTTTTATATAATAGAAGCTTTATATAACATAGATATTCAAAAGTGTCTGACACTTATGATATAACTTTAAAATAATATTCTACATGATATAAATAAAAATCAGCCATGTGAATATATTATGTTAAATCGATATTTTCAAGCCGAGCCTTCTAAAATGACAATTAAAAATTAGTTTACCTTGTGTTATTGGACCGTTCGTCGAAAATTCACAAACACAAATTGAATTTTATATAAATATAGCAAAATATAGATTCTTCGTACGGTTTAAACGAATAAATGACGGGAACACACCCCTTCACTGAAATTGGATGCGATGAATCATCGTCAATTTTTATTTATTTATCAAAGAAAGCAATTCGCTTTTATTGTAGGAGAATCATTGTTTTATAGTCGAGTCATCATCGCTAATTATATTGGAGAATGTGACAAAACACTCGTCTCGTTTTCCAATTGAAATAATTTCCGGACTTTCGACGCGCGACGTGCGGGCGCAAAAGTTTCCCCTCATTTAAACTTTAATTAAGTCACAACTTTTAATTTTACGTCGAATATTCCCAAGGACGGTGTGGAAACTTTCCTGGGAATGTCCTTTTTTTAGGGTTCCGTAACCAAATGGCGATAAACGGAACCTTTAGCTTAAGCCTTAAGGCTTCATCATATTTGTCTATCCGTCCGTTGTCACAGCCACTTTATTTTGAAATTGTAACACCTATTTTCTTGAAACTTGGTATGTAGATTTATTCTGTGAACCGTATTGACGAGCCAAGAGGCAAGCGTGCCGGACTTTGGCGTCGCGCCATCTCTGAGGTTTCGGGTTCGATCCCCGGTCGGGTCAATATGGGAAACGAACTTTTCCATATTGTCTCGGGTCTGGGTGTTGTGGTACCTTCGTTGTTTCTGATTTCTGTTGCACAAGTGCTTTAGCTACTTACCACAGAATCAGAGCAATGTATGTGATGTTGTCCAATATTTATTTATTTATATTAAGTTTTTTCACAAAAATATCAAAAATAGCAACAAATTAGGGGTTTGAAGAAATGGATAGGTCTTAACAAAATAATAATAATAAATGCGCCAGACAATCACACCAATCACCTGGTCTCAAACTAAGGTTTTCCCTTGTTATATGAGTACCAGACTACGGATACTAACTGGGGGCGTCATCCCAACACACCCTTTTTTTGACCTGACTGGGAATCGAACCCGGGACCTTACGCGCTTTGGCCGCCTACCTTAGCCACTACGCCACCGAGGTTGCCAAAATAATATTGAAGTTCCTAACATATTTTTTTTGCTAAATTGAACAGTGTGCACGAGAGACCTTTCGAAAGTAGTAAAATGTGTGCCCCAGTAACTTCAATAATAAAATAATGATAAAACTATAAAAAAGTAAATGATATACATTAATGGCAATCATGGCGCGCATGGGCAAACCTCCACCGAATGATTTAAACGAGATCCAGTAAGTTACGAAACTTTTAAATTATGTTACTTGCGTACGTAACCCTTTATGGGCGAATCCGACTCCCACTTGGCCAGTTTCTCAAGGTTACAGCCGTTTGTAACGAGACTACAAATTCTTCGGATTTTTCCATTAGTCGCACTAATTGTTTTTGTTTTGACGTACGGCTTTTAATTAGGTTAGAATTGTTTATTTTTGAAGTTTTCTTCTATTTAGAAAGTTAACGAGAAGGTATTTTGTAAGACGTATTTTTTAAATGGAAGGTATGTGGGAAAAGCTAGGTCTTTCTGATTTTTTCTTCACATTGCACTTCAAGATTGACCTCATCCCACCTGATGTTAAGTGGTAATAAGGTCCTAGCTTGAGGGCGACAAGTACAGCATCATAAAGCTGTTACTGTTGTATTCCTGCGTGTGAGTAAGATTTCGAGAGCTCCTGAGGGGTGCTACATTAGTAAAAGGAGCCAAGCCCGTAAGGGCGACCAGTCCAGTAACAGATATATTATGCTGTACTTGTCATCCTTAAGCTAGGACCTCATTACCACTTAAGAGGCGGGATGAGGTCATTCTTGAAGTGCAGTATAAAAAAGTATACTGCGTACCTACTACTGAATTATTCAGAAAGAAACTTGAAACTCTTCAAATTAATAATAGAAAATGAATACTAAATTCTGGATTCAGCGACAGGATTCCATTAATTTTTTTTCCAAGACAGAATTTCTTTCGAACATCTTTTAGAACTCAAGTGCTGGATAATTTTACGTCATTCCATAAATCAAAATGGTGGAGAAATGAGCTTAATTACAGAAACTCTCATTTTCCGAGGAAAAACTGTAATTTGAATTATTACCACTTTCAGAGTAGCTAGGGGGTAAAAAATACGGCCAAGCGCGAGCCGGACTTGTACACGAATGGTTCCGCACTAAGACTGTGTATCAAACAGTAAATTTACCAATAGTTAAAAACCGCGTTTATTCGACTTACCAATAGTTAATGAATGCCCGATCCAATATTTTACGGTTCGTAGTGTGTCAAAAATAACTAACCGGTTTTCTACGAGTCATTAATTCTAATTTCAAATTTACTTTCCATATCAGCTGTCTGTCGGTCGTTTTTAGCTTACGCCTCGTATAATTTATTACCATCCGTAGCTAGAACGGATCGTTTTTCAAATATAAGAACCGAGCATTAGTGACACATCCTGGTGACAGATGGACAGACGGACGGACAAACGGACGGACAGACAGGAAAGTCTTAATAATAGGGACCCGTTTTTATCATTTGGTTACGGAACACTAAAAAGAGATATTGGATTATGCAACAAGCTTTGTAGTGCTGCCTTAGGGTCGGTAAACTATCGACAACTCTATCATAAAAACATTTTGATGATGATGAGATGGATGGATGTTGGTTCTGTGTCTGGGTGTTTATACATGTATTGAAGTATGTTTAAGAGAGGCAGGACAAAGCGATTTATCGCTCGAACTGGAGCAGCCCGGCTGGTGAAATATTTTCACCTTACAGGCGACCGCAGCCAAATAACAATCACTCCGATGTTGTTGTGTTCCTGCGTGTGCGTAAGGTTTCCAGAGCTCTTGGGGGGTGCTACATTAGTAGCAGGGGTCAAGCCTTCAAGGTAAGGGCGACAAGTCTAGTAACAAATGTATTATGCTGTACTTGTCACCCTTAAGCTAGAACCTCATTACCACTTAACATCAGGTGGGATGAGGTCAATCTTGAAGTGTAATATAAAAAAAAATAAAAACAAAATATACAGCGAATTGAGAACCTCGTCCTTTTTTTGAAGTCGGTTAAAAATCAGCATAACATACAAAGAGTCTTATCAAATTATTTATCGATAGACGACTTACAATTAGCAGCACTATAGCTAATTATATATTCTTTGAGCTAACTAATGTCAGCCGCGGCCATTATTGAAAAAGTTCAGTCGAAAAAAAAAACTTCAAACGAATTTAATCCGTTGTATGCAAGCACACATGTAAATATAATAATAATAATAATAATTTATTTATTTGCCTCAAACGTGGTACAGTAAGGATCTTACAAGTAAAATTGTTTCACACATTTCACCAGAATCTGGCATGCAAACTTAATTTGTAGGTACAATATTTACATACACATTCATTCATAAATGGAATGAAATTATCAATGATATAAACATTTTTGGGAGAATTCTAAATATTCTCTAACAGAGTAGAAGGAGTTTTGAACTAACCAGACCTTTAGTTTTCTTTTAAATGGCTCAATAGGTAGACACTTAATGTCATCAATTAAACTGTTGTATATTTTTACGGCCATTTGATAGCTATTTCTACTAATAAATCAGTTGTTGCTGATTTAAGCATTAATCTGTTAGGGTTTTACCTAGTTTTACAGTTATATGTCTGTATTCATCAGTTACTGCTGTGTATGCTTTTTATGGATTACTGTCAAGTCTATTTAAGTTAAGTTAAGTATATGGATATGACGACCTCCGTAGCCGGGAGGCGAGCGGGCCTGACTTTGCCGAGCGCCATCTCTGAGGTTCCGGGTTCGACCCTCGGTCGGGTCAATATGAGAAATTAACTTTTCCATATTGTCTCGGGTCTGAGTGTTGTGTTACCGTCGTTGTTTCTGATTTCTTTAACACAAGTGCTTAAGCTACTTACCACAGAATCAGAGCAATATATGTGATGTTGTCCAATATTTATTTATGCATCTGACAGTAATCTGTCTGAGTACCTTATAATAAAATAAATAAATAAGTTACTATTGACTCTTTATAATATGAAAGGATTTCCGGCACTTGATTAGTTACCATTTCATAAACTAGACTTAACCGGTATTAACCTAGTTTTTTTATATAAAACTACTGTATAAATACTTGATTGATTTTTAAATACACTTACTTTTTATATAAAACTACTGTATAAATACTTGATTGATTTTTAAATACACTTACTTTTTATATAAAACTACTGTATAAATACTTGATTGATTTTTAAATACACTTACTTTTTATATAAAACTACTGTATAAATACTTGATTGATTTTTAAATACACTTACTTTTTATATAAAACTACTGTATAAATACTTGATTGATTTTTAAATACACTTACTTTTTATATAAAACTACTATATAAATACTTGATTGATTTTTAAATACACTTACTTTTTATATAAAACTACTGTATAAATACTTGATTGATTTTTAAATACACTTACTGTTTATATAAAACTACTGTATAAATACTTGATTGATTTTTAAATACACTTACTTTTTATATAAAACTACTGTATAAATACTTGATTGATATTTAAATACAATTACTTTTATACAGTCTAGTTTAACTATTGTACTATATTTAAGTACAAAATTGTATGAATCTCAAATAATGATAACTGTGATAAATTTAAAGTCGAGGTAAAAGTAAGAAATTTATTAAATTTAAAGACCCAAATTTGTATGTTTTATAATGTAATAAATTTCTAACCAACGTGACGCGATATTTTTATATAAAGTTAATGTATTAATTGTGACACGCGTGTTTTTTAATAAGTTAAGTCTGATTTTGAAAGTTTTCTTTTTTTACATACTTAGTGAACAAGATAAATTTATGCACAGGCCTTTTTATCATTTTGTGCGACAAAAATAATGACTCGGCCACAAGCCGCCCAAGCCCATACAAACGAGAATAAATATTCTAAAATTGTTCCCATGTAAAAGTAACTGTTTTTAAAATTTATTGTTCAATCATAAATGTGATGTAAAAGCTTTATCCTAGCGTTAAAAACCATTTACATATTACACGGACAATTAACTATGCGAAAATTAGGATTACTCTCAAAAAATTGAAGTGAAAACTTCAAAGCAATTCGTTAAAATCAAGGTTTGTGAGATTCACAAATTGACGGCTTAAACTTTCAATGGCCAATCGAACTTCGGCGATCGGTCGAAAGTTGGCGAAACTTTAAGCTTTATAAGACTTTCGAGAAGTAAATGGCTTGGCAGATGCGGGCTGGACTAAGAAGTTAGTCTTTTTTCTGTCGGACAATCTTTTAAGACTGTGGTAATTATAAATTGTAAAAGAAAAAAAAATATCAAGTACGAGTGGGATTTGCGCACCCAGCAATTTTATCCATAGTAATATTATAAATGCGAAAGTAACAGAAAGTATCAAAAAGTCTGTTCAGTTTTCACGCCTAAACCACTAAACTGGGCGTCTACTCTTGAAAACGAAACGAAAGGTTTCGTTTTTGAAGATTGATCAAAAGTTAGGGAATTAAAACGTGATTTTTGATTTGTATAAATAATATTTTGTTTTTTGATAACGCTTTATTCGCATTCAAAGTGTGTTAGTTGCGTTAATGAGCAATAAAAAATACTAAACGTCATCGGATCCGACATATTTCGTTTTCAAGAGTAGACGCCCTGATTTTGATGAAATACGTTAAACCTTTAGAACGGACATAGGCTTTTTGTTTCGAAAATAAGCCCCCCCCCCTTAGGTGAGGTTAATACCGCATGTGACAGTTTAAATGGGAAAATGTTTATTTTTAAGTTAGAGATATGAAATTTGGCACAAACATGGCTTGATTCTTGGATTAAAATATGGACTTTTTGTTTCGAATATAAGGAGAGATAGGGTTATAAAATAAACTATAACATTTTTGTTTGTACATAATCGTTTATCTTCTTTTCACTGCTGTCAAAAAACTGTCAGGATTAAAAATAATTTGAAAAGCAAGGAAAAAGTCGGAATATGGTGTCTTTATACAGGGCGCCATTTTTTAATTTTGGTTACTGTACATTTTTGAATTTTAGTTCGGTACCTACTCTTGGTTCATCTGGCGAGTTGTAGATTCAGTAATACCGCTCCAATCCATGTGACACATGGAATTAAAACGAAGGTCTGGCCAGTCGATTTAAAATCAATTTTTTAGAGTAAAATAATTTGAGAGAGGTTAGCGATTTATCGCTCGAACTGGAGCAGCCCGACTGGTGAAATACCGCCACCTTACAGAATACCGCACCAAATAACAATCACTTCCGTGTTGTTGTGTTCCTGCGTGTGAGTAAGGTTTCTAAAGCTCCTGGGGGTAGCAACATTAGTAGGGATAAGGGCGACAAATCCAGTAATAGCTTTATTGTGCTGTACTGGTCGCCCTTAAGCTAGGACCTGAGGGTGCTAAGCTTATCTTATATTGAACTTCAAGATTGACTGTACTAATGTGCAATTCATTTTTCTTACGATAAATGGTAATCAAAAATGTTCTGTATATTAGATAATTTGACATGTTTGAAATTTTGTGATTAATCGAAAATCGATCTTTGAATCCACAATTTAATGAACAATCGATTGAAATGTGTTCGAATCGAATCGATTTTTTTACAGTGAATCAATAGGCCAAAGATTTCCCTGACTTTTACTATTTTTGCTTCCAGACCCCTACGTGAAAGTGTGGCTCCAGTTCGGCGACAAGCGCATTGAAAAACGCAAGACGGCCATCTTTAAATGCACTTTGAACCCTGTCTTCAACGACTCGTTCTCTTTCAACGTGCCGTGGGAGAAGATCAGGGAGTGTTCTCTCGACGTGCAGGTCATGGACTTCGACAACATCGGCCGGAACGAGCTGATTGGTCGGATACTGCTAGCAGGTAAACTTTATACTTACTGGTTCATGTTTTAATTGGCTAGAATTATTAGCAGTATGATCAGAAGGTTGCGGAAGAGTATACAGCGCTCTGTACGCGAGATAAGCATTATCATTTACTTCCTAAGCTATTGTTTCCTTCAATCTTGTTACTCTCATAGCTAATTTCGTAATTCCTTACTTTCCTACTTTAGTTTCATCCATTCTTTCTTTTGTAATGACTTCATCAATAGTTATTGCTTTAGTTACATCCTGAGGTACTTTCTTAGCTGATTCTTGATTGCTCTCTTAGTTACTTTTAAAGTTGCTCTCTGAGATACTTTCAATTGACTACCCTTCTAGAAAGAAAGAAAGAAAATACATTTATTGACCATCACAAAAAACTGTCTTCTACTCCCTTCGTTACATATTTCTGTAATTTCTTCTTCAGATTTATCTAAGATAATGTAAGCATTTTTTATTTCCGTTGTCCTTCATTACTTCACTTATTATCTTGCCGCCCAGCCCACCATCTTCAAACGCACCCTGAACCCAGTTTTCAATGATTCGTTCTCGTTGCAGTAGAGAATACAAAAGGTGCCCTCACACCATCGGCAACACTATAAAGCACTATAAAAATCATAAAAATCGACCAAGCAAGTGTTATCCATATTCTTTCATCCTTACTTACATACTTACTTCCTAAGGTACTACGAACTTGCATCATTCTCCAACAGTTGGATTTGAAGGTTTTTAATAAGTGTTTTTAAACATATATTCTTCTCTTTCTTCCAGGCAAGAACGGCTCCGGAGCGACAGAGACGAAGCACTGGCAAGATATGATCACGAAGCCGCGGCAGACCATTGTGCAGTGGCACCGCCTTAAGCCCGAGTAAAAGCGAGGAGGTGTAGTGGCGCCTTTATTGTAATGTAATTATCACAACTAAAGGTGTAAACAACTGTATCTTCGTACCTGAGTAACAGATTTGACAGTTTTGACAGCTGTTAAATAGTGGGAAGAGGGTGCAAATTCCACTTTTTTTCTACTTTCTCTCTTTTAAGAGAGGCAGGGCAAAGCGATTTATCGCTCGAACTGGAGCAGCCCGACTGGTGAAATACCTTACAGAAGACCGCAGCCAAATAACAATCACTCCGGTGTTGTTGTGTTCCTGCTTGTGAGTAAGGTTTCCAAAGCTCTTGTAGCACAGAGGCCAAGTCTTCAAGGTAAGGGCGACAAGTCTAGTAACAGTTTTACTATGCTATACTTTTCGCCCTTAAGCTAGGAACTCATTACCACTTAACATCAGGTGGGATGAGGTCAATCTTGAATTATAAAAAAATTGAGGTCAGCACTACGGCCTCTTTTTATGAGTCGCCCCCCCCCCCCTCGTAACCCCTCTAACAACGACTACAGAACATCAATTAAGCTGATAATTTACTTTACTTTTGACGTGACAACGTCTAATAACTCGATAACTCGATACTACGGGCTGAATGTACGAAAAAAATTACATCATTGTCCCGTTACGCTCATTGTCGCGTTCCGCAAGCGAGAGCGTGGCACAAACGAGAGAGAGGCATGATCGGCTCAGCGTTGTCACGTCAAACTACCGTCCAGAAACTGGCATTATAGACAACCTTTTTTTTTTTCAGAAAAGTTATGACGGTAGAATTAAAATGAACGGAGGTCCTACACCAGCGACTTACGGTGAAACAAACTTTGGAGGATACGGAAGTCACCAACGTGCTGTCATGGCGCCATCTGTTCAGCTTTACGTGTGATTCCCTTATTATTGTTATTTAAAAAAAAGTTAAGAAAAATAACAAAAAAGTTTTAACAAACGTCATAAGACTGAGCGGTTGACAGAAAAAATATAAAAAGGCAAAGGCAAAAAAAATGAGAATCTCCACTCTTAACTCTGGAACGTTCGATTTCTAATCCACTGTTTCAGTAACATTTTTTTTACTTAAAAAAAAATTATTTAAAAAATTTATACATAATATTTTTTAAGTGGATTAAAAATCCTTTCAATTTCGACAATGCGCACTTTTCATTATATTTGTTTAATGTTTTATTAACTTTCAGTGCCATTCCTAGAACAGTCAATTTCTATTTTTGTTATAAATTCCGTGACTGAATTGCGTTTTTTTAATGTTATATTTTAAATTAAAATCACTTATATAAAAACGTGTACTTTATACATGATTTGTACTGCGCACTAAACTTCAACTTGTAAAATCATCCTATTACCTATTTACAATTTTAGGAAAACCTTCTTCAATCTGTAAAGTAGCTACATACCTTGTAGAAGAATCTTTACTCTGAAACTGTATCTTTTCCAAAATGTGAGAAAATTGAATTTTTGCATAAAAAATATATATTTCCATTAAATTACGTAAAATTGTTTTCTTTCCATATTTTTTTTATTTAAGTGAAATGTCAATTTGGTTTTCAAATTACCTTTTTAAATCGCATTTATGGTGTATCTTTAAATCATGTCGAAATTCGTATTCAATTTTGAATAACTAACAAATCTGCAACAAAAATTCAATTGCACTCATTTCTCTAACTGACAGTCTAAACCAATAATATTGACGTTTTTAAAAGTTGAATGATCAATGTTAAGAGTTTTAATAAGAAAAATTGTTAGGTTTAATATTAATTGTTAAATTGTAGAAAATATACGAAAAATATGGTCGAGTTCACATCGCACAAAGAGTGTAGTGTTTACTTTTAAAATTAATCAGCATTTTATGTAATTTTGATGACAATCAATATTTTTCGAAATATTGAATAGAATTATAGTTTTAACATAATATTTTTGGTTACTCAAAAACATCGTAATAACAATAAAAAAAAACTGCCAAATTGTTATCTTAAAGATGAATGATGTTCATCAAAAGATATGCGATTACATGATAAAAAAGGTGTCAAAAATACATTTCGCTATTATTTGAAAATTGTATGTTTAAAATCGTAAGAGATACATTCTAAATTGATTGTTAAAAAATTAAAATGTAAGGAATGTGTATATGGTCGGTCAATTTTAGGCGAGAAAGTGGGGTTTATTATATAAAAACGTTTTTCATGAACGATTTTCTTTTCACGATACAAACATTGGCGTTTTTTCCGTTATTTAAAGTGATTAAACAGTCATGATTCTGCGAATGTAGAGAAATTAGTTACTCATTTTCATCATCGCCGAATCATGACTGTGAAACTAGCATAGTTTTTTGTTGACCAATGATAATAAAAATTAAATTAGTAATCATAACGCTTGTTGTTATAATGTTAAAAAGCTTACATTCCATAATTAGTAGATCATTTGATGTTAACGAAAAATGACATTGGAATCCCAAAAAATATTGTATACATTTATAAAAGTTTTATAGAGGGACGTAGCGTATTATATAGATGTACTAAAATATTACGTAGCTTGTTGTAATAGATGTTAGAATTGATGTTTACAAACATTAGTTGCAAAGAGGTCTGTTATAACAAATAATGTTCAATGAATGTGTCAGGACAGGTTTTAATCATATTTTTTTTAATATAACAGAGCTTTGAAAAACCGATTTTAGACTTGCCAACAATATTTAAGATAACTCTGTAGTATTTTAAAATACTAAAAGATATCTTTAGATATAGTTATACATAATTTTAACATAAAATTGGCAACATCGATATTTGGTACCATTTGTATTGTTTATTTTTTAATATTTTTTTGATCCGTTTTTAGTCCGTTTCCAATAAAATGGGCAAATTCCTTCAGATTAATATATATTCTAGATCTATTTAGGTAATTTGCTATGTACGTATGCTTATGTCCGCTTGGCTTGAAATCAGATACTAAGAATTCTGTCGTAAGAAACAAACTTATTTTTACCTGATCCAAAAAGGTTATATTTTGGAATATCACAATCAATTTAATTACGGCAATTTATATGCTAAACTTGTTAAGAGCACGAATTTAATTCATACAAAATTATAAGAGTACATTTGTTACCTCGTTGTAGGTAAACATATTTTGTTTAATTTAAACTTTCACGCCATATTTGAATATGGATTAATTAAAATCACTACAAATTCGTAAGCATTGGTATGCAAAAAAAAAGAAACTAAATTGGTTTATTAAAAAATAGCGAAAGTTGGGAAAGTACTAGATCAGTGCAAATTCCGTAACATGTATCGATGTTAACGATTTCTTGTGAAATTATTTAGACGACAAATTTTGTTTCGCCTAAACGCATTCAACTGATTAGCTTAGTTTTAAAATTTCAATTAATCTACAATCAAGATCTGTATGTACAATACCTTATAATATTTATTACTTTGATGACATATTTTGTATGCATCTGAGGTGCGTTGCAGTAAAATAAAAATACGGGCTTTCTGAGTATAAAATAGGTATGTACCTATATGTATGCATATGTATGCACGTAGGTTAATTTTTTTTTTCATATTCTTGAATATTATAAAAATTATGTGCCTTTTAGTGAAATAAATTTTAATTTTAAAGGCAAAAAATTTTGGCTCTGTGACAAAGTTTGGGTGAATTTGACTTAATAAATTACTAACAATGACAATTTCATATATTAAAACTATTGATTCTATAAAATTCATTTAATGTTCATATTATTTTAAAGCATTATTGCATAAAAATTAAATATTAAATAATTTACAAACAGAATTTAAAAAGTAATGAGGTTCTAAATTACAGGATATTGCTTTATAAATGAAAAAAAAAACTAAGCTTTTCAAATGAAACGATGTTTGCTTAAATTTTAGGTGAAAAGGAATTTCTAAGTCGTCAAAGAACAGATTGGCTTTAGAGCCTGTAGGAAGAATCCAAAATATTGATTCTAGTTAAAATAATAAAAAAAACTATATTTTTTACTCTCGTGTTTTAAAGCATAAACAAAAAATATCAATTTACAATTATGGACGAAACCTCTTGAAATGTGCTTAATTAGTTTATTTTTGCTATGCATTTTAAAATTATTTTAAATAAATGTTATGATGCTGATGCTTTTAGTGGAAAAATACTATGATTTTCGCAATTTTAAATCAATCGAGGCATATCCTGATGTTTTAGGAGAGTTTTAAATATTAAAAATATTGTAAGTATAATTGAAAGGTCAAAATGAGAGGAATTATTAAATAAATGTACATAATAAATAGATATATTACATGCTGTTGTTGTGCAAATTTCAGCTCTGTATTATTTTTAATGTATTTTTTCTGGAACTGTAAAATTCCATACTTATTATTCTTCCGAAATACTACCTCTCTTGCTTGTTACCTTATTAAACAAAACAGTATTTAACAATGTAAAATAATTAAATATGTATGTACATGAAATAGAAAAAAACATTATTTTATAAACTCACGTAAAGAGATTTTAGTTAAATGTATTTTTAAACATTCTGTTTTAAAAACATTGTGATGTACAACAATTCAACATATCAAAACTCATTTTAATTTATGAAATGCAATCAATAAATAAATAATATATATTTTCATGAAATTTTGTCCTACTTACAAAGATACTATATTTTTTGCAATACATAATTTATTTTTAAATAAATGTACGGGTAGACAAAAATATACATTTATATTCAAAATAACTGATTTGCATTATATTATCGAGACTTCAATCATTTCAATACTCAAAGAATGTAATTCAATAATCATTAATATTTATATTTGCACTGAAAATATATTTACGCATCTAAATAAAATCAACTATTCTTTAATTTATGAGTAAATCCGAATTTCAATATAATTTTTTCATAATTTTGAACAAAAAACATTATTTTTATTAATTTTATATGGATTACTTTTTTTATTTTTCAAAAACCAAAACCCGCTATAATTAACGATATATCTAGTGGAGATCTGTTTTTTTAATGTTGCTTTGAATAAAATGTTTTACATTATTAATGTACTCCTAATACTAATGTGTAATAAAAACATGGAATTAATTTAATTTCTAACTTTGTGCGCTTCTGCGAATAGCCATTTTGAATTTGACAGCTTAATAGTCGTTTGAAAATTTATGGTGGCTCTTTTACCTAATTTCCAACCGTAAAATTACAATTTTAATTCATAAAAATAAATTTACCGTATTACCAAAAATTTAAACATTTAAAATAATTTAACGGGTCAAAACGCGACACCATTTTTATTTAGTAGTTAATACGAACTACTTACTGCCCGACGTTTCGGTTAGGTTGCACCAACCGTGGTCACGAGCTGACTGGTCTTGCTCGCCTTCGTCAGTTCGGGGGAGCTTGCAAATCCACCCTGACGTTCTCACATAACAAAATGTTATTGAAGTCACTTCGACACACTACACTGACAATTTTATCAAAAAGAAAATCATTACATCTCGATATTTTTTTTATTTTTAGTCCCCTTTTTTTTAAATTGACTGGAGGACCTCTGTCAATTTATATAAGCAAATTAAATACAAGTATATTTTACATTTTCATTTCCATTTAATGTGTATACATTTTATAAAATTAATTTTAAAAATGGTTGTCAATTAGGTAAAAGTTTCGCAGCTCAAGCAATGTATTGATCAATGTCTATTTTGTGCATAACTTATAAGTGTACTAAATGTTATAATTAGGAGAATTGTGATTTTAACAATATAGTTGATTATATTTTATCGTATAGTTAAAAAATAATAACGTTTTAAAAGTATATGTATGTAATGATATCATATAATTAAGATGATCAGTGTTAGATATATATAGTTGAAAAAAATAAAAAATGTATTTATAGGCTGTTAAGTTTAAAATATATTTCATCTGAAATTATTAACATTCCGTTTATAAATTTATTATCGACGTTTAAGACAATGAAGTTGTTTTAGCGATCAGTAAATTAATCGAAATTTGTGTATCAGTTTTAACATTTGTATGTTTTAGATAATAGATGTATGTTTATATTTAAACACGTATTATAAAGTGTTGGAGATCATAAAATTGTATTGTGTATTTATTGAAATTAATTATTCCCGAATAAAATATTGAGTTAATGATTCGAGTTTATTACTAAGTTACTGGTTCAGCTAGTGGCTTGTTTGGTCATAGACATCGTACGTAGCATGTGCATCCTGTATAATACGACTTATTTAAAAATATTATCATAATATTCCGGAACAAAATTACTTAATAAAGTTCTTAATTGAAACATATTGAAAAGGTTTGTTTTTTTTTAGTATATCCGACTGATTTCAATGAGTTGGATATAGTAAAAAAAAACTTCGAAACATAGATCGTTGATAAAAATAAATAATATTTGGTATATGTTATTTCAAAATAATATTTTTTTGTGTAAGTGTGTTCATAGAAATATGTTGAACATGTATAAATCTAGGAAAATAAAAATGCTCGCTTAGAAATTTTGTATTTTTTATTGAATATCTTTTAATAAAATTATTTTATTATCAATATCACAAACATTACGATAGGCAGGTATTCAAGTAAAAAAAACCAATGAACTTCTAAAAAAACCCACACATACAAATTTGTATGTCATCAGCATTCTCTTTCATACAAAACGAATGCGCAAATAATGTCACAATACATTTTTGTAACAGATCTCTTTTATTTAACATAATACAATGGGTAGACAGGAAATAGGAAATAGCAATTGTGTTTTTGAAACCTCATTGTGCCGAGAAAGTACTGTTATAAAAACGACAGCCATTTTTGTAAAGCCCGATCTTAATAACTTTCCCAAATGTAACTCTAACTGGTTTTATTTATATAGTTAACTTTCTGTCATTATTTTTTTCTTTTAATTTATACAATACAAAGAACTGAGCATAAAAATAGATGGTAACTTTTTCAACTGTATGAAAATAATAAAAAAAAAATATTTTACATAGTTGTACTATATTGAGTAGAATTTTCGAGACTAAACTTAATTTGAGACCAATTTTTTTAAACCCACAGTTTGGCGCCAAATTTTACTTTTTTTACTGGCTTGGAATTAGCGGATTGAGCCATTTTTTTTAAATCTGTGGGTAGTTTTGGTATGTTCCGCTTAGGCCTTGGGTTTTTCTTCAGCTTTCTTCTCTTCTCCTTCTGGGGGAGGAGTGGGGAGCTCAGGGTACTCTAACTTGGCGCCATCTTCGCACGTGAACTGAGGACAGCAGCCCGGGAAAGGAGCAGTCTTGTTGGTTTTTTCTGAAAAAAAAATGAGCGGTAAGTATTCATTTTTTTTGCTCAAAAAAAAAAATTCGTAAATTTAGTCAGTAATGAGTGGTGACTACGTGCGTTGTAGACTATAACATTATAATTTTATTGAAGGACCCCTTTACTTTTTTCAAGTCCGTTCTTTCAAAATCTTCAGTTGTTTGATGATGTTTTCTCCACGATATTTTATACGAGGTGTCCATATTTAAATACACATTTTTAAGGATCTAATTTCCAAACTTTAAAAAAAGGGTTGTCTGTATTCGTCGATATCATTTGTATGAAACCTGATTATTTGAAGACGACAGACCGAATTTGTAAATTGTGATTTCTGTATTTGATTTTGTGATATTAATTTGTATTTTTTTTACAAAGATTCGACGTCTCGGTGGCACAGTGCTAAGGTAGGCGGCGAAAGCGCGAAAGGTTCCGGGTTCGATTCCCGGTCGGGTCAATTGAAAAACGATCTTTTCTAAAATTGACTTGTATCTGGGTGTGCTGGGATGACGGCCCCAGCTAGTACCCGTCGTCTTTTACTCATTGTACAAGGCAAAACCTTAGTTTGAGACCAGGTGATCGGTGTGATTGTCTGGCGCATTTATTTATTTTAAAGATTTACCAACTAAAGAGGTTAGAAATACTCACCAGTGTCAAGCTTGCACTTCGGGTTAGCAAGAGGCAGAGGTCCGCAGTCTTCCACCAGCTCCAGGAGCCTTGGGGGTGTGTCCTCGCTGACAACGCAGGTGCTGCGGCCGCAGAATGGAGTCAGCTCCCAACTGTTACCAGGCTCGACAGTTGCGCAGCGGGTTGAGGCGAAACACATGCCGGGGAAGTCTGGAAGGAGGAAGAGACTGTCAGTATGGTTCGTCAGGAGCTATAAAACAAGTACTATACTGAAAATTCGACAGGAGACAAATAAAATAAAGTGCACAGGTGCCTCTCGACAGAATTATGTTAATACTATATTTGGGTCCTAATCCCGCAAAAGGACTGTGGACAGTTTTATAAGACTGTAACTATGGTTATGCAATAACTTGATTTGTTGAGTTATTAAAAACTAGCTGTGCCCGCGACTTCGTTCGCGTGGACTACATCCTTTCATGGTCGGTTTTACCCCTTTCTCCCCTAATATTCGAAACAAAAAGTAGTCTATATTTTAATCCAAGTTTCGAGCTATATCTGTGCCAAATTTCATATCTCTAACTGCAAAAATAAAAAAAAATCCATATTAACTTTCAAAGGTGGTATTACCCCCCTCCCCCCTTATTTTTTAATAAAAAGTAGCCTATGTCCGTTCTTTAGATTCAACGTATACCTATACCAAATTTCATCAAAATCCGTTCAGCCGTTTAGGCGTGAAAGAGTAACAGACGGACAGACAGACAGACAGACAGAGTTACTTTCGCATTTATAATATTAGTATGGATGGGGCGATTGTATATTATTTGGTTGTTACAGACAGTTGAAGAGAGGTAGGGCATAGCGATTTATCGCTCGAACTGGAGCAGACTCGAACTGTCGTTTTGACTTATGGACGGTTCCAATATTTGAAAGACGATTCGTTTATTTACGAAGAGTAATAAATTAAACGAGGTGTAAGATAATACCTTTCCAGACTCCTAGTCAGTTTGAAAAAAACGGATCGTCAGTTTTGACACATTCCGAAATTGGATCCCGAAAATATCTATATATTTTTGACGCTATCGTCAAAAGGGCAGTTAAACTTTAGCTCATTAATTCCATTCGATTCCATTCGGTAATTGCATACAATATAAATAAACACCTTTGATGTTTCAATATGAAAAGGATGTGTTCAAATCTTTTAAAGTGAAAGCCAGCCACTTAGTTTTAAAAGATTACAGACAAAAGATAAGCGAATTGAAAGCTGCCACCCATTCAATCTTTCCACACAAAAGGTAAATGCCTTGTGTGGCATAATTTATGATACAAGTATTATGTGAGCTCTGCAAGTAATCTTTGCAAATATTAGCTTGGAGCCAACTTAAGATTTCTACTCTCACTTTTAGTGAAAACAAAGTATTGACAGTGTGGAAACGTATAACTAAGCAAATTTCCTACTACCAAGTAAATTGTATGAACAATTATGTCTGCACAAGCTGAAGATAATCAATAAATATTGTCAACATCACATACATTGCTCAGATTCTGTGGTAAGTCTTTTCACCCCGTTTACTTAAACACATCAGTTCATGAAATAATAGCAACTAGATATTGAATAAACAAATATTGTACCACATCACATACCTAATTTACTTTGATTCTGTGGTAAGTAGCTAAAGCACTTGTGTTACAGAAATCAGAAACAACGACGGTACCACAACACTTAGACCCGAGACAGTATAGAAAAGTTCGTTCCCCATATTGACCCGACCGGGGATCGAACACGGGACCTCAGAGATGGCGCGACGCCAAAGTCCGGCCTGCTCGTCGGTCGGTCTTTTTAAAGTGAACCTTGTCTACTAGATATTGTTATTAGTAACAAAAAGGAACACCCATTTAGAACCAATAAATATTTCTTCAGCATTTCAAGCTAAACACTTTCTAAACGTTGAATGTAAAAAATCACGTTTTCTATTGATAGAAATTATGTCATTTTATGAGCATTGTTACTATTACTATAAGAAAGGTGAGATAGAAAATCTTCATTCTAGACTAGATTACTTAGAACTAGCTGTGCCCGTGACTTAGGTCAAGTAGAACTTATTCTTATAATTAAAAAAACTAACTGAAATTTCAAAATTTAGGGTAGCCTTAATCGATTTTTTATTTTTATAGTACTTAACGCCGTACTAGCGAACTTTAAATACGAGAAACAGAAAAAAAATTATCTCCCCTTGCGGTGAGGGAAGACCTTCACGTATCGCGCGTGCTGCTCTTACCAACTGAGCTAATCGCAAGTTATCGTAGGCGACGAAATTTTTCTGCTGTATCAACCGTCAGCCTCCGGTAAGTGCCCTCTGCCGAATATGTTTAGAACTACATACTTATCGAACTATATACTTATCGAACACAAGGGGATATAAAATTGTTCTGTTTCTGGTATTTAAGGGTAGCCTTACTTACTCTTCGATGTAATACATAAATTGTCTGCCAATGAATGTTCACGCCACAAAATTGACTATTGCAGAGATACCGTCGTTTTGTATAAATATGTAACGTGGTATAGTATAAGTAAGAAGGTTATTTTAATATTGCAAAAGACACTCTGATTTTGTTTTTCTGATTAGTATAATATATATCCTTCCTTGTATAGAACTAATTTTATTGGCAACGTTACGCAAACGAAACAAACGTGAAACTTTAAAACCAACGCATTTAAATGCTATAATTGTATGCCTTTTGCATCGCACCATCTCTTAAGTTCCGGGTTCGATTCCCAGTCCGGTCAATATTATAAATCGAACATTTCTATACCCCGCTTGGATTGATTTAGGAGACTTTTTTTTCTGTGTTGTCTCGTGTCTTAATGTTGCGGTACCGTCGTGTTTACGCTTTTTATACAACTTTGAACAATGTTTGTGATTTTGTCCAATATTCATTTATTCAGTATCTGAATTGAAATGAAAAATAGTAATTAAAAATGTAATCTCATCAATTAAGACTAAAATAAAATAATTTCTATAAAAATACTTTTTAGCGAAAATTAACTCCGGAAGCCTAATGGTACTTCTTCCAGCGCCTCGATGGCGTAATTGTTTAAATTTGATTCCTTAGTCGGGCAAATAAAATTTTGGATTTTTCGAACAGATGCCCGTCTGATCATGAACCCGCTTTGCGGTTGATGCCTTGACTTCAATGATGAGGTCTTAGCCGTGGGACAGTAACAGACTGATACTTCACTTATAAATTGGGATAGAATTGTCTTAAAAACGTGAGATACATAACGGCGAACCCAACCAAACTGTCATCCATATAAACAAACAATGTAAGTGCTTTCAAAGCAAAGTGGCTCAAGGCCAAACGAATCCAGGCTCGGAGCATTGTCTACTCCGACAGACATATTGTTCTGTATTACTGAGCCGTGTCGCAACGATCCGGCCGTTAAATACATGTGTCACAACGAGATTTGGATTTGTAAGAAACCGGCTGTAGTGTTCAGAGAGGTCTAGATTTACATCGACATATACATACTAACACTTGGCCTTCGCGCCTAAACCAAAGAACCGATTTTTATTAAAAGGGATACGTTGAACGTCTAGAACGGATATAGGCTACTTTTTATTTTAAAAAGGGGGGATGGGGGTAATGCCGCCCTTGAAAGTTTATTTGGGTTATTTTTAAGTTAGAGAAATTAAATTTGACACAAATATAGCTCGGAACTTGGATTAAAATATGGACTTTTTGTTTTGAATATAAGGGAAGATAAAGCCAAACCGACCATGAAGTTATGTACACGCGGACGAAGGTAGTTGTATATATAATCTGTCATTAGGTAGTAGAAAAACGAAATTCGTGTTGCTTTTCAACGATGCAGAATTACTATTAATTGATTTTTACTTTCAATGTTTCCTATGGTAAATAATGTTGACCCTACAAATATTTAGACAGTTTGAATGTATGAGCGTTAAGATTTTTGTTGCTTGTTTACGCAAAAACTACTAAATGAATTGAGATGAGTTGTGGTAGTTAAACTGACTGATATAACTTAAAGATACTTTTAATGTCGAATTAACGCGACATCATTCGTCAAGTTTAATAATAAAAGGAAGTATAACGATCTTGAATTAGTAACAAATGTTCACAACCGAAGCGAATTGTAAATATTCAGCGGAGTAGAACAGATTTAGCAAAAACGATTTCATTAACGCATTAGAGAAAAATCCTCAATGTTCCTTTTTAACGTAAACACAGCCAGTGAAGCTTATAATCGTTTTGTTTGGTAAATAGATTATCGTAATCAACTAATGAGATGTCAATAGATTACTTGACCGTTCGAAATTTTGTTCGTTCTGGCTTTGTAAAGTTTAAATGTTTGACGTTAATAAGATCAGTCAGTTAATTTACCTGGACTCTAAAGACCAAAATGTTCTGGAATCTAAATCCATATTAATAACGGTCTGAAGCTTGTATAAAGTGATGAACTGATGAAATAACTTCAACACGAAACCCTAAACGTAATTACGGACCGATTACAAAACAAGTTCGGATTAGAGCCTGTTGCGGCCCACATTTCGAGTGTATTACTTTCACTGCAAGTTAGACTAAAGCCGAGCCTAGATTTTTGTTTCGAGCTTAAAATATAGATCTACTGGTTGCTATCTGCTACTTTTCACGCGTTATTCAGATACTCACCGTAGCCGGGAGGCAAACGAGCTGAAATGTTAGGTCTTAGCCTTTTCTCAAGTCCCGGGTTCGATTCCCGGGAATTTTGGGAATTCACTTTTCTACTTTGTCTCGAGTCTTAGTGTGGAGCAGTATTATTTCTGATTTCCCCAAGAATAATAATATTATCTTAAAGTTACATGAATACACTTATGTTACCTTACAGAAAGCAGCCATCCTTAACACATGCAGAATTGTTCGAAAATTTTTACAGTTAGATTCAGATATATCTTAGTACCTAGCCCATTTGCCAACCCTTCCCTCATTTTTGCTTGGCCAAAAGCCCGTGAAGATGAAAATAACCCCAAAATGGGAGAACAAAAAAGATAAAAAAAATAATAATCAGTTTATTGCTCAGACACATTCAAAAACAAAAACCGAATACAATTATTTAAAAAGTAAAAATTTGAGCAAAAGGCAAAGGCTCAGCTTGTGCTGTCGCAGGACAGAGAAGAAGAAGACAGAAGTGCTTTACCTACTACCAATACAAAAATAGCATTGTATGTACTAAAGCCGAAGCTTCTTTTCGTTTCGGAGTTACATAATAGATAAATAAATGATATAATGAAATAGAATAACGAGCACGACTGAAAAGAAACACAAATGATGGCTGTTAACCCTAAATGCAAGCATTGTAAGTTTTTACTTTATCTCATATTTAAACGAGCTTTTGAAATGAAAACCATGGATCAAATTAAAATCGAACATTGTGAAATTTACTATAACAACATAGCTGTTGATTTGTTTATTTAATGCATAGGATAAGCAAACAGTCTGTGGTTAGGAATACAATGATCTGGTCTTTACGTTGTTTTTTAATACAATGCGTCTTTGTAAATCTAGGATTCTTCAAAAGGAGCATAAGTTGCTATGTGAACTATTGAGGATAAAACAATAAACACAGTTTGACCGGAAAAGCAAAACAAAACGAAACGTGTTAACTTGACCGCTTTTTTTAATCCGTTATTGGTTAAAAGGTCAGGCTATAATTAAACTTTTTTGGTAGTGAAAAGGAAGCCTTTCCGGCTTACAAAATGTTGGTAATGCAAGGTTTTTTTTTAATGTCAATCCGATGAAGTTCGTTGGTTTTGGAATAATTAGTGCTTACACAATTCTTGTTTGTTGTTCAATTACGGAACTTCTGGGTAATTAATTGATTTGAACAGAGTGAACAATGACTTTCCTTTTCAATGTTTTGAACAAGTTTCCTATTAAACTTTGAGGTTAGTTGATGGCAAGTCTGGAGGTTATTATTATCTTGAAGAGTTCAAGTAATACATAAATATGAATTGATAATATTACAAGGATATCCTTGTAAGGCCGAATATCTTTTATAAACCAAATATTAGTGTCTGATTTTCACGGTCGTACGACCTTAAATACAAAGAAATATTATGTTCAAATTTAATATTGTTTTATTCAAGTAAATTACACTAGTAATATTTATGAAACGTCTATAAAGTAGATAGGGGGAAGAATAATAAGTTAAAAACAAAAAATAGGTGAAACAGTTCCTGTTGCAAAATAAAAATATGTGTGCCTATTATAAAGTGGCACCATAATTTGTCCTACTGAATAACAGTAGGCGACACAAGTCTAGTCTAGGACATTTGTATAAACCTTAACATACTATATCTTAACAGCCCATTCACTAAAGATTAACACATTAGCCAAGGCTACTAAAATAGATCATTTTGTATAGTGGCATTTGCATTAAATGTCAAATCCTTATTTGTCAGTGGATGCATAATTGCAATATAATCGAGTCATTTTACCACTTTAAGGCTCAAGGCAGATTAAATGTCAAGATGCAGATAAAATAATGGAAATGAAACGTTAATAAAGCCATTTTGTAAGTTGGGTTTCTGGCGAAAAGAGAAAAAACACTGGGTGAACATTTTAAAAGATGACGTGTTTGCTTTAAAAAGTTTTAATTCAAATAACAACGTTACTTTTTTTCAAAAAGACACCTTCATATCATATCAGTACGTTATTACAAATCGGTTGTAATAAATTATGACGTGTTTTTAATGTTTTTGAACTTATTTTAATGACACTCATTTTTTTGTATTTAATGTTTAAAAAAACAACCATTTTTTCTTTTTCTAGAAATAAAATGTATTTTATGGCCAGTCAGGGTTTTTTTTATTAAATAAGCGTGAAATAAAATAAGTTTATCATTGGCAGTTTATTTAAAACTTAATTCAATTCGAATCATATTTGTTTTAATAACGTAAATGTGGTTGTGCGATAAAAAAATTTGCAAAGTAACTAATTAGGTAACTGTGTGCTATTTCTTAGATTTGAATACCAATAAATGGAAACAAACACCACAAAATCACCATTAATGTCTGCATTAGCTGAACCACTTCCTTTTGTCTTCCTGTGTAGTAGCGTAAGATAGTTTAAGTAGAAATGATGTAGTAGTTTAAGGAAAAAGACATTAAACGATTTTTATTTTTTTTTATTTTTTAAAATCATGGGATTTCATCAATTACACCTTAGTAAGACTAAACGTACATCCTGTACAATAGGAAACGAACAATACCACCATTAATCACGCTACGGTCGAATGACCGATGAAAGTGAAACGGTAAGCGTAAAATGTCAACTGTACGAATGGCTCAGCGGCGTCGGCGCGGGCGGAAAGTGGATGGGTGTTCGCTTTCAACTGCTAAAAGGACTTCCTTTATCGTTTTAGATACATAGTGATAAATGCATAGGCTTTATATTAAAAGCGACTTTGGTTTGTTGGTTACTCTAGAATAAATATTGCAATTAAATTTGGTTGATTAAGTCTGAATCTGATTTGAGGGGCAGAATATAATTTTGGGATTATTTCACGAACAAAAATATAATACCTATATCAAACACACCAAACAGTGCAGCGTTTGTATTAAAACATTCTTCAATATATTTTATTTTCTTTTTTTTATTCATAGCAATTTTCTTTATTAAATCCTTTAGCGGTTTTGGCTTGGATAATTTTTTTTATATTTTTTTCCTTGTTTATTATAAATGTTTTATTTTTCTGGTATGTAACCATTATCTCCTTTTTTTAAGGGGAGAGAAAGAATTAAAAAGAAGGAAGGAGAAGTATAATAAATAATAATAAGTGTGGAATTTTGTGTTTGTCTACCTGACTCGCCGTTAACTTTTTAAGCACAGAGATGACATTTGAAAGCAGACATTTTATTCGTTTTATATATCCATTTTCCCACGTTAACCGTGAGAAATGCAATGCTAACTAAAATTATGCATCGATTTTACAAAACTGTAATATTTTAGTCATAAGAATTAACATAGAAACTAGTTACTTTTCCGCTGTACCATATTAACATATTGCTCTAGAATTCCGGACATATCATTAACAAAACCTGATTTTGTTAGATTATTTAAAAATGTGCATATTAAATGCAAACGGTTCCTATTTACAGATGGTATTGAATATTAAAAAAATATATTTTAAGCTAACCAATATAATTTAATGGTATAAATTTGATTTTTTTATTTTGAAAATCCAATGTAGACTGGCAACACCAAAACATCCTGTACAATAGCGACCCTTTGCGAACTCAATTAGACCTTTTCTTCGATTGTTCTAAATTCATCTCAGACTTATCCATTATATAAACTTAATAGTGTTAAACTACCGTCATGCTGGATTATTGAAATGAAGGAGGAAGAGATATACTTGTGTGTTGTTATAAATATGACCGCTACATTGAGCAACATAAAATGGCCGCCTTGACATTTAAAAAAATAAAAAAGCGCAATGATAACTCCTTCGATTCCGAGGATTAAAAACAAAACCTTCTCCCGCCAACCATCACTTTCGAATTTAGAACGCTCTAGAATACTCCAAGGCTACGTTCGGAAATCGCCGCTCACTCTGATTTTAATTTATTATGGCACGTAGTGACTCAGTGGTTTTATAAGAAATATTTATCAATGCATTTACGACGTAAGGACACCAGGAAATGAGACAGTTTTTGCACTTCTCGGTACAACCTATACCTCTCTAGGTAGTTGTAGCTGTTATGCGATACTGCCTATTATTAGAATAATTTGAACTTGCCTTGCATCTACAATAGTCAAATGACCGACTTGACATGGAATATTTTGGATGTATCCCAGTTGTCCCCTCTGGCGTTGTCCCCTTGAGGGACAACTGGGATTTTTTTATAAATGTCTCCCAGTTGTCCCCTCTACCCTGCGACAAGGGGGACAACTGGGACTTTAATTTTTAGACGTCCCAATCTCCCTCACTTGAGATGTCGCCGTATAATTTTGCTAGAAGTGACAAATAATATAGCACTTTTTAGATTTCATATACCACTGGCTCGGATTATGACGAAGAGTGTCTAATGAGGAACAGGAATAGTTAATTAAGAGAAAAATCATGATGTTAGGTATAGTTTATTATTTTATGTAAAATATAACGAGTACAACAATGTTTTCATTTAACTATACTCGGGTAAAGTAAACTTTTAAGTATAGGTAAAATTAACAACTACCTTACCTTTAAACTGGGCTCTTTATATTAAAGAACTATATTTTACACCCCCGACTTCACTCAGAAGTTAAAAACAAATATTTCGGTAAATAAAATAGAAACATAAAGAAGCTTAGTTCAAGATGACGCCTCCCGCCATTATAAAAGTATTGTTTCTATCCCTTTCGCACATGTAAACTTAAAAGTAAACAACTCAGTTTGTCGATGCAACGTGATTTTACCACGATCGCTCATAATGCCATGGAACGTAAATGTCATTTTTCCATGGCGGATTTCTTGAGGGAATTTCTGGAGGGGGTGTTTTTGCTTGGAATAGTACATGCAAAAATGAACTTTATTTGTATATAGCTAGGTACTATGATTGATCGGCTCGGTCGTTGCACGACAGCAAAGCATTAAGGAATTTTCCATTTCTTATCAGTGCATTCCTAACAATGTCAATAGCAAGTGCTTCATGTAGTTCGGGTTCAGATTCATTAGTGTTTATCAAAAGGCAACATGGAACTGTTTTACTTCGAGCAGGTCACCAATACTCAAGGGGACAAACGCCAGAGGGGACAACTGGGATACACCCGATATTTAAAAAATTAAGTCCCAATTGTCCCCTCCATCGGTGAGACGAGGGACAACTGGGAGATCTTTATAAAAAAATCCCAGTTGTCCCTCAAGGGGACAAACGCCAGAGGGGACAACTGGGATACACCCAATATTTTTGCCGAAATCAAAAGCGAGAAGATAATTTTTAGTGTGACTTTTTCGATGATACAACTCTCTCTTTTTTCTTTTTTTTTATTGTTTTTTTTTTTATTGTCTGTGTCACGGACTCATTTGTAGGAGCCTTTTTATAGTTTTTATATTACTTTTAATATGTCTTATTGCTTTGTTTTTTCTGTCTTGTCATTATACGTTTCTACCAAAAGCGACCTTTTCTTTACAGTCCATCTAAATAATACATTTAATTTTTAAAAGTCTGGTTTGATATCGAGCCACGACGAAAATTCGTGTGATAAATAAATTTGTGTTCGTGTAAGTATAATTATGATATCACTGTTTCTAATTTTCATAACACAACGTGCTTGAGCTACTTATTTTATTATCATGTTGATGTATGTGATGTTGGGCAATATTTGTTTTTTATTAATTGAGTTACTTCTTTTAAGACATCAAGGCTTTGTATGTTCAGTTACTAATTAGATTATTTACAGAATTAAATTCGATAGTAACAACTATTTTGGGAAAATGTCCTCCAAAAAAAACATTGACATTGTCAAATTTACTATTTAACAATAATATTTTAAAAAACTTATCTAATTGTATGCTGCTTTTTTTCGATAATCAAGTTCTGAGCACGGCAGAGTGGTTTTACTTTAATCTGACTTTTTATGTAAACAAAAGACTTTATAGTAACATTCACGCATACTGGTGTTATAATCATTACCTTCATTGAATTAATAAGTGGGCTAATTCAAACAAATACCACGCATTTCTGAATCTAGACTCACAGCTTATTACATAAAGGACTTGTTGTGAAAAAAACGTGTTTTTTTTAAACTTGTATCGTTGAAACTAGGCCTCGACGCGAACTGACTAAGTAACAAACTGAACTGGGTCACATTTACATGTTTTAAAAGTGATTCAGCCATTTTGTTTTACAAATTTCGCTCGGCCAGATTACGCGTAATCATTAATTCAGATTGCGTTTAATCCGCCAGATGGCGTGCGCAACTGTTGCGTGATTGGCCCTTTTTTTTTGGCAACGACTTCAGGGTAGTGCGTTTCTGCGAATGTCTATTGAAAAATTGATAATTATTTACGTTTTTCGTATCTCTTTTATTTTTTTTTATTGTTTTAGATCGATATTTTTAAAACAATTCAACGATTTTATGGAGAACAATTTTTTCTTGTTGGTTTTTTGGATTTTTAAATGTCAACGCAATGCATTTACCGTCAAAATAAACCAATAATGATTTTGACGGAGTTAGATGGAGGAAAAGCATTTAACTAACGCTTTGCTAATTCTCAAGTGAAATAAAGTGGACCGCATTTAAACGCGCAACCAAGTGTCAAGCGATTTGTCCAAATGGACTTATTACTTCAGGCTTGATTGTGTCTTTTCCCTGGTACATTGGCAAAAATAAACTTCACTAAACATGTGTAACTTGAAAAAATAATTTGAAATCAAATCCCAGAAGATTTGCTATAAGCTCAAATAATCTGAAAAAACATTTGTACTCTTTTTTTTTAATTGTTTCTCCAGTTTTTTTTCAATCTGTTAGTGATTTTTCTTCTATAGTTTGTTTGAAATAATTTGATGTAAGGTTTTTTGCTATTTTTTTTTTAAATTACATTTTGGCTTTTGACTTGGCACCAAATTGGTCAAACGATTAACAAGGTGTTATCAATCAATTATTGAAATGCATTACGTGACACCCTTTGAAAGCTATGCAATTTTTAGAGGACGAGTTGTTTACAATACAAAGCTTAGAAATATAATCAAGTATTGTGAACAACAATTCAACCAACTTTTTTTGGTTCTTTTAAGTGTGTAATATTTCCTGTTTATCAAACTGTATTCCTGCGGTCAGTTAGTCATCAACCATCAAAGAACATTGGAATCCACGCAACGTTGGCCCCATCATACTAATATTATAAAAGTGGAAAGATTTGTACCTATTTTTGTATGTTTGTAATTAATCGGCTCAAAAAGTACTGGGCCGATTTAAAAAATTCTTTATTTTTTTTTAAATAGAATGCTACATTCTTCCAATTTGACATAGGCTACAAAATTAGGGATTTGCCTACCCCGTGCGAAGCCGGGACGGGCTGCTAGTATTTTATATTTTTTAATTCTCTTTTTTTTAAAAGTTTTTTTGTATTTTTCTTTCATATATATATTTGTAACAGTGTTTTTTTTTTATTCTTGCATGCCGTAGTTACCTTTAATTTTAAGAACAGCTAGTTTTAAGCATTGTTCTTATTTATACATTTTCTTTTTTACTGTATCTTATGGTGGTAACTCTATAAATAAAAAAAAAGTTTTTTTTTATCGACGATACATTGGCCAAAGTTATAGCCCTGGCGTGTCCCAAAACTGAGGTGAACGAATCTTGTCCCGACAAACCAGTCTTGCATCCGACCCGACATGTCTGCGGGCCAATAATTACGCCGTCTGCCGCATCCGTTATGTTGCAAAAAGTTTTGTTTATTGGGTAACTGTTTTACTACTTTTGGTGGGCGAAATTTGGCTATCCGTTTGCTCGTGAACTGATAATACGGTTAAATCAGTGAAAGAAAAAACTTAGGAGCATTTTTAACGCTTTACAATGGCAATACGAAAAGTAAGGCACGGTGGGTGTGGCTTAAATAAGTGAGCTAGCGACTATACGTCTATACGTCGACCTGAATTAGCCATAAAGTTTTATATTATATTGCGTATCAATTACTTGTGTGCTTTACATTTGTGTGTGTTTTGGTGCTGATTTTTGAATGAAATTAATATAACGGGAATTCTCCCATGTTTTTCAATGTCGTTCTCTGGGTTAAATTGATTATGTTTAGGGTCAGACTTCGGCGTCGCGCCATCTCTGAGGTCCCAAGTTTGAAGGGAATATAACTTTTCCCTATTGTCTCTGGTTCGGCTTTGGTACTACTGTACTAACAGAACTGGACCAATTTGGTCCTTATTATATACCCAGGCCTTTTCAAATAAATGCGCCAGTCTCAAAGTAAGGTTTTCCCTTGTACTATGAGTACTAGACAACGGATACTAACTGGGGGCGTCATCCCAGCACACCCAGACCCAAGTCAATTTAGAAAAGTTCGTTTTCCAAATTGACCCGTTTTCAAAATGGTTTGATAAGAAACCCTTACAATTACCAAGACAGTTGGCATTGAGGAAAACGATAAAAGATTGTATTAGCATTGAAATCAGATTGCGGTTTGTGGTAAGATGTTGCGATAATCTGACCTTACTGATTTTAAGTACAGATGCGGTACATTTAAACATTAGCAGAGTTATTTCAGACTTTAAATTACCTAAATCATTAACGGTTTTTGTAGGTAATTGTTCGAATGTGTTGTTTTTTGATTAAGTACTTAGGATTTATATGCAAAAGCATCAAAATGGAATTAGCAAATCTTTGACGCTATTTAAAAACATCGTCGCCTGACTTTTTTTTTTTACTCAATCCCGCGCCTAAGACAACGCGATGATTCCGCCAATGTCAAATATTCTGAGAGACGAGTTATTCAAAAAAAGAACCGATGCTATAATGAGAGCTAATTGGATTCAGAAATCATTTTCATTTTGTCATATCACCTAAATCAAGAAAAACGTACAATAATGATAACATTTCCCGACTTTAGATCCAGAAATAATTTTTTGCGTAATGTTATGGGTACGGTCGAGTGTAAGAATTGGAAATAATTTAACGGGTAAAAACGCTTCAACATTTTTATATTTAATACAAACTGCCCGATGTTTCGCTTAGGTCGCACCAACTTACAGACGACGACCTCGGTGGCGCAGTGGCTAAGGTAGGCGACCAAAGCGCGAAAGGTCCCGGGTTCGATTCCCGGTCGGGTCAATTTGGAAAACGAACTTTTCTAAATTGTCTTGGGTCTGGGTGTGCTGGGATGACGCCCCCAGTTAGTATCCGTCGTCTGGTGCTCATAGTACAAGGGAAAGCCTTAGTTTGAGACCAGGTGATTGGTGTGATTGTCTGGCGCATTTATTATTATTTTTAACTGTGGTCCCGAGCTAACTCGAATTCTATACAGGGTAAGAAGGCCTAGAGCCTTGTCATTTTTAAGTCACAACTGTCCATATACAAAAATACCCCATTGTTTTCATTCATTGGTTTCGATAACATTAAAATCGTCCACTACATTACGCAAACTACCCTCAAGTGCGACGAGTATATGGCTGATACCATCTCATTTCACTCCATTTGCGGATGCTTCATCATTAAAGCTATCGGTTGCGAATCGCTATCGCAATGAAGGTGTTGCAAGCATCCTTACTTGATGTAATCGACGTCCTATTATGTTGGCCAAGAAGCCCTCTGTTGTGGAAAGAATTGTGACAGTTTGACGTTTTAACGCGCGAAAATAATCGTCTTTTGTTTTTTTTAAATTGTTTTTTTAATTTTATGTTCCATTGCGATGTGAATTAAAACTGTTTGGAAGGGAGATCCCCTTCCCCCTTAATACAAAAAGCAAATGAAATTATTGTTGAAATTCTACTATAAAACGTAGTTTTTTTTTACAGAATTAGATCGGTATGTGATGTTGAAAAATATATATTTTGTAATATTTTAATTTTATTTATTTAATATTTAGAAGTCTAGCACTTACTTGAAGGACATAAGATACTTATTAAACCAAAACAGGCTATTGTATTACAAAATTGAAATATTAAAAAATAGCATCATAATCTGTCTGAAACACCAATTCCTGTCATGCTTTGTGTATTTATTACACAAAGCAATTCAGTATCTACCTAAATGCTGTTTGTTGTTCCCGTGTTAACATGTTTCGAATCATTATCGGGTCTGAAAACAAGCGTCTATGCAACAAGTCATTTACCACTCATTGGGTAAGAAGTTTTTTTACTACATACGTATTAATTTCCAAATTAACTTCTTTAATTCGAATCATTTACACTGATTTTTCACATCACCTTTCAAATGCATTTTAATTATACATTTGAAACAAATTTAGGTCAATGTAATAGTGTCCCCATTAGATTAAGTCATAAATAACATTACGTTATAGAATAATCTAGAAGCAAGATTGAATCTAGCTAACCCACTAACGTGACTAAAGCAAGAACCAGTTAGGTAACTTGTTAGATTAATATTAACGATAGGTTTGATTTGAACTGGCAATTACTTATCAACTATGTTGTATTATTTCTTGTATGCTATGTATCAGAGGAGATTGGAAACATGGAGATATACAACTTTTTAGTTAACTTATAAATGAACTTTTTTCTTAAAAAACAGTAGCCGAAAAAAAGGAAAGAAAAGCCGCCATTCCAAATTTAAAATATTAGCAACAGCGACACTTCTACAATATCATCGATTATTTAAAAAAAATCTCAGTTTTTTTTTTTTTGGATGTAATTTTAACCAACGTTTAGAAATAGAAATCAAATAGTTTTAATCGTTTAAAACGCTTCAAATACAAGTAATTTTTTAATGTTTTTGCATAAAAATCAGTCTGTTTATTGAACTCTCATTAAGGCTGCAATATTCATATCATGCAATATACATTGGGTCACAATACATAACTTATACGACTGACAGACACGATTACTTGGTTTTTAGAGATCTGTATTTCAAACGTAACCCACAGAATCGATCATTGTTTATCATTTTTATTTTTTTTATTTGTCTGTCTATGGTTTTTAAGAAAGCAATTTCATTTTGGAAAATGATAATGAGAATTTAAAAAAAGTTTCAATTAGTAACTTATACTGTAAAGCTAAGAAAAATCAAGTCTTATGACAACAATTGATACTGTTTGCATCACCACCGACCAAATGAGTTAGCAATCAAAAATCCGACCTATGTTAGAAAACTCTGACACAAGCTTTGCTCAACCCGGAAATCAAACCTAGGACCTCGAGATCATAAGTAACTCGATACTTATCTCCTAGACCATCAAGGAGCTAAAACACACTCATTATCCATGTAAAAACTGCGATTATAAATCAATTAATCGTATATTAATACATTTGAACAAGCCTGGAGACGTAAAAACGATTACAAGAATCAAGTTAAAATCATTTTTATTATCCCTGATTTTTTTTTATGCCACAGCCATTTTGTTTTTTTACCAAAAGAGTTGCGAAAGAAACAAAAATTAGCAGTAGAAGTACTCTCAATAATCCAGTCCGATTCACACTTGATCGCTTTTTTTGTGTTTCGAATACTAATTGTGAAGCGACATGCAATCGCAACGATTAATGAAGTGTTAGTTACTGTATTATGTATGAGACTACACGCAATTATTGTTTTAGGCAATAAGAAACGATTTATCATTGCCTTGGTGGCCGGTTTATTTAAAAAAATACTGTCACTTTCTATTTGGCTGAAAAGTTTCGTTAGGTACTTATTTGAACTTGATTTTTTCATCGAGATTTTTGTTACAGTTTTTTTATTTAATTATTAGCTTAAGTGTAAAATGGAATTGACATAGAAATATTACATCTGCAATAATGTGTATTTATTAATTGAACGTGTAAAAAATTATTCCTTCCATTTTCCTGTTTTTAATTCGAATAAAAAATTATAAAAACTGTTTTTATTAAAAATATAATTGTTTCTTTTCCGTCCTTACATAATTAGTTATTTTTAGTAAACAAAATTCAAAAATGTCATAAAACGGTACATGGAATAATATACAGTAATTTAGAGAGGCCTGTACATTGTTAATTAACTGAAGGGTTTAATTATCTAATAAAAGGTAGTCCAGTTAGCTAATAACTTTCTAATTTAAAACGAGGTAAAGATTACAATCGGTTGATTTGCTCATTAAAATATTTGCAAACCTTTTATAGAAGCAAATTGAAATTTTAATATTAAAACAAACTTAACGATTCGTCAATTAAAACACCAGTTGTTTTACTGTAGGTATTCGTTCGTTAAAATTCCTTATGATTTTTGTTTAGTTGTTAGGAAATTGAATGTCTAATTAGTCTTAATTTTTTTTTTACGTTTTGCAAGTTCCTTTTATTTGTGTTTCAGCAACTGTGGGCCTTGAATTAATTCGATTAAAAGCTCAGACTTTGGATTATACACCACCCTTATATAGTGTGCATAAGAGCTAATATAGAATGGCAAATGTTTCATTTGATGCTTGTGACCGTATCTACCTATTTGTAATGAACTACATATTTATAATTCTACACACAGTTTGTGGTTATAATGTTCGTTAATTGTCTGTAATAGATTTTGCTGTAGCATTACTCTGATTCTATGTAAAAAATGTTTACGAAAAAATCAAGTTTTTAACGTACTGCCCTCTCATTAATTTTATTTGCTAATTCTGTAAACTAAATTGAAAAAATATATATTTCTGTACGGGAGGTAGCTACCATTACACCAGTTTGTAAAAAAAAAATTTAATGCTATTTTTGAATGGCCTTTTTGTTTTAAATACTTGTCATTCGACAAACTTTGAATTTTAACTCGATTGTTGTTAATGTATTTCTGGAATTGCGATTTTGGTAACAAAAAGTTTCTATCATTTGCCGCCAAAAGCACTAGATCGTAACTTTTTTTATTGCACATTAATAAAACTCAGAGCACAGTTTAAAAAAAGTTCCAGAGGTCCAATCACCGAAACTGACCTCTCAATACATCAGCAGGGATCAGCCGCCTGAAGGTCTTCGTCTCCTCTTTCTCCTCAGCCGCGAACGCCAGAGAGATGACCGCGATCACAATGACGAACTTCATGATTCCTTCGCCTCGGTTGCCCGGAAAAAGTAAAACGTCAAAAAATGGCGCGCTTTCTGACAGCTCGCTTGTGCCGGTCGTGTGCGACTGAGTTGCGCTGTGGCGTTTCGCTTCGATTTATTTCGGCTCCGAATGGTGGGAGGGAATGGAATGGTTGCAGACTGATGCGTTGGTTTTGAGCATATTGCACTGGACCGGCACCCGTTGGTAATAGGCACGGCATTTGGAGTAATACTATGCCTAACTTAAAATACATCACTCATTTAATGATAATACTAGCGGTGATGATGTAGCTGGCGACTTCGCTTGCGTGAAAAAAAATAGTAATAAGTTTAGCTTTTTATTTGTAAAAAAAAACTACTGAGTTTCTTGCCGGTAACTTCTCGGTAGTTATAGGTTCCGAACCGGAGGTAGCTATATTTGCATTGTATAGAGACGATTCATAAGTATTACTAATGTATTCTACATGAATAAAAAATATTGACTTTGACTTTACTTTATTTCAGGATAAAAAGTAACCTTTCAGTTAATCTAGTGTTATCTTTTCTGGCGACCTCGGTGGCGCACGGGCTTTGGCAGGCGGCCAAAGCGCAAAAGGTCCCGGGTTCGATTCCCGGTCTGGTCAATTTGGAAAACGAACTTTTCTACATTGGCTTGGACCTGGGTGTGATGGGATGACGCCCTTAGTTATATATTAGTATCGTCTGGTGCTCATAGTACATGGGGAAACCTTAGTTTGAGGCCAGGTGATTGGTTTGGTTGTCTGGCGCATTTATTATTATTTATTACTAGCGGACCTGACAGACTTCGTCCTGTCGAAAAGATTCGGAATGTGGGCTTGACTCTAAATTTTAGTTAGAAAACGTTTGTATTAAAAAAATAAAATGGCTGTCTTTAGAGCTTTCCCGGCAAAAATTCGATTTTTCTCATCGTAAAAACCATCCTTGGACTTCAACAAACATTTTAAAAAGAGAATTGTCAAAATTAGTCCAAGCATTGTCGAGTTATGCGCTTACCAACACTTTTTGCGATTCATTTTTATTTAATAGACTAGCGAACCCGACAGACTTCGTTCTGTCAAAAAGATTTGGAAATATGTGTTTCTCACCTACTTTATATAGTCAGCGTATTTTAATAATTTTGCACAGTTGTAATATAAAATGAACTTTATTGAATAGCAATTAAGTGTGAATTTACTCTACATTTTTGTTAGGAAATGTTAGTATTAGAAAAAAGGGTTGTCTTTAGGGTTTTCCCGGCAATTATTCTAATTTTTCTTGCCGTAAAAACCATCCTTGGACTTCAACGAACATTTTAAAAAAAGAATTGTCAAAATTGGTCCAAGCATTGTCGAGTTATGCGCTTACCAACACATTTTGCGATTCATTTTTATATAATAGATTATCTCTCTTCTTATCAAATATCATCTAAATCTATTTAGTAGTTCATATTCATATTCTTTATTGCACTCCATAAGTAAAGTAGGTATTACATATTATAGTTGCTTAGAACTAAAAGTACAATTTATGGACCCTGTCGGGCACGGCAAAATTTTTGCGTGAAAGAGTAAGAACCATCATCCAGACGTTTAGACATACATAAATATATATATTCTAACAAACTCTCGCGTTTATAATATTAGTAGGAATAGAAACATGGGAAAACCTTATATATACCTTTTTTATATACCTATTGCTCAGACTCTGTAGTAACAAAAGCTCTCAGGTTATAGAAACTAGATTTTTATTTTTTCAAATTTAACATGTTACCTTCCCAGTTCAATACTACCGTGTCAAAGTATTTTTTTTTATATTACACTTCAAGATTGACCTCATTCCACCTGATGTTAAGTGGTAATGAGGTCCTAGCTTAAGGGCGACAAGTACAGTATAATAAATCTGTTGCTGGACTTGTCGCCCTTACCTTGAAGGCTTGACCCCTGCTACTAATGTAGCACCCTCCAGGAGCTCTGGAAACCTTACTCACACGCAAGAACACAACAACACCGGAGTGATTGTTATTTGGCTGCGGTCTTCTGTAAGGTGGAGGTATTTCACCAGTCGGTACGTCAGCTGCTGATTGGCTGAAAATACGAGGACGGTGTGCTATTAGCCAATCACCAGTATCAAAACTTTTGTTGTCCCATGCGAGAAATTTGACGTATTACGCATGCTAGGCCTATGTGTGCCATCATTCTAGCGTTTGTCCAACGTAGGCGTTCGATGAAGGTATACGTAGCACAGCGTAGAGAATTGGTAATGAGCGCATCTATATCTGTTAGATTTTAAATATACAATGAAAACCTATTTATCGATTCAACAAATTATGATACATACAACTCATCAAAGTTCAGTAGAGGGGTATGTTTACTTCACTAATTCGTAATAATTGTGCAATTGGGGACCATATAGTGCTAAATTTTAACGAAATATATCTCAGTAACTTATCGTTCGCAAGATAAATGAGCCACTTAAAAGTGTAACTCGTTGCCGGCTCATGTGTTTCCTCCTTCCTTTGACATGGATTCCTTCAAAAAGAGTGTGTAAAAACATCTTGCGGGTCAGTAGATCAGATCTTGCGCGCGGGGGATGGAGGTAATATCGAAATGGTTTGACGGTTTATATAGGACAACGTTTATTTTTTTAATTTGGGATGTGAAATTTGGCACAAATATATCTCAAAGCTTGGATTAAAATATGGACTACTTTTTTTCGAATATTAGGGTAGATAGGGGACCATGAAAATGTGTAGTCCACGCGAAAGAAGTCGCGGGCACAGCTAGTGCTATACAAAACTGGTCTACCTGGTCACCCATCCAACAGTAAATCATATTCAAACGAGCCATTAAAATGAACAAACATTAATGTAAACACAAGTAATACAGCTACTTGTAATTATGTAATTAGTAGTTATTACAACACAACATCTTAATTATTCTTTGTTCTAGTTTAGGTTAGAGTCATAACCGTAAGTAGTTTAATTTATATTAACTTCCTATTTGTTCATAAGATTAAAAGGATTAGTTGCCTTAACTGTGGAAAAAAAATATGTTTGGTTAGTCAAGTACAAATATATTAAGTTCGTAATTCGCACAAAAAATCTGTACTGCATCACTAATTCACTACATAGTATAAAACAAAGTCGCTTTTTCTGTCCCTATATCCTTAAGTACGCTTGAATGTTTAAAACTATGCAACGGATTTTGATTCGTCTTTTTAGGGTTCCGTACCTCAAAAGGATAAAACGGAACCCTTATAGGATCACTCGCGCGTCTGTCTGTCCGTCCGTCTGTCACAGCCGATTACTCTGAAACCACTGGACCAATTGAGATGAAATTTGGTACACATATGTAAGTTAAAGACCCAAAGGTGCATGTGTAACGTAAATAAATAAATTATGAATTTGGGGGTCACTTTTGGAGGGTAAATCACAACATTAAAAAAAAAAGATTCGCTAACCATATCGTGTGACATATCAAATGAAAGATCTTGCTGTAAGGATTGCAAATATGTATCATTTATAATTATGAAATAAATAGTTTTTAAGTTATTTAAGAAAATAGCGAAAATTGGCCATCCCCCCCCCCCCCCTTATTTCCGAAACTACTAGGCTAAAAATTTTGAAATCAATGCGGAATATAGCTCTTTACCTATAGATTACAGGAAAACCTATGAGAAGTACATGGATGGATAAAAAAAAAGGGTTGTTTAGTTAAATTTACGTTTTTTTTATTTTTACCTGCCAGTACCATGTGATGCTTAATTTCAAAAGGTCTGACACATCAGTCTATGAGCAGATTACACATTATTTCATCAACTACGGATTGCCCCACGAAGGGGGGTTTGTGGGGCGAAGAATTAGGGCCAGGAATTTGGTATTTTTTTTAAAAGACAGAGATGGAAGATAGAGAGAGACAATTAAGATATTTCTTTGTTTCTCACAATCAAGTGAAGGCAGTTATTGTGACCTATGAGCCCAACGTACGGAACCCTCTGCACGCGAGTCCTACTCGCACTTGACCGGTTTTTTTAAATAGATAGAGTGATTCAAAAATAATGTTTCTAAAAACTCAAACTCAAATATTTCTTTATTCAAGTAGGTTACATATAACACTTTTGAATCGTCATTGAATACAATGCAAAGTGATTCTACTTCCGGTTCGGAACCTATATCTACCGAGAAGACACCGGTAAGAAACTCAGCAGATCAGTTACAGTAGCAGTATCTAACCTATTGCTATGTGTAATAAAATTGTATGTGTTACTTATTTATTTATTTTATCTTTAGTTTTATTCAAAGAAATATTAATTTCGCAACAAGACAAACAATTTTATTGACAATTTAAAAATGATATGAAATCAGTGAAGTCAAAATAAATCATTGTAAATAATATCTTAAGACTTAGTGTAGATTGTTTAAAGTCATGATTTTAATTTATATGTTTGCCTACACTAATAATAATTAATTTTATTAATTGAGATATTCTGACATTGATTGAGAAAGCGAAACAAAACTATAAAATCCATACTAATATTATAAATGCGAAAGTAACTCTGTCTGTCTGTCTGTCTGTCCGTCTGATACTCTTTCACGCCTAAACGGCTGAACGGATTTTGATGAAATTTGGTATAGGTATACATTGAATCTCAAGAACGGACATAGGCTACTTTTTAATTGAAAATAAGGGGGGGATGGAGGTAATACCACCTTTGAAAGTTTATATGGAAAAATGTTTATTTTTGAAGTTAGAGATATGAAATTTGGCACAAATATAGTTCGAAACTTGGATTAAAATATAGACTACTTTTTGTTTCGAATATTAGGGGAAAGGGGTAAAACCGACCATGAAAGGATGTAGTCCACGCGAACGAAGTCGCGGGCACAGCTAGTTCGTCCATAAATGTTACGTAGGTACTACATATATATCATGCAAGATCATCACATCATATTTTAACTGTTTCATAGAAAAACAAATGTTCATTTCTGGTTCAATAATTAAATATCAATTAGCTCTCGGAAAACATAAAAATCAACCTTGTTATCTTTGCTTGACCATGCATAGCATTGGAAAAGATATTTTGATTTCCCAAGAAAGGAAAATTTGCTCTCAAAGTGATTCATAGCTATTTCTTTGTTAGAAGATAGACATTAAAAGATAATTAATCTATAAATCGTCGAGGTGTGGTGAGCTCCTCCTCATCATCAAGGTAAACAATTATGTAGTTCAATCTTAGTTCGTATGCCCGCGACATAAGTGCGGTACAAATTCTAAATAGTACTTTACGCCGTACTAGCAAACTTTAAATATTAGAAACAGATAATTTTTATTTCCCCTTGCGGTGCGGGAATCGAACCTAAGATCTTCACGTATCGCGCGTGCTGCTCTTACCAACTGAGCTAACCGCAAGTTATCGTAGGCGATGAAATTTTTCTGCTGTATCAACCGTTAGCCTTTCGGTAAGTGCCCTCTGCCGAATATGTTTAGAACTACATACTTATCGGCCCGTTACATACATTCGTTGCAGAAATGTTTGATCATGAATAGTCTCACCGCAAAAGGAGATAAAATTTTCTGTTTCTAATAATCCCTACTAATATTATAAATGCGAAAGTAACTCTGTCTGTCTGTCTGTCTGTTACGCTTTCCCGCTTAAACCTCTCAACCGATTTTGATGAAATTTGGCATAGGTATACGTTGAACCTTAAGAACGGACATAAGCTACTTTTTGTTAGAAAGTAAGGGGGGGGGGGGGGGGTAATGCCACCTTTGAAAGTTTATATGGGAAAATGTTTATTTTTTAAGTTAGAGATATGAAAGTTGGCACAAATATAGCTCTATTAAAATATAGACTACTTTTTGTTTCGAATATTAGGGGAGACATGGGTAAAACCGACCATGAAAGGATGTAGTCCACGCGAACGAAGTCGCGGGCACAGCTAATTCTAAAGAAGTATCGCTTTTTACAATTCTTATAATGCTTTAAGCCGCACTATGGAACTTTAAATATTTTGATGAAATAGAATCCCGAGCCTAAGAGGTTAATACAAAAGAAAAAATCATCGCCTACGATAACTTGCGGTTAGCTCAGTTGAAAGAGCAGCACGCGCGATACGTGAAGGTCGTGGGTTTGATCCCCGAGCAAGGGGAGATTAATTTTTTCTGTTTCTTTAAAATATAAGCACTAACAAATTTAACAAATCGATTAATTCCCGATTCCAATATTTGAAAAACGATCGGTTCTAGTCATGGATCGTAACATATAACAATAAAAAAATAATGCGCCAGACAATCACACCAATCACCTGGTTTCAAACTAAGGTTTTCCCTTGTACTATGAGCACCAGACGACGGATACTAACTGGGGGCGTCATCCCAGCACACCTAGACCCTAGTCAATTCAGAAAAGTTCGTTTCCCAAATTACCTGACCGGGAATCGAACCCGGGACCTTTCGCGCTATGGCCGCCTACCTTAGCCACTGCGCCACCGAGGTCATGGTCGAGGTGATGGATGTACAACCGGGTTAGACGTTAGAAAAAAAGACTGCGAACAATAATCAACCTTATTATTTTAAGATTATCATCACCAATTTTTATGTTACACTTTAATATTGACCTCATCCCACCTGATGTAAAGTGGTAATGAGGTCCTAGCTTAAGGGCGACAAGTACAGCAAAATATATCTGTTACTGGACGTGCCGTCCTTACCTTGAAGGCTTGACCCCTGCTACTGATGTAGCACCCCCCCAGGAGCTCTGGAAACCTTACTCACACTGGCTTTGGCTGCGGTCTTCTGTTAGGTGGAAGTATTTCACCAGTCGCGCTGCTCCAGTTCGAGCGATAAATGCCCTACCTCTCTTGCACATGTGAAATTCAGCTTTTCCGTTGGTCGACTGCATTTTTGGTCGTCCGTATCATTGGTCTGTTATTGTCTACTCATGAACGATCATAGGCCATCTTCAGATCGCTGACGAAACGTCACGGGCTGTTTCGTTTACCGTGACAGATCGTTCATTCAATCGTTCTCTCTGACGTCACAGATCGCTCGACCAGCACATTTGACCCAGTTCTCCGTTCACCGGTCAATAGTCTACTAGTGGCATTCAAACTGTTTTTTTTTCTCTTTTTGGGAATATCAAACTATTAGGGTCATTTTTTTATATTGCACTTAAAGATTGACCTCACCCCACCTGATGTTAAACACACGACACAAAAAAAGGAGTGACAAACCTCTACCTGCGTAATGTAGGAATGCCTACAACATAACATAAATAACATTAAGAGAGGTAGGGCATAGCGATTATCGCTCGAACTGGAGCAGCCCGACTGGTGAAATACCTCCACCTTACAGAAGACCGCAGCCAAATAACAATCACTTCTGTGTTGTTGTGTTCCTGCGTGTGAGTAAGGTTTCCAGAGCTCTTGGGAGGTGCTACATTAGTAGCAGGGGCCAAGCCTTCAAGGTAAGGGCGACAAGTTCAGTAACAGATTTATTATGCTATACGTGTCGTCCTTAAGCTAGGACCTCATTACCACTTAACATCAGGTGGGAAGGGGTCAATCTTGAAGAGTAATAAATTTAAAAAAAGAAAAAGTCTATAATGAAACAGCCTTCTTTCATGAGATATTTTTTTATCAGAGACTTAAATATTTTTTCTATTTTTGTTTAATCAGAGACTTAAAGCTATGCATAGGTAATGCAGTGGTATTTTTTGGTAGCTTATCAAACATCGTCAGAGGTAACCCCACAAATTTTATGAAGTCCTAGTTTGAGTTCGAGAGCCACTGCCCTCTAATACAACAATACCGATTGTTGTAAATCAAGTATGGTATGTTTATACTCACATTCCATGACCATTGGTACTAGCAGGTATTGTGTGGGTTGCTGTGATAATATTTCTGTTATGCCGCTGATTAATAGTTAATCTGGTTGTTGGCGACAGATCTGGCAACCCAGATACTAGGCACACGTTACCTGTTGCTAAGGGTTTTGTTACTAGAATTGCTTAGCAACAGGTTTGGTGTGCCTCAATTTTTCCTTATATTTAATATTTTATTTTTGTTTATTATATCTTTTGTCCTTTTAAATTGGGTTTCCATTTCGTCCTTAACATTTTGGTCCTTCAATCCGTTAACCTCTCGTCTGTCCAAAGCCACGTCGTGGTCGCGCTCAAAAAATGCCCATCTGTCCACAGCCACGAGGTGGTCGCTGTCGACTTATAAACTTTAGGATCGAAAAAGACGTAGCAAATGTATATTCATCTCTCTCTAAATCGTACAACGTGCAGATAATTAAACAAAGATAGCAAATAATGTCACGCTCGCGTCTTAAAAGAACCATAGACGCTGTAAAATAATAATACGTTTAGCCCGTTCAATTGTCCGGTCAGTGACGCGGTGTGCCGTATTTACGCGCGAAGTTTAAAGTGTTTAAAGTGGTTTTGGAAGGAAATATTGAAAATAAACATGACTGGGTAAGTAATAAATACTTTTCTATTAACATACAACACATTAGATTAGGATTTGTACATAAATTGATACATTTTATCAAACATTGCTTGCCATTTCGATCGCCATGTTGATACCATGTTCATTTTCATTTCAATTGTTTTGAATGCAAAGTACTTTGTGAATGGTGAAAATTGTTTTAATATCATTAACATACTTTTCTACAAACGTAACATTCATTATATTTGTGCGATTTTGATTGAATATTTCGTAAATCTAAAAGAAACAAATGTCGGTCGCGGGACAGTCAGGGTCGTGAGGTCATTGCCACGGAATCCGCCATTTTGGTGCACAGGCTAAAATAGTATGGATACGGTTTTGGGAATGCCAGTGTGCATAATTTTTATGAAAATTTTGGTGTGAATTATTATTTGTTTTTTTTTTCATTTGATTTGATTTATTTTTATTGTATGTGCATGATATTATTATTTTATTGCACGTGAAAAAAGAATGGTGAAAGAATTTTTGAAATCTGTCTAGCAGTTTCGGAGCCTATTCATTACAAACAAACAAACAAACATATTAGTTAGTTCAGTGTTTCCCATATGCCGGGTCGCGACCCTGTACCGGGACAGTAAAATAAAATACCAGGTTGCAACATTTCCGCCTTATTTTTCGTCAATTTCTGCGAACTTGGTTACTATAGTAAATAAATAAGCAATTGCTCCGTACTTGGCACTAAAATATAGTAATTAAAATGCGAAACTCTATCAGTAGGGACTAATCCCTACTAATATTATAAATGCGAAACTGTCTGTCTGTTACGCTTTCCCGCTTAAACCTCTGAACCGATTTTGATGAAATTTGGTATGGTAGGTTTTCCATGATTTCTTCGCTCCTAATAGTTGCAGCGTGGTGTTATATAGCCTAAAGCCTTCCTCGATAAATGGTCTATTCAACACAAGAAGAATTTTTCAATTCGAACCAGTCATTCCTGAGATTAGCGCATTCAAACAAACAAACTCTTCAGCTTTATAGTATTAGTATTTTCCATTATTTCTTTGCTTCTAATAGTTGCAGCTTGATGTTATATAGCCTAAAGCCTTCCTTGATAAATGGTCTATACAACACAAAAAGATTTTTTCAGTTCGAACCAGCCGTTCCTGAGATTAGCGCATTCAAACAAACAAACAAACTCTTCAGCTTTATAATATTAGTATTTTCCATTAATTCTTTGCTTCTAATAGTTGCAGCGTGATGTTATACTTAAACCCCTTCTTGATAAATGGTCTGTTCAACACAAAAAGATTTTTTCAATTCGAACCAGTCGTTCCTGAGATTAGCGCATTCAAACAAACAAACAAACTCTTCAGCTTTATAACATTAGGATTTTCCATTATTTCTTCGCTCCTAATAGTTGCAGCGTGATGTTATATAGCTTAAAGCCTTCCTCGATAAATGGTCTATTCAACACAAGAAGAATTTTTCAATTCGAACCAGTCGTTCCTGAGATTAGCGCATTCAAACAAACAAACAAACTCTTCAGCTTTATAGTATTAGTATTTTCCATTATTTCTTTGCTTCTAATAGTTGCAGCTTGATGTTATATAGCCTAAAGCCTTTCTTGATAAATGGTCTATTCAACACAAAAAGAATTTTTCAATTCGAACCAGTCGTTCCTGAGATTAGCGCATTCAAACAAACAAACAAACTCTTCAGCTTTATAATATTAGTATTTTCCATTATTTCTTTGCTTCTAATAGTTGCAGCGTGATGTTATATAGCCTAAAGCCTTCCTCGATAAATGGTATATTCAACACAAAAATATTTTTTCCATTCGAACCAGTCGTTCCTGAGATTAGCGCATTCAAACAAACAAACAAACTCTTCAGCTTTATAATATTAGTATAGATAATTTTGTCTGAAAGAGATTGCTTTTTACGTAGTACTTTTTATTGCTAAGCAATAAGCCTTAGCTCGTTGCGGTGCATAAGTCGGAAAGCCTCAAAATTCGTAATGGTCACCCATCCAGTTACAAGCTAACGCGTACTTTGTTTATTGTCATTATTATCAGTCTCGCACGCAGGATATCACTAGGCTAAGACCACTTTATTAAATTATTAAAATGAAAATTCCTTATTTTTTAAATGTCGAAATATTTTTAAATAATAACATTGTATTAAAAAAATTGATTGTATTAATTTAAAAAAAAAGACAATATAACTTATTTGTATTTCATTTTCATTATTTATGTCAATGATTACAATATTTACAATTATTAAAGAAGTCGCCACTGGGCATATCCATACTAGCATAGCTTGGTACTACGTCACTCTTGGTACTTTTTGTGGTGAAATAGTATATTTTAGTAGTTAATTTCTAATATTATTTTGTATGAAAGGACTCTCTTTGTTTTGTTTTTGTATGTAGAAAATGTTATTAAATTTATGAATATACACTCACATGTAAATAAATTGCAAAATAGTTCGTTACAAATGCAAAAGTTTGAGGGCATGTTTCTGAGGTCATTTTTTTCAAGTGTTTGTGACCCTTCTTTTATATCTTAATTACTTAATAATTTTAATATTTGAAACTATTTATAATAAGAATAAAGACCAAACTATAGAGTAAGTTAAGATTTAAAACCACTTGTGCTTCGGGAGTCGTCGATATTGAAGTAAAAAATGTGCCATTTTTTGTAAGTGTTTTGGGTCGTCTTAAGTGGCCCTCATTCTTGTCGAGCTTGGGGTGTACAAAAAATGTTTGAAGAGATGTGTTTTTTTTTATTCATTATTGTAAAGTATGTTATTTTCATGTATATAAAATTAATAATTACCGAAATAAATGCTTTATTTTTTTAATACTTAATTTTTTATTCAACTTTCTGGAAAAAAAACGATTCTAGCACTTTTACCCATCCAATTAAGTTAATATCAAAAAAGGGAACATACATATTTATACGTATTTTATTAGATTCCTTAACCACGATTCTAACAACATATTATTTTATATACTTTTTATACATAATTCGTAAGATATTGCCATTTTAATGACACGCGCCACCTAAGTAATAAATCACTCGTATAGGATTTGACAGATGTGCTAAATCAGCTATTTTGACAGGGACCGAGGAGAGGTTAATAAAAACCAGCATTTTCCTAAATTTCAAAATTCAAAATTTTCTTTACGTTAAATTTGAATCATGTTCACTCGATTCCAAGCCCAAGACAAAAGTAAAAAAATCGAGGTACGCCCCCACGGAACGAGTTAGAGGGACCCCACACTAGCGTCTTTCGAGCGTCAGCGTCTTGCCGCGCCGACGTTGTTTGGGCGTTGCGTCGACGCGGCGCCCGCTCAGCGTCGACGCGGCGCCCGCCCAGCGTCGACGCGGCGTTTGAGCGGCGCTTGCGCTGGGCGTCCTCTGCACATCGCGTTCGAGGGTCGCGCCGCGCTGACGTCATGTACAGTTATTTCGAAAATGGAAATGTAAGATTTGAATAACGCACAATATAATGTTTTATATTGCAGTGATAAATTAATGCTTTCAACTTGTAAAGGAAAAAATATATTTTACCTATTTGACACATGGCACGAAAAGGCAACTTTAGCATTTATTTTCTCGAAAACTAAAAGTACTTAATTGAAAATGGGTTTCTTCGGCAATATGAGCTAGTATTTTAAGCTACATCCATATTTGCTATCAGCTAAAAAGTCTTCTACCTACTGATTCTAAAACACGGGCGGGCCGAAACAATTGAGTTGATCATTGTACTGTTATCAAAATAAACGCTGCGGCAGGCGTCGGGCCGGCGCGGCGCCTGTAGAGCGCAGTCCTGGCGTTCGTCATTTCGACCGCGCCGCTGCGCAAGCGTTGCGTCGGCGCCGCGTCGACGTTGCGTCGAGGTCGCGTCGGCGTTGCGTCGACGTCGCGTCGACGTTGCGTGGGCGTCGACGCTCAAAGAACGCTAGTGTGGGGTTACGCTTAGTGTTCTTCAACATCGAGCGCTGCGAGAGCCGCCCGTCTAAAGGCTGCGGAAGCGGAGCACCGGTTGCAGCTCGCAAATATCAAGAAGCGAGAGGCGATAGCTCTGGCCGCCGCTGAACGCGAAGCTGCAGAGGCAAGCCTGGAGGCGACTGTCGCAGCAATCGAGGTTGAAGAAGTTTTGAGTGCAAGAGGCAGCAGTCAAACTGACACTGCCGCCTGGATTGCACAAAGCGACTTTGCGGGAGCAGAATCGGTCCCAGCTGATACGGCAGCCCCTGAGAAGGGGGTTTTTCATTGTGCGGATAGTGTGGCGCACTTTATCGCGCGCCCCGACCCTTTGTTGGGTCATGAGCGCAACGTCACGCAAATCCCACAAGAGGCTGCTGCTCTTGGAGCTTCAGTTATTTCTCCGTGTCAGCTACAGAAAGGTTTGCCACTAACACTTGTCCCAAGCCAAGGTAACGAAACTAAGCACGTAAGTGATGTCGTCGAGCGAGTAATTGTTAAACAAACCGAGGTTAATCTACCCAATTTTAGCGGTCACGTTCTAGATTGGCTTCTATTCAAACGCACATTCGACGCCACTAAATCTCATTTTACAGCTCATGAAAATCTTGTTAGACTAAGCAACGCCCTACAGGGAGAGGCCAAAGAAGCTGTTTATTCCCGGTTGCTATGCTCATTCGACTATGAGTCAATTATGCGGTCTTTAGAGTTGCGTTTTGCTCGCCCTAAACAGATCATATATCATGAGCTAACGGCAATCAGAAACTTGCCCAAAGTTGGAAAGGATCCCAACTCTCTGTCCATATTCGTGAGCTAGTCGATGAATGTGCAACAATGAAATGAGTCTGGTGTAATTTGGAGCGAACTAGTGAGTCTAACCGGTGCCTTCCCTGTTTTTCGAGGTGATGAGGCAACGGTAGGTGATTGGAAGCATCGCACGGCATAAAATTTGCTTGGTTTTCAGCCTCGACTTCTAGAAATTGAGCAAAAACTTCAATATCCGGGCGTACCGTTTAGACTCACTAGTTCGCTCCGAATTACACCAGACTCATTTCATTGTTGCACATTCATCGACTAGCTCACATCCCCGTTCGGCCCTTCCGCGAAGTCCCGCGGCCTCGCCTGCATGTCTGTATTGCACTCACAGCGAACACTCTATAAAATCGTGCCCGCTATTTGCGGCACTAAGTGTTCCTGAACGCGTTTCATGGGTTCGCGACAAAAGTGTTTGTATGAAGTGTTTACGTAAAGGTAAACACAGCTACACGAATTGCAAGGCGAGGGTGTGCGGCATCGACGGCTGTAAACTACATCATAATAAAGTTTTACATGATCCGAATCATTCACATTCATCATTTCCTCAAAATGTAAATAATAAAAATATACATTTTGACATGACATCTGTCGTACAGACACCATCGACATCCCATGTCAACACTGTCAACAATGACAGTCATAAAGAAAAAATCTCGTTTGACAGCCATAAAGTAGGTTTCACACAGTCGAATGAGGTTTTATCTTCTATTAATAAAAATACTATTATGACTAGTGCTACTTATGCATGCGGGCCCAGAAATAAAAACGCAATCCTTTTAAAAATATTGCCAGTAGTACTTTCAGGTCCTACTGGCGAAGTAGAGACGTTTGCCCTCTTAGATGACGGTGCCTCCGTGACCCTCTTAGACATGGAGTTAGCGGAAAAGCTTGGGGTTTCGGGTGCCAAAGAGGCAATGTGTGTTAACACTATAATAGGCACTAGTCATATTCCCGTAGAATTGGTAGATTTGAAGATTCGCGGAAAATACCAAGTCAAACAATTTTCTATTCAAAAAGCCCGCGCCATCCCTAATCTGAAACTAAAGTCTCAAAAAGTGACCGTTAGTGATACCAGATTTCACCACCTACAAGACATCTCCTCAGAGCTAGTTTATAATTTGGCTACTCCAAAGATTATTATCGGCACTTCTGTTTGCCCTTTTTTAATATGCAGAGAGTATAGATTAGGAACCTCGTCTTAGCCAGCAGCTGTTCGCACTGACTTGGGCTGGACTTTATTCGGTGAGCTGCCTGATAGTCATTCATCAGTGCATGGAATAAACCACATTTTTACTAGCTACTCTCCAGACAGTGAACTGCATAGGCTTAGCCAGAATTTCCATAAGCCAGATTCGATAGGCGTTTATTTAAAACCCATCTCTTCTGAGGACGATTCCGAACTGAAACGCCAGGAAATCACTTCGATTTACTTGACCTCATTGTCCGCAGATCGTTATTTAAGTTGGTGGCGGCTACTCGGAGTAACCGCACGAGTCTTCCAATTCATACGCCTGCTGCGGAACAGCATGGCGCAGCCCATTAATACGTTTGGCGGTGGATTCCGCCCGCTGCTCGCACGTGACGTCAAACAAGCCACGCTCCACCTGATGAAGACGTCTCAACAGAAAAGCTTTGCCGGTGAACTTGCCTGTCTTGCCCATAATAGAGCCCTACCAAAAAGGAGCCACCTATTTAAGTTTTCCCCGAGGATCTGCGTCGACGGTCTACTGACAGCACGTGGTAGAATAAACTCTTCGCCAAATGTGCCAAAAGAAACTCTGGACCCACTAGTACTCAACGGTCGACATCCTATAGCCCAGTTGTGGATAACGCTCACCATCGTGGCCTTTGTTGGCGCCAGTATACTGCTCAAGGAAGCGAGGGATGCCATAAATAAAACAAGGCTTCAGGATTTTGCCGCTGCCCATGAGACAGAGTGGAAGTTCATACCGCCGGCGTCACTGTTTATAATACGCACCTCAAAACGACTTGTAAGAAGCGTTAAACGTGCCGTTTTCGTCGTCCTAAAGGAAAGGGTGCCAAAGATGGAGGTGTTGGCCACGCTCCTAGCTGGAGCAGAATTTGTGATCAACTCGCTGCTTCTCACAAATGTTCCAGTTGACCACGAAGACGAGCCCTCCCTCACTACAAGCCATTTCATCTTGGGATCGAGCTCTATGGTACCGTCAAATGAAAGTTCTGACTCAGACCTCGTCAGCCGGCAAGGCTACAAGAAGATGCTCCGGCTTGCGGACCATGTTTGGTCTCAGTGGGTGAAGGAATACCTTCCCAACCTACTCCCGCGAGGCCCCGGGTCAAAATATTATAAAAAATCTGCATCTTGTAGTTATAGTTGACGGTACTATGCCTCGGGCGGTCTGGCCTCGCGCAAGGGTCACGAAGGTAATCCCAGGCAAAGATGGCATCGTGCGGGTAGCGGACGTACACACGAGCGCGGGGACGCTACGTCGTCCTGCGCGCAAACTGGTTAAGCTGGATCTGTCGCCGTAATGCTAATAGTATGTTATTCTCTTACCAGGGGGGAGGATGTTGGCGACAGATCTGGCAACCCAGATACTAGGCACACGTTACCTAGGCGCGCCTAGCACTTTCTTAGAAGATGCGCGAACATTATGCAACATTTGTGGTGTCACTGTACAGAACGCGGCCTTGATGCTTTCTATCATCTCTTCCCTTGACGAGCATGCTACAGCGTACACCTTCCTTTTAACGTAGTCCCACAAGAAGTCCAACGGAGTGAGGTCTGGTGACCGAGCTGGCCATGTGATACGACCTCCCCGCCCAATTCACAGATGGAAACGAGCGTTTTGATGGTTTCGTAAATCTCTTTCTCTAGCTCTCGGTCGGCCATCACGCTGCCGTCGGTTGCTCCGACACAGAGAATCATCTCGAATATTCTTGATTGCTCAAAGACATCACGAAATATCACTAGGCTATCCGTAGTAAGTAGGTAATCCAGAAAGGCAAAAACACAAGATGTTGTCACGGCGACGACAACTCAATGACTTAACTGAATTGTCAAAATGAGAAACGCTAAACCAACAAATTTCAGATGTGATTCAGTAAACACTAAAAGATGAACCACCATTGTGATATTTAAATTAATAGCATAATAGGTAGGTACATCCAAGTCTTTCGACGAATCCAACAATATTGTAATAGTGTTGTGCAAGCGTGACTTAGTCAAAATTTTTACTTGTATTTGACTGATATTTCAAAAAAAAATATTGAATCAATAAATGCGTGTACACAGCTACAAATGGTCCCATACAGTTTGTAACCGTTAACTGCTTTGGTATTTTTGATATTGTTATACCTACCCTTTCCGTTACACGTTGTATAGTGCACTAGCTGTGCCTGCGATTTTGTTCGCGTGGACTACATCCTTTTATGGTCGGTTTTACCCCTTTCTCCTCTAATATTTGAAACAAAAAGTAGTCTATATTTTAATCCAAGTTTTGAGCTATATTTGTGCCAAATTTCATATCTCTAACTTCAAAAATAAACATTTTTCCATATAAACTTCCAAAGGTGGTATTACCCCCCTCCCCCCCTTATTTTCTAATAAAAAGTAGCCTATGTCCGTTCTTGAGATTCAACGTATACCTATACCAAATTTCATCAAAATCGGTTGAGAGGTTTAAGCAGGAAAGCGTAACAGACACACAGACAGACAGAGTTACTTTAACATTTATAATATTAGTAGGGATTGTTTTTAAATGCTTCATATCTAATGTACATATGGGTGAATATTTCTATTCGTATCCACTGTTTGAATTACTTTTTTTTACGCGGGGGAAATGCCTGCCGCACCGTCAATCTAGCAGGAGCAGAGAGTGGTGTGTCGGACTTGCACCCACTAAAATTTACTCTGTGGCTGCACAGTTGTGGGGGAGTCGGGACTCGCACGGATTATACGCAGGCTCCTCCACCGTGGCGCACTCCTTGGAACCGAGGTTACTGACGCCAGGCTTACTTCATACCTAGCGTCTCCGCTCCCAGCATCAGATATGATGTGCGTGTCCGCTGTCTAGCGCTACTTTTAATACCCGAAACTTTCACTCCGGCTCTCTCGTATTCACCAGATGCAATACCGCATCCTCCTCCTTCTCCACAGTCCCCTCACGACGCGATTTGCACCCCGCATGGCAGAGCACTACAGTCAAGTCAGAGGGCAGGGAGGCCGGCAACTATACACTGAGGTCTTCCTCTTCCTCCGTGATTCACCCGAGCTACTTGCTGACTGGCTCTATAGTCTAGGTGCCATTAAACCTTAAAAATAATGCAACTATTGCACAGTGGCTTGATAGTTTTTTTAGTTCATGATCGTATTAGATATCTTTTTTAACAAACCTCAGAAAAAAAGGAGGAGAATTGACACAAGAACACGATGTAAAAACAAAAAAAAACAATACACACACACACACAGAACATTGCGGTCAATTAGGTTCCACCTCAGCATATGCTGCTATGGCATTATTTCTAACACCGCAACAGCGCTGGTATTCTGTCTGTAGAGTATGTAGCGTTGAGAGCATCAAGTCTTAACAGGTAGCTACGTATAATTAATATTTCTCTCACTCCTTTAATATTGATTTACTTAGCACCGACTTCAAGATATGAATTAGATACTTATTTTAGTTCCCGTTTAAAGTCGGTTTTTTTTCATATTTTTTTTATTTATATATTGAATAGCACCAAGCTTCTTTTGCTATGTCTTCCTCTGACAGTGTCACATGAGGCGAGAACAATTTTACGAAACAACTTTTTGATGAAATTTTACAAAAAAATCAGGTTTAACACCTGTTTTTTAGTAGCAAACGAATAGCTTTCTTTTCACAATCGGGATAATATTTGTTTTACCGGGAATCGAATCCAGGACCTCAAATACATGTCTTTAAGAGTTTCATATCGACTCAAAAATTAACACTTATAATTTACACATACTCGTATTATGTATGCAGCTTCGTTCTTAAAAACTGCAATAATTACACTTGCATTCATTCATTACTCTCCTAAGAACCATATTAGATTGTAAATACACGACGAGATAGTAAAAACTTGATTCAATAAGCTAAATACGAAGGTTAGGCATCGTGAGCGAATGGTTTTCGTTTATTTTGATATTTACAAAAGGTCAATGATTGTGCTGAAATCTATGAGGTAATATTAAAGTGAAGAGACGTTTTGACGCTGATACGGTGGGAGAGAGGAGAAAAAATAGTGCGGTAGCACCTGTTGACAAGCATGACGTATGTGCCAGCCATCGCTTCATTCAACCATATTGAAGGGAATGTAAGTAAAAGCAGTAGGGCAAAGCGATTTATCGCTCGAACTGGAGCAGCCCGACTGGTGAAATACCTCCACCTTACAGAAGACCGCAGCCAAATAACAATCACTTCTGTGTTGTTGTGTTCCTGCGTGTGAGTAAGGTTTCCAGAGCTCCTGGGGGGTGCTACATTAGTAGCAGGAGTCAAGCCTTCAAGGTAAGGGTGACAAGTCCAGTAACAGATTTGTTATGCTATACTTGTCGCTCTTAAGCTAGGACTTCATTACCACTTAACATCAGGTGGGATGAGGTCAATCTTGAAGTGATTTAAAAAAAAACGGTCATTCAGTTATATTAGGAGGTCACTGGAGGATTTATAGTTCATTCTCTTAGGTAATAAGTTTGCTGCTTTTCATTGGAATGTCTATTGTGATTTGATCTAATTATCTATGCCTAGACAACTGCCAATTATGTTTAAAACGATAAGGATAGCCTTTTTAAAATGGCTGCAAGAGCCTGAAAGGTCTTTCCTTATCTATAATAAGATGCAAAGGTCATATAAGATTAATTAGCCTATTATGAAACTGTTTTAAACCTCTTCGTACCTAGTTATTTTTTTATATTACGAGTACAAATTCATGATTGACCTCATCCCACCTGATGTTAAGTGGTAATGAGGTCCTAGCTTAAGGAAGACAAGTACAACATACTAAAGCTGATATTGGAATTGTCGCCCTTACCTTGAAAGCTTGACCCCTGCTACTAATGTAGCACCCCCCAGGAGCTAGAAACCTTACTCACACGCAGGAACCCAACAACACAGAAGTGATTGTTATTTGGCTGCGGTCTTCTGTAAGGTGGAGGTATTTCACCAGTCGGGCTGCTGCAGTTCGAATATAAAAATATAATATTTTTATGAAATTTCTATTGTATTAATGTTTTCAACTGTCTCCTTTGCTAACTTAAGTTTGACTCGCTCCAAAACTAGAACGGTTAGCATGTTTTGCAATACCGTTTTTAACTTTTGTTCGTTAATAGATCTAATTTGGTAACATCCTTGGGCCTAATGGGAGGTTTGTGTAAGAGGAAATGGCGTTGCCAAATCGTGGTAACATTTATGTTATTAGAGCTGTAACTGTGTGGATAAAACTTCTATAGATTTCCTTGAAATTTAATATTTTTTTTTTTGCTTTATAAGGACACCCAACAAGAAAACGGTGACAATACATAGGAACAAACATGAACTTAAAGCTAAGCGTCATCTTAATTAGAGGTTGCCACGGCATGCAATGTGATCTTACGTTTTTATTTTATAAACTAAGGGAAAATAGGGCTTATAAACATAATATTTAAAGTAAATTGGATATGAAACAAAACAAGTATGTGTTAAAAAATAGGCCCACAAAACTGTTCACCCAGTTTGTTGGCGAGATCAGGGTTTAACAGAAATGTTAACGTAATTATACCAAAAGGTACTTGTGCATTTTATTTTTATAGTTTACTAGCTGTTGCCCGCGACTTCGCCCGCGTTATTTCGGGATAAAAAGTATCCTATATGTTAATCTAGTATGTCATCTGTCTTCCTACCAAATTGTAACCAAATCCGTTCTGTAGTTTTTGCGTGAAAGAGTAACAAACATCCATACTTACAAACTTTCGCCTTTATAATAGTAGTAGGATGCTCGGTTTCAATATTTTACGATTCACAATGTGTCTAAAATGACTATCTGTTTTTCTACGAGTCGTCATTTATTTTTTTTTTATAGTAGCGCAGTATATTGGCTCCTCCCAGCCTGATGGTAAGCAAGAGAGGAACCCACATCGCGATGACAACGGATTTGATATCAAAATATCCTATCCGTTAGCATCGCCTTACTGGACCTTCACGCTCCTTTTGAAGGAATCCATGTCAAAGGAAGGAGGAAACACTAATTCTAATTTCAAATTTACTTTCCCAGCTGTCATCAGTCGTCAGTCGGTCGTTTTTAGCATACGCCTCGTATAATTTATTACTAGCCGTAACAAGAACGGATCGTTTTTCAAATATTGGAACTGGGCATTAACCCGACAGGCGTTGTCCTGTGTTAACTACTATTATTTAATTCGAATTGGTATCACCCACTAATTTTCCGCGCAATTTTTTTTTTGCCTACTAACCAGGGCCGGCGTTAGGGTGGCGCGCGGTTGGTCAACAGCCCAGGGCGTTCGGACTTGAACGGGCGCTAGTAAGCTACCCTGAGGTACCCAGATGTATTCCCCTAAATCGATGTATTGGTATACGCTTTTACTGGGGCGCTGGCGGAAATTCGTCCAGGGCGCCAGTAATGCTAGAACCGGCACTGCTACTAACCTTCTACTGACAATAAAAAACACAACAAAAAAAATTAATTGGTCAAGCCGTTCACGCGTGCGTGGCCAAGGGAAATAGGGATTATTTTTTATATATATTTAGATTTATTTGTCTCCTGTCGAATGTTCAAGGTTAAATGATTTTCTAGCTATAAGTTAGATCAGTATCTACTGTAACTAAACTGCTGAGTTTCTTACCAGAGTCTTCTCAGTAGATGTAGGTTTTAAACCGGCAGTAGAATCACTTTGCATTGTATTCAATGACGATTCAAAAGTGTTACATGTAACCTACTTGAATAAAGAAATATTTGATTGATTTAAAAGGTATGGTACTTGTATTTTTAACGTTACGTCGAAAAAATTGATGTAACGTACGTACGAAATATTAGAAAAAATAAAACAATTGTGGTAAAGACCTCATTTTACCAAGACAGTCAGCCAAAACAAGTAGCTTTATCAGATAGCATACATTCCATGTAAACCGAAACGGTAAAATTAAAAACTCTAAAACAAAAGCGTCATAATTCTCATCTTGTTTATTGATCCAAACCAGATATAATTATAATGAATCGCACTTTGTGCTAAGTAATTGTATGGGTTTTTCAAATAACGACGGCCGGTTTTATGCTACAATTACTAAATAATCATTGAAAACAATTATATTTACCTAGGCTACTAGAGATTGACTGCAGTTTTGCTGACATAATAGTAATTATTATTATTATTAATATTATTACGTCAGAAAATTTATTTGCAAGAACATGGTTACAAGATTGGTCTTAAAATGTAAATATGTCCAACATATTCGACCGATTTGACGATGTGCAACTATTAAAAAATTGTACATTTAATAAATAACAGTTTTAAAATTAAATTTTAAATAGAAAAATATATCTAATATATCATAATATCATAATCAATGAAAACTTAAAGTTAGCAGGGATAAGTCAATATTCAATAATATGATTTTTCTTTTTCAATGTCAAATTATAATCCATACTAATATTATAAATGCGAAAGTAACTCTGTCTGTCTGTCTGTCTGTCTGTCTGTCCGTCTGTTACTCTTTCACGCCTAAACGGCTGAACGGATTTTGATGAAATTTGGTATAGATATACGTTGAATCTCAAGAACGGACATAGGCTACTTTTTATTAGAAAATAAGGGGGGGATGGGGGTAATACCACCTTTGAAAGTTTATATGGCAAAATGTTTATTTTTGAAGTTAGAGATATGAAATTTGGCACAAATATAGCTCGAAACTTGGATTAAAATATAGACTACTTTTTGTTTCGAATATTAGGGGAGAAAGAGGTAAAACCGACCATGAAAGGATGTAGTCCACGCGAACGAAGTCGCGGGCACAGTATTCTATTTGTTTACATTTGACTTTTATTTATTACTAGTAAATAAAAGCCAAATGTACACAAATAGAATAATGTAAAAATTTGTCATTCAAGAATTCGTTAATGGTGTATAATTTTTTTCTATCAGAAATTTAAATAGTTTATTTTTAAATTCAATAAAGGTAACTTTTTTTAAACATCAGGGTTTTAGCTGTACCTACACTTTGATAGTCATACAATTAACGTAAATTAAGATTATATTGTATTCTAAAGTAACTGTGATCTGTTTAACAATAGGTCACGCAAATTCGCACAATTGAAACAAAATAAAGTATTCGTTGTTGCGAATACAATGCGTTTTGAGTTCAGTGATTGGGTATGTTGTATCCGGATGATTCAAAGGTTAATGAACTTTACCTATAGGTGGTATGTTAAATGTTGATGTTACGGTAAAAGGCGAATTAAATATTATTCATAATGATTTATTTATTTATTTAAAAACTTTATTGCACAAAAAAGTACAACAGGTGAACTTTATGCTAGGGGCATACTCTACCAGTCAACCTTGGGGTCATGCGGAGAGTTAGTTTATGGGTGCGGTAATAGTGACAAAGTGCATAAGTAATCTAAAAAAAAATAAATAATAAACAACAATAGCAACTACCAAGCGTAATCCCTACTAATATTATAAATGCGAAAGTAACTCTGTCTGTCTGTCTGTCTGTCTGTGTGTCTGTTACACTTTCCTGCTTAAACCTCTCAACCGATTTTGATGAAATTTGGTATAGGTATACGTTGAATCTCAAGAACGGACATAGGCTACTTTTTGTTAGAAAGTAAGGGGGGGGGGGGGTAATGCCACCTTTGAAAGTTTATATGGGAAAATGTTTATTTTTTAAATTAGAGATATGAAAGTTGGCTCAAATATAGCTCTATTAAAATATAGACTACTTTTTGTTTCGAATATTAGGGGAGATAGGGGTAAAACCGACCATGAAAGGATGTAGTCCACGCAAACGAAGTCGCGGGCACAGCTAGTTAATTATAAATTAATAATTAATTGTTGCGGTAAATGTAAATTTAATATTACAATTCATCAGTCATTAGGAAGTATTAATTACTCTCGCAGTAAAGTAGGTATGAAAGTATTGCCAACCTTCTTAGCCGAACTTTAGCGTCGCGCCATCTCTTGAGGTTCCGGGTTCGATCCCCGTACGGGTCAATGTGGGAAACGAACTTTTCTACATTGTCTCGGGTCTGGGTGTTGTATTACCGTCGCTGTTTCTGATTTCTGTAACATATCTGCTTAAGCTACTTACCATAGAAATAGAGCAATGTATGTGATGTTGTCCAATATATTTTCCCGAGGCGCCAACATAAAGCTATGAGAATAGTCGGGGGTATTAGGGGGTAGTTAAGAAGTACCTCCGCACCAATCGCTGTCATACCCCAGTGATTAGCAGCACGACGCATAAAAGCATTTCGCCTCCCAAAAAAATGTTTAATATAAACCACGTTTAGCTCATTTATATATGTCGCAGTCATCTGGTTGAAACAGCTATTTCATTGGATCACTAGCGCGTTCATTGAATGACGACGTTTAATTGAATGACTAAAGGACAACTCGTCAAATTGTTTAATATAACGTTCAACTTCTTGACTGAACGTTATTAGCATAGTCGTTGAATGGTATATAGCTGACTTTGTAATGTTTGATTAAGGTGACTATAAGCTCGCAACTTAAAAGATAACTAACTTTAGATAAAAAAATGAGGACATGACATAACACACCTAAATAAGAATTTTTATTATGTTTTAACAATTTTAAGTGTTAAGACACTTAGGCTAAAAATATATCATATTTTTTCAAAAGTACTGTATTAAAAATTGGGGGAAGAGGAAAAGGTTGGAATCTCAATTTCACTCAAAAAATATCAACACAGTGTTAATCGATTAGATCTGTACCAGCTGTTTGACGCCATCTTTGTTTTGATCAGCACTAACGCCGCAGTGGAAAAAAATTGTACTAAATTACAATCACCTGACATCTATGCACCTGACTGATTTTACGTCCGCTATGTTCAAAGGGCTATGTTACAATACGCTAACTTGTTGGACGTTGAGTGAGGCTCGTTCATTTAACGTTCGGCCTAGTCATTTAATTAAACGTCGTCATTTAATAAACGCGCTAGTGATCCAATCAAATAGCTGATTCAACCAGATGACTGCGACATATACATATCCATTTAAAATCCTATAAAAAAGGGAGCGTAAATATATTACTAGGGGGCCTACTCCCATAAACAAAATATGTCGGATCCGACAACGGATGGCAATTTTTAATCCTTATAATCATAACCAATTCACTTCGAATGCAAATTAAGCGTTTTAAAAAAACAAAATATTATTTATGCAAATCAAAAACCACGTCTTCATTCCTAAACTTTTGAATAATCTTCAAAAACGAAACCTTTCGTTTGTTCGTTTCGTTTTTTAGAGTACCTAGATTTATTTTGGTAGGGAGATTTAACCAAATCTCTTCCAATCTCAAGAGTGGAAGGTAGGGATTGAAAACTCTTACAATTTTTTGCGCATGACAATTTGTATTGCCCTAAAACTAATTTCTCACTCAAATACTAGAAACTCTTCAAATCTTTTATTAGTATTAAAACTCAAAATTTTAAATTTGTACAATAATTAAAATCCTTTTAATCGTTCTTACTGTAACAGGGAACATGTAATTCTACTTCACTTGAAACTCATAACTCACTTATGTAGCAATCGCATAGTAAAAATAGAAACAGTACATTTTCGTGCAAAATGGTCTAACAAACTAGGCTGGGGCCCCCGGGCTAACAAGATTTTGGGCCTCTTGGGCACACATGATTTGGGGCCTCTTGGGCACACAAGATTTTGGGCCTCTCGGGCACAAGATTTGGGGCCTCTCGGGCACACAAGATTCGTGGCCTCTTGGGCACACAAGACTTGGGGCCTCTCGGGTACACAAGGTTTTGGGGCCTCTTGGGCACACAAGATTTGTGGCCTCTTGGGCACACAAGACTTGGGGCCTCTCGGGCAGACAAGATTTTGGGGCCCTTTTGGAAAGTAATAAAATCGAACTAAACTAATCCTCGCCCTTCAGAGCCCCCTGAAAATCCCCATTTGCAGGGGGCAGGGCCCCCGCCCTGGGAATGAGCCCTGACTGCCCTTATGGCGAAAGCGGTTATGTAAGTAGGTCGTTAGCCAAAATTGTATGCAATCAGCAAAAAAAACCTTTCCATTAAACTTGCCTAGATTTCTAACTAAATCGCCTACCCTTGAATTCAGATCAGAATTGATACCCTACACGGAAACTAATGTATGACTCAGTGCACACTAGCATTTTAGTGACCAATTAAACAAAGGATCGAACATTGTACCTTGTGGGACTCCAAAAAACAATATGATTTTGACCTTAATTCAAGGGTCGTATTATAATGTACGCGGGGACCGTGAAAAGTATAGTCATTACGTGTTATTCAAGCCTTTGTTGTACAAAAATACACAGGGCCGCAATTGGAGCGTGAACGCTTACGTTAAAATGTGTTTTACATTTTATCGTTTTGAATTTTAAGAGGCTTACGAACTGGTTGTGCCGGATTCCAGAATTTTTATGATTGTTAACTTCAAGCTTGATTTGTTTTACGATACGCGAATAGCGTGTTGATTCAACAGGCATGTTCCGAAAAATAAAAAGGAGAAAGACCGATCCACAGTTTTCATTAATTATTCAGAACTTTAAAAAAAATTACACGTCATTTATTTGACCTACGTCTGACACAAACAATTTTACCGATTTTTAAAATTATTTTTTCGTTGGAGAGGAGGCTTTGCCAAGCATAGTACATGTTATGGAGACGAGAGAGATGGAGGTGGGATCCTAGAGAAACTGGAACTAACTATCGAAAATGATTTAACGTCGAAGCGACACGCGCAATACGCTCCCGTATGTCTCTGTTAACCGAGCGTCCATTTTTAGCATTGAGCAAAAAGTTATTTGAGTTTCCTTCACGCTCTACTATTAAATACTAGCTGCCGCCCGTGACTCCGTTCGCGTGAAATCCCCTGTTTGTTTAAACCCCAAAAGGTTCTTTTTTCATTACACTTCAAGATTGACCTCATCCCACCTGATGTTAAGTGGTAATGAGGTCCTAGCTAAAGGGCGACAAGTACAGCATAATAAATCTGTTACTGGAATTGTCGCCCTTACCTTGAAGGCTTGACCCCTGCTATTGATGTAGCACCCCCCAGGAGCTCTGGAAACCTTACTCACACGCAGGATACAAGAACACAGAAGTGATTGTTATTTGGCTGCGGTCTTCTGTAAGGTGGAGGTATTTCACCAGTCGGGCTGCTCCAGTTCGAGCGATAAATCGCTATGCCCTACCTCTCTTAATGTTATTTATGTTATGTTGTAAACATTACTCCATTACGCAGGTAGAGGTTTGTCACTTCTTTTTTTGTGCGAACGGCTGAGGAGTGGAAATATTGCTATGTCTACCCTACCTCTCTTTATTTCAAAAGTTTTATTGTAACTGATTTTGACGACCTCCGTAGCCGAGATGCGAGCGGGCCAGATTTTGTCGAAGCGCAATCTCTGAAGTAACCGGTTCGACTCCCGTGGATCAATATGGGAAACACCCAGGACGTGTATATTGTCCTGGGTGTTGTGGTACCGTCTTTGTTTCTGATTTCTGTAACACAAGTGCTTAAGCTACTTGCCACAGAATCAGAGCAATGTATGTGATGTTGTCCAATATTTATTTATTTAAATACACCTCCATGCCATCTATAGAATGTGCATTTTAAATTTCAAGTCTCTTATTTCAAAACTAAATGCATTTTTTTTTTAACTTCATTCAGTTCAGTTTCTAACGAAACACATTTACCTACTGAAAGATGATATTTAGAAAGAAGACATACAGTCGCCGTCAGATATATCGGAGCAGACAAAGTGACCAAATACTTCTGAACAGTTAAAAATGTCAATAAGTTCCATACACCACAAGTTACCATTAATATCTGAACATTCATTACTTCAATAATATCCGAGCAGATGCTAGTCAATAATTTCTATACACACAACTAACCAATAATATCTGAACACTCATCTACACAGGTAGCTAAATGAGACACATGACGTGCGTGACACATATTGACGTTATGAGTGTTCAGATATTATTGGCATCTGCTCAGATATTACTGAAGTAATGAATGTTCAGATATTAATGGTAACTTGTGATGTATGGAACTTATTGACATTTTTAACTGTTCAGAAGTATTTGGTCACTTTGTCTGCTCCGATATATCTGACGGCGACTGTACCTACTATATTAATATATATAAAGTTTGAATCCCACAAAAACGCTAAAGTCGCCGGCAACTGCTAGTCTCAAATAAACCACTTTTTACCTCAAACTTTTTATCACAGAAGTACAATCAACAGCAAGTCAAGGTAACCTGAAATTCGAAATTAGACCTTAAAAAAGTTCAAAGTGAGTCTTACGTGCTTTTGTCTGTACATCCACGAACTTCCCATAATAATTCATACATTATTCCGCCTTCTTTCTTTAAATTGTTTGTATTAAACCACAACTAAATATTACTACAGTCCGGAAGTTTTATAGAAACGCCCGAAATATTTTGAATCTGTGGTACTTGTGGCGCGATATTGCCAACGTTTCGGAAATGACACTGAAAGTACATGCCAAATTCCAGATGGGATGGGTGACCATGCCGACTGAATTTAGTTACGTTTATTACGAGCATCTGTGTGCTTTGGAGGGCAAGTTTAGTTGTTGGTCTCGGCTGTAATGATTTTTGTAATTAACATTACGTAAAAACCTTTAGCTTACTGATTGCAAGACTTCAAACAAGATAGAAATTAATGAAGATATTTATTTATTCTTTATAAATTGATCTTACATTATAAACGTTAAGGTTTGGATGCATAGATGAATGAATGTGTTGATAATATTAAAATTTTTTTACTCTAACAATTTAAAAAAAGTGTTTTAATGAAATCATATTCGTATTTTTTTATCCCCCGTATAGTATGTACCAATTTTTGAAACAAAATTCATGAATTTAAACTCATTGGTTCAAAATTGTTTTAATAATATTTCTTTATAGAGAGTTCATGGGTAACACAGGATTTTATGGTAGAATAAAAAAACACAATAAATTATTTACCATTACTTCACGGTATGACAAAAATAATATGACAATTTATACGAGATACACAAGAAACGATAAATTAATATGTACTCATTTGACATTAAAAATCGATTACGTTGGTTTTAAGTTGTTAATATTTATATGTGTTTAAAAAAAAGAATTATAAATTGTGTCTTTAATAATTTAGAATACGAAATAGACATTTTTTTTAAATATATATATAATAATAAATATCTATTGGACAACATCACATACATTGCTCTCTGCGGTAAGTAGCTAAAGCACTTGTGTCACAGAAATCAGAAACAATGACGGTACAACAACACCCAGACCCGAGACAATACAGAAAAGTTCATTTCTTATATTGACCCGACCGAGGATCGAACCCGGAACCTCAGAGATGACGTGACGCCAAAGTCCGGCACGCTCACCTCTCGGCTACGGAGGTCAACATATAAAGTAAGTTCTTAACATTTTAAGAACTAGACTATTATTTTTTATTTCTTCTTTCGTGAATAACTAAAAATACTTTAATAAGGGTTTAAGAATAACAACACCTAGCTTCCATACTCAAACAATATTTATATTGTGGCTCTCTACTTCTTTCAAGTTTTTCCCAAAAGCCTATTGACAATCAGAACTATTGTTTAAATAATGTTCCCATTCGTTGTTGAGATTTTTTATTTTGAACACAATAGTTAAGTTAATGTCTGGTTTAGCCTAGTGAGCTAAAAAGTGCATAAATAGCTGTATTTTTAGTTCGAATGTAAACCGTGTAATAGATTAACCTCATTGTTAACGGTTTTTAACGTAACGGGTTGGTAAGTCTAGAATACGGATATCGAAGACCGAATTTATCATGTACTTTAGGTAAATAATAGATTAACCTCATTGTTAACGGTTATTAACGTAACGGGTTGGTAAGTCTAGAATACGGATATCGAAGACCGAATTTATCATGTACTTTAGGTAAATAATAGATTAACCTCATTGTTAACGGTTATTAACGTAACGGGTTGGTAAGTCTAGAATACGGATATCGAAGACCGAATTTATCATGTACTTTAGGTAAATAAATATTGGAGAACATACATTGCTCTGATTAAATGAAAACTAGCTAAACCACTTGTGTTACAGATATCAGAAACAACGACGGCGTCGCAACACCCAGACCCGAGACGACCTCCGTAGCCGAGAGGCGAGCAGGCCTGACTTTGGTGAGCGCGATCTCTGAGGTCCCGGGTACGATCCCCGGTTGGGTCAATATGGGAAACAAACTTTTCTATATTGTCTCGAGTCTGGGTGTTGTGGTACCGTCGTTGTTTCTGATTTCTGTAACACAAGTGCTTTAGCTACTTACTATAGAATCAGCGCAATGTATGTGTTGTTGTCCAATATTTATTTTATTTATTATTTATTTAATATAGAAAAGTTCGTTTTCCATATTGACCCAACTGGCATTCGAACACGGGACCTTTGATATAGCGGTTTTGTTAATTTATGTTTATTACGAGATTTTGCCTGCGACTTCATTTGTGTTGTATTGGAAAAAAAAAAGAATATTATATGTTCATCATACTATCGTATATATCTTTCAATACATTGAAATCCGATCAGTACATAGTTGTGGTTCAGTTGTACAGTACACTGAGAATAACAGTAAAAATATATGTCATTTAAACAATTACTTATTTATATAGGAGTACCTACTCCATATGAAAATTTTATACAAGCAAAACAAATTAGAATACCTAATAAAGATTAAGAGGAAATTAAAAAAAAAAATGTTTTTTTTATAAAAAGCTTTCTTACAAATATTGTTTTTCGTAATACTAAGATTTAGCAATCGAAAATATTTTTTTGTATATTTAGACATGCATAGTATTAATTAATATTTAATTGTTCAATTGCAAATACAGATAAATTTTGACGACCTCGGTGGCGCATTGGCTAAGGTAGGCGGCCATAGCGCGAAAGGTCCCGGGTTCGATTCCCGGTCGGGTCAATTTGGAAAACGAACTTTTCTAAATTGACTTGAGTCTGGGTGTGCTGGGATGACGCCCCCAGTTTGTATCCGACGTTTGGTACTCATAGTACAAGGTAAAGCCTTAGTTTGAGACCAGGTGATTGGTGTGATTGTCTGGCGCATTTATTTATTTATTTTATTTAGATGTAACTCCAAATAAGCATACAACTGACGTCTTAAAACAATTCGTTTGCTATTTCGCTATTCCGTAAAAATAATGATAAAATCTAGGCAACGACAATCAACAATGTCATAACATTATGATATCGTGTGCAATATTGAGTGCATTTCACTTGCATTACATAAACAGTGCACGCGAGCACTTGCGATTGGACAGAGTAAGTATTAATGAAGATTTTTGAACAAGCCACTGGAATTAGCTATAGCATGCTTTGGGTATAATTGGGCTGGCGTCTCGGCATAAGGAAAGAGAAGACAGTGAAACAATACTACAGTTTAATAATGGGGAAATTTTATTGTTTTATTTTATTTTTATTTTGCTTTATTAGGACAACCAACAAGAAAAACGCTGACAATACACATTAAGGAACAACATAAACTTAAAGCTAAACGTCTTCTTAATTAGAGGTTGCCATGGCATGCAATGTGGATTTACATTTTGTTTAACTAACGTAAATATGGCTTAAAAACATAATATTTGAAGTAAATTGGATATGAAACAGTCAGTCTCTATTTTGGCGCCATGTCAAAAGACCGAAGTATCTGACGCCTAAATTTCTGGGGCTTATCTGCAAAGATGTCAAGGTCATGATGATGTCACATGCTTTGAAAAGTTCATTATATTGCCGCTGTAGTCAGTTCATGGTGGCGTGGTGACCCAAATTGGTCCTGCTGCTCCTAATATTAAAAGGCACATATATTTTAACCCACGCTAAGTTATAAAGTGACGGCTCTGAGACGTGGTGCTTCACAAAAGAACTTTTTAGAAGGCTCAAATTCGCTCAGCGAGCTATGGAGAGGTCTATGCTTGGCATTTCTCTACGTGACCGAATCAGGAATGAGGAAATCCGTAGACGAACTAAAGTTGCTGACATAGCCCGTAAGATTAGTAAGCTGCAGTGGCAATGGGCTGGCCACATTGCACAAAGATCGGACGGTCGATGGGGCAGAAAGGTTCTTGAGTGGAGACCACGTACCATCAAGCGCAGTGTGGGACGGCCACCTACCAGATGGACCGACGACCTAGTCAAAATTGCTGGGTCTCGTTGGATGCAGGCAATGGACCGGTCGCGCTGGAAATCGGTTGGTAAGGCCTATGTTCAGCAGTGGACAGTAACAGGCTGAAATAATGATGAATGATGATGTTATAAAGTACATTAAGGCATATCAAGCTTAACAGATTTAACTTACTTAGATTTTTTAACATAATCATGAAAGGCCAAAATCTATATAGTTTTACAATATAGCACGGACTTTTGGTGTTCAAGATTTGTAAAAAATATTTTAGACAATGATTTTATTAAGTTTGTTAGTTAGATCATTGAAATAAAATGAAAACGGATTCATTGCTTCATCATAGAAAATAAATTTAAATTGATGAGCACAACAAAAGAAAGGAAAGTCACCATTTCGTAAAATTTTATAAAAATTGACGTTACGCTAAGTTTTAATTTACTACATAGTAAATGTTTGTTTATATGATAGACCAAATATGCATCTCATGACTGTTGGATTAAATAGAGTTTTTTGATCATCTTCCCTGTGTTCAAACTCTTTTCAAAGCACAATCAGATAAAAAAGGTGTTCCTTGTAGATAAAAGCCTGACCTTCATTATGCGTTTAAACGTGGTCTTAATAATACTGCCCAATTCAACACCAAATTTGTTAAATATTTAATTTTGTTATAGCATTTGTTCAGTAATATTTAATGTGTAGTAAGACACTAATTTGACCGCTCTAATAATACGTATTTTTTTTTATCACCAATATGTGTAAATGGTTTGTGCAATTATTTTATTTTCCAAAAAACCTATTAAAATATATAACAAATCTCAAAACGAATAATATATATTTCAGAGTGGTTTCTAACAAAACTACTATGAGATGAAGCCACCTGGCGGAATCTATTGGAACTATTGCGGCAGTTATCAGTTCAGTGTTTCCTTACTGATCTTTACTGCACTGTGCTTCAACTGGTCACGATCTAGAAACAAAGGCTAGAAAGTGCGGAAGTCAGACTGGAGCTGGAGGTGAAAGAGCGAGCTTGCGACTGAGACTAGTGTTGTCCTTACTATCGATATCGATCACTTAATACATTTTATATATATAACAAGATTAAATAAATAAATATTGGATAACATCACATACATTGCTCTGATTCTGTGGTAAGTAGCTAAAGCACTTGTGTTACAGAAATCAGAAACAACGAAGGTACCACAACACCCAGACCCGAGACAATATAGAAAAGTTCGTTTCCCATATTGACCCGACCGGGGATCGAACCCGGAACCTCAGAGATGGCGCGACGCCAAAGTCCGGCACGCAGATTGACATCATCCCACCTGATTTTAAGTGGTAATGAGGTCCTAGCTTAAGGGCGACAAGTACAGCATAATAAATATGTTACTGGACTTGTTCCCATTACCTTGACCTTGCTTGACCCCTGCTACTAATGTAGCACCCCCCAGAAGCTCTGGAAACCTTACTCACACGCAGGAACACAATAACACCGAAGTGATTATTATTTGGCTGCGGTGTTCTGTAAGGTGGAGGTATTTCACCAGTCGGGCTGCTTCAGTTCGAGCGATAAATCGCTATGCCTTACCTCTCTTAATCTATATAAGAAAGATATTTCATCCATTCATCCATTGGCAAAAAATTAGAAAACTATGTAGTGTTGTTCAGAAAATAAGATATTCAAAGTCGACATTGTGCCCCACGTGGCGTCAGGCAGCGCAAGGAAATACGGTGGGACGTTCGTCGGATTTTTCACCAACTCGACACGAGAGACTGGGCACATGTGTCTAATTGGTGAAACTCAAAATTAATATGACTTTTTGTTTCGTCATCTGGACACGCTAAGATTTATACGTGTGTCCAGATAGTGAAACTCAATTAAATCACTTTTATGTTTTTACTAACTGGACACACATTCGTATTTTCCTTCAATTCACGACACAGTACAATCACATAGACAAACATTTTATATTTTTTTATGTAAAATAATCCTATCGATGTTTCAAGGATGTTTCTATGAAATCGCTTAGTTCATTAATTCAATGAACAAGACAAATTAATAATCTGACTGTACCTTTTTCCTAAAAATACCTAAGTGTGTCCAGTTAGTGAAAACATAAAAGTGATTTAATAAATGTTCACTATCTGGACACACGTAAAAATCTTAGCGTGTCCAGATCACGGAATGATAAGTCATATTAATTTTGAATTTCACCAACTAGACACAGTGTGAGCAGTCTTTCGTGTCGAGTTGGTGAAAAACCCCGTTCGTCCAGGCCGCAACAGTCACTGTCTGCCAAATAATATCCCGAATAATGAGTTTATCACTGTTTCTACAAGTCATTCATGATTTTATAACCGAACTAGCGGTCCCGGCGAACTTCGTTTCGTTCATTCGTTCGCATTAGAGGATTTTCCCGCTTTTCTGTTAAAATATTTCCTGAATTTTCTTTGCTATAAACCTTACGGAGCCCGAGATAGTGCAATAAAGTGTATCTCTCTATTTATACACACTTTATTGCACAGAAAATTTACAGAAATTGGTTTTAAAGACATATTCAAATACACTATGGCGGTCTTATTGCTAGAGAGCAATCTCTTCCAGACAACCTTTAGGTAGAGGAAATAGTAAATATCGAGAAACGGGTACGGCCGTGCGAAATGTTAATTGAGAAAAATACTAACAGAAAATATCAATATAAATACCATAACGAGATTAATATATTTAAAAAAATGTATAAAAAATAAATAAAACTATTATAAATCAATAAATACCTATATAATAAATAAATATATAAAATCAAATTGCTTAGCTTTATTTAAAAACTTTGATAAAGCATACAAGTTTGCATTTAGTTAAGAGAAAGAAAGAAAGATTTTACTCATGAATTGAAAATGGGAAGGGACTCAGATTCCCTGATAGGTAAAGGAAGGTAATTCCATAAACGTATGGACTGGACAGTGAAAGATTGTGAGTAGTATTCAGAGGTATGAGTCGGAAAAGTAAATAGAAGTTTACGGGAAGATTGCATACCATGCTCTTTGATGGGTTGCAAGAAATGGAATCGTTCTTTCAAATATGGAGGGGATAGAGGATTAAATAAAATATTATATAGAAGAGATAAAAGATGGAGGTCACGTCGTCGACGAATAGGAAGCCAGTTAAGCTGAGCCCGAAAATTGGACCGACCCGAGACCTTTCCAACGAATACAAAACCGTGGAAATCGGTTCGAGCGTTCTGGAGTAATAGCGTCAGGAAGGAAAACCCGACTTATTTTTATATAGAAGATTTACCAAATGATTTAATCGCACCCGTATCGCGACAGTATGTTGTTGGCAGGAGTTTGTCATATTAACTAAGCAACCTTGTGATGCGTGAGCTTTGATTATTCATGTGAAATGCAATCTGCATTTAGTTAATAATGCATTGTTACGTCATTGCACTGGCGTTCATGATTGCCTGAGAAGAGAGCTACGATATTTTCGATATAAGATACGACTAAAGTTTTCTGTTTGGTTTATCAGTTAGTAAAACAAAAAATATAAGACACTAACTGTACCCGCGACTTAGTTCGCGTAGACTACAGGGTTCTTCCATATACTTTCATGGCCGCTGTTACCCCTATATCTCCTAAATTATTAAGCAACGTAGCTTATCCAAAAAGCTTTTTTTTCAACTGCCCCGACCGAGGGTCGAAAACGGGACCTAAGAGATGGCGCGATGCCTAAGTCTGGCTCACTCGCCTCTCGGCTACGGAGGTCGTCAATTCAATCAATTTGGATTTTGTTTTGAAAGGTGAATTAGTCAGGAATGTTTGTAGCTGTTTGATCAAAATCGTTCCAAGATGGCCGCCGACAAAAATGGCGGATTACATATTTTGATGCAACTCCCTTAGTAATATATGTTTTGATTATTTCCATAATCATGTCAAAGCTTGAGCAGTTAACATTATGACAAATATAAAAAATGTATGTCTAAATGACGACCCTCGTAGACAAGAGGCAGGGACTTTGGCGTCACTTTGTCTCCGAGGTCCCGAGTTCGTTTACGTGTTGGGTTAATTTAAAAAACGAACTTTTGCTTATTGTCTCGGGCCTGGGTGTTGGGATAGCGTCGTAATTTCTGAATTTTGTAATATAAGCGGTTGATCTGGGTGTAATGATACTATCGTAGGTAGTTTCAGTAACTCAAGTGCTTTAGCTACTTAACACAACTTAAGAGGAATGTATTTGATGATGATCAATGAATGATGTTCAACAAGTTTCAAAATCAATTAAGCAAAAAAAAAAACAAAAAAGCTGGTAACTAATAAACTATGTATATATATATGTGCAACATTATCTATATGTATCGGCTTTCAACCGTACATATAACAGTTTGTATGAAATAAAAAGGGCCTTCAACTTAACGCCCACATAATACCACCTGGTGCATTTTTATTGCAACAGCCTTCTTACTTCAAACAACTTTACTGGTCATGGAAGTCCATACAAAAAGCGGTGAGCAAAAACTGTTGGTCGATCAGTCCTCTCTGAAGGAAACCCCGGTCATAAATAAAATTGCACTTTGCATACAGTCCAAATGTACCCAGTCTGGAATGCGAGGGCGTTATGTCGGTTAGGCTGATGCCGAATGAAATTTTACCCCTCCTCCCGTCAATATACTACAATTACTGATGACGTCGGTGGTAATGTGGCTAATGTAGACGCACAAAGCATGAAAGTGGCCAGGTTTGATTCGTGGTCAGGGAAAAAAATTAGCAATATTTTACTTTTGGGTTTGCTTACTTCGTAATTTATGAACCGGCTTTATTTATTTATTATTAAACTTTCTTGCACAAAATAATTACAAAAGTTGGATCATGTGGTTAGTTTTGTTTATGGGTACAGTAAAATATAATATATTACTAAAAATAATAAAATAAATAGTTTATAAAATAAAATGATTCATCAATCGACTTATTCGTTTTTCATTGAAAAGGAGACCTTGACAGATATGCCATGACAATGAAACCAGGGTCTGATGATGTCATTCCAGAGATATTGAAGGGTAGGCGGATCCTACATATGCTGAGCGGAGAACTTTTAGGTACCTTCTATGTTAGTTCCTGCACATTATATAAGTTAACTTTGTATAAACAGTGTGTACCTAATAAATATTTTTCTTTCTTTCTTTATTTTGGCTGGCTTAAATCTAGGTACTGAGTTAACGTGCTACGCCAGACAATTATTCCAATAACCTATCTGAAACTAAAGCCGACCCATAAATTATGAGTACTAGACGAAATGAACTAAGCACGTCAACCCAGTTCACCAAGCCCCAAGCAAATTTAAAAAGATCGTTTTCCGAATTGACCCGAAAACTCAGTAAGGAAATAATAAATATCAAATTTAGATTTTTGAGACCTTGGTGGCACAGTAGCAATGGTAGTCTCGAAAATCGTATACCTTATAATTTGATATTTATTTTTTTACTCATTAACGTGAAAACGAATAAGTATATAGACACTAACTAAACGTTATAATCGATTTTTTATTTTTATAGTCATTTACGCCGTACTAGCGAACTTAAAATATTTTTATAGAAACAGAAAAAAATTATCCCTCTTGCGGTGCAGGAATCTAACCCACGACCTTCACGTATTACGCGTGCTGCTCTTCCAATGGTTCGACTCCCGCACCGCAAGCGGAGATAAAAAAAATATGTTTCTTTATAAATAAAGGTAATAAGTTAACTATGTAAACAGTTTATTCCAAGTTCCCGTACTGCATTTATATTAGTTGTGGATCATATCCACATCAAGGCTACCCGGTAAGTAGTGAGGGTTCCATAGCAAGTGGTTTATTTGTTTACTACTAGCTGTGCCTGCGACTTTACCCGCTTCTAATAGTGACTTTGAGTAGCATGGCTCTACAAGATATTTAGTATCTAGTCGCGAACTTATAAAACGTTCACACAAACGCTAGATACTTCACAAAATTTCATCCCCTATTGTTATTATACCTCCTTGAGATTAACAAATTTTGAAATAACATATTACTAATAACTAACCAAAAGCTAGCGATACAAGTTATAGTGTTCTAGATTATCCATGATGATTAGGAGGCCGCCTAACATAGACAAAATATGTAGGATCCATTTACGAATATAATAAAAAAATTTAACCGACTTCAAAAAAGGTGGAGATTCTCAATTCAACCGTACCTATATTTTTAAACACAACAAAGCAAGCACATAGGAACGCATCGCATGCTGTCATGTACACACCACAGACCAATAATGACAGTACACACCACCACTCACACAGCATTTTTATTTTTTATTTTTTTATTTTTTTCGTGTAGAACGTTCGGAAACGCTCAAAGTAAATTATTATCGAGTTTTTTTTTTTCATTGGCCAATGTGATGTGTCGCAACTTTTGTCCTTCAGGCCTAGCATGCGCCGCGAGAGTAAACTTCATTGCGCTCTTAAGAAATGTCAAAATCAATGCGTCAACTGCTGATTGGCTGAAAATATGAGTGCGGTGTACTATCTCCCAATCAACGGTGTAGAAGCTTTTGTCGCCTCATGTGAGAAATTTGACGTATTGCGCGTGATGGGCCTGCTTGTCTTGTGTAAATTTGTTTGAATTTAGGTGTGTATGTGCATGTGTGAATGTTTGTCCGATTTTATTATATTTGTTTTTAGGTTTTTGTTATATTTGTTCTAATATGAAACACTGTGTTTGTAATAGTTATATCTTCTGCTTCCGTTGTGATTGTTTAGTACTTTATTGTCTTTGCCTGTTTTTTATCAATGTTTGTTTTTGTCGTTTTTTCTTTTTTCTTTTTTTTGTGTAGTTTTAAGAATAAAATTATAAGCGCCACTCGATTGCGTGGGGAACTAGCAAGAGCCAGGGCGCTTGCTAATTCTCCAAGCAAGGGGTTCCACCAGAATACCAGCGCTGCTGGGACGTTAAAATGTCGCAGCGGCATTTGCTGAGGTGGAACCCAAATTGGCCTCACAAAGTATTTACACTATATCTGTTTCATTTGTCTTGCGTTGTTTGTAAATTTTGTGATGTCAATAAATGTTTTTTCTTTCTTTCTTTCTTTCTATATATTTTTAATTCTCATAACTAAACGCAACTCGGAATACAGCGTGTTCAAAAAACAAAATATTTTTTTGCAAAAAAATAACTTAAATATTCTCGAACTATCGAATTATTTTATAATGCTCTGATATTTACATTTTTAGAGTACTCCATTTCCTTGGGAATATCTCTTCCAGCCTTTCTTCATCTTCTCTCTAGTGGCAGATCAAGATACCTTATAGCATAGCATTTTTTTTTTACTTGGGGAAATCCGTTGATGGACCATACCACCGCCCGAGGGAAGCCGACGGCGTGTGTGGGATTCCCAAGGATAGACCGTAACCTGGCTCCGCCCTAAAAAGGACGGGGACTACCCACTAAAACCCCCGGTGGACCTCATTGCCTTAGGTGGTGATGTCATGGGTACCCGAGGTCAACCTTGGACTACCACAGCATCACCGGCGGAATGGCTGCTTTAAGCGGCCCCGACATGCCTCCACATTATGATCAGGAGGGAGTAAGGATGGCCGGTCCACCAGGACCACCCCTGCCTCACAATGGAGACCGTTAGTGCAATCACAACCCTCACACTCACAGCGGACTGGTCTTATTTTTAATTTATTTTGCACTTCAAGATTGACCTCATCCCATCTGATGTTAAGAGATAATGAGGTCCTAGCTTATGGGTGACAAGTACAGCATAATAAATCTGTATTAGAAACAGAAAATTTTTATCTCCATCGATTCTTTTAATCGATTAAGATGCCAAGGTGTCTTCGATTCCGTGGTTTTCAAACATTTCTACAACGAATGTACCACGGGCCGATAAGTATGTAGTTCTAAACATATTCGGCAGAGGGCACTTACCGGAAGGCTAACGGTTGATACAGCAGAAAAATTTCATCGCCTACGATAACTTGCGGTTAGCTCAGTTGGTAAGAGCAGCACGCGCGATACGTGAAGGTCGTGGGTTCAATTCCCGCACCGCAAGGGGAGATAAAATTTTTCTGTTTCTAATATTTAAAGTTCGCTAGTACGGCGTATAGTACTATAAAAATAATAAAATCGATAATAAATCTGTTATTGGACTTGTCGCCCTTACTTTGAAGGCTTGACCTACTAATGCAGCACCCCCCAGGAGCTCTGGAAACCTTACTCACACGCAGGAACACAACAACACTAAAGTGATTGTTATTTGGCTGCGGTCTTCTGTAAGGTGGAGGTATTTCACCAGTTGGCTGCTCCAGTTCAAGCGATAAATCGCTATGCCCTACCTCTTTTTCCTATATTTTTATTTATTTTTTATTTAAAAAACTTTATTGCACAAAATAAAAAGTACAAAAGGCGGACTTAATGCTAAAAGCATTCTCTACCAGTCAACCGTTGGGTCATGCAGATAGTTCGTTTATGGGTGCGGTAACAGTGAAAATGTGAAAATATATAAATATATATAAATAATAGTACCTAAAGTAGGTATAGCCTAATCACAAAATAACTAACTCACTCATGATAAATCCAAAACCTAGGTTGGTACCACAATACATATTTAAGATCGGGTTATAGTGTTACGGAACCCAGAATTAAAAGGTTGAAGTCGATCTTTAACCGGTATATTTCTTGCACAATTGTGTCTGTCTTTAAACAATGGCTCGGTAGGTTTATAATAATTTACGAGATTTGGTAATTACATCCTGAAAGTACAGGTTATGAGCAAATCAAGATGAATCTAAATGGCTTAGATTAGTCTAGCCGAGAGGCAAGCGTGCCGGAATTTGGTGTCGCGCCATCTCTGAGGTTCCGGGTTCGATCCCCGGTCGGGTCAATATGGGAAACGAACTTTTTTTATATTGTCTCGGGTCTGGGTGTTGTGGTACAGTCCTTGTTTCTGATATACAAGTAATACAAGTGCTTTAGCTACTTACCACAGAATCAGAGCAATGTATGTGATGTTGTCCAATATTTTTTAGATTGTTTTTGGTCGGCCAAAGTTAATTTTTAACCCCCGACGCGAAATTTATAAGTTTCATTGAAGACGTGTCGGTGTGTGTACCTATCTGTCTATGGCATCGCAGTTCCCGAACAAATGAACTGATTTTGATTTTTTTGTTTAAAAGATAAATAAGTCAGGAGTGTTCAAAGCTATGTTTGATTAAAATCGATTAAAGATGGCCGCCGTGACAAAATAATGGATTGCATGTTTTAACACAACTCCCACAATATGGGAGTAATATAAATTAACTCGCAGAATATATTCAAAATAACAAATTTCAAATCCATGATGGCCGCCGCCAGCAAATGACGGATTTCCTATACTTTTTGTCACCACTCCCACATTACAGGTATCAAATAAAAGGGATTTTTCCACACTTTTTGATGTCCGGGTATTTTTAAATTTTGAAGAATAATTTTGTCAAATATATACCCGGTTCCAATATTTTACAATTCGTAATTTCTCAAAAATTACTATCCGTTTTTCTTGAACCGACTACGAGTCGTTAATTCCGTTCCATAATTTACTTTCCATAACATCTGTCAGTCATTTTTAGCTTACGCTTCGTATAATTTATTACTATCCGTATCTAGAACGGATCGTTTTTCAAATAATGGAACCAGACAGTAGAGGACTAGCTTTGCCCGCAACTTCGTTCGCGTGGACTTCATACTTTCGTGGTCGGTTTTACACCTATCTCCCCTTGTATTCCGAATAAAATGTTGTCCATATTTTAATTCAAGTTTCGAGCTATATTTGTGCCAAGTTTCATATCCCTATCTTTCAAAATAAACATTTTCCCATATAAACTTTCAAAGGCGGTATTACCCCCCATCCGCCCTTATTTTCAAAACAAAAAGTACCCTATATCCGTTCTAGGAATTCAACGTATATCTATACCAAATTTCAGCAAAACAATCACTGGATTGGAGTCACTTTCATGCCTAAACCACTGGGTTTAGGCGTGAAAGTCGGACAAACAAACAGACAGACAGACAGCCCTTCTTGCTCCAATTATTGTTTGGTCTCAATGGCCGAAATCTGCGTAAATGATATTTAAGTCATGTCGCAAGCGAATTATGTCCTATACGCCTCTCAAGCTCCCGGAAGATACAAACAATATTTTTCAGTTAAAATCTCAAACAGGACTTAGTTACAACGGTTTAACCCGAAAATTACATGATGAATATAATAAATAATAATATATATTGGACAACATCACACTGCTCAGATTCTGTGGTAAGTTACTTAAGCACTTGTATTACTTGTATATCAGAAACAAGGACTGTACCACAACACCTAGACCGGAGACAATATAGAAAAGTAGTTACGTTTTCTACATTACCATACATACTACATTATCATACCGGGGATCGAAACCGGGACCTCAAAGATGGTGCGACGCCATAGTCCGGCCCGCTCGCCTCTCTATGGGATATGGGAAACGAACTTTTGTATAATGGTCTAGGTTTTCTGGTAAATTCGTTGTTTTTTAATTTCTGTAACACAAGTGCTTAAGCTCATTACCACAGAATCAGAGCAATACATTGCTATATATGATGTTTTTTTTTATAGTAGCGCAGTATATTGGCTCCTCCCAGCCTGATGGTAAGCAAGAGAGGAACCCACATCGCGATGACAACGGATTTGATATCAAAATATCCTATCCGTTAGCATCGCCATACTGGCCCGCAAGATATTTCTTCACGCTGTTGTTCAAGATGTTGTCCAATATTGTCCAATAAATGTGTTTGAGTTTATATTGTGGTACAACTGTAGCTTAATGGATTAGCAAGCTGAAGTGGACGGACTGATATTTGCTACAAAGCCAATTATTGTTTCGTCTCTATGAGACTGGACCTTTTGGCCGAAATCAGTCGAAATGACATATATATAGCGAATTAAGTGTAATAGCGCCCCTACAAAGCCTCTCAAGCTACCCGAAAGATACAAACAGTATTTTTTAGTTAAAACCTCAATCGTGACTTAGTTTCAACATTTAAACCCGAAAAAATTACATGAATCTTGCGTGTAAGTTCACGGAACTACATAAAACGCCTCTCCAATTTATTAAAATCATATTGGCCAGCTGTGATGTAATTAATCTGAGCCGAATAAGCGATTATAGCGCTTAAGTATAGCAATGTTATCCAACCAGACAACGCTCGTCTGCGATATGGCACCGTGGGGCCATGAGAAACGCGTTTGGCGACTTGTGTACATTTCAAAATCAGCAGACATTTTTAATTCACTTCATTTTATTAGCCGACTTTAAGAAAAGGAGGAGGTTCTCAATCTCAATTTGACCATGTAGGTAAATCATTCATTCGAGGCTTGTCAGAGTCCATAAATTACGTGAGGCGTTTTTGGAGGGTTGAGGGGGGGGGGGGGGGGGGTAGGGGGGTATCCTCCCGCTGGGTTTCGCATCTTGTCGTGATGGAGGGGGCTCAGTTAACACAGTGTAGTACAGTACATTGAAGCTTGCCTTACCACCCAGCCTTTGATACCGCACAGGGTGAAGCGAAGACGGATGAAGAGCTGGGCTGAGGAGAGCAGGTGTTTCTGCGGCAAGCCCGCAATTGCAGAGGTGGATCGCGGAGAAAGAAGAGGACATTGGTGTTTCCACTACGATGTGTTTCGCGCCCCGCGTCGTGGTGGGGTCGAGGAAGAGGAGGATGCGGCATTGCGTTTGTTTGCCGGCCTTCCTGCCCTCCGCGGCCTGTGTGTCTCGGAACTCCATGTGGCTCTCGGAGGGAGAGCTGGAGGTCTTCGGTGTCCACAATGGTGGTAAGCAGCAGACCTCGCGTAATTCATAGGTGACCCCATATCGGAAGCCGGAATACAGTGCTATACGGTTGCAGAATTAGTAGGTACACTCAGCAAGGTATGCTAAAACTAATTTGTTTTTACCGCGTAATATGTGAGGTAGTTTTAGCGATATCTTCCCCCCCTCCCCCTCTTCTAAATTATCGAGTAATTTAACAATATACATATCTTTTTTGCTAAATTTCTATATCTATACATATTATATAGGTACCAGGCTGCCTATCAAAATGTGGCCGTAGTGTTTTAAATTATTCTTAATAAATGTTCAGAAATAAAAATAGTTTTTTGATAAAATCTTCTTTATTATAATGATGGTAAGGGGATCTTAACATAATTTCGTCCCATTTTTTGAAAGAAAAACAAAGACTGCGCTTTTCCTCCGATCTGATTTTGATTGATTTCTAACTATTAAATTACGCTACTGTTTTGTTGGCAATCTACGAGTCAGCGCCATCTAGTAGCACAGTGCCACCTATTGGTGCAGTTTTGGTTAACTTCCGGAATAAAAGAAATATAGAGGGCGCTATCGTCGCTTGAAAAACTGGCTGCCTTTTTGGGTCGATGCGAGTCAGTCGTCGGTCGTCTGTCGAAGTGTTCAGTCGTGTCTTAACAGATGTAGTGTCGTAGTCAGTTGCTAATAAGTTGTAATTTAATTGATTACCTGTTTTATAATAAATTAGAATTTAATCGGAATTGTGGAGTTTGATTACATCAGAAGTGGGATAAGTACCCTCGTAACTATGCGGAAAAGTAAAAAACGCCGTACACGTGGAAAAAGAAGACGAGACACGTCTACTTCAAGTTCAAGTAGTTCAAGTGCAAGGACGCCGTCACCACCACCCCGTCAAAGGAGAAAGGTATCACAAAAAGCTGATACCTTAAAAGTGAGTCACAATAATGCCTTTACTTTGAACAACATCATACCAGAGTTTGACCCGTTAAAAGACAACATTAATGCTTGGCTTGATATTATTAACTCGTATTCGCAAACGTTCGATTGGTCTGATGAGATGATACGCTATCAGGGTTTAAATAAGCTGAAAGGTTCTGCAAAAATTTGGTACGACTCGCTACTACGTACAGACAGTCATTGGCCGTCCTGGACTTGGCGCGATTGGGGTCGGAGGTTATCTTCTAGTTTTCAAATCCGTCGAAATATGTTTGAACTTTTAAAAGAAATAATTGAGCGCAAACCCATTGAAAACCAATCTTTGTATGAATTTTATTTTGAACAGAAATGTAAGATTGATCGACTATCGTTAAATTTTTCAGAACAAGATATTATATCTATTATTGTCGGAAATATAGGAGATTCTAGTATAGGAGTGTCGATAGAAGCGAATCATTTTGTAACATGTGACAGTCTAGCAAGTTTCTTACACAGCCGTATATACAAATCGAAGACTCTAAAACATAGTACAAATCCACGAGAAAATAACCAATCTAAATCAGGTGGTCAGTCTTTAGCAGGGCAGGCAAGTACATCTAACAGTTCCACATCCATGACTATAGGGAGTCAGATTTCAGTTCCAAAGAACAATCAGGATTTAAATCAATCACAACCTCGAAAACAAATCAGGTGTTATCTTTGTAACGGTAATCATAAGAAAAATCAATGTGATTTGAATAAGTGTAACTTCTGTGGTAAACGAGGTCACACGGATGCAGTGTGCTTTCATAAAAACAACGCCTCAAAATCTGAAAAACAGGAAACGAAATTTATTTCTACCGTCAATCCGCGGAATAAATTTGTTAAAAATATTTTACTAAATAATTATCAGCAGGAAGCATTTATCGATACGGGTAGTAGTTGTTCATTGATTTCGGAATCTGCTCAGAAGAAGTTAGGCTTAACCACTTTTACGCTGGCCTCTCCAGTGTTACTGCAAGGATTTTCCAAACAAAATTCAAAAACCGTTAAACAAAAGATTGTAGCTGATTTAAAAGTTGATTCCGTGCTTTTGAAGGATGTAGAGTTTTATGTGATCGATGATCTAGTAGATTGCAATATTTTAATTGGGAGGAATGTAACCGAACGGTCTGATATAATGTATTCACGAGTAGGTAATGTACTTCAGTTTGATTATGTTGGGACATTCAAAGAGTTTTGTAATAAATTGAGTGATCTTGAATTGAATACTGATACACATCAAAGCGAACTTGTTTCTCTTTTCAGAGAATATAGAGACTGTGTGGCATTGGGTGTTGATGAATTGGGCAAGGTAAATAATCATAAAATGACAATAAGACTCACACAATCTCAACCTATACAGTGTCGACCGTTTAGGGCCTCTAATTCGGATAGGGAAACTATTCGCGGTATAGTCGGGGATTTATTACAAAACAAAATAATACAGGAAAGTAAATCACCCTATGCTAGCCCAGCTTTACTCGTAAATAAAAAGAATGGCGAAAAACGACTTTGCATAGATTATCGGCAGTTAAATAAAGTTACAGTTAAGGACAAGTACCCAATGCCACGCATTGAAGATCTTATAGATAGATTACAGGGGCGTAAATGCTTTACAAGTCTAGATTTAAAAAGTGGGTATTACCAAATAATGATGGATACAGAATCGGTAGAAAAGACTGCATTTATAACAGAAGATGGGCATTACGAATTTCTTAGACTCCCTTTTGGGCTAGCCAACGCACCATCTTGCTTCCAACAAATGATGAATAAAGTACTAGGGAATTTGCGATTTAACAATGTTATTGTCTATTTAGATGATATTTACTTAGTCACAGAGACGGTAGATGAAAACTTAAGGCTACTAAAACAGGTTTTGCAAATTTTGAGAGAGAATGGCTTAACATTAAATTTAAAGAAATGTCAATTTTTTAAAACTGAGATTCAGTTTTTAGGTTACAAAGTAAATTCCAACGGAGTGATGCCAAATGAATCAAAATTGGAAGCGGTTCAAAACTTCCCTATTCCAAAAACCGTTCACCAGCTTAGGCAGTTTTTGGGGCTCATTAGCTATTTTCGTAAATTTATAAAGAACTGTGCTATGTTATCCGCTCCATTAACAAAATTGCTAAGGAAGGACGCTGTTTGGACTTGGAACTCAACACATGAGCAAACATTTAATTATTTGAAAAATAAATTAACATCAAATAGTATTTTAACGATTTATGACCCAAAAAAGGAATGTATTCTGTATACGGATGCAAGTAGGGAGGGCGTTGCAGGTATTCTCATGCAAGTGACTGATCAAGGGGAAAAACCCATACACTATTATAGCAGACAAACCACTGATGATGAGAAAAGGTACCACTCTTTCGAGTTGGAGCTGTTAGCCGTAGTTTGTTCTTTACGAAAGTTCCGGTTGTATCTGTTAGGCTCAAGTTTCAAAATTGTAACGGACTGCAATGCCGTACGTTACGCGTTAACGAAAAAAGAGATTATTCCCCGAATTGCACGTTGGATTTTATCAACTCAAGAATTTGTATACGAAATTATTCATCGCGAAGGTAATAAAATGTTACACGTTGATGCTCTAAGTCGAAATCCCGTGCTGTCTGGGGAAAAATCTGAAACTGAATTGATTATGTCCATAACTGAAGCAGATTGGTTACTTTCGGTGCAATTACAAGACCCGGTTATACAAAGAAGCTATCTTAGAAACTGGTGAGGCAAAGGATAATAAAGATATATTTAATAAATATGAATTATTGGGCGGAAAGATCTACAGAACAACATCCCAGGGTCGACGCTGGGTTGTGCCAAAAAAGTGTGTCTGGCAAATAATAAAAAGCAATCATGATGACTTGGGACATTTTTCTGTAGACAAAACAGTTGAGCGCATAAGTTCGCAATACTGGTTTCGTAGAATGCGACATATCGTAAAAAAATATATAAAGAACTGTCTTAATTGTATTTACTATAAAAACAAAAGTGGTCGCAAAGAAGGAGAATTATATCCGTTACCGAAGTATGCACAACCATTCCACACACTTCACCTGGATCATTTAGGGCCATTTGTAAAGTCTAGACACAACAACAAATATCTATTGGTAACAGTTGATGCTTTTACAAAATTTGTTTTTATCTCTGCAATTAAATCAACAAAATCGGTGTGTACAATTAAAGAATTAGAAAATATCTCGAAAATATTTGGTAATCCCAGGAGAATCATTGCCGATGCCGGTACAGCATTCACATCTATCGAATTCGTTCAGTACTGTATTAACAAAAATATACGTTTGCATACGGTTGCTACAGGTATGCCACGTTCTAATGGGCAAGTAGAGCGTTTTAATAAAACTATTTTGGAATCATTAAAAACCATGGGAGCTAACACAAGTGAAGATAATTGGGACGATTGTATCAAATTATTGCAACAAGGTATTAATAGCACTGTTCATAAAACTATTAAAGCTGTCCCTAGCGAAGTATTCCTCGGTTATAGACTTCGCACTGATAGTGATATTTTGGCACCCCAACCTGATAACGATCATACCACGGACGTAACCGGGTTGCGTAAGCGAGTTGACGAAAATATCAGGTCCAATGCAGAGTCACAAAAGAAAAGATTTGATCAAGGACGAATCAAGGCCCGAAAATATAAGGAAGGAGACTTAGTTTTGATCAAAATTCAAAGTCAAACTAATAATGGAAATAGTCGAAAACTATTACCATCCTTCAAAGGCCCTTTTAGGGTAAAATCAGTACTGGGCAACGATAGATATGAGATAACGGATGTTAAAGGCAGTGAAAGAAGCAATAAAAAGTACACGGGTGTAGCAGCGGCTGAAAACATTAAACCCTGGATTCACATAGACGATTGGGAGTCTGACTAAATCCACATCATGATACATATCCAACTGCATAAACCGTGTTGGCAAGGTAAAGTGAAACTATATGCCTAAAAATATTTTATAATTTAATACGAATTAAAGAGCTAAATTAAAATGCTAAGAGGTTTCCACAGGTCAAAGTACATCTATGTAAATGAAATGATGGATATTGTGGTGTAGGTTCAGTGTGAAAATAGGTTGATGCAGTCAAGTGTGGTAAAGTGCCCTTTGAATGCATTGATCGTGTGTCCAAGGGTGAACTTGGTACGCTCAAGTGTGGTGAAATACCCTTTGAGTGCAAGTGACTCTTAAATTTCAGTACAAACTTGATTTAAGTGTGGCAGTGTCCCTTTAAATACAAGCTATTTAATAAAACCTGCAAACAATATTCATATAAAGATAAAGGTGCAAGAATAATATGACTGTGTAAACCTGTAGTATTCGAATATTAACTTTATTACTCATGAACTTACAATCAAACAATTGTTTCAGCGCTTTATCTTAGAGGTGTCTGGGACATACACCATGCAGAATGGCCGTGTTGGCAATCTACGAGTCAGCGCCATCTAGTAGCACAGTGCCACCTATTGGTGCAGTTTTGGTTAACTTCCGGAATAAAAGAAATATAGAGGGCGCTATCGTCGCTTGAAAAACTGGCTGCCTTTTTGGGTCGATGCGAGTCAGTCGTCGGTCGTCTGTCGAAGTGTTCAGTCGTGTCTTAACAGATGTAGTGTCGTAGTCAGTTGCTAATAAGTTGTAATTTAATTGATTACCTGTTTTATAATAAATTAGAATTTAATCGGAATTGTGGAGTTTGATTACAGTTTGGTAAGTACTGGTCAAGTTGGAAAGAAAAAAGAAGGAAATCAATTTTCTTATCCGCCCTCCTCACTTTTTATGGCCCCACTCAATGAGTCACTCTTGCGCAGTAGAAAGTGCGGAATATTACTGTGAGTAGTGACGTCAACGATGGAGGCTGTTGGCCAAGCGGCTGAATCACGTTGATTCCTTTGCGTGTTATTTATTTTACGACCATTTTGCATCCTTAAACGTCAAACTGACAGCGTGGGAGGTTTTGGCGCGAACATGACAACATTATCCCTACTAGCATGTGCAAAATGTGAAATATACTAATATTATAAATGCGAGAGTAACTCTGTCTATCTATCTGTTTGTCTGTCCGGTTTTCACGGCTAAACACTGAACCGATTTTGATGAAATTTGGTACAGGTATACGTTAAACCTCTAAAAAGGATAATAGGAATAGGAAAGGATAAAAGCTTCTTTTTGTTTTGAAAATAAGGGGGGGTGGGGGTGGAGGTAATACCACCCATGTAAGCTTTATATGGGAAAGTTTAATTATTTAAGTTAGTAGTAAAACCGGCAATAAAAGTATGTAGTCCACGCGAAATAAGGATATAGGCTTCTTCTTGTTTTGAAAATAAGGTGGGGTGGAGGTAATACCACCCTTGTAACTCTATATAGGAAAATGTTTGTTATTTAAGTTAGGAGTAAAACCGACCATGGTATTCAAATTCAATATTCTTTTATTCATGTAAATTACACCAGTAATATTTATGAAACGTCTATATAATGCAAATGACGCTACCATGAAAATATGTAGGCCACGTGAATGAAGTTGCGGGCACAGCTAATATAAATAACAAACTAGCGGCCGCCCGTGTCTTCGTACGCGTAGACTTAAGTCTTTTCGAATAATAAATATAGATAGTTTTTTTACCCCTATCTCCCCTAATATTTGAAACAAAATGTAGTCCATATTTTAATCCAGAGCTGTCCAAACCTAGGTCCGCGGGCCGCATGCGGCCCTTTGTCTATCTAGCTGCGGCCTGCGGTGTGTTATTTAATATTTTGCGGAAGAATATTTATTTTCCATTTTTTTGTAATTTCTGGCACTAGGTAAGAAAATGATAGAATCTGAAATCTGTTTCCTATGAATACTACTGTGTTTTTGTGAGTACCGACACGCTAGTGTCTTATTCACGGCCAATCGCGGTTATGTGCAATGTAAATTTATTTATTTATTATTTATTTAAATGCAATTTTTTTAAGTTTTTTTTTGTGGCCCCCTAATCCATTTAGTAGATAAATTGAGTTGCCCCGAAATTATATCTGGTGTGTTAATCCAAGTTTCGAGCTATATTTGGGCCACATTTTATTTCATTAACTTAAAAAATAAACATTTTTCCTATATTTTTTTGTTACGTATAACGGTGCATAACATGGTGGGATGGGGGGCTCAAAACTCTTCAAGGATTTATACGAGACCCAAAAATAAACCCATCAGCTACCAATTAGGGCCTGTCACAACATGTATATTCCCTTGACTCAGATAGCCACCGAAGTACATCATTGGTACGGTCTGTTGACCTAACTACCAATTAATTGAAATAACTACCAATTGGTAGGATTGTTGCACTGATAATACCATGAAGAGACGGTTGGTTAAGTAGCTAATTATGACGTAACTGATCCAGTAATGTGTGGGTTCGATTCCCGGTTGTACAAACAAAAGCATTCTTTGTAAGAAAGTATGAATGTATATATGTATAGGTATGTTTGTTATTCCTTTATTTGAAAACGGATTTGGGTGATCTTTGGAGGACCATTACAAATAAAGAGTCCACTGCAATAATTCTACAAAAAAAATGAAGACCTAAATTTGAGATACACCCTAAGAAATAGAAAAAATTTAACTATACCAATATCCCGGTTAAATTTACACTCATCAGGCCCCCTAGTAATGTCCATTAAAATCTATAATAAACTACCAGAATCAATAAAGAATATATCTCAAGAACACTTATTAATTAAACATCTTAAAGAACTTTTAATTAAGAAACATTATTACACAATTAAAGACTACCTACAGGACAAGTTATAATTATAAAATGATCATATATGTACCAGCAAAATTACTAATTACAAAAAATATTTTTAATTTATTTAATTTTTCACAAATTGTTCTCTAACATAAAACTCAATCTTCCCCTCTCTTATCTTTGCCGTGCCCACCAGGGTCCATAACTTGTACTTTTAGTTTTTAAGAAACTACATGTAACATCATTTTACTTACTTATGGAGTGCAATAAATAATATGAATAATAATAATAATGAATAATGATAAACGTCCTTTGTTTTTGTTTCGAGATATTTGGGTGTTAAGTTTATAAACGTTGTCCAAAATTCAGCCTTATTACCGTGAACACCTGACACTGAGCGTTCTAGACGTGTAGTCAAATATCAGAAACGGTTTTATCTCAGGACTGGAAGCGATATTGCCTAGTTAGTAAACGAAATTACTAGCTAAGTACATGTATGAAGTGACCGAATGACGTGGATCACATAGAATTTTAATATTTTGGACATTTATCATTATTGCAGTGAGCCCTTCATTATGATCATTTTATGAATTTGATTCCAATGATTAGGTAGGTATTGGTTAATGTTTTAAAAAACACCATTAAATGCGAAAAAATTTGATCAAAGATTGGATGGATTCGAAACAAAATTTAATAAAGACTAGCTGTGCCCGCGACTTCATTCACGTGGACTACAGGATTTCGATTTATTTTTAAAAAATCATATTTTTTTAAACTAAAAGTAGCATATTAAATTACTCCTAATTACATCAGCTTGTACCAGTAAAATTCCTGACAAAATCGGTCCAGCCATTTCAGAGTTGCGGGCAGAGCTAGTCTAAAATAAGAACTCGAGATTTTGAGATAGACCAGGGCTGTCCAAACCATGACCCGCAGAATCTTTTTCTTCTTTGTTTAGATACATTAATAAGCAAATAATTTTTCGCGCGACGTAATTAAATTGTTTTGGGTATGTATTTGATCACGCCGCACACATCACTATTCACTCGAAAACTTGACATTCAGAAATCAGATGGCTAAATGCTGAACAGTGTTTGCAAAGCTTTTACGCTTTAAGTTAATAAATAACATTATTTCTAAAAATTGAAATACCATCTGACACTTCCGAACTACAAAAGAAAATAACTACAAGATTCTCAGTTCCTGGCTGATCTTGCGTTTTTAAATGTTGACAGAATTGTAAAAGACAAATTAATGAAAAAGTAGATAATAAAATAATGATAGACACCTATTATACTTGTATTTTACGTTTATAAATATTTTGCGGCCCCCCAATTAAAAACTGGCTAAATAGCCAGTTTTGGCCCTGGGTCCCATCTAGATTGGACAGCCCTGAGAAAGACAATAAGAAAATGCGCGTTTAAAGGTTTTTTGATAGATATATATAATATATGTATAGATATGACGACCACGGTGGCGCAGTGGCTAAGGTAGGCGACCAAAGCGCGAAAGGTCCCGGGTTCGATTCCCGGTCGGGTCAATTTGGAAAACGAACTTTTCTAAATTGCCTTGGGTCTGGGTGTACTGTATTTTATCCGTTTATTTAGTATCCGTCGTCTGGTGCTCATAGTACAAGGGAAAACCTTAGTTTGAGACCAGGTGATTGGTGTGATTGTCTGGCGCATTTATTATTTATTATTATTATTATATATATAGGTAATTAGTTTGCTCCCAATATGTAACACTAGCTGTGCCCGCGACTTCGTTCGCGTGGACTACATCCTTTCATGGTTGGTTTTACCCCTATCTCCCCTAATATTCGAAACAAAAGTAGTCTATATTTTAAAAGAGCTATATTTGTGCCAACTTTCATATCTCTAACTTAAAAAATAAACATTTTCCCTTAAAAACTTTCGAAGGTGGTATTACCCCCCCCCCCCCCCCCTTAGTTTCTAACAAAAAGTAGCCTATGTCCGTTGTTGAGGTTTGAGAGGTTTAAGCGGGAAAGCGTAACAGACAGACAGACAGAGTTAGGTACTTTCGCGTTTATAATATTAGTAGGGATAGTAGGGATAATATTAGTAGGGATTACATCGTCTTAGTTGTAACACTAATTTCATTGCCCACATTAAAGTTGCCAGCATTTTTATTCACGTTTCACTTTCAAGATCACTATCAAACCTTGTCTAGTTTACAAAACTTATTAATTCATTATTTCTGACGTTACGCAAACTGTAGGGCGGAGTTATCTTCATCTTCACAGCTGTTTATTAATTAGGGGTAATTAACATTGTACGCACGGTGAAAAACACTGACATTTCAACAGTAGTTCTTTATGCCTACATCTTAAGGACAATAGAAACGAAGTATAGTTTGTCGAGTTTTTGACTATATGTACGAGCCTAGGTAGGTACCTACTTACTTACTTACAATTTCGTAACTATACTGTGCAGTGTGTTTCATAGCTAAAGCTGCTGATTGGCTGAATATAGGAGTGCGGTGTGCTATTAGCCAATCAATAGTATCAAAACTTTTGTCGTCTAGTATGCTAGCAGGCCTAGCATATGCAATATGTCAAATTTATCGCATGAGACGACAAAATTCGATACTGTTGATTGGCTAATAGCACACCGCACTCGTATTTTCAGCCAATCAGTAGCTGACGCACTGACGTCAATCGATTTTGACGTTTGTTGAGAGCGCGATAGAATTTAGTCGCGTTGCGTATGCTAGGCCTGTAAGTCCGATAATTTCAGAACGTAATGCTACAGTGAAGAATCCGTCAAGAAACTCAGTAGTTATCCTAATCTTTACAATAATTAGAACTAGACTTAAAATATGGTGTGTGAGCGAGTAGACTCTTGTCTTTACGAGTATTTTTCGTATAAATCTCATAAAAAATATCGTAAAAAGTTCCTCGTAGCCCTTTTTTACAATGTCATGATTTAATAAGGACCAATAACCTATTCAATGGTAATGCCAGGTTCCATTATTTTAAAAACCATCAGTACTAAATACGGATAGTTATAAATTATTCGAGGCGTAGGAAGCTAAAAACGACCGACCAACGACTGATGGCGGATGATATGCAAAGTAATTAAAAAACGGTATTAACGACTCGTAGTCGGTTGGAGAAAAACGTATACTTAGTCATTTTTGACACATTACGAATCGTAATATATTGTAACAGGGCGTATGTCAATAATAATACATTGCGGTAATTTGATTGCCCGTACAAAGTGAAATAAGATTGCAATTATTTATCTTGAAATAAATGTTTTGACAGATTCAACACATTGCGTCACATGTTTTATTAATCCCGCGTTTGATGTAAGAGGTGCCAACCGTCAGCATTAAAAATATTAACCGGCAATGTTCAAAAGCTGTGTCACAAAGCATCTTGTAGTAAATCTAACTACCTCTTCAACTGTACGGAGCTGTAGTTTAGTCGTTCAGAAACCGTACCTTGTTTATCTTACATCAGATGTCATTTAAAGAAAACAGCGATAGAAAGCTACTCAGAGCAAAGAGTTCTTTTCTCATTGGAAAGCTACTATTTAACGATGTGCCTACTCTTTCAACCTAAGATCAAGGAAGGTTATATAATATATCTATGCTTTAAACTTAATCAAAAGCAAATTTAGTAAGATTTTATAAAATATTTTAATATTTTAGAAAATGTTAACCACAGGAATTAGAGAAAACGTTTGTTTTAACCAGGCGTTGCCCATAACACTATCCTAAAACGCCACGCGACTAAATTGCGCAATACGTCAAATTTCTCGCATGAGACGGCGCTCGTATTTTCAGCCAATCAGCAGCTGGCGCACTGACTTCAATCGATTTTGACGTTTGTAAAGAGCGCGATAAAATTTAGTCGCGTGGCGCATGCTAGGCCTGAATATCGATTGGAGTCAGTGCATCAGATTATCTTAAAATACGAGAGCGGTGTGCTTTAGCAAATCAACAGTATCGAAACTTGCCATGCGAGAAATTGAACGCATTGCGCATGCTTAAAGTACCTAATTTAAATTACGAAAGCCAGCACTTGCTGAAGAAATGGCAATACTCATGCTAAATTATGGTTTACTAGCTGTGCCCGCGACTTCGTTCGCATGGACTACATCCCTTCATGGTCGGTTTTACCCCTATCTTCCCTAATATTCGAAACAAAAAGTAGTCTATATTTTAATAGAGCTATATTTGTGCCAACTTTCATATCTCTAACTTAAAAAATAAACATTTTCCCATGTAAACTTTCAAAGGTGTCATTACCCCCCCCCCCCCCCCCCTTACTTTCTAACAAAAAGTAGCCCATGTCCGTTCTTGAGGTTCAACGTATACCTATGCCAAATTTCATGGAAAGCGTAACAGACAGACAGAGTTACTTTCGCATTTATAATATTAGTAGGGATTGTTTCGGTAACCTACTCATTTAATAAATTCAATTGTTTCATGCATTGTAAGATAACGGTAATAAAACAATGTGTTTATATAAACATATTTATTTACATCTTTCTAAACTTCAAATAAAATATGACTAAAGGCGGGTTTTTTCTCGCTACTTATTTAATTTATATCTGTTATATAATTTTTGGCTAAGGTAAGTTTATTTAGCTAAGGTAACACAACAAAATGCTTTAAGTGTCAACAATTTATTTGTCAGCTACATCCGAGGGTTCACTGCGTTGAATGCAGAACAGGATCCGCTGACGAGACTGATTAATTACTTTTAATAAGTAAATCTCAACAATTTCAAAAAAATAGTTACATGAGTTTTTTTTTTAATTAAATATAATGTTCCAGTTGTTTTCGTTTCTTAAAGTTAATTATACTAAAAAACTTTACTAATTACCTTAAAAAAAACATCAAGTTTTATTTCAAAGTTTAAAAGATGATGCCCCCCCCCCCCTTAATGCGGCTCTATTATAAAGCAGATACTTAGCTACAAAATCTTAAAAACTGCAGTGTTTACTTTAGTATTTCTAAATATAACACTATGGGACTTCTTGTAAGGAAACTCAGGGGGCTGATAGGCACTTGTTTAATCTTCCCAAACATGTAGGTACACAGTACAAAGTTCGTTAGGTAGTTGCGCGGTGTGCGAGGTACGAGGCAGCGATAGCGCGCGTGCGTGTCGCGACGGCCGGAGGTGGACTAGCTGGCGCGGCGCATGCGCGAGTCGAGAGTCCGCGCGGCGGCGGCGCAGGGAACTACATTTAACACGCCGACGGTGGCGCGCGCGCGCTAATCGAGCAACTTCCTCGGTACTTGCCCGCGAGTCACTCTACGCGGTAATATAAATGGCGCGGACATAGTGGCGCGGTTTACTATAACACACAAATACTTATTATCACACACTGTCAAAATATAAAATAACGGTGACATTTATTGTACAATTCAGGCAGCCTTATCACTAAAAGTTTAATATAATGAAATCAAATGACAACTGGTACGTAGAGGACAGATCAAACATTAATGGTATATAATAGTTATTCCAAAACTTAGTAACTATTTTTGCCTTCATTTGTGACCACGCCACTCATTGTTATTCATAATGATCATAATCAATTCACATATTCATGAAGTAACCCCTACGCATCGCCAAATTGAATATAAACCAAAATTAAAGCCACAGCCAGTTCGGAATTTAATCTTACCGAGAAAAATCCGGCAAGAAACTCAGTACATAGTTATCCTAATATTTAGGACGAGAGAACTTAAAAATATGGTGATCGAGAGAGCATACAATCATGTCCATAAATGTTTGTCGTTTAAATATTCATCAAGTTTATAGTACCCTTTTTTTTTAATTCAACATTAATTAACATGTACCTTAAATCTATACATGGGTAAGTCAATAATACATTGCAGTCAGTTGTTGAATATTTTTATACATAATCCGACGGAGGTTTTACTGGTTTTGCGACGCCTATGCTTTAAAATAGCGAGCTTATGTTTATTTACTATGTTAAAACTATGTATATTGGATTTCATATAGAAATAACCATTTTTACGTACACACATGAAGTCTCCGGTAAAAGTATTAATTTCTTTAAATCATTATATAAGTACAGGGGCGGATCCACCGTTGTGGGCACAGTGGGCATGCCCACAACCTTAATTTACTGGTGACATCACATTTTCACTTTAAGGTCGCTCTGTGCTACGCCGCAGCGACAAACGAAGGCGGTGCAGTGCGGGACACTTAATTCGAAGGGCCCTTAGCATTGCTACTCTTGATAGACAGCTAATCCGGCACTATTTGTAATGCGACTGCCGATTTTTGGCTGTGCCCACAACCTTTCTTGAGGACTGGATCCGTGCCTGTATAAGTATATAGATCGGATAGCTCTCTTGTGTATTACAAAAACGGTTTATATGCCTGAAGCAGAGCCCCACAGAAGTAGACCGTATTCGAAAATAAAGTAACATTTTTAAACTAAATTGGCGACCACGCCGGGGACCAAGACGTACCAATTACAAATAATAGTTATCAAAAACAATGAAATGTAAGGTACGTATGTTCTTTACTAAAAAATTAAGTACCTACTTCCGCCGAACTAGGTGTTATCTGCTCGGGGACTAAGGTCCAACTACCAATCTTGGTTTGTTGTATATATGTCGCAGTCATCTGGTTGAAACAGCTATTTGATTGAATCACTAGCGTGTTTATTAAATGACGACGTTTAATTGAATGACTAGGCCGAACGTTGAATGAATAAGACTGACTGAACGTCCAACAAGTTAGCGGATTGCCTTTATTCCCGGTCGTCCCCACTCTGTCGTCCCCACTGGGGACGAGTGGGAAAAAACAGTTTCGTTCGTCCCCGGCGTGGACGATTGGAACTTTTTATTTCCCACTCGTTCCGCTATAGGCCGAAAGTCAAATTCAAAGGGGGTTTAATAAGAGATTTCACGGTTTTTCAAAATGCTTTAATTACGCATTTCATACCAAGACTGATCAATGGGTTTGATTGAAAGTAACAATAAAACTGAGGTCATTAGTACAGTATTAACGAATTTATAATAATTCTTACAGTATTAAAGTGTATATCACAAATAATCAACTTATTAACAACTAGCTGTGGATGGATAAATGTATGAAATATCCTTCTTATATAGATATAATAGCTGTGGCCGCGACTTCGTTCGCGTGGACTACATCCTTTTATGGTCGGTTTTACCCCTTTCTCCCCTAATATTCGAAACAAAAAGTAGTCTATATTTTAATCCAAGTTTCGAGCTATATTTGAGCCAAATTTCATATCTCTTGAGATTCAACGTATACCTACCATACCAAATTTCATCAAAATCGGTTAAGAGGTTTAAGCAGGAAAGCGTAACAGACACACAGACAGACAGACAGACAGAGTTACTTTCGCATTTTTTTTTTAAATCATTCAAACTTATAATTTTGTGATTAGTCCTCATTTTTTATACAGAACTTATTACATTTTCACAAAACTGTTATAGGAACATTACCTGTAATAATAATAATTGTAGATAGGTTGATTATCTGTGATACATAACTTTCCAATAATAATTAAGGTAGTTAAATATTTATAATTTGTTGATTTTCTGTCATACGCTCCAAAGATCTGTGAGGATAATTACTTAATAAATAATTTGACTATCTGTGATACGTAGTTTAAAACTGTAAGAATTATTGTAAATAAGTTGATTATCTGTGATACACACTTTAAAACTGTAAGAATTAGTGTAAATTCGTTAATACTGTACTAATTACCTCAGTTTTTTGTTACTTACAATTAAACCCATTGATCAGTCTTGGTATGAAAAGAGTAATTAAAGCATTTTGAAAAACCGTGAAATCTCTTATTAAACCCCCTTTCAATTTGACTCTCGGTCTATAGCAGAACGAGTGGGAAATAAAAAGTTCCAATCGTCCCCGCCGGGGACGAATGAAACTGTTTTTCCCACTCGTCCCCAGTGGGGACGACAGAGTGGGGACGACCGGGAATAAAGGGCGGATTGTAACATAGCCCTTTGAACATAGCGGACGTAATCAGTCAGGTGATTGTAATTTAGTTTATTTTTTTTCCACTGCGGCGTTAGTGCTCATCAAAACTAAGATGGCGTCAAACAGCTGGTACAGATATAATCGAATAGCACTGTGTTGATAATTTTTAGAGTGAAATTGAGATATAAAGTGACTTATTCGTAAAAAAATATTTCTTTAGCCTAATTGTCTTAAGACTTAAAATTGATAAAACATATTAAAAAATCTTATTAAGGTGTGTTATGTCATGTCTGTCAGCTATATCCCATTCAACGACTATGCTAAATGACGTTCAGTCAAGAAGTTGAACGTTATATTAAACAATTTGACGAGTTGTCCTTTAGTCATTCAATTAAACGTCGTCATTCAATGAACGCGCTAGTGATCCAATCAAATAGCTGATTAAACCAGATGACTGCGACATATATACTTAGTGGCGACGAAAACTCTGACAGCGCGATGTAGGATCGATGTAATGATTGGATATGCGATTTGTAGGTAATGTCGTAGGTCGACACAGTAATAATTTAAAACAAAATTGGCACGAATCGGTTACGCGAAAATTGCCCTTTCGCTAAGGGAACCTAAAATTGGAAAAATAATTAAGCATAACATGTACAAATAAAAGTACGTTGACTTATCCTACTTTGGTACAAAAAATTGTCTCGATCTTCTAATAAGTAAATAAATGAATTTATGTAAGATGTATATACTAGCTGTACACGCGACTGGACAACAGGATTAAAAAAAAATATACTCTTTATTACATCAGCTACCTACCACTAAAAGTCCCATCACAATCGGTCCAACCATTTCAGAGAAATGGAACAGACAGACAGACGGACAGACAAAAATTGTAAAAAAAAATATTTTAGTATATATGCCGAAACTAGCGGTCCCGGCGAACTTCGTTTCGCCTTAGACTTTCCCTCTTTTCTTTTAATTTTTTTCCTGAATTTTCTTTACTATAAACCTCACGGAGCCAGAGACCTTTCCAAGGAATGCAAAACCGTAGAAATCGGTTCGTGCGTTCTGGAGTAATAGCGTCAAGAAGGAAAACCCGACTTATTTTTATATCTACACTAATAGTATAAAGAGAAAAGATTTGTACCCATTTTTGTATGTTTGTAATGAATAGGCTCAAAAAGTACTGGGCCGATTTAAAAAAATATTTCACCAATAGAATGCTACATTCTTCCAATTTGACATAGGCTACAAAATTAGGGATTTGAAAAATTTCAACAGAAAAGCGGGAAAAATTCTCTAAGGCGAAACGAAGTTCGCCGGGACCGCTAGTAGTAGATATACTCAGATGCATGTAGTAAAAAGCATTTATTTAATACTAGCTGTGCCCGCGACTTCGTTCGCGTCGACTGTAGTCCACTGTGTAATACATCATACAAGGATACATCCTTTTATGGTCGGTTTTACCCCTTTCTCCCCTAATATTCGAAACAAAAAGTAGTCTATATTTTAATCCAAGTTTCGAGCTATATTTGTGCCAAATTTCATATCTCTAACGTCAATAATAAACATTTTTCCATATAAACTTCCAAAGGTGGTATTACCCCCCACCCCCCTTATTTTCTAATAAAAAGTATCCTATGTCCGTTCTTGAGATTCAACGTATACCTATACCAAATTTCATCAAAATCGGTTGAGAGGTTTAAGCAGGAAAGCGTAACAGACACACAGACAGACAGACAGACAGACAGAGTTACTTTCGCATTTATAATATTAGTAGGGATTACAAACAGACACTACAATGTTTTTTATATGTGTAGAAGATATTAATTAAAATTTTTGTCCAAGTGATAGTTTTTAAAACAGTTCGGCATACATAAGTATATGTTACAAACTTCACACACCCAAACTGTTCTAGTATCTATTCCTTTAGAATAGCAGAGTTTGCAACGGTACCTAGACTTGCTACCTTTCAATGGGAAATGTGTCGTCCGCACCACAACTGTGGGCGAGGAAGCATCAAGCGTTCTAAAACGTTTCAGAATTTCGTCAGCAAGCCGAGTACGGAATTCCCTCGCCGACAACTTTGTGCCGCTTGTATTAAACAGGATATGGGTATTCAATATCGACACATTCAAAAGGCGACGAAACAATTTTTTGTACCAGACTGGGTTCCGTATTCTTTCCACCGGATAGGCCTGTAGCAGCTGGTCCTTTTTATCGATACCACCCATTGACATATTGTAATCAAGGACCACCTGTGGCTTGTATTTGTACTTGCCATATTTATCTTTTCCCCCCACTTGCACGGGATGAAAAGTAGATATAAGGGACACAACATTGGAGTCTTTCCAGACCACAATAGTCATATCCCTCGTTTGGCTGAAAGCTACCTCCCCACTAGCCATATTGGCATTATTTTTCGTTTTCAATGTACTGGGCACGAACTCTCTGTTCAGGCGCAATGTGCCCATTGTATCTGTTTTGCGAGCCTTCAATGCTCGCGATAACAGAGGACTGTTGTAAAAATTGTCCATTACTAAGGTGTAACCCTTATTTAATAATGGACGTATCAATTTAAACACAATTTTTGACGTTGCACCATTAGGCTCTTCCGTTTGCGCGTCTTTCGCACTCTCCTCTACTTCTCCAGGCTCGTCTTGCTTTCTGCCACCATAGATCAACATTTTCCACAGATAACCGGTTCTGGACTCACAGATCTCGTAACTCTTTATACCCACCCGAGCCACTTTTGTGTTAATCAGCTGTGCAAATGACAGTCTGCCCTTCCAAAGCATCAGCGACTCGTCAATTGCAATGTTTTGCTCGGGTAAATATAAAGAGCTAAATTTTTCGTTAAGGTGGTCTACAACAGGCAAAATTTTAAACAATTTATTCGATCCATCTGTGGGCAATGTCGAATTATCTACGAAATGTAAGCACCTTTTTATTAATTTAAACCGGCTGAAATTCATAATATTTTCAAAATTGCCAATTTTTAAATAGCTAAGGCGTGGTCGCCAATATTCTGATTCTACTGGGAGCGGTATTATGCTATGAAGCATAGTAATGCCGAAAAATATCCATAATTCGGCAGCCGTGAGAGGTTCCCATTTTTTAATGGCGGCGTGGTCCTTCAAATCAGGATTCTTTTTTAAGTCCTCAGCGTGCCTATTTGTCTCACGCACAATTAGATCCATGAATGTCGGGTCCCAAATTTTTTCAAAAATTTGTAATGGGGACAAATCCTTTGTAACAAATGTTGGGCCAGCACTCCCAGTAAATATTTCCCGTTTGCCAGTGAAGACGCACGGGTCGCTTGACCAATCAAATTGCCACATTTCCTCACTGGTGAAATCTCGTAAAGCGGTGTCGTCTTCTTTGTCTTGAGCCTCAATAGCGCTCCAAAGCTCCGGCAACATCTCATCCACCGGCGGAAGATCTAACCATTGCGATAAGAAGGGCAGTTCCCTCTCTTCTTCAATGTCGCTGCCGTAGTTTTGGCTTTCCTCCTTTTCCATTTCATTAGCACTTTCTGATTGCAAATCTGAAGTAAAACACAATAAATTATAATTTTTGAAATGTATTAATTTTCAAAACTATTATTTACTAGCTGTGCCCGCGACTTCATTCGCGTGGACATCGTTTCATGGTCGGTTTACCCCTTTCTCCCCTAATATTTGAAACAAAAAGTAGTCTATATTTTAATCCAAGTTTCGAGCCATATTTGTGCCAAATTTAATATCTCTAACTTCAAAAATAAACATTTTTCCATATAAACTTTCAAAGGTGGTATTACCCCCCTCCCCCCTTATTTTCTAATAAAAAGTAGCCTATGTCCGTTCTTCAGATTCAACGTATACCTATACCAAATTTCATCAAAATCGGTTAAGAGGTTTAAGCAGGAAAGCGTAACAGACATACAGACAGACAGACAGACAGACAGACAGAAAGAGTTACTTTCGCATTTATAATATTAGTACGGATTTACAAACGAAGTTAAACAAACGTTGTACATTTATATTTTTTTAAATTGGTGATCAGTCATCATAAAATAAACTAATAACTTAACAAGAAATATTGAAAGTGCATTTCAAAGAGATCATGAATTTCCGACTAGAACTCTGTAATTAGCCAGTCTAGTAATTACAAACAAGCTATCGTTATCTGAGGTTACTGTAATTTTGTGATCAGGCCTAAACATTTAACTGACTGACTCAGTCAGCTCGTGACCACGGTTGGTGCAACCTAACCGAAACGTCAAGCAGTAAGTAGTTCGTATTAACTACTAAATAAAAATGGTGTCGCGTTTTGACCCGTTAAAATATTATAAATGTTTAAAATGGAACGCGAAAGTCTTAATTATTATTGAGTTACCTTTGTATAAATTTAAGACATATGGTAAAAATTGTCTCTTGAAAAAAGGCTATTACAAAGTAGAAGAGTATATTAATGATAAGAACGCGTGGATCACTAACTAGTCTGCTCGCCTTTACTTGCGCGTTGTATATTATTTTAATAAGTTTTCTCAATCAATGTTAGATTAAGACCACACAGAAGCATGTAGGTCAAAATGTATAAAAATGATGTATTTGAATATCACACATGAAGCCCTACAGTTATTTTTATTTATTTTATTATTTTATTTTATTATGTTTTTATTTTATTTATTTCAATAACTATATACTTTTTTGTTTTTTTTTTCGAACTGACAAACTAACTGTATGTCTTGGTGCAAAATTAGTAATAAGTATAGCTTTTTAATTGTAAAAAAAACTACTGAGTTTCTTGCCGGTATCTTCTCGGTAGTTATAGGTTCCGAACCGGAGGTAGCTTCATTTGCATTGTATAGAGACGATTCATAAGTATTACAAATGTAATGTACATGAATAAAAAATATTGACTTTGACTTTAAAATTTATATCAGGCCTAAAGTTAGTTATTTCTAAAGCTTACTTGACAATGGAGAAACAGGCAGCGGAGCAGGTGGCTCCGACACCGAAGACTGTGTTGCCATGTCCGGAGAGTCTAGTAGAAAAATTAGAGTAAATATTTATTCATTAATATTATTATATTATTGTTGATTTCTATGTCGGTGCATGGAGTCTTCCGTAGAGATCCCTACTTTTACAAAATTCACATTGTAAATGCTGTGGTTACACCTGAGAGCTGACGTTACACATTAAAATTGTGTGTCGCACGAGACAGATACCACGCTAATGCCATGTGCATCTGGAGTGATCCTCAAACTGGGGCAGCTGGACTGGTGACTCCACCTTACAAAAGACCATAGCCAAATAACAATCACTTCGGTGTTGTTGTGCTCCTACGTGTGAATAAGGTTTCTAGAACTCCTGGGGAGATACTTCATGAGAAGCAGGGGTCAAGCCTTCTAAATAAAGACGACAAGTCCACTAACAGCTGTATTATGCTTATATTTGACGCCTTTAAGCTAGGACCTCATCACCTTTTAACATCAGGTGGGATGAGGTCAATCTTGAAGTGCAATATAAAAAAAAACGTACATTTACTGAAATATTGTCACCGTCATACCGAAATAAAAAAAAATTTCAATCCCAGGCGAACGAGGATCTTTTCCAATATGTGGGGATCACTCAATTCAGACATTAGGCAATAACAGCAATAACAGCTTTTTTTTTTGTTAAATTTGTAAACAGTTTTACAGTAAAAATAGAATAAATAAGTAATAATTATAAAGATAGGCTATACGCATTAGGTCAAGTTATCTGTAATGGTAGTATAAGCTTGCAATAAATAAATAAATAAAGCTACATTCTGAATCTCAGAAAATATTCACGCAGTGAATGAAATCTTCATATCAAAACTTTGTTAAAAATTACTCACATTTTGTTACAAAAAATAACTTTTAACGTAAATCCAAGAATCTATAATCATTTCAGAATAACGGCATTAGGTATATTAACGAAATGCATATATATATTTTTTCACCTTGTAGGTGATGAACAGCTATTGACAAAAGGTTAGATTGATCATAACTTTTTCTATGTAAGCATTTGTGGTATGTTATTAATTTGTACAAATTCGTACAAAACTTACCTAAACCCAACCACCTAACTAGGCAAGGTAAAAAAACATATGCATTTCGTAAATATAATATAATAATATTATAAAGAGGAAAGATTTGTACCTACATATTTTTGTATGTTTGTAATGAATAGGCTCAAAAAGTACTGGGCCGATTTAAAAAATTCTTTCACCTATAGAATGCTACATTCTTCCAATTTGACATAGGCTACAAAATTAGGGATCCTTGGTAAAATTTGAAAAATTTCAACAGAAAACCGGGAAAAATTCTCTAAGGCGAAACGAAGTTCGCCGGGACCGCTAGTCTTAAATATAATGCCGTAATTCTCACTCAATCTAAATGCGTCAGGATTGAGTGATTCTAATAAAATGATTATATAGATTCTTGGATTTACGCTGACTTTCTTGATTTTTGGTAACAAGTAAATCTTTAACAAATTTTTATTTATAAAAATTTTATATACCTAAGTACAGCGTGAAGTTTTTCCCGAGGTTCAGCCAAATTTTAACGATGTTCAGCATGTAGCTGTTGTTGCCTAGTCTCTGAATTGAGTGATCCACATATTAGGCAATACCCTCGTTCGCTTGGGAGTGACAATTTATTTCTGTTATGAGATTTTGTCAATTTTGCACTAAATGTACGTTATGATTTGATTGAAAACAAAAAAAAAGATCACTCAATACAGAGGTGATAAATTAGTGATGAAAGAGACTTAGTTCTTTACGGCCTATGAAAAAGACTAGACTGGTTTTTAAAGCCTTGCGACTAGATTAGTCTTGTAACCCTTTAGTCATAAGACTGCAAACTGACGACTAATTTCAGTCGTAGTTTTTAAAGTCTTGCGACTAGCTTAGTCTTGTAACCCTTTAGTCATAAGACTGCAAACTGACGACTAATTTCAGTCGTAGTTTTTAAAGCCTTGCGACTAGCTTAGTCTTGTAACCCTTTAGTCATAAGACTGCAAACTGACGACTAATTTCAGTCGTAGTTTTTAAAGTCTTGCGACTAGATTAGTCATGTAACCCTTTAGTCATAAGACTGCAAACTGACGACTAATTTCAGTCGTAGTTTTTAAAGTCTTGCGACTAACTTAGTCTTGTAACCCTTTAGTCATAAGACTGCAAACTGACGACTAATTTCAGTCGTAGTTTTTAAAGTCTTGCGACTAGATTAGTCTTGTAACCCTTTAGTCATAAGACTGCAAACTGACGACTAATTTCAGTCGTAGTTTTTAAAGTCTTACGATTAGATTAGTCTTGTAACCCTTTAGTCATAAGACTGCAAACTGACGACCAATTTCAGTCGTAGTTTTTAACCTTATAGCGTAAAAGGCTTAAAATTAAAAGCCCCAACCGACAAAAAGGATTAAAACGCCTTATCGCCCTGGGTTGGCATGTCATATAGGAAATCGAACGGTTTATTTTATTACACTTCAAGATTGACCTCATCCCACCTGATGTTAAGTGGTAATGAGGTCCTAGCTTAAGGGTGACAAGTACAGCATAATAAATCTGTTACTGGACTTGTCGCCCTTACTTTGAAGGCTTGACCCCTGCTACTGATGTAGCACCCCCCAGGAGCTCTGGAAATCTTACTCACACGCAGGAACACAACAACACAGAAGTGATTGTTATTTGGCTGCGATCTTCTGTAAGGCGGAAGTTTTCACCACTCGGGCTGCTCCAGTTCGAGCGATAAATCGCTATGCCCTACCTCTCTTGAATAATAATAATAATAATTCATGAGTAAAGTAAAATCAGGAAACATTTACTTTTTTTTTTCAAACTAAAGAAACATTCAATGTAGGGTATGAGTCCTTATCGTGTACCAAGGTATGAGAAGTTAAAAAAAATGTCGTTTTAGTTTTTTGAAAACAACTACTTATAGTCGTCTTAGTTTCTTAGTCTTTTAATACAACGACTAAGTCTTATTAATAAACATTCGAACCTTAGTCTTCATCTTAGAGTCGAGTCCTGTAAGATGGAGCCTAGTCGTTTTGATAGGCCTTAAAAGACTAAATATCTTTCATCGCTATGATAAATATAACTTACATGCGCTCCGAAGTTTTCTGTATGAGGATGCGCTGAGAGAACCTATCATACACTCCCATAATAGTATCTTTAAGAAATAAAAAATAGAAAACTCACCTGATATTTCTATTAGCTCTAAATCTACTTGGCTATCCACTAACTGGTAGTTGCTCGGTAGGTCTTCCATTATCAAAACTTCAGTAGACGGCGTAATCATCACAGCTTCTAACCTATAGCAAAAACATTTCATATTTTTTTCAATGGTAGGTCGAAACTTATCTCTCAATGATTTGAAATCAGACACTCACAAGTTGGGTGGAGTTTGGACCGGCGTTTGACACGCCTGTGATGACGCCATATCTGCATCAACTGGTGCAGTATCTGCGAGTAATATTTCATCGGTCAGTTTATCAGTTGCAAATTAAAATAAAAGAGTTATCAATTCACTTACTATTGTCTTGTTCGTTAAAACGGTGTGAAAGCCTAGCCTCTTCAGCGAGTTCTGAAAATAAATCAGTTTTAATTAAATTTGGAATAATCTAAATATACAGGAATATTTTTTAATTACCAGAAAAATTTTAACCACAGTATCAGTATCAGTTACTTATTACATTTATGTATTTATAAATAAAAAAACGGACTAAGTAATTTATCTCTTTAAAAGAAGTAAATACTAGGCAATCTATCATTTTACTACGACTAGCGCGCATCAATACTACGTTTTCATTGAATAATCGCATCGTTTCCCTGTTTACGCACACGCACTCATAACGCGGGTGTGTGGCGGGGGAGGCGCAGCGGGCGGCGAGGCACGGCTCGGGCGCAACCCCTCAGCCCGCGCCCGCGCAACCTACTAGTTACTAGTTTCGTCTTGACCGTTGACCGTGACCTACTTAAAGTCACATGACACGCGCGCCCGAAATTAATCACTGGACTGAGAATTATTTCTTGTGGACCAGGCCACACGGTTCGTTTTACGTGAGTAGACATGCTCAAGGACGAGGAAGACCGGCGCTCTCACAACACTTGTACGACGACGTGGTTGCGTACTTCGAAGAAGACCCGCGAGGAAGCACTAATGATGCCGCTCGTCAGTTTGGCATATGCTCAGTACTCCGCCTGGAAAATAATTCATTCGGACGGCTTGCATCCATACTATTACCAAAAAGTACAACAGCTGACGTCCGTGGACCGAGCGCCAAGGATTGCTTTGTGTAATTAATTGTTAAACAATCCTAACGCCAATGTATCGTTTTCGAATGAATGCCTGTTTACGCGGATTGGAGTCATTTTTTTTATTGAGATTAAGTGAAGTGTTTATGTTAGTGAACCAAACACAGTTGAAGTGTTAAAGCAGTGAATTTTAGACGCTTTTAACCAAGTGCGACAACAACAAAATGTCCTTATTTCTGTAAAAGGAAACTGACATAAAAGGGCGCGCCTGTGCATTGATAATGAAGGTAAACATTTTGAACAATTACTAAAATCCGTGTAGGTAGATTTTGTGTAGATTTTAGGACAATACAAAAGTAATGCACACAATAAATAGCTCTTTAAATACGCCAAGATTCGTTTCAATTGTAGGTTAGTAGCTACCTAGTTATGAAAACGTGATATTTTCGACAAATAAGTAGATACCTAATAACTAAAATGTAACGTAACGTGTTGCAAAACGTAACGTGTCTTTCCTAAGCAAGAAAAAGTATTAAGGGAGAGTTAGATTACAAAATGAAAGTGTTTTGACTAATTTGATTATTATTACGCTTACGCGCGGAAGCGCCCTTTTGGAGAACTCAGCTGAGTGGGCGTTGTCAGTGCACTTTCAACCTTATTCCGATGAAATGGGAACTTGTTTTTCTTTGAGAAAGGGAAGTAACCTGCGATAGTGAGACAAGATGTCGTGCGTATTTCATTGATAGGTAGGTATGTTGCGTGCCAATAGTTTCATTGAGTTAAAAGACGGATATGTCCACACATTTTTTGTAAATTTCAGTAAAAAACAAAGCGTAATAACTCTGTCATTTTTAATCGAAAAAAAAATCGGTTTGCACTTTTACAATTAAGACCTTTGTCTACATACGTGATTAAATTTTTTATGGTGAATAAAAAATAACGGTGTATAAAAGGAGAAACTGACTGACTGACGTATCAACGCACAGCCTAAACGGCTAAGCGTAGCCACTTGAAATTTGGGAGGGACGTAGATTAGGTACCGTAGAGTTGCACTAAGAAGGAATTCCCGAAATTCCCACGGGTACGGGAGTTAGTGGGAAAATCCTTTTGTATGAAAATCTAAACCGCTCAAAATGACGCTTGAAATTTGGCATGCAAATACCTTAGCAAATTTAAGCTTAGTTGCAACAGGATATTGCAAAATTCCCACGGGTACGGGAGTTAGCGGGAAAATCCTTTTGTATGAAAAAACTGGAAAAACCCAGTAGTCCACACGAAGTCACGGGCACAGCTAGTTAATACATATACCGTAAATTAATATTACATACTTCTCTTCTTCAGTTCCCAGGGCTGAAGTTTGCGGGGAGGTGGAACTTCCGGTGTTCCTGGGTATAATGGGCAAGGTATTCGCTTAGGCGAATTTTTTCTCCTGAAAGATACATTTTCGTTCTAGAGGACTTAATTTATAACTCAAAAATATAAATAAGTTAAAAATGAAAAGAGTTTTTACCTCACTTTCTTAGGAGAGGCGTCAGGCATTAAAAATGTAGAAACTTGCTTCTTTTCCTGGGCTGCAAATTGCAAATCTGAAGTAAAATACAATAAATTATAATTTTTGAAATGTATTAATTTTCAAAACTATTATTTATTTACAAACGAAGTTAAACGAACGTTGTACATTTATATTTTTTTAAATTGGTGATCAGTCATCATTAAATAAACTAATAACTTAACAAGAAATATTGAAAGTGCATTTCAAAGAGATCATGAATTTCTGACTAGAACTCTGAAATTAGCCAGTCTAGTAATTACAAACAAGCTATCAGACAGACAGCCAGTCTAGTAATTACAAACAAGCTATCGCTATCTGAGGTTACTGTAATTTTGTGATCAGGCCTACACATTTAACTGACTGACTCAGTCAGCTCGTGACCACGGTTGGTGCAACCTAACCGAAACGTCAAGCAGTAAGTAGTTCGTATTAACTACTAAATAAAAATGGTGTCGCGTTTTGACCCGTTAAAATATTTTAAATGTTTAAAATGGAACGCGAAAGCTTACTTGGCAATGGAGAAACAGGCAGCGGAGCAGGTGGCTTCGACACCGTAAACTGTGCTGCCATGTCCGGAGAGTCTAGTAGAAAAATTTGAGTAAATATTTATTCATTATTATTATTATATTATTGTTGATTTCTATGTCGGGGCATGGAGTCTTCAGCAGAGTTGAGAGATCCCTACTTTTACTAGATTCACATTGTAAATGCTGTGGTTACACCTGAGAGCTGACGTTACACATTAAAATTGTGTGTCGCACGAGACAGATCCCACGCTAATGCCATGTGTATCTGGATTAAGTGATCCTCAAACTCAATGTTGCCAATTTAGCGACTTTGTCACTAGATCTAGCGACATTTCGTTTACCACAGCGGCTTAAATTATTCGTCTAGCGAGAAAAAAATCTAGCAACTATTCTAACGACTTTTGGACTGTAAATAAATACTTTAGTCTTTAATTATCTTCATAAAAATAAGGCAATATCTTAGTCCAGAAATTTATATTATCAGTATTCTACGTCTATGATATTATTTAAATTCGGAACTCGTTCTGAAATCAGATGTCATTCTGACAACTCTTATCTTTTATTATTTAAATAATTTCTGAACGCTACCATAGTACGGATGGAGATTCTTTCCGAAAAAGATCGATATCTAAATCGATTCGAATAGTGACCTGATGAATCGATGCCCAAAAAATCGAGGTTTAAATCCCTATTATTTAGCGACTTCTAGCGACTTTTGATCTTTGTCCATAGCTAGCGACATCTAGCGACTTTTCAAGCGTAGTTTAACGACTTTTTGACACATCGAGTTGGCAACACTGCCAAACTGGGGCAGCTGGACTGGTGACTCCACCTTAACATCAGGTGGGATGAGGTCAATCTTGAAGTGCAATATAAAAAAAAAACGTACATTTACTGAAATATTGTCACCGTCATACCGAAATCAAAAAAAAAATCAATCCCAGGCGAACGAGGATCTTTTCAGACATTAGGCAATAACAGCTTTTTTTTTTGTTAAATTTGTAAACAGTTTTACAGTAAAAATAGAATAAATAAGTAATAATTATAAAGATAGGCTATACGCATTAGGTCAAGTTATCTGTAATGGTAGTATAAGCTTGCAATAAATAAATAAATAAAGCTACATTCTGAATCTCAGAAAATATTCACGCAGTGAATGAAATCTTCATATCAAAACTTTGTTAAAAATTACTCACATTTTGTTACAAAAAATAAATTTTAACGTAAATCCAAGAATCTATAATCATTTCAGAATAACGGCATTAGGTATATTAACGAAATGCATATATTTTTTTTTTCACCTTGTAGGTGACGAACTCAGTTCAGCTATTGACAAAAGGTTAGATTGATCATAACTTTTTCTATGTAAGCATTTGTGGTATGTTATTAATTTGTACAAATTCGTACAAAACTTACCTAAACCCAACCACCTAACTAGGCAAGGTAAAAAAACATATGCATTTCGTAAATATAATATAATAATATTATAAAGAGGAAAGATTTGTACCTATTTTTGTATGTTTGTAATGAATAGGCTCAAAAAGTACTCGGCCGATTTAAAAAATTCTTTCACCAATAGAATGCTACATTCTTCCAATTTGACATAGGCTACAAAATTAGGGATCCTTGGTAAAATTTGAAAAAATTCAACAGAAAAGCGGGAAAAATTATCTAAAGCGAAACGAAGTTCGCCGGGACTGGCTACTTGACAGTTTTTGAAAAAGTATTGTAAAATGTGCACCCGTTCATTTTATATCCCAAGCAATTTGATTTATCTGGAAATAATCTAAATAACCAGAGAAAAATAAGATTTTGTGTAACACATTTAAAAAGCGCGCGAAAACGCCAAGTCACGTCACTGTTGCAATTATGACGCCAACGTCCTAGACAACGAACCGATACGCATAGGAACGACTTAATTTAGATAAACGGAAAATGTTTCAAAAAATTCTTAATACGATTAGAGACACAATAATTCAATTTAATCGGTAAAATAATCATTGCTTCGCCACATTAAAATAAATAATTTTCGCCGACAGCTGTCATTTCCGAATTGCAATGGTGGTTACCGTATCGGTTCTTTTGTTCCACAGATAAAAAAACTAAAATTTATTTTGCAAAAATAAAATACTAACTATGCTTTTATTAAAAAGTAAAAATGTAAAATGATTACTTAACTAATAAGCTAACATATCTAATACTTTCATATTTTATTGTTAACACTGTCAAGTAGCCAATTCTCACTCAATCTACATGCGTCAGGATTGAGTGATTCTAATAAAATGATTATATAGATTCTTGGATTTACGCTGACTTTCTTGATTTTTGGTAACAAGTAATATTTATTTATAAAATGTTAATTTTTTCCCGAGGTTTAGCCAAATTTTTTATATAACGATGTTCAGCACGTAGCTGTTGTTGCCTAGTCTCTGAATTGAGTGATCCACATATTAGGCAATACCCTCGTTCGCTTGGGAGTGACAATTAATTTCTGTTATGAGATTTTGTCAATTTTGCACTAAATGTACGTTATGATTTGATTGAAAACAAAAAAAAAGATAACTCAATACAGAGGTGATAAATTAGTGATGAAAGAGACTTAGTTCTTTAAGGCCTATGAAAAAGACTAGCGTAGTTTTTAAAGCCTTGCGACAAGATTAGTCTTTCCTTAGCCGTTCGTCATAAGACTGCAAACTGACGACTAATTTCAGTCGTAGTTTTTAACCTTATAGCATAAAAGGCTTAAAATTAAAAGCCTCAAACGACAAAATGGATTAAAACGCCTTATCGCCGTGGGCTGGCGTGTCATATAGGAAATCGAACGTTTTGGTTTTTTTTTTTTATATTGCACTTCAAGATTGACCTCATCCCACCTGATGTTAAGTGGTAATGAGGTCCTAGCTTAAGGGTGACAAGTACAGCATAGTAAATCTGTTACTGGACTTGTCGCCCTTACCTTGAAGGCTTGACCCCTGCTACTGATGTAGCACCCCCCAGGAGCTCTGGAAACCTTACTCACACGCAGGAACACAACAACACAGAAGTGATTGTTATTTGGCTGCGATCTTCTGTGAGGCGGAAGTTTTTCACCACTCGGGCTGCTCCAGTTCGAGCGATAAATCGCTATGCCCTACCTCTCTTGAATAATAATAATAATAATTCATGAGTAAAATAAAATCAGGAAACATTTACTTTTTTTTTTCAAACTAAAGAAACTTTCAATGTAGGGTATCGTGTATAATACTAAGGTATGAGAAGTTAAAAAAAAATGTCGTTTAGATTTTTGAAAACCACTATAGTCGTTTTAGTTTCTTAGTCTTTTAATACAACGACTAAGTCTTATTAATAAACATTCGAACCTTAGTCTTCATCTTAGAGTCGAGTCCTGAAGATGGAGCCTAGTCGTTTTGATAGGCCTTAAAAGACTAAATCTCTTTCATCGCTATGATAAATATAACTTACATGCGCTCCGAAGTTTTCTGTATGAGGATGCGCTGAGAGAACCTATCATACACTCCCATAATAGTATCTTTAAGAAATAAAAAATAGAAAACTCACCTGATATTTCTATTAGCTCTAAATTTACTTGGCTATCCACTAACTGGTAGTTGCTCGGTAGGTCTTCCATTATCAAAACTTCAGTAGACGGCGTAATCATCACAGCTTCTAACCTATAGCAAAAACATTTCATATTTTTTTCAATGGTAGGTCGAAACTTATCTCTCAATGATTTGAAATCAGACACTCACAAGTTGGGTGGAGTTTGGACCGGCGTTTGACACGCCTGTGATGACGCCATATCTGCATCAACTGGTGCAGTATCTGCGAGTAATATTTCATCGGTCAGTTTATCAGTTGCAAATTAAAATAAAAGAGTTATCAATTCACTTACTATTGTCTTGTTCGTCAAAACGGTGTGAAAGCCTAGCCTCTTCAGCGAGTTCTGAAAATAAATCAGTTTTAATTAAATTTGGAATAATCTAAATATATAAAAGGAGAAACTGACTGACTGACGTATCAACGCACAGCCTAAACGGCTAAGCGTAGCCACTTGAAATTTGGAAGGGACGTAGATTAGGTACCGTAGAGTTGCACTAAGAAAGGAATTCCCGAAATTCCCACGGGTACGGGAGTTAGTGGGAAAATCCTTTTGTATGAAAAATCTAAACCGCTTAAGTTGACGCTTGAAATTTGGCATACAGGTACCTTAGCAAATTTAAAGCTTAGTTGCAACAGGATATTGCAAAATTCCCACGGGAACGGGAGTAAGCGGGAAAATTCTTTTGTATGAAAAAACTGAAAAAACCCAGTAGTCCACGCGAACGAAGTCGCGGGCACAGCTAGTTAATACATATACCGTAAATTAATATTACATACTTCTCTTCTTCAGTTCCCAGGGCTGAAGTTTGCGGGGAGGTGTAACTTCCGGTGTTCCTGGGTATAATGGGCAAGGTATTCGCTCAGGCGAATTTTTTCTCCTGAAAGATACGTTTTCGTTCTAGAGGACTTAATTTATAACTCAAAAATATAAATAAGTTAAAAATGAAAAGAGTTTTTACCTCACTTTCTTAGGAGAGGCGTCAGGCATTAAAAATCTAGAAACTTGCTTCTTTTCCTGGGCTGCCTCAAGTTTCTTTTTCTGTTCCTGGGAAAGCAGCTTCATTTTCCATTGCTTATATAGTTTATTATCTTTTTTTTGCTCTTCTGTCCTAAAATAATAAATAATTTTAAAAGTACCTCTTTAGCAGATAATATATATTTTTTAACTACAGGGTTTTATGGAAAAATTACATACATAGCTTGCTCTAGCTTAGGATCAGGAGGGCTGGTCACGTTCGAACACATACTGGGTGTTGGTATTCTACAAAACACATTTTTTTTATTAAACGAAATGACAATTAGTACTAAGATGTATTCCAACAAATTTTTACAAAAATGTATTCCAACAAACGCATTGACTAGGTCCATTCCATAAAATATAATTAAAATGTGCATACCTCGATTTGACTGGCACAGCCGCAGAGGTACTTGAACCTTGCGTTGGAGGTCTAAAATAATTTCATTTTATAATTAGTGTCCTACACATGAATTCAAAATATATAAATGAAATTTAATTAAGCGGCGTTAGCCATTAATTTATTTAAAATATTGCAATAATTTCAATTTCAATCAAAGATCTAAATATATAAAAGGAGAAACTGACTGACTGACATATCAACAGCCTAAACGGCTAAACGTAGGCACTTGAAATTTGGGAAGAATGTAACTTAGGTACCGTAGAGGTGCACTAAGACAGGAATTCCCGAAATTCCCACGGGAACAGGAATTAGCGGGAAAATGCTTTTGTATGAAAAATCTAAACCGCTTCAGTTAGATGCTTAAAATTTGGCATACAGGTACCTTAGTAAAGTTAAAGCTTAGTTGCAACAGGATATTGCAAAATTCCCACGGGAATGGAAGTTAGCGGGAAAAAACTTTTGTATGAAAAAATCTAAACCATGTAAGATAGATGCATACTACATGTCTTAGTAAATATAAAGTTTACTTATCAAAGACCTCTCTTATATAACACTAAGGCGCGGGCAAAAGCTAGTATAAAATAAAAAGCAAAGCAACCAACATTCCAAAATTAAGGTATCGAGACCTGACACCACATGCTCTACTTCTTTCGCCGGAACAGCCTCGTCCACGCTTTCGACCCCGTCGACTTGATTTAGGCTGCTCCATAACCACCTTAAACCATATGCATACGAATATTATTAAGAGAGGTAGGGCATAGCGATTTATCGCTCGAACAGAAGCAGTCCGACTGGTGAAATACCACCTTACACAAGACCGCAGCCAAATAACAATCACTTCTGTGTTGTTGTGTTCCTGCGTGTTAGTAAGGTGTCCAGAGCTCTTGGGGGGTGCCTGATCGGCTTTCACACCTAAACCAATGAACCAATTTCGACGAAATTTGGTATAGGTATACGCTGAACCTCTAGAACAAACATAGGTTTCTATTTGTTTTGAAAATAAGGGGAGAATGGGGAAATATGACCCTTAAAAGTTTATATGGGAAAATGTTATTTTTATTGTTAAGAGATATGAAATTTGGAACAAATATAGCTCGAAACTTAGATAAAAATATGACCTACTTTTAGTTTCGAATATCAGGGGAGATAGGGGGAAAACCGATCATCTATATTTATTGCTAGATAAGATAAGTCCACGTGTACGAAGTCACAGGCAGCCGCTAGCATTAAATAAAGAGTGCTTATCAATACCACCCAAAATGTATTATATATATTAGCCGTTTTCATGTTCTTCGTTCGAGTAGTAGAAATATATTTTTCTTCGCATTAATTAAACTCTACCATAACACCATAATTTTAATTATGTTAAGTGATATGACACATAGTGTCTTATTTGTATTAAGTCAGATTTCTAAAAATAAGAAAAAAGGTTGGAATTTAGATAATAACAAAAACATAAAAGAATATTTGTGAACATTTCAAATAAGTTAACGGGTCAAAACGCGACACCATTTAAACGTCGGTCAGTTCGTATTAACTATTAAATAAATTAACTTATTTTAAATGTTTATAATGGACAAGGAAAGTCTTAAAATTTATAATATTTGTGAATTTCGTCTACTAGTATTTACTTATTAATATCGACCGATAAACTCAGTATAAAATTCTACACCGGTACCGATGTTCTTCATTTGTCCCAAGGCTTACTAATGTTACACGCCAAGACGCAACGGCAGCCATTGTGTAATTTGATCCCGCGCTCAAATGTAAACAAACTGACTCTTAACCTTTTCATATGGTAAACATATTAGCAAATATTATAAAGTGATGTTAAAATAACTAATGCAACATCAGAAAAGTTTGTACTAACGTGATTAAATCGCATTAGTAGTAAAATGTTCCAGTAAATTCAGGTAAATTTAAATGCTACTACCCGACACCACTTGATAACTTAAAATGGAAACAAACAGAAGACACCATTACCAAACCAGGTCTTGCACATTTTAAACTCAGTAAATAATCTTTGCCAAAGAACATAACTCACCTTTTACAATCCTTTTAATAATTTATATTTCGGCCTACAAACATTCGCGTCACACAATTGCACACAAATGTCAGTCAAACTCGTGTTGTTTAATGTTTGTTTCATTCTTTGGGTGCGTTCCACTAAGGGCTTAGAACGATAACGCTTACGACCGCAGTTTTTGCCGTTCGTTCCTCTTGCTTGTCAGCGTTAATATCATAAACTCAAGTGGAATGGCTATTGGAGCGTTTCAAGCGTTCATGTTTGTAAACATTAATGGCGAGTTTTGGAAAAAAGTAAGAGCTTAAAGAGGCTAGGTTAAAGTTTGGTAATTATTAACAATGAACTTTAATGGTTGTAAGCTAACTTGATGAATATTTTTAAAAATATACAATTTAATAATTTATTTTTTATTTTTGATTAGTTTTTACATAATTCGATAATAAATAAATCTTGATACTAGGTAGTGAATAAATATTCAGCTCATATTTTTCGGCCGCTGGATAAACCTATTCTTTTTAGCGCTTTTATACACTACAATTCTGGGATGTTTTTTAATCATTCACTGACTGCATTTTTTCAACAATGTCATCTCAATGTTTTGATTTTTATCTGAAATTTATAATGACAAAGAATCACTCTTATTTCGGTTATAATCTTATATTCAACTAATTCAGACATTATTTTGATATTTTTGTTAATTACAATGAGATAACGTAAAGAACACTTACCAATAGCACAGCTTTAGAAAACATTTTTATTTTTATTTATTAGGTTTACCAACAACTGTTACATTACATACAAGCACATAAAGAAAAAATAAACACTAAAGTTCTAGGCTAAATGCATAGTCTCTTAGAGGTAAGCACCGCATGTAAAAACAATTATCAGAGAATAACTACAGTCCATATTACAATGACATCGATCGCAAAAATCCGAGTCGGGAAACAGGGCTTAAAACGAAGTTAAAAAGAAAGAGACATAAAAGGCTGTTCGCGTTCGTGTAGCTACCAAATTCGGGCAATCTCCCTTCTAAAGGTGGTCAGTGAGCTTTACCTTCCTCGGTTCCTTAAATACTATTTACACTTAAGCCCTTCGGGTCATGTTGACCCGATTTTAAAACTAGGAAGCAATCGTTTTAAATTAAATACAAAATCCAATTGTTTGTGAAACACATTTATTGAATAAAAATAAGAATGCATTGAACCACTATATACCTATGTGTATTACTAATTTTTCTGCCAACAAAAAAGGCACAAATTTTCAGAATGTTTCGGATTGTTCGGATTTCGGTTTTCAGGATATGTTTCTTACATTTATTACAGATTTTTGAAGTGTTTACATCATTTGAAGATGGACATACAGTACACATTTTTCTTTTATTAGAACTCTATGTAGTGGAAGTATTCGTTGTCTCAGTAACACCTGACTGTACTTGTAGTACTTATTCTACTGAAGCATTAGTCCTAAAAAGAGTTTTTCTACGCTCAATTTGATAATTTACAAATTTCATGCCTAATTTCTCTAGAAACAACCGTCTTTGTACTGTTCTCTTCTGTCTGGTCTGGTCAGGGTGGGTGTCACAGTATAATACGTAAGTTTTATTAGGTTAGCAAACGACCTCGGACTTCTAATGGGGTTCTTGACCATACAAATTCACAATTTTTGATAGCATTTCATTTTCATTATCACTGGTATTGGTACGTATCTTGAAAGAGGCTCTTCATCGCTATTTATTTGGTCACTACTGCATTCACTGTCTAAACTGGGTTGAATATTTTCGGTTGAATTTTCGTCCAAACTATTCATGGCTTCACTAATATTTCATCTTCGGAATTTATATTGTAGTTTAGGATTTGTGAAATCGCACAATCAGTAAAATTTTGAGCCATTTCTAATACCAACGGAACACGTCAAGTTCAAACAATGAATGAATCAAATACAAATTCTTATAATCTACCCGCATACAAATATAAATTAACAATTATTCCCAAAAATACCTGTAACAATAACACACTGTGATTGAGATGTGACTAACATTTACAAATCGTGAGTGTGTTCCTAGAATGCAACAAATTATTATTGTTGGCAATACTTGGGCTTTTCTGACCCGAGGACCTTTTTCATACTCGGGTATTATTGACCCGAGGAACCTAAGACGGAAAAAACTTAATTTTCTTAAGATAAGAGACTTCACTATAGTTTTACAATAACAACATACATTGATTGCATAATTAATAATTGTCATGAAGTCTTAATAAATTATATTCATAATTACGACTTTTATTAAAAGTCAAACTTCAGTTTCGGGTCATTATGACCCGAAAAACCGAGGAAGGTTAAGAAGATGTCAGAGGAAGAACTAATTTTGTTAAGTAACCGACTTATGCAGTAAATAGGAGAATTTCTGCCATACACCGTGCGTTGTTTAGTTTAGTTTTTCACTGGTGTTGCTCAAAAGCGGTGCTACAAATTTTTGATGACTTTTTAAAGTTTGATTCTTTTAATCAAGTGGCTTAAATCCATTTCTGTCTGTTCTAGTTTAAAATTTTCCGGGAAACTGCAAAATAATTAATATATTTATTGGTTAGATGTAAAAAAACTGTTTATATTTTTAACCTATCTTGAATTAAGATGAAATAAGAAAAACCAAACTGATCAGCATTTTGAAAGCATGGGAGGTTAAAAGTTATTTGTATTTTGAAACGTATTTCTTAGGTAAAGTTGTTCACTTCTATTCAATGGCTTCGGTTCATCGCATAAAAAGTTCAACATAATTTTAATATTGTTTTAATGAAATTTGTATAACAATGAATTACCCATCATTCTGGAAAAAAAACAGTCAAAAATTGGCAGCACTTAACAAAAGTTGATTGCATGGACCTAATATTTATTATACTAAGTCCATGGTTGATTGTAAATTGTTTTAGGTTATGATTAACAATAATTAATGTTTTTGATTCTTATTCAGTGTTAATATGCATTAAATTTTGTTCAAATTGTTGAAGATAATTATCATTATGTCTACGTTTATGAATAAACGTTCCGTGATTTTTGAACGAAAACGTTAGTTCCTTCATGTTGGCACAACTGTTTGATTGCTCAACGTTGAACCAAGTGAGTTGAATTTGTCATACGATCAAAATTAGATAAAACTTACTCTAATTCCGTGAATGAATGCTCGCGTTAATTCAGTGTAGTAAATTACTGTTCACGGAACAGTTTCCACTGCGCGCGGGTCAAAGTGCTGTGTGAAAAATAACTTGTGAAACAGTGTGTGTGAATACGGTAAAAAAGATGAACAATTTCACAAAATCACCGAAAACTTCACCCATCACAGACGATTACCACATCTCCAACAATGTCCTTGGCCTTGGGATCAATGGAAAGGTAAGTAACAATGCATTGTTTTCAAATACTTACCGCATTTTCAGAAAAAAATTGGTCCACCAGATTTTGTTTACAATGACGTAAACCTTTAAATATAGATTCAGAATGATTCTCGGCAAGCTTTTTAGGCTCCAACTGAGGAATGTGACTACGTTTTGTTTTCTTAACAATTAAAATCGCATCTTTACATTAATAAAAAACATTTATTCTCATAACATGTTAAAAGTTATGGTAACATTCCTATGAGTACTTATGGCTCCTGATATTAATTAATTATGCATAAACACACGGAAAAAATGTTGTAGGTTGATGGATCAGATCGAACTAGTAGCATGCAACTGAACTTCATAAATTAGCATTAACATAGGTTTTAGAATCATATGAATGGAGTTATGTTCTGGCACATTTAACAGTAATTACATAGATAGATACATACTTTTAAGTCTACAATGTGCCAAAAGTAACAACGCTGGTTTTCAGTGGTCAACCTATATCTACAAACTAAATTCTTACTAATCTACTATTTCTACTTTATTTATACTTTTAAAAATACCTAGTTAAAACACTATTCTGAATAGTATTCTATTGTGGAAAAAATCTAGGAATAGGATAGAAGAGATTATTATTAATGTAAATTAAAGCATTTATGAATCACCAGATTAAGTTGAACTACCGCTGTGTTCTGAATGTTGATCCCATTAAAAAGCAAAGACAAGAAACTTGATAGTTACTCTTTTCTAAATCCTATGATTATTTCTTCCCATAAGGATTGCCTTATGGGAAGAAATATTACTTTGTAAATTAGAATAATTGATACTCTTTGACATTTCAATGCAACAGTTGCGTGACAAAACTACAGCTTCATTAAAATAAATGAAAAGTATTGTCTTAAATTAGACAAGAGAAATCCATCATCAATTCTTATTTCTATTGTGTTTATTATTAAATAAAGGTAGCTTTGTTTGAAATACCAATTCAATGACATATTTCTATTATCCTGGTAATATTTTAATAATATTGACACGAGTCAGAATTCAAAGTATACACAGGTAATATTAAGTGAGTCATCAATTTTTCATATTGAAATCAAAGTGTCAAGGGATTTTACCATCTTGTAATAGTTAAATGACTTCTAAAGAAGGTCATTAACATAATGAACTGTTAATTAGGGGCCTTCTGTTTACAATAAGATTTTGTTAAATGTAATTAGACAGTCATCATTCTAGGAATATGTTTTATAATATATCTGTTGCCTGGGATTTCTTGTTATTTCAGGATAAAATGTGTCAAATCTAGTATGTCTTCTGTATTTCTACCAAATATCATTCAAATCTGTCCCATAGTATTCGCATGTAAGGGTAATGAATATTGTAATAATTATTAAATTAAGTAATCCAGATATACTTACAAATTTTCATGTTTATCCCTACTAATATTATAAATGCGAAAGTAACTCGGTCTGTTACGCTTTCCCGCTTAAACCTCTCAACCAATTTCCATCAAATTTGGTATAGGTATACGTTGAACCTCTAGAACAGACATAGGCTACTTTTTGTTTAGAAAACATGCAGTCCACGCGAACGAGGTCGCGGGCACAGCTAGTAGTTTTATAAATGTATCAGCGTCCCGCCCCGGCTTTGCACGTATGTAATGTAAATACTTAGAAATATGGGCTTTTATATTCTTTTTTGCCAATAAAAACCTTCCTCTTGAATCACTCTATCTATTGAAAATAACCTCATCAAAATCCGTTGCGTAGATTTAAAGATTTAAGTGTGCATAGGCATGAAGGGACTGAAAAAGCGACTTTGTTTTATACTATGTAGTGAAAGAGGCCTGTCGCTGCTTCATAGTAATACTATCCCTATTTAACCTTAAGCCGGGTAAAATGAAAAAAAAAATGTATTATCTTAGGATTTATTTGTGATATATGGTAGAGGTGGAGATAGTCTTGGACATCACCATATATCACCAAGGTGTGAGAGGGGGTTAAAAATGCCAAAAATTTTATGGTATAAACATGATTAATAGACAACCCCTAAGCCGTTTTTCGCTAAGCCAACGTACGGAAAATCAACGCTCCACTGTGCTAAGTACATAAATTACGGTCCACTTAACTAGATAAGAAGCCATCGAATTGGCGTGTTGATAATTTATTATCAGCCGAGTTTATCTGAGGAGTGATCGATCGATTCGTTTCAGGATTCCTATTAGGATAATTAATATTTCACTCGTTTAGTTTACGTTGAGTGGCGCCTCCTCCGAAAAAACAAACGGAAGGTTTCGTTATTGAAGAATAATCGAAAATTCGGGAGTCGGGATTTTGATAAGCATGAATTTTTAACCCGCGACGCAAAAACGACGCGGTGTTATAAGTTTGACGTGTCGGTGTGTGTGTTTATGGCATCGCAGCTCCCGAACAAATGAATCGATTATGATTTTTTTGGTTGAAAGAATACCTAAGTCGGGAGTGTTCTTAGTTATGTTTGATAAAAATCGATCCAAGATGGCCGCCGTCACAAAAATATGGATTGCATGTTTTAACACAACTCCCACAGTATGGGTATCATATAAAAGGGCCTAGCAGAATATATTCTTAATGACATATTTCAAATCCAAGATGGCCGCCGCCAGAAAATGACGGATTTCCTAAAATTTTTGTCACATCTCCCTCATTATAGCTATCAAATAAAAGGTCTTTTTGCACACTTTTAGGGGTTTTTTTTAATTTTAAATTTAATTTTATGTTTTATGAAACGCTTTTGATTTGGCTCCAGATGAAGAACGCTAAGAAGTTATCGGCGAACACATTATAAAACCTTTGACTTCCGTAGCCGAGAGGCGAGCGGGCCGGCCTTTGGCAATGCGCCATTTCTGAAGTCTCGGGTTCGATTCCTGGGATTGATATGGGAAACGAACTTTTCTATATTGTCTCGGGTCTGGGTGTTGTAGTACTGTCGTTGTCGAGTTAGCGTGGTGGAGTAAGGCCTGTTCCATATCGTTGAAATGTGGTGTGAAAAATGTTTAATGAAAGTAAGAGATCTGGAATTAAGGCTTTTAGATGAATGCCCGGTTCCAATATTTAACGATTCGTAATGTGCCAGAAATGACTATCCTCACCAACCGACTATTTTCTTCAACCGACTATTTTCTTCAACCGACTATTTTCTTCAACCGACTATTTTCTTCAACCGACTATTTTCTTCAACCGACTATTTTCTTCAACCGACTATGAGTCGTTCATTCGAATTTTAAATTTATTTTTCACTAGCTGTGCCCGCGACTTCGTTCGCGTGGACTACATTATTTCATGGTCGGTTTTACCCCTTTCTCCCCTAATATTCGAAACAAATAGTAGTCTATATTTTAATCCAAGTTTTGAGCTATATTTGTGCCAAATTTCATATCTCTAACTTCAAAAATAAACATTTTTCCATATAAACTTTCAAAGGTGGTATTACCCCCATCCCCCCCTTATTTTCTAAAAAAAAGTAGCCTATGTCCGTTCTTGAGATTCAACGTATACCTATACCAAATGTAATCAAAATCGGTTGAGAGGTTTAAGCAGGAAAGCGTAACAGACACAGACAGACAGACAGACAGGCAGACAGAGTTACTTTCGCATTTATAATATTAGTAGGGATACCAGCTGTCATCTGTCGTCTGTCGGTCGTTTTTAGCTTACGCCTCGTATAATTTATTACTATTGGTAACTAAAACGGATCGGTTTTTCAAATAGAACCGGGTATAAGAGGCTTGAACATCGAAGGCCCTTCTGTCTTTATTATGCTACTGCTGAAAATATCGTCTTAAAGGGCGTCCATATATTACGGTGTTTTTTTAATTTTATTTTAATACCAAAATAAATAAATAAATGTAAAGTATGATTATTTTTATTTCAATCGCAAAAAAAACTGCGCGATATTTGCCGAGACCCGATTAAGAAAGAAAGAAACATTTATTACGTGCAGACATCACAACACAGCCATATGAGTAAACATAACAATAAGAGTAAAGGGATGGACACAAGAAAAGAAAAAGAAAATAACAGAAAACATTACAAGGAAAATGAAAAATGAGCGTTCTCCTCGTCAACCAGGCGATGTAGACAATGGCAAGTCGTGATGTCCACAATAAAAGGGCCTCACTCAGCATAAGTCATGGCCCACGTCGCAGGCCATGACGCTGGTTTTCAGTGGACCCTGCCGAGTGATATACCACGGACGCCGGCGACGTTACACAGTGTCATAAACCTACTTAAATATGATTAAAAATAAACAATAAATAATCGTATATTTATATAATAAAACATTAAGATACACAAACATAAGATGATCGTGGGTAGTCTCAATATTGTAAAAAACACAGCAGTATGTGGGTATTAGATGAGATTTGACTCGACCCCCTCCACCCCCTTAAACGTCTCACGTAATTTATGGACGACCCCTTAAAATATCAGATTACCTTTCATTATTTTTCCATTACACTTCGCAAATTACAACCGCTGACTTGCATTATTTGCGTATCGGTAATCAGTAAAGCGTATATGTTCGTCACATGTGTTATCATACTTCGTATACTCACTATGTGAGTCAGAAAGATAGCATATTACAATCATAGTTTGTCCATCGCTTTTCCTAGTATGTATTGGGAGTAGTTCGGCAAAATCAATATTACATGACGTTGTGTCATACTATTGCAATTACTCAAACTCGAATACTTCTTTATTAAAGTGGGTTACATGATATTTTTTTTTTATAACGCACTTCAAGATTGACCTCATCCCACCTGATGTTAAGTGGTAATAAGTTCCTAGTTTAAGGACGAAAAGGATAGCATAGTAAAACTGTTACTAGACTTGTCGCTCTTACCTTGAAGGCTTGACCCCTGCTACTAATGTAGCACCCCCAAGAGCTCTGGGCACCTTACTCGCATGCAGGAACACAACAACACCGGTGTGATTGTTATTTGGTTGCGGTCTTCTGTAAGGTGGAGGTATTTCACCAGTCGGGCTGCTCCAGTTCGAGCGATAAATCGCTTTGCCCTGCCTCTCTTACTGTTCAAACTGTTCAGCTTTGTAATATTAGTAGACCAGTGCCGAAGCCTCTAAAAATGGTGAAAAAATAAACAATTATAGGTAGTAAGATTACCTTTTGCCCGCGACTTCGTCCGCGTGGCGTGTTATAAAAGAAAGATCTTATAGTATAACTAGCGGGCCCGGCGAACTTCGTTTCGCCTTAGAGGATTTTCCCGCTTTTCTGTTGAAAATTTTCCTGAATTTTCTTTGCTATAAACCTCACGGGGCCCGAGACCTTTCCAACGTATGCAAAACCGTGGAAATCGGTTCGTGCGTTCTTGATTTATAGCGTCAGGGAGGAAAACCCGACTTATTGTTATATAGTAGACTATACTTTATATTTACTAAGGTATGCATGCATGCTACATTGAAAACATCTATCTTACGCGGTTTAAATTTTTTCAAAAAGTTTTTCCAGCTAACTCCCCGTTCCCGTGGCAATTTTGCAATATCCTATAAAGCTTTAAGTTTACTAAGGTACCGCATGCCAAATTTCAAAAGTCAAACTTAATCGGTTTGGATTTTTCATACAAAAGGATTTTCCCGCTAATTGACTTTGACTTTGATTCAATTGTAAATATTCCTTTCAGATTCTTACCAATCCAAGCCAATACGATAAGAGTCGAATGCACTCTTTGAAGATCGACCCTGAAATGGGCAAGCGAAAACTAGCTTTATGACTTGTCAATAGAGTTCCTAGTTGGTAACTTACTCTCTATTCAATAAGTGAGTCTTTTATTAGGTATGCGGTTACCACTTCTGTTAATTATCAGTGACGCATTATATGCACCAGATGACCATGAAGATCAACTTATAGGCTTATGCTCATGGGATAAAGTTTAAAATGGTGCATTTTTGTTTGCAGACTGTACCTTCAGTTCGGATAATTCGCCCGCATACTGTTGCATAGTGTAAAGAATATCAGTGAAGACATGTCCTTATTCACATCTGCTCACATATTATCGAAGTAACGAATGTTCAGATATTAATGGTAACTTGTGGTGTATGGAACTTTTTGACATTTTAACTGTTTTCTGAACAGTTAAAATGTCAAAAAGTATTTGGTCACTTTGTCTGCTCCGATATATCTGACGGCGACTGTACATATGTATTTTCAAATGCATGCACTAAAAAGTCTGTCATTTCAATATTACAAACAGACAATTTTATGTATATATATGATGAAACTGCAACGTATATTTGTTCTCTAAAACCAAGCTAATTGTAATTTTTCTGTCCATGTTTACTAAGAGCAAATCATAATATATCCTTTCATCTTCGTAGATCAAACTATCATACCTCGTCACTTGTCATCACCCTTGTTTCTAACGCCTCACTCTTATTAAATACACTTTGAACCGACTACAGTTCAATGACCCGATGTAGACTGCATTGATATTGATTCCATAAGTGTTCAAGAAGTGTATTCTTAAGTGGTATAATATTGGTATTCAAGTTATCTCCAGGATTTTGCAATATCCTGTTGGAACAATCAGAACTGTTATATGGTAGAGGTAGGGTATAGCGAGTTATCGCTCGAACTGGAGCAGTCTGACTGGTGAAATACCTCCACCTTACAGAAGACCGCAGCGAAATAACAATTACTTCTGTGTTGTTGTGTTCCTGCGTGTGAGTATGGTTTCCAGAGCGCCTGGGGGGTGCTTCATCAGTAGCAGGGGTCAAGCCTTTTAGGTAAGGGCGACACGTCCAGTAACAGATTTATTATGCTGTACTTGTCACCCTTAAGCTAGGGCCTCATTACCACTTAACATCAGGTGGGATGAGGTCAATCTGGTAGTGCAATATAAAAATAAAAGATAATAAGCTCCTACATGTTAATCTCATCCATATCCATTCAATACTCTTTGCGTGAAAGAGTCAAAGTCAATCTTTTTTTATTCACATAGATTACATTAGTAATACTTATGAATAGTCTCTATATAAAGCAAATGAAGTTAGTAACATCCATACAAACATCCAAGGCTGGACCCCTAGCCTTCAAGGTAAGGGCGACAAGTCCTGTAAAATACAAATAGCAAATATCCCATTGGAAATGAGATACAAAAAAAAAAGCGATATTTGTGCATTTTGGCCTTAAAATTTAATAGTTGCGTACACCCTACCATATGTAGATTTTGAGAACTTATAGGGTGTCAATATATAAGTATTTACAGACTTACAGCTGGGTATCTCGAATTCCAAAATAAATTACTATAATTACTAGACTATAAGTGAAACGACATTATGCGTCACATTCACAGACTATATACCGAGGCGCCATATTATCGCTAATGATAATGAATATAGCTGTATTGTAACGGAACCATACAGACAGTATGATGTTTATATCGTCATCACTATTGTATGTTCGTCATAAGCGGAACTCTCAACAAATTAAGCGTATTTCCTATTTAGGTACCTACCTACACTTGGGTCAAACCTTGAATATTTTGAAAGGCATATGCTTCTTTTCATGTTGTATTGCAAGTATTTTTATTTTATTTATTTTTATTTTGCTTTATTAGGACAACCAACAAGAAAAACGCTGACAATACATACTAAGGAACAACATAAACTTAAAGCTAAGCGTCTTCTTAATTAAAGGTTGCCACGGCATGCAATGTGGATTTACAAAGGTAAAATAGGGCTTAAAAACATAATATTTGAAGTATTTATAAACACAATTAGACATGAAACAGTCAGTCTCTATTTTGGCGCCATATCAAAAGACCGAAGTATCTGACGCCTAAATTTCTGGGGCTTATCTGCAAAGATGTCAAGGTCACATGCTTTGCAAAGTTCATTATATTGCCGCTGTAGTCTGCTCATGGTGGCGTGGTGACCCAAACTAGTCTTGCTGCTCCTAATATTAAAAGGCACATATCTTAAGTATACGGGTCTAGAATGCGCCACGCGAGTAAATCTTATCTCGCTCTTATGATATGTCAAAATCAATGCGTCCACTGATGATTGGATAAAAATACGAGTACGGTGTACAATCAACGGTATAGAAACTGTTTTCTCGTCTCATACGAGAAAATTGAATTGAGTGGTTGTTTAATCCTCTTGTGGTTTCGGCTAGCAATTACTTCCCTTTCGTAGTCTCCCGTAGGAAACGTCGACCTAGGCATGTACCCCTAGACCCCGACGACCCAATCACTGTCGCCATGACAACGGCCGAACAACTCGCGTCACAATCAAACACAACACGCCGTCCGCTTTTCCGCCCCCGCCGGCGGGGGCCAGCGCCGCGCCCTCCCTTAGCAGTAGGGTCCTTCTCACGCTACCGGCACGTGCCGGGTCGTTTTTCTCCCCAAACGTACATTAGGGTACAAAGTCCCAGTAACAGCCCGAGCCGAGGTTCGAGCCCCGCTAGGGGGCGCCCTCCGGTCGTTACTTAAATTAAAGGGGTGAGAGCCATCTGCGCTCCCCCGACAGCTCGGTAAAGATGATAAGGCTTCGCAGCCATCATCGAAAGTCAGGTAGAAAAAAAAAAAAAAAAGAGTGGTTGTTATTTGCCTGCGGTCTTCTGTAAGGTCGAGGTATTTCACCAGTCGGGCTGCTCCAGTTCGAGCGATAAATGGCTGTGCCAATGTATTAAAGTAAATCATACACACGTCAGAATTTTGAATGCATTAGCACTATCTTCCCCAGCGGTGTTATCAGGAGCCAATGTTGACACATTGATAACACCAGTTGCCGCAGTTTTGTAAACGTTGAAAATCACAACGTGGAACGTAAACATGTGACAATTAAAACGAATAACAAAAACATTGTGTAAGATAAATCGGAATTTGAGACAGGTCCCAGCATGCGAAGATTAATGCCCCGTTCCATTATTTGAAAAACGATCCGTTCTAAGTAAGAATAGTAGTAAATTATACCAGGCGTAATCTAAATACGACCGACGGACTACTGATGACAGCTGATATGGAAAGTAAATATGAAATTAGAATTTACGACTCGTAGTCGGTTGGAGAAAAACGATCTGACACGTTACGAATCGTTAAATATTGGAACCGGGAATTAGTCATTTGGATTACTAGTCTGCCTTTTTGTAAACTAGCTGTACCCGCGACCTCGTTCGCGTGGAGTACAAACTTTTATGGTCGGTTTTACCCCCATCTCCCCTAATATTCGAAACAAAAAGAAGACCATATTTTGAGCTATATTTGCGCCCCATTTCATATCTCTAACTTAAAAAAAACATTTTCTTCATATCTTCATATCGAAATAATATGATCTAGACACCTTCCACATCAAAAAGACATTGTAAAAGGAGAGAAACGTATTTATTCAATGACGATTACGTTATTGATTAATTTTTACATGTATGCAATGCATGTATTTTTATTCTTTATAACAGATAGCTGTGCCCGCGACTTCGTTCGCGTGGACTACATCCTTTTATGGTCGGTTTTACCCCTTTCTCCCCTAATATTCGAAACAAAAAGTAGTCTATATTTTAATCCAAGTTTCGAGCTATATTTGTGCCAAATTTCATATCTCTAACTTCAAAAATAAACATTTTTCCATATAAACTTCCAAAGGTGGTATTACCCCCCTCCCCTTATTTTCTAATAAAAAGTAGCCTATGTCCGTTCTTGAGATTCAACGTATACCTATACCAAATTTCATCAAAATCGGTTGAGAGGTTTAAGCAGGAAAGTGTAACAGACACACAGACAGACAGACAGAGTTACTTTCGCATTTATAAGTAGGGATAATATATTGGACATCTGATTCTATGGTAAGTAGCTTAAGCACTTGTGTTACAGAAATCGGAAACGACGACCACAACATCCAGCACTGAGACAATAAAGAAAAGGTCGAACCCGGGACCTCAGAGATGGCGTGACGCTAAAGTCCGTCCGGAGGTCGTCAAAAACGTTTAAATATAACACGTATTTAATGTCTTGATTAAGAATATTAAGTTAACGGATCGAACTAAGAAATCTAACAAGTGAGAACAAATACTCTCCTAGGGTTGCCAACTTTTTTTAGCAGAAATAAAGTATATCTGATTTTAAAGGAGGTAAATAAAGAGTACGGACTTACAAAAAAGAGTATCATTTATTTTTTACTTTTAAAAAGGTATTTTTTTGTACTTTTTGCGGCACATAACAATTTTTCATTGTTTTTAAAGGATATTTTAGCGTACTTTATTTTATTAGTGTTATAGATTATAGAGTACGCCTACATGATATAGAGGACAATACTCTATTTTAGAGTACGGTTGGCAACCCTATACTCTCCCTAGATCGAGGATCTAAAAAATTAAACGAACTTCTGAAAGTAAAGGAAGAAAACCACCAAAGGAAATAAAGTGTAAATTACTTCAAGTAGACAGAAGTCTCCAAAAACAATCTTGCCAAACTAAAAATTCTCATGGACAAGGGATCGATCATGCTATAATGATGTTTTTTTTTTCTTTTTTTTTTTTATATTACACTTCAAGATTGACCTCATCCCGCCTGATGTTAAGTGGTAATGAGGTCCTAGCTTAAGGGTGACAAGTACAGCATAATAAATCTGTTACTGGACTTGCCGCCCTTACCTTGAAGGCTTGACCCCTGCTACTAATGTAGCATTCCCCAGGAGCTCTGGAAACCTTACTCACACGCAGGAACACAACAACACAGAAGTGATTGTTATTTCTGTAAGGTGGAGGTATTTCACCAGTCGGGCTGCTCCAGTTCGAGCGATAAATCGCTATGCCCTACCTCTCTTAAATAATTAATGTTTACCATGACTTGCAACTAATTTAAGATGCTCTGAGCTAAATTTATGACATTGCCATTACGTCATACTAAAATTAATAAAAGTAATAACTCGGCAAAGATAAAACAATTTGAGGATCATTTTGATAATGCAGAAAGTACTTCAGATTGCAATGAAAATGATACGTCGTACATTGAAGCTTCGGTATCAAGAGTTACAAACGTACGTATTAAATAATATCTCTAAGATGTAAACCAGCTTTTGCTGGTAGTTCCATTGAAGATGGACTGGCGACTTTGTCACGGTGGCATAAAGCCTATAACTGTACAAGATTTGGGTGGAGATAAATGTTCAGCAGTGATGATTTTTTAAATATTACGCTTCAATATTGACCTCATCCCACCTGATTTTAAATGGTAATAAGGTCCTAGCTTAAGGGCGACGAGTACAGCATAATAAATATGTTACTGGACTTGTCGCCCTTGCCTTGAAGCCTTGATGTAGCACCCCCCCGGAGCTCTGGACACACGGACTTACACGCAGGAACACAACAACACCGAAATCATTGTTATTTGGCTGAGGTCTTCTGTAAGGTGGAGGTATTACACCAGTCGGACTGCTCCAGTTCGAGCGATAAATCGCTATGCCCTATCTCTCATAAATATGATGATGTAGATTATAAGACAAAGTGTCAAATTTCTCATGTAAATAAAACGATATTTTACGGAGACTTGTCTTCAATAAACCCTAGGACATTTGCGTAGAGTTCAAGCCACTAAATATTCGTTTCAAAGATAAATTTGGTCTAGTTTGTATTAATCTACATTTTTACAACAAATTACACAATGTTACCATATAGTAAACAATTTACAACGCATTAGTCACTTATCTCATTGACTGGACTTCCCAAACTGTGATACGTTTAGCAGATATTGATGGAGTTCAAAATAACTATAGTGTTTACAAACAATTCTGGGAGGCGATAAGTCAGACACAAAACTGGTTGCACGAATAGAATATAATCACTTGATTCTGCGTAGATGGGAAAATGTTGTCGGGACAAAATGAACAACAGGATGAGGTCTTTGGATTGTGTAAAGAATAGCACACAACCAGTGGAATGTTATAATTTATCAGATTTTTTGGTAAATCAGGATTTTGAAGCTTTTTCAGTGAAACAATAGGTGACTATGTTCCGACGAAAGACGTCGGAAGCGGGACATAGTACCCAAATTTTTATTTACTTATTTATTTAAAAACTTTATTGCACAAAAAAAGTACAAAAGGTGAACTTAATGCTAGGAGCATTCGCGTTGGATCATGCAGATAGTTCGTTTATGGGTAACAGTAAATGTGAGTATGGATTACAACAAAATTAATAATAATAAATAGCAGAAAATTAAACACGAGAATAGAATATTCATACATGTATAGGTTCATTATAAGTAAATATAATAATTAAACAAAATAATATGTATAATAATAAATATAAGCAAACAAGTGAATAAATAAAGCAAATCAATTGAGCAAACGAAATTCTATGTAGAGGGGGAGGTATAGAAGAACTCACGAACTTTTAATTTAAAAAATCTCTTAGTGAGGGATTGTTGGTGGGCAGAGCGTTCCAAAGCCGGATGGCTTGCACAGTGAAAGACTGAGAGACATCATACTGAGTTCTTCTCCAAGAAGAACTCAGTATGATGTCGAGGAATGCTCAAGCTGAGGTTGTCTGAATCAGAATAAAAAAAGAGCTAATGAAGGAAACATGTTTCGGCTTTGGTGTAAGCATGAATGCTTTACATAGTGAAATGAAAGAAATTTCTAAGTAAAACTTCCTCATGTAATCTTGTAGCCCGTTTGTGCATCTATAACGAAGCTTTGAGGCCAGCTACGACTATGATTCTGGATTGACAGGCCTGGTTCAATAACCAGTTGATTACAATTCACTGGAGCCATTGCCATCTAAATTCCGCAACCCTTACAAGCAGATCTATTTGGATAATTGTCGTATCCACCAACTAAACATGATTCCTTGTTCTTGTTTCACGGTCTTTTAGCTAAGATCAAAGCAAAAAAGTATATCTTCAGAAGCACGGAATCGTCATATTCATCGGAGAATCAGGTGATAACTCTGTATATCCCGGTTTTGCATCCATTTTGGAGCACGGGGCTGCTTTGTTAGTGAAAAGAAATAGCTCTATCAGGATAGCAGGGTCAATTTGGCAGAATTGAAAAAAAAATATTCCTAAATTTGTAGCTAATTAGTTGCTAATTAGTTACCAAAACTACGATTTTGTTGCTCAAGCTGATCAGGAGATATCGCAAACCATGCTACCTTGATATCAGGATAGCAGGGTAACTCATTAAATTGCATGTTTTTACTATGACTATGGCGAATGATTTTGTTGCTAATTTGTTGCTTTAAGTGGAACTTGCCAAAAATTTAAAAATATTTTTTTTCTTTTTTAATTGAAAAATTTTCAGACCATGCTATCTTGAACACGGTTTTACTTCGAAATAAAAGAACTTTGAATTTGTTGCGCATTGAAACAGTACTCAAACACATCCGAAGAAACAGCAACAAAATAATCGGTACCGATCGGCCGATTTTTACTATTTTTATATATTTTTCCTGTTTCTGCTATCTTGAAATTGATTTTTTCTTGAATAAAATTGTTTTAAATTTGTTGCTGACTAAAATAATGCTGAATTACTGGTAATAAACCAGCAACAAAATAATCGGTACCGATCGGCCGATTTTTACTATTTTTATATATTTTTCCTGTTTCTGCTATCTTGAAATCGATTTTTTCTTGAATAAAAATTGTTTTAAATTTGTTGCTGACTAAAATAATGCTGAATTACTGGTAATAAACCAGCAACAAAATAATCGGTACCGATCGGCCGATTTTTTTTTACTATTTTTATATATTTTTCCTGTTTCTGCTATCTAGAAATCGATTTTTTCTTGAATAAAAATTGTTTTAAATTTGTTGCTGACTAAAATAATGCTAAATTACTCGTAATAAACCAGCAACAAAATAATCGGTACCGATCGGCCGATTTTTACAATTTTTATATATTTTTCCCTGTTTTTACTGTCTTGAAATCGATTTTTTCTTGAATAAAAATAGTACCTAAATTTGTAGCTAATTAGTTGCAAATTAGTTGCTAATTAGTTACCAAAACTACGATTTTGTTGCTCAAGCCGATCAGGAGATATCGCAAACCATGCTACCTTGATATCAGGATAGCAGGGTAACTCATTCCCCCCCGCTGGGTTCCGCATCTTGTCGCGATGGGGGGGCTCAGTAACCCTGTGGTCCGGGACGTTGAGGCTGGCCTTGTCACCCAGCCTCCAATACCGCACAGGGTGAAGCCAAGACGGATCCCGAGCTGGGCTGCGGAGAGAAGGTGGCTCTCTGCGGCAAGCCCGCAAGGGCAGAGGTGGATCGCGGAGGAAGAGGAGGACCTCGGTGTTTCGTTGCCGGCCTCCCTGTCCTCCGCGACCCGGCAGTGGCGCGCTGCCGCGCGAGGCGCGAATCGCGTCGTGGTGGGGTCGCGGAGGAAGAGGAGGATGCGGTATTACGTTTGCCGGTCTCCCTATCCTCCGCGACCGGTGGGTCTCGGGACTTCATCTGGCTCTCGGAGGGAGAGCTGGATTGAGAGTCTCGGTGTCCACAGAGGCGGTAGGCAGCGGAGCCGCACAGCAGATCCGCTGCTGGGACCGGAGATGCCAGGCGTGGGGTAAGCCTGGCGTCCGTTACCTCGGTCCCGAGGGGGTGGGGCGTGTCAGGTGGCCTGACACGCTCCAGCTGCGTATTTGCGCGGCGAGATGGGCCGCTTGGCGGTAGGCGCTGTGGGGGAGCCTGTGTAGAATCGCAAGGAATCCCGACTCCCCCACAATTGCGCAGCGTTGGCCACCGAGGGGGTTTTAGTCGGTGCGAGCCCGACACACCACTCTCTGTTCCCCACTGAGAGTGACGGTGCGGTAGGCATTTCCCCCTCGACTAAAAAAAAAAAAAAAAAGGGTAACTCATTAAATTACATATTTTTACTGTGACTATGACGAATGATTTTGTTGCTAATTTGTTGCTATAAGTTGAACTTGCCAAAAATTTGAAAATATTTTTTTTTCTTTTTTAATTGAAAATTTTTCAGACCATGCTATCTTAAACACGGTTTTACTTCGAAATAAAAGAGCTTTGAATTTGTTGCGCATTGAAACAGTACTCAAACACATCCGAAGAAACAGCAACAAAATAATCGGTACCGATCGGCCGATTTTTACATTTTTTTTATATTTTTTCTGTTTCTGCTGTCTTGAAATCGATTTTTCTTGGCGGTCGGTCTTTTGTGTTGCAAAGGCAGTAGCCGCAAGTGCAGTAATTGGCTACTTGACAGTTTTTGAAAAAGTATTGTAAAAGTTCCCGTTCATTTTAAATCCCAACCAATTCGATTTATCTGAAAATAATCTAAATAACCAGAGAAAAATAAGATTTTGTGTAACACATTAAAAAGCGCGCGAAAACGCCTAGTCGCGTCATTGTTGCAATTATGACGTCAACGTCCTAGACAACGAACCGATACGCATAGGAATGACTTAATTAAGATAAACGGAAAATGTTTCAATAAATTCTTTATACGATTAGAGACACAATAATTCAATTTAATCGGTAAAATAATAATTGTTTCGCCACATTAAAATAAATAATTTTCGCCGACAGCTGTCATTTCCGAATTGCAATGGTGGTTTCCGTTTCGGTTCTTTTGTTCCACAGATAAAAAAACTAAAATTTAGACGATAGATTTTAGACGATTTTTATTCAAGAAAAAACCCCAGTCCCAAAACCGTTGCACTGCTCCCAAATCGTTTTGGGAGCAGTGCAACGGTTATGGATCGGGGGTATGTTCATGCCCATGCAAAAATATATAAAAATAGTTAAAATCGGCCGATCGGTACCGATTATTTTGTTGCTGGTTTATTACCAGTAATTCAGCATTATTTTAGTCAGCAACAAATTTAAAACAATTTTTATTCAAGAAAAAATCGATTTCAAGATAGCACGAAGTTATTATTAACTCTGATACTGATGTGGCAATGGCATTTGAAAATTTTTTTTCAAGTGTACCTATCACGACAACAAGCAGTTTATCCTCAAACCCATGTCTTGCTGAAGCCCTCCTTAAATCACATGTAGAAGAATGTAAAACTTCTTTTCGTTTTGAATATATTAACTATCAGACTATTATTAAGGCATTCAAAGAGTTAAATCTGAAAAAGACCGAAGATTTGTGGGGTCTTTCTACAGATATATTAAAACACATCATAAACTGTACTGCCCCACACTTAGCTTTAATTTTCAATAAATGCATTGATGAAGGTTGTTTTCCGAACATGATGAAGTTCAGTAAAATTATTCCATTATTTAAATCCGGTGATAAAAGTAACCCATCTAATTACAGGCCAATTTCAATACTACCTGCTTTTAGTAAAATCTTTGAAAAAATTATATACAAGCAACTCCTATTTCATTTTACACAAAATGATTTACTGCACAAAAATCAATATGGATTTACAAAAGGCAAATCCACTACTGATGCAGGAGTAGCACTCATTAAGCATGTGTTTGATGCGTGGGAGAGCAAACGGGATGTGGTTGGGGTTTTCTGCGACTTATCAAAAGCGTTTGATTGTGTTAATCACCAAACGTTGATAATGAAGCTACAGCATTATGGTGTTTCGAAAAATCCATTAAATTTGATACAATCATACCTATCTGACAGAACTCAGAAAGTTAGTGTAAATGGAGTTAATTCATCCGGTGCTCCTCTATGTATGGGAGTACCTCAAGGCTCGATATTAGGACCTTTATTGTTTTTAATTTATATAAATGACCTCCCTTTTTTTACAAAAAACTTGTGTGATACAGTTTTATTTGCGGACGATACATCTTTGATTTTCAAAATTAATAGGCACCAACAAACTTTTGATGATATTAATTATGCTCTTTCTGAAGTAACGCAATGGTTTACGACAAATAATCTGTTACTTAATGCCAAAAAAACTAAATGTGTAAAGTTTACAATGCCTAATGTTAAACAAGTGAACACTGTAATTAAAATGAGTGATGAGCCTATTGAGGTCATCAACTCGACAGTATTCCTTGGTATTACCTTGGACTCAAAACTGCAATGGTCTCCTCACATTGTTGCTCTGGCAGGAAGACTAAGCTCAGCCGCATATGCAGTTAGGAAAATTAGACATCTGACTGATGAGGAAACAGCGAGATTAGTTTATTTTAGTTATTTTCACAGTATAATGTCATATGGTCTACTCTTGTGGGGGTCTGCAGCCGATATTCAGTCTATTTTCATCTTACAGAAGAGGGCTATTAGAGCCATTTACAGGCTTGGACCCCGCGACTCGCTGCGAATGCGATTTAAGGAGATTAACATACTAACAGTCGCATCGCAATATATACTCGACTGTCTATTGCACGTTCACAAAAACCTGCACAAAATTCCAAAAAAATCAGACATTCATCGATTTAACACCCGAAATAAACATAAACTTGCTGTTCCAAATCGTAGACTCCATAAAATTGGAAATTCATTCGTTGGGTTAAGCATAAAAATGTTCAATAAATTACCGCAAACTATTGTTAACTTACCAACGCACAAGTTTAAGTTCTATGTTAAAAATGAACTTATGAAAAAAGGCTATTATACAGTAAATGATTATCTCAATGATAAAGATATTTGGCCTGATATTAATTAACGTGACAACACATGTTTTGAAAAGTTTTTTTGTCTTTTTAATTAAGCGCCAGTTTCGATAATTTAATTTATTATTTCACAAAATGACATTGTTAATTTAAATTTTATACTATAAGTAGACATAAATTATTATTTTCTTTTATTTTACTTATATGACATGTCGATATTTTTAATTTTCATTTGACAAAATGACATTGTTATTGGTAATTTTGTACGATAGACATGGCTATCACGAATTATAAAGTAGTCTCAAATTAACAGAATAAGATGTAGGTAGGTTACTACTTCGTGCTCCGGGTCCTATAGTTGGTTTGATGACTTAAATTGTAATTACTTTCCACAGGGAGTTGGGAGTTAGTCATGCTCACTAAAATGTCACTGGGGTGGTGGCGATATGTGGCGGGTCGTTACATTCCCTTCAATATGGTTGAGTGAAGCGATGGCTGGCACATACGTCATGCTTGTGAACAGGTGCCACCTTTGGGGACTGGTCTGCTCCAGCTTACCTCTTAAAATAAAATAATACTTTATGCTTTTTTCACTCATCAAAATAAAACTATATGACTTGGTCCAAAGTGTTCTACGCATAGCTATAAGTTAGATACTGCTACTGTAACTTATCTGCTGAGTTTCTTACCGGTGTCTTCTCGGTAGATATAGGTTCCGAACCGGAAGTAGAATCACTTTGCATTGTATTCAATGACGATTCAAAAGTGTTACATGTAACCTACTTGAATAAAGAAATATTTGAGTTTGAGTTTGAGTTTGAGTGCAGAAACAGGAAAAATATATAAAAATAGTAAAATCGGCCGATCGGTACCGATTATTTTGTTGCTGGTTTATTACCAGTAATTCAGCATTATTTTAGTCAGCAACAATTTTAAAACAATTTTTATTCAAGAAAAAATCGATTTCAAGATAGCAGAAACAGGAAAAATATATAAAAATAGTAAAAATCGGCCGATCGGTACCGATTATTTTGTTGCTGTTTCTTCGGATGTGTTTGAGTACTGTTTCAATGCGCAACAAATTCAAAGTTCTTTTATTTCGAAGTAAAACCGTGTTCAAGATAGCATGGTCTGAAAAATTTTCAATTAAAAAAGAAAAAAAATATTTTCAAATTTTTGGCAAGTTCAACTTATAGCAACAAATTAGCAACAAAATCATTCGCCATAGTCATAGTAAAAACATGCAATTTAATGAGTTACCCTGCTATCCTGATATCAAGCTAGCATGGTTTGCGATATCTCCTGATCGGCTTGAGCAACAAAATCGTAGTTTTGGTAACTAATTAGCAACTAATTAGCTACAAATTCAGGAATATTTTTTTTTCAATTCTGCCAAATTGACCCTGCTATCCTGATAGAGCTAAAAGAAATTGATTCTGACGCCTGTTATAATTAGATCGATTGTCAACTGAACTCTGTAATCCTTAAGAGGGATCCGAACTATTTGGGCCTTCTGAAGTTCGGATCATCCTTATCGGCCGATCAGGTAATATATCTGCAATGTTCCAAGCTACCCAACTATCTTATTCTTTGGTTTTGCGAGGGTAAATGCATTATCACATCTTCCTTATCGTCATCTGAAGGAGGATCTGCGATAATTCAGTTCAATGTGTCGTTATATCTTGATTAGGTTGGAAAAGCAAAAATACGTGTCCCTTACTTTTGGATAGTCTAGATAAAATAAATATTGGACAACATCACATACATTGCTCTGATGTATCTGAGGTAAGTACCTAAAGCACTTGAGTTTACATAAATCAGAAAAAAACGACGGTACCACAAAACCCAGACCCGAGACAATATAGAAAAGTTCGTTTCCCATATTGACATGACCGGGGTTCAGGACCTCAGAGATGGCGCGAGGTCATTTCCGCTCGCCTCTCGGCTACGGAGGTCGTCTAGATATACCAAAACATTTTTTTTTATATAGCACTTCAAGATTGACCTCATCCCACCTGATGTTAAGTGGTAATGAGGTCCTAGCTTAAGGGTGACAACAAGTACAGCATAATAAATATGTTACTGGACTTGTCGCCCTTACCTTGAAGGCTTGGCCTCTTCTACTAATGTAGCACCCCCCAGGAGCTCTGGAAACCTTACTCACACGCAGGAACACAACAACACAGAAGTGATTGTTATTTGGCTGCGGTCTTAAAAAAATGTTTGGTCCAGTTCAATATTCAACCTGCAGCGGATGTTTTTAGCAGTATTGATGTGAGGTTCCAATCATACGAGCAATCGCATATTCGAACTAGGATTCGCTCCTAGTGCATAAGCAATGACGCACTTCAAGGATATCCGTTACGTAATTGCTTCATCTTGAAACGACTCAGGAGACGGGCTTCGCTATCCGTGACGTCATTGCGAAATCGGAGCTGGAATGTGAAACCTCTCCCGAGTTTTGAAGGGTTTATTACGTTTAGCTGTCGTGAAACGGAGCTTAGGAATTCCTTTGAGTACGATTTGGGTTAGGAATGTTATAGGTCACTAATAAATTTCGATCCAAGAATATAACCTCAATTCTTGGATCTAAATTTATACGGCTTCGGCGAAAATAAATTAAAAAGGTTTATAAACCTGACTGCGTAAAATGTGCACCAATATAGTTACTTACATAGTAAGAAATAAAACTCAAAAAAAAAATAACAAGCCCTTATTTTAATCGACGATACACCCCACTTGACATATTTTGTTGATTTTTTTTATTTTCATGATATAGCGTCTCATGATAGCGTCTCATGATCGTCATTTTTATTTTTTATTAATTCCATTTATTTAGACTAATTGATTGGCGTATGAGTCCTAAAAATCAGTATACCTACTTCTGAATATTGTCAAACGTTACATACTTTTTTACGCTGCATTATCAAAAAATTATAATTGTTGTCTTCCTCAGGTTATGCGAAAGTAACTTTGTAGTTTTTATTGTATACTAGCTGTGCCCGCGACTTCGTTCAATTCAATATTCTTTTATTCATGTAAATTACACCAGTAATATTTATGAAACGTCTATATAATGCAAATGACGCTACCTCCGGTTCGGAACCTATAACTTACAGAGAAGATCCCGGCAAGAAACTCTGTCGTTCATATTACAAATATAGCTGAACTTATAACTAGTTTTGCACTAAGACATACAGTGTAGTAATTAGATAAAATAATGTAGTAAATTGTAAAAAATAATTCATTGATTCAAAGTAATAAGAAAAATTAAAAAATATATATATTTAAATTAAACAAACTGTAGGTCCTAATGCACATTCGTGCTTAATAAGAATTTTGCCAACTTGCGAGTTGACAAATACGTAAAGAAATAGGTACCTCTTGCTGAGTTTGTATAAATAGAAATACAATTAGTAAATATAATTAGTGAAATTTTTCATGTGAGGGCGAACAGACTAGTTAGTGGTCCACACTTTTTTGTCATTAATATAGTCTTCTACTCTGTAGTACCCTTTTTTCAAAAGACAACCTTTAACAATTAGCTTAAATTTATTCAAAGGTAAATCAACAATAACTTGAGGTAATTTATTAAAAAAGTTATACTTAAACCAACAAATGAATTACCAATCTTATGAAGTCTTCGTTTAGGGACAGCAAGCTTGTGTTTATTTCTAGTGTTGATGCTATGAGTGTCAGATTTATTAGGAAAAGTATGCAAGTTTTTGTATACATACATTAGACAGTCAAAAATGTATTGAGATGCGACTGTTAGGATGTTGATTTCCTTGAATAATTCTCGCAGCGAGTCACGTGGTGTTAGCTTGTAAATGGCTCGGATGGCCCTCTTTTGTAACACGAAAATAGTCTGTAGGTCGGCCGCAGATCCCCATAAGAGCAGACCATACGACATGACGCTGTGAAAATAGCTAAAATAAACCAATATTGCCGTCTCCGTTCGCGTGGACTACGTCCTTTGTCACGGTCTAAAGATTATCTGTGCAAAATTTTATCAAAATCGGTTGAGAGATTTAAGCGAAGCGAAGCGAAGGAAAGCGTAACAGACAGAGTTACTTTCGCATTTATAATATTATTAGGGATGAAATAAGGAAGTTTATAACTGTAATATCAGACGACCTTTAAAACCGAGAAACAAACTACTTTAACAGATTTGGATATAATTAGGTAGAAATTGAAAAAGAAAAATATTTATTCAGTGTAAGTATAAAATTAGTTATATGAGAAAACAAAAAAAGAACAATAGGTACAAAACACTGAAAAGGAACATACTCAGCATGTGTCGGGGGGCCGAGGACTCCCCGACGCTGTTCTTCCGTATGTGCCCAGAGAGTGAGCACTACTGCACGCAGGCAGCATTCAGTCTTGAACTCAAACCAAAAAGAAATAAGTTAAGAAATTATGTACAGTATTTGTCAAGAGATAAGATAGATTGTATAAAGTTATATATTAGTGAAATATAATTCCAGTAATAAACATATAATTTATAAGATAATTCGAAAATCGAAATCGAATCGGTAGGAAGAAACAGGACGTATTAAATTAACATATACGACTTTTTATACCCAAAATAACTCGTGAAAAGTTCCAGGCAACAGCTAGTTAATATATGTTTTTCTTTTGTCCCACAGGTGGTGGAGTGCAAGTCAAAGGCGACCGGTGCAAGAAGAGCGTTGAAGGTCCTACATGACAGTGCAAAAGCGAGACGAGAAGTAGAATTGCATTGGAGAGCTAGTGGGTGCATACATATAGTTGAAGTAAGTAATTCTTTTGTTTACTTGTTTTCTTTTACACTTCAACGTTTTGTTATTACACTTCAAGATTGACCTCATCCCACCGGATGTTAAGTGGTAATTAAGTCCTAGCTTTTAAGAGCGATAAGTACAGCATAATAAAACTGTTACTGGACTTGTCGCCCGTACCTTGAAGGCTTGACCCCCTGCTACTAATGTAGCACCCCCAGGAGCTCTGGAAACCTTACTCAGACGCAGGAACACAACAACACAGAAGTGATTGTTATTTAGCTGCGGTCTTCTGTAAGGTGGAGGTATTTCACTAGTCGGGCTGCTCCGGTTCGAGCGATAAATCGCTGTGCCCTACCTCTCTTTTTTATCCCTCGCTTAGAAACAAAGCAGTGATTCCGCCAATGTCAAGTGGTCAGAGACACGTCAAAAACGAGACTGCGCGGTGGTTTTAGTTACTTCTATCTATATTGAGATCCACAAGTTTAAAATGTCTGTCTCTGTGTGTGTTTATCTGTGGCATCAGTCTAGTCAAAGTCATATATTTCTTGTATGTTACATATTACATATAACACTTTTGAATCGTCATTGAATACAATGCAAAATGACAATTTTTGGCACATAACGAATCGTTAAATATTGGAACCCTACCGGACATATGACTGCAAGATTATTTTGATTTTAAGGGCTTTCGCTAAATCTAATAAAAATATTGCGTAGGGGGTTTTAAGGTGTCCTTAATCATTTTGAAAATTATATTGCCTCTTTTATTAGTCAGCGCTAAAATAGTTTTCTATTGGTAAAATAAGTTTTTTTATCAGTTCAGTACCTTTCATATTCATGTTCTTTATGCACTTCTTGAGTAAAATAGGTGTTGCATATAATAGTTGCTTAGAAAGTTTAACGGACCCTGTCGGGCACGGCAACGTAGGAGACGTGAGGAGTTTAATTTTTTTTTTTTTTTTTACGTTTATTGCAGACTAATTAATTGTCCATATTATTGTTAGTAAACAAAATACAATGAGGAGTTTTAATATTTATAATAATAACTAGCTGTGCCCGCGACTTCGTTTGCGTGGACTACCTACATCCTTTCATGGTCGGTTTTACCCCTTTTCCCCCTAATATTCGAAACAAAAAGTATATAAAAATAAGTCGGGTTTTCCTCCCTGACGCTGTAACTCTAGAACGCACGAACCGATTTCCACGGGTTTGTATTCGTTGGAAAGGTCTCGGGCTCCGTGAGGTTTATAGCAAAAAAAAAATCAGGAAAAATTTTAACAGAAAAGCGTGAAAGTCCTCTAAGGCGAAACGAAGTTCGCCGGGACCGCTAGTAGTCTATATTTTAATCCAAGTTTCGAGCTATATTTGTGCCAAATTTCATATTAACTTCAAAAATAAACATATTTCCATATAAACTTTCAAAGGTGGTATTACCCCCCTCCCCCCTTATTTTCTAATAAAAAGTAGCATATGTCCGTTCTTGAGATTCAACGTATACCTATACCAAATTTCATCAAAATCGGTTGAGAGGTTTAAGCAGGAAAGCGTAACAGACAGACAGAGTTACTTTCGCATTTATAATATTAGTAGGGATTTAATTACCAAGGTTTTAAACCACTAAAAGCAATATATAATCCTGAAATGTTTTCGAATAACTCCTAGCGTTTTACTGGTGTGCCTTATAACGTAAACTTGCAAATATAAATATTTTACGTTACTAAAATATATATTGTTTCCAAACAAATTCATTTAAATCTACGCTCATTGTTCTAACTTTGCGTATGACGTAATTGTACGTACAAAAACTTATTTGCTTATGTTGGGTGACAGAACTAAGTATTTGATGTTATTGACATTATGCCCTTGAAATGAGAATCGTATTAATAGTGCCTGTTTCGTTATTTCAGAGTAAGATTTACCTATGGCTTCTTCTTGATGAAGATCTAGCTATATTCAGTAACTTTTAATAGAAAAAAATAGGAAACAAGCTTTACAAAAGCACTTATAAATCGTCAGTACAAATTAAGTATTCTACCGCCGTGTTCGGAATGTTGGTCATGTCGAGAAGAACCGGCAAGAAACAAAGAAGTAAGCTTAACAATTACAACGAGACGGTGGCCAACAACGGGCGAAGCCTGTGACAACTTGGGAACAGCTTAAAATAAAATAAATAAAAGAAGTTTTTTGCGCTGGTGACCACTAATTCCGGGTTCGATCCCCGGTCGGGTCAGTATGGGAAACGAACTTTTCTGTATTGTCTCGGGTCTGGGTGTTGTGGTACCGTCGTTGTTTCTGATTTCTGTAACACGAGTGCTTTAGCTACTTACGCAGAATCAGAGCAATGTATGTGATGTTGTCCAATATTTATTTCTTTTTTTATGTTATTGTGAAACAGATTTTTTAAGCAATGTTTTTCTTATTTTGTTCAAGTAAATCTATTAATGTTCGCACACAAAGCTTAATGTTCAACAGCTATTATTAATGCGGTTTTTCCCGTTGTTTTTAATTACAAAGATCGCGATAAGTAATGAATTAAACTGCTATTTGTATTAAAAATATTCGCACTATGACTTCCTTATGTAGTTCGACATATGAAGCAATAATAAGTTGATGCTTTAAAATAGCGTCCGGAGACCAGAGGGCTGGCTTTTTCCTTGGCCAAAAAATAAGTCTGGCCATACAAAGAGGGAACGCAGCCGGCCTTCTTGGTACCATGCCCCTTGGCAGTGAACGGGAACAATTTTTTTATTTGTAGGTTTTTTTTTATGTTTTTTTTTTATAACGCACCTCAAGATTGACCTCATCCCACCTGATGTAAAGTGGTAATGAGTTCCTAGCTTAAGGGTGAAATGTATAGCATACTAAAACTGTTACTAGACTTGTCGCTCTTACCTTGAAGGCTTGACCCCTGCTACTAATGTAGCTTTTCGCCCTTAAGCTAGGAACCCATTACCACTTAAAATAAGGTGGGATGAGCCAATCTTGAAGGGCGTTATAAAAAAACACCCACATAATTTACATAATAACATAATTTTATATACCTAATTTGTCCTATAAATCAATAAGTAATAACTGAAAAAAAATAAGTAACTTCTGTAGGTGAAATATCATCTATATATATAAAAGGAGAAACTGACTGACTGACTGACTGACATATCAACGCACAGCCCAAACGGCTAAACGTAGGCACTTGAAATTTGGAAGGGACGTAGCTTAGGTACCGTAGGGGTGCACTAAGAAAGGAATTCCCGAAATTCCCACGGGAACGGGAATTAGCGGGAAAATCCTTTTGTATGAAAAATCTAAACCGCTTAAGTTAGACGCTTGAAATTTGGCATGCAGGTACCTTAGTAAATATAAAGTTTAGTTATGGCTGTATTTTGAGAAATTCCCACGGGAACGGGAGTTAGCGGGAAAAAACTTTTGTATGAAAAAATCTAAACCGCGTAAGTTAGATGATTGAAATTTGACATGCATATACCTTAGTGAATGCAAAGTTAAGTCATGATTGGATTTTCCAAAATTCCCATGGGAACGGGAATAGCGGGAAAAACTTTTGTACCGCGAGTTAGAGGCTTGAAATTTTTTAGTATATGGGTATCTTAGCAAATGTACAGCTTCATGGGAATGGGAAACATCTTTTTCATGAAAAAATACTGCACTAGCGCCAGATTCAGAATAATTGTTATGTTGTTTTTTAATGTATTTTCTCAAAAAAAAAAAAAAAACTTTTTAAAATTTTTGAATGCAACATTCATTATTATTTACATTCGACACACACCGAGAAAAATACTGAAATGACACAATAACACGCCACGCGGACGAAGTCGCGGGCAAGAGCTAGTAACGTATAACGCCGTAATGTCGGTACGGAGTCCAAAGTGTTAATATTTGTCTGAAATCCTTTGAACTGTACCTACAGTCATCTCTAATGCGTATATAACAATAGCCAATTACATTGTTTGATCGTTTGTCAATGCCTCATGTCATCTGCAAATAGACTAAGGGCCAAGAACTGTCAGACTTACCTTACTTTAGGAAAGACTAGCTGTGTTCGCGACTTCGTTCGTGTGGACTACACGATTTTGAATATGTTTTTTTCTAAAATAAAAGTGGCAGCGACCAGCGTCTTGCTTGTGTCTCGAGATCGTGAAACTGTTCGTTACAACATCATCGTTAATCAAACTATAAAAGTATTTGTTTTAAATATTAAATGTACAATTTTATTATTTTTATAGTACTATACGGCGTACGAGCGAACTTTTAAATATTAGAAACAGTAAAATTTTATCTCCCCTTGCGGTGCGGGAATCGAACCCACGACCTTCACATATCGCGTGTGCTGCTCTTACCAACTGAGCTAACCGATATGATATAGGAGATAAAATTTTACTGTTTCTAATATTTAAATGTACAATGTTTGTTAATAAATAAAAATAAAATACAATGGCTGTGTGCGTCGCGCCATTTTGAGGTACTGGGTTTAATTTTCGGTCGCGTATGGAAAATAGTTTTTTTATATAATCTCAAAGCTGGGGGGTAGTGGTACCGTCGTTGTCATACCGTTGCATTATGTAACACAAGTGTGGTAGCTACTTAAAACAGAATCAGAGCAATGTATCTATATAGGACTAGCTGTCCGGGTGAATTTCGTAACGCCTATTTTTTTTATTTCTAACCTTTTAAACCTTCACTGGACCTCCACAATTATTTCAAGACCAAGATTAGCCAAATCGGTCTAGCCGTTCTAGAGTTTTAGCGAGACTAACGAACAGCGATTCATTTTTATATATAAGATGTGGGAAAACAAATTGTTTCATTAAGCATTTGGCTTTCGACGTTTGAAAGATATTTAAAATGTTTGATATTGCTTCACGCCAAACTAGCGAACTTAAAATATTTTATAGAGAGAAAAAAAAATCTCTTGCGGTGTGGAGCTCGATACGTGAAGTATCGAGTGTGGTGCTCTTCCAACTGAGCTAACCGCAAGTTGTAGGCGTTGAATTTTTCTGTTGTATTGACCTCTTAACTTCCAGTAAGTGCCATAGAACTACATACATATTGTTACGAGCTTCGGGTTCGTGACAATAAAAACAGCCGATAAAAATTACCAAAAGTCACACTTTAATTGAACGCCACTAATTACAACCTTAAAACGCACTAATTAAAACAACAATCGCTCCCAAGTCGCACTTCAAAATCGCTTTCGAAGTAATCACTTGTATCGCTAATTCAATACTGTCCCGGTCGCGGTGAATCCCGGCCTTTTATATTGCCGCGGCCGTTCCCGAACCTTCCAACGCAGAAACATCCGGAACATTCGCGCGCAGTGCGGCCTTGAACCGCCGTACGCTCGGTCAAGGTCATTGTTCTAGTAAATTCTGGCGTACGCGTCTCGACTCTCTGTAGTCCCGCCTTTCCACACTAGATGGCGCTGGTTACATCGATCGTGGCGCGTAACACTGCCCCCTCCTAAGACATGCTCGTCCCGAGCATTATCGGCTCCATAATAACGCGCCAATCTCTCCGCATGAACAATCTTAGGAGTGCCTCTTGCACCTTTCTGTTTCCGGTAGGTTACGTCATTGCTCCCAGTCCCAATCTGGTATGGTCCCTCCCATCTAGACTGAAGCCCAGGAGATCTCCCTCTGCTGTGGACTGGATTGCGCAACCTCATCTGTGGACCCTCGTCGAACACTCTACTGTTCACTTTGCGGTCACCAAGGGGTTTCATTTTTCCCGACATTTTCTGGCCCGATTGTCTGACGTGCTCACAAATGTCATTTATTTTGTACCGCCAGTTATTCGCATAATCGATTATACTGCCTGGAGCATCAGGTGGTATTCTGATGATCAGGTCTGCAGGTAGCCGTAGTTCTCTTTCTGCAGTTCGCTTAGGGCAACTGGATCGAAGGTGGCCCTTTTCCCCACAGCCGTAGCATCTAGGGCGGTATCCTTTAATGCGGTCGCGAACTGTAGCCGCTGCAACCTCCCTAATGCGATGGGAACGATGATCCTGCCGCACAGCTTCCACCTCCAGTGCATGGGCTAAGGCATCTTTAAGCGTCCCGTGGTGCCCGAGTCTGACAGCAGCTCTAACTTCAATGTCGCGGATGCCATCGATGAACGCCTGCACAAGGTTCCCATCAATAAGCGCTGGTACGGACTGGTAAGCTTTACGCACCAGCTTTTCCACTTCAAGGGCCCACTGCTGCAGGTTTTCGCTACTGCGTTGCACGCGGTCCCTGAGCTGTGCGCGAAACACGTGTTCCAGGTGAGCGTCGCCATATCGAGCCTCCAAAGCCTCAAGGAGCTGCTCGTAAGTCACTTCCTTACCGAGAGCTTCCAAGACAGATAAGGCCTGATCACGAAGGCCTAGGGTGAGGGCGGTCATGGCCTGGTTTTTATTCCAGCCGTTCGCTTTCATAACTGCCTCAAACTGGATTTTGTAGGCCGACCAGGAAGAAGTTCCGTCGAACGGTGGCACTTTGAATCCACGTAGTGAAGGTGTTGTAGCTACGGGAGCTGCGATTGCTTCTCCGAATTTAAGGCAATCCAGCTTTTTCTTTACGTCCTCTACCACGTCGTCAACCTGATTCTTCACTTGGTCGATCCTGATTTCAGCTTTTGACAGGCGGTTGTCGTGTTGAGCAACCTTGTCCTTCACCTCCTTCATGTCTCTCCCGAAAGAGGCATGAAGGTCCTTCAAAAGAAGCATCTGCTCTTCCTGGCGGCGAGCCTGTTCCTCCTTGTCCTGCTGCCTCTGGTCTTCCAACCGACGAGCCTGTTCCTCCTGGCGGCGAGCCTGTTCTTCCTTGTCCCGCTTAAGCTGTTCTTCCAACCGACGAGCCTGTTCCTCCTGTCGGCGAGCCTGTTCCTCTTTGTCCCGCTTAAGCTGTTCTTCCAGCCGACGAGACTGCTCCTGCAGCATCATCATCAGGGCAGCAAGGTCTGGTGCTGCCGATGCTGCTGGTGTTGCTGTGGACGGGCCAGCCTCCGTGGTTAATAACTGGCTCTCCGACTCCTGCGGCAAAGCTCCACCAAAACGTCTCTGGTCCGTCTCCAGTTGGCGTTGACTCCGGGTACGGATACCCTCCGTGTCGTCTTTAGGTAAAATCGGCATAATTTAAATCCCACTTCTGACACCAATTGTTACGAGCTTCGGGTTCGTGACAATAAAAACAGCCGATAAAAATTACCAAAAGTCACACTTTAATTGAACGCCACTAATTACAACCTTAAAACGCACTAATTAAAACAACAATCGCTCCCAAGTCGCACTTCAAAATCGCTTTCGAAGTAATCACTTGTATCGCTAATTCAATACTGTCCCGGTCGCGGTGAATCCCGGCCTTTTATATTGCCGCGGCCGTTCCCGAACCTTCCAACGCAGAAACATCCGGAACATTCGCGCGCAGTGCGGCCTTGAACCGCCGTACGCTCGGTCAAGGTCATTGTTCTAGTAAATTCTGGCGTACGCGTCTCGACTCTCTGTAGTCCCGCCTTTCCACACTAGATGGCGCTGGTTACATCGATCGTGGCGCGTAACAATATCAACCATGATTTTCAGGTAGTGGTTTCGAGCCCTACACCGCAATGAGAGATGAATTTTTTTGTTTCCTTAAACATTGATAGGACAGTATTTTTACTGTATAAAGATTGTTCTTTATAAACTGTGTAGTGATGATAATAAATCTGGCAAATCTGGTCTCTCTGGCTATACAACTAATGACTCGGAACGTAAATATTTAACCTTCTGCCAAAAAATCGCATTTGTGACGAAGTAAAATCTTATTCACGATGTAGTCTTAACCTTGTACGATTGTTGTAGTTTCAGTGTTTGGAATGCTTTGATTATTAAGGTTTCGTACCTAAAGGGAACAAACGGAACTCCATTAGGTACTAAGACTTCGCTGTACCTCCCAATATGAAGTAAATGAAATTTCAACGTTATCTCAAATAACTAAAAATGAATCTGTTTATTGTTGGTAGCAATTTCCATTAGCTGACTCTCGTTACAACTTTATGTTCGTAACAAGATTGCTCAACTTATTTCAGTGGGAGGCTTTGATTACATCAGAGTTCAGCTAACAAGATAGGTTTCAATGGAAATGTTTGTTTGAATAAATTAAAAGAAACCCGGCAGTTTTATATTAGCGCTTAAATTTACGACGTAAGAGATAACCCATTATACGATTTCGCCATTTTGTAACACCTGCCATCTTGGATTTGAAATTTGTCAAAATGTCTATAGTACTACTGTAGCCCTCTTTTTTATTTGACCTATAATAAGAAAGTCTTCATATATAATGTCGCCATTTTGCGAGAGTGGCCATCTTGGATTAGAAATATTTCAAAGTGTATTAGGTACTACTCGAGCCTCCTTTTTTATTTGATCTGTAATGAGAAAGTTGTGTCAAAATATGTAATTTGACATTTTGTGGCGGCGGCCATCTTGAACCAATTTTCATCAAACATGGCTAAGAACACTCCCGGCTAATACACCTTTCAAACAATTAAATAAAAATAGTTTTATCCCAAACGGATCCCGGACGGAACGGACGGACGGAGCTACGATGCTACAGATAGACAGACATACATACAGACAGATAGGCAAGTCAGGGGTTAATTAAAATGGTTTATGTACCCGGTCATTATCTCGGGAGTCCTAGGTTCGATTTCAAAGTATTTTTCGAACATAATTCGGGTTTGTAATCACCGGCATTTGGCAAGCGTATATTAGCCAACAGAATATACTTATGCCCGGTTCCAATATGTTACGATTCGTAATATGTCAAGAAGGAGTATCCGTTTTTAAATAAATAAATAAATATTGGACAACATCGCATACATTGCTTTGATTCTGTGGTAAGTAGCTAAAGCACTTGTGTTACAGAAATAAGAAACAACGACGGTACCACAACACCCAGACCCGAGACAATACAGAAAAGTTCGTTTTCCATATTGACCCGACCGGGGATCGAACCCGGAACCTCTAGAGATGGCGCGACGCCAAAGTCCGGCACGCTCGCCTCTCGGCTACGGAGGTCGTCATTTTTCTACGACTACAATACCGTTCCAGAATTGACTTTTCATATCAGCTATCATTAGTAGTTCGTTAGTCGTTTTTAGCTTACGCCTCGTTAATTTATTACTATAAGTAACTTGAACGGAGAGTTTTTCAAATATTGGATCCAGGCATGAACTTATCATCTTAGATATTACTTAATTTAGTTCAAGACATATCGTTTAACTACAAGAAATAGATTTTTTTTTATCTTAAGTGCTTACATAGCTACAGAGCTATACTGTTAAAAATCCTTATCCCCGGGAATCTTTGAGTAAATGATTAAAAGGAATATTTTAATGTTATATGAATAATTTTCCGCCTAAAGAGCAAAAATAAATATTTTGTAGCGAGTCGCCTTTCGTGTCCCTTGCAACAGTTTCTCAAACTTTTTTAATCGTGACCCCTAATTATGAATTTCCTGACTCGTGTCTTGGTTAGGAAATTGCAGACTTCAAGCCTGATCCGAGTCCTAAAGGAATGATGATTCCATTCTTCTGAAGGCATGTTAAGCCCTTGTTCCATGCTATGATCCAAACAGGGCTGGTTCCCCTTGTAAAGGTTGCAGAGCAACAGCCGGCATTGAACCGGCCGCCACTGCGAGGTGAGGATGGTCCTGTTGGACCGGCCATGTCAGGTCAGGGAGTCCCACACACGCCGTCACCCTCCCTCGGGTGACGGTACGGTGCATCAATACATTTCCACCAAAAAAAGGTCATACGGCAAGACCGAGATACCCATGGTCCCGCCATCCAAGTGATGAGGTCCACCGACAGGTTATAATGGGTAGTCCCTACCCTTCATAGGGCGGAGCGGGGGGGTAAGATCTGCTCTACAGGAGTCCCACACTCGCCGCAGTCAACCAAGATATACTCTAAAGAAAAAGAAGAAGAAATATCAGATGACATCACACCCAATGACCTGATCCTTAAATATGTAGCTTAAGCACTTGTGTCATAGATACTAAAATTAACTGTTAATTAATACCCAATTACGGAATAAATGCCGATGATGTTGTAATGGTTTTGAGTTTGCCACAGCATCACGTAGTAGGTACTAATTTTCATTATTCCTTCGGGCCCGTTTACTGAATGCAATGTGCAAGAAAATTAAATTTGTTTTTTTTTTTAATTTAATTCTTCCACTTTAGATTCCTACGTTGTACTAATTTTCTCAAAGGGAAATTTTACCTCCTAAGTAAATATTCTAAGATGTATGTAAGATGCAAGTACCCATTCACGCAAAAAGTACTGAACTGGATTTGGAGGAAATTTGGTAGAAAAAGAGATGAGGTACTAGTTTAACATTTAGGATAGTTTTTATCCCGAAATTACGCGGGCGAAGTCGCGTAACAGCCGGGCATAAACTACTAACTCATATATCTTTCAAGGCGGAGGAGAGCTATTGCTTTCGTAGACCCCTTAGCAAACCATCGCGGACCCCCAGGGGTCCACAGGTCACAGTTTAAGAATCACTGGTTTAGGGCGTTTGTGAATAAATAATATAAATATTTAACATATTTCTGACTTACTCGTCATGGGATCGCTTGACCTTTCCATAAGTAAATAAATTATTTAACATTATTAACGTCTATCTAGTCTCAAAGGACTTGCGAAAATAAAATCAACGTTAAAATATCATCTTGATAAGTCGAAAAATTACTGAACGAACCAGTTCTTAAGTTGGTAAGAGCAGCACGCGCGATACGTGAAGGTCGTGGGTTCGATTCCCGCACCGCAAGGGGAGATGAAATTTTTCTGTTTCTAATATTTAAAGTTCGCTAGTACGGCGTAAAGCACTATAAAAATAATAAAATCGAATACCTTAATTAACCCAGACCCGGGACAATATGGAAAAGTTCGTTTCCCATATTGACCCCACCGGGGATCGAACCCGGAACCTCATAGATGGCGCTCGCCAAAGTCAGGCCCGCTCGCCTCTCGGCTACGGAGGTCGTCAAGAATACCGTTGCTTAAACTTAAAAAGGTATTTTGTACATATTAGACCAATTAAGTGCTTAAGCTACTTACCACAGAATCAGAGCAATGTATGTGATGTTGATGTTGTCCAATATTTATTATTTATTCTTTACTGTATTAGTGTTTGTAAACTGTTGTCAGTGAGGTTCCTTTTTGTATTGGCAAACCTTGGAAATCAATTGTCATTCACAAACAAAGCTGTAGTATTGATTTTACTATGACTGTGAGCTATAATACGTTTGATGTTAACAACGATTGGGTATAGGGGTCGCCCGTGACTTTGCATGCGTTATTTGGGAATAGAAAAAATTCTTTAAAGTCTTGACCAATTGAATGCTAACTTCTGAGAATAATGCTACTGATTTTAAAAGCGTTTTACGGTATCTTTTTTCAAGATAAATCAAGAAAGGTCGCCTTCGAAAAGTTAAATGATGTTGTACCATTGAATGTTTACTTCTGAGATTGATGCAACCAATTTGAAAAGCCGTTACTTTTATTCGCAATATAGAACGTGAAAGGTGAGCATCAAACAGTTAAACGACGACTTACTATCGATTGCTTACTTCTGAGAATAATGCTACCGATTTTAAAATCTGTTTAGGATGACTCTTTTTGTTTGCTGTATAAAACGTCGTCTAAAAGTCGTTTTCTAATAGATAATGGATGATTTACCTTTGAATGCTTACTTCTGAGAATAATGCTACCGATTTTAAAATCTGTTTAGGATTACTCTTTTTGTTTGCTGTATAAAACGTCGTCCAAACGTCGTTTTCTAATAGTTAATGGATGATTTACCTTTGAATGCTTACTTCTGAGAATAATGCTACCGATTTTAAAATCTGTTTAGGATTACTCTTTTTGTTTGCTGTATAAAACGTCGTCCAAACGTCGTTTTCTAATAGTTAATGGATGATTTACCTTTGAATGCTTACTTCTGAGAATAATGCTACCGATTTTAAAATCTGTTTAGGATGACTCTTTTTGTTTGCTGTATAAAACGTCGTCTAAAAGTCGTTTTCTAATAGTTAATTGAAGATTTACCTTTGAATGCTTCTGAGATTGGTGCAACCAATTTTAAAAGCTGTTTAGGAATACTCTTTTCCTATATAAAACGACGTCTACAACATTTAAATGATGATTATTCTCTCCTTTTCAGATTACCGACGTGTACGATAACACATACGGCGGCAAGCGATGTCTCCTGGTAGTCATGGAGTGTATGGATGGTGGGGAACTATTCCAGAGGATCCAGGATAATCGGGAAGGCGCCTTCACGGAGCGACAGGCCGCTGAGGTAACGAAGATAGCAACTAACCTCTTTGCTTCTTACTTTACCTTCTATACGGCAGAACATGTTCCAGTTTTTCATTGGTTTTGGACCTTGATTCAAATGAGAGTCAGCTCGTGACCACGGTTGGTGCAACCTTACCGAAACGTCGGGCAGTAAGTAGTTCGTATTAACTACTAAATAAAAATGGTGACGCGTTTTGACCCGTTAAAATATTTTAAATGTTTAAAATGGAAGGTGAGAGTCTTAACCCCTTAACGTTTGAATTATTAAAGAGATGAAATAAAAATTCTTTTTGTGCGAAAATGTGTTTATTTATACTTAAATATTGAGATCAAATTATGAAACATTTTTTTTTACTTATATTATAGAAGTTATTAAACGACGCCACATATGGCTTCGTATGCAGTCTAGCCAACTTATGTTCAGTCATATATGGCTTCGTGTGCATTTACGAAAAAGCATATATTCTATTCTTCGTGAAATTCTTTGAAACAATTTCGTTCGTCGTTATAACAAAAACACGTTACATGTTTCACAAAATGTGAAAGATCTATATTTTGAACAATTTTGGCATAATTGTAGAGCGTTTTTCTTCCATATCGGATAATGGGTAATCCCATCAAAACGCACAAAATCTGAAGGCATATCTTGATGTCTAGCTGGGGGGTTTTGACTTTTTCGAGGGTACTAGTGATGCAGGCATACTGTAGGGAGTGCCTGTGCCGGCTGGATGGCGGTGTTCCAAGAATACTGGATAGACGGCCACGGTTTATGGATACACCTTGAGGAGAAGTTATATAAACATATTTTTTATCCTGTCGAACATAACGCCGTTTTGTTGTCGTTGGCTCGCTTCCGACGTAAGTTGAAAGAAGATTCATATTCTTGTAGTCAAACCAGGCTCAGTTTTACTTCATCTATAATTCTACTTTCTCTTCCATACTCCCACGTTCTTGCTTCTTCAGTTCTTTATCAGAAGGCATATTTGAGTTCGGAACACGATTTAGTCGTACAGTTCCTAAAGAAAATAAACCTTGTTTGTAAAGGTACACTTGAAGATTTGGGCTATTGAACCAGTTATCAAAACAAATCTTGTAATTTTGATCACAATTATCATAACAATCCGAATCAATATCGTCATCACTCCCGTTACCGTCACCAGGAATAATATTAACATGCTTAGCAGTACCGTAAAAGCGTGCTGGGTGCATTTCTAGGACAAGCATAAAAGTAACCTTAGATGCATACCAAGCCACATATGACAAGAGGTGTTTTGACCGGAATGCATACGAAGCCATATTTGGCAAATTTTATAAATGTAAGAAAAAAAGATAAAAGACGCAAAACCCAACAAAAAACAAACTTCTCTCGTATTCTGGAAAGTCAAGAGAATGTGTTCATATATTTTTTTTTCATGCCTTTACTCACCTTTTTGGTATTTATTTCTAAATTTCAAAGTAGCACTTTTTTCATTGTACTCGGCTCGCTGCACGCGCTGAACATAGCATTCAAAATATTTGACGGATAACATTTGCAAGTAACAAATTATATACGTTCCGTTTTAGAATGAAAGTCAGCTTCGGATGTAAGTTAGTATTTTAAGATGGGGTATATAATTAGCCCGTAAAAAAATCATGAACTTCAGCATCCATATATGGTCTCGTATGCGATAAGGGGTTAATGTTTATAAATGAGTAAGGTTCAAATTATGCTGGTTTATAGTCGAAAGAACCCTATAAAGGTTTAATTTTAGATCTATAAAGGTTAGCCCTATAAAGGTTTAAGTTTAGATCTTTTTCTTTCAAGATTGACCTCATCCCACCTGATGTTATGTGGTAATGAAGTCCTAGCATAATAAAGCTGTTACTGGACTTGTCGCTCTTACCTTGAAGGTTTGACCCCTGCTACTAATGTATGTAATGTACGAATCCTTTTAAAGCACCCCACTTTAAATATTTTAAAGAGGAAACAAAAATCTACTGAACTTCAATGCGCTGTTTCATCACCAATTTAATTTTTTTTTTATTTGCAAATACGTTGTCATTGTATTTTGGAAATCTAACAGACACACTATTTACATTCATTTAGGACAAATTTCTGACTCACCAGTTTCCATAGAATATCCCACACTAGTGAACTCTGCTATTGCCCGGTTCGAATATAATAAAAACGATCAATTCTAGTTACGGATAGTATCAAATTATACGAGGCGTAAGCTTAAAACGAATGCACGTTCAAATTATCATCGGCGAAACGACTATTCGGAGATTTTTCAATCGGAGAAACACGGTCGGAGTTATGATTTACACTCTATGGAAGAGTTAACGACCTCGGTGGCGCAGTGGCTAAGGTAGGCGGCCAAAGCGCGAAAGGTCCTGGGTTCGATTCCCGGTCGGGTTAATTTGGAAAACAAACTTTTCTAAATTGACTTGAGTCTGGGTGTGCTGGGATGACGCCCCCAGTTAGTATCCGTAGTATGGTGCTCATAGTACAAGGGAAAACCTTAGTTTGAGACCAGGTGATTGGTGTGGATGTCTGGCGCATTTAAAAAAAAAAAAAACGACTCGTACAGGCCTAGCATGACCCACGTAGTTACCTACTGGCCGTCCTACTACTCCTCAGGGACTTCCCTGCACTTGTCTCACTTTAACTCTAGTGCTACTTAAATGAAATAACTTTTTCTTGAGGTGAATTGGTTTTTAATGAACGAAATTCTTAGGGTCTTATATATGGCCGTGGAAAAATCTCGTCACCGCGATTTACAAATTCCAAGGAGCGCTATGTCACAACCCCATCTGTTGACATTTAAAGGAAACTATTATGACATAGAACGAGAATTCAAAAGTTGTCATGTCATACCAAAAAGGATTGTACACCACGCGACTAAATTTTATCGCGCTCTCAACAAACGTCAATATTGATTAAGGTCAGTGCGTCAGCTGCTGATTGGCTGAGAATACGAGTGCGGTGTGCTATTAGCCAATCAACAGTATCGAAACTTTTGTCGTTTCATGCGATAAATTTGACTTATTGCGCATGCTACGCCTAGTAGTCGGTTGGAGGTAACGGATAGTCATTTTTAACACGTTAAGAATCGTAAAATATTGGAACTGAGGATTTGTCTAGATAAACCAATGTTTGATACAATCACACTGCGTATACATAATGAGACGAAAATAACCGACATTGTAATAATAACTTGATATTAAGACTGTTCTTGGCAAGGCTAGGTCCATTATTCGTATTGTAATGCGTTGATGCATTAATCATGGGAGACCAGCGACCTGAATAACTGGTGTGATGATGTAAGGTTCTAAGATGAACGTTCTATGCGGCGAAACTCAAATCCCACATGGGCAGATGGATGTATAGTTTTTAATTTTTTCGTATTTACTTGGCACCGACTTTAAGAAACGAATTAAGTACTTCGTGTTACCTAAATATAAATTTTTAGTTCCCATTTGAAGTCGTTTTTTTTGTTTAATTTTTTTTTACGGTACCGTACTCAAAGTGTAAAAACGGGACCCCATCACTGAGTTTTCGCTGTTTGCCCGTCTGTCTGTCCGTCTGTCAGTCTGTCTGTCTGTCTGTCTGTCTGTCTGTCGTCAGGCTGTATTAGATGAGCGTGATAGCTAGATAGTTGAAATTTTCACAGATTATGTATTGCTGTTGCCGATATAACAATAAATACTAAAAACAAAATAATAATTATTTAACGGGAGCTCCCATATAACAAACATTTGCTGTGTTTTGATCGGTATAAGTAAAAAAAACTGTTCTAGACGCTTGAAATATTCACAGAATATTTGGTTGTATATTTACTTCAAAAATTAATAATTAAATTATGTTTAAATATATTTATATTACACTTCAAGATTGACCTCATCCCACCTGATGTTAAGTGGTAATGAGGTTCTAGCTTAAGGGCTACAAGTACAGCATAATAAATCTGTTACTGGACGTGTCGCCCTTATTGTAGGCTTAACCCTTGCTACTAATGTAGCACTCCCCAGAACCTCTGGAAACCTTACTCACAAGAAGGAACACTACAACACAGAAGTGATTGTTATTTGGCTGCGGTCTGTAAGGTGGAGGTATTTCACCAGTCGGGCTGCTCCAGTTCGATAAATCGCTATGCCCTTTCTCTCTTGAAGGGAGGTCTGCTTCTAATGTAGCACCTCACCAGGAGTTCTGGAAATCTTACTCACACGCAGAAATATAACTGAAATGATTTTTTCCTCAGATAATGCACTCAATCTGTGTAGCGGTCCGCCATTTGCACGACGTGGACATCGCTCACAGAGACATCAAGCCCGAGAACCTCCTGTACACGAGTACGGAACCCAATGCGGTTCTGAAGCTGACCGACTTCGGGTTCGCGAAGGAGACTCTGACTCCTGCAGATACACTACAGACGCCTTGCTACACGCCATACTATGTAGCTCCGGAGGTGAGAGAAATTATTAAACAAAAAAATGCGCCAGACAATCTCACTAATCAATTCAATTCAATATCTTTATTGCATTTCACATGGAGTAAGTTGACAGTTTCTCTTAAGACTAAGTATATGTGAACTCCTGTAGAGGGTGTTGCAATGATTCTATAATGTATTTATAAAATGTAGTATTGGTTAACATTTACTACTAGTGAGGTATTCTAAGACAACATTAAATAAATCTAAAATTAACTTTATATTGATTGCACGGTTAAAAAGGAAAATCTCGCTGGCTGTAGGTAAATTATTATACTCTGTCCTCAAAAAAGTCTGAAAACTAATCTACTAGAGTCAGCTCACCACCGTTGGTGCAACCTAACCAAAACGTCGGGCAGTAAGTAGTTCGTATTAACTACTAAATAAAAATGGTGTCGCGTTTTGAGCCGCTAAATTATTTTAAATGTTCAACCTCACTAATCACCTTTTTTGTATATTGCACTTCAAGATTAACCTCATCCCATCTGATGTTAAATGGTAGTGAGGTCCTAGCTTAAAAGCGAACAATACAGTCTAAGTCAATATAAAGGGTCCTAAAATCTTTTGCTATGCGTAAATATTATACCATCCCTACTAATATTATACATGCGAAAGTTACTCTGTCTGTTACGCTTTCCCGCTTAAACCTCTCAACCGATTTTGATGAAATTTGCCACAGACTATCTTTAGACCCTGAGAAAGGACATAGGCTACCTTTTATTGCGAAAACATAACCCTGTAGTTCACGCGAATGAATTCGCGGACATAGCTAGTAATATATAAAATGCATAAAATGATTTTCAAGTAATTCAAGCAAGCATGTAGTATCTAAGCAAATATGCAGAAAGTGTTATATGTAACCTACTTGAATAAAAATATATTTTATTGATTTGTGCTGACATACAAGTCGACACAAATACAGCGTCAGCAGGATTGGCATAGTAAACAACGCTCCACACGTAATGCACGATTAGCCGATCAATACATCGATCCTACATCGCGACGTCAGAGTTAACGTCGCCAGTAACTTTATATACAGCAAACCAAGATTGGTACTTCCATTTTTAGTAAAGAACATACGATTCCATACCATTTTATTGATTAGAAATCTTTTCGTTCTAGGTTCTAGGACCTGAGAAGTATGACAAATCCTGCGACATCTGGTCTCTAGGCGTGGTGATGTACATCCTACTGTGTGGCTTTCCACCATTCTACTCGAACCACGGTCTCGCCATATCGCCTGGAATGAAAAAGGTAATAGCCTAGTTGGCCTATGGGATAATAGGGATCATCTAACGGTCCACTTTGGCAGGAGCATCGCGGCATTATTCTAGTTGCTTTGCGTTATTATACCAGGAGCGTCGCTGCAGTCTCCCAGGAGCGTCGCGGCATTTTCCTAAAAGCTTCGCGGCGTTATCCCAGGAGTGTCGCGGCGTTATCCCAGGAGCGTCGGGGCGTTATCTCAGTAGCGTCGCGCCATTATCCAAGGAGCGTCACGTCATCCTTCCAGGAGCGTCGCTCTATTATTCCAGAATTCGGGAAATTACTTGACTTTAGAACGACAATTACAATAATAATTGCTTTATTCAAGTAATTTTATAATAGTTAAAAATATGTAAAGATATTTCCTACATACCTAGTATACCTATTGATTTTTTATCGGGTCGCTTTTCGAGTATAACGTGCCGGCTTGAACTTATTTTGTATTAAGTTGACTCAAAATAATATCAAATACGAGAAAGAAAGGTCTCAGTGAAGCTAATCGTCATCGAGACCCTTATAATCTAATAAATAATAGGTACATAGTTTAAAAAACTAAAAAACACGCTTTAAGTCACGTGACGACATGTTTTTCGTATTCTAGCCTTTTCATTTGATACCCATATCATGGTAGTGGATTTCAAACAGCCTGTCCGCCATCTTGGGGAGGCCGCCATATTGGATTTGAAATGACGTTTCTTGTCTAATCACGTATTGTAATCAGAACTCAGAGCGTGTGCAAAATTTCATCCTAATCGAAGACCGGGAAGTGGGTCAAATTAAGATTCCAAGATTTTCTTACATAGTTACAAAATGAATCTCAAAATGTGTTAGTAAGCGGATAACTCGACAACGCGTGGACCAATTTTAATAATTCTGTTTTTTTTATGTTCGTTGAAGTCCGAGGATGGTTTTACGGCGAGAAAAAAAATCGAATAATTGCCGAGAAAACTCTAAAAAACAGTCCTTTTATTTTTCCAGTACAAACGTTTTTAACACTTACAATGCCCAAAACCCGGCTCCCGGGTTCTACTGTATTTTCGCCAGACGCCCAGAACCCGGCTCCCGAGTCGGCCTATAGCTAGCTATACATCGCCTATGCGCACGCCCAGCACCCGCTAGCCGGGTCCTATTGTTCTCTCGAAAGTAGCAAGAGCAAGGGTTGTCAAAAATATTCACAGTTCAAATAATGTTTTTTAAAGATGTAAGAACTTACTATGTTGGTTTTATTTTAATGAATTTTTCAATTATCCGTGAAGTAAATAATTTAAAGGTGATGTTTAAAATAAATAAAATGTTAGATTGTGCTCAAACCCTTTGTAATGTTTTTTTTTTAAATAAACGGACTGCATTTTAGCATTATAAAATAGTCATTGTTATTGTTCAACAAATAAATTTTATAGCCTTTGTAATCTACCTGGTCCAGGCATACCAGAGATTAAAAAATAAATGTAGAATTACAACCTGTATTGTTTGTCACTAGTAATCCCGGTTAACAATTAGAACAAAAGATTCGGTCGATGCTGTGCACGTGCTGAGCGGTGCCCTTTTAACTTAGCTCATTGTCAAAAAAAGGCGCTTTGATTTTCGGCGTTCCTATTATAAACACACTAATTGAAAAAAAATAGAATCATTATTATCATTATTATTTTATGGTTCGAAGTTTTATGGTCAAGTATCTATTATTTGCAATCAGCTATTGTAGTCCGCGCCGCAGCTAGCCGATAAAGAGGATGATCCTTTATTTTAATTTTATGATTCATTTATTAGTGTCACCAAAGACTCATACCGCAAAGATCAGGTGTGTAACTGATACAATTGTTTTTACAACTGTTTTAAAGTGCACCTGCAGGATTAAGACCAAATGAAAGTAGTTTTGTTTTTTTCTTAAAATTTACTATTTTATTGTTTTACGCGTCTAGTGGTTTTTTAACACTGTCCATTCTGGTTTTAACTAAGTTTTTATACAAATGTCAGAACAAGTCTTTATTAATATATTTTAATATAACTCCTTACAAAAAGTCAACCCTTGAAAATAAGAACACGAGGCGCGCGCTTTGAAAGTATTTCATAGAAAGTTCATCCTAATGTCCATAAGATTAAAGTAACAAATTACACCTGCAAAAATTTGAGTCTTACTTTCATTTGCCGCGATTATATATCTCAATTTTGTAACCATAATATGTATAATGAATTCTATCTTTGTTACTTTTTCGGGAAAGCGTGGTGCCGCTTGTTGCATCTTAATATTATTATACTTTAACGTACTTGAAAGTATTTTGGGCGCACACCTGGTGTCGTATTTGAAAGCAAATATATAAATGTACCTTGTTGTAAAACCTTATCGCGTAAATATGCACCACGCCTTTATAGGAGTATTAGTAGAAATAAAAATAAGAAAAACTACAATCCGCTTACGAATCGCCTCCATGTTTTATGCACAGCCAAAATAATGTTTCAATATAACTGTAAAGACTACATTTTCTTTGCGAAAATGTACAACCCTAGTGCACCCGGGAGGCGAGTTCTCGGCGTGGCGCGATGTTCCGCGATGCTGTGCGTCACGCGGCGCCCGTGCACCCGGCTACCGAGTCCTATACATACTCGTTGCTCAGTTTTAGGCGTGTGGCAGAAACGTGAAAATTGATGAGCATTGAAAGTGTTAACTTAAATTTAGGGTCAAGCCACATTCCAAATATTTTTGCAAGGACGAAGTCTGTCGGGTCCGCTAGTTATAAAATAGATTCAATTGCTTTTATCTTACCAATATGATGTATTTTTTTCAGCGCATCAGATTAGGTCAATACGACTTCCCAGAGCCGGAGTGGTCCAACGTTTCATCAGAGGCGAAAAATCTCATCCGAGGCATGCTGTCAGTAGACCCGGCCAAGAGATTGACCATCCACCAGGTAATATAGCGTGGGCTTACGACGCCCGGGGCTATAAAAGTAACTATAGCTTTTTTTATATTACACTTAAAGATTGACCTCATCCCACCTGATATTTTTATAGGAAACATGAGCATTTCGCATACATCTCTATCTGATGAACTAGGGAATCATGAAATATGTGGACCCCTTAAAGTAATGACGATCCTGATGTTAAAAAGAGAGGATGGGCAGCATCTTCGAGGATTTAACTTACAGAAGACCGCAGGCAAATAACAGTCACTTCTGTATTGTTGTGTTCCTGCGTGTGAGTAAGGTTTCCAAAGCTCCTGGGTGCTACATTAGTAGCAGGGGTCAAGCCTTCAAGGTTAGGGTGACAAGTCCAGTAACAGATTTATTATGCTGTACTTGTAAACCTTAAGCTAGGACCTCATTACCACTTAACAACAGGTGGGATGATGAGGTCAAGCTTGAAAAGTAATATAAAAAAAACATACATCTAGATATCCAAACATACACACTTTCGCATTTACAATATTATTAGTATTAATCTCACAACACCTTGCTCGTCAGGTCATGGCCTCCCCCTGGGTGCGGCAGTACACGCAAGTACCCCAGACGCCGCTGTACACCCACACTCTACTCCGCGAGGGGGGCGACGCGTGGGCTGAAGTACAGGACGAGATGACCCGCTCGCTGGCGACCATGAGGGTCGACTATGACCAGGTTAGTGACTATTAAGTTTATACTAGAGTTCCCCAAATATCGATAATTTCATTGTCGATACTAGGTATCGATAAAGTGGATGCTCTACGGTTCGCCTTAAAATGTTAGTCCTAATATTGCATGGCCAACAAGATACTTTGACGACCTCGGTGGGGCGCAAAAGGTCCCGGGTTCGATTCCCGGTCGGGTCAATTTGGAAAACGAACTTTTCAAAATTGACTTGGGTCTGGGTGTGCTGGGATGACTGCCCCAGTTAGTAGTATCCGTCGTCTGGTGCTCATGGTACAAGGGAAAACCTTAGTTTGAGACCAGGTGATTGGTGTGATTGTCTGGCGCATTTATTTATTATTATTTCTTTTTTATTATACTAGAGTAGCAACTATCGATAATTCAACTGTCGATAGTATCGACAATTCAACAGTCGATAAACTCCTGCGCACAGTTTATGGCCACGTCGTTAATTATTGTGTCGGGTTTGGGTGTTGTGGTACCGTCGTTGTTTCTGATATCTGTAACACAAGTAACTACTTTTTTTACAACTGACAAACTAACTGTATGTCTTGGTGCAAAATTAGTAATAAGTTTAGCTTTTTATTTGTAAAAAAAACTACTAAGTTTCTTGCTGTATCTTCTCGGTAGTTATAGGTTCCGAACCGGAGGTAGCTTCATTTGCATTGTACAGAGACGATTAATAAGTATTACAAATGTAATCTACATGAATAAAAAACATTGACTTTGACTTTACTTACCACAGAATCAGAGAATTGTATGTGATGCTGTCCGATATTTATTTTATATTAATACTAGCGGACCCGACAGACTTCGTCCTGTCAAAAAGATTTGGAATATGACTTGACTATTGTACTTGAAAAAGAAAAGGGCTGTTTTTCGAGCTTTCCCGGCAATTATTAAAATTTTTCTCCATCCATCCTTAGACTCAACAAACATTAAAAAAAAAATAGAATTGTCAAAATTGGTCCAAGCGTTGTCGAGTTATGCGCTTACCAACACATTTTGCGATTCATTTTTATATAATAGTTTTGTAGTTTTTACAAATTATCCTGTATTTTGAACACAGTGTTATTAATTTTAATAGATTCCACTTTGTTCGCAGGTACAAATCAAGGCGTTAGAACAGAGTAACAACACACTACTCAATAAGCGAAGAAATAAAGTAAGAGCTTGAAGTATGGACTAGCCTAAGTAATAGCTACAAGTGTCTATGCATTAAGAAGACTTTCAAGGGGATTGGGAATAAGTCGCCATAGGAGGGTAGTTAACTAAAATCTATATATATAAAAGAAAGTCGTGTTAGTTACACCATTTATAACTTAAGAATGGCTGAACCGATTTGGCTGAAAATTAGTGGGGAAGTAGTTTAGAACCAGGAGAAGGACATAGGATACTTTATTATTATATTGTACTTTTTTTTTTTAAGTCTGCTCATTTATTGCCTCTAAGGCGAAACAAAGTTCGCCGGGACTGCTAGTTTTATTTTAAATCTAATAGTTAGACCAAGAAATATACGATACGTATTTTTTTTCTTTTATCATCTGAACAAACATTTAGGTACTAAACATTCGCGGTACAGTCATCTGCAATCATTCGTGATAACTTTATTTATAAGCTACTAGCGGTCCCGGCGAACTCCGTTTCGCCTTAGAGGATTTTCCAGCTTTTCTGTCGAATTTTTTCCTGTATTTTCTTTGCTATAAACCTCACGGAGCCCGAGGCCTTTCCAACGAATGTAAATCCGTGGAAATCGGTTCGTACGTTCTGGAGTTATGTAGCGTCAGGAAGGGCAACCCGACTTATTTTTATATAGTTTTTAAAGACTCGTTCCTAATCCTTTTAAGGTGACTATAAAATGAATAAGGGCTAAAATACCTACATGATCACATTATTATGACGTAACTCGTACTTAAAACCTTCCGCATTTTATCAGTGTTATTGCATTAAAAGATCTCAATAATTTGACGTACAAATTCATATTTTCTATTTCGAAGTATTTAGTTTGTACAAAACTAAGCTAAATTAAATTCTCAATTTTTTGCTTTCAAACACATCGATTGGAAAAAATTGTAAAGTCAAAATGTTGTTCATTATTTTTGTTATTAATTATTCATTCATTTATGTTGTTACTCTTTTTAAAAAAGAAAGATGAAATAAAAAGCTTTTTCCTTGAAAGTCTGTAAAAATCTTTGATAGTAATATACTTTGCGCAAAGAAACGCATTTTTGCTAAACTTAATTACTTTTTCATGTTAGAAGATAATATACACTTTTTATCAATAGTATGTCATATGCAAAACACATACAGATAGGAAAATAATAAGTGTCATTATGATTTGAACTCTTTTAAAATAATCACTGTTGTTAAATTTACTCTCAAATTTTGCATTTGAATATTTCACTTATCATAAAAAATTAATTAACTTACATTTTTTATCTAGAAATAAATTATTCTTTGTACTATTAAAGGCCGATTTTTTAGTCCTACAATAAAATATATGATAAATAATCAACAAATAAAGGTCTTGGAATGTTTAAATATGGACTGTATTAGGTTTTGTTAATTTCATACTTCTTTATTATTGTACAAATAACTGACATTTAAAAAGTTTACGTTAGGTTATTGTGTATTGTATTTTTTTTTTGCACTTCAAGATTGACCTCATCCCACCTGATGTTAAGTGGCAATGAGGTCCTTTTTTTTTTTTTTTTTTTTTTTTTTTTTTTTTTTTTTTTTTTTTTTTTTTTTTTTTTTTTAGGGGGAGAGAATGCCTTCTTTTCGCACCATATCGCTGCCGTGGGGACGGCAGCGACGTGTGTGGGACTCCCCCGCCCAGAAGGGGCGAGGACTACCCGAACTAAAAACTCCCCCCACCTTCTCATCGCCTATTGACGGCGCCATGGGATATCGGGTGACCCATGACTGCCACGGCGCCGTCGGGGCAATGAGGTCCTAGCTTAAGGTCGACAAGTACAGCATAATAAATCTGTTACTGGACTTGTCGCCCTTACCGTGAAGCCTTGACCCCTGCTACTAATGTAGCAACCCCCAGGAGCTCTGGAAACCTAACTCACACGCAGAAACACAACAACACAGAAGTGATTGTTATTTGGCTGCGGTCTTCTGTAAGGTGGAGGTATTTCACCAGTCGGGCTGCTCCAGTTCGAGCGATAAATCGCTATACCCTACCTCTCTTAAAATAAATCTATGTAAATGACAAAAATATCAAATTATAATTTATTTGACAGATCAAACGAATAATTGTTGCTTGTAATAAGAATAAACAAAATATTGCTATTGATAAAAAAAATAATTGGTACGTTTATCTGAGAATTGAAAAATCGGCCTTTAATCGCATTTTTATTTCTATTGATCTATTGCCTCCTCCACACTACTCGCGAAGTTGAACGAAGTTAGACGAATACGATAGTGTAGAGAGGCACTTCGGCTCGCCTCGTGCTCGCCGCGTCAAACTTTGCCTCGCCTCGGGCGAACTTCGCCGAGTAACTTCGCGAGCAGTGTGGAGCAGACATATAAAATGCTATCACTCTGTTTAAATAACAGGTGGCATACTATTAAAATGACTGCATACTTCAAACAGTGGTGCTCTGTTGACTTCACGCTAAATATTTGCTATTTTGAATAGTAATCCAGTAGTACTAATGAACTGTGTTTTTGAAAGTAATTGTGTACATATTGTATGCGATAAGAATAAAATAAGGATAGAAAGAGAGTATATTTGTGTCATAAAATCTTGAGCAATTTTTAGCTACGTAGGTACGTTTAATTTTTTTATAATTTGTACATTTAAATACTAATTGATATCAAATATGAAAACAGTGATTTTATTTCTTGAAGATAAAATATTGGTTAATAAAATATAAAAAAGTATTTTTTTAAGAAATATAATCTTTACAAAACTCTCAATTTTATATCAATGTTATCTACTTTTGTTTTCTAAAAATAACTTTCATAATTTCTTCAAATTCTTCTTAGTCGTGCACTCTTGACAGAGTGGTCGTGATCATAATGCATCGCTTTTTAGTGTAGCTTTTGCCAGTTGTCTCCATCTTCTCCTATTGTTCGCACTTCTGCAACACTCATTCAGAGAAATGTTTGTGGTACACTTGATGAGGTCCGTCCATCGAGTTGGCGATCTTCCGCGTGAGCGCCGGCCTTCGACATGCCCCTGTATAACCAGTCTCTCCATAGAGTCTTCATTGCGAGTGATATGCCCAAACATTGTGAGTTGAGAGAGAGTGAGAATTTCTTCAAATGAATTTAATGAAATAATTCAGGAATGTTTTTTTAAGTTTGGGCGTATTAACCCAATCATCTACTTAACTAACTTAGTCAAAATGAACTTTCTATAGTGTTTTCCTAACTGGCCATATCAACAAAGTAAACATTCAAATTTAAATAGAAAGAAAGGAAAAAAATTCATTTATTGACGATCACACATTTACCGAACACACACAATATTCGAAAGTCTACACAAAACATAAGGTATCGTGTGAGGCCAACTTGGGTTCCACCTCAGCAAATGCTGCTACGGCATATATAACACCGCAGCAGCGCTGGTATTCTGGTGGAAACCAACTACCTGGAAAAATAGCAATAGCCCTGGCTCCTGCTAGTTCCCCACGCATAAGAGTGGCGTTAGAATGTTAACAATTATTATACAATACATACAATGAAGAAAGCATTAACGATATTGATGACAAACCAGTATATCTCTAAATATCTTAACTTTTTTGTATATTTTAATCAAGTTCTATGTTAGCACAAATAAAATGTTAAATATCACATGAACTCTTACAAAGGATACAGGTGTTTTGAATTCCATTATCGCTTAAAAATATTTATTTGTAAGTTAAGAGTTACCTCTCATTACTGTTTTATATGATCAATTAATAACAGTACACGTAGTTAATATATTTGCTCAGGAATTTTCGGACACAGTCATCTGGGGTAAATAAATTTTGAATACGGGTTTTCGGGAACTACTAGTAATAATGTATTATAAATCTAAAATGTATTAATAAATGTGTATGTTTTTTTATTAGTTGTAGCATAATGACTTTGACCCCACTTAAACACATGTTTATTAAAATAATACAAATAGGAATTGACTAAAAATGTAACTACATTAAATGTACAAATTTTTGTGTTATACAAAAGTTGTTTTTTTAGTTTTACATCACAGTTTTGTATTGGAAATCACAAAAAAATGTTTTTTTTTTAAATGGACTTTGTTTATAAACTTCACTACTTTTCACATTTAAACCGCCTGTTTCAATATTATATAATATATTTTTTCAATGATATTTTGATCCATGCATTTCTATTATTTTTGTATGCAATATGTATATTGAAGCGATTATATTCTTTGGTGCTTTTTGTGCATTATTGAGATTTAATCATTCGTTTATCCATTTTTGTACATTATTTTCAGTGGTCTCGAACGCCATAGAGCGAGATCGGTAGAATTTCCAGCTAAAATCGGTATATTTGTACCCTAATTCGGTATCTGACAAAAAAAAATACAATATTCAATAAAAATCATTTATTTATTAAAAAAACTTACAGACTAATTTGTAACAATCATAATTATTTTTTATACCAATATTCTTTGGCCATAGCCGCATTCATCTTCGAATTAATTTCAAAATCGTAACAATTAGCTGTATTAAATAGTCGTTTTGAATGTAATAGACCAGTGATTGATTCAGTAGACAGCCTATTTCGCTGCTTTGTTTTTAAAAGATTAATATGTGAAAATATGCGTTCAACGTTAGCGGATGAATGGGGAAGTGATAAAATAATAAAGATGAAATCAGACAACAATGGAAACATTTGAGTTTCATCGCCACGCTTTAGTAAACTTACTTCATCCCAAAATAGTTCTACATCATCAGAAAATGTTTTGATTTGTTCACAATTTTTTAAAATGCGCCACTCTGTATCAATTTCCTGGAAATCGTTGCTGTGAACAATATTGGGAAAGAGCCTACTCGCAGGAACTATCGAAGCAGTTTTGCCAATTTTAACATGTTTTGGGTTATTTTTCAATGGAAACCGCGTGGTTATTTGCTTACAAGCTTCGATATTAAAATCTAGGCATCTGCATTTAAACAAATTTACTTGATCTGAGTTTAGATTTTCTGAACTACTTAGAAGTGTATTAGACGCAGCAGCACCATAGTGTACGTCATCAATATCCATAAAATTTCTGGGATTCTTAAAATCAACATTTTCGATTGGAGTGCTAGTTAAATATTCTCTTTTTAAAAAACAATCAAAAATAGTTTTTAATGTTCCAGTTATTTTTTCATATAAATTATGAATTTTCGGGTGTTCTACTTGCATTTCTTTATTTAAATCGGTAAATAATGGTAACACAAAATCTAAAAATTCCAAAAATAATTCCAAAAATATATGCTCTGCAGCTAAAAGATGATCATTGTTAGATATTTGGTCTATAAAAAATAGTTTAAGAGCAGAGAGTTGTTCCAATATTCTCTTCACTGCTGCATGTACTGATAACCAGTGACTGAGTGTGCTTGAGAAAAACTATGTTTCTTTATAGCGTCTTTTCCTGATGTGATGATGATATCTTTATTACAACTCTTACAATAGGCATAGCTTTCGCCTTTACGGCTATCTTGCAGCCAACCTGGAAATTCTTCTTCCCATTCTTTTCTATAATATTGTAGATATTTTTTTCTTCTTACACTCGCACTTTGCTTGGCTCCTCGTCAGACGACATTTTAACTTAATTATCTGATTTTGTAGGGACTCTTTCGGTTAGGTACTCACGCTTCAAAGTTAAGAAAATTATTGAAAAAATAAAACCGAATTACTGTTTATATATACTAGACAGGTAAATTCCCGAGCAGGAAGCCCCTTGTAACATCGAATTGTAGGACACAAGGGTGTCAAGGGTATTCCCCAAAATATATGAACTACATTCTGCACTAGGTCCATACTATTGAGAGCATCCCCGTAACATTAAACATAAATGAAAAGGGTTGCCAACTTAAAAGTGTAAAATCGGTAGAAAAATCGGGAGAATTTCCTTGTATACTGTGAAATCGTAGAAAAATCGTTTATATCGGTATTTCGGTAGAACAGAGCCCATATCGGTAGAAATACCGAAAAATCGGTAGGTTCGAGACCACTGATTATTTTTGATATTCAAATAAACTATACTTTCTAATATCTCTATAAAATAGCTGAGTTAAAATTAGAGTGTTTCTAAAGAATTTTTTTTTGATAGCTTATATTTCAAAAATGTAGGTAGTGTTCATTCTTTATGTCTTTATCTTTTGAAATTCATATAGAATTACTTAAATTGTAAAAATAATAATTTGTAGTGTTTCGATTCATCCTAATTATCACTATAATCAATTAACGTTTGCTGTACGTAGTGTAAAAGATTTGATTTTTAAATCTTACTTATTCGTAAATTTATCATATGGTGTAAATATTTGGAGTGGTATAAACCAGTTGGTGGGATTTAAATAGTTAAAAAAAACGAATAAAAATAAATCAAACTACAAAAGTAGTTTATAGTAAAAAATTGCTTGAACACTAATTTGTAGTGTAGGAAACATGAGTCAAAGTCAATCTTGTTAGTACAAAAATAAAGTTCACAATTGTTTATAGCATGCTTATAATGTAGCATGCTTCAAGGGTTTAGTAACCGTGGTTTGAACTCTTATCTAATTCTTAACTCAGTAGTATTTTATTATTCGTGGCATGCTTGATACCGCATGCTTCGCATAGCATGCTCTAACTTCTTGTATAGTAATTTAACAAGTATTTCACATTTGACTAATCTTGTTAAAGCTACTGGTATTATCTAATTCATTTACACTTGTTAAATGAGCAAGACATTATTCTAAATATTTGTAACGTTAAGTCAATTAATAAGCCTACTTAATTATGTAAATGAAAACATCTAATAAGAAGAAAAAATTAAAGGCTTTAAAAATAAATGCATTTTTGTACATTTTTAACTGACTGTATTTCCCATAAAAAGGAGTGTACTGAAATTTGAAAATAATAATGTTAAAGTTTCTGCTTTTGAGTTTTTACGTCCATTTTTTTCTGGCATCATCTTCTGCTCAATCGTCGTGAATGCCAAAAAACAAATTTGTTTTAGAAAAGTTATCAGTTCTTTTGTTTTGTTTACAAACTTGGAATAAATATCAGTACGACCACCTTTAAGGGAAATAAAGTCAATAAAAAACGTTAAAAAATATATATTTTGTTCTTTAATTTTTTCCTCTAGTTTATATTAAATGAAATAAATAGAACAATCTCAGTATAGAGAATAATATAAAAGTAAAATGAGATAAATATAGATTTGACACCAGTAAAAAGGGGATGTGACGCAAAATACGAAAATTATGTCAAAGAAATTTGCGAAAAATGGGAACGAAAAACGATATTTGAAAAACTGTAATATTTAAGTCATTGCAAAATGTTAATTCCTTTAATAAACACCAAATGCTATTTAGGGACTTATGTAATACTACAATTTTCTAAACTAAAAAGAGGAAGAATATTTATTTTAGCCGTCCATACGAAAGAAAATATTTTCATAGAATTGTTGTATTTCATATAAGCATGTAATTATAAGAGAAGATTTTTGTCTTAAGAAGAGCTTTTTGCAAACGTAAGCATGGTTGATATTTTAAGCTTTGATGATATGATAAATTTAATTGCTTTCAGTCCTAAGCGTTTTGTTTGTTTTTTTTTCTTAAATAAAATGCTTAGTGACTAATCCTTAGTCTATTGTCTTTAGATCATCGCTATGTTTAAAATATCATGTTTCGCTTGGCCTGAATGTCAATTGCAGTGGAAAGCTCTATAGGTGAATATGTATTTGTATTTAATTGTATTTTAATTAAATATTAAAAAGTCACAAATACTATGGGTGTGGTAATAAAAATATATCAATCATATGATTGAAAAATAATTATTTGAATATTATAATGACGTGCCATTGATTTATTTTGGTCATTTAACGAGACAATCGTCATTTAACGTAAATATTAATTGCAAAAGGTTTTACATGTTGTATTATTTTTTGTTTTTCAAATTGGAAAGTTGATTAATAAGTTTAAGTTAATATAAAGTCTAAAAAAAATTCCAATATGGAAAAATTATACATTTTGATTAAAACATTGCCTATAAATAAAAATAAACGATTTTGTGTAAAATGCATCATATGAGGTTTTATTTAATAATAACATTTATATTAAAAAAGTTATGAATGAAAGATTGATATCCAAATCAATTTAAGTTGTAAGTCAATAATACCTAATGTTTCCTATAAACAAGAGAAATAAGTTAAATGTTTTTAAACTGCAATATAAAATTTTTATTTCCGGTCAATTCTCAATTACCTTATTTAATTATTAGAACCTTTATGTAATTGAAAAATAATGGGAACAACAGTGGCCTAACTCATTTTTAGCTATTTTCTATTAAGAAGATAAATGTCTTTATTCAAGTCAGAGTTGGGCAAAATGTAATCAGATTAAATATTGCTGAAAGAGTCGGAACACGCCTGGCGCCTGAATAATGACATTCACAAGAACACGCTTGGCGTGTTGCTGGCATTGAACGTGTTAATGATTACGATTGAAATAAACATAATGAATGTAAAAATAATTACAGATTACAAAAAATAATCGAAAAATAAATTAATTTGATGATTATTTATCAAGCCGATCATGCCTCTCTCTCGTTCGTGCCGCACTCTCGCTTGCGAAACGCGACAATAACGTCATCCTTTTCGTGCATGCAGCCCGTAGTATCGAATTACTAGACGTTGTCACGTCAAAATCCGTGTCCAAATCCGTTACATAATTTTATAAGATTTACATTTTTAACGGATTTGGACACGGCTTTTGACGTGACAACGTCTAATAACTCGATACTACGGGCTGCATGCACGAAAAGGATGACGTCATTTTTGTATAATATGTAGTGAAACCGACATACCTGGTAATAGTCGACCTCGAGTTAGGCGATTCTGGTTTTCAAAGCACTCTTAGAACGATTGTTAGGGTATCCTCAGGGTAAAGTGCCCAAACATGTATACAAATTCATTCTAAAGTGAGTCTTGTAATAAGAGCTTTAGTGATTACAAGTTGTTGCTTGAGATTCTACTTACAAATGATACCTATTACCTATGGGAAGCCTCAATACATAATAGAATACTTCTTAAGTGGTACTTATTTTAATTAGTATTTTTGTATATTTACGTTTCTAAGTTTGCATTTCACATCACTTTAAAGCCAAAATATTAGTGTTTGAGTTAGATTTTGGCTAGTTCTGTTAATATGACTTAGGTTAAGTTGAGTAAAGATAAATGTAATAAAGAGAAGAAAGCGAAACAGGTTTTTATTTATGTCCCTTTAATATTTTTTTTTATATTACACTTCAAGATTGACCTCATCCCACCTGATGTTAAGTGGTAATAAGGTCCTTTTTTTTTTTTTTTTGCGGGGGGAAATGCGTTGATGCACCGTACCGTCACCCCAAGGGAGGGTGACGGCGTGTGTGGGACTCCCTGCCCTGAAAAGGGCAGGACTACCCACTAAAACCCCCCGGTTGGACCTCCATCGCCTTAGTGGCGATGCTGTGGGAGATCGGCTAAGCCTTGACTTCCACAACACCGCCGGCGGAATAGCCGCTTACGCGGCTCCGTCTACTCCCCCGCAGTATTCGGGGGGAGACTGGGGATGGCCGGTCCAACGGAACCATCCCCACTTCGCAGTGGGGGCCGGTGCAATGCCAGCTGAGGTGCCCTCACACCATCAGCCGGCCGGTCCCCACGCGGTAGCTGGGCGCGTTCGTATTGTCGCCGCGCCCTCAGCCGCCTTCTTCTGCGGCAGACGGGAGCGGAAGGATCGTCCTCCCGCTCCCTTTCTGCGGTCTCCTTCTGTGACATGACGTCTTCGCAGAAGGAGGCCACCCCATCCCATGCCGTTTCACTCCCAAGCATAGCCTCGACTATGCTAGGGAGTGAGAGATTCGGCCCCACCAACGCACGCAGCGTTGCGCGCTGCGCATCCCAGGCGGGGCACACCTGCAGTGTGTGCCCGGCCGTATCCTCCGCCGCGCCACAGTTTGGGCACGACGGAGACTGCTCCCGACCAATACGGTGCAGGTACTGCCCAAAACAGCCGTGGCCGGACAGCACCTGCACCAAACGAAACGACATGAAGCCGGACTTGCGCTCGAGCCAGCGAATTATTGCTGGCCCGAGCGCATCAAGGGTCCACCGACCCCACGGGGCCACTTGCAGTGACTCCGCCCAGCGCTGGACCATTTCTTCGTGCGCCTCTCGGCGCACACGCGACAGGTCCTCCAGGTAGAAGTGCTCCCCGGAGGCCTTCTTTAGAGCCTGCCACTGATAGGCCCTCGCCAGTGCCTGAGCCTCAAACTCCCATGGCGGTGTCCCAGCGAGTGCACACGCCGCATCAAAACCAACGGTACGGTATGCCCTGCACACTCGCTGGGCGATAGCTCGCTGAGGGCGCCGCAAGAACCTTTTGTTTTCCCGAATGTGGAGGGAGTCGGCCCAGATGGGCGAGCCGTAAAGGGCCATACTGCGCAAAATGCCGGCGTAAAGTCGCCGGCATTTGGCCCTAGGACCCCCCACATTGGGGAGAAGCCACGACAGGGAATTCGCAGCCTTGAGTAGGCGCGAGGAAAGCGACGCAAAATGAGGCCTAAAAGTCCAGCGCTGGTCCAAGATGAGGCCCAGATATTTCATCTGGGCCCCGACCACCACCCTAACGCCCCCGACAACAATATAAGTGCCAGAAAAGAAGCGCTGCCGAGGCCCAGGAAAAAATATGGCCTCGGTCTTACTTAGGGCCACCTGAAGGCCCAAAAGGGCAATACGCCTGGCAACTAGGGTACCACCGGCCTCTGCCAGACGAGCTGCGGCGCCAAAATCTCTCCCCCGGGCGGTGACAAGGGTGTCGTCTGCGTAGCAGAAAACACTCATGCCCGAGAGGAGAGAGCCGCGGAGAAGCCAATCATATCCGATGTTCCACAAGAGAGGCCCCAAAACAGACCCCTGTGGAACACCGGATTGAGCGCTGTAACGGCGCAGATGACCATCAATGTCTAAACAAACGACCTCCCTATCGGTTAAGTAGTCGCCGATTAGGGCCAGCAAGTAGGAGGGCACTCCGTGATAGCGGAGCGCCTCCAAAATTGTAAGAGTGAGGAAGGGTATTAAATGCGTTAGCTATGTCGAAAGAAATAGCCAACACACCCTCCCCCCTCTCCCTAGACTCCAAGACGAGTGATTTCAGATCGGACAGGGCGTCGATGGTAGATCGCCCTGTCCGAAAACCATATTGCCGGTTCGACAAGTCTGGACCAACCCCACAAAGGTGGTCCTTCAGGCGCGCGGCCACAATGCGCTCGAAAAGCTTCCCGACTTCGTCGAGAAGCACAATGGGCCGGTACGCCGACGGTGAGTCTGCCGGTCTACCCTCTTTGCGGAGGAGGCAAAGCTGCCCCTCCTTCCAAGGCTTAGGGAACTTGCCGACTCGAAAGCACGAGTCGAAAAGTTCCCTAAACTTCTCCTCCATTAAGATCGCGCCGAGGGCGACAACTTTTGCCGGGACCCCGTCCGGACCAGGGGCCGTCTTTTTGGCACGAAGGCAGATTGCCGCCGTGCCGAACTCCTCCTCGGTGATTTGAGGGGCCTCGAAAGGAGCAGTTGCAAGCTCCTGCTCTGGTGGGGCGCTCATTGCCGGCGGGACGAAGCCAGGTCTGCTGTTCGGGAACAAGGCCCGGACGACGTTGTCAAGCAGCCCTGGCTCGAGGGTCTCTGTGAGTGGGGGACCTATGGGACGCAACTTGTTGCGAACGGCCCGGTACGGTCTCCCCCACGGATCTTGGTCGAGACCCTCTAGCATTTCCACGCGAGCGGAATTTTTGGCGGCCCCTATGGCAGCCTTGAGGACCCTCTTCGCCTCTGTATAGGCATCGTAGAGGGAGGCCTCGTTTTCGAGGTCCCGATGGGCGCGACGCCTACTCCTGGTGTAAGCCCGCCGTGAGGTCACACAAGCAGCACGAAGATCAGCGAGCTCCTCCGACCACCAGAAGCAGGCGCGTCGGGGAGGTGGACGACGTGACCGAGGCATGCTAGAGTTGCATACCTCGGTCAGGCAATCTCGCAGGACAACTGCGGAAGAGTCCACGTCTGGACCAGATAAGGGAGGCGAAAACCAGTCTTGCAGAAAGGCCGCCTCCCTTGCAACTGCCTTGTCCAGGCGGGACAAGGCCCACCTGGGAAAAGGCGACAAAGCCGAAGTCGACGAGGCCTGACGAGGAGCACCGGTGCCAATCTCGAACCTAATGAATTTGTGGTCCGAGAGCGTCTCGGACCGGTCCACCCTCCAGTTGCGGACGCGCGCGGCGAGTGCAGGGGTGGCGAACGAGAGGTCCACCACAGACCCACCCTGCTGCCGCACACAGGTTTGTGCCGCGCCCCGGTTCAGGAGACAAAGACTGGATGAAGCGGCCCAAAGCTCCACCAGCTGCCCCCGTCGGTTGCACGAGGCAACCACATTTCCCCAAGACGCCGCTTTGGCATTAAGGTCCCCCAAGAGAAGAACTTGCTGTCCAGCAGAAACGGCCCGCTGGACGACTCCCTGTAGGAGACCCAACAACACCTCAAAGTCTACGAGCGGACGACTTGGGGAAAAGTAGACCCCTACAACGACTATGTTGCCCCACAAGCAGACCACGAAATTCGATCCCCTCTCCACGAGAGATAGAGGGGGAGACGTCGACGAAGATCGCCGGAAAATCGCAACTGTACTAGTCTGGTCCCCGAACCAATTACTGGGAACCAGATAGGGCTCTGCCACCACCACTATATCTACCAGCCACTCCGCTACAGCCTGAGACAACAAGTCCTGGGCTGCGCGGCAGTGGTTGGAATTTGTTTGGAGGAGGTTGTATTGGGCCATTATTATTCGGACATTACAACCTCCTCCACTACTACCGGCGTTGAGCTGGACTCAGAAAAGGTAGGCCGGGCCTGAGCCTTAACTTTCCCCTTTTTGGTGGAGGCCTGCAGTTCTTGCCCCCCATTACATGGCCGCTTGGCCGCCCACTCGCCGCACAGATGGAGCAGTGCGGTTTCTTCTCGCTGCAGGCAGCGGCTTTGTGGCCAATTTGCCCGCAGCGGAAGCAGAGATCCCTACGGTCCACAGACGAGGGACAGAGAGGGCGAGTGTGCCCGACTCCGAGACACTTAAAACAGCGGAGGGGCTGTTCTTCAAGGGCGCGAACTGATGCGGAGCTGAACCCGATCAGAAAGCGCCCCCCCTCCAAAACGGCTTTGGCCGCAGCCACGGGGCACCGGACGCGAAGTGCGCCCATTCCCAAGCGGCCAGGCCTGATTTCGCCCACCTTGATGTGGTCGGCGGGGCACCCGCCGATAGCCGCCACTTTTTCGACTACTTCGGACCTCGACACAGAGTCGTCAAGGTCCGAAATTATGAGTCCTGCATATTTCATTGGCCTCGCCACCTTGGCAAGGCTATCGCCGATAGCAGCCCGCATCTTTTCGGCGAAAAGATCAGCTTTTTTAGCGGACTCAACGCCTGGAAACTCGATGATGCGTGCTCCAGCTAGGGTCGGGCGGGTGCGAATAGACGTTACCCCGAGCTCCTCGAAGTTCATTTCGCTCCGAGCCCTGCGGAGCACCGACTCATAGGTCTCCCCCTTTTGTTCCGCCTCAGCAGTAAGCGTCACGACAACTGCCGCGGTTTTTGGGGGAACCAGTTTTGGCTTTTTCGGCTGAGAAGCCGGGGACTTCTTTTTAGATGACGACGAAGAAGCGGCGGTTGGTTTTGAAGAACCTGTTGATTTATTCGCCGCCATTGGTGTAGTCAAGGAAGCAGATTGCGAAAAGGAAGGGACTGCAGATTTCTTCCCCTTACCCTTGCATTTCCTCACCACCGTAGACCAGCTTTCGTTAGCTGGAGTGGAAGATGGGAGGAACGGATCCTCATTCACGATGGCCCTCGGACCTGCGCGAGGAGCAGGCCGAGGGATTACTTCCGGCAAAGGGTCTTCATTGATAGCTCTAGAAGGCCCAGGTTTAGGGGCAGGCAGTGTTTCCGTCCTGGGTTTCTTAACCCGCTGTGGTTTTGGTGGCTCAGGGGCTTTGAAAAGATCAGGTAGTCTCTCAAGAGCCACCACCGGTTCCTTCTTCCTGTCGGCCGCGAGCGGCGGACGAATGGGCGTGGCAGGCAGTAATCTATCCTGGATGCCCTCAAATCGGGCATCCATGCGGGCACAAAATATTGCCCGCTCTTCCTGTAGGAGCTTTCTGAAGAGCTCCTTCAGATCCTGTCTCTGTGCCGGAGTGACAGTGTCCGGCACTGATTCGCCGACTTCCATTCGTTCTGGGGAATGGACCAACGTGGCAGATTTCTGCCCTTTCTCCGACGATTTCCCTACCAGACCGGACAGAACAACTTCAAGTTCCTCTACTTTCTTCCGGTAAGATACCAGCTCCGACTGCAGGCGGTCCACAGTCGCCTGCAGTCTCATTGTCTCTTCGGATGTGGTGCGCTTAAGCGCTTCCACGCATATTGCCCGCATGTTTTGCGTCCTTTCTCTCAGGGCCTTCTGGAATGTCCCTTTGAGATTGGACGACTTCGCAATTAACACCGCGGTCTGGTTTGCGTCCTCGTCCAAGTCTTTTTCGAGTTCCGCGACTGTTTTCCCTTCCAAGGCCGGTCTGATAGGGACCCCGTATCCCACCATATTACGGGCATTACGGTTCTGCCGTTCTTGAGCCGCTATTTGAGCCTCCAGCTCCAGCTGCTTAGCAGCTTTTTTAGCGGCGTTCAGCTGCCGCTGAGCCTCCGCCTTGCCAACATAATCGCCAGTTGTGGCCGGGCGTCCTCGCCCTTTCTTCACTATACTTTTTCCTCGACCCTTTTCTTTAGGGGTATCCGAGGATGACCCAACATCTTCAATCGGTCGCTTGCGCCCTTTAATGTACTTTGCGCGTTCTGACGTGATCGACAAGTCTGACACATGCGTCAGTGTGTCCGAGTCAGTATCAGACAAATCATTAGGCCTGCTAAACTGACCCCCCCCATACGCTGAGCTGGGGACCGAGGTCACAGATGGTGCACGACTCAAGGTCCCAGCATCTTCAAACTCCGGCGCACTTAAACAATCCGCGCCACCAACAGCCGATGACAACGCAACTGCGCAGTCATTTCTCTCCGCATCCGAGGATGCAACTACATCGAACTCCCCACGAACGTCATTTTTTTGTTTTTTATTTAAAATACTCATCTTGGTTCCCACGAGAACACGGAAAAGGTGGACCACCAGGGACAGAGCCGGTTGTCTCCTGGCTACCCTCATACTGCACGGGGGCGGGCGGTCCCGAGCAGGGAGGCCGATACCACCGACCACGACCGGGTTTAACCCACCCGGTCACCATCCCTCCGAAGAGAGATGGCCCCGACGCCTCGAGCACTCACGACGTCGGGATTAGGGGTTTTTTATTGCGGTGTGCTCCACTTGGGCCAGCCAATGAAGGCAAGCCCCCTGGTCTGGTCGAGCCGATAGACATGATCACCAGACACTCGACCAGGAAACAGGTTGCCCGGCGGTGGCCCAAGCCTGCTGCGACCGACTACTATTACGCAGCCGGCCGAGCCCGCCGCGCCGCGGGGATGCCCCGCCATACGCCGCTCCGAAGAGCCCGGAGGTCAAACAGGCCAACATGGCCAGGCCATAAGCAAAGCCCCGACACAGTGAAGCCGACGAAAAAGACATCGACTTGCACGACAAATTTCCCCCCCTCCCTAAATTCCCCATGCTCGTTTACGGGCGAGCTCCCCTACCACCTTGCCTCGCCCTCCACTGCTGTTCTCAAAAACCGAGAACAGCAGAGAGGACGGTATTCCCCACCCGCCTACCCCACCCCCCCAGTGTGTTTGGTCCGCGGGAGCTACGCTCCGACCCCCGGCTACCGCCCGCAAGGCATCCCTAAAGCAGGAATACCCTCCGGACGGCAGCCGCGGGCTTCCCCTATCCGCCACCACGAGGACGCGCCAGGTAGGGGTATCACCTCCCCCCCTGGAGGTAATAAGGTCCTAGCTTAAGGGTGACAAGTACAGCATCATAAATCTGTTACTGGACTTGTCGCCCTAACCTGGAAGGCTTGACCCCTGCTACTATTGTAGCACCCCCCAGGAGCTCTGGAAACCTAACTTACACGCATAAACACAACAACACCGAAGTGATTGTTATTTGGCTGCGGTCTTCTGTAAGGTTGTGTAATTAATTACCTATCTCCATCACCATAATTTTACTTAAGTAAGTTTGTTAAATCAATGTGTAGGGGGAAGTCTTGAACCTCACCATGTATCACCAAGGGGAGGGGTGTTTAAAAATGCCAAGGTGAATGAAATGTTGCCATTAAAATTCTACCATTATAAACCGGATCAAGCTGTTAGGAGGCTGATCCTATTATAAAAATAAAATTAATGGAACTCCAAATTAACACAACTGGACATCGTTACGATGCGTTACAGGGGCGGAAGGGAGTCTGTCTTGAAACGTAACGTTTTTACTTATTTTAAATAAATAATTAGGAAATCAAATAGGCAACCCCTTTCGCGGGTTTACAGGGAATCCCTGGATTGTATTGGTGGTCCTCAATTATCACTTGTTACGTAACGATTTGAGAGGGGGAGGTGGGTACGGAACATTGTTACGATACGTTGCATAGGGGGGGGGGGGGGGGGGGAGAAAAAAAATCACAATGTGAAATAAGCAGTAAAGTATGTGATCTAATCTAGATTACATTTGATAAACATTTGTGTGCAATTAATGTGGATAAAATATTACTTCTGTTTGGTTTACTCACTAAATAGGTGGTTAGGTTTTGAAATAATATAAATCTCATTTCGAATAAATAGCTTTATTTTTTCTAAATATAAGCCGCATCCAAAATGCTGTGGGAATGCCATAGAAATAGTCAACATTAAAATACAAAAAACATAGAAACATTACCTACCCATATCGCGAACAATAACTTTAATTGAAGTACTTTTGATAGTTTTGTGTGGATGAAGATTTTTTTTTATAAATATTGGATAATATTACATAGGTAGGTACATTACTCTGATTCTGTGGTAAGTAGCTAAAGCACTTGTGTTACAGAAATCAGAAACAACGACGCTACCACAACACCCAGACCCGAGACAATACATAAAATTTAGTTTCCCATATTGACCCGACCGGGGATCGAACCCGGGACCACAGAGATGGCGCGTCGCCAAACTCCGGCCCGCTCGCTTCTCGGCTACTGAGGTCGTCCAATTTTCAAACTACGTAATCTTATTCGACTACCGTTATTGTTTGTGCTATACGAACAGATAGCTTTTAAACATCAGATTTTATTGAAATGAGGGTGTTTTCGAATGAAAAATCCACTAGATGGCGATATATAGACGTGTGGTCCAACTGTTATGTGATTGGTCATTCAAATGTCACGGTGACATGTCTACCAATGTCGTGTAAACCATAACCAATCACGTAGCAGTTGGACCTCACGCCTTCGTAATGCCACCAAGCGGATTTTTCATGCGCAAACACATTCATTGGTATCTTTTTAGCTTGCAGTGTCTAACTACCTCACTGGCTAGGCCTGCTAAGCTGTAACAGTTATTCGGTCCATTTGAGCGAATAGCCAGCCACAAGTAAGTAGTTTTGAGTTTCTTAAGATAGTTTAATAACGATTCGCTGACGATTACAACCGAAAAATGGTTACGTTTTGAATTATTTCACGGTTCCAATATTTGAAAAACGGTCCGTTCTAGTTACGAATAGTTATCAATTATACGGGGCGTAAGCAAAAAACGACCGACCGACGACTGATGACAGCTGATATGGAAAGTAAATTTGAAATCAGAATTGACTCGTAGTCTGTTGGAAAAAAACGGACAGTCATTTTTTGACACATTACCTACGAATCGTAAAATATTGGACCCGGGCATTCGTTTACAAGTAGCTATCTAGGGTTTACGATATCGATGAGATTTTAACTAAGAATTTCAAGATCTGATTTTATTTATTTTGCTCTTAACCTAACAATATTCTTAACACCACACTTAAAGCTACAAAAATACAATTTGTTCTTGTTTACCTGTAGAGCCATTAAATTATCTTATAGAGTATTTTCTATACACCTAAACCAGATCTTTTATAATATTCGAAATTACAACAGCACAAAAAATGGTAATAAAAATGACATAGGTATATTTATTAAATTCATCTGTCTTTTATCATTTATGAGTATTTAAATGTCATGAGAGGCAATGATTGTTCAATCAAAATAAAAAAAAATATTCAGAAACTACATACGTCAAAAACATTTTCAGATGCCAGAGATCTTTTTTTTAAGTATTGGTAACACTTTAAGTAGTTTTACATTGTATAGCTAATCAGATAATCCAGATTTCGTTTAAAATAAATACTGTTTTTAGAAAACGCATTATGGTGTTACAAACAATAATAATGTAAAAATACAGATATAAGTTAGAAACCATAAAATATGTAATACCCATGAAAAATATTTTGTCCATTTAGCCTTTTATCTTAAAATACTTAAAAATATTATTAATGATAAAAACAAAATCAAAAATGGTAAACGAAATAAGCAGATGTAGCCGTTTAAAGCAAATACACCGGTCCAGGCACTATGCAACGAATTTTTAATTACATTTGAGGCCGTCAGCGCAAAAGTGGCCTAGCCCACCATTTTTCATATTCGTACTTATTGCAATTAATTCAAAACTTCATAAATTTTGATGCTAAGCTCCCTTCACCCTTAGTAACTAGGGATAGGCTGGGTTAGCATATATTTTTTTTAATTTGAATAAATTAGTGTGTTTGCGTACGAAAAATCCACCAGATGGCGATACGTAGGCGTGAGGTCCTACTGTTTTGTGATTGGTCATAGTTTACATGACATTGACAGACATGTCACCATGACATTTAAATCACCAATCAATCAACAGTTGGACCTCACGCCTACGTATGGTGGATTTTTCGAACGCGAAAACCCTCATTGGGTTAGGTCACTTTTGCGCTGACTGCCTCATTTATAGTAATGAAGTTCGTGGACCATTCAGTTTAAGATTTTTGAGAATTATAAATATTTGACATACATGAATCTGATTATGTAAATAACTAAAGCTCTTGTGTAAAAGAAATCAGAAACAACGACGGTACCACAACACCCAGCCTTGAGTCAGCAGACCACATAAAGTGCTATTAACTGGGGAAAAAATCCTACCAATAATGTAGATTAGTTTTATGTATCACCAAATATACCTCACATCAGTATCAAAGCCATTATAATGTTTACTCAATTGTATTTTGTGTTGACAACGAGTACAAATTAAATAGTTTTTGTTTCATTTTATGATCGTTCTTAACCTAACAGCACCAATATTTTTTTTCACAAATAAAAGTTATTTTCATCAAAGCTGCTTTCTAGAATATTACATTAATAATATAAGAATTAGGTTTACACCAATTTTCACACCGACACAAAGTAATTAAGTGCCGTAAGAACAGTTATTAAAGTATAAACTTGAAGACTTTCGCGTTCCATTTTAAACATTTAAAATAATTTAACGGGTCAAAACGCGACACCATTTTTATTTAGTAGTTAATACGAACTACTTACTGCCCGACGTTTCGGTTAGGTTGCACCAACCGTGGTCACGAGCTGACTGGTCTTGCTCGCCTTCGTCTGTTCGAGTGGCGCGCGAGACCAGTCAGCTCGTGAGCACTAGCGTTGCCGGATAATCGATTGTGTCCACCTCAAATAATCTAAAAAACGATTGGACTATCGATAGTATCGATATTTCCAATTTAATCGATAGTATTGTCTAATGTAAACAATTATAATCGAATAATTGTCAACAATCGATTATATCGACCTAAAATTAATATCGATATCAGGTCTTAGATAATTTTAGGTCGATATTAAAGATTACATCGATATCAAAACGCTTATCGCTTCAAAACTTGATATCGATTATATTGTATTTGACTACGCATTATAATCGATTATATTCAATAAAGATAGGTATCGATATAATCGATTGTTAGATTATTTGGGCCCCTTTTGCATGATCGATTAATAATCAATACACAATCGAATCGACGGAAACACTCGTGACCACGGTTGGTGCAACCTAACCGAAACGTCGGGCAGTAAGTAGTTCGTATTAACAAATAAATAAAAATGTTGTCGCGTTTTGACTAATTATTATAGTGTTTAAAGACAACAGTACAAGATGTAAATGACTGGAGCGATAAATGAGCTTTGAGTTAGGGTCAGGCCACTGAGGGCTGCGAAAATGTACCACACAAGAGCCAGCATGAGCGCTTGCCAGACGAGGTGAGCGACCAGCAGACTGGAAAAGAAAATAAATAAATTAATAAATTATTATTATTTATTGTTAACAAATATTTATTTATTTACTAATAAATAACATATTAAAATATTTATTTACTAAAAATAGTATTCATAAATATTAAATACTTATTTATTTATTAAAACTTGTACTTTAAATATTATAAATACGGAAGTTGTTATAATGTAAAAACTACTCAATTTAATGAGATGAAATTTGGAAACTTGATAGATTAGATCCTAGAATAACGTATAGAATGCTTTGATTCTAAAATAACGCGAACAAATACGCGGGACACAGCTAGTTGCAAATAAATCAAAAGTTCAACTGGCGGACTTAGTGCCTTTACCAGTTTAACTCATGTTTAAAATATTGGACTTCATAACATAATGCTTCTGTTTCTATACTGGATAGCTGGCTTCAGCTACAGAAATCAGATACAACTACAGCTCCACAACACCCAGACCCGAGACAATATAGAAAATATCGTTTCCTTTATTGATCCGAACGGGGCTCGAACCCGGGACGTCAGAGCTGGCGCGCCGCCAGTCCCGCTCTCTCGCCTCTCGACCTCCGTTCGTCAAAATACTTACATTGAATCTTTCTTCCTAGCTGCGGGTAGCGTGGATTCTTTCTCATTGTTCAGATATCTTCTCACCCCCATGTGAAGGTTTGTGAAAAATTCCAGCCACTGTAATAAACATTTGTAATTTTGAACCAATAATTGGGTATGTTGAAGCCATTCACAAACATTTTGTAGAGGGCATAGCGATTTATCGCTCGAACTGGAGCAGCCCGACTGGTGAAATACCTCCACCTTACAGAAGACCGCAGCCAAATAACAATCACTTCTGTGTTATTAAGGTTTCCAGAGCACCTGGGGGGTGCTACATTAGTAGCAGGGGTCAAGCCTTCAAGGTAAGGGCGACAAGCTAGGACCACATTACCATTTAACATCAAGTGGGATGAGTTCAATGTTGAAAAGCAATATATGACAATGACGATACAAAAGTATTATATGTAAACCTACTTACTTGAATAAACAAATATTTGATTTTAAGTTTTTAAAGAATTCCATAAGCGTATAAGTAGATTGGACAGAGAAGGATTTTGAGTAGAATTACAAATAATGAATAGGAATAGTAGGTAAGGAGAAGTAGCCCAACCAAAGGCGCGGGTAGTTGCTAGTTTCGTATCATAATCAATTCATTTACTCATGTTGGTTACAAGTAACACTTATGCATCGTCAAAATGAATATAAACCAAAATTGAAGCTACAGCCGATTCAGAACTTAATCCTACGAATCCGGCAAGAAACTCAGTAGTTATCAGTATGTATTTGTAATTTAATTAGGCCATTCCTTAAAATTTTTACTTTTTATTTAATTAAGTATTTAATTAGTTTTAGTTCAAGCATGATGTGACTGCCTTCAGAAGATTATTACATTTTGTACGTATATTGTGAAGGTTAATTTAATTTTTTTTAATGTGATCTTCTCTGGCAATCCAAATAAATAAATAATCTTTACAATTTTTGGAACTAGAGAACTTTAAAATATGGTGTGCGAGCGAGCTGACAATCATGTCCATATATGTTTATATATACTCACGACTAAACTGGACACGTCTATATAGAAAAGATGGCTGTCCGTCTGATTGAGTTGCTTGCACAGATCCAACGTGTTCGGGTTATGGAAGAGCCATTCGGTGAATATGAACTTCTCGAGGCGACTCAGCGATTTCCAAACGTTGCGATTTAGACGGAAGAGTCTGGAATAAATTACATTTAATTACAATATATACTAATACTCATATTAATATTATTTATTGCAATCTATAAGTAAGTACTGTTAGATGTAGTTTCTAAAAAACCATGAAATAAATAAATAATCCGTTATTATTTAAAAGTTTAAATTCATTTTTTTTAAATTTGATTAGGAGCTGTGAGTTTTGTGAAAATTCAAAATAAAAAAAAATATAATTGTCATGGAGTGACGTAAAGTGAATGGTTTCTCTAGCAATGATTCTGCTATTGTAAATATGTAATTTTATAAACGAGTACTTTTCCACATAAAGAATTTATTTAACAAAAATAAAATAAATAATAATGCGCCAGACAATCACACCAATCACCTGGTCTCAAACTAAGGTTACCCCTTGTACTATGCGCACCAGACGACGGATACTAACTGGGGGCGTCATCACAGCACAACCAGACGCAAGTCAGACCTGACCGGGGACCGAACCCGGGACCTTTCACACTTTGGTGCCTACTTTAGCCACCGAGGTCGTCAAATACAAGTACTATAAGATAAGATAAGATATCATTTATTTCAACATTATAGTCATAGGTAGATTAATATTACAAATAAAGAAGAATCACATTAAATATCATAAACAATTTCATTCAATTAACATTCAGATTATATTATTACTATAAGTACAAGTTATGGACCCTGGTGGGCACAACAAAGATAATTTTATGTTAGTGAGCAATTTGTGAAAAAATTAAATGTATGGCAATTATGATTATAAGTTTAAAATATTCTTGGTATTAGTAATTTTGCAGATAGGTACTTCTATACTACACACTTGTGAATTATCCCGCGAGGGGAGTGAATAAAAAATATCACATTGTTTGAAGTTCGTTAAAAAATCTACTATATAAAAATAAATAATCGGGTTTTCCTTCCTGACGCCATAACTCCAGAACGCACGAACCGATTTCCACGGTTTTGCATTCGTTGGAAAGGTCTCGGGCTCCGTGAGGTTTATAGCAAGGAAAATTCAACAGAAAAGCGGGAAAATCCTCTAAGGCGAAACGAAGTTAGCCGGGACCGCTAGTAGTTATAAAAAAATATTGGGCGCTACAAAACAACTAATGATTTTCAAAGGGGGCGTTAAAGAATTAAGTTTGAAAACCTGTTTCTAAAACTTATTAAACGGTTGATACTCACATAGCTCGTCCTCCAGTGACCCTCAGCAGAGTATCAAGCAGTATAGCTGGGAAGAAGTGGACGAATATGGCTGAGAGCCTGAACAGCCAGAGGGACGGCAGGAACTTGAGGTGAGGGTACCTGATGGAGAGGAAACACTGGTTTTGTATGGCAAAGAAACAAAATGTCAGACATCAAAAAATCTACTCTAATATCAAAAATCTGAAAACATTGAACGCTGTAATCTTAGTAACGACTAATTCGATATGGATTTTTTTTCGTATATATACCTATACTATTTATGGAGTTATGCTATCCCTACTAATATTATAAATGCGAAAGTAACCCTGTCTGTCTGTCTGTCTGTCTGTTACGCTTTCCTGCTTAAACCTCTCAACCGATTTTAATGAAATTTGGTATAGGTATACGTTGAATCTCAAGAACGGACATAGGCTACTTTTTATAAGAAAATAAGGGGGGGAGGGGGGTAATACCACCTTTGAAAGTTTATATGGAAAAATGTTTATTTTTGAAGTTAGAGATATGAAATTTGGCACAAATATAAGCTCGAAACTTGGATTACAATATAGACTATTTTGTTTCGAATATTAGGGGAGAAAGGGGTAAAACCGACCATGAAAGGATGTAGTCCACGCGAACGAAATCGCGGGCACAGCTAGTAGTCTATATAACATCACGCTGCAATCAATAGTAGCGAAACTACACCAATCACCTGGTCTCAAACTAAGTTTCCCCTTGTACTATGAGCACCAGACGACTGATACTAACTGGGGGCGTCATCCCAGCACACCCAGACCCAAGTCAATTTCGACCTGACCGGGAATCGAACCCGGGACCTTTACCTTGGCCACTGCGCCACCGAGGTCGTCAATAAAAACGTTTTTAAACAGTTTTTCTTATCATCATAAATTGTGAATCGCAATTTAATAAGTTTGATTTTATTTCCTAAACAACTTAGTAGCTCACCAAACAGCGCTCTTCAGCGGGAATTTATGAAGAAGCCCATTAATTGAGTTCTCAATCATAGACCAGCGGAAAGGTTTGCACGTCGACGTAGAACAATGGTACACAGAGAGGCCGGATCTGTAACATATTAATTAATTAATCACACTTCACCACATAGTATAAAACAAACTAGCTTTCTCTGTCCCTATATCCCTTTGTACGCTTAAATCTTAAAAACCACGCAACGGATTTTGATGTGGTTTTTTTAAAAGATAGAGTGATTCAAGATTTTTTTATTTGCAACTTGTCCCGGCGAAGTTCGTTTCGCCTTAGAGGCGACTTATTTTTATATACCTAGTAGATAAAAAAAATGTTGGGCAATATCATATTAATTTAACAGTTTCACTTCGATAGATTACAATAAACCAAAAAATAATACGTTAAAAATGCAATCATAATGTTACGGTTCACAATCTTTCGACAGTTTACAATCTCGCGAGATAGATTGTAATCTTACAATTTTTATAATCTTACGGTGACATATTTATAAACACACACATATATAATTATATATGTTTTTACAATTGTATCATCCCTTTGAATTCATTTCACACTGTATGTCTTAGTGCAAAACTAGTTATAAGTTCAGCTATATTTGTAATATGAACGACAGAGTTTCTTGCTGGGATCTTCTCTGTAAGTTATAGGTTCCGAACCGGAGGTAGCGTTATTTGCATTATATAGACGTTTCATAAATATTAAAGAAGTATTAAAGGGGACTGGTCTGCTCCAGCTTACTCTTAAAATAACATAATACTTAATGCTTTTTTTCACTCATCAAAATTAAACTATATGACTTGGTCCAATGTGTTCTACACATAGCAATAAGTTAGATACTACTGTAACTGATCTGCTGAGTTTCTTACCGGTGTCTTCTCGGTAGATATAGGTTCTGAACCGGAAGTAGAATCATTTTGCATTATATACAATGACGATTCGAAAGTGTTATTATATGTAACCTACTTGAATAAACAAATATTGAATTTGAATTTGAATCCTAATATTATAAATGCAAAAGTAACTCTGTCTATCTGTTACGCTTTCCCGCTTAAACCTCTCAACCAATTATTGATTAAATTTGGTATAAGTATACTTTGATCCTCAAGAACGGACATAGGCTAGTTTTTGTTAGAAAATAAGGGGGGGGGGGGGGGTTATATGGGCAAATGTTTATTTTTTAAGTTAGAGATATGAAAGGCACAAATATACCTCGAAACTCGAATTAAAATATGAACTACTTTTTGTTTCGAATATTAGGGGAGATAGGGGTAAAACTGACCATGAAAAAATGTAGTCCAGGCGAACGAAGTCGCGGGCACAACTATTTACAGTAATATTTAAACAATGTTTAAACAACTTACGTAGTCTTCGCGGCGTGCCACCCCGCCACCAACAGCTGGTTGACCACAACATCTACTGGTATATAGTCAGCTATGTTGTCTTTGGCCAACGGAAGACGCCTCACCACTCCTGCGCACACAATATTGTCTATGACCGAATTTGTTATTTACATGTTCAGCTGTTTACCGCGAACAAAAAGTATCATTTAAGTTAATTGAGCATTCGCCTATCATTTTACTAAATTTCATAAATTTAATTGTATTGTAAGGAACGTATGTTTTATACTAAAAGTGGGAGTACAGTGGCTATCAGATATATTGGAGCAGACAAAGTGACTAAACTAATAGTTAAAAATGTCAATAAGTTCCATACACTACAAGTTACCATCAATATCTGAACATTCATTACTTCAGCAATATCTGAGCAGATGCTAGTCAATAATTTCTAAACACACAACTAACCTATAATATCTGAACACTCATAACGTCAATATGTGCTCATATACACACACGCACACACACAAACACACACACATACACACACAGAGACACAATAACAACACACTGGGCATCCATGCATTTATTATTATTTTTTCTCTTTTTTTTCTTTCTCTTTTTTACCTCTACTCAATAAATATATTGTAAATCCGATATGCTAACACTAAACAGGAAGAGCGAGGCTTTCCCTACACAAGTATCATCTGATTACTTTCTGGGAAGCCCCGGTAGTTGATTGTAAATGATTTACTGAAATAAAACACATTTTTTTTTATTTATCTACGTGTGTAGATGAGTGGCGACGATAACTCTGACATCGCGATGTAGGATCGATGTATTGATCGGCTAATCGTGCATTACGTATGGAGCGTTGTTTACTACGCCAATTCTGCTGACGCTGTACCTACTTGTGTCGACTTGTAGGTAATGCCGTAGGTCGGCACAGTATCTTAAAGCTAGAAAATCGTTCCGACCCGGTTAAGTGTACTGAGCGGTGATATCACAAACTTTAACAGTCACGAGACCTGGCGTAATCGCTCGCTTTTTGAATGTATTACACAAAATCTTATTTTTCATTGGTAAGTTACATTTTCTCTACATAAATCAAATCACTTGGGATATAAAATGAACCGGCGCACAATTATTTATTAATTTAATGTATTTTATTGTATTGCATACACTCTTGGCGGAGAGATGTTTATTTTTTAAATTAGAGATATGAATTTTGGCACTAATATAACTCTAGACTTGGATTAAAATATGGGCTTTTTGTATCGGGGAGATAGGGGAAAATTTGACCATAAAAGTATGCAGTCCACGCGAACGAAGTCGCAGGCACAGCTATAGTACATTGACAAATATTGTAAAAAAAATTTTGGTGTGTCTGTTTGTTCCTGATTTCCTTCTAAGTCTTGATCTTGGAACCTTTTACAATACTTTTTCAAAAATTGTCAAGTAGCCAATCGATACTAATTGGCTACTTGACAGTGTTAACAATAAAATAGGAAAAGTGTTAGATATGTTAGCTTATTAGTTAAGTAATCATTTTACATTTTTACTTTTTAATTAAAAGCATAGTTAGTATTTTATTTTTGCAAAATAAATTTTAGTTTTTTTATCTGTGGAACAAAAGAACCGAAACGGAAACCACCATTGCAATTCGGAAATGACAGCTGTCGGCAAAAATTATTTATTTTAATGTGGCGAAACAATGATTATTTTAACGATTAAATTGAATTATTGTGTCTCTAATCGTATTAAGAATTTATTGAAACATTTTCCGTTTATCTAAATTAAGTCGTTCCTATGCGTATCGGTTCGTTGTCTAGGACGTTGACGTCATAATTGCAACAGTGACGTGACTTGGCGTTTTTGCGCGCTTTTTAAATGTGTTACACAAAATCTTATTTTTCTCTGGTTATTTAGATTATTTCTAGATAAATCGAATTGCTTGGGATATAAAATGAACGGGCGCACATTTTACAATACTTTTTCAAAAACTGTCAAGTAGCCAATTATGATAAATGTTACCTTTACTGGCCCCCATGAGGAATCCTTGAGGCCCGACCTTGGAGGAAGTCCACCCAGGCACTGGCTCCTTCCAAGCAGCCACAACTAAGAAAAATAAATAAGAGAAATATATATAAGAGAAGTAGGTCAAAGCGATTTATCGCTCGAACTTGAGCAGTCCGACTGGTGAAATACCAACACCTTACAGAAGACCGCAGCCAAATAACAATCACTCCGGTGTTGTGTTCTTGCGCGTGAGTAAGGTTTCCAGAGCTCCTGAGGGTGCTACATTAGTAGCAGGGGTCAAGCTTTCAAGGTCAAGAGAAATCCAGTAACAGCTTTATCATGCTGTACTTGTCGCCCTTAAGCTAGGACCTCATTACCACTTAACATCAGGTGGGATGTCGAGCTGCTCCAGTTAGTGAGATAAATCGCTATGCCCTACCTCTTATTGATTTAATTGCATTAAACAAAATTATAGCATTGTCTTAACTCCGAACCGGAGGTAGCTTCATTTGCTTTAGAGATAATTCATAAGTATTACTAATGTAATCTATGTGAATAAAAAAGATTGACTTTGAATTTATAATTCTTATTATCGTAACCAACTCATTTCAAAACTAGTTGATAGATAGTTAGGTATTTATTTATTTATTTTTAAATTTCAGAAATAATAACAGCCATACATTGCATGCTTAAATTAGCTAAGTGTATTAACTAGTACAGATTAACCCAAAATAAAAATGATTGCCTTTGACTCACTCATTGTAGGTCTGACGATGGTGCACGGAAACAGGTCAGAACACTTGACGATTTCATGTTCCGCCAAGTGCTTGGTAAACGTATACGTGTTCGGATGGTTCCCGAGGATCCTAAGAATAAATAAATATAAGACAACATCACATACATTGCTCTGATTCAGGTAAGCAGCTTAAACACTTGTGTTGTAGAAATTAGAAAAAACGACCGTACCACAACACCCAGACCCGTGACGATACAGAAAAGTTCGTTTCCCATATTGACCCGACCGGGGATCGAACCCGGAACCTCAGAGACGGCGCGGTGCCAAAGTCCGGCACGCTCGCCTCTCGGCCACGGAGGCCGGCCAAGTCACGGGCGGCTGTTAGGAATTTAATAAAGACAAAATATGCAAGTTTTATATCTAACTAGCTGTGCCCGCAACTTCGTTCGCGTGGACTACATCCTTTCATGGTCGATTTTACCCCTTTCTCCCCTAATATTCGAAACAAAAAGTAGTCTATATTTTAATCCAAGTTTCGAGCTATATTTGTGCCAAATTTCATATCTCTAACTTCAAAAATAAACATTTTTCCATATAAACTTTCAAAGGTGGTTTTACCCCATCCCCCCTTATTTTCTAATAAAAAGTAGCCTATGTCCGTTCTTGAGATTCAACGTATACCTATACCAAATTTCATCAAAATCCGTTCAGCCGTTTAGGCGTGAAAGAGTAACAGACGGACAGACGGACAGACAGACAGAGTTACTTTCGCATTTATCATATTAGTATGGATTGTTTAGCATAATGTTGTACTGTACAATGTTTTTTATTTTTATTTTTAGTAATAAAAATGCGTGTCGCACTTGTGCTAGAATAATCCATACTGTTAAATACCTCACTATGCTCCCCACGGGACAGGCTTAGCCTAGTGTGGGGGTCAGTAATGTTTGTTTAACGTGTACTTATCCTGGAAATAAATGTATTATATTTTTTTTCATTTGTAAGATGCTTACTTCGGTTCAATCTCATCCAGTGCTTCATCAGGCAACGTCCCGACCAAAGATATGACTCTCTCTGCATCAACGTCTTCGGGGATATCGTAGACCCTCTCATGAGCCTCTTTGAGGTAGGAGTTCACGTAGCCAGATGACACGTGGATTAGTACCTGAAAAGAGGATCCATACATTATGTATCTGTTCTAATGTTGTAAAGCTGAAGTTTGTTTGTTAGAGCGCACTAATTTCAGAACTGTTTCGAATTGAAGAATTGTTTTAGGCCCTGTTTCCACCAAAGCAGGAGAGGAGACGGGAGGCGATGTGCTGCAAAACTGGCAGGTTATTTTCACCAAAGCGGAGAGGAGATGTGAGCTTTGTGTAGCAGAGATGTGAGCTGTGTGAGAACGAAACCAGTCAAGCTCTGTTTAGAAAGGAAGACGTTATGTCGTACGTCGTCCGGCCGCCCGAGTAGACACTTCTCCACTCTGCCACACCGCTGGCCCGCTCGTCGTGCAAAGTTCTATAGACAAATAAGACATCGAAGCTAAGCGGAGAAGGGATGTGAAAATAACGAAATCTGATTGGTTTATTCAAATCTCCTCCTGTCTCCTCTCCTCTCTGCTTTGGTGGAAACCAGGCCAATGTTGGATATTCCATTAATTGAGGTAGGCTTTAAACTATACAACACCACGCTGCGCCCTATAGGGGCGAAGAAACAGTCGAAAATGTGCTGAAAAAGGGGGATAGTAGGTAGGTACGGGGCGGTAATCCCTACTAATATTATAAATGCGAAAGTAACTCTGTCTGTCTGTCTGTTACGCTATTCTGCTTAAACCTCTCAACCGATTTTGATGAAATTTAGTATAAGTATACGTTGAATCTCAAGAACGGACATAGGCTACTTTTTATTAGAAAATACGGGGGGGAGGGGGGTAATACCACGTTTGGAAGTTTATACGGAAAAATGTTTATTTTTGAAGTTAGAGAGATATGAAATTTGGCACAAATATAGCTCGAAACTTGGATTAAAATATAGACTACTTTTTGTTTCGAATATTAGGGGAAAAAGGGGTAAAACCGACCATAAAAGGATGTAGTCTACGCGAACGAAGTCGCGGGCACAGCTAGTAAATAAATAAATCTATACCAATAATTATAACAAAAAAACATAGTGGCATTTCTAACGCTTGAAAATGGCACCACGAAAAGTAAGACACGGTGGGCGTGGCTTAAAAAGTGAGCTAGCGACGGTACCCATACCGTTTCCAGGGACGCAGCGAGTCACAGGCGCGGACCTATCACAGCACTTCCATCCAATTCTATGAAATGACGTAACTAACGAGCCCTGCCTATTTGTAGACCTAAACGCATAGCCTTAAAGTAAATTTTCAAGTGTTGATACTTTAATACTTTATTGCGTATTTTTTTTATATCGCACTTCAATATTGATCTCATCCCAAGGGCGACAAGTACAGCATAATTAATCTGTTACTGGACTTGTCGCCCTTACCTTGAAAGCTTGACTCCTGCCAGTGGACTACAGGGTGGCAAGTCGGCAAAATGCCACGGGCCCCCAGCCAGAAGGGGCCCCAGGTAAGAGGAGAATCCCAATTACCAAGAATAATTTTTACATCAAACTTTCCTAAAGTATGCACTACATTTCTGGTATTTCCAAACAAGTATTAGACATTATTCTTTCTTTGAGAAGGAGGGGGGGGGGGGGGGGGGTTGGTCGATGGATTGATGAATTTGCCACGGGCCCCGAATGGTATAGTTACGCCACTGACTCCTGCTACTAATGTTGCACCCCCTAGGAGATCTGGAAACCTTACTCACACGCAGGAACACAACAACACCGAAATGATTGTTATTTGGCGGCGGTCTTCTGTAAGGTGTATCACCAATCGCTACCCTACCTACCTCTCTTTCGCGTATCTATTGCTTGTGTGCTTTACATTTGTGTGTGTTTTGGTGCCGATATTCCAATAAAGTTAGCATGACGGGATTCTTCCATGTTTTTTTGTTCACTGGTCAGTACTCACTACGAGAAAGATGTGAAATCTAGTAAAGTAATATAATGTATAACTACCTTTAAATTCTTCAGTTCCTTACAAAGTTCAGTGACTCGTCTCGTACCCAACAAATTGATATTCACAGTCGGTCTCAAATTCTCTTGAAAGTCCAACGTAGCAGCTGAGTGGATCACAACGTTGACATTGGCAATCAATGTCTGTCTGTCCTCTGCGCTGAGACCGAGGTTGTTTTCACCGACGTCCCCAGCTATTGGTATCAGCTTCTTGAATATACTTGTTGTTTCTTTTTCTATGAGTTTTTCGAATATCTGAAATAGAGTATGAGATCTGTATGGCACAATGGAATCTTACTAATAATACAAACAAGAAAATATGAAAGAATTAGAATGTATAGGTGTCTGGATGTAAGTTTGTATTTTTTTGTGTAAAAACTACTGAAATAGGATAAAATTTCATTAAAGAATAAATTCTATATTTGATTAATATACGAGATCTTTTTTGCTCTGAATAGAAGTGAATGCAGTTTCAGAAAACAACTATAAAGCCATAAAATTAAATCACCGGCAATAAAAATCTTTTTACAATTATGGTCGTTATCTTTTTTATAACTTGGTCCAATGTATGTGTACCTCCAAATGACTGTACCAAATAAGATAACTTCCTATTTTGTTCGTAATATTTTCAGAATCGGATTTAGCCATTCCTTTATAATTTACTAAGTAATTAGTACTAAGGATTTTTGTACAAAAACTTATATTGCAAGTATAAGGTAAGAATAAAATACTTGCGAGAGTAATCTCACTTTTTAATTTGAATTTTTAACATCCAAAAATTTTTATTCTAAAAACATTTTAAATAATCCCAATAATTGTACACACATTTTAGCATACTAACAGACAGACAGTTTAGTCATGCCATGATATAAAACTTTAAGCAATTGGTTGCAATCATGTCAAACTCAAACTCAAATATTTATTTATTCAAGTAGTTTACATATAACACTTTTGAATCGTCATTGAATACAATGCAAAGTGATTCTACTTCCGGTTCAGAACCTATATCTACCGAGAAGACACCGGTAAGAAACTCAGCAGATCATTTACAGTATCAGTATCTAACTTATTGCTATGTGTAGCTCACTTTGGACCAAGTCATATAGTTTTGGTTTTGATGAGTGATGAAAGAAATCCATCTCCCCATAACCTGTGTGGACCATATAAACTGTACACAGTTGTGACTTTAACTTAACGTAATGCTACAGTACCGCAGAATCAGAGCAATGTATGTGATGTTGTCCAATATTTATTTACAGTCTTGTCAAAGCATGCTCTAGATGTGAAAATTTGTATGGATGTTTTAAAATATCACCCAAAAACTGCTGAAAGGATTTGTATAAAATTTGGGAGATTAATAGAATAAATTATGATTATATGTATCTCCATACGAAATTATTATGATTGACCATTCAATGCTAGGACAATCATAATTTAATCTATAAACAAACAAAATTAAACAATATGTTTACTAGTACTTTTACGAACTAAGGTAAAAATCTTCCAAACTTAAATTGCATTCGTAATAAAAAGCTTGTAGTGTTAAAAATTACGTGGAAACATAAGTGAAAAGACCTTCTTAAAGACTTAACCGGCGGGCATTAAAATGGACACATTTTCAAAGAAAATAATAAAAATGACACTTACAGGTTGCTTGGGGAATTCTTCAAGTCTCTGCGATATCTCTTTGCCCTTTTTCGGCCTCATTAGCAGGTATAACTTGCCCACATCAGGTATAGTTCGGAGAATCTTCTCAATGAGGCATATTCCGACAAAACCTGTCCCTCCGGTGATGAAGAAGTTCTTCCCCGCGTAGAATGAGCGCACTTGGGAGTCGTCAGGCATTTTCGTCTACTGTTTCACTGAAAATCGGGAAGAAATCATTTATATACTTTGATACTTTCCAATGAAACGGAAAGTTCAGTCGTCGACAAAGTTAGTGAAGCTGGGACAAAACGAGACAGCTAGAATCAAAAACTCGTCAATCAGAAAGAGATGACCAATTTTTTTTGTTGCGTCTTTCAAATTGTCAAAATTGTGTCAAAATCATTAATTACACGTCGGAAAGTTACTGTTGTTATGTCAAAATTAAACGTCATGTCCAAGTTCGGCAAAAAACATTATTTATGCTCCACGCGATCCTAAAAACCAAATCTTGAGAACTGTTGAGCGGGAAGAGAATTGTCGGGAAATTGTGTCTTAGCTCTGGTTATATTCAACACAATATGGCAATTACCACAGACATGTGGGCAATTACTAAACACTACAATAGTGTTGATTTGTGTTTTGATATTATGATACAACTAAAGTAATTGAAATCAATGAATGCGTTTAAACTAAACAAACTTTTTTAAAAGATAATGCCTCATTACCTTTGCCTGATTACTAATTTCCAAAAAAACGTTTTATTCTCTTACTCCACCACACGAACTTAGCTTGGTAATAATCATGTTTTATTAGGACAAGTTCGACAGTTAAGTTACTGTATTATTCACTAAGTATAGTTGGGTACGCGTAAAATCATGTTGATCATTACTTTTTGTAAGTAAAATCTTACTTATCAAAGTTGATCGGTCAATGCCAACAGGTTGTCCGTAAATTTTCCTCACACTGCTCTCAGCCTTGTATTGTCCACGAGATAATTACGATAATAGGTAATAAGTTTTTAATGGTAAACTAAGGTAATAGAAAACAATGCGGACTAAGCAAAGGCAACATTTTTAAAGCTTTACTAATAGAATATTTTCAATTTATGTGTGTCAAGTCAGATTTTACTTTTCAGAACAATTAGGTACCTACCTAAATCTAGTCTTATGATTTTAGGTTAGGTACATTATTTAACCGAGGGTCTACTTCCAAAAACGAAACGAACAAACGAAAGGTTTCGTTTTTGAAGACGTAATTAAAAGTTGGCGAATTGAAAAATTGTTTTTGCTTTGAGTAAGGCTCCTTGGGGATTTGCTACATTATTAGCAGGGGTTAGGGTTCAAGGTAAGGGCGACAAGCCCAGTAACAGATTTACTATGCAGTACCTGTCGCCTTTAAGCTAGGACCTCATTACCACTTAACATCAGGTGGTAAAAAAAAACTTTTAATATTAGGTACCTACCTAAGTCTTTTTTTTAATTTACATGCACACACAGGTACAATTTTTAAGAAGTTTTTACGAAAGTGACGTAAATGCAAAACAGGTGACTCGGGACGGTGTGTTGCAAATTTAGCCCCAAACAAATATAACTTTGTTGCGGTGTAGATATGAATCATAGTCAATTTTATTTATTCGTCATTGCAAAAATATGTTTTCATTGTATCTTTAAAATCTAATTGATAGACCTTATAATTAGAGTACCTATTTGTTATTTTACCGTGTCATCATTAACTATATAGGTCTCTTTTTACACACTATTTTGTCGCTACTATAGGTTAGTTAAACGTTAAACTATTAAACTATGTAGCCGCCTATGTGTTTCTACAAAAAACGATAAAATATTAAGTTTTACGATCTACTTAATTAGTTTAATGGTACACATTTTTTTAGTAACAGCTCTCTTATCTACCTAAATGCACTAAAACTAGATAAGTATCTAGTTCTGTGACAGTTATGAGTTTCAAGTTTTCCCACGCGCTGTCATGAGATTAGAAGGTGAAATGTGAAAAAAAAACGACAAAAAATACTGTAGGTGTGTAAAACTTCAAGAGATGAGTGTCAAATGCGTGTGAGAGAGAGTTATAGTGTAAAAGAAACCCAATGATAGCTGTTCTAATTTGATTCAATTGGTAAATAATTAGATTTAAAAAGTGCATCGGCAGAATTACAGGCGTAAATATATGTGTATAAAACGGATTTGGATGAAATTTGGTAGAAAGAAAGATGAGATCATGATTTAACATAGAGCAGAACTTTTATTTATTTAAGGACAGCTAACAAGACATACACCAATAAATACGAAAATCCATTTAATCCGAAATAAAGCGGGCGAAGCGTTGGGCAGCAGTTAGTAAAAAAAATCGACCCTTAACAAAAAACCTACCTACTAACTTATTCGTCCTTCCCAAGACTGCGGCTTAAATAGCTGACCATACTTATTTACATGTACACAAACAACTAGTGTTGTAAAAGAACTAAGTATTTTACTCCTCATTTTGCGGCTGAGTTCTTTTTGCAGAACTCACGACTAATTTGTCTTCCGAGTCTTGAGTTCTTTTAAGTCTTTTTAGTTGTTTTAGTCCTATTAATGAAATATTTGAGTCATAGGATTTATTCTAAGTCCTTTGAGCTTTGAGTCCTATGATGAGTTATACAGTTATACAGCAGGATTGAAGTCCAATCAAAAGGACTTGGGTCATGAAGCCTCAGAGATCTTTGATTCGTAATCTTTATAATAAAACAAAATATCTACACTAATGTTATAAAGAGGAAAGAGTAGGCTCAAAAAGTACTAGGCCGATTTAAAAAATTCTTTCACTAATAGAATGCTACATTCTTCCAATTTGACATAGGCTACAAAATTAGGGATCATTGGTAAATTTTGAAAAATTTCAACAGAAAAGCGGGAAAAATTCTCTAAGGCGAAACGAAGTTCGCCGGGACCGCTAGTCATTTATGTCAATAAAAAATCACTCCCGAACTTTTTAATAAATCTTTAAAAACGAAACCTTTCGCTTGTTTTGGGGAGTACTTAGATGTATTTTGACTTTGAGTCTTCAAAAGGACTCTAGGGGCCTACTCCCATAAACGAAATATGTCGGATCCGACAACGGATTGCAATTTTTAATCCTCATAATCATAAAGCAATCACTTCGAATGCAAATTAAGCGTTTTCAAAAAACAAAATTGTATTTATGCAAATCAAAAACCACGTCTTCATTCCTAAACTTTTGAATAATCTTCAAAAACGAAACCTTTCGTTTGTTCGTTTCGTTTTTGAGAGTACCCCTCCTAGTCTTAATATGAGGACTAAAAGCCTCGGTTCTTTTACAACACTACAAACAACCTGTATACCGTGTGACGTACTTATCAACATATGTATAGTAGAACAAGTCCGCAGTTTTATTTGATCATTCAATTAACTTGTTGTAACTAGTTAGTGACGTATTTTATAGCATGCTAATGTTGCTATTCCGGTCTTGTGTCGATGAAAATGAGGTCATTTTTTATTCTTTAAGGCATATTTTGTATTAAAATTGAAAGTTATTAGAACCTCGAGGGTCAATAATTCAATTATTCAGTAAAACTAACAAAATAATTAAATTGAAAACCCAATTTGGACGACTTTGGTGGCGTAGTGGCTAAGGTCAAAGCGCAAAAGGTTCCGGGTTCGATTCCCGGATAGGTCAATTCGGAAAAATAACTTTTCTAAATTGACTTGGGTCTGGGTGTGCTGGGATGACGCCCCCAGTTAGTATCCGTCGTCTCGTGCTCATAGTACAAGGGGAAACCTTAGTTAGTGCTAAGCCAGGTGATTGGTTTTTTTTTATATTGCACTTCAAGATTGACCTCATCCCACCTGGTGTTAAGTGGTAATGAGGTCCTAGCTTAAGGGTGACAAGTACAGCATAATAAATCTGTTACTGGACTTGTCGCCCTTACCTTGAAGGCTTGACCCCTGCTACTAACGTAGCACCCCCCAGGAGCTCTGGAAACCTTACTCACACGCAGGAACACAACAACACAGAAGTGATTGTTATTTGGCTGCGGTCTTCTGTTTTTTTTTTCCTAAAGGACATGTGATGATGGCCGCAGATGGCCTTTTCATCTTTACCGAGCTTGCGGGGGAGCGGAAGGCTCTCACCCCTAATAAGTTAAACAACTGCCAGAGGGCGTTCCATAGCGGAACTCGAACCTCGGCTCGGGCCGTTGTTGAGAGTAATAACTATTCTAAGTTTTTTGGGGACAGACAAGACTCGTCACGTTTCGAGATTCTTAAAAGGTACCTACTACTAGTGGGGATCGCGTCGCGGGCCCTCGTCGGCGAGGGCGGGATATCGGTTTGTTGTGTTATTATGGCGCGAGCTGTTCAGCCACACCGGCCACGGCGGCCGTTGTGGGTTTAAGGGCTAATTTGGAATTGGGCCAACTTTGCAACCCTCCATTGTGGGGCTAAAATGGGGCCCGGATTTCCCAACGTAGGGAAATCGTTAGGTGCCGGAGGGGCAGGACGGGTGGTTGGCCACGGACGGGTCACCGCGCCCGGAGCCGCCGCACGGTCTTCTGTAAGGTGGAGGTATTTCACCAGACGGGCTGCTCCAGTTCGAGCGATAAATCGCTATGCCCTACCTCTGTTCTTGGTGTGATTATCTGGCGCATTTATTTAAACGTTAAGGAAAAGTTGTAATATTTGAGGTCAAAATCAGAACAGAACGACGAAAACTTAGATGTCAAATTACAAGTGGGAGTTAATTCGAAAGGATAAGTGTCAAAAACAGTGTTCGGAGGGAATTGAATACGACGGATTCAATCACCGTACCTAAAAGGTAAGCGGGTCGGACTTTTGCGTCGCCTATCTCGAAGTCCCGGGTTCAATTCCCGCTCGGGTCAATATGGAGAACGAACTTTTTCATATTCGCTCAGGTCTGTTTGTTGCTGTATCGTCGTTATTTCACAATTCTGTAACACAACTGCTTTAGTTTTTAACATACATAGAATCGGAACAATGTTGTGATATTGTGTCATTTCTTTACTAGCTACATGCCGCGGCTTCATCCGCGTATAATCCCTTCTTTTTCCACTCATTCTAGAAAGTTTATTTTATTTACTGATTATTGAAGGAGTTAAGTTTTAAAGGTAATGGCGACAAGTCCAGTAACAGATTTATTATCCTGTACATGCCGCCCATAAGCTAGGACCTCATTACCACTTAACGTCAGGTGGGATGACGTCAATATTGAAGTGTAATATAAAAAAATATATATCTTCGCCCCTATTAGTCGCAGCATTATTTTATGTAGCTTACAGCCTTCCTCGATAAATAGAACTAACCCACAGAAAATAATATTTCAATTCTAACAAGTAGATTCAGAGATTTGCGTGTTCAAACAAACAAAATCTTCAGTTTAATTTTTTTTTTATATTACACTTCAAGATTGACCTCATCCCACCTGATGTTAAGTGGTAATGAGGTCCTAGCTTAGGTAAGTGCGATAAGTACAGCATAATAAATCTGTTACTGAACTTGTCGCCCTTACTTTGAAGGCTTGACCCCTGCTACTAATGTCGCACCCCGCAGGAGCTCTGGAAACCTTACTCACACGCAGGAACACAACAATACAGTAGTGATTGTTATTTGGCTGCAGTCTTTTTTCACCAGTCGGGCTGCTCCAGTTCGAGCGATAAATCACTATGCCTACCTCTCAAATAAATTTATTAGTATAGATGTATTTAAACCTCTCACTTAGTTGTACTTAGTAAATACATACTCATTTTGTATGTTTAAATAAACTATTCATTTAAAAACAATGTATTCGAACAATCGATTGCGTGTAAGCTAGATTAAAAGTAGGTAGTATCTACTTAACCTACGTTATAATTTATGCTAAATTACTAACATGTACTAATTAATTTAAAACGAATTAATACATTGTATTCTAAAATAATTGAGAAAGAAGATACTTACCAATTGTCTTGTCGAATAATAAGTTGGCGTCATGTAAGGATTTCGTTATTTTCAGATAATGTTATTTGGTGTTGAATTTATAATCTTTCTGTTTAAATATAAGTAAGTATAATATTTAAACTTGTAATGAAATTGTATTTTTCGAATTCTTCAAATAAAATATTTTTGTATTTGTAAAGGAGATTTTTTTAAGTTTTTGGGTAAATTAGGGGTCTACTCTGGCAATATAGATTAATAACCGTTTCAACGGTAACAACATTGCATCAGGAAGATTTTTAGAGATAATTTCACCTACCTAGATATATCCATTATTAGACGATACATACATTATGAAACCCAGGTCATTGATCTCGAGCTAAATTTAGCTTGCGCACCGTTTGATAGGCAGTTTTGATTCACTTTCTAGCCTTATGCGGTTATTGGCCGGAACTGGACAAAATGGAGGCTTCACTTCACACATCAAATGAAAGATGGCGGTAGGTAAGCGGAAGAAATTTGAGGTTACCATGGCAACGGAAAATTTTTGAGGTTCGGTAAAATTTAATTTCGTTTTTTTTTGTCAAATAATAGTATCAATAAAATCAATCAAACAACAATTAAATTATAATTAAAATCAGAATCAAACATTATAAATGATTTAAAATAAAAAAAAACATGTCAATAATTAAAAAATAACTGATAACTGAATCGGTCTTTTCTAAAATGGATCTTATTTTAAAAATGTTTCCTATAAGGGAAATTAAAAGAGGATATAACATATAACTGGGGGTCTACTAACAAAAACTAAATATGTCGAATAGCAATTTTAAATCGTCCTAATCGTCACTAACTCACTTCAAATGCGACTAAAGTGTTTAAAAAAACAAAATATTATTTACGCAAATCCTAAGTTTTAACTCCGGAACTTTTGATTATCCTGCAAAAATGGAAATCGGAACAGTGGTTTAGGTGTGAAAGCCGGACAGATAGACAGACAGACAGAGTTACTTTCGCATTTATTATAATTAAGAGAGGTAGGGCATAGCGATTTATCGCTCGAACTGGAGCAGCCCGATTGGTGAAATACCTTACAGAAGAACGCAGCCAAATAACAATCACTTCTGTGTTATTGTATTCCTGCATGTGAGTAAGGTTTCCAGAGCTCTTGGGGGATGCTACATTAGTAGCAGGGGTCAAGCCTTCAAGGTAAGGACGACACATCCATATTTATTATGCTGTACATGTCGCCGTTAAGCTAGGACCTCATTACTTAACATCAGGTGGGATGAGGTCAATCTTGAAGTGTAGGGGTGGTGGCGCTATGTGGCGGGTCGTTACATTCCCTAAAATATGGTTGAGTGAAGCGATGGCTGGCACATACGTCATGCTTGTGAACAGGTGCCACCTTTGGGGACTGGTCTGCTCCAGCTTACCTCTCGAAAGTAAAAACTTACTTGAGTACTTATTTGTTTCATCACTCATCAAAACCAAAACTATATGACTTGGTCCTAAGTGAGCTACACACAGCAATAAGTTAGATACTGATACTGTAAATGATGTCTTCTCGGTAGATATAGGTTCCGAACCGGAAGTAGAATCACTTTGCATTGTATTCAATGACGATTCAAAAGTGTTATATGTAACCTACTTGAATAAAGAAATATTTGAGTTTGAGTTTGAGTAGTGTAGGGTATAATCCAGTCTCTATTCATAGCTTATGCCGTTTATAATGATGTAAACGCCACACGTATGGTCGTCCGTAACACATATAAGTTAGGGAAGTGAAAGTGTCATATGCTACACTGGTCAAGAGAGTGTGGTAGGATCGTAAAACCATAATTTTTTTACTTTGTATCGCCCTTGTATCGAGGGCATAAGAGCTATAATCGAACTGTAAATGTTTAAGTTGATGTGCTCTGTGATAAGTGCATAATTGACCACACTCGATTTGTACCTACTTACTTCGCCATTGAAGAGGTTGTACTGTTATAACGAGGTACTCTTACGACACGTGTGATTGGTCAAATACAGACTCTAAATATCTATATTCTATATGCCACGGTGAACGTTGTACAAAATTTGTAACCTTTTAAACCTTCCCTGGTACTCCACAATTATTTCAAAACCAACATTAGCCAAATCGTTCTAGCTGTTGTCGAGTTTAAGCGAGACTCGCGAACAGCGATTCATTTTTATATTATTTTATATAAAACTAGCTGTGCCCGCGACTTCATTCGCGTGGACTACATCCTTTCATGGTCGGTTTTACCCCTATCTCCCCTTATATTCGAAACAAAAAGTAGTCTATATTTTAATAGAGCTATATTTGTGACAAATTTCATATCTCTAACTTAAAAAATAAACATTTTCCCATATAAACTTTCAAAGGTGGCATTACCCCCTATGTCCGTTCTTGAGGTTCAACGTATACCTATGCCAAATGTCATCAAAATCGGTTGACAGGTTTAAGCGGGAAAGCGTAACAGACAGACAGACAGAGTTACTTTCGCATTTATAATATTAGTAGGGATTAGTCTCGCTAAAACTCGACAACGGCTGGCCCGATTTGGCTAATGTTGGTTTTGAAATGATTGTGGAGGTCCAACGAAGGTTTAAAACGTTAGAGAATGTGGAAAATGGGCTTTACGACGTTCGCCGGGACAGTTAGTATAAGTATACATAAAATAAATTGGAACGTAGGTATGTCTTGGTGAAATATTTTTTCCGCTCAAATCTTATCTTATCTAGTAAAGAATTTAACTGGGCTTTAAGGCCGCCTTTTTGCACTTTGTATATGCTTTATATAAACTTTTATAAATATAAATGGTCGTTATACCTTAGTCCAGCTTCATTTGTAATGAAAGCTATGAGTTTTTTCTTCAGGATCTTCCTAGAAATTATTATTTCCTAAGCCAGACATAGCCTCATATTTCGTTTACGACGATTCATTTATGTTGTAATTAGGTACATGAATAAAATATTACGACTTTCTATTATGAATTAGGTAATCCTATAAATGGCTAGCACAACTTAGGTAGGCTCTGTCTAAAATGTTTTATTTAAACATTATTTTAATTCAATAAGGCTCGACAGTTTCTAGTGTTTCAAGCCAGATAATTCAAATATTTTGAAAATTTAAAGGATTAAAAATTTGAGGGATGCTTTTTGAAGCAATTTACACTTAAGTAAGTAGATACTTAGAATATATATTCCATCAAACATGGCTGCTTAGCTATGGTTACCTACTGGAATATACTATGTTGCCGGCGGCGCTGTGGAAGTAAAGGCTGAGCCGATTTCCCACAGCGCCGCCACTTAGGCGATGAGGGTCCAACCGGGGGGTTTTAGTGGGTAGTCCGAGGAAGGTAGGAAGGTGGGAGTCCCACACACGCCGTCCCCCTCCCTCGGGGTGGCGGTACGGTGCATAAAGCATTTTCCCCCGTAAAGAAAAAACAGAAAAAAAATATGGAATAAACTATGTTGTATGTTACACTCCCGATTTATTTACCTTTAAAAAAGTAAAATCTAAATTTTCATCCAATCGGAAGCTACGATGCTAAAAACAGACACACAGGCAAACAGACACAAACTTTAGAGCAAGTAGACGTTTATTATAATTGTTTGTCTGCTGACATAAAAATCTAGATATATTTCTTTTATTACACGACCAAATTCATGGTAATCTTGCATCGAAAAATTCAATAACTTTATACATTATACCACGGTCTGTAGTCAGTCCCGAGCGAATGATTTTAAAATTAAATAGTACCTACAAAATAAACAAAGACTTATCTTATTTGAAATAAAATGTAATTATTATTCTAACATTATAATTTATGTAATAATTCTCGATTCTAGCTCCAACATTTATTTGCATACAGAATTAAACTAGTTATTTGTATGAGAAATAAAACTGCTGAGAAAAACTTGAATATTTTAGCAATTCAATTTGATTTGTAAATAAACACGTGGTTTCCATGGCATTGGTCTTTGCTGCTTTTTGCGTATAAGTATTTGAAATAGCCAAAAATAATCAATGAAATTAAATAATTAGACGACCTCGGTGGCGCAGTGGCTAAGGTAGGCGGCCAAAGCGCGAAAGGTCCCGGGTTCGATTCCCGGTCAGGTCAATTTGGAAAACGTACTTTTCTAAATTGATTTGGGTCTGGTTGTGCTGTGATGACGCTCCCAGTTAGTATACGTCGTTTGGTACTCATAGTACAAGGGAAAACCTTAGTTTGAGACCAGGTGATTGGTGTGGTTGTCTGGCGCATTTATTTATTTTATTATTAAATTGTTAAACCTATTTCAGTAGACACAAAAAGGCAGTTTTTAAGATTTTGAAGTGGAATTTGTTAAACATTATGTGTGATACTTAAATACAAAAGGGTAACAAATAAGAAAAAGAGAATATCGTTTTATTGTAAAAAATATAGATACCCAAGATTATCATTGGGTATCATATTTGCAATAAAACGTGTTTCGTTCTTTTTTTTATTTGTGGCCCTTTTGTAATCAAGGAGCGACGTATTTTATATCCCAAAAACAAAACGAACAAACAAAAGCTTTCGTTTTTGAAGATTAATCAAAAGTTTGCGAATTAACACGTGGTTTTTAATTTGTATAAATAAACTAGCGGTCCCCGTGAACTCCGTTTCGCCTTAGAGGATTTTCCCGCTTGTCTGTTGAAATGTTTCATGAATTTTCTTTGCTATAAACCTCCTTGAGCCCGAGACCTTTCCAACGAATACAAAACCGTGGAAATCGGTTCGTGCGTTCTGGAGTTATAGCGTCAGGAAGGAAAACCCGACTTATTATTTTACTAGCTGATATAAGTAGGGATAGTAGATTTGGTTTTTTGATTACGCTTTATTCGTTTTCGAAGTGAGTTGGTTGCGATTTTAAAACCAGAGAGGAAGAGAGATATTTTTTCCAAAGCAATAAGACTTATATACGTTTTATTAAATAAGGGGTGCCCCCTTATTTAAACCTCAAACTCTATTTTTTTTCTTCAAATCCATACTTGTGAGGCATCTATGGATAGGTCTTGAAAATTATATTTATTTATTTAACTTTGAAAGTAAAGTATAGTATAGGTTACCATAGACAAAATAAAATTATACGAAACAGTTATTAGGTGCCTGCCTCAGCTTAAGATTAAGTTAAATTCTCAATACAACGGACAAAGTAAATGTTGAAACCAGTTAAAACTGTGACGTCAAAGTAAGTCAACATTTGTAAATACATAATAAGCATGTATTCGAGATGGCAAAGGATTGCAATGTTTTAAGGCTTTACAAATAGTACTTAACCTAAATACAGTATGTAGTAATAGGTGATAAGTCTATTTATTATTTAATTTTTAACACTATTGGCCTGCCGCGGATTTGCACGCGCATTATCCCTGTTTTTCACATTTTCCACTTATTCTTTGCTACTATTGGTTGCAGCTTGGTGGTATACTCGTATATATATATAAAAAAAATAATTAAAAACTTATTACCTATAAGGAGAAATACGTTGAACATGAGAGTAAGTAATATTTATAAATTAATAAATAAATATTTGACAACATCACATACATTTCTCTGATTCTGTGGTAAATAGCTAAAGCACTTATGTTACAGAAATCGGAAACAAAGACGGTACCACAACACCCATACTGAATCGAACCCGGGACCTCAGAGATAGCGCGACGCCAAAGTCCGGCCCGGTCGCCTCTCGGCTATGTTTATCTAAAAACTAGCGGTCCCGGCGACCTTTGTTCCACCTTAGAGGCAAGAAATGACTTAAAGAAAAGCCAAAGGGAATTTATCAAAAAAATATCTTATGTCCTTCTCCTGGTTCTGAACTACCTCCCCACCAATTTTCAGCCAAATCTGTTCTGCCATTCTTGAGTTATAAATAGTGTAACTAGAACGACTTTCTTTTATATATTATATAGATTAATTTAAGTAGATTTGAATAATTAATTCTTAGGCTCGTCAAATCTGTATGTATCCTAGCCTCAACATCTCGAGTGGTTTAATGACACCTTTTAAGCAGCGAAGATAAGCTGTTTTCGTAAATATTTCCATAGAAACTTGTTTGTTGGGTTCATTCGTCGAGTCCAAGAAAATCTCTTTAGTGCAATGTATACGTACATATAAAGTTATTGCTTCTGTTTTTTTATTCATTCTCAACTCAAATATTTCTTTATTCAAGTAGGTTACATATAACACTTTGGCAATGAAGCTTAATTTGTGAGGTTCATGTCATTTTACAGCATATATTTCGACCGAAGTTACGCTTTACCGAACATCGTTTCACCGAATAAGAACTACGTATTTTTTTTTGAAGAAACGAAAAAGTTTCTTCTTTTTTATATTACACTTCAAGATTGACCTCACCCCACCTGATGTTAAGTGGTGATGAGGTCCTAGCTTAAGCTACTTGTCACTAGCTACACTTGTCGCCCTTAAGGGCATATAATAAATTTGTTACTGGATGTGTCGTTCCTACCTTGAAGGCTTGACCCCTGCTACTAATGTAGCACGCCCTAGGAGCTCTGGAAACCTTACTCACACGCAATGAACTATCAAGTTATAAAAAAAAAATATAAGAGTAAAAAGTGTTTAATATTGGTATTTCATTCCCTTTCAAGATTTTCGTTGAAAATATTCTAAGTCCCAGATGCCTGCATTTCATAGCCACTTTTTCTGCAAAACTATACATCCTAGAAAAAAATTTAACAGAATAAAAAGTGTTTAATTTTTGCTGCTTTACACAATTACATACTAACAAATATTTGCTAATTGCGCATTTTTCAAAGTGTGGGACCCCCTTTGCGCCACCCTAACCGAGCGCCTAATAACAATCACTTCTGTGTTGTTATGTTTCGCAGGAAGCGTGTGAGTTAGGTTTACAGAGCTCCTGGGGGGTGCTACATGAGTAGCAGGGGTCAAGCCTTCTAGGTAATGACGACAAGTCCACTAACAGCTGTATTATGCTTATATTTGACGCCTTTAACCTCATCACCATTTAACATCAGGTGGGATGAGGTCAATCTTAAAGTGCAATATAAAAAAGAAGGAACTTTTTTGTTTCTTAAAAAAAAATATGAAGTTCTACAATTCGGTGAAACGATGTTCGATAAAGCGTAATTTTATTATGCTGTACTTGTCGCCCTTAAGCTAGGACCTCATTACCACTTCCAGGGGGGGAGGTGTACCCCTACCTGGCGCGTCCCCCGGTGGCGGATAGGGGAAGCCGTCGGCCGCCGCCCGGAGGGTACTCCCGCTTACAGGGATGCCCTGCGGACGGCGGCCGGGGGTCGGAGCGTAGCTCCCGCGGACCAAACGCATTGGGGGGGTTGGGGTAGGTGGGTTGGGGAATGGGGAATGGGGGGGTGGGGAATACCGTCTTCTGCTGCGCTTCTCGGTTTTTGAGAAGCGCAGTGGAGGGCGAGGCGTCAAATTGGGGGGGGAGCTCGCCCGTAAACGAGCACGTGTTGAAAATTATGGCTTCGAGAAAGACACTAAATATCCCTCAGGAGGGTACCGCCCGAAAGGGCGGAGAATCCCTCGGTGTCGCTTCCTCGGGGGCTTCGGCCTCGGAGGAAGCGACATCTCAGCCCCGCCGTACTCTGGGGGGGGGGCACTCAAGCCACGGGACCCCTTGCGGGCCCCTTAGCAACGACTCTCGCTATCGCAAAACGGTACTCGGATGACATCACGGTGAATATCGCTGTGGTTGATTCCGACGATGATGCTTCTGAATTGGAAATGTCGGTGTCGGAGGGGGAGGTCTCCCGGAAGCCTAGGCGCTCTCAACGCCTTAGCGACCGGTCCCGAACGGGCAGCAGCCTGTCCGAGACTTCGGGTGGTGAGATGGGTTCTCCAGTGGGGCGTAAGCGCCCGAGCTCTGAAGTCTCAGTCGGCTCGGAGGGGCAACCTAGTGGTGGCACAATAGCCGCCAAGAGAAAGCCCGGAAACGAGCCGAAGAGGGGAAGAGGACGCCCACCAACCCATGGGCAGTACGTCGGCCAAGCCGAAACCAGGCGGGAATTAAAAATCGCCATCAAGGCGGCCGACGAGGAGAAGGTGCGGCAGGCTCAGGAGATCGAGCTGAGCCGCCAAGAATTTCACCTCCGGTGTGTAGGCGGACGACTGTCCCGGATTGAAGGTACCGACTCGGAGATGGAGCCGGAAGACCGCCCATCGTACCTTCTCCGGGACATGATGAAAGGTTCCGTTGAGGTAGTCAAGAAGGTCGCATTGAACTCTGGCAACCTCAAGGGAACCTTTGTGAAGGCCCTGAAGACTGTGGCCCAGGAGTGGGAGAGAACAGCTGAGCTGCTGTACTCCAGGGCCACCACCACGGAGACAAGGCTCCTGGAAGAGGACACGAGGAGGGCGAAAGCCGAAAATAAACGGCTCCGCGAGGAAGTGGCGCGGCAGGCCAACGAATTAAGGGAGGTCCGCGCCCAAGTCGCCCGGCTGGAGCTCAGGCTAGAGGAGCCTAGAGCCGCACCCGGAACTGGAGTAGGGGGGGACGTAGTTGCCCTTCTCAACGCCCGCTTTGCGGCGTTGGAGAAACGGCTCCCCCCGGCCAACACATCAATGGCCAGTGAAGGACCCATGCCCTCGACAAGAGCACAGCCAGCCCCGAAGCTGCAAGAGAAGACCGGACCAACCGGAACGGACACTGGACCAGCCCCACGGGCTCCGGCGCGCAGTGCAATAACTGCAGCGCGACAGCCCGATGCTCCAGCGTCCAAGAGCAGACGGTCACGGAAGGCTAACCCACCAGCGCAGCCCCCCAAAGAGCCACGTCCCCTTCCACCTCCCCCCGCGTCCATGGACGCCGGTTGGTCGACGGTGGTCAGAAGGGGCAAGAGGAGTTCCGCAAAGCAGACACAGGCCCCTGCAGCGACACAGCCGACGCCCACCAGAGGGCCAAAGAAGAAGACGCCGAAGAAACCAAGGCTCCGCCCCGCCCAGACGGCGGCGGTAACAATTACGTTGCTGCCAGACGCCGTGAAGCGGGGCGCGACCTACAAAGACGTCCTCTCCAGAGCCAGGGAACAAATCTCCCTGGCAGACCTGGGGATAGAGGGGCTCGCAGTTCGGCGAGCTATCACAGGGGGGACCGTACTGGAGTTGAGCGGCTCTGAGGAAGAAAGCCGCTCGAAGGCGGACCAATTAGCGGCGAAACTGAGAGATGTCGTTTCGGCGGTCGACGTGACAATTTCCCGGCCCGAGAGATGCGCGGAATTGCGCATCTCTCAAATGGACGAGTCAGTCACCGCCGAAGAAGTTGCTGCAGCGGTAGCGAAAACGGGGGGTTGCTCGAGGGAATCGGTCAGGTTTGGTCCAATTCGTCGGGCGGGAAGAGGGGCAAGAGCATGCTGGGTGCGCTGCCCGATAATGGCGGCGAAAAAGCTGGTAGAAGTGGGCCGGCTTCTAGTGGGGTGGTCGGTGGCACGAGAGACGCTGCTCGAATCCAGAGACCTCCGCTGCTTCCGGTGCCTCGAAAAGGGGCACGTAAGGTTGCAGTGTAGGTCGGAGGTAGATCGCAGCGCACAGTGCTACCGATGTGGTGGGGTAGGCCACCTTGCCCGCGAGTGCGAACAAGAGCCGCACTGCACCATATGCAGTGCGGCCGGCAAGAGGGCCAACCACGCCACAGGGGGGAGAGCATGCAAGGCGCAGAAGAAGAGCCGAAGACCTGCCGCCGGTTCCAAGCCGGCCGCCCCAGACGCCGAAATGGCGGGGGCATAGGCCCAAGTGGCCGAGAGTCCGAAGGCGCCAGAAACGGGGAAGTTCTGGCGCCGATCGATGAGTCCGGGGCATGCTGGGTGGTCCGGCATGCCCTGTGGTGCGGCAACACCAACAGCCGCACCGGGACGAGCTGCGCTCGCTAGCGCAGCACTTGCGCGTAGGGGGGGCTGTGTCGAATCGCTAACGCGCATCCCGGCCCCCCCCACCATTGCGCAGAGTAGGACCACCCGGGAGGTTTTAGTCGGTGCAAGTCCGACACACCACCCTCTATCTCCCCGTGATAGAGGGTGACGGTGCGAAGGCAAAAGGACCTCATTACCACTTAACATCAGGTGGGATGGGTCTATACACTTTGGAGACCTTATGCCGTCCGCATAAGGTCTAATATCACAGTGCAAGTGTTTACCTTGACAAGCGTACCATAGTTACTTAATAATTATCATGCTCTTGAGATGTGATGTTGTTTAATGTTTGTTTATTTATTACTTAACTTGAAATCCGCCTGGTGTCGCACGTTTACCAATTTTGGGGACTGATTTTTCATCTATCAAATTGGTTGTTAAAACTCAAACTCTTTAATTGTTTGACGTCACTAATCTCAAGCACAACTGGGGGTCTACTCCCAAAAACGAATCGAACAAACGAAAAGTTTCGTCTATGAAGGTAGGTATATCATAAGTTCGGGAGATGAAACGTCGTTTTGATTTGCATATATAATATTTTGTTTTATGTGAACGCTTAGTGTGCATTTCCTAATCGAAGTGAATTGGTTGCGGCAATACGAATTAAAAATTAATTTCCGTTGTCGGATCCGATATATTTTGTTTTTTAGAGTAGACCCCCTAAGTTCCTTTTTCTTTCCCTGTTCTCCGTAAAAGTCATATCTACACTAGCTAGCTAGCTTAATATTATAAAGAGGAAAGATTTATACCAATTTTTGTATGTTTGTAATGAATAGGCTCAAAAAGTACTGGGCCGATTTAAAACATTATTTCACCAATAGAATGCTATATTCTTCCAATTTGACATAGGCTACAAAATTAGGGATCCTTGATAAAATTTGAACAATGTAACCGAAGGTGTAGAAAAATGAGTCTTAAAATGTCTTTCGTCGAATGCGCGGGAAAATCCTCTAAGGCGAAACGAAGTTCGCCGGGACCGCTAGTCTAGTCATAAGAAGATTTTTATATCTCACTAGCTGTGCCCGCGACTTCGTTCGCGTGGACTACATCCTTTCATGGTCGGTTTTACCCGTTTCTCCCCTAATATTTGAAACAAAAAGTAGTCTATATTTTAATCCAAGTTTCGAGCTACATTTGTGCTAAATTTCATATCTCTAACTTCAAAAATAAACATTTTTCCATATTAACTTTCAAAGGTAGTATGACCCCCATCCCCCCCTTATTTTCTTATAAAAAGGAGCCTATGTCCGTTCTTGAGATTCAACGTATACCAAATTTCATCAAAATCCATTCAGCCGTTTAGGCGTGAAAGAGTAAAGACAGACAGACAGAGTTACTTTCGCATTTATAATATTAGTATGGATAGTCGCAACCATATCACATGAACTAAGCGTTTTCATAAAACAAAATATTATTATTCAAAAACCACGTTTCAATTCGCAAACTTTTGATAAATCTTCAAATACGTAACCTTTCGTTTGTTCGTTTCGTTTTAGGAGTAGACCCCTCAGAGTAGTTGCAGAAGTAAAAAACAAACTGAAGGAGACATACGTTTTGACTAAACAGAAATAACAATAGAAATGAGAGATTAAGAGCATTATAAAAACTATAAAAAATTATATCTGAATACTACTCACAATCTTTCACTGTCCAGTCCATACGCTTATGGAACTCCCTTCCTTTATCTATCAGGGAATCTGAGTCCCTTCCCATTTTCAAATCAAGAGTAAAATCTTACTTTCTTTCTCTTAACTAAACGCGAACTTCTTAATCAGAGTGTTTAAATAAAGCTTAGCATTTGTTGGTATTTAATCTGATTTCATATGTTTTTTCTATATGTTTGTTTAAACCGTAAATACTTTATGGATTTGTATATATTTATTGATATATATTTATGAATGATTTTTTTATTTATTTGTGTTATTTTCTTTTTATGATTTTTTTTTTGTATTTATTATATTATGTTATTTATATTTCCTGTTATTTTTTTTTTCTCAATAAATGTTTTGCAGGGCCGCACCCGTTTCTCGATATCTACTATTTCCTCTACCTAAAGGTTGTCTGAAAGAGATAGCTTTCTAGCAATAAGACCGCCTAAATTGTACTTAATTATGTCTGTAAAACCAATTTCTGTAAATTTTTCTGTGCAACAAAGAGTATCTATCTATCTATAAAAAGGCTCCTACAAAGAAGTCGTAACAGGAACCATAATTTTGATAATTATTTCAGCCTCTATCAGACTATGATGAATGATCATTGAATTGCAGACGAAGGTTTTACCATCATATGTCTACAGCATTATATAAAGCTTAAGATGACCGTGCATTTGAACAAAACGCTTATTACAGTAATTTTCCTAACCGTATCACGGAACCAGCTCAAATAACGCAAAAACTATAAAAAAAGAACACAGAGCTACTCCACGTGACGCAAAACAAAATTAAAAGCAAACTTGACTTACCAGTTTCGAAAAATGACGCACAAGAATCGGCACGGTATGAACAAATAATAGCGTTAACTTTAAGCACGTACTTACTCGCCGGCTGTGCGGACGAAACTAACAAATGAACGTACAGAATAGGTAAGAACGGCGAAACCACATAAGGCTTAAGGCTACTTTGTACTGAGCACAGCACTTATAATTGAGGGCGTAAGAACTATAATTGAAGTGCAAGTTTGTACCTTGATGTACTCACTGTAGGCTCTCACGCAGCTAATTAAGTAGCCGATAGTGTTGTCGTCAATTCGATTGTATATCGATTATGCAAAAGGGGCCCAATTAATCTAACAATTGATATGACAATCGATAGTATCGATAATATCGATGTAATCTATTAAATCTATACCTATCTTTATTAGATATAATCGATTATAATGCGTAGTCAAATACAATATAATCGATAATATCGATATCAAGTTTTCAAGCGATATAATCGATTATTAACAATTATTAGATTATAATTGATTATATTAGACAACACCATCGATTATATCGATGATATCGATACTATTGATTGTTATATCGTGTCGTATAATCGATAATCGATTATCCGGCACCACTAGTAGCCGATTCAAGTTAGCTTGGTCACGGTAGTTTTATGCAAGCCATTTTGCGGATTCGACTCAGATAACTCGGAACTTATTTTAAAGAAACAAATAAAATTTAAATTAGCACTAAGATGTTCCAGAGCAGGCGCACATCATAAACTTACTTTTTCTGTACACTTTTGTAAAACGAACTATAGAAAAAATTGCTTTGTAATAAGATCATGTAATAAATATAAACCTACTTACAGCGGCATCGACATATTTCATAATAAAATGGCGCGTTTTCGCCGCCTGTAGATTTGTTATTTTGGCTTGTTCAAACACACATTCATTTTTTCTGTTTGATATGATTTAATTAGGATTCTGAATCACAACAGTATTTTTGTTTTATATTTTGGATTCCCTTGGTACGAGTTTCTCAATCAACATTTAAATTGTATAAGCTTGTAGTGGAAACTTATTAGGCTAGTGAGTTAGTTCTTAACATAATATATGTATATTTTTTAAGTATTAGCTTATGCTGTTTGTTTCCTTAATAAAGAAAATAAAATAAAAATAAAACTGTAACTGCTGCATCTTCGGTTCCGATTTCGGCTCCGAAACTTTTGAATCAGATGTCGAAGTGGGTCGAATAGCGATGGTGGCCTCTGTGGGCACCTCTTTTTTGAACTATTTTATGTATTTTGCACTTTTCATTTTCCTTTTAAGGGGCCATCCATAAAGTACGTCACACTAATTTCATGAGTTTTTGAGCCTCCCCCCCCACTACTTGTCACAGGTGGTCACATTTCTGAGATCCCCCCCTCCCTAGTGTGACGTCACATGTTTTGCAATTTAAGCAGTTCCGAAATTAGTTTTATTTCCTTTTAAATTAAGTACTTTTTTATGAAATCAACATAATATCAAATATTTGAAACAATAACAAAAAAATAAACTAATGAATATAAAGAAAAAGAAGAAAAAGTAACTCAATCATCTTCAGTCCATGGACTTTGAACCCTAGGAACTATGAACTTGTCAACAATACAATTTAAACCGTATTGCCCTAAAGATAGAGTTGGACATATTTTTTAGTTTAATTAATATTTCAAATTACGCGATTAGTACCTCTAGATTTTGAAATGTGATGTCACGAAACTTAGGACCCCTCCCACCCCTTGTCACACCATGTCACACTTTGTCGACCCCCCCCCCCCCCCTTTACGTGTGACGTACTTTATGGATGGCCCCTAATATGTTTTCTGTTATTTTCTTTTTTTGTGTCGGTTCCTTTATTGTTATGTTTTTTACTCACATGGCTGTGTTGTGATGTCTTTAAGTAATAAATGTTTCTTTCTTTCTTTCTTTTTTGAAATGTTGTCTTTTTGCTTTGTTTTTTCTTACTTGTCCCAACCAAAAGCGACATTTACTTTTACGTCCACTTAAATAACTAATTGTTTTTAAAATATTGGTCATTTGAGCAGGATGATCTCGTTGCAGTCAAGAAGCACCGTTACGCACAATATCGCGCTAGGGATGCCCACTTGGATAGGGTTGCCACCATCTCGCGATAACTTCCTTTTCCTAAAAAGGGGAGGATGTTACGGATTCCTTTGTAGGAGCCTTTTTATAGTTTTTATTTTACTTTTAATCTGTCATTTTCTAAATGTGATCTTTTATGCTTTGTTTTTACTTTCACGTCGTTCAAACGTCTCTACCAAAGGCGACCTTTTCATTTACAGTCCACTTAAATAACTATTTGTTTTTAATAGCCTCTGTAACACCTCATTTATGTACCAGATAGAACAGATGAAAGCAAAGCTTTTGTTTGTATAATAATAATATTATTATTAGGCCAATATTGTTTTATATATTTACTAGCGGCGTGCCTACTTCCAAAAACAAAACGAAAAAACGAAAGGTTTCGTTTTTGAAGATGTTTTTTGATAACGCTTTATTCGCATTCGAAGTGAGTTGGTTGCGATTATGAGCAATAAAAATTGCTAAACGTCATCGGATCCGACATATTTCGTTTTTGGTAGACGCCCTGATCAGTAGGTCGGACAGACAGCAAAGTCTTAGTAATAGGGTCCCGTTTTTACCTTTTGAGTACGGAACCCCAAAAAGGTAGCTTATTTTAAGTTTATTCAGTTGTTTATTATTTTTCATGTTTCTTTCTCCATACTTAACTTAATTTGAATAAGTCATTGTTGAGTATTGTTGTCAAATTAAATGTAAGTTTTTAAGCACATGCGATAAAAATAATAGTCGAATTGAGAAACTCCTTCTTTTTTCGAAGTCGGTTGAAAATTAAACGCAGGTTAATTTTGCTACATTTTAATCAAGTATTTCTTAAAATACAAATTTGTGGACATCGTTACACTAAACATTACCATATTATAACTATTATAAATACTACATACATACTATGTCATAGTACATGTAAATATAAATCTAAGTGGCGAACAATTATTGCTAAGTAAAAAAACTTGTTCTTTAAAAACTAGGAAAAAATCCTGATAAAAGTCGTTTAAAATAAATCAGCTCTGAATCAAGAAAAAAATATTTTTAATTCCTCAATTCAGATTTCTACTGCGAGATTCTAATTAAAAGCAAAAAACAAACTGGGAATTTTTAAAAAAAAAATTTCTCACGTTAATTAAATAAATCAGTTTGATAATTTCAAATTAAATATTCAAATAATTTATTTACCCCATTTTACAGGTATTATTCTAATGTACCTAATAATAATTCAATTCAGAGACTGTTTCGCGAAAATATGTACTTTATGCAAATTCCTTTAATTAAAAAGTACATTTATTAAAAATGTATTCGTCACTCAACTCATTAAAAAAATATTTTGAGTCTACAGAAAAAATAAAAATAGAGAGATTAATTTTTAACATTGCAAATCATTCAAGATACAACACTACAAAGTCGTTAATAAGTAATTTAAAAAGTATGGCAAGATATTATATAGGTAATTAATTTATTATAAAATTTGAGCCTAATATTTGCACCGTATTTTATACATCATTCTTCGATGTACATTTTAGCTAATGGTGACTTACTAAATTACATTTATATATTCGAGTTTTCAGAAAAATCTACTTAATTCTAAATACGTTTTAATATTTAGGTATTATTTTATCATTGATTAACAGCACAAAAAAGGAATTTATTTTGAAAGTCGCGTAAAATAGACAAAGGATTTTTTTGTTAAATATACGTTCACATGTTTTAAATTGTAGCTATTAATTAATTATATTGTATGGCTGTAATTAAAACAAAATATATAAAGCAAAGATTTGAAATTTACATGCCTTAATTTACTTAATTATAAAAACAAAACAAATTACAAGATCTTACATCAACTGTAAAGCTAAATATAATTCTCATAAAATAAAATCCTTCAGTAAAATTCCATTTCAATCTAATGATTATAAATAAACATTTCTTTAAATATAATTAAGTACTGGCTTGGAATGTTTTTATATTTTATTTTTCTTATAATAGTCTTACATTTTATTATTTTTAATAATGTCAAAAAGGATTTTTGGTTGGTTTGTGATGAATCTGAGACCATTTGTTTTTAATTAAATTTTAACAAAACCTGGAAACAAAATCATTTTCAGGCAATCATTTTGTCACTTAAATAGAACCTACCAAAGAACAAAAAAAAATACTTTCTGAAAAATATAAAAATTAAAATAAACATAAAAAATATATTACACTTATTGCAGTTTCAAATAATGAGAGAAAAGTAAATAGTCCTTTATTCTTTATACACATACTAACTTATTACTTTTGCATAGGTACTTATCAATCTTATATAGATTACGAAAATTATATGGCTCAAAAATTGCCTATTTCATAGTTAATTATAAAAAAATCTTACTGAGTATTTATACTTACTTAACATTTTGTGTCTTAACAATAAAATACGTTTTAAAGTTTTACGAAATCATTTTCACCATTGTTTTACCAAATAAAAAATACGAAACAAAAATGTACACAATTTTTACGTTTTTTTAAATAAACAAATAAAAATAGCTACCATTTTGCCACCATTACTTCCACAATATTAAACAATACTAAGAATGTACCGAAGTAGAGGTTTCTAGATTAAAATAAATTTGTTGAAAATAATTGCCACAAAAATAGTGAACTAATAATTATAATTTGTGATTAAAATGGTCACCAGACACGATCTTGTACAATAAACATGATTTATGTAATCCAAATGTGTCAATTATCTGGGGCATTCATTTAATAAAATATTAAAAAATAATTGAAGTATATCTTTATGAGTTGGTTGGCCATTGTTAATATGGAATTTTTAACCAACTTTTACAAGTTACATATTTTGTAATTGTATAATTTTGGAGACGTCAAAATAGTTTTTAATATGATTTTTTTACATATTTGAAAACAAAACATTGTTTTTTTGCCTTTCAGAATATTAATAATAAAAATTAAAGCTTCGATAAAGCACAAAAATTCAATTGAAATGATTGGATTTGTAACTTCTTCATTCTGTGACACAAAGTAACTTATTTATTAGTATAAATATAAATGAAAACGTATATATTTATGATTTTATTATACGGACGGATATAGTTATATAATTGCACTTTTGGAATGTTATAATAGTGAAACACTATATCATTTATTAGTAATTTTTCACATATATAAAAACGAAAACATTTTTATTACGTTGAATTTACAAATTAAAAATGGCTGGATTAAAAAAAAGGTTTAAATTCAACATCAACTTCAATCGGATATTTTTTGATATTTTTAATTTTAAATTGCTAAAAAAAGTCACTACATTTGTATTCTTATCAATATTACGTTAAAATGATATTTGAGACTCTTAAAAGATCTTTTTGTTTCTATTGCGTTAATTGTATCTAATTTTTTTTCTAAAATATTATGATCTAATACTGAGGATTTTAATGAAACATTTCGATAAAATATTTCGTTTGATGAGATTAAAATTAATAATCTTTCGGTAGAGGTCATGCTTTTATCTTCAATATTAAATTATACTCAATTGTTACAATTCCTGTACACTCTAATGTTGTATTCGACAAAAGGTATTTTCCCGTCCGGCAATAACTTGCAAAGATCCTGAAAAAAAAAAAAAAATTTAGAGGGAGCTTAGCAAAACCCATTCTGAGGACTGACAGTAAGTAAGCTAGTGGACTGGATCAAAAATACCAGTTTGTTTTTAGTTAGATTTTTTTTATATTGCATTTCAAGATTGACCTCATCCCACCTGATCTTAAGTGGTAATGAAATCCTAGGACCAAATTTAGGTCTAACCAATACCGGTATTGATTTCACAAAAACCGGGATATTCGGTATTTTCGGTTTTAGTAAAATTCTTGACGGAGACACAAATCCCTTTACCGATCTCATTCCAGAGATGATGAGACAACTCGACTCTTCGAGTATCTGAGTCGGGTGGCAAATGATGCGCAGGTGCAGTACCCTACTGCAGAAATGGTTTAACTGGGGGCCTTGAACTAGGTGACTCCTGGTTGGGATCCCCAAATACTAACCATGCAGGAAAGACAGCCCATGCATCCGCTCTTACCCATTGCCTAATATAACTAGTTAGCCAGCCGACTAGGATACCAGACGTGGAAGGACATTCGTCTTTTTTGCTTGACATTCTGCTGGCGACCCATCCTGCAGATTGCTGGGTTGGCTTAAAAGCACTTGGACCAGTGCTTTTAAGGCTCTTCCGATCATTTCCATTCCATTTCATTGCAAACAGCGGTGGTTAAGCGCTAGGTTTGGCATTACTCGTCAGCAGACTAGTGTGGTATGCGCGACTATTTTGCTTAGATCCGTGGGCAGCGCTGTTTCAGAGAGATGGATCCTACTTCGAGTTCCACGGCTATTGTTGACGAGATCGGCCTAGGAATGAAGTATTAAATTCCGTATTTCGATGTTGTCGATAGAGCCAGAGACAAACCTGATGTAACCGCGAATGTGCTGTTGCTGTTTGCTTTAAACAGGCAGCTTAACGCGCCTGGACGAGGGGTCGTGCCATCAAAGATCCTAACATCAACTCTCTGAAAGAAGCCTATAACACTGCCACCAAGGTTTGCAAAACGGCATACATAAGTGCGTTTTTTTTATTTAAAAGATAAATTCATTTAAGGTACCTACCTACTTACTATTCTTCTGCAAACTAACTTTATACTAAATTTGCTAACTTTGACTTAATCCCATAAATATCGAAAATACCGGATTATCGGTATTGGTCTGCAGTCAATACCGAAAATACCGGTTTTGCTAAAATGTTCGGTATTGCGACCCCTAGCGGCAAGAAGAGTACAATAAAGCTGTTACTGCACTTGTCGCTCTTACCTTGAAGGCTTAACCCCTGCTAATAATGAAGCACCCCCTAATTTTTTAAGTTGGTTTCCCTATTCTGCACTCTACAATGGTTAGCAACTTATATAATAATTTTCAAACAAAAACTACGAAACGGATTTGAATTACATTTGGTAGGAACGAGATGACTAGATAAATATTTTGAAAGAAACAGAAAATTCTCTTCTCCTTTTGCGGCGCGGGGCTCGAACCCACGGCCCATACGTATCCCACGTGCTCTTCCAACTGAACTAACCGCAAGTTATCGTAGGGGATTTTTTTTTGCTGTATCAACCCTTTAGCCTACGGTAAACATATAATATGATACTTTTTATCCCGCGAAAACGCGGTCGAAGAAGGAAATAAATAAAAATAAATCAATGACTGTTACTCTAAACCATTGTTCCCACAATCCACCAGAGTTGTACGATATCCTTTACTTTAGGCTATGGCCCCACTACATTATTTAACAAAACGCGCTTTTAAAAGCAGTCGAAGAAAAAACCATCAGGCCGGCCGCTTCCATAAGTTTCTTTAACTCACAAAATCAGGCGGTTAAAATCTGCGGCGGTTTAGCCGTAGTGCCTTAGCCTTATTATGTAATGACGGTGATGTGATACCTCAACTGGCATGAAGGATCCTCTGATCCTGAGGGTGCGGTCTCCGCTGCAGCCCATCGCCAGGGTGACGTAGGTAGTCCAGTCGCTCTCCGGGCCGATGGGGAGCCGGCATGGCTCGTGAAGGCACTCGAAGCCGCAGCGGTGGAAATGCTTCAGTTTTGATGCTCTGAGAAGAGAAGTCAGTTAGTTGAGCTGGTTGTATTATGATAATTTATGTCCCACTACTAAGGAAAAGCCTACATGAGATGGGACGAGCCTCCGTCCACCAAGCGGGCTCAGTGTGGGTCGGTAGAGGGGTTGTAACATCCCCCCCCGCTGGGTTCCGCATCATGTAGCAATAGGGGGCGCTCAGTAACCCTGTAGTCTGGTGCGTTGAGGCTGGTCTTGGCACCCAGCATCCGATATCGCATAGGGTGAAGCCTGCAAGGTCGATTGCGGAGGAAGAAGAGGACTTCGGTATAGCGTTTGCCGGCCTGCCTATCCTCCGTAGCCGATGGGTCTCGGGACTCCATCTGGGTCTCGGAGGGAGATTTGGACTAAGAGTCTCGAAGAAGACAGGCGTGGGGTAAGCCTGGTGTCCGTTACATCGGTACCGCGGGGGTGGGGTGTATCAGGTGGCACGACACGTCGCCTGTCAAACTGCTCTAAAAGTCATAATGAGTTTCAAATCAGACAAATGTGAACGCTAATTTCAACTAAATACAAAATATTTAAGTCAAATTAGTTTTGAGTTTCTCAGAAGGGCTCTCACCCCTAAAAATTTAAACAACTGCCTGATGGCGCCCCATAACGTGGCTCGGATCGGGTCGTTGTTGGGAGAGGGTAATCGAATATAATATCGAAATATCGAATTGGGGAATTCGCCCTGGCACGTGCCGGTGTCTTAAAAAGGAGCCTACCAGTAGTGATCGCGGCAAGGACGGAATAGCGGTTGTTTGAAGTGTGCTGTGTCACGAGCTCTTTAGCATCGGCCATGGCTATCGTTATGGCGTCATCTGGATCTAAGAGAATTCTAAGAACGGTATATTTGTATCTAGTTTATGTATGTTTATCATGTTATGCTATGAATATGATTCTAAAATAAAAACTGTATTTATATTGCACGGCCGTACCCATTTCTCGCCATCTATTATTACCTCTACCTTAAGGTTGTCTGGAGGAAGGGATCGCTTTCTAGCGATAAGACCGCCTAAATCTATAAAATCTATTTCTGTAAAGTTTTTGTGAAATTAAGTATTTCTATCTATCTATCTAGTTTTAGAGGTCAGTAGGAGGGGCAGATATGCCGGTGGTGCTGTGGTAGTTATGGCTGAGCCGAGTTTCCCGTAGCACCACCATTAACGGCGATGAGGTCCAATCGTGGGGGGTTTAGTGGTTAGTCCTGCCCTTCTCAGGGCGGGGAGCCCCACACACACCGTCACTTCCCTCGGGTGACGGTACGGTACATCAATGTATTTCCCCTCGTTATAAAAAAAAAGGAGCGGCAGATATGTAAATCTAGTACTCGTCCTGAAAGGGCTGTATATATTTATTCACTTACTTGAATGTGATGTCGACGTGCTTATGTTGAAGACAATGTGACAATGGCACGGTATATGTGTAATTGTGGACGGATCGTGGGCACACTGGCTCCACAAACAGGGAGCCATTCTTCAGCGACTTGCTGGAGAAGCCTACGTGGACTTTGTCGCATTCTGAAAAAGAAACGAAATGTTAATTATTTTTTTATATTGCACACCAAGATTGACCTCATCCACCTGATGTTAAGTGGTAATGAGATCCTAGCTTAAGGGCGACAAGTACAGCATAATAATAGCTGTTGCTGGACTTGTCGCCTTTACCTTGAAGGCTTGACCCCTGCTACTAATGTAGCACCCCCCAAGAGCTCTGAAAACCTTACTCAGATGCAGGAATACAACAACACCGGAGTCATTGTTATTTGGGTGTGGTTTTATGTAAGGTGGAGGTATTTCACCAGTCGGGCTGCTCCAGTTCGAGCGATAAATCGCTATGTCTTACTTCTCTTATCCCTTATTATTTTCCTTTGCGGTGTGAAATTTGAACCCACGACCTTCACGTATGGCGCGTGCTGCTCTTCAAACTGAGCTAACTGCAAGTATATGCGGCAAATTTTCTGTTATATCTAATACTTTTGTATCGTCATTAGGTATATGTATAGCTGAGGAATTTGTGCAAAACACACTAACCTCAGAAAGTTCTGCTTCTAATTGAAAAAAATATTTGCGTTGTATAGTCAATTTATTGAGGAAGGCTTTAGGCTATATAACATCACGCTGCAACCAATAGGAAAGAACAATAGGAGCAAAGGATCAGTGGAAACTGTGAAAAAAAAATGGGTAAGTACGCTTACGAAATGGCATGCCGCTAATGCTAGGATAATTTGAATCTTGGGCACTGACCTTTAGAAGCAATCTCCACTGACTGGTCACTAAGGTTCATCTCCTCTGAACTCCCCAAAATGGCCTCATTAGTCTGCCTCACCACCCTCCCCGGCTCTCTGTCCCCCCCAACACTCCTCTTCATCCTCGTCCCGTTTTCCGTCAAATTCTGCTTGTTGGAATCCAGGAGATTCGATTCCGCTATCATGTCCACATGTATTTGAGACTTCAACGAGTCGTTTTCGCTTTTCAAGGGTTCTGAGCGGTTCCGCTCCGGCATGATCGGGATTACGGGTTGTTTGTCCTTGGGGGCTGGTTCTAGGGTCCTAGCGAAGGTGTCGTTGAGGTCTTTATCGGGGTTTGGACGCTCCAGGGGTTCTTGGTTCTCGTAAGCTTGGGGCTGGTCGAGACCGCAGGATGACTGGAACAAAATGTTAATATTTTATTTTTGATTTCATATAGGGCTTGGTATTAGCAACGGTTTAGTAAAGATACTGAGCTCTACAAACTGTGGTCTGCTATCGGATGGGTGACCTCTGTTAGAAACCGAAAGATAAGTATCAAACATGTAGGTCGACCATGCCAAATGCGAGTTAGTGATTACAATCCGACCCATGCTGAAAAATTCATAGCATGATTTACTCAATCCGGAATTGAATCCATTACCTCATGGCGTTTATCTGATTCAGTTATCTGATTGGTTTCAGCAGTATTTTTCGTAACACATTTAATTATTTGCTTAATAATGCACAGATACGTGAATACCACTAGTTAATCGTATCAGTTGGTCTGTTAAAAAGTCCTTGTTGGCACAACGGTTTTCGCTCTCCCAACTACCTTACAACCAACAAATACCACTAAACTTACCAATAATGATTCAATCCATGATGTTAGAAGCAGAAAATCCTTAGGTAGCATGTACAAACAATAGTAAGTGAGTATGTTAAAATCACAGGTTGTCTTACTAATCGTATATGATCTTAAACTTTAAAACACACATCAGAGTAGTGTTTTCTTCTTCATTTTCCTAGCGTATTTACTGGTTGTTCATCCATACGAAGCTCGGAATCGCTACTATATTCATGATTTGATGATCCTGGTTAGTACATTTGAGTGTTTGCGATTTGAGCTTTCTTTTGGTACAGGCGGGCAATGCATTGACGCACCGTACCGCCTGGCGAGACGTGTGTGGGACTCCCCCGCTCTTACAAGCTGAGGCTACCCTCTTAACCCCCCCACACCACTCATCGCCTAAGTAGTAGCGTCATTGGATTTAAATCAAGTATGACACCACCGACAGAATATCCGCTTGATGCTGCAGTACCAACATGTTCTCTCTAGTTCGCAGGAGCGGCGGGAACAGCCGAAGGAGCGAAACTGTGAGAAACGGGAATCGAACCCGGGACCTCAGAGTTGGCGTGACGCCAAAGTCCGGCTCGCCTCAAGTCTACGGAGGTCTTCACATCAAACTCACCTGACAGTCGTTGTCCAGCTCATTGTCAGTATTGAGGAACGTGCAGCCAGCTCCCACCACGTCTGCTATCCTGGTAATAGCGGCCTGCACTAGCGGCGATTGGGAGGTTTGCTCTATGTCTGTTAAGAACATAACAAAGTTATTCAAGCTTTATGCTTTGGTAATTAAGGCTATAGTGGCCTAACTGAGTTCCCCCTCTCCCACCACACTTTGATATTTAGTGATTTTTTTTATACCTATCGAAGTTGGGGGTAATACTGTCACTTAATGTGAGTCCAGACTTGTTTTCTATCACATTTTTAACTTAACCCATGTCAAGATCGATGCGTCAGCTGCTGATTGGCTGAATACGAGAGCGGTATGCTATCAGCCAATCAACATTATCAAAAGTTTTGTCGTCTCATGCGAGAAATGTAAATGTTCATTTCGTTGTCTATCTGTCTATTATAAATAAATAAATAATAAATAAATATTGGACAACATCACATACATTGCTCTGATTCTGTGGTAAGTAGCTTAAGCACTTGTGTTAGAGAAATCAGAAACAACGACGGTACCACAACACCCAGACCCGAGCCAATATGGAAAAGTTCGTTTCCCATATTGACCCGACCGGGGATCGAACCCGGAACCTCAGAGATGGCGCTCGCCAAAGTCAGGCCCGCTCGCCTCTCGGCTACGGAGGTCGTCAAGTATATTCATATCCAAGATTGTTTTAGCTTTGTTAAAGAATGAGCGTCCTCTCTGTAATTGGCTACTTGACAGTGTTAACAATAAAATATGAAAAGTGTTAGATATGTTAGCTTATTAGTTAAGTAATAATTTTACATTTTTATTTTTTAATTAAAAGCATAGTTAGTATTTTATTTTTGCAAAATAAATTTTACTTTTTTATTCTGTGGAACAAAAGAACCGAAACGGAAACCACCATTGCAATTCGGAAATGACAGCTGTCGGCGAAAATTATTTATTGTAATGTGGCGAAACAATGATTATTTTACCGATTAAATTGAATTATTGTGTCTCTAATCGTATAAAGAATTTATTGAAACATTTTCCGTTTATCTTAATTAAGTCGTTCCTATGCGTATCGGTTCGTTGTCTACGACGTTGACGTCATAATTGCAACAGTGACGAGACTTGGCGTTTTCGCACGCTTTTTAAATGTGTTACACAAAATCTTATTTTTCTCTGGTTATTTAGATTATTTCCAGATAAATCGAATTGCTTGGGATATAAATAAATAAATAAATAAAAAAAACATTTCATGTGCCATCCAAGGCAATGCCCCCACCCCCCACGCGCTACACCACTGAGTCCAGTGTTAGAGACCGTAGACTACTGGAAGCCCGTGATAGACTGCTCAGGGTTCCAAGCAGCCTATCACGGACTCCACACATTTTGGGGTGATAATACAATACTTACTATTGCTGACGAGGTTTTTAACGTAAATCCTGGAAGCCAGTAGCGTGGAGGCGATGGTGTGAGGCAGGTCTGTTGGTGGGCTTGTACTGTATTCTGGAGTAGTTTTGTGAGGTGGTTTCTCTGCAAATAAATTAAATTTTGGTGAGCACTTTAGCAGAACTAATATTATTGACCTTAGGTTAAGGCTGCACTATGATTTTTTTCCCGCAAGCGGTAAAATGAAACCGCGAAACGCATGCACGGTCTATGGACTACAAATTTTGGCGCGGCTTTTTCCCGCTTAACATTCTGTAACAAAACGCGTTTTCATATCAGTGCGATAGCTGCCATTAGTTTATTTAAGTCAGGCGGTTAAAATCCTAAACCTTAGCGCTAAGAAAAAAATAAAGTGGCAATGGGCAGGCCACATCTAGGGCTGCCAACCGTACTCTAAAATAGAGTATGGTCCTCTTTATCATGTAGGCGTACTCTATAATCTATAACACTAATAAAGTACGCTAAAATACTCTTTTTAACAATTCCTTTAAAAACAATGAAAAATTTTTTTGTGCCGCAAACAAACAAATGCCCTTTTAAAAGTAAAAAATAAATGATACTCTTTTTTGTAAGGCCATACTCTTTATTTACCTCCTTTAAAATCAGATATACTTTATTTCTGCTAAAAAAAGTTGGCAACCCTAGCCACATCGGTCATCCATTATTTTTAGGTATCTCTTCCTATATTTCGTGGTGCTAATGGCATAATCATAATCAATTCATTTATTCATGTAGGTTACAAGTAACACTTATGCATCGTCAAAATGAATACAAACCAAAATTAAAGCTACAGCTGGTTCGGAACCTAATCCTACCGAGAAGAATCCGGCAAGAAACTCAGTAGTTATCCTTATCTTTACAATATTAGAGCTAGAGAAATTAAAAGTTTGGTGTGATGGTTGAGTCGAGTTTCCCACAGTTACATCCTAAAGGCCATGAGGTCCAATCGGGGATTTTAGTGGGTTGTCTCTGCCCTTTTTAAGCCAGAGGATCCCACACACACCGTCGCTATCCATCAGCTAGCGCAAAGAATTCCAACAACATTTAAAAAAGGTATATGTATATAATAATAATAAATAATAGATAAGGTTTATTTGGCACACAAATTAAAACAAACAGTACAAATCAATTACAGATACAATTAAGAGAAATGTAGTTTTAAATGTGCAAAGGCAGAATGCGAAATTATTATTCAATTTACAAGCGCCCCCAAACTAGGCAGTGCCTGTATTTTGGGCAACCTATTTTTGCGTTAGACTAAATAAATATATTTTTTCACGGATTTTGTAATATAACTAAGTGTACGTACCTTTAACGCCTTTTTTTACTGTTGGATGTTGCAACGGCTTGGGATTCTGAAACAAAATGAGCTGTCATTTGAATTTTTTTATGTAATTTTTTGTACCCTCTATTACTAAGACTTCGCTGGCTGTCCCTCCATCTGTCTGTCACTAGGCTGTATCTCAAAAATAGAAATTAAATTTTCACAGATTATTTCTGTTGCCCCCATAAAAACAGATACTAAAAACTAAATAAAATAATTATTTAAGGCCCATACAACAAACTTGATTCTTGTGCTTGTGATTCTGTGAACTATACAACCTGTAACGGAAAGGGGGTAACAATGTAAAGTAGGTGGATACTATACCTTGTATAGATTCTATATACGAAATCCCGAGTTAAAATAAACACTTTATTGTTTTTATGATATAAAAAATGATTAACTATAATGACTGACTAAAACGTAAACAAACGCATCACAACACTATTGAGGTCAGCGACCCCAAATCACGTTATCACTTCACGACAATCACTGCGATCCTGAATTTCTCCACCTCCTTCCTCGACATGCGCGCCTAGTACTTTCTTAGAAGATGCGCGAACATTATGCAACATTTGTGGTGTCACTGTACAGAACGCGGCCTTGATGCTTTCTATCATCTCTTCCCTTGACGAGCATGCTACAGCGTACACCTTCCTTTTAAATTAGTCCCACAAGAAGAAGTCCAACGGAGTGAGGTCTGGTGACCGAGCTGGCCATGTGATACGACCTCCTCGCCCAATCCACAGATGGAAACGAGCGTTTTGATGGTTTCGTAAATCTCTTTCTCTAGCTCTCGGTCGGCCATCACGCTGCCGTCGGTTGCTCCGACACAGAGAATCATCTCGAATATTCTTGATTGCTCAAAGACATCACGAAATATCACTAGGCTATCCGTAGTAAGTAGGTAATCCAGAAAGGCAAAAACACAAGATGTTGTCACGGCGACGACAACTCAATGACTTAACTGAATTGTCATAATGAGAAACGCTAAACCAACAAATTTCAGATGTGATTCAGTAAACACTAAAAGATGAACTACCATTGTGATATTTAAATTAATAGCATAATAGGTAGGTACATCCAAGTCTTTCGACGATTCCAACAATACTGTGATAGTGTTGTGCAAGCGTGACTTAGTCAAAATTTTGACTTGTATTTGACTGATATTTCAAAAAAAAATATTTAATCAATAAATGCGTGTACAAAGCTACAAATGGTCCCATACAGTTTGTAACCGTTAACTGCTTTGGTATTTTTGATATTGTTATACCCTTTCCGTTACACGTTGTATATTCATAGAATATTTAGTTGTATTTTTACTTCACTTAAAATAAATAATTGTCTCTAATATTGAGTAGGAAATGGTACGTAACGCTTTGTGCGCTGGTCCGATCGTACTTGGCTGGTTTATTTTGTTACTAGCTGTGCCCGCGACTTCGTTCGCGTGGACTACATCCTTTCATGGTCGGTTTTACCCCTATCTCTCCTAATATTCGAAACAAAAAGTAGTCTATATTTTAATAGAGCTATATTTGTGCCAACTTTCATATCTCTAACTTCAAAAATAAACATTTTCCCATATAAACTTTCAAAGGTGGTATTACCCCCATCCCCCCCTTCTTTTCTAATAAAAAGTAGCCTATGTCCGTTCTTGAGATTCAACGTATACCTTTACCAAATTTCATCAAAATCGGTTGAGAGGTTTAAGCAGGAAAGCGTAACAGACATACAGACAGACAGACAGACAGACATAGTTACTTTCGCATTTATAATATTAGTAGGGAAGTAGGGATTAGGAGGGATTTTTTGTACTGTTTGTTACAAAGAACATTAAACAAGGAAGAAGTTCCATACTGCTTCATTACAAACGAATCGTAGGTCTTCAGTTTTCTACATTATTCCTGATAGGTATGCAGATTATTGAAGTTCGTCGGTAGAGTTTAGCCGTGTAGATGCCGAAGCTTGGCATGAGATCTGATATCTTTTTCACAGGGCGAACCTTATGTGGGTTGTCTTGGCAACATTTTACATGAAATGTTTTTGGTGGGATTATATTTAGTCCATGTGTTAGACTGTGACGCGAGTTGTTCGGAGGTTGTCATGGCAACAATTGTATATATTATATAGGAGTGCATGCCTAGGTCGACGTTTCCTGCGGGGGACTACGAAAGGTAAGTAAGAGGTCGTCAATCTCTTTTTCTTTTTCTTTTCTATTGTTACTGTCCATGAGCGGTCCTTGACGCACGGGAGGAGACGTGCGGGAGGAGACGTGCGGGAGGAGACGTGCGGGAGGAGACGTGCCGGAGGAGACGTGCGGGAGGAGACGTGCGGGAGGAGACGTGCGGGAGGAGACGTGCGGGAGGAGACGTGAGGGAGGAGACGTGCGGGAGGAGACGTGCGGGAGGAGACGTGCGGGAGGAGACGTGCGGGAGGAGACGTGAGGGAGGAGACGTGCGGGAGGAGACGTGCGGGAGGAGACGTGCGGGAGGCGGGCGTGACGTCACCGCGATGTGGCAGACCGCGCGGCCCCGGCGCGACACTTGCCTTCAGATCCCGGCCACGCTTGGACCCCTTTCTAACTACCGATCGCGATTAATACCCCTATTGTAACATCGCCATAGATTTATAACAAGTTTGTAAACGCTGAATAAACGCTGAATAAATACAATCTACTTTAATAACGAACCAAAGGCTCACAGTTACACTTACTTGTATCTGATTGTGGTCTGGTGGGGCGCGGTGTGCGTTGTTCGCATTAAATTTGCCGTAATGGGGGTAGTTGGTGTACTTCTCGTGGAGTCGCGTGTCTTTCATCGTCAGCAGTTCTTGGTGCTCCTTGAAGTATAGTGCTGACATAACCACGAGGCTAAAACAAAGGATATTTATTTATAGGATAGCCAGAGAAAATGACATCTATCTACTATATAAAAATAAGTTTGGTTTTCCTTCCTGACGCTATAACTCCAGAACACACGAACCGATTTCCACGGTTTAGCATTCGTTGGAAAGCTCCGTGAGGTTTAAAGCAAAGAAAATTCGGGAAAAATTTCAACAGAAAAGCGGGAAAATCCTCTAAGGCGAAACGAAGTTCGCCGGGACCGCGAGTTAGATAATAAAATTAACTTATACAATAGTGACCAATACACTGGCTCACTTAGCACTGGTTCTATATCATGAATGAAATGTTCAAATCAAACGAAGAAAACCAATTTATTCGCAGCTTTCTCACTCGCACGCGCTTTGTAAAGTCTTTTTCTTTCACTCGAGCCGCTCAGAACTTGTCGTTTCATATTTGTCTGAACCTGTTTTTATCGCCGCGCTGAGGTACCATGTAAAAGTAGGCATTGGCTTAACGATTAACTGACTTTTTTATATTAACGGAAGTTAATGAGTCCGTTAACATTTTTTTAAAGTTAATTTCTTTAAAAGTTTGTCCGTTAATTAAAATGTTAACTTCGTTTATTAACGATTATCGGATAAACGAGTTAATGCCTAGCTATGCTTATAGACTACGATAATTAATGTGAATATATATTAATATAAGGCGTTTAGGCAAATTCCTACTTTTCAGGAGACAAAAAAAAACTTAATAACTTTATCCCTAGCGTATCTACATAATTATAAATTTACAAGTGTCTCTGAATCGGTTTTTATGTTAATGTGAAATAGAGGTGGTTTATCGATAAAATTAGAAAAGATTGACTTAATGAAAAAAAAATGAGTTATACGCCCCTCTGGCTTGAAGCCCGCGATATACTGCTCCAAGAATAAATATAAATGAATAAATAAATATTGGAAAACATCACATACATTGCTCTGATTCTGCGGTAAGTAGCTTAAGCACTTGTGTTACAGAAATCAGAAACAACGACGGTACCACAACACCCAGACCCCAGACAATATAGAAAAGTTCGTTTCCTATATTGACCTGACCGGGGATCGAACCCGGAACCTCAGAGATGGCGCGACACCAAAATCCGGCCCGCTCGCCTCTCGGCTACGGAGGTCGTCGAAAGAAGAAGAATGACGTGGAAAATACAGTTTTATTGCCACTTACCAGACTGCCATAATAAAGATAAGAACCGTGATGACGATTTGAAGAAACTTATTGGAGAGGAGTTCACTGCTCGCGTCCCCGTAATCTCTCTTTCGGCAGCAGAGGGTCAGATTGTTCCCGTAGGAGAAGGCGTCGTCCTCTCTCAGCCATATGCACGGAGGCTTCTTCTTGGAGAGACTGCTGTAGGGCTCTGAAGGTATTTTTGATTCTACGTATTTCGGCTCCAGGCTTTCAATCTTGTCGTCTTTGCTTGAGTGATACCTGATGGGTAAAATTGATATTTCTAATAGAACTTTTTCTCATTCAAATGTTATAAAGGGAATAGAGGCCTCCACCTCCAAATTACAGAAGACCGCAGTCAAATAACAATTCAGTGTTGTTGTGTTCCTGCGTATGAGTAAGATTTCTAGAGCTCCTGGGGGGTATTACATTAGTAGCAGGGGTCATGCCTTCAAGGTAAGGGCGACAAGTCCAGTACCATCTTTATTATGCTGTACTTGTCACGCTTAAGTTAGGACCTCATTACCACTTTAGATCGGGTGGGATGAGCTCAATATTGAAGTGCAATATATGAAAAAAACTCTTCAGTTTTCTAATATTAGTAAAGATATGGTACACTTGTGTGGCCTCATCTCATTACACTTGAAGTGTAATATTAAAAAAAAATATATAATATAATATTCACCTGACGCAAGTCTTGTTGTAGTTGTAGTACTTCCCAAGCTTGGATGTGCCGTGGCAGTTCCGGCACTGCTTCCTGGTGTACTTGGGCGAGTTGTGGCTCAGTTTGTGGCAGCACTCGTGCCGGCGGATGTTGCGCGCGATGTCCCTGATCTGGTCTATCGAGATGTTCCCGTCGGAGTACAGGGACTTGGACGAGCTAGAGGCGGCTGAGTAGCGGGAGTCTGGAAGATGAGACGCAATTTTTTGTAGGTATTGTATCTTTTTGTGTCTACATTCTAAGAATGTGTACCTATATGGCAATCTCGTGATGTCTTTAAGTCATAAATGTTTCTTTTATTCTTTCTATTTAAGGCTCTTTGGAGATACGTCATGCTCCGTAGCTGAGAGGCGAGCTTGCTGGATCTTGGTGTCGCACCATCTCTGAGGTTCCGGGTTCGATCCCCGGTCAGGTCAATATAGGAAACGAACTTTTCAGTATTGTCTCGGGTCTGGGCGTTGTGGTGTCGTCGTTGTTTCTGATTTCTGTAACACAAGTGCTCTAACTACTTACCACAGAATCAGAGCAATGTATGAGATGTTCTCCAATATATATTTATTATTTTAGGCCATCGCCATCCCACGTGGTGGGAGCAGACAAAGGCTTCAACTACTCCCAAATTGACGAAGCTTTCGTCTGCCAGAAGAAGAATATTTATTCATTTATTTATGTAGAAATAGTATTTTTATAAAAAAATCGAAACTAGTTTCAACAACAAAACCATCGGTTTCAACTCAATGGTATAAGAGTCGCTTGCACCAATTTAACTTTAACGGTAACGGACTATTTCATCAGTTGTCAAAAATCACATTCCATACATTGTGCGCGATTTGAGCACTATGAAAACGTCCGTTGCGATCGAAGTTAAGTTGGGATCGACACTATGCAATAAAATAGGAGGTCTATACCATTGCTCCGGCGAATCCTTTGGACTATCAAACAATTTGTAATTACTTCAAACAACCAAAAATCAGGATAAAAGTATTGTGCAAACGTCTTCCACTTACCTGTTTCCGATCATATAACTTAATATTTGACATTTATTTTTGTGTGATTTGTACTAATGATCTGGCTGTTTTTTTCATACCTCCACATCCCATTGTCATGCGCAAAAAGTATATATTTTTAAGTACTACGGACATTTTTACGACTGTAATTTGTCTACCATGCCACGACAAGTATATCATACCACCCCCGTGCTTTTAGCTAATCGGCACTAAACCAGATGAATTTTATCGATTTTGGCAGTAGTAAATTTACTCAGTTGTCCTCAGACCGGATTGATAGAGTAAGCGCCTTGTTTGGTCCACTCTACAGATACAACATAACCAGATATAATCAGGGTGTAGGTATTTGAGAGAGGTAGAGCATAGCGATTTATCGCTCGAACTGGTGAAATACCTCCACCTTACAGAAGAGCGCACCCAAAAAACAATCACTTCGATGTTACTGTTCCTGCGTGTGAGTAAGGTTTCCAGAGCTCCTTAGGGATGCTACATTAGAAGCAGGGGCCAAGTCCTCAAGGTAAGGGCGACAAGTCCAGTAACAGCTTTATTATGCTGTATTTGTCGCCCTTAAGCTGGGACCTCAATACCATTTAACATCAGGTAGGATGAGGTCAATCTTGAAGTGCAATATAAAAGTTCATACCATTGCTGACGCTGGATCTCTCGCTGTCCCTCCGCTGCAGCGAGCTGAACTTGCAGAGTCGCTTGTTGATACGCTCGAGCTGGTCGATTCGCGACTCCAGGTTCCCAGTCACCTTGCACAACTCCTTGACTGCTCCTAAGTTTTCCATGAAGATACGGTCCTGAGGAATGAGTCTGATTTAGTGTCTTCGCTTCTTATTAGAGCCAGGGCATACGTTAAGCTTGTGAATAGGTGCCACTTTTGGGGTCTTTTTCTAAAAAGAAGGCCAGTCCCCAAAAGTATATGGTTATAATGTAGCACGCAGTTTTAAGAGGCTAACCTAAACAGTATGTAGCTCTCTTTAGTCATTAAACCAATAAATTTGATACTGCTACTGTTACGTAACTACTGAGTTATTTGCCGGTATTTTTCCGGTAGATATAGGTTTTGAACCGGTAGTTTGTGTTTAAAGATTATTAACAGTTTCAAGTGCAACCTATTTTAAGAGATACATGTTATTGAACAGTTTGCCAAGGGAAGACAAGGCTACCCGACGTCAGGTCATCGTGTTACTTTTTAACATGATAAAGGCTGAGGATCGGTTGGTTGCACCAAACCTGTCAAAAAAATATAGGCTAGTATATTAATTTAAATGATACATACGTGTATCAATATTAAAACAAAATGAAAAGTGACAGTTTTGACAGCTGTCAAATCTTTCTTCTGTTACAGCTGAAGTTAGATTAGTGTAACTGAGCCGTATATATTAATTATTATTATTATTAAATTTTTAGCACATTTTTTTAAATACTTGCCTTATTTACGACCAGGAACTTAGGTATCGTGTCTCCATTAGGCAGTGTGACGTCACCCGCCTCCTTCACTGCTTCCGGCAGTACCCGTCGTACCTCCTGCGCTATCACGCCCGTGTCCAGTTGCGGGGTGGGGGCGGAGGGGTCGAAGCCAAGGAGCCCCGAATGCTCCGCAAAGGATGGGTCGTAGTTGAACCTGAAAAACGTGTGTTTTGAAACTTTTTTTATTGAAAACTGGGTAGTGATTCCCTTCTGATTTACCAAACGCTACTCGAAGAAGAAGTCAAGGACGAAGTTCGTCTAACCAGTAAAAGCCATTAAATTATGTATACTAAAGTATTCTTAAACGAGCCCTTGGAGAGCGTAGTTAAATAATTGGTCATCCTAAGCCAGTTCCATTTGCCCTCACATAGTGATACAATGATTAACTAACTGGTTAACTAATTAAATTCCAGGCACAATAGGAAATCAATTATCTCCTTCTTGGATCCGTTTTATATATAACAGGTTAAGGCTGCATCGAACTTCAATGTTAATAAGAAAATAACCTTGAAGAGTCTATATTTAATCCGCACCATCCGCGGCATTGAACGAGTTGTGAACTTTTGATTTTGATAATGTTCAGTCTCTGATAATTCCTGCATTAAGTTACTTGATTGACATGCCCTAGGGTAAATTGTCCTAGGGTATTAGGGCTGCAGCTACGTGGCGTTTTAGCGACTTCTTGCGATTGGTCGCGATATGATATGAGGTCCCTGCCGAGCAAGCTTCTGAAAAGCGACTGAATAATTTATAACGTCAATGGCGTTTTTAATATGCAAGGTTGAGTGTGGTCGCTACATCTACCTACTCTAATTCAGCTAAATCACCAATCCTAAATCAGATCTCCTAGGGGGTGCTACATTAGCAGCAGGGGTCAAGCCTTCAAGGTAAGGGCAGTTTTTACATTCAAGTTATCAAATGAGAGAGGTGAAAAGAATCACAAACAAATGTTTGTTACTCTAGCTTTAACTGGGTAACGTTTGAAGTCGGTGGTCTCTGAAGTGCCGTCCGGAGCCATTATCCTGCCTACTCCCCTGGACTGAAATTAAAAGCAGCTTCAAGTACTTACTTGACAACTCTGATGCTCTGTACATTTTTGAGCTGTTCCGCTGTATCCAGCTCTTCAATGTTGTGTTTTGCTCTTGCATCTGAAGGGTGGAGAATATGACCCATGACTTTCAGGTTACCTGTAAATTTATAAACGATTTAAAATAACACATTAGTAGTTTCTCATGTTCTTGATTCCAATGGCCAAAATACAAGCAACTCATGTATATTTCGCTGCATATTTAAAAAGGAGTTTTAATAATTCAACTCTAATGTATTTTCTTTTGTGCGTTTAGCTTTGTCAGTTATGAACCGATTTTGACGGTGGCGTCGTTATAAAGAAACCAGGATCACATGATGGCATCCTAGATATATCGAAGGGGTGTGCTTTATAAATATTATTGTTTTCGTAAATAATGAACTAACGACCCTGGGTTTACCAGCCAGTTGCGTTAACCATCGGACCGATCAACCAAACTCACCATTCACAACGCAAGACTCGTCCGGTCGATCAGTGTTGATCCCGACTCTTCCGTTGAAGTGCACGCTGTTCTCCGAGGCTCCCCTCTGCCACCAGTTCTCTGTACAGTCTGACTCGAACTGACCGGGGTTCGATGCCTGGAACAAAGTGCATACCTTTATAACGGATTTAAGAACTTCCTTGATTGTCTGTAGGTTTTTTACGGAGTTTTTAGTGGAAATGTAATTAGGGGAATATGAACAAAATAACTTTCTGGAACGTCTGTTGTTTTACTTCAAGGGAGAAAACTGAAGGGAACTCCACCACCACAAGCTGAAAGTGCTTTTAGTCGGGGTTGATCGCTCTAGAGAAGACTTACCCTGACGAAATTCTTATCTCGCCCAATCCCAGCAAGCATAAAGGCAGAAGCAGCACGCTACGTGTTACATCTTTGCGCTATCACTGTCGAAGTGCCTTTAGTCTAGCCTGATCACTTAAGAGAAGACTTACCCTGACGATGATCCTATCGTTTGCATGAAGTTAGCATACCGCGTATGAGCCTTCTGAACTGCCACAGGTTCAAAGTACCTTCAGTCTAAGTACCTAAAATCCTCTCGACCGATCGCTACTACCATACTAGGATAGTACGTGAAGCTATTGAAATCAAAAAGTACAAAAATGTCAATAGAGAAGACGGATTTAAGTTATCATCAGCATGGAATCCAGTGATTAATAAATGTTTACCGCGATTAGAACGATCAAAAACAATTCCGGATACTGTCAGTGTAGTGTGTCGAAGTGACTTCAATAATATTTTGTTATGTGACAATGTGCGGGTGGATGAAGATTTGCAAGCTCCCCCGAACAGACGAAGGCGAGCAAGACCAGTCAGCTCGTGACCACGGTTGGTGCAACCTAACCGAAACGTCGGGCAGTAAGTAGTTCGTATTAACTACTAAATAAAAATGGTGTCGCGTTTTGACCCGTTAAATTATTTTAAACCTTCAGTCTAGCCTGATCGCTTAAGAGAAGACTTACCCTAACGATGATCCTGTCGCTCGCATGCGCAGCAAGCATGAAGTCAGCATGCTGCGTATGAGCTCTCAGGGCTACCACCAGCTGGAAGTGCCTTTGGTCAGGGTTAGGTCGACCCTTCTTCCGCATATTGTTGTTGGTGGTTTCAGCGAAGTGCAGTCTACCGACTGTCACCTTGGCGCCTTCTCTTCGAAGTTCGACCCTGGAGGAATAAATCAGTAAGTAGCTGAAAATTTTCAGTAGTTAATGTCAAACGAAGTGATATGTATCAATTACTTTGCATTCTTTAGCTTTTAAGGTGTACTATCTAGTTAGTTGTCCCAAGAAATAAACGAATTTAAGACTAATTTTTGATTCATATCTAAATATACCGTCGGAATAAAACGACCAAAAATACTTACGGAACCGGGTGAAATGGTTTCTTGGTTCTATCTGACTGACTTTGTTCCACTCTTACTTCCTGACTTGGATCCTCAGCCTGTTAACAAATAAAAAACACAGTAACTACCGCACATCATTCCATTTTACAGCCTTTAATAAATTATATGTCATATATGTTAGACGACATTTCATACATTGACCTGATCCAAAGTAGTTACCTACCTTATGTGCTTGTGTTATGGAAACAGAAACAAAACCAACCGTGGTACCATATCTAATTGAAAATTATGAAATTTAAATAACAGAGTTTCCAAAATCGTTCGTATACAATGAAAATGGATGTCCTAATAAGCAAAATTCCAATGCTATCCATATTTTGTTTGTCGTTTGCACATAACGTAATCAGAGATCAAAGGAAAGGCAGGGCACTCCTCTCTTAACAAAATGTATTAGACTTCCTGCGCATTATGTATCCTTAGGTAATTTCGGTACCACCTCTGCAAACTTTAATGTAATTTGATTTGATTGAATAACTTTGAGGCAACATACGAATGTATTTAATTGAATTGATTCTCCATTAAAACCCCGGTAAGGTCCATATTAATATCAACATTCAACTCTACCCAATTTCAACCTCTGAATACTACTTATTGATGAACTAACTAAAATCATCAATCTCTTCAAAACAACTTCTAGGTAGAGGAAATAGTAAAAAGATATTGAGAAACGGTTACGGCCGTGCAAAATATAAATTGAGAAGATATTAACAGATTACGATAGCGTGATTAATAATCATGTCAACGTTAGAACCTGATGTGTATCTGATCAACAAATAAACTTACTAGCATTTAAAAACAGGAAACAGTTAACACATAAAGAACTGAGTCCCGATAAACAAAATGAACTAACTTTGATAAAATTTTCTGGGATCGCTTGGAAAGAATACCCTTTCAAAGAAGAAAAATTTTCCCATCCAATAAATTTTCAAGTCGGTGAACATAACTCTAAAGGAAAGTCTCAGGCGAATTGAGGACCTTCTTTTTGAGACAAATTATAAAGATACGGCAATATGATAAAGTCAGTCTATTCTCACCTTTACTCCGTAGAAGTGTAAGGCGAAACTGGTGATCTTCTTGAATCCCTCGGCGGTCTTCACGTAATGCGCCTCCCCCTGCATCTGTATCTGGCAGGTGACCTGGAAGTGGTTCTTCTTCTGGCAGACGAAAGCTTCGTCTATTTGGGAGTAGTTGAAGCCTTTGTCTGCTCCCACCACGTAGGATGGCGATGGGCTAAAATATAAATAAAAACCAAAACTTATTATTTTTTAAGAGAGGTAGGGCATAGCAATTTATCGCTCGAACTGGAGCAGCCCGACTGGTGAAATACCTCCACCTTACGGAGAACCGCAGCCAAATAACAATCACTTCGGTTGTTTCCTGCATGTGAGTAAGGTTTCCAGAGCTCCTGGAGGATGCTACATTAGTAGCAGGGGTCAAGCTTTCAAGGTAAGGGCGAAAAGTCCAGTAACAGATTTATTATGCTGTACTTGTCACCCTTAAGCTAGGACCTCATTACCACTTAACATCAGGTGGGATGAGGTCAATTTTGAAGTGCAATATAAAAAAAAAATTAAACCCGATTATACATCCATATTTGTTTGTACATACACTAAGGATAATGACTGGGTTGTCAATTAAATTACTATTTGTTTAATAATTATACATTATGTAAATATAAATAAATATACATTTATATTTTATACACATACTTTTTTTAAGTAGGTTTTAGCCGCTTTCGAAAGATACTGGCAAAAAACATTAAGAGCGACGGTTCGTAGTCCTCTTTTACGCCATTGATTGTAAACTTTGAACAGCGATTTTAAATTAAAACTCATACCGTTATCGATGTGTATTTTCATAGAAAATCTATAAAAAAAAAAAATTAAAACAATATAAACAACTATACAAAATGTAATGTACTAAAAAAAAAGGTCTAAAAACTTATAAACATAGACGGTATTTGTCTCCTCCCAGCCTGATGGTAAGAGAGGAACCCACATCGCGATGACAACGGATTTAATGCCGAAATATCCTATCCGTTAGAGGGACCCCACACTAGCGTCTTTCGAGCGTCAGCGTCTTGCCGGCGACCTTCACTTCGGCAAGCTGCAGCGCCCTATTCGACCGCGCCGCTGCGCAAGCGTTGCGTCGGCGTTGCGTCGACGTTGCGCGGGCGTCGACGCTCAAAGAACGCTAGTGTGGGGTTACGCTTAGCATCGCCATACTGGCCCGCAAGATGTTTCTTCACGCTCCTTTTGAAAAATCTATGTCAAAGAAAGGTGTATCACATTCATGAAATGCAATAAATAATTTGACTTGTGGCATTGTATCTACGCTGGCGGTATTACCTTTCTGTACAATAATCGACAAAAATCGGCTAGGCAGTCATCCCTTCCATCTCACAGTAGTGTTGCCGGATAATCGATTTTCAAATAATCGATTGGACTATCGATAGTATCGATATAACTGATTAAATCTATAGTATTGTCTAATGTAAACAATTATAATCTAATAATTGTTAAAAATCTATTATATCGACCTAAGATTATTATCGATCAAATCGATATCAAGTTTTGAATCGATACTTTCGATTATATTGTATTTGACTACGCATTATAATCGAATATATTAAGTCAAAGTCAATATTTTTTTATTCACATAGATTACATTAGTAATACTTATGAATAGTCTCTAGAAGTAAAGACAGGTATCGATATAATCAATTATCGATACTATCGATTGTCATATCGATTGTTAGATTATTTGGGCAATCCTTTGGGACCCTTTTGCATAATCGAATACATAAACATCACAATCGAATCGACGGAATAACTATCTCACAGCGTAGTTCACATCTGAGAAGTACTCACAGTGGCTTCAAGTTGCAGTCATGCAGCGCGTGCCAAAGGTTCTGCTGGAATACAGCGAACCTGATGCATTGGAGAGGAGCATCGTCGCCAGCCTCTGATCCATCCACAGAGGGGGGTGGCCTGGCCAGCGTCACGCTTTCAGGAGACATGGCAGCTGAGAGGATACAAGAACGATTAAAGGTCATGGCACAATATACCGGCACGGGAACAGCACCGCCCAAGTAATTGCCATTCAAATTAGACTATTCAGTTGTGAGTATTACAATATATTTTGCAATATTTATATGGAAAAGCGATCGCGCTGACTGCTTGCCGCTGCTATACAACTTAACTCGCAACTCACGTTTTAGGAAGTTCTGAAAATAGGGGGTGAAATTTACACAGTTTTTAAATTAGGAAGCTAAACATCGGTACACAGAATCTTTGTTAACACCAAAAAATATGTGTCTTATTTTTTTTGCAAATCTAAGGAAGATTGAAAATCTGTCGAAAATTTGAGTTAGACTCTCGGTAAAATTAATGTAAGTTATATGATAAAAAAGAATAAATCGAAATAAATTTAGAGTTCTGAATAAGGAAAGAGGTTTACAATAAATATAAATAAATAAATATTGGACAACATCACATACATTGCTCTGATTCTGTGGTAAGTAGCTTAAGCACTTGTGTTACGGAAATCAGAAACAACGACGGTACCACAACACCCAGACCCAAGACAATATGGAAAAGTTCATTTCCCATATTGACCCGACCGGGGATCGAACCCGGAACCTCAGAGATGGCGCTCGCCAAAGTCAGGCCCGCTCGCCTCTCGGCTACGGATAAATAAATCGCAAATAAAACCATTAACCTCTTTAGACTATTTTTTACCTCTATTTACTCAAGAGTTATTTCAAGTAACCTTAGTGCTTTCTTTTCGCACCACAATAGCAACCTAAGCATGAAAGACCAACATGAAAACACAAACCTGGCTCACACTTCACTTGAGAATTCGTGTCTTGCGAATGTTTCCTCTTCTTCGAGCTCGGCTCCTGCAGACTCGTGTACACTGGAGTCAGGGTCTCATGCCCCAGCGCCACCAGCTGAGGATTCATAATCCCCTGGTCCAGCTCCGGCATCTCAACCCTCATCTGATTGTACCTATTTTGGTAAGGATCCAAACCTAAATCATGCCTCACTGTTCTGATTCCTAGCTCCACTATATTTGGGTCCTGTGGTAAAACTACTACATCGTTTAGGTTATTTCTTAGGACATCTTGGTCTAGATTGTCAGATTTTAACTCTTCGTATATGTAGTCCCCTTCTGGTTGCAGGATCTCGTGGTTGGTGATGTGGTCGTGGACAAGCATGTAGTCTGAGCTTAAGACTGTCTGCGGGACTGTGATGGTGTGGGGCACTTCTGAAGGACTGTAAGGGTTCTCTGAGCCGGAGTCTGGTGGGCTTTCGGGGAGTTGGTGGCTCCTGGAATAAAAGACTGGCATTAATAGCTGTCTAAGTGGGAGTCGGTGCTCCCGACAATTAACTAGAATATTGAGCAAATAAAGGGGCTTCCTTAATTATTTATTTCCTATTCCCATACCCATTTCTTAGTCGAGAAAATTTTATAGATATTTTTTTTCTCTAGTGGGAAATGTCCGCACCGTTACTTTCGCGGGGAACAGAAAGTTGTGTGTAAAATCTCGCACTGGCGAAATCCCCCTCGGTGGCCTACGTAAGCAGCTGTGGGGGAGTCAGGATCCTTTGCAGATTCTACGCAGGCCCCCTCACCGCGCCAACCTTTTGGGCCCACCTCACTGCGCAAATCATGTGCGATGGGAGCTTGCTAGGCCACCTAACACGCCCTACCCCTCGGGACCAAGGTAAATGACCAGGCTTACTCCACGCCTGGCATCTCCGATCCTACCACTGCGGACCTTCAAAGACCTCTCACACCGGCGCTTCAAAACAAATAACAGTTAGCTCAGTTGGAAATCTATTATTTCCGTTACGTAAGGTCAGAAACCCAGAGGGTTTACTCTGGGTTCCGCATCTTGTCACGACCGTTACAGTAACTGTGGTCCGATGGGTTGAGACTGGCCTTGCCATCTTGTCTCGCGAGGTGGGTCGTGAAGAGTAGTTGGCTCGCTGCCACAAGCCCGTAAGTTCCACCTTTGCCCAGAAGTGGATCACGGAAGAAGAGGAGGACCCAGTGGCGTAACTACAGGGTGGCAAGTCGGCAAAATGCCACGGGCCCCCAGCCAGAAGGGGCCCCAGGTAAGAGGAGAATCCCAATTACCAAGAAAAATTTTTACATCAAACTTTCCTAAAGTATGCACTACATTTCTGGTATTTCCAAACAAGTATTAGACATTATTCTTTCTTTGAGAAGGAGGGGGGGGGGGGGGTGGTTGGATTGATGAATTTGCCACGGGCCCCGAATGGTATAGTTACGCCACTGGGAGGACCCCGGTATTACTTTGCCGGCCTCCCTGTCCTCCACGATCCAGCAGCAGCCAGGGACGTGATAAACACAGGTTGACAATATGATCTATGTACCTCTATTTATGTAGGTAGGCAAGTATATGCTAATGATGATGACATACCCAATCCGGCGCGCATCTAGCGGCTGCTGGAGGTAGCCGTCTCCGACCGGCGGCATGATTGCCACCAGCTCGTCGATTAGCCCAGGACCTGGAGACGAGAGGAACAGTGTTAATTGATGACTGAAGATCTCCTTACTAATATTATAAACACGAAAGTTGGTAAAGATGTATGGGTGTCTGGTTGACTGGAAGTGTGATTGAGGGACCGTAATCGAGAGGCAAGCGGGTTAAACTATGGCGTCGCGCAACCTCTGAGGTTCCAGGTTTGATCCCCGATCAGGTCAGTGTGAGAAACGAACTTTCCTATATTTTCTCGAGACTTGGTGTTTCTGATTTCTGTAACACAAGTGCTTAGCTACTTACCACTGAATCGCATCAACGATGTAATGTTGTCCAAGATTTACTTATTTCTGTTTAGAATGTACTCGTTCACGAAAAACTACTAAACGGATTTGACTGAAATTTGGTAGGAAGAAGTAGACATACTGGATTAAGGTAAAAATCTTTTTATCCTGAAATAAAGCGGGTAAAGTCGCGAATAAAGCAAGTAATACATCAATGCGACAGACAATCAAACCAATCAATTGACTGGTCTCAAATAAAAATAGGTAAAAAAGCTTTTTAAGTTAAACGGTTTTATGTTAAACATACATTGCAATGTTTAAGATAAATGTACTAAAAACCAAAAAATAATAAAATAGATACAGTCGTGGGAATTATAGACATATGCATAGACTAGACTAAAATAAAACCGTGGGGCACGTCAATTGTCTACAAATTATCGACTTAATGTGCGATTAGTTGCTAAACAACTCAGTACCTTGTCACATTAAGGTCCTGTCTATTGTCTAACTTAAGACACGCGGACGTTTAATGTGACAAGGTATTGAGGTGTATACGAACTAATGATATTGACTGAACGTAAGTACTAGACGACATTTACTAACTGGGGCATCAACCTAGATCACCCAGACCCTAGCTAACTTAGAAAAGCATCGCAAGACATAATGCCTTTCTATCAAACACTATTTATAATGCATTAAACACCATGTCTATTAAAATGTTTCGCTTTAAAAAATCAATTGGAGCGCATGGTGAACTGACTAGCAAAAAACCGGCGCGCGCGCACCGTGAAGAAAATGGCCGTTGCATCAAATGCGCTAAACGTTGCGTCATCGAATAGTGCTGTTAATTCATAGTTGATTATAGATGTTTTGTCGATAGCCAAAAAATCGAAAGATAGGGTTTAGTAACCCTATCATCAGCCTTCCGATATCAGTATCTCGCAATGCTACGCATCAATCATTCTGTTTATTTATCGACGATTTGTCGATAGCCAAAGAATCGTCAGAATATCGATAGAGTTACTGATAACGCAATGCTATGTAACTATCATTCTCTATATTTTATAATATTATTCCGTATATATTTATACCTTATTATCTGTTCTAACTCGTCACCCATCAAGGTACTGCCGGAAGAACAGCGCTGCAGTGGTATCGTTAATACCATACCACTGTGACTTATGCTGAGGCAGGCACCTATTGACCACTATTTTCATTTTCACTTAGTCTGTAACTATAACCTTTGCTATTTTTGTATTATTATTTTCTTCTGTATGTATCCGTGTTTGAATGGTCAATAAATGTCTTTTCTTTCTTTCTTTCTTTTCTATTATCGATGTTTTGTCGATAGCCAAGAATCATTAGATTATTGATATCTAATTTAAAAACATGTTTTCTAATTTTGTTTGTAGCAGCAGAGTATATTGGCTCCTCCCAGCTTGATGGCAAGAGAGGATCCCACATCGCGACGACAACGAATTTAATACGGTAATAATTATCCTATCCATTAGCATCGCCATACTGGCTCGCAAGATGTTTCTTCATGCTCTTTTTGAAGGATTCCAAATCAAAGGAAGGAGGAAACACATGAGCCGGAAACGAGTATTTTTTTTTAAGTATAATTTTGTTATAATTTAAAAAGTATTCTTAGTAGATAAATATGTTTTAATAAAGAACTCTATCTATAGTATTGGGGGGCCGACTGTATCATAAATATCATATTGTTTTTAGTTCATTAAATAGCTAATAAAATATTAGATATGTATTTTTTCATTTGCTAAATTAATACAAATACATAGGTCAAATGCATGACAAGTTGTGGGATGGGGCTCGCTACCCAACCGATGGGTAAAAAATGACGTTATGGACAATTCAATGGTGTTTGCGCATAAAAAATCCACTAGATGGCGATACGTAAACGGTTCCAACTGTTATTTGATTGGTGATTTAAATGTCATAGTGACATGTCTGTCAATGTCATGTAAACCATAACCAATCACGTAGAAGTTGGACCCTACGTATCAGCGGTTAGTGGATTTTCTGTACGCGAAATTAATTTTTCGATTAAGTGGTAAATACATGTCCCATATGTTTGTAAGATCTAAAAGACGTACAAACAATTTTAGTCAGCTCTCCTATTCGAGGGTGTATCACATTTTGGATGATAACTATCGATATGAATACTCTATATCATTCAACAACACTATCACCCGTCGTGGAGACTGTAGGGTGAGCTTGCAGCAGAAACATTGTGGTTCCGTAGTTTATATTTTATTTAGGAACATAACAGTCAACCACACTTCAAGGTAAATAATTATTGCACTTCGATATTTGACCCTATTCGCAACTTAAAGGTCGTGCAAAGTCCAAAGTGTATAGTTTGACCGGCTTTTACGTGTACAAAGTTAGATTAAATCCACGACCCCTAGTTCAGGAGCTAGGAACGCTAACTACACTGGTCAACAAAATTTTGCCACACGGACTTTTTTGATATTTTGACTTTAATTGGTTGATGGTAAGAAAAAATAAACAGTTAAAAAAAATTGCTAGGCAAGGATTTTATTCTATTGAGTAAATAAAAATATTAAGAAAAACACAGATCTCTTGAATGAAAAGTTTATTTTTTTATAAATAAACTTTATAATCTAAGATTTTCTTGAATATTTAACTTTTGGTTGGTCCCTTTGAATTTTTCAGCAGTAATCTGCTAACATTTTTGGGCTCCATTTGCCCTGGTGACGCTTTTATATATAAGAAAAGTCCTGATGGAACCTTTTACCGTGCTAGTCGCTGACAGCTCCTAAATTGTAAAGAATAAATCCAGGTGCGAGTCTAAAAAATGGATCTTAAGTGACATGTTGCAACCCAATGCTTGATATAACAATAATAGCTCGCTAACCAACTATCTGTAGCTCTCATTCTTGTGGTTACCCAAAAAAATTGCTACAACATTTTTAAAAGCTTTCCATGCAGATTTTCCTAAATAGCTTAATTTTTCTTTATAACATTAACCTTTTATTAACTCCCTAATTTGAGGGCGAACAGAAATACCGTCTTTTATCCATGCATCACTTATTTTAGGGAATTTTTAAGTTATTTTATGAGTTATTAGTTCTTGCCATGTTTTACAATGAGAGACAGGTCTTATAGCCGAGGATAACTTAGGGAATATCTAACTTATCTTCAGCTACATCCTAAATGAGTTTTTTTTCTTGTTATTTATACGTATCATGTCAGTGACACAAAAATAGTAATCTGAAACGTGATCACCCTGTTCAGTCCATATCATGGGTATAGCAAACGGCATAGGTCGTGCACCTTTCTTCCAGTCAGTTAAATTTTTTACACATGTTATGTAACAGACATGAGGGGCCTAGGATTTGTCTTGATGGGCGACAGAAAAACGAAAACATTGGTGATAACACTCCAACACAAGATTCGTAAAATTTCGTCGTTGTTTTTTAATGTAAGTTCTTCGCAGATATTACAAAAATGATTAGGATCAATATTACACTTCCTCGACATGTTTACAGGGTTAATAAATCACAAGAAAGTGTTCAAATTCAACGAAAAATATTTTTAAAACTATTTACTTGTGAGCGTTTCTGTTCATTTACTGCCGTAGTACTACTTATGAGTATTACCGTATCACAACAAATATGCGGCTAACAGACGTATGAAAACTGTGATTTATTAATGAGTGTAGATTCATAAAACAAAATTAGCTATCAAAGTTTGTGTGGCAAAACCAGTGTTGACCAGTGCTATTAATCAGGTCACACGAAATTATATATAAACAATATATATACAGGAATATTTTTTAATTACCAGAAAAATTTTAACCACAGTATCAGTATCAGTTACTTATTACATTTATGTATTTATAAATAAAAAAACGGACTAAGTAATTTATCTCTTTAAAAGAAGTAAATAGCAGGCAATCTATCATTTTACTACGACTAGCGCGCATCAATACTACGTTTTCATTGAATAATCGCATCGTTTCCCTGTTTACGCACACACACTCATAACGCGGGTGTGTGGCGGGAGAGACGCAGCGGGGGCGGCGAGGCACGGCTCGGGCGCAACCCCTCAACCCCGCGCCCGCGCAACCTACTAGTTTCGTCTTGACCGTTGACCGTGACCTACTTTACGTCACATGACACGCGCGCGCGAAATTAATCACTGGACTGAGAATTATTTCTTGTGGACCAGGCCACACGGTTCGTTTTACGTGAGTAGACATGCTCAAGGACGAGGAAGACCGGCGCTCTCACAACACTTGTACGACGACGTGGTTGCGTACTTCGAAGAAGACCCGCGATGAAGCACTAATGATGCCGCTCCTCAGTTTGGAATATGCTCATTACTCCGCCTGGAAAATAATTCATTCGGACGGCTTGCATCCATACTATTACCAAAAATTTTAACAGCTGACGTCCGTGGACCGAGCGCCAAGGATTGCTTTGTGTAATTGATTGTTAAACAATCCTAACGCCAATGTATCGTTTTCGAATGAATGCCTGTTTACGCGGATTGGAGTCAATTTTTTATTGAGATTAAGTGAAGTGTTTATGTTAGTGAACCAAACACAGTTGAAGTGTTAAAGCAGTGAATTTTAGACGCTTTTAACCAAGTGCGACAACAACAAAATGTCCTTATTTCTGTAAAAGGAAACTGACATAAAAGGGCGCGCCTGTGCATTGATAATGAAGGTAAACATTTTTAACAACTATTAAAATCCGTGTAGGTAGATGTTGTGTAGATTTTAGGACAATACAAAAGTAATGCACACACTAAATAGCTCTTTAAATACGCCAAGATTCGTTTCAATTGTAGGTTAGTAGCTACCTAGTTATGAAAACGTGATATTTTCGACAAATAAGTAGATACCTAATAACTAAAACGTAACGTAACGTGTTGCAAAACGTAACGTGTCTTTCCTAAGCAAGAAAAAGTATTAAGGGAGAGTTAGATTACAAAATGAAAGTGTTTTGACTAATTTGATTATTATTACGCTTACGCGCGGAAGCGCCCTTTTGGGGAACTCAGCTGAGTGGGCGTTGTCAGTGCACTCTCAACCTTATTCCGATTCTATGTTAATTTGTTTTTCTTTGAGAAAGGTACCTAGTAAGATAATAGGCAGTAACCTGCGATAGTGAAACAAGATGTCGTGCGTATTTCATTGACATGTTGCGTGCCAATAGTTTCATTGAGTAAAAAGACGGATGTCCACACATTTTTTGTCAATTTCAGTAAAAAACAAAGCGTAATAACTCAGTCAATTTTAATCGAAAAAAAAATCGGTTTGCACTTTTACAATTAAGACCTTTGTCTACATACGTGATTAAATTTTTTATGGTAAATAAAAAATAACGGTGTATATATATATATTACACTTCAAGATTTATCTCATCCCACCTTAAGGCTTAAAGGCGACAAGTACAGCATAATAAATCTGTTACTGGACTTGTCGCCCTTACCTTGAAGGTCTGGAAACCTTACTCACATGCAGGAATACAACAACAGCGAAGTGATTGTTATTTGGCTGCGGTCTTCTGTAAGGTGGAGGTATTTCACCAGTCGGGCTGCTCCTGTTCGAGCGATAACTCGCTAAGCCCTACCTTTCTTAATTTCTTTAGTATATTCTTGTTATGATAAAAGAAACAATATGTGTCTCTCAAATAACTTTTGGACCAAACAAAACGTTTTATTAATATACGCTTACTATTTTGAATGTGGTAGGCATAGCGACTACTCTGGCTTTGAACGGATAAAATGCAGATGCTACTGAAATTTCCGGCTTTTTTCCTTAAATAATGTGTGTTAAAACCTTCCTCTTGAATAACTCTTTCTTTTATAAAAAATCGCATCAGAATACGTTCTGTAGTTTTCAAGATCTAAACATACATATAGAATAGAAAAGAGTAGAATAGAAAAGTGTTTATTGACAAACAATACGATTAAAAAAAATACAGAAATACACACACATAGAACATAATGTGGTCAATTAGGTTCCACCTCAGCAAATGCTGCTACGGCAATATTTCTAACACCGCAACAGCGCTGGTATTCTGGTGTAACCTACCTGCATGGAAAAATAAGTAAAGCCGGGGCTCTTGCTTATGCTTATGTCAAAGGAAGGAGGAAACACAGAGCCGGAATCGGAACATAATCACAATAAATAAATATTAGACAAGATCACATACATTGCACTGAGTCTGTGGTAAGTAACTCAAGCACTTGTGTTACAGAAATCAGAGAAAACGACGGTACCACAATACCCAGACCCGAGACAAATATAAACGTTCGTTTCCCATATTGACCCGACGGGGGATCGAACCCGGGACCTCAGAGATAGCGCGACGACAAAGTCCGGCCGACTCGCCTTTTGGCTACGGAGGTCCACAGAATATTTATTAATAAATATTTTCCTACGGACCCCAAAACCATCTGTCACGGTGTCATTGACATTGAATTGCCGCGCGTTTATCACCAGTGAAAGGCCCGAACGTACAGACAGACAGACACGCGAGTTATCACGCTACACCTAGTTTGTATGTGTTTTTATGTATATTCATGCGGACAATAGATTATCCTTGTACAGGAATAGTGTTTTTGTCAATGTCACTTTGTTTTTGCTGGACCGTAATTGATTAGCTTTGGTAAAATCGAATTCAATATTGTAAACATGAAAGTCTAAAGAGAGTTAGGGCATAGATTTATTTCGAACTGGAGCAACCCTGGACTGGTGAAATACCTTCACTTCTTGCCGCCCGTAGGCTAGGACCTCATTGCCACTTAACATGAGGTGGGATGAGGTCAATCTTGAAGTGTAATATCCCTACTAATATTATAAATGCGAAAGTAACTCTGTCTGTCTGTCTGTTACGCTTTCCTGCTTAAACCTCTCAACCGATTTTGATGAAATTTGGTATAGGTATACGTTGAATCTCAAGAACGGACATAGGCTACTTTTTATTAGAAAATAAGGGGGGGGGGTAATACCACCTTTGAAAGTTTATATGGAAAAATGTTTTTTTTTGAAGTTAGAGATATGAAATTTGGCACAAATATAGCTCGAAACTTGGATAAAAATATAAATTACTTTTTGTTTCGAATATTAGGGGAGAAAGGGGTAAAACCGACCATAAAAGGATGTAGTCCACGCGAACGAAGTCGCGGGTACAGCTATTAAAAATAAGTTTGTATTTTGGTCTTTCACTCAAAGACGATGGTTTTGGACGAAATTTGGCTTCTGGACAGATAAGAGATTAGAACAAAATCTCAAACAAAAATCAAGAAAGGAAATAAAGTTACAAGTGTATAAAAATGTATCAAGTTTATATTGGTTTAGTTTGAATGACTCCAAAGAATAAAATTAATCCCGTAACAGTCAAAGTTTTGAATAATGTGATAAATTAAGAAATGAGCAGAATTACTCTGTTAAGGAACGAAAGAGAACTCGGAGTTTCTAGTCGATAATATTTAAAAAAAAAAAAACCAATTTACGACAACCTCGGTGGCGCAGTAGCTAAGGCAGGCAGCCAAAGTGCCAAAGGCCCCGGGTTCGATTCCCGGTCAGGTTAATTTGGTAAACGAAATTGACTTGGGTCTGGGTGTGCTGGGATGACGCCCCTAGTTAGTATCCGTCGTCTGGTGCTCATAGTACAAGGGAAAACCTTAGTTTGACTGGTGTGGTTGTCTGGCGCATAAGTTAATAATTATCCGCTATAATATAGAGCGTAAACCTTTAAATAGAAACCTTTATTGACGACCACCGCAACCGAGAGGCGAGCGTATCAGCCTTTGGCGTCGCGACATCTCTGAGGTCCCGGGTTCTATCCCCGGTCTTGTCAATATGGGAAACGAACTTTTCTGTATTGTCTCTTTGTTACTGATTTCTTTAACTTAAGTGCTTAAGCTACTTACCACAGAATCAGATCAATGTGTGTGATGTTGTCCAATAATAATTATTATTTATTATTTGACTGTATAATCTTTTTTAATAAGAGAGGTAGGGCAAAGCGATTTATCGCTCGAACTGGAGCAGCCCGACTGGTGAAATCCCTCCATCTTACAGAAGACCGCAACCAAATAACAATCACTTCAGTGTTGTTGTGTTCCTGCGTGTGAGTAAGGTTTGCAAAGCTCCTGGGGGGTGCTACATTAGTAGCAGGGGTCAAGCCTTTAAGGTAAGGGCGACAAGTCCAGTAACAGATATATGCTGTACTTGTCGATCTTAGATCAGGTGGGATGAGGTTGACCTCATCCCATCTGATCTAAGATTCAAGATCTCAAGATTGATCTTGAAGTGTGATATAAAAAAAAAACTTTCATGACAAAAACACAAAAAAAAATGAAACTGGTCCAGTTGTTCACGCGTTGGCGTGACCAAGGGCAATAGGGATACATTTTTATATATTATATAAGATTTATACAATCATTTCCGCTAGTAATATGTAGGGTGTATTTTCACTGTTCTTGAGTATGCTTTTTAACTAAAAGAGTCGTTAACAAAAGTAGCTTAAATCTTCTAAAAGGTCAAGGCTTGACAAATATGTAGTTACGTTGGTAATTGGTCAAACACAACACCCTTTTGCTTGCACAGTCGGCTAACAATAGCAAACAGATGCATTTCACGGATCACTGCGCGTGGGTAGCTAAATAACTCACACAATTTTGTTAACAAATTAGCGATATTGAGGGGGTGATATGATCGGTAAAGGTACCAAAGTAGGGGTAGCTAGGCGATTTTTATTTATTTATTGTAAAACTTTATTGCACAAAAAAGTACAATAAGTCGACTTAATACTAGGGGCATTCTCTACCGGACAACCCTTGGGTCATGCAGAGAGTTTGTATATGGGTGCGATAATAGTGAAAAAGTGCGTAAGTAAGTAATCTTAAAAAAACATAAGAAACAATAATAAGCTATGCATTATAAATAACATTACGGTAACTGTTTAATAAATAAATAAATATTGGACAACATCACATACATTGCTTTGATTATGTGGTAAGTAGCTAAGGCACTTGTATTACAGAAATCAGAAACTTCGAAGGTACCACAACACCCAGACCCGAGACTTTAAATATACATAAACTTATATGATAAAAGATACAGTTCCAATATTTGAAAAAACGATCCGTTCTAGTTAGTTACGGATAGTAATAAATAATACGGGGCGTAAGCTGAAAGTGACCGACCGACGACAGTTGACAGCTGATGTGAAAAGTCAATTATGAATAGTAATTGTTGACATATTACGAATCGTAAAATATTGGAACCGGGTGTAACATAGTTTTGCTATAGCATGCAGTGTAACTAAGGCTTAGAGTTGTATGCATGGGGTGTGTGGTGCCCAGTGAACCATGTGATTTGTCATTAAAATAGGCGGTGCAGGGCGTGAGTTACGGGCACACGGCAGGTGGATTGGAGTTAACCGATTACGAAGGTGGAATAGGTAAATAAATAATTATTGGACAACATCACATACATTGCTCTGATTCTGTGGTAAGTACCTAAAGCACTTGTGTTACAGAAATCAGAAACAACGACAGTACCACAACACACAGACCCGAGACAATACAGAAAAGTTCGTTTCCCATATTGACCCGACGACGCCAAAGTCCGGCACGCTCGCCTCTCAGCCACGGAGATCGTCAAAATAGGTAAATTTATATTTTTCGTTTTTTATATATTCATAATAATGGCACTCCCATTGATTTCAGCCAAAGTGGTTAATCACACTGAATTTAAAACCAGGATAACTCAGGACTCACTCTAGTGGCATATCATTATCGCAGTGAACCCTTAAATTAAATTATGGTTACTTAAATAATACAATAACTTAACAGTATCGCTGGACTTCACCCTAGGATTCCCTGTGTCGTGAAGACCAAACTTCCCATATAGATATAAAGATATAACATGATTGGTTTACCATTTATCAGACGAAGACACATTGGCATCTTAATAGATTCTGTGGTTTTCAAACATTTCTGCAACGAATGTACCATGGAGGTGTAGTAGATTTATATAAAGGGTTAATTTAATCCTTAAATTAAAGCTAGTCTTTTTGTATATATTAAAATGTTCGGTATTTTGCAGCTTTTTATTGTTGTATGTAAGTAACACATAACTTAAGAGAGGTAGGGCATAGCGATTTATCGCTCGAACTGGAGCAGCTCGACTGGTGAAATACCTCCACCTTACAGAAGACCGCAACCAAATAACAATCGCTTCTGTGTTCCTGCATGCGAGTAAGGTTTCCAGAGCTCCTGGGGGGTGCTACATTAGTCAAGCCTTCAAGGTAAGGGCGACAAGTCCAGTAACCGATTTATGCTGTACTTGTCGACCTTAAGCTCATTACCACTTAACATCAGGTGGTATGAGATAAATTTTGAAGTGTAATATGAAAAAAAATCCGAGTAACTCATAGAATTATATCGCGGGACACACTCTTCTTCACGTTCAACGTACTAATTAACTTAAAATCTCATTAACACACCCTTTCGTAATTACAATGCCCTTTTCACCAACACATAATCTAATCATCATAATAATTGGTCATTTAACGACCGTATTATACAGAGTCGTAATGCGTATAAGAATTAATTGTATGATAATCGAATTCATATCTCTCTGCGACGTATGTGATCCTGGTATTTTTAGTGCGTAATCACTAATTGCTTTCATACGTTTGATATAAATTGTTTGCGTGAAATTAAAAAATAAATAAGCTAATAGCTTAAGAAGACTTGTGTAAGGATAGCAGAATTACTTCAATCTATTTTTTAACACCCAGACACAGAAGAAGCACAAATTTTTATCACATGAATGTCTGTCCTGGGTGGGAATCGAAACTACGTTCCTTGGTTCTACAAATTCAAAGTCAAGTAGAAGTCAAATAAAAAAAAATAGTCGCAGGGAAAGGAAGAAGACTGGTTAAATACCTCCACCTTACAGAAGACCGCAGCCAAATAACAATCGCTTCTGTGTTGTTGTATTCCTGCATGTGAGTGAGGTTTCCAGAGCTCCTGGGGGGTGCTACATTAGCAGCAGGGATCAAGCCTTCAAGATAAGGACGACAAGTCCAGTAACAGATATTATTATGCTGTACTTGTCACCCTTAAGCTAGGACCTCATTACTACTTAATATCAGGTGGGATTAGGTCATAGGTATATATATATATATATATATATGAAGAAGTTGGGATATCAGGAATTTCACAAAATCCCTAGGGATATCGCGTCATTGCGGTGAATATTCTACATTTCCCCACATTTTACGAATGAAATTGATGAAGAACTAGAATTCGCATTTTCATAGTCATCGACCATCTCTCAATACTCAATCATTTATTGCTGCTATAATGTAGATAGAGTACAGATGGTATTCTTATAATTAGATCGTTATAGACCCCGTTAGGGCACGGCAATGTGGGAGAGGACGCTCGCGTTACAACAACTTAATTGTCTGAAAAAGACAAGATAAATATATGTATAAATAGAAATAAACCCACTAATTGCGCAAAATATAGGTATGTTTGTAAGGAATCAATTTGACAAGATAAATATATGTATAAATAGAAATAAACCCACTAATTGCGCAAAATATAGGTATGTTTGTAAGGAATCAATTTGACAATTGTAAGTGTGTGACTTAAAGAGACTTTAATATGTTTTATAAAATATAGTACAATTTTGGCAATCCATTTAGGTAAATTTTACTCATCTGCTTTGAAAGAAAGAAAGAAAATACATTTATTGACCACTACACAGAAGATACAAATTTAAACAAATAAAATAAAAACTAAAAACAAGAAGAAGTACAGAAAGAAGTAAAAACAAAAACAAACATGAAATAAATAGCAACAAAAACAAAAAACAAAACAATAGACTAAATGGGTAAGTGGTCAACTAGGCCACACCTCAGCTACGAGTATATGCTGCAGCGACGCAGACGTGCAGCCTATTTGAGTGACGCTTAACATATACAAAGAAGAAACTAAAATAATAAAAAAAAAGATTAAATAACAAAGAAAAAGAAGACAAACCAACAGAACAAAAATAAAGAAAAAGAAGAAAACACTATAGTCTATGGTGCCACATATACCATTTTGACATAAGCAAAAATCTGACTGATTTTAGGTTAGGTTATGCAGATTCATTCATTATGTAGATTGCCGATGCTTTGATTAATAAGGATTCAATCCTCATAAGTCAAAACGAGCTAAATGTGTTCTAAACAAATACGTGATTCCATGAGCAGTCTGCATCAAATACCATTTAATTATTATCTCAATATCATGTTACTCGTTCGTAGCAATCTATACGCACTAACGATAAGTCGAAACATGAATTAGTGTTAAATTGACGCTCGGGAATGACGTGGACGCTGAACTAATAAGTTACGTTCTCAAAAATCCCGTTTGGAACAAACAGTTCCTGGTAATCGATTTTTTATGATTTTTATAGTGCTTTAGCGAACTTTAAATATTTTAAAGAAATCGATTTTTTTATATCCCCTTGCGACCTTCACGTATCGCGTGTGCTGCTCTTCCAACTGAGCTAACCGCAAGTTATCGTAGGTGATGAAATTTTTCTGCAGTATAAACCGTTAGCCTGTGCCCTCTGATGAATATGACATGTGTAGAACTACATACTTCGATAAGGGCCGATGCCCGTGGTACATACGTTGCAGAAAAGTTGGAAAACAACGCACTAGCAAACTTAAAATAAATGATAAATAAATAAATAGGTATTTTTATTTCTCACCATAAACAAGCAAGTAGTACAGTCATATTAATATAGAATTTAAACAATGTGGTCAAAATATATTTTAAAGAAACAGAAAAATTTTATCCGCAATGGGAGATAAAAAAAATCTGTTTCTTTAAAATATTTAAAGTTGGTCGTAATGTCGCGATTTGATATGAAGAGACAAGGACTTGCCATTTTTTTTTCAAAACAAAATGAAAACTATTCGAGGTATATCAAAAACTTTATTATGGGTTTGTATATATTTAAAACATTTATAAATGGGAATCGATCATTCATATGGCCACCGCATGCACGATTCGTGGGTCCACGAATTTTCATGACTCGGCAACACATTTTGGCCGAAACGCCTGCTATTTCGCTTTCAATGTTGGCTTTGAGCTCTTACAACGTCGTCGGCTTATTAGCATAGAAAAATAACTTGACGTAGCCCCAAAGAAAAATATCTAAAAGCGTTAAGTAGCACTAACGAGGCAGCCAATCGACTGGTCCATTTTTTGAAATAACGTACGCTCTTCAAGTAGCGGCCTCCGAATTTCAGTAGTAAATTTTTAAGATTTGCAGACGTTATTCGTTCGTGTACTTCGCCATGATGAAAATGTTAGGTCCACTGAATTAACTGATAGTGACAGTTCGATGTTTTGAAAATTGAAAAGGTGTGTTTTCAAACTAAATTTAAAATTGTTAAGTCCTTTTTGGAAAACCCCTAGTTGAAGGGAACAAGCGATGTCACAAAATAAAAAAATCGAGAAATGCGCATTTGAAAATACAATCTGATCTGATACACCAAGGATTTCCCTGTGGCGTGACTGCGCATGATTTTTAAAAGTTTAAAAAACAAATAACCGTCACCAGTTTCATAATTTTTCGTTGATGCAGGGTATAAATACAGGAGTTAATGTAACCTTTGGTGTCATAATCTGATTTTCGCGATTTATGTGACATTGCTTGTTTTTCCCGTCTATCTTCAGTTTATCCCTCATCAAGTAACGTAACCATAGACTTAATAAATTAAACGTAACATAACTGTTAGCGACTGCGGTGATTCAACCTCCATGTTTTAATTTTCTTCATCGTTTAATTTCACTACATAGTAGAAAACAAAGTAGCTTTTTCTGTCCCTATATCCCTATGTACGCTTTAATATTTAAAACTACGTAACGGATTTTGATGCGGTTTTTTTAATAGATAGAGTGATTCAAGATTAAGGGTTTTATTTGTAATAAAGAATAGAAAAGCCAATATAACTAAGTATTTACATTACATCCGTGCGAAGCCGGGGCGGGTCGGTAGTTTACAATAAAGATCATCATTTTCGATATTTACCCAACAGGGTATCGAAACCGGTACCTAGAGATAGCGCAATGCCAAAGTTCGATATACTACCCTCACGGCTATGAAGGTCGTCAAAAAATACTAGATATAAAATCAAATTACTGAAGCCACTATGTTGCAGTAATGCGAAAATAGGCCAATTACCTCTTATTAACATAAGGAAGGAAATTAATAACACTATCACATTTCTTGGTCGCAGTAGCAAAAGTCTGAAAAAGCCGCATCACTAATTTGGCACGCGAACAGCGACGTATTGATGTCGCAGTTCAGTTTGTGATCTGTCTTTTCACAACTTGACTATAATTAAAACAGTTGCAATTTATTAATCTATCAACCAAATATTAACTTATTCAATAGGTTACTTAAAACACTTTTGAATCGTCATTCATATAATGCAAAGTGACTGTACAGCAACTCGTAAAAATTTGTTTTGATAAGTGAAGAAACAATTAGGTACTCAATTAAGTGTTTTTGAGATATATTTTAAGTGACGATGATGAATGATGATGATGCTTTTTACAAAGATCGTAGCTTAGTAAGCATATTTTGTATGTCCATAAAATACCAGAGCAAGAATATCTGATTTCCATGCGTTAGGCTAAGGCCGCACTACGATTTTTTCCCGCAAGCGGTAAATCGTGAAACCGCGAAGCCACCCGAAACGCACGCGCTACGGTTAAAAACCGCGACGCCAATATAAGTTCTATGGTAACGAAACGCGGTTTAAAAATAAGTCGCGAAAAACATCCATCAGTGCGGCCGCTTCTTTTAGTTAGTTTCTTTAACAAAGTCAAAAATTTAGTGTCAGATGTACGGCAGAGGAAATAGATATTTTGTATGAAGCTTTTCATTTATTTGTTATTTTTTTGTATAGCACTATTCATTTAGTATAGTTTGAATTTGTTTTTTTTTAAGTACCTGAATTTTGTTTTCATGTAGTGTTTACCTATAATTGGTTATTACACTTTAAATTATATATTGACATAGGCTATAGTTAGTTTGTAAGTATTAGTGTGTATAAACGTTGGTAGACATAATAAATAAATTAATTAACAAAAATCAGGCGGTTAAAATCCACAGCCGCATAGCCGTAGTGCGGCCCAAGCCTTATAGGCACTAAAAATGAACACATTCTAAAATCTCTGATTTCCCTGCATTACCGCCACACTAGTATTATAACGCACTATCGAAACCAGTTGCGAAATGTTCTGACATTTGAATGTTTGCCTGGAAAGTGTCCACGCTCCATTTGTCATACTGTAACATTGCTTGTCGTCCACATACTACATACATACTATATAACCATTTTGTACTCTGTACTCGTTTAAACAAATACATGTGAGATTTAAATTGCATAAGTATAAATATCTTTACTAATATTATAAAGCTGAAGAGTTTGTTTTTTTTACATTACACTTCAAGATTGACCCCATCCCACCTGATGTTAAGTGGTAATGAGGTCTTAGCTTAACGGCGACAAATAGATACAGCATAATAAAACTGTAACTAGATTTGTCGCCCTTACCTCGAAGACTTGACCCCTGCTACTAATGTAGCACCTCCAGGAGCTCTGGAAACCTTACTCACATAAAAGAACACAACACCGAAGTGATTCTTATTTGGCTGCGGTCCTCTGTAAGGTGGGGATATTTCACCAGTCGGGCTGCTCCAGTTGGAGCGATAAATCGCTATGCCCTGACTCTCTTTTTAGATCTAATAAGTTGCAGTGACCACAGTTCACTAGAACAGCCCCAATTACTTAAATATTAATGGAGTATTATTAAGTAAAATTGGGTAGAGAGTGCTCTTTTTCTTCTTTTTATAATAAAATTTCACGAAGTCTCTCTCTACTGCTACGTGAGAATTGATAAAACTTTACGTTAAAAGTTGGGTGTTCGAATAGCTTTTCGCGGATTTTGTAGAGAGTTAATGAAATGATTTGATATGAAATTAAATGATATGAAATGAAATAAAATTATTTGAAATGAAATGAAATGATTTGGAATGAAATGATTTGAAATTAAATGATTTACTTCTGCAAGTGGATTTACAATAAATTATTTTGCACATGTATTATTTTTTTCTACCAGCGCCTCGACGTTGGTTCTGTTGAGAAGAAGCGCCGCAACAAACTCAACAGATATCCTTTTTTAAAATAAATTTTAATCGTCAAAATATCCAGCTCAAACCTCTTGCAACGCACAATTAGGTTTGAAGTAAGTTGTTAACATAGACAAGTGGCTTGTCTTCTTATGCTTAATTTTATGGTATAGTCACTAGATAAAATACTAGAACGGTAGTGTTTTCAACGTAAAAGATGGATGTTTGCGATAGTAAAATAATAAGAAATGCGCCAGACAATCACACCAATCATCTGGTCTTTAACTAAGGTTTTCCCTTGTACTATGAGCACAGACGACAGCTACTAACTGGGGGCGTCATCCCAGCACACCAATTTAAAAGTTCGTTTTCCGAATTGACCAAAGTCAAAGTCAAAGTCAATTTATTTTTATTCACATAGATTACATTAGTAATACTTATGAATAGTCTCTATATAAAGCAAATGAAGCTACCTCCGGTTCGGAACCTATAACTAAAGAGAAGATACCGGCAAGAAACTCAGTAGTTTTTTTTCTTACAAATGAAAGCTACACTTATTACTAATTTTGCACTAAGACACACAGTTGACCGGGAATCGAACCCTTACCTCGGACCTTAGCCACTGCGTCACCGAGGTCGTCAATTGCATGCACAAACTACTTTATTAATTTGGATTGCTTTTGGTGTATCTTAGGTTATAGTGTAGGTATTGTCGGATTCTTTTGCTTGATTCTTTAGATCTCCGTGGCCGATAGGGGAGCGGGTTGGATTTCTGCGTTGCGCCATCTCTGAAGGCCCAGGTACGATTCCCGATCGGAATAATAGAGGAAACTAACTTTCCTATATTGCCTCGGGTGTTTTAGTACCGTCGTTGTTTCTGATTTCTGTAACACAAGTGCTTAAACTACTTACCACAGAATCAGAGCAATGTATGTGATATTGTCTAATATTTATTTACTTATAAAGACTTCCGTAGCCGATAGGTGATAGGGCTGGACTTTGGAGTCGCGCCATCTTAAACTCAAGTATTTCTTTATTCAAGTAGATTACATGTAACACTTTTGAATCGTCATTGAATACAATGCAAAGTGATTCTACTTCCGGTTCGGAACCTATATCTACTGAGAAGACACCGGTAAGAAACTCAGCAGATAAGTTACAGTAGCAGTATTTTACTTATAGCTATGTGTTATAACACTTTGGACCAAGTCATATAGTTTTTTTTTTGATGAGTGAAAAAAGCATTAAGTATTATTTTATTTTAAGAGGTAAGCTGGAGCAGACCAGTCCCCAAAGGGAAATGAAAATAAGGGAAACGAACTTAACTATATTTATTCATTTTTATTAATTTATATACTAGCGGTCTGCGGCGGCTTTGCGCGCCGAAGATACCCGTTTTTTCTAAATTATTCGCTGATTCTTCGCTCTTATTCATCGCAGAGTGATTTTATCCAACACAAAAATATTTATCTATTTATTTAAAAAAAATATTGCACAAAAAGTACAACAGGTGGACTTAATGCTAGTGGCATTCTCTGCCAGTCAACCTTTGGGTCATGCGGAAAGTTAGTTTATGGGTGCGGTAATAGTGAAAAAGTGCTTGAGTTATCTAAAAAAAAACATAATAAACAAAAATAGTAACTACTAAGTAGTGTAATAGTAATATCTTTTTAATTTGAACCAGTTATTGCTGAAATTAGCGCCTTCAAATAAACAAACAAATAAACAAACTCTTTAAATAATAGTATAGATTTTGATTTAACGCATACGGCAACACTTGTTTAATTAACATTTTGGTAATGAACTTAATTGAAATTTACCTTGATTTCGTCCCTGTAATCTGTTATTACTGTTCCTGATATTCTCTTGGCCACTGGCGTCCTCCATGGTATGCCAAGTGTATTCCATTTTTATTTCAAAATGTCATTTTACACGTAAATGTCATTTCGGAGCCGCATTTTAAAAAATTACGTTGCATCCACCACACTTGCACGACACATAATTTAAACGGTTTTTTAGTTTAGATATAAGAAGCAGTCTAAATTAATATCCACAGTGTTTGTTTTAAATTGGAATAGATTAGCGAGCGGAATAATTTGTCGGTGTAACACACAGTTTTCACTTTTTCTTAATCACATAACGTCACCGTGAAATAAGTATGGTCGACGGACCATTTCGTATTTTAAATATCAGCCATTTTTAATTGCACGAAACTTATTTGAATTTAGAATCGGCTTCCATTTGTTAGGCAAACTTTTTGTTCGGAAATCTTTTGTTTAAAAACACAAAGCGGTTTAGGAAAAAAAAACCTCGTATTTGTTCAATAAACGTCAGTCAACAACTTGGCCGTAGAAGGCACTGGCTGTATAATCTGATGTCTTCGCCCTTGCGTGTGAGGGAGGCAGTGAATGGAACGGCCAGCGAGATAGAGAGGGACAGACGTATTTGGTTTTTCACGGTTTTCACGAAAAACATTCGCGGTTAGGGGGCGCGGCTGACCAATGGGGTGAGGGCGTTTCGAAATTGGAATCATTCGAATACTGTTATTTTGTAGGGGGTTGTATATAGCTATCTCTGTACTAAAGTAATGCCATAGTGTGTTTGTTTCCTTTGACTAATAAAATTTTCTTTAAGGTCCTATAGTTTAAAGCGTCTTTTGAACCAAGGGTCATGAATTCGATCCCCGCCCAAAACAATTGGCTACTTGAAAGTTCCCAAGCAATTTGATTTATCTGGAAAAAATGTAAATGACCCGAGAAAAATAAGATTTTGTGTAACACATTTAAAAAGCGCGCGAAAGCGCCAAGTCACGTCACTGTTGCAATTATGACGTCAACGTTCTGGACATCGAACCGATACGCATAGGAACGACTTAATTTAGATAAACGGAAAATGTTTCAGTCAATTCTTAATACGGTTAGAGACACAATGATTCAATTTAATCGGTAAAATAATCATTGTTTCGCCACACTAAAATAAATAATTTTCGCCGACAGCTGTCATTTCTGAATTGCAATGGTGGTTTCCGTTTCGGTTCTTTTGTTCCACAGATAAAAAAAGAAAAAAATATTTTGCAAAAATAAAATACTAACTATGCTTTTTATTAAAAAAATCTAAATGTAAAATTATAACTTAACTAATAAGCTATCATATCTAACACTTTTCATATTTTATTGTTAACACTGTCAAGTAGCCAATTATGCTATGAACATTAATTGTGGCTTTTTTGTCTTATTAAACAATATTTTTGTGTAATTTAAAAACTTATGAAAAACATTTTGCAGTTTGTATACCTTACACTGTTTATTGGTGGAAACATAATTGGTTTAAGATATTGTTTGTCTGTTTTACTTATACAGTTATAAGTACTGTATGTTTCATTACAATAAATAAAAAAAATAAATATAGGTGAAGCCAATATAAAATGTAAAAACATTTACTGTCAAGGTTTTGTACAATAAAATATATCTATCTATCTATCTTAATAGCTATATTTATCCCGAAACAAAGAACGAGGTCACCTACAACAGTGCTAGTAGTAAATCATATTTTTTTTTGTTTCTTATATTGCACTTCAAGATTGACCTTATCCCACCTGATGTTAAGCTTAAAGGCGACAAGTACAGCACAATAAAGCTATTACTGGACTTGTAGCCCTTACCTTGAAGGCTTGACCCCTGTTATTAATGTAACACCCCCCAGGAGCTCCGGAAACCTTACTCACACGCAGGATCACAACAACACAGAAGTGATTGTTATTTGGCTGCGGTCTTCTGTAAGTTGGAGGTGTTTCACCAGTCGGGCTGCTCCAGTTCGAGCGATAAATCGCTATGCCCTACCTCTCTTATGATCGTAATCATGTTTTTCTTAAAAAGGCGACGAGATTTAAAAGACATCAACGCGCTCTAGAGCATAGAAATAAAATAACGAATATTATAAATAAAAACAGACAGACAGACAAAAAATATAAAGAAAAATATGGATGTAATAAAAACCAGTTATTTGCAAACAGACACCAATTTTATTTATATGTATAAAGTATAGATGAATAGAATTTCTATTGAAGCCACTTTGCCCCTCCTATAAAATGATGTAAGTAATACGTAATTCACCACCTTGCCGAATCGTAGCCAATGGTGCATTAAAAGGGTGGCCACCACCCAACCATGGACCGCATCAGGTGGCGCTGATCATGTGTGACGTCACTGCACCTGGACTAAACTGACCTGATGTATTTTTATTGAAACTGATCAGCAATTGGCTTCTATCTCCTCTTCTTATTCTTTTATTTTAACGGCATTAAGCGTCATTAGCAAAAAGGTTTTTACATATTTGTTAAGTACTTCATGCCACACTAGCGATTTAAAAAAAAAATCTGAAAAAAAAAAGTCTGTCACTCTTCCTTGCTAACTCTTATAACGTACTTGTCACTTAATTTATTATTTTTCTTTATTTCATATCATTTTCCTATTTTATATTTTAAGTCTTTAAGAACAACAACAGTTTTGGTCCTTCGAGCCAGATAATGTTACTAATCGAACTTACATTTCTATTGTAGTTAGTATTTCAAATCTGACGTATGTTTTGTTATTCCTTTTTATTTATTCATATTCCTTAATTCACAATTGTTCCCTTCCTGATCCCTAAACTACCGAAACCGAGATTAATATGAAAACCAAATATTGTTTAAAATGCCTTTAAACTCGGGCGAAGCCGGGGCGGGCCGCTAGGCTACCTAATTCCGACTAATTAATTAACAGCCTCGTACCCACGACCTTTGATCGCAGAACTAAAACAGATTGACACATCCGTTACACTACCCCATAATTAGTTAAACGGGTAAACATTTAAGCGCAGCCACCCCTGCAGTGTAATTACACCACAGTATGTATACAACTACAGTCCGGTTGACGAAATGCACTGGTGACCTATAACACAGATATTACTATACCTAAATATTATAAACAGATTTTTTTTATCTCCCCTTGCGGTGCGGGAATCGGACCCACGACCTTCACGTATCACGCGTACGGCTCTTCCAACTGAATAAACTGTATATAGTTCTAAACATATGCGGCAGAGGGCACTTACCGGAGGCTAACGGATGATACAGCACATTTTTTTTTATCGCCTACGATAATTTGCGGTTAGCTCAGTTGGAAGAGCAGCACGCACGATAGTAACATTAGTATAGTATACTAATGTTGTATAAAACTACTAAGTTTTATACAGTCCACCGTAGATTTAGAAGACAAGATATATAATTACTATCTTCTGCCCTCGACTTAGCACGCAAAAGATTTACATCAATATTTTTTTTGACTTCCCTCTCGACTTTGTAGGCTTTCTTTTATTTACTTTAATGATTGCTAGAAAAAAATACTCAACTCCATTCCCAAATGTGATTGTTTTTCTGTGTCCCAATTTTTGGAGCTCCTCCAATTTAACCTCTGCATGATTTAACCGAGTTTTTGTCTAATTTAGTGTTATATTATTTTTCCTACTCTTTTTGTTTATATTTCTCTTATGTACTGTAAAAATTTCTTTTATTTTTATCTCTAATGATTTCGTTTATACTATTTTTATTTATTTTACTGGTTATTTTTATCTCCACATCCTGTCTAAGTGCGCCATAGATTGGACACTCAGTCAGGAGACGTGGCAGACATCTTCCACTTTCAGTGGGCCACATGGACATTTTAAATTTATTTACTTTTTATTTGTATCACGACAAAACATTGTTTCTTAGTTTCCGGACTGAATTATTATTTGGATCGTTGTCAGACCGTGGGAGTGTGTTTTTAATAATTGCAATGTACACTAATAGGTCATTGAGGTGGCGATATGTTTTATATGGAATTCATAAATAGCCTAGTGATTAAAGAGGTCCTGGACTTGATTCTCATGTTATGTCAGCAACGGTAAGGATTATTATTTTTATACTAGCTGTGCCCGCGACTTCGTTCGCGTGGACTACATCCTTTCATGGTCCGTTTTACCCCTTTCTCCCATAATATTCGAAACAAAAAGTAGTATTTATTTTAATCCAAGTTTCGAGCTATATTTGTGCTAAATTTTATATCTCTAACTTCAAAAATAAACATTTTCCCATACAAACTTTCAAAGGTGGTATTACCCCCATCCCCCCCTTATTTTCTAATAAAAAGTAGCCTATGTCCGTTCCTGAGATTCAACGTATATCTATACCAAATTTCATCAAAATCGGTTGGGAGGTTTAAGCAGGAAAGCGTAACAGACAGACAGACAGATAGAGTTACTTTCGCATTTATAATATTAGTAGGGAAGTAGGGATTACACTTTAAGATTGGTCTCATCCCACCTGATGTTAAGTGGTAATGAGGTCCTAGCTTAAGGGCAACATGTACAGCATAATAAAGCTGTTACTGGACTTGTCGCCCTTACCTTGAAGGCTTGACCCCTGCTACTATGTAGCACCCCCCAGGAGCTCTGGAGTTGAGGAGTTGAAATAAATAAATTTAAATATCCGTTGTCAGATCCAACATATTTCGTTTTTGGGAATAGACCTCTGTATGGTGTCCTAAATAAACAAATGACCTATAAATAACAACCAACCAAGCTTATACAAACATTACTCAGACACGAAGCATTTCATTCCTCGTAAACTGCAGAATCGTAAACAAAGATACAAGCCAACTTGATAATGCCAAAATCGATACACTCTAGGGGGGAGGGGGGAGGGTGGTCAAATTATCATTTCCAACCACGTCATCATCTTGTTCCCATAGCAACCTGTGTTAGTTCAATGAAGCGGAACTACTTGATCGACGATTTAACGATGTTTAATGATTTTGAATAGGCAGAAGGCTGGTGCGACAAAACAATAAAGAAATTAATGACAAATAAAAATAAAAATAAATAAATGCGCCAGACAATCACACCAATCACATGGTCTCAAACTAAGGTTTTCCCTTGTACTATGAGCACCAGACGACGGATACTAACTGGGGGCGTCATCCCAGCACACCCAAGCCCAAGTCAATTTAGAAAAGTTCGATTTCCAAATTGACCTGACCGGGAATCGAACCCGGGACCCTTTGCGCTTTGGTCGCCTACCTTAGCCACTGCGCCATTACCTCGGTCAACAAAGATGTGGAGACCACTCTAGTTATTTAAGGCCGGGTTCAATATTTGAAAAAGGATGTTGATGATGATGAACATCTACTCTATATATACGTATAAATAAAATTGGGGTATTATATTGAAATAACCGCTTTTTACTATATGAATATATATAGGGTAAATACACCAAAATTACAATTTTTATCTGTCTGCCTGTCTGTTTCTTCCAGCGAATTTCTGAAATGGCTGAACCGATTTTGACTGGACTTTTTTGGCAGGTATTTGATGTTATGAGGAGTAACTTAGGCTACATTTATTTTAGAAAAAGTAAATTAGGAATTCTGAAGAAAGCGAACGAAGTCTCGGGCACAGCTAGTTAGAAACAGATTCCACACCGATAACATTCAGTCATTACAGATACAGTATTTTTTTGTGTTAAATGACGATTCAAAAGCGTAACGTAATTTACTTGAATTAAAAAATATATGATTGACTAGCTGTGCCCGCGACTTCGTTCGCGTGGACTACATCCTTCTATGGTCGGTTTTACCCCTTTCTCCCCTAATATTCGAAACAAAAAGTAGTCTATATTTTAATCCAAGTTTCGAGCTATATTTGTGCCAAACTTCATATCTCTAACTTCAAAAATAAACATTTTTCCATATAAACTTCCAAAGGTGGTATTACCCCCATCCCCCCTTATTTTCTAATAAAAAGTAGCCTATGTCCGTTCTTGAGATTCAACGTATACCTTTACCAAATTTCATCAAAATCGGTTGAGAGGTTTAAGCAGGAAAGCGTAACAGACAGACAGACAGAGTTACTTTCGCATTTATAATATTAGTAGGGATTTATTGAACAAAGCTAAAATGGAACACTCAAGCCCGGTTCTAATATTTGAAAAACGGTCCTTTCATGTTACGAATAGTAATAAATTATACGGGGCGTAAGCTAAAAACGACCGATAGACGACTGATGACAGCTGATATGGAAAGTAAATTTGAAATTAGAATTAACGACTCGTAGTCGGTTAGAGAAAATTGGATTGTCATTTTTGACATATTACTAACATTATTTTTAATTTTTATTAAAAAAAAATTTTTTTTTTATAATGTACTTCAAGATTGACCTCATCCCACCTGATGTTAAGTGGTAATGAGTTCCTAGCTTAAGGGCGAAAAGTATAGCATAGTAAAACTGTTACTAGACTTGTCGCCCCTACCTTGAAGGCTTGACCCCTGCTACTAATGTAGCACCCCCCAGGAGCTCTGGAAACCTTACTCACACGCAGGAACACAACAACACAGAAGTGATTGTTATTTGGCTGCGGTCTTCTGTAAGGTGGAGGTATTTCACCAGTCGGGCTGCTCCAGTTCGAGCGATAAATCGCTATGCCCTACCTCTCTTCGGTCTTTTGTTTTATGGCACAAAAAACGTACAAATGGTGGATTTAATACTAGGCCATTCTCTCTCTATTCAGTCCACCCTTGGGTCATGCAGATAGTTATTTTATGGAGTTATGGTATGGTATGGGGCGTTTATGGTAATATTGGGCATTATTCGGAATGTGCCTAGTATTTCAAGTAGCGAAAATACGATGTTTGTATTAATCCCAATACTGAAAGGCTAAACTGTAGCTACACGGAGGTAACTTTTCAAGGCTTCATGTCAAGGCGAAATATCGATAAAATTTAACCTACCTAAGGGGGTGGGGCTATCCCCTCTACTTGGCTCGAGGTAGCCAATCAGGGGCGTCTATTTAAATTAGGAACGCGTGCAATTGCGTTGCTTTGTCACGTCAGATTTGACGTATCGCCGAAACCAAAACAGTATACAGGGTGTGAATTTATGCCCGGTTGGTATATTTGAAAAAAGATCTGTGCCGACCTACGACATGACCTACAAGTCGACACAAATATGGCATCTGCTCAGATATTATTGAAGTAATGAATGTTCAGATATTAATGGTAACTTGTGGTGTATGGAACTTTTTGACATTTTAACTGTTCAGAAGTATTTGGCCACTTTGTCTGCTCCGATATATCTGACGGCGACTAAACAACAAACCAAGATCGGTAGTCGGACCTTGGTCCCCGAGCAGATAACACCTAGCTCGACGGAAGTACTTACACTTTTAGTAAAGAACATTAAATTCCTTACAGACCTATTTTAGTTACGAATAGTAATAAATTATACGAGGCGTAAGCTAAAAACGACCGACAGACGATTGATGACAGCTTATATGGAAAGTAAATTTGAAATTAGATTTTTTTTTATAATGCACTTCAAGATTGACCTCATCCCACCTGATGTTAAGTGGTAATGAGGTCCTAGCTTAAGGGTGACAAGTACCTACAGCATAATAAATCTATTACTGGACTTGTCGCTCTTACCTTGAAGGCTTGACCCCTGCTACTAATGTAGCACCCCACAGGAGCTCTGGAAACCTTACTCACACGCAGGAACACAACAATACCGAAGTTATTGTTATTTGGATGCGGTCTTCTGTAAGGTAATTTCACCAGTCGGGCTGCTCCAGTTCGAGCGATAGATCGCTATGCCCTACCTCTCTTAATTAAGAATTAACGAATCGGACACCGTTTTTTCCGATAGCCATTTTTGTCACATTACAAATCGTAAAATATTGAAACTGGGCTTTAGCCAACTTAATTTAAAAAAGCCATGTAAGGAGCGTATGTTCTTTACTGAAAGTGGAAGTACTTCCGCCGAGCTAGGTGTTATCTGCTCGGGGACCAAGGCCCAACTACCAATCTTGGTTTGTTGTATATATACTTAGTGGCGACGAAAACTCTGATATCGCGATGTAGGATATCGATGTCACGCATTACGTATGGAGCGTTGTTTACTACGCCAATTCTGCTGACGCTGTATTTGTGTCGACTTGTAGGTCATGTCGTAGGTCGGCACAGCCAATTATTAAAAAAAATCATTTTATCATGTCGACGACTTCTGAAGCTGAGTGGCTAAACTTTGGCGTCGCGCTATCTCTGAGGTACCGGGTTCGATTCCCGGTCGAGGCAATTTGGAAAACTAACTGTTCTATATTTATTCGGGTGTGGGTCTTGTGGTATCGTCGTTGTTTTTGATTTCGAACACAAAAGCTTTTAACCATAACAACAAAGCAATGTATGTGGCGTAGTCCTATTTTCATTTGGTTTATTAAATCTTTAAAAACACTTACAAACTTTTTTTTTAATATAATATTCAGATATTTTTTTATTTTACAAGTCATATTTTAACAAGCGTTTCATAATGAACTAAAAAGGAGTGATTCAATTATGTCGCGTGTAGACTTCTTAAATTTGTTAAATAGCGATCATCACATAAAATATTGACCTAATCCCAAAATAACTATCTTAAGAACTTATGTTAAGGAAAATAAATACTTTAACTCATTTTGGAACACAAAAAAATAACTGGAATGTCCATCGCACAAATGTTTATCTGCGAAATAAAACAGTACAAACTAAATTGATGTTACTACGAAAAGAGAATTGTATTGATTTCTATTTTCCTTATTTGAAGTGTAAGAAGAGATATGCGATTTTGAGTTTTAAAGACATTCAGTAATATATTATTAAAACCAGTTTACAAACGCTTTGAGATAAGGAATAAACGTCGTACAATGAGATAAATAAATAAATGCGCCAGACAATCACACCAATCTTCTGGTCTCAACTAAGGTTTTCCCTTGTACTATGAGTACCAGACGACGGATACTAACTGGGGGTGTCAGGAATTCAACCCGGGACCTTTCGCGCTTTGGCCGCCTTCCTTAGCCACTGTGCCACCGAGGTCGTCAAAGAAATAAGAATGCAATTCAATGATGCACAATAGTGTATGTTTGTTTTGCGTAAAACTTATCACCGAACTCCCAATAGATTATGATCTTTAGCTAATTTGATAATTAAGTCGCCAATAGATGCGAAATTTTACTTAAGCACACTAAAAAGCATTGTTTTTTTTCATGAAGTAAGTACATAATATATTATATATTTATAAAAGACAGTCGTGTAAGTTACACTATTTATAACTCATGAACGGCTGCACTGGGGGGTACTTTCAAAAACGAAACGAACAAACGAAAGGTTTCGTTTTTGAAGATTATTCAAAAGTTTGGGAATGAAGACGTGGTTTTTGATTTGCATAAATAATATTTTGTTTTTGAAAACGCTTAATTTGCATTCGAAGTGATTTCTTTATGATTATGAGGATTAAAAATGCCATCCGTTGTCGGATCCGACATATTTCGTTTATGGGAGTAGGCCCCCTGATGTCGCTGAAAATTGGTGGGAATGTAGTTTACCAGGAGAAGGACATAGGATATTTTTTATTATTTTTTTTTGCTTTTTTTTTGAACATATACGCTGGGTCACCTAGTTTATTTATGTAAAAGAATGTCGTGTAAGTAACACTATTTATAACTCAAGAACAGCTAAACTGATTTGGCTAAAAATTGGTGTAGAGGTAACTTAGAACCAGGAAGAAGACTGTTTTTACTTTCTTATTTGTTGGTGGAAATTAATGAACAATGTGATTTACACAACGATACTCAAAAGAAAATTTGAATTTTTGTTGGTGCAACCTAACCGAAACGTTGGGCAGTAAGTAGTTCGTACTAACTACTAAAAATGTTGTCGCATTTTAAACCGTTAACTTATTTTAAATGCTTAGAGCCAGATGGTCTCAAGCCACCAAATGACCTCAGAATTTGGTTAAAAAAATACTTCTATTATACAAAATAAAGCTACTTTTAACCAATAAACGAGTTTAAATGAACAGAAATCTATTATAAGGTGATCGGCAAATGTCAAGGATAGCTGCTTTTACAGTGATGTCGTTAAACTAGATATTTTCAAAGGCAAATTAAGAGATGGTTTTCTTCTAATTGTTGTGTCAATATCCATACTAATATTATAAATGCGAAAGGAACTCTGTCTGTCCTGTTTGTCTGCCCGGCTTTCAATCCTAAACCACTGATTTTGATGAAATTTGGTGCAGGTCTATGTTGAACTTCTAGAACGGACATAGGCTACTTTTTGTTTTGATATTATATAATTATATGGAAAATGTCTAGTTTTTAAGTTAGCGATATGAAATTAGGAACAAATATAGCTCGAAACTTGCAACTTTTCCGAATATTAGAGGGTTAACCGAGAATCAAAGTATGTATCTATGACGACCTCCATAGCCGAGAGGCGAGCGGGCTGAACTTTGGCATCGCGCCATCTCTGAGGTGCTGGGTTCAATCTCCGGTCGGGTCAATATGGGAAACGAACTTTAAACGAATTTTGCAATATCCTGTTGCAACTAAGCCTTAAGTTTACTAAGTTACCTGCATGCCAAATTTCAAGCGTCTAACTTAAGCGGAGATTAAATTAGATTTTACATACAAAAGGATTTTCCCTAATTCCCGTTCCCGTGGGAATTTCGGGAATTTCTTTCTTGATGCACCTCTACGGTACCTAAGCTACGTTCCTCCCAAATTTCAAGTGCCTACTTTTAGCCGTTTACGCTGTGCGTTGAAATATCAGTCAGTCAGTTTCTTCTTTTATATATTTAGATGTAGATAATGTTTTGAGTTTTGTTGAATACATTTTGAACAGCCTATATATCTCTCTAAACCCGTGACATCACTCTGTCCCCAGCTTAGACACGAAAGGTATAAACAACGAAAGGTAAACTACCAAAATTAAATACCGGTTACGATCTTCCATTATAAAACCATTTAGTATGCGTTCGCTAGACCGTAATACAGGGAAATTATGCTGTCTTTGGAATGCCCTTTTAAAGGACTTTAAAAACTGGCCAAGTGTGAGTCGATCTTGCGCATGAAAGGTTCCGTAAAAATATCAAAAATTTCGTAAAATCTCGCATATATCAACCTGGGTGGGGCAGTGGCTAAGGTAGGCGGCCTGAGCGCGAAAGGTCCCGGGTTGAATTCCTGACGCTCCCAGTTAGTATCCGTCGTCTGGTACTCATAGTACAAAGTCTCCTTATTTTGAGACCAGGTGATTGGTGTGGTTGTCTGGCGCACTATAATAATATTATAATCACAATACGATGAACCTCTGTAGCCGAGAGGCGAGCGGGCCACACTTTTGTGTTGCGCCATCTCTGTGGTCCCAGATTCGATCCCCGATCGGGTCAGTATGGTAATCGAACTTTTCTACATTGTCTCGGGTCTGGGTGTTGTAGTACCGTCGTTGTTTCTGATTTCTGTAACGCAAGTGCTTAAGCTACTTACTACAGAATCAAATTTATAAACGCGAAAGTTTGAAATAATGTATGGATTTGTGTATATCTGGATGTATTAGGGTAAAATTTGGTAAAAAGAGACATGAAGTAGGGAATCAAGATATAGGATACTTATTATCCCAAAATAATGCGTGCAAAGTCGAGGGCAATTTAAATTATTTAATAAAGTTTTCTGCACTAATGTTATAAAAAAGAAATATTTGTGTTTTTGTGTGTATGTTTGTAATAAATGAACTCAACAATTACAGTGGTGATTTCTAAAATTCTTTAATCATTGGAAAGTGACAGTCACCCTGTGTAACATAACGTCGTTGTCAAACCAAAAACTGCTATGTGCAAAAAGTATATTTTAATATTTCCAAATATAAGAGGTTCCAGAACAAAAATCATACGAAGGTTTATTTTTAGAAGTATTTTATATGAGAGTTATAGTTGTTATACTTTTATTTATTTGTTTTCTAACATGTAAATTAAGTAGATTTTATTATTATTTCGTTTAAAGAGAATAAAAATCACATAACAGATTTGACACCACAAAGCAGGTTTTGGTTTGACAACGACGTTTTGGTTTGACAACTAACTGTGTGTCTTAGTGCAAAATTAGTAATAAGTGTAGCTTTCATGTGTAAAAAAGAAACTACTGAGTTTCTTGCTGGTATCTTCTCTTTAGTTATAGGTTCCGAACCGGAGGTAACTTCATTTGCTTTATATAGAGACTATTTATAAGTATTACTAATGTAATCTATGTGAGTAAAAAATATTGACTTTGACTTTGACGTCAAGCTAAATTTATTGCTTAAAAGACTAAGACTAAGTTTCACCGTCAACTGATATTTTTATCAGATTTTTGACAGATAATGTGTGTGTTGAGGACCTCCGTAACCCAGAGGCGAGCGTACTGGACTTTGGCGTCGCGCCATCTCTGAGGGCCCGGGTTCGATCCCCGGGTCAATATGTGAAACTGTTCTGTATTGTCTCGGGTCTGGGTGTTGTAGTACCGTCGTTGATTCTGATTTCTGTAACACAAGTGATTTAGCTACTTACCACAGAATCAGAGCAATGTATGTGATGTTGTCCAATTTTTTTTTTATTTATTTTATGTATGGACGATCTGTCAAACGTGTCAAACTTATTTTTGAGATAGCGTTATCACAGGTTGGTAAAACTGGGCCTAAATCCACGCGTACGAAATAGCGGTCAGTCATTAGTAAAGACGTTTCCTATTTTTAACGTAACAATGGTTTATAGTAACTACTTAACAATTAAAGTATATTTTCACCTAAACAAAACCGAGTTGCAAGCCTAGTCTCTAAATAATAGAGGACCTCGATATTAACCTTGGACTCGGTGTCACCACGAATACTATAAACTTGGAACATTTTCGGCTCTAGAAACCCAGTAATGCATTAAATTGCAATTTGTAATCACAAGGTTTATGTTGTGACACAAGGCTTAGTTCGCATGATTGGTGGTCGCACTATGTTTGGAGTTTAACAAAAAATAACGTTTTTGTTGAAGTTTTTTTTTTGGCAAATTAAATCCGTTAAATTAAGGTTTTTTTTATTGAGATATCCTTCCTTAAGCATTTTTTTTTATACTGCACTTCAATATTTAAGTTAATGTATTTGTTAGTATAATTTCTTGATGTCTACTATTTCCTCTATCTAAAGGTTTTCTGGAAGAGATTGCTTTCTAGCAATAAAGCCGCCTAAATTGTACTTAAATAATTGTATTTCTCCATCTTGGATTTGAAATTTGTCATGTAGGTACAGTCATCGTCAGATATATCGGAGCAGACAAAGTGACCAAATACTTCTGAACAGTTAAAATGGCAAAAGGTTCCATACACCACAAGTTACCATTAATATCTAAACATTCATTACTTCAATAATATCTGAGCAGATGCTAGTCAGTAATTTCTATACGCAAAACTTACCAATAATATCTGAACACTCATTTCATACAGGTAGCCGAATGAGACACATATTGACGTTAAGAGTGTTCAGATGTTATTGAAATAGGTATTGAATGTTCAGATATTAATGGTAGCTTCTGGTGTATGGAACTTTTTGACATTTTAACTGTTCAGAAGTATTTGGTCACTTTGTCTGCTCCGATATATCTGACGACGACTGTACATATAGTCAAATCATACCAAATCAAATATTTCTTTATTTAAATAGATTACAAGTAACACATTTGAATCGTCATTGAATACAATGCAAAGTAATTCTACGGCCGGCTTAGAGCCTTGCTATTTCTACGCAAGAGATATAGGTAAGAAACTCAGCAGATTAGCCACAGTAGGAGTATCTAACTTATTGCTATGTGTAGACCACTTTGGACCAAGTCAAAATATTACTAATACTCGAGCTAATATTTTAATTAATATCTGTTTTGAGGAAGTTGTGTCAAAATGTATAATACAACTTTGTGATTTTATGGCGGCATCCATCCTCGACCTATTGATAAAGCTACGGTAACGAATAATTAGACAGCTGTCAAAATTGTCATAACCCATAGAGTTTTTACAATTTGTCAGCTGTAAAAATTATCATGTCCAATCAGGACTAGCATGCGCCACGAGAGGAAATTTTATCGCACTCTTATGAAATGTCAAAATCAATGCGTCAACTGCTGATTGGCTGAGGATACGAGTGCGGTGTACTATTATCCAATCAACGGTATAGAAACTTTTGTCGTCTCATGCGAGAAATTTGACGTATTGCGCATGCTAGGCCTACATAGAGTTTTTACAATTTGACAGCTGTCAACTTGTCCAGTTAAATCTATGTTGGTGCAACTTACCCTAAGTACATACTAATTGTTTTAAAACTTTCATTAATCCTACCGATCCTACGAGATTATCACTTTATGAACTAAAATAACGCGAACATTATGCAATAATTGTCATGTCTGTGACCGATGCGCCAGTAACGAATAAAAACAATTTTGCTTATAGTAGATTAATCAGTTTGCTCCATATTCCGTTAACTCATTTATCTGCCTTGATTATGCATTATTTATCAAAATATAAACACAAATGTATTTATTACGTACTTAAATATGGAATATTTTGAACATTTTAGATACCGTTCTATGAAATTTAGTACTTGGAAAATCTGTGGTGGGTTTTTCTATTGAAAGCAGACTTTCTTAAACGTGAATGTTTAGGTCTACAAATGGACAAGGTTCGTTAGTTAAGTCATTTCATAGTAAAAGACGGATCACGCGCTGTGATTGGTCCGCGCCTGTGACTCGCTTCGTCCTTGGGAACGGTATCAGTACTATGGCTAGCTCACTTTTTTAAGCCACGCTTATTGTGGCTTACTTTTCGTGGTGCATTTTGAAGCGATAGAAATGCTTGTATATTTTTTTCGTTCACTGACTTTAATATATTAAACAAATAAATAAATATTAGACAACATCACATACATTACTCTGTTTCTGTGGTAAGTAACTTAAGTACTTGTGTTACAAAAATCAGGAACAACGACAGTACCGCAACACCCAGACCCGAGATAATATAGAAAAGTTCGTTTCCCACATGGAACCGACTGGGGATTTAGCCCAGGACCTCAGAGATCAAATAAAAATTATGACAACAATGGTACTACAACACCTAGACCCAAGACAAAGCCAAAAGGTGAGGCGCCAAAGTCCGGCCCGCTCACCCCTCGGCTACAGAGGTCATCATTTCAATTTTAACTTGTTCCCTGATAATAGACGTAAAACCGAGTGATCCATACTAATATAATAAATGCAAAAGTATCTCTGTCTGTCTGGCTTTCACGCCTAAACTACTGAACCGATTTTGATGAAATTTGGAATAGGTTAGTGTCCGACCGAAGCTTCGGCTTCGGCTTCGGCTTCGGCCACCTTCGGCCAAAAAGTCCACCTTCGGCAAAACATTCGGCTTCGGCCCAAAGCCCGGCCGAAGCCGAAGGTTTCGCCGAAGGTCCGAGCGACTGCCGAGATTAAACGAACTGTTACGAATGTCATGAGGCGGCGGGGAGTCACTGTCAAAATATCACATATATGAATATTGGTCTTCTTGTCCGTATAGTTGTCTACGTCCAATTGCAATTAAATATTTATCTGCTCCTCCCACCAGTGTCCCTAGTGAGCAATTGTTCAGTGCTGCAGGACAAATATATGCGGACAGACGATCTAACTTGATTGGTGAAAATGTAGATAAATTATTATTTTTAGCATACAACATAAGGCTGTTTAACTTTGATTACTAATATTTTCAATTAATACATAACATTACTATGTGATTTTTATTGTAATCAATGTAGCTCTAGTTAAAAAGTTTCTGAGAGAGAAGGTTAAGTACAAATAGGCTTAGTAAAATAGAATATTATATTATTCTTATAGCTTCTTGTGTGCAAAACAGTCATTAACTCATTAGTTCTAATTTTATTGTTATTGTTTCATTTATTTTGAATTTTCTAATATTTGCTAAATTTAATTGACCAACATTTAATTATTTACTAAGAAGTTATGCTTGTTTATTTTATTTATTAGACTAATAATATTAGTCTAGTTTTGGTCTAGTCCAGTAAAACAAAGACCTGATCTAATTGTAATTTGTGAAATTATTCATAATAAAGAAATGATTACTTTTACCAGTAGGTAAATCACAAACTCTTATTAATCTCTAAACCAACCATCTCTTTGATATATCATAAACTTCTTTATAAGACAGTCAATATAAACCTTATATTGAGGTTTTGAAATAATTTTAATATTAATTGTAGCTTGTAGACAATATTGAACAAAATAATTGACTGAGTGCTGAGAGAATATAAACCTTCGGCTTCGGCTTCGGCTTCGGCCGAAGGTCGTGGCGATAGCCGATTAATCGGCTTCGGCTTCGGCTTCGGCCAAAAATACACCTTCGGTCGGACACTAGAATAGGTATACGTTGAACCTCTAAAACGGACATATTCTACTTTTTGTTTTGAATTTAAGGGGGGTGGAAGTATGAGCTTGTACACGCAGTTTTGTGTACAAGCCCTAATATCGCCTTTGAATGTTTTAGTGGGAATTTTTTTATTTTTTAAGTTAGTTCAACTCTAACTTAAAAAATAAAAAAACACAAATATAGCTCTAAACTTGGCTTGAAATATGGACAACTTTTTGTTACGAATATAAAGGGAGATAGGGGTAAAACTGACCATGAAAGTATTTATTTTAAAAAACCTGTAGTCCACGCAAACGGAGTCGCGTGCACAGCTAGTACGTTGATAAACGGTATTTTTCTCCTTCTGCATAACATAACCTCAAAGTAACTGCAGATTAAAAAATATATTTAAATCTCAGCAATCATTCATGGCTGTCCCTCCGTCGCTTATTAACGGAAAGATACAAAGCGACAATCAGTTCTTCAACACTAAATCAATTATAAGTCCGTTAATGTTATAATTAAACCTCCAGTGCCAATAAATCAAGTATTGATCTCGAGTTCAAGCGCTTATCTGGACTTTCTTGCGATTGTTTATTTCATTCTTATTTCGCAGACTTTAAAAGGAATAAGGAAAGGAGGTATGTTTTTAACTGGAAATACAGTCAAAAATAAAGACTGTTTATCGTTGGCATGAGGACAAATGCTTGCCATCTTGCTGAATGCTCTGCCAGCCGAAATTGCGTGATTACCAACCAAAGAATAAAGACTTATGCCCGATTTTAATATTTAAACACCTGTCTAGTTACGAATAGTAATAAATTATACGAGGCGTAAGCTAAAAACGACAGACGAACGACTGATGACAGCTGATATGGAAAGAAAAATTTAAATTAGGATTAACGACTCGTAGAGAAACGGATAGTCATTTTGACACAATACAAATCGTAAAATATTGGAACAGGGCATAAACTTAAACGCCAATACTGCAAAAACAATTAAAATGAATTCAATATGATAGATAAGTATGTATTAAACAATAATATTATATTACTAACTAATATGTAGTTCTACCTTTTATCAACCGAGTGGAGCGTTAGTCGGTTGATAAACCTTCGGTTGCGAACTTCGTTTCGCCTTAGAGGATTTTCCCGCTTTTCTGTTGAAATTTTTCATAAATTTTCTTTGCTATAAACCTCTCGGTTCGTGCGTTCTGGAGTTATAGCGTCGAAACAGTGACGTTTCGTTGTAATTGTAAAGTTAAAAATTTTGTATTAATTATTGTTATTAATATAATCCTCTCCTCTTTAATAACTTATGCATGTAAGTCCTACAGTTAAATCAATTTACAGTTATTTTTGTTTTTTTTTATTTGTGGCTACTTTACAATGTTAACAATAATATATAAAAAGTATTAGATATGTTAGTTTATTAGTTAAGTAATAATTTTACGTTTTTATTTTTTAATGAAAAGTATAGGTAGTATTTTATTTTTGCGAAATAAGATTTACTTTTTGTATCTGTGGAACAAAAGAACCTAAACGGAAACGACCACTTGTGTGATTTAGTATGGCGAAACGAAGATAATTTTACCGATTAAATTGAATTATTGTGTTGCTACCCATATTAATAAATAATTTATTGAAATATTTTCCATTTATTTAAAAACTAATGGAGTTTTTAAAATTAACTCGTTCTGACCGGTGTCGGTTTGATGTCTACAACGTTGACGTCACATCTTCAACAGTCACGTGACTTGGCGTTTTTGCGCGCTTTTTAATAGGTTACCCAAAATCTTAATTTTCTCTGGTAATTTATATTATTTCGAGATAAATCAAATTGCTTAGAATATAAAATAATCCGGCACACATTTTACGATACTTTTTCAAAAACTGTCAAGTAGCCAATTGAAAAACTAACCGTATGTCTTGGTGCAAATTTAGTAATTAATAAGTTTCGCTTTTTTTTTGTAAAAAAAAAACTACTGAGTTTCTTACCGGCATATTCTCTGTAGTTATAGGTTCCAAACCGGAGATAGCTTCATTTGATTTATGTAGAGACTATTTCTAAGTATTAATAATGAAATCTATATGATTAAAAATAAATTGACTTTGACTTTGACTTAATGCTGAGTCAGGCCCTTTTATTTTACAACATTTTGATCTGCCATTATGTGTATTGCCGGTTGGCGAGGAGACACTTGTTTTTAATTTTTTTTTGTTGTCTTCTTCATACGTATCAAATGCTATTTATTTTGTGTACTTATATGTCCGCGATCTTTTAAATAATATACGATTCGTTCTTTCTTTTTTGTATTAGTTAATTTGGTGCAGCTGCCCATAGACATTGTGGGCATTCTAAATGGCTTTTTGAAAATGTCGCAAATCCAAAGTGTTAGCAGTGTCAGTGGCTGAAGCATAACAGCGCGGAGTATGTAATCTTTATTCTTTCGGACAAAACGCTCTACTCTTTCTTTCATAATAAATCATAGCAAATATTTAATGAAGATGATTACCTACCGATAACCATTTCGCATAGGTTATTATTTAAGTTCATCACGAACTGAAATTGTTTATGTTTACTTGTGATCTAATCTTATTATATAAATTCAATCGCAAAATGTGTTGGTAAGCGCATAACTCGGCATAGTTTGGACCAATTTTGACAATTTTTTTTTTAATGTTCGTTGAAGTCCAAGGATGGTTTTTAATAATTGCCGGGAAAGCTATAAGACAGCCCTTTTCATTTTCCAGTAAAAAGGTTCTCTAACTAAAATTTAGAGTCAAGCTACATTCCAAATCTATGACAGGACGGAGTCTGTTGGGTCCGCTAGTAAATAAATAAATATTAAACAACATCACATACATTGCTCTGATTCTGTGAAAAGTAGCTTAAGCACTTGTGTTACAGAAATCAGAAACAACAATAATGAAGATTTTACAAAGAGAAAACTCGTGAGTCGCAAATCAAATGTCCGGATTATTTTGTAAATTTTTTAGTTTTTTAGTTTTTTAAACTATTATTTTTTGGTCGTTGTCGTTGGTTCAAAGTATTAGTAGTTAGAGGCTTAAGCATAAATACAGGACGGGGCTTTGTACCATTATTAGATACTGTTGACGACCTCCGTAGCCGAGAGACGAGCGGGCCTGACTTTGGCGAGCGCCATATCTGAGGTTCCGGGTTCGATCCCCGGTCGGGTCAATATGGGAAACGAACTTTTCCATATTGTCTCGGGTCTGGGTGTTGTGGTACCGTCGTTGCTTCTGATTTCTGTAACACAAGGGCTTAAGCTACTTACCACAGAATCAGAGCAATGTATGCTATGTGGTCCAATATTTATTATTATTATTACTGTGTCCGATGAAGTACAGTCGGAAGCACGTCAAGGTATACTTGGCGATCGATAATAGATCTTATAAGGACGCTGCTAAGTTCAAACTCTGAAGTCTGACGTGCTTTTGTTTGTATATGGTGGGCTCCGGTGCCATCTTCAGGAGATAACTCCATTTACGGTTCCGGTCTTATCCAGTTTTTTTTATATTTCACTTTAAGATTGACCCCATCCTATCTGGTGTTAAGTGGTAATGAGGTCCTAGCTATAGGGCGACAAGTACAGCATAATTAATCTTTCCTTGAAGGCTTGACCCCTGCTACTAATGTAGAACCCCCCAGAAGCTGAAACCTTACTCACACGCAGGAACACAACAACATAGAAGTGATTGTTATTTAGCTGCGGTCTTCTGTAAGTATTTCACCAGTCAGGCTGCTCCAGTTCTAGCGATAATCAGTCCTTGAAACGTAGGTAAAGTTTCAAGTTGATCAGACGTTTAGAATCCGGCAAAAATCATGCTCAAAGATTCCGTTACATACATAGTTAGTTACAACCCAAGCTTATAAAAGCAAGTTAAAAAATAAGGGTTAGTAAAGCGTATCTAAATAGGCCCTCTCATACTCATACTCATAAATCATTTATTTCCCTTCACAGTTAGGTACATGAATAAGGTAACTTAGATTATTGTTACAAATCACAGGGGTACATGAGCTGTAGCCTAATTAGTGAGGGGCTGGTGCCTGAAATAGGTTTCCAGTAAAACCTGTGCTACAGGTCACTAGGCCACACCCTCAGACCGCACCACATGTCTACCAGTAATAAGACGGAGAGGAACAATATAGTAAGCAAGGAAAAAAAAAAGAAAAAAAAAATAAGCAAAGTAATGAAAAAGAAATAATAAAAAGGATTTACAGAGTTGTATATAGTAGTGGAGTTTTGTGTGTGTAGTGTGTATATGAGTGTATAGGTGTGTGAGTATTTGTGTGTGTGTGTAGTGATGGGGATGGGAAAGATGTAAGGTGATTAATTGTGTAGCAAGTAAGAGAAGATGTCTATTTTAATGGACGTATGAGTTTTTCGGTGTCGTCATAATCGAGAGTCTTCAAGTATGAGGAGACCATGTGTTTACAACCTACTTTTGTGAGAGAGAAGATTTGAAGGAAGCCGCTAATTTTGTTGTAAATATATGGGCCCCAGAAACCAAAGAAGTTACGCGCAATTGCAAGGTTTACACTAGGTGCGACACAGACTTTGTCTTGTCCCTCTGATTCTAGATTTCAATAAAAACCTCTTCGTCTAAAACAATCTAGCCAACTAAACGTCATCTCAATCGCGCACTTCATAATAGCTACGTCTTGCTCAACAATTTACTCGCACGGTTCCCACGAAAAAGGCAAAAAAAATGCACAATTGAAACACTGAGAACACCTGCCTTATTACGTTCAGTCGACACGATGATAAACATTCATGAAACTGCTGAGTCAAACGAAAACGCGATGAAACAGACAGACAAACACGCCTCTTCTTTAAAGTAAGACAACTAGTGTTCCTTTAATAAGAACATGGTCATCCAATTCCTGGTTCCAATATTTTACGATTAGTAATGTGTCTAAAATGGCTATCCGTTATTCTACGAGTCGTTATTCTAATTTCAAATTTACTTTCCATATCAGCTGTCATCAGTCGTGCGTCGGTCGTTTTTAGCTTACGCCTCGTATAGTTTGTTACTATCCGTAAATGGTCGGATCGTTTTTTAAATATTGGAACTGGGTTTAAATATATTTTTCAATACGACCCAGTATGTCGAACTGGAACAGCCAAACTGGCGTCCTCGGTGGCGCAGTGGCTAAGGTAGGCGGCCAAAGCGCGTAAAGTCCCGGGTTCGATTCCCGGTCGGGTCAATTTGGAAAACGAACTTTTCTAAATTGACTTCAGTCTGGGTGTGCTGGGATGACGCCCCCAGTTGGTATCCGTCGTCTGGTACTCATAGTACAAGGGAAAAACCTTAGTTTGAGACCAGGTGATTGGTGTGATTGTCTGGCGCATTTATTATTATTATTATAATACCTACCTCCACCTTACAGAAGACCGCAACCAAATAACAATCACTTCTGTGTTGTTGTGTTCCCGCGTGTGAGTAAGGTTTACAGAGCTCCTGAAGGGTGCTACATTAGTAGCAGGGGTAAAGCCTTCAAGGTAAAGGCGACAAGTCCAGTAACAGCTATTATTATCCTATACTTGTCGCCCTTAAGCTTGGGCCTCATTACCACTTACAATCAGATGGGATGAGGTCAATCTTGAAGTGTAATATAAAAAAGGGTCATTTTCAGATATTTAACTAATTTTTGCATTTTTTGCAAAAGTGACAGGGTCGCACCGGGGATGCGATACCTACTATGTTAGTTCTCCCACATTGTTTAATTTACCTATGTATAAACAGTATGTACCTAATAAATATATTTATTATAAATTTTAAGACTTTCGCGTTCCATTTTAAACATTTAAAATAATTTAACGGGTCAGGTATTAACTACTAAATAAAAATGGTGTCGCGTTTTGACCCGTTAAATTATTTTAAATGTTTAAATATATTTATTTGTGTCTTTCTTTTAGTATAAACATGACGCAACTCAAATTCCCATAGTCTATCATAAGACAAGTGTCGTAACTCAAAATCCTCGTCCAATACGATTGAGCAACGGATTCGTGTCAAGGAGCGAAGGTACATCGGACCCTAAATGAGTTCACAATGGATCTAGACGGCTTCATTCCTGGGATAATGCGTCTATTATCTACTTGCGAAGGGACGGCTTACATTATACGATTGGTAGAGATGTTTGAGCCTTTGAACTTAAATAAGGTTTAAAGGTTATTTATTTATCATCTAAATATATTTATTTTAAAAGCTGACTGATTGAATACCATTGCAGGAATTAAACTATGGGGTTAGAAACGTGGAATTTTGCATTTGCTTTTTTGTTAATTCACCCCGCTTTTTTTTATATATTGCACTTCAAAATTGACCTCATCGCACCTAATGTTAAGTGGTAATGAGGTCCTTGCTTAAGGATGACAAGTACAGCATAATAAATATGTTACTGGAATTGTCGCCCTTACCTTGAAGGCTTGACCCCTGCTACTAATGTAGCACCCCCCCCCCCCCCAGGAGCTCTGGAAACCTTACTTACACGCAGGAACACAACAACACAGTAGTGATTGTTATTTGGCTGCGGTCTTCTGTAAGGTAGAGGTATTTCATCAGTCGGGCTGCTCCAGTTCGAGCGATAAATCGCTAAGCCCCAACTCTCTTAATCGTTTTTGAGGTTATTAGAATGAAATTAAGTATGAAAGTTTTTCATCGAAAGTCATGAAACACCTGTCAAGTATTTGCGAAAATCATCCACTAAGTAGTAGGTAGGTCGGGGTTTGGACCCCCGTTTTACTATCTTACTATTACAAACCAGTTTGTATGAAAGTTCTCTGATTTTCAAAGTTTTACTATTTGCTATATTATTTAATAGCCTATCATGGTATTTATACTAATGTGTCATATTTATACAGGAGCTAGCATAAATAATTTAAAATTATACAAAGTCACCATTGTATGCAGACAAAGACGCGGGCACATCTACTTATAACATAAAGTAACTTACTTGAAAACAGAATAAATAAAAAATATATATTGTATTCATTCGCACTAACCGATCCTTCAACAGGCTTTAGCACACGAAAATCTCATTCCCATCAGGATTACAATTGGAAAAACGGCCTACAATAAATAAATGGACCAGTTTTTTGACGGACCATCAATTTATTAAAATATTTGATTTTTTTATTTATTTAACGGATCGTAGATCTCACAAATCGCAAGGTGTAAACTGGACTTCGAATCGCATCGCGCAATGGAAAGTGCCCTCTTTTTTGAGGCTATCATTGTTCGAATTGGCCCATCACTCGCGTCTGTCAGCAAGATGGTTACCACAATACACACGTTAATGCGGCCCAAAAGCTACAAGAAAAATGGTCTAATGACACACTTAAACCTTTGAAGAACTAATAAAATATCTCCTTTCGCAGTGAGCTTAAATTCTTTAAGGAGATAGGGCAAAGCGATTTATCACTCGAACTGGAGCAGCCCGACTGGTGAAATACCTCCACCTTACAGAAGTCGCAGCCAAATAACAATCACTTCTGTGTTGTTGTGTTCCTGCGTGTGAGTAAGGTTTCCAGAGCTCCTGGGGGGTGCTACACTGGAAGCAGGGGTCAAGCCTTTAAGGTAAGGGTAACAAGTCCAATAACAGCTAATATTATGCTGTACTTGTCGCCTTTAAACTAGGACCTTATTACCAATTAACATAAGGCCCACCTTATGTTTATTGTATCCCAATGAGGTGAATATTGAAGTGCAATATAAAAAAAAATCATTCATCTTCGCAAAAGATATATAGATACACTTTATTGCACAGAAAAATGTGCAGAAATTGGTTATACAGACATATTCTACAATTTAGGTGGTCTTATTGCTTTAAACCAATCTCTTCCAGACAACCTTTAGGTCGAGGACATAGTACACATCGAGAAACGGGCAAAAAGCACAAAACACAGAACAGGACAAAAGCTCCTACGACGCCCATGCTAAATCTCATTGTTGTAATGACGACTTCCGTATCCGAGAGGCGAGCGTGCAGGGCTTTGGCGTCGCGCCATCTCTAAGGTTCCAGGTTCGATCCCCGGTCGGGTCAATATGGGAAACGAACTTTTCTGTATTTTCTCGGGTCTGGGTTTTGTGGTACCGTCGTTGTTTCTGATTTCTGAAACACAAGTGTTTTAGCTACTTACCACAGAATCAGAGCAATGTATGTGATGTTGTCCAATGTTATATGTCTGATATCTTTCATCTCACAGCAGGACGTTTAAGGCTGAATCTATTCGTTTGTCGTTTTGAATGTTACTTTGCTATTTCCGGACTGTAGTTATATTAATATTGTGTCTAGACGTTTCGGGGTTCTATTAGAGCTCGTTGGCTGCTCAAGTGGTTTGAGTTCGAAGGTAGATTCCCGTTGAAATGGATATGATAATACAAACACCTCGACGAAGGAAATATTCCACGGGCCATCCGTCTTTGTTGAATTTTGTTTCTTTTACTCAAACGCAAGATAGGACTCATAGGATATTTTTCTAACAGAACCAGACTGGCATTGTAATGTATGTAAAGAACTAGATGTTACCTGATTTAGTAATCAAACGCAATCGGATTCCTTTAAAGGATAAAATTGATTGTTATAGGATATTATAGGATTTTTCATAGGATTATTTTGTAATTCATACAAACTGATTTTTGAAGATAGAGATATGAAATTTGGCACAAATATAGCTCGAAACTTGGATTAAAATATAGACTACTTTTTGTTTCGAATATTAGGGGAGAAAGGGGTAAAACTGACCATGAAAAGATGTAGTCCACGCGAACGAAGTCGCGGGCACAGCTAGTATTTAATATAATCACCATAACGAACATCCATCCATTCATAATTTTAGTAGAAATGATTACGAAAATATGACGTCACAATCATACTTTACCCAGATCACCATTTGCATTATTCAGTAAATTAAATATAGCTACTTCGTTAAATGTGACAAATAAAAACTAAAACAAGACAGAAAGCGACTCGAGTAGCGATTGGTTTGAACCTTAACTCCTTGTGATAAGGATGTCGTAGATTTACCAATTAATAGGTTGATAACTGGATTCTTGTTCTTAGAAAGATGAGGTAAGGAGTTGAATATTTTAGTATGGGGTCCATCTTTCATTTCACGTATCAATTAACTTTGAGATTATTATATTGTTTCATTAGAGCATATACTAGTAAAGTAATAGTTAGATCAATAGATTAATTTAGAACGTCACTTTATTGCAAAGAAAATTTACAGATATTGGATTTACAGACACGTTTTAGTCCAATTGGGATGGTTTTATTGCCAGAAAGCAATATCTTCCAGATAAAAATCAGTTAGACGAAATCTATACTTAATTTTATAAATCTGAAGAGTTTGTTTGTTTGTTTGAATGCATCAATCTCAGGAACTACTAATTCGTATTAAAAAAATATATTAGTGTTGGTTAGTTCATTAATCAAGGAAGGACTATCTAACATTACGCTCTGACCAATAGGATAGGAGGAATAGGAGCGAAGAATCAGTGGAAAATTTAAGAAAAACTGGATACGAAGCCGGGGCAAGGTGCTAGTTTATGTAAGTTTAATAAAACAAATCCCTACTAATATTATAAATGCGAAAGTAACTCTGTCTGTCTGTCTGTCTGTCTGTTACGCTTTCCTGCTTAAACCCCCCAACCGATTTTGATGAAATTTGGTATAGGTATACGTTGAATCACAATAACGGACATAGGCTACTTTTTATTAGAAAATAAGGGGGGGGAGGGGGGTAATACCACCTTTGAAAGTATATATGGAAACATGTTTATTTTTAAAGTTAGAGATATGAAACTCGGCACAAATATAGCTCGAAACTTGGATTAAAATATAGACTACTTTTTGTTTCGAATATTAGGGGAGAAAGGGGTAAAACCGACCATGAAAGAATGTAGTCCACGCGAACGAAGTCGTGGGCACAGCTAGTAGTACATATATACGATTGGACAGATCATAAACATTACGGGTCAGAATTATTTATGAATCAGTCTTCTGTTATATGTATGTGACTTTGTTATATTATATTTTTTTGAAAGTAATCGAAACCTTCTTTATTGCTTCATCGTTGTAGGGTAATATAATAGATCTCCTGTGGTTTTTTTCGACTACTAGTTACCGAAACATTGTTTTTTTTTTACATTTGAATGAGGTTGAAGTAAAGAAAATCTAACAATAGGATTGATCAAGGTGAGAGAAGAGGTAATTACCTACCTCTTTATTAAACCTCATTCGGTATGGCGTGTTTTATCAAATATATTTATTTACCTTCAATCAATATAAAAGTCGATTGAACCCAGTTAATATGACCTTGCGTAAAGAAATAGAGGCTTAAAAATATGTGTACGACTTCAGTTAGATATATTGAGATAACTAAAGAAGAGAGGTAGGGCATAGCGATTTATCGCTCGAACTGGAGCAGCCCGACTGGTGAAATACCTCCACCTTACAGAAGACCGCAGCCAAATAACAATCACTTCTGTGTTGTTGTGTTCCTGCATGTGAGTAAGGTTTCCAGAGCTCCTGGGGGGCTGGCTACATTAGTAGCAGGGGTCAAGCCTTCAAGTGAAGGGCGACAAGTCCAGTAGCAGCTATTATTATGCTGTACTTGTCACCCTTAAGCTAGGACCTCATTACCACTTAACATCAGGTGGGATGAGATCAATCTTGAAGTGCAATATATATAAAAAAAAAGACATTTCAATATTTTTTTTAATTTGTCTGTCATAAACATTAAAAGTACCTACCAAAATGGTATCCTAAGTTTATTTTATTAGATATTAAGTAACTCTACAACTATTTAACTTTACTTTAATAAAACTTTAGAACAGAAAGATAACACCTTTACAATTACGCGCGAACCACCAGAGAGAGAGACATTTTTTTTCAAATTAGGGAAGGGCCGCGTGGTTTGATTACGTAGAAACTAGTGCTGCTCCGCCTTCGTTTAGGGACCGATTTTCTTCTTAACAATTTAAACAGTAGAGAAAATCCTAACAATTTATTCTTGTTTGTGAAATTGTATAAAGTGTAAAACACAACATTTTATAAAAATACTTTGTACTAAAAACATTCGCAAATCTCAAATTATCAACCATCTTTATTGCACTAAAGTTATTTTATTGAATTAAATAAATATTTGTTAATTAAACATTTGTGCTATCGGCGCGTTGCACTCTGTGCAAATAAAAATCTTAAGAAAAAGGTTCTGAAAGTTCACTAGAAACATAACATGGCCATATTTCGCATTTTAAACAATAAATGATCTGAAACTTTTTTTAAAATACCGTCAATACGTAAAAATAAATATTGAACTCTACACACACATAAAAAAAGCTTCATTTCACATTGCTACTACTTGTAAAATATTAGCGAATATCAATGCATAAATATGCGTAATTTTAGTGTAACTTTAGACACTACCCAGGTATTTGCGTAATTAATTTATGAATACAAGATGTCACCAATATATTTACCTAAAAATGCTATTCAAATAATACTATGCAGCTTTTTATACATATGTAGAGCTTTATAACTGAAAAATTTAAGTGATTGAGATTTTATCTAAATCAATCGAAAAAAAATAATAATATCACGATTTTAAAACAACTAACATAAAATGTCTGCTCTATGTAGAGTTAGGTCAGGTCAACATTTTATAACAATTACCATACAATAATACTCTCATGCTAAAAAGTCCAATAGGAAACACTAAAGTTATACTTACTCAAAGGTAGAGTCAGATCTCCCATTAAATCCATGTTCATGACACCACTTTACAATCACAAGCGAACGTTTTTGATTTATTTTTAAATGGCTGTTTCAATCTGTCATCCATTTCTTTCGAACACTATTTTGTTTTGACATTAGATACAAAATTATATCTCATCATTATTGTGTATCACAAATCACGACACCATTCTAGGACGGCGGAACGTTCATTTTTTTCCGTATTTGTACTATGTATATGACACTTAACACAAACACGAAGCAACACAGATGAAAACTCTACACAAACCCTACTTTCACAGTCGAAAGGTGAGTTAAACAAAAACAATGTCAAAGAACTTAAAAACAATGTTTAAAATAAAAAATACATGCAAAAAATAACCGAGACAGTTCTCTGTTAACGCTGTACTATCACAAAAACACTAAAACGTCACTGGACGAAACCTGTTTAATGTTTTTTCTCGCTCCCTCGCGCGCCACATGACTATCGATCTTTTACTTGGTAGTACCTACTGTCACCAACAGATGGCGTTAGCAGCGTCATGAATGGCCGCCTGGAATGTAATTAAAAATTGCGCCGATTGTATTTCACATGTAACAGACCGTGGATATCTTTATTGGCGTTGTAAATTCTTACTTTTATGTTGATTAAAAAGAATAGTTGATAAAGTTTGTGATTGAGGGCTATTTTATATAAATACTACCTTAAAGTAATGCATTTAGGATGTTTTGACTGATTGATGGGTAAAATAAATAAACCAGACTTGGGTATGACAAAAGGGTTATAGCCGGTTTTTATAAAAGCTTTATGAATTTTTAAATTGTATCTTTTATAGAACATAATTTATTTAACAAACATAGGTATTAAGAGAGGAAGGGCATAGTGATTTGTCGCTCGAACTGGAGCAGCCCGACTGGTGAAATACCTCCACCGTACAGAAGACCGCAGCCAAATCACAATCACTTATGTGTTGTGGTGTGCCTGTGTGTGAATAAGGTTTCTAGGGCTCTTGGGGGGTGCTACATTAGTAGCAGGGGTCAAGCCTTCAAGGTAAGGGCGACAAGTCCAGTAACAGCTTTATTATGCTGTACTTGTCACCCTTAAGCTAGGACCTCATTACTACTTAAAATCAGGTGGGATGAGGTCAATCTTGAAGTGTAATATAAAAAAAAGTAATTAAAAAAAAGAAAAAATATATGTCTTAAATCTATCGAGACAAGTCTTCGTGGCCGAGAGGCGAGCGGGCCGAACTTTGGCGTCGCGCCATCTCTGAGGTCCCGGGTTCAATCCCCAGTCGGGCCAATATGGAAAACGAACTTTTCTATACTGTCTCGGGCCTGGGTGTTGTGGTGCCGTCGTTGTTTCTGAAATCTGTAGCCCTTATGTTAAAGTGAACAACGATTATTACTTACCATAGAATCAGAGCAATGTATGTGAGGTTGTCCAATATAATTTTTATAAGTAAAGTACGAGTATATGCGTATATATATTTTTCTACGAATTTTTATAACATTATTTTACTAATTCCACATGTACAGAACGAACTATAAAGATATTGTTTTCACTTCCGTGTGAATATTTTTTGTGCAACAACGTCATTCGAAACTATTTAGTCTCTCACTATGAGCACTACTAGTCGAACCCGAGACCTTTCAAGCGTCAACCTTAGCCACTGCACCACCGAGATAACAGCCATTGTTTTTATTTAAATATATAAATATTGAACAACATCACATACATTATACTAAATAAAGTTCGTGAATACTTCTTCTCTCTCGCTGACAAGTAGGTAATGATAGTCATGAATTTGTCAATTGCTGAACCAATTTATTTATCTGCTGAATTTATAGTTATGTAGATATTTGTTTTTATATATAAATTATTAATATTATGTAAATCTAAGTATACCTTCATATTTTATATATTATATTCTAATTGAACCACCAATTGGAAGAAGGGAATAATTACAAAAAGTTCGAACTGAGATAATTAGAAAAAACTGATTTGCTCTCAACGTATAGATCAAATGCCCATGATATCTTAAAATGAAATGTTGTAAACATTGTTGCCGATAATATGCTGTAAAAAAAAAAATTTGTAAAGATAAACAAAAGTTAGGGTAGTTTGAAATTCTTGGAATTATTCCCTTTTTCCAATTTATGAAAATAAAAACACAAATATTAAAGAATATTAACATTTATTATATTAATAACATAGAAAAGATATTGTATTAATCCTCATCTATATCAGCACCATCCAATGTTGTTGTGGGCCAAGTCAAAATCAAATCATAAAACGTCTTATACTCTTCAGGAATATATGGTATGATTTTTCGCACATCATTCATCTTTTTTTCGTTTATGGGTAGTTTTGACGGGTATGCTTTTTATTCAGGTATTTTAGGATTAAATCTTGATTTTCGGAGCAAAAAAGATGTCTTTACAAATCCGTCAATGAATTCGGAACAGGTTAAGTAACCTTTATTACCACTATTGTACTCAAAATGTTTATATTTTGATATTTTAAAAGTTGTACTTTTATCTATTGACTTGCAGGTTTTCTTGTAGAACGGCTGCCATGTTGTTTTAAAATTCAATATGTTATCTTTATCATCATCCATAATAGACTACAAACTTCATCCGGACCTCGTTTAGTTGGTTTAGTTGGAAGAAAGAAATAAATCCATGATTTATTCCCTTCTTCCAACTTCCAACTTTTTTGGCCGCTAGTATTACAACAGCGTTTGACCGTTTTATTTCCTTTTTCAACCTGACGCGTAGTTTTACGATTGAAAAGAGCTAATATGAGTAAAAATCTATTTCGTCAAAAACGGCTTTTATTCCCTTCTTCCAATTGGTGGTTCAATTAATTTACATAGTATATGTATTATTATCGTATATTTAAAAGATACCGTAATTTTATTTTAATGCTTAATTTATTGTTGTTTAAAATGATTTCTTTTTTTTTTCTCCCATGTTACCGCACCCATATACAAACTGTCTGCATGACCCAAGGGTTGACTGGTAGAGAATGCCCCTAGCATTAAGTCCACCTGTTGTACCTATTTGTGCAATAAAGTTTTTAAATAAAATAAATAAAAAATACTGATTCTGTCGTAGATAGCTTAAGCACTTGTGTTCCACAAATCAGAAATAACGACTGTACCACAACACACAGACCCGACACTATATAGAATTAGTTTCCCATATAGACCCGACCGGGGATCAAACCCGGGACCCCAGAGATATCGCGACGCCAAAGTCCGGCCCGCTCGCCTCTTGGCTACAGAGGTCGTCAAATTTAATGTAATGATACAAAAAGTAGAACAGGTAAACTTGATGCTAGGAGCATTATTTTTCAATCTCAATTCAATTTCAATTTCAATAAAAATTTCAATGTATGGATATACCTATTTATTATTTTTTCGTGTTAAGCTACTAAACAACATCACATACATTGATCTGATTCTATGGTAAAGCACTTGTGTTACAGAAATCGGTAACAACGACGGTATCACAATACTCAAGGCGATATAGAAAAGTTCGCTCTCCGTATTCACCCGGCTGGGAATCGAACCCGGAACCCCACAGTTGGCGACACGTCAAAGTCCAAAATTATTAACTAAAGCCCACGAAATTATAAATATAAGACTCCTAAATCGGAGCCATCATGCTTTTCCCTCCATTACCTACCCTTCACCTTATCCCAAGATACTTTTTATCCCAAAATATGCAAAAAAGAAAGAAAAAACATTTATTTAATGACATGACATAGCATTGACAAAAACCAATTTCAAGAAGAAAGACACCACTTTCACACTTTAAGCTGAGTGACTCTGATTTATGCAGATTCAGCAAGGTAAAGGCATAGATACTCTGGTAAAGGAATCATCCCTTCACCGCCTGTGTGACTGTTAATCTCTGATCCACAAACGAAGCATTCACCTGGGACAAAACATAGCCCAACCGGAGGAAATAAAAATTCTAAAAGCTTGAAAGATACTTGACTTTCTAGAATCGACTCGGCTGAAGAAGTCGCTTTAAATTGGTGGCGAGTCACAATAGATCTGATAGGTCGCAGTGAACACAGTTCACTAGAACTGCACAGCCCCAAGTACCTTACAAATGTTACGACCTCCGTAGCCGAGAGGCGGGCGAGCTGGACTTTGAGATCGCGCCATCGCTGAGTTTCCGGGTTCGATCCCCAGTCGGGTCAATATGGAAACGAACTTTTCTATATTGTCTCGGATCTGGGTGTTGTGGTGCCGTCGTTGTTTCTGATTTCTGTAACACAAGTGGTCAAGCTACTTACCACAGAAGCAGAGCAATGTATATGATGTTGTCCAGTATTTATTTATTTAATAAACAGCATTTATAAAACAGCAACTTAAACATATAATTATGTCACTAAATAACGCAAAAAATGCTAAGTAATGCTAAATTTACTTTTAAGCCACATAAGCAGAGCTAAGGGAAAACCCTAGTCAAGAATATAAAAAGGTCACTTAAAGGTCGCTTCGTAGTGTCAATGCTCCAAGCAGTGTCGAAAATAAAAAACGTCACAACAAAACGTTGCTATGGCTACCAAAGTCAATACAAAGAGCATCGCTGTCGGATTGGTGAGTGCTATTTTGTCCCCAAAATTCCAGTTTTAATTGAATTACTTTATTATTTCAGTGTTAAATTATGTTTTAGCAATTACCATGGTTGTTTCATAAGCCACCTGTCCAAATTAGTTGCTAAAAAGGTGTTTTAAGTCGTTTAAAATGGGTAATCAATTTGGACTTTTGGAGTTGTGTTCAAGAAATTGTAGAGCTTAAAACCAATTAGTATGATATAGTACTTTCAAAAGCACATGTTAAATACTTGCACTTCGATTTCACTTCTCATGTCTGTGAGTTAAGGGTGATGTAAAGTTCAATGTGTAAAGATTTTGACGGTAACTACACTATAAAGTGGATTTACCTCAATAACGAGTTATAAACAGTGAACGTAAAAAACATGGTGAATACCATTCATACTAACTTCAATCGAATATCGGCACCAAAAGACACACAAGCAATAGATACGCAATCTATATATATAAAAGATAGTCGTGTTAGTTACACTATACTGAACAGATTTGTCTGAAAATTGGTGGAGAGGTAGTTTAGAATCAGGAGAAGGACATAGGATACTTTTTGATTAATTTCTTTTTAATTTTTTTAAAGACATTTATTGCCTCTAAGGCGGAACAAAGTTCGCCGGGTCACCTAGTATAGTAATAAAGTATTGACCCTTGAAAAAAATATTTAAGGGTAAATGCGTTGATGGTTAAAAAGACGTTCGTTAAAGAGGTGTTTAGTTACGTCATCTCATACACTAGGATGGAAGACGCACTGTGATTGGTCCGCGTCTACGACCAAACATTCTATTTTAACTTTGACATGCTTATACATATACGGATCTTGTAAATTTATTAGAAAACATCCTGACTTATACTCTCCAATAAAAGACTCGCACCTAAAAAGGAACAAGCGGGGTCAAAATACACTTAAGGTGCCCTTTTCCAAACTAAAATTATTTACCTTTGGTCCACACTGTATGGCAATAAAAATATATAATAACATACCTAACTACATAAAAAATTAAAAACCAACCGATACTTTTTTAAAAACACTTCGTAAATATTTAATCTCAAAGAGCTATTATGATATTAAGGATTTTTTAATGACAAGGGTAAATAATTAAGTTTATTGAGCAAACATACCAGCATACCTAGTCTCACTGTACTAATTAAGATATATTCAAATTGTTGAGTTGGAAGCAAAGGCGCTTTTAAAAAACTTTTGAAAATTGCCACTTAGACACCTGAATAATTTTATTTTATTGTATTTTAAGATAACTGTGATCTGTTAAAAAATTGCTACACCCTAACAGGGTACATGTATGCTACTTTACTACTTACCATCTTATGTATTACTGTATGTACATGTATGCAAATGAATAAATAAAAAAAAAAATATGACTCGCGGCGTCCTTGGAAACGGTATTCGTAGCGTCACTAGCTCACTTTTTTAACCTACGCCCATCGTGCCTTACTTTTCGTGGGGCCATTTTCAAGCTTTAGAAATGCTTCTACGTTTTTTCGTTACTGGTTATAAAGCTTTAAGATTTATTTTTATATAAAGTAGACTCACTTTGATCCCAAGCTTGCTTGGTGGTAGATGAATCCTAAAATGGTACATGTCTGCCTAGAACATGTCTGTTCGCTTTGCCTAAAAGATGTCCAGATTAAAATGTTCCGGAATTGACCTCGGCAGAGAGTTTTACTCCTTAGCCGTTCTCATATTGAAAGAGGAGGGAAATCGCTTGTGTGTAATGGAGGAACGTATAAAAAAAAAGGGTGAAACTACTCGCCTCGCCTAATCGTTAGGTGGTGGAAAAGAAACGGGACCTTGACCAGGACCTTCAAAATTTTGGCACCCCTAGTGAACCAGAGCCTAAAGCAACTCTACTCCACTACATCCTCCACTGACTCTACCCCAGGCGATTAGCTTATTTTTAGAGATAAGTACATTAAAATAAATCTCAATTTCTTTGTTTGAACGGCCATACCCATTTCTCGTCATTTGCTATTTCTTCTACGCCTAACAACGCAAGAACGCCTAAATTGTACTATAATTTGTTTGTACCACCAACTTCTGTAATTTTTTTGTGCCATAAAGTATTATAATAGATGTCTATCTATTTATTCTTAAATTTAAACTCGATATTCAGTAATTAATAATACATTAAGAGAGGAGGTAGTAAATTTCCAGTAGGCCCACGGGCGGCAAATACTGACACTACACTACCATGTCTGAAATATCTTGTATTATTTTCTATACTTAAATTTTTAACTAATATTCTTTATGGAAAAATCAGAAACAACGACACTACCACAACACACAGACCCGAGACAATATAAAAACTTCGTTTCCCATATTCACCCGACCGGGGCTCAAACCCGAGATCTCGGAGATAGCGCATCGCCAAAGAGGAGCTGCAAATTTCTAGTAGGTCCACGGGCGGCAAAAACACACCCTTTGCTACTCTGCCCTGTCTATACTATATTGCATTAGTTTCAGAACAGAATAGAATAGAAGACAGAATTCAAGATGCCGGAGCTGGTTGAGCAGATGTACTGCTCCCAGCAGATCGTGATACCACCGAAGTTTCCTTACATCTTGAAGAGATATTGCAAAGGTAAAATTTAAAAAAAATCATTTATTTTCAGACCAAAGATCCATAGGTTGTAAGTACCAATATACCATTATAGACTATGTTAGTATATATAATAAAAGACAAAAAAAAGGAATATTTACCCAGATAGACAGGCTCACCGATACCTTGTCACGCTGAATCGAGTCTGTCACCCACCATCCTCAGGACTCTGTTCGAGCTCCAGCGCACCCTTTTTACCAGCGAGGACACCTTTTTTCGCATTAGTGCGTAAAAGTCACTACACGCTGGCATCAGCAAACATACCCGTAGCACTGCAGTGGCGTGGGAGCCGAAACAGAGCCCTGAAGATGTTGTTATATAGGACACGTAGGGCATTGTAGGATTTCTGTGTAAAGTTGGCCCATAGGCTACTCGTGTAGAATGTCTGACAGTAGTAAAGAAGGCAAATTTTGACGACCTCCGTAGCCGAGAGGCAAGCTTGCTGAACTTTGGCGTCGCGCCATCTCTGAGGTTCCGGGTTCGATCAATATGGAAAACGAACTTTTCTATATTGTCTCGGGTCTGGGTGTTGTGGTACTGTCGTTGTTTCTGATATCTGTAACACAAGTGCTTTAGCTACTTACCACAGGATCAGAGCAATATATGTGATATTAGAAACAGAAAATTTTTATCTCCCCTTGCGGTGCGGGAATTGAACCCACGACCTTCACGTATCGCGCGTGCTGCTCTTACCAACTGAGCTAACCGCAACCCACGAAAACCGAAAACCAAAAGGCTAACGGTTGATACAGCAGAAAAATTTCATCGCCTACAATAACTTGCGGTTAGCTCAGTTGGTAAGAGCAGCACGCGCGATACGTGAAGGTCGTGGGTTCAATTCCCGCACCGCAAGGGGAGATAAAAATTTTCTGTTTCTAATATTTAAAGTTCGCTAGTACGGCGTATAGTACTATAAAAATAATAAAATCGATTAAGATGCCAGGTGTCTTCGATTCCGTGGTTTTCAAACATTTCTGCAACGAATGTACCACGGGCCGATAAGTATGTAGATATAAACATATTCGGCAGAGGGCACTTACCGAAAGGCTAACGGTTGATACAGCAGAAAAATTTCATCGCCTACAATAACTTGCGGTTAGCTCAGTTGGTAAGAGCAGCACGCGCGATACGTGAAGGTCGTGGGTTCAATTCCCGCACCGCAAGGGGAGATAAAAATTTTCTGTTTCTTATATTTAAAGTTCGCTAGTACGGCGTATAGTACTATAAAAATAATAAAATATATGTGATGTTGTCATATAATAATAATAAATGTTACATTATGGAAACTGTCTGTTTGTGTCCACCAATCAGCATTTTGATCCCCTTATTGTTACGATGACTAGGATTCTATAATAGAGGCTATTTAATCTGAAGTGTGAGAGCATTTTAAGAAGTAGAAGTTGTTAGTGTTGTTGTTTTTGTTGCAAATAATTCTTTAATCAATTAAGTTTCATTTAACTTTTGAATCGTCATTGAATACAATGCAAAGTGATTCTACTACCGGTTCGGTTCTATCGAGAGAAAATTCTGTAGATTAGTTACAGTAGCTGTATCAAACTTATTGGTGTGCGTAGTTCACTTTGGGCCAAGTCATAAATGGATTTGTTTTGATGAGTAATGCATACTTAAGTACTCAAATAGGTATTTATTTTCGAGAGGTAAGCTGAAACAGACCAGTCCCCAAAGGTGGCACCTATATGTGCCAGTCATTGATCACTCAACCATATTGAAGGGAATGCAACGTCCTTCTTAGGGCAGGAAGTCCCAGACACACCGTCACCTCCCTCGGGTGACGGTACAGTACACCCATGAATTTTCCCTCGTTAAGAAAACAAATGTTGGTCTTCAATATATCCTGTCTTGTCCCTATAGAAAAATACTGATTTTTGTTCCAGCCGCAATCAAGACTCAACCGTACGACCTTCTCCGCTGGTCTCATGAATACTTCAAAGCCTTAGCCCAGCGCCGACCCCCTCCAGTGAAGCTACGGCTGGAGTACCCAGTCTTCAGCACCGAAGGGGGCCTGACTAGAGGCTGCTTGAAAGTGCTGGCCAATCAGGTAACGTCACAAAGCGTATCATGATAAATGCCTTGATCACAAATACCGAGACAATGGTATATGCCGATTGCTCGGTGCTTATAAACATAGCGCTGAGTGCTCGGTCGAAGACAAGAGCTCGGCTCTCGTTCTACGTACTAGTTTGAGTGTCCACCATCCCTCTTCTCGACAATATCTTGCTCGCTCACTTGACAAGTCTAAATGTGCCCAGTCTCATCACTCAGGCTCTTGTTGATAGCGTAGGTAACTTTTAATATTTTCTTAATGTCTGATTACGATCTATTCTGTACGAGTAGACAGTAGTCTAGTACTGAACTGACTGTGTTAGTTTCAAAACATGTCTGAACCGCCACTCACTTATGTCACTGTCTCGGCAGAAACAGATTTTACCGTCTCGCCCATATGCTCGGAAGGTAAGGTCAACGTTTGATCACACGTACCGAGCTTCGGAGCTACCGAGCATGTAAGCTGGATGACTGGGCGCGGTTAATGTAGATAGGAGACGTACCAAACATACAAGTTAGAGATCTGGGGTGCTCCATGAATAAAATGATACACTGCTTGAGGATAATGTTTATTCGACTAGAGTTTGAATAAGAATGAATCACAATCAACGGTAGCCGTATTTATAAGGCGATCAAAACTGTTGGGCGTCGTAAGTAGAATGAAAATACTCATTCCAGTAAAAATAGATCTGGGGAGCCCTGCTCTAGAAAATTTACCCAAAGTGTCGATGGTGACGAACATGTTCTTTCCAGCTATCAGGCATGCCATCGATTCCCCTCCCCGTTCTAAAGACGGCATGGGGTGGGTTCTGCTTGGACCCCAACGAGCTGAGAAGGATCTTGTGCCTCTGTGAAGTATACATGCGTCAAGATACAGTGCCATTCTTACACTTCATTGCGGTGGCTGGAGGGTTGCTTACAAAAGTAAGTAGATTTTTATTATCATACTCATGTAAAGAAACCATGCAAGGTAAATATTGCAAAAAGGGATATTAACAAACGACTTACATCTTAAAAAGGGGACATAATCAGTCATAGTCGTTTCTGATTGCCAGTATGTAAAACAACTCTCATCACTGTTAATGAGTTTAGCCTTTATGGTCCCACGATTTCTACCGATGGATGTCTTATCTTTGGAAACCAACGTACCTATAACCAAGACGATTATAATATTAAAACTTAACGAATCTTTATCAGAACTAAAACAGTTTATAAAAAATTTCATCAACAATAAAGTATGTTATTTAGTAAATTCCAAATTTTTTTTTATTTGGATGTGAGAGAATTTAAGCTGGTAAATTACATGTGGGATTCCTCTACCTCTAAAAAGGACAGAGACTACCCACTTAAAGTCATGATAAGACCACATCGCCCAAAGGGTGATGCAGTGGCAACTTTAAATATTTTAAAGAAACAGATTTTTTTTATCTTCCTTTGCGGTGCGGGAATTGAACCCACGACTTTCACGTATCGCGCGTGCTGCTCTTTCATCTGAGATAACCGCAAGTTATTCTAGGGGATTAAATTTTTCTGCTGTATCAACCGTTAGCCTACGGTGGGAATTTTGCTCAGCCATAACTATCATTCACCATATTTATCACGAGTAGAATCACTTTTGAGGTCCCCATAGTACATTAATCTTTCTTTCTTTTTACTTCTTTATATTACTTCTTTTGCTTTGTATATTTTAATTTATTAAATACCTAGTATAAGGAAACATTGTTACATTGAAAAGAGTAAGTGTCGAGTTTCTTGCCGGTTCTTCTCGACATGATCAACATTCCGAACACGGCGGTAGAATACTTAATTTGTACCGACGATTCATAAGTGCTTTTGTAAAACTTACATGAATAAGGATGTTTTCTATTTTGCTATTTGATGTTACTTCTTCTCAGTGCCTTACTCACACTATGATCCTGCTCTGTGAGTCCCTCACAAAGGAACCGGATGGTGGCTCAGCAGCCATCAGTGTGAGCGACTTCCTCACCATGTACAAGTTTCTGGGAAAGATTGACGCCTCCAAGGACGTGAGGTACTTCAACGGGTTTAGAGAAGGTGAGTTATAGGAGTAACAGTAAAAATTATCGTTAAAATTTTTGCAATTGATGAGAGATCAGGCAAAGGGGGAAAAATAAGTAAAAATAGTGTAATAAGAAATCGCTCATTAAAGACAAAATAGACGCAAGATATTTAAGAGAGGCAGGGAAAGCGATTTATCGTTCGAACTGGAGCAGCCCGACTGGTGAAATACCTCCACCTTACAGAAGACCGCAGCCAAATAACAATCACTTCGGTGTTGTTGTGTTCCTGCATGTGAGTAAGGTTTCCAGAGCTCTGGTGGGGTGCTACATTAGTAGCAAGGGTAAAGCCTTCAAGGTAATGGCGACAAGTCTAGTAACAGTTTTACTATGCTATACTTTTCGCCCTTAAGCTAGGAACTCATTACCACTTAACATCAGGTGGGATGAGGTCAATCTAAAAGTGCGTTATAAAAAAAAACGCCCAATTACCTTTATTTTACAGGACGTGAAAACAAAAAAATAAATAAAGAAATAGATGTATTTTTTGTTATTTTTTGATAGTTCAAGTTCAATGATTAACACAAATAGATAATTAAAAAAATACCTCAATTTATTTTATTTTTGTTTTTGCTGTTCTGTTAAATAAAGGCATTTGTGATTGCGTCTGTTTTGCATTTAATGAGCGAAAAATGTACTATATACGTTAGAGACAGTAAGTAAAGCAGACAGACAGAAAAGTAAATATAAGAAATATCAAAAACGTACATCAGATTTGAAAGTTTTTTTAAAATATAAAAATAAATTCATATTGCATGTAGGTTCGGTTAGCCACAGTAACTTAATGATCACTTTTTATTTATTTAAAAACTTTATTGCACAAACAAGTACAACAGGTGAACTTAATGCTAGGGGGATTCTCTACCAGTCAACCTTTGGGTAATGCAGATAGTTTTTTTTTTTATATTGCACTTCAAGATTGACTTCATCCCACCTGATGTTAAGTGGTATTGAGGTCCTAGCTTAAGGGTGACAAGTACAGCATAATAAATATGTTACTGGACTTGTCGCCCTTACCTTGAAGGCTTGACCCCTGCTACTAATGTAGCACCCCCCAGGAGCTCCGGAAAATCACACGCACACGCACACGCAGGAACACAACAACACAGAAGTGATTGTTATTTGGCTGCGGTCTTCTGTAAGGTGGAGGTATTTCACCAGTCGGGCTGCTTCAGTTCGAGCGATAAATCGCTATGCCCTACCTCTCTTAAAAAAAAAGTTTGTATATGGGTGCGGTAATCGTGAAGAAATGTGTAAATAACTAGTACTATGTACTAGTGTTGAAAAAAAAAATCATAATTATTTACACTTTATATGATTTTATTACAATGCTCGAGACCATGTAATGAACATTGAAATAGTCGTCATGGTCACTTTTATTGACGCCCTCGGTGGCGCAGTAGCTCAGGTAGTCGGCCAAAGCGCGTAAGGCCCTGGGTTCGATTCCCGGTCGGGTCAATTTGGAAAACGATCTTTTCTAAATTGACTTGGATCTGGGTGTGCTGGGATGACGCCCCCAGTTAGTATCGGTCGTCTGGTACTCATAGTACAAGGGAAAACCTTAGTTTGAGACTAGGTGATTGGTGTGATTGTCTGGCGCATTTATTATTTATTATTTATTCATCAGATGAGATGCCAGCTTTGGAAGAGAGTGCTGAGGAAGAAGAGGAACTAGAACATGCAGATTCTGATCAATCTGTGAGTTAATTGTTTGAGTCATATATTATTGAAACTTTAAATTTATTACATCTGTTGGGAAACGCTATTCGTAACACGACCAAAAGTACGTCAGACTAGATTTTGGTTCTGGCACCCCCGTCAATAGTGTGCATTAAAACTGATATCGAACTTCAAGTGTCTTCCTTGATCGTATCTTTATCCAGACACAGGCAATATGTATAATTACCGTTTTTATACTGTTCCTATAGCTTGAGACATGTACAGGACTGCAGCTACAACTATTTAATTAGTACCCTTGTTGGCCCACATTTCAACATCATCATCGTCAGTTCAACCGAAGACCTCTACTTTTGAATAATGACTTCCCTCTTGAGTTTATGGAGATGTAAGCTTGTCAGCTTACTCCTCCACCATCCTGGCAAGTTATATATCCATCTTAAGTGGTGATGTAGAATATAATCTGTCATAGAATGATGATCCCATTCTTCGTAAAGCACGTTTACAAGAGTTTAAGGGTTCCTGAGATCAGATGGCTACGCTCCAATGTAACTAGGGTGATCAAATTAGGATTACAGTTGTAGCGTAAGTACCCGACCTCTGATGTGGCTGTTATGCGTCTCCAGTTTTCCCATGGCGCTGTCACTAAGCGATGAGAAGGTGGATGAGGTTAAGTTCGAGTAGTCCTTGCTCCTACAGAGTGGGGGAGTCCCACACACCGCTGTTGTCTCACCAGCGGTATGGTACGGAAAGTATTTTCTCCACTTAAAAAGATGTAAATAATGGATGCACAAAGAGGTGCAAGTTTTTTTTTATATTGCACTTCAAGATTGACCTCATCCTACCTGATGTTATGTGGTAATAAGGTCCTAGCTGAAGGGCGCCATTTACAGCATAATCAAGCTGTTACTGGACTTATCACCCTTACCTTCGACTCTTGACCCCTGATACTAATGTAGCACCCCCCAGGAGCTCTGGAAACCATACTCACACGCAGAAACACAACAACACCGAAGTAATTGTGATTTAGTTGCAATCTTCTGTAAGGTGGAGGTATTTGACCAGTCGGGCTGTTCCAGTTCCAGCGATAAATCGCTATGCCCTACCTCTCTCAATCGCGGTTATATCAGTTTGCTTGATACACGCTTGTAGAGCATGTCGGATGACTTCTGGGCTGACACGCAAGACCTTCAGAAGCTGATCTTGATCAATGACCACGTGGCGCGCACCACTCGGCTCAGCGTCAAGTTGAATATGCCGGCCCTGGGCAAGATCGAGAGGTCCCCGTCTGTGGAGAGGGCGGGGCAGATTGAGAGGGAGAATTACATGAGAGATAGGAAAGGTTACTCTTAAAATTCTCAAATAAAAACTAGACTAGATGCAATTCTTAATGCCCGACGTCGACGTATGATGGGGTTGTGATGAATTTGACGTGTCTGTCTGTCTGTACCATACGAAAGGATGAACCGATTTAATGTTTTTTGTTTGTTTGAAAGGTGAATTATTCAGGTGTGTTGTTTTGATGGAAATCGGTCCAAGATGGTGTCCGCCACAAAATTTTCTGATTACAAATTTGGACACAACTCACTCAATATTAATATAAATTAAAAGCGCTTGTGTTGTGCTTTAAGAAACATTTTCAATCCAAATGGGTGTCGGGGGTTTTTCAAATTTTGTTTTTTTTTTAGTTAAAAGGATCAGGTCTTACTTTTATATTCTAGGGAATTCTTAACATTACCTATTCATTAAGATTTAAAGAGGTTGAAAAAACAAAGTGGTTTGTATTTAACTGCTTTAGATGAAGGTTCATCTACATATGTATATGCAGAGATTTCAAAGTCATCATTATGATGATAGTCAAAGTTTTCCTAAAATTACCAGCAGTATAGTCCCAGTTTTTCTTTTCAATCGTAAAACTAAACATCTTCAATTATTGCAGGGCGAGCACTTCCAGATGAAGAAGTTGATGTTAGTTGAATCCCTTATTATTTTAATCTGAGCAACTGCAATTTTATGCTTAGGTGCAGTTTTATGATTTTTATGTTTACACAATTGGCTACTTGACAGTTTTTGAAAAAGTATTTTAAAATGTGCGCCCGTTTATTTTATATCCCAAGCAATTCGATTTATCTGGAAATAATCTAAATAACCAGAGAAAAATAAGATTTAGTGTACCACATTTAAAAAGCGCGCGAAAACGCCTAGTCGCGTCATTGTTGCAATTATGACGTCAACGTCCTAGACAACGAACCGATACGCATAGGAACGACTTAATTAAGATAAACGGAAAATGTTTCAATAAATTCTTTATACGATTAGAGACACAATAATTCAATTTAATCGGTAAAATAATCATTGTTTCGCCACATTAAAATAAATAATTTTCGCCGACAGCTGTCATTTCCGAATTGCAATGGTGGTTTCCGTTTCGGTTCTTTTGTTCCACAGATAAAAAAACTAAATTTTATTTTGCAAAAATAAAATACTAACTATGCTTTTAATAAAAAAGTAAAAATATAAAATGATTACTTAACTAATAAGCTAACATATCTAACACTTTTCATATTTTATTGTTAACACTGTCAAGTAGCCAATTGCGTAGTGCGTAGGTGTATCTACATATATACAACCAGAACCAAACTGTTTTCGAATATGGAGTATCTGAACAGCCGGACAAACTTCAGGATTTCAGAGTATAGCACTAATGAAATCTTTGGTCTACTACTACTAACTACCAGATGCTTTTTATAATTTCTGATCTGTATTAAAATTTGAATTCGGATTCTTGTTGTCTGACATTTGGTTTCAATGCAGAAAGTGTTAATGGTTTTGTAGTACAGCGTATTATGTCCTTAATGAAATAATATTATATTCTTGATATAACTAACTTACAGAAGAGTTATAGTTTTTTATTGTTTCCACTTTATGATTTAACACATTCCCAACATAAGAAGCTTTGAATTTTACAGAGAAAGCTGAGAGAAATTAGTGCAATGAGAATGAGCTCGCAAGAAGTATCAAAAGAAGGTAAGTAGTATTAATATTCTTTATAATAAACTTAACTTTCTTTATAAAAACAATCATCACTTTCTGCTCTATCAACACATATAACAGTAGAATCATGGGACGGATTAACTAAAATTTTGCAATTTTCAAGTCATTTTGTTTTTTTCTTATCCAATTGCAACATTTGAATTAAGAATCTCAAATTTAATCTCTTATGGTTCTATATTTCACGCAAATTTAATCACGGGTGATCGCTAGCTTTTTATAATTGCATTAATCATTATACCTAAAGAAGCTCGTAAGGTTACTCCTGTAGAAGTAACTTTACAGGTTACTTTAAACACGCCTTCCAAATTTTACTTATTGCTTAATTACACTAAAACACCTATTGGATTCTCCCTCTATGAGATGACAAGCATTGTAGTAAATCTACTTATTAGTAAAATATAACAAGTCTCTTTTCACATACCGGTGGAATGAATCATTTGTCTGAAAAAAACTTGGTACTCTACATAAGGATTCAACAATCGTAAATAATTTGTTGAAAACAACGTTATAAAAGTTGATTATTATATTTAACGCTTGGAATTACGACTGATATTTTCAAGAAAATCAATACTTTTATTCCAATGATTCCCTGAGCGGGTCCTTTAAAATACTTCAAAGAAAAACAAGCTAATTGAACACAAACGTAATCCATCCTCGATCTTTGAAATGTCGTCTTGGTAGTTTTAGGTCCCGAAACGGTGATAGTCACCTTTAAAAGTAACGGTTATGAGAAAATAGATACACAATTAAAATTTTTGAAATAAAATATATTCTCAGACGCGGCTAAGGTAAAAGAAGAGAAAGTAGTTGAAAAGAAGAAGGAAGGAATAGAGATATTTGTCTACGATGAAGATGACAACGAAGTCCCATACGAATTTTATGGTTATATTATTTTTAATCGTAGATAGATCAGTAACTGTAGTCTTAGAAAGTTTAAAAGAAAATTATAAATTTAAAATTGTTCTATTAGGTCGGCAACAAGCTTTTGAGTGGTTTTATGATATTGGAAGCCACGGATAAATGTCAAAGGTTATGAAATATTTTTAGACACAATCATCTTGCTGTGAAAACACATGACAATAAAGCTAGAGGGTCACTTGGCAGTGAAAATATCTAACACCTATAAGTCTACCTTCGGCTGTTAATATACTAAGAAGCTCGAGTAGCCCCTGCCGTTTGCGCTAGCGTTCTTGGGTTCGATCCCCGCATAGGACAAATATTTATGTGCTTAACAATTGTTTGTTCTATGTCTTCTTTATTTCACTGTTCGTTTATGGTTTTATTAGTTCTTGAGTCACATATTTTGAGACCAATCTAATATGGTGAAAAAAAATCAATGCTAATTGGTAATAGACTCAGTTCTACCCTATAATCCAGCAGTCGTTTTCAATAAGCTGAATACCGCCTAGCTAGCTGATATAAATAGGCTTTATTCCTTTTTCCTTACTTATTATATTCCTTACTTCTTCTTATGGTATGTGGAATAGGTGAACCGCCAGAGGCAATAGTAGTCGATGAAGCTATGGGAGAAGAAACTACAGCTGCTGACGCTCAGCTGGTAGAAGAAGAGCATCAGAAAGAGGAAGAAGTAGTGGAACCATCATTTGACATTGCTGAATATGTTGCTGAAGTAATAACGTTTGAGAAAGTTTGAGTAGATAGAATCATTAACATTTAGTTTGAAATAAACAATAGGATAAGTGATAATAACAGTAGGGTTAATATTTTGCCTTAATCAACCTATCACCATTATATGCCGAGATTTCTTTATGAATTATCGTCTATTACTTATCAATCTAGAGATGAGGTTTGCCTCTGTACTATTTTAACATTTAAACAACTCTACCAAAAATAAGCACTACTAAATTGATATAAAATCAATTACACTTATATTCATAGCTTAATTATATTCTGCTTAAATATCTCTGGATTTGTACAAAATATGCTGTTAACAAAACTTTCTTCAAACGACCATTATCTAAGAGAATTTGACAAGTTCATTTACTAAACTAAGGGAAAGTTAGGAAAGTCGTAGAGGACTCTGGCTTCGGTAATGGACGCACGACCTGGACGCATGTATCCAGCAAAATCTTAAGAGAAAAAAAGAAAAGTAGTGGAAATCCAACTATTATTTTCCTACTTCCATCTATTCATCATTTATTTTCCTAACCTTTCTTCCCAGTGCTACGCAACTCAAGCTGATCGTCAATATGATCTTGAAACGACCCTGGATGATATCAAAGCACTTGTCAATAGATTCAAGTCTGCTAACTACGACCTTGGTTAGATTTTCATGTTTAAAATAAATGCATTTATACCCAACTCGAATGCTCAACAATGAGGCTTACTAACTGTAGTTAGTCTTTTGATTTTGGCTCCGGATTATGATCTTGGCATTCTAGGTTCAATTCCTGGGTCGAGAAAAGTAAGTATGTTACGAGTTTTTAAATATAGCTTGGTTTTACGATCAACTATCTGCTCGATAAGTGTATTGACTAAACCTATACCCATTGCTAAAACGATTACTTGATTTGAATAATGGAGGCTTTTGCCCTGTCATGTCATATTTAAAGTCTGACACTTAATTATGCCGTGATCACGGACTGGATGCAAAGCCCCTTTAATGTCCTCGTTTTCATATGAAATTTTAATTTTTAATTGCGTTTGATTGATAACGAGCCTAGAGTTTAGCTCTGCCATGTGACGTCCGTTGCTGGGTTGCTTCCGATAAATGTGTGGGGTATGGGTTTTTTCCTTAATCCTCCCGGGCGGTATCATGAAAAATGAAGTGTAAACTTTCATATCGATATTTATATGCTTCAGTTTAGAATGAGTACTTCTACATATCGATACACGTGACTTAACGCTTTTAGACCGGGCCACATAAGGACGAGAAGTAGTTACGACTGGTTAAACCTTCGGCATCATAAACCAATGAGAAATTGTAATATAGTGTATATTACAATTTTTCATTGCCCTTTAAAGGATAAACATCGCAGCGCTTTTCTCTATTGGCGTAAATTTCAGATCTGTAGCTTGCGGAAGTGTATTATTCCATTATTTAATTGACTTAGCAAATGCGCTTCAGAATAAATAAAGAAATTTGTTGAACTTGACATTACATCAATACTTGATAATCAACTTACACACAGTACTTACATTTTATGGTCGAGTTTCACTCGGCATTATATTATGAACTGCAACGGCTTTATTTCTTAAAATAAAAAATATCTTACTTTAAACCGTGAAAATAGCAGCAGAGCATAATCATGATGATGTTATAACGAATTACTTTAAAATACAAGAAGCCCTTTATCATTTACAGGAATGGTGGCTGGCCGACAGATGTCTACTACGAGCGGGGAGTTTATAGTGCAGCACATTGAAAAGGAGATTATGGCATACATCGACGAGCAGATTGCCATCTTGCCTGATCCTGATTTGAAAAAGAAGAAGGTGAGGAGAATATGGAAATCAGTTTTCTGTTTCAGGAAAAACAAAATAATAAAAGCATAAATAAATGCGCTACATAATCACAGTGTTCTTAATTAGTTATTTAATATGGAGGTGTTCGGTAGCAATATAATATAAAACTTGAAACATGAATTGGAACATTACTTCTAAAAATCTAAGCCTTGCTGTTATTTACGTGAAACTTGCTCTTTACGTTTGGTAGTATCCCAGATAAGCAGATTACAGAGGCCGAAAAATATTTAAATGTTTCATCCAAAAATTACGGGACGAATCTCCATTTTTGTCCCATTGATAGAGACCTATAAAATAAAAATAGATGTGGCTCCTGCTGTATTGGCATACTCAGTTTATTCATACCTTTTTGACAGGGAGGAAATGCGTTGATGCACCATACCGTCACCCGAAGGAGGGTGACGGAGTGTGTGGGACTCCCTGCCCTGAAAAGGACGGGACCACCCACTAAAACCAAGTTTATTGATACCTCTTATTTAAGACTACCAACTGGCTCAAGTAAGCTCATTTTGACGAGTCAATCATCATCCCTTTTCTTAATAATCCAGCAAAATCTGTAAATTTATATCACAAAAACGTTCTTAAGCATATTTAAACCAATCATAGCATTAGAACCTTTGTTTTTTTAAAGGCAAAACCGGAAGAGGTGGAGATGATTCGGCAAATTTTGGAGACGTTCTTAGACGAGAACATGGACATTATCGTGCCGGAAGTTGAGGAGGTGGAAGAAGAAGAGCAGCCGATACCGGATGTTAGTATATTCATTAAGACTTTAGCTCCCACATACATTCACTTACATTGACTTAATAGAATTATGTCCGCTCTGAATAATAAATACATTTTTGGACAACGTCATATATATTGCTCTGATTCTGTGGTAAGTAGTTTTAGCACTTGTGCTACAGAAATGAGAAACAACGACGGTAACAACAACACCCAGACCCGAGACAATATAGAAAAGGTAATTTCCCATATTAACCCGAGCGAGGATAGAACGCGGGGACTCAAGGAGGGCGTGACGCCAAAGTCTGGCAGTCTGGCTACGCATGTCGTCGGATAAAACATTAAAAGATTAAAATTTGGTTCTATTATTCGTAAAATAATCCTCGTGGCTTATCATAAAACCTTATAAAGCGATATAATTTTACCTATTCTAGATAACCATAGTATACGCTGTCCCAGGGATCGGCCCACCGGTGGAGATAGACATCATGACCGAATTCCAGGACTACGCTCTAGAAGTCTGCAAGGTCCAAGCTGATCAGTTCATGCCGAGGAACATACGACACTTCCTGTGCCCCCCTTTGGAGAAGTAAGTACCCACCATTGTGATTTTATAGCCTTGAGGCCATCAAGCTCCTGTGTGTTTTACTCGATATTACATTAATGGATCGCCTCTTTTGTATGATGCTGAAGAGATCTCGCGTACTTTTCGGCGCACTATTCTTTTACGCTCTAGTTGTAAATGGATGAGGATAAGTAGGGACGAACAATAGATTACATCTACCGTTCACTTACAAATATTCGGACTCTGTAAGCGACTCCGAACCGTAAGTATAAAGATCCGGAAAACTTGATCTCTTACACTATTAACTATTTAGCTTTTATTACTTGTCTTGAAATCTTTTGAAGCCTTGAGGCTCAGAAAACACGCGTATTGGCTAGGAATCGGACTAGAAGCCTTTCTAGTTCACTGAGGCTCCTTTAAATCGTCCTCCTTGGAATCGCTTTGAAAGTAGAACTCTGAGCTTCGAAGTTAGTATATCACCACATAAGTTAAATAAAAAGTAGATTCAGACAGCAACACCCACCATCAGCTTTATATCTATCAGGAAGTAGAGAAGACATTTTTTTCGTAATTATCTCTCAATTATCCTCCCCCCGTAGCCAAGAGGCGAGTTAAGCAGAGAATGTGAACCAAACTTTTCCTTATCGTCTCGGGTCTGGGTGTTCTGGTACCATCGTTGTCTCATCTGATTTATTTAACACAAGTTGTTAAAATGTTGTTCAATATTTATTATTTTTTTAAATTTGGTACAAAGTCTGAAGAACACAAAAATTAGTACTCGTTTAACTTAGATAAAAGTAATACGGCGGTTTGGTAGCTTTAAAATTTAGACTTAAGTAATCAATAGGTTTTCACCACATTCTGCTTTGTACAGATATGGAGAGCAGAAATATGAGATGTCGCCAGTACCATCACCGAAAAGGGAAGAAGTGCCGACTGGAGGAGTAATTACGGATTAAACTGCTATTTAATGTTTTTCAAAGTGTTTGTTGATCACTGACTGTGCACTGTAGTTTTTAATTTAAAACAAATAAATCATATTAACCGTGTTATGTTTTAGTTTCATTCTTATGAGAGCAGAATCTGGAGACTTCCTGTCCTGTGTCATGTGTACTGGAACTTTTAGGGGAGTAGTGAACTGAAAATAGATATTAACTGAAAATAATAAATATGTAACCTTAGAGTAGGTTACATATTACAAAGGCACATCAAAAGTTCTTTAGGTAAAATTATATTTTTCCTGTGCACTTCGTATTTTTTTGGTGTCCAGAATAAAATTGTTTGAACTTATTTTTGTTGTTGCCTCTGGTCAAGCAAGAAATTTTATATAATCTACAGATTTCATAAAATGTACGGTATTTCTAGCTTCAAATGATCCTAAGACCATATTTTGTCAGGATTAGGAACTTCATGTCGCCTGGTCACTTCATAACTTTGAACACCAAATAGTTCATCAAAGAAACACGTGTCGATACATTTCTATTCATTCGGTAATTTTTCAAAATCTCTTTTATGTCACAAAATTTAAATTATTCTTGTAAAATAGTTCTAAAAGGCACTTTATTATTTTCACTTGTTTAACCATGATAAAATGTTATTTTACCATCTTGAGTTCTACTAAAGATTACTTTGCAGAGTCACTATAGGATTGGAAAGCAAGGTTTTAGGTTCTATCTTCAATGAAACATCCAGAACTTTACATCCTTTTTATTTTAATATATGGAATAGTAAATTAAATCTTCCCATGAAATACGCCGACCTATCACCAAGACACGTTGGCTGCCTGCGGACTATCCCCGTCTCTTTCTTACCAGGCATTATTTAGTTTGCATCTCACTCTTAACAAAATATAACACATCTGGAAAGTTTCTTGACACTTTCTTTTTTCTTAAACAAATTCTAAAGTAAGTATTAACGGCACTATATTTTTTTCCAAAATGTATTTATACTTAAAATAAAATCTTATTGATTTAATGAATAAATGGTACCTCCTGCATTACAAAAAATATTATCCCCTTGCCTGTAGTTTTAATTTACATTTGACTTACTTTAAAATATAAAACGTCTATTTATGGTAAACATGTTTATAACAACAGTTGATTTGTTTATTGGGTTGTGTATTTTTAGCATTATTTTGCCCCATACTACTGCCATCTTTACAATTGTTGATGTAAAGTCACGTGCACTAACATGGATGCAAACCCATCCTGAAGAGAATCTTACGGTGATATTATAAGAGCACTTGTGTTTACATTATATCGCTCGTGATTGTAAATGTTGTTGCCTGTCCTTCGAGAGCTAAACAAATGTTAACCATGAATTGAAAAGAGGCAGAGGATTTTTAAATGTTGGTAGGTTAAGAAATATAATAATGATTTGCTATTATTTTAAATTTAATAAATATTTTCTGAGCTCTTCACTTTTATTAGAAGTTACTTCATACCTTTGCAATCTGTGACTAAGTTCGCGATTGAGTCTCAGTTTCCTTAACGCCTTACTATTATTTTGGTTTAAAAAATATTTTCTGGAAAACTGAACAGTTTTATCAAAGCCTATAGACAAGTCGAGACGGGGACCATCAAACTTTGAGCATATTTAGAAACCAGCACTATTAGACATTCTCCCATGTTTTAGACCTAGGCAAAACGTTGGCATCTAAGCAAAACAAATTTAAAGCATTTTCCCGCGGTTTTCGAACGAGCCGGCAGCCATTTTGATTCAACTGTCAAAAGTTTCGCGCCAAACTAAAGAATGCTTATTTTATGCAGGTATGCATTTATGATTAGCAAGATTCTTGCGCTAAAATGATTTATGAAGCTTTCTTTTACAGCCTTAAGTGCAAACATTTTCTTAAAATGACGTCCCCAGCTCTATTCAAAAACCGCACCACACCGTAACACCCCAAAACTTTTCTACAAATCTTTTACGTCAAAATAGCGAAAAAAAATGAAACACACTTTCGCTTCATGTATTTTGGATTTAACTTGGGTAACTAAATTCTATATACACAATAATAAATAATCGCACAGACATTTTTTTTTACCAAACGATACCTTAATTAGAAAAGCAGTCAACTCAAGTCAACGCAAAATCTTTACAAGCTCGCTAAATAATAACAATAAAGACCAAGTTTTTTCCTTTGTTCAAAATTTACATATAATAATATACTTACAAGCATAAAACAATCATAATTCATTACATCAACCAACAGTTGGGGAATCGACAGGATTTTTAAAATGTTTTTACATCGAGAGTACATATATTTTATTATAAGACAATAGTTTCGTTCCCTTTCTTTCCGTATCGTTAATAGCTACAAGAACTTTATCACAGAAAATACATTGAAAGTAGACAATTGTAAGACAACACTTGGCAAAACTCTAGCATTCTTTCAATTTATTGAAAGTGATAAACGAATTTCAAAGATTTTCGATATACTGAAAGAAAAAGAACGAATCGCTCTTTTGATTTACTTTTGTAGTTAATTTCTTTTAAACTGTATTATTGAGATGTGTGGCTTGATTCTTATGTAATAAATCGTTATTTGCAGTTGTCTATTATTTGGCATTACTTTTTGAAAATCACAGCTGCAATATATGAAAATTTAAAGATATTTCATAAAAATGTTTATTTTGAATATCTTATAAACTTGCATATATATCACAGGGCAATATAGGAATGGATTGTGAAAAGTTGGACACTGTTGGGATGACAACACAATTAATAAATAATCATAAGGTATCAGGTCAATTCAGTAAAAGATGCCTTAACGAATCGGCGATTATATTCTTCATTTGCTAATTATCTTTAAAATACGCTCTTAAAACCCACCGAAATTATTTGATAGTTAACACACTAACCATTAAATAGTTTCGGAGAAATCATGTATCGAAAGGTATTTCCATCCATTCATCATCCCCAATGTAACAAGAGTTTGAAGTGAAATAGACCCATTGATCTTCAATATGATATTGGTAAAATCTGTCTTTTATAGTGTGGAAAAAATCTTACATGAGCTTTTTGTCAAGCCACTAAGCAACGAGTTAACAAAAGACCTTTTGGAATCTAAAAAAAAATATTTGGAATGTTTTTAACCTTATTTGGGTCAGACCTATTGTATTTACATAACATTAATAATTATATTTATGCCCTTGGTTTCAATGCTAAAAATCCGTCGAATCCATCAAAGTTACTATAATACAAATCAACATTAAAGGCAAACGCGCTCTATACAACATTAACTACTGTTGAAATAGTTGCAGCGGCTATTTCTGAATCGAATTTACTGATACATACAATTGTTAATTAATTAAATCAATCATTCATCATATCTTACAAATCTGCATACAGAGAGTCTGTGTCTTTAATTATTTCTTGTATATATGTCCCATCACCTCCCTGTAACCCTATTTTAATTTCCTTGACACCATTATCAACTATATATTTATGTCTAGTATCAAAATCCTCTCCCGCCAACAAATGGTTATTAAGTAATCCCACGATTCCCGCGAACACTGTCTATAGCTACCAACGTAAAATTTTATGTCCAACTTTTACAAATCCTTTGCTTAATCAAGTTCTGAAGTACTTGAGGACGAAAGCGTTCTGCATTAGACTTAACATTAAGAGAAAAATGCTACCACTTAAAATAACACGTCGTATAAACTTAGGCATTACTTAACAAGTAAATCTTATACCAGACATTACGCGGGATACTATAGAAGACCTACATTTCAATTTTGGTAGACGAGATCTAAACGATAAAGTGCAAACCGCATTGACATACAAAATGGTGGATTACTGTCGAAGTAACAAGCACTTTATAAAAGCGTTATTTTCAAAACATGGACTAAAGATTCCACAAAAGGCTAAGCCGGATATGAGAAAACGACAAAAGTAATTTAAACTAAACCAATTTGTGCTTTCCACCATTTTAATATCGCAATTATACGGAGAAAACAGTTGTTGAAATAACAAAATTAACGAGGCATCATATGGAAGAAACAAATAGTAATCAAATAACAATATACCTGAAGCAAAGTTAGCAAAAACTAGCACAATAAACATTTTAAAAATTGTTGGGAAGCCTTAATGAAATTGGTTTAAATTAGAACTTTTAGGTTACAAGAAGTTCAAAGACCATAAATTTACATACACTTTTGCAACGTTAAAATTGCTACGAAACAAAATGCATAAAATTTATGAATTAATCAAAGTTGCAATGCCTCTTCCAACTACCTTTCACATTTCGTAAATCTAATTTCAAAATCCTAACTGGACTTTCATTTTATTCGTTGAATTTTATCAAACATTTTGTATGAAACCCATCCGGACAAATATGAGAACATCCATAAAGCTACAGGTGCCATCTTTGGCTGCCGTCTTAAATAAATGAATGGAAGCGACTGAGATAACGTTTTCGACTCTTGCCAATAAGAGCCACAGTGTTAATATATCATCGTGTAATTTTGTGGCAAGTACATTTACAAGTTAGCATCGCAACTTGCAAATAATCCACGGCTAAGTGTATTAACTAGTTTTTTTATACAAATTCGGCACATTAGCTGCTGATTATGCCCAAACTAACGCAAATGATACGCGAAGATTGTCATCCCGTTCAGTTAGAAAAATATTATAAAAGTTGAAAAAGACGAACGTGAATAAAACTGATTTTGAAATGCCTGCAAAAGCAAAGTGACATTTCTAAAATACAGTATGTTTTTCGAACCCCAGATTGGGTTTCAATACGATAACATCATCCAGATAACAAAAAGTGAGGTCATTTATACGTGACAATCAATAAATAATATATTCCTAAGATTTTCTCATTTTTCGACCTCAACATTCCAAATTACACTATAAATTTCAATTTAGGGTTATTATCAAACAAAATTTCACTCAATTTATACCTATTTAGTACAAAAAGGAACTTGATGATATCGAAGTTCTTTAGCAACAATTTAATTTTACCTATGAACGAATTGTATTGTATGGTTCAACACAATTTTTCATAGAAGTATCTAAATCCCTAAATTTTATTTAGTATAGGAAGAAAATTTGCCATTGAGCGTAAACATATTACAAGAAGGAAAATAATCAGTCTACAAAGTCTTTTTGTAAATCTGGAAGCTGAATTATATTCTTTACAATAAAAATATTTTAAATTTAAAAATAAATAGGTACTTCTCATCAATTAATTGCAGTACCTACTCCATTTACTATTAAAACGTGCAAAATTTATGAGATAAAAATAAACAAATGAATTTTATCACAAAGGCTGTGGCTGAATTTTAAATTAGAGTAAGCAATTTAATTTTAAAATGAAAATTTGAGCAAGCATAGGACGTTAGCTCCAAGAGACAGTCCTTGTGCATCAAGCGCGTTAGAAAGACCGTAAAAGGTACAATTACGTAATATGTTTCATAAACAACCTTTAAGAACCTCCTTCTTAAAATTCGCCCCAATATCAGAGGCGCCTAAGCACATGACATACGAATCCACACGCAACAATAATGTCAAGTGTTCACTTCACGTTGTGTTCAGTTGCCTCCCATAAAGTGGTTTCATTAACGTACATTAGCAATGAATGTTCTACACAAACTTACCTTGAGTACTTGGATTATTGTTGCGTTAGGATATTCGCACACGCCTACATTTTCAAATTGCATAAATGGGACAAAATTTTTATAAACTACAATCCTAGCCTCTATCAAACCGCACACTCCACTTTTCTATATATTTTTTTTAATTAATTATTATTTTGCATTAAATAATTTACTAATAACCGTTTTTTTAACAATGTTAATGGGTTTTTTTTATTTTACATGGATGTTAATGCCATATTATGTCGAATAGATTAATAAGTTTATTCTTGACTAGTATATCAGCTATCTGTTTGAGCCTTCACACATAATTGATGTGTATAATGTTATTTCCAGCAATAATAAATACTATCAATAATCAAACAATGGTTTCAAACCTGTTGCTAAATTTTAATGATTTGTTTTTTTGGTGTAAGACTCATAACTATTGCAAATGTTATTTTCTCAATTGATGATTTCTTGGCTTTTAATATACTATTGGTTTTTTTTTTGTTATTTAGTAGGTATATTAATACAGACTCACAGGTCCATGATAAATTTTCGCTGAAAGCAAATGTAATGTGACGTCAGATTCGAACGATGCAAGTATTAACAAGTTGAGCGCATCATTAAAGTCATAAATCTATTTCTAGTTTCTTATTAGGTTTGTTATTTGCGCGAACGACTGAACATTTTTGGATCTTAAAACACATGCATCGTTCAAATCCAACAAGACTATCATTAAATCATAGTACAATTTGATGCTTTAAAAATATCTTATTTGACAATCTGCCTATGACCAATATAAATACAAAATAATGTCTAAAACCGAATATGTAATGGAAAAACGATACTCACATCAAAATAGGGCAACAAAAATGTATCTATGTACCTAGTCGAATAAATACTCATAAGTAACTGGTGTTTGTTGAATTAGCATTTTATAACTATTGTACAATTATTACTATGCAATAACAGAGTTTTGAACTTTTACCATTTTTTTAGATAATCATTGAGCTGTAATATAGGTACAAAATTATCTGGAATTACCATTACTTATTATAACAATTAGTAACAGAACTATTTTAGTTGCCTAGCGCTCGGGAAGTACGGTGACGCTATGCGATATAAATAGTAACACAGATCCACATAGCTAAATATGCCCTTTGTCTAACTACAGAAGGCTCGAAATACAATGATGTGTCGAATCTTACACGACAATTTTCTTTCAATTAAATTGATAGACTCATTACATAAAAAATCTTCGAATGCACAAAGTGTAAGTTCAGTTTACATTGATTGGAATAAGACTGACAATTTTACTAAACTGCCAGCTTTCAGATCTATTCAAAGTGAACTTACATTTATTTCAAAATTTTGTGATACGTCGCGAAATAATGAAGTTTACCCTCCACAGTTAGACAAAGATCCCACATTTGCGAAGTGACTCATTCTATAAACTAAAACACTTGTAAGAAGACAATTTTATATCGCACATAATCACCAAAGAGGAAGCGGTAAACAACAGCCCCATATAAGCTTATATTGAAGAGAAAGTATTACTATACATATTTATTTGCCGTTTAGTGATCCTTAACAATAATTTCTATTGGTGTCTTTGCCGCCATTTTGGAAATAGCGTGATGAAAAAAGTTTTCAATGTCAAAAGAGGTTTCAACGTTAGCGATGTTGGCGTAGTCAGATTTTGCTGGAGTGCCTTACTCTTCTTTATATTAGAAACAGTCACTAAATTCAAAAAGTCCTAGTGTAAACTTTGGAAGCTTTCTTTAACAGTTGCTTGAAGATTTAAGGTACAGTTCTGAACTGAGTTGCAGACCCAAAACTATTGCAATAATGTGCAGTTAACTGCAGTAAAACTATTGTTTGCATATTTACACTTGCTTTTTGTTTTTTTTTCTGTCCATATTCTATCTTGGACTCATACCTTTACACGTGCATTTAATATTAAATTGAATCCATTATCCGTCTCTCTTTCCAAAGGTAGACTTAATTCAGTGTGAAACATAACAGAATCAGTCTGTAAGTTAATTATAATATTTATTCTTAGTCTTTACAGTGTTATTTTGTAATTATTGATTTGCAGCATTGATGTTGGGTCTAAATTTTTATCTCAGACTAGATGAAGAAAAAGACAGAAGGAAATACTATCGGACCTGCTTTGCAATGGTTTAATTTTACAACGACATTCACAAGACGGGAGATAATAAAGCCAAATCTTATTGGTTTAACTGATTACACTCAAACATGCTCAACACAGTTTCAACACCTCTTGATCTTTGAATAATTGCACAAACCCATGTCATATTCAAAAAGTAATTCAAAATTTTCGACTTCGCAGCATTGAACACTGACAGTGTTCAAATCCATTCAAATTACTCATATAACACCAGCTCGTAAACCAAACCTTCGCAATCATAATACAGACCTTACAGGAGCAACTCAAAGTTTGGAAACAAGACCTTAACACCAAGAGTTAAGAACTCCCGCAAACATTCAGGCTAACTACGCCAACTTGTTCCGAAGCTGTTATTCAATGGGGTGCTGTAGTCGTGTTACTAAAAAAGTTCGCATCAGGCTATGGCGAGGAGGCGCGCGGCTCTCGTTAACAAATCCAGTATGTAGCGCCAGAGATTGCGGAGGGCGTTCGAGCGAGAGAAGAGAAATCTCCATAAGAAGAATACTGTTGCCACTTGGGTTACGATGTGGACTATGTGTAATCTGAAAATGAAATAGTGATCAAGTAAGTCAGTATCGGCCTATCATTGTAAATTTACGAAATTTTTGTAGCTCAATAACGAAAATGAAATGAACAGCCCTGGTAGCCAAGTGCTGAAACAAGACCTGGCTCGGAGTCTTATCATTTATTTTTTGCAAGTGGAAAATAACATGAATATTGATGCGCATTAAAAGTGTTATTATCCCACTGATGTCTCTCATTCAAACACTTCGTGTCATGATCACCACAATTGTAACTGACTTTGTTACCACACTTGCTAATGTGGTTACAATGTTGTCATGACCTAAATAATACATTACCTTTTTTTTTCTTTAATGCCATAACGAATACTGTCACTATTAATAATATATTTAATGTGTTAACAAGTTCACCGAACTTAGTGGACGTAAGGTGAAATACCTTTTTGTTTGTGTGATTAAGAAGTCGCATCAAACTGTCAACAGTACTGACTGTTATTATAAAATACTAGCTGTGCCCGCGACTTCGTTTGCGTAGACTACTTCCTTTTATGGTCGGTTTTACCCCTTTCTACCCTAATATTCGAAACAAAAAGTAGTCTATATTTTAATCCAAGTTTCGAGCTATATTTGTGCCAAATTTCATATCTCTAAATTCAAAAATAAACGTTTTTCCATATAAACTTCCAAAGGTGGTATTACCCCCCTCCCCCCCTTATTTTCTAATAAAAAGCCTATGTCCGTTCTTGAGATTTAACGTATACCTATACCAAATTTCATCAAAATCGGTTGACAGGTTTAAGCAGGAAAGCGTAACAGACACACAGATAGACAGACAGAGAGACAGACAGACAGAGTTATTTTTGCATTTATAATATTAGTAGGGATTAAAAGGTTCTCATTCGGTTTCTAGAGTCCAATTCATTTCTAACAGATGCCATTACTAGTGCTATAATCCTTTTATAGATACTTAGTCAATGTCCAAGATAGTCCTGATAGGAAGTCAACGTTTTGACAGAAAGTAGTATGGGCAAATACTTTTCCTATACAATAAAATATAACAAAGAGTGTAACTTCAAAAAACACGCTTCATATTTCTATTTGGCTCCGGCATTACTTTAAAGAAAGAACACAAACTGATCCAAATTTAACAAAAAGGTACGTAACCCCAAAAAATAAACCCACCTTAAGAATTACAGTTTCACTTATTTACCCTACGGATTCTATCAGATAAAATTTGTAACTTGTATACTGACCTCCGAAGCAAAGATCTAGACTTGGGCAGGGTATCGGGGCTCTCTTTGAACAGGAATCTTCTGATGCCGAGCACATACGACTCGATGTACGCGTCCCAATCAATGTTCCGAACGTTGAAATCGAATGTCGTCCTGAAAAACAAACCAATGTTCGTAATTTTTTTTTTGACAGTAAATCGGTTAATTATATTTTGAGGTCATATCCCTTACTATAAGACGGATTCAATACGACGGCAGACGCCGTTATTGACCGGTTTCATTCGTCAGATCACCGACTTGAACATGAAAATGCGAATCTGATAACTAATGTCTATCTGATACACCCACAAAATTACTGTTCATGGTTGGGGATCGGGAAATATTTCAAATTTCTTTTATTGACTCGAATGGCCCCTGTTTAAACAATACTTATCGCTCCTATCTGTTGAACTAAAGGCCGGTGAGTTCATTCTTCATTCGCGCAATGAAAATTAGTTTTTATGTGTGTATGTATTTCGCTAGGTAGGTACCACTTTTATTACATTTTCTATAACACAAGTACTTGAGCTACTAGTTTGAAATCAGATCAATTTACGTGATACTAGATATTTACTTATTCATTATTTGATTGCATTTTCATTCGCAAGATTCCTAACATTTCCTAGTTTTATTAGTGTTTTTACAGAAATGTTAAAGTTATTTGCCATTATCTTGATTGATAACGTGTCATTCCTGACTCTTTTGAACTCTTCTTCTTCGGCAATATTACCTGCCGTGAGAAGCGTCAGAAATTTTCCAATTTTCCTAAAGACCAATTTATTATTCATCTGCCAAAGTTCAGCAAATAAATCTGAATCTTAATGACTGGTTTTTAAGGTTACTTGTCTTCTGGCGATAGTGCAGTGCAGAGCGCTTGTACGTTGTCGTCCGCGAACGACCACTGGCGCGTCGTGAAGTACTCCAGGCAGGCAGCCGCTTTCTCCAACTTGTTCTGGACACGGATCATCCTGCAAACGGAAATAGTACTTATTGATTTGGTCGGTAGTCATGTGTTTCCTCCTTCCTTTGACATGTATTCCTTCAAAGGGAGCGTGAAGAAACATCTTGCGGGCCAGTAAGGCGTTGCTAACTGATTCTAAGGCATCAAGTCTGTTGGCTTCACGATGTGGGTTTCTCTCTTGCTTACTACCAGGCTAGGAGCAGCCAATAAACTGAGCTATTAAAACAAAAAAAAATGGATGGCGGACTAAATATACCCACATTGGTTTGCTTCCAGAGGCTTTCGCAACGAGATCCATCACAATGGCAGGCGCTCGGTGCTGCAACAGCGACAGTGTGCTGTGTTTGAGGCGGTTGCTGGTGATATCACCACCTGGATACCACACCACTTCACCTGTAAAAGAGAAAAAAAATAAACAGATATCAGACATCATACAGTAGGGGGGTGCAGTCAGATCCATCACCGGCGCCGTCACATGCCATTAGAGCGGCCTACCTAGCATGGAATAAAGTACACCCAGCGCTACTGTTTAAATTCAAAGCATTGATACCCTACCATTCGTGAGCAATATGTCAAATATATAGCATGAGACGACGAAAGTTTCGATGCTGTTGATGAGTGTTCCCGCTTGAAAAATCCACTTAATGGGGATACGTAGGCGACGGGTTCAAATGTTATTTGATTGGTGATTTCAATGTCCTGGTGACGTGTCTAAGAATGTCACGCCAAAATTACCCAATATATTAATTATTATTCAAATGCTATGGGCATTCTCTGCCAGTAGACCTTTGGGTCATGCAGAGAGTTTGTATATGGATGCGGTGTGCAATAACGTAAAACTCTGACCTTACACCTAAGTATTGCCACTTAACGGATTTTTTATATGCAAATAGTCATCATAAAAATGTCTGTGCCGAGTTGGGATCCAATCCATGCTCCTTGGGTTATCTATCAGGCGCTAACCTTGATCAATTGGACCAGTCTTGAATCGTGAAGTCGTTTTTTCCCAACAGTATTTTCTTTTTACTTGCATGATCAAGTAAGAAGAAAATACTGGACAATGGAGTAAACTATCATTTATCACACAGCTACTTCTAAGTTTAGGAAAAATATTACTTACTGAACGGATGTTTCCGCATATATTTGAAGCTGGTCTTCACAAAACGCTGCCACGTTATCGGATTCTGTTGTCCAGTGCAACAGTTGTACACCACCACGCCTTCTCCCCTGCATCATGTTAAAACATGGATAAATATTACTGAGCGTCTTATCAGTAAAGTACCTATTTACATGACTTAATTTCATACTATTACGATAGATTCCTTTAGATGTGGGTGAGTACTACTTCAATCAACTATTAGTGCCGAAAGCCTTTATCATCATCAGCATCTAAGAGTGAATGTGGAAAACTCTGCACAGCCAGAACCACCTACCACTCAAAAAGCATATACGCAAGACGGGGTCACTCTGATTCGTCGACAAATGCTGATTATTTGCCTCTTTCGCTACGGTGTTGTTGTGTTCCCGCGTGTGAGTAAGATTTCCACAGCTCCTGGGGGAAACCTGCTACTTACTTATGTAGCGCGGGTCAAGCCTTCAAATTAAGCATATTTATGCTGTACTTGTCGACCTTATGCTAGGACCTCATTACCATTACCACTTAACATCAGGTGGGATGAGGTCAATCTTGAAGTATAACCTAAAAAAAGTTCCTTTCCTAGGAGCTTCCCCTCAAAATATCACGTAGTTCTTAACACTCGTGTTTACTCACCGGCGTGCGTGTGTCCTCCAAGCGCATACGATCATCAGATTGATGACTGTGTCCACGGGCACCAGGTCGGCGACGCGAGTGCCCGTCCCCAGCATCGTACGGAAGACGCCCTTGCCGACGGCGGCGATGATGCCGTTCGGACCGTTCCAGTTGTCCACCCATCCTTTGACCGGCTCTCGCACCGACGAGAGTACTGAGGGTGAAAGAGAACTGGTTTAAGATCGTTGTCTATCGATAGCTGCCGTTATATTAATAGTATGTGGATACTATCGATAGTATAGTTAAAAACGCCAATAGTACGGCTGAACAATAAAATAATCGTTACTATAGGTATACGATTCACGAATAGTCTATCGATGTTCGTCGGACAGGGGATCGAAACCGGGACCTGAAAGATGGCGCGACGCAAGTCCAGCTCGCTGTTGGCTACGTAGGTCGTCAAAAAGTATCTTTCATGACTAGCCAGTTAACATACCTACTTATTCTTGTATATAGAACCGTTATTATTAGATACAACATATATACATTACCGATGGATGGTCTCACGATGGCCACAGGTAGGTTCCCGCATTCCTTTATAAGCATGTCCTCGGCCAAAGCCTTTGTGAATGTGTAAGTGTTGGGCCTGTCACCTGCAACAAGAATACAAACGTTCGAAAAAAATCCCTTGAAAAAAACCAGACGTTGGATTCATAGAATTCTATTAATTGTTATTATATGAATTGTCATTCTATGAATTGACATTCTTAAAATTTTCATTTTATGAATTGTCATTCTATGACTTATTATTCTATGAATTGTCATTCTATGAATTGTCATTTTATGAATTGTAATTCTTTGAATTGTCATTCTATGAAACGTTTATCTATGAATTATTATTCTACAAATTGTTATTCTATAAATTTTTATTCTATGAATGCAACTTTGCTTATAAAAAGTGTAGCGTAAATTTCTTATTTGTTTCTTTTTGTTTTAAAAATCAAGCTATGGACTTATGCTTCTGAGTAATAATTGTAAATTCATTTCATAATAATTAATTGTATCACAAAGTTAGAAAATCGTTCCGACCCGTATCTGTTTGGTGTATTAAGCAGTGACGTCACAAACTTCAACTGTCACGAGACCTGGCGTTTCAGCACACTTTTGAAATGTGTTACACAAAACCTTATTTTTAATTGGTACTTTTCAGTTTTTCCAGATAAATCGAATTGGTTAGGATATAAAATGAACCGTCACACTTTTTACAATACTTTTTTTTGAGATAAATCGAATTGCTTAAAATATAAAATTTACGGGCGCACATTTTACAATACTTTTCCAAAAACTGTCAAGAAGCCAGTTCTACTGGATTAGGCGGTATACTCACCGACGAGGTCTGGCGTGATCCGGTCGACGAGCTCGTCGGGCAGCGTCTGCACTAGTGTCACCACGTGTTCAGGATGCGCGGGAGGGGCGTACACAGTCTCTTCAACTCGCTCCCGCTCGCAGTTGCAGTAAGCCGTCGATACGTGCACCAGAGCCTGGAAGATCAGAGAACATATTACACACCCTTTAAAAAAACTAAAATTCAAATATTTTATTAAATATTAAAATATTTAAGACAGATAGGTCATAGCAATTTATCGCTCGAACTGGAGCAGCCCGACTGGTGAAATACCTCCACCTTACAGAAGACCGCAGCCAAATAACAATCACTTCTGTGTTGTTTTGTTCCTGCGTGTAAGGTTTCCAGACTTCCTGGAGGGTGCTAAATTTGTAGCAGGAGTCAAGCCTTCAAGGTAAGGGCGACAAGTCCAGTAACAGATTTATTATGCTGTACTTGTCACCCTTAAGCTAGGACCTCATTACCACTTAACATCAGGTGGTATGAGGTCAATCTTGAAGTGCAATATAAAAAAAAAGCGTCGGAAATAGCAACACTAGCGCCACCAAGTGGCCATTGTGAGCAACGTGACGCCAGCGCCACCTACAGGGCGTTCGACGGAGTCTACAGCGCAGCGGCGAGCATCACTCACTTTACTTACGATCGCCGAGCCGTGAACACGTCGTCAGAAACTGTTGTGGACCGTTGTACATCCTACCTACCTGTTTATACACGTACAAGTGTTCTTATTTACAGGCATAGCCCGTTAATAAGCCCACAAGGCTAGGAAAACAACTCAACTCGCACTCGCGTCTTCACAGCGCGCTGACCGCATCTTTACGGCGCGCTGACGGGTACGTGCTTACGCGCCGACTCAGCAAGGCAAAGGCGTGTTCAATCACAAATGCATATTACAGCAAGCTTGCACCTAGCGGACGATAGGTAGGTAGTACGCTGACGGCTAGCCGTAGCCTAAAGTCAAAGTCAAAGTCAATATTTTTTATTCATGTAGATTACATTTGTAATACTTATGAATCGTCTCTATACAATGCAAATGAAGCTACCTCCGGTTCGGAACCTATAACTACCGAGAAGATTAAATTCGAAGCGATGCCGTGCCTGTATGGTGTGCCATGCAAGACGGTCTTAAACTAGCCTGGGGCCTTTGGGCACACATTAACTTGGGCCTCTTGGGCACACAATAATTTGGGGCCCTTGGGCACAAAAGAATAAATAAAATATGCAAATTATACTAAACTTTTTCAAAATAATGTTTCATATCATCTATGATACTAGAATGCTGAGAGTTCTTTAGTTAGAGAAATGTCGGTCTTTCGGGGCCCCCAGATAATGAGGGCACTGGGCACAGGCCTCGTGTGCCCTTATAGTGAAGACGGTGCTGTTGCCATGATGTTTTAGAGTTTCATGCTGATATCTTCTCGATAGTTATAGGTTCTGAACCAGCAGTAGCATCATACTCGATTTGTGCTGACTATTCATAAGCATTACTGATGGAATCTATATGAAACAAAATCTACTGGTTATGAACTGGAAGCCTTACTTCAGTGTTAGTATTCCCTCACGTGGTGGGTGTGATTTGGCAAAGGAACTTACCTCAAGACCTAGCATACGATGGCAGAGCTGGACCAGTTGCTGCGTGCCCAGCATATTGATGGTCACGGATAGCTTCAGCTTCTCGTCGAACTTGACAGTCGCCGCTGAATGGAATACGACGGATACCTGGACAAATACCAGAGGATAGTATTATTATATATACATACAAAAAAATATTAGACATCAAAAGATTCACATCACTTATATTAACCTGATGCCAAAAAAGTTTAAGCTCTTATGTTATGCTAACCAGAAACCAACGGTGGAAGGTACGTAACGTGCTTAAATACATTCATAAACACCCAGACACAGAACGAAACAAGGGTCATAACAGGTGTTAATAAAACCTGTTTTATATAATCACAACACTGGCAAGATGATTGTTCTTTCTAGGTTTAAGTTTAAACTTTTATATTGCCTAATGTTTTTACAACACTCTGTCATTCTCTTACGTATAAATCTGTCTCTGCTACCTTTATTATATTCTTTTACCTGGAGTTTCCACTTGGTTTTTCATTCCAATATCCAACTACAAGAATGTTCGTTCTGAGCGGGAATCAAACCCACTGCCTTTGGCCTTTTAACGCTGATGCTAAAGAAGATGCATGTACGTGTCTAGCTCACCTTTTGACACAGCATGGCCTGATCCGCGGGACTGATGCCCAGTTCGGGCTCGGTGATGTCTCCCACAATCGGTACTATTTTATACAACTCCTGGGGCCTCTCTTTCCGAAGCGTTTCGAAGAGCTAAACAAAAAAAAAATATTTAAAAGGAACAGAAAATTTAATCTCCCCTCGCAGTGTGGGAAATCGAACCCACGACCTTCACGTATCGTTTTTTATAACTATTATAGTGTTTTACGAGCCGCACTAGCAAAGTTAATATATCCCTACTAATATTATAAAGTAACTCTGTCTGTCTGTCTGTTACGCTTCCCCGCTTAAACCTCTCAACCGATTTTGACGAAATTTGGTATAGGTATACGTTGAACCTCAAGTACGGACATAGGCTACTTTTTTTAGAAAATAAGGGTGGGGGTAATACCACCTTTGAAAGTTTATATGGGAAAATGTTTATATTTTAAGTTAGAGATATGAGATTTAGCACAAATATAGCTCAACACTTGGATAAAAATATAGACTATTTTTTGTTTCAAATATTAGGAGAGATTGGGGTAAAACCGACCATGAACTCGCTTGTCGAAGGAAGCCGCTTGCACAGCTAGTTTATAATAAAACAGAAAAATTTCATCTCCCCTTGCGGTGTGGCGATCGAGCCCACGACCAACAGTTTAATTCAACAGAAAAAATCATCACGTACGATAACTTGCGGAAAGCTCAGTTGGAAGAGCAGCACGCGATACGTGAAGGTCGTGGTTTTGATTCCCGCATCGCAAATAAAATAAAAAAAAAATAAAAATAAAAATGTTTTAATTTTCCTGTGTTTTTTTTTCAAATGTTTGAAGAGCGCTTGTTCGACGTAATGCACTATAAACATATTTGAACCTAATTGTCGTGCAGCGAAGATTCATTAGCATTTGAAAGTGATTCGGCAGTGAACCTTTAATGTTATCTTCTTATTTAAAAAACTCTCGTGTCTCTTGTATATAAAAATATTTATATGGCAAAACAACGTTTGCCGAGTCACCTAGTCTATATATAAAAGAAAGTCGTATTCGTTACACTATTTATAACTCAAGAACGGCTGAACAAATTTTGCTGTTAATTGGTAGAGAGGTATTTTAAAACCAGGAGAAGGACATAGGATACATTTTTTTTAAATTTTTTATGTACAATGCGATAATAAAATCAAAAGTCTGCTCATTTATTGACTCTAAGGCGGATAAGTACGCTGGGTCAGCTAGTCTATATATATAAAAGAAAGTCGTGTTAGTTACACTATTTATAACTTAAGAACGGCAGAACAGATTTGGCTGAAAATTGTTGGGGAGGTAGTTTAGAACCAGGAGAAGGACATAGGATACTTTTTGATTAATTACTTTTTGCTTTTTTTAAAGTCATTTATTGCCTCTAAGGCGGAACAAAGTTCGCCGGGTCACCTAGTCTTATATAAAAATGAATCATATTTCTCGCAAAAACTCGATAAAGGCTGGACCATTTTGGTTACTTATGTATTAGAAACACCTAACCTAACTTACTAACCGCAAGTTATTGTAGGCGATGAAATTTTTCTGCTGTATCAACCGTTAGCCTTTCAGCAAGTGCTCTCTGCCGAATATGTTTAGAACTACATACTTATCCTTACTTATTCCGTGGTTTTCAAACATTTCTGCAACGAATGTACCACGGGCCGATAAGTATGTACTTCTAAACATATTCGGCAGAGGGCACTTACCGAAATTCTAACGGTTGATACAGCAGAAAAATTTCATCGCCTACGATAACTTGCGGTTAACTCAGTTAGTAAGAGCAGCAGGCGCGATACGTGAAGGTCGTGGGTTTGATTCCCGCACCGCAAGGGGAGATAAAAAAATTCTGTTTCTAATATTTAAAGTTCGCTAATACGGCGTTTAGTATTATAAAAATAATAAAATCGATTGGTTACTTATGGTTTAGAAATAAACGTGAAATTTCAGGGAAGGTTTAAAAAGGTTAGAAAAATACCACCAGAATACCAGCGCTGTAGCGGTGTTAGAAATAATGCCGTTGCAGCAATTGCTGAGGTGGAACCCAATTGACCATAAATTATTTGTGCATGTTAATTAAGTAGGTTATATATATATTTTTTTAGTTTGGTCAATAAATGTATTTCTTTCTTTCTTTCTTTTCTTTAAAAAACAATAGGCGTTATGACGTTCGCCCGAACAGCTAATTTAGAATTAAATAAGGTGACTAACAATTTTAAATGCAAGCAATAAACAAAATACTGACCGGTGATTGAGTCAGCTCGGTGAGTCGAGACGCGACGTCCTGCCCACGCTTTGGCCGCATAAGTAGATAAATTTTCTTGATTTTCGGACAACTTCTTAACAATTTCTCAACTAGGACCTGAAAGGAAGCATGTCATAACCATTTTATATAGTTCGCAACTATCACTAAGAGAGTATTAGAGTTATAAACATAACTTCAAGTATTAGACGAGCTAGGTGGTCTAAATAAATATTCACCGACATCACATATCTACATTGTTCTGATTCTGTGGTAAGTACTTGTCTTGCTGAAATCGGAAACGACGACGGTACCACAACACCCAGGCCCGAGATTATGGTCTGCTCTTATGGGGGTCTGCAGCCGATATTGAGACTATTTTTGTCCTACAGAAGAGGGCTATAAGATCTATCTACAGGCTTGGACCACGTGACTCGCTGCGAATGCGATTTAAGGAGATAAACATCTTAACAGTCGCATCACAATATATTCTCGACTGTCTAATGCATGTTCACAAAAATTTGAACAACATTCCTAAAAAATCTGATGTACATAGCTTTAATACCAGGAATAAACATAAGCTTGCTGTTCCAAATCGTAGACTCCACAAAACTGGTAATTCATTTATTGGATTAAGCATAAAATTGTTTAATAAATTGCCGCAAATTCTTGTTGACTTACCTATACACAAGTTTAAGTTACAGATAAAAAATTTACTTATAAAGAAGGGCTATTATAAAGTAGATGATTTCCTTAACGATAAAGATATATGGCCTAACACTATTTAACTTGCCTGCACATGTTATTAAATATGTATTTATTTTTCTTTTCTTAAAATTTAATTTCGTTGACATCATGATAATGCAATCTTTTATTTTACATAATGACATTGATATTGTTAAAAATATCTATTATGGGCATAAAATTTATATTTGTGAATTATGTATAATTATGAACTAGGTATAATAGATTTTTTTTTTTTTAATCTAAATCAAAATGTAGGTTACTACTTCGTGCACCAGGTCCTATAGTTATTTGATGAATTTAATTTAGATAATAAATACTTACAAATTATGGGGAGATGGAGTAGTCATGCTCACTAAAATGTCACTGGGGTGGTGGCGCTATGTGGCGGGTCGTTACATTCCCTACAATATGGTTGAGTGAAGCGATGGCTGGCACATACGTCATGCTTGTGAACAGGTGCCACCTTTGGGGACTGGTCTGCTCCAGCTTACCTCTCGAAAGTAAAAACTTACTTGAGTACTTATTTGTTTCATCACTCATCAAAACCAAAACTATATGACTTGATCCAAAGTGAGCTACACATAGCAATAAGTTAGATCCTGATACTGTAAATGATCTGCTGAGTTTCTTACCGGTGTCTTCTCGGTAGATATAGGTTCCGAACCGGAAGTAGAATCACTTTGCATTGTATTCAATGACGATTCAAAAGTGTTATATGTAACCTACTTGAATAAAGAAATATTTGAGTTTGAGTTTGAGTTTGAGACCATATAGTAAAATTCGATTCCCATATTTATTATTTCGGGATTAAAGTATCATATTTGTTATATCATAAATACTTTATGGAAATTTATATATTTATTTATTATATAGGTATTTATTTGTTTATTATAGTTTTATTTATCTTTACGTATTTTTTTTATATTTTTATCTTGTTATGGTATTTATATTGATATTTTCTGTTAGTATTTTTCTCAAGCATTTTGCACGGCTGTACCCGTTTCTCGATGTCTACTATTTCCTCTACCTAAAGGTTGTCTGGAAGAGATTGCTCTCTAGCAATAAGACCGCCTATATTGTACTTAAATATGTCTGTAAAACCAATTTCTGTAAATTTTCTGTGCAATAAAGTGTATCTATCTATCTATCTATCCATATTTGTTAATTAAGTATATCATCTCTTTTCTTATAAAGTACCATTAAATTACATCCAGTAGTTTTTGCGTGAAAGAGTATCAATCATACATCGAGATATTCGGAAATCCATACGTTTTCAACTTTCTGGTTTATAATACATATTTGTAAAATTCCATTCCACTATCAGTACCAGAAGACTGACACAAGCTTAGATCCAGCACACTCAGTCTCAAGTCAATTTAGAAAAGTTCTCCTTCGAGAAACAATTTAACCTTAATTTCAATCGAACCTGGGACTTTGGACGACTAGCCTCTGTGCTGTCGAAGGTCATCTTTGACGACGGTTCAATATGGGAAACAAACTTTTATATAATGTCTCGGGTCTGGGTGTTTTTCAAAACTCAATACTCAATACTTTATTGCACAATAATGTTTCATTTACAAAGTAAAAGATACATCACACCCTGTTGGGGCACAGCAACTGGACGAGAAGAGAGGATGCTCGTTATTCTTTTGTTTTATGGTTTAAAATAATATTTTGAATAATAATATTGTTTATTATGAGGTGCTGTTAAAAAGCCTCATTAATATATTGCATCTAAATAATATGTTGTGGTACCGTCGTTGTTTCTGATTTCTGTAATACAAGTGCTTAAAAGCTACATACTTACCGCAGAATCAGAGCAATGTATGTGATGTTGTCCAATATTTATTTATTTATCTAAAGCTTTTACTCCTGGTTGCTATCTCAACGTCAGCGAAGCCTCAGAAACTTGAGAATACCGGAACGGTAAGGTAAGATGCTAATGATGATGATGACGTTTCTCACCTTGCCCATGAACCCCGTTCCCCCAGTGACAAAGACCGACTTGTCCGCATAGAAGTCCGCCACAGGAATGTACTCCTGGCCCTCTGTATACTGCCCTGAACACCACGCCATCTCGACCGTAACCTGAAACCAATTATTCGATGCTGTCATCATCATTCTACCAACTCATCTATTCTAATATTAAAGCTGAAGAGATTGTTTTATATTACACTTCAAGATTGACCTTATCCCACCTGTTGTTAAGTGGTAATGATAGCCATCTTAATGGCGACAAGTACAGCATAGTAAATCTGTTGCTGGACTTGCCGTCCTTACTTTGAAGGCTTGACGTCTGTAGCACCCCCCAGGAGCTCTGGAAACCTTAATCACACGCAGGAACACAACAACTTGTTATTTGGCTGCGGTCTTTTGTAAGGTGGAGGTGTTTCACCAGTCGTGCTGCTCCAGTTCGAGCTATAAATCGCTATGCCCTAACTCACTTAAAACTTGGCTTTAAATTTTCAAAAATGTAAATAAATAGCGTAAGATATTGATAGCATCCATGACCTTCGTATTTTTAATGGTGATAAGAATAATAGATAAGAAGTTAACAAACTGCTGAATTACCTTAAAATCCGAGAGAATGCTATCACATTAGCGCGCAAGTAAACAAGTTAACATCAGATGCATTCAATTCGCTTCATACTGCCCGATTTCACCTGAAACAAATAGACAGACTAAATAAATACAGTGCTTCATATTGTATAACATCGTCCCTTCTTAGGAAACTATGATGGGGGCTGGGTGTTCATTCTGTTCGAATCTAGTTCCATTAATCGATCGCGAACAGGCTGTACTGCCCGAATGTCAGTCACTGTTGTGCAATTTCTAACGGGATTGCATGGCAGTGATTGTCTTTTAACATACTAAATTTATTAATTTTATTTTTATTAATATTTTAGATATATAATTTTATTGCAATGCGCAAATGAGCTATTAAATTTAATTCAATTCACTTTTATTTAATTATATTTTATGTAATTTTTTCCATATCATTTGTAATAACATAGGTTAAGGAACCATTGTCACTAACAAAATGGACTTTGGTCTGAAAATAAATAAAAAATATTATTATTATTATTAATCCTCTGTAACCGAAAGGAGAGTAGTCACTTTGGCGTCGCGCCATCACTGAGGTACGGGGTTCCATTCCCAGTCGGTAAAGAAAAACGAACTTTCTATGTTGCCTCGGGTCTGGGTGTTTTGGTACCGTCGTTGTTTTTGATTTCTGTAACACAAGTACTTAAGCTACTTACCACATCAGAGCTACGTATGACAATGTGATGTTCCAATATTTATTAATTAATTGATCACGAACAACTCCATGCTTCGATTGATGCGTTCACCTGTTAGTAACGGCTTATACCTTCCTGATACTAGTCGTTATCACTGAGACCATTTAGCGATTTGAGAACGGTTTGTCCTCTTGACTTTCACATACTATCCACTATGGGCTTACATAGTACAATATGGATCAATTCAATTCAATTCAATTCAATTCGTTTATTGCATGTCACATTACAGATTACAAGTTGGTACAGAATTTTTATGGTATACATGTGACGCCCTGGTAGGGCACAGCAACTCAAGAGGGCTTACTACTTATTTTTAACTATAACATTTTACATTTAACTATTACATTCTTTCATTTATTACATTTTATTACATTATATTATTTATAAGCATACATATTAACATTACACAAAATATGACAATTCAGTTATTTTTAAATCATAACATCGATATCATTAAAAAATTCATGCAGAGTGTAGTAACATTTGTTTAAAAGAAAAGTTTTAAGCATTTTGTTAAAAAGCTTAAAATTGTCTGTGTTTTTAATTGAATTTGGAATGTGATTATATATTTTAATTGTAGTGTTATGTGGGCTATTTGATACAAACTTTAGATAGGAAAAAGGTATTTTGAGCTTATTTTCATATCTATTATTTCTCCTTTTCTTATTTTCTGGTGAATATAAATAGGGATGCTTTTTGACAAATTTGCACGACTCGAGAATATATATAGATGTCAGGGTAAGTATCTTGTGTTTGACAAAATGCGGTCTACACGATTCCATTTGGCCAATATTAGTTAGAATCCTAACGCATTTCTTTTGTAAGATGAATACTTTGTCTACATCACAGGAGTTTCCCCAGAGAATAACACCATAACAAAGTCTGGAATGTGCGTATGCATAGTAGGCCGTAAGCGCAGTTTTAAAATCCGTTACTCGTTTAAGCTGCTGTAAAGCATAGATAAAAGAGGATAGCTTGCTTGAGAGCTTTTGAATGTGGCTTTTCCAATTTAAGTGTGTGTCTAGTTCTATCCCTAACAGAGAGGCGGAATCAACAGTTTCAATTGTTTTATTATTATATTTATACATTATTTTTAGATCAACTCCTTGGTAAGGCCTAAATTGGATAATTTTAGTTTTGTCAAGATTGAGTTCTAGATTATGACTTTGTAGCCAGCCTAGTATTTTATCAAACGTCACATTAAATTTATTCTCTATTTCATTTTTACAAGTGCAGGTTAATAGTATGGATATGTCGTCGGCAAAAAGAATACAGTGCTCTTCTAGGATATTTGGAAGGTTGTTAATATAGATAAGGAATAGAACACACCCTAGGACGCTCCCTTGAGGAATAGAACCGGTGACCGCAAGTTTATCAGACCTTGTACTTGTAATTCTTCCGGTTTCAAAGTTTGTGTGTTCAATATCTACATATTGGGTGCGGTTGTTAAGGTATGACTTGAACCATTGATGAGCTATGCCTCTGATACCCGACTGGTATAACTTATGTAGTAAAATTTCGTAACAGACTCTATCATAGGCTTTACTCATGTCGAGTAAGAGGCCTATTGCATTTTTTTTACTATTGATTACGTCAAAAATTTGTTTTGTATATTTATAAATTGCCAAAATCGTGGAGTGGTTTTTTCTGAAACCGTTTTGGTTAACGTGCAGGATGTTATATTTTTCGAAAAATGAGTATAGCCGGCTTATCATTGCAGTTTCAAAAATTTTTGCTGACGTCGGTAATAATGCAATTGGCCTATAGTTATTAATGTCAGTGGTTTTTCCCTTTTTGTGGACAGGTTTGATAATAGATATTTTAAGTGCGTCTGGAAATGTGCCTTCTGAGAAGGATTGATTTATTAACATAACATAAGGTATGGTTAACTGGTCGATACAATGTTTTATCAGTGAAGGTGGAATTTCGTCTATTCCAAAAGATGATTTATTTTTAATATTTTTTATAATACTTTTTATTTCTTTGTGGTCAACTGGACTTAAATAGAAAGAATTTTGTGTGGTTACTTTAGTACAGTCTTCTACATTTTTCGCAAAGTTAGTTTGTTTGTTTCCAATAGAAGCGAAAAATGAATTAAATAAGTTTGTTATAATTTTGGGATCGTTAGTAATATGTTTGTCTAATATTTTGAGTTCTATGTTTTTATTTTTTTGCGTAATTTTATTTGTTTCTGTTTTTATTATTTGCCACATTGATTTAGTTTTATTTAGAGAGTTTTCAAATAAGCGCTTATTGCTCAGCTTTTTTGACAAAATAATTGATTTCCTGAGTGTCTTGCAATAGGTTTTATAGTATACTTTTATATTTTCGTTTTTGGATTTAGATACTAGAACTTTTAAAAATCTTTTATAGCGGCATGAAATTTTTAATCCCAATGTTAAGTTTTTAATTTCGGTTTTGTATTTAATTAACTTCATTCCATCTCATAGAAGAGGACTGTATAAATAATCCCTACTAATATTATAAATCCCTACTAAATATAAATGCGAAAGTAACTCTGTCTGTCTGTCTGTCTGTTACGCTTTCCTGCTTAAACCTCTCAACCGATTTTGATGAAATTTGGTAAAGGTATACGTTGAATCTCAAGAACGGACATAGGCTATTTTTATTAGAAAATAAGGGGGGAGGGGGGTAATACCACCTTTGAAAGTTTATATGGAAAAATGTTTATTTTTGAAGTTAGAAATATGAAATTTGGTACAAATATAGCTCAAAACTTGGATTAAAATATAGACTATTTATTGTTTCGAATATTAGGGGAGAAAGGGGTAAAATCGACCATGAAAGGATGTAGTCCACGCGAACGAAGTCGCGGGCACAGCTAGTAGAATATAAAATTGGGCCATGGAGAACTTGCTTTATGCCCGATTGTATGAAACGAACTTAACCCACATCCTTGGCCTCCACAGAATCAATAGGTAAGACATAGACCAGTGCTCAATCGTCAAATTATATCAATTCTCACGCATCATTGGCAGAAGTAGAGACAAGTTGTTATTTAAAACCGTGAAATATAAAAAAAATATTGTCAAATACCTATCCTTATTCTATCATTGTATTCTATATGGCTAGTACATACTATGTTATTTAATCTTCGACTGTAAAACAATACTTATTCATCTTTATGACCACAAAGTCTAATCATAATTTTCTATGCTCTTGAATAACATAATAGTTACAATTCCTATTGAAATAGTTTTATAAACCAAAAGGGTAAGGCTGAAGTTATAACAAAAGTATTCGATTTCCTTTTTTAATTCAAACAATAACTATGGGAGATATTAAATAAAATCCTCAATTTTAATTGTCTAATTTAACAGATAAATAAAAAACATTCAAAATAATGTACTGAAACTCTTACTATTTATACCAGCTAATTATATTGGTTAGTTGTGATAAGTTGCAAATTCAACCAGAACAATTTATGTTATGTTGTCCAATATTTACTTATTTATTTACATGACTCGGAATATACTTCCAAGTCCGAATATCGACAAGAACATCATCAAAATCAGACCACGTAAACTGAGGTTAGACAGGCCAAATTCAAAGTTAAATTGAACTTAAAACACAAAAGAAAACATCACTGAAATTTTTTGTACAACACTGCTGTATAATGAGCAGTAATTATAACAAAATTTAAGCTCACCAATATGCTGCATTACAGGAAAAAATCACAAGCCACTATCAAATAGCCAAACGTCAAAAGGTAAAATTTAATGCACGTTTCCACTCCGTTCTACACAACCGAATGGTTCATGATTCATCGTCTTATACTAACTTATCTATTATTATACCTATTTTTAAGGACTATATCATCAATCAGTTTATTTCGCTGATAAAAACCAGATAGGCTAGCATACCGTTGACATATGTCTGACAGAGAAGTCAGAAGAGATATTTTTTCACGAAGAATACCAGTTACATCATATATGAAGGAGGCTTTAGGAGTTTGATTAAACTCTTTTTAAACCCTAACGCGAAAAGACGGGGTATTAGTTTGACGTGTCTGTCTTTCTGTCTGTTTGTTTGTGTATATCTGTCTATCGCATCGTATCTACGAAATGAAATAGCCGATTTAGATTGATGATGATGATAAGTCAGGAGTATTCTTCCCTTTTTTAGATGGAAATCGGTCCAAGATGCCGCCTCGAGATACCGAATTACATAATTTTGACACAGTTCCGTCAATGAAGGTATTAAATAAAAGAACTTCAGTTGTAACTAGCTACCCGCCCCGGCTTCGCATGGGTACAAGGAAATACAAATTAAGTTTTCGGCCTTTCTGTGCTCTATCTACCAAAAAAATCGCATAAAAATCCGTTGTTTCATCATTCCTTGGATTCGTTTTGTTACAGTACTATACAGTTACTTGACAGTCCTATCTTCTCTGTAGTTAGAGGTTCCGAACCGGTGGTAGCTTCATTTGGCTTCATAGACTACTGATTCCTGTTTTTTTACTGACTAGTGTAATTTATTAAATCATAAAGCATCATAATGCAAACATAATATCATAAACTAATAATAAATAATGATCAAAGATATTAGATATTCTGCTATTTTCAATCAATACTTGAATATAATAACTTCCAATGTATAAATTCTTTTCGTCTTCTTTCTGTTTATTACGTTTATATCAAAGATCGTGTTAGCTTTGTTAAAAAGTGAGCGTCCTCTCTCTAATTGCAGTGCCCTTACAGGGTATTTAGTGATCTAATTTTAAGTTACCACATTGTAAACACTAAAGATGCAATAAAAATATTGAGTATTGAGTATTGAATTTTAATTTTTAAAATTTAAGTTCCTCAACTGACTTCTGTGTCGCTAAAACGGTTACCATACTATTTTCTTACTACGATTCGATTGTTCGGTCTAAGGGCACTAGTATTATTCACAACACCAAAATACACAATAAAACAAATACGATTGTCATGCGACAATCCTATTGTCGGTATTGTTTATACATAACGAGGAAACAATGCGGCTTAAAATTATATTAAAAACATAAATTTGAAATCATCATCAATCAGGGAATCAGCTAAATTATAAAAAGAAAAAAAAAGCAAATAAAAAAACTAAGATTTTTCTAATTTAAACTACCCGTTTCTAGTATTTTCTTTATTTTTAGTCATTTTAATATCTAATTCTAGTTTTTAGTATGTGTTTTTATTTTGTTCAATGTTGTGTACGCCTGTAATAGGCATATACATATATAAGAATTTTACAACCATACCTAATTTGTATAGATGTTTTATATATTATGCTGTTGGTGTACCTATTTAAATAAATATAAATAAATAAATAAATGAACCAAGTTCAATGTTCAATCCTGAAATTGACAGATAACATGAAATTTTATTTATCGATTTTTCTTTTAGCCTAATAGTATATTGAAGTTATAACGAGGCCTGTCTGTACAGTAGGCCTACTCCCTAACGCGTTAAGTCATAGACAGTTCGTTAGTTACGTCATTTCATAGAATGGAATGGAACACGTACTGAAATTGGTCCGCGCCTGACTCGCTGCGTCAGCCTGGCTAGCTCACTTTTGTAAGCCACGCCCACCGTGCCTCATTTTACGTGGGGCCATTTTCAAGCGTTAGAAATGCGAATACGAAATAAACATAAAATGATTTCGTTCCCTGCTTTTTTTTATATAGTAGCGCAGTATATTGGCTCCTCCAAGCAAGAGAGGAACCCACATCGCGATGACAACGGATTTGATATCGAAATATCCTACCCGTTAGCATCGCCATACTGGCCCGCAAGATGTTTCTTCACGCTCCTTTCGAAGGAATCCATGTCAAAGGAAGGAGGAAACACATGAGCCGGCAACGAGTTCCACTTCTTTATGGTCCGGCAAAGATAGGAGTTACCAAACTTTTATGTTCGTGATGGAATATTTTCCACGGTTCCAACAATTCCTCGGAACACTCACCATGATAAAGCCGATAAAAGACGCTTAATGAACCAATGTCTCTACGTAGTTGAAGAGGTTCAAGGTAATAAATCTCTTCATCGTTAATTATGCGCACAGCCCGTCGCTGCAACCTATCAAGGGCATCCATGAGGTATTTGGCGGCACCGTCCCAGAGATGCGAGCAGTATTCCAGACAAGACCGGACTTGAGTCTTATATAAAAGACAAAGCTGGTCCGGCGTGAAAAACCGACGCACTGTTCAGGATCCCCAGTTTTATGGATGCTAATGAGATAAGACTCTCGATGTAGATGTCTCGTGTGACATGCTTTTCAAAAACGAAAACTTGGAGCCTACTTCCATAAACGAAAATGTCGGATTTGACAACGGATAGCAATTTTTAATTTTCATATTCGCAACCATTTCACTTTGAACGCGCATTAAGCGTTTTCATAAAACAAAATATTATTTATGCAAATCAAAAAACGCGATTTACATCCCGAACTTTTGGTAAATCTTCAAAAACGAAACATTTCGTTTGTTCATTTCGTTTTGGGAGCAGATCTCCTTTTGTTCGTGAATTAGTTTTTGGTACTAGATCTACTGTTCTTAATTTCGAATTATTATTAAGTACACGTCAGACTGCACTCTTTGGACTTTACAACGCACTTATGTCGTACGCATAAGGTCTAATTTCGAACTGCAAGTGTTTACCTTGAGGTTTTGTTCTGTTGACCGTACATACTAAAACATTAATAGAAGAGATTTAGGTTCGATACCTAGATTGTAAGTTTTCTTAAATTTGGTTAGAGATTTTTTTAATTACACTTCAAGATTGACCTCAACCTACCAGTGGTAATGAGGTCCTTTTTTTTTGAGAGAGGGAAAATGCCTTTGCGCACCATACCGCTGCCGTGGGCACGACAGCGACGTGTGTGGGACTCCCCCGCGAAGGGGCGGGGACTACCCGAACTAAAAACCCTCCCCACCTTCTCATCGCCTATTGAGGGCGCCATGGGATATCGGGCGACCCATGACTGCCACAGCGTGGTAATGAGGTCCTTTTTTTTTTTACGGGGGGAAATGCTTGATGCACCGTACCGCCACCCTGAGGGAGGGTGACGGCGTGTGTGGGACTCCCACCTGCCTACCTTCCTCGGACTACCCACTAAAACCCCCCGGTTTGACCTCCATCGCCTTAGTGGTGCCGTGGGGGATGATCGGCTAAGCCTTTACTTCCACAACACCGCCGGCGGAAGAGCCGCTTACGCGGCTCCGTCTACTCCCCCCACAGTGTTCGGGGGGAGAATGGGGATAGCCGATCCAACGGAACCATCCCCAACTCGCAGTGGAGACCGGTGCAATGCCGACTGAGGTGCCCTCACACCATCATCAGCCGGCTAGTCCCCACGCGGTAGCTGGGCGCGGTCATATTGGCGCCGCGCCCTCAGCCGCCTTCTTCGGCGGCAGGCGGGAGCGGATGGATCGTCCTCCTGTTCCCGCTCTGCGGCCTCCTTCTGCGACATGACGTTTTCGCAGAAGAAGGCTACCCCATCCCATGCCGTCTCACTCCCAAGCATGAATGAGGTCCTAGCTTAAGGGCGACAAGTACTGAACTTGTCACCATTATCTTGAAGCTAATGTAGCTCCCGCCAGGAGCTCTGGAAACCTTACTCACACGCAGGAACACAACAACACAGAAGTGATTGTTATTTGGCTGCGGTCTTCTGTAAGGTGGAGGTATTTCACCAGTCTCTACCTCTCTTATATTTCAAATTAAAGGTCCGACGGTCAAAACTTAATGTTAGAATAAATGACCGGTCACCCATCTAGTCAGTGCCAGCGTTGCTTAACCCACAATCATCTGTAATAGTGTTAGATGGACTGTCATAATAGCATGTCAATGGAATGCCGGTACGATTGTGGTTCGTATCACAATAAAATGTTATTACAGTCAGGTATATAAGAAGCAACAACTGATTATATACATAGTTTAAGGGATTAATAAAACACATTTTAATCCTAACGTCCATTTAGAATTAAAACTTTCGCGTTCCGTTTTAACACCTATGCAAGTTAATCATTGAATGGAATTGCACGATACTAAAATCCTCTTGACCGATCGCCACTACCATACTATGATAGTACGCGAAGCTTTTGAAATTAAAAATTCTTCTCTATTGAAATACAAAAATTCGGATATACATCATCATCAGCAAGAATCCAATGATTACCAAATGTTTGCCGCGGTTAGAACGATCTAAAAATGGACAACTTCTGTTGTATGTAAGTAACTAAATCACATGCGTTACTACGTTAATAAATATTTTTGAATATGTTAAACTTTTCCCCCCTCCTATGTTGCCGTTCCTGACAGGGTTCATAAATTGTACTTTTAGTTCTCAACTATAAATTTATGAAATTCCTACTTTCGTTTTGGTGTGCAATAAATAACACTGGTCAACAAAAAAAATAAAATCGTTTGTTTCCTTTAATTTTTTTTTGTTTCTATCTCAAAATAACGTGTATTTTTTTAAATATGGTAACAATTTATCTCTCACAGCTTTTGTTTTTGAGTTACAGCTAACTACCCTCCATTACTATTTTTACTTAAAGTTGCGTTTTTTAATGGACATTGATATATATTTAGTTGTTGTTTTCGATATGGCTTCCACCATTTCATATTAAACTCGGCATAATGAAACAGTTTGTGAAGGCGCTTGACAAAAGTGGCGATTGTTTCAATTTTCTTTCACACAAGTTTCCAGGATTAAGTACAGAAAAATTAAAAGCTGGTATTTTTGATGGGCCACAGATTAGGCAACTCGTGAAAGATCCTAATTTTGTCAAATCAATGACTGAAGTCGAATCCAGAGCTTGGAAGTCATTCGTTTTGGTTATGAGTAATTTCCTAGGCAAAAAGAAATCTGACAACCACGTCGAGCTTGTTGAGTCCATGCTATCGAACTTGCAAGAGTTAGGGTGCAACATGAGCATAAAAATCCACTTCCTGCACTCACATTTAGACCGATTTCCACAAAATTTAGGTGATTTTAGTGAGGAGCAGGGTGAAAGATTCCATCAGGATCTTCGAACAATGGAAGAGCGGTATCAGGGGCGGTGGGACTCACATATGATGGCAGACTACTGCTGGAGTTTGCAACGTGATCTACCTAAAGTCGTCCATTCAAGAAAATCGTATAAAAGATCATTTGATAGTGTTCAATAGAAATTTTGTTAACATCATTTATTAATTTTCTGTACTTTTTTCAAAAACTGAAGCTGTTAGCAATCTTCCAGTATTTTTTTCATACTCAGGGCCATAGAAATACCCAATAACAGATAAAAAAATAAAGGAAACAAGACTTGTGTTGACCAGTGTAATATGAATGTTAATTTGGTTTGCATGTTAACCAAATTGGTTATCAAACCTCAAATAATCATAATCAATTCATTTATTCATGTGGGTTGCAAGTAACACTTTCGCATCGTAAAAATGACTATATACCAAAATTAAAGCTTCTGTCGGTTCGAAACCTAATTCTACCGTGAAAGATGGCGAAACTCGACTGAGGAAGATTAATGAAACACTCATTTAAGATGTTTAGGAACGGGATGATGTTATACAAGAAATTTTTTTTTGTATATTGCACTTCAAGACTGACGTCATTCCACCTGATGTTAAGTGGTAATGAGTATTGTAAACTAATAAACTTTAAGAGCGTCCGGTTCGTTGAATTCTCCGTGCTTCCTGACTGCTAATAATTTAGTTGTGTAAGCGCTAGTAATCCAAGGCCCGTTAACAGGATTTTCTTCACATATTAACAACACTTGCTTATTTTCTGTATAGCAACGTTGTAGGCGTGAAAACAGGTTGGTTTTGTGAAAACTATTGTTTAAACAATTTCTTTCTAGTTCAGACAGTTATAAAAATTAAAAATAAATAACTATTTGATATATAAATAGCTTATAGGATATTTTTTTATCCCGAAATAACGTAGACAAAGTCGGTGGCAACAGCTAATCATATTTTAAGAGAAGTAATTACAATGATATCTATACTCATAATAAATCTGTAGAGAGGTCAATTCTGTAGGTATCTACATTAAATATATTTCCAAAATAACTATCAGGGGAAAATTACTAATAGATACTGCTGCCAAAAATGCAATCAGAAAAATTTATGTCTGTCTATCTGTCTGTCTGTTTGTTCTTTATAGAAACAAAAACTACTCGGCGGATTTTGACGAAACTGTGTACAATTATTTTTCATACTCCTGGGCAGGTTATTGTATACTTTTCATCACGCTACAATCATTAGGAGCAGAGCAGTGAAGGGAAATGTTGGGAAAACGGGAGAAATTACTCCATTCTTAGGTATCCGTACCCAAAGTGTAGGAACGGGACCCTGTAACTAAGACTTTGCTATATGTCCGTCCATTCTATATATTTAATGTACACAATTTACCTCTCTACATATACCTACTAATATTATAAATGCGAAAGTAACTGTCTGTCTGTCTGTCTGTGTGTCTGTAACGCTTTCCTGCTTAAACCTCTCAACTGATTTTGATGAAATTTGGTATAGGTTGAATCTCAAGAACGGACATAGACTACTTTTTATTAGAAAATAAGGGGGGGAGGGGGGTAATACCACCTTTGGAAGTTTATATGGAAAAAATTTTATTTTTGAAGTTAGAGATATGAAATTTGGCACAAATATAGCTCGAAACTTGGATTAAAATATAGACTACTTTTTGTTTCGAATATTAGGGGAGAAAGGGGTAAAACCGACCATGAAAGGATGTAGTCCACGCGAACGAAGTCGCGGGCACAGCTAGTTCTATATATTTAATGTACAGAATTTACCTCTCTACATATACATTATAAGTATATATAACAGAATGCTGCCAACCAACAAGAGCGAAGAATCGTTGAAAAGCGAGGATTGGCCGCTAGTAGGTATATATGTCGCAGTCATCTGGTTTAATCAGCTATTTGATTGGATCGCTAGCGCGTTCATTGAATGACGACGTTTAATTGAATGACTAAAGGACAACTCGTCAAATTGTTTAATATAACGTTCAACTTCTTGACTGAACGTCATTTAACATAGTTGTTGAATGGGATATAGCTGACTTTGTAATGTTTGATTAGGGTGACCATAAGTTCGCCATTTAAAATATAACTAACATTAGATAAAAAAAAATGAGAACATGACATAACACACTTTAATAAGAATTTTTATTATATTTTAACACACTTAGGCTAAAAAATATTTTTTTACAAATAAGTCTCTTTAAATCTAAATATCAACACAGTGCTATTCGGTTAGATCTGTACCAGCTTTTTGACGCCATCATTGTTTTGATGAGCACTAAAGCCGCAGTGGAAAAAAATTAACTAAATTACAATCACCTGACTGATTTTACGTCCGCTATGTTCAAAGGGCTATGTTACAATCCGCTTACTTGTTGGACGTTGAGTGAAGCTTGTTCATTCAACATTCGGCCTAGTCATTCAATTAAACGTCGTCATTTAATAAACGCGCTAGTGATCCAATCAAATGTCTGATTCAAACAGATGACTGCGACATATATATAATTCACAATTCGCAATATATACTCGACTGTCTATTGCACGTTCACAAAAACCTGCACAAAATTCCTAAAAAATCAGACATTCATCGATTTAACACCCGAAATAAACATAAACTTGCTGTTCCAAATCGTAGACTCCATAAAATTGAAATTCATTCGTTGGGTTAAGCATAAAAATGTTCAATAAATTACCGCAAACTATTGTTAATTTACCTACGCACAAGTTTAAGTTCTATGTTAAAAATGAACTTATGAAAAAAGGCTATTATACAGTAAATGATTATCTCAATGATAAAGATATTTGGCCTGGTATTAATTAACGTGACAGCACATGTTTTGAAACGTTTTTTTGTCTTTTTAATTAAGCACCAGTTTCGATAATTTAATTTATTATTTCACAAAATGACATTGTTAATTTTATACTATAAGTAGACATAGATTATTATATTCTTTTATTTTAATTATGTGACATGTCGATATTTTTAATTTTCATTTGACAAAATGACATTGTTATTGGTAATTTTGTACGATAGATATGGCTATCACGAATTATTAAGTAGTCTCAAATTATCAGAATAAGATGTAGGTAGGTTACTACTCCGTGCTCCGGGTCCTATAGTTGGTTTGATGACTTAAATTGTAATTACTTTCCAAAGGGAGTTGGGAGTTAGTCATGCTCACTAAAATGTCACTGGGGTGGTGGCGCTATGTGGCGGGTCGTTACATTCCCTTCAATATGGTTGAGTGAAGCGATGGCTGGCACATACGTCACGCTTGTGAACAGGTGCCACCTTTGGGGACTGAGCTGCTCCAGCTTACCTCTTAAAATAAAATAATACTTAATGCTTTTTTCACTCATCAAAATAAAACTATATGACTTGGTCCAAAGTGAGCTACACATAGCAATAAGTTAGATACTGATACTGTAAATGATCTGCTGAGTTTCTTACCGGTGTCTTCTCGGTAGATATAGGTTCCGAACCGGAAGTACAATCACTTTGCATTGTATTCAATGACGACTCAAAAGTGTTACATGTAACCTACTTGAATAAAGAAATATTTGAGTTTGAGTTTGAGTTTGAGAATTAATTTATCAAGACAGGTTAAGAAAATTATATAAATTAGGATTTGTCGTAATAATCTAACAAGCAGGCTGGTTTACATTTTTATCAGATAAGTAAGTTACGTTTGTAAAATGTAGGTGAATAACAGATAAGATATATAACGCGCGTTATGTAAACTGGCCCTAATTTTACAGATAACGAAATAATCTGTTGGGTGTGCACTTTTAAATAAACCTAAAATAAAATAAGGAGAAAGTTTGTATGTTTGTTTGGTGCAAAAACTACTGATTGAAATACTGAGTTGAGTGAAGCGATGGCTGGCACATACGTTTTGCTTGTGAACAGGTGCCCTGGACTGGTCTGCTCCAGCTTACCACTCAAAAATAAATACTTCATGTTTCTTCACACATCAAAACAAAACTATATGACATGGTCCAAAGTGTTCTACACATAGCTATAAGTTAGATACTGCTGCTACTGTAGCTAATCTACTAAGTTTCTTACCGCCATCTCGGTAGATATAGGTTCCTAACCGGAAATAGAGTCACTTTGCATTGTATTCAATGACGATTCGAAAGTGTAATAATATGTAACCTACTTAAATGAAGAAAACTTTGACTTTGCCTTTTGGTTTTGGCTGATTGGTGAATTTTGATAAAAACTGGTAGTCACGCATATTATATACTAGAATAACACAGGATCGTTTTATACCGCTACCTACCTACTACATGAATGAAGCCGCGTACAAAAACTAGTATTAGAATTCAGTAACTGAGAGGTGATTGGGCCGGTCTTCGGCGTCGCATCAACTCTGAGTTCCCGGGTTCGATTCCCGGTCGGGCCAATATGGAAAACGAACTTCTTAGTAGTGAACCTACCTTTTATCTTTACATTCGAACGAATAGTAAATTTAGGTACAAAAGTGAATTTTATTAATTAGGGATGTGAGTGACAGAACGGAAAGTTAGATTAAAAATAATTTCGAGTAAGTAATTAAGTTTGGTTGACCCTATTAAGTAAATATTAGTTTTTTTTTATATTGCACTTCAAAATTGACCTCATCTCTCCTGATGTTAAGTGGTAATGAGGTCCTAGCTTAAGGGTGACAAGTACAGCATAATAAATCTGTTATTGAACTGGTCGCCCTTACCTTGAAGGCTTGACCCTTGCTACTAATGTAGCAGCCCTCAGGAGCTCTGGAAACCTTACTCACACGCAGGAACACAACAACACAGAAGTGATTGTTATTTGGCTGCGGTCTTCTGTAAGGTGGAGGTATTTCACCAGTCGGGCTGCTCCAGTTCGATCTCATAAACGAATATTTCGTTTATGAGAGTAGACCCCCTGACTCGTTGTCAGTTGGAGAAATACGGATTGCCATTTTTGACACGTTACAAATCATCTAATATTGGTACTTAGCATTAATCTATTCAATACTATTACATTTATTTAAAGTACAGTCTTCACCGGGGCATCTGGCAAAACAGTTGAAATTGATGAATGGATGATGAGAACATTAAATTGCAAAGAATACTTGCTTCCTCCAAATGTAATTCCGCTACCACACTTCCCACGCCGCCTTTTCAAAACGAATGGACAACAAAATAGTTTTCCACATAGAACATCGACTAGAGTTTATGGGAAAAAAACATATAGAAAGGCAATTAACTAATTTATACATCACGAACTGTTACCACGTGTAAAGTAATAAAAGCATTGTCCTTTTTACTTTGTTGGTTAAGAAAATAAATTTTATCAAACACAAGATACTTACCCTGACATATATAATATATTCTCGAGTCGTGCAAATTTGTCAAAAAACATCCCTATTTATATTCACCAGAAAATAAGAAAAGGAGAAATAATAGATATGAAAATAAGCTCAAAATACCTTTTTCCTATCTAAAGTTTGTATCAAACCACCCACATAATACTACAATTAAAATATATAATCACATTCCAAATTCAATTAAAAACACAGAAAATTTTAAGCTTTTAAACAAATGCTTAAAACTTTTCTTTTAAACAAATGTTACTACAGTCTGCATGATTTTTTTAATGATATCGATGTTATGATTTAAAAATAACTGAATTGTCATATTTTGTGTAATGTTAATATGTATGCTTATAAATAATATAATGTAATAAATGAAAGAATTTAATAGTTAAATGTAAAATGTTATAGTTTAAAATAAGTAGTGCCCTACCAGGGCGTCACATGTATACCATACAATTTCTGTACCAACTTGTAAATTGTAATGTGACATGAAATAAACAAATTGAATTTGAAATACATCAATTATTAATCGTTTAAAATGATTACATAATTATTCTAAGAGAGGTAGGGCATAGCGATTCATCGCTTGAACTGGAGCAGCCCGACTGGTTAAATACCATCACCTTACACAATACCGCATCCAAATAACAATCACTTCTGTGTTTTTGTGTTCCTGCGTGTAAGCAAGGTTTTCAGAGCTCCTGGGGGGTGATACATTAGCGGCAGGGGTTAAGCTCTGGAAACCCTACTCACACGTAGGAATACAACAACACCGAAGTGATTGTTATTTGGCTGCGGTCTTCTCTAAGGTGGAGGTATTTCACCAGTCGGGCTGCTCCAGTTGGAGTGATAAATCGCTGTGCCCTACCTCTCTTAAAAGTAATTTAGATTTAACAAATATATAGAATAAGTGTACGAAATTAACTGACTACCAATATGCCTGGCTGAGATTAAGAATAGACACTGGTACAGCATACATACAGCTAATGACAGACAGACGGACGGACGGAGTATTAATAATAAGGTTCCCTATAACCTCTTGGATGCGTTACCCTAAAAACCGGCCAAGTGGGAGTCGGACTCGTCCATGAAGCGTTCTGTAGCAGCAAGTTACATAAAATACAAGTATACGAGTTTATTTGAGTCTATTGAATTAAAGGTAAATTCGATTTACAATTTGTTTCATCACTCATCAAAACCAAAACTATATGACTTGGTCCAAAGTGAGCTACACATAGCAATAAGTTAGATACTGCTACTGTAACTGATCTGCTGAGTTTCTTACCGGTGTATTCTCGGTAGATATAGGTTCCGAACCGGAAGTAGAATCACTTTACATTGTATTCAATGACGTTTCAAAAGTGTTATATGTAACCTACTTGAATATAGAAATATTTGAGTTTGAGTTTGAATTAATGACGTATTAAAAAAACTACTCACTAAATCTCGTTCGAACAATTTTTGCTGGTAGTTTGCATGAAAATATACATCATATATTTTTTTAGCAACATTTTTCCACTTTGGAAGCATCTCTCGCGCAAACTATTCAGTTTAGAAAAAAATTACATTAAAAACCTCAATATCATTTTTAAAAACCTATCCATAGATACCCCACACGTATGGGTTTGATAAAAAAAAAATTAGTTTCAGTTCTAAGTATGGGGAACCCCAAAATTTTATTGTTTTTTTTTTTTATATGAAAATCTTAATGTCGATCACCGGATACACCTACTTACCGAGTTTCCACAGTATAGCTCTTATAGTTACGGAAAAAGTGACTGTGAGATACAGACGGACAGACATGACGAATCTATAAGGGTTCCGTTTTTGCCATTCGGCTACGGAACCCTAAAAATGATCATCACATCTACAATGCAGCTCAAGTCCGAGTAAAGGTAAGCACACACAAAATGCGTCACGCATTTCTCTTAGTATTACTAAGCTTAACTTTCTCTGGTCCACAGAGGAGGGAAGACAGTTGACTCACTCAATTACCCACTATTGGGGACAGACATTGACTACCCAAGAAGCTGTAATAGGACTGTGATGATACTTATTTCTATATTTAAAAAAAAATATTACAAAAAAAATAACAACAGGCGGACTTAATGCTAGGGGCATACTCTAATTGTCAACACTTGGGTCATGCAGAGAGTTCTTATATTTGTGCGGTAATAGTGAAAAAATGATAAAAATATGGATGTACAGTACAATGCTTAAGTTTGTAAATAAATAAATAATTATTAAACAAAATACTTATATCACATACATTGTTCTGATTCTGTGGTAAGTAGCTTAAGTACTTGTGTTTAAGAAATCAGAAACGACGTTGGTACCACAACACCCAGACCACAGACAATATGGAAAAGTTCGTTTCCTATATTGCCCCGACCGGGAAACGGGCCCAGGACCTCAGGGATGGCGCGACGCCAAAGTCCGGCCCGCTCTTCTCTCGGCTACGAAGGTAAATAACTTAGTATCTTGTCGCATTAAGTTAAATCTCACTGACAAACTAAGTTGGGCAGTGGTGGTTTGGTATGACAAAGTACTATCAACAGCACGTCTACGTAAAAACATACAGTTCGTTATTAGATCTTATGCAAATGTCATAAGGGTGATGCAAACTCCAAAGAGAGTAGTCTAACATGCTTGTTTCTGTACTGACGTGTAACTTAAATACCAAGGTTCTAAACGGTAATTTCTCGGTAATTGTAAGTACCGTACCAGTGCAATGATATCTACACATTTGATGGATGACATTAAAAGATGTCTTAAATTCGATGGTATAATGTTTAAAGAGTAATCAACATTTTTTTAAATACATTATCTTTGCTGATTATAAATTGCAAACTCCTGATAATGAATCCCAGATTAAAATCAAACAGGTACGTCAGTGTACAAATATTTTTATCTAGAAGCAATTTTATATCTTTTTAATATTAGTCACGTTACACGATAACGATCGTTTTCTACTATTAACTAGAAAGTAGCTATGATAACTATCACCATTTTTTTTGTAAATTTTATCCTTATTGATCAATCAATAAGAGAGGTAGGGCATAGCGATTTCGCTTGAACTGGAGCAGCCTGACTGGTGAAATACCTCCACCTTACAGAAGACCGCAGCCAAATAACAATCACTTCTATAAGTTTCGCATTTATATTAGAAAAATTAAAAATTGTCACCTGCGTTTTGGGCCCCTACAGAAATCCATCTCTAGTCGGAGCAGACCAGCTGCGTTTCACTTAGACTGTGACGCGCTGACGAATCAATAGAGGTCAAGTTCGGTCGTTAACCCCGCTCCCTTACACCACTTAAACCCGGGCGACCAGCGGACTATGATAAAAAGGGCTGAATCTAAGGGGTAGGGGATTCGATTGACTATCTCTTGACGTCATGTTGAGCGATCATTTTATGACGCATCATGTTACCGGTGTCTTCTCGGTAGATATAGGTTCCGAACCGGAAGAAGAATCACTTTGCATTGTATTCAGCGACGATTCAAAAGTGGTATATGTAACCTACTTGAATAAAGAAATTGAGTTTGATATTAGTTAAATTATTTATATATTTTTTATATTAGCACAGTCACATTAGCTCCTCCCAGTCTGATGGTAACCAAGACAGGAGCCCACGTCGCGATGACAACGGATTTGATACCGTAACATCCTATCCGTTAGCATCGCCATAATGGCCCGCAAGAACAAATTTAAGGTTCTTGTTAAAGGTTGTCTTTTAAAAAAAGGGTACTACTGAGTAGAAGACTATATTAATGATAAAGAGGTGTGGACCACTAACTAGTCTGTTCGCCTTCACATGAAAATTTAACTAATTATATTAACTTAGGTATTTCTATTTATACAAACTCAGCAAGATGTACCTATTTCTTTTCGTTGACAGATGCTCGCACGTTGGCAAGGTTCTTATTAAGCACAATGTGCATTAGGACCTACAGTTTGTTTAATTTAAATATATATATTGAAAAAAAAATCTTATTACTTTGAATCAATTAATTATTTTTTACAATTTGCTACATTATTTTATCTAATTACTACACTGTCTTAGTGCAAAACTAGTTACAAGTTCAGCTATATTTGTAATATGAACGACAGAGTTTCTTGCCGGGATCTTCTCTGTAAGTTATAGGTTCCGAACCGGAGGTAGCGTCATTTGCATTATATAGACGTTTCATAAATATTACTGGTGTAATTTACATGAATAAAAGAATTTTGAATTCGAATTTGAATTCAAGACGCTCCTTTTGAAGGAATCCATGTCAAAGAATGGAGAAAACACATGAGCCGGCTACGAGTTACACTTCTAGATATGAGTTACCAAACTTAGGTTCGCGATGGAAAATTTTCCACGGTGAAGCGATGACATCGTTTGCCGGCTCTAGTGGTTCTATGAAATGTTAGTAAACTAACGAATGTTAGACTAGACTGACCTATTAGGGTGCTGGGTCGGAATACCTCCTTGCGTGCCTGCTTGTTTTTGGTTCCTGAGGATTCTCGCAAATCCGAGGGAAGTGGTAGCAAGCGGGCCTGGTGCACCCTGGGCAACGAAGGCTAGCGAGGTCCCATTAAGATTCTCTATAGGTGGCCAAAGTTCCGGCGCGAGGGTACTCCCTCTCCTGATCTTGAAGATGCGTAGTGTATGGCAGGGGTGGGGGGCGATTTTCGCCCGAGATCAGAGGGGTCTGCGGGGACCAGAGCCAGAGCTAGGCGTGGGGTAAGCCTGGCGTTCGTAACCTCGGTCCCGCGGGGGTTGGGCGTGTCAGTTGGCCTGGCTTGCCCCGGGCATGAGAGGCTGCGTAGAATCCATTGCTAGGCTTTATATCCACTGAGAGGATTTTAGTCGGTGTCAGCCCGACACACCACTCTCTGTTCCCCGCGGAAAAAGACGGTGCGGCAGGCATTCCCCCTCGAAAAACTAAGGTAAGGGTTAAAAATATGACTCCGACTCGCCCTTGGCCAGTTTTATGTTGACTTTAATTTTATGAAGGCTTCTTTAAGCTGTTGAATTTACACGGTCATACCATGTACATAATTCTTGAGATTTTCTTAAGTACTGTTGAAGGTCCGTACACAAATTGTGTTTAAATAAACCAGACTCAAAAAACAATGTTGTTTGCAAATATAATACCACGGTAATGCAGGACTTACCAAATAGGGGGACGTGTCATTTGCGGTCGAAATGACGGTGGGGGGGGGGGGGGCGTGAGTATGTTTGCATTTTCGAAAGCGAAAGTCTAAAGTGAATTTAATTAAGAGGGATGATGCTACGGTAAAAACCAATTATTATTCATGGTCCGTCAGTAAAATTTTCAAAATGAAATGGATTTTTTTTTTTCCTGCAACAAATAAGGACATTTTAGGATCCCAAAATTCACAGCGTTCCAAGTTTTGTAGGGTGTTTGTGGTGGATTGTCTTTACGTCACTATTTAGTAAAATATGTACGAAGAACCGACGTCGAGCTAAATATTAACTGGATGTATCTTTGGAGCGGAGCATATTAGGTATAAAACGGATCGACAAGATCAGCAATGCCATCATCCGCTCATCAACAGGCTTACGAGACGTGAGTGTGCAGATTTCTAAGCTCAAGTGGGAGTGGGCCGGACACGTGTGCCGAATGAAACCAGTGAGGTGGGCCAGGGTTGTTACCCAATGGACACCAGAAGACGGACGATGTCCAAGAGGAAGAAAATGCATTGGCGTGATGACCTGGACCGTATTTCTCAAGGTTGGCAAGACTTGGCACCTGAAAGAGAGCGCTGGAAATGTATGGGGGAGGCCTTTGCCCAGCAGTGGGACAGTTTATAAGCTAACTAAAAATCTTAATACATTTTTATTTACATAATAAGACAAATGTCTTATGTATTATTTGTTAGTTTTTTTTATTGGACTGAACAGAAATTTTGATAATTTTAAATAATGCGAAACCTTTTTTTTTAGTAGTTAATACGAACTTCGTGGTCAGCTTTTGAGCACGGTTGGTGCAACCTAACCTAAACATCGGGCAGTAAGTAGTTCATATTAACTTCTAAATAAAAATGATGTCGCGTTTTGACTCGTTAAATTATTTTAAATGATTAAAATAGCACGCGAAAGTCTAAGTTTATAGAAATTTTAATCGTCTACCGTTCCAATCATTCAGATCTAACTGTACTTTTCAGGTCTATTTACGAAAGTAGACCAAAGGCTTAACTAAATGCATATAAAAATCCCGAATGAGCAATGTGTCGGTCACAAAAAGTGTTCGCGAGACGCATATCGATATGTACTTAGGTGTAATATTAATTGTAATGCAGTACGCAAGTAGTAGGCTTTGCAAATAGCGACTGCTTTCAACGATGCAACCGCCCTTGAGGCTATGAATGTGTAAAGTGTATTTAAACAAAAAAATACAATCTATTTACATTAATAAATTATGAGAAAAGCATTGTATTTTTGTATGTAACGAATAAAGTTAAAAATAGTGGACTGGTTTCAAATAATATTCACATTTTTTTTTATAATTGCGCAGTATATTGGCTCCTACCAGCCCGATGGTAAGCAAGAGAGGAACCCACATCGCGATGACAACGGATTTGATATCAAAATATCCTATCCGTTAGCATCGCCATACTGGCCCGCAAGATGTTTCTTCGCGCTCCTTTTGAAGGAATCCATGTCAAAGGAAGGAGGAACACATTACACACAGGAGGAAGACATTATTAATAAATAACAAATAGTGATTGTTTTCAACGATGCGGCAACCTAATTTTATGAACTATGTATATATAATGTGTATTTGAACAAGATATACAATCTACAACAATAAATGATGAGAAAAGATTTGTATTTTTATTTTTAACGAATAAACTTAAACAAGTCGACCGGTTTCAAAAAATATTTACATTATTTATATCATTAAGAATGCTTGCTCAAACTCCAATAATAATTAAAGCCCTCGGTATAAAAAAATACTCACATTTTTACCTTTTGTAAGATGCAATTAACGTGTCATTAAAAAAGGGTCTTACAAAGTTGTTATGTAAAAATGATGTCTGAATCTTTCAAATAAACAAAATAGATTTCTATTCAGTAAAATATGTATTTCATTTGTTGAATGTGCTCACATAAGAATAACAAAATAAGTATGACAAGTCAGTTCGTAAATAATATCATTATTTATTTTGTTTCTCGTGCATATATATAAGTAAAAGTAAAAGGATTAAGCTAACGGTCAAATGTGTCCTTAGCTTCCGGACTACGTTTACATTTAGTGTACCCGTACTGGTATGTGGTATCAATTATGTATGGCAGATGAGAGAGAAAGTAATGCTCGCGCGATGTCCGCCGTGACGTCACTGTGAGTGTCGAGGTTCCGTATACCCTTATTATAGTGTCACAAGGTTCAATTTAGGTTTAACCATGTCGCATGTCAAGAACCATAAAGGCGTAAATCAAAGACCACCAATTTCAAAGCAGAGCAAAAGGACTATTATTACAAGCTTTGGTTTAACTTGCATGTATAAATAAATAAATATAAATAAATATTGGACAACATCACATACATTGCTCTGATTCTGTGGTAAGTAGCTAAAGCACTTGTGTTACAGAAATCAGAAACAACGACGGTACCACAACACCCAGACCCGAGACAATATGGAAAAGTTCGTTTCCCATATTGACCCGACCGGGGATTGAACCCGGAACCTCAGAGATGGCGCGACGCCAAAGTCCGGCACGCTTGCCTCTTGGCTACGGAGGTCGTCAATGTATGTATGGTTGTTCGGAGGGAACCTTGCATCTTAATTTTGAACTAGTTCAAACACACTTAATTTAGTTGACAATGCATGGTTAGTTAAGTGATGTCACTCTAAATCCAATATGGCGGATAATCCAAAATGGCGAACGAGTATTTTATCTGCACTATCTCAATAATAGGTATCAAATAAAAGAGCTTTCTATGTAAAAGACGAAAGATAAAAATATTATCCTGTAATAAAAAAAAACTATTTAAAACAAGCTTTTATTAAAGTGACAAATAAACTAAGTAATCAATTTAGTACTTATCACACAATTTAACGAAATGAAAGTTCGTCGCATCTCATCGCAATATATTATCGCATTTAATATTTTCCGTTAAATTACACCAAGTGGTACTGAGCTCTGGCAGTAGGTATTACATATAAAACGTTTGAATCGTCATTGAACACAATGCAAAGTGATACTACTGCCGGTTCGGAACCTATATCTACCGAGAAGACACCAGTAAGAAACTCAGCAGATTAGTAACAGTAGCAGTATCTGACTTACTTCTACGTGTAGCTTAGTTTGGGCCTAGTTATATGGGTTTGGTTTTGATGAGTCATTAAATAATATGTAGTGGGTAGGCCTACCCTTTTAAGGGCAGTGAGAATACCTCACGCGTCCCTCCCTCGGGTGACGGTACGTTGCGTCACGCATTTCTCCCCGTCAAAAGAACGTGTTATAAGATAACCTAAGCTTAAAAAAGTTTTGACCCGTTATCTTATTAAAAAACGTCTTTCGAGAACCATTACTATTTTTTTTTAACTAACTTTGTATCCCGGAAAAACAAAAACATAGTTTGCTTAATGGATGGATTGGAGATAGCGCTGTGTGTCGTTTAAAACAAGGTAAAATATTGCAAACGAATATAAACATGTAAATTTAGAAGCTAAATGATACGATAATGAATCTCCGAAAATGAGGAATCCCGAGGGATGACGTGCAATTTGTTTTATCGTCTAAACTGTTTTTTTACATCTACTTATATAATATAGTGTAACATTCAGTTTTTGTTTTTTTTTTTATTTCACTTCAAGATTGACCTCATCCCACCTGATGTTAAGTGGTAATGAGGTCCTAGCTTAAGGGTGATAAGTACAGCATAATAAATCTGTTACTGGACTTGTCGCCCTTACCTTGAAGGCTTAACCCCTGCTACTAACGTAGCACCCCGCAGGAGCTCTGGAAACCTAACTCACACGCAGGAACACAACAACACAGAAGTGATTGTTATTTGGCTGCGGTCTTCTGTAAGGTGGAGGTATTTCACCAGTCGGGCTGTTCCAGTTCGAGCGATAAATCGCAATGCCCTTCCTCTCTTAAAACACTGTTTAACAACTAATCCGATCCGTTACATCGCGCTTCTTACATTTTTTCGTGGAAATGAGAATTTTTCTTATAGATGTGCTTTATACCGCAGTATAACCGAATTCCACGCGGGCAAAGCCGCGGGCGGAAAGCTAGTAATATATAAAAGGAGAAACTGACGGACTGACATATCAACGCACAGCCTAACCTGCTAAACGTAGGCACTTCAAATTTGGAAGAGACGTAGTTGAGATACCGTAGAGGTGCACTAAGAAAGGAATTCCCGAAATTCCCACAAGAACGGGAAATAGGGGGAAAATCCTTTTGTATGAAAAATTTAAACAGCTTAAGTTATACGCTTTAAATTTGGTATATACCTTAGTAAACTCAAAGCTTAGTTGCAACAGGATATTGTAAAATTCCCACGGGAACGGGAGTTAGCGGGAAAAAACTGGAAAAACCCTGTTGTCCACGCGAACGAAGTTGCGGGCACAACTAATATATATATATATATATATATATATATACTAGCGACCCGCCCCGGCTTCGCTCGGATGTAATGTAAATACTGAGAAATATTGGCTTTTCTATTCTTTATTACACATAAAATCCTTCCTCTGGAATCACTCTATCTATCAAAAAACCGCATCAAAATCCGTTGCGTAGTTTTAAAGATTTAAGCGTACAAAGGGATATAGGGACAGGAAAAGCGACTTTGTTTTATACTATGTAGTGATGTCCAAAATAGTGGTGTCCCCGTTTAACAAGCAGCGTAACGCTTCGCCATTGAACCACGCCAGTGAAAGTCATGAACTAAATCTCAGGTACAGTCATAAGTATTGCAATGTCAACAATTGAACTTTATGCCTTTAACATAAGATTCATTTTGGAATGAGGCCGTTTACACATTACTGTACGTGACTGTATCTTTAAGGTGAGAGCTTGGGTTATGAGTCGCATCACTGAATAGTACTTGGTATATTCCCTTGGTCAAGTCTACTTATTTTTGGTTTATGTAAGACTAGCGACACGCCCCGGTTTTACGCGGTTTCTACGAGTATGGGGTCATAGGGTTTGACGGCCTCCGGCGAGGCGAGGCCGGACTTTAGCGTCGCGCCATCTCTGAGGTACCGGGTTCGATCCCGGGTGGGTCAATATGGAAACGAACTTTTCTATGTTGTCTCGGGTCTGGGTGTTGTGGTGCCGTCGTTGTTTCTTATTTCTGTGACACAAGTGCCTAACTTACCACAGAATCAGAGCAATGTATGTGATTTTGTCCAATATTTATTTATTTTGGTTTATTTATATTGTACACTCGATGTAACACTGACCTACCCCAATCCAGTGCTCACTCACCTATCTATGTACCTCCAAGCATTTACGGGTATTTTTTCCCATGAAACTTTTAAAAATTCTCTTATACGAGTGTTTTTTTTTTTTTTTTTTTTTTTTTTTTTGAAGTGTTATTTTGAATTTTTTATTTATTCTGAAATTAATCCTCAGATGGGTATAAAACATATTTTTTATTAATAACAACAACTAACCATATTAATAGTTAACCTCTAAACGTGCTGGCCCAAAAAAATAAATATTAATCGAAAAATATGAAATTGCCAAACTAAAAAATTGCTGTACCCAAAGTGGTAATTTTACAAAAAAATATATAAAATTTTTGTTTTTGTATAAATTGTTTTCAATTGTTTCATTTTTTTACAATAATCGATTGTACAGGAAGATTAGGTGAAGAAATAGGTCGGTATTTCTGATAGAATTTAAAATTTACTAGGAACTTTAACGTGTATCACGCATTTGATTGATGATATTATGATAAGCAGTTAAAGTGTGATATTTTGTGATAACAAACAAGCAATTTATGATTATAACAAGAATACGTCGGCATTTATTTTAAAACTTCCTTAAATTAAAAACTCGTGACTTTCTTTTGAAAAAATAAAACAGATTTTAACAAATAAACATTAAAAAATACAAAGAAAATACATGAGATATGTTGCCGAGAATTATTAATCCAAAAACAACTTTTCAACTATTATGTAAATGTAAGATATATCCACACAACACAACAGATGTAAAATGTATGTCATAATTTATTATAATATTTATCACTTAAATTTAAAAAAAAAAATTTTTCGTGCGAGTGCATTTTATTTCTTTTTTTATATAATAAATATAAAAAAATAATGTGTTAACGAAAACTATCTTACCATTTTTATTTTAATTGTCTCAGTTAAAAATTTCACAAATCCCGAATGATGCAAGCAATTATTTAGAAAACCAACAGATTTAAAATGAAGTCAAATAATCGAAATTAAGTTATTTTAAAATTTTACCACGACAGTTAAATATTACAGGTAAATAAGTATTTTTGATCTTTTTATCGCATGAACAATTTTGCATTTTTAAGATTTCCTTAATGTTGTTGCTTTCTATTTGAACGATAAGAATAAATTACACAGGTCAGGTTTTTTTCTAATAACATGGTTCAAGAACCAATTAAATAAAAATCCCTTGAAACTATTCAAGTGTCAACAAATCAATCAAATATTTTTTTATTCAAGTACATGTTACCAATGTAACACTTTTGAATCGTAAAAAAAGGAATGTCGCTGTAAAATTACAAACACTGTCAATTAGAAAAACGTACAAAAAAATCAGCCTGTAATAAAATCACATTGTAAATCACCATTATGATCAACAAACTTTTGTTTTTAATTTCGGCTAGAAAGTTTTAGTAAAATTACCAATAAACTTATATCACAACTGAACCGCAACATTTTTTTTTTACACTAACCTAATTATACAGGGTGTATCCTTATCCCGAGTTCCAAAATAAGGCCGTTGAGTTGCTCACAACACTGTCAAACGATCACAACACAACACATTACAAGACAACTGTCGCGTGGGACCGTTACGAGAGACGGCGGGTGACTGAATGCTGCATCTAGCTCGGATGGTCCAAGATACAAGAGTATGCTCCATCTTTACAACATACACAAAACTGGAGTGTCTGTTTGTTATATTGCAATAACAGCTTTTTACTGCATACATTTAAATAAACATTGGGAAACATCACATATATTGCTCTGTGGTAAGTAGCACTTGTGTTACAGAAATCAGAAACAACGACGGCACCACAACACCCAGACCCGAGACAATATAGAAAAGTTCGTTTCCCATATTGAACCAACCGGGGATCGAACCCGGGACCTCAGAGATGGACTCAAAGTCCGGCTCGCTCTCCTCTCTGCTATGGTTCGTATCGGTATCGTCGTTTAATTCTGTATTTATTATTTTCAAAGCAACACAACATTTTTTTATTTCATCCTATATCATCACCATTCAAATTGTTGTCATCACTTACATTTTATCGTTATTAAAATCGTCATTTGCTACATTACCAAAGAATAAATAGATATTAATACTAATTTTTTAATTTTTGGCTGCTACCTCGCCCAGCGTATTTCAATCGCCATTCAGCGAGGTAATGCAGCCAGCATTTTGGGTACCTTACCACAGGGACCATCTTTGTTTATTTAAAATATTTTTTTTTATTTATTTTAGTTTAAATATTTTGTAACTTAGTGTTATCTTATGTTTATTTGTTTTGTTTATGTAAAATAATAAATTATATTAATTTTTAAATTGATTAACGTCAAAACGATGTTGGTTTCTATAACTTTCTTATTCTTAGATTAAATAAAATGGGACTGGGTTTTTTTTAAATATTTATTTACAGATTAAAATTATGTGACAGTAACAAACCCATCACGAAAAATAAATTTTAATCTAATTTTTTTTCGGTATTTTTTTTTAATGGTAGGATTTAAATCGCTCGCCTCTTCCATTTGCGCTGAGCGAGCGGTACCCCACTTTTTTCGCTTTTCACAGGAAAGCTGTGCGTTAGTATGAAAAGCAGTAGCTGTACTTTGAACTAGCGATCACCTGTGGTTCTACTTGTTTTTTGTACTATTTTGGACCGACTTCAAAAAAGGGGGATTCCCATACGAGTGAATGTTTTTTGAAACAATTTTTATCTCACAATTGAGGCATGTGTTTATTATTAAGACGTATTTGGTTAAAATGGTTTGAAACATCAAATATATATATTTTTTTAAATTAAGTCATCCTGCAATAAAAAGCCTTAAATATATTACTGTGGTGTATTGAGAGTATCTATCTAGATACAAACATTGAATATACCTACCACAGATATCTAGATGTATTGATAGTTACAATCGCCAGATAGATACATTTGATAATTTACAGAAATTTGTTTTACAGACATTTAGGCGGTATTATTGCTACAATGCAATCTCTTACAGACAACTTATAGGAAGAGGAAATAGTTTAACAAAACCGTTCATAAGAAAAGCTATAGGATTATCATTAGTCGTCAAAATTTAAACCCAATTTCAATTTACTTTAACGTTTCTTTATTTCAGTCGTTTCTTGTCATTAAATGTGTAAAACGGAATATCATTAAAAAAAATTGAATGACTAAATAACTTTTAATGTATTTTTTACTACATTTTTATTTTATTTTATTTTTATATACTATCACTGTCACATAATTTCCATAAAGAAAAGGAAAAGAAATAGATTTTATCACTTTTATGCGATTTGAAAGTTAAATTTTTTATTCCTGTCACTTTAATTTGTACGACATGACCTACAAGTCGACACAAATACAGCGTCAGCAGAATTGGCGTAGTAAACAACGCTCCATACGTAATGCGTGACATCGATATCCTACATCGCGATATCAGAGTTTTCGTCGCCACTAAGTATATATACAACAAACCAAGAATGGTAGTTGGGCCTTGGTCCCCGAGCAGATAACACCTAGCTCGGCGGAAGTACTTCCACTTTTAGTAAAGAACATATGTTCCTTACAAATTCAATAGAGTATTCGAAGAGCAGTTTCACATGACTAAAACTGAATTGAGGCTAGTTCAGTCTAGTTTGAGCCAACAGAATCAGCACCAATGTCAAGTTAGTGATTTCTAGTAGTTAAATTTACGTGGAGTAATACGTAGGTATAAAGCTTTATTCTAAAGTGAACCTTACGTATATTTACGCCATAAGACAGTCAGACATAAGTAAATAAATATTGAACAACGTCACATTTATCATTGATATAATTCTTTGGACAAAAAAAAACTCAAGTTGGACTTAATGGTAGGGGATTATCTACTAGTCAACCCTAGGTTTATACAGATAGTTTATGGGTGCGGTAACAGTAAAAATAAGTAGACGTAATCTAGGTCGTAATCGTAAATAAATAAATATTGGACAAGATCACATACATTGCTCTAATTCTGTGGTAAGTAGAGGTAGATGAGTTACGAAAATCAGTAACAATGTAAGAACCACAACACACAGGCATACGCAGGCCTAAAATAAAATTGAAATGATCGTTTTCCAAATTGGCCTAACCGGGAATTGAACCCGGAAACTCAGAAATGGTGCGACGCCAAAGTCCAGCTCTCTCGCCTCAGCCTACTGAGGTTGTCAAAATATTTCCGCCATAGATACATTTTCAGTCATCTTTCCTGATCGAGACTCGAACCTTTCTTCGCTGAACCACTTATCCATAGAGGCCGTCAACAGTATTATTTAATTAAGCCCGGTCAAACTTATGTTGGTTTAGGACACACAGATAGACGACCAAACATTTGCCTCCATATTGTTTTAGGGTAAGTTCATCAATCAATGTTTTAATAGTAATGTGAGGGCGAGTGAGAGTGGGTGTTGATAAGAGTGCAAAATGACGCGAACGAATTTGTAGGCAATAGCTGGAATGACATTTTATTATATGGCATTTTATTTCATTATATGGCATAGGGTTGGCCTGTATTAAAACGCTAAATTATAATATTTTGCTCTTAATAATTTGGTACAAATTCATGACTATCATTACTTGTTGGCAAGAGAGAAGTATTCACGAACTTAAAAATTCCCTTGTACTGTAACATGCCGCCGACCCTACAAGAGCAGTTTATTTTAAACAAGCTTAACAAAATCCCTTCAATGAGACCCTACTAGACATGATTAGGAAATCCTCAATTTGTCCCTTGCCCTAGATGTCAAGTTAGAAGCGATCGCTCAAAACAAGTCACGTGTCGTTGACCTAATGACACGCTTGTGACAGATCTATTTAGGCACTGATTATTGAACACTGGTGCCTCCTTAGGGTAATTTACTTAGGATTTAGGGAAATTTACCCAGGGTTTAAGGTAAAAATGCTCCATTAGAGTAATTTTTAGGGTACATATTTGTTAAGGTATTTCGAATTTCTTGGGGCAATAACCATGTAGTATTATAAAGGTTTCATTTGAAGTAAAATATGTTTAAAGCGTTATCTGTCCAGTCAAATAAACTCCTCTAAATTTGATTACAATACAATCGAAATATCAAACGTAAACGGAAATCAAACGTAACTCGTAAAAAAACCGGCCAAATGCGAGTCGGGAAAAGCTTGTCGCATCGTACCGTCACCCGAGGGAGGTGACGGCGTGTGTGGAACTCTCCCGCCCTAAGAAGGGCAGGTCTACCCAACAAAACTTCCTGGGGGACCTCATCGCCTTAATGGTAATGCTATGGGAATTTCTTCCACCACGACGTCACCGGCGGAATGGCTGCTGTTCAAGCAGACCCGACTCTTCCCCCGGAACGGTTAAGGGGGAACGTGGAGACGGCCGATCCGCTAGGCCAGGGATGGCCAAGGTTGTCTGGTATATAAGATATATTCTCAAACAATATTTTAAAATTCCGCAAAAGTCTGACATCGCTGTCTAGCTAGTTCTGTTTTTTTTGTGTTTAATTTTTATTTACCATTTATAAAATTAATGTTTGATATAATTTATTTAATTTCATTCTCAAATCTATTCATCTACCACAATTTTATAATAACCTTTTTATTTCATGTTATTCTGATGCTAACTTTATTCAATTTCTTTTGTGTAACACCTATAATTAAGATAGCACTCAAACTGTTATATTAGCATGTATAATTTAGTATTAAACAGGGTATGTCTTCTTGGTGTTAATAAATAAATAAACTAGATTATGCCCTGGAACGAGTTTGTTATTAGTCCTTATAACCACAACATAAGGGTGCTATAAGGTCCAAAGTATGTAGTCTGAAGTCGGAATCATTACGACCTCCGTAGCCGAGAGGCGAGCGAGCTGAATTCTGTCGCGCCATCTCTGAGATCACGGGTGCAATTCCCAGTCTGTTTCGGGCCTAGTTGTTGTGGTACGACCCGTTGTTTCTGATTTCTGCAGCACTAGTGCTTTAGCTCCTTACCGTAGAAGCAGAGCAATGTATATGACGTCCAATATTTGTTTAACTGTTCTGTTATGTTATAAAGCTAAAGACTTTGTTTGAACATGCTAATTTCAATAACACTAGTGCGAATTGGCTACTTGACAGTTTTTGAAAAAGTATTGTAAAATGTGCGCCCGTTCATTTTATATCCCAAGCAATTCGATTTATCTGGAAATAATCTAAATAACCAGAGAAAAATAAGATTTTGTGTAACACATTTAAAAAGCGCGCGAAAACGCCTAGTCGCGTCATTGTTGCAATTATGACGTCAACGTCCTAGACAACGAACCGATACGCATAGGAACGACTTAATTAAGATAACCGGAAAATGTTTCAATAAATTCTTCATACGATTAGAGACACAATAATTCAATTTAATCGGTAAAATAAAAATTGTTTCGCCACATTAAAATAAATAATTTTCGCCGACAGCTGTCATTTCCGAATTGCAATGGTGGTTTCCGTTTCGGTTCTTTTGTTCCACAGATAAAAACACTAAAATTTATTTTGCAAAAATAAGATACTAACTATGCTTTTAATTAAAAAGTAAAAATGTAAAATGATTACATATGTAATAAGCTAACATATCTAACACTTTTCATATTTTATTGTTAACACTGTCAAGTAGCCAATTGCAAAAATATTTTACATTGGGTAGTACATTTTTCGAGGAAGGGTTTAGGCTAATAACATCACGCTGTGGCCAATAGAAGTAAATAATCTGTGGAAAATATAATAAACATAATCTTAAATGACTATGTGTAAATATGGAACCACAGTTTCATTCAATTGATAGTCCCATGACCTCAGTATACAATAACCAGTCATTTAGTTAATGAAAAATGATATCTCGAATCATGAAACTGGTATCATTGTTGATGTGCAGCGTAATACCCGATCACATGAGTAAAGATTCCGTTTCTTTACTCTAAAATATTGCAAACGAATATAAACATATAAATTTAGAAGCTAAATGATACGATAATGAATCCCCGAAATGAGGAATTCCCGAGGGAAGACGTACAATTTATTTTATCGTCTAAACTGTTTTTTTACATTTACTTATATAATACCAGCGTTACATCGCGCTTCTTAGATTTTTCCGTGGAAATGATAAGTTTTCTTATAGTTGTGCTTTATACCGCAATATAACCACTTGCAAACGTACACTTATACAGCATGCAGATTTTTAGTTATACACATCATTATAAGTATAGATCCCTGGTAGTTTTAATTTCCATTGGGTACTCTTTTTATTATAAAAAATTACTTTAATATGATTACCATAGTCATGTATAATGTATTTAGTTATGGAAGAGCGGATTCTCCTGGTACAGGCATCTTTATGCTTAAAAGGAGGCTCCAATCACACTCTGAGCTAATGTAAACACCTTTTTACTGAAATAAAATAATTTTGAATTTGTTTTTTAATTGAATAACCGAATTCCACGCGAGCAAAGCCGCGGGCGGAAAGCTAGTATACTATATTGGTGTATGTACTGTATGTATTACTAGCAGCCCACCGCGGCTTCACACGCTTACTAAGCCTGCTTATTCCACATTTCCACTAATTTTTCGCTCCTATTTGGTCGCAGCGTGATGTTATATAGAAAGAAAGAAAGAAAGAAAGAAAGAAAAATATTTATTAGGTACACACTGTTTACACAAAGTTAACTTATATAATGTGCAGGAACTAACGTAGTTGGTACCTAAAAGGTCTCCGCTCAGCATATGTCGTGGTGACGCTGTGGACACCACGACGCTGGTATAGCATAAAGCCTTCCTCGATAAATGGACTATACAACACGAACACATTTTTTTCAATTCGAACTCTAAGTTCCTGAGATTAGCGCGTTTAAACAAACAAACAAACCTTTAACTTGATAATCACTACTTCACTACTAATATTTACAACTTTTAAAATGAAAGTTCGTGAACACTTCTTCTCTCTCGCTAATACATAAATCGTAGACATGAATTTGTCAATTGCTGAATCCATTTCTTGTCGTTATTATTTATTTTATATTTTTATGTAGTATTATTTACTTATGTATATAAATAAGTACATATGTGTTCATTATTTAAATATAAGTATAGCTTCATATTTTATATTTATATTATATTTATTCATGTATGTCTATGTATATTTAATTGTTTCCGAAATGACTTTTGTAACGCTTGGTAGTTACTATTCTCGTGTATTATATTTTTATTTTTTAGATTTCTTATGCACTTTGTCACTAATACCGCACCCTTAAACTAACTCTCCCCATGACCCAAAGGTTGACTGGTAGAGAATGCCCATAGCATTAAGTCCACCTGTTGTACTTTTTTTGTGCAATAAAGTTGTTAAATAAATAAATATTATAAAGGCGAAAGTATGTGTGTATGGATGGGTCACATACATCACCATACATCACATACATTGCTCTTATTCTGTGATAAGTAGCTAAAGCACTTGTGTTACAGAAATCAGAAACAACGACGGTACCACAACACCCAGACCCGAGACAATACCCGTAATTGCTTGGAGGTACATAGATAAGTGAGCACTGGATTGGGGTAGGTCAGTGTTACATCGAGTGTACAATATAAACCAAAATAAATAAATATTGGACAACATCACATAGATTGCTCTGATTCTGTGGTAAGTTAGGCACTTGTGTCACAGAAATCAGAAACAACGACGGTACCACAACACCCAGACCCGAGACAATACAGAAAAGTTTGTTTTCCATATTGACCCGACCGGGGATCAAACCCGGAACCTCAGAGATGGCGCAACGCCAAAGTCCGGCACGCTCGCCTCTCGGCTACGGAGGTCGTCAAATGGATGGATGGATGTTTGTTACTCCTTCACTCAAATACTACTGGATGGATTTTAATAAAACTTTACAATATTATAGCTCATACATCAGAATAATACATAGGCTACATTTTACAAAGATTTTGTGTGAATTATTTAAAAAAAGACGATTTTAATAGTTACGCGTTCACAAATGATTGCGCGATACGCGGTAGGGGGTGAAATTTTTTAAGTTAGTGATATGATTTTGGTACAAATATAGCTCGAACCTTGGATTAAGACATGGACTACTTTCTGTTTCAAATTTCAGGGGAGATAGAGGTAAGACCGGCCATTAAAGTATGTAGTCCACGCGAACAAAGTCGCGGGCACGGCTAGTATTAGATATTATTATTTATTTATTATTATTGATTTAACAACACTTCTTAAATTAAAATCATAGGCCTCGCAAACCACTTCTGAGTGGTTGTCTGCGAGTGCGAAACTAAACAGAACAAAAACAAAACAAAACATTATTTAGGAATTATTAACTAACATAAAAAAAATAACAAATATATATTTTTTTATATTGCACTTCAAGATTGACCTCATCCCACCTGATGTTAAGTGGTAATGAGGTCCTAGCTTAGAACGACAAGTACAGCATAATAAATCTGTTACTGGACTTGTCGCCCTTACCTTGAAGGCTTGACCCCTGCTACTGATGTAGCACCCCCCAGGTGCTCTGGAAACCTTACTCACACGCAGGAACACAACAACACAGAAGTGATTGTTATTTGGCTGCGATCTTCTGTAAGGTGGAGGTATTTCACCAGTCGAGCTGCTCCAGTTCGAGCGATAAATCGCTATGCCCTACCTACATGTAGTAAAAAGCCGCTATTTCAACATTACGAACAGACACTCCAATGTCGTTTATGTGTGTAGATATATAGATTATATATAATTATTCTTTTACAGTTATTTCACAGTTCTTTATTAAGTAGATTGTGTTCATTTAACTGCCTACGTGAACTAAAAGATGACATCATAGGAAGAAACACGACATAGCATTTGAAATTGACTGCGTTAATAGTCTCAATACATTAAGAACATAGTATTAATTTCGTTCCTACTTTATCATATATCTATATGTTATTGTTTGCGAAAAATAAATTTTAAGTGATTGAAATTCTATGTCATTTCATTTAGGTACTACACATTTTTAGGTCAGATTGTGTGAAAATACTTGCTATAAACATTTTAAACTAGTGCAAATTATTGAAAATATCATTTTTCCAAATTAATATAGGATATTTTGATATCAAATCCGTTGTCATCGCGATGGAGGAGCCAATATACTAAGCTACTATAAAAAAAAAAAACTGGACAAGAAAAAAAACTATAATATAATAGGTAATATAAATTTACAAATATTATTATTTAAAAGCTCTTCCGTTGGATAAACCAAAAGCTAAATTTGTTTACATTATTACTACGCTAGAACCATGCTACAATATCTTTAAAGTGTAATACCCAAGAATCTCTGTCAAAACATCTATCGCCCATTCTTAACACTAAAGTTCGATTTAGCAAATTAGCAAATTTGTGGAAGCTTTCGTACGGTACGGATAGTTTCACTGAAACTTCTGATAGTACATAATTGAAGCGTCCAAGAAAATGCAGTAATTAAGAACGAAATACCATAACGTTAAAAATCTCAGTCCGAGAAAATGACGAAATTATCTCATAGACTTCTCCCTAAAACACGGCGCATGCCTAAGTCCCATTCAGGAATAATAGAGAGAGACAGAGCTATATAGTGGAACAGAGAGGCAATGGGATTCCAAAAATTCGGGGAAAGCCGTCTCCGGGCAATTTAACGCACGCATAATCTTTGCATTATGTCATTATGTCACTGGTATGTTGCGAAAAGGAAACAAAAAATAACTATTTAAAAAAAGCACTTGACACCGTTTCAAAAATCGAACGCTAATATCGTAATTTTTTTGCTGCGAGGTGAGTCTTTTTACGGGGGCGCACTTTTTCGATATCTACCGCAGCCGTTAAATGGTCAGCGACATACTTGCTAACTGCATTAACTCTAAATTTTTAGGTCACACAATCCGTCTTAAACTGGTCTAGATGTCTAAATTGATTACTCAGTACTTACGTGATATTTCTAGGCGAGAACGATGAACTTCAAACTAAACAACCACCACTTCTATTCATTTGCTAAATGGAGAAGACAATGATTAAACTGTGAAAACTTATAGATGCTTTTCAGTTGTAAGAGCACTGCACAGGTTATAAATTAGGATGAGTATTTTTGAACGTAGTACGCACGCGACGTTGTTCTATTTTGGTTTAGATAACTGTTGTGGAGTTTTGTACGTTAAATACGGACTGTTGAACGAGTGTGTTGGAAAAAAAATCAATTTGTAACGCGCTAGGTCGCCGCCATTTTGTCTCTGGCCGGGATATCAGGGTTCCTGCTAGAACGCATGCGCGCCTACGGTCACCGCCCAAACTGTCTAGGCGACTAATAGAGATTTTTTTAAGTTGGTCTTTGTGCGTTTTGTTCTATTCCAGAGAGATCGAAACGAGATGAAATTCAGAATTAAAAATATTTTTTTTGTAATTTTTTTATTGACCTTATAAAACACCTAATTGTGGTTCGATTTTGTTTGCGTCTCCATTTTACTTTTTGTAATCTCAAATCAACTGATAATATTAGTGACAGGCAATGAAGAGTTAATTAAATCACCTTTTTTTATGATCAACTACTAGTTAGAATAAAATTTGAGGGTAAAACGACAGGAAAATCGGAAAAGTTGGGAAACGCACGCATTAACGCCATCTTTTGGCGAATGCTGGAAATAAAATTAATCGTTCTCACTAATGCCTGGTTCCAATATTTGAAAATCGATCCTTTCTAGTAACTGATAGTAATATTATACGAGACGTTATCTAAAAAACGAGAATCGGACGACTGGTGACAGCTGATATGGAAAGTAAATTATGGAACGGTTTTAACGACTCGTAGTCGGTTGGAGAAACACGGACTTATCTTATGTGACTTACCCGGGTATCTAGCAACTGTAACTTATCTAATGTGACTTACCCGGGTATTATAGCCACTGTAACTTATCTAATGTGACTTACCCGGGTATTATAGCAAATTTAACTTATCTAATGTGACTCACTTGGGTATTATAGCAATTGTAACTTTTCTTATGTGACTTACCTGAGTATTATAGCAACTGTAACTTATCTAATGTAAAACTATAAAAACTTGACGAGACGAGCAAGCAAAACGCCTGGATACTATATGTAAATGTAGAATAGGTACATTTTATCCCAGATCTAAGAAGAAAAAAATGAATAAGAAAGTAGTGCTCAACTTGTTTACATAATACATAGTAATTCAAACTAATAAAATGTACGCCTCCTAAAATAAATGAGGAAACGAAATGATAGTTCCCGTCACAAATGACTCATTAAATATTATTCAATTACGTTAATCAATTATGTTTTATTTATCCTCATATTGTTTAATGTGACTGTTTAGGTATGGTGGCCATGGTTTCAATTTTATTAGGACTTAATGGTTAACCCCGGACACGCCCAGCGACTCCGAAGTGCAAACTAAGAAAGTTATGGCAACCAGAATTTGTCAAAATTGTCAGTATTTAAAAATGTAGACACGAAATATCGGAGTAGTAATGGACTGTTTGTAGATGCACTAGTGCAACCTTAAAGCTGGCACCGGTAAAACAAGGCATCAAAGAGTATTAAGGCTTCTTTCGCGATTCGAGGCCGCGTGACATTACGTCATAAGTAATTTATTTCCAAACTTAAGACAAGGTTTAATTTTGTGTACACTATATGACACTTAATTCCTTTCTTGGAATACTTGTAACGATATACATACTTGTGTACAGTCGACAGAATGTCAAAGTAAATACTTGCAGTTCAATATTCGTTTTATGTGCATGAAGGGCGGTGCCAAGGTCCTGATATAGTTTGACGTGATTTTGATCGTGCATAATAACGTGACAATAATTTGACTGTATTTTGAATGACAAAAAAATAAACAAATTATCAAAAGACACATTTTTATTCCAACAGCTTTAAAAGAGTGGAACACGTTGCCGGCTCATGTGTTTCCTCCTTCCTTTGATATAGAATCCTTCAAAAGGAGCGTGAAGAAACATCTTGCGGGCCAGTATGGCGAAACTAACGGATAGGATATTACGGTATCAAATCCGTTGTCATCGCGATGTGGGTTCCTCTCTTGCTTACCATCAAGCTGGGAGGAGCCAATATACCGATTTCTTCTATATAAAAAAGCTTTAGTTTATTCATTTACTTCTTACCTGGTCACCCTATTCTCGCTTGTCCTTTTTCATTCCTGATGTCCTACACTGAGTGGCGGGTGAGTGACCATGTCGCTCAAAGTGTTTTGTTTCTTAATTGGATTTATTGCAATTGTTGTCATCGAAGAAACAGTCCCACAAACACAGGCTCCAGGTACCTACATTATTTTCTTAATAAGATTTACTTCATCTGTTCCCAAAGCAAATTTTATACTAGTAAGTGTCCAGTGATACACAAATGAGGAAGTAATGTTGTGTCTAAAATATGGGCATCATCAATTTAAGCTTATTCACTTTGCGTGCGATGTAGATATGTGTTAGAAGGCACTCAGAATATTTGTAGCACAATTAAAGTCATCGACGTAGCTTTAGGAGTGCAAAACTAAAATGGCAATGAGCAAGCCACATAGCTCAGCCTGGAATTGCATTCATGGTCTCCAGTACAAGGCGGGGATGGTGCAGTGGATCACCCACCCTCGTTCCTGCCCCATAAAGGGGGAGATGACAGGGCTGGTTAGTTAGAGGCCATTCCGCCGGTGATGCGGTTGTAGGTCTTCTGTTCCCACGGCACTACCATTAAGGCGATGAGGGGGTTTTTGTAGGTAATTCTGCCTTTCTCAGGGCAAGGAGACCCACACATGCCGTCACCACCTCCAGGGTGACAGTACGGTACATAATTAATTTCCCCTAGCATGAAAAAAGGTCACATAGCTCCTAGATTCGGTGGTCCTGAAATGCAATCTAGACACACTGAAGTAGGGATGGAAATGGAACAAAGACGAAACTTGTCTTCGAGCAGGCCTATATTCAACAATAGACGTCCTTCAGCTGATATGGTGATGATAATTTCAAGGGGCAGAGCTCAAAACGTAGCTACTGCTAACTAATCTAGGTGCTTATTGAGAAGCTGTTAAGATAAGACCTCCAAGCGCTACGCGTGGTCCTAGTACCTGCACGCAGCAGGTCTGGTTATTACACTTGGAGTGACTGTAGTATAAGCACATGAGCTCAGTAGCCCAATAATGGGTTCATGGGGATTTGCTACTTAAAAAGCTGCTGAAATGAGACCACCTAGCATTTTATGCATTCCTAGTACCTCGAAGTGGCAAGTCTGGTTATTACTATGGAGACTGCCGCCTGGTTTGCGTAACCCAATTGTTAAAAAAAGCATTGTCATTGTAAGGAGCTAGTTATGAAGCTGCTGAGGTGAGACCTCTTAGAGCTTTATGCTGTCCTAGTATCTCGATGCGGCAAGTCTGTTTACCACTATGGAGACGTAACATGTAGTTTGATACACCAATAGTTACAAATAACACTGTCTTTGTGAGCAAATAGTTATGAAGCTGCTGAGGTGAGACCTCTTAGAGCTTTATGCTGTCCTAGTACCTCGATGCGGAAAGCCTGAATATAACTTATGCTGCTCTATCTGGTTTCTTTAACACAGTTTAATTAACTAGCTTTAGAATTAAGCTTTAGACGCACTAGAATAATTAGTTCATCAACTGCTATATCTAGATTATAATACACACCTTAGTAAACTTAAAGCTTAGTTGCAACAGGATATTGCAAAATCTCACGGGAACGGGGGTTAGCGGGAAAAAACTGGATAAGCCCTGTTGTCCACGCGAACGAAGTCGCGGGCACAGCTAGTAAGAGCATACTTTGACGTGTTGTACCATCATGTAACATTGTATTTATTGTTGTGGTAGCACTGTAAATGTGTGTGCAATACGTAAATTCCCCTTTTGCGGTTAAATATAATAAATACGTGCTAATCCCACTTTCAATAGTTTAAACATCCTTTACATAGTTTCAGCATGAAACGCTTGTTTCATCTATGAATCAAGTATACTAAAAAATGGGCTTACAATTATCCAGAAATATAAGATACGTTTTTTTGTACATTCCTTCTAATGAAAAATTAACTGCGATTAATTTCAAACTTTTAAATAATTTTCAAAATCATTTATTGCAAAAACTGAGTTTACATAGTTGGTGTAACAGTAACAGTTAGTTTCAACAGTTACCCATATCGAGTATGCAATTTCACGAAATGAATCGTACTAAAATATTAATCTATATTATATATTATAAAGAGGAAAGATTTGTCTGCTTGTTTGTTTGTAATGATCCGAAACTACTGGACCGATTTCAAAAATTCTTTAACCGTTGGGAAACTACACTATCCTTGGGTGACATAGGCTATTTATTATATTTTCAAAAAAATTAGGGATCCTTACTAAAACTCCAAAAATGACCTGAAAATTTTCTTACATCGCGTGCGCTGCGAATACTATTGATGATAGAAAAAAATAATGTACTACGACTTTGTAGAACTCATCATTATCTACAAAAAATGTCGGGACAGCATATGTCTAAATATTATAGTTATATCACAGTAAGCGGTTTTCTATTCTAAAAATTTAATTAATATGCCGCCGCTTGACAAGGCTCTTAATTGGTACATTGGTATTATTAACCCTTATCAAAATAAATTACTTTATATTCAAGATGGTTTCAATTCGGACATTTAATTCGGAAGATATCACGAGTTTAAAAATGCAAGTATTAGAAAAAAGTCGCGTGGTTGCCGCGCTCAGCTAGCCAGCATGCGATGTAGGCTCCATGTAAGCGTCATTGGGGTACGGGAGGAGACAATTTAATAAAATAAAGTGCAAGGTTTATATGTATAATACGTTCATATTTTAGTACCTATTGCACCCGTTCGAAGCCGGAGCGGGTCGCTAATTTAAATTATAAAACACGTTTTCTGTCAACCATCCTTTTGAATTATCGCGTGACTTCATTCGTTGTTACTTTGTTTTCCCCACCAGTGACGTAACGATCCCCAACTCCTTGATTGACTGGTAGAGAATGCTCCTAGCATTAAGTCCACTTGTTGTACTTTTTGTGCAATACAATTTTAAATCTACATCTGCATCCACAAGTTTTTTTATATTGTACTTCAAGATTTACCTCATCCCTCCTGATGTGGCAATGCGGCCCTAGCTTAAGGGCGACGAGTACAGCATAATAAATCTGTCATTGTACTTGTCGGCCTTACCTTGAAGGCTTGACCCCTGCTACTAATGTAGCGCCCTCAGGAGCTCTGGAAACCTTCCTTACACGCAGGAACACAACAACACTGAAGTGATTGTTATTTGGCTGCGGTCTTCTGTATAGTGGAGGCATTTCACCAGTCGAGTTGCCCCAGTTCGAGCGATAAATCGCTATGCCCTACCTCTCTTTTAAAATATTTATAAATATTTGTTCCTGTACATTATAAATAAATAAGTTATTATATTACAGTCACTATAATCAACCTTGATGTAATTGACAACCCTCAATACGGCAACAGCAACGAGCAAGCTTTGAAATGTAAGATCAGAAACGAGAATGATGAAAATATTAGTGAAATAATTGTAAAGGTCGGATCAGCGATCAGGCTGAAGTTCTATAGCAGACATTTTTTGAACAAAGTCAAGTAAGTACCTATTCTTTTATTATTACTCATACCCAGTTCCAATATTTGAAAATTATCCGTTCTTTCTACGGATAGTAATATATTATACGAGGCGTAACCTAAAATACCGACGGACCACTGATGACAGGTATGGAATGTAAATTATGGTACAGTATTAAAGAATCGTAGTCGGTTAAAGAAAAAGGGATAGTAATTTTTTACACATTACGAATGGTTAATTATTGGAACCGTGAATTGGACATTAATTTTATAATAAGTATGTAGTTCTAAACATATTCGGCAGAAGGCACTTACCGAAAGGCTAACGGTTGATACAGCAGAAAAATTTCATCGCCTACGATAACTTGCGGTTAGCTCAGTTGGTAAGAGCAGCACGCGCGATACGTGAAGGTCGTGGGTTCGATTCCCGCACCGCAAGGGGAGATAAAATTTTTTTCTGTTTCTAATATTTAAAGTTCGCTAGTACGGCGTTTAGTACTATAAAAATAATAAAATCGATTAATTTTATAATTTAGACTTTTTAGTATTATTATTTTGACGGCCTCCATTGTTCTGATTCTGTTGTAAGTAGCTTAAGCACTTATGTTACAGAAATCAGAAACAACGACGGCTCCACAACACCCAGACCCGAGACAATACAGAAAAAATCGTTTCCCACGTTGACCCGACCGGGGATCGAACCCGGGACCTCAGAGATGGCGCGACGCGAAAATACGGCCCACTGCCCACTCGACTACGGAGGTCGTCAAAAATGAAATAGATAGTCATTTTTGACACAGTACGAATCGTAAATTATTGGAATCAGGCATAAGACATGACTAAAATCTATGATTAATTCGCAACAAAACGTGAAATATTTTTCACGTTTTGTTTTCTATATCTGAGCCATAGCTCGTTACCACTAGACTACAGAGAAATTATAGATACTAATCATATTATAGATACTTCACAAACACATACTAAAAAACATGGACACGTTTTATCCTGAAATAACGCAAAAAAGCCGTTAAATGGTAATGAGGTCCTAGCTTAAGGGCGAAAAGTGCAGGATAACAAAGCTGTTACTGAACTTGTCGCCCTTACCTTGAAGGCTTGACTTCTGCTACTAATGTAGCACCTCCCAGGAGCTCTGGAAACCTTACGCACACACAGGAGCACAACAACACCGAAGTGATTGTTATTTGGCTGCGGTTATCTGTAAGGTATAAAGAGGTATACCACCAGTCGAGCTGCTCTAGTTCGAGCGATAAATCGCTATACCCTACCTCTCTTGAAATGTATTAACTATTATATATAATATATTTAAAATACATTATTATATTTCTATACAATAGGTCACTTCATAAATTAATTCAGAATTCCTTTTCAGATGCGATCATTTAAACAATAAAAATGAGCTAGAACTACTACACCTACGAAACAATGTAATAGAAACGAATGATTTTGTAAGTTTTTTTTAAAGAGAAATAATTTAACAGGCACCTTTGTATTAATAACGGCTCCGTAGCCGAATGGCGAAAAACGGAACTGGGCACCCCGTTGCCGGACATGACGTGGCGGCCTAGGATTGGCTACAAGATCCCGCCATGCAAAAACGTTTCGGGATGCGAAGATTCGTCATTGGCTGCCTTGTTTACATTACGACATACAGGCCTATCGTACGCAATATGTCAAATTTCTCGCAGGAGACGACAAAAGTTTTGATACTGTCGATTGGCTAAAAGGAGACCGTACTTGTATTTTCAGCCATTCAGCAGCTGAGGCACTGATTTCAATCGATTTTGACATTTATTAAGAGCTCGATAAAATTTAGTCGCGTGGCGCATGCTAGGCCAACGATAGCTGATGTTGAGGTCTGTTCATGGGGTGTGCTGGTATAATTTTACTGTTTTTTACCTTAAGTACTCGTTAGATTTTGGGACACGTTGTGTTAATAAATCATTGATTAATAATCCCGGGACTGGAGTAGTCATGCTCACTAAACGTCACTGAGGTGGTGGCGCTATGTAGCAGGTCGTTACATTCCCTTCAATATGGTTGAGTGAAGCGATGGCTGGCACATACGTCGTGCTTGTGAACAGGTGCCACCTGTGAGGGCTGGTCTGCTCCAGCTTACCTCTCGAAAGTAAATACTTACTTGAGTACTTAATTGTTTCATCACTCATCAAAACTAAAATATATGTATGACTTGGTCCAAAGTGAGCTACACATAGCTATAAGATACTGCTACTGTAACTGATCTGCTGAGTTTCTTAACGGTGTCTTCTCGGTAGATATAGGTTCCGAACCGGAAGTAGAATCAGTTTTTCATTGTATTTAATGACGATTAAAAAATGTTATACGTAACCTACTTAAATATTTTTTTTCATGACTTTTTTTATGCGTCTTTTCAGACGGTTGATGAATACATGGAATCAACATGGATATGTGCTGTGTACACAAATAAAGGCGCAAGTGGTCCATTAGTACAACGCGAGAATGGAACTTCATACTACATTAGTCAATGTATTTTCAATATGACAGTCTTAAAAGATAAAGTCAAAGGTATTTATTTTTATATTTAGTTACTAGCTGCTTCGTGGATAACAGAATTTTAAATTTATTTTTTCAAAAATAAATTAGTTATAAAAAATACCTTGAAGGCTTGACCCCTGCTGCTAATGTAGCACCCCCCAGGAGCTCTGGAAACCTTACTCACACGCAGGAATACAACAAAACAGAAGTAATTGTTATTTGGCTGCGGTTTTCTGTAACGTGCAGGTATTTTACCAGTTGGGCTGCTCCAGTTCGAGCGATAAATCGCTATGCTCTCTAAGAGCGCGGCGGCAATTCGCCAGCGCACAATTTCCGCGCGGAGACCGGCCGGCTGATAGTGTGAGGGCACCTCAGAGGTGGGGGTGGTCCAGTTGGATCGGCCGTCTCCAGTCTCCCCCCGACCACCAGGGGGGGGGGGATGAGGAATTTAGTGGGTAGGAGAGTTCCACACACGCCGTCATTATCGCTCTAAGCGGTAAAGTGCGTCACGCATTAAACACTCCCCGTAAAAAAAGGACCTCATTACCTCTTAACATCAGTTACTCCTCAATACATCAGCTACCTGCAAATAAAAGTCCCGTCTAAATCGGTTCTCCATGCCATTTCAAAGACTAGCCGAAACAAACAGCCAGAAAAAAATGTTATCTTTGTAAATGTAACGCACATATTTTTATATTATTCATTCAAGTGTAATTAAAAGAGTTTATTTCAATATTACAAACAGACACTCCAATTTTATTTATTGGTACATATAGATTTTTCCGTACAACGTAAATAGGCACCGGTTTCAAGAAAATATCATAAATTTTTGAATAATCATATTTGCATGTTGTTTTTTTAACAGCCATTGTTTAAAAAATTGCTAAATATACGGTGACGGCTGCCTTCGTAATTATTTATTTATTTTATTTTATTTATTAGACAAACAATGGTTAACAAGAGTTGACAGTAGTCCCACAAAACTATTTACATAGTTTGTCTGTGGGATCATGAGTCTCTAACTTAAAAAATAAGAGCTTAAATTGCTAAGCTAAGTTAGCTAAAAATTATTTTTTGAGTTTTATTTTAAATATATTTTTGTTTTGCTCCCGGCGTATATCATCGGGCAAACTATTTAATAGGTTTTATAATAAATCCGCATCTTGTCGCGATGGGAGGGCTCAGTAACCCTGTGACCTGGTGCGTTGAGGCTGGCCTTGCCATCCAGCCTCCGATACCGCACAGGGTGAACCGAAGATGGATCCCGAGCTGGGCCACGGAGAGCAGGTGGCTCTCTAGTCATTTATTCAAGTATAAACAAACAGAGAAAGATGTAAGATAAAATTCACTCTATCTTTAAAATATTAAAATTTAATTCATTCGACGCGTCGTCAGTGGGTCTACTGCTGAAAAAGTTAGGGAGTTAAAACGTGGTTTTTATTGATTTATTTATTTACTAGCTGTGCCCGCGACTTCGTTCGCGTGGACTACATTCTTTCATGGTCGGTTTTACCCCTTTCTCCCCTAATATTCGAAACAAGAAGTAGTCTATATTTTAATCCAAGTTTCGAGCTATATTTGTGCCAAATTTCATATCTCTAACTTCAAAAATAAACATTTTTCCATATAAACTTTCAAAGGTGGTCTATGCTTGTGTGTATGTTCCCACAGTGGTATTACCCCCACCCCCCCCCCCCTTATTTCCATTTCCTAATAAAAAGTAGCCTATGTCCGTTCTTGAGATTCAACGTATACCTATACCAAATTTCATCAAAATCCGTTCAGCCGTTTAGGCGTGAAAGAGTAACAGACAGACAGACAGACAGAGTTACTTTCGCATTTATAATATTAGTATGGATTCATTTCGATAAGTTTAATACATGTTACATTTTTGCTGGTACTCACTAGTGTGCCTAGTGGCTAAGACTGTCCTGTGAGGAATTAATTTGCATAAATAATATTTGGTATTTTGAAAACGGTTAATTCGCATTCGAAGTAAATTGGTTGCGACTATGTTGATTAAAAATTGTTATCTGTTGCCTTATTCGACATATTTCGTGTTCAGGAGTAGACCATCAGGTTTGTACGAAAACGAACCGAATAACGAAGGTTTCGCTCGAAAATTCGGTATTAAAAACTTACTATTTCATTTGCACAAATAATATTTAGTTTTATAAAAGAAAAATGAAATTTTCACAAATTATTTGTTTCTTTTATTTGACCTCTGTGGCCGAGAGGCGAGCGGGTCAGACGTCGCGCCATCTCTGAGGTTCCGGGTTCGGGTCAATTTGGGAAACTAACTTATTTACCTATATTGTCTTGGGTCTTGGTGTTATGGTACCTTCGTTGTTTCTGATTTCTGTAACACAAGTGCTTTAGCTACATACCACAGAATCAGAGCAATGTATGTGATGTTGTTCAATATTTATTTATTTATTTATAAAACACTTAATCACATTATAAGTATGTTGGTTACGATTATGAGAAAAAAAAATGCTATAAACATATTATACAACATATTTCGTTTTTGAGAACGGACCCCAGTATCGTTATTTCCTCTTGAATAAAACATTCATTCTCGAACGAAAAATATATTCACTATTGTTATCTAAACTTAACAATAAATAAGTAAACAATGCTCGTAATGAGCAACAACATACAAGATATGTAGTAACAAAAAATACATTAAAAATCAATACAATACTAAATTAAATCTTTTTTTAATATTGGACAACATCACATAGATTGCTCTGATTCTGTGGTAAAAAGCTTAAGCAATTGTGTTACTGAAATCAGAAACAACGACGGTAACACAACACCCAGACCCAAAACAATATAGGTAAATAAGTGTATTTTACATGTAATTATAACAAGTAATTTATTACATAAACAAAACGAATAAACTTAAGATAACACTAGCTTACAAAAAATTCAAACTAAAATTAATAAAAAAATAAATAAGTTAGTTTCCCAAATTGACCCGAACCCGGAACCTCAGAGATGGCGCGACGTCTGGCCCGCTCGCCTCTCGGCCACAGAGGTCGTCTAAATAAAAGAAACAAATAATTTGTGAAAATTTCATTTTTCAATTAATAAACACTTTATTTTCTGCTCTCATCTTTAATATATCTCTAACCAGATTCTCCAATAAATTATTTATTTGTAATACTTATTTGCATGTTAACTTTTTTATATTCGTTTCAGACCAGCAACCGAAGAACAGCACGAGCTTGAATTTTTTTGCTGACCCAGTCAATCTAAGTATGTATAGATACTAATGACACGGTAATAATAAGTAGTGATGAAAGAGACTTAGTTTTTTTTATATTTTTTTATATTACACCTCAAGATTGACCCCATCCCACCTGATGTTAAGTGGAAATGAGGTCCTAGCTTAACAGCGACAAGTAGAGCATAATAAAGCTGTTACTGGACTTGTCGCCCTTTTCTTGAAGGCTTGACCCCTGCTACTAATGTAGCACCCCCCAGGAGCTCTGGAAACCTTACTCACACGCAGGAACACAACAACGCAGAAGTGATTGTTATTTGGCTGCGGTCTTCTGTAAGGTGGAGGTATTTCACCAGTCCGGCTACTCCAGTTCAAGCGATAAATCGCTATGCCCTACCTCTCTAAAAAACCTAAACTAACTTTTGAAAGCCTTGCGACTGAATTAGTCTTGTAACCCGAAAGTCATAAGACTGCAAACTGACGACTAATTTTAGTCGTAGTCTTTAACCTTATAACGTAAAAGGCTTGAAAGACTAAAAAGACTAAAAGGACTACAAACGCCTTATCGCCTTAAGTTAGCGTCTTATATAGGAAATCGAACGTTCTGATAATTCATGAGTAAAATAAAATCGGGAAACACAACATTTACGTTTTTTTTTTTCAAATTAAAGACACATTCACCGTAGGGTATAAGTCATGTTCATGTATAATACTCAGGTGTGATTCCTTTTAAAAACAACTTCAGTCGTTTTAGGCTTTTAGTTTTTTAAAAACAACTGTACTTAGTCTATTAATACAACGACTAAGTCTTATTAATAAAAATTCGAACCTTTAGTCTTCATCTTAGAGTCGAGTCCTGTAAGATGGAGGCCAGTCGTTTTAATAGGCCTTAAAATACTAAGTCTCTTTCATAGCTAAATAATAAATAAATATTGGACAACATCACATACATTGCTCTGATTCTGTGGTAAAGCACTTGTGTTACAGAAATCAGAAACAAAGACGGTATCACGACACCCAGACCCGAGACAATATAGAAAAGTTCGTTTCCCATGGTGCCCCGACCGGGGATCGAACCCGGGACCTCAGAGATGGCGCGAAGGCTTATTCAGGCACGCTTGCCTCTCGGCTATGGAGGTCGTCAAATAACATCTGAGGGAAGATTACGGCGTCTTTACTTTTATTTCGAAATTTCGTTGTAATGATGGTGTGTTCACTTCGTTTTAATGATGGGGCTGTGGGAAACATGGCTCAGCAAAAACCACAACACCGGCGGAATGACCGCTATTACGCAGTCCCGTCTGTTCCCCCGGGATTTTCGGGAAGGGATTGTAATTTGGCCCTTGAAGCCTATTTTTTATAGTACACTTCAAGATTGACCTTATCTCACTTGATGTTAAGTGGTAATGAGGTCCTAGCTTAAAGGTGACAAGTACAGCATAATAAATCTGTTACTGGACTTGTCGCCCTTACCTTAAAGGCGTGGCCCCTGCGACTAACGTAGCACCCCCCAGGAGCTCTGGAAACCTTACACACACGAAAGAACACAACTACTACCGTCTTCTCCCCCCGTGGTGGTCTGGAGGAGACTGGGGACCAGATCCAAGTAGCTTGCATCTATCTTAAACATAGTGATCTATTTGAAACATCGCCACTGCCTATACTATGTACAATTTTATGTTCACAGCGTTTGCTTTATAAAGTACTAGCTGTGCCCGCGACTTCGTTCGCGTGGACTTTACCCCTTTCTCCCCTAATATACGAAACAAATAGTAATCTATATTTTAATCCAAGTTTCGAGCTATATTTGTGCCAAATTTCATATCTCTAACTTCAAAAATAAACATTTTTCCATATAAACTTTCAAAGGTGTTGTTCCCCCCTCCCCCCCTTATTTTCTAATTAAAAGTAGCCTATGTCCGTTCTTGAGATTCAACGTATGCCTATACCAAATTTCATCAAAATCGGTTGAGAGGTTTAAGCAGGGCTGTCTGTGTGTCTGTTACAAGCGTAACAGACACACAGACAGACAGACAGAGTTACTTTCGCATTTATAATATTAGTAGGGATAGTTACTTGTTTTGACGATGATGTCTATTAATATGTATCTTTTTTTCTTTTAGAGTACATCTATATTGCAGTTGGCGTCATCGTAGCCATAATCGTTGTTGCGCAAACTGGTGTCATTTTGTACTTCAAATCTAAAGGTAACTAAAAATATGCCTACATTAAATAAGGTTATTAAGTAGGTAGTTCGTATTAACCACTAAATGTATTGTCGCGTTTTGACTCGTCAACTTAATTCAAAATAACCATTGATATTTTATTGCACAAAACATTAAAAGGAAATTTGTTTAACAGACAAGTTAAAGTGTAATTTAGGCAGTCTTATCGCTAGAAAGTAATCTGTTCCACCATAATGAGTTAAAATGAAATCAAGCATTTTTTTTGAAAAAATTAAGAGAGTGGACGAATATTTTTAACCCGCCCGCGCAGAATACGAGCGAGACCAGTCAGTTCATGACCACTTTTGATGCAACCTAACAGAAACATCGGGAAGTTTGTTAATAATAACTAAACATGTTAAGTTTTTTAAAGAAACAACAACATTTCATTAGCTCTTGCGGTTCGTGATTCAAACCCACGACCTTCACGTAACGCGCGTGCTGTTCTTTCAACTGAGCTATCCGCAAGCTATCGTAGGCGATGAATATATCTGTTATTTACTGAAGGCTTAGTGCCATCTGCCGTATAAGTATTGAACTTATGTAGTTGTCAATTCTTAGTTAGAATCGAACACCGCAGTAAGATGTTTTTTTTCTGTTTCTTAAATAAATTGAAAAAAATAACTAAAGGTTACACTTATGTATATATTTCATGTTACATTTTCCAGCTCGCAAAATGGCTAGAATGCGAAGGATATCGCATCGTGCTTCTTCAGACAACGTTGACAAAAGTAAGCTTTGTTCTATTCAAATAATAAAAAACCGGCCAAGTGCGAGTCGGACTCGCCCATGAAGGGTTCCGTAGCAGCAAGTTACATAATATATAAGATTATATTTGAGCTGATTTAATTAATGGTAAATTGCGGTTTACTATTAATGACCTCCGTAGCTGAGAGGCGAGCGTGCCGGACTTTGGCGTCGCGCCATCTCTGAGGTTCCGGGTTCGATCCCCGGTCGGGTCAATATGGGAAACGAACTTTTCTATATTATCTCGGGTCTGGGTGTTGTGGTACCTTCGTTGTTTCTGATTTCTGTAACACACACAAGTGCTTTAGCTACTTACCACAGAATCAGAGCAATGTATGTGATGTTGTCCAATATAATATAATAATAATATATATAATGACGTGTTAAAAAAAACTACTTAGATCTCGTTCGAACCAATTTTTGCTGGTTGTTTGCATAGAAATATATTTTTACACATATATTTTTTTAGTTTTATTATTATTTTATTTTTAGAGTTAGAGGGCAATTTAACCACTTTAGAAGCATCTGTCAACCAAACTATTCAGTTAAGTAACTTAAATATCAAAACCTTGTCCAATATTGTCCAATAATTTTTGAAGACCTATCCATAGATACCCCACACGTATGGGTTTGATAAAAAAAAATGAGTTTCAGTTCTAAGTATGGGGAACCCCAAAAATGTATTGTTTTTTTTTTCTATTTTCGTATGAAAGTCCTAATGCGGTTCACCGAATACATCAACATACCAAGTTTCCACAGTATAGCTCTTACAGTAACGGAAAGAAGGTGGCTGTGACACACGGACGGACAGACATGACGAATCCATAAGGGTTCCGTTTTTTGCCATTCAGCTATAGAACCCTTAAAAGATATTATAAACATCTCTAAACGCAACATTTCGCGTAATTTATGGACGCTATTTCGCTATGATGATTGATAGAGAGATTTTTTTTTATATTGCACTTCAAGATTGACCTCATCCCACCTGCTGTTAAGTGGTAATGAGGTCCTAGCTTAAGGGCAGCAAGTACAGCATAATAAATCTGTTACTGGACTTGTCGCCCTTACCTTGAAGGCTTGACCCCTGCTAATAATGTTGCACCCCCCAGGAGCGCTGGAAACCTTACTCACACGCTGGAACACAACAACACAGATATACTTTATTGCGCAAAGACTTTACAGAAATAGGTTTTGCATTTGATTGCATTTCCCTTTTCAGAGCGCTACATCACAGCTTCAGCAACGAGACCACAGAAGGGTAAAATATCAGCTTGGCTTGCGAAAAAAAACAACAAAAACGAAAGCGACATCTATGAAACTTTGGAAGAAATAAAAGGTAAGAATGATTCGGTGGTCTAGCTCTTTCTTCTTCCTTATCCATATAAATATAAATGCGAAAGTAACTCTGTCTGTTGGTCTGTCCGGCTTTTAATCCTAAACCACTGAACCGATTTTGATGAAATTTGGTATAGATATACTTTGAACTTCTAGAACGGACATAGGCTACTTTTTGTTCTGAAAAACAGGGGTAATACCGCCCTTAAAAATAAAATGTATATGGGAAAATACTAATTTTTGAACCGACTTCAAAAAAAAGGAGGACGTTCTCAATTCCACTATACTCAAATATATATATATATATATATTTTTTTTTTATGTGTCTTCTGGCATAACTCCGTGGCTTGTGAACCGATTTTAAAAATTGTTTTTTCATTGTGTAGGAGTTATACCAAGTGTGGTACCATGTCATGGAGATTGATTTCTATTGGTGAGAACTTTGCATCTTCGTTAGTTACAAGTGTCATTTAAGGTTTAATGGTGCAGACCATCAACAGTCTTTTTTTTTATATTGCACTTCTTTTTTTTTCATTTATTGACCTCATCCCACCTGATGTTAAATGGTAATTATTAGGGATTAGCTTAAGGGTGACAAGAACAGCATAATAAATCTGTTACTGGACTTGTCGCCCTTACCTTGAAGGCTTGACCCCTGCTACTAATGTAGCACCCCCCAGGAGCTCTGGAAACCTTACTCACACGCAGGAACACAACAACACAGAAGTGATTGTTATTTGGCTGCGGTCTGAATCTGAAGAGATGAAATGATGATGATTGTGTGTCCCGCTCCGCAAAGAGAGATGAAATTTTTCTGTTTCTTTATGAAATGAAATGCTTTATGTCTCAAGTGGATTTATAATAAATTCTTTTACACGTCAATTATACGGACGACCTCCGTAGCCGAGAGGCGAGCGGGCCGGACTTTGGCGTCGCGCCATCTCTGAGGTCCCGGGTTCGATCCCTGGTCGGGGCAATATGGGAAACGAACTTTTCTATATTGTCTCGGGTCGGTTGTGGTACCGTCGTTGTTTCTGATTTCTGTAACACAAGTGCTTAAGCTACTTACCGCAGATTTTTTTTTCTAGTACACTTCAAGATTGACCTCATCCCCCTGTTGTTAAGTGGTAATAAGGTCCTAGCTTAAGGGTGACAAGTACAGCATAAGAAATCTGTTACTGGACTTGTCGTCCTTACCTTGAAGGCTTGACCCCTGCTACTAATGTAGCACCACCCAGGAGCTCTGATTCAGATTCAGAGCAATTGTTGTGATGTTGTCCAATATTTATTTATTTTTAACTACTTCTGTTGAGAAGAAGCGCCGCAACAAACTCAACAGATATCCTTGTTAATGTTAAAAGTTCGCTCGTGCGGCGTAAAGCACAATAACAAATTATAAAAATCAAAGTGTACCAGGTTCTAGTACAGTCGCCGTCAGATATATTGGAGCAGACAAGGTAACCGAATACTTCAGAACATTTTAAATGTCAAAAACTTCCATACTCTACATGTTACCATTAATATCTGAACATTCATTTCTTCAGTAATATAATATGAGCACATGCTAGTCAATAATTTCTATACACACAACTTACCAATAATATCTGAACACTCATCTACACAGGTAGCTGAATGAGACACATGACGTGCGTGACACATATTGACGTTATGAGTGTTCAGATGTTATTTATTAGTTGTGTGTATAGAAGTTATTGACTAGCATCTGCTCATATATTACTGAAGTAATGAATGTTCAGATATTAATGGTAACTTGTAGTGTTCGGAACTTATTAACATTTTTAACTCTTCAGAAGTATTTAGTCACATTGTCTGCTCCAATATATCTAATGGCGACTGTACATCCAACGTTTTTAGTTCCAGTTTTCATCTAAAAATGTGATATATGTTTTTTTTTACGCACAGGTATAGGAACGCCTCCTGTGCCACCAATAGAAACTATACCTTCTCTAAGTAAGTCACAATACAATACTAATATTATAAAGCTAAAGATTTTATTTGATTGAACGCGGTAATCTCAGAAACTACTGACTCGAAGGGAAAATTGTTTTTGCATTGGATTCAAAGTCAAAGTCAATTTATTTATTAATGTAGGTTACAAGTAACACTTATGCATATTCAGAATTAACACAAATTGAAGCTACAGCCGGTTCGGAACCTAATCCAACCGAGAAGAATCCGGCAAGAAACTCAGTAATTATCCTAATCTTTACAATGTTTAGAGTTAGAGAACTTAATACTATGTGTGCGAGCGAGCAGACATTTATGTCCATATACCTATGTTTATCATTTAAATATTCATCAAGTTTATACTTAGTATCCTTTTCGCGATTCGATTAGACCATTTATGAGAAAGGAAAGCCAGTGGTTCTTAACCGGAAGTCGGCGGGCAACTGGTGGTCCTCGGTAGGATCATACATGGTCCTCAGAGGTATCATTATACGATCGCACTGAGTGCCCAATTTAAAAAGTAGCATTAAAATTTGTTACAATTTACCGTACACAATGGTAACGATCTTAAATAATTGTATACGTAAATTGAAACAAACTTTCCAACCTACATTTATATGTGGATTATTTTCCCAATCGGGGCAATATGGGAAACGAACTTTTCTATATTGTCTCGGTCTGGGTGTTGTGGTACCGTCGTTGTTTCCGATTTCTGTAACACAAGTGCTTTAGGTACTATTTACCAGAGAAACAGAGCAATGTATATGATGTTGTCCAATATTTTATTTTATTTTATAATGTTCACAGAAAGACCAGTGCCAAAAACCTCAGAGGATCCTACGGGCTCCCTAAAAAAACGAACGCAACATACTCAGGAAACGCCTCTGCAAGAACGACAAGGTAAATGTAAATACAGACAACATTGCATACATTGACCTGACTTCAAAGTAATTGGCTCAAGCACTTGTGTTATGAAAACATAGAGCCAACTGTGGTATCAAAATATAAATAAAACCGTTTAATAAAAAGAGAAACCTGGGAGAAACTGACTGACTGACTGACATATCAACGCACAGCCTAAACTGCTAAACGTAGGCACTTGAAATTTGAAAAGGACGTAGCTTAGGTACCGTAGAGGTGCACTAAGAAAGGAATTCCCGAAATTCCCACGGGAACGGGAATTAGCGGGGGAGGTAACGGGAAAAAATGTTGTATGAAAAAATCTAAACTACATTAATTAGATGCTTGAAAGACATGTATATCAAAAATATCTCTTTTTCGCTACGCGGACGAAGTCACGGGCTAAAGCTATCTCAACATATAGTTAACTACATTTATCCAGACGCAAAACAAACAACGCGAAGGTTTTATTCGTAAAGATTACCTAAATATGAATTCCACACACAACAAACTATGATATATATATTTTTTATATTGCACTTCAAGATTGACCTCATCCCACGTGATGTTAAGTGGTACTGAGGTCCTAGCTTAAGGGTGACAAGTACAGCATAATAAATCTGTTGCTGAACTTGTCGCTCTTACCTTGAAGGCTTGACCCCTGCTACTAATGTAGCACCCCCCAGGAGCTCTGGAAACCTTACTCACACGCAGGAACACAACAACACAGAAGTGATTGTTATTTGGCTGCGATCTTAAGTATACACTAGTAGTGCAATATCAGGTAATCGCACTAAACATATTTACAATTGATTTGTTGACCTTAAATATAAAAAATGCTTTTATTTGTCACTTTATAAGTTTTAGCAGGCATCAGAGCTCTCGTAAAATAATCGATTTTATTATTTTTATAGTACTATACGCCGTACTAGCGAATTTTAAATATTAGAAACAGAAATTTTTTATCGGAAGGCTAACGGTTGATACAGCAGAAAAATTTCATCGCCTACGATAACTTGCGGTTAGCTCAGTTGGTAAGAGCAGCACGCGCGATACGTGAAGGTCGTCGGTTTAATTCCCGCACCGCACTAATTTTTCTGTTTCTAATATTCTCGTAAAATATCCGAATGGCAGTAAGATATAGCAAAAGTTTTATTTCTGTGCGATAAAATAAAGAATCATGGTCGATTTTTCTTTCCGAAATAACTTTGAAGGATAATTAAGATCTGAGCACAAGTACACCTATTGAAATATCCAAATTATGAAATAAGTAACTCATGAAAAGTACACGAGAGTTAACAAATGAAGAGTACAGGAAAAAAACAAAGAATCCATACTAATATTATAAAAGTGAAAGTAGGTACCTAACTCTTGTCTGTCTGTCTGTACGCCAGGACGCCGTGTCGGTGAAATAAGGGCGTCTACTCTTGAAAACGAAATATGTCGGATCCGATGACGTTTAGTATTTTTTATTGCTCATTATCGCAACTAACAGACTTCGAATGCGAATAAAGCGTTATCAAAAAACAAAATATTATTTATACAAATCAAAAATCACGTTTTAATTCCCTAACTTTTGATCAATCTTCAAAAATGAAACATTTCGTTTGTTCGTTTCGTTTTCAAGAGTAGACGCCAAGTTTCTTCTATAGGTGCTGTGGAAACTCTGGGGTAGTCTAGTTGGATCGGCTGTACCTACAAACCCCCGACCATTCTGGGGGGAAGAGAGGAGCCGCGTAAACGGCCTTTTAGGGATAGTGGTTGGTCTGGTTGAATTTCCCATAACACCACCACTTGCCTTATTGGAGGGGGTAGTCCTGCCCTTTTTCAGGGTTTATGGAACTCCCATAAACGCCGTCACAACTGTGCATTTGCAATTTTTGTTCGCAGCCTAATACTAATTTGTGTTTCAGGTGGAAACGAGATAAATGATGAGGTGGATATCACCAGACGACCTCCACTGCCCTTACCAATAGAACAAGTTAAGAGAGGTATGACAAAAACTATGTTTCGCTTCGCTTGAATAAAATTCGAGATAACACGGTTCCCCTTTTTAGATTTCCAAAAAAACCTTCCCACCTGATGCCAATACGAAGAGAATTAGCGAAACTTCATGTATTTCTGTTCACTACAACGATGACCTCAAGTAATTCTAAGCATTAAATCACTTTTTGTACGTTTATTCAGATATTTTACAAGGTCGCCGCCTTCTTGAAATTTTAAAATAAATTAATATATAAAAATTATACCGTTTTTAAAAAATGTTAAAAAATGATTTCTTCAAATTATTTTTCTTCCAAAACTCTGTAAATATATACTTATAAAAAAATATTTTTACTAAAAAATGTTAGGATTGTGATTCCAAAGGTCGCCGCCTTCTTTATTTTTTATATAATCTATTAGATATTAAAATAATTCATTTTAAACACAAACGCCTGATTAAATTGCACTGAATTGCATAATTCTTAGATATGAAAATTTGCCGTTCAGGTGCTTCGATGTGTAGTGTTGACAGGTGACGGCAGTTAGTTGTCTGTTTTGAAAATAGTAAATAAATTGGTTTACACGCGTAGTCTTTACTATAACGGTGAAATAATGTTAGGAAAAGAAATAAATATTACCTAAGGGCTAAAATAAAAAGAGTTTATTACAACAACGCAGCTCGAATTGCGAAAATTCCATTTTGAGATTATATTTTTTGTAAAATACTTTTTTGTTGGGAGGCTGCTTAGGCTGCATTTTTAGGGTTCCGTAGTCGACTAGGAACCCTTATAGTTTCGCCATGTCTGTCTATCTGTCTGTCCGTCCGAGGATAATCTCAGAAACCGTTTGCACTAGAAAGATGAAATTTGGTACAAATATGTATATTAATCACGTCAACAAAGTGCAAAAATAAAAAAAATAAAAAAATTTTTTTAGGGTACCCGCTCTGCCGGTGATGTTGTGGTGGTTCTTAAAAATTTTCCCACAGCATTACCATTAAGGCGATGAGGTACCCCGGGGGGTTTTAGTGGGTAGGCCTGTCCTTTTTAAGGCAGGAGAGTCCCACACACGCCGTCACCTCCCTCGGGTGACGGTACGGTGCGCCAAGCATTTCCCCCCGCACAAAAAAAAAGGGTATCCCCTCTACACGTAAATTGGGGTGTGATTTTTTTTATTTCAATCCCAACATGTGATGTATCGTTGGATAGGTATTTAAAAATGAACAGGGGTTTACTAAGATAATTTTTTTATATTTTTAATATTTTGGGAAATAATCGCTGCAAAAGAAAATAAAATTGTGTCCCCCCCCCCCCCTCTAACTTTTGAACCATAAGTCCAAATCTGGAATATAGAACTGCATAAAGGCTTTCTAGGAAAATTATTTTGAACATCAGGTTCAAAATAGGGTTTAATCGTTTTTGAAATTTTTGAAAACGTATTTTTTTAACTAAAGTTGTAATTTAAGGATACTTAAGTATTGTGATGCTTTAAAAACTACGGAACCCTACACTGAGCGTGGACCGACACACTTTTGGCCGGTTTTACTTATTTACAATAGCCAAACTGATCATTTATACGTTTCTAGGCAAGTGAGAAACTCAAAAATGCAAATCGTCGACGCGCGTGCAATACCGCGTATGTAGCATTTGCCATAAAGATTAAATTTGTCTGTTATTTCATATTATTTCAATCTAAATTAGAACTTACGGGTAAATGTCATTACACGGTATTGCACGCGAGTCGACGAAATTCACATATCGGAAAATAATGAACAGAGGAAGTGCAAACACAGAGGCGGCAAATAATGTCATATATTGTCATAGGTGTATGATTGACTGCTTGGAATTGTCTAGTAAGAATTAACACACTCAGGACCTAACCCCCACTATGGAGAAAACAGAATGAAGTTTTTTATTTTTTATTTTTGCAATTTTTACAACGACATTTTGTAAGACTCACAAGAACAATAATTTCAAAGTACGTAAAGTTATTTTTCGTACGTAAGAGCTCTTGCCAAAAATTTTTTTTCGTTTTTTTCGTTTGAATGGCCTATGATACGCCTACACATTTTTTTTTGTAAATTTTGGACTTAAAATAAGACTTTTATAGCACAAAATTCGTTTATTGTAGGTAAATTAAATACCTTCATATCACATGAATAACAAAACACGCGTCTATTGAACATAACTGGGCACCGTTAATCAAATAGTTAACTTCGTTAATCGTTAATCCGTTAATAAAAAAGTTAGCTTCGTTAATCGTTAAAACGTTACATTTCTGAAGAATTAACGCAAGTTAACGTTAATCGTTAATCCGTTAAAATATAATCCAAATAGATGAATGAATGGTTATCGATTCCCACCAGGACCTGGAATCCGATTCCATGTCTTTGATTATCCGAGTCCATGGGGTTTGATCACTGCACTGCTCAGTACATTTTTTCAATTTACCTAATAGGTACTAGCTGTTACGACTACGTTCGCGTGGACTACAGGGTTTTCCATAAATATGTCGCAGTCATCTGGTTGAAACAGGTATTTGATTGAATCACTAGCGTGTTTATTAAATGACGACATTTAATTGAATGACTAGGCCGAACGTTGAATGAATAAGACTCACTGAACGTCTAACAAGTTAGCGGATTGTAACATAGCCCTTTGAACATAGCGGACGTAATCAGTCAGGTGATTGTAATTTAGTTTATTTTTTTTCCACTGCGGCGATAGTGCTCATCAAAACAAAGATGGCGTCAAACAGCTGGTACAGATAAAATCGAAAAGCACTGTGTTGATAATTTTTAGAGTGAAATTGAGATATAAAGTGATTTATTCGTAAAAAAATATTTTTTTAGCCTAATTGTCTTAAGACTTAAAATTGTTAAAACATTAAAAATCTTATTAGGGTGTGTTATGTCATGTCTTCATTTTTTTTTATCTAAATTTAGTTATCTTTTAAGTGGTGAACTTATGGTCACCTTAATCAAACATTAAAAAGTCAGCTATGTCCCATTCAACGACTATGCTAAATGACGTTCAGTCAAGAAGTTGAACGTTATATTAAACAATTTGACGAGTTGTCCTTTAGTCATTCAATTAAACGTCGTGATTCAATGAACGCGCTAGTGATCCAATCAAATAGCTGATTAAACCAGATGACTGCGACATATATATATCTATTTTCATGTTCGCTGTTAGCCCTCCCCGTCTCCCCTAATATTCAAAACCAAAGTAGTCCATATTTAAGCCAAGTTTTGAGCTATGTTTTGAATGTTGAGTTTTGTGCCAAATTTCATATCCCTAATTTAAAAAGTAATTATTTTTCCATATTAACTTTTACGGGCGGTATTACCTCTTTCCCCCTCATTTTCAAAACAAAAAGTAGCCTATATCCGTTCTAGAGGTTCAACGGTTACCTACCCATACCAAAAATCATCAAAATCTGTTCAGTGGTTTAGGCGTCAAAGCCGGACAGACTAACAGACAGACTGAGTTACTTTCTCATTTATAATATTAGTCTAGATTTTAACTTGGTAAGTATAGTGATTTTTAATTAAAGGATTTGTTGTTTATCTCATAAACATTCTGCATTAATATAATAAAACTTTGAAAATGCATTACTTCCTATTTCATCTCTTTTTCTTTACTTTAAATGTTATTACATACTTTTTCCTTCTTTTCCATACACTTTTCCATAAATCTACAATTAATTAGAACATTTTATGGTTCTTTTATAGTTTAGGCAGCGAAATAAGTAACTTTTCTGGTTGATTTTTTCCACCTTGTCTCCGAAAAACCCAAATACTTTATGAAACCAAATTTTTTCCAAAATAAAATTTAGCCTATATTACTCTTGAATAATGTCGCTTTTGAATGGTGAAAGAATTTTTAAAAACGGTCCAGTAGTTTTTGAGCCTATTCATTACAAACAAACAAAGTTTTCATCTTTATAATATTAGTCTAGATTATCCACACGCAAATGATCACTGTCAGTAATTTATGGAGCGTTCGAGTATTACGTAGCGTAATTTGGGGGGGGGAGGGGGGACTATGTAAAACGTTACGAAGCGGTCCAATAAAAACTTAAGCCAAACCGTACGGGTTCCGGAGAAACCTTCCCGATCCGACATGTTGAAATCAAATTAACAAAATGAATCTATTCGCAGCTTTCTCACTCGCACTCGCTGCCATGCAGTGAATAGTAGGCATTGGATGAACGATTAACGGACTTCCTGATTATTAACGGAAGTTAATGAGTCCGTTAACGGTTTTTAAAGTTAACTTAAAAGTTAATCCGTTACTCAAAATGTTAACTTCGTTAATTAACGATTAACGGATTAACGAGTTAATGCCCAGCTATACTATTGAATATATTTGTTTCTTTGAGTACACCAAAATAAACGTGTTAAATCAATCTGCCGCTTGTGTCTAACCTTTCCTCTGGGTAATAACTCCTTTAAAAAAAAAAGACACGATTATTCGTGTAAAAATGGAAGCTACTTTTATTAGTTATGCTTCATTGCAAACCGCAAAAATTTTAATACAGCTATCCTAATATAGAATTATTATCTTTTACTAATCTGTAGAATAACCGTGCACCGTTTTACTACACTTGTTTATGCTTCATTTATGACACGAATAAACGTGCAGTGATACATTTCTGTTAACAAGTCACAAATTTTTCACTAGAATAATAAAATTATATGTTTTTTCTTGAATACTGAGAAAATCGATAGATTTATTTTCTTAAAAAATATATGAGCTGAAATATGTTTAACCTTTAATATAATTTATACATTAAATATATCTATTCATTACGTCATTAAAGTAATGTGATTTCAAACGTTTTTATGGTTTCCTGAAAAGTTGTAGATTTTCGTTTGCACGTTTATTCGTTGGAGCCATCGATATGTTTGTATGTATGTAACGAATAAAGTACAAAATTGATAATCTATTGGTACTTACTAATATTACAAAGTAGTAAGATTTAATAAATTAATACGTACGCAATGCTGTCTCTATTGTATTATTACTACATGGCATTCGCTCGTACTAGCACCGCACACTCGTGCTGCGCTAGCACGAGCTAATGCCAAATGCGTTCAATAGATGGCGCGCGGTTCGCCGCGAAACTGGTAATGTCAATTGCTTCGTATTGGGCCTTAAGGAAATGAGTTTGTTAGATTTCAATAAGTAGAAGACTGTTTACTAATGAATTTGTATTTATTTTATCAATTACAACAATTGAACAATATACATTACTCGTAGTGTCACGGAATAGAGAGAGAAAAAAAAAGACATAGATAGTAGAAAAGGCAGAGACACACTTTTCCATAGTGTTGAGTTTAGTTTAGAAGGCGTTTAATTTTAATTAACATTTCAATAGAGTTCCTAGCTTAAGGGCGAAAAGCATAGCATAGTAAAACTGTTACTAGAGTTGTCGCCCTTACCTTGAAGGCTTGACCCCTGCTACTAATGTGGCACCCCCCAAGAGCTCTGGAAATCTTACTCACATGCAGGAACACAACAACACCGGAGTGATTGTTATTTGGCTGCGGTCTTCTGTAAGGTGGAGGTATTTCACCAGTCGGGCAGCTCCAGTTCGAGCGATAAATCGCTTTGCCCTGTCTCTCTTAATTTGTATTTAAAATCCGATGCCGATGTGGCCGTAATAGTTAAACTATATTCCCATGGCGCCATCAATAGGCATTAAGAGGTGCGGGAGGGTTTTAGTGGGTAGTCTCCGCTCTATAAAATCCCACTACTGTAAAAATCTAATCGAAAAATAATAAAATAACCCAAAACCCCCGACTTAACGTGTCTGTTCCTCAAATATATATTTAGATGTATCAATAATAATTTTAGTACATAACCTACGAATACCCGCCGGGGCTGCCATTAAACCATTTTCTAGTCACGTGAATACAATTATTGGAGAATTGTAGATGTTTGACGACGACATAAAATTTATTAATTATTTTATTGTTTACATTTAGACATGTAGAAAAGACAGCCCCCGACGGATATTTGTAGGTTATTATCACGTACCCATTACTGAAAACAGAATTGTAATCGGACATTTCGTTTTAAATATATTGCATTGTTTTGCACTAATATTGTGGCGCCCCCTAGTGAGTTACAGCCATGACACCTATCTAAGAACATGAGAACAAAACCGCATCGAAATCGGATCATTCGTTTAGAAGATATGTGGGAACATTGCTTTGCACCAACACACAAACATCTCTCACCCTAAACGCATATACCTGCTCCGTTCCTTCGTGGGTAAAAATGTTTTGAGCCCCTCGGCGGGCTGACGGAGGTCGTCAAAATACAGTCAGCATTATTAGTTCGTATACACCTCAGTCCCTTGTCACACTATACGTCCATGGGACTGAGTAAGTCAAATAGAAAGTTAGATTAATGTGACAAGGTACTGAGTTTACAAATTTAAGACGCTGACCGGTCCGGACCGGTATTTCTTTTCAGATCAAACTCCTTCCCCGAGGATGCCGCCGAAAAAGGCAGCTTCGCCACAGCCCATGGAAACAAGAGCAGGACCCTCGGGAGCCAGTTCGCTTGTCAAACCCAAACCAGGTAACCAATTGATGTGGATTGGCTGGTCAACTGGAGGTACTTTTAAATACGTGTCAAAACGAAGATTCCTTCATAGATTTTATATGAAAACTAGCCTCGCGCTGCGGCTTCGGCCGCACTATCCCCGTTTTTTCCATATTTTCCACTAATTGCCTACTTGAGAGTTTTTGAAAAAGTATTGTAAAATGTGCGCCCGTTCATTTTATATCCCAAGCAATTCGATTTATCTGGAAAAAATGTAAAACCAGAGAAAAATAAGATTTTGTGTTACACATTTAAAAAGCGCGCGAAAACGCCAAGTCACGTCACTGTTGCAATTATGACGTCAACGTTCTAGACATCGAACCGATACGCATAGGAACGACTTAATTTCGATAAACGGAACATGTTTAAACAAATTCTTAATACGGTTAGAGACACAATAATTCAATTTAATCGGTAAAATAATCATTGTTTCGTCACATTAAAATAAATAATTTTCGCCGACAGTTGTCATTTCCGAATTGCAATGGTGGTTTCCGTTTCGGTTATTTTGTTCCACAGATAAAAAAAAATAAAAATTTGTTTTGCAAAAATAAAATACTACTAATGCTTTTATTTAAAAAAATCAAAATGTAAAGTTATTACTTAACTAATAAGCTAACAAATCCAACTACTAACTACTAACGCAGCACCCCCAGGAGCTCTGAAATCCTTACTCACACGCAGGAACACAACAAATCAGAAGTGATTGTTATTTACCTGCGGTCTTCTGTAAGGTGGAGGTATTTCACCAGTCGGACTGCTCCAGTTCGAGCGATAAATCGCTATGCCCTATCTCTCTTAATTATGTTTTCATTAATTTCAGGACCCGGCCAAATCACCTTGACGAACGAATTGGAAAACAAATTGAAAATGAGAAAAGGTATTGAACAAGATAATTATTAACGCGCCAGACAACATATACATGCATATATACATATATAACCCCATTCGCTTTGATGTTATAACATTAAAGTTAAAAATTTGATGCGCATCCATTTGTATCCTCTCTTGTTTACCATCAGGCTGGGAGGAGTCAATATACTGTGTTATAAATTTTAAGACTTTCGCGTTCCATTTTAAACATTTAAAATAATTTAACGAGTCAAAACGCGACACCATTTTTATTTAGTAGTTAATACGAACTACTTACTACTTTCAAAGGTGGTACCCCCTACCACCTTTGAAAGTTTATATGGAAAAATGTTTATTTTTAAAGTTAGAGATAGAAATTTGGCACAAATATAGCTCGAAACTTGGATTAAAATATAGACTACTTTTTGTTTCGAATATTAGGGGAGAATGGGGTAAAACCGACCATGAAAGGATGTAGTCCACGCGAACGAAGTCGCGGGCACAGCTAGTTAGCAATAAGCTTAGCTTTCATTTGTAAAACAAAACTACTAAGTTTCTTGCCGGTATCTTCTCTTTAGTTATAATAGGTTCCGAACCGCAGGTAGCTTCATTTGCTTTTTATAGAGACTATTATTACTGATGTAATCTATGTGAATAAAAAAGATTGAGTTTGAATATTGTGGGAGTTGTGTTAAAACATGCAATCCATAATTTTGTGGCGGCGGCCATCTTGGACCGATTTTTATCAAACATAGCTAAGAATAGGAAGGTACTCCTACTTACTTATCTTAAAAAAAAATCAAAATCGGTACATTTGGTCTGGAGCTGCGATGCCATAGACAGATAGATAGATAGATAGATACACTTTATTGCACAGAAAAATTTACAGAAATTGGCTTTACAGACATAATTAAGTACAATTTAGGCGGTCTTATTGCTAGAAAGCAATCTCTTCCAGACAACCTTTAGGTAGAGGAAAAAGTAGATATCGAGAAACGGGTGCGCCCATGCAAAATATTTATTGAGGAAAACAAAAATAAATAAATAACCGGAAATATAAATAACAAAATATGATAAATACATAAAAAAATACATACATAAATAAATATCAATAAATATATACAAATCCATAAAGTATTTACGGTTTAAACAAACATATAGAATAAACAAATGAAATCAGATTAAATACCAACAAAAGCTTAGCTTTATTTTAACACTTTTATAAAGAAGTTCGCGTTTAGTTAAGAGAAAGAAATAAAGATTTTACTCTTGATTTGAAAATTGGAAGATAGGTATTACACATAGAGTTATAAATACTAGACTTCTAGAATCGACCCGGCTAAAGGAGTTAGGTACTTTGAATTGGTGGCGAGTCACAATAGATAATAGGTCGCAGTTACCACAGTTCACTAGAACTGCACAGCCCCAAGTACCTTAATAATAATAATATAACACCCCGTCGTTTTTGCGTCGGGGGTTAAAAAATGCCCAGAGGTAATTTTGTCCCCTAAGCCAGAACTTCTTGATGAACACATGACATGACTTCGCAGATTCCACAGCACAGGCAACGAAGCTATCACCGCCAAGTCCGCCGAAGAAACCGAACCAGAGGAACATGTCTGCTTTCAAACGAGTCTCGTTAAGCATGAGAAATACTCCTAAAACAGGTAAAGTGTCCACTGGTGCAAATACTATGTCTAGCTAGCATACCGGCACGGGTCGAATGTACACTATATGCAGGGCCGGCCAGGGCGCTCGGACTTGAATGGGCGCTAGAAAGCTGACCCAGATGTATTCTCCTAAATCGATGTATTGGTATACGCTTTTACAGGGGCGCTGGTGGAAATTCGCCCAGGGCGCCAGTAATGCTAGAACCGGCACTGACTATATGGGGCAATGTTAATAATTTTTAATTGTTTAGCTTTTCTACAATCCCAATGGATCATTGCGGATGTATTTATAAATTTCATCGTTAATTTAGAGTTTTTGATTTGACTAAATTTAGTTTAAGTTTGACATCGAGTTAGAACAATGAAGATCACATTATATTAGGGGAGATGTATAAAATGGGGATCACCTAAGCAATAATTGAAATAAAACCATGTTTATTAATAAAACGTTTATTACTTTGGCCTGGCGCATACTTTGGTTAGAGTATTAATTAAGATCACTTTAAATCACATATAGTATAAATACATTTTTGATCACCATTGTCAACACAGGTTTGCAATGGAGACAATATAGGGAACGAACTTTTCTACATATGTGAGACAAGTGCTTAAGCTACTTACCACAGAATCAGCGTAATGTATGTGATGTGGGTGGTCTAATATTAATATTTATTTAAAGAAGTGTTTTATTACTAGAAAATAAAATAATGTTATGGACACAAGCGCTCCGTATGCCGAAATCTTGTCGACTACATTCTAATACGAAACGAATACTGTTATTTTTCAGATTCTGAAAATGACTTCTCATCAAATCCTCACAGAAATTTCCAACTACCGAAAAATCCGAGCCCTATGCCAACCGGAAAATCAGGTCAGTAGCATGTCAGTGGTGTTTTCCTGTCTTTAGTCAAAGTCAAATATTTCTTTATTCAAGTATGTTACATATAACATTATATATCTAACACTTTTGAATCGTCATTGAATTTAATGCGAAGTTAAGTGGCTCTACTTTGGCAACGGTCGCGCTCAAATCATTCATCAATCATATCTTACGAAATGATTTATCATTATATAGTGTTATAAATTTAAATAATACTGTGCAGATGGTTTATGTGAAGTTTGCACAGAACCAGTCGAGCGGTTCTTCATTTTTGTAATAAATAATTATGCGTTTATTGCTCGAAGACTAACTTCAGGCGTACGCAGTCGCTGGCGACCGCTAGTCATATATGTATATACCTAGTTGATTTACTGTTAACAATTTTATTTTATTTTTATATTACACTTCAAGATTGACCTCATCCCACCTGATGTTAAGTAGTAATGAGGTCCTAGCTTAAGGGCGACATGTACAGCATAATAAAGCTGTTACTGGACTTGTTGCCCTTACCTTGAAGGCTTGACCCCTGCTACTAATGTATCACCCCTCCAAGAGCCCTGGAAACCTTACTCACACACAACAACACAGAAGTGATTGTGATTTGGCTGCGGTCTACTGTAAGGTGGAGGTATTTCACCTGTCGGGCTGCTCCAGTTCGAGCGACAAATCACTATGCCTACCTCTCTTAAAAACACAAATGCTGGAGAACCAAAATAAACAAATAAATAAATACCTACCTACAATTTTCGTTAAATGAAAAGTTTTCAAGAGAGTACTTGCTAATATTTTTTATTTCTATTTACTAATTTAAAATTCTTTTTTTTTATATTACATTTATATACATTTATTGCACAAACAAGTACAATAGGCGGACTTAATGGTAGAGGCATTCTCTATCAGTCAACCCTTGGGTCATGCAGTGAGTTTGTATATGGGTGCAGTAATAGTGAGGAAGTGCGTAATAACTTACTACAGATTAAGCTAAAACTGTTATTCACAAACTGTTATATATGTCTTAAGTAGTCACATCATAATTTTTCCCATTTCAGCTGTTTTACTGGGACTGATCCCACCACCGCCCAAACCTGCCAAACCGCCAATGATGCCGCCCGTATTAGCCAAGACTCCACCAACTCTGGCCAAGTCCAAGCTAACATTGGCCGCGGTCCCGCCAACGTTTGCCAAGCCGCCGACAGGATTGGCCATGACACCTCCGTCAGTCAGATCAGTGGCTGTTTTGCCAAGACCATCGCCTCTATCAAGGCCTTCACCAGTGCAGTCCAGGCCGTCTCCAGTTCTACCCAGGCCGTCTCCAGTTCTGCCCAGGCCGCAGCCAACTTTGCCCCAGCAAAGCTTGGCTAATGCACTGCGAGCGAGGACTAAACCACCTGCACAAGTCCCCGTGGAGGCCCTTCATCAACGTAAGTAGATATCTTAATTCATGCCCTCTTCTAAAATTTGATGCCCTGTATGTAACATCATAAATTTTAATTTATTTGGTCAAGCATATTAAATAATAGCAGTTTAACTGAGACATATTAGAAAATGGGTCTATTTAAACGAGCATTAATAAAAATACCATCCAAACCTAACCTAAATTTAGCCACAAATTTAATAAGCGAGCCACTTGGGCTTTATTCAGTATTTCTGTCGCCCAAATTAATAAAACGTTGCCTGTAAATTATGTCGCTTATAAAATTGCTTTGTTTACCAATGAGTCAGAATTTGAAATGGTACCTAATCAATAATATGTGTGACGACTTTAAATTTCAGCATTTCCACTTCCTCCGGGGCCGATGCACTTCAAACCACCTTTGCCATCTCCAGACAATGATACAACTGTAGGTAAGTTCACATAATGAACGTACAGAAGGAGAAAGAATAAAAGCAGTATCTTTGTTCCGAAAACCACAACACACAGTGTCTCATCTCAACTATAAGGTGGAACTGGTTATGCTCAATGGCGGCGTAAGGCCCCCCCCCCCCTTGCCCAAGCACCAAGGATAGCCCCCTCAAATCAAATATTTCTTTATTCAAGTAGGTTATATCTTTTGAATCTTCCTTGAATACAAAGCTAAATGATTCTACAGCCAGTTCGGAACCTATATCTACCGAGAAGACACGGTAAGAAACTCAGTAGTGTAGTTACAGTAGCATTATCTAACTTATTGCTATGTGTAGACCACTTTGAACCAAGTCATATAGATTTGTTTTGATTAGTGAAGAAACATTAAGTATTTATTTTCGTGAGGTAAGCTGGAGCAGACCAGTCCCCAAAGGTGGCACCGATATTGAAGGGAATGTAACGACCTGTCACTTAGCGTCACCACCCCGCAATAAAGTGATAACGGAATGAGAGTTTAGTTGCGCAAAAGAAGGGGTGGTAGCCATTGCCGGTTATGCTGTGTAGGTATTCTGTTCCCATGGCATCACCATTAAGGCGATGAGGTCCACTGGGGTGTTTTAGTGGGTATTCTTGCCCTTATTACTATTTGGCAGGGAGTCCCACACACGCCGTCACCTCCCTCGGGTGACGGTACGGTGCGTCACACACTCAAAAAAAAGGGTGGTAACCACTGCATGGTGTATTATGGATAAGGTCTACAATGAGCCAAACGGGACTTATCAATGTAGCGTCAGCATTTGTACAGTAGCTCACAGCTTACGCACATTTTATATGCGTAATAATTAGTATTTATAGTACAATAGCTGTGCCCGATTGCCGACTTCGTTCGCGTGGACTACATCCTTTTATGGTCGGTTTTACCCCTTTCTCCCCTAATATTCGAAACAAAAAGTAGTCTATATTTTAATCCAAGTTTCGAGCTATATTTGTGCCAAATTTCATATCTCTAACTTCAAAAATAAACATTTTTCCATATAAACTTCCAAAGGTGGTATTACCCCCCTCCCCCCTTTATTTTCTAATAAAAAGTAGCCTATGTCCGTTCTTGAGATTCAACGTATACCTATACCAAATTTCATCAAAATCGGTTGAGAGGTTTAAGCAGAAAAGCGTAACAGACACACAGACACACAGACAGACAGACAGACAGACAGAGTTACTTTCGCATTTATAATATTAGTAGGGATTACAGTACAACTTTAAGAGAGGTAGGTAGAGCACAGCGATTTATCGCTCGAACTAGACCAGGCCGACTGGTGAAATACCTCCACCTTACAGAAGACCGCAGCCAAATAACAATCACTTCGGTGTTGTTGTGTTCCTGCGTGGGAGTAAGATTTCCAGAGCTCCTGGGGGGTGCTACATTAGTAGGAGGGCTAGACTTCAAGGTAAGGGCGACAAGTCCAGTAACAGCTTTATTATGCTGTACATGTCACCCTTAAGCTAGGACCTCATTACCACTTAACATCAGGTGGGATGACGTCAATCTTGAAGTGCGATATAAAAAAAAAACACAAGTACAGTACATAAATCTCGCTCTTGTTATTTACACTTCATACTTACTCTTCTCCCAAAACAGTTTTTAAACGCAATTAAAGATTTATAAAACTATTTCATTTTCAGAGCAAGTGTACGAAGAATTCAACGAAAGATTAAACGAGCATGAGGAACAAATATACAACTCTGATGAAGAATGGACCTACGAACCGCTCGAGAAATTTAACATCTACTCTGCTTAGACTTAAAGTCAAACTTCCTCTTAGGAATATTAGTGACAGCGCCACGGGTAGGTAGGTATATCTAAAATGAAGATAAGCCAAGGAATCAATAGATGATTCTTAGAAATCAATAGTTTGGTTGAAGCAATATGTTACGATTTTTGTTGCGTTATAGGTTTTCGCCATCTTTTAACGCAAGATTTTTTGACGTAGGAAGTTGTTGGTAATTGCAATCAAAAAGATTTATTTTTCTTTTCAAACTGTAGTGTCAATATGGATCTTTCACACACATAGAGTCTGGGTACCGTCGTTGGTTTTAATGTCTATAAGTACTTTGGCTGCTTGCAGAATCAGAGCAATGTATGTGTTTAAGCCAGATTGGCAGGTGTATTTTTGCAGAATTGGTTAACCAACTTAACTTAACCGTTAAGTCATACATGAAAGAAATGTACACTCGCCGTCAGATATATCGGAGCAGACAAAGTGACCGAATACTACTGAACAGTTAAAATGTCAAAAAATTCCATACACCACAAGTTACCATTAATATCTGAACATTCATTACTTCAATAATATCTGAGCAGATGCCAATAACATCTGAACACTCATAACGTCAATATGTGTCACGCACGTCATGTGTCTCATTTAGCTACCTGTATAGATGAGTGTTCAGATATTATTGGTAAGTTGTGTGTATAGATATTATTGACTAGCATCTGCTCAGATATTATTGAAGTAATGAATGTTCAGATATTAATGGTAACTTGTGGTGTATTGAACTTTTTGACATTTTAATGGTTCAGAAGTATTCGGTCACTTTGTCTGCTCCTGACGGCGACGGTACTATTAGGTATATACCTTTAATGTAATTCAATGTGACTCGATGAAACGGAAATAATTATATAAATTAAATAATAAAGTAAATAATAATGTAAGTAAGTATTCTATGAATATTTCAAGCGTCTATCTGTTGCCGTTATCATCGAACAAAAAATGGCTAAAAATTACGTTTGTTGCATAGAAGAGCCCCCCTAGAATATTTATATTATTTTATTTTTAGCATTTGTTGTTATGGCGGCAACAGAAATACTTAATCTGTGTAAATTTCATCTTTCTAGCTAACACGGTTCTTAAGATACAGCCTGGTGACAGACAGACAGCGAAGTCTTAGTAAATTGTTCCCTTTTTAATCTTTATGTACGGAACATGGACTTAGTATAGTAAACATTAGGTCCATGGTACGGAAACCTTAAAATGACACTTAACAAGCAAATTGTGAACACATCTATACGCAACATGTCCGTACTCTTCGCCGGTCGATCGCTGACTGACGCTCTGTCAGTGTTGCCAGACCTATGGATGTATTTATGTCACCGTAAGATTGTAAAAATCGTTAGATTACAATGTATCTCGCGAGATTGTAAACTGTCGACAGATTGTGAACCGTAACATTATGATTGCAATTTAACGCATTATTTTTCGCTGTATTGTAATCTATCGATAGGAATCGGTCAAATTGTAAACTGACGTAGAACGAAATGCATTTCGCCCGCTGATTGGTTGAGAGTTATGTGCCCCCCGCCGCCCCGTCATTCGCCATATTTGTTTGTTATTTCGTTTGTTGTTTTTATACAATTAATTTATGGTATGTTTAAAGGACTAAACATTTTTTTATAAAAGTTTCTTAATATTTTCCAATTTTAATTTGTAGTAAAAGACAAAATAATTGTTTCATTTTATTGTAATTTTAAATTATAATTTTGAGTGTTTGAAGAATAAATATGTCGGTACAATTATTTCTCAACGTATGTCAGGATTATTGATTACCTAGAAAATAGTAAATAAATACTTGAAGATTTTTTGAAGTGCATTTATTTTATATAAACGACATCTCTATTTCTTTAAATAAAAGAAATGATTTGAATTGAATTTCATTCCTAACTTTACGCGGACATAAAAAGGCTGGTCGTGATTGGTCGCTCATACAATAAACCGACCAATCAGGAAGAGCTTTCGGACAGTTGACAGTTTGACGCCTAACAGATTGTAATTTAACGGTTTCACTTCGATAGATTACAATAAAGCGAAAAATAATCCGTTAAATTGCAATCCCCAGTTACGGTTCACAATCTGTCGACAGTTTACAATCTCGCGAGGTAGATTGTAATCTAACGATTTTTACAATCTTACGGTGACATTTATATCTGTGGACATTTGATTGATTGTACGGTCAACAGCACGTTAAGGTAAACATTTGTAGTTCGGTATTAAACCTTATGCAGACCGCATAAGAGCGGTGTATTCAAAGTGTAGTCTGAAGTGCGTTTGTCCATACAAAAATTCTCGGTAAAAGTAAAAATTCATCGCCTACTACTTAGAGGGGGAGATAAAATGTTTCTGTTGCTTTAATATAGGTACTTAAGTTTACTAGAGTGCATCACGCCACTAATAGATAAAAATCTCATTAAATTTTAGAATAACTGTAAATATGTAGGATTAATTGCGACTAACGCCCGCCCGCGTGACAAATTACTTCGAAATAAAAAGTATCTTAAGTGCTTTTCGAGGTTTCAAACTACACTTTCATCTATTTCATCTAGATCCGTTCAGCCATTCTGGGGTGATTTAGGAACAAACATAAATCTATCATAATTATTTAAATATCAAAATTTTTGCTTTTATTAGCAGTAAGGTCATTTGCATGGTTTTAAGGTACTACACGCGGACAGAGCAGCGGAACTGAACTAGTTAATATTTATTTAAACTTACCTATGTCTGAATAAGCAGAATTTGCGTAGTCAATTTACTGTAAATCATTGTAATAAATGAATTCTATATTAAAAGTGTGTTGCTTTTATTTTCAGTTATTTATTTGGGAGCGTTGCTACTCCAATTTTTTTCCCTGAAATAAAGCAAACGGAATCGCGGGGAATGATTAGTGATCAATTTGTTAAATTTTTTAAGTTGGCAAGCAACCATGCTAATAAAAATTTATTTTAGTAATATATCACCATTTTTGAATAGTTTTACCACAATTGGTATTTAAGTGTAGATAACTATATATCTCCATATTTATAGTAAAACTAGCTGTACCGGCGACTTCGTTCGCGTGGACTACATCCTTTCATGGTCGGTTTTACCCCTATCTCCCCTAATATTCAAAACAAAAAGTAGTCTATATTTTAATAGAGCTATATTTGTGCCAACTTTCATATCTCTAACTTAAAAAATAAACATTTTCCCATATAAACTTTCAAAGGTGGCATTACCCTCCCCCCCCCCCCCCTTTACTTTCTCTAGTGAGAAATTAATCTAAATTGTACAATTTTACTTCTATGTAAAACCAATATTATGTAAATATTTTGAGAAATCACTATATATATATTTGGTACCATTATATGCGTCATTTCCCAGTATAAGGCTAATTAATACGCAACATTTTCAACTGATAATTATAAGTCAATAAAAGTATAAGGTAAATAAAATACTTAACATCATTCGGCTTCAAAATATTTATTTAACAATTGTTTAAATATAAAATACATCGACTATTTACAAAACTAATTAGTAAATAACAATTAAGGATGTCCTTTGAATAATTGTAGCCTTTGAATGTCAAGTGTTGCTAATGTGGCGTAAAGTTAACAATATCCTATTAAGATCAACCTTTTATCTATAATAACAAATAAAATCGAGTGTCTGTTTGTAATATTAATAATAAACGTTTGACACGTGCAGCGACAATGCAGCTTTTACCACTTACTCGGCCGCGACCCGGTACCGGGCCGCAATAATACCTAGTATTTATCCCTGTTACAAAAATAATACCTAATATTGAAGGTCGCAACACAAATATTCCATAATTAGCCCGAGTTTAAAAGTAGTTCATAAAGGTATAGCCTATATTTTAGAAACAAACCTAGTATCAAGGATTGATACTAGGTCTGTTTCAAAAATAATACCTATTACCTAATTATCGCAAATATACTATACGCAGCTTGAGTTTTAAAAGGGGTTTTAAAGGTATATTTTATATTTGGGAGACACACCTAGTAACATATTCTTGTTATAAACGGAATACCTATTATAGAGCAATCGCAAATGTTAATAAGCTTGGTATGAAGCTTAGTTTAAAAGTGGTTCTCAAAGGCATAGACGACCCCCGTAGCCGAGAGGCGAGCGGGCCAGACTTTGGCGTCGCGCCATCTCTGAGGTCCCGGGTTCGATCCCCGGTTCGAACGAGCGAACTGTTCCATATTGTCTCAGGTCTGGGTGTTGTGGTACCGTCGTTGTTTCTGGTTTCCGTAACACAAGTGCTTAAGCTACTTACCACAGAATCAGAGCAATGTATGTGATGTTGTCCAATGGGCTATATTTAGGAAACACACCTAGTTTCATTCCTTGTTTCGAAAATAATACCTAGTATTTAGATACTAGGTACGATATCAGGTGAAAATATTTAGATAGTATGCGCCATCAGATTGCAAATTGTTTCGCAAAGACATAAACTAAATTTGGAAAACGATCCGACATTAAAGTCTACTTCATATCATCCTCAGTCAAGGGTATCGTCTTGGTGTCCTGAATTATTTCATCGATCCTGTGAAGGTCTTTCAGTGAGACCTCACCGGTCCCTCGGTCCATGGGCTTGGGCTGCGAGGGATCTGGCTTCCAGCCGAGGAAGTTAATAATCTGGAACGTGGCTGGGACCCCACGAGTATCGCGGTCTGGGATTTCCTGGAATGAAGATGTGAAATCAGATTAAGAGAGGTAGGGCATAGCGATTTATCGCTGGAGCAGCCCGACTGGTGAAACACCTCCACCTTACAGAAGACCGCAGTCAAATAACAATCACTTCGGTGTTGTTGTGTTCCTGCGTGTGAATAAGGTTTCCAGAGCTCCTAGAGGGTTCTACATTAGTAGCAGGGGTCAAGCCTTCAATGTAAGGGCGATAAGTCCAGTAACAGCTTTATTATGCTGTACTTGTCGCTCATAAGCTAGGACCTCATTGCCACTTAACATCAGGTGGGATGAGGTAAATCTTTAATTTAAAAAAAGACCAATATGGGGTGGTCTGATTAGGAATACCTCTTTTTGTATAATATGTGAATAAAAATTTGTTTGTGTGATTAGCGATATTACTATTGGTTAAAGACAAAAGATCGTTTTCTATTCATAGTTCAATATTTCAGCGAGAAGTGGTCGTGTGTACTTTTCGCCCTTAAGCTAGGACCTCATTACCATTTAACATCAGGTGGGATGAGGTCAATCTTGAAGAGTAATACCTATAAAAATATTTTTGTATTGAACTTTCTAAAAAAGCAAATTAAAACTGAAAAACAAGTTTGCCGATACATAATAAAGTTGATGTTGCAAAAAAAATTTTTGACCATGAAATCTCAAAATAAGAATCGTAATTTAAACATTCCAGTACGACCATTCTCAAGGAAAATACAGTAAGTTAAAAAACGTCAAAAAAATTTTTTTTTCTATCATTCCATTTTTTCCTCTATATTATCTCTGAATATAAGTAACTCACTTTAGCATACATCTCATCGTATATCGCGGCTGCTGCGAACTGTACATCCCTGCTCAGCCGCAGCGGACGCGAGTGGGCGGCGTTACCCTCACCCAGCGCCCGGACGTCCGACATTACGTGCCAAGCGGACGGGTACCAGATAGATATAGAGTCCACGTCCACCGTTTGAAGAGTAAAGCCGCTTCTACGAAGAATTAATAAGATATATATATATATTGATAAGAACACAATCGGTCCTTAAACGAAGGCGGGCACTAGTTCCTACATCCCCCTCCCTAGTTCGAAAGAAATGTCATTTAGGGAGCGTTTAAGTATTACGTAACACAATTTATAAAGATTCTTTACACTACAATTTGATTTACATGAACAGGTTATGGCGACCTCCATAGACGACAGGCGAGCAGGCCGAACTTTGGCATCGCGCCATCTCTGAGGTTCCGGATTCGATCCCCGGTAGAGTCAATATGGGAAACGAACTTTTCTATGTCTCGGGTCGGGGTGTAGTCGTTCTCTGATTTCTGTAGCACAATTTAGCTACTTACCACAGAGTCAGAGCAATGTATGTGTTGTCGAATATTTATTTATTTATAAGATTCTCTTAGTTCAAGGTTTTTAACATAAACTACCTACTTACGCGTTCAAAAGCCCCCCTATATCCCTGATCCTAGTAAAGGGGGATATGTGTGTGAACATGCCGCCAAGACGCTCCATCTCAGCCAGTTGCAGCGACTGCCGCAACTCCATCAGGGTATCACCACCAAACACAGTGGCCATGAACACCTAAAGACAAAGTTTGGCTTACAATTAGCTCCCTTTTCTTATTAATAGACACCGGATTATATGCAACATAAAACGTTTGTCATATGCATGAAAAATGCTTAAAATATGCAGGAAAATTGGCAAAATATGCATTAAAAATGCTTAAAATATATGCACAAAAATTGGCAAAATATGCATTAAAATACCTAAAATATGCACGAAAATTGTCAGAATGTGCGAAATTCAATGATAGATTTTAGTTACACCCAAAAGAAATAGTAAGTTTTAACTATAAAATCAGTAATACAATACAATTAATACAATGAAATTTTTTTTTATAGGAGATTTTTTTTATTAGGCATGTTTATAGGCAGGGCCGGATTTAAATTTGTGCCGCCCTGGGGCACTGACGAAAATGCCGCCCCATGACTGAAATTTCTATAGAATTTTTTTTTCTAATTTTGCCGCCCTAGAAAATTTGTCACCCTGGGCACTAGCCCCGAGTGTCCCTAGTGTAAATCCACCACTGTTTATAGGGATTTGGTGTCGCGCCATCTCTGAGGTCCCGGGTTCGATCCCCGGTCGGGTCAACATAGGAAACCAACATTTATTGTGGTGACCGTCGTTGTTTCTTAATTCTGTAACACAAGTACTTAAGCAACTTACAACAGAATCAGAGTACCGTATGTGATGTCGTTCAATATTTATTTATTTTATGTATAACAGTAAAAAAAAATCTAGTTACCCCATCAGGCTTCAAACACTTCATGATCTTGTCAAAGCAACCAGGTAAGTCATTGACCCAGTGTAACGCCAATGAAGAAACCAAAAGGTCCACACTGTCATCTGGAAACTAAAACATATAAAAAATTTATTCTCAGCTCAAGTGTTTGGTAAATAAAACACTTGCAAGCGTCACCATTTTAGTAGTTAGCTGAGTGTCTCACTCGTGACCATTCTTGGTGCAACCTAAACGAAACGTAAACGTAATTTACTGCTCGTAAGTATTATTAACTACTAAATAAAAGTGGTGTCGCGTTTTGACAGTTAAATTATTTTAAATATTTAAAATGGAACACGAAAGTAAAGTTCATAAAATATAATAAGTAGATAATGATTAAAGTTACAATATACTCACGTTAATATTCTCCTCATCCATGACAATCTTTTCAAATTGAACTCCATCTCCAACTATTGCCTTATCCAAATGCGTCTGTGATGTATCACACAATGTCACCTTCTCCACGCTATCCGGAAGGAAGTGACGAGACACATAGCCTCTAGCTGCACCTGAAATTGAAATACTACAATAAAGAATTTATTACTCATCTATGGATTCACATTTGTTTATTTTATTACTAGCGGTCCCTGCAAACTTCGTTTCGCCTTAGAGGATTTTCCCGCTTTTCTGTTGAATTTTTTCCTGAATTTTCTTTGCAATAAACCTGACGGAGCCCGAGACCTTTCCAACGAATGCAAAACCGTGGAAATCGGTTGTTGCGTTCTGGAGTTATAGCGTCAGGAAGCCGACTTATTTTTATATAGTAGATTTGTTATTCACAATACAAACACCTGCAATTTGTATTGCATATTTGTATAGTGACAACAGTTCGAAAAGGATGCCAAATGTTAAGCTACACATCCTGCGGTCCATTGAATGAATGGGTAACAATTTTGACTGAATTCAGCAACATTTATCAAATGCATTTCTATGCTTTGCTACCCTAAATGATAGGCCCTAGGTAATGGAATTAATATGATGATAAATTAGCTCTTTATAGGCTGCTTATTTGAAAATAATAATAAATTTATTACCTACCACAAAATATACATAGAACTTGTTTAAGTTCTTTGAAGTCTACATTACTTCTTGCCGGGATCTTCTCTGTAAGTTATAGGTTCCGAACCGGAGGTAGCGTAATTTGCATTATATAGACGTTTCATAAATATTACTGGTGTAATTTACATGAATAAAAGAATATTGAATTTGAATTTGAATTTGACTGGTTTTTATTTCAATTGACTCCTAGCATACTCTTCACTAAGTTCGGTTTAAAGAATTTTATTTCTCAAAAAGAACATTTTACATAGTTCACTAAATAAGTTGAACATGTATAACCAAAACCTTGTCAAGCTAACATTTTTCAATAATGCAATTTAGAATAATTCGGGCTGGATAAAAAACATAACAAGTTTTGACAAAATATGTTGTTGGTCTAAGCTGGTAAGTGAAGGTGTTATGGTAAAAAGAAGATGACTGTTATACCAATGTCTGATTACCAATTAGTTACTTCATCTTCATTAAATAATATAGATACAAACCAAGTTCCACAGCATTTTTGAAAGTCCTTTTGATGTCAAACACTCTGTCTGCTGTCCGCCAACCAACTTCCTCTTTAATGTGCTCAACTTGGTGATAATCAGGTCTTTGGGCTGACCGCTCCCTCTGCAAAGCTTTTGCGTTTCTATCAAATATATTCATAGTCCTATACACAGAGCTAGCGGTCTTTGTTTTCGTAGATTTAGTTCGGGAAAAATTATCGCCATTACATAAACATTTACAGTCTTTTTTAAGGGTTTTTAAGAGGCAAGCCCTCATCGAGTTACGGAATGATACCGTCTGTAACATTTTAAAAACAAATGCAGTCAAAACATGACGTATTTAACGTAAAATAATAGTTCTATTGATCAATTTATCAAGTTCATCAACTTTTCAACATTTAAGGTTATGTTTTGGCAGTTTACTTTTTTTTTTAACCTGTGCTAGTCAATAATAATTTTATATTAATGCAAAATATAGTACTAATACAAAAAAAACTAACGCGAACTAACAAAGTGTCACCCACATTTTGATTTCCGATCAGAATCGAGAAACTTCAAAAGTCGGCAAAATTTGTGAATTCTTGTTTTGGAAGTCGATTTGTTTTTAATAAAGTTCTAATTTATTTGACGAATATATAGGTCGTTACTTCGCAGCTAACGTTTTACTTAATTTATCTTGCGCTCTTGCTTATTAAGGTAATTTTTATGTAACCATCATAACCTGTACAAACAACCTTTAATGATTATAACTTTGAAGATAAAAACGCTGTATGATGGTGCTCAGTTCTTGAACCAATAAATTACATGTTTATAATATCACAAAAATATTTATTTAGCTAAATCAAAAAGGGTAGGATAATCATAGACCGTGTCAACCGAAGATCACAAATAGTAGTCTTATTAATCACAATCATATCTTTATATTTTAGATGTGGCCATTAATACTTCAATTTCTTCGGTCTAATGCTGCTTACATCACACTACCAGTGGCAGGGGTTGTTGGTGTAATAGGATATAATCTTGAAAGCCTTCTCTCCGATAGGTACACACCATACAACAGTGAGTATTAATACCTATTAGAACTTTATTTGGAAGGAAATAAGGTAACATCACGTGTTATCCCACATTGTTGAGAGACAAAAATTCGGGTCTTTCAAATGCAAGCTATCTAAATAAGATGTATCCAATAGAAAAAACTATGTTACATTGCACATACCACCTTGCTACATTAATGTATAACATCCTGTTTTATGAGCTTCCAGTGAGATTTCTGAATATATAATTAACATACAATTTTAATCATCAGACTTCTGAGATGCAATCCAAATAGTAACAAAAAAAAGTTAAGTTTAATAACCGCTGCACTGTGATTGGTATCACAGTCAACCAGTACACATACAAAAGTTTGTATCTAATGAATTTCAACTGAGTTATTATTTTATTGTAATACACACTGAGAATCGTCAATATTTGCAACCATATAGATGCATTCAATTTGCAATGCTATTTAAAGTAGCAATGCAAATAAAATAATGCAGTACATAAGCAAATTTTTCAATTAAAACAATCATTTTTAAAAACAATATATTTATTCAAACAATAAATTTATTAGAAAATAATACATATGGGTCGTTCTTCTTTTTTACCGACAATAAGTTGTCCCCATTAACACGAATGTATAATTATAAAAACAAATATATGAGTACTTCAAACTATTGAAATATTCCTAATGTATGATAGATTAGGAATTATGTTATCATGTCGTAGGTACTTCTCTTAATTATTTAACTTAAGAAAAAAGTTACATCGCGTGACGGAGGTGTAAGTGGTACTATTTTTGAAGACCGTGACGGAGTTGTACATTTTGATCGATATTGTTTGCTTATAAATTAATTTGACATCATAAGATAGACCATCTGAAAAATGATTCCTCACACAACAATTTAGGCAGTATTACCAATGATTACTAATATGATATGTACATTTTAAATATTGATTTATCAGTCATGTCCATTGTCGGTAAAAAAGAAGAACGACCCATATATTTTTTTAAAACAATTTGTTTTTAAAAGTAATCAATTCCTTGGAAACAATAAATTTATTGAAACCAACTGTTTCAATATTTCAATTTATGGTTTACTTAATTTTTTCCTATCATCCTTCTCCTACGGCCGTACCCATTTCTCGCCACCTACTATTTCCTCTACCTTAAGGTTGTCTGGAAGAGATCGCTTTCTAGCGATAAGACCGCCTAAATTGTACTATAATCATTCTGTAAAACCTATTTCTGTAAAGATTTTGTGCAATAAAGTATATCTATCTATCTATCTATCTTCTACCCGAAATTTACTTTTTAGAACTTGTTTCAGAACCTGTACAAGACCAGAGAATAGAACGCCAGTTAGATGAAGAGACACTCAATGATCCTACAAATGTACAAAAGTTAAAGTACAAAGAAAATGTTTTAGGGAGGAATGTTTCACCGTCCTTGCAGAACAAAGACTAGTCAATGTTATTAGGATTTAGTTAGAAATCAATTGATTTTAAAAATCAAGATTTTCATATTGCTTTTCTTCATTTATGACGACTTTGTAAATAATCGTTCCTGCCTGCATTTTGTCGTAATAAACAAAAAATGCAACTTACATTTTGAAAGTTATTATTGATTTAAAATTTCAATTTCAATGTATGAACAAAGAAGAAATATAGACAATTGAAATTTTAAGTTCTTTTTGATATTTTTTGTTCAAAATTTTAATGGGTAGATACCTTTTCATTTCTGTGCTTAGTTAAACTAATTTATAGTAGGTAAATGGAATATTATTCCAGTAAATAAGTACATACCATGTAAATATCAATAAATTGATTTTATAACAATAAAATTAAAACTGTTCTTTTTTTTGTTTTTGCATTTAGCAAGAAAAGCCTACAAACGGTCAGGGGCTTAAATTGAAAGCTCTCAAGATCACGATGATTTTGAAAAAGCAAGAGCCTTCGTCGCTATGTCCAATTTTATCGTCTTACTCTTGAAATGAACTGCTAGAAAGACCCAGGGCCTTCCTATGTACCATTTCTAGCCCTAAAGTACTAATTATTGTATTTTATTATAAACTTGCTATTGCTCACGACTTTGTTCACATTATTTCGAAAAAAGTACCCTTTGTGTTGTTCTTTTGGTTCTATATGTACCTATTTGATCTGTCCATCTACTAAAATTTCAACCATATCCATTCCGTAGTCTTGACGTGAAAGTAAAAAATATAAACAAACTATCGCATATATAGGTATATAAGCAATCTTTTATGATTAGTGACAATGTAATTAAATCTATTTGGCATGAATTTTAATCAATTAAGTTAATTATTAGTCTAAAATTACAAAATTATGCCATGTCCAAGAAAAGTACATTGTCAAATTTCGCGCCAGTTAAAAAACAACAATCAAATATTGATGTTTTTTAAACCAAGCTCATTTTTAATTGGTTCATGATTTTTTTAATCTTTTATTAGTAGTTATGGGTTCATAATTTTGAGGAGCTTTTCAAAATAATTAAAGCTGTGAATACATGATATGAACGAAATCTCCAAAGAGCCACGGAAATTATTTTTATATTGGCAACAATTTATATGTCAACAATTAAAAAAGTGGGTACCCGCTGTCATTGCATGTAAGAAAAAAACGACTGCGCTTCGCTTCTCTTTTGGAATTTATGGTACTGTAACAAGGCTCTCTTTGTGTTACCGCCGCTAAATGTTGTAAAATATCTGCTAGAAACGCATCAACAATGTGCGATTAGTGTTTCTATCGCGACAATTAGCCGTTTACGCGATTTTGGTAGCACAGCGCCTCGTTTTATGGATCAATATGGCTTTACGAACTAAGTGCATATAGCGTCGCTACAAAGCGTCACTTCTACATGCTAATGGAGGCTAAGTCCGGTATGCAAGACCATTGGATGAAAAGTGTGATGGACCCGACTGGAAGCGACAAATCATCAGTTAAACGTGAAAAAATGGGTGAACCGTATCCAGGTGCTGAAACAGTGACTTACGAATTAAAACAACAGCAGAATGAGCCTATTTACAGGTGCGATGTCTGCGATCTCACTTTCGAAGGTATGGAGTATCTCATGTTGCATAAAAAGTTTCATGGGAACGATAAAGATGCTCCAATTATGGAGCCGGAGCCGACTGTGGTCAAGGAAGGTCCGAAGAAGCGGCGCAAATTCAAATGTGATCAATGTGATGTCAAAGTTAATTCTCAGTATCATTTAGATATACACAGAAGTAAGCATGAGGGTGCTGCGTCTAAGAAGTACATTTGTGAGGTCTGTGACCGAAGCTTCGTGGCCGCACAGTTCCTAAAAAGTCACATGCAAACTCACTCGTCAACTAGTACAATAAACTGTGAGATTTGCAACAAGAGTTTTACAGGACAGGCATATTTGAAACTTCACATGCAGCTCCATAACGATATAAAGAAATTCAAGTGTTCCAAGTGCGACGAGATGTTCCCCACTAAAAATTGCCTTAAAATTCACATGAAGAAGCATACTAAAGTAAAAAATTTCAAATGTGACTTCTGCCATAAACTATTTGTTTCCAAAATCACAATGGAGAAACATAGGCAGACTCATGAAGGGCAGCCGATGGACTGTCATGTGAAATGTACACAATGCGATCGGACGATGCACTCATCACTGCTACGTACACATATTTCACGAGCTCATCCTCCTCAGATATTGGATGATGTGAAACGGCCTCACAAATGTTCGACGTGTGGGAAAAGCTTCATCGTGAAGATTAATTTGAACTTGCACATACGAGTTTGTCACCCTGATTTGGCCGAACCCGAGGATGAGGATGAAGATGTTATGACAGATAACTCTTAGTTTTATAACATTATTCTCAAGTGTATTATTACGGATAATAATTATACTTTTTTATGCTATAATCATTTGATATTTTATAAGGTAATTTTGATTTATCCCTTTAGTTTGGTATGAATACATAATAATATTAAAAGTGTACTATATTTTTTGTCAAACCGTGTTTTTTCTGAAGGCCACCAAAATTTTAATTTTCATAATCTAACAAGTTTTAACCAATAGATTTAATCTAGATTAAATTATTTTTCTATTAGAGCAGAATAGAATCACTTAACTTACAATAATTAAATTGGCTTCAATTTAGCTAAGTTTTATAATCTGGCATTAGTCTCACTATCCGTGTTTAGTATATTTTGGTTAAATGAATAGTTTTGACTATTTCTCAAACTGCTAAACTTTATTTATAGGCACATTATTAAATATAATATTCCTTCTGCTGACTTCTTTTTTTAACTGAGTTTATCCTTCTTCATTCTTTAGTTAAAATGTAATGATCACATTAATTTGACTACATAGGATTAATACTTTATTGATGAAGAAAATATGGTCCCGGGTTCAATACCTAGATTGAGTTAAGTGTGATATCGATTTTTCTAACGTAACTTAATTACAAATGAAGATGGTGATCTTCATTTGTGAGTGATGATTAAGTTAGTATCCATTCTTGTAACATTAACGATGAAGGCTTTTTTTCTGCTATGGTGCGACATAACTTTTACACTGTAGCATATACCGCAAAATCACTTCAAGGTAAATAATTGCAGTTGTATATTAAGAGTTCGACATAAGTGCGATGCAATGGCCAAAGTGTCTGTACATGCGTCAAACAGTGGACGAAAACAACAGAACCATTTCTAACGCTCGAAAATGTCACCACGAAAAGGCGCGGTGGGCGTGGCTTAAAAAAGTGAGCTAGCGACACACATACTGTAAGGACGCAGCGAGTCACAAGTGCAGACCAATAACAGCGCTTGTTCCATCCCTTTCTATGAAATGACGTAACTATCGAACCCTATCTATTTGTCGACCTAAACTTAGTAGCCTTAAAGTTTTTTTTCAAGTGTCGATACTTTATTACTACATTGCGTATGTATTGCTTGTGTGCTTTACACTTGTATGTTTTGGTGTCGATTTTCGAATGAAGTTAGTATGACAGGGTTTCTTCCATGTTTTCTTCTTTCACTGGCGTCTAATCCCTACTTCCCTACTAATATTATAAATGTGAAAGTAACTCTGTCTGTCTGTCTGTCTGTGTGTCTGTTACGCTTTCCTGCTTAAACCTCTCAACCGATTTTGATGAAATTTGGTATAGGTATACGTTGAATCTGAAGAACGCACATAGGCTACTTTTTATTAGAAAATAAGGGGGGGAAGGGGGTAATACCACCTTTGGAAGTTTATATGGAAAAATGTTTATTTTTGAAGTTAGAGATATGAAATTTGGCACAAATATAGGTCGAAACTTGGATTTAAATATAGACTACTTTTTGTTTCGAATATTAGGGGAGAAAGGGGTAAAACCGACCATAAAAGGATGTAGTCCACGCGAACGAAGTCGCGGGCACAGCTAGTAGTTCAATATTGCCGTTCATGTTATAGTGAAAAGCTATGTCCCAATATTGCAGGGTATTCAAATAATTAGGTCAACCAAACAGTCTAGTATCAGTGCTAGCAAAGTCTCCATTTGTAGGTACTTTAATCAGAAACACGTCAGAGATACACTTTGGACTTTGAACGCAAAGTCATCCTTACACTAATATAATTAGAGACGTGGGTTGGAAATTTTGTTTGTAGTCTTTGAGTCCGAGTGGTTCTGTTGATTTTGATTACAGTCACTTGGGATGATCTCAACTCAACTCTAACTCAAATATTTCTTTATTCAAGTAGGTTTAATCGTCTTTAAATACAATGCAAAGTGATTCTACTTCCGGTTCAGAACCTATATCTACCGAGAATACACCGGTAAGAAACTCAGCAGATCAGTTACAGTAGCAGTATCTAACTTATTGCTATGTGTAGCTCACTTTGGACCAAGTCCTATAGTTTTGTTTTGATGTGTGATGAAACTCAAGTAAGTATTTACTTTCGAGAGGTAAGCTGGAGCAGAGGTAAGCTGCTTGTGAACAGGTGCCACCTCCAGGTGGCATGACGTATGTGCCAGGCATCGATGTATGTAGTGTTGGCTGATGTTTATTAAATGGCTCCATGCTTGCAAAATTGGTGATATAATGGAAACTGAGCATGTTAGAAAATATTTCGTTAATTTGGGACTACAAAAGTAGGTAAATACGATCAACAGTTCGTCAAACTATACACTATGACCTTGGCACCCCCTTATGTCGTGTGCATAAGAACGAATATCGAACAGCAAGAGTTTAACTTGACGTACTATCGACCGTAGGTATGTATGTACGTACACACACATACATCTTCTTTAATATAAAAATGATGGTATTCGTTAGTCTCGCTAAAACTCGAGAACAGCTGGACCTATTTGGCTATTCTTGGACTTTAAATAATTGTGGAGGTCCAAGGAAGGTTTAAAAGGTTAGAAATTAAAAAAAATAGGCGTTACGAAGTTCGCAGGGATAGGTAGTTAAAAATAATTATTAATCATTTGTAATTAGGGATTGAGCAATCTTTTAATTGTAGTTTATGAACATGTTTATCATGATTTTAGATAAAATAAACAGTCAAACGAAATGACATTTTTAACAAATATTGATTAACATTCATTTTTAATTTTGGCTGGATTTGCTAAACATGTTTAAGACAACCAAAAAAACGCCTAAAATTTTAACACCGAACACTCAAAATATTTAGGTACTATGAAACTTATTATTATTTCCAATAAATAGATTATCAATTGAAGAATAAATTAAACTTAAGCACTTGTCTCTTCCGGAGTTTCTTCTTTCTTCTGTTCTACTTCTGTCTCCTTCTCTTCTGCTTGTTCTACCTTTGGTTCCTCGACTTCCTCCGCAGCCGCTTTCTGAAAATTGTAATGGAATGTTTATTTAACAAAATCTAAACGTGGTATATGTCGTCAGCTGGCACGTAAGTGCCTAGTACCTACCTACAGTCAAAAATGTTGGTAGTTGTAGATTTCGACCCTTTGGTTGGTTGTCATTTTTTTTATATTACACCGCAAGATTGACCTCATCCCACCTGACGTTAAGTGGTAATGAGGTCCTAGCTTAAGGGCGACCAGTACAGCATAGAAAATCTGTTACTGGACTTGTCACCCTTACCTTGAAGGCCTAACCGCTGCTACTAATGTAGCACCCCCCAGGAGCTCTGGAAACCTTACTCACACGCAGGACAACACAGAAGTGATTGTTATTTAGCTGCGGTCTTCTGTAGTCGGCCTGCTCCAGTTCGAGCAAAAAAACGCTATGCCCTACCTTACCTCTCTTATCGTCGCGTTACATTTTAAACATGGTGTCGCGTTTTGACCCGTTAATTTGTTTTAAATATGTATTAAATTAACTTACAAACAAAATACAAAACATAATCTGTTCATGTGAATGAGACAAAAGGCAAAAAGCTCGGCTAATGCTGTCTCGAGAATGGATCCCGAGCAGAGCGCTGGTCTTCAGCTTATCCCCACCCTGCGAGATGTTATTCGAGGGTATTCGGTTGTTAATGTCTGAAAGTCCCATTTCATATTAGTAGGGACATTGTTTAATTTATAACTGTCTACTAATAATAATATTACAATATCAATTATAATTAAAAAACAAATAATGATTGCTTTGTTGTCTGCTTTGTTAACTTAACTTGCCTGCACATGTTATAAATATATATTTCTTTTTCTTTTCATAAAATTTAATTTCGTTGACATCATGATAATGCTAATCTTTTATTTTACAAAATGACGTTAATATTGTTAAAAATATCTATTATGGACATAAAATGTATATTTGTGAATCTCTACTAATATTATAAATGCGAAAGTAACTCTGTCTGTCTGTCTGTCTGTCTGTGTGTCTGTTACGCTTTCCTGCTTAAACCTCTCAACCAATTTTGATGAAATTTGGTATAGGTATACGTTGAATCTCAAGAACGGACATAGGCTACTTTTTATTAGAAAATAAGGGGGGGAGGGGGGTAATACCATCTTTGGAAGTTTATATGGAAAAATGTTTATTTTTGAAGTTAGAGATATGAAATTTGGCACAAACATAGCTCAAAACTTGGATTAAAATATATACTACTTTTTGTTTCGAATATTAGGGGAGAAAGGGGTAATACCGATCATAAAAGGATGTAGTCCACGCGAAGTCGCGGGCACAGCTAGTTATGTATAATTATGAATTAGGTATAATAGATTTCTTTCTTTTTTTTTAATCTAAACCAAAATGTAGGTTACTACTTCGTGCACCAGGTCCTATAGTTGTTTGATGAATTTAATTTAGATAATTAATACAAATTATGGGGAGATGGAGCAGTCATGCTCACTAAAATGTCACTGGGGTGGTGGCGCTATGTGGCGGGTCGTTACATTCCCTACAATATGGTTGAGTGAAGCGATGGCTGGCACATACGTCATGCTTGTGAACAGGTGCCACCTTTGGGGACTGGTCTGCTGAAAATATGAGTGCGGTGTGCTATTAGCCAATCAACAGTACCGAAACTTTTGTCGTCTCTTGCGAGAAATTTGATGTATTACGCATGCTAGGCTAGGCCTAATAAATTCGTTAAATGGCAACGTTTCGACCTACCGTCTTCCTCATATCCTCATCTTTCTTAGCTTGAAGTACCACGCTCACTTCCCTTATCAGCTCTAGTTCTGTTATCTGCTTCTCATTGAGGGGCTCAAAGACCGTTACCGGGTCCTTAGGAATATCGTTGACGGCTTCCAAGAATTTATTATAACGGCTTTCTATGACTTGGTAATGTTCTTTAGGCGTTTGGGCGTAGACGTAGAGAGGGCGGATGTCCCTGCAAGTAAACGGTCAATTTGGAGAACTTTTGAGTACAAAAACATGAAACTCTTTAAAAAATTGGGCGTTTTGGGAATGTGGAGTAGAATGGTTTTAATTTGGTTTTGATTTGTACATTAATTTAGTGGTAAATGTTATAGTGGGCTGCATTATAAGGCGCATGGAATGTCAAGCAACTTGTTTTTAAAATGTTTGATTGTCATGTTTCTTCTAATTAACAGCTTAAATAATACAGAAATATGACATACGCTTCTAGCATCAATAATGACGACACTTCTATACAATCCTCCATACCCCAGTTTAAACCCTTGCAACCCTCTTTCGCATTGAAATGTACCTTAAATCTGTGTCCCATTTTCTTTTAAATCAGTTTAGTAGTCTTGGCGTGGAAGACAGACAAGAATTACTTTCGGACATAATAGGGCATTGTATAATTATATACATTTAATAGCGTGGATATAGTGTGTAGCGTGCGCAGCGTGAGCCGCTCACAAGGAGGACAAGGTAAAGTTAGAAAAAAAAATCATAGAAACTGTTGTTAAAGGAACTCACCAAATTATGTCTGTCATGGCGGAGATTAAAAAAAAACAGTGAACTTGACGGTCTCCAAGTCTATAATGATGCTCATGAAACCAGTTTCAATGTTGCCTCGTCAACGCAGTGACATGGGTCGTCAACATTTTGTCAGAACAACATCAATGTTTGGTAATATATATTGAAAAAAACAATATTTTCAAACATTGATGTAATTGGGCCAGAAATTTGAAGTTTCAAATTTACAGAGAAGATTCTGGCATGAAACTCTAGTTTTCTCCATGTAGGTACGGTAAAAGCAAGTCACGGTTAACACTTACAATATTGCTTCTTCAGCCTATGACATAAGAGTGGTCGACAGGCTCAAATTGTATAGTCTGGCATGATTTTGACAGTACATAGAACTCTAAATCCATTAATAAATAATATTACTCAAAGATATACCTACCTATAGTTTAGGTTGTGAATTGTAGAAATGAAAATAATTCCTTTTTACCTATACAACCTGTAACGGAAAGGGGGTAACAATGTAAAGTAGGTGGATACTATACCTTATATAGATTCTATATACGAAATCCTGAGTAGTGTTCAAACAAAACCATTTCGAAGATCATTCCTAAAATATACCTACGTGGTGGTTTGGTAGAATCACTCACTTCCATAAAAAGAACATAATATTATTAAAACAAGAGGCTACCCCAGACTTGCTACTAATAATCGCCAATCCGCTATGAAACCGCTTTTTAGAAAGTACCTACATGAAGCGACCACATTATCAACAGCGCACACTTGAAAACATCATACGAGGCTATTCAATCGCTTTTCGAAACCAGCACCTCAAGGTTACACTGTATACAATACAATACCGTGTCCTAACGCACGAAGTTTTGCAATAACGCAATCGAGAAACGCTAAAACACCAAGCAACATCGATACATAAATTAATCGCTAATCATCAATGCTAAATCGATGCTAAAAGCAACATGTCTGTGTGGACCTAAATGAGCAGGTGGAAAGGCTACTGACTGTCATCAATACATATGTGAATGTGATTTTTCAATGGATAATAAGAGGAGGCACCATCTCTGAGGTTCCGGGTTCGATCCCCGGTCGGGTCAATATGGGAAACGAACTTTTCTATATTGTCTCGGGTCTGGGTGTTGTGATACCGTCGTTGTTTCTGATTTCTGTAACACAAGTGCTTTAGCTACTTACTACAGAATCAGAGCAATGTGATGTTGTCCAATATTTATTTATTTATTCATTATTTATTTATTTACCATCATATTCTCTTAACAGACATTGAAAGAAAGAAATGTTTATTTAGTGACATGTAGGTATGCCTAGCATGCGCAACACGTCAGATTTATCGCTTGAGACGACAAAAGTTTCGATACTGTTGATTGGCTAATAGCAAACCGCACTCGTATTTTCAGCCAATCACTGCTGCGTGAAATTTAACGTATTGCGCATGCTAGGCCTGTATAAAGACATACCATTACTAGAACAGCAACCTAAATAAAATTATGTCACTAAAAAGGCAAATACTCTGCATTTGTCGAGGTATCAATTAAGATTACTATGTAACACAACATATTCTCATCACATTAATGTTTTCCTAGATTGGTAATCGAAACCGCACCAAAGAATTCCTGCAAAGAGCACCCACTACGCACTATCAAATGCAATTATCGCGTCTAAAAATAAAAAAAAGGTTGTCAACGCCTGGAGTGCAAAGGTGGATTAATTAATTAAAACAAAATAGATTCCCGTTAATTTGCATCAGAACAAAATGGTCGATTGTAATTTTAAATGAGGTGCTAGCCAAAGTTTTTTTTCTGTTTACATTTATGTAAATAAATAAAAAGTTTCGCACTGACTTAATTAAAATTGAGGAAAGGAATAAAAATTCTATATGTAGGTATACTAATATTAATTATCAAAAAGTTTGTACGTAGATACCTACATATTGAAGTTTGTTAGGTACTCCTTAGCGCAAAAACGACTGAATAAATGATTTCGAAGAAATTTGGTACCCGCAGCAAGACAGACTACATAATATGTACTAAAATAATCATAGGATACTTTTTATCCCAAAATAACATTATGGTTGAACTTTGGTTTAATGACAACATTATTCCCCTGTCAAAGACACAACAATATTTTACCATTTTTGTGTTATCCATAATAATAAAAATCAATTGCCGAAATGTATGTAATGTACGTGTATTATTTATAATACGACCAAATTGGATAGTTCTTTTTTTTCGACGACCTCCGTAGCCGAGAGGCGAGCGGGCCTGACTTTGGCGAGCGCCATCTCTGAGGTTCCGGGTTCGATCCCCGGTCGGGTCAATATGGGAAACGAACTTTTCCATATTGTCTCGAGTCTGGGTGTTGTGGTACCGTCGTTGTTTCTGATTTCTGTAACACAAGTGCTCAAGCTACTTACCACAGAATCAGAGCAATGTATGTGATGTTGTCCAATATTTTTTATTATGTTTGTAAATGCAACAACATAAAAAAGTTGAAAATTTATCAATGTCATACGTGTGCGAAGACGCGGGCACGGTCCGCCACTTTCTGATATAGATTTTGTGAGTCCAAATATATTTAACTCTTTGTCTTTATCAAGCTATTTATTAACATAAAGCCAAGTAACTTTTAACTATAACTTGACACATAAGTTTTCTACTTAACTAACCCTCCAAATCTCGCGGGGGTACGTAATACCCCAACTCGTATTAATCTTAATTAGCAAATACAATGTGGTGCCATCTATCGGAAGTTGATTCAAACGAATTGTCACGCGTTTATTTTATCTTATGGCTACAGATTATGCAATTTCAACTGATAATTATTATTTTCAGATTTAAAAGTGAATAATTTCAATATTAAAGATGTAATTTTGATTACAGATAAATCAGTTCTTACTTTGCGTTTATGTTGATTTTCTTTTCACATACAGTATGTTAAAGAAAAATATTTATTCAAAGCGTACCTGCTGTATTTGAAAATTGTTCAAATTAATATTTATTTTAAACAGCTGATTATCATTGCTTCAAAAATATATTAAAACAAGATCAAGCAATCTGATAAATTGAAATCATTCCATTGTGTGAAATTTAATTACTCATAATATTATGAATTACAAATAAATGTTTGATTTGCGTGATTATTTTCAAATCTAATTAATTCTTAATTTAAAATAAGTGAGCTTGGATTATAACAACTACATCTAAAAAACAACCGCAGCGAGAACCACTCCCCTCGCGTGAAACGGAACGCAAAACTACCCCAAGGCAAATGACTCACTGATACCTACAGGGAGGCGAGCGATCGCGGAAACTGCCGAACACCCCCGGCGGCCGCGTTCTGGCCCGCACCAAAAACACACCGATTTGACCTACAATTACCGTATTATGTAACACTTTACAATTTTTTACCATTAAAAGAAATATTTTTAAACGAAATACAATGGAAACGACGCGATACGGGCCGTGTTCTTGTGAAATTGTGCCTCGAAACTTTGTGTTTAGTACCCAAGGCTTGTGTTAAGACGGCAAATATTGATTTTCTACTGACGTGTAGTAGAACGTATGCGGATTTAGTCAGTGTTATTATGTTCAGTTATTAATAGATGTGAAGTGTTCAAATTGTTAACCAGTAAGTGCGTAAAAATTAAGATTGTGTGTGAAATCAGTTTTAGCGAAAAGATTATAAAACAACCGCAAGGAGCTACCAGATTACAGTGCCTCGTTTTAGAACAAATTAAAACAAAAATAATTTATTATTCAGGAAAAACATACTATTTCATTTACATTAAAATTCAGTAAAATTTCCGTATCCTCTTCTAGTATACAAACATATGAAATCTATCTTATACTCGACATTAAGCCTTTCACATAATCTCAAACTACCGTAAAAAATCAACATACACTATAGTTTAGAATAAAAACAAAATAAATTACGACAACAATTTAAAAATAAACTATCTACATAGGTATTCTAATATTTTTTTTCTCTCAAAGAAATAAAAAACGATTTAAGAAATAAAATTATTTTTAATACAATGTACACGACTTCCATTAAGTTTAATAGTTTTATTTTAATAATTACGTGAATTAAGCCGTGATTCTTATATTCTTGACATTTTTCAAGGTTTTAGGCGAAAGATTAGGGTATAAAAGACCAAAGACAAAATAATGAAGTTCAAAATTTTCGTACACAATTCGTTTATTTAGTACACGTACACCAATTATATTAAAAACTCTAAAAGTGATCACGATGGAGGTATTTTCATATGTAAATTATTGGTCTTTTTAAATTGCATTAATATTTAAAAGTAAAAGTTTGACAGTTCGATTTTTACATCCCGAAATATCGTTAAAAAAGTTACAGCTAATGAAATTATTGGTGCAAATTGGGTTTTCATGTTTTATTAATTTTCATCAAGTGTTTGGGTGTTTCGTTTGGGTAGTTTATCAAAACTAAGTGACCAAGCAAATTTTAGTGTGTAATTATTATTGAAAGTCATTGATCAGCAGATTTCTATAAGCAATGAAATCAGAAATCTCTAATCAAATCAATACAAGTCTTTTGCCTATTACAATAGGCATACATTTAGGTACAAAAATTACAGTTGCTTCTTTAACAATTTTCTCTGTCGCTCTCTTCTGTTATTAAATATGCTCGATGCATGATCCTACGGTCAATCTGATTGTTAGGTACATTGGAGCAATGTCGTGACCTGATAGGGAACCCATTTCACTGAGAAGAAGATCCTTCTGTTCTCCCAAGAGTTTGGTGAAGATGATAAGGCTTTGCAGCTATCATCTATAGTCAGGAAGGAAAGAAGAAAGGTCTAAAATGGCCTGAAATGCTTCGAGAATACGCTGATGCGGCAGTGCCGCTTTTTTCCTCGGTTTGGCGATAGATCCATTGCAATTTAAGCATATATCTTAACTCATATTTACTAATGTGTTCTCCGAAAGTAGTTTTCTGACAACGCTTCTTCACTGTACTTCTAGCATTGAAGCCTGAAGCTATTGCCATCTGATTTAAACAACCCTTATGAAACAGACATAAACATTTTTAATGATAAGACTAGAAGTTTGCTAAATTATAATGATTAAAACCTCTTTAACTTTTTGCAGAAACTTTTGTATATTTGTAGAATGAAGATCCTGCGAAAATGGCTCTTGGCTTAAACTAGTTTTTAACTTACAAAGATACAGTGAAAGGTAGGGGTAGAAAAATCACGATTGATCCGACTTTTTTTTATATAACGTAGTGAATTTTAGTCAGGAAATTTGTTCCGTTGTTTTCAATAGTTAATAATAAACAAAATTTAATTTAAAGAGTAGGTCTGTATTCAAAATGTTTTTTATAGTGCACTTCAAGATAAACTTCATCCCACCTGATTTCAAGTGGTAATGAGATCTAGCTTAAGGGCGACAAGTGCAGTATAATAATATATGTTACTGGACTTGTCGCCCTTACCCTAAAAGCTTGGCCCTTGCTACTAATGTAGCACCCCCCAAGAGCTCTGGAAACCTTAGTCACACACAGGAACACAACAACACCGAAGTGATGTCAAATATCAAGCAACTTGTCCACATGGACTACTCATATTAAACCCGATTGTGCCTAAAAAAGAGCTTAAACTGATCATTGGCATCCACAAAATGGTTGAAAAGTAATAGCATACAAAACACCAGTGTTTTATAAGGAAATTCAAGCGACACTTGCAGATATAAACTTTGATCAAGAAACTAAGCTGCAGTTAACATAAAAAAAGGATATACAGACCTAACAGGCGCCACGCGAGTAATTTTATCGCGTTTTTAACAAATGTCAAATTCAGTGCGTCAACTATTGATTGGCTTACTAAACGAGTGCAGTGCGCTATCAGCCAATGAACACTATCGAAACTTTTGGTGTCTCATGCGATAAATTTGACATATTGCGTATGCTAGGCCTGTTCGGCTGTAAGCCTTTTATCTCCACCCTTCATCACACGGGAAAAGTAAAGCAAAACCACGGTTGCTGTCGAGGATTCTCTCTCAGAAGTTTTCTCGTCGAAGTTTCGTTTACGCAACGGAAGGGAAGCTACTGATTTCGGCTTCCTGGTAATTACGATGTCTTGAACACACTAACCTACGTGTATGTATATAGATTCTTCTATGCGCGTTTGAATAGTTTTATTTATCACATTCACTATTAACGGAACGATTAAACATAAACACTATAGGTTAAGGAAGTTAAACACATCTGTTACAGTACCTATTAAAAAGTATTTTAGCAAACCCTGCTTCAAACGCACCTATGACTAATTTATGAAATGATACTAAGAATTAGCTTGATTTTTTTAACTTGTAAAAAATATAATATTTATGTATTTATCTTTACGGAATATTTATCTTTACGGAATACCTAGTTAATGCTTATTTTTGATTCAATTATGATGTAACCGACTCTCATTTTTATGTAAAAGTCCCTAAATTGAATACGTGACTAAAATATAGATAAAATAGAAACCCGGAACTTCAGCGGCTACACTATCGAAGCCGTTCAAAATTTCTTGTACCATTTTAGTTTGTAAAAAGATTGGAAAATACTTTATTTAACTACTATAAAAGCACTGATGACCCCTCATTCACGGGATACTGTAAACAGCATAAAAATATTAGAAACAGAAAAATTTTATGTCCCCTTGCGGTGCGGGAATTGAACCCACGACCTTCACGTATCGCGCGTGCTGCTCTTACCAACTGAGCTAACCGCAAGTTATCGTAGGCGATAAAATTTTTCTGCTTGTGTGTGTGGGTTCAATTCCCGCACCGCAAGGGAAGATAAAAAAATTCTGTTTCTAATATTTAAAGTTCGCTAGTACGGCGTATATTACTATAAAAATAATAAAAACAGCATAAAAAGTCCGAATGCTGAAGGTTTCCCAATCGTTAACATCTTTGATATTTTTTCCTGGGCTGTGTTATAATTCTCTAGATAAACTTTGCTCATCAAAAAATAATGTTCCTCGTACAGAAGTTCCATACTTAAATATTTAATTAGGCATACCTTTTCCTCGAAACTTTGCAAGGAACTTTTTTCTTCTTTCTGAACTAATCTAGCCTTTTAATTTAATATATAGAATCTGAAATGCGGGTATACATTTCCGAATGTTTGAAATGTGAGAGAAGGCCCAGTCCACTTGATTATTATTTAATGTAATAGGTACGATCTTGACATAATTATATCTTCATCTTGTGTTGTTTTTGTGGTAGCGGAACTAAAAAGGTTTCTTCCTTCACGAGTTAAGGATCAGTCTTCAGAACAACTAATGCCCACTTATCTGTACCAAAACACATAGCTTTCTTCATTATCATTTTCAGCGAGAGTTCGGTATGGTCAAAAAAAGTCCATCACTCTAGTAGAAAATTTTAACAACCCTTATGAAACAGACATAAACATCTGCTTATTATTGATTCAATTAAGATGTAACTGACTCTCATTTTTATGTGAAAGTCCCTAAATTAAAACTCCTACGAAACCTTGACTAAAACTCACTACGTTATATAAAAAAACATCGGATCAAACGTGATTTTTCTACCCCCACCCTTCATTAAATATTTGTCATTTAAAAAAATAATAGTTTCAAGTCACTGGCCATTTTCGCAGGATCTTCATTCTACATATATACAGAAGTTTCTGCAAATAGTTATCTAGGAAATTAATTAATGAACCAGATCATTTCATTTAAACATGATACCTACACATGACAGCCAAACTTTACGTAACAATTTCGGATTTGAGTAGGAAAAAAATAGAGACCAAAAGAGATTCTCCTCAACCGTCTTCCAGAAAACTGCAAATCGTAATATCTAAAATAAAAGGGCCTCACTTGTCATGAGTCATGATCTACACCACAAGCCATGACACTGGTTTCCAGTGTGGTCTTTCATTCTTCAGTCTTACCTGACTTAAGAGAGCTAGGGCATAGCGATTTACCGCTCGAACTGGAGCAGCGCGACTAATGAACTACCTCCACCTTACAGAAGACCGCAGCCAAATAACAATCACTTCGATGTTGTTGTGTTCCTGCGTGTGGTCAAGCTTTCAAGTTAAAGGCGACAAGTCCAGTAACAGCTTTATTATGCTGTACTTGTCGCCCGCTAGGACCTTGTTACCACTTGTCATCAGGTGGGTTGGTCCGAAATCTACAGCCTGACATAATTACAAGCATAAACTGCTAAAATGTGTTCACTGCAACCAATCCCCTTTCCATATACCATATGCCCTAACTAAACTTCCACCAATTTAACCAATTGGCTATTCAAATTAAGACATCGGTACTGCGGGTCTGAACAGCAAACTTGGCGGCTAGCCAAACAGAACCTTCTGCATTGACTGATGGACCGGAATTTATAATGTGCAACCATAAATCTCTTAGATTTTGACGTGGAAACGATAAGCAAAAGTTGTTTCTAGGTTTAAATGGATTTCAAATTGTGCTCTTTTGAATTTATGTTTTAAACTTTAGATCGTTAGGAAATTGCATTTGTTAAAAACTAATGGATACTCCCAGAGATATAATAATCCTTCATATTATAATAATAAATATTTCTGATCGATTTAGGCGACGGTGACCAATCTCAATGAGTTCAACCAATTACGCAGAACTTGAAATAAATATTTCATGAAAACTTTAGTGCACAAACCGTAGTTGCAAACAAAATAACTTAAACTAAACTATTACAAAGTTATTAAATATTTAATTTTTAGATTATTTTATTTATTCAATTTTTACGTATCGACACCAAGTAACTCACGAAATCTTTCCTTTCATTACTCTCCACGGAATCTCTCTAAAATTGTAAAAGTTCGCTTGTGGGGCGTATTGATGCTCAAGACAAAATGAATCAGCTAATTAGGAAAATTAAGTGTAACCAGTGTAAATTAGAGATGAGTTTGACTAAACTAAGTTTATCAATCAGACGCGGATATTCGTTGAGACAAACCAAGCACACGCTTATAGGAACGGACAAAATGACCTGATAACATTTTTGGCCACCTCTTCACACATCGCAATAAAAAATGAGGCATTGAAATCTGAAACCAGCCTAACTTGCACCAAAATTAATCACCGTTTTTTACCAGAACCAGTCCAAAAACTATGACCACACCAAACCCACACAGGCAATCATTAGCCCACGAACTAAATCTAGACATGGCAACTGAATAGCAATAGACTGATCATATTTTTACGTTACAATGGCCGTCCTAACCCTTTAGTGTTGATTTAAAATGGCGGAGTGTCAAGCGCTGACTCGCGCGGGTAGACCGCGGTCTTCTATGACGTAATGACTGCTGTGCCCTGGATGCCGTGAGTCAAGATGGAGGGCGGTGGAACCTCGGCCTCCACGGAGGCCTACCAGTACGTGGGGCCGTTTAGATTGGAGAAGACGCTTGGGAAAGGTCAAACAGGTCAGTACTACTAATTTTATTTTTATTTTTAAGCGTTAGAAAATTTCACCAGCCCCCAGATGCAATGGACTGTTCCGTTCAACAAACACCTTTTTAACATGAGCGTCACCAGGGCCAGATTTACGGGAGGGCGACCTCGGGCTACAGCCCCCTCTCTCCTCCCGAATAGGAAATCCAGTAAACATAGTTATTCCTACCATGTTCTTCGCGTTTTACTATTAGGACCTGCATTATTTACACCTAATTTCTAGAAACCAAATTAGATATATGCACATTAAAACTTTCGGATAATATTTTTTTAGGTTATGTTGGTAAAAAGAGAAAGGTTACTCACTTGGTTTCACAATAAATTTAAAATTCCTGTGTAAAAATGTTTTGTACAAAACGTCTCCTAGACACGCAAAATAGGCGTCTCTGACGTCAAGTTGCGGAAAACAGACTAATATTATACTTTGTGTGATGGAGTCCAGCATTTTTTAGGGAAGCAGGGGGAGATGGGAAACGCAGTGACGCATCATGCTGCTAGGTATGGCAACTGCGTGTGAGTGGGACCTCTCTGCTGTCCCAAAGGCTACTCACTATAATAACACCATCATGGATATGTTGATAATTGTAACAGCCAAGGCTCCGTACTTTAGTGAACCATGTAACCTTACGAATATCAATACTGTTCCCTCCACTAACAGATGTTGTATTCAATAATACCCGGCTCCAATATTTTTCGATTCGTAATGTGTCATAAATGGCTATCCGTTATTTTACGAGTCGTTTATAATGATTTCAAATTAAAAAAAAGACTGGGCTCAAACCAATAACTGCGAGAGATAAAATCTGTTTCTTTTTGAATATGTAAAGTACGCTAATGTGGCGTGATGTAGAATGAAATTTTCTAAATTTGAGTAAAAAAAAAAAGGACTCGGCATTTGAGTATAGAATCGAAGGCAGAAATCTGTATATAGACGCCATTATACAGGTTGCCGCCTTTGATTATTATATACGACTCATTTACAAATAATTTTAATTTAATAGATAAGTACCATGTGTGTGTCATCTTTACAGAAAATCTAAGAAGTAATTGTATGTACTTGAACACTGACTTGCAAGCCTAGCATGGGCAATACCTACGTCAAATTTATCGCACGAGACGACATAATTTTCGATACTGTTGTTTGGTTAATACTCTTTAGCTTTGGTCTGAGTTAATAGCATACCGCACGTGTATTTTCAGCCAATCAGCAGCTGAGCACTGACTTCAATCGATTTTGACGTTTGTTAAGAGCGCGATAAACTTTTGTCGCGTGGCGCATGCTGTACGACAGAATTTAAAAAATATATCAATTGACGTCAAAATATCATGTGCGACGCAAGCGCCATCTATTACAAATTAATGTGAAATACAGATAAAGCGTTCCACTTTAATCGGCAAAGAAAACACAAAGAAAATAAATACCGCACAAGTGTGAATCCCAAAGTTTCCCATGACAATAACTTACGCACTCGAGTTATACTGTGAGGTCTTACCCCTGCAAAGGGCGACGCTCAAATGACTTGGTTTCCCAGAGGGATATTAAATCTTGCGTGCAGGGCTGCCGGTTACAGTGTTGTGAATTCCCCGAAGCATGGGCAAAAACCTAATTTGGGTAGAAGAAAACTGCAATTCCCTGCATTTTATTTTATTAACTTAAAATCCGTAAGTACTACTGCAATCCGAATTGAAAACCCTAATGAAATGAAATGAAATGATTTATTTCTGCAAGTGGATTTACAATAAATTCTTTTGCAAGTCAATAATTTTTTCCTACCAGCGCCTCGACGTTGGTTCTGTTGAGAAGAAGCGCCGCAACAAACGCAACAGATATCCTCTTTTAAAATAAATTACAAACATCACAATTGGGCATTAAAATATTTGAATTAATAATATAAATTATTATCTAGGTGCAGATGGACATTTTAACAATTCCACATGTTCCAATGACTTGATCATCACCAGACCAAAATCTTAAAAAAATCATTGGGGATTTTAACCCTAGTTATAACAATAGTCATGTCGTTGAATAATTACTATAGTGACACTTTTGGATGTAGACCAAAATATAGCAAAAATATTTCTATAATGATAGAATTAATAACCGTATTTTAATCGTACATTGCTATTTTTAAAAATGACTATGAAGTAGAGAGTACCTTGTGTTTCCCACAACTTCCCTATTAAGTTTATAACTCCCAGTGTTCTGGGGGATTCTTCACGAATCGGTAACCCTGTTCGTAGGGTTCTCGGAAATAAACCCTTGCTCTGGTTGGTCAGTTACGGAAGGGCCAATCAAAAATGATTTAGGCAGAGAAGTTCAGACGTTGCAGAAGATTAATTTGTGAATCATTAAAAATACAATTGCTGTCTTCGTACAGCATGACTTTTTGTATCTTATCAGACTGGTAAGTAGGTACCAGTGGCATTATACAAATATAATGCCACTGGTACCTACTTACCAGTCTGATATGGTATACAGCAAACTGTATATATACAGTTTAAGATTTCTTGAATAGATATTATTTCACCAGTCGGGCTTCTTCAGTTCGAGCGATAAATCGCTAGGCCCTACTCTCTTAAAATATTCTTTTTCGACTCTTTTAATATTACGGCATCAAATCCGTTGTCATCGCAATGTGGGTTCCTCTCTTGTTTACCATCAGGCTGCGAGGAGCTCATATAATGTGCTTTTATAATAAAAAAAATCGACCATGCTTTCACTACCCTCGACCTAATCCCTTATTCACGTTAAAAGAAATGCTGTTCCATTATATTCCGCTGACGTTATCAAAAGACATTGACTTGTCCCTCTCCGTTTCCGGTCGGTAGTGACCTGCATCCAGTCAGTCCAGCTACTTTTATTATGTCTGTCTATTAAGTGGGACGACCTTCGCCATTTTGTAATCGACAAAGCTCATTTTTAATGAAACCGGCGCATAAACTTCTTATAGCTACAATAAATGTTATTCTGTGCGAGATGCGTTATTTTTTATTAACTGTTATCTTACTTTTTTTCACTTGTCAATATTTATTCGTTGTCTTAAAGTCGTAACACCCAGACAACCTGTCACAATGTAAAATCAAATCAATTGTGTGTTGCTTTTAAAAGGACATTCGGACTTATTCAGGTTAATTAACGATGTCCTTTTATCTGCTTTGATAGATTGTTAAACTGTATTGCTTAAAACATTCGTAGAAATGGGTTTGAGAGACAAACTATTACAAAAAAAGCAGTCTTACCGTTGGAATACGACTTCTTTCAGACAACCTATAAGTACGCGAAATACAAGATAACGAAACATGCCAGCTTTTACTTCCGCTTCTTTTTTTTAATTTGTTCAAATTAAGAGGAGTGCGATTGTTGAAAACTGTAGTTCTAATACTTTTGCACTAAAATATTGATCCCAATAACCTACTTCAATTAAAAAAGAACTACATACCTCATAAAGGTTAAGAGCAAGGAACGCTTATGTTCAATTGTTGTATCAATTTTCATTTAACATTGACTGCAATTGACATTACTAAAGAGTATGTCACAAAAAAAAAACTATAATGTACTAGCTGTGCCCGCGACTTCGTTCGCGTGGACTACATCCTTTCATGGTCGGTTTTACCCCTTTCTCCACTAATATTTGAAACAAAAAGTAGTCTATATTTTAATCCAAGTTTCGATCTATATTTGTGCCAAATTTCATATCTCTAACTTAAAAAATAAACATTTTTCCATATAAACTTCCAAAGGTGGTATTACCCCCCCTCCCCCCCTTATTTTCTAATAAATAGTAGCCTATATCCGTTCTTGAGATTCAACGTATACCTATACCAAATTTCATCAAAATCCATTCAGCCGTTTAGGCGTGAAAGAGTAACAGACAGACAGAGTTACTTTCGCATTTATAATATTAGTATGGAAGTATGGATTCTTTAGGTCGATCTGGCCCCCGTCAGCAATAGAGGGTTAACTTATAAGGTCTTGCCTATTTATAGGTAAGTTAAATGTTTTCAGTTACTAAATTTATCATGATTACAGAGTAAGTAATTGTTATACGTAATTTAAGTACGTAACTAACCTTGATTCCTTAAAAAAATAACCGCAGCTTAAAAGTGTCACGCAAATGAAACATGAGTTTAATTACCTACCTATTTCATAATTTGGATTTTTCATTACCTTCACCTTACCTAGGTTGTTCACAAACCTTACTTAATTCTTTCGAAATTGTTTCAAAAGAAATTTTTATTACGCTCTTAACAAACGTCAAAATCGATTGAAGTCAGTATGTCAGCTGCTGATTGGCTGAAAATACGAGTGCGGTGTGCTATTAGCCAATCAACAGTATCAAAACTTTTGTCGTCTCATGCGATAAATTTCACGTAGGTATCTACAGCAGTGTTTTTATAAGACTAAAATAAAGATGTTGTACACATTTACCTAAATTAATTACTTGAAACATCTAAAGAAAGAAAGAAAAATATTTATTAGGTACATACTGTTCATACATAGTTAAACAATGTGTTGACGGCCTCCGTAGCCGAGAGGCGAGCGTGCCGGACTTTGGCGTCGCGCCATCTCTGAGGTTCCGGGTTCGATCCCCGGTCAGGTCAATATGGGAAACGAACTTTTCTATATTGTCTCGGGTCTGGGTGTTGTGGTACCTTCGTTGTTTCTGATTTCTGTAACACAAGTGCTTTAGCTACTTACCATAGAATCAGAGCAATGTATGTGATGTTGTCCAATATTTATTTATTATTATTATTATTTATTATACATAGTTAAACAATGTGGAGAAACTAACATAGTAGTAGGTACCTAAAAGGTCTCCGCTCAGCATATGTGGTGGCGACGCTGTACGCACCACGTTTAAATACACGTAAGTACACAATATAGTTTCTCGCAACTTTTTTTATTTATACAGCAAACAAAACATATATATAAAATATAAAACTAAACAAATGCTAATTGTTTCATATGCGGAGTAAGTTTTGTTAGTGAAAATGAAGAGCTTACTCAAATCTATTCATAGTTTCGAATCAAATGACATTTCGATCGGTACTCATTTTGACCGTTTAGGCAATCATTCGGATCTCCCATTTTATGTCCCATCTCTGTTACTAGTAAACACGCTCGATCTCATTCATTCTCCTACTCACTCACTGAATGAACACTGAATGAGCCGACGTGCTCCGCTAGAGTCTCTTTTTATTATGAATAATCTGTAGGGGTCAGAAGGTTGCGTAGTAATGTTGCGTGTTCAGATTTGGATGTTGGAATGTCTTTTATTTGCAAACTTAGGACTATATATACAAAATCTTAAAATAAATAAACACACATTCTTATTGGCTAATTACAGTGGACAAATGAAAATTAGTGTCCGACCGAAATTTCGGTTTCGGTTTCGGTTTCGGCCAGTTTCGGCCAAAAAATCAAGTTTCGGCCAGAGTTTCGGTTTCGGCCAAAAACGGCCGAACCTTTCGGCCGCGCCGAAACTTACAAAAAATATATTTGTTTCACTTTATTTATAGGGTAGTTAAGTTTTGCCGTGTGGTGACGGCATGAGAATACTTATGTCACCACCCCTTCACTGTTCCAGGGAGTCGTAGAAGCCAACTCAAGGAAAAACGCACATAACACCCAGTGCGAGAGAACGAAAACTCGAGATAAAACCCTGTACCAACCCGTCTGGCCGGCGTGGTACCAGTAGGCTAGGCCAGGCTCCGAGTCCCCGGCGGCCCCGCAGTCCGTGGCTACGGTAGTGGCCACGATAGCGGCGGGGCCAGGGGTGCTAAGAATCCCCGGCAGAGATCGGGCTACCACCCCCACCGACAATTGGCCCAGGTAACACACAACGTGCGCACATTGAGGTTGGATGAGAAGCTAGTCGAGCCGGAAGAAGAGATGAACAAGTTGCGATGGGACGTCATTGGTTTATCGGAAATTCGAAGAGAGGGAGAGGATACGATAACATTGCAGTCCGGTCACTTGTTCTACTACCGGGAGGGAGAACAGAAGTCCCAAGTTGGTGTTGGGTTTATCGTCCACAAGTCACTCATCAACAACATTGGGTCCGTTGGAAGTGTGTCGAATAAAGATCCGTGCCTCGTACTTAAAATATCCAAGAGATATTATCTTAATATAGTACAGGTATACGCTCCATCTACGACACACCCAGATGACGAAGTGGAAGCTACGTATAAGGACATTAGTAGGGCCATACATAGCTCCAAAACACATTTCACTGTTGTAATGGGTGACTTCAATGTGAAGCTGGGCTGTAGAAGCGATGATGAGCTGAAAAGCAGCGGAATCCCAGAGGACAGATGCTGGCGGACTTTATGGAGAAAGAAGGACTCTTTATGATGAATTCCTTCTTCCGAAAGCCGCCACAAAGGAAATGGACCTGGTCTGAGTCCCGACGGTGTAACGAGGAATGAGATTGACTTCATCATGAGTTTCAGAAGACAGATATTCAATGATGTCTCTGTGATCAACAAGGTTAAAACCGGCAGCGATCACCGAATTGTCAGAGGCATATTAAATATCAATGTCAAACTTGAAAGAGCGCGTCTGATGAAGTCCACGCTCCGACCATCGAATGCACATATCCAAAACCCCGAGAGCTTTCAACTTGAACTGGTAAATCGCTTCGAATGGCTAGACAACTGCGCATAAATATAATATAAATAGCAGGCTGGTAGAAATTGCCCAACGTATTAAGGAGACGATCGAGCGGAACCAAGGCTCCAAAGTGTTCGCAAAAGACTTGTCTATTGGGCAAAGCCAGCTAATGAAGCTGAAGACCGAAGATGGGCGTATAACGTCGAATAAGTCAGAGGTGTTACGGCAGATAGAGAGGTTCTATGGGCAGTTGTATACCTCGGTGTCTGCTGAGCCGGTCACTTTGGTGGCAGACCCTGGAAATCGGTTGGAGAGGCCTATGTTCAGCAGTGGACAGTAATAGGACGAAATGATGATGATAATGATGAGTTAAATTTTCAAACAGAACCTTTGTAACTGTGCTTAAATTTCATTGTGATATATCTTTGAAAGTAGAAACCTGTAATTATACGTCGGCGAGATATTAATTTTTGATAAAAACGGGCTCACTAACATTTTTTCGACTTTATAAGGACTTTTTTTTTTATAAAAGGTTCGGTTTCGGTTTCGGTTTCGGCCGAAACTACAATGAAACCGAACCTTCGGTTTCGGTTTCGGTTTCGGCAAGAAAACATGTTTCGGTCGGTCACTAATGAAAATGCTTACATTTAAACCTATTACAAAATATTTACAACAAACTGAAACTACGTTATTGGATATAATTATTTACAATTAAATTAACAAATCACAGGGCCTACATTTTAGCCAGTCAGGTGGCGTCTGTGACGTCAGGCGTTACCGGGCAGAAAGCCACGGAATTAGAGCGAGGTGGTATGCTCGGACCTCTCGATGCAAGGTAATAAATATAACCGGCGCGAAACTCGCGCGCTCCGCAGTCTAGCTACTTGTATGCACCGAGAGGGTCGAGATGCACTCTCCCATATCACTCCCCCTCAAGCGAAGCGTACGTTCTTCTTGACGGCTCGACCGGTTCTTGTTATGTATGGGAGACCGTCGTTCGTCGATGAAGAGGCGGGAGTCAGCGCGCTGCTATCGGTCGCGCGCGTACAATCTCTGCTTCTCGCCGTGACGTCAGCTGCAGGCGTTGCTACTGCGTCTTGCGTTTGTTCGTTGCACATGTAGGCGGGCTTCAACCTGTCGAGCGATATGACAGCTGATCGACTCGGTAGTTGTATCTTGAAGTGCTTGTCCTGGCGTTGAAGTACTTCGTAGGGCCCGTCGTATGGTGGAGTGAGCGGTGCTCGCACGGTGTCGTTTCGCACGAAGACGTGTGTACATGTTGCGAGATCTTTGTACACAAACGTTTGTCGGCTCGTCTGTGTGCGTTTTTCGGGTGCAAGGGACGACATTGTCTGCGTGAGTTGACGCACGTAGTCTGCATCTTCAATGTTCGACTGAGTAGGTACGAAAAAATCAGATGGTATACGTAGAGTAGCTCCGTAAGTCATCAACGCGGGACTGAGGTTGTTGTCGTCTCGTATTGCGCTGCGTAGTCCCAGAAGTACTGTGGGCAGCTCATCAGTCCACGTAGTGGTTGCGCCTCGTGCCATGAGCGCTGCTTTCATGGTTCTATGCCATCTCTCTATCTTCCCATTAGCTTGTGGATGAAAAGCGGTAGTTCGGATTCTAGTAATACCGAATTTCTTCATGAGAGCGTTAAACAGCTGCGACTCGAACTGACGTCCTTGATCGGTCGATATGCGTAGCGGACAACCGAAGCGTGCTATCCAATTTTCGTACAGTGCCTTAGCGACGATTTCTGCGGTGATTTCTCGCACTGGGATCGCTTCGGGCCAACTTGTACACCTATCGATGATTGTAATGCAGTATCGATAGTCGTTTGATAGTCGCAGTGGGCCGACTATGTCGATATGGATGTGTTCGAAGCGTTGCGACGGCGGGAACGATGATAACGGTGTAACGACGTGACGACTAACTTTAGCACGTTGACAGTTGATGCAGGCTCTTGTCCAAGTAGTGACTTCTCTGTTCATCGAAGGCCAGAAAAATTTCGAAGTCATCTGCCTCCGCGTTGTTCTAACGCCTGGGTGGCACAGACCGTGTTGCGCTTTGAAGGCTGCATAGCGATATGCCGCAGGCAAGTAGGGACGAGGCGTAGATAACGTGACCTCGCACGTGATTGGTCGGCTGAGTCCAGGCAGCGTTATAGCGCCAAACTTCAAATTGTCTTGTGTTTTCAATGTTTTGAGTTCTTCGTCGTTAGTTTGATCGATGGCCAGCTGATTGTAGTCGATCGTAGTCGGGCAATGTATCTCCTCGATACGAGATAAGGCGTCGGCAACTGTATTTTCTTCTCCTTGTATGTACTTGATACTTGTGCAAAATTGACTAATGAAGTGTAGTTGTCGCTCTCGTCGTGGTGTGTCGCTGCTACTTGCTGATCGTGATAATGCGTGGACGAGCGGTTTGTGGTCGGTGTATATTGTGACGTCACATCCCTCTATTAGTCGGCGAAAGTGTTTGACAGCCGAATACATCGCTAGTAATTCGCGATCGTATACGCTGTATCGTCGTTGCGTTGTACTCATTGTTTTGGAGAAAAATGCCAGTGGTTTCCAAACTTCATCGATCTTTTGTTGTAGTACAGCGCCGAGACTGGTATCGGAGGCGTCGCTCATGATGACGAGCTCGTTGCCGCTGGATGGATAGGCCAGTGTGGTAGCTTCTGAAATGCTTTGGCGGCATTTTTCAAAAGCGGTTTCAGCTTCGGGCGTCCAATTGATCGGTGTCTTGTCATTTTTCTTCTTATTATGTAAGTATTGATTGAGTTCGTTTTGCAAATCGGCTTGATGAGGTAGGCAGTCTCGGTAGAAATTGAGCATGCCTAGGAAGCGTCGTAGCTCGATGATGGTGTTCGGTTTCGGGTACGAAGATATTGCTTGAGTACGTTCCTCAGTGGGTCTGATGCCTTCAGCTGATACTTCGTAGCCCAGGAAGTTGATTTTTGATTTCCCAAACTCGCATTTGTCGATGTTGACGGTCACGCCATATTGTGTCAGGCGCTTGAGAACTTGGTGCAGAGTTTGCTTCATTTCTTGTTCGTCATCAGCATACAGAAGAATATCATCAACGTAACAAAATACTCCTTCTAGGCCATGTAAGACTTGGTGCATGAAACGTTGAAATGTTTGACTTGCATTTCTGAGTCCGAATGTCATGCAGTTGAATTCAAACAGACCAAACGGTGTTATTATTGCTGTTTTCTTTGCATCTTCGCTGTTGATGGGTATCCAGAAGTAAGCCATTTTGAGATCGAGTTTTGAGAACAGTTTCTTGTTACGTAACTGATACGTGAAGTCTTGTATGCGTGGTATCGGGTATCGGTCTGGCTGCGTAACTGCGTTAAGTCTTCTGTAGTCACCGCAAACTCGTAGTCCCCCATCTTTCTTCTTAACCACGTGAAGTGGACTGGCCCAGGCACTCATAGACGGCTTGCATATGCCCATCTTTACCATGCGGTCGAACTCTTCTTTGGCTGCCTTGTACTTGTCCGGCGGAAGAGGGCGCGCGCGTGCGTAGAGCGGTGGGCCTGTTGTTTCGATGTGATGGACGACGTCGTGTTTGGGTGGATTTTGCAAGTTCATTGGTCTTAAGACTTCTGGATATTGTGCCAGTATGCCATGGTAGTCTTGTTCGGGGCAGATGATACAGATTGTTTCGGCTGGTGTGTTGATTTCTAAGGCGTTAACTGACAATTCGGTGATTTTGTCGACTAGTTTCTTGTTGTCTAAGTCGACGAGCAACTTGTAGTGACGAAGGAAGTCTGCTCCGAGGATCGATGTCTTGACGTCTGCCACTATGAATGTCCATTGGAAACTGCGACGTAAGCCAAAGTTTAGGTTGATCGATTTTTCTCCGTACGTTGCGATCGGCGTACTATTTGCCGCGTATAATCTGTAGGCGTTATCTTTCTTGTTAATTGTTCTCTTTGTTTTCGATGTTGCAGCTAGTACGGAGATGTCAGCGCCAGTATCCACGAGGAAACGTTCGTGAGTGTTGCGGTCGTGGACGCATAGGCGATTGCTTGGAGTGGAGACACCGACACTCGCCACTGTCGATGTCGACGTTAGTTTAAAGACGTCTTGTTATTACTGTTTTCTTGTTGCCTTCTACTACACGGTGATTCGCATCTCTTCGCTTGATCGCCGAATCGAAAATGGTACTTGCATAACCATGTTTTGTTTGCAAAATCGCCTGGTTTCACGTCGCGCTCGTTCCGCTGCTTTGAGTGCGAGCGGGAGCGAGAACGTGAGTGAAAGGGACGGCGATACCATCGCTGCGGCCGAGAGGCGCGGCGCGAGAGTTCAGCGACCTCGAGCGCGAGCTTCTCGACTTGCCGTGATAACGTTGATAACGCGTCGCTTTGGCTTGCTTCTCTCGGCGTAGTTGTGTTTGATATTGCGGCGATAGATGGTGCTTCTGCGTACTCTGCCATCTTGTCAGCCATCGCGGCGAGAGTGTCGAGTGTTGATTCCGTGTTGATCGATAACACGACTCGTATCTGCGCTGGCATTTGGTTCAGCCATTCGATCTTGAGACCTTCTTCTGTGATCATACCGCTACCGAGTTCTCTCATCTTCCTTAGCAGCTGTGAGGGCTTCTGGTCGCCTAACTCGAGTCCGCTGATGAGTTTTTGAAAGTTTTTCGCTGCGGACGTGTCGTACGTGGAGAGAAGGCGTTCTTTTGCTGCTTGATATTTCCCTGTAGCCGGCGGGTTGTACAGGATGTCGGTGAGATGGTGTAGGTCGACTGTTTGAAGTTGCTGAAGCAGGTAGGTGAACTTCTGTGCGTCGGATGTGTGCAGCGGGTCGACTGTAGCCTCGAAGTGAATAAACCACGCCCTTGGCATTTCACGCCAGAATGGAAGGAATCTTGACTGGACGGAGACTCCGGCAAGCTCGTGATGGGAATGAGCCATCTGCTGGTCTGACTGTTGCGGATTTTCTGCAGGTGCTTGAGCAGGGATTCGCGCTTCTTGGTGGTTTTCTTTTCCTCCGGCCATTTCTTCAGCGTCGATGGTCACCAGTTGTAGGGGTCAGAAGGTTGCGTAGTAATGTTGCGTGTTCAGATTTGGATGTTGGAATGTCTTTTATTTGCAAACTTAGGACTATATATACAAAATCTTAAAATAAATAAACACACATTCTTATTGGCTAATTATTACAGTGGACAAATGAAAATGCTTACATTTAAACCTATTACAAAATATTTACAACAAACTGAAACTACGTTATTGGATATAATTATTTACAATTAAATTAACAAATCACAGGGCCTACATTTTAGCTTACAGGTGGCGTCTGTGACGTCAGGCGTTACCGGGCAGAGAGCCACGGAATTAGAGCGAGGTGGTATGCTCGGACCTCTCGATGCAAGGTAATAAATATAACCGGCGCGAAACTCGCGCGCTCCGCAGTCTAGCTACTTGTATGCACCGAGAGGGTCGAGATGCACTCTCCCATAAATCTATGCGCTAGAGTGCGCCGCGAACTACTGTTGATGGCGCGCTTATTATTTTATTGCACAGCACTTGTTTTATTGCGTTGTGGCGCAATTAGTAAATAACGCAAAAGTCTGATGTAAAAAATAATTAACTGAGCCAGAGGTCTCGACGCAAAGAATTTCGCTGAGTTACCCGTCATTACCAAAATAACTATAAAAGCCTTTACAAATATCTATTCTGCAAACTGTACAGTTTAAGATCCATTGCAGCCTTGCAGGGCTGGGTGTTCATCATTGAAATTAAATAATCGTTACAACAATGTACATACCAGTACTTACTGAGATTAGCGTGTTCAAACAAACTCTTCAGCTTTATAATATTCGTAGATAATATGACGCTTGGTGTACTAGGACTGCATGAACCGCTTGGAGGTCTCATGAACGTTCACCGTGAACCCATACATTGCAGTATGTTCGACTACCGATTCTGACCAAACATACAAATTGGTAAAATATTTCTTTGGTACCTAAAATATCTAATTTTAATTTTCATATGACTAACATTGTATAATATTTTTAAGTACCTAGTTTAAGGAATCATTGTTGTTTTGAAAAGAGTACATAAGTGTAGAGTTCCTTGCCCATTCTTCTTGACATCATCAACATTCCGAACACGGCGGTAGAATACTGAACTTGTACTGACGATTCGTAAGTGCTTTTGTAAAGCTTACATAATATCTATTCTAAACACTAATTTTACCTAACGCGCGAATTTCCATCTTCCCCGGTAATTCAAGTAGCCGACGGTAGCAAGGATACCCAATAGTTTATTCATACCTACCGATTACAGCATAACAACTTAGCTTCGTAGAAAGACGATTTGTATGGATTCATAGGACTCGATAGGTCAATATTCTATCGGCTGGCGTGTCTTGCGATAATGTAAACGTACAGGAATCCCAGGATATAAACCGAAGAATTTCCCTATACTTTTAGGATACATCACTTCATAGTATACCTACCTAATTACAGAGGTTTAAAAATTTCACCAAGTTTTAATTTTGATTGGCCACTTTGACATTTTCTAGCGCTCCCATATTTTTTGGTGGTATCTAATAAATCAAATATATCATTATTCAATTCTTTATACTTACAAATAAATTAATACCTATTTAAATAAATAAAATAAAATCGTTGTTATGACAGGACAACGTCTTTAGGGTCAGCAAGTGTAAAATAAATCAAAAAAGCATTTCATTTTACTCTAAATCATTTAATCGATTATTCACATCAACCTCTCGATACCTCTGGTAACGCCTCTTCAAGTTATTTTCTGATTCTTCAGCCAATGCTTGGAGTAAGCTGTTTGCTAAAAATGGATCTGGAAAGAAAGAAAAACGGAGATTTACTTAAGCACAGTCAGAAGCCCATAATTGCATGAAAACACTAGCAGTTCTATAATAATATGGTTCCCACCGATATAACAAGTGGCCAATCTCATTGATGTCAACCAATTAAGCAGGACTGTTTGTGTCTAGCTAGCATGCGCAATATTTCTCATAGTGACGACAAAAGTTTCTATTTCGCTGATTAGATGGTAGTACATATGTCGCAGTGTACGCAAACCAGATGGGTTTAATCAGCTATTTGATTGGATCACTAGCGCGTTCATTGAATGACGACGTTTAATTGAATGACTAAAGGACAACTCGTCAAATTGTTTAATATAACGTTCAACTTCTTGACTGAACGTCATTTATTTAGCATAGTCATTGAATGGTATATAGCTGACTTTGTAATGTTTGATTAAGGTAAACATTAGTTCGCAACTTAAAAGTTAACTAACCTTAGAAAAAAAAAGAAGAAAATGACATAACACACCTTAATAAAATTTTTTATTATGTTTTAACAATTTTAAGTCTTAAGACACTTAAGCTAAAAAGATATCATATTTTTTCAAAAGTACTGTATTAAAAATTGGGGGAAGAGGAAAAGGTTGGAATCTCAATTTCACTCAAACAATATCAACACAGTAAAAAATAAAAATAAAAATAAAAAGAGTTTATTTTTTTTTTTTTTTTTTTTTTTTTTAAATAAAAAGAGTTTATTTCAGACAAGTTACGCCCATATAACATTCATGCATAATTATTAAGAAAAAATTAAATTTTAATATTACAATATTACAATGGGTGACCATCACGTGAGAGGATAAATCCCCGTAGTCGTCACCCTTTGCAAAATACATCTCCACAGGGGCGAAGTGAACCTATCCGCCAATGTCCTCAGGATTCATTCAGTGCCATTCTATTAGATCTGTACCAGCTGTTTGACGCCTCTTTTGTTTTGATGAGCACTAACGCCCCAGTGGAAAAAAAATGAACTAAATTACAATCACCTGACTGATTATACGTCTGCTATGTTCAAAGGGCTATGTTACAATCCGCTAACTTGTTGGACGTTGAGTGAGGTTTGTTCATTCAACGTTCGGCCTAGTCATTCAATTTAACGTCGTCATTTAATAAACGCGCTAGTGATTCAATCAAATAGCTGATTCAACCAGATGACTGCGACACATACACCGTACTCGTATTTTCAGCCAATCAGCAGTTGACGTATTGATTTTGACATTTCTAAAGAGCACAATAAAATTTACTCGCGTGGCGCATGCTTGGCCTGATAGTGTGGGAACGTTTGCGCAACACACAAGTTCACTCCTTTACGATGGATCGTTTTTCTTTTCAGACATTTAGGTGATCAATCTGAAAATGTTCTATTGTTCTATCCAAACTGGATCCAAGACACAAACATGTTACCCCCACAGGAATCTATCTAAGTCAAATCTAGATTAAGTCACATATGATACTTGGATCCCGAAAGACGAACAAAGTCGCATGCATTCATAATTAAAAAAATACTCACTAATATTAACGGATCGGACTGTGGGCTCTTCATTTATTGATGAAATGGAGACGCTAGGGGGCATCACTTGAATGGAGGCAGTTTCCTTCATGAAGACATCCCGTGATAGGTCCGCAAGAATTATCAGCAGAACACTGCGAACAGGGGTTTTAGAGGTTACATAGAACACTTTTGAATCGTCATATAATACAATGCCAAGTGATTCTACTGCCAGCTCAGAAGCTATATCTACCGAGAAGATACCGGTAAGATACTTAGCAGATTAGTTACAGTACTTACAGTAGCACTATCTAACTTATTGCAACGTGCAGACCATTTTGGACTAAGTCATTAAGTTCTGTTTTGACGAGTGTACATTAAGTTATTTTAGAGATAAGCTGAAACAGGCCCGTTCCTAAAGGTGGCGAATGTTCACAATCATGACGTATGTGTCAGCCATCGCTTCACTTAACGGAGATGAGACATTCTAACGCTTTATGCGGCCCTAGTACCTTGACGCGACAGTGACCACCTTTTAACCTGCATTAATGAACTATACTGACAATCTGAGGAATTCATAAGTAAAAAGAAGATGAGAAAGAGACTCAAGGACTTCCCCTTGAAACCATATGTCTATGTTTTGGTTAAAGCAGGCCAAACTGTAGTTACTGCGATTGGCCGCGTAGCAGGGGTTTTCTATTGCGCACTCAGTAGATTTAGGGCAAGAGAGGTAGGGCATAGCAATTTATCGCTCGAACTGGAGCAGCCCGACTGGTGGAAAACGTCCACCTTACAGAAGACAAATAACAATCACATCGGTGTTTTCCTATTCCTGCGTGTGAGTAAGGTTTCCAGAGCTCCTAGGGGTGCTTGCTACATTCGTAGGCTCAAGCCATCAAGGTAAGGGCGAAAAGTCCAGTAGCAGCTATTATTATGCTATACTTGTTGCCCTCAAGCTAGGACCTCATTACCACTAAACATCAGGTGGGATGAGGTGCAATGTTAACTTGAGTACTTAGTGGTGTTAACTGTGTGAGGGCCGATCCAACGGGATCATCTTTAATTCGCATTCAGTTATCACCACTTGGTGCTAAGCACCCTGGGCAGATCCCCCCCCCCTTACGTCGCCATTACTTACTGCATTACAACCACCAGACTTGGTATTCAAGGTACTAGGCGTCAAACTAGGATCGCATGAAACGGTAGGAGGTCTCATGAACGTGCACCAAGAAACCAGTCCATTTGTTTGCGAACTTACTTTTCACACCAGCAGTGATCGAAATATCAACAGTATTAATGCCAAGATAATGTATAAATTCGAACAAAACATACCCAGTCGCGTATTTCATCCCTCTAGATTTTAGCCACAACAAAACGTGTTTGAACCGAGTTGACGGACCGCAACTGAACTGCAACACCTGAGTGCAACCGACTATTGACGTTTGTGTTAATCGTGTATATATATAGAGCTGGTAATACCTTTGCTGTCAACTAAATTACATTACTCGATTTTTATAGTGCTTTACGCCTCACTTCTAAACTTTAAATATTTTAAAGAAACATTTTTTTCAATATGTATGTAGTTCTAAATATATTCGGCAGAGGGCACTTACCGTAGGCTATGGGGTCGATACAGCAAAAAAATCATCGCCTACAATAACTTGCGGTGAGCTCAGTTGAAACAGCAGCACGCGCGATACGTGAAGGTCGTTGGTTCGATTACCGCACCCAAAGGAGAGATCAAATCATTCTATTTTTTATATTTAAGTTACATTACATTACATGCGTAGTGAAATCTGGAATTCTAGATACTTGTACTATCGCTGAAACACAAAAACATGTCACAGTAATGGCATGGCGTTAATTTTCGGGGCCAACTTTTATTGGCCCTAGTATAGTGACTAGATGCGCAAAAATATTATAGAATTAGCCACTCCCTTTCATGTACCACGAAAGTCATTAACCTTGGTTCCAATGCGCTTGTATTAATATAGTCTTGTATTTAGCCGAAATAATCACGTCTTATAATGATCACCACTAGAACACCCTTACAAGGGCCACAGTAGCTTCTTGGTAAACCTACTTACAAAGCTATGTTATAATATTTATATTATACTAGATTTTTCCCACGACTTCGCTCGCGTTATTTCAAGATAAAAGTATCCTTTATATTAATCATAGAACGGTGAATTTTATAAAAATCTTTTTCGTATCTTTGGCGTGAAAGAGAAACAAACTTACAAACAGACATCCACAAATTCTAACAAACTTTCATGTTTATAATGTTTCATTCATGTTTATATCGTAAGAGTTTACCCTAATGTGCTTTTGTCCGTACATACTAAAAAAATACGACCGAGAAACATTTCCATAAAAAGTCAAAATCGCAAAAAAGTTATGTACGGTAAAAACCACTCTATATATTTTCACCAAGTTGCAGGAAACGTTGAAACTCGAGTTGACAGTTTCAAACGAAATGTTTGTATTGTGCGAAATAACAACTCTAAGAATATACGTATAGGAATTAAACGTAATTATACGTAGACGTAGTGGACATTGGTTAGTGCTCTTAGCTGTAAGACCAAAGGTAGTGGGTTCGACTCTCACCCAACATAAGCGTTTAAGTTTGTTCTGTGTATCGGTGTTCTTTAGTAAATATTGTGGTACTACCACCGTTCTGGTTTCCATACACCACTGAACTAATTTTTATGAAATTTGATAAAGCTGAACCTCTAGAACGGGCATAAGTAGGTAACTTTTTATTTTGAAAATAAAGGTTGATGGGGTAAATACCGTCCTTGAAAGTTTATATGGGAAAACGTTAATTTTTTAATTTAGAGATATGAAATTTGGCACAAATATAGCTCAATTCAAATGGTTTCTGTTAAATTGTTCTTTACTTTTTTTTGGCGAACTTTGGTGTCGAGCTGTCTCCGAGGTTCCAATATAATGACGACCTCCGTAGCCGAGAGGCGAGCGGGCCGGACTTTGGCATCGCGCCATTTCTGAGGTCCCGGGTTCGATCCCCGGTCGGGTCAATATGAGAAACGAACTTTTATATATTGTCTCGGGTCTGGGTGTTGTGGTACCGTCGTTGTTTCCGATTTCTGTAACACAAGTGCTTAGCCTACTTACCGCAGAATCAGAGCAATGTATGTGATGTTGGCCAATATTTATTTATATATATATTATTTATTTATATATAGAAAAGTATATTGTATCGGGTCTGGGTGTTGTGGTACCGTCGTTATTTCTGATTTCTGTAACACAAGCGCTTAAGTTACTTACCACTGAATAAGAGCAATGTATGTGATGTTGTCCAATATTTATTATTATTTATTCATGGTAATTTTTTACAGGTCTGGTGAAGTTGGGCGTCCACTGCGTGACAGGAAAGAAGGTGGCTATCAAGATTATCAACCGGGAGAAGTTGAGCGAATCTGTGCTTATGAAGGTATGCAGTTTTATCTAAATCCAAAGCAACCCCGGTATAACGTACGGGAACAAACGCGGGACTTACCCTTTTTTATTAGGGGGGAAATGCATTGGCGAACGTACCGCTGCGTTGGGAAAGCGGCGTATGTGGGACTTCCCCGCTGTAAAGAGCGGGGACTACCCACTAAAACCTATCACCGGCTAGTGATGGCGCATGAGAATATAGATTACGTATAGCAGTCACGGAACCGTCGGTGAACTGAGGGACTTTTCTAATGTGCTTGTTAGTTCAGGCAATGTTTTGGTGATGATTTTGTGGTAATTTTTGAAGGGCACAGCACTCACGCAGATGTGTTTGGCGCTCGCGGAAATGTTTTTTATAGTTGGCCACACACGGCGCCACTAGTCTTACTTTGGTATGGCGGGTTTTTCCCCGCAATTGGCGATGACGTTCAACCACGGTCCTCACACCTTCAAACTAATTATTAGAAATTGCGTCGTAAATACCACACGGCTTAAGTTTAATAAGTGTAGAACAATTATTTTGTATATAGTTTTGGGGTATACCAGTTTCCCAATGTGATCCCGTTTACAAAGATGAAGTAGATGCCAGCCACGTTCACTCAACCATGTTTAAGGGAATTTAATTACCCACCCATCATGATCAGAGGTATCCGTTCCAAGATGACCCTCGCCTCGTCCTAAGTGTTATGCCTCCTCCACACTACTCGCGAAGTTGAACGAAGTTAGACGAATACGATAGTGTAGAGGCACTTCGGCTCGCCTCGTGCTCGCCGCGTCAATCTTTGCCTCGCCTCGGGCGAACTTCGCCGTGTAACTTCGCGAGTAGTGTGGAGCAGGCATTAACTTATCACACCTAAGGTACCTGCTGGAGTAACGTTTTTTAAACCCCTTATTTTTATTTCCAGGTTGAACGAGAAATAGCCATCATGAAGCTGATAGAACACCCGCACGTGCTAGGCCTCTCAGACGTGTATGAGAATAAAAAATACTTGTAAGTTTGACCTTTACCTACCTACAAATATACCTGTATTGAGAAAACTACCCACCCACGTAACCAAACATGAGCGCAACACTCAATGAAAGGCAGTGAGGATAGGCAATAGATTGGCTTGCAAGTAAAATTAATTCATTTGTTTCCGTAGAAAAGAATTACCGATTAGGGCGTAGCCAGGGATTTTCTCGCAGAATATGTCAAAATTTTTGCAATATGACAACCGTTGTCATTAGCGTTAAACTTATAGTGGTGCAAACGAGTTGGTATAAGGTGGAGAAATTGTTAACGGTTATTTGGCATAATCGGCCAAGGGCTCAAACCTTCATAGTATTATTATATGTTTCCAAAGTTATGTTCTAATTTAGTTAATAAGTATTTATGTTTGTAACTGTGCATCTTATGGAGAAAGTTGAGTTAATCAGTAAATCTGTTGTACATTAACCTAAGTTCCACAACGCACGTTCCTTAAGTAACAAACATTGTCACAATAGTTGATAAGCCTAATAATAAAAATAAAGTATTTTTTCCTAATTGCACTAAGGAAAATTAGCTATAGGTAACTCTCGTCACAGAATGCTTAGGGGTTATTTCAAACGATGTTACCTAATTTAGTTGCTTGCTCGAATTAATTATTTTTATAGTACTATACGCCGTACGAGCGAACTTTAAATATTAGAAACAGATTTTTTTTTTAAAATAATAAATTCGATTAAGATGCCAAGGCGTCTTCGATTCCGTGGTTTTCAAACATTTCTGCAACGAATGTACCACGGGCCGATAAGTATGTAGTCCTAAACATATTCGGCAGAGGGCACTTACCGGAGGCTAACGGTTGATATAGCAGAAAAATTTCATCGCCTACGATAACTTGCGGTTAGCTCAGTTGGTAAGAGCAGCACACGCGATATGTGAAGGTCGTGGGTTCGATTCCCGCACCGCAAGAGGAGATAAAAATTTTCTGTTTCTAATATTTAGTTGCTTGCTGCCCTGTTATTATATTGTGAGTAAACACACGATATGGATTAGGCAAAGATTCTCAGAATACCTCAAAGCGTCTATTCTACTATTTATAGCTCTGAAATACAGGCTTACTTATTCATCAAAAACAGAAATATGAATTGAAAGGCCAGACAATTGAATACGGTACCATCGTTTATTCACCAATCCAAATATTCTTCTACCATCCCATTTTTAAATACTTTCTACTGATTCATCGCTATTGATCTTGATTTTATATATGTAGCCGATCTTATAACGATGAATGAACTAAACAAAACAAAAATGTATCAATTCGTTCCAGTAGTTCCTAAGATTACCGCTTTCAAACAAACTCTTCAAATTTAAATGAATGTTCACAGATATTCTGATTGATTTAAATGTTCGTGCCAGTAAAAGTTACAATAAAGGTCATTAACCCATCAAGTTTTGTTAACATGATACGATGCGTTATAATGTACAGTGGAAAGCTCTCAAGACCACAAATGTTGGACTTTGTACCGCCCCTATATTAAGGGCAAAATAACTAAAATCGAACGGCAAATATTTACTTGATAGCGTACAGTCAGTGCACCGTAGAGTACAGCCACGTACAATATTTATTATAGGCGAGAATTATTCAAGGAAATCAACATCCTAACAGTCGCATCTCAATACATTTTTGACTGTCTAATGTATGTATACAAAAACTTGCATACTTTTCCTAAAAAATCTGACACTCATAGCATCAACACTAGACATAAACACAAGCTTGCTGTCCCTAAACGTAGACTTCATAAGATTGGTAATTCATTTGTTGGTTTAAGTATAACTTTTTTTAATAAATTACCTCAAGTTATTGTTGATTTACCATTGAATAAATTTAAGCTAATTGTTAAAGGTTGTCTTTTGAAAAAAGGGTACTACAGAGTAGAAGACTATATTAATGACAAAGAAGTGTGGACCACTAACTAGTCTGTTCGCCCTCACATGAAAAATTTCACTAATTATATTTACTAATTGTATTTCTATTTATACAAACTCAGCAAGAGGTACCTATTTCTTTACGTATTTGTCAACTCGCAAGTTGGCAAAATTCTTATTAAGCACGAATGTGCATTAGGACCTACAGTTTGTTTAATTTAAATATATATATTTTTTAATTTTTCTTATTACTTTGAATCAATGAATTATTTTTTACAATTTACTACATTATTTTATCTAATTACTACACTGTATGTCTTAGTGCAAAACTAGTTATAAGTTCAGCTATATTTGTTATATGAACGACAGAGTTTCTTGCCGGGATCTTCTCTGTAAGTTATAGGTTCCGAACCGGAGGTAGCGTCATTTGCATTATATAGACGTTTCATAAATATTACTGGTGTAATTTACATGAATAAAAGAATATTGAAATAATATGTATCCAACCACATTCTATTATGAACCTTCTAGTAACGTAACAAGAGCTCAAGTGTTTACATGTCATTGCTTGTGACTATACATTAGCTACCCAACTCTTGGGAAGCCATCTTCAACGAACTTCCGGGAGACCATAAGGTTCTAATTGCTCTAAGTCACCTTTTTTTTTAAATCAATACAGTACATTGACTCCTCCCAGCCTATTGTTAAGCAAGAGAAACCCCCATGTCGTGATGACAACGTATTTGATACTGTAATATCCTATCCATTAGCATCGCTATACTGACCCGGAGGATGTTTCTTCACGCTCCTTTTGAAGGAAACCATGTCAAAGGAGGGAACACATGAGCCGGCGACGAGTTCCATTTCTTAATGGCTACTAACCTAACCAATTCCTTTCATGTTCCAGGTACTTAGTATTGGAGCATGTAAGCGGTGGAGAGCTGTTCGACTACCTGGTGAAGAAAGGTCGGCTGACGCCCAAAGAGGCCAGGAGGTTCTTCCGTCAGATCATCTCCGCGTTGGACTTCTGCCATAGCCACTCTATATGGTAAGCGAACTTCTTCCTATAAATTGACCAAATACTTCTGAACAGTTACATCACAGCAATGCCAATAACATTTGGAACACTTATAACGTCAATATGTGTTACGCGCATGTGTCTCATTTATCTACCTGTATAGATGAGTGTTCAGATATTATTGGTAAGTTGTGTGTATAGAAATTATTGACTAGCATTTGCTCAGATATTATTGAAGTAATGAATGTTCAGATATTAATTGTAACTTGTGGTGTGTGGAACTTTTTGACATTTTAACTGTTCAGAAGTATTTGGTCACTTTGTCTGCTCCGATATATCTGACGGCGACTGTACATAGATAGGAAATGTCACTAATGATTCACAAATTCAGTAAAATTGGTACAATAATCAGGGAGGAATATTACGGGGCGATAAAAGTGTCTGTACATAAAGTTAAGGACGTTGGCGACATAACCCCGTATACAAACAAACTAGATTCGATTAAGGTAAAAAATGGCTAATGTAGCACCCTACATTAGTAGCAGGGGTCAAGCCTTCAAGGTAAGGGCGACAAGTCCAGTAACAGATTTATTATGCTGTACTTGTCGCCCTTAAGCTCTGACCTCATTACCACTTAACATCAGGTGGTATGAGGTCAATCTTGAAGTGTAATATAAAAAAAAAGGTAAATGACGCGCCTGTAACTTAAGAAGAAACTACAAATACCCGCATTAAGTAACTTGTTTTAACAGCCACCGCGACTTGAAACCGGAAAATCTCCTGTTGGACGAGCGGAACAATATAAAGATAGCAGACTTTGGCATGGCATCGCTCCAGCCGGCGGGATCGCTACTGGAGACCTCCTGTGGTAGCCCGCACTACGCCTGTCCAGAAGTCATCAGGGTGAGTATCTTCCGAACTTGGTTAAACCCTTTCGCTTTGGTAGGAGAGTTAACTCGTATTGAAAAAAAATAATCTTGAAGAGAAAATAATCTTGGACACCGTGAACGAGACAAATCGTTTATATTTATAGGCATCTACACTGTAGATTCTACAGATAGAGCATTAAAATTTAAAACTGCTCGCACGGCGTGTGTATCCTCTTATTTGATATCACAATGAAAACGGATTTTGACAACGCTACAAGATACTTTTAAAATAGTCGTACAAGTAAAACAACAGTCGCATTTTAGTTTCGGCTTTACACCTATAAGTAAGATTATGACTTAAACGTCAAGCTGTAATCCTGACCTCTGGTGCAAGCAAACCGTAGAGTCTAACGAATTGGTTCAGATTTAAAAAATAGTCGTGAAATAGTCTCAACGACATGCAAAATCTCAGAAACAGTCCACAAGAGATTCCAGAGATATCCCTGGTGAGGATTACGGCACGAACATTCGAATTCTTCAAATTTTAACGACTACGATTTTCTTTTTTGAGTTTGTACCAAAAAATTGTCATGAAATAATCGTATGAAGCGAAGATAAATTTGAGCGGATTTAATTGGACACTTCTATGGAGGTACAGTCTTGTACAAAATAGTCTTACTTCGGTACGTCTTCTAACTCTTGCCAAATATTATTCGCTTACATCGTGTTATGGTAATAACGCGATTTTTTTTTACTTTCCATAAATATTTATTACTTACTTAAATAAAACAAATAAACTTAAGATAACACTAACTAACGCGATTTTAATAATATATCGTGGTTAGTAGACGATGCTTTTCAATCACACTCTTATTGTAAAAATCAATTTAGGTGTAGTTACAAACGATGCTACTTTTCACATTTTTTTTTAAATTACCTTTAAAATGTAAATGATCATTAAAATGCGATTTATTATTTCTGACGTCATCGTGTCATCTTTACTTATATTGAAAAAGTACGTATTTAATATTTTTTAATACCTATTTAACGAAATAAAAACAATCTGGAATTTTTGATCCAATCCGCTCCCCTATTACGACAAAAAACTGTCACTACGTATTTATATTCGAATCTGTTTTGAACATGCTTAAGGAATTTTATTGATTTAATAAAAAACATCAAAATACCTAGAAAAAGGTATTTAATATACTTCCACAACAGTAAACGTTACAATATATCGACAATACTGTTATAAAATCTACAACTTACAAACAATGGGCTAATTCTATCAAAAACCAAGTAATTAACAAATTAATTAAGTACTTTCGTTAGTAACTAAATGTCAGATCTTACAAAATATTCTAGGTTTGCCACTAAATTGCGATTAATAGAATGCTACTTCAGTTTAAAACAAATTATTTAATTAATCAAAAGCAAATGCAACTACTTTTCTAAAGAAACATTTAAACCATTAAATACTTAGGGTAACAATACTGTATTGATTAAAGTAAGTCACAATTCTAAGTATTATGTTAAAAACATTATTTTTCCATATTTAACAATATAGGTAGAGATAACTTTATATAATATAGATTATATTAGCACAAAAAAAATGTGTAATATTTTATAAACTATCTTTCGAAAGTCGTAAAGTAGATTATCATGTAAATGTAAATAAAACTTATAAAATCGCAATTAAGTGGCAAAATAGCTTACAAATAAATTCAAACAAGATTTTAGGTTCACCCTTTAACTGTTACTCTTAAAAAGGTTTACAAAATGAGCATTTTATTCTAGAAGTTTAATCACAGTCAAATTAAAAATAACTATTAGTAATTAGAAATAAACTTAAAAAAGGAAAACTGGTAAACAAGAAATGTGGTTTGGATAAATAATAATTCAAACAAAATATGGACTGAAAAAAACTATGCTTCAAACTAAACAATAGTTCCATATTTTACAAAGGTCTTATATCTTATACAAAGCAAAAGCTAAACGGATTGAATAAATATCTTTTAAAGAAAAATCACAATGATTTACTCAAAAGTATTTCAGAGAAGTATAAATATATTATTTGGTATGAAAATTTTATACCTTACCCCTTTTCAATCAGTGGTAAAATTAAGTAATTTTATCTACATTTATGACACTAAAATAAAAAAAAAACAAAATGGTGGGAACATAAGATGTTAGTTGAATTGTCAATGTTATAATCGATTATTATAGATGAAATCATACATTATCTTGCTCTTATAATTATGTAATGTGGTAGTATAATAAACTGAATATACTAATTGCATTTTATTTTAATAGACCTTGTATAAATGTTATGTGTGATGGCTAATGTATTAATTTAATAACTAAATTGATAATAGGTACAAGTAAGTATACTTAATTTTACCACTATTCTTTGAATAATACACAAACTAATCATCATCTACCCTCTGCTTTTTACTCGTATTAGATGGTGTTTGTGGCGGAGAACATCCTGTGTCCCTCCGTTTCCCTGAATGTCTTGCACACGTTGTCCCAGAGACTCTAATCTGCGAATCCCTTTCACGAGTCGGTGAAAACTGTTTCAACATCTCAACATCGTTAAAGATGACTTGGGCCCCACCACCGCAAGTTGGCACCACGTCTCCTTTGTACAGCTTTGTTTCCAACTCACCGTCTGTGTCTTGTTCTTGCGATATCAAGCAGTATTTAGAGGTCTTTGAATTGGCAATATCTTTGACCGTTTTCAACTTGTTTACGACTTTGCTATTAGTCATACTGGGCTTCATGACAGTTCCCATAGGAACCAATTTGTTTGGCGCGTGCTCCACCCAGCCACGACCATCTGCTGAGAGAGATCTCCGGTGTCTAGGATTAGCAATGGCCACTCCCCTTCTGGATGATGCTGGAGTGTCCCTGGTCTCTCTAGTCTGTGGTACCGAGCTAAATGGGGTCAGTAAATGTGCAGGTAAGGCACGGGGAGTAGATCCAGGAGTGAAGTCCCTCCCAGTCTGAGCTGCCATATCTCCCATACTCTTTGGTAACATATCATCTCCTCTTTCAGAATGTAGAGCTTCAGCGATGATTCTCAATCTGTTCTCTTTCTCTTCGATAGCGTTCCTCAGTCTCTCCTTTTCATGGTTAATTTCCTTAGCCTTCTCATGTTCAGCTGCAATTTTATGATTGTACTTGCGTTCCAGAATCTTTTTCTGCTTCTCTTTGTCTAATTTATTTTGACTTAGCAACAGTTCTTTCTCTTGTAACTCTCGTTTTAAATTGCTTGTGTACTCTGTCATTTCAGCCAACTTCCTTTGATGTGTTAGAGTAGCATTTTCAGTGGCAGTTAAGCGTTCTTCTAACGCCCTGACTCTACGCTCAGCCGCCGCTAGCTGACCTCTCAAAGAGGCATTTTCGCTCCGAACTTCTAAAGAGTCTTTTTCCAAATCAAGTAAAGCTGAGCGCAGTCTCTCGTCTTTGATTGCTTTGCTACGCTTCAGGGCTTCTCTGCGGCTGATCCTCATTTCCAAATGAGCCATAAGCTCCTTGATAATGTGTGCTGCTTGGGAACTGTTCAGTTCTAGACTTGGGAAATCTGGACCTAAGCTATATACAAGCCCTAAGTCTAGTTCTAAATCCTTTGCCTCCGGACGAATGATGTTTTCTCTTGCAGCTGTGAAAAGACGGTTTGCTTTACGTCTGCCAGACATTAGGCCAATAGATGCTGCTACGTTGTTGATGTTTTGAGGCTTGGCTACTTCCACTTCAGATGCCATTTCAGCGAATCTCATTACTTGTAATGTTTCATCATAGTCTTCTGCCCGTGGGTTGGCACAGACAATCATACGTACTTGACCTTCACCCTCGAAGAAGTTCTTGAACAAGTGTGTTATTTTAGATTCACGATACGGAACCTGTTTATTCGCTCCACCTACCTGATTCTCTCTCAAGACTTCGAGACAAGTTCTCAGTGTCATCAGTGACTTATTAATGTTGCCAGCCTCACGTAACCTCTGACCGGTGTTTTTAGTTCTGTTTGTCCGTTCACTACCAGCCAAATCCACTAAGCTCAGTTGGCTTATGGACAGGAATTTTTTGTTTGGGATAACTGCTTCTCCCATCTCGTCTACCGGTGCCTGCACCAGACGTATCGTGAAAACAGAGTGGCTTCTACTCGATTCTGCATTCAAAGTAGTATGAGCCATGCGCTTTCTCTTTAAACCTAAATAGAACGCTTCAAACGCATCTTCGGCAGATTTTATTTCAATTTCTGTTACGCCATGTACATACATATTGTGTGCTGCATCTTCTCTTATTATTTTTACGGGCAAGTTTTTGCTCACTGCTCCTTCTTCTAGCAGATCGAAGACACTGTTGTTATAAATTTCCACATAAGTGACGAACACAGCATACTGATTGTCCTCGTTGATTCCGTTGACTTTAGTCACGTCTGAACCAGACATAGCCAAGTCAGGATTGGAGTTGTTTTTCTTTCCACTTTTGAACCTGTGCAGTTCATGCTGCCGTTCTAACATGGCTTCCGCTTCGCTCTGAATATCGAACATGTTCATTTTATCCGGTTTGAAGACGTATTTATGGGCTTGGAGCTCGTTAATGGTTTTGAAAATTATGTTCAAACATCGAGGTAACACGCCACAATTTTGCGGCTCGCCCGTCATTGTGAACGTTTTGCCGCTACCGGTGACTCCGTATGTGAATAAAAGACCATTCTTACCTTTTACAAGGCCTTCAACTAGCGGCAGGGCGACTTTATCGAAAACTTCTTGTTGCGAAGCTTCGGGCGGGAAAACCTCTTGAAATGTGTATTCCATGGTTTTGACATTCTCGTTTCTGTAGCTTATTGCACTGCTCGGTGGTGTCAAGAGAACTGTGGTAGGCGAGATTATCTTCATACACGAGATATCACTGTCCCTTTGCATGGGTCGCAATCGACAATATACTTGTACTGGATCACGCTCTCCGACCCACAAATTCTGCTTACTCCTCGCCGGCGTACGCATCTCGTTCAACCTTTGTTTGGATTTAGCCGATTTCATTGTGATTATTTCAATAGAACACACACTTTACACGTCTCACAATAATTCTTGTTTTCAACGGTTGTTGAAAAATCAAAGCAACGGTCGTTCGAATATTTTTTAATACTCCAACAAAGTTTAAAATACGTTGAATATTTTGTATCTCACTTGCACTCGTGAACATTTGCGTTGCTATCTCAAATAACGGTTGACAGCAATCGACATTTGAATTTGGTCGGACTGGTATGCATGGCCTTCAAAAATGACATTCCTAAATAAAGTTGCTACTTTAGTTAAAATTTCCCCCCGCATTATTTTATTTTCCACTTGCACAAACTATAGTTATAGCGAGACTGTTGATGATGTATTTATGTTTATTCTTTCTTCAATTTCATACTTAAATTTTTTTTTTATGTTTTGAGCCTATACAATATTTTGTTTTTGATGATAAATGTATTTTTTCTTTTATATAAACTGCGGAAAGCACTGGTGTGTATGAAGAATTAACTTCTTTTTTGGACCTGGTTTTTGACAAATAATTGAACAATAAAAAATAATTTAATTATCTTATATTTTTACTAAGTTTAATGAAGTATTTAAAATATATAACGAAAATGTTATTGTTATTTTGACAAAAAAACTTAAAATTTGACTGTTGTTTTTATTACTATAAATACGAAACTGAGGGTAAGTGTGTAAGTGTGTTATTTTGATGAAAATTTTAAATAATGTAATAAATTTATTTTTTATTTATTATAGTTTGAATATTTTGTAAGTTAGTGTTATCTTAAGTTTATTTGTTTTGTTTATGTAATAAATTATTTTGATAAAATCGTATTTAAATTTAAAATTATTAAAATTCGTTTTCACATGATATGATTGAAATGTCAAAAATTCACTCATTTTCTCAGACCGTTTTATAATTTTTGTCCTTTATTCAACGGAGCTTATTGTGGGCTGGTATTACTAAAGAGAACAGTGCTGCACCCCATCGGTACAACAACAAACTTAGCGCTTAATTCTACGGAAGTGTCTTACGCATAATGGTTAATAAAACTCAAAAATAGCATAAATTTATTCCTTAAAGGAATAAAAACATTTCGATTAGCTAATATTTTTGAAAATAATACTTATTTACTGCAATTACTAACTGAAACGCTTTAAATTTATAGTTAAATTTAATGTTTTCAAATTGGACATTTCCCTACTTTTGTGACTAGGTATGTGAAATGAAACGTGTTAACTTGACATTTGTCATTAAATTGTTATTGTAAACAAACAACAAATGATTAAAACTTTACAAATTACTCGTGTTTTCTCAATCAGGGTGAAAAATATGATGGGCGCCGTGCAGACGTATGGTCCTGCGGCGTCATCTTGTACGCTCTGCTTGTTGGCGCGTTGCCTTTCGACGATGATAACTTACGTCAATTACTCGAAAAGGTAAACCGTATTTAATTGGTTTAAAACTAACAAAAAACACTGTATTTCCTCTCCTTGCTCTTCAAAACATTACCATGCTAAGTTTCAATCTAGTTTTTAGTAATTTCTATCAGATTTTTAAAATCAATTTATTATTTACTTTCAATACAAATTAATTGTGTTCAGGTGAAGCGGGGAGTGTTTCATGTGCCCCATTTTGTGCCGCCCGACTGCCAGCAGTTGCTCAGAGGAATGATAGAAGTCAACCCAGAGAAGAGAATGACTGTAAGTATGATAACAAAGCTACCTCATTTATAAGTAAGAAAGACAGAAAAATATTTATGGGTTTTATTTAATCCAGCATCAAACCTACCCTAAATAATAGCTTGGCTTCAAATATATTAGTATTTATGTCACCCAAATTAATAAAAAGGTACCTCTGATATTATTTCTCAATATTTATTATGTACCTACTAGGTAGCATGTTGTAAATACTGAATACTTAATAACCAAATTTAATCTTTATTGTATGTAAAAATGTACAATAGACAGACTTAATGTTTAGAGCCATTCTGTAACATTTGAGTTCTGTAGACAATATTTGATTGACACTGACAATTGGTACTTCATTTTTAAGGTAATAGCGCCAGAAACCAATCAACAGGTCTCAAACAAAAATAATGTTAAAAAAGTTGCAGGCAACATATATCTACTATATGTATATAAATAAGTCGGGTTTTCCTTCCTGATGCTATAACTCCATAACGCACTAACCGATTTTCACGGTTTTGCATTCAGTCGAAAGGTCTCGGGCTCCATGAGGTTTATAGCAAAGAAAATTCAGGAAAAGCGGGAAAATCCTCTAAGGCGATACGAAGTTCGCCGGGACCGCTAGTTGATCAATAAATACTTACCATAGAGTCATATTCACTTGCAGCTAGCGGAGATTACCAGGCACCCATGGGTGACGGCAGGTGGGCGAGGAGAGCTGGAGCAGGAGTTGCCGATGATGGAGGTGGTGCAGACAAGAGTGCTGCCATCCGCAGAGGCCATTGACCCTGACGTGTTGCAGGTACAGGCTGAATAAATAAATAAATATTGGACAACATCACATACATTGCTCTTATTCTGCGGTAAGTAGTTTAAGCACTTGTGTTACAAAAATCAGAAACAACGACGGTACCACAACACCCAGACCCGAGACAATACAGAAAAGTTCGTTTCCCATATTGACCCGACCGGGGCTCGAACCCGGAACCTCAAGAGATGGCGCGAAGCCAATGTCCGGCCCGCTCGCCTCTCGGCTACGGAGGTCGTCTGAATATTAATATACTACTAATTATAAACATGAAAGTTTTTAAGAATGTATGTCTAGATATATAATTCTTACTCTTACATGTAAAAACTACTGAATTTTATGCAATTTAGTGCAAAGATAGAATACCTTATACATATACAAATGAATTGCTGTTCGTTACTCTCGCTAAAACTCGAGAAGGCTAGACTGATTTGGTTAATCTTGGTCTTGAAATAATTGTAGAGGTCCAGGAAGGTTTAAAAGGTTAGAAATTAAAAAAAAAGGCGTTACGAAGCTCGCCGGGACAGCTATAAACTATATTAACATATATAGATACTTGTATCCCGAAATAAGGCAAATGTAGACACTGGCAACAGTTAGTAATACAAAGCGGATTTGGCATTAACTTCTCTATCAATATGAGAGTTGATTTTTTCCAATATCTCGGGACTACAGAGTCCCGGACTTTTGGGAGGCGTTCATGGGTCCGAAGCCAACACGTAGAGGCCCTTTAAAAACAAGTATAATCTCAATGTAATGTGACACCAACCGACGATTATCCCTGTATACACTATAAAATGCAGCCAAGGACAACCCCCGGTCAGTGCAGGACTATGGAATGGAGTGGAACAACAAAGGATCTGGGCTATTAGGTTGAGGTGCTAGTGGACTGGGTAGCCGGGACTATGGGAGGGACTATGGCACCTGCCCGATCTATGTTTAAAAGCACGATTAAAATGGGCAGGTAGTGACTCGCCATCTCACTGTCATCGACCCCCCATTGGTCGCACACTCAAGCCACGAAGCAGGAGCGACGGGGAGCATGAGAGTTGATTATTATTAGACAACCATTCAAGACAACTGATTAGGGGTTGCAATACCGAAACATTTAAGCAAAACCGGTATTTTCGGTATTGGCTGCAGACCAATACCGATAATCCGGTATTTTCGATATTTCTGGGATTAAACTAAAGTTAGCAAATTTCGTATACGTAAAGTAAGTTTGCAGAAGAATGGTAAATAAAAAAAACGCTCTTGTGTATGCCCTCTTGCAGACCTTGGTGGCAGTGTTATTGGCTCCTTTCAGATAGTTGATGTTAGGATCTTTGATGGCACGACCCCTCGTCGAGGCGCGTTAAGCTGCCTGTTTACTGCAAACAGCATCAGCACATTCACCCGACTCAAATACTCGAAGAGTCGAGTTGTCTTATCACCGCCGGAATGAGATCGGTATAGTGGTGAACGAGAACGCGGGTAATTTGAATTAAATGGCGCTTAACTTTTTCTATTTGTTTTTTATTTATTTTACTAAAACCGAAATTACCGAATATCCCGGTTTTTGTGAAATGAATACCGGTATTGATTAGACGTAAATTTGGCCCGGTATTCCGGTATTTTCTAAATTCGGTATCCCTGTTTGCGACCCCTACAACTGATACGCGTCTATAAGAACTAAGTATACCATATTGTTTGGAATTATTTATCAAATTTGTTATTTGTTTATTTCAGGCAATTTGCAGTCTAGGATGTTTCAAACAACGGGATAAGTTGATACAGGAACTCTTGAGCCCACAGTGAGTATTCTTGTTTCGTCATAAAATTGATCATAGTTCATCATAGTTATAAGAATAAGAATAAGAATGTCAACAGTACGTCAAGATTCCCAAAACCGAAACGAACAAACGAAAGGTTTCGAAGATTAATCAAAATTTTGAAAGTTTTTTTTTATATTACTCTTCTAGATTGACCTCATCCCACCTATTGTTAAGTGGTTATAAGGTTCTAGCTTAAGGGCGACATGTACAGCATAGTAAACCTGTTACTGTACTTGCCGCCCTTACCTTGAAAGCTTGTACCCTGCAACTAATGTAGCACCCCCCAGGAGCTCCGAAAACATTACTCACACGCAGGAACACAACAACACAGAAGTGATTGTCATTTGTTTATAGTTAAAACGTGGTTTTTGATTTGCATAAATAATATATTGTTTTTCTAAGGTTAAGTCGCTTTTGTAAGTTGGTTACGATAATGAGAATCAAATATTGATATCTGTTATCGGATCTGACATTAAGTAGACTTTAAGGTGTCGCAGTTCAATATAATTTCTTATCCCCACGACATTGAAGAAAATCCCATAGTCTGACGTGCTGTTACTTACTTAGTATAAAATGATACGAACTATAGAAAAAATAGCTTTGTAATAAGAGCATGTAATAAACATAATAGTACTTACAGCGGCATCGACATATTTCACGAAAAAATGGCGCGTTTTCGCCGCCTGCTTAAAGAACATTCAATTGTACACACGAAATAACTAGTAGTAATGTTATTTTAGCTTGTTTAAAACACACATTTATTTAACATTTATAATTTTAGTTTAATATGATATAATTAGGAGTCTGAATCACAACAGTATTTTTGTTTTATATTTTGGATTCACTTGGTACGAGTTTCTCAATCAACATTTTAATTGTATATACTATTAGTGGAAACTAATTAGGCTAGTGAGTTGGTTCTTAACATTTTTTTAAGTATTAACTTATGCTGTTTGTTTCCTTAATAAAGAAAATAAAAATAAAATGATAAAATTTTACATCTATTTTAGATTTTTTTAGTTCTTATAGTTTTAATTTATCTTGTGAGATATATGTCTATGCCATTTAAAAACAAAGCTTGCCAGTGTAGTGTGATACACTAAAACAATTAAATCCTCTATTACAGTCATAACACAGAGAAAGTGATATACTTCCTTCTACTGGAGCGCAAGCGCCGGCGACCAGCGCGCGATGATGAGCCGCGACCCCCGGCGCCTGCGACCCCGGCCGACCCCCCTCGCAAGCGCCTTGATACCTGCCGGGTGAGTACCCGGGTATGCCACCATTATTTACTTACGACTACCATACCCCAGCTGAGTCAGGACCCCCGCTGACCCCCTGTGCAAGCACCCCAGCTGAGTCACGACTCCCACTGACCTTTGAGCAAGCGCGTTGACACCTGCCAGGTGAGTACCCAGGTATGCCACCATCACTTACTTACGACCCCCAGACCCCAGTCGCGTCACGACCCCCGCTGACCATCCATGCAAGCGCGTAGCCACTTGCTGGGTGAGTACTCGGGTGTACCACGATCAGTTACTTACGACCCCTAGACTCCAGCTGAGTCACGACACTCGCTGATCCCCGTGCAAAGGCGTCGTCACCTGCCAGGTGAGTGCTCAGGTGTACCACCATCAGTTACTTACGACCCCCAGACCCCAGCTGAGTCATGAAACCCAGCTGACCATACATGCAAGTGCGTGGCCACCTGCTGGGTGAGTACTTGGGTATACCACCATCAGTTACTTACGACCCCTAGACCCCTTATAATGCCACAATCCGCACTGACCCCTATGCAAGCGCGTTGATATCTGCAGGGTTACTATAATCACCATCTTTAGTTGCTGATCAACTCAGTAAGGTACTAACTTTGTCACATATAACTGTCAATTTGACTTATGCTCGGTTTCAATATTTTACGTTTCGTAATGTGTCAAAAATTTAGAATTCGTTTTTTGCCAACTGACTACGAGTTTGGAACGGTTTTAGCTTACGCCTCGTATAACTTTTTACTATCCGTAGCTAAAACAGATCGATTTACAAATATTGGACCCGGGCATTACTCAGACACGCGGACGTTTAATGTTTTTTTTTTATATTGCACTTCAAGATTGACCTCATGCCACCTGATGTTAAGTGGTAATGAGGTCCTAGCTTAAGGGTGACAAATACAGCATAATAAATCTGTAACTGGACTTGTCGCCCTTACCTTGACGGCTTGACCCCTGCTACTAATGTAGCACCCCCCAGGAGCTCTGGAAACCTTACTCACACGCAGGAACACAACAACACAGAAGTGATTGTTATTTGGCTGCGGTCTTCTGTAGGGTGGAGGTATTTCACCAGTCGGGCTGCTCCAGTTCGAGCGATAAATCGCTGTGCCCTACCTCACTAAAAAGTGTATACGAACGTATTGAAAAGTATTGAGGTGTATATGAACTAATGTTGTTGACTGTACCCGTGCATGTCACAATAACTTCTTGAAGACCCCCAGACCCCATTTGCAACACAACCCCTTTATTACCCCCACTCAAGGGTTAACATAGCTGCTGGGTAAGTAATATTGAATCGGGGGTCTTAGCTCTCAGAGGGATATGAGTCTAAAAATAAACTTTAGTATCCAAATAAAAAATAACATTATCAAAATCAGTTTTTATTATGTTTTAGGTGAACGGGCAGTCGGCACACTTCGGCCAGATAAGCGAGGGGTCACCCATCACGCCGAGAAGATCACAGTTCAGGTGACATAGTCTTTAGTGTTTTTTTTTTAATTAAATCATTAACTTTAAATTCACTTATTCAGCTACTTATAATACGAACAAAAAAGTTTGGTAACTCTTATCTTTGTCGGACCATAAAGAAGTGTAACTCGTTGCCGGCTCATGTGTTTCCTCCTTCCTTTGACATGGATTCCTTCAAAAGGAGCGTGAAGAAACATCTTGCGGGCCAGTATGGCGATGCTAACGGATAGGATATTTTGATATCAAATCCGTTGTCATCGCGATGTGGGTTCCTCTCTTGCTTACCATCAGGCTGGGAGGAGCCAATACAATAAAAAAAAATATGGAGGAGATGAATTAATTTCACACTTTCTTATGCCTTTGCCAATGAGGGTTTTCTCGAATGAAAAATCTACTAGATGGCGGTATGTAGACGTGAGGTCCAACTGTTAGTTGATTGGTGGTTTAAATGTCACGGTGACAAGTCCGTCAATGTCATGTAAACCATAACCAATCACATAGCAGTTGGACCCCACGCCTACGTATCGCCATCTGGTGGATTTTTCTATAAAAATAAAAAATAGTTTGAGACCAGGTGTTTGGTGTGGTTGTCTGGCGCGTTTATTTATTTTGTTTATTAGTAGCATATATATATATATACGGCTCGGTGTGTACTGAGTCAGGTTTGCCCGCAGCAGGTCGGCGTCGGGCCGCCGAGCCGAGCCGCGCAGCGAGCCGCCGCAGTCCGCCAGCCCGCCCTGTGAGTACACGCCTTTATATACATTTATACTATATAATAGAGATATCTATACTTATATATTTATTAATACTAGCTGACCCGATAGACGTTGTCCGGTCTTAATGATGATTATTTAATTTAAATTGGATTTTATCCACGAATTGACGCATTTTTTTGAATTTTTTCTTTCATAAGAACCTTCTACTGAACGAAAAAAAAATTGAAATTGATCCAGCCGTTCACGCGTGATGGCGTGACCAAAGGAAGTAGGGATTCATTTTTATTTAAATAGACATCGTTCTGTTAGAATATTTTGAAATGTGATTAAGATAAAGTTTATTGAATAGTAGTAAAGTTCAAATTGATTCTACATTGTAGTTAAAAAACGTTTGTGTTGGAAAAAGAAAAGGGCTGTCTTTAGGGGTTTCCCGGCAATGGGGGCTACCGCGCGTGAAAAATTCGCTAGATGACACTACGGGGGCGTGAGGTCCAACTGCTTCGTGATTGGTGATTAACATGTCATGGTGACACATCTGTCAATGTCATGTCAAAAGTAACCAATCGTGTAGCAGTTGGACCTCACACACACGTAGTGACATCTAGCGGATTTTTCAAGCGTGGTAGTCCCCATTATTCGATTTTTCCCGTAAACGCCGAACTACAGGCGACAGAAATACTGACTGAGCCACAAGTCGCCCAAGCTCAAGTAGCTCACTTATTAAATTTGTAGCCAACTTATTATTTAGGTTAGGTTAGTAATTTTTTGATGTTCGATTAAATATAACCTTTTGAAAAGATTTTCTTGCCTGTTCTTCTCAACATGATCAACATTCCGAACACGGCGGTAGAATACTGAACTTGTACTGACGATTCATGAGTTCTTTTGTAAAGTGTGCCGACCTACGACATGACCTACAAGTCGACACAAATACAGCGTCAGCAGAATTGGCGTAGTAAACAACGCTTCATACGTAATGCACGATTAGCCAATCAATACATCGATCCTACATCGCGATGACAGAGTTATCGTCGACACTAGCTGCATATACAACAAACCAAGATTGGTAGTCGGACCTTGGTGCCCACGCAGATAACACCTAGCTCGGCGGAAGTACTTCCACTTTTTGACGACCTCGGTGGCGCAGTGGCTAAGGTAGGCGGCCAAAGCGCGTAAGGTCCCGGGTTCAATTCCCGGTCAGGTCAATTTGGAAAACGAACTTTTCTAAATTGACTTGGGTCTGGGTGTGCTGGGATGACGCCCCCAGTTGGTATCCGTCGTCTGGTACTCATAGTACAAGGGAAAACCTTAGTTTGAGACCAGGTGATTGGTGTGATTGTCTGGCGCATTTATTATTATTATTTAGTAAAAAACATACGTTCCTCACAAAAGTTTACATTAAATAAGATATTTATTTTAATTATTTTCTATTTTACTGTTAAATTAATGGTTTTATGTCTGTAATAGCAGGTCACACGCCCCATCGGGTGTCTTCCTTGGGCGGAACTCCCGCCACGCCTGGATCGCCCCTTGGTAAGTGTTTTTAAGCTATTGCATAGCTTCTATCGCGGGCCTTGAGCGCGGGGACCGAATGCAGAAATTCCGTAACGAAAAAACCTCACGCTCCCCACTCCGACGGGCAAGGAGGTGTGGCTTGAAGGCCGGGCATCGTCTAACGTCGTTTCAGTTCGGCAGTCTTCGACACGGCGTTGTGTGCGTGCGATTAGACATATTGTACGTTTGTTTGTAAAATGGTCAGGATTAAGTGATAAAGAAAATAGTTGGATTAAGAAAAATGATTTGGTTTAATTTTTTATTTAATAATAGAAAAAATTGTTTTCTTATCGGTCACCACGCTCAAAAAGTGTAATTTGAATTAATATCAAAGAAAAAGAAAAACTGCACAAGTAAAATAAATAAATAAAATTATAATTGCATAACTTGATGCCAAATGCTATGCAATAGCTTTACCGCGGCAGTCCCCGAGAGCCACATTTTTTTTTAAACGAATATTGATTATTGACCTAGATACTGGGATCCGGAATCGAATTCTCTAGTCGTGGGTCCGATTTCTATTCAAGCAAGCATTCGTATTATTAACGTGTATTTGTTGTGTATCTGGATGTTTATAACTCAACAGTACAGTAGAAAACATTAAATTAAAAAAAAACTTGCATATTCCCCAGATAAGCTAGACAGAGAATCGAATCCGTGAACTTTTCTATCGAGTTTCTTGCCGGCTCTTCTCGATAACATCGACATTCCGAACATGGCGCTAGTTTAAATTAATCTGATGATTTCAGTCAACGAAAAAAACATAGAAACATTTTTTACGGTTGAAAATGGTACCACGAAAAGTAACGAACGGTGGGCGTGGCGTCGAAAATACATAGAAGCATTCTAACGCTTTAAAATGGAACCACAATAAGTATGGCACGGTAGGCGTGGTTTAAAAAGTGAGCTAGTGCCGGCACACAAGGACGCAGCGAGTCATATGCGCAGACCAATAATAGCGCTGGTTACATCCCATTCTTTAAAATGTCGACCTAAACCCATTAGCCTTAAAGTTTTTTTTCTGGTGTCGATGATTTATTATTACATTGCATATCTGTTGCTTATGTGCTTTACATGTGTGTGTTAGTATGACGACAATTCTTCCATGTTTTTTTTTGGTTCACCGGATGATTCATAATTGGCTACTTGACAGTGTTAACAATAAAATATGAAAAGTGTTAGATATGTTAGCTTATTAGTAAAGTAATAATTTTACATTTTTATTTTATAATTAAAAGCATAGTTAGTATTTTAATTTTGCAAAATAAATTTTACTTTTTTTATCTGTGGAACAAAAGAACCGAAACGGAAACCACCATTGCAATTCGGAAATGACAGCTGTCGGCGAAAATAATTTATTTTAATGTGGCGAAACAATGATTATTTTACCGATTAAATTGAATTATTATGTCTTTAATCGTATTAAGAATTTATTGAAACATTTTCCGTTTATCTTAATTAAGTCGTTCCTATGCGTATCGGTTCGTTGTCTACAACGTTGACGTCATAATTTCAACAGTGACATGACTTGGCGTTTTTGCGCGCTTTTTAAATGTGTTACACAAAATCTTATTTTTCTCTGGTTATTTACATTTTTTCCAGATAAATCGAATTGCTTAGGATATAAAATGAACGGGCGCACATTTTGCAATACTTTTTCAAAAACTGTCAAGTAGCCAATTAGTTTTGAAATAGTTTACATGAATTTTGTATTCCATTCTATTCTTTCACACTGATGTATGATTTGTTATCAGCGTCGCCGTCTGTTCGTGAACGAGAGCATCATCACCAAAGAGCTAACTCTACGGGACCCACAATAAGTCTTAATATAAGTAAGTATGGAAAGAAATAAATATTCATTGATTTTTAATTATGGACTAAAGTGATATTATGTCGACCCTCGTTTAAAACCGCGGAAGAGCAATATGTTCGTAACTGCAAAAGGCTCGGCATTGAAATATATAATATGAGTTATGGATAAATTACGTTACGTTCTTATAAAGTAAGTCACAAAAATGTTACTGCACAGTTTGGCCTATAAAATATAGTCAAATGACTATGATATCATGGTTTTTTTACCTCCTAAAATCGGAATCGTAAAAAAGCCGATACGCGGTATTTACGAACTGTTCTTACGGGGTTTTGCACGCGCAACTACGATTAGTAACTTTGACGAGCGCCGTAGCCGAGAGGCGTACGGGCCGGATTTCGAAGCTGCGCCATTTCTCAGGTCCCGGGTTTGATCCCGGTCGGGTCAATATGAAAAACTGACTTTTTTATAAATTGTCTCATATCTAGGTGTTGTGGTGCCGTCGTTATTTCTGATTTCTGTATTTCTGTAACACAAATGATTTCTTACTTACAACAGAATCAGAGCAACGTGTGTAATGTGGTTTAATATGTCTGTATTTTTTATTTATTTTATTTTGAATTTAGTCTTAACCTAGAGCCAAGCAAAAATCTAACCTGTATTGTAATAAATAAAAAAAAATAGTTGACGCAGTGTTTCATTGTGGAATAAAACAGATGATTTAATGAAACCTTACTTTAAGCAACGACGTTACTACCACACCCAGACCCGAGATGATATAAAAAAGTTTATTTCCCATTTTGACCCGACCGGCTATCGAACCCGGGACCTCAGAGATGGCGCAACGCCAAAGTCCAGCACGCTCGCCTTTCGGCTACGGAAGACGTAAATAAAATGGTAGTTAGAATACTCACCAATGGTTCTTTCTCAGGCGGGGAACCTGGCGAGGCGGTGATAATCATCAACGAATCTCCAATAATGGGTTCCTCTGTCGCAGTTCGACCACACAGCCCTTCGCAGTCACACAGAGGTACGTAGTGATATTAAAAGAAATAAAACATTTGAATCGGTCATTTCAAAAACCTCATTATTCACCTTTTTTTCCTAACATGCTTTTTTGGAGAAAATAAATAGGTTCCCTATAAAGAGATGCGTATTCTATATATTTACCATGCATTTTTTCCTCTTCAAATGGGACCGTGTAAATGATATATTGAAATAAGACGATTTAACTCAAATTTGGAATAGCATTTTTGAAGAGCATATGTCATTTATGAGACGACAAAATTTTCTACACCGATGATTGGGTGATAGAACACTATACTCGTATTTTCAGCCAATTAGCAGTTGACGCATTGATTTTGACATTTAAGAAGAGCGCGATAAAATTTACTCGCGTGGCACATGCTAGGCCTATAAACAAAACACAAAACATAATCTGTACCAAACATAGATGGATTGTGAATGAGACAAAAGGAAAAAAGCTTAGCTAATGCTGTACCGAGCTGGTCTTCAGCTTATCCCTGCCCTCGTGAGATATACATGAAATAAAATGAAAAAGTTTATTTCGGAATACTTCCATAGGAGGGTTAGTAAATCTTATAACTAGGATTAGTTTGGACGTGTACCGCCATCCAGTGCTTGATGATAGGGCTGTCTACCCTATCTGCTATCACCGACAGAAGAGTATTGGAGCTGCCCCGCAATCGCTTCCACAGGGAAGGGACGCGGCGAACATTGCCGATGCACTACAGCGCCAGTGCAGGCCCAACATCCCCCTGAAGGCGTTATTGTATTGGACACGGAGAGCACTGAAGGCTTTGTTGGTGTAATTGCTCCACAGGTTGCAGGTGTATAAAGTTTGGCAGTATGATTTAAAGAGAGTGATTTTCACATCTCGCGAGCAACTTGCGAACCTACGTGAAAGCATATTACACCTCACCGTCACCGCTCGCCGCTCCCTGTCCATATCAATATCATCTTTTATGTTTTCCGTAACCCAGTGACCTAAATATTTAAATTTTGTAACCACCCGAAGAGGAGAACCATCTAGGTCTATTGGAGGAAGTGAATAAGTTTTTGTACCCGATTTAAAGATCATAATTTCACTCTTTGTTATATTATATTTGAGACCATGGCCCACGGCGTATCCTTCACAAATATACAACAACTTTTTCAATGCGTTGACCGAGGGACACAACAGCACCATATCGTCAGCGTAACTAATATTATTTACAAACTGTCCATCCACGGAACAACCGACCCCGGCGCTGCTGAGCTCCACAATCAAACTATTCACATAAATATTAAACAGGGTTGGCGATGTCAACCCACCCTGTCTCACGCCACATTTTAGCCTATAAGCATCCGAGCATTGCCCTGCCCACCTTACCATATTAATTTGGTTGTCATACCAGTACTCAAATAATTTAACCACTTCCTTCGGCAAGTTTTTAACCTCTTTCAACTTTTTCCATAGCAGGTCATAAAAGACTAGGTCGAATGCCTTAGATAAGTCCTAAAAGCAGGCATAAATCGGCGTGTTCCTATCTGTGTAGTATCGTACAGTGTGCTTAAGGCACAAGATTGCCGATTCTACGGAATATTGTGGATATTATTACTCGAACAAGGAATCGAACCCCGGACCCGGAGTCTAATGATAATAATGATTTTGATGCGGTTTTCATAAGAATATTCGTCACATTAAGGAAAAAAAATTTAAACCTTGTTGAAATAGCTTTTTTTTTTAAATTTCTAAATAATATTATACAGGAGTGTCTAGAACCTTGTTTGTCTGTTTTATGTTTCAGTGAGAGAGAGATCGTCTCTTCCCGGCCCGCCTAGCACAACGCAGTCGCCTACGCCGCCATCTTTGTTCCCTAATTTGGGAACTATAACGGGTACGAATATATTATCTTATAACAGAATGACCCACAACCTTGACATAACAATAAAGATGGTCTTTCCTATTTAAAAACTATAGATACAAAGACATCTTGGCATCTGAATGGATTGATTCAAGGTCTAAGAAAAGGAAAACTATTAAAAAAAAACAATTTTATAATGAATTTCATCACCCTTTGCGGTGCGGGACTTGAACTCACGATCTTCAAGTATCGCGCGTGCCGCTCTTCCAACTGAGCTAACCGCATGTTATCGTAGGAGATGAATTTTCTGCTGTATCAACCCGTTAGCCTAAGTAAGTACCCTCTGCCGAATATGTTTAGAACTACATACTCTAAATAAAATTCATCGTCTACAATAACATGCGGCTAGCTCAGTTGGAAGAGCAGCACTTGCGATACGTGAAGGATATATAATAATACACACCATTTTGTAACTCCCCTGTCGTCAATGCTCGTGGTGTCCCCAGGCGCGGCGGGGGGCGCGGGGGGCGCGGGGGGCGCGGCGGCTCCGTGGCGCGTGCGGCTCGCGACCATCAAGAACTCCTTCCTGGGATCGCCGCGGTTCCATAGGAGGAAAATGCAGGGTGACACTTCTATTTATTTATTTAATCCAACCAGCATCTGTTTACAATAATAATTAATATAGTACGTCATTTCTCTTCCTACCACATTTCATCCAAATCTGTGTAGTAGTTTTTGCGTGAGATTGTTACAAAAGTATGTCAGGACATCTTAACTTCCAAACATCTATACATCCGTACATCTTAACATACAATCATCTATGCATCCAAACATTTTTACATCCATACTTCTATAGATCCACACATCTAAACATCCACACATCTAAACATTCAGACATCCATACATCCAAACATTCAGACATATATACATCTAGACACCGATATATCCAGAAATATTTTTGTCCGCACATCTATACATTCAGACGTCTATGTATATACCCAAATATTTATACATTCATACTTCATACATCCAGCCGTCTATAATATAGATAAAATAAAATATTTTTTTATTTATTTTATTTTTATCTATACAACCAGACATCTTAACATCTTAATATATATATGTCGCAGGCAATTTGAGTAAATCCGCTGTTTACAAATGGCGGCGTCTGTTTAAAAACGCTCGTTGTTATGTAATATGCCGAATGCAAAATCAGGCAAAATGACAACAATTGGTTGTAGTTTTGGGGTGACCATGAATAAAATACTGTTTGGACAAATTAAGTTCTCTTTTGATGCTTCATTAAAATATCTAAGTAACAAAAAAGACTTTTTTTTAACATCAATTACTTAACCTAAGGTTAATTGAAGTAATTAACGATTTCATTGGTTAGGTTAGGTTAGTGACTAAAGTGAAGCGCAAGCCGAGCGAGCGTAGCGAGCGTGCCGCGGCAGCAGCCGGCGAAGCGCCACGTCTAGCTCATTTGTAATAAATATTCAGTAAAATATAAAACAGTAGGAGAGCCATTTACTAGGGATTTAATATAATATATATTTGAAACATTCCATATTTTTTAACATGATTAAACTGTCATTTCGTTAGTTTTATAAATTTCGATAATACTGTCCTTTGCAAGTCAAATGTTATAGTCACCCTAGCTTTGTCAAACTATACTTCAATTTGCCTCGGCATTATACATAATGTTTGACATTTTGTCTTCGGCATTTTACATACCAGCATTCGTTTTTAAACTGACGACGCCGTATGTAAACGGCGGATTTATTTAAAATGCCTGCGTCCTACATCCAGACATCTATGCATTCAAAAAAAAATTCCACGTTTATAATATCAGTAAAATAAACAAATGGAGATTTCAGCCCGTGACATTAAAAAGGCTGAAATTAACATCTACACATTCAATAATCCACAGCGTCTTCAGAAGAAGTTCACCTCACGCCGGAGTCCTCGCCGGAGCTGACGAAACGTTCCTGGTTCGGTTCCCTGCTGCTCTCAGCTGACAAGGAAGAGACATTCACGGCTCTCGTTAAGGGGAAGCCGCTAGCGACTGTGAAGGCAGACTTGATTCACGCGTTTCTTAGTGTGAGTATATTGTATCGTATATATACGTATCTGTAATATTTAAAAGTATAAACATACGTATATTAATAGGGAAGCAAATTCAGTCTTTTATTTTTATTTTATTTATTTATATAAAAAAATATTTTGACACGTATTTTTTCATTAATACGGTCTAGTAGTATCTGAGATTAGCGCGTTCGAACAATAAACTCTTCAGCTTTATAACATTAGTAAAGATTGTATGCATCATCAGTTTTGGTCAGTTCAATGTTGAACAAGTCTGTTGGTTGAGTGGCTGACCATTCCACTTCAAAACAAAAATGAAATGTTCGAAACAAAAGCGCGGCGTTATCAACAGCAACTGTTTCGTTATTTGAACGGCTGTCATTTCGTCTATTAAATCTAATGAAAACGTCATCTGTCACTGTCAAATCGCTAATGACAGATGTCAAAAACCAGACACGCTTCCCCGTCACTAGTCACTTTCGCTCCAGCCGCTATAGAGTACGCATCTCCGAGCTGAACATAATCGTTCTGCATCGCGTCCTATGTGTGCTAATTTGATTGGAATTTATACCATCTGATTTAAGAGGGGTAGGGCATAGCAAGTTATCGCTCGAACTGGAGCAGCCAGACTGGTGAAATACCTCTACCTTACAGAAGACCGCAGCCCAATCACTTGTGTTGTTGTGTTCCTGCGTAAAAAGGTATCCAAAGCTCCTGGGGGGTGCTACATTAGTAGCAGGAGTCTAACCTTCGAGTGGTGACAAGTCCAGTAACAGCTTTATTATGCTGTACTCGTCGCCCTTAAGTTAGGACCTCATTACCACTTCACATCAGGTAGGATGAGGGCAATCTTGAAGTGTAATTTAAAAAAAGAATACTGTGAAACGATTGGCGTCTTTATTTTTTTTTTAATCCACCATCATGCTCGAAGATGAAGAATCTGCAATAGAGAACCCGAATAATGCCCCTCCGTCATTTACAAATGGCAATATCTTTTACAGATAGCGGAATTGTCACACAGCGTTCTAAGTCCGATGTCGTTCCGCGTTGAGTACAAGCGGGGATCAAGCGCGCCCGCCATGTTCCAACGTCACGTCCGGTTCCAGGTAAGTACTTAGGGGCCGTACATTAATCATGTTAGGTTTTTTTTTGCATTTTTTACCCATTTTCTATTCTATTCTATTCTAAGTGTCGTATTTGTACAGTAAGCAGTCTAAAATGGTGTTACGCCGCGCTAACTCAGCTAGTATATACATATTTACATGTGCTCTTCGTATCTTTTCAGGTGGATATAGCAACTATAACGAAAGCACCGGGTGAGAACGGCAAAGAGTACTTATATGCCATCACATTCACGCTCCTATCAGGTACGTTGTAAGACATATTTTATCACTTTTGCTCACTAATGGCAGTTTCCCGGGAGAAATGCCCAAGCACGTGACTAGAGAGGTAGGGCATAGCGATTTATCACTCGAACTGGAGCAGCCCGACTCGTGAAATACCTCCACCTTACTGAAGACCGTGTTGTTATGTTCCTGCGTGTGAGTAAGGTTTCCAAAGCGCCTGGGGGGTGCTACATTAGTAGTAGGGGTCAAGCCTTCAAGGTAAGGGTGACAAGTACAGTAACAGCTTTATTATTCTGAACTTATCGCCCTTAAGCTAGAACATTATTACTACTTAACATCAGGTGTTATTGTAAGTTAATACCGCAACTTTATGTACCTGAGGATCAATGGGGTATTAAGGTAAATGTATGAAAGAATGTAATACACTATATGGCTTTTTTGTTTAATATATGAATTGATGAAGGTAATTTTCCTAATTTAATGAAACTTAGTGGAGTAATATTCGTTTTAAAAGCGGCGATACATGTTAGCCATGTATTTCAGATCCATATCAATTTTACCTACATTTAGTAAAATTTTTGAGACAAATATTTTGATCAGATACTATGTAATTTCTCAGTTATCTACAACTAATGCAGGAGTAGCTCTCATTAACTATGTTTGTTGCAAGGACTAAAAAGCAGACTATCTTGGTTGTTTTGAGAGTTTTATCAAAAGCATTTGATTGCGTAGATCACCAAACGTTGATTTTAAAACGTCAGCACTATGGTGTTTCCAACAATTCTCTTGATTGAATTCAGTCCTATTTGTCAGACCAAACTCAAAAAGTCAGTGTGAACGGAGTTAATTCTTCCGTCGTACCTTTATTCATGGGAGTGCCCCAGGGTTCAATATTGGGACCTTTGCTTTTCTTGATTTATGTTTGATAATTTTATTGAATAATAAATCTATCAGTTAAATTTTTATATTTCTATCTTGTCTTATAGGGTCAAATATTAGAAACTTAGATTTGTATCACCTTAGCGATTTATGATGAACGAATGACACAATCCTAATAACCAGACCTACTTTCGCATCATATACTTTGACAAAGAGCCTCATGATCTCGAAGTCAGGAGAGCAGCTGGTGACCATTTTTTGTAGATGTCGCCCACACAATGGCGCCACACAACGCCCAAACGCACGCATATGAGATATTACGTTGTGAGTAACGTGTGACGTTGTTGGCAGGAAACATCCGGCGGTTCCGACGCGTGTGCGAGGTGGTGCAGGCGGCAGTGTGTCGCGCACCCGGCGCCGGCCGCGCACCAGCGCTGCACCCGCCCTCCCCGCGCGCCTCGCGCCGCACCATACACCCGCACGGTCAGTGACCCTACAGTCCTACCTATAGTCGCTCGCCCGCGCTGCACCCGCCCTCCCCGCACCATACACCCGCACGGTCAGTGACCCTACAGTCCTACCTATAGTCGCTCGCCCGCGCTGCACCCGCCCTCCCCGCACCATACACCCGCACGGTCAGTGACCCTACAGTCCTACCTATAGTCGCTCGCCCGCGCTGCACCCGCCCTCCCCGCACCATACACCCGCACGGTCAGTGACCCTACAGTCCTACCTATAGTCGCTCGCCCGCGCTGCACCCGCCCTCCCCGCACCATACACCCGCACGGTCAGTGACCCTACAGTCCTACCTATAGTCGCTCGCCCGCGCTGCACCCGCCCTCCCCGCACCATACACCCGCACGGTCAGTGACCCTACAGTCCTACCTATAGTCGCTCGCCCGCGCTGCACCCGCCCTCCCCGCACCATACACCCGCACGGTCAGTGACCCTACAGTCCTACCTATAGTCGCTCGCCCGCGCTGCACCCGCCCTCCCCGCACCATACACCCGCACGGTCAGTGACCCTACAGTCCTACCTATAGTCGCTCGCCCGCGCTGCACCCGCCCTCCCCGCACCATACACCCGCACGGTCAGTGACCCTACAGTCCTACCTATAGTCGCTCGCCCGCGCTGCACCCGCCCTCCCCGCACCATACACCCGCACGGTCAGTGACCCTACAGTCCTACCTATAGTCGCTCGCCCGCGCTGCACCCGCCCTCCCCGCACCATACACCCGCACGGTCAGTGACCCTACAGTCCTACCTATAGTCGCTCGCCCGCGCTGCACCCGCCCTCCCCGCACCATACACCCGCACGGTCAGTGACCCTACAGTCCTACCTATAGTCGCTCGCCCGCGCTGCACCCGCCCTCCCCGCACCATACACCCGCACGGTCAGTGACCCTACAGTCCTACCTATAGTCGCTCGCCCGCGCTGCACCCGCCCTCCCCGCACCATACACCCGCACGGTCAGTGACCCTACAGTCCTACCTATAGTCGCTCGCCCGCGCTGCACCCGCCCTCCCCACACCATGCAGTCTTCTCCCCGCATGGTCAGTCCAAATTTCTTAATAAAAATTGTTGTTGCGAACAAATTTGAACTATCACAGAAATCTTAGCTGAAACATGATGGTGGTAATAATATTTCATAGAGGTTAATCTCAATTGATCCATTTCAATTCCGATTTCTATTACCTATTATTTATTTAAATTAAAAAAAAAACAAATCACAAATCCCTATATGGCCTATGCACTTCTTTCATAAAATTTAACAGCTATTAATTGGGTGACAGAAAAACTTTATTTGCTTTTTTTCCTAGCTGACAATTGGTTATGGCCTCAGATGGCCTTTTCATTTTCACCTATCTTGCACCTTTATTCCCGGTCGTCCCCACTCTGTCGTCCCCACTGGGGACGAGTGGGAAAAAACAGTTTCGTTCGTCCCCGGCGGGGACGATTAGAACTTTTTATTTCCCACTCGTTCCGCTATAGGCCGAGAGTCAAATTAAAAGGGGGTTTAATAAGAGATTTCACGGTTTTTCAAAATGATTTAATTACTCTTTTCATACCAAGACTGATCAATGGGTTTGATTGTAAGTAACAAAAAAACTGAGGTAATTAGTACAGTATTAACGAATTTACAATCATTCTTACAGTTTTATAGTGTGTATCACAGATAATCAACTTATTTACACTAATTCTTATAGTTTTAAAGTGTGTATCACAGATAATCAACTTACTTACAATAATTCTTACAGCTTTATAGTGTGTTTCACAGATAATCAACTTATTTACACTAATTCTTACAGTTTTAAAGTGTGTATCACAGATAATCAACTTATTTACAATAATTCTTACAGTTTTAAACTGCGTATCACAGATAATCAAATTATTTATTAAGTAATAATCCTCGCAGATCTTTGGAGCGTATAACAGAAAATCAACAAATTATAAATATTTAACTACCTTAATCACCCTATCTACAATTATTATTATTACAGGTAATGTTCCTATAACAGTTTTGTAAAAATGTAATAAGTTCTGTATAAAAAATGAGGACTAATCACAAAATTATAAGTTTGAATGATTAAAAAAAAAATTTTTTTTGAAATGGTACGGAGTTGACAATGTTTAGATATGTAGTTTACTTTTACAATCTCATCACCGTGATTTAGGCGCAACGGTCGCTGGACGGTACAGCGCCATCTATTAGTAGCCGTAAGAACTAACTTCTACGTAAATGCAAGTTTACCAACATTTTATGTTAAAGATAACAATAAATTCATATCGTTTACTGACTTTTTTATTCTCAGCGGCAGGCGAGATCCCTGACAGTCCTGAGACGCCGCACCAGCAGTCGGACCACGATAGTGACTCGTCCGTCTTCGACACAGTGAAGAGTCCGACCAGCCACACCTCGATAGACCAGCTAGACCAGGTTACCAGCTTTGTTAATTTGTGCTCTTAAAACACCATGTTAAGGCTCATTTTCTGATGACTCGGATCATTATATTTATTTAAACGTTAAAGATTTTTATTATTGGTATGGACACTATCTGGAACCGCCAATTCAAGCAAAAAATTACCAGATTTTGTGTAAACATTAAAAAAGCGCGCGAAAACGCCTAGCCACGTGACTGTTGAAATTATGACGTCAACGTTCTATACACCAAACCGAGACGGGTCGGAACGACTTAATTTTATGAAAATATCGTTTTTTTTAATAAATGGAAAATGTTTAAATTGATTAATCCTTAATATAGATAGCGTATAGTGTCGCGATTCAATTTAATCGGTAAAATCATCATCGTTCAGCCACTTTAAATTAAATAAAATTTGCCGACAGCTGTCATTTGCGAATTGTAGTGTTAATGACGTCACACAAATGGTGGTTTCTTTAGGTTTATTTGTTCCATCACACAAATGGTGGTTTCTTTAGGTTTATTTGTTCCATCACACAAATGGTGGTTTCTTTAGGTTTTTTGTTCCACAGATAAAAAAGTAAAATTTGATAAAATACTTACCATGCTAACAAACAAACAAACAATTAGACACACTATGTAAATAGTTTTGTGGGACTACTGTCAACTTTTGTTAACCATTGATTGTTTAATAAATAAATAAATAATAATAAAAAAAAATGCTTTTAATAAAAAAAAAAATTAAAATGATTACTTAACTAATAAGCTAACATATTTTATTGTTTAACACTGTCAAGTTGCCAATTATTTTTATATAATACTTTTTGACCCGTAATAACGCTTATGAAGTTGCGAGTAAAGAATTTTTTTTTTAATATATTGTTGTCTATTTGTAGAATGGAACGCATCCGTTGGGGTCCAGTTCATCAGTCACAAGCGGCTCTAGCGGGTATAAGGTAAATATGTTGTTGTATGTTGACAAATCTATATCTATATTTATACTAATATTATAAAATTTCAACAAAATAAGCGGGAAAAATTTTCTAAGGCGAAACGAAGTTCGCCGGGACCGCCAGTGTGGTATATAGATCAAGTTTATTACAAACATTTAAAATGAGTTAACGAGTCAAAACGCAACACCATTTTTGAGTAGTTAATGCGAACTACTTACTGCCGACGATTCGGTTAGGTTGCACCAACCGTGCTCACGAGCTGACTGGTGTCAGAATCAAACGTGAAAGTTTTAAAATCTATGTTTATTACAACTCAGCTTAGCCGAATACAGTATGTAGGTATATATGTGTAAATTATATATGAAGGCTCCACTGCAATAATGATAAACGTTCTTTGTTTTTTTGTTCCGAGATGTTTGGATGTTAAGTTTATAAACGTTGTCCAAAATTCAGCCTTATTGCCGTGAATACCTGCGACACTGAGCGTTCTAGACGTGTAGTGAAATATCAGAAACGGTTTTATCTCAGGACTGAAAGCGATGTTGCCTAGTTAGTAAACGAAATCACTAGCTGCATGTATGAAGTGACCGAATGACGTTGATCACATAGATTTTAATATTTTGGACATTCGTCATTATTACCGTGGACCCTTCATATGTATTAATATGGTCGTATCGTGTTAGTAAAAGAAAATATTTTCTAGTGGCGAGAGGTAAGCGGGCCGGACTTTGCCGTCACGCTATCTCCCGGGTTCGATTCCCCGTCGAATAAGAAATTTTCTATAATGTCTAGAGGTCTAAGTGCTGTGGTACCGTCGTTGTTTCTGAAACACAAGTGCTTTAGCTACTTACAATAGAATAAGAGCAATGTATGCTGTTCAATATTTGTTTGTTTATTTTATGTGCATCTGTTTTCTCTCTTTTTGCTTTTTATTTTACCTGTGGTAATATATTTTGTTTTCGATGTCCTAATATTAAACATGTGGCTCAATCCGCTGTGAGATTATATGAAAGAAATCAATTTATTGGTGCTAAGCCACATCCTGATAGTATATTTATCCACAACATATACAACCTGTAACGGAAAGGGGGTAACAATGTAAAGTAGGTGGATACTATACCTTGTATAGATTCTATATACGAAATCCCGAGTTAAAATAAACACTTTATTGTTTTTATGAAATAAAAAATGATTAACTATAATGACTGACTAAAACGTAAACAAACGCATCACAACACTATTGAGGTCAGCGACCCCAAATCACGTTATCACTTCACGACAATCACTGCGACCCTGAATTTCTCCACCTCCTTCCTCGACATGCGCGCCTAGTACTTTCTTAGAAGATGCGCGAACATTATGCAACATTTGTGGTGTCACTGTACAGAACGCGGCCTTGATGCTTTCTATCATCTCTTCCCTTGACGAGCATGCTACAGCGTACACCTTCCTTTTAAATTAGTCCCACAAGAAGAAGTCCAACGGAGTGAGGTCTGGTGACCGAGCTGGCCATGTGATACGACCTCCTCGCCCAATCCACAGATGGAAACGAGCGTTTTGATGGTTTCGTAAATCTCTTTCTCTAGCTTTCGGTCGGCCATCACGCTGCCGTCGGTTGCTCCGACACAGAGAATCAGTGGCGTAGCGTAGTGGGGGCGGCAGGGGCGGCCCGCCCCGGGCGGCACATTTTAGGGGGCGGCAAAATTTCACAATAAATAATAAAAATATTTGAACCATTTCATATTTTTAACGCAACTACAAAGGACCGATTGAAAAGAGCATGGAATTTTTCATTACTTATTCTGTAACGGATTCGGGGAATCCCCTTTCTTTGAATGATATTTTGTAGCGACTGCTGGCAACACCGTCTACGACTTGCGGGGATTCCCCGTATTTTATTTAATGCTTGGATTGTTTATGGCTAACAAAACAACAGCGAGAATGACTGACTATCTATCGCCGGCTATATTATTAGATCCAGACGAAACTAAATGTAATCTAGACTACGCATTGGCTACTTGACAGTGTTAACAATAAAATATGGAAAGTGTTAGATATGTTAGCTTATTAGTTAAGTAATCATTTAACATTTTTACTTTTTAATTAAAAGCATAGTTAGTATTTTATTTTTGCAAAATAAATTTTAGTTTTTTTATCTGTGGAACAAAAGAACCGAAACGGAAATCACCATTGCAATTCGGAAATGACAGCTGTCGGCGAAAATTATTTATTTTAATGTGGCGAAACAATGATTATTTTACCGATTAAATTGAATTATTGTGTCTCTAATCGTATAAAGAATTTATTGAAACATTTTCCGTTTATCTTAATTAAGTCGTTCCTATGCGTATCGGTTCGTTGTCTAGGACGTTGACGTCATAATTGCAACAATGACGCGACTAGGCGTTTTCGCGCGCTTTTTAAATGTGTTACACAAAATCTTATTTTTCTCTGGTTATTTAGATTATTTCCAGATAAATCGAATTGCTTGGGATATAAAATAAACGGGCGCACATTTTACAATACTTTTTCAAAAACTGTCAAGTAGCCAATTGACGAGCAGGATTTCATGCTGGAACGACTTCGACTACGGGCTTTCGTTGCTGCTACAGGTAACGAAAATAAATTAATTCATGCAGACTCACTTGAATTATTAAAATTTATTGTGGAGTCCAAGCTGGAAGATGCTCTGCCCAATATTTTAATATTGCTACGAATATTTTTCACAGTTGCCATAAGCAATGCCAGCTGTGAGAGAAGTTTTTCAAAATTTAAGTTGATTAAAAATTATTTAAGATCAACCATGAGTATTTTAAGACTAACTAATTTGGCTATCTTGTCTATTGAGCAAGAAATGTGTGATGCTATAGACATTGATGGTGCAATTAAAGACTTTGCTCTTTAAAAAAGTAGACGTATAAATTTACTTTGACGTCTACTTTTTATGTCAAAGTAAATTTATACGTCTACTTTTTTAAAGAGCAAAGTCTTTTATTATAATAGTATAGTTCTAGTTTTTATTAAAAAAATATTTACGTTTTATATTTAATTCTCCAATTATTTAATTTTGTCAATCTGACGATCGACAGCTGTACCTAATCTGCGGTGATAGGTATTGTACAGTCGAGCTCACATCAAGCTATACACTCGCAGTTCAAGTTTCGATCTTATGCGTTGGTAATAAGAATGGTGCAAAGTCCAAAGTGTATAGGTTGACGCGTTCTTGAGTGTACCTGTTATAAAAATGTATCAATGTATAATAAAGATTATTGTTAAACTTAGATAAACTTTTTTATTTAAATGTATGTTATGTAATGTATAGTATACATTAAATTGAAATATCTAAATAAGAGGGCGGCAAAATTGTCTTCCGCCCCGGGCGGCCGACACCCACGCTACGCCGCTGCAGAGAATCATCTCGAATATTCTTGATTGCTCAAAGACATCACGAAATATCACTAGGCTATCCGTAGTAAGTAGGTACCTAATCCAGAAAGGCAAAAACACAAGATGTTGTCACGGCGACGACAACTCAATGACTTAACTGAATTGTCAAAATGAGAAACGCTAAACCAACAAATTTCAGATGTGATTCAGTAAACACTAAAAGATGAACCACCATTGTGATATTTAAATTAATAGCATAATAGGTAGGTACATCCAAGTCTTTCGACGATTCCAACAATACTGTAATAGTGTTGTGCAAGCGTGACTTAGTCAAAATTTTTACTTGTATTTGACTGATATTTCAAAAAAAAATATTGAATCAATAAATGCGTGTACACAGCTACAAATGGTCCCATACAGTTTGTAACCGTTAACTGCTTTGGTATTTTTGATATTGTTATACCCTTTCCGTTACACGTTGTATATACGGCTGGAGGAAATTAGTGTCACCGCGATGCAGCTATTAAAAATGAAAATTTGGACCAACGCAATCTGTTGACACGAGGACATAAAAAAAAATGTTTATTGCAGACTAAAGGGACGTGATGGTCGTGGGTTCGATTCCCGCACCGCAAGGGGAGATAAAAAATTTCTGTTCCTTTAAAATATTTAAATTGTATAATGATAATCATATATAACTTAGCCACCTCAGTAATATACGTAATGTCAGTCGTGCGATTGCAGCAAAGTGTCCGGGGGAGGCGCGCAGTTGAGCCTGCCTCGGCCTCCCTCGACCACGAGATTATGAGCTGCGGCAGGGACCGCGACCGCGACAGAGACAGGGACATGCAAGGTGAGTGCGGCGCCGTCGAGGTCCAGCCTGGGCCATTGGGGGCCATCGTAGCCCATGCGCCTGCCTCGGCCTCCCTCGACCACGAGATTATGAGCTGCGGCAGGGACCGCGACCGCGACAGAGACAGGGACATGCAAGGTGAGTGCGGCGCCGTCGAGGTCCAGCCTGGGCCATTGGGGGCCATCGTAGCCCATGCGCCTGCCTCGGCCTCCCTCGATCACGAGATTATGAGCTGCGGCAGGGACCGCGACCGCGACAGAGACAGGGACATGCAAGGTGAGTGCGGCGCCGTCGAGGTCCAGCCTGGGCCATTGGGGGCCATCGTAGCCTATGCGCCTGCCTCGGCCTCCCTCGACCAAGAGACACGGGACATGCAAGGTGAGTGAGGCGCTGTCGAGGTCCAGCTTGGGCCATTGTGGGACATAGTAGCCCAGGCTAAAAAATACAAGAGGCTTTTTTTCACAATAGTGATTATTGTCAAATTTGAGCCATTTGTTCATTTTTTTTATTATATTTTAAACTAAGTCTGTTTGTCTTGTCATTTGATTAGGCATTGTGTCCTAGCAAGGGTGGCGCGTTAATCAATATATAAAACAATCTATCAATCATCTATTAATCAATCTTTCAATAAATCTATCACACTATCTATCGATCAAACTATCAATCAATTTATCAATCAATCCTTTTTCTTGCATTCTAGGCGCACATACAAAGCGTTCATCATCAGAATGCCGGGAAGCAACATCCTCCCCCAGGCGGGGTCTCGACTCTCGCGAGAACAGCATCAAAGACGAACTGCGACGGAATAACTCATTGCGCGACAGTAGGCGGGGGGACCCGCTCGGCAGGGGAGACCCCCTCGGTAGGGGAGACCCCCTCGGTAGAGGAGACCCCCTCGGGAGGGACGCGGGCGTGCCCACGACGTCTATTGCGTGAGTGTGTGCTCCGCCTTTGGACTTGTGTATGTCCGAATTGATTTGCGGCGTCAACTTTGTGATAGTTATTTAGTTTATCTTAAATGGTTTTAAAATGTGCCGTTGGTTTGCTATGTCTCTCTTTGGAAACGGTACGCCCGGCGACGCCCCAGTCTTCCCTTCACGACGCACTAGGGCGTCGCGGTGCACAGTTTGGGAACCCCTGAGCTAGACAACTGAGACAGTTTTAAATAGTCAACTAAGACATTGTTTAATACAACACAACACTATTCCTTCATTTATATTATATAAATATTTATATAAATCTGTTTATAATATTTATATAATATCTGTATATAAATATTTATATATAGATATATCCTGTTAAGATAAAATATAGTAACGTAACAATTTTACTTGACTATTGAATAGTTTTAAATACCATTTTAAAGATAAAGTTGGCAATTTGAAGCTTCTATAATATTTATCGCCAAAAAGAGACATAGCTTTTTCATATAATTTAATGTTAAGTTGATTATTTTAACTGTAAATGTATCTATCTGATGCCCGTATTCACAAAACGTCAGAAACGGATTTTAATTCGGAAACTGTCATTTGTCTCCTTTTTTAAACCACTAACGTATAAGGGTTGTTATACGTTTGATGTGTCTGTCTGTTTGTGTGTACGTGTCTACCTATGGCATCGTAACTCCCGAATGAATGAACCAATTATGATTTTTTTAATTGAAAGCTGAATTCTTGAGTGTTCTAGCCATGACGACCTCCGTAGCCGAGGAGCGAGCGTGCCGGACTTTGGCGTCGCGCCATTTCTGAGGTCCCGGGTTCGATCCGGTCGGGTCAATATGGGAAACGAACATTTCTTATTGTCTCGGGTCTGGGTGTTGTACCGTCGTTGTTTCTGATTTCTGTAACGCTTAAGTGCTTTAGCTACTTACCATAGAATCAGAGCATTGTGTGTGATGTTGTCTAATATTTGATGGAAATCGATTCAAGATGGCTGCCGTCACAAAATGTTGGATTTTATATTTTGACACTATCTATATTTCCTTTATAAAGGTACCAAATAAAATGGCTTGAGTAGTATTTTAAAATACGAATTTCAAATATTATAGCTAAATGACGTGTTTTTAAAAAAGTTATTGACCTATACCATTGGACAGAGATAAAATAACACTTTTTTAAGGGCATCGATTCTGACGTTTGTGAATTAGGGCTGACGACAGTTTCATTGTCGTTTAAGTTTTACAAAACATTATTTTAATTATTAATTTGTTATTGGTAAAACGTTGACATTACCCGCGAACCGATAAGACTTGTAACGTGATAGATATTAATGAAGGCAGTGGTTTATTGGTGTAACACTTCCAAACAATATGTTGACGTAACTTGTAATACAACTGATGTATGTGTTACAAATGTAATTATTACAATTGATGTTATGTTTTTCGATAGTTATTTTTATGATATGATATTATATGATATGTACTAATTACAGAATGAACTAGATTATTATAATACCCTACTGAATCGTCCTTAAATAAAAGTAAGGGTTTTTTGACGTCAGCAACTATGACTGTTGACAGTTTTTCAACTATAATTTCTTAAAACACGTTTAAATGTTGTGACATTTGACAACCAACCATGAGACTTACCTTATTGTTATTTAAGACGATGAATTTGCGATGATTTTATATTTTCGGCTGAGCAAGCGCACGGAAAAGCGTGCGGCGTTGACGGCTGCTCGCGCAGAACTGACGGCTTTCGTTTCGTTGACACTAGAGGCGCCACTTGTCCTGCAAGTGGCGTGGTCTTTCGGCGTTGCCATACAGCAGCGATCCCTTTGTATCACTTTTTGTAAATTCATAATTTGTGAAACATAAAAAAAAATTATCCATCTCATATTTTTACACTTTATACACACACATCAGTATTGCAAGTAAGTCTTACGAAAAAATGAAGTTTCTAGAAAAAAATAATAATATATAAAATAGGTCTCACTCTAGCTTCCTTTATGACACATTTTTTTTTCTTATACATGGTGCCCTATAAAAGATAGTTAGCGTATAGGCAGAGGGATACTGTCTGAAAGTCCATCTTTTTTAATGAATCGATGTTTTATTGGGCACCTGTATGAGTCATTAATTAATAAAATTTTGGCTTCCAAATTAATCCTGTTATCGGCCAAAATTGATTCGTGACTTTGATATTGTGATTTAATGCTGATTTGCAACTTCTTAGTCGATGGAAAACAAACTTATGTCCCACATACATATAAGACACACAAAATTTCACATTTATTTTATTTAAAGGAACTAGCGGACCCGACAGACTTCGTCCTGTGAAAAAGATTTGGAATGTGGCTTGACTCTAAAATTTTAATTAGAAAACGTTTGAACTGGAAAAAGAAAAGGGCTGCCTTTAGAGTTTTCCCGGCAATTGTTCGAATTTTTCTCGCTTCAACTAAGATTTCAACGAACATTTAAAAAAAATAATTCTCAAAATTGGTACAGGCGTTGTTTAGTTATGCGCTTACCAACATATTTTGCGATTATTTTTTATACTATAAGATTAATAAAAAAAATTACATGTAAATAAAAAATGCAATAAAAAGTCCTGCTGCATCGGCCATGGTGACCCATCTTAGCCCATTTTGAACCTTTGATCCAAATCATTCATTAACAGAAAATTCAATATGCTTTTTTTTATGAAATTCAAAATTCAACAAAAAACTGCATCTTATATCATTAAATATATTTTTGTTACACATAAAAACGATAAAAGTGTCTTGGAATAGGACAAGAGCCAGATGATCCACTATTTTCAGATCAACTGACAATTTTAATGACATGAAAATCTGCTAACTACATTTAGTATGTTTATAAATGAAGCTGAACCTTAAAATAATTGTAATACGTTGAAAAGAAACGGGATAATGCTTATTCTGAGATATTTTTACAGTTAGCAGTGAATATGATCAGCAAGAACTTAAATTTCAGCAGCAGTGAATTACGTTTATTGGAAGAATAATGAACAATTTAAGCAAATAACGATTTTATAATGATCCATATAGCAGTCTATCTGTTTATAACAGCATTTGTCGTCTGGTAGATGAAAAAACCTAAGTTTGAGACCAGTTATTATGTATGTTTGTCTATCAAATTCTTTATTACATTTTTAAATTCTGTATTAAATCACAAACAAGGTCACGTTTTTAATTAAAAAAAAAAACGCCCAACCGATTGCGGATCATTTTTATAACTATACATTACTATAGCTGTACTTAGTAAGCTTAAAATGTGTGTTAATTATAAATATTAATGAAAAAAAAGTATATAAAAAATTTAAAATTATGAAGCCGGCCATATATTTTAAAGTAAATGCTATTCCATGTACTGACTTGTGCATAGTTAAGGTGCACGCGTTTTAAATGCACAGATTGGAATATTCACAGTAGTGTGTCATAAGGCTTAGGAGGTGAAAGGCGAGTAAATTTTGTCGCGATTTAAAATTGACGAAATCGATAAAATTCGGTTTGTCAGCTGCTGATTGGCTGGAAATACGAGTTAGGTATTTTGGCCAATCGACTCTTGCGATAAAGTTGAAGTATTGCGCATCCTAAGCCTATAAATTAATCTAATAATATAGAATAGTTTGGATGAATGTTTGTCGCTCCTTTCCAAGAACATACAATTTTGCAGACAAATACAAGATTCCCTTTTATGATACTTTTAATACCAGATGGCATTTCCAAAAATGATTTTATTTGATTTGGTACTTATTCCTTTTGCTCTTCAATTAGAAGTCTTCTTGTAAAATACCTCAACGATTGTATGAAATACGCCAAAGTATTGGTATGGTGCGATTTATTGGAAGGTAAAGTTTCTGACAAATACTTACTGTGAGATTTCCGTCTGTCCGTTTATAACTTGTGTAGTTAAGGCCTGATTGGAGTCTAGAGTTGCGTGTTTTAATGGCGTAATTTATTAATGGTATGTCTGTTTCAATATATTTTAGACTTACAAATTTGAACCGTATCTTCATCGTCATAAATGATAAATATCCAGTGCATGACATATTATTTTTAGTGGTACTTACTGATTTTGCTTTATTTTTATTACGATAATAATTAACTTAGAATCTGTTTTATCTAAATTAGTCAAATCATTGAAAATATATAATGTAATATGAATGATAGTAGATATATGCCAACAGGTAGTTAAAGCGATGAGCAAATTAAGTTTTTTTTTGAGGATGGGAATTTTAAAATTCTTTGCTTTAATATTTTTTTATAGTTAGATGTTAGCACATCTATATTATTGTGTATTATTTTGACAGATAAAATAGCTTTTATCTGTCAAAATAATACACACCCAATTTCATTGTAATATTATTGCGAACTTTTGTTAGGTATGTTTGTTACTCTTTCAAATAAAAGCGATTGAATGGATTTTAATTAAATTTGGTAGAATGATGATATTTTTTCCCGAAATAACATTAACATAGTTGCAGGCAACATATTATATAAAATTACGTCTATAAACCACGCGACACTAGACTCTGTTAATATTTTTGCAAATGAACAAATGTGTTATAGTAATGTATGAATGTTCTCTGTCCCCTGGTCTACTGCCATAATAACCGCTTAAGTATATGAACGTGGATGAGAATAGAGTGGATATGACAGTATTATTTTTAATTTATATACTTATATGTTAATACTGCTATTTGTGGTGTAATATTGACATACCTTATTTACGGGTTGCAGTACATTTATCTTATATATGTCACCGTAAGATTATAAACATCGTTAGATTACAATCTATGACAGATTGTGAACCGTAACATATGATTGCAATTTAACGCATTATTTTCCGCTATATTACAATATACAAATATAGAATTACAGTTTTTTTCTGAATTTCGCATGGTAAATATGTGTTCAGTAGTAGTGGGCAAGCCTTCAAGGTAAGAGCGACAAGTCCAGTAACAGATTTATTATGCTGTACTTGTCGCTAAGCTAGGACCTCATTACCACTTAATATCAGGTGAGAGGTCAATCTTGAAGTGCAATATATAAAAAAATCTTTGATTTATGTTACCAATTTTATATTCAATCTGTTCCAGCCGCGTTCATTAATAGATAGTGTATATAAACTACAAGAAAGAAAAGTTGACCTCTAAAATAATAAATGTTCAAAGTACTAATAAGTGTTTGGTTTTTACCGACTACTTGTCAGTAAAACTAACTTTACGGCGTTATTTTTTAATACTGAAAAATCTAAACGTATTAAGAAATTAAAAAAAAAAATAGTACGCGATCTTAGATTTTTGATTATACCAGATATGTCTTTGTATATTATTATATATATGAGCTATGTATTGTATATGTAAAATATTCACAATCTTAATGAGTACGTTCAAAGTACAATAGCATACATTATTTTGTTAATTCCATTATCTCTTCACGAATATGAAATATATTAAGACGCTTATTATTTTAGCGGTCAAAAACTAGTTAAAAATAAAGAAATATAATTTGTGACGGTAAATCTAAAACTATGTAACTAGCATACATTTGATTTTTTTATGTAAAATACTCAAGAGTGCAAATTTGTCTGAATTAAATACATTTTTATATACATGGGGTCAAAATCACATGCTATGGATAAGAAATTTATTAATTTTATTATACAATTATTACACAATTATAAAATTGTAAAAGTAATGACCTGAATACTATGAAATAAATTTAATATAATCTGTAATTTCAATCAATGGTTGTTATTAACAAGAAACATATTATATGCTGCCTCTTAAACAGTTAAAATGACAACCAAACTGACATTTGCACTTTGTGTATGTTACATTATTATGTATCCTATCACAGTAGTATCTGCAACTACAAATACGTACCTTACAACAAGGCAGTAAAGTTCATATTAGCGATTGTACATTTTTGTATTTGTCTATATTGTTAATATCGGTTTTTCATGTAAATAAGTATAGTTTGTGTGACTTAGTGACGTTCATATATTTATCTATTTAGATAGATATTGTAAGAATGATGTTGGATTGTACACGCACATACGTGGTCATGTATAAATTTAGATGCATTTGTGAAATATAGTGACGAGATGCAAGTTATAAGTGCGATATGTATAAAATTTATATATTGTGACTACGATCGCTTTTTAGTATATTTTAATATGATATTTATATTATCATTCAACGGGATAGTGTCAGAAAAATGATTATGATATCGAATAAAAAAGAAAGTATTATCCTATATTCGGGAATATACGAAAATGTATCGGACCGTTATGTGGGGAGATTCTTTTCAGACTTATTAATATATTGTATGTAATCAGTTGAATTATCTATTTCACATCAAAATGCATATAGAAGATGGCTTATTTTGCACAGGATATATAAAGTGCCATATAAGTGACATTTAAAAGGACTTAATTTACATTGGTAAAAGTTAAAAAAATACTGATTTCAATTTGTATCAATTTTTATTTAAAAAACAATGTTGACATATTGATGGTAAGAAGTTATTGTTTTTTATTTGTGACTTAAAGGTGTTGCTTCGAGCAGTTACTTAATTTTAAAAAGTAATACGTATATATGAAAAAATGCCTGAGTTATTATTATTTTTTAATGTACTTAATTTATTTTGCGATCTTTGATGCAAAAAAAATCTTACTGCGTATTCATACGTATTTTTCGAAGCCGTTGCAATAATTGCAATGGCGGATAAAATACCTGTCTCAATTACACTGCTATCTCATAGATTTGCTCTCTGATATTGATCAAAAATCCGTGTCAAATAATATTTTGAAGTATACCTTTAAAATATCACTTATTAGGCTACAACATTAATTCACCGTAGTGACACATTTCATGTCCGTTGTATTTTATAGATAGGTAATTTGTATAGACAATTCGTAAAGTGCTTTTGTATCATACGTGTGAAGGTATTGTAGCGCAAAGAATGTATAGCTCTAGGACTATGTTAACACATATTTTTATTATGTATGGTTTATTTTTACATAGTAAAAATAGCATTAAACAAATACATTGTTACTTTAGAACACATTAAGATTGCATACATTTCTGCTAATTTATCAAAAGATTATTCAAAATAACAATGACATTAATATTTTGAAATACCACAGTTATCATAGTGTGGCTTTGTGGTTTTCAACTTTTTTTTACTGTGGAACCCTAATAAAATTAAAATAATTTGCACGGTTTCCCTGAAATGTAAATATATTCTTGTGTTTGTAATTTACGACTTAAAAGTGATCTAATGAATAATAGCATAGTACATATTTATATTTCAGCGAAGAGGTGCGGGGCCTTAACAGCCCCCACCACGGACCCCCAATGGTCCTCAAACCACAGGTTAAAAAACATTCGTATAGAAAATTATACCCGAAGTAATTTTAGTGACTGGGAGCCATACATTCTTTGCAAAGATTAAACATATGTAAATATCATACAGAAGGTAAACTTCTTACATTATTCGTTACATATGTGAATCCACCGTGTGATATATTCACTGAGTGAGCCCATAAGAAAACTAATATGAATTACGGTACATGTGAAGTTTAATTTCTGTAGATATTAATATATGTAGTTAGGTTGGCATTTGAATCCTACTGTTAAACATAGCATAATAATATGTTCATTGGAAAAGAAATTTGTGATCAACGGTACAGACAAAATAATCTACACATTTTAGACTTTATGTCGAACGTTTAAGTACAACTGCATTTTTCAAAAGGTCACTTGAGACGTAAAATATTCGTGAAATTGTAAGCCTTTATCTAGCAACACTAATATATATAAAAAGTTCTATAATTATTAGTCAAAAAATACAGTTCGGATTCAAATGTCACGAGTAGGATATTAAGATTTTACTAGAACGATCGATCGATCGTTGATTATGACAACGAACGATAGTAAAATGGTCGGTTTAGGTCGTTCTGTTTTATTAGACCAGTATTTCCCAAAGTGGGCGATAACGCTCGGGCGATAGTAGGCTATCGCCCGAGCGTCTCATCAACGCCTAGGCACCCCTAGGCGCTGATGAGATTTAAAACGAATTCGTCAAAAAAGTAGGCGCTTTAAAATAACTACATTTCAAAGGGGGCGTTTAGTTAGTCGTACAGTATCTTACGGTCATGCCCAGTTCCGTTATTTCACGATTCGTATTGTGTCAAAAATGACTTAAACGTTTTTCTACGAGTCGTTAATTTCTAATTTAAAATTTAGTTTCCATATCAGCTGTCATCAGTCGTCTGTCGGTCGTTTTTAGCTTACGCCCCGTATAATTTATTACTATCCGTAAATAGAAAGGATAGTTTTTCAAATATTGGAATCAGGCAATTGATCAACTTCGATCGACGGTGATCCATGCTTTCGACTGACAATCGTTATTTTCGACCGACAATCGTAGTTTTCGACCGACAATCGTTGTTTTCGACCGATAATCGTTGTTTTCGACAGACGATCGATGTTTTCGATCGATGATCGATGCTTTTGACAGACGATCGACGCTTTCGACCGACAATCGTTGTTTTCGAATCTATGTTTTTGACAGACGATCGATGCTTTCGACCGCCAATTGCTGCTTTAGATCGACGACTGATGCCTTCGACCGATGACCGATGGTTTCGACCGACAACCGATCGGTCGTTCTAGTAACACAGTTAGGAACTAATTGTACTGGTTTTATGATTGTGATTTGTTACTTTTGTATGTTACCGGTAGGTGCTAGGTCATTTCTGTTACGTTTGCTAGTTTATTTGGTTTTAGGCGAATGGTTGGTATTTTGTTGGAAATTCGAAATTAACGCTTGTATTAGCGGTACCTCAGCGGTGCAGGGTGTCCACGCTACGCACGGTGTACATGCTACGCACGCTGTCCACGCTACGCACGGTCATGAAATTTTTGGTTGTCTTGCCACAAGTCGGTTGTTGTTCCTAATGGAACGATCTTGGCTGTTGGTCCTAAGTTCTATCCCTCCATTCGTGTGACGACCATTAAAATAAATAAATTTAAAAATAAATTATGGACAGCATCACACACATTGCTCAGATTCTGTGTTAAGTAGCTAAAGCACTCGTGTAACAGAAATCAGAAACAGCGACGGTACCACAACACCTAGACCCGAAACAATATAGAAAAGTTAGTTTTCCATATTGAGTCAAATTTTGTATTTTTTCCGTGTCTGGGTGTTTATAAATGTGTTTGAGTACAGTCACGTACACGTGAAAATATGTACTCGAGCTCATTCTAAAGCGAACCTTATGGTAACGTCATAAGAGCTCAAGTGTTTACATTTCATTGCTATGACAGTACGCAATGTGTTCCCACCATTGGTCCTGGTTTTTACAATACAATACTTACCTTGGGATCAGATCATTGTATGTGATTTCTGTTTCTTTTAACACTTTATTTTTAAGTAGATTACTCGGCATAGGTAATCTTTTTTTTTATAGTAGCTCAGCTTATTGGCTTCATAGGCTGAGAGCCTATAGTAAGCAAGAGAGGAACCCACATCGCGATGACAACGGATTTGATACCGTAATATCCTATCCGTTAGCATCGCCATACTGGCCCGCAAGATGTTTCTTCACGCTCCTTTTGAAGGAATCCATGTCAAAGGAAGAAGGAAACACATGAGCCGGCTAAGAGTTCCACTTCTTAATGGTCCGGCAAATATAGGAGTTAACATTTTTTTTAGTTCGTGATAGAATATTTTCCACGGTGAAGCGATGACAGCGTTGACGGGCTCTTGTGGTTCTGTGAAGGAAAGAGAGGGTGGGATAAGGGAAAACAGTTCCTCACCATGATAAAGACGATAAAAGACGCTTAATGAACCATTGCGTAATCGTGTGTAGCGTGTGCGCCGTGTGCGCCGTGGATCTGGTCTGGGGGTAACTTTTAATCGTTTGTCTCCCATTTTAACCCGTCCCATTTAGATTTGAGATTGGAAATGTGAATTTTAGCCAAAAAAAATTAAGTGCTTTTATTTTTCTCATCAACATTTTATAGTTTTATTCGTACGTAGTAGACCTGATTCATCACATATCACGAAATAATAATGTATATGTATATTATTTCGTTTGTATGTAAATGAAGAATATATAAAAAAAATATATATAAATACAGTAAGTTTTTGAATGAAGGAAAAATGTATTTGAATGAACGTGTATGCAATTGTCCATTCATAAAATGTAGTATTTTATATCTAGTCATTTTTAAGTTAGACAGAACCATGTTTATTGAAAATTAATAATAATTTAAACCAAATATTTATGTATAAATGCCTTTACAAATGACGTGTATCATTAATAAAGAAAAAATGTAATACTCGTATATATTTTAAATTAAAAGAAGTAATTTTGTACTCCAATACTATTTTAAGGCATACAATTCTTTTTTCATCTGTATTTTTCGTTTTTCATAGATTTTCACTTTTAAACGTCGAAAAAAATATATATGTATGTTTCAAATTTGGTTTGAAAAGTGAATATACATATGTGGTTTTGACTTTTAAAAGTGGAAATATATATTCCGTAAATTTTCCTAAAGAGTATGTGTTCGTGATATCTGTAATATACTAAATATATATGTTTCATTGGTCCGAGCGAGTTTGTTACTGTGTTCTGTAACAGTTGTATGGATTACATTCTGTTCGCGAGGCCAACCGCTGTAAATTATCTAAACTAAGAACTATGCTATGCTATATCTACTGTACTGCTTAAGACTTACTGGTTAATATTGAACAAAATAATAAACAATCGAAAATGTTTGCGCTTTTTTATTTTTTACTTCTCCAACGTCCAGTGCCTTCAATATAAGAGAGGTAGGCCATAGCGATTTATCGCTCGAACTGGAGCAGCCCGACTGGTGAAATACCTCCACCTTACAGAAGAGAGAGCCAAATAACAATCACTTCTTAACTTATTGAAGTAATAATTTATTGAAGTAGTCATGATTTAGTCCATTGAAATGTTACATGAGTTTTGCATTTTTTAGAAGATGCAATTTTAATTTGTGGCATATTATGTCTTTGCATTTTTTTTGTAAAATGTATAGTTTCCGAGATATCGCGAAAAAGGTGTTTGAACCCCTTTACCTAAAATAGCGGCCGGGGGACAAGGGTGGCGACCCCACAAACTTGAGGTTAAGTTTCTATTGACCGCCCCACATGCCCGAAAAATTCCGTAAAAATGCTTCTAACAAATGTAATATTCGGTCCTTAAATTGTAATATTTCAATGGACTAATACATGATTTAAACATAAAAAGTCCTTGGTTCTGGATAAAAGGGTGTGGTCTTTGTGTGACGTGGCATCGAATAAGAAAGGGGATTTTCCTATTGTATATCCTTAAAGGCAGGGCCGGCGTTAGGGTGACGCGCGGTTGCGCAACAGCCCAGGGCGCTCGGACTTGAACGGGTTCTAGAAAGCTACCCTGAGGTACCCAGATGTATTCCCCTAAATCGATGTATTGGTATACGCTATTACAGGGGCGCTGGCGGAAATTCGTCCAGGGCGCCAGTAATGCTAGAACCGGCACTGCTTAAAGGGGTGAAAAATTGAGGTACTTAATATTAGGCGTGAAGTCACAATGTCAGTTCTTAAAAGTTTTCACGTTCCAGATGAAAACATTTTTGCCAAATTTGCTGTCAGATTTAATAAAATCAGTTTTCGAGTTTTTCTCAGGTTAATTGCACACACTGGAAATACATAACGTTATCATCTGTGTAAATGAGTGTTTCATCATGCTTATATCACATTGGATGGGTTGTTACAGGATCCTAATGCCAAGGGATTTGACTGTTTGTTTTGTCAAAGGCAGAATTAGTCCAGTGTTCTAGTAAGTAGGGTAAGTGACCCGGTTGTGGCCACCGACCCCTTTGTGGCCATTTAGAACTTAAAATCCTTATAACTAAGGCAAAGACAAATATATTACTCAACGGTTTACGGGAATAATATTATCTAATATTGGCAATACTGATAGCGTTAACAGTTTTAATGTGTCAAACTTCACTTCAATCCAACAAGTCGTTAGTTTTTGACGAGCGTCAATTGTTTTAAATCTTAGCAAAAAGGCTAAGGCGAGCGGGTGAGTAAATAATCATTATTTTTAAAATCCTTCTTATTTATTTTGATGTTTATGTTAATCCTTCATAAAGAATACACTGTCTAAGTGGTACTAATGATATTTTATCGCTATTTGTTTATTATGTAATATATAAGAGAGGTGGCCACTAATGGAGCAAAATTAATGATTTTTTCCATCTTTGGCCACATGACTGGCCACAAGTGGTGCACGTAGAACCCCACTTTTGGCCATTTAATTTTTATCTTGATTTTTCAACTTAATTACTTAGCTTTTTTGATATAAGTAATCTATTTATTTTCAGAGTTACGATTATAAGGCCTCCATCGAAACCAAATACTAAAAAAATCGGTGTCGTGAAAAGAAAATTGTTCCAGTACCTACTCACGGCATAAAATAACATTCATACCTAGTTATAAATATAAGAAAACTTATAAAGACTGGTCATTATAATATTATAGATATCTACCTCAGGTTAATGTTGATATTCTTAATTGTAATTTTAATTCAAGCTGAAATATGAAATATAATATCTCAGCTTGAATTAAAATTATATTTCTTGTCAATATTATGTTAGCTATTTTTCTCTAAATAAAGACTGTTGATCGTAAATATGCGATTTTCGAAGAAACTTTTTATTACTTTGAATCATCTGCTTTTTATTTTTGATGAATTTTGATGGCCAGAACTGGCACATGACTGTGGCCAGAAATGGGGTAAACCTGGCCAAAAATGGCACAAATTCCCATTTTTTTTTCTTTTCTACAGGATTATTTTTCCAATGAATCATTATGAAAAAAAAATTATCCTTAGGCTAGATTTATATGTATTTAATCACTTTTTACAAGAAATATGTCCGTGATAACAAAAACTGTAAAATGATATAGCCTCAAAGTCTACAAAATTCTTAAAATGGCCACAACCGGGTCACCTGCCCTACCTAGTAGTAAGTCTGCTAAAAATGTGTAACTAGAACTGATGTGTTAATACTTTGTTGAATACTTGCTAGCTGTACGGCGAACTTCGTAACGCCTTTTTTTATTTCTAACCTTTTTATCTCACCCTGGAATTCCACAATTATTTCAAAATCAACATTAGCCAAATCGGTCCAGCCGTTCTCGAATTTTTGGCGAGACTAACGAACAGCGAATAAGATATTTTTTATATCCTGGAACGACGACGCCGCAGACAACTGCTAGTTTATATTTATCTAAATAAACTAAATAAAAACATGACAATTTTGTTAGCATTTTCTAGGACAAATAAAACAAAATACTTGATTTTCAAATATATTTCAGTAATCAAAATATAATAATAGGCTTACACATTAATAGTTACAAATCGTATCCCATGGCGTGACCAATTGTTTACAAAAAAGCAAAAAAATATCAAAAAGAAATTTCACAAAATGGAGTCCAAGAAGCCAGTATGATTTATCACAAAAATTTAAACATTCAATGCCCTATAGCCGAAAATTAAAAAAATATTTACAAGCCATAAAATTACAATTTAGAGTATTATAGTTTTTTTTTTACATAAATCGTTAGTGCACTTTATTCACATTGTGAAATTTCGCTTATTTTAATTAATAAATAAAACAAAAACAAAGCTCCCTTAACGCTAAATCGTGAATTTACTTTTATCTTGTTGTGCACTTAACATTTTAAAACAACTTCAAAAAAGGTTTTAAATTTTTTTATTAAAAAATGGCTGTAAGAAAACGTTTGTTTATAATATTTTTTTTCATTCAATATAATCTATCGCTATTTATTATCTTCGGTTATTTTAAAAATTAATACTTTCATTCTGTATTTTATTAAAATGCGTTACACCTATAAAATATGATTGTATATAAATTATCCAGCTAGTTTTATGTACAATAGTCTTTTTGGGCTACATATTGTTAATATTTTAATTCTTCTCAAACAATAGGTACATTAATTGCAGGCAAGCATTGTCGTCAATTCTTTGAGACTTAAAACTACAAAATATTAATGAAGATTATCACAAACAAAGTCGGGGAAATAAAGAAGTGCGCATCAGGAACTTGATTCTAGAGTATTTACATATTTTTAAACCTTAAAAGTAATTTTATATATCACAAATAAAATTTCAAACTATTTTTTTCATATGAGCAATTATATTTTTAAACTACTATTGGTCAAGATTGATACGATGATCTTTAAATAGAAAAAAAAACAAAGAAATTGTTAGAAGTCATAATTACTTATCATATTTTTTTAAGTTACTACATTTGTTTGAATAAAAACGGATACATGTTTCGTTGCCAGCCTTCTATTGCATTTTGTTTTTATTATTAATTTGTTAAAATAAAAACAAAAAAAATCAACTTAAATCGGGCTACCGTATCTGTCAAAATTTTGCAACCGATTTTCAACTCCATATCCAAAGCATAGAGCCCAATATCAAGTGGCATATTTGCCACATATCAGCAGGTTAATGCGATATTTTCAAATAAAGAGCTTTTACATGTATTTCAAAACCACTTTGAATAATTGTCGTTGACTGTATCCGATTTTTTTCTTCAAACAAAAAAAACCTACGAAAACATTCGTACAAAATAAAATAAAAACATGGACGTATTTAAAACAAACTAAAAAAAAACAAAATAATGCTGAGCATATTTTTTCTACATTTATGTCTATCTAGTTAATTTAGTCTTAACTTTTAATCTGTATAATATTTAGCATACAGTACAAATTTAATGTATACTTCGAAAGCGTTTTTCTCTATATTTAATTATGTATATTGTTAAAGGTATTGTACAAACAATATCTGCCGTATTTATTAAGTAAAAACATATTTTTACAATTCTCATATAGAAATCTTCGACAGAATCATTTAATACATCCTATTGATAAATAAAAAATAGAAAAGAATAATTAAAATACAGTTTAAATTACATAAGTAACATTATTTAAAATCGCATATTAATCTCATCACCAACTATACCATTTTATTTACAATTTGATCACGTTACTTCGTTTCTTTTCAACATTGTTTTGTTGTCGCCTAACCTATAAATGATTTAATTACTTACGTACAAATGGCAAGACTATTTCATAGATGGAAATTATTTGTTTTTTTTTATTAAATGCACCATCCATTAATCTTAAGGTTTTAACAAAAGTAAAATTAGCAAATTTTCGTAGAAAACCAATAATTATAAATATCTTTTCAAGGTTATCGATAACCGCGCTGTTCGGATGGCAATCCCATCAAAATATGACTGGGTAATAATACCCAGTCATATTTTAGTCAGCACTACTATTACAATAATTTATCCTTCGCCGTGTAATTATAGTGCTTAAAAACTGCTAAATCAAAGTATTTAAACTTGATTTTATTAAGGAGACCTCCATCCTTAATAAAATCAGCATTCAACAAAAAAAAAATTGCTTTTAATATTTAAAAAAAATATTTTCCCCATGAAATAGTCTTACCATAAACCTATGTGCCTTGCAACAAATAAAAAAGCTGCCGATAAACGGATGGAAATATTCCCTTTGCTGCCAAGATTAACACTAGGAAAGAAAATTTGCCGTATTTTTGGTACGTCACTGGTTTGTCTTTTTCCCGCCTAAATGCACTCTATCACAATAAAAGCAAGATTAATTTTTATTTAATCGATACGCTAAATTTCGCTAAGGGCGTTGGTTCTTGTTTTGCAGCGTTAACGCTAAAATATTTAAGACGATTTTAGTATTTGGAAAACGAAATAAATCTGGTCTCCAAACAAATATGGCCGTGTTTTTGAAAACGTAGGAAAAACTCTGTAGCGCTCTTAAACGCATAGTTGTATTTATATACATCCATATAAAAACTCTCTGCATGACCCAAGGGTTGACTGGTAAAGGATGCCTAGCATTAAGTCTACCTGTTATATTTTTTTGTGCAATAAAGTTTTTAAATAAAATAGATAAACCTGTAAATTTTCTGGGTTTAAATAATACGCTCTTTATATGTAATATAGATAAAACATATACATGTATGTTATAATAAATAAATCCAACAAATATTATTTGTTATGTTGAAATGTTAGTAAAAAATGTATCGACGTCTGTATGCAAAAACTACTGAATAGATTTGGATGAAATTTGATACAATGATAGATGAGACACTAGCTTTACAAACAGTATGTTTTTTTTACGAAATAATGAAATTCCGGGCACGAGTTACTGAATAAATAAATACTTTCATTGAATCCCGCAATCGCGTCGTATCCACATTAATCTAACGTTTGAGTTTGTTGACCACAGATTGCATTAAGTAGCTACTTTTGTAACTGTTATAACAAATTAAAACAACATTTTAATGTCGTAGTCATGGAGAAAAATAAAGCCTTCTCTCTCGAAAATAACTACTTTCTCTGTCTCACCTACTATGCGCACCTCATATCCAATAAACATCGGCAAAGGCTTCGAATTCGGAAATTATGCTTTGTGTCTTTCGTTAAATTTGTAAGAATGTACAGATGTCTGGTACATACAGTTTGTTACTCTTTCACGCAAAATCTACCAAACTAATTTGGACAAAACTTAGTACGAAGAAAGATGACATACGCGATTAACATATAGGTTACTGATCCCGGGACTGGATCCCGGGCAACAGCTAAAATCTAATATTATATGGTGCAGAGTATATTCGCGAGTAAAATGTTCGTGGAGCTACCGCAGTTCGGAAGTGTACATTTCGCGAAATGCACGTTAAGCAAAATGAACTTTTTGGGGCTAGTGCACATTTCGCGAAGTGCTCATTTTGCGAAATGCCCGTTTCGCGTATTGCACATTTTGCGGAATGCCCATTTTGCGATGTGCACATTCTGCGTCAGAGCCGACATTGCGTACTATTCGTACGTTCCCAAAGACACGGCCAGTGTCTCCGCGCGTTTACCGTCTCCCCGAGCATCAGCTGAGCGCGCGCGCCGCGAGCAGCAGCAGCGCCGGCGCCAGCGCCACGCGCGCCGCCCCCGAGTTGTACTTGCTGCTCTGCTCGCACGTGCCTGCAACAGACGTTATACCTAAATAAACATACGTCACCAACGCCACCTAGAGTGCGTTGACAGAGTCTATGGCGTTGCGCCGAGCGGACCATCGCTCACTTTGGTTACGGACGCCAAGGGGTGAACACGTCGTCAGAAACTGTCGCGGACCGTTGTACATTGTACCTAGCTATTCAGATTTTGTTTCTACTTCCGATATATATATCGCACCTTTGGTAGAAACCAAAGGTGCGATATATGTATATGTCGTGAGTGAGTGGCGGTGTAGGTACTCCCTTGTTCTCAAGGGCACAATTGCAGTTTTTGCAATTTCACAGGAGAGCCATTTTAAGATATTTTCGCATTTAATGTGTTCTAGCTCTGTTATCATTAATCTTAAGTTGTCCTCCTTTGCAAGACTTAAACAATATCCTATTCTTTTTAGACATGTGCTTTACAAGAAATAAGAACATTCAGTTTTTTTACTATTTTTGTTTTTAAAGTAGTTGACATTTATGCCCTTTCTCTACCAAAGATGCTATATTTTGGAGTTGAGTTCACTGTTCAGGGTAGCTCCGTTCATTTTGTTAGCATAATTAACGGGTTATGCCGGTAAATAAGAACACTCGAATCTATCGATTACGATATTTCATTTTTAACTGCATTGTATTCAATGACGATTCAAAAGTGTTATATTGTTTTTATGTTGGACAACATTACATACTTTGATCCGATTGTGTGGTTAACAGCTTAAGCACTTTTGTTACAGAAATCAGAAACAACGACGGTACCACAACACACAGACCTGAGACAATATAGAAAAGTTTAATGACCCGACCGGGGATCGAACCCGGGACCTCAGAGATGGCGCGACGCCAAAGTCCAGCCCGCTCGCCTGTCGGCTACGAAGGTCGTCATCGTCAGTATTTGTAACCTACTTGGATAAAGAAATATTTGAGATTGAGTTTCACTTTTGAACAATTTAACAGAACGATTAAACAATTAATTAGTCTGCTTTCCTACTAACTTATATTCTCTTGTGCTCTTCTTAAATATATTATTATCCGCAAGGTAGCTTACCGTTAATAGTGAGGTTGTAGGCCTTGTCGCCGGTGAGGCCCGGCACGACAGACCGGTCGCAGGTTCGAGCCACGGCACTCAGTGACAGTATCGGTTGGTGCGTGTCTGTGACATACAAACAAACATTATAGTATTATCCGTGGGTACCCAGGAGAAGGAAGGGGAGGCTCCCCCTGGCTTGAAATCACGTCACTACTAACTATCTACTGTTGATGATAAAAGTATGAAAATGCTAATTGCAACATACGAGACACAGGGGAGGCTTATTTCAAACAGTAGACTAAACTAGACTAATGCACCGAGCATTTTACGATTCGTAATATGTTAAAAATTACTATACGTTTTTCTCCAACCGACTCCAAGTCGTTAACACCGTTCCATAATTTTCTTTCTATATCAGCTGTCATCAGTCGTCCGTCGGTAGCTTTGAGCTTACCCCTCTTGGTGCTGGTGGTGGCGGTGTAGGTACTCACGGTTGTGGTGCGCGTACACGAAGCAGAAGGCGTGCGCGTGCGCGCCGCTGGTGGTGCTGGTGGTGGCGGTGTAGGTACTCACGGTTGTGGTGCGCGTACACGAAGCAGAAGGCGTGCGCGTGCGCGCCGCTGGTGGTGCTGGTGGTGCTGGTGGTGGCGGTGTAGGTACTCACGGTTGTGGTGCGCGTACACGAAGCAGAAGGCGTGCGCGTGCGCGCCGCTGGTGGTGCTGGTGGTGCTGGTGGTGGCGGTGTAGGTACTCACGGTTGTGGTGCGCGTACACGAAGCAGAAGGCGTGCGCGTGCGCGCCGCTGGTGGTGCTGGTGGTGCTGGTGGTGGCGGTGTAGGTACTCACGGTTGTGGTGCGCGTACACGAAGCAGAAGGCGTGCGCGTGCGCGCCGCTGGTGGTGCTGGTGGTGCTGGTGGTGGCGGTGTAGGTACTCACGGTTGTGGTGCGCGTACACGAAGCAGAAGGCGTGCGCGTGCGCGCCGCTGGTGGTGCTGGTGGTGCTGGTGGTGGCGGTGTAGGTACTCACGGTTGTGGTGCGCGTACACGAAGCAGAAGGCGTGCGCGTGCGCGCCGCTGGTGGTGCTGGTGGTGCTGGTGGTGGCGGTGTAGGTACTCACGGTTGTGGTGCGCGTACACGAAGCAGAAGGCGTGCGCGTGCGCGCCGCTGGTGGTGCTGGTGGTGCTGGTGGTGGCGGTGTAGGTACTCACGGTTGTGGTGCGCGTACACGAAGCAGAAGGCGTGCGCGTGCGCGCCGCTGGTGGTGCTGGTGGTGCTGGTGGTGGCGGTGTAGGTACTCACGGTTGTGGTGCGCGTACACGAAGCAGAAGGCGTGCGCGTGCGCGCCGCGCGCCGGCGCCGCCACCACGTACCCGCGCGCGCCCGCGCGCCAGCTGCCGAAGCACACGTACGCTGCGACACACGGACACGCACACGTCAATAATAATAAGAATAACCATCGCCCGCTGGTGAGAGTTGGTGATATTCGCACCATGAAGAGCGACAACTCTCTGTCAGTGCAGTCAACCTCCCCAAGGCACTTTGTGGCGGGCTGAATGGGATTTACACCCCTTGGGATCCGTGCCCCTGAGAGTCGACCAGGCCCCTCTGTCCGCTTGCCTTAATTGGCCGGTGGGAGTGGACCCCACAGGGGCCGCAGGACTCTCACCTCCGGCTTGCCACAGCCGGCCGTCCAGAGTGGGGCGTCAGAGCTATATGCTCGCAGGGTGGAAATGAAACATGCCTAAGTCGTGAGTTCGCACAGTGGCGTAAGCCAATGGGTAGAAAGCGGCGCACACCTCTCCACACCCTGAGCCGGTCACACAATGTTGCTTCCCGTCGCTCCTGCTACGTGCCTTGAGTGTGCGACTAATGGGGGGCCCATGACAGTGAGATGGCGAGTCACCACCTGCCCATTTTAATCTTGTTTTTAAACATTGATCGGGCAGTTGCCATAGTCCCAGTTACCCAGTCGACTAGCACCTTAACCTAATAGCCTGCATTTTATTGTATATACAGGGATAATCGTCACATTACATAAATTAAGATCATGCTTGTCTTTGAAAGGGCCTCTACGTGTTAGCTTCGGCCCCATGCACGCCTCCCAAAAGTCCTTCAGCTTCGTGTCCTCCCAAAAGCTTTTCTAATCTATATTCACTCAGTTATTATCACATCTTACTACTAATGGTCTCCTTCACAGTTAGCAATACGGTTTCACTAAAGGCAAGTCCACTACCGATGCGGGAGTCGGACTTGTCAAGCATATTTTTGACGCCTGGAAAAACAAATAGGATGCGATAGTAGTTTTTAGCGACTTGTCTAAAGCCTTTTATTGCGTTGATCATCAAACATTGCTAATGAAGTTGCGACATTACGGTGTTAAGAAAAATTCCCTTAGTCTACTGCAGTCGTACTTGCATGACAGAATTCAAAAAGTAAGCGTAAATGGAACTACCTCTTCTGGTGCACCTTTTCTATGGGCGTGCCCCAGGGTTCAATATTGGGACCTTTACTTTTTCTAATTTATATAAATGTCTGTAAGATATGATCTCTGTAAGATAGTATTATGTGCTGATGACACTTCACTTATTTTTCAAGTTGACAGACAAAAAAAAACATTTGACGATGTGAATAATAGTCTATCTCAAATACTACAATGGTTCACAATAAATAACCTGTTACTAAATACTTAGAAAACAAAATGTGTAAAATTTTCGATGCCAAACGTAAGAGAAGTGAAAACAAATCTATATATCAGTGGTGAACCTCTAGAAATGATTAATTCTACAGTATTCTTGGCATCACTCATCAATCATCTGATTCTAACAATATAAAGCCACAAATATTTTACGCATGCTGTGTTTATCTGTAAGGTTGTACTCTTAGATTTAGTTTTACTTCCTACTTGCATCTCTTACTCATAAATAAATAAATCACTAGTGATTGTAAATTACAGTGGGGCTCTTATATTGCTACCCTGGCAGGGAGACTTAGTTCAGCTGCTTATGCAGTATGAAAAATACGTAGCTTGACTGATGTTGAAACGGCAAGATTGGTTTATTTTAGTTAGGTACATTCATAGTGTTATGTCGTATGGGATTTTACTATGGGGTTCTGCAGCTGATGTGCAGACTACCTTTGCATTGCAAAAGAGAGCCATACGCTTAAAACAAAAGACTCGCCCAGATAATTATTCAAAAAAATCAATATTTTAACAGTAGCTTCACAATACATTTTTGACTGTATTGTTTACGTACGCAAAAACTTACATTCTTTCACTAAGAAATCAGAATGTCATAATTTCAACACAAGAAATAAACATAAGCATGCTGCACATAGATTTAGACCTATATCCATTTTACCTACATTCAGTAAAATTTTCGAAAAAAATATATTTAATCAAATATTGTGTCATTTCTCAGTTAATAAAATATTTAATTAAATATAGGTTCAAACGAGATCTAGTAAGTCGTTTATTTAATACGCCATAAATCGTAAACCGCAATTCACCTTTAATTCAATCAACTAGCTTTTTATATTAGCTATAGGTTTAGGTAACTTGCTGCTACGGAACCCTTCATGGGCGAGTCTGACTCGCACTTGACTGGTTTTTCAAATATTGGAACCGGGAAATAATTCACATAAATATAGAGATTTCTTATTTTCATTTATTTTAAGGCCTCAAGCGTCGCCATTTATTTCTATATCTCTCTGATAACCAATTATAAGTCGGCTATTACTTATCAGAGTTTACCCAATAAATATTACTGATGTAATTAACATTAATACAATATTTCTCATTTTCATTTTGTTTTAAGGTATTTCAAGGGTCGCCATTTATTTCTACTAGCTCTATCTGATATCCAATTATAAGTCGGCTATTACTTATCAGAGTTTACCCAATAAATATTAATGATGTAAATTAACGTTAATTTTCTCATTATCATTTGGTAAAGGGCTTTCAAGCGTCGCCATTTATTTCTTGCTCTCCGATACCCATTATAAGAGGGCCATCACTTACCAGTATTAGCGCAATTGTCAGTAAACTCAACGGAGTCCTGAGCAGCGCTGCAGCCAAAGCTTACGCTTGAATACTCGCCCGCCACGCATTCCGCAGGGGACTCGCCTTCGCCTGAAAAATATTACATAATCATATTCAATTCATTTATTCATATTGTTTACTGTAACACTTATGCACAGCCGGTTCGGAACCTTATCGTACCGAGAAGAACCCGGCAAGAAACTCAGTAGTTACCTTAAAACAAAACACATTAGTTACATCGCACATACAATCCCTACTAATATTATAAATGCGTAACTCTGTCTGTCTGTCTGTCTGTCTGTCTGTTACGCTTTCCTGCTTAAACCTCTCAACCGATTTTGATGAAATTTGGTATAGGTATACGTTGAATCTCAAGAACGGACATAGGCTACTTTTTATTAGAAAATAAGGGGGGAGGGGGGTAATACCACCTTTGAAAGTTTATATGGAAAAATGTTTATTTTTGAAGTTAGAGATATGAAATTTGGCACAAATATAGCTCGAAACTTGGATTAAAATATACTACTAAATATCGAATATTAGGGGAGAAAGGGGTAAAACCGACCATGAAAGGATGTAGTCCACGCGAACGAAGTCGCGGGCACAGCTAGTGATACATATATTTTTATAGTGATTTACGCCGCTCTAGCGTACTTTAAATATATTAAAGAAACATAATTTGTATTATTATTTGTGTATTAATCATGTTATGGTATTTATGTTTCCTGTTAATATTCTCTCAAAAAAACTTTTGCACGACCGCACCCGTTTCTCGATATCAACTATTTCCTCTACCTAAAGGTTGTCTAGAAGATATTGCTTTCTAGCAATAAGACCACCTAAATTGTACTTGATAATCAGGCCTAGCATACGCAATATGTCAAATTAATCGCATGAGACGACAAAAGTTTTGATACTGTTCATTGGCTAATAGCACACTGCACTCGTATTTTCAGCCAATCAGCAGCTGACGCACTGACTTTGACGTTTGTTAAGAGCGCGATAAAATTTAGTCACGATGCGTATGCTAGGCCTGTATGTCTGTAAAACCAATTTCTGTAAAATTTACTGTGCAATAAAGTGTACCTATCTATCTATTTACTCTTCCAACTGAGCTATGCCCGATAGATTGGGACGGTAAACTGATAAAATATGTTACTAAATACGAAACTGTAGATCGGCTACCATTTTGGTATCAGGACATAAAGTTCATCAACTACTAGTAGTTCCAAAATTGCAACGTGGAACAAGGAAGCATGAGCGTCAGCTGTCTGCGAAGCTATAAATGAATGAAATTTGAGTGATAAAGTTACCTAAATGTTTGTGTGTTTGAAACAACTGCTGTAAATAGATTTAATCCTTGGTAGCGACCCCTAAATGTTATTGAAAAAAAAAACTGAATTACTTTCTCATGGTATATATTTAAATTACGTGATGGCTCGCAAAATTAAAGAATCTTTTTTTTTTGAAGAGTAAGGACCACCCTAGTGACTATAAATGAATGAATGAATGAATGAATGCGCCAGACAATCACACCAATCACCTGGTCTCAAACTAAGGTTTTCCCTTGTACTATGAGTACCATATGACGGATACTAACTGGAGGCGTCATCCCAGCACACCCAGACTCAAGTTCGTTTTCCAAATTTACCCGACCGGGAATCGAACCCGGGACCTTTCGCGCTTTGGGCGCCTACCTTAGCCACTGCGCCACGGAGGTCGTCAAATGAATGCTACTCACCTATGGTGGTCTGTTGTCTTCTCCTCCTGCGGTCGGCCAGCGAGCTGACGACGGAGTACCTGCCGAAGATACCGTCGGGGCAGCTTGACGGGGTTGGTGACGTCACTGGTCACGAAATTGAGTATAATTAAAAATTATTACCCCCCATATTTACCAGAGAACGAAAAAACATGGAAGAATTTCCGTCATACTATCTTCAATCAGATATCGGCACCAAAACACACAAATGTAAAGCACGCAAGCAATAGATACGATATACAGTACTAAAAAAACATAAAAATAAACATGAAATGAAAGAAGTTTCATAGTGTTTATGTCGCAGGCATTTTGAATAAATCCGCCGTTTACATACGGCGTCGTCAGTTTAAAAACGAATGCTGGTTTGTAAAATGCCGAGGACAAAATGTCATTATGTATAATGACGCGGCAAATTGAAGTTTAGCTTGACAAAGCTAGGGTGACCATACAATTTGGTTTGCAAAGTACAGTATTATCGAAATTTACAAAACTAAAGAACTGTAAATTTAATAATGTTAAAAATATGTAATGTTTCAAATATATATGAAATCCCTAGTAAATGGCTTTCCTACTGTTTTATTTTTTAATGATTATAATATTATTACGAATGAGCTAGACATGGCGCTTCGCCGGCCGCTGCCGCGGCACGCTCGCTACGCTCGCTCGGCTTGCGCTTCACTTTATTCACTAACCTAACCTAACCAATGGAATCGTTAATTACTTCAATTAACTTTAGGTTAAGTAATTGATATTCAATAAAAGTCCTTTTTGTTACTTGAATATTTTAATAAAGTAGGTCTAATTTGTCCAAACAGTGTTTTATTCATGGTCACCCCAAAACTACAACAAACTGTTGTCATTTTGCCTGATTTTGCATTCGGCATATTACATATCAGCGAGCGTTTTTAAACTGACGACGCCGTATGTAAACGGCGGATTTATTCAATACGCCTGCGACATTTATATGATGAAAGAAAAAAAAATGTGCTTTATATTTTTTTTTATAATCTAACTGTTGGTCAAAATATACATTTTTAGTCATACCCTCTCATTTAAAAAAATAATTGTCCCAATGAACTAAACTGAACAAACTTTGAGAGCCTTTTTTATAAATGAAATTTCTGCCAAAAAATTCTAGGGATTTGGCTAAATGTGTTAAGTAAATTACATTTGTAAGGTATGAGCTGAAGTTCTTACTTATCAGCGTCGTGTAGGGCTCGTCCAAGGTTTGCCCACAAGCGTCTTCGGGCGAGTCCCACAGCGAAGCACCCTCGCGCAGCTCCAGGACTCCACCCTGTCTCCAGTCGAACTTCAGGCAGATGTGGCCAGACTCACTGGAATAAATAAATAAAAATAAATATTTGGACAACATCATTAAATCTATATATATAAAAGAAAGTCGTGTTAGTTACACTATTTATAACTCAAGAACGGCTGAACAGATTTGGCTGAAAATTGGTGGGGAGGTAGTTTAGAACCAGGAGAAGGACATAGGATACTTTTTGATTAATTTCTTTTTACTTTTTTTAAAGTCATTTATTGCCTCTAAGGCGGAACAAAGTTCGCCGGGTCACCTAGTTATATATAAATGCGAAAGTAACTCTGTCTGCCTATTTGTCTGTCCAGCTTTTGATGAAATGTATAAGTATACATTGATTGAACTTCTAGAACGGACATAGACTACTTTTTATTTTTTGTTTTGAAAATGTAGGTAATACTGCCCTTAATAGTTTATATCGGAAAAAAGTAGATTTTTTAAGTTCAAGATATGAAATATGGCACTAATATGGCTTGGAGCTTGCATTTTTGAAAGAGGTAGGGCATAGCGATTTATCGATCGAACTGGAGCAGTCCGACTGGTGAAATACCTCCACCTTACAGAAGACCGCAGCCAAATAACAATCACTTCTGTGTTGTTGTGTTCCCGCGTGTGAGTAAGGTTTCCAGAGCACCTGGGGGGTGCTACATTAGTAGCAGGGGTCAAGCCTTCAAGGTAAGGGCGACAAGTCCAGTAACAGATTTATTATGCTGTACTGTGACAAGTATGTCGCCCTTAAGCTGGGACCTCATTACCACTTAACATCAGGAGGTCAATCTTGAGGTGCAATATAAAAAAAAATAATTAAAACATGGAGTAAGTACTCTTTGTTTACTTTATTATTATTAGGAAATAGCAGTCCCGGCGAACTTCGTTTCGCCTTAGACGATTTTCCCGCTTTTCTGTTGAAATTTTTCCTGAATTTTCTTTACTATAAACTTCACGGAGCCCGAGACCTTTCCAACGAATGCAAAACCGTGGAAATCGGTTCGTGCGTTCTGCAGTTAAAGCGTCAGGAAGGAAAACCCGACTTATTTTTATATAGTAGATATAAAGGAATATTCTACGTGATTGTGGTAAATAATTAAAGAGATTTTAATTATGTATAATATCAGAGTTATATTTCACACACACGAAAACGGAGGGAAAAACGCAATAGACAAAAGCGCCACACGCGCATAAAAAAGGAACTAATTTGGTTGCGTTCCATTTTACACTAACACCCTCCCTTGGGACGCAACCCCATCATTGTAATACAATGCAAATGTTTATCGGCTGTAGTGCCCTTAGTTAAATTATCAGCAACCATCTCCTCACCCTTAACATAACAAAACTTAATATTTAAATTGTTAACATGGTCCTTAAGAAAATGATAACGAATATCAATATGTCGTGACCTAGGCAAGTAACAATCATTATTAGACAATTTAATTGCACTCTGGTTATCACTATAAATGACGAGTGGTTTGCTGTGTTCTTGGCCGTGTTCAGCGTGCAGTTGTTGGAGCCACAGCGCCTCCTGCGCCGCCGAAGACATCGACATGTACTCCGCCTCGGCAGTGGATAGTGCCACAGTCTGCTGCTTTTGAGACCTCCAGGATATTGCACCACCCTGCAACAAAAATAAGTAACCCGTGCACGACTTTCTGTCGCGTACATCGCTCGCCCAATCAGCATCACAATAACCTGTGATTTTCTCATTACCATCTTTGGTGTATATCAATTTCAGATCTTTGGTACCTTGCAAATATCTGAATATTCGTTTGACTGCAGTCCAGTGTGCAGTTGTAGGATTTTTATTGAATCTGCTCAGTGTGTTCACTGCAAATGATAAATCAGGTCGTGTACCTTGAGCCACATATAGTAAGGAGCCTATAGCCTGTTGGTATGGACAGTCAGTGTTTCTTTCATCCTCATTTTTAACACCAAATTTCATACCAGCTTCAAATGGTGTTTTCACAGGTTTGCAGTCTGACATTCTAAATCTTGCTAATATTTTATTTATATATTTTTCTTGATCTAGTAGTACTTTGTCCCCATCTCTAGTAACATGTAGACCAACACATTGACTTGCTGGACCAATATCTTTCATATCAAAACGTTGTTTTAATGCCTCCTTAAAAACATTCTTGGTACTTTCTTCAGAAGTAAACAGAATTAAGTCATCCACCCAGATGGCTATAAAAGTATCCTTCTTTGCACTATAATAGACACAAGTATCTGTTTTAGATTGAGTCATTCCTAACTCATGCAAGACTGAATTTAATTTCAAGTTCCAGAGTCTGCTGGCTTGCTTGAGTCCGTAAATAGATTTGTGTAGCATGCATACTTTAGATCCTTGTTTATATTCTTTTGGCTGTTGCATGTAAATGTCTTTATCAATCTCTCCTTGCAAAAAAGCAGATACGGCATCCATCTGATCTATTGCCATCCCATATCTAGCTGCTAAGGCAAATAAATAGCGGATAGTTGTATACTTGACCACTGGTGAATATGTCTCTTCATAATCAGTGCCCCATCTTTGTGCATACCCCTTTATCACAAGCCTTGCCTTATATCTTATAACATTTCCAGTGTGATCTGTTTTCATTTTAAATACCCACTTATACGGAAGAGCCTTTTTACCTGGGGGCAGGTCTGTCAACGTCCATGTTTTATTTTTCATCAGGGAAGCATATTCTTCGTCCATGGCCCTCTTCCATTCTGTAGCTTGTGGAGATGTGAGTGCTTCCTCTACAGTCTGTGGGTCAGTTATGTCAGTAAATAAACATAATAAGCCCATCCTGTCATTGTTTTTCTCATTTGTCTTATTCTGTGATCGTGTTGACCGCAATGTCACATTGCTATCCCAATCTTGTCTCGTAGAATGTGGAGGATAGTATGTTTCATCAAATTCGTCAGTCTCATACTCACTTGAGTCATCATTATTACCTTGTGATTCTGAATCTTCACCGGACATCACAGGTGCAGAAGTGGATGACTCCTCAGTGTTCATTTCAACTTTCTGACTGCCTGAGTTTGTATTTTCTTGTGAACCGGAACTGGCAGTAGCTGCTTGACTGTCTTTCACTGAAGCATAAGATTCACAATCAATTGGTACACTGACATTCTTATCATAGTTTTCAATGAATGCAACATCTCTGCTCTTGACAACTTTGTGTGACTTAGGGTCCATAAAACGATAGCCTTTCGTATTATCACAGTAGCCCATGAATATCATTTTTATTGATTTTTTATCCCACTTTTGGCGTTTTTCTTTTGGTGTATAAACCATAGCCTCAGAGCCAAATATCTTCATATGAGATAAGTTAGGTTTCTTACCTTTCCACATTTCATAAGGGGTTTTACCTTGCAGTGACTTTATCGGGGAACGATTTACAATGTATGCAGCTGTTGCCAGAGCTTCAGCCCAGTATCTCTTCTCTAGGTTAGCATAGAACAGCATGCACCGTGCTCGTTCAACTAAAGTCCTGTTCATTCTTTCACCCATGCCGTTTTGCTGGGGAGTATACGGAGTAGAGGTCTGATGAATTACACCATGATTAGATAAGTACTTTTCAAAGTTAAAATTGCAATATTCTGTACCATTATCAGTACGAAGTTTTGTTATCTTAAGATTCAATTCATTCTCTACTTTTAACTTAAAATCTTTAAATGTCTCTAATATATTTAGCTTATCTTTCAGGAAATACACATAGACCATTCGAGTGAAGTCATCAATGTATGTAATAAAATATTTCATACCACCAAATGAAGAATTTTCCATAGGGCCACACAAGTCGGAATGTATCAGCTCCAATGGCCTTGTTGCTCTAGAACCAACATTCTTGAATGGCGTCCTTGCTTGCTTACCTTCCATACAGTGAATACATGTGACAATACTTTGTTCCTGAGTCAGAGTCACACCATCAGTACAACTGGGCAGCTTCTTCACATCTGGAATGTTCAAATGGCCCATTCGCAGGTGCCACAGGTAAGTGTTATTTTTATCCTGAGAACTGGAGGCTAAATGTGCAACTTCTATACTAGTATCTATGACATATAACTTGTTGCTCAATGTTGCAGTAGTTACATACAACCTCGTCTTTTCCATTTCGAACTTCACAACCTTTGTTATTGAATGTGACCTTATGCCCCTTGTTTACAATAGAGCTAACTGAGAGTAGATTAGCAGCTAGCCCTGGAACATATAGAACATTGTTAACTTGTATCACATTATCTTGACTTATGTGTATATCTACACAACCAACTCCCTTCACGGCCAATGGCTCTCTGTTAGCAACAGTAACACTTTTTACAGATGGCTCGGTGACATTGTAGATCCAATCCTTTCTACATGTCATGTGAATGGACGCGCCTGAGTCAAGAAACCACTTATTGTCACTGATGTTCTCTTTGACGGTCGCTGAGAAAGCTGCTACAAAACTAGAACTCTCTCCCTTGTTTGCAGATTGTTTCTTGGGCAGTCTACAATTCTTGGCAAAATGGCCATTCTTATTACAGTTGTAACACCTCGGTCCCTTTGACTTCACTGACTGCACATTATTTTTGGTTTTCTTAGTATTTGTGTAGAAAGCAGTTGACTTCGATGTGTTAATTTCTTGTATGAGTTTAGATTTAACTGAGTCAGCACTTATTTGAATACCCGAACTCTCTAATCCCATTATCATCGGTTTGTATAAGTCTGGTAATCCCGCCAGCATTAAAGTCCCGAGCCACTCATCATTGACATCAAAACCAATATTTCGCAGTTTGTGGGCAGTGTTCATAATTTTACTAACATAGTCTTCAACACTATTGCTTGACTCCAGTGTAGTATTTATGAGATCTTTGAGTAGACCTACTCTTCTAGTTAAGCCATTGTCATCAAAAGCCCTTTGTAAATTCTCCCATACTTGTTTTGCAGTTTTGCATTCCTGAACATGTACGTAATTCTGAGGGTCCAACAACAATATCAGCTTCGACTTAGCCTTAATATCTTTAGCAAGATCTAAAGGTTTGTCATCGGAGGGTTCGACACAGCACCATAAATCTTCGTGTTCCAAATAGGTTTTCATACTGAACTTCCACGTCGCGAAGTTTTCTCTTCCGATCAATTTTTCTAAATTAAACATATTTGAACCCATCTTGCAGGATTTCTTCAACAGAATATGCAGTTTACAAATTGTGATCGTAAATTTTCTTAACCTCAAATTCAAATTGCGCCAACAATTTTTCACTGATTGAAGTCGATTTACTGTTCTGATATTTCCAACTGTACCACTCGGAACTACGCTCTGCTACCATAAAGGAATATTCTACGTGATTGTGGTAAATAATTAAAGAGATTTTAATTATGTATAATATCAGAGTTATATTTCACACACACGAAAACGGAGGGAAAAACGCAATAGACAAAAGCGCCACACGCGCATAAAAAAGGAACTAATTTGGTTGCGTTCCATTTTACACTAACAAGATAGGGGGGAAACTGTAGTCATTAGTCATAGATAGTTCTATTTAGCTATTAATATAGCCAAAAAAGACTTATTCCACGAGTACGAGGCCGCTAGTTATATCAGATATTAATTAGTATAAGAAACAGATTTTTTATATCCCCTTGCGGTGCGGGAATTCAACCCACGACCTTCACGTATCGCGCGTGCTGCTCTTCCAACTGAGCTAACCGCAAGTTATGGTAGGCGACGAAATTTTCTGCTGTATCAACCGTTGTTTATTTTTATTTATTTTTATTTTTTTTTATTTCTTAAGTACACATGACAAATTACAATCAACAAAGAAATAACGTATCAGAGTATACAGTTTTAAGCCAGACTGCATTTCACAAATATGTGCCCACATGAAAGTGTAGTGTCCTAGCAGCAAATAACAACATTAGCCTTACATAGAAGCGCGAGAAACAAAAATGAAAAATATTAACATAAATATTTATTTAATTAGTAATTTTTCAGTTCGCAACTGTCCCTGAAGCTTAAGAGTATATAATGTAGCAGAAACGTTACCATCCCCTTGTGACGTGCGCCACTAGTGTGATGGACTTCACGGTGTGTGTGTCCTTCTGTTCTAGTATGGAGTGACAGACGAGCCGCTTCTCTTCAGACGCCCAGTCCTGAGACATCACCTGGAAATAACGAAGTAATAACGGTATAATAAATAATAATAAATAAATATTGGACAACATCACATACATTGCTCTGATCCTGTGGTAAGTAGCTTAAGCACTTGTGTTACAGAAATCACCCGAGACAATATAGAAAAGTTCGTTTTCCATATTGACCCGACCGGGGATCGAACCCGGAACCTCAGAGATAGCGCGACGCCCAAGTCCGGCCCGCTCGCCTCTCGGCTACGGAGGTATACTTCGTAGAGAATTGGCTACTTGACTGCGTTAACAATAAAGTGTTGGGTTTGTTAGCTAATTAGTTAAATAATGATAGATAGATAGATACACTTACTGCACAGAAAAAAATACAGAAATTGGTTTTACAGACATATTCAAGCATATTTTAGGCGGTTCTATTGCTAGAAATCAATATGTTCCAGATAACTTTAAGGTATAGGAAATAGTGGACATCGAGAAACGAGATAATTTCACATAGGTATTTATTTTTCAATTAAAAACTATTTTGAAAGATTTTTTTTTGTAATATATTTATATTTGTAAATATTTGGTTTTGTTTGTATTAATAAATTAGTATATTAATAAATTTAATGAATAAAAAAATAATAATCATTGTTAGTATTTTATTTTTGCAAAATAAATTTAAGGGTGTTTATCTGTGGAACAAAAGAACCGAAACAGAAACCACCATTTGTGTGACGTCACAATACGCAAATGATAGTTGGCGATTTTTTAATGTAACTTAATCGATGATGATTTTACCAATTTGAATTATTGTGTCGGTAACAATATTCAAAATTTATTTAATTATTTTCAATTTGTTTAAAGATTTGATATTTAAAAACATATATTGTTTGTTTGGTATCCTATGTTTTTCAAAGACCTCAGAGGCGCTGTCGCTAAGGCAGTGCCTTAAAGCGTGAAAGGCCCTAGGTTTGATGCCCGATCAGATCAACTTGGGAAACGAGCGTCAAATTAATGAGCTGATGAGCTGAACACCTCCTCCCTCCCACTTAGTCCACACATCCAGGTAGGTACTCATAATACAAGGGAAAACCTTAGATTAGATCAGTTGATACGTGTGCTAATCTGGCGAGGAGCGCATGAACCACTTGGAGGCTAACTCGTTTACCTTGAGCGTTGCATTCTTGGTGGTGAAGTGGTACTGGTATTGGTGGTCCAAGCTGAACCACTTGTGGTGCTGCACGATCCACGAAGGGAAATGGCAGCGGTTGTGCTCGTCGTCGCCTGAAATGATTATGAACTTATTAGCCACGAAATTAGGGTTGAATTTTTAACGACGGACTTATTGCGTATTTTTTATATTTTGCAGCGGTTAAAAGATCTAAGAATCGTGTCAGAATCAAACCCGTCGCCAATATATCTGTACTACGGAACGACGTAGTTCCAACAATCACGAGATACCTATTCCTATCAAACCAAAAGAGTGAAAGTCACAGAATATTCGTTCCAGTAATACCTATTCCAGTACCAGTAATACCTATTCCTGTTACATTATTTATTGTTGTTACTTAGTTAGTTAATATTTTGTACTAAAATTACTAAGCAAAAGTTTTTATTGTTTATTTGTAACAAAAACATACAAAAATAACTCCAGATATCAATAATTATGTTCAATCAATAATTTTTTCATCGTCAAAGAATGCTAAACTATTCCTTAGCTTATAGATAGATTTAAGTATCTATCTATCTTTCACACAAAACATTCACTGAATTCGGTTTTACGGGCATTTAGGCGGTGTTAGTGACAGAAACGATCTCTTCCAGACAAACTTTAGGTATAGGAAATCGTAGATGTCGTGAAATGGGTGACATATATACCTTATTAAAATACCTAATACTCTTTGTCACAATAGAGATGCTCCTATGTTCGGTATTTTAATAAGCTTACTTTACAAGCTATCTTCTTATCCTTATGATAAGTTTTTTATAAAAGAACAAATCTTTTCAGTATGTTAAAATAATTACATCTTTACCACAGTGTATAAAAACTAAGATCTCTCATTGTATCATACCAGGTAAATCAATCTTATAAGGTAAATCGAATCTCTCTTTCCCACATTCTCACTCTCGTTAAACTTTAAATATTAAGAATCCGCAAACCCCTATTAAAACCTACTTTTCTACAGACAACCCTATATAAATGCATTCGCATAAACAGCGCTTTTGTTGATATTTTTTTCTATTATTATTAAATCAAGTGAAATAACTGGTATCGAGATATCTAATTATATCTAGAAAACCCAGTAGTTAGTCAAGGTAATTAAAAAAGACAATCCTACAGCAAAAATTTAGGTTTAGATCTTAGACTACGAGTATAATCCGATAGAAAAATCAAGAAAGAAATGTTGATTTTATGATATGACATAGAATTTGTAGAAAAGGAACTTAAAAATAGATAAATACTCACTGTTAGTCAGTTTCATGATCCGGCTGCCATCTGTAGGCGAGGACACGCCGTTACAGGTCGCGTCACCGGACTGGGCGATGTTGTAAGTCATGCTCTTGTCGCTATGCTGCCCTTTATAGATGAAACATCTGGAAAATTAACAAACAAATTAAAACTAAGGCTATAGACAATACTTACACTCTACAGAGTCCCAGCAAAGTATGCATAATCATGGTGTGATTTGATACAAAATTGTAGGCTCATATTGTCTAAAAAAAAATCTCTTCATTTCGTTTGACTATGCTTCTGAATTTTGATTTTTATCTCGTTAGAGATGTGACATGGATGGTTTTGGAAAGTATAAAAATCCATTAAAATAGCCCAGTATTTTTGGTGAAAGATTATCTAATAATCACACATCCAGATATTTATACATTCGTACAAACTTTCGCGTTATAATTTTAGTAGGAATAAACACTAGCTTCAAATTTACAAGCAACATATCATCTAATAGACATAATTCCATGCTTTACTTATTAACACATACACGCCATACTGTTTCATGAGCAATCAATTTTATTAATAGCAATTTACCTAACACTCGTTGGTATTATCAGGATGAAAATATTAAGATGTCAGGATGATATTATCACGTGATGATATTAGGTATTTGCTGGTCACTCAATAAAATAACAGGTAATTCACCTGTAAGTGTCTTCATCGGAAGCGATGGCGTTCCTTCGCCCCACTTGTGAGATCTGCCCGACCAGATACCGCGTGGAGCCTTCCTTCCACGTAGCTAAGCAGACCAGCTCCTCCACTGAAATCAGGTATTAGTGCGTTTAATACTAACATCAATCAGGTAATTTTCGGGCATTAGGAGTCATGCACGACTGGCCTTATGGAATAATAGCGCAGGCACGTCTGCAGATACTACGAGGAGGAAAAGGAAACACCTTTGAACCTCCTATTTGACTCCATCTTTGATCTGCAAACGTAAACATCTAACTAGGACGACACATAACCCAACCGGAGGACATAAAAGCTAGGAAGGTACTCGAATTTCTAGAATAAACCCAACTAAAGGAGTTATTTTAGATAAAAGGCGAGTCACATATTTAACAGGTCGCAGTGACCACAGTTCACTAGAACTGCACCACATACCTAAATACTTAATGCTATACGTAACTAAAAAAACTATTCAAAGAAGTGACGTCACGCTAAATTTTAACGCAATGTATCTTAAATTGTATTTACACGATAATATTTTTTTTTGGTAATATAAGTGTTAGAACAAATAGTTTATCTATATTCCCATGCCGCCGGCATTAAGGTGTTGAGATGTGCAGGAGGTCATCATGGGTAATCTTCGCTCTTTTCAGAGCTGAGAGTGGGGAGACCCCGCACAGTCTCTGGAGCATCAAAAAACTTTCTAAATAATAAAGTAAAGGAGACTTGAAGCCTGTATCTTGAAAATGTAGCTACTCACCATTGCTCTCAGTGCCAGGCACGTCGGGACAAGCCATGTACCGCAGAAGTAAACGAGAGTCATCCGTGCATGCCTCCGCCCTTGAGGGGGGGTTCACGCAGTCGCCTGTGCCTCTGGAAAGTCACAAACAAAGAAAGGTCAAGGTATATTGGACGTTGTAGCAAGTGGATACAGTAGTTATTTATTTACCAGTTATATTACGTGGTGCGACTAGTCCGAATTCTACCTCCTTCCTCCTTAAAAACGATGGACTGCTCCAGTCACACAAGAAGACCAAAAAAGGGGCGAAACCTCTAGTCAGTATTGCCGTGTCGCGCAAGTATTAAGAGAGTATTTTTGTGTACATTACGCAGTACCTGTTATTTTTTGTAACTTAGTATTTTCGGGTCATATTTATCACATAAGCCGAAGCTTGCTGAAGCGCTACTTTTTGTCACTAATATGGTCCTTTTTACTTGTCTCCAGTGTCCTATCAAGAAGTCTGCTAGAATGAATAGGGCCATGTCTCCCTGGCTCCTTGTGGAATATCGAGTATAGAGGTTATCGCCGCTAATCTTCTTATTAATATGTATAATTGCAGTAGGTGTGTCGCAGTTTATTTGGTCAGTAACAGTAGCTAGTAGTAACAGCAGCTGTTACTTGTGTTACCGTTACGCGCCACGGTTGATGTGCGATAATCTAGCGCCATCTAGTTCCGAATGGCGGAACTAGAGTGGAGATTTCGATGACAGAACTTAATAGAATGTACTCTTACATTCTTGTAGATTCTCCAATGGAAGGTTCTAGAATAATGGTCGGTCGGGGCTGGAATGTGCGCGCACATTCTGGATGTTTCTACGATGGAATGCTCGGGAACAACCTGCGGCACTATATAAGGCCACACATGTATACCTTTTAAAAGTACCTACCATCTTCAAATGTTGTAATGTGATAAAGTGCAATAAAGATAATTTGAATTTGAATTTGAGGCCGGGACTGGCCGCGACCGGGGGTAGTATTAAATTACCGATACAAGTAATCACATCGAAAGCGATTTTGATGTTCGATTTAGGAGCGAGTGTGGTTTTAATTAGTGTGGTTTGAAGTTGTAATTGGTGGCGTTTAATTAAAGTGTAACTTTTTTATTGGCAGTTTTTATTGCCCCGAAATCGAAGCTCGTAACATTACAAATACCGTACCTGTTATAGGTGAAGGTGAAAGGCGCCGGGTGGAAGGGGCACGGCTGCGGCTCAGGGCGGGGCTCCTTCCTGAACATCGAGTAGAGGGGGGCGTCGCCGCTGATCTCCTCACAGACAGACGCTAACGAATTCTTTGATAATGTTGGACCTGTTAATGATACGAGTATTTGTATCAATTGAGTCAAAGTTTCTATTTGTTGCGTTGCGGATGAAAACAAATCGCTCATTAAATTCAATACAGACGCAATCCCTTTATTTAACAGGACGGCTACAACAACAAAATAAAATAAATTGAGGTACTTTTTGTTATTTTTTTAAAGCTTATTTATTAGTGTTATACATGATTTAACTGTCAAAAAATAATACAAATTCCCTAAATTCTATTTATTTTTTTGGTTTTACGTCCTGTAAAATAAAGGTATTTATTAGGATTGCGTCTGTTTTACTTTTAATGAGAGAAATATCCTTGGGGTTTATTTAAAGGATTTAAAAAAGATTTGTCAACTCTAAAGGAGCGAGAAGAAAGATCTTGGGTCTAGTCCCATCCAAAAAAGAGCTTATGAACATCAAATTTCTCACGTGAGATGACAAAAAGGTCGAAGCTGTTGATTGGCTGTCGAAGTCACGAATCCGTATTTAATAGGCGTGGTGATAAAGCCAACATAATTTTTTAACGATGACACAATTTCAATTATGAATGCCTTAGCCCTGAAGAAGGACATTCATCCTTCTTTTCTTATATTCTTTTCTTTATTCTGATATTTTACTTGTACCTTATTGTACTGGCTCTTTCTAAAGTCGTGAAATACCTCCACTTTACATAAGACCGTAGCCAAATAACAATCACTTCGGTGTTGTTGTGAGTAAGGTTTCCAGCGCTCCTGGGAGGTGCTACATTAGTAGCAGGGGTCAAGCCTTCTTGGTAAAGGCGACAAGTCCAGTAACAGCTTTATTACGCTGTACTTATCGCCCTTAAGCTAGGATCTCATTACCACTTAACATCAGGTGGGGTGGTCAATCGGGAAGTGCATTATAAAAAACACTATTAGTAACAGAAAACAGTACTTACTTTCTTTGTACTGAAGCACGTATTTATGTTTTTCGTGTATCACCATGCACTTGTATGAGTCTTCACTCCTGGAATAAGAAAAAGAAATGGATAAATAAATGAATAAGACAATAAATCACCCAAGGGCGTACCCAGCTTCTAGCATAGGGAGAATTTTTAGGGCGTCCACGGCTGTTGGGGGGCAGGTCAGATTGGCTGCTGGAACAGAAGACGCCAGGCGTAGGGTAAGCCTGGTGTCCGGTCCTCGGCAAGGTGGGCCGCTTAGCGGTAAGCGCTATGGCGGAGCTTGCTTAGAATCCGCAAGGGATCCCGACTCCCCTACAACTGCGCAGTACGACACACCGCTAGGGACACAAAAAAAGTATCGATACTTTATGGTATCGAGTACATTACCTTTCGATACTGACACCTTTGTACTCGATACTTTTAATCAATGAGTACTTTTCAATCTCAGAAATTACTTAATTGAAACTTGCGATTTTATAATAATTTACATAAAACAATCGATACTATCAATAGTTTTTTATTTACGAACCATAAGATAATTGCATCGCCTGATTCTGCGCTATCGGTACAATCGATAGCCTACCAATATTGTTGATATGTCGTCAACTATCGATACACTATCGAAAGTTTATCGATAATTGACATTAGGCTCCAAAAAAAGTACTTTCTATGCTTCGTAGTATCGATACTTTGGTCCGATTAAGAGTACCATACTTTTGTTTCGATACTAATTTCGAGTACAGTATCGATACCGTATCACACCACTCTTCCCGCAGAGAGTGACTGCGCGGTAAGTATTTCCCCCTAAATAAAAAAAGGTATGTGTGGACCAACCTGTCATAGAGGAGGAACTTGTCGTAGGACTCTGTTTCGGCGCACTCCCACTTGTACTGTATGTGGGTCCCGTTGATGGTGATGAGGCCAGGGTACCCGGACTGGAACCAGCTGCCGGTCCAGCTCGCGGGGAACGTGCAGCCGCCGCCTGAAAGAGACAGGTATAGTTAGCGTTGTTGCGTAAACAGGGTACATTCATACATGCATAGTATAGTCAAGCCGTTGAGTCATTACGGCAATGGTAATGTAAATATATATGGACATGATGGTCTGCTCGCTCGCACACCATATTTTTAAGTTATCTAGTCCCAAATATTGTAAAAATTAGGATAACTACTGAGTTTCTTGCCGGATTCTTCTCGGTAGGATAGATAGATATACTTTATTGCACAAAACTTTACAGAAATAGGTTTTACAGATTGATTATAGTACAATTTAGGTAGGATTAGGTTCAGAACCGGCTGTAGCTTCAAATTTGGTTTATATTCATTTTAATGATGCACAAGTGTTACTTCCTTGTAACCAACTAAATGAATTGATAAATGAATTGATTATGATTAAAGTAACTTCTTCTTTAGTACAATATTTTTCCTATTTTAAATCTTATCCTTTTCTGATCCCTCATAATCGCAATATTATTTAGTATTTGCCCCCCCCCCCCCCCTCCCCCTCTCCCAGGCTACGCTACGTTACGTGCCTCGTCCTAATATGGTCAGCCATCTAAGCCGCAACGTGTACTTCTTAACCTACATCTTTATAAATAATAGCGGTCCCGGCGAACTTCGTTTCGCCTTAGAGAAATTGTTCCCGCTTTTCTGTTGAAATTTTTCAAATTTTACCAAGGATCCCTAATTTTGTAGCCTATGTCAAATTGGAAGAATGTAGCATTCTATTGGTGAAATAATTTTTGTAAATCGGCCCAGTACTTTTTGAGCCTATTCATTACAAACATACAAAAATAGGTACAAATCTTTCCTCTTTATAATATTAGTGTAGAAAATCAATCGCAGTATGTTAGTATTCCTCAAATTCTATAACGACTGGAATGATATGGCCTATATTTGTTTTGTAACATAAATGTGGAAGGTTTAAAAGGTAAATTAAATTAAATTTCATTTATTTCAGATAATAGAATCCATACAGAATCCATAAAAAATAATCAGCAAACAGCAATAAAACAAAACAATTAAAATCAATAAACATTACCCTAAATTCAAATCAATACAAAAATCAAAATAAACATTATAAATAAAACATTTCAAATCCAAAAAACATGCCAATAATGAAAAATAAAATTAATATTTTATTAATATAAATTTTAAATTATTAATTATTTAAGGTCCGCCGGGACGGCTATTTAAATACAGTGCAGGCTTCAGCTTTGATCAGAGTGCAAATTTATCTGTAACTAAATATAGGATTACTTTTAAAAGCCTGGTTTTGTACTCAATTGCTGTACCTATAAAAAATAAATAAACATATATCCGAACCGTTTTTTTAATTCTTTGGTATATTGTCGTTGGTAAACTATATTTTACAACATCCAGTTATAAACGAGTTTCATCTAATAAAAAGTTACGTTTTATTCCGCCCATCCCTCCCGCCATTTTCCCCGCGCCATTATTAATCTGTGGAATGTTTTGACGGCAGTAATGGTTTTAACAACCGCGAGCGTCAGCACAAAGGAGCATATATCTATACAGCCTCTAGTTTTGCAGATAAAAAATACATCTTTACAGCTATCGTAAAACGCGGTAGCATGATAGCTCGTAAAATAGCTATTAGGACCAGAACAATAGTTTTATGGGGCGGTAACCACATCTTCCTTATCAATTACGCTCAAGCTCGAACTTCGTAGCTTCAGATGGTAATGAATTCAATTTCTGAAACAATTATTTAGTAAGCTGGTTAAATTAGTTACGATAATATCGCACGAAATCATATAATGTCATAACTGAAAATTAGATATTTCAAGTAAACTGTTTAATGTTAGAAATTTCCGTCGCTTAGAATTTAGTTCCAAAATTCTGTCAATAGATGTCACTATGCATAGTTACAACGCGCTATCATTGTGTTCCGCCCAGCACGTATAAGACTAGATAGACTTCCATTCAACAGGATTATTGATTTTTATTTAATTTACACTACTTCCTTGATACATTTTTGGGACACTGTACATTAACAGATTTGAAAGTTCAAAAAATCTTAACACCAAAACTGTCTATATTATTTAAATAATATAACCATTAGCTTCATATTATCATCGTTTTCTTTTCAGTTATTTACGTAACCTCAGATAGTGCCATGGTTTTTGGCGTTTGAAATCAGTTTACTCGAAATATCTAATTTTGAGTTATGACTGTATATGACTTCATGTGCGATATTTTGTAAAACTACGATCGGCAGATTAAAAAAAAATGTCGTCTTCAAAAGGGGGTTTAGCCAAGAGCCAATTTTCATACTTCATTATCTTTACGACAAATATAAAGGGTTGACATTTGTCAAGTATATATAGAAGTTCAACAAATGTACTGATTATTTTTATTTTTTTAATTTGAAATTTAAATGTATGTTGCTGTTTGTATAAAAACGAATAATTAAACAAATTTGTAATTAACTAGTAGTCTCTCACTAGACTCGATTCGAATTATTTTCGGCAAAAACTATTCCATGTTGAGTCTTAATTTCATCATTTTGACGACCTCGGTGGCGCAGTGGCTAAGGTAGGCGCCCAAAGCGCGTAAGGTCCCGGGTTCGATTCCCGGTCAGGTTCAATTGGGAAAACGGACTTTTCTCAATTGACTTGGGTCTGGGTGTGCTGGGATGACGCCCCCAGTTAGTATCCGTCGTCTGGTACTCATAGTACAAAGGAAAACCTTAGTTTGAGACCAGGTGATTGGTGTGATTGTCTGGCGTATTTATTTATTTACTAGCGGTCCCGGCGAACTTCGTTTCGCCTTAGATAATATTTCCCGCTTTTCTGTTGAAATTTTTCAAATTTTACCAAGGATCCCTAAAAAAGTGTGTTTTTTTACGACCTCACATTAGAAACCTCAAAAATTGTAGCCTATGTGTTATTCTGATGTATAAGCTATATTGTGGTAAAGTTTCATTCAAATCCATTCAGTAGTTTTTACGTGAAAGAGTAACAAACATCCATACATCCATACTTACAAACTTTCGCCTTTATAATAGTAGTAGGATTTTATTTATCCAAATCTATCAAGTAGATTTTGCGTGAAAAGTAACAAGAATCATAAATAAAATAAATATATAACATAAATAAATATTGGACAACATCACATATACTGCTCTGATTCTGTGGTAAGCAGCTTAAGCACTTGTCTTACAGAAATCAGAAACAACGACGATACCACAACACCCAGATCCGAGACAATATAGCAAAGTTCGATTACCATAATAGACATTTTGATCGGGTTTGGCACAAAGCTCTTCTCTCTAAGCTTTCGGCATATGGACTGCCCACCCGGCTTTGTGACTGGATTTCCGGCTTTCTGCGTGACCGTAGAATTCGCGTCGTGTCTGACGGATGCGCATCGCGGTTCATGACTGTTAATGCCGGAGTCCCACAGGGCTCCGTTTTATTGCCCACCCTCTTTCTTCTTCATATCAATGATATGCTACCGCTTGGGAACATACATTGCTATGCTGATGACAGTACGGTCCATGGACGATACCTCGGTAAACCTTCAGCTGGCAGGGCAGTAACGGATGAGAAAAGAGAGAATCTTGTCGTTGAGCTGGACCGGGTGTTGAGCCTTATTAGCCAATGGGGTTCACATAACCTGGTTGAGTTCAATGCCAAGAAAACCCAAGTGTGCGCGTTTTCGACAAAATTGTCCCAATTCCTTCCTCTCCCCATTCTTCGGGGCACTCCACTTTGCCTGCGTAACAGCCTAAGCATGCTCGGCATGGATATCTGCTGCAATCTTAATCAAGGTCAGTACATCGAGAGTCTCATCTCATTAGCATCCAAAAAACTGGGAATTCTGAACAGAATGCGTCGGTTTTTCATGCCGGACCAGCTTTGTCTTTTATATAAGACTCAAGTCCGGTCTTGCCTGGAATACTAGCATCTCTGGGACGGTTCCACCAAATACCTCATGGATGCCCTTGATAGGTTGCAGCGACGGGCTGTGCGCATAATTAACGATGAAGAGATTACTGGGAACCTTGAACCTCTTCAACTACGTAGAGACATTGGTTCATTAAGTGTCTTTTATCGGCTTTATTATGGGGAGTGTTCCGAGGAACTATTTTCCCTTATCCCACCCTCTCCTTTCCTACACAGAACCACAAGAGCCGGCCAACGATGTCATCGCTTCACCGAGGAAAATATTCCATCACGAACCAAAAAGTTCGGTAACTCTTATCTTTGCCGGACCATAAAGAAGTGGAACTCGTTGCTGGCTCATGTGTTTCCTCTTTCCTTTGACATGGATTCCTTCAAAAGGAGCGTGAAGAAACATCTTGCGGGCCAGTATGGCGATGCTAACGGATAGGATATTTTGATATCAAATCCGTTGTCATCGCGATGTGGGTTCCTCTCTTGCTTACCATCAGGCTGGGAGGAGCCAATATACTGCACTACTATAAAAAAAAAAGACCCGGCTGGGGATCGAACCCGGGACCTCAGAGATGGCGCGACGACAAAGTTCGGCCCGCTCGCCTATCGGATACGGAGGTCGTCAAAATATATTACATACGACATTTACATCCATACACTCTAATTTTCAAGTCTACAACTTTAGTAGAATAAATAAAGCATGAATAATTGAATAGTTGTACAATTCATTTTAATAAACGTTCAATTTACAAACTACAAACCTAAAAGGGATAGAAACGGTCTTTCAAACTGAGTATTATTTCAACCAACGATCCATACTTCCAGTTAGGGTAAAACAATAGATCTAGAATAATACTAGATTTATTCATTTGACCTAGGACCTTTCTATTCTGTTAAAGCGATCCCATTTCTACTTATTGAAAAATTAAAAAGGAGTATTGAACGTTCAAGTTTTAAGCTTAGAGCGATTTACATAAAGATATAAACTGTGGTCGGGTCAATATGGGAAACGAACTTTTCCATATTGTCCCGGGTCTGGGTGTTGTGGTACCGTCGTTGTTTCTGATTTCTGTAACATAAGTGCTTAAGCTACTTATCACAGAATCAGAGCAATGTATGTGATGTTGTCCAATATTTTTTTTATTTATTTATTATTTACAACACACAAAGATATGATTTATTTATAGTACTTTTAACAGTATAGGTAAAACAGACAAACAATATCTTAAACCAATTGTTTTAAGAGAGGTAGGGCATAGCGATTTATCGCTCGAACTGGAGCAGCCTGACTGGAGAAATACCTCCACCTTACAGAAGACCGCAGCCAAATAACAATCACTTCGGTGTTGTTGTGTTCCTGCGTGCGAGTAAGGTTTCCAGAGCTCCTGGGGGGTGCTACATTAGTAGCAGGGGTCAAGCCTTCAAGGTAAGGGCGACAAGTCCAGTAACAGTATTATGCTGTACTTGTCGCTCTAAGCTAGGACCTCATTGCCACTTAACATCAGGTGGGATGAGGTCAATCTCGAAGTGCAATATAAAAAATAAGTTTCCACCTATAAACAATGTCTTTAAAACTGCAACATGTTTTCAGTAAGTTTATAAACTAACCTTAAAGGCGTAACCTAAAAAGGACAGACGGATGACTGACGACAGCTGATATGGAAAATAAATTAGAATTAACAACTCGTAGAAAAGCGAATAGTATTTTTTTACACATTACGAATCGTATAATATTGGCATCGGGAATTTGTCGGCATGTATTTAGGATAATCGCTTTTTGTAGTAATATTTAAATTTTGGTGGGTACTTTAGGACTTTCTAGGTTTTTTATTACAAAATTCGGGACGTGTTGAAAAAACTTTAAATTAGTTATTGCTTTTTATTCGGGTCATATATTTTTGTGTGAAAACTTATGATCGTTAAAATGTATTACACTTTTTCGTTTTCCGCGTTTCGCTCATCCCTTGCCGGTCAAAAGTGAACTCCATTGTTTTACAGTGCGTTTTGTTACTGGGCCAGGTGCTTGCCGCCATTTCCGATCCCTTTAGGCTTTTGTGTGCTGATTTTTAGAGATCCGCGGGAAACAATTTATAAAACTGTGCCGACCAACGACATTACCCAAGTCTACATAAATACAGCGTCAGCAGAATTGGCATAGAAAGCAACGTTCCTTGACTAATGCACGATTAGCTAATCAATACATCGATCCTACATCGCGATGTCAGAGTTATCGTCGCCACTAGCTATATATACAACAAACCAAGATTGGTAGTTGGGCCTTGGTCCCCGAGCAGATAACACCTAGCTCGGCGGAAGTACTTCCACTTTTAGTAAAGAACATACGTTCCTTACATTGAAGTACTTTTATAAAAGAAAAATAAGTTCGGCAAGATAAACACTCGCAGTTTGAATTTTTGATTTCTCCAAAAGGAGCGTGAACATACATCTTGCGGACCAGTATGGCGATGCTGACGGATAGGATACTACGGTATCAAATCCGTTTTCATCGCGATGTAGGTTCGTCTCTTGCTTACCATCGGGCTGGGAGGTAATATATAATAATATACTGTGCTATTTAAAAAAAATCTTTTGAAAATAAAACAATTATGTAATAAGTTCAAACAAGAAACAAAAATTATACTCGCCACCAATTTGCTGGGAACCCAAGCCTTTTAAACGATTTTATTAAACTTGCTGTCATATATCTTAAACATAGTCTTGTAATGTCATACATTTTTCAAGAACCCACCCATGGAGCTCATATCCGTCCATTGTCCAATCCGACAGGTGTCCACAGACTAAAATTGAGATTTTAATGCGATACGTGAGCGGGAGGACTCGGGAAATTGCCAATTTGTGACGTCATCTGAATGTCTATGGTTGAATTGTGACGTAGTGATCTTTAGTCGTTGGAACTGTTATTACCCTGCTGAATCAGACCAAGAAGAGGGTAACGTTGTTCAAGCATGATGTTTAACTGTATGAGTGTATGACTTGGTTAAGTGCTTTCGCATACACACACCTACACACATCACACGAGCCACACACACACTCATACACAAAGAACAGTTGATACGTCCTAATATCAATGTTTACTTTAATATTTAACTTCAAATATACAGCTTCTGGCTTAACCAGACGGTAAACAAATGTGTAGTGTGTGTATAATTTGATGAGTACCAGATTCGTGTGAGGGAAAGTTAAAGTATCAATGATACCAAAAATAGGTATGATATACGATTATGCTGAAATTTGGTAGTTACACGTTGAACTTTTAGAACGGACATATGTTCTTTGTTCTGAAAATAAGGGGTGGATAGGGTTACTATCGCCCTTGAAAGTTATAATGCTAAAATATTTATTTTTAAGTTAGAGATATGAAATTGGGCACGAATATAGATCGAAACTTGGATGAAAATATATACTTCTTTTGCTTCATATATAAGTGGAGATAGGGGTAAAATGAAAGTATGTAGTCCACGCGAGCGAAGTCGCGGGCCTATATTGATATTGATCACTATATCTGACGACCTCCGTAGCCGAGAGGAGGGGTTCGATCCCCGGTCAGGCAATATGTGAAACGAACTTTTCTACATAGTCTCGGGTCTGGGTGTTATGGAACCGTCGTTGTTTCTGATTTCTAGGTGAGGTTGTTTAAGCTACTTACCATAGCATCAGAGCAATGTATGTGATGTTGTCCAATATTTATTATTATTTATTTATTATTATTTGTTTATTATTATTTATTTATTATGTCTAGCGCAGCGTCACTAGATTTCCGTTCAAATTGTAGATTTATTCAACGGACGCGAGACAAAGGGCTGTCCCTTGATCATCTGTCTGCGCAAATTGTTTACGCGATCCCAATTGTTCCGATTTTAATAATTCAATCATGTTTAATCACGTCCTCAGAGTCGGTTGGGCAGGGTTGCCGAAAAAGATGAAAAAGTCATTTGACTAAATTTTATCGCGCTCTTAACAAACGTCAAAATCGATAGAAGTCAGTGCGTCAGCTGCTGATTGGCTGAAAATACGAGTGCGGTGTGCTATTAGCCAATCAAAAGTATCGAAACTTTTGTCGTCTCATGCGATAAATTTGACGTATTGCGTATGCTAGGCCTGTTGTCTTGACTAGCTGTTGTCAGCGGCTTCGTTCGCATTATTTCGGGATAGAAAGTATCCTATATATTAAGCTAGTATATCATCAATCGTTATACCAAATTTTAGCCAAATCCATTCAGTAGTTTTAGCGTGGAATATTAACAAACATATGGATGTTGATGGAATTGTATGAACATTTTTACAAACTTTCGCATTATAATATTAATATAATGAACTAAAATATTCGATTCTTTGGTGGTGGCTAGATGGGTAAGAACTTAGTCCTAACTGTGCATTAAGAAAATCCTTGGTCGAAGTATGTATTCGCCATGACAGTCTGTCTGTCTGTCTCTCCGTATGTCATAGCCACTTCAAAAATTATATTGAGATTTCTAACACAATTTTCATCTAAATTGTATGCGCGAAAAACACTTCTACCAGTTTAGAAGTGTTTAATTGTAAGACCAAGAGAATAAAACTAAAAATCTTCCACCGAAAATTGGTTTTAATGAAATCTAGTAAGAACTTTTTTTCAATCCGTCATAAATGTTAAACCACTTTTTATCTTTAATTCATTCAACTCTAATATAAACTTTTATATTATGTTACTTGCTTCTACGTAACCCTTCATGGGCGAGTCCGACTAAGTGATAGCCGGTTTTTTTAATGGTTTTTAATAATTTACCCACACGTTGTTAGTCTACGCCATAATTCCGCCAATGTTGGTTTAAAAAAACCCGTTAATTCAAACTTCAATACCTTGCTCGCGCTAAGTTGGCAGCCCTGTAAGAGGCCATTTTATCAAAGAGGTCGTTAATTAATTTTAATAAAACGCCAGTGCTGATTAATTCTGCTGTTTTGTGCTGGCAATATTCCCTTCAGTTGCACGTAAGACGTAATAGCTTGGTGGTGAAATATGCAACGAAACTGACCTTAAATGCACGGTTCCAATATTTAAAATACGATCCGTTCTTGTTAATGATAATGAGTAATGAATTTGTAAGGAACGTATGTTCTTTACTGAAAGTGGAAGTACTCCCGCCGAGCTAGGTGTTATCTGCTCGGGGACCAAGGCCCAACTACCATTCTTGGTTTGTTGTATATATACTTAGTGGTGACGAAAACTCTGATATCGCGATGTAGGATATCGATGTCACACATTACGTATGGAGCGTTGTTTACTACGCCAATTCTGCTGACGCTATATTTGTGTCGACTTGTAGGTAATGTCGTAGGTCGGCACAAATTATACGAGGCGTAAGCTGAAAACGACTGACGGACGCCTGATGACGGCTGGTATGAAATGTAAATTATGGAACGGTATTAACGGGTAGTCATTTTTGACACATTACGAGTCGTCGTATACTGGAACCGGGCATAAATCGTAAATCGTAAACGAATAATATTTTTAAAACGCTAAAAGTCTACGGTTACGATACAACTACGGTCGCGCTACTACTACGGTTACAATACGACTACGGTTACTATAGAAATATGTTTACGATACAACTACGGTCGCGCTACTACTACGGTTACAATACGACTACAGTTACGATACAAATATGTTTACGATACAACTACGGTCGCGCTACTACTACGGTTACAATACGACTACAGTTACGATACAAATATGTTTACGATACAACTACGGTCGCGCTACTACTACGGTTACAATACGACTACAGTTACGATACAAATATGTTTACGATACAACTACGGTCGCGCTACTACTACGGTTACAATACGACTACAGTTACGATACAAATATGTTTACGATACAACTACGGTCGCGCTACTACTACGGTTACAATACGACTACAGTTACGATACAAATATGTTTACGATACAACTACGGTCGCGCTACTACTACAGTTACAATACGACTACGGTTACTATACAAATATGTTTACGATACAACTACGCTCACGCTACGTGTGCGAAGGGTCGTCTTCGAATTACAATTTCAAGAGAGTGTGTTCACGTAAAACATAACGCGGTACTACTTCCAGTTTAATGGAGTTAGCACACTTGTCAAAGCTTTTCTTAATTTTATTTCCGCCGCGTCTGGGGACGGTTTTATGAGAGAATGAGTATTATGTTACATTTGTCCTTGTGAAATGAAATGAGAATGTTTTGAGTTTTACATTTTTTTATAGTGCATTGCGCCGCGCTTGCAAAATAAATATTATAAAGAAACAAAAAAATTTCATCCTTCCTTCCTTGTGATGTGGGAGTCGAAGCCACGACCTTCACGTATCGCGCGTGCTGCTCTTCCAACTGAGCTAACCGCAAGTTATCAAAAAAAAAATATATAAATATTAGACAACATCACATACATTGCTCTGATCCTGTAGTGAGTAGCTAAAGCACTTGTGTTACAGAAATCAGAAACAACGACGGTACTACAACACCCAGACCCGAGACAAAACAGAAAAGTTCGTTGCCCATATTGACCTAACCGGGGATCGAACCCGGAATCTCAGAGATGAAGCGACGCCAAAGTCTGGCACGCTCGCCTCTCGGCTACGGAGGTCGGAGGAGGAGTTATCGTTGGTAGGTCTTTGCCCTTGATAAAAATTGGTTTCATAAGTCACCTGACATGTGTTTGACACATTACTATTGAATTGTCTTTTTTTTTATAATATACTAGCGACCCGCCGCGGCTTCTCACGCATATTCAAATTCAATCTTTTTTATTGATATAGATTACATAAGTAATACTTTTGAAAAGTCTCTATATAAAACAAATGAAGCTACCTTCGGTTCGAAACCTATAACTACCGTGAAGATACCGGCTAGAAACTAGGTAGTTTGTTTTATGAAAAAAAGCTAAACTTATTACTAAGTTTGCCTGACATACAGTTAGTTTATCAATATTCGTATTCGTTTGATACGTTTGTTTGATGACGACCTCGGTGGCGCAGTGGCTAAGGTAGCCGGCTAAAGCGAGAAAGGTCCCGGGTTCGATTCCCGGTCGGGTCAATTTGGAAAAATAACTTTTCTAAATTGACTTGGGTCTGGGTGTGCTGGGGTGACGCCCCCAGATAGTATCCGTCGTCTGGTACTCATAGTACAAGGGAAAACCTTAGTTTGAGACCAGGTGATTGGTGTGATTGTCTGGCGCATTTATTTATAATTATAATTAATTTATACAAAAAAAATGTGGTAAACGAAAAACCGACGGGACCGATTTTGTGCAAACTTCATATACACCATTTACTAAATAGTTCGAACAAAGCCTAAACATTTGGTTTGGATAGTGAACCCGTTCTTGAGTTATAAAATTACAACGAAAAGTGGCATTGATTTATATATACAAACTAGCTCCCCGCCCGCGGCTTCGGCCGCGTGTTACCCGGTTATATAGCGGTATAAAGCACAACTATAAGAAAACTTCTCATTTCCACGGACAAATCTAAGAAGCGCGATGTAACACTGGATACGATTAGATGTTAAAAAAAAACTGAATGGTACACTATATTATTTAAGTAGATGTAAAAAAACAGTTTAGATGATAAAACAAAATGTCATCGACGTCATCCCTCGGGAATTCCTCATTTTCAGGGATTCATTATTGTACCATTTAGCTTCTAAATTTACATGTTTAAATTCGTTTACAATATTTTACCTTGTTTTAAACGACACACAGCGCCATCTCCAATCCATCCATCAAGCAAACTATATTTTTGTTTTCCCTCGGGAATATCAATTTTTTCCGGGATAAAAAGTACCCTATTATTCAATTCGGACTTCTAACTTTACGTCTGCAAAATTTCAAAGCAATCGTTTCGTTAGTTACGGCGTGAAAGCGGAACAAACAAACTCAATTTCCGATTTATAATATTAGTAAGGATTGATTGAATCTGTTTATAATGATTTAGCCATCGATATCAAGTAGGTATGGACTTTTGAAAGCCCTCGATTCTGTTTGCAGGCTCAAATAATTGCCCTCAACAACCCCCACTAGTTTTGTAAAGAATTTCCAAATGATTAATGACTGCATACAGAATAAACCCGTCCACGTTCGCGACAGAAAGTAATATGATTGAGTTTCATTTTCCGAATGCTTAATGAACTTCCCTCGTTTCATTGTTCATCTCTTTCACACTATGATTACCTCACAAGCTAAAAAGAGACAAATATAGGTCGGTACCAGTCGTTCATTTTCACCTTAGAGGCCTTCTATGTGAAGGGATTCAATTAATTTCGTATTTGATGGTGCATATTGTTTTTGTGACAAAAAGGTAATTGCTTCTTGCATTACATGTATTCATGATTACATAGTGTATTGTTTCACTATTGCATATAAGAGAGGTAGGCATAGCCCGACTGGAGAAATACCTCCACCTTATAGAAGACCGCAGCTAAACAACAATCACTTCGGTGTTGTTGTGTTCCTGCGTGTGATTAAGGTTTCCAGAGCTCCTGGGCGTGCTACATTAGTAGCTGGGGTCAAGTCTTCAAGGTAACGGCGACGAGTCCAGTAATAGCTTTATTATGCTGTACTTGTCGCCCTTAAGCTAGGACCTCATTACCACTTAACATCGGGTGGGATGAGGTCAATCTTGGGGTGCAATATGGAAAAAAATGCGATGCTAGCTGCTGCACGCGACTCTGTTTGCATTATTCGGGGATAGTCAAAAATAAAGGGACATAAAAGGTACATTATATGCTATTCTACCTAGCCTGCAAATTTCATCCCAATCCATATAGTAGTTTTTATGTGAAGTGTAACAAACATTTGAACGTCCAGATATCCAAGTTTTTAAGTTTAGAATATACCGCTAGTTTGTTCGCGTTTTTGCGAGATAAAAAGCATTGTATACTTTTATCTAGTCTCATCTATCATATTTAATGTGTCAATATCATCAACAATATTTTATTTCACGAAGTGTACGGTATATGAAAATAAAGGTTATTAAACATACCTTCAAATTATATTTACAGTTAACGTTCCCTGTCCTCAATTTTTACATAATTATGATCCGAATCGAAATAGGCCTTAGGCATTGGCGCACCGTACCGTTGCCTGGGGAAAATGAGCGGCGTGTGTGGGACTCCCCCGCTCTGAAAAGATCGGAGACTACCCACTAAAACCCTCCCGCACCTCTTAATGCCTATTGATTGCGCCATGGGAATGTAGTTTAACTATTACGGCCACAGCGCCATCGGCAAAAATTTCTACTCCTAAGGAGCAGCTCCGACTTGTTCCTCCACATTGGTCGGAGGACTGGCGCGATTAGCCGAAAGTGATAAGCCGTTCCCGCGTAACTGTGAAAGACCGTGCAAGGCCGGCCGGGGTGTCCCCACACCAGCGTACGGCTGGTACAAATCGAAATAGGCCTGGTGGATCAATTTTTTTGCACGCAATTGTATACATCAAAACCAAAATTTAAAGTGATATAAGTATATCTTGATGTGCATTTTAGTTTAAGCTACATTTATTTTGATTTTCAGCTAAATACTAATGTTAAAAAATTCACACAACTATTTTAGAAGCAAATAATGTAATGTTTTTCTAACTTGAAACGGTAAACAACTTCTGCGAAAATAGCAAAACATTACATTCAAAATGCAAACTCAGGGTATCGTTGTATGCAAATAAAAACTGAAAACCTTAGCCTATTTAAAGCGCAAAACAAGTGCATAATCGAACGCTTATTGGCTCCGCTACCCAATATGGCGGTTGTTTACGTCACCTTTCCAAAATGGCGCCGATAGTGGAGGGCACAGTGGGGTAAACAACAGTGAGTTATGTCCAAAGGCATTTATAAATAATTTTTCCCTTAGTTTAATGCACGAGTCTAGTATTCTGATTGAAAGATCTATCTTTACTGCAAACATTACTGGAACTTGTTTTACATAATCATTACGATGCAATAGGGATAATGACTGGCCAACTAAATATTTGTAAACACACTATCATCATACAATTTCTTAACGATCAATATGAAACGTTGAATTATCAATTTTTACTTATCAACGCATTGACTTTCAAAATCGTTATGGTGGATTTAAAATTGAAAGAGAGAAAGAAAGAAATATATTTATTACGTACTGTTTATACATAGTATAATTGCATTTAAATATAATTTGAATCGCAAAAATGTAACTGACTTTTTGTTAATCATGTTTTACGGCATTGATACATTAAATACATTAAGAACAATCACATTTTAGGATGTTTTAAATTATATTAGTTAATAAATTAAAATTTAGTTTAATGTACTCGTATTAGGTCAAAGATCGTTTAAAGTTTATTAATTTGTGTTGCATTTGAACGTAAAATCAAGTATTCATCATCTTTTCTTACTAATATTAATATGTGCTGGATGGCTGTTTTATACATTTGCAAATAAAAATGCAAAATAATTTTTTTTTCGTAAATACCTCCTCCTTTTTTTTGAAGTCGGTTAAAAACGGACTACGGTTTTGATTTGAAGTTATGTGGCGTGTCGTTACATTTCCTTAAATAAAGTTGACATAACAACCGTTATGCTTATCAACCGGTGTCACCTTTAGGACTGGTCTACTCTAGCTTACCTTAAAACTACACTTTTGTTACTACGCACTTGATGTGCGTAGTAACAAAAGCTAAGTATGGTTTGCAAAATGTGGTTTACGCATAGTTATAAGTTAGATGCATCCGGTATCTTTTCGGTGGTAATGTGTCCTGAACCACTGACAGAGTCACTGTGGACAGTCAGCATCTGTAAATAACTCAGTACCTTGTCAAAATAAGCTAACTGACTGTTAGATTTACGCTGATGCTGATGTAACGTTGATGTTTAATGTGACAAGGTACGGACGTGACATATTAACTAACGATAATGACTACAGAATTTAATGATACATGAATAAACTATTTTGATTATTTTTTCACTGGTCTTCTCTGCACTGTGCCAGACTTGTTTATCAGCTGAGCTGCGGCTAACCTAATTCATTTCTAATCGGATTTAAAAAATGCACCGAGATTTTCTCAGGAAGCGCATTTATTGTCTATTATTGGCCATAAACAATCAATAATGGGCTGGAGTCGTTGCTCTCTTCCGGTTCAGGACATAAACAAAAAATGGTGATGTCGAAATAGTGGAAAAGGGGTTCCGTGGATATTAACTGGGACTGGGAACGAAATTAACAAGGACCACTGTCCCAATCGTCGAATTCGTAAACAATTACATAATTTCCTTCCTGTGACTGGGGTCACTCATAAATGATAACTGAAATAAAAATAATTAACTGTCAAACGACAGTTTTTAAGATGTAGTAATTGTACAAAAAACAGAGTCCCGGACTTTTGGGAGGCTTGCATGGGGCTGAAGCCAATATATTATTATTATATATATATTATTTGACTAAGAGTTGTAGGGCATAGCATAGCAATTTATCGCTCGAGCTGGAGCAGCCCGACTGGTGAAATACCTCCACCTTACAGAAGACCGCAGCTAATTAACAATCACTTCTGTGTTGTTGGGTTCCTGCGTGTGAGTAAGGTTTCCAGAGCTCATGGGGGTTGCTACATCAGTAGCTGGGGTCAAGCCTTCAAGGTAAGGGCGACGAGTCCAGTAAGAGCTTTATCATGCTGTACTTGTCGCTCTTAAGCTAGGACCTCATTACCACTTAACATCAGGTGGGATGAGGTCAATCTTGAAGTGCAACTTAAAAAAAAATGTAGGGAAAACTCCCGAATTTATAGATAGATCTCAAAGCCAATAGCGTCTGCTACATTAAAATTATCAGTACCACCTTTGACAATAACAGTGTAAAGAGGTCTACAATTACGAAGCTCATAATTAAACGCTAATATTCCCTTGATAGCTCGAATGGCAAAGGAAACCAGCAGACATGGCTTCGTATTATACAATTGAGCTTGTCAAACACAATTGATGTAACAGACACTCGACCCTAGACCTTAGGGTTGCCAACAAACATAAAAGCGAAATACCACTCACTAACTGACTAGCTGACTCAAAAACTAAAAACATTGTAATTCGCCAGGTTCTTTTGTTTCACCCCTATTAATCCCTACTAAAATTATAAATGCGAAAGTAACTCTGCCTGTCTGTTACGCTTTCCCGCTTAAACCTCTCAACCGATTTTGATGAAATTTGGCACAGAAAATCTTTTGACCCTGAGAAAGGACATAAGCTAACTTTTATTGCGAAAAAAAATTCTGTAGTCCACGCGAACGAAGTCGCGGGCACAGCTAGTATAATAAAAATAAGAATTTATTTAGCTCAAGATCACAGAGATCCGATTTTTGATAGTGTGACTTGAAATAAGGTTAGAAAAACAAAATATGATACAAAAAGTACAAAACAAACACGTTCGCGCCATTTTCCCACCCGTTTGCTACTTACATCGGTAAATGTACCAATTGAAGCAGCAGGTTTTAGTAAATAGATGAAGTGCTTCATAATAAAAGAGTCATACTCTCCGCAACAGACTTCAGGATACAGTTGGGACTAGCCCGCACTCTTTCTAGTAACGACGCAGTTTTCTTGCGTTATAGGATATCATCATATCAGGTGTCATCACTCGTCTGTCGGTCGTTTTTAGCTTACGCCTCGTGTAATTTAATACTATCAGTAACTAAAACGGATCGTTTTTCAAATATTGGAACCGAACATTAAAGATTGATTACCTACTTGTACGAGTAGGCTAAAAGTATTAATTAAATTCCCTTTTGATGCGTTTTAAAATGTTTAGTTATTTTTGACAGCCCTGCTCAAGTCAAGTGCTTCCCACGGCGAGATCGGAAGCGTTCTGATTGGAGAGCTGTCAACGTGAAACGTATTAACCAATGGTGTTGCAGAATTTGACAACCCGCTGAGTGCAGTAGTTAGGCGCTGATTGGTGGGTTAGGGGGACTCCCGTGGGGGGGTTGCGGAAAGGGTTTGCGGAAGGGGATCTGATTCATTTATCATTGATTTTAAATATTTATATGAATTGTCATGTCTTATCTAAAGTTGCCCAAAATATAGGAACAGAAAATGTATTTAAGTAATGAGTGAAAAATTTAGTGTCATAAAATGAACGAATGCTAACATATTTACTAATTATGAACTAATAAAATAAATATAATTAATCAACATAGATGGTCCCAATGGTCATTAATTTAGGTGTATTTGGCGTTTTTTTTTTCAGTTAGGATCCATGGTTGTCAAACAAAATTCTACTTATGTTATAAAGTTTGCAAGAATACATAAATAAATAAATAAATGCGCCAGACAATCACACCAATCACCTGGTCTCAAACCAAGGTTTTCCCTTGTACTATGAGTACCAGACGACGGATACCAACTGGAGGCATCATCCCAGCACACCCAGACTCAAGTCAATTTAGAAACGTTCGTTTTCCAAATTGATCCGACCAGGAATCAAACCCGGGACCTTTCGCGCTTTGGCTGCCTACCTTAGCTGCGCCACCGAGGTCGCCATGGGTGTATTGATGTCTGTATGTTTGTAACTCCTCAAGCAAAAACGAATATCTGGCTTTGGATGAAATATATTAATTGAAAGAATGATGATACACAGATTAACACATAGCACAAATTTTATCTCGAAAACTCAAACTCAAATATTTATTTATTCAGTAGGTTCCATATAACACTTTGAATCGTCATTGAATACAATGCAAAGTGTTTCTACTGCCAATTCGGAACCTATATCTACCGAGAAGACACCGGTAAGAAACTCAGCAGATTAGATACAGTAGCAGTATCTAACTTATAGCTATGTGTAGCTCACTTTGGACCAAGTCTCAAGAATGAACTCGTGGGTAACAGTGATTAATAAAATACACTTTATCAAATACGCATCGAGTGCAAAGCATGGGCAAGTTACTTTAGATACAAGTGTGACTTGACACGAGCTTGAACTTGGTCATTGGGCTCACGGAATGCTATAAAACCTCCGTGTCTCTGGAATATCCGTGTATTTATCAATTCTCATGGGATTTTGGCAAAAACTAGAATGTTGCTAAAGAATTTAGTTGCTATATGATTTTATTGAGTTTGTTATCATGGAATGGAACCAAATCAATGGTTGTTCCAGAATTGAACCACCCCATCAGTGTTTTACGCCAAGGAATCGAGATTGCGTATTCGTCGAAAGTCAGATGCCAATACTCCAATATCAAATCCAGGCTCATGCAATCAGGATCAAATTCTCACCGGACCTCGGGCTTCATAATAGTCTTGTCGAGGTACTAAGGCCACATGAAGTATTAGGAGGTCGCATCTTAGCAGATTATTATTAATAACGTGCAAAAATTATCAAGGATTGCGGATATTTTAGATGGCCATCGCTCCATAAAATAACCAGGCTTGCCGCTTTTAGGTACTAGGACCGCATGAAGTATTTGGAGGTCAAATTACAGCCGATTATATTACTAACGTGCTAAACTTATCAAGGATTGCGGATATTTTAGATGGCCATCGCTCCATACAAATTACCAGGCTTGCCGCTTCTAGATACAGGCAACATGAAGCGTTTAGAAGTCTCAATAAAACCAGTATCAATGCGAACTCTTGGATTTGTTCCCTCCAAAATTACTTTAAGACGAACCCTCAAAACCAATACAAATATTTGTACTTACCCACATATATCTATTTAATGGAGACCGTAATAAGGCCATTTGCATTCGGGGGGCGAATAAAAGCGAATAAAATAAAGTGCCCGAATAAATATAAATTAATATGTCGGTAATTGTTTGTAGGTGGCTTTGCGTAGGACACCTGCCTCTGTACGCCGACCGAATCGTCTTGAGACTTGACATTAAGATTGCAAAGACAAAAAAAGAATTTCTAATTCACTAACGGCCCACTGGGGCTTCCAACGCATATGCAGTTGTTATAAGAAATAGTCCGAAAAACTGCTCGACCGTTTTTGTGCTCACATACATCTTCTAAATACGCCGAATAAAACCTTAACTTTTGGTTTAGGCTTGACCGGACTCAGGTCTCGAGTTATAAAATTACAACGCAAACTTGCATTTATTTTTTATATACTAGCGGACCCCACAGAGTTAATTCTGTCAAAGATTTGGAATGTTTTTCGTTCGTACCTATTTTATAGTCGGTAAATTTAAATAATTTTGCACCAAAAGGTTTAAATTAATAAATCGGCCTCACAAGATATTTATTAATAATAATATCTGTTACATTGTTTGTATATTTTGTCATGTTAATAAATGTATTTTCTTTCTTTCTTTCTAAGAACGCACACTGTTATGATATGATAGATATGAATTTTAAGACTTTCGCGTTCCATTTTAAACATTTAAAATAATTTAACGGGTCAAAACGCGACTCCATTTTTATTTAGTAGTCAATAAGAACTACTTACTGCCCGACGTTTCGTTTAGGGCAACCTAACCCAAACTAACCAACAACCAAACCAACCGTGGTCACGAGCTGAGCTGTGTCGCGTTTTAACCCGTTAAATTCTTTTAAATGATAGATATGATTGAATTTAATCTTTGTGCAGCGGTCATAAAGTGAAAATTAACGCTATGGCGTAAGGAGCAATCCTACATTGCTTAGACAACAGTGAGTGCTTAGAATTTAATTAAGTATATCGAGAGCCCGTTGCTATTGTTCAATACAAAGCATATATTAAAATTATACAAAAATAAATGTCAGTGACTACGGAGGTCGTTATTAATATTCAGTCACCTTTGTGAAGTCGAATTAATTTTATTACGCTTGGTCTAGCGCGATGTTACAGCAAAAAATACATGCTACGACTAATTATTGCGTAATCAAATTAACCTGATAATCAGTTTTATTACGCCTGGGTAGCCATCTGTAACTCATAATTATGTTTTAATTATCTAGTAAATAAATTGCAGCTCACAAATAAATAAAAAGCCTTAATTTTGTTCATGATTGGTCTCATGAGAGTAATTATAAATCTTTACGAACACAGCTCTTGATTAAATAATTTACTCATTTTACATCAAAAACTTACTATTTATACTGTGTTGAATTTCATCGAACAATATTTCTTTTATAATACATGTCCTTATTAGCATTACTTACAAATGGTTTACGACTAGTAGAAAAACACAACTTTGTGTGTATTTGTGTGATGTTAATTAGCTTAGAAACGTCAAAGTTTTATACCTGTAATAGCGAAAGTCTTGGGACAAAACCAAAAGCTTGTGACGCGATAAAACATAACTTTAGGGATTTTCCATACGTAATTATCAACATGAACATGATACAAACATTCGTACTTGATTATTAATGATAGTATTAATATTTATTACAAACATTTGTATTGGTTTTGAGGGTACAAATAGGCATTTACCTACATGTTCAATTTATTAATATTTTTCTTTTTGAGAATAATGAGTTTCAAAGGAATATTGTGATTAAGATTGTATTTATACCAACTCCTCTGCCAGTAATTTACCTGAATTTATTGTTATTTATTTTTTTTAGTTAGATAAAAAAAATATTTTACTGCAAATATCTGTAAATGTATTTTTACAAAAATATATGGCATATGATAATTTTGACAGCTGTCACATCGTCTGTTACCTTTAAAGTTAAGGGATGATTGCAAACAATGCAAAATGTATATAAAACATATTCAACATCAGATTTTTTGATAACACACCAGACTTAATTGTTAAATCTACCCACAGTAATATAAACAATAAGACGACCCCATTTCGGCCATTACTAATCTACTTGATGGTCGATTAATCTAAGCATGTAATTATTACTTTATTCGTTCATTATATTAATTAAAAGCAGCCCGTCCCGGCTTCGCACGGGGTAGACAAATCCCTAATTTTGTAGCCTATGTCAAATTGGAAGAATGTAGCATTCTATTGGTGAAAGAATGGTTTAAATCAGCCCAGTACTTTTTGAGCCTATTCATTACAAACATACAAAATAAGTACAAATCTTTCCTCTTTATAATATTATAGTAAGATAAAATAAGTTAGTATTACTTCATTTTATTGAATTTGTGAATTTGTTACTATGTACAAACTTAAATTAATTTTAATTCTATTATTTTAAAAACAGTACAATTATCAAAATGCTAGGTCGGCGTAGCGTCGCTAGATGCTCGGTGCCCAGGTGTGTTATAAAGACGTTTTTCTTGTGTCGCGGCCCGTGGGCCGGCGGTGCTCGGTAGTGATGTACCAGGGTCGATAAAAATAATTTCATTTTAGTCGATAGATTTCGAGATTTGTTATAAACACAATATAAACGTTCTTCACTCGAGCACATCTATGAAACTCAGTTTACTTTCGAACTAGTGTTGATAACTTTTAGTATTCGTATTCATTTTAGATATAGCTTTGTAGTCAATGGTATGTTTAATAGTCCTTGACTTGCTGAAAAACTAACTTTTTTATATGTGTTTTGTTGAATATTATATCTAAAATGTTCTTTTTCAATTACTACTAACGCCATCTATTGATAAACCTAAGTAAACTTGTAAGTGTCAATATGAGAGTATTCAATAAAAAAACTCTGTTTGATTTCGTACAACAAGCACGCTGTTTCATTATAGGTTATGCGTCCAGAAAGTATTTTTTTCTCGCGAATATTATAAAGTAATAGACAGTTGTCAGTGTGATTACGTTAAATAATAAGTGTCGCAGTTTGAGAAAAACTTTGCTGTGCTGTGACTGGCCTTTAAGTGAGTGAGGATGGCAAACTACGTAGTGAACGTGCCGAAACTTAAAGGGCGGGAGAATTACAGCGAGTGGGCCTTCGCAGCGGAGAATTTCCTAGTCCTAGAAGGGATGTCGGCTTGTATCAAGCAGGAGGCATCATCGTCTGGAGTCGGAGCCGCAGATGACGCGAAGACCAAAGCTAAATTGATATTAACAATAGACTCGTCGTTGTATGTTCACATTAGAGATGTCAAGACTACTGCAGAACTGTGGAAAAAGTTACAGCAACTGTTCGATGATTCTGGGTTTACAAGAAGAATCACATTGTTGAGGACACTAATTTCAATCAGACTTGAAAATTGCGGTAATATGACATCGTATGTGACTCAGATCATTGAAGCTAGTCAAAAATTAAGTGGAACGGGGTTCAAAATCAATGATGAATGGGTCGGATCACTACTTCTAGCTGGATTAACTGAGAAGTATTCACCTATGATTATGGCCATTGAGCATTCCGGCATGGATATAACGGCCGACGCCATTAAAACGAAGTTGCTGGACATGGAGGAAGATAGCAGCGCCTCTAGCGGAGCGTTTGCGAGTTTTAAGAAAAAACATGTTGGTAGCACTGGTGGACATAGACAAACGTCAAAGTCAAATTCGAAAGAAAAACAAATAAAATGCTATAACTGCAAACAGTTCGGTCACTATCGTAACCAATGTAAAAATAATCCTGCAGAAGAAACTAACAATAAGAACAAACAAACGAATGCATTCAGTGCTGTTTTTCTGAATGGAACATTCAGTAAAAATAATTGGTACGTCGATTCGGGCGCGAGTGTTCACCTAATTGCAAACAAACATTGGATGAAAAATACGTCGTATAATCACAACATCAAAGAAATTGTGGTCGCAAATCAAGAAAAAATGCTAGTTGAGTGTAAAGGTGACGTGCAGATTGCGACATTGGCTGATAACTATGAATATGACATAGTTGTTGAAGATGCATTATATGTTCCAAGTTTGACGACAAATCTTTTGTCAGTCAGTCAACTCATATCCAAAGGCAACAGAGTGGTGTTTTCCAATAAAGGATGTCTGATTTATAACAAGAAAGGAAATATTGTAGCTACTGCAAGTTTGGCAAATGGTGTCTATAAATTAAATATGGCAGAGAAATTTTCAGTAGCAGCTGCAGCAATTGTTACTAGTGATGTTTGGCATCGCAGGCTTGGCCATGTTAACAGTAATTACTTGAACCAAATGCAGGATGCAGTGGAAGGCTTACAAATTAAAGGCAAGATAGATATATCAAAAAATACATGTCAGACATGCTGTGAAGGCAAGCAAAGTCGTCTGCCATTTCCAAATAGTACCACAAAAAGTGACATGACGCTACAGATAGTGCACGCAGATTTATGTGGTCCCATGGAGGTTCCGTCAATAGGAGGATCAAGATATTTCATGCTGTTGATTGATGATTATAGTCATATGACTTATATTTATTTCTTAAAACATAAAAGTGAAGCGTTGGCTTACTTTCGTCAATTTAAGTCAAATGTAGAAAATCAACTGAATCACAGAATCAAAATTCTACGGAGTGATAATGGGAAGGAATTTTGCAACAAAGAGTTTGATGGTTTTTTGAACCAGGAAGGAATTATTCATCAAAAGTCAAATCCATATACACCCGAGCAGAATGGGTTAGTGGAAAGGTTCAATAGAACAATAATAGAAAAAGCAAAATGTCTTCTGTTTGATGCAGTTCTTGACAAATGTTTTTGGGCAGAAGCCAGTCATACAGCAGTATATTTACAGAATAGGACAGTTGCATCAACTCTAAATGGCAGGACTCCTTTTGAACTTTGGACAGGAAAGAAACCTGATATCAGTAACTTGAGAATTTTTGGCAGCACTGTGATGGTTCATGTGGCAAAAGAAAAGAGGCTAAAATGGGACAGAAAGTCAGAAAAATGCATTTTAGTTGGCTATCCAGAGGAAGTGAAAGGATACCGCATATACAATCCCCGAGATAGAAGTGTGACCACCAGCCGAGATGTTATTATAATAGAAGATAAGTGTAACACATCATCCGTGGAAACTACAGTGAAGGTGGACAGTCTAACTCAAACTTGTGATGAGTTTTTGGATTCAGTAGGGGATACAACAAAATTGTCAGATTGTGAAGACAGCACTGTATTGGACAGTGATGAAACATATGTGCCTTGCTCAGATGAAGAACAGAATACAAGCAGTAACAGTACAGACAGTACACAAAGTAACATTGAACATGCTCCTCAGAGGCAGAGGAAACAACCTGTTAGATATGGTTACACAAATGCATGTGTGAATGACAGTTTTGAGGATGCTGGTGAGCTTACCTTGGAGGAGGCACTGAAGGGACCAGAACGACAGCAGTGGTTGGAGGCGGTGCAAGATGAGTTGAAATGTTTTGAGGATAACAATGCATGGGAGCTGGTAGATACTCCCAAAAGCGGTACAATAGTGCAGTGTAAGTGGGTGTTGCGGAAAAAGTATGAGTATGACAATAAAGTGCGTTATCGTGCAAGACTTGTTGCTAAGGGATTCTCTCAAAGACATGGAGTGGACTATACAGATACATTTTCACCAGTGGTTAGGCATACAACCCTCAGACTGTTATTCTCATTATCAGTACAGCTAGGATTAGAAGTAACACACTTAGATGTGAAAACAGCCTTCTTAAATGGAAATTTAGAGGAAACTATTTTTATGGTTAAACCTGATTGTTATTTTGCTTCTGAAAATAAGAATAAAGTTGTAAGATTAAAAAAGGCAATTTATGGGCTAAAACAGGCATCTAGAGCCTGGAATAAAAAGATTGATTCATGTCTGCAGAATAATAAATATAAAAAATCTGAGTTAGAGCCCTGTATGTATATTAAAAATAATGATAAGTGTATAACTATTGTAACTGTTTATGTTGATGATTTTTTTATTTTTTCCAATGATTCTAGTGAAGTAAAGAGTCTAGAAGATATATTGTCAAGTCAGTTTAGTATTAAAAATTTAGGAAGAGTCAAACAATGTTTAGGAATGGATGTACATTTTTGTAATGATGGTTCTGTAACTCTAAGTCAAGAATGTTATATTGATCAATTACTGAAAAAGTTTCATATGACTGACTGTAAAATTGTAGATACTCCAATGGATAGTAAATTAAACTTAAATAAAGCCACTAATGTAGATAAATTACCTTATCAACAGTTGATTGGTAGCTTAATGTATCTGTCTGTTTTGACTCGACCGGACATAACTTTTAGTATAAGTTATTTAAGCCAATTCAATAATTGTCACAGTAATGAACATTGGGAATATGCAAAGCGTGTTCTTAGATATTTAAAGAAAACCAAAAGTTATGGCATAAAATATTCTAAAATTGGTAATTTAGAACTTACAGGTTTTGTAGATGCTGATTGGGGTAACAACAAATTGGATAGACGGTCTTATACCGGGTATTGTTTTGTGTTGTCCAGTGGGATAATTTCTTGGGAATGTAAAAAGCAAACTACCATTGCTTTATCTAGCACTGAAGCAGAGTATATGAGTATGTCAGAAGCATGTAAAGAAGCTATGTATTTAAGGAATTTGCATGCTGAAATAACAAATACATTGTATACTATTAAGCTGTATAATGATAATCAAAGTGCACTAAAATTATCAGAAAATCCATTGTTTCACAAAAACACTAAACATATAGATATTAAGTATCATTTTTGTAGACAGTGTGTTGCAAATAATATTGTTAAGTTTCAGTATATGCCAACATCTGAAATGCCCGCTGATATGTTGACTAAAGCCTTATGCTCCAAGAAACATTATACTTTTATGAACTTGTTAGGTTTGAACAATTTAAAGTGATGTAACAATGTGTATTGTTTTAGATATAGTAGGGGTGTTGAATATTATATCTAAAATGTTCTTTTTCAATTACTACTAACGCCATCTATTGATAAACCTAAGTAAACTTGTAAGTGTCAATATGAGAGTATTCAATAAAAAACTCTGTTTGATTTCGTACAACAAGCACGCTGTTTCATTATATGTTTTAAAGAAAATCATGTTTGGAAACGTTCGTCGTCAATTGGTTAAGTGACATTACCGAAATGGGTTTTTCAACATAAGCCTAGTTCGTTTTATTAAAATTGCATATTTCAATGTTATTTCCTGCAAATTTAAATGGGAAACAAGTAATACCTATAATCCGATCATTATTACCTATGTACTAAATACATATGTACTAAAATTTGCGTTGCATCTTTGGTAAATTATTTTAAAGAAACAGAAAATTTTTGGTAACTTACTTTCATAAACTATAAGTATTTAATACTATAAGTAAGAAAAAATATTCGACATCGATATTTATTTAAATAAGTGAACATAAATGTTTCACGTTTTGTTCAAATATAAAATATTATGCCAAAATTTCATCTTGATAAACTGTTCCAATAGTTCCAATCTTTTAAAAATGAAATAAGTAAGTATATCGATAACGTCATCGTACACTATCACATCACTAGAGCTATGGCATCTATCAAACTATGACAAATATTGTTTTTACAGTCGGTACAACCGGGATTCATAGCATACCTACCCGAGGCAGATTTTAAACATATTTCAAGAGAAAATACTGGATATTCCTCATAACTTTACTTGGAAAAGCTCATATTTTAAGTCTTCAACTGATCTTCGTTCGTGGCTTTCCTTGTGTGAATTGCCACACGAATAATTACTCTAGAATAGGGTTAATAACCAATAATTTATCTTTATTACTGTCTTTTCTGAAAAATAGACATTTTGGAAATTAATAAATTAATTAATGCGCCAATCACACCAATCACCTGATCTCAAACTAAGGTTTCTCCTTGTACTATGAGCACCAGACGACGGATATTAACTGGGGGCGTCATCCCAGCACACCCAGACCCAAGTCAACTTAGAAAAGTTCGTTTTCCAAATTGACCTGACCGGGAATCGAACCGGGACCTATCGCGCTTTGGCTGCCTACTTTAGCCACTGCGCCACCGAGGTCGTCAAATTATGATTTTTTAATGGCGAATCGGACACCAACTATCGACTCAAAAAACATCGATAAAAGTTTATTGGAGAACTTCATTTAAATTAACTAACATAAACTGTCACTTTAACCGACTTTAAAAAATGAGGAGGTTTTATATTAGAGGGTATGTATTTTTTTTTCTTTTTATGGACGTTCGCCGATTGCTCCGCCAACCGCTACTTGACAGTGTTAATAATAAAATATGAAAAGTCTTACATAAATTAGCTTATTAGAAGTAATCATTTTACATTTGTATTTTGTAATTGGCTACTTGACAGTTTTTGAAAAGGTATTGTAAAATGTGCGCCCGTTTATTTTATGTCCCAAGCAATTCGATTTATCTAGAAAAAATATAAAAAACTAGAGAAAAATAAGATTTTGTGTAACACATTAAAAAAGCGCGCGAAACGCCAAGTCACGTCACTGTTGCAATTATGACGTCAATGTTCTAGACCTCGAACCGATATGCATAGGAACGACTTAATTTAGATAAACGGAAAATGTTTAAATAAATTCTTAATACTGTTAGAGACACAATAATTCAATATAATCGGTAAAATAATCATTGTTTCGCCACAATAAAATAAATAATTTTAGCCGACAGCTGTCATTTCCGAATTGCAATCGTGGTTTCCGCTTCGGTTCTTTTGTTTCACAGATAAAAAATTAAAATTTATTTTGCTAAAATAAAATACTAACTATGCTTTTAATTGGCTACTTGACAGTGTTAACAATAACATATGATACATTGTCAACGGATTTAGATTTTTTTTTGTGAGTTATATTATTTTCACCAAATCAGGATCTGATGATGGGATCCCAGAGAAATTGAGGTAAACTCTAAAATTTTTTTTTATATTACACTTCAAGATTGAACTTATCCCATCTGATGTTAAGTGGTAATGAAATCCTAGCTTAAGGGCGACAAGTACAAGATAATAAAACTGTTACTGGACTTGTCGCCCTTACCTTGAAGGCTTGACCCGTGCTACTAATGTAGCACACCCCAGGAGCTCTGTAAACCTTACTCACACGCAGGAACACAACAACACAGAAGTGATTGTTATTTGGCTGCGGTCTTCTGTAAGGTGGAGGTATTTCACCAGTCGAGCTACTCCAGTTCGAGCGATAAATCACTATTCCCTACCTTCCTTAAAACATCAAAAATATATATAAAAATATTAGCACGTTTATCGTGTTTGATAATATTTTGCCACAAAGTGTCAAACAACACAAAATGGCTACACCATTCGACAGCCCGTTGCCAAGTACTCGGCAATACAAACAGACGTAATAACAGATAGTTAGTAGATAATCGCCCCTATACTAATGTGCAATCATGTAATGGTTGTTCCGACTTGTTATCTTGGTGTCCAATAGATGTAAATAAACGGTCAAGGGTGAGTCGGGCGCGATGTGGCACGGTTCCGGACATCACTTTTGTACTTCTAAAAGGAGGGCTAGTAGTATTAAATATACTTTCTTACACCTTTGAATGTTTATATATGATATATATACATATATGAAAATGTTTATTTTTTTTAATTACAGATATGAAATATGGTACAAATATAGCTCAAAACTTGAATTACCTACAATATGGGCTAGTTTAAGTTTAAAATTTTAGGGGAGATAGGGGTAAAACCGACAATTTATATTCATTGCTATAAAACTTAATCCACGCGTAGTCAATATCAATCTTTATTATTCACATAGATCACATTAGTAATACTTATGAATAGTCTCTATATAAAGCAAATGAAGCTACCTCCGGTTCGGAACCTATAACTAAAGAGAAGATACCGGCAAGAAACTCAGCAGATCAGTTACAGTATGAGTATCTAACTTATTGCTATGTGTAGCTCATTTTGGGCCGATATACGATCGAAGTTTTTTTTACAAAGGAAAGCTAAACTTATTGCTCATTTTGCACTAAGACACACAGTTTGTCAATTCTACAATAAAAATTAAAAATCAATTATTGAAAAAATAAAAATAAAACAAAAGTATTTGTACAAAGTCGCGGGCGATTGCTAGTAAAAATATGTATACACAAAAGGAAAGTAAATTATTCAGCATTTTTTTTTGTAGAATGGGAAGAACAGGAGAATATCTCAAACTCAAACTCAAATATTTATTTATTCAAGTAGGTTCCATATAACACTTTTGAATCGTCAGTGAATACAATGCAAAGTGATTCTACTTCTGGCTCGGAACCTATAACTACCGAGAAGACACCGGTAAGAAACTCAGCAGATCAGTTACAGTATGAGTATCTAACTTATTGCTATGTGTAGCTCATTTTGGGCCGATATACGATCTCTAGGTTTTAAAAGAAAATAACAATAAAATTAATTTATGTTTTTCTAAACTTTAAAAAAATATGCAAAACTAATACAAACATATAGAAATGTGACCTTCCAATGAACCCTACTCTCCCCTAATCTATTTTTAATAGGTCCATATCATTGACATCGGCTTAGATTAATCGACAATCAAGTAGATTAATAATGGCCGAAATGGGCCCGTCCTATTGGTTACATTATTGTGGGTAGATTTAACAAATAAGGGTAGTTATAGAAAGCGACACACGCAGTATATATGTAATCAATTAAAATACTAAATAAATATATACATAAATATTGGACATCACATACATTCCTTGTCCATACTTCGTATCTTCCGTAGCAAGTATAGTATGTAACCACAACACTTATATATAAGATGATTTTATTGATATTATAGACAGTATTTACTCAGCATCCGTTGTTTCATTACTCTCCTCGGGTCTCATCCTTACATGGCGACCCTGCCTATTTAGGCAAGGTATTCATAATAAAAGTACCTAGATAGTTCGCGCGAAATGTTGCGATTACTTTCGTATATACTACGCTTCAGAGCGGTCAACAAGTGTTCTAATCTTAACCAAAACTATTAAGAAGATGTGTTCAAGCAAGGGAGCACCGAAACCCCCAATGCCACTGCCTAATTCTATCACGACTCAAGTGGGTTACAGCAACACCTACTTTTTGTGCTACTCCTCCTCTCACCATGTGGTGCTACTCCTGGTATTTACGTTTTTCGTGATACGCTACGTGAATAGTTGCTGCAATAAACGCATCGAGAGACGAGCACAGGCGAACATAATACGCATGCGGCGCATAGAAAACCTCCCCATCACCTCGGCGGCGGCGGCAGTACCTTCTACGGTGAAAATGGACACCTTGTGAAAGTGATAAAGTAATGTGCCAAGTTAAAAGTTAAAAAGTGTTGTGGTTACATACTATACTTCAGCTCTCATTCTATGGTAAGTAGCTTAAGCACTTGTGTTACAGAAATCAGAAACGACGGTACCACAACATCCAGACCCGAGACAATATAGAAAAGTTCGTTTCCCATATTGACCCGACCGGGGATCGAACCCGGGACCTCTGACATGGCGCGTCGCTAAAGTCCGGCCTGCTCGCCTCTTAGCTACGGTGTAATTAAAAAACATGGGCATTTTCGCTTATTTCACACTAGCTGTTAGCCGTGACTTCATTCGTAACCTTTCATAAAAATACTGCTCAACAGATTTTTATGAAATTTTGTAGGAAGACTGACGACATACTATACTAACACAAAGACTACTTTTACCCCAAAATAACGCGGGTTTCTTTTATATTGCACTTCAAGATTGACCTCATCCCACCTGATGTTAAGTGGTAATAAGGTCCCAGCTTAAGGGCAAAAAGTACAGCTTTATAAATCTGTTACTGGACTTGTCGCCCTTACCTTGAAGGCTTGACCCCTGCTACTAATGTAGCACCCCCCTAGAGCGCTGGAAACCTTACTCACACGCAGAAACACAACAACACCGAAGTGATTGTAATTTGGCTGCGGTTTTATGTAAGGTGCAGGTATTTCACCAGTCGGGCTGCTCCAGTTCGAGCGATAAATCGTTATGCCTTGCCTCTCTTAAAATTAATCTCCCTTAATAAACTTACATAACTAAAGTATGTATAGACTTGTAACAGTAAGGAAGTTGTATTCTGTTGGCATCCAAAGGGTATGCAGAATCAACCAATGCATATTTCAAAAGAGTAGCATCCCTTATTGTTGAGAGTGCAATATTACCATGAGAGAGACCTCACTTACCATATGTATGTCGTATGTGAACCGAATGGACAACAGTTATTGATTCAAGGTGTTATAATAATAAAAAATATATGGCAACCTCACATACATTGCTCTGATTCTATGGTAAGTAGCTTAAGCACTTGTGTTACAGAAATAAGAAACAACGACGGTACCATAACACCCAGATCCGAGACAATATAGAAAAGATCGTTTCCCATTTTTGACCCGACCAAGGATCGAACACGGGTTCTCAGAGATGGCGCGACGCTAAATTCCGGCCCGCTAGCCTCTCGGCTACGGAGGTCGTCAAAATAAAAGATTCATCGGTTATTAAAGATGTTTCATAGCCTTGATCATTGTCTTCAAAACGGAATATAAGTAATAGAAAGGTTTTCAGAAGGAATGTTGACTAAATAGCCCATTTATAGTCCTTAAACTCAAATACTTCAGTATTCAAGTAAGTTAAGTAATCCATCACGTTGTGAGGAACGTATGTTCGTTAGTAAAAGTGGAAGTACTTCCGCCGAGCTAGGTATTATCTGTTCGGGGTCCAAGGCCCAACTACCAATCTTGGTTTGTTGTATATATAGTTAGCGGCAGCGAAAACTCTGACATCGCGATGTAGGATCGATGTCATGCATTACGTATGGAGCGTTGTTTACTACGCCAATTCTGCTGGCGCTGTATTTGTGTCGACTTGTAGGTCATGTCGTAGGTTGGCACAACGTTAATCATGTAAGAATCATGTGTTGACATGACATTGCTCCCTTTGGGGACTTGTCTGCTCCAGCTTACCTCTCGAAAGTTAATTCTTGAGTAGTCAATTGTTTCATCACTCATCGAAACAAAACTATATGACTTGGCCCAAAGTGAGCTACACAGCTATAAGTTAGATACTGCTACTGTAACTGATCTTTTTCTGTCCGGTGTCTTCTCGGTAGATATAGGTTCCGAACCGGCCGTAGAATCACTTTGCATTGAATTCAAAATGAAAATTCAAAAGTTTTTTAAGAAATATATGAGTTTGAGGCTGATTTTCTTTTCAATAGTATAATAGTTTGCTACTTATAATAATATATTAAAACGGTGACTTTTCAACAGTAAAAGAAATTTACTAATCGGTTAAGTACTTCCGAAGCATATTCAATGCAATACACAATACAAACAAACAAACAATCAATCAAAGTTTACCTTTTCATAACATTAGCCTAGAAACTCAAGATATATTAATGTCTAAAGAATTTTCAACGTCTCTTGGCTAAGAAATCCGAAAATAATTCATAAAAAAATCTCAAAATTCTTTCTAATATCGCTAAATTATTCTTTCTTATCCGTTGCGTCACTAATATGTACTAAAATCCCTGAGGGCCTAATCACGTTTTTAATATAAATGCAAATGGCGGATCTATTTGCCGCCGAATCCAAAATGGCGCGGATACTTTTGTATCGAATTTACACGATAATGTCAAATAAATGACACCTGTTCGTTTGACGGTAGCTGGGGTAACGTACATACTAGCTGTTGTACGCGACTTTGTTCGCTGTTTCGAGATAAAAATTTCACACTAACATTATAAATGCGAATGTCACTCTGTCTGTTTGTCTGTCCTGCTTTCACGCCTAAACCACTAAATCAATTTTCATAAAATTTGGTATAGGTATACGTAGAACTTCTAAAACTGATATAGGTTACTTTTTGTTATATTTTTTAAGCAAGAGATATGAAATTTGGCACAAATGTAGCTCGAAGCTTGCATTAAAATATTGGCTACTTCTTGTTTCGAATTTAAGGGGAGATAGGGGTAAAACGAACTAGAACGAAGTCACAGGCACAGCTAGAATTCTATAAGCTGTCATGCGAACAACACTGCTTCAAAACTCATTTGGCCGAGTACCCGTGACGTCACGGCAAGCCTTGAAGGTAACGGCGACAAGTCCAGTAACAGATTTATTATGCTGTATTTGTCGCCCTTAAGCTAGGACCACATTACCACTTAACATCAGGTGGGATAAGGTCAATCTTGAAGTGCAATATAAAAAAACCTGCACCTTTTTATTACATCCTGTATATTTATATGAATATATACCTATATATATTTTTATACGTTTGTAGAAAAAAGCGGTTATTTTAATATTACAAACAGACACTCCAATTTTATTTATATGTATAGACATATAGATAAACATATTATATGTTTGTATGTGTATATGATGAAGTGTTTCTTAAGAACGCGGTTACATAGCCCACTGATCTCCATCAGATACATTTTCAGCGAAACTTCCAAACATTTCCATTTACAAGAATTTCCCTTTTTCCTGTTATCGTAAATTTTGGGCAGTGCTTCTAAAACTGTTGTTTGTGATCACCAACATATATTTGGCAAGCAATGATTAAGCATGTATATATAACGTTATTAATGTAAAAATGTCAAAAGAAAATTAAAAAAAAATTCTTCACGCCGCCTAGCGAACTTTAAATGTTAAAAAATTAAAACTGGAAAAAAATAGTTCCCCTTGGGGTATAGGATTCCATAGCTTTATCCCTACTAATATTATAAATGCGAAATGCGTAACTCTGTCTGTCTGTTCCGCTTTCCCGCTTAAACCTCTCAACCGATTTTGATGAAATTTGGCACAGACAATCTTTAGACCCTGAGAAAGGACATAGGCTACCTTTAATTGCGAAAAAAACCCGGACAAAAAAACGAAGTCGCGGACACAGCTAGTAAGTGTTATGAGTGTTAAGATTTATGATTAATTTGTCAGTTAGTTAGTGAGTGACGTACTTGCGCTAGAATATTTTACATTATTAAATATTTCACCTTGTTCCCCACGGAATAGGCTTATCCTATTACAATTAAGGAGATTTGCTCAATAGTTCTTATTTCTTTTATTTTACATGGAACCCAATGTCACTAAGCTAAACTCTTAATAAGGGATGCAGTACCGAAATTTTTTCAAAGGTTTTTTCCGGTAACTCCAGGTTATAAGGATCTGGGGTGATAACTATTTGGCCATTGCTTGATTAACTTGTGGAAACCAGCAGCAACGATGTGTACCACAATGCTTACTTGAAACATATTTATAAAAACCCAGTAGGTATACTCCCAAAAACGAACTATGTCGAACCCGACGACGGGCAGCAATTTTTTATTCTCAAAAACGCGAACTCACTTCGAATGCGTTTAAAGAGTTATCAAGAAACGAAATATTATTTATAGAAATAAAAAAAAACATGTTTGAATTCGCAAACTTTTATTAATCTTCAAAAAATGAAACCATTCGTTTATTCGTTTGGTTTTTGGGAGTAGATCTTCAGACACAAAACAGACAAATATTAATAACACGTATGTATGTTCTGTGTAGGTTTCTTTGACCCCTTAAGGGGGCCGCGTCCAACACTTTGAGGACCGCCGTCATTAAACGTCGGCGTCTTACAAAATCATGCAAAAACAATAAGCATCCATATTCCGCCCAGATCAGCGCGCGATAAAGATAAATGTAACGGAAAACAAATAATGCGGTGAGGGGGGAAGCGGTGGGGGTGGTGGCCATTTCGGGAAACGGCCCGAATTGTAGTTTGTACGCGACGTATTGAGATGTAAACAAGCTCTAAGAATAGGGACTATAACCAGAGGCTAAATAGAGACTATCACACATTAAAAAACCGCTAGGTGACACTACGTGAGCGTCCGCCTGATTCGTGATTGGTTATTAACATGTCATAGTGACACATCTGTCAAAGCCATAGCAAAGCCAATCACATAGCAGTTTGACCTCATCGTCCAAAGGCCCGGTAAATACTTAACAATTGGTCGGTCCGATGTCTTACCTGAAACAAATAAAAAGATAAATCAGTTACAGAACGATATTGAGATAACAATAGGAACATATTTTCTATATTGTCTCGGATCTGGGTGTTGTGGTACCGTCGTTGTTTCTGATTTCTGTAACACAAGTGCTTAAGCTACTTAACACAGAATCAGAGCAATGTATGTGATGTTGTACAATATATTTATATTTGACGACTTCCGTAACCGAGACGTGAACAGGCCTGATTTTGGCATCAACACTCAGGTTCCTTGTTCGATTCCCGGTCGGGTCAGCAACGAACTTTTATTTTTCTCGGGTCTGGGTGTTGTGGTACCTTCGTTGTTTTATATTTTTGTAATTGTAATTGTAAATAGAGCAATGTATGTGATGTTGTCTTACTTTTATATATTTATTATATACTCAGATTCCACTAGATAGAGAGACAACATTTAATAAATAGCAGAGTGTATTCGTTTAAATTTTAGTTTTATTGCAAATAGATATTTTTTAAATCGTAAATCCATTATTATTTACTTATTTATAAAGTTTATCAAAAAAACAAACATAAACATTTTTTAAGTAAACAAATAATAAATAATAGTCAAAACACAAAGAGACCGATTCCTTTAAAAACCGCAACATAACCGTCAAAGAAATGGCGGCGAAAAGAAAAATGGCGTCTTCCCTCAAGCAATGTGCGAAGAGAGATCAGATAATAGTTTATCGAAGATGATGCTAACCTTATGAATATTTATGGGAGAATTATCCTTATTCACATTACTTGTATTACTAAGATATATCAGAGTTTGTGGACGAATCGGGATTTTTGAAATCAAGACGTATTATATTGACAAGATACGTCTTGCCTTAGGAGTTGGTAGTGGTACATGTATAGATGAGAAAACTGCATTAAAATTCTGGTTAAAGATTGTTTTTCATATTACACTCCAAAATTGACCTCATCTTATGATAAGTGGTGAGGTCCTAGCTTAAAGGCGACAAGTACAGCATAATAAATCTGTTACTGGACTTGTCGCCCTTTCCTTGAAGGCTTGACCCCTGCTACTAAGCACTCCCAGGAGCTGCAAACCTTACTCACACACAGGAACACAACAACACTAAAGGGATTGTTATTTGGCTGCGGTCTTCTGTAAGGTAATTCACCAGTCGGGCTGCTCCAGTGCGAGCGATAAATCGCTATGCCCTACCTCTCTTAAAAATCTAATCTTAATGATCAGCTAAATTCATTTTATACTATCTATAAGAATATTATAAAGCCGAAGAGTTTGTATGTCCGTTTGTTTAAACAAGTTAATATCAGGACTACTGGTTCGAATAGAAACAATACTTTTGTGTTAGATAGTCTATTTACCGAGGAAGGCTTTAGGCTATAGAACATCACACTGCGTCCAATAGGAGTGAAGAACCAGTGGTCAATGTGAAAAATGGTGGTAGAACGCGTGCGAAGCCGCGGCAGACCGCTAGTGTTAAGATAAAGAAAGGAAGGTTAACGTTAAACTGCAACTAGAAACTTCCGAGAATAACAAATAACAAACTTTTACGGTAACCGACTCAGTCCGCCATTGATGTCCATTTCCACTGAGGCATATCTATAAAGCCGGCCAAGTGCGAGTCGGATTCGCTCAAGAAGGGTTTAGTAGCGTTGACTAGAATATCATACAAAAACAGGCATAAAAATTTCAGCTCAATCGGTTGAAGATTAAGTTAAGTTGACAGAAAGACTGACGGACAGACAGCCAAGTCTTACTATTATAGTCCAGTTTTTACCCTTTGCGTAAGAAACCCAAGCAAACACGTCAAAATTACTGCCAAACACGCCATTTTATAGATATTTTTATATTAGGTGAAGAATCTGTAGAAAATATAAATAAAATGGGGATAGAACGCGTGCCGCGGCGGGCCGATAGTCTGTTAAAAAACATTTTGTACTTTAAAACATTTGAAAAATAACATATAATCGCGGTTCTTGAGATACAGGCTGGTGACAGACAGACAGACGGACAGACGGCCAAGGTCTTATTAATAAGCCGTTTTCACCCTCTGCGCACGGAACCCAAACAAAACTCAACTTCTAAACACGTCAAAATTGCTGTCAAAGACGCAAGTAGCCGGCGTCCGGCGGCCATTTTTAAAACCCATTACGTCACATCCCGCGGCGCGACAGGGCCTTTCCATTTGCATGGGACTGGCGGGACGTCCCACAGGGGCGGGGACTACCTAAAGCTGCCTTCGGTGAGGTTATATTGTCTTGTGTCCCGATAGTAATGCGTTTTGTTGTGGAAAACTGTAGTCTTTTACTGGTAAGATACATTTTAGACTTTTCACCGCCCTTATAACATCCGCATAAGATTTAATACCCAACTGCAAGTGTTTATAAGTATTAGAGTGCAAATTCTAATAAAATATTAATGGTTTTGACATTTTTAGAACAAAATAAAAGTTGACATCTATCTGTGAACGTACTGCAGCCTTCCGGGTACATTCATAAGCCGAGCACTTAGTTGAAGCCCTGGAGGTCTACTCTCAAAAACGAAATATGTCGGATCCGACAACGGATAGCAATTTTTAATTCTCATAGTCGCAACCAATTCACTTCGAATGCGACTAAAGCGTTTAAAAAAAACACAATATTATTTATGCAAATCATTAACCACGCTTTAACTTCCGAACTTTTGATAAATCTTCAAAAACGAATCCTTTCGTATGTTCGTTTCGTTTTTGAGAGTAGGCCCCCTGATCTTCAGTAAAGTAGTTACTCACAGTGATGCATAATGAGGAGCACGACCACTCTGGCAAGAGTGTACCGACTAAGAAGAAGAAGAGGAGAAATATCTATTCATAGTTTATAATAATGGTAAAACAAAATGAAGTAAGTAGTTCTGACGGAATAAAACGCAGAAAATATTTACAAGATTACCATAACTCCGTATATTATGGAGGGTAGTCGTAAAAATCGTTTGTCCGTCCATCAGGCGTGAGAGCCAATCACTTAACGAGGCGGTGACGATCAAAACGCGTCTTTTATAGAGCGACCGAAACGTTTTGATTTTATTTCGTTTTTTTTAGGTTTAAAGAACATTTATTTTTACTCATTAAAAAACCATACAGTCACATAAATGAGAAATTAATAATAAGTGGGTAGATACGTACATAATTTGTCAATATTTAAGTTGGAAACAGTTCAGAACTTCGGTGTACTTACGTAGTGCATATACAAACTGACACCGTATTATTGATTATTGAAAATTAAAATAAGAAATTCTATGGCACAATCTATAAAAGCCGGAATCAAATGACGTTGGGCACTAGTATTGTAAAGGCGAAATTTTCTTTGTTCATTTATAAAGCTTTATGTTAAGCAAACACTACTGTATGCTTAAAGTTGGATACAATATCGCAGAGTTAATCGATACTAAATAAACCTCTAGGAATCTTATTTAGAATAGAATAGAATAGAAAATATCTTTATTCATGTAAGCTTCACAAAAGCACTTATACACCGTGACTTTTTAGTGGTTGTTTTCCCGCAGTAAAATCATTATATCTGAGTAGTACAATAGATTTGTGCAGGTTTTTTTTATGCAGATCAAAAAATACCAATTTTATGATAGTGATAAACTAAACTCGAAAGCAACCTCGAACCAATAGTAGGAGCCGCGCCGCAGCTGATCGCCGGCCGGCCGGGTCATTGCCTCTCGCGCTTATCAATTCGCTGAAAACTCACTATTTACTAACAAGTGATTTCCATTTTCCCTTCATACTTTAACGGGCTTAGGATCGTCGTAAATACTTTTATCCATACTTAACTAAACACGACATAATTTGTTAATTTTGTAATCAAGATTATTGTCTGAAAATAATAATTTATTACTGAATTAGGCAATAAAGTATTTAAGGCGTATTTAAAAAATAGAAATCAACCTATTTACAATGATTTTAATTACCTAACCTAATATCCCTATTTACAAATGTACAAACAAATACTTACACTTCCCGGTAACGGAGTAATTGTTCAAAGTGTAAACCACTGCGTTCTACACACAATCGTGCACGTTTTAATTGATTTGCTTTCAATTTCAATAATGTGTCTCTATCACGTCTAACCACATCAAAAGCGTCCACTATCGCACTTTTTAAGGCGTCCCGAGTTTGGTACTCTTCCCGATACACAATCCGCTTAACCTCAGACCACAAATAAAAGTCCAACGGAGTAAGATCCGGGCTTCGTGGTGGCCACGGCACTGGCCCGCCGCGACGGTTATGATGTACCTATTCGTCAAGCTCCAAAGAATGAATGGCCGGGTGACCTCTGCCTTGGGCATGAGCTGGCGTCTGGAACTGCCCGTGATCGAGTAATCGCTGGGTTGCGGCTACGATCGTCCGAGCCTGTGGTACTTGCGGGTTCAGAACACCGCGAAGACAAAGGGACTCCATGTGCTGCGGCTCTGCGTAAAGCCGACGAGCGGCATGCGAATCATAATTCGCTCTCGCGTACAATTGCACCATAACGACGTAGGTACTCCACGACGTAGGTAGGTTGAAAAAACGTAATGGCGATCCATTTTGGCGGCAACAATAGCGCACTGGGGTTGAGTAGTTGCGCGGGCGGCGTTCGCGGTGCACTGGAGTAGAAATGAGTGAGTGAGACAGTCGCACGAGCGCTGCGAGCGGTGCCTTTGTCACGAGGCGGTTCGTTTCGCGGAGCGCGTGCGTTGCAGTTTATGCTGTATTGCTTAGGACTTAAGAGTTTTTTTTGTTTAAAGAAGGTTTTCGTGCAGAAAGAAGTACCTTCATACGTCAGAATCTCGGAATATAACTATTTGTTTCTTACGCTTTCGAGTTGATGATTATTTTTTTGATTAATTTAAAACTAAAATATTATTATTTAAAAAAAAACTCGCACTATTCGATAGTGCTACTAAAGGTTAATCGTTCTGCTGCGGGAAAACAACCACTAAAATGTCACGGTGTATAATAGTCAGTACAAATAAAGTATTCTACCGCCGTGTTCGAAATGTTGATCATGTCGAGAAAAACCGGCAAGAAACTCGACACTTACTCTTTTCAAATATAACAATGTGTCCTTATACTAGGTACTTAAATAAAGTATACAAAGCTATAGTAAGATTTCAAAGAATTAAGTTATTCTAGACCCATACATTTTTGTCATTTAAATAATCATCAATTTTGTAGTAGCCCTTTTTTATTAAACAATTTGTAACATGAGACTTAAATCTATGCATGGGCAACTGGATAACATTTTCAGGTAACTTGTTAAATAATTTATCGCTTACACCCACAAAGGAATTACTTATCTTATGTAGTCTTAGATATGGAACAGCAAGCTTGTGTTTATTTCTAGTGTTTCGGAACTAGAAAATGTAAATAACTATATCTTCTTGCTTATTGGTTTGTCGATTTTTTAAAATACTTTTATCACGAACATCTACTTGTAAAGATTCCTAAAGGTACGGAACTTACGAAATCCGTCGAAAAATATTTATAACAATTTCTAATGGCTTATCCAAATTTCATATCGACGAAAACGTTCATTTAGTAATTTAAGTTCAAACAATTTTGTAAGTGGAGCCCTAATTCAATTACATGATTCACGCATCAAATCGTTTTTTATTGATATAGATTACATCAGTAATACTTATAAATGGCCTCTATACAATCACATCCTATCCCCAATGTTCCCAATCATACCATAACAAATTTCTTCAAACGCCCACATTAATACCAGTAATTTTGAAGCGCCCCAATTTTTTTTTTTACCTTTTTAAACCTCTGTAGTATATAGTTCTTACCTGGAATTACATTAAACCCACAATTTTAACATATATCACATATGAGTATACGTGATTGTTCTGAATCTATCTGTGTGTTCGTAAGCGAATATTTGTATAAACACGAAAGTTTGAAAACATGTGTGGATGATTGGATGTATTTGTTACTCTTTCACGCTGAAACTACCCAATACCTTTGAATGGAATTTGGTAGAAAGATAGATAAGAACATATAGGATACTTTTTATCCCGAAAAAAACAGGGAAGAAGTCGCGGGCAACAGCCAGTTTAAGTACTTATTGTAGTACCATTGTTGTTTGGAGCCAAACTTGTAACGGATTTCAGACGGACAGACAGTGCCTCGTTCGGTCCCTAAAAATCAAATAAGACAAAACGATAGCCCAACGAGGCGTCACTATGAAGCTCTTCAGATATTCCCGACGTATTTCAGACGCAATAACCACACTTTATACACCTGCAGCCCGGAAGCAGAGTGATACGGCAAATAAAATGCCATTGTGATAAGTTATGCGCCAATTTATTACCTCAAGTGAACAGAGTCCTAAGTTTATAGCATATTAAAAATATGTATTGCACGAATATAAATACATAAGAATTACAGCATACATTTAGTTCTAGAAAGCAGTCGATTCGCACGCGTTAAAATCCATTCGTGCGACACGCCTACTAAAAATATATTTTTATTCAAAGGAGACGATTCGCACGTTCGGGCGTATTTATTTCGTGCCAATCGACTACTAAACCGCGCTGGCACGCCGATAGCTGTCAAATATGTATTTACGCAGTCCAGGAGATACGAATGAACGATTGAAAAAATGTGGTTTCAATCATTCATTCGTATTTCCCGGACTGCGTTGTCATATAGTTTGCTCAATAACGCTCATGGAGAGCGCGTCGGAAGCAGGAATCGCGGCCGGCGAGCGATCGACAGACGATTTGTCACTCGGTATAGCGCGGTCAGGATCGCTTGATACTTAAACTCTGTATATATTAAAGAAATAGAAAAATTTCATCTCCCCTTGCGGTGCGGGATTCGAACTCACGACCTTCACGTATCGCGCGTGCTGCTCTTCCAACTGAGCAAGTTATCGTAGGCGATAAATTCTGCTGTATCAACCCGTTAGCATCAGGTACATTAGTTGCAGAAATGTTTAAGCCACGGAATCGAAGACACCTTAGCATCCTAATAGATTTTTACAATATTTTTATAGTGCTTCACGCCGGTCTTAACCTAAATTGAAGTCATTTCTACAAAAAAATATAATAATAGTGTGTTTATTTGCCGAAAACTTCAGCTTAACGAATACAACGAAACAGTAACTCTCACACTAGCAGGCCTAGCATGCGCAATACGTCAAATTTATCGCATGAGACGACAAAAGTTTATATTCCGTTGATTGGGTGATAGTACACCGAACTCGTAATTTCGGCCAATCAGCAGTTAACGCATCGATTTTGACATTTCTTAAGAGCGCGATAAAATTAACTCGAGTGGCGCAAGCTAGGTATGTTTGAGAAGCCTGCCACGTGAGAGTCACGATTGATAAAAACTTGAACTACATACTAGTCATAAATAATTAAATTATATATAACATACAATATTGCGTGCATCAATTATGGATTTATCACCACCATTAATCATTTGCTAGAAGACTTATATGTATTAAATGAATTTTCAAGAGAGGTAGGGCATAGCGATTTATCGCTCGAACTGGAGCAGCCCGACTGGTGAAATACCTCCACCTTAAAGAAGACCGCAGCCAAATAACAATCACTTCTGTGTTGTCCTGTTCCTGCGTGTGAGTAATGTTTCCAGAGCTCCTGGGGGGTGCTAAATTAGTAGCATGGGTCAAGCCTTCAAGGTTAGGGCGACAAGTCCAGTAACAGATTTATTATTATCAAAAGTTATCTCGAAAATAGAATGCAATGCGTAGAAATGACAACGTTGAACAAAAAAAATGAAACTGTTAACCACAGATCAGCCTTTAAAATAAATAGATTCGGAGTTCCTCAAGGAAGTGTTCTGGGGCCACTTCTATTTCTTATATATGTCACCGTAAGATTGTAAAAACCGTTAGATTACAATCTATCTCGCGAGATTGTAAACTGTCGACAGATTGTGAACTCTAACTTGGGATTGCAATTTAACGGATTATTTTTCGCTGTATTGTAATCTATCGAAGTGAAACCGTTAAATTACAATCTGTCCGGCGTCAAACTGTCAACTGTCCGAAAGCTCTTCCTGATTGGTCGGTTTATTATATGAGCGACCAATCACGACCAGCCTTTCTATGGCCCCGTAAAGTTAGGAATGAAACTCAAATCAAATCATTTCTAGTATTTAAAAAAATAGAGATGTCGTTTAAATAAATTAAATGCACTTCAAAAAATCTTCAAGTATTTATTTACTAGGTAATCAATAATCCTGACATACTTTGAGAAATAATTGTACCAAAATATTTATTCTTCAAACACTCAAAATTTTAATTGAAAATTACAACAAAATGAAACAATTATTTTGTTTTTAACACAAATTAAAATTGAAAATTTTTAAGAAACTCTTATAAACAAATATTTAGTCCTTTAAACATACCATAAATTAATAGTATAAAAACAACAAACTAAATTACAAACAAATATGGCGAATGACGGGGCAGCGGGGGCACACAACTCTCAACCAATCAGCGCGCGAGATGCATTTCGTTCTACGTCAGTTCACAATTTGACCGATTCTCATCGATAGATTACAATATAGCGAAAAATAACGCGTTAAATTGCAATCATAATGTTACGGTTCACAATCTGTCGACAGTTTACAATCTCGCGAGATAGATTGTAATCTAACGATTTTTACAATCTTACGGTGACATATACATTAACGACCTAACTGATATCACCCAATATCCATGCACGCTTTTTGCTGATGACGTATCTATAGTTGTAAGTAATGATAATACTGACGACCACGTAACTGAAGTTAATAGAATAGTGGGACTATGCATAAATTGGTTGACAAAAAATAATCTTAAAGTTAATGTTTCCAAGACTAAATACATACATTTTTATAATAGGAAACCTAAAATTGACAGATTTAAAGTTAATTATGAAGGTGAAGAAATCTCAGAAAGTGATAGTATAGCATTTTTGGGAATTGTATTAGATCACACTTGTTCATGGACACCTCATGTAGACTTGCTTAATTCTAAAATCAATAGATTCGTTTATGCACTCTGGAAATTGTCAAGCATAACCGATCGCAGGACTGCTCTACTGGCCTACCATGGCTATGTCGCGTCCCTGCTTCGGTATGGGTTAATATTATGGGGTAATGGTGTTAAATGTAACAATGTATTTATTGCGCAAAAAAAGTGCTTACGTGCTATTTTCAATGTACCACCATGGACACCATGTACTCCAATATTTAGAGAACATAAGCTTTTGACATTTCCTTGTTTTTATATTTTTGAACTGTGTAAATTTGTAAAGACCCATTTGAACTTATTTACTAAATTTGAAGAAATTTACAAGTTCAGTGGCAGACATAAAAACAAGCTAGCGCGCCCAAAGACGCGGTCTGCATTATGTAGCCGTAACTGCTATGTAATGGCTACTAAAGTATTCAATAAATTACCGAACGAGATAAGGGACCTAAATGGAGACTTATTTAATAGGAAGTTATTTAATTTATTAGTTGACAAATGTTTTTATACGATTAAGGACTATTTGACGTACAAATTTTAACTTCGATTGTAATTATTATTATGATATTATGACAACATGTATGAATGAATTTGAATGTTACTAATATTTTGGGAATTATTATTGTTTTAATTAATATTTTAATAGGTTTTGTTTGCACGGACATTTTAAATATTCATATACCAGCTGCGCTGGTGAGATAAGCTTGTACCTACTACATCTAGCTGTTAACATCGATATTGTTTAACCTTATTTCCATGAATAAATCCTTTTTTGACTTTTTTTTTATGCTGTACTTGTCACCCTTAAGCTAGGACCTCATTACCGCTTAACATCAGGTGGGATGAGGTCAATCTTGAAGTGCAATATAAAAAAAAAAACATAATTATGACCTAATTTTGATTTACCAATTTAATTGTACTGTGTAAAATGTACTGTACAATGACTTTTGGTTGTCGCACTTGTGCTAGAATAATCCATACCGTTAAAAACCTCACTATGCTCCCCACGGGACAGGCTTAGCTTAGTGTAGGATCAGTAATATTTGTTTAACGTGCACTTATCTTGGAAATAAATGTATCTGTTTTTAATTCATTAAGTGCCCGTATGTATGCGCTAATCTCCGGAACTTCTGGTTCAAATTGAGAATTCATCGTTGTTGTGTTGGGTAGTTCATTTATCAAGGAAGACTACAAGCTATATATCATTATACTACGACCAGTAAGGAGCGAAGAATCTTTGGCAAATGTAGACAAAATTGGGATAGTAAGAGCAACGCCGCGGCGAACAGCCAGTATATCCTAGAATACATGAATTGTATTACTTCTAAATCGAAATATTTCAGGTGGAATACATAAGTTTACGCATGAGAGGACCATGGGCAATAACATTTACGCACATACCGCGGAGTGGGGGGTAAGGAGAGAGGGGGGGGGTGTAGATACAGGGAAAACCTTTTAAAACACAGCTACCTGAGCAGGGCTGGGCTAAAAGTAATGTAGGTAAAGACAGAAACGCACGAAGGCGTATTAAGACATTGTGCCGGCTATCAAAAACAATCTGTATGACTAATGTCCTATGTACCTATCGTTTTAGGTACGGATAGTAATAAATTATACGAGGCGTAAGCTCAAAACGACTGACGGACGACTGATGACAGTTGATATGGTGCTAAAAAAAAGTCGGTAACTCCTATCTTTGCCGGACCATAAAAAAGTGAAACTCGTTGCCGGCTCATGTGTTTCCTCCTTCCTTTGACATGGATTCCTTCAAAAGGAGCGTGAAGAAACATCTTGCGGGCCAGTATGGCGATGCTAACGGATAGGATATTACAATATCAAATCCGTTGTCATCGCGATGTGGGTTCCTCTCTTGCTTACCATCAGGCTGAGAGGAGCCAATATACTGCGCTACTATAAAAAAATAATAATAATATGGAAAGTAAATTTGAAATTAGAATTAACGACTCGCAGAAAAACGGACAGTCATTTTTGACACACGTGTAACGTGCTACGGACTCCTTATGAGTCATAGGTTATGTTTTTATATTCTTTTAAATATGTCAATTGGACTTGCATGTTCTTCTTCTTCTTCTTTTACCTTTCATTCGAACTATATTTTCTCTTTACTTTTATTTTAAATATATTTTTAATCGCCCTATTCTGAGTTCCTCATCCCTCTACCTTCCCTCCGTAACATTACGAATCGTAAAGTATTGGTAACAGGCATTAGCAATAAGTTAGATACTGCTTCTGTAACTAATCTGCTGAGTTTATTAACGGTTTCTTTTCACTTCTCAGTAGATATTATATTTGTTTTTATGATGACCTCCGTAGCCGAGAGGCGAGCGGGCCTGACTTTGGCGAGCGCCATCCCTGAGGTTCCGGGTTCGATCCCCGGTCGGGTCAATATGGGAAACGAACTTTTTCATCTTGTTCTTTTCTGTCTCAGGTCTGGATGCTGTGGTCATTGTTTCTAATTTATGTAACACAAGTGCTTAAGTTACTTACCACAGAATCAGAGCAATGTATGTGATTTTGTCCAATATTTATTATTTACTTATTTTATATCTTTATTCAAGTAGGTTACATATAACACTTGAATCGTCATTGAATACAATGCAAAGTGATTCTACTGCCGGTTCGGAACCTATATCTACCGAGAAGACACCGGTAAGAAACTCATTAGATTAGTTACACAGTACCGGACTTTGGCGTCGCGCCATCTATGAGGTCGCGGATTCGATCCCGGTCGGGGCAATAAGGGAAACGAATTTTTGTAGTAAACAAAAATTCTCGGGTCTGGGTGTTGTGGTACAGTCGTTCTTTCTGATTTCTGTAACGCAAGTGCTTAAGCTATTTAACACAGAATCAGAGCAATGTATGTGATCTTGTCTAATATTTATATTTATTCATATTTTTTAAAAAAATGTACGATTTAAAATGGACCACCCCTGTGCACATAGTCGTAATTTCGCAATTTGAACTATATTCCGTTGTAATAAAATGGCTTGTTGGGCGAAATTGATTTATGTGGGACGCTGTGGGAACCGAAAATCCACTTTGTATTAATACTTTGGCCACCGTTGGGCTCCATGTGTTTATCTGTTTTATAGCACACTTGTTATGCCACGCGACTCCGTTCATGTTTTTTTCTGTAAGAAAATAATCCTATATGTTGATCTAGTACCTTATTTATCTTTGTACTCAATTTCATCCAAATCCATTCAGCAGTAGTCTTTAATTGAAAGAGTTAACGCATGCATCCATACATTGACACAAACTTACACGTTTATAATATATAGCTTTCCGCCCGCGGCTTCGCCCGCGTGGAATTCGTTTATATTGTGGTATAAAGCACAACATACACAATTCAATGTAAATTGGTAGGAACCAAAAAAAGCGTGAGCTATCATTCCACTTCTTACGTATTTTAAAAAACACCCAGCGCCATCTAGCGTGTACCTCAAGAACTAAACAGTGTTAGCTATCATTCCACTTCTTACGTACATATTTTAAAATGCACATCGTTACCATCATCTAGCGCCATCTGTTGCCATCTAGCGCATACCTCAACTCCAATCTATCCATCAAGCAAACTATATATTTGTTTTCCCTCGGGAATATCAATTTTTTCCGGGATAAAAAGTACCCTATTATTTAATCCGGACTTCTAACTTTACGTCTGCAAAATTTCAAAGCAATCGGTTCAGTAGTTACGGCGTGAAAGCGGAACAAACAAACAAACTCACTTTCCGATTTATAATATTAGTAAGGAAGTAAGGACTAGCAACCCACCCCGGATTCGCACGGATGTAATGGAAATCCTTAGAAATATTGGCTTGTTTATTCTTTTTTGCTAACAAAAACCTTCCTCTTGAATCACTCTATCTATTTAAAAAACCGCATTAAAATCCGTTGCGTAGTTTTAAAGATTTAAGCGTACAAAGGGATATAGGGACAGAAAAAGCAGCATTGTTTATACTATTTTTTTTATATTACACTTCAAGATTGACCTCATTCCACCTGATGTTAAGTGGTAATGAGGTCCTAGCTTAAGGGTGACACGTACAGCATAATAAATCTGTTACTGAACTTATCGCCCTTACCTTGAAGGCTTGACCCCTGCTACTAATGTAGCATCCCCCAGGAGCTCTGGAAACCTTACTCACACGCAGGAACACAACAACACAGAAGTGATTGTTATTTGGCTGCGGTCTTCTGTAAGGTGGAGGTATTTCACCAGTCGGGCTGCTCCAGTTCGCGCGATAAATCGCTATGCCCTACCTCTCTCAAAACTATGTAGTGATAGTGAAACAAGACTTTTCGTTCTCTATCAAATTTAATGATAAAGAAAATGGCGCAATGGTTTAGGTAGATAGGTCCCGGGTTCGATTCCTGGCCGGGTTTGGGAAACGATGTTTTTAATTGGCTTGAGTCTGCGTGAGGTCACGCTCCCTATTAGTAGTTGAGTGAAGCGATAGCTGGCACATACATCATGTTTGTGAACTGGTGCCACCTTGGGTAACTGGTCTGCTCCAGCTTACCTCTAGAAATAAATACTTAATGTTTCTTCACTCATCAAAACAGAACTATATGATGGTCTAAAGTGAGCTACACATAGGAATAAGTTAGATACTGCTACTGTAACTAATCTGCTGAGTTTCTTACCGGTGTCTTCTCGGTAGATATAGGTTCCGAATCGGCAGTAGAAACACTTTGCATTGTATTCAATGACGATTCGAAAGTGTTATTATGTAACCTACTTATTAAATAAATAAAAATTGGACTACATCACACACATTCATCTTGACTTTCCCAGTCAACAAAAAAATCTGGCAACGATTCTTTCCATTCGTCGTAGTCGGGTAAAAAGGTTGTATAAACAAATGACACTCCCCCCACCACCCCTACCCCCTCCGGATAGGGCTATTGCGTCAAGTGTGGTCAAACGAAAGACAAACACCCGGGTTATTAGTAAGAACACTTCGGGCCACGGAAACAGGACAATACGTGATTACCGATAAAAATATTTTGACACATCCATAGCCGAGAGGCGAGCGGGACGGACTTTGACGGCGCGGCATCTCGGTCTTGGGTTCTATAACCGGTCGGGTCAATGGAAACCGAACTCTTCTGTAGTGTCTCGGTGTTGTGGTACCGCCGTTATTTCTGGTTTTTGATGGAATAAAGAAACAATCGAATAAATGTGGGATAGCGGATGTATCCGAACGTAGTGCATGTGCCATGCCTGTACGTATGAATATCCGAATGGTGAGAATGACACAGAGTAAGATTAGAACGACGAACGAACGACGACAATGTGCAAGAATTATTTAACTATTTAAGTGTGGTTGGCTAAATATATTTAGATTGTACACTATTTGCTTTCTTTCATTTCCCATCCACTACATTAATACTCGTATTAACAAACTGTATTAATAAAAGGAGGGACGATGACATCAGACAGGTTGCTGGAGTGATGTGGAACAGAGTAGCCCAAGAAAGGTCAGAATGGAGAAGGTTGGAGGAGGCCTTTGCCGATTGGCAAACAGATCTGCAGAAGTTAGAGAAATGAAATCCCAAATAGTAAAATAAGATCAAATATTAAAAACATATTAGTGTAAAAGTGTTTTTGGTGTAATAAATAAATAAATAAATAAATGCGCCAGACAATCACACCAATCACCTGGTCTCAAACTAAGGTTTTCCCTTGTACTATGAGTACCAGACGACGGATACTAACTGAGGGCGTCAACCCAGCACACCCAGACGCAAGTCAATTTAGAAAAGTTCGTTTTCCAAATTGACCTGACCGGGAATCGAACCCGGGACCTTACGCGCTTTGGCCGCCTACCTTAACCACTGCACCACCGAGGTCGTCATGTAAGATCTGAATGAATGGCTAAATTATTATGTAGTAATAAAACAATAGAAACAACGGAGTAAAAACCACGTGGTTAGAAAACGGAAGTAGCAGAGAGCGCCACCACTTCGGTAGTGGATTTAGTGAGCAAATGTGCTTTTGTTCTATAGATACAGTACAGCAAGGGTTTGTGTTCTTACATTCCCAACAGTTTTTGTAACATAATAACTTAAGCTACTTACCACAGAATCAGAGCAATGTATGTTACGCTGTCCAACATTTCAATTTATAACATTACTTTTTTAGTAGTTACAATAAAATAACTCAATTCAAGTTATAAATATAAGTATAATATAAAATATCTATCAGTTAAATTGAGTAAGTTCACTCATATAAAGCTCACCGCAAAGGACATTCACAGAAATTGGTATTGGTGTTCGCTGAAAATGAAAATACTTTATGAAAGCCTGACTTCGCACAAATACCTAAATCTTTTTCATAAAACTAAATTACGTCACACTAGTCCGACTACGTAAAGAGTACATTGTCACCAAAATTCGATATCAAGCAACCTTTGTACCGAATTCATCTAGAGTGGCAGACGCAAACAGGGCCACAGTCTGGCCAATTGCAGTGAGGCAACTACTAATAAATAGTAAAAAAAAAAGAAAGAAAATATTTACTGTCTCAACTTACAAACAAAACATAATCGATTCCAAAACATAATACATTGGATTGCGAATGTGACAAAATATAATTATTTGTTCTAAACTCGTACGATAGAGGGCACTTATGAAAAGCTAAAAGTTAAATACAAGAGAAAAATTAATCGCCTACGATAACTTGCTATTAGCTCAGTTGAAAGAACAGCAGCAAAACGTCAAGGTCGTGGGTGAATGTGAAATGAAAAGTTGAATCTCATACTGCAAAGGAGATGAAATTTACTAATTGAGTTAAAGTTAAGGTACGACAGCACATCAAGGTAAGCCACCAGTCTACCAGTCTAGTAACAGCTATTACTATGCTTTATTTGTCGCCCTTAATCAAGGACTTCATTACCGCTTAACATCAGTTGGGATTAAATAAATCTTGAAGTGAAAAATTTCTTGAAAATAATTTTTGTGTCGTTATTTATAGTTATAATATGATTTATATTTTTTTTATCTTTTTTTCTACGCTGTGTTAATCCCGTGGAATATTTTCAAATAACCACACATTGTATGCCAAGATTACACACTGCGTGTGATATTGGTGTTTGTGAAGTTTCAGACGCTGCAAACACATTGTGATTGAAGGCTACTTCTCGGCTGAGGGAACCTTCAGATCTGTGTTACGGTCAAAAGCACTTAAAAGTACATACATTGGACTTTGTAGCGCCTTTATGTCGCGGGCATAAGATCTAAAATCGAACTGCAATATTTACTTTGATGTGTTAACTGTTTGTTCTGTGATTCATGCAGGCCTAGAATGCGACACGTGCGTAAATTTTATCGCGCTCATATGAAATGTCAAAATCAATGCATCAACTACTGATTGGCTGAAAACATGAGTGTACTATCACCCAATTAACTTAAGAGAAACTTTTGTCGTCTCATGCGAAAAATTTGACGTATTGCGCATGCTTGGCCCGATGGTCTTCTTCTCTTCCAAGGATTCCCCCTAAGAGGTAATACCTTAGCGAACCGTATCGCCTTACCTGAGGGAAGGTGACGTCACGTTTGGGACTCCTCTGCTATCAAAAGGGCACCTCTGGGGATCCGTGACAAAATACCACGTGGTCCGAGGAAAGGATCGCTCTCCCCCTCGCTCGGAGTTAATGTAAATGTCTAATTCAATATTAAATATTAGAGTAGAAATATATCGAAAGAAACAAAGAAATAAACATTTATTACTTAAAGACATCATAACACAGCCATACGAGTGAACATACCAATAACAATAAAGGAATGGACACAAAAACAGAAAATAACAGAAAACATATTAAAAGGAAAATGAAAAGTGAGCGTTCTCCTCGTCAACCAGGCGATGCAGACAATGGCAAGTCGCGATGTCTACAATAAAAGGGCCTTACTCAGCATAAGTCCTAGCTTTTTGTTCTAAGTTTATTAGAGGTCCGTCATTAACAACATAAACACACGCCCATGCGAACACACGGACAATATCACTTTATATGGAAGATTGGTCTCTACGACACAGGATTTTTTTTTTGTATTTTATAGTAGCCCAGTATATCGGCTCCTCCCAGCCTGATGGTAAGCAAGAGAGGAACCCACATCGCGATGACAACGGATTTGATATCGAAATATCCTACCTGTTAGCATCCCCATACTGGCCCGCAAGATGTTCCTTCACGCTCCTTTTGACGGAATCCATGTCAAAGGAAGGAGGAAACACATGAGCCGGCAACGAGTTCCACTTCTTTATTTAGTATTGACTCTATTTCGCCCGCCATTAAATACATAAGCACACGTGCACATAATGATACAGCAGCACATTTAAAAATTATTTTATATCTAAAAGTAAGAGTTTAGATCCTTGATCTCTAAAAGTAATCAAAACGCAAAATAAAATCCGTAAACGTATAATAAGTGTAAAATTTTTCAAGAATAAAACATGGCTCTGACGCAGAATATCCACTTCTTAAAATAGCCACTGGCCGCAAAATGTCGTTTTCGCATTTTGTCCCTTTTTATTTCAAGCTAACTTTAATTAGCATTCATTTAGCAATAAGTTTTTCACACATTATGGTTGACTTGTGTACTTATTTGTATGCATTTATTTATTTCAACTGTATTGCACTAATTAATGTATAATTGGCGAACATAATCCCATAAGGCATTTTATAACCAATCTACCTTCAATCTGAGCAGAATATAATCAGTATTTTATTTTCTTATCTATATTCATGTTTTAAGTATATTTTAAATAGACGGCCAATAACCGTGGCCGCCAGTGTACAGTGGGACACATTAACCGCACAGGTCTGCGCGTAACAGATATCGCTTCCTGCGCGTTATGTCCGACTGTACACAAGTACACCCGCCCTTAAGGGCTCAGCTCCATTTAACACGATTCGAAACAATCGTATGTGTTATTTGTTATAAGTATTAATAAATATTAGACAAGATCAATTTTGATGAGAGGCGAGCGGGCCAGACTTTGGCGTCGCAACATCTCTGAGGGCCTGGGTTTGGTCCCCGGTCGGGTCAATATGGGAAATGAACTTTTCTATATTGATTCGGATCTGGGTGTTGTGGTACCGTCGTTGTTTCTGATTTCTGTAACACAAGTGCTTAAACTACATACCACAGGAGCGAAAGCAACTCCTATCTGTTTGTCTGTCCAATCAAACCACTGAACCGATTTTAATGACATTTGGTATAAGTATAGGTTGGACCTCTAATACGGACATAGGCTACTTTTTATTTTAAAAATGAGAAGGGATGAGTGTAATAACTACCTTGAAAGTTTATATGTGAAAATGTTAATTTTTTAAGTTAAAGATATGAATCTTAGCACAAATGAAGCTCGTCACTTGTATTAAAATAAAAACTACTTTTTGTTTCGAATATTTTTTTTCATTTATTTTGGCAACAAACAGTCATACATAATAAACAGTTGGTAGGTAAAAATAGATTACAATAGTAGACCTAATGGTACCTAAAATTAACATGCTGTTAAAACATATTTCTTTATATTAGAGTAGATAGGGCTAAAACCGACCATGAAAGTATAGTTCACGCGTACGAAGCAGTGGGCACAGCTATTAGATTTTATTATAATTGGTAGCCACACATATTATATACTAGAATAATACTTGAAAAAATCCGTTTCTGAGAGTAAGTAAAAAAATATTTCCGCCCAGAATAAAACGCTTTGAACGAAAACTGCCAACTTCAACAGTAAATCTTACCATTACACACCCACCGTACGGCTATCACAAGATCCTCAACTTCTGGGTTTAATAGTTTTCTCAATACACAAGTGTGTATATAGGGCGTCACACAAAAACGTGTGTGTGTGCGTCAAACGAAGTTAGGGGCCTTTCAGACCGGGGCGCGGCTATCTGTCGAGGAGAGGGATTGCAGACGAGCGGACGAAAAGACCGCAACTGTACAGTTGGGTACGCAAACGCAGTCGCGGGCACAGCTAATGTTGTACAGTAATTTATAAAACACTGGCTGTAGCCCGCGAGTTCGTTCGCGTAAAACCGACCACAAAAGTATATGGTCGGTTTAACCCCTATCTCTTATAATTAATTCGGAACAAAAAGTAGACCATAAGAGCCGGCCAACGATGTCATCGCTTCACCGTGGAAAATATTCCATCACGAACCAAAAAGTTCGGTAACTCTTATCTTTGCCGGACCATAAAGAAGTGGAACTCGTTGCCGGCTCATGTGTTTCCTTCTTCCTTTGACATGGATTCCTTCAAAAGGAGCATGAAGAAACATCTTGCGGGCCAGTATGGCGATGCTAACGGATAGGATATTTTCAAATCCGTTGTCATCGCGATGTGGGTTCCTCTCTTGCTTACCATCAGGCTGGGAGGAGCCAATATACTGCGCTACTATAAAAAAAAAAGTTCAATTTTTATCAGAGTTTAAAGCTATATTTGCGCCAAATTTCAAAGTTAATACATCATATTAACTTTCAAGGGCGGTATTACTTCTATCCCCTCTTTTTTTCAATGCCCTTACCAAAATTTCATCAAAATCGGTTCAGTGGTTTAGGCATAAAATCGGGATAAAGAAACGTTTTTTATATTGATCCGATATATTTTAATAATACATATAAATAAATATCGGACCAAGTCACATATATACTTGTAGATTCGATTCTGTGTTGACTAACTAAAGCACTTTAGTCACAGAATTCAGAAAAAACTACGGTACTACAACACCCAGACGCGAGAAGATTTAGAAAAGTTAATTTCACCGGTCCGGTCAATTTTTTAGGTACTAGCTGTGCCCGCGATTTCGTTTCGTATGGACTGGACTACATCCTTTCATGGTCGGTTTTACCCCTATTTTCCCTAGTATTCGAAACAAAAAGTAGTCTATATTTTATTCCAAGTTTCGAGCTATATTTGTTCTAAATTCATATCTCTAACTTAAAAAACAAACATTTACCCATATATACTTTCAAAGGTGGTATTACCCCCCTCCCCCTTATTTTGTAACAAAAGTAGCTTATGTCTGTTCTTCTACGTATCCCTATACCAAATTTCATCAAAATCGGTTAAGAGGTTTAAGCGGAACAGCGTAACAGACAGACAGAGTTAATTTCGCATTTGTTATATTAGTAGGGATTACCAACAGGTTAATACAAAGTCATCGCTTATCTTGTCATATTCCCTTGCAATCAAAGGCTAAAATTTGGAACGGATTTGTAGCCCTTTAGTTACAGACGCGATTAAAAACCGCCGCGTTTATTCCACGCTCGTCCACCACGCCCCTACTTTATGTCTAATACCGCACGTCTAGAGTCTAACTTAATAACACAGGGTTCCATTTGTGGACGTCTCAGATTGAATGTGGTACTTCGTCGAATTACACCAGGACTGACGGTTAATAGCTTCTGGGAAGAAAATGGTTTCTCTTGAGATATTTTTAGTTGCCATTTAAATTTCACGAATGTTTATCAAATCATGATCGTAGTTGAGTAACTTATGTTATTTGCGAGATAAGGTAAGACTTACTTAATCAATGCAATTAAAAATTATAAATTACATCTGTAATATTTAAGATCCGTATGTAAGTCACTGTTGTGCAATTTCTAACGGGATTGCATGGCAGTGGCTGTCTTGTGTGACATACTTAATTTATTATTTTTTTTTTATTAAACTGTTAAAATATATAATTTTATTAAAATGCGCAAATTAGCTATTCAATTTTATTTAATTGTATTCTATGTAATGTTTGTAATAACATAGGTTAAGAAAATATTGTCACTAACAAAATGGACTATGGTCTGAAATAAAGAAATTATTAGTTTTTTTTTTTCAAAGAATTTATCTTTCTCCGACCTTTAGAAAGGTGGGTGTATCTTCCTATGTCGCGGACCTCAGTCAAGCGTCATATTGTTCAATGTTGTAGATCCAGAGGGCAGAAATTTCCGGGTGATTCTGCAAGTGTTAAGTATGCTTTCTGGAGTAAGTATGTAATTTTTGAAGGGATTTCTAAAATTTCAAGACTCTTTTTTAAGCTGGATGGTATCACTCCAGTTGCGGAAATTACTATTGGAATTATGTGTACACTTTCTGCATGCTACTGAATTTTAAGTTGAACAGCTAATTCATGATATTTGGAGATTTTTTCGGATATGGTAGTTTGGAGGTTGTGTGTAGGTATGGCTATATGTTATTATTATTAAGAAACATCTTTTGCCCGGCTACAATATTTTACGAATGTGTCAAAAATGACAATCCGCTTTCTTCCGAAAGACTGCGAGTGTGGAACGGTCTTTGCTTACGCCTTGTATAATTAATTACTATACGTAACTAAACTGACCGTTTTTCAAATGTTGAGCATAATATAATGTAAATGACGCTACTTCGTGTTCGTAACCTTTAACTTACAGAGAACTTCAATATATTTTTTTGCCTTTTAGATTTATTCCCTAAATTTTGTTTTATACACCAATAGCAATAACTTATAACAAAATATATATTTTTAATATCTATCTGGCGAAATACTTGGAACTATTATTTTTTATAAGGGACGCTTTAATAAATACTTTCTTCTACCAAAAATGTTGTCATATTTTTTTTTTTTATTGCACTTCAAGATTGACCTCATCCCACCTGATGTTAAGTGGTAATGAGGTCCTAGCTTAAGGGCGACAAGTACAGCATAATAAATCTGTTACTGGACTTGTCGCCCTCACCTTGAAGGCTTGACCCCTGCTACTGATGTAGCACCCCCAAGAGCTCTGGAAACCTTACTCACACGCAGGAACACAACAACACAGAAGTGATTGTTATTTGGCTGCGATCTTCTGTAAGGCGGAGGTATTTCACCAGTCGGGCTGCTCCAGTTCGAGCGATAAATCGCTATGCCCTACCTCTCTTATTCATATAAAACCGCAAAATGAACATGAAAGTATTAAGTACTCGCTGTTGAAAGCGACTTTGTACTTTGATATTTGAAGTATCTTATGTGTTTAAAAATGGATGGGAAACTGGATTAACATCTAACCAATGTGTTGCGTAAAAATGGAACAAATATACATAGATAGATAAACCCCCCATAAAAAATACGTCTTGAATTAATTTATCAATTACTATTTCACATCAAACTCTATTCAAACATGACGCCATTAAAACTTGAAGACAACAGAAGCACCGAAGCAAGTCTTGCCAGACGGCAATAAAGATTCCATATGTACATACTTTTACCTATAAAACGTCTCGGTATATTTCTTACCCTATCTTGCTCAGTGAAAAACTATTATATGTCCTGTCGGATAATAATAAAGTTTTACAGGGCCGTAAACGTGTCACGTGCCTGCCACAGTGGAAAAATAGCAGTGAATGTGAAAAGTGAGGAATTTTAAGAAACAAAAAGTCTAAACTTCTATTTACGAGAATAATAATAATAAGTTTAATTTACGACGACGCAGCCTACTACGTTTGATCTTCGGCCCCGTGGGGTATCTAATGGATAACTCTTTAGAAGTATTCATTTGGGGTATCTAATGGATAACTCTTTAAAAGTATTCATTTATTTATTTAAAAGTTTTATTGCACAATAAGAAGTGCGAAAGGCGGACTTAATGCTAGGAGCATTCTTTACAAGTCCACCATTATATTGATATTAAGGTTGCTAATATAATTTTCCTTCTAAACGCACTGATTCACAGTCCTTGCAGCAGCCACAACAGTTAAACAATGGTCATGAATCAAATATGATTCATGGGACAGGGATCATGTTCATAGTATGCGTGAAAGACATCTTCAATGTCGTAAAATGTGTCGCCCCCACTGTAACTTTTAAAATAAGAGAATGATAAAACTAAAAAAATATTTAATGTTCATTTACCATTCAATTTTTCAACTAAAATTAAGTTGAACAAGATGTAGTTAATTTTTATTACGTCGTAAATCGTAAACCGCAATTCCGCAATTCGCTTTTCATTCAATCGACTCAAATAAAAATTAAAGAAAAAAACATTTAATTTTGGATTTTTGCTCCGTATTCTAGTCAGTGGTACAATTGTTAATGGTTTCGCGCGCGATACCGACTCGCACTTGGTCGGTTTTTATAAACATAATCAATTTCACAGAGACATGACATACACTTCCCAAATCTTTTTTTATGGTGCACTTCAAAATTGACCTCATCTACCTGATATTGTTTGTTGCGAATTTTTTTTCTGACGTATGAAGCCGCGTTGTGAGTCAGCCCTCTGAATCTAAAGCTTTTATGAAACGTCTTTACTGTCGCTTACTGCACTGTGGCATCGGAAATTCCTTGCCTGCGCCGCCAAGATGTCTTGATCTGAGTCGCGAATTTCCAATCCAGCCTAGATGGGGCTAGAATTTGAATTTTGAAGCCTATTTGTTATTATCGAATCACTAGCTTTTGCCGACAACTGTATTCGAGTTATACCGGGATAAAAAGTGCCATATATCTTAATATGGTAAATAATTAATAAATATTGGACAACATCACATACATTGCTCTGATTCTGTGGTAAGTAGCTAAAGCACTTGTGTTACAGAAATCAGAAACAACGACGGTACCACAACACCCAGACCCGAGGCAATATAGAAAAGTTCGTTTCCCATATTGACCCGACTTTATATACTTACTCGACCCCCAGGTCGAACCCGGGACCTCAGAGATGGTTTGACGCTAAAGTCCGGTCCGCTTGCCTCTCGGCTACGAAGGTCGCCATTTATAGTATCTCATTATATTTTATAGAAGCACAGTACCTATATTGAGTCCTCCCAGCCTGATGGTAAGCAAGAGAGGAACCCACATCGCGATGACAACGGATTTGATACCGAAATATCCTATCAAATGCAGGAGGAATTTCTACTTAGTTTTCTAAGTAAGATTGTTGCAGCTTCGCACTTAAAATTAAAATTTGGATTAAAATATGAACTACTTTTCGAAGGGGTAAAACCGACCAATAAAGTATTTATAAGGAAAATAACCTGTAGTCTACGCGAACGAAGTCGCGGGCACAGCTAGTTTATAATAAGTAGGTTACTATACCGTAGCGATAAAAAACTAATCGCATTACCGCATTAAATATCCATTACAGGGTACCGTGTAAACACGTAGCCGCATCACGTATGCAGCGCGCACACCCATCACTAAAGAGGCGCACAATTTACCTGCTCAGCCTCATCAGTGTAGCTCGTTGATATTCAGCTGAGTGCGCGCCCGGCCTCACTGAGACACTCTGATCGACTAATGCCCTGTTCCAATATTTGAAAACGGTCCGTTCCAATTACGGATAGTAATAAATTATACGAGGCGTAAGCTAAAACGACTGACGGACGACTGATGACAGCTGGTATGATATACTGGGCATTAATCGTCAACTGGCGAACGCAAAACGCGTGAGCGCTGCGATTTGGAACTTTTCGATTTTACCTACTTTTCTTGTCGTGACGACCATAGCCAAGAATACGGAGTCTTTTTTTATTTGTTGAAGCAAAAAATTGTTCACGATCATTTTTGTAAATTTAACTTAAGAGAGGAAAGGCATAGCGATTTATCGCTCGAACTGGAGCAGCTTGACTGGTGAAATACCTCCACCTTGCAGAAGATCGCAGCCAAATAACACTACTGTGTTGTTGTGTTCCTGCGTGTGAGCTCCTGGGGGGTGCTACATTAGTAGCAGGGGTTAGGCCTTCAAGGTAAGGGCGACAAGTCCAGTAACAGAGTTATTATGCTGTACTTGTCGCCCTTAAGCTACGACCTCATTGTCACTTAACATCAGGCGGGATGAGGTCAATCGTGATATTAAAAAAAAACTGACTGATATTAAAATATGAAATTCAATATGGACAACATCACAAACATTGCTCTGATTCTGTGGTAAGTAGGTTAAGCACTTGTGTTACAGAAATTAGAAACAACGACGGTACCACAACACCCAGACCCGAGACAACATAGAAAAGTTCGTTACCCATATTGACCCGACCGGGGATCGAACCCGAGACCTCAGAGGTGGTGTGGCACTAAAGCCCGGTAATTGGCACTTCACCATCCTATATGTTCTCCAATCGTACACATTCCCTATTGAAGGGCATTAAGACTCCCGGTGAGACAGTCCCTAACTAGGTTACTGGGTTGCCATAAACCCTTCATTAACACCTTGTTGTTCTCCAATCAGTGTTGTTCATAACAAACACACTTCTCCCGACTTCAGACCGGTCAAGCGTGAGTCTGACATAGGCAAAGGAATCACAGAATTGATATGCACTTCTTTTTTTTATAGTAGCGCAGTATATTGTCTCCTCCCAGCCTGATGGTAAGCAAGAAAGGAACCCACATCGCGATGACAACGGATTTGACACCGTAATATCCTATCCGTTAATATCGCCATACTGGCACGCAAGATGTTTCTTCACGCTCCTTTTGAAGGAATCCATGTCAAAGGAAGGAGGAAACACATGAGCCGGCAACGAGTTCCACTTCTTAATGGTCCGGCAAAGATAGGAGTAGGTAATAAGGTTGGATTCTATGGGGGGTAAGGGACGGAATAACATGGTTTTTCCGAATTAATGGCTGGTAATTATTATATTTAGTTTAATGTGTATACATTGAGTGTTGGCTTGTTCAATAAGAAGAATAAAAACAAATTTATTTAAATACAAGCTGGCTTTCGTAGAAAAGAAATATTTGTCACTTACCTAATGATTATAATTTACTTAAAAGTTGTCTTTTGAAAAAAGGATACTACAGAGTAGAAGACTATATTAATGACAAAGAAGTGTGGACCACTAACTAGTCTGTTCGCCTTCACATGAAAATTTCACCAATTCTATTCTTAGTAGAAATATGTATATTTCTTTACATTGATAAATACTTGCAAGTTGGCAATATTTTTATTAAGCACGTTGCGCATTAGGACCTCTGTTTGTTTATTTCTTAGTCCTAAATGTTTCTATTCCTTTGAATCAATTAATCATTTTATTACATTGTATGTCTGTAGTAGCGCACAACTAGTTTTATATTTATAATATGAACGACAGAGTTTCTCGCCGGGATCTTCTCTGTAAGTTATAGGTTCCGAACCGGAGGTAGCGTCATTTGCATTATATAGACGTTTCATAAATATTACTGTTGTAATTTACATGAACAAAAGAATATTGAATTTGAATTATTTCAGTTGCAGCTATCATTATCAACTGCATACAAACTAGCCAAGCACAATCAAACTAAAACATACCCAACATTTCAGAGAAAGCCACAAAAAACAAACATAACTTGAATTATGACGTAAGTTTCAACAAAACCCTGAACATGGCCGGTCATTACAGCGAGCAAATAGTGGGGAAATAATATGTTTGTCGTCAACATGGCGGGGTCCACTCATTATCAGTGGACATGACAAGACGTGTTGTAAAAGCTCATTGTTTGCTATAATAACGTTATTGATAACGTGGTCTTGTTCAAACTAGCTGTCGCTGGGACTTCGTTCGCTTGGAATACAGGTTTATATAGAAGAAGGTTATATATAAAAAAATAACTAATTAGATGTATGATTTGTTGTAATACATTGAAAATTTGCCGCCTTTCTAACTTGTCAAAATATACGATGTATTTATAGGGCAACACTAGCTTCAACTCCGTTCGCGCTTTTTGTCGATGTACATGTTGTAAAAGTGTTATTAAAATAAAACTTTGTTTAAATAGTAATTCCGTTTTTAATTACAACATGATTATCTAATTATGTTATATTTTTTGTAATATGTAATTTATGATATCGCACCTCTAGATCTAAACAGAGTCAACTCAAAACAGTACTTTTTTAATGAGAGGCCAGAAACCATTTGCCATGTCCCTGAGTACCGTAGGAATTTCCTGAATAGATTAATGGTGTACTAATGAACCTAAAAAATAAATGTTATTAAAATTTTTTGGTCGATAGCTACTGATTTAAGAAATTCAATAGTGTGCATAACTCAAAAACTGCAATTTTAGTCCCCTTTAGTGTGCGATATTAAAAAGGTAAAAATAAAAAGCTGGAACATTAGCTAAAGAAATAGTCGGTCCTTCGAGGCCCCTTGAGAGTGGGGGCCCTGGACACAGGCCCCTTGGCCCGTATGGTGAAGACGGTGATGCCTCAAACGTTCACAAAGTCCGCAGTACCCAAGTTATATTAATCTGTAACAAGTCTCATTCTGTGGTCGGTCATTCTTCGCGTGTTCCGCTTGTTAATTTGTTTCCGGCGATCGATACGGTGCACGCTCTACGCGTGTCCACGGCTCGGCACGACACGACACGGCACGACAATTTTAGATTTATATAAGGACAAAAAAAACTTTTGTCTGTAATCTCGTTTGCGTCATTTCTAAATAAACAGAATCGTATGTTAATTTTGAATTTTATCTTTTTTTCTACCAAATTCATTCAAGCACGGTTACAATTTTTGAAAAACGATCGGTTCTAATTACCTATAGTAATAAATCATATGCGGCGTAAGCTAAAAATAACTGAACGAGGACTGATGACACCTGATATGGAAAGTAACGAATCGTAGTCGGTTGTAGAAAAACGGAAAGTCATTTTTGACACATTACGAATCGTAATTTATTGGATCGGGCATTAGTAGTTTCTACGCGAAAGAGTATCAAACATACAAAATCAAATCAAAATTTCAAACATTTCTGTATTTAAATAAGTTACATATAACACTACTGAATCGTCATCGAATAAAATACAATGAAAATAATATGAAATGATTCTACTGCTGAATCGAAACGTATATGTACCGAGAAGACACCTGTTTCACACTCAGTATAATAGTTACATTATCTAACTTATGTATATTATGTGTCTGTAGACCACTGTAGATCAAGATAGTTGATGTCATAATGATTTATTATTTTATAACAACAGAGGTCGCTATCCCCTTTTCCATCGCGGTGATGAGATTTTCCGCCGTTTGTTCATATGTCTCGCCTGACAGTAAATAAAAAAAAAGAATAAATAAGCTCTTCAACAAGTAAATATGTCAGTGTTTAATTTACTCCGAAACCTTTAATATCCTGAGGGTGCACAAGAGTCGTTTCTTGTTCACCAAGTCATTAGTTTTATTTTGATGAGTGAAGTAAGGTTAAGTAATTTTTGAGAGGTAAGCTGGAGCAGAATAATTTTAATAAAAAAGGAGTCTTCTCGCATGTACTTGCGAGGTAGACACTCGTCAGTTGACGAATAAGTATTCAATGGAAACAGATCCAAGTCGCGTGCGTTCCGCCCTTAGCCCGGCCCGTAAATAGTCGCACAGTACTCTGTTAGATCTTTCGATGTGAGTCTGTGGTCTTTACTTCTGCAGCAGTATTATCACTACATAGTATAAAACAAAGTCGCTTTTTCTGTCCCTATATCCCTTTGTACGCTTAAATCTTTAAAACTACGCAATGGACTTTGATGCGGTTTTTTTAATAGATAGACCGCCTAAATTGTACTGTAATCAATCTGTAAAACCTATTTCTGTAAAGTTTGGGGCAATAAAGTATATCTATCTATCTATCTAGATAGAGTGATTCAAGACGATGGTTTTTATTTGCAATAAATAATAGAAAATCCAATATTTCTAAGTATATATGTCGCAGTGATCTGGTTTAATCAGCTATTTGATTGGGTCACTAGCGCGTTCATTGAATGACGACGTTTAATTGAATGACTAAAGGACAATTCGTCAAGTTGTTTAATATAACGTTCAACTTCTTGACTGAACGTCATTTAGCATAGTCGTTGAATGGGATATAGCTGACATGATATAACACACCTTAATAATAATTTTTATTATATTTTAATAATTTTAAGTCTTAAGACACTAAAAAAATATTACGAATAAGTCACTTTAAATCTCAATTTCACTCAAAAAAATATCAACACAGTGCTATTTGATTATATCTGTACCAGTAGTTTGACGCCATCTTTGTTTTGATGAGCACTAACGCCGCCGTGGAAAAAAAATAAACTAAATTACAATCACCTGACTGATTTTACGTCCGCTATGTTCAAAGGGCTATGTTACAATCCGCTAACTCGTTGGACGTTGAGTGAAGCTTGTTCATTCAACGTTCGGCCTAGTCATTCAATTAAACGTCGTCATTTAATAAACGCGCTAGTGATCCAATCAAATAGCTGATTCAACCAGATGACTGCGACATATACATTACACCCGTGCGAAGCCGGGGTGGCTATTTGGTATATACCAGGAATAAATATAAATATTGGATATCACACACATTGCTCTGATTTCGTGGTAAGTAGCTAAAGCACTTGTGTTACAGATATCAGAAACAACGACGGTACCACAACGTTCGTTTCCCATTGTGACCTAATCTTCATTTTCCTATACGTAAAGTCCGAATTGCACTCTAATTTGTCTGTAAACCCAATTTCTTCCATTGTTTTGTGCAATTAGGTATATCAACCTATTTTAATAACAAGAACTTTACCTACTTTAGGGAGCACCTAAGTCTACTATCAAAAGATACCACAATTATTTTTTTTTGCTATTTCACACATTAAATTAAACATTTTTCCTTTAGAAATGGTTGATGGTGGTAGAATAACGTCGTACAAAAAAGACTAAATAAAATATATGTGGATTCTGGATAAGGTACGTTGCTAAGCAACTTTTATTAATGATGAAGTAAGTTGACAGACGTTGATTGTAGTTCTTAATATTTAAAATATCTAAATGGTGTTTACATGGATAAAAAACCATGTAGGTTTAACAGAAATAGATAAGGTCCTACCCTGAAATCTTTCCATTACTTTAAAAAGACCACCGACATCTAACTTAACGTCTACTCTTTGCTATTTGTGCAAGACACTTGATCACAATAGTAACATTATAAATCATCTCGACAACGACATATTCATACGAAACAATTTTACGAACATCCCTAAGATATACAACCTTGGCGGGTCATTTAAAATGTATGTGGGAGTAGTTTTGTTTTCTAGCCAGGATGAAAAAAGAGGCATAGTTAGGGATGCCACCTAACTGTTGTTCACAACATCATAGTTTGAACTGACGTTAAAAACAGCTGTTTTTTCGCTACTCAACAGATGCAGGGCATAGCGATTTATCGCTTGAACTGGAGCAGACCGACTGGTATAATACCTCCACCTTACAGAAGACCGCAGCCAAGTAACAATCACTTCGGTGTTATTGTGTTCATGCGTGTAAGTAACGTTTTCAGCTCCTGGGGTGCTACATTTGTAACAGGGGTCAAGCCTTCAAGGTAAGGGCGACAAGTCCAGTAACAGCTTCATATACTGAATTTGTCGCCCTTAAGCTAGGGCCTCATTACCACTTAACATTAAGTGGGATGAGGTCAATCTTGAAATGCAATATAAAAAATAAAACTTTTTCGTTATTTCGAGATAATATAATATATAGTAGGTATGTCTTTTTATTATGTATTTGAAATCTATACTGTGGAGTGACGAACTTACACCCGGGTATGAAAATATCCTTACAAATTTTATTATTAATAGGATACCGTTTATACCTTCAAAATGCTCAATTATTATAACCTTATTTTTAGATAATAATGCGATACCGGATTACTGTTTTGTGTAATGCTTAGTAAAAGCGGGGAAATCCCACACACGCGGGGGAGTCCCCCTTTAAGGCGTAGGCTCTTATTCTAAATTTATACTGACTTATTAAGTATCGGGAACTTGCCTGTGAAAAAATGAAACAGGGATTAATAAAATACATTTAGAGTAGCCATTTTGTTTTAAGTATTTTTCAGCTTAGAAGATTTCGAAGTTTATTTTAGCATGATAATTAAAATTAAGTTCCATAGCTTTCGTCACAATTTTTTGGGCCGTAATGTTGCGCATTTTACACAATGTTTATTTAATAAACAGTACACATTTATTTATAAACACATATTTTAGTTATATTTTTTGTTTTTGATAACATTACTGTAAACACAATTTCTCTAAATGTTTAGTGCAAAGCATAATCCCTACTAATATTATAAATGTGAAAGTAACTCTGTCTGTCTGTGTGTCTGTTACGCTTTCCTGCTTAAACCTCTCAACCGATTTTGATGAAATTTGGTATAGGTATACGTTGAATCTCAAGAACGGACATAGGCTACTTTTTATTAGAAAATAAGGGGGTAGGGGGGGTAATACCACCTTTGGAAGTTTATATGGAAAAATGTTTATTTTTGAAGTTAGAGATATGAAATTTGGCACAAATATAGCTCGAAACTTGGAATAAAATATATACTACTTTTTGTTTCGAATACTAGGGAAAATAGGGGTAAAACCGACCATGAAAGGATGTAGTCCAGTCCATACGAAACGAAATCGCGGGCACAGCTAGTACCTAAAAAATTGACCGGACCGGTGAAATTAACTTTTCTAAATCTTCTCGCGTTTGGGTGTTGTAGTACCGTAGTTTTTTCTGAATTCTGTGACTAAAGTGCTTTAGTTAGTCAACACAGAATCGAATCTACAAGTATATATGTGACTTGGCCCGATATTTATTTATATGTATTATTAAAATATATCGGATCAATATAAAAAACGTTTCTTTATCCCGATTGGATTAAAATATATACTACTTTTTGTTTCGAATATTAGGGGAGAAAGGGGTAAAACCGACCATAATAGGATGTAGGTCACGAACGAAGTTGCGGGCACAGCTAGTGATTATATAAATAATTAAAATACATTTAGGACGACATCATATAGATTGCTGATTCTGTGTTCAGTAACTAAAGCACTTGTGTTACAGAAATCAGGAACGACTATACCACATTACAAGACACAATATTGAAAAGTACGTTTTCCGACCGGTGATAGAACCCGGGACCATTAATTCCTTCTTCACACTACACAGTGTATCGAATAGCAGTACAAACTAGCTTGTTTGTCTCATTGAGCAGCGGAATCTAACGCAAACTGCCAGCCAATATGGCAGTAGGCTGCGCCGGAAGCGATGACGTCACGGCGCAGTTATTTCCGGTCGCCATTATCCAATTGCGCGGGAAATGTGACAGTAGGCGGGACTTATTGGCGAAGTGGAATCGATTGTTGATATCGATGAAAAAGTTTTAATCAAGTGTTGTCAGAAATAAAATTTGTTTTCTTTGCTCACATAAATATGACTAGCGGCCCGCGCGGCTTCGCTTGAGTACTGTTCCCGTTTTTTCCACATTTCCCACAGATTCTTCGCAGCGTTCTTTTTGGTCGCAGCGTGTCGAATATAGCCTAAAGCCTTCCTCGATAAATGGACTATACAACACGAAAATACTTTTTCAATTAGAACCAGTAGTTACTGAGATCAGGGCGTTCAAACAAACCAACTCTTCTTCGTTTTAATCGCGATCGGTGGTAAGGAAGGGGTCCAAGCGTAGCTGGGATCCGAAGGCAAGTGGTTGCGCCGGCGGGGCGCGGTCTGCCGACCCATCGCATTGACGTCATGCCCGCCTCCCGCACGTCTCCTCCCGTGCGTCAAGGACCGCTCATGGACAACTTTATGATATTTGTTTTCCGTTTCATCGTATGTCCAATTTAGTACCAGCTTAGTCACCAAGTCCTCAGTCTGGAGAACCCGTTCACATTTTAATTCAAGAACTGATGACATTTTTTGTATATATAGGGGAAAAGAAACCAACTTAATCTATGTGAGAAGATGGTCTTTGCGGCCTTGCATGGGAGTCTGAACACACGCTTTTCTAGTAACACGCTGTAACTGTTATATATTTTGATTAGGTGAAAAATGCAAGAATTCGTGTCCATTCGTGCCCATATAAATGCGCCAGACACCCACAGTACCACACCCATCACCTGGTCTCAAACTAAGGTTTCCCCTTGTACTATGAGCACCAGACGACGGATACTAACTGGGGGCGTCATCCCAGACACAAGTCAATTTACAAAAATTCGTTTTCCAAATTAACCTGAACGGAATTCGAACACGGGCCCGTGCTTTAGCCTTAGCCATTGCGCCACCGAAATCGTCAATATTTTTGGATAATCTATCAGACGTATCAAAAACCAATTCTAGTATAGATATTCAGATTTTTTTAAATACGATTGCAATCGACAAAAGTATCGACACAAATCACAGCTATAAACATCACTAGCGGCCCGTTTGAAGCACATATGTTACAGGAACTCATTTAGCACGAGAGATGACCTATAAATAGTACAAATGAAGGAAATTAATTCCCTTTTCGTTCTGTTAATGGCTTGACAAGGAATTGTTAATTAAATACTGGAATACGCTCTGAATTGTACGATTTCATATAATTGTCATAAACACATATGTGTGTGTTTGTTTGATAGAGTTATTGACATAAGGGCCAATTTTTCAAATAAATAAAGACGTGTCTGTTTGTAATATTGAAATAACCATTTACTACATGCTTATATACCGTACTGGAGCAGCCCGACTGGTGAAATACCTCCACCTTAAAGAAGACCGCAGCCAAATAACAATCACTTCTGTGTTGTTGTATTCCTGCGTGTGAGTAAGGTTTCCAGAGCTCCTGGGAGGTGCTACATTAGTAGCAGGGGTCAAGCTTACAAGGTAAGGGCGACAAGTCCAGTAACAGATTTATTATGCTGTTACTTGTCGCCTTTAGCTCATTACCACTTAACATCAAGTGGGATGTCAATCTTGAAGTGCAATATAAAATCAAATAAAAAAAAACATACCTGTAAATTGCTCAAAATCAAACCCGCACTATCGCCGTGCAAAAATTCAGCCACTACGCCATAACACACGCGCCGACACTCAATTACCTAGATCGAAGAATCAAATCATTCCACTTAATACTTATACCGTAACGAAATTGCGAAATAACATCCAATTGGGACCCCTACGGAACCCTCTGGCAAATTAAAATTCGGCACCCCAAACGCTAAGTGGATACAGACGGTGCAGAAGCGAATAGGCAGAAACAAGAGACTATCAGGCCTAGCATGCGTCACGCGACTAAATTTTATCGCGCTCTTAACAAACTTCAAAATCTATTGAACCTGTTCGCCAGGTGCTGACTGGCTTGCTGTGGTAGTTATGGCTGAGCCGAGTTTCCCGTAGCACCACCATTAACGGCGATGAGGTTCAATCGGGGGGTTTTAGTGGGTAGTCCTGCCCTTCTCAGGGCGGGGAGTCCCACACACGCCGTCACTTCCCTCGGGTGATGGTACGGTACATCAATGTATTTCCCCTCGTTATAAAAAAAAAAAGGTGCTGATTGGCTGAAAATACGAGTGCGGTGTGCTATTAACCAATCAACAGTATCGAAACTTTTGTCGTCTCATTCGATAAATTTTACGTATTGGGCATGCTAAGCCTATTAGTGATATATCAACACACAGCTCAAACCACTGGACGGATCGGGCTAAAATTTGGCGTGCAGGTAGATGTTATGACGTAGGCATTCGTTAAGAAAGGATTTTGATCAACTGTATACTGTTCGTCAAATTTAAAGCGATCGGACTAAGACTTTGCTACTCTGACGTAGGCATCTCCTCAGAAAGGATTTTGATAAATTCCACTTCTTAGGGGATAAAAGTGTGTATAAATCTTCTTAGATTTTCGAGTGATTAAACTGAAATTTAATATTGGAGCAACTATGATAAAGACGTTCGCTTAAATAGGATTTTGATAAATTCAACTCCCGTGGGGATAAAATAATGGATGATGGAGCATGTAAATGTCAAATCTTTGACGAGCTCCGTAGCAGAGAGGCGAGCGGGCGGGACTTTGAGGTCCATCTCCGAGGTCCCGGGTTCGATCCCCGGTCGGTTCAGTATGGGAAACGAACTTTTCTATATTGTCTCGGGTCTAGGTGTTGTGGTACCGTCGTTTTTTCTGATTTCTGTAACACAAGTGCTTCTTAAGCTACTTACACAAAATCAGTGGAATGTATGTGATGTTGTCCAATATTTCTTTGTATTTGTTTTTATATTACTCTTCAAGATTGACCTCATCCCACCTGATGTTAAGTGGTAATGAGGTCCTAGCTTTAGGGCGACAACTGGACTTGTCGCCCTTACGTTGAAGACTTGACCCCTGCTACTAATATAGAATCCCCCAGGAGCTCTGGAAACCTTACACGCAGGGACACAACAACACAGAAGTGATTGTTATTTGGCTGCGGTCTTCTGTAAATAAATAAATCTTTGTTTCTTTTTGCAGTCATCCTCCATATTTGAAGATAACAAGCACTCCTTTCAACAAGTAGGCATCAACTAAAGATTCGTACCAACCCTCTGTAACTGCTTACTCATTTCTAGCCAAATTAAAAAGCAGCCCCACCTTAGGTTCCTTTAAAGCGAGCTCGGATTAAGGTCAGAGCATTCGACCCTGGACGGGCCCGGGGCGATTGGAAATGGCAATCGCAAGAGATTTAAAAATGTATTTTTTTTTGTTTCGTAAAACATCGGAGTGTTACGAGATTTTTCGTTTTTAATTAGCGCAATTAGCGATCTTGGGCGTTGGGGATAAGCTTTTATTATGAGTTTTTAACTCCCGACGCAAAAACGATGGGGTGTTATAAGTTTGACGTGTCTGTGTGTGTATCTGTCTATGGCATCGCAGCTCCCGAACAAATGAACCGATTATGATTTTGATTTTTTTGTTTGAAAGATGAATACGTCGGGAGTGTTCTTAGCTGTTTGGATTGCATGTCTAATTATGGTTTGCATGTCTTAACACAACTCCCACAATATGGGTATCATTTAAAAGGGCTTAACTCGCAGAATATATTCATAATAACAAATTTCAAATCCAAGATGGCCGCCACCAGAAAATGACGGATTCCTACATTCTTTTGTAACAGCTCCCTATTTACATATAGGTATCAATAAAAAGGGCTTTTTTCACACTTTTTTATGTCAGGGTTTTCTTTTAATTTTCAATTTAACATATATTTTAAGAGAGGCAGGGCATAGCGATTTATCGCTCAAACTAGAGTAGCCAAACTGGTGAAATACCTCCACCTTACAGAAGACCGCAGCCAAATGACAATCGCTACGGTGTTGTTCTGTTCCTACGTGAGAATAAGGTTTCCAGAGCTCTTAGGGGGTGCTACATTAGTAGCAGCGGTCAAGCCTTCAAGGTAAGGGCGGCAAGTCCAGTAACGGCTTTATTATGCTGTACTTGTAGTTTGTATTTATGTTGCACGGCCGTACCCATTTCTCGCCATCTACTATTTCCTCTACCTTAAGGTTGTCTGGAAGAGATCGCTTTCTAGCGATAAGACCGCCTAAATTGTACTATAATTTTTCTGTAAAACCTATTTCTGTAAAGATTTTGTGCAATAAAGTATATCTATCTATCTATCTACTTATCGCCCTTAAGTTAGGACCTCATTTCCACTTAACATCAGGTGGGATGAGGTCAATCTTGCAGTGTAATATAAAAAAGAAAGAAAAAATATTTTAGATAGATAGATACACTTTATTGCACAGAAAAATTTACAGAAATTGGTTTTACAGACATAATTAAGTACAATTTAGGCGGTCTTATTGCTAGGAAGCAATCTCTTCCGGACAACCTCTAGGTAGAGGAAATAGTAGATATCGAGAAACGGGTGCGGCCGTGCACAATATTTATTGAGAAAATATTAACAGGAAATATAAATATCATAATATGATTTATCCAAAAAAAATACATAAAAAAATCATAACACAAATAAATAAAAAATACATACATAAATATATACAAATCCATAAAGTATTTACGGTTTTAACAAACATATAGAATAAACATATGAAATCAGATTAAATACCAACAAATGCTAAGCTTTATTTAAACACTTCGATTAAGAAGTTCGCGTTTAGTTAAGAGAATTATTCTTACCGAACTGAAAACACATTTGTACCAAGCTTAGTACATAAACAACTAAGTATAAATAATTCAGTAAACAAGAGCTTATTTGAATTAGCAATAGCTCGATAGACGGGCCGGGTCACGTCAATCGGAACACGACGTCGACGTCGAAATAGGTCGAACGTTTGGTATTGAAGGGAGACCGCGCTGCGTATAATGTTTTTTCATTTCGGGATCATGGTTTGTTTCGTTTTTTGTACCTAATGCTAAAACATTGACGGGATGTTAAATTCGTAAGAGAGTAAAGTAGTGTCCGACCGAAAGTTCGGTTTCGGTTTCACGCGGAAAACCAGTTACGGTCAAACTCTATAAAATAGTCCCTAATTCTAGTACATATTTTATTTTTAATTTTTTTGAGAGGTAGAGCATAGCGATTTATTGCTCGAACTGGAGCAGCCCGACTGGTGAAATACCTCGCCCTTTCAGAAAACCGCAGCCAAATAACAATCACTTCTGTGTAGTTGTGTTCCTTCCTACGTGTGAGTAATGTTTACAGAGCTCCTCAGTGCAGGGGTCAAGCCTTCAAGGCGAAAAGTCCTGAAACAGCTTTATTATGCTGTACTTATCGCTCTTAAGAAAGGACGTCATTACCACTAACAACAGGTATGATGAGGCCAATCTCGAAGTGCAATATAAAAAATATAAAAAAGCTTGTAAAGATGATAAGATGTTTCCGGTCACATAGTGTTCTATTAATCTAAGTGTCAAATGCAAGACATTGCCGCGAGTGCGGATACTTTTAGAATTTATTAGGACTAGATTTTTTCATATGACTGCATTTGTAAGGGTTGGCAAAAGTTAACAAAACTAGCTGAGACATTAAAATTTTTAAATATAATATTTTTTTGCAGCTCCACATACTAAATTAATCTACACTAATATTATAAAGAGGAAAGATTTGTACCTATTTTTGTATGTTTGTAATGAATAGGCTCAAAAAGTACTGGGCCGATTAAAAAAATTATTTCACCAATAGAATGCTACATTCTTCCAATTTGACATAGGCTACAAAATTAGGAATCCTTGGTAAAATTTGAAAAATAAATTTCAACAGAAAAGCAGAAAAAATTATCTAAGGCGAAACGAAGTTCGCCAGGACCGCTAGTATGAAAATGAAAAGAAAAGGCTGAAAGGGTAGCAGTATTGACATTTGTAATAAATAAACATCATGGACAATTTTTAACGCCAAAGTGATCTCATCTTCAACTTCCATTAAACGAGATTGAAGTCACACATAAACCTTATTGTATAAAAAACTAAAGAACCTTTTACAAAAATTGCGTTCAAGTTTAATTATCAAACGTGACAAGGTTGTCTGCTCGCCTTCACAATGTATTCATCAGTCATGTGTAGTCATATCTACGGTAAACAATAGGTATATTATGTACAAGACTGTCCACTTGCTCTGACAATAAACAGTCAGTTTGGCAAAGTCCTAAATGATGAAAAGACTAGGATAATAAGCTTCTGTACATATTATTTTTATTAAGAAATTGTTGTTGATTTTTTAATGTTTTACATTGGATCCCGAAATGAAAATGCATGTAAGCTAAACCTCCGGACAATTGCATAGATACTTTTGCATGTTTAATATTTAATCGTCAGAGCATAGTCTATATGAGAGAACCATTTTTTTAAATATGGCGGTACGAAGTTTGTCGGGACGGATAGTAACATGAATTTGTCAATTGCTGAACCAATTTATTTATCTTCTGAATTTATAGTTATGTAGATATTTGTTTTTATATATAAATTATCAATATTATGTAAATCTAAGTATCCCTTCATATTTTATATATTATATTCTAATTAATTTATATAGTATGTGTATTATTATCGTATATTTAAAAGATACCGTAATGTTATTTTTAATGCTTAATTTATTGTTGTTTAAAATGATTTCTTTTTTTTCTCCCCTGTTACCGCACCCATATACAAACTGTCTGTATGACCCAAGGGTTGACTGGTAGAGAATGCCCCTAGCATTAAGTCCACCTGTTGTACCTATTTGTGCAATAAAGTTTTGAAATAAATAACATTGGCACCCGTCCTGGTGCAACACTGTCACGTAAACAAAAATGTAGTTTTTCAGGAGACGCATTTAAAACTGACACCTCACAAAACAATGACATAAGAATGATGATGATGAATAAATCAACTTTTAACTTTACTTTTGATAAAAATTAATCACTTTATGTTGTAAAAAATAAATGTACTTTGTCTTTATTTAAGCTTTCCCTCTCAAAAGTGGCGTTGTGGCTCTAATGAAAAATTATAACCGTAGTTGTGTCGCAATGACACTCACGTCCTCATACTGAAACTACTCAAGTAATATTATTGCACCAAGTAAAAGGGTTCTTTAGGATCGTTTTCAGATATATAACTCATTTTTGTATGTTTGCAAAAGTGTTAGTGTCGCACCGAGGATGCGATTATTACGTTTTGCATTTTTGACAGCCCTGCAAACGCTCGCCGGAGTGAGCAAATCGAATCCCGACAGAGCACGTCAATCGAGAACTCTCTTCCGATTTGATAGTTACAATCGATTTACGAGTAGGAGCTACAAGTACTGTGGCTATTCGAAACTAATATAAATACTCGTATCAAAGAACATCACACCACATTTAGAGAGAGGTAGGGCATAGCGATTTATCGCTCGAACTGGAGCGCCCGACTGGTGAAATACCTCCACCTTACAGAAGACCGCAGCCAAATAACAATCACTTCTGTGTTGTTGTGTTCCTGTGTGTGAGTGAGGTTTACAGAGCTCCTGTGGGGTGCTACATTAGTAGCAGGGGTCAATCCTTCAAGGTAAGGGCGACAAGTCCAGTAATAGATTTATTATCCTGTACTTGTCGCTTTTAAGCTAGGACCTCATTACCACTTAACATCAGATGGGATGAGGTCAATCTTGAAGTGTACTATAAAAAAAAAACCTTTTTCACGAGTGTTTAATCGATTATGCTATGTGTACACTTTGGACCAATTCATATAGTTTTGTTATGATGAGTGATGAAACAATTAAGTACTCAAGTAAGTATTTACTTTCGAGAGGTAAGCTGGAGCAAACCGGTCCCCAAGGGTGGCAACTGTTCGTTCACAAGCATGACGTATGTGCCAGCCATCGGTTCGCTCAACCATATTGAAGGGAATAGAACGACCAGTCAGACAGCGCCACCACCGAATTACTACTTCAAAATAATTCGAAAGTACTACTTTCGAACTTAAATTACTATGAATTTAAATAGATAAATCTATCATAATAAACTATCTATTATATAAAAATGAATCGCAAAATATGTTGGTAAGCGCATAACTCAACAACGCCTGGACCAATTTGGCCAATATTTTTTTTTAAATATTTGTTGTAGTTCAAGGATGGTTCTTACGGCGAGAAAAAATCGAATAAGTGCCGGAAAAGCCCTAAAAACAGCCCTTTTCTTTTTCACATACAAACGTTTCCTAACTAAAATTTAGAGTCAAGCCACATTCCAAATCTTTTTGACAGGACGAAATCTGTCGGGTTCGCTAGTATTGGATAAAGATAAAAATCTATACTATTTATTAATTAAAAAAACTTTATTGCACAAATAGGTACAACAGGTGAACTTAATGCTAGGGGCATTCTCTACCAGTCAACCCTTGGGTCATGCAGATAGTTTGTATATGGGTGCGGTAATAGTGGAGAAGTGCGTTAGTAACTAATACTAAGATATATAATCTAGTACGATGATAAAAAATAAATCTTTATAAACAACAATAAATTAAGCATTAAAAATAATATTACGGTATCTAATAAATATACAATTATGCATACACATACAGGATGAAATTAATTAAAATATATCTATTTGAAATATGAAGGTACACTTATATATTACTTTCTTATGTATTATTGAAATTACTATTGAGAATTAAATCGATTTTTAGATTATTTAGGCCCATTTCCCCTATCGATTAACTAACCAACGTAGAATCGATTCCACGGCCACACTGGTTAGTTGACATTTGCACAACCAATTCCTAGCTTCAACATAAACACTAGTGCGCCCACAGCCGAGCCTGACCTAAAAATGGATCAGAGATCTCGAAATAGGCCACCGTTATTGGGTTACAGTATAATTCGCGTTTGAGTCTTGCTGTATACCTAAATTAACATCTACAGTACACATGTAACACTAGCTGTGCCTGCCACTTCGTTCGCGTGGACTACATCATTTTATGGTCGGTTTTACTCCTTTCTCCCCTAATATTCGAAACAAAAAGTAATCATAGTTCATATCTCTAACTTCAAAAATAAACATTTTTCCATATAAACTTCCAAAGGTGGTATTACCCCCCTCCCCCCTTATTTTCTAATAAAAAGTAGCCTATGTCCGTTCTTGAGATTCAACGTATACCTATACCAAATTTCATCAAAATCGGTTGAGAGGTTTAAGCAGGAAAGCGTAACAGACAGACAGACAGACAGACAGACAGAGTTACTTTCGCATTTATAATATTAGTAGGGAAGTAGGGATTCGACAAGAAGCAGAAAATTTTCATCACCCCTTGCGGTGTTAGAGTCGAACCAACGACCTTCACGTATCGCGCGTGCTGCTACGGAACGAAATATGAGTGGAAAATGTGGAACAAACGGGTATAGTAAGCGAGTGACGCCGCGTGTCGCTAGTAATATAAAAAGCCTTCCTTGATAAGAGAGGTAGGGCATAGCGACTTATCGCTCGAACTGGAGCAGCTCGACTGGTGAATACCTTCACCTTACAGAAGACCGCAGCAAAATAACAATAACTTCTGTGTTGTTGTGTTCCTGCGTGTAAGGTTTCCAGAGCTCCTGTGGAGTGCTACATTAGTAGCAGGGGTCAATCCTTCAAGGTAAGGGCGACAAGTCCAGTAATAGATTTATTATCCTGTACTTGTCGCTTTTAAACTAGGACCTTATTACCACTTAACATCAGGTGGGATGAGGTCAATCTTGAAGTGTACTATATAAAAAAATAATAATCAATAGTTCTTGATATTAGCGAATTCAAACAGACTCTTCAGCTTTAAAAAATTAGTGTACCTTATATTTAAATCGGACAAAACCTCAAGCTAAACGTATTCGAAATTATTTCAAACATAAAAAATGGGACCCCATGCAAACAAAACGAGTTAAATGATATCGGTTCGGTGGTTTCAAATAATTCCCACATTAAACCACCGACAATAGAGCGAGGGGAACATGGGGAAGCGAACTGGATCGAAAAAACCATATTGTTTTTACTTTGTTAAATAGTTATTAATAAAATGTGTTTCTTCACTTGCCAAATCAATAAAATAAATTCACAGGCACCTTTTTATTAATTTGGACGACAGACTAACTGAGCCACAAGTTGCCCCAACCCGTAGCTCACTTATTCTAAAATGATACTTAGCTTACGTTAAGTTAGTATTATTTCATGAAAAAAAAAATGCGGCAGGGGAGGCTGGGTGACCAGGCTTAACGTCCCGGACCACAGGGTTACTGAGCGCCCCATCGCGACAAGATGCAGTGCCTAGCAGGGGAATATGAAAAAAAAAAGTATTTTTTTCATATCATTTTATCAATCATAATAAAAAGGATTAAGAAAGAGACAAAACTAGTTTCAGGTTTCATTTTGAAAACACGTTATATATTGCAGGCATTGTCATATATAACTGATGCAAATAAAATGCACGTAACGAAATTAATATTTCAATCGGAGCCGCAGCCCGCACCGCCGCAGGGTGTCACAAATTGAACTGTCACCGTTGGCCCGCGGCGGGAGGACAAACAGTGTGTTTGTTCACGTATCGACGCTGTTTGGGGTCCCGGGGTTCTTTGGGAACGGTTCTGGAGTCAAGTCATGCTAGTAGATAAGAGCAACCTTTGAGGACTGTAGCTCTACTACCACAAACTAGACGAGCAAACGAAACTCGTTTTCGAAGATTAATCGGAAGTTCAGGATTTAAAACGAGGATTTTGGCTTCTATAAATAACTGGCGGCTCGCCGGAATCGCACGCATATTAGTTTGTTACAAATCCTTACTTCCTAACTAATAATATAAATCGGAAAGTGAGTTTGTTTGTTTGTTTGTTCCGCTTTCACGCCGTAACTACTGAACCGATTGCTTTGAAATTTTGCAGACGTAAAGTTAGAAGTCCGGATGAAATAATACGGTACTTTTTATGCCGGAAAAAATTATATTCCCAAGGGAAAACAAAAATATAGTTTGCTTGATGGATGGATTGGAGATGAGGTATACGATAGATGGCGCTAGATGATGGTAACGATGTGCTTTTTAAAATACGTAAGAAGTGGAATGATAGTTTACACTACTTAGTTCTTGAGGTGCGGGCGGCCACTACAAACAAAAACCATATGTTTTCTTCTAGTTCCTTTAACCCATTAAAACCAACATTATAACATTGTACATAAATATCACATTTTTGATCAAAGACATTTGCAAGAACACAATATGGATTACGGACTTAGCCCGGATAAGGATTGTTGATTAAAAACTAGATTGGTGCAGAGCACAAAATAATTACTTCGATATCAGTGTTGGCAGAGCGGGATGAAATTACTGATGTTCATTGAAGACATTAAAGGTGACTTTTGGAAAAAATGTTGATTGGTTGAGAATGCTATTAAGCATTAAGTCCGCCGTAAGCGGGAAAGCGTAACAAACAGACGGAGTTACTTTCGCATTTATAATATTAGTAGGGATTATCTTTTTGATGACCAGTCGAGAGGCGAGCGTGCCGGACTTTGGCATCGTGCCATCTGAGGTCCCGGGTTCGATCCCCGGTCGGGTCAATATGGGAAAAGAACTTTTCTATATTGTCTCGCCCAGACCAGGCGTTGTGGTACCGTCGTTGTTTCTGAATTCTGTAACACAAGTGCTTAAGCTACTTACCACAGGATTAGAGCAATGTATGTGATGTCCAAAATTTATTTATTTAACTCTGTCCCACTTAAACGTGACTCGAGTGATCATTTGATCTGGGTTGCTTTGTTGTTTGACTAATGACCTAATTGTTTTTGCATCAAAGTAAGTACAAAGTATAGTTTTTATATTATAGGACGGATACATTACATTACGTCCATGAATACATCTATTTGGGCCAGATAGTCTCCTTCGGCAACAGACAAGATAAAGAAATCGAACGTCGTATCGAAAATGCCTGGAAGAGCTACTGGTCCATGAAGGCGTTCATGAAGGGAAACCTTCCTATCTCCCTTAAACGCAAACTCATGGATGTTTGTGTCCTGCCCATTTTAACATACGGTTCCCAGACTTGGTCTTTGACTAAAAGTCAAAGGTTCAGACTCAAGGTTTGCCAAAGAGCCATGGAGCGGAGCATATTAGGTATAAAAAGGATCGATAAGATCAGCAATGCCATCATCCGCTCATCAACAGTCACGAGACGTGAGTGTGCAGATTTCTAAGCTCAAGTGGGAGTGGGCCGGACACGTGTGCCGAATGAAACCAGAGAGGTGGGCCAGGGTTGTTACCCAATGGACACCAGAAGACGGACGACGTCCAAGAGGAAGGCGGAAAATGCGTTGGCGTGACGACCTGGTCCGTTTTTCTCAAGGTTGGCAAGACTTGGCACCTGATAGAGAGCGCTGGAAGTGTATGGGGGAGGCCTTTGCCCAGCAGTGGGACAGTTTGTAGGCAAAGTAAAAAAAAAAAAAAAGGACAGATACAATGCTATACTTTTTGGAGTATAATATGGCTGCCTTCAGAAAAAATTTACATTATCACTTAGAAATAGAAATAGAAATAGAAATCATCTTTATTCATGTAAACTTTACAAAAGCACTTATGAATAGTCAGTACAAATAAAGTATTCTACCGCCGTGTTCGGAATGTTGATCATGTCGAGAAGAACCGGCAAGAAACTCGACACTTACTCTTTTCAATGTAACAATGTTCCCTTACGCTAGGTACTTAAATAAAATATACAAAGCTTATATAAAACATTTCCGAGAATTAAAGTTATTCTAGACCCATACATTTTTGTCATTTAAATAATCATCAATTTTGTAGTAGCCCTTTTTTATTGAACAATTTTTAAATTGTCACTGTAAGTTAATTTAAACCGGGATTTCCCATATTGACCGGGGATCGAACCCGGGACAGATATGGCGCGACGCCAAAGTCCAAATTAATAAAGTTAGTATCACGGGAAATCTTCCATGTTTTTTTTCATTGATATAATAGTCGTGTATGTCTGTCCGTCCCGGCGTTAGACAAATGTATGCAGAGCGAAACGCTCATTCCCTCGGAGGTACTAAAAAGCGTTTCGTTCTCCATGACCATTACTCGGGCGATCACTTAGATATATTAAACAGTTCCCTAGGGATGTAATCCGTATTTATGCGACCGGGAACGCATATAAACTTAGTTTAGGCACAGTGAACTTTGGTGCAGTGAGGCGGAGCAAATATGAAATGAAATATTTTAAAGAAACATAAATTTTTTATCTCCTCTTTGAATTGAACTGGAAAGCAGCACGCGCGATACGTGAAGGTCGAGCCCCATACCGCAAGGATGATTATTTTTTTCTGTTTCTTTAAAATAAGAGAGGGCATAGCGATTTACGCTCGAACTGGAGCAGCCCGACTGGTGAAATACCTCCGCCTTACAGAAGACCGCAGCCAAATAACAATCACTTCTGTGTTGTTGTGTTCCTGCGTGTGAGTAAGGTTTCTAGAGCTCTTGGAGGGTGCTACATTAGTAGCAGGGGCCAAGTCGTCAAGAAAAGGGCAAGTCCAGTAACAGCTTTATTGTGCTGTACTTGTCGCTAGCTAGGCTCATCACCACTTAACACCAGGTGGGATGAGGTCAATCTTGAAGTGTAATATAAAAGAAATAGTTTACTAATTCTTACAATACTAGTCTGGTGAAGGTTTGGCATCTTATGATCTTACCTGAAACAATTAAAACAATTTTTGTTAGTATTTTTTACTGGTAAACTTTAATGTTTATAATTACACGTTGGTGCAAATATCGCATTCCACAGCGAATACAAATTGCGTGTAGGGACGTGCTTACGTCACTATTTCGTCAAAACTGTTCGAAGAAATGACGTCACTCAATATTTTAATGTAATTTTATCCTAACAATTCATGTTTACATGATAAAAGAAAATAACCCGGCCAAGTGCGAGTCTGACTCGCCCATGAAGGGTTCCGAAGCAGCAAGTTACATAATGTAAAAGTTTATATTTGAGTTGATTGAATTAAAGTAAATTGCGGTTTACGATATATGATGATTTTAAAAAAACTACTCACTAATGTGCTAATATTGAACTTGATTAAAATATACAAAATAGTTAAAATATTTAGAGATATACTGGTTTGTCATCAATATTGTTAATGCTTTCTTCATTGCATGTATTGTATAATAATAATTGTTAACATTCTAACGCCACTCTTATGCGTGGGGAACTAGCAGGAGCCAGGGCTCTTGCTATTTTCCCGGGCATTTGGTTTCCACCAGAATACCAGCGCTGCTGCGGTGTTATACATGCCGTAGCAGCATTTGCTGAGGTGGAACCCAAGTTGGCCTCACACGATACGTTATGTTTAATGTAGACTTTCTAATATTTTGTGTGTTCAGTAATTGTGTGATCGTCAATAAAGAAATGTTTCTTTCTTTCTTTTGTTTCTTTCACTAAAACACGTTCGAACCAATTTTCACTGGTAGTTTGCATCGAAATTATTTATTTATTTGAAAACTTTATTGCACAAAAAAAAGTACAACAGGTGGACTTAATGCTATGGACATTCTCTACCAGTCAACCTTTGGGTCATGCGGAGAGTTAGTTTATGGGTGCGGTAATAGTGACAAAGTGCATAAGTAATCTAAAAAATAAAATAAAAACATAATACACGAGAATAGTAACTATCAAGCGTTACAAAATTCATTTCGGAAACAATTAAAAATAAATATAGACATACATGAATAAATATAATATATATAAATGTACATTTTATAATTGATGTATGTATGTGTATGCGGTTCAACAAAAATCTGCGGGTAAAATCTTAATGCGGTTCACCGAATACATCAACATACCAAGTTTCCACAGTATAGCTCTTACAGTTACGGAAAAAAGTGGCTGTGAGACACGGACGGACAGACATGACGAATCCATAAGGGTTCCGTTTTTTGTCATTCAGCTACGGATCCCTAAAAATACGTGTCTCATATATTTTAGTAATCTTACCATTGGACCGAACATATGTTCAATCAGCTACTGTAGGATTTCCTCACTGTCCTTATTTTAACTGTGGCACCAGGAGGCGTGGAAGGGTCACATTTAGTATTTATAGTTTAGTCAAAATGGGGAGCAGTGTCGTTATGTCCACTTGCTTTGACGCGATATTTTAACGATATATGTTTCCCGTTTCCCCTACTGGGGGTTTGTATATCAAGGAAGTTATCGTAGACTAGCTGTGGCCCGCGTCTTTGTTCGCCATCGACCTCCATAGCCGGGAGACGAGCGGCCTCAACTTTGGTGTCGGTCTATCTCTTTCGATTCCCTGTTAGGTCAATATGGAAAATGAACTTGCTGCTTGAGTCTGGGTGTTTATTCGGATTTTTTTAACACAATAGATTTGACTGGTGGCAACGGAATCAGAGTAATGTAGTGATGTTGTCCAATGTTATTTTATAACATGGTTTTAGGACAAACTCTCCAAATGGTAATATATATTAGCATTGCTTTAGTTATAAAAAACTGGCAGCAGCCCACGACTTCGTTCGCGTGGACTACATCCTTTCATGGTCGGTTTTACCCCATTCTCCCCTAATATTCGAAACAAAAAGTAGTCTATATTTTAATCCAAGTTTCGAACTATATTTGTGACAAATTTCATTCATCAAAGACGGTTCAGTGGTTTAAGCGTGAAAGCGGAACAGACTGACAGACTGACAGAATTACTTTCCCATTTAAAATATTTGTATGGCTTATATTATTTTTTAAGTTATTTGAATACAATTTAGTATTCAAGTTCATCATCAAAAGTAATGAAAAACCTGTAAAATATTTTTTCTGAAAATCTCCCCTTAAGGGAGTAAAATGGCGGTTAAATGTTTGTATATAAGTACTCTCATTTTCCAAGTTACTACAATAAAATTTCGCATGCAGGTTCGTTCGTTGAAAGTCATTAAACATTTATACTATTATTTTGAAAATCATCCGTTTAGGGGGTAGAAGGGGGGATGAATTAATGAAAGTTCTCTGATTTCAATAAAAAGTTAGCATTAGAACTGATTATTTTACAAATTTCTCTTAAGATATTAATTATTTTGTTTTTTTTTCTGTGCAAATACCTAAATCTACTCGAACCAAGTCGCCGGCGATCGCTAGTATAGCATACAATCTTAAAACAAACTTTCTCGTTTTGTTATTCTTAAGAGCGCTGTCAAAAATCCAACGCCATTTTCCTACGACTGTTAAATATTCCCAAAACACAGTCAGATGTATTTTTCTCCAATAACAGTAAAATGGTCTCGTCTAGACTACCGTGTTAAAGATGCATGTGTAATGACGGGGACACCCAGGACTGACGGACACAGTACATCAAAGGGCAGCAAGGGAATTACTTTTAGCTACTCACCCCGGCACGCAGCGGTGCAAGTGAACACAGATGAACATCCATACTAATATTATAAATGCGAAAGTAACTCTGTCTGTCTGTTACTCTTTCACGCCTAAACGGCTGAACGGATTTTGATGAAATTCGGTATAGGTATACGTTGAATCTCAAGAACGGACATAGGCTACTTAATATTAGAAAATAAGGGGGGGGTGGGGGTAATACCACCTTTGAAAGTTTATATGAAATTTGGCACAAATATAGCTCGAAACTTGGATTTAATTATAGACTACTTTTTATTTCAAATATTAGGGGAGAAAGGGGTAAAACCGACCATGAAAGGATGTAGTCCACGCGAACGAAGTCGCGGGCACAGCTAGTTTAAAATAATTTAACAGGTTAAAACGCGACACCGTTTTTATTTATTAGTTAATACGAACTACTTACTGAACGAACACTAATAAGTATGGATTATTCATATGAACCTTCGTTATACATCAATTTATCGAATAAAAAAACGCATAAAATCGGTTGCGTAGTTTTAAACACAAGTGTTTTAGCAACTTACCATAGAATCAGAGCAATGTATGTGATGTTGTCCAATATTTATATTTTCAATATTTATAAAGGTGACTTAGTGCCGCAATATTAAAAGAAAAACAAAATAAAATAATTAATAAATAAATGAGCCAGACAACCACACAAATCACCTGCTCTCACACTAAGGTTTCCTTTTGTACTATGAGTACAAGAAGGATACTAACTGGGGCCCTAATCCCAGCACCCAAATTGACCTGACCGGGAATCGAACAGGACCCCCCCCCCCCCCGGGACTGTGCCACCGAGGCCGTAATTATTTACCTACTAACATTCCACGGCGGATTCCGTCTAAATAATACTTTGATGTCTGTAAATCCAATTTCTGTAAATTTTCTGTAATTTGAAGTGTATCTTTCTATTATTATATACTAGCTGTTGCCCGCGACTTCGCCCGCGTTAGTTCGGGATAAAAAGTATCCTTTATGTTAATCTAGTATGTCATCTGTCTTCCTACCAAATTGTATCCAAATCCGTTCTGTAGTTTTTGCGTGAAAGAGTAACAAACATCCATACATCCATACTTACAAACTTTCACCTTTATAATAGTAGTAGGATTCGGCTTTTCTATAAAAGTATCTCAAAATCTCAGTCGACCTAGATATCTAGATCGGTAATTTGTCGAAGCACAGTCAGGAAGTAGTTTGTCTCTGCCAACAGCGTGATTGAAGACGAATGCAGTTTGCATTTGTCCAGATAGCGATGAATTGAAGAGCGAATGTGCAGTAATACATCATCTACACTAATACTAGCTGTGCCCGCGACTTCGTTCGCGTGGACTACATCCTTTCATGGCCGGTTTTACCCCTTTCTCCCCTAATATTCGAAACAAAAAGTAGTCTATATTTTAAACCAAGTTTCGAGCTATATTTGTGCCAAATTTCATATCTCTAACTTCAAAAATAAAAAGTTTTCCATATAAACTTTCAAAGGTGGTATTACCCCCATCCCCCCTTATTTTCTAATAAAAAGTAGCCTATGTCCGTTCTTGAGATCAACGTATACCTATACCAAATTTCATCAAAATCCGTTCAGCCGTTTAGGCGTGAAAGAGTAACAGACGGACAGACAGACAGACAGAGTTACTTTCGCATTTATAATATTAGAATGGATTACATTAATTGAAAATTAAAAAAAAACCCTTGAAACAAATTTGTGAAAAAAGCTCTTTTATTTGATACCTATATTGAGTTGTGACAAAAAAACATTTAGGAAATCTGTCATTTTCTGGCGACGGCCATCTTGGATTTGAAATTTGTCATTAAGATTATATTCTGCTAGTCAAGCCCTTTTATATGATACCTATATTGCGGGAGTTGTATTAAATCACTAGCGAACCCGACAGACTTCGTCCTGTCAAAAGGATTTGGAATGTGGCTTGACTCTAAATTTTAGTTAGAAAACGTCCTTGGGCTTCAAAGAACATTAAAAAAAAAGAATCGTCAAAATTGGTCCAAGCGTTGTCGAGTTATGCGCTTACCAACGCATTTTGCGATTAATTTTTATATAATAGATGCAATCCATAATTTAGCGACGGCGGCCATCTTGGATCGATTTTTATCAAACATAGCTAAGGACACTCCCGACTTATTCAGTTCTCAAGCAAAAAAAAACAAAATCAAGATAGGTTCGTTTGTTCGGGAGCTGCGATGCCCTGCAGGCCTAGCACGCCACGCGACTAAATTTTATCGCGCTCTTTACAAACGTCAAAATCAATTGAGGTCAGTGCGTCAGCTCCTGATCGGCTGAAAATACGAGTGCGGTGTGCTATTAGCCAATCAACAAATATCGAAACTTTTGTCGTCTCATGCGACAAATTTGACGTATTGCGCATGCTAGGCCTAGTAGACAGATACACACACACAGAGACACGTCAATCTTATAACACCCCGTTGTTGTTGCGTCGGGGGCTAATAACTGAAGAGTTTCGTTCGTTTGAATGCGCAAATCTCAGGAATATCTGGTTCGAATTGAGAAAATATATTTGTGTTAGATAATTCATCTATTGATGAAGGCTTTAGGCTATACCAGCTGTGCCCGCGACTTCGTTCGCTACACTACAGGGTTTTTCCAGTTTTTTCCCGCTAACTCCCGTTCCCGTGGGAATTTTGCAATATCCTGTTGCAACTAAGCTTTAAGTTTACTAAGGTATCTGCATGCCAAATTTTAAGCGTCTATCTTAAACGGTTTAGATTTTTCAAACAAAATGATTTTCCCGCTAATTCCCGTTTCCGTGGGAATTTCGGGAATTCCTTTCTACGCTATCTAAGCTACGTCCCTTCCAAATTTCAAGTGCCTACGTTTAGCCGTTAAGGTTGTGCGTTGATATGTCAGTCAGTCAGTCAGTCAGTCAGTTTCTCCTTTTATATATTTAACTAGCGGTCCCGGCGAACTTCGTTTCGCCTTAGAGGATTTCCCGCTTTTCTGTTGAAAATTTTCCCGAATTTTCTGTGTTATAAACCTCACGGAGCCCGAGACCTTTCCAACGAATGCAAAACTGTGGAAAACGGTTCGTGCGTTCTGGAGTTATAGCGTCAGGGAGGAAAACCCGACTTATTTTTATATTATTTAATAAAGATAACATCTCCCTGCGACCCGTACGAGCTAAGAATCATTGAAACTTATTGTAACTTTATGTAGCTCTAATTTTAAGTTGGTTTATCAGTGACGAGAATCTTACCTTGCCGTAACACAGTTTCGACTAGCACGGAAGGTAATGAATAACTCTTTTCTGTATACCTTCATGAAACACTTAGATAATAATATTTATAAGTGGGTGTTGTGTTGTTTTGTTAATGTTTTAAAGGATACTTTTGTAAAAAATGCTCCTACTACAAATGTACCCACTTCTTATATTCTTATTTACTTAATATTTATATAAAAAAAATGTAAATGTAACTGGTATGCAGTGTACAAAAAATTATAAAAAATAAAGTTATCTTAAGTTATCTTATCTTATCTTAAACATGGGAATAAACGGAGATAGCATGTGTGCAAAGCAACGGTGGACACGTATTTAAATTTTTTATAGTACTTCACGCGCCATTAGAAAACTTTAAATATTTTAAGTATGTAGTTCTAAACATATTCGGCAGAGGGCACTCACCGGAGGCAACAGAAAAAAAATACCTACGATAACTTGCGGTTAGCTCAGTTGGAAGAGCAGCACGTGCGATACGTGAAGGTCGTGGGTGAAATTTGTTGGTTTTTGAAAATATGTAGGTACAGTTTTCTTTGCTGGATCAAGTAATTAAATCAATAAATAAATAAATGCGCCAGACAATCACACCAATCACCTGGTCTCAAACTAAGGTTTTCCCTTGTACTATGAGTACCAGACGACGGATACTAATTGGGGGCGTCATCCCAGCACACCCAGACCAAAGTCAATTTAGAAAAGTTCGTTTTCCAAATTGACCCGACCGGGAATCGAACCCGGGACCTTTCGCGCTTTGGCCGGCTACCTTAGCCACTGCGCCACCGAAGTCGTCAAATTAATTCTTACTCCTTATTACAGGATTCGATCGTTACTGGATTTGCATATCGATGGTCCATTATCTATTTCGATAGATGACGTCACCTGGATATCGATATTATCCAGGCTTTTAATTATACAGGCTAATAGTATTGCCATACAACCAAAGTATCGATACTTTGTAAATTTTAAATGCATTTAGTGTACTTTGTGATCGAAGCAATGAGTATGATGAGTATTTGTGATGGTTTAAAAGGTCCTAAAAATCTCGCTCCCCGCCCCCCTCCCCGAAAAAGGGTTTTTTATAACACCAACTGAAATATCAACTGACCCGAACCGAGATTAATACCAAAACTTCTCACAAGACCAAACACTTATAATAAGTACAGAAGGTCATAACACAAAGACAAACATCAAACGCCAACCACTAATTTGTTCCCAAAGACAACCGGATCCCGGATCCCGCAGTAATCCCGCGGCATGCGGAATTCGCGCTAAGCCCGGGATTAGGCCGGCATGTTATGTTGCATTCGTGTTATGATTTATATCTGTGGAAATGTTGTTTAAATAGGCTACAGTAGAGAGATTATGTTTCGTAACGCAAATACAGGTTCAGTGGTTTTGGCGTGAAAAACAGACAGTCAAACAGACAGACAGAGTTACTTTCGCATTTATAACATTAGTATGGGCTCTTCACTAGTGAGTGAGAAATAGTGAGACAAATGTTTTTACCAAATTATATGAAGAGAGGCAGGGTCAGTGTTGCGCAAATTAACTCAATCAATTGATCAATCATGATTGATCTAATCATGATTAATTTAGTCATGACTAATTTAATCATTCAAGCCTTCAAGGTAACGAAAAGTTCAGTAACAGTTTTATTATGCTGTACTTGTCGCCCTTAAGCTAGGATCTCATTACCACTTAACATCAGGTAGGACGAGGTCAATCTTGAAGTGTAATAATATTCGAGCGATAAATCGCTATGCCCTACCTCTCTTAAAAATATTTTAATTGTTCCAAAAGACCATAATTTTTTTCGAATATTCCGCTAATTTTCGTGTATATTTACAGCATTTTTCGTGCATGAAGCAAACTTTTTATGTTGCCTATAATACGGTCTCTTAATATTAGTACAGAAGTATAGATATTTGTCACCGTAAGATTATAAACATATCGTTAGATTACAATGTACTTCGTGAGATTGTAAACTGTCGACATATTGTGAACCGTCACATAAGATTGCAATTAAACACATTATTTTTCGCTATATTGTAATCTATCGATGGGAGTCTGTCAAATTGTGTACCGACGTAGAACGGAATACATCTCGCGCGCTGATTTGTTGAACGCCATGTGCCCCCGGCCGCCCAGACATTCGCCATATTTGTTTGTTATTTCGTTTGTGGTTTTGTTTTGTAAAATTTTTTTATATAAGATTTTTTATACTCTTCCAATTTTATTTGTTTAAGGACAAAATTACCGATTTTATTTAACATTTTTTATTGTTTTTTAATTTTCGTTTATAGATTGTAATCTAAAGATGTTTATAATCTTACGGTGACATTTGACATCAGACACACACACACTTTCTGTCAGACATCCCTGATACAAGCCCACTCGAACTCCCAAACGTTTGCTATTCAGCATTAGTCCAAACGTAATGAAAGTACAATTGGGTTTCGGGTTCGTCCCACTTTGTATTCCAGCCTTGCTTTGCTCTTAGACGCGAAGTATTTTAATTTGTAACCTCGAAGGGAAACCTTCAAGGAATGGAGACAGACGAACGGCAGATATGAATGGTAATAAATAAATATCGACTTTAAGACTTTCGCGTTCCATTTTAAGCATTTATAAATACACAAATTTAAAATTAAAAAACTCACGACACACAAAAGTGTGAAAATAACCAATAATGGCGGCCATATTTGATTTGAAATTTGTCTTACGTGAAGTTTGCACAAAATGTGTCTAGCGTATCTTCATTTACCACATTTTTTGTGACAAATGAATTATTATTATTTATTTGTATTATTATTAAATTAAAAACACTTCTTAAATTTTAATCATAGGTCTGCGAGTGCGAAACTAAACAGAACAAAAACAAAATGTCAGGTCAAGAATATGCATGCGAAGCCGGGGCGGGCCGCTAGTTGTGAATAAAATACATATTCCAAACATTACTAGATTCAGCCGAGAGGTCCCGAGTTCGATCCCCGGTCGGGTCAATATGGGAAACGAACTTTTCTATATTGTCTCGGGCCTGGGTGTTGTGGTACCGTCGTTGCTTCTGATTTCTGTGACACAAGTGCTTGAGCTACTTACCACAGAATCAGAGCAATGCATGTGATGCTGTACAAAATTTATTTATATTTATTACACGTTTCCTATTACAAACAACAAGCTTCCATCAACAGCACTAGATGGCGCTTTCTTAATCCTGAAATTGTTTTGTCAACCCTCTTCCCAGAGGACGCCACAGTATTCACCATTTCACCCCATCTCGCGTATTACACTAGAATAATTGTGGGGTGAAAAATGCGGGGGTGCACTACAGACACAATAAAATAAAGAACAGTGAGGCAGTAGACATTTATGATTGGTGCAGAGTATTTCTATTTAAGCCTGGTTCCAATATTTGAAAAACGATCCAGTCTAGCTACGGATAGTAATACATTTATTTATTTATTTAAAAACTTTATTGCACAAATAGGTACAACAGGTGGACTTAATGCTAGGGGCATTCTCTACCAGTCAACCCTTGGGTCATGCAGATAGTTTGTATATAGGTGCGGTAACATGGGAGAAAAAAAAAAGAAATCATTTTAAACAACAATAAATTAAGCATTAAAAATAACATTACGGTATCTTTTAAATATACGATAATAATACACATACTATATAAATTAATTAGAGTATAATATATAAAATATGAAGGTATAATTAGATTTACATAATATTAATAATTTATATATAAAAACAAATATCTACATAACTATAAATTCAGCAGATAAATAAATTGGTTCAGCAATTGACAAATTCATGACTACTTGTTAGCGAGAGAGAAGAAGTATTCACGAACTTTATTTTTAAAAATTCCCTTAGTCAGGGATTGTCGGATATCAGCGGGCAGAGCGTTTCAAAGCCGAGCGGCTTGCACAGTGAAAGACTTAGAGAAGAAGTCACTTTGATGTCGAGTTATACGAGGCGTAAGCTAAAATCGACCGAGTGATGACAGCTGATATAGAAAGTAAAATTGAAATAAAAATTAACGTCTCATAAAAAAACTGATAGCCATTTTTGATATATTACGAATAGTAAAATATTGGAACCAGGCATTAATAGACTGTGTAATAAAGATATAATCTATACTTTTTTTTATTATAGTAGCGCAGTATATTGTCTCCTCCCAGCGTGATGGTAAGCAAGAGAGGAACCCACATCGCGATGACAAAGGATTTGATACCGCAATATCCTATCTGTTAGCATCGCCATATTGGCCCGCAAGATGTTTCTTCACGCTACTTTTGAACTCTCAACCAATCAGCGCGCGAGATGCATTTCGTTCTACATCAGTTCACAATTAGACCGATTCCCATCGATAGATTACAATATAACGAAAAATAATGCGTTAAATTGCAATCATAATGTTACGGTTCACAATCTGTCGACAGTTTACAATCTCGCGAGGTAGATTGTAATCTAACGATTTTTACAATCTTACGGTGACATAACCATTACTAGATAAACATATACTTTTTATCCCGAAATGACGAGGGGCAAGTCGCGGGCATCAGTTAGTGTTTAAATGTAAAGGTCTTACTACTCCTGTAGGATATCACTCACTGGTATTTTTTGGACTGCTCTAGTGATGTACCGTAATAGGTTGCGTGTTCCACACGCATTCTACGAGGCCCAGTCACGCGATACCTGAGGGACCTTAGATGTCATCTTGTTATTGTCACACCTGCTCTTTTCTGCGGTAATAGCCTTCGAATTGCCATTTAGAAAATAATAGCCGTTTGGAACTGTAATTCCGGACACGCAATGGAAATTAAAACAATCAAATAAAACCAAAAAAAAAGTTGGATAACATTACTTTCAGTGGTATAAAGGAACAGTACAATAACATATCTCCTTGCGGTGCGGGACTCGAACCCACGACCTTCACGTATCGCGCGTGCTGCTCTTCCAACTGAGATGACCCCAAATTTTTTTTTTATAGTTGCGCAGTATATTGGCTCCTCCCAGCCTGATGGTAAGCAAGGGAGGAACCCACATCGCGATGACAACGGATTTGATACCGAAATATCCTATCCGTTAGCATCGCCATACTGGCCCTCAAGATGTTTCTTTACGCTCCTTTTGAAGAAATCCATGTCAAAGGAAGGAGGAAACACATGGGCCGGCAACGAGTTCCACTTCTTTATGGTCCGGCAAAGATAAGAGTTACCGAACTTTTTGGTTCGTGATGGAATATTTTCCACGGTGAAGCGATGACATCGTTGGCCGGCTCTTGTGGTTCTGTGTAGGAAAGGAGAGGGTGGGATAAGGGAAAACAGTTCCTCGGAACACTCCCCATGATAAAGCCGATAAAAGACGCTTAATGAACCAATGTCTCTATGTAGAAAGAGGTTCAAGGTTCCCAGTAATCTTTTCATCGTTAATTATGCGCACAGCCCGTCGCTGCAACATGCAACCTATCAAGGGCATCCGTGAGGTATTTGGCGGAACCGTCCCAGAGATGCGAGCTATATATAGATAAAATAGAAGCGATCTCTTCCAGTCACTTCTGATGATTTTTTTTTATATTATATGAACCTCTTAGCCACCGGTATCACTTTCAGTAGCAGTGTAAAGGGGGGGGGGGGGGGAGCTTGCCAAGCACCAAGGGGATGATCCCGTTGGACCAGCCATCACACAGATAACACCACAACTCAAGGTGATGAGGTTCTAATGATGGTGTTTAAGAAAACAATTAAAGAAATTAGTTCTACAGATATTCAAGTACAATTTAGGCGGTCATATTGCTAGAAAGCAATCTCGTCCAGACCTTTTAGAGAAACGGGTACGGCCGTGCAAAATATAAAATGGGGAAAATATGAATGCCTGGTTACAATATTTGAAAAACGGTCCGTTCAAGTTACGAATAGTAATAAATTATACGAGGCGTAAGCTAAAAACGACCGACAGACGACTGATGACAGCTGATATGGAAAGTAAATTTGAAATTAGAAATAACGATTCGTAGAAAACGGATAGTCATTTTTGACAAACGACCTCCGTAGCCGAGAGGCGAGCTGACCGGACTTTGGGGTTGCGCCATCTCTCAGGTCCCAGGTTCGGTCCCCAGTCGGGTCAATATGGAAAACGAACTTTTCTATATTATCTCGGGTCCGGGTGTTGTGGTACCGTCGTTGTTTCTGATTTCTGTAACACAAGTGCTTTAGCTACTCACCATAGAATCAGAGCAATGTATGTGATGAAGTTCATTGTATATGTTTATCTTTCAATTTTACACATTAAGAATCGTAAAATATTGGCATCGAGCATAACAGGATGTCTATGGTTGTCATCAAAAATCATTCCTTCCGAGCTGGTAGTATAATTTAACTGTGTTCATGTTTTACACATTTCCGGGAACAATTATTTGAGTGTCTAGGTAAAGAGACGCTCCTATGTGCCGCCGCCTAGCCCCGCTCCTGTACCGATAGCAAAACCGCGTACACTTGTCGCACCCCTTAATAAAAAGTCCAGGTACTCAAAAAGTATGCATTAAGTGGCGTTTTATCGAAGTATGGCGATGCTAACGGATAGGATATTTTGATATCAAATCCGTTGTCATCGCGATGTGGGTTCCTCTCTTGCTTACCATCAGGCTGGGAGGAGCCAATAAGTATATTGGCTCCTCTATAGTAGCGCAGCAGCGCTACTATAAAAAAAAAAAAATATATTCTCTCGAATACTTAAACTCAGATAGACGTAGAAATAAGCTAATTTAAGAGCGGAAGAAAACGTCACTTTTGTGAATAATGGCTCATTAACAGATGTCAATCTGTGATTTATATTTTGTGAATATTTTTTTGTCATATCTGATATAAAAAACTTTTTTTAATTCATCATTGTAGAGTTTAAATGTAGAGGTGCGATATAAGCAAAATAGTAACCCTCTTTTTGCCACAAAACCAATAGCACTAGTAAAATTAATACAGATGAAATGAGAAAGTTTCTAAGTATATACTTAAAAACTTTCTCATTTCACAGATATACATTATTACAAAAAACTTTACCGAAATCAGTTTTACAGATACGAGTAATTTATAGTATTATTTAGGAGATTTTATAACCAGTATCCGATCTGTTCCAGCCAGCTTTAGGTTATTTTTGTTATAGTTAGTTACCTCTTAGTTTCATTAATGCCCTCTGCTTATGCCTATGCAAAAGCTCACATACTAATAATCGCTTCCTAATGCTAAGACCGCCTAAATTGTACTACATTGAATGTGTAAAACCGATTTCTGTAAAGTTTTTGTGCATTAAAATTAATCTATTGAATATCTAAAAATTCGATTATTTCTTATCTTTTTTTGCTAACGCTCCTGTCAGCCGGTCACTTAGAAGTATTACTCTGTGGCGACCCATAAAAAATATAGGAGCAAGCATACATTATTATTTATGTTTCACGTTCCGGTACTAAGTGTTCCGGAGACGATCGGATGTATGTTTGTAGACGAGAAATAAAATAATATTTATTATTTATACTTTTCATATTTGAACGCCCGATACTGCAGTGGATGGGTGACCATTGCAAAAGAATTCAGTGACATTTGCCAGGAACTTTGTGCTTTAGAAGACACGCTATTCAAGATTTTTTATTGAAAAAAAAAGGTGTTTGAAAAATATTTTTTTCTGGATATACATATTTAAATATTGGACTACATCACATATATTGCTCTGATTCTGTGGTTGCTTAAGCACTTGTGTTACAGGAATCAGAAACAACGACGGTACCACAACACCCAGACCCGAGATAATATACATAGAAAAGTTCGTTTCCCATATTGACCAAACCGGGGATCGAACCCGGGTGCTCAGAGATGGCGCGACGCCAAAGTCCGGCTCGCTCGCCTCTCGGCTAAATATATTGAATTTGTATTGGATGGGTGACCATTCCGAATTCAGTGACATTTATCGGGAGGGCTGTGATTCAAAGAGCATGTTGATACAGTTTGGATATTTGTTTACTGTAAAGATAAATTAATTTGCCAAATATAGGTACTACGTAAACGTTGTAACGATACGAGTACAATTGGTTGGGATTCATGTATGTACGATTATGTTTTTTGGTAATCTTATATATAAAAATGAATCGCTGTTCGTTAGTCTCGCTAAAACTCGAGAACAGCTAGACCGATTTGGCTAATCTTGGTTCTGATATTATATGATGGTATTATGTTTAGTTTCTGATATTTTATCTGATATTATACTTGGTTATAATAATTGTGGAGGTCCAGGGAAGGTTTAAAAGGTTAGAAACTAAAAAAATAGGCGTTACGAAGTTCGCCGGGACAGCTAGTAAGAAATAAAAATTTGTATTAATTTGTATTAATCTTTCGTTGGTAATCATTTGTCTTTTAATTGTCATGAAATGTCGAATTTAAAAAGAAATTTCAATTGGTTGAATCACGTTTTGTCTAATGCACGGTTCCAATATATTACGATTCGTAACGTGTCAAAACTGACTATCCTAATAAAAATGACTTTATTAATGTTGCACGGCCGTACCCATTTCTCGTCATCTACTATTTCCTCTACCTTAAGGTTGTCTGGAAGAGATCGCTTTCTAGCGATAAGACCGCCAGAATTGTACTATAATCAATCTGTAAAACCTATTTCTGTAAAGTTTTGTGCAATAAAGTATATCTATCTATCTATCTATCTATCAGTATTCCTCCAACCGACTAAATCGTTGATACCGTTCCATAATTTACTTTCTTATCAGCTGTTATTAGAAGTCTGTCGTTCGCCTTTAACTTACGCCTCGTATAATTTAATACTGTCCGTAACTATAACGGATCGTTTATCTAATATTGGAACCGGGCATTAATAAATAATACTAATAAATCAATAAGTATTATATGTAGTTTTTGCTTCCATTATTTTTTTATTAGACCGTACACGCGAAATTTTGTTTTTGTATGTTTGTTACACTTTCACGCAAAAACTACTGAACAGATTTTAATGACATTTGGGAGGAAGAGAGACTACAGACAAGATTATCATATAGGATACTTTTTATTCTGAAATAACGTCGACAAAGCCGCGAGCAATAGCTAGTTTAATAGGCCCTAATTCCCATTCGCTGGAAACCTGATCTAAAAAAACCTAAAATAATCAGTTTCGGTTGCAAATCACTGTCCTATTCGAGGGAGAAACCTGATCGAAAAAAAAAACACCTAAATTAATCAGTTGACTTATGATTTGTCATTGCCAATTACCCATGTAACCCCATACGTTACACCATTACAGTAAAATAAGGGGATGACTGGCATACGTTGGCCAAACATCTGCGCCAAAACGCCAATGTTCGTGACCAATGTGGTTAATTGAAATTGTGGTGATTTCACCGAGTTGGAAGATTTAGATAGGGTGATATCAGATTGAATTGTAAGCACAAATAACAATTTAATTAAATAACACTACTCAACACTAAAAAAATATCTGATTTGGCTCATATTGTTTCATATCGATGTTGACTAATAATAAATATATGTAGGCATTTTATTTCGATATCACGTCTAGAAACTGAGAAATATGAATTTTAACTTTTTGACGTATTTTTGATTTTTATATTGCGGGTATTTCGAAAATACGATTGTTTTACAAGCAAAACTTACTTTAAACGTTAGTTCAATTGGTCAACTAGAAAATGTCACGCGTATGTGTTAACAGTCCTAACGTATTTTGTTATATTTGTGGCGAATTTACGCCAAAATCGAAAAAGAAAACCTCTTTCTGACCTAATTAAACAGTGTTACTTAGCCTATTTTGACCGTGATGTGAAAAATCAAGATAAGACGTGGGTTCCTAAATTGTGCTGTCTAAGGTGTTATATGAATTTGAACGGTTGGTACAATGGAAGAGTTAAAAAATGCCATTTGCTACGCCGATGGTATGGACTGAACCAACAAATCATGTCGTGTATTGTTACTTCTGTTTAACACATTTAAAGAGGTTTTCTGGGAAATCTAAACGAAGTATTAAGTATGCCGATGTGTCATCCGTAAAGAAACCTCAGCCATATTCTGACCAGCTACATGTACCCATAAAAAATTTCGTAAAACGCTTAAACAGAGATGGTCCTGCATTACAATTTCTTAAGCAAAAGTTTCCAAAGCTTAGTGAGGCAAAAATCATCCGGACATAAAAAAGCTGATTGAAGATTCGTCTTTTACATCTACTCTGAACTATACTGAAAAACAAGCATGGGATGCTTTTATTGATGTGACAAAGAATTTTCTTGGTAACAACAAATCCGCTGAATTTCGCCAAAAAATTAAACTGATGTTGGACTGTTATCACAAAATGGGATGTAATATGTCATTAAAACTACATGTCCTTCATTCGCACTTGGATTTTTTCCCCGAAAATATGGGATCAGTGAGCGATGAACATGGGGAACGCTTTCATCAAGATGTGGCTGCAATCGAAAAACGTTTCCAAGGAAGATGGGAGCCTACTATGCTCGCAGATTACTGTTGGAGCCTTGTTAGAGAAACTCCAGGAACTTACTACAAGAGGAAAGCCAGCGGCACCAAGAAAACTTCGCCTTTTCAATCAAAGCATCAATAAAACCTAACGGGTTAGCTTTATTTTGTAAGAAAATCGTATTTTTGACTAATTTAATTTATCTTGAAAATGAGATGTGATGTAAAAATCTTATTTACATATTTGTATTAGGTCAGTAACAAGGAATTATAATCACATAGTCGGAACTCAGATAAAAAAAAAAGTTTGTTATTTGTTGAGTAGTGTAATAAATAAATATAAATATTGGACAACATCACATACATTGCTCTGATTCTGTGGTAAGTAGCTAAAGCACTTGTGTTACAGAATTCAGAAACAACGACGGTACCACGACGAAAGTTCGTTTCCCTCGAACCCGGAACCTCAGAGATGGGGCGACACCAAAGTCCGGCACGTTTCCATATTGACCTAAACAGCAAAAGAACGGTTGCCGTTTCTGAATTCTGTAACAAGTGTTTTAGCCATGTACCACTGAATAAGAGCAATGTATGTGATGTTGCCCGATATCGATAATTGGTAATAAATACACGTAGGGGTAGAAAGCTTACGATTAAAATGTATAACATTACTCTCGCTAATTAGAAGTAAATGATGGTATTATGTTAAGTTTCCGTTAATATATCTGTTGATCAGGTAGCCCAAACATTAATCGGCTAAAACGTATATTAAGGCTCGAGGAAACTGTGGTTGTATAGCCAGCATCATTAGTTCGTATCCATCTGAGTACCTTGTCATACCAAATCTCCGCGTAACTAAGCAAGTCAGATAGACAGTGACTTAATGTGACAAGGTACGGAGTTGTTCACGAACTGAAGCTACTGACTGCACCCCATGTGTTGTTCAGTAGTATTTAGAAAGTTTTTTTATATATTGCACTTCAAGATCGACTTCATCCCACCTGATGTTAAGTGGTAATGAGGTCCTAGCTTAAGGGCGACAAGTACAGCATAATAAAGCTGTTACTGGACTTGTCGCCCTTACCTTGAAGGCTAGACCCCTGCTACTAATGTAGCACCCTCCAGGACCTGGAAACCTTACTCACATGTAGGACCACAACAACACAGAAGTGATTGTTATTTGGCTGCGGTCTTCTGTAAGGTGGAGGTATTTCACCAGCCGGGTTGCTCCAGTTCGACCGATAAATCGCTATGCCCTACCTCTCATGTACAAGAGTAAAAACATACATCCATACAAACTTTCGCGTTTATAATACTAGTAAGAGTTTTTTTTATTATATAAGGCCTAAAAGTCGCGGGCATTATCTAGTTGTACAGAAAAAGTCACGTCAGACTTTGCACTTTATGTCGTCCGCATAAGAACTACTATAAGACTGTGTGCCGACCTACGACATGACCTACAAGTCGACACAAATACAGCGTCAGCAGAAATGGCGTAGTAAACAACGCTCCATACGTAATGCGTGACATCGATATCCTACATCGCGATATCAGAGTTTTTGTCGCCACTAAGTATACAGGGTCTTTCTAAATTAGCTACGTTCCTTTTAATGGAGGCATCTATACGTTGTAACAAATACGTCCACAAAATTTGAGTAGGTGTTTTATTATGATTTTACAAAGTTATGTTTTCTAACAAAAGTAAAAATTCATTTAACCTTAAAATAGACATCATGCTGTATCTTTTACTAACACATCATAACTGCAGGGTATTGATTGTGTACATGCATACAACTCACACTACTACTGTACGTACACAATAGGCTGTTTGGTAGTTTACGGCTTACGCACACACGGAACGACTATCAGCTGATGCCCTACTGTGACTAATGATAGCTGAAAATTCGGATATTATCCGGCTCTCTCACACATCTAGCGTCCGAGAAAGAGTGAAAGAGATGAATAAAGCGGAAAATGCTCATACCTACTAGGTTGTAAATAAGAATGAAAGAGTTAAGACTAGGTACAATAATATCTAAAAATCAACAACACACGCAGTTTGCTCCTCTTAGGTCTTTAGTCAATGAAAAATCACTACCTACAAAAAATATGTTTGCGGCGCGTAAAGCATCTTTATTTGTTTTTTACTTGTAAAGCTTTAGAGTCTGTCAGCTAGCTAGGCAAAAAAATTACAATAACAACTATCAATATTGGCCATCGTCAGAAAAGGAAATTTCTGTTAACATAACTTTCTCAGTTAATGTATTTTTTTAATGCCATTTAAGAGTAAATAGGTAGGTACTTACATGTCTATGAAGAAAAAACAACATTTCAGTTTCATAACATTTATTTTATTTAATGATTATTCTTCACAATTTTAAAGCCTTTGGGCAACTTTTACAAATACTGCTGATATTATCTACCCTGGATGTTAATACGGAGTTTCCACTTTCACAAGAGTGTCCGTTTCACTGAGCATGATATTAAAGACGTTCACTATGCGCTCCTTTAACTGAGTTACATTTGCCACTTTCACTGTAAACTAAGTCTTCAGCTCGGCCCCACACGTAAAGTCGAGCTCGAGAGGCATCAGTCCGGGGAGGGGCTCGGTAACGGCACAGGTCCTCCACGACCGATTCACCGACAGCCATACGTCTCTGACAGGTTACACACCGCACCTTCAAACTGAGCTGGAGCACCATCCTGAAGTACTAATCCTTGAAGTACAGGCTGCGACGCGTATGAAGTGTAACCTCCGAAATCAATTCTCCCAGAGTTTCTTGAATGAATCTTAAGCACCGGCAAAACTGGTTATCTGGGGCAAACTCCTGTGGCTTTAACTCCTGAACAAGCGTGAAGTGGTACGGACGTTGATCATCACACCGTAAGATAGGTAGGTACGCCACACACTTTTCGCCACCACAACGAACGCATCTCCTGCATCGACTGTTGGGTGCCGACAGAAAAAGTCCAGTAGGCGGTTTCCTCGTTGCACTGGCAGGTGGGGTCTTCCACTATCTTCTACAGGCACGAACATACCCCAGTCCCAAAATCGTTTACAGCATCTCCGTAAATGCTCGTGTCCGTACGCGCAGCCTGCGCACAGTTATCATTAGAATCCGCATAATACAGTACCATGTGTAGATAATCCACATTAATTTATGCACAAAGCGCACCTTCGCGAAAGAATTCAAATCAACAACTGATGATCCTCCGCGGCAAAATCAAAGGGCGCGCGCGTCTTTTGTGTTCCAAAGTGCGGCGCATTCGCCGAAAGGAGCGTGCCGAAAAGCCACGAATCGTTCACTCGGCGCGAGCGGCTCGTTTGCAGTGTTGCCAACAGTTCGACTAGCTTTCCACCAGATTCAACTCTTAAAACCACTAAAAACCACTAAAAAATTTTTTTTCACACTCAAATATTTCCCTATAGTGTTGCCAAACTATCGATAGTATTGAAGATCAATATAAAAATAACTATTGATATTATCGATAGTATCGGCCATGACAATTTGAATAATAATTGATACTATCGATAGTATCGATATGATTGCGCTATCGTTAAGTAGGCCATTATTCAATAGTATCGCGTATGAATATTGGTTGAGGTAGCTAGTAAACATTTTAAGGCTGCTATCTTGTATTTGGTTTGACTTGAACAGTATAATTTAAATACTGCAATAGTATTTAAGGTGGATTCCTTCTGCAATGAGAAAAGAAAATAACCATGAAAAATGAAGAATTAAAGAAAATGAATAAGAACGTAAGTGTAAGTGTAGTAAAAGTAAATGGCTAAGTGTGTGAGAGATCGCACTTTTAGTAATTGAAATTAAATTTCAATTATCCACTAAAAAATCCACCAGCCACTAAAAGCAATATTTCGCCACTGAATGGGTGGCTAAAACCACCAGGTTTAGTGGAAAATCCACTAAGTTGGCAACACTGCTCGTTTGTCGCTCTTTTGTAATCGACCGGTTACATTAGGGGTGCCAACTCCAGAATACTTTTTCATGTTATCAATAACTATAATAAGATTCGTTTTAATTCATGCTGTTAATACTTATTATGTTTTTTTATTATGGAATATCGTTAAAATTTCGAATTGGCTACTTGACAGTGTTAACAATAAAATATGAAAAGTGTTAGATATGTTAGCTCATTAGTAAAGTAATAATTTTACATTTTTATTTTTTTATTAAAAGCATAGTTAGTATTTTATTTTTGCAAAACAAATTTTACTTTTTTTATCTGTAGAACAAAATAACCGAAACGAAAACCACCACTATTGCAATTCCGAAATGACAGCTGTCGGCGAAAATTATTTATTTTAATGTGGCGAAATAATGATTATTTTACCGATTAAATTGAATTATTTTGTCTCTAATCGTATTAAAAATGTATTGAAACATTTTCCATTTATCTAATAGAATAGAATAGAATATCATTTATTTCTAAATTAAGTCGTTCCTATGCGTATCAGTTCGTTGTCTAGAACGTTGACGTCATAATTGCAACAGTGACGTGACTTGGCGTTTTCGCGCGCTTTTTAAATGTGTTACACAAAATCTTATTTTTCTCTGGTTATTTAAAATTTTTCCATAAAAATCGAATTGCTTGGGATATAAAATGAACGGGCGCACATTTTACAATACTTTTTAAAAACTGTCAAGTAGCCAATTGGCTGAAGTCTTTGTACACTGAGACACGTCCTAGCAAAAATGTTATCGTCTCTCGATAATTCTATTGCGCGAAAACATTTGGTAACTTATTGCCAATAATATTAATAGTATTTTTTTTGTTAAGAAATACTATACTACACTATTGAAGAGTTGAGAAATTTGTATTTCTTCACGTAGAGCGCGAAAAAGTGAATTGAAAATTTTTCTTTCTTTATACTTCAAATAGTACAATTTAGGGCACTACACTAAATCACTAAAGTACACAATTACATTTTGTCAAGAGCCCAAAATAATTTATTTTTAAGATAATCCTAAATACTTAGTGGTAGCCCTGTTAAAATTATTTGATAATAATTTTTATCTAGCCGCATAGCTGCCCCGTTTCATAGTATGCATCGTAAACGTATTGTTTAATAGTGTGCGTTTGTCGACGATGTAGTAGTAGAATCAGCTGACATAGGGCGTTGTATTATGTTGACAAGAAGTATTGTTGTTTCCTTGATTATCTCCAAAACTAGCCTGAATTTTTGGCTCATTTTTTTTGGACGTATTCAGTATGACGTATAGAAACCCCCATTAAAAGGAATGTAACTAATTTAGAAAGACCCTATATATACGACAAACCAAGATTGGTAGTTGGGCCTTGGTCCCCGAGTAGATAACACCTAGCTCGGCGGAAGTACTTCCACTTTTAGTAAAGAACATACGTTCCTTACATTGGTGACCCCGACTGAGCTGAACATCAGCAGCCTTTGAAGAACGGAGCCTTCGCATCAGGCCATGTCTCCATACCCTCAACAGCCAGCTTAGCCACGACAAGAGCACCGGACCACCTCAGCTGACAAAGCCACCTGGTTCTGGGCCCGTGTAATGAAGCAGGCCATCGCAGCCCTACGACCGAGTCATTGGTCCACACCGGCGTAGCAGCAGCTGCCTCCCTGCAACTACACGCATCGGGCACGTGCTTGGACTCCAAAGGGGGGGAGTACTGTGCCGACCTACGACATGACCTACAAGTCGACACAAATACAGCGTCAGCAGAAATGGCGTAGTAAACAACGCTCCATACGTAATGCGTGACATCGATATCCTACATCGCGATATCAGAGTTTTTGTCGCCACTAAGTATATATACGACAAACCAAGATTGGTAGTTGGGCCTTGGTCCCCGAGTAGATAACACCTAGCTCGGCGGAAGTACTTCCACTTTTAGTAAAGAACATACGTTCCTTACAACTGCAAATGTATACCTTCACGTGCTTCTAACTGTACTATAATGTTGTCTATTTCAGTTTTCAGTTAACATTTATGTCTGAAATTTTACGTTCAACGGCTATCTCGTGTCCGCCATGCAGCGGTAATAAAGTAAAACCGTGAAATACATCAAGCGGCGACATCAAAGCGTGTCGCGGTGCAAGTTCTAAATCAGAGTTCCGCGAAATGTCCGGTGCCCTATACGCGTGGTGTGACCACACCTCACATAATGGATGGACTGTCTCATTTTTAATCGACTTCAAAAAAAAGTAGGAGGTTCTCAATCCGACCGTGTATATATATTTTTTTATGTGTGTTCGGGCATATCTCCGAGGTGTGTGAACCGATTCTTGCAGTTTTAATCGTTGCGTATGTTTTATAAGGTAAAACGGGAAGACATTACTGAGACTCCGTTATCCGTACGTTTGTCTCTTAAACCGTGATAATTAGGCCGTTTTCACAGACAATGTATTGAGGGTTCAGCTATAACTATAAATGACATTTTCGCAAAATGTCTACCAGTCGCACAAGGTCGCTATCGCACAATGTCTCTTTCGCAGAATGTAGCTTTCGCAAAACTTCGCAATAGGGACTTGGAGTAAAAATATGTATTTTAAAGAAAAAATATTTATTAAAATTTAGTTTTAAATAAAAATCTTTGATGTGACATCCAACAAAAAATAGGTGTACAAAACAAAAACATACCTATAAAATAACACTTGTTACAATTAATACATTTGTCTTATATGAGAGGTAGGGCATAGCGATTTTCCGCTCGAACTGGAGCAGCGCGACTGGTGAAATACCTCCACGTTACAGAAGACCGCAGCCAAATAACAATCACTTCGGTGTTGTTGTGTTCCTGCGTGTGAGTTTTCCAGAGCTCCTGGGGGTGCTGCATTAGTAGCAGGGGGCAAGCCTTCAAGGTAAGGGCGACAAGTCCAGTAAAAGTTTAATTATGCTGTACTTGTCACCCTGAAGCTAGAACCTCATTACCACTTAACATCAGGAAGGATGAGTTCAATCTTGAAGTGCAATGTAAAAAAAACACTTGGCCAGTCCTTCTGTCCTGTTGAAAACGTAAATTGTGGCCGCATTAGCTATGCGTTTGCGCTTTTTTGCGCGTTTTGCGGTGAGCAATGACGCGTACAGTTTTTGCGCTTTATGAGCGCTCACGCTTCTAGCAGGAACTAGTAATTATACCTGTTTCTCAGAATAATAGGGGTGAATTGATAAGTAGTGGGGGAGGCCTGGGGTCAAAGTTATAATCTGACATTCTACGCAAGTCGAATTTAAATATTATAAACTAGCTGCTGCCCTTCTTCTTTGCTTGCTTCTTCGTTTGCGTAAATTAGGGAAAATAAAATAGATAGATACACTTTATTGCACATAAAAAAATCTAAATCGACTAGTATTTATTCGAAGTGGTAAAACTATGCTAAGATTAGATTTAAGAGATAAATCAATAAAGCTTATAATAAGCAACGGACAGTTTTCTGATTTTTAAGAAACTTATTACCTAAAACTGCTAAAAGAACATTTAATATCCACAGTAGTTAAGCAGCAAATTTTTAAACCCAGTATTCAAATCCTAGTTTCACCATCAATTTTCAAACAGGTACAAGAAGTGCAAGAATTAAATCTACAAAAAATAAATTAAATAGTCAGTTAGTTAACTTATTTCAAAATAATTAATTATTTGACGACCTCCGTAGCCGAGAGGCGCGTGGGTCTGACTTTGGCGTCGCGCTATCTCTGAGGTCCCGGGTTCGATCCCCGGTCGGGTCAATATGGGAAACGATCTTTTCTATATTGACTAGGGTCTGCGTGTTGCGGTACCGTCGTTGTTTCTGATTTCTGTTACACAAGTGCTTAAGCTACTTACCACAGAATCAGAGCAATGTATGTGATGTTGTCTAATGTTTATTTATTTATTTATTAATTAACGCTTTATTTATCTTATATATAAAAATGAATCGCTGTTCGTTACTCTCGCTTAAACTCGAGAACGGCTAGACCGATTTGGCTAATCTTGGTCTTGAAATAATTGTGGAGGTCCAGGGAAGGTTTAAAAGGTTCGAACTTTTAAAAAAATAGGCGTTACGAAGTTCGCCGGGACAGCTAGTCTTATATATAAAAATGAATCGCTGTTCGTTAGTCTTGCTAAAAGTCGAGAACGGCTAGACCGATTTGGCTAATGTTGGTTTTAAAACAATAGTGGAGGTCCAGGGAAGGTTTGAAGGGTTCGAAATTAAAAAAAAATAGGCGTTACGAAGTTCGCCGGGACAGCTAGTCTTATATATAAAAATGAATCGCTGTTCATTAGTCTTGCTAAAAGTCGAGAACGGCTAGACCGATTTGGCTAATGTTGGTTTTGAAACAATAGTGGAGGTCCAGGGAAGGTTTAAAAGGTTAGAAAATTTGGAAAATAGTAGGCGGAACGACGTTCGCCGGGACTGCTAGTTTAGGATAAATTTATTAACAGTTGAAAATAATGATGTAATTGGATATAATAATACCAATTTGTAGAATGAGTGACTACAAAAATAGCATTCCATGGCTAATCTTGATCAACTGAATGACTTGCAATGCACTACGATCACATATAACGTTAACTGTTGTGTATTGTATGCACTGTGTTATGGGACGAGCGGTTTGAACTATCTCCATTCTAAAATGGTTTAATCCTATAGCCAATTCTTTGTTTTATTCGTAATTTATACATACATTATGCATATCTTAAATATGGTGTCTTTTCAAATTAAAAACAAAACAAATAAAATTTTGCGCTAAATTTTATTTATTACTAGCGGACCCGACAGACAGAGGTATATATTATTTTTCCTTTAAGAAGATTTTGAATGTGGCTTGACTCTTAATTTTAGTTAAAAAACATTTGTACTGGAAAAAGAAAAGGGCTGTCTTTAGAGTTTTCCCGGCAATCATTCGAATTTTTCTCGCCGCAAAAAACCTTTCTTGGACTTCAACGAACATTTTTAAAAAAGTATTTCAAAATTGGTCCAAGCGTTGTCGAGTTATGCGCTTACCAACGCATTTTGCGATTCATTTTTATATAATAGATTATTTAATTATATTTTTTTATTTTACATTAATTTTAAATATTCACTATTTCATACAGTTTTTTTTTTTTTAAAATCCATTTTGACATCGCATCGGTCCAAGTCAAACTGAAAGAAACTCACACAGTGAGAGTGTTCCTGACTAAATATTAGAAACAGAAATATTTTATCTCCGCTTGCGGTGCAGGAATCGAACTCACGACCTTCACGTATCGCGCGTGCTGCTCTTACCAACTGAGCTAACCGGGTAATACCACCTTTGGAAGTTTATATGGAAAAATGTTTCTTTTTGAAGTTAGAGATATGAAATTTGGCACAAATATAGCTCGAAACTTGGATTAAAATATAGACTACTTTTTGTTTCGAATATTAGGGGAGAAAGGGGTAAAACCGACCATGAAAGGATGTAGTCCACGCGAACGAAGTCGCGGGCACAGCTAGTATTACTATATTTTTGAAGTTAAAAGCAGTACGATTTTTTAACCAAGTGCGTAAACTGGACTCGAACCTTAAGGGTGTTAAGTGCTTGGTCATGCGACTTAGAAGGGCGCAATGTGTTTCGTCGTGGGTTCGATTCCCGAGATTTTAGGGGGACGGTTATCGGACGCTGATTATTTAACGCGTTAATTAATACGTTAACATTGATTTCTTTTTGCCATAGATAAATTAGGGCTTTGTCTTCGCTTAAAATACCGGACTTATTCCGTCTGAAGCTACGATTGGTTGAAAATAATATACGGTCATTCTTAATTTCTAATGGCTTAAGATTATTGTATAGGGTCTGGGTGTTTTTCATTTAATTCCTTACTCTTCGGTGACATAGAACGGCTTTTCATGATTGGTCGCTCTTACAATAAAAGTGACCAATCAGGAAAAGCTTTCGGACAGTTGACAATTTGATAGAAGTTTGTAATTTAACAGTTTCACTTTGATAGATTATAATATAACGAAAAATAATGCTCTAAATTGCAAACATAATGTTACGGTTCACAATCTTTCGACAGTTTACAATCTCATCATCACAAAATAGATTGTAATCTAACGATGTTTATAATCTTACGGTAACATAACTATGTTACAATCCGCTAACTTGTTGGACGTTGAGTGAGGCTTGTTCATTCAACGTTCGGCCTAGTCAGTCAATTAAACGTCGTCATTTAATGGACGCGCTAGTGATCCAATCAAATAGCTGATTAAACCAGATGACTGCGACATATATACTGACTCAGCTAGCGACTACAGTTGGTGCAACCTAACCGAAACGTTAGGCAGTAAGTAGTTCATATTAACTACTAAATAAAAATAGTGTCGCGTTTTGACACGTTAATTTGTTTTAAATGTATATATACTGAATTAATACGAATGTGTGTTTTAGGTGTGATTCGAACCCACGACCAACAACGATTCAATTCAACAGCCAGAACGCTAACCACTGCTCCATAATGCCAGTTTGAAGTTTGTTTATACAACTATTTGTCTCACAATTAGTTGATCAACGACCGTGCAATCGTTAGCATCATCATTTATTAAAAACCGTGACTGGGCATTCAAGTCTTTGTTAGGGCGGTTCCAGTACAAAATTACAACTGCGAGGGTGCATAATCTAATGGCTGCATCTTTTTAACCGTATGTCAAGTATCATCAGTCAAAGTATTGTAGGGTTCAGGAATAGGATAAATAATAATAAATAAATAAATATTGGACAACATCACAAACATGGCTCTGATTCTGTGGTAAGTAGCTTAAGCACTTGTGTTACAGAAATCAGAAACGACGGTACCACAACACCCAGACCCGAGACAATATGGAAAAGTTCGTTTCCCATATTGACCCGACCGGGATCGAACCCAGAACCTCAGAGATGGCGCTCGCCAAAGTCAGGCCCGCTCGCCTCTCGGCTACGGAGGTCGTCAAATGGATGTATGTAAATACTAGATGTATATGGCAATAGCGACTTGTAAAAGTATTTTTAATTATTTAGGCTATTTAATGACGATTCCTCAACATATTTTAAAGAAACAGAAACATTTTTACCTTCCTTTACAGTGCAGGAATCGAACCCACTATAAGTATGTAGTACTAAAAATATTCGGCAGATAACACTTACCGTAGGCCACTAATTGGCAATTAATTATTAGGCACTAACGGGTTGATAGATACAGCAGAAAAAATTCATTGCCTAAGATAACTTACGGCATTATAGCAAAGAAAATTCAGGAAAAATTTCAACAGAAAAGCGGGAAAATCCTCTAAGGCGAAAGGAAGTTCGCCGGGACCGCTAGTTTTATATAACAACTAGCTGTGCCCGCGACTTCGTTCGCGTGGACTACATCCTTTCATGGTCGGTTTTACCCCTATCTCCCCTAATATTCGAAAAACAAAAAGTAGTCTATATTTTAATAGAGCTATATTTGTGCCAACTTCCATATCTCTAACTTAAAAAATAAACATTTTCCCATATAAACTTTCAAAGGTGGCATTCAGGGGTGGGGGGGGTTAACCCCCCCCCCCTTACTTTCTAACAAAAAGTAGCATATGTCCGTTCTTGAGGTTCAACGTATACCTATGCCAAATTTCATCAAAATCGGTTGAGAGGTTTAAGCGGGAAAGCGTAACAGACAGACAGACAGAGTTACTTTCGCATTTATAATATTAGTAGGGAGTAGGGATTACCACAAATGTTACGTGACGGTCGTGGGTTCGAGTCCCACGGCGAGAGGAAATTTTTGGCAGTAAAATTATCGCTACATTCCCGAACTATACAGTGAACAATCATTTCAATAAATTGTATTCCTTCTCTTCTATGTATAGTTCCCTCGTATTCATTAATCTCCAATAGTTGCTGGAGGAGATTGCCCCGCGTTAAGTGCGCACCCAATATGTCGCGGTCCCTGTATTTTTGTCCTTACGTCACATAGGGTTGCCAGAAATAGTTCTATTGAGTTTTTTCATATAAGAATAAAGTTATCTGTTTTTCAATTTGTGGGAAATTTCCCCAAAACCCCCATCCTTGAGTATTTTGGATATAGTAGGAATTAATAGCATTGATGCGAGTTATTATAAACTTTTTTGTAGAAGCCGTTTATAGTTTTTATATTATATTTGTTATTTTCTGTCTGTCAAGTTCACTCTCTTCTTTAAATCTTTACTTTTAATCATATCTAAAACGGTCTGGTTCTAGTCCAAAGTTAGCTACACATAGCAATAATTTACATACTGCTACTGTAAATAATCTACGGAGTTACTTACCGGTGTCTTCTCGGTAGAGTATAGTTTTTTTTTATTTATAAGTGTTACTGATATAATCTTTATTAATATAACAAATTGACTTGATGCCAAAGTAAGTAAGCTTAAGCACTGATGTTATGGGAACTAGAACCAATGGTGGCATCAAAATATATACTTAACCAAAATATATATTATTAGTAACCAGCTTACATTAGTTCAATTAGCATTAAAATTTTATTTTGTAAAGTACAAAGTTGCTCCCATAATAAATGTGGTAACTTTTCTCGTTTAAAATATTCGTGATTATTCTAAAACTCTTGTTTGTATTCAAAACGTGCTCTCATAGAAGTTTTAAGCACAAGTAAAGAATTAAACAAGATCCTCCTCGACTCAACCTCGGTGTCGAAGTAGACGGTAGACGTCCGAAGCGTAAGAAGTTCGTATCTCAGTTATGTCAATTTATAATCTGACATTTCCAAAAGTGACTCGGGTCCTGAAATGATTGTCAGGAATGTAAATTGTTTTTGACGTGACAACGTCTAATTAGTCGATACTACGGGCTGCATTTACGAAAAGTTGACGTCATTGTCCCGTAACGCTCATTGTCTCGTTCCGCAAGCGAGAGCGTGGCACGAATGAGAGAGGCATGATCGGCTCAGCGTTGTCACGTCAAGCTACCGTACGTAACACCGACTTAAGAGACAACAATTTTTTTCTTATTAATATACGTGCAGTACTCACAGAATGACCATGCCACAAGCAAAACAAGTTATTACCTGGAAAAAAGAAATGAAAAATTAGTTTTACGAATAACTTTGTTAACCAATTGAAAGTACAGTAGGACTTCGTCCGGAGAGGTAAAAACAAGACCTCTTGCGGATTATCGAGGCGTGCAGATTATAGTATGCAAGGTTTAATAACACTCAATATCTTTGTAACTCGTTGTCAGCCCATTCTTCAGCTTCTCCCACTCATTTGAGGATCAATGGGTCCTCTCAACCCGTTATAAAGCTGTGCTAAGGGAACATCAACTTCTGGGTTGTCATTATTTGCGACAAAATGCAGGGGTAAAGTCTGTCATAATTTGTCAATTAGGGATGCGTTAACGTCGGCCCAGCAATTAGCCGAAAGAACTTGGGCCAACCCGCACCTACACACGCCGACCCCGCCCCCCGCGAATCTTATTGCCCGGCCAGATTACAGCGCTCACCGAACAAGCGGGACGCCGGATGGCTACTGGACAGTGTTAACAATAAAATATGAAAAGTGTTCGATATATTAGCTTATTAGTTAAGTAATAATTCTACATTTTTATTGTTTAATTAAAAGCATAGTTAGTATTTTATTTTTGCAAAATAAATTTTACTTTTTTTTATCTGTGGAACAAAAGAATCGAAACGGAAACCACCATTGCAATTTCCGTTTATGTAAATTAAGTCGTTCCTATACGTATCGGTTTGATGTCTAGAACGTTGACGTCATAATTCCAACAGTGGCGTGACTTGGCGTTTTCGCGCGCTGTTTATATGTGTTACATAAAATCTTATTTTTCTCTGGTCATTTACATTTTTTCCAGATAAATCGAATTGCTTGGGATATGAACGGGCGCACATTTTACAATACTTTTTCAAAAACTGTCAAGTAGCCAATAATCGAGTCGAATGTCCACTTCAAAAAGATCGTAACGAAATTTCAATCATAATTTTATTCCGGTTCCAGGCAACCCTAGCTATAGGTCCACACCCCAGGACCAGTGATTAATGACTCCGCGCAAACAGTCGCGTTCGATTACCGGCTCAGTATTAGTCCCATAGTTCACTATGCTCGCCATACCATGCCATTAGCTTATTAGAAAACGCTTAGGTTACGACGTAGGTGTGTTAGCAACTATGCAATGTAGCATATAATATCTTGGGCACATGACAGTGTTGCATCAAATAGATGTCGCACCCGTTCGCCCCGCAAGTTTCACCCCTCAACTGTAAATGAAACCGTTCGCCCCTTGAAATATTAAATAGTTCCGTGCGGCCCTTATTTATAAAAAAAAAATACAGATGTCAAGAAATATAACATATTGTTACGCGCCACGATCGATGTAAACAGCGCCATCTAGTGTGGAAAGGCGGGACTACAGAGAGTCGAGACGCGTACGCCAGAATTTACTAGAACTATGACCTTGACCGAGCGTACGGCCGCTCAAGGCCGGACTGCGCGCGAATGTTCCGGATGTTTCTGCGTTGGAAGGTTCGGGAACGGCCGCGGCAATATAAAAGGCCGGGATTCACCGCGACCGGGACAGTATTGAATTAGCGATACAAGTGATTACTTCGAAAACGATTTTGAAGTGCGACTTGGGAGCGATTGTTGTTTTAATTAGTGCGTTTTAAGGTTGTAATTAGTGGCGTTCAATTAAAGTGTGACTTTTGGTAATTTTTTCGGCTGTTTTTATTGTCACGAACTCGAAGCTCGTAACAATTGGTGTCAGAAGTGGGATTGAAATTATGCCGATTTGACCTAAAGACGACACGGAGGGTATCCGTACCCGGAGTCAGCGCCAACAGGAGACGGACCAGAGACGTTTTGGTGGAGCTTTGCCGCAGGAATCGGAAAGCCAGTTATTAACCACGGAGGCTGGCCCGTCCACAGCAACACCAGCAGCATCGGCAGCACCAGACCTTGCTGCCCTGATGATGATGCTGCAGGAGCAGTCTCGCCGACAGGAGGAACAGGCTCGCCGACAGGAGGAACAGGCTCGCCGACAGGAGGAACAGGCTCGTCGGCTGGAAGAACAGCTTAAGCGGGACAAGGAGGAACAGGCTCGCCGCCAGGAGGAACAGGCTCGCCGCCAGGAGGAACAGGCTCGTCGATTGGAAGAGCAGCTTCAGCGGTACAAGGAGGAACAGGCTCGACGCCAGGAGGAACAGGCTCGCGGCCAGGAGGAACAGGCTCGCCGCCAAGAAGAGCAGATGCTTCTTTTGAAGGACCTTCACGCTACCTTCGGGAAAGACATAAAGGAGGTGAAGGATAAGGTTGCTCAACATGACAACCGCCTGCTGGAAGCTGAAATCCGGATTGACCAAGTCAATAATCGGGTTGACTACGTAGTGGCTGATGTGAAGAAGACCGTGATGGCAGACGTTAAGAAAACACTGGATTGTCTTAAATTTGGAGAAGCAATCGCAGCTCCCGTTGCTACTACACCTTCGCTACGTGGATTCAAAGTGCCACCGTTTGACGGAACTTCTTCCTGGTCGGCCTACAAAATCCAGTTTGAGGCAGTCATGAAAGCGAACGGCTGGAATAAAAATCAGGCCATGACTGCCCTCACCCTAGGCCTTCGTGACCAGGCCTTAGCAGTTTTGGAAGCTCTCGGTAAAGAAGTGACTTACGAGCAGCTCCTTGAGGCATTGGAGGCTCGATATGGCGACGCTCAACTGGAACACGTGTTTCGAGCGCAGCTCAAGGATCGTGTGCAACGCAGTAACGAAAACCTGCAGCAATGGGCTCTTGAAGTGGAGAAGCTGGTGCGTAAAGCATACCAGTCCGTACCTGCGCTTATTAATGGGAACCTGGTGCAGGCATTCATCGACGGCATCCACGACATTGAAGTTAGAGCTGCTGTGAGGCTCGGGCACCACGAGACGCTAAAGGATGCCTTGGCCCATGCCCTGGAAGTGGAAGCTGCGCGACAGGATCATCGATTCCATCGCGTCAGGGAGGTTGTAGCGGCTACAGTTCGGCACTGCAATAAAGGATACCGCCCTAGATGCTACGGCTGTGGGGAAAGGGGCCATCTTCGATCCAGTTGCCTTAAGCGAACTGCAGAAAGAGAACTACGGCTACCTGCAGACCTGATCATCAGAATACCACCTGATGCTCCAGGCAGTATAATCGATTATGCGAATAACTGGCGGTACAAAATAAATGACATTGGTGTGAACGTCAGACAATCGGGCCAGAAAATGTCGGGAAAGATGAAACCCCTTTGTGACCGCAAAGTAAACAGTAGAGTGTTCGACGAAGGTCCAAAGGTGAGGTTGCGCAATCCAGTCCACAGCAGAGGGAGATCTCCTGGGCTTCAGTCTAGATGGGAGGGACCGTACCGGATTGGGACTGGGGGCAATGACGTAACCTACCGGAAACAGAAAGGTGCAAGAGGCACTCCTAAGATTGTCCATGCGGAGAGATTGGCGCGTTATTATGGAGCCGATAATGCTCGGGACGAGCATGTCTTAGGAGGGGGCAGTGTTACGCGCCACGATCGATGTAAACAGCGCCATCTAGTGTGGAAAGGCGGGACTACAGAGAGTCGAGACGCGTACGCCAGAATTTACTAGAACTATGACCTTGACCGAGCGTACGGCCGCTCAAGGCCGGACTGCGCGCGAATGTTCCGGATGTTTCTGCGTTGGAAGGTTCGGGAACGGCCGCGGCAATATAAAAGGCCGGGATTCACCGCGACCGGGACAGTATTGAATTAGCGATACAAGTGATTACTTCGAAAACGATTTTGAAGTGCGACTTGGGAGCGATTGTTGTTTTAATTAGTGCGTTTTAAGGTTGTAATTAGTGGCGTTCAATTAAAGTGTGACTTTTGGTAATTTTTTCGGCTGTTTTTATTGTCACGAACCCGAAGCTCGTAACAATATTGAAAATATTCGACTTTTAGTTAAAAATATTTCGTAAATAAAAGCATTGTTATTATTATTTCCTTACAAGAAATAAAAGCTTTTGGTACATGATAAAACAGTAGTTTTTGAATTAATTTTTGAATGTACAAGTTTTTGTACTTAAACGATTATAATTATGAGTAAAATCGAGTGCATCAATAATAAAAAAAAAAATTCGCTTGAGAAGGTGCCTATGTGTATCTTGATAGAGGGCGAAAGATACTTTCAGGCAAAGGGGTGCAAGATTTGGGGCGAACTGGTGCTTGATCAAGTCTTGAAGGCAAGGAACTTCGGTGGGGGACAAAATTGACTGAATCATGAAAAAAATCAGACAACATAACATATTACTTTGCTCAAAGAGTTATATATCATAGCAACAAATTAGATACTCCTACTGTTACTAATTTGAAGAGGTTTTTGCCAGTGTCTTCTCGGTAAATAAAGATTGCATTATAACATTTTGGAGTCGTCATTGAATACAATACAAAGTTACTCTACTGCCGGTTCGGAACCTATATCTACCAAGAAGATGCTGGTAAGAGTCTCAGTAGATGAGTTACAATAGCAGTATCAAACTTATAGCTATGTGTAACTCACTTTGGACCAAGACATATACATTTGTTTTGACGAGTTATGTATTTATTTCAAAGGGTAAGCTGGAGCAGACCAGTTCTCAAAGGCATTTACAAGCATGACCTATATGCTAACATATATAGTACACACTATATTATATTTACCCCGGTTACACTAAATAGGATATAAACTATATTCTACAAATCAAAATTGAAATGTGCCAATTATTTCCTGATATCGACAGTGAAGCTGAATAGAATAATAAATAGTATTTCGGTACTTCAAAATGAATTAAAAAATAATAAAATAAAGTGTTCGACCTTTTTGCAAAATTGATCCCGCGACCCTTGCAGTCAAATCACGGTTACTCCCCTACCCACTTATGTGTGAATGAAAATATCGTCTAAATTCAATTGGTACAGGCGGTCACAACACGTTTAAAAGGAAATCTAATGTCTTATAATATTTTATTAACTAATTTTTAAAACATAAAAATATTGAAAAAAAAATAAACTTTTAAATATTAAAAAAATGCTTTTGAGGTTAGACTTTTATTGATGACTAGTTACTCGACAGACGTTGGCCTGTCTTAACGACGACTGTTTCATTATTTTTTTTTCTTTCATAAGTACATATACAATTTCCATTAAACTGTAATCAATAACAGTCACAAAAAAAGCGATATTGATCCAGCCATTCACGTTTGACCAAGGGAAATAGGATTTCATTTCTATATACTAAAATTTGTTTGCATTTAATTGGGTCTAAAATTTAATAAAAAAAATATTGGACAACATCACATAAATTGCTCTGATTCAGCTAAATCACTTTTTTTTTATATTGCACTCCAAGATTGCCCTCATCCCACCTGATGTTAAGTGGTAATGAGTTCCTAGCTTAAGGGAGAAAAGTATAGCATAGTAAAACTGTTACTAGACTTGTCGCCCTTCCCTTGAAGGCTTGACCCCTGCTACTAATGTAGCACCCCCCAGGAGCTCTGGAAGCCTTACTCACACGCAGGAACACAACAACACCGGAGTGATTGTTATTTGGCTGCGGTCTTCTGTAAGGTGGAGGTATTTCACCAGTCGGGCTGCTCCAGTCCGAGCGATAAATCGCTTTGCCCTGCCTCTCTTACTTTTGTTATATGCAGCAATCGCAAACAGCGTATGGCGCATTGGCCTTTGCAATAGGGTAGAAAACGAATAATGCTCTGTTTGGTTCAACAGTTAGATTACCAAAAATTATAAATTATACATTTTTTAATATAAAAACATACATAGCTTAGATCCGGTGCATTATCATTAAGCGCGACGTCAGTTCTTCGCACAGTTTTTACCCAATAGTGACGTAAACAAAGCCACTTGAATTATGATGCACTCATCCATTTAAATTTATTTTAATCTTATTTCAATATATTTTGACTGACCAAACAGAATCATTGTTTTTTTACTGTATTATTATTCCTTTTAACGTCTGATAATGTTATTCGTTTTGACCCGTTGTCATTTTTAAATGTTAAAGTACTATTTGTTGACGACAGTACTTATTTGTGAAAGTAGCAATCAATCATACTACCAATCAATAGGGTCATTCAAAACGCAAACCACAGCTGCCATATATAACAATAATACTCAATGCTTTTTTACTTTGATAAAAATAGTAATATTGATTACTACCTGTGCCCGCGACTTCGTTCGCGTGGACTACATCCTTTCATGGTCGGTTTTACCCCTATCTCCCCTTATATTCGAAACAAAAAGTAGTCTATATTTTAATCCAAGTTTCGAGCTATATTTGTGCCAAATTTCTTGAGGTTCAACTTAGTCCTATACCAAAATCCGTTGAGAGGTTTAAGCGGGAAAGCGTTACAGACAGTCAGAGTTACTTTCGCATTTATAATATTAGTAGGGACGAGTAGGGTTTGCCTAGTCAACTGAGATATTTATATATATATATCTGTCAGAACACGATTCCTAAATTTTCTATGGAGAGAGTACTGTGACGTCACAACTTTACTTATCAACACACTGATTGTTTATTTGATCCGGAGCATTTTAAATTAACACTAGCGACCCCTTTTTTTCTATTTAACTGATAAATATGGAAATAATCCATACCAACTGTCAAAATAATAATAATCTTCATTTTCTCAAGAAAAACAAAGGTTACAATACAAGTTAAATTTTTTCTTGTTAATACACAATGTATGTATGACACAGTGAAAGTTTGTGAGAGACTGACGCCTGTGATAGGTATGAGTAGCATACCTGGGTCATCAGACTCCTACCACAATGGAGGAGTAACATCTTTATAATGAAGATCTGTTTAAGAATACAGACTAAACATATAAAGATTATTTTAAACTTAGGAAAAAGATGGGCATGTATGTGGGTATGGGAGAGTGAGTGTGTGTGTGTGTGTTCGTGTATGAGTTTACTTTCATTTGTCTATACATGAATATTTTTCAGTTTACCATACGTTTTGTTTAAAAGGAAGGAACGCAGTTATTTTTACAATCATAAGACGATAGGGAATATAACGGGAGTACATTATTTATTGAATAGAGATGGCTACTTCATCCAAACAAATACACAAAATAAAATAAATAATGGCTATTTACTACTAAAATGGCCATTTAACTATATTTAATTATATCTCACTTCTCAATATTTACACAAGACATTATTTTAACACATTTATCCTGATTTCCCTCTTAATACCTTATTTTAAATAAGGCCCCATACAACATTTTAACATTTTCTCCTAACTTCAGAAATGAAAGAGACGCCCATACCTTTTGCACGCGTCAGAAAGAGACAGCACACCCCTGACAGCTGCGTAATTAAAACAAAGATGTCTTCTTATTTGTTCTCGCGGGATTTTTTCAATGAAAAGTTCAAATTGAATTTCATTTATACAAATTAGCTCATTATTTCACCGTTGGGGTCTGATTTAATGAGAAAGCCGTTTGATTTCACTTAACACTCGATGCGATATTGAAATGTATTATTTAAATGCGTATTTCGTAGTTTCTGCACTTATAATATTAAAATAAAATCGAATAGATTCAGAATTAAAAAAAACCTTCTATATATTGATATCGCTTATTCCTGATGTCCACCACAAAGTCAAAGTTAAAGTCAATCTTTTTTATTCACATAGATTACATTAGTAATACTTATGAATAGTCTCTATATAAAGCAAATGAAGCTACCTCCGGTTCGGAACCTGTAACTAAAGAGAAGATACCGGCAAGAGACACAGGTGGGCATTGCGAAAAATTAAATAAATAAATAATAGTTTATTATTTATTTATTATATAAATGCGCCAGACAATCACACCAATCACCTGGTCTGAAAACTAAGGTTTTCCCTTGTACTATGAGCACTAGACGACGGATACTAACTGGGGGCGTCATCACAGCACACCCAGACCCAAGTCAATTTAGAGAAGTTCGTTTTTCCAAATTGACCTGATCGAACCCGGGACCTTTCGCGCTTTGCCCGCCTACCTTAGCCACTGCGCCACCAAGGTCGTCAATGATAAGCTATTTAGTTAATTGTTAAAAGAAAAATTGTAAGGCACAATCAATTTTGTTCTAAATATATAAATCAATTTGAATACAGGCATTATTCCTTGATGGTGAACATATCTATGACGCAAACAAAAAGCATCCCAAATATGATGATTGTATAAAAAATCGTTGACATATTCAACAGCCAATCGCCAAGCATGTTTTTCATCATACGAGAAATTTGACGAATTGCGAATGCTATAAGCATCCGTCAATTTTTAATTTCACTTCTAACCTAACCTAAAGAAATTATTAACTAAACTAACTTCATTGAAATTGACGTTGTATTCTTCCCAGAAAATTGTCTACGCTATGAAAAATACGTCCCGTTTATAACCAAGGGACCGTGTGTTTATTAACGGCTGTGTAATTATTTCGGGGGTGAGTTATAAACAATAATTAATAAATATGACGACTTTAATAACGTTGAAAACAATTAGTCGTAATTTCCGGGACTTAAGGCTGGGACACAATGAGTTCAAGGTGAAAATCGTTAAGAGAACTTTTTTATAAAGTTTGAAAATGGGTTTTTGTAAAATATTGTTCGTATGTCTGTATCATTCCAATTACTGTATTTTTCCATTCTTTAGGAGTAAAACAATTCAAGATGGATAAAGAGAAAACATTTTTCATCTAAACTTACAAACTACTGAGTTTGTTGCCCGTATCTTCTCGGTAGTTATAGGTTCCGAACCGGAGGTAGCTTCATTTGCTTTATATAGAGACTATTCATAGTATTACTAATGTAATCTATATGAATAAAAAAATATTGACTTTGAAACAAAAAACAACATAATCTGTCCAAACACAGATGGATTGAGAATGAGACAAAAGGAAAAAAAGTTCAGCTAATGCTGTCTCGAGTATTATACCTACTCATATCTCTTTGTTGTATCTTGAAGTTCTATAAATTGTAGTTTACTTTACGTTCTCTGTTACTACAGAATTTTATTATATATCCATAACTACCATACCATAACCATTTGAAGTAAGCTTCATAGTAACACTTTTTTTTTAATCCTCGTGTGTATATGTAAAAAGAAGTACTCTACCAAATTGAATAGTTTTTTTTTGCTACTTTCTTAGGAAAAGGTTTGTAAAATTTAAACTTTTTAAAGCAGCGATGGGTCGCTGATAGATCTAATTAATATTATAAATGAGAAAGTTTGTTGTTGTTTATCAATTCATTGATGTACGTTCGTTGCTCTTTCATGCAAAAACGACTCAATTGGATCAAATTTTGTTGAAAGATAGCTAAAATAGTAAGTTCACATAAACGATACCTTTTATCCGAACATGCACGCTAAAAGTCGTAGACATAAGCTAGTAATAGACTATAGTATTTGTAAATAAATATTTTTAGAGTAATTAACTCAATAACCAAAGAATATTGGAAACACGTTCCCTATGAAACATTAAAGGGTTTAATTTTCAATTTTGTGGTAGGTACTGTGCCTTTTTAAACACTGACTTCATTTGTTTGATAAATAAATAATTAATAATAATAAACCTATACTGCTCCAGTAGTAGTGGTTAGAGCAATGGACTACAATACCCGGTGGTCGCGTGTTCGAATCCCTTGGGGAGACTTTGACTATGAGAAGTTCATAGTTTTTTTAGGAAATTGCAGGTTTGAACCACCTCATTGACCGATAAGAATCATTATTCCGTGCTTCGGAAGTGACGTCAAGCCTTTGGTCAGGATATGATCTTAATCTGTCCGGATCCTGTTTCAGGTGGGATGGTAATCGTTTCAATATTTTTAAGTGGACCACAGTTATCCATGCTAGTAAGAAAACCTCTCTTCTTTGTCCACCCCTCTTCCCAGTTTAGCTGGGGTCGGGTCTCCTTGTTAGTCTGCGCCAGAGAACTCTGTTCTGGGTTGTCGATGTGCACAGATTTTCTCGCTGGGTCTCTTTCTGCATATTTGACCACCAGGTGGCGGGTGGTCTTCCTCTTCCTCTTGGGCGGTCAGGGATATTTAGGGCCTTTTTGACTGAGTGCTCGTCACTTCGTCTGTTGATGTGGCCATACCAACGCATTCGGCTTTCTTTTAGTTTTTCAGCAATCGGTGCTACCTTGAACGATCCCCTGACATATTCATTTCGCACTTTGTCCAGGCGGGTTACACCTCCCGCCCATCTGAGCATTTTCATTTCGCTCGTGTGCAGTCGTTGTTCGTGTGCCTTCTTCATGGTCCAGCACTCTGCACCGTATGTCATGACGGGTCGTACTACCGTTTTGTACACTTTCCCCTTCACTCTAATGGGCATTCTGTTGTCACAAAGAACTCCTGATAGCGATCTCCATTTAAGCCAGGCAGTATTTATTCGGTGGTCTACGTCTTTATCCACGTTCGCGTCGGGTGTGAGGACAGAACCTAGGTATTTGAACTTGTCTACTTTGGGTATTGCACGGTTGTCTATGTACATTTCGCATCCCGTTTCTGCTGTCCCTCCGTAGTCGCATTCTAGATACTCGGTTTTGCTCCGGCTTATGCGTAGCCCATGGCGTTCTATTTGTGTTACCCATTGGTTTAGAGTCTCTTGTAGTTCTTTTGCAGTCTTTGACATAAGAACTATGTCGTCCGCATATAGCATACATTCAGGGGTTGGTTTTTGGATACTATGTGTGATGTAATCCATGCACAGATTGAATAATAGTGGACTTAGGGCTGACCCCTGGTGGACACCCACTTCGACGGGGAAGGACTCACCGAGGCCAGCGGGGCTTTTGACACACGTTTTGGTGTCTCTATACATGTCTTGGACAAGTGCTAGGTAGTATTCTGGGATATGTTGAGCTCTCATCGCCTGCCAGACAAGGTTTCTAGGTACCCTATCGAAAGCCTTTTCTAAATCGATGAACAGGAGGTACAGATTTTCTTTGTTCGAACGGTATTTTTCCATCACAACTCTAATGGTCTGAATGGCATCTATTGTCGATTTGCCTGGTGTAAAACCGTACTGATTTTCGGATATCTGAGAAATTTCGTTTAATCGAGAGGCGATAATTCTTTCGAATAACTTTAGAGTATGTGATGTAAGCTTGATACCTCTGTAGTTCCCGCATTGGGCAATATCCCCCTTTTGCTTGTAGATAGGGCATAAGGTGCTATTACGCCAAGAGTCTGGGATTTTGTTCTCCTTAATGATATTGTTAAAGAGCTTGGTAAGCCAAGGAAGTGCAGCGTCCCGTAGTATTTTCCACATATCTGCTGGTATTCGGTCAGGTCCGGGAGCTTTGTGGTATTTCATTTTAGACAACGCCTTCCTGACCTCTTCAACTGATATGTATCTTATGGGACCTTCAGTAGATGGCATGTATGGCATTTGCTCGCTAGGGAATTCCTCGTTCATTAGTTGCTCGTAGTACTCCTTCCATCTTACGTTGATATCGTTATTTGTTGTTAAGAGTGTACCGTCGGTGTTTTTAATGTATTTATTGGATTTAATATCAAGAGTTGATTTGTGGCGCTGGCGGGCTATTTTATATATGGTGTTCTCATTTTCAGCTTTTTCCAGTTTCTGATAGAAATCTTGCCGAGATAGAGCCATAGATTGTGCAACAGCTGTTCTTGCTACCTTCTTGCGGCTTTTGTACTCTCGTCGATCCTCTTCTAGTCTGGATGATTGCCACACTTTGAACGCATTTCTCTTTGCTGATATTAAATCTTTCACACCTTCATTCCACCAGTTTGCTTCCTTGTTTAGACGTAGTGCTCCACGTGATACACCAAGGGTAGTTTTGGCTTTCTTGAGAAAGAGTTTCTCAAAATTCAGCCACATCTCATTTGCGGTTGTGTGAGACTCTAGGTCGTCTTTCATATATGTGCAGGCCCATTCTAGGAGCTGTGTCCCCTTGGGGGAGTGTAGTTCTTTCCATTTTATAGTCTCTGTTCGGTCTATATGGGTTCTTATAGGCTTGGGCAGACACATAACTGAGACCAGGAGTCTATGTTGCGGTGTGAGCGCATTTCCCGGGATCACTTTGCAGTCTTTGTAAAGCTTTGAGATGTTGTTACCGGCCAGGATATAATCTATTTGTGTGCTGTGATTTTGGCATTTGTATGTGATAAGGTGCTCTGGTTTCTTTTGAAATTGTGTATTAACAACTTTAAGGGAGTGTCTAGCCGCGAAATTTAGAATATCTATACCTTGTTGGTTAGAACTGCCAAACCCAAAGCCCCCGTGGACCCCGTTATAGAGATCGTTCCTTTCTCCAACATGCCCATTGAGGTCACCTCCTATGTGGACATGTTCAGGTGAGGGAATGTTTTGCATTACCTCATCCATGTCGTCCCAGAAGTCTTGCTTTTCCGGTTCTGAGCAGCCAGTTTGTGGGGCGTATGTGGAAATTATGTTCAGTGGTGGTTGTCCGTCCATTGCTAGTTTTACGGCAATTATTCTATCGCTTTATTTTTTATCTAGTAAGAAAACCTACTTCAAAATAAACATATTCCCTCCGAAAACCAAAAATGGCGCTCGCTAGCCGTCAACATCGCATTAGCATAACAGTGTAAATAAATATCCGCCATCTTAGCTACTATTTGATGGCAGCGTGAATAATTCACAAATTCATAATTCGGGGTGGTGGGGGCGCCCCCTATGTATCTAAATCATCTTTGGGATACACACGGGAAGGCATTTGATAGGAAGCAGGGGATGACACTACAAAAGAAACGAACTTATTTTATTTTGCTTCCTTATTATATAGTATATCTGTTACGAGTAGATTGTCCAAAAATATAGTATACACATTTTTCCATTCAATCAAAAATTCTCGCGTGACGTCATTAGTGGGTATATTTTGTGTGTATCTACCAGTGACGTACTGAGCCCCAACCCCACCACAACTTGACTCGTTTTATCTCAGTATTACTTTATTTATTTGGCAAATTAATAATAAGTAATACGCGAATTAGGCCTGTCGATTTAAAATTGATCGATTTTAGGGTAAAGTAATAGATTTTTCGGATCGTTCTTGAACACTTCACAGATTCGATGAATCGATCCATAACAATTACGAATCAGACCAATCGATTCGCACTTTAAACTGACCGTGGCTTTGTAGTTTTTTTTTTTATATTAGACACTCGTTTATCGTTTTTCAGTGTTTATTTTACTTAAGTACTAAGCCCATTGGGACTTCTATTTAGGTTTAACGTTGGAGTTTCTCTATACGGTCATAAGCACGTCAGACTTCTCACTTTGGACTTAGTACCGTCCTTACGTCATGGGCATAAGATCTGAAATCGACTGCAACTGTTTACCTTGTTGTACTGTTTACCATTATCCATGTATGTTTGTTCCTCCTTCACGCAATAACTACTGAATAGATTTTTTTTTATTAATTTTAGTTTGAATTTTTTGTAAGCTAGTGTTATCTTAAGTTTATTTGTTTTGTTTATGGTAATTTTAATTTCTGAATAGATTTGGATAAGATAACAGAAGACAAGTTAGATTCTTGATGATATTTTTTATCCCAAAATAATTTGAAATGCTCTCGGTACATCCAAACCTTAGCAGTTCAATTTGAAACTCATCAAAAAGTTAATAATTCGTGATTAATTACTAAATTATGATTGTTATTGATTTATTTTGATTGGTACGCTAAACGCTTTTTACCTATAAGTCAAAAATTTTAATAACCAATACTTGATTCACTAAAGAACGACTGGGTTAAAAATAGCAACTATATAATAAAATTTAGCTTTATATAATCTATACTAGCTTTTGCAGCACGCGCTTCGCGCGAGTCTGCTAAAAGCTAGGCCTGCGGCGCTGGCCGCTCCCGGGCTTCGCCCTCCCGCGGCGCTCGGCCTTCGGCCTCGCATACGCAGCTCGGCCTGCGGCCTCGCGGGTGTGACTTTTGGTGTTTGACCGTCCGCAATGGGGGCCTAGTGCTTTTTTTGTACGGCGCTAGAGTTTTGCAACTGTGGCCTAAGGAGCCTTTCCGCTCCGGGCTCCGCCCTGCGCGGCGCAGCTCGGCCTGCGGCCTCGCGCCTAGGGTGACTTGGATTGCACTTAAATAAAATGGCCAAAGTGTTTGACGGAAGCCGCTTCGAGCTTCGCTCTACGCGGGCGCTCGGCCTTTGGCCTCGCATTCGAAGCTCGGCCTTCGGCCTCGCGAAAGTTACACAGAATATAGCCGCTGCGGGCTTCGCCCTACGCGGCGCTCGACCTATGGTCTCGCATCGCAGCTCGGCCTACGGCCTCGCGTAGGTTACTTGATCTGATCAATTGTCTCGCCTATATTGGTCCAAAGTGTTTGATGGCAGCCGCTTCGAGCTTCGCTCTACGCGGGCGCTCGGCCTTTGGCCTCGCATTCGAAGCTCGGCCTCCGGCCTCGCGAAAGTTACACAGAATATAGCCGCTTCGGGCTTCGCCCTACGCGGCGCTCGACCTACGGTCTCGCAACGCAGCTCGGCCTCCGGCCTCGCAATGTTACCATTTCCAAGTTTTAATAGCACTCAATACGGTACTACATTCATAAACAACAATTTCTCCATACATTTTCTTACTAAGGTCAATTTCAGTACAAAATGTATGGGGAACCAAGTACTCCATAGAAAATTGATTTTCCAATTTTTCCTAAAATTTCGTACTTACTCGCTTTTTTTTGGGTCAATCGACCACGGATGGACATTTTGGACAGGACCTCATACTTATTTTTTTTAAATTCGAGCATTTTCTGTCGGGCCCAAAATTTCCGAAATTACCCCGAAAATCGGGTAAATTTTTGAACCATGACGGGGGCATCATATAGACCTCCAATAAAGCTCCGAGCATATTTTCCCTACAACCCCTCCTTCTACCCCGAAAGTTAATGAATACATTTTGAATCCTGCAGATTTTTACATAATGGCCGCCAGCGCATCCGCCATTTTGTTTATCGAAAAGCCTATAGTTTTCCTGTAATCTAGGTTATATACGGCATCAAACCTCATTTTTACTTTTTTCGAATTTTATATCCTGTGGCCCACAGAGCCTCCGGTAGGTGACCATGTTTTTTGCACTTTTTCCTCACCAGCTCTCGGTGTTGCCCAATTAAGGAAATAAAAATAGTCAAATGTCATTACTACTAAGATGCCTCATAGGCACATGGGAATGATTTGCGCGAAATGTCATTATTTCTATTCTCGACCTTTTCGGGGCCTGAGCCAAAAACTACCAAAAATGGTAGAAATATTTTTTCACCTGGCAATACAGGATAACAAAACACATAACCGCCTAGTACATTGCGAGTCGCTCAAATAAAAAAAAATAACCGATATTTTAATTTTAATTTTTCAAAAACACGAAAAAATCACAAAATGGCCGCCAGCGCGTCGGCCATCTTGTTAATCAAAAAGTCTATAGTTTTCCCATAATCTAGACTATATTTGACAGCGAACCTCATTTTTATTTTTTTTCTCGCTCCCACCCAGTCACCCTCAGAACTTTTGGAAAATGACCATGTCGAAAAAATATTTTTCACCGTAGCTCCCAGTGTTGCCAGGTGATCTGACCAAAATCCGCAAAATATCATTCGGCTATGGGCTATACATAATTGAGTGGTAGACGTTTCAACCAAATGTCAAAAAAAATTTTTTTCGTTTTTTGGGCACGAGTCAAAAACTACCAAAAATGGTAGAAATTTTATTTGACCTGGCAACACACATTAATCAAACATGCAACCGCTCTATACATTGCGACTCGCTCAAATGTTGCCAAGTGCCAAAAAAACAGTTTTGAAAATCGTGAAAAATTCAAAATGGCCGAAAGGGGGTCCGCCATCTTGGATTTTCGAACGGCCGTATTTTTCCTGTATTCTAGGTTATATATTGCATCAGACCTAATTTTTATTTTTTTTCTCGCTCCAACCTAGTCCCCCCTAGAGCTTTTGGAAAATGACCATGTCGAAAAAATGTTTTTTCCCGCCATTTCCAGGGTTGCCAGAATTTTTCCAAAAAACTACCTTTTTGTCACTTCGGACCTCCATGGCCACCCTACAGCGTATTTATTTTTTTTCTACAACGTTATTTTTTTTTCCTACCATTTGGGGCCATGGGGTAAAAACTACCATGAATTTGGTAGAATTTATTTCTCAAAACAATAGACAGATAACTAACCTACCACCGCCCCATACAAACCGATTCGACCTGGTGTTGCCATCCCTGTCAAAATTGACTTAAAAAATGGCAAAATTTTTGGTCCCTACAAAACTGCCGCCAGCGGCGTCTCTATGACAAAACTCTATAATCTATGGATAAGGTTTTCAATTTGACTATATTGCCAGCAAAGTTCAAAAAAAATTTTTCAATTATCTGTGGAAACCTCTCCACCACAGCCCCGCAAAAACACCTCTAAACCGGATTTTCGATCCAAGATGGCGGCGCGGACATCTTGTTTTTTTGACATTTTACTTTTTCAGTCTACTTCACTTCAACACTATTCTCTAAAAAAGTAAAAACCGCCTAGCCATTCCATAGACAAGAAAAAAGTTGATTCCCTAAAATCGGCCGCCATCTTGGATTTTTGGAAAAAAAAATGGAAAAACCTGCTTTGATTGAAAAATAACCCACCCCGTCGGAACATGCCAAAGGGGTAAAACAACCCGAACACCCCCAAAAACACCCCCGATGAGTGAGTGAGTGAGTGAGTGGTAATTTAGCTTTATATAATATAGACTAGCTTTTGCAGCACGCGCTTCGCGCGAGTCTGCTAAAAGCTAGGCCTGCGGCGCTGGCCGCTCCCGGGCTTCGCCCTCCCGCGGCGCTCGGCCTTCGGCCTCGCATACGCAGCTCGGCCTGCGGCCTCGCGGGTGTGACACGGGGGTGTTGAACCGTCCGCAATGGGGGCCTAGTGCTTTTTCTTGTACGGCGCTAGAGTTTTGCAACTGTGGCCTAAGGAGCCTTTCCGCTCCGGGCTCCGCCCTGCGCGGCGCAGCTCGGCCTGCGGCCTCGCGCCTAGGGTGACTTGCGTTGCACTTAAATAAAATGGCCAAAGTGTTTGACGGAAGCCGCTTCGAGCTTCGCTCTACGCGGGCGCTCGGCCTACGGCCTCGCATTCGAAGCTCGGCCTTCGGCCTCGCGAAAGTTACACAGAACATAGCCGCTTCGGGCTTCGCCCTACGCGGCGCTCGACCTATGGTCTCGCATCGCAGCTCGGCCTACGGCCTCGCGTTGGTTACTTGATCTGATCAATTGTCTCGTCTATATTGGTCCAAAGTGTTTAATGGCAGCCGCTTCGAGCTTCGCTCTACGCGGGCGCTCGGCCTACGGCCTCGCATTCGAAGCTCGGCCTTCGGCCTCGCGAAAGTTACACAGAATATAGCCGCTTCGGGCTTCGCCCTACGCGGCGCTCGACCTGTGGTCTCGCATCGCAGCTCGGCCTACGGCCTCGCGTAGGTTACATGATCAATTGTCTCGTCTATATCGGCCCAAAGTGTTCGATGGCAGCCTTGTTCGATGACAGCAGCGCTCGGCCTTTGGCCTCGCATTCGAAGCTCGGCCTTCGGCCTCGCAAAGTTACCATTTCCAAGTATTAACAGCATTACATTAATATGAATCAATTTCCCCATACATTTTCTTACTAAGCTCAATTTCAGTACAAAATGTATGGGGAACAAAGTACTGCATAGAAATTTGATTTTCCAATTTTTCCTAAAATTTCGTACTTACTCGCTTTTTTTTTGGTTAATTGACCACGGATAGACATTTTTGACAGGACCTCATACTTATTTTTTTAAATTCGACCATTTTCTGTCGGGCCCAAAATCTCCGAAATTACCCCGAAAATCGGGTAAATTTTCGAACCAACACAGGGGCATCACGTAAACCTCCAATAAAGCTCTGAGCATATTTTCCCTACGACCCCTCCTTCTACCCCGAAATTTAGGGAATACATTTTGAATTCTGCAGATTTTTTTAAAATGGCCGCCAGCGCATCCGCCATTTTGTTTATCGAAAAGTCTATAATATAACATCTCATCTAGGTTATATACTGCATCAAACCTTATTTTTACATTTTTCAAATTTTATATCCTGCGGCCTACAGGACTTCGGGAAGGTGACCATGTTTTTTGCACATTTGTCCCAACAGCTCCCGGTGTTGCCAGGTCACAGAGATAAAAATAGTCAAATGTCATTTCAATGGGGATGTTTCATAGGCACATGGGAATGGTTTGCGCGAAATGTCATTATTTCTATTTTCGACTTTCGCCGGGACCTGAGTAAAAAACTACCAAAAATAGTAGAATTTTTATTTCACCTGGCAACTCACAATAACAAAATACATAACCGCCTAGTACATTGTGACTCGCTCAGATGTTGCCAAATAAATCAAAATTAGGATTTAACGTTTTCGAAAACACATAATTTTCAAAAAATGGCCGCCAGCGGGTCGGCCATCTTGTATTTTTGAGCGTTCGTATTTTTCCTATAATTTGGACTATATTTGACATCGAGCCTCATTTTCATTTTTTATCTCGCTCTCACCCAATCGCCATATTATTTTTTGGAAAATGACCAAGTCACAAAATATATATTTCGCTCTGGCACCCAGTGTGGCCAGGTGATTGGGCTAAAATTAGTAAAATATCATTCGGCCATAAGCTTGCCATAATAACGTGGTAGACATTTAGACCAAATGTCAAAAATTTTTTTTTTCGTTTTTTGGGCAATAGTCAAAAACTACCAAAAATGGTAGAAATTTTATTGTACCTAGCAACACATATGAACTAAACCTGCAACCGCTCCATACATTGCGACTCGCTCAAATGTTGCCATGTGCCTAAAAAACGGTTTTGAAAATCGTGAAAAATTCAAAATGGCCGAAAGGGGGTCGGCCATCTTGGATTTTGGATTGGCCGTATTTTTCCCGTATTTTTGGTTATATAACGCACCGAACAAAATTTTTATTTTTTTTCTCGCTCCCACCCAGTCTTCAAAAGAACTTTTGGAAAAAACCATGTCGAAAAAATGATTTTCCCCGTCATTTCCAGGGTTGCCAGGATTTTTCCTAAAAACTACCTTTTTGTCATTTAGGACCTTCATGGCCACCCCACTGCATATTTATTTTTTTTCTACAAGGGTAAATTTTTTTTCTACCATTCGGGGTCATGGGGCAACAACTACCCTAAATTTGGTAGAATTTATTTCTCAAAACAATAGACGGATAACAAACCTACCACTGCCCTATACAAACCGATTCAACCCGGTGTTGCCATACCCCTCAAAATCGACTTTGAAAATGACAAAATTTTTGGTCCCTACAAAACTGCCGCCAGTTGCGTCTCTATGGCCAAACTCTATTATCTATGGATGAGGTTTGCAAGTTGACTATACTGCCGGCAGAGTTCAAAAAAAATTTTTCAATTATCTGTGGAAACCTCTCCACCACGGCCCCGCAAAAACACCTCTAAATCGGATTTTCGATCCAAGATGGCGGCGCGGACATCTTGTTTTTTTGACATTTTACTTTTTCAATGTACTTTACTACACTACAATTCTCTAAAAAAGTAAAAACCGCCTGGGCACTCTATACATTTTTTTTATTTCAATTCAGCAAAATCGGCCGCCATCTTGGATTTTGGAAAAAAAAAATGGCAAAACCTGCTTTGATTGAATAATAAACCACCCCCTTAGAACACCCCAAAGAGGTAAAACAACCCGAACACCCCCAAAAACACCCCCGATGAGTGAGTCAGTGAGTGGTAATTTAGCTTTATATATAATAGAGATATATAAAAGGAGAAACTGACTGACTGACTGACTGACATATCAACGCACAGCCCAAACGGCTAAACGTAGGCACTTGAAATTTGGAAGGGACGTAGCTTAGGTACCGTAGGGGTGCACTAAGAAAGGAATTCCCGAAATTCCCACGGGAACGGGAATTAGCGGGAAAATCCTTTTGTATGAAAAAATCTAAACCGCGTAAGTTAGATGATTGAAATTTGACATGCATATACCTTAGTGAATGCAAAGTTAAGTCATGATTGGATTTTCCAAAATTCCCATGGGAACGGGAATAGCGGGAAAAACTTTTGTACCGCGAGTTAGAGGCTTGAAATTTTTTAGTATATGGGTATCTTAGCAAATGTACAGCTTCATGGGAATGGGAAACATCTTTTTCATGAAAAAATACTGCACTAGCGCCAGATTCAGAATAATTGTTATGTTGTTTTTTAATGTATTTTCTCAAAAAAAAAAAAATTTTTTTAAATTTTTGAATGCAACATTCATTATTATTTACATTCGACACACACCGAGAAAAATACTGAAATGACACAATAACACGCCACGCGGACGAAGTCGCGGGCAAAAGCTAGTATAGATATAATAAGCGAACTGGAGCATCACGACTGGTGAAATACCTCCACCTTACAGAAGACCGCAGCCAAATAACAATCACTTCTGTGTTGTTGTGTTCCTGCGTGTGAGTAAGGTTTCCAGAGCTCCTGGGGGGTGCTACGTTAGTAGCAGGGGTCAAGTCTTCAAGGTAAGGGTGACAAGTCCAGTAACTTACTAGTAGTATATTGCACTTCCAGATTGACCTCATCCCGCCTGATGTTTAGTGGTAATAAGGTCCTAGCTCAAAGATGACAAGTACAGTAATAAAGCTGCTACTGGACTTGTCGCCCTTACCTTGAAGGCTTGACCCCTGCTACTAATGTAGCACCCCCCAGGAGCTCTGGTAACCTTACTCACACGCAGGAACATAACAACAACATGCAACGGCAGCGGTCTTCTGTAAGGTGGAGGTATTTCCCCAAGTAGGGCTGTTCCAGTTCAAGCGATAAATCGCTTCCTCTCTTACATATTTTTACCAGATTTTTTAATTTCAGATTCTACTGTCGGCTTGTTTTGGAACTTAGACGCTTGTTTATCGATCCTAAGCAATGTAAACACATGAGTCGACATTTTGTTCACTCGGCGAGCGGGCGCGGCCGAGTTCTCCCCTCGTGAGTACCCACACTAAATTATCAAGATAATTTTGTTTGTCAACGCCAGATAAAGACGCCGACTAGACCAGCGGTTCTTAATCTTTCGTTACATTCCCTTATTTTCTTGGACATGGTTGAGTGATGCATCGATTAAGGGCAAAAGCAATCAGCCTTTGTTTTTAATGAAATTAAGGTATCGTCGCGATGATACAGCAGTGGGAGTTGTGGGTAGTCTCCGGTGGAGTCCCACACACCGCTGCATTGCACCGCATTTCCCCCCATTAAAAAGAGGATCATCTTTCAACACTATTTTGAAAGAACCTCGAGTCTTTTTGTCTTTATTTCGAAACTTGAGTCGTTTTTTCAAGACTATGACATCTCCAAGTCTTTTTTGGCTTCCCAGTCCCTTTAAGTCTTGTAAGTACATTAAGTCATAAACTTACGTGATATGACTCCTATTATGAAGCATTTCGGTGTCGTTCGTTTGACGACCTCGGTGGCGCAGTAAGCTAAGGTAGGCGGCCCGGAGGGGTATCCCTCAGGTCAAGAACTTTTCTAAATTGACTTGAGTCTGGGTACGCTGGGATGACGCCCCCAGTTAGTATCCGTTGTCTGGTGCATAGTACACGGGGGAACCTTAGTTTGAGCTAGTGATTGGTGTGGTTGTCTGGCGCATTTAATTTGAATTGTATAATTAATTTATTATTTAAATTCGTCCATTTACTGAAGCCTACTGCTTAGGTGAAGCGAAGTGGCTTTGTTTTGTCCTTTTTGCGTCCTATTTTGTTTTAACAAACCTTCTCGAACCTTCCATCGGAAAAACTACTAGAATGTTCAAGTACATTCCAGTAAGATCTGTCATCGAAATCTCCACTGTATTAGTTCAGCCATTCGAAACTAGATGGCGCTAGATTATCGAACATCAAAAGTGGGCGTGGCGCGTAACAGTATTATAAGATGTTCGATCGAAGTAGCTGGTAGTCAAATCGTGATAGGTTTAGAACCACTGAACTAGACTGAGAGCCCGCCTCAAATTGACCGAATCAAAACAAATACTCGACTCGCCATAATTGGATTGTAAATTAAAAATTAGCAGCCATTTCACCAACTTACACTTTTTGGTTTGCTCGGGAGCGCTTGTTTTCGACTTTTTTCTTTTTAAATTGAATTGCAGAGCAAATACTTTTGTTTTATTCAAATATGTGGTGGGGCTTCGTGCTTTTAACAGAGGAATTTTGTTATTTTTGTAACGTTTCATGCACAGACGATGAAAACAAAAAGTTCTGGCGCGGCTCGCGCTGCCATTTTGAGGTTGTGCAACGAATTTCGTAGTTAATTCAGAATTCTCGAGCTAAGTTTACTGTTCGTCTTGAAAATGGCTTAAGGAGGTCATGTCTTCTTCGTTTTTGTATTTAAAATTATATTGTATTTAAATTTATATAAGTCAAAGGTAACTGACTGACATAGTGATCTATAAACGCACAGCTCAAACCACTGGACGGATCGGGCTGAAATTTTGCATGCAGGTAGATGTTATGACGTAGGCATCCCTTAAAAAAGTATTTTGATAAAATTCTACCCCTAAGTGGATAAATAGGGGATGAAAGTTTGTATGAAACTTTGTCAATTTCAAACCGATCGGGCTGAGACTTTGCATGCATAAAGCTACTATGACGTAGGCATCCCTTAAGAAAGGATTTTGACAAATAGGGGATGATAGTACCTAAGTATAAATCTTAGATTTTCGACTGATTGAACTGAAATTAAAGATTGGATTTACTATGATAATTATGTTATTCAATCCCCTTGGGGATAAAAAAAGAGATGATGGAGGATGTAAATGCACGGATATTATTTTGAACCTATCAGTAGCTAATGGAACGAATGAATTAAGACGAACAAAATAATTTTTACTTTTCATAAGTAACTCCGCGCGAACGAAGTCGCGGGCGACCGCTAGTCCTACTATAAACGTGACAAAATTGGACATCAAAACATACATTTCTTTTTTTTTTTGGTAAAAAGTTACACCACTATTTTTTCGTTAACAACCTTGTGTTTAATTATTTTATCCCATCAGCAAGAGTAATCGCCGAGTACGCGATGTAAGGAATATTTTAAGAGAGGTAGGGCATAGCGATTTATCGCTTGAACTGGAGCAGCCCGACTGGTGAAATACCTCCACCTTACAGAAGACCGCAGCCAAATAGCAATCACTTCGGTGTTGTTGTGTTCCTGCGTGTGAGTAAGGTTTTCAGAGCTCCTATGGGGTGCTACATTAGTAGCAGGGGTCAAGCCTTCAAGGTAAGGGCGACAAGTCCAGTAATAGATTTATTATGCTTTACTTGTCACCCTAGGACCTCATTACCACTTAACATCAGGTGGGATGAGGTCAATCTTGAAGTGCAATATAAAAAAAAAATCTACACCTTGAGTTAAATTATTCGCCCTAAGCAATAATCCACGTTATTAACAGTACAGAAATGTTTTTAATCGGTCAGTAGACAAGTATATCCGTTACAAATAAAAATGATAAAATACAAATATTTACTCTTAATAATCATAATCAATTCATTTATTTATGTTGGTTACAAGTAACACTTATGCATCGTCAAAATGAATACAAACCAAAATTGAAGCTACTACCGATTCGGAACCTAATCCTACCGAGAAGAATCCGGAAAGAAACTCAGTAGTTATCCTAATCTTTACAAAATTTCGAGATAGATAACTTAAAAACATGGTGTGCGAGCGAGCAGACAATCATACCCATTAAAGTAAATCGTTTAAATATGCAACAAAGTTTGTAGTACCCTTTTTTCATTGAACATGATTTAATTTTTAACCTTAAATCCATGCATGGTTAAGTCAATAATACATTGTGGTAAGTGGTTAAAAAAATTTATACTTTATCCAACGAAGGTTTTCCGATGCTACGAAACTTTTCGCGCTTGAATCTGACTCGCACTTGAGTACTTTTTTTCACATGACAGTCAGATGAGAGTCAGCAAATGTCATATTCGAAAACAAGGCAGGTGCAGTTTTAATGAACAAAGTTGTACGCGCCACGCTGTATAAGTTTGATTGTTTGAACACCCTGTGTACGGTCAACTCGTACATTTCATATCAGATGCGTATTGAACTTTATCCTCATGTCAATAATGAAGGTTTGAAAGGATATTAACTGACTTATTTACTAACACGATTTGCCGTTTCAGCCCATTTTTTAAGCGCTAAAAGGCCGAAGCATCAGTAAACTGCTGGATTAAACATATCAGAATGTCCCTAAAGAAGAAAAAAGAAGTATGTCCCTATTAACCAGGCTTGCTTGTCTGTTGAGGTACCAGGACAGCATAAACTTCTAGGAGGTCTCACCTTAGCAGTTTATCAATGAGCGCCATCCCCAAAAAGCCAATATCACTGTAAACTCCTGGATTAACGTCAGAGGGTAGCAGCCATTCATTGTAGTTTGTAATAACCAGGCAGACCACGTCGGAGTACCAGGACCGCATGTAGCGTTAGGAGATCTCACCATAACAGCTCCTCAATGAGAGACTTCCTAATGAAGCCAAAATATCACTATTAATTTCTATCAGAAGGGAGCAGCCATTCTTTGTGCAATATCAAGGTTTGGCGCATCGGGGTACCAGGACCGCATGAAGTGCTAGGAAGTCTCTCCAAAGCAGCTTCTATATAATAAAGCGAGGATAGCATGAGTGAGAAGACGCGACGAGTCGCTAATATAGGATACTTCTTATCCCGAATTAACTCGAACAAAGTTGTCGAGAAGTTTTAAGGAACAAAGTTTAAAATAAGACTAAAAACACCCAAAGGCTGCATTTAAAATTGTCATTCATAAAAGGTGTCGAAGTTAATTCTGAGATTAGCATTAGCAAAGATCCCCATTTTTCCTCTCATAAAAGGATTGGGTGGACTTTTAAAAAGTTTTTTTTACCTTACATTCAGAAGGATTACTTTCCAACTCATCATTATTTAAGGTATCTTTGCGGCTCTAACTATAACAATTGAAGGGTCCAAAGCAATAATTAATGTCCAAAGTATTAAAATCGTGACATGCGGTCCTCCCGTAAACTTCTCCTTACTTTTCCTACTCATTCTTCTGAATATTATTCCCAATCCTTCACTATCCAATCAATTCGCTTATGGAATTCTTTACCTTTATCTATCAGATTATCTGAGACCCTTCCTATTTTTAAACTCAGGGTTAAATCGTACTTCCTCTCACTTAATGAATGTTAATTTATGTCCTCTATCTATAATTCCAGCTGGGCATGTTGGTTGTCAGTAATTTTCATACACTTATCCTACTTATTAACATTATTATTGTTATTTTTTTTTGAGTCAAAACTCTTTTCTTGAGTTTATATATGTTAAATATGTTTATTTGTATATAGGTATATATATATAATGTTATATATTTATGAGTTTATGTATGTTTATCATGTTATACTACGAAATAATTCTAAAATAAAAACTGTATTTATGTTGCACGGCCGTACCCATTTCTCGCCATCTACTATTTCCTCTACCTTAAGGTTGTCTGGAAGAGATCGCTTTCTAGCGATAAGACCGCCTAAATTGTACTATAATTTTTCTGTAAAACCTATTTCTGTAAAGATTTTGTGCAATAAAGTATATCTATCTATCTATGTGATCAACGTCATTCGGTCACTTCATACATGTACTTAGCTAGTAATTTCGTTTACAAACTAGGCAATATCGCTTCCAGTCCTGAGATAAAACCGTTTCTGATATTTGACTTCACGTCTAGAACGCTCAGTGTCAGGTATTCACGGTAATAAGGCTGAATTTTGGACAACGTTTATAAACTTAACCCAAGTATCTCGAAACAGAAAACAAAGGACGTTTATCATTATTGCCGTGGACCACTTGCTTCGCACTCGTGCTATCTCAATTTTTCAACATTTTCCACTGATTATTCGGTCACAGCTTGATGTAATATCCTAAAGCCTTCCTCGATAAATGGACTATCTAAGAAAGAAACAATTTTTAAACTCAAACCAGTAGTTCTTGAGATTAACGCATTCAAACAAACAAAATTCTCAGCTGTAAAAAGTATATGTCACCGTAAGTTAAGTGGCAATGAGGTCCTAGCTTGAAGGCGACAAGTACAGCATAATAAATCTGTTACTTGACTTGTCGCCCTTACCTTGAAGGCTTGACCCCTGCTACTAATGTAGCACCCTCCAGGAGCTCTGGAAACCTTACTCACACGCAGGAACACAACAACACAGAAGTGACTGTTATTTGGCTGCGAACTTCTGTAAGGTGGAGGTATTTCACCAGCCGGGCTGCCCCAGAATATAAACATAACGACGTTTATAATCTTCCGGGGCGGCGGAGGGGCACATAACATTCGACCAATCAGCGCGCGAGATGCATTTCGTTTTACGTCGGTTCGCAATTTGACCGATTCTCATCAATTGATTATAACAGGAGGCTGGCAGGAGCTGGATGAGAGTAGCCGAAAATCGAGCGAAGTGGCGAACATTTGGAGAGGCCTATGTCCAGCAGTGGACTGCAACAGGCTGATGATGATGATAATTATTATAACAACGAAATATAACGAAAAATAATGCGTTAATTTGCAATCATAATGTTACGGTTCACAATCTTTCGACAGTTTACAATCTCACGAGATAGATTGTAATCTAACGATGTTTATAATCTTGCGGTGACATATACATTGTGAATGAACTTTAAATCTAACAATTAAAATTCTGCTTAACCCGAAAATAAACATCAAAAATCGATATAATTTGTACAAACGCGCTTTTCCTAAACAAACATCAAAGATTTCGCAATAATGTCGAAAAGTTTTAATTAATTGTAATTACAATCCTTTCGGAAAGTTTTGTTCTGCATTGTTTGAAATGTTCGGTTTGAAATACAAATAATAAGGTTAACATCGTTTAATATGAATTATTTTGTATAACCGCGATGGGCCGTGATTCTAAATATTTTTATCTGTAAGTTTTTTTTATATTGCATTTCAAGATTGACTTCATCTCACCTGATGTTAGCAGTAAAAAGGTCCTTTTTTATGGGGGAGAGAATGCCTTCTTTTCTAAACTAAAAACTCCCCCCACTTTCTCATCGCCTATTGACGGCGCCATGGGATATCGGGTGACCCACGGCGCCGTCGGCGGAATTGCTGCCCTTACAAGGCCGCGTCACCCCCTTGGGTGGTCCCCCTACCACCCAGGGACCAGGGACCGTGCATAGCGGTAAAGAGATTCTAGCTTAAGGGTGACAATTACATCATAATAAAGCTGTTGCTGGACTTGTCGCCCCTGAAGACTTGACTCCTGCTACTAATGTCGCAACCCCCAGGAGCTCTGGAAACCTTACTCACACGCGGGAACACAACAACACAGAAGTGATTGTTATTTGGCTGCGGTCTTCTGTAAGGTGGAGGTATTTCACCAGTCGGGCTGCTCCAGTTCGAGAGATAAATCGCTATGCCCTACCTCTCTTAAAGCCAGTTATCGATAAAATAAAAATTGCTTCAGGTTTCAACCAAACGTCGCTTCCATTCCTCACTATACTGTGTCGTCGGCACATGAAAGAGATCGTTTAATTTTTATAAAAAGCCGCCGCGTAACGACCCTTTGTGTCGGCTTTGTTTCCACCAGACGAACGGACGGACACACTTGTATATTATATATAATTGGCGCACATATCAATTCAAGTGGGGTAATTGAGAGTATGCGGTTACGAAACTGAGGTCTTGATTGAGTTGACTTATTTTTAACTAGCTACCCGCCCCGGCTTCGCACGGGTGTATGTGGAAAAAAACATTTGACTAAATGTTAATATAAAACATTCTCTGCACAATTTAAATGAGCTTACCTGGGAGGAGCCAATATACTGCGCTAATATAAAAAAAAACATTCAATTATCTTATACATAAAAATGAATCGCTGTTCAATTCTCGCTGAAACTCGAGAACGGCTAGACCAATTTGACTGATGCTGGTTTTGAAATAATCGTGGGGGTCCAGGGGAGGTTTAAAGGTATGAAAATTTGGAAAAAATATACAGGACAACGTTCGCCGGGACAGCTAGTCTAAAAAAGTAGCCTCAGTTACTTTTATTACATCAGCTAGGTTGGCAGGTGCCAACAAAAGTTCCAATCAAAAAAGTTTGACGACCTCCGTAGCCGAGAGGCGAGCAGGCCTGACTTTCAGGCCTAGCATACGCAACGCGACTAAATTTTATCGCGCTCTTAACAAACGTCAAAATCGATTGAAGTCAGTGTGTCAGTTGCTGGTTGGCTGAAAATACGAGTGCGGTGTGCTATTAGCCAATCAATAGTATTGAAACTTTTGTCGTCTCATGCGAGAAATTTGACATATTGCGCATGCTAGGCCTGTTTGGCGAGCGCTATCTCTGTTGTCCCGGGTTCGATCCCCGGTCGGGTCAATATGGGAAGCGCACTTTTCTATATTGTCTCGGGTCTGGGTGTCGTGGTACCGTCGTTGTTTCTGATTTCTGTAACACAAGTGCTTTAGCTACTTACCATAGAATCAGAGCAATGTATGTGATGTTGTCTAATATTTGTTTATTATTTATTTATTTATTTATCAAACTCAATTCAGCCATTACAGCGATTAGCCAACATATATGTAATAATATGACATCGCGGTAATTTCAATATTACAGACACTCCAATTCATTTATTTGTATAGATGTATAGATAAAATCCGTGTATGCATGTACCATTATTATACTTCAGTGCCGGACAACGGCTTTTATTATTATGACATTTTTAATCGATAAACGTCACCCCAACACTATATCGGTCACAATCTCGAAACTATATTCGTTTCCGCACACACGCAATAATTGCTACAACGTGGGACAATCAAGTAAGGCACACCATACATATATCATTCGTAACCTAACGGTTCGTGTTACACAATTTTTTGGGCGGTAGTGATGTGCAGATGTCTATGTTATGTGTCGATAAGAATCCTTTTTAAAGATTTTATAATAAGTAGAATTACAAATAATAATCTTTTTTGATGAAACTAAATTTGGAACGTTGAATATAAAAAGTACAAATGAATTAAAAATGGTTAACACAAAATAACGTTCGCTAGAAAATTAAGGTTATGATTACGCGCGTCTTTAAAATGCATTTAGGTTTACTAGAAGCCCAACTAGAAAGTCATATTTATTAGTTTAATTCCGCAGCTTTGACTATGTGTTAATATTGTTTGAAATAAAACAATAAGATTTGTCCATTTCCGTGTTTCATTTGTAGCGATCTGATATTGAAAAATAAACACCCTTCCAATTGAACTTACATGATTTTAATAGAAGATATATTTTTATTCATTGCGTATAATATTAACTAATAAATATATTTGCTGCAGACATGCTGTTTATAGCTAAGCAGTAACAAAGTTAACGCGTTTTGTAATATATTTTAAGATTAATTACGTAAAACGCACGCCAAAGTAAAGTAATAAATAGACAAAACTTATAAAAGTTAATGACAGAGAGAATTAGGGTTATAAAAAAACTTTTATTATAAAAGATGTGCTGGATTTATAAAACAAGTAAAAAAATCTTGATTTACATTGTCGTGGTTTATTCTTTAAGCGCCGACAATTTAATGTATGGTAAACAGCACATCAAGGTAAACACTGGCAGTTCGATAATAGTTGTTATGAGCAGGACATAAGGTGCAAAATCCAAAGTGTAAAAAAGACATGCTCTCGGTACGCGCGTTGTTTAAATTTTGAAGAGCAAATGCAGCCATGTCAGTAGCATCGCGAGGAGAGAATAAAACTTTCCTTGAATCCGCTTTTACTTAGAACTAATTAATTACAGAATAATTAAACAAAGCTTGCAGTTGACGTGAGAGATTCACTTTAACATTTGAAATAAAACTACACATAACATTGTACAAGAGATAAAAGTAAAGACAAAAGGATCAGAGTAAATTGTAGTTGGATTAAATCGTAGTTTTTAAAATAGTAAATATATTAACCAATAAACGTATTTTACAGTAATAGGTAACTTTAAAGATATACGTATTTAACTGTATCACAAAATAGTAGATACTCATATATTAATTTTTGCGTTAAAATTACTAAACTATTTTGCTTTATAAATGACTAGCTGTGCCCGCGACTTCATTCGCATGGACTACATCCTTTCATGGTTTTACCCCTTTCTCCCCTAATATTCGAAACAAAAAGTAGTCTATATTATTATCCAAGTTTCGAGCTAAATTTATGCCAAATTTCATATCTCTGACTTCAAAAATAAACATTTTTCCATATAAACTTTCAAAGGTGGTATTACCCCCATCCCCCCCTTATTTTCTAATAAAAAGTAGCCTATGTTCGTTCTTGAGATTCAACGTATACTTATACCAAATTTCATCAAAATCCGTTCAGCCGTTTAGGCGTGAAAGAGTAACAGACGGACAGACAGACAGACAGAGTTACTTTCGCATTTATATTATTATGGATTTCTTTTGTTGATATTTTACATCTAAAAAAAATACGATTAAATCAAAATAGATAAATGGATGTGTGAATAGGTGCTTGTTTCACGCAAAAACTATAGTATATTTTTGGATGAAATTTGGTGCATTAGCAGACAATATACTAGGTTTAATAAAATAATTTATGTCCCAAAAGGGACGAACGTATTGATTTTTTTACTTTGGTAACGCAATTAATTTCATTCTTAGTATATTTAAATTTTAATTTAAAGTATAACCATAAGCTTTTACCTTACACTGACTTATTCTGAGATACAAATAAAATGTCATAAACAAGTGATTTACATTTAAATTTATCGATTATAAAAATCATAATCTTATCGATATAACAAATACAAGTCTGTCGACATTCCCACCCCTAAGAGCACTGTCCCATTATAATAGGCGTTTTGTTTACAATGCCTACTGAAGGGGAATCCACACGCCCGCCCAGCAACGGCATATGCGCCAGCGACTCCGCATTCAAATACCAACCTTATCCTAAACACATAAGCTTCAAAACGCTATATAACCTATTCGATTACTAAACGACGTTATGGTACGGGTCGAGTGACGTTCTGACTGAGAAATTCGGGTATAAAAAGGACTTTATAGGTCGAAGGATAAGGTTCATTTTGCGTACGTGGCGGGTCTGTTTGGTGAATACGAGTAGTTGGATCGATAACCAAATTGAGCTCCTGTCACCTATCTCGAGGGGCCTTAATTTTTAACGTTCCTAGTTCCGATCCGATGTTAAAAATTACTTTTTTGCTGAAGTCACATCTTTTTTTGTGTGACGTATTCTTGTTGGCGGAACGCATTTTGAATTTCGAACGTTTTCGTTCCATTTCTCATACGGAAGTGGCTTTATGAGGAAAGCGTTCATTGAGTGTGACCTCTTAGCGTTTTATGCCGCCCTGGTACTTGAACGCGGTAAGTACCTATGTTTTTACAAATTGAGCAATGAAATTAAATGAAAAATGAAGCAATTTCTGTCTGACTTTTAAACCAACAATTAAGTGGCCTCTGACTTCACGGGGAAGATATTCCTCATTGAGAAGCAGCTAAGTTGAGACCTCTTAGCGATTTATGCGGCCCTAGTATCTCGATGTCTGGTTTTAACTATGGAGTGACTGCCAGTGCCTACAATAGTTAACGCTATACTTAATTTTAAAAAAAGAGCAAAAAATATAGTTTCTGCCGGTATCAAATGTCATTTTCTTGAAAAAGTGAGTTTACTAGGTTTGCAAATTAGGGTATTGATGTAAGTTTACAACACGTGGATTTTTCATCGAAAAGCTACTTAGGTGACACTAAGCGTTAATACTGATCTAGCACCGAGAGATTGCCGTCTGATCTCCATGACCCAGCTGCTCCTTGCTTCGTGAAGGCGCTCTTCGAGAAACAGGTGAGACCTCCAAGCGTGTCATGCAGTCCTAGTACTTCGATACGTTTTCTCATGTTTTATTTTTTTTCTCATTAGCTTAAGGGCGACCAGTACTGCATCAAAACTGCTACTGGACTTGTCACCCTTACCTAGAAGGCTTGACTAATGTAACCCCCCAGGAGCTTTGGAAACCTTACTCACACGCACGCAGGAACACAAACACACCGAAATGATTGTTATTTGGCTGCGGTCTCCTGTAAGGTGGAGGTGTCACCAGTCGGGCTGCTCCAGTTCGAGCGATAAATCGCTATGCCCTACCTCTCTTGCTTGACGTGTTGCAAGGTGTATGAATGAAGAACGTCATGAAATCATTTTGTTACTAAATATTATGGTAACATTTAAAATAAGTCATTTTGTACTTTGTTTGACTGTTGTTTCTTATCTAACAATCGAAAAATCGGCAACAAAACGGTGTTACCTCGCCCCAAAAATATCCCCTAGCGATTAAAAACCGACAAATCCAATAATTTGAATTAATGTTGTTTGTCGTAAATACATTTATGAATAAAGTATTGCTTTCCACCCTTCTAAAGCTATGGGAGTATTGGGTTACATTTTGAAGGGATAGAATACAGTACCGTGTGACAGCAAGACGATAATATTGTAGACCTGGCTGTTGCTCCGGACTTTGTTAATTTTATTTGGGGTTAAAAAGTATCCAATATCGATTTTAAGAATTTTACTTTAAATATAAATGTTTTTGTTTAATATTTCAATAAGGTTTTGTTTTCTTATTTTAAGAATTAAAAAAGCTGATTTATAAACAATTTGTAACAAATTGTAATAATGATTGTTAAAATATTTGTTAAAATAATGAATGAATAAAAAAGGTGATTCATGACATTTTAAACTGTTTTTCATTATATTGAATATGTGTTAAAGATCTTGTTGACGTGTCCGGCTTTCGGAGTCTAAAATCCGGGGTTTTCACGCGTCTCGTGCTGATTTCCAAATTTTAGAGATGGCAACCCTAGGTATAATAGATAAAATTTAGAGGTAGCACACAGTTTCTAGCAAGACAATGTCAGAGTGTTGTAAATATAAAGAAATAAAGAAAGAAAGAAAATACATTTATTGACATCACAAAATATACATACAAACACAACGCAAGACAATTCAACAGATAATCATTATTATAAAAAATCTTGTGAGGCCAATTTGGGTTCCACCTCAGCAAATGCCGCTACGACATTTTTAACGCCGCTGCAGCGCTGGTATTCTGGTGGAACCCCCTGCTTGGGAAATTATCAAGTGCCCCGGCTCTTGCTAGTTCCCCACGCAATCGAGTGGCGCTAATAAAACCTACGTAATCAATATATAAACAATGTTATTGTACCCAGACCACATAATTATGTATTTAGTAAATGCACATATTACATAGGAACCAAAATATTTAATCACTTACCTTCTCATGTTAAAGCATTAAATTTTCCTAACTTTAAAACACGACTAAAAGCATGGTTGACAGAAAATGTTTTTTATAATTTAAATGAATATTTTGGTACCAAATATAGTTAAGTTCACATAAACTACCACTCAATCTGTAAAATTGCATACCCGATATGGGTAACTGTTGAAACTTTTAACTGCTAATGTAACACCAACTATGTAAACACAGTTTTTGCAATAAATGAATTTGAATTTTTGAATTTAATGATAAGACAATAGATAAGTCTAAACTTTAATCTAGAATAAACAACTATCTTGCCAGTGTTGTGATTAGAATATAAAAACAGGCTAAATTTTCAATAATATTAGTACAGATTTCGTGAGCGCCATCTACCGCCATTTGTAGTCAAACTCTCGAGCTGTAAGCTTCAGCTTTTTCTGCACATAAAGTGCCTACATTGGTCCTACATCAATACGATTCCGTGTGCCAACCTGTCACAGCAGGGTTGCCGCAAGAAAATATTAGAAACTAGCTGTGCCCGCGACTTCGTTCGCGTGGACTACATCCTTTCATGGTCGGTTTTACCCCTTTCTCCCCTAATATTCGAAACAAAAAGTAGTGTATATTTTAATCCAAGTTTCGAGCTATATTTGTGCCAAATTTCATATCTCTAACTTCAAAAATAAACATTTTTCCATATAAACTTCCAAAGGTGGTATTACCCCCCTCCCCCCCTTATTTTCTAATAAAAAGTAGCCTATGTCCGTTCTTGAGATTCAACGTATATCTATACCAAATTTCATCAAAATCGGTTGAGAGGTTTAAGCAGGAAAGCGTAACAGACACACAGACAGACATACATACAGAGTTACTTTCGCATTTATAATATTAGTAGGGATAGAAATTATAGTTAAAGGTTTTGTTTAGGGTTCTTTCAAAAGTTTGTTTACCTTTACGCAAAAACGAATTAGTGGATTCTAATAAAATTTGGTAGCAAGACATTTGGATACGAGAATAACATATTATATGACTTTTTATACCGAAATTTGACGACCTCCGTAGAGACGAGCGTACCGGACTTTAGCGTCGCGCCATCTCTGAGGTTCCGGGTTCGATCCCCGGTCGGGTCAATCTGGGAAACGAACATTTCTGAATTATCCCTGGTCTGGGTGTTGTGTCGTCGTTGTTTCTGATTACCGTAACTTAAGTATTTTAGCTACTTACCACAGAATCAGAGCAATGTATGTAATGTTGTCTAATATTTATTTATCAACAGTATCGAAACTTTTATCGTCTCATGCGAGAAATTCGACGTATTGCGCACGCTCGGCCTGTATGACAAATTTGAAATCCAAGATGGCGGGCATCACAAAATGGCGATATTATATAGGCGACGTAACTAGCACTTTTTTACTAATAGCATTGTGATATAACTCCTGGCAACCCTAACGGTAGAGCTAGCGTATGTTAATGTGTACCAGCCGTACCAGCGTACCAGTTGGTGTACCAGGCACAGACGAATTCGGCAGCGATTTGCAATAACTGCGGGAGTACTCTTTACTTTATGAGCCCGCTGTAAGACATATGTAACTGCGCTACGACGCGCTATGCGTCAACTCACTGCGTTGAGGCTGAGTTAACTCACTTTTTGGAAGTACTACCGTATCAATCAACCCTTCCTTCGATTTATAGGCGAGAGCCATCATAAGCTCGGTGAAGATGATAAGGTTTCGCCACCATCTGCGATAGTCAATTAAAAAAAAACTTCCTTTGATTAAAGATGTATAGATTCTCCTCCCATTTATTTTCCACAGTTTCTATTGGTCGCACCATGAAGTTATTTAGCCTAAAACCTTCCTCGATAAATGCAATGTCAAATACAAAAATATTTTTTCAATTCGAACCAATAGTTTCTGAGATTTACAAGGTCGAACAAACAGACTCTACAGCTTTATAATGTTACTAAGTAAGTATAGAAGCAGAGAAATTACTTTACTGAGGTACAGGTATTAGTTCCACCAGAATACCAGCGCTGTTGCGCTGTTAAAAATAATGCCGTTGCAGCATTTGCTGAGGTGGAACCCAATTGACTATGAATTAAGTGTGATAACTGTGTGTATTTGTACTTTTTTGGTTCTGTCAATAAATTTCTTTCTTTCTTTAGTTTGCAAGACATCTTAAATGATAACGGTGTGTAAAATACAGTTTGAATTAATAGAGTGCCTTCAAAAACGAGACGTTTAATTCTATTGCGCTATGGCGCGATTTTCAATTAGCGCAATAACCGTCTCAAGAATGACTGAGTTAGCGCAAGAAATTTGACTGCGTTGCTCATGTTTATGAACTATAGTAGTATCGAGTATCTTTGAAGAATGTTAACGATTTAAGCAAATGGCTAGGAAAGGTTTTTTATTGACTTAACTTATGCGGTCATATAATCGGGTGGTCTGGGTCAGAATACCTTTTCGTGTGCCTACTTGTTATTGGTACGTGAGAGGATTCTCGCGAAGCCATGGGAAGTGGTAGCAAGAGGGCCTGGTGTACCCTGGGCAACGGAGTACTTTAGTGAAGTTAGTGTACTTTTTTTTTTTTTTTTTTTCTGTGGCAACACTTCGTGTAACATCTGATTCAGTTTGTCCCGATTTTTAAATTCTATTTTTAATACTAAAATCACAATAAGGCCAGTTAAATCATCACTAATCAAACAATTAATCTAAGTTTATCGTTTAATGCTAAAAATCTGTGGTGTAATCTAAGTTTTTAAAGTGTTTGTGAAACAACAATTACGGAGTGGATGACAGTTCATGATTCGAATTTGTAAGATCATTGTTTATCTCTTTTGGATTCTAAAAACTCATTAATAACAAAAGTAAGTAACACTTAGAAGGTAAATTTATCAAAACTCGTACTCGTACTTATTTTTATCCTTATTTACGCGCTGAAGTGACATTTAAGTTACTTCTAATTGTGTAAACAACTTCTTGGAACTATAATACATCTACGCGTATTTTGCTATTTACACTTGAACATTTCAATATGCTGACCCGTAGCAAGGCTTTAGCTCGCCAGGGAGGGTCTGGACTCACCTCTGCTCGTCAGGCAGAGTCTAGACTCGACCTGGCTTTGAAGGAATTGAAGGCCACCAAGGAGGAAGTTACACAATTGGTTAGGGAAAGAGAGGACAATGAGAGGGAACTGTTGGAAGTGTTGGAGAAGAGTCGTGAGTTGAAAAAGAATTTGGCTGATTTACATTTGCAACATATGTCGATTATCGAGGAACGGGACAATCTACAATCAATTGTTGATGGGTTTGGTGAGTGCAGCCAGGAGTACGTGCAAAACTTAAGACGCGTCACATTACTGGAGCATGAACTACAAGAGGCTCACCACTGCATAAATGACTTACAAAATGAGAAGCAGGAGGTTGCGGCATCCCAGACCTTATGTCTATTTGAGGAACTTATAGGTAGTGTGCCCAATCTTGTTCCTGATACACCTGACATGAACCCAACGGATCTTGAGACTGTAGACCTGACACGGGAGGATACCCTGTGTTCTGTACCTTCAGCGGGAATTGTCAAATGTAGTAGGAATAAGCTAAAAAAATACATTAAAATTAATAGGTACATTAATAAAACTAAAAAATTAATTAAGAAACAAAAGTGTTCATGTAATAAAACTAAATGTATTAATGAAAGACGTCGTTTAGGTGATGAATTAGATTTATGTTCTTTAACAATAAATAATAACATCAAAACCTATGACAGTAATTTACTAGAATTAGAAAATAAAATACAAATGTTAAAAGTTTCCTTGGACAATATGACTAGTAGGTATGTAAGTTCCAAGAAGGAGAGTGAGGAACACATGCTTGCTTTGAAGAGTCTACTAGAAACATCATTGACGGCTGATAAAAACTGTGAAAATTCATACAATTTAAACAGCTCTCGGTTGGTATGTGACTCATCACTGTCAAGCACATGTAATAACTTAACACCCTTATCCAATACAGGTAATTCCAACAGTTTCCTCACTCAGTCATCAAAAACAGTAAGTACTTGCAACTTTGTTATGTTTAGTGATGAGTTGGGTAAAGATATGGGCCTATTGATGAGTACATATCTGGGACAACCTGTCTCAAATTATTGTTTACCAAATTTGCCATATAATGAAATTGTAAAAAGAATTTGTAAATATAACTTCTCAGAAAATACTATTCTGATATTATTGATTGCCAATAGAGGAAATGTAAACAAAAGGGATTTTATTCAATGTTTTGAGTGTCTTAATGCATTGAATTTAAATCAAATTGTATTGTTTACACTTCCATATAGTAAGTGTTTGTCACAGAGAGAAAATGGCCTTAGGTATAAAATTAATACAATGATGAGCACATTGACATGTAATAATAATTATTCAGAAAAATTTCATATGATTGATATTAATAATATGACATTTAATTTTACAAATAAATTGACATTTAATTCAAGTTTTTATTCGACAAAAGATAACTTTTATCTTTCTAAATTTTATAAGAGACAGATAGCAATGTCGCTATCATATTTTATAAAAATTTCAGCCAAGAAATTGGCTACTCAGGCTGCTTCTATTGAGCAGAATCATGACATTATAAATGAGACTTTGGAAGTTGTTCCAAATAATTTAAATTATATCATAAGACAATAGAGGATAACTCTAGCAAATTAATTTTGACAACTAGAAAATCTAATTATTTAAATATCATACACCAAAATATTCAGGGCTTTACTGGCAAGGAACTAGAGTTAGAACTATTTTTAAATGAATTCAATATTCATGTGTTGTGTATTACTGAACACTGGTTTCGACAATATGAATTATTAATTAATATTGATAACTTTGAGCTCATTAGTTCGTTCACTAGGGTGAATGCTGTTAGAGGTGGGTCACTAATTTTACTAAATAAACCGTTAACATCAAAAAATCGTAAAGATATTGTATCACTCTCTATTGAGCGTACTATTGAACTTTCGTGTGCAGAGCTTGAGCAACATATCATAGTCTGTGTATACAGACCTCCTTCCAGTGACTTTACTGTATTTGAGTCTACCATGGAAGAGGTTCTGAGAAAAGTGTGTAAAAGCAATAAAAAAGTAGTTGTATGTGGGGATTTTAATATTAATATTTTAGATAAAAATTCACAATACTCGGTTAGGTTCTTAAACTTATTTAAGTCTTTTGACCTACATCACCTTTTTGCTGAACCAACTCGAGTAACGCCCACGTCAGCTACCTGCTTAGATAATATATTTTGCAACTGTAAAGCATTGGAAAAATCAATAATAAATTTTGTAAGCTCGGACCACAGCGGGCAGAAAGCAGTGCTTGAGCATCATCATACCTTAGCTTCTTCAAGGTTTACTTGCAGACCAATCAGTACGAGTCGCGTTGAGAAGTTTGTGAAACATATTCGTGATGAAATTTCCCTTAGTCCAATAATGAACAACAACATTGATCAGTTGTACAAAACATTATTCGATACAATTATAGACCAATTTAATTCACATTTTCCTAAGAAAGTTATTAAAATAGACAATCCTAAAATCAAATTTAGTGATTGGGCGACGAAAGGTATTTATAAAAGTCGAAGAAGACTTTTTGAATTATATGATATTAAACACAACAGTACCGATATTAATATAATAGAATATATTAAAATGTATTCAAAACTTTTTAAAAAGGTTTGCGCAATAGCCAAATCAAATTTTTTTAAGGAAAAAATTAAGAAATCGACTAATAAAATAAAGGCCACTTGGAACATTATTAACAAAGAGACTTGTAAAAATAAAACTCGAGAAAACAAGTTCTCTCTTAAAATTAACGAAAATACAATTGATTCTGACAATGAAGTGGCCAATGCATTTGAAACATATTTCTCGAAAATTCCTACAGTTACTACTAGTGGAATAAATTCTAGCCCGCATCTTGCTCAATCTCTCCTCCAGTCTAATGTATGTGAATGTCTAACCTCCTTCAGCTTTACTCACATTAATCATCATGAAATTGTTAAAACATTCAAAGAGTTAAACATTAAAAAGACTGAGGATTTATGGGGGATTTCTTTAGAGATAATAAAAAGTATTATTACTACTATTGCCCCTCATCTAGCTTACATATTTAATAAGTGCATAGATCTGGGTCAGTTTCCCAATCTAATGAAATTTAGTAAAATCATTCCCCTTTTTAAGTCAGGGGTAAAAAGTGACCCTTCTAACTTTCGACCCATCTCCATACTACCAGCACTCAGTAAAATCTTTGAGAAAATTATATACAATCAATTAATAACACATTTTAATGAAAACGATCTACTACACAACAAACAATTTGGCTTCACCAAAGGTAGATCGACCACTGATGCCGGAGTGGCACTCGTCAAACATATATTGGATGCGTGGGAGAGAAAGCAGGATGTCATTGGTATTTTCTGCGACTTGTCAAAGGCGTTTGATTGTGTCAATCATGAAACCTTGCTTTTGAAGTTGCAACATTACGGTGTCTCAAGTCCTGCTATATCTTTAATCCAATCTTATTTAACTGGCAGAATACAAAAAGTTAATGTTAACGGAATCATTTCTTCTGGCGCACCACTAGTCATGGGAGTGCCCCAGGGTTCTATATTAGGACCTCTTCTCTTTTTGATTTATATAAATGATCTTCCTCACTTTGCCAAAAGTCTATGTGAGATTGTGTTGTTTGCAGATGATACATCTCTGATTTTCAAAGTTGACAGGCATAAGCAATCCTATGACGATGTAAATAATACGCTCTCACAAGTTTTGCATTGGTTTACTACAAATAACCTCGTCCTCAATGCAAAAAAGACTAAATGCATTAAATTTACAATGCCAAATGTAAGGCAAATAAAAACTGATATAGTTATGAATAATGAACAAATCGAAGTCATAAATACAACAACTTTTTTAGGAATCACTATAGATTCGAGGCTACAATGGGGTCCTCATATATGTGCTCTGGCAGGAAGACTTAGTTCTGCCGCATATGCAGTTAGAAAAATTAGGCATCTTACTGATGTTGAAACGGCGAGACTAGTTTATTTCAGCTATTTTCATAGTTTAATGTCATACGGTCTATTGCTGTGGGGCTCAGCTTCTGACATACAAACTATATTTGTATTACAGAAGAGAGCTATTCGATCTATTTACGGCCTTAGATCGCGTGATTCACTTAAAGAATTATTTAAAGAAATTAATATTTTAACTGTAGCCTCCCAATTCATCTTTGATTGCATCATGTATGTACGTAAAAATCTTCATTTGTTCTATAAGAAATCCGACACACATAATTTTAACACAAGAAATAAACATAAGCTCGCTATTTCAAACCATAGGCTTCGTAAAACCAGTAGAACATTCGTGGGATTAAGTATAAAAATATTCAACAAGTTACCGCAATGTATTGTTGATTTACCTATGCATAGATTTAAGATCCATATTAAATCATGTTTAATGCGAAAAGGATACTATAAACTTGATGAATATTTAAACGATAAACATATATGGACATGATTGTCTGTTCGCTCGCACACCATAGTTTTTAAGTTCTCTAGCTCTAAACATTGTAAAGATTAGGATAACTACTGAGTTTCTTGCCGGATTCTTCTCGGTAGGATTAGGTTCCGAACCGGCTATAGCTTCAATTTTGGTTTGTATTCATTCTGACGATGCATAAGTGTTACTTGTAACCTACATGAATAAATGAATTGACTTTGACTTTGACTTTGGAGGCGACGTCCTTTTTAAGATTTCTCTAGACCACGGCAGAAGTTTCGAAAATTTATTGCGTTTTTAACTATTAGTACAAGTAAAGTTAAAAATTAATTACTTCAACTAAGTATGTATTTAATCTTACAACACGTAATCAGTCTTGTTGGACTCGTGGAAATTACAAAAAAATCCGTACATTTAACGTCCCGATCAGGTACAAATTTAATTTAAAAAACTATATTGCACTAATAAGTACAACAGTCAACGTCAAAGTCAGTCAACCCTTGGGTCATGCAAATAGTTTGTATATGGGTGCGGAAATAATGAAGAAGTGCGTAAAAAACTAGTACTCCTAGTATAAAAAAAAAGAAATCATGATAAATAATAACAAACCGGGACGCGTCCCGACCCCCTGAAAATACGGACGTCCCGCGCAAATCGGGACACCTGGCAACACCACAAATGCGCATCTACAAAATATTTGAAATTATTAAACACTAGCTGTGCCCGCGACTTCGTTCGCGTGGACTACATCCTTTCATGGTCGGTTTTACCCCTTTCTCCCCTAATATTCGAAACAAAAAGTAGTCTATATTTTAATCCAAGTTTCGAGCGATATTTGTGCCAAATTTAATATCTCTAACTTCAAAAATAAACATTTTTCCATATAAACTTTCAACGGTGGTATTAACCTCATCCCCCCCTTATTTTCTAATAAACAGTGGCCTATGTCCGTTCTTGAGATTCAACGTATACCTATACCAAATTTCATCAAAATCCGTTTAGCCGTTTAGGCGTGAAAGAGTAACAGACGGACAGACAGACAGACAGACAGAGTTACTTTCGCATTTATAATATTAGTAGGGATATAGGTACTAACTATGCAGCCCGAAGCTGTTTACTAAAACTTCGGAAAGGAAATCCTCCAATTAACCGTAGCTCGGTAAACACATTTCTTTCTGTGAGATTAGTGTTAACATCGAGATCACACAGTGAGTAACGGTAGTCAACAAAGCGTATTTATAGTGGGATGATTCAGACACAATACATATTGTAACGAAGTCTGGAAGCTTCAACTTTAATGGTAATCTTAACTGGAATCATATGTAAACAAAAAAGCATTTCTAGCTTGAAAATGGCAACATGAAAAGTGGGCGTGACTCAAAAAAGTGAGCTAGCGCCAGTACACATACCGTTGCCGAGGACGCCGCGAGGCATACAGGCCTAGCATCCGCCACGCGACTAAATTTTATCGCGCTCTTAAAAATGCTGATTGGCTGAATATACGAGTGTGGCGTGCTATTAGCAAATCAACATGCTAGGCTTAATAGCCCCCCCCCCCCCCGCTGGGTTCCGCATCTTGTCGCGATGGGGGGGCTCAGTAACCCTGTGGTCCGGGACGTTGAGGCTGGCCTTGTCACCCAGCCTCCAATACCGCACAGGGTGAAGCCAAGACGGATCCCGAGCTGGGCCGCGGAGAGAAGGTGGCTCTCTGCGGCAAGCCCGCAAGGGCAGAGGTGGATCGTGGAGGAAGAGGAGGACCTCGGTGTTTCGTTGCCGGCCTCCCTGTCCTCCGCGACCCGGCAGTGGCGCGCTGCCGCGCGAGGCGCGAATCGCGTCGTGGTGGGGTTGCGGAGGAAGAGGAGGATACGGTATTACGTTTGCCAGTCTCCCTATCCTCCGCGGCCGGTGGGTCTCGGGACTTCATCTGGCTCTCGGAGGGAGAGCTGGATTGAGAGTCTCGGGTGTCCGCAGAGGCGGTAGGCAGCGGAGCCGCACAGCAGATCCGCTGCTGGGACCGGAGATGCCAGGCGTGGGGTAAGCCTGGCGTCCGTTACCTCGGTCCCGAGGGGGTGGGGCGTGTAAGGTGGCCGGACACGCTCCAGCTGCGTATTTGCGCGGCGAGATGGGCCGCTTGGCGGTAGGCGCTGTGGGGGAGCCTGTGTAGAATCGCAAGGAATCCCGACTCCCCCACAATTGCGCAGCGTTGGCCACCGAGGGGGTTTTAGTCGGTGCGAGCCCGACACACCACTCTCTGTTCCCCGCTGAGAGTGACGGTGCGGTAGGCATTTCCCCCTCGACAAAAAAAAAAAAAAAAGGCTTAATAGGCCATTCTATGAAATGACGTAACTAACGAATGTCCTTTTGTCAACCTAAACGCATTACTCTTAATTTTTTTTCAAGGTTCAAACTATATTACTATAATATTATTGCGTATCTATTGCTTGAATGATTTATTACATTTGTGTGTGTTTTGGTGCCGATATTCGATTGGAATTAGTATGACGGGAATTCTTCCATGTTTTCTGTAAGGAACGTATGTTCTTTACTAAAAGTGGAAGTACTTCCGCCGAGCTAGGTGTAATCTGCTCGGGGACCAAGGCCCAACTACCAATCTTGGTTTGTCGTATATATACTTAGTGGCGACGAAAACTCTGATATCGCGATGTAGGATATCGATGTCACGCATTACGTATGGAGCGTTGTTTACTACGCCAATTCTGCTGACGCTGTATTTGTTTCGACTTGTAGGTCATATCGTAGGTCGGCACATTTTCCTTTCGTTCACTGGGTTTCATGGCATCACGTGGCCACCATGTTTGAGGTTAGATAAATCTTCACTAATATTACAAAGTGCTATGTGGCGGGGCGTTACATTTCCTTGAATATGGTCGAGTGAAGCAATGGCTGGCACATACGTCATACTTGTGAACAGGCGCCATTGCCGGGGACTGGTCAGCTCCAGCTTACCTCTTAGAAGTAAACACTTAATGTTCTATTCACTCGTCAAAACAAAACTAATGTCCAAAGATGTCTACATAAAGCTATAAGTTAGATACTGCTACTGTAACTAATCTGCTAAGTTTCTAAGTGTCTTCTCGGTAGGTATAGGTTCCGAACCGGCAGTAGAATCACTTTGCATTGTATTCAATGACGATTCGAAAGTGTTACATTAAGTAACTTACTTGAATAAGGAAATGTGCAATTTGCCAGTAGAGTTCCAAATTTAGGACTCAAAAACTCTAGTTCTTTGCATTCCCGGACTGCCGTATCATTTATATTGGTAGTCAACACTCACCCGAGTGCAAAGGGAATGCCTACATTAGGTAATTGTGGTCCAACACAAAAGAATCGTTAATTGATTCCATTGCGGGTGGGTTTGGTGCAAAACAATGGATGTAGCGGGTTAATACTGAATCCCTGTTGCACTATATGTAGATGAATACCTAAATGGGATACTAACCCAGTAATACAAATAATTAATTATAAGAGATATAGGGCATAGCGATTTATCGCTCGAACTGGAGCAGCCCGACTGGTGAAATACCTCCACCTTACAGAAGACCGCAGCCAAATAACAATCACTTCGGTGTTGTTGTGTTCCTGTGTGTGAGTAAGGTTTCCAGGGGTCCTGGGGGATGCTATTTAATTTTGAAATGAACTTACAGCCTAAATAATCTAAACCTTATCCTTGTAAATTGATTTTACCTGAAACAAAAAACATAAAATCATTAATACAATTAATATAATAAAATGTTGTTACATTTCAAAAAAATCGATATCTGATTCAATAAAAACCGACCAAGTGCGAGTCGGACTCGTGCACGAAGGGTTCCGTACCATTGATTAGGTAAACAACATTAAGTACACAATTTTCATTGAACATTTCAATTGTCTACCTTTTACGGTTTATTGATATCGAGAAAAAATACGCCAAAAATTGCGTTCTGCGGGAGCCCCCTTTATATTATTTATTAATTATATTCAAAGAGAAAATAAACTAAATGTAAATAATTGAAGCATGTACTTGTCGCCGTCAACATCGAGCAAGAAATGGTAAAAAAAATCACGTTAGTTGCATGGAAGCCCCTTGAATATTTGTTTTTTTTATATTTGTTAATAATCAATAATAATAATCAATCATTTATTTGCAAGAATACAATTTTTATATTTTGATGGTATGTTTATAAAAGGTATGTTAGTATTCTGCCTGCAAGCAGACGTGCAAATCTATGTTTTAAACGGTAGGTAAGTCCTGTTATAATTTTTCAAGAAGATGACGTCCAAAACTACAATCCATTTATACAAATAAAATAAAATAATAAAAATACATTAAAAACACATTAAAATTGGTCATTACGATATTCATTGACCGAATAATAGCATTTTGATAGTAGCCAAGCATGCAACTTTCTTTTTAATGCTGGTATTGGCAGGTTTTTAAGATGTCCTGGCAATTTATTAAAAACCTTTATTGCCATGCAATAGGAACTATTCTGAAATAATTTTAGTCTAACATTAGGCAGTAATATTCGATTAGCATGTTGTTATAGAGGCAACAGAAATACATAATCCTTGAAAATTTCAACTGTCCGTCCGTCTTCTCTAAGAATAGTGATCACTATTCTTAGTGAAGACAGACAGACAGACGGACAGCAAAGTCTTAGTAATATGGTCCCGTTTTTACCCTTTGGGTGTGATCTGTTACGGACTTCTTTGTAGGAGCCTTTTTATAGGTTTTATCACAATACTGTTTTTTTTATTGTTCTTGCTGTTCTGCCAAAATTTATTTCACTTCAGTTTTGTAATTTTATTATTTCCTATTATGTTTCTTGAACTACTCCTTCCTTCCTTTTCCTTTCCTCGGTAACAATAACATAATGAAGTTATTTCCGGCTTCATCTTGTAACTTAACGCTCAGTTACAATAAACAATGCAGCGAATCAACGGATATGTCTCGTTAGATGGCGCCTCTGTTCATGCCTGCGCATGCGCAATGCCTGAAGATGACATGAGTTTTAATTTGTTTTTTGTTGATAAAATTTATTCCGAAAAGATAGCTAAATATATTCGAGTAAGGAAAAGCATGGTGAATAAAATAATTGCTTTTTAATCGATGACCTCCATGGCTGACAGGTAAGCGTGCCGGACGTCGCCATCTCTGAGGTTCCGGGTTCGATTCTCTATAAGTCAATTTAGAAAACTTTCTATATTGTTTCTGGTCTGGGTGTTGTGGTACCATCGTTATTTCTGATTTCAGTAACACAAGTGCTTTAGCTATTTACCACAGAAATAGAGCAATGTATTCGATGCGATGTTGTTCTGTTTATTTAAATAGATACACTTCATTGCACAGAAACATTTACAGAAATTTGTTTTAGAGACATATTCAAGTAGGATTTAGGCGGTCTTATTGCTAGATAGCAATCTCTTCGAGACAACCTACAGGTAGAGGGAATAGTAGATACGGATTTAGCGAATTTAGAGCATTTAATGAGCAAGTTTGGTGTTCATTGCTTCAGCTACGATTTATAGTGGGCGATGAATAAAAAATATATTTACAACAGCGAAATCCTCATTGACGGACGAATACCCAAAACAAACAAAAAGAAAGAAAATACATTTATTGATCGTACAAAAAATAACATACAACCAATGATGTTTAAAACATTTTTTTTAAATATCATTGCATACAACCAATTACAAAATTAAAAACAAAAATTAAAATTACAAATAATAAAAAGTTACAAACCATTTAATTAGAGGACAAAGGACAAAATGAAAATAAACAGAGAGGTCAATAGGTGCCTGCCTCAGCATAAGCTACAGGGGTGCACATTATGTATACGGTATACAGGTACACAGTATACCTATGGTACCACTGCAGCGCTGGTCTTCCGGCAGTACCTTGGTGACGTGCGTAGAAATACAAAATACTAGCGGTCCCGGCGAACTTCGTTTCGCCTTAGAGGATTTTCCCGCTTTTCTGTTGAAATTTTTTCCTGAATTTTCTTTGATATAAACCTCACGGAGCCCGAGACCTTTCCAACGAATGCCAAACCGTGGAAATCGGTTCGTGCGTTCTGGAGTTATAGCGTCAGGAAGGTAAACCCGACTTATTTTTATATAGTAGATTAAATTACGAAAACATACATATATACAGTGTGACAAAAACACCTACAATCCTCAAATTTGACAAGTAGGTAGGGTTTATATGGGAAAATGTTTATTTTTTAAGTTACAGATATGATATTTGGCACAAATATAGCTCGAAACTTTGATTAAAATATAGACTACTTTTTGTTTCGAATATTTGGGGGGAAAGGGGTAAAACCGACCATGAAAGGACGTAGTCCACGCGAACGAAGTCGCGGGCACAGCTAGTAGATTATATATTTCTCTACCTCTAAGGGGGGAAACCAATGTTTGGAAATAATACTTATCCATGTTTTTTAACAGAATTTAATTTTAAATTGTATGCCCTGTATAAACACATTCTGTCGTAAATTTTTATAAAAGATTGATGTATTCTTAAAATGATCCTATTTTATTGACAATACAACCTAGGTAACTAAAACTAAGTAAACCTAGTTTCTGAGTATATAACTCAGAAACTAGGTTTACTTAGTTTAGTACCTTTTAGGTTAGTTCGTTACATACAAAAATATAAATCTGGCCTTTTTCTAATAACACGTGAAAGAAAACGAAAAAACAGGACAAAAAAAAACTTAAAAAAAGCGGTGAAATTTATCGATAAAAAGGCGCAACACTAGTGAGGGATCACGCGCGACCGTAATGAAATAAGTTGTGTGGTACATACTAACACGCGGTGTCATGCGAGACCTTCCCGCTCCGGGTGGGGGATATCGATAAGAACCAAATAAGCCTTTTCGATATCTTAGCAGAGAAAGAGATTTCGCTACCTACTGAGATTATTACATTTTAGGCACCCATTGTTTGTTAGTCTATAAATCATTGTACCATTAAGTAGTAACGTCATGTACCGACTGTTTCGTGTCAAAATAAAAAATACTATTAAAGAAGACTCGAGACTTCAGGATAAAAAGTATTACATATATTTAGTATATGTTTTTTTTTATATAACACTTCAAGATTGACGTCATCACACCTGATGTTAAGTGGAAATGAGGTCTTAGCTTAAGGGCGACAAGTACAGCATAATAAAGCTGTTACTGGACTTGTCGCCCTTACCTTGAAGGCTTGACCTCTACTACTAATATAGCACCCCCCAGGAGCTCTGGAAACCTTACTCACACGCAGGAAAACAACAACACCGTAGCGATTGTCATTTGGCTGCGGTCTTCTGTAACGTGGAAGTATTTCACCAGTCGGGCTGCTCCAGTTCGAGCGATAAATCGCTATGCCCTACTTCTCTTTATACCTGGATGAATATCACATTTCATCCGAATCCATTCAGTAATTTTACGTTAATCAGCTGTTGAATAGCTTTTTCTATATGTATATTATATTTTTTTATAATATCACAAATATGAAAATATATTATGTTTTGATTTATTTACTAAAAAATACCCTTATGTTTTTTATTTCAATAAAAGTAGATAATATTTAAAATATATTAAATTATTACCCTCAACTGTATAAAACAAAGGTAACAGGAGATGAAATGTATTATAAAAATATGTAAGGTTTATATTAATGATTTACAAGTCTGCGATCAAAGACATGTATTTGCAATGGTACCAAAAATTACAATTCCACGCAGACGAAGTCGCAGGCACATCTAGTACTAAACTACATTTAATATCATAACCCAGATTTACGTTTATATAATTTAACCTGTTATTGTAATAGAAACTAATAGATTGCTGTGATAGTACTAGAAAGTAATAGAATGCTGTGATTACCTATTGTTACGAGCTTCGGGTTCGTGGCAATAAAAACAGCCGATAAAAATTACCAAAAGTCACACTTTAATTGAACGCCACTAATTACAACCTTAAAAAGCACCAATTAAAACAACAATCGCTCCCAAGTCGCACTTCAAAATCGCTTTCGAAGTAATCACTTGTATCGCTAATTCAATACTGTCCCGGTCGCGGTGAATCCCGGCCTTTTATATTGCCGCGGCCGTTCCCGAACCTTCCAACGCAGAAACATCCGGAACATTCGCGCGCAGTCCGGCCTTGACCGGCCGTACGCTCGGTCAAGGTCATAGTTCTAGTAAATTCTGGCGTACGCGTCTCGACTCTCTGTAGTCCCGCCTTTCCAAACTAGATGGCGCTGGTTACTAGTTAAGAACGTTAATCGTGGCGCGTAACACTATTATTATAAGTACAGTTAGATTTTTGTTTTTATCTTAAGTTAATTATGTATACTTAGTTACTGTAACTTATGTTGGTGATCCAATAAAATAAATAAATAAAATAAATAAAGAAACATGAAATTTCAGCCATTATTTTATCTGAAAGCAAAAAAAAAACAAGAGTAACTCTATGAGTTAGTAATTTTATTTGTACAATTTTTAGGTTAAATTTACTTTTTGGTAACGTTTTTTTAGCGTCTGGTTATTTGAAAGTTAAATTCTCTTTGAAGTTGCCGTAATAAGCATTCGTTCAAAGCGTAGGTGTAAATACGTTTTAATTTGTAATTATTAGCTCGTTTTCAATTTGAGAGTGTATATTTCAAAACGCCCCACGCAACGACTCCGTAATTAATTCTGATTCAGATATTGCCATATTGCGAACCGAGCCTTTCACAAAAACTGGAGCTGTACTAAAATTAGAACTTTTATAGACCTTTTATACTAGAAAAAGGTAGGCAGAAATGTATAATTTTCAATGAGAAATACTTATGTTCGATAGATATCCATCTACACTAACTTGTAAAGAGGAAAGATTTGTATTTTATAAATAAATAGCTGTGCCCGTGACTTCGTTCACGTGGACTACATCCTTTCATGGTCGGTTCTACCCCTTTCTCCCCTAATATTCGAAACAAAAAGTAGTCTATATTTTAATCCAAGTTTCGAGCTATATTTGTGCCAAATTTCATATCTCTAACTTCAAAAATAAACATTTTTCGACGTCTTTGGCGACGCGCCGTCTCTGAGGTTCTGGGTTCGATCCCCGGTCGGGTCAATATGGGAAACGAACTTTTCTATGTTGTCTCGGGTCTGGGTGTTGTGGTACCGTCGTTGTTTCTGATTTCTGTAACACAAGTGCTTAAGCTACTTATCACAGGATCAGAGCAATGTATGTGATGTTGTCCAATATTTATTTATTTATCCATACTAATATTATAAATGCGAAAGTAACTCTGTCTGTCTGTCCGTCTGTCCGTCTGTTACTCTTTCACGCCTAAACGGCTGAACGGATTTTGATGAAATTTGGTATAGGTATACGTTGAATCTCAAGAACGGACATAGGCTACTTTTTATTAGAAAATAAGGGGGGGATGGGGGTAATACCATCTTTGAAAGTTTATATGGAAAAATGTTTATTTTTGAAGTTAGAGATATGAAATTTGGCACAAATATAGCTCGAAACTTGGATTATAACTTTTTGTTTCGAATATTAGGGGAGAAAGGGGTAAAACCGACCATGAAAGGATGTAGTCCACGCGAACGAAGTCGCGGGCACAGTAAGAAAGGTTTAAAAAACTAACATGCTTTGACTTTCAGGAATAACCGCTTTATGAATGGTAAAATAAATATAACAACTTTCAAATTAAAAAATCGATACCGTCGATAGAAATCTATCGACAACGCCCCCTCCCTAAACAGGTCACGTTCACTCACATCGACGTATTCCGAAATGAATACAATTTATAGTCCTGCAATTGTATACTACAGTTTACTCGCGCAAAAACTCAAAATCAGCCCTATCACACACACATGGAGTACATTTTACCATGAACCGCGTGTCGGTTGAGTTGGTACAATATTTCTACATAGCAGAAATGATTTTTTGCGCAGGATTGTTCTAGAAACAATGTCTGGTTTACATTACTTGTTATTGGAGCGAAATATACTTTTATAGACCAATTGGGCCTGTTATGAACTTGTTACGTAAACTTACTTACAACTTGGGGTTCAACAGAATTGGCTACTTGACAGTTTTTGAAAAAGTATTGTAAAATGTGCGCCCGTTTATTTCATATCCCAAGCAATTCGATTTATCAGGAAAAATTGTAAATAACCAGAGAAAAATAAGATTTTGTGTAACACATTGAAAAAGCGCGCGAAAACACCAAGTCACGTCACTGTTGCAGTTATGACGTCAACGTCCTAGACAACGAACCGATACGCATAGGGACGACTTAATTTAGATAAACGGAAAATGTTTCAATAAATTCTTAATACGATTAGAGACACAATAATTCAATTTAATCGGTAAAATAATCATTGTCTCGCCACATTAAAATAAATAATTTTCGCCGACAGCTGTCATTCATATTTTATTGTTGTTTTTGAAAAGGTATTGTAAAATGTGCGCCCGTTTATTTCATATCCCAAGAAATTCGATTTATCAGGAAAAATTGTAAATAACCAGAGAAAAATAAGATTTTGTGTCACACGTTTAAAAAGCGCGCGAAAACGCCAAGTCACGTCACTGTTGCAATTATGACGTCAATGTTTTAGACCTGGAACCGATACGCATAGGAACCACTTAATTTAGATGAACGGAAAATGTTTAAACAAATTCTTAATACGGTTAGAGACACAATAATTTAATTTAATCGGTAAAATAATCATTGTTTCGCCACAATGAAATAAATAATTTTCACCGACAGCTGTCATTTCCGAGTTGCAATGGTGGTTTCCGTTTCGGTTCTTTTGTTCCACAGATAAAAAAAGTAAAATTTATTTTGCAAAAATAAAATACTAACTACACTTCTTTAAAAAATAAAAATGTAAAATTATTACTTATCTAATAAGCTAACATATCTAACACTTTTTATATTTTATTGTTAACACTGTCAAGTAGCCAATTGTACTAATATTAAAAACCCGAAATTTAGTAAGAACTAGCTGTGCCCGCGACTTCGTTCGCGTGGACTACATCCTTTCATGGTCAGTTTTACCCCTTTCTCCCCTAATATTCGAAACAAAAAGTAGTCTTTATTATAATCCAAGTTTCAAGCTATATTTGTGCCAAATTTCATATCTCTAACTTCAAAAATAAACATTTTTCCATATAAACTTTCAAAGGTGGTATTACCCCCCTCCCCCCCTTATTTCTAATAAAAAGTAGCCTATGTCCGTTCTTGAGATTCAACGTATACCTATACCAAATTTCATCAAAATCGGTTGAGAGGTTTAAGCAGGAAAGCGTAACAGACAGACAGGCAGACAGACAGAGTTACTTTAGTTTTAGTTAGGGATGTATGGATGTGTGGAAATTTGGATGTATGTGTTATCATCGTTTAGTAGATCAATCCTGACATCTAACATCTATTTACTCATGTTTATACGAATAAATGATCAATATCTTTATTTAAAAACGTGAGAAGTGATGTCGCGCTAATCTTTAACGCATTGTTTTAGTAAACATTAGTATATTAATCCATACTATTAAAATGCGAAAGTAGCTCTGCCTATCTGTTTGTCTGTCCGGCTTTCACGCCTAAATGCAAAGTGATTCTACTGCCGGTTCGGTATATCTACCGAGAAGACACCGGTAAGGAACTCAGCAGATCAGTTACAGTCAGCTGATTAGTTCTGGTGTCCGCTGTGTGGGTGACTTGTGGAGTCAGCCAGGCCTGGCGTAAGGCACTAGGGGCGAGGCCACGGAGCGAACTCCTCGAGATAACTTGCAACGCTAACGGGCGGGGGGTACCCTCAAGGGACTCGGGACTTTGCTGAAGAGAAACACACGGGAGATGATACCAGCATGGAAGTAGATATTGTATGTGTCTTTTATAGAAATGCCAGCTGAAACTATATACGCTGTTGGCTGTTGATACAAGTAGTGCAAGACTCGTTCAAGAATTTTTGCACGCGTTAAAATACATTCGTGCGAAACGCCTACCAAAAAAGTTTTTTTATTGAAAGGGAATGATTCGCACGTTCGGGCGAATTTATTTCGTGCCAATCGACTACTAACCCGATGTATTCGGTGAACTGTATTAAGATTTTCATACAAAAATAGAAAAGAAAAACAATACATTTTTGGGGTTCCCCTCTGGTGGGTCTGGTGTGAATCGAAACCACTATCAAAGTTCAAAATTCTTTTATATATGTAAATTACGTCTGTCATCTATATAAAACATCTATATAATTCAAATGACGCAACCTCCGGTTCGGAACCTATAACTTACAAAGATCTTCTTTCCCGGCAAGAAACTCTGTCGTTCACATCAAAATATATTAAACTCAAAGGTGGCTGATTGACGTAGTGATCTACCAAGACACAGCTCAAACCACTGGACGGATCGGACTGAAATTTGGCATGCAGGTAGATGTTATGACGTAGGTATCCGTTAAGAAAGTATTTTGACCAATTCTACCCCCAATGGGTACAATCGAGCTTGAATATTATAACTATTATTATTAGGGGTACTTGGGGCTATGCAGTTCAGTGAACTGTGGTCACTGCGACCTTTTAGATCTATTGTGACTCGCCACCAGTTAGAGTAACTCCTTTAGCCGGGTCGATTCTAGGAAGTCTAGTATTTTCCTAGCTTTCAGGGTTTTTAATTCATCCGGTTGGGCTATATGTCGTCCCAGGTGGATGCTTCGTTTGTGGATCAGAGATTCACAGTCGCACAGGAGGTGAAGAGGTGTTTCCTTTTCCTCCTTGCAGAATCTGCATTCATCAGAGTCACTCAGCTTCATATGAAACTGGTGTCTTTTTAGTTTGCAGTGTCCAGTCAAGGCTCTAACTAGCGCACTGGCCCTAGGCCTGCTAAGTTGTAGCAGTTCTTCGGTCCATTTGCGCGAGTAACCAACTATGAGTGTTTTTGAGTGTTCTAAGCCTAATATTATAACTAACTCCGCGCGTACGAAGTCGCGTAGTCTACACTTATATTATAAAGAGGAATGATTTGTACCTCTTTTTGTATATTTGTATGTTTGTAATGAATAGGCTCAAAAAGTACTGGGCCGATTTGAAAAAATCTTTCACAAATATAATGCATCATTCTTCCATTTTGACATAGGCTACAAAATTAGGGACCCTTGGTGAAATTTGAAAAATTTCAACAGAAAAGCGGGAAAAATTCTCTAAGGCGAAACGATGTTCGCCGGGACCGCTAGTATTCAATATATTAACTAAAATTCGTTAAATATACTGACACGAACGAGTTAGTATATAGTTAGTTTACGTGCGAGTTTCCGTCCGTATGTTTCCATAGAAACTTAACCAAATCCTCTAGGAGCGACTGTTATCAAATTATACATGCAAATAGCGTTTTGATGAGTCCGTAAGTGATACGGTATCACCCGCTTACGTGTCCCAGGGCCCCTGGACTAATAGTTTTGTCATTTTATGGATTTGACTTAAACAGACTCCTGCCTTTGAAGATTAAGATAGGTAGGGCATAGCGATTTATCGCTCAAACTGGAGTATCCCAACTGGTGAAATACCTCCACCTTACAGAAGACCGCAGCCAAATAACAATCACTTCGGTGTTGTTGTGTGTAAGTAAGGTTTCCAGAGCTCCTGGGGGGTGCTACATTAGTCGCAGGGGTCAAGCCTTCAAGGTAAGGGCGACAAGTCCAGTAACAGCTTTATCATGCTGTACTTGTCACCCTTAAGCTAGGACCCACTTAACATCAGGTGGGATGAGGTCAATCTTGAAGTGCAATATAAAAAAAATAAAAAAATTTGGTAAGGACGGGATTGTGTGGGTACTAGAAGGGACAGTGCGGTTAAATATTTATTTTTAGTGGAGTTTTGTCAGTTTAGGTCTGATTTTCTATCGGAATTAAAAAATTAATAAGCCATTAAGATGAAAGCTGTTTGGATTTGGAATGTCATTAAGTCTTTTTGTTACGGTTCCATCCATAACAATATTTAAACAATCTCTACTATTTATATTTAAGTTAGCCTAATATGTATTATGTTAGCCCATTAAGTTAGCCTAATATGTATTATGTTAGCCCATTAAGAAGTTTCAATAGTTACGTGAGTGCTTATCGCAAAAAAAAATGTTATCATCTCGATTAAACCAATAATAGCGTAACTTTAAATATGAGAAACAGAAAAAAAATATTTCCCCTTGCGGTGCGGGAATTGAACCCACGACCTTCACGTATCGCGCGTGCTGCTCTTACCAACCGCAAGTTATCGTAGGCGATGAAATTTTTCTGCTTATGTGTGTGGGTTCAATTCCCGCACCGCAAGTGGAGATACAATGTTTCTGTTTCTAATATTAAAAGTTCGCTAGTACGGCGTATAGTACTATAAAAATAATAAATAAAATAAAATCGAATAATAGCGCAACTTTTCATCGCCCCTTTAAACGTCGGATTTGAACCCACGACCTTCACGTATCGCGCGTGCTACTCTTCCACGCTGCATGTGAAGATACATTTATCTTATTCTTTTAAATATTCAACGCACATATCTCAATATTGACCGCCCTCTAATAAAAAGATTCACTCTTAATAAATTAGTAATTAAATGCAAATGGCGGTAGAGAACAAAAAATTAACAAGGAGACACTCTGTAAACAGACAGTGTATTATTTCGGGAGCGGCTACAGTCATAAGCGGTAGCGGAGCGGTAAGGTTTATTTATTAACTAGCGACCCGCCCTGGCCATCGGTTGCATATCAAAATCCGTTGCGTAGTTTTAAAGATTTAAGCGTACATAGGGATATAGGGACAGAAAAAGGAACTTCGTTTTATACTATGTAGTGATTATCTAATTTGGTATATGACTAAAAATGTAAAGTGAAAGTGAAAGTATTTATTCAGCACACTAAAAACGATATAAAAAAGAAAAAAACAATGTTACAAGGAATTATTTTAGAGCTTCAAATTAAACTAAACAGGTAACAGCTTACATCTAATTCTGCTTACCCTAATAGTGTGCTAAAAAGGCAACCATCTCAGCATTATGCCGTTTATATGTACGTTTTGTCCAAGAGTTACCAAACAACGTAAGGACATATTTTAATCTTTCATTATGTAAACAGCTTAGTTCTAAATATGAGAAACAGGATTTTTTTATTTCCCCTTGCGGTGCGGGAATCGAACCCACGACCTTCACGTATCGCGCGTGCTGCTCTTCCAACTGAGCTAACCGCAAGTTATCGTAGGCGATGACATTTTTCTGCTGTATCAACCCGTTAGTCTACGGTAAGTGCCCTCTGCCGAATATGTTTAGAACTACATACTTATCATTATTTTATACATTTTTAAATAAAACTCTGCAACGGATTTTGAATCGGTTTTTTAACAGGTAGTGTGATTCAGATGAAGGTTTATTACATATATAGCACAGAAAAGCCAAAATTCAAAGCCAGGGCAGATAGTTAAAGCGAATAATTAGCACTATTGTTTACTGTAATGTAAGAAATTAGCTTTGAAATATAATAAATTAATTAACAACAAACAAATTGATTAATTCGCCAGACGCAAATACAATTAAACTTAAAAAAATATGATAATATGATATCTTTTAAGACTAGAAGCAACACTGACATTTTTAAATAAAAAGAGAAGATTTTTTAAATCCAATGTATATATTTATTTACTTAAAAATAGAGGATGACTCCTGGCATAGGCATATCTTTAAACAATGGTTTTTATTTTATTTGTTTTATTAGGAAAAGCATTTTTAATTTATCTCATTTCGAACCTTATCCCGCTCCGCTTATGACACAAAACTACAGCCATAGCTGTCCAAATACTTACTCTAGCGGAGGGCACAATGTATTTTTTCTCAAAATTTGCTTTAAGCATATCCAATGAGTTTGCCCGTCTTCGTGTACAGAGAGCACGTTAGACTACACAGTTTGGACTTTATCACCCTTATGCCCTAAGCTTAAGGATCAAAATCGAACTACATATGTTTTCTTTCATTGTGATATTCAGCGTACGTTTAAAATATTTCAGTGGGTACACGTTATTGCTATGGCATGATATTGTCAATAGAGTGTTGTTTTAGGCCTATATTTTTTTTAGTACAATCTGTGTAATGATTAATGTATATCCCAAGAAAACATAAATGTAAAATAAGAGCCAAGTTCAATATTTTGATAAACAAATAAAAATAGATTTGACTTATGCCCAGTCCAATATTTTACGGTTCGTAACGTGTCCAAAATGACAATCCGTTTTTCTACGAGTCGTTAATTCTAATTTCAAATTTACTTTCCATATCAGCTGTCATCAGTCGTCCGTCGATCGTTTTTGGCTTACGCCTCGTATAATTTATTACTATCCGTAACAAGAATGGACCGTTTTTGAAATATTGGAACCGGGCATAAAAAGAAAAGAGATCTTAATGCCATAACAATAAAGAGACCATGATGTGCAATTTTCTTACTATTACCAAAGAATTAATATCGTGTCATTTATACGACCTCCGTAGCCGAGAGGTGAGCGGGCCTGACTTTGGCGAGCGCCATCTCTGAGGTTCCGGGTTCGATCCCCGGTCGGGTCAATATGGGAAACGAACTTTTCCATATTGTCTTGGGTCTGGGTGTTGTGGTACCGTCGTTGTTTCTGATTTCTGTAACACAAGTGCTTAAGCTACTTACCGCAGAATCAGAGCAATGTATGTGATGTTGTCCAATATTTATTGATTTACGTTAAACCCCTGATTTATAATTTTAAACTTACCGAAACTGCCATTTACAATAGGCTTTTTAAATCAGTGCCATTATAATAATGGCTTTTGTTACATAGCATGCGGACTGCATTAATATTTAGTCTGTGGTAGACCGTATGTGGACTAGCAGTCCACGACCCTTCCAACCGTTTATAGTTTAACTAAACGGCTGTTATAATATGGCATACCATTACACTTATTTTATTTATTAATCTTATTTATTTATTAAAAACTTTATTGCACAAAATGAAAAGTACAAAAGGCGGCCTTAATGCTAAGAGCATTAATCTACCAGTCAACCGTTATCTGACATTTTTTTTTATAACGCACTTCAAGATTGAACCTTGACCCCTGCTACTAACGTAGCAAATGCTACTAAGGTCCAAAGTGTTCTACACATAGCTATAAGTTAGATACTGCCACTGTAACTTATCTGCTGAGTTTCTTACCGGTGTCTTTTCGGGTAGATATAGGTTCCGAACCGGAAGTAGAATCACTTTGCATTGTATTCAATGACGATTCAAAAGTGTTACATGTAACCTACTTGAATAAAGAAATATTTTAATTTGAGTTAAAGCATCCCCCAGGAGCTCTGGAAACCTTACTCGCCTAGCTTGCTTGCCTCGCAGGAACACAACAACACACAAGTGATTGTTATTTGGCTGCGGTCTTCTGTAAGTACTTTTTCACAAATAGGTATCTTTATTATATATATAGATTAGTGATGTAACGAATATTCGCATTCGCATTCGCATTCGCGAATATTCGCATATTTCTTGACATTCGTATTCGCATTCGCATTCGCAACAAAATATGCGAATATTTTGCGAATATTTACATCCGAAAAAAATAGGTAAGATGTCAATAACAAAAAGATAAATTAAAAGGGAATACAAATTTCTTATAATATTAATCACAAAACCTCAAGCCTTCTAATTTACACGGAATTGCAAATATAATTATTAATTTTAATAATTTTAATTGTAATCACTGTCAACGAAACTAAACGGAAGGTTTTCCAACGAGGAGGGTCGAACGTCGAGGGTAAAACGCCTACCGCACCGTCACTCTCATCGGGGAACAGAGAGTGCTGTCTCGCATCGACTAAAACCCCTCGGTGGCCAACCTCGTTGCGCAGTTGTGGGGGAGTCAAGATTCCTTGCGGATTCTACACAGGCTCCCCACAGCGCCTACCGCCAAGCGGCCCACCTCGCCGCGCAATACGCAGCTGGAGGGTGACAGGCCACCTGACACTCCCCAACCCCTCGGGAGGTAACGGACGTCAGGCTTATTCCACGCCTGGCGTCTCCGGTCCCAGCAGCGGATCTGCTGTGCGGCTCCGCTGCCTACCGCCTCTGTGGACGCCCGAGACTCTCAATCTAGCTCTCCCTCCGAGAGTCAGATGGAGTCCCGAAACCCACCGGCCGCGGAGGATAGGGAGGCCGGTAAACGTAATACCGTATCCTCGTCTTCCTTCGCGACCCCACTACGACGTGGTTTGCGCCCCGCGTGCCACTGCCGGGCCACGGAGGACACGGATGCCGGCAACGACACACCGCGGTCCTTCTCTTCCTCCGCGATCCACCTCTGCCCTTGCGGGCTTGCCGCAGAGAGCCATATGCTCTCCGCGGCCCAGCTTGGGATCCGTCTTTGTTTCACACTGTGCGGTATCGGAGGCTGGTGGCAAGGCCAGCCTCAAGGTCCCGGACCACATGGTTACTGATCATCCCTATCACAACAAGATGCGGAACTCAGGTGGAAGAACGCATTCATCTTACCTATTGATTTATCAACTGCCAAAAACTTCATAGATTTATTATCACACTGTTTCGTTTTATAAATAACTCTTAAAGCGACATCTGTTTAACCTCTGATGTAATACATTTCTGGGAAGATGTTGTAATTCTACTGAATGCGCACTGTTTTTCTTTATGGAATTTTTCTAATTAACGATACCTGAAATTCGTGGCGCTATATTCAAAAGTGAATATTCGCATTCGCATTCGCATTCGCGAATATCAACGGCAGATATTCGCATTCGCATTCGCATTCGCGAATGCCTAAAAATCTATATTCGTTACATCACTAATATAGATACACTTCAATGCACAGAAAAAAATACAGAAATTGGTTTAGTAAACATATTCAAGAACAATTTAGGCGGTCTTATTGCTAAAAAGTATTTTCTTCCCGACCACCTTATCCGTACCTACTAATATTATAAATGCGAAAGTAACTGTCGGTCTGTCTGTTCACGCCTAGCCTACTGAACCGATTTTTGTGATGTTTTATAAAGGTATAAGTTGAATCTCTAGAACAGACATAAGCTACTGTTTTTTTATGAAAATAAGGGGGTATGGGGGTAATACCGCCCTTGAATGTTTATGTGGGAAAATATTTATTTTTTAAGTTATATGAAATTTGTCAATATAGCTCGAAACTTGGGCTACTTTTTGTCGATTTAGGAGAGATAGGGGTAAAGCCGATCGTGAAATTACCTGTGGTCCACACGAATGAAGTCGTGGGCACAGCTAGTATTATTATAGACTTATCTAGCTTTGCTAGTCTTAGAAGAAACAATCCCAACAAATCCGATTCGCTTCGGTGTGACAAACGGCCACCACTAAGAGGATTAGCAGAAGCAGCTTCGCGGCATACATGTGTTTGGGCGCGGCGTTGCGTGCCTAATCACAACATGTTAATGGACCGAAATCCTTCACTACCTAATACGAGAAAAGACTAAATCATAGGTCTCATTAGTAGGATGTTATTGGGAAGTCTGCCCCACCAGTCGTTCGGTCGAACAGCGCTGTTCGACCTCACTCCTGATGGAGCAGAACTTCCCAATAACATCCTCAAGAAATTCGGGTTACAAAAATGAAAACTGGAGGACTTACCAAAGTCTGCCATTTCACGTTCACGGTACACGCACGGACCTTTTGTTTTGTTACGACAAATGGCTTCGCGACCACGATGATCATGGCAAAACGATCGCGACGTTTTTCCAATCATGCCATGATACGGACTGAGCTCCCGTGGGAAATAATTAAATCATTGCGCAACTTTAAACCAAAACGCAAACGTAAGCGCGAACACACGAACGCAAGTCAGTTTCACTGAGCGCGCGTAAATTGCTTGCGAACTACTTTTTGAAACTGCAACTTTAGCAATTTAGCAAGCTATGATTATACTTCGAATCTCTTCAAGAATGCATCACATTTAATATTTTATGGATATTTTGACAAATTTATTTTCCGTAGATATTTTAAAATTATTAATATTTGAAAGATTAGTTTCAATACTAAAAATAATTTTGAAATCCGTGTTATCAATTTTGTCAAAATCGTTTGGATTTTTCGGATTACTTGGTTACAGAGAATTGTAACTTTAACAGGCACGATATTGAATCGTGTTTAAATAATATCACGAAATCGATATTATAATACTTAATATAATGGATCAATAGTAAAAAGTAACTTCAGATAAAATACATTAATCCGTTTCAAACGTGAAACTCTTTGAGTTAGAACATTCAGATATTATTGAGTAAATAAATTGGTGTATCTTGTGAGATCAAACCCGCTATTGCTTGGGAATCATGTGCGGTGTGACGCAAAATTGTATCTAATCAATCTAAATATCTTACGTGTGATTTCAAAGAAAGTATCGTTATCGTTTAGTAAATCTGACAAGCATCGCCGCTTCGCAAACCATGTATATTAAAAATATCATATTACAATTAGGTCACTTTGTGCGTCATAATTTTCAAACACACACTAATAAACCATGTATCGATAGAAAATTACAATATTGATGACTACGGATTTTTGGTGTATAAATTGAGACCTAATTTTGGAGCTAACCACAGTTCTTCAAGCAATCTAGTTTTGGTGATATCACTACCAGTTCGACGTTTCTACAGCTCCCAACATAAATCATGTAAGTGAGTATTTCTCTGATTTTTTTTTTTTTTTTTTACATCAGATTGTTTTTGTGTTTTCTTTTGTGTGCTCTTTACTTGATGTTGGTTTCTGAACTTAGAATTTTGAGTTCAGAAACCTTCCAACGAACAAAAAGGTTACCGAATAGTAATTACGTAGTGATAAAAATGTATGGAATTATTAGGAGCACCGCAGTGGTAAGTAGCGGAAGTACTGATATTTCCATACAAAACTATCACTACTTAAAACTACTTAATTACCGTATTTATTCGTGCTAGAGGTACAGAGCATCTTAAACTCTATGTTAACTTAGCCTAGAGTTCGAGACATTCTCAGTGTTGGAAATGCTAAGTTCCGAAATCGAATTTAAGTATTGAGAGAAGTAATATATTTTTTAAATATTGCATTAATAACATCACCTGATTATTTCTAGTGTTGTTATTATATCTAAAATATTTCTTTGTGAAACATTGGTCGTTTATTATTGTACTTTGTTAAAGTTCTGTAACATTTTACAATAACAAAAGGACAAAGGAAAATATAATCAAATGTGGAAAATAGCAATAAACAATCAAATCAATCAGCTGGTTTTATACTATTGGACTTGTTTACACTTACACGGACTGTACTAAGCCAATGTAAGTGTAAAAAAGTGCGAATTGGTTTAAAATGTTTAATTAGGTAAATAATATATTTTGTTTTAGACCTCTGATTATATTTGACTCCGTTTCGTGATTTAAAAACTTATGGGTTTGGTACGGTACTTATTGAAAGAGCTGTACTGAAATAGACTGCGGGACTTTAGAGTTTGTCTCTTGCTGGATTAATTTCAACTCTTTGTATTAGCTAACTGTTTGCTAGTAAAGAGCAGAAACTGATGGCTTTACTAATTCTTTTGTTTATCTCTTAAGGTCGGATTCTGAATGCGGAACGTACATCGATGTCCCGAAGAAGTCGGCGAAAAGAGCGAAAACGCAAGGGGACACTGCAAGCAAAAAACGAAAATTGCAAGCGAAAGCAGGATCTTCCTTAAGGTGATTATAATTTTCTCAGGTTATTAAGAGTTATCAATTCGGTGTGGTTGTGTGATTGCGTGTGTGATGTGAGTTGCATCTAGGGACCTGTATGCGTCACTCGAAGCAGGGTAACACCCGCGCTTCTCTGAAACGACGCTTTAATGCAATACAGCGTTATAAAATTTTACGAACTCTTGGTTACGGACCGAATCCGTCGCCGTGAAACGATGTTCTAGCTTTCACGTGTGTCTCCGTCCCTGGAATCCGTACGGCCAGTCCGCACGGATCTCCCGGAGACCTGTGAACCCCCTACATGCATTCAATATTTTCCGCTCGAATTATATATTGCTGTCGAGTTCCTAAAGTAACCAATTAATTTTTGTGCCGGTATCAAAACTGTTGTTATATCTATAAGATTGTCGGTAACGGTTGCTTTTAGTCAATACATACCTACTTATTATGACGCATACTTAAAAACATGTATAAACTTGTAAGAACATGTTTACACGAGCACAGACCTGTCTATCATACAAAGCCGGAAAAAGATATACGTAGTTGCAACTAAATTATAAGATTGAAAAATGTTCGTTTGTATTTCATAATTTAAGTGAGCTTGTTTTATCTAATTACAGCAAGACTTACGACGTGTTCGGCCTGGCAAGCCGTAAAGAAGAGGGAGAGACCTGCAAACCGGGAGCAAAAGTCTTGCCATCCTATTTTATCAATAGGGTGGCAAACGGCAACGAGCGGCGAACAGCAGCGACCGAGGGAGGCTTCTACGTCGACCTGAAGCTGTACGCCACCAGCGACGCGCTGGACACTGACTCCGTCGACTTGTGGAAGAAGGTGCAGGTTCGAATTAAGTTCCAAACGGACGAAAATAGCGATCAGTGGCGACACCTCCACAATTTCGTACGGAGTGTAGATTTAATATTTAAAGAAGACCCTAAATTTTATAGCGGCCGCGATTAATGTATAGTCAAAAGCACGCCAGACTAAGCACTCCGGCCGTTGGTATCGTCCTTATGTCGTGCGCATAAGAACTAATATCGAACTGCCAGTGCTTACCTTGACGCGCCGTCGACCATAGGTACCATAGGTGCACATGTAAAATTAGGTAACTGTTTAACACCCACGCTATTCTTTAACATCATTTAGAACGCTTAATATATAGGTACCTTCATAATTTGCTATATAGATATTTAATATTTAACAAGAAGACCCTAAATTTTATTGTGAGCGAGAAACATTTTCGTAATACGATTTTTTAAATTGGTTTCTATGTAATACTCACACTATTATTTTACAAACTTAAGGAACCTCGGCCTTAGAGGAAGAGGTGTGTCGAATTAAATTAAAAACGGATGAAATAGCTATCAGTCGCGAGCACTCCATAATTTCGTACGGATTGTCGATCTGTCATTTAACGAAACGCTTTACTAAGTTTTATTTTAATTACTTTCTAAACTAGAAACATGCCGTATTGTACAGTATGTAATATTACAGTAGAGCGAAATCGGTGGATAGGACATTTGCGTAGTAATAATCATAAAAATAACAGTACCGTTCCACTGTACCAGAATGTTGAATTAATTAAATCTGCATTCAAAGGACGTATAGCAAGTTACAGAGTCATCGCTTCAAAAGAAGATACACATATATCCACAGATTTATTTTTAAAGAATATATCTGAACAAATTAAATTGTTAGTAAAGCAAGCATTACAAAGATATATATGTCTAAAAGTCAATTTCGAACTTTTTTGTTCATTTATTTCCTTTAGAAGCGATGAAGAGACAATGAAATCTTTTAGCACGAAAAATTTCACTCTTCATTTTAATTATGACTTTGACGTACTATTTACCGATGCACAAAATACACTTTTAGCTAAATTTGATGAGTTTCAACGCGCAGATAGCGGTTGGATGTTCTTGTCTAATTCACATTTAGAAATTAATATTAACAAATATCAACCTCTTAGTGGATCTAGTTTCATTGAGTTACCTCAATTTATAAAAAGTAAAAAAGCATGTGTAAATATTCAAAATAAAGATGAATATTGTTTTTTGTGGTGTGTAAATGCAGCTTTGCATCCTACATCTAGACACCCCGAAAGAGTTTCATCCTATCCACATTTTCGAGGTAGTTTCAACGTAAAAAATTTAACATTTCCGGTTAGTTTTGCAGACATAGCTGTATTTGAAAAAAATAATCCTACATTAAGCATAAATGTCTATGGTCTAAAAAACGATAAACATATTATTGGACCCTTATATAAGTCTCAATCAACAGTACATAATTCCCGGCACATACATTTGTTGCTTCTTGAAAATGACACTTCATCACATTATTGTCTTATCAAAGACTTGCCTCGATTAGTGCGATCTCAAGTAACAAAACATCATGGGAAATTACATTTGTGTGAAAGTTGCTTGCTATTTTTTCGTAACCCTGATGAGCTCGCTAATCATTTATGTGGTGGAGTAGTAACTGTTTTACCGGACAAAGGCTCCGTCTTACAGTTTAAAAACTATGACAGAAAACAAGATGTACCTTTTGCTATTTATGCCGACTTTGAGGCAATGCTGATACCTGTTCAAAATAGTTCAGAAAAATCCGATAAAAATACTGTGAACTTGCAACAACATACACCTATTGCATTCGCGTATAATATCGTTTCATCGATCGATCAAAGTTACAATCGATTTGTTACTTATCGCGGGAAAGATTGCGTATCTAAATTCATTAATTTTCTTAGCAAAGATGTTATTGATATTCATAAAAGACTTATTAAAAATATGCCTATGACATTTACAGAACAAAATAAACTCGAATTTGAACAAGCGAACCGTTGTCACATATGCAATCATTTTTTATGGCGTGATAAAGTAAAAGATCATTGTCACATCACGGGACGTTACCGCGGAGCTGCTCATCGCTATTGTAATCTTCAGTACAAAATCCCAAAATTTATTCCGGTATTTTTTCACAATCTTTCTGGTTATGACTGTCACCTTTTTATCAAAGAGTTGGGTGAAACTCCTGGGAATATTAGAATATTGCCTAAAACAAAGGAAAAATATATTGCATTCACCAAATTCATTGCTATAAATGAAGATGCGTGCGTACAATTACGTTTTTTAGATTCCTTCAATTTTTTGGGAACTAGTTTAGACAAACTAGCTAAGACTATGAATGAAGAAGATTTCATTAGTTTGAGATATCATTTTCCCAAAGTTAGTCAGTTTAAATTGCTAACACGAAAAGGCATATACCCTTATGATTATATGACAAATTGGGCACGTTACAACGAAACAGTTCTGCCATCTAAGGAAAACTTTTTTAATTCAATCACCGATAGCGAGGTTTCCGAAAGTGATTATTTACATGCACAAACCGTTTGGTCAGAGTTTAATATAAAAGATTTGGGTGAATATACTGACTTGTATCTTAAAACAGATGTTCTTTTGCTGACTGACATTTTTCAAAGTTTTCGAAGAACATGCAAAAAACATTATAAACTAGATCCAGCTTTTTACATAACAGCTCCTAGTCTATCTTTTGATGCAATGTTACTAATAACCGGTATTCAACTTGAACTAATTAATGATTTAGCTATGATCCGAATGATTCAGGATGGGATCAGGGGCGGCGTGTGCATGTGTTCGCATAGATATGCTAAAGCGAACCATAAATATATGGAGGAATATGATAAAACGAAATCTGACTCATACATTGTTTATTTGGACTGTAATAATCTGTATGGATACAGCATGTGTCAACCTTTACCTTTTTCAAATTTTCGATTTTTAGATCAGAATGAAATTGCTCTGTTAGACATAGAAAGTGTCGATGAGGATGCTGAGTGGGGCTACATACTTGAAGTAGACCTTTTGTATCCTCATAGTTTACATGACAAACACAACGACTTACCATTTTGTCCCGAAAAATGTATTCCTCCCGGGGGTAATACCAAAAAGCTAATTCCTAATTTATATAATAAATACAACTATGTGATTCATTACGTTCATTTGAAAACATGTATGCAACATGGATTAATATTACGTAAAATTCATAGGGTTATTACATTTAGACAAAGTCGATATATGAAACGTTACATTGAACTTAACACACAATTACGACAAAAGGCAAAGAGTACTTTCGAGCAAGACTTTTTTAAGCTTTTAAACAACAGTGTATTCGGCAAAACATTGGAGAACACTGAAAAACGGGTAGATGTGCATTTAGTTAACCAATGGGAAGATGAAACTAATACAACAAAAAAATCAAAGCAAGCCTCGAAATTAATAGCTAGCCCTTACTTTCATAGTTCTGCAATTTTTACTAATAATCTAGTAGCAATACAAATGAGGCCTAGTCAAATAGTTTTGGATAAGCCAATTTACATAGGTTTTTCAGTTTTAGAGTTATCTAAGTGTCATATGTACGATTTCCACTATAACATCGTCAAACCTTTCTATAATGACAATGTACAGCTATGTTACACAGATACGGATTCGCTTGTTTATTTAATTAATACTAATGATTTCTATCACGACTTAAAAGAACAGTTTTTACAATATTTTGATAGCAGCAATTACGAAACAAATAATGAATATAGCATTCCTAAACTTAACAAAAAAATACCTGGATTATTTAAAGATGAGATGGGAGGAAAAATTATAACTGATTTTGTTGGATTGAGATCCAAAATGTATTGCATTAAATCAGAAAACAAAGTAACTAAAAAAGCTAAAGGAGTAAAGGCAAGCGTAGTTCGCAAATTTAAAATTAGGCACTATGAAAATGTTTTGTTCAATAAAGACATTATAACCAAAAAGAACATAGTCTTTAAATCAATCAAACATCAAATTTTTACACAAAGTGTAAACAAAGTCGCGCTCTCTAGTAATGATGACAAACGTCTTATTTGCTCTGATAATATAAGTACTAAAGCGTGGGGTAACTTCTCTATTTTTTAAATTAAAGAATTCTAAGTTGTTAAACAGTTACCTAGTTTCTAATTTAGTTTATTTTTGAATTTTTATGAAATATTCTACCTAAAGGTTGTCTAAAGACATTGCTTTCTAGCAATAAGACCGTTTAACTTGTACTATAATGTGTCTGTAAAACCAGTTTCTGTATTTTTCCTGTGCAACAGAGTGTATCTAACTATCCATCTATAATGTCAGACCCACTAACATAGTTTAAAATTTTTAAGTATTAACACAATGAATTGTGAATTAAAGTAAGTAGTAAAATAAATTTAATATAATTTTATGTATAAAATACAGGCTTTCATTTATTTCATCTTCAATAACTTACTTAATGTTCTTGATGTACCTACCTATTTTTAATTTCGCCTTAGAAACCAAAAGATGTTATTGTAATATTTCTCGAATATTTTACGCAAATAGACACCTAGACAGATATCACCTTTCAAAAGGAAATAGCTATCTACACGTGTTCCCACGCTCGACGTTGTAGGTACCTATATAGGTCAGCCATGTGCACATTTATGTTTCGCAATCAATTGTTGATAACTTTAAATTGAGACTTCAGCGTTTTTATTACAAGGTGTGCCGACGGCTACTATTTCAGCTGACGAAGTAAAGTATGCAAAACAAGTCAAAACTAAACATTCCTTCATTTGCAATCGAGCTCTCACCACATTCGTTTGTCGCCGCACTTCTCACCAACGTAAACGCAGTAAGTGTCTATTATTATTTTTTTAAACTTAATTTCTACTCCACTTTATTTATCGCTTGCTGTAACTTTGTTTTATTTATAAATGATTGTTTAATTTTTAAAATTATTCTAGTCTTTCATCTGTCTATTACCAAATTTCATCTTTTTTCATTTAGTAGTTTTTGATCTTATGTCTTATCCGTAAATCCTTACATTTTCTAAACTTAACGTTTAAAGTAGTACCTAGTAGGTGGTTTATAAAAATAATTTTAGTTATCATGTCATCTTTTTGCCTACAGATAATGAACTTCTACAACAATTCTCCGTCCGAGGTCGTGGTGCTGGAAGACACTCCTGACTTCCCGCTTTCGCAATATGCGCAGGATCCTCTGTATGGGTTCAGCGAGCGGTTTCCGGAGTTCAGCCGCACGCGCCAACCCCAAACGCCGCCGAACTCAGTCAACGAACAGAGGGAGCAGCGCACAAAGCGAAAGCGGGAGTCACGCCACTCCAGGAAGACTCTGGATCAGTCGTACGTTCAGACAAAAGATCGTCGGAAGGGCTATCGAGTGATCCAGATCAAAGTTCTGGACTTGGACGGAGATCAAGAGACAGAAGAAAATGTGGTGATAAGTGCGCAATACGTTGTTAAAGACACTTTAGATGAAATTATGGACCATACGGAAAGTTTAATTAGTAAAATATCAAAAAAATTGTGTAGTGATAGTTTGTAAATAATAATGATATTATTTTAAATTGTAGATTCTAATTAATTGTAGGTAATATTTAGTTTTTGTTTTAGTTTAAATTATTTTATAATTAATTTGTGTGTGTGTGTGTGTGTGTATATAGTAAGTATAGGAAAAATAAATATGTTTAAAATATTAGGCGTTTCATTTCACTAACATAGTAATTAAAACAAAAAGTTAAAAATATATATCTTTTATTAGTTAGGTAGTTAATTATTTTTCACATTTCAAATTTGTTGCTTACAGATTTTCCACATACCATTTCTTAATACAAATCACATTTTTTAAAGCACATTCTCTGGTATGGTGGATACAATTAAATTTATTTTCCGAACATTTTTTTTTTTTTACAAAGTAACAACAAAGTAATAAAAACAAAAAGTTAATAATATATATCTTTTATTAGTTAGGTAGTTAGAGTTAATTATTTTTCACATTTCAAATTAGTTGCTTTCAGATTTTCCACATACCATTTCTTAATACAAATCACATTTTTTAAAGCACATTCTCTGGTATGGTGGATACAATTAAATTTATTTTCCGAACAATATTTTTTACAAAGTAACTTCAAATTACTACACCCCTTTTCTCCTACATCTATAGGATCACATAATTCACATAATTCTTTTATCCACTTCACTTTTTCATTTCCTTTAATTATAATTTTTCTATTAATTAAATACGGAATTATAATTCGCTTAAATTCACGATAGTCAACATAACCTTCACTCCAATAAATTCCTCGATTTGATTCTAGCCATCTTACTCGTTTTTTTTCTTCGTTCGATAATTTGGCAAAGGAGTACGGAGGTTTGATTAGAAATGTTTGGGTATATCCTTCAGAAGCTATTGCTAGCTCTTTTATTATAAAATTATTCTTTATATCTTTAAACCCTTGAACGTCTACAACAATAGTGTCTGGATTCATGATATTTTTCTCACAATGTTCGACAAGGGCTTGTATTCCACAATACAATCGTTGAGTATTAAACAATAAGCCGACGTCAAATCGGGTATTTCCTGATCACATTCAAACTCGACACGAATGTTGACTACAGGTCCAGACTTCAAGTTATCACTTTGTCTAGAGCAATCAATAACAAAAAGCGGAGCTATTTCTTTAAACTCTTTCGCGCTAAGCAACGGCTCAGTCCGACGACCGTAATAAGACTGTTGAAATCTAGCATATTGTTCATATAATAATGCAAATTTGTTGTCAGCAAAATTTACATTTAAACTTTCATATGGATAGTAAGTTGAGTTCAAGTAAACTTTAACATCACGTAGCTGACAATGATCGAATCGACTCATATCATTGCTTGCAATATTTTTTCTGTTTGTTTGTAGACCTATAATAACAAATCTAGGTTTTTCGATTTGCGAAGATGCTTTGATAGACCACGTGTGCTTTGTTGTTTTGGGTAGCAAGGGATATTCGTATAAATCCCAATTCCGGAACACCATTTGAATCGAACGATCTCTTTCCAAAAGTTTAAGCAAGTTTACTTTTTCTCGATCAGATACTTTTACATGAGGAACACGCCAAATAATTTTCTGTATATCTATTCCATCGACTATTTCACCCGTGTTAAGTTTTAAAGCGTTTAAATTTGTATTACTCCGCAATAGTATAAGCTCATGTTTACAGTTCATTACAACTTTTTTATAGTCTTCAGCGAAACCAAGAATATTGTTTAAAGGAATAGAAACCGAAAAATTTCCGCTGTTCTCATTTTTTGTTCCATTAATATCCCAACCCCAAACTTTCGACATTCTTGATTCACTTTCGTTCATTGAAATCAGAGATTTCATAGTAGTCGTTATTCCTGCATTTTTTACTTTATCAATTTCAACTCCGTTTAATTCATAACGGATATCTTGAAACAGATAGAGCAATGGATTATTTGTAAAGTTAACACTAGATACTTTTTCTGTTGATTGGTTTTTCAAAACATTTACACTACCCTCAAGATATAAAGTGCTAGCTGATGGTAAAATGTATAGGTCTTGTTGGTTAATAGGTATGCGAATTTCATCATTCCTATTAAAACTTGTTACAAAAGGTTTGTAAGAATGAAACTCGATACCATCAATGGTGTTATCGAAGACGGGTGTGCTTGTTATATCTAGAATATTCATTTTAGTAATCCAATCAACTTCAAAAACTGTTTATTTTTCTTTGTCAACTGCCTCTTGGTTTTAGTTGTTACTTTGTTGATAGGTTTTTTACTACTGACTTTTTCAGCAGACGGTCTCTCAGTTTTATTGTAATCAATCATTTTCTTCTTAGGTGGAGATATAATTGAATTTCTTCACCACGTAAATTAATGAGATTATTATTTATATCCAATATTCTTATATTTATACAGCTAATGTTATGCTGATTTACAGGAAAGTAAATTATATTTTTTGGTACCTCTATGACTCTATAACCCGGCGGCACGTTTGGAGCAAATTCATGAATTATATGACTCAATTTCCCATTAATATATGATCCACTTACTATATCACATTCTACCCGTATCACTGTTGTTGATAAAATGTTGATCGGAAGTTGTGATTCATGCAATATATTGGCTTTGAGGGTTTGAGCACTAAATCCTAACAATCTCCCTATAGAATCTTCTTTTTCGAAGTTTATTTGCTTTGTACAAAATATAGAGGTCGTTAGTGTATTGTTATTTCACTTCAATTGAAGACTAGCATTTTGTATTCTTCTTTGTAAATAATCACTTATATCTTGAAGCTCATAAGTTCATTCAGGTATTTCTATCACCTCATTATGTCCATAGTAAAATTTATTATTTTTTTTATCAATGTTTGGTATGGAATTAAACGTAGACAAACATAAAAGGGCACACTCATAATCACCCTCTAGTTGTAAGGTCGGTAAATAGTTCGTTGACAAGATGGATGTATTACCCGTTACTGACAGTGTGAATGACATTTTGGTAATGATTAGAATTAAAACAAAATCACTTATTTTATATATCTATTCCAAAAATGCATAAGGTATTTTAAACACAAATGACCACAATTGACTGTATTAAAATTTTGGTACCGATTATAATTATAAAAAATGTTTTTATTTTTTAAATATTTTACTAATTCCAAAGGTGGTTTTAAATCACCAAAACTATCAAAATATTCACAATATTTATTTAACTTAACATAGGCTACCCAATGGCTTCCCGATTTATCTGAATTATCTAAATTCACTATCCCACATTCCATACTTCTTGCTTTTTTAGGCATTTGATTTTTCATAAAAACACCTCGAAAGAATGGTATATTCGTTGAAAACTTTAAAATATCTATATTAGTAAGAGCCCGTTTGGGTAACCTTTTAATTAGTTTTTTGAAACTTTATTGATATATAATCCACTACCTTTTTTATACGGTTTGACGTACAATCCTTTTCCTAAAGCGATAGATTCCATAGTTTTGTTATGTCGCTCAGATTCCGGAAGGTTCTGTTGACTAGTTTTGTAGTCATTTACTGTTTTGGCTATACCAGCAGCTCCCCCAGCTAATGCTCCTAAAGCCGACAATCCCGCAAAAATTGGTAGTAATGGTAATATACCCCCTGATTTTGGTAGTGGTATAATTCGAGGTAAGCGTACGTTTTTCTTATTAGCAAATAATTTTTTTGCAACCGCATATGCTAATTTGATTGCATGACTGGTGTTTTTTGGTTTTAATTTATTGATGTGTGATCGTATTTTTGATATTGTAGATTTAAAATTTTTCACCCCTGCACCAGTACTTATTTTCGTTTTCATAGCTTTACTAACTAACCAAGCGGCAAGTTTTTCTCCTTTTCCTGCATCCTGTGATTTTAGTCTCTGTTTCGCCATATTTAATAATTCTAAATCGGCTTGATGTCTTTTTTCTAAATCAAGGTTTGTATAAGCTATATCGTGCTGCATGCAAGCTTCATCTAACTTGTTGACACCCTTGTCACCTCTTAATAGTCGCTTTTGTAACTTAGTTCCAGGACCACAATAATTATAGCCAGGTAAATGAAGTTCAAATGGCAGGCTATTAATACAGCTGTTAAGGAGTCCTTCTCCTTGCATGATCAAATATAAAATGAGTACTAATTTATAATTAAATCATTTTTATCGATCCAACTATTAGCTTCGTTTTGTAATCCCAACCATTTCACAAACAATTTATTCCCTTTTTTACGTAGAACTTTTTCAATTAAGTAAACATCTGGAAATTGGGTTTTCTGAAGTTCTTGTTCATAAAACGATCCTAGTATAGGTTGTTTTCTTAAGTCTTCAATGTTATACGTAATGGGCTTAGTGAAATGTATACTTTTAATCTTAAATAATTCAGTTGTCCAGTTAGGAGTGTAACCTTTTTCAAAAACAGTTTTATATTTACTTAAACGTACAAAATCACCGACATTGAATTTAGCTTTCCTAGTTAATGATAATTTTGGTTGTGATTTATTTATATTATATTTTACTTCAACTTCGTTAGACTTATTTACACTGACTGGTTTATATTTTGTAGTACTGTGAACACTATTATTATATGAAGTCACAACAAAATTTAGAGGTGAACCAATCCACTTGTAAGTGCCATTTAAATTAAAATATTTGTACAATTTTGTCTTTAAAGTCTTTATCAACCTTTCGACAATAGATGCTTTTTTAACTGAATACGTAGAATAATGATTGATTTTGAAAGTTTTCATTATTTTTGCAAACTGTTCATTATAAAATTCAGTTCCTTTATCTGTTTGTAAATTTTCTGGACAGCGAAGAGTTGTATTCAAAATATTCTGAAAAGCTTTTGATATTTCATTTTTACTCTTTGTTTTTGCAGGAATTGTCCAAGCATATTTTGAAAAACAGTCAATTATTACAAATATATACTTATATCCCTTATTATACTTTTGTAGGGATTTAAAGTCAATCAAATCAGCCTGCCATAAGTCATCAATACCTTTTAAAAATACACTCCTGCGGATAAACTTTTTACGCGCCTCTCTATGAATTTCATTTACCACTTGCTGTTTTATCATGCTGATTGGATTTATTTGACATGAGCTTATTTATCTCCAATTTTGTGTAGTAGTCTTTTTTAAAGTGATCAAGAAATTTTGTTATCTCGGTTTTTATATCTTTACATATATCTTGAACTTCTGTCTTAGTATAGTATTTTTTCGTTATTTTATCAACATATTCCTTATTGACTGCATCACTTGCTTCTTTAGGGAATTGAACACCTTTCAATCTATGTAATTGTAAATCAAAATCACCATCATCCGTTTTTTGAAGAGTTTTTTCAGTGAAATCAAATATTTCAGACAAACGAATACGTTTGTGAACGTGGTGTCCAAATTTATCTATATTCATTTTAGTAGTTCGGTGTGTAAGGTTAATGGAGTAATAAGAGAAGTAACATAAGTTATCCGTTTTTATTTGTTTATATATCCATCTTCACGAAGCTCTTCTACAATAGAAATAATTTCATTATCTAAACCAGTATTGCCAGCATCCTTTGAAGCCAGTAACAGCTTTAACCTTTCTACTAGTTCATTAGGATCATTCCAATAGACAAGGTCTACACCATTATTCAGCTTTTTCATAAATTCAAGTCCCTTTCCCCGTGGTAAACTAGTGTCAGAGTTTTTACGTAATTTAAATAGTGGTTTAATTACATTTAAATATTTTTGGCCCTTATTACTCTTTATTGGTTTTTTAGGATCATAATCTCGTCGATGTACGTTTGTATCCAAGAGTATCAATTTGTAGTTCCGCAAGTCATCATGATTGACTAGATTTAAATCAGGTGACTTTTTTGTTAGCAATTCATCAAGACCTTTCGTTCGTTCATATGTTTGTCTGCAAATCGTTATATGATTATCTTTAAGAATAACACGAGCTGACCCCATCATCAACTTTCCTCGTGAATTTCTTAGACCGTAAGGAACATCTTGTATGACGTTGGAAGATAATGACCAAGTGGATTCATTAGGGTTGCTTGGGGTTGAGTCTACGGATTTAAATGAGACAAAGCTAGAATTATTTTCCTTTGAACTTTCTGAGTCATCATCATCATCTCTATCATCATCGTTGAAATCAGTTTCATATTCATTATTTTCAAAATCTTCCGAATCGTTATCATCATAAGATTTATCTACGTGTTCAATTTTGGACTTGTTTTTTACAAGTGTTTTATCCAAATTGATATTATTCATTGTTTCAAATCCGTTTTCTTTTTCTTTTTCTTTTAAACAGCAGTTAGGTGACATATTGACATGGTTATCATTAGCCTTAGTTTTATCCACTAACTCATACAGAGGGTCCGTTACTGGTTTGAAAACTGTTTTAAGAACTTTATCATTATGTATTTCTGTGTCACGCATTTTTCTTACTTTTCTTTTTACTGCTTCAGCAGCATTTATTATTTTGCGTTTTATTGTTGCTTCCATTTTTAGTAAAATTGATTAACGTATTTGGTCTTCAGTTCTCAAAATACAAATGATTTTCTAATAACAATTGCAGTATTTATATTGTTAATTAAACGTTACGAAAGTATCAAATTTTTTTCTATAGCCACCTTTATTCTTTTCGCAATCTTTATTTATTACCACATAACTATAAGGCTCACTCCAGATTGTTGCACACATATCTCGAAAATCTATCCAAGTCATATCTGTATTAACATGCTCATCATAAATATGACGCAAATTAATGTCATCCTGCTTAAAGAGTATCAATAAGTTAGCATTATCACGTACAAGCTGTTTGGGAATTTTACTGTATGTCTGATTTAAATAGAAACAGTCTATGTTTTTATGTCTTCCCATTGCAAAATAGTTACGTATATTGTTTTGGTTTTCACAAGCAACGTCATCAAAGATGATAATGGAATTCGGTTTAGCCTTTTGTGGACTCAATACTTGATCATTGTCCCGAAATTTTTTAAATATTATTTTAGGTACTAGTTTCAACACATTTTCCAGAAATACATATTTAGGTTGTTCCAATGTCTTTGAGTATAAATACACATTCCGATAGTTCAGTCCATTTTCATGTAAAAGAAGCCCAATTACTAAATTAGTTTTACCACAATTTGACGGACCACAAATTATGCAACGGATGGTGTTAGGAAGTAGTTTACCATGACGATGATTACTATTTTTAGTGGTAAAACAAACATTTTCCAACTTTAGTGAATTGGGTTGCTTAACAAATTTCATAATGCTACAAGTGAACGGTGATATGGGAATGAGGTTTTTTTGAGTAATCTCTGTATTTATGGTAAGCTTAAATTTAAGACCTTTTCTCTTGTATAAAAAGCTATATATTTTTGTCATCATTATCGCCCTCGCGTTGCCATTTGGTATAATGCATTTAACAAGGTCCGTGCGTGTACCGTGAACGTGAAATGGCAGACTTTGGTAAGTCCTCCAGTTTTCATTTTTGTAACCCGAATTTCTTGAGGATGTTATTGGGAAGTTCTGCTCCATCAGGAGTGAGGTCGAACAGAGCTGTTCGACCGAACGACTGGTGGGGCAGACTTCCCAATAACATCCTACTCTCATTCAGACCTAGCATGCGCAATACGTCAAATTTATCGCATGAGACGACAATAGTTTCGATACTGTTGATTGGCTAATAGCACACCGCACTCGTATTTCCAGCCAATCAGCAGCTGACGCACTGACTACAATCGATTTTGACGTTGTTAAGAGCGCGATAAAATTTAGTCGCGTTGCGTATGCTAGGCCTGATTGTTCGCAACTAATCCATACTAATATTATAAATGCGAAAGTAACTCTGTCTGTCTGTCTCGTTTGTCTGTCCGGCTTTCACGCCTAAACGACTGAACCGATTTTGATGAAATTTGGTATTGGTATACATTGAACGTCTAGAACGGATATTTGCTACTTTTGGTTTTGAAAATAAGGGGGGACGTAATACCGCCATTGAAAGTTTATATGCCTGTTTCTTTAGTTTGAGGTATGAAACTTGGCATAAATTTAGCCCGAAACGTGGATTAAAATATGAGCTGCTTTTTGTTTTGCATAAGGGGAGATTGGGGTAAAACCGACCAAGTAAATATGTAGTCCACGCGAACGAAGTCGCAGACACAGCTAGTACATATTTAACTAATCCCATAGAGACGTTAACATTATAAATCACATAATATGACTAATAAATCCAATTCACACGAAACTGCATATTAATAATATGGCAACAGTAAATCAGTGTCTCCTGTTTTCGCCATTTTCAATTCTCGGAACCGTGAGTAAGGTAAGCTGTTATCAGAACATGTTTTATTAGTAATGCCATAAGTTTGCCCATGATAGTGCCACCACACTGTCTCAGGTGTATGGGACTTTCCTAAAGTTGCATTTATTTTAACTGTCTATTTTAAGGTGTCTCACCTTGATAAAGTAAATAATCATGGGCGATTTACAAAACGAAGAAATCGTTAACAAGTTTTCTTTTAAACCGACGACAGCCATAATATCAGTTTTTTTTTAATTTAAATTGGTGTACTAGTAATATTTTAAGTACTTTGCTTTTGTTGTGGTTTAAGCAACTTCTTTGTTGTTGAATTCTTTTGTTTTATAACATAATAACGGAATAATTAAAAAAGTAATATTCTTTTATCAAATGTGTGATTGAAAATGTTTACTATAAGAGGATAAGGATTTTGTTATTAGGACTGTATAAATCAAACAAACAATCGAGACGTTTATTTTAGAAAAGTCCATAATTTGTTTTACAAAAAGAAAATACAAGAATAATAAAAGGATATATAATTTAATAACATGTGGATAGCGTCGTGGGCTACATTTTTATAAAGTAACTCTCTAACTTAAAAAAAAAACATGTTTCCATATAAAATTTCAAAGGTGGTATTACCGCTATCCCCCCCCCCCCCCCTTATTTTCTAATAAAAAGTAGCCTATGTCCGATCTTGAGATTCAACGTATACCTATACCAAATTTCATCAAAATTGGTTGAGAGGTTTAAGCAGGAAAGCGTAACATCCGTCATCATCAGGCGACCACTGAAAACCAGCGTCGTGGTGCCATGCAGTGGTATCACGGCATAATGCTGAGATGGTTGCCTTTTTAGCACACTATTAGGGTAAGCAGAATTAGATGTAAGCTGTTACCTGTTTAGTTTAATTTGTAGCTCTTAAACAATTCCTTGTAACATTGTTTTTTTTTCTTTTTTTATATCGTTTTTTGTGTGCTGAATAAATACTTTCACTTTAACAGACAAGACAGACAGACAGAGTTACTTTCGCATTTATAATATTAGTAGGGATTTAATTACTGTTTATTTATTAACACTGTATTTTGTAGCTGCTCCTAATAAATAAATAAAAATAAAAAAAATAGAAAAATAAACCTACAGTGTTTTAAATTTAGATCATTAGTCTACCAATTCCATAACGTAATCGTTTTAGAACTCAAGTAACACAATTTAACTGATTATGACGAAACCCTTGTTTAATGCTGTTCACATTTCATTCTGTTAAGAATAGAAAATGCAAAATATAATCATAAAAACGAATTTACTTAATTAATCACTACAAAGTATAAAAAATACTTTTTCTTATCCCTTCCCTCGTATGCTTAGATCTTTAAAACTAAGCAACAAGATGTGATGGATGAGGAAGGTTTATAGATAGATAGATAGATATACTTTATTGCACAAAACTTTCCAGAAATATGTTTTACAGATTGATTATAGTACAATTTAAGCGGTCTTATCGCTAGAAAACGATCTCTTCCAGACAACCTTAAGGTAGAGGAAATAGTAGCTGGCGAGAAATGGGTACGGCCGTGCAACATAAATAAAGTTTTATTTCTTGCATTATATTCATAGTATATAGCATAATAAACATACATAAACTCATATATATATATAACATAATATATATTTATATATATACAAATAAACATGCTTATCAAATATAAAATCAAGTAAAGAATATTTACTCAAAAAAAATAATAATAATAAGTTAATAAGTAGGTTTATATGTATAATCCATACATATTAATGAACAGAAAAGCCATTTCATTAATTAGTATTTACTTGCATCCGTGCGAATCTGTGGAGGTAGCTACTATTTTATAAAACTATATAGGATACTAGCGACCCCGGCTTCGCACGGGTGCAATAGGTACTAATATATGTACGTATTATACATATAAACCTTGCACTTTATTTTATTACATTGACTCCCCCCGTACCCCAGTGACGCTTGGAGCCTACATCGCATGCTGGCTAGGTGAGCGCGGTGAGCGGCAAACACGTGACATTTTTCTAATACTTGCATTTTTTTGCAACTTTACAGGTATTTTTTTTACATTATTGGATTTTTAGTAAGGATCCCTAATTTTTTTGAAAATGTAATATAGGCTATGCCACCCGAGGATAGTGTAGCTTCCCAACGGTGAAATAATTTTTGAAATCGGTCCAGTAATTTCGGAGCCTATTCATAAGAAACAAACAAATCTTTCCTCCTTATAATATTAGTATAGAAATTCCCGATAAGTGCCATAAGAAGGCCCACCCTACCGAACACCTAATTCAGGCATGAATCATAGTTTAATCTCGACGGATGTTGCCGTTCGCCGTACTTCTAATGACGCGGACCGTTCAAACACAGTGTTACTACTGAGACACACTCTAAGCAACTGATACAGTCCTGTAGCAACGGACTGTGATTCAAAACGCGACTCCATTTTTATTTAGTAGTTAATACGAACTACTTACTGCCCGACGTTTCGGTTAGGTTGCACCAACGTGGTCACGAGCTGACTCAATTTATTTTAAACTAACTGTTGCCCGCGACTTCGCCCGCGTTATTTCGGGATAAAAAGTATCCTATATGTTAATCTAGTATGTAATCTGTCTTCCTACCAAATTGTATCCAAATCCGTTCTGTAGTTTTTGCGTGAAAGAGTAACAAACATCCATACATCCATACTTACAAACTTTCGCCTTTATAATAGTAGTAGGATAGCTGTGCCCGCGACTTCGTTCGCGTGGACTACATCCTTTCATGGTCGGTTTTACCCCTTTCTTCCCTAATATTCGAATCAAAAAGTAGTCTATATTTTAATCCGAGTTTCGAGCTATATTTGTGCCAAATTTCATATCTCTAACTTCAAAAATAAACATTTTTCAATATAAACTTTCAAGGGTGGTATTACCCCCCTCCCCCCTTATTTTCTAATAAAAATTTTAGGGCTAGATCTAGCACTTTTTACTGTGGGTCAACTCATTTGAAGGGGGATTTTGAAGGGGGACTTCAATACCTATCGATTGAAGCCTTGACCTACTGATGTAGCATCCCCCAGGAGCTCTGGATACCTTACTCACACGCAGTAACACAACAACACAGAAGTGATTGTTATTTGGCTGCGGTCTTCTGTAAGGTGGAGGTGTTTCACCAGTCGGGCTTCTCAAGTTCGAGCGATAAATCGCTATGCCCTAGGTACCTCTCTTAAGCTAGGGCCTCATTACCTGCATCACTACCTACCATATAGTGCAATATAAAAAAAAAACCGTATTTTTATAACTCAGGTCAAACTTTAATTTAAAAAATAAATCAATCAGTTGACCACCACGCGTAGAAACTGCAAGGAATACCGACTCCCCAAAAATTACTTTTTAAAATAACATGTAATATACTTAACAACGTACTTACAAATTCAAGAAGACCCGCAAAGAATGACTTCGATATCACTTACCTGAAACAAACAATAAGAGTTAATAAACGCGTTCAATTAATTAAAACTTGCTAATAGAGAGTGCTGTTAACAAATAAGGTGTGTGTAAACAAGACCATCAATTCTGCAGACATTTGATTGATAAAGTTAAGACGCGGTGTGCGATTCGATTTTGGATGGCTGAGCGGACTTATAGTTAAAAGGCAATAAATACGAACGATGAAATGAGGGTTAGTAGTCGATTGGCACGAAATAAATTCGCTCGAACGTGCGAATCGTCCGCTTTCAACAAACATATTTTTTTTTTTTTTTTTTTTTTTTTTTTTATAGTAGCGCAGTATATTGGCTCCTCCCAGCCTGATGGTAAGCAAGAGAGGAACCCACATCGCGATGACAACGGATTTGATATTAAAAATATCCTATCCGTTAGCATCGCCATACTGGCCCGCAAGATGTTTCTTCACGCTCCTTTTGAAGGAATCCATGTCAAAGGAAGGAGGAAACACATGAGCCGGCAACGAGTTCCACTTCTTTATGGTCCGGCAAAGATAAGAGTTACCGAACTTTTTGGTTCGTGATGGAATATTTTCCACGGTGAAGCGATGACATCGTTGGCCGGCTCTTGTGGTTCTGTGTAGGAAAGGAGAGGGTGGGATAAGGGAAAATAGTTCCTCGGAACACTCCCCATGATAAAGCCGATAAAAGACACTTAATGAACCAACGTCCCTACGTAGTTGAAGAGGTTCAAGGTTCCCAGTAATCTCTTCATCGTTAATTATGCGCACAGCCCGTCGCTGCAACCTATCAAGGGCATCCATGAGGTATTTGGCGGAACCGTCCCAGAGATGCGAGCAGTATTCCAGGCAAGACCGGACTTGAGTCTTATATAAAAGACAAAGCTGGTCCGGCGTGAAAAACCGACGCACTCTGTTCAGAATCCCCAGTTTTTTGGATGCTAATGAGATGAGACTCTCGATGTAATGACCTTGATTAAGATTGCAGCAGATATCCATGCCGAGCATGCTTAGGCTGTTACGCAGGCAAAGTGGAGTGCCCCGAAGAATGGGGAGAGGAAGGAATTGGGACATTTTTGTCGAAAACGCGCACACTTGGGTTTTCTTAGCATTGAACTCAACCAGGTTATGTGAACCCCATTGGCTAATAAGGCTCAACACCCGGTCCAGCTCAACGACAAGATTCTCTCGTTTCTCATCCGTTACTGCCCTGCCAGCTGAAGGTTTACCGAGGTATCGTCCATGGACCGTACTGTCATCAGCATAGCAATGTATGTTCCCAAGCGGTAGCATATCATTGATATGAAGAAGAAAGAGGGTGGGCGATAAAACGGAGCCCTGTGGGACTCCAGCATTAACAGTCATGAACCGCGATGCGCATCCGTCAGACACGACGCGAATTCTACGGTCACGCAGAAAGCCGGAAATCCAGTCACAAAGCCGGGTGGGCAGTCCATATGCCGAAAGCTTAGAGAGAAGAGCTTTGTGCCAGACCCGATCAAATGCCTTGGCAATGTCAAGGCTGATTGCCAAAGATTCGCCATGCTTGTCGATTGCCTCCCCCCAGAGGTGCGTCACATACGCTAAAAGATCACCCGTCGATCGTTTCGGCCTGAAGCCGTATTGGCGATCGTTAATTAAGGAGTGATCCTCTAGGTAGCGGATCAACTGGTTATTGATGATCCGTTCCATGACTTTGCACAGCACTGAGGTTACGGCAATAGGGCGGTAATTTGATGGATCCGATCGGTCTCCTTTTTTAGGGACAGGCTGCACATTAGCCTCTCTCCAAGCTTCAGGAATAACACCGGATGAGTACGAGAGGCGATATAGGCGCGTTAACACTGGAGACAACTCGGCTGCACAGGTTTTAAGAACAATCGCTGGAATACCATCAGGTCCACTAGCTTTCCGGACGTCTAGTGACTGTAGTTCACGGCGCACATCACGATGTCTGATAAAAATATCAGGCATGGCAACTCCACTAGGCGAGATCGTAGGTGGGGGCGCACCACAGTCATCGACTCGGGAATTCGCCGCAAAGAGCCTTGCCAAGAGATTGGCTTTCTCCTGCGGTTGATGAGCTAGTGAACCGTCGGGGTATCTCAGCGGTGGAAGAGAAGGTTGGCAAAAATTGGCTTGCACGGCTTTGGCTAAACGCCAGTAGTTTCTTGTCCCCGTAGGATGTGAAACTAACTCCATGCCTACTCGTGCAACGCGCTGGGCATCCGCTCTTATGTATGCCTTTTTGCAGACCCTGGTGGCAGTGTTATAGGCTGCTTTCAGAGAGTTGATATTAGGATCTTTGATGGCACGACCCCTCGTCCAGGCGCGGTACGCTGCCTGTTTACTACAAACAGCATCAGCACATTCGCGGCTGAACCAGGGGTGTCCCCGGCTCTTATTGACAACATTGGAGTATGGAATGTAATACTCCATCCCAAGGCCAATCTCATCAATAATAGTCGCGGCACTCGCCGTAGGATCCTTCTCTCTGAAACAGCGCTGCCCCCATGGGATCGACGCAAAATAGTCGCGCATACCATCCCAATCTGCTGACGAGTAATGCCAAACCCGGCGCTTAACCACCGCGGGTTGCGGTGGAACTGCACTTGGCACAGTGCTGGATACCAGGCAATGATCGGAAGAGCCTAAAGGCGCTTGGACCACCACCTGATAACCCGCAGGATGGGTCGTCAGCAGAAGGTCAAGCAAAGAGGACGCATGTCCTTCCACGTCTGGGATCCTGGTGGGCTGGCTAACCAGTTGTGTCAGGCAATGGGTAAGAGCGAATGCATGGGCTGACCTTCCTGCATGGTTAGTGGTAGGGGACCCCAACCAGGAGTCGTGGTGGGAGTTAAAGTCCCCCAGGAATACCATTTCTGCAGTAGGGTACTGCACCTGCGCATCATCTGCCGCCCGACTCAGATACTCAAAAAGTCGAGTTGTCTCATCATCCCCGGAATGGGATCGGTATAGGCACACGTAAATTCGGGTTAGGGAACCTACATTTACGTGCACCCAGAGGACGGAAAAGGATGGATCTTCAAAACAGAAAATTTTTTTATTATGCGTTTCGCACGAGTGTATTCTAAACGCGTGCGAATCGACTCCTTCAAGAACTAAACGCATAATACTAGTTCGATTATAGAAAAGTTTAGTTACAATTGACTCGTGTCCTTTAAGCCTTTTTTTTTGGCGGGGGGAAAAGCTTGTCGCACCGTACCGTCACCCGAGGGAGGTGACGGCGTGTGTGGGACTCCCTGCCCTAAGAATGGCAGGTCTACCCACTAAAACCCCCCGGGGGACCTCATCGCCTTAATGGTAATGCTGTGGGAAATTTTTAAAACAACCACTACAACTCGTGTCCCAAGCCTAGGAGATTTCAAAATAGTAATATATTTATTCCATTCGTTAACTTTTCAAAATGCTCCGAAAACGGCTAAAATAATTAATTAAAAATCAAACCATAAAAAAATACGAAATATCACAACGGGAGGGGGGTTAAAACTGCCCAAAAAAAACATCACATTATTAATGGACGACCCCTTTCGACTGTACTAAACAAATATTTTTAGTAAACTTTCCTATTCCAAGTAATTCCGTGGCCCACGACATATCGCGGCACCTAATTAACGATATTGTTATTAATTGGATTAACCGTCTACTCAGTTAATGGATATTACAGTGTAAATTATTGATTGATAATTGCATTGTGATTTTCGCAAGGTTAGAGCTTTAGCGGGTGAAAATTTGTTTGATTAGTTTTTAATATAGGTTTTTAAATAAGAGTATTATTTACATACTATTAAACAAAGTTAAAAAAAGGAGCGTGAAGAAACATCTTGTGGGCCAGTACGGCGATGCTAACGGATAGGATATTTTGATATGAAATCCGTTGTCATCGCGATGTGGGTTCCTCTCTTGCTTACCATCAGGCTGGGAGGAGCCAATATACTGCGCTACTATAAAAAAAAAAGTTGCTTTTTCTGTATATCCCTGTGTATGTTTAGATTTTTTTAATATTGCACTTCAAGATAGACCTTATCCCACCTGATGTTAAGTGGCAATGAGGTCCTAGCTTAAGGGCAAAAAGTACAGCATAATAAATCTGTTACTGGACTTGTCGCCTTTACCTTGAAGGCTTGACCCCTGCTACTTATGTAGCACCCCCCAGGAGCTCTGGAAACATTACTCACACGCAGGAACACAACAACATAGAAGTGATTGTTATTTGGCTGCGGTCTTCTGTAAGGTGGAGGTATTTCAACAGTCGGGCTGCTCCAGTTCGAGCGATAAATCGCTATGCCCTACCTCTCTTAAAAAACTACGCAACGGATTTGACGCGGTTTTTTATAGATAGGTAGAGTGATGTATGAGAAAGATTTATTAGGTAGTATAAACCATACACATTAATGTACAGAAAATCCGAAAACATTATTTATATTTACTTGCACACGTGCGTTTTAACTGTAAAAATGGCAAAGTTTCATACTAACCTTGAACCGCCGTTTTATCCCCCAAGGGGGTGAATATCCAAAAATGCTTTCAAAATGTTCCCCTGCTCTATAAAAGGTACCCATGTGCAAAATTTCATATTTCTAACCCTTATATTTCAGGTGCTATAGCTGTAGTTGTTACTAGTTAAAACTTGTATTAGCAGGGATTGAATGATATTCTGACAGTTCATATTTTTACGATCCATAGTTAAATTCTTACGGTAACGGAAACGTATTTACATTACGCCCCCGACATCTTTCTACGCCCCCCCCCCCCAATTTTCTTTCAGCGCCCCCTAAATATATTTCAACTCCCGCAAAATTATCTTTCTAAACCCCCAAATATCTTTCTACGCCCCCCAAATATCTTTCTACGCCCCCCAAATATCTTTCTACACTATATTTTTAAGTTCTCTAGTTACAAATATTGTAAAGATTATTAACTACTGACTGAGTTTCTTGCCGGATTCTTCTCTGTAGGATTAGGTTCCGAACCGGATGTAGCTTCAATTTTGGTTTATATTCATTATGACGATGCATAAGTGTTACTTGTAACCAACATGAAATTTATTTCTATTATTTCGGCGTCTGCTTGAGACTTAGACGTAGGCCTTTATCTGATCCCGTAATTCTGTTATCGTTGTCCAACTATTGGGCTGACGAATCAGATTAATGATTGATCCTGTACCAGCGTTAATCAGATCTAAGATAGCGTTTGCTCGACGACACAATGACTTTAGACTGTTCTGTGTAATGTTCCTTGAATTTGGTAAGAGCCTAGGATCGCCGTATAATGTGGTTGCTATGCTCTTAGTAGTTTATGCAATTCTGGTACCTAAATGCGGTAAGTCTGGATATTGCACGGACTCCCATCAATACCCAAAGCCATGATAGCACGGGCTTCATGGGGAGGAATTGATGCTATGACGCACAGTAACGCTTGCTTAAAGATAGAGTCTGGGTGTTGTGGTACTGTCATTGTTTCCGATTTCTGAAACACAAGAGAGGCAACTTTTGCTACTTACCATAGAATCAGAGTAATGAATGTGATGTTGTCCGATATTATGAAAATAAATAATAGTATTGGGTGAACGGTTCTTTGGTTAGTTTCAGTATACTGTGCGTGTCTGTATACCCAGCTTAAGATGCTGAGAGGTCGCAAAGCCCGGACGAGGGGTAAGCCCCCCGCCGCGGCGGAGGTCACGTGCGGAAAGCTATCGGATGACGACTCAAGTGCTCCTAGAATTGATGACATTGTGTATCTGTTGCCGGTATGAGTAAACTTGAGGCAACCTCCATGCCTCTTCTGCGAGCCTAGTACTTTCATTTCTATAATGGTTGGTTTTAGTTATTTTTTTTGTGACTAGATCTAAACGAAATCATAATAAGGTAGGTGCTCTTAGAATTGATTTGTGTATCGGCAATCTTGAGGCAACCTCTATACCTCTGCTGCGAGCCTAGTACTTTTATTTGTAAAATGGTTCGTTTTTGCTATTTTTTGTGACTAGCCATTACGAAATCATTAGGTGCTCAGGCCTAGCATGCGCAATACGTCAAATTTCTCGTATGACGCGACAAAAGTTTCTATACTATTGATTGGCTAATATCACACGTCACTCGTATTTTTTACGTAACTGACGCACTGACTTCTATCGATTTTGACGTTTGATAAGAGCGTGATAAAAATTAGTCGCGTGGCGCATGCTGGGCCTTATAGAATTGATGATAGTCCTAGCATGCGCAACACGTCAATTTTATCGCATGAGACGACAAAAGTTTCGATACTGTTGATTCGCTAATAGCGCACCGCACTCGTATTTTCAGCCAATCAGCAGCTGACGCACTGACTTCAATCGATTTTGACGTTTGATAAGAGCGTGATAAAAATTAGTCGCGTGGCGCATGCTGGGCCTTATAGAATTGATGATAGTCCTAGCATGCGCAACACGTCAATTTTATCGCATGAGACGACAAAAGTTTCGATACTGTTGATTCGCTAATAGCGCACCGCACTCGTATTTTCAGCCAATCAGCAGCTGACGCACTGACTTCAATCGATTTTGACGTTTGTTAAGAGCGCGACAAAATTCACTCGCGTGCGCATGCTAGGCCTGATTGTGTATATCTGTTGCCGGTTTAGGTAAACTTGAGGCAACCTCCATGCCTCTTCTGCGAGCCTAGTACTTTTATTTAAAATGGTTGGTTTCGGCTATTTTTTGTGTGTAGGCCATTATTACGAAATCATAAGGTGTTCTTAGAATTGATGACACTGTGTATCTGTTGCCGGTATGGGTAAACTTGAGGAAACCTCCATGCCTCTTCTGCGAGCCTAGTACTTTTATTTAAAATGGTTGGTCGGCTATTTTTTGTGTGTAGGCCATTACGAAATCATAAGGTGTTCTTAGAATTGATGACACTGTGTATCTGTTGCCGGTATGGGTTAACTTGAGGAAACCCTCCATACCTCTGCTGCAAGCCTCTTTTTATAAATCGGACATTACATACATTGCTCTCATTCTTTAGTAAGTAGCTAAAGCACTTGTGTTACAGAAATCAGAAACAACGACGGGCACCAGCTATTAACCACAAAATCAGAGCAATGTGTGTAAAGTTGTGGACAACGGACTAACTTTGCTGTCTACAGCCAATAATCATACAAAACATTTTCATTAATAACCTAATTTCTATTGGTCGGACGTATTCCATTAAAAAGGACTCAAGGTATAAACGAAATCTTAAATGGACGAAAGCGTTTCGCAGAGGACATTTAAACAAATTGTTTTCACAATAAAACGTGGCATTCAACACGACCCATTTAAGACTTCAACTGAACACGTAAACAACAATATTTATTTAGCTCGCCCGCCATCTTGCTGCGGTCCGGCGTCATTCTAATTTTGAAAACCGCCTGTATTGCTATTAAATTGTTTTTTTTTAAAGTGCAGAAAACGTTCAAATACATTTAAAGATTTTGGGCTCTTCTCAACCATAAATGACAATCGCTTTATTTCTAAACGGTAAAACAATTTTAAACTACAGAAAACTTTCAAGAACTTTAAAACATTTTGAGCTCTCAATTTTTATATAAATACAAGCTGTGCCGGCGAATTTCATGGTCAGTATTGCCCCTTTCTCCCCTTATATTAGAAACAAAAAAACAAAAACTTGTCCATATTTAAACTAAAATTTCAAGCTATATTTGTGCCAAATCTCATCTCTTAAAAAATAAACTTTCCTTTATAAACTTTCAAGGACAGAATTACTCCCGTCCCCTATTTTTTTGAAAAAAGAAGTATATGTTTGTTCTAGAGCTTCAAAGTATACTTATAATATATTTCATCAGAACTGAACCGTCTGTGGTCGACGCCGAAGCGTGAAAGACAAACAGACAGACAGTTACTTTCGCATTTATAGTATTAGTAAGTATGGATAGATTTTATGTATCTTTATTACTCATTAGAACTTCAAAATCTCCTCTTTTGAAATAAATATTGCCAAGCCTAATTCTCCCAACTTTAGTGAGTACCCTCTTACTAATATAATGTGGTTATTATTCAGTCTCTGCGATTTATTAAAAGAACTTTTGAAGAATCTGTCATCCATTTATGAAATTTTAGGTTACTTGCAGATATTTTGAAACTTATTTCTATTACAAATGAAAGTGTTTAAAAACTTCTGTAATTTTGTGCCGCAGCCCAGACATCGTAAAGACTGTAATTAATAACACAGCTCAAGTTCTTTGAGACCATCTAGGTTGGCTGTGACGCATATTAAAAGTTTCCAAAGATATACTATTAAGTGTAATTCAACAATAAACACTTATTTGGTCTTCAAATATCAAAAATTAAAAAAGCAACCTTTGAAAGAGTTTTTATTACTGTTTCGAATGTTGAACATTCTAACTTTTTTATTTCAAAACAAAGATGAAAGGAGATAACTTTTTATTTTTCTATTCGTTCAGAAACTAATATGCTGACACATCAAAAGAGGATAACTTCTGTTTTCGTCTTAAAAATAATACACTTTTAAAGTAAACACATTATCTTTGAAATAGTTCAGAAATGATGTTGATTTGTTGGGAATTTTTATTGTTTCCGGATGCCGTTAGCGCTTATTCGGTATTTCCTTTGCTTTATTGAGAGGTCGATTGATTCATTATGTGGTTTTAGAACGAGCTTAGTAGAACAAAAGGGATAAGAGATCTGAGTGGGAATTAAGGATTTTTTTTTGGTGTTTTCGTATGATTCAGTAAATATCGAAGAAAGGGAAGACATATTTAATCCGTCCACATTGGACATTGATCAACACCTCATTGTTCTTAGAAGTGGATTATGATATTACATCTGGGTTCAATTCCCGGGTCGACCAAAATATAAAATGGAATTTGATGTTATGAAAACTAGAACCAACGGTACCACAACTCATTACCTATTTACAAACACCCAGACACAAAAAAAACAAATGTTCAATCATTTTCGGTCCTGGGACTGAACCCATACCCACGTCAATTCGTTTTTCCTACTAGCGCCTGTTAAAAAGAAGCGCCGCAACAAACTCAACAGATACCCTCTTTTTAAATAAATTACTAACATAACAACATAGCATGTAAATTAACAATAAAGATTACCTCGATGCAGATGGATATTTTTAAATTTTCCACATATTTTTATCATTCAAAAAGTATGGTATTACACCTTTCTCCCTTTATTTTCAAAACAAAAAGTAGCCTATGTCCGTTCTAGAGGTTCAACGTAACCTATACCAAATCTCATCCGAATCGGTTCTGTGGTTAAGGCGTGAAAGCCGGACAGACAAATAGACAGAGTTATATTCTCAACTAGCTGTGCCCGCGACTTCGTTCGCGTGGACTACATCCTTTTATGGTCGGTTTTACCCCTTTCTCCCCTAATATTCGAAACAAAAAGTAGTCTATATTTTAATCCAAGTTTCGAGCTATATTTGTGCCAAATTTCATATCTCTAACTTCAAAAATAAACATTTTTCCATATCAACTTCCAAAGGTGGTATTACCCCCCTCCCCCCCTTATTTTCTAATAAATAGTAGCCAAGTCCGTTCTTGAGATTCAACGTATACCTATACCAAATTTCATCAAAATCGGTTGAGAGGTTTAAGCAGGAAAGCGTAACAGACACACAGACAGACAGACAGAGTTACTTTCGCATTTATAATATTAGTAGGGATTTTTATAGTGATTTACGCCGCACTAGCGAACTTAAAATATTTTAAAGAAACAGACAAATTTATAATCGCTCGTGCTGCTGAGAACTGAGATACGTGAAGGTCGTGGGTTCGATTCCCGCATCGCGAGGGAAGATAAACTGTTTCTGTTTTTTTTAATAATACAAGTTACTTTCGCATTTATAACATAAGTATGGATGATTAAGGAACAAAATATATAAAAAACCTACAACAACGTACAGACACCCTTCACATACCGCCCCGAGTCGGTAAGGCTTCATAGACAACTCCTGTCTATGCCTAATCCCCTATACAGGGTGAAATATCATATCGAAGCCGGATGAGTAGATTACGCTATTGACATAGTGACAGAGGTCGGTGAACCCTGAGGCAGTGACGTAATGGGGGGGGGGGGGACGATACACAGCAAATATGAGTGGTTTTTATCATCGTATATCTGGTCTTTATCATTTACTAGCTGTGCCCGCGATTTCGTTTGCATGAACTGCAGGTTTTTTCCATATAAATGTTTATTTAGTTACATGACAACAACTTAAAAATAAAATTATGTCACTAAAAGGGCAAATACTCAGCATAAATATATTTTAATGGACGGTTTTACCCCTATCTCCCCTTATATTCAAAACGAAAAGTAGTCCATGTTTTAATCCAATTTTTGAGCTACATTTGTGTCAAATTTCATATCTCTTACTTAAAACATAAACTTTCAAGGGCAGTATAACCCCCTTCCCCCTTATTTTTAAAACAAAAAGCAGCCTATGTACGTTCTAGAGGCTAAACATGTATACGTTTACCTTATTGTAGGTATACACCATATTTTATCAAAATCGTTTCAGTGGTCAGGCGTGAAAGCCTGACTGACAAACAGACAGAGTAACTTTTGTATTTATAATATCAGTAAGTATAGTAAGTAATCATCGGGAGGAGCGCTTGCGACTGATTTAAAATCATAGGGCTGGTTCCCATTGACCTAGACGACGTAAGCGACTATGGAAGTGCAATAAATCAATGCTTGATTTTATTCGTGGCGTATTTTATTTATGCGTACAATGCACATCATTCAACTACAAATAATTGAATGCCCTTTGTATTCTGTGGACGACAAAGGGCGTAAGGCGAGTGTACACCGGCGGAGCCTTAGGCGTTTTAGTGATGGGAACGTTGCGATAAGTTTCATATCGATACTTGATTATTCGAAGTCCATATCGATAATGGTCGGTTTAAATTTTAAGATATCACAGAGCTGCTTTGAGACTCGGGCGCCATGGGACGCTTAAGGACGCCTTGGTCCATGTCCTGGAGGTGGAAGCATTTCCCTCCGTAAAAAAAAACGAAAAAAGGGTTCCGATTACACAAATAATAGTGGCGTTTAATTAAAGTGTAACTTTTGGTAATTTTTATCGGCAGTTTTTATTTTCACGAACCCGAAACTCGTCATCCTACTTATAAGACAAACATGAAATTGTGTCTGTGTAGATGTTTCTTACTCTTTCACTCAAAATGTACTAAATTGAATGAATTCGGATGAAATTAGGTAGATAAACGAATTCATTCATTCAATTAATCACTAAAATAAGTTAAATTACTTTTTATTCCAAAATAACATGAAGTCTGAAAAAACTAAAAGACAGACTATGTTTTTTTTAAAGTTTCCTTAACTACACTCAATATCAATCTATTCACACAATTGATTGTGTTTTGCATTTTTAATATAAACCCTTTAACCTCTATTCTGATTGAAACAAAATCTCTATTAATACTTAGCAAATATAATTAAAACGATAGCCATTTATTATACCTGTCTAGACACTAAATTGTCAGTTAGTCGCAAGAAATAAACGGAATAATTAATAAGTATTGATGGGACAAATTAGTTCATCGTAGGCAATTAAATTCCAATAACCCTTTACACGATACGATAAAACTTAATAGAACTGGTGTAGAAGTGTAAAAAAATGAAAAAACATAACCAAACTCATACATTTACTTAAACTAAACTGCATAGTCCTACTCTCCTCACTTATATGATGATAAACACATCAATCGTACTCTTAGGCACTATGCATCTCACTACACAATCACACACACACACACTAGCGCACTCACAAACATACTTACACAAATGCACATGCGCTTGCGCAAGTACACATCCATACGACAAATGCACGCAATCCATAGTAATATTATAATTGCGAAAATAACTATGTCTGTCTGTCTGTCCGGCTTTTTTCTTATAGCTATGTTTGATAAATAAAAATCGATTCAAGATGGCCGCCGTCACAAAATTATAAATTGCATGTTTTAACACAACTCCCACAATATGAGTATCATATAAAAGAGCTTAACTCGCAAAATATATTCATAATAACAAATTTCAAATCCAAGATGGCCGCCGCCAGAAAATGATGGATTTCCTAAATTTTTTTGTCACAACACCCTTATTTATGTGAATTAAATGAGTTTTCAAATTAGTCTGTAAATGAAGTCTGATGTTTTAAATGTAGTATTTTATAAATATGACAAAAAAGAAAAACACCAACCAATATCGATAAGTTTAATCGTTAACCCCGTCACTAGGTGTCCAGTCGGTTAGCCCAAACCCCAAATAATCCTGGGAACAGCAGCCTGCGGTGTCCACGCGTCGGCGTTGTGCAGGATTTACAAGGTGCACATGATTTGTGTGCGTCTGGGAGACAGGTCCCGTATTTGGGTTTGACTTTCATAATAAATAATGAGCAGATAGTTGCGATACGCTTTTTATAATTTCATTGACGAGCCGAGAGGCGAGTGGGTCTGACTTTGGCGTCGCGCTATCTCTGAGGTTCCGGGTTCATTCTCCGGTCGGGTCAATATGGGAAACGTACTATTCTACACTGTCTCGGGTCTGAGTGTTGTGGTACCGTCGTTGTTTCTGATTTCTGTAACACAAGTGCTTAAGCTACTTACCACAGAATCAGAGCAATGTATGTGATGTTGTCTAATATTTATATTCTGTGCTCGTGACTTCGTTCGCGCGGATATACTTTCATGGTCGGTTCTAATCCAAGTTTCGAGCTAATTTTAAAATGAGCTACAATTAACATTTTCCCATATAAAATTTCAAGGGCCTCTAACCCCCCTTATTTTCGAAACAAAAAGTAGTCTTTGTCCGTTCTAGAGGTTCAACGTGTACCTATACCAAATTTCATCAAAACTGGTTTAGTGGTTTAGGCGTGAATACCAGACAGACAAGACAAGACAAGCACGCAGACCGACAAGAGTAAATTTCGCTTTTAATACTAGTATGGATTAGTATCATCGTTGTACTTTTATTTTTACTTATTTTATATCCACTAAGCCCTTTTTTAAATAATAATAGAAAAGGATTGATCTCACTTAACCACCGCTCATGGTCACCCTATCTTGCATTGGAAACTGAACACATTATTATATAAACAGTGATGGGCTGTCCGGATGTTAATCAATTGTGGCTTCTCTACCCTGGGGCGGTCGGGGTAATGTCTGTCTGTCTGTAACTGTTTTATTTCGTACTAGCGATGCACCCTTAGGTTTATAAAAGCATCTGTGGTCTAGTGGTAACGAGTTTAGCCTCGTGATCAAGGTCGAGGGTTCGATTCGCGCGGGAGCAACATCTTTGTGTATTAAATATTTTAATAAAAGTTAAAGCCAAAATATTTTTAGTTTTTTTTTATGATGCACTTCAAGATTGACCTCATCCCACCTGATGTTAAGTGGTAATGAGTTCCTAGCTTGAGGGCGAAAAGTATAGCATAGTAAAACTGTTACTAGACTTGTCGCCCTTACCTTGAAGGCTTGACCCTTGCTACTAATATAGCAAGAGCTCTGCAAACCTTACTCACACGCAGGAACACAACAACACCGGAGTGATTGTCATTTGGCTGCGGTCTTCTGTAAGGTGGAGGTATTTCACCAGTCGGGCTGCTCCAGTTCGAGCGATAAATCGCTTTGCCCTGCCTCTCTTGAATACACTTAATATACACTTATAATAGTATTTAATATACACTTTTTACTTTTTCGACCCCATATAGTCAATCCATTGTGTAATTACAGTTGATAAATGTCAAATCTGTAATAAATATAACACAGCGGCGTACTACGTTACGTTGTACACTTTGACATTTATGTCAAGTGAGTAATTACTCAACGGCTTAACTATAACTTATTTTAAACGTCTTAAATTCTTTTTTTTGTGTGTTATTTCCAATTTGCATCGGACATTTACAGATAGATCATCCCAAATATCTAATTAAAGAAACATACAAATTTCATCTTCTAATCCCGTTGTATTTTTTTTATAGTAGCGCAGTATATTGTCTCCTCCCAGCCTGATGGTAAGCAAGACAGGAACCCACATCGCGATGACAACGGATTTGATATCAAAGTATCCTATCCGTTAGCGTCGCCATACTGGCCCGCAAGATGTTTCTCCACGCTCCTTTTGAAGGAATCAACATACAACTGCACAAAATTAATCGCCTTCTATAACTTGCTTTATAAAATGTTAATGATCGGTCCTGTGTAAAACTGTATGAATCGGATGCAAGTTCGTAAACTAAATTTTGTATCTTTCTTACTGAAAGGGTTAGACAGAGACGTAAGATTGACTTTCCGAATCGGCACTGCTTTTGACATTTGTGAATCATCCGCCTGATCTCTTACAGGTTGTATTTTCGAATTAAGAGTGAAGGAAACTCCTCCTTCTAAAATGACAAAAAACAAAATGTCTACACAAGGAACTTACCTAACAATTTTCAAGTTCATAGGAGTTATAATTGCTGAGATTTCGTATTTAATCAACCAATTAGTGTGAGTGATGTATTGTTTTTACATATCACACTAATATAATCATTAAATCGAATCGACTATGATTTTCCTCATCCAACGAATTCTACAAAAGTGTAAATAAAAAATTCAAAATCTTTCCCATAAAACGCCATCTTGCAAACTCCTCCCGTCAAATTCCAAAGCGTTCCGTTTTCAAAAAATGCCCGCCCCGCATATTTCGCGCGCAGCACAGATAAAATAACAGAGATAGACAAAATAACTTTTTTTAAGGGCAAGGAACAAAAACAAAGTGCCTCGCTTAAGTGACAGGATACGGTCGATCCCCGATATTTTCCGAGTTGATCCAACGAATTAGCTTCATTTAAATTCACCTCCCGACTCAGAAATGAATGGTATTTTTTCATAGCTTATTATTCTTGTCCGTTTTTAACTGGCCGAATCGAATTTCATCGCTGTTTTGTTTTCCCTCCAATCCGAAAGATTTATAAAAATGTTTTTCCGCGTTTATTCATGCCTGGGTTTGGGAGTCATCACGTTTTGGCTATTCGTTTTTTTCGTTAAAGAGGTCGGCACAATTGTTCTTTCTTATAATTAACGTTGTTGGAGATATCTGTCGAGTGAAACAAGATTATCCTTTTTACTACAAAGCTTTGTATTTATTGTAAAACTATTTAAATGGTAACTTTTTTGTACTCAGTTTAGCTGACGGCTCTGTGGCCTAAGCTCAAATAAATTAAAAAAAATAAGATTATCCTGCTAATAATATAGGCGCGAAAGTTTATGACAATGTTTATTAACAAGTATGTTGTTTTAATTTTGTTGCGTTGTTACTCCCACGTGACATGTTTTGGCTAGTGTGAGAATCACTATTTCGTTGTTATTGTAAAGCTGAAGTTTCTGGCAAATAAACAAATTTAATTAATTATTTAATTTTGGATGTATGTTTGTTAATATCTCATGCGAAATCTTCTAAATATATTTGAATGACATTTTGCAACTAGATTGCTTAGATAGGTATAAATAATGAATCCTACTAATATTACATTAGTTTGTTACTCTTTTACGTAAATATCGTAGCGGACGAAGTCGCGGGTATTGTAAAAGATTGTTTTACGCCCAGTTCCAATATTTGAATCCAGTTCCAAAAACGAATCATTCTAGTTACTGATGGTAATAAAACAAACGAGGCGTAAGCCAAAAACCAACGACGGACGAGTAATATGGAAAGTAAATTTGAAATTAGAATTTACTACTCGAAGAAAAACTGATAGTAATTTACTACTCGAAGAAAAACTGATAGTAATTTTTGACAGATTACGAATCGTAAAATATTGGAAGCGGGTATTAGCAAATCATTGTCATGCTTCTAAACCAATAAGTACCAGGGCGTCTACTCTTGAAAACGAAACGAACAAACGAAAGGTTTCGTTTTTGAAGATTGATCAAAAGTTAGGGAACTAAAACGTGATTTTTGATTTGTATAAATAATATTTTGTTTTTTGATAACGCTTTATTCGCATTCGAAGTGTGTTAGTTGCGATAATGAGCAATAAAAAATACTAAACGTCATCGGATCCGACATATTTCGTTTTCAAGAGTAGACGCCCAGATACCTTCGTTCACATAACTGATCTCTTGACATTGACAAAGGCCGGTGCAACCGCAACACCGATACTGGACCCCCTCCCCCTCCCCCCATCACAAAATTAGCGGTGAAGCAACGATAAAGCGCCCTCTAGCGGACTAATGATGCGTCCCCCCGCTATCAACACAATGTCCAGATTAAAGTGTTGCGCACGCTTGCGACTAATCGCTGCGACTTTTTTTTAAAAAGAAACGTGCGATTTATTATTGATATTTTATTGCACGTATTTAAAAAGCTAAAGAATATAATAAAATAATGTATAGCTAAAGAATATAATAAAATTTAAAATGTACATTTTATATAAATACTAGATTTATAATTGTTAGATTTGTTGCATAAGTTTATTGTTTGTTAGTTTTGTTAGTTCATTCTAGTTTGTTATTTTATAATCAAGATTTCTGTGCCCTAACAGGGTTCATGTTGAACGCAAATTGTATTTTTTAACCATCTGTATTAGTCACAACATGATGCAATAGATAAAAAAAAAAAAAAGTTTAAAAAGCGAACTTAATGTGTAGATACATTATTTACTAGTCAATCGAAATGAGCCGAAAATATCGTGGCAACGCGTAAAATGTAGATGCAATTAAAATATATTAAAATAAACAATACATATTTTACCACTTCGGATGTGTCTCACGCGCAAACTAATCAGTTTAGAAAAAAAATTAAACGACCTCAATATCATTTTTCAAGATCTATCCACAGATTTATTTATTTATTTGCTAGTCACATGGCACATAAGGTGTTACAATTTAGGAAGTACATTCGACACATGACACCCCGTTGGGGCACTGCAAATACTGCAATAGAGATTTGAAGAATTGGCTACTTGACAGTGTTAACAATAAAATATGAAAAGTGTTAGATATGTTAGCTTATTAGTTAATTAATAGTTTTACATTTTTATTTTTTAATTAAAAGCATAGTTAGTATTTTATTTTTGCAAAATAAATTTTACTTTTTTTATCTGTGGAACAAAAGAACCGAAACGGAAACCACCATTGCAATTCGGAAATGACAGCTGTCGGCGAAATTTATTTATTTTAATGTGGCGAAACAATGCTTATTTTACCGATTAAATTGAATTATTGTGTCTCTAATCGTATTAAGAATTTCTTGAAACATTTTCCGTTTATCTAAATTAAGTCGTTCCAATGCGTATCGGTTCGTTGTCTAGGACGTTGACGTCATAATTGCAACAGTGACGAGACTTGGCGTTTTCGCGCGCTTTTTAAATGTGTTACACAACATCTTATTTTTCTCTGGCTATTAAGATTATTTCCAGATAAATCGAATTGCTTGGGATATAAAATGAACGGGCACACATTTTACAATACTTTTTCAAAAACTGTCAAGTAGCCAATTGGTTTGAAGAAAAAAAAATGAGTTTCAGTTTTAAGTATGGGAAGCCCCTATAATTTATTGGTTCTTTTTTCTATTTTTGTCAAAATTATGAGGTTAACAGAATGCATCTACATACCAACCAAGCTTCATGAGCATAGGTTTTATAGTTTCGGTAAAAACCGGTCAAGTGCGAGTAGGACTCGCGTGGAGAGGGTTCCGTACGTTGGGCTCATAACTAAACAATTATGTATCAAATGTAGGTAAATAAGTTACAGTTGTTGACGTCGATTTTTAAAGTAATTAATTCTTCTTATTCTTTAGCTAATTTACTTTGCTTTGAAACGTGTTCATGGTAAAAGGTTATTAGACAATTAAAAACTTCTGGAACCTGGTAAGTACTCGCATGAAAAAACTATATATGGATGAAAATAATCACATGGCACAGGCAGGTAACAATAAATAAAACGTAAATTTAACAAAACAACCCTTTTTGTAATCCATGTACTTCTCATAGGTTTTCCTGTAATCTATAGGTAAAGAGCTATATTCCGCATGAATTTAAAAATTTTTAGCCTAGTTGTTTCGGAGATAAGGGGGGGGGGGGATTGGTCAATTTTTGCCTATTTTCTTAAATAACATAAAAACTATTTATTTCAAGATTATAAATGATACATATTTGCAATCCTTACAGCAAGATCTTTCATTTGATATGTCACACGATATGGATAGCGAATCTTTTTTATTTAATGTTGTGATTTACCCTCCAAAAGTGACCCCCAAATTCATAATTTATTTATTTACGTTACACCTTTGGGTCTTTAACTTACATATGTGTACCAAATTTCATCTCAATTGGTCTAGTGGTTTCAGAGTAATCGGCTGTGACGGACGGACGGACACGCGAGTGATCCTATAAGGGTTCCGTTTTTTCCTTTTGAGGTACGGAACCCTAAAAAGTGACTGTGACATACGGACGGACAGACAGACATGACGAATCCATACGGATCCCGTCTTCCGCCATTTCGCTACGGAACCCTAAAAAGGCCATGTCCCACCACCTTCCCATGGTCCTTTCCGCCTTCCGGCATACGGACCGAATCTCGGGAGACGCACCGGGTACCTTGCGTTAGCTCTTTCCCCAGAAGAAACGCACCCGGGGAAAGAGCTAACGCAAGGTACCCTAAAAAGGCCAGTATAAAGTGTGCGCTCAGCTCTGTAAGTGATAGCCCGACGAATTGGATTTGTTAATTTATGTGAATGTGCGCCAGGGGGCGCGGGCCGCCATTGATTGCTCAGGATACGGAAACAATCACAGCGACACGTCAGAGGAACGGAAAGTTTAGATACTGTTATAAAACAGTACTCATACTCTTTCAAGCAAAAACGACTTACCATTTAGATAAAATTTGGTAGGCAGACAGATCGATTTTATTATTTTTATAGTACTAAACGCCGTACTAGCGAACTTTAAATATAAGAAACAGAAAATTTTTATCTCCCCTTGCGGTGCGGGAATCGAACCCGCGACCTTCCGTGGTTTTCAAACATTTCTGCAACGAATGTACCATGGGCCGATAAGTATGTAGTTCTAAACATATTCGGCAGAGGGCACTTACCGGAAGGCTAACGGTTGATACAGCAGAAAAATTTCATCGCCTACAATAACTTGCGGTTAGCTCAGTTGGAAGAGCAGCACGCGCGATACGTGAAGGTCGCGGGTTCGATTCCCGCACCGCAAGGGGAGATACAAATTTTCTGATTCTAATATTTAGGCAGACAGATGACTTATGCCCGGTTCCAAAATTTAACGATTCTTACTTGTACTTGTCGCCCTTAAGCTAGGACCTCATTACCACTTAACATCAGGTGGGATGAGGTCAATCTTGAAGTGCAATATAAAAAACAAAAGATTCGTTATATGTCAAAAATTACAATACGTTGTCCTCCAACCGACTATGAGTCTGGAACGGTTTTAGCTAACGCCTCGTATAATTAAATACTTTCCGTAACTAAAACGGATCGTTTTTCGAATATTGGAACCAGCCAAAGCGCCAAAGGTCCCGGGTTCGTTTCAAGGTTAGGTCAATTTGGAAAACGAACTTTTCTAAATTGACTTGTGTCTGGGTGTGCTAGGATGACGCCCCCAGTTAGTATCCGTCGTCTGGTACTCATAGTACAAGGGAAAACCTTAGTTTGGGACCAGGTGATTGGTGTGGTTGTCTGGCGCATTTATTTAATTAAAAAAAAATATCCAAGTTCCTAGAATCTATTAAGCAGGACTATAATCTACTTTCGGAAGATTATGCCCAAGCAACTTTGCCCAGTAAAACGTTTTAACCTGCTTTATCATAAATAGCTAAGACGGATATTAAATACGTATTATAAATTCTCTCTGTAGCAATACACCTCCCAGTAGATTGTGCCATTAATTTTTAAGAGGCGCCAGAAATTTGAGTAAACACTACAATAACGCATTAGGATTCCCTTAAAGGTTGAGGCAATCTTGGGAATTAATTATGTATTGCTGTAGACTTAGGAAGATAAAGAACGGACAGACAACGTAAAAAAAGGTAGGGCATAGCGATTTACCGCTCGATCTAGAGCAGCCCGACTGGTGCAACACCTCCACCTTACAGAAGACCGCAGCCAAATAACAATCACTTCGGTGTTGTTGTGTTCCTGCGTGTGAGTAAGGTTTTCAGAGCTCTTGGGGGTGCTACATTAGTAGCAGGGGTCAAGCCTTCAAGGTAAGGGCGACAAGTCCAGTAACAACTTTATTACTGTACTTGTCACCTTTGAGCTAGGTCCTCATTACCACTTAACATCAGGTGGGATGAGGTTAATCTTGAAGTGCAATATAAAAAAAAGCAGACTTCCTAACAATCTTTAGTGATCAAATGTTAAGTTAACACTTTGTAAACACTATAGATGCAATAAAAATATTGAGTATACAGCAATCAAAGACTAAGACCACCGTAGCCAAGAGGCGAGTAATCCAGACATTGGCGCACCATCTCTGAGGTCCCGGGCTCGATCCCCAGTCTGGTCAATATAGGAAACGAACTTTTCTATATTGTCTCGGGTCTGGGTGGTGTGGTATCGTCGTTGTTTCATATTTCTGTAACACAGGTCATTTAGCTACTTACCACAAAATCAGAGCAATGTATGTGATGTTATCCAATATTTATTTTTTGATATTAAATATTTATTTATTCAAGTTGATATCAATACCACCTAATTGGGTTTGTTTGTGAAAATTATTTGCTTTTTTGTTTTTAACTTGTGGCGACGGGTTGTTGGCGTGTCTGTCTGTCTGTTTGGGTGTGACTCTGTCTGTGGCATCATAAGAACAATTTTTCTAAGTAAACATGCCTACTAATATTATAAATGCGAAAGTAACTCTGCCTGTCTGTCTGTCTGTCTGTTACGCTTTCCTGCTTAAACTTCTCAACCGATTTTGATGAAATTTGGTATAGGTATACGTGGAATCTCAAGAACGGCCATAGGCTACTTTTTATTAGAAAATAAGGGGGGGATGGGGGTAATACCACCTTTGAAAGTTTATATGGAAAAATGTTTATTATTGAAGTTAGAGATATGAAATTTGGCACAAATATAGCTCGAAACTTGGATTAAAATATTATTAGAGACAAGCTCAAAAATAGATGGCGCTGGTGTTGCACTGCTAACGCAACGAAGCGGGCGAGCAGAAAACGAGGAGAACGTATAACTCACTTTGGCTCGAGACGCGCTTCGGTGTGGTTGTTAGCTCGAGAGGGTGGAATATTTTCGGTGACGACATCGGTTGTAATTGCTACATAGCAATTACAACCGATATATATATATAACCGATATTTCTTAAACAAATTACAGCACATGCTGTAATTTGTTTAAGAATTGATGTAATTTGTAATAAATAATCGTTTATTTGTACTTGAGTGTTTGAAATTTAATTTAGTTATCTGTTTCTAATAATATAGACTACTTTTTGTTTCGAATGTTAGGGGAGGAAGGGGTAAAACCGACCATGAAAAGATGTAGTCCACGCGAACGAAGTCGCGGGCACAGCTAGTATATTATAAACTTTAAGACCTTCGCGTTCTATGTCAGTCAGCTCGTGAGCACGGTTGGTGCAACCTAACCGAAACGTCGGGCAGTAAGTAGTTCGTATTAACTACTTAATGCGACACGAACAAAAGATAAACGCGGTGACAAAAAGAAACAAACAGAAACAACGGAAGAGAGTAGTATAAGAATGACACAAAAAAGAGAAAAAGGAGAGAGAAACATATAACCGGTTTATATTATACATTAGACTTATCGAAACAAATGACAGTTCACAGATATTACATAGTAGATCGTGGACTCAATATAATAATATTATTTATTATACTAAATCCATGCCATAGACAGACATAAAAAACAAACCCGTCATTTATAATCCTCAAACATCAAACCTAAATATCAGCTCTCAAACGACACCGACAACCCAGCATTAAACAAACCCAAGCACAACTCAGACCAATTAAAACAGGCAACTCTGTTAGGCTGTTCCAGCTCACCTGCTTCCAGAGTTACCGCTCATTTGATATGCTCCTGAAACGAAATACACCCCGCTGATATAATCCCCTGTGTGGCCTGACTTGGCTGGCCAAACTTCTACTATCAGGATCAACAGTTTAAAGTTATCCGTTTCGGTCGGAGTAATGGTTTTGTTTGTTAATTTTTAAACATGCCCAATTTTGTTGGTAGTAACGTGGGCATTTTAAGTCAGGTAATGATTTCTTTACTTACTCTGAGCAGTCCAAAGTAAATTTTAGCCTTTTGTTTGAAAGCTTAATGTTAAGTGGTAATGAGGTCTTAGGTTAAGGGCGACAAGTACAGCATAATAAATCTGTTACTAGACGTATCGTCCTTACCTTGAAGGCCTAACCCCTGCTACTAATGTAGCACTCCCCAGGAGCCCTGGAAACCTAACTCAAACGCAGGAACACAACAACACAGAAGTGATTGTTATTTGGCTGCGGTCTTCTATAAGGTAGGTATTTTACCAATCGGGCTGCTCCAGATCGAGCGGTAAATCGCTATGCCCTACCTCTCTAATATATAACGAGGCGTTCGCAATTGGAGTTTTACGGCCTTTTTAATGTATAAACTGTGTAATTAATCAAGGAATGAACTGTATGTACTGTCCTACAAATACTATAAGCATTAAATATTATTTGTACGTATGTTTTAATCCTTCACACAAAAACTGTTTAATTTTCAATATATAATGAAAACGTATTTTTTACTTCAACAAATAAATAAAAACTTGATAAGCGCATCAACATTCAGTAGAGGGCTTGGGGGTTTGTACGTCACTATTTAATAAAAACTGTACGAATACATGGCGTCGCGTTTAATTTAAACGCAATGTGCTTCAGTAACTTTTTGTTCACATGATAAATAAAAACACATCTTATATTTTTTCGTATCACTTGTTACCGCAGCCAGAAACTATCTCCATGACCCCAGAGTACACAAAAAAGTACAAGCGGTAGTACTTTGTACTTTTTTGTTTAATAAAGTTTATAACTAAATAAATAATTACAGAGACGCATCAACTATCTTCATGACCCGAGCTGACTGTTACAGATTCCACCTAACGTTAAGTTCACCCTTTGTACTTCTTTTGTACAATAAATAAATATAGCACAACATCACATACATTGTTCTGATTCTGTGGTAAGTAGCTAAACCACTTGTGTTACAGAAATCACCCAGACCCGCAACAATAAAGAAAAGTTCGTTTCCCATATTGACCCGACCGGAAATCGCACCCGGAACCTCAGAGATGGCGCGAAGCCAAAGTCCGGCACGCTCGCCTCTCGGCTATCGAGGTCGTCAAAAACAATAAATTTTATAAATTATCAAACAGATGGATCAAGCAGAATTTTTTAATCATCTACCCTATTGTAGTCAGCCTGTATACCGAGGTAAGTCTTAATCTTCCTAGCTCTACGTCTTGATATCTCTTAAGGAATTTTTAATGTTCCGCGAATGCCCGTGTGTCTTGTAATTATTATTACGAGGTTCTCGAGACTGGGAGATTAAGATTATACAATACACCTCGGGAAACGGAAGCGCTCTTAACAAGGTTGAGAGAGCTTCTAAACGGTTTAGTGTGCCCGGTGCCCGGGTTAAAATGGCGGCGTTTGACCCAACTGTGCACCGCAGTTGTTTTAATCCCCGACGCAAAAACTGTTATGAAAGTTTGTGTCTGGTGTTTATGAATGTATCGTATTTTTTTATATTGCACTTCAATATTGACCTCATCCCTCCTGGAGTTAAGTGGTGATGAGGTCCTAGCTTAAGGGCGACAAGTACAGCATAACTTGCCCTTACCTTGAACCATACCTCTGCTACTAATGTAGCACCCCCCAAGAGCTCTAGAAACCTTACTCATACGCAGGAACACAACAACACAGAAGTGATTATTATTTGGCTGTGGTCTTCAGTAAGATGGTATTTCACCAGTCGGGCTGCTCCAGTTCAAGCGATATATCGCTATGTTTAATCTGGTTTAAGTTTGACGTATCTGTCTGTCTGTTTGTCAATCTGTGGCCTCGATGGTAATCTGTTCGGGAGCTACAAGTAAAGGTAGCCTAATTTACTCCTTATTTAATCGGCTACCTACCAGTAAAAGTCCTGTCAAATCGGTCCCGCCATTTCAGAGATTAATGGAACAAACAGACAGACAAAAAATGTAAAACATGTTATTTTGATATATCCACCGTATGTGCATGTAGTAAAACGTAGTTATTTTAATGTTACAAACAAATTCCAATTGTTTTAATATGTACAGATTTTAATAAACAGTACTATGATGTTCTTCTAGAGAGTTGAACAGCACAAACGTCGAAAAACATTTCGATATTTTTTAATTATTTTTTCTGTCCACACACACCCATTGCAATTACCATTAATTATTCGGAACAATGTAAACGAAAAGTTGCTTAAAAGATTCCTGAAGCCAGCCGCGATATTCAAGGCATTTGAACAAAGCAGTGGTAGACCGCTAAATCTCTTAGACAGGGCCCCGCCCCCGTTGCAGTGAGGCCTATTTATATGCAACGATACCCGTTACATGGAAAGTTAGGACGTTACCCTCCATATTAAAAAGGGAAAATACTGTAAATTCACCAAGCAAAGCGCCTTTCTAGTTGACAAAAACAATCTTATCACTTGCCGAAAAAAATTGTATCTCCCCTTGCGGTGCGGGAATCGAACCCCCAAGTTATCGTAGGCGATGAAATTTTTCTTCTATATCAACCCGTTGGGCTCTTTAAAATCTTATCAATTGCTTATTAATTTCATGTCGACGGTGATAACGCCGACGTGCCGAAAACAATTAGGTAATCAGTTTAAACAACAAAAAAGCCAGGTCATTTTGTATATTCGCAGAGTGAACCAAATAAAGTCGTTTCTTTACCCGTCATTTGAATAGACGATAACAATTTAAGTTATTTCCTCTAAATAAAAGCTGGCTAGAAGATATCTCTTTCTAGCAAAATGACCGCGTAAATAGTACTGTACTTTTCTGCAAAAGTTTTCGTTTTTCTGATGCAAATCTTCCTTCATTACGATTATGGCGATGTGAAGCGGCAAAGAAAACAATAACGTAATTAGTTTAAACAACATAACAAACCAGGGTAAGACTAGTTACTCATATCACATTGAAAGTTTATGGGGTACCGATATTTAGGGAACAGTACAGGGGCCGTCCATAAATCATGTGATTTTTTTTTGGCATTTTAACCCCCCTCCCCATTGGTGATACATGGTGAGGTTCAAACAAATTTTGAAATTTTGCAGACGTAAATATGGAAGTCTGGATTAAATAATAGGGTACTTTTATTTTCTTATAGTTGTGTTTTATACCGCAATATAATCGAATTCCATGCGGGCGAAGCCGCGGGCGGAAAGCATCAAATTGTATTAAAAAAAAATCTCGTAATATATTACTATACCACCTCTCTTGTGATTTTTTTTTATGGACCCCCCCCCCCCCCCCCCCCGCCCTCCTTCTCTCAGGCCTAACATGATAAATGGATGGACGGCTTGTAGACTGGTAGTATTATTTATACTGTATACCTGTATACTCGTCATTGGAACTCGATAGTGTGGAGTAGCAGTAGGAACTATTAATATATCACCGGTGTTTCCTCAAATCGGTTGCGTCTGCCATGTGTGGTGCATGTGCTGTGCACAAGGGTGGTGTGGAGTCGACAGAATTAATAAAATTTATTTTAATTAAAAAAATTGGTTTTCTGTAAAGTCGATTTACAGACGGTAGTTTGACGTTACAACTCTGAGCCGATCGCTCAAGCTAGCGATGAAAGAGATTTAGTCTTTTAAGGCCTATTAAAACGACTTGCCTCCATCTTACAGGACTCGACACTAAGATGCAGACTAAAGGTTCGGATTTTTATTAATAAGACTTAGTCATTGTATTAAAAGACTAAGCAACTAAAATGACTGTAGTTTTTTTCTAAAACCTAAAAGACTAAAATGACTTAAGTTGTTTTTAAAAGGACTCACACCTGAGCATTATACATGAACATGACTACATTTAATGTTTCTTTAATAAAAAAAAACGTAAATGTTATTGTGTCCCGATTTTGTTTTACTCATGAATTATCAAAACATTCGATTTCCTATATGACACGCCAGCCCAATGCGATGAGGCATTTTTAGTCCTTTTTATTTTATTTTCTTTATTAATTTTCTTTTAGTCTTTTTAGGCTTTTAAGCCTTTAACGTTATATAAGGTTAAAGATTTCTACTAAAATTAGTCGTCAGTTTGCAGTCTTATGACTAAAGGGTTACAAGACTAATCTAGTCGCAAGGCTTTAAAACTAGTCTAGTCTTTTTCATAGGCCGTAAAGAACTTAGTCTCTTTGATCACTAGCTCTAGCCGATCATACCTCTCTCTCTTGTTCGTGCCCTGCTCTCGCTTGCGCAAAGCGATATTAAAATAGGTTTACTGATCATCAGTCAGCTCGTGAGCACGGTTGGTGCAACCTAACCGAAACTTCGAGCAGTAATTTTCTTTGACATGGATTCCTTCAAAAGGAGCGTGAAGAAACATCTTGCGGGCCAGTATGGCGATGCTAACGGATAGGATATTTTGATATCAAATCTGTTGTCATCGCGATGTGGGTACCTCTCTTGCTTACCATCAGGCTGGGAGGAGACAATATATTGCGCTACAATAAAAAAAAAGAAAGTAAGTAGTTTGTATAAACTATTCAATAAAAATGGTGGCGAAACAAAATGATTGAAATGGAACGCGAAAGTCTTAAATTATATATTAAACTAGCGGTCTCGTCGAACTTCGTTTCGCCTTAGAGGACTTTCCCGCTTTTCTGTTAAAAATTTTCCTGAATTTTCTTTGTTATAAACCTCACGGAGCCCGAGACCTTTCCAACGAATGCAAAACCGTGGAAATCGGTTCGTGCATTCTGAAGTCATAGCATCAGGAAGGAAAACCCAACTTATTTTTATATAGTAGATTACTAAGTCACATTGCTTTAAATATTATCGCGACGCCACTCCTTTCGTACAGTTTTTACAAATTAGCAACAAATAAAATTATCCATGCATACAAACTGCCACCTTTAAAAATGTCGGATAAATTACTTAATTAAAGGTTGTCTGGAAGAGATTGCTACCTAGCAATAAGACCGCCTAAATTGTACTTGAATATGTCTGTAAAACCAATTCATTAATTTCTGTAAATGTTTCTGTGCAATAAAGTTTATATCTATCTGCCTATTTTTTTTCTTTTTTATATATTGCACTTCAAGATTAACCTCATCCCACCTGATGTTAAGTGGTAATGAGGTCCTAGCTTAAGGGTGACAAGTACAGCATAATAAATATATTACTGGACTTGTCGCCCTTACCTTGAAAGCTTGACCCCTGCTACTAATGTAGCACCCCCCAGGAGCTCTGGAAACCTTACTCACACGCAGGAACACAACAACACCGGAGTGATTGTTATTTGGCTGCGGTCTTCTGTAAGGTGGAGGCATTTGACCAGTCGGGCTGCTCCAGTTCGAGCGATAAATCGCTATGCCCTACCTCTCTAAAAATACCAGGGTCCATAACTTTTAGTTGTTAAGAAACTACATGTAACATCATTACTTACTTAAGGAGTGCAAAAAATAATATGAATGTGAATATGAAATAATAAACATAAACATCAAAATCTCGACTCCATACCTGCAGAACAAGTCCGCTGTTTAAAGGGCAACATAATAAATGTACCGTGGATGCCGCTCCCATATCTCACGTCGTCGGTTCAAACACAGTACTCCTTTTTTACCGACTGCGACGCGCCAGGCAAAAATAGACCGTAAGATTAACGAGCTAAGGTGGAGCTTCGCTGGCTAATTGCGAGTAATGGATGGGGTAGGTTATTCTAATTTCAGTATAATTTTAGAGTGTCAAATGGTTATTGTGATGTTTCGTCGCATTGACGGTTAAATATGGCGCTAGTAATCCGATTTGACATTTAGAATTCATTATTCGCGGTTTAGTAAGTAAAACATGTGTTAGACCAAATTTATCAACTCATACGACCGACGACCTCCGTAGCCGAGAGGCAAGCGTGCCGGACTTTGGCGTCGCGCCATCTCTGAGGTTCCGGGTTCGATCCCCGGTCGGGTCAATATGGGAAACGAACTTCTCTATATTGTCTCGGGTCTGGGTGTTGTGGTACCGTCCTTGTTTCTGATTTATGTAACACAAGTGCTTTAGCTACTTACCACAGAATCAGAGCAATGTATGTGATGTTGTCCAATATTTATTTATTATTATTTATTTATTATTTATTGTTCTTTGCAGTTTTAGAAGTGACAAAAAAGTAATCAAATGTATGCTTAGTGCCAACAAAAATAACTTATCAAGTTTTGTCCTATACTACTGTGTTGATGCGATATTTTTTATTTTAATAAAAGTAGGACTCATTTATTGAAAATACCTTATTTTTCTCTATTACTTTCAGACAAAGTACAATCATTTGACATGTTTTTTTAAATACTATGTATTTTTTTAATAATCTTATTTATCTTTAAAACTGATCATCTTCTGCAAGAATTAAAAAACTGTATAATAGATATTCGTAAAAGTACATAAAACTTTTTGTAGAATTATATTGTAGTTAGTTAAAATGTGTTATTTTGAAAAAACAAATTAGAATTCGGGTGTTAAAGATACTAACAATCAAAATAACATAGGAAATCTATATATCTTGAACCATTATTCATTTAATTCACCAGTGACAGTCTGGAAGATTGTCAGTGGTGATATAAGCATTTTTTATAAAAAAAAATATTTTTTTACACTTAACATATAACTGAACTTAAAATAATCAAAAAAATAATTAACAACCGTATATACGAAGTACTAAAAATTGTTAACACGTTTTGTCCTGTTAACTTATTTTAAATGTTTAAAATGGAACGTGAAAGTCTTAAACCAAAGTTTAGTACATACCAAAACACCATTAAATTTATAACTTATATTTTTTTTTTAATTTATTTAAGCTTTGGCCATAGAGCCATCAGCTAAACTGAGTACAATAAAATTTCTTTAAACTCGTTGTTTTAACATTAAATATAAAGTAATGTAGTAAAAGACACATACACAAACTTAACTTAAATTTTACCTAAAGTATTTACAATAAATGTATACAGAAAGAAATATAAATCAGTATGGATAAGTAATTGTTGAGTGGAATTTGGAACATTGGTTTTTATGACAGACATAAACTGAGCTACTAATAATAATCGTTGTATGGAAAATTTAGGGCATTTAAAAATAATATGATCAATATCACATACATCTGAGTTACAATGAGGGCAACTGGCACTATCTTTTAAATTAAAACGGTACATATGACAACAGTGATCAATTCTTAGTCTGCTTATCGCGGAAGTAAAACTCCTACCTAAAAATTTTTCAAGACTTAGTAGATGGGGTAGGAACAATCTGCTCCAACCACTTTCCTTTGACTAATAAAACTTATTAAACAAATAGTACCAACATCAATTCATTATCATTTCCACAGATAAGATTTGGTTTAACGCCCGATAATATCCAATAGAAGTACAAGGCAAAGGCATTAGGCCTTACAGGTTATCAGTTTGAATGTTTCGGCGTTTCCATTGAAAGGAGTTCTGTTTTTGAATCAATACAGAGTTCGTCACAATGGGCGATAAATTTAAAATTGTTCTAAATACGAATTTTAAAAAGGTTTAATCTAAATACGAATTTAAAAAAATAATCTTCATTTTTTTTTTATAAAAAGGGCATTGGCGAGCGTAATTAAGCCAGTGCCCATTGTTGTAACTATAACTTGACTTCACTGTTTTAGGGTTCCGTTGGCAAATGACGAAAAACGGAACCCTTATGGATTCACAGCCACTTTTTACTTGTTAAGTAGGTGTATTCTGTGAACCGCATTATGATTTTTAACAAAAATATAAAAAAAGACGACACATTTTAGAGGCATACCTACTTACTTAAAACTGAAACTCAAACTGTATTTTCTTCAAACCTGGATCGGTCTTGAAAAACGATATCGAGGTTTCTAATATCATATTATTCTTAATTGTATAGTTTGCGTGAGTCTTCCAAAGTGGTAAAATGTCTCCGACTCGCACTTGGCCGGTTTTTTTTAACTTACTGTACACAAGCGCAAGAAATTCCTGCTACAGTAGGTTTGCCTACGTCACAATCACAATATGACGTAACGAGGGTATCGTGGTTAAGACGCGTAGTCGCCTTTACGTAAAAACCGTACTAAAAATGCCTAATCGAACGAAAAACATAAATAAAGTCCCCAGACTGGAAAATGTTCAGTGGCTGGTAAAAATTCAACAAAATGCTCGCGAAATGTAGGGTTGACACAGAGATGTAGAGAAATGTTAATATTTTTAATTATTGTGACAAATCGAATTTTCGTTTTTCTACTTTAATTATTTTAAAGAAAGAAAAGAAAAATCTCCCTAAATTGTACTATATAATCAAATAATACCTATTTATATAAAGATTTTGTACAATCAAATATATATCTAGGTGCGAAAACCCACCCTTCACGTATGCAAGATCAGCCCGCGCGATACGTGAAGGTCGAGGGTTTTATTTTCGCACCGCAAGAGGAGATAAAAAATTCTGTTTCTTCAAAAATCAAATTTTATCATTTTGGCATTCGAAAACAGCTCAATAAGGTTTACTAAGTAATGTAATGTTTGCCGGTGATGTGGTGGGTCTATAGATTTTCCCACAGTATTACTATTAAGGTGATGAGGTCCCCGGGGGTTTAAGTAGGTAGGCCTGCCCTTCTTAGACCATGAGAGTTCCATACACGCAATCACCTCCCTCAGTGACGGTACGGTGCGCCAAGCATTTCCAAAAAAAAGGTAATCTAGTGTACACATATTCAGTTGTTCTTAATGGAGTCAGATTAACCTCATCGGAAACATAGTGTATTTTAAAATTAGAATATTTTTCCATCAAATCGTCACTACATTGTCGACAAATTGACGATGGGTGAGTGAGTTTTTAGGGTTTTATAGCTTCCCACGGATTCCATAGCCGTCATTCATTCACAAATTATGCGAACGATAATTAGGCTCAAAGCAACTATCCAGGTAACAAGTTACTTGACAAAATGAAATAGAATACATTATTATTTATTTATTACTTTTTTCATTATCATATTTACACAACAGAAAACCAGGATTCTGGTTCAAACTAGTTTCTTGACTTTGGTAGAGTTGATAAAGGTTTAACATAGTATGTTCCTTGGGTTTTTAAACCAATTTACATCCGAAATCCCATTAATAAATTTAAAGAATGCACTTTCTTTGACAACTTTTTCTATTGATACAAACATAACATAAGATCGACAAAAATGCAGATAATTTTATACTGCACATCAAGCCATACTAAATGCAAATATATACTAAACAAATGATTGTATGTACCTTCAGTATTTTTATGTGTCTTTAGTTACCTTACATTTATTTTAATTTTCAGTTGAAAATTTCCTAAAATATTTCCGAACGCAACACAGCAACCCTAGACCACATTAAGAGCTGTCAGCGTTCGCGCCAAAAAGTCCCGCCATTATTGACTTTTTTCACGACGCCTGAGAAATGGGCGAAGGAAATATGTCCTTGCAGCCGCGACTGTCCCTCGGCGTAATTAGCTTTCTTGGAGATACTTTTTAGGGGCATATTTCGAACGGTCGTCGGCGGTTCTTGGGTAACAAGGTTAGTTTTTGGTTACATATAAAAGTATCTGATGTCCGCAATTTTGTATGAGTTATTTTGAGATAAAAGTCCTTATGTTTAAGAGTGGTAGGGCATAGCGATTTATCGCTCGAACTGGAGCAGCCCGACTGGTGAAATACCTCCACCTTACAGAAGACCGCAGCCAAATAACAATCTGTGTAAGTAAGGTTTTAAAAGCAGGGGTCAAGCCTTCAAGGTAAGGGCGACAATTTCAGTAACAGCTTTATTATGATGTATGTATGTATATATGTACAGTTTTATTATGTGTATTGTTGGGTGAGGTCAATATTGAAGTGAAATATAAAAATATCCTTATTTTATGAACTGTTTTTGCGTAACAACACGTAGTACATCTATACTGCCTCCATACATACGAACATTCAACTGAATATATAAATAAGATAGGATGAAAGTACAGTTTTTAATTTAGTCAGTTCGTGATTACAGTTGGTGCAACTTCACCATAACGACGGGTAGTAAGAAGTCCGTATTAACTATGTACTAAAAAAATGTTGTCCCGTTTTGACCCGTTAAATAAAATAAATAAATGCACTTGCAGAAATACATATTATACATTTCAATATTTTTCAAAAAACAGATTTTTTTTATCTCCCCTTGCGGTACTGGAATCGAACCCACGACCTTCACGTATCGCGAGTGCTGCTCCTCCAACTGAGCTAACCGCAAGTTATCTGCTTTATCAACCCGTTAGCCTACGGTATGTGCCCTCTGCCGAATGTTTAGAACTACATACTTATACATTTCATTATTGCTAACAGTCAACCTGTATACATCTCCTAAGCCAGTCTGCAATGCAAGCGACTTTATTTACGCCCCCGGGTACACACGCGTTTATTCTTATTTTACTAAGTAGTTGTTTTGACTCTCCTCCTAATTAGCGCCCCAGGGTGCTTAATGGTAGTCACAAATTAGCGCAAGACAATAAAAAGAGATAGTCTTTCCGCTAGCAGACGAGATCCGTCATTGTACAAATGTTAGTCGAGTTTTCTCTATAAATAGTTGTTATTTTTATCTGTCAACGTAATAATGGATACTAAACAATTACTGCTTACTTTGAGGATTTCAATAAAATACATTTTAATATATAAGATATGTATGTAAATATTAGTATGTACGATATTAGACTATGATTTCTTCTACCCTCCTTCCATAAATGTTGTGTCTTTAATGTGTTGTTCGTGTTTGTTTTAGGTTCTTAATGAAGACCTCAGGAACCAATAGCTCAAATCACCGCGCAAATAAAAATACAGCTGTATCTATGACTTCTAACATAAATAAATAAAAATAAATATTGAACAAACATCACATACATTGACTCATGGTAAGTAGCTTAAGCACTTGTGTTACAGAAATCAGAAACAACGACGGTACTACAACACCCAGACCCGAGACAATACAGAAAAGTTCGTTTCCCATATTGACCCGATCGGGGATCGAACCCGGAACCTCAGAGATAGCGCGACGCCAAAGTCCGGCCTGCTCGTCTCTCGGCTACGATGGTACGGTAAAATGGTGGCCCAAAGAAACTAATAGTATAGAAAAAGAGCTACGTAAGGATAATATTTTTTTTCTTCATTGTATGTTCTTTGGCTATGTTTAGAGTCAAACTAGAATAAAAAATAAATAAGTACATTTACTCAAAACCAGATTAAAGTAAACCACTCAAGAAACAGAGATTTAAAAACATATAAATCACTAGGAAAGCCTAAAAAACTAAGTTAATCTGTTCGCAAACTCCTCATATAAATCAAGGGTAAGTTATTATTGAAGGAGAGGTGGTGAGGTTGGTGCGCCTTTCTAATATCATGGAAAGATCCTACCATTATAATATAACAAGCTTTTTTTCCTACTTGACTATCCATGATGGCTGCGAAGCCTTATCATCTTCACCGAGTTTTCAGGGGAGCGCAGATGGCTCTCACTCCTTTAATAACAAACGTTAAAGTTCGTTTTTATGCATGTTTGTTAGTCTTTCACGCAAACGCTACTGAATAACATGGCCGAAAATTGGTAGCTAGACATATTACATATCGTCGACGCGCGTGCAATACCGCGTAAGTACATTTTTCCGTAAGTTCCAATATGAAATAGACAAAATTAATATTTATGGCAAACGGTAGATACGCGGTATTGCACGCGCATCGACGATATAACAAAACTAAAAAATTCAATACTTATTATTCATTCTGGTAATACCATAATCTGGAAGTACCATATTTTGTTGCGTTTTAGCTCTTCTTGTCATTTAAGATTTGATATTTGTTTTAAAGGTTGTAAATTGTTTTTATAGGGTTTATTTAAACTTACCAATTAACCTCACCTCAGACATAGTTCAACGCCAAAGTCCGGCCCGCTCGTCTCTCGGCTATAGAGGTCGTTAAAAGTATAAAACCACCCCATGTTACACCAGAGGGAAGATAGTCAGTCGTCAGCTGATCGCGCTCGCGTACGGTTGAGTTCAACGACCCTCGGCGCGCAGTATGTCATTCCCGAGCGAAATCATGTGTTCTAATTGTAAAATCGTTATAAACGAAGTGTTAGTGTTTGTGCAGAACAAAATAGAAGTTATGGACCAAGTCAGTATTGTCCAAATATGTACTTCTGCATTTACGGAAGAGGAAATATATGAAGCGAAAACGGTGTTGTTTAAATCCTTGCCAGAACTGAAGCGAAAAATGTCACGGAAAAAAGAGAAAAAGCAATGTTTGGAAGAAGTTATTACAATTCTAAAAGAAATAGACCCTGAGTCGTCACCTATTTTTGTTGCGCGTCGGCTAGAAAAGCTCCCTGCAATCTGTTTTGACCATGTAGACGTGAGTAAATTACTCAAGGATATTATCCTTCTGAAGTCGCAAACAGAATATTTGAAACAGAATTGTGTAACCTTGGAACAATTCACCGAAATACGTGAAGAAGTGAACAATTTAAAATCGGAATCTGTGCATAGGGACGTTGGCAACATAAATATTAAACGTGGAGGGTATGCGTTGGACAGCGGGCCGTTGGGGCTATGCATAACACCGGAGCATGAGCCTAGTGAACGCGAACAGCGCATATCGGCCGCTGACGATGAATCACCGGCACCGCAGCGGACGAGTTCACGCTCTCACTCACGCGCACAGCTGCAGCCTGTATGCGTGACTAGTACCTCACCCGTACAGTTTGCATGCACTTACAGAAATGTAAACAAAAATGACAACACACGATCGTTGTCTTGCCGTACGATCCACAAGGATTCGACTGATATACCTACGGTTGATTTGTTGTCTAATACCTGCACGGAAGTGCCCGCTAACAAAATGAGTATGGCGGAGGTTGTTAAAATTAGAAGCGAATGGAAAAAAGAACCTACAAGTGAGGAATGGATTACCGTTCAGCGACGTAAGTTAAGAAACCGGTTTATCGGTAGAACGGGGAAGGCTACGACGGAATTAGAAGGAAAATTTAAGGCGGCGGACAGCAAGATACCTTTGTTTGTGTCAAATGTGCATAAAGATGTGTCTGAGGAGGATATAGTAAAATACATTAGGAACAAGACGGACGAAACTATAACAATAGAAAAAGTTGTTATGAAGGAAGATAGAAATTATAATGCTTATAAAGCGTATGTGTCGAAAAATAAATTGTCAACATTTTTAGATGAAAATGTATGGCCAGATGGTATTAGTTTTAGACGGTTTGTGCATTTCAAAAAGCGCACAGGTCAAAACACCAAGACTCCGATCACAGATAAAACCTAAGCATACTAAGTATGAGTTGTAAACCTAACATTAATATAGGTACTAGCATTACTTGTTTGGCCTCCTTCAATTGTAGATCGGTTAAACGGTCTATGCCTAATATAAGATATCTATGCGATACAGTGGATGTAATTGCTCTTCAGGAAACCTGGCTGATGCCTCATGATATCCCCTTTCTTGGAACAATTCATAGCGACTTCGAGTATACAGGCAAGTCTGCAGTGGATACCTCAGCAGGTGTTCTTCGAGGAAGACCGTACGGTGGAGTGGCTATACTGTGGCGGAAGGGGCTTTTCCGTTCGGTCTCTGTGCTACGATGTATATCTGACCGTTTGTGTGTTATTAGTGCGTCGTTGGGTGATCGTTCAATAATTATAGGTAGTGTTTACATGCCGACTGAGGCGGCCGAAAATTTATTGGAATTTACGGAGTGTATGGCGGAGCTTAGTGCTATTGTGGAGGGCTGTGATTCGGAATCTGTTTATTTATTAGGGGACTTTAATGCGGACCCAAATGGACTTTTCGGTAAGGAACTCATAAAATTCTGTAGTGAACAAAATTGGCTTTGCGCTGACATGGAGGTGTTGGGACCAGGATCGGATAGTTATACGTATGTGAGTGAAGCGCATGGCTCAAGGAGTTGGTTAGACCACTGCTTGGTTACAATAGCGTCATGGATGACTGTCAAGAATGTGTATGTAAAGCAAGAAGTATTATGGTCTGATCACTTTCCACTTGTGGTACAATGCGACTTAAATATTGTCCCTTCGAAAGTAGTGACTAATAAATTAGTAGACAATAAGGTGAATTGGGGAGTGAGACAACTGAAAGAAATTAACTCATATTCTGAGTTATGTAATAAAGGTCTGAGAAATATTGATTTCCCATCTGAATTTATAGCTTGTAGTTATAGTACCTGTATAGATGCTGATCATAAGTTAGTGTTAAGTAACATGTATGATACCATAATTAATGTTTTAAGTTGTGCAGCTATAGAAAGCAGAGACCAAAAATTTTATCGTGTTAGGAAACGCATTATTCCAGGTTGGAACAAACATGTGAGTCAGGCTCATGGGGAGGCAAAATTGAGGTTTTCTATGTGGTGTTTACACGGTAAACCCACCAATGGTAGGATTTTTGATGAAATGTGTTCTAGCCGTAAGATATTTAAGGGTAAGCTTAAATGGTGCCAAAATAATGAGCAGCAAATAATAATGGACAAGATTGCAACATTGCATAGGGAGAAAAACTTTTGCAAATTTTGGAAAAATACCAACAAATTAAATCTTAAACCTGGAAGACCAACAAGGGTCGATGATGTTAGTGATCCCAGGTCCATTGCTAATAAATTTAAAGATCATTTTATGGTACAACCATTGACAGACCCTACTCAGATGACAGGTGACACTAAGGCCAGGCCTGGGCAGCTGACGCTGTTTACCGCTAAGCAAGTTGAGAAAGCTATTAAACAAATGACTAAGGGTAAATCGCCTGGCCATGATGGACTTAGTGTGGAACATTTAAAATATGCCGGGACACATGTATACAGAGTATTAGCTATGTTCTACTCTTTATGTTTGAGCCATTGTTATTTGCCGTCGAAAATGTTAAAAACGATTGTGGTACCGATAGTCAAGAATAGAACCGGGGATATCGCGGATAGTAATAATTATAGACCAATCTCACTGGCAACCATTATATCGAAGGTCTTGGATCGACTTTTAGATGAGCATCTAGCTGAATATGTTAAGTTACATGATGCACAATTTGGCTTTCGGCGCGGCTTATCTACCGAAAGTGCGATACTGGGTCTCAAGTCCATAGTTAGATATTATACTGACAGAAAAACCCCTGTAATCGCATGTTTCCTCGATCTTTCCAAGGCCTTCGATACGGTACGTTACGATATTCTATGGAAAAAGTTGATAGGTACGAATGTTCCGGGTGAAATAGTCTCAATTTTTGAGTATTGGTACAATAATCAAGAAAACTGTGTTAAGTGGTGTGACATGCTTTCGGAGCCGTACAGATTGAGATGCGGGGTGAGACAGGGGGGTTTGACTTCGCCCAGGCTTTTCAATTTGTACTTGAATGGCCTCATTGACGTTCTCAGCAGTGAGCATGTTGGATGCTATATCGACGGTGTCTGTATGAATAACTTGTGCTATGCTGATGACATGGTCCTGCTGACTCCGTCAATCGGTTCTATGCGTAGGTTGTTAAGTTTGTGTGAAAGATATGCCTTGGATCATGGACTTGTCTACAATACGAAAAAGAGCGAGTTTCTGGTATTTCAGTCGAAAATCAAACTGTCAGAAAATCTGCCACCAATAACATTATGTGGAAAACCGCTTCAGAGAACGAGGCAGTTCAAATATCTTGGACACATTGTGTCGGAGGATATGTCTGATGACAAGGACTTGGAAAGGGAACGTAGGGCGTTGGCGGTGAGAGGTAACATGTTGGCCCGTAGGTTTGCTCGCTGCTCACATGACACTAAAGTTACACTTTTTAAAGCATATTGCCAGTCCTTTTACTCTAGCAGCCTATGGATTCATTACACTCAGAGATCATACAACGCCCTGCGTATCCAATATAATAACATTTTCAGGGTGCTGTTGGGGCTGCCTCGCTTTTGTAGCGCGTCAGGCATGTTTGCAGAAGCACGCACGGACGATTTTTACGCCATAATGCGGAAAAAAGCTGCATCTCTGCTAAATAGATTGCGAGACAGCTCCAACAGTATACTGAGAGTGCTGTCTGACAAAATGGACTCCCCGCTTTTGCGACACTGGGTGGGATTGCTAAATTAAGTGTTGGCAATCCCAACCAGTGGTTAAAATTTTACTCAATTTTTAAAAATTAATAATAACATAGAATATAAGTTACTTTGTTACTAACAAATTTGGATCATGTTGTCTGAATAAACAAAATTTATTATTATTATTATTATTATTATAGTGTTGGATGGAGGGGAAAAAACCTTAAAAGATTAATGGATAGCCCTTAAAGTAGGTATTACAAAGTACAAATTCACAATACACGCTAACAAAAAGATAGTATTATAAGCTGCAACCCCCACTAAGCTGACGCCTACCCTACAGAGCCTATAAATATCGAGCGCGGCCGGTAGCAAGTCATTTGCTTCTCGGCGCTCGGTGCGGTCACAACTCCGTATAGTTTATGTCGGTCATGCGAGCCATTTACTTTGCTTAGAGTACATAAGGTTTACATAAGTTATCAGAATAGTGGTCGTTTCGTTTAAATTATGTTGTTTCGTTTTCCTTAATGTGTAATGTGTAAAATCGTTGCTTAGAAACCGTTAATTAAAATTGTTGATTTAAACTCTGTTTGTTTTTTTTAAGTAAATTCCATATCAGGACCTTATAGTATATACAAACACCGAATGCCGTCATCAACACGTAACAGTATTTTTTCAACTAGAAAAATATGCGCACTCCAACTTCAGCAGCGCTTAATCTATTAAGTTAAGTTCTCGTATTTACCTTAAGCTGTCTGAGCTAAGCGAGCGATTGTCATAAATTCGATGGGGCTCGCTTTAAATGATGTATCAATGGAACAGGAGATGTGTGGAGTCTCTTCATAGAACATTTAGATTTGGACTAGCTGTTGCATGCGCCTTTGTCCGTTTTTCAGGATTCACATCCGTATATTATTATATTAGTGCCAAATTTGATAACTCTAACTTAAAAAATAAAAAAAATCCAATATAAACTTTTTAGGGTAGTATTACCCCCATTTCCCCTTATTTTCGAAACAAAAAGTAGCCTATGTCTGTTCTAAAGGTTTCATCTAAATTGGTTTAGTGTCATAGGCGTGAAAGCCGAACAGACAAACTAGGCAGGACATGTATATTTAATGTTAAATTTATACCTTAAAAATGTCCTTTCGTTATGGTGTTATTCCATTTAGACCTTCAATTGGCAACTTATAATATACATATTTGAATTTGAGCTATTATTCCTATAAGTAGATTCGATTCTACAAAAACAACCAAACAAAAAAATCGTCATTTTGGTAGAGAGCAATCTCTTCCAGACAGCCTTTCGGTATAGGAATTACTAGATATCTAGACACTGTTATAAACGCTTACGAGATAATTCAAGAATTCTTTTAAAAGCAAAATTTGCCACTCCCCAAACACAGCGCAACTCAACTCCTCCCCTGTTCTCTTAAACTGCATTTTAAACTCCATGGATTTATTTTAAACTTATTTCCATAAACGTTAGACCCCTGCCATTAGCGGATGCCCATTTATCATTCCATTTTACAGCTTAATGCCTTGTTATAACGTTCTAAATGCGTCGACGGAAATATTCTGCAGAAGACGCCATTTTAGTTGTCTTTTTTTTTAAATGAAAGGTTACATTAGAATGTGATTAAAATATTGCCAGTAAGTGCTTCACAATTTTGGTTCGGTCTAGTTTAAAGTTTTTGACCAAAATGGCTGCCTTTTCACAAAACGTCGGAATGGGATTTTTATTTATTAATAATTTCGTCAAGGGGTACGGTAGACTCGATCGAAACCTTGGATGAATAACAAAGCATAAAAAAATATTGATTTTGAGTCGACAACATATATCCGTATAATTCGGATTATGGAGTATTTCGTTAAATTCTAATAGCACTGACAAACAAAACGCAGCCGCCATCTTAGCTATGCCTTGCCGAAGTTGACGTTTCGCGAAAATATTGTTTTTGACACTTTTTTATTATAAACTCTTTGTGATTTTTCGTTAAACCTGAGATTGGCCGATTGCAATATACGAAAAAAAATAAACATAGAAGTTTTAGTGTAATTTAGTTTCGCGGAATGATTTACTTTGTTTGATGACCTACATAATTTTGTTAACCGCCAAATCTTTATAAAAAATTTGTACAATTCAATATTGAATGTTTGTTTTCAGGGTACCGTATCCAAAAGGCAAAAACGGGACCCTATTACTAAGACTTCGCTGTCGGTTCGTCCGTCCGTACGTGCGTCTGTCTGTCACCAGGCGGCATCTCAAAAATCGTGATAGCTAAATAGTTAAAATTTTCAGATTATGTATTTCTTTTGCCACTATAACAACAAATACTAAAATATAAATACAATTATTATTTAAGGGGGGCTCCCCTACAACAAAAGTAATTTTTTCTCGCTCGATATTAATAAAAACTGTTGTTAGACGCTTAAAATATTCACAAAATATATATAGTTATATTTTTACTTTAATAATAAATGATTGTGTCTAATGTTGAATAGATCTTCTCTTCATCCGCGAATCCGACTCGCACTATGCCGGTTTTTCACCGTATTTCACCCGAGTGAAGCCGGGTTTTCATCTAGTCTTTCTTAATGTGTAGGATTAGACGGAGACAAAACATAGATGTTTTAAATCGAAATAGTTGCTGACTTTTGTGAAGTATGTCACGCATATGATTGCTAAGTTCATTAATAAGAAATAATTACACAGGCACTTCTTCACTAATTTTAAACAAACTCCTTCAGCTTTATATACTTACTAGCTGTGCCCGCGACTTCGTTCGCGTGTCTACAGGGTTTTTCCAGTTTTTTCCCGCTAATTCCAGTTCCCGTCGCAATTTTGCAATATCCTGTTGCAACTAAGCCTTAAGTTTACTTAGGTACCTGTATGACAAATTTCAAGCGCCTAACTTAAACGGTTTAGATTTTTCGTACAAAAGGATTTTCCCGCTAATTGCCCATGGAAATTTCGGGAATTCCTTTCTTAGTGTACCTCTACGGTACCTAGGCTACGTCCCTTCCAAATTTCAAGTGCCTACGTTTAGCCTGTGCGTTGATATGTCAGTCAGTCAGTCAGATTCTTCTTTTATATATTTAGATTATTAAATGATATAATATAAATATATATTAGAACCAAACCCGCAACCTTTCTAGCTTCTGATATGACAACCACTACCCAACCGAGGCCGCCAACTAAAAACTAAACTTTAATAAATTTCCAAACAAGTAACGTCTTCTATTTAAGTACCGATCTGATCTCGTAAAATACCCACTGAAACATAACTAGTAAATGTAATTTTAACTCATACTGTTTTTCTAGTTTATTATCTTAGCATTTTACTTTTGTAATATAAAACTAACTAATACAGTTTATTTGAAGTTTCTTTATAACTCTTTCTTATTATTAAGTTTGTTCAAAGTAAATATGTATTATATACTTTACTGCCTTTAATATACTTACGTTCGCTTACATTTTGAAATTATTTCTCAAATACTCAGAACGTAAGGGCGTGTGTTAATTGTACCTAAAATATTTTTAAATAATATTAAAAGAGGATAATTTGCAGCATAGGGCATAGCGATTTACCACTCGAACTGGAGCAGCCCGACTGGTGAAACACCTCCACCTTACAGAAGACCGCTGCCAAATAACAATCACTTCGGTGTTGTTGTGCTCCTGCGTGTGAGTAAGGTTTACAGAGCTCCTGGGGGGGGGGGGGGCTACATTAGTAGCAGGGGGCAAGCCTTCAAGGTAAGGGCTACAAGTCCAGTAACAGCTTTATTATCCTGTACTTGTCGCCCTTAAGCTAGGAAATCATTACCACTTAACAACAGGTGAGGTAAGGTCAATCTTGAAGTGTAATATAAAAAAAAAGTTTTTAGTACGTCTGTATCAAACTTAAATATGGGACACGTATAAAGCATTTTCCACCTAATTAATAAATAACGGCGATACATTTAATTGATTGTCGCGTGACGTCATTAGTGGGTACATTTTTAACCCACCAGTGACGTAATATAACCCCGCAACTTGTAACCGTTTCACTTGAGTATTTTTTTATTAATTTGGCAAATTAAAAAATACGTGTCTAATGTTTTTTTAATAACTATTTAACGAACGTAAAAAAAAAAAGCTCCCGTTTCATATTGGATATTTCATGGTACAATTATCCGTAGAATTATCAATAAAACCGGAAAAGATCAAATATCTGTTTATCTACGGATTAATGCGTAGTCCAATGCTAAAGAGTTCATCAACTTTTATGAGAAACTTTAAATTGTGACTTTTTTTATATCTTATGTTATTTTAAGAACTAATCCGTAAAATCATTAGTTTTTACTTAAAAAACGAACATATCTTTACACGTCCATACATGATAACTTTTACCATCATATTATTACTAAGATAAATGAAATAAAAATAGCTTTTTACAGGAATAAAATAGACAGCACCCGCAACATATCCTAAAAAACGTTGGCAGTCTATGAAATTAAAAATAATATTTGAAAAAGGAACGCCAAACAAGGCGTTCCACGTTCAAAATTGTTACTTCCCTTCTTCTAATAGCCGAAACGTGCCTTCTCTGCATTCGAATATAGAACGTACTAAAATGGCAGGAGTTTTTCACAAATCCCGCCTTATCCCACGGCTCGCAGTTAGCGCCATCTGTCATCGAGTTTGACAGTTGACAGTGAAACGTTTTAAAAATAGAACGCCGTAGTTCAAACGGGACGGAATCTATGTTAATAATAAATAGGTATGTTAAGATTTTTTTTAAATATATTACAAGTATATTTGTAATTTCGAAATCTAAAGACCGAATGTCCTTTCATTGTGTCTGGTTTTCTCAGTCTTAAGATTGTCACATTCTTTGCGAAACATATTTTTTTCATTATTTTCATCATTAAAAACAAATACTAGCCAGCCGGGATAGCATGCGCCACGCGAGTGATTTTATCGCGCTTTTAAGAAAAGACAAAATAAATGCGCCAACTGCTGATTGGCTGAAAGCACGAGTACGATGTACTTTCGCCGAATCAACATTAGGTATAGAATCTTTTGTCGTCTCATGCTACAAATTTGACGTATCGGGCATGCTAGGTCTACAAGTAACTTGAATTAAGTTACCTGGCTAGTATTGGCTTCTGTGGTTATTAAGAGTTTGTCAGAATCACTGTTTGCGAGTTATAGATTGCGCGTAGTCGGGATTGCATTCTTTATCTGACATTACTTAGGCCATGTTTCTGAGATCTATCCTCTTGACAATTTGTCAAACTTCTGTATAAAATCTTGATGGTTCGTTTCTATATAAGCGGTATTCAGCATTCATGATAACGACAAAAGGCTTCAAAATATATCTTGTGTAATGTTCTCTGGAAGCCAAAATACCACATTGCATTCCTTGGTGGCGTTTCGACTTCTAACATCAATTGTTTAGACCTAAATTAAAAAAGTTACCAAATGACTAAGCCAAAACATCAAAAGGGCCCTAATCACCTTACGACTGGCCACTTATCTTCATCTCGTTTGCCTTTGACGCCATTAAAAAAAAAGAAAACGTCAGTGTCAACAAACTTTTTAAATTGGACGCGACAACACGGGCGAAGACGTGACACGCGAGCGCCATCTGTCATCGCGAACGGTTCGGAATTTGAAAATAGAACGGGTTATGTTAGGGGTGTCGTCGGAAAGTACTTACGTTGTAATGTCAGTTCGGAAATTCGAGATACTTTTTGGTGTGATGAGGATTCTTTTAGGGACAAATTCTGGTTTGAAATATTTTTTGGGAAAACAATCGTTTTAAAAGTAACGGTTTGCTTTTCTAGACATATGCTTAATATATTATGATGTTTGTAAATGGTTTTTATAGCTTACTAACTATCGCCTCTATTAGAGTTATTTCTACATAAAAATACTCATGAATCTTCTTTAGCAGAGTTGGGTCTACTAGCCGTTCAGAATCTATAACTACCGCATAAATGCGTCAAGGATCTCTATATCTTTCTCGCTCTCTCACTCTCTCTCTCTCTGTGTGTTGTTTGTGTGTGTGTGTGTGTGAGTGTGTGTGTGTGTGTGTGTGTGTGTGTGTGTGTGTGTGTGTAAATGTAATAACGTAACGATGATGTCATTTGTCAATGATTAAAACCTAAGCCCTGTAATGTGTCATTGAATAGGCTAATAATAATTAATGAACCCACCTAGTTGGTGAAAACCTCCGTGGCCCAGAGACGAGCGGGCCGGACTTTGACGTCTCAGAGGTCCTTAGGTTTGATTCCTGGTATTTTCTATCATAGAAAACACTTACAACATTGAGTATATTGATTTTTAATGTTTCAACCCTAAACTTAACCGGCCGAGTCTTAGAGACCCGAGAATAGATTCGGTCAGGAGCGACCCGCCCGAACGTTTGAAGGGTTAATTTATTGGCGCGCTCCACGTTCCCAATTTAAATTAGTTAATGAGACGCCATCTTTTTATTTGGCGCCTAATCCGTTAATCCTTTTTAGAACCCAATTAATAAGGCAGTATGATTAGTATACTTTGATCAGCTGATTTTAAGTTTAATTATAGTGAATATCTTTGATGTAAAAAAAAGTTGATCGCGTTCAAGCATACTTTCTTTTCAAGTGATTTGTCGCTTGGGGAGCTTGATTTAGACTTGACAGCGCTTTGAAAAGTGCACCTTCTATTTCGATATCTAAGTTTAGTTAAAAAAATATATGAATTTGCAAACGTTAGGTTGTAACCCTAAGTAGTGCAATAGCAATACTGATTTGTATACCTAAATTTAAGAAAAATATCTTCTAAATTGCCTGAAATTATCTGGAAACACTCTTAAAGGGTCACTCGTTGAGAGATGACTTTCTTCTTAGTCTTCGGTATAATTATCCCTACTAATGTTATAAATGCGAAAGTAACTCTGTCTGTCTGTGTGTCTGTTACGCTTTCCTGCTTAAACCTCTCAACCGATTTTGATGAAATTTGGTATAGGTATACGTTGAATCTCAAGAACGGACATAGGCTACTTTTTATTAGAAAATAAGGGGGAGGGGGGTAATACCGCCTTTGGAAGTTTATATGGAAAAATGTTTATTTTTGAAGTTAGAGATATGAAATTTGGCACAAATATCGAACCTTTGATTAAAATATAGACTACTTTTTGTTTCGTATATTAGGGGAGAAAGGGGTAAAACCGACCATAAAAGGATTTAGTCCACGCGAACGAAGTCGCGGGCACAGCTAATTTTAATTTTAATTTAATTTAAAAACTTTATTGCACAAAAAAAGTACAAAAGGTGGACTTAATGCTAGGAGCATTCTCTACCAGTCAACCGTTGTACAGCTAGTACCTTATAATACCATTTTAGTATTTTACATAGTTGCTACCAGCTGTTCCTTTCTACGTATGCTTAAATATTGAAAACTACGGCCATGGATTTCATTGCTAGATATACTGATCCACATTTTATTAATAAAGTGCTTTCATATACAATTAAGTTATTTTTGAATACTTCAAGTCCATTTCTGTTGTCATTATTGATATCGAGTCAAAAATGGCAATCAATCTTATTTCTTGTATCGAAGCCCCCTTAAAAAAATATATTATTTTTAGTTTAGCCTTTGTTGTTATAGTGGCAAAATGTAATTTGTGATAATTTCAATTTTACAAGACAGCGAAATCTTAGTAACAGGGTCCCCTTTAAACTCTTTGGTTACGGAACTCTAAAAGCGAAGATTCGTATATTTCAAACAGTCTTCAGCAAGCTTCTTTTATTTACGATAACATTCACTATTAGGTCTGTATATCATTTATATAACTGTCTCTATTATATACTGTTCTAAACCTAACATTCTACATATGTTCGCATTCCTACGGGCCCGAATGACCCTTCATATTGGTCAATTAGACAGATAGCTGTGGCTAGGCGGGTTAAGATTCAGACATAATTAATTAATTATATCACTTACTTAGCTACAAGAGCCAGCTTAGATTGGCTTACTAGGACATGGTTGTATAGTTGTGTAAGGAACGTATGTTCTTTACCCAGCTTTAAAAGAGCTGCATTGATGTTGTTTAAGAATTGAAAGGTTGACTCTCTTGTTTTTTTTCTCTCTTTCTTTAAAATATATATTTTTGTAAAAAACTGTTTTATATTATTAAGGATACATTAAGTGTTATTTTTTTGTGAATGATCTCCTCTGTAACTTTTAAAATAAAAGAGTGATAAAACTAAAAACAATTTATGATATGACATTATCATGCAAACTGCCATCGATAATTGTTTTGAACGAGATCTAGTGAGTAGTTTTTTTTAACCCTGTATGGGCGAGTCCGTCTCGCACTGTTTTTTTATGTGAAATATGATAGTTTTAGGATAAGATACTAATAGCACATATGATATCTTTTAATCTCAAAAGAATGCCAACGAAGTCGCGAGTTGCATCTAATACAATTACGGGTCACGCCGTTTCCTAAGTGCCCATAAATAAAAAAAGTCACGGGACAAAATAGTACTAATGTGGTTTAAACAACACATGTACACTTAAAAATGTTCCCGAACGAAAACAGGGAAGAGTTAAAAATTCAACTTTAATCCAACAGGTTAAGGTTCGTTCTTAATTTTTAAAGACCGTCGACTCATCTAAAATGCATTATCAGGGCCATAGAGTACGTAATGTTTTAGACCTGGTTTGTAAATTAAAAATTAAAATTCAAAGACTGCGGAATATATTGAAGTACCTACTTTCTTTTTTCCTTTACATTATTAAAACTAAAACTGAAATACTTCTTTTTTCAAGTAGGTTATATGTAACACTTTTGAATCGCCATTGAATACAATGCTTAGTGATTCAACTTCAAATTCGGAACCTATATCTACCGAGAAGACACCGGTAAGAAACTCAGCAGATTAGTTACACTTTGGAACAAGTCATATGGTTTTGTTTTGATGAGTGATGAAACAATTAAGTACTCAAGTAAGTATTTACTTTCGAGAGGTAAGGTGGATCAGACGGGTTAGTAGTCGATTGGCACGAAATTAATTTGCCCGAACGTGCGAATCGTCCCCTCACAATAAAAATCATAGAACTTTGTGTGGTTCGTCGAAATGACGTTCGATGTGGCATAGCGTCGTTCATGAACCGAAAATAGTTTCGCCGAATCATAAAACTTTGTATGGTTCGTCGAAACGACTTTCGGCGACGCTTTCTGTCGAAAAAGATTCGGTAAAATGATATGAGCTTGTTATTTTTGGATTAGATGGACAATGCGTACGTGTTACATATTTTTGGATACTCAAACAATACTAAAACAGTTTTAAGAGAGGCAGGGCAAAGCGATTTATCGCTCGAACTGGAGCAGCCCGACTGGTGAAATACCTCCACCTTACAGAAGACCGCAGCCCAATAACAATCACTTCGGTATTGTTGTGTTCCTGCATGTGAGTAAGGTATCCAGAGCTCTTGGGGGGTGCTACATTAGTAGCAGGGGTCAAGTCTAGTAACAGTTTCACTATGCTATACTTTTCGCCCTTAAGCTAGGAACCACTTAACATCAGGCGGGATGAGGTCAATCTTGGAGTGCATTATAAAAATAATGTTAAATAGTGAACGCAACATTTTCTTGTGCTAAGTTGGTAGCAGTCAAATAGGTTAGTCACAAAATCTTTCAAATAACAGTCGGGCAAAATGTCAAATTTCAATCTTTTCAGTCTTATCAAAAAGAGCGAAACAATTATAATTTTAACATTTGTTAACTTATTTTTGGAGAACTAATCCGCTTTCCGCATTACTAAGTAATCAGTTATTATGTATTATAACAAATTGCCTCTTCGCGTGTTAGAATTACTTAGTGGAAACTACTTTTACCTTTTAATTTATTGTTTCACATAACTTAAAGCTTGGCGGAGTATTTAAATTGCGAATTTATTATTAGGTCTGCTTGATTTCTCATTTTTGTATGCGATTTTTTTGTTCCAGTTGTTTTTTATTTTCTTTGGTCGCGCTAATCACTCGTCGCGTGGCGCTATCACAGATGATACTAATGGTGCGAGCTGAAACAATATGCTTGCGTTGAACAGTCCATCTATCTATACGAATAACATTAAGCTGAGGTGTTTGTTTAAATGCGATAAAAAGGAACTAGTGGTTAGAATTGATTTTTTCTGTGTTGTCCATTTATAGAGGAAGGCTTGTAAGCTATTTACTCGTAACATGACGCTGCGACCATATAAAGCTAAAAATCGGTGTGACATGTGGGAAAAACGGGGACGTGTGTGTGAAGTGGTTACAGCTGTGGGGACTGAAAATTGATATTTGTCAATGAATTGGACATATTGCGTTTTTGGTCTACTATTAAATATGTATATGTCGCAGGCATTTTGGTAAATCTGCCGTTTACATACGGCGTCGTCAGTTTAAAACCGAATGCGGGTTTGTAAAATGTCCAAGGCAAAGTGTATTCCCGTGTGATTATGTATTTTGCCTAAACATTTGGTTTACGTACGTTTATTCATTAAAGAGATCCAAAAATACAAAACTTTTCCGTTTATAAATTATTAGTGTACACTATATTCTAACACTTACATTTGTGTTATGGAGACCAAAACCAACAGTGGTACGATAATAAACACTTACACCAATATAAAGATATTGGACAACACACACAAACATTGCGCTGATTCAGTGGTAAGTTACTAAGGCACTTGTGTTACAGAAATCAGAAACAACGAACCACAACACCCAGACCCGAGATAGTATGGAAAAATTGGCATAATATGGATCCAACCGACTAAATGAATAATAAAAAAATAATAAATATTGGACAACATCCCATACATTGCTCAGGTTCTGTGGTAAGTAGCTTAAGCACTTGTGTTACAGAAATAAGAAAAAACGACGGTACCACAACACCCAGACTCGAGACTATATAGAAAAGTTCGTTTCCCATATTGACCTGACCGGGGATCGAACCCGGGACCTCAGAGACGGCGCGGCTATAAAGTCGGGCCCGCTCGCCTCTAGGCTACGGAGGTCGTCGCACGTAATGTACCCAACTGTCCAGCTAGGCACCTCTAAAAACACATAACTCTGTTTTAAACCGCACACCAAGGGTAAAACGATAGAAATTACATAAAATAACATGTAATCACCCACGAAATGTTCACTAAGGGACCAGGCGTGAAGCTGAGACGGTTATTTTTTAGAGATCCTCAAGCTATATAAAAAGAAGAACCCTTTATGATTGATTTTCATTTATTCATGATGCATCACGCTGTTATCGAACTTTAAATCGGTTTCTATTTAATCAAACATTAAAAAAATACAAACCAAACCGGACTATTAAAGCCGATGTCCTACTTAAAACGCGTAATATGTATGCATGCACTAATATTTTCAGCCAATCAGCAGCCGATGCATGTATTTTGGCATTTGTTAGCATGTTTGTTTCAAGAGAGGTAGGGCATAGCGATTTATCGCTCGAACTGGGGCAGCCGGTCTGGTAAAATACCTCTACCTTACAGAAGACCGCAGCCAAATAACAATCATTTCTGTGTTGTTGTGTGCCTGCGTGTCAGTGAGGTTTCCAGAGCTCTTGGGGAGAGCTTCTTTAGTAGTAGGGGTTAAGTCTTCAAGGTAAGGGCGACGAGTCCAGTAACAGATTTATTATGCTGTACTTGTCACCCTTAAGCTAGGACCTCATTACCACTTAACATCAGGTGGGATGACGTCAATCTTGAAATGCAATATAAAAAAAAACGTGTGCGTGATGAAATTTAAACGCGTGGCGCATCCTAAGTTTCATCGACTAGACGGTGCATTCCTATATTTTAACATATATAAACAAATAAAAACAAATTCAATTAATAACATATATAAACTTACCATAAGAAGAATAGACGGCCAAAGTCAACAGCAACGCCGCTTGCGCAACCAAACAACCTAGCCGGATACGGAAAGCGCACAAAATGGCTGCCATCGTAACAAAATGGCGACTACGACAACTAGACACTACACTTAGCACTCGATATCACATAATCCTGGTTTGTTGGGTGATTTTAATTTAACTGAAGTCCTCTCGATTACGAAGGTTTCCGTCGGAGTCATTCGAGGTTTTCACGATCTGTAACAATGGAAATTAAATTATTTATAGATAGATAGAAAGATAGATATGTTTTATTGCAAAGAAACTTAACAGGAATTGGTTTTAAAGATAGAATATTAGACGACCTCGGTGGCGCAGTGGCTAAGGTGGGCGACCAAAGCGCGGAACGTCCCGTGTTCGATTCCCGGTCGGGTTAATTTGGAAAACGATTTTTTCTAAATTGACTTGGGTCTGGGTGTGCTGGGATGACGGCCCCAGTTAGTATCCGTCGTCTGGTGCTCATAGTACAAGGGAAAACCTTAGTTTGAGACCAGGTGATTGGTGTGATTATCTGGCGCATTTATTTATTTAAATATTTATTTATAGTTTATCTATTAAATCAATGGGACGGCCGGAAAAAATGCTATATCACTCGCCAAAAAATGCACCTGCTCAAATCGAATATATATAATGAAGGTTGTATACATGTACAGACAAAAGCACTCCACACTTCACTCTTTGTACTTTGAACCCAACCTATGTCGTGTACATAAGTTCTAGTATTGAACTGCATATTATGTGCACCAATTTTATGAATGCTGCTATGTTGTCAATGTGTATCAATTTTCAATTTTTTAAATTTCGCCGTCGAAGCGCTAGTAAGTTAACATACGAGAAAAACAAATCCATTCACAGAAAATAATTTCAATGTATCATATCGTCCCAAAAACAAAAGTAAGCCCAATTCGAAATCCCAAATGTAATACGAAAAACACAACGTATTAGTCGCCTCATAATCTGTCATGCTCCACGCAAAGAATCCCTTGATTCATATCCATTGAAGTCACATGACAAAACGTCGCCATTTTGTTAAGGGACAAAATGTCGGCCTTACGGAGGTCCGCTTAGAAAAATATTCGTCCGCCATCGCGTATTTGTTCTTCACAGAAATAATTAATTAAGCTTGCGATGGTATCAAAACATGAAGTGCACTGTTCTGCATTAGAGCCCTTGTGTTGTAGTCCTAGAGACAAAGAGCTGATTTTAATTTTTATTCAGCTAGTTACCGGCACATGTTATTTTAGTGAGAGTTCGTATGCAAGCGAGTCCACGTCTTTTTTTTCGTTTAGTTTGAAAAGGACGAAAATTAGCGCAACAATTTTCGTTCTTATTAAACTAAACGCGCGGTAGAAGCTCTGAAGGTCCTTATTTATAGAGACAGATAAGTAAATTTAAAGTGTCCACTTAGGACTTTCACATGTTTAAGTACATTACAACAATCGATAACACCTTGTTAACTATGTGTCCAGGGAATAAAAAAATAAGTTCAAAAGCAATAAGCGTTCAGCTTTTTTTTAAGTGCATATAAAAATATGTATTTATAAGCGCAGAGTTTGTAAGAATCTATGCATGTACAGATGTATGGTTGTCACACTTTTACGCAAAAAAGACAACGGATTTACATGAAAATTTGGTAGGAAGAAATATGGGTTAATAGATTAACGTATAGGATACTTTTCATACATATATACATGACGTGTGGGCGAAGTCTCGGGCAACAGCTAGTGCTAAATATTATCAAGATTATATACTATTGATTTTTAGCCGGATTTTTCACGGTAGAATTGGCTTCCGAACCGGTGATAGCTTAAATTTTGGTTGCATTTTGCATCGCCATTATACGGTGAACGTAAACATTCGCAGATCGATATTAGTTATTATGCCAACGACATAAGATATACTATTTTATTTTATTTTTAAATTAGCATGTTCTCTTTATTTCAAATTATGTAAAATGTTTGATTTTGATTTTAGTTTTGATTTGAATTTAATGTTTATCCAATTTAATCGTATGTTTATTTGCTGTTTCCTGATTAATTTTGATGGATGCTGTATTAATTTTACTATCTGAAATAAATGAATTTTAATTTTATTTAAAAATAGCGGCGCAAAATCCATAACCTGATCGTACCTATAACCAACATTAATAAAGTAATTGATTTTGATTCATACTTCACGTAGACATATCGTTAATTCCCAAACATGTATATCCCCCGGCCTAACTGTCATTAGCAAAGCTTTTACACGGTACAACGAGCGAATGTAACCTGATATTCTAAGAATACGGTTTATTATGAGATAATGCGTCTATCCCCGTACCTTTATGATACCTCAATAGCCCTTATAACTATTGCGGTAAGGTCCAAATCGCAATGGTATTTCTATAAGAGCCTTGGATTTGATTAGGTGTTCAGTATGTTTGAAAAGCCGTCGTATCTGTTGTTATGTAGCATGGCGAATTAAAAATAATGTACGAGCAGGTATGTACATTATGTTTGGCACCACCCTTATGCCGTACGCATAAGGACTCATATCGAGCAGCATGCGTTTACTTTGACTGCTGCCGACTGCACCAGCTGGGTTAGTAGTCGATTGGCACGTAATAAATTCGCCCGAACGTGCGAATCGTCCCCTTTCAATAAAAATATTTTTTTGGTGGGCGTTTCGCACGAATGTATTTTAAACGCGTGCAAGTCGATTCCTTCCAGAATGCATGATGAACTGAGGCACAAGATATTCAACAATGTAAGGTGTCCGGCTTTATACCCAAATGTCTGGCCAAACTGGCTGCTATGTCCGGCTATAAGGTTTGACAAGCAAGCAAGCAATCCCAGTTGTAGCGGAACACTGGCTCTGTAATAGATGTATCACTAACCTAACGTCTTCCATATTATCAAACTCGGAATCAATTGTCAATTTTTTAATCAAAAATATCGAAATCACGCTAAGTCATATTCGGAAGCTACACACAATAAATGACAAACAGATTCAGTCACTTAAAAAGACCAAGGCGAGTCAAGGAATTAAAAAAAAACTATGGCCGCGCGATGAAAGGGGCCGCTTGAAAGGGCGGGAACGGGAAAATAAAAACAAAATGGCGGACAACATAAATCATTTAAGCTGACGGAGTGGGTCGGTATTTGATCTTTGTTTAAGATTCGTTACGTTCATTCGCATAGACTAAATTCCAGGGCTCAAAAACGAATATGGGGACTGAAATTATATATTTTTTTAGCTTTACTATGCTGTAAAACTTTTTTTTAAATATTGCACTTCAAGATTGACCTCATCCCACCTGATGTTAAGTGGTAATGAGGTCCTAGCTAAAGGGTGACAAGTACAGCATAATAAATCTGTTACTGGACTTGTCGCCCTTACCTTGAAAGTTTGACCACTGCTACTAACGTAGCACCCCCCAGGACCTCTGGAAACCATACTCACACGCAGGAACACAACAACACAGAAGTGATTGTTATTTGGCTACGGTCTTCTGTAAGGTGGAGGTATTTCACCAGTCGGGCTGCTCCAGTTCGAGCGATAAATCGCTTTGTCCTACATGTCGCCCTTAATAAGCTAGGACCTCATTATCTTTGAGGGCTGGCTTAAGAGGAAGTTCGGCTTCTTCTCATAACGATTGGTGCAGGTGCTGTCCGGACACGGTTGTTTCCGGAGGTACCTGCACCGAATAGGGCGGGAAGAGCCGCCCGTTTGCGCCCACTGCGGGCTAGAAGATGACACGGCGGAGCACAATTTGGTTTCGTGCCCGTCGTGGACAGAACAGAGAGCCGCCCTAACAGCCGTAATAGAGGCCAATCTCTCCCTCCCGAGCATCGTCCAAGCCATGCTCGGGAGCGAGGACGCCTGGGCGACGGTACGGACAGGAGGCTTGACTTGCGAGATGACGTTCTCGCAGAAGGAGGAGAGAGAGCGCCAAAGGGAGGACGACTCGTCCTCCCCAGCGCTAAGAAGGCGCAGAAAAGCCAAGGCGCGGCGGCGCTACGACCCTGCCGTTCTTCCGCACGGAGACCAGCCGGCTGGTAGTGTGAGGGCACCCCAGTCGGCATTGCATCCACGATCTCCAGTTCGGAGTCCCATACACGCTGTCACCCCTTTCAGGGTGGCGGTGCGGTGCGTCAATGCATTTCTCCCCGTAAAAACTAAACCTCATTACCACTTAACGTCATGTGGGATGCAGTCAATCTTGAAGTGCAATATTATTAATATATTATTTACTTAAATACATATACATATTGCAAACTTACAGATGACCGCAGCCAAATAACAATCATTTCTGCGTGTGAGTAAGGTTTCCAGAGCTCCTGGGGGGTGCTACCTTAGTAGTAGGGGTTAAGCCATCAAGGTGAGGGCGACAAGTCCAGTAACAGATTTATTATGCTGTACTGGTCGCCCTTAAGCTAGGACCTCATCACCACTTAACATCAGGTGGGATGAGGTCAATCTTGAAGTGCATTTAAATGACAAGTGGCCTGCCGCGTCTAGTAAGCGTATTATTCCCATTTTTCCCACATTTTCCTTTGATTCTTCGCTCCTATCGGTCACAGCGTGATGTTATATAGCCTAAAGCCTTCCTCGGTAAATGGACAATCCAATCAAACATATTATTTTTAATTCGAACCAGCAGTTGCTGAGATGAACTCGTTCAACATAACTCTTCAACATTATAATATTAGTACATATAGACTAATATAGTGGACATAATCACATACATTGATCTGATTCTGTTGTAAGAAGCTCCACTTGTGTAATATAAATCAGAAACAACGACGCTACCACAACACCCAGACCCGAGACAGTACGGAAAAGTTCGTTTCCCATATTGCCCCGGGGATCGAACCCGGGACCTCAGAGATAGCCTGACGCCTAAAGCCCGCTAGCCTCTCGGCTACGGAGGTCGTCAAATGAATCGGCCCTTCGTATTAACGTAACTTAGCTTCGTAGCTTATCCCGTTAACACGATATTTGAACCGAGCTGTATAACAGTATATTTTTAGGTGTACCTTTGATGTTTCTTACATAAACACTGTATTCGGGGAATATGGGCTAACGTCTTTCATCTTTAAACTGAGATATTACTTAATCAGTGTGGTCGGTTTGTAATAATTTAACTTTATAGGCTGATTAAAAGATGGATTTGTAACATTTTCAAAACGTAGCCTAATATATTATTACATTTTTAGAGTGTTGTACGCCGCACTAGTAAACTTCAGAAAATTTGAAAAAACGGTAAAAAATATATGTAAGTTTCTCATAGATAAATAAAAATAATAAATAATAAATAAATGCGCCAGACAATCACACCAATCACCTGGTCTCAAACTAAGGTTTTCCCTTGTACTATGAGTACCAGACGACGGATACTAACTGGGGGCGTCATCCCAGCACACCCAGACCCAAGTCAATTAAGAAAAGTTCGTTTTCCAAATTGACCTGACCGGGAATCGAACCCGGGACCTTACGCGCTTTGGGCGCCTACCTTAGCCACTGCGCCACCGAGGTCAAGATAGATAGATAGATAGATATTTGATTGCACAAAAACTTTACAGAAATAGGTTTTACAGATTGATTATAGTACAATTTAGGCGGTCTTATCGCGAGAAAGCGATCTTTTTCAGACAACCTAAGGTAGAGAAAATAGTAGATGGCGAGAAATGGGTACGGCCGTGCAACATAAATACAGTTTTTATTTTTTAGAATTTTATTCATAGTATAGTATGATTTCATATAACTATAAATTTATAAATTTTCTCTATTATATCCCGAATCGCATATATATATTTTTTGCATTAATCACGTTATGTTATTTACGTTTTCTGTTAGTATTTTCTCAATTAACATTTTGTACGGCCGCACCCGTTTCTCGATATCTACTATTTCCTCTACCTAAGCTTGGAAAATATTGCTTTCTAGCAATAAGACCGCCTAAATTGTACTTGAATATGTCTGTAAAACCAATTTCTGTAATTTTTTTCTGTGCAATAAAGTGTATCTATCTATCTATGTATCAAAAAGATTCACACGTGATATTCTCCCACTGTTACAACCATAACGTCTCTTCTCCAGAAGCTTTTGAACTGTAAATCCCAAAAAAAAAATGTCAAAAAAAACAAACAAAAAACTTGCAGAAAGGATGACCGCCTTTCATTAATGGCCTCTCTTAACACTCACACCGAACAATGTAACTTTTATTTCGACGCGTTAAAGTCGAATTTGCAACAGACGCTTTTAAGATTTAAGATACACCTGCTCCTTGGGAGCAGGTGTATCTTTGGAAGCAAATATTTAAAGTTTTTTTTAGAGAACTGGCCCTTTTTTTATCGAGAGACAAAGTTTTGTAAACAAATATATTGCTACCAACTGGTTTTTACTTTACGGGAATTTCGACAGGTTTTTTGGATGCTGTTTTTTTTAATATTTTTTTACGTTCTACGCAAAAACGTCGGGGTCTGTCTGTCAGTGTGTGTATCCGTTTATGGCATTGTAGCTCCCAAATGGATGAACCGAATTTGGTTTTTCTTTGTTTCAATAGTGAATCAGTTGGGGCAGTTTTTAGCAATGTTTATTGGAAGTAGATCCAAGATGGCCGCCTAAAAATGTCTGATTATATATTTTTCACAACTTCCCCAATATCAATACTAATATTATATAGCTGAAGAGTTTGTATGTTTGTTTGAACGCGTTAATCTCAGTAACTACTGGTTCGAATTCATAAAATATTCATGTGTTGGATTGTCCATTTATCGAGGAAGGCTTTTTTTTTTATAATTATAAGTTACTAGCTGTGCCCGCGACTTCGTTCGCGTGGACTACATCCTTTCATGGTCGGTTTTACCCCTTTCTCCCCTAATATTCGAAACAAAAAGTAGTCTATATTTTAATCCAAGTTTCGAGCTATATTTGTGCCAAATTTAATATCTCTAACTTCAAAAATAAACATTTTTCCATATAAACTTTCAAAGGTGGTATTACCCCCATCCCCCCCTTATTTTCTAATAAAAAGTAGCCTATGTCCGTTCTTGAGATTCAACGTATACCTATACCAAATTTCATCGAAATCCGTTCAGCCGTTTAGGCGTGAAAGAGTAAAAGACGGACAGACAGACAGACAGACAGACAGACAGATAGACAGACAGAGTTACTTTCGCATTTATAATATTAGTATGGATATTAGTATGGATTATTTAGGGAAAATTTTTTGTAAGTTTTAATACAGGTGCTAATTGTTTTCTTGGGTGTCTAATATTTGTATATCCTGCTATTGGATACAGGATGAGGAAGGCTTTAGGCTATATAACATCACGCTGCAATCAATAGAAGAGAGGAACCAGTGGAAAATTATCAAGCGACAAGCCCACAACCATTTGGTCAAGAACTTATAGGTTTTATCGACTTTTTGACGACGTCCGTAGCCGAGAGGCAGACGGACCTGACTTTGGCGTCGCACCATCCCTGAGGTCCCGGGTTCGATCCCCAGTCGGGTCAATATGGGAAACGAACTTTTCTATATTGTCTCGGGTTTGGGTGTTGTGGTACTGTTGTTTCTGATTTCTGTAACACAATTGCTTAGCTACAGAATCAGAGCAATGTATGTGATGTTGTTCAATGTTTATTTATATATTGCCTCCACACGTATCGAACCCACAAACACTTGATCAAAAACCAATCTTACACGCTGCCTTAAGAACACAATTCAGCTTTGTATACAAATAAAAATTTATTCAACCACTTAAAAAGTTCACATCATTAAACATGTTTTTTACTCCACAACCAATCCCGTAACTCATACTCTATTGTGATCACCCATCTTTTAATAGGCGTGACGAACGCCGCTTAACTCGTATCATTTATATCGCCCGTATCATATAACCATTACTCATAATACTGATGAAAAATGTATCTAGCTAGTGACATTTATCAATAAGGATTGAATAGAATGATTGTACTACAATAGTTTGATTGTTAACAAAGAGTCTAGTAAATCACGAACGGATTGTATATGCAGCTACGTATATAAACATACATGTATATTCTAGCTGTTGCTCGCTGCTTCGCTCTTTGATGGATTAAAATAACTATAGTTAAACGAACAACCCGTAATAATGGAGTTATCATAGAATAGAATAGATGTATTCATGTTAACTTTTACATAAGCATTTATAAATCATCAGATTATGTTGAACTGCCGCCGTGTTAGGAATGTTGCTTCTATCGAGAAGAACCGGCAAGAAACTCGATAATTACTCTTTTCAAAACTGACACATATGGAAACATGCAGCTTACAGAAGACCGTAGCCAAATAACAATCACTGTGTTCCTGTTCCTGCGTGTCAGTATGATTTCCAGAGCTCTTGGGGGGGTGCTACATTAGTAGCAGGGGTCAAGCCTTCAAGGTAAGGACGACACGTCCAGTAACAGATTTATTACGCTGTACTTGTCACCCTTAAGCTAGGACCCCATTACCACTTAACATTAGGTGGGATGAGGTCAATCTTGAAGTGTAATACAAAGAAAAAAAAAACAAATAAACATAGTTAATGTCTAGTGCACATATTTATGCAATCAAGTCCAAATATTTTTGTCATTGATACTATAGTCTTCTTAAAGCCTTTTTTCAGTAGACAATTTCTGATCAGAGACTTAAATCTATGCATAGCTAATGCATATGCCTAAATTGCCCTACAATTTTTTTTAAAAGAGCTGATAATCTTACAAAGCCGGATAAAACATAGCTAAAAATACCGAAAGGAAACTGGCTTTCAAATGAAAAAAGCTGCATCGTAATCAGTCCATTCCTACGATTTCATGGACAAACAGACAACGACGTCAGACTTATAACACCTATTTATGTATCTAATCTATATTGCCACCAAATTTCATCAAAATCAATTTAGTCTTTCTTGCGTAAATGAATTACATACATCGATACACACAAATTTTGTTAATAATATTATTAAAATAAATACGTGTCTGTGCAAATATTCAATAAAGAAGCAATAAGCAAAAAATAAACTTGTAAACATAAAAAGCATTGAAAACTGCCTAAGCCCCGTCTTTTCCTTGTCTCCCCCTCTTTAGGACCGTCAGAAAATAAATTAAAGTCAAACTTTTTGACAGCTCTGTCACTCTGACGCAAGAAAGCGCGCGAAATTTCACACCACAGACTTTTACCGAAAACGTTGCGACCTCGTGACCTTTTTCTTTTTTTTTAAGCGACGCAAGCAGAAAAAAAGTCTTGCTCAAGCTCGACTCGTCGAGTGGGCTAAGGATGGGATAGTGTTACATCGACATTTTTTTTAATTTATTTTTTAACTGAGAATACTTATGCAGTGACATGGGAGCGTGACCTTAATGTTTTATCGATATTTTGTTGGATTAATTTGCAAAGTTTTTAAATACTTTTTACAAAAACAAGTAGTGTACAATAAAATAGCAATTTTGATTGTTATTGCATTCACTTAAAATATGTTCAGTTATTGCTTATGAACCGTAGCACTGAACGATTTCATGTCATAAACTCTTGTAGTACGATATTAATTCTACTGCGATCGCAATAAAGGCAATACAAAATCATTATTCATCGATGGCGCAGTGGCTAAAGTAGGCGGCCAAAGCGCGAAAGGTCCCGGGTTCGATTCCCGGTCAGGTCAATTTGGAAAACGAACTTTTCTAAATTGACTTGGTTCTGGGTGTGCTGGGATGACGCCCCCAGTTAGTATCCGTCGTCTGGTGCTCATAGTACAAGGGAAAACCTAAGTTTGAGACCAGGTGATTAACGTGATTATCTGGCGTATTTAATTATTATTATTAAAAAGGTTTATGGCTATATAAGTATTAACTACTAGCTGATGTAGTAGTTTAAGGAAAAAGGCAATAAACAATTTTTATTTTTTTTTTATTTTAAAACTATTAGATCTTGAGCTAAATTTATCGATGTTTTTTTTTCGACATCAACTTTATTGCCAACAACAATAGTACTCACTAAAAATAGTCTTCACGAAAACTGTCCAAAAAAGCACCTTCCTGTTTAAACAGTGTAACGTCGCACAAATCACAACCTTTTGACCAACTGCATATAAACATTTAAAACTTTCACAATCAAACCCTTCCACGTTTACCGTTCTCAAAACCCTGATAGCCCCACGTTACCCTCTGCCCTTCCGGGGCTGGTTCAATTTTAACATTTAAATTAAACGCAAGCTTGTCCGTGTCCTTTAAATATTCAGATGTAGCTCTTTATACGTGAGCGTTCATGCTAGCTATTCACAAGTTTACTACCCATGGGCGTACGTACAGCTTTTTTTTTAAATTCACTTCAAGATTGACCTCATTCCACCTGATGTTAAGTGGTAATGAGTTCCTAGCTTAAGGGCAAAAAGTATAGCATAGTAAAACTGGTACTAAACTTGTCGCCCTTACCTTGAAGGCTTGACCCCAGCTACTAATGTAGCACCCCCCAAGAGCTCTGGAAACCTTACTCACAAGCAGAAACACAACAACACCGGAGTGATTGTTATTTGGCTGCGGTCTTCTGTAAGGTGGAGGTATTTCACCAGTCGGGCTGCTCCAGTTCGAGCGATAAATCGCTTTGCCTCACTTAAAGCTTAGGTTCTATCCCCCCTAGGATCAGATTTTTTTAGGTCAGTTCGTTCAGGGCTGTTTTAGCATGCACACTAAATATTCCGATGTAGCTCTTTATGGGTGTGCGTTAATGCTATCTGTTCACGAATTTACAAGAATCTACTCATGGGCGTACCCAGCTTCCAGCCTAGGGGAGGGAAAGGGGGGGAATCAGATTTTTTAGTTACAACTAAATTCTCAGATTACATTTTGGTTAGTGATTACTCGAGTTTATATATTCTTTGAGAGATATTCGGGAGGTTCCCCACCCTGCCCCCTCCTGGGTACGCCCATGGATCTACCAAAATGGGACCCTTATGCCACGTCATTCTTTTTGCTGGATATATACTGTTTTTATCGGCACAAACAATGTTTTCTTAGTATTGTCAAGAATATAGTTTCTCAATAGAATGAAGCATTTTAACTTTGCTCTGATATTTTTTACTTTTTGGTTGAGCCTAATTATTGAATACACTGTGTCAGTAACTTTTCGAGGCTGACTGTACCTAACTTATACAATATTAAGATAGTAAACGTTACTGACTGTTAACTGACTTCAATTCACAGTCAGTTCATTTAAATACGAATTTTTATCAAAAGTACGAGTGAAATTTATCGATAGTTACAGTACATCCCTACCGTTTCACCTGTATAATTTGAAGGGCTCTCCACTGCAGCGCCCTACGACCCCTTTACACTGTGACACTTAATTCTTTTTGTGTAGCTCGGCTCAGTTACAACTCGAGTGATGTGCTTGGGATAATATCGATAAATTGAAATATATCTTTATAGCTTCGGAACCGGGAGGTGAGCGAGACTAAATTCGGCGTCGTGCCATCTCTGAGGTCCCGGGTTCGATCCCAGGTCGGGTCAATATGGACAACGAACTTTCTATATCGTCTGTAAACAATTAACGTGAAAGTTATTAACAAGATGTCGACAAATACTCTTTCAAGCAAAAACTGCTAAATGAATTTGGAGGAAATTTGTTACAATGACACATTAGATATTAGAATAACATTAGCCCAAAAATTTTTACATTAAAAACATAGATGAATAAACATTTTTACTTATAGTTTAAGTATTCTTGTACACTATAGGATTTTCAACTAGCCAGGTTTTAATTTTTTTAAAATTTGTTTACTTTTAGTTATCAGTGCGTTTAAACCCAAGTTGGTGCAACTGATCACTACAGCATTCTTCTGAGAGTGAAACATATAAGAGAGGTAGGGCATAGCGCTCAAACTGGAGCAGCCCGACTGGTGAAATACCTCCACATTACAGAAGACCGCAGCCAAATAGATCACTTCTGTGTTATTGTGCTCCTGCGTGTGAGTAGGTTTCCGGAGGTCCTGGGGGGTGCTACATTAGTAGCAGGGTCAAGCCTTCAAGGTAAAGGTAAGGTAAGGTAACAAATTTATTATGCTGTACTTGTCACCCTTAAGCTAGGACCTCATTACCACTTAACAACAGGTGGAATGAGGTCAGTCTTGAAATGGAATATAAAAAAAAGAAATCGCTCCACATTTCGTATTACATTTGCGTTCTAGTGACATTTGTAACTCGGTGACATTTCCCACTTTCTGATAGGCTGGTATCAATTTTCGAAAGTCAATAAAGTAAAACGACTTTTACATGACCTTTAGAGTCGACTTTTATAAAATGGCGGAAGTTTTTAATAGCTTTTTTTATTAACGTCTCGGATTCTTTTGCTGATTTGTAAGATAAACACATAAATATAAAAAACTAGCTGTGCCCGCGACTTCGTTCGCGTGGACTACATCCTTTCATGGTCGGTTTGACCCCTATCTCCCCTAATATTCGAAACAAAAAGTAGTCTATATTTTAATCCAAGTTTCGAGCTATATTTGTGCCAAATTTCATATCTCTAACTTCAAAAATAAACATTTTTCCATATAAACTTCCAAAGGTGGTATTACCCCCCTCCCCCCTTATTTTCTAATAAAAATTAGCCTTTGTCCGTTCTTGAGATTCAACGTATACCTATACCAAATTTTATAAAAATCGGTTGAGAGGTTTAAGCAGGAAAGCGTGACAGACACACAGACAGACTATAGACAGACAGACAGACAGAGTTACTTTCGCATTTATAATATTAGTTGGGATTAACGGTGGTTTGTCCATTGCGCTTAAACTCGAGAACGGTGGGACTGATTTTAATAGATTTTGCTTTTGAAATTATATTTCTAAGCTAAGGTTTTAAAAGTTAAAACATAAAAAATTGGCAGTTTGTACGTCGTTGGATAATTGGTTTACTATTAAAAAGGAAAATTGTTTTTAACCGACGTCAAAAAAGGAAGTTTCTTAATTTTTTTTTTTTTATAATGCACTCCAAGATTGACCTTATCCCACCTGATGTTAAGTGGTAATGAGTTCCTAGCTTAAGGGCGAAAAGTATAGCATAATTCGACCGTCTTTGTCTTCGTGTCTTTAATATATATATAGCTATATTATATAGCAGAAGAGTTTGTTTGTTTGAACGCGTTAATTTTAGGAACTACTGGTTCGAATCGAAAAAATATATTTGTGCTGGATAGACTATTTATCGAGGAAGGCTTTAGGCTATATAAGATCACGCTGCAATCAAAATTAGTGAAGCATCAGTGGAAAATGTGAAACTGTTTTTTTAATATGTAGTTCGCCTTTGTTTGAAGTATAATAAATATTGGACAACATCACAAACATTGCTCTGAATCTGTGGTAAGTAGCTAAAGCACTTGTGTTACAGAAATCAGAAACAACGACGGTACCACAACACCCAGACCCGAAAAGTTCGTTTCCCATATTGACCCGACCGGGGATCGAACCCGGAACCTCAGAGATGGCGCGACGCCAAAGTCCGGCACGCTCGCCTCTCGGCTACGGAGGTCGTCAAAATAATGAGAATCTCAATCTAGAAAGAAATACCTCATTCTACCAGTCTCTTCTTTGAGGTGTCTCTTGACATTGACGGAATAACTGCGATGTTTCCATACGCGCGAAAGAGACCATTAAAAATAGTGTGTGGGTTCCTCTCTTGCTTACCATCAGGCTGGGAGGAGCCATTATACTGCGCTACTATAAAAAAAAAATTCGGCGTAACTGACCCATAGTGATATTAGTAGAAAATATGTTTTTTATATTGCACCTCAAGATTAACCTCACCCCACCTGATGTTAAGTGGTAATGAGGTCCCAGCTTAAGAGTGACAAGTACAGCATAATAAAGCTGTTACTGGACTCTTCGCCCTTACCTGAAGGCTTTACCCCTGGTACTAATGCAGCACCCCCCAGGAGCTGGAAACCTTACTCACACGCAGGAACACAACAACACCGAAGTGATTGTTATTTGGCTGCGGTCTCCTGATAGTTGGAGGTATTTCTTAAGTCTGCCCCTGTGCGATCGTTATGTCTACCATCTCTTAAATTTAAAATAATAATCATAATTGACTAGCGGCGAACTTCGTTTCGCCTTAGAGGATTTTTCCGCTTTTCTGTTAACATTTTTTCTGAATTTTGCTTGCTATAAACCTCACGGAGCCCGGGGCCTTTCCAACGAATGCAAAACCGTGGAAATCGGTTCGTGCGTTCTGGAGTTATAGCGTCAGGAAGGAAAACCCGACTTATTTTTAAGTAGATTAATTTATTCATGTTGGTCAAAATGATTATGTACCAAAATTGAAGCTACAGCCGGATCTTACTTCATAAAGGCTCACGTCAAATGTCTAAGTTACGTATTCGCGCCATATTTCTACTGTTAACTGAACCGAATTCAAATCCACCCTAAAACTAGATAAGTATATCGTCGCTAAGCGTGCATTTATTATATCCGCCATCTTGCCCATAAAAGAGTTATAAAAATCTCGTAGCGAACACCCGTTCGCCAATAGACGCGCCATTTTGAAACGTTCTATGGTAGGGTTGCCATATAAGGAGGTTTTGGTATTTTTGGTATATTTTTTTATATCGTTAGCGCTTTTCTCTCAACTAGGTTCAACAAGACACCGGCAAGAACCTCAGCAGATTAGTTAGAGTATCTAATCATTGCTTTATATGTATTTATATAACTTTGGACCAAGTCATAATTACCACAAATACAAACCAAACAAACCTATATATACAAATTCTCTCCATGACCCAAGGGTTGACTGATAGAGAATGCCCCTAGCATTAAGTCCATCTGTGGTACTATTTTATGCAATAAAGTTTTTAAATAAATAAAAACATACAAATTGTTTTGGCCTATGTGCTAGTCATTGTGCTATCACGCTAGCAATGAAAAATGGGCAGAACACAATGAAAATCATATCATGATTTGTTGTAATGAGTTGCAAAATCCCGGTTATGTAGCTTGAGTCGTTTTCGGAAAATCTTATTCACTGCTATCTTGATATTACGGTAGCAAGATAGCTATGAAAAATGATTAAAGATAAAGATAATTTATTTGTAAAAACATGAGTAAGTTATAGATGGGCCTAGCTGAAAAGCCACAAGTACAGTAAATTATACAATAATAAGCAAGGATTACACATTAAACCTTCCTCATACATCACTCTATCTATAAAAAAATCACATAAAAAACCGTTGCGTAGTTTTAAAGACCTAAGAATACATATGGACATACAAAAAAAGCAATTTTGTTTTATACTACGTAGTGAATAAGTAGGATTTACTTTGGTAGAATTTTCCTATCCTGCCGAAACTGGCAGCCCTGAATTGAAGCTAATAAGTACAATCGTATGCGTAAACGGAGATCATTTTAAAATAGCCAATATCGGTACAGTCGGCAGCACGTCAAGGTAAACGCATGCTATTCGATATTAGTTCTTATACGTACGACATAAAGGCGACAAAGTCCAAAGTGTGTCTGACGTGCTCTTGTCTGTACAGTACGAATAGGTTCCGTATTAAAAGCCGGGAAAGAGTTGATCTGATGCAGGTCCATCTGCCTATAATGCTATTTCTTATTTTATTTACTTAAAAACTATATTGCACATAAACGTACAAAAGGTGGACTTAATGCTAGGAGCATTATCTACCAGACAGCCCTTGAGTCACGCAGAGTTTGTTTATGGGTGCAAAAAACTAAATACCTACTTTAACTAATACTGCGTACGGTAGCTTTTAAATACACAAAAACATAATTTAAACTCAATTATATGAATATACATATATTTAAGATATACGAAAATGCATGTATTTATATAATGTATATGCATACATTTATTTATTAAAAATTAAAAAATAACAAGAAGATAGAATAGAATAGAAAACTTTAACAAAATCATTTATGATTCGTCAGATTAAGTTAAACTACCGCCGCGTTGAAATGTTGATGCTATCAAGAGGAATCGTGATATTATGTTAAACTAGCTGTGCCCGCGACTTCGTTCGCGTGGACTACATACTTTCATGGTCGGTTTTACCCCTTTCTCCCCTAATATTCGAAACTACTTTTTGTCTATATTATAATCCAAGTTTCGAGCTATATTTGTGCCAAATTTCATATCTCTAACTTCAAAAATAAACATTTTTCCATATAAACTTCCAAAGGTGGTATTACCCCCCTCCCCCCTTATTTTCTAATAAAAAGTAGCCTATGTCCGTTCTTGAGATTTAACGTATGTACCTATACCAAATTTCATCAAAATCCGTTCAGCCGTTTAGGCGTGAAAGAGTAACAGACAGATAGACAGACAGACAGACAGAGTTACTTTCGCATTTATAATATTAGTATAGATTATGCCTTCCTCGATGAATTGACTATCCAAAACTATTTTTTTAATACGAACCTACTTCCTACTTTATAATATTCGTATAGATGATTTAACAACTCATTATTTGTACATTTCCATGTATGCCAGATGCCAGAAGGGTGTCACTCTAGCTACCGCAAATTCCCATCAACATCTGAAAGGGCTTATCAAGAAGACTTCAAGGTTCTCAAGGTACTTGTTTGATGTAAATACGGAGAGGGGATGAGCAAATACGTTAAGGATTATGACTTTTTGAAGCTATCGTGAGGTAAGAGGTATATTAGTAAGACAAAGGAATCTGGTCATCTAAATATGTAAAAGGAGAAACTGACTGACTGACTGATATATCAACGCATAGTCAAACGGCTGAACGCAGGCACATGAAATTTGGAAGGGAATTCCCGAAATTCCCACGGGAACGGGAATTACCGGGAAAAAACTGAAAAAACCCTGTAGTCCAAGCGAACGAAGTCGCGGGCACAGCTAGTACATTCATATGCTAAAAAAAAACGTCGAAAACCACCTTCGTCAACAAATAGACGCCTTGCAACACTTATATATACACAGACAGACAGACATCTCACTTGCGACAAAACTTCAATGTCTTTTAAGTCTTCAAAATCCAAAAATAAGATTTTTAAATAAACTTTGCACCCGTCAGCTGTCGAACTGGTGTAAATGCCCTACCTCTCTTTAATCTCTCTTTATTTTAATGGCAACTGAGTTTCTTAAACAAAGTGGTTTCTGATTTCATTACCACATATTTTAGCATCTCACCACAGAATCAGAGCAATGCGTGTGCCGTTAAGGATTACTATAACAGTAATATTTAAGCGTACAATGTAATACTGGTGCATAATTCCACAGACCATTTAATACTGAACTATGACGTCACATGACATGTTTTCAAGCCGTTACAAATAATGTCTCGTTTAACAATGAATCGTTACGAGAAGATGCGTACAAGTAGAGACGCGATGTTGAGAACATCGATGTTTTGTATTTATTTATTAAACAAATGATACAAATATAATGTTTATATCCTTCAAGGGATACGTATGAAATAGTATTTTGCTGATTGTCTTAGAATAAGAAGAAATTGAATTGTACGAACGAATGATGTAAGTAGTAACATAATATTAATTTATAAATAATTAAATATCGTACAACATCACATACATTGTTCTGATTCTGTGGAAAGTAGCTTAAGCACTTGTGTTACAGAAATCAGAAACAACGACGGTACCACAACACCCAGACCCGAGACAATATGGAAAAGTTCGTTTCCCATATTGACCCGACCGGGGATCGAACCCGGGACCTCAGAGATAGTGCGACGCCAAAGTCCGGCGTCGTCATATGGTTATGATTCGATTCCAAAATACACGAGTTAACACTGTTGATTTAGTTTTTTAACGAAGTTTAATTATCAATAAAATTTGATTTTACACACTTAAGTGATAAATTTATAGACTAGCTGTGTCCGCGACTTCGTTCGCGTGGACTACATCCTTTCATGGTCGGTTTTAACCCTATCTCCCCTAATATTCGAAACAAAAAGTAGTGTATATTTTTATAGAGCTATATTTGTGCCAACTTTCATATCTCTTAACTTAAAAAATAAACATTTTCCCATATAAACTTTCAAAGGTGGCATTACCCTCCCCCCCCCTTACTTTCTAACAAAAAGTAGCCTATGTCCGTTCTTGAGGTTCAACGTATACCTATGCCAAATTTTATCAAAAACGGTTGAGAGGTTTAAGCGCGAAAGCGTAACAGACAGACAGACATTACTTTCGCATTTATATTATTAGTAGGGATTATACAAAATATAAATCGATTATAAATCATCAGTAACGTTCAGTTTAAATATTTTAAAATTAAAAATTTTACTTAATGGTTAAATATCCATCATCATTATCATCTACTATACGCTTTCTAGCGATAATCATAATCATAATCATAATCATAATCATTTATTCATTCATAAACATAGGTAAGTTTATACAGTGGTGTTAGGGTTAGAAATAATTATATGCACAGCTATGTTTCGCCTTATTGGCATGCGAATAACAATTTTAAAATTATTTTTATGTATATATCACAAACAATTAAAATTATATAAAACAATAATAGTCAGTACAGTACAATTCATAATAAATGTCAACTAATACAGGGAATAACAAATGTCAAGCAATATAAGAAAAATAAATGTCAATAAATAGGTACGCATTATAATGTGTTAATCTAAGTCATTATTTAATTAAATTATTTATCATTTAAAAATATTCGAATGTCATAATACGTCTTTTCAATAAGAAAGTTATTTAACATGACTTTGAAACGGTTATTATCTTTCACTGACCTAATGGATAAAGGAATTTTATTGTATATAGATGGCGCCATACAATTTACACTTATTTTTCGGAGAAAAGGTTTACATTTATGAGTCACTCTTAGTGTGCCTTCGCGACGACTTCCAGTAGGGCAAGTCACAAAGTAATGAGGGTTGTTCCTAACAAAGTGTGCAATTTCACTTATGTATATAGATGGCACAGTAAGAATTCTATAATTACGAAAGTAGGATATATTTGATAAGACCGCCTAAATTGTACTATAATCAATCTGTAAAACCTATTTCTGTAAAGTTTTTGTGCAATAAAGTATATCTATCTATCTATCTATCTATATTTTAAAGAAGCAGACACATTTCATCTCCCCTTGCGGTGCGGGAATCGAACCCACGACCTTCTCGTATCGCGCGTGCTGCTCTTCCAACTGAGCTAACCGCAAGTTATCGTAGGCTATGAAATTTTTCTGCTGTATCAACCGTTAGCCTCCGGTAAGTGCCCTCTGCCGAATATGTTTAGAACTACATACTTATCGGCCCGTGGTACATTCGTTGCAGAAATATTTGAAAACCACGGAATCCATTTTTCTGTTTCTTTATAATATCTAAGACAATTTTGCCATCGGCTGCTACTATGAACTATCGGGGGGCACGGCAGTGCCCCCGCCAAGTCGAGCGCGAAGCAAACACTGTCGTACCATCCTTTACTGGAACCATTTCGCCGCATTTTCAGGCCCCTATTTGAGAACCTCTGGATAAAACCAGAACGCTGAAATTTTCGTCATCCAGTAAGCTATTGGCACTTATTTGAAATCCAAAATTTCAAGTCTGTAGGTCATTTAGTAGAGTAGTTACACCATCGATTATAGATATCGACATTTCTCAAGCCCCTCCCTTACTGCACCGTAAAGAGGTTATGCCTCGTAAACATTTTATAAGTCATGGGATGCACGCATATGTCTCCCCCCTCCCCCTACGTTTATGACCTAGATACATGTCGCGATTTCGGCGAATGCTTATTGGTTTTATCTAAACGACTCAGTAATAAAGTTCGCAAAGAAAACTGGCTTTGAAAAAAAACGGCCAAGTTCGAGTGACTTCCCGCATGAATGATTCTCTGAAACATCCCTACTACTACTATAAATGCGAAAGTAAATCTTTTGTCTATGACGCTTTCCCGCTTTAACATCTTAACAGATTTTGATGAAATTTGGCAAAGACAATCTTTAGAAATTTAGACCCTAAGAAAGGACATAGGCTACCTTTTATTGCGAAAAAGGGTTTGACCAAGAGGGTTTTTACCCTGTAAGTAACGATTAAATCAATTAAAAATTAAATAAGTCTCTGATCAAAAATTATCGCATGAAAAAAAGGTCATTATAAAATAGAAGACTATAATAAATGACAAAAATGTTTGGACTTGATAGTAATAATTTTAAGAGAGGTAGGGCATAGCGATTTATCGCTCGAACTGGAGCAGCCCGACTGGTGAAATACCTCCACCTTACAGAAGACCGCAGCCAAATAACAATCACTTCTGTGTTGTTGTGTTCCTGCGTGTGAGTAAGGTTTCCAGAGCTCCTGGAGGGTGCTACATTAGTAGCGGGGGCCTTCAAGGTGAGGGCGACAAGTCCAGTAACAGATTTATTATGGTGTACTTGTCACCCTTAAGCTTGGACCTCATTACCACTTAACATCAGGAGGGATGAGGTCAATCTTGAAGTGCAATATAAAAAAAAGAAAATTATGTACACTAGACATAAACTATATTCTTTGGATATTTTTTTCCATATTTCCATATTTGTTAATGTTGAGTTGTTGTTTCTATTTCATATTGCAAATAAAAACCTTCCTCTTGAATCACACTATATAATGAACAAAACCAAATAAAAATCAATTGCGTAGTTTCAAAGATCTAAGCATAAATAGGGACATACAGAAAAAGCTACTTTGTTTTATACTTTCTAGTGATTTCAGTGAAATGGAACGGTACCATTACATATACATTTTAACCCAAATAACACCAGTACAACATTTAGCAGCCACGATAGTTTTCTTGGAAAGTGAACCCTTTGAACTGTTTTTGAAGTCCTACACAGTTACAAAGCCTACTCATCTGTCATTGGGCCTAATGTGCCCGCGGGCGGCTCGGGTTAGATGTCGGTAGAGCAGGTTTAATATGCGCCAAGTACTGTTTTTTAAAACTAGACAAATATTATGGGGTATAATAAGCTTGATAATAATAATAATAATAACCCCCCCGTGGGGCCACCTTGTCGTGGTGGGGGGGCTTAAGGAAAGGATGGAACCATCCGCTACTAATATCTTTGCCGCGTGAAAATGTACCCTGTCTGAGTACCCCGCGGAACCACGTTGTTGGAGTGAGGGGTATGAAGAAAGTATGGAACTATCTGGTACTGTCAGCTTTGCCATAATATACACCCTTTCTGAACTAACGGTCCCAAACCAACCCCCCCTTTTTAAATGGAAAACATTTTTAAGAGATATAATTTACGGTCGCTACCCGGGGGGCGCCGGGGCGCATCTGGAGCCGTTGCTGGATGTGACAGCATGCGGTCCAATGGCGGCGAGGAGTTGAGCAGGCGGGCTCCCGTCGAGAAATATGGTACAGCCGAACAAGCTACGACATCACCAACATCATCAATATCCCTATTCCCATCCCTACCATCCTCCCCGCCATCATACTTGAACGAATCTCCTCGCTCAAGTATTTCCCACTCTCTTACAGTATCTACTACTTTGGATGTTGTACAGGAGGAGGACAGTGTCCTCGAAAATCTGTCTGTACCCACCAAAACAGGTAGAAATGTGCGTAAAAAGTGGACAAAACAAATGAATGAATTTATTTGGCGCACGTACTTATATATTACTGCCTTAGAAACAAACATGAACTCATATCTAACAACCTTACATCAAAAATTCATAGATCAATTTCCAGAAATGAAAATATCGAGACAACGAATCGGTGATCAACGTAGAAGTATAATACGTAATCAATTATTAGATGCAGATACATTAGCAAATATAAGGTCAGAAGTTGAAGAGTCGCTACGTTCAAGTAACAAACAAACAATAACACCACCAAAAATTGATGCTAATCAGAGAATGAGATGGTCAGTCGAACTAAATGAGGCGATTATGAAAATATATTATAGAGTGACACTCCTGGAGACAAATACAACTGGATACAGAAAATTACTATATCAGGAGGTAATAAAAGAATTTCCACACTTATCATACATTTCAGAACAACGATTCTCCGACCAACGAAGAGCTATCATTTATAATAAATACTTTACCGAAGAGAAATTAACACAACTAAAAAAAGAAGTTGAGCAAGAATTAAGACCAAACCCATCTATAGAAACAGCACTGGAATACACTGACTCAAGTTACTTAGCAAATGTCACAAGTAGAATCGATAGCACTAGAGAACGACACGAAACTTTAGGCCAAATCACAACAGATACGTTAGATTGTAGTAGACAACTTTCACAAATTACAGAAACACAAATGCCCCAAAATACACATTACAATATAATACAAGAAACCACACAGGTTAATCTATTCAACAACACAAAACTCAATGACAAAATAAAAGATACATTTGAAACAGCAATGCAAACATATTCGAACACTGATACAATAGGACGACCATACATTCCTAAACAAAAAATTACTAAAAAACTGCGATACGTAACAGATTACATTAATAAAGAAATATTAGCAAAACGTTTTACTGATGATGATAACTTTACAACAACACATACTTTGATATATGTCGCGGCATTTACAGCAGCTGTTTGTAACGGCACAAAAATAGGCCACAGAGAAAACAGGCCCAAGAAGAATAGGACACCGGCATGGCAGAAAAGACTAAATAATAAGATAGCTAATTTAAGAAAGAGTATAGGACGCATGACTGCATATATAAGAGGAAATCGAAGCTGGAGACTTATCACATATGTAAAAGAAATAAAGAAAACTTACAAAACACATTCACAATACGACGAGCCTAACAGTAGCGATAACCAGATATTGGACACATTAAAACAGAAATTAAACGCAACTGCCAGTAGACTTAGAAGATATATTAATTGTACTTTAAGAAAAAAACAAAACACTCAATTCTCTAACAGTGAAAGACAGTTTTACAGACAACTCACTACAAACACACAAAATATAAACACTTCTTTCGGAAATGACCACCCGACACCTTCAAAGGAACAACTAGTACAATTTTGGTCCAATTTATGGTCCAGACCAGTTCATCATAATATTGATGCGATATGGTTAAAAACGGAAGCAGATAGAACACATAAATTAACACAAATGAATTTTGAGTACATATCACTAGAAGCAATAATAAAAGTTATAAATAAAACACATAATTGGAAGGCGCCAGGCAGCGATAATATTCATAATTATTGGTACAAATACTTTACTAGTTCACACACGCATTTACACAGACACATCAATGCCTTCCTTCACAACCCGGACTTGATGCCCTCATTTGTTACTCAAGGCGTAACATACATGATACCCAAGAGTACAGAATACCACGACCCAAGTAAATATCGCCCAATAACATGTCTTCAAACTATTTATAAAATAATTACAGCAAGTCTTACGGAAATAATCTACAATCATATTAATACCAACAATATACTAGCAGAAGAACAAAAAGGATGTCGAAGAAACAGTCGAGGATGCAAAGAACAGTTAGTTATAGATTCTATTATTATGAAACAGGCACAAAAATATAAAAGAGACATTAGCACCATGTATGTGGATTACCGTAAAGCATATGACTCAGTACCTCACAGCTGGCTTATTGAAATATTACACCTCTACAAAATACATCCTACAATTATTACGTTTCTTAAAAGTGCTATGAACAAATGGTGCACAAATCTTATGTTAGTTAATACTGAGAAGACCATCCAAACAGAATGTATTCCTATAAAAAGAGGCATATTCCAGGGCGATGCCTTAAGTCCATTATGGTTCTGTCTAGCTTTAAATCCCCTTTCAAATTTGCTAAATAAAACAGGTGAGGGATTTAAAGTACCCATAAACAGCAGTCAAGTAGACATGCTGCCCGCCAGCGGTCTGTCTAGTCTGGTCCGTTCCCTTATTTAGTTATTTAATTTATTGTATTTTGTGTGCTACTAACACTAGTTGTAAGTTTAAAATGTTACTAACAAAATATGGGTTACAAACCTGAAATAAAGTTTATTATTATTATTATAAACAATCAAGAACAAACATCACTTACACATTTAATTTACATGGACGACATAAAATTATATAGTAATGACCGAGAAGCACTTCATCAACTTGCAGACATAACTCATATGTTCTCACAGGATATACACATGGAGTTTGGTATCGAAAAGTGTAAAACTGTCACTATCTCGAAGGGTAAAATAGTACAAAATGACTACATACTTGAAACTGGCGACACTATCGAATCACTGGATGAAGGTAGCTCTTACAAATATCTTGGTTTTCATCAATTAAAACAAATAGATCAAAAACATGCAAAAACTGAGATAGTAAAAAAATTCAAACATAGACTAAATATTCTACTCCGTTCACAACTAAATTCAAGAAACCTAACAAAATCTATTAATACATATGCAATTTCACTACTTACATATTCATTTGGGATAATTAGATGGACTCAAAAGGACCTTTTGCAACTACAACGTAATATTAATACAGCTATGACTGCACAACGTAAGCATCACCCAAAATCATGTATACAACGGACTACTCTACCTAGACCAATAGGCGGGAGAGGAATAATTGATATAAAGAACTTACACAACAAACAAATAAAAAATCTCAGAATTTTTTTCTATGACAAGGCTTTAGAATCACAATTACACAAGGCCATAGTAGAATCAGATACTCATTTCACCCCACTTAATTTACACGACAACACTAGGCAACACACAGAAAACACCACACTTGAAAATGAAAAAGAAGACACTTGGAAACAGAAAGCTCTGCACGGACGACATTACCACGATCTGCATCTGCCACATGTTGACAAAGCAGCGTCAAACGCATGGCTGCGACGTGGTGCATTGTTTCCGGAAACAGAAGCTTTCATGATTGCCATTCAAGACCAAGTAATTAACACAAGGAACTATCAAAAACATATCTTGAAGAGTAATCAAACGATTGACTGTTGCAGAAGATGCCATAGTAGTCCTGAGAATATTCAGCACATCACCGGTGCATGTAAAGCCATTGTTCAAACAGACTACAAACACAGGCACGATCAGGTAGCAGCCATAATTCACCAGTGCATAGCCTATAAGTATGGATTAATAAAACAAAAAGCTCCGTATTATAAATATAAACCAAATGCAATTTTGGAAAATCAAAACTACAGAGTCTACTGGGATCGAACCATAATAACAGATAGAACCGTGCACTTTAACAGACCTGATATTACCATTCTTGACAAAACGAATAAAACAGCCTACTTGATCGATGTAGCCGTATGTAATACTCACAACCTCCAAGCTACCAATAGCGAAAAACAAGCTAAATATAGGGACCTGGCAGTAGAAATTAAAACACAATGGAGAGTGCTGACTACAAAAATAGTCCCTATCATAGTTTCAACAACAGGAGTAATACCTCGAGAACTACACACAAACCTTTACACACTGGGAATACCATCTGCCACCTATGAACTGCTTCAAAAAGCAGTAATATTGAATACTTGCCGTATAGTGAGAAAGTTTTTAAATTTAGATTAACTTCCCTTTAGTCGCATTTGGCTATGGCTCATGCTACTAAAATAGCCTCGAAAGAGAGAATGAAACATAGAAAAATATATAATAATAATAATAATAATAATCTTTATTTTCTCAACACAAACAAACAAAGGTTACAATACAAGTTAAAAATTTTTCTTGTTAATACACAATGAATGTATGACACAGTGAAAGTTTGTGAGAGACTGACGCCTGTGATAGGTATGAGTAGCATACCTGTAATACAGGTCATCAGGCTCCAACCACCACGGAAGAGTAAACATCTATTTATTGAAGATCTGTTTAAGAATACATGCTTAAAATATAAAGATTATTTTAAACTTGCTTGATGTTTCTGCTGTCTGTCTGTGCGTGTATGTGTTTTGATTTGATTTATTTCACCGCGCTTATGTCGTAAGCATAAGCGCTAATATTCAGCGAACGGGCTCACAGCGGTCCATTCTGATTAGTTGCTCATTTTAACAAATTCATTGCGTTCCTATAAGTAGCTAGATAATTTTATTATCCTTCCAATAGTGCGTCGCATACCGGAAAAAGGTAAGCCTTTTCTGGGGTAACCCGATCCCAGAGTAATGTAGCAAGCTCAAGGCTATCTTCCGTAGTCACGTATCTATCACCACGGCAGACCTTGGATTACAGGTATTCGCAAACGACGAGTCGCCAGCAAAAAAACCTACATCCTACTCATGATTAGGGGGAGGGGTCATGACCCCCGTGACCCCCACTACTAGGATCACGAATATATCTGTTCCTGGAGCAGGTAACCATATCGGGGTAGTTACCGCGCTTCAGCCAAATTGCGGCAATTATGCGCGAGAGGTTTACCACACTGTGATGCTTTCGGCGGACAAAGCAGGGCTAAAATATTCGCCGTAGTGTTAAAGGTTTTACTGCTTCCCATAGCACCGTCGTTTAGGGCGATGAGGTCCGCCGGGAAGTTTTAAGTGGGTAGGCTTGCCTTTCTCAGGGCAGGAGAGTCCCACACACGCCGTCACTACCCTCGTGTGGCGGTACGGCGCATCACGCATTTCTCCTCGAAAAAAAAGGCTAACACATTATGTTTTTTTGACGGAATAACAGAACCATTGTTTATGAATCGCTTGTAGAATTGAGTGGTCTACCGCCGTATAAGGATGATGAGGTGTAACGGGAGACTCGACTTTTTAATGATAGAATGATGAAATTCATCGTAACGTTTTAAATCATTACAAGCAAGCCATTCCGGCTTCGCACGAGTATAATATTATGTAACCTGCAATATACAAATATTTTTTCTAAATTTATATGTGTACGTATAATGTGTATCGGTTTATCTGTACTTTTGTATATGTGTATATTAAACGCACTAACTTTCCTTAAGGCGATAAAACCGAGTTGTTTAGTGGTTTAAAGAGACCCACACATCGTACTTTCACGTCTCTCTGGTAAAGAATGGGGGCGCTACAAAATAACTTATTTTTAACGAATTTAGTTTGAAAACTCAAGCTAAGCGATGACCCATACAAATACAACTATAACGAGCAACTACCTCGGCCAACGCATTAGTCTGGCTATCCAAAGAAGTAACGTTGCCAGCATCCTGGGCACCCTTGAGACCGGAGCGGACAACCTTTTGTAAATACCATACGATCACAACTGAAATGAAAAGCCAAGTGTTGACAAGTATTTTGTTACTGCCTCATATTATTTTATACCACACTTAAAATATTTAAATTAAAAGTTGATGTCCTACAAATGCAATGTATTTCATGTCACTAAATAACCGTTATTTTCTTCCCATAATATCCTAACTTGACAACATTGTGTGGTCACCCGATTCGTCGAGATTCTTAACGGTAGGCTGCGGTTAGCTGAACTAATAGTGCTCAGAGACTTTTATACATCCTAGTTTTATATACTAACTATTTCCTGCGACTTAGTTCATGTTACGCGGGACAAAAAGTACATTCAACGTTTTTCTAGTATTTTTTTTATATAATGCACTCCAAGATTGACCTCATCCCACCTGATGTTAAGTGGTAATGAGTTCCTAGCTTAAGGGCGAAAAGTATAGCATAGTAAAACTGTTACTGGACTTGTCGCCCTTACCTTGAAGGCTTGACCCCTGCTACTAATGTAGCACCCCCCAGAAGCTCTGGAAACCTTACTCACACGCAGGAAAACAACAACACAGAAGTGATTGTTATTTGGCTGCGCTCTTTTTTTTTTAATAACGCACTTCATGATTGACCTCATCCCACCTGATGTTAAGTGGTAATGAGTTCCTAGCGTAAAGGCGAAAAGTATAGCATAGTAAAACTGTTACTGGACTTGTCGCCCTTATATTGAAGGCTTGACCCCTGCTACTAATGTAACCCCCAGGAGCTCTGGAAACCTTACTCACACGCGGGAACACAACAACACAGAAGTGATTGTTATTTGGCTGCGGTCTTCTGTAAGGTGGAGGTATTTCACCAGTCGGGCGGCTCCATATGCAATATATGATCTGTTCAGCGACCAAATCAAAATATATTCAGTAGTTTTTCAACAAATAATTATACGTATATAATCTGAACCAATTTTATGAGAATTAAGTGGTTACACTATAACTGAAACATGGTTATAAACACCCAAACACAAAACCAGGCTGGGAGGAGCCAAAATACTGCGCTACTATTAAAAAAAACACTAATTTGTATTAAATATGAAAAGGGGCGCTGCCTACCTTTTATTTCAAACTAGCTGTGACTATGCCATTCGCATTATTTCGGGATAAAAAGTATCATATACGTTAATTAAGTAGGTATATCACTTATCTTTCTACCACATTTCATCAAAATCCTTTTATTCGATTTCGCATGAAAGGGTAACAAACATACAATAAATAAATATAAATATTAGACAACATCACATACATTGATCTTGTAAGTAGCTTCAGCGCTTGTGTTATCGAAATCAGAAATAACGACGGTACCACAACACCCAGACCTGAGACAATATAGAAAAATTCGTTTTCTGTCCCGACCAGGGGATCGAACCCGGGACCTCGGAAATAGCACGAAGCTAAAGTCTGGCCACTCGCCCCTCGGCTACGGAGGTCGTCAAATATTATATTAGTAGAATATTGACCATAAAAAAACATTTAATTTTTTCTTAATTCCTCGAGCCAAACTGCCCTGTCCCGAAATTAATTAATTAAACGAAGGTACCAACAATTTTTTTTCAAAATGGCAATATTCCAATGTTGCCACATGAAAGAAATAGTTTCCCCTATTCGGCTCCTTGTTGCGGTGACTCGGCACAACAGCACGGAATCGAACAACAAAAACTACACTAACCTTAGCTGCCTAACCCTAATCATGTGTTCCGTAGCTACAGTAAAAATTAAACAGTAAGGACGTACACATAAACTCGATACCACCGCTAACAGCTTGAGCAAAACGTTCAATTATCTCGCATGATAGCATAAGAGAGGTAGGGCATAGCGATTTATCGCTCGAACTGGAGCAGCCCGACTGGTGAAAACCTCCACCTTACAGAAGACCGCAGCACAATAACAATCACTTCGGTGTTATTGTGTTCCTGCGTGTGAGTAAGGTTTGCAGGCCCTAGGGGGTGCTACATTGGTAGCAGGGGTCAAGCCTTCAAGGTAAGGTTGACAAATCCAGTAACAGCTATAATCTGCTATACTGGTCGCCCTTAAGCTAGGACAAATTAACATTTTTTTTTTATAGTACATAGTATATTGGCTCCTCCCAGCCTGATGGTAAGCAAGAGAGGAACCCACATCGAGATGACAACGGATTTGATATCAAAATATCCTATCCGTTAGCATCGCCATACTGGCCCGCAAGATGTTTCTTCACGCTCCTTTTGAAGGAATCCATGTCAAAGGAAGGAGGAAACACATGAGCCGGCAACGAGTTCCACTTCTTTATGGTCCGGCAAAGATAAGAGTTACCGAACTTTTTATTTTTTTTGACATGAGGTGGGATGTGGTCAATCTTGAAGTGCAATATAAAAAAATGTATCTAATGTTGAATAGATGAGATAATGGTACGGCCCTCTTCGTGCGCGAGTCCAATTCACACTTTGGCTGGTTTTTTCAAGCATCACCTCAATAACCTCCTCCCTGATTCGCCTCCCACGTTCTAGTTACGGATAGTTATAAATTATACGAGGCGTAAGCTAAAAATGACCGACACACGACTGATGACAGCTGGTATGGAAAGTAATTTAGTAAATATGAAATTAGAATTAACGACTCGTAGAAAAACGGATAGTCATTTTTGACACATTACGAATCGTAAAACATTGGAACTGGGCATTAGTCAGTTAAGAAAAAAGAAAGAAAGAAAGAATTTGTTTTTATATATAAATTATTAATAGTATGTAAATCTAAGTATACCTTCATATTTTATATATTATACTCTAATTAATTTATATAGTATGTGTATTATTATCGTATATTTAAAAGATACCGTAATGTTATTTTTAATGCTTAATTTATTGTTGTTTAAAATCATTTCTTTTTTTTCTCCCATGTTACCGCACCCATATACAAACTATCTGCATGACCCAAGGGTTGACTGGTAGAGAATGCCCCTAGCATTAAGTCCACCTGTTGTACCTATTTGTGCAATAAAGTTTTTAAATAAATAAATAATAAAAATTAATTTAGCACAAAACATTTAATAGTAAGTGTACAATGTGCCAAAAAGGTTATCCACTCAGCTTTATGCCGTACATTTGGGTAGGAGGCCCCTGGTTCAGTGGTCACCCAATATCTACAAACTAAAGGGTGAGTAGGGTGTGGCTCAACAAAATAAGAAAGGAAAAATGCAATTACTTAATTTGGTACCAATTGATTTGTGGTACCTATATAAAACAGGAAAAAAACAACAGCAAAAGCGCACTACAGTTTGATATTCAAAGCGAGCTGGCGTACTGTCATTTCCTATACTACACGCATCAGTATTGAATAGTCATGCCTCGTGAATTACCATCTTTTTGCCGGGAATTCAATTACTGGCACCTTTTCTGGTGTCGTAATGGTCTGATGTGTTCTTTTTCGATATATTTAATGGTAACAATACTCCATCTGGTGAGGGCATTAAACCTTAATACAGAGATCTGTCCAATTAAATACAGCACTATGGAATTAATAGTAATGTTTATGAAATTAATAATTGGCTACTTGACAGTGTTAACAATAAAATATGAAAAGTGTTAGATATGTTAGCTTATTAGTTAAGTAATAATTTTACATTTTTATTTTTTAATTAAAGCATATTGTCTGTGGAACAAATGAACCGAAACGGATACCACCATTGCAATTCGGAAATGACAGCTGTCGGAGAAAATTATTTATTTTAATGTGACAAAACAATGATTATTTTAGCGATTAAATTAAATCATTCTGTCTCTAACCGTATTAAGAATTTATTTAAACATTTTCCGTTTATCTAAATAAAGTCGTTCCTATGTGTATCGGTTCGTTGACGCCATAATTGCAAGTGACTTGGCGTTTTCGCGCGCTTTTTAAATGTGTTACACAAAATCTTATTTTTCTCTGGTTATTTACATTTTTTCCAGAAAAATCGAATTGCTAGGGGATAAAAAATGAACGGGCGCACATTTTACAATACTTTTTCAAAAATTGTCAAGTAGCCAATTAGTAATGTTATTTTTAATGCTCAATTTATTGTTGTTTAAAATTATTTCTTTCTTTTTCTCCCCTATTACCGCACCCATATCCAAACTGCATGCATGACCCAAGGGTTGACTGGTAGAGAATGCCCCTAGCATTAAGTCCACCAGTTGTACTTATTTGTGCAATTATGTTTTTAAATAAATAAATAAATTAATAATATCATATTACTATAGTTTTTAAGGATGAAGCAAGATTAGTTTTAAGCCACTTTTGTAATAAAGTGTTATATTTTCTGAGATTTCGTAATTAATCAGTCAGTCAATCAGTCTGTGGTGGGTTTTCTTAAAATATTTTCTGCTTTAGTGTGGTCTAGCTCTGTTATCATTACTCTAAGGTTGTCGTCCTTTGCAAGACATAAATCATTGTACTATATTCTATTTAGACATGTGCTTTACAAGAATTAAGTTTTTTTTTTATTTTATTTTTTTAAGACTTTTGAGCCTTTGTTCTACCGTAGGTGCGCTATTTGTACTATTTTGGGATGAAAAGTAACTTTTATGTTAATTTAGTATCACATCAATAACTTGAAATAATTTAGGGGTTGCCATATCTATCTATACATATAAATAAAATTGGAGTGTCTGTATGTCTGGCTAATCTCTAAAATGGCTAGACCAATTTTGACGGGACTTATACTGGTAGGTAGCTAATGTAAAAGGAATGCTAACGGATAGGATATTACGGTATCAAATCCGTTGTCATCGCGATGTGGGTTCTTCTCTTGCTTACCATCAGGCTGGGAGGAGACAATATACTGCGCTACTATAAAACATAATAATCGCAAAATGTGTTTGTAAGCGCATAACTCGACAAAGCCTGGACATTTTGACAAATCTTTTTTAAAAATGTCCGTTGAAGTCCAAGGATGGTTTTTACGGCGACGAAAATTCGAATATTTGCCGGGAAAACTTTTCAGCCCTTTTCTTTTTCCAGTACAAACGTTTTCAGAGTCAAACCACATTCCAAATCTTTTTGACAGGACGACGTGTGTTGGGGCTGCTAGTATTAAATAGCAACAATGATATACATAGTATATTATAATTTTTATTTATATACAGGATTCGTTTAAAAGATCATACCGCAAGTTTGCCTCATAAATTTGGTCCAAAACCATAACCATGGCGCTGTAGCGCGTCGGCTATGTTTGCAGAGGCGCACACGGACGACTTCTTTGCAATAATCAGGAAGCGGTCCGCTTCCATGCTCACCAGGCTTCGCTGCAGCACTAATGGTCTCCTGATTGTGTTCAAAGACAGGTGGGACACCCCGCTGCTGCGACACTGGGCGACCCTCCACACAGGCAGATAGTATTTTTAATTTATTTAAACAAACACTAGGATGTAAGCATTAATGTATACTAACACTAATTATGGAATTTATTTCTGAAATAAAATGATTTATTATTATTATTATAAGGTATAACGAATATTGTCAATGCACGATCGACAGCACACCACGGTAAACATTTCCAGTTTATTATCAGTTCTTATGCCAACGTCATAAGGTTCCAAGTTCAAAGTAACGAGCTTTCGACTGTATACGCACGCTCATTGAATTTCTGCACCCAATGTTTTATCTTAAGAGCTAAAATACGACCTATTGTTGGTCAGAATTACTTCTCGGAACCGGCTCGTAAACACAAATCGGAACTCTGCGTGTTTTTACACTGTGGCGCGAATTATGCGCGGGAAATGTAAAATGGCGGTCGTAATATTTTGGATAAAAAAAAACCGGCCAAAAGCGTGTCGGGCCACGCTCAGTGTAGGGTTCCGTAGTTGAGCATATACGCTTAAATTACAACTTTAGTTAAAAAAATATTTTTTCAAAAATTTCAGAAACGATGAAACCCATCAGGTTCAAAATAATTTTTCTAGAAAGCCTTTATGCAGTTCTATATTCTAGATTTTTTTCATACTTTTTGAACTTATGGTTCAAAAGTTAGAGGGGGGGGGGGACACAATTTTATTTTCTTTTGGAGCGATTATTTCCCAAAATATTAAAATTATCAAAAAATGATCTTAGTAAACCCCTGTCCATTTTTTAAATACCTACCCAATATGGATTGTGTGAGACTGATGCGTGTGATAGATATGTAATATCTGTAGTACAGGTCATCAGGCTCCCACCACCCCGGAGTAAAAGATTTCGTAAATTTAGAGTTAGTAAGGCTTAAGTTAAATAGACTAAAAAGTATGTGAATGCGTAAGTGTTTGTGAGTGTGTGTGTGTGTGTGTGTGTGTGTGTGTGTGTGTGTGTGTGTGTGTTGTGTATAATAGTAGCTGGTTTAGTAGGTATTTGTGTTTGATTATTGTGGTTTTTTTTAATCTTTTTTTTATCTATGATCGCTACAAGCCAAAATGTTAACATCAGCAGACCTCTTCATCAATCCGTTGTATTGACGTTGAACTCTGTTTATTAGTTGCAATTCGAAATTAGTTCTTGTGCGCCAGACATAAGGGCGGTGCAAAAATCAAAATGTATAGTCTGATGAGCTTTTAATACTACTCAAGCAAGGTAGAAATGATAAAGTCAAAGTCAATTCATTTATTCATGTAGGTTACAAGTAACACTTATGCATCGTCAGAATTAACAAAAACCAAAATTGAAGCTACAGCCGGTTCGGATCCTAATCCTACCGAGAAGAATCCGGCAAGAAACTCAGTTGTTATCCAAATATTTACAATGTTTAGATCTAGAGAACTTAAAACTATGGTGTGCGAGCGAACAGACAATCATGTCCATATATGTTTATCGTTTAAATATTCATCAAGTTTATAGTATCCTTTTCGCATTAAACATGATTTAATATGGATCTTAAATCTATGCATAGGTAAATCAATAATACATTGCGGTAAATAGTTGAATATTTTTATACTTAATCCCACGAAAGCCTATGGTTTGAAATAGCGAGCTTATGTTTATTTCTTGTGTTAAAATTATGTAGGTATGTCGGATTTCTTATATAACAAATGAAGATTTTTACGTACATACATGATGCAATCGAAGATGAATTGGGATTGGTACTACAGCTACAGTTAAAATATGAATTTCTTTATATAAAATAAATTTTCGGAAACGGAGTTGTGTTGATTTTAATATGCTTGCTTGGTGTAACATAGCTTTATTTTTGAAGCGACGCGATAAACGAAATTCGCCACAGTTGCGTTTCGTTCCGCGGCACTGCGTGCTCGGTAATGCTGCCAACATGACGAATGTTTTCCGCGATGTGGCTCAGAGTATTCCTTGAAACGGAACGCATTCCAAATCATGGTGACTTTAGGACGTTAACTTTAAAAAGCTGTGTGCTTATGCCCGATTCCAATATTTTACCATTCGTAATGTGTCAAAAATTACCATCTGTTTTTCTCTACTCGACTACGAATAATTTACTCTCCATCAGGCATGCAGGCCTAGCATACGCAATATGTCAAATTTATCGCATGAGACGACAAAAGTTCGGATACTGTTGAATGGCTATTAGCTCACCGCACTCGTATTTTTGGCCAATCAACACCTGACGCATTGACTTCAATCGATTTTGACGTCTGTTAAGAGCGCGATAAAATTTAGTCGCGTTGCGTATGCTAGCAGGCTTAGTATGCGCCACGCGACTAAATTTTATCGCGCTCTTAACTAACGTCCAAATCGATTGAAGTCAGTGCATCAGCTGCTGACTGGCTGTAAATACGAGTGCGGTGGGCTATTAGCCAATCAAAAGTATCGAAAGTTTTGTCGTCCTATGCGAGAAATTTGACATATTGCGCATGCTAGGCCTACATCAGCTGTCACCAGTCGTGCGTCAGTCTTTTAGCTGACGCCTCGTATATTATTACTGTTCCTATTAAGGAACAGAGGGAGACAAAACAAGAGATGGGAAGACGAACTAAAACTGACAACAGGCCCAAAATGGAGAAGGGTTGCTAGAGACAGAGTACAATGGAAATTGTTAGAGGAGGCCTTTGCCAGGAGGCACACTGAACTCAGAGATATTTTATAAGTAAGGAGACAATTACGATGCAAAGAAAGAGGAAAGCAGTTCAGGATAAGAGGCTTATTATTATTATTATATCTACTAGCTGTGCCCGCGACTTCGTTCGCGTGGACTACATTCTTTCATGGTCGGTTTTACCCCTTTCTCCCCTAATATTCGAAACAAAAAGTAGTCTATATTTTAATCCAAGTTTTGAGCTATATTTGTGCCAAATTTCATATCTCTAACTTCAAAAATAATTTTTTTTCCATATAAACTTCCAAAGGTGGTATTACCCCCCTCCCCCCCTTATTTTCTAATAAAAAGTAGCCTATGTCCGTTCTTGAGATTCAACGTATGCCTATACCAAATTTCATCAAAATCGGTTGAGAAGTTTAAGCAGGAAAGCGTAACAGACACACAAACAGACAGACAGACAGAGTTACTTTCGCATTTATAATATTAGTAGGGATTAAATATTGGACCCGGGCATTAGAAATTTCATTCATGCTTCAAATATTTCGCCATATGAGCGTCGACAGTTCATATCTATTTGTAGCTGATGTAAGGAATAACTTATGCTACTTTTATTTTAGAAAAATAATTTAAATTATAAAAAAAAAACCTCTAGTCCACGGCAAGTCGCGGGCACAGTTAGTAAAAAAATATATTCTACTGTTTATTCTTACCATCAGTCACATCTTCTTCGCAATTACTCAACTAATTAATCTTAATTAGTGATATTAACTTTTATAACAACTAACAGGACTTAATTATTTTTTATGCCACTTTTCTTGTAATTCGCAAAGCGTCCTCTTTGTTCGGAATTAAATTAAGAAATAAATTACATTGTTATAACGAGGTTGAAGTTTATCGTGTGGAAATTGCGACGACACAATTTAAACAAAAAAATAAGTCGAATTTGTGTTGAAAAACATCAAATTACGACATAGGTCACTTCACAGCGCATGTATCTAGGGTTCCCAAATTGGCTACTTGACAGTTTCTGAAAAAGTATTGTAAAATGTGCGCCCGTTCACTTTTTATACGAAGCAATTCGATTTATCCAGAAAAATTTTAAATAACCAGAGAAAAATAAGATTTTGTGTAACACATTTAAAAACCGCGCGAAAACGCCAAGTCCCGTCGCTGTTGGAATTATGACGTCAACGTTCTAGACATCAAACCGATAAGCATAGGAAGGACTTAATTTACATCAACGGAAAATGTTTAAATAAATTCTCAATACAGTTAGCGACACAATAATCAAATTTAATCGGTAAAATAATCATCGTTCCGCCACGTTAAAATAAATAATTTTCGCCGACAGCTGTCATTTCAGAATTGTTTCCGTTTCGGTTCTTTTGTTCCACAGATAAAAAAGTAAAATTGAGTGTGCAAACATAAAATACTAACCATGCTTTAATTAAAAAATAACCCCAAAACTACAACAAACTGTTGTCATTTTGCCTGATTTTGCATTCGGCATATTACATATTAGCGAGCGTTTTTAAACTGACGACGCCGTATGTAAACGGCGGATTTATTCAAAATGCCTGCGACATATCCATTACACTCCCATATGCATTGATTGCTTTCCCGAAAAAATATTTGTAAGTATTTAGTCTGTAGAGAAAAAGCTCTAAAGGTGATTAAAGGTTGGTTAATATATTACTTCCCTTGAACTTATTTATCCCTACTAATATTATAAATGCGAAAGTAACTCTGTCTGTTACACTTTCTCGCTTAAAACTCTCAACCGATTTTGATAAAATTTTACAATCTTTAGACCCTGAGAAAGGACATAGGCTACCTTTTATTGCGAAAAATTTAAGAGAGGCAGGGCATAGCGATTTATCGCTCGAACTGGAGCAGCTCGACTGGTGAAATACCTCCACCTTACAGAAGACCGCAGTCAAATAACAATCACTTCGGTGTTGTTGTGTTCCTGCGTGTGAGTAAGGTTTCCAAAGCTCCTGGGGGGTGCTACATTAGTAGCAGGGGTCAAGCCTTCAAGGTAGGGGCGACAAGTCCAGTAACAGATTTATTATGCTGTACATGTCGCCCTTAAGCTAGGACCTCATTACCACTTAACATCAGGTGGGATGAGGTCAATCTTGACGTGCAATATAAAAAAAAACCCTATAGTTTACGCGAACGAAGTCGCGGGTACAGCTAGTATAAAGCTTCTTAATATAAAAGTGAATCGCTGTTCGTGAGTCTCGCTAAAACTCGACAACGGCTAGACCGATTTGGCTAATGTTGGTTTTGAAATAATTGTGGAGGTCCAGGGAAGATTAAAAAGGTGAGGATATTTAAAAAAAAAATAGGCGTTACGACGTTCGCCGGGACAGCTGGTATTAATACATATTTTAATTAAAAATAATACATTATATAATTTTTAACTGAATATATTATTACAAATGAGCTAGTTATGGTCGCTTCGCCGTCTTTTGTCTAAAATCTAATTTGTCCAAACTGTGTTTTATGGTCACCTACTGTTTTTAAACAGGCGACGCCATTTGTAAACGGCGGAACCACTCACAATGCGACAGATTCACCATAACATAGTAGGTACATTGGTTTATCCTTACTAATATTATAAATCGGAAAGTGAGTTTGTTTGTTTGTTCCGCTTTTACGCTGCAACTACTGAACCGATTGCTTTGAAAATTTGCAGACGTAAAGTTAGAAGTCCGTATTAAATAATAGGGTACTTTTTATCCCGGAAAAAATTGATATTCCCGAGGGAAAAAAAAAGTTGGCTTGATGGATGGATTGGAGATGGCGCTGTGTGTCATTTAAAACAAGGTAAAATATTGCAAACGAATACAAACATGTAAATTTAGAAGCTAAATGATACGATAATGAATCCCCGAAAATGAGTAATTCCCGAGTGATAACGTACAATTTGTTTTATCGTCTAAACTTTTTTTTTTCATCTACTTATATAACATAGTGTAGCATTCAGTTTTTGTTTAACAACTAATCGTATCCAGTGTTACATCGCCCTTCTTAGATTTTTCCGTAGAAATGAGAAGTTTTCTTATAGTTGTGCTTTACCGCAATATAACCGAACTCCACGCGGGCGAAGCCGCGGGCGGAAAGTTAGTATCTATTAAATTTAGTATTCAACCTCGGAACAGTGATAGTGAGCTGGATATTCATAAACATCTTTATCTAGAGTTCTCATTAAATCGTGCTTAATGAGAAAAGACTACAAACTTGATAAATATTTGCTTAAATTATAAAAAAATATACATATAGTTGTTTTATCGCTTGCTCGTCCATTTCCATTCATGATTTATTATTTCTAGTTAACTAGGTATTTAACCACCAAAATTTCTGAATATTTTAGGTTGCGAACCGGTAGTAATTTCAAATTACATTGGACATCACATACCTTGCTCTGATTCAGTGGTATGTAGCTTAAGCACTTGTGATACAGAAATCAGAAACAACGACCGGTACCACAACACCCAGACCCGAGACAATGTAGAAAAGTTCAATACTCAATACTCAATCTTTTATTGCTGCTATAATGTAGATACAGATGTTATTCTTATAATTAGATCATTATAGACCCCGTTAGGGCACTGCAATGTTAGAGAGGACGCTCGCGTTTCAAGAACTTAATTGTCTGAAAAAAAGGCGACACTTAATAAAAATAAATATTTCTTTTTTTAACAAAAATAAATTGGATTCCCATAATGACACGAACTGATATCGAACCTCGGACCTCCGAGATGGCGCGTCACAATAGTCCGGCCCGTTCGCCTCTCAGCTACGAAGGTCGTCATATTAGAAATTTGGTTTGTATTCATTTTGGCAATGTTTAATTGTTACTTGTAATCTAAATTATTGATTGAATTACCCTTTCTTAGATTCGTCAAAATATTAAATTTAGCTAATTATTTTCAAGTAAAACATAAAAAAATATTTACTTCAACCCAATATTAGATGGGTAACCATTCGAACTGAACTTAGGAACTTTAATGTCACTAGAATATCCAATTCTTGGGAAGGAACGTTCAGCTGTTGGCATCGGTTAATATTTCGTTTTCAGTCAGAGGTTTTTGGCTAAAACTTAAATTTTAAAAGATAAATGTGATTAAAATTTAAATTCATCAATTAGCATTTTGATACATCTACATACCAATTTAATTTCCTAGGTGGCAATACGTAGGCGCATAGATATTCCATATTCTAAGCGTAGGCGTGAAATTCAACTTTTACGTAATTGGTTAATTTTGGTATGACATTGACAAGCATGTCACCATGACATTAAACTAATCACGTAGCAGTTAAACTTCACGCCCAAGTGTTGCCACCTAGCGGATTTTTCACGCTTAGTATTGGCGCTGTAGTGCCAAAATGGCGAAACTCAGCTGGCTTCCCTGAGTACCTTCTAACGGCCAACATGTCCGTCCGTCCAGTGGGTACCTATTAATATGTAATGCTTCTAGATCTTAGGCGGGAACACGAAACTGTCAAATCGAAATTCGAATTTGGAACGCGTTCGGAAACGCGCCCGAGATGTACGTAATCAGATCCGGTACTAATGCATTTTGGTTCCACGGATTCAGAGTAACGAAACGCAGCCTGCTAATGGAACTGGCAGGTGGGATTTTCGGCTTGTTTCCTTTTGCCTTGTTTTGGAATTTTAAAAATATAATGGCTGCGGTCGGATTGGCGGTTTTGTACTTTTTTTCGGGATTACGGCTGTGGAATCGTGCTTTACGCTAGGTATCGAAAAAAATAATTTAGTATATTATTTTTTCATGCTTTCTGGAAAATTGTCTAGATATGTATTTCACTAGCTGACCCGACAGACGTTGTCCTGTCTCCTTCTCTTATCCGTAGCCGAGAGGCAAGCGTGCCGGACTTTGGCGACGCGCCATCTCTGAGGTTCTGGGTTCGATCCCCGGTCAGGTCAATATGGGAAACAAACTTTTCTATATTGTCTCGGGTCTGGGTGTTGTGGTACCTTCGTTGTTTCTTATTTCTGTAACACAAGTGCTTTAGCTACTTACGACAGAATCAGAGCAATGTATGTGATCTTGTCCAATATTTATTTATTTATTTATTCTCCTGACAAACAAAAAAAAGTTGAAATCGGTCCAGTCGTTCACGCGTGATGGCGTAACCAATGGAAATAGGGATTCATTTTTATATTAATTACAGTATAGGGTAGTAACAAAATAATCAAATTCGCGGCATTTAAATGTTAAACACAGACCCCAGTGTTGGGGTCTTATCATAATGGTACTCACCATAACGGCCCGTAGAGTCGACTATTTGAGCTAATTTGAATTTTACAAGCGCTAAATGACCTGTGTACTAAGCTGGTTTGTACCGACAGCACAGAAGTGTTTCTCAAGGTTCCCAATTTATTTTCTTTGATATACATTTTTAAAGAAAATCGTAAAATAAATAAATACTTAACGTTGTTCGTTGATAGTCTTTCTCTCTAAAATTAGACAACGGCTAGACCGATTGTGGAGGTCCAGGGAAGTTTTAAACAGAAAACATGGAAAAAATAGGCGCTACGACGTTCGCTTGGACAGCTTTTACATATACATATAAAGAAATAACATCAAGTAAGTAAGTAGCTAAAGCACTTGTGTTACAGAAATCAGAAACAACGACGGTACCACAGCACCGAGATCCGAGACAATATAGAAAAGTTCGTTTCCAATATTCTCCGACCGGGGAACGAACCCGGGACCTCAGAGATGGCACGACGCCAAAATCCAGCCCGCTCGCCTCTCGGTTACAGAGGTAATTACCTACTGATATTTAAACGCGAAAGTTGTAAGAATGAATCGTGATGTATGTCTGCCCTATGTTTGTCTTATAGTTAAATGTCTTAAAGTAAAAAGAAATAACAGTCGAATAACATATAATACGACTTATTTTAAGAGTTCTCTTATTACTCCGTCACAAAATAACTTAATGACGTTCCTAATTTCAACAGATTATACTTGACAGCTTATCCATTTTTATGGATAAAATTTGGTAGAATGAGCGGAAATACTCGTTTTTCATACATATAGGACACTTTTTATGCCGAAACAAAGCGAACGAAGTCGCAAGCAACTATAAGTCATCAGATAATTTTATTTTTGATACTTCACTAAGAAAATGGTGGCAAAATATGTGACATATTGTGGCGGCGGCAATCTTGGACCGATTTCTTCTAAATACTTCTTACCGATTCATCTTAAACGAAAAAAAAATCAAAATTGGTTCATCGACATGGGTAGTTTAGACCTTAACAATTATTGTAACATAATAAGTTAGCTGTTGTTATTATTTTTCATTGAAATAAAATAAAACAAAATACCTACGATGCCATAGACAGTCACACACACACAGACAAACACATCAAACATAAAAAAACCCGTCATTTTTGATACGTGGGTTAAATATGACGTGGCATGGCTAGTGTGTGTAGCGTGTATCTATGTTAGCTACGCGTCAGTTCCTACATCTTCTATTTACAGTTTCAATGCGGTCACCACATCCTTTAAGGCCTTTTATCATAAAAACCTGTTCTACTACTGTTCTACTACAAAACTTAAATGAACACTGAATACTTACGCCTTTTTAGTAATGAGATAGAGTTCAAAATGTAATAATGCAAGTTCACCGTAACTTTATACCTTGCTTAAAATAATCGTGGAGATTAACCCATTGACCGCCGGACTTCAAATAGAAAATATTGCTCCCGACGCCATGCGTATTATTAGCTAGAATTTTCGCCTAATACGATAGTGATGTGACATGCTGCACTAAGCGATAAGAATAAACGTTTGTTTCGGAACCTTATTACCTATTACTAAGGATAAAGAAATAAATGCTCATACATACTGAACGTAATAAGAAATAATAGATCAATAGTAATTTTATATGTCTTAGTAATCAGAAAATTATCACAAGATTTTTTAAAGTATGCAAGGAATTTTGGCGCAACTAGTCGACGCCTTAAAGCGTCATCGGCGATCCCAACTTAAATGTTTGACAAATTTTACCTACTCTTATAGTGTTGTTAAGGACTTTATCGATGTAATTGGAAAAAACGCCACTGTGTTGGTTAAAAACAAAATAATATGAATTAATGTCGGTGATGAAATTATAATAAGTACACCTTTTGAACTTATTATGATTTAATTTTTTGTATAAGAAGAGCAACAAAACATTGTATATTTTTTTCTATAGACAGAAACCAAAATATGTAATACGAAGGGGCGTTTTACAAATTTACACCAAAATCATGTTTTCCGGTTTTTACGGTGCATATACACTTAACGATAAACATTCATATTTTTTTATTTAATAGATCAAAAAATCACGGTGCAGTGTTTCGTTGAAATATCGTATGACGTCACATCTAGATACATTTTAAAACTAGCAGCGACATAGTGAACTTCGAATTTTTATGAGCTTTATCATACATAGTTTTTTTCAGTTGATTGAGTAAACAATAAATATGGGTATTATAATCTTTATGGAATAACTCACGAAATAATTAGAATTTGTTGATCCGGTTGTCATGCTCATTAATTTATTTTCCTACTTCACTATCAGGCGAAGATTTATTAAAAATATCATCATCATCAACTACTTCCAGAATATGTAAAAGTTCAACACAACCCATTATTATTTAAATTATTTTCGTAAATAATGTATTTGTGGGTTTTTACTCAAAAAGTCTACAATATAGAAACACGGACAATAGCTTCAGTAGCATTTAGCTTTTGTAGGGTAATTGAAAAAAATATATTTTATCTATCTTCAACTCCCAACACTATCAATAGCAGCATACGCGCTTATGACGTCACAAGCGGACGACTTAAAGCGTCGTTGGCGTTGGCAGTACATTAAAGTGAACATGACATAGTGGAGTTAGGTGGGTATATCGATAACATAAAATTTTATGAAAAAAAATTAAGGTATATTTTAAGCAGATTAAATTCAATAATAAATAGTAAAAACATTAGTCATGAAATTAATTCACAATGGCATGTCATCTGTTTATTATTACAAACTTTTTCTCAATTGACTGTGAAAGCCAATATGTGTTTAACATAAAAACATCATATAATACGAACAGTATGTATAAAAAAAAAAATAATAATCACACATAGACAATTACTAACACATACAATACTTACATAATCGTTCACACACTCATTAAAAACATAACAAATAAGATGTAAACCCTTGCTAAACGTGTCAACAATTTCTTTGTTTTATAATTGTCTACGTTTCCATATAGAGAGCGGGACTCCCCTAACACAAGTACTGCTACTTAAAAGGGAAGTCCCTCATTATTTGTTATACGGATGTCTTTAAGAAAATAAAGAAATTTTTAATGTTTTTTTTTTAACATTAATAATTAGGTAAAATATAAACAGACAAAAAATTCGTACATTAACCATATGACGAGTGAGCATCATCAATCCATCTATCAAGTATGTGTATAGGCAGAGATAATGATAATAGTTATTTACTAATACACTTTTAATACACTAGCAGTAGAACAATAAAAAAATAATCACATTTTATTGTTATCATCTAATACCTACATATTAAATAAAAATAAAAAATGTATTAAAAATGTCCACTTAGTCACATCACTACCTAACGCTTTAAGACGTCCACGGCGTCGTGCAGTGTGATTTTACGTTAATAATTTTAGTTGTTGATTTTTATCATTTTTTAACTCAATTCTATGCTGTAGGACGTTTTTAGACATCAATAATAATAATCTATCGTATCCTGGTGCGCGGTGTGTATAAATATGCATACGAGATGGTGTTCATTTCTTTTTATTTCAACGTCAAACATAAGGCAAATAATGACGCTTAAAGGCGTCGTCGGCGTCTGGATCAAAATTCTTGATGACGCTTTAAAGCGTCAATGGAGGTCAATGGGTTAAAGCCAAGTTCGGTTCCAACTAATGTTTAGTTTAATACCTGATATCTCGCTTGAAATTCACACAGCATTTACTGTCTTTGGAAATATACATTATAAATAAACACCCATGTTCTGCCCTAATATATAAAATGGTATTACAATATTATTGTACAACTAGGTTTTGACAATATAAAATTTTTGGCATTTCATTAATTTGGATAACGAAAATTAACTATGGTATTGATTCTGTTGGCTGGCACTATTTAACTAAATTCATTTTTTGTCTTTTCCTAATGCGTTTCGTAGTCTTGTCATAAATTAAAAGGATTCAAATATTTATTTGTAATAATTAATCAGCTAAATTATGTTACTGTAAAAATTAAAATAAGTACGTCACGTTTTTGCAACATGATTTACAGAAATAGCAAGTGGTTTTGGTTTCACAAATTGGACTCTAAACAGTAACTGCTTTCCATACTTAACTTAACTACATATTTATGTTTTAAAGGTTTATCCTTAAACAAATACTTATGTACCTATAAATTAACTATCTGGATTCATGGATCCGAAAGTCTGGCAAAGCTGTTCGTTCCGTTTTATGAAGGTGGTTTTTAACCCTTAAAGAGGCATGCAGTATCGATATATTCATTGGGTTTCGCCAATAAGTCAAGGCCGTTAGGTTGAATTAGATGTGGTAACTTTTATCCATTGGCCGATTAAGGCTAACAAGACTTGGCTCTCCCACTGTCGTGCGCCCAGATCGTTGTAACCAGTTTAAATCCAGACTTCCTAGACAGGTCTGCTATTCTTAGTGACCGGTTGCATAGCCAGAGGTGCAACTTGCATTATTGTTTCTAATTCACATTGCATTCATTTTATTAGGTGAGTCAATGGCATTATTTGTATTGACATAGTAAGGAACCTGTATATTGCATCAATATTTAAAATAATTTAACGGGTCAAAACATAAGGGTCAATTTTAAACGTTAAATGATTTTAAATGTTTAAATTGGAATGCGAAGGTCTTAAAGTTTATATTGCATCAATATGTTTACAACTAGCGGTGCTCGCGACTAAAGGATTTTGAATTTATTTTTTATACAATAAAAGTAGCCTAAGTTTCTCCTTTTTATACCTACTATAAGAGACTTAAGAGACATAGGTCAGCGATTAAAGCTCGAAATGGAGCAGCCCGACTGGTGAAATACCTCCACCTTACAGAAGACCGCAGCCAAATAAAGATCACTTCGGTGTTGTTGTGTTCCTGCGTGTGAGTAACGTTTCCAGAGCTCTTGGGGGGGTGCTACATTAGTAGCAGGGGTCAAGCCTTAATGGTAAGTGTGATAAGTCCAGTAACAGCTTTATTATGCGGTACTTGTCGCCCTTAAGCCTCATTACTACTTAACATCAGGTTAATCTCAAAGTGCATTATAAATTTTTTTTTTGTTTGTTTTCCATAGGTTTCCTATGTTAACATGGGAACCACAAAAATTTTATTTATCGAATAACTCCTCATTTAGTTTATTTGGATGAGTGTAAAAGGGTGTGGGAAAATGCTAGTATGACAAACAAGAAAAGAATCCTTGTTTGTCATACTGGTGTGACAATCTTGTGTGACTACGAGTCAGTAGCGGAATTATTGTGGATATGTCCATTCGACTATATTCCACAATGGTTTAAAGAAAGAACATGAGACCGCTGGATTAATCTGGATGAAATGTTGGAGATATATCTGTATTTGACTATGTTACAAAATAATTTAGTCATAACTAATTAATTTATTCATGTTGGTTTTATATGATTTCCACTTATGCATCATCAAAATACTCATAAATATAACCATAATTGAAGTTACAGCCAGTTCAAAACCTAATCCTACCAAGAAGAATCTGGCAAAAAACTCAGTTGTTAACAGTTTGAAAAAATAATACAAGTGTAGGCATAATCATTGCACTTCCAATGTTAAGACAGTACAGATAAGTTTAAAATGATTTATAGTCTGGAACAATATTCAGAAGTTATCAAGATATCCAACCTTACATAAAGATATGAAATTGGTAAGTTTTCTTCTTTTGTCCCTTACTTTCAATAAGTACCAAATGACAAGTTTTAGTTATACCCAACTTTGGATTAATAAAAATTATGTAGATACCTACTTATATAATTTGGTATTGACATTTTAAAAACAGTCTCCTATTGGTTCTTGAAGTTTTATTTTCTTTAGTTTCTGGTTTATAAGTTGTTGTTCATAAATGGCCAGTCTTTGAATTATTGGAATATACCATAATCAAGATCACATATCCCTCTAAATCTGAAGCACTTGTGTTACAGAAATCAGAAACAACGACGGTACCACAACACCCAGACCCGAGAAAATCGTTTACCTGAATCGAAATTTTCCATATTGACACAACCATTATCGCACCTGGGACCTCAGACGTGGCGCGATACCAAAGTCTGATCCGCTCAACTCTCTACTACAGAGGTTATCTATGAATAATTATTGTTTAAAAAGTATTGTGTATGTAAATGATTTCTATTTCATAACATTGATGCAAGTACCTTTTTAGACGCGAAGAAATGAAAAACAAAAGCAATAAAACTCATTATAATCTCCCTAACAGATCTTAAAAAAAAGTAAGTTGTTATTTTTAATGTCACCTGAACACAGCATAGATTTTAGCAACGATAAACACATGCGATGCACCGTTGTCTAGTCTATTGTAATGCATATCGTGTTTATTATGCAGTCCACTTGTTTCATTATTCATATCTCGTGACGTTGAACATTCACGAAAGTTTTAAAAGTATTAAAATGGTCTGTTCTATTTCCATTTTTTATAGAATAATCGTGTCAAAATTGCTCTGTTACGAAAAGACCCCAACAGTCTCACCAAGCTTTAAAATTTAATATCACTGACATACATTTACGTACAACAAATAAAAAAAAATCACAATGACAGCTGATTTGAAATTCGAATTTCTTTACTGAAGAAAAGTTCAAAGAAGACCATTTTGTTACAGACTGGAAAATAGGTACAAAACTGCGAAATATAATAAAAACTGTGTTTATTTTAAAACGGTAGGAAAATTTCAAAGATAAAGTTTTGTTTACTAACCTCTCCGTATCTCCAAAGACAGAAGTGTAGGAATATAAAAAATCACCATCACACCAATATCACGGCAATTCATGACAAACTTACACCTCAACGAAACAATAATAGCGCATAAACAATTTTCGATTAGTATCGGAAGCACCGGCGGCACAGTATTGACCCGATCCTTTATGAAACCATGGGGAAAATATGCATTTTTTATCAACTTTTATCGATTCTAATCGCGACAAGGCTCCGGTTGGAACGAGCTGCGTAACATACGCCCTGGGAAACTGGTTCCTTTATGTAACAAATATCACTCACGAGCACCTTTGTAATTTCATTAATAACTCCTAAAAATCGATCCCACAACACGGTTCACGACAATTCTAACAGAATACTGCGGCGGCGTGTAAATTCATTATTTTGCTATCTAAAACGATCATTTCACGGCACAAGGTGGATAAATTCTAACGTAACACACTTCCAGAATTACGATTTAGCGGTTAGATAAGTATTATGTGGACGCATAGCGATTTTCCATGTCATATTCATGATACAATGGTTGCAAACAATGTTGTCGGCTGTTCGAACACGACTCTCGCAACGCACGCTCGCGATGACACTAAAACCCTTCATAGATGTCGCGTTACTCGCGGCGCCATTATGGAAAATGGCGTCGACACGATCCGTCAAAACACCACAAATAGTTTTAGAACTTATTCGATTACGATAAAGTTCATTTTGGTATACTAGTAACTGTTTTTGCTCCACTATTCGATCGTATAAGCCGGCCGAATTGAAAAGACACAAGTGCACACAACTTTGATTTGGTGAAATGTACGTTTTGTTGGTCTGTCTTATAAAAGGGATCTTTTTGTCTCTTTTTCTTGTATGCGATTTGGAACAAATATAATACATTTTATTCTACGCTTGCGCGAATGTCTTCCAATGTCTGCTAATTTGCCAATAGACACTCGACTTTAAACTGAGAACAGTAAAGTATTACTTTTGATTGAAATAGGTGGCAGATAATTATTTTTGTTGTTTGGTGACCAATAGTAAAACCAAAACTACTTATAGAACAAAGATTATGAGGGTCCCAAATCGTAACTGGTATAATAAGCACTTAAAGCCTACACATTTATTTTATTTACCTGTAGGATACCTCAGTAAAAATATATATGTACCTAGAATTGTTTCTTAATACTCTATTTCGGTAGGTAGGTAGGTAATATAATTTTTTGCCTATTTGTCCAACTGGGTGTATGATCTTTGACAATGTTTTTATATTAAAAAAAAAAGTAATCGCAACAGAAATACAAATTATGCCTATAAAAATAGAACACAAGATTTTTTTTTATTTTCTTCCTGCCATTGTCTACAAAAAAAAATTTGGTGATTTGTATCCGAAAATAACTTCTATTGTTATTTTATCCCGGAATAGGTAATATGAACGAAATCGCGCAACGAAAACTAGTAAACTAAGAAATCAATATTTTCCCACCATTTTCCCCCTTATATTAAAATGTTTGAACATGTTTGAACAATTATCCAACACGGTGTAATGATTACAGTTTATTTGCTATCTCAGAGAGAAAGTAAAATTCAAAAAGAATCACAAAGTTAGCCCTCAGGCGACGAGTGCAATGTAAAATTAATTTACAAAGGAACGTTCTTAGGGTTATGCGTTTGAGATGGTAAAACGGAATCTCTACAAAAGAAATCTTTTAAGGACCACTTTTTTTTCTTTGTTTGCTATGGTGGTTATGATGACTAGTGTTGCCAGGTGTCCCGATTTGCGTGGGACGTCCCGATTTTCAGGGGTCTGAGGATGAGTCCTGATCTGTACCTGATTATTAAAAAATACAACAGTTTCAACATGAAAATACTTTCACTAGTAGTTAAAAACGCAACAAATTAAACCCAGACTTAAAAACCCTTTGTTTTTTTTTACCGTCCCGATCTGCAACCCTAATTCCGATTTTTGGACCTCAAAGCGCGTAAGGTCCTGGGTTCGATTCCCGGTCAGGTCAATTTGAAAACGAACTTTTCTAAATTGACTTGGGTCTGGGTGTGCTGGGATGACGCCTCCAGTTAGTATCCGTCGTCTGGTACTCATAGTACAAAGGAAAAAACCTTAGTTTGAGACTAGGTGATTGGTGTGATTGTCTGGCGCATTTATTTATTTATTTTATATACTGATTAAAATCAAAACGGACCTGGCAACACTAGTTATGGCTGAGTTTCCCACAGCATCACCCTAAAAGCAATGAGGTCCAAGCGGGAGTGTTAGATTGTAGTCCTGCCCTTGAAGGGCAGGGAGTCAAATCAGTCCACCAGTGTATTACCCGCATTAAAAAGGCTCTATTTGGCTTCTAGGTTATATTTGGGTTCTAGTCTCTATTTGTGTCCTAGGCTGTATTTGATACATCAATCCATCCATAGATACAAAGAGAAGCCAATAAACCTTGATGTACGAACACGACTCGCTCTTCACCTTTTTTTACTTTTTAAGTCTGATGTGTTGATCTCTTTGTGAAATTCTAAGGCATCGTGAACTTTAATGCCTTTGCGTTGTTTTGAAGTGAGTAGGTATTGTTCGGATTTTTATTTTTTTTAATCTGAAAAACGCGATCGTTGAGATCAAAGAAAAGTTACTTAAACAATTCTTAATCATTTAATTGTAAAGCATAAATTGAGATGTTGACCGCGTCTTCGCACACATAATTTCGGCGTTGTATTATCCTATTCGTTAACTTAGTGTGTCATTTCTTGACCAGCAAAACTACATTTAAATCCGTTCAGTAGTTTTTACATAAATCAGTAACAAACAGACATCCAGACATGCATACATTCATACAAACGTTCGCGTTTATAACATTACTAGCGGTCGCCCGCGACTTCGTACATGTTGAGATACAAACTTTCATCCCCTATTTTATCCCCTTGGAGGTAGAATTGTTCAAAATCCTTTTTTAGCGGATGCCTACGTCATTATCTACCTGCATGCCAAGTTTAAGCCCGATCCGTCCAGTGGTTTGGGTTGTGCGTTGATAGATCACTATGTCAGTCAGTCAGTCACCTTTGAGTTTTTTTTTTATATTACACTTCAAGATTGACCTCATCCCACCTGATGTTAAGTGGTAATGAGGCCCTAGCTTAAGGGCGACAAGTACAGTATAATATATCTGTTACTGGACTTGTCGCCCTTACCTTGAAGGCTTGACCCCTCCTACTAATGTAGCACCCTCCAGGAGCTCTGGAAAATTTACTCACACGCAGGAACACAACAACACAGAAGTGATTGCTATTTGGCTGCGGTCTTCTGCAAGGTGGAGGTGTCTGAGGTGTTTCACCAGTCGGGCTGCTCCAGTTCAAGCGATAAATCGCTATGCCCTACCTCTCTTAATTTAGACTATTTCGATGAAATAATTAACAGGATTAATGGAAAACTGTAAATAAAACCTGTTTTATACAATCACAACACTGGCAAGATGATTGTTCTTTCTAGGTTTAAGTTTGAACTTTTATATTGTCTTTTTTGTTTACAACACTCTGTCATTCTCTTCCAATAACTCTGTGTGTTACTCTCTAGAAAAACCCGTCACATAATACTCCTAAAATGTGAATCATATTGTTAAATTAATACTGTTTTTGTTATTAAAATATTGAATTGCTCGCAAATGCATAACATTTGCTCCAAGGTGACGTTAGTACGATCGAAAGCATAAGTTATGATATCACACTGCAATTAAATAAATATTGAAAAACATCACATAGGTACATTTCTCTGATTCTGTGGTAAGCAGCTAAAGCACTTGTGTTACAGATATCAGAAACAAAGACAATATAATAATTAAGAGAGGTAGGGCATAGCGATTTATCACTCGAAGTGGAGCAGCCCGACTGTTGAAATACGTCCACTTTACAGAAGACCGCAGCCAAATAACAATTACTCCGGTGTTGTTGTGTTCCTGTGTGTGAGTAAGGTTTCCAGAGCTCCTGGGGTATGCTATTTTAGTAGCAGGGGTCAAGCCTTCAAGGTTAAGGCGACAAGTCCAATATTTCACCAGTCGGGCTGCACCAGTTCTAGCGATAAATCGCTATGCCCTACCTCTCTTTTTTCGGTTTGCGAGGTCTTATGTATAATTTTAAAGAAGTGTTGTTTGTTTTATAAATATATAAATAATAATTGTTAACCTTGACGTGCCGTTGCAGTACAATCGATTCTGAGAAAAAAATATATAGTCAAACTTTAACTGTCTCGGGAATCTTCATAAAATAAAAAAGCTTCGTAAAAAAGCTCGATATTAGTTCTTATGCGGACGACATAAGGGCGGTGCAAAGACCAACGGGTGTAGTCTGCCGTGCTTCTGTCTGTCTGTACCTTACCTTAAAACTAGTGTTGCCAGGTCAGTTTTGTTTTATTATTATTAATTTATTATATTAAACAAACAAACAACAATTCTTTAAAATTATACATAAGGCCTCGCAAACCACTCTTGAGTGTTTGTCTGCGTGTGCGAATCTCACGTTGTACAAAACAAGAACATTAAATCGGTACCCGAGGTCCGAGGGTTAGTGTTAGGGTTGTAGATCGGGACAGTAAAAAACATGGAGTTTTTAAGTCTGGGTTTAATTTGTTGCGTTTTAAACTACTAGTGCAATATATTTTATGAATAAACTGATGAACTTTTTAATAATTGCGACATTTAGCGTCCTGATTGGGTACAAAATAGGGACACTTCCCCATACCCCTGAAAATCGGGACACGCAAATCGGGACAACGCTACTTAGAACCTCTATAGGTATAAAAACGGTATTCGAATTGTTTTTTTGAGAAAAAATATGAAAATTGTAGGAGCGCCGCAGCGGTTGGCGTAAGAAGCTATTGAAATTTCTATAAAAACAATAAAAAACTCTTCAAAAAAATAAAAATCACCACTTGCGTAAAACCGGAAAACTATCCGAATAGGTAGGTACCGTTTCAGTTCACACTAAAGCATCGAAGGGTGATGGTATAGTTCCATATTTTCTATTACTACTAGTGACATCTAGTTTAGAAATAAATACTAATCTGACTAAAACCTGGCACCTTAAAATGTGCTCGATCGCTACTAGATGGCGCTGTGGCTTTTATTTTCACGGCGCAACTGTTTAGTTCCATATAATTGTAGCAGATGGCGCTATTCCAAATAATTACCTAGTTAAGACCAAAATATAACATCGCAAATAATTAAAAAAAATATTTATTTATTACATCTTAATGTTAAGTTTATTGTTATATACTTCACCGTTGATATGTAATATATTTTTGATATTGGAAACTAAAATTATGTATTTCTAAAAGTAATGAAATTAATATAGTATTTCAGAATATCAATAATATTCCCCACAGAAAGTAGATGTCGCTATTCAAAAATGCTTTTATAGTGTCAACGATTTATCAATTGTTAAATTTAAATATGTACTTAGGTGATTCTAAAATGACACTATTGTTTGCACGCCTGCTTGCAGGTCAAATACAACAAGATACCACTTTGTAACATCTTCATGAATCACACTGTATTTTATGCAAATAAATAAATGTTATTCTGTTATTATTTTCCTGTACGATCTACTAATTCTTTGGCAAAACTGTTAATTAAGAAAAATAATTTATTAAATTAAATATTGCACGACATCACATACTCTTGATTAAGTAATCAAAGCTCTTGATTAAAACTAATTCTATGGTAAGTATCCACTTAACTTGTAATACAGAAACTGGAACCAAATGACTGTACCACAACACCCAGACCTGATGTTAAACGTGACGTATAGTGGTGTAACGAATATTAATTTTTAGGCATGCGAATAATTGCCGTTGATCGAATGCGAATATTACTTTTGGTGAATTTAAAAAATGCGAAAAAAAATCAGATTGCAAATTAATAATATTGCTTTTATTATACTTATTAATTATAAATAAAATTAAGTCCATGTAAATTAGAAGGCTTAAGATTTTGTTATAAATATTATAAAAAAAATGTATTTCCTTGTTTAATTTACATTTTTGTAATTGACATCTTATATATTTTTGGAATCTTATCTATTTTTTTAAAAATATGCGAATATTTTGCGAATACGAATCCAAATGTCAAGAAATATGCGAATATTCGCGAATTTCCGATTATTCGTTATGTCACTAGTGACGTATTCCGGCGTAGCGTGTAGATCCAAGGCATTATTGGTGTGCTCCTATTCATAATTTATAAAACATACAAAAAATACTTTATTGAATTGAGTCTACTATAACTTATCTACAGAAACTTAAAATAGGACTCTTCACTAATCTTCGATCTAACTAAAAATAAAAATATACAACGTCTTGGCGGGGGCACTACCGTGCCCCCAGATTTTTTAAACTTTTCGGCTGTAGGTAATGCAAAATAAATACATTCTAACCTATCCTAAAACGCACATCAAAATACAAAATGCACTTCAAAATGTTGCTAAGACAGTTAGTTATATCGCACACAGAAACAGAAATTGGTTAACTGGCATATTCCCAGCTAGTGTGCCCAAAAAGTTAAATTTTTCGCATGAGACGACAAAATTTCAATACTCTTGATTGGCTGATATGATAGCGCCATGCTTGTATTTTTAACCAATCAGCAGCTGACGCATCGATTTTGACATTTCGCACATGAAAACATAAATATTTAGAGTAAAAGCGATTTGAAAGATCAAATAATCGTAGCACCAAAACTACTGAGGTTACGTAAATAATGGAAAAGAAAAATGTTACTAAGGTGTAAGGGACCTACGTGCTTTAATTGGCTACTTGACAGTTTTAGAAAAAGTATTGTAAATTAATGTGCGTCCGTTCATTTTATATCCCAAGCAATTCGATTTATCTGAAAAAAATGTAAATAACCCGAGAAAAATAAGATTTTGTGTAACAAATCTTATTTTTCATTTAAAAAGCGCGCGAAAACGCCAAGTCACGTCACTGTCGCAATTATGACGTCAACGTTCTAGAGATCGAACAGATACGCATAGGAACGGCGTAATTTAGATAAACGGAAATTGTTTCAATAAATTCTAAATACGGTTAGAGACACAATAATTTAATTTAATCAGTAAAATAATAATTGTTTCGCCACATTAAAATAAATAATTTTGGCCGACAGCTGTCATTTCCGAATTGCAATGGTGGTTTCCGTTTCGGTTCTTTTGTTCCACAGATAAAAAAGTAAAATTTATTTTGCAAAAATAAAATACTAACTATGCTTTTAATTAAAAAATAAAAATGTGAAATTATTACTTATCTAATAAGCTAACATATGTAATACTTTTCATATTTTATTGTTAACACTGTCAAGTAGCCAATTGTTGAAATAATGAAAAAAGTTTTTGTGAAACGAGTTTTTGAACTCTTAAATAGCTTTTACTCTAAATAGCTTATTTTGAGTTATAATTACGACTGTAGGTATATGCTTTCATGTGCAATTTGTTATTTTTTCTTTCCCTCACCTTTTCTCTTTTTTATGTTCGCTTCCGTTCTTTCTTTTTTGCCACCGCGCCGCTCAGCCTAAGGTTCCACCAGAATACCAGTGCTGCTGCAGCATTGGATCCAATGATGTACCAGCTCATGCTGAGGCTGGAACATTAGTTTAGCTGCGGCACGCAGTCACTAGGTTTTTTTTCTCTTTTTTTGTTAAATTACTTTTACTGTAGGTACCTATTATTTGTTCGAGTCACTTTTTTTTCTGTGTACTGTAAATAAATAAATAAATATTGGACAACATCACATACATTGCTCTGATTCTGTGGTAAGTAGTTAAAGCACTTGTGTAACAGAAATCAGAAACAACGACGGTACCACAACACCCAGACTCGAGACAATGTAGAAAAGTTCGTTTCTCATATTGACCCGACCGGAGATCATACTCGGAACCTCAGAGATGGATTTTTTATTAGCAAACACAATCATATTCTTTTTAGAAGTAGACCCTCCAGAGCACACTCCTTGTCTTTGTACCGCCCTTATTGCGGGAGCATAAGGACTAATATAAAACTGCATGTGTTTAACTTGAAGTGCTGTTGTACCGATTTGATGTGCAGAATAAAATTTACTATTTTATTGAAAACTTAAATTTAAAAATACTGGTACCGTCAGCCTATATAAAAAAAAAATGCGCCAGACAATCACACCAATCACCTGGTCTCAAACTAAGGTTTTCCTTGTATTATGAGTACCAGACGACGGATACTAACTGGGGGCGTCATCCCAGCACACCCAGACCCAAGTCAATTCAGAAAAGTTCGTTTTTCCAAATTGACCTGACAAGGAATCGAACCGGGACCTTACGCGCTTTGGGCGCCTACCTTAGCCACTGCGCCACCGAGGTCGTCTATAAGGCCTATATATTAACCGACATAAAAAAGGAGGAGTTATGTTCGACTATATTTATGATTTTTAGTAGAGATGAAACGGATAGTTGTTTTGCCGGATACCGGATACCGAATATGCGGCCAACCTTAAGGCCGGATAGCCGAATATCCGGCCGCCGAATATCCAGCCGCCGAATATCCGGCCGCCGAATATCCGGCCGAACATAGTCGCGTGGCGACTCGTTTCGTTACACGAGTGAATCAGTAACTAAGCGATCGGGTGGACTCGGCTAAATTCGTGCCCTTTCGTTTATGAGTGACATTAGTTGAATGAATGAATCTTTGTTGTTGTCTTGCAACTACGATCTTAGGAGGTTATGAAAAAACGTGTTTGAGTTTTGTGGTAATAATTGTGGTATTAATAGTGTTTTGTTTTCTATCAATCTAAAGTTAGTAACCGAAGAAAAATGTCTTCGATAAAAAAAGATCACCTTTATGGAAATATTTAGATATAAAAAGTGACAAGATCATGATTATTTACGTTAAATAAAGTTCCTTCAGTCTTTATGTCGTATTTATTTGAAATTCGGTATTCGGCCGTATACTGAACTACTATCCGGTATCCGGCCAGATACTGTAAATAGGCCGGATAGGCCGGATACCGGATAGTTACCGGATATCCGTTTCATCTCTAATTTTTAGAGTTCCGTAATCAAATGGCGAAAAACGGAAACCTTATGGATTCGTCATGTCTGTCTGTCTGTCTGTCTATATGTTACAGTTACTTTCCGAAACTATAAGATATATAAAATATATATTATTTTTCCTCCAGCCTAGTGTGAGAACCAGCAAAAATTTAACATGTATTATAATTATCGAAATGAATAAATAAAATATTAAAACTCGGAATATCAATGCATTATATGAACCGAATTAAGATCATTTTCTGCCCTGCTAAAACCTGTTAATCTGGCAATACGCCGGCTCCGCGTAATCTTCCGCTTTCGCCTTACTATTACAATAAGGTCCATCAGAAAACATATTGGCATAGTCTTTCTCTTTCTGTTCTTTTTGCTTCTTCAAACTCTTCGCGTCCGCTGCCAAATTTGCGTAAGTTTCCAATGAAACGGTCGCATATTCAGATGAATCAGAAACATTTACGTATTTATCGCCGCGCAAATCTATTTTCTTTGTTTCTATTTCCGCGTAGCAGACATCACCAGGAGATTGGTTTCTTTGATATTTGGGCTTCACTTGACTGTAGAGAGTGTTCGGGTCGAGTTTTTCTCCTGGTGAAAGATAAAATACAAGAATTTAAATAAAAAAAAACCTTTAAAATTCAGTTTCTTCATGATTGACCTCATACGTCCTGATGTTAAGTGGCAATAAGGTCCTAGCTTAAGGGCGACAAGTACAGCATAATAATAGCTGTTACTGGACTTGACCCTTACCTTAAAGGCTTGACCCCTGCTAATAATGTAGTACCCCCCAGGAGCTCTATAAACCTTACTCACACGCAGGAACACAACAACACAGAAGTGATTATTATTTGGCTGCGGTCTTCTGTAAGGTGGAGGTGTTTCACGCCCGACTCGTGAAACACCTCCACCTTGCTCCAGTTCGAGCGATAAATCGCTATGCCCTACCTCTCTTAATATCAATGACACATTATACGCGAATGCTCATCAGGAAGGAAGGTAGTAGGTAATATAATACCGCCAGTTTTGGGCTGTAACATCTACCTTTTCGCAATGGCTTCGAGTACAAATCCTCCAGGCTTGGCACGAAGGGCTGAGCGTAGGTTTCCGTGTCAGGCTTGAAGACAGCATACGGGGATTCCTGGCAGTCGAGAGGGGACAGGTAGGTTTCTTCCAGCTTTGCTGTAGGGAAGGACGGCGGCGATCTGATACTCTCTTCCGGCAAATTCTCATAATTCAAATTGGTTACCTACAACAAATGAATGGTTAAAATCTTGGACAAGTACTTTCGTTGGGGAGCCACCAAAAAGATGTTTTTTTGTTAATTAATACCCTAAGAGGATTTTTTTGTTCATTAATCCTCTAAGGGGATAGTAATGAATCCCCTAAGAGGTAACATTGGGTTCTTTGAAAGAAATTCAGTATAAAAGCTACACTGAACGACGACATATTGTTTGTATGTTTCATATTTGTAAATTTTGAAAAGAGTACCTAACTATCGAGTTTCTTGCCGGCTCTTCTCGATAGCATCAACATTCCGAACACGGCGGTAGTTTAACATAATCTGACAATTGTTAAATGCTTTTGTAAAAGTTAACATGTATATAAACATATCATTTTCTAAATAAATGATAATACATAATATTAGTTTTTTAGTTGCTTCTTAATTTATACACACCTTTAGTTCTATGGATTTCTTGTTCGCCTTATAAATGAACAAGAATAAAATCACGATAACTACTACTCCTACACCCACACCGCCGTATGTTACGGCGTCATTTAAATGTGTTGGGGATGAGGGGTTGCCAGCATCTGTCAAAAAAAAACAATGAACAACATAACATACATTGCTCTGATTCTGTGGTATTGTGTTAGAGAAACCAGAAACAATAACGGTACCACAACACATAGACCCGAGACAATATAGAAAAGTTCGTTTCCCATATTGACTAGACCGGGAATCGAACCCGTGACCTCAGAGATGACGAGACACCAAAATCGGGCCCGCTCGCCTCTCGGCTACGGAGGTCGTCATAAATGGTCGACCGCACGATATATTGATTTTAGGGTTCCTTACCCAAAGGGTAAAAACGGGATCCTATCACTAAGACTTCACTGTCTGTCTGTCCGTCCGTCTGTTTGTCACCAGGCTGTATCTCTAGAAGTATCATAGTTACAAGTGAAGCTAATATAATAAATAAAAAATTTAAAAGACCCCCGAAGAAAGAAGGTGAAAAAACCCTTTTATTTGATACCTATAATGAGGGAATTGTGACAAAAAAAAATCAGGAAATCAATCATTTCCTGGCGGCGGCCATCTAAGATTTGAAATTTGTTATTATGAATGTATTCTGCGGGTTAAGCTCTTTTATATGATACCCATATTGTGGGAGTTGTGTTAAAACATGCAATCCATAATTTTGTGACGGCGGCCATCTTGGATCGATTTTTATCAAACATAGCTAAGAACACTCCCGACTTATTCATCTTTCAAACCAAAAAATCAAAATTGGTTCATTATATAGATACATACACACACCGACACGTCAAACAAAGTATTTTATGTCTTTCTCCTAGTTCTAAAGTACCTCTTTACCAATTTTCAGCAAAATCTGTTCAGCCGTTCTTGAGTTATAAATCACTATTTGAAATCTAGAAATCTTTTTTAAATAGAGATGGCATAGTACTTATAGCTTTTTATACTAATGTAGATTTTTTACAAGTTTTTAATAGTGTTACAGCCGTGCGAACTTTAAATATTATATAGAAACAGAAATAATCACATCCCCTTGCGGTGCGGGATTGAACCCACGGCCTTCACGTGTCGCGCGTGCTGCTCTTCCAATACGTCCGTATATATGTTCTTACGGTAGATGGCACTTACCGGAGGGAAAGAAGTGTGAAAAAAAATGAAAATTCATAGCCTACGATAACTTGCGGTTAGCTCAGTTGGAAGAGCAGCACGCGCGATACGTGAAGGTCGTGGGTTCGAGCCCTGCAACGCAAGGGGAGATGTAATTTTTATGATCCTTTAAACGTAAAGGTTGTCTCGAAAGATATTGCTTTCTGGCAATAAGACATAAGAAGAAATGTATATTTAAACTTGATTAAAACCAATTGGCTACTTGACAGTTTTTGAAAAAGTATTGTAAAATGTGCGCCCGTTCATTTTATATCCCAAGCAATTCGATTTATCTGGAAATAATCTAAATAACCAGAGAAAAATAAGATTTTGTGTAACACATTTAAAAAGCGCGCGAAAACGCCTAGTCGCGTCTCTGTTGCAATTATGACGTCAACGTCCTAGACAACGAACCGATACGCATAAGAACGACTTAATTAAGATAAACGGAAAATGTTTCAATAAATTCTTTATACGATTAGAGACATAATAATTCAATTTAATCGGTAAAATAATCATTGTTTCGCCACATTAAAATAAATAATTTTCGCCGACAGCTGTCATTTCCGAATTGCAATGGTGGTTTCCGTTTCGGTTCTTTTGTTCCACAGATTAAAAAACTAAAATTTATTTTGCAAAAATAAAATACTAACTATGCTTTTAATTAAAAAGTAAAAATGTAAAATGATTACTTAACTAATAAGCTAACATATCTAACACTTTTCATATTTTATTGTTAACACTGTCAAGTAGCCAATTATGTAAATTTTTCTGTATAATAAAGTGTATCTATCTATCTAAACTTCATAAGAGTAATGAATTTTCAGATATTAATGGTAACTTGTGGTGTATGGAACTTTTTGACATTTTTAACTGTTTTATTTTTTTTATTTTTTATAATGCACTCCATGATTGACCTCATCCCACCTGATGTTAAGTGGTAATGAGTTCCTAGCTTAAGGGCGAAAAGTATAGCATAGTAAAACTGTTCAGATGTATTTGGTCACTTTGTCTGCTCCGATATGTCTGACGGCGACTGTACATAATCATCTTTTGAATTAGGAAAATTAAGGATTTTATGTATTTAAATTACTGTGGTAATCAAAATTTATGCGATGAGTACGTTAGAACAAAACAAAGGAGCTAGAAACAATGACGTCTCTACAAGTTTTTGGCTTTAAAATCCAACCGGATATTTTTGCCTTATATTCGGCTATTCGGTCAGGGGGCTCGCCGAATATCCGGTATTCGGTATACAGCCGAATATACTATTCGTTGCAAGTCAAGTGAATGCACGTGGACATAATTTGCTTCAGACCTGATTGCGCCTTGAAACGATTGTACACGTCAAAGTAACACTTACAATGCGATATTAGTCCTTATGCGAAAGACATAAGGTAAAAAGTCCAAAGTGTATAGTATGAGGTGCTTTTGTCTATACTTACTTGGTGGTGGGGGTATGTTGATCGAATTGAGTGGTGTGTTAGTCGACCCTCTATCTGTAAATATTATGTGAAAATGTAATATTATGAAAACGAAAGTTTGTATGTATGTATGTGTCGCAAGCATTTTGAGTAAATCCGCCGTTTACATACGGCGTCGTCAGTTTGAAACGCTCGCTGTTATGTAATATGCCGAATGCAAAATCAGGCAAAATGACAACAGTTGGTTGTAGTTTTGGGGTGACCATGAATAAAACACTGTTTGGACAAATTAAGACTTTTCTTTCAGGTTTTGGTTCCCTTTAGATACTTCATTAAAATATCCAAGTAACAAAAATTACTTTTATTCAACATCAATTACTTCACCTAAGTTTAATTGAAGTAATTAACGATTTCATTGGTTAGGTTAGGTAAGTGTGCCGACCTACGACATGACCTACAAGTCGACACAAATACAGCGTCAGCAGAATTGGCGTAGTAAACAACGCTCCATACGCAATGCATGACATCGATATCCTACATCGCGATATCAGAGTTTTCGTCGCCACTAAGTATATATACAACAAACCAAGAATAGTAGTTGGGCCTTGGTCCCCGAGCAGATAACACCTAGCTCGGCGGAAGTACTTCCACTTTTAGTAAAGAACATACGTTCCTTACAGTTAGGTTAGTGACTCCATCGCACAACGGGTCGCGCGGTCTTATCGCACCGTTGGTTTTGCCGCCGCGTGTGTGATAGCTAGTACGCTGCCCTGTGAATTGGAAGCCCAGGCTCTGGCAGCGGCCTACCATTGGCAGGCCGTTAAGAAGGCCTCCGGGGAGCATTTCTACCCGGAGGACCTGACGCGCGTTCGGCGGGAGGCCTGGGACGACATGGTCCGGCCTGGTCCCATAGCCTGCAGGAGTGTCCAGCAGGTAGGTGGACTTTGGATGCGCTCGGCCCAGTCATTCTTCGCTGGCTCGAGCGCAAATCGGGATTCTTGTCCTATCGTGCTGTCCGGCCACGGCTGTTTTGGGCAGTTCCTGCACCGTATTGGTCGAGAGCAGTCTCCGTCGTGCCCCAACTGTAGCGAGGCGGCTGACACGGCGGGGCACACGTTGCTGGTGTGCCCTAGATGGGACGCGCAGCGCGCAGCAATGGCTGCGCTAGTGGGACCAAATCTCTCACTCCCGAGCATAGTAGAAGCTATGCTCGGGAGTGAGATGGGATGGAGTGGGGTAGCATCCTTCTGCGAAGACGTCATGTCGCAGAGAGGGAGCGGGAAGACGATCCTTCCGCTCCTGCCTGCCGCAGAAGAAGGCGGATCAGGGCGCGGCGACAATATGACCGCGCCCAGCTATCGCGTGGGGATCGGCCGGCTGATGGTGTGGACCGGGCATCCCCAGTCTCCCCCCGAACACTGTGGGGGGAGTAGACGGAGCCGCGTGAGCGGCAATTCCGCCGGTGTTGTTGTGGAAGTGTAATGCTGAGCCGAATTCCCGCAACACCGCCACTAGGGCGATGGAGGTCCGACCGGGGGGTTTTAGTGGGTAGTCCTGCCCTTTCAAGGGTAGGGAGTCCCACACACGCAGTCACCCTCCCTCAGGGTGACGGTACGGTGCATCAACGCATTACTCCCGTAACCAAAAAAAAATAAGGTTAGGTTAGTGACTAAACGCCACGACTAACTCATTTATAAAAATATTATATTCAGTAAAAAATTAAACAGTAGAAGAGTCATTTACTAGGGATTTCATATATATTTGAAACATTCCTTATTTTTAACACTATTTAACTGACAGTTCGTTAGTGTTATTAAATTTCAATAATAAGATACCTGTGTACTATTGTATTGTTAAGGTTTGGAAATAAACTTTTATTATTATTATTTATTATTATTATAATACTGTCCTTTGCAAACCTAATGTTATGTTCACCCTAGCTTTGTCAAGCTATACTTCAATTTGCCGCGGCATTATACATAATGACATTTTGTCTTCGGCATTTTACAAACCAGCATTCGTTTTTAAACTGACGACGCCGTATGTAAACGGCGGATTTACTCAATATGCCTGCGACATATACGGCTGGATGAATGTTTGTTACTCTTTCACTCAAAAACTACTGGATTGATTTTAATGAAACTGTACATAGTACATTCGTTGCAGAAATGTTTGAAAACCACGTTATCGAAGACTCCTTAATTATACGCCGATAAGTATATTGTTCTAAACATATTCGGCACAGGGCAACGTAGGCTAACGGGTTGATACAGCAGAAAAAAATCATCGCCTGCTATAACTTGCGGTTAGCTCAGTTGGAAGAGCAGCACGCGCGATACGTGAAGGTCGTGGGTTCGATTCCCGCACCGCAAGGGGAAATAAAACTTTTCTGTTTCTTTACAATTATTTAAAGTTCGCTAGTGGGGCGTGAAATACTTTAAAAATAAAAATAAATAGATGTTGTCCAATATTTATTTATTTATTATATTTATGTATTGACCGCGTTATGTTACTGAGGGTATATATACAAAAACGAAACGAACAAACGAAAGGATTAGTTTCTGAATATTAATCAAAAGTTTGCGAATTAACTACTGACGACCTCGGTGGCGCAGTGGCTAAGGTAGGCGGCCAAAACGCGAAAGGTCCAGGGTTCGATTCCCGGTCAGGTCAATTTTGATTACGAACTTTTCTAAATTGACTTGGGTCTGGGTGTGCTGGGATGACGCCCCCAGTTAGTATCCGTCATCTGGTACTCATAATACAAGGAAAACCTTAGTTTGAGACCAGGTGATTGGTGTGATTGTCTGGCGCATTTATTATTTTTTTTTTAAAACGTGATTTTTGATTTGCATAAATTATATTTAGCTTTTTGAAAAAGCTCAATTCAAATTCAAATATTTCTTTATTCAAGTAGTTTACATATAACACTTCTACTTCCGGTTCGGAACCTATATCTACCGAGAAGACACCGGTAAGAAACTCAGCAGATCAGTTACAGTAGTAGTATTTAACTTATAGCTATGTGTAAACCACTTTGGACCAAGTCATATAGTTTTGTTTAAGCATTAATGAATATAACATTAAGTATTTACTTTCGAGAGGTAAGCTGGAGCAGACCAGTCTCCAAAGGTGGCGCCTGTTCACAAGCATGACGTATGTGCCAGCCATCGCTTCACTCAACCATAATGGAGGGAATGCTTACCTCTCGAAAGTAAAAACTTACTTGAGTACTTATTTGTTTCATCACTCATCAAAACCAAAACTATATGACTTGATCAAAAGTGAGCTACACATAGCAATAAGTTAGATACTGATACTGTAAATGATCTGCTGAGTTTCTTACCGGTGTCTTCTCGGTAGATATAGGTTCCGAACCGGAAGTAGAATCACTTTGCATTGTATTCAATGACGATTCAAAAGTGTTATATGTAATCTACTTGAATAAAGAAATATTTGAACGACGATAACGGGTAATTTGCTTTCAAAGTGAATTGGTTGCTGGTATATTTATATTATTTTAATAAGTTTTGTTTAGTTTTCTCAATTAATGTCAGAATAAGGCTACACAGACGCATGTAGGTCAAAATGTATAAAAATTATGTATTTGAATACAGGCCCGGCGTTAGGGTGGCGCGCGGTTGGGCAACAGCCCAGGGGGGCGCTCGGACTTGAACGGGCACTAGAAAGATACCCCGAGGTACCCAGATGTATTCCCCTAAATCGATGTATTGGTATACGCTTTTATAGGAGGGCTGGCGAAAATTCGTCCAGGGCGCCAGTAATGCTAGAACCGGCACTGTTTGAATATTACACATGAAGTCCTACAGTTATTTTAGTTTAAATGGTTTTTTTTATATTGCACTTCAAGATTGACCTCATCTCACCTGATGTTAAGTGGTAATGAGGTCCTAGCTCTTAAGCACCCTTAGGTGACAAGTACATCATAATAAATATGTTACTGGACTTGTCGCCCTTACCTAGAAGGCTTGACCCCTGCTACTAATGTAGCACCCCCCAGGAGCTCTGGAAACCTTACTCACACGCAGGAACACAACAACACAGAAGTGATTGTTATTTGGCTGTGGTCTTCTGTAAGGTGGAGGTATTTCACCAGTCGGGCTGATCCAGTTCGAGAGATAAATCGCTATGCCCTACCTATCTTAAAAAATATGATATTTTATTTCATTATATACTTTTTTTTTGTTTTTTTTTACAACTGACAAACTAACTGTATGTCTTGGTGCAAAATTAGTAATAGTTTTAGCTTTTTATTTGTAAAAAACTACTGAGCTTCTTGCCGGTATCTTCTCGGTAGTTATAGGTTCCGAACCGGAGGTAGCTTCATTTGCATTGTATAGAGACGATTAATTTAGTATTACTCATGTAATCTATATGAATAAAATAATTGATTGATATAAGAATTGATATTTTTGGGAGGAGACTTTCTGAGCATACGAATAAAAACTCTTACCTTTACTTTTAACGTAACTTAGGATCACTTGGTTGTCGAAAGCAGTTGTCTTAAATTCCTTGCTAGTAACTAAACATCGGAATGAAATGTCCTTGGTGAAATTCATCGTGTACTTCGCCTCATAAAATGTGTTATTCGCTCGACTTCTTCCATGAAGTGTTATATTTTCGCCAACTGAAAACAAATACGTTTTAATAAAGATTGATTCACCAAAACAAACCATTAATGCCAGGTTCCAATATATTATGATTCGTAGTGTTGCCGCTCGATAGGCCACTATCGATAGTCTATCCATAGACTATCGGTTGTTGGGCAAAAGCAATTGTATCGATAAATATTAGTAACAGAAAAATTGTATCTCCCCTTGCGGTGCGGGAATTGAACCCACGACCTTCACGTATCGCGTGTGCTGCTCTTACCAATTGAGCTAACCGCAAGTTATCGTAGGCGATGAAATTTTTCTGCTGTATCAACCGTTAGCCTCCGGTAAGTGCCCTCTGCCGAATATGTTTAGAACTACATACTTATCGGCCCGTGGTACATTCGTCGCAGAAATGTTTGAAAACCACGGAATCGAAGACACCTTCTTAATCGATTTTATTATTTTTATAGTACTAAACGCCGTACTAAACGTTTCTGTTTCTAATATTTAAAGTTCGCTAGTACGGCGTTTAGTACTATAAAAATAATAAAATCGATTAAAAGTGTCTTATTTATAACTTAACTTACATACTATGTGTTACGTACTTTATGGATGACCACTTAAACCATCCGTAACACAAACGAATCATTTTTCAAATATTGGAACAGTGCAAAAGTCAAGTAGGTACGGTACAACACGTCAAAAAACACTTGCCATTCGATTTTTGTTCTTATATAAACGTAATAAGGGCGGTGAAAAGTCCAAATTGTGTATTCAGACGCGCTGTAGTCTGTTCTATCGCAGTAACGGGACTCTAAGAGAGGTAGGGCATAGCGATTTATCGCTCGAATTGGAGCAGCCCGACTGGTGAAATACCTCCACCTTGTAGAAGACCACAGCCAAATAACAATTACTTCTGTTTTGTTGTGTTCCTGCGTGTGAGTAAGGTTTCCAGAGCTCCTGGGTTGCTCCTGCTACATTAGTAGCAGGGATCAGGCCTTCAAGGTAAGGGCGACAAGTCCAGTAACAGCTATTATTATGCTATACTTGTCGCCCTTAAGCTAGGACCTCATTTCGACTTAATATCAGGAGGGATAAATAAATATAAATAAATATAAATATTGGACAACATCACATACATTGCTCTGATTCTGTGGTAAGTAGCTAAAGCACTTGTGTTACAGAAATCAGACACAACGAAGGTATCACAACACCCAGACCCGAGACAATATGGAAAAGTTCGTTTCCCATATTGACCCGACCGGGGATCGAACCCGGAACCTCAAAGATGGCGCGGCGCCAAAGTCCGGCACGCTTGCCTCTTGGCTACGGAGGTCATCGTCGGAGGATAAGTTCAATCTTGAAGTGCATAATAAAAAAAACTACGATAATGGAAGCAGAAATCATTAAAATCATGACTTTACCGATAGTTATTGAGAATTCTCGAGACGGCTTGTCTGTGTTGCTACAATTGATGGTAACTACATCACCCATGTCCGCTTTATTAGGATATACAGACAGCCTAGACGAAATGGTTGGCTTTTCTGGAAAAAAAGAATAGAATATCCATTTATTTCACTACTGAAATATTCTTAACTAGTTAGTTTAGTGGAATACAGTGATATTTTCAAACAATCAATCAAATCTTTTTATTCATTTAGATTACATTAGATTACTAATAGTCGAAGTAGCTTATGAATAGTCTCTATTCAAAGCAAATGAAGCTACCTCCGGTTCGGAACCTATAACTACAGAGAAGATACCGACAAGAAACTTAGTAGTTTTTATATATATAAAAAGAGAGAGAGAGATAGAGCAAAGCGATTTGTCGCTCAAACTGTAGCAGCCCGACTGGTGAAATACCTCCACCTTACAGAAGACCGCAGCCAAATAACAATCACTTCGGTGTTGTTGTGTTCCTGCGTGTGAGTAAGGTTACCAGAACTCGTGGGGGATGCTTCATTAGTAGCAGGGGTCAAGCCTTCTGTCTTTTGTTACGCGGACGACACTCACGTGACTGCCCGGGGGAGAGAATTTGGTGCTGCCGCTCGTTTGGCAGAGGCTGGGGGCACTCTTGTCGCCAGGCGTTTTGCCCTCTTGGGCCTTTAGGTGGCCCTAAGTAAGACCAAGGCTATAATTTTTCCTGATATTTTGCAGATAAAATGTCTGGGTCTCATCCTGGACCATCGTTGGAAATTTGGACCGCATTTTGCGGCGTTGTCTTCTCGCCTTCTCAAGGCGGCGAGCTCCCTCGCATGGCTTCTCCTCAATGTGGGGGGTCCCAGGGCTAAATGCCGGCGACTCTATGCCGGCATTTTAGAAGCATGGCCCTATACGGCTCGCCCGTCTGGGCATACTCCCTCCATATTCGGGAGAATCAGAGACTGTTGCGGCGCCCTCAGCGTGCTATCGCCCAGCGAGTGTGCAGAGCATACCGCACTGTTGGTTTTGATGCGGCGTGCGCACTCGCTGGGACGGCGCCATGGGAATTTGAGGCTCAGGCAATGGCGAGGGCTTATCAGTGGCAGGCCCTAAGGAAGGCCTCCGGGGAGCGTTTCTACCCGGAGGACCTGTCGCGTGTGCGCCGAGAGGCGCACGAAGAGATGGTTCAGCATTGGGTGGAGTCCTTGCAAGTGGCTCCGTCGGGTCGGTGGTCCCTAGACGCGCTCGGGTCAGTCATTATTCGCTGGCTCGAGCGCAAATCAGGATTCTTATCCTATCGTTTGGTGCAGGTGCTGTCCGGCCATGGCTGTTTTGGGCAGTACCTGCACCGTATTGGTCGAGAGCAGTCTCCGTCGTGCTCCAATTGTGGCGCGGCGGAGGACACACCGGGGCACATGTTGCTGGTGTGCCCCGCATGGGATGCGCAGCGCGCAGATATGGCTGCGCTAGTGGGGCAAAATCTCTCACTCCCGAGCATAGTATAAAAGGCGGCTGAGGGCGCGGCGAAGATATGACCGCGCCCAGCTTCCGCGTGGGGACCAGCCGGCTGATGGTGTGAGGGCAACTCACCGCCGGCGGTGTTGTGGAAGTCAAGGCTTAGCCGATCTCCCACCACACGGGGCGTTTTATTTTGGGTAGTCCTGCACTTTTCAGGGCAGGGAGTCCCACACACGCCGTCACCCTCCCTCGGGTGACGGTACGGTGCATCAAGGCATTTCACCCCATCAAAAAAAAAAAGGGATCAAGCCTTCAAGGTGACAATTCCAGTAACAGCTTTATTATGCTGTACCTACTTGTCGCCCTTAAGCTAGGACCTCATTACCACTTATCATCAGGTGGGATGAGGTTAATGTTGAAATGCAATATAAAAAAGAGCATGTCATTCCTATAACATCGTACCTAACATTCAACCAAATTCCATTCAAATCTGTCCAGTAGTTTTAGCGTGAAGGAGTAACAGACATACATCTAGATATCTAGATATAAAAATATCATGACATCGTTACAAAGTCGTTTACACTATAATTGACGACCTCCGTAGCCGAGAGGCAAGCGTGCCGGACTTTGGCGTCGCGCCATCTCTGAGGTTACGGGTTCGATCCCCGGTCGGATCAATATGGGAAGCTAACTTTTGTATATTTTCTGGGGTCTGGGTGTTGTGGTACCGTTGTTGTTTCTGATTTCTGTAACACAAGTGCTTTAGCTACTTACCACAGAATCAGAGCAATGTATGTGATGTTGTTCAATATTTATTTATTATTAATTAATTAATTAATTAATGACGATTCAAAGTATGATAATGTGCTTCAATTAGAACATTAATTTATTTTAAATTAAAGCACTCTCGGTATATAAACTTTAACAGGCCTTTGCCACGCGACTAAATTTTATCGCGTTCTTAACAAACGTCAAAAGCGATTGAAGTCAGTGCGTCAGCTGCTGATTGGCTGAAAATACGAGTGCAGTGTGCTATTAGCCAATCAAGAGTATCGAAACTTTTGTCGTCTCATGCGATAAATTTGACGTATAAGACTTTCGCGTTCCATTTTAAACATATAAATTAAGTTAACTTGTCAAAACGGGTCTTCAGTGTGGAATCCAGTGATAAAAAATTTACCGCGATTTAAACGATCGGAAACAATACTGGATACTGTCAGTGTAGTGTATCGAAGTGACTTCAATAACATTATGTTATGCAAGAATGTGAGGGTGGGTGAAGATTTAAGCTCCGGAACAGACGAAGACGAGCGAGACCAGTCAGCTCGTGAGCACGGTTGGTGCAACCTAACCGAAACTTAAGCAGTAAGTATTAACTACTAAATAAAAACGGTGTCGCGTCTCGCTATATGTATTCAACAAATAAAACTCCGACATTACCTGTCCGCAAAGCGTGTAAGCCACTTAAAAGAACAAGTTGAACCACTGTAATGGTTATATATATCGAATATAACTGCATTGTTATGGTATCACGAATTCACTAGCACAATATGGCGACCAATATACTGAAGTGTTTGACAGGAAAAGTGATACTATGACTAACGAATAGAGTGGCCACGCTTTTCAGCAAATTAGAGGCGGGTAGGACACAATAAGGAATGGGACTAAAAATTCGTTGTATGAATAAATAAATAAATAAATATTGGACAACATCACATACATTGCTCTGATTCTGCGGTAAGTAGCTGAAGCACTTGTGTTACAGAAATCAGAAACAACGACGGTACCACAACACCCAGACCCGAGACAATATAGAAAAGTTCGTTTCCCATATTGACCCGACCGGGGATCGAACCCAGAACCTCAGAGATGGCGCGAAGTCAAAGTCCGGCTCGCTCGCCTCGCGGCTACGGAGGTCGTCAGGTCGTCATACGGAGGTGTAGGTCCGTCTGTTAGTTTGTTCAAAAATATAGGACATGTGTTGCCGTATTTTCCACCTAATAAAAAATAACGGCGTTACATTGTATGAATAGTCGCTTGACGTCATCAGTGGGTACATTTATTGCCTACCAGTTACGTAGCAATAGTCAATAGAAAGAAAGAAAGAAATAAAATTTTATTTGGCACAAAAAAAACATTTAACAGTAATTATATAGGTACATAGTTTTAAGTCTACAATGTGCCAAAAAGGTTATCCACTCAGCATTATGCCGTACATTTGGATAGGAGGCCCAAATGTGACGACGCTGGTTTTCAGTGGTCACCCTATATCTAAAAACTAGAGGGCGAGTAGGGCGTGGTTCTATCAACAAAATATGAGAGGAAAAATACACATGCTCTGCAATAACTTAACTAAAAATCTATAATCAATAGTAAAATATTTTTAGTCAAATAGCTTAGATTAATACTTATGAATCGTTTCTATACAAACAAATGAAGCTACCTCTGGTTCGGAACCTATAACTACCAAGAAGATACCGGCAAAAAACTCAGTAGTTTTTTTTACCATAAAAAGCTAAACTTATTCATGAATTTGCACCAAGTCATATATATGTGATCCAGTCCACTAGCCTATAAATAATTTGTCGGTATAACCAATTTCTGTATAGTTTTGTGCATTAAAGTATATCTTTCCATTATATATATATTTAAATTGCATTTTCTGATTGACAATTGATGGCGACAAGTCCAGTTATGCTGTACTTGTCGCCCTTAAGCTAGGTCCTCCTTAACACCTAACATCAGGTGGGATGAGGTCAATCTTGAAGTATAATATATAAAAAAGTAACTTATCCCACCTTATGTTAAGTGGTAAAGACGGCATAGCTTAAGGGCAACAATTACAGCATAATAAAGCAGTAGAAACCTTACTCACACGCAGGAACATAACAACACCGAACTGATTGTTATTGAGCTGCGGTCTTCTGTAAGGTGGAGGTATTTCACCAGTCGGGTTGCTCCAGTTCGAGCAATAAATCGTTATGCCTTACCACTCTCAATCTTCTATCTTATTCTCCTTATGTATTTGGACTTTAATGGTTATTTTAAACAAGTTTTCCTCATGTCCGCGTTCAGACACAAATGATGGAGTTTATATTGTGGCCTATACATTAGGTAACTATATTTACCTCGTTGCTTTGTATTTAATGTAATTTAGATAATAAGGATACGAAATTGTCCTAAACAATATTTAGCTCATAATTTTGTAATTAATGAGTTATTTATCTAATAGAGAATTAGTAATGGTATCGGAGGATCTTTGGAAAGTGATAGCCGAACAATCGTGTCATATCGTTAAATTGCATCAAACTAACTCTTCTTCCCTGCAACTTCGCTCAAGTTGTTTTGGAATAAAAGTGTCCTAAGTATTCTCTACAAGAATTAAATAAATAAATACCTATTGGACAACATCACATACATTGCTCTGATCCTGTGGTAAGTAGCTTAAGCACTTGTGTTACAGAAATCAGAAACAACGACGGTACCACAACACCCAGACTTGAGACAATACAGTAAAGTTTGTTTCCCATATCGAGCCGACCGGGGATCGAACCCGGAATCTCAGAGATGACGCGACGCCCAAGTCCGGCACGCTCGCCTCTCGGCTATGGAGGTCGTCATCAGTTACTCACTAGATAGTCACTAATTTGTCTAGCTACAAAGTTCATGAAGTAACAAAGAGTCACACAAGCAAATTTGCACTTTTATAATAGGTTACAGCAGTTACGCTTTTTTTGGGATAAAATATATCCTATGTCTTAATCTAGCATCTCATACATTTTTCTAACAAATTTTATCTTAGTCGATTAAGTAGTTTTTGCGTGAAATAGTATTGCCCCGTTTGAGATTTATTAAATCAATCTCACTTGGTACAGTCGCCGTCAGATATATCGGAGCAGACAAAGTGACCAAATACTTCTGAACAGTTAAAATGTCAAAAAGTTCCATACACAAGTTACCATTAATATCTGAACATTCATTACTTCAATAATATCTGAGCAGACGCCAATGACATCTAAACACTCATTACGTCAATATGTGTCACGCAGGTCATGTGTTTCATTTAGCTACCTGTGTAAATGAGTGTTCAGATATTATTGGTAAGTTGTGTGTATAGAAATTACTGACTAGCATCTGCTCAGATATTATTGAAGTAATGAATGTTCAGATATTAATGGTAACTTGTGGTGTATGGAACTTTTTGACATTTTAACCGTTCAGAAGTATTTGGTCACTTTGTCTGCTCCGATATATCTGACGGCGCCTGTACATGAGTAAAGGCGTTTCATTAACTCCTTCAGTCGTAGTATCGCACTAACTAAAGTGATAGAAATCTAAGTAGTGGCAAATACTTACAACTTTTTTCACCTCGGAAATAAATCACCTGGGTTATATGATATCACAGGTGATCAAAGTGGAATAGATTAGTCCACTTTGTTCACCTCGGAAATAAATCACCCAGGTGATCAAAGTGGAATAGATAAGTCCACTTTGTTCATCTCGGAAATAAATCACCCAGGTGATCAAAGTGGAATAGATAAGTCCAGTTTGTTCATCTCGGAAATAAATCACCCAGGTGATCAAAGTGGAATAGAGAAGTCCACTTTGTTCATCTCGGAAATAAATCACCCAGGTGATCAAAGTGGAATAGATTAGTTCACTTTGTTTACCTCGGAAATAAATCACCCAGGTGATCAAAGTGGAATAGATTAGTCCACTTTCTTTACCTCGGAAATAAATCACCCAGGTGATCAAAGTGGAATAGATTAGTCCACTTTGTTCACCTCGGAAATAAATCACCCAGGTGATCAAAGTGGAATAGATTAGTCCACTTTGTTTACCTCGGAAATAAATCACCCAGGTGATCAAAGTGGAATAGATTAGTCCACTTTGTTTACCTCGGAAATAAATCATTTAGGTGATATCACAGGTGATCAAAGTGGAATAGATTAGTCCACTTTGTTTACCTCGGAAATAAATCACTTAGGTGATATCACAGGTGATCAAAGTGGAATAGATTAGTTCACTGTGATCACCTCGGAAACCTCGCGACGGATTGCGACGGATCTATCAGATCTATTGTGACTCTGCACCTATTAAAGTAACTCCTTTAGCCGGGTCGAGGTTAGAAGCCAGGAGGTTTTTAGAGTTTTTATTTCCTCCGGTTGGGCTGTGTCTTCCCAAGTGGTGACCGATTCCCCTTAACCCACCATTGTTTATCGCATGGCGTGCAAAATATAAGAATACAAACTTACCTATTTGACTTTTAACCATTGTTGTAAAATTTTCTCCTAATAAGTTCACATGCACGCATTTCCATATTGAAGTTGTATTCAATACAACGTTAAATTCAACAACCGTATCGTCAGTTGGCGTCAATACTGTGCAATTTGTATCTGAAATTAGAAAAACTTGTCATTTGTTAATTCTTACATTTTTCTATCTAACGAGCTTGAAATATTTTAAAGAAACATAATATTCTCTCCCTTTTGGCGATGTGTACTTTTTGTGTACCCCCTCTTTTAAGAACCTCATATCGAGGGTTCCCTGGTCAAACCCGATAAGTGCCAAAAACATACTTCTGAGATAATCGATGTTAAAGGTTTGTAAACAGTTAAAGTGCATTTTAATAAGTAAATGTCCACAATTTTGAGTTTTATTAGTAATGCTATTTCATAAAGATTTAGTTTTCATATTTATTTTACTTCTAATGCTTACAGTTTTGCTGAAAAAAATTTTTTTTTGGTAAAGGGTGCCGACTTATTGGGTTTCACCTGAGAGAAAAAAACGATTTAATCACTTAAGTTTTTATTAATTCCAGGCAAAAAACAATTGTAATTATGTTTGCATTAGGTTATTAATTACTTTTATACTCTTTTTATATACTTATTCTTTGTTTTAATTTTGAAGATAATTTTCATTTAATGTTCTATCCAGCTATGATTTTCTTTGGGAATGATTTGTTTCATGTACATAGTTTTCGACCGATGAGACCCATCAAACTACCGCCGTATTGCCATGTCCTCAGTGCTGTTCAAAGTCATGGAACGGATTATCTATAACCGGTTGGTCTGCTACCTAGAGGATCACTCCTTAATTAATGATCTCCAACATGGCTTTAGGCCGAAACGATCGACGGTTGATCTTCTAGCGTATGTGACGCATCTCAGAGGGGAGACAATTGCCGAGGCATTTGATCGTGTCTTGCACAAAGCTCTTTTTTCCAAGCTTACGGCATATGGACTACCCACACGGCCTTGTGACTGGATTTCTGGCTTTCTGCGTGACGTAGAAGTTACATCGTGTCTGACGGATTCGTATCGCAGTTTATGCGTATTTATTGCCCACCCTCTTCCTTCTTCATATAAATGATATGCCACTGCTTGGAAACATACATTGCTATGCTGATCACAGTATGGTCAATGGAAGAAACCTTGGTTGGCCTTCAGTTGGCAACGCAGTAATGGAGGAGGTACGGGAGAATTTTGTCGTTAAACTGGATCGGGTGTTGAGCCTCATGAGCCAATGGGTTTCAAATAACCAGGTCCTGTTCAATGCTGAGAAAACCCAAGAGTGCGCATTTTCGACAAAAACATCCCAATTCCTTCCGCTCCTCATTCATCAGGGTATTCCCCTCTGTCTGCGTAACAGCGTAAAAAGTAAGTAAGCCTGCTTGGCATGGATATCCGCTGCAACCATAATCAAGATCAGTACATCGAGAGTTTCATCTGATTAGCATCCAAAAAACAGGGGATCCTGAATAGAGTGCGTTGTTTCCTCACGCCGGACCAGCTTTGTCTTTTATCCAAGACTCAAGTCAAGTCCCGTCTGGACTACTGCTTGTATCTCTGGGACGGTTCCGCTAAATACCTTATGGATGGTCTTGATTGGTTACAGCAAAGGGCTGTGCGCATTATCAATGTTGAAAGGGTTATTGAGAACCTTGATCTTCTTCAACTTCGACATTACATTACTTCGACAGTAGAAACATTGGTTTATTGACTTTATTTTCTTGTCTTTTATCGTTTTTATCTCGGTGAGTATTCCGAGGAACTGTTTTCTCTTATCCCGCCTTCCCATCGCCTTTACAAAACTACAAGAGCCGGCCAACGATGTAATCGCTTCACCGTGGAAAATATTCCATCGCGAACCAAAAAGTTTGATAACTCTAATCTTTGACGTACCATTAAAAAATAGGCCTCGTTGCCGGCTCATGTGTGAAGAAGCATAATGCAGGCCAGTATGGCGATGCTACCGGATAGGATATTACGAAATCAAATCCGTTGTCATCGTGATGTGGGTTCCTCTCTAGCTTACCATTAGGTTGGAAGGAGACAATATACCGCGATTTATATAAAAAAAATATTGAAATCTTAGAAACAAAGGTAAAGCTAATAAACATCATATTATATGTATATAACATGATTTAAAAAAATTACATGTGTCTGTCACCAAAAAAATATGCTTGACGATACTATTCATCTGCGTGGCAATATCTTTTTGTGACTTATCAAGTTCTGACGAGTAATTTGTATTTGCTCCAAAGATAATCTAGCGAGGAGAAAGCAGAACAATATTTCACGAACATAGGTTCAGTAAAATTGACCAAATTCCGATTAAATATGTATTTAGAGCTTTGTAATAGATCACGCCCTCAAAAAGCACAAGGTCATGGCACGTGAGAAAAATAACCCTCTGATCTTGCTGAATAAATAAAAAAATTGCATAATGGTGTCAATAAACACTTTCTAAAAATATTAGATTTAAATTTAAACCATGTAACCAATAGTACCATTGATATGAATCTGCACATAAATGCTGCTATTTTTATTTTTTAAGGGAACATTAAGCTGAGGACAGGAATACCGGAAATAGCATCCTCTTATCCATAAGTAAAAAGTGTAAAATTATTTCAAAACCTTGTAATTATAAGTACGTAAAACAAAAATAAAAAGTAAGACGTGAAACCCAATAACTATCCTTCCATTAAAAATATTTCTCAGTACGTAAATATTGTAACCTAAATTGGTTAGAGGTAAAACCCAATAAGTTCCCTATTCCGGAGTCTAGATGATGCTATTTCGTTTCAATAAACGGAAAGTATAATTATTTTGTCAAAATTACGCGCAATGCAATCAAACGAAGGTCGACGCTTGCGATTCTGTCGCCACCTGTCTAATGTTATGTCTACTGTCATATCTACTTATTGGGTTCTTCCCCAAATAAAATTACAGTCCAATGTTGATATCTGCTCGTGCGAGTATCCGATAAGTATGCTTTTCATATGTCATTTCTAATATTTGCTTGAAGTAAAACACTATAAGTAGTACTTATTGGGTTTTAGCTTAATGATTAAATTTGTTTGCATACTTAATATTATAATAGTAAAACCCAACAAAATGTGTTGATGGATTTTAGTTTTAAGTAAAACCTCGTTAATTCAGAATTTCCCTAGTATAAAAACCCAATAAGTGCAAATAACTTGTCTTACCTTAACTCACTTAGTTTAATTTCCTAAAATATATTTGTCTTAAAACCCAATAAATATACATTATTGGGTTCTTCATCTAATTAAATTCAAAAAAGTTTCCTTTAAATATACTTATATTGTATATGTATTAGTCAAAAAGAATAAAGTAGCACTTATTGGGTTCTTAGTGAAGCGTATCTTTGTGATAAATTGAAACTCGGCTTATTGGAATATACCATTAGAAAGAGCAAAAAAAATGCATCTTAACTGCATTTATAACTAAAATTCTCAATTTTTGTCACTTATCGGGTTTGACCAGGGAACCCTCGATATTCATAAACCCCTAGTTACCTACTAGTCCTCTGGGACTTCCACTGCATTTGACTCACTGTAACACTAAAGCTCCTTAAATGAAATCACTTTTTTTTTTCAGTTATTAAACGAAATTCTTACATGGAAAAATCTCGTCAGCGCGATTTAGAACTTACAAAATGTGCTATGACACAACCCCATCTAGTGACATTTTAAAGAAACTATAATGACATAGAAAAATAATTTGAAAGTTGTCATGCCATACCAAAAATGATTGTACAACCCCTTTTTAATGTGCCCCCCCCATTTCATGTGCTGCCCAATTCATGTGCCGCCATTTTCTTGTGTTTGTTTCATATCCCCTCTTTATGAGCCACTCCACCCCTCATATGAGCCTCGGTCCTTTTCGTGAGCCCCCCCTTTTATTCACTAAGCTACGCAACTTACCGTCTTCTTTGAAACACTCTTCTAAGTGTACTTTTCCATTTATTTCTTTATTTATACATCTCACAGTGATTTTGGAGTCAGGCGATGCTATGTAATTACCATTGATTACTTGTATGCCGTTAATGCTTATTTGGGGAGGTCCTGCAACAACGCTGGGCTTTTAAACAATTTAAGACTTTCGCTCTCCATTTTAAACGTTTAAAATAGGTTAACAGGTCAAAACGCAAAGCCATTTTTAATAGTTATTACAAACTACTGTCCGTTTAGGTTCAGTCTACTTCCAAATACAAAACGAATACGAAAGAAGAGTTTTTTTTATTTTAAAACTTTATTGCACAAATAAGTACAACAGGTGGACTTAATTCTAGGGGTATTCTCTACCAGTCAACCCTTGGATCATGCAGATTATAATATAATAATAATAATATTTATTTAATTTCTCAACACATGAAGGTTAACAGTGGTAATGTTAATATAATGCATCAGTAAGAAAGAGTTAGAACAAATGTTGTTGTGTGAGACTGATGCCTGAAGTAGGTTTCCGAAGAAACCTGTGACACAGGTCACCAGGACACCCTTACAAAAACATTTATTTAGTGGCCTTAGGTGTTAAAAATTATAGTTTGTATATAACTTCGTTTGTTTCCCATATTGACCCACCCAGCTATCTAACCCGGGACCTCAGAGATAGCGCGACACCAAAGTCCGGCCCGCTCGCCTCTCGGCAACGGAGGTCTCAATATAATAGTCTTTTCGCCTTCACATGAAAATTTCACTAATTATATTAACTTAGGTATTTCTATTTATACAAACTCAGCAAGAGGTACCTATTTCTTTACGTTGACAAATACTCGCAAGTTGGCAAAATTCTTATTAAGCACAATGTGCATTGGGACTTACAGTTTGTTTAATTTAAATATATTTTTAAATTTTTCTTATTACTTTGGATCAATTATTTTTTACAATTTACTACTTTATTTTATCTAATTACTACACTGTATGTCTTAGTGCAAAACTAGTTATAAGTTCAGCTATATTTGTAATATGAACGACAGAGTTTCTTGCCGGGATCTTCTCTGTAAGTTACAGGTTCCGAACCGGAGGTAGCGTCATTTGCATTATATAGACGTTTCATAAATATTACTGGTGTAATTTACATGAATAAAAGAATATTTAATATTGAATATATAAAGTACTTACTGTTAGTTTTCACCATGAAATCGGCACGAGCCTCGATATATTTATTTTGAGTGTTAATAAAGATACACGCACTGTTTAAAAGGTAACCCGCTGGCATAGCTGTTGTATTATGCGTGTAGGAGGACAATCTTCCACAACTGGACTGGCATCTGTTAACTAAAAAATACTAAAATATATCTACACTAATATTATAAATGCGAAAGTAACTCTGTCTGTTTGCCTTTCACGCCTTAAACACTGAACCAATTTAGATGAAATTTGGTATAAGTATATATTATAATTAATTGTTGAGCTCTCAATAAATGACAACATTTTTTTTATAACGCACTCCAAGATTGACCTCATCCCACCTGATGTTAAGTGGTAATGAGTTCCTAGCTTAATGGCGAAAAGTATAGCACAGTAAAACTGTTACTAGACTTGTCGCCCTTACCTTGAAGGCTTGACCCCTGCTACTAATGTAGCATCCCCAAGAGCTCTGGAAACCTTACTCACACGCAGGAACACAACAACATAGAAGTGATTGCTATTTGGCTGCGGTCTTCTGTAAGGTGGAGGTATTTCACCAGTCGGGCTGCTCCAGTTCGAGCGATAAATCGCTATGCCCAAGTACATTTGCATACAGAATAATAGAGCATTTTAAAAAAATTGTTTAAAACACAAATACACAGTACATACTTACTTACCAAAGGGTTTGGTAATATTAAAACATGTTTTTAAGCACAGTGTGCCTTCTTTTAAAATGTCACTAGATTCGTTATTCTTCAAACATTTGATTTTTATTAATTTATCTGGATCGTAGCGAACCGTCTCCAGTTTGTTGGATTTCGCTTCTTTAATCAAAGTCTCATCTTCATAAATTGACAATGTAACTGATTCTAAAAAATAAACTTTAGGTACTAAAGGTATATGTAAAACCATAGGTACAGAGAGATTAATCCAAAGTTTGGGATTTTTTTTATAATGCACTTCAAGATTGACCTCATCCCACCTTATTTTAAGTGGTAATGAGGTCCTAGCTTAAGGGCTACAAGTAAAGAAAGAAAAATATTTATTAGGTACCTACTGTTTATACACATTTAATTAAACAATTACAAGTACAGTATAATAAAGCTGTTACTAGACTTGTCGCCCTTACCTTGAAGGCTTGACCCCTGCTACTAATGTAGCACCCAGGAGCTCTGGAAACATTACTCACACGCAGGAACACAACAACACAGAAGTGATTGTTATTTGGCTGCGGTCTTCTGTATGGTGGAGGTATTTCACCAGTCGGGCTGCTTCAGTTCGAGCGGTAAAACGCTATCTCTCTTAAAATGTAAGTTATTCAACTCACCTGAATTACAGTTATTTAAAACACATAAAAATACTAAATATAAACGCTTCATTCTGAACACGCCTGGAATATGTAATGATTCGTGTTGCTATAATTTTGTAACAAATACAGGAAAACCGAGTTATTATGAAGTGTCTTTTATAAATTGTGTGCAAAGCAAAGGACGATAAATACAGGCTAAGTGATAATACGAGTAATTTATTGAAATTCCCGTTAATTGCTTTCCCTTAAAATCTTAAAAGAATAAACAGACTTGAAGTATGAAATCGTTAACTCCCTTTTCCTCCACAGAAACACAAGAGGTGGACAACGATGTCATTGCTTCACGGCAGAAAATATTTCATCCAGAAACAAAAAGTTTGGTTACTCATAGAAATAATGTTTCGCAAAATAGCCCCCTTTTTTTTTTTCTGTCGAGGGGAAATGCTTTGACGCACCGTACCGTCACCTGAGGGAGGTGACGGCGTGTGTGGGACTCCCTGCCCTTACAACGGCAGGACTACCCACTAAAACCCCCCGGTTGGACCTCATCGCCTAAGTGGTGGTGACACCCGGTACCCTTTTTTTTTTTTCTGACGAGGGGAAATGCTTTGACGCACCGTACCGTCACCTGAGGGAGGTGACGGCGTGTGTGGGACTCCCTGCCCTTACAACGGCAGGACTACCCACTAAAACCCCCCGGTTGGACCTCATCGCCTAAGTGGTGGTGCTGTGGGAAATCGGATCAACCTGACCAACCACAACACCACCGGCGGAATAGCCGCTTATGCAGCTCCGTCTCCGCCCCCTACGGTGTTTGGGGGAGAGTGGGGATTAGCGATCCAACTCGACCATCCCCACCTCGCAGTGGAAACCGGTGCAATGCCGGCTGAAGTGCCCTCACACGTAAGTGAAACAAAATAAATAAATATGTAAATAAATATTGGACAACATCACATACATAGCTCTGATTCTGTGGTAAGTAGCTTAAGCACTTGTGTTACCGAAATCAGAAAAAACGAGGGTACCACAACACCCAGTCCCGAGACACTATAGAAAAGTTCGTTTCACATATTGACCCAACCGGGGATCGAACCCGGAACCTCGGAGATGGCGCGACGCCAAAGTCCGGCACGCTCGCCTTTCGGCTATGGAGGTCGTCAGATACAATCTTGTATGTGGTATGCAATGATATTGATATATTTCACCAGAATCTAAAATTATTCCTAAGAAGTTTTTTCACTCATAAATTGACTGATGAACTTTTTTTTTAACATAGCGACACTAACCTAACCTCGGAATTTTTCTAATTGTAATCTCATGTTGCGTGCAGCTGTTATTGAAACTCAAATTTAATGCTATCTTTAATGCAAATTGTACATTATATATTACAATAAACGTATTGTAATATATAATGTCTGTTCATGGTGGCGTGTTGACCCAAATTGGACCTGCTGCTCCTAATATTAAGAGTCACATATATTTTGACCCGAGCTAACTTATAAGATACATTAAGGCATATCAAGCTTAACAGAAAGGGGCAATCCGTAATTCCGTTGACAATTAAATATATATAATACTAGCTGTGCCCGCGACTTCATTCGCGTGGACTACGTCCTTTCATGGTCGGATTTACCCCTTTCTCCCCTAATATTCGAAACAAAAATTAGTCTATATTTTAATCCAAGTTTCGAGCTATATTTGTGCCAAATTTCATATCTCTAACTTCAAAAATAAACAACTTTCCATATAAACTTTCAAAGGTGGTATTACCCCCCGCCCCCCCCCTTATTTTCTAATAAAAAGTTGCCTATGTCCGTTCTTGAGATTCAACGTATACCTTTACCAAATTTCATCAAAATCGGTTGAGAGGTTTAAGCAGGAAAGCGTAACAGACAGACAGATAGAGTTACTTTCGCACTTATAATATTAGTAGGGATACCTACCTTAAAAAATTACCGAGTCTCTTGCCGGTGTCTTCTCGGTAGTTATAGGTTCCGAACCGGAGGTAGCTTCATTTGCATTGTATAGATACTGTTCATAAGTATTACTCATGTAATCTATGTGAATAAAAGATTTGATTGATTAATTAATTCGTTGATTGATAGATTTGATACCATTAAACCCTGTGATCTCGCAAGCTATTTAATTTGAAATGAGTTATCAGTTCATCGCACCTAACACAAATGCTTTGGTTATTATCAGGCCTAGCATACGCAACGCGACTAAATTTTATCGCGCTCTTAACAAACGTCAAAATCGATTGAAGTCAGTGCGTCAGCTGCTGATTGGCTGAAAATACGAGTGCGGTGCGCTATTAGCCAATCAATAGTATCGAAACTTTTGTTGTCTCATGCGATAAATTTGACATATTGCTTATGTAGGCCTGTTTTTGAAGATTCCCCCCCCCCCCCTCCTATTTTACGCATCATAACGTTTTTCTATACTCCTTCTCCCCCTTTCTTTCAAAAAGCCGACTACACTAATCACCCCCCCCCCCCATATCTAAATTAGGTTAATGTTATCTGAATTGTATATGTGTCATAATGTTGATAGGACTTCGTAATTTTAGAATTTTACTGTATATTTTCCTTATGGTCTTTATTACGTATTGGTGAGCAAGTCATATACTCGAAAGCTACAAACATATACAGTATGATGTTCCTAAATATATCTTTTTCTTATTCCGCCATGTTATTAAGGGTAGATTAGTAAAAAATTTTTATATATATGGAAACGTCTTATTTCCCATTTCTTTTTCCAAGAAAAAAAAAGTATATGAGGGTCGTAGAAGAAATAAAAAGAAGTATTTTACTGAAAGGAAGTATGCGGAAGGACGTAGGTAGACGTACGTAGGACGTATTATACTTTATAAACAAGCTTCAAAAAACGGATAAAAGCAACTTTTTGTTAGACAATAATGGGGGGTAATGGGGGTATTACCACCTTTGAAAGTAAAAGAAAAGTATATTAGATAATGTTTGTTTTTAAGTTAGATATGAAACTTGGCACAAATATAGCTCGAAACTTTGATTGAAATATATACTACTTTTTGTTTCTAATATTAGGGGAGATAGGGGTAAAATGCATCATGAAAGGATGTAGTCCACGCGAACGAAGTCGCGGGCACAGCTAGTACTTGATAATTGTGTCACTACCGTCTGTACTCACCACAGATATGATTATGTTCAATTGAAAATTTAAAAAACCCCCGACATAAAAAAAGTGTGAAAAAGCCCTTTTACTTGATACCTATATTGAGCGAGTTATGACAAAAAACATTAGGAAATCCGTCATTATCTGGCGGCGGCCATCTTGGATTTGAAATTTGTTATTATGAATATATCCTGCGAGTTAAGCCCTTTAAAACATGCAATCCATAATTTTGTGACGGCGGCCATCTTGGATCGATTTTTATCAAACATAGCTGAGAATACTCCCAACTTATTCATTTTTTAAACAAAAAAATCAAACTCAAAATCTGTTAATTTGTTCGGGAGCTGCGATACCATAGACGGATACAAACACCGACACGTCGAACTTTTAACACCCCGTCGTTTTTTCACCGGGGGTTAAAACACAACTTAAGATATAGCTAATGCGTAAAAGTAAGTAACTTAAAACTGAATACATTAATTCAATTCAATATTCTTTTATTCATGTAAATTACAACAGTAATTTTGATGAAATGAAAACGTCTATATAATGCAAATGACGCTACCTCCGTTTCGGAACCTATAACTTACAGAGAAGATCCCGGCAAGAAACTCTGTCGTTCATATTACAAATATGAACGACAGAGTTTCTTTCTTAGGGACCTCACGCCCCCGTAGTGTTATCTAGCGAATTTTTCACGCGCGGTAGCCCCCATTGAAATTTATTGATTTCGAGATACACACAGACAGTCAAACAGACTACGAACCGATTAGTAATGTAGTCCAAACTTAGAATTGTAGGTTATAATGACAGAAAAATTCGTCATAAACAACATTTTGCGGTTACCTCGGTAGTTATCACAATGGCTGCCGACTATCGCGCAGTACCTACCTAAAGTAATGCTCTTCCCGCTAACTCGACTCTGCACTTCACCATCCGAATAGACCATTGGTTTCCGCCTCTGACTTTAACGTAGGCCTACGAACGTCCTCCTAGATTCTGACAACGCCATCACGGTCGCCATGGCCGAAACCAAACAGCTCGCGACAGCTTACACTCCACAACGACCACTATATCCCTACTAATATTATAAATGCGAAAGTAACTCTGTCTGTCTGTCTGTTACGCTTTACTGCTTAAACCTCACAACCGATTTTGATGAAATTTGGTATAGGTATACGTTGAATCTCAAGACCGGACATAGGCTACTTTTTATTAGAAAATAAGGGGGGGAGGGGGGTAATACCACCTTTGAAAGTTTATATGGAAAAATGTTTATTTCTGAAGTTAGAGATAAGAAATTTGGCACAAATATAGCTCGAAACTTGAATTAAAATATAGACTACTTTTTGTTTCGACTATTAGGGGAGAAAGGGGTAAACCCGACCATGAAAAGATGTAGTCCACGCGAATGAAGTCGCGGGTTTATTTATTTATTTAGTTATTTACTCGTCCGGCGAAGGATTATCCCACTTTGATCACCTTGGAAATAAATCACCTGGGTGATATCATCTACGACCTCCGTAGCCGAGAGGCGAGCGGGCCAGACTTAAGCGTCGCGCTATCTCTGAGGTTACAGGTTCGATCACCGGTCGGGTCAATATGGGAAACGTACTTTTCTATATTGCCTCGGGTCTGGGTGTTGTGGTACCTTCGTCGTTTCTAATTTCTGTAACACAAGTGCTTAAGCTACTTACCACAGGATCAGAGCAATGTATGTGATGTGATGTTATACTTTTCTATATTGTCTCGGGTCTGGATGTTGTGGTACCGTCATTGTTTCTGATTTATGTAACACAAGTGCTTAAGCTACTTACTTCAGAATCAGACCAATGTATGTGATGTTGTCCAATATTTATTTATTATTATTATTATTTATTATCTTGGTAAATTAATTGGATTTTATTAGTCTTCTTTGATCACCTCCGAAATAAACTACCTGTCCCAGAACATAATAAATCTTGTAGCTTCATTTGCTTTATATAGAGACTATTCATAAGTATTACTAATGTAATCTATGTAAATAAAATAAAAAATATTGACTTTGACTTTGACTTGGCGAAGACGCGCGACGCTATAGCGCGCTTCCCCCCTTCGCGATACCGGCACTTGCCAGGTCGCTTCTCCCCCAAGGTACGTTAGCCTACCACCTGCCAACGACGGCCTGAGCTAAGGCCCGAGGCCCACTATGGGGCGCCCTCTGGGAGTTGTTTTAAGTGAGCCTTGCTCGCGAACGTGAAGATGAAGATGCCATAGCAGGTGAGTCAGTTAAGAAAGAAATAAAAATCTCTGTTGGAAAAGAATAACTCGCATATTAAAAGAGGTTTATAGTGGAGCAGCCCGACTGGTGAAATACCTCCACCTTACAGAAGACCGCAGCCAATTAACAATCACTTCTTGCGTGTGAGTAAGGTTTCCAGAGCTCGTGGGAGAGTGCTACATTAGTAGCAGGGGCAAGTCTTCAAGGTAAGGGCGACAAGTCCAGTAACAGCTTTATTATGCTGTACTTGTCACCCTTAAGCTAGGACCTCACTACAGTCGTTTAGGGCGATGAGGTCCGCCGGGGAGTTTTAGTGGGTAGGCCTCACTACCACTTAACATCAGGTGGGATGAGGTCAATCTTGAAATGCAAGATAAAAAAAACTCGCATAATGTGAAGATCGTGGGTTCTACTCACACTGGGTGAGGTGATGAAATTTCTGTCTCTTAAATAATGTTTGCCCACAGATTCTGAGCAGAGCCACGCTGCAGGAACAGCGTCTGTTCCCACTGCTGGGAATGCACCCCTGACCCCGATAGCCAACTGTGGAGAGACGAAAAGTTACTCCAACCACGAAGGTCTGGTCGCTTTTAAACGACGACGATTTAAATTATAATTAAAAATTACTAAGCGAATTTTCAGAATGAAAGTCCACCTTTGAAAGTTTATATGAGAAAATATTTATTTTTTAAGTTACAGATATGACATTTTGCACAAATATAGCTCGAAACTGGATTAAAATATGGAACTTTTCGTTTCGAATATTAGGGGAGATAGGGGTAAAACCGACCATGAAAGTAGCTGTGCCCGCAACTCCGTACGCTAGTACAAAATAAACCAAAAACAAATCAGGTCAGGTATATATAAACACGTCGTCAAGCTCACTGTCTTGTCACGTTGTATCCAGTACGCTGGCCACATTCCCCCTCTGTGTAATAAAATCTACGGTTATTATTTTTTTATTTCAGGTTTTACTCCGGATACCGTCCTGGAGGTTTACAACATGGCTAAGGTATATACGACATTTGTCTGCGGAGAGGCCATTAATTTGGAAATCCAGGAATTTAGATTATGTGCATCGATAAAAGAAATAAAAATTAATAGGGGCTGGTAAGAGTCAGTTGTGTACTTTTAAAGATCTAAGCATGCAGAAAAAGCTACTTTGTTTTATACTACATAACTAGCTTTCCGCCCGCGGCTTCGCCCGCGTGGAATTCGTTTATATTGTGGTATAAAGCACAACGTACACAATTCAATGTAAAATGGTAGGAACCAAAAAAAGCGTAAGGTATCATTCCACTTCTTACGTATTTTAAAATACACCCAGCGCCATCTATCGCGTACCTCAAGAACTAAATAGTATAAGCTATCATTCCACTTCTTACGTATTTTAAAAAGCACATCGTTACCATCATCTAGCGCCATCTATCGCATACCTCATCTCCAATCCGTCCATCAAGCAAACTATATTTTTGTTTTCCCTCGGGAATATCTTTTTTTTTCCGGGATAAAAAGTACCCTATTATTTAGTCCGGACTTCTAACTTTACGTCTGCAAAATTTCAAAGCAATCGGTTCAGTAGTTACGGCGTGAAAGCGGAACAAACAAACAAACTCACTTTCCGATTTATAATATTAGTAAGGATAATATGTAGTGATTTATTTACCGGTCAAAATCATAATCTTCCATTTTTTCGTTCGCCGTAGTTTGATCATTAAACAATAATAATTACTTTTGCAGGTGCATTGGACACAACACAACATTTGATTTTGTGAGACGGTACAGACAGTCGGAACTAGGTTTATTTACAGTTAAGTATAGCAAGGCATCTTTAATTTAATCTAATCCATCGCGATCTCTGAGGGTTCCATTCCCGGTCGGGTTAATGTGGGAAACGAACTTTTCTATGTCGTCTCGGGTCTGGGTGTTGTAGTACTGTCTTTGTTTCTGATTTCTGTAACACAAGTGCTTAAGCTACTTACCACAGAATCAGAGCAATGTATGTGATGTTGTCCAATATTTATTTATTTTTTATTATTTAATGAGGTCCTAGCTTAAGGGCGACAAGTACCTATAGCCTAATAATAGCTGTTACTGGACTTGACGCCATATGTATGTGATGTTGTCAAATATTTATTTATTTAATCTAATCTGTAGGTTTGATGTACGACGACAGACAGCAATTTTTAATTCTCAAATTAATAAATAAATAAATGCGCCAGACAACCACACCAATCACCTGGTCCCAAACTAAGGATACTAACTGGGGGCGTTATCCCAGCACACCCAGACACAAGTCAATTTAGAAAAGTTCGTTTTCCAAATTGACTGGACCGGGACCTTTCGCGCTTTGGCCGCCTACCTTAGCCACTGCGCCACTGAGGTCGTAATTCGTAACCAACTTTCAAATGCGAATAAAGCGTTATCAAAAAACAAAATATTATTTAAACAGATCAAAACCGTTTTCATTCGCAAACTTTTGATTAAACTTCGGACACGAAAGCTTTCGTTTGTTCGTTTCATTTTTGGGGATAGACCCTCTGGAAATCGTAATCGTAATCTCATACAAATCGTCGTTACATTTTATTTCTTTCAACGTGTATATTATCTGTATGGTAATATTACCATATGGGCCTAGCAAATTGCAAAACATGTGACCTCACACTAGGGAGGGGGGGTCTCAGAAATGTGACCATCTGTGACAAGGACGGGGGGGGGGGCTCAAAACTCATGTAATTAGTGTGACGTACTTTATGGATGGCCCCTTACCAGAAATATTATTATTATTCTTTCATAATGCAAACTAATATGTACAGAGAATAGCACGTCAGGCTAAAGAGAGGTAGGGCATAGCGATTTATGGCTCGAACTGGAGCAGCCCGACTGGTGAAATACCTCCACCTTACAGAAGACCGCAGCCAAATAACAATCACTTCGGTGTTGTTCTGTTCCTGCGTGTGAGTAAGGTTTCCAGAGCTCCTGGAGGGTGCTACGTTAGTAGCAGGGGTCAAGCCTTCAAGGTAAGGGCGACAAGTCCAGTAACAGTTTTAGTATGCTGTACTTGTCGCCTTTAAGCTAGGACCTCATCACCACTTAACATCAGGTGGGATGAGGTCAATCTTGAAGTGTAATAAAAAAAAAAAATATTTTGGACTTTGCACCTTATGTAGTGCGCATAAGGTCTAATATTGAACTGTTAATATGTTCTTAATTAATATTTTGCACGGCCATACTTGTTTCTCAATATATCTGTAAGTGTTTACCTCGACGTGCTGTTGACTGTACTATGACACATTGCGTTAAAATTTGACGTCACTCTTTTGTACAGTCCTTACGTAATTATAAGTAGTGACGTTATCACACACAAGCTTTTAAAGTAAGTTAACGGGTCAAAACGCGACAAAATTTTAAGTAGTTGTTAATAACTCCTCCGTAGCCGAGATGCGAGCGGGCTTGACTTTGGCGAGCGCCATCTCTGAGGTTCCGGGTTCGATCCCCGGTCGGGTCAATATGGGATATGAACTATTCCATATTGTCTTGGGTCTGGGTGTTGTGGTACCGTCGTTGTTTCTGATTTCCGTAACACAAGTGCTTAAGCTACTTACCACAGAATCAGAGCAATGTATATGATGTTGTCCAATATTTATTTATTATTTATTTATTTATTAACTACTTACTGCTTAAGTTTCGGTTAGGTTGCACCAACCGTGCTCACGAGCTGACTGGTCTCGTTCGCCTTCGTCGGTTGAATCGGGGGAGCTTGCAAATCTTCATCCACCTTCACATTCAAACATAACAAAATGTTATTGAAGTCACTTATTTTTAACGCTTTAATCGCATTCGAAGTGAGTTGGTTACGTTTATGAGAATAAAAAATTGCTATCTTTATTTTTTGTGAGTAAACCGCCTGTTCTTCAGCGGTTTTGCACGCACAGCGCCGATTTGAGAATCAAAAATTTTTTTTTTATAGAAATCTGATCTGAATTAAAACTGTTAAAATACTCAAAGTTTTCTTGTTTTAGAATTTACTAAAAGGAAGAAACAATTCCAATACAATATGGACGTGTACATTTTTAACTAACGAAGTGGATGATGCCGCAGCATTAGGTAGACATGAAAACAAATGTCGTTATTGGAATAAATATTACCTGCACACAGATTGTATATTTTCGATCTACATAAATGGTGAGCACTATATGATTTTTAAGTGTTTTTTTTATATTACACTTCAAGATTGACCTCATCCCACCTGATGTTAAGTGGTAATGAGGTCCTAGCTTAAGAGCAACAAGTACAGGATAATAAATCTGTTACTGGACTTGTCGCCATTACCTTAAAGGCTTGACCCCTGCTACTAATGTAGCACCCCCCGAGAAACCTTGCTCACACGCAGGAACACAACAACACGGAAGTGATTGTTATTTGGCTGCGGTCTTCTGTAAGGTATTTCACCAGTCGGGCTGCTCCAGTTCAAGCGATTAATCGCTATGCCCTACCTCTCATAAGTTAAGTGTTACTAACATACAACAATAAAAAGCTGCACAATACCGAACATTTTAATATATATAAAAATACTACCTTTAATTTAAGGATTAAATTAACCCGTTATATAAATCTACTATACCTCCGGGGTACATTCGTGGCAGAAATGTTTGAAAACCACAGAATCTATTAAGATGCCAATGTGTCTTCGTCTTCGATATTTAGAGTGTAAAGCACTATATATTTTATTTAAAATCTATCTTCCTAGTATAAATGGTAAACCAATCATGTTATATCTTTATATCTATATGGGCGTTTGCAGTTGAAACTATGAGTCCGTGGAGCTCCGATGCCAAAAATTTGTACGGATATTTGGCAAAAAAGCTGGTCCATACTTCGGGCGACCCCAGGGCTAGCACTTACCTCGCACAGCGTATTTTGTTAGCTATTCAGCGAGGTAATGCTGCCAGCGTCTTGGGATCGATCCCACAAGGCCCAATTTTAGAAGATTTTTATTTTTTGTAATGTTTTTATATTTGTAAATATGTGGTTTAAAGAATTAGTACATTAAATACTTCAAGTTTCTATATGGGAAGTTTGGTCTTCACGACACAGGGAATCCTAGGGTGAAGTCCAGCGATACTGTTGAGTTATAATTTAATTTAAGGGTTCACTGCGATAATGATAAACGTCCTTTTTTTTTTGTTTCGAGATATTCGGGTGTTAAGTTTATAAACGTTGTCCAAAATTCAGCCTTATTGCCGTGAATACAGAGACACTGAGCGTTCTAGACGTGTAGTCAAATATCAGAAACTGTTTTATCTCAGGACTGAAAGCTATGTTGCCTAGTTAGTGAATGAAATCACTAGCTGCATTTATGAAGTGACTGAATGACGTTGATCACATGGATTTTAATATTTTGGACATTCATCATTATTGCCGTAGACCCTTCAAATGTTTTATGCAGTTCAGGCATAAAACATTTTTTTTTTATTATATGAAAGTGTTGATTTTTTTTATGACTGTCTGTTTTTCTTACAGTTCCCTCGACTCTTAGAACACCAAAACCAACGTATATTACGTTTTCCACAACTAATTCTCCGACTGTTGCCGGTAAGTGAACTTTATACGTAGATCGTTTTATAGTAACAGAGGTAGGGTACAGCGTTTTATAGCTCGGACTGGAGCAGCCTGACTGGTGAAATACCTCCACCTTACAGAAGACCGCAGCCAAATAACAATCACTTCTGTGTTGTTGTGTTCCTGCGTGTGAGTAAGGTTTCCAGTGCTCCTGGGGGGTGCTACATTAGTAGCCGGGGTTAAGCCTTCAAGGTAAGGGCGACAAGTCCAGTAACAGCTTTATTATGCTGTACTTGTCGCCTTAAAGCTAGGACCTCATTATTACTTGACATCAGGTGGGATGAGGTCAATCTTGAAGTGTTATATAAAAAAAAATATTAGTATTACCCCCCTTATTTTCTAATAAAAAGTAGCCTATGTCCGTTCTTGAGATTCCACGTATACCTATACCAAATTTCATCAAAATCGGTTGAGAGGTTTAAGCAGGAAAGCGTAACAGACAGACAGACAGACAGACAGAGTTACTTTCGCATTTATAATATTAGTCGGGATTAAAAGAACTACTTACTAGATCTCGATCGAACCAATTTTTACTTGTAGTTTGCATGGAAATATTAGGTAAATTTCATACATTTTCATACATCATATTTTTTGTTTTCTCATTATCTTATTTTAAAAGTTAGAGGGGGGGGGGGGACCAACATTTTTCCAAATTTGGAAGCGTCTCTCCTGGCAAACTATTCAGTTTTGAAAAAATATAGCATAGAAACCGCAACATCATTTTTGAAGACCTATCCATAGATACCTCACACGTATGGGTTTGATGAAAAAATAATTAGAGTTTCAGTTCGAAGTATGGAGAACAAAAATTTATTGTTTTTTCTTCCATTTTTGTATGAAAATCTTAATGCGGTTCACCGAATACATCAACATACCAAGTTTCCACGGTATAGCTCTTACAGTTACGGAAAGAAGGTGGCTGTGACACACGGACGGACAGACATGACGAATCCATAAGGGTTCCGTTTTTTGTCATTCGGCTACGGATCCCTAAAAAGGTGTCTCATGGTTTCTTGGGATATCCCAAGGATTTGATGAATAGGATCTGATGGTAGCATCTAATAAAAATCGCAGGGAAGTCGGTTTTTGTTTTGCTAAATTGTTTTTTTTTTTATATAACACTTCAAGATTGACCTCATCCCACCTGATGTTAAGTGGTAATGAGGTCCTTTTTTTTTTTTTTTTTTTTTCGGGGGGAAATGCGTTGATGCACCGTACCGTCACCCCGAGGGAGGGTGACGGCGTGTGTGGGACTCCCTGCCCTGAAAAGGGCAGGACTACCCACTAAAACCCCCCGGTTGGACCTCCATCGCCTTAGTGGCGGTGCTGTGGGGGATCGGCTAAGCCTTTACTTCCACAACACCGCCGGCGGAACAGCCACTTACGCGGCTCCGTCTACTCCCCGCACAGTGTTCGGGGGGAGAATGGGGATGGCCGATCCAACGGAACCATCCCCAACTCGCAGTGGGGACCGGTGCAATGCCGACTGAGGTGTCCTCACACCATCAGCCGGCCAGTCCCCACGCGGTAGCTGGGCGCGGTCATATTGGCGCCGCGCCCTCAGCCGCCTTCTTCGGCGGCAGGCGGGAGCGGATGGATCGTCCTCCCGCTCCCGCTCTGTGGCCTCCTTCTGCGACATGACATCTTCGCAGAAGGAGACCATACCAACCCATGCCGTCTCACTCCCGAGCATAGCCTCGACTATGCTGGGGAGTGAGAGATTTGGCCCCACCAACGCGCGCAGACTTGCGCGCTGCGCATCAAAAGCGGGGCACACCTGCAGTGTATGCCCCGGCGTGTCCTCCGCCGCGCCGCAACTGTGGCACGACGGAGACTGCTCCCGACCAATGCGGTGCAGGTACTGCCCAAAACAGCCGTGGCCGGACAGCACCTGCACCAAGCGGAACGTCAGGAATCCCGACTTGCGCTCGAGCCAGCGATTTATTGCTGGCTCGAGCGCATCTAGGGTCCACCGACCCGACGGAGTCACCAGTAAGGACTCCGCCCAACGCCGGACCACCTCTTCCTGCGCCTCCCGGCGCACACGTGACAGGTCCTCCGGGTAAAAACGTTCCCCGGAGGCCTTTCTTAGGGCCTGCCATTGATAGGCCCTCGCCATCGCCCGGGCCTCCAACTCCCAGGGTGGCGTCCCAGCGAGTGCGCACGCTGCGTCAAACCCAACGGAGCGATAGGCTCTACACACTCGCTGGGCAATGGCTCGCTGGGGGCGCCGCAGAAGCCTCTGGTTCTCCCGAATGTGGAGGGAGTCGGCCCAGATGGGCGAGCCGTACAGGGCCATACTGCGCAAAATGCCGGCGTAAAGTCGTCGGCATTTGGCCCTAGGACCCCCCACATTGGGGAGAAGCCACGCTAAAGAACCCGCCGCCTTAATGAGGCGCGGAGATAATGCAGCAAAGTGCGGCCTAAAAGACCAGCGATGGTCCAAAATGAGGCCCAGGTATTTCATCTGGGCCCCAACCGCCACCCTGACGCCCCTGACGACGATGTACGCGCCGGAAAACAATCTTTGCCGAGGCCCCGGAAAAAATATGGCCTCGGTCTTATTAAGAGCCACTGTAAGGCCCAAGAGGGCAATGCGTCTGGCAATTAAATTGCCACCGGCCTCTGCCAGGCGAGCTGCGGCGCCAAAATCCCTCTCCCGGGCAGTAACAAGTGTGTCGTCTGCGTAGCAAAAAACGTTCATGCCCGAGAGGAGGGAGCCGCGCAAAAGCCAGTCGTATCCGATGTTCTACAGAAGGGGCCCCAAAACAGACCCCTGTGGAACACCGGAACGCGCGCGGAATCGACGCAGGACGTTGTTGGCACCGACGCAGACAATTTCCCTGTCGAGAAAATAGTTCTCGATCAGGGCCATCAAATAGGAGGGCACTCCGTGATAGCGGAGTGCCTCCAAAATTGTAGAGTGGGGGAGAGTATTAAAAGCATTGGCTATGTCAAAAGAGACAGCCAACACACCCTCCCCCCTCTCCCTAGACTCTAAAACGAGGGATTTCAGATCGGACAGGGCGTCGATGGTAGATCGCCCTGTCCGAAAACCGTACTGCCTGTTCGACAGGTCTGGACCGACGGAACGAAGGTGGTCCTTCAGGCGCCTGGCCACAATGCGCTCGAACAGCTTCCCGACTTCGTCGAGAAGCACTATGGGCCGGTACGCCGATGGCGAGTCCGCCGGTCTACCCTCTTTCCGAAGGAGGCAAAGCTGCCCCTCCTTCCAAGGTTTAGGGCCGACTCGGAAGCACGAGTCGAACAGCTCCCTAAACTTCTGCTCCATCAAAACTGCGCCGAGGGCGACGAGCTTCGCCGGAACCCCATCCGGACCAGGGGCCGTCTTTTTGGCACGAAGGCAGATTGCCGCCGTGCCGAACTCCTCCTCAGTGATTTGCGGGGCCTCGTACGGAGCAGTTGCAGGCTCCTGCTCTGAAGAGGCACTCATAGCCGGCGGGACGAAGCCAGGGCTGCTGTCCGGGAACAAAGCCCGGACGACGATGTCGAGCAGCCCTGGCTCGAGGGTCTCTGTAAGTGGGGGACCTATGGGGCGCAACTTGTTTCGTGCGGCCCGGTACGGTCTCCCCCACGGATCTTGGTCGAGACCCTCGAGCATTTCGGCGCGTGCGGAATCCTTGGCGGCTGCTATGGCCACCTTGAGTGCCTTCTTCGCATCTACATAGGCTCCGTAGAGGGAGGCCTCGTTTTCGAGGTCCCGACGAGCGCGGCGCCTACTTCTGGTGTAGGCCCGCCGTGCAGCCACGCAGACAGCTCGAAGTTCGGCGAGCTCTTCCGACCACCAGAAGCAGGCGCGTCGGGGAGGTGGACGACGGGACCGAGGCATGCTAGAATCGCATACCTCGGTCAGGAAACCTCGAAGAACGACCGCGGAGGAGTTCACGTCGGGACCAGATAAGGGAGGCGAGAACCAGTCTTGCAGAAAGGCCGCCTCCCTTGCAACTGCCTTGTCCAGGCGGGACAGTGCCCACCTGGGAAAAGGCGACGACCTAGGCGAAATTGGTGAAGCCTGCTGAGGGGCACCGGAGACCACCCCGAACCGGATAAATTTGTGGTCCGAGAGTGTCTCGGACCGGTCCACCCTCCAGTTGTGGACGCGTGCGGCGAGTGCAGGGGTGGCGAACGTTAGGTCCACCACAGACCCCCCTTGCTGCCGCACACAGGTCTGGACTGCGCCCCGATTTAGGAGGCAAAGGCTGGACGAAGCGGCCCAAAGCTCCACCAGCTGCCCCCGTCGGTTGCATGAGGCAACCACATTCCCCCAAGACGCCGCCTTGGCATTGAAGTCCCCCAGAAGAAGAACTTGATGTCCAGCAGAAACGGCCCGCTGGACAGCTCCCTGCAGGAGACCCAAAAACGCCTCGAAGTCCACAAGCGGGCGACTTGGGGAAAAGTAAACCCCCACCACGACTGTGTTGCCCCACAAACAAGCGACGAAACCCGATCCCCTCTCCACAAGAGATAGAGGGGGAGACGTGGACGTATGTCGCCTGAAAATTGCGACTGTACCGGTCTGGTCCCCGTGCCAACTACTGGGGACCAGATAGGGCTCTGCCACCACCACTAAGTCTACCAACCACTCCGCTACAGCCGGGACAACAGGTCCTGGGCTGCGCAGCAGTGGTTGGAATTTGTTTGGAGGAGGTTGTATTGGGCCATTTATTCGGACATTATAACCTCCTCCACTACTGCCGACGTCGAGCTGGACTCCAAAGCATTAGGCCGGGCCTGAGCCTTTACTTTGCCTTTCTTGAGGGGAGGCCTGCATTTCCTACCCCCCATCAAATGGCCAGAAGGCCGCCCACTCTCCGCACAGACGGAGCAGTGCGGGGTCTTCTCGCTGCAGGCAGCGGCTTTGTGGCCTTTTTGTCCGCAGCGGAAGCAAAGGTCCATTCGCACCACGGCGGAGGGACAGAGAGGGCGAGTGTGCCCGACTCCCAAACACTTGAAACAGCGGAGGGGCTGTTCTTCAAGAGCGCGAACTGATGCGGAGCTGAACCCGATCAGAAAGCGCCCCCCCTCCAGCACGGCTTTGGCGGCAGCAACAGGGCACTGGACACGAAGTGCCCCCATGCCCAGACGGCCAGGCCTGATTTCGCCCGCCTTAATGTGATCGGCTGGGCATTTCCCGATGGCCGCCACTTTCTCAACTACTTCGGACCTCGACACAGAGTCGTCGAGGTCCGAGATCATAAGCCCCGCGTACTTTATTGGCCTTGCCACTTTGGCAAGGTCATCCCCGATCGCGAGCCGCATTTTCTCTGCGAAGAGGTCGGCCTTCTTTGATGAGTCCTCGCCCGGAAATTCGATTAACCGTGCCCCGGCTTGAGTCGGGCGGGTGCGGATGGATGTCACCCCCATCTCCTCGAAATTGATGCCGCTACGAGCCCTGCGGAGAACCGACTCATAGGTTTCCCCCTTTTGCTCCGCCTCAGCCGTGAGTGTAACCACGACTGCTGCGGTTTTGGGGGGAACCAATTTCTGCGTCTTCTGTGCTTGCGACTTAGAAGCCGGGGCCTTCTTCTTCTGCGACATCGTCGAGGCGGCAGCAGCAGTAGTGGCTGTTCTAGGAGCTCCTTTCGCCGGAGGGGCCGTTAAAGGCGCAGGCTGCGAACAGGGAAGAGCCGTCGATTTCTTGCCCTTCCCTTTGCCCTTCCTGACCACCGTAGCCCAGCTTTCGTTGGCTGGGGTGGTCGCGGGCAGAAGAAGGTTTTCCTCCACTACTGGAGCTGGAAGAGCGGCTCGGGGAGCAACGACAGAGACCGCCATAGGTTTTGTCACTTTGGAGGGCCCAGGCAAGGAGACAGACGCAGCGGCTCTAGATGCACGAGATCTCGTGGCCCTCTGGGGTTTTGGCGGCTCAGGTACCCGGAAAACTTCCGGCAGCCGCTCGAGGACCACAACGGACTCCTTCCTGCGGTCCGCTGCTAGTGGCGGACGAAGCCGCTTCTCTGGGAGGAGGCGGTCTTCTAGGCCCTCTATGCGGGCATTGAGCCGGGCGTTTAAGAGAACCCGCTCCTCCATCATTATTTTCCGGACCACAGCTTCAATGTTTGCTGCGTCCGCTGTCGGTGATCTCGCTGATGAAGGGGACATCTCCACCACCTCCATCACCGTCTCTACAGGGGCAGGGACCGAAGCAGGAACTGAAGATGCCTGACCAGACTTGGTCAATTCGGCAACTGCGGCCTCTAGCTCGGCCACGCGTTTCGTTTGGCCGGCTAGCTCAGTCTGCAGGCGATCTACTGTCGCTTGCAGCCGCTCCGTCTCCTCTGAGGAGGTTCTCTTGAGGGCCTCTTCGCAGATGGCCCTCATATTTATGGCACTCTCTTTGAGTGCCTTTTGAAAGGTCCCCTTTAAATTGGAGGACTTTCTAATCATAGAGACGGAGCTCTCCGCCTCCGTGGCCACCAAACGCTGCAATTCCGCAGTCGACTTCCCCTCTAGCGATGCGGTAAGGGACACCCCGTATCCGGCCGCATTACGGGCCATGCGCAGCCGTCTTTCGGTTTCCGCTACTTGAGCCTCAAGCTCAAGCGCAACGGCAGCCCTCTTCGCAGCATTCATGGCTGATAGAGCCAGAAATCTGGGACTGGTCCTTGATGGTCGGCTGAACTTTGAAAGTCACATTGTGGAATGTTCACGAAACTGCTTCTATAGGCTAAAGCTGCTGTACAAAATCAGGCCATATTTAAACAAACAAATAAGAATCATGCTTTGTGAGTCTCTGATACTATCAAAATTTAATTACTGTGACACCGTGTACGGGCCGTGTCTGCTGGCAAAAACGGCCAGGTTGATTCAGCGAGTGCAGAATGCTTGTGCGCGCTTCTGTTCACATATTCCTCCACGATCACACGTAACACCTTATCTAAATGAATCTGGCCTATTGAAAATGGAAGCACGCAGAAGACTTCATCTGGCTGTTTTTCTTTTTGGGGTCACTAAAACAGGAAAGCCATGTTACCTGCTCGATAAGTTAGTGTGGGCACAAAGTAATAGCAGATATCCCAAGAGAAAGTCCACTAATGTTTTTGCTACTGCAAAGCATCGAACAATAGCCTTTCGGGGGTCCTTTAGGTTTGCGGCCTCACGGTGCTGGAATGACCTGCCTCCTCCTTTGCGTGACCTAAAAACGAGATATTCTTTGAGAAAAAAGTACAAAAGTTTTCTTCTAGATTTACAAATAAACTCACAAAACTTACACTCGGGGTTCTCACGTCGCGCAATGGATTCTGGGCCTATTCCTGGCCGCCGATGAGGCTTGCAAATGGGACTCCCATGTGTTGATAATATTGCGTGCACACCACCATTATGACTGTCACGTGGTTGCATTGTTATTTACAAAACGTGGCTGCAAATACACGGCACAACCCAGCTCACAATTCCAATCGGCAATCGCCCACCCTACAATCGTACATAGTTAATTGAAACAATATTTGATACACGGACCACAGACCACGCAGACCATAGACGCAGTCTGTGACGCAAATCACAGACTGACGTTGACATTTTTTATTTTTTATTTTTTATTTTTTATTTTTTTTTTCTATGTTTTCTTCCCCTGTTGTCTTCTTTTTCTTTTTGTAACTTTCCATTGTGTGATAACTGTAAATTGGTTTGTTAATGTTGTGATTATTTTTTTTATGTGTTGTGTAGCTCTTAGACTTATATACCTTGTTTTATTTTTATTTTTGTTTTCTGTTTCTCACGCCACTCAATTTAAGGTCCCACCAGAATACCAGCGCTGCTGCCGCATTGATTCCATTGTCGCAGCAGCTCATGCTGAGGCTGGGACCTTATTGGCTGCACTATCCCTATTTAATGTTTCTCATGTGTTTGTAATTGTGCTTTAATGTGTGTGCCAATAAATGTTTTTTCTTTCTTTCTTTCTTTCATTCAGCTCTCGCTGCGCTTCCGCACGACCGACATAGTCTGTAGTGGCAGGCCTTCCACGTCCCTTTTTCGACTTGCTTTTAGTCGTGCGGCTCTTGGATTGGGAGGCATCAGAAGACGACCCCTTTTCCCCATCAGATAGCGGGCGTTTACGCCCTCCCCCCCGGAGATACTGGTTCCGCTCGGACCCTACCGACATTTCGGACACATTTGTTAATGTGTCGGACTCCTCGCCCGACGCCCCTCGCCCAGTGAATATACTGGGCCTGGCAAAGAAACTATTTGCCGAGGCCAACGACGCAGCCGAAGATGCCCGACTTAAACTAGCAACAGCAATGTTGCCCTTCCCCGACGCACTAGAACATACGGCGTCATATTCTGCGTCCAAGGACGCAACGGCAGATTTTGGTGCGATCGCACAAACGGCGCCAGACTCCGCACCCGAAGGTGCCACTTCAGCAGACTCCCCACGTTCGTCATTTTTTTTTAGTTTTGGAATTGGTGTACTCATTATGGTTCCCACGATTAAACGGTTATAAAGGACCACCGGGGGCAGAGCCGAATACCCCCAGCTACCCTCATACTGCACGGGGGCGGGCGGTCCCGTGCAGGGAGGCCGATACCACCGACCACGACCGGGTTTGTCCCACCCGGTCACCATCCCTCCGAAAAGAGATGGCCCCGACGCCTCGAGCACTCACGACATCGGGATTAGGGGTTTTTTATTGTGGTATGCTCCACTTGGGCCAGCCAATTAAGGCAAGCCCCCTGGTCTGGTCGAGCCGATAGACATGATCACCAGACACTCGACCAGGAAACAGGTTGCCGGTGGCCGAAGCCTGCTGCGACCGACTGCTATTACGCAGCCGGCCGAGCCCGCCGCGCCGCGGAGGTACCCCGCCATACGCCGCTCCGAAGAGCCCGGACGTCAAACAGGCCAACATGGCCAGGCCATAAGCAAAGCCCCGACACAGTGAAGCTGACGAATAAAGACATCGACTTGCACGACAGATTTCCCCCCCTCCCCAAAATCCCCATGCTCGTTTACGGGCGAGCTCCCCTACCACCTTGCCCCGCCTTCCACTGCTGTTCTCAAAAACCGAGAACAGCAGAGAGAACGGTATTCCCCACCCCCCCATTCCCCATTCCCCACCCGCCTACCCCACCCCCCCAGTGTGTTTGGTCCGCGGGAGCTACGCTCCGACCCCAGGCTGCCGCCCGCAAGGCATCCCTGTAAGCGGGAATACCCTCCGGACGGCAGCCGCGGGCTTCCCCTATCCGCCACCGGAGGACGCGCCAGGTAGGGGTATCACCTCCCCCCCTGGTGGTAATGAGGTCCTTTTTTTTTTTTCGGGGGGAAATGCGTTGATGCACCGTACCGTCACCCCAAGGGAGGGTGACGGCGTGTGTGGGACTCCCTGCCCTGAAAAGGGCAGGACTACCCACTAAAACCCCCCGGTTGGACCTCCATCGCCTTAGTGGCGATGCTGTGGGAGATCGGCTAAGCCTTGACTTCCACAACACCGCCGGCGGAATAGCCGCTTACGCGGCTCCGTCTACTCCCCCGCAGTATTCGGGGGGTGACTGGGGATGGCCGGTCCAACGGAACCATCCCCACTTCGCAGTGGGGGCCGGTGCAATGCCAGCTGAGGTGCCCTCACACCATCAGCCGGCCGGTCCCCACGCGGTAGCTGGGCGCGTTCGTATTGTCGCCGCGCCCTCAGCCGCCTTCTTCTGCGGCAGACGGGAGCGGAAGGATCGTCCTCCCGCTCCCTTTCTGCGGTCTCCTTCTGTGACATGACGTCTTCGCAGAAGGAGGCCACCCCATCCCATGCCGTTTCACTCCCAAGCATAGCCTCGACTATGCTAGGGAGTGAGAGATTCGGCCCCACCAACGCACGCAGCGTTGCGCGCTGCGCATCCCAGGCGGGGCACACCTGCAGTGTGTGCCCGGCCGTATCCTCCGCCGCGCCACAGTTTGGGCACGACGGAGACTGCTCCCGACCAATACGGTGCAGGTACTGCCCAAAACAGCCGTGGCCGGACAGCACCTGCACCAAACGAAACGACATGAAGCCGGACTTGCGCTCGAGCCAGCGAATTATTGCTGGCCCGAGCGCATCAAGGGTCCACCGACCCCACGGGGCCACTTGCAGTGACTCCGCCCAGCGCTGGACCATTTCTTCGTGCGCCTCTCGGCGCACACGCGACAGGTCCTCCAGGTAGAAGTGCTCCCCGGAGGCCTTCTTTAGAGCCTGCCACTGATAGGCCCTCGCCAGTGCCTGAGCCTCAAACTCCCATGGCGGTGTCCCAGCGAGTGCACACGCCGCATCAAAACCAACGGTACGGTATGCCCTGCACACTCGCTGGGCGATAGCTCGCTGAGGGCGCCGCAAGAACCTTTTGTTTTCCCGAATGTGGAGGGAGTCGGCCCAGATGGGCGAGCCGTAAAGGGCCATACTGCGCAAAATGCCGGCGTAAAGTCGCCGGCATTTGGCCCTAGGACCCCCTACATTGGGGAGAAGCCACGACAGGGAATTCGCAGCCTTGAGTAGGCGCGAGGAAAGCGACGCAAAATGAGGCCTAAAAGTCCAGCGCTGGTCCAAGATGAGGCCCAGATATTTCATCTGGGCCCCGACCACCACCCTAACGCCCCCGACAACAATATAAGTGCCAGAAAAGAAGCGCTGCCGAGGCCCAGGAAAAAATATGGCCTCGGTCTTACTTAGGGCCACCTGAAGGCCCAAAAGGGCAATACGCCTGGCAACTAGGGTACCACCGGCCTCTGCCAGACGAGCTGCGGCGCCAAAATCTCTCCCCCGGGCGGTGACAAGGGTGTCGTCTGCGTAGCAGAAAACACTCATGCCCGAGAGGAGAGAGCCGCGGAGAAGCCAATCATATCCGATGTTCCACAAGAGAGGCCCCAAAACAGACCCCTGTGGAACACCGGATTGAGCGCTGTAACGGCGCAGATGACCATCAATGTCTAAACAAACGACCTCCCTATCGGTTAAGTAGTCGCCGATTAGGGCCAGCAAGTAGGAGGGCACTCCGTGATAGCGGAGCGCCTCCAAAATTGTAGAGTGAGGAAGGGTATTAAATGCGTTAGCTATGTCGAAGGAAATAGCCAACACACCCTCCCCCCTCTCCCTAGACTCCAAGACGAGTGATTTCAGATCGGACAGGGCGTCGATGGTAGATCGCCCTGTCCGAAAACCATATTGCCGGTTCGACAAGTCTGGACCAACCCCACAAAGGTGGTCCTTCAGGCGCGCGGCCACAATGCGCTCGAAAAGCTTCCCGACTTCGTCGAGAAGCACAATGGGCCGGTACGCCGACGGTGAGTCTGCCGGTCTACCCTCTTTGCGGAGGAGGCAAAGCTGCCCCTCCTTCCAAGGCTTAGGGAACTTGCCGACTCGAAAGCACGAGTCGAAAAGTTCCCTAAACTTCTCCTCCATTAAGATCGCGCCGAGGGCGACAACTTTTGCCGGGACCCCGTCCGGACCAGGGGCCGTCTTTTTGGCACGAAGGCAGATTGCCGCCGTGCCGAACTCCTCCTCGGTGTGGTAATGAGGTCCTAGCTTAAGGGTGACAAGTACAGCATAATAAATATGTTACTGGACTTGTCGCCCTTACCTTGAAGGCTTGACCCCTGCTACTAATGTAGCACCCCCCAGGAGCTCTGGAAACCTAACTCACACGCAGAAACACAACAACACAGAAGTGATTGTTATTTGGCTGCGGTCTTCTGTTAGGTGGAGGTATTTCACCAGTCGGGCTGCTCCAGTTCGAGCGATAAATCGCTATGCCCTACCTCTCTTAAATTTTATTTTTATTTGTATTTTTATTCAACACAGGTGTCAATGTGGAACCAAACCCTGGATTGGCTTATGGCCTAGTTGGTGGTGTTATAGCTGTCATAGCCATTTTAATCCTTATATGGACTGCTCATAGAAAATACGACATTTTTAAGGTAAATATTTAATTTTCTTAGTGCATAAATTACTTATCATCCATACTAATATTATAAATGCGAAAGTAACTCTGTCTGTCTGTCTGTCTGTCCGTCTGTTACTCTTTCACGCCTAAACGGTTGAACGGATTTTGATGAAATTTGGTATAGGTATACGTTGAATTTCAAGAACAGACATAGGCTATTTATTAGAAAATAAGGGGGGGATGGGGGTAATACCACATTTGAAAGTTTATATGGATTTTTTTTTATTTTTGACGTAAGAGATGAAATTTGGCACAAATATAGCTTGAACTTGGATTAAAATATAGACTACTTTTTGTTTCGAATATTAGGGGAGAAAGGGGTAACGGTTTTACCCCTTTCTACCTCTACTTTTTACCATGAAAGGATGTAGTCCACGCGAACGAAGTCGCGGGCACAGCTAGTAATATATAAAAGGAGAAACTGACTGACTGACATATCAACGCACAGCCTAATTGGCTAAACGTAGGCACTTAGAATTTGGAAGGGACGTAGCTTAGATACCGTAGAGGTGCACTCACTTAGAAATAAATTCTCACTACGGGAATAAGCGGGAATATCCTTTTGAACGAAAAATCTAAACCGCTTACGTTAGTCGCTTGAAATTTGGCATGCAAGTACCTTAGTAAACTTAAAGCTTAGTTGCAACAGGATATTGAAAAATTCCCACGGGAATGTGAGTTAGCGGGAAAAAACTTTTGTATGAAATAATCTAAACCGCGTAAGATATATGTTTTTAATCTAGCATGCATGCATACCTTAGTAAATATAAAGTATCTCCCACACACACAAAGATCTCTCTTTTATAACACGCCACGCAGACGAAGTCGCGGGCAAATGCTAGTCTATACCAATTTTGTTACGCGCCACAATTAATGCCTGATACATGATGACATTAGTTACCACTAGCGCCATTTGGTCATAACCCGAAGCTCGTAACAATATTATAAAGCTGAAGAGTTTGAATGTTTGTATGTATGTTTGTTTGTTTGTTTGTTTGTTTGTATGTTTGTTTGTTTGTTTGTTTGTATGTTTGCATGTTTGTTTGTTTGTTTGTTTGTTTGTATGTATGTTTGTTTGTTTGTTTGTTTGAACGCGCTAATCTTAAGAATCTACTGGTTCAATTTGAAAAAATATAATTGCGTTAGATAGTCTATTTATTGAAAAAGGCTATAGAACTATAGAATATCACGCTTCGAACAATGGAAGCAACGAATCAATTGATAATGTGGAAAAAAACAGGGATAGCACGGGTGCGAAGCCGCGGCAGGCCACTAGTAAATAATAATATTAGGGTTCTATTAATTCGGGCATGAAAAAAAATGCAGAAGACCGCAGCCATATAACAATCACTTCTATGTTGTTGTGTTCCTGTGTGAGTAGGGTTTGCAGAGCTCCCGGGGGTGCTACTTCGCCCATAATCTAGGACCTCATTACCGCTTAACATCAGGTGGGATGAGGTCAATCTTGACGTGCAATATAAAAAAGAAATATTGTGTTTTTCAGCGAAGGAATATTGGAAACGATATTCTACGAGAAAGGCTTAGTGGCAGACCTCTTCAAACAGATAGTAGTGTGCAATCATCTGTCAGATTTGAAAACATATATGCAAAGCCGGTTCACAAGGAACATATAAGAGATATGAGTGATGGAAATGAGTTAAACTATGCAATATTGGATGTGGCAGTCACTCCAAGCCGTAGGGTGTTTGCTGAGGAGGCTACACCTTACGCCACCATTTTGAACTGTAATCCAACGGGTGAAGAGCTTGGTCAGCAAGTTGATTCCTTAGATGGTGATTACGTCGAACTGGCCTTCAGATAGACTGGAAAGAAACCGGCCTAGTGCGAGTCGGATTCGCGCACGAAGTCAAAGTCAAATTCAATATTATTTTATTCATGTAAATTACACCAGTAATATTTATGAAACGTCTATATAATGCAAATGACGCTACCTCCGGTTCGGAACCTATGACTTACAGAGAAGATCCCGGCGAGAAACTCTGTCGTTCATATTTCAAATATTGCTGAACTTGTAACTAGTTTTGCACTAAGACATACAGTGTGGTGTGTAAATTGTAAAAAAATATTAATTAAGTCGAAGTAATAAGAAACATTTTAAAACATATATATATTTAAATTAAACAAACAGTAGGTCCTAATGCACATTGTGCTTAATAGGAATTTTGCCAACTTGCGAGTATTTGTCAACGTAAAGAAATGGGTACCTCTTGCTGAGTTTGTATAAATAGAAATAGCTAAGTAGAGTGTTTTCATATCTTTTCAGTATTAGACACAGTTATTTATTTATGAAGTAAATATACAATAGATATTCAGTAAATACTCCTATCTTAAAGAACGTTTCCGTTTCTTGCAGCCCAACCAGGATCGTGATATGCGGTCCTCACGTAAACTTCTCCTTACTTTTCCTACTCATTCTTCTGAATTCTATTCCCAATCCTTCACTGTCCAATCTATACGCTTATGGAATTCTTTACCTTTATCTATCAGATTATCTGAGACTCTTCCTATTTTCAAAGCCAGGGTTAAATCGTACTTCCTCTCACTTGCTTAATGTTAATCTATGTCTTTTATCTATAATTTTAGCTGGGCATGTTGGTTGTTAGTAAGTTTCATACACTTATCCATATTAACTTATTATTATTATTATTTTTTTTTTTTTTTTTGAGTCAAAATACTTTACTTAATTTTATATTTGATAAGCATGTTTATTTGTATATATATATATATAAATATATATTATGTTATATATCTATGAGTTTATGTATGTTTATAATGCTATACTATGAATATAATTCAAGAAATAAAACTTTATTAATGTTGCACGGCCGTACCCATTTCTTGCCATCTACTATTTCCTCTACCTTAAGGTTGTCTGGAAGAGATCGCTTTCTAGCGATAAGACCGCCTAAATTGTACTATAATCAATCTGTAAAACCTATTTCTGTAAAGTTTTTGTGCAATAAAGTATATCTATCTATCTATCTATCTACTCCAAGAGTGTTGCCGTTATTGACATCGAGAAAAAAATTGCTAAAAAATCACCATAAAATATTCATTTTTGACGACCTCAGTGGCGCAGTGGCTAAGGTAGGCGGCCAAAGCACGAAAGGTCTTGGGTTCGATTCCCGGTCAGGTCAATTTGGAAAACGGACTTTTCTAAATTGACTTGAGTCTGGGTGTGCTGGGATGACGCCCCCAGTTAGTATCCGTCATCTGGTACTCATAGTACAAGGGAAAACCTTAGTTTGAGACCAGAAGATTAGTGTGATTGTCTGGCGCATTTTTTGTTTTTTTTTTTTTATTTTAGTTTAGGCATTTATTTTGAAAACCAAAATACACAACTAAATTTTTTGTGAATATTGCAAGCATCCATCCACAGTTTTTATTAATATCGAGGGAAAAATAGCAAAAAAATCACGTTTGTTGTAATGCTGAGCCCCCCAAAAAAAATATTAATATTAATATTATTTCCTCTACCTTAAGGTTGTTTGAAAGAGTTCGCTTTAAATCCCTACTTAATATTATAAATGCGAAAGTAACTCTGTCTGTCTGTTGTGCTTTCCCGCTTAAACCTCTCAACCGATTTTGATGAAATTTGGTATAGGTATACGTTGAATCTCAAGAACGGACATAGGCTACTTTTTGTTAGAAAGTAAGGGGGGGGGGGGCGGGGGTAATGCCACCTTTGAAAGTTTATATGGGAAAATGTTTATTTTTTAAGTTAGAGATATGAAAGTTGGCACAAATATAGCTCTATTAAAATATAGACTACTTTTTGTTTCGAATATTAGGGGAGATAGGGGTAAAACCGACCATGAAATTAAATTTGGCGAAATTCCTGCAAATGTACCATCCCTTTTAGACCGTCGTATTGTAAAGGACCAAATCTTTCTCCATAAGATTTTAAATAATCATGTTGACTCTTCTTTCTTGATAAGTAATATTGGTTTTAGGTACAGGTTCACGTTCTACAAAGCTCTTCTCGGTTCCTCTCACTAGGACTAAATATGCATGCAATAGTTTTGTACCAAGAGATTGTAACGAATATGATAGCAGGTTTAACATAATTGACATTTTTAATTCATCCTTACCATCTTGTAAAAAACAAGTGAGTGAACTGAAAAATGTCTGAACTTTGTTTTTATGCTCTATTATATTTAATTTATTATTATTATTATAATTTTTTTACCTAATTTGAATTTATTATGACCTGTGTTGTTTAATTCAATTCCTATGACATAAATCATATTTTATGCACTGTTGCACTGTCTCACTTCACTTTTTGACATTAAAATTATTGTAAATTAAAATTTAACTTATATTTATGAAAATTTATCTTGTTATTATTTTTTTTTTATCTGATGTAACGTGTCTGTAATTTACATAATTGTGGAAACTTTGCTGATTTAAGTGTTAAATTAAGTGTATTATTTAATCTATAATTATAAAAATTATTTGTTTCCCAAATAAATAAATAAATGAAAGGATGTAGTCCACGCGAACGAAGTCGCGGGCACAGCTAGTTGTACTATAATTCACCTGTAAAACCTATTTTTGTGAAATAAAGTATTCTATGTACCTATTATTTTCTATTGTTTTTAGTATTTAGGCAACAGAAATACATAATTTGTTAAAATGCCAACTCTTTAGCTATTATGGTTCATGAGTTACAGCCTGGTAAGAGACAGAGTACTTTCTCTCGTTCAATGATAGGAGATTTGAACGGAAGTTATAACTTCGCAAAGGACCCGGGACAAAATAGAAAAGTTCGTTTCCCATTTTGACCCGACCGGGGTTCGAACCCGGAACCTCAGTCATCGCGCGACGCTAAAATCTGGTTCGCTCGCCTCTCGGCTACGGAGGGCATCAAAAGGAAAAAATTAAATATATACGGCCGAATTGAGAACGTCCTCCTTTTTTTGAAATCGGTTAATAAATAAATAAATAAATATTGGACAACATCACATACATTGCTCTGATTCTGTGGTAAGTAGCTCAATCACTTGTGTTACAGAAATCAGAAACAACGAAGGTACCACAACACCCCGACCCGAGGCAATATGGAAAAGTTCGTTTCCCATATTGACCCGACCGGGGATCGAACCCGGAACCTCAGAGATGGCGCGACGCCAAAGTCCGGCACGCTTGCCTCTTGGCTACGGAGGTCGTCTAATAAAAGATTAAAAGACAAAATGGAATAAAAGATTTGCATTCAATGTTCAACATAACGTTTTAATAACAATCACGTATTTCTTATACTAAATGGTTTAGCATAGTAAGCTTGATCTAATTTATTATATTAATCTAGTTCTAATATCAATTGTAATCTGTGTACTTTACACTTGAGTAATAAATAATAATATTTGAAGCAAATACCATAGAATGTAATTATAACACAAGTACAGTCGCCGTCAGATATATCGGAGCAGACAAAGTGACCAAATACTTCTGAACTGTTAAAATGTCGAAAAGTCCCATACACCACAAGTTAACATTAATATCTGAACATTCATTACTTCAGTAATATCTGAGCAGATGCTAGTCAATAACTTCTATACACACAACTAACCAATAACATCTGACGTCAATATGTGTCACGCACGTCATGTGTCTCATTTAGCTACCTGTGTGAGATGTGTGTTACGGACCGTTTTTTCAATTATTGGAATAGACAAATCAAAAGTATTGGCAGACGAAAGGCAACTCTATTGTGTATACAGATATAAAATAGGTCACGGTCAACGGTCAAGACGCAACTAGTAGAGGGACCCCACACTAGCGTCTTTCGAGCGTCAGCGTCTTGCCGGCGACCTCCCGACACTAGCTAGCGTTGGTTGGGCGTTACGTCGACGCGGCGCCCGCTCAGCGTCGGCGCGGCGTTTGAGCGGCGCTTGCGCTGGGCGTCCTCCGCACATCGCGTTCGAGCGTCGCGCCGCGCTGACGTCATGTACAGTTGTTTCGAAAATGGAAATGTAAGATTTGAATAACGCACAATATAATGTTTTATATTGCAGTGATAAAGTAATGCTTTCAACTTGTAAAGGAAAAAATATATTTTACCTATTTGACACATGGCCCGAATAGGCAACTTTAGCATTTATTTTCTCGAAAACTAAAAGTACTTAATTGAAAATGGGTTTCTTCGGCAATATGAGCTAGTATTTTAAGCTACATCCATATTTGCTATCAGCTAAAAAGTCTTCTACCTACTGATTCTAAAACACGGGCGGGCCGAAACAATTAAGTTGATCATTGTACTGTTGTCAAAATAAACGCTGCGGCAGGCGTCGGGCCGGCGCGGCGCCTGTGGAGCGCAGTCCTGGCGTTCGTCATTTCGACCGCGCCGCTGTGCAAGCGTTGCGTCGGCGCCGCGTCGACGTTGCTCGGCGCCGCGTCGACGTTGCGTCGACGTCGCGTCGGCGTTGCGTGGGCGTCGACGCTCAAAGAACGCTAGTGTGGGGTTAGGCGTAGGTTGCGCGGACGCGGGCTGAGGGGTTGCGCCCGAGCCGTGCCTCGCCGCCCGCTGCGTCTCCCCCGCCACACACCCGCGTTATGAGTGTGTGTGCGTAAACAGGGAAACGATGCGATTATTCAATGAAAACGTAGTATTGATGCGCGCTAGTCGTAGTAAAATGATAGATTGCCTGCTATTTACTTCTTTTAAAGAGATAAATTACTTAGTCCGTTTTTTTATTTATAAATACATAAATGTAATAAGTAACTGATACTGATACTGTGGTTAAAATTATTCTGGTAAATGGGGAATATTCCTGTTGTTTTTCTTTTTTGTCTCCTCTCTGTATATGTGTATATGTGACAATGTTGTGATGTTATTAAGTAATAAATGTTTCTTTCTTTCTTTTATTTCTTTCAGATAAAGTTTATTAGCACTGTCAACATAATTTCTAATGCTAAAAAAAGTATGAGAATTGTTGATTGGTGTAATGGTCCAGCGCATTCACTAATTAAATTACATTACTCTCATTTACTAACAGTAGGGTGCTTTAAAGGTCTTATTTGTTTCAGTTTCGTAGACTGTCCATCAAACTTAATATCAACATTACTATCACTCAACGGATGAGATACAACAGAGGAAGTGTCATCTTTCCTCTCAGAGTCATTCGGACTCATCGGGGTAACGAAGCCACTATCATCCCTATCATCTACGGTCGAAGGTCGCAAATTCAACGACATGCTCTTCCTACCCTGAAACATAGTCACGTCATCTAAATACGTCTTCGGTTCTATTTTCTCGTCCAACTTCTTCAAATTCTCGTCAAAATCATGCTTCAGCTGTTGCTCAAACAGCCTCTCCTGACGAATCTGCTCGTGAGAATGAGCAAAGAAACCTGTATTCTTCATCCCCAATTCCTTAAGGGAATCCTTCAAAACATCCCCCCTGACACTCTCCCTTCTTCTATCCTCAGATTTTTCATCCAACACTTTCAGAGGGTAGTTCTTCAAATTGCTCCCTATCAATCCGGAATGGACAGACTGTGATTTCTTCATCAGGAAAGCTCTTCTATCTCTTTCTGGCGTGTTCCTTTCCCTATTCATGGCGTTCAGTATTTCTTCTTTCGTTATCTTGGAGAATAAATTGGGAGCTGATACGCCAGTTTTGTACACCTTCTTAGATTCTTCTTCATCATCGTTGGATGTGAATTTAGAGGAGAAAGAAGATATTTTGGAGCCGAAAGAAGTCTTCTTACTGTGGTTGTGCACTATGCGCTTTACTTCCGCTGGTAACTCTTGTCTTTGGGCGGAAATGAAACGGCTGAGCAGGTTTAGTTGTTGCTCCATCGATTTGGATTGAGATTCTAGACGAGCCTGAGTTTTCTGGTAGTTGGTTATGGCTTCCATGGCAGACTGGAAAGAAAGATGAGAGGATTTTATCAACTGCTGCTAAAGGTTGTCTGGAAGACATTGCTTAGGGAATAATAATACACATAAATAGTGAACGCCGTAAATATAAGAAAATATTCATATCCATACTAATATTATAAATGCGAAAGTAACTCTGTCTGTCTGTCTGTCTGTCTGTTACTCTTTCACGCCTAAATGGCTGAAAGGATTTTGATGAAATTTGGTATAGGTATACGTTGAATCTCAAGAACGGACATAGGCTACTTTTTATTAGAAAATAAGGGGGGATGGGGGTAATACCACCATTGAAAGTTTATATGGAAAAATGTTTATTCTTTAAGTTAGAGATATGAAATTTGGCCGCACGCTCGACACGTGAAGATAGCGGCTTCGAGCCCTACACCGCAAGGGTTTTTTTTATATTACACTTCAAGATTGACCTCATCCCACCTGATGTTAAGTGCTAATGAGGTTCCAGATTAAGGGCGACAAGTACAGCATAATAAAGCTGTTACTGGACTTGTCGCCCTTACCTTGAAGGCTTGACCCCTGCTACTAATGTAGCACCCCCCTAGAGCCCTGGAAGCCTTATAAGCCTTAAAGGTAATTTTTTTTTTTTTTAATATACTCACGTCGAGTTCTTCCGTCATCCTGGACCTGTCCGCTGTCAGGATCCTGTTGTCTTCGGTGAGGGCCGCCAGGCGAGGCATTTCTTCTCGTAGGACTGCGTATTCCACAGCATAGTCGCCCAACTGTCGGCTTATGTCCAGGGAGTGGACCTGGAGTATGGTAAGGTTTTTATTATACTGCACTTCAAGATTGACTTCATCCTACCTTATGTTAATTGGTAATGAGGTCCTAGCTTAAGGGCGACGAGTACAGCATAATAAAGCTGTTACTGGACTTGTCGCCCTTACCTTGAAGGCTTGACCCCTGCTACTAATGTAGCACCCCCCAGGAGCTCTGGAAACCTTACTCACACGCAGGAACACACCAACACAGAAGTGATTGTTATATGGCTGCGGTCTTCTGTAAGATCGAATGTCCTGCCTTCGAACTGGAACGTTGAATTCATGCATTGGTTCATTGGCTGAATAACAGTCGGCGCCAGTCAAATGCATATGAACATATATATAGTATACGTACCAAAATATTATTTTTCCCATTTCTGTCTGTCTGTCTGTTTGTTCTGGCTAATCTCTGAAATGGCACGACCGATTTTGACGGGAATTTAACTGGTAGGTAGCTAATGTAATGAGGAGTAACTTGGGTTAGGATTTGGCGTTTTTAGGAAAATAATTGAATTGAAATCCTTTAGTTCACGCGAACATAGCTCGTTTTCGATAAAATGGTATGAGCTCGTAATTTAGAGGTATCAACTCTCCCGGCGGTGTTGTGTATAGTAAGGTTGAGTCGGTTTCCCACAACACCGCCACTAAGGCGATGGAGGTCCAACCGGGAGGTTTTAGTGGGTAGTCCTGCCCTTTTAAGAGCAGGGAGTACTACGCATGCCGTCACCCTCCCTCGGTTGACGGTACGGTGCGTCAACGCATTTCCCCCCACAAAAAGGGGTATGAACTCTCACCTTCCTCATGACCTTTTCATATATAATTTGGTTCATGTCAGGTAGCTTGTGCTTCAGGTATTCGGCTGCTTCCTCACAGCTCTCGCACAGCATCAGGCCGTCCTTGTGCGCGGAGAGAAGAGCGAGCGAAACGGAGAACACTACGTCGAGAGACTCGAGAAAGATGAGGTCTGAAAAGGAAATTAGAAATTGATTTACGCCAAGAGATTTCCAGGGTCACGGATTTCTTCTTAGAGCAGCTATTTAAACAATGATCTTTTGTTAGTGCAAGGTTGGGCCTAGATTCCCCTGTCGAGTTCCACAACTTGTCGCGATAGGGGGGGGGGGGGGGGGGGGCGCGGCTCAGTAACCCTGCATTGAGGATGGTTTTGCCACCCAGCCTCCGATACAGGTCGAAGCTAAGACGGATCCTGACGAAGCCTGCAAGGGCTGTGGATGAAGATTCCCACAAACGCCATTTTTTTTCCCACATTTTTGATTAATTTTCAAAAACGAAACCTTTCCTTTATTCGTTTCGTTTTTGGGAGTAGACTTGGGGACAGTAGATACTCACCGAAGACTTTCACGACGAAGCCAAACCAAGGAGACGTCCAGGGTCTTGACTTTGCATCTAAGAGCAGTCATACTACCAGTGATCTTGTGTGATAGTCCAAGGTTGAGTACGGATGCCCTTATTATCACGTCTTGAAACGCTAAGGTCCAGTGTGGTGAGGGGTTTATCTCCACCATTATTTGCTGCAGGTGTGGCAGGATCTAAGATTCTCACACGAGCCATCGCCCTTCATCAAGCGCTGGTACAGTCCATTAACGTCTTTCCAGCCCGTTAAAAATAAAATAAAATAGGGTTTCAAACTGACTTTCCAGCGTCAGCTCTTGGTATACGAGGTAGGAGAGCTGGTTCAACTGAGGACTTGCCTGGTGACAGAAGCTAGCCCCCAAAGATGTGTCTAGTACAACAGATTGTACCCAAGTACTGGCTTGGGGACAGTAGGTATTCATCGAGAGTACTGGTACAACTGGTGGACAGTGGATACTCACCGAAGACCCTCACGACGAAGCCGAGCGGGAACTGGCTGGTGAAGAGCGTCAGCATCCAGGGAGCAGCGTACAGGGCAGGGGAGATATCCAGGGCTTCCAGCTTGCTGTGCAACTCTGGCTCGTGGTCGCGGAGCAGGCGGGAGAGTTGGTACAACTGTGAAGACCGGTAAGTATGTAGTTCTAAACATATATGGCAGAGGGCGCTTACAGTAGGCTAACGGGTTGATACAGCAGAAAATTTCGCCTACGATAACTTGCGGTTAGCTCAGTTGGAAGAGCAGCACGCGCGATACGTGAAGGTCGTGGGTTCGATTCCCGCACCGCAAGGGGAGATGAATTTTTTCAGTTTAAAAACTGTGAAGACATTGGAAGTTAAGTTTTGGACAACGTGGGTGAAGAAATTTTATTTAAAAAATGACAGAAGAAAGGCTTGGAAGTTTCGAAAAAACAAAAAAATATGGCCAAGTGTGAATGAGTCTGACTCGCGCAAATATTCCATTCTATTGAATATTTCAAGTACCTTGATATATTTAAATAGTAAGAATACTAGAACGGGCTAATCTCAGGAGCTATTGGTTTGTATTAAACAATTATTTTTGTGTTGGTTAGCCCATTTATCGAGGATTGCTTTAGGCTATATAACATCATGCTGTGGCTAATAGGAGCGAACTATGTTTATTTGAGCACCGTCAAAATGAACATAAACCAAAATTTGAACTAAAGCCGGTTCGGCACCTAATCCTCGTGTCGTAACCGTTAGGCCACTGAGTAATTACTGTTTTGACATATGCCAAATCGGTAATTACTGTTTTGACATATGTCAAATCGGTAATTACTGTTTTGGCATATGTCAAATCGGTAATTACTGTTTTGGCATATGTCAAATCGGTAATTACTGTTTTGGCATATGTCAAAAACTCAACCCTTTGACTATCGTATTTGGATATGGGTTCGGCCGCTTATATTTTCACATGGTTTATTACCTGCACTTGTAAAGCGCTCATATCGGGAAGGTACTGCTTCCGAAGACCACGACGGAACATGAGGTGTCGGAGGAGAACAAACGCATCCGCCTCTTCCATCTGGGGGTAGAAAATAATAAATAAATAAATAATATTGGACAACATCACATACATTGCTCTGATTCTGTGGTAAGTAGCTTAAGCACTTGTGTTACAGAAATCAGAAACAACGACGGTACCACAACACCCAGACCCAATACAATATGGAAAAGTTCGTTTCCCATATTGATCCGACCGGGGATCGAACCCGGAACCTCAGAGATGGCGCTCGCCAAAGTCAGGCCCGCTCGCCTCTCGGCTACGGAGGCCGTCGAGGAGAAAACAAATAAATATAAACTAATATCTTTTTCTTAGTCGGTACACTCTTGCCAGAGTGGTCGTGGCCCTCATTATGAATCACGGAATCAATTTAAGAGAGGTAGGGCATAGAAGAAGGTAGGGCATAGCGAATTACCGCTCGAACTGGAGCAGCCCGACTGGTGAAATACCTCCACCTTACAGAAGACCGCAGCCAAATAACAATCACTTCTGTGTTGTTGTGTTCCTGCGTGTGAGTAAGGTTTTCAGCCCTCCTGGGGGGTGCTACATTAGTAGCAGGGGTCAAGCCTTCAAGGTAAGGGCGACAAGTCCAGTAACAGATTTATTATGCTGTACATGTCGCCCTTAAGCTAGGACCTCATTACCACTTAACATCAGGTGGAATGAGGTCAATCTTGAAGTGCAATATAAAAAATAAAATAAAAAACGGAGAGAAACTATCAGTGATACGCCGCCCTTCATCACGTACTGCAGCTCTCCGGGTACATTCATAAGCCGAGCACTCAGTTGCAGCCCTGATCTGGCCTCTCCATCACATTGGTGATCTGCCACGTGCTCTGGTGCCCCTAACTTTTCCCTGCACCACGAGACGTTCTAGAGAGTCATCACCGCGACGTAAAACATGGCCAGAGAAGGTCGAAATGCGCAACTGAACTGTGGTTGATAGGCGTTGTCTAATGTAAATAATATAGGTTAAATAAACTAACTGTATTTCTTTGTGCAAAATTAGTGTTGCGGACGTGAGGGATCAGCGAAGAAAAAGATGATGAAAAGATGTAAAAATGTTGTATTTTCCAAGTGAGTGCAAGTATGTACAGAAGGAATGAATGACAGCGAAAAGTAAACAAAAATAATATCAAAATAAGACGTCAAATTTAAAAGTAAAAGTAAAATCTAAAAAGTATGTAGGTTCGGTTGGCCACAATTAGTAATAAGATTTTCTTTTTTTTTGTAAAACAAACTGTTGAGTTTTTCTGTATCTTCTCGGTAGTTAAAGGCTCCGAACCGGAGGTAGCTTCATTAGTTAATATAGAGACTATTCATGAGTATTACTAATGTAATCTTTATAAATAAAAAAAATATTAACTTGGACTACCTAATATAGGGTTTTCCAATAAGGACTTGACAACAATTTTTCAAAATAAAATGCACTACCATTTGAGCTCAAAAACTATCATTATGCCCTACCTCTCTTAAAATTTTGTTGGTATTTTAACTCACATGTAACAATAGAACTCCAGCGACGAAGCTAAGACCTTGGCAGTAGCCCACTTCAGGGTCCAGCAACGAGTACGCCTTCAGAATGTTGTACAGCGCCAGTTGACCTGGCCCCAGGGCTGATGCGAAGTAGGAGTGCTTCGGGAATGTACGCCCTGAAACATCACAATAATTGAAGAGAGGCATAGCGATTTATCGCTCTAACTGGAGCAGCCCGACTGGTGAAACACCTCCACCTTACAGAAGACCGCAGCCAAATAACAATCACTTCTGTGTTGTTGTCTTCCTGCGTGTGAGTAAGGGTTCGACCAATTTAACTAAAATTACCGATTTGATTAATTAGATTTTTACCAGTTTTCAAAGTACATTAATACACATTAGCGCACTTTCAATTTTAAATACTTTAAAGGAATAGAAAAATCTCATCCCCCATACTGCAAAGGAAGGGATATTTTTTATTTATTTTTAACTAGCTGTGCCCGCGACTTCGTTCGCGTGGACTACATGCTTTCATGGTCGGTTTTACCCCTTTCTCCCCTAATATTCGAAACAAAAAGTAGTCTATATTTTAATCCAAGTTTCGAGCTATATTTGTGCCAAATTTCATATCTTAATAATAATAACTTCAAAAATAATAATTTTTCCATATAAACATTCAAAGGTGGTATTACCCCCCTCCCCCCCTTATTTTCTAATAAAAAGTAGCCTATGTCCGTTCTTGAGATTCAACGTATACCTATACCAAATTTCATCAAAATCGGTTGAGAGGTTTAAGCAGGAAAGCGTAACAGACACACAGGCAGACAGACAGATAGACAGAGTTACTTTCACATTTATAATATTAGTAGGGATATTTATTGATTGACCTGTTTGATTGATTTTATTAACTTCATTTTTCCATTTTTTTATAGTGTATCACGCCATAATACTGCGATATTATATATTTTAAAGAAACAAGAAATTTCAGCCCCCACACTGCAAAGGAAGGGATATTTCTATATTTTTGTAAATATTGATTGATTTGACTGAATTGACCGGTTTGATTTTTTTTTATAGTGCATCAATCCACACTAGCGTACTTTTAAATATTTTGAAGAAACAGAATAATGACATCCTTTTAATATTGATTGGTTTGCCCGATTTGACTAATTTGACCTATTTGACTAATTTGACAGATTTGATTGATTTGACTGATTTGACTAATTTGACATATTTGACTGATTTGACCGATTTGACTAATTTGACAGGTTTGACTGATTTGACCGATTCGATAAGATTGTTTGAACACCTCACCCAAGTCAATGAGTATGGCGTGCTGGTGCTTAGTAAGTCCCGCGAGCAGGGCGTGGTAGGGCGCGTGGTAGAGCGGGCAGGCGCGCACGTCGGGCGGCGGCGCGCGGAGGGACGCCTGCTCCGCCAGGAAGTACCACACGCCGCCGCGGGACATGCGCGGCACTCCTGGGAATAAAACACAGGCCTACCATGAGTAATGCGTAGGAGGTAGGGCATAGCACTTTTATATGATATCCATATTGTGGGAGTTATGTTAAAACATGCAATCCATAACATTGTGACGACGGCCATCTTGGACCGATTTTTATCAAACATAGCTAAGAACACTCCCGGCTTATACAGCTTTCAAACAAAAAAATCAAAATCGGTTCATTTGTTCGGGATCTGCGATGCCATAGACAGATACACACACACAGACACGTCATTCTTATAACACCTCGTATTTATGGCGTCGGGGGTTAAAAAAGAATATAATATTAATATTAGCTTTAGATATACAATACTAGCTTTATCCCGCTACTTTTTTGTATGAATTAATTTTACGTGCAAAATATGTATGATTATGTTGGTTTTTTGTAAAGATATTGTTCAAGGATGGATCCGGTGTTAGGGATGCGTTCACACGTTTGGATAAAAAGTCTTCTATGTCATCTCTCTTCCATTAATGCGTGAAAGAGTCACAATAATCCAAACATCTATACTCACAAACTTTCACATTTTTAATATTGGTAGGATCTTACGATGCCATATATATTATATCTGTAGCCTAGTACTAAAAGGGCCAAAGTACGTTTTTGTATGAAATGAGATTGTAATGCCAGTTTATTGTAAAAGTATGATATTTTTTTGTGCTAAAAGGGCGTTAGTGTACCAACAATCTTTCAAAAGTTACTACATACTACATAAAATAATAACGATTTATGCTGATTTATTGTTATAAAGCTCATTACAGAAAATATTGATTATTGATATTGGCCCTTTTAGCACCAGGCCACAGATATATAGCCTCCCTGGCCTTACCTTGTATGACAGCCTGTGTCAACATATGACGGTCCACCTTCGCCATGGGGCGAGACACATCCTTGGAAAGCAAGGAATCCCACATGAGGACCACTCCAGCATCACAGATGCCTAGCTCAGCATACTCCAGCTTGATACGACGGACTGCAGAAGATTCTTCGCTTTCTGGAAGAAGATGGAACCATTTGTAAGATCTCATCTCGCTCAGAAGTACCAGGCACGCATAACACTAGTGGAGCCTAATAAATACCTGGTTCGTACGTCCACAAACATCATCCTGAGTCTAGTTAGTAACTTGACTTTAGAAACATATTTTCCTATTAGTAACACTGAGTAATTCGCACACAACCCTCGCTTAAGTACCAGGCACGCATAACACTAGTGGAGCCTAGTAATAGATATCTATACGTTCACATCATCCTAAGTCTTAGTAACTAACTACATATAACATATTTTCCTATTGGAAAAACAGTAATAGGTACCTGGTTGGCTGTTTACGTTCATAAACATCATCCTAAGCAAACAAACTAAACAGCATCATTTCCTAATAGAATCACAACAATTCGCATACATCTCTCGCTGAAGTACCAGGGACGCATAAAAATATTGGAACCTAGTAATAGATGCCTTGTGGGCTATGTATACGTTTACAAACATCATCCTAAGAAAAATCATCTTTTCCTTTAAGAAATACTGGCCATTTCGGATACATCTTTCTATGAAGAAAAATATATTTTTTGTGGTTTTTGGCATATTGAATAAAATACTGTACCTACTGGGTCATTTATTCAGGAATTATCCATCTATTGCAGAAAATCTAGTCACAAAAAAAACAAAACTTACCTCTAAGTTTGGCATTCTCTTTCTCCATCCTGACCAGAAGGATGGTCTGGTCTATGGCCATCTTCCAAAGCTGCCGCAATTGATCCTTGCTTCTCCTGCCTTTAGGAGCTGATGGTAGACCCAACAGGTTCTTAGATGTGAGGTCACCTGGAAAATTGATATGCATTAAGACCAGCCATGATCAGTTTATACCAGTCCACTGGTGGACTGGTATAAACTGATCATGGCTGACATAGGCCTTTCCAATAGTTCACCACTTTTTTTTGGAAACTAATTTTTCTGTATTGTCTTGGGTCTGCATTTGCTGGGGATCCCACTTGGTATCCGTCGATTGATAGTCAATAGTCAAATCTTTTTTTTCATATATATTACATCAGTAGCACATATGAATAGTTTCTATATAAATGAAATGAAGTTACCTCCGGTTCGGCACCTAATCCTACCGAGAAGAATCCAGCAAGAAACTCAGTAGTTATCCTAATATTAACAATATTTAGTGCTAGAGAACTTAAAAATATGGTGTGCGAGAGAGCAGACAATCATGTCCATATATGTTTATCATTGAAATATTCATCAAGTTTGTAGTACTCTTTTTTCATTAAACATGATTTAACATATACCTTAAGGCCCAATACGAAGCAATTGACATTACCCGTTTCGCGGCGAACCGCGCGCCATCTATTGAACGCATTTGGCATTAGCTCGTGCTGGCGCAGCACGAGTGTGCGGTGCTAGTACGAGCGAATGCCATGTATTATAGTACTAATACAATAGAGACAGCATTGCGTACGTATTAATTTATTAAATCTTACTACTTTGTAATAATAGTAAGTACCAATAGATTATCAATTTTGTACTTTATTCGTTACATACATACAAACATATCGATGGCTCCAACGAATAAACGTGCAAACGAAAAACTACAACTTTTCAGGAAACCATAAAAACGTTTGAAATCACATTACTTTAATGACGTAATGAATAGATATATTTAATGTATAAATTATATTAAAGGTTAAACATATTTCAGCTCATATATTTTTTAAGAAAATAAATCTATCGATTTTCTCAGTATTCAAGAAAAAACATATAATTTTATTATTCTAGTGAAAAATTTGTGACTTGTTAACAGAAATGTATCACTGCACGTTTATTCGTGTCATAAATGAAGCATAAACAAGTGTAGTAAAACGGTGCACGGTTATTCTACAGATTAGTAAAAGATAATAATTCTATATTAGGATAGCTGTATTAAAATTTTTGCGGTCTGCAATGAAGCATAACTAATAAAAGTAGCTTCCATTTTTACACAAATAATCGTGTCTTTTTTTTTTAAAGGAGTTATTACCCAGAGGAAAGGTTAGACACAAGCGGCAGATTGATTTAACACGTTTATTTTGGTGTACTCAAAGAAACAAATATATTCAATAGTATAGCTGGGCATTAACTCGTTAATCCGTTAATCGTTAATTAATGAAGTTAACATTTTGAGTAACGGATTAACTTTTAAGTTAACTTAAAAAACCGTTAACGGACTCATTAACTTCCGTTAATAATCAGGAAGTCCGTTAATCGTTCATCCAATGCCTACTATTCACTGCATGGCAGCGAGTGCGAGTGAGAAAGCTGCGAATAGATTCATTTTGTTAATTTGATTTCAACATGTCGGATCGGGAAGGGTTCTCCGGAAACCGTACGGTTTGGCTTAAGTTTTTATTGGACCGCTTCGTAACGTTTTACATAGTCCCCCCTCCCCCCCGCCAAATTACGTTACGTAATACTCGAACGCTCCATAAATTACTGACAGTGATCATTTGCGTGTGGATAATCTAGACTAATATTATAAAGATGAAAACTTTGTTTGTTTGTAATGAATAGGCTCAAAAACTACTGGACCGTTTTTAAAAATTCTTTCACCATTCAAAAGCGACATTATTCAAGAGTAATATAGGCTAAATTTTATTTTGGAAAAAATTTGGTTTCATAAAGTATTTGGGTTTTTCGGAGACAAGGTGGAAAAAATCAACCAGAAAAGTTACTTATTTCGCTGCCTAAACTATAAAAGAACCATAAAATGTTCTAATTAATTGTAGATTTATGGAAAAGTGTATGGAAAAGAAGGAAAAAGTATGTAATAACATTTAAAGTAAAGAAAATGAGATGAAATAGGAAATAATGCATTTTCAAAGTTTTATTATATTAATGCAGAATGTTTATGAGATAAACAACAAATCTTTTAATTAAAAATCACTATACTTACCAAGTTAAAATCTAGACTAATATTATAAATGAGAAAGTAACTCAGTCTGTCTGTTTGTCTGTCCGGCTTTGACGCCTAAACCACTGAACAGATTTTGATGATTTTTGGTATGGGTAGGTAACCGTTGAACCTCTAGAACGGATATAGGCTACTTTTTGTTTTGAAAATGAGGGGGAAAGATACCTCTTCCACTTTTACGTTAATATGGAAAAATAATTACTTTTTAAATTAGGGATATGAAATTTGGCACAAAACTCAACATTCAAAACATAGCTCAAAACTTGGCTTAAATATGGACTACTTTGGTTTTGAATATTAGGGGAGACGGGGAGGGCTAACAGCGAACATGAAAATAGATATATATATGTCGCAGTCATCTGGTTTAATCAGCTATTTGATTGGATCACTAGCGCGTTCATTGAATGACGACGTTTAATTGAATGACTAAAGGACAACTCGTCAAATTGTTTAATATAACGTTCAACTTCTTGACTGAACGTCATTTAGCATAGTCGTTGAATGGGACATAGCTGACTTTTTAATGTTTGATTAAGGTGACCATAAGTTTACCACTTAAAAGATAACTAAATTTAGATAAAAAAAAATGAAGACATGACATAACACATCCTAATAAGATTTTTAATGTTTTAACAATTTTAAGTCTTAAGACAATTAGGCTAAAAAAATATTTATTTACGAATAAGTCACTTTATATCTCAATTTCACTCTAAAAATTATCAACACAGTGCTATTCGATTATATCTGTACCAGCTGTTTGACGCCATCTTTGTTTTGATGAGCACTAACGTCGCAGTGGAAAAAAAATAAACTAAATTACAATCACCTGACTGATTACGTCCGCTATGTTCAAAGGGCTATGTTACAATCCGCTAACTTGTTGGACGTTCAGTGAGTCTTATTCATTCAACGTTCGGCCTAGTCATTCAATTAAATGTCGTCATTTAATAAACACGCTAGTGATTCAATCAAATAGCTGTTTCAACCAGATGACTGCGACATATATATGGAAAACCCTGTAGTCCACGCGAACGTAGTCGTAACAGCTAGTACCTAGAAACGTATAAATGATCAGTTTGGCTATTGTAAATAAGTAAAACCGGCCAAAAGTGTGTCGGTCCACGCTCAGTGTAGGGTTCCGTAGTTTTCAAAGCATCACAATACTTAAGTATCCTTAAATTACAACTTTAGTTAAAAAAATATTTTTTCAAAAATTTCAAAAACGATTAAACCCATCAGGTTCAAAATAATTTTCCTAGAAAGCCTTTATGCAGTTCTATATTCCAGATTTTTTTCATACTTTTTGACTTATGGTTCAAAAGTTAGAGGGGGGGGGGGGGCACAATTTTATTTTCTTTTGCAGCGATTATTTCCCAAAATATAAAAAAATGATCTTAGTAAACCCCTGTTCATTTTTAAATACCTATCCAACGATACATCACATGTTGGGATTGAAATAAAAAAAAAATCACACCCCAATTTACGTGTAGAGGGGGTACCCTTTTTTTTTTGTGCGGGGGGAAATGCTTGGCGCCCCGTACCGTCACCCGAGGGAGGTGACGGCGTGTGTGGGACTCTCCTGCCCTAAAAAGGACAGGCCTACCCACTAAAACCCCCCGGGGTACCTCATCGCCTTAATGGTAATGCTGTGGGAAAATTTTTAAGAACCACCACAACATCACCGGCAGAGCGGCTACCCTAAAAAAAAATTTTTTATTTTTTTTATTTTTGCACTTTGTTGACGTGATTAATATACATATTTGTACCAAATTTCATCTTTCTAGTGCAAACGGTTTCTGAGATTATCCTCGGACGGACAGACAGACATGGCGAAACTATAAGGGTTCCTAGTCGACTACGGAACCCTAAAAATGCAGCCTAAGCAGCCTCCCAACAAAAAAGTATTTTACAAAAAATATAATCTCAAAATGGAATTTTCGCAATTCGAGCTGCGTTGTTGTAATAAACTCTTTTTATTTTAGCCCTTAGGTAATATTTATTTCTTTTCCTAACATTATTTCACCGTTATAGTAAAGACTACGCGTGTAAACCAATTTATTTACTATTTTCAAAACAGACAACTAACTGCCGTCACCTGTCAACACTACACATCGAAGCACCTGAACGGCAAACTTATCTAAGACTAGCGGCCGCCCGCGACTTCGTCCGCGTGGACATTTTTTTAGATCATTTCAATAGGAATTATTCTTTCATACATATATTTTTGGTATCTTGAACCGTTTTCGCAGCGCACGCAACGGAAGCCCTCGAGGATGAATAATTTTCCCCGTTTTTTACACATTTACCGCTCTGTCTTTGCTCCTATTGGTCATAGCGTAATGTTATTTAGCCTATAGCCTTCCTCGATAAATGGACTATCCAACAAAAAATTATTCAAATCGCACCAGTAGTTTCGGAGATTAGCGCGTTCAAACAAACAAACAAACAAACTCTTCAGCTTTATAATATTAGTATAGATAAGAAATCTAAGAAATATGCAATTTAATCAGGCGTTTGTGTTTAAAATGAATTATTTTAATAACTAATAGATTATATAAAAAATGAAGAAGGCGGCGACCTTTGGAATCACAATCCTAACATTTTTTAGTAAAAATATTTTTTTCTAAATATATGTATATTTACAGAGTTTTGGAAGAAAAATAATTTGAAGAAATCATTTTTTAACATTTTTTAAAAACGGTATAATTTTTATATATTCATTTATTTTAAAATTTCAAGAAGGCGGCGACCTTGTAAAATATCTGAATAAACGTACAAAAAGTGATTTAATGCTTAGAATTACTTGAGGTCATCGTTGTAGTGAACAGAAATATATGAAGTTTCGCTAATTCTCTTCGTATTGGGCCTTAAATGTATGCAGGGGTAAGTCAATAATACCTTGCGGTAACTAATTGAATATTTTAACAGTTACACTAGCGACCCGCCCCGGCTTCGAACGGGTGCAATAGGTACTAGAATATGTACGTATTATACATATAAACCTTGCACTTTATTTTATTACATTGACTCGTCCGGTACCCCAATGGCGCTTACATGGAGCCTACATCTCATGCTGGCTAGCTGAGCGCGGTGAGCGGCAAACACGCGACTTTTTTCTAATACTTGCATTTTTACTCTGGTGATATCTTCCGAATGAAATGTCCAAATTTAATAATTCAAAAAGTTATTTATAGGTATTGAAGCCGTCTTGAATATAAAGTAATTTATTTTGATAAGGATTAATACCACGGTACAAATAAAGAATTTTTGAAATCGGTCTAGTAGTTTCGGAGCCTATTCATTAAAAACAAACAACAAATCTTTCCTCTTTATAATATTGGTATAGAAAATGAATATTCGGTGCATCTCTAATATTCATCGATAGTAATACCTTCTTGAGCTTCCGTCGGTTGCACCACTTTCTCATAAATGGCCTGGCGCCAGGTAGCGTCAGTCTCGGTGCCAGAGTCATTCGGCGCTGGTCTTGAATCACTTACTTTTAGGAAACTGAAAACAAAGCACATGGTTGGATGGGTGACCCGACTGATTTTAATAAAATGTAATATTAGATTTTCTATTTTTATAGTGCTTTACGTCGCACTAGCGAACTTTAAATATTTTAGAGAAACAGAAAAAAAATATCTCCCCTTGCGGTGCGGGAATCGAACCCACGACCTTCACGTATCGCGCGTGCTGCTCTTACCAACTGAGCTAACCGCAAGTTATCGTAGATGATGAAATTTGACGTATTGCGCATGCTAGGCCTGTATGGCAGCATGCACGAAAAAGATGACGTAATTGTCTACTTGACAGTGTTAACAATAAAATATGAAAAGTATTAGATATGTTAGCTTATTAGTTAAGTAATTATTTTTCATTTTTATTTTTAATTAAAAGCATAGTTAATATTTTAATTTTGCAAAATAAATTTTACTTTTTTTATCTGTGGAACAAAAGAACCGAAACTGAAACCACCATTGCAACTCGGAAATGACAGCTGTCGGCGAAAATTATTTATTTTAATGTGGCGAAACAATGATTATTTTACCGATTAAATTGAATTATTGTCTCTCTAATCGTATTAAGAATTTATTGAAACATTTTCGGTTTATCTAAATTAAGTCGTTCCCATCCGTATCGGTTCGTTGTCTAGGACGTTGACGTCATAATTGCAACAGTGACGTGACTTGGCGTTTGCGCGCGCTTTTTAAATGTGTTAGGTACACAAAATCTTATTTTTCTCTGGTTATTTACATTTTTCCAGATAAATCGAATTGGGATAAAAAATGAACATTTTACAATACTTTTTCAAAAACTGTCAAGTAGCCAATTGTCCCGTTCGGTTTTGCTCGGCTCTGCGTTGTCACATAAAACTACCGTCCATATTTTTTTTAAAACTGGTCTACTGGGCGTATCTAACACTTACATATCCATCATGGGTGAGTTGACTGGTGTGCCAGGTTCTTCCTTAACGTCTTCTGTATCCTCATCTCCGTTGTTAGTAGGCGTCCTCGGCGATGGCGATGATTCTGCAACCAAATAATGTTCTAAAGAAACAGAAACATTTCATCTCCCCCTGTGGTGAGGGGCCCGAACCTACGACCTTCACGTATCCCACTTGCTGCTCTTCCAACTGAGCTAACAAGTTTTCTGTTGTATTGACCTCTTAGCCTCCGGTAAAGAAAGATCTTCCTGTTTCTTTAAAATATTTTAAACCTATTTAAGGTTTACATTTGAAAATATATTTTTTGATTCACTGACTTCAGGTAATAACTGACTATTTCTTTGTCTCCCGCGATTCGAACCCACGACCTCTTGCCTGTGGAAGATACATACCATTTTCCAAATAAGGTATAGCTGGTGACAAGGACTTCGTCATCGAGCTCCTTGTGTCTGGAGAGAGGAGTTCCAGGTTCGAGGGTTCAGCAGTTGGGGTGGGTGGACCCTCACCCGCCGAGTTGGGGAGGGGGGATGTCTCCTGAAACCAGAGTTGTAAATACTTGAGCTGTATTTTAATGTTTGTTGTAGTTGTAGACTGCCAAACATCTCAGTTCTTACCCTTTTAGTCATGAAGGACCATTTTACCAAACATTTGTCTTTCCGGGACCACCTAGTAACTACAAACCTAAAATTTAGGTAAACCAACTAGGTGGTCCCCGGCAAGGCAAGACCCCTAATTTAGGTCCTAAATTAAGGGTTGTTTGATAAAGAAAACAAGCACAATTTTATAATTAATTAGCATTTATTTACTATTCCTTCCTTCAAACTCGTGCCGCGGAGTTTCGCGTTGTTTCTATTCGACTCATTACGTCACGATACATATTATTAGGATGGCTTCGCGGACCACTTGGAATGCCTTCAGGGACCACCAGGGGTCCGCGGACCACCGGTTAATAACCACTGATCAAATGATCGGTAAGTATGTTTTGTCGTACACTATTGTTTACCTTTTTAATTTGCACCACAGTGTTGCCATCGTCCCGACTGACCCTCCTCTTGAGTAGGTGGTCAAACCCACTAGACAGGGATCGCTTGGCTTTCATGAAGATGGTGCTGCCACCTAGATATTGGTTCAGGAACTCGGATCTGTGAACATTAATATTTTATACCTTAGATCAAAGATTTTGTAGGGGCACAGTTGCCACCTAGACAATAGGGAAGCTGCCTGGGTCAGAAATAGATTGCTTTTAGTTCATTAAACAAGACACGTTTTTTTTATTAGTGAAATTTATAAAAATACTGAGATAAACCAATCTTAAACGTTACGTAACACCCAAGTGATTATTTTTACCCTAAAGCCGTAAAACGTTATGTTATATTTAGTTTCTAGTCGTGGTATAATTCAGCCTTTATAGCAGTGGTTCTCAACCTTTTAGTCATGAAGGACCATTGGGACCACATGGGAACCAAATATTTGTCTTGCCGGGGACCACCTAGTAACTACAAATGATGATCGGCAACCCGCGCCGCTAAAACAAAGATCGAATGGAACGAAACCACCACCCCTACCCCCGTGCACCGCGTTTTGCCGCGCGGAGCTTCACGATATGTCTATTCGACTAATTACGTCACGTCGAATATTATTGGGATGGCTTCGCGGACCACTTGGAATGCCTCCAGGGACCACCAGTGGTCCGCGGACCACCGTTTAAGAACCACTGCTTTATAGGCTAAGAACAGCTGATAATACAAATCTTTCTCTTTTGACGGCATTACAATATGAAAATTATGCTCTCACTTAAATAGCACCGACTACAGCAATGTGCTTTCTGACACTAAATGAAAGTAAGGAATACTCAAAACGAAAACAACATTAAATGACGTAAATTACAATCCAGGGATACCCCTTAAACGAAAAGGGTTGCCACTTTAGGAGTTTAAATATCGTATCTTTTTGTAACTTTGTAGGAAATACCCCCGCCTGTAACACACTGTAACGTTTTACGACACCCCCCTCCCCCCAATTTGCGTTACGTAATATTCGCTCACTAGCTCACTTTTTTAAGCCACGCCCACCGTGCCTTACTTTTCGTAGTGCCCAAACGTTATTTATGCTTCTATGCTTTTTTCGTTGTGGGTATTCTTTTATTTGTCAAATTATTAAACAAATACTCAGATAAACCAATGCTAAGTTGCGGGGATGGGGCTGGTTACTAATAGGTAAGAAAAAAATACCCACTAATCGCTGTTATTTTTTTATTATAGTCATGAGATTGACAAAGGTATTGAAATTGTTTTGTCAGATAGGATAGGGAAAATGGATTGTGAAGAATATTGAAGAGCAGCCTGAGTATTTTAGTATTTCTACGTAGACGTATAAATAAAATATAAATAAATATTGGACAACATCACATACGTTGCTTTGATTATATCGTATAATTATACTCATCAGTATTATACTCACCTATTCTCCGCAGTATCGTGCACGTGTCTAAGCTGTTTCGCCTCACAGTGAGCTCGTAACAGCATCATCAGGAATGCATTATGCTCGCTTACCTGACAATCATCAGCTGATTAATAAAAAAAAATCAGTAACACTTTGGGAACTTACAAAAGATATATAAAAAAACCGCCCAAGTGCGAGTTGGACTCACTCATGAAGGATTGCGTACTATTATCTATTTAACATGAAACAACAATCGATTTTTATGATTTTTATAGTGATTTACGCGGCAATAACGAACTTTAAACATTGAACATATTGAACAACATCACATACCTACATTGCTCTAATTCTGTGGTAAGTAGCTTAAGCACTTGTGTTAGAGAAATCAGAAATAACGACGGTGTGGTACACAATACCCAGACCAGAGACAATTTAGAGAAGTTCGTTTCCCATATTGACCCGACCGGGGATCGAACCCGGAACCTCAGAGATGGCGCGACGCCAAAGTCCGGCACGCTCGCCTCTCAGCTACGGAGGTCGTTGATATTTTTAAGAAACATATTTTTTTTATCTCCCCTTGCGGAGCGGGAATCGAACCCACGACCTTAACGTATCGCGCGTGCTGCTCTTCCGACTGAGTTGGAATACGTGAAGGTCGTGGGTTTGATTATATATTTTGGTTGCCGATACAACAAAAAAGAGTAAAAACAAAATCCAATAATTATTTAAGGGGAGCTCATTTCATCGCCTACGATAACTTGCGGTTAGCTCAGTTGGAAGAGCAGCACGCGCGATACGTGAAGGACGTGGGGTCGATTCCCGCACCGCAAGGGGAGTTAAAAAAATTCTGTTTCTTATAGTAAAGTACTATAAAAATAAAAAATCGATAAACCGAGATTGGTAGTTGGGCTTTGGTCCCCGAGCAAATAACACATAACTCGGCGGAAGTACTTCCACTTTTAGTAACGAAGTATGTTCTTTGGAATCATTTGCCTAAGGCTTTCAAGTAGGCTTTATAACGTCGGCAACAAGTTACATTCTGACTAAGGTACCTAAAAAGTATATACCTCATACATATGGTTGGTTCCTCCTTGGTACTTGGTGATGATCAAGTCCTGTTCATCCTCTGGGAGCTGTTCTACTCTCCTAAGGATGAAGGCGTGCGTCTTTTTCTCATTCATCCCTGAAAATATGTAGAAGACTATATAAATTACAAAAAGGTTTCGAGTTGATATTGATTCTGTAGTGAGCAGCTTAAGCACTTGTGTTACAGAAATCAGAAACAACGACGGTACCACAACACCCAGACCAGAGACAATATAGAAAAGTTCGATTTCCATATTGACCCGAAAGATCGAACCCGGGACCTCAGAGATGGCGCGACGCCAAAGGCTCGCTCGCCTCTTGGCTACGGAGGTCGACTTTTACAAAAATAAACTTCGTATTTTTTCTTTCCGAACGCAACGGAGTGCAGTGCGACAAAAGTATCTTGTATTTCAGACACTTTGGAGTATCTTATACATCACTGAGTATGAAATAAAAGAGATGTAGTGCTATGCACTGTGATAAAAATGGCCGCTGTCACAGAATAACAGTCAACGTAATCAGTTTCGACTTTAACCGATCTTCGCACACCTAGATCTAAAGGGAACTAACTCAAAAATTGCAGTTTTTGAATTTTACACACTATCGAATTTCTTAAATCAGTAGCTATCGACCAAAAAAATAACAATAACATTTCTCTTTTAGCTTCATTAGCACAACATTAATCTATTCAGGAAATTCCTACGGTACTCAGGGACACGGCAATTTGTTTTTCGCCTCTACTGAAAAAATACTTTTTTGAGTTGACTCTCTTTAGATCTAGAGGTGCGTTATGTCGTAAGTATAAAACCTTATATTATTCTAAATTTAATACATAAACTAACACACCTACATGTGAGTTTGACAGATATTTTTTTATCATCTAATTTTTTACCAAATAACTTCATGCCATGAATGATTATCAAGCCATTCAATTCACATATATCTTCTTATTTACAAAGGTCATAATCGATTCCAACACGAAGTCTATGTTTTATCTCTGCCAAGACAGAGACAAAACATGGGGGGGGGGGGGGGGTCGAACCTATTACTACAAGGCAGTTCCTAGCCCTTATCTACCTACCTTCAATATCGTGGCACAGTCTATGGTACCACAGCAAGGGACAATGTTCACACGTCATGTTCGGCGACTTCTCTCGCGATTTCTTGAGTAGTTCGGCGTGGGCCACAAACGCTTGCTTTATAGCTGGAAACAAGAAAACAATTATAAAATAATATATGCCATTATTGATGAATTCTTGGTTTGTACGTCGAAGTGTAATATAATTAGTAGCAGGGGTCAACCTTGCTACTAAAGAAGCACTTCCAGGAGCTCTTTAAACTTTACTCACACGTAACACAACAACACCGAAGTGATTGTTATTTGGCTGCGGTCTTCTGTAAGGTGGAGGTATTTCACCAGTCGGGCTGCTCCAGTTCGAGCGATAAATCGCTATGCCCTACCTCTTTTAAAATAGTTTAGTTTTTTCTAATTGGTTACTAAACCCTATAACGACTCTTCAATATAGACTCACCATTGATTACTTCTTGGGCGACCTCATTACTCTCGCATTTGAAGACGTAGCAAGCGTAAGAGTCGTTGGTCTCTCTGCAGACGAAGCCGAAGTGTTCTTTGTGAGCTCTTCCAAGGACACAGCTGGCGACGTCTTTGAACTCTCGATGGAGAAGAATCTGCTTTCTGTCTGGGCTGATGAGGCGAAGCTCTGAGCGGCCTACCTAGAAAGGTAAAAAGGTTTGTTTGAACAATAAAACCTAAAATCTATTTGCCATTGCTGTCTGACTAGAGGTATAATTTCCCGTTTCTCGAAATCTACTATTTCCTCTACCTAAAGTTTGTCTGAAAGAGATTCCTCTCTAGCAATAAGACTCCTTAATTGTACTTGATTATGTCTATAAAACCAATTAATGTATTTTTTTCTGTGCAATATAGTGTATCTATCTATTTTTTAGTTGGAGAAGAGCGACAATCGGCTGAATGACAATTTTTGATTATGTATTGTAAAATGTGCGCCGTTTCATTTTATATCCCAAGCAATTTGATTTATCTGGAAAAAAATGGAAATTACCAAGAAAAATAATATTTTACCAGGTCACGTGACTGTTGAAGTTTGTGACGTCACCGCTCAACAAACCAAACAGATACATGTCGGAAATATATTCCAGCTTTTAGATACAATTAATTTTATGAAAATGTACTAATAGTATTGTTTCTACACATTTGCTAGTATAGTTTAGTATCGATAATGCCGGAGCTAATATTTTCAATACTAATCTTTCCTTTTTGTAAAATAATACTAATGGCTTGAATAACCATACGAATAGTATCAATTGTATTGACGACCTCGGTGGCGCAGTGGCTAAGGTAGGCGACCAAAGCGCAAAAGGTCCCGGGTTCGATTCCCGGTCGGGTCAATTTGTAAAACGAACTTTTCTAAATTGACCTGGGTCTGGGTGTGCTGGGATGACGCCCCCAGTTAGTATCCGTCGTCTGGTGCTCATAGTACAAGGGAAAACCTTAGTTTGAGACCAGGTGATTGGTGTGATTGTCTGGCGCATTTATTTTATTTTATTTATTATTATATTTAAAAACCAGTTTTATAGAAGCGCAGTATATTGAATCCTCCCCCTGATGGTAAGCAAGAGAACCCACATCGCGATGACAACGGATTTGATACCGAAATATCCTATCCGTTAGCATCGCCATACTGGCCCGCAAGATGTTTCTTCACGCTCCTTTTGAAGGAATCCATGTCAAAGGAAGGAGGAAATAAAATTATCCCCTATTTACCTTATTTTATCAATTAGGTTTTGTGAATGAAACCTTAACATAAATACCGCATTAATGCACATTTGGACAGTATGTTTATTAGTTAGTTTTAAATATATTTATTGTTTTTATTTTTTTTAGTTTGAATCAATTAATTATTTTTTACAATATACACAATACACTGTATGTCTTAGTGAAAAACTAGTTATAAGTTCAGCTATATTTGTAATATGAACGACAGAGTTTCTTGCCGGGATCTTCTCTGTAAGTTATAGGTTCCGAACAGGAGGTAGCGTCATTTGCATTATATAGACGTTTCATAAATATTACTGGTGTAATTTACATGAATAACAAAAAATATTGAATTTGAATTTGAATTCATTTCTGCTCCTGACACTTGCTTTTAACCAAATTGGTACAAATGCTAAATTATAGACTTTATAGAATAAAAGAAACTCAATTAAACATACCTGAAACAGCATAGTCCTATTTTGTTCTCCGAGAAATTGGGATATCGGCGTCTTCAGATTAAGCGTTCCAATTGAAGCTGCTCTGTCCCTTAGGAAAGGTTTATTCTCAGGCAAGGAGTTCCTTTTAAGTTCATTAACATTCTTATCTTTCGTCTGTATCTCTTCAAACTTTATTCTGGAAACCTGCTGTGTTTCTTTGCTTTCGATTTTAGTTTCTTGACTAGATTTACCTTCAAAAGGATTACCGTCTTTACTGTCAACGTCTTTAAGGTGATCTTCCTCTGTATTTTTAATGACTGTTTGGCAGAACTGTGTTATAGAAGACGCAGTTTCAGATATAACTGTGTTTATATCGTGTTTTTCTTCAACTTCATCAACTGTTCCTAAATTGTTCTTCAGTAAATTAAGAGTAAGAGATTCAGGACTTGATTTTACGCGATTATTTTTTACAACTGCGCTTTCTAGATTGGTTTTCTTTATTTCGACTCTTTCTTTAGTAAACATATCAAATTCTTTGTCGATTTCATTGCTTTCCCCTTTAGTTTTTTTTACTGTTTCAATGCTTTTCCACGATTTGTCTGGCTCCAGAGGAGTTGTGCTGGGAGACAAAGTGGTTCTTTTGTGGATATCAGCATTACTGTCGTTGATATTGTCTGCAGAATCGGCGCTGTAGATTGAAGTCTGCAAAAGAAAATTTGTTTCTTTAAGAAACAGCTATAAATCATCTCCTATTGCAATGAGGGATTTGAACCCACGACCTTCGCATAACGCAAGCGATGTTCTTTTAACAGAGCTACAACTTGTTGGAGCTCCTTGTTGTAACTCTACTGTTGAACAAAAGCTTTTTCAAGACTTCCACAACTGCCAGAAAAGATCATTGATCATTGCATTAGCCATGCATTGATTTAAGTATCTGATCTGACGGAGTGTGTCAGAAATCGACAGAAACGGCAGTCACTGATTGATACTTTCCATTTGAACTGTGCTGATTTGGGTACATTTAACTTAATTTTAACAGAACCTTTATCTGAGGTAGCAAAGAGTGTTTATGATATGGTTCTCAATCGGTGACAAATTTTTATTTTCTTATATTTGCTTTAATAGGGTACGATGGGACTGACATATTTTTTAAATAAAAGTCCCTAAATTAAAATTAAGATTAAAAAAAAAAGTATCTGATCAAAAACTGTCTCATAACAAAAAGGCTTTTACAAACTAGAAGACTATATTAATGATATATTCTATTGATATACTCGTTTGATTTTGCATGATTACATATTTGTAAATTTTGAAAAGAGTAACTATATCTGGTTTCTTCTGGAAGACCATCCTACTCTACGATATCTGGTCATCATCATAAAGCATTTCTGTTTCGGTCATTGGCCTTCCCATTGTTACACTACTTTACAAATGAAATCTTCATTTCTGACTTTATCACTAAGCTTAATAGATACTGCAATTTCTCTTACTCCAGGGGAAGACAGTAGACTGTGCCGCCGCAGATTTTTAATCTTCTCTGCTTCATGCTGAGCAAACTTGTGAAGGGCATCATCAATGAGAGACTCTGGCACCTTCCGTTGTGAAATCCGTACTTTGCCGATGTATAGGACCTGGAACAATGAATGAATCTTTCTTTATTTAAGACCAAGAAAATTTAGTAACTCCTATCTTTGCCGGACGATAAAGAAGTGGAACTCGTTGCCGGCTCATGTGTTTCCTCCCTCCTTTGACATGGATTCCTTCAAAAGAAGCGTGAAAAAACATCTTGTGTGCCAGTGAGGCGATGCTAACGGATAGGATATTACGGTATCAAATCCGTTGTCATCGCGATGTGGGTTCCTCTCTTGCTTACCATCAGGCTGGGAGGAGACAATATACTGCGCTACTATAAAAAATATAAAGAAAAATGATAGTTCATTTTGTTAGAGACCATTTTCCTTAACCTATGTTATGACAAATGATATCACAAAAATAACATACAATGCAGTTATATTTATTTAAATACTAGCTGTGTGTGTGACTTCAGAATTGATCAAAATTCTTTCTTAGTGGATGCCTACGTCATAACATATACCGACATTTAGACAGTTAGATATATATGTTAATGAATCTCAACTATGATAATAAGACTTCAAATTCGCAAGTCTTGTGTAGTTTTGTGGAAGGGTTTTAAGTGGCTTCTGACTTCTTGAGGTCTCTTAAGTCTTTTAGTAAGTCTTGACTTACACCGAGGTATAGCCAGTATAGTTTCGAGAAATATGATTTAGATATGACCTTCGTAGCCAACAGGCGAGCGGGCTGCATTTTGTCATCGCGCCTTCTCTGAGGTCCCAAGTTGGATTCCCGGTCGGGACAATATGGAAAACGAGCTTTTCTATAGTGTTTCGGATCTGGGTGTTGTGGTATTTTTGATTTCTGTAACACTAGTCCTTTAGCTACTTACCACAGAATTAGAGCCATGTATATAATTTTGTCCACTGTTTTTAATTAATTTATGCTGGAGTTGCCTTGCCTATGAGAGGGAGAATTTATATGATACTGTAAGGAACACCCCCTCCTCAAGAACAAGCTACCCCGCAACTGATATAAATAGCGAGCGGCTCAGCGGCGAGCTCATTTGCTGCCTGGCGCTCGGAACGGACGGACGTTAGAGTTGATTCGGTCGGAAACGGTCACGCGAGTTATTTACTTAGTTACTCTGCTAAAATCAGTACATAAGGTTGTAATGTTAATTTCTGTTAAGTTAAAAGTGATTGTGATACTTATGTAAGTAGGATTTTGCATTTGTTATTAAAAGGATAATCATTTAACGAGTTTCTTTTAAAAGTTTTGTTTTTTTTAATTAATTCTCATATCTATTCCTAATATCAGAAGTGCGATAAAAAACCTAACTAGCTCACATAGTAAAGTACATAATTCAATTTGCGAATTTAAAACAAGAAAACCGTTAAATCTTTTACGAGTTACATACCTTATTGACTGGTGCAGTGTTACTTTGTGTGTTAAATTTACGAATAGTTTTATTTAGTAATTGCTAAAGTATATAATGGTGCGACACGGATCGCGTAGTAGTGAACGGATACGCCCTCGAGCCAGGTCGCGTAGTCGAGACAGACTTAGGTCTCGAAATAGGCATGATTCGCAAAGTAGGTTGCGAAATCGTAGTGACGACTCGCGACGCGACTCGAGTGGCCGGGATAGACGGGATAGGCGGAGTGACTCGCGTGTCCGTGACCGGCGTCGTTCGCGTGATAGGGCTAGACGACGCTCGCGTAGCGTTTCGCGTATTAGGCATCGCGAAAACTCTCGTAGCCGCACACGTGACAGATCGCGTCATCGTTCACGTTGCGTTTCGCGTAGTGGAGGTCGTCGGTCGCGTATAGATGGTGTTAATAATTCGACCAGAACACCGAGCCCTGTATTTACAGGAGAACCGCTTATGCAACGCTCTGCAACCACTCCATGCTCTGAGGCGTCTACCCTCGCGCAGGCTTTAGTGCAAGCAATTAAAAATATTCAACCTTCAAGGTCGCAGCACTATTTTGTATCGAATTTTGACCCGTCTATTAATAACATTGAAGCATGGTGCGAGGAAGTAGACCGCGCCAGAGACGCTAATGGATGGAGCGATCACGAGTGCCTATCACGAGTAGCTTCGTGTTTAAAAGGGGATGCAAAAGTCTGGCTAAGCGAATGGGTCACTAATGATAGGACGTGGTCGAATTTTAAACGCGAATTCAAGTGTTTGTGCCCCACTAAGTTGGACTACGCAAATATTTTATTCGACGCCATGAATGTTACGTCAGATAAATACACTACGTCTGCGGAATACGCGCGCCGCACCTTGTTGAGACTTAGGGTTGTACCAGGGCTAACCGATGAGTTACGGACGCTTATCGTCATCCGCGGTATAGATAGTCCTCAAGTTCGGGCAGCCGCTGCCAATGCAAATCTAACCCCTGACTCTATTGTGTCATTCCTATCAATTTATACAAAGCCAAACATAGTGAAACGTGATAACTCTAAGAAACAATCCTTTTCAAAGTCTTTAAGTCGCTTGGGTACAAAATGTTTCAATTGCAATCAAAGAGAGCACGTTAGTCGAGAATGTAAAAAGCAAAAATCAAATATGCCTTCTAATAACCAATCTCGACCCGGACCTAGTAACTGTTGCACGTTCTGTAAGAAGCAGGGATATACGGAGGGCAATTGCTTTGCTAAAGCGCGTTTGGAAACTCGCAATGAGCGAAATGTTAATCTTTGCTCTCACACTCCTCATAGTAATGACGTCACATCAGCTGTTATTGATGGCATACCAGTCGATGTACTAATAGATAGCGGTGCTCTTGGGGTGTCCCTCATTTCATCGGACGTTCTTAAATACATCTCCTGTCAACCTAAACCAAAACGGTGCGTGTTAAAAGGCATCAGCGACAAAGAAATTATCACCTCGTCATACGCTACCGTTACTATCGAGTTTAGTGAATTATCTATTGAGGTAGATTTAGTAGTAGTTCCAGCAGCTTTTATGAGTACGCCTATAATAATAGGTACCGACGTACTCAATCTTGATGGAATAAAATATGTGCGAACTAAAAATGGACAATATCTTACACGATGTAATAAAATTAATGCTCAGATAGACGACCATATAGACAGATTAGGTGGCTATAAATACTTCTCTAGTTTAGACATGGCCACGGGCTTTCATCAAATCCCCCTTAGGGAGGACAGCATCCACCTCACTGGGTTTGTTACACCTGAGGATCATTTCGAATATGTCAAAATGCCGTACGGGCTGGCTAATTCACCTATCGTGTACCAACGTATTATTAACGATACCCTGCGCAATCATATTAACGAGGGAAACGTATTAGTGTACGTGGATGATGTCCTTCTTATGAGTAATACCGTGAGTGAGGGAATCTAACTGTTGCGTAAAGTGCTGGGCACCCTTACTCAAGCCGGGTTTTCTGTAAATCTCCGGAAGTGTTCTTTTCTGGTTACTCAGGTGGATTATTTGGGTAAACTAGTTAGTCAGGGTCAGGTTAGGCCGAGTCGCCGTAAGATAAATGCTTTGGTTAATACAACTCCACCACAAAATGTCAAACAAGTACGACAACTTCTTGGGTTAGCGGGGTACTTCCGGAGGTACATAAAGAACTATGCGACTATCACACCCATCGCTCATCTTACTCGTAAGAATGTTAAGTTTGTGTGGACACCGGAATGTGAGACTATTCGTCAAAATTTAATCAAACAACTAACGAGCGAACCAGTTCTCGCGATTTTCGATCATAGCCTCCCAACCGAGGTCCATACGGATGCAAGTAGCACTGGTTATGGGGCGGTGCTCTTACAGACTCACCCTGATGGAAAAAAACATGTCGTTGCGTATTTTAGTAAAGTCACTCAAGGGGCCGAGAGTAAGTACCACTCGTACGAGCTCGAAACCCTTGCAGTAGTTAAAGCCCTACAAAATTTCCGACATTATCTCGTAGGGTTAAATTTGTGGTTGTGACGGACTGTATTCCATGATGAACATGATCATATTGGCGTGGAAAAGACCCTAGACCTCGTTCTAAGACACTTCTGGTTTCCAGGTCTCAAACAATTCGTTGCCAAATATGTAGGCCATTGCCTCGTATGTATTTCGCAAAAGAGAGTGCCTCGCGCTCCATTACAGAATATTACTTCATGGGAGAAGCCGGATGTCCCCTTCCATACCATCCACGTTGACGCCTTAGGTCCTTTACCCGTGTCTGAGGGATATAAGTTTATTCTTCTTATAGTGGATGCCTTCACTAAGTTCTCTCTTCTGTATCCCATATACAGACAAGATGCAACAGAACTAAAGCGAGTAGTTACTCAGGCAGTTTCTTTATTTGGGGTGCCTAAACTAATGATTACGGATAAGGGGCGTATGTTTGAGTCAAACGACTTTGTTACATGGATTAGAGAGCTTGGGTGCGATCTCCATTACATAACACCAGAGATGCATCACGCCAACGGCCAAGTTGAGCGGTATGTTAGAACAGTGCTTAACATGTTGCGCATTCAGGTCAATCATAAGAATGCATCTTGGTCTGACAGTTTATGGCGAATACAATTAGTGCTTAATATCACCAAACAAAAGACGACCAGAGTTTCTCCACTTAATTTATTGATAGGCACTGAGGCTACAAGGCCTGTCATTCGCGCACTTGTCCGTGATGTTGCCCTTGACGCACCAGCATCTAGTCGAGAAGCTCTACGGGAGATCACCAGGAGCAGAACACGTCAATTGCTGAGGGAAAACCAGACCAGTCAGGATGAGCGTGCGAATCGACTGCGCCATCCACCGCGCCAGTTCAACGTTGACGACTGCGTGTTCGTCATCAAGTTTTCACAGTCAACAGGAAAACTTGACCCGGGCATGCGTGGACCATACAAGGTGGTCAAAGTGCTGCCAAGTGGACGCTATGCCCTACGCCTGGTGAGTGGTGGTTACGAAAAAACCACACAAGCTGCTGCGCAACACATGGTGCCGTGGAAAGGCGAGTGGTGTCCGGAGGCATGCGCTGCCTTTTTTGAGAGTATGTCATCTTTACATAACCTCTATGTATTGCTGTATTTGGTGCAAGTGCTAGACACTCAGGCATTTATTGCTGTGGCGTATGTCGCTGTACCTCGGTGTGTGTCACCATTAGCTCTTGGTGGGCCCCAAGAAGCTGCATAGGTTAGTCAGTATGGCTAATCTATGACCTGTACGTATGAATACGGTCTACGTCAGGTGGCTCTTACGCATGAATACGGTCTGCGTAGAGTGTCTGTTCGCTTGAATACGGTCAGCGACAGGCGTGACGCGATGAGCGCGTCGATCCGTTCGTCGGATCATGTTTCAGGTGGCGTGTTGCCGACTGAACTTTGGGGAATAAGACTCCGATGCTGTTTGGTATGAAAACAAAAGCTAGACGTAGCTTCCTTGTTATCTAAAAGGCTATTTATGATTGAGTGATGTATGCGCGATAAGTATATAAGACACGAAGCCTGAATTAAGTGACTGGAGATCGAGAGAAAGATTTGTAAGATTCAGTGCGGATACTAAGCTTTTTAAACCTATTTTCTAACTATAATGGATCCTTTCAGATGAGAGCAATGACGACGAGGAAACTTTAACAGGGCCGTCTTCTGAAGTCGGACTATCCATGCCATCGCTGGACGAGAACTTGGAAGCTGGACCCTCGTCAGCACCCTCATCCCCCGTTGCCGGTCCCAGTGGCATCATCCAAGAAGACTGTGTCGTGGACGACACACGGTCAGGAGAGGCCGTGTAAGGAACACCCCCTCCTCAAGAACAAGCTACCCCGCAACTGATATAAATAGCGAGCGGCTCAGCGGCGACCTCATTTGCTGCCTGGCGCTCGGAACGGACGGACGTTAGAGTTGATTCGGTCGGAAACGGTCACGCGAGTTATTTACTTAGTTACTCTGCTAAAATCAGTACATAAGGTTGTAATGTTAATTTCTGTTAAGTTAAAAGTGATTGTGATACTTATGTAAGTAGGATTTTGCATTTGTTATTAAAAGGATAATCATTTAACGAGTTTCTTTTAAAAGTTTTGTTTTTTTTTAATTAATTCTCATATCTATTCCTAATAATACTTATTAAAAGGTTACCTCGAAAAAGTGTGAGTCGGAGGGCGAGAGGTCGGCACAGAGGGAAGTGAGGGCGGAAGCATTACTGACACTCCTGATGAGCGCTGAGTGCTCGCTAGCCCTGTAAACAAGAAAAAAAACCGTATTGCATTTTTTCTTAATTGCACTCTGTGGTGTAGTGACCTGAGAGTTGGCCGCAAAAACACAGAGGTCGTAGGTAGGAATTTTGCATTTAAAGTACATTGGTTATTTTAGGTAAGAAAAAAAGTACACAGTATAAAAATAAAGTAGGTACAATTTATTTTTCATTAGTATTATATTTAAATAAATAATTTTTATTGCTTTTTGTAATGCTTATTACATTACTATCGTAGGTGGCTATCTTGCTTAGGTGGCGCTGGCGAGGCGAGTGGCGACATCGATAACATTCGTCGATAAATTTAACTCCAACAGAAGAAGAGAAGAAGAAGAAGAATAAGAAGAAGTTATTTATTAGCACACACAATCAATATATACAGTACACAGACATTAAAGCGACATGAACAAAAGATGAAGTAAAATGGATTAATAACAAAAAAATAATAATAATAATAATAATAATAATAAACATTAAGTAGACATAAATCATTATTTTCTATTATTTTAATTATGTGACATGTCGATATTTTTAATTTTCATTTGACAAAATGACATTGTTATTGGTAATTTTGTACGATAGACATGGCTATCACGAATTATTAAGTAGTCTAAAATTATCAGAATAAGATGTAGGTAGATTACTACTTCGTGCTCCGGGTCCTATAGTTGGTTTGATGACTTAAATTGTCATTACTTTCCAAAGGGAGTTGGGAGTTAGTCATGCTCACTAAAATGTCTCTGGGGTGGTGGCGCTATGCGGCGGGTCGTTACATTCCCTTCAATATGGTTGAGTGAAGCGATGGCTGGCACATACGTCATGCTTGTGAACAGGTGCCACCTTTGGGGACTGGTCTGCTCCAGCTTACCTCTTAAAATAAAATAATACTTCATGTTTTTTTCACTCATCAAAATAAAACTATATGACTTGGTCCAAAGTGTTCTCCACATAGCTATAAGTTAGATACTGCTACTGTAACTTATCTGCTGAGTTTCTTTCGGATGTCTTCTCGGTAGATATAGGTTCCGAACCGGAAGTGGAATCACTTTGCATTGTATTCATTGACGATTCAAAAGTGTTACATGTAACCTACTCGAATAAAGAAATATTTGAGTTTGAGTTTGAGTTTGAAACAGAAAACATTAAGATTGCGCGGCTAATTAGGTCCCAGCCTCAGCATGAGCTGCCATGACATTGGATCCAATGCCGCAGCTGCGCTGGTATTCTGACGGAACCTTACGAGAAGTCAAATTATGCAAAATAAAGTATTTTGATGCACTTTTTTATTCTTATAAGGTACTAGCGGTCCCGGCAAACTTCGTTTCGCCTTAGAGGATTTTCCCGCTTTTCTGTTAAATTTTTTCCTGAATTTTCTTTGCTATAAACCTCACAAGGCCCGAGACCTTTCCAACGAATGCAAACCCGTGGAAATCGGTTCGTGCGTTCTGGAATTATAGCGTCAGGAAGGAAAACCCGACTTATTTTTATATAGAAGAATAGAGTACAATTACCATCAATAACGTACAATACTTTATTATAAAGTACCTTAGTCGTAGGATCAAATCCCGCGGAAGACACTTTCACTTTGCGAACTTTTCCCTATTTGGTAAGGACATTGCAGGCTTGAATCACTCATGCGCGGTTCCAATATTTTACGATTCGTAATGTGATAAAAATGACAACCGTTTTTCTCCAATCGACTGTTATCGAACGTAATTAAAAGTGGTGCCACAATGACGTCACATCCGAGTGAAGCACGAGTCTGCTCCCCCCCACTGTTTGCCCCCTCCCCGGCAGGCGCTATCGTGGCGGGGCGCCCAGCTATGACGTAGACGACGGCAACGGCGCACTTTGCTTCGAGCTTCTGACCAGTGAACACGCAGTGTATTGCTTTCGTTATTTTACGTAATAAAAATCAATTATTTATTGCCCTAAATTAAAACAGAATAATATCTAATATTTTTATAAACAAAAACATGTATTTTAATAATGTAATGTGTGTAGTGATTAATAGGCAAAAGTGATTATCGTAGAAGTTATTACTAAATTCAATCAGTGTTTGCTTTATACGTGATTAATTGTTGAAATTAGCTATTGTAAAATCCTTAGGTCTTTTAATTGTAGAAATATAGTAATATGATTAATAATTGTGTCTTATTTTCTTATACGACTACGAGTAGCATAGTTTACTTTCCATATCAGCTGTCGTCAGTCGTCAAGTCGGTCGGCTTTACTCAAAACTCAATATTTTATTGCAACTAAAGTGTTTACAAGTGTTAACTTAAAATTATCACTAAAGACCCTTTAAGGGCACTGCAATTAGAGAGAGGACGCTCATTCTTTAAGCCAACACGATCTTGGATGTAAATATAAAAGACAGATAAAAAACGAAAATATTTTTTACATTGGGATTAAATTTACTATGACTTTTTTTAGCTTACGCCACGTGTAATTTATTACTATTCGTAACATTTTTCAAATAATGAAACCTGACATGCTTTGTCTGGTAAGTCGGGCCATCTTAAGATCCCGGGTTCGATCCCCGGTCGGGTCAATATGGGAAACGAACTTTTCTATATTGTCTATGGTATTTTTTTTTTATATTGCACTTCAAGATTGACCTCATCCCATCTGATGTTAAGTGGTAATGAGGTCCTAGCTTAAGGGTGATAAGTACAGCATAATTATTCTGTTACTGGACTTATCGCCCTTACCTTGAAGGCTTGACCCCTGCTACTAACGCACCACCCCCCAGGAGCTCTGAAAACCTTACTCACACGCAGAAACACAACAACACAGAAGTGATTGTTATTTGGCTACGGTCTTCTGTAAGGTGGAGGTATTTCACCAGTCGGGCTGCTCCAGTTCGAGCAATAAATCGCTATGCCTACCTCTCTTAATAGTATGATATAAAATCGTGCGAGGGCTTCGATTACTCAATGCCATGGCAAAGCAATCTGAATTATTTTTAAGTAGGTCAATTTAGGTCTTCAGATTGGTTATTAATATAGCATCAAAAACGACATAATAATTAGGGTTAGCCTGTAAAGATTAGGTTTGTATGTTTATAAATAAACTATCTGTGCCAGCGACTTCGTTCGCGTGGCCTACATCCCTTCATGGTCGGTTTTACCCCTATCTCCCCTAATATTCGAAACAAAAAGTAGTCTATATTTTAATAGAGCTATATTTGTTCCAACTTTCATATCTCTAACTTAAAAAATAAATATTTTCCCATTTAAACTTTCAAAGGTGGCATAACCCCCCCCCCCCCCTTACTTTCTAACAAAAAGTACCCTATGTCCGTTCTTGAGGTTCAACGTATACCTATGCCAAATTTCATCAAAATCGGTTGAGAGGTTTAAGCGGGAAAGCGTAACAGACAGACAGACAGAGTTACTTTCGCATTTATAATATTAGTATGGATTAAAAAAAATGTAACTGGGTCGTTCTTCTTTTTTACCGACAATAAGTTGTCCCCATTAACACGAATGTATAATTATAAAAACAAATATATGAGTACTTCAAACTATTGAAATATTCCTAATGTATGATAGATTAGGAATTATGTTATCATGTCGTAGGTACTTCTCTTAATTATTTAACTTAAGAAAAAAGTTACATCGCGTGACGGAGGTGTAAGTGGTACTATTTTTGAAGACCGTGACGGAGTTGTACATTTTGATCGATATTGTTTGCTTATAAATTAATTTGACATCATAAGATAGACCATCTGAAAAATGATTCCTCACACAACAATTTAGGCAGTATTACCAATGATTACTAATATGATATGTACATATTAAATATTGATTTATCAGTCATGTCCATTGTCGGTAAAAAAGAAGAACGACCCAACTGACATTCTTTTGACGATACGATGTTGTTTATATTTCTTGTTATTATTCAGTGTTGGCAATAATGTTTATCTAACCAATAAGCGTCAATGTCGCGAAAATAATAGGAATTGATTAGGATCAATTGGTGAAATTGATTTGCCAATGAAAATAAATAATCCAGTGTTGCCAATTACCTAGCTCGCATCAACTACCATGGAGTAAATCTATCTTTAGTATATACAATTTAACTTTTGTAGAAGTATATTTATGCCAGTAATTTGTAATGTAGTTGTTGCCATGACTTCGCGTTAATCAGAAATAAAAATTATCCTCCCCCCCCCCCCTCCTGCTGGCTTCTCGCTGGGAGGCTCAGTGATCCTGTGATCAGGTGCTTTGAATCTGGCCTTGTCACCCAGCCTCCGATACCGCACAGGGTGAAGCTAAGACGGATCCCCAGGGCTGCAAAAAGCAGGTGTCTCTATGCGGCAAGCCCTCAAAGGCAGAGGTGGGTCAATCCATAAAATGATTATTTGAAGATTCCTTGACCCCTGCTACTAATGTAGCACCGCCCAGGACCTGGAAACCTTACTCACACGCAGGAATACAACAACACCGAAGTAATTGTTATTTTGCTGCGGTCTTCTGTAAGGTGGAAGTATATAACCTGTCGGCCTGCTCCAGTTCGAACGAAAATCGTTAATACCCTACCACTCTTACTTTTATGACTTACAGGTTGTTACTAGCGTTTCCTGGTAGCGAGATGGCGGGGCTAGCCCACGGCAGCTCAGCCGGTTGCTGCTGGAAGCCCAGATTCTTGGTGACTGCGTGGAGGGAGCTGGTCGAGCTCTTGGGGCTGCCGGCCCCAGGGGACGGCTCACGCATCTGCCCGAAGAGGTCTGTCACCTGCCACCAAGAGAGATGGCAAATCAGTAATGTTTTAGGCATGCAAATAACATTAGTAAACATTTAAAGAGATTAAAGCAACGGGTCAAAACGAGAAACCATTTTTATTAACTACTAGCTGACCCGGCGAATTTCGTACCGCCTTATAGAATTTAATAAAGTAACCACGTTTGCGAACAAACGATGCTCTTTCAATATAGTCTATGGCTGTGAATGACGTTGACATTCGTTACGCGCGTTTTTTAAAATATGCAAAATGAAATGTAGGTTTTTCAATGTTTCGGAGAGATTTTTTTCCGTAAGAAGCTTGTAGAGATTATTAGAAAACTACAAAACAAAAATTAGCCAAATCGGTCAAGCTGTTTTCATGTTATGGCGTGACAACGGGAAATGGGTTTCATTTTTATATTATAGAAGATAAAAATGGGGTCCCGTTTTGACTCGTTAACTTATTTCAAATGTTTAAAATGGTACGCGAAAGTCTTAAAGTTTACATTAGTAAAAGTTATGAATATATAGTGATATAAAATTTACTAACATACATTTTAATGTACAACTACTTAAAATACTAAATCTTTATAAAAATTCACAATAACTAATTAACATAAAAAAAAACAACATTAATATTATAACTAGCTTTTAGCAGACACGTGCTAAGCGCGTGCTGCAAAAAGTGTTGCCGGATAATCGATTATCCCCCCCTCAAATAATCTAATAATCGATATAACAATCGATAGTTTCGATACTATCGATATAAATGATTATATCGATACCTATTTTTATTAGATATAATCGATTATAATAGTAGTCAAATACTTGAATATAATCGATATAATCGATTATATCGATATTAAGTTGAAAGCGATACTATCAATTTAATCGATTATATCGATATAACCGATTAATTTGCAATTATTTTTAGATTTAATCGTCATTCATATAATGTCTTCTTAGAAATAACACATTCAAAATGAAATCGTGAAAAAGTTATTTATACCCTACTTTTTATTCATAAAACGTGATAGCTAAGTTTCTTGGTACCTACCTGAACTGTACCATCATGGCGATACTATCTAAAAATAATTGCAAATTAATCAATTATAATCGATTATATCTAATAAAAATAGGTATCGATATAATCGATTATATCGATAGTATCGATACTATCGATTATTAGATAATTTAGGCCTCTTTTGGAATAAGCGATTATAATCGATATACAATCGAATCGACGGCAACACTACTGCAAAAGCTAGTTAATATTATAAAACTGAAGAGTTTTTGGATGAAATCAACTCTTTTTCTTGATTTAACTAATATCTCACCAAGAAATCAGAATTCTTATTCATGTAAATTGGATCAGGTCGCTCATTAAATGCAAAACAGACGCAATCACAAACTTTATTTAACAGGACGGCTAAAACAAAAAATAAAAATAATTGAGGTATTTTTTTATTATATTTTTGATAGTTCCAGTTCAATGACGTATAACACTAATATGTAAGCTTTAAAAAAATTAAAAAAGTACCTCAATTCATTTTATTTTTTGTTAGTTTTAGCCGTGTTAAATAAAGTTATTTGATATTGCGTCTGTTTTTGCATTTAATGAGCGATATATATTCATAAATTGTGTGTATATATGTAGTTAGTTAGTGGCGACGATAACTCTGACATCGCGATGTAGGATCGATGTCATTGATTGGCTAATAGTGCATTATGGAGCGTTGTTTACTACGCCAATTCTGCTGACGCTGTATTTGTGTCGACTCGTAGGTAATATCGTAGGTCGGCACAATGTAAATAACATCACTTAGATGATTTTTATTGTGTGGAATAATCAATTTATCGAGGAAGGCTTTAGGCTATATAACATCACGCTGCGGCCAATAGGAGCGAAAAATCAAAGGAAAATGTGGGAAAAAACGGGAATTATACGCATGGGGATGTGCTAGTATATCGATACTATGAATAAAGTTTAACAGGCCAATAGTATTGTTATACAACAAAAGTACCGATGGTATCGAAAGTATTATCTCTGGTAATATCGAGTTGCTTCCAATCGATAGCACATGTTAATTCGTAATATCGATACTTTTATATTAAATTGATATTAAATTGCAAGGTTATCTATCGATATCGATCGTTGGGCATCTCTAAACCAGACCCAGACCCAACCCAAAACAAAAAGTTAATTTTTTATATTGAAACGACCGAGAATCGAACCTAAGACATTGCGTGCCGAAATCCGGCTCATTCGCCTTTCGACTCGGAAAGCCGACATATAGGCCTAGCATACGTAACGCGACTAAATTTTAGTGCGCTCTTAACAAACGTCAAAATCGATTGACAGTGCGTCAGCTGCTGATTGGCTGAAAATACGAGTGCGGTATGCTATTAGCCAATCAACAGTATCGAAACTTTTGTCGCCTCATGCGATAAATTTGACATATTGCTTATGCTAGGCCTAATAATCGATGCAATCGATATCGATGCGATCGATAAACGATTAGCTATCGATCATCGACACTAGTTGCAAGTACCGTGGACTTTGTAGTGTTCTAGCTGGCAACAATTGACCTTTTAACAAATATGTTTCTGTTGACCCAACAGTCAAGGCTAATTCGTTACAACACGAGAACGAAATGATTTGTTTGTTGACACGTTCCTTATTACACTAGCTTTGCCCTCGACTTCGTTCGCGTGGATTACATACAAAAAGTAATCAATGTTTTAATCCAAGTTTTGAGCTATATTTGTGCCAAATTTCATACCTCTAACTTAAAAAATAAACATTTTCCTATTTCAACTATCAAGAGCGGATATGAAGGTAATATCCATCCCCCCCCAACCCCTTATTTTCAAAACAGGAAGTAGCCTTTGCCTGTTTTAGAGGTTCGATGTTTAGCTGTATCTAATTACATCAGAATCGGTTCAGTGGTTTAAGCGTGACCGACAGGTAAGAGGGGTAGGGCATAGCGATTTATCGCTCGAACTGCAGCAGCCCGACTGTTAAAATACCCCCACCTTACAGAAGACCGCAGCGAAATAACAATCACTTCGATGTTGTTGTGTTCCTGCGTGTGAGTATGGTTTCCAGAGCTCCTGGGGGTGACGTTAGTAGCAGGGGTCAAGCCTTCAAGGTAAGGGCACCAAGTTCAGTAACAGATTCACTATGCTGTACTTGTCGCCCTTAAGCTAGGACCTCATTTCCACTTAACATCAGGTGGGATGAGGTCAATCTTGAAGTGAAATATAAAAAAAAGGCTAAAAAGTCAACAAGCGGCCCATCTCGCCGCGCGAACCACGTGTTGACTGTACAAATCTATTGTTTACTCTCATAGTGTTTCGCTAATAAGTAGTTAAACGAAGCTTGTTATTAATGACATCACGTGCGTCTAAATGAACACGCTCGCATACTGCAGTAGGGTTTTCAACTTCAAAAGACAAATAGACAAACAACAATTAGCAATCAGTCAATTAAATCAAATCAATTATTTTTTAATTCTAGGTCACAATTTTGCATCGTCATTGAATACAAAGCTAAGTGATTATACTGCCGGTACGGAACCTATATCTACCGATGGTACTGGTACTGGTAAGGAACTCAGCAGATTAGTACACCGAAGTCATATAGTTTTGTTCTGAAGAGTGAAGAATTTATTTATGAGAGGTAAGCTGGAGTAGCACCAGTCCCCAAAGGTGGCGCTTGATCACAATGTTGGCGTATGTGCCAACTATAGAAGGGAATACTCAATATTTGTTTGCTTGCTCTAATACAAGCAGGAATACCCACTAAAACCCCCTGGTGGATCTCAGTGTCTTGATAGTGATGTCGTGGAGACAGAAGACCTACCACAACATCATCTGCGGAATGGCCGCTGACTAACCAGCCACGTCAGCTCCCCCTGGAATAGAAAAACCTACTAAAACCCCCTGGTGGACCTTGATAGTGATGCCATGGGAACAGATGAGGTAGTTCAGCATCACCGGTGGAATGCGGAATGGCCGCTGACAAACCAGCCACGTCAGCTCCCCCTGGAATAGAAAAACCTACTAAAACCCCCTGGTGGACCTTGATAGTGATGCCATGGGAACAGATGAGGTAGTTCAGCATCACCGGTGGAATGCGGAATGGCCGCTAACTAAACAGTCACGTCTGCTCCCCCTGGAATAGAAAAACCTACTAAAACCCCCTGGTGGACCTTGATAGTGATGCCATGGGAACAGATGAGGTAGTTCAGCATCACCGGTGGAATGCGGAATGGCCGCTGACAAACCAGCCACGTCAGCTCCCCCTGGAATAGAAAAACCTACTAAAACCCCCTGGTGGACCTTGATAGTGATGCCATGGGAACAGATGAGGTAGTTCAGCATCACCGGTGGAATGCGGAATGGCCGCTAACTAAACAGTCACGTCTGCTCCCCCTGGAATAGGAATACCCACTAAAACCCCCTGGTGGATCTCAGTGTCTTGATAGTGATGTCGTGGAGACAGAAGACCTACCACAACATCATCTGCGGAATGGCCGCTGACTAACCAGCCATGTCAGCTCCCTCAGGAATAGGAATACCCACTAGAACCTCCTGGCGGACTTCAGCGCCTTGATAATGACACCAAGAGACCAAGACCTAACACAGTATCACCGGCGGAATGGCCGGTAACCAAGCAGTCAGTATTAAACGCAGAGAGTAGTTTTCCACAGACTAAACTTTTTTTTTTTTTTTGCCGTAGACAAGTACAAATAGACAATAATTGCAAAGACAACTTTCTTGTTACATTGAGTATAATAGATGACGTTACCTACCGGTTCTAAAAGCATGACGACCTCGGTGGCGCAGTGGCTAAGTTAGGCGGCCAAAGCGCGAAAGGTCCCGGGCTCAATTCCCGGTCGGGTCAATTTGGAAAATGAACTTTTCTGAATTGACTTGGGTATAGGTGTGCTGGGATGACGCCCCCAGTTAGTATCCGTCGTCTGGTACTCATAGTACAAGGAAAAACCTTAGTTTGAGACGAGGTGATTGGTGTGATTGTTTACCGGTTCTAAAAGCATACATAACAATAGTCAGTTCCCCCTGGAATGGTTAGGGGGAGGAGCGATGCCGGGGAGAAGCTACCATCACCGCCTTGCCAGAGCAGGCCTACCCACTTAAACTCATCGCCTAATGGTGATGGCTTTGGCACAGCACTACTGGCTGTTATGGCTACCCCTGATCTCGCAACGTGACAATAGCCAGTGTGTTACAAGCGGTACCAATAAGTATCAATTATTTCGTTAATTGCAAAACACCACACAATTAAACATCGACTAAACATTAGCTGCGAGTATAACTGAGTAGTTTTAGTCAGCTTTGATGAGTGTTGGAAACTCCGATTTTTTTTTATATTACACTTCAAGATTGACCTCATCCCACCTGATGTTAAGTGGTAATAAGGTCCTAGCTTAAGGGTGACAAGTACAGCATAATAAATCTGTTACTGGACTTGTCGCCCTTAACTTGAAGGCTTGACCCCTGCTACTAACGTCACCCCCAAGAGCTCTGTAAAACCTTACTCACACGCAGGAACACAACAACACAGAAGTGATTGTTATTTGGCTGCGGTCTTCTGTAAGGTGGAGGTATTTCACCAGTCGGGCTGCTCCAGTTCGAACGATAAATCGCTATAAATATTAGAAACAGAAAATGTTTATCTCCCCTTGCGGTGCGGGAATTGAACCCACGACCTTCACGTATCGCGCGTGCTGCTCTTACCAACTGAGCTAACCGCAAGTTATTGTAGGCGATGAAATTTTTCTGCTGTATCAACCGTTAGCCTTCCGGTAAGTGCCCTCTGCCGAATATGTTTAGAACTACATACTTATCGGTTCTAAACATATTCGGCAGAGGGCACTTACCGAAAGGCTAAAGGTAATTTTTCTGTTTCTAATATTTAAAGTTCGCTAGTACGGCGTATAGTACTATAAAAATAATAAAATCGATAAATCGCTATACCCTACCTCTCTTAATACCGATCCATAATTTACTTTCCATATCGGCTGTCATCAGTCGTCCATCAGTCGTTTTTAGCTTACGCCTCGTACAATTTATTACTATCCGTTTTACTAGCACGGATCGTTTTTCAAATATTGGAACCGGGCTTAAAAGGTGAAAAAGATTTCTCGCGAGATTCGAATTCAATTACTAATGGAATCGTCTCGAATAAAAAAAAATATTTGTAGTTTTGATTTCATTTGTGTAAGTGAAAACCCTAATATAAGCCTTATAGGCGTCGTAAAACAGCTGATTACCAAAAATATTCTGTGTCTGAAATTGGTTCAAATATTCATTTAGTGTCACAACTGTTGTCAATGCAAAATAGTGCATATTGTGTTCAAAATAGTGTCGTGTTAACAAAAATAAATGTACAGTGGATAATAAGCCAACGGTAATGATATTTGCTGGTCTGCCATTCTGAAAACTTTTACCTTGATTCGTTATAAGATAAATTAACTTTGTTTTTATTTAATTTTATTTTATTTATTTATTTGAAAATTTTATTGCACAAAAAGGTGGACTTAATGCTAGTAGCATTCTCTACCAGTAAACCATTAGGTCATGCAGACAGTTAGTTTATGGGTGCGGTAACAGTAAAAATGTGTGTTTGGATTACAATAAATAATAATAAATAGCCATAAACTAAACTCCAAAATAGAATATTTATACGTACTTGATAAAATAATATAATAAAATAAAATAATTAAATATACTAATTAATGTCTAAATATGTATATATATGTATAAAAGGGCTGTCATACGGACGGACAGACACGAATCCAAATGGCATAAACAAATAAAAGAAAACTACCATATTGTTATCCAATTCAGAATGGCAGACCACTTATGTAACATTAAAGTGAAGTCCGTTTTTCTAGACTCGAATAATTAATTACGTTAAATTTAAATATAAATTGCAATATTGAACTTTTAATTGTTAATCATTCGTGTGTTGTGAAAGACGTGTTTTGAAATGAATCTTAAGCGCATAATATCAGTTATGCTACGCAGGAAAAAGTATCACCTCGGAAAAGATATGTAAGTTACAATTTAATATACTTTAATACATAATTGCTGGCTTATGTTAAGAGAGGTAGGGCATAGCGATTTATCGCTCGAACTGGAGCAGCCCGACTGGTGAAATACCTCCACCTTACAGAAGACCGCAGCCAAATAACAATCACTTCTGTGTTGTTGTGTTCCTGCGTGTTAGTAAGGTTTCCAGAGCTCCTGGGGGGTGCTACATTAGTAGCAGGGGTCAAGCCTTCAAGGTAAGGGCGACAAGTCCAGTAATAGCTTTATTGTGCTGTACTTGTCGCTTTTAAGCTAAGACCTCATTACCACTTAACATCAGGTGGGATGAGGTCAATTTTGACGTGCAATATATAAAAAAAAATTGAAATTGAACGTACTGACTTCTCGCTGCTTTATTTGCAGCGTGATGTTATTTGCAATTAGATTTATGTGGAGAAAATGTAAATTACAAGAGAATAATAGCTTAAAAAACTTAAAAAACACGCTTTCATAGCAAACCGGACTGACAACTAGAATTTTTTTTTTAATAATAAAGAGTTAATATTACAGTAGCAGAAGGTAAACAATCAATAAATTAGAGTGAAAGCCGTGGGGTGGGGAGGGGAGACAAGTCAAAAGGATGTAGTCTGCGTGCTTTTGTCAGTGCATTCAAAAACTTAATACAGTATATCAATAAATAAATTAATATCAACATTGGACAAAATCACATCCATTGCTCTGACTCTGTGGTAAGTAGCCTAATGACTTGTGTAACAAAAATCAGAAACAACGACGGTACCACAACACGCACACCCAAGACAATATAGAAAAGTTCGTTTCCCATATTGTCACGACCGGGGATCGAACTCGGGACCACAGATATGACGCGACGCAAAGTCCGGCCCGCTCGCCTCTTAGCTACGTAGGTCGTCAAATTGATATACAGTAATAGTATAAGTAGTTGGCGGATTTTATCAACTCATGCAAATTAGTGGTTATGTATTATCACATCACACGTCATACATCTTACCATATGTTTTATGTTTATGGCGGACGTGTCAGAGTGAGAGGCAAACATAGGCCTGCTCTGTTTCGAATTCATCTTGTCTGTTAAAAATAAAAACAAATAATCATCATTTTGGTGCGTGCTGTTCTGAGGGGTCGATTCCCGGTCTGGCCAATATGGAAACGAACTTTTTTTTTCATCGAGTCTGGGTGTTTTAATGTTTAGAAAATCGATGAATGTAAACATCAGTTTAAATAACACAACAATTCGCATCCCTATACCTCCAAAATGTTTATTTTTTCTAGATCAGTGGTTTTTAACCGCTGATCACTGGTGGTCCCAGGAGGCATTCCAAGTGGTCCGCGAAGCTATCCCAATAATATGTGACGTGACGTAATGAGTCGAATAGAAACAACGTGAAGACGCGCTTGGTACGAGTCCGAAGTAAGAAATTATAAATAAATCCTAATTAATAATAAAATTGTGCTTATTTTCTTTATCAAACAACCCTTAATTTAGGTCCTAAATTAAGGGGTCTTGTCTTGCCAGGGACCACCTAGTTGGTTTACCTAAATTTTAGGTTTGTAGTTACTAGGTGGTCCCCGGCAAGACAAATATTTGGTAAAAACATGACTAAAAGGTTAAGAACCACTGTTCTAGAGCTACCTTGAAAACAAAATGTTTGCGGAACTGATCTATATAGAACATGCTTATTTCAAGGTGCAATAGGGTCAAAAACAAGTTGCCCATGAGACAAATCATTTATCACCTATAGATATAAGGTTATACCGATGACATATAATAAGACTAATATTTATATTTAACAAAAAAGTTACCTTGCCCTTGACGCCAGTAGTCGTTCGACTAGCTGACTGATTGACTGACTGACATATCAACGCATAGCCTAAACGGCTAAACGAAGGCCCTTGAAATTCGGATGAGACATAGCTTAGGTACCGTAGAGGTGTACTAAGAAAGCAATTCCCGAAATTCCCACGGGAACGGGAATTAGCGGGAAAATCCTTTTGTATGAAAAATCTAAACCGCTTAAGTTAGACGCTTGAATTTGGCATGCAGGTACCTTAGTTAACTTAAAGCTTAGTTGCAACAGGATATTGCTAAATTCCCACGGTAACGGAAATTAGCGGGAGAAAACTGGAAAAACCGTGTAGTCCACGCGAACGAAGTCGCGGGCCAAACTAGTAATATAACATAGCATCCAAACTAATATTATGAATGCGAAAGTAACTCTACATTTATTTTTTACCTATTAGTAAGATAAGATGCTAATTTTAGACCACCCATTAAGGTCACACACATTTATGTATCCTTTAATGCTGTTTTCCTTAACTAAATAATATTCATCATAGCAGAAGGTAAGCACTCATTATTTTAGTTATAAATGATTTGTAATTGTAAGGAACTTATTTTCTTTACCGAAAATGAAAGTGCGAAAAATATCTGGCTGAGCGTTGCGAAGGAGAAAATATATTTACCGGTACACAAATATTTGGTTAAATGCGTTGCGAAGTAGAAAATATATTTACCGGTACACAAATATTTGGTTAAATGCGTTGCGAAGTAGAAAATATATTTACCGGTAGATATATATCTGGCTAAGCGTTGCGAAGTAGAAAATATATTTACCGGTACACAAATATTTGGTTAAATGCGTTGCGAAGTAGAAAATATATTTACCGGTACACAAATATTTGGTTAAATGCGTTGCGAAGTAGAAAATATATTTACCGGTAGATATATATCTGGCTAAGCGTTGCGAAGTAGAAAATATATTTACCGGTAGATATATATCTGGCTAAGCGTTGCGAAGTAGAAAATATATTTACCGGTAGATAAATATCTGGCTAAGCGTTGCGAAGTAGAAAATATATTTACCGGTAGATATATATCTGGCTAAGCGTTGCGAAGTAGAAAATATATTTACCGGTAGATATATATCTGGATAAGCGTTGCGAAGTAGAAAATATATTTACCGGTAGACAAATATCTGGCTAAGCGTTGCGAAGTAGAAAATATATTTACCGGTACACAAATATTTAGTTAAATGCGTTGCGAAGTAGAAAATATATTTACCGGTAGAAAAATATTTAGTTGTGTTTGTTAGAACCCATTTAGAAGCGAAAATAAATATATTCTTGGTCCTGTGTAAACACTCATTTCACACATAAATTACGAGTAACAAACAATAGCTTGGGCAAATGTTTTAAGACAAGTATAGCGTGTATGTTAAAACACGTCAGTAAATATTATTATATGTTAGAACATGAGAAACCGAAGTTGGAGCGCATACGTTAACATTAGATGATAGTCATGAATTTGTCAATTGCTGAACCAATTTATTTTATTTATCTACTTATATTCTAGTTCTGTATTAGTTATTTATATATATAAATTATCATTATTATGTAAATATAAGTATAGCAAATATTTTTTTCTTTCTTCCTTTCTTTCTTTATATGTCCTACCTCTGTTTTTTACGAAAGTTTTATAGCACGGTCTGAGTGTTTGACATTGCTATAGACCGGTCGATGCGTACGTTTCATTAATTTAATCCAGAATGCGCTCCAACATCAAATGCCCTTGTTCTCCAAGACGTGCCAGTAAACATTAGTTCATACGTCAGATATGATACGAACGTACATACATTATACTATGCTTTGCTAAAACTGACAATTCACTGAGCGATTATCTCGGGTGATGTGTTCATGTTTAATCAATCTTTCTTGTTTATAGCTATGAATAAGCAGATTCAACAATACGTAAAAGCGGTTTTATCTACACTATCTACACTAATCCCTACTAATATTATAAATGCGAAAGTAACTCTGTCTGTCTGTCTGTCTGTTACACTTTCCTGCTTAAACCTCTCAACCGATTTTGATGAAATTTGGTATAGGTATACGTTGAATCTCAAGAACGGACATAGGCTACTTTTTATTAGAAAATAAGGGGGGGAGGGGGGTGATACCACCTTTGGAAGTTTATATGGATAAATGTTTATTTTTGAAGTTAGAGATATGAAATTTGGCACAAATGTAGCTCGAAACTTGGATTAAAATATAGACTACTTTTTGTTTCGAATATTAGGGGAGAAAGGGAAAAACCGACCATAAAAGGATGTAGTCCACGCGAACGAAGTCGCGGGCACAGCACAGCATAGACAAAATACTTGGGTTATCGAAACTGAAGGAAACTGAAGCAATGGCTGGCACGGCACATACGTCGTATTTGTGAACAGGTATCACCTTTGGGGAACCGGCGGCAGCGTCATTTGCATTATATAGAAGTTTCATAAATATTACTCGTGTACCTAATTTACATGAATAAAATAGTATTTAGCTGAATTGAAGAAGACCAGACTCACTCATGAGCTGAAACACCCAAACTTATGAATAGTTACAAAAGCATTCTTCTACAAGATAGCAATGTTTCAGAAATTTACCTCAAATACGAATACGCCCACAAAATGACGTATTAGCAATAACTCATAATAGTAAGACCTTTTCCTCACTAGACTACCAATCAAGAAAATTTATTTTTTAAATTTTTCTGTATACACATTAAAAAAAAATATGAGTATATATATCAAGAAAATTTAATTGACAATAAATACACGGCGGTAGAATACTTTATTTGTACTGACTATTCATAAGTGCTTTTGTAAAGCTTACATAAATAAAGATATTTTCTAATCCATTCTATTCTATACAGTATTTCTCAATTGTGACTGTGTGTGTGATGGCTAGCACACATATTTGCCTATGACTTTGCCCACATTATATGAAACCATTTTTAATATATAATAAATAGAACTACAAAATCGAATAAAAAAATACCCTTTAGAAAGCTTAATTACTTAGTGTGGCGTCTCACCACCTAAACTTGTGTAAATAGTTTTTGAATACCAACCTCCTTGTTTATAAGTGTCTCGGTTGAAAATTTTATTATTCCCGATTGTAATTTTATGTTTGTGTTTATATTTTTAACTAGCTTTCCGCCCGCGGCTTCGCCCGCGTGGAATTCGCTTATATTGTGGTATACAGCACAACATACACAATTCAATGTAAAATGGTAGGAACCAAAAAAGCGAAAAACTGTGAATAAAGATACAACAGCAAGTAAGTAAATGAGTCGAAAAGTGCTCCGAATAAGTGTATTAGCTACAGGTTAAAGCGCGAGATGTCATTCCACTTCTTACGTGTCTTAAAAAAAACAGCGTTTCTTTAAAAAACACCCAGCGCCATCCTTATCTCTACTATATAAAAATAAGTCGGGTTTTCCTCCCTGACGCTATAACTCCAGAACGAACCAACCGATTTCCACGGTTTTGCATTCGTTGGAAAGGTCTCGGGCTCCGTGAGGTTTATAGCAAAGAAAATTCAGGAAAAATTTCAACAGAAAAGCGGGAAAATCCTCTAAGGCGAAACGAAGTTTGCCGGGACCGCTAGTGTATTTTAAAAAACACCTAGCGCCATCTATCGCGTACCTCAAGCACTAAATAGTGTGAGCTATCATTCCACTCCTTACGTATTTTAAAAAGCATATCGTTACCACCATCTAGCGCCATCTATCGCATACCTCATCTCCAATCCATACATCAAGCAAACTATATTTTTGTTTTCCCTAGGGAATATCATTTTTACCGGTATAAAAAGTACCCTATTATTTAATCCGGACTTCTAACTGTACGTCTGCAAAATTTCAAAGCAATCGATTCAGTAGTTACAGTGTGAAAGCGGAACAAACAAACAAACACACTCATTTTTCGATTTATAATATTAGTAAGGATTATCTGTGTACAGTTCCATGTATCCTCTTTCTCTCCTTCTTTGTAAATATTATTTATATTTTATTGTTGTTAGGTGTAAAAGTGGTGTGTAAATGAACTCTTGTACAGTATTTGTGATATATCATTCATCATCTGCACATCCATCTCTTCTCTTCCCTACACTTAGTAACATAAGCTGTAACAATTAAATATTAAAAAAAATAAGGATTGTACTTAACTCCAAAAATGTAAACCAAGGTGTTCAAAAATACCAAACATTTTTTTTGCATTGTGTATGCTGCGAAAACTATTGATGACAGAATAAAATAATGTTTTATGCACGATATAGAAGAATACATAATTATTAACTGCGCTGCGTCTGGGAAGGCAGCGGCGTGTGTACACTCTGCTCTTTACACTATACCTATCCCCCACGTTGGGGGAGCTTGTGCAGAATCCTCAAGGGACCCCGACTCCCCCACAACTGCGCAACGTTGACCACCGAGGGGGTTTTAGTCGGTGCGGGCCCGACACACCACTTTCTGTTCTCCGCAGAGTGACGGTAAGGTACGCATTTCCCCTCGAGAAAAAAATAATAAAAATAGGGATCTGTTTACATCAGGGGTCCATAGCTTTGTGTGCTAGATGTGTCCAGAGGGGAAGATGGGCCTGCTCGCACTTGTTATAGCCTTGTGACTGCGCACTGTACTCATTATAGCCTAGGTAGCGTTCCTGTTGAGCCTGGGCAGAGCACCACGCAACTTTTGCTGCTGTAGTGGGGTTAAATGTGTCACTCTTAAGCATAGTGGAGGCTATGCTTGGGAATGAGACGGCATGGAATGGAGTGGCCTCTTTCTGTGAGGACGTAATGTCGTAGAAGGAAGCAGGAAGAAGATCCTTCCGGACCTGCTTGTCGCAGAAGAAGGCGGCTTAGGGCGCGCCGTCGTTATTACCGTGCCCAGCTACCGCGTGGAGATCGGCCGACTGATGGTGTGAGTGTACCTCAGCCAGCATTGCAACGACCTCCACCGCGAGGTAGGGGTGGTCCAGTTCAATCGGCCATCCCTACCCTTTCCTTGACTATTGTGGGGATGAGACGGGAACCCATTAGCAGCCATTTCGCCTGTGGTATTGTGGTTGGTCAAGTTCATCCGATTTTCCATAACGGAGGTTTTAGCGAGTAGTCCTACCCTTTGTGTAGGGTCCTACACACGCAGTCACGTCTCTCTGGTGACGGTACGGTGCGTCAAAGCATTTCTCCTCGTCACAAAAAAGTAGTGTTCCTGTGTCCATTGGCTTTTAAGGCCAAATTTCAACTTTTAATTTATGGCTTTTTAATCCATAAATTTATTAGGATTAATAAGATTTTAAAAAGTTAATCACTTTAAAAAAGCATAAAGGCCTTAGCTCTATAAGTATTTTTCCAGAATTTTGCTTATTTTAAGACTTAATTCATATACTAACCTAAAAAAGCTTAAAAGCAGGTCTCGGGACCACTAAGCCAGGTTGTCATTTGTGATGTCCGATAGTTGTGATAGTCCGAGTAAGGTAGGGCCCTAACAGTCTAATTCCTTGCCAAGAGTTGGCCGTGACCGGGCGTTCACGGAAACATTGGAGCTGTTCCAATAAGTATTTCGAACTGGTGCTGACAATGAGGTTTGAAGTTTGCCCTATCACGGCTAGAGCATGATCATTCACGTGTATCTAGTAGGAGAGAAGGAATACTAATGGTGCTATTATGAACTTGTATGATGGATTGGTCATATTACCTACTTTTTTTTAAATTACACTTGAAGATTGACCTCATCCCACCTGATGTTAAGTGGTAATGAGGTCCTAGCTTAAGGGCGACAAGTACAGCACAATAAAGCTGTTACTGGACTTGTCGCCCTTACCTTGAAGGCTTGACCCCTGCTACAAATGTAGCACACCCCAGAAGCTCTGGAAACCTTACTCACACGTAGGAACACAACAACACAGAAGTGATATTGGGCCGCGATATTGCGGATGAGGTATTTCACCAGTCGGGCTGCTCCAGTGTGAGCGATAAATCGCTATGTCCTACCTCTCTTAAATATATTATAATGTATCTGTAGAGAGATCAATTCTGTACATGAAATATATTTGCATAATAACTATCAGGGTGTGATTTTAATCTTAAAGTATACTTTTCTTCACGCTACGATCAATAGGACCAGATCTGTAAAGGGAAATGTTGGGGAAACGGGAGAAGTTACTTCGTTTATTAGACTTCCGTCCAGTGTGCAGCATAAATAGTCCATTTTTTTATTCTTAATTGATTTTTAATTTTGTTTAACAGTTAACAAACTAACTGTGTGTCTTGGTGCGAAATTAGTAATAAGTTAAGCTTTCAATTGTAAAAAAAAACTACTGAGTTTCTTGCCGGTATCTTCTTTGAAGTTATAGGTTCCGAACCGGAGGTAGCTTCATTTGTTTTATATAGAGACTATTCATAAGTATTAACATTGTAATCTATATGAATAGAAAAGATTAACTTTCACTTTGCCTCAATTCCGTCAAAATGGTCACCCATCCAAGTCCGGACCATAGCGTGTGTAGCATAACCTTCGCTACCGCTTCCGAATCGTTGTCAATCTATGATCTATCAAACAAATCTATGATAGCGCGATAGCGCGCCAGGATCATAGATTTGTATTCAAGTGGATAACCTCGCACCTTTTCTAAACAACTCTAATTATGTAATTGGTCTGAACTTGGAACTAATTGAGGAAAACCTTCACTTTACAACATTGCCGTGTAAAAATTTATATACTATGTAATGAATATGAATTAATTAACTAAATTAAGAGAGGTAGGGCATAGCGATTTATCGCTCGAACTGGAGCAGCCCGACTGGTGATATATCTCCACCTGCGTGTGAGTAAGGTTTCCAGAGCTCCTGGGGGGTGCTACATTAGTAGCAGGGGTCAAGCCTTCAAGGTAAGGGCGACAAGTCGAGTAACAGCTTTATTATGCTGTACTAGTCGCCCCCACATAGTGGCGCGCTAGAAGATAGCGATGAGCACACTTTGCTTGTGTTGCAGCAGCTGTCCACAATCTTAAGGCCACATCTTGCACTCAGGAACGGTCGAGGCCATTCTTGGGAGTAAGATAACCTGGAGTTTGGCAGGCAGTCCCACACTCGTCGCCCCCCTCGGGTCTCCGCCCAAACAAAAAAATAGGCCCTCATTACCACTTAACTTGCGTCGCTGCAGCATACAGCTGAGGTGTGGCCTAGTTGACCACTTTCCCATTTGATTTTTCTTTGTTTTTTTTTTCTTTTTTCATTACTTCATGTTTGTTCTGTTTTACTTTTTCCTGTACTTCTTTTTGTTTTTATTTTGTTTGTCGTGTGTAAGTGTCTTTTATGGGCTCTATCATGGGGAGTGTTCCGAGCAACAATTTTGCCTTATCCCACCCTCTCCTTTCCTACACAGAACCACAAGAGCCGGCCAAAGATGTCATCGCTTCACCGTGGAAAATATTCCATCACGAACCAAAAAGTTCGATAACTCTTATCTTTGCCGGACCATAAAGAAGTTGAACTCGTTGCCGGCTCATGTGTTTCCTCCTTCTTTTGACATGGATTCCTTCAAAAGGAGCGTGAAGAAACATCTTGCGGGCCAGTATGGCGATGCTAACGGATAGGATATTTTGATATGAAATCCGTTGTCATCGCGATGTGGGTTCCTCTCTTGCTTACCATCAGGCTCGGAGGAGCTAATATACTGCGCTACTATAAAAAAAATGCAGCCCCAAACACTTTAATTCTAAAAATGATGGGTGAAAGAAAATCAGCAAGTCCAATATCAAGCAACAGCGCAACGCTTTTCATCTGACCTACATAATGGTACCATTACTAATTATAAGCCAAGAAACTATAAAATAAATGAAATGGAAACATAAGTGGATTTGAAAACACATTTACAACGATACATCGCCTGTGTTGATACAATAAATTGTCGTTTAGGCCGCGTCCCGATTAGGCGAACAGTGAGCTTGTGGTCGGTCAGGTTTACCCGATTTCCCATGACACCACCAAAACGCGTTGAAGTCCAACAGGGGGGGTTGAGTGGGCAGTTCTGTTAGGGCAGGGAGTACCACACACACGCCGTTACCTCTCTCGGGCGGATTTCCCCCGGCACAAAAATAAAGCGAACAGTGAACAGCCGACTGTTCGCTGACTGATAATATTTGTAGGACTATAATTTACTCGTGCAGAGGGCACTTACCGAAGGCTAAGAGGTTAATATAACAGAAAAATCATAGTCTAAGATAACATGTGGTTAGCTCAGATGGTAGAGCAGCACGCATACGTGAATATGGTGGGGTCGAATCCCACGCCGCAAGGGGGGATGAAAGTGTTCTGTTTCTCTTAAATATTAAGAGCGTATTTCAACGTATCTACGAAGCTCTTGCGCATACTTGTAAGGGAGGGTAAACTAGTATGTATACATTATTGTTCTGACAAGACAAACAAACTAAGCAGCCGCTGATTTGATCGCTGCGAATCAGGGGGTCTTCTCCCAAACATGAAACGAACAAACGAAACGTTTAGTTTTAGAATATTAATCAAAATTTGCGAATAAGAACGTGGTTCTTGATTTGTATAAAAACAAAATTTTATTTTTTGATAACGTTTTGTTAGCATTCAAAGTGAGTTGATTGCGATTTTGAGAATTAAAAATTGCTATCTGTCATCGTATCCGATATATTTCGTTTTTGGGAGTAGATCTACAGGCATACAGAGAGAGAGTCGGCAAGTACTTTACGCGCTGTAAGAATACTCCATTTAAAATGTAAAGCGGGGCAAACTGGTAGTGTTGCCGGGTACTCGATTATCCCCCCCCCCCCCCAAATAATCTAATAATCGATATGACAATCGATAGTATCGATATCATCGATATAATCTATAGTATTGTCTAATCTAAGCAATTATAATCTAATAATTGGTAATAATCGATTATATCGACCTAAAATTAATCGATTAGATCGATAAAATCGATATTAATTTTAGGTCGATATAATCGATTACATCGATAGTATCGCTTTAAACTTGATATCGATATTATCGATACTATCGAATATTCGAATGTCATATCGATTATTAGATTATTTGGGCCTCTTTTGCATAATCGATTAATAATCGATATACAATCGAATCGACGGCAACACTTACTGGAACAAAATAGCAGCTCACTGTCCGCCCAATGGGGACGAGCCCTTTACATCACCGTTGCACCGTAGATAATTAGCGGCCTTCGATAGTAATGGTATATAAATATGGATCGCCAGGTAACATTGTTTGTTGTGAATTCATTACCATCTGTAATTGCCTACACATTTCATCGCTCACGAGTCAGTGACTATTATGTGCGTATAATGTTCACGAAGATTGCATTTATTGATAAGCGAGTATAGTCTAGGCCAGCGGTTCCTAACCTTTTTCAGCCGCGGACCCCAAGGAAATCAAGCATAATGCCAATGACCCCTGAGTGAAAAAACAAACTTTTTCGTAGAAAAACATTTATTTATTTAAAATAAGCGAAAAAACATTATTGAGAAGGTTGGTGCTGCTTTTTTGCAACTAAGTCAGAAATGTTGGGGTTGATATTATTACTCAATTGCGCGCTTGCGTTGCTCAGTAAGCGTAATAATTACGAGATATTTGGCATAGTTAATTTATTTATTTTTGTTAATGCTCTAACTAACTAAGATAAATGCGTATGGGACCGCGGACCCCCAAATATAGATAGATAGATAGATAGATATACTTTATTGCACAAAATCTTTACAGAAATAGGTTTTACAGAAAAATTATAGTACAATTTAGGCCACATATATATTTGATATACGCGGACCACAGGTTAGGAAACAATGGTCTAGGAAATAAAAAAATAGTGTATACGACTAAAGAATTCTGTTTGGTCCAATACTTATATCGACTATATAAAAATAAGTCGGGTTTTCCTCCCTGACGCTATAACTCCAGAACGCACGATCCGATTTCCACGGTTTTCCATTCGTTGGAAAGGTCTCGGGCTCCGTGAGGTTTATAGCAAAGAAAATTCAGGAAAAATTCAACAGAAAATCGGAAAAATCCTCTAAGGCGAAACGGATTTCGCCGGTACCGCTAGTCGAATATATAAAAATAAGTCGGGTTTTCCTCCCTGACGCTATAACTCCAGAACGCACGAACCGATTTCCACGGTTTTGCATTCGTTGGAAAGCTCTCGGGCTCCGTGAGGTTTATAGCAAAGAAAATTTAGGAAAAATTCAACAGAAAAGCGGGAAAATCCTCTAAGGCGAAACGGATTTCGCCGGTACCGCTAGTCGAATATATAAAAATAAGTCGGGTTTTCCTCCCTGACGCTATAACTCCAGAACGCACGAACCGATTTCCACGGTTTTGCATTCGTTGGAAAGCTCTCGGGCTCCGTGAGGTTTATAGCAAAGAAAATTCAGGAAAAATTCAACAGAAAAGCGGGAAAATCCTCTAAGGCGAAACGGATTTCGCCGGTACCGCTAGTCGAATATATAAAAATAAGTCGGGTTTTCCTCCCTGACGCTATAACTCCAGAACGCACGAACCGATTTCCACGGTTTTGCATTCGTTGGAAAGCTCTCGGGCTCCGTGAGGTTTATAGCAAAGAAAATTTAGGAAAAATTCAACAGAAAAGCGGGAAAATCCTCTAAGGCGAAACGGATTTCGCCGGTACCGCTAGTCGAATATATAAAAATAAGTCGGGTTTTCCTCCCTGACGCTATAACTCCAGAACGCACGAACCGATTTCCACGGTTTTGCATTCGTTGGAAAGCTCTCGGGCTCCGTGAGGTTTATAGCAAAGAAAATTCAGGAAAAATTCAACAGAAAAGCGGGAAAATCCTCTGGCGAAACGAAGTTCGCCGGGGCCGTTAGTATGTTATTTTACACTTTAGGATTCATCTCATCCCATCTGATGTTAAGTGGTAATGAGGTCCATTTTCAAATATCGGAACCCAGCTTAAATTAATACAATCGATTTTTAGATTTTTTGCACTATTGATTAATAATCTCTGCACAATCGATTTAATTAGGGCTGCCAACTTTCATTGGCAGAAATAAAGTATATCTGATTTTAAAGGAGGTAAATAAAGAGTACGAACTTACAAAAAAGAGTATCATTTATTTATTACTTTTAAAAAGGTATTTTTTTTGTACTTTTTGCGGCACATAACAATTTTTCATTGTTTTTAAAGGAATTGTTAAAAAAGAGTATTTTAGCGTACTTTATTAGTGTTATAGATTATAGAGTACGCCTACATTATATAGAGGACAATACTCTATTTTAGAGTACGGTTGGCCACCCTAGATATGGCAACTATACCACTTGACCAGTGAGTGAGACGCGGTAGCAAGCCTAGCATACGAAACGCGACTAAATTTTATCGCGCTCTTAACAAACGTCAAAATCGATTGAAGTCAGCGCGTCAGCTGCTGATTGGCTGAAAATACGAGTCAGGTGTGTTATTAGCCAATCAACAGTATCGAAACTTTTGTCGTCTCTACGATAAATTTGACATATTGCGTATGCTAGGCCTGTATAACAGTATATGTAATTGATTTTAATCAGGTGACACATAAAAAGGCTGGCAAAAAATTAATTGCATACAATTTTGAAGTGAAGGTCAATTACCAGCAACCTGTTGGAGACGTTAATCAAATCATTAATTGAGTTAAATGACAAGTCTTAATCAAAGACTTAGTAACAGCTTGAGTCAGACCAAAACAGGCCTTAAAGCTGAAATAATAAGTAAAAATACATAATAGTAAGTGTTCCGAGGAACTGTTTTCCCTTATCCCGCCCTCCCCTACCCTCCACAGAACCACAAAAGCCGGTCAACGATCTTTTTAGAGAGGTAGGGCATAGCGATTTATCGCTCGAACTGGAGCAGCCCGACTGGTGAAATACCTCCACCTTACAGAAGACCGCAGCCAAATAACAATCACTTCTGTGTTGTTGTGTGCCTGCGTGTGAGTATGGTTTACAGAGCTCCTGGGGGTGACGTTAGTAGCAGGGGTCAAGCTATCAAGGTAAGGGCGTCCATCAAGGTAAGTCCAGTAACAGCTTTATTATGCTGTACTTGTCGCCCTAGCTACCTCATTCAAACATCTGGTGGGATGAGGTCAATCTAGAAGTGCATTATAAAAAAATCGCTTCACCGTGAAAAATATTACATCGCGAACCAAAAAGTTTGGTAACTCCTTTGCCGGACCATAAAGAAGTGGAACTCGTTGCCGGCTCATGTGTTTCCACCTTCCTTTGACATGAATTCCTTCAAAAGGAGCGTGAAGAAACATCTTGCGGGCCAGTATGGCGATGCTAACGAATAGGATGTTACGGTATTAAATCCGTTGTCATCGGTGTGAGTTATCTTGCTTATCAGAGACAATATACCGTGTTTTTATGTTTAAAAAAAATGTAAACCGAACTTTCGGCCAGATTTGGCCAAAAATTCAGGAACGAGATTCGTCGCAGCCAAAACAATCGGTTATATTTCGGCTTTTCCTTCATAAGGAACGCTTTTAATAAAAAATAAAAATTGGACAACATCACATACGTTTCTCTGATTTTGTGGTTAGTGGCTTACGCACTTGTACAGACCCGAGACAATATAGAAAAAAACGTTTTCCATATTGAAGTTTAATACGCAGCTGAGGTGAGACCTCCTAACGCTTCATGCGATCCTGGTACTTCGAGCTCGTGAATCGTTTCAATTAAGCAATAAAGCGTGACGTAATTAACGAGTTTCTAAGCGTCTGTAATTAACAAACGTTTAACAAGTACTTAATATATTTTTGATTTGGTAACCTATCAAATTCACATTCCAATCGGTCATTCATATTGGTTTTTGAAATGAAATGTAATGATTTATTTCTGCAAGTGGATTTACAATAAATTCTTTTGCACGTCAATTATTTTTCCAAACGCACCTCGACGTTGGTTCTGTTGAGAAGAAGCGCCGCAACAAACTCAACAGATATCCTCTTTTAAAATAAATTACAAACATCACAATATGGCATTAAAATATTTTATTTTTATTTTTATTTTATTTTCTTTATTAAGGAAACAAACAGCATAAGTTAATACTTAAAAGATATACATTTATGTTAAGAACTAACTCACTAGCCTAATTAGTTTCCACTAATAGCATATACATTTGAATTAATAATAAAGATTATCTAGGTGCAGATGGACATATTAACTATTCCACATAATTTTTATCATTAAAAAAGTCTTGTTCAGTGTAATAAACCTATTTCATAAAAAAAACCATTTTTTTTTTTTCATAAGACTTTTTTAAGTTGAATGTCACCTCAATTTCTCGTAGAAGTTTAAACCGTTCAATTTTACTTATTTTTAGTGACCGACCGAAACATGTTTTTTTGCCGAAACCGAAACCGAAACCGAAGGTTCGGTTTCATTGTAGTTTCGGCCGAAACCGAAACCGAAACCGAACCTTTTATAAAAAAAAGTCCTTATAAAGTCGAAAAAATGTTAGTGAACCCGTTTTTTTCAAAAATTAATATCTCGTCGACGTATAATTACAGGTTTCTACTTTCAAAGATATATCACAATGAAATTTAAGCACAGTTACAAAGGTTCTGTTTGAAAATTTAACTCATCATCATCATCATCATTTCGTTTATAACTGTCCACTGCTGAACATAGGCATCTCCAACCGATTTCCAGGGTCTGCCACCAAAGTGACCGGCTCAGCAGACACCGAGGTGTACAACTGCCCATAGAACCTCTCTATCTCTCGCCTGACACCTCTGACTTATTCGACGTTATACGCCCATCTTCGGTCTTCAGCTTCATTAGCTGGCTTTGCCCAATAGACAAGTCTTTTGCGAACACTTTGGAGCCTTGGTTCCGCTCGATCGTCTCCTTAATACGTTGGGTATGGGACCCTACCGTGTGGGCAATTTCTACCAGCCTGCTATTTATATCGCCCACTGATGCGCAGCTGTCTAGCCATTCGAAGCCGTTATTCTTAGTACCCTTGGCCCCGCCGCTATCGAAGCCGTTATTTACCAGTTCAAGTTGAAAGCTCTCGGGGTTTTGAATATGTGCATTTGACGGTCGGAGCGTGGACTTCATCAGACGCGCTCTTTCAAGTTTGACATTGATATTCAATATGCCTCTGACGATTCGGTGATCGCTGCCGGTTTTAACCTTGTTGATCACAGAGACATCATTGAATATCTGTCTTCTGAAGCTCATGATGAAGTCAATTTCATTCCTCGTTACACCGTCGGGACTCAGACCAGGTCAATTTCCTTTGTGGCGGCTTTCGGAAGAAAGAATTCATCATAAAGAGTCCTTCTTTCTCCATAAAGTCCGCCAGCATATGTCCTCTGGGATTCCGCTGCTTTTCAGCTCATCATCGCTTCTACAGCCCAGCTTCGCATAGAAGTCACCCATTACAACAGTGAAATGTGTTTTGGAGCTATGTATTGCCCTACTAATGTCCTTATACGTAGCTTCCACTTCGTCATCTGGGTGTGTCGTAGATGGAGCGTATACCTGTACTATATTAAGATAATATCTCTTGGATATTTTAAGTACGAGGCACGCATCTCTATTCGACACACTTCCGACGGACACAATGTTGTCGATGAGTGACTTGTGGACGATAAACCCAACACCACCTTGGGACTTCTGTTCTCCCTCCCGGTAGTTATCGTATCCTCTCCCTCTCTTCGAATTTCCGATAAACCAATGACGTCCCATCGCAACTTGTTCATCTCTTCTTCCAGCTCGACTAGCTTCTCATCCAAACTCAATGTGCGCACGTTGTGTGTTACCTGGGCCAATTGTCGGTGGGGGTGGCAGCCCGATCTCTGCCGGGGATTCTTAGTACCCTTGGCCCCGCCGCTATCGTGGCCGCTACCGTAGCCACGGACTGCGGGGCCGCCGGGGACTCGGGGCCTGGTTTTCAACTGTGCCGTCATTACAAGGTTAATAGCCTACTGGTACCACGCTGGCCAGAAGGGTTGGAACAGGGTTTTATCTCGAGTTTTCCTTCTCTTGCACTGGGTGTTATGTGCGTTTTTCCTTGAGTCGGCTTCTACGACTCCCTTGGACAGTGAAGGGGTGGTGACATGTATTCTCATGCCGTGACCACACCGCAAAACTTAACTACCCTATAAATAAAGTGAAACAAATATATTATTTGTAAGTTTCGGCGCGGCCGAAAGGTTCGGCCGTTTTTGGCCGAAACCGAAACTCTGGCCGAAACTTGATTTTTTGGCCGAAACTGGCCGAAACCGAAACCGAAACCGAAATTTCGGTCGGACACTACTTATTTTTACGAAACAATGAGATTTTTTTGTCAGCTTTTAAAAAACGTTCGAAATTTATAAAAACTGACTTTTACATCAAATTACACAATGTGGACTTTCTATCATCCTTATGTCGACGCGATTAGGACTAAAATCGAATCACATGTTTTTACCTCGATGTACTGACTGATCACCGTATGTTTGTAAAGCACGTCAGACTACACTGTAGACTTTGTACCATCCTTATGTCAAGGCCATAAGGACTAAAATTGAACTTCAATTGTTAACTACGGTGAACAGTACATCAAGGTTATGTTATAATAGTTCTAAACGATGGATTTACATCTGTGTACACCCAGACCCGAGCCAATTAAGAAAAATAGTCAAAAATCTTCAAAATTTGTTTTACGTAATACTTTAACGCTTCCTCAGATAGGTAGCAGAGATACTTTCACGGTCGGTTTTACCCCTATCTCCCCTAATATTCGAAACAATAAGTAGTCCATATTTTAATGCAAGTTTAGAACTATATTTGTGCCAAATGTCATATCGCTAACTTAAAAAAAAACATTTTCCCATATAAACTTTCAAGGGCAGTATTACCCCCATCCCCCCTTATTTTCAAAACAGAAAGTACCCTAAGTCCGTACTAGAGATTTAACATATACCTATACCAAATTTCATCAAAATCGGTTCAGTGGTTTAGGCGTGAAAGCCGAACAGACGTAGTAACTTTTGCATTTATAATATTAGTATGGATTTTTTTTATGATTCAAAGAATAAATGTATTCCCTAAAACTCACGATAACGTAAATAAACATAAATTAATCGGACCATGCTTTTCCCTTAATTACCCTCCACATAATCCCTACTAATATTATAAATGCGAAAGTAACTCTGTCTGACTGTCTGTCTGTGTGTCTGTTACGCTTTCCTGCTTAAACCTCTCAACCGATTTTGATGAAATTTGGTATAGGTATACTTTGAATCTCAAGAACGGATATAGGCTACTTTTTATTAGAAAATAAGGGGGAAAGGGGGTAATACCACCTTTGGAAGTTTATATGGAAAAATGTTTATTTTTGAAGTTAAGAGATATGAAATTTGGCACAGATATAGCTCGAAAGTTGGATTAAAATATAGACTACTTTTTGTTTCGAATATTAGGGGAGAAAGGGGTAAAACCGACCATGAAAGGATGTAGTCCACGCGAACGAAGTCGCGGGCACAGCTAGTAACCTATAATTTCATCTACGTAAGAAACTGAACACATTCATTAAGTATAGTTGCTCAGGTTGAAATCGTAAATCCATAACATACGAATAAATAGGTACTTAAACTTTACAACACTATTTCCTTAGCAATTTCCTGTTCTAAAACGGGATGATTGCTATGCGACACGTAAACATTATAATACGACAAGGAAATTAATTAAAATGTTAACTTACGGTGTTAAATTAGATGACTTTCCCCCTTTAATTACTTAAAACTGCACTTATCACTATTTTACGTACATCACACACTTTAGAAAATTGTTCACTTTCATTCCAATAACGAATCGATTTTAAGTTAATCAGTATCGATATTTCACGTACGTAGCTCGAATATTTACAACCGGGGCGTTTGGCAAACCGCGCGTTCTATTTTCAAAACATTCCGCCCGAACGAATTCAAACTTAGAACAGATGTTTTTTGTTTACTTTTTATTTTCGCTTCTCCACTGCCAGTTCGGTTCCTTGTCTCCGTTTTAGACGAAGTAAAATGTCACGTTTCCTTTTTTTAATTCCTTTGCGTCACTTTCGCTTTCAATTTCTTCGGTATTTCGCACTCAATAAAGATGGACGTCCATAGTATTTAGTATGTGGAAGTATATTAAGTCCATTTCGAAGGCGAATAGTATTAGTACGGCTCCGAACCAGAATTCTAGGTTTGATAAACCGACTATGGCAACCGTTTGCCTCGCGAGTGGAGCCCATACTAAACTTAGCATGTCAACCGGCTTGGCAGGGTTGTATAAGCGCACAGTATGTATAATGACAGTATGGATAACTCTGATTGGTCTGGCCGTTTCAGCTCAATTAAATACTCTCTATTTGGTTTGATATGGTTGGGTAACAAATCTGATTTATTTCTATGCTCTGCTGTAGTTGAGGATTCAATGATAAGTAAGCCAGTAATATGCTCTCACCTTACTTTCAGTAGTCTCGTTTTTTCTGTTATTTTTTTCTGTGCGTGTCATAAAAAGAGTTTAAATTTTTATTTTACTTTTACTTTCCTTAGTTTATTTTCTTTAATAATTGACGTCACGATTAGACAACCATATCTGTCCCATTATCTGGATTGCTTCTTTTCCAAGTGCTGTATGTTGTAATAATCTTAGTTTTGCTTCACTTTCCATGGGTATTCTATAAGGTAATTCGGTTATTTACAAAAGAAGTTAATAATATTATTTTGTTTAATTTTTGACATATTTTTGTTGTGTTCACTTTTACGATGACATTTCTTATTGATTTAATTAAAAATAAAATGTTTTTAGTTTATTCATTACATTTGTTTACAGTTGTCAAAATAACTGCACTAAAGTGTAAAATTAGTTTCGAGTTTTTCGTAAAAAAACTACTGCGTTTCTAGCAGTATCTTTTCGGTATTCATAGATTCCGAAACCGGAGGTTTCCATTCATAAGTTTTACCGACGTAATGTATATTAACTAAAAAAAATACAAATGCTAGGTTTTTGACTTTTTAGTGACATAATTTTATTTTTAAGTTGTTTTTCTTTATATGCTATGTCATTATCACTAAATAAACATTTTTTTTTATCAAAAATATTTTTGACTTTGAATTTTCATTTATATTTGGATTCCGTTTTTCCCTCACTGTTCCCAACATGACTGTGCCACGATTCCATTAACAAATCGTATAACTGTTGTGGTGTGACGAAATTGAAAGATGTTTGCCTTCCCGAGGTCACCCTGTATATGAGTAAATCTATGAACATACATTTTTTGTTAACCATTTTTTTCCCTTACATTGTTTCGGTAATGAATTGGATTTTGCAACATTCTGACAAAACAGGTGTTGGTAAAATTTACACATATTAATGTTAGCTTTACTTCTAAACCAAAAGGCTACTTACTCGACAGTTTTTGAAAAAGTATTGTAAAATGTTCATTTAATATCCCAAGCAATTAGATTTATCTGGAAAAAAAAGTAAATTCCAGAGAAAAACAAGATTTTGTGTAACACATTTAAAAAACGCGCAAAAACGCCAACTCACGCGACTGTTGAAATTGTGACGTCAACGTTCTATACATCAAACAGGCAAGGGTCGAAACGACTTCATTTTATGAAATATCGAATTAAAAAAAATGGAATACGTTTAAATGGATCCAATACGGTTAGCGACACTAAATAATCATCGTTTCGCCACATTAAAACAAATAAATTTCGCCGACAGCTGTCATTTAAGAATTGCAATGGTGGTCTCCGTTTCGGTTCTTTTGTTTTGTTGGGCGAATTATGGTTCAGCCAGTATTCTATCGCCTAATTAATAAGAAGCTGCCTGTGATTTTTTTTCTGAGAATGATATAAATATATAAATAAAAATATGAGTTTATAATTAAGTATCAACTTAAAACAAAAGGTTTTCAGAAAACTGAATAAATTAAGAACAGACTTGGTATTACATGAATCTCATATTTTTTTACAACAAACTGAATTGCGAGACTTAGTTTTTTTTTTCAAACTAACTTTTTTCTTTTTTTTTCCTACCTCATAATCGATGATGGCTGCGAAGCCTTATCATCTTCAGCGAGCTTTCGGGGAAGCGCTGATGGCTCTTCTACCCCTTTAATCGGAGGGCGCCCCTAGCGGGGTTCGAACCTCGGCTCGTGCTACTGGGACGTTGTACCCTAATGTACGTTTGGGGAGAAAAACGACCCGGCACGTGCCGGTTGCCTGAAACGGACCCTTAGGGTCGAACCCGTCAGTTCGTTAGTACTACTAAGAATAGATGATGGCCTTAGATGGCCCTTTCATCTTCACCGACCTTGTGGGGGAGCGGAAGGCTCTCTTCACCCCTAATAAGACTTTTAGTATTGTTGTACTCTACTAGCTGTGCCCACGAGTTCGTTCGCGTAGACTACAGGATTTAAATTATTTTTTACAAAATAAATTATTTTTTTAAAATAAAAGTAGCCCAAGTTACTCCTTATTACATCAGCTACCCACCTGTAAAAATCCCGTCAAAATCGGTCCAGCCATTTCTGATATTAGCCGGAACAAACAGACAGACATAAATAAAAAAAAATGATATTATGGTACATCTTATATATAAAAATGAATCGCTGTTCGTTAGTCTCGCTAAAACTCGAGAACGGCTAGACCGATTTGGCTAATCTTGGTTCTGAATTAATTGTGGAGGTCCAGGGAAGGTTTAAAAGTTTAGAAAAAAAAAGGCGTTTGAAGTGTGTATATTTTTACATACAGACAAAGGTCAATGGGTTTCCTTTTTTTATCGTTTTTGTATGTACGGTCTCGATTCTCGTATATTTTGATAAAATTTCAAGTACTTTTTTTACCAACTAGCCCCCCCCCCCACACCTTGCAACTAAGCATTAACTAAGTATTATTTTATTAATTTGGCAAAATGAAAAATTACAGGTAACATTTTTTAAATATTACACTATCTGGCTATTCAAACAAGAATTCTTACTGAGTAATTAAGAGGATTTTCAAATATATTCGTATCAAATTTCAAACACGAAATAAAATAAATATGTAAGTGTGACCAAAGTTCATACAACAATGCTGTTTTTTGGCACTTCAATGTACGTACTATTTAAGAAGCTCTTTGTCTTACTTAACCCGAAGTACAGTTATAAAACTATTAACTAATTGCGGCCTAGTATTTCTTAACATCCATCATAATATAGGTTATGTAATGTAACATTTGATAAGGTAAAGATAAGATAAAAATCATTTATTTCTTCTCCACAATCTTAGGTTTACAAAGTGAGATTATAACTATATAAATTTATAAGATTGTAAGAGACTGGTGCCTGAAAAAGGCATGCGCCTGTACCACAGTACACCAGTACTCTCCTCTCTGTGACGGGGCCAGGTTTGTTCATTAAAATTATTGTTTTAAGGTTATTATAAATTGGAGAAAGAAGCTATTATTATGCTATTAGCGTAGGGTGATTGGGAAGGGTAGGAGGAAAGGAATATGGAAAGGACATCTACCGGGGAGTCACAAACAGTTTTTCCGTTTCATCATAACTGAGGTTTAGAAGATGGTTTGTTACGATAATTTTGCAGGCGTACTTAGCAAGGGAGATAAGGTTAAGTTTTTTGTGAAGGGTGTTGTAAAGGTGGGCTCCTAAATAGCAGAAAAAGCGGTGGGAGAACGTTGTTTGGAACGACGTCTTTTTTGCAGCCAAATGATTTCGGCGGGGGATAGAATGAGGAGTCTGTCGAATTGTGACCCCGTGCTGCTTGAGAATAGTACGCAATATGAAAAGTTGGCGTACGGTAAGCAGTTGATTGACAGTGTTGAAAGAGATCAAAGGTAGGGAAGCGGTGGGGTTTAAAAGTTTAAACTTTTAGTAGGTATTTACTTACACCAACCTTTCCATTACAATTACTAGTATAGCGAATAATTACCCTGCAATAATACAGGGTTTACAAAAATAGTCTTAAGACTCATTTGAGTGTTCCCCTCCACGGAAATCTTTAGTAAAAGGCGAAAGATTTATGCGTTTTGAAGGGAAACCAGAGTAACTCGTATGAGCGGTACTGAGGAAGGTCATGTTCCGAAGGAAAATTTCGTCACCGTGATGTAACTAGGGACAGCGCCATCTAGTGGTGGCATTGCGTAAACTACAGCGAGAGTTTAGCAAGCGATTTTAGCCCTAATGATAACACGACGACAAAGCTTGGTTCACAATATATTTATTCTATAATTATCTTGTATTATGAAATTAAATTGTAATACTTTTTTAATAGTATTTAAGATATGTATTTTGTAAGTTTTTTTTGTTTGTTTGTGAGAAGCACTTAATTCATTTTGTTTTTTTACTCACGAACCATGTTACTATTTATTTTTTTAAAACCCCTCCTGACTGAGATATTTCCTCTTTTTTAACATTTGTTAAAAAATCTATTTGCAAAAGTAAGTTAATAATAAATACTTTTAAAAATAAATGGTTTGAAAACTTTAAGCTATAATTTTATTCATATTACACATATTTTTCTTGGTTAAAAATAATTCAAAGTTTTTAATTTGATTTTTAAGTGGTTTAAAGTAATATTAGAAAAAATCGCAGGAAAATCTAAATAATAATATTCATATAAATGAGTCTTGGCCGCTTCAATGTATAAATTGCTAAATTACATTAAATATTATTTTAATTATCTGCTATATATTTTTTTAATTTCCAAAAAAATTTAATTACACTCCGAACTTAATTTCATAACCTTTATAATTTGTAAAATATTTAAATTACAAATTTATCATCACAAAAATTATAATTATGATTTATCATTTTAGATAATGGTAATTTTATAAATTCAATCAGAAAATATGGAAATACGTTTATTACAATAAAGTAGCAAACATTTTACAAATTAATGAATAATGAAGTTTTTGAACAGGAAAATTCAGTATTTAAATTAATCAGCATATTTTTTATGACCAACCAATTTTTTTTTTTTTGTAAAATGTACATTGATGTAGTCATTAAAACTGACATAAATGTTTATTTGATTTTTTTTGGACGGCGAGGCATATCTAACAATTTTTGCATTAGCATACTAATGAAGTACATTTTTATTTAAAAAAATGTTTTAAAGAAGCATACTTTGGAAATTGAGTCTTAGTAGTATCAGTTTACTCAAGAAAAAGGCATTGTACGATTAAATTAATTTCATGTTACCTACAATATTAAAATTAAAAACCCAATTTATTGCATAGCTATTTCTCGTCATCTACTATTTTCTCTACCAAAAGGTCGTCTGGAAGAGATCGTTTCCAAGCGATAAGACCGCCTAAACTGTACTTTTTTTCCGTAAAAACAATTACTGTTAAGTTTTGTGCATAAAAAGTTAGACTTTGGGAAATAAAAGAAAAAAAATATATATCTATCTATCTCATATTTATCGTACTACGCATACATTTTTTAAATTAATATTCAATTTATTAATTGGCTTGATTTGTTCTGATCTATATCAACTTTCTTTTGAGTTACATACAGTTTAACATACCCATAAAATAACCAAGTTCGCGGTCAACCGGTTTTAAAGTTGTTTTTGAGGGTCTAACTGTAATTTATCACGTTTTGCGTATAAAACTACTGCTATTTTCTATTTTTATATTACCCATAGCCATGATAATACTACATTATTAGGAAAAATATGTGTACAAAATTGTATCCTATAATTATTCACAAAAAACGTACGTTTTTAAAGTTTATATTTGTTCAAAATATTAAGCGATTTTGTAATATGTTTTATGACAATTTAAATAAAGTCAATTAAAAAATAGGTCAATAAAATAAAATTTTATTAAATATTTTTTTCAGAAATTTCTTACAAATTGCAGTCGCAATTAAATGAAAATGTCATATTAATGTGATTTTCAACATGTATTATTTTGTATGGATTTTCTTTCACTTTAATAATGATATCAAAATATATTTAAAAGCATTTTATATATAACCAGCGACCCGCCCCGGCTTTGCCCGGATTTAATGTAAATACTTAGAAATATTGGCTTTCCTATTATTTATTTCAAACAAATACCGTCCTCTTGAATCACTCTATCCATTAAAAAAAACCGCATCAAAATTCGTTGCGTAGTTTTAAAGATTTAAGCGTACATAGGGATATAGGGACAGAAAGTGCGACTTTGTTTTATACTATGTAGTGATGAGACATTTATCGTTAAGTTCCAAAATCCATATCATTACCGTCACAACATTTCAACGAGTAAGTATAGAAACAGAAAGTAATGTAATAAAACAAATTTTAATTTGTATCATCAATTATTTTAGTAAAAAAACCTTTCATTAAGTCAAAAATACTTTCTTTATTTTTAAAAGAAGTCAAACGCGTTTTGTTCAAATTTACTTACTACTAATGTTTTTCTCCTAAACTTTTAACGAAGTATTTTTCCATTAGCATTGGCCTATATTTATTTCTGTAGTTTCACTAACGCGGGATTTTATATTTTTTTTTCACAAATCACATAGAAATTGGCACACACATTTTGCCACTGATAAAACTTGACACATTTTTTTATATCACACAAACAAAGCATGAGTTTTTTTTCACTCAATTTTATATTTTATATTTTTTATTAAGCTGACTTTTATATTTTTATTACGCTTACTTTTATATTTTTATTACAATCACTTTTATATTATTTATTACACTCACTTTTATATATATTTTTACTTATACATGTCCACTAAAACTTTCACTGATCGCTTGAATTTTTATTCGTCACGTGCATACCAAATGAATCTGTCTGTTTGACTGAGGTCGAAATGCGAATCGACACAAAAATAGGTTTCAAGGCTCCGACACCAAAGTACAGATAATAATAATGTTTATTTTTAGCTAGAATCATGGTGGCTCCAATCATTGGCCATTAATGAGTGTGATTAGGCGTCAGTACATTACTTACTCGTTACAAGCCTTTATGTCTTAAATATATAAAAATGAATGGCTAAGGGAATTTTTAAAATTAAAGTTCGTGAATACTTCTCCTCTCTTGCTAACAAGTAATGATAGTCATGAATTTGTCAAATGCTGAACCAATTTATTTATCTTCTGAATTTATAGTTATGTAGATATTGGTTTTTATATATAAATTATCAATATTATGTAAATGTAAGTATACCTTCATATTTTATATATTATATTCTAATTAATTTATATAGTATGTGTATTATTATCGTATCTTTAAAAGATACCGTAATGTTTAATTTAATGTTGTTTAAAATGATTTATTTATTTTATTCTCCCCTGTGACCGCACCCATATACAAACTATCTTTTGACGATCTTCGTAGCCGAGAGGCGAGCAGGCCTGACTTTGGCAAGCGCCATCTCTGAGGTTCCGGGTTCGATCCCCGGTCGGGTCAATATGGGAAATTAACTTTTCCATATTGTCTCGGGTCTGGGTGTTGTGGTACCGTCGTTGTTTCTGATTTCTGTAACACAAGTGCTTAAGCTACTTACCACAGAATCAGAGCAATGTATGTGATGTTGTCCAATATTTATATTTATTCATATATCTGCATGACCCAAGGGTTGACTGGTAGAGAATGCCCCTAGCATTAAGTCCACCTGTTGTACTTATTTGTGCAATAAAGTTTTTAAATAAATGTATCCTATATCCCTTGGTCACGCCATCACGCGTGAACAGTTGGACCAATTACATTTTTCTTTTGTTGTGTTTGTTATTGTCTGGAGAAGGTTTTTATAAAAGTATAAAAATATATATATCCCTACTAATATTATAAATGCGAAAGTAACTCTGTCTGTTACGCTTTCCCGCTTAAACCTCTCAACCGATTTTGATGAAATTTGGCATAGGTATACGTTTAACCTCAAGAACGGACATAGGCTACTTTTTGTTAGAAAGTAGGGGGGGGGGGGGGGATAATGCCACCTTTGAAAGATTATATGGGAAATTGTTTATTTTTTAAGTTAGAGATACAAAATTTGGCACAAATATAGCTCTATTAAAATATAGACTACTTTTTGTTTCGAATATTAGGGGAGATAGGGGTAAAACCGACCATGAAAGGATGTAGTCCATCCCAACGAGGTCGCGGGCACAGCTAGTATATGTAGGATCGGGTGTAAAATGTGACATGATGTGGGTATCGTGCAATGAGGAATCTTGGTAGTGTAGTACTGAAGTTAATCACAACTATTCACAAAGTTACAAAACCAAGGCACTAGGCGAAACGTGGAACAGTTCCGTGGCGACTTCTTCACTCCTCGGCTGCTCGATTGGAAGTGAGCTCCGTCCAGTCCGAATCCATCGTCACGACTCTGTTGAAGCGCGCACCGGAAATCATAGTTGTGCGGACGAACCGCTTGGTGGCGCGCTTGCGTTTCGTTTAGTGTCCGTACTCATGACCGGATGCGACATATATATATATATATATAAAATGAAATAGTCGTCGTTAAGACAGAGCAATTATTAATAAATAATAATAAATTAACAACCTCAGGAGCTCTGTAAACCTTACTCACACGCAGGAACACAACAACACGGAAGTGATTGTTATTTGGCTGCGGTCTTCTGTACGGTGGAGGTGTTTCACCAGTCGGGCTGCTCCAGTTCGAGCGATAAATCGCTATGCCTACCTCTCTAAAACGAATTGAAAATAATCTGATACTTTTGTTTGACCCAGGCCGCTTTCTTATTACCAGTAGTTTAAGGTAGGGTTTAGTAAAACTTTACATTAAAAATTAAAAAGAAATACATAAAAATTACATCTGGGCTCGAACCCACGATCATTACATATCGTGCGTGCTGCATTTTTCAACTGAGCTAACCATTACCAAATTACATCAACCAAAGTATGTAGTTCTAATAAACATATTCGGCAGAGGGCACTTACCGTAGGCTAAGAGGTTGACACAGCAGAAAAAATCATTGTCTACGACTTGCTGTTAGCTCAATTAAAAGAACAGCACGCGCGATACGTGAAGGTCGCGGATTCGAATCCCAGACCACAAAGGAAGATAAAAAAATATGTTTTTTTTAAATATTTTAAGTTCCCTAGTGCGCCATGATGCTCTATAATTGTAAAAACTTTACCTTGTAGAGCAAAATATCTTATTTAGATCTTATAAAGAAGGTTTATTTTATTTATTTAGGCTAACCAACATCTGTTTACAATAATACTTAAATATAGGTAACTAGCTGTGCCCGCGACTTCGTTCGCGTGGACTACTTCCTTTCATGGTCGGTTTTACCCCTTTCTCCCCTAATGTTCGAAACAAAAAGTAGTCTATATTTTAATCCAAGTTTCGAGCTATATTTGTGCCAAATTTCATATTTCTAACTTCAAAAATAAACATTTTTCCATATAAACTTTCAATGGTGGTATTACCCCCATCCCCCCCTTATTTTCTAATAAAAAGTAGTCTATGTCCGTTTTTGAGATTCAACGTATACCTATACCAAATTTCATCAAAATCCGTTCAGCCGTTTAGGCGTGAAAGAGTAACAGACAGACAGACAGAGTTACTTTCGCATTTATAATATTAGTATGGATACATCAGCATACTATAACTTAATGTAACAGACAATTACAGGTTAGCTCCACATGCAATATTAATTAATTTTAAAAACAAACGGCACTCTCCTAATTGCAGAGTAGGAAAAATTCAATACGGTTAATTTTTTTTGTTTTTTATAAATTGTACAGCTACATTTAGAACTTGCCATATGAGTCATTATGCAAATCAACCAGTTAATGTTTAACACAGGAGTGTTGGCATTTAATAACTCAAAATAAATTAATTTCAATATCTATGTATCTATAATCCCCAAAATGTGAAGGACGTTCCATAAAGTTATTCAAAAACATTAATTATAAGTCTTTTCCGCAATTCCTAAATTATAATAATTTAAAAACTAATTTTGACAAAGTATTTTCGGTAAGTCTAAGTTATAAGCGTTTATAATTTATATGCTACCATAATGTGTAAAGTCTTTTAGCTATATAAAACTAAGTGGAATTAGTCTTTTCTCTCAATATATATAGCCTACTAGCTGCGCCCGCGACTTCGTTCGCGTGGACTACATACTTTCATGGTCGTTTATTCCTATCTCCCCTAATATTCAAAACAAAAAGTAGACTATATTTTAATCCAAGTTTCGAGCTATATTTGTGCCAAATTTCTTAATCACTTAAAAAAACATTTCCCCATACAAAAACATTCAAAGGTGGTATTACCCCCATCCCCCCCCCCCTTATTTTCTAACAAAAAAGCTTGAGGTTCAACGTATACCTATACAAAATTTCATCATATTTTAATCAAAGTTTTGAGCTATATTTGCGCCAAATTTCATATTACCTACGAAAAGCTTATAACTTAAAAAATAAACATTTTCCCATATACACTTTGGAGGGCGGTATTACCCACATCCTCTCTTATTTTCAAAACAAAAAGTAGCCTATGTCCGTTCAACAGGTTCAACGTATACCTGTACCAAATTTTATCAAAATCGGTTCAGTGGTTAAAGCGTGAAAGCCGGACAGACAGACGGACAGAGTTACTTTTACATTTATAATATTTGTATAGATTAGTCTGGATTTTTACTTAATTTATTGTATATTTTTTTACAATTGACAAACGTCTGTATTGGTGCAAATTAGCAATAAGTTTAATTATTTTTGTAACAAAAATACCACAGAGTTTCTTACCGGTACCTTCTCGGTAGTTATAAGTTCTGCAATGTTGTCAATTCGTAACAGGAAAATGATACAAGAAATAAAAATAAATCGAGCAAAAAAGAAAAAATAATGAAAACGCAAATTTCTTCAGTAAATATTTTCAGGTAGGGCATAGCGATTTATCGCTCGAACTGGATGAAATACCTCCACCTTACAGAAGACCGCAGCCAAATAACAATCACTTCTGTGTTGTTGTGTTCCTGCGTGTGAGTAAGGTTTCCAGAGCTCCTGCTATATTAGTAGCAGGGGTCAAGCCTTCAAAGTACCTAAGAGCGACAAGTCCAGTATCATATTTATTATGCTGTACTTGTCACCCTTAAGCTAGGACCTCATTAGCACCTCATAGCAGACGGGGCCGCGTAAGCGGCCATTCCGCCAGCGGTGTAGTGGTGGATAAGGCTTAGCCGATTTCCCGCGGCACCGCCACTAGGGCGATTTTCAGGGCAGGGAGTCCCACACACGCCGTCATCCTCATTATTTTTTACCAATGTCACAAATAATTTTCTTTTGAGATTTCGAATACGAAGATTCCAGCTTGAAGCACTCGTGCAAAGTCTAAAGTGCCTAAGTATAGTCTGCAGTCCGTTTGTCTGTACACAACTGTTCGTAACACTACCGTGCACCTTTGTTAGCATACTGTGGGTGTGTCATCCATGACAATGACTGATTGTTAGTTTATTTCTTATCTACTAGAAGATAGATGTTGACTTATTAATTAACGGTAAACATCTTGAGGAGCACAGTAACATGGTATGATATTATCAAGACGAGAGTCTCTATAGACAAATGGTTAGCATCCTTGCTATTGAACTAGAGGTCGTGGGTTTGATTTCCATTCAAGAAAAACTTCCATGTGATTAATGATGGCTGGCACATACGTCATGCTTGTGAACAAGAGCCACCTTTGGAGACTGGTCTGCTCCAGCTTACCTCTAAATGTTTTACTCACGGATTAAAACAAAACCATATGACTTGGTCAGACTAATAAATCGGCGGTAGCAGAACATCTGTTAGAAATGGGAGTTAATCATTGGATGGAGTTGCACGACCCTAAAATCCTCTCGACCGATCGCCACTACCATACTAGGATAGTACGTGAAGCTATTGAAATCGAAAGTACAAAAATTTCAATAGAGAAGACGGTTTTAAGTTAGCATGGAATCCAGTGATTAATAAATGTTTACCGCGATTAGAACGATCAAAAACGATTCCGGATACTGTCAGTGTAGTGTGTCGAAGTGACTTCAATAATATTTTGTTATGTGACAATGTGCGGGTGGATGAAGATTTGCAAGCTCCCCCGAACAGACGAAGGCGAGCAATACCAGTCAGCTCGTGATCACGGTTGGTGCAACCTAACCGAAACGTCGGGCAGTAAGTAGTTCGTATTAACTACTAAATAAAAATGGTATCGCGTTTTGACCCGTTAAATTATTTTAAATGTTCATATGACTTGGTTCAAAGTGGTCTACACATGGCTTTAAGATTGATACTGCTACTGTAACTAATCTGCTGAGTTTGTCGAGCGTCGGTAGGCAGAGCGTTCCAAAGCTGGATGGCTTAAGGCCACAAGACTAGGAAGAGCTAATATGATGACCTCGGTGGCGCAGGAGCTAAGGTAGGCGGCCAAAGCGCGAAGGTCAGGTGGATTCCCGGTCAGGACAATTTGAAAAACGAACTTTTCTAAATTGACTTTGTTCTGGGCGTGCTGGGATGACGCCCCCAGTTACTATCTGTCGTCTGGAGCTCATAGTACAAGGGGAAACCTTAGTTTGAGACCAGGTGATTGGTGTGATTGTCTGGCGCATTTATTTATTATTAATAAACCGTGCTGTTTCAAAACAAAGTAACTTCTTACTTACCTCGTGCACAGTGGAAGCTCTGAAGAGGTAGCAGTTGAGGAGTGCCTCCTTCTCATTGAGGAGTATGTAGAACCACTCCTCAGGCGTGCCAGGGACTTCGCTGGCCCTGCAAAGATAATTAATAAAATACTGATCGAAACTGGGCTAAGACAGTTGAGCTGAGAAAAAAGTTGCAGGCAACAGCGAGTAGTGAGGCTAAATGTAATCAGTTTCAGTTTAATTCATGCCCGGGACCAATATTTGAATTTTTAAGACAGGTAAGGCATGGCGATTTATCGCTCTAACTGGAGCAGCCCGACTGGTGAAATACCTCCACCTTACAGAAGACCGCAGCCAAATAACAATCACTTCTGTGTTGTTGTGTTCCTGCGTGTGAGTAAGGTTTCCAGAGCTCCTGGGGGGTGCTACATTAGTAGCAGGGGTTAGGCCTTCAAGGTAAGGGCGACAAGTCCAGTAACAGATTTATTATGCTGTACTTGTCGCCCTTAAGCTAGGACCTCATTACTACTTAATATCAGGTGGGATGAGGTCAATCTTGAAGTGCAATAAAAAAAATTTAAAAACGATCCCTAGTTACGGATAGTAATCAATTATACGAGCCGTAAGCTAAAAACGACGACGGATGACTGATGACAGCTGGTATGGAAAGTAAATTTGAAATTAGAATTAACGACTCGTAGAAAAACGGACAGTCATTTTGTAAAATATTGGAACCGGGCATTAGTAGTTAATGTTAATCGACGATCTCACTAGAGAAGCGAGCCGGTCTTTCGTGTCGCACCATCTCTCGAGGTCCCGGATTCAATACCCGGTCGGGGCATTATGGGAAACAAACTTTTCTGTATAGCCTTGGGTGTGGGTGTTGTGGTACCGTCGTTATTTCAGAATTCTGTAACACAAGTGCTTTAGCTACTTACCACAAAATCAGAGCAATGTATGTGCTGCTGTCTAATATTTCCATTTATTATTATTATGAATGTTCAGTGGTTTAGTCGATTTTATCATTAACTAGCGAACCCGACAGACTTCATCCTGTCAAAAAGATTTAGAATGTAGCTTGACTCTAAATTTTAGTTAGAAAACGTTTGTATGTGAAAAAGAAAAGGGCTGTTTTTAGGGCTTTCCCGGCAATTATTCGATTTTTTCTCGCCATAAGAACCATCCTTGGACTTCAACGAACATTTAAAAAAAAGAATTGGCCAAATTGGTCCAGGCGTTGTTGAGTTATGCACTTACCAACACATTTTGCGTTTAATTGTTATATAATAGATTAAGGTTAGTTTAATTAATTCACTTACCTTACGATATCTACCAGCCTGTGGGTGATGACTGGCTCAAAATTCCCGTTGTAAGCCTTCAAACACCCATCTTCTATCGCTATGCTAAGCTGTAACAAAGTTTAAGCTGTAAATATATTTATACCGAGCAGACTATACACTGTGAACTGTGAATGGTCCTTATGCCATGCGCTTTAGGACTATTATCGAACAGCATGTGTTAACCTTGACGCACACAATTTTGTTATAATCCATCCATTCTTTAATTCTTCCTTCAAAAGGAGCGTGAAGAAACATCTTGCGGGCCAGTATGGCGATGCTAACGGATAGGATATTACGGTATCAAATCCGTTGTCATCGCGATGTGGGTTCCTCTCTTGCTTACCATCAGGCTGGGAGGAGCCAATATACTGCGCTACTATAAAAAAAATAGTTAAATCATTGCTAAGTCTAATGTAAGGCACGCTCCAATTTAATTTAGTGTTAACACACTCAGCTGGCGCAATAACTGCGCCAGAGTTAGCGCGTTACCGCAATTTAGCTGAGTTATCCACAACCAAGCTATTTATAAATAAATTAAAATTGTTTATAGTCTTTTTCGTTTAACTACAACAATTCTACGCTACACAGGAAGAGAAATGGAAGTGGTTCAGCTAATGCAGACACGGAGCCAAACTCCAAGTCTGTGCTGGTTTTCAACCCTTCCAGGTTTTCAATTTTTCCTCTCTTACCTTCTCCCAGACACCAGTCGCTCGTATCTCCTTCAGTAGCCAAGGGAGCATGGCAGAGGAGAAACGACGGTCCATTGCCGTGTACCCCAAGTAGGTAACTGATGTCAGCCTGGTCTTCATCTTGTGGTTCTATATAAAACAAAAAACATATACCTACACCTATACATATAAACAAGTATGTAGTAGAACGGAATGGGAGAACTTGGGAATGGGGAAAACAGATATTGTCTCACGCGTGCGCGAAAAATTACACTGACGTATAAATAAATAAATAAATAAATATTGGACAACATCGCATACATTGCTTTGATTCTGTGGTAAGTAGCTAAAGCACTTGTGTTACAGAAATCAGAAACAACGACGGTACCACAACACCCAGACCCGAGACAATACAGAAAAGTTCGTTTTCCATATTGACCCGACCGGGGATCGAACCCGGAACCTCAGAGATGGCGCGACGCCAAAGCCCGGCACGCTCGCCTCTCGGCTACGGAGGTGGGCCTAGAAAGTGCAATACGTCAAATTTATCGCATGAGACGACAAAAGTTTCGACACTGTTGATTGGCTAATAGCACACCATACTCGTATTTTTATCCAATCAGCAGCTGACGGACTGACTTCAATAGATTTTCAGGCCTAGCATACGCAACGCGACTAAATTTTATCGCGCTCTTAACAAACGTCAAAATCGATTGAAGTCAGTGCGTCAGCTGCTGATTGGCTGAAAATACGGGCACGGTGTGCTATTAGCCAATCAATAGAATTGAAACTTTTGTCGTCTCATGCGAGAAATTTGACATAATATTGTGTATGCTAACTAAAAAGTCGAGGGAGGCAAGTAATTTTTATGATAAACACAATGTAGGTGACATTATAATTAGTATCTAATTTCTAAATCAACCAGATTATGCTACCTCCGGGTCGGAACCAATAAATACCGTAAGAAAGAAAGTGAATTTTTCAATTTTGATTTTAACATCTGCGCACCCAAACTTTCTCGTTTGTATTAAGTAGTATAAATCATAAGTACCTACCTACTATTGATATAATTAACGCGGACAAAGATAAGGCACCTACCTATCTCATAAAAAAAACAAAAGTGAAAAATGAGAGAAAAGTTATCAGTTAAATTTAACGAAAGTGTGCAAAGTTAAATTTTGAGCCAAATAAAACTAATTTTGTAAGTTTACCACACTATTAGTTACCAACCATTATAACACTTTTCCAGTTTCCAGTGAATTGCCTACAATTACAAAAAAAATTAAAATACTTTTATTAGCATGTACTAACTGTGAACAAAGACCTACCCCTTATCCGGATAACTTCTGCAATCGAATTTCAACCCTAATTCAAACACATAGTACCTAAATCACTCGATAGCTGATTGAAAAGAGGCTTACTGTATGTACTCTCCTAGCAAAAACAAATTAAAATTGGAATTTACATACACGTTAAAGTTTACAGGTAGATAGGTTAGGTAGGTACGTATTTAAAAACTTCTAAAATAAATACCTTGCTACCGATACCCTTTTATGTAAAAAGCTTTTTTTTAACATTTACTAATGAACAATAAAATGTAGGTATGTGATAGTTATGAGCATATGTGTATTTCCTTACATGATACTACCACAGACATCAAAACAATTTACTGTAATCAGCTTACCTTTCGCCTGCACGATTCAAAGAATTTAAAAAGCGGAAAAATCAATAACACTATCAAAAGACTAGTTCCAAACGAATACAGAACATCACGATACAATTTAACACAATTCACAAACACTGTGTCATTCAATCACACTCAATAGAATTACATTTTGGGAGAAATTACGAGAAAAACCACGATTTTTCCTACAAAACAACATTTTCAGGAGGATGGGAGAGGAAAACAAAATCGGTATCCCTGTTCTCTCTTTCTATTTCATTGATTAGAGCGAGACAGGACGAGGATTGTACAATGGATTCAGAAATGGGTTACTGTTAAACCTTCACTCGAAATAAACCTTGTTACAATTAAATAAAGTTGAAGTTACTGTGAAATTACGGATATATTTTTCTTTACTGTTTGGACAATGCCATCTAGTGTCTTTTACTGACACCATTTAGACATTTGTGGTCGTGCTTTCAAAGGAGTATTTAGAAAGGTGTTTATTTTTATTCACATAGGTATGTACTTAACGTAATCAGTACGTTATGAAATCATTTAAATCAGGATATATACTAGTTTAATGTGATTTTGACATTTGAACATAACTTTGTTGTAACGTCCCCAAAATAATTGTATTGCCACTTAATGCGTAGTGCGACATCTAGTATCAAAAGGGTAAACTATATACTTCTTTCTAAAAGTTCAAACTAATTTCGCTAGATGTCAATTACACCATGTTTCTCGATTTATTTTGAGTTAATAATGTTACACCCTTTGTTGTGAAGGTCCAAAATAAATGAAATGTGATTAAAATGGATTCGTACCTGGGAATTCAATACCAGGCAATCAAGGTATATTCCAACAAATACCTACTTTGGCTAATCAAATAAAACTGGTGAGTTTATTTGACTGAAACATTATTTTCTGCTATTAAATTAATCACTTCTTTACATTAATTTTTAATGAAAAGACAGCCGTGATAACAATTCGTTAATCATATAAATGTCCTCACGACCTAAGTTTTATAAGGATTCACTTGTTTACGTCAGAATTATTGATTACTTCAAATATAACCCTACCAAATGTGATCTTCAAAACAAACAAGGTTTTATGAATGAAAATTTTACGTAATATTGTTTTGGTCAATTAAAACTGTATTCTTTTGTATATTTATATGGTTAAGAGGAATATTCTTTTATAAATTAATGCGATAATGTCTGGAAATGTCTCATAACCTTCAAAGACATTAGTTCATGGAAAATCCGAGCGACTGCAGTGCCCTTCTTCTTAAATAACCAGGGTTGTATCAAAATATGATAGAATGAAGGGTATTTTATTAAGATCGTATTTTATTATGGCCCTTAAAATAACAGTGATTTTAATCTTTGTGCGATAGTTATTTCTTCTTTGAGTTCAGTTTGAGAAAGTTATTCTAAAAATATATTAATAAAAGTAAACAGTGTTTTAGTGGAATAGTGTTTTCAGAAAATTATTTATAGAATAGTGAGATACCTAGGTAGGTACTTGTATCAGGAATTTATTTCGCATAAAGATAGTTTTTTGTACAGAAAATTAACATTTGGGACATTTTTTATTAAATTGTTGACTTAAAGCCTCTTGTCAGTCAATAACAAAATAGTAATAAATTTATAATACATGAAAAAAACACTAAATTCTATCACAATTAGTTTTGCAATTTGAAAATTCTCTGTGCCTTCATTGTAGACAAAAAATCACATACCTACAGTTAAACATATAACCTCCTTTCTTGAAGTCGGCTAAATATAATAATGAGGTTTTACTACGAAAGGAAGAATTTAGTTATGGAAATATTAATTTCAAAATAAAACGCGACAATTTTTTTTAACTTATTATTATTGTTATGTTTATTAATTATTATAATTATTGTATTAAATGTTTTAAATGGAACGCGAAAGTATTAAATTCAATAAAATCAAAATTGGAGCGACCCTTTTGGGGTTTTTCTGAACTAATTAAATTTTTTATCTACAATGTCTTCTAAGGATGGGATACAGTCAGCGTCACAACCAATTAAAATCTATCAAAACACCCCAACACTGCGATCCTAAGCGCATATACCTACCACCTCGCCGAAGAAAATATAGCTGGAGCGTGCCACGCCACATGACACGCCCTCACCTCGGGACCGAGGTAACGGAGGCCAGGCTTACTCCACGCCTGGCGTCTCCGGTCCCAGCAGCGGATCTGCTGTGCGGCTCCGCTGCCTACCGCCACTGCCTCCGAGAGTCTTACTCCCTTCCGAAGGCTGGATGGAGTCCCGAGACCCACCGGCCACGGAGGAGAGGGAGACTGGCAAACGCAATACCGCATCCTCCTCTTACTCCGCGGCCTCCCCACGACGCGATTCGCGCCTCTGGTCACTGCCGGGTCGCGGACAGGGAGGCCGGTAACGATACACGGAGGTCCTTCCGCGATCCGCCTCTGCTCTTGCGGGCTTGCCGCAGAGAGCCACCTGCTCTCCGCGGCCCAGCTTGGGATCCTCTAACCTTAGAGGCTGGGTGTGGAGGCCAGCTTCAACGCACCTGAACTCAGGGTTATGAGGTCCCCAATCGCGTGGTGGAGTATAATCCATCCATCACCCAGCTTTAATAAGTCCTGCCCATCAGTGGTTCATACATAATTTGTATTTTTTTTTTGTAGATTGAAAATGGAGAGAGCTGATCTGAGCACTTCCACCATTTCCTACATCGAGTCGAGCGAAGCGTGCGACAGATGTCAGAGAAGTCTTGTCAAAAGGAACGGGCTGGTCAGGGTTGACAGCCGGAGCAGTGGTGACGCTGACGTCTCAGCACTGGACTGTCAGTGGTGAGTTAATTTGCTAATTTCCAGTTCCAATATTTGAAAAACGATCCGCTTTAGTTAGGGATTGTAATAAACTAGCTTTCCGCCCGCGGCTTCGTCCGCGTGGAATTCGTCTTCGGATCTCCAATCGATCCATCCAGCAAACTATATTTTTGTTTTCCCTCGGGACTATCAATTTTTCCGGGATAAAAAGTATCCTATTATTTAATCCGGGCTTCTAACTTTACGTCTGCAAAATTTCAAAGCAATCGGTTCAGTAGTTACGGCGCACACTGGTCCGGATTTTTAATATGGAAGACTTAGGACCCAATGTCAATATTTCGGGCTGAAAAAAATCATGTGGATAGATAAATGAACGTTCATCAACGTTTGTTCTAGCAGTTTTTATGAAATTGGTTATTTTTGCGAAAAAAAAAACATTGAAAAAAAATTTGTATGGAGAAAAAGTGAAATATTTTTTTTTTTCGAAAAGTTCAAAACTGTTAGCAGTGAAACCTTTTGTGTGTTATTGTATTACACTTATTCGTTAATTCCATATTTTTTTTATTTGCATATACTTGCAGCCTTGGCCAAAATATGCATCGGAACTTTCATTGTATTTATTTCAACTATTTGTGACAATTTAATTTTTTTATTGATTTATAGTCACATAATTTACGCATATTTTCAATATAATAAATTTTAAAATCCATTATTTGTTGACTATGAATGATTTTGAAAAATAGATTACAATTTAATTTAAAAAATCAAAATAATATTTTACTTCTCATGGTTAGCTGTTGCTTAAAGCACAGCTAGTGATCGAATGAGGCATTGCCTGCCTGCTAATATTCTCCTATTCCCTAATATAGCTATCACTTTTATTTTCTACTATTGCTGTCTCTTTCATTCTCTTTTGCTCACTCTTTTTCTTCTTAAGACAAGTGGTGTTCCACGCTTATAAATCAGATAAAATAGACAAGAGCTCTACTGGTAATACAAAATATTTACTTGCAGCTTTGGCGTTTATTTCGTTTATCCTAATATATATTTATTTAAAATCAGTACTTTTGCTTCTTTAAGTGGTTTCGGGAAAGTAAATTCGGTACTAAGATAAAATCCATACTAATATTATTAATGTGAAAGTGACTCTGTCTGTCTGTCTCTCTGTCGCTCAATCACGCCTAAACTACTAAATAAATCTAGTGTCCCAAAGAATATCTATACCAAATTTCATCTATATCGGTTCAGTGGTGCAGCGGTAAATTTAATGTAATGTAAACGACCTTCAATTATTTTTTATTGTACTGCGAGAATTGTGCAATAAACTATTTCTGGTTATTTTGTTATACATTTTGAAGTTGATTTATGAATAACTAGTGGCCATCCGCGACTTCGTCCGCATTAATGTCGGTTATCGCGACGCTATTCACGCGGACGAAGTTTTAAGTAGCATAGGGTATGTATGTAAATGTATTACAAAATAACTAAAAATTGTTTATTGCATAATTCTTGCAGTACAATAAAAAATAAATTGAAGGTCGTTTTCATTACATAAAATTTAATACATTTTTTATCAATTTAGTACATAATAAATAATAATAAAATAAGTAATTAAATTAAAAATAAAGTAATTAACTAAAACTATCTATACATAACATACAAATTAATATAAATAACTTAAAACTACAATAGAAAATAATTGAAGGTTGTTTACATTACATTAAATTTAATACATTTTTCATTAATTTAGTAAATAGGAAATAATAATAAAATAACTAAAATGAAATTAAAACTAAAGTTATTGACTAAAACTATCTATATATAACACGCAAAATAATAGTTATAAATAACTTAAAACTTATTCTAAAGGATCTGGCACATTTTCTGGAGCTTCTTCATCAACTTCAATTTCTTCTTCAACTTCTATTAATTCATCTGATAATATCAACTGCGTAGTAGATGGAATGGGTTGAACAGCTGCTTCTTCTTCTGTAGAACGAGGATCCAAATTTTCGGTCCCTTCAAAAATTTCGGTGAGATTTACTGATTCACATTCAGGCCACTTAATTCTTGTTTCCAACCAGTTCATATGCTTCTTCATGAATGTTTTTTGCACCCTGTGTGCCTCGGTCCATCGACGATTTAAGTTCACAGTAAAAGATCTTGCAAAATTCAATAATTTTTCTGAATCTTCTTGCGAAATTTCAAGCAAAACGCAATCCAAAATTGCTTGATGCAGTCGTTTGTAATCCTTGAGGTCCTCTTGTCGCAGAAACACGTAAATGTCCAGGTTAGTGCCAAATCCAGCCATGATCAAGTTGCTAGATTATTCACGTTAAAATTTCCAGGTATGTTGACTCTTCAAGGGTTGAATGTCTAATGACGCTCCAACATGAGCTCCCGTCTGTTTTATTTGATTCATAAGCGCTCAACTAGCAAGGGTTTCAAGGAGCGAAAGAGAGAGAAGTATGGAATGAAAGAGATAGCGATAGTAGGAAATGAAAGAGATAGCAATATTAGGGAATGGGAGGGGAATATTAGCAGGCAATGCCTCATTCGATCACTAACTGCGCTTTGAGCAACAGCTAACCACTAAGAAGTAAAATATTATTTTGATTTTTAAAATTTAATTGTAATCTATTTTTCAAAATCATTAATGGATTTTAAAATTTATTATATTGAAAATATGCGTAAATTATGTGACTATAAATCAATAAAAAAATTAAATTGTCACAAATAGTTGAAATAAATACAATGAAAGTTCCGATGCATATTTTGGCCAAGGCTGCAAGTATATGCAAATAAAAAAAATATGGAATTAACGAATAAGTGTAATACAATAACACACAAAAGGTTTCACTGCTAACAGTTTTGACTTTTCGAAAAAAAAAAAAATTTCACTTTTTCTCCATACAAATTTTTTTTCAATGTTTTTTTTTCGCAAAAATAACCAATTTCATAAAAACTGCTAGAACAAACGTTGATGAACGTTCATTTATCTATCCACATGATTTTTTTCAGCCCGAAATATTGACATTGGGTCCTAAGTCTTCCATATTAAAAATCCGGACCAGTGTGCGGCGTGAAAGCGGAACAAACAAACAAACTCACTTTCCGATTTATTATATTAGTAAGGATATACGAGGCGTAAGCTAAAAACGACTGACGACGACTGATGACAGCTGATATGGAAAATATATTTGAAATTAGACGACCCGTAGAAAAACGGATAGTAATTTTTGTCACACTACGAATCGTAGTATATTGGAACCGGGCATAAAGTCGCATAGAGTCCATAAAAAGATTTGGTTTTCTGTTAAGTCGGTTTACGGGCGGTAGTTTGATGTGACCACGCTGAGCCGATCATGCCTCTCTCTCGTTCGTGACGCGCTCTCGCTTGCGGAACGCGACAATGAGCGTAACGGGACAATGGCGTCATCTTTTTCGTGCATGCAGTCCGTAGTATCGAGTTATTAGATGTTGTCACGTCAAAAATATTATTTTTTTTCGTCACAGGTATTTTCCTGATATTTTTAGTAACCTTTTGGTGTAAGATCCCAGACGAAAAATGTGTTACAGTAGCCAAATATAATTTGATTATTTGTTTCGAATTAGCTATTTAAGAGGTGCCAACAATTCCAATAAACTGAAATTTAACAAAATTGCTTTGGTACAAACTTAACTTTCGTAGCATTCGCACGTTTTATACTAAACTAGGTGACCCGGCGAACTTTGTTCCGCCTTAGAGGCAATAAATGACTTTTAAAAAAAGCAAAAAGAAATGAATAAAAAAGTATCCTATATCCATAGCTGGGCATTAACTCGTTAATCCGTTAATCGTTAATTAACGAAGTTAACATTTTGAGTAATGGATTAACTTTTAAGTTAACTTTAAAAACTGTTAACGGACTCATTAACTTCCGTAAATAATCCAGAAGTCCGTTCATCGTTAATCCAATGCCTAGTTTTCACCGCATGGCACCGTGAGTGCCATGCAAGAAAGCTGCGAATAGATTCAAGTCAAGTCAGTTCATTTATTTATGTAAGTTAGTCGTCCAAACCAAAATTAAAGCTACAGCCGGTTCGGAACCTAATTCTTAACGGATTGATTAACGGATTAACGATTAACGTGCACTTGCGTTAATTCTTTAGAAATATAACGCTTTAACGTTTAACGAAGCTAACTTTTTTAGTAACGGATTAACGATTAACGAAGTTAACTGTTTGATTAACGGTGCCCAGCTATGCCTACGTCCTTCTCCTGGTTTTAAACTACCTCTCCACCAATTTTCACACAAATCTGTTCTGCCGTTCTTGAGATATAAATAGTGTAACTAACACGACTTTCTTTTATATACATATATAGATTACGGAACTAAACTAACTCTCTGATTTTTAATTTAATAGACAAATGTGACAGCCCTTTTTATACATATAGACATATCAAAGAAAAGTAAAAAATATAGTTATAAATGCATAGTCTGGTCATGAAGACATAAAAATAACGACAAAAACAATTAATCTCAATAACTAAAAAAATCTTGGGGGTTAAATCTGTAATGTGAATAAAAAATTATCATTTTTGCTCGAATAAAATTCTGTATAAATATCTTAATCGAAAGTCATGTAGTTAAATATGATTTTGAATATATTTTTTTAAATCATTGAAGTGTGTATGAAAATTCAAATTCGACTTCATAAATTCTTAAAATTCTTAAATTTTTTTTTTTTTTTTGACTGGGAGAAATGCATTGACGCACCGTACCGCCACCCTGAGGGGGGTGACGGCGTGTGTGGGACTCCCTGCCCTAAAAAGGGCAGGACTACCCTAACTAAAACTCCCCGGTGGACCTCATCGCCTTAGTGGCGGCGTTGTGGGAGATTAGCTTAGCCTTTCCATCCACAGCACCGCCGGCGGAATGGCCGCTTTCGCAGCCCCGACACTTCCCCCCTGGGTGGTAGGGGGAGTAAGCGGGGGTGGTCAATCCACTAAACCATCCCCGCCTCGCACTGGAGATCGTGAGTGCAATGCCGACTGGGGTGCCCTCACACCACCAGCCAACTGGTCTCCGTGCGGAAGAACGGCGCGGTCGTAGCGCCGCCGCGCCCTGGCTCTTCTGCGCCTTCTTAGCGCTGGGGAGGACGGGTCGTCCTCCCTTTGGCGCTCTGCCTCCTCCTTCTGCGAGATGACGTTCTCGCAGAAGGAGGCTACCGCCGCCCAGGCGTCCTCGCCCCCGAGCATGGCTTGGACGATGCTCGGGAGGGAGAGATTGGACCCTATTACGGCCGTTAGGGCGGCTCTCTGTTCTGTCCACGACGGGCACGAAACCAAGGTGTGCTCCGCGGTGTCATCTTCTAGCCCGCAGTGGGCGCAGACGGGCGTCTCTTCCCGCCCTATTCGGTGCAGGTACCTCCGGAAACAACCGTGTCCGGACAGCACCTGCACCAACCGATATGAGAGGAAGCCGAACTTCCTCTCAAGCCAGCCCTCAAAAACAGGGCTGAGCGCCTCCAGAGTCCATTGGCCATACTGCGACTCTGCCAAACTCTGCGCCCATGCAATGCGGAGATTTTCCTTCGCCTCCCGCTTGACTCTGGCGAGGTCCTCAGGGTAAAATCGAACCCCTGCCCCTCTTCTTACTGCACGCCAGTGGTAGACGGTCGCCAAGGCATGGGCCTCCAGATCCCACGGAGGTGTCTCAGCCAGGGCGCACGCGGCCGCATGCCCGACTGTGCGGTACGCGCGGGACACCCTCTGTGCTATGGCCCTCTGGGGCCGTCTGAGGTTCCCTGCGTTCTCCCTTTTATTAAGGGAGTCAGCCCATATAGGGGCCCCGTAAAGGGCCATACTCTTTAGGATGCCGGCGTAAAGCCGCCTGCATTTAGCCCTTGGACCACCCAGGTTTGGGAGGAGCCATCCAAGGGCGCCCGCGGATTTCAGGAGGCGCGACGACAACTCGCTAAAATGAGGAACGAAGTTCCATCGCGCGTCAAGGATTAGACCCAGATATTTTATCTGGGTCTTGACCTGCACACGGACGCCGTCAACTACGATGTGAGCGTCCAGAGATGATGGTGGACGCTGAAGGGGCGTAGGAAAATAAATTGCCTCCGTCTTCTCTAGGGCCACTTTGAGGCCTAGGCGACCTATCCTATTGGCGACTAGACTGCCCCCCGCAGAGGCCAAACAAGCGGCGGACCGAAAGTCCCTCCCCCGGCAGGTGACAAGGGTGTCGTCGGCATAACAAATGACACCCATGCCGTGGAGGAGGGAACCCCGCAACAGCCAGTCATACCCGATGTTCCACAGGAGGGGCCCCAAAACAGAACCCTGTGGAACACCGGATTCGACGCCCCGACGACAGACCATTCCTTGTTTATTAACAAAAAGGACCTCCCTTCCCTGTAAATAGTCTTTCAAAATTGCCCTAAGATAACTTGGCAGCCCGTGATGTTTAAGGGCCTCAAGGATAGTGGGATGGGGAATGGAGTTGAATGCGTTGGCTATATCGAATGATATGGCCAATACTCCACGCCCCTCCTCCCATGCTTGACGGACCGCGGTTTTGAGGCGAAACAGCGCGTCTATTGTGGACCGCCCTGCCCGAAAGCCGAACTGGTTGTCGGAGAGATCCGGCCCATTCTCCCGAAGGTGGTCGGTAATTCGTGCCGCGATTATTTTTTCAAATAATTTACCGACCTCGTCCAAGAGGACGATAGGTCGGTATGCCGAGGGTGAGTCAATTGGGCGTCCATACTTTCTAAGCAGGCAGAGTTGGCCCTGCTTCCAGGGCTTAGGGAACTTTTCGACGCTAAAACACGCGTCGAATAGTCCCCTAAGCCTTTCTCCCATTTGTATTGCAGCCAAGGCGACAATTTTTGCGGGCACCCCATCAGGGCCCGGTGCCGTTTTTTTCGCGCGTAGGCAGAGGGTCGCCACATCGAACTCCTCCTCGGAGATTTGTGGGGCGTGTACTTCGGGCAAAACAACTCCTCGCCGAACCATTGCCGGCGGAACGAACGCGGACGCGGCAGGAAACAACCCGCAAACAACCTCTCCCAACACAGCCGGCTCGAGAGTCTCTGTGAGTGGGGGACCAATAGGGCGCAGTTGGTTGCGCGCCGCCCTGTACGGTCTCCCCCACGGATCACTGTCCAAAGCCTCGAGCATTTCGGCGCGAGCCCGGTCTTTTGCTTCCCCGATGCTGGATTTGAGAACCCGCTTAGCCTCAACATAGGAGGCGTATAAGAGTGCCTCATTATTCGGGTCTCGACGAGCGCGGCGTCTGCTGCGGGTGTAGGCGCGCCGGGCTGCAGTGCAACTCGCTCTGAGGTCGGCGAGCTCCTCCGACCACCAATAGCACGCTCTGCGAGGAGGCGGACGGCGTGACCGCGGCATACATGCGTCGCACACCTCGGTCAGGGACTCCTTCAGCTGGGAGGCGCAACGATCGACATCCGGGCCCGTGAAGGGGGCAGTGAGCCAGTCCTGGACAAAGGCGGCTTCTTTTGCAACGTCCCGATCCAGGCGGGATAATGCCCACCTGGGGAAAGGCGAGGGAAGACTACGCCGAGCCGCCGGACTGCCTGTGGAGATCTCAAACCGAATGTATCGGTGATCTGATAGTGTCTCCATCAGGTCGACTCTCCAATTCCGTACACGTGTTGCGAGAGCAGGGGTGGCGAAGGAGATATCCACCACGGACTAGTGATGTAACGAATATCAATTTTTAGGCATTCGCGAATGCGAATGCGGATGCGAATATCTGTCGTTGATATTCGCGAATGCGAATGCGAATGCGAATATTCACTTTTGAATATGGCGCCACGAATTTTGGGTATAGTTAATTAGAAAAATGCCAAAAAGAAAAACAGTGAGCTTTCAGTAGAATAACAACATCTTCGCTGTAATGTATTAAATCAGAGGTTAAACAGATGTCGCTTCAAGAGTCTAAATACAATTACAATATAAAAGAAGAAACTGACTGACTGACTTATCAACGCACAGCCTAAACGGCTAAACCAGTAGGCACTTAAAATTTGGAAAAGGCGTAGCTTAAGTACCGTATAGGTGTACTAAAAAAGAAATTCCCGAAATTCCCACGGGAGCGGGAATTAGCAGGAAAAATTCTTTTGTATGAAAATCTAAACCGCTTAAGTTACACGCCTGAAATTTGGCATTAGTAAATATAAAGTTTAGTTATTGCTGTATTTTGAAAATATACCACGGAAACGAGAGTTAGCGGGAGAAAAGTGTTGTATGAAAAAATCTAAACTACATAAGTAGGATGCTTGAAATTTGACATGTCCTGGGAACGGGAAGTGAGTTAGAGGTTTGAAATTTATATCTCGCGGTAGTGGCAACCAAGAAAAGTATCAAACCAAATTATCGTAAACTAATAATCTAAAAATTAATAACAATTTATTATTCAACTGAGCTACTTATACTATAACGTCATTTAAAAATAATAAAATTAAGCATTTTTAACCTTTCTTCCACACACACAAAAATCTCTCTTTTACAACACGCCACGCGGACGAAGTCGCGGGCAAAAGCGAGTTGCTTATAAAACGAAACAGTAGGGTAATAAATCTGTGAAGTCCTTGGCAGTTGATAATCAATAGGTGAGATGATTGCGCTGGAAGACCTTTCGTTTAGTTTCGTGAAAAGTGATCACAATTAGTATAATTAATAATTATGTTTGCAAGTCCATGTAAATAAGATAAAAAAATTGTATTCCCTTTTCATTTATATTTTTGTTATGTACATCTTATCTATTTTTTTTGTATGTACATATTCGCAAAATATTCGCATATTTTTTGCGAATGCGAATGCGAATACGAATGTCAAGAAATATGCGAATATTCGCGAATGCGAATGCGAATATTCGTTACATCACTACCACGGACCCTCCCTGCTGTCGCACACACGTGCACACCGAACCCCTATTTAAGAGGGATAGGCCCGAAGCAGCGGCCCAGAGCTCGACCAATGGCCCCCTTCTGTTGCAGGAGGCAACCGGATTGCCCCAGGCGAACGACTTTGCATTGAAGTCGCCCATTATCAGAAGACCACGACCCTGACTCTGCGACACGGATCTGCCTACAACCGCAGTGAGGACCCCGAGAAAGTCCTCGAAGTCCTGTAGTGGTCGATTCGGCGAGAAGTAAATCCCGATGACCACTAGATTGCCCCATGCAGCGGCCACGTATCCCGATCCTCTCTCTACCAGCGAGAGGGGAGGGGAGTCCGTGCTTACCCGCCGCACGATTGTGACCGTGCCATCGCAGTCACCCAGCCAGCCATTCTGTATGGAGTATGGCTCTGCAATCACCGCAATGTCAACCATGCAGTCGGCCATGGTCTGAGAGAACAGATCCTGGGCCGATCTGCAGTGGTTGATGTTGCCTTGCAGTATGTTGTAGTGGCCGACTCTAGACATTATTTTCGGTCACTACAACTTCCATCTCTGCCTGGGACTCGGCAGCCTTGGGATTTGGGTTCGGGGCCCTAAACCTTCCTTTCTTCGGAGGGGGTCTGCAGTTCTTACCGCACATAATGTGGTTCGCAGACCGGCCGCTGTCGGCGCAGACTGAGCAGCGAGGTGTCTTCTCGTTGCAGGAGGCGGCTTTATGGTCCGTCCCCCCACATCGATAGCACTGCCCCGACCTGACCACTACAGATGGACACAGAGCACTGGTATGCCCCAAACCCAGACATTTGTAGCATCGGAGCGGTTGTTCGTCTAAAAGCCGCACCGATGCTGAGCTGAATCCCACGAGTAGGCGACGTCGGCTCTCTAGCAGGATTTTGGCGGTTCCTACTGGGCACTGAAGGCGTAAAGTGCCAAGCCCTCCTCGACCCGATCTAATTTCTCCGGCCTGAATCTGGTCGGCCGGACATCCGCCAACTGAGGCAATCTTTTCGATGACCTCCGACGCAATTATTGTATCGTCGAGGTCCGACACGACGATGCTGACCCTTTTCGTGGGCCTTACCACCTTTGCGACATCCGACCCAATAGCCTCCCGGAGCTTGGCGGCAAAAGTGTCAGCCACCGATGCCCCTTCCGCCCCCGGAAACTCAAATTTCCGAGCCCCGGTTTGAGTGGGTTTAAATCGGTAGGAGGAGACCCCCATTTGGCCGAAATCAATAGTGCTGCGTGCTTTCCCCAAAACTGATTGATAAGTCTCCCCTTTCTCTGCCGCCTCCGGGGTTATTGTGACTACTACAGCCGCGGTTTTCGGAGGGACCAGCCTTTTCTTGTGCGTTTTCTTCGACTTTTCTCCTGATGTCGTTGGCTTTTTTCCCGAGGCACTGTAGACAGCACCAGGGACAGTGGGTGCCGAGGACGGAGTCGAGACAGGTGGGACGCCATTCTTTTTAGGTTTTTTCTTCCTTAAAACCGTCGACCATCCCTCATTTGCAGGGGTGGTGGACGGCAACAGCAGATCTATCTCCGGACCAGGTGCAGTTGGAGTTGTTACAGGTACGCTTGCCGACTTTTTATTTCTAATCCTCTGCGGCTTAGGAACCTCTGGTACCTTAAAAGGCTCATTTGCCGCCTGAGGAGCAGGTGCAGGTTCTTTACTACGGTCCGTGGCTAGCGACGGACGGAGTCTCTTCTCTGGAAGAAGCCTATCCTGGATGCCTTCGAAGCGGGCATCCATGCGGGCGCAGAAAATTGCCCGCTCTTCTAGGATGATCCTGCGAAAGACCTCTTCCATCTGTGCAGGACTACACTGTGACGCCGCGGCCTCCGTGGGGACAGCGGCTGAGCCTGAGGCCGGAGCCAAGTCCGAAGTGGAAGCCGCAGGAATACGGCCTGGGGACGAGGCAGAGGCAGAGGACTTGCGGTTCAGTGTGGCTGTTTCCTCCATCGATTTGGACAGTGTGGCCTCTAAATTGGCCACCTTGTTTTTGTAGGTGTCCAGTTCCGACTGCAGGCGGCTGACAGTTGCCTGCAGTCTTAGCGTCTCTTCTGAAGTCGATCGTTTCAACGCCTCCTCGCAGACAGCCTTCAAATTCTGCGTACTCTCCTTAATGGCCTTTCGAATTGTCCCCTTTAGATTGGAAGACTTGGCCACCATGGAGATTATCTCCGATTCCTCATTTTCCGCGAGTTTATGAAGCTCGGCCACGGATTTCGCTTCGTGGTTTTTTGCAAAGGGGTCGACCCCATAGCCAGACTTATTCCTGGCTTCTCGGGTTCTGCGCTCCCTCTCTGCAACCTGGGCCTCCAGTTCAAGTTGGAGTGCCATCTTCGCTTCTGCACGGCCGATGTACGCGCCAGTTGTTGGCGGGCGTCCTTTACCTTTCTTGGCCTTCCCTTTGGCACGGCCATCGGACGACGACCCTTTTTCAACGTCCGAAATGGGACGTTTCTTTCCTCTCATGTACGAGGATCGCTCTGACGCCGCCGAGTAACATGACATTCCGGACGCAACGGTCAGAGTGTCAGACTCAGCATCTGATGCGTCTACGTCCCCGGGCCTCACGAACAGCCCAGTACTGCGCGCTGAAACCACAGGTGATGTAAGGCTCGGCATTTCACCATCTTCATATTGTGCCCCAAATGTGGCATCTATTCTAGCATTCTGAGATGCTCTTCTCGCCAACGTAGCTGAATAGTTGGCGTTCCCTTCTGCAACATCAGACGCATCTGAACATGCGGCGCCTTCATGAGCACTTTCCTCGTCATTACGCGGCACGAGCATAGGCAGCCGCTCCGGCACTATTACAGGGGACGGGGTCCCTGTAGTAGCGCTCCCCTCAGCAAGTTTGTTGATTTGTTTTTTATTTTTGGACATCATATTTGTTCCCACGAAAACACGGACTGGACGGACCACCAGGGACAGAGCCGGTTATCACCTGGCTACCCTAATACTGCACGAGGGCGGGTGGTCCCGTGCAGGGAGGCCGATACCACCGACCACGACCGGGTTTATCCCACCCGGTCACCATCCCTCCGAAGAGAGATGGCCCCGACGCCTCGAGCACTCACGACATCGGGATTAGGGGTTTTTTATTGTGGTGCACTCCACTTGGGCCAGCCAATTAAGGCAAGCCCCCTGGTCTGGTCGAGCCGATAGACATGTTCACCAGACACTCGACCAGGAAACAGGTTGCCCGACGGTGACCGAAGTCTACTGCGACCGACTGCTATTACGTAGTCGGTCGAGCCCGCCGCGCCGCGAGGCTGCCCCGCCATACTACGCTTCGAGGAGCACAGACGTCAAGAAATGGCCAACTTGGCCAGGCCAAAAACAAAGGCGACGACGACGACGCAGAAAACTACGACTACGACATTCCCTCTTTCCGTCAGATATCAGCCGCCGGGTGACGGAGTCCTCCACAAAAGCCGTAGAGGGCTCCATCTCCCGACGTTGCCCAGGGTGCACCACGAGGAGGTTTCTGGACTAGCACCCCGGTAATGAGGTCCTAGCTTAAGGGCGACAAGTACAGCATAATAAATCTGTTACTGGACTTGTCGCCCTCACCTTGAAGGCTTGACCCCTGCTACTAATGTAGCACCCCCTAAGAGCTCTGGAAACCTTACACACGCAGGAACACAACAACACAGAAGTGGTTGTTATTTGGCTGCGGTCTTCTATAAGGTATTTACCAGTCGGGCTGCTCCAGTTCGAGCGATAAATTGCTATGCCCTACCTCTTTTATTTTATTCAGATGCGACTTTGAGCGTTACATTACAATGCTACCTCCCTGACCGACGAGCGCTCGCGTGTAATGTAACATCTGCAGCATTCTGATTTAGTTGTTTCAATAATGATGAAGTCAGTCAGTCATTGCGCTGACTGCGGCAATATTAATTCGACATGCCGCAAGACGGTGAGCTATATGTATGACGTGTATATTTTATAAGTTTTTGATGCTTGTTTTATTTTATTTAATTTTGTATATTTGTATATGGGTGTTTCTCATTTTTGAACAAAAAAACTGTGATTCGAATTTTTTAACTGATACTAACAAAACAAAATAGTCCTACTTTTTGATATTAAAGTATGTGTGAATAAGCGTTATTTCAGAGAAAGAAAATTAAATATTTTAAGGGTATAGTATTATATTTTAATTTTTTTATTAATAAAATGTTCCCTTCCGTGGATGTGATCACATAGATTTTGTGATGAAAAATAAATGTTGCGTTTTATCTGCTACTATGAACACGTAAAAAACGATGCTATTATTATCTTAAATACATTTGTTTCCGTAATACAAGAATATATGTATATGCAGCTAATAGAAGATATTTTTTTTTTTCACATAAAATGTGTGATCAATTTTTTTTTCACTTCCATGGATCATTGTCACGCTGGCCGTACAAGAAAAATAACAAGCGTGTATCTGAACGCATATCGCACCCCCCCTGGAACAAAGACGCAAGTCCACTTGCGTGATTTTTTTTTATTGCACTATAAAATGAAGAAGAAGCTAATACGTCTTGTCAATTTTTTTCATAATTTTTATGTTCAAAACGAAGGAATTAAACACAAATATGTATAATATTGCAACATAAAATTTTGGATATTTCCATCATAAAAAGGAAATTAATACATTTGCACTTTTTTATTTACTAAAGTTCCCAAGGACTAATAGCTTATTTATACTCACATAAATCTTCAACGAAGACTTTATTAAATATTTTTACATAACGATAGATACAGACTTGTTTTAGGATACAGTTTGGTGGATATCGTAGTGCAAGTCTAGATGCTTAATTTTTCCACGAATTTTTAATTCAGATGATATTATTATAACAATTGATACGTTATTTGTCTATGCAGATTTAGGAAGGTATCTTTGTGCAAGTGTAGTTACCTAATTATTCCACGAAACTTTTGTTGATTTTATGTTATGTAATAGTTGATACTTATTTTTACTCAAGAGTGTTTGTTAATTATTTGGTCGTTATTACAAAAATAGTTTAGCATTTTGTTTTAAAAAGGTCATAATTAATAGAAGCTATTTCGCTAACCATATCGTGTGACATATCAAATGAAAGATCTTGCTGTAAGGATTGCAAATATGTATCATTTATAATCTTGAAATAAATCGTTTTTAAGTTATTTAAGAAAATAGGCGAAAATTGACCATCCCCCCTTATCTCCGAAACTACTAGGCTAAAAATTTTGAAATTAATGCGGAATATAGCTCTTTACCTATAGATTACAGGAAAACCTATGAGAAGTACATGGATTAAAAAAAGGGTTGTTTTGTTAAATTTACGTTTTTTTATTGTTACCTGCCTGTACCATGTGATGCTTAATTTCAAAAGGTCTGACACATCAGTTTATGAGCAGATTACACATTATTTCATCAACTACGGATTGCCCCACGAAGGGGGGTTTGTGGGGCGAAGAATTAGGGCCAGGAATTTGGTATTTTTTTAAAAGAGAAAGATGGAAGATAGAGAGACAATTAAGATATTTCTTTGTTTCTCACAATCAAGTGAAAGCAGTTATTGTGACCTATGAGCCCAACGTACGGAACCCTCTCCACGCGAGTCCTACTCGCACTTGACCGGTTTTTTAGAACTTCAAATCCACCACCGATCTTACATAAAATAGACGTACAGACGGACTTCTACCAATGATTAGAAGTCCATCTGTACTGGAAATATTTATATACTGTTTGTTTAAAGCTCCACTATACAGAGGTATTATTAATACAATAAGTCAATTATGAATTATTTATTGAATCAATGTTTTCCAAGTAGCAATTTTCCATCGTCAATGGGTAACGGTTCTGGCGACAGATTGGCACAATGGTGTCATGGATCACCTGGTTTTGTTTATCCTTCGACGGCCAAGTCACACAACATTAAATATAATAATAAAGCAATCGCAGTAAGAAACCTTAGACTTGGCAGGACTTTGTCTAGATTTCATTACTTTTTAGAGATAAACAAGCTGCTCCATCGAGACTTGGCAATTTTTTTACAGAATGTTTTTGGTGGGATTTCACTTCTTTTTGTAGATACGGGGGTACATTGATTTATTTTATTAGATAATCTCATTTGACAATGAAATTAAACACAAATAAACTCAAAGACCATTAGCATATGAATGAATGAATGCGCCAGGCAACCACACCAATCACCTGGTCTCAAACTAAGGTTTCCCTTTTTGCTATGAGTACCAGATGCCGAATACAAACTGGGGGCGTCATCTTTACATAGCCAGACCAAAGTCATTTTAGAAAAGTTGGTTTTCCAAATTGATCTGACTGGAAATCGAACCCAGGACCTTTCGTTTTTGCACCGACAAATGCAATCCCGTTGTTGGGCAATATTTTTACAGGGTACCCTCGATGAGCTACAAACCTGATCAGAGACTATAATATGATTGCGCTATCTGCAGTCAAACTACGAACCAAATCCAAATTAACTGCTCTTGTATTGAGACAAGTGAAGAGAGCCAAATATCTCTTCTCTGTAGCCGTGTTAAATCCAAACATGGAAACTTTGGATAAGCAATTTGATAGTAAGATGCCGACGGTCCATAAAGAACGATTAGAGCGACTTTTAAAAGTACGGAACTCTCACGCAAGAATATAATACATTTGAGACGAAATATGTATGATTATATAATAAAACCTCATACGGTGGTGTAAAAACTTTTTCATTATTCACAAACGAGATTTCTTTTTTATTATTGTCAATAATGACATGAGATGTCGATGGCAAATGAGCGATGGCATGCCAGCAGCATGACATTATTTAAAATCAGACAAGATGAAAATTAGGGATTTTCTCCATAATGAAAATTTTTGTGATGCAATGCCTTGCAGTTTTCCAGGCCATACGGCTTTGCCTTTATTAAATGCAAATTATATATATATATATTTTGTTTACCTTTGCGTTAACACCGCGTACATATTTTATTTTTGCGAACTTTGGAAAGCGATTGGAAACTTGAAGTGCTAGGAATTAGGCGCACGCTTTAATGTTATGATTTTTAACTGCACCATACAGACATGGCAAAGGCGTGTAGGTAACAGAAGATGAAGGGAAAACATCATTTAAATTCGCAGTACGAGATGCAGCAATGTGATGCGAATGAATGATGCGTGATGAATGCATGTTACTGCGATCAGGAAAGGTAGCCAACTGCGGTAACGGCTTGGGCTTGTCGCTCCGAAGTGGTATGTTAAAAATTTCACACGAGCCGAAGTTAGCTTGCTTTTCAGCCTCCACCTCAAGGAGAAATTAGAAAATGCATGGCAAGTTCAGGATCATGAGAACATAAAAAGGAAAGGACGGCTTCTTAAGCCTTTCCCGTTTTGGAGCCTAGCTAAATTCTCACCAGCTAGGAAATAAGTTTTAGTGTCATCAAAGATGCGCTTAAATAATTGCCAATCAGATATATTTCCGCTAAACTCAGGTAGTTCAACGTTACGATGAGTCTTGAAACTCGGATTTGCTAGTGACTTAATAGCATGAGTAAGTTTCTCGATGTCACTAACCTATAAAGTGATAATATTTCCATGTCTTGGGATTTGAGTATTTCTCTTCTCTTCATGCAGCGGGTGTGGTTAGAAAACCGTGGCCTCGTCAGTGACATCGTTCGGAAAACGCAGTATGGAGTCGCGCGCTGGTTCCACAATAAGGATCTGTTGCGCAGTAGTAGTAGCCTCACTCTGTTCACACGGAACACTCCGTTCTCTCTTCGAGAGCCATACCAGTTGCTTTCGATGTTGCTTCTGCGAAATCACTTTTCTGTGGCTACGACCTCCCGTTTTGCAATTTAGACAAGATACTGTTTACGTACTGCCTCTGCCGCTTTGAATCGGGTGACTGTTGAGGCGCTGGGTGTGGAGGAATTCGAATGCAGATTAGACCGGGCTTGTCGTCTTGTGAACATTTTTAGCGGGAAAAATTAAGATTTTGAAATTGGGAAGAGTGCTGGATTTACCAATAAAAAAAGTATTTTAGTGTGCTGTAATCAGGGGTTGTTGGGTCCGTAGATAACACAGGTAGCTTGAATAATTTCCAGTTTCTATTCAGGCAATATTTATTCACGGTATAAGCGTAGGTATGTACTACATACAACTGAAAAAATGTAAAACGGAATGGGGTGAAACAATATCTTTCACATACACCTCGAGTTAGTGATGACTTTCAGGATCGAGGCCAGAAGTACCTATCTAGGGGTTGCAATTGTCTTCAAACGCAAATAGCAAAGATGCCGATGTAGGCTTTTTGCTATTAAGTAAAAGTGCCTAGTCAAGAGCTCTTCTTTTCTTTTTCCTTTCTGACTATTGCTTTCTCAATGAAATAAAGAGGCCTACCTGGATGAATTTTTTTGTATAGGCAGTATGTCGATCGCTAATAGTTTGGTTGGGCTTTTGTGTTTTCTACTCAGGGTCACCAGGGACACCAGACCTCGATAATCCTAGTTTTTATAGTTTTCCTTTTATGTGGCCATTAAAACCTAACTCTGTACCAAATTTCAGCTCTCTGAGTTTATGGGAAGTACTAGTTCTATTTTGATGATCATGAGTGAGTGAGTGTGTGTCGAAAATGCGAAACTTTGCTGTCCCTCAACTTCGGAACTAAATGACCTACAGACTTGAAATTTTGGATTTCAAGTAAGTGTCTATAGCTTATTAGATAACGAAAATTTCAGCGTTCTGGTTTTATCCAGAGGTTCTCAAATAGGGGCCTGAAAATGCGGCGAAATGGTTCCAGTAAAGGATGGTACGGCAGTGTTTGCTTTGCTTCGCTCTCAACTTGCAAATCAAAGAGAAATCTCCCGTCTTCATGTCCAAGGTAACCAAAAACAAAATTGACATGCAAATTTAAATTTATTTATTTTCAGTAAAGTTATTATTCCAAATAACCACCATTGTATGATAATGTTTCACAAGGTAAATGTACGTAACCCTTTTTACACAAACGGGTAGTTCGACGAAAACGTACGTAAGCCACACTTACACATTGAATGCATGACTAAATTAGAACGCAAATAAAAAGTTATCTGTAGTAATACCAAACAGTGAGACTTTCTTAACATGTCAACAATTCAGTATTCATAATTACTCCATCAAGTGTTTAATATGCACCGAGGAATAATTACGCATCGCTCATTTTCTGGTTTTTTTATAATACGCATTACATTATTTTAAAATATAATGACGTAGGACCCTTACAGGTAGTTTTACTTATCTTTTCTTGTATATTACATATTTCTAATAATGTTAATAAATTCTTAGGACAGTTTTTTTACGCTCCTGAAAAGTTGTCATTTTTCAGTTACATCCTTCTTCCACGAAGGGTGCGATATGGCCCCAGACAAGCCAAAGGATGCTGTATCTTGTCTCCAGTTATCAGTTTCAGCCAGTGGCGTAGCGTCTGTGAGTAAATAAAAAAATAATTTTCATTCTCAAAACTCGTCGAGCTCAAGTGGTCACAACTGTGTTGATGATCAAAGGTATGTACTTTACATCTATGCCTTTACTTTGTGTGATTACAATGTGTTTTGGTGTGAATAAGACATGGTTAAACAAGCATGCTTATTCCTGTTTTTGAGGTTTTGTTATTGGAGCTTAAATGTATAAAAGTCACGTCCGTGGAGGTCACTTCCTTGGTTCCGTGGATAAAAATCGTGCCATGGAAGTGACCTACAATCCACGGAAAGGATTAGCCTCTTCAGTGATTCTGTTTTTTTCCAATTTTTAGTTTTTGATGACTTTGTAGTAGTGTATGTTTCACGGAATAAATATTTATTTACATACTTTATTATTATACTGAGTATGGTAAGGGCTTGCGCAAGTTTTAAGAAGGTGTTATGACATGATGATTGCTTGGCTGCATTTGCTTTTTTATTTTGTTTTAGATGGGGAAGCCTAAAACTAAAAAACGTCTAAAAACAGCCGAAGAAATACGTCAGCAAAAACGAGAATGTGAGAGAAGGCGAAGAGCTCGCATAAAAGAAAATGCTGTCTTATACGAACGTCCTAAAGAAAAAGATAGAGCAAGAAAGAAAAATAAACTGAAGCTGGTAGCTAATATGACACCAAGAGAACATCAGAAACAGCAAAAAGAGTGGAGAGAACGTAAAATTAAGGTGTCGCCTGAAACAATTAAACAAACATAGAACTGAAAGATGGGATGTCGATTATTGTCAGATTTTTGTTTAAAAATAAAGGAAAAACATTACATCGGCCAAGTGATAGGATTTGATGGCGAAAAGCCCAGAATAAAATTTACAAAAAAGAAACGAATCACCAAATAACACGCTGTTTTCGTTTGGATAGAGCCTGAGGACGTCTTCGCTGTTCCACGCGCTGATGTGATGTTAATTTAAAAAGAGCCGACTCTTGGTCGCCGATAAGAACTCTGTTTTGATATAGACGAACTTAAATATTACAGATATATTGATTAAAACTATAAACAGAATAAATATTGTACTTGCTGCTTGTATATTTATTGCAGCAGATGCAATTTAAGCAGATGAAGTCGCTGTTTCCGCGACTTCATCTTGCTGCAATAAATAAACTCAGTAGTTTCTGAGTTTATTTATTGCAATCATACAAAAATACAAATCTTCCTCAACTGTACTGTAAGGTACGTTAACTGTACCTATTACTACTGTAAACTCAGTATTGATGAATAGTTGTAACTATTCTTAGTACTGACTACAAGATTGACAGGTTGTCTATAAAGCAATCATAGTCCGAGAACCCATTAAATTAATTTAAATTTAAACCGACTTCAAATAAATCAAAAATATGGTAAAACTAGATACTAAAAGGAAAAAAAATAATTATTAAAATCCAATGGCGCAGTGGCTAAGGTAGGCGCCCAAAGCGCGTAAGGTCCCGGGTTCGATTCCCGGTCAGGTCAATTTGGAAAACGAACTTTTCTCAATTGACTTGGGTCTGGGTGTGCTGGGATGACGCCCCCAGTTAGTATCCGTCGTCTGGTGCTCATAGTACAAGATTATCTGTGGTACAAGGGAAAACCTTAGTTTGAGACCAGGTGATTGGTGTGATTGTCTGGCGTATTTATTTATTTATTGAATGTACTACAAAACTTTAGTTTTAGCAGCAGTTAAATATCATTCGTAAGGGCAGGCTATAGTGGAAGTTATTTCAATAGTAATGATTGACAATCGATAAAAGAAGGGTACAGGGGAAAAACAAGCGATGTCACAAATTAAAAGAATCGAGAAATGCGCATTTGGAAATACAACCTTATCTGTTACACCACCATATTCTCCTGTAGTATGACAGCGCATGATTTTTAAAACAAGAGAGTTAGGGCATAGCGATTTATCGCTCGAACTGGAGCAGCCCGACTGGTGAAATACCTCCACCTTACAGAAGACCGCAGCCAAATAACAATCACTTCCGTGTTGTTGTGTTTCTGCGTGTGAGTTAGGTTTCCATAGCTCCTGGGGGGTGCTACATTAGTAGCAGAGGTCAAGCCTTCAAGGTAAGGGTGACAAGTCCAGTAACAGGTTTATTATGCTGTACTTGTCACCCTTAAGCTAGGACCTCATTACCACTTAACATCAGGTGGGATGAGGTCAATCTTGAAGTGTAATATAAAAAAAAAACTTTAAGAAACAAATAACCGTCACCAGTTTCATAATTTTTCGTTGATGCAGGGTGAAAATACAGGAGTTAATGTAACTTTTGGTGTCATAATCTGATTTTCGAGTATTATGTGACATTGTTTCTTTTTTCCCTGTAGGTTTTATGCAACATCAAACATGCTCGTGGTCGATCTATCGATATCGATCAACAACTAGGTATTGAAAATAGATATTATATACCTACTAGCTGTGCCCGCGACTTCGTTCGCGTGGACTACATCCTTTCGAAACAAAAAGTAGTCTATATTTTAATCCAAGTTTCGAGCTATATTTGTGCCAAATTTAATATCTCTAACTTCAAAAATAATTTTTTCATATAAACTTTCAAAGGTGGTATTACCCCCCTCCCCACCTTATTTTCTAATAAAAAGTAGCCTATGTCCGTTCTTGAGATTCAACGTATACCTATACCAAATTTCATCAAAATCGGTTGAGAGGTTTAAGCAGGAAAGCGTAACAGACAGACAGACAGACAGACAGACAGAGTTACTTTCGCATTTATAATATTAGTAGGGATTGGCTTATCTTCCCCACTTGATACTCTGGGCAAATGTCCAGCCGCTCAATTTATCGATACCCTCTAGTCCCAACTTGATTATTAAACCATTACTGTTAATACTGTACTTAAAATTCCTTTCAATATGGTTTAGTGAAGCGATGGATGGCACATACGTCATGCTTGTAAACAGGCCCCACCTTTGGGGGCTGATCAGCTTCAGCTTACCTCTTGAAAGTATATACTTACTTGAGTAAGTAATTGTTTCATCACTCATCAAAACAAAACCATGACTTGATCCAAAGTGAGCTACACATAGCAATAAGTTAGATACTGCTACTGTAACTAATCTGCTGAGTTTCTTACCGGTGTCTTCTCGGTAGATATAGGTTCCGAAGGGGCAGTAGAGTCACTTTGCCTTGTATTCAATGACGATTCAATCATGTTATATGTAACCTAATGTATTTTTTGAATTAAATGACCACGGTTTGTTGTAAAACCCTGTTTCTGAAACCGTCGTATATAATTCATTCGGCTCTCAGTCTATAACTTCATGACTAACAAAGGTAACATTGAAATAATAATTGCCAATCACTCATTTACCTCATTAGCGTTCCTTATTCATTGTTTATTGAATAGGTATCTACCACTTTAACTAGACCAGGGCTGTCCAACCTTCCGGCGGCGTTGTGAAAGTAAAGGCTGGGCCGATCTCCCATACCGCCGCCACTAAGGCGATGAAGGTCCAACCGGGGGGTTTAGTGGGTAGTCCTGCCGTTGAGAGCAGGGAGTCCCACACACGCCGTCACCCTCCCTCGGCGTTACGGTACGGTGCATCAAAGCATTTCCCCCCGTCAAAAAAAAAGGGCTATCCAACCTGGTGTTGTGGTTGGTCAGGTTGTACCGATTTCCCATAACACCACCACTCAAGGCGTTGAGGTCCAATCGGGGCGTTTTAGTGGGTAGTCCTGCTTTGCAGAGTAGGGAGTCCCACACACGCCGTCATCTCCCTCAGTTAATAAATAAATAAATAAATGCGCCAGACAATCACACCTATCACCTGGTCTCAAACTAAGGTTTTCCCTTGTACTATGAGTACCAGACGACGGATACTAACTGGGGGCGTCAACCCAGCACACCCAATACAGACGGTACGGTACGTCAAAGTATTTCCCTCCGTCAACAAAAAAAAAGGCTGTCCAACCTAGATGGGACCCAGGGCCAACAAAACTGGTTAAATAAATAGGGGGCCGCAAAATATTTGTAAAGGTTAAATACAGGTATAATATGTATCAATATTTTATTATCTACTGTTTTGTTAATTTGTCTTTTACAAATCTGTCAACATTTAAAAACGCAGATCAGCCAGAAACTGGGAATCTTGCATTTTCTTTTGTAATTCGGAAGTGTGACATGGTATTTCAACTTTTAGACATAAAGGTATTTCTCTGCATAAAGCGTAAGTGCGGCGGTGTGATCAAATACATACTCAAAAGAATTTAATTTCGTCTCGCGAAAAATAATTTGCTCATTAATGTATCTAAACAAAGAAGAAAAAAAAGATTCTGCGGGCCGCAACAAATCAAGCCGGCCATGGTTTGGACAGCCCTGAACAAGACCATTTAGAGCAGGGATTTTACAAACAAGACATTGACATGAATACTACTCGTTTAATCCTAGCATGCGTCAAAGTTCTGATGATATGTATGTACAGACAAAACCGCTTCAGACTTTAGCGTCGCAGTAACTACAAAAAATCACGGTTTCGATTCCCGGTTTGGTCAATTTAGAAAATGAACTTTTCTATATTGTCTCGAGTGGGTGTAGGCGTACCGTCGTTGTGACTTCTGTAACACAAGTGTTTTAGTTACTTACCACACAATGTGTGTTAAGAGAGGTAGGGCATAGCGATTTATCGCTCAAACTGGAGCAGCCCGACTGGTGAAATACCTTACAGAAGACCGTAGCCAAATAACAATTACTTCTGTGTTGTTGTGTTCCTGCATGTAAGTAAGGTTTCCAGAGCTCCTGGGGGGTGCTACATTAGAAACAGGTGTCAAGCTTTCAAGGTAAGGGCGACAAGTTCAGTAACAGCTTTATTATGCTGTACTTGTCGCCCTTAAGCTAGGACCTCATTACCACTTAACATCAGGTGGGATGATGTCAATCTTGAAGAGCCATTTAAAAAAAATCATTTTTTTTTATTCATGTTTAAGTCAGCTATATCTTTGCTTGCATATAGTTAGGCGCTTTTCCTAAGATATGACGTATGAGGGCACCATTTCCATACTTCAATTATGTTATGTAACATTAATTACGTGGCAGGAGGCTCGTCACTACTAATTTCACGAAATTACACGTATAATAATTGTAATTATTAATACAGTTCTAAATATCCGATCACGATATTTGAGCTAAGTTGACGGGGATTTACACGGTAAGGTATTTTATCATCACCATCACTTGACCTCAGAATGCCCATTCTGAAATGCTCTCCAAATACTTACAATACTGTTCGATTTCCGATCAGGACTTTTGAAAACGAACTCTTCTATCCAGTCTCGGGTCTGGGTGTTGTGGTACTATCGATATTTCTATAACTGCACAAATGCTTTTGCTACTTCAAATCAGAACAATTAGCCCAGTCGGGTTAGCATTTAACCCTGCAAAAATTCCCAGGCGCATTTTTATTGTTGGAATCTTTGGGGGGGGGTCAGTGGGAGTCAAAATTCAAAATGGCGACCAAATTCCAACGGAGCGTCAGCCGCCATTTTGAATTTAAGCCAAAACGGTTTTTGCTTAATAACTTCGCCATTTTCAACTTTTCGACAAAAGTTTAAATAGCAAAGTTGTTGCAAATTTAATTATCTACAATTTATTTCTGGCAATTTTTTTCGTATAAACGATATTTTTAAAGTGAAGCGGTAAAATAGTGAAAAACTATTAACATCGAATTATCTCATTAAATATTAACTTTTGGACAAAAATGTTCTGGAACAAAGTTGTAGAGAATTGAATTTCCAAGAAATTTGGTCCTTACAACTTTTTCCGTAAAATCGATATTTAAGGTGCTACGCTTGCGATAAAGGCAAAGAGACCCGTAAAAATGTTATTTCGCGAACTCGTTTCCGCACCACCTCAGGGGTAGAGTCCCGGGCGCGTTTTTTTTTACGTGGTATCCCCAGTAGGCCTAATCCACGTTTCTCCGCTTGCAAGTGCGTAGCGATTTGTGCCGTATTGTTCCTTATAAGCATTTTAAGCTGGACATGCGATTTTTCTTGCAAGCGTAAACAATCCAGGCTATGTTTTTTTTTTTTTTTCTCTTATAAGGCAGACGGCTCGCTCGATCTTTTTTGGTCCATCTTCGTTATCGGAACTACTTGAATCTTTTTTTTTTCGATGATGGTCTTGCCACATCGACATCGTCAGCTTGCTCTTTGCAGCTATCCTCCCATTGAATTGTGCTCTTTGCCTTTACCGCAAGCGTAGCATCTTAAATATCGATTTTACGGAAAAAGTTGTAAGGACCAAATTTCTTGGAAATTCAATTCTCTACAACTTTGTTCCAGAACATTTTTGTCCAAAAGTTAATATTTAATGAGATAATTCGATGTTAATAGTTTTTCACTATTTTACCGCTTAACTTTAAAAATATTCTTTATACGAAAAAAATTGCCAAAAATAAATAATTAAATTTGCAACAACTTTGCTATTTAAACTTTTGTCGAAAAGTTGAAAATGGCGAAGTTATTAAGCAAAAACCGTTTTGGCTTAAATTCAAAATGGCGGCTGACGCTCCGTTGGAATTTGGTCGCCATTTTGAATTTTGACTCCCACTGACCCCCCCCAAAGATTCCAACAATAAAAATGCGCCTGGGAATTTTTGCAGGGTTCGGTCTTTTTTTTGTCTAACCCGACTGGGCTAAATGTAGTTATGTTAACCAATGCGATATATTTGAATTTGTCAATTGCTGAACCAATTTATTTATCTTCTGAATTTATAGTTATGTAGATATTTGTTTTTATATATAAATTAACAATATTATGTAAATCTAAGTATACCTTCATATTTTATATATTATAAACTAATTAATTTATAAAGTATGTGTATTATTATCGTATATTTAAAAGATACCGTAATGTTATTTCTAATGCTTAATTTATTGTTGTTTAAAATGATTTCTTTTTTTTTCTCCCCTGTTACCGCACCCATATACAAACTATCTGCATGACCCAAGAGTTGACTGGTAGAGAATGCCCCTAGCATTAAGTCCACCTGTTGTACCTATTTGTGCAATAAAGTTTTTAAATAAATAAATAAATATTTGTCCACATGAACGCGTGCTAAGCCGCAGCAAACTGCTAGTTTATTTTGAATTTAGGTTCTTGATGAGCGCATTTACATTAATTTCGGTAACAGCATTGATTGAATTTGTGTGTTTATGGGTGTGTTTGTATGTCCGTCTCATTGTCAACTTTAGTAGTCTTAACAACTAGACTAATTTTGTAGACTATTTTTTTTATATTACACTTCAAGATTGACCTCATCCCACCTGAAATTACGTGGTAATGAGGTCCTAGCTTAAGAGCGACAAGTACAGCATAATAAAGCTGTTACTGGACTTGTCGCCCTTACCTTGAAGGCTTGACCCCTGCTACTAATGTAGCACCCCCCCAGAGGTCTGGAAACCTTACTCACACGCAGGAACACAACAACACAGATTGTGATTTGGCTGCGGTCTTCTGTAAGGTTCACCAGATGGGCTGCTCCAGTTCTATTCTCAGTATTCTAACGTGTAATTAGTAATTTAATTGTTATGGAAACCTTAACTTAAATGTCCAATTCTTTCAACTTCGGAATGTTTATAACCACATGTTTTATTCTCCGTACTCTGTAATTAGACGCGTAATTATTTCACTGACACGTCATGATGACTAAGGTAGCACGTGAATGAATTATAATAATGATGGATGATGTTTGTTTCCTCTCCCCTAGAGAGTCCGAGTCCATTCATCAGGATGTGAATAAAAAGAAAATGAATTCCCAAAGTAAAAGATAGAAAGAAAATACATTTAATGACCATTACGAGAGGTAGGGCATAGCGATTTATCGCTCGAACTGGAACAGTCCGACTGGTGAAATACCTCCACCTTACAAAAGACCGCAGCTAAATAACAATCACTTTTGTGTTGTTGTGTTTCTGCGCGTGAGTAAGGTTTCCAGAGCTCTTGGGGGGTGCTACATTAGAAGCAGCCCCCAAGGTAAGGACAACACGTCTAGTAACAGATTTATTATGCTGCGTACTTGTGTTGAACATACATAAACTTATAAATACTGCTAGCCTACTTGTAGATAGGATGGTATTTTTATAAAAAAAAATTGCAAAAAAATCGAATTTAAAAATCAAGGGGTGACTTCCTGGGTTGCCGCCATCCAATCCTGGTCTCCTTATTTTGGAACCACCGTCAAAGTTTCAACGTCTTCAAGGGTTGACTGGTAGAGAATGCTTCTAGCGTTGAGTTCACCTTTTGCACTTTTGTTTGTGAAATAAAGTTTATAAATAAATAAAAACTGAGTCATGAACGATGAAGTTATTGGCGAACACCCTTATAAAAACTAACAACAGCTTAAAGTGCATTCGAAGCACGAAGATGCTTATGATTCATGTAAATTGTATTTTATGGAAGTATCTAGTATATAGAAATATTGTTAAATTTGATAAGAGAAAGTGTCGAGTTTCTTGCCAGTTCTTTTCGACGCCATCAACATTCCGAACACGGCGGTAGAATACTGAACCTGTACTGACGATTCGTAAGTGCTTTTGTGAAGCTCATAATCTATTCAATTTGATTGTGCCAAAACAACTGTTTCCGTTTAGCTATGTCGTATTTGCATAAAAATATCTCACATTTAGTTTCATAACATATTTGACGATCTCGCCAAATAAAATTGGCGGGTTTTCATACGATTACGTCCAACTGTCGCGTCGTGTAAAGGCCTCGCCCGTTATCGCTCACAACAGGCAGGTAGCATATTTACAAACAAACCTACAGTTAGTTTCCCGGTGTAGTTGGCGCGCATCGGACGCGCGGCCATTTTGAATTTTGTTTTTTTTTAGTTATGGCTTCGAGTGAAACTGTGTGACAGTGATTTAAAAAAAATGTGCATCGATTACATAGTGAAAAATTGCTAATTCTTAAAACGGTACACATTTTGTAGTTTTCTGCAAGTCAACTAAAGGGTCAAAAAAATAAACTTAAAATACATTATTAAGGAAACAAACTCACCATTGTAGTAGGATTTACAAACTAGAAAACTAAGCCATTATTCCACAACGAAACATAATTATGGCTTTAAACAATGCCGGTTAAAATACCATACTTATAATTAAAAAGTGCTCCGTAATATTTTTTTTGTAATATGTGATAATGAACTTTTAAAACAGTTCTAAAAATATAGTTAAACCAGCGAAATACTTATAAACAAATAGTGTTTCAATTTTTTTTTCTACATTTAAACACTAGGTTAAAAATATTACAAGAAAAGATGATGACAAAAAGTGAACAGAAAAATATATAACAAAAAATACTTTTAAAAATATTATTCAAATTACAGTAAGTTTACTGTTTCGAACTCAATGCAATTGAACAAAAATAAAAAAATATATTAACGCCCAGTTCCAATATTTTACCATTCGTAATGTGTCAAAAATGACTACTTATCCGTTTTTCTCCAACCGCCTACGAGTCGTTAATACTGTTCCATAGTTTAGTTTCCATATCAGCTGGCATCAGTCGTCTGGTCGGTAAATTTTGGCTTACGCTTCGTACAATTTATTACAATCGTGATGAAGACGTGGTTTTTGATTTGCACTAATAATATTTTGTATTTTGAAAACGCTTAATTTGCATTCGAAGTGGTTTCTTTATGAGTATGAGGATTAAAAATTGCCATCCGTTGTCGGATCCGACATATTTCGTTTATGAGAGTAGACCCCCTGGAGGGGTACTCTCGAAAACGAAACGAACAAACGAAAGGTTTCGTTTTTGAAGATTATTCAAGAGTTTGGTAATGAAGACGTGGTTTTTGATTTGCACTTATAATATTTTGTATTTTGAAAACGCTTAATTTGCATTCGAAGTGGTTTCTTTATGAGTATGAGGATTAAAAATTGCCATCCGTTGTCGGATCCGACATATTTCGTTTATGAGAGTAGACCCCCTGGAACGAATAGTTTTTCAAATATTGGAACGGGGCATAAGTCGGCGAATCTCAGTTTATTTTGTGAGATTAGCAAACTACTAAAGACTTGGGTGCTTGTGTGTTTGCGTAACACACAAGTTCACATTTTCTTCACAATCATAATAAAATTGGACAGTAGAGCTTTTTAAAATTTTGGGATTGATTTTGTTGCACTCGATTTTTTCAGTGTGGCAATCCGTTTGCAACTTTTAAGACGTACTGTATTATAGCAAATGCTCCATTTCGCATAGTTATGCATCAATTGAACTATTGCATATCCATCTGAAATAAGTGGGTAAATTACTGATAGAACTAGCGAGTAAGAATTCATAAAAAAATCTATATACATAAAAATTAATTGAGCAAATAAAATAAATATTGGACAACATCACTTACATTGCTCTGATCCTGTGGTAAGAAGCTTAAGCACTTGTGTTACAGAAATAAGAAACAACGGATTTACGGCTAGATGTACCACAACTCCCAGACCCGAGACAATATAGAAAAGTTCGTTTCCCATATTGACCCGACCGGGGATCGAACCTGACGTCAGAGACGTCGCGTCGCCAGCCCGCTCGCCTCTCGTCGTCTCGGTCTCAGTCGTCAAATAATATACATATATATATATTATGTGAGGTTTAAGAGAACTTATAAGAGTAGAAATTGGTAAAACTCGATTTCCAGTAAAACTACAAGCCGTATCAAAAAAAAATTGCATGGCAAAATTGTAGGTACAAAAAAGATCTACAATTTTTATAAACCTACTTTTTTCACCTTAACCTCAAAATGTATGTCCAAAAAGATTCTTGGTTTTTTACGCCGGAGTAAGTGATATCTTTTGAGGTTATTTTCGTTTTTTTTGTCAGTTGACTCACAAGTGATTTGAAAATATCCTAAAGAAACCTTTAGGATATTTTTTAGCGGCCTTGTAAATGCTCGACAAAAAGCAAGGTCTTACAAAACAATACGAACGAAATAAAAAATGTCTTTATTTAAATTATCCACATGGAACACTTTGGACTCGTCGTTAAGTACAATAAAATGACTAATGGCTTGAACATTTATTCCTAACTTGTTGCTATCCCTACTAATATTATAAATGCGAAAGTAACTCTGTCTGTCTGTGTGTCTGTCTGTTACGCTTTCCCGCTTAAACCTCTCAACCGATTTTGATGAAATTTGGTATAGGTATACTTTGAATCTCAAGAACGGACATAGGATACTTTTTATTAGAAAATAAGGCGGGGATGGGGGTAATACCACCTTTGAAAGTTTATATGGAAAAATGTTTATTTTTGAAGCAAGAGATATGAAATTTGGCACAAATATAGCTCGAAACTTGGATTCAAATATAGACTACTTTTTGTTTCGAATATTAGGAAAGAAAGGGGTAAAACCGACCATGAAAGGATGTAGTCCACGCGAACGAAGTCGCGGGCACATCTAGTTAGCCATAAAAGAGACTTAGCCTTTTAAGGCCTATCAAAAATACTAGTTACCATCTTACAGGAGTCAACTTTGATGAAGACTAAAGGTTCAAATTTTTAATAACAATTCTTTGTCGTTGTATTAAAAGACTAAGCAACTAAAACGATTACAATTGTTTTCAAAAAACTAAGTCAGTTCATTTATTAATGTAGGTTACAAGTAACACTTATGCATCGTCAGAATGAACACAAACCAAAATTGAAGCTACAGCCGGTTCGGCCTAAAAGACTAAAATGCGTATCTGCTGTGCGGCCTGCTTCCTACTGCTACGGCAGACACCCGAGACTCTCACTCCAGCTCTCCCGAGAGCCAGATGGAGTCCCGAGATCCACTAGCCACGGATGATAGGGAGGCCGGCAATCGCAATACCGCATCCTCCTCTTCGCGACGCGATTCGCGCCCCGCGCGGTCACGGGGCAGGGATTTTATATTGCACTTCAAGATTGACCTCATCCCACCTGATGTTGAGTGGTAATGAGGTCCTAGCATAAGGGCGACAAGTACAGTATAATAAATCTGTTACTGCACTTGTCGCCCTTACCTTGAAGGCTTGACCCCTGCTACTAATGTAGCACCTCACAGGAGCTCTGGAAACCTTACTCACACGCAGGAACACAACAACACGGAAGCGATTGTTATTTGGCTGCGGTGTTCTGTAAGGTGGAGGTATTTCACCAGTCGGGCTGCTCTAGTTTACTACTCCAGTAGTCGACAGTACGTCCAGGTAAAGTTACATTTCGATATTAGTGCGTATGCGCGACATAAGAGCGATGCAATCTCCAAAGTGTTATTGTAGTATCGTTCGTACAAACTTATTTTTAAAATAAGCTCTAGGTATATAATGTTTTATCTTTTATGTTTGACTCACAATAACATGTGTAACTTACCAGTCCGGAGCTTCCTGATTTTTGTCTACTCTTACATTTATAAACTCTCATTTAAAAAAAGTTTTCATAATTGCCAATTCAATAAAAAAAGAATCATAGAACCGATTTCAATAATTATTTTATAGGTTTTTTATAGAAACACCAAAGTTACATAACCATTTTGTTGATCTTCAATATATTTCGTCTTCACCTGAATCCTGTAAAATAAAGTCCGAAGCAATCGTTACATAGATTACGGTGTACAGTCGCCGTCAGATATATCGGAGCAGACAAAGTGACCAAATACATCTGAACAGTTAAAATGTCAAAAAGTTCCATACACCACAAGTTACCATTAATATCTGAACATTCATTACTTCAATAATATCTGAGCAGATGCTAATCAATAATTTCTATGCACACAACTTACCAATAATATCTGAACACTCATCTATACAGGTAGCTAAATGAGACACATGACGTGCGTGACACATATTGACGTTATGAGTGTTCCTTCAGATGTTATTGGCATCTGCTCAGATATTATTGAAGTAATTCATGTTCAGATATTAATGGTAACTTGTGGTGTAGCATATGACTATATCTGTAGTTGTACCGCGACTTACCATTACGCGCTGCTACATTGGCGAACGGTGTTGAGTAAGCAATAATGTTTACATAAATAGTCTGTAATTAGGTATAAGCACTCTCTTTAATTTTATACTTCAACTTGTACTTGTGTGTTCAATACACCATGTCCAACATTTCGTCTTTCACTTAACCACGTCAACCTACCTAACCTGCAACACACCTCAGTGGTGTATCGAACTTTTTGAACATTTTAACTGTTCAGAAGTATTTGGTCACTTTGTCTGCTGCGATATATCTGACGGCGACTGGACATATATATAATTAAAATTGGAGTGTCTTTTAGATATACGGTACATACACCAAAATAACATTTTTAACATTTATTGTCTGTATATCTGTCTGTTTATTTTGGCTTTCGAAAATGGCTGGGCCGATTTTGATAGGGCTGTTATTGGCAGGTAGCTGATGAAATAGGCAATAATTTAGGAGAAAATACATTCAAACTCATGTGGTCCACGCGAACGAAGTCGCCGGCACAGCTAGTGTTTTAAATAAAATTGTAAACATCCTTACAAATATTATTAGAAGGATTTTAATTACTTTATTGTTCATCTGCTACTATGATCTTATGGTAGCAGCTATTTTTAAACCCTATTAGGTATAATATGCATGACTAAACATTGGTAATTGACGCAATGAAAATTAAAAGGAAAATCTCGCGAGAAAACTAACTGGGTTTCAAACGAGGAAGAATATGCATTTCTATGTTTTCTCGCGGGGAATAAACCTCGACATATAAAAAGGATCAAGTGTGAGCGGGCTTCTATCTCTGGGAATCTTCCTGTTTAATTTCTTCTCCAATAACTATGCATTTTTTACGACCTCCGTAGCCGAGATGCCAGACTTTGGCGTCGCGCCATATTTGAGGTTCCGGGTTCGATCCCCGGTCGGGTCAATATGGGATACGAACTTTTCTGTATTGTCTCGGGTCTGGGTGTTGTGGTAACGTCGTTGTTTCTGATTACTGTAACACAAGTGCTTTAGCTGCTTACCGCAGAATCAGAGCAATGTATGTGATGTTGTCCAATATTTATTTATTTATTTATTTATGCTAATATTATAAAGTTGAAGAGTTGGTCTGTTTGAACGTGGTAAACTTAGGAACTACTGTTCCGAACTGCCAATTTATTTTTGTGATGGGTAGTCCATTTATCGAGGAAGGCTTTAGGCTATATAACATCACGACGCACCCAAAAGGATCGAAGGGTTTGAGGAAACTGTAGAGAAACGGGGATAGTAAGATTGTGACCCCAGAAAAAGGCTAATCTTCCAGTATGCGAGGGTCTATCGAATCGAAAGTGACAATAACTTCCCTCGGTACTGGTGGGAACGCGATAAAGTTAAAAGAAGCAACAAATCAAAATGGCGGCGATGTCTCCCGCGGAAGCCAACATGGACCGCTGGGAGCCGGTTCACTGAATATCGGAAAAGGACGTGATGTGCTTACCTTTAGGGAAGAAAGGCATGAGAGTTTGTTTGTAAAGTTTTAATTGATAACGTGTCTCTCCTTTTTAACTAAGAGAGTTAGGGCATAGCGATTCATCGCTCGAACTGGAGCAGCCCGACTGGTGAAATACCACCACCTTACAGAAGACTGCAGCCAAATAACAATCACTCCGGTGTTGTTGTGTTCCTGCGTGTGAGAAAGGTTTCCAGAGCTCCTGGGGGGTGCTACATTAGTAGCAGGGTCAAGCCTTCAAGGTAAGGGCGACGAGTCCAGTAACAGATTTATTATGCTGTACTTGTCATCCTTAAGCTAGGACCTCATTACCACTTAACATCAGGTGGGGTGAGGTCAATCTTGAAGTGCAAAATAAAAAAAAACTAGAATGATTAATTTCTTGTGATACTTGGTATATTATATTTGTGCAGGACGGCTTATGTATATAAAATGTTGTAAATAATGTAAAATGACTTGTACTATTCCAATAAGAAATAAAGATGCTTCATCTATCTCACTCACACACCACACAACTATCTCGCTCACACACCCACGCCTCGCCCGCGCACTCAGCTCCCCCCAATAGTCGCTAGTTGCGCGGGCGAAACTTGTTTATAACACGGTGGGACCGGGCAGTGGCATGCTCGGCTCCACAAGCTCACCACAAGAACAGGAACACTGGAACAGGAACACTGGAACAGGAACACTGGAACTCACAGGAAGCTTTGCACAAAAATAGCTGGTTTCATTTACGGTGGCCCAACTACACCAAGCGACTGTCGCATCCCTCGACAATCCCAGTTTACAGGTGCCGGTCGGCACATTTTGGTCCATTCGAGCCGGATTCTTCGAGGGATGCCAGTCACAAGATCAAGAACGGGCAAGCGTAGCCCGACGTCCTCCGCCAGAGGGACCTCCGCGACCGAAACCACGTCGACGGAGGTGACCGCCTCGACGCAGGGCACTCCTACAGACAGCACCGGGACTACGCACATCTCGTACACAACGACTGAAACCGCATCGACGGAGCAGCACGCACAAACCAGCGGGGGCACGACCCCCCGCCTCGCCGACGGGAAAACTACAGGGCAACCTCTCCCCCGCCCCACCGATACTACAGCAACGGGGGAAGGTTGCAGGCAGCCCGCAACCACCGCTCAAACAGAAGTCGCATCTCGCCGTTCAAGGAAGTCTGGGAAATCCAGACGCCTCGCCGAAGCAAAGCAAGAGTTACTACGTCTGCAAGTAGAACTCGCCGCCGCACGTGTCGCGGAAATAGCAGCTGAAGAGGACTCCGAAGATGAAGACTCTCTCACGACGCAGGAAGAAACAGTACATCGCGTCACAGATTGGCTTAACGAAAGCCACCTCTCCGTGCTGGCCATCACAAATCAGCCGCACAACCCGCCGCCCACCGACAGCGCCGGCCCGCCTCAACTGGAACCCGGCATCGGCGGCGAAACAGAACAGCAACAGACAACAGAAACACAGCAAGATACCGCCCGCATACCGGCGGGAGAACGCATAACAGCCGCGCCTCGTCACATTACAGCGCAGACATCGCAAGACAAGCAACAGCAACAGTATCCCGCCTCAGCACCGGCGGGAGAGAAGCCAACCGGGATCACCCATCCGCAACTCGTCGACCTTTCCGAGTTAGCGTCAGCCATCGCCACGGCAGCGAGAGCGGGACACAACATACCGCCCCGCCACTCCATCGAGCTGCCGCCATACGCCGGGTCACATCAAGAGTGGCTCTCATTCCGCGCCGCATACATCGAAGCTGCGAACGCCTACTCCGAGCAAGAAAACTTAGCACGCCTACGCCGTAGCCTGCGAGGGAGAGCGAGGGAAGCCGTCGAAAACCTCCTCATCCACGGCGCCAAGGCCGATGACGTCATGCAAGTTCTACAAACAAGCTTCGGTCGGCCGGACACCATCGCCAGCGCCGAATTAGACAGACTCGAAGCACTACCACGTCTGTCCGACTCTCCTAGAGATATCTGCATCTTCGCTACGAAATTCGGCAACATCATAGCGTCACTCCGAGCCCTGGGGAAGGTTTACTACCTGTACAACCCGAAGATCACGACAGCGGTAGTGGACAAGCTCACCCCAGCGATGAGGTATCGTTGGTTCGACTTCGCAGCGGAAGACACGACAGAAGAGGCTGATCTCCTAAAACTCGCGCGTTTTCTACGAAGAGAAGCGGACCGGTGCGGGCCTTATGCGAAACCAGAAACAGTTTTCGAAGAAACTACGAAGCGCGCCCTCGTCGCACCGAACAGAAGAATCATACAGAAAACCTACAACACAGAAGAAAGGAAAGAACAAACAGAGTGCCCCGTGTGTGAAAAGCGGGGGCACGCCATAATCAAGTGCAGTCAGTTCATCGAAGCAGACTCCGACTCACGATGGGACTTAGCAAAGGCCAAAGGCTTATGCTTTCGCTGTCTGAAAAGAAGAACAAGAAACCACAACTGCCGAGGCAAGCCGTGCGGAACTGACGACTGCAACAGACTTCACCACAGCATGCTGCACCACGTAAAGAAGCAAACAGAACAGAACCAAACAGAAAAAGTAACCTCAACGTGGTCAGTGAAGACTCAGGCCTACTTGAAGATAATCCCAGTCACAGTCTCCGGGCCTGACGGACAAGTGGACACCTTCGCGCTACTTGACGACGGTTCAACAGTCACGCTCGTCGACGAAGAGATAGCGCAGCTGACAGGCGCAAGCGGGCCTGTCGACCCGCTTTACATCGAAGCAATAACCGACGCCGGTGTTCAAGCGAAACAGTCACGAAGAGTCACCCTAACGCTGCACGGGGAAAACGGCAAACAAGACATCAAGGCGCGCACCCTAGACCACCTGAAACTGTCGGCGCAACGGATCACCAGGGAAGACTTAGCCCGATGCAGTCATGTGGAAGACATCGCGGACAAGCTGACCTATGAGAAGGCGGTACCTAGGCTGCTCATAGGCCAGGATAACTGGCATCTGCTGTTAGCGTCGAAGACAAGAAAAGGGCGACGTCATCAACCCGTCGCCTCCCTCACGCCCCTGGGGTGGGTACTCCACGGCGCACACACGCGCACACTCGGACAGCGCGTACAGTACGTCCATCACGCGACAGACATAGACGAGAACATGGATGAACAGCTGAGACGTCACTTCGCCATCGAGTCACTCACCATCACGCCACAGAAGCCTCGCGACGACCCGGAACAACGGGCGCTCCAACTACTTGAACGCCACACGACTCGCCGGGCCGACGGTCGCTACGAAGCCGCACTCCTCTGGAAGTCTGAAGATGTCAAGATGCCAGACAACTACAGAAACGCATACAACAGGCTACTAAACACAGAGAAGAAAATAGACAAGAGCCCCGCCCTCAAAGAAAAATACGAAGCTCACATGAACTCGCTAATAGAAAAGGGGTACGCCGAACCCGCACCGCCACAGATAACACAAAACAGAACTTGGTACCTACCTCACTTCCCAGTCGTCAACGCCATGAAACCAGGGAAAATCAGAATCGTCCACGACGCCGCAGCCAAGACAGCGGGGGTCTCGCTGAACGACCACCTCCTCACCGGTCCCGACCTTCTGCAATCTCTACCGGGGGTCCTTATGAAGTTCCGACAACACCCAGTCGCAGTCACCGCTGACATCAAAGAAATGTTCATGCAAGTGAAAATAAAGGAAGAAGATCGCGACGCGCTCCGATACCTATGGCGGGGAAGTGACAGAGGCGATCAAGAACCTAAACAGTATCGGATGACGTCACTGATATTCGGCGCGACTTCATCCCCGGCGACGGCGATATTTGTCAAGAACATCAACGCCCAACGACATCAACAGACTCACCCAGCGGCGTGCGAAGCAATAGAGAAGCACCACTACGTAGACGATTACCTACAGAGTTTCAAGACAACAGAAGAGGCGGTACAAACAGCGAACGACGTGCGAAGAATTCATCGCGAGGCGCACTACGAGTTACGACAATGGGCGTCCAACTCAACAGACGTATTGAAAGCCCTCGGCGAGACGGAAACAACGCACGAAGCGGTCATCGACCTCCACGAAGAAACAAAGATGGAACGCGTCCTAGGGCTCATATGGAAGCCCACCACCGACGAGCTCACCTTCAACCTGGACCTGGCTCGGCTACCTCCCGACGTAATCAACAAGAGCCGACCCACCAAAAGGGAAGTACTTAAAGTCATCATGTCACTCTTCGATCCTCTCGGCTTCGCAGCGCCTACGACCACGAGGGCGAAACAGATATTACAAGAGACGTGGCGCCGCGGCACAGGATGGGACGAACCGATCCAAGAAGACCAAGCTCTGGAATGGCAACAGTGGATGAAGCACCTACAAGCCCTCAGAGACGTCACCATACCACGATGTCTCGTCGGGTACAGCGACGCGGTGAGAAGAGAACTGCATGTGTTCGTCGACGCGAGTGAAGCCGCCTACGCCGCCGTCCTCTACTGGCGCATCACAACAGCTGAGGGTACAGTAAAGTTATCACTCGTGCTGGGCAAGGCACGAGTGGCCCCCCTCAAGCTGACATCAATACCGCGCCTCGAGCTACAAGCCGCAGTGATGGGGAGCAGAATGGCTAGCGCGGTCATAAGTGAACACAGTCAGAAGCCAGATGAGAAGATATTCTGGACGGACAGCAAGACCGTCCTCACGTGGCTAAGAACCGGCGCGCGTAGCTACCGACCATACGTCGCACACAGAATAGCAGCGATCGAAGAGCACTCAACAGTAAGCGAGTGGCGGTGGGTACCCACAAAACTCAACGTCGCCGACGACGCCACGAGAGACGTACCGCAGGACCTCCGGCGCTGGTACCACGGCCCAGACTTCCTACTCGAAAACCCCGCGTCATGGCCCGAGGAGCGATCGACGCCGGTACAGAAAACAGGCGAGGAGAGAACACACATAATAACAGAGAAAACAGCGCCGACTTTGAAAGATTGCATCCCAGACAGCCGCCGGTTCTCAAAGTGGGAAAAGGCCGTCCGAGCCACAGCGCGGGTGCTACAGTTCGTGGAAACCTGCAAGAAAAGAATTGAGAAATCTGCGAGAAAAGCGGACACAGTTAACTACAAAAGGCAAAGAAGAAACGAAGACAAAGATCCCACCTGGCAGCGGTACCCGAAAACCGCACAACAGTCACAGAAAAGGGTATCCACGCCGGTGGCGACCAACTACGAGCCGATCGACGCACCTACACTCCGCCACGCCGAAACTCTGCTGATAAGGGCGAGTCAACAAGAAGCGTTTCCCGACGAACTACGCAAGTTAAAACAGGGCAGGCCGATAGCTAACAACAGCCGCCTACGCCACCTGGCGGTAGAACTCGTCAACGGCACGCTTATACTGAAAACACGGATCGACGCGGCGGACATAGAAGAGAGCAAGAAGCGGCCACCCATCATCGACGGCGACCATCATACAACTCGTCTCTTCATAGACTACATACACCGACAGCTGCACCACGCCGGTGTGGAATCCACCATCAACGAATGCCGCCAACAGTACTGGGTCCTGCGACTTCGCCCCACTACAAGGACGATAGTCAACAGATGTCTGCCGTGCCGCATCAAGAGGAGCCTGCCGCCGACACCACCAACAGGAAACCATCCGCCGTCTAGACTGGCGCACCATCAACGACCCTTTACATACACGGGGGTCGACTACTTCGGTCCCCTGTCAGTCACCGTCGGCCGGGCCACACAGAAAAGATACGTGGCTTTATTTACGTGTCTCACTACGCGCGCAGTACACTTGGAGGTGGCGGCCTCCTTAAGTACAAGCTCGGCGGTCATGGCGCTCCGAAGAATGATTGCGAGGCGGGGACAACCGAACGAGATCTGGTCGGACAACGGAACTAACCTCCGCGGCGCAGCGAAGGAGCTACGACAACAGATAGACACCGCGACGCAAGAAGAGGCCAGCAAAAAGAAAATCAGCTGGCGCTTCATCCCTCCCGGGGCCCCTTTCATGGGTGGGGCCTGGGAGCGACTCGTGCGCAGCATAAAGGAAGCGCTAACCACCGTACTCCACGAGCGCGCGCCCACAGAAGAGGTGCTCGCAACACTCCTGGCCGAGGCGGAATGCACAGTGAACAGCCGCCCCCTCACTCACGTCTCCGTGGACCCCGAGGACCCCGAAGCCATCACTCCCAACCACTTCCTCATGGGAGGCTCCGCGCACACGTCAGCGCCGGGCACGTTCAACGACGCCGAGCTCGTGAAGCACGCCCACTGGCGCGCCTCGCAACGTCTGGCCGACCTTTTCTGGGCCAGATGGCTGCGCGAGTACCTGCCCGAGCTACAACAGCGGCGGGAGCCCCACGGGAGCGGACCAGCCATCAAAATCGGTGACGTCGTTCTCATAGCGGACGGCACACTCCCTCGCAACGCATGGCCGCGAGGGCGCGTTACCGCTGTGTTCCCGGGGCCCGACGGCGTTGTACGAGCAGTCGACGTGCATACCAGAGGAGGGATCCTACGGAGGGCTACGAAGAAGCTAGTCATCCTGCCTACGGAGCCGCCTGCAACAGAACAGAAGACTGCGACGACTCCAGAGACGACGCACGGCGGGAGAGATGTGCAGGACGGCTTATGTATATAAAATGTTGTAAATAATGTAAAATGACTTGTACTATTCCAATAAGAAATAAAGATGCTTCATCTATCTCACTCACACACCACACAACTATCTCGCTCACACACCCACGCCTCGCCCGCGCACTCAGCTCCCCCCAATAGTCGCTAGTTGCGCGGGCGAAACTTGTTTATAACACGGTGGGACCGGGCAGTGGCATGCTCGGCTCCACAAGCTCACCACAAGAACAGGAACACTGGAACAGGAACACTGGAACAGGAACACTGGAACTCACAGGAAGCTTTGCACAAAAATAGCTGGTTTCATTTACGGTGGCCCAACTACACCAAGCGACTGTCGCATCCCTCGACAATCCCAGTTTACAGGTGCCGGTCGGCACAATATTGCACTTCGAGATTTACCTCATCCCACCTGATGTTAAGTGGGAATGGGGTCTTAGATTAATGGCGATAAGTACAGTATTATTATTAAATAAACAACACTTCTTAAAATTGAACAAAAGGCCTTGCAAACCACTTTTAAGTGGTTGTCTGCGAGTGGGAATCTGACGCTACAAAACAAGAACATTATTTTGGAAATATTATTTCTTGTCGCCCTTACCTTGAAGGCTTGACCCAACTAATGTAGCACCCCTCAGGAGCTCTGGAAACCGTACTCACACGCAGGAACACAACAACACCTAAGTGATTGTTATTTGGCTGCGGTCTTCTGTACGGTGGAGGTATTTCACCAGTCGGACTGCTCCAGTTCGAGCGATGAATCGCTATGCCCTACCTTTTTTAAAATTTGGTATTGAGACCTTTTGTCTTTTTTAAAATAGTTTCACATTAGTTAACATTACATGTGGTAAGCCTACACGTACTTAGATTCTTGCTAATGACATAAATATCTTTGTTTTTGTATCATTAATCATTAATTGATCGGGTTCGATCCCCGGTCGGGTCAATATGGGAAACGAACTTTTCCATATTGTCTCGGGTCTGGGTGTTGTGGTACCTTCGTTGTTTCTGATTTCTGTTACACAAGTGCTTTAGCTACTTACCACATAATCAGAGCAATGTATGTGATGTTGTCCAATATTTATTTATATTTATTTATTTATTTTATTTATTAATAAATCATAATTAAAGTTTTTATGAATTGATATTCATAAATAACACAAGGTATTTTAAATTATTATCTAGCTAAGTTGAGGGACTTACATAAATCCACTTTTTGTGATAAAACACTTAATGATTGCTATATCTTAAAATATTATGTTGCGGACCATTAAAAATCGATAAAATTATTTTATTGCCTAACCACAAACCTATTACGAGTAAGTTAGTCCGATATTTGAAAAACGATCCGTTCTAAAAACGGATAGTAAAAATTATACGAGGCGTAGGTAAGCTAAAAACGACCGACAGACGACTGATGACAGCTGATAAGGAAAGTAAATTTGAAATTAGAGTTAACGACTCGTAGGAAAACGGATAGTAATTTTTGACTCATTACAAATGGTTAAATATTGAAACCGGGTATAAGTTGACACAACTTTTAACAGAAATCTATGGAAGTTACATTTTAATAATCTTTCTCATAATATAAAACGAATCTCTATAATATCAATTGAGTATTTTCTGAAATAAAATATGGGCATTGATTACTTAGTTTTTTGTTGAATTCAGGTCAAAATCCTTTTATTCCTGTAAATCATATCAGTGATATTATTTATTATCTATACATATAAATAAAATAGGAGTGTCTGTTTGTAATATTAAAGTAACCGCTTTTTACAACATGCATAAGAATATTCATAAATTTTAATTTTTTCAAATTTTGTCTGTCTGTTTGTTCCGTCAAATCTCTTAAATGGCTGGACTGATTTTCACGGTACTTTTACTGGTAGGTAGCTTATGTCATAAGGAGTAACTTAGGCTACTTTTATTTTAATAAAATAGTTTAATCTTGTAAAAAAATCTTAATTACGTAGTCAACGCTCACGAAATCGCGGGCACTAGTTTATTAAATAAGCCATATGTTCCAAAGAAACAAATGTATCAGGGGTGTGAAAAATCTGGTGAACTGGCTCAGGTTACTTAGGCCATATCGAATTCCAGTTGATTGAAAAATCAAATAACTGAACACATTTCATCGGAAACAAAGCGTCTAACGTTCAATATTTCGAATTTAATTTTGCGAAGAGCGATAGCGATTTACCGCTCGAACTGGAGCAGCCCGACTGGTGAAACACCTCCACCTTGCAGAAGACCTCAGCCAAATAACAATCACTTCTGTGTTGTTGTGTTCCTGCGTGTGAGTAAGGTTTCCAGAGCTCCTGGTGTGTGGTACATTAGTAGCAGGGGTCAAGCCTTCAAGGTAAGGGCGACAAATCCAGTAACACATTTATTATGCTGTTCTTGTCACCCTTAAGCTAGGCCCTCATTATCACTTAACATGTTGTGGGATGAGGTCAATCTTGAAGTGGAAATACATATAAAAAATAAGAAATAAAAAAATGACCGAACATTGAGAACATATAATTTGGACTATACAAAATGTTTAATGTGTTCTCGAAAACAAAATCTCATAGGATTGCTTTTAAAAACACACATTATAATCATATTTATAATATCCCTTTCTCTACATCGCAGACAGCAAAAGTACTTCTATTTTGAATGGCATCCAAAAATTGTCGCTATATTTGTCATCTGGTTTTTAGCCAAATTATTCTACACCCAGTATCACAAGGAATTAATCATTCTAGTTAAAAAAAGGCTTGGCCTTTTAATTACACGTGGCAACTCTACTAGTTATAAGCTATACTAGCTGTGCCCGCGACTTCGTTCGCGTGGACTACATCCTTTCATGTTTGGTTTTACCCCTATCTCCCCTAATATTCGAAACAAAAAGTAGTCTATATTTTAATCCAATGATTTAATTAAGATATGGAAAAATGTTTATTTTTGAAGTTAAAGATATGAAATTTGGCACAAATATGGCTCGAAACTTGGATTAAAATATAGACTACTTTTTGTTTCGAATATTAGGGGAGAAAGGGGTAAAACCGACCATGAAAGGATGTAGTCCACGCGAACGAAGTTGCGGGCACAGCTAGTCACTTATACATATTTAATTAGCCTAGTAGCACTGTACTATTTATTACTTCTACCAATAAGTTGAATTGATCTTTTTTTAAATATCTGAACCGTATTTAATGAATTAATAAATCAATCAAAATATTTATTTGATTTAAGTAGGTTGACGAATCAAAAGTGTTACATTTACTGCCATTGCATTTACTCAAATATGGCTACTCACATGGAAAAAGCGAGACCACTGACTTTCAAAACACAGGGTATCCGAGCTTGAAAGTCAGGGGACTTTATACCTTATATTGTTATTTAACAGCCTAGTAATAAGACAAACCAATGTACTGTAAATCAACATGTTGTACCTGGCTATACAATAAAATATTTAAAAAAAATACTGCCGGTTCGGAACCTATATCTACCGAGGAGACACCGGTAAGAAACTCAGCAGATTAGTTACTTAATTTTTTTGTAATAGCTATTGGACAACATCACATACATTGCTCTGATTCTGCGATAAGTAGCTTAAGCATTTGTGTTACAGAAATCAGAAACAACGACGGTACCACAACATCCAGACCTGAGACAATAGAAAATTTCGTTTCCTATTTTGACCCGACCAGGGTTCGAACCCGGGACCTCAGAGATGGCGCGGCGCTTCGGCTACGGAGATAGAACAGACAGCGAAGTCTTTTTAATAGGGTCCGCTTTTACCCTTTGGGTACATACTCTTGGAACTTATACACTAAGATTCAGTTAGAGTACCTAACATGAAAAACTGATATGTCATACTGATAACTGCTTACCGACAATCGATATTAATAGCGATAGATAAGTGAAGATAAGAAAAAACCGCATTATGTCGGGGTTTATCCGGTAATATCGAGATTGCGTCACCGGAGTGGCTTTTAAGATTAGATAGATACACTTTATTGCACAGAAAATTTTCAGAAATTGGTTTTACAGACATATTTAAGTACAATATAGGCGTTCTTATTGCTAGAGAGCAATCTCTTCCAGACAACCTTTAGGTAGAGGAAATAGTAGACATCGAGAAACGGGTACAGCTGTGCAAAATGTTTAACGTGTAAATTATGATACCTAATTTCCACGTTACACGGTAAATCAATATCAAGATAAGTACGCGATTTTCTATCAACTGAAACAGTACCTAGTATAGACATATATAATTCACTGCATAGTATAAAGCAAAGTAGCTTTTTCGGTATGTTCCTACGTATGCTTAGTTAGTTCTTTAAAAGTACGCAATGGATTTTTATGCATTTTTTTGATAGATAGACTGATTCTTTTTCATATTGCATTTCAAGATTGACCTCATCCCACCTGATGTTAAGTGGTAATGAGGTCCTAGCTTAAGGGCAATAAGTATCATGTACGCTTAAATCTTTAAAACTACGCAACGGATTTTAATGCGGTTTTTTTAATAGATAGAGTGATTCAAGAGGGAGGTTTTTGTTTGCAATAAATAATAGAAATGCCAATATTTCTAAGTATTTATATTACATCCGAGCGAGGCCGGGGCGGGTCGCTAGTTTATCATAATAAATCTGTTACTGGACTTGTCGCCCCTACCTTGAAGGCTTGACTCCTGCTACTAATGCTACCTTATTCACACGCAGGAACACGACAACACCGAAGTGATTGTTATTTGGCTGCGGTCTTCGGTAAGGTGGAGGTATACCAGTCTGGCTGCTCCAGTTCGAGCGATAAATCGCTATGCCCTACCTCTCTTAATATTATATGTATATAATATTGTTTGTAGGTAGCTTCATTTGCTTTATATAAAGACTATTCATAAGTATTACTAATGTAATCTATGTGAATAAAAAAGATTGACTTTGACTTTGTATAATCCATACAGAAAAGCAGAAAACTTAATTTGTATTTACTTGCACCCGTGCATACCTGTTAAGCTTGTTTGACCATTCTAATCTTATGAAATACAAGTCCAATTGAAAAAATGCCATTTATCGAGGAAGGCTTTAGGCTTTATAATATCACGCTGTGGCCAATAGGAGTGAAGAATCGATGGAAAACGTGGAATAATAGTAAATAATACGCGTGCGAATCTGCGGGTCGCTATTAGTCTAATGAAAACACAGATAATTAAATACCTAGTTCATTATATTAAATTTGGCGATGCTAACGGATACCGTAGACGAAGTAAAGTTGCTGACATAGCCCGTAGGATTAGTAAGCTGAAGTGGCAATGGGCTGGCCACATAGCACTAAGATCGGACGGTCGATGGGGCAAAAAGATTATTGAGTGCACCAAGCGCAGTGTGGGACGGCCACCTACCAGATGGACCGACGACCTAGTAAAAATTGCTGGGTCTCGTTGGATGCAGGGGGCAATGGACCGGTCGCGCTGGAAATCAGTTGGAGAGGCCTATGTTCAGCAGTGGACAGTAACAGGCTGAAATGATGATGATGATGTATGATGATGAACGCATACGATATTACGGTTTCAAATCCGTTGTCATCGCGATGTGGGTTCCTCTCTTGCTTACAACAGGCTGGGAGGAGACAATGTACTGTGCTCCTTTAAAAAAAAACAAAAAAAAGGAAACTTTTCCTAAATTTTACTACATTTAAAGTTAAAAGTGTTGCCAAAATTGTTGAGTAAAAACAACATTTTCAAAACAACTATGCGCTAATGCACTTAGCATTGCAGCGCGCTTTATCCATATCAAAATTGCGATTCATAACACTTTCTACAACTGTTATTTTAAACAAAACTTTACCAGTCACAAAAGTGGGTTCAACGACCTCACGAACTGGATTGAACCAGCTCAAACCGGGTCGGCCGCTGCGTCACGTCAGCCATCTTGCTTTACTGTTTTTGCAACTCTTGTTAGAATAAATAAAATAAATAATTAATATCTGGAAACATCACATGCGGTGACTTGCAATGAGATTTTAGTTCCTATGCCTGCGACTTAAGGATTACAAAGTTGAAAGTGCTTTCGACTGTACATCGCCCTGACTTCAAAGTGCCATGGAAAACACGTGTATAGTCTTAATATGTTTTTGATGTTACATTATGTTGCCAGCGAATTTGCCCACGTTATTTGATATTTTTCCTATTCTACCTAATCTCTTCCAATATTTTTTTTATATTAGACTTCCAGATTGACCTCATCCCACCTGATGTTAAGTGGTAATGAGGTCCTTTTTTTGGACAGAGGGAAAATGCCTTTGCGCGCCATATCGCTGCCCATGGCATGGGACTCCCGTATGGCACAGGTATGGGACTCCCGTGCGAAGGGGCAGGGATTACCCGAACTAAAAACCCTCCCCACCTTTTTAAGGGCGACAAATATAGCATAATAAATCTGTTACTGGACTTGTCGCCCTTACGTCCACCTTACAGAAGACCGCAGCCAAATAACAATCACTTCTGTTTGTGTTCCTGCGTGTGAGTAAGGTTTGCAGAACTCCTGGGGGGTGCTACATTAGTAGCAGGGGTCGACGACAAGTCCAGTAACTAATTTATTGTACTGTACTTGCCGTCCTTAAGCAAGGATCTCATTACCATTTAACATCAGGTAGGATGAGATTAACCCTTGAAGTGTAATATAAAAAAAATGTCATTCTGTTAAAAATGTATATGACAGGTGATTATGAGCCTTGACAATCAAAAGCCTTGACGCATGTTATATACTATACCTTACACCTTGATACTACTTTCTAAGGCTTAGTCTAAGTTTGCTCAGAGAGTAATAAAGCATTTTCATTTAATTTCATTTCTTTTCATTTCATTTCAATGTTATATGTATAGTAAAGATTACTACTTCCATAAAATCAACATGTCTGTAATCGATGGTGTTATTAAGATGTATGTAGATAGATAACATTTTACACATGTAGAGATATGTTTCAAGGTTTCCCCTCAGTGTTAATGTCAACGAAACAACAAAAAATTCTTAGACACAATATATTTGCGGCGTCTGTTTCGATAATGAAACTATGGGTCCGTGAAGCTCTGATGATAACAGTCTGTTTGAAATAATATAACTAGCTGTGCCTGCGACTTCGGTTGCGTTGACTACAAACTTTCATGGTCGGTTTTACCCCTATCACCCTAAAAATATATTTTAATCCAAGTTTCGAGCTACATTTGTGCCCAATTTCATACCTCTAACTTAAAAAATAAACATTTTCCCATATAAACTTTTAAACGTGGTATTATTACCCCCATCCCCCCTTATTTGGTCCCCCCCAAGGCCCAACTACCAATCTTGGTGTGGTGTATATATGGCAAGTGGCGACGAAAACTCTGACATCGCGATGTAGGATCGATGTCATTGATTGGCCAATCGTGCATTACGTATGGAGCGTTGTTTGCCAATTCTGCTGACGCTGTATTTGTGTCGACTTGTAGGCAATGTCGTAGGTCAGCACAAGTTTAAAATGTCAATAAGTTCCATACACTACAAGTTACCATTAATATCTGAACATGCATTACTTCAGCGTTGGCCACCGAGCGAGCCCGACACACCACTCTCTGTTTTATAAGGTTACAATCAATCACTTGGGTGTTGTTGTGTGAGTAAGGTTTCCAGAACTCCTGGGGGTGTTACATTAGTAGCAGGGGTCAAGCCTCCAAGGTAGGGGCAACAAGTCCAGTAACAGCTTTATTATGCTGTACTTGTCGCCATTAAGCTAGGACGTGCAATATAAAATAATATTAGGTGAATGTTACGGAACTCAATGTGCGCGACTCCGACTCGCACGTGGCTGGATTTTGGTAAACTTTGTTTGAATCTAGTTGTGCAAAATAGGTTAAGGCTATGCGTGATAGCAAGGCGTTGGCTTACTATGAAAGATGACTTCAAATCACGACACTATAGCCCGTGACGTTATATTTTATCTATTGGAAGCTTTACAAACAAACCGAATTAGGTTAAACTTAAACATTGTTTTTAGAATATCAAAGACTAATGCCCGGTTCCAATATTTTAAAAACGATCCGTTCTCGTTACGTACAATAATAAATTATACGAGGCGTATGCTAAAGACGACCGACGGACGACTAATGACAGTTACTTCTTATTACATCAGCTATTTGCCAATAAAAGGCCTGTCAAAATCGCTCCAGCCATTTCAGATATTAGCCCGAACAAACAGACAGGCAGACAAAACTTGTAAAAATATATTTTTGTATATGTACCGTATAAATATTCATAAACATGTAGTAAAAAATTGTTATTTCAATATTACAGACACTCCGAATTTATTTATATGTAGATTAAACATAATTATATATACACTAGCGATGCGCCCCGGCTTCGCACGGATGTAATGTAAATACTTAGAAAGGCTTTTCTTTCTTTAATATACATCTTCCTCTGGAATCACTCTATCTATCAAAAAAACCGCATCAAAATCCGTTGCGTTGTTTTAAAGATTTAAGCGTACAAAGGGATATAGGGACAGAAAAAGCGACTTTGTTTTATACTATGTAGTGATAAAAAGTAGTTAACAACCTATGAGGAGAAACAATACAACTCTGATATTATATTCAAAATCAATATTTGTTTATTCAAGTAGATTACATATAATAACACTTTCGAATCGTCATTGGATATAATGCAAAGTGATTCTACTGCCGGTTAGGAACCTATATTTACCGAGAAGACACCGGTAAGAAACTCAGCAGATTAGTTACAGTAGCAGTATCTAACTTATAGCTATGTGTAGAACACTTTGGACCAAGTCATAGTTTTGTTTGAGTAAGTGATAAATGCATAAAACATTAAGTATATTTCTTTCGAGAGGTAAGCTGGAGCAGACCTGTCCCCAAAGGTGGCACCTGTTCACAAGCATGACGTATGTGCCAGCCATCGCTTCACTCAGCCATATTGAAGGGAATGTAACGATCCGCCACATAGCGCCACCACCCCAGTGACGTTTTAGTGAGCATGACTACTCCAGTCCCCCTTAGAACGCGACCATTTAACAAACATTTAGATCAACTAACTATAGGACCTGGAGCACGAAGCATGACCTTTATCTTATTCAGATAAATACAAATATATATGTTGAAGCTACTTACCACAGAATCAGACCTATGTGATATATATTTATTTATGGGATTACTGTGTCCTTCATTCCTAGGCAATGACTTTATACCAATATATTTTCCGCCTGTGACATTGGCACTGTTAGAGTTCCGTTGGCTTTATGTCAAACGGTTTTACAAACTTAACCATTGTCGTGTCACCCGACTGTGGAGGTGAAAAAAATGTATTATTAGGTATGTTGATTTTTAATTCAAATTCAATATTCTTTTATTCATGTAAATTACACCAGTAATATTTATGAAACGTCTATATAATGCAAATGACGCTACCTCCGGTTCGGAATCTATAACTTGCAGAGAAGATCCCGGCAAGAAACTCTGTCGTTCATATTACAAATATAGCTGAACTTATAACTAGTTTTGCACTAAGACATACAGTGTAGTAATTAGATAAAATAATGTAGTAAATTGTAAAAAATAATTAATTGATTCAAAGTAATAAGAAAAATTTAAAAATATATAAATATTTAAATTAAACAAACTGTAGGTCCTAATGCATATTGTGCTTAATAAGAATTTTGTCAACTTGCGAGTATTTGTCAACGTAAAGAAATAGGTACCTCTTGCCGAGTTTGTATAAATAGAAATACCTAAGTAAATATAATTAGTGAAATTTTCATGTAAAGGCGAACAGCCAAGTTAGTGGTCTACACTTCTTTGTCATTAATACTATATTGTAAGTTTAACATGTAGCTTAAATTTGTTCAAAGGTAAATTAACAATAACTTGAGGTAATTTATTAAAAAAAGTTAAACTTAAACCAACAAATGAATTAAATACTAGCGGCTACTACTTCGTTCGCGTGGACTTCATACTTTCATGGTCAGTTTAACCCCAATCTCCTCTAATATTCGAAACAAAAATTAGTCCACATTTGAGTCCAAGTTTCGAGTTATATTACCTATTCGAAAGTAAGGGAAGATAGGGGTAAAACCGACCATGATATGTAGTCCACGCGAGCCATGTCGCGGGCACAGCAAGTATCTTAATATATTCCGTACGGAACCCGACAATGTTCAATGATTCACGCTTGTCTAGTTTCTGTAATTAATAATTTCCGTTTAAACAATAAAGTTGTTTGTTGTGTTGATTACTCACTCAAATGATATATGACATATATATAGTCATCATCGTTATGTCTGTAATAGTCTGTTTTTAATTAATATATATGTTTAAATTTCATCTTCCCTTGCGGTACTGGATTTGAACCCACGACCTTCACGTATCGCGCGTGCTGCTCTTTCAAAAGCTAACCGCAAGTTATCGTAGGCGATTAATTTTTCTGTTGTAATGAGCCTCCGGTAAGTGCCCTCTGCCGATTATGTTTAGAACTACACACTTTTCGTACATAATAAAAATAATTAATAATTTAGCCATTTATTTAGATCTTACATGAAAAACACTATTACACTAATATATACATATATTTATTTATTTATCTTATTCTACTATTTGGGATTTCTTTAACTTCTGCAGATCTGTTTGCCAATCGGCAAAGGCCTCCTCCAACCTTTTCCATTCTGACCTTTCTTGGGCTACTCCGTTCCACATCACTCCAGCAACCTGTCTGATGTCATCGTCCCACCTTTTTTGTGGTCTACCTTTCTTCCTTTTGCCTTCTCTGGGATACCATCTTGTGACTTTTTTACTCCATTTATCGTGACCTCTGATCATATGCCCTGCCCATCTCCATTTTAGTCTTCTTATTTTCGTTGCGACGCTTAAAGTTTTTGTTTTATTTCTAATAATACAATAAAAGTAAAGTAAAAAAAGATATACTTTTCGTACATACACACTATAAAATATTTAAAATTCGTAAATATTGATTTATCAAAATCCATAGTTAAACTACACCAACATCTAGAAACATAACCCAAAAATAATTGTCCAATTCGGTCTAGTTTTTCTGCAGTTATTATAAATTTCGACGATTAATTATTATTTTTAACGCAGATTAATTAGTTTATGTGGAAGAACAACATAAAACATAAGCTTCCAGTTAAACTGTGCATTTATAATAAGGAAATATAACTTTAAAATCTAATAACATAATTTCGCCATCAGCAAGACATTAAGAGACGTAGGGCATAGCGATTTATCGCTCGGATTGTAGCAGCCCGACTGGTGAAATACCTGCACCTTACAGCCGACCGCAGCCAAATAACAATCACTTCTGTGTTGTTGTGTTCCTGCGTTTTTCCAGAGCTCCTGGGGGGTGCTACATTAGTAGCAGGGGTCATGCCTTCAAGGCAAAGGCGACCAGCCAGTAACAGCTTTATTATGCTGTACTTGTCAAAAAAAAAATGCATGAAGAAAAAAACGGCCGTACCCATTTCTCGCTATCTACTATTTCCTCTACCTCAAGGTTGTCTGGAAGAGATCGCTTTCTAGCGATAAGACCGCCTAAATTGTACTTTAATTTTTCTGTAAAACCTATTTCTGTAAAGATTTTGTGCAATAAAGTATATCTATCTATCTATCTAAAAAAAGTATTTAAGTCTATTTAAAAGACAGATGGACTTACTTTCGCATTTATAATGTTAGTACGGATTTCCATAGACAATACTCACCGTGGGAACGTAAATCTTAAACATTCAATCATAGTTTCCTCAATACTAAAGTTATGTCTTCAGACAATGTTTGTAAACGAACTTCAGACTCTAGACATGTATTGTGACGTCATTTATCAGTATGCGCTTTACGGTCACTGTAAACATTTGCCATTCAATATTCGTTCTTATGCTAAATGAATAAGAGCGGTACAAATTATAATGTATTATCTTGAAGATTTAAATTTCACATCTGTTTTTTGAATGACTGAATATATTAACTTTGAGAGGTCATTTTGGCTTGTAAACAGAAATGGTCAAGTGCGAGTCGGACTCGTGCACAACAGGTTTTTAATTTTCAGGGTACCGTAGCCGAATGGCAAAAAACGGAACCCTTATGGATTCGTCTTGTCTGTCCGTCCGTGTGTCACAGCCACCTTCTTTCCGTAACTGTAAGAGCTATACTGTGGAAACTTGGTATGTTGATGTATTCGGTGAACCGCATTAAGATTTTCATACAAAAATAGAAAAAATCAATACATTTTTGGGATTCCCCATACATAGAACTAAAACTCAATTTCTTTTTCATCAAACCCATAAGTGTGAAGTATCTGTAGATAGGTCTTAAAAAAGATATTGAGATTACAAAAATTTTTTTTTTCTAAACTGAATTGTTTGCGCAAGAGACGCTTACAAAGTGGAAAAATGTTGGTTCCCGCCTCTAACTTTTAAAATAAGAGAATGAGAAAACTAAAAAAATAAATGATGTACATTTCCATGCAAACTATCAGCGAAAATTGGTTCGAACGAGATCTAGTAGTTTTTTTTAATCCCTACTAATATTATAAATGCGGAAGTAACTCTGTCTGTCTGTCTGTCTGTCTGTCAGTATACAATGTTTGTGAAATGTTTACTTAACACGAAAATTGCAAAGTGTTTATTTTCATTCAACTTTCGTAAACTTCGTTACAAAATTTGCTTTTTACAATTCTTAAAAAGGAAAAAAAAAAGTAAACTTATGAGGGGAGAGTTATAAAAATAACGTAAAATACACCCCACAGCTTTATACTTTGAATTAAATTATTCTATTTGGAATTCTTCCGTTTCTGTTGTATATTATTTCCTACTTTTTAGCACGATTTGCAATAAAAGTTTGCAATATTTTTTTTAGGTTTTTTAAACTATTTTTTTTTTACTTTTGAGTTAAAATTTTTCACGAAAATCGTGCTCAAATATTCCGTTACATACATACATACATAGATACACCCGAAGCTTATAAAAGCATGTTACAAAAGGAACCCTTATAAGATCACTTAGTCTGCCTGTTATGCAATCGCCTTGTTTTTTAACTCTCGACGCAATAACGACGGGTATTATCTATCTATACTAATATTATAAAGAGGAAAGGTTTGATTTTTTGTTTGTTTGTTTGTTTGTATGAATTGAATAGGCTCCGAAACTACTTGGCAGATTTGAAAAATTCTTTCACCGGTGGGAAGCTACACTATCTACGGGTGACATAGGCTATATTATATTTTCAAAAAAATTAGGGATCCTTACTAAAACTTCAAGAATGTAATTAAAGGTGACCTGAAAAATTCCTTACATCGCGTGCGCTGCGAAAACTATTGATGATAGAACAAAGTCATGCACTACGACTTTGCAGAACTCATCATTATCTACAAAAAGTGTCGGGATAGCATATGACTAAATATTATAGTTATGTCACAATAAGCGGTTTTTTAATCTAAAAAATGTATTAATATGCCGCCTCTTTTAAAGGCTCTTTATTTGTACCTTGGTATTAATCCTTATCAAAATAAATTACTTTATATTCAAGATAGCTTCAATACCTTTATATAACTTTTTGAATTATTCAATTCGGACATTTAATTCGAAAGATATCATGAGTTTAATAATGCAAGTATTAGAAAAAAGTCGCTTGGTTGCCGCTCACCGCGCTCAGCTAGCCAGCATGCGATGTAGGCTCCAAGCGTCACTGGGGTAAGGGAGGAGTCAATGTAATAAAATAAATTGCAATATTTATATGTATAATACGTACATATTTTAGTACCTATTGCACCCGTGCGAAGCCGGGGCGGGTCGCTATATTAGATATAGCTAGAAGTGGTCATGTATAAAAAAAAATATATATCTATACTAATATTATAAAGAGGAAAGATTTGTATTTTTGTATGTTTGTAATGGATAGGCTCAAAAAGTACTGGGCCGATTTAAAAAAAATCTTTCACCAATAGAATGCTACATTCTTCCAATTTGACATAGGCTACAAAATTAGGAATCCTTGGTAAAATTTGAAAAAAATCAACAAAAAAGCGGGAAAAATTCTCTAAGGCGAAACGAAGTTCGCCGGGACCGCTAGTTGACTATATATTGACTTTGACTTTGATAGTGTTGCAAGTCATCAATAGTATTACCCCAATTTATGCTACAGTTATTTTAACTGATTTTCGCGGTCATCTATCAACAACTCGCCCATTTAGGGTTCTGATTGAATTATTTATTTATCCCTACTATATTCTGTCTGTCTGTCTGTCTGTTACGCTTTCCCGCTTAAACCTCTCAACCGATTTTGATGAAATTTGGTATAGGTATACGTTGAACCTCAAGAACGGACATAGGCTACTTTTTGTTAGAAAGTAAGGGGGGGGGGGAGGGGTAATGCCACCTTTGAAAGTTTATATGGGAAAATGTTTATTTTTAAGTTAGAGATATGAAAGTTGGCACAAATATAGCTCTATTAAAATGTAGACTACTTTTTGTTTCGAATATTAGGGGAGATAGGGGTAAAACCGACCATGAAAGGATTAATCCACGCGAACGAAGTCGCGGCCACAGCTAGTACGTCATAAGTGGTATATCTTTATTTCGGTCACCACTCAATAATAAACAGATTGCAACGACAGTATAATGAGTACCAGAAAAGAAGCAGTGTTGACATCTTTTCAGATAGTCTTTGTAAATTAAAAAAAATATATACTGGATTATTTAAAAAGGTAATTAACTTTGTTTGCTCAGTAACTGTAACCTATTTTATATTTAGTTCGTTAGTTGATATCTTTACCTACCTTTCTAAACACATTAATGTAGGTATACATACACACTTATATTATAACAAAATTAATTACCTCACATTTGCAAACCGAGGCAACCTGTAAATGAGTCTGCACTTAGACTTTATTTCAAGTTTTTAAGTAATGTTCTTTTTTAGTGTAAGATTTGTTGGTTGTCCTATATAAATAAACTTGCTGTGCCCGTGACTTCGTTCGCGTGGACTACATCCTTTCATGGTCGGTTTTACCCCTTTCTCCCCTAATATTCGAAACAAAAAGTAGTCTATATTTTAATTCAAGTTTTGAGCTACATTTGTGTTAACTTTCATATCTCTAACTTAAAAAATAAATATTTTCCCATATAAACTTTCAAAGGTGGCATTACCCCCCCCCCCTCCCCCCCCCCCCTTACTTTCTAACAAAAAGTAGCCTATGTCCGTTCTTGAGGTTCAACGTATACCTATGCCAAATTTCATCAAAATCGGTTGAGAGGTTTAAGCGGGAAAGCGTAACAGACAGACAGACAGAATATAGTAGGGATAAATAAATAATTCAATCAGAACCCTAAATGGGCGAGTTGTTGATAGATGATCGCGAAAATCAGTTAAAATAACTGTAGCATAAATTGGGGTAATACTATTGATGACTTGCAACACTATCAAAGTCAAAGTCAATATATCGAGGGTTCCCTGGTCAAACCCGATAAGTGCCAAAAACATACTTCTGAGATAATTGATGTTAAAGGTTTGTAAACAGTTAAAGTGCATTTTAATAAGTAAATGTCCACAATTTTGAGTTTTATTAGTAATGATATTTCATAAAGATTTAGTTTTCATATTTATTTTACTTCTATTGCTTACAGTTTTGCTGTAAACATTTTTTTTTTGGTAAAGGGTGCCGACTTATTGGGTTTCACCTGAGAGAAAAAAACGATTTAATCACTTAAGTTTTTATTAATTACAGGCAAAAAACAATTGTAATTATGTTTGCATTAGGTTATTATTACTTACTTTTATACTCTTTTTATATACTTATTCATTGTTTGAATTTTGAGGATTATTTTCATTTAATGTTCTATCCAGCTATGATTTTCTTCGGGAATGATTTGTTTCGTGTACATAGTTTTCGACCGATTAGACCCATCAACCTACCGCCGTATTGCCATGACCTCAGTGCTGTTAAAAGTCATGGAACGGATTATCTATAACCGGTTGGTCTGCTACCTAGAGGATCACTCCTTAATTAATGATCTCCAACATGACTTTAGGCCGAAACGATCGACGGTTGATCTTCTAGCGTATGTGACGCATCTCAAGGGGGAGACAATTGCCGAGGCATTTGATCGGGTCTGGCACAAAGCTCTTTTTTGCAAGCTTACGGCATATGGACTACCCACATGGCTTTGTGACTGGATTTCTGGCTTTCTGCGTGACGTAGAATTCACATCGTGTCTGACGGATGCGTATCGCAGTTTATGCGTATTTATCGCCCACCCTCTTCCTTCTTCATATAAATGATATGCCACTGCTTGGAAACATACATTGCTATGCTGATCACAGTACGGTCAATGGAAGAAACCTTGGTTGGCCTTCGGCTGGCAACGCAGTAATGGAGGAGGTACGGGAAAATTTCGTCGTTAAACTGGATCGTGTGTTGAACCAAGAGTGCGCATTTTCGACAAAAACATCCCAATTCCTTCCGCTCCTCATTCATCAGGGTACTCCCCTCTGCCTGCGTAACAGCCTAAAAAGTAGGCAAGCATGCTTGGCATGGATATCGGCTACAACCTTAATCAAGATCAGTACATCGAGAGTTTCATCTGATTAGCATCCAAAAAACAGGGGGTCCTGAATAGAGTGCATTGTTTTCTCACGCCGGACCAGCTTTGTCTTTTATACAAGACTCAAGTCAAGTCTTGTCTGGACTACTGCTTGTATCTCTAGGACGGTTCCGCTAAATACCTTATGGATGGTCTTGATTGGTTACAGCAAAGGGCTGTGCGCATTATCAATGTTGAAGGGGTTATTGAGAACCTTGATCCTCTACAAATTCGTAGAGACATTGGTTTATTGACTGTCTTTTATCGTTTTTATCTTGGTGAGTGTTCCGAGGAACTGTTTTCTCTTATCCCGCCTTCCCTTTGCCTTTACAAAACTACAAGAGCCGGCCAACGATGTTATCGCTTCACCGTGGAAAATATTCCATCGCGAACCAAAAAGTTTGATAACTCTAATCTTTGACGTACCATTAAAAAATAGGCCTCGTTGCCGGCTCATGTGTGAAGAAGCATAATGCAGGCGAGTATGGCGATGCTAACGGATAGGATATTAAATAAATAAAAAAAATTATTTATTTTCAGGTAACACAACCCATAGGATATTTTTACATTTTAATATTACGAAATCAAATCCGTTGTCATCGTGATGTGGGTTCCTCTCTTGCTTACCATTAGGTTGGAAGGAGACAATATACCGCGTTTTTATATAAAAAAATATTGAAATCTTGGAAACAAAGGTAAGGCCAATAAACATCATATTATATGTATATAACATGTTTAAAAAAAATACATGTGTCTGTCACAAAAAAAAATATGCTTCATGATACTATTCATCTGCGTGGCAATATCTTTTTGTGACTTATCAAGTTCTGACAAGTTATTTGTATTTGCTCCAAAGATAATCTTGCGAGGAGAAAGCAGAACAATATTCCACGAACATAGGTTCAGTAAAATTGACCAAATTCCGATTTAATACGTATTTAGAGAAAAAAGAGAAAACGCACAGGGTCATGGCACGTGAGAAAAATAACCCTCTAATCTTGCTGAATAAATAAAAAAATTGCATAATAGTGTTAATAAATACTTTAAAAAAATATTAAATTTAAATTTAAACCATGCAACCAATAGTACCATTGATATAAATCTGCACATAAATGCTATTATTTTTATTTTCCAAGGGAACATTAAGCTGAGGACAGGAAAACCGGAAATACCATCCTCTTATCCATACGTAAAAAGTGTAAAATTATTTCAAAACCTTGTAATTATAAGTACGTAAAACAAAAATAAAAAGTAAGACGTGAAACCCAATAACTATCCTTCCATTAAAAATATTTCTAAGTACGTTAATATTGTAACCTAAATTGGTTAGAGGTAAAACCCAATAAGTTCCCTATTCCGGAGTCTAGATGATGCTTTTTTGTTTCAATAAACGGAAAGTATAATTATTTTGTCAAAATTACGTGCAATGCAATCAAACGAAGGTCGACGCTCGCGATCCTGTCGCCACCTGTCTAATGTTACGTCTACTGTCATATCTACTTTTTGGGTTCTTCCCCAAATAAAATTACAGTCCAATGTTGATATCTGTTCGTGCGAGTATCCGATAAGTATGCTTTTCATATGTCATTTCTAATATTTGCTTGAAGTAAAACACTATAAGTAGTACTTATTGGGTTTTAGCTTAATGATTGAATTTGTTTGCTTACTTAATATTATAATAGCAAAACCCAACAAAATGTGTTGATGGATTTTAGTTTTAAGTAAAACCTCGTTAATTAAGAATTTCCCTGGTATAAAAACCCAATAAGTGCAAATAACTTGTCTTACCTTAACTCACTTAGTTTAATTTCCTAAAATATATTTGTATTAAAACCCAATAAATATACATTATTGGGTTTTTCATCTAATTAAATTCAAAAAAGTTTCCTTTAAATAAACTTATATTGTTTATGTTTTAGTCAAAAAGAAAAAAGTAGCACTTATTGGGTTTATAGTGAAGCGTATCTTTGTGATAAATTGAAACTCGGCTTATTGGAATATACCATTAGAAAGAGCAAAAAAAATGCATCTTAACTGCATTTATAACTAAAATTCTCAATTTTTGTCACTTATCGGGTTTGACCAGGGAACCCTCGATATAGTCAACTAGCGGTCCCGGCGAACTTCGTTTCGCCTTAGAGAATTTTTCCCGCTTTTTTGTTGATTTTTTTCAAATTTTACCAAGGATTCCTAATTTTGTAGCCTATGTCAAATTGGAAGAATGTAGCATTCTATTGGTGAAAGATTTTTTTTAAATCGGCCCAGTACTTTTTGAGCCTATCCATTACAAACATACAAAAATACAAATCTTTCCTCTTTATAATATTAGTATAGATATATATTTTTTTTTATACATGACCACTTCTAGCTATATCTAATATAGCGACCCGCCCCGGCTTCGCACGGGTGCAATAGGTACTAAAATATGTACGTATTATACATATAAATATTGCAATTTATTTTATTACATTGACTCCTCCCTTACCCCAGTGACGCTTGGAGCCTACATCGCATGCTGGCTAGCTGAGCGCGGTGAGCGGCAACCAAGCGACTTTTTTCTAATACTTGCATTATTAAACTCATGATATCTTTCGAATTAAATGTCCGAATTGAATAATTCAAAAAGTTATATAAAGGTATTGAAGCTATCTTGAATATAAAGTAATTTATTTTGATAAGGAATAATACCAATGTACAAATAAAGAGCCTTTAAAAGAGGCGGCATATTAATACATTTTTTAGATTAAAAAACCGCTTATTGTGACATAACTATAATATTTAGTCATATGCTATCCCGACACTTTTTGTAGATAATGATGAGTTCTGCAAAGTCGTAGTGCATGACTTTGTTCTATCATCAATAGTTTTCGCAGCGCACGCGATGTAAGGAATTTTTCAGGTCACCTTTAATTACATTCTTGAAGTTTTAGTAAGGATCCCTAATTTTTTTGAAAATATAATATAGCCTATGTCACCCGTAGATAGTGTAGCTTCCCACCGGTGAAAGAATTTTTCAAATCTGCCAAGTAGTTTCGGAGCCTATTCAATTCATACAAACAAACAAACAAACAAAAAATCAAACCTTTCCTCTTTATAATATTAGTATAGATAGATAATACCCGTCGTTATTGCGTCGAGAGTTAAAAAACAAGGCGATTGCATAACAGGCAGACTAAGTGATCTTATAAGGGTTCCTTTTGTAACATGCTTTTATAAGCTTCGGGTGTATCTATGTATGTATGTATGTAACGGAATATTTGAGCACGATTTGCGTGAAAAATTTTGACTCAAAAGTAAAAAAAAAATAGTTTAAAAAACCTAAAAAAAAATATTGCAAACTTTTATTGCAAATCGTGCTAAAAAGTAGGAAATAATATACAACAGAAACGGAAGAATTCCAAATAGAATAATTTAATTCAAAGTATAAAGCTGTGGGGTGTATTTTACGTTATTTTTATAACTCTCCCCTCATAAATTTACTTTTTTTTTTCCTTTTTAAGAATTGTAAAAAGCAAATTTTGTAACGAAGTTTACGAAAGTTGAATGAAAATAAACACTTTGCAATTTTCGTGTTAAGTAAACATTTCACAAACATTGTATACTTACCAAGCTCCTTAAACGAAAATTGGGACATACCATGAAAAATATGGTAAGACAACTTTCATTGTGAAATCGTCGGGAACGTGATAATAAGATCAATAAATATGCCGTAACTATTTTTAAACACACTTTGAAATCATTTCTCTATTTATGTTTTTAACTAGCCGTCCTTTTTCGGCGAATTTCTTAAGATTATTTTCGTTAAAAGCTTTTCCTAAGGGCGGTTTCAGATTAGCGTATTTTCTTGCGCGAATACAGTCGTTTTTTTTATATTGCACTTCAATATTGACCTCATCCCACCTGATGTTAAGTGGTAATGAGGTCCTTGCTTAAGGGTGACAAGTAGAGCATAATAAATCTGTTACTGGACTTATCGCCCTTACCTTGAAGGCTTGACCCCTGCTACTAATGTAGCATCCCCAAGGAGCTCTAGAAACCTTACTCACCCGCAGGAACACAACAACACAGAAGTGATTGTTATTTGGCTGCGGTCTTCTGCAAGGTGGAGGTATTTCACTCAGTCGGGCTGCTCCAGTTCAAGCGATAAATCGCTATGCCCTACCTCTCTTAAAACTATATTTGTGCCAAATTTCATTTCTGAAATAAGAGAGGGTCTGATTTTGGCAGTTTGCCATTTCTAAAGTAATGGGTCGATTTCCGATCAAGTCAATATTGAAAATGAAAACCTTTCTTTATCATCACGGGTCTGGGTGTTATAGTACCTGATTTCTGTTTTTTTTAACACGAGTGCTTTTGTTACTTACCATAGATTCAGAGCAATGTATGTTATGTCATGTCCTAGCTTACAGAGTGAAAGGGTTCTCCTCGGGATTCGAACTTACGACCTCTGGGTTTTTAAGCCTAAAGCTATAACCACTTCCCCATAGATACAGTTTACCCATTACGTAATCCTACAACAATTATTATTACCAACGTACTAAGGTACTGAAATTTAGTTACTCATTAACTTAATTTTGACTAATTTTAATTCAAATAGCTTCGTAATTATTGTCTTTCCGTTTCAAAATTTAGGTAATTTGTGTTTTTTAATTATTTAGCCTAATTGTAGATACAATATAAATATTAGATACAACAGTATGGAAGATATGTATAGGGGATGTGTTAACGATGAAAGTGAAACCCAATTTAAAGGGACAAAAGATATAATAAACTAAAAATAAAATATTAAATACTAGCGGTCCCGGCAAACTTCGTTTCGCCTTAGATAATTTTTCCCGCTTTTCTGTTGAAATTTTTCAAATTTTACCTTAATTTTTTAATGTCAAATTGGAAGAATGTAGCATTCTATTGGAGAAAGATTTTTTTAAATCGGCCCAGTACTTTTTGAGCCTATTCATTACAAACATACAAAAATAGGTACAAATCTTTCCTCTTTATAATATTAGTGTAGACAAGGTAAAATCGAGGCACACCAAACCTGTTGCTAAGCAATTCTAGTAACAAAACCCTTAGCAACAGGTAACGTGTGCCCATGGACTTAATGTTTATTATACACTAGCGACCCGCCCCGGCTTCGCACGGATGTAATGTAAATACTTAGAAATATTGGCTTTTCTATTCTTTATTGCAAATAAAAACCTTCCTTTTGAATCACTCTATCGTTGCGTAGTTTTAAAGATTTAAGCGTACAAAGGGATATAGGGACAGAAAGAGCGACTTTGTTTTTTACTATGTAGTGAAAGACCATGCGTGTGTCTAGTAGCTGGGTTGCCAGATCTGTCGCCAACAGGATGCTTTTGATAAATTATTTTTTACGAAATTTCTCATTTTGAAATCTATAAAGTGACACTTGTCGGTGCATTTTTTTTAATGTTGCCAACTACAAAGCAGAGTTTTGTGTTGCGAATGATTTTACCGATTAAATTTAATAATCGTGTTTTCAATGTTCACTTATGCCCGATTCCAATATTTGAAAAACGATCCGTTCTAGTTACGGCCAGTCATTAATTATATAGGTAAGCTAAAAACGGCAGACGGACGACTGATGACAGCTGGTATGGAAAGTAAATTATTTAATTAGTAAAAAGTTGCCTGTGAAATTAATTATCTTATACGCTAGTGCAGTATGGAATCCTTCATATGCAATTCACTCCCAAAGGATAGAGAGAATCCAACGTTCTTTTACACGATCACTTGCTTACCGGTCCTCGGGAATAAGTCATAGATCTCCTTACCACTCCAGGTTGATCTTTTCAGAATGAAGACTTTGTATCATCGACGAACTGTTTTGGACTTAACGTTCTTGCACGGACTCAATCATAACAAAATAAAATGTCCTAATCTCGTGGAACGTGTCAAAGTGTCAGTACCTTTTAATATTCCCCGCAAGCCGATTGTCAGAACTTTTCATACTCAAAGATGCAAAACGAATCTCGGTCACCACTCACCATTACACAGATGCTTCTGTAAATATAGTTTACTCCGCAAAAAATACCCTGAACTTGACATTTTCCACCTTTCAAAAAATAAATTCTTATCCACATTGCACAATATGTCATCTGACTAATTTTGTTATATTTCTTCTAAATTAAATTTATCTAATTCTGTGTTGCTCCTATTTTGAATGCTGTGTACTCCTCTTATTGGAGCATATACTAGAACTTACCTCTGTATCACATACCCCTAAAATGCTATGTATATGTTCTGTTGGTGTACCTATTAAATAAATAAAATTATAATAATCTTATAATAATAAAAAAGACAAATCAACCCTTAGTACTTGCAGAGAGTTTGTTTAGGTAACAGTAGTAATGTGCACAAGTATGGATTACAAAGAAAAATAACAACAATAAACCAAAAATCATGAAAACAGTCACGAGCACTAATATGTTTACAGACTCATTCAAAAGCGAACCTTATGTTAACGTTATAGGAGCTCAATCGCTTACATTACATTGCTAATGACTGTACATTCATCTAATCTAACAGGTTTTAATGAACAGTTGAAAAAATAACGTGCAAATTCCATTTCGTTAGTTCAAAGTGTTCATAGACTTCACCAAGTGTCAAAAAAATAAAAATGGCGGACATATTCAGACTTAAGATGAAAAAAAACGACAAGAGCAGCACAAGTGTATACTCTATGGTTTCCTCCAGTGACCTGACTCCTGGCAGCTTGGAGATATGGGTGGACCTACCAGATGAGATCAAGTACGATCCGTCATTGGCGCCGTTCAAGAGATTGTACGAACAGCATCATGGTAAGTTATATTCTGTAGCGTACCGTGGACCTTTCCTATCCGGGAATGTACCATTATCCCCCACCATTTTTTTTATAGTGCACGTTAATGTTGACCTCATCCTACCAGCCTGATGTTGAGGGGTAATGAGGTCCTAACTTAAAGGCAACAAGTTCAGCATAATAAATCTGTTACTGGAGTCGTTGCTCTTACCTTGAAGGCTTGACCCCTGCTACTAATGTAGCACCCCCCAGGAGCTCTGGAAACATTAGTCACACGCAGGAACACAACAACACCGAAGTGATTGTTATTTGGCTGCGGTCTTCTGTAAGGTGGAGCTATTCCATCAGTCGGGCTGCTCCAGTTCAAGCAATAAATAGCTATGACCTACCTCTCTTCTTTTTGTTTCTTTGTTTGAAAGATAAATCAGTCGGTTAATTTTGACACAATCCCATGAATATCAAATAGAAGAGATAGGAGAAAGATTTGGTTAGCTTCCCACACCGCTAGCGGAGATGAAATTTTTCTGTTTCATTGAAATATTTCAAGAATTTTCAAACGTAGCCCGGGTATGTGAGGTCATTGTTGTTAAGAAGACTTGATGTTAATGAAGACTTTGGCCCTGTAGTGGGACTTTAATTTCAGAATACTTTAAGAGACTTTTCATACTGTTCAGGTAAACTGGAAATACCGGAAGAAGACGAGGAAGGCGACCAAACAATATTTGGCAAGAACAATGCTATAATACCAACGGTGGGGGAACAAGTCCAGAACAACGAGAATGGACTCAAGAAAGCCAATAACAATGCTGGAAGTAGGTAAGGTAACTTGTTCGTTATATGATTGGTAGTTATTTTCCGTGACTTCGTTCATGTTATTTCGGGGTAAATGTACTAAAATGTTTTGCTACCAAATTTCATGTTAATCCATTTAAAGAGTAGATAACAAACAAATTCAAAAAGTGATGAACATCCGAGGTTTTTATAGGATCAAATTTTTTACAAGACCAATTATGTGGCACATACTATTCAAATTCCCCAAACCCTATTGTCAATTTCCCTGGGCTTTTCGCCAATCATCATGAAGTGTTTTTTTTTGGAGAACATAAACGAAAAATATGAATTATTCGCAATTTCCTCATTTTCTCTACTTAAATGCTCTATTCATAAAATCCTCATTAAATTACCTGCATTTTAGGGAATTTCCCAGTAATTGGCAGCCCTAATGAACTGTATCAAGTGGATATCCTAGATGCTCCTGCTCATGGGGATTGTGGATAAATTTGTGGTGACTCCAGACCTTAGATCCGTACCTTTGCCATATCTGTATAATTTAAAGAACGTTTTAAACCGACTGCGACAGCGAACTGTTTTTTTTGTAGCGCCGATAACTTAGGCATTTATGACCGACGACCTCGGTGGCGCAGTGGCTAAGGTAGGCGCCCAAAGCGCGTAAGGACCCGGGTTCGATTCCCGGTTAGGTCAATTTGGAAAACGAACTTTTCTAAATTGACTTGGATTGACGCTTGGGTTGACGCCCCCTGTTGGTATCCGTCGTCTGGTACTCATAGCACAAGGGAAATCCTTAGTTTGAGACCATGTGATTGGTGTGATTGTCTGGCGCATTTATTTATGAACCAATTTTGTTACTTATTTTTATGGAAAGCATATACTTTGATGAAGACTCCTGGTGTCCGTCATCTGATGATGACATCCCAGAGAAATAAAGGGGAAGTCGGTTGTTTTATGATAACTATGATTATTTATTCTCAGGTTATTGGACCCACTGACTGGACTAGATGGGAAAGAGGAGAAAGCTGATAAATTAAATCGAGTAAGTAGCAATAAGTGAAATATATAAACCAACTAGTGATATCAAATGATTTATGTCCGCAAGAAGATTTACAATACGATCGACCACAAGAGCCGGCAAACGATGCCATCGCTTCACCGTGGAAAATATTCCATCGCGAACCAAAAAGTTTGGTAACTCATATCTTTGCGGCACCGTTAAGAAGTGGAAATCGTTGCCGGCTCATGTGTTTCCTCCTTCCTGTGACATGGATTCCTTCAAAAAGTACGTGAAGAAACATCTTGCGGGCAAGTATGGCGATGCTAACGGATAGGATATTACGGTTAAATCCGTTGTCATCGCGATGTGGATTCCTGTTTTGCTTACCATCAGGCTGGGATGAGCCAATATACTGCGCTATTATAAAAAAAATATTCTTTCGTCTCGACGTTGTCTTCTTGAGAAGAAGCGGCGCAACAAACTCGACAGATACTGTCTCTTAAAAAAGTTACATATGACACCAAAGTATGCTAGTTAATATTAAGGAATAAATAGGTGCAGATGGACATATTTTTATCATGAAAAAAGTCTTGTATGGCATAATAGGCCCATCCTATAATATGTAAATCATCGCAGTGCGGATAATTTATCTAGATAACGAAGAATTTATTTTAGAGGACCTCCAAATCCACGCGAGCTGAACTTTGGCCATACGCGCCATCTCTGAGGTACCGGGTTCGATTCCCGGTCGAGTCAATATGAGAAACGAAATTTCCTTTTTTGACTCTGTTCTGGTTGTTGTCCGTAGTTGATTCTGTTTCTGTAACACAAGTGCTTTAGCTATTCCCACAGAATCAGAGCAATGTATGTGTTGGCCAATATTTATTTATTCGTACCTTAAAAATTATTTGTGAACGGTGTCAATGTCCTAACTCGTATTTGTCTTCATCAGATGCAGTTCTTCGGTCGCGCCTTCAAGCTCTCTGCTCTGGTGGGCTGCTGGATCCTTCTGACTGTCTCCCTCATTATGAACCGGGAGAAGACTGATGTAGTACTCCACACCGCTGTGCAACAAAATGAAGTTAAAGGTGGGTAGGAAACTTCTGACAAACAGACAGAGTCGCATTTATAATAATTATTAGTATGATTACCTCATATCTATCTATAAAATGCGGTAAAATTTAGCGCGACGTCACTTCTTCGCACATTTTTACAAATTAGTGACGTGAACACACGTCTCTACTGAACTTTGAGCTTCTCTTATCATTGTTTTTTTATCGGGTTAGCATCCCTGTTGTTTCAGAAAAAGGAATATATCCAAATTCGATAAGTTAATTGATGGCTGTTTCCTTTCAGAGTATGAACTTCGTCATTCAACCATGGGGAGGGTGTTAGCGGCCATCACACTCACCGGACCCTTCAGCCAGACAGTTAGAAATGATTCTGATAACTTCCTCCATCTGTGGCTGCATAGAGAGTCAGCTCTCTCGGGTTTTGAGCAGGTATGCCTAAGATTATTATAGCTTGTCGAAGTTCTAACTTCTTTACCTCGGCAAAATGTACACTTTTTTTATATTGCACTTCAAGATTGAGCTCATCCCACGTGATGTTAAGTGTTAATGAGGTCCTATCTTTAGGACGACAAGTATAGTATGATAAAGCGGACTTTTCACTTTTACCTTAAAGGCTTTCAAGGCTTGCATGATTAATAGATAGCCCTTATTATAAAGTCCATTTTTACGATATTTGTACCTTACTAGCTTTTGCCCGCAACATCGTCCGCGTGGCGTGTTATAAAAGAGAGATCTTTGATATGCATGTCAAATTTCAAGCATCTAACTTATTCTTTTATATTTTCTATAACATCTGTATTACCTACTCATATTATGCGAATAAATAATTTGTATTTGTAACTTATGCAGTTTAGATTTTTTCATACAACATTTTGTTCCCGTTAACTCTCGTTCCCGTAAGAATTTTTTTTAAATACAGCCAAAACTAAACTTTATATTTACTAAGGTATGCATGCATGCTAAATTGAAAACATCTATCTTATGCGGTTTAGATTTTTTCATACAAAAGTTTTTTCCCACTAACTCCCGTTCCCTGGGAATTTTGCAATACCCTGTTGTAACTAAGCTTTAAGTTTACTAAGGTACCTGCATGACAAATTTCAAGTGTCTAACTTAAGCGGTTTAGATTTTTTCATAGAAAGGCTTTTCCCGCGAACTCCAGTTCCCGAAGGAATTTCGAGAATTCCTTTCTTAGTGCACCTCAACAGTACCTAAGCTACGTCCCTATCAAATTTCAAGTGCCTACGTTTAGCCGTTTAGGCTGTGCGTTGATATATTAGTCAGTCAGTCAGTTTCTCCTTTTATATATTTAGATAATTATTTGCGAATGGTATCTCTACTAAGACATCATGAAGAACAACAAAAATATGAGGAAATTACATGCCTCCATCAACATGCAATTATGATTTGTGATGATGAAACGCATCGACATTTATTGCTTATAAAACAATAGCAAAGCAATGAGCGCAGTTATGACACATTTGTTCGGAGATTAATTGCAACAATTGTTTGTGAACTGCATAAACGTTTGTGCATTAAATGCAATGTGTTCGTAGGATATCTTTATAGCTTAGCATCGTAATATATGACATTATGAAGCTACAAATGAGTAGTCTTCTTTTAGATTGCTATCGTTTTTATGGTTTGTCATTAAAAAATCCTTAAACATATATATGTATATATACAGTTAGCATTATACGTTTGTTTAAATCTCAGTATCTTGGCCGATTAAACCTCCCCGTAACTAAGGAAGTCAGTCAGACAAATAAATTAATGTATTAGGAGATTAAAAACTCAAGCAATTAAAAAAAAACCTTTGAATAACATTATGGAATATTCTGTGCATGATGTTCAATAAGTTAAACATACGTGGCAAGAACGGAAACGAACCTATGTCTCAAAGAACCTAGGTTCGATTCCGTTACCCATATATGCTAAAGTACTGGACCGTCGAGACGTTCCTACACTTTAGGTATAGTCATGATTCTACTACTGATAAAATTACATCTGTCTTGGAGAAGTGTCAAAAATAGTTCAGCTTGTGAAGAAAACTATTGAGTTTCTTGCTTTTATCTTTTCAGTGGTAGTAATTTCTGAATCTTTAGTAAAACCATCAATCTTTGATAAATTATAAAGATAAAGAGTTTGTTTGAATGCGCTGATCTCAGGAACTACTTCTGTGAATTGAACAATTTTTTTGTGTTAGATAGTCCATTTATCGAGAAAGGCTATAAGCTATGTAACTTTACGCTGCGGCCAATAGGAGCGAAGAATCAGTGGACCATGTGGAATAAACGGGGGTAGTAAGCGTTAGAAGCTGCGGATGCTAGAATATACAAAAGCGTAACAAGATTTTTATCAAAAAGACTTTTTTTAAATGTGTAATCGTCTTTTCCAGAACTCCTCAATATGGACAGTCCACCTAGGACCAGAAGATGAACTGGACTTCTCCCCCAGCACATCGGAATCCAGGACTTTAGAACTGGACCAGAATAGTTATAAGTCTGGAATACTCAGCGAATCGAATAGTACAAATTACCACTTACTTTTGAGGGACCAAATAGAAAATAATGGTGAGTTTCATGGGACAAAGATTTCAACCGGTTTTCGATCTTCAATCATGGTCAAGCACGCTGGTTGTAACGCGTCATGTACCATTATGACTTCACGAGCTTTTGAGGAGACACTTCCTTCCGCTTTATGCGATCCTAGTACCTCGACGCTGTAAGTATGGCTTCTGACATTCGATAGCTAATAAAAAGAGGAGCATTATGGCTGCACTTGCTTCATAGAAAAGACTTGAATTGAGAAGCTGCTGAGGTAGACCTCCAAGCACTTCATACCGTCCTAGTATCTTGGTTCCAAGTTTGGTTTTTATCTTGTGAACTTATAACCCGAACAAAGTTATCGGCGATACTGGCTACGTAGGTAGGTAGGTAAGGCGTTCATTGAGTAGTCGCTGTGCCGGGATCTCCTGCCTATTCTTGCGCTCCTAGTATCTTGACGCCTTGTAAGTAAGGCGGATAACATAAAGGACGTGCCTTCTGACCTTCGCAAATTAATAGTTGGTATGGTGGCGTCCGTGGGCGCAATACCTTCTTAGAAACTACTTTTATTGAGAAGCTTCTAAGGTAGACCTCCTAGCAATTCATACCGTCCTAGTTTCTTAGTTCCAAATCTGTTTTTATGACGAAATCATGTGTAATGTAATGTAATTGAATTATATGTATGTGATGTGAATTAACGTAATTCAATTAAATCTAATTATAGCAAATGCAACCAAATCCGAATGTCAAATGTAATTGAATGTAATCAAATTGTGTATAATGTAATGTAATTGAATTATATGTTTGTTGAATTTTATATATGTGATGAAATTTTAATAATGAATTTAACCGTCTGTAATTTAATGGAGTTTAATTGTACGTAAATGTGTGTAAAAGAGCAGATATAATAGCATAGATGGGTACATGCAAAAGTATAGAAATAAGTAATCAATAGCATGAATGTTCAAAAAATGTAATAAAATATACAGAGCCGCATAGCATATAAGAATAGATTGTAAGAAATATAATGTAATAGCATTAGTAACTACAAGGGAAAAAAAAAAAAATGGAACACACCAAAAGAACAATATATACACAGAAAAAGACACCTGACATTTAAATTAGTCGGGGAAATTATTTAAAAAAAAAAAAAAAACCTTCGCAAACCAATAGTTTATTGAGAAGTTGTTGACGTAGACCTCTTACCGCTTCATACCGTCCTAGTACATATCTCGGTGCGCCAAATCTGGTTATTATGATGAATTCGTAGGTAGCTAAGGCGTTTTTTAAGTAGCCGCTGTGCCAGGATCTCAGAATAGGAGATCTCGGAACATAAGTTATTAACTAAGGCGATTAGCTTAAAGGAACTGCCTTCTGACCTTCGCAAGCCATAGTTTAGTACAGCACTGTGGCTGCACTCGCTTCATAGGCTCTTATTGAGAAGCTGCTGAAGATCGGTAGACCTCCTACCGCTTCATACCGTCCTAGTACTTCAGTGTGGCTAGTCTGGTTATTATAATGAAGAGACTGCCCTGTTTATATAACTTACACTAGCTTTATAAGTAGGGTACATTTTAATGTACCCTACTTATAAAGCTAGTAGCTAGATAGTCACGGCTTAGAAGCTTACTTCTAAGCCGTGACCATCTAGCACCACCTATGCGGACCTAATACCTCGATGCACCAAGCCTGGTGGTTACCATGAAGAAACTGCTTTCTGATCTTCGAAACCTAAGTGAAAACTGGCACTTACGGGTCTCGAACCCCCTCACGTATCGCGCTTGCTACTCTTCCAACTGATCTAACCGCAAGTTATCGTAGGCGATGATTTTTTTCTGTTGTATTAACCCGTTAGCCTCCGGTAAATGCCCTCTGCTAAATATTTTTAGAACTACATACTTATTGGTTCGAAGGTCGCGGGTTCGCCCCGCCACTGCAAATGTCTGTTTCTTTAAAATACTTTTTTTTTGTCCCAATTTCAGATACAAAAGTAACACTTCGTATGTCGTCTACAACAAATTGTACGATACCTCTTACAGTCAGCTACCAGATGGACCCTTTGGATGAGAGAGACGGCATCATCTACTCCACCGTTCTACTTGCTTCTCTGTATCTTCTCATCATCTTTGAGGTAAGTTCTTTCTTGTCAAAAGTAACATTACTTGACTGATTGATTACGAAACCTCAGACCTCCGTAGCTGATAGGCGGGCCGGACTTTGGGGATACACCAGCTCTGAGGTTGAGGGTTCGATTCCCGGTCAGATCAATGTGGAAAACGTACTTTTCTATACTATTTTGGATCTGTGTGTTGTGGTACCGTTGTTTCTGTAACAAAAGTGCTTTAGATGTTACCACTGAATCAACACTATGATGTTGTCCAATTTTGATTTACTTATTTATTATTAAAGAGGAATATTTTATTCAAACATTTCAAAGTATTTTTTCTTGTTCCGTGCAGACTGGAATTAACTTTTTTTTTGTTAACCTTTTCTTGAATAAAACTGAAATAGATACATACATACATATATTTCGGCGATTCATTTTTAATCTGTTTATTAGTGAGTTCAATTTACAAATACGCGCCCAATTACTTCTGATTGTGGGCCCCCGCGGTGCGTGAGGGGTGGGCGGTTGCAAAACCTAAGTTACCCCATGACGTTCTGTCATTGCTAATTAATATTATTATGTGATAAAGAGGATGGGTGGTCGCGTCTTCGTGGATTTAACTATCTTAAACCGAATATAAAATCTAACTTTTTTCCATAATGAAACACTTGGCTACTCTCATACATCTCGCTCAGAAGTACCAGAAACACATAACACTGGTGGAGCCTAGTAGTAGATACCTGGTGCTGTATACGTTCACAAACATTATCCTGTGTCTAGTAACAAGTAAACAAAAAAACATAGAAGCATTTCTAACGCTTGAAAATGGCACCACGAAAAGTAAGGCACTATGGGCGTAGCTTAAAAAAGTGAGCTAGCACCGGTGTGTCGAATGAACTATCTATCAATAGATTAGGTCTTTGCTTCTCCAAAAGTCACAGAACACCTTGTCTTGTTTCCAGATAGTAAATCGTACGATTGCAGCCCTCCTATCATCGTCTCTCGGGATAGCAGTCCTAGCCATCAGCGGAGCCAGGCCCTCCCTCCCTGAGCTGGTCTCCTGGCTGGACGTGGAGACCCTGTTGTTGCTGTTCAGCATGATGCTTCTAGTAGCCATCTTGGCTGAGACGGGCCTGTTTGACTATCTAGCTGTAGTTGCTTTTGAGGTAAGTGATATTCGTATCGATTCGTATCGATTATTCACTATCGATAAACTTCGATAATTAACGTCGTATCAGGAGTATCGGCAGTCTATCGATAGTATCGATACTGTTAGACAAGCACTATAAAATTATGAAAATCGATTAAAATGCCAAGGTGTCTTCGATCCCGTGGTTTTTAAACATTTCTGCAACGAATGTACCACGGGCCGATAAGTATGTAGTTCTAAACGTATTCGGCAGAGGGCACTTACCGGAGCTAGGGTTGCCAGGTCCGATTTGTTTTAAATCGGGGCAGAAGGTAAAACAAATCGGGATTTAGGGTTGTAGATCGGGACAAACAAAAAAACAACGTTTTCAAATAAAACTTTTATTTATTGCGTTTCGCAACTAACATTATAAGTAGGCCTATGTCAGAATTTAATCCTACATAATAGTCAGACTTGTTGGACTAGTAAAAATTTAAAAATAGTTAAGTATTACAGTAAAGTAGTTTAAGTATTAGGTAATTATTGAATTTCAATCATTTATTTTTTATTAAAATTATATTTTTCGTTAGATTTTGCTGCCTTTAAGATCGCCTTGTTTTTTAAAACATAGTTATAGAATTCACTACAAGCCATATTAAAGTTGGTTTTAATTTGAATCTCGGCTTTGACATGCTCAAGTGTTAAACGGTTACGCGTATCAGACCAAATTATATTAGCTTGGGAAAACACCCTTTCTGTTGCCGCGTTTGATACCGGTATTGAAGCCATAAAAGAAAATAACTTTTGAAGATTTGTAATGTCTTGATTGTCTTTAAAAATGTTGTGCCACTTTTGTAACGCCGTCAAGTCTTTGTTTGCCACTGCTGCCTTCACTACTTCTTTCACGTTACACACTTCTTCGTAAAGTTGATCCATGTCGAAGAACGAATTAATTTTACAGTTTTCAATAATTTTGACCATTGACGCGTAAGAGAATGAGTCGTCCTGGAGAGAAAATGGTTTAAATAAGTCCAATTTGCTATCCTTGAGTTCATATTTAGTTTCTATGTAATCTAGAACATTTTTGTACCACGTACAACACTCGTTTTTTATTTTAGTAACTTTATCAGCCGGCAACTTTTTAAATAAGTTACTGCAAGTGAATCCTACAAATTCATCTTCGATTCGCTGCCTCAATTTTTTACCCAGTTCAACCATTATTTCGTGGCCTTCGAAACACAGCAATGTTTCATTTTCTAGGCGTAATACTGCATCCTGTAGGACTTTCAGTGCATTTTGGTAAAATGTCAGATAAGGTTCTGTTTCGTCAGAATTAAAGAATTGCCACAGCGCAGTTGGACATTCGTCTTCTTCCAATGATATAAAATAATCTTTCAGTATATGGAAAGATTTGGTAGCACGTTCCACAGCAGGAAGAAGTGACAACCATCTTGTTTTAATATGCCGCAAGACGGGAGCAAATTCAGCTTCGCGCATCTCATAGAAGTCTTTTAAAGCGGCAACTCGTTTTGCATAGTACGAAAAATGGTTATGCAGCTTCAAGATGAAATTCTCTAAATCAAACTTACCCAGGCTATACTTTACACTGTTGTGCAAGATGTGTGCAGGACAACCAACTGATAAAATGTTGTCATTATCGTGATGCAATAACTGAAAAACTGAATTACGACACCCAAAATTCACATTTGCATTATCTGCACAGTAGCTGGTAAGGTGTTTAGTGCCAATATTGTGCTCTTTCAGTCGTATCACTAAATTCTTATAAATGGCTGATGCAGTTTCATTTGCGTCTTCATAAAAGTCAAGTACACACGTTTTTAAATTTGTATTTGGGCTGTAAAACCTTACCATCAGCGGAAACATTTTTGTGGCACCATGATTGGAGGCGTCAGTAGCAACACTATAAAATGTATCCTTTTGCAAAGTTTCGACAGCCTCTTGAGTCGATGCTGGACCTAATACGTTATGTGCTATGGCACTGGCCTTAGTTCGTCCAAGTGTCAGTTTTTCAGCAATTTTTGAATCACCATACAAAGTATGATCGAGTTTTGCATCACATTCGAGTGAATTGAATGACAAGCAATGCTTGACCGAATGGTACGCCTTTGTGACTTCAGCGGCTATCACTTTTTCTTCTTGAGTGCTCATTCGTTCAGTTTTTAAAAATATTTTCAGCGATGTAGATAGACTAGCACTTCTTTCTCTTTTTTGGTGTTCATTACATTTTCGATGTTTTTCTATATCATTCTTGCCACCATGAGATATGCTAAACTCTTTTTGACACAATGTGCAAAGTGCTGTTAACTTATTATTTGGAACGGATTTGATAAACGAGTAACTTTTCATCCAAACATCGAGAAAATAACACATTCTTCTTTGTTTCTTCTTTTTCGGAGTCGAAGTCGAAGCATCAGTTTTTACTTCGGATTCGGAAACAGTTTCTGGATCACTCATTTTAAAAGAAATCTGAAAATAAAATAATTCCAATAGCATCGACCAGTTCGACCATCACCACCAAGACATAAACACACACATGCGTAAATAAATACATACACACAAACAGATATACGCTGGATTATGTTAATCAAGCATGAAATCAATAAATAGGTACAATTTCGTTAAAAAACATTAAAAGCATTTATTTAGCACTCCCCGCACTTTGCACAAACCCCCAAGTCAAAAATGTTCTATCTTATTTATCAATAAAGGTGAGACCGCACTGGGCGACGCGACGCGGCGCCGGCGTGGCCAAATATTATAGTAAGTATGTAATTGAATGGTCGCGCAGTGTTGCGGCGCATTTCCGCTGCCGCGTCGCGTCGTCGCCCAATGCGGACTGCGGTCGCAGTTTATACCAAAAAAAACCAACTGCCTAACATAACCTAAAATTCCCGGACGCGAAATATAATCTTAGAAATAACTAAATATGCGAATGTTGTTACAGGTATTTGCGTAAATATTTAAATAATGTGAAAATTAAATAATGGGAATGTTTACCTGCAAATAATCTTCTAAATTAATATTTTTTCTGATGATGCAAAACACGTTTGAACCGCAACAATGTGAACGAACCAAGACCGATTGATTGAGTGAACACACCAGCGCCCTTTACAAACGTCACTCACGTTCATTCTTATCTTTTTTTTTAAGTTTTACGGCTCTGGACTTTGTCCATTCAAGCCTTTCATTAGTCCATTCTTATCCTTGTGGCATTAGTGATGGGATGCGTGCTTTTTTAAACGCATTGTCGCTCTCGATAAAGTGATGTGATTCGTAATTCCTCATTATTCTAATAATAATGAGTTTTTAATAAATTTATTGATTTATCGGGACATTTAGCGTCCCGATCAGGTGCAAATCGGGACGCGTCCTGAGACCCTGAAAATCGGGACGTCCCGCGCAAATCGGGACACCTGGCAACACTAACCGGAGCCTAACGGTACATACAGCAGAAAAATTTCATAGCCTACGATAACTTGCGGTTAGTTCAGTTGAAAAAGCTGCACGCGCGATACGTGAAGGTCGTGGGTTCGATTCCCGCACCGCTAGGGGAAATATTTTCTGTTTTTTTTTTAAATATTAAATACTATCGATAGAAATGAAAGTATGTATTACTCGTTTATAAATCGGTCGCTCACCTCTCGCCTACAGAGGTCACCAATTATAACTTGTCCTCATTTTCCATTTACAGGTCACTGGAGGTCAGACTTGGCCACTGATCAACTGTTTGTGTTTCTTCACCGCATTCTTCTCCACATTCCTCGATAATGTGACCACTGTTCTTCTCATGACGCCTGTCACTATAAGGTATCTTCCTCTGTTGCGTTGATTAACAATAAACATTTGAAATGAGTTAATGGGTCATAGCGTGACAACATTTTTTACTTTTTTTTAAGATACGGGTAACTGAAATTCGAGATTCCAATAGGTTATCTTGAAATTAGCCAAAAGACACATACAGGTAGACAAAATGATTATTTTTACAATTTTACACTAAAATAACATAAAAATGTTAAAATAATAATCAAATCATTTATTCGTGTTGGTTATAAGTAACACTTATGCATCGTCAAAATGAATACAAACCAAAATTGAAGCTACAGCCGGTTCGGAACATAATCCTACAGAGAAGAATCCGGCATGAAACTCAGTAGTAATCCTAATCTTTATAATACTTAGGACTAGATAACTATTTAATATGTAACGCATACATATCTACACTAATGTTTAAAAGAGGAAAGATTTGTAACTATTTTTGTATGTTTGTAATGAATAGGCTCAAAAAGTATAGGGCAGATTTAAAAAATTCTTTCACCAATAGAATGCTACATTCTTCCAATATTGACATAGGCTACAAAATTAGGGATCCTTGGTAAAATTTGAAAAAAATCAACAGAGAAGCGGGAAAAATTATCTAAGGCGAAAAAAAGTTCGCCGGGACCGCTAGTTCATTACTTATATAGTTGTAAAAAAGCGGTTATTTCAATATTATTACAAACAGAAACTCAACCTCCTAACAAGTATTATATATGCGAAAGTAATTCTGTCTGTCTGTCCGACTTTCACGCCTAATCCACAGAACCGATTTTGATGAAATTTGGTATGGGTATAATACGTTGAACCTATAAACTTTTTGTTTTGAACATGAGGAGTTATACCGCCCTGAAATTTTATATGGCAAAATGTATGATGATTATGCTGACTGCATGATTATATTAAATGTGTCCGATGATGATGATTAATGTCTTCCAGGCTATGTGAAGTGATGCAGCTCAATCCGGTCCCAGTTCTCATGTCCATGGTCATCTTCAGCAATGTGGGGGGAGCAGCGACCCCCGTCGGGGACCCCCCAAACGTCATCATAGCGAGCCATCCGTCTATGTTGAATGAGGTGAGGTTATAATCTGCTTGAAACCTAAGCAGAGAAGATATGTCGCAACTTCTTTAAACCTAATAAAGGTAGAGTTTTTTTGGTATTTTGTTTTAATGCGCTTGTGCTGACCTAGGACTATACCTACGAGTCGACACAAATATAGCGTCAGCAGAATTGTCGTAGTAAACAACGCTCCATACGTAATGCACGATTAGCCAATCAATAACATCGATCCTACATCGCGATGTCAAAGTTTTCGTCGCCACTAACTATATATACAACAAACCAAGATTGGTAGTCGGGCCTTGGTCTCCGAGCAGATAACACCTAAATATTAGAAACAGAAAAATGTTATCTCCCCTTGCGGTGCGGGAATCGAACCCACGACCTTCACGTATCGCGCGTGCTGCTCTTACCAACTGAGCTAACCGCAAGTTATCGTAGGCGATGAAATTTTTCTGCTGTATCAACCGTTAGCGTTTCGGTAAGTGCCCTCTGCCGAATATGTTTAGAACTACATACTTACCGAAAGGCTAACGGTTGATACAGCAGAAAAATTTCATCGCCTACGATAACTTGCGGTTAGCTCAGTTGGTAAGAGCAGCATGCGCGATACGTGAAGGTCGTGGGTTTGATTCCCGCACCGCAAGGGGAGATAAACATTTTCTGTTTCTAATATTTAAAGTTCGCTAGTACGGCGTTTAGTACTATAAAGATAACACCTAGCTCGCCGGAAGTACTTCCACTTTTAGTAAAGAACATACTGGTTTGAATTGATATAATATTTTTATGTTGGATAGCCCATTTATCTAGGAAAGCTTTTGGTAAATACGTGTCCATTATTTATTAAATACCTATTCAACAAACTCAATATAATATGTTAACAACTTACTTCAAACAGATATATGCTACTTTTTGTTTTAAAAATAAGGGGGGGGGGGGGGGGGTGAGAGTAAAACCACCCTTGAAAGTTTATATGAAGAAATGATTTATTTTTTAATTTAGAGATATGAAATTTGCCACAAATATAACTCGAAACTTGAATTAAAATATGGACTGCTTTTAGTTTCGAATATAAGGGGAGTTATGGTAAAAGCCGACCATGAAATTATGTAGTCCACGCGAACGAAGTCGAAGGCACGGCTACTTCTTTAAAAACGATAAACTTCGTTAGTTCTTTTCGTTTTAGTAGAAGACCTATACATCAGACATTAATTTACTTCTCATTTTATTTTCAGGGCATTAACTTCACGATGTTCACACTACATATGGGAGTGGGCATTTTGCTGGTATGCGTCCAGACATACTTTCAACTGCGATTCATGTTTAGAGACATGAGCAAGCTCAGGCATAGTGTCCCTAGGGACATACTCGGTGAGTTGATGTAGTATAGAATTGAGCCATTTATCAATATTTTATATAGGGGTATAAAATGTTACTAAATGTTTAACAAAAAACCGGCCAAAAGCGTGTCGGGCCACGCTCAGTGTAGGGTTCCGTAGTTTTCAGTGCATCACAATACTTAAGTATCCTTAAATTACAACTTTAGTTAAAAAATTTTTTTTTCAAAAATTTCAAAAACAATTAAACCAGAATCTGGTTCAAAATAATTTTCCTAGAAAGCATTTATGCAGTTCTATATTCTAGATTTTTTTCATACTTTTTGAACTTATGGTTCAAAAGTTAGAGGAGGGGGGACGACGACACAATTATATTTTCTTTTAGAGCGATTATTTCCATTTTTAGATACCTATCCAACGATATATCACATGTTGGGATTGAAATAAAACACTCCCCAATTTATGTGTAGGGGGGGGGGGGGGTACCCTAAAAAAAACATTTATTTTTAATTTTTGCACTTTGTTGACGTGAATAAATACATATTTGTACCAAATTTCAGCTTTCTAGTGCAAACGGTTGCTGAGATTATCCTCGGACGGACAGACAGACTGACAGACATGGCGAAACTATAAGGGTTCCTAGTTGACTACGGAACCCTTAAAAGGGGGTGGGGTATATAAAGTTACTAAATGTTAAACAAAAAAAGGGGAAGATGTAAGTATAAAAAGTTGCTAAAACTAAAAACATCTCCCTTTTTTTTAAAACACCACCCCTCTTTTATTTTATAAATAAACAAAATGGTGGCTTTAGGTTGTATATCATTACTCTGTGACTGGCTAAAAGGTTGCAAAAACTGGGTTTGTGGCGCGTACGAAGCTCGCTAGTAAAGAAATATTTGACTTTGGTTCTGGCCACAAATAACCAAAGATTTTGTATTTTTTCTAGAACTCCGTCAAGAAATAGCGGTCTGGAGACGTGCTGCTGCTTCCCTCTCTTCTTACTCCAAGGACGAGGATCTGGTCAGGAGAGCACTTGAAAAAAAGGTAAGTATCTACTCCACTATTGCCGACCGGGCTCACCGAATCTGTTTCGATGGATGCTGTGCTTGACCGAACATTTCGCCGAATCATAGAACTTTGTATGGTTGAAACCAGTGGCGTGCGTTCCATAAAGACAGAAAGACACTGCCTACCCTAGGTCTGATAAATAGATCCAATATTATTTTATCAATAAACAAAATAACATAAAAACTTAAATCATAAATTAGCTCCACCTATCGATTGCCGATGGTTTCATTAAGGTAAGATCGACATGTAATTTGATAATTTAGCATCACCGATTCGCGCTGCACTAGCGCCGCCTCGCCCTTGCGTGCCCTTTAGCCACGGCAAAGACACAAACTATTAATCTCTAAAATTTTGTATGTGTGGTCTCGTGGTAAGTGGCGGTCATGCGGATTTAATGTGTGTGCGTTCCTGTAGCGACGTGGGCTTTGCTGACACACAATGACAAAAATCACGCACACAACTGCATGAGAAGCCAGTGTCTTTTTGTAGTTATTCTTTTAGGTAACACGAAAAATTACGACTCGTACCGAACATTTCCGAAAGAAAGTTTGTTAAGCAATGCAAATATTTTAGGAAGTAACATTGTTTCATTGAATTTTATACATTTTGATGGCCATAATTTTTTTGTCGTATTATATTTCTCTTTTTTTACTACTAAGTAATTTCAATATTCATATTGTTTGATGTGTGTTAGGTTTGTGACTACGCTATCAGATATTGTCTGTAAAGGTGGTTAGATGGTGTGTGTATTAAGAAAATAAAAAATGATATTCATACCACCATCTTTTCACTGCTTTCATTGAAATTTTGCAAATCACACAATCATTACAAAACATCAAACAAACGCCCCGAAAGGCCACTTCGAATATCCGTAAATTGTATATGTCTATAAAATCAGTCAATCTATGGATATTGATCTAGCATTTGGCAATTACCTACATTATCAATCGACAAGACGACGAACCAAAACCAAAGTGTTTTGGTTTTTTCTGCCTACCCTGTCTTAAAACTGTGTGCATGCCACTGGTTGAAACGACGTTAGGTGTACGCTTCAGATTCGGTAAATGGTGTGTAGGCCTTTAGCGTCGCCCCATTTCTAAGGTCCCGGGTCAGGTGGATATGGAAAAAGAATTTTTCTATATTGCCTCCGGTGTGGTGGGTAGTGTTGTGGTACCGTCGTTGCTTCTGATTTCTGTAACACTATGCTTTAGCTAATTCAGGATCAGAGCAATGTATGTGATGTTGTCCAATATTTATTTATCCCTACTAATATTATAAATGCGAAAGTAACTCTGTCTGTCTGTTACGCTTTCCCGCTTAAACCTCTCTACCGATTTTGATGAAATTTAGTATAGGTACTCGTTAAACCTCAAGAACGGACATAGGCAACTTTTTGTTTGAATATAAGGGGGGATGGGGATAGGAGAGATAGGGGTAAAACCGACCATGAAAGGATGTAGTTCACGCTAACGAAGTCGCGGGCACAGCTAGTTATTTATATATCTATTGACTTCACGGCATCGCTGAAATTTTACAGGCATTTAAAGTTTGCTGTTACATTCCCCCGAACATGAAACAATATGCAAAATCAGTGATAGTCGACATCTCTTTTGCAGGTGAACAGATTGAACTCGGCGCTGCTGAGGAGGGAGGCAGGTGGGGGGAACTCGAAGACTGACCCCATGTTCTGCTCTACCCTTGCGCAGATGAAACAGAAGGTGAGAGAAATAGCTTTTTGACTTTTCCTTGTTTTTTGACGTGACAACGTATAATAACTCGATTATACGGTCTGCATGCACAAAAAAGATGACGTCATTGTCTAATTACGCTCATTGCGTGACTGCGGCACGAATCGGAGAGAGGCTTTATCCTTTTTTTTAGACGTGACAACGTCTAATAACTCGAAACTATGCATGCACGGAAAAATGACGTCATTGTCCCGATATGTTCATTGTCTCGTTCCGCAAGCGAGAGCACGGCACGAACGAAAGAGAGGCATGATCGGCTCGAGCGATCGGCTCAGTTCGATTACTGTAATGTTTGACGATGTCACGTTAAAGTACCGACTGTAAACCGACTTTACAGACAACCATTTTTCGTTAAGAAAGATTACATAAGTAATTTGGGGTTGCATTTACTATGATGATGAGAGGGGAGAGGGGGGGGGGGGGGGTTTGGCAAACATGTTTAGTGAGTTTTCAAATTTTACAATAGAGATAGAAAGAGTCATAGTAGTTCTGATGATTACATTTTTACATATTTATTTATTGCACAATATCTTCATTTATTATATTGCGCTTCAAGATTAATTTCATTCTACCTGATGTAAATCCTAGCTTTAAGGCGACAAATGCAGGATAATATCGACATCGACATATTTCACGAAAAAATGGCGCGTTTTCGCCGCCTGCTTAAAGAACATTCATCTGTACACACGAAATAACAAGTAGTAATGTTATTTTAGCTTGTTTAAACACACATTTATTATTTCTGCTTAACATGATATAATTAGGAGTCTGAATCACAACAGTATTTTTGTTTTATATTTTGGATTCCTATGGTACGAGTTTCTCAATCAACATTTTAATTGTATATGCTATTAGTGGAAACTAATTAGGCTAGTGAGTTAGTTCTTAACATAAATGTATATCTTTTAAGTATTAACTTATGCTGTTTGTTTCCTTAATAAAGAAAATAAAGAAAATAAAAATAAAATAAAAATATGTTACTGGACTTGTCGCCCTTACCTTGAAGGCTTGACCGCTGTTACTAATGTAGCACCCCCCAGGAGCTCTGGAAACCTTACTCACACGCAGGAACACAACACAGAAGTATAAATAAAATAAAAAATAATTGAGGTTCGATAATAAATTCACGTCAATTCCTTTCAACTTTTTGTCCACAGTACCGGATACGGGATAAGCAGTTGCTGATAAAATCAGCTATTTGCGTCTCGTTCGTCGTCGTCGTTTTCTTTCTTCACGCTATACCAGAACTTCGTAAGTTTTTATTTGAATAAAAAATATTAATTATTAAGAGAGGCAGTGCAAAGCGATTTATCGCTCGAACTGGTGCAGCCCGACTGGTGAAATACCTCCACCTTACAGAAGACCGCAGCCAAATAACAATCACTCCGGTGTTGTTGTGTTCCTGCGTGTGAGTAAGGTTTCCAGAGCTCTTGGGGGGTGCTACATTAGAAGCAGGGGTCAAGCCTTCAAGGTAAGGGCGACAAGTCTAGTAACAGTTGTACTATGCTGTACTTGTCGCTCTTAAGCTAGGAACTCATTACCACTTAACATCAGGTGGGATGAGGTCAATCTTGGAGTGCGTTATAAAAAAAAAATTAATAGATATTATAAATTTTAAGACTTTCGCGTTCCATTTTAAACATTTAAAATAATTTAACAGGTCAAAACGCGACACCATTTTTATTTAGTAGTTAATACGAACTACTTACTGCCCGACGTTTCGGTTAGGTTGCACCAACCGTGGTCACGAGCTGACTGGTCTTGCTCGCCTTCGTCTGTTCGGGGGAGCTTGCAAATCTTCATCCACCCGCACATTGCTCGTGACCACGGTTGGTGCAACCTAACCGAAACGTCGGGCAGTAAGTAGTTCGTATTAACTACTAAATAAAAATGGTGTCGCGTTTTGACCCGTTAAATTATTTTAAATGTTTAATAGATATTAGTTTGCTTTTATTAGTAGTCAGACATAACAGAGAGAAGAATTAACTTGCTGAAGTTATTAAAAAATTAAATATCAGACAAAATCAAATACATTAATCAGACCTCAAAGTAGCTCTAGCATGTATTATGAAAACTATTCAAATTCAAATTTCAAATTCAAATAATTTATTTCAGGCCTACTTGGCCCATATATGAGTAACAATTTTACTTAAGAACTAATGTAAACTATAAAATCATATTAAAAAAGATTTAACGAATGGTTAGGGAGAATAAATAAGTAAATCCCTACTTCCCTACTAATATTATAAATGCGAAAGTAACTCTGTCTGTCTGTTACGCTTTCCTGCTTAAACCTCTCAACCGATTTTGATGAAATTTGGTATAGGTATACGTTGAATCTCAAGAACGGACATAGGCTACTTTTTATTAGAAAATAAGGGGGGGATGGGAGTAATACCACCTTTGAAAGTTTATATGGAGAAATGTTTATTTTTGAAGTTAGAGATATGAAATTTGGCACAAATATAGCTCAAAACTTGAATCAAAATATAGACTACTTTTTGTTTCGAATATTAGGGGGAAAAGGGGTAAAACCGACCATGAAAGGATGTAGTCCACGCGAACGAAGTCGCGGGCACAGCTAGTAATCTTATAAATGCTTATGTTTTGATGTACACCTATTTCTCCAGGCTTCTATTCTTTCAGGCAAAAATGACATATATTTGGATGAAATTTAACTGAAATAATAGCTAGTTTATTTATATTTATTTAAACGTTCCGTATTTTGCAGAACGGCTATCTTTAGGATGGACGGCACTCTTGGGCGCCCTCCTCTTACTCCTTCTAGCAGAGAGGGAAGATCTGGAGCCAATCCTGGCGAGGGTGGAGTGGTCCACACTTCTGTTCTTCGCTGCTTTATTTGTTCTAATGGAAGTAAGTACTCTCTCTTAAAAAACATTATTGCCCGGTTCCAATATTAAACGATTCGTAATGCGTCAAAAATGACTAACCGTTTTACTCCAAACGACGGCGAGTCGTTAATACCGTTCCATAATTTCCTTTTTTTTTTTTATATTGCACTTCAAGATGGACCTCATCCCACCTGATACTGGACTTAGGGTTAGGGGGTTTAAGAACTTTATTTTAACTCATAAAGAATATTACAATTCACTTCGTCGCCCTTACCTTGAAGGCTTGACCCCTGCTACTGATGTAGCACCCCCCAGGAGCTCTGGAAACCTTACTCACACGCAGGAACACAACAACACAGAAGTGATTGTTATTTTACTTTCCATACCAGCTGTCATCAGTCGTCTGTCGGCCGTTTTTAGCTTACGCCTCGTATAATTAATTACTATCCGTAACTAGAACGTATCGCATTTCAAATATTGGAACTGAGCATATATCAATCGGAATAAGTAACTGTCAATTTCGGAAAGGAACTTTTTTTAATTTTTGCACACCGACCAATTTATATATTGGTTTGACGACCTCCGTAGCCGAGAGGCGAGCAGGCCTGACTTTGGCGAGCGCCATCTCTGAGGTTCCGGGTTCGATCTCCGGTCAATATGGGAAACGTACTTTTCCATATTGTCTCGGGTCTGGGTGTTGTGGTACCGTCGTCGTTTCTGATTTCTGTAACACAAGTGCTTAACCTATTTACCACAGAATCAGAGCAGTGTATGTGATATTGTCCAATATTTATTTATTGGTATCGATTTCATCTGACCAAGTTTTATTCAATTGCAGGCCTTATCGAAGCTGGGACTGATAGCCTGGATCGGCAAGATGACTGAAGCTGTCATTCTGCAGGTGGACAAGGAGTCACAGCTGGCTGTGGCTATCATGCTCGTTCTTTGGGTGAGTATTTCTTTACTAATTACAAGTTTGACTTCACTGTTAAGCTGATGATTGCCAATAATTAATTACAAGTCTGACTTTACTATTAAGCTGGTGAAAGCCATCCTTGAGGTCACACATCTGCGTGGTTCAAGGCTCAAAACTTGCCTCCACGAGCGATTCGTTGCCTAAGATAATCTTCAGCGCTCCAGCGATTCCAAAGCATCCAGCTGATGTCTATTATTATTTTTTATATATTGCACTTCAAGATTGACCTCATTCCACCTAATGTAAAGTGGTAATGATGTCCTAGCTTAAGGGAGACAAGTACAGCACAATAAAGCTATTACTAGACTTGTCGCCCTTACCTTGAGGGCTTGACCCCTGCTACTTTTACCCCAGGAGCTTTGGAAACCTCACTCACACGCAGGAACACGACAACACAGAAGTGATTGTTATTTGGCTGCGGTCTTCTGTAAGTTGGAGAATTTACAGTCGGTTTGCTCCAGTTCGAGCGATAAATCGCTATGCCCTCTTAAATATGTTATATTTCTAGGTGTCAGGTGTGGCTTCAGCGTTCGTGGACAATATTCCCCTAACAACAATGATGGTGAGAGTCATGGCTACTCTAGCCGACCCCAACGGGCTGGGTCTACCGTTGGCACCTCTGGCCTGGTCCCTTAGCTTCGGGGCCTGCCTTGGAGGTAAGCCGAGTTAACTGTACAATTTCAATTTGATTCCTGCCTGAGTGAACCTGAGTACAGGTTTAATTTGAAAACATTAACAAAATTAAAACGTCATGGTAACCAAATTTTGGTTGACTGGCTAAATAGTTTTCGTCTGTAAAAATAGTGCCGGTTGAAATATGATACTTATGCCATTAAAATAATAAAATACACCAAAAAATATATTTTGTTTGTATTTTGCAAGGAACAGTGCAAAGTATGGAAGATGACCTCCGCAGCCGAAAGGTGTGTGTACGTTAAATCTGACGTCCCGGGTTCGATTCCCGGTTGAGTCAATATAATAAATAAATAAGATAGATAAATAAATGCACCAGACAATGACACCAATCGCCTAGTCTCAAACTAAGGTTTGCCCTTGCATTGTGAGCACCGGACGACGGATACTAACTAACGGGGCGTAATCCCAGCACACCCAGACCCAAGTAAATTTAGAAAAGTTCGTTTTCCAAATTGACCCGACCGGGAATCGAACCCGGGACCGTTCGCGCTTTGGCCGCCTACCTTAGGCACTGCGCCACGGAGGTCGTCACATGGAAAACGAAATTGTCTATACCGGTGTGTGGTTCTTTAAATACAACAACAACAAACAGCCATCATTACTTACTAACCATTAATATTAACCATTTTCCAACATTCCAGTTAAAACCTTAGAAGGATTTTCACGCCTCAGTACTCCGATTCACTCTTGACCGTTTCTTTCCAGGTAACGGCACGCTCATTGGCGCAAGCGCAAACGTCGTCTGCGCAGGAGTCGCTGAACAGCACGGATACAGATTCACCTTCGTTCAGTACTTGAAAATAGGGTTCCCTATCATGATAGGAAACCTGCTGGTCGCCTCCGTGTACCTGCTGCTATGTCACTGCGTGTTCACGTGGCACTGATATTTGGTGACTGTTGTTTTTTGTCACAGGTATTTTTCACTAGTATTTTCGATTGCCGATTCTTGACGGTTTGTTGGATCTTGTTTTTGCAATTTTATTTGGATTTTTTACATTTCTTTGTAAGGGTTTGATCATTTTAGCAGAAAAATTAACGTTTATCAAATGATCACGACATACTAAAATGTATTCAGAGGTGGTGTATGCTGAAAAATGTGAATCCATAGAATAATTTGAAAAAAAAAACACTTTGTGTCATCATTATGAAAGCCATAACAAGAGTTGCCAACTAGACTATAGGATTTAGTGTTGTCTGTCTGTTGAACGCCAAACCTATTCAATATATTTAAATATTTTTTGGCGCATACATAGTTTTGTACTCGAGAATGGACATAGAGGGTTGCAAAGGATTGAAAGTTTGAGTATCATTTTATAAAAGTTGATACTTTAATGCCTGCTCCACACTCCACACTAGTTACTCGGCGAAGTTCGCCCGAGGCGAGGCAAAGATTGACGCGGCGAGCACGAGGCGAGCCGAAGTGCCTCTACACTATCGTATTCGTCTAACTTCGTTCAACTTCGCGAGTAGTGTGGAGCAGGCGTAACACTGCAAGGCTGATATTAAATAAACCTAGCTGTAAAATACTGCAAAGTAACCAAAAGGCAGTTAAAAGGCGGCATCGAAATCGGTCCAGAAGTGTGGGAGCTACAATGTCACAAACAGATACACACACAAACAGACAGACAGACAGCGACATCAAACTTATCTCATTTGCCTTTTTTCGTGTTAAGGATTAATAAAGCAAAGTCAGTACTTCACTTTCCAAAGCTAAGAAATATTGTATCAAATATAAAACACTTAGGTTCCTTACTTTACTAAGACAATATAGTACCTACCATATTTGGTATTTTGATTCAGGCTACTGTAAAAGATATGTTTTACATCGACCTCCGTAGCCAAGAGGCAAGCGTGCCGGACTTTGGCGTCGCGGTATCTCTGAGGTTCCGGGTTCGATGCCCGGTCGGGTCAATATGGGAAACGAACTTTTCCATATTGTCTCGGTTCTGGGTGTTGTGGTACCTTCGTTGTTTCTGATTTCTGTAACACAAGTGCTTTAGCTACTTACCACAGAATCAGAGCAATGTATGGGATGTTGTCCAATATTTATTTATTTATTTTATTTATTTACAAAAAAATAACCTTTTTCAGAATTACATTAAATTGTGTACCTAAATGAAGTAGGTGAATATCTTGTGGTATTGTGTAATTCATTAATAAAAAACCTGTTAAACCTTGTAAAAAAAAGTAGGTACATACTTAATATATGTTACTTTCTTGATTCAATTTTATGTATTCAAAATCTAGAGTATTACTATGATAGTTTTCTTGTTTTGTATTATTAATATTTTATCGTTACGAGATATTTTAGGATTTTAGATTAGATCATTTTTTAAATAAAGTTTTATGCTGTTGACTTTTTTTTCTAAAAGTTATGTTTTGATAATTTTGTATGTTTTATGATTCTTAAATAATGTAGTGACATCTTGTCAACATTGATTTTTACTAAATTAACGTCAAAAGTAAACTGTGCAGGGTACAATATTACGTACGATTAGTTCACTATTAAAATGAAATGTTTTCATATGGATTTGTTTAGTATTTTAAATAAACGGGGAACTAATTCACGAATTTCAGAAATAATTCCGATTCAGGACGTCTTTGTTATATCTCTGTCTAATCATGTGTTTCCAGAAAGAGAAAACACTTAGTTTCCGTATTAGAAACAGTATCCAATATTTTGTGAATAAATAATCTAAGGTGAAAACAATTAAACTTAAATTTGTAGAATAGTGTAATTTGTTTAAAAATATTGTTAAATGTTGAAATATGTTATGTGCTTTAAAAGTTTAGTATTATTTCATTGTATTGCAATAAAAGACATCACTTATGACGTAAGTATAATACGTATACATCTGGGGGCACGACAGTGCCCCCGCCAAGATATATTTATCAGATTCTTGTACAGAAGTGTATTTTTTCATATTAAAGTATTTTATTTATAGGATTTGTTCCTAATTTTGCAAGTATTACTTATATTAGATGAATGTTATTTGAAATGTATTAAAATTGTTATTTTTATTAAATGTGCATCACCTACATACTACGTAATAATATAAGTAGTTATCTTACAAATGTATTATATGTATTAACAATACTACTGCCAATGGAGGTCGTTTAGTTTTTCGCTGTAGTAGCAAAATCTTAAAATTAAATATGAACAAACTTGTATATTGATCCTTAATGATTATATAATTTTTAACGTTTACAAACATTTACTACTTTCAAATCCAAAATTTTAAAAGGCATATAGTTACAATATTGTAGAATGTTTACCAAATTTTTTGTACTTAAATATTTACATAATATTTTAAATACGTACATATCTACACAAAACAAAATATTGTCTGATTATAAGATATTATTGTATGAATGCAAAATTATACTGCTATCTACTTGTTTTAGTGAAATAAAATTAATGAAAAGTATTTTAATTGATCGTTGAATTATTCCAGTGTTTTATTAAATCTCTTTTATACCTAAACTACTAGAATTATAGATAGACTAGCTGTGCCCGCGACTTCGTTTGCGTGGATTACATCCTTTCATGGTCGGTTTTACCCTTATCTCCCCTAATATTCGAAACAAAAAGTAGTCTATATTTTATATCTCTAACTTAAAAAATAAACATTTTCCTATATAAACTTTCAAAGGTGGCATTACCCCCCCTCCCCCTTACTTTCTAACAAAAAGTAGCCTATGTCCGTTCTTGAGGTTCAACGTATACCTATGCCAAATTTCATCAAAATCGGTTGAGAGGTTTAAGCGGGAAAGCGTAACAGACAGACAGACAGACAGAGTTACTTTCGCATTTATAATATTAGTAGGGATACATGTTTGTGTTGATTTATTTACAAAATACATGCATTTCGCTTAGAATCAGTATTTGTTAATATCAAATTCGACTGTTTTATTTATAAACTCAGTTCATTACTTTGACTGAACAGGGTAGACTGGCTGAAATTTTTGTTTTGGAACGTTTAAGTTATAAACGGTAAATATTTTTAAGGCCACTTTTGCAATAAATTAAGTTGCGGGGTTAAATGATTATTGCTTAAATCCATCTGAGAACAAACCAATATTTGGTTTGTCTCTCAAAATTTTTTTCACGGTTTTAATACCTATTACCATCCTGTTACATATATCTGCTACCATAAAAATACCTGTTACCGATACTATGACTCTTCTCTTGTGCATGTCAATATTTTATTCTGTCATAGTTTGTCAAAATTTGTGAAAATTACTGTAAGAATGATGTGAAATCAAAATTAAAAATTCTTTTACGTTTTTCAAAATTCTAGTTTTATTAACTTTCTAAATTTATAGTTTAGACTTAAATTACGTTATGAGAAGTTAGTACAAAGTAAGTAAATACCTACCCGTAGGTACCCATTTTTTGTCATCCACTATTCACTCCCTAGAAGTAATCGCTTTCTACCGACAAGACTGCCTAGATCACACTTATCCTTCTTGACGCTATAACTCCAGAACGCACGAACCGATTTCCACGGTTTTCCATGCGTTGGAAAAGTCTCGGGCTCCGGGAGGTTTATAGCAAAGAAAATTCAGGAAAAATTCAACACAAAAGCGGGAATACCCTCTAAGGCAAAACGAAGTTCGCCGGGACCGCTAGTATTATGATAAATATTGGAAAATATGTATAAAATATGCCATAATATTGTCCAATACTTATTTGTGTCATTTTATAATGCCATTTAGTTCTTAATTTACGTATAGATAATATTAACGGTGAGTTTGTCCGAATGTATGGACTTCTAGATGTTACGTTTGAGACACTTTTACGCAAAAATTACTTAACAGATTCGGACGAAATTTGGCAGGAATAGAAAAGACGCACTAGACTTACATATAAGTTACTTTTATTCCGAAAGAATGGGGGGGAAGTTGCTGGCAACAGCTAGCTAAGAATATTTACAACGATTATATATTACTATATTAAGAGAGTTAGGGCATAGCGAATTTTCGCTGACGGAGCAGCCCGACTGGTGAAATACCTCCACCTTACAGAAGATCGCAGTCAAATAACAATCACTTCTGTGTTGTTGTGTTCCTGCGTGTGAGTAAGGTTTCCAAAGCTCCTGGGGGGTGCTACATTAGTAGTAGGGGTCAAGCCTTCAAGGTAAGGGCGACAAATCCAATAATAGATTAATTATCCTGTACTTGTCGCCTTCAATATAAGACTTCATTACCACCTAACATGAGGTGGGATGAGGTCAATCTTGAAGGGTTATATAAAAAAAAAACAATTCTATTCTTTTTGTCAATAGGGTTGAATTTACATTTAAGATATAGCCATGCCTCGCGTCAAGATACCTCCCAATTTGAACCTACCAATAGAAGCGCATAAGAAATGGTTGAAGTTATTGGAAGAGGCTCAAATATTTGCAGAAGAAGACAGAGACCTTCAGGTATTTCGGTTTAAATGCCTCTAGATTAGTAATTAAATAAATAATAAATAAATAAATGCGCCAGACAACCACACCAATCACCTGGCGTCAAACTAAGGTTTTCCCCTGTAACTATGAGCACCAGACGACGGATACTAACTGGGGGCTTCACCATACACACCCAGATCCAAGTCAATTTAGTAAAGTTTGTTTTCCAAATTGACCCGACCAGGAATCGAACCAGGGACCTTTCGTGCTTTGGTCGCCAACCTTAACCACTGCGCCACCGAGGTCGTCGAAGAGTATGGAGTAGACAGAAATGGCTTACGTAATGAGTTCCCTTATTGTCTTACAGGAAAAGGCAGCCAAAGGTCTTCGTCTGAAGGAGCGTAATCTACCAGCCGAGGTCCTTGGCAGAGCCTACTCCCAATACTGCTGCCTCATAAACAGAATGTATGATGCATACCTAAACAGCGTACACCTGCAGAGAGCTCCCTATATGTTGGCGATCATCAGCATGTTTATGAAGAGGTGGGCATTTTTTGCAAAAAAACAAAACAGCTAAATACAACAGTTAAAGAAAGATAGGGCGTAACAATTCTGCCGGTGATGCTGTGGTAGGTCTTCTGCCCCCCCCCCCCCCACCGCTGGGTTCCGCACCTTGTCGCGATAGGAGGGCTCAGTAGCCCTGTGGTCTGTAGTATTCTGTTCCCGTAGTGGGTATTCCTGCCCTTATTAGGCCATGGAGAAAAATCGCTCGTACTGCAGCCCGACTGGTAAAATACCTCCACCTTACAGAGGACCGCAGCCAAATAGCAATCACTTCTGTGTTACTGCTTTCTTGCGTGTGAGTAAAGTTTCCAGAGCTCCTGGGGTTGAGACATTAGTAGCATCGTTCAAGCCTACATGGTTCGACAAGTCCAGTAACTGTTTTATTATGCTGTACTCGTCGCCTTTAAGCTAGGACCTCATTACTACTTAACATCAGGTGGGATAAGGTCAATTTTGAAGTGCAATATATAAAAACAAAATCCTCTGTTTCAGATTGTATGAACTTCGCAACGAAATTGTCCATCTAATTGTAAACGATTATATATACGTTGATGCCGGCCTGATTCAGGGAAAATTAACTCCGCAACAGATAGAGGTATAAATACATAATTCGTTGATATATTTTTAAGGTCTATGAATATTACCACTTAATTAATTTAGAGTATATCAAGTGAGACAACTCAGTATCTTCCTATTATGTATAATCTATGCTACTCAGTACTCGTGATAAAGGAAACTAGTAGCAAAATTGAATATTTAAACGGAAAAAAATCTTCTTTTATAGTGTTTATGTTTGTTGTATGTACTACGCGTGCGAAGCCAGGGTTGGTTTCTAGTATAGTGATTAAACCGTGCATCGCGGTTCCTAAAAGTTGCATATCTGTCATGCCCCAAAGCATGGTGTTCGTCTGATGAATTCCCTTGATAGATTCCTTTTCATTCCAGATAGTGATCCCATACCACTTCCCGTTGGAATGCCGAGCGGAATCCACGGAACAGCTGATACAGAAGATGTGGGCAGATGCTTACAAGAGGAAAAATGCTCCTCCAAAACTAGTAAGCTTGCAACACAGGAAATATTTTTTTTATAAAATAGGTTCACGATTGACCCTTAACCTCTTTTGATGGAAGACGTACATGAGGTCTAATGTTTTAGTTTGGCCTTTTTAATAAGCATGCTTTAAATATCACAGTTTCTTTCACGTTTTTTAGGAAAAACCTTCAAAAGCACCACCGGAAAGCGGATTATTTCAATCAGGAACCGAGTTACCGCCACTCGAAGTAGAGTCCTCGGAAGATGAACAAGTTGGTATGTAAACTTACGTTCAATTGAAATGTCAAATTACAATGAAACGTACTTCTTGCTGTAAGGCATAAATAAAAATGTGTTATAATACAGAACAAAGTTTAATGAAAGGGGCTTTTTTCCTACCTTACTATCGATGATGGTTGCGAAGCCATTTCATCCTCACCGAGCTTTTAGGTGAAGCGCAGATGACTCGCACTCTTTAGGGTCAAAGGAGGGGTGTGATTATGATGGCGAGGTGGTCCGCTTGGCGCTAGGTACTGTGGGGGAGAGAGTGTACAATCCACAAGGAATCCCGACTCTCCCACACATGCGCAGCGTTGGCTACCGAGGGGGTTTTAGTCCGCGCGAGCCCGACACATCACTCTCTGTTCCCCGTAGAGAGTGACGGCGCGGTAGGCATTTCCCCCTTGTCAAATAAAACAAAAAAAATGGGTGTTATAATGTTACAATTTGACGACCTCGGTGGTGCAGTGTCTAAGGTAGGCGGCCAAATCGTGAATGGTCCTAGGTTCGATTCCCGGTGAGTTCAATTAGAAAAATTTTCTGAATTTATTATCTGTTAGTATCTGTCGTCTGGTGCTCATAGTATAAAGGGAAACGTTAGTTTGGGACCAGGTATAAACTACGAAGAACTCATGTCACGCTAAATTTTTACGCAATGTATGCATTTTTAGTACATTTTTGTTAATATGAGGATGTAGAAGTGTACAGAAACCCTAGGCGGCAGCATCATAAAGAAAAATAAACTCATACAGAGATCAAATAAATAATGTATTTCAATTATATTATTATTATTATTAGGGGTACTTGGGGCTATGCAGTTCAGCGAACTGTGGTCACTGCGACCTGTTAGATCTATTGTGACTCGCCACCAGTTAGAGTAACTCCTTTAGCCGGGTCGATTCTAGGAAGTCTAGTATTTTCCTAGCTTTCAGGGTTTTTAATTCATCCGGTTGGGCTATATGTCGTCCCAGGTGGATGCTTCGTTTGTGGATCAGAGATTCACAGTCGCATAGGAGGTGAAGAGGTGTTTCCTTTTCCTCCTTGCAGAATCTGCATTCATCAGAGTCACTCAGCTTCATATGAAACTGGTGTCTTTTTAGTTTACAGTGTCCAGTCAAGGCTCTAACTAGCGCACTGGCCCTAGGCCTGCTAAGTTGTAGCAGTTCTTCGGTCCATTTGCGCGAGTAGCCAACTATGAGTGTTTTTGAGTGTTCTAAGCCTGGTTGATTTATCCAGTATTTTTCCGACTCGACTTTTAGTTTTTCTTTTAGTAGTTGCATAGCCTGGTTCTTTGAAATGCCACAGAATGGTTCTGGTCCAATCTGTTGGCTTTGCGCCCCAGCTTTAGCAAGTTCATCAGCTATCTCGTTCCCGATGATTCCTGAATGTCCTGGTACCCATTTCAGAAGCACTTTGTTCTGTTGTCCCAGCTCATTCAGTTTATCGACGCAGTCTTTCACCAACTTCGATTTTAGTGTAATCGAATTTATGGCATTCAGAGCTGCTTGGCTATCTGAATAGATGATTATGGTCTGATTTTTGTAGTTTCGTTGACGATTGGCTTCTGCGCATTCTATGATGGCGTATACCTCAGCCTGGAATATCGTGGCGTTTTTACCAAGATTCATACTGTGTTTGACTCTTGGGCTCACACCATATATTCCACATCCTACATCTAGTCCCATTTTGGAGCCGTCCGTGTACCACACGAGGCTCCCTGCTTTTAGAGAGTTTTGGTTCGTTGCCCAGTTTTCTCTGCAGGGAAATTCCACAGTGTAATTTTTATTAAAATTATAGTGTGGAAGCATGGCATCAGATGTCATTGCTAAGGGTTTGAGTTTGAGCACTGCTGCATGTGATGCTCTCAGTGCTTGAGAGTGCCATGTTACTTTTCCCGTGATGCTTGCTCTGTAGATACTCGCTTCAGCCTCCTTTGCTACAAAGAGGTGCAGTGGTGGCAGATTAAGAAGAGCATCAAGAGCGGCTCCTGGTGTAGTCGAAACAGCACCAGTTGCTATAAGGCATGCCACCCTTTGTAGGCTGGCAAGTTTTTTGATTATTGTCATTTGGGAGGTTTTTCTCCACCATGTGACGCAGGCGTACGTTACCATCGGCCTGACTATGGCAGTGTACATCCATAGGGCTATACTAGGTTTCAGACCCCATTTCGTGCCTGCTAGACGAGAGCATATTCCTAAGGCTATTTTGGCCTTTTGGATTGTATTGTCTATATGTGAGTTCCACGTAAGCTTTTGGTCGATTGTGACTCCCAGATACTTGGCTTCTGTGGAAAACGGTATTGTAGAGCCCTTTATAGTGGGCGCTATAAGTTTATCCAACTTACGTTTCCTGGTGAAGGGCACTACAGTTGTTTTATTCGGATTAACCGATAGATTGTTCTCAGTGCACCAGTTTGTGATGACATTGAGCGATCTTTGAAGTATAGAGGACACGGTACTTTGACAGGGGCCTATTATGCAGGCCACCACATCATCCGCATAGCCCTGTATATCTAAGCCTTTTGTTGAGGCTTCATTTAAGAGTTGATCGACAACAAGTGACCACAGAAGAGGCGATAGTACTCCCCCTTGAGGGCAGCCTCTTGTTGTCTTGAACCCTCTTTTGGTCCCATGCAAGCTTATGCTTACAGTTCTGTTAAGGAGCATATTTTGTATCCAGCGAACAGTGGTGCTGTCTATATTTTTGGCACACATCCCCTTGGAAAGGGTATCGATAGTGACATTGTCGAATGCTCCTTCGATATCAAGGAAGGCACAGAGGGCTATTTGCTTGTCTTCTAGAGCCCTTTCAATTCTGTCCGTCAGTTCAAGTAGGGCAGATTCTGTAGACTTTCCTTTGCAGTAGGCATGTTGTTTTGAATGCAGTGGTTGTTCGCGCAGAGGTCCATCCCGAATGCATTCATCAATGAGTTTTTCCATACTCTTAAGTAGGAATGAGGTAAGGCTAATAGGTCTAAAGGATTTTGGTTGAGAGAAATCCTTTCTACCAGCCTTTGGAATGAAACGGACTTTAACTTTAGTCCATTTTTCTGGTATGTAGCCCCAGGCATAACTTGCTCTGAATATTTTTACCAGTGTGGGGGTTAGGATGTCCATCCCTTGCTGTAGGAGCATGGGGAATATGTCATCTTCACCCGCCGATTTGAACGGCTTAAATGAGTCTATTGCCCATTTGATCTTTGTTGGCCTGAAGATCCACGCAGCTCTGTTCCAGTCCTCGTTGCGCGGCCTGGAGAGGCTGTTTTGTAGAGTATTCAGTGTTTGATCATCTAATACTGATCCCGGGAAGTGGGTCGACGCCAGAACTTCTAGTGTCTCTTCCGCTGTTTCAGTGAAGGTTCCATCGGGCTTTTTTAATAGTCCCAATTGGTTGGAGGGCGATTTCGCAAGGACTTTGTGGATTCTGGCTCCTTGTGGAGTCTTTACGATACTTTCACAGAACCTTCTCCACGATAGCCTGCGCGCTTTCCTAATTTCTTTGTTATAGGTAGTTAGGGCTTTGGTATATCGACTCCAGTCTTTAGTCAATTTAGCCTTATTGAACAACCTGCGTGTTTCCTCTCTTAGTTTAGAAAGCCGTTCATTCCACCATGGCACGCTATTGTTCCTCACGGTTTTAGGAGGGCAGCTCTCTTCATAGGAGCTTGTAACGGCTTCGGTGGCTTGTTCTACAGCGTATTCTAAAGTTTCAAGAGTACGTATCGTCTTGGGGATGTCCCTGAGCTTTTCTCGGAGCTTTGATTTGTATAGACTCCAATCTGTGGCTTTGGCATCCCTAAACGTAGTCGTATCGCATGTGTTAGTTGTGTATTTCAATTAAGTTTGTAACTCATTTTCATTCCAGAATCAGAACCAAGTGTCCATACAATTATCCCAGAAGAATTTATTCAAGCGAACATCATACAAGCACACGAACGGTTTAGGTAAATATATAGATACTATGTATCTATCTATACTTATATGATAAAGCTGAAGTATGTTTGAACGCGAACTACTGGGGGTCTACTCATAAACGAAATATGTCGGATCCGACAACGGATGGCAATTTTTAATCCTCATAATCATAAAGAAATCACTTCGAATGCAAATTAAGCGTTTTCAAAAAACAAAATATTATTTATGCAAATCAAAAACCACGTCTTCATTCCCAAACTTTTGAATAATCTTTAAAAACGAAACCTTTCGTTTGTTCGTTTCGTTTTCGAGAGTACCCCTCCTGGTTCGAATAAAAAAAAAAGGGTTGAATAGTTCATTTATCGAAGAAGGTTATACCTATAGGTTGTTTATCATCTCTCTGCCATCCAAAGAAGAGAAGTATAAGAATATAAGTTTGCTCAATTAATTTGCTTTATTTATTCACTTGTTTGCATATATTATTTATATATATTATTTTGTTTTATTTATAAATATATGTATATATTATATTGTTTAATTATTATATTTATTTATCATGAACCTTTGTATGAATATTCTATTCTCGTGTGTAATTTTCTGCTATTTATTATTATTAATTTTGTTGTTATCCATACTCACATTTTTACTGTTACCGCACCCATAAACGTACTATCTGCATGACCCAACGGTTGACTGGTAGAGAATGCTCCTAGCATTAAGTCCACCTTTTGTACTTTTTTTGTGCAATAAAGTTTTTAAAAAATAAATAAGTATGTGTAAAAACTCGTACCATCATCAACCATCCCCACCTCGCAGTGGAGACCGGTGCAATGCCAGCTGAGGTGCCCTCACACCGTCAGCCGGCCGGTCCCCACGCGACTGTATAAATGTACTAATCTGAACTACTACGACTCTTCTAACACTCAATAATGGACAGCAAAACGAATGTTGTAACAGAAAACACACTGAACACTGTTTGCCTTGCCTGTCTTCATAGTAAATGCAACCCCAAGTTCCTTATGTAATCCTTCTTAACACTCGCGTAGTTCTAGAGTGAATTCTTCCTTTTTCAGACAGTGGTACGTGATTGATTTCAAGAGTAAATGCATCAGACGCAAGACTTACTTTGCTGATAAAGTGGTTGAAGCTCCCATCGAAATAAGGATCAAGGCTGCAGAATTGATACAAAAAATATACAGGTCTAGATCATCTTACGTAATAGATTTTAACAATACTTTACAGCGCTTCACGCCACACTAGCAAACTTTAAATATGGGATGTTATGGATATAACTTGTGGATATAACTTTAAGAGAGGTAGGCCATACCGATTTATCGCTCGAACTGGAGCAGCCCGACTGGTAAAATACCTCCACCTTACAAAAGACCTCAGCCATATAACAATCACTTCTGTGTTGTTGTGTTCCTGCGTGCGAGTAAGGTTTCCAGAGCTCCTGGGGGGTGCTACTTTAGTAGCAGGGGTTAGGAGGCCTTCAAGGTAAGGGCGACAAGTCCAGTAATAGATTTATAATGCTGTACTTGTCACCCTTTAGCTAGGACTTCACTACCACCTAACATCAGGTGGGATGAGGTCAATCTTGAAGTGTAATATATATATATATATATATAATTTGGGATACAAATGTGAATACGGATATATGTGAAATATTTTATCGGTTTCGGATACGTTTACGGATATTTATTTATTTATTTATTTAAGATTTACCAACGTTTAATAACAATATTACTTACAAACTATACATACAATAATACCAGTAGTGATGTTACCAACAATTACAGGTAAATACAACTTTTTAAGTTTTCGAGTAGGCAGTTATTAATTAATTAATTAAGATAATATAAGACTAAATGAATATATATTGCATAGTGTTAACTGCACGAAACCTCCCTGAGGATTGTATTGTATTGTTGTATTGTGATATGAAATTATTTAGGATTATCAGATAGTATCGGCTATGGATATATTTTTATGGAAGTATAGAAGTGAAATACAAATAAGAATTTAAATTATTTGACGTTAATTGTACTTTGTAGGGTTTAAAATCAATCGAACAAGTAATTATTTTTTACAGCTACTCGATTTTGTATATAATTATTTCTTGCCATACAGAAACTAGCCTAAACACGTTGAATTTACTAAAAAAGCTGATTAAACCAGATGACTGCGACATAAATAAGTAGTTAAGAGTCCGCCCTATCCGAAACTATCTGAAACTTTTATATCGGATTCGGATATCCGATCGTTCCGGTTTGGGATATTAATCTCCATAACAACACTGCTTTAAATGTTTTAAAGAAACAGAAAAAATTTCATCTCCCCTTGTGGTGCGGGACTCACACTTCGATTTCGTGGTTTTCAAATATTTCTGCAACGAATGTACCACGGGCCGATAAGTTTGTAGTTCTAAAAATATTCGGCAGAGGCTAAGAAGTTGATACAACAGAAAATTTCATTGCACAATCCCACATTTATATTTCAGAGAGTTCATGAGGATCAAACGTCAGAGGGTTTTGGATGTAAGGAGAGACATGATGTTAGGTCTCATTCCTAACCCTTGGGCTGGTGGACTGAAGTTGGAAGAAGAAAATAATAAGGTAAGTGCAGCATCATGAATTGATACTGTTACGAGTTTCGGTTTCGTGACAAAGTGGTACACGTAGCAATAAGTTAGATGCTGCTACTGTAACTGATCTGCTGAGCTTCTTACCGGCGTCTTCTTACAGATATAAGTATAATCAGTTTGCATTGTATTCAATGACGATTCAAAAGTGTCACTACTTAAATAAAGAAGTATTTGAGTTTGAGTGAGTTGAGTGATGATAGTAAGATGAAGTTGTAGATAATGATATCTTTTAGTACCCTCTGCCAGAAGATTTTTTATGAAAATTTATGAAGTTACCTATAACACATAGGTAACTTTGACGTGTCTGACTGTTTGCAAACGGATGGATTGATTGTGATTAAAAGGTGAATTGGTACACAAGGCCGTCTTAAACTAGCCTTAGGCCCTTGGGCACACAATAACTTGGGGCCCTTGGATACACAATAATTTGGGGCCCTTGGGTACACAAGAGTTTTGAAAATAAGATAGAAAAAATGACCGTGCCGGTTCTAGCATTACTGAATTTCCACCAGCGCCCCTGTAACAGCGTATACCAATACATCGATTTAGGGAATACATCTGGGTACCTCAGGGTAGCTTTCTAGCGCCCGTTCAAGTCCGAGCGCCCTGGGCTGTTGCCCAATCGCGCGCCACCCTAACGCCGGCCCTGTAGATAGATACACTTTATTGGACAGAAAAATTACAGACATATTCAAGTACTATATAGGCGGTCTTGTTGTTAGAGAGCAATTTCTTCCAGACAACCCTTAGGTAGAGGAAATAGTAGATATCGAGAAACGGGTACGGCAAGCGAATAAAAAAGCGAATTATTCAATTTTTTTTATATAAAATGTCATGTCATTTACGATATTAGAATACTGCTGGTTCTTTAGTTAGAGATATGTCGGTTCTTCGGGGCCCCCAGATAATGGGGGGCCCTGGGCACGGGCCCCGCGTGCCCTTATGGAGGAGACGGTAATGTTGGTACGGTTGGTTCACAGCTATGTTTGATAGAAATCGGTACAAGATGGTGACAACTTTCTCAATATACCCTTATCGAGGGCTTGAGTATTACACGTTGACTAATTTAAAATCATAGACGGCCTCTCGCACGGAATGGCGAAATTATGTAATGGCAATAAATTAATAAATTAATTTTAAGTTTTTCTTAAGTCTTGCTCACATTTGGCAGCCTATAAGTGAATCTGCACTTAGCTTAAGTATAAAACATAAGTTCATACCATGTAATTAGTGTAAGATTTGTTGGTTGTCCTTTATAAATAAATAAATAAATAAATGGCAATAGTCAGCGTAAGAGTTTGAACTTTAATCGCTCTTATGTCGCAAAACATAAGAGCGAATAATAAACTGTCTTTTTAAATGTCTTATTTAAACTATAATGGACTGTATTCTAATAATTTTCATTCAATTTGTTGCAAGAATTTTGGCTTGTAGATTTCAGGATCTACTGGTTAGAATTTGAAAATTATTGGTTTTGTATAGAATAGTCCATTTATCGAAGAAGGCTTTAGGCTATATAACATCACGACCAATAAGAATGCATCTGATTATTCTACTTTGACGACCTCGGTGGCGCACTGGCTAAGGTAGGCGCCCAAAGCGCGTAAGGTCCCGGGTTCGATTCCCGGTCAGGTCAATTTGGAAAACGAACTTTTCTCAATTGACTTGGGTCTGGGTGTGCTGGGATGACGCCCCTAGTTAGTATCCGTCGTCTGGTACTCATAGTACAAGGGAAAACCTTAGTTTGAGACCAGGTGATTGGTGTGATTGTCTGGCGCATTTATTTATTTATTTATTCATCAGATGTAAATGTGAAATATCGCACGCATGTAAAGTCGGGGCAGGCTCCTAGATAGATAAATGGATACACTTTATTGCACAGAAAAATTTACAGAATTTGTTTTACATATGTCGCAGGCATATTGAGTAAATCCGCCGTTTACATACGTCGTCGTCAGTTTAAAAACGAATGCCGGTTTGTAAAATGCCGAAGACAAAATGTCATTATGTATAATACCGCGGCAAATTGAAGTATAGCTTGACAAAGTTAGGGTAACCATAATATTTCGTTTGCAAAGGACAGTATTATTGAAATTTAATAAACCTAACGGACTGTCAGTTTAACAGTTTTAGAAAAATAGGGAATGTTTCAAATATGTATAAAATCCCTAGTAAATGACTCTTCTACTGTTTTATTTTTTACTGAATATAATATTATTATAAATGAGTTAGACGTGGCGCTTCCCCGGGCGCTACCGCGGCACGCTTGCTACGCTCTGTTATGGGATTTATCGAAAACTGGTTTAAAAAAAAAAATATTTATTATTTCACTGCAATTAATACATGGAATAATTTAGGCAAGTGTCACCGAGCGCGGTTGGAATCGAACTAACTAGTTGCCTTAGAGAAATTATGGACTTACAACCGTTAAGCATAATAATAGTGGATGCTGCCCTTTTCTGTGCTATTAATATATATATAACAGCTCGGCTCGGCTTGCTCTTCACTTTAGTCACTAACCTAACCTAACCTAACCAATGGAATCGTTAATTACTTCAATTTACCTTAGGTTAAGTAATTGATATTCAATAAAAGTCATTTTCGTTACTTGTATATTTTAATGAAGTATCAAAAGAGAACCGAAACCTGATAGAAAAGTCTTAATTTGTCCAAACAGTGTTTTATTCATGGTTACCCTAAAACTACAACCAACTGTTGTCATTTTGCCTGATTTTGCATTCGGCATATTACATAACAGCGAGCGTTTTTAAACAGACAACGCCATTTGTAAACGGCGGATTCATTCAAAATGCCTTCGACACATTTTACGGTACGTATTACACGGTATTTTAATTGACTTTTTGCCTTGCCAGGTATATGAAAGAAGACGCAAGACTCGAACGAGGCTGCAAGAGATATTCTTGAAGGAGTTAGAGAAAGAGCAGATAAGGCTGCTGGTCTTCAAGAAGGAGAACCAGATTGATGACGTCACGGACCACGTGAGAGAGTGGTTCAAGGAGTGGTAATTAAAAAAAATATACATAATCACTACATAGTATAAAACAAAGTAGGTAGCTTTCCCTGTCCCTATATCCCTATGTATGCTTAAATCTTTAAAACTACTCAGCGGATTTTGACGAGGGTTTCTTAATAGATAGACTGCATGAAGACGAACGTTTAAATGAATAGTGTTACGCGCCACGATTAACGTTTTTAGTAAACAGCGCCATCTAGTTTGGAATGCGGAACTTCAGAGAGTCGAGACGTCGATGCCAGAACTTACTAGCACAATGGCCGTACGGTCGGTCAAGGCCAGACTGCGCGCGAATATTCTGGATGTTTCTGCGTTGGAAGGTTCGGGAACAACCGCGGCAATATAAAAGGCCAGGGTTGACCGCGACCGGGAGAGTATTGAATTAGCGATACAAGTGATTACTTCGAAAGCGATCTGGAAGTGCGACTTGGAAGCGATTGTGGTTTTAATTAGTGCATTTTAAAGTTGTAATTAGTGGCGTTTAATTAAAGTCTAACTTTTGGTATTTTTTATCGGCTGTTTTCATTGTCACGAACCCGAAGCTCGTAACAATCTTCTATATTAATAATTTCGTCAAGGGGTACTCGGTAGACTCGATCGAAACCTTGGATGAATAACAAAGCATAAAAAAATATTGATTTCGAGTCGACAACATATATCCGTAAAATTCGGATTAGGGAGTATTTCGTTAAATTCTAATAGCACTGACACACCCGCCATCTTAGGTATGTACGCCAAGCCGTAATTGACGTTTCCCGAAAATATTGTCTTGACACTTTTTTATGATAAACTTGTAAGGAACGTATGTTCTTTACTAAAAGTGGAAGTACTTCCGCGTGTGTTATCTGCTCGGGGACCAAGGCCCAACTACCAATCTTGGTTTGTTGTATATATACTTAGTGGCGACGAAAACTCTGATATCGCGATGTAGGATATCGATGTCACGCATTACGTATGGAGCGTTGTTTACTACGCCAATTCTGCTGACGCTGTATTTGTGTCGACTTGTAGGTCATGTCGTAGGTCGGCACAAACTCTTTATGTGATTTTTCGTTAAACCTGAGATTGGCCGATTGCAATAACAACCATAGAAAAAAAATAAACATAAACGTAGAAGTTTTAGTTCAAATGTCATTTAGTTTCGCAAAGTGATTTACTTTGTTTGATGACCTAACAGTTTGTTAACCGCCAAATCTTTATAATTTTTTTTTGTACAATTCAATATTGAATGAATGTTTTCAGGGTACCGTATCCAAAAGGTAAAAACGCGACCCTATTACTAAGACTTCGCTGTCGGTTCGTCCGTCCGTACGTGCATCTGTCTGTCACCAGGCGGCATCTCAAGAACCGTGATAGCTAGATAGTTTAAATTTTCAGAATATGTAGGTATTTCTGTTGCCACTATAACAACAAATACTAAAATAAAAATACAATTATTATTTAAGGGGGGCTCCCCTACAACAAACGTAATTTTTTCGCTCGATAATAATAAAAACTGTTGTTCGACGCTTAAAATATTTAGTTATATTTTTACTTCAATAATAAATAATAATTATTGTGCCTACTGTTGAAAAGATCTTCCGGTTTTTCACCGGATTTCACCCGAGCGAAGCCGGGTTTTCATCTAGTAGTATCCATAAAATAGTGGAGAAATACTATACCCGTGCGAAGTCAGGGCGGGTCGCACTATTAATACAAATCAAAATTTCTCCCGCCAACCGCCGGCCGTGTTTTCGCGCCGAAAAGAGTAAATATTACATAATAAATATTAATAAAGAAATGATAATGGGATCCAAACCCGCGACTTTCACGTCTCGCGCGTGGTACTCTTCCAACTGAGCTTAGCGCAAGATATCGTAGACGATGATGATCTCTTGTACCTATTAACGTTTTAGTCTTGGATAAGTGCCCTCTGCCGTTTAAGTTTAGAACTGTAACAAAAGCTAAATAAACGTAAATTAAATAACTAACTACTCACCGTACCTACGCACCTCTTCTACCTTTTTTCACACTTTCCACTGATTTTTTTGCTTCTATTGGTGTCAGCGTTATGCTCTATAACCTCTCCGACGACCTCCGTAGCCAAGAGGCAAGCGTGCCGGACTTTGGCGTCGCGCCATCTCTGAGGTTCCGGGTTCGATCCCCGGTCGGGTCAATATGGGAAACGAACTTTTCCATATTGTCTCGGGTCTGGGTGTTGTGGTACCTTCGTTGTTTCTGATTTCTGTAACACAAGTGCTTTAGATACTTAGTACAGAATCAGAGCAATGTATGTGATGTTGTCCAATATTTATTTATTTATAACCTAAAGCCTTCCTTGATAAATGGACTATCTAACACAAAAATAATTTTACAATTCGAACCAGTAATTCAAAAAGAAGACCAGGAGTTTAAAAGAGGTAGGGCATAGAAGAGAGGTAGGGCATAGCGATTTATCGCTCGAGCTGATGCAGCCCGACTGGTGAAATACCTCTACCTTGCAGACCGCAGCCAAATAACAATCACATCGGTGTTATTGTGTTTGTGCGCGTGTTCCCAGAGTTACTGGGGGGTGCTACATGAGTAGCAGATGTCAAGGCTTTAAGGTAAGGTGACGCCCGTAAGCTAGGCCATTACTACCACTGAATATCAGGTAACAATATAAAAAAAGTAGTTCCTGAGATTGCCGCGTTCAAACAAACCAACAAACTCTTCAGTTTTATAAGAAATGTTCAGCTTTGAGGCGTGAAGACCCTTGCACCCCGATGCCTACTTCCATCACCTCTGGTCATGTGAGCAGTCACTGTTACTCATTCTGTTTTACTTCAGGTACTATGGCTACGGTTTCTTTCCTGAATTCCCTTACGAGGTAGAAGGTGGCACCATGATGGTCATCAGAGGAGACTTCCCGACTATTGAGGAGAAGATAATTGAGGATGAGAAGTACGAAGCTGCGACCAAAGGGAAGACTAAAGAACAGGTAGGTGCTGAAGAAGAAAGAAAGAAAGAAAAAAACGGAAAGAAATGTTTATTCAGTGATATTACATAGCATATAAAGAACAGCAACTTAAAAATAAAATTATGTCACTAAACAGGCAACTCGGCATTTGTCATCGAGGTATTGGAGGGACACCCCGACAAATGCTGATGGGTTTTGCGTTAACAACAATGAACATATAAAGCCCTTAATGGCCAAAAGTTAGGGCTTTTATTTGTTGAACTTAGGATCGTGAGATCCCCTACCCAGAACAAACATGGGGGTTTATAAATATTTAAGTAGGTAATGTGGTACGACTTATTTATGATGCTCGTCTTCATAACACAATGGCTCGAGCTGTTTACATTGAGTTGCTATCCTTGAGTTCTTGTGTGATATATGTACCGAATGTTATCCGTAATTTATTTTTTATTGGTATCTTGATAACAAATAAATAAACTTGCGTGATTACTGAAGAATCAACAGCGTGCATTTTTGCTAATGCCATATTGAAATTGTTTCTAGATAGACACACTTGGTGCTCTGTAGCTTTTCCGCGGGGTCCAATAATCCCTGCTTATTTCAATGCATAATTTGGACTAAAGTTGTTTTCAAAGATGCTACATAGAATTCGTTCACATTCAAGATGCTACTACTTATCCTAAAAATGGAAATCACTGAATCCATGAAATCTATTTTGAAAAATACACACTAAAGTGTGTCACTAAAAATGAATCACCAAAACGGATGTAGGCAAACGTATATAACTTCGGAAATATGGATCAAATTAGATAATTATTTTATTCGCCGTTGTTACCAACTTACCAGAATAACAATGAAACTGATCACCTATGTTCTTCTTTTAGGTAGTCCATAGAAGATCGAATACATGCATTGACATAAATGGATTTATCTGAAGTTAGATTCGGTGAAACATTTTAACACCTATTTTGTTTTTTCTTTTCCAGCTAAAACAAGAGAAGCAGCAAGCAAAAGCAGATGCAGTCATGAGAGCAGAGGTGGCTAAAGAAGCTGCCAAGAAGGAGGCAGAACAGCTCCTCAAATGGAGGTGTAACCCCATGTCTGATCCTGGCTATGAAGTTAAGACTTCGGAGGTCATGAGTGGCTTGATAGAGGTAAACATTATATTGCAAAAAACTAATTAATTTAAATACTGTCAGTGTAATGTGTCGGAGTGACTTCAACAACATTCTGTTATGTGAGAATGATGAAGATTTGCAAGCTCCCTTAAACAGACAAAGATGAGCGAGACCAGTCAGCTCGTGAGCACGGTTGGTGCAACATAACCGAAACGTCAGGCAGTAAGTAGTTCGTATTAACTACTAAATAAAAATGGTGTCGCGTTTTGACCAGTTAACTTATTTTAAAGGTACACATTTGTTCTGATTATTTTTCTTTTGTCTCCTAGTGTTTATTCTGATTGTGCGTCAAATTCGTAGCTCCAGGTCCAAATACACCAACCCGGAGAGAAGAGACGATGCCACATATATAGCGGCTAGTCCTCCGATGGTGCTGTGGTGGTTATGGCTGAGCCAAGCTTCTCATAGCATCACCTCAATGGCGATGAGGTCTGGTTGGGTTTGATAGGCAGTCCTGTCCTTCTCAGGACAGGGAGTTCCACACGCGCCGTCACCTCCCTCAGGTGACGGTACGGTACGTTATGGACTCGTTAAGAAAAAAAAGGTCCATTTCGGGTCCACATTGGCGTAATTTCTGTATAAACTTTTTTTTGCACGCCTTACGTCGTGTATGGGACTCCCAGGTACTTTACCCCCGGCTCTGCAAAGATGGACTGCCTGAGCGGCGGTACCGTGGATATCACAGTAGAATACCACAGCACTATCGGTGGTTTGACCGCTTAACTTTTGGACTTTGGTGTCGCGCCAATTTTGAGATCCCATGTTCAATTCCCGGTCGGGTCAATATAGAAAACGAACTTTTCTATATTGTCTCGGGTTTGGGTTTGTGGTGCCGTCGTTGTTTCTACCTACTCACCATACAATAAGAGCAATGTATGTGATGTTGTCCAATATTTATATGTATGTATTTATTTAATACATTTTTTTTCCTTATTTTACATAATATTGTATGGAACGTATGTTCTTTTACTAAAAGTGGAAATAAAATATAAAGTTAGTGGCGACCAAAACTCTGTCATCGCGATGTAGGATCGATGTATTAATTGGCTAATCATACATTACGTATGGAGCGTTGTCTCCTATGCCAATTCTGCGACGCCGTATTTTTGTCGACTTGTAAGTCATGTCGTAGGTCGGCACAATATTTCTTGTGCCGACCTACGATACGAACATTATTATGATCACGGCTATGAATAGCCGTGATCATAATAATGTTCTTTTAAATTCCAAGTTACTTCTCATCTACAGGCTCTGCAAAGCTACCAGTCAGCCTGGTCTGTATACGACCGGTATCCACCAGACAAATGTGCTGAGATCATATACGGTTTCATGCAAGAACTCCTCACTGAAAATCTGATGTCTCAGATTCATAAAGACGCCAGGAAATACGTGGATGAGCTTATGAGGTAAATAAAAGTAGGGTCCACTGTGCACCACCGTCGCGGCCTGTGACGTGGGCCATGACTTATGCTGAGTGAGACCCTTTTATTGTAGACACGATATGCCATTGTCTACATTGCCCGGTTGACGAGAAGAACGCCCATTTTTGCAAATTACTTTACTAGCTCTGCCCGCAGCTTCGTTCGCATGGACTACAGGTATTTTCCATATATTTTCGTGGTCGGTATTACTCCTATCTCCCCTAATATTCGAAACAAAAAGTAGTCCATATTTTAATCTAAGTTTTGATCTATATTTGTGCCAAATTTCATATCTCTAGGTTAAAAATTAAACATCTGTCCATAGAAACTTTCAAGGGCAATATTACCCCCATGCCCCCTTTTTAGGGTTCCGTAGTCAACTAGGAACCCTTATAGTTTCGCCATGTCTGTCTGTCTGTCTGTCCGTCCGAGGATAATCTCAGAAACCGTTTGCACTAGAAAGCTGAAATTTGGTACAAATATGTATATTAATCACGTCAACAAAGTGCATAAGTTCAAAAAGTATGAAAAAAATCTAAAATATAGAACTGCATAAAGGCTTTCTAGGACAATTATTTTGAACCTGATGGGTTTAATTGTTTTTGAAATTTTTGAAAAAATATTTTTTTAACTAAAGTTGTAATTTAAGCGTGTAAGCTAGCATTTTTTGTTTTCTGAATGTATCTGATTTCAAATAAAAAAAGAATATAGCCCATTTTGTGTAACTTTAAGTGGGGATACTTAAGTATTGTGATGCACTGAAAACTATGGAACCCTACACTGAGCGTGGCCCGACACCCCTTTTTTAACTAACTACAAAACGGATTAAGAAAAAATATGGTAGGATGATAAATGAGGTCAATCTTGAAGTGCAATATAAAAAAGAACTTCTTCTCAGGCTGGACCTCAAGTTGCTAATCAAAGCTCAGCAGGTAATGTACAAGAATGTCGGCTGCAAGTTTCCAAAGACGAGAGCCAGGCCCAAGCCGAAGAAACCGACTCCGTATAAGCCTGTCAACTTGGAACCCTCACTGCTGAAGGAGTTTGAGGTAAGTATACAGCAGGACTTATAGTATCTCAGTATATTGGCTCCTCCCAGCCTGATGGCAAGCAAGAGATGAAGCCTTCCGGTTGTTGCTTAAATTTAAGGAGTGAGAGCCGGTTCCGGTTCCGGTTGTTGCTTAAATTTAAGATAATGATAAGGCTTCGCAGCCATCATCGGTAGGAAAAAAAATTCACATCGCGATGACGACGGATTTGATACCGTTATATCGTGTCCCTTAATCAGTCAAATAATTCCTACCTTCAATTGATCCTTATGCCTTTGAATGAACGGCAAAATCCAATGGAAAAATTTGGTATGTCCTGGCTGTTTAAGGCTTAAACTATGAATTTTGTTTTCGAATATTAGAGGAGACAGGGGTATAAAGATATCCATCATAAAGTCGTCAAAATCTGATACAACATTTTGTAATAATAAATATACGGGCCAACCATGGGTACCATTGTATTGCCCCGTATATTTATTATTTACTAGCTGTGCCCGCGACTTCGTTCGCGTGGACTACTTCTTTCATGGTGGATTTTACCCCTATCTCCCCTAATATTCGAAACAAAAAGTAGTTTATATTTAAATCCAAGTTTTGAGCTATGTTTGTGCCAAATTTCATACCTCTAACTTAAAAAATAAACATTTTCCCATATAAACTTTCAACGGGGGTATTACCCCCATTCTTCTCCCCCTTATTTTCTAACCAAAAGTAGCCTATGTCCGTTCTTGAGGTTCAACGTGTACCTATACCAAATTTCATCAAAATCGGTTGAGAGGTTTAAGCGGGAAAGCGTAACAGACAGACAGAGTTACTTTCGCATTTATAATATTAGTAGGGATTGTTTTTTCAACATTTTCCACACTGGTTCTTCACTCCTATTGGTTGCAACGTGATGATATACAGCTTAAAGCCATCCTCTATAAATGGTCTGACCACCATCTATACAGCCATCATCTACAAATTATGTATTTGAATATCAGACATAAAGCCCTACAGTTATTTTAATTTAAATGTTTTTATTTTATTTATTTCATTATATACTTGTTTTTGTTTTTTTACAACTGACAGACTAACTGTATGTCTTGGTGCAAAATCCCTACTAATATTATAAATGCGAAAGTAACTCTGTCTGTCTTTCTGTCTGTCTGTCTGTCTGTGTGTCTGTTACGCTTTCCTGCTTAAACCTCTGAACCGATTTTGATGAAATTTGGTATAGGTATACGTTGAAACTCAAGAACGGACATAGGCTACTTTTTATTAGAAAATAAGGGGGGGAGGGGGGTAATACCACCTTTGGAAGTTTATATGGAAAAATGTTTATTTTTGAAGTTAGAGATATGAAATTTGGCACAAATATAGCTCAAAACTTGGATTAAAATATAGACTACTTTTTGTTTCGCATATTAGGGGAAAAAGGGGTAAAACCGACCATAAAAGGATGTAGTCCACGCGAACGAAATCGCGGGCACAGCTAGTTAGTAATAAGTTTAGCTTTTTATTTGTAAAAAAAAACTACTAAGTTTCTTGCCGGTATCTTCTCGGTAGCTATAGGTTCCGAACCGGAGGTAGCTTCATTTGCATTGTATAGAGACGATTCATAAGTATTACTAATGTAATCTACATGAATAAAAAATATTGACTTTGACTTTAACTTTGACCACAGATATATTTTTTCAATTCAAACCAGAAGTTCTGAGATTATCGATTATTCATCGCTTATCAACTTTATTATTTATCTACACTAATATTATAAAGAGGAAAGATTTGTACCTATTTTTGTATGTTTGTAATGAATAGGCTCAAAAAGTACTGGGCCGTTTTAAAAAAATATTTCACCAATAGATACATTCTTCCAATTTGGCAAAGGCTACGAAATAAGGGATTCTTGGTAAAATTTGAAAAAATTCAACAGAAAAGCGGGAAAAATTCTCTGAGGCGAAACGAAGTTCGCCGGGACCGCTAGTAATAGTATAAAATGGAAGCAAGATTTCATCATCTTATTTCAATTTTAGGAGCTATTCGATTTGGGCATTATCAGTAAACCGACTACGAAAATGAAAGATGTGTTTGGAGACTCAAACTATGCAGCCTACGACCTCAATATACGGGACCCTAATGCAACGTGAGTGTAAAAACCCTTAAACAATCTAATCTTTTATCTTCTTTCTCTTAGTCTCAGTTGTGCATCCGTTATGACTATAATCATTATTCCACAGAAGTTACTAATGCTCGGTACCAATATTAAACGATTCGTAATGTGTCAAAAATTACTATTCGTTTTCTACGAGTCGTTCGTTAATTCGAATTTTGACGACCGCCGTAGCCGAGAGGCGAACGTCGGACTTTGGCGCCGCGCCATCTCTGGGTTCGATCCCCGGTCGGCTCAATATGGGAAACGAACTTTTCTATATTGTCTCGGGTCTGGGTGTTGTGGTGCCGTCGTTGTTTCTGATTTCTGTAACACAAGTGCTTAAAAGCTACTTACCACAAAATCAGAGCAATGTATGTGATGTTGTCGAGATTTATCAAGATTTATTTATTAAAGATGTCAAATTTACTTTCCATATCAGCTGTCATCAGTCGTCTGTCGGTTGTTAACGCCTCGTATAATTTATTACTATCCGTTACTAGAACGGGTCGTTTTTCAATGGAACCGGGCATTAGTCTTATTTTTCTATATTGCACTTCAAGATTGACCTCATCCCACCTGATGTTAAGTGGTAATGAGGTCCTAGCTTAAGGTTGACAAGTACACCATAATAAATAAGTTAATGGACTTTTCGCACCTTGAAGGCTTGACCCCTGCTACTAATGTAGCACCCCCCAGGAGCTCTGGAAACCTTGCTCACACGCAGGAATACAACAACACAGAAGTGATTGTTATTTGGCTGCGGTCTTCTGTAAGGTGGAGGTAGTCCTAAGTAATTCACGCATAGTGAAAAGTCAAAAGTCAAGTCTTCATTCAAATAAGTTATCACACTTTTGAAAACAATGCAAGTCAATCAAATGCATCTCCCTTTGCCTTACATTAGTAGCAGGGGTCAAGCCTTCAAGGTAAGGGCAACAAGTCCAGTAACAGTTTTACTATGCTATACTTTCTCATTACCGCTTAATATCAGGTGGGATGAGGTCAATCTTGAAGTGCGTTATAAAAAAAAAACTTGCGTTAGCTCAGTTGGAAGAACAGCTCAGCATACGTAAAGATTATGGGTTCGAGCCCCACCCCAGAAGGGGAGATAAAATTTTATGTTCTTTAAAATATTTGTAAGGAACGTATGTTCTTTACTAAAAGTGGTTATACTTTCGTCGAGCTAGGTGTTATCTGCTCCTGGACCAAGGCCTATCAATCTTGGTTTGTTGTATATATAGTTAGTGGCGACGATAACTTTGACATCGCGATGTAGGGTCGATGTTTTGATTGGCTAATCGTGTATTACGTATGGAGCGTTGTTTACTATGCCAATTCTGCTGACGCTGTATTTGTGTCGACTTGTAGGTAATGTCGTAGGTCGGCACATATTAATAGGTCTATTGGTTTCCAGCTTCCCCCTCCCCGGCTATGGAGACGTGAAGAACCGCCTCGTCTTGTCATGCGTCTACGGCATTGGTCTGAACCAAGGAGCCGTCAGGAACAAAGCCGTGATGCTGCTAGGGCCTCGCAGGAACGGGAAGAGTTACCTGGTCGACGCCGTGGCGGGAGAGCTAAGTATGAGATGATTAAGTATAAAAACAATTTACCGCAAGGTATTGACTTACCTATGCATAGATTTATGGTCTATGTTAAATCATGGTTAATGAAAAAAGGGTACTACAAGCTTGATGAATATTTCAATGATAAATATATGGACATGATTGTCTGCTCGCTCGCACACCATATTTTAAAGTTCTCTAGTCCCAAATATTGTAAAGATTAGGATAACTTTTGAGTTTCTTGCCGAATTCTTCTCGGTAGGATTAGGTTCCGAACTGGCTGTAGCTTCAATTTTGGTTTGTGTTCATTTTGACGATGCATTAGTGTTACCTACTTATAACCAAAATGAATAAATTACTGATTATGATTATGGTATAGTGAGATAATTCATAAGTCAAGTATTTTTATGCATATAGATGACATTAGTAATATTTATGAAACATCTATATAAATCAAATGATACTACCACCAGTTCGAAACCTATAACTAAAAAAAAATAGGTAAGAATCTCAACATTTTATGCCATCAGCCAATCAAGGCAATCGAAATATGTATCGTTTCATGCGATAATCTTACCGTAATTCGCACGATAAAAATCCTTTCTATCCATTTACACTTAGGTATGTGTATTTACCTAGATACTGCTACTGTTACTAATCTACTGAGTTTCTTACCGGTGTCTTCTCGGTAGATATACTCGTAGGTTCCGAATCGGGAGTAGAATCACTTTGCATTGTATTCAATGACGATTCAACGAGTTACTTGTAACCTACTTAAATTAAGGAATATTTGTTTGATTGATTGAAGTCGGATTGCAATCCCTAGTTCCGAACAAGCAGTAGAATTACTTGCATTGTATTCAATGAAGATTCATAAATGTTATATGTAACCTACTTGAATAAAAGAAGTTTTGTTTGATTGTTAATGTTGTTTTTCTATCAGATGCAGTGAAGATAGACATCAGCCCAGAAGTGTTCAGTGCTGTTCTGAACAAGCCGGCTAAGGTTCTGACCCTTGTGTTCCAGGCTGCGAGGGTGTTCCAACCTTCAGTAATTTACATGAGGAACGTTGAAAGGGCTTTTGCCAAGAAAGTAAGTGAAGTTGTTTTAGTTTCTTAAACTGAAAGGAAAAAAGGAACCTTAAAAAGGTTCCTTTTTTTTATTTGTTCTGTCGGTATAAGCCTCTCTATCTGGCTGCCTGTCAATTTGTTTGCATGTAGGTGTAAGAGAGGTAGGGCATAGCGATTTATCGCTCGAACTGGAGCAGCCCGACTGGTGACATACCTCCACCTTACAGAAGACCGCAGCCAAATAACAATCACTTCTGTATTGTTGTGTTCCTGCGTGTGAGTAAGTTTTCCAGAGCTCCTGGGGGGTGCTACATTAGTAGCAGGGGTCAAGCCTTTAAGGTAAGGGCGACAAGTCCAGTAACAGATTTATTATGCTGTACTTGTTACCCTTAAGCTAGGACCTAATTACCACTTAACATCAGGTGGAATAAGGACACCCCGGCCAGCCTTGCACGGTTTTCCGCAGATGCGCGGGAACGGTTTAGCACCTTCGGCCGCTCCCGCCAGTCCCCCGACCATCCTGGGGGGAGCTGGTGACGCCGCCCCGTAGGGGCAGCAATTCCGCCGACGGCGCTGTGGTAGTCATGGGTCGCCCGGTATCCCATGGCGCCGTCAATAGGCGATGAGAAGGTGGGATGAGTTTTTAGTGCGGGTAGACCCCGCCCAAAAATAGAACTAGTTCTATTTCTGGGCGGGGGAGTCCCACACACGTCGCTACCGTCCCCACGGCAGTGATATGGTGCGAAAAGATGGCAAGGGGGAGAGCCCCTTAAAAAAAAAACGACCTTGTTACCACTACGCAGGTGGGATGAGGTCAATCTTGAAGCTATATAAAAAAAAATGTTTGTTTTTGTGTTTGTGTAATGTCTGAGTCTTGTGTGAGAGTGTTTAGTGTCGCAGTGGCGGTAGGCAGCGGTGCCGCTGCTGGGACTGGAGACGCCAGGCCTGGGCCTGCGATTGCCTCGGTTCGGAGTGGTAGGACTTGTTAGGTGGCCTGGTATGCTGTGAGGAGGGCCGCAGTAAGCGCTGTGGGGGAGCCTGTTTCGTACCCGAAAGGCATCCCAATTCCCAACAAATCCGTTGGCCACCGAGGGGGTTTAAGTCAGTGCGAGCCCGACACACCATTCCAGGGAGGGGAACAGGTTCCCTGCAGAGTGTCGGCTGTGATAGGCATTTCCCTCTCAAAAAAAGTGTGGAAATGACAAAACTGTAAAGGTTTCTTATCGACTACGAAACTGTAATTTGTGCAATTCATGTCAATTAAAGTCTAAAAGAAAAACCAACAAGTTATTATAACAAAAATAATACAAATATTTGCGCAGTTGTGTTAAGTAATATTTTCTTTAAAATTTTCCTCAGTTCTGATAACAAGTGGTAATATTTTGTTTCCATATCACCTGAAGAATTAACTTGTCCAAACAGTTTATGTAAGGTGGTGATAACCTTTTTGACACTTGATGTTATTTATTACTTGCAAGTGTTCGCTTTACTCGTTTTGGTTTATTTAAAGAAACGGACAAATCTCATTTTCCCTTTCCTGATGTTAAGTGGTAATGAGGTCCCAGCATAAGAGCGACAAGTACAGCATAATAAATCTGTTACTGAACATGTCACCCTTACCTCGAAGACTTGACCCCTGCTACTAATGTAGCACCCCCCAAGAGCTCTGGAAACCTTGCTCACACGCAGGAGCACAACAACACAGAAGTGATTGTTATTTGGCTGTGGTCTTCTGTAAGGTGGAGGTATTTCACCAGTCGGGCTGCTCTAGTTCGAGCGATAAATCGCTATGCCCTACCTCTCTTAAAAATATTAATAAATATTGCCTAATAAATAAACAAATATTTGACAACATCGCATACATTGCTCTGATTCTATGGTAAATAGCTCAAGCACTTGTGTTACAGAAATCAGAAGCAACGACAGTACCACAACACCCAGGCCCGAGACAATACAGAAGAGTTCGTTTCCCATATTGACCCGACCGGGGATCGAATCCGGGACCTCAGAGAAAGCTACGGAGGTCGTGGAGGAGGACCTTTGGTGACTGTTCCGCTTTAGCTTACCTCTCGAAAATAAATAATTAATTGAGTATCTAATTGTTTCATCACTCTTCAAAACAAAACTATATGACTATACTACATAGCTCAAAAGTAAGCTACACATAGCGATACTGCTACTGTAACTAATCTGCTGAGTTTCTTACCGTTTTCTTCTCGGTAGATATAAGTTCCGTACCGGCTGTAGAATCACTTTGCATTGTATTCAATGACGATTCAGAAGTGTTATATGTAGCCTACTTGAATAAAGATAGCTGTGAGGGTTGTACATTAACTGTTCGGCGCGACCAGCAACCTTTACTGCGCTAAACCACGGAGCAATGTATCAACCGCGGTATGGGTATAGTCGCGACATGATTTATATCGTGATGCGGCCGCTGCTCAGCGACCCAAACTAGACAACGTGTGTCTCCCACTATCGTAAAAAAAATTGCTTTTGTTCAAGTGTGTGTGAAGCGCATGAATGCCAATCACAGCTCTTGTTTGTATATTGTCATTGACTCGGTGACTTTTGTTTCTACGTTGGTCAGGGTGTGCGTGTTGGCATTTGTAGAAGAAAACTGGAGACCTAGCATTTGCTTGTAATGAAGCAGTATGGCACTTCTTCCTTGTTTAATGTTCTGTGATATTGACTTATTCTTTGTAGGTACCACCTGAAGAAAAGTACTTAAATGCCAGATCCATAAAAGCAGGTCTTCTGAAGTTGCTGAAGACTTTACCGGTCGAAGATAAAGTCATATTCATTGGTGAGTGTAGTAACTTTTGGTTGGAACAATGGTTAGGGTTATATTCTGTTGAACCTAGTGTCATGGGTTCAATTCCCAACCATTCAAATGTCTTTTATTTCAGACTACCATGATCCTTAGATTAGTAAAAAAACACAACATTTAGAAAAAGAAATGGGTTAGTAAATTTTACACAAAGAAAATATAATACAACTAGCGACCCGCCCCGGCTTCGCACGGGTGCAATAGGTACTAAAATATGTACGTATTATACATATAAATATTGCAATTTATTTTATTACATTGACTCCTCCCTTACCCCAGTGACGCTTGGAGCCTACATCGCATGCTGGCTAGCTGAGCGCGGTGAGCGGCAACCAAGCGACTTTTTTCTAATACTTGCATTATTAACCTCATGATATCTTTCGAATTAAATGTCCGAATTGAATAATTCAAAAAGTTATATAAAGGTATTGAAGCTATCTTGAATATAAAGTAATTTATTTTGATAAGGATTAATACCAAGGTACAAATAAAGAGCCTTTAAAAGAGGCGGCATATTAATAAATTTTTTAGATTAAAAAACCGCTTATTGTGACATAACTATAATATTTAGTCATATGCTATCCCGATACTTTTTGTAGATAATGATGAGTTCTGCAAAGTCGTAGTGCATGACTTTGTTCTATCATCAATAGTTTTCGCAGCGCACGCGATGTAAGGAATTTTTCAGGTCACCTTTAATTACATTATTGAAGTTTTAGTAAGGATCCCTAATTTTTTTTAAAATATAATATAGCCTATGTCACCCGTAGATAGTGTAGCTTCCCACCGGTGAAAGAATTTTTCAAATCTGCCAAGTAGTTTCGGAGCCTATTCAATTCATACAAACAAACAAACAAACAAACAAAAAATCAAACCTTTCCTCTTTATAATATTTGTATAGATATAAATATAACGACAAAACTGAATGTGTCATGTACCTCACGGGCACTCCTTGCGTACGCGTCCCAGAGACTGTGTGTGCCATTTGCGACTTCGGTCATCGTCCGCACGAAATGCCTTAGTATAGGTGCATGCGGATCATCTGCCACAGTCCTCAGAATGATATTGTTACTCCCACGTACTCGACTCATCAGTGACGCCGTTTTCTCTCTTAATAAGGCCTAAAAACCGTCAATTCTCGCTTCGCATTCGTGTAATTAATAAATTCATGAGTTTGTTATGTGTCTGAATGTAAATGCTTGTATTTATGTATTAATTGAAAAGCTTAGTGAGGCGAATGGCTCGGATTTTAGCGTCGCGCCGTCTCTGGGCTTTTGGGTTTGATTATCGGTTTGGTCAATATAGAAAACTAACTTTTTTATAAACATTTCTGTAACACAGTGCTTTCATCATTTCATCGCCTACGATAACTTGCGGTTAGCTCAGTTGGTAAGAGCAGCACGCGCGATACGTGAAGGTCGTGGGTTCAATTCCCGGACCGCAAGGGGAGATATAAAAATTCTGTTTCTAATATTCATTGTTGTTATGTTAGCTGAAATATATGTCTGTATGAGTATTAGGATGAAATTAGAAAGATCTGATAAGATAATTAAATAAAACGCCGTCACCACGGGGGTGTTACATGTACCTAATCTTAAGAAAGTATTTTTTACATAATAGACAATTTTTACTGATTTTCATTGATGATGTTATGAATTTCAGCAACTTGCTCGGATCCTAACTCCGCTCAGGCTAAGCCAATGGTGTCAGTTTTTAACGAAGTGATCCTGGTCCCGAGGACGGACTACGGGTCCCTCCAGATGTTCTTCTACAATAAACTACAAGCGTAAGTACTTGATAAAATCACTATTGGTTTGTCCTGCTATGCACGTGTCAAGGGATGTTTACACGTTGAATTATTGGAGATCATTGGAATTTGAGAGAAGATCTGGGCCTGGATCAACTGGACACGCGCCGCGATACCCATTAGTAAGCTCCTCTTAAAGATACTGGCACATCCAGGGGCGATTTTCTGCCCAAACATGTTCCTAACAATGGCCCGAGCCGAGGACGGAGCCTCACTATGTGGCGCCCTCCGGCAATGGTTTAAATTTTAGGGGTGCAAACCCTCCGCTTCCACGCAAGCTCGTTGAAGATTAAAAGACCATCTGCGGCGTACATTAATAGTCAGGAGAAAAAAATAAGCGGCTTTGTCATCTTCCCTTTTTTAACCCCCGATGCAAAAACGATGGGGTGTTATAAGTTTGACGTGTTTATGTGTGTGTGTGTGTGTGTGTGTGTGTGTGTATCTGTCTATGGCATCGCAGCTCCCAACAAATGAACTGATTTTGATTTTGATTTTTTTGTTTGAAAGATGAAAAAGTCGGGAGTGTTAGTCTTAGCTATGTTTGATAAAAATCGATCCAAGATGGCCGCCGTCACAAAATTATGGATTGCATGTTTTAACACAACTCCCACAATATGGGTATCATATAAAAGGGTTTGACCAGCAGAATATATTCATAATGACATATTTCAAATCCAAGATGGTCGCCGCCAGAAAATGAAACAATTCCGTTAATATATCAAATAAAAGGGCTTTTTCACACTTTTTATGTCGGGGGTTTTTAAATTTTCAATTTATTTACGGGGGGAAATGCATTGACACACTACACCGTCACGTCACCTGAATACTCAATAGCCATTTAAACCGATTTAAACCTCATCGCATTGATGGTGATGCCGTGGGAGCAGAAGACCTACCACATCATCAACGGCGGAGTGACCGCTAATTAAGCAGCCCCTTCATCTCCCCTGGGATTGTTTTTGGGGGTGCAAAAGACCATGACATGACATGTAGCATTAAGTCCACCTGTTGTATTTTTTTGTGCAATAAAGTTCTTGTATAAATAAATGACCTTTACCGATTTCTTTCATGCTAGGATTAGAAGCATGCCTCGCGACTACTGCGTGCAAGCGTTAGCGCAACTACTCCAGGGTTACGGGTTCGGTCTTGTGACAGAGGTGTTTGACAAGATAATGAGTCCAGAAAGAATCGTCAGGTTTCTTTTTTTTTTTTATATTGCACTTCAAGATTGACCTCATCCCACCTGATGTTAAGTGGTAAGTACAGCATAAAAAATATGTTACTGGACTTGTCGCCCTTACCTTGAAGGCTTGACCCCTGCTACTAATGTAACACCCCCCAGGAGCTCTGGAAACCTTACTCGCACGCAGGAACACAACAACACAGAAGTGATTGTTATTTGGCTGCGGTCTTTTTTAAGGTGGAGGTATTTCACCAGTCGGGCTGCTCCAGTTCGAGCGATAAATCGCTATGCCCTACCTCTCTTCGAGGTGAGTCGAAAGCAAAAAATAAATATTGGACAAAATCACATACATTAAATACTTTAAAGAAACAGAAAAACTTCATCGCTCCCCTTTTTTTACGGGGGAAATCCGTTGATGGACCATACCGCCGCCCGAGGGTAGGCGACGGCGTGTGTGGGGTTCCCAGGGCCATACTGTACCCCGGCTCCGCCCTTAAAAGAACGTTCTACCCACTAAAAACCCCTGGTGGACCTCATTACCTTAGGTGGTGATGTCATGGGTATCCGGGGTCAACCTTGGACTATCACAACACTTCATCGTCGCCTGCGGTTCGGGCTTCTCGCTACCTTCACGCATCGCGCGTGCTGCTCTTCCAACTGAGCTATCCGCAAGTTATGTTCAGAGTGGGTCGAACGTTGGCGTCACGCCATCTCTGGAAGTCCCGGGTTCGATTAGATTAAGAATAGAATATATCTTTATTCATGTAAACTGTTACAAAACCATTTATGAATCGTCAGATTAAGATAAAATAGCGCCGTGTTCGGAATGTTGATAGTATCGAGAAGAACTGGCTGGCATTGGTTCGAATCCCGCACAGCAAGGAAAAAATCAGTTTTCCTGTTTTTTATTCTAATATTAAATCTTTTAAGACCACTCGTTGAATGACTGACTGATTAATCACGAAATCTGAGAAACTACAACACGTTCAAACTTGAAATTTCGCAAGTAGTTTCCTTATTGGCTAATATTGGATTATACAAAACTTCACCCCTAAGGGGGTAAAATGAGAGTTCGAGGTCGATGAAAGTCTATGTTTTTTGGAATTAGAGACATGAAATTTCAAATGGCGTGGTGATGTACTATTGAATGCCAGAATGACTTATTAATCTATCTATGACGACCTCGGTGGCGCAGTGGCTAAAGTTGGCGGCCAAATCGCGAAAGGACCCGGGTTCGATTCCCGGTCGGGTTAATTTGGAAAACGATCTTTTCTAAATTGACTTGAGTCTAGGTGTGCTGGGATGACGCTGCCAGTTAGTATCCGTCGTCTGGTACTTATACTACAAGGGAAAACCTTAGTTTGAGACCAGGTGATTGGTGTGATTGTCTGGCGCATTTATGTTATTTTATTTATCTTAAGAAATGAACTCCCTTTTGGAGTTAAATAGTTGATGGTGGTATCCAAGCGTACGAAGTCGCGGCTGTCCACCAGTGTTAATATGAGAAAGTTTGTTTATACAGATGTGTGTTGCATTAGATAAACGAAAAATTTTAGGAGAAAGAGAGTTAATATTCTAGATAAATATATAGGCAACTTTGTATGCCGACACGACGCGGGCAAATTCAAAGGGAAAATACTAATTTTGTCTTTACTTCAAACAGGCTAAATATGAAACCGTTGGAGCCTAGAGAATTCTTAGAGCGACTTATAGAAGATGGGGCCGAACCGACGACTTTGGAGGTTTGTAAAAACTATTTATCTTAATTCTCAAACTCAAACTCAAATATTTCTTTATTCAAATAGGTTACATATAACACTTTTGAATCGTCATTGAATACAATGCAAAGTGATTCTACTTCCGGTTCGGAACCTATATCTACCGAGAAGATACCTGTAAGAAACTCAGCAGATCGCTGTTACAGTAGCAGTATCTAACTTATTGCTATGTGTAGCTCACTTTGGACCAAGTCATATAGTTTTGGTTTCGATGTGTGATGAAACAAGTAAGTACTCAAGTAAGTTTTTACTTTCGAGAGGTAAGCTGGAGCAGACCAGTCCCCAAAGGTGGCACCTGTTCACAAGCATGACATATGTGCCAGCCATCGCTTCACTCAACCATATTGTAGGGAATTAATGAGAAAATACCCTGTTATATTAAGAAAGATTTATTGGTTCATTTATGACTGATTCTTTCTTGCGCCGTGATTATAAAGTTAAATATTTCTTAAATGTTTCCATAAATTCTTATGAAATGTTTTTAAACTTTTTTTTCTTTATATTGCACTTCAAGATTGACCTCATCCCACCTGATGTTAAGTGTTAATGAGGTCATAGCGTAAGGGCGACAAGTACTGTTGTTTACTGGACTTGTCGTCCTTACTTTGAAGGCTTGACCCCAGCTACTAATGTAGCACCCCCCAGGAGCTCTGGAAACCTTACTCACACGCAGGAACACAACAACACAGAAGTGATTGTTATTTGGCTGCGGTCTTCTGTAAGGTGGAGGTATTTCACCAGTCGGGCTGCTCCAGTAAATCGAGTTCGACTTCAAACTAAATTTAATTCGATGTTTGTCAATATGTCAAATTAATCGCATGAGATGACAAAAGTTTCGATGCTGTTGATTGGCTAATAGCACACCGCACTCGTATTTTTACCCAATCAACACCTGACGCACTGACTTTGACGTTTTGACGTTTGTTAAGAGCGCGTTAAAATGGAGTCGCGTTGCGTATGCAAGGCCTGATAGACAACTTTCTTTTCCTGTTGTGTCATATTGTTTCTGTATCTTTTTCTTTTTTTTCCCTTTTTCTGCTTTTCGTTTTTATGATTTTTCTCCTTCGATTTTTTTTTTAATTTTTTTCGCCACTCCTTTGTGTGGAAAGATAACAAGAGCCGGGGCTTTTGTTATTTTTCTAAGCAACTGGGTTCCACCAGAATACCAGCGCTGTAGCGGTGTTGTTTGAAATAATTCTGTTACAGCATATGCTGAGGTGGAACCCAATTGACCATAAATTATGTGTATGCACACTTTGTACTTTTTTGGTTTGAGCAATAAATTTATTTCTTTCTTTCTTTTTTTGAAGTTCGTTAAAATTGTTCTGGTTTCAGGATTATCAAGAGTACGTAGACTTCTTTATCAATAATGGAGAACTCAAGAAAGAGAGGGAAGAGTATGACATCATCAACAGATACAGAGAAGTCGTTTACAAGAAAATGGCGAAGGACAAAAAGAAATGACTCTAGCATAAAAAAAGCTACCCTAATATTATAAAGTTGCAGATTTTCTTTGTTTGTTTGAACGGGATTTGTTATATTTTATCATTTATAGTATTTTAGCTGTTCATTTTCAATAAATAATGTCTAGTTCCAGTTTTGAGTATTGTTACGAGCTTCGGGTTCGAGACAATGACAACAGCCGATAAAAATTACCAAAAGTCACACTTTAATTAAACGCCACTAATTACAACTTTAAAACGCACTAATTAAAACCACAATCGCTCCCAGGTCGCACTTCAAGATCGCTTTCGAAGTAATCACTTGTATCGCTAACTCAATACTGTCCCGGTCGCGGCCAATTCCGGACTTTTATAGTGCCGCAGGTTGTTCCCGAACCTTCCGACGCAGAAACATCCAGAATATTTGCGCGCAGTCTGGCCCCGACTGACCGTACGGCCATAGTTCTAGTAAGTTCTGGCATCGACGTCTCGACTCTCTGCAGTTCCGCCATTCCAAACTAGATGGCGCTGTTTACTAGAACACCATCGATCGTGGCGCGTAACAGTATGTTTATTGAGAGCATAAGGACTCATGTGTAATTTTTTCATAATGATTTAATGACTGTCTTAAATGAATACACCTTGCTCTAAAGAGCTTTTAATAAATATAACTTTACATGATATTTCGCACCTCTAGATCTAAACAGAGTCAATTCAAAGAAGTACTTTTTTCAGGAGAGGAAAAACGAATTGCCGTTCCCTGAGTACAGTAGGAATTTCTTGAATAGATTTATGGTGTACTAATGAAGCTAAAAGAGAAATGATATTGATTTTTTTTTGGTCGATTGTTCCTGATTTAAGAAATTCGACAGTGTGCATAACTCAAAAACTGCAATTTTTGAGTTAGTTCCTTTTAGATGTAGGTGTGCGATTTGTAAAATTATTAAATACGGGGATGTAACTACCCCCCTGTGAGGACTGAGTGAGCATACGTTTACCTATATATTTCCGATGTATCGTTTTACAAATTAAGAGGTTGATTTAACAATTGAAGGGTCCACGGCAATAATGACGAATGTCCAAAACATTAAAATCTTTATGATCGACGTCATTCGGTCACTTCATACATGCAGCTAGTGATTTCGTTTATTAACTAGGCAATATCGTTCCCAGTACTGAGATAAAACAGTTTCTGATATTTGACTACACGTCTTAAACGCTCGGAGTCCCATGTATTCACGGCAATATGGCTGAGTTTGGTAGTTTAAAAACTTAAAACCCAAATATCTCAAAACAAAAAAGAAAGGACGTTCATCATTATTGCAGTAGACCCTTCAATGGTTTTAGACCTTTTACTAAATGATAAACTTATCATTCTTTTCCACTATCCCGGGACTACAGAGTCCCGGACTTTTGGGAGGCGTGCATGGGGCCGAAGCCAACACGTAGAGGCCCTTTAAAAGACAAGTATGATCTTAATGTAATGGGACACCGACCGACAATTATCCCTGTATACACTATAAAATGCAGCCAAGGACAACCCCCGGTCAGTCAGGACTATGGAATGGCGTGGAAAAACCAAGGGTCTGGGCTATTAGGTTGAGGTGCTAGTGGACTGGGTAACCGGGACTATGGGAAGGACTATGGCACCTGCCCGATCTATGTTTAAAAACACGATTAAAATGGGCAGGTGGTGACTCGCCATCTCACTGTCATGGGCCCCCATTGGTCGCCCACTCAAGGCACGAAGCAGGAGCGACGGGGAGCAACATTGTGTGAGCGGCTCAGGGTGTGGAGAGGTGTGCACCGCTTTCTACCCAGTGGCTTGCGCCACTGTGCCAACTCGCGACTTAGGCGTCTTTCACTTCCACCCTGCGAGCATATAGCTCTGACGCCCCACTCTGGACGGCCGGCTAAGGCAAGCCAGAGGTGAGAGTCCTGCAGCCCCTGTGGGGTCCACTCCCACCGGCCAACTAAGGCAAGCGGAGGAAGGGGCCTGGTCGACTCTCAGGGGCACGGGTCCCAAGGGGTGTCAATCCCATTCAGCCCGCCACAAGCTGCCCTGGGGAGACTGACTGCACTGATAGAGAGTTGTCGCTCTTCATGGTGCGAAGATCACCAACTCTCACCAGCGGGCGATGGGCTCGTCACTTCCCTACGCCTTCATTATTATTATTATTATTATTTTTATATTACACTCCAAGATTTACTTCATGATGTTAAGTGGTAATGAGTTCCTAGCTTAAGGGCGAAAAGTATAGCATAGTAAAACTGTTACTAGACTTGTTGCTCTTACCTTGAAGGCTTGACCCCAGCTACTAATGTAGCACCCCCCAAGAGCTCTGGAAACCTTATTCACATGCAGGAACACAACAACACCGGAGTGATTGTTATTTGGCTGCGGTCTTCTGTAAGGTGGAGGTATTCCACCAGTCGGGCTGCTCCAGTTCGAGCGATAAATCGCTTTCGCCTCTATTAAAAAATATTTTTTTAGATGGTGCTCATTTAATCCACACGCAGTAAATTTTACGTCCTATGTGGTATTAATCTTCATATAAGTTTGCTAATATTATCAAGATGCCCGATGTAATTTTTTATTGTCTGTAAGTGCAAACTGTAGTATTTATCATAATTATTTGCGTCTAAATGTTTATTAGTTAAGTTTCGTGACAACATTTGTGTAATTTAACAATTAAATCAAGAAGTCTACCTAATTGTTTTATTGTTTTAACTCCGTTGTACGTAATTGGGCTTTTGTGTCTTATGATGTGAAGTTACCTACTTATATATCAGCACATTTAATATTTACTTTAGGACTGTAGGAATCAAGTAATTAAAAATAATGGGCACTGACTTCTATTCTATTCAATATATTATGGAGAAAACCTATATGTATATTTATATAAATATAATGTGAGAATATATATATTTTTTTATAAATTAATAAATGAATGCGCCAGACAATCACACCAATCACCTGTTCTTAAACTAAGGTTTTCCCTTGTACTATGAGTACCAGACGACGGATACTAACTGGGGCCGTCATCCCAGCACACCCAGACCCAAGTCAACTTAGAAAAGTTAATTTTCCCAAATTAACCCGACCGGGAATCGAACCCGGGACCTTTCGCGCTTTGGCCGCCTACCTTAGCCCCTGCGCCACCGAGGTCGTCGTATATATTCTCACATTTTGGCTTAAAAGCGACAACATTTTTAGTAGTTAATTTAAACTACTTACTGCCCGACGTGTCAGGTGTTTTTTTATACTGCACTTCAAGATTGACCTCATCCTACCTGAGGCAAGCGGGCCTGACTTTGGCAAGCGCCATCTCTGAGGTTCCGGGTTCGATCCCCGGTCGGGTCAATATGGGAAACGAACTTTTCCATATTGAAACACCCAGGTGTTGTGGTACCGTCGTTGTTTCTAATTTCTGTAACACAAGTGCTTAAGCTACTTACACAGAATCAGAGCAATGTCTGTGATGTTGTCCAATATTTATTTATTTTTTATTATTTAATGAGGTCCTAGCTTAAAGGGCGACAAGTACCTATAGCCTAATAATAGCTGTTACTGGACTTGACGCCCTTACCTTGAAGGCTTGCCCCTTCTACTGATGAAGTACCCCCCAGGAGCTCTGGAAACCTTACTCATACGCAGGAACACAATAACACCGAAGTGATTGTTATTTGGCTGCGGTCTTCTGTAAGGTGGAGGTATTTCACCAGTCGGGCTGCTCCAGTTCGAGCGATAAATCGCTATGCCCTACCTCTCTTTATTTATTAGGTTGCACCAACCGTTGTGTGAAAAAGCTAACTGATCTTGCTCGTCTTTGTCTGTTTAAAAATGGTAAGACTAAAATAATAATTGGTTGACAAAATTACCATAGTGACTACCACCTTTAAAGACTTGGCTCAGTTTAATTTGAACGCCTGAGTAACTCTACACAGTCGGCGAAATTTGTTTACAAATGTATCAATCACAACCTTATTGTCTTACCAGTTTCAAGTAACATCAGTATTAAGACAAAAGAATTCACTAACATTATGGTCTTCGTATGCACGTGGTGTTTTGAAACATTAATTATTAAAGCAGTTTTTAAAAGATCGTCTAAGTGATTTTAGTAGTGCTGTCTTGCAATTTAATGTGTGAACACAGTGCGTGAGTATTTAAGTGTGGTTTTAAATAAAAATTCAATGAAAGTGGTTGGTTATCGGCGAAATACAGAAAAAGTGTACATTTTCTTAGTTGGTGGCTAAAACTATGCTACATAGACTACTCTCAAATCGTTTTACTAGTTTGTATAACCGCCATTTTGTTTTTTTTTTCAAAATTGCTGTCACGAATACACATTTTAAAATCGATCGCTTGTAAATCAAAATTGTACTTTGGTAAACCTAGTTTATTTATAAATATTACATATTATTAAGCCAAAACATAGTTGCTAGTATGTCTTGTTAAAAAAGTTTTGACTTTTTTGCTACAGGCCATCACCTCCCTCAGGTGATAAGATATATCAACGTTTATCCCCTCGTCACAAAAAAACACTATCAATTAGGTGATAAGTCCAACAGGGAGTTTTAGTGGGTATTCCTGCTCTGTTGGGGCAGGAAGTCCCCTCAAAAAAAAAGCTTTATAACATCTTCAGAAGATTGTCGTTACAGAAAGATTTACCATAGCGTTTCAATTTAAATTGGTACGTTTCGATGTTTTAAATTTTGTTGCCATTTTGAATTAAAAACAAAATGGTGGAAGTTCTCATCCCTTGTAAAGCTGCCTTCTTTTCGGTACAAGAAGGAAGCTTATACACCCAAAATGATATGATTTAAAGAAAATGGCAGCTGAAACACATGATGACAAGGATGAAACCAATTCAAATCTGGTACTGGATAATGGTGTCGAAAATAAAGGTAAGATTGTATGATCGGCACGTCAAACATTACTAGCCGTTGCCTGCAACTTCACCTACATTATTTCGATCTAGTATGTCATCTCTCTTCCTACCAAATGTTATCTAAATCCGTACTGCGCTTGCATTTAAATGCTTATTTACCTTGACTTGCTGTAAGTAAGCGTGCGTGTGTAAGGTAGATTGAAAAATACTTTTTGAACTTATGGTTCAAATGATAGAGAGGGGGGGGGGGCACAATTTTATTTTCTTTTTGAGCGATTATTTCCCAAAATATTAAAATTATCAAAAAATGATCTTAGTAAACCCCTGTTCATTTTTAAATACCTATCCAAAGATATATCACATGTTGGGATTGAAATTAAAAACAAAAATAGACAGATAGACAGACAGACATGGCGAAACTATAAGGGTTCCTAGTTGACTGCGGAACCCTGAAAATGAATCTCCATTTCCCTAGGTCACGCCATCTCGCGTGAGTAGGTGTAAATTGGGGTATCTGGATCAGAGGAGATCCAGATACTCCAATTTACACATTTGAATTGATGAATGATTAGATTAATTTTTAGGTTTAGTTAAAATACATGCCTTAACTTTTATGCGCACTGTGATCGTCTCATGTAATATATGTAACACGTTAATTCAAATTTACTATCTCATATTAGTTTCATTCAATTATTCGAATATCTATGTTTTCATAGAATTCATTAACAATGACGATTCATCGCTGTAACTTGACGAGAGCGGAATGCGTTTGCCCATGCCCGCTGCCGCCATATAAAGAGTAGGTAGTACATGTTTACATGTACTGTCCTTGGCGCTTTTAACGAATGTATTTTAGTACAAATAAAAAACATAATGCTAAAGTTTTGTCAGATTTTTATTTTAAATGACATATTGTACACCTAATAATAATATACAGATTTCGTCCGTAATAAAAACAAAAGTAATAATAGATAATAATTTTAATAAAGTTTAAAGCTATGATTTGGGTTCAATATCATCTTGAATTTTAGATATCAGCTCCCTGACATTCGAATATATGTCGTCAAAAAGTGTTGATTTAGTAACATATTGAGCACACACTTCAGCTTCACAATCACACATCAGTTGTTCTGATTTAGGAAAACTCTCGACATCGTAAATTTCAATTTTTATTTGTTTTGTTCCTCTGGAAACTGGTTTCTGAATATATTGATAAAACGTTCGGTCTGCTTTCGTTCTTTTACGCTTAAGATTAAGCGTTTTCTGTCCGGGATTTTGATGACTTGGTTGCTGCATAGGAATAAAGTTGAACAATTCTTCAGGGTCCTGACAAATAAAAAATGAATATTTGAATACTTAAAAAATATAGAATTATTCTTTATAAATTTCTCGATTAAACAATTATTAGAATAAAAAGAATACTAGTAGGTATGTTCTTATACCTATACATTTTTAATGGAACAAAAATAAAAAAAATAATATGCTTACCGACATCACGCAATAAAACACAATGTAGTGTAAAGGGTGCGAAAATTTGAGCATGACCCTATATGTGGCCAGTCTGGTAAATACAATAGACCGGTTGCCAACTGACCCCCGTTGCCCAACAGGGAACCAGTACCTGATACAGAACCGCTGTGTTATAAGAGGCGATAACTTCGATTATATCTACCGGTTTCGGACAGACATCTAACTGAACGATCGAAGAAATATCAAGAGCGGGACCAACTGCTTTACATGCTTTCCGATGTAGAGGTAAACCATCCCAAAATCTTGCAATATCTGCGAATACAGACAATCCCCGGAATAAATTTTGATAAGAAACCGACCCGGGAATCGACCTCAGGACCTCGCCTCTGTAGCGTCCGTGCTGACTTGGTGCTGGAGAATACAGTAGTAAAAAAAATAAATAAAAAAATGCGACGTTGTAAATACGAGTGTTAATTACTCTTTCTAACAAAACTGATGAACTGATTTTGATGAAATCGTTCTTTAATATAGCGTAAATAATATATTAAATACATAGGTTAATTTTAAAAGACTTTGTAAACAATGTACGAATTTGCGTAGTAGACGACTCATGCGCAGAAAAAATAATGTAATAAAAAACAACGAAAAACATTACCATCTTTTTCTGACACAGTTGCGCAAAAATATTATATTTACATAAAGTTCTACTAACAATAACAACCTTTTTGATGACAATGTGATCCATCACATTTGGACAAAACCGACTGACACAGCATGTTTGAACATCACATGCTCTAAGAAAGTGACGTAAATGTATCCTCTAAAAATTCAGAGGAAGTCTGCTTCAACAAAACCTTGTCTAGTGAATGTGACAATTTTTGCGACGCTGAAATAAATTATTCGAGTTCTCCTTATAATGAACCCAAAGACAGTTCGGAAATTTCACTTGAAAAAGAGGATATATATGATATTCATGATGGCATAAATGCACCGATTGGAATAAGAACTGAAAATAAAACGTTAATGATGGGTAACTCAGTAGTTACATTTTCAAAGGCTAGTAGCTCAAAAAATAATGGTTTAGTTTTAGTGAAAATAGGAGACAAAACCTATGATTTAACTCCTGGTCTCAAAGAACTTTTGCTTCGAAGGAAACCAAATTTAAATTTAATTACTAGCAAGGATAAATTTATGTATAAAGATATATTAGATAACGCTAATGCTCATAAAAGGGATTTCGATGCCAGAGGTCAACTAAGAGGGGATAAAGGAATAAAATATCGAGATATTGTAAAACCATTGTTTTCCGAAACTATAGAAAAGTGTGATAAAAAAATGGGTGGTAACTTACCGACTCTTAAAAAATATAATAAAAATACTGATTTAGTGTATTGGGATGATCCCAACGAATTGGTTGAGAGATTAAAATTATTAGTGGCTTCAAAAGATTGCATCTTAAACCGCATAAAAATGGACTTGGAATTTTTGTATCGAATAAAAAAAACTAAAATACCGGCTACCCAATCGAGCTCTATCTAACTTAGACATAATGCTATATGCAGATAGTATTCCTTATTTTAGAGGGGTTTTTATGAGAGATGAGCTTCCTAAAATCCCTTTTAAAAAAGAATGTGGAGTTATAAACCTAGATAGCTCAAAAAACCCTGGTTCTCATTGGGTAGCCTACGCTAAATATAATAATTATATTGAATATTTCGATAGTTATGGTAATCTCAAGCCTCCTGAAGAATTTATAAAATACAGGCACTAATGTCAATTATAATTATGAAAACAAACAAAGAAATCATCCGGTTAATTGTGGTCATCTTTGCTTAAAGTTTTTACATAGCTTTTGGTCCAGACATGACATAAAATAAACAGAATTGTGCAAAATACATCAGTATGCAAGTATGTCTATAACAGTCACTATCTCAGGGAATAAAGGTGAATTAGAATCATATTTTCAGCCATCTTTGAGTTTGTTTGGAAATTACGAGTGCGGTTTATTGTATTTCTCAGCATTAAACTCAAAATCAAATAATGTGCATTTTAACAAACAATCCTTGCGTAATCAGAATTGAATGTGATTTAATATATGGTTCTTACACTAATGGATTACCGTCTCATATTATTCATGAATTTGTCTGCAATAGTTCTATTCCAGACCATTGCGTAGAAACACCACAAAACGTTATTTATTTCCCTGTGAACAAAAACATTATTTCCTCTATTTCTCTTAAGGTTGTTGATCAGCTCGGAAACAATATCGACTATATAAAACAAGTTCAAGTGCGGCTTCACTTAAGAACAGTAAAATGATATTGTTTAATATAAACACGCCGCCTAAAAGAAAACGTGTTATTTCCATTATAACCACTAAGGAGTGTAGACGCAAGAAAAGAGTGAAAAAGTTGACTAAACCCAATATTGAATTTCTTAAAGCCCTCGGTTTTAAATTATGAGTATACCTACTCCAGGTGAATGATTTACCGTATTTCGATACTTCGATCGAAAGTTATGAAGTCCATTCTTACAATCCCTACAATAACTGAATAATAACCTACATTTTCTCTAAAGCAGTTGCTTTAGAGAAAACGATGAAATCAGAATCCCCATACATCAGCAAGACATATACGTGCTCCCATCAGCCAGTTCAATTTACATCGAAGGCCGAGCAAGGATGTTCGGCAAAGATGGAAAACCGATTGAAAAACCTATTACATTTAGTAATAACCCTGTTATGTTCTTGTTTCAAGACATCAGATATGAAATGAACGGTATTGAAATAGATCGCATTAAAAATGCCGGGACAACCTCGACAATGAAGTCATACGTATCCTTAAATGAAGCAGAAAGTAAAGTGGCAGCGTTGTGGGGTTGGAACTTAACGGGCTATAAAAATAATGGTCATTTCAATGCGGTGATTCCTTTGAATAAGATTCTAGGTTTTGCAGAGGATTACAACAAAATTGTGATAAATTGTAAACATGAACTTATATTGAACAGAAGTAACAATAATTTAAACAGCGTTATATTTCCTGACGATAATGCACTTATTCAAATAGACATCGAAAGAATCCAGTGGAGGGTTCCTCATATAAAAGTATCAGATCGTGAAAGGCTGACATTATTAAAACATCTTCAAAAACATTCATGGTCAGTTCAAACTGCGTCACAAGTAGAAAAACCTAGATATGTCATTCTTTGTTTACAAACGAATAGAAAAAACAATAAACTGAAGGATAGTTCAATATTCGATCATTGTGATGTAACAAATGTAACTCTATTTTTAAATTCACAGTATTATCCATACGAACCTTTAAGCTTAAAGTTTTGTGAGGACAAATATAGTATATTATATGAAATGTATGCGAGATTTCGTCAGTCGTATTACATCTGTTCAGCAGATCCTTTACTCAATCTTAAGGACTTCAAAGAGAAGGCACCGCTGTTTGTCATAGATTGTTCCAGGCAAAACGATAATTTGAAAACAGGCCCTGTTGATATACGTTTAGAAATTGAGTGTTCAGCACCAATACCAGACAATACTGCTGCATATTGTCTTATTATAAACGATAGAGTTGTGGAATACAAACCTCTGAGTAACATAGTGCGCAGGTTATCATGACTGCCATTGTAGACGTTCAAGGGTTTAAAACAGAAGCAAACGAATTCATATTAAAGGAGATAGCTATTTGGAGTGATAATAAATTGCAGGTATTCTTAATAAAACCACCATTTCCTTTTTACGATTTATCAAAACATGAAAGAAAACAAGTTACATGGATCGAAAGTAATAGAACAATATATTGGAGTGAAGGATTCAAACTATATTTAAAAATACTTAATCCAAGATTTCCTAAAGAACAAACGTGTTTACGTCAAAGGTTTTGAAAAAGTATCATGGTTGAAAACTATTTTGAAGAATGAAGATGTCATTAATTTAGAAAACGTTGATTGTCCTAATTTGTTGAGCTTATGCAGTCAATATAGACACTCTGAAGATGTGTATAGTTGTATTTATCATAACTCAATATGTGCTCTTAAAAATGTTTTATGTTTAAAAAAATGGTGCTTAGATAATAAACTTTTTAAATGAATATTATTTTTTTCATTTACCCATGACCTATCCTTCATAAATAGTAAATTAAATTGTGTAAATTCATTATTTTTTAAATAATCACTCGTTGTTTGATTGAATGAGGATTGTATTCACTTGCAATTTGAAGAAATAGGTACGTTTTAAACATTCTATAATATTCAAGACGAAAGAGTCTATTACAAAGTTTAGATATGAATAAGCTTCTATTATACATATATCGATGAGTATTTCTAAGTTTATCGAATGATCTTACATTTACATTGATAAACCAGCGCAATTTTAAGCTTGTTCATTAGAATAAACAAACTTAGGTAATAAATAAATCATTCATTAATTCAAATGTGTAAATTGGAGTATCTGGATCTCCTCTGATCCAGATACCCCAATTTACACCTACTCGCGTGAACTGCTATTATAATACATTTATTGTGTAATCATACTTTTTAGCTTTCAGTATCGAAGAATCGAGGCTCCAAGATACTACAAATACGGTATGCCATTTCATCAGGAAGTTTGATAGCTTCGACGAAAATACTTTTTATGGGCGGCGAGGATGTGAGGAAGAGGATCGTGAATTCAGGTAAACTTTATTTTTTTATTTTTATATATTGCACTTCAAGATTGATCTCATCCCACATTATATTAAGTGGTAATGACGTCCTAGCTTAAGGGTGACAAGAACAGCATAATAAATCTGTTACTGGACTTGTCGCCCTTACCTTGAAGGCTTGACCCCAGCTACTAATGTAGCACCCCCCAAAAGCTCTGGAAACCTTATTCACATGCAGGAACACAACAACACCGGAGTGATTGTTCTTTGGCTGTGGTCTTCTGTAAGGTGGAGGTATTTCACCAGTCGGGCTGCTCCAGTTCGAGCGGTAAATCGCTTTGCCCTGCCTCTATTTTTTTAGATGGCCCTAAAATTATTTTTTTAGATGGTGCTCATTCAATCCACACGCAGTAAATTATACGTCCTATGTGGCTTTAGTCTTCATATAAGATTGCCCCAGGAGCTCTGGAAACCTTACTCACACGCAGGAACACAACAACACACAAGTCTATCAATATATTATATCTATACAGCAGAGACTTATTATAACAGAAAAATTCGTAGCCTACAATATCTTACGGTTAGCGCAGTTGGAAGAGCAGCACGTGCGATACGTGAAGGTCGTAAGTTTGATTGCTAGGTGGATTTGCAAGACTAATGATGTTGTTTTTCTTTTAATTTTTAAAGTTTGCAAGTACAAATACAAATACAAATAGTTTATTTACCAAATAAGATACTTTAAAAAATTGCATTACAGTGGGTCCCACACTAGGAGAAGTCCTGTATCGTGGGCACCCTATTTACGGAACATAAACCAGGGGAGCGACAGATTACATAAAATGTTTATTTAATTTTATTTTTATTTTTATTTTGCACAAAATCCACAGCTCTTACTAAATTATTAACATGAATCTTAATGCTAATCTTACAGCTAATTACGGATTTTAATTACATTTGTGTTATATTTTTATGACAAAGCGACGAACGGACATAAGTTGCTTGCACACATGTAAATACCTTTGTTCTTACATAAATAATGGGTATCAAAAATAGATAAGTCTATGTATTATATATACACATACACACCCACAGATATATATATATATATATAATAAAATCTTTATTATACAAAACTATTTGAAAAATAACTAAGTGCGGTATGATTCGTTATAAAAATCTAATTCATAGAAAGTTGTGGGTAATTAGATCGTAATGAGTAGATTTGATTAAAGATAAAATGGGAATAAATTAAGAATTCGATTTAAATCGGATTAATTGAAAATGTATCAAATCAAAAGGTGCCCAATTTGTGATGAACACGCTTTTCTTGACATTTTTTTTAGTTGAGACAAGATCGCTCAGTGGTGGCTCAGTGATCGGTGGGGGAGCCTGTGTAGAATCCGCAAGGGATCCCTCCTCCCCCACAACTGTACGTTGGCCACCGAGGGGGCTTTAGTCGGTGCGAGCCCGACACACCACCCTCTGTTCCCCGCTGAGAGTGACGGTGCGGTAGGCATTTCCCCATCGACAAAAAAATAGTGGTGGCCCAGTGATAGTTCACAAGTGTTATAATTATACAACCTGTTGCGTGCGACTTCTACCGCGTTATTTCGAAGTAAAAGTATCATATATGTAAATCTAGTATGTTTTCTCTCTTCCTAACAAATTCCATCTGAATCCGTTCAGTAGTTTTTGCGCGAAAGAGTAATAAACATACTTACCACTTAAACAACTTAAACTTTTGCGTTTATAATATTATAGCTGTGCCCGCGACTTCGTTCGCGTGGACTACATCCTTTCAATACTCAATACTTACCCCTTTCTCCCCTAATATTCGAAACAAAAATTTTAATCCAAGTTTCGAGCTATATTTGTGACAAATTTCATATCTCTAACTTCAAAAATAAACATTTTTCCATATAAACTTTCAAAGGTGGTATGACCCCCCTCCCCCCCTTATTTTCTAATAAAAAGTAGCCTATGGCCGTTCTTGAGGTTCAACGTATACCTATGCCAAATTTCATCAATATCGGTTCAGAGGTTTAAGCGGGAAAGCGTAACAGACACACAGACAGACAGACAGAGTTACTTTCGCATTTATAATATTAGTAGGGATAGTAGGGACTAGCGAACGCCCCGGCTTCGCACGGATGTAATGTAAATAGTTAGAAATATTGGCTTTTCTATTCTTTATTGCAAATAAAAACCTTTCTCTTGAATCCCTCTATCTATTAAAAAAAACCGCATCAAAATCCGTTGCGTACCTAGTTTTAAAGATTTAAGCGTACAAAGGGATATAGGGACAGAAAAGGCTACACCTATACTAATATTATAAAGAGGAAAGATTTGTACCTATTTTTGTATGTTTGTAATGAATAGGCTCGAAAAGTACTGGGCCGATTTAAAAAATTCTTTCACCAATAGAATGCTACATTCTTCCAATTTGACATAGGCTACACAATTAGGGATCCTTGGTAAAATTTGAAAAATTTCAACAGAAAAGCGGGAAAAATTCTCTAAGGCGAAATTAATTTCGCCGGGACCGCTATTGTTTTATAAAATGCAGTGATGGTTCATCCACACATGCCGCCGGCTTTCAGACTGTCTTTTGCATTGACTTGCCGCCGGCTTTTACTACGTGTCGAAGCTGCATGCCGCCGACTTTGGAAATACGAATTTTTATATTTTTTATAGCTTTACGCCGAACTAGCGAACTTTACCGGAGGCTAACGGGCTGACACAACAGAGAAAAAACATCGCTTATGATAACTTGCGGTTAGCTCAGTTGGAAGAGCAGCACGCGATACGTGAAGGTCGCGGGTTCGAGCCTCGCACCACAAGGGAAGATGATTTTTTTTCTGTTTAAAACATTTGGAAAGCCGTTCTTGGCCGGTAGCCAAGCCAAGATTGGCCACCGGCCTGTGGCGGCGTTTATGTGTGGATCTGCTATTAGTAGGATAATACTACTTGTTAAACGAATTATTTATTTCACTAATAAGAGAGCCTATCTCAGTGCACCTAGACGCAAACCAATTCGAAATTGAGAATCGAACCCGGAACTTTTCACCGAGGTCGTCATATCACTTCATAGTATAAAACAAAGTCGCTTTTTCTGTCCCTATATCCCTTTGTACGCTTAAATCTTTAAAACTACGCAACGGATTTTGATGCGGTTTTTTTTAATAGAAAGAATGGTTCAAGAGAAACATTCCTCTTTGCAATAAAGAATAGAAAAGCCAATATTCTCTAAGTATTTACATTTAATCTGTGCAGAGCCGGGGCGGGTCGCTAGTCTATATTAATAATCTCGTCAAGGGGTACGGTAGACTTGATTGAAACCTTAGATGAATAACAAAGCAAAAAAAAATATTGATTTCCGAGTCGACAACATATATCCGAAAAATTAGGATTATGGAGTATTTCGTTTAATTCTAATAGCACTGACAAATAAACCGCAGTCGCCATCTTAGGTACGCTTTGTCGAAATTGACGTTTCGCGAAAATATTGTTTTTGATACTTTTTTATGATAAACTCTTTAAGTGTTTTTTCTTTATAGAAGTTTTAGTTCAAAAATCATTTAGTTTCGCAAAGTGATTTACTTTGTTTGATGATACCTGGGTATATCATTTTGTTGACCGCCGAATCTTTACTAAATTTTAGTACAATTCAATATTGAACATATAGGGTCGATACCCTGAAAACAATAAACTTAATGGATACGGTTATCCGAAGGGTAAAAATGGGACCCTATTACTAAGACTTCGCTGTCGGTTCGTCCGTCCGTCCGTCCGTACGTCCGTCTGTCTCAAGAATGGTGATAGCTAGATTGTTGAAATTTTCACAGATTTTGTATTTCTATTGCTACTTTAACAACAAAGACTAAAATAAAAATACAATTATTATTTACGGGGGGCTCCCATACAACAAACGTAAATTTTTTGCTCAATATTAATAAAAACTGTTGTTAGACGCATAATTACATTAACTTTTCATAGTAGAAAATAGTATTACACATCACTAATTACAAGAACAAAACCATATATGAAAATATTTAAAAAAGACAATACCTATAATCTTATAGGTATTCTCTTAGAACTATCTAGTTCGCTCCAGTGTTTAGGGTGCCCAGAATGCTAGCAACATTGCCTCGTTGAATGGCCAGACTTAAACGTTGGCCGAGGTATTTACCAGCATTCTGGTCACCAGAAACCTCTATTAGGCGAGCGGACCATTCTTTGTATAAAGTTCGGGCCTCTGGACCCCACGGCCACAAAGTCTCCACTCCAAATGGGGCGAAACGATAGCAGCTGTCGAGGGCAGATTATTTCAAACGTTTTCGGGTCTCCGCCGCGGCAGCGGCTGCCCCCGCGCTCCGAGAGGTGGAGTGGATGTGGCTTGGAGCAAAAGTGTCCGCACAAGTCGCATCCCAAACCAAAGCTTTGCCTTTACTCCATGGAATGAGCGTCATCCCGTCAGGCCTCTTTCCATCATTCCGACAGATACCCAAAGGCTCTAGGACTGCCGAAACTCTGGAAGAAGCAAAGGCTCGACGAAGGATGTCGTTAAGGCAAGCGTGACATGATAAGCCGTGGAGACCAAGGGGCCCTACTAACTCACCACAGTTGCAGGTGTAAAACGCTAAAAATATTCACGGAATATTTAGTTATAAATAAATAAATAAATATTGGACAACATCACATACATTGCTCTGATTCTGTGGTAAGTAGCTTAAGCACTTGTGTTACAGAAATCAGAAACAACGACGGTACCACAACACCCAGACCCGAGACAATATAGAAAAGTTCGTTTCCTATATTGACCCGACCGGGGATCGAACCCGGGACCTCAGAGATGGCGTGACACCTAATTCCGGCTCGCTAACCTCTCGGCTACGGAGGTCGGAGTTATATTTTTACATCAATAAAAATTAAATGTGTCTAATGTTGAATAAATAATGGTACAGAACCCTTCGTGCGCGAATCCGACTTGCACTATGCCGGTTTTTCACCGGATTTCACCCGAGCGAAGCCGGGTTTTCATCTAGTATCTCATAAACAGCTTCAGAATAGCTTCTAACACTAATAGCTAATGATGATATTAATTTGTTTGTATTTATCTTTGGGCTGTTAATCATTCGTTTATTTTAAATCATGTGTTAAAGTACATTTTCCAATGGTTGTTTGGAATGACACATTTTATTGCATTTATTTTACGACCAATCAGTGCATTAGAAATGTCATCAAATGAACAAGGTTTGTGATAATTACCCAAAGGTTATCTCGGGTTGTCACGTGACTAAAGTACCTACATTTAATACTTACGTGTTTTATATTATTTTAAAAATATATGACGCATTTTCTCTATCTATAAGAATTGGACCACGATGACGCACATGTAAGCCGCACAGCTAATTTAATTTAAGTTACAAATGTTTTTTTATCTTTTTTTCAATAATTGATTTTTAATTTTAATTTTACAATTGACAAACTAACTGTGTCTTAATGCAAAATTAGTTATAAATTTAGCTATATGAAAACTATATTTTTATGTTTCTCTAAATGAAGACGAAGTCGGCGCGGACCGGTAGTCGATAACAATTTTATAATTAAAGTTATTTATGTATCATGTAGTTTTTTTGGGTTCCATAGGCGTAGGTTAGTGAGGTAGGGCACAGCGATTTATCGCTCGAACTAGAGCAGCCCGACTGGTGAAATACCTCCACCTTACAGAAGACCGCAGCCAAATAACAATCACTTCTGTGTTGTTGTGTTCCTGCGTGTGAGTAAGGTTTCCAGAGCTCCTGAGGGGTGCTACATTAGTAGCAGGGGTCAAGCCTTCAAGGTAAGGGCGACAAGTCCAGTTACAGATTTATTATGCTGTACTTGTCACCCTTAAACTAGGACCTCATTACCACTTAACATCAGGTGGCCTGAGGTCAATCTTGAAGTGCAATAAAAAAAAAATAATAGGCAAATGGAAAAAAACGGAACCGTTATGGATTTGTCATGTCTGTCTGTCTGTCGGTGTGTCACAACCACTTTTTTAACTTTAATTCAATCAACTCCAATATTTTATATTATGTTACTTGTTGCGGTTTTCCTTGTAAATATTTTGTCAATTTATATTTTTCCACAGCCGCAACAGTTTCGCGTTACTGTTTCCTCTACGTTAAGATCGTCTGGAAAATACTACTTTCTAGCGATAAGACCACCTAATTTGTACCATAATGTTTCTACAAAACCAATTACTGTCAATGTTCTGTGAAATAATGTATCTCTATATATCTATTTAAAACTAGCTGTCCCGGCGAACTTCGTAACGTCTGTTTTTAAAATTTCTAACCTTTTAAACCTTCCCTGGACCTCCACAATTATTTCAAGACCAAGATTAGCCAAATCAGTCGACCCGTTCTCGAGTTTTAGCGAGACTAACGAACAGCGATTAATTTTTATGTATGTAAAATTACTTCTCTCTAGTGCAATTTACATAATCTTAGATTTAATTGATGAGATGTGTTCACGTTTTTCTCTGCTGACAGATATTTAAATGCTAGTGCTAGCTATAATATCGACAGAATTTAATAAAAAAGGGTGAATTAGTTTAGTTTTTGAATTAGGTGTTGATATGTTCATTAGTTAGTGATAATTAATTTATCCACATCTAGCAACGATGTAAAGAAAATTAAAAAAAAACCCTGATACGAAAAAGTGTAAAAATAACCAATAATGGCGGCCATATTAGATTAGAAATGTGTTGTAGTGTGCAGTATTCCGCTACTCAAGCCCTTTTATTTGATATCTATATTGAGGATGTTGTACCAAAAATATTAAGGAAGTCAGTCATTTTCTGGCGGCGGCCATCTTGGATTTGAAAATTGTCATTTTAAATATATTTTTCTAGTCAAGCCCTTAAATATGATACTCATATTGTAGGAATTGTGTTAAAACACGCAATCCATAATAGTGTGACGGCGGCCATCTTGGATCGATTTTTATCAAACATAGCTAAGAGCAATCCCGACTTCATCATTTTTCAAACAAAAAAATCAAAATCGGTTCATATGTTCGGGAGCTGCGATGCCATAGACAGATACACACACAGACACGTCATACTTATAACACCCCGTCGTTTATGCCTCGGGGGTTAAAAAACATCTAACTTCACACGTACGAAGTCACGGGCTGCAGCCAGTTAAACAATAAAAATAGTTGTATATGTATGTGTGCCTGTTAGTCGGGTTTTTAAAGGCACTAATTACATTGATTTTATCTTTATAGCTAATTACTTTATCGTAATTAGCAAATTAGTTTATAATTTATAACAAACACGTGTGAACTATGATATTTTATCATTATGTATTATTTGCTTATATTTATCGGCTAAGGGCACTATGTTCTATGCTATGCTCGAACTGGAGCAGCCCGACTGGTGAAATACCTCCACCTTACAGAAGACCGCAGCCAAATAACAATCGCTTCTGTGTTGTTGTGTTCCTGCGTGTGAGTAAGGTTTCCAGAGCTCCTGGGGGGTGCTACATTAGTAGCAGGGGTCAAGCCTTCAAGGTAAGGGCGATAAGTCCAGTAACAGATTTATTATGCTGTACTTGTCACCCTTAAGCTAGGACCTCATTACCACTTAACATCAGGTGGGATGAGGTCAATCTTGAAGTGCAATATAAAAAAAAATGTTAAAGGATATAATAGCTAGATGCTAGTCACTAGTATTACAATTAAAAGGGTTCTTTTGAAAAGTTCGTTGTCCCTGTTGACCTGACCGGTGATCGAACCTACGACACGGCAAAAAATTGACAATACCTGCATCTCATCTCAAACTACATTCATCAATCCTCTAGTTATGTCAATAAAAATTTACAATAAATTACCAGACTCAATAAAAAAGGTTACCAAACTAAATATTTACATTAAACATATAAAATAACTCCTAATCAATAAACAATATTACACCATACAAGATTATTTACAGGATAAACTATAACCAGCATAATAGATATTATTAGATACAATAATTATAACTCCAATTCTTATTAATAAACTAGCTGTGCCGGCGACTTCCTTCGCGTGGACTACATCCTTTCATGGTCGGTTTTACCCCTTTTCCCCCTAATATTTGAAACAAAAAGTAGTCTTTATTTTAATCCAAGTTTCGAGCTATATTTGTGCCAAATTTCATATCTCTAACTTCAAAAACACACATTTTTCCATATAAACTTTCAAAGGTGGTAATATCCCCCACTTATTTTCTAGTAAAAAGTAGTCTATGTCTGTTCTTGAGATTCAACGTATACCTATACCAAATTTCATCAAAATCCGTTCAGCAGTTTAGGCGTGAAAGAGTAACAGACAGACAGACAGACAGAGTTACTTCCGCATTTATAATATTAGTATGGATAAATATTTTTATATATGTTAAACTCTTCCTCTCTCCTACGTTGCCGTGCCCGACAGGGTCCATAAATTGTACTTTTAGTTCTAATCAACTATCATTTGTAATACCTACTTTACTTATGGAGTGCAATAAAGCATATGAATATGAATATTAACCTGGGACCACATATATACGACGCCTAAGGTCTCCTTGGCAGTGGAGGTCGTTATTTATATCTGTAATTAAGTTATATCCTCTATACTATTTATACAACGATCAGAGCAAAATTAAACTACTTACTATGTCTATCTTCCTAGTTAGTTTTCTAAGCCACAAGACCTACTTTACGCAATACAAACAACTTTTTATTATTATGTACATAAATACCGTTGCATTCTAACTTTCATTCGTCATCTAGCAACGAATAGTTAGGTACTAGAAATTCAGGATGAAATTAATGAGAATTGTATGGTAAATCAAGAAAATCCCAACAAAATGCAATTGTAATATTGTATGTATTTAATCAAGAATTATGTACAATTTACCGACTTAGATAAGCGTACGCCATTATCCATTCAGTTGAGGAGCGCGCGCGGCGGCCATCGAACGTCCATGCCGTTCTAAATTTAAAATTGTAAACAAACAATTTTGACGTTCCGATTCGGCCGGATTCGCTAAACTTTTTCTTCTAAAACATAAGTGGCCAGTTCGGTGAAAAGTTTTGACAGTGATTTACGCGCGAAAATACATACGAATGTTTGTTTTGTAATTAAAATCGGTTAGCAATGTGAAAGCTAGATAATTAGGATTGTATTATCAAACGATTGCCAGATTATAGTGATAAATAAATATTTTAATTGCCTTTATCAGCTGTTTGCGTCACAGATAAATAAAAATTAAATTGTTAGTTTACTCTTCATGGTTATCAAAAGAGGTCGACTTTGAATGAGGTTTATGTGTTGCACATAGACTTTGTTGTTTTATATTCTCGTTTTAAGTACAGTGGTACTTCAGTAGGTGTTTAGGTATGTGCATACATTATTCCTATTCATTTACGGCGTAACACATTATGGTGTGTGAAAATTCTCGACTAGTCGCTAGAATTTTAGATTAAATGGCGGTAAAGATGGAGTGTTGTTTGTCTAAGGTTTGGGAAAATACTGGAAAATCAGAATGACGTGTTTATAAAAAAAATAAATCGTATTTATTTACACCATTTTGCAATTTCATTGAAACTTCTATACAATGACACCCTTCTAATATAATATAAATAAAAGTTTGTACGAATGTAATGTTTTTTACTGTAAGAAGTACTAAATGGGTTTAAATGATTTTTTGCAGCTAAAGTCACATTTTATTGCTTTATCACTAACTTGTCATTAAAGTGTGATTTACATCCTTGCTTGCATTTACACCCTTAGATAATCTTTAGTTACAAAATATTAACAAAAAAAACTCTTTAAAAAATTTATATCACCCAAAAACTACATCATATTTTTACGTACATATCTACATAATCTAAGGTAAATAAATGAGAAACAAGAGAATCTTGATTTTCAAAGGAACAGAAAAGTGGCTTAACCCCTAAACACCCAAGCAGCCCCCGTGGACCGCGTGTGACGTCATCGCGCCATTCCGTTGAACACTAAGCGGTCCCCGGGGACCGCTCTGACCCACTTGATTTTACACCTAAAATTTGTGGGTAGAGTATCGTTTTTTATAAACAAGCTAAAGGATTTATCTTCTTTGATATCTCACGCTATACTCTGAGTGCGAAAAATTTCTTTGTCTGTGGCTATTTATTTTTTTGATAATTTATATATTTTTTGTAATCCAGCCTATACTATGGTTCAAAACTTTAAACGCGTAGAATAAATATATCCTTTCGATTATCAAGATATTTTGATGCCAGATAAATAGAAAATGAATTAATAAGTACATGTGCATTTGCAGAATGATAAAATATTGTTTTATTTTAGAATAATTGTATTTTTTGTAAACAGCTATAATTGCTACATCATCCTCCCTGCTGTCATTTTTTTTTGACATTTCGATCTGATCTCAGATTTTAACTTCAGAGGGTTAAAAAAAACGCGAATCCGGCTCACGCTTGACCAACTTTTTCGATTTAGAAGACACCGGCTTGACCCTGTTCTCACTGGAACCAAACCCCGACCTTTAACCACTAATCCTGTTTGTTTTATCTAATTGTATTAAGGCGTGTCTACATAAATAAAGGTCAGGGTGACTATAAAGTTTGTATGTCACGAAATGGCTTATTTCCAACACGCAACAGACCACATATTTACCTTATTTATGTCAACATCAGCACTGTTTCTATGGTGCAGTGATTAGAGCTACGAAAGTCTCGGGTTCGAATCCCGTTTGAGAACTTTTAGTGTGTAAATTTTTTTATGTTTGCTTGGGGTCTTGGGGCAGGCTTATTTACGTAATTTGAATAAAACTGGCCAATTGCCACCCAACCTCAATACCATTTTTGAAGACCTATCCAGAGATACCTCACATTTTTTTATATTGCACTTCAAGATTGACCTCATCCCACCTGATGTTAAGTGGTAATGAGGTCCTAGCTTGAGGGTGACAAGTACAGCATAATAAATCTGTTACTGGACTTGTCGCCCTTACCTTGAAGGCTTGACCCCTGCTACTAATGTAGCACCCCCCAGGAACCACCATTTTGTGAAAAATCTGAATGCGGTTAACAGAATACATCTTCATACCAAGTTTCAACAGTAGGTCTTACAGTTTCGGAAAAAAGTGGCTGTGACATACGGACGAACAGACAGACATGACAAGTCCATAAGGGTTCCGTTTTTCACCATTTGGCTACGGGACCCTAAAAATCAATGCCGATTTTCGCTGTAACTTTATAACTCAAGAACGGGTTCACTATTTTAACCAAATGTTGAGTCTTTCTTCTGACTTGATAGCATTTCTTATGTATGTAACTACATAAGAAATGAGGTAGCATATTTTTTGTATGTTATTTTGCAAGTATCTATTATGTATAGGTATTAGTACACCTGCTATATCTATTATGTATAGGTATTAGACGACCTCCGTAGCCGAGAGGCGAGCGTGCTGGAATTTGACGTCACCATCTCTGAGGTCCCGGGTTCGATCCCCGGTCGGGTCAATATGGGAAACGAACTTTTCTGTATTGTCTCGGGTCTGGGTGTTGTGGTACCGTCATTGTTTCTGATTTCTGTAACACAAGTGCTTTAGCTTACCACAGAATCAGAGCAATGTATGTGATGTTGTCCAATGCTGATGTTGATGTTAGTACATATTTGTAAGTTTTGAACAGAGTAATTTTAGAATTTCTTGCCGGTTCTTCTCGACAGAATCTGGACATTCCGAACACAGCGGTTGTTGCACTTAATCTGACGATTCATAAATTATTTTGTACTAACTGTTGGCATGAAAATAAAACATTTTCTATTCTATTCTAAAACATTGCTTCTGAAGCACTGAATCAATTTTAGACGACTTCGCACGCATTTGTTACAAATAATGTGATAAATGGAGAACTTTTATGTGAAGTTTTTGTGCAAACTTCACATAAGAGTGATAGGGCATAGTTATTTATCGTACTGGAGCAGTCCGACTGGTGAAACACCTCCACCTTACAGAAGACCGCAGCCAAATAACAATCACTTCTGTGTTGTTGTGTTACTACGTGTGAGTAAGGTTTCCAGAGCTCCTGGGGGGTGCTACATTAGTAGCAGGGGTCAAGCCTTCAAGGTAAGGACGACACGTCCAGTAACAGATTTATTATGTTGTACTTGTCGCCCTCAAGCTAAGACCTCATTACCACTTAACATCAGGTGGGATGAGGTCAATCTTGAAGTATAATATAAAAAAAGTCACCTTTTAAGCCCCACAAAACTGACATATATATGGGGAGGCGCTTAATTAGAAGATGCTACTAGGAAAGACCTCCAAGAACTTCATGCGGTCCTGGTGCCTTGACTCTGGAAATCTCTATTACAATACAAAATAGAGTCTTCGTATTTTATTAGTGCCGCTATAAAATCACTCAAAAACACGTTATACAACGTTTATTGCATAATAAATAAAATCTTGGCGTTTGTCCATTTATCAGATCTGTGCAGACAGCGCGGAAGCTATTCTTAACTCTTAATTAAATCATTACAAAATGATGGCCGTAATTAAAATTCACACGTGGATTGAGCAGTTCTTTTTTCATAATTAATGACCTCCGTAGCTTACCGGATTTTGACGTCGCACCATCTCTGAGGTTTGATCGGGTTCGATCTCCGGTTCGATCAATATGGGAAACGAACTTTTCTGTATTGTCTCGTCTCTGGCTGTTGTGGTACCGTCGTTGTTTCTGATTTCTGTAACACAAGTGCTTTAGCTACTTACCACAGAATCAAAGCAATGTATGTGATGTTGTCCAATATATTTAATTTTATGATATTGAAAAATTGATTTAGTAAGCAAAACCAATTTCAAGTTTCCAAACTTTTGCGACACGCGAGATTTCAAAACACGCGAGTGTAGTACCTAATGAATGCTAAATATGTCACTTATTTAAGTCATTTTAATTTGGTAGGATAACCACCTGTTGTTTGCATATTTTGGTTTTTATTATAAACTAGCTGTGCCCGCGACTTCGTTCGCGTGGACTACATCCTTTCATGGTCGGTTTTACCCCTTTTTGCCCTAATATTTGAAACAAAAAGTAGTCTATATTTTAATCCAAGTTTCAAGCTATATTTGTGCCAAATTTCATATCTCTAATTTCAAAACTAAACATTTTTCCATATAAACTTTCAAAGGTGGTATTACCCCCATCCCCCCCTTATTTTCTAATAAAAAGTAGCCTATGTCCGTTCTTGAGATTCAACGTATAGCCGTTTAGGCGTAAAAGAGTAACAGACAGACAGACAGACAGACAGAGTTACTTTCGCATTTATAATATTAGTATGGATAGTATGGATTATTAATAAACAATTGAAGACAACACAACGATTATGTACAAAGGGCAAACGAAATTAGAAATTATAATCTAATATCTTACATATTAATATAGTTACATAAATATTTTATACCTACATTTAGAAAAAGACAGAGTTTGAATACTGTTAAGGTTGAAAGGACGGGGAATATCAGATGGTAAAATATCATAGTGCAAAACTAGTTACAAGTTCAGCTGTATTTGTAACCGCTTAGTTACAAATATAGCTGAACCCGGCGAACTTCGTTTCCCCTTAGAGAATTTTTCTCGCTTTTCTGTTGAAATTTTTCAAATTTTACCAAGGATCCCTAATTTTGTAGCCTATGTCAAATTGGAAGAATGTAGGATTCTATTGGTGAAAGAATTTTTTAAAACGGCCCAATACTTTTTGAGCCTATTCATTACAAACATACAAACATACAAAAATAGGTACAAATCTTTCCTCTTTATAATATTAGTGTAGATATGAACGACAGAGTTTCTTCTCTGTAAGTTATAGGTTCCGAACCGGAGGTAGCGTCATTTGCATTATATAGACGTTTCATAAATATTACTGGTGTAATTTACATGAATAAAATAATATTGAATTTGAATTTGAATTGAATTTGAACATATAAGAACTATCCAACACTTAAATAGTTTTCAATTCAAACCAGTAGTTCCTAAGATAAGTGTGTTTTAACAAACAAACTCTCAATATTAGTATAGATATGAAAAATAAGGAAAATTAACATGATTTTGTTCACGTAAATGCTGTCACGACCATAGCATTGGTCATGTCATGTTTAGCATTTAAAAAGGAAAAAGTACGTTTAAAATTGCGTGGGATTGGTTTAAAGGACACAAAGTCTTATGGTACAAAGAAACGGTCAAGCGCGAGTCGGATTAGCGCATCAAATATTTTGTGACTAGCTGTGCCCGCGACTTTGTTCGCATGGACTAAATATTTTCATTCCGTCAATTTATATGGGAAAAACCTGTAAGGCACGTGAAAGAAGTCGCGGGCACAGCTAGTAAATAAATAAATTAAGGGTTGTCTCTTAAACGATAATCGAAGGTTAATCTTAAGATAGGTAGGGCATAGCAATTTATCGCTCGAACTGGAGCAGCCCGACTGGTCAAATGCCTTACAGAAGACCGCAGCCAAATAACAATCACTTCTGTGTTGTTGTGTTCCTGCGTGTGAGTAAGGTTTCCAGAGCTCCTGGGGGGTGCTACATTAGTAGCAGGGGTCAAGCCTTCAAGGTAAGGGTGACAAGTCCAGTAACATATTTATTATGCTGTACCTACTTGTCACCCTTAAGCTAGGACCTCATTACCACTTAACATCAGGTGGGATGAGGTCAATCTTGAAGTGCAATATAAAAAAAAATATCTTAAATGGAAGTCAGCCTATTTGTACACCAACCTAAAATGGTATCGCTAATAAAATCAAAAATGTGTCCTTTGATAACTGGCTACTTGACAGTGTTAACAATAAAGTATGAAAAGTGTTAGATATGTTAGCTTATTAGTTAAGTAATCATTTTACATTTTTATTTTTTAATTAAAAGCATAGTTAGTATTTTATTTTTGCAAAATAAATTTTAATTTTTGTATCTGTGGAACAAAAGAACCGAAACGAAAACCACTATTGCAATTCGGAAATGACAGCTGTCGGCGATAATAATTTATTTTAATGTGGCGAAACAATGATTATTTTAACGATTAAATTGAATTATTGTGTCTCTAACAGTATTAAGAATTTATTTAAACATTTTCCGTTTATCTAAATTAAGTCGTTCCTATGCTTATCGGATCGGTAGAACGTTGACGTCATAATTGCAACAGTGACGTGACTTGGCGTTTTCGCGCGCTTTTTAAATGTGTTACACAAAATGTTATTTTTCTCTGGTCATTTACATTTTTACCAGATAAATCGAATTGCTTGGGATATAAAATGAACGGGCGCACATTTTACAATACTTTTTCAAAAACTGTCAAGTAGCCATGCCCGCGACTTCGTTCGCGTGGACTATACACTTTCATGATCGGTTTTACCCCTATCTCCCCTAACATTAAAAACAAAAAGTTGTCCATATTTTGACCCAAGTTTCGAGCTATTTTTGTGCCAAATTTCATACCTAGGTATACCTTAAAAATCTATATTTTCTCATATAATCTTTCAAGGGCGGTATAACCCCCATCTCTCTTTATTTTCAAAACAAAAAGTATCCTATGTCCGTTCTAGAGGCTCAACGTATACTTTTACCAAATTCCAACAAAAGCGGTTCAGTGGTTAAGGCGTGAACGCTGGACAGACAAACAGACAGACAGAGTTACTTCCGCATCTATAATATTACTATGGATTCTTGTTTCCCACGTTTGCACATGAAGATGTGTACCTTATCGGATGTCTCAACTGTACACATCCTATAGTCTATATCAGGGGTTCCCAAACAGTGCCCGCGAAGCCCTGGTGCGTCGTGGAGATAAGACACCGCGAAGCGTTCCCGCTATGCCCCGCCCCCCCCTAAAATATATAAGTTGTGATCCATTTTAAAAATGGCATAGCTTGGGTCAACTTCAACAATTAGGATTCATTATAATTTTCATAGACGACCTCCGTAGCCGAGAGGCGAGCAGGCCTGACTTTGGTGAGCGCCATCTCTGAGGTCCCGGGTTCGATCCCCGGTCGGGTCAATATGGGAAACGAACTTTTCTATATTGTCTCGGGTCTGGGTGTTGTGGTACCGTCGTTTCTGATTTCTGTAACACAAGTGCTTTAGCTACTAACCATAGAATCAGAGCAATGTATGTGATGTTGTCCAATATTTATTTAATATTTTATTTATTAGTAATGGTTTTTAGGCCCCCAATGCGTGGGGCGTCGCATTAAAATGCTAAACCTGAAAGTGCGCCGCGTAGCGAAAAAGTTTGGGAATCTCTGGTCTATATAATGCAACACGTGTGAAATTAATGCCAGTGTAATGGCGTCATAAGTGAAAACACGGTCGCTTTTCGAAACCATACTAATATTATAAATTATAACGATATATAACGACGACCTCGGTGGCGCATCGGCTAAGGTAGGCGGCCAAAGCGCGTAAGGTCCCGGGTTCGATTCCCGGTCGAACTTTTCTAAATTGATTTGAGTCTGGGTGTGCTGACTGACGCCACCAGTTAGTATCCGTCGTCTGGTGCTGATAGTACAAGGGGTTTGAGACCAGGTGATCGGTGTGATTGTCTGGCGCATTACTACATAGTATAAAACAAAGTCGCTTTTTCTGTCCCTATATCCCTTTGTACGCTTAAATCTTTACAACTACGCAACGGATTTTGATGCGGTTTTTTTGATGGATAGAGTGATTCAAGAGAAAGATTTTTATTTGCATTAATTATATTACATCCGTGCGAAGCCGGGGCGGGTCGCTAGTTTATTTATAAATGCGAAAGTAACTCTGTCTGTCTATTTGTCTGTCCAGCTTTGACGCCTTAAACCACTGAACCGATTTTGTTAAAATTTGGTATGGGTATACGTTGAACCTCTATAGACATAGGCTACTTTTTGTTCTTAAAATAAGGGGGGATGGGGTTAATACCGCACTTGAAAGTTTATATGGGATTTTTTTTATCTTTTAAGTTAGAGATATATAAGAGAGATAGGGCACAGCGATTTATCGCTCGAACTGGAGCAGCGCGACTGGTGAAATACGTCCACCTTACAGAAGACCGCAGCCAAATATTAATCACTTGTGTGTTGTTGTGTTCCTGCGTGTGAGTAAGGTTCCCAGAGCTCCTGGGGGGTGCTACATTAGCAGCAGGGTTAGGTAAGGGCGACAAGTCCAGTTACAAATTTATTATGCTGTACTGATCACCCTTAAGCTAGGACCTCATTACCACTTAACATCAGGTGGGATGAGGTCAATCTTGAAGTGTGATATAAAAAAAAAAAAAATTTGGCACAAATATAGCTCGAAACTTGGATTAAAATATGGACTACTTCTTGTTTTGAATATTGGGAGAGATAGGGGTAGGTAAAACCGACCATGAAAGGATGTAGTCCACGCGAACGAAGTCGCGGGCACAGCTAGTTGTATATATTTGTGTCTAAATCGTCAAAGGACACATTTTTGGTTTCATTAGCAATACCATTTTAGGTTCGTGTACAAATAGGCTGACTTCCATTTAAGATTAACCTTCGACCGTCATTTAAGAGACAAACCTTAATAAAACCTTAACTTTGTCCCAAAATAAGGCGAGTGAAGTCTAAGGCAATAGCTTGTATAGAATAAAGGTTAAAATGTTAATATATTTGCATTTCGTCGATGCGCGTGAAATACCGCGTAAGCGGTAACGTTTGCCATAAAGATTAATTTTGTCTGCTATTCCATATTATTTCAATCCAAATTGGAACTTACGGAAAAATGTACTTACGCGGTATTGCACGCGCGTCGACGATTTAACAATTGAATTACATAGTTAAAAAAAGTACTTATGCATTATTATCACCTGCTGAACATAATTAATTTTACATTACGTTCCGGAATTAATTAACATTTTATTAATCACTATCTTTATCCTGAGACTTTTATCGCTTTTTTTCGGGATAATCTGTGTTATTCAAGAATATTACGCACAGAATTACATACAGATCTATTTCTATTTGTATTTTATATTGCACTTCAAGATTGACCTCATCCCACCTGATGTTAAGTGATAATGAGGTCCTAGCTTAAGGGTGACAAGTACAGCATAATAAATCTGTTACTGGACTTGTCGCCCCTATCTTGAAGGTACCCCTGCTACTAATGTAGCACCCCCCAGGAGCTCTGTAAACCTTACTCACACGCAGGCACACAACAACACAGAAGTGATTGTTATTTGGCTGCGGTGTTCTGTAAGGTGGAAGTATTTCATCAGTCGGGCTGCTTCAGTTCGAGCGATAAATTGCTATGCCCTACCTCTCTATCATGTAAGTCAGTAATTTTGCGAGAAAGAGTAAGAAATATCCTAACAAATGATGAACACTGATTTGTCAAACACGTGTTTTGTACAAAGTAACTTATTGGACTTTATCGCTTTTATTTCTTTGCCATAAGAACTAATGTTGAACTGTAAGTGTTTACTGTGTTGCCATCGCATCGATTGTACATACGTACAGACGTGCAAATAAAATACCCATGTTTGAATTAAATTTTCTTCAACGCATTTTAAACTCATTCATACTGCATACACGTTTTGTGGAAACAAAATGTTGCTGGCAAATTTGGATTTCGACTATCAGTGAAACGCCTAATGGTGGTAAAACTAGTAACAAAAATTCAGTGTATTTTGTGTAGTTTACTGTGCAAAAATATTAAATCATGAGAGAAAACATCAAAAGCTAAATAGTCACTTGCAATAACTTCATTTTGATTATTAAAATTTGATTGCCTAAAGATACTTACGGTATATTATGCGGTAACAGAGAAAAAGAGCGTAAGTAATATAATATAAATAATAATAATTCACTTGAATTTTAACATTTCATTTAAATCAGAGAACTTTTATACTAATTTCGCCCCCCTCTTAACCCCTTACCAATGAGATGATATTACGAAAACTTTTAATACAAACTTCCACCGTCCGCTTTACGCCTTAAGGGATGATTTTCGAAAAAATATTTATAAACACTTTTCATTTGAGTAACTTCAAAAACGGTGAAATTTCCTATTAACTTTGAACTCTCATTTACCTTCTTGGATCCATTTACAAAATCCTTTCTTAGAGTTCCCTCACGCTCTAAAAGGCACCCTTTTGCAATATTTTAAGTTTCTAACTCTTATAGTTGATAGATCAGTTAATCAGCTTGCGCTTACATAGATTTGTGCCTGGTTACAATATTTTACGATTCGTAATATGTCAAATATCTGACTGTCAGTGTTTCTCCAACCGACTACGAGTCGTTAGTTCCAATTTCAAATTTACTTTCCATATTCAGTTGTCATCATTCGTCCATTGATCGTTTTTAGCTTAGGCCTTGTAAAATTGGCTACTTGACAGTGTTAACAATAAAATATGAAAAGTGTTAGATATGTTAGCTTATTAGTTAAGTAATAATTTTACATTTTTATTTTTTTATGAAAGTTAGTATTTTATTTTTGCAAAATATGTTTTACTTTTTTTATCTGTGGAACAAAAGAACCGAAACGGAAACCACCATTGCAATTCGGAAATGACAACTGTCGGCGAAAATTATTTATTTTAATGTGGCGAAACAATGATTATTTTGCCGATTAAATTGAATTATTGTGTCTCTAACCGTATTAAGAATTTATTGAAACATTTTCCGTTTATCTAAATTAAGTCGTTTCTATGTGTATCGGTTCGATGTCTAGAACGTTGACGTCATAATTGCAACAGTGACGTGACTTGGCGTTTTCGCGCGCTTTTTAAATGTGCTTTTAAAATCTTATTTTTCTGTGGTTATTTAGATTATTTCCAGATAAATCGAATTGCTTGGGATATAAAATGAACGGGCGCACATTTTACAATACTTTTTCAAAAACTGTCAAGTAACCAATTGTGTTATTCCGGTCGGTCCCCTCCTGGCTGTTTCTTTTTTTTATTCCAGTCTGATTCCCTTAAGATATAACTAACCTTAATAAGAACGGATCGTTTTTTCAAATATTGGAACCGGGCATTCGTTTTATATTAAGTACGTTTGTTTGTTTATAATGCCTGCGACATAAAACTGTATCGTTATCTCGGTCACGTGTTGCATTTGTAATGACCGGGTGTGGGTGTTTGTTTACAACATAAACTTTAAACGAGTGTCCGATACGTACCTACTAAGGTCTTGGTATGCACGGGGCCATCTTTACATTAGTGGCTCCCCCTTTGGGGGGGGGAGGGAATTTTGGCTAGGGTTGCACGAAAAGACAAACCCGAGAGAATTGTACGTTCGAGAACAATTGGGGGGGAGGGGGTATGTGATTGAAAGAAAAACATCACCAATCATCTAATACATCGAGCTATATTTGTGCTTAATTTCATATGTCTAAGTTAAAAAATAAACATTTTCCCATATAAACTTTCAAAGGTGGTTAATTAATTCCGTAACGTAATTTAAAATTCAGTATGTTCAATAGTAGGTTATAAAAATGCATAAGTAGGTACTTTTTGTAACTATGTACAGTCGCCGTCAGATATATCGGAGTAGATAAAGTGACCAAATACTTCTGAACAGTTAAAATGTTAAAAAGTTCCATACCCCACAAGTTACCATTAATATCTGAACATTCATTACTTCAATAATATCTGAGCAGTTGGAAGAGCAGCACGCGCGATACGTGAAGGTCGTGGGTTCGATTCCCGCACCGAAAGGGGAGATAAATATTTTCTCTTTCTCTAAAATATTGGTTGAGTAGTTTTTGCGTGAAAGACTAACGAACATTTATCTAAATGTCGATTTATTTTTACAAACTTTCGTGTTTTAAATTACTCACTAGCAGCCGCCCGCGACTTCGTCCGCGTGGTTTTCGGTTTCCATACAAACTTTCATAATAGTTCGTTACATATTACTACTTATTATCTACTTATTTGTTTCATCACACATCAAAACCAAAACTATATGAGTTGGTCCAAAGTGAGCTACACATAGCAATAAGTTAGATACTGCTACTGTAACTAATCTGCTGAGTTTCTTACCGGTGTCTTCTCGGTAGATATAGGTTCCGAACCGGAAGTAGAATCACTTTGCATTGTATTCAATGACGATTCAAAAATGTTATATGTAACCTACTTGAATAAAGAAATATTTGAGTTTGAGTTTGAGTTGCAGCGTGATGTTATATAGCCTATAGCCTTCCTCGATAAATGGTCTATTCAACACAAAAATATTTTTTTAATTCGAACCAGTCGTTCCTGAGATTAACGCGTTCAAACAAACAAACTCTTCAGCTTTATAATATACTAGCGGCCGCTCGCGACTTCGTCCGCGTGGATTTCGGTTTCCATAAAAACTTTCATAATAGTTGCAGCGTGAAGTTATATAGCCTAAAGCCTTCCTCGATAAATGATCTATTCAACACAAAAAAAATGTTTCAATTCGAACCAGTGGTTCCTGAGATTAGCACGTTCAAACAAACAAACAAACAAACTCTTTAGCTTTATAATATTAGTATAGATAGTACGATGATAACTACCTATCTTCATAAGCAACAAAGTTACCCAAATAATAATGTTTGAATGAGCTAATTATACAGATATGGTACAAACTTTGCCCTAACCTCTCGCACATACAATTGAATAATATTTTTGTTTATCAACATTTTGTTTGACCTATATTACTTCGTATCTTTCCTTCTCCGATAAACGAAATGAAATGTTTAAGTTTTAAAAGACTTAGCACGCATATATTCGTTTTATTCTATTACTAAGACCGCAGCCAAATAACAATCACTTCTGTGTTGTTATGTTTCTGCGTGTGAGTAAGGTTTTCAGAGCTCCTGGGGGGTGCTGCGTTAGTAGCAGGGGTCAAGCCTTCAAGGTAAGGGCGATAAGTCCAGTAACAGAATAATTATGCTGTACTTATCACCCTTAAGCTAGGACCTCATTACCACTTAACATCAGGTGGGATGAGGTCAATCTTGAAGTGCAATATAAAAAAAAAACTTTCAACAAACAACAGGCTATGTATTCTTTTTTTGTAAAATAAAAGTAGCCTACGTTACTTCTTCTTACTTCAGCTACCTACCATGAAAAGTCTCGTCAGAATCGGTCTAGCAATTTCGGAGATTAACCGGAACAAACAGACAGAGAAAAATTGAACAAATTTTTTTTGTATATTAATATACCGTACATACATATTTATATGCATGTAGTAAAAAGCTGTTTTAATATTACAAACAGACGCTCAAATGTTATTTATATGTTTAGACTAGCGGTCCCGGCGAACTTCGTTTCGCCTTAGAGGATTTTCCCGCTTTTCTGTTGAAATGTTTCCTGTATTTTCTTTGCTACAAACCTCACGGAGCCCAAGACCTTTCCAACGAATGCAAACCCGTGGAAATCGGTTCATGCGTTCTGGAGTTATAGCGTCAGAAAGGAAAACCCAATTTATTTATCTTCTGAACTTATAGTTAGGTAGATATTTATTTTTATATATAAATTATCAATATTATGTAAATCTAAGTATACCTTCATATTTTATATATTATATTCTAATTAATTTATATAGTATGTGTATTATTATCGTATATTTAAAAGATACCGTAATGTTATTTTTAATACTTAATTTATTGTTGTTTAAAATGATTTCTTTTTTTTTCCCCTGTTACCGCACCAATATACAAACTATCTGCATGACCCAAGGGTTGACTGGTAGAGAATGCCCCTAGCATTAAGTCCACCTGTTGTATCTACCTATTTGTGCAATAAAGTTTTTAAATAAATAAATAAAATAAACCCGACTTATTGTTATACATATAGTAGATGTATAGATAATGTGTGTTTAAATAAACATTACCACAACACCAAGTGCCGAATCGGTGGTAGTGTCATTTTGCATTGAAAATGTCAAAGAAACAGAAAAAAATATCTCCTCTTGCGTTCCGGATTTCTGTGTTATTAAAATAATAATAATAATAAAGGCGTAGGGAAGTGACGAGCCCATTGCCCGCTGGTGAGAGTTGGTGATCTTCGCACCATGAAGAGCGACAACTCTCTATCAGTGCCGTCAGTCTCCCCAGGGCAGCTTGTGGCGGGCTGTATGGGATTGACACCCCTTGGGACCCGTGCCCCTGAGAGTCGACCAGGCCCCTTCCTCCGCTTGCCTTAGTTGGCCGGTAGGAGTGGACCCCAAAGGGGCCGCAGGACTCTCACCTCTGGCTTGCCTTAGCCGGCCGTCCAGAGTGGGGCGTCAGAGCTATATGTTCGCAGGGTGGAAGTGAAAGATGCCTAAGTCGTGAGTTGGCACAGTGGCGTAAGCCACTGGGTAGAAAGCGGTGCACACCTCTCCACACCCTGAGCCGCTCACACAATATTGCTCCCCGTCGCTCCTGCTTCGTGTCTTGAGTGGGTGACCAATGGGGGGCCCATGACAGTGAGATGGCGAGTCATCACATGCCCATTTTAATCGTGTTTTTAAACATAGATCGGGCAGGTGCCATAGTCCTTCCCATAGTCCCGGTTACCCAGTACATTAGCACCTCAACCCAATAGCCCAGATGCCTTGTTCTTCCACTCCATTCCATAGTCCTGCACTGACCGGGGGTTGTCCTTGGCTGCATTTTATAGTGTATACAGGGATAATCGTCGGTCGGTGTCACATTACATTACGATTATACTTGTTTTTTTAAAGGGCCTCTACGTGTTGGCTTCAGCCCCATGCACGCCTCCCAAAAGTCCGGGACTCTGTAGTCCCGAGATATTGGAAAAAACAAACATAATAATAATAATAATCTTTATTGATGCAAATAAAGGTACATATTTTAGCTTACGTAAATCACAATTAAAGAGCCATTAAGTAAGAAGGAAACATTAACGTCTGCGCTAGTTTACATAGAAACTGTGTGACAGACGCCAATTATTCTTCCAGAGTTACACATGTTGTAATTTAACAGAGCCAAACACTTATTATATATGTTACTTATTATATACTTATGTTTTAAAAATATTAAAAGTTTGCTAGTGCAACGTGAAGTACTATAGAAAATATAAAAATCTACTTTGCATTGCATTCAATGACGAATCAAAAGTAATATTTACATGTAAACTACATAAATAAAGATATTTCATATGAAAATATCGTATTATTATCGTGGTGTGTAAATACGTATTCTAAAAGTCATTAAAATGAAATTCCTTTCAGCTAAGTTGTAAGGTGTGTGCGACTGGTCATTACTTGCTTGAAACATAGTCATTTGCCTTATCTCGATTGTAACGAGCCAAATGTATGGATTTTCACTGTTTTCGGTACCGGCGCCCTCAGAAGTGATTGCTTAGATTGGACAATTTCAATTATTAAGAAGAGTATGTCGATAAATAAATAAATGCCCCAGACAATCACACCAATCACCTGGTCTCAAACTAAGGTTTTCCCTTGTACTATGAGTACCAGCCCAGACCCAAGTCAATTCAGAAAAGTTCGTTTTCCAAATTGACCCGACCGGGAATCGAACCCGGGACCTTTGGCGCTTTGGCCGCCTACCTTAGCCACTGCGCCACCGAGGTCGTCAATGTCAAAAATGTCGATGGTGAAATAACAGTGATAAATATCAATGTTTGAAATCAATTTTATTCGTGGTACATTCGTGGTGGAAATATTTTAAAACCAAAGACATCTTGACATCTTAATAGGTTTTTATTTTTTTTTATATAAAGCTTTTGAAAAAATTGTAAAAAAAAATTAAAATATTAAGTATGTAAATAATATATTTTTTTAATAATTTTCTCCAAATAATGAGGTGGTTTAGTATTTCACCGTCAATATGTAGTTTGTATTCTTACAGAAATGTAAAAAAATATTTACTTATTATTAGGCAATTTAGTAAGACAATAAAAAAGTGTTTTAAAAAAAAATTAAGTATATTGAATCCGAAAATGCTACTGTAATATCACTGAATATTTTAATGACAGACAAAATATGTGCTAAGTAGGTAAACCCACCTATAACATGATATCTTCACAAGTTCTGTTATATTTACAATAATATTTATAATTACGTTAAATTATAACACCAATTGAATAATAAATCTTTACCCGCTCATTATATACAATTTAAAATAATTTTAATACTAAGTATTTCATATTTGCAATGCCCAACGGCCATCATGTTGACACTAAACACTAAATCTTTCATCTGTAAATAACACATGAATGCAATAAATAACTTTGAACTTTATTTTGCGGGAATAAGAACTGAAATCGAACTGCAAGTATTTCTATTGTTTTTGTAGTTTTGTATGTTATTTTCCTGTTTATAAAACATTTTAGGTTCATAACAAAAGAAAAAATAAACTTCTAAAGTGGTTTTTGATGATAGACCATCATCATGGTTACTCAGTCTCAGTTATCATCCAATGCGCGGTTCCATTATTTGAAAAACGATCCGTTTTAGCTACGTCTAGTAATAAATTATACGAGGCGTAAGCTATAACCGTTCCCGAGTCAGTTGGAGAGAAACGAATTGTTGTTAAGACACATTACGAATCGTAAATTTTTTAGCCGGACATAATTAAATAATAAACAAAATAAATATTGGACAACATTACATACATTGCTCTGCTTCTGTTGTAAATAGCTAAAGCACTTGTGTTACAGAAATCAGAAACAACGACGGTACCACAACACACAGACCCGAGACAATACGGAAAAGTTCGTTTCCCATATTGAATAGAATAGAATAGAATAGAATAGAATAAATGTTTATTTAGCACACAAAATAAGACAGTACAAATAAAGGAAAATTAAAAAAAAAGAAAAAGCAAACAAAATATGTGCTAAAAAGGCTCCCAACTCAGCAATATGTCGGGACACCCATAATAGAGTCTCGCGACGCTGATTTTCAGTGGTCGCCTGTTTAAAAATAAAGTAATTACATAAGACAAATTAAAATTAAAATACGGCACAGTGGTGATAAATACATCTTATAAAGAACAACATCCCATAACCTAACACACTTACATAACATAAAAATATTGACCCGACCGGGGATCGAACCCAACTTAAGAGATGACGCGACGCCAAAGCCCGGCACGCTCGCCTCTCGGCTACGGAGGTCGTCGATTTCAAATTCTATTTCTTGTTTTAATACCAACTTGAATAGCTCGTAGTACCATAGGATCAACATTCAAAAACGATATCGAAAGTTAAGCTCAGTGCAAGCAGGCATTGGATGGGTGACTGTTCTTTTACCCTTCAACTTTTAATTGAGAAAAAGTACATTTGATTTTATTTGAAAACGACATCTTAGCGCAATTCCAAGTCCGTGGTATATCACTCGGCAGGGTCCACTGTGCACCAGCGTCATGGCCTGCGACGTGGGCCATGACTTATGCTGAGTGAGGCCCTTTTATTATGGACATCACGACTTGCCATTGTCTGCATCGCCTGGTTGACGAGGAGAACGCTCATTTTTCATTTTCCTTGTAATGTTTTCTGTTATTTTCTTTTTCTTTTTTGTGTCCATCCCTTTACTGTTATTGTTATATTTACTCATATGGCTGTGTTGTGATGTCTGCACATAATAAATGTTTCTTTCTTTCATTCTTTCAATTGGGGGGGAGGGGGGGGGGGAAAGCTCTCTGCCCCAAGGTGGATCGCGGAGGAAGAGGAGGACCTCGGTGTTTCGTTGCCGGTCTCCTGTCCTCCACGACTCAGCAGTGGCGCTCTCTCGCGGAGGAAGAGCAGCATGCAGTATTGCGTTAGCCAGCCTCTCTATTCTCCGTAGCTAGGGGGTCCTGAAACTACATCTAACTCTGGAAGAGAGAGCAGGAGTAAATACAATAAATAAATGCGCCAGACAACCACAAGAATCGCCTTTCTTTAGTTCAGCTATTTTTGTACCAATAAATATAAGATATAAATACATTTCTACATCCTCTTATCATGTAAACAAAAAAATACTTAAATATATATATTGCGTTAAAATTAAGCGTGACGTGACTTTTTCGTAATTTAAACGAAATAAATAAATGCGCCAGCCAACCACACCAATCACCTGGTCTCAAACTAAGGTTTCCCCTTGTACTATGAGCACCAGACGACGGATACTAACTGGGGGCGTCATCCTAGCACACCGAGACACAAGTCAATTTAGAAAAGTTCGTTTTCCAAATTGACCTGACCGGTAATCGAACCCGGACATCTGATGCCATGCTTCCACACTATAATTTTAATAAAAATTACACTGTGGAATTTCCCTGCAGAGAAAACTGGGCAACGAACCAAAACTCTCTAAAAGCAGGGAGCCTCGTCTGGTACACGGACGGCTCCAAAATGGGACTAGATGTAGGATGTGGAATATATGGTGTGAGTCCAAGAGTCAAACACAGTGTGAATCTTGGTAAAAACGCCACGATATTCCAGGCTGAGGTATACGCCATCATAGAATGCGCAGAAGCCAATCGTCAACGAAACTACAAAAATCAGACCATAATCATCTATTCAGATAGCCAAGCAGCTCTGAATGCCATAAATTCGATTACACTAAAATCGAAGTTGGTGAAAGACTGCGTCGATAAACTGAATGAGCTGGGACAACAGAACAAAGTGCTTCTGAAATGGGTACCAGGTCATTCAGGAATCATCGGGAACGAGAAAGCTGATGAACTTGCTAAAGCTGGGGCGCAAAGCCAACAGATTGGACCAGAACCATTCTGTGGCATTTCAAAGAACCAGGCTATGCAACTACTAAAAGAAAAACTAAAAGTCGAGTCGGAAAAATACTGGATAAATCAACCAGGCTTAGAACACTCAAAAACACTCATAGTTGGCTACTCGCGTGAATGGACCGAAGAACTGCTACAACTTAGCAGGCCTAGGGCCAGTGCGCTAGTTAGAGCCTTGACTGGACACTGTAAACTAAAAAGACACCAGTTTCATATGAAGCTGAGTGACTCTGATGAATGCAGATTCTGCAAGGAGGAAAAGGAAACACCTCTTCACCTCCTATGCGACTGTGAATCTCTGATCCACAAACGAAGCATCCACCTGGGACGACATTTAGCCCAACCGGATGAATTAAAAACCCTGAAAGCTAGGAAAATACTAGACTTCCTAGAATCGACCCGGCTAAAGGAGTTACTCTAACTGGTGGCGAGTCACAATAGATCTAACAGGTCGCAGTGACTACAGTTCGCTGAACTGCATAGCCCCAAGTACCCCTAATAATAATAATAATCGAACCCGGGATCTTTCGCGCGTTGGCGGCCTACCTTAGCGACTGCGCCACCGAAGCCATCACTGGAGTGAGTATCGGGTTCGTATTCCTTTTTCGGTTGGCATTATCTATTTCTTCAAAAAAGAAATCTGATGGGTGACCAATCCTTTACTTTGACTCATTATTGAAAACTACTGAAAAAAACAATACTATTTGAATAAAGATACATTTGGTTTGAAGTTATTAAATTTTTCGCGGTGTGATTGGTGTTTAATAAATTATATTTTACAGCTAGCTTAAGCCAGCTGGTACCAGTACCAATGAACACTTTTGACGGCAACTGTACACGACTTTCCCACATTCTTACTTAGATTTTCAAACCGGTAGCTTGGCTTTCTAATTCAGAAGTGCTATATTTTTAACAGTTTTAAAAAAATATATATTATTTTAAATCCTTTTTTTTCGGTTTATAAAAAAAAACCTGCAAGTGTTTAACAGTGATAAAAATAATTCTAATCATTTAGAGAGTGTCTCTTCAATTACTTCGTCGAATAGGGTTTTTTAAGTAGTTTTAAGTGTCCCATTTGTAGGGCATTATAACGATGGATACTTGTTTAATAGGGAATCGGGCTAATTCTAAAATACCACATTTTTATTAATTAATTAAATAGTTTTTTAAAAAATTATTGGAGATTATTTTCAATTAGCCAATTCAGATAAAAAATACTTAAATAAGTCGATGCTAAGGATCGGGTTGTAGGCTCGTTACGTCACTAGTAAAAAATATACCAATATTGGTCAGTTCCAATATTTGAAAAATTTATCCGTTCTTGTTACGCTTAGAAAAAAATTATACGAGGCATAAGCTAATAAAAATAATAGTTTAAAAAACTAAAAAACACGCTTTTAGCTCGCACTAAAAATTACAAAATAATTTAGACATTTAAGAAAGAAAGCGCGAGCTAAAAGCGTGTTTTTTAGTTTTTTAAACTATTATTTTTATTTTCTACTTTTTAGTTTTCTCATGTATCAATAATTATATAATTCTTTTTCGTATCCCATTCAGCAAACCCTTTCATTTAATACCCATATCATAGGGGTGCATTTCAAATAGCCTGTCCGTTATCTTGGACGCCCGCCATATTGGATTTGAATCACGTGACTATTTTTTTCGTATTCCTGACAGCAAACCCTTTCTTTTGATACCCATATCATGGAAGTGCATTTCAAACAGTCAGTTCGCCATCTTGGGGAGGCCGCCATATTGGATTTGTAATGACGTTTCTTAGCTAGTCATGTATTGTCATCAGAACTCAGAGCGTGTGCAAAATTTCATCTTAATCAAAGACCGGGAAGTGGGTCAAATTAAGATTCAAAGATTCCGTTACATACATAGATACATACAACCCGAGCTAATAAAAGCGTGTTAAAAACGACTGACTGACGACTGATGACAGCTGATGACAGCTGATGACAGCTGATGACAGCTGACATGGACAGTAAATTTTAAATTAGAATTAACGACTCGTAGAAAAACGGATAGTAATTTTTTACACGTTACGAATCGTAAAATATTGGAAGCAGAAATATTTAAAGATAAATGTCCCATATTTTTGAAGAATAAGAGAGGTAGGTCATAGCGATTTATCTGAACTGGAGCAGCCCGCCTGGTGAAATACCGTACAGAAGACCGCAGCCAAATAACAATCACTTCTGCTGTTGTGTTCCTGCGTGGGAGTAAGGTTTGCAGAGCTCGAAATCACTACATCTAAAATAAAATCGTATCCCACTGTCTGTCCAAATGTATACTTAGATGTTTAAAACGACGCAACGAATTTCGATGCGGTTTTTCTAAAAAATAAAGATATTCAAATGGGATGTTTACCTATAGGTATAACACATACATTGTGAATGCAGAAATGCCGAAAAATTTACTCCCTAGAGAAGATTGTTATTAATAAAACATTTGATATATTAGTGAAAATTGTATGACTAAATTTGCGTGGTTTAGTAAACTAAACGTAGAAATTTAGTAAACTTATTTTGAGCTTTTAAATAAGGTACAGTTAGTGACAGTTAAAAAAAAATATTATAAACAAAAAACATAAAAAACCTACAAATAAAAAAAATCTTCCAGGTCACTGCCAAGGGGCATGGTACCAAGAAGGCTGGCTGCGTTCCCTCTTTGTATGGTCAGACTTATTTTCTGGCCAAGGAAAAAGGCAGCCCTCTGATCTCCCGACGCCCTTTGGCTAAAGCGCGGAAGAGGCTGTGCGCGTAGAAATATACATCCAATATATAAATACTTATTTATGTTTTAGTTTTTGTTTGTAGTTTAATATAAGTTATTTATTTATTATGGAATGCACGCAAAGTATGAACGACATAGAATTGAATACTATTTCATCAATATCCAGGTAAGTAACATAACACAAATGTTTATTCCTATCATTTAATCCAGGTTTTTCTTATGTTAAATTGCTACAATACTTCTTCAGCAAATATTTTAAGGAAACAGAAATAAATCATCTTCCCTTGAATGTGCGGTGTGCGAATCGTGTGCTGCTCTTTCAACTGAGCTAACCGCAAGTTATCGTAGGTGATTTTTTTCTGTTGTAATGACCTCTTAGTCTCCGGGATATTCAAATATAGGTTTTATATTATATGTATTTATTCTAACGATAGAATAAGGAAAATCGGTGCCTTAAGAGCATCTCAAGTATAACGCGGATGGTCACGATTTTACCCTTTTGGTTTCTTTATCCCTAAAAATTGTAATCGCTTTATACGTTTCTAGTTAATAGAGCAACATATATTATGTATATAAAAAACTAGCTGTGCCCGCGACTTCGTTCGCGTGGACTACATCCTTTTATGGTCGGTTTTACCCCTTTCTCCCCTAATATTCAAAACAAAAAGTAGTCTATATTTTAATCCATGTTTCGAGCTATATTTGTGCCAAATTTCATATCTCTAACTTCAAAAAGAAACATTTTTCCATATAAACTTCCAAAGGTGGTATTACCCCCCTCCCCCCTTATTTTCTAATAAAAAGTAGCCTATGTCCGTTCTTGAAATTCAACGTATACCTATACCAAATTTCATCAAAATCGGTTGAGAGGTTTAAGCAGGAAAGCGTAACAGACACACAGACAGACAGACAGAGTTACTTTCGCATTTACCAAAATAAAAATCATTTTTATTTATATGTCTGTATCTATTAAATATAATGTGTATCTATTGAAATCGGTTAAAATCAGTGTGCTCATCCTTTTCAAATGTCATTAAAGTCAATTATACTGTTATTATTATGTTGTATGCAATTATTTTGCATTTGTCCGGTCGAAGAACTCGTTAGACTTGTTGTTAAAACCAGTTTTAGCTGGTTATATCAAGTTCAGTGCACTTAGAAAAGGCTTTGAAGTTGAAAGAAAACTTGTGATATAACGTTAAATGATCGTTCATTTATATAAATATATTTATCTCGAAAGTAAGAAGTGAAATGGACAATTTAAATTAACTCTCCCTATGTTTTATACACTAGCTTATTTTGTTTAATATATGAAATGAATAATTCCACAATTCAATATTATAGAATAAAGACGCTACATAAATCTATGGCAATAATCCTAGCGATTTTTTTTCTGAGAGTCGATAGTACCCACTTCTAGAGTAAAATAATACATTAACAATTGTCCTCACGATGTGGATTCCTCTTTTGCTTACCATCAGGCTTGGACGAGCCAACCTGATCAACAAGAGAGAGGTACTGTAAAAAAAAAAAAAAACCGGCCAAGTGCGAGTCGGACTTGCGCACCGAGGGTTCCGTACAAACCTGCAAGGTTTACAAAGTTCGTTCATTACGACAATCGAGTCATAACTATGGTATTTTTATTGCAAAATGAAATTCATAACATTACAATGGGGAAAGATGGAGGAGCATAAATATTTTGTAATGTAACTAAAAATTTAAGGTTTTCGGAATTTTTCCTTTATGTGTTCGTATGATTCTAGGTCGACTGGAAGTACCCTTTAGGTTTTGATTCCCTTGCGAGTACTTGCGAGTTTCAAAATATGCAGCTTAAATTGCTGTTTCTTTTGATTGCGTTGACATAGAAGTTTGATTTTGTTACAGCTTAAAGGTATTATAGACCTGAGTATTTCTTGAACGATGTATTAAACATTTGGAAAAATATAGACTACCACAGGATTTATCTTACGTGAAAAGATCTATGCCATTATTATTATTATTTACTAGCTGTCCCGGCGAACTTCGTAACGCCTATTTTTTTTTAATTTCCAACCTTTATACCTTCCCTGGATCTCCACAATTATTTCAAGACCAAGATTAGCCAAATCGGTCTAGCCGTTCTCGAGTTTTAGCGAGACTAACGAACAGCGATTCATTTTTATATATAAGAGATTTATTATTATTAAACAAACAACACTTCTTTAAAATTATACATAAGGCGTCGCAAACCACTCTTGAGTGTTTGTCTGCGTGTGCGAATCTCACGCTGTTGTACAGTCGCCGTCAGATATATCAGAGCAGACAAAGTGACCAAATACTTCTGAACAGTTAAAAATATAAATAAGAATAGAATAGAATAGAAAATGTCTTTATTCATGTAAACTTTTACAAAAGCATTTATGAATCGTCAAGTCGAGTAAACTACCACCGTGTTCGGAATGTTGATTCTATCGAGAAGCACCAAGAAACTCGATAGTTACTCTTTTCAAAATAAGTAAGTAATAAGTTCTATACAATATAAGTTACCATTAATATCTGAACATTGACAACTTCAGTAATATCTGAGCAGATGATAGTCAATAACTTCTATACCTACAGACAACTAACCAATAATATCTGAACACTCATCTACACAGGTAGCTAAATGAGACACATGATGTGCGTGACACATATTGACGTTATGAGAGTTCAGATATTATTGGCATTTGCTCAGATATTACTGAAGTAATGAAAGTTCTGATATTAATGGTAACTTGTGGTGTATGAAAGTTTTTGACATTTATCTGTTCAGAAGTATTTGGTCACTTTGTCTGCTCCGATATATCTGACGGCGACTGTACATAACAAGAACATTATATTAAGTATTTCGAAAATACTAACAATCATCAATAATTAACAAGTAGTATATCTATTATTTAATACATACTTAATTATGTTATTAAAGATATTTTATATTTTTTGCATATAGTAACGTTTAAGTTCAACAATTCTTTGGCTGATAATGGCGCAATTTCGCAATTTTACTACATCTTGTCTGCCACCGCCAAGCAATAAACTTATCAATGTCGAAAGGAAACGATTTACTTAATGAGAATTCTATGTTTTACTATTCAAAGTCTTTACGAAACACTTTATCAGGAAAACAAAACAATGTTAACAATAGACAGTTGAGTTTTACAATTTTATCAAAAGGTTTAGAAACTCATTCATAGGCAACTAAACGTTATGTTGGTATTTCACCTTGAATCACTGTATTATCAGATAATGTGTACAAGGAAACATAATTATTTTCATAATTAAATGCGAAACTGGTTTCAAGGGGAAGGAATAGAATAGAATACAAAAGAAACGTTTTTTTAAATGTTTTATTTATTTAAAAACATTATTGCACAAAATAAAAAGTACAAAAGACGGACTGAATGCTTGAAGCATTCTCTACCAGTCAACCGTTGGGTCATGCAGATAGTTCGTTTATGTTAACTTTTACAAAAGCATTTGATTATGTTAAACTACCGCCGTGTTCGGAATGTTGATGCTATCGAGAAGAGCCGGCAAGAAACTTTATAATTACGTACTCTTTTCAAAACTTACAAATTATGGTTAAATAAGTAACTAGCTGTGCCGGCGACTTTGTTCGCGTTGACTACATCCTTTCATTGTTGGTTTTACCCCTATGTCCCCTAATATTCGAAACAAAAAGTAATATATATATATATTAATCCAAGTTTCGAGCTATATTTGTGCTAAATATCATATCTCTAACTTTGAAATAAACATTTTCCCATATAAACTTTCAAAGGTGGTTTTAAACCCATCCCCTTCTTATTTTCTAACAAAAAGTAGCTTATGTCCGTTCTTGAGGTTCAACGTATACCTATACCATGTCGGGTTAGGAGGCTAGTCGTCCGCGTCCATATACCATACCTACTAATGATGAAAACATTTTTTAAATAGGCGCCGGTCGTCCGCGTCCTAACGTATCAAGAATGTTCAACGGCCAAGTCACACAACATTAACTATAATAATAAAGAAATCGCAGTAAGAAACCTTAGGCTTGGCAGGACTTTGTCTAGATTTCATTACTTTTTAGAGATAAACAAGCTGCTCCATCGAGACTTGCCTATTTTTTTACAGAATGTTTTTGGTGGGTTTATAATTTATATGACATGGCTTTATTGTTATAATTAAAAAACTTTGTCTTGATATTCTTAATCTTTATATTTATTTATCTTTGAGTTCATATCCTTTAAATGGGTTTTGTACATTAGTATTTATATTGTTAGTGAAAATTTAATTTAATAGTTAGCTCTGTCCACTCGGCCCTTATGGAATATACTACCCTCATTCGGCCCACATAGGAAACTAATGTAGGACCAGCTAACCACCATATTTTTCTGAATGGGGGGTCAGTGGCCCGCGGGCTCAGTTGTGCGCGGACGACTCACCTGATGTAGGACGAGCATACCACTATATTTTTCTAAATGGGGGGCTACTGGGCCTCGGGCCCAGTAGGACGCGGACGACTAACCTCCTAACCCACCATGTCATCAAAATCGGTTGAGAGGTTTAAGTGGAAAAGCGTAACAGAGAGAAGTTACTGTCGCATTTATAATATTAGTAGGAATTGAGAAGCTGTTGACATGAGAGCTCCAAGCGTTTCATGTGATCCTAGTGCCTCAACGTGGCAAGACCTTTGATATAAACCAGGTCCCGGATTCATGGGAAAAACTTAAGAAGTAGCTGATGTGAGATCTCCTAGCGCTTTATGAGGTCCTGGTACCTCGACAAGACAAGCCTGGTTGTTACAGCGGATCCGCTACCTTCACACTTCCATAACTCTTTGGTTTCTAGATCCATGGGGAAGGCACTTATTGAGAAGAAACTGAGATGAGACCTCCAAGCAGTTCATGCGGTCTTGGTACCTCAACGCGGCAATCCTATATAGTTATAGTTGTTACAACGGAGCAGTTGTCAACTATTCAAAAAACGTCGCATTTGGTTTTGAATTCAAAAGATACGTTATGTGGCTTTAATATCTACGATTAAAATAATTCCGACGTGCGAATCCGTCCCCAGCTCATACATAGCCCTTTGTCTGAAAGCGGGCTCTGGCTTAATGCGAAAGGCAATGAGAAGTAGCGAAGGTGAGACCCTAATGCTTTATGAGGTCCTAGTAAATTGAGTCACAAGTATGATTATCATATTTAATTATGTATGGTGAATTTAGAGAATTTGTAATTCAGGCTCATAAATTAAGTCTCGTAATAGTACATAGTGAAAAACTATTAAAAGTATTCGTAATATGTACCGTCGCCGTCAGATATATCGGAGCAGACAAAGTGACCAAATACTTCTGAACAGTTTAAATGTTAAAAAGTTCCATACACCACAAGTTACCATTAATATCTGAACATTCATTACTTCAATAATATCTGAACACTCATCTACAGGTAGCTAAATGAAACACCTGACGTGCGTGACACATATTGACGTTATGAGTGTTCAGATGTTATTGGCATCTGCTCAGATATTACTGAAGTAATGAATGTTCAGATATTAATGGTAACTTGTGGTGTATGGAACTTTTTAAAATTTTAACTGTTCAGAAGTATTTGGTCACTTTGTCTGCTCCGATATATCTTACGGCGACTGTACCTACAATATATCTAGAAATTAACATACTAATTCGCTGGCAATAGGTATAATAACATAATGACATAATTTGTAGTCAACCTCTTTTGATACAAACTTCTGTATAATTTCTGAACACAATCTGCCAATCGGTTGTTTACCTTTTTGACAGTTTCATCAACAACTCTTTATTTAGAAAATGCATTACAATTTCTAAATTACTCAATGAATGCTACACTTTAAACATGATCTATTAAATTATCAAGTGATTTTTGTTCTAGATTGCCACGTTTCTATTTTTATTTAATTTTTATGTGACTAAAATCTATTTTACTATATTTGATAAGCTCTTCAGAAACTACAAAGTAAATAAAAACAGCTTAAAATAAATTTCGCGCATGAATTTGTAAGCACATCTTTTCATTTGCGTTTTTTAACATAAAGTAATTAAATTACGATATTTGATTGCATACTACTCTTTCAACAATTATTGTTATTGGATAATGTAATTTGCAACTTTTCTAAACTGTCTTGACTATTTTAAATTAAAGAAGTTTCCATTATCTAACTTCACATTATTTTTACTGACAAAAAAATCCTTAAATACTCTGGTTTTAGGACGTTCCATAAACTTATTGAACCCCAAAAAGAGTGTTAATTTTCTAAGCAGCAAACGATACAAACATGTATTCACAAAAGTAAAAAAAAATATCAACAAAATCTGTGAATCAAAAAAACATTCCAAAGTGAATTAATTTCATAGAATCAGCCTCTATGCGAACCAGGAAAACATAAAATGGAAAAGCTAGTGCGTAGTGTTAAAGCCTGGAGTGGTTCCAGGAAGGAGACTCCGGAACTGAGTAGGAGCCAGTACTCGCTGGTGTCTACTGCTGAGTTGTCAGCGGGAGCTGTTCAGCTATGGGTCGGGCTACCAGCAGAAGTCAAGTATGATCCGTCGCTGGCGTCACTGAGGCAGCTATACGAGAAGGAGCATGGTAAGTTGATTTAATTTACCTTCACATAGTCGTGGTCAAGTCAAGAACTTATAATTTAACTAGCTTAAGCACTTGTGTTATAGAAAGCAGGAACAACGACGGTACCACAATACCCAGATCTGAGACAATTTGGAAAAGTTTGTTACAATATGAAAAAGTTCGTTCGATAGTTCGTGACCCGACCGGGGTCGAACCCGGGACCTCAGAGATGGCGCGACGCCTAAATCCAGCTGCCACACTGTTATGGAGGTCCTCACGGCACTTCATGTAAACAATATATATATATTTTTAATTCTTAACTATAGTTCACCTTTTAAAACATTGTGTACTTAGCTCGATTTTGTAACAATATGTTGAGTATTTCATACTGAATAAAATCTCTTACACTATTAAATTCGTAATTGAACATTGTTTAGCATTAAATGCCCAATTTGTTGACTTCGGTGGCGCAGTGGCTAAATTAATAAAGGGCCCGGGTTCGAATTCCGGTCTGGTCAATTTGGAAAACCGAACTTTTCTAAATTGTCTTGGGTCTAGGTGTGCTGGGCTGACGCCCCCAGTTAGTATACTTTTGGTACAAGGGAAAGCCTTAGTTTGATACCTCCGGTTCGGACCCTATAACTACAGAGAAGATACCGGCAAGGAACTTAGTAATTTGTTCTAAAAAAAAGCTAAACTTATTACTAATTTTTCACCAAAGTTTGTTATACAACAAAGTTAATTTCAATATAGGAGCACCTTTTAAAAACAAAGTACCTAAGGACATAACTATTTTATCTACTTCACGTGTATATGACTCATGAATTAAATAGTGGCACGCGGTAAAACAATGCGTAGTTGATGTCTATCCAAGAATTGTAGTATGAGACTGGTTTTATGCCAATTTTCTTGGGCACGTTAAAATGGCGGACAAAAAATTTTTTAAATGCAAATCGCTCTGACACTTATAGATTTTTGTACCTTCCCAGGTCAATGATGCTTTTAATAGAAAGAGTTATTGAATGGTCAGATGATTCTGATAGTAATTCCTTATTCGGTTTCGGCATTCGGTAAAGTAACAAATTTTAAAAAAAAATTGGACTTTTAAACGATATACCTATTGGATTTTTTCAATTTACCAGTATGATTGCGTTTTATCTACACTAATATTATAAAGAGGAAAGATTTGTACCTATTTTTGTATGTTTGTATGTTTGTAATGAATAGGCTCAAAAAGCACTGGGCTGATTTAAAAAATTCTTTCACCAATAGAATGCTACATTCTTCCAATTTGACATAGGCTACAAAATTAGGGATCCTTGGTAAATTTAAAAAATTTCAACAGAAAAGCGGGAAAAATTCTCTAAGGCGAAACGAAGTTCGCCGGGACCGCTATTGGACGCCGTGTCTTTATAAAGAGACTAGCTGTGCCCGCGACTTCGTTCGCTTGGACTACATCCTTTCAAGGTCCGTTTTACCCCCAACCCCCCCTTATTTTCTACCAAAAAGTAGCCTATGTCCGTTCTTGAGGTTCAGCGTATACCTATACCAAATTTCATCAAAATCGGTTGAGAGGTCTAAGCGGGAAAGCGTAACAGACAGACAGAGTTACTTTCGCATTTATAATATTAGTAAAATTACTAAAATCCCTACTAATGTGTGTGTATTTTTTTTGGGTTCTATTTTTTTTTTTTTATATAGCACTTCAAGATTGACCTCATCCCACCTGATGTTAAGTGGTAATGAGGTCCTAGCTTAAGGGTGACAAGTTCAGCATAATAAATCTGTTACTGGACTTGTCGCCCTTACCTTGAAGGCTTGACCCCTGCTACTAATGTAGCACCCCCAGGAGCTCTGGAAACCTAACTCACACGCAGAAACACAACAACACAGAAGTGATTATTGTTTGGCTGCGGTCTTCTGTAGGGTGGAGGTATTTCACCAGTCGGGCTGCTCCAGTTCGAGCGATAAATCGCTATGCCCAACCTCTCTTATAAATCGCTATGCCCAACCTCTCTTGGTAACCGTATTTAACCGAGCATCAAAAAAATATTAATCTAACCTAAGCTTAATAATAGGTTGGCCACAAATTTAATAAGTGAGCCACTTGGGCTTAGGCAACTTTGGCTCAGTCAGTATTTCTGTCGACAGAATAAATAAAAAGGTACCTGTGTAATTATTCTTCGGTCATAAATATGATGCATCGACTAGGCATGTAAGAATAATGAAGGAGGTTTATATTTATTTATAATACTATCACTAAACACTTAACAAATCCTTACTTATCACTACATAGTATAAAACAAAGTCGCTTTCTCTGTCCCTCTATCCCTTTGTACGCTTAAATCTTTAAAACTACGCAACGAACTTTGATGCGGTTTTTTTTGATAGATAGAGTGATTCAAGAGGAAGGTTTTTATGTGTAACTAGCTGTGCCCGCGACTTCGTTCGCATGGACTATATCCTTTCATGGTCGGCTTTACCCCTTTCTCCCCTAATATTCGAAACAAAAAGTAGTCTATATTTTAATCCAAGTTTCGAGCTATATTTGTGCCAAATTTCATATCTCTAACTTCAAAAACAAACATTTTTCCATATAAACTTTCAAAGGTGGTATTACCCCCCTCCCCCCCTTATTTTCTAATAAAAAGTAGCCTATGTCCGTTCTTGAGATTCAACGTATACCTATACTAAATTTCATCAAACTCGGTTGAGAGGTTTAAACAGGAAAGCGTAACAGACAGACAGACAGACAGAGTTACTTTCGCATTTATAATATTAGTACGGATTTACCAAAATAACATCTTTTACAACTTTTTTCTATCTTGTTTATTTGTCTAGGGATTGCACTAAAGAAAATTTATTTTAAGAAGAAAAGATTTAAGCAACATTCATTTTATTTAAATACTCTATAAAAAAAATATACTGATCTTTTTCAGATTTATTTTTTATTTTTATTAATATTTTTTTCACGGCCACGATGTTTTTATATATTTAGTTTATATTAATTCGTTTTGATTGATTAAATGTTTTATATCAGCTATCTATAGTATCGTTGAATGTAAATTTGTTTTTATTTAAATAAGCTACTACAATTTTTTTTATCAAATAATTTTAAAAGCTGTTTATGCAAAAATGACATCAGTGAATCTGAACACAACGAATTCCTGTGCGCAAACGCACAGACGCATACCTTTATATATACATATATGTATATCTATAAGCGAAACCGGATTTAACCAGCTCAAAATAGAATTGCGTCCCGCACGCACGCTTGGTGGTGTAACAAAGAATGCACTTTACTTGTGAAATGATAGAGGTTAAAATTGAATATGTCACTGTTGAGGACAGTGCGAGAAGTACGAATATTTTTGAGGTAGACAGATTTAGGTGTAGTCTTTAGTTTTGATCATGTTTTTTTGTATATACCTGTAAGAGAGGTAGGGCATAGCGATTTATTGCTCGAACTGGAGCAGTCCGACTGGTGAAATACCTCCACCTTACAGAAGACCGCAGCCAAATAACAATCACTCCAGTGTTGTTGTGTTCCTGCGTGTTAGTAAGGTTTCCAGAGCTCCTGGGGGTGCTACATTAGTAGCAGGGGTCAAGCCTTCAAGGTATGGACGACAAGTCCAGTAACAGATTTATTATGCTGTACTTGTCGCCCTTAAGCTAGGACCATTTACCACTTTACATCAGTTGTGATGAGATCAATAGGTATAAAAAACCTAATATGTAAATAGTGTAAATACGGGTATATAAACTCACAAACAATTGGAAACATATAGAAGGATTAAAATTAGCTGATCCCACATTTAATCAACCTGCTAACATTGATTTACTTTTGGGCGTCAATGAATATCCACAAATTTTACAAAACGATGAGTTTGTAATCAATTAGCAACCCGAATTTTAGTCTTTTTAAGTATACTGTTATTCCACCGTTGGTTTAACGGGAGCATTATCGATTCGTCATGTCTGTCTATCAGTGTGTCACTGTCACTATTTTCAGAAACTATTATAAACTGTTCAGACTGTTGAAACTTGGTACGTAAATGTATTATGTGAACCGCGCTAAGATTTTTGCACAAAAAAAACAAACATGTTTTTTTATCAAAAAGTACGTAAGGTAATTTGCGCTAGAGACACTTCCAAAGAGGTAAAAATCCCTCCTCCTGTAACTTCTTAAATAATATATGTACCTAATCATAAAACTAAAGAAAACATTATGATATACCAAGCAAACCTTCACCGAAAATTGCTTTAAAAATGAATAAAATGAATAAATGACAATTCAAAAATAAACTGTTTGTCTCGGCGAACGTCGTAACGCCTATTTTTTTTTCAAATTCTCTAACCTTTAAACCTTGCCTGGACCTTCACAATTATTACAAAACCAACATTAGACAAATCGGTCTAGCTGCTGTCGAGTTTTAGCGAGACTAACCAACAGCAATTCATTTTAATATATAAGACTAGCTGTCCCGGCGAACTTCTGAAACGCCTATTTTTTTAGTTTCTAACCTTTTAAACCTTCCCTGGACATCCACAATTATTTCAGAACCAAGATTAGCCAAATGGGTCTAGCTGTTCTCGAGTTTTAGCGAGACTAACGAACAGCGATTCATTTTTATATATAAGAAGATGGAGTATTTTATGTAAGAACCATATATTATTTATACTTGCATATAAATTTATTGAATCTGGTAATATAAAATAATAGGCACAAAAATGTAAATCCATACTTCCATACTAATATTATAACTGCGAAAGTAACTCTGTCTGTCTGTCCGTCTGTTACTCTTTCACGCCTAAACGGCTAACGGATTTTGATGAAATTTGTTATAGGTATACGTTGAATCTCAAGAACGGACATAGGCTACTTTTTATTAGAAAATAAGGGGGGGAGGGGGTAATACCACCTTTGGAAGTTTATATGGAAAAATGTTTATTTTTGAAGTAAGAGATATGAAATTTGGCTCAAATATAGCTCGAAACTTCGATTAAAATATAGACTACTTTTTGTTTCGAATATTAGGGGAGAAAGGGGTAAAACCGACCATGAAAGGATGTAGTCCACGCGAACGAAGTCGCGGGCACAGCTAGTAAGTATATAAATTTATTTATAAAACATGCTTAGCTGTGTAAATAAATATGTCATGACATTCTTATTTTTTTCATAATACCATTTATGTATATGACAACAACCTAATTTCGTCATTATGATCAAATTATAATGACACCAAATTCGGAAGGGTACCGGTACCGTGAATGCAAACAATTTGTGACGAAAATTTGATTTTAATGGAAGCTATTATGTGGGGCATAATATGTTCTTTTGGTTTGATGTCCAACTATTTCCTTATTTAAGCTATATGACTTTGAAAAGGTCCTCTTGAGTATGTCGAGTTATAAATATAAGAAAAAAGAATTACTGGTTCATGTAGTGGTATGACATAGCATTAATCAGGCCTAGCATACGCAATACGTCAAACATATCGCATGAGACTACAAAAGTTTCGATACTGTTGATTGGCTAATAGCACACCGCACTCGTATTTTTAGCCAATCAGCTGACGCACTGACTTCAATCGATTTTGACGTTTGTTAAGAGCGAGATAAAATTTAATCGCGTGGCGCGTGCTAGGCCTATATAACAGCAACTTAAAAAAAAAATACGTCACTGAAAATGCAGATACTCAGCATGTGTCGGGGTATCGGAGTGACATTCCGATAATGATCTTCCGTTTGTGAGAGGCGAGTGGGCCGAACTTAGAGGTCGCGCAATCTCTGGCGTCCCAGGTTCGGTCCCCGGTCGGGTCAATATGGGAGATGAACTTTTCTATATTATTATGGTCTCAGGTCTGGGTGTTGTGGTACCGTCGTTGTTTTTGTTTTCCATAACAAAAGTGCTTAAGCTACTTACCACAGAATCTGAGTAATGCATGTGACGTTGTCCAATATATCCCTACTAATAATATAAATGCGAAAGTAACTCTGTCTGTCTGTCTGTTACGCTTTCCTGCTTAAACCTCTCAACCGATTTTGATGAAATTTGGTATAGGTATACGTTGAATCTCAAGAACGGACATAGGCTATTTTTTATTAGAAAATAAGGGGGGATGGGGGTAATAATACCTTTGAAAGTTTATATGGAAAAATGTTTATATTTGAAGTTAGAGATATGAAATTTGGCACAAATATAGCTCAAAACTTGGATTAAAATATAAACTACTTTTTGTTTCGAATATTAGGGGAGAAAGGGGTACAACCGACCATGAAAGGATGTAGTCCACGCGAACGAAGTCGCGGGCACAGCTAGTATATTTATAAAGCGGAAAACTGCTTGTAATTCTGTTGTTAAGTACCTACAACAAATAAATAGACAGACAAAATTGTAAAAAATGTTATTTTGGTAATTAAACCGTATACATTTGTAGTGGATGGGAAATGAAATAAGCAAATAGTTTAAAATCCAAATATATTTAGCCAAATCACTTTAAATAATAAAATAAATCAAACACATTCGTCGTCTCTCATCGATGTCGTACGTCGTTCTAAATCTAACTGCCTGTCATTCTCCCCATTCGGATATTCATACGTACAGGCGTCGCACATGCATTACGTTCAGATACATTCGCTATCCCACATATCTTCTTGTTCTTGCAGTTATTTGTTTCATCACTCATCAAAACCAAAACTATATGACTTTGTCCAAAGTGAGCTACACATAGCAATAAGTTAGATACTGATACTGTAAATGATCTGCTGAGTTTCTTACCGGTGTCTTCTCGGTAGATATAGGTTCCGAACCGGAAGTAGAATCACTTTGCATTGTATTCAATGACGATTCAAAAGTGTTATATGTAACCTACTTGAATAAAGATATATTTGAGTTTGAGTTTGATCTGTAGTATTCATATGCATTTAGTGAAAAGCGGTTATAATATAGCAAATAGACACTCCCAATTTTTTTTGTAAGTAAGTATATTTTATTTATTCCAGGTAAAACAGACTCGCAGCAAAATTCTCGTCGCCACAACGGAACGTCGCGGCCGAAACGTCTGCCCCTCGTCAGCTCCGCGCCTCATCTGCACAACCATCCCCTCCCTCATATCGATGACGTCAGCTTCAACATCTGTGGTGGGGTGGAGAATAACAACACTGATAATGAGAAGAAGATGTGAGTTTGTAGGTTTTTTTTTTAAATGACACTTCAAGATTGACCTCATCCCACCTGATGTTAAGTGGTAATGAGGTCCTTTTGTTTTTTTGAGGGGGGAAAATGCCTTTGCGCACCATACCACTACCCTGGGTACAGACGACAGCGACGTGTGTGGGACCTCTCCGCCCAGAGGGGGCGGGGACTACCTGAACTAAAAACCCTCCCCACCTTCTCATCGTCTATTGACGGCGCCATGGGATATCGGTCGACCCATGACTGCCACAGCACCGTCGGCGGAATTGCTGCCCCTAAGGGCCGGCATCACCAAGTCCCCCCTGGATGGTCGAAGGACTGGCGGGAACGGTCGAAGGTGCTAAAATATTCCCGCGCATCTGTAGAGGACAGTGCAAGGCCGGCCGGGGTGTCCCCACACCCGCGGCCGGCTGGTCCCCGCTAATGGTAATGAGGTCTTAGCTTAAGGGTGACAAGTACAGCATAATAAATCTGTCACTGGACTTGTCGCCCTTACCTTGAAGGCTACATCCCTTTTATGCACCGTACCATCACCCCGAGGGAGGGTGACGGCGTGTGTGGGAACCCTGCTCTGAAAAGGGTAGGACTACCCTCCCTGCCATGAAAAGGGCAAGGCTGTCATCTCTTAGGCTCTCACCCCTTATTAAGAAGGGACTTAATTTGCGAGCTGTTTAACAATATCATTTTTGGGCATTCAGGATAACTGAAGGCTTCACTCCTAAGGCACACACCCTTATTTAAGAAGTACACATAATTTGAAAGCTATATTTTTCATATATTTTCGTTTTCTTTCAGATTGGAGAATGCGTCTACGAATAAAAAGAAAACAAAGGTGTGTCACTAATTATACTACCTAATGAGTTGTACAGGGTTACAGATAACACATTATTTACTTAGTAACCGGGTGTTTGAGAATTGTATTTTGAATTTTAATTTTTGTAACGAACACTGGAAGTTCATTAAGTTATTAAGTCGTAGCAGATAGGTCAATTCTACTAGCATTATAAACGTGCTAATTTGTTAAAGTAGATAAATTAAAGTAGGGTAAATTATTAAAATGTCTGTAAAGTTCAATAATTAAATTTTTAAAACGTTTAACACACGTATTTTTGACAAATTTTGCGTGAAGTGGTGTCATAGTGTAATCCGACATTTTGTTACGGCGGCCATCTTGGATCGATTTCATACACGCACGATAGTTAAAGCTTTTAAACAAAAGAAAAACTTAATTGAAATCGATTCGTCCGTTTCGGAGGTAGGATTACATAGACAAACACTCACACTGACAAATGTCGAACTTATAAATCCTTATGTTTTTTACATCGGGCTTTAAAAAAATCAATTCTGTTATAGCTTCATATATGTTTTAAATAGACCGTTCATAAATATTACTGATGTAACTTAGTACTTATAGATGACCGGACAGTGCAAACAAAAAAGACACAAATTTCAAATGAAGCTGAGTGACTCTGATGTTTGCAGATTTTGCACGTAAAAGAAAACACTCCTTCACCTACTATGTGACTTGAAGCATACACTTGGGACGACTCATTGCCCAACCGGAGGAAATAAAAACTCTTAAAGTCAGAAAAATACTAGACTTTCTAAAATCGACCAGGCGAAAAGAGTTTCTTTAAATTGGTGGCGAGTCACAATAAATAAATAAATAAATATTGGACAACATCACATACATTGCTCTGATTCTGTGATAAGTAGCTTAAGCACTTGTGTTACAGAAATCAGAAACAACGACGGTACCACAACACCCAGACCCGAGACAATATGCAAAAGTTCGTTTCCCTTAATGACCCGACCGGGGATCGAACCCGGAACCTCAGAGATGGCGCTCGCTAAAGTCAGGCCCGCTCGCCTCTCGGCTACGGTGGTCGTCAAACAATAGATCTGATAGGTCGCAGTGACCACAGTTCGCTAGAACTGCACAGCTCAAAGTACCTTAATAAAAAGATTCTCATTCTGTTTAAAAGCCCTTAATTAACGAAACTTCTTTCTTTTTACTGAACATAGATGGCGCAAGCGAGACATTACACCAAGATGACACTGCTCCTCGCATGCTGGGTGTTCTTCACCGTCATATTCATGATGTACAATGAGAAAGAGAGGGTGGTACGCAACACGTTCATATCTCCGGGAGAAAGCAAAAGTAAGTTTTGGAACTAGCTAAGATGTTTAGAGTTAAGAACTGACGCAAAGACATTATCAGAGCGACAGATCTTCAATTTGATAAGCAGCGGAAAAGACTATGCTTGGAGTCTCTCTGAAGGATTACATTATAAAATACATTTTTATACGACTACTAGGTGACCCGGCGAACTTTGTTCCACCTTATAGGCAATAAATGACTTAAAAAAAAGCAAACAGAAATGAATAAAAAAGTATCCTATGTCCTTCTCCTGGTTCTAAATTATATCCTTACCAATTTTCAGCCAAATCTGTTCGGCCTTCCTTGAGTTATAAATAGTGTAACTAACACGACTTTCTTTTATATAAATAGATTAAAAAATCGGGAAAAATAAAAAAATACCGGAAGGAATATAATTTTTCCACAAATCAATAGAGAGCCATCCTGTGATGCATAAATCCTTGGGACTTTTTAACCGTATCAACTGTTTTTATCCGTAATCTCATTTGGTGAGATGTCGTAAAATTTTAGTCAACCCCCTCCCCCATCCACCAAACTAATAATAATAATAAAATAAATAATAAATGCGCCAGACAATCACACCAATCACCTGATCTCAAACTAAGGTTTTCCCTTGTACTATGAGTACCAGACTACGGACTGGGGGCGTCATCCCAGCACACCCAGACCCAAGTTAATTGAGAAAAGTTTGTTATCCAAATTGACCTGACCGGGAATCAAACCCGGGACCTTACGCGCTTTGGGCGCCTACCTAAGCCACTGCGCCACCGAGGTTGTCAACTCGCGTGAGATTTTCTAACATGGGAGTTTTTTACGTAAAAGCGTCGGATTGTTATTGTAAAAAAAAACTTGACTAGATAAGACTAATAATCAATATTTCTGAGAGTTTCATTATAAATGTAATTAAATTTAACAAAATAATACATCAATTGGCTACTTGACAGTGTTAACAATAAAATATGAAAAGTGTTAGATACGTTAGCTTATTAGTTGAGTAATAATTTTACTTTTTTATTTTTTAATTAAAAGCATATTAAGTATTTTATTTTTGCAAAATAAATTTTACTTTTTTTATCTGTGGAACAAAAGAACCGAAACGGAAACCACCATTGCAATTCGGAAATGACAGCTGTCGGCGAAAATTATTTATTTTAATGTGGCGAAACAATGATTATTATTTTACCGATTAAATTGAATTATTGTGTCTCTAATCGTATTAAGAATTTATTGAAACATTTTCCGTTCATCTAAATAAAGTCGTTCCTATGCGTATCGGTTCGTTGTCTAGGACGTTGACGTCATAATTGCAACAGTGACGAGACTTGGCGTTTTCGCGCGCTTTTTAAATGTGTTACACAAAATCTTATTTTTCTCTGGTTATTTACATTTTTTCCAGATAAATCGAATTGCTTGAGATATAAAATGAACGGGCGCACATTTTACAATACTTTACCAAAAACTGTCAAGTAGCCAATTGTGACGTTTTTACATTTAACTTCAAGCTTGACCTCATCCGACCTGATGTCAAGTGGTAATGCGGTCCTAGCTTAAGGGTGACAAGAACTGCAATCTGTTACTGGACTTGTCACCCGTACCTTGAAGGCTTGACCCCTGCTACTAATTTAGCATCTCCCAGGAGCTCTGGAAAGCTTACTCACACGCAGGAACACAACAACACCGAAGTGATTGTTATTTGGCTGCGGTCTTCTGTAAGGTGGAGGTATTTCATCATTCGGACTGCTCTAGTTCGAGCGATAAATCAGTATGCCCTACCACTGTTAAACTACTGTAACTATGTACTATGATTCAAATTTTTCCTCGTTCGGATACACTCATGAAGTGTCAAATATTAAGCGCCATCAACACTTGGATTTACCTAGGCAATATTCTATCTAGATTAGGTAAATGTACCAAAATAGTGCATTTTTTTTGTTACAATCAGAAAAACATTTAACGAGACTTACCTCTCGTATCCAGCGTAAAATTAGATGAGATTTTACTCGACCCCCTTAAAAATCTTACGCAATTTATTGACGCCCCCTTATAAGCCTATTATAGTCTACCCTTCAAATATAACTTTAACTTTCTTCTTCAGGTTACATTCTCCGGAAGTCAGCAGACAAGCTGTCGGTGCTCCTGACTTTATCAGGGCCCTTCATGACAGAACAGGCGGAGCGGAAGAACTCTTCAGATGGTCGACGGCTAGAAGTCTGGTTGGAGAACTGGACCTTGAAGGAAGGAGTAGCAGTGGAGAATGCTACAGAGGATGATGTTGAATCAAGAGTGGTGGGTATCCAACTGTCCATACTAACATTACAAATGCGAAAGTAACTGTCTGTCTGTCCGGCATTCACGCCTGAACTGAAACCAGTTCACAAGCATGACGTATGCGCGGCTGGCGCAACCTCGGTTAACCTTATTGAAGGGAATGTAACGTCCCGCCACATAGCGCCACCACCCCAGAGACATTTGGGGAGCATGACTTCTATAACTTCTCCATCTCCTCTTAACGTTTCAGTCAACATCGCCTTGGTGGATAACCTTCCTCGAGAGTGAAGAACTTGACTTCTCCACCAGCTGTCCCCGCTCGTCGACTCTCCAGCTGGTCGCAAATTCGACTCCTGTTCGAAGAAGCGTCTACGCTATACGGATGCGGTCTCATGCCTCGAAGCCAGCCCCCTGTTCTTTGGAGTATACCCTGGATCCTCCGGATGAGGGGACTGGCGTGATCTGCGCATGCTTGCTGCTTGCTGGGCTCTACGTGTTGATCATTGTGGAGGTATGTCTGAATATACATTTACAATAGCACTTTATATTGGCTTTTCCCAGCCTGATAGTAAGCAAGAGAGGAACCCTCATCGCGATGACAACGGATTTGATACCGTAATATCCTATCCGTTAGCATCGCCATACTGACCCGCAAGATGTATCATCACGCGCTAATATTAAATAAATATTGGACAACATCACACACATTACTCTGTTTTTATTGTAAGTAGCTTAAGCACTTGTGTTACATAAATAAAAAAAATACAGTACCACAACACCCGGGACATTCACAACACAGATCCGACCGGGGTTCGAACCCGGGTACTCCGGGTAGAGATGGCGCGACGCCAAAGTCCGGCCCGCTCGCCACTCGGCTACGGAGGTCGTCATTAATATAATTAATGCATAGCTACATTATGTTTTTTGAGCCGGAGGAGATAAGGCATATTTTTGATTGACGCAAGGCTGTTCTGTATATTTAATGCAAATTAGTTATCAACTAACCCCAGTCTCTTCTAACATCGAGTTTCTTGCCGGTTCTTCTCGATTGCATCAAAATTCCGAACACAGCAATAGATTAATCTCACGATTCGAAAAACGCTTTTGTAAAAGTTTACATGAATAAAGACGATACTATTTTATGGATTTATATTATTACTAGCTGTCCAGGTGAACTTCGTAACACCTTTTTTTTATTTCTAACCTTTTTATCTTACCCTGGACCTCCACAATTATTATATAATCAACATTAGCCAAATCGGTCTAGCCGTTCTCGAGTTTTAGCGAGACTAACAGCGATTCATTTTTAAAAATAAGAGAATCTGTGAGTCCTGCATTCTTTGTCTACTTGAAAAAGGTATAAGTTACAATTTAACTAAAATTTATAACTATTTGTTGTAGGTGATATATATAGTGTACAGAACTATAAATTCTTCTACGTCAACATCTCATGACCCGGAAATGAACCGCACTCATTATTGTATCATTATAATACTATTAAACAAACATTTACTGTGATAAAAGTCATCATTTTCACTTAAATGGCGACGAATTTAAGATTGTTTTACGGCTATGATAGCGTGTAAATGCTATCATAGTCATAATCTTTAATGGTAGGTATTAAAAAAATGTTTGTATTATGCAAGAAATAATAAACCGGTGTTAGACATTAATGACTCAGTGCTTTAGTATTTGATTATGACTTTGGAGTTTTGGGTTCGATTGCAAAATGGGTATGCTACTCACATTTCGAACATAATTCAGGGGGGAATTTTTAAGGGTGGGAAACTCAATTGCTATATTTCATAATAGTCAATAAGGTTTTAAAAACCCTACACAATGCTACCTACAATAGTTTAAGGAATAATCCTACAAAATCGAATCATTATACCCCAAAAATGCCCTGCAACTTGACAAGGACCTAATATTTTTTTTAAGAAGGCACTCTAGATTGAACTCATCCCACCTGATGTTAAGTGGTAATGAGGTCCTAGCTTAAGGGCGACAAGTACAGCGTAATGTAGCACCTCCCCCAAGAGATCTGGGAACCTTACTCACACGTAGGAACACAACAACACCGAGTTGATTGTTATTTGGCTACGGTCTTCTATTAGGTCGAGGTATTTCACCAGTTGGACGGTTCCAATTGAGCACAATTTATAGAAGTACTTATTAGGATAAAAAATTTTGTGACATTACAGTCTTTTCGCAAATTATTTAAATTACTTTTTAAATTGAATTCATGTAACGTCCTTGTTCCGACCGTAAAAGTCATTTTTTATGACTTCCGTTGAAGCGATAACTGAAATTAACCTCTCAATGTTATTTCTAGGTCATTAACAGAACAATGGCAGCTGTCCTCGTGTCAACGACTTCTTTAGCAGTTCTGTCGATGGTGGGTCTTCGGCCATCGCTGCCTGAAGTCATCTCCTGGTTGGATGTAGAGACTCTACTGCTACTCTTCAGCATGATGCTACTGGTAGCCATCATGGCGGAAACTGGAATGTTCGATTTCCTTGCTGTCTATACTTTTGAGGTTATTTTTTTACTTACATTTTGTTTTATATTACACTTCAAAATTGACCTAATCCCGCCTGATTTTAAGTGGTAATGAGGCTTAAGGGAGACAAGGACAGCATAATAAATCTATAACTGGACCTTTACCTTGAAGGCTTGACCCCTGCTACTAATGTAGCACCTCCCAGGAGCTCTGGAAACTTTCCTCTCACGCAAGAACACAATAACACCGAAGTGTTTGTTTTGGCTGCGGTCTTCTGTAAGGTAGAGGTATTTCTCCAGTCGGGCTGCTTCAGTTTGAGCAATAAATCGCTATGCCCTATGAACCTCTATCAAACTTATTTGGAATTGTTTTAAATGTTTAATTCTTGTTTTATTTTCAGGTGACAAGAGGCAAACTTTGGCCACTAATAACCTTGCTCTGTGCTATAACAGCGGTCCTGTCGACCGTTCTGGATAACGTCACCACTGTCTTACTTATGACGCCGGTTACCATAAGGTATACTACTTTTATCGGTCGCTTTTATAAGAGACGACAAAATTTCATCTTCCGTTGCGGTGTCGGGTTCGAACCCACGGCCTTTAAGAATCGCGCGAGCTATGTTTCCACTTGAGCTAAGCGTTAGTTCTTGTAGGTGAGGCGAAGGCATTTATCGAAGCCGAAATTAAGAGGTTACTCCTCTATCTCCTCCTTGTATTTTTTTTCTTTGCATTGTGTTTAATGACGATTCAAAAGTGTTTTATGTAACCTACTTGAATAAATAAGTATTTGAGTAGGTATGGGTTTGCAAGTAGGGGTGTTTTTTTTTACTTTCTGTAATTTATGATAAGCAAGTCTAATACAGGTACGATTTCCTCGCTCTTCAGGCTCTGTGAAGTGATGGATCTGGATCCAGTACCAATCCTGATGTCCATGGTGATCTTCAGCAACATAGGGGGTACTGCTACTCCCGTTGGTGACCCCCCTAATGTCATCATTGCATCTAACAAGGTCGTTGTACAGTCTGTGAGTATATTTTTAGTTTATTCATTAAATAAATAAAATAAATAAATGCGCACGACAATCACACCAATCACCTGGTCTCAAACTAAGGTTTCCCCTTGTACTATGAGCACCAGACGACGGATACTAACTGGGGGCGTCATTCCAGCAAGAATCCCATGACGTACAGTTTTATCAACACAGTGACTATTAAATAGTTTCGGAGCATTGCAAAGTATAATTCTAAAAAGAATTTATAAATAATCAAAATGGCCGACATTACATAAAGTCCTGTTTTACCATAAAAAGTTAGTATTTCAATGCAGCGCTAATGGCCATACTCCGCCTAAGGTTTCAAGGTTTCCGAAGAATACCAGCGTACATATACTAAGCCAAAATCTTTTAAATATATGTTTTAGTTGACTTTATAAATATTTTTCTCATTTTCTTAAAATTATTTGTGAACGGTGTTAATACTCAATGAGACAAATTGCCATTAATGCAAAAATTCTTCTTCAAATGTCTTCTGTTTCCTCAGGGCATCAATTTTACGAACTTCACACTGCACATGACGCTGGGCATTCTGGTTGTGTGCATCCAGACATATTTTCAGCTTCGGTTCATCTACAGAGATACGGATAAGCTGAGACTGAATGTACCAAGGGAGATACAGGGTAAGAACTAAAACTTTAGCTGCAATTAATATTAATATGACGAGTAGCCGAGAGGGGAGCAGTCTTTGGCGTCGTGCTGCGACCTCTGAGGTCCCAAGTTCGATTGCCAGTCGGGTCAATTTGGAAAACGAACTTTTCTATTTGGTTTTTCGGTGTTGTGGTACCGTCGTTGTTTCCGATTTCACAAGTGCTTTAGCTACTTTCCATAGAACCAGAGCAATGAATATCAAATATCAACAAATTAATAATCCTCCTTACAGAACTGAAACAGCAGATAACAATATGGCGGCGCGCGGCTGACTCCTTACCCCACTTCAGCAAAGATGAGCACGTGGTTAGAGAGAGGTTAGAGAGAAAAGTGGCCAAGCTAGACGGACAGTTGGCAGTCCTCGTGAAGGAGAGTAGCAAGCGCGCCTGCCCTAAGGACACGTTCCAGAGTACTCTAGACGAGATGAAGGGGAAGGTATGCTTGTTGACCCCTGTTTGCAGCTTATTGCCCGTCGTAGAAAGTTGTTGCCCGTGCTATTGAGCCTTAAAAAGCCTATTGCCCTCTAATTCTGACCTGTAACTTCCATTGCCCATCACAAGAAATGTCTCTTATAAAATTCATTACGCACCCCACTTACTTTTTTGCTCACCACAGGAAATTATTTTAGGACCTCACAATCCATAAAATAACTGTAACACACTACTATATCTTTTAAAGATTTTGCATCTTACCCCTTAATCGGGCAATGGGAAAAATTATTACTTTGACCGGAGAAAATCAATGACAAATTTCGATACTCCATTCCTCGTTAAAGGTAAAAACGACATATCCCAATTTTTGTCCCGCCTTTCATACTATCACTAAATTATTGACCACATAATAAATTCATTTTTAGGATTTCATCAGTTCTCTAGATACGACAAATCGAGCTTTCCATATAAGCTTCTTTTCTTTATTTCCAGTACAAAATTCGGGATAAAGCGTTGCTGATAAAAGCCATATTCGCCATTGGATTCGTGGTTGCCGTTTTCTTTCTACACGCTCTTCCAGAATTCAGTAAGTATGGAAAACTTTAACGTTACCTTAACATGGAATGTAAAATAAGAACCGCCCGCTTAGCCGCTCATCAGACTATATCCTTAGCCCACAGACTTTATGTCCTAGGCATAAAAACTGAAATCGAATTACAAGCTTTTACTATGATGTGCTGTGGGATGTATGTAGTAGCTTAAGGCTTTGGGGGATCGCAGACTTTTTTCTAAAAGACAAAATGCTAGGCATAATTTTTCCTCTTGGAAGGTAAGCTGGCATGCATTGTATGTAAACATACTTGCGAATACGCTAATTTGGAATATCCTCATCTTTCCAACTTATTTTTCCTACTTTTTTGAGATAACGATGTGGTCCGGTGGGTTGAGGCTGGCCTTGCCACCCTGGCCTGGCACGCTCCAGCTGCGTATAGCGCGGCGAGATGGGCCGCTTGGCGGTAGGCGTTGTGGGGGAGCCTGTGTAGAATCCGCAAGGAATCCCGACTCCCTCACAACTGCTCACGTTGCCACCGAGGGGGTTTTAGTCACATCACTCTCTGTTGCCCGCTGAGGTTGACGGTGCGGTAGGCATTTCCCCCTCGACAAAAAGATGGCCTTGCTGGACAGGGTGAAGCCATGACGGATCCTCAGGTGGGCGGCGGAGAGTAGGTGGCCCACTGCGGCAAGCTCGCAAGGGCAGAAGAGCATCGCAAAGGAAGACGAGAACCTTGATGTATCATTGCCTGCCTCCATTCTCCTCAACTCAGCAGTAGCGCGAATAAAAAAACGAATAAGGTCGTGATAAAACCGTGGAGGAAGAGGAGGACGCGGTATTTAATCATAAGTAATTTACTCGCAGTTTTATGTTAGAAACTGCTACTGCAATATATCTACTGTGTTTTTTCCCGGTATCATGTCGGTAGAAATGGGTTCGAAGCCGGTGGCAAAGTCACATAGTATTCAATGACGATTCAAAAGTGTTATAGTGTAACCATCTAAAATTTGCGCCATAACTCAATGAGTTAAAAGTTACTGAGTTGGCGCATGTAATGTAGCTAAGTCACCCAATCTTCTGTTCAAACTCCTTCTAGACCGCGTATCGCTCGGCTGGACGGCTCTGCTGGGCGCCATCTTGCTGCTGACGCTGGCCGACCGCGAGGACCTGGAGCCAGTGCTGCATCGCGTGGAGTGGTCCACGCTGCTGTTCTTCGCCGCACTCTTCGTACTCATGGAGGTAAACCAAGTCACCCATACTGGATGAACCATGCTTAACACACTCAAAACGACTTATGGCTGGTAAATGGACCAAAGAACTATTACAATGAAGCTGTTCCTGCATGAAAAATCCACTAGATGGCGATACGTTAGGCGTAAGTTCCAACTGCCATGTGATTAGTAATTTAAATGGCATGGTGACATTGTCTACCAATGTCGTGAAAACTGTAACCCCTCACGTAGCAGTTGGACCCCACAAGGAAATCACAAGGGGCTTCAAAAATATTTTTACCCCGGGAGAAGTGGCGAATGAGTACTTTGAGGGGGCAAAAGCAGACTTTTCGGAAAGGGGTGACAGATACGGGGCGAACGGGTGCGGGTTCAATCGTTCAATTCAATCATGACCGATTAAATGATTAAATTTGGGTTTTTTGTTTCAGGCTTTATCAAAACTCGGCCTAATTGAGTTCATTGGGAATTTCACGGAATCTCTCATCCTAAAAGTAGATGAGAGTGCAAGGCTTGCTGTTGCGATTCTGCTGATGTTATGGGTGAGTTGGTCAAAGTCCTACTTTTTTTTTGCGGTGCCTTGAACTGACAAATCTGGTTACTATAATGGAACCTGCGTAACCTCAGGAAAGAATCACAAGCACTCATATGAAACTGTAAAACGGAGACCTATCATTTTATGCTGTCCTAGTACCTCAAGGCGGTAAGTCTGATATTTACAGTGGAATGGTTAGACTCCCAACAGTTCTAGCTCTATCTTCATGCGAAGGACTGTCAATGAAAAGCTGTTAGTGAAATCTCCTTGCATTTTATGTGGACTTAGTACCTTGATGAGGCAGGTATGGTTATTAAAATAAGTAGTTAGTTATTCGGTCAGCTCAATGTGACAAGGTATTACGCTGTTTACAAACTAGATGCTGCTGACTGTATGTACAAGGTCGCTTTTAAGATAAAATCCGAATTGTACCAGGAATGCATATATCGCCAGGAGGTCTCACATTACATACCTACCAACATAATAATTTAATAATGTTTTGACTGTCAGGTATCCGGTGTGACGTCAGCATTCGTGGACAACATACCTCTGACAACGATGATGATTCGGATTGTGACGTCACTCGGCTCCAACCCCGCTTTGAATTTGCCCCTCACACCACTAGTTTGGGCTTTGTCTTTCGGAGCATGCTTGGGAGGTAAGTTGTGGTTTCAGAGGGTAGTTATACCTCTTTTAGTACTTCCCATTAATGGGAAACGTAATTTCTGCGAGAATGACATCACGACACACCGATTGTCTAACGTTCCCACCGCTTATAGTGTGGGTATTTCGAAAACTATAGTCGGTGAGGTATATTGTGACATCTGTCAGTCCCATTTTATTAGGGAAAGCTGTGTACATACTTTCATGGTCAGTTTTCCCCTATCTCCCCTAATATTCGAAACAAAGAGTAGTCTATATTTTAATTCAAGTTTCGACCTATATATGTGCCAAATTTCATATCTCTAACTTAAAAAAATATTTTATCCCATATAAACTTTCAAAGGTGATATTACCCCTTTCCCATATATTTTCAAAACAAAAAGGTAGCCTATGTCTGTTCTAGAGGTTCAACGTATATCTATAACGAATTTCATCAATATACGTTCTGTGATTTAGGCGTGAAAGCCGGACAAACAGACAGACAGATTTACTTTCGCATTTATAATATTAGTATGGATATTTTATGTGCACTAGATCAATCATATTACCTCGTCCCCAGGAAACGGTACGTTGATAGGAGCCAGTGCAAACGTGGTCTGCGCAGGAGTTGCTGAGCAGCATGGCTACCGGTTCACCTTTATGCAGTTCTTCAAAGTCGGCTTCCCTGTCATGATTGGTCATCTCATCGTCGCCTCCGGGTACCTACTGCTCTGCCATTGCGTCTTTTCATGGCATTAGAGCACTCCACAATCCAAAGAGCTACAACTTCTACAAACTATGAGCTCCTAGCGCTTTATGAAGTCCTGGTACCTCGATGCGCCAAGCCTGGCAGTTGCAAGGGAGTACTTGTCATAAGACGTTGGTAACCCATCCACTTAAGAGCCACAGGTTCCAAACGCTTATTAAGAAGCTGTCAAACTGGAATCTCCTATCACTTTATGCGGTTCTAGTACCTCGATGGGGCAAGTATGACAGTTGCAAGGGAGTACTTGTCGTATGACGTCGGTCACCCATCACATAATAGAGCCACAGGTTCCAAACGGGAATTGAGAAGTTGTTAAGCTGAAACTTCCCCTCAATTCATGCGGTCCTAGTACCTCGATGCGGCAAGTCTGGTTTATGACAAGGTGTCTGTCGTATGGCATCGGTAACCCATCATCACTCAACGAAATCACAGATTCAAGTGCTCATTAGAAGCTCTTAAAATGAGACCTTCCATTATTTTGTGCGGTCCTAGTACCTCGAAGTGTCATGTCTGGTGGAACCTGCTTCATTAAGAACACAGTCAATTAAAAGTTGCTAGTGAAAACTCCTAGCGCTTTATGTGGACCTAGTACCTTAATGTGGCAAATCTCTTTATTACAATGGAACGACTTGCCTTTAGCCTTCGTAATTCAACAGTTACCACGTTAGTGGCTTTAAAGAAAATCTGTCAAGAAAAACCATTAGTAAGACCTCCATGCGACACATGCAATCTTGGTACATTTCGAAATTTGGACCGCATTGATTGCGTCGGCGTAAAAGAAAATTATAACTAATCTGTATTGAAAAGTATACTTGCTAAGTTTAATAGCAAGTGTGGTTTCAGAATAGCGTATTTATCCGCGCGTATACGGTCATTACGCGCTTAAAAAAACCGGACTCGCGTAAACGGGCATATTTCGGCATATTCACTCAACCAAGTAGCTGTGTCATGATAATATCAACTCAGCAGTTTTTATATTAGTACATTTTTAGTACGGAGCCCACTTCGTACTTAAAACGTACTAATCACACCCTAGTGGGTTTAACACCATAGTCAAATATCTGATTTAATTAAAAAAAAAAACAACCGCCTCATTTGCTGCAAATAAAATGCAAATTCGTTGTTATTCTTAACAAAATAGGGCTTAAATTTGTAAGTGTTAATATTATCATAGTTTAGTTTTTAGAAATAGTCTGTGATTATGGTACTTAACCGGTGAGTTTTAAGTTATTAAGTATATTGAAGTACCTACGATCTTATTTATTTAAAACTTATATCATAAAAAAAATCTTGATGTAATTTTTTATTTTGACGACCTCCGTAGCCGAGAGGCGAGCGGACGGGCTTTAGCGTCGCGCCATCTCTGAGATTCTAGACTCGATTTCCGGTCGGGTCAATATGAAACCTTTCAACATTGTCTCGGGTCTTTGTGTTATGGTCCCGCCGTCGTTCCTGATTGCCATAACACGTGTGTTAGCTATTTACCACAGAATCAGAGCAATGTATGTGATGTTGTGCAAAAGTTATTTATTCTTCATGTTAAATGGCAACTATGATGGATGTATGTAATGGTTTTTAAACGCTGTCCAATTTTAACAATATAAGCTGTTGCGAAAATTGTTATCTATCAACTTTTAGTACCATTCAGTACTAAATACTAAGATATAACATTACAAAATCATCTCACAAAATCTTATATAAAATGTTTATCTAAGATAAATGCTCGTCCTAGAGCAGCCCGACTGGTGTAATAGGTGTAATACCTCCACCTAACAGCAGACCAACAACACAAAAGTGATTGTTATTTGGCTGCCAAATAACAATCACTTTTGTGTTGTTGTGTTCCTGCGTGTGGATAAGGTTTACAGAGCTCCTGGGGGGTGCTACATTAGAAGCAAGGGGCAAGCCTTCAAGGTAAGGTGACAAGACCAGTAACAGGTTTTTATGCTGTACTTGTCGCCCTTAAGCTAGGACCTCATTAGTTACCACTAAACACTAGATGGGATGAGGTCAACCTTGAAGTGCTATATAAAAAAGGTGAAAATATAACCTAAATTTTTATTCATAAATGCGTTTTAATAATGACACTCGACGCCCAGAAATAATTTGGATAGTGATAAAAAAAATCATGTTGTATTTTCATTCATACTCTTTAAATGTCTACACACTTTTTTGTTCTAGTAGATGGGTCAGGTTGGGCCTTGGATAAATAAATGTTACAATATATTTAATCATTATTCGATATGAAATTTTAAATTACTAAGTATAAATTATTAAGTAAATAATAAAAAAATGTTTATTTTATAGATGAATGATTTTTTATTGATTAAAATTGTCGAATATGATATTTATGAAATAATATAAGGTTATTAAATTGTTAGTTTAAAAAATTTGTTACAAAACTACTTTCTGTGTGATATTACAAATATTTTAACAGTATTTTAGCGAACAAAACGTAATTTAATGCTAATTTAATAAATATATGTAATTTAATTTAAGCAATAATTTATGATTGTGAAATAAAACTACATTTAAATTTACTTCCGTTTTCTTGTTTCTTATATAATATTCCCTTTTAGCTATATCACAATAATAGTTTTCCACTGATTTATACACTATTTTGTAAATAAGGAGACACGTACATACAGGCCATAGCATGCGCCACGTGAGTAAACTTTATCGCGCTCTTAAGAAATGTCAAAATGAATGCGTCAACTGCTGATTGGCTGAAAATATGAGTACGGTGTACTATCGCCCAATCAATGGTATACAAACTTTGGTCGTATCCTGCGAGAAATTTTATATATTGCGCATGCTAGGCCTAACTATTGATTGGCTAATAACACACCGCGCTCGTATTTTCAGCCAATCAGCAGCTGACGCGCTGACTTCAATCGATTTTGACGTTTGTTAGCGCGATAAAATTTAGTCGCGTTGCGTATGCTAGGCCTGACAAACTAGGGGAAAGGAGATTAAATAAAACATTGCTTTTCAGACCCCCTGTTAGAGTATCCAAAATTATGCGAAACATATTTTTGCATTTTCCACCTGCTTAAAATATAACGTCGATAATAATTGAATTGAATTGTCGCATGCTGTTATCAGTGGGTACATTTATGTATTACCCAGTGACTCACCTCCGCAAATTGACATCGTTTTATCTAAGTATTTTTATATTAATTAAGTAAAATGAAAAAATACGTGTCTAATATTTTTGACAGCTATTAAGAATGAACTAAAAAGAGTCCGCCTCCCTATTTTGATTATAAAATAAAACTGGAACTGGAGCAGCCGGACTGGTGATATACCTCCACCTTACAGAAGACTGCAGCTTAATGACAAGCTTAACAGCTTCGGTGTTATGTTCCTGCGTGTGAGTAAGGTTTACAGAGCTCCTGGGGGGCGCTACATTAGTAGCAGGGGTCAATCCTTCAAAGTAAGGGCGACAAGTCCAGTAACAGATTATGCTGTACTTGTCGCCCTTAAGCTAGGACCTCATTACCACCTAACATCAGGTGGGATGAGGTCAATCTTGAAATGCAATATAAAGAAAAATATGACAAAGTTTGTTTAATCATCATAACTGCAACTTGTTAACATACGTATGTGTTGGCGCAAATCTGTTATTTCGATTTTGGTGGATCCAATGGTCATACACAACGGAGTATGATGGTGTCAATTTGCTATCCTCACTCAAGTTGTTGTAGGAATAAATTGGTACTGAAAACAAAAAAAACAACACTAATTGATTGCTTCGGGGCGCCCAACGAACTTTATCAGGCCTAGCATACGCAACGCAACTAAATTTTATCGCGCTCTTAACAAACGTCAAAATCGATTGAAGTCAGTGCGTGTCAGCTGCTGATTGGCTGAAAATACGAGTGCGGTGTGCTATTAGCCAATCAACAGTATCGAAACTTTTGGCGTCTCATGCGATAAATTTTACATATTGCGTATGCTGGGCCTGTATATATTATAAAGACATATATAAATATATATATAGTCACACTTTGTTGATCCCCGGCCTCTCCCCCCTCCCCCCCCCCCCTTTATGTGTAACAAACTTTATGGATGACCCCTTATGTCATTGTAATAAGAACGTATATGGAACTGCAAGTATTTCCCTTGACGTGCTGTCGACTGAATTTGACTCGTGTTGCTATGTTGAATAAGATTTAGTACAGTATAAATTACCTTCTTGCTGATACTGGCTGGGGATTGCGAGACGTGGCCGGATTCTGATGTCTTCATAAATTACGATATTTTTTTTACCTGGAACAAAAAACTGTCGGTTTAAAGAACTTAGTTTTAAACTCCGACGCAAAAACGACGGGGTGTCATAAGTTTGACGTGTCTGTGTGTGTGTGTGTGTGTGTGTGTGTGTGTAACTGTCTATGGCATCGCAACTCCTAAACAAATGGACCAATTTTGATTCTATTTTTTTTGCTTTAAAGATGAATAAGTCGGGAGTGTTCTTAGCTATCTATTATATAAAAATAAGTTGGGTTTTCCTTCCTGACGCTATAACTCCAGAACGCACAAACCGATTTCCACGGATTTGCAATCGTTGGAATAGTCTCGGGCTCCGTGAGGTTTCAGGAAAGGAAATTCAGGAAAATTTCAACAGAAAAGCGGGAAAATCCTCTAAGGCGAAACGAAGCTCGCCGGGACCGCTAGTGTTTGATAAAAATCGATACAAGATGGCCGCTTTCACAAAACTATGGATTGCATATTTTAACACAACTCCCGCAATACGTGTATCACATAAAGGGGCTTGACAAGCAAAATATATTTACGATGACAAATTCCAAGTCCAAGATGGCCGCCGCCAGAAAATGACGGTTATCCTAAATTTGTTTGTTACAACTCCCATAATTTAAGTATCAAATAAAAGGGCTTGAGTGGCAGAATGCTGCAAACTGCAACAAATTTCAAATACAATATGGCCGCCATTATTAGTAGTCCACGCGAACGAAGAGCACAGCTAGTTATTTATACGAGGCGTAAGCTAAAAACGACCGACTGACGACTGATGACAGCTGATATTGATAATAATTTATGGAACGGTGTTAACGACTCTTAGCCGGTTGAATATGACACATTTTCTCAATCAATGTCAGTATTGGGCCACGAAGACGCATGTAAGTCCTACAGTTAATTTAATGTATTTTACAAATACTTTTGTTTTATTTTTATTTTATAATTGACAAACTAACTGTGTGTCTTAGTGCAAAATTATTAATAAGTTTAGCTTCCATTTGTAAAAAAAAAACTACTGAGTTTCTTGCCGGTATCTTCTCTTTAGTTATAGGTTCCGAACCGGAGGTAGCTTCATTTGCTTTATATAAAGACTATTCATAAGTATTACTATGTAATCTATGTGAATAAAAAATATTGACTTTGAAAAGATTGACTTTGACTTTGACACATTACGAATCGTAAAATTTTGGAACTGGTCATAAAAAAATAAAAAAAATAACCTTTAACTTTGCACCAGATTATCACCACAGTGCTGAAGATTGAAAGCAACCCAACAGTAATACCAATGAATGTCCAAACTGAAAATAAATGTCATTGGTTATCAAAACATTCATACGTTAACTGAAGGATAATGCGTATTTTTTATTATTACGCTTTTCAGGGTTCAGTACCTAAAGGGTAAAAGGTCTGTCTGTCACCAGACTGTGTCCCACGAACCGTGATAGGCAGAGAGTTGAAATTTTTACAGATCTTGTATTTCCCCTCTCCCATGCAACACACTTTTGCCGTTTTATGCATGATGTTAATAACAGCAATAGATAGACGCTTGAAATGAGCACAGAATATTTTGTTGTATATTTACTTCAATAATAAATTTAGTTCATTTATCGAGAAAGGCTTTATATAATATATAGACTAAATAACATCACACTGCGACCAATAGCATCAAAGAACAGAAGACTGGATCAATACGCGTGCGAAACCGTAGCAAGTCGCTAGTTATTCATTATACCTTAACAGTTTAAGTAAGGGATTCCCAAACTAAGAGAGGTAGGGCATAGCGATTTGTAACTCGAACTGGAGCAGTCCGACTGGTGAAATACCTCCACCTTACAGAAGACCGCAGCCAAATAACAATCACTTCTCTGTTGTTGTGTTCCTGCGTATGAGTAAGGTTTCCAGAGCTGCTGGGGGGTGCTACATTAGTAGCAGCGGTCAAGCCTTCAAGGTAAGGGCGATAATATATCCTGCACTTGTCGCCCTTAAGCTAGGTCCATTACCACTTAACATCAGGTGGGATAAATCTTGAAGTGTAATATATAAAAAAAAAAGTATATTGCCGGTAAAATTAATATTTTTACTAGCTACCCGCCTCAGTTACGTTTTTTTATTCTATATTGCATACAAAAACCTTCCTCTTGAATCACACTATATGTATAATTAACTAAAACGCATCAAAATCCGTTGCGTAGATTTAAAGACCTAAGCATAATAGTTATATACAGAAAAAGCGACTTTGTTTTATTGTATGTAGCAGTTATTTTTATATAGATATCCTGTGACCTTACCATTTGTTCCATTTTCTTCTTTTAGGTCCAAAGAAGTGCTTAAACTTAGGAATGGCGGCGAATCTGTAATATAAAAACTGTTTATGTTAAATGGTAATAGACGTCTTATGTTAAGTATTTTTATGCTAAAGCCGCGTAAGTTCTTGAGATTGACATAATTTAATTCACGATAGAATAATAATTGTCGAAATGACATGGGAGTTAAACAATTACTGTCACAAGTTACAAATATTTAGGATTGACGTTTCACTGTTAGAAAATACAGGCGATTCTGAAATGAAACTGAAACCACCCACCAATATTTTAAACTTTGAAACGATAACGAAGTGTCTGACAGACAGCTGTCATTTGGTCTCCGATGTATTCTCGTTAATAATTTTGTGCTGTCTTTAACACACCATGCGTTTTTATCTTGTATTGGGATCGAACCCGGGATCTCAAAGATGGCGCGACGCCTAAGTCCGGACCACTCGCCTCTCGGTTACGGAGGCCGTCAAATTTCTGTCGCACAAATAAATTAAAAGATACCTATGAAATTATGTCTCGTTTTGTATTAAGGAGTCTCTAAGAATACACACGACATTGGTGAAATCGCCACCACCTTACAGAATCCACCTTCGGTGTTGTTGTGTTACTGAGTGTGAGTGAGGTTTCCAGAGCTCCTGGGGGGTTCTACATTAATAGCAGGGGTCAAGCCTTCAAGGTAAGGGCGACAAGTCCAGTAACAGATTTATTTTGCTGTACTTGTAACCCTTAAGCGAGGACCTCATGACCACTTAACATCAGGTGGGATGAGGTCAATCTTGAAGTGTAATATAAAAAAAATCGCGCTGTCTTGAGACGCGAGATGAAGTCCATACAAAATAAAGAATTTTTGACATTAGGCCAAAGAAAATGCTTCAGACTCTGGACTTTGAACCGTCCTTATGTCGCGCAAATAAGATCTATTATTAAACTGCAGCCTTGGTTACAAAAGGTGCGCTGTAATGATTGGTTTCCCTCCCTAATTAATGTAATGCTCGTATCTGTTACGTTCAGTGAACGAAAAAAACCTAGAAACATTTCTAACGCTTAAAAATGGCACTACGAAAAGTAAGGCACAGTGGGCGTGGCTTACAAAAGTGAGCTAGCGCCTGAACGAATACCGTACTCAAGGACGCTGCGAGTCACAGCGGACCGATTACAGCGCTTGTTCCATCCCATTCTGTGGAATGACGTAACTAACGAACTGACTATTTGTCGACCTAAACCCATTAGCCTTAAAGTTTTTTTTCAAGTGTCGATACTTTATTCCTATATCGCGTATCTATTGCTTGTGTGCTTTACATTTGTGTGTGTTTTGGTGCCGTTATTCGATTGATGACGGGAATTCTTCCATGTTTTTTTCGTTCACTGCTTACATTAGGTACATCACACGCGAATGCTCAGCAAGAAAGCACCTTAATATATGAAGCTTAATTTTTACTTACTAGTTGTAGTAGGAATATCGATTAGAAATTTAGGTCTTTTCAACGGTGGCACTGAAATGTATATTAAAAATTATGTTAATATTAAAAAGTTGACGTAGCGCAATAGAAGTTTTTTTTTTTCCAACTGACAAACTAACTGTATGGCTTGGTGCAAAATTAGTAATAAGTTTAGCTTTTTATTTGTAAAAAAAACTACTGAGTTTCTTGCCGGTATCTTCTCGGTAGTTATAGGTTCCGAACCGGAGGTAGCTTCATTTGCATTGTATAGCGACGATTCATAAGTATTACAAATGTAATCTACATGAATAGAAAATATTGACTTTGACTTTGAGAAACAAGAGATTAGATACAATTCTAAATGTTAAAGTGTTCACGCCACCGTCCAAGATTGGATGGGTGACCGAACAGAAAGCTCTAATGCCCGGTTCCAATATTTGAAAAACGATCCGTTACAGTTACGGATAGTAATGAATTATACGAGGCGTAAGCTAAAAACGATAAATCGACGACTGATGACAGCTGATACGTAAAGTAATTAGATGACAGCTGATACGTAAAGTAATTAGATGACAGCTGATACGTAAAGTAATTAGAATTAACGACTAACGGATAATCATTTTTGACACGTTACGAATCGTTAAATATTGGAACCAGCCATGAACGACATTAATCACTTGCATAGTGCTTGATGCCGTACTAGCTGCCTAGCAAGTAGTGATGTGCCGGATCGCTAAAAATGTATATCCGCGGATACGGATCTGAACACGGATATTTAGTGCTAAGATCCGCGGATACGGATACGGATACGGATCTTTATTCTCTTATTCGATTAGTGTCAGCGCTCGCGACCTTGAAACGATAGTTGACGGTACGCTCGCCGCAACGCCACGCAGGACATGTTTTGACTTGCATTGCGCGGGTAGTATTTATTGTTTTGGTTACGGTTTAGTGTGACACTGTGGCGCGCTCATAACGGTTGTGTATTGTTTTGATACAAATTATAAATAATGTCTACTAAGAAGTTTTCCAGTGCAATTTGGAAATATCTCGTGTTAGTAAATGATGAATCTGCGAAGTGCAAAATTTGTGATGGAAAATATTCCCGTAAGGGTAAAGGCACAACTTCTTTAAAAAATCATTTACAACGAAAACATTCCGATTAATATGATTTGTTTTTGAAAGAAGACGCTGCTAAGAAGAGTACCGATGAACTACCACGGCCGGGAACATCTTTAAAAAGTAAATTTCAATTTTAGTTTTTTCATTGTCATAAAATGACGTTAAACTTGATATAATATTGATCTCATTAAAATTATATAAGAAAAATTACTTATATTTTAGTTATTTCATTATCATAAAAGTGATGTTAACTTGCTCTCTCATTATAAAGATCTATCTATCTCTATGTTTGCAATATAAAGGTGCCAAATATTCGATTTAATTAAATAAAAATAGTCTGAATGGAATTTATTAGTTTTTTAATTCTACCTAATCACCTAAAAAGATCCGTAAAATATCCGCTCGAAAAGTAACGGACACAGATACGGATACGGATTTCTTTTTTACCTCGGATATCCGCGAATACGGATACGGATACGGATATCCGGAACATCACTACTAGCAAGTATGATTCAGTGGTTTTCAAACATTTCTGCAACGAATGTAACAACGGGTCGATAAGTACCTATGTAAAGTCTGATTTTTAATCTCGTAGACTAAATTGACATAAAGAGTGTTGTCAGTTTATTGCATTTCTTAAATAGTGATGTGGCGCAATAGGAACGTACCGTTAATATAATCAAGTATCGTTTTTATAAGGCGTTAATCTGATTCAGGCGATGATTCCATATCTGATGAATATTTTGAATCATTAGAATCGCCACCTACTACTATAATTTATGATTTTGGCTTGTTTTGCTGCCGGATTTTTTTGTGTTTTTTTTTATTAATTAAATAATAAAAAAATCATATCACCCGCTTATAATTAATAATTATTTCACTTACCTACGTAATATATAACTATATATTATAACTTCACGTACGGGATTTTAAATATAAATACATATATATTTTTAATGAAATTTAATTCTTCTAAAAAAGATAAAAAAATACGATTCAACAAACCGGTATTAAAGGTACATTACATACAAAAGAGCTGGCAACATTATTTGTAAATTTGACATTGGCATGTGTCAATTTAGTCTACGAGATTAAAAAACATATTCGGCAGAGGGCCCTTACCGTTGGCTAACGGGTTGATACAACAGAAAAATATCATCGCCTACGTTTGCGGTTAGCTCAGTTGGAGGAGCAGCACGCGCGATGCGTGAAGGTCGTGGGTTCGATTCCAGCGTCGCAAGGGGAGATGAAAATTTTCCGTTTCTTTAAAATAATAACAGAGTAGCATTTACCATTCACTCTGATCTTCAAATTGCAGTTCAGTCTAGAAATATTCTTTTTACAACAAAAAGGGCTCATTGTGGTCCTCTGTGATATCTTCATTTTTAACAAAAATGTGCAATTCCAATCACCATTAAAATACAAGTTGCCTTTTATTACCTAAAAATTAAAAAAAAAACATCTTTTTCAAAAGATTAGGTCATTGACTTCGTTCGGAGTTAGTTATTTACACATAATGTATTACTTGTCTTTTTTAAAAAAAAAACAGGTAATTTATTACACAAACAAAACAAATAAACTTAGCTTACAAAAAATTCAATCTAAAATAAATAAATAAACAAAGATGGTCCCTGTGGTAAGGTACCCAAAATGCTGGCTGCATTACCTCGCTGAATGGCGATTGAAAGACGCTGGGCGAGGTAGCAGCCAGCCTTTGGGTCTCCTGTAACGTCGATAAGTCTTTTTGAAATATCTTTAACAAGAGACAATGCGTCAGGACCCCATGGACCTAGAGTTTCCACTCCAAAAGCGACAAAAGTTAGTTAGTCCCTACTAATATTATAAATGCGAAAGTAACTCTGTCTGTCTGTTACGCTTTCCCGTTTGAACCTCTCAACCGATTTTGATGAAATTTGGTATAGGTATACGTTGAACCTCAAGAACGGATATAGGTTACTTTTTGTTAGAAAGTAAGGGGGGGGGGGGTAATGCCACCTTTGAAAGTTTATATGGGAAAATGTTTATTTTTTAAGTTAGAGATATGAAAGTTGGCACAAATATAGCTCTATTAAAATATAGACTACTTTTTGTTTCGAATATTAGGGGAGATAGGGGTAAAACCGACCATGAAAGGATGTAGTCCACGCGAACTAAGTCGCGGGCACAGTATAAAACATATATGTAACATAAAAATTAAGACGCATTCTCAGAAATAATGATATCGACGATTAAAAGGCGAGTTTGCTCAAGCGCTGAAAACTTCACAGGTATTGTTTGACAAAAAAAAATCATTTCCTAAAATCTATTTGGGAAAAGAAGCTGAAAATATTTATATTATGGCTGGAACAAATATATTTTATGTACAGTTCAAAGCCCTTTTTTATGTGTATACCATACAATAATATATCATAAAAATATAATTTAAATGTTTTATTGAAATCATAAACCTATCATACTAACAAAAGCTAGTTTTAATAAAATTTTCAAATAAGTAAATTAATACGCCAGTCAATCACACCAATCACCTGGTCTCAAACTAAGGTTTTCCCTTGTGAACTATGAATACCAGAAGACGGATACTAACTGGGGGCGTCATCCCAGCACACCCAGACTCAAGTCAATTAAGAAAAGATCGTTTTCCAAATTGATCCGACCGGGAATCGAACCCGGGACCTTTCGCGCTTTGGCCGCCTACCTTAGCCACTGCGCCACCGAGGTCGTCAATGTGACTTCATTTCTGCTAAAAATTCGTATTGAGATTATTATTAGACGTATATTAGACGTTGTCACGTCCAAATAATAATAATCTCAATACGATTTGTAATGTAATTCTCAAACGGGCTGCATGCACGAAAAAGATGCTGCCGCTGCCGCTTGTAAGCGATACTTACGGCAAATGGCGGCATTATTGCAACCCTTTGGTTCACTTTAAAAGGGAACTTTTTTTCTCCTTGGTCGCACCTGCAATCAAAACATTTTTGTAATTATTTCGGTTTTAGTCTTTAAACGTTTTTAACTTCTAACTCAGCAAACATAATAAAGTAGATATTCACACACACACACACACACACACACACACACACATACATACAATAAGCGCATACAAATAAAGTATCAATGATAGTTACAAATTAACTAAATGGTAGACCAATCATGTTATATCTAGATGGGTAGTCTGGTCTTCACGACACAGGGAATCCTAGTGTGAAGTCCAGCGATACTGTTAAGTTATTGTATAAATGAAGTAACCTAAATTTTGTAATAACAGTAACTAAATGTTGTACTCTTTTTGTTGAACTGAATAAAACATTTTTTTGTTATTTTTATTTTAAAAGAAATAAATCAAAATCATTTTTTCAAAGACAGGTGGGACACCCCGCTGCTGCGACACTGGGCGACCCTCCACACAGGCAGATAGTATATTTTTAATTTATTTAAACTAACACTAGGATGTAAGCATTAATGTATACTAACACTAATTATGGAATTTATTTCTGAAATAAAATGATTTATTATTATTATTATTATTTATGACATACCGAATTTATAAAATTTTACACGATCACGCAATCCCGCGTGAACAGCTGGACTAATTTAATTTTTTTTTAAGTGATGAAATTTGCCGCTAATACAGCTCGAAGCTTGGATTAAAATATGGATTATTGGATTAATTATATTTCGAATACTAGGGGAGATAAGGGTAAACCCGACTATGAAAGTATGTAGTCCAACCGAGTGAAATTAATAAGAAGACACACGCGGGCACAGCTAGTAAGAATGTAAGAGACGTATGGCACAGCGATTTATCGCTCGAACTCTCGCGTGTGAGTAAGGTTTCCAGAGCTCCTGGGGGGTACATTAGAAGCAGGGGTCATGCTTTCAAGGTTAGGGTGACAAGTCCAGTAACAGATATATTATGCTGTACTTGTCACCCTTAAGCTAGGACCTCATTACCACTTAACATCAGGAGGGGTGAGGTCAATCTTGAAGTGCAATATAAAAAACAAAATCAACTGACCATCCTTTATAGATTCCTTTTTTCTTCACAAACATGTTTTTTTGTTTATTTTCATCAACGATTATGTGACTTCCACATTTGTAGTGTTGTATTGAGTCAGCTGTATCCTTTGTAGGTCGGTGATCCGAGAAGTAGAGTAAACCTTCTGTAAATAAAAATAAAACATATTGTTAAGTAGCAGCAAACTCAACTCAAATATTGCTTTATTCAAGTAGGTTACATATAACACTTTTGAATGGCCATTGAATAGGTACAATGCAAAGTGATTCTACTACTACTGTGTTGTTGTGTTCCTGCGTGTGAGTAAGGTTTCCAGAGCTCCTGGGGGGTGCTACATTAGTAGCAGGGGTCAAGCCTTCAAGGTAAGGGTGACAAGTCCAGTAACAGATTGATTATGCTGTACTTGTCACCCTTAAGCTAGGACCTCATTACCACTTAACATCATGTTGGATGAGGTCAATCTTGAAGTGCAATATAAAAAAAAAATACTTCCGGTTCGGAACCTATATCTACCGAGAAGACACCGGTAAAAAACTAAGCAGATCAGTTACAGTAGCAGTATCTAACTTATTGCTATGTGTAGCTCACTTTGGACCAAGTCATATAGTTTTGTTACAGAGCTCTTGGGAGGTGCTACATTAGTAGCAGAGGTCAGGCCTTCAAGGTAAGAGCGACAAGTCCAGTAACAATTTTACTATGCTATATATATACTTTACGCCCTTATTGTAAAAATGTGATTAATTAAAAGGAATGAGGAAAATACTAAATAATATTAGTAAACGAACTGCATATTCTGTCCTAATGCAATATGTGTTATAATAATACCGCCTTTGTTAAAATAAATAGTAAACACTTTTAGTTTTTTTTTATTAAATACTTGTGACCCGCACCGGCTTCGCACGGATGCAGATGTAATGTAAATACTTAGAAATATCGGCTTTTTTATTATTTATTGCAAATAAAAACCTTTCTCTTGAATCACTCTATCTAATTAAAAAACCCGCATCAAAACCCTTTGCGTAGTTTTAAAGATTTAAGCGTACATACGGATATAGGTGTAGTGACTAAATATACCTAATGTAATGTAGCAACAGTGTGTTAGTATCGGCTCGGTGTTCTCACTTCACCACGTCTTCACCGTGCGGCGGTCGGCACCAGATCCCGCACGTCAGCTGTCACACCGGCCCCGCACCCTGCGTGGGGTGTAGATCCGAGACGACAGATGTCATGTTTGTGTGTGTGTACGTGTGATAGTGTGTTTGTATGCTTATATCATTATTTAATATTGATGTATATGTTACAATAGGGACAGAAAAAGCTACTTTGTTTTATACTATGTAGTGATTATTCAATAGATGTAAAAGCGACCAAACTAGGAGTGGTCTACACATCATTGTCATCGATATAATTTACAACTCTTAAAATAAGTCTTACTTAAGCCACTGTCACTTTTGCAAAAAATGCTAAAATGAGTTAAATATCTGACAATTATCACAAGGAACACTTTTACTTGGTGCGATAGCGTGACTTGTGTAGTAGGTACGTATAGTTTCCGTAAGAGGATGTGAGTGTCATTGCGACACTCCTTTTATATAAATTTAAAGACTTTCGCGTTCCATTTTGAACATTTAAAATAATAGAACGGGTCAAAACGCGACACCATTTTTATTTAGTAGTTAATACGAACTACTTACTGCCCGACGTTTCGGTTAGGTTGCACCAACCGTGATCACGAGCTGACATAGCATTTTGACCCGTTGTATTATTTTAAACTCCTTTTAAAATTTTTCTCTAGAGCCACAATGTCAGTTTTGAGACTTTTGGGGGATTGGATTGAAGGCTTAACTAAAGATTTACATATAGTTTATTTTTTACAATACAAAGGTATTAATATTTATCAAAAATTAAAGTTAACGGTGTAGTATAAGCTGATGTTCATCTCATCTTTATTTTGGGTTTTGGTTCTATGAGGCGTCAAAGTTTAAATGCTAGCCCTGAAAAACTGTATTTTTGCAAAAGTGACAGTCGTACTGGGAGTGCGATATTTATTACCAATGTATTGAAGTCTACGTTTTTGAACAAGCCTTTACAGAGGGAAATAAATTTTTGAAAAAATATTCCCTTCCGTAAAAAAAAAGAACGCAAACTATTAATCCACCGAGACAATGGAATATTAATCTCTAAGCATTCCATGAAGCATTGCATAGAAAAATACAATCTGTACTTCTACACTAATATTATAAAGAGGAAAGATTTGTACCTATTTTTGTATGTTTGTAATAAATAGGCTCAAAAAGTACTGGGCCGATTAAAAAAATTCTTTCACCAATAGAATGCTACATTCTTCCAATTTGACATAGGCTACAAAATTAGGGACCCTTGTTAAAATTTGAAAAATTTCAACAGAAAAGCGGGAAAAATTATCTAAGGCGAAACGAAGTTCGCCGGGACCGCTAGTACGTTATAAAAAGGATACTACAAAGTGGAAGACCATATTAATGGCAAGTATATGTGGACCACTAACTAGTATATTATAAAGCTGAAGAGTTAGTTCAAACATTTATAAGGTTGGAAATCAATAACTTTTGTATTTAATAGAACATCAGGCCTAGCTTGCGCCACGCCACTAAATTTTATCGCGCTATTAACAAACGTCAAAATCGATTGAGCTGAAAATACGAGTGCGGTTTGCTATAGCCAATCAACAGCATCGTAACTTTTATCGTCTCATGCGATAAATTTGTCGATTTTTGCATGCTAGGCCTAATTATCAATGTTATACCAAAATTGACCAATAACGTAATTATTGGCCCTACGCCTAAATATTATGTCGGTTTTGGTTACCGTTACGGATATTTAATTATTTCGGACTAGCTGTGCCCGCGACTTCGTTCGCGTGGACTACATCCTTTCATGGTCGGTTTTACCCCTTTCTTCCCTTATATTCGAAACAAAAAGTAGTCTATATTTTAATCCAAGTTTTGAGCTATATTTGTACCAAATTTCATATCTCTAACTTCAAAAATATATTTTTTTCCATATAAACTTTCAAAGGTGGTATTACCCCCATCCCCCCTTTATTTTCTAATAAAAAGTACCCTATGTCCGTTCTTGAGATTCAACGTATACCTATACCAAATTTCATCAAAATCCGTTCAGCCGTTTAGGCGTGAAAGAGTAACAGACGGACAGACAGACTGAGTTACTTTCGCATTTATAATATTAGTATGGATTATCCGATAGGTATAAACAGATATTAGATTTTTATGGAAGTGTAGAAGTGAAATACAAATAAGAATATAAATGAGTTGACGTTAATTGTACTTTGTAGGTTTTAAAATGAAATCAATCGATTTTGTATATGATTATTTTTTAAACAAAAACTAGCCACAACACGTTGAATTTACCTAACACTATATAGTCAGATTCCGCCCTATCCGAAAGTATCTGAAACTTTTATATCGGATTCGGTTACGGCTACGGATCTTATTTTACTTCGGATATCCGATCGTTTCGGTTACGGATATGGAGCTCCATAACAACACTGGTAGCAAACGATAGGAGCGAAGGAAAATGTGGAAAATACGGTATGCTTCCGAAGCCACGGCGGCCGCTTTGATTATGCATTGCTAACCCGCCTTGTACCTAAACCGCAATTTGACATAGCTTGTTTAGAAATATAACCATTTAAAGTGCGTCAAAGGTTTGACGCAAGTTGTAATTTGCTAACTTAAGTTTACCTTATAGCTATTACCTACCAATATGAGGGAAAACCTCAATTTCACGGAAGTAACCTCTTGTGACGTTATAATTTTTGCGGCGTTAGCGTTTGAGCGCACGAAAGTTTCTCACTTTTGACGCAAAAACGACGTATTTTGTTTTTGTATTGCGTTTCAAGATTGAACTCTGTGGTCTGGTGCGTTGAGGCTGGCCTTGCCACACAGCCTCCGATACCGCACAGGGTGAAGCTAGGACGGATCCAGAGCTGAGCCGCGGAGAGCAGGTGGCTCTCTGCGGCAAGCCCGTAAGGGCAGAGGTGGATCGCGGAGGAAGAGGAGGACCTCGTTATTTCGTTGGCGGCCTCCCTGTCCTCCGCGACCCGGCAGTGGCGCGCTGCCGGGTCGTGGTGGGGCCGCGGAGGAAGAGGAGGATGTGGTATTGCGTCTGCCAGCTTCCATATCCTCTGTGGCCGGTGGCTCTTAGAACTCCATCTGGCACTTGAAGGGAGAGCTGGAGTGTAAGTCTCGGGTGTCCGCAGTGGCGGTAGGCAGCGGAGCCGCACAGCAGATCCGCTGTTGAGACTGGAGACGCCAGGCGTGTGGTAAGCCTGGCATCCGTTACGTCGGTCCCGAGGGGGTGGGGCGTGTCAGGGGGCCTGGCACGTTCCAGCCGCAAGCGTTATGCACAGCAAGGAGGGCCGCTTAGCGGATGTATATAAGCCGCAAGGAATCCCGACTCCCCCACAACTGCGCAGCGTTGGCCACCGAGGGGGTTTTAGTCGGTGCAAGAGTGACGGTGCGGTAGGCATTTCCCCGTGAACAAAACTAAAGAAGGTACCTTAAGTAAGGACTGAATAAATTATTAACGACTTGGTTTTACATGGATCTCACACCTTATTACGGTTGAACAACTGTGTTGCAAGAATTGGCATTATTGACTAGTATTGTTGTTTTATTGCGTTGCTGGGGCCAAATCTCTCACTCCCCAGCATAGTCGAGGCTATGCTCGGGAGTGAGACGGCATGGGATGGGGTGGCCTTCTTCTCGAAGACGTCATGTCGCAGAAGAAGGCCGCAGAAAGGGAGCGGGAGTACGATCCTTCCGCTTCCGTCTGCCGCAGAAGAAGGCGGCTGAGGGCGCGGCGGCAATATGACCGCGCCCAGCTACCGCGTGGGGACCGGCCGGCTGACGGTGTGAGGGTGCCTCAGCCGGCATTGCACCGGTCTCCGCTGCGAGGTGGGGATGGTTCCGTTGGACTGGCCATCCCTAGTCTCCCCCCGAACACTATGGGGGGAGTAGATGGAGCTGCGTAAGCGGCTATTCCGCCGGCGGTGTTATGGAAGTCAAGGCTCAGCCGATCTCCCACAACACAGCCACTAAGGGGATGAGGTCCATCCGGGGGGTTTTAGTGGGTATTCCTGCCCTTATCAGGGCAGGGAGTCTCATAAACGCCGTCACTCTCCCTCGGGGTGACGGTACGATGCACCAACGCATTTCCCTCCGTCAAAAAAAAAAAAGTATGGTTGTTTTATAGGATTACTAGCTATAGCCGGGTGTAGTTACATGTGAATGTTATCAGCGTCGGGACAATTGGGGACCGTAGGGACAATTAGGAGGGATATTCGGATCACAATGGGAGTCACTGGGAACTTCCCCATTGGACCCGAAAGTCCGTTGGTTAGGTTAGGTTAGGCGACTCTACGCCGGCATTCTTAGGAGCATGGCCCTCTACGGCGCACCCATCTGGGCGGATGCCCTTTTTCGGCGAGCGAATACAGCCCACCTGCGGAGACCACAAAGGGCGACGGTGACGCCGCCCCGTAGGGACAGCAATTCCGCCGACGGCGCTGTGGCAGTTATGGGTCGCCCGGTATCCCATAGCGCCGTCAATAGGCGATGAGAAGGTGGGGGGAGTTGTTAGTTAGGGTAGTCCCCGCCCCTTCTGGGCGGGGGAGTCCCACACACGTTGCTGCCGTCCCCACGACAGCGATATGGTGCGGAAATGCATTTTCTCCCCCTTAAAAAAAAAAAAAAAAGGCAATCACGTCTTAAAGGTGATCTATTAAGATAATACAATGCACGTAGGCATCTCTACCCTGAACACATATTATAGATAAGTAAACTAGTATATAAGATGTGAATCTGTGATTAAATATGAGCTTATACAGTAGACGTTGTTTTGTTAACATCGACCCTTTACCTCGTATGGTTCACGGGGCGGATGCCCTGGCCCCTGACACGGGTGCAAGTAATTACAAATGATGTTTTCGGCTTTTATGTACATTCATTTGTATGGATTATACATAAATAAACCTTCCACATACATCACTCTATAATAAAAAAAAATGCATAAAAATCCATTGCATAGTTTTAGAAATCTAAGCATACATAGGGACATACAGAAAAAGCGACTTTGTTTTATTATATGTAGTGGTTATTTTACTACTTACCCGACTTGATCCCAACACATTTTCTTATTTGTGAAATGCACAAAAAAACACAAAACAAATATATTGTTTTCATTGCAAGACAATGAAGGTCCCCGAACAACACGTTACTAGTCCTAATTACGGAAAATAAACTGTTTATTACTGTCGTTTAATAAATTGTTTTCATTTCCTTAAAATAAAGTAGGTATCTGCATTCTGCGTCCGAAAATAATGCATGTAACAGTCATAATGCAGGAATTTCATAGTCAGAAACTCTTCAGTATTAAATAATTATAAATAAGCAGACAACATTATAAACAAATAAATATAATAATATGGCACAACATCTATAACTACATTGGGATTAGTAGTCGATTGGCACGAAATAAATTCGTCCGAACGTGCGAAAAGGGGACATTTCGCACGTCCTCGTTATCGTTCTCAAAAAAAAAAATTGGTAGGCGTTTCGCACGAATGTATTGTAAACGCGTGCGAATCGACTCTTTCAAGAACTAGTACTATGCGATTTTTTTTTTATTTTTTTTTATATTGCACTTCAAGATTGACTTCATCCTACCTGATGTTAAGTGGTAATGAGATCCTAGCTTAGGTGACAAGTACAGCATAATAAAGCTGTTACTGGACTTGTCTCCCTTACCTTGAAGGCTTGACCCCTGCTTCTAATGTAGCACCCCCAGGAGCTCTAGAAACCTTACTCACACGCAGGAATACAACAACACTGGAGTGATTGCTATTTTTGGATGCGGTCTTGTGTAAGGTGGAGGTATTTCACCAGTCGGGCTGCTCCAGTTCGAGCGATAAATCGCTTTGCCCTGTCTCTCTTAACCTCGCTAGTTTTCCAAGTTTAAAGCGTACATAGTCGGTAAGTAGTACTAAACTAATCTAAGCTAACACGATACGCTTTTAAAAATATGTGTATGACGTATTTTGACGACCTCCGTAGCGGAGAGGCGAGCGGGCCGGACTTTGGCGTCGCGCCATCTCTGAGGTCCCGGGTTCGATCCCCGGTCGGGTCAATATGAGAAAGGAACTTTTCTATATTGTCTCGGGTCTAGGTGTTGTGGTACTGTCGTGTGTCTGATTTCTGTAATACAAGTGCTTTAGATAGTTACCGCAGAATCAGAGCAAAGTATTTGATGTTGTCCAATATTTACTAGCTTTGTTATTGATTATTATTAACACTTAAATATCTACTTAAGTGTTAATAGTATTGCCTTCAAAGTACTTACTTGTCACCTTTAAGCTAGAACCTCATTACCACTTAAAATCGGGTGGGATGAGGTCAATCTTAATTTCAATACTATCGAAAGTATCGATACTATCATTATGATGTGAACTATCGATATTTTATCGATACTGAACTACCGATGGGCAAGTCTAGCTTTTGTGTCATGGAAACCAGAAATAATGGTTCCACAATATTTACTTCAGTACATTATGAACACGCAGACATAAATGTTCTTTATATAGTACTAGCTGTGCCCGCGACTTCGTTCGCGTGGACTACATCCTTTCATGGTCGGTTTAACCCCTATCTCCCCTAATATTCGAAACAAATAGTAGTCTATATTTTAATAGAGCTATATTTGTGCCAATTTTCATATCTCTAACTTAAAAAATAAACATTTTCCCATATAAACTTTCAAAGGTGGCATTACCCCCCCCCCCTTACTTTTTAACAAAAAGTAGCCTATGTCCGTTCTTGAGGTTCAACGTATACCTATGCAAAATTTAATTAAAATCGGTTGAGAGGTTTAAGCGGGAAAGCGTAACAGACAGACAGACAGACAGAGTTACTTTCCCATTTATAATATTTAAGTAGGGGTACCTACAAAAATGGCTCACGTTACTCCTCAATTACGCCTGATAGAAGGCGAGGATAGTGCCTAAGATTGAACACGTTCATTTTGACTTTGACTTTGACATTCTTTCCACTTTGACTTCTAGATATCCAGATTATAACGTTCCGGAAGTCTAACCTCGGCAGAGAGTTTCACCCCTTACCCGTTCGCATATGTACGGCGGTAGAGTACTTTATTTGTACTGACTATTCATAAGTGCTTTTGTAAAGTTTACATGAATAAAGATGATTTCTATTCTATTCTATTCTATTTATTTAGTAGCTTGGTACCCCAGCTTGGTAAATAAGCCTGCCTGGGAGCAAAAAAATCTAGACAGAAGCGTCTCTTCATCTGTTGGATTAATTTGTTATTAGACCTTATGAAATCGGAAGAGAAAAGTGGGTTTAAGAATAAAGAACATACAGTTGCTTTAATTAGCAAAAAAATACATAAAAATAAATTATTTAATAAAAAGTAAAAGAAATTACATTGTAATATATCATTAATCTAGAAATTTATATTTATGTTTTAAATTAACCTAACTTTTGCTAGTTTTTGGCGTTAACTTTTCTTATGTCCACCTATGAGAACTGTTTCCTTTTTTTTTATATAGTAGCGCAGTATATTGGCTCCTCCCAGCCTGATGGTAAGCAAGAGAGGAACCCACATCGCGATGACAACGGATTTGATATCGAAATATCCTATCCGTTAGCATCGCCATACTGGCCCGCAAGATGTTTCTTCACGCTCCTTTTGATGGAATCCATGTCAAAACAGTGTAACCTATGTACTGCGTGATATAAAGGTATATTATTCTTCTGTTAACTCTTCAATCTTAGGCCTTTGAACACTGCCGGTTCAGCATAATCCTCAGCATTGCCCTGACTGTTGCAATACGGCTCATTAGTGAACTCATTAGTATAATCACAATCATTTTCTATCTTCGCATCTAATGCAGTTTTCCCCAAATTCGCGTAAGGGCCGTCGCCAGCGCTTACATTAGCGTATGCCTCTTGAAAGTTGGTCTTATTTTGTACTTCTGCATAAGTAGCGTTTCCGTAATCGTTGTCCTGTTCTTTTTTCGTCTTCTCTATCTGCGCGTAGACGGTCTTCTCTTGTACTTTTGCATAAGTAGCGTTTCCGTAATCGTTATCTCGTTTGTTTTTCGTCTTCTTCTCTATCTCAGCGTAGTTACCGTCATTCTCATTTCCATATTCGTTTCTGGCACATGTTTTTTTCTGCACTTCGGCATATGCCGCTTCGGTGTTAGGTTTGGCGTTTCTGAAATACTTGGGAATCACTTGGGTATACAAAGTGTTGGGGTCGAATCTTTTGCTTTTGGGCACGGGTTTTGTGTACAAATCTTCCAATTTGGCTTTGAAGGGTAGAGAGTAAGTGCCCTCAGGGTTTCCTGGGGCGTTAGGTGTTTCGTGGCAGTCAGCCGGGGATAAATAGGTTTCTTCAAGTTTTGGCCCGGATGGGAACGGGGGGAGAGACTCTGATGATTTGTTGGACAAGTTCTGGTATACCACGCTGGATCTTTGCTAAAAAAGACAAAGCATGGTGAAAATCTTATAATTTATAAAAAAATAGATAAATTAATCTTGGACAACATCACATACATTGCTCTGATTATATGGTAAGTAGCTTGTGTTACAGAAGTAAAAAACCACCACAGTACCACAACACCCAGACCCTGTTTCGGATTGGGGTGTTGTGGTATTGTCGTTGCAAGTGTAGAATGTTTTGTTTTCCACATTGACCCAATCGGGAATCGAACCCGAGAAGGCGCGACAGTAAGGTCCATCCCGATCACCTTTTGACTACGAAGGTCATCAACGTGAAGTTGTGGATTTTTTTTTATATTACACTTCAAGATTGACCTCATCCCACCTGATTTTTAGTGGAAATGAGGTCCAAGCTTAAGGGCGACAACTACAGCATAATAACAGCTGTTACTGGACTTGTCGCCCTTACCTCGAAGGCTTGACCTCTGCTACTAATGTAGCATCCCCCAGGAGCTCTGGGAACCTTACTCACACGCAGGAACACAACAACACCGAAGTGATTGTTATTTGGCTGCGGTCTGCGGAGGTAATTACTACTACACTACACACTACTGAATAAATTTAGATGAAATTTGTTAGTAAAGCACATGAAAAACTAGAGTAATATATTTCACACCTAGATTGTTTATTTGTTTGTTTGAACGCGCTAATCTCAGGAACTACTTGTTCGAATTAAAAAAAATATTTATTTTGTATAGACCATTTATCGAGGAAGGCTTTAGGCTGTATAAGATCACGCTGCGACCGATAGAACCAAAGATACAGTGGAAAATGTGAAGAAAGGGGAAAATAATAATGCGTTTGAAGCCAGCCGCTAGTGACTCAAATGATTAAACAGACACCAAACAAAAAGTTTCTGATTCAGGAGACCCAGTTCTTTTAAATATTTGAGCTTAATTGTTTCAAGATATCTTCAAAATTGATTTGCCTAAATCCATTTGAACAAATTTAATCTTCTTATATATAAAAATGAATTGCTGTTCGTTAGTCTCACTAAAACTCGAGAACGGCTAGACCCGATTTGGCTAATGTTGGTTTTGAAATAATTGTGGAGGTCCAGGGAAGGTTTAAAAGTTTTGAAAAAAAAAGGCGTTACGAAGTTCGCCGGGACAGCTAGTCACATATAACATCTTGTTATACTATTTTTTTGAAGAAACAGAAAAATTTCATCTCCCTTGTGGAACTCGAACCCACGACCTTCACGTACCGCGCGCTTCTCTTCCAACTGAGCTAACCGCAAGTTATCGTTGGCGTTGAATTGAATTGAGAAATTGACCTCTAAGCCTCCGGTAAGTGCCCTCGAATATGTTTAGAACTACATACTTATCGGTACATTCGTTGTACAAATGTTTGAAAACGAAATATGTTTCTTTAAAATATTTCAAGTTTGTTAATGCGGCGTTAATTAAATGATCTCACCTGTAAACCATTTTTAGGTTTTTTGTAGACTGTAAATACTGCACATATTATAATTGCGAAGCCAAATGCGACTCCGACCCCTATCAAACCGTATTGCAAAAAGGGTGACGTGCCTGAAAGTAGTAAAAAAACATTAAAATGAATTGTTCAGACATTTACATCATCAGTATTCACACACACATACACATACACGCACATACAAGCACACACATTTTGTTTACTTTTTTTTATTTTTATTTTTATCGCGTAATGCCTGGCTCCAATCCCTACTAATATTATAAATACGAAAGTAACTCTGTCTGTCTGTCTGTTACGCTTTCCCGCTTAAACCTCTCAACCGATTTTGATGAAATTTGGCATAGGTATACGTTGAACCTCAAGAACGGACATAGGCTACTTTTTGTTAGAAAGTAAGGGGGGGGGGGGGTAATGCCACCTTTGAAAGTTTATATGGGAAAATGTTTATTTTTTAAGTTAGAGATATGAAAGTTGGCGCAAATATAGCTCTATTAAAATATAGACTACTTTTTGTTTCGAATATTAGAGAAGATAGGGGTAAAACCGACCATGAAAGGATGTAGTCCACGCGAACGAAGTCGCGGGCACAGCTAGTATTTTATAAATGATTTGTTCTAGTAACAGATAACAATAAATTTTATTAGGCGTAAGCTAAAAACGACCGACAGACGACTGATGACAGCTGATATGGAAAGCTAATTATGTAACGGTATTAACGCCTCGTAGTCGGTTGGAGGAAAACGGATAGTCATTTTGACATACTCAAACTCAAACTCAAATATTTCTTTAACACTTTTGAATCGTCATTGATTACAATGCAAAGTGATTCTACTTCCGGTTCGGAACCTATATCTACCGAGAAGATACCGGTAAGAAACTCAGCAGATAAGTTACAGTAGCAGTATCCATGGCCGGATCGTGAATTTGTGGGGCCCTGGGCTGAAACTACTTGGGGGCCTATCTTAGTACTCAACTAATAGTCATGCCAAAAAACTGTTTCTATAATAATATATTATTCTTAAACTTACATATATTTTTTATTGCACAAAAAACATAAATATTATTAGTCGTACAAAAGGCGACCTTATTGCTGTGTAGCAATCTCTTCCAGGCAACCTTGGGTATATTGTATAAAAGAAAATAAAAAACAACAAAATAGTTTTATTTAATTATTATGCATTTATTCTTAAAAGAAATTATGATTTATAAATTTCTACATTTTTGTGCTGCAAATTCTTTTATTTGGTCATCACATTGCAAGTCTTTTGTTAAATCACAATTTATAGACAGAAGTGACAAATGGTTTCGCCATTGTTGTCCTATATTTATTTTCTATATAGGACATCTTTGACAAGGAGCGTTCTGCTTCACAGCTAGTTACTGGTACAGTTAAAAAAATCTTTAAAATAGTATAGCAATTAGGGAACACGTCAATTAGTTTATTTTCATACATGATCTTAAAAATGTCACTGCAAGAGTTGTAAGACTCTGGCTGAGATTGGAGAAAGTATGATTTTAATTGAATGCACTCATTCACTAAATGCTCGTCTACGTCATCTGGATAGTAATCAATAATATGACGTGCATTTTCCAAATCTATATTTTTGATATTTTTGTCTTGCAAAGCCATTAAAAATTTAATTTTTTTGCTACATGTCTCATAGACTTGGCTCATTTTATTTAAGTCCATAATTAGCTTATCCAACGCAACATTTAACGTGTCCCTTTTAAATCTTTCTGCGCCGTTTACTAAGAATTCACCTGTAGACCTATCTGAAAATTTTGGAGTAATGCGCCTCTTGTTTATGTCATTGTAGTCTATTCCCACACTAGCACTTAATTTTTTAGCTTTCTCTTCGTATTCCTTTAGCTTTTGATCTGATTGGTGTCGTAAGTTGTTCACAAAGTCTTTTAATGACAAAATTAACTTGTTGCCTTCACAAATGTCTAAACCGGGGCTCTGTATTTTTTTATTGACTAAATTAAATCTCTCCAAAACTTCTTCCCAATAGATAATCAAAATTGCAGTCTCGGGTTTCGCCATTTTCATATATAAATATCGTGCTTCTTTTTGCAAATCAACTTACTCCACCTTACTTTCGCTGAAACTTTTTAAAATTTTCATGATGTTATCATAACAAATTTTTAACGCTTTGACAGCATCATAGTGGCAAGACCATCTGGTCTGGCTTAAACTTTTTAACGTGAATTTTAATTTTATTTCACGATTCAACAGCTCCCACCTATGGGTCGAAGCAGAAAAGAAAACGTTTGTTGCACTACTCCAAGAAAGTTTACAATTTCGGTTGCAACGGTAACAGATTTTACACCAACTAGGTTGAGGGAATGCGCAGCACATGGTACATAATCCGCGGTGTTATTTTTTTGTTTTAGTAGTGCTTGTACACCATTGTAGTGACCCGCCATATTGGCAGCGTTGTCATAAGATTGCCCTCTACAATTACTAAGTAGTAATACATTTGTTTCTATAAAGTCTTGTAAGATATTAAATAAATGTAAAGCAGTATGACTACTAATTTTAATGAAGGCTACACATTTTTCATATACTTTCCCCCGAAAACAGTATCGTAATATATGGCAAGTTGGTCATTGTGAGACAGATCTGGTGTAGAATCCATCACAGTTGAATAATACTTGTGTCGTCGTTTTTGACTTAAGTTATAATTTGTTTAAGTAAGTAGATTATGAGAATCTCAATTATTTCTTCATATACTGTTTTTGATAAGTACGATATTATCGCTTTTGGTCGCAGCTCAACAATTTTATTTTTGTACAGAACCCTAAAAATACCATAAAAAAGAAAGAAATGATTTAATATTATTAATTATTTTTACTTACCATAACCAAATAAAAGCAAGAAATCACTGACATAAACAAATTTTACGTACTTATATATAAGTTACTTTTAAGTTGTCACTTATTAGCACACACTCATTAAACACAGTTCAAACAATTATGCCGTCAGTTTGTCCTTTTTAATGACGAGAAGAGAAGTGCAGAATAAAAACAACGTCAACCAGCGCGGCGGGAAAGTCCCGCGTAAGAGTAGATAAAAATACAGGGAAATCCCCGTTCCGTTCCATAGACAGGCACATACATTGGTTCATTGATCTCAGGGTTGCCATTATAAACTTTAAAAAATTAATGAAAAACAGCATGAAAACAACCTTTTACACGTATTTTCTCCCTCAAGTACATTCATAAAAGTATGCAATTTTTATTCAATATTTTCTTATGACGTTGTCACGTAAAAATATCCTCCGTAAACCGACTTTACAGACAACTATTTTTTTTTTCAAATTATGGCCTACTTTTTAGCGGGATCTGGGGGCCCCTTGTAACCCCGGGGCCCTGGGCTGCAGCCCAATCAGCCCATAGGTAGATCCGGCCATGGCAGTATCTAACTTATAGCTATGTGAAGAACACTTTGGACCAAGTCATATAGTTTTATTTTGATGAGTGAAAAAAGCATGAAGTATTATTTTATTTAAGAGGTAAGCTGGAGCAGACCAGTCCCCAAAGGTGGCACCTGTTCACAAGCATGACGTATGTGCCAGCCATCGCTTCACTCAACCATATTGAAGGGAATGTAACGACCCGTCACATAGCGCCACCACCCCAGTGACATTTTAGTGAGCATGACTAACTCCCAACTCCCTTAACAACTATTACGAATATTATTACTTATTACTTATACAAATATTACGAATCGTAAGATATTGGAACCGGGCATTAATTTATGTTAACTAGTGCCCTCTATCCTTAATCTTAAGGCATTAGTAAATTTCAAACACTTATCCCGCATTTTGTTTGAGTAAAAACTATTTTCCTTGATTTTATATTATTACTTAAGTACTTTTAAATGTTGTTTATATTCCTAGGTTTTATCAATTACTAGCTGTGCCCGCGACTTCGTTCGCGTGGGCTTCATCCTTTCATGGTCGGTTTTACCCCTATCTGCCCTAATATTCGGAACAAAAAGTAGTTGATATATTAATCCAAGTTTTGAGATATATTTGTGCCAAATTTCATATCTCTCACTTTAAAAAATTAAGTCTATCTCTCAAATGGTAATACCCTCACCCCCCCCCCTCCCCCTTTATTTCCTAACAAAAAGTAACCTATGTCCGTTCTTGAGGATCAACGTTAGGTATACGTTGAAAAATTTTACTAAAATCGCTTGGAAGGTTTAAGCGGGAAAGCGTAACAGACGGACAGAGTTACTTTCCCATTTATAGAAAATTTAAGTAGGGATTTTGGGTGCCATACTCTTTCTTCCAAATTCGAATTAATCGAACCGTTCTGTAGTTTTTTCCGGAAAGAGTAACGTACACCAGACGTGAAATACATGCGTACAATGTTACAAAGTTTCGGTTTAAAAATTCGTCAGATTAGTGTAGAAAAATATACTTACCCTCTGGACTTGGTTTGTCCGTGGTGGTATTGAAGCTCAGTGGAGTTGGATACACTTCTAACGGCAACATTTCTGAAATAAATCCAATCAATCTTCATTAGATTAATTTGTTAATCGCTCAAACTGAGCGAATAAGTACGTCTTCAAGCCGATAGGTACGGGCTTCATCAGATTAATTTGACAACCACTGATGAATCAGACCTTGTCTGTGGGTATGAGCTTCTTCCGATTTGTTTGACAATCGCTGGCAAATTAAACCGAGCCGATAGGTACGGGCTGCATCTGATTAATTTTGGGATCAAATTAAGCCAATGAGCCTTGGGTACTACTTATTAATATTTTAATCATTCACAAATCAAACTGAAATCGTATCATACCCGATAATTTATTTTTGCAATTCATAACATTATTTTCTAAGCGTTTTCGTATATAATTTTTAGCTTTAAATTTATTTTAAAAAGATATTTCTATCCCCAACTAAAAAGTGCGGCATAAAATATTTTTAACAAATAAAAAAAACCGACTTCAAACGGGAACTAAAAATTTAAAAATAATATTTATGTAACACGAAGTAATTCGTATCTTGAAGTCGGTGCCAAGAAAATACAACAACAACTTCCTTTCGAAGAGAAGAAATTCACCTAAACGAGATTATTAGATTGTAATAGAATTTGTTATTGTTATAATTTTCTTTTACGAAATTTGGCGCCTCACAATCTCTGGGGTATTGGGTTCGTTTCCCGGTAGCATCAGCCTTAACTAAACGTTGTTCTGTCAACAATCTACTTACTTTGAGTGGTTGTCGTTGTTAACGGACGTAGAGTTGTCTTTGTCGTTTTTAACGGACGTAGAGTTGTCTTTGTCGTTTTTAACGGACGTTGAGTTGTCTTTGTCGTTTTTAACGGACGTTGAGTTATCTTTGTCGTTTTTAACGGACGCTGGGTTGATGTTGCTGTAAAATAACGTAAATTATCCGATTAATTGATATGCAAACTTTGTAAAAATAACAGAGGGGTATATATTTCACGTGTCTATTTGTGTGTGTATCTGTATATACCATCGTAGCTTCTAAACGGATGAACTAATTTGCGTTCTTATTAAGCAGTTAGAAATTATACGTTAAATACATATTAGTATATTATCGCTTTAAGTACTAATAAACACCGCGTTAAGAATAGAAATAGAATAGAAACCATCTTTATTCATGTAAACTTTACAAAAGCACTTATGAATCGTCAGTATAAATTAAGTATTCTACCGCCGTGTTCGGAATGTTGATCATGTCGAGAAGAACCGGCAAGAAACTCGACACTTACTCTTTTCAATGTAACAATGTTCCCTTACACTAGGTACTTAAATAAAATATACAAAGCTTATATATAACATTTCCGAGAATTAAAGTTATTCTAGACACATACATTTTTGTCATTTAAATAATCATCAATTTTATAGTAGCCCTTTTTTATTAAACTAATAAATAACGGGTTTAAAAAGAATAAATAATGCGTTAAGCACTAACAAATAACACGAAACGTACTGATAAATAACGCGTTAAGAACGAATAAATAACGTGTTAAGCACAAACAATTAACGTGTTAAGCACTAACAAATAACGCGTTAAACCTCGTATCAAAGAAAGAAAGAAAGAAAACATTTATTGACTCAACTTACAAACAAAACAAAAGCCATAATCTGTTCCAAATATAAATGGATTATTTATGAGATGAAAGGAAAAAAGCTCAGCTAATGCTGTCTCGAGAATGGATCACTTCAAGATTGACCTCATCCCACCTGATGATAAGTGGTAATGAGGTCCTAACTTAAGGGCGACAAGTACAGTAGGTATAATAAATCTGTTACTGGACTTGTCGCCCTTACCTTGAAGGCTTGGCCCCTGCTACTACTACTAATATAGCACCCCCCAGGAGCTCTGGAAACCTTACTCACACGCAGGAACAAAACAAAACAGAAGTGATTGTTATTTGGCTGCGGTCTTCTGTAAGGAGGTATTTCACTAGTCGGGCTGCTCCAGTTCAAGCGATAAATCGCTATGCCCGACCTCTCTTAAAATAAATCTCTCTTAAATAAATGGAAAATGTTTAAATGAATCCTTAATACGGTTAGCTACACAATAATTCAATTTAATCGGTAAAATATTCATCATTTCGCCACATTTAAATAAATAATTTTCGCCGACAGCTGTCATTTCCGAATTGCAATGGTGGTTTCCCATAGATATGTGAATTTCAAACAATCCGTCCGCCATCTTGGGGAGGCCGCCATATTAGATTTGTAATGACTTTTCTTAGCTAGTCATGTATTGTCATGCAAATTTTCATCCTAATCGAAGACCGGGAAGTGAGTCAAATTAAGATTCCAAGATAAAATAATATAAATGTGTTATATGCTTTTAAAATTGGGCCTTGTGGCATCGATCCCAAAACGCTGGGACCATTACCTACCTTGCTGAATAGCCATCGAAATACGCTGTGCAAGGTATGTGCCAGCTTCTTTTTTTTTATAGTGGCGCTGTATATTGGCTCCTCCCAGCCTGATGGTAAGCAAGAGAGGAACCCACATCGCGATTATTTGATTTGATACCGAAATATCCTATACGTTAGCATCGCCATACTGGCCCGCAAGATGTTTCTTCACGGTCCTTTTGAAGGAATTCATGTCAAAGGAAGGAGGAAACACATGAGCCGGCAACGAGTTACACTTCTTAATGGTCCGGCAAAGATAGGAGTTACTAAATATTTTTGTTTGTGATAGAATATTTTCCACGGTGAAGCGATGACATCGATGGCCGGCTCTTGTGGTTCTGTGAAGGAAAGGAGAGGGTGGGATTGTGTGGGAGGGAGGGGAAGGGAAAACAGCTTTGGGGTCGACCAAAGTATAGACCAATTTTTTCGCCCAAAACTCAATTATACATATACAGTTAGTTACATGTGAAGCTAATAAAAGAGTGTTAAAAATGGGTGTACGTACACGCTTGATAAAACAATAAACATGTCTACTCTAGGCTACTCTTATTATACTTACGAGATGTTGATTTTGTCGTAGTCTGTTCTGTAGTTGTTGTTGTTGGCGGTGATTGTGTGATTGGTGGTGTTGGTCTGTCTGCAAAGGAATGTTATGGTTTTTATCTGAATATCATATAACCTCCCTTGATAAATGGACTATCCAACTTTGGAAAACGAACTTTTCTAAATTGACCTAAGTCTGGATGTGCTGGGATGAAGCCCCTAGTTAGTATCCGTCTTCTGGTGATTGCTGTGGTTTTCTGGCGCATTTATTTATAAATATTATTCTAAAGGCACAGCAAATAAAAACTACTACGAAACAACATTTCGCCGAATCATATAATTTTGTATGATTCGGCGAAACGACGTTCGTTGAATCGTAGCGTCGGTCGAAATAGATTGGGCAAAATGATATGAGCCTGGTCCTGGATACATTCCATTGGGTACATTATAAATACGAAAGTAAATCTGTCTGTCTGTCTGTTACGCTTTGCCGCTTAAACCTCTCAACCGATTTTGATGAAATTTGGCATGGGTATACGTTGAACCTCAAGAACGGACATAGGCTACTTTTTGTGAGAAAGTAAGGGGGGGGGGAGGGGGGGGGGGGGTAATGCCACCTTTCAAAGTTTATATGGAAAAATGTTTATTTTTTAAGTTAGAGATATGAAAGTTGGCACAAATATAGCTCTATTAAAATATAGACTACTTTTTGTTTCGAATATTAGGGGAGATAGGGGTAAAACCGACTATGAAAGGATGTAGTCCACGCGAACGAAGTCGCGGGCACAGCTAGTAAAGAATAATGCCCTTGCGATGCCATGCCATCACACACACAACATAACCTGACAACTTTAAATATTAGAATAATGCCTCCTCTTCACGTAGACAGATGGCATCGCCAATCAAATCAATCACCCCTCTACACGTCGGCGGTCGCGTCCGCCGATGCCATCTGCAGACGAATATAGACATATTCTACACGTAGACACGTGTAGAGGAGGCATTAGAAAGTGTTCAACTTACAATTTGTATTGGTAGCTGGCCTTGTATAAATGGGTTCCTCATGATCACGTGGTAATGGCGCTGCAATTACAAAACAAATTTAGTTCTCACTTAAACGCTCGCGATAAATTCTGGGTTGTCATCGTCAGATCTACACTAAGAGTGTCAATATCATGATACTACCTTTTCCTTTCGGTTATCATAGACTATGGCTTGCAGTAGCGATACTGTACCATTCTAGACTGTGACAATTCATCCGGTAGGATATACGGATGCCCAGATGTAGGTATCTTTGTTATTCAGTCACGCAAAAACAATTGAACAGATTTAAAAAAAATGTAGTAGGAAGAGAGATGAAGATGTCTGCTACTCTTATTATACGAGTACTTACGAGGTGTTGTTGATTTTATCATAGATCGTTCTGTAGTTGTTGTTGTTGGCGGTGATGATGTGGTTGGTGGTGTTGGTTTGTCTGTAAAGGGATTTTATTGTTTTTATCTAAATATCTTATAGCCTTCCTTGATAAATGGACTATTCAATAGAAAAATAATCATTTCGAACCAGTAGCTATTGAGATTAGCGCTTTCAAGCAAACGCAAAGTTTTATTATATTATTAAAAATTAGGGACAATTAAAACTCGCATATCAAATGACGACCTCGGTGGCGCAGTGGCTAAGGTAGGCGGTCAATGCGCAAAAGGTCCCGAGTTCCGGTCCGGTCAGATCAATTTGAAAAACAAACTTTTCTAAATTGGCTTGGGTCTGGGCGTAAAAAAAAATTTGGACCTTGAATTTGTTAGTGTCCTGAACCTGGTACCACCTTTCATTTCGGGATGACACATATTCACCGATGATAGTGACTTGCAGTAGCGTAACTGTACCATTCTAGCTTATGATAATTCATATGGAATATACGGATGTCCAGATATCTGGACATCCGTATATCCCATCACATACCTACATAGGTATGTTTGTTATTTAGTCACGCAAAAACAACTGAACAGATTTAAAAGAAATGTAGTCGGAAGAGAGATGACGTACTTGTTTAACATATAGTATACATTTAAAATATTTTAAAGCTATTTTAGGGCTAGCCGCCGGCCAAGCCCCCGGGATGTGCCGGCGAGTTACGCGGCTTGCCGGCGTCAGTTCGTGCTAGGTATTCGAGCAACCGGAATGATGCTTGGCGGCTTGTGCCGGCGGCTTGTATTGCCGGCGGCATAGCCGCTTGGCATGAACCCGGCGGCATTGCCACCGGCACGTGTGTAGGAAACTTAACGGGTCAAAACGCGACACCATTTTTATTTAGTATTAGCAGTGAGTTCGTGAGCACGGTTGGTGCAACCTAACCGAAACGTCGGGCAGTAAGTAGTTCGTATTAACTACTAAATAAATATGGTGTCGCGTTTTGACACGTTAAATTATTTTAAATGTTTAAAATGGAACGCGAAAGTCTTAAAGTTTATATAGTATACATAAACTGTCTATAACTAAAAAGATTACCAAACATTTTATAATAAAAAAATTGAGATAGGGGCTGGTCCTGCCGTGTTTATATCACTTTACCGAATATTTTCGATCAACGCGACGTTACACCGAACAGCGTTTCGCCGAATCATACAAAGTTCTATGATTCGGCGAAACGTTGTTCGGTAAAGCGTAGCGTCCGTCTAAAAGCATTAGGTAAAGTAATATGAGCTTGGTCTTGGGCTCGTAAAGAATAATTCCCTTGCAATTCCATGCCATCACACTTAAAACTCAATATTTTTTCTTCCAACGAATATGTGTGGGGTGGGGGTATTTATTGATAGCTCTTTAAATATGCCCCCCCCCCCCTAAGTTTTAAGTATACTTTTAAAATAAGATAAGGATACTACTAAAAGAGCGTCGATTATCCGAACGTCGCTTAACCGAACAACCGCTTATCCGAACAGTATTAACGCGCGTGTCAACACTCCCCCGCACCCCGCATTCGTCTTGCGCGCCTCGCAGGCGCATGCTCGCGCGTTTCAGTTTAAGCGTACTTGTTGCGACTCGTCCATCTGTTATTGTACTCGTATGCAACTTCTAAGAAACCGCTAGTCGATAAACTAAAATTTACCGCGTGAAAGTAAACTCTTTTTTAAAATGCCTAAACGTAAACGTGTTTTTCTTCATTTCCTATTTGTCATTAAAGATATAAACGTAAATAATATGGTTTTAATTTACCTCTATGTATGTATGGCTGAATCAGTATAATAGGTAGTTCGATTATCCGAAAATACCGATTTTCCAAACACCCACGTCCCCCAATTAGTTCGGATAATTGACGTTCTACTATGCAATATATGTATAAAGCTATATCCTTAAATACTTACGTGAAACATATGTGTAAAAATTACAGTTTATCCGTATATATAGTTTTTTGTCGGTATGTAAACACAGTCCTGGTTGATTTGGGTAAGGTACATTTTTCTCAGTAAGAAATACACAATTCCATAACCCAGCGTTTCTTTGGTCTCCAAATACATTCTAAAACACGTAAACAATTTTATGTAAAACTAGCTGTACCCGCGACTTCGTTCGCGTGGACTACATCCTTTCATGGTCGGTTTTACCCCTATCTCCCCTAATATTCGAAACAAAAAGTAGTCTATATTTTAATAGAGCTATATTTGTGCCAACTTTCATATCTCTAACTTAAAAAATAGACATTTTCCCATATAAACTTTCAAAGGTGGCATTACCCCCCACCCACCTTACTTTCTAACAAAAAGTAGCCTATGTCCGTTCTTGAGGTTCAACGTATACCGATGCCAAATTTCATCAAAATCGGTTGAGAGGTTTAAGCAGGAAAACGTAACAGACAGACAGACAGACAGTTACTTTCGCATTTATAATATTAGTAGGGATAGTAGGGATAATTGTTGACCCATGGCTTTGTTCGGGGTTATCGGGTAAAAATTAAGTCGTCTCAATCCAATTCATAGTTTTTTTTAAATTCTTATAAAAAAAAATAACTAAAATATAAGAAACGTAAGTTATGCCTTTTTACATTAGCTACCTTCCCATGAAATTCCTTTAAAATAGGTCCAGCCCTGTCCGTGATTACACCGAATAAACCAACAGACAAATATTCTTTTTGTAAATAAATTTCAATTTAAGCGTTTTTCTGTAAAACTGTTAAACGCAGACTAAGTTGTAGTCAATAATAAGTTCATTTAAGAGGGTTAGTAGTCGTTTGGCACGAAATTAATTCGCCCGAACGTGCGTATCGTCCTTTTTCAATAAAAATATTTTTTGGTAGGCGTTTCGCACGAATGTATTTTAAAAAGCGTGCAAATCGAATGCGTTGAGTTCTTTAAGGAGTCAATTCGCACGCGTTTAGAAAACATTCGTGCGAAAAGCCTACCAAAAAAAAGAAATTTATTGAAAGGGAACGATTCGCAAGTTCGGGCGAATTTATTTCGTGCCAATCGACTACCAATCCATATATTGAGGCAAATTTAAGTTTGTAAGAGTCATCGTTTCTGAGATTTCGTGAACGAAACTAAATATGAAGATTTGAGTTAAATACACAAATACTTTACCATTAGCCCCGAAAAATCGTTCTTTAAAGTAAAATAATTTATTTCACGACTGCGAGAATTCATGCACCTGTAAGCAAAATTAAAAATTATTAAAATCTGCCAGTTTAATAGTAAGCACTTGCAGGCCTAGCATGCGCAAAACGTCAAATTATTCGCACGAGACGACAAAAGTTTCGATACTGATTGGCTAATAGCACACCGCACTCGTATTTTCAGCCAATCAGCAGCTGACGCACTGACTTCAATCGATTTTGACGTTTGTTAAGAGAGCGATAAAATTTAGTCGGGTGGCGCATACTAGGCTTGTATGATTTGAAATTTGTCAAAGTGAAAGTCAAAGTCATTTATTTTATTGTATTCTAATCCAAAAATATTACTTTTTTACTACAGCATGCTTGGAGCACACGTTAAATAGGTATAGTTGGGCCGGACATTTGCGTCTCTAAAATACCGGGTTCGATTCCCGGTCGTGTCAACATGGAAAACGAACTTTTTTATTTACAAGCACAGTACATTGGCTCCACTCAGCGTAATGTGAGCAAGAGAGAGGAACCCATTCGCGATGACAACGTATTTGATACCGCAAGATCATATCCGTTAGCATCGCCATACTGGCCCGCAAGATGTTTCTTCACGCCCCTCATGAAGGAATCCAAACTTTTCTATATTCTCGGGTCTGGGTGTTGCGATACCGTTGTTGTTTCTGATAACTGTAACACAAGTGCTTAACTACTTACTACAGCATCAGACCAGTATTAATTGCATTTTATTTTATTTATTGTTTAAACTAATTACCTTGTTGTTTTAAAAATATGATTCTCTCACCATCAGGGCGTAATGACGTCAGATTAAGATTGGTTTGTTACCTGAATACCCGAGTGTTATTGATAGCAAACTATAGTAGGTACGTTCAAAAACACTTGGTGAATATATGCAGTTCTAAATTTGTTCTTATGTCCCCGATAAAAGGGCAGTATTGATTCTGACTGGCATTATCGGCTTATTGAAAAGTTCCTACAGCTACTGATCATGTTATTAGCATGAAAGCATGCCACTTTAGAATCGAAGTTAATTCCAACCAAAATCATTATTTTATCCAATTTACTGGAGATATTGCTTGTATGTAGATATCGAAGCTTCTAGCCCTCGTTATAACACCATATTGTTTCAGTTGTTTGTTTAATTAAAAAGCATGCTTTTGTTTACATTACACTTCAAGATTGACCTCATCCCACCTGATGTTAAGTGGCAATGAGGTCCTAGCTTAAGGGCGACAAGTACAGCATAATAAAGCTGTTACTGGACTTGTCGCCCATACCTTGAAGGCCTAACCCCTGCTATTAATGTAGCACCCCCCAGGAGCTCTGGAAACCTTAGTCACACGCAGGAACACAACAACACAGAAGTGATTGTTATTTGGCTGCGGTCTTCTGTAAGGTGGAGGTATTTCACCAGTTGGGCTGCTCCAGTTCAAGCGATAAATCGCTATAGGTACCCTACCTCTCTTAAAATTAAAATTGCTTAACAAACGCATCAGTTAAAAACATGCTTGCAAGCATGAAATTTTATAAGCATGTGTAACTGTGCCTTTATACTTACCAGGCGTGGTAGATTGCTCCTGATGTGGCATTTACATGAAAACTCATGAATTTACTTTCAGCTTCATTAATATTCATTTGGTCGCCGCAGTCATTTGAAGAACCGTCCCAAAAAAATATTATACGATCTGTTTGAGGTAAATCTAGAAAGGAAGGATACTCGCTTTTATAAACATTATCATCACCATCAGCCTGTTGCAGTCCACTGCTGGACATAGGCCTCTCCAAATGTATTTATAAACATATTTAACACTAACGCCTGCCAATAACTTCGTCGCGTAGACTAAGTCTTCTCTAGCTATAAATGTAGCCTATGAAGTGAACGAAAACATATGGAGGAATTCCTGTCTTACTTACATTATTTGAAAATTGGCACCAAAACACACACAAATGTAAAAAACACAAGTAAAATAAACACAATATAGTAATCAAGTATCGACAGTTGAAAAAAACCTTTAAGCCTTTTTCAGGGTTCCGTAGTCAACTAGGAACCCTTATAGTTTCGCCATGTCTGTCTGTCTGTCCGTCCGAGGATAATCTGAACTGAACAGGGGTTTACTACGATAATTTTTTGATAATTTTAATATTTTGGGAAATAATCGCTCTAAAATAAAATAAAATTGTGTCCCCGTCCCCCCTTCCCTCTAACTTTTGAACCATAAGTTCAAAAAGTATGAAAAAAATCTAGAATATAGAACTGCATAAAGGCTTTCTAGGAAAATTATTTTGAACCTGATGGGTTTAATAGTTTTTGAAATTTTTGAAAAAATATTTTTTTAGTGTGTACCTACATATGTCAAGTCAATGTTACACACAGATAGCCCATTTTTGTAACTATAAGTGGGGATACTTAAGTATTGTGATGCACTGAAAACTACGGAACCCTAAACTGAGCGTGGCCCGACACGCTTTTGGCCGGTTTTTTTTTTTATAATGCACTCCAAGATTGACTTCATCTCACCTGATGTCAAGTGGTAATGAGTTCTTAGCTTAGGGGCAAAAAGTATAACATTGTAAAACTGTTACTAGACTTGTCGCCCTTACCTTGAAGGCTTGACCCCTGCTACTAATGTAGCATCCCCAAGAGCTCTGGAAACCTTACTCACACGCAGGAACACAATAACACCGGATTGATTGTTATTTGGCTGCGGTTTTCTGTAAGGTGGAGGTATTTCACCAGTTGGGCTACTCCAGTTCGAGCGATAAATCGCTTTGCCCTGCCTCTCTTAATCTCTAATGCGTTTGGGTCGACGAATAGACACGATTCGATAGAACGTCATTTCATAAAATGGGATGGAATACGCGCTGTGTTGATTCGCGGCTGTGACTGGCTGCATTCTTGGAAATGGTTTGTCACTAGCTCACTTTTTAAAGCACACCCACCGTGCCTTACTTCTCGTGCCATTTTCGAACGTTAGAAATACTTCTATGTACTTTCGTTCACTGAGTAACTGACTCTAGATGAATGTCCTTTGGCAGTAGGCAGCGGAGCCGCACAGTAGATCCGCTGCTGGGACCGGAGACGCCAGGCGTGGGGTACGCCTGGCGTCCGTTACCTCGATCCGGGGGGTGGGGCGTATCAGGTGGCCTGACACGCACCAGCTGCGTTTTGCACAGCAAGGTGGGCCGCTTGGCGGTAGGCGCTGTGGGGGATCTTGTGTAGAGTCCGCAAGGAATCCTGACTCCCCCACAACTGCGCAGCGTTGGCCTTTACCCCCGCTAGGTTCCGATGGGGGATGGGGGACTATAACCCTGTGGTATAGTGCATTGGGGCTAATTGGGTGGCAGCCTCGGATACCACACAAGGCCGACAAAGAAGCGAAGACAGTTTCCGAGAAGCTACTTTTGATATTATTTTAACAATACCAATAGTATCGATAATATCTGTGGGATAGTGAATGTTTCTGAACGACTAACGAGTGAGACAGATGAAGTATGACAGGGATTTGAATCTGTTAGGCATGTGATGAGATCAAACGACGCTTAAAAGGACGACGATCATGTTATGTAAAAATATACGACATTGCTACTGAAAACCTGTATGATTTTCTACCTCGAACTGACATATCGATACTATTTAATTAGCTATATATTATTGATAATCTATTGATATATATAGACAGCCAACTCTATTTGGCCATGCATAGATTTGAAACTCAAATCAAAACTTGACTTTTGAAAAAGGCTTATTACACTGTACAAGACTTTTTTAATGATAAAAATATGTGGAATACTTAAAATGTCCATTTGTACCTAGATAATCTTTATTGTTAATTTAAAAAATGTAATGCTATAATATTGTAATGCTTGTAATTTATTTCAAAAGAGGATATCTGTTGAGTTTGCTGCGGCGATTCTTCTCAACAGAACCAACGTCGAGGCGCTCTGGTGGGATAAATAATTGACGTGCAAAATGATTAATTGTAAAACCACTCGCAGAAATAAAGAATTTCATTTCATTTCTTTCTAGCTAGGAGGATTAATATTAAGGAATGGTGATTCTGTAATTAACTAAAATCTGAGGCTTTTCTTAACAGTTTTTTTTTATAATAAATAAATGGGGTCTCTAATGATCTAATTTTGAGAATACTAAATGTACTGTATATAAATGATTGAGTATTGAGTATTTTGCCCATAGACGATTACTGCGAAGATTTATCATCTCCATCGAACCTTTGGGGGAAACGCAGAAGGCTCACTCCCTTAAAATTATCCTACAGAATAGCAAATTGGGTTGGCTTACCTTTAGAAAAATCTGAGCATGGTGGAATTGGATTCTCAAGTGGTGGATTGTTCATTGGTGGATTGCTCATTGGTGGATTGATCATTGGTGGATTGTTCATTGGTGGATTGCTCACTGGTGGATTGCTCATTGGTGGATTGTTCATTGGTGGATTGCTCATTGGTGGATTGATCATTGGTGGATTGTTCATTGGTGGATTGCTCACTGGTGGATTGCTCATTGGTGGATTGTTCATTGGTGGATTGCTCACTGGTGGATTGCTCATTGGTGACCCTTTAAAATAAAAACAAATCAATACAAACTCTATCTTTATTCAAGCAGGTTACATAATATAACACTTTGAATCGTCTTTGAATGTGCAGAGTTATTAATACCTATTCGAAACCTTTATCTACCGAGGCCATACCGATAAGAAATTAAATAGATTAGTTACAGTGATAGTATCAAGTGTTAATTTTAGTATTAAGGTATCTACTTGGAGCTATGCATTTCTAGTGAACTGTGGTCACCAGGGCCGGCGTTAGGGTGGCGCGCTGTTGGGCAACAGCCCAGGGCGCTCGGACTTGAACTGGCGCTAGAAAGCTACCCTGCTAGCTTATTAAAAAAATACTAACCAAAAATATCAAAACTAATATAGAAGTAAATATAAAAACGAATCCACATAATCTTAGAAATAAACTAAAACTGATAACAAAAACACCACGGACTAACTATGGCAAGAAGACAATACTATTTGAGGAAGCACAGCTTTTTAATAGTTTGCCAAATTATTTAAAGGCCTCTGAATGCTTACTCAGCTTTAAAAACAAGGTTAAATCATACACAGGAACAGCAAGTACTAGTGCATGATTTATAAATATTATTTATTATGTTATTATAATAATAACTCTTGTATCTCATTTAAAGTGAAGTGTAAATTTCTTATGAGAATAAAGATCTTTAAGCATAGGTACCCAGATGTATTCCCCTAAATCGATGTATTGGTATACGCTTTTACAGGGGCGCTGGCGGAAATTCCGTCCAGGGCACCAGTAATGCTAGAACCGGCACTGGTGGTCACTGCGACCTATCAGATATATTGTGACTCGCCTCCAATTTAAAATTACTCCTTTAGCCGGGTCGATTCTAGAAAGTCTAGTATCTTCCTGGGTTTTTGAGTTTTTTTCCTCCGGTTGGGCTATGTGTTGTCCCAATTGGATGCTTTGTGGGTGGGTGGGTAGCTTGATGGGCTTAAGATTGACCTCATCCCACTTGATGTTAAGGGGTAATGAGGTTCTAGCTTAAGGGCTACAAGTACAGCGTAACAAAGTCAATCTGTTACTGGACTTGTCGCCCTTACCTTGAAGGCTTGACCCCTGCTACTCAAACTCAAATATTTCTTTGTTCAAGTAGGTTACATGTAACACTTTTGAATCGTCATTGAATACAATGCAAAGAGATTCTACTGCTGGTTCGGAATCTATATCTACCGAGAAGACGCCGGTAAGAAACTCAGCAGATTAGTTGCAGTATATAACTTATAGCTATGTGTAAAACACTTTGGACGAAGTCATATACATTTGTTTTGACGAGTTATGTATTTATTTCAAAAGGTAAGCTGGAGCAGACCATTTCTCAAAGGCACCTATTTACAAGCATAACGTATATCCTACTAATATTATAAATGCGAAAGTAACTCTGTCTGTCTGTCTGTCTGTCTGTCTGTTACGCTTTCCTGCTTAAACCTCTCAACCGATTTTGATGAAATTTGGTATAGGTACACGTTGAATCTCAAGAACGGACATAGGTTACTTTATATTAGAAAATAAGGGGGGGAGGGGGGTAATACCACCTTTGAAAGATTATATGGAAAAATGTTTATTTTTGAAGTTAGAGATATGAAATTTGGCACAAATATAGCTCGAAACTTGGATTAAAATATAGACTACTTTTTGTTTCGAATATTAGGGGAGAAAGGGATAAAACCGACCATGAAAGGATGTAGTCCACGCGAACGAAGTCGCGGGCACAGCTAGTACTAGCATATATAGTACACACTATAGTATATTAACCCCAGATACACTAAATATGATATACACTATATTCTACAAATCTAAATTCACATAGTTTTATTTTGATGAGTGAAAAAAGCATTAAGTATTATTTTATTTAAAGAGGTAAGATGGAGCAGACCAGTCCCTAAAGGTGGCACCTAATGTAGCACCCCCAGGAGCTCTGAAAACTTTACTCACACGCAGGAACACAACAACACCGGAGTGATTGTTATTTGGCTGCGGTCTTCTGTAAGGAAGGAAGTGAACTGGAGCAGCCCGACTAGTGATGTTTCACCAGTCGGGCTGCTCCAGTTCGAGCGATAAATCGCTATGCCCTACCTCTCTTAAAATATCTATACTTACTGTCCACATTAATCTTCAAAGTGCAATCATGTCGTTGATACTTTTGACCATCGTAACAACACGACACTCCCTTTGATTTTCCACTATTATTATTTATTAGTACTTTGCAGATCCATTCGCCTTTATATCTATCATCTAAAGACTGAAAATTATTGAATAATTATTTTAAAAAAGATTTTTTTTTATCTCCCCTTCCGGTGCAGGGGGCCTACTCCCATAAACGAAATATGTCGGATCCGACAACGGCTGGCAATTTTTATTCCTCATAATCATAAAGAAATCACTTTGAATGAAAATTAAGCGTTTTCAAAAAACAAAATATTATTTATGCAAATCAAAAACCACGTCTTCATTCCTAAACTTTTGGATAATCTTCAAAAACGAAACCTTTCGTTTGTTCGTTTCGTTTTTGAGAGTACCCCCTCAGGAATCGACGACCTTCACGTATCGCGCGTGCTGCTATTTCAACTGAGCTAACCACAAGTTATCGTAGGCGATGAAACTTTTCTGCTGTATCAACCAGTTAGCCGGTAAGTGCCCTCTGCCGAATATGTTTATAACTACATACCAGTATTAGTTAGAGACGTATGTAGTTCTAACATCACATTTTGACGACCTCCGTAGCCGAGAGGCGAGCGGGCCTGACTTTGGCGAGCGCCATCTCTGAGGTTCCGGGTTCGATCCCCGGTCGGGTCAATATGGGAAACGAACTTTTCCATATTGTCTCGGGTCTGGGTGTTGTGGTACCGTCGTTGTTTCTGATTTCTGTAACACAAGTGCTTAAGCTACTTACCACTTGTCTAATATTTATTTTTTTATTTATTTACATACATTGCTCTGATTGTGTGGTAAGTAGCTAAAGCACTTGTGTTAGCGAATCAGCCCAGAGTAGTTTTTGTGTCAAGTAATAAGAAACATAACACCGACATTCAATGTTTCACTGTTATAATAATATTAGGACTAGCTTTGGCCTACGACTTCGACCGCGAAGCATTTAGAATTGGTTTTTGTTTGGTTTCAATTCTACTCGTTTCCTATTTTCAATACATCCATACTAATATTATAAATTCGAAAGTAACTCTGTCTGTCTGTCTGTTACTCTTTCACGCCTAAACGGCTGAACGGATTTTGATGAAATTTGGTATAGGTATACGTTGAATCTCAAGAACGGACATAGGCTACTTTTTATTAGAAAATAAGGGGGGGGGGGGGGTAATACCACCTTTGAAAGTTTGAAAATTTTCTGCTGTATCAACCGCTAGCCTTCCGGTAAGTGCCCTCTGCCGAATATGTTCTAAACATATTTCAACTTTTTATCGCCTACGATAACTTGCGGTTAGCTCAGTTGGTAAGAGCAGCACGCGCGATACGTGAAGGTCGTGGGTTCAATTCCCGCACCGCAAGGGTAGATACAATTTTTCTGTTTCTAATATTTAATGTCTCTGTAGTTTTGTTATCCAAATATTTTCGTAGGTATATACCTGCGTGATATTTGAACTTATGCGTGATATGTGAACTTATGTGTGAGAGTGTGTGTTTTGTTTGTATGTGCAAAGCTTAACTAAATTTGGATTGATACTCAACTATAGAGAAAAACTCAAATCTCTCATTCGAATTCTCATTACTGAATACAAACTCTGGCTTAGTTTTAGAAGAACACCTGTAATTAAAAGTAGAATTTAGCCGTGAGCTCTTAATTGCGTTCAAAAGTCTTATTTATACTAATATAACAAATAGGCCTGTCGGTTTAAAATCGATATTTTAGAGTAAAAGAATCGATTTTTTAGATCAATCTTGAACAGTTCACAGAATCGATTAATCTATCCATAATTTTCCCGAATCGGAATGATCGATTCAAACTTTAAGCTGACCGTGGTTTTCTGTTGTTTTTTTTTTATTTTTTACTGTTGACGAGTTTCTTGTTTGCAAGAAAATTATGTCACTACTGTTCAGCAAGGGGTCACGGATTTGACCCCCCACTCTAACTATTAATTCGAAAGAATATAGCTGTCGCAGGCAATTTGAGTAAATCCGCCGTTTACATACGGCGTCGTCAGTTTGAAAACGAATGCTGGTTTGTAAAATGCCGACGACAAAATAGTATAATGCCGCGGCAAATTGAAGTTTAGCTTTAAAAAGGTAGGGTGACCATAGCATTTGGTTTGCAAAGGACAGTATTATTAAAATTTATAACATTAACGAACTGTCAGTTAAAAGGTGTTAAAAGATATGGAATTTTTAAATATATATGTTATCCCTAGTATTTACTAGTAAAACAAACAAACAATAAAAAATTAAGTAATGTTTTATTTGTTTATTGAATATAATATTATTACAAATGAGCAAGACGTGGCGCTTCGCCGGCCGCTGCCGCGACACGCTCGCTACGCTCGCTCGGCTTTCGCTTCACTTTAGTCACTAATGGAATCGTTAATTACTTCTATTAACTTTAGGCTTAGTAATTGATGTTGAATAAAAGTCCTTTTTGTTACATTAATATTTTAATGAAGTACTTATCAGAAGAGAACCGAAACCGGAAAAGTCTTAATTTGTCAAAACAGTGTTTTATTTATGGTCACCCCAAAACTGTTAGATATTACTGAAGTAATGAATGTTCAGATATTAATGGTAACTTGTGGTGTATGGAACTTTTTGACATTTTTAACTGTTCAGAAGTATTTGGTCACTTTGTCTGCTCCGATATATCTGACGGCGACTGTAGTTGATAATGTTATGTTAGCAATAAAATATCATGTGCGTAATTACGCATATAACAAAAAAATGACTTATCCAAATTGGATTGTATTATTCCTGAAGATACGCGCGTACATTCATTACTGCGATCCATTTTCAACAGATTAATATTTGCTGTAGGTAGGTATACTCTGAATTACAAATATTACTCACCATGCTTTGTAAACTTTGTAGAGCACAAATTGATTTGTGTCTGAATCATAAACCCATAGATTCTTAAAAGAAAAAGCTACAGTTTCTGAACCTGTGATTATTATATTGCTTCCACATTTATATTTGTCGTTACGAACCCAAAATTGTAGCTGGTGATTATCTGAAAATTAAATCGATACAAATTACATCAAAAACAAAATACAATAAAAATCTTTATTCATGAAACAATTCTCTCCATAACAAGAGCAAAGGTCTCATCCTATTAAGCTTGAAAACCCTGTAGTAGGATGAGACCGCTTTTAGGTTTAGGTTTAAAGAAATTTTATTTCTCATAAAAAACTACAAGTTTCACTTAAAATGAGATTATACAAATTTATCGATTAATCTATTTTCGTACCTCTGGTGCTTTATATAAGTAAAAAAATAAGCTTCTATAAAGAAAAAAAAAACAGCAAAGCAAACCAATAATGAATAAAATTACAAAGTAAGTTACCTAAAAACACCAATAACTTCATTAAATCCATTCAAATAATATTACTACATTATAATTAATAAATTATATTACAATCTTCAATCAATTACTTTAAAAATAATATTACTTAAAATAAATAATATTTAAAAAATACAGAGTGAGTTATTTACTAACTATCAATTAACTTCACTCAAAAAAAAAATATTTTTAGTGAGAAGATAGACAAAATTCATTAACATTTAAAATCATAAAATAATTCCGCTAATACAATAAATTATAAGACAAAAGTTTGAAATTTTGCAGACGTAAAGTAAAATAAATACGTAACAAAAATAGTTTGCTTGATGCATGGATTGGAGATGGCGCTGTGTGTCGTCGATTATAATCGATTATATCTAATAAAGATAGGTATCGATATAATCGATTATATCGATACTATCGATTGTTATATCGATTATTAGATTATTTGGGCCTCTTTTGCATAATCGATTACAATCGATATACAATCGAATCGACGGCAACACTAGTTTCTGGACTTGTCACCCTGACTTTGAAGGCTTGACCCCTGCTACTAATGTAGCACCCCCCAGGAGCTCCGTAAACCTTACTCTCACGCAGGAACACAACAACACCGAAGTGATTGTTATTTGGCTGCGGTCTTCTGTAAGGTGGAGGTATTTTACCAGTCGGGCTGCCCCAGTTCGTCGCTATGCTCTACCTCTCTTAAACATGTTTCTAGTGACACTTACTTACTCAATATTTTTATTGAGTAAGTAAGTGTCACTAGAAACTTATTTTAATAAAGAAAGAAAGACTCTTTTATTACCTATTGGGGCCGGATTCGCATTGTATTCTTCACATTTTGGGTAACTTGATTGACTTCCGTAACAATCCTGTACTGATTGGGTGTTCTGCCCTGAAACAAGGTTATTATTATTATATATGTTTTTGCCAATATCTCGGGACTACAGAGTCCCGGATTTTTGGGAGGCGTGCATGGGGCCGAAGCCAACACGTAGAGGCCCTTTAAAAAACAAGTATAATCTAAATGTAATGTGACACCGACCGACGATTATCCCTGTATACACTATAAAATGCAGCCAAGGACAACCCCCGGTCAGTGCAGGACTATGGAATGGAGTGGAAGAAAAAGGAATCTGGGCTATTGGGTTGAGGTGCTAATGGACTGGGTAACCGGGACTATGGAAGGACTATGGCACCTGCCCGATCTATGTTTAAAAACACGATTAAAATGGGCAGGTGGTGACTCGCCATCTCTCTGTCATGGGCCCCCCATTGGTCGCCCACTTAAGGCACGAAGCAGGAGCGACGGGGAGCAACATTGTGTGAGCGGCTCAGGATTATTATTATTATTTTATAATTCACTCCAAGATTGACCTCATTCCACCTGATGTTAAGTGGCGTTACTAGACTTGTCGCCCTTACCTTGAAGGCTTGACCCCTGCTACTAATGTAGCACCCCCCAAGAGCTCTGGAAACCTTACTCACATGCAGGAACACAACAACACCGAAGTGATTGTTATTTGGCTGCGGTCTTCTGTAAGGTGGAGGTATTTCACTAGTCGGGCTGCTCCAGTTCGAGCGATAAATCGCTTTGCCCTGCCTCTCTTAAACTTATTAGTAAATTATGGGCGTTAAAATCACTTTCAGTTTAATTTCCATGTAAATATGTAAAAGAAAGTTAGTGTGCTGACCTACGACAGTACCTACAAGTCGACACAAATACAGCGTCAGCAGAATTGACATAGTAAACAACGCTCTATCTCTATCTCTGCCAATAGGAACTAGGTAATCTTGAATAAGTGATACAAATTTATACATCGAAAGCGCTCTTCAAGTGTGACTTAAGAGCGATTGTGTGTCAAAATGAGTGGGTGAATCTTGAAACGCACAAATTACGTTGTCCAGAGTTATAAAGTACCCGAGGCTTAATAATGGAACATCAAAATATTTTTTTTTATTTAAATCTAGGTGTATTCTAACTAATGCTCCCTGTTTTTTGGCTTCATTGAATTTGCAAATAACTGTAAAAAAATAATTAGGGTAGGAAAATTGGTCCCCATGGCGTGTCCATTTAATAAATTTTGATCAATCTGTAGAAAAAACTGCAACTTAGGGCTAAAAGCAGATGTTAAAATGCCATTTTTATATATATAGATTAGTCTATGAATAGATTGGTCAATAAGAATCTTCACTAAAGTATTTAGTTATACTTTAATTTAGAATCAAAGGTTTGTCCAGGATTGAGAGTTGATACCCGTGGTACGTCACGAATCTTCACTTGCAGCTCTAGTAATAAAAGGTAGGGATACAAGACCGCGTTGCCGCGCTAGAATAAGTCGTAAGTTAAGTGTAATGGGAGGCGGTCACGTCGCAGCATGTACCCACGTCGAGTTACGAAGGTAAATGTTTGATTCCCGTGGCATTGTTTCTATACATCGTTGATTCCCGTAATAGCCATAAAAATATTTTTATTAGTTTTTAGGTTCGCTTCTTATAACAAATAAAAACTATTGATAGAGCATTGTTTATATAAGTTTGCATTCAAAATATATGTTTAGTACTTAAAGAGTAATCGATAAAAAATAACAAATTTTGATTCCCGTGCTATTAATTTTAATGCCATGAGAATCAATTTTTCTTTTAAAAATGAAGGATGCTGTGCCAATGTATGTGTGATTCATAGATATTCTTAATTTGTGTCATTACTTTGTAATTTGTTTATCAACACTAAAATAGTTAGATTTATATTTATAGAAACTTTTACATATTTCAGACCCAAAAATGCCTTCCAAACAGTAAAAGCAAGCAATATTAGAAAAAAAACACCTTGCTGAACGTCGTCAAAGGGAAATAATAAAAAATGACCCCATACTTCGTGCTCAATCTCAAGAAAAAGAACGGCAAAGATATTTAAAGAAAAAAATGTCAGGAAAAATTGTACCAGTGAGTGAAATGAGTCCACGCCAAAAGAAAATTGCGAGAAAGAAAAATAAAGAAAATTCAAATAGACATAATCAAAAGAAAAAACTGCAAAAAATAGAAGAGCTAGAACTAAAAGAACATATTTCTATTCATTTTCATTTATTCATAAAATTTCTTAGAAGCTAACAGATTTTATCCAAAACGCTTACAAGAATAATTAAAATAATATAAAAAGCACAATTAACGAACTACAATTTCAAAATTAATACATAGATTTTATTAGCATAACTTTACAATGACGCACAAAGAGGAAAAACTGAAAATGTTGGTCACACAGAATGAGTCATGAAAATTAAAAAAAAAAACAAAAATGTCAAATATCATTCCAAAAAATAAAATAGTTAAGTATATCAAATTGCTATATGTCATTTAAAATTATACGGAATTGGTCAAACAAATGTCCTAATCTATCGGCAAATAAATCAAGTTCCTCGTGCTGAGCAAGTATGTCTCCGATAGCGCGTAGTGCTCGGTTGGTGGGCGCGTATCGGCCTCGCTCGGTGCGCGCGACGGGCCTCTCCAGCAGTCGCGGGCGTCGACGCGGTATATTCTGGCGGTAGTGATACAGAAGCACACAGCGTGATTAGCCGTGAAATGATAGTGTGAAGACTTGTTTCCTCTCTTTGTTACTTATTTTTGTTATAATTTGAAAGGAATTGATAGAAACTTTTTATAACATTTATCAAAGAACTGATGAAGATCTGAAATTTTGAAATGAAAGAATTGTATTAAATAAAAGAATTTGAACAAAAAATTGATTTGAACTATACTAAAGATTGTTTTATTGATTCCCATGGCTTGTTTTTGATTCCCGTGTTAGACCAAATTTCAGTTGCTTATATTTTCGAAACTAACTGTGCAAAATGTGTGCCTATTAGATCAATATGTTAAAAAACTATCTAAATTTGATATTACATCATGATTTTAGCATATTATTATCATTTAAAATTTTCCACGGGAATCAATCAAATACGCCCAATTTCAAGATTCACCCGAGTGTCAATTTTAAAGTTGTTATTAGTGGCGTTTAATTAATGTGAACCATTTGGTAATTTTTATCGGCAGTTTATACTATCGCAAAAACTCGTAAAAACCACTTTCATTCGCAAACTTTTTATTTATCATCAAAGTCGAAATCTTTCGGTCGTTCGTTTTGACCACCTGGGAGTCTACTCCCAAAAACGAAACGAACAAGCGAATAATTTCGTTTTTGAAGATTGATCAAAATTTAGGGAATTAAAACGTGGTTTTTGAGTTGTATAAATAATATTTTGTTTTTTGATAACGCTTTATTCGCATTCGAAGTGTGTTGGTTGCTATTATGAGCAATAAAAATTGCTAAACGATACCGGATCCGACATATTTCGTTTTCCAGAGTAGACGCCCTGGTCTGCTTCAGCTTATCTCTCAAAAATAAACTTAATGTACGAGTATTTTCATTTATTAAAACAAAACTATTTTTTCAAAGGCAAAGTTTGACTTTGAAATCTTTTTTATTCACATAAATTACATTAGTAATACTTATGAATAGTCTTTATATAAAGCAAATGAAGCTACCTCCGGTTCGAAACCTATAACTAAAGAGAAGATACCGGCAAGAAACTCAGTAGTTTTTTTTTTATAAATGGAAGCTAAACTTATTACTAATTTTGCACTAAGACACACAGTTAGTTTGTCAATTGTAAAATAATATGACTTGGTCGAAAGTTGTCTACATATAGTAATAAAATACTGCTTCTGTAACTAATCTACCGATCTATCTATACTAAGAATAATAAACCTATACTAAAATTCTATACTATAAACCAACCAAGCATATGACACTCATAACTACTTATGGCTGGCAACTCGCCTAAATGGACCGAAGAACTGTTATGCCTCCTCCACACTACTCGCGAAGTTGAACGAAGTTAGACGAATACGATAGTGTAGAGAGGCACTTCGGCTCGCCTCGTGCTCGCCGCGTCAAACTTTGCCTCGCCTCGGACGAACTTCGCCGAGTAACTTCGCGAGTAGTGTGGCGCAGGCATTACAGTTCAGCAGGCTTAGGGCCAGTGCGGTAGTTTGAGCTCTGCAAACTAAAAAGATACCAATTTCACATGAATAGAAAAGAAAACATCTTTATTCATGTAAGCTTTACAAAAGCACTTATGAATCGTCAGTACAAATTAAGTATTCTACCGCCGTATTCGGAATGTTGATCATGTCGAGAAGAACCGGCGAGAAACTCGACACTTACTCTTTTCAATGTAACAATGTTTCCTTATACTAGGTACTTAAATAAAGTATACAAAGCTAGATTGAATTAACTGATGATTATTTAAATGGCAGAAATGTATGGGACATTTCTGCCATTTAAATAATCATCAGTTTGTTAGTAGCCCCTTTTTTATTAAACAATTTTGAACATGAGAGTTAAATACCAATATGCATAGGCAACTGGGTAACATTTTCAGACATCTTGTTAAATATTTTAACGTTTAAACCCACAAAGGAATTACTTATCTTATGTAGTCTTAGATATGGAACAGCTGAGTGACCCTGATGTATGCAGATTCTGCAAGGAGGGACAGGGAAAACACCGCCTACGTCACTGTAAATCTTTGATCCACAAATGAAGCATCCACATGGGACGACACACAGCCCAACCGGAGGAAATAAAAACTCTTAAAGCCAGAAGGATACTAGACTTTCTAGAATCGACCCGGATAAAGGAGTTACTTCAAATTGGCTACTTAACAGTTTTTAAAAAAGTATTGTAAAATGTGCGCCCGTTCATTTTATATCCCAACCAATTCGATTAATCTGGAAAAAATGTAAATAACCAGAGAAAAATAAGATTTTATGTAACACATTCAAGAAGCGCGCGAAAACGCCAAGTCACGTAACTGTTGGAATTCTGACGTCAACGTTCTAGACATCTAACCAATACGGGTCGGAACGACTTAATTTAAATAAACGGAAAATGTTTAAATAAATTATTAATACGGTTAGCAACACAATAATTTAATTTAATAGGTAAAATAATCATTATTTCGCCACATTAAAATAAATATTTTTCGCCAAAAGCTGTCATTTGCGAAATGCAATAGTGGTTCGTCCGTTTCGGTTCTTTTGTTCCACAGATAAAAAAAGTAAAATTTATTCTGTAAAAATAAAATACTAACTATGCTTTTAATAAAAAAATAAAAATGTAAAATTATTACTTAACTAATTCATATTGTTACGCGCCACGATTAACGTTCTTAGTAACCAGCGCCGTCTAGTGTGGAAAGGCGGGACTACAGAGAGTCGAGACGCGTACGCCAGAATTTACTAGAACTATGACCTTGACCAAGCGTACGGCCGGTCAAGGCCGGACTGCGCGCGAATGTTCCGGATGTTTCTGCGTTGGAAGGTTCGGGAACGGCCGCGGCAATATAAAAGGCCGGGATTCACCGCGACCGGGACAGTATTAAATTAGCGATACAAGTGATTACTTCGAAAGCGATTTTGAAGTGCGACTTGGGAGCGATTGTTGTTTTAATTAGTGCGTTTTAAGGTTATAATTAGTGGCGTTCAATTAAAGTGTGACTTTTGGTAATTTTTATCGGCTGTTTTTATTGTCACGAACCCGAAGCTCGTAACAATTGGTGTCAGAAGTGGGATTTAAATTATGCCGATTTTACCTAAGGACGACACGGAGGGTATCCGTACCCGGAGTCAACGCCAACAGGAGACGGACCAGAGACGTTTTGGTGGAGCTTTGCCGCAGGAATCGGAGAGCCAATTATTAACCACGGAGGCCGGCCCGTCCACAGCAACACCAGCAGCATCGGCAGCACCAGACCTTGCTGCTCTGATGATGATGCTGCAGGAGCAGTCTCGCCGACAGGAGGAACAGGCTCGTCGGTTGGAAGAACAGCTTAAGCGGGACAAGGAAGAACAGGCTCGCCGCCAGGAGGAACAGGCTCGCCGCCAGGAGGAACAGGCTCGTCGATTGGAAGAACAGCTTCAGCGGGACAAGGAGGAACAGGCTCGCGGCCAGGAGGAACAGGCTCGCCGCCAAGAAGAGCAGATGCTTCTTTTGAAGGACCTTCACGCTACCTTCGGGAAAGACATAAAGGAGGTGAAGGATAAGGTTGCTCAACATGACAACCGCCTGCTGGAAGCTGAAATCCGGATCGACCAAGTCAATAATCGGGTTGACTACGTAGTGGCTGATGTGAAGAAGACCGTGATGGCAGACGTTAAGAAAACGCTGGATTGTCTTAAACTTGGAGAAGCAATCGCAGTTCCCGTAGCTACAACACCTTCGCTACGTGGATTTAAAGTGCCACCGTTTGACGGAACTTCTTCCTGGTCGGCCTACAAAATCCAGTTTGAGGCAGTCATGAAAGCGAACGGCTGGGATAAAAATCAGGCCATGACTGCCCTCACCCTAGGCCTTCGTGACCAGGCCTTATCTGTCTTGGAAGCTCTCGGTAAGGAAGTGACTTACGAGCAGCTACTTGAGGCATTGGAGGCTCGATATGGCGACGCTCACTTGGAACACGTGTTTCGCGCACAGCTTAAGGACCGCGTGCAACGCAGCAGCGAAAACTTGCAGCAGTGGGCCCTTGAAGTGGAGAAGCTGGTGCGTAAAGCTTACCAGTCCGTACCAGCGCTTATTGATGGGAACCTGGTGCAGGCGTTCATCGACGGCATCCGCGATATTGAAGTTAGAGCTGCTGTGGGGCTCGGGCACCATGGGACACTTAAGGACGCCTTGGCCCATGCACTGGAGGTGGAAGCTGTGCGGCAGGATCATCGTTCCCATCGCATTAGGGAGGTTGCAGCGGCTACAGTTCGCGACCGCAATAAAGGATACAGCCCTAGGTGCTACGGCTGTGGGGAGAAGGGCCACCTTCGATCCAGTTGCCCTAAGCGAACTGCAGAAGGAGAAGATGGCAGTGCAGCTAAGAGCACCGCTCAGCGTCAGCAGCAGGGAAACGAGTAATAGCCAGGACTGCGGGGCGGGTGCTGGCTGAGGTTCAAAGAGCCCCAAGGGTTTCGATCAAACAAACCCAAGACGGGAACAGCCTAGTCATCCATGGCGAGGTAAACGGAACGCCGTGTAAGCTGACTATAGACACTGGAGCCTCTCGTACGGTTGTTAGTTCCCAAATTATGAGACGGTCCCTTGGGGACTCTGCATACAACCGAGAACACATTAATTTGGTAACAGCCACCGGTCAGCGCATACCCGTCCATGGAGAGAAGAAGATGGGGCTGAAGCTAGGCAACAGAACCTACCTACATAGTGTCATTGTGGCGGATATAATGGACGATCGCATCCTGGGCCTTGACTTTATGAGGAAGAATAGTTGCGAAATTGACGTCAAGCAAGGTGTTCTGAAATGTGGACAAGAGGAACTTTTCGTGGAAGGCGCGTTACCAGGGAATGTATACAGCCTTAAAAAGATTGTTCTTTCGCCGAGATCTGAAACGATTGTGCCGGTTAGTCTTCCTCGGAATCCTGGGCAAACTCAACGTTGTGTACTTGTGGAAAGGGTAGAAAATGACCTTCCATGGAAAGTGGCACGCACTTTGGTTAGAGCCACCGACATCTCAGGAGTACGTGTGCTGAACCTTTGTGACCAGGAACAGGTTATAGAAAAAGGCACACTAGTTGGTACTTGCGAGGAAGTGGATTGGTTGCGTCGATGCCAACATCAATCGACCGGGACCGTCAGCAAAGATACACAAACGAGAGTGACCACACTTTTAGAAGACTGCCGCAGCGCTCTGTCCCAAAATGAAATGGTCAAGGCGAAACAAATGTTGCTCAAGTATGCCAACGTTTTCTCGTCAAACGATGCTGACATCGGAAGGACTGGCTTAGTTCAACACAAAATTAACACAGGAGAAGAATTGCCTATCCGTCAGTGGCCAAGGAGATTGCCCGTAGCACGTGAAAAGGACGTGGAAACCATGATTGAGGGAATGGTGAAGGATGGTGTTATTGAACCTTCATCTAGTCCATGGTGTTCACCTGTAGTGCTGGTAAGAAAGAAAGACGGTAGCATGAGGTTTTGTGTTGACTATCGTCGTCTGAACGACGTTACAAAGAAAGACAGCTATCCTTTGCCAAGAATTGATGACACGCTGGACATGCTTACTGGAGTAAAGTGGATTAGCACGCTAGATTTAAAAAGTGGTTACTGGCAAGTTGAAATTGATCCTAAAGACAAGGAGAAGACTGAATTTTCGACAGGAAAGGGTCTGTGGCAATTCAAAGTCATGCCGTTTGGATTGTGCAACGCTCCGGCAACGTTTGAAAGGTTGATGGAACTTGTACTTACCGGTCTGATTGGCGAGGCCTGTCTAGTCTACTTGGATGACATAATCATCGTAGGCCGTACGTTTGAAGAACATCTTCTAAATCTGGAACGCGTGCTCATGAAGATCCAGAGTGCCAACCTCAAGTTAAGCCCGAAGAAGTGTTCACTATTCAAACGGCAAGTTAGCTTTTTGGGATATGTAGTGTCTGAAGAAGGTATCAGCACGGATCCAGAGAAAATCGCTGCTGTAAAGGATTGGCCAATCCCAAAAGACAAGACGCAGGTCAGAGCATTCCTTGGTTTGTGTTCCTACTATCGGCGTTTTGTTAAGAACTTTGCAGATATAGCAAAACCCCTGCATAAGCTAACGGAGGAGAAGCGACATTTCTGCTGGGATGGAAGTTGTGACATCGCATTCCAGGAGCTAAAGGACCGTCTGTGCAAAACACCTATTTTGGGATACCCTGATGTGAGTAAGAAATTCATAGTTGACACAGACGCAAGTGACATAGGACTTGGCGGTGTATTATCCCAGCGGAATGGCGATCAAGAAATTGTGATAGCTTACTTCAGCAAGTCTTTGTCGAAACCTGAAAGGAACTATTGTGTTACGAGACGAGAACTGCTTGCTGTGGTAAAGTCGTTGCAGCACTTTAGCAAATATCTTCTGGGGCGGAAATTCCACATACGAACTGACCATGCTGCCCTGAAATGGCTTTTGCAGTTCAAGAATCCGGAAGGACAAGTTGCGAGATGGATTGAATTACTGCAGGAATACGACTTTGTGGTGGAACATCGCAGCGGAAAATCTCATGGTAACGCAGATGCATTGTCAAGAAGACCTTGTCCTGAAGACTGCAAGCATTGTACCAGGCAAGAAAGTAAAGAAGTTGTTCCTGTGAGGATGCTCAAGACAGACCTTAGCAACGAGTGGAAGGAAAGCCTACAACGTGCACAGCAGGAGGATGCGGACATCAAGCCGATTCTGGAGTGGATGAAGGCCGGAGTTCCTAAGCCTAGGTGGAGCGACGTCTCAGCGATGAGTTCGATCACAAAGAGCTATTGGGCCCAATGGGACAGCTTGGTGATTCAGGATGGAGTTCTGTGCCGTAGATGGGAAAATGCTCGTGGAGACAGCTGTCATCTGCAAATGGTTGTCCCCAAAGATCAAGTACCGGATGTTCTACAGCTGTACCATAATGGTTGTTCAGGAGGTCATCTGGGAGTAAAACGGACACTACTGAAGATACGAGAACGGTTCTACTGGGTCTACTGTCGGGACGATGTCGAGGACTGGTGTCGCAAATGTACAAGTTGTGCGGCTGTAAAGGGACCTCAGACTCGTAGTAGAGGTGCATTGAAGCTGTACAATGTGGGCGCACGATGGGAGAGGATAGCCCTTGACGTTGCGGGGCCGTTCCCGGAAAGTGAAAGTGATAACAAATATTTCATGGTTGTGATGGATTACTTCACTAAGTGGCCGGAAGTCTTCGCCATTCCAAATCAAGAAGCCTCGACAGTTGCTGATAAGTTAGTTTATGTCTTCTGTCGTTTTGGAGTTCCCTTAGAAATCCACAGTGATCAAGGAAGGAATTTTGAGTCCCAAATATTCCAGGAAACTTGTCGAGTTATGGGAACTCATAAAACAAGAACAACTTCTTACCACCCACAGTCAGATGGAATGGTGGAACGATTTAATCAGACACTAGAGAGGTACTTGGCAAAAGTTGTGGAAAATCGGCAACGAGATTGGGACAAGCACATACAACCATTTTTGTTGTCATATCGTAGCGCTGTTCACGAAAGTACATCGGTAACACCAGCGTTCGCAAACTTTGGAAGAGAACTACGACTGCCTGCAGACTTGATCACCGGAATACCACCTGATTCCCCATGCAGTATAACAGATTATGCAAATAACTTGCGGAACAAAATGAATGACATTTGGGAGCACGTCAGACAATCGGGCCAGCAAATGTCTGAAAGAATGAAAATCCGCTATGACCGCAAAATGAACAGTAAAGAGTTTGACGAAGGTTCACTAGTGTGGTTGCACAATCCAATCCGCAGCAAGGGGAAATCTCCTAAGCTTCAGGCGAAATGGGAAGGGCCGTATCGAATTGTGACTAAGCTCAATGACGTAACCTACCGGATACAAAAAGGTGCGAGGGGTACTCCTAAGATCGTCCATGTGGATCGATTGGCGCGTTATTATGGAGCCGAAAATGCTCGGGACGAGCATGTCTTAGGAGGGGGCAGTGTTACGCGCCACGATTAACGTTCTTAGTAACCAGCGCCATCTAGTGTGGAAAGGCGGGACTACAGAGAGTCGAGACGCGTACGCCAGAATTTACTAGAACTATGACCTTGACCGAGCGTACGGCCAGTCAAGGCCGGACTGCGCGCGAATGTTCCGGATGTTTCTGCGTTGGAAGGTTCGGGAACGGCCGCGGCAATATAAAAGGCCGGGATTCACCGCGACCGGGACAGTATTGAATTAGCGATACAAGTGATTACTTCGAAAGCGATTTTGAAGTGCGGCTTGGGAGCGATTGTTGTTTTAATTAGTGCGTTTTAAGGTTAAAATTAGTGGCGTTCAATTAAAGTGTGACTTTTGGTAATTTTTATCGGCTGTTTTTATTGTCACGAACCCGAAGCTCGTAACAATATTATTTTACAATTGAGCTAGCATATCCAACCCTTTTCATATTTTATTGTTAACACTGTCAAGTAGCCAATTAGTGCCATGTTACAATAGATCTGATAGGTCGCAGTGACCACAGTTAACTAGAATTGCAGAGCTCTAAGTACCTTAATAGTAATAATATGTAAACTACTTGAATAAAGAAATGTTTGGGTTTGACTTCCATCACATTGAGGAATACTGTACATAATTGTTAAAAACAGTATATTGTATCCTCATTTTGTGTTTATGGCTTCACGATAAAGCACAGATGAGCAGCTAGCCTTTGTAGAGTCTAGAGGCTTAGAGAGTTTTTGCAGTGTTTTAGAAAAGTTATTACCAGACCTAATACCTCAGAGAATTGTAAAAAAAACAATATTTAAACACTAGCTTCCCAATACAATTTCTGTATTGTTTACGTACGCAAAAATTACGGTAGTTTGACGTGACACCGCTGAGCCGATCATGCCTCTCTCTCGTTCGTGCCACGCTCTCGCTTGCGGAACGCGACAATGAGCGCAACGGGACAATAACTTCATCTTTTTCGTGCATGCAGCCAGTAGTATCGAGTTATTAGACGTTGTCGCGTCAAAAAAGTTTCTACATAGTTCGTCTCATATAGTATAGTCAAATGACTAACGCCCTGTTCCAAAATTTTACGATTCGTAATGTATCAACAACGACTATCTGTTTTACTACGAGCCGTTAATTGTAATTCAATCATAAAGAATCGAATCGAATCGAATTAGAATCTGTCATCAGTCGTTCGTTCTTAGCTTACGGCTCGTAAAATTTATTACTGTCCGCCACGAGAATTGTCATAATATTAGAAACTAGCGGCCCCGGCGAACTTCGTTTCGCCTTAGAGGATTTTCACGCTTTTCTCTTGAAAATTTTCCTGAATTTTCTTTGCTATAAACTTTACAGTGCCCGAGACCTTTCCAACGAATGCAAAACCGTGAAAATCGGTTCGTGCACTCTGGAGTTATAGCGTCAGGAAGGAAAACCCGACTTATTTTTATATAGTAGAAGATATGTCTACTCATAATTACCAATCTTTTAATGAGAAAATTCTAAAGCTAGATATTATCTTTCATCCATTCCATAATTTTAGTTTCAGGACAAAGTTTATGGTAACTTATTCATAAGGATCGCAATTTTTTTCAAGTATTTGAGCAATTTCCATAAACGTGATCATAAAATAAGCCTGTTGGGCTTTATAGCTCTTTATTAAACATAATATTAGTAATATTCTAGCCCTGAAAAGAACTGTTGTTTAGCTCTGAAAAGAACTGTTGATTAGCCCTGAAAAGAACTGTTGGTTACCCCTAAAAAGAACTGTTGGTTAGCCCTGAAAAGAACTGTTGATTAGCTCTGAGAAGAACTATTAGAAACAGAAAATTTTTATCTCCCCTTGCGGTGCGGGAATTGAACCCACGACCTTCACGTATCGCGCGTGCTGCTCTTACCAACTGAGCTAACCGCAAGTTATTGTAGGCGATGAAATTTTTCTGCTGTATCAACCGTTAGCCTTTCGGTAAGTGCCCTCTGCCGAATATGTTTATATCTACATACTTAACGGCCCGTGGTACATTCGTTGCAGAAATGTTTGAAAACCACAGAATCGAAGACACCTGGCATCTTAATCGATTTTATTATTTTTATAGTACTATACGCCGTACTAGCGAACTTTAAATATTAGAAACAGAAAAATTTTATCTCCCCTTGCGGTGCGGGAATTGAACCCACGACCTTCACGTATCGCGCGTGCTGCTCTTACCAACTGAGCTAACCGCAAGTTATTGTAGGCGATGAAATTTTTCTGCTGTATCAACCGTTAGCCTTTCGGTAAGTGCCCTCTGCCGAATATGTTTATATCTACATACTTAACGGCCCGTGGTACATTCGTTGCAGAAATGTTTGAAAACCACAGAATCGAAGACACCTGGCATCTTAATCGATTTTATTATTTTTATAGTACTATACGCCGTACTAGCGAACTTTAAATATTAGAAACAGAAAAATTTTATCTCCCCTTGCGGTGCGGGAATTGAACCCACGACCTTCACGTATCGCGCGTGCTGCTCTTACCAACTGAGCTAACCGCAAGTTATTGTAGGCGATGAAATTTTTCTGCTGTATCAACCGTTAGCCTTTCGGTAAGTGCCCTCTGCCGAATATGTTTATATCTACATACTTAACGGCCCGTGGTACATTCGTTGCAGAAATGTTTGAAAACCACAGAATCGAAGACACCTGGCATCTTAATCGATTTTATTATTTTTATAGTACTATACGCCGTACTAGCGAACTTTAAATATTAGAAACAGAAAAATTTTATCTCCCCTTGCGGTGCGGGAATTGAACCCACGATCTTCACGTATCGCGCGTGCTGCTCTTACCAACTGAGCTAACCGCAAGTTATTGTAGGCGATGAAATTTTTCTGCTGTATCAACCGTTAGCCTTTCGGTAAGTGCCCTCTGCCGAATATGTTTATATCTACATACTTAACGGCCCGTGGTACATTCGTTGCAGAAATGTTTGAAAACCACAGAATCGAAGACACCTGGCATCTTAATCGATTTTATTATTTTTATAGTACTATACGCCGTACTAGCGAACTTTAAATATAAGAAACAGAAAAATTTTATCTCCCCTTGCGGTGCGGGAATTGAACCCCGCTGCGTAGGGAGCCGACTGCGCGTCTGAGCCGCACGCGCCGCACGCGCACCCCCACCTTGGTGACGCTCACTTCGCAACGGGCCGTGCAGCAGAAATCGTGATATTTTAATTTCGCCATAACTTCGAAACTAAACATCCAATTTTAATCATTCAAAGACCAAATATCATCTACATTAACTGTACTTAGTGATGAAAGAAATTATTTTGATAAGGATTAATAGAATGAGTAAAATAAATGCGTTTAAAAGTAGTCCAAAAAATTTCAAGATTTTTGATTTAAAAAATGGTTGTTGTGCCTCACTCGACATAGATAGGTATAGTGTGTCGCGGAGTTTTTTGAAGATATTTATAAGATCTACAATTAATTAGAACATTTCATAGTTCTATCTTTTATAGTTTAGGCACCGTACGCAAAATAAGTAACTTTTCTGGTTGATTTTTTACACCTTGTGTCCGAAAAACCCAAATATATTACGGAATCCTATTTTTTTCCAAAATAAAATTTAGCCTATGTTACTCGTGGATAATGTAGCTTTCGAATAGTGAAAGAATTTTTGAAATCGGTCCAGTAGTTTTTGAGCCTATTCATTACAACCAAACAAACAAACAAACAAACAAACAAAGTTTTCCTCTTTATAATATTAGTATAGATAATTAGAACATTTCATAGTTCTATCTTTTATAGTTTAGGCACCGTACGCAAAATAAGTAACTTTTCTGGTTGATTTTTTACACCTTGTGTCCGAAAAACCCAAATATATTACGGAACCCTATTTTTTTCCAAAATAAAATTTAGCCTATGTCACTCGTGGATAATGTAGCTTTCGAATAGTGAAAGAATTTTTGAAATCGGTCCAGTAGTTTTTGAGCCTATTCATTACAACCAAACAAACAAACAAACAAAGTTTTCCTCTTTATAATATTAGTATAGAAGTATAGATAAATACAATCTTGCCGTTCCACATTTAAGACTTCATAAGATTAGTAATTCTTTTGTGTGGTTAAGTCTGGAGATCCTTACTAAAATTATAAATCGGAAGGTGAGTTTGTTTGTTTGTTTGTTCCGCTTTCACGCCGTAACTACTGAACCGATTGCATTGAAATTTTGCAGACGTAAAGTTAGACGTCCGGATAAAAAATAGGGTACTTTTAATCCCGGAAAAAATTGATATTCCCGAAGGAAAACTAAAACAAAGTTAGCTTAATGGATGGATTGGAGATGGCACTGTGTGTCGTTTACAAGGTAAAATATTGCAAACGAATATAAACATGTAAATTTAGAAGCTTAATGATACGATAATGAATCCCCGAAAATGAGGAATTCACGAGAAATGGCGTATAATTTGTTTTATCGTCTAAACTGTTTTTTTACATCTACTTATATAATATAGTGTACTATTCAGTTTTTGTTTAACAACTAATCGTATCCAGCGTTACATCGCGCTTCTTAGATTTTTCCGTGAAAATGATAAGTTTTCTTATAGTTGTGCTTTATACCGCAATATAACCGAATCCCACGCGGGTGAAGCCGCGGGCAGAAAGCTAGTGTTTTATAAGCTGCCAAAAAAGATAACTACATTATTTATCGAAAGATTTAATAAAAATTATCGAATCTAAAAGATTATTATAAAATCTGACGACCTCGGTGGCGCAGTGGCTAAGGTAGGCAGCCAAAGCGTGAAAGGTCCCGGATTCGATACCCGGTCAGGTCAATTTGGAAAACGAACTTTTTTCTCGCTCGAACTCGAACGAAACGAGTTCTGGGTGTGCTGGGATGACGCCCCCAGTTAGTATCCGTCGTCTGGTGCTCATAGTACAAGAGAAAACCTTAGTTTGAGACCAGGTGATTGGTGTGATTGTCTGGCGCGTTCATTCAAATCAGAAGACTACATAAATGACAAAATTTTTTGGACTTGACAACATTAATTATGTACAGACGTCGTCAGATATATCGGAGCAGACAAAGTGACCAAATACTTCTGAATAGTTAAAATGTCAAAAAGTTCAATACACCACAAGTTACCATTAATATCTGAACATTCATTACTTCAATAATATCTGAGCAGATGCCATTAACATCTGAACACTCATAACGTCAATATGTGTCACGCACGTCATGTGTCTCATTTAGCTACCTGTATAGATGAGTGTTCAGATAATATTGGTAAGTTGTGTGTTATAGAAATTATTGACTAGCATCTGCTCAGATATTACTGAAGTAATGGAATGTTCAGATATTAATGGTAACTTGTTGTGTATGGAACTTTTTGACATTTTAACTGTTCGTTTTAGGCTTAACAATAGACTCACAAATAAATTGGAAAATGCACATTCAAAACATAAAATCAAAATTGTCGTCTTTTACATTTGCTCTTCGTGAGGTCAAAAAGTCCACCGACACTGAAACAGCCCTCGCCACTTATTACGCATACGCGCACTCGTGGCTCACGTATGGAATCATCATGTGGGGTAACAGTACAGATGCTCCAAGCCTTTTCATTAATAAAAAAAAACTAATACGAATTATCTTTAATATTACAAATAAAGACAGCTGTAAACCTTTTTTTTCTAAATTTAAAATACTCACCTTGCCAAGTATACAGGAATATTTTTTAATTACCAGAAAAATTTTAACCACAGTAACAGTATCAGTTACTTATTACAAATATGTATTTATAAATAAAAAAAAGGACCTAGTAATTTATCTCTTTAAAACAAGTAAATAGCAGGCAATCTATCATTTTACTACGACTAGCGCGCATCAATACTACGTTTTCATTGAATAATCGCATCGTTTCCCTGTTTACGCACACACACTCATAACGCGGGTGTGTGGCGGGGGAGACGCAGCGGGCGGGGGCGCAACCCCTCAACACCTGCGCCCGCGCAACCTACTAGTTTCGTCTTGACCGTTGACCGTGACCTACTTAACGTCACATGACACGCGCGCGCGAAATTAATCACTGGACTGAGAATTATTTCTTGTGGCCCAGGCCACACGGTTCGTTTTACGTGAGCAGACATGCTCAAGGACGAGGAAGACCGGCGCTCTCACAACACTTGTACGACGACGTGGTTGCGTACTTCGAAGAAGACCCGCGAGGAAGCACTAATGATGCCGCTCGTCAATTTGGCATATGCTCAGTACTCCGCCTGGAAAATATTTCATCGTGCGGCTTGCATCCATACTATTACCAAAAAGTACAACAGCTGACGTCCGTGGACCGAGCGCCAAGGATTGCTTTGTGTAATTGATTGTTAAACAATCCTAACGCCAATGTATCGTTTTCGAATGAATGCCTGTTTACGCGGATTGCAGTCAATTTTTTATTGAGATTAAGTGAAGTGTTTATGTTAGTGAACCAAACACAGTTGAAGTGTTAAAGCAGTGAATTTTAGACGCTTTTATCCAAGTGCGACAACAACAAAATGTCCTTATTTCTGTAAAAGGAAACTGACATAAAAGGGCGCGCCTGTGCATTGATAATGAAGGTAAACATTTTTAACAATTATTAAAATCCGTGTAGGTAGATGTTGTGTAGATTTTAGGACAATACAAAAGTAATGCACACAATAAATAGCTCTTTAAATACGCCAAGATTCGTTTAAATTGTAGGTTAGGAGCTACCTAGTTTTGAAAACGTGATATTTTCGACAAATAAGTAGATACCTAATAACTAAAACGTAACGTAACGTGTTGCAAAACGTAACGTGTTGCGTCTTTCATAAGCAAGAAAAAGTATTAAGGGAGAGTTAGATTACAAAATGAAAGTGTTTTGACTAAATTGATTATTATTACGCTTACGCGTGGAAGCGCCCTTTTGGGGAACTCAGCTGAGTGGGCGTTGTCAGTGCACTCTCAACCTTATTCCGACTCCATGTTAATTTGTTTTTCTTTGAGAAAGGTAGTAAGGTAGTAGGAAGTAACCTGCGATAGTGAAACAAGATGTGCGTATTTCATTGACATGTTGCGTGCCAATAGTTTCATTGAGTAAAAAGACGGATGTCCACACATTTTTTGTCAATTTCAGTAAAAAACAAAGCGTAATAACTCTGTCATTTTTAATCGAAAAAAAAATCGGTTTGCACTTTTACAATTAAGACCTTTGTCTACATACGTGATTAAATTTTTATGGTAAATAAAAAATAACGGTGTATATATATTAGAGATTTGTAAATTTGTTCAAAAACACCCTGAATTCTACAAAAAAAATGAAGACCTAAATTTGAGATACACCCTAAGAAATAGAAAAAAATTAACTATACCAATATCCCGTTTAAATTTACACTCATCAGGTCCCCTAGTAATGTCCATTAAAATCTATAATAAACTACCCGAATCAATAAAGAATATATCTCAAGAACACTTATTTATTAAACATCTTAAAGAACTTTTAATTAAGAAGCATTATTACAATTAAAGACTACCTACAGGACAAATTATAAGTATATAATTATCATATATGTACCAACAAAATTACTAATTACAAAAAATATTTTTAATTCATGTATTTAATTTTTCATAAATTGTTCTCTAACATAAAACTCAATCTTCCCCTCTCTTATCTTTGCCGTGCCCACCAGGGTCCATAACTTGTACTTTTAGTTTTTAAGAAACTACATGTAACATCATTACTTACTTATGGAGTGCAATAAATAATATGAATATGAATATGAAGTATTTGGTCATTTTGTCTGCTCCGATATATCTGACAGCGACTGTACACTAGGCAAAAGCCATATTGTTTATATGTTTTTTTGCATGTTTACTTAATTGTAAGTTTTGAGAAGAGTAACTATCGAGTTTCTTGCCGGTTCTTCTCGATAGCATCAACATTCCGAACACGGCGGTAGTTCAACATAATCTGACTATTCATAAATGCTTCTGTAAAAGTTTACGTGAATAAAGTCATTTCTTTCCATTTTCTGATCTCCCTCCCTCCACTTTGAAAACCACTAGTGATGAGAGAGACTCAGGCCTTTAATTCGTTTAAAATAAGACTAGCCTCTCTTTACACAGCTTTGCTTTTAATATAGGACTTTACAGATTGAACCAGTCGTTAGGTGTCAAAAAGGAGGCAAGTCTTTATTAAAAGCAATGATATTTTAAAACAATAGATATGTTACCCATGCGCGCCATATGAAGACGCTAAAACGTCCTAATTGTGACGTCTTACCCCCAGTCTGCGAAAAGCGATACGACAAATGTGACGTCTCTGTCATGTGCATAACAGAGAGTTACTACTTATCTCTTTTATTCTTACAGTTTAAATCAAGCCATCCCTTTCACATAATCTAAGAATGTGGTTAATAAGAATTGCGCATGTGTGCAGTCGCACTCGAACAGCACAGATTTTTCGTTAGTTTTGTGAACGTATAACATATCTATGGTTTTAAATATCATTGATTAAAAGCCTTAAAAGCTTGAGTCTCTTTCATCACTATTCTAGTACATATGCTTTGGGATCTAAACTCTTAGAACAAATAAATAAAAACAACTAGTATTATTAGTTCCACTACTCACCGCTGCGGCGCCACTACAATTTCCATACAATTTGTTTCCCTACGCAAACTCAGTTTACACGATGACTATTTTTGTTCTTTCCAATGGTACACCATTTTATGTGATTTCTTATATGTATAACAAAAAAGGTAAAGTAACTTAATAAACCTTGTTTTTTTATATTGCACTTCAAGATTGACCTCATCCCACCTGATGTTGAGTGGTAATGAGGTCCTAGGTAAGGGCGACAAGTACAGCATAATAAATCTGTTACTGGACGTGTCTTCCTTACCTTGATGGCCTGACCCTGCTACTAATGTAGCACCCCCCAGGAGCTCTGGAAACCTTACTCATACGCAGGAACAAAACAACACCGGAGTGATTGTTATTTGGCTGCGGTCTTCTGTAAGGTGGAGGTATTTCACCAGTCAGGCTGCTCCAGTTCGAGCGATAAATCGCTTTGCCCTGCCTCTCTTGAACTCTCTCTTGTTATTTCGGAAGCTTATAGTCACCTTTTAATTACAAGCCATCACTTAAAGTACTTACATCACACACACACACACACACACACCATATCAGCATACTTTATAATTTTGTTATTATATTAAAATAAGTAACTTATAAATATTGTAGAACGTATAGGTTTATTGATAAAATTGTACACTTGTTATGCTAGAGCGGAGTTTTAAGAAATGTAATAAAATGAATGCACTTACCAACTACGTATACTCTTGCATGTAAATAAACACATAAAACTATACAAATTAAACCGATTTCCTCCATTTTTATATACGTTTGTAACGTTTAATATCGTAGAAGTAACTAAATATGAAACGGGATAATTTTAATTAAACACATATTGCTCACTGCGTTACGTTTAGGTAAAATAATGATAGTGACCAATAAATGTTTAATTGTCTGGTCTTTGCAGTATTTCCTTGAACGAATGTAACCATAAAGTACTTAATTATCCTTATCCTTACTAATATTATAAATCGGAAAGTGAGTTTGTTTGTTTTTTTGTTCCGCTTTCACGCCGTAACTACTGAACCGATTGCTTTGAAATTTTGCAGACGTAAAGTTAGAAGTCCGGATTAAATAATAGGGTACTTTTTATCCCGGAAAAAAATGATATTCTCGAGGGAAAACAAAAATATAGTTTGTAGGATGGATTGGAGATGAGGTATGCGATAGATGGCGCTAGATGGTGGTAACGATATGCTTTTTAAAATACGTAAGAAGTGGAATGATAGCTTACACTATTTAGTTCTTGAGGTACGCGATAGATGGCGCTGGGTGTTTTTTAAAATACGTAAGAAGTGGAATGATAGCTTACGCTTTTTTTGGTTCCTACAATTTTACATTGAATTGTGTATGTTGTGCTTTATACCACAATATAAACGAATTCCACGCGGGCGAAGCCGCGGGCGGAAAGCTAGTTTTGAAATAAATTGTGTTTTTTAAAAATCGAGAGTATTCTTTTTTATATTACACTTCAAGATTGACCGCATCCCACCTGATGTTAAGTGGTAGTGGTGGTGTAGTCCACGCGAACGAAGTCGCGGGCACAGCTAGTATACTATAATATGATATTATTAGATACTGTAACTAGAGATTGACTCCGATTTTTTTCCTGTTTTTATGAATATACTTTTTGTGTGATATGCTTGCAAAAAATAAATAAATTTATAGCGCAAACAAAATCGCGGGCATCAGCGAGTGTCACATATCCTGTGTGGATTAAATTGTGTGGCTACCCTCGTTATAGTCTCCATTATCAATTCTGAACCGTGCTAAACATAGTATATGTTTTATGGCACGACTCTTGACCACAATTATTTGTATCTTAATTACAATTATTATTTTACTGAATACCTAACGATACTTGCTCGCTTTTAAACATACTACTATGACCAGAGATGCAACGCATAGTTTTTTGGCCAGAAACCTGAAACCGGATATCCGGCCGGTGATCAGGCCGGATATTCGGCTGGCCAAGCTATACCTACTTAAATTTGATGCCTGCTCCACACTACTCGCGAAGTTACTCGGCGAAGTTCGCCAGAGGCGAGGCAAAGTTTGACGCGGCGAGCACGAGGCGAGCCGAAGTGCCTCTCTACACTATCGTATTCGTCTAACTTCGTTCAACTTCGCGAGTAGTGTGGAGGAGGCATGAGTTTATCGGCGGGCGCATCGTCGAGGTTTACTTGTTCCGTATTGTAAGTTCGCGCTGACCGTTTTCTAGCCAAGAAAAGCGTTTTATTAAATCACTAGCGGCCGCCCGCGTGGATTTCGGTTTCCATACAAACTTTCACCCCCCTTTTCAACCCCGAACGCAACGGAAGCCTTTAAGGATGAATAATTTTTCCCGTTTTTTTACATTTACCATTATATCTTCGCTCCTAAGAGTTGCAGCGTGATGTTATATAGCCTAAAGCCTTCCTTGATAAATCGTCTATTCAACACAAAAATAATTTCTCAATTCGAACCAGTCGTTCCTGAGATTAGCGCGTTCAAACAAACAAACAAACTCTTCAGCTTTATAATATTAGTATAGATTGTTCGGAACTAATTTGGTATGCAGTACGTGCGCCTGCCTAATTTGCTCAATAGATAAGTTTTTTTTTGTTTAAAGGTGTATTTCATAATTTGTTATTGTTTTCTTGTATACTTACCATTTTTCAAAGTTAATTACTAAATAAAGCAAATAAAAAAAAAGTTATAGAGAAAGATTTTACGCTTAGAAAAAGTCGCAAATAACAATTTGAAAATTGTAATTTTTTTTTTTATATTGCACTTCAATATTGACCTCATTCCACCTGGTGTTAAGTGGAAATGAGGTCCTAGCTTAAGGGTGACAAGTACAGCATAATAAATCTGTTACTGGACTTGTCGCCCTTACCTTGAAGGCTTGATCCCTGCTACTAATGTAGCACCCCCCAGGAGCTCTGGAAACCTTACTCACACGCAGGAACACAACAACACAGAAGTGATTGTTATTTGGCTGCGGTCTTCTGTAAGGTGGAGGTATTTCACCAGTCGGGCTGCTCCAGTTCGAGCGATAAATCGCTATGCCCTACCTCTCTTATTATAACTCTGAAGACGAATCTACAAGTCAACATGTAATTAACAAGGAAGGTGCTGTCACCGTACACATGAGGAATGCTGGGCACTAAATCTAGGGGGCGCCATATTGTAATTAGGTAGACAAATTCAAATGTCAACATGTAATGAACTAGCTACTGTTTTCTCATGAAGCATGTTGGGCGCCAAACTTAGGGGGCGCCAAATTGTTACTTGGAAGATAAATTCACAAGTCAAAGTCATCATGAAGAGAACTAGCTACTGTAATTCATACTTATTAAGCATGCAGGGCTCCAAATTTAGGGGGCGCTATATTGTAACTTGGAAGACGAATCTACAAGTCAAGATGTAGTAAACTAAGTACTGTCATCATCGTACTCGTGAAGCATGCTGGCCGGCAAATCCAGGGGGCGCCATATTGAAATAAGATAGACGAATTCAGAAGTCAACATATAGTAAACTAGCTGTTTTCTCATAAAACATACTGGGCTCCAAATTTAAGGGTGCCATATTGTAACTCAGAAGATAAATCCACAAGTTATCATGCAGTAAACTAGGTACAGTCATCGTACTCAAGAAGCATGCTAGGCACCAAATTTAAGGCGCACCTTATTTTTACTAGGAAGACGAATCCACTAGTTAAGATGTTGTAAGCTAAGTTAACTAGGTACATTCATAGTACTCATAAAGTATGCTGGACGTGGCGCCATATTGTTACAACGAAGACGAATGAACAAATCAACATAAAGTACACTAGCTACTATTTTCTCATAAAGCATGCTGAGCTCCAAATTTAGGGGACACCATATTGTAATTTTGTAATTAGGTATACAAATTCTGAAGTCAACATATTGTAAACCAACTACTGTTTTCTCGTGACGCATGCTGGGCACTAACAGGGCGCCATATTGTTACTCGGAAGATAAATCCACAAATCAACATGAAGAGAACTAGCTACTGTTATACTTATTAAGCATGCTGGGCGCCAAATTTAGGGGGCGCCACATTGTAATTAGGTAAACGAATTCAGAAGTCAACATGTTGTAAACTAGGTAACTACAGTATTCTCATGGGGCACCAAATTTAGGGACGCCATATTTTTGTAACTCTACTATTTCTGATTCTGATTTCTGTAACACAAGTACTTAAGCTACTAACCACAGAATCAGAGCAATGGATGTAATGTTGTCCATTATTTATTTATTGTACGGCCTTGAAAACACAACATATAGGATTTCGTTCTCACATACTAACAATATATAAGATTTAGCTACGTCACTGGACATAATCTTGGCCAACAGTACTAATTTTCTGCCTATGTAAATACTCGTATAATAAATGCAATATTATCACTAAGCGGCAGTCAAGTCAGAGATTAAGAAATACAGATGTTGATTTTGAGTCGAAAGTATTATGCCTACTTACGTAGATTACGATCGTAAAGCTATATCAAATTACTATTGTAGATTTATCTATAAAGACTCTAGATTGTCCATTTCAAAATTAATAGAAATCGGAAATTGTATTGCTATTGTAATTGTAAGTATATGTTCAGGCCTAGCATACGCAACGCGACTAAATTTTATCGCGCTCTTAACGAACGTCGAAATCGATTGACGTCAGCGCGTCAGCTGCTGATTGGCTGAAAATACGAGTGCGGCGTGATATTAGCCAATCAACAGTATCAAAACTTTTGTGGTCTTATGCGAGAAATTTGAAAAAAATATATATAGATTTTTACTTTACTTTTTATGTCAAATAATATTATGTTTACAAAGCAGAGGTTGAATACTTATATAATCGTAAAGTTTAACATTGCTTAATTTATGTAAAAGAATAAGCTTAAATGATTAAAATGCCATCTTCTACTCACTCTTGTTTAGCATTATAACTAACAACAGTTATTGTACCAAAACTATTGGTGATAGTCTATCGACATTTGACTATTCAGTTAGAACACTGGTAAGGTCCAGTTGAACTAACTTTAACGTTAACCGACTCACTGGCCTGTAGGCCCAGCATGCGCAATACGTCAAATTTATCGACAAAAGTTTCGATACTGTTGATTGGCTAATAGCACACCGCACTCGTATTTTCAGCCAATTAGCAGATGACGCACTGACTTCAATCGATTTTGACATTTGTTATGAGCGCGATAAAACTTTGTCGCGCGGCGCATGCTAGGCCTGCTGGTTGTCAAATTACAGAAAATATATCGTACATGACAGTTTTGACAGCTGTCAAATCGTCAGTATTGTTAAAAGTTAAGTTTAGCGTGTTTCTCTAAACACTTGACATTAGCGGAATTATCGCGTTGTCTCAAAACACGAGATAATGTCCATTAAAAAAATAGGTACGAAACAAAAGAAGACACAAACCTTAACACATCAAATAGAATCTACTGCAACAATATCGAGTAAGTATTACGAATACACCACGATCAAAGTGTTCTGTCTGTATTTCCTTATTTCGCTAAACTACGATAAAAATACCCGCGTTCAATGTCATTCAACTAGTTGTTGTCGGTTTGCCGGCGCGCGCGCAAGTCCGCCATTTTGTAAACGCAAACAAAACACAGCCGAACGATTTTCGCGCGTCTTTTGACAAGTGTATCGTTTAAACATTGATTTGTACGTGAAATGAAGAATCAGCTACCATTTTAAAGGATCGCGTGATGTTTTCATTTTAGTATTTAAATACGCCCTTGTTTTCTAAAAACATGTAAGATAGATGCTCTAAGATATAGAGAAACTCATTGTACTTGGTAAGTGCTTCGGATGATTAATTAAAGTCTCATGAATTAGAATAATTTTACATTTATTTTTCTATTTTTGTTTAGATAAATATCTAAGCATTCTTTCGAATGACCTTGATTTTATTTTTCAAGAAAAATTAAGACAACTCAATCTACCTACCTATCTAGGTTTCATTCTGTTAGATTTTATTAAATGATTTGATGACCTCCGTAGCCGAGAGGCGAGTAGGTCGAACTTTGGCGTCTCTTAGGTCCCGGGTTCGATTTTCCGTCGGGTAGGTAAATATGCAAAACGAAGTTTTTTATGTTGTATCGGGTTTGGGTGTTGTGGTACCGTCGTTGTTTCTGATTTCTGTAACACAAGTACTTTAGCTACTTAATACAGAATCAGAGGAATGTGTGGGACGGTCTCCAATATTTATTGGTTTATTTACTATTTCATTATATTATTACTTACTATTAGTTACTCGATATGAAAATATGAAAAAAAGACAGAGAGTTCGGCTCCGTGTCTGCATTAGCTGAACCACTTCCATTTGTCTTCCTGTGCATCGTAATATACCCAGTTTAAGTAAAAATGTTGTAGTTTAAGGAGAAAGACAATAAACAATTTTTTTTTTTTTAAAAACGGCCAATCGCGATTCGGACTTGCTAACATTTATTTTTACATAAAAATAACAAAATACACGTTTTTTGTGTGAGAGGCCCTTTACAATATTTATTTAATTTTAACCTAATAACCGCCAACTACTTCTATAGAAGTTCAGGATTTTCGTGCCGTCAACGCCACTACTTCTATAGAAGTTACTCATTGTACCTACTTTAATTAAATACCTTTACGGTGCATTTAACATTTGTTTCTCTTTTAATTTTGTAAGATGGACAGGATTGAAGCCCATTTTTGTTATTTCGTCAGAAGATACAGGCTTAATAGTGTTTTAAAACAGATAAAAACAAAAACGCCTGAAATATTTTGATGTCCCATACGCCAACGACTTCATATCAAGTAGGCTAGTGATGTGACGCGATAGTTGTATTCATTACAATCCTACATGTTTACTTTGTTTTGTTCCATACAAATATTCATAGATTTTATGATTGACAATTAATTCCGGTCTGAAAATAACGTGTTACATAATAAATATTAAAATTAATTTATTTCACGAAGATCCTTACTAATATTATAAATCGGAAAGTGAGTTTGTTTATTTGTTCCGCTTTCACGACATAACTACTGAACCGATTGCTTTTAAATTTTGCAGACGTATAGTTAGAAGTCCGGATTAAATAATAGGTTACTTTTTATCCCGAAAAAAAACTGATATTCCCGAGGCAAACAAAAATATAGTTTGCTTGATGGATGGATTGGAGATGGCGCTGTGTGGCGTTTTAATCAAGGTAAAATATTGTAAACGAATATAAACATGTCAATTTAGAAGCTAAATGATACGATAATGAATCCCCGAAAATGAGGAATTCCCGAGGGATGACGTACAATTTATTTTATCGTCTAAACTTATTTTTACATCTACTTAGGTATATAATATAGTGTACTATTCAGTTTTTGTTTAACAACTAATCGTATCCAGCGTTTTTCCGTGGAAATGAGAAGTTTTCTTATAGTTGTGCTTTATACTGCAATATAACCAAATTCCAAGCGGGCGAAGCCGCGGGCGGAAAGCTAGTTAATTTATAATTTATTTAGGATCTTCGATATTGCAACACCCATCCCTACGCAATGACAAGATTTCAGTGCTACGAGCGCCACCAACTTCAATGCAAGTAAACCTGTGACGTCGTAAGCGTACAGCTGCCAAGGTCATTGTATCATAGTGCCGGCCGTTACAAGCGTGCGCTCGTCTGTTTTTTCTTTCGTACAATAAACATTTGTAGGGGTCAGAAGGTTGCGAGTAATGTTGCGTGTTCAGATTTGGATGTTGGAATGTCTTTTATTTGCAAACTTAGGACTATATATACAAAATCTTAAAATAAATAAACACACATTCTTATTGGCTAATTACAGTGGACAAATGAAAATGCTTACATTTAAACCTATTACAAAATATTTACAACAAACTGAAACTACGTTATTGGATATAATTATTTACAATTAAATTAACAAATCACAGGGCCTACATTTTAGCCAGTCAGGTGGCGTCTGTGACGTCAGGCGTTACCGGGCAGAGAGCCACGGAATTAGAGCGAGGTGGTATGCTCGGACCTCTCGATGCAAGGTAATAAATATAACCGGCGCGAAACTCGCGCGCTCCGCAGTCTAGCTACTTGTATGCACCGAGAGGGTCGAGATGCACTCTCCCATATCACTCCCCCTCAAGCGAAGCGTACGTTCTTCTTGACGGCTCGACCGGTTCTTGTTATGTATGGGAGACCGTCGTTCGTCGATGAAGAGGCGGGAGTCGGCGCGCTGCTATTGGTCGCGCGCGTACAATCTCTGCTTCTCGCCGTGACGTCAGCTGCAGGCGTTGCTACTGCGTCTTGCGTTTGTTCGTTGCACATGTAGGCGGGCTTCAACCTGTCGAGCGATATGACAGCTGATCGACTCGGTAGTTGTATCTTGAAGTGCTTGTCCTGGCGTTGAAGTACTTCGTAGGGCCCGTCGTATGGTGGAGTGAGCGGTGCTCGCACGGTGTCGTTTCGCACGAAGACGTGTGTACATGTAGCGAGATCCTTGTACACAAACGTTTGTCGGCTCGTCTGTGTGCGTTTTTCGGGTGCAAGGGACGACATTGTCTGCGTGAGTTGACGCACGTAGTCTGCATCTTCAATGTTCGACTGAGTAGGTACGAAAAAATCAGATGGTATACGTAGAGTAGCTCCGTAAGTCATCAACGCGGGACTGAGGTTGTTGTCGTCTCGTATTGCGCTGCGTAGTCCCAGAAGTACTGTGGGCAGCTCATCAGTCCACGTAGTGGTTGCGCCTCGTGCCATGAGTGCTGCTTTCATAGTTCTGTGCCATCTCTCTATCTTACCGTTAGCTTGTGGATGAAAAGCGGTAGTTCGGATTCTAGTTATGCCGAATTTCTTCATAAGAGCGTTGAACAGCTGCGACTCGAACTGACGTCCTTGATCGGTCGATATGCGTAGCGGGCAACCGAAGCGTGCTATCCAATTTTCGTACAATGCCTTAGCGACGATTTCAGCGGTGATTTCTCGTACTGGGATCGCTTCGGGCCAACTTGTACACCTATCGATGATAGTAATGCAGTATCGATAGTCGTTTGATAGTCGTAGTGGGCCAACTATGTCGATATGGATGTGTTCGAAGCGTTGCGACGGCGGGAACGATGATAACGGTGTAACGACGTGACGACTAACTTTAGCACGTTGACAGTTGATGCAAGCTCTTGTCCAAGTAGTGACTTCTCTGTTCATCGAAGGCCAGAAAAATTTCGAAGTCATCTGCCTCCGCGTTGTTCTAACGCCTGGGTGGCACAGATCGTGTTGCGCTTTGAAGGCTGCATAGCGATATGCCGCAGGCAAGTAGGGACGAGGCGTAGATAACGTGACCTCGCACGTGATTGGTCGGCTGAGTCCAGGCAGCGTTATAGCGCCAAACTTCAAATTGTCTTGTGTTTTCAATGTTTTGAGTTCTTCGTCGTTAGTTTGATCGATGGCCAGCTGATTGTAGTCGATCGTAGTCGGGCAATGTATCTCCTCGATACGAGATAAGGCGTCGGCAACTGTATTTTCTTCTCCTTGTATGTACTTGATACTTGTGCAAAATTGACTAATGAAGTGTAGTTGTCGCTCTCGTCGTGGTGTGTCGCTGCTACTTGATGATCTCGATAATGCGTGGACGAGAGGTTTGTAATCGGTGTATATTGAGACGTCACATCCTTCTATAAGTCGGCGAAAGTGTTTGACAGCTGAATACATCGCTAGTAATTCGCGATCGTATACGCTGTATCGTCGTTGCGTTGTACTCATTGTTTTGGAGAAAAATGCCAGCGGTTTCCAAACTTTGTCGATCTTCTGTTGAAGTACAGCGCCGAGACTGGTATCGGAGGCGTCACTCATGATGACGAGTTCGTTGCCGCTGGATGGATAGGCCAGTGTGGTAGCTTCTGAAATGCTTTGGCGGCATTTTTCAAAAGCGGTTTCTGCTTCGGGCGTCCAATTGATCGGTGTCTTGTCATTTTTCTTCTTATTATGTAGGTACTTATTGAGTTCGCTTTGCAAATCAGCTTGATGAGGCAGGCAGTCTCGGTAGAAATTGAGCATGCCTAGGAAGCGTCGTAGCTCGATGATGGTGTTCGGTTTCGGGTACGAAGATATTGCTTGAGTACGTTCCTCAGTGGGTCTGATGCCTTCAGCTGATACTTCGTAGCCCAGGAAATTGATTTTTGTTTTACCGAACTCGCATTTGTCGATGTTGACGGTCACGCCATATTGTGTCAGGCGCTTGAGAACTTGGTGCAGAGTTTGCTTCATTTCTTGTTCGTCATCAGCATACAGAAGAATATCATCAACGTAACAAAATACTCCTTCTAGGCCATGTAAGACTTGGTGCATGAAACGTTGAAATGTTTGACTTGCATTTCTGAGTCCGAATGTCATGCAGTTGAATTCAAACAGACCAAACGGTGTTATTATTGCTGTTTTCTTTGCATCTTCGCTGTTGATGGGTATCCAGAAGTAAGCCATTTTGAGATCGAGTTTTGAGAACAGTTTCTTGTTACGTAACTGATACGTGAAGTCTTGGATGCGTGGTATTGGGTATCGGTCTGGCTGCGTGACTGCGTTAAGTCGTCTGTAGTCACCGCAAACTCGTAGTCCCCCATCTTTCTTCTTAACCACGTGAAGTGGACTTGCCCAGGCGCTCATGGACGGCTTGCATATGCCCATCTTCACCATGCGGTCGAACTCTTCTTTGGCTGCCTTGTACTTGTCCGGCGGAAGAGGGCGCGCGCGTGCGTAGAGCGGTGGGCCTGCTGTTTCGATGTGATGGACGACGTCGTGTTTGGGTGGATTTTGCAAGTTCATCGGTCTTAGGACTTCTGGATATTGTGCCAGTATGCCATGGTAATCTTGTTCGGGACAGATGATACAGATTGTTTCGGCTGATGTGGTAATTTCTAAGGCGTTAACTGACAATTCGGTGATTTTGTCGACTAGTTTCTTGTTGTCTAAGTCGACGAGCAACTTGTAGTGACGAAGGAAGTCTGCTCCGAGGATCGATGTCTTGACGTCTGCCACTATGAATGTCCATTGGAAACTGCGACGTAAACCAAAGTTTAGGTTGATCGATTTTTCTCCGTACGTTGCGATCGGCGTACTATTTGCCGCGTATAATCTGTAGGCGTTATCTTTCTTGTTAATTGTTCTCTTTGTTTTCGATGTTGCAGCTAGTACGGAGATGTCAGCGCCAGTATCCACGAGGAAACGTTCGTGAGTGTTGCGGTCGTGGACGCATAGGCGATTGCTTGGAGTGGAGACACCGACACTCGCCACTGTCGATGTCGACGTTAGTTTAAAGACGTCTTGTTATTACTGTATTCTTGTTGCCTTCTACTGCACGGTGATTCGCATCTCTTGGCTTGATCACCGAATCGAAAATGGTACTTGCATAACCATGTTTTGTTCGAAAAATCGCCCGGTTTCACTCCGCGCTCGTTCCGCTGCTTTGAGTGCGAGCGGGAGCGAGAACATGAGTGAAAAGGACGGCGATACCGTCGCTGCGGCTGAGAGGCGTGGCGCGAGAGTTCAGCAACCTCGAGCGCGAGCTTCTCGACTTGCCGTGATAACGCTGATAATGTTGATAACGCGTCGCTTTGGCTTGCTTCTCTCGGCGTAGTTGTGTTTGATATTGCAGCGATAGATGGTGCTTCTGAGTACTCTGCCATCTTGTCAGCCATCGCAGCGAGAGTGTCGAGTGTTGATTCCGTGTTGACTGATAACACGACTCGTATCTGCGCTGGCATTTGGTTCAGCCATTCGATCTTGAGACCTTCTTCTGTGATCATGCCGCTTCCGAGTTCTCTCATCTTCCTTAGCAGCTGTGACGGCTTCTGGTCGCCTAACTCGAGTCCGCTGATGAGTTTTTGAAAGTTTTTCGCTGCGGACGTGTCGTACGTGGAGAGTAGGCGTTCTTTTGCTGCTTGATATTTCCCTGAAGCCGGCGGGTTGTACAGAATGTCTGTGAGGTGGTGCAGGTCGACTGTTTGAAGTTGCTGAAGCAGGTAGGTGAACTTCTGTGCGTCGGATGTGTGCAGCGGGTCGACTGTAGCCTCGAAGTGAATAAACCACGCCCTTGGCATTTCACGCCAGAATGGAAGGAATCTTGACTGGACGGAGACTCCGGCAAGCTCGTGGTGGGAATGAGCCATCTTCTGTTCTGCCTGTTGCGGATTTTCTGCAGGAGCTTGAGCAGGGATTCGTGCTTCTTGTTGGTTTTCTTGTCCTCCGGCCATTTCTTCAGCGTCGATGGTCACCAGTTGTAGGGGTCAGAAGGTTGCGAGTAATGTTGCGTGTTCAGATTTGGATGTTGGAATGTCTTTTATTTGCAAACTTAGGACTATATATACAAAATCTTAAAATAAATAAACACACATTCTTATTGGCTAATTACAGTGGACAAATGAAAATGCTTACATTTAAACCTATTACAAAATATTTACAACAAACTGAAACTACGTTATTGGATATAATTATTTACAATTAAATTAACAAATCACAGGGCCTACATTTTAGCCAGTCAGGTGGCGTCTGTGACGTCAGGCGTTACCGGGCAGAGAGCCACGGAATTAGAGCGAGGTGGTATGCTCGGACCTCTCGATGCAAGGTAATAAATATAACCGGCGCGAAACTCGCGCGCTCCGCAGTCTAGCTACTTGTATGCACCGAGAGGGTCGAGATGCACTCTCCCATACATTAAATATAATTATCGAAAATATAAAAAGTAAAATATCGAAAGGTAAACTTACACAAACTATAAAAAGTTAAAAAATATACGAATAATAACTGACCATTCATTCTTTTGTCTTACTTTTCACCGTAACATACTTGTTATGATTTATTACTACCGTACAAGAGCCGTCTTTTCTTAATCAAATCGTCTAGAGAGATAGAGAGAGATTCACTCAAGGTGAAGAAAGAAAATCATAGACAACACTTCTATTTGTGATATTTATCTTGCCACGAGCGCCAACGACTTGATATGAAGTCAACGGACTACGTTATAAAATGAATAGTGAAGTGCCTTTTATAATAAATGTGTTGCAAGATTATGCATGTATTTTTGTCTATGATAATAGATACTCGTTTTTCTTACTAAAAATGTTCATAAAATAAAACAAATTACTATTATAATGTATTAGGGTTTATTTATATTTGCAAAATTTAAAAATAAATCTTGATTTAGACATCAATTTTTTTTATCGATATGACGTTATGCCACATCCTTGCTTTCGTACTATAGATACTGTTATACATTTATACGTTGGCGTACAGCGGGCCACTACGTTTAAGATAGCTGGGCTGGGTAAAGGTTAATGAAGTCCTATATAATATAAAAAATATTAATTACTGTTTTGTTAAACCAACATTTAAAAAATATTAATCTAAAGCTGTAGGTATTATTGATTGGTTAAGAGAAAATCAAGTAGATACCTTTTTTTATATTACACTTTAAGATTGACCTCATCCCACCTGATTTAAGTTGTAATGAGGTCCTAGCTTATGGGCCACAGTACAGCATAATAAATCTGTTTTTTTTTCTGGACTTGTCGCCCTTACCTTGACCCCTGCTACTAATGTAGCTCCCCCAGGAGCTCTGGAAACCTTACTCACGCAGGAACACAACAACACCGAAGTAATTGGTATTTGGCTGCGGTCTTCTGTAAGGTGGATGTATTTCACGAGTCGGGCTGCTCCAGTTAGAGCGATAAATCGCTATGCCCTACCTCTCTATACCTTTACCTATTTTTGTAATAAACAAATTAATTATTCACGCACCATTATTAGTTTCCAAAGTACAGTCGACAGCAAATCGAGGTAAACACTTACAGTTCGAAATTAGTCCTTATTTGCACGGCATAAGGGCGAGTGAGTAGTTTGACGAGCTTTTATCTGTACCTATGTGAAGTCAGATCTAACCAGTGTGCAAATTAACCTTGAGCAAATTAGATCGGCATTAATTATAAAGATTGACCATTTTTCTGTTAAAATAACTTGTAAGAGATAATGGTATTCGGTGAACCGCATTAAGATTTTCGTACAAACTAGAAAAAAAACAATAAGTTTTTGGGGTTCCCCATACTTAAAACTTAAACTCTATTTTTAACTTACGTATGGGGTATATAGATAGGACTTCAAAAATTAATAATTCGTGCGAGAGACACATCCAAAGTGCAAAAAGATGCCGTAATGTGAATTAAAATGTCACATGATGTCATGACCATAGATATATTATATTCCTAGATGTAACGCTAAAAACCGCAATTGGGACGTAGCTGTCTTATTCACATCTAGCCATGCAGCGCCACCTAGTGTGACTGAAACAAAAACCACTCAAAGCTTGTATTGGAGTCCGCATCTGCAGATAGAAAATCTATGGACTGGACTCCGGAGTTGGAGTCCAGACCATAGACTGCCAATAGAACGTTACCAAATTGAAAATACATTCAATTTCAAATACGACTAATTTTAATGGCCGTATTAAATTCAGTGATGGGCCATAATTGAAAAATCACTTTCTAGTAATTAACAGTATTTGTTATAGTCGTAACTATTTACTAAACGCTTTATTTTATTCCTATGTATATATGTTACTAATTTATTAGTATTGCATATTTTCCAGAATAGTGCTATTAACCGATACCAACTTTATCATAAACCATGTTTTAACATGGTTTGATATATATTTTGCATCTGCGCATCCATTATGCAAGTCAACAATATTTCCACACACCTAATAAATTCAATATTTAATATTAAATGTTTAAAACACCCCTTTGTCTATTTAAAAATACCGTGCCACTATTAAATAGAACTATAAAGTATAAACGAAAACTGTTTTTGGGTTTTAGCTTATGTACTCTTATATTTTAAATGGGAATACGAATCACTAATAGTCACACTTATGTATATTAGTATTATCAAATACTAGCGCATACTTGTGACAGGATTCATGGTATCCCCATCTCGTATTTCAATAAACTAACATTGAATTGTCAAACTGAATTTCACAAAACAAGATTTTCTTATAATGTAGCAAAATTATGTATAAAACTCAATAAAAACAAATAATTATTATAATTGCGGACGAGGTTATCTGTATATCAAAGACCATGGTGGTTTCTAAGTTTGTGATTTAAAAAATAACGAGAGTTATTCAGTATCGTCTTCATCGGTAAGTTTTGCAAAATCATTTTCGTATTATGTAGTAAAAATGAGCCAAAGATTTAAAAAATGCTTGTTAATCTTTAAGATTTTTAATTTTCCCAAAATAAAGGCGCATTTATAACCAAATTTTCAAATCTAAATAATGCAAAATTGTTGTTGTAGTGATGTGCAAATGAAAAAAAATTCATCGTACGTGTCGATAAAATTTTCGAACACATTCACTTTTAGATCGCTTTTAGCACACACTTTTAGATCTGTTCAAAATATTTTCACTTATTTTATGATACCACGTAAATAAGAATTAATCAAGACTGGTAAAAAATGGTATCATGACTCTTAAAATATCGGCAATGGCATAATGTACCTATTGCATCGTATGAAATTTTTGATTTAGTTCGACATAAATTGAACAAGTATGATTCACGAGATATATAAATATAAACATGTCTAGCTAAATTCACTTTATTTAATTTGTATTTTGTTACAGGAAATGTGAAAACAGAATCCCATTGCAGGGCGATCAATAAAGTAAACTGCAAAGTAATATGAGATTGAGATCCTCTGATCTATGGTTGGACTAAACTACATGTCATTTGTTTGCAAAAAGTTTTAATTTTACACAAATCGTTGTCATAGAGTGCTTAAAAAAAAAAATTTTTTTATAATAAATATTGGTAGCACTGTCATTTTATTTTTTCGTATACTTATGCAAACATCATAAACGAAATCAAGTATGTACTGGATTGTCGATATGCTGATACATTTTGGTATTCATAGCATACAGTCGTACAAAAGTTAAATTATTCAACTGCTTTCCTGTAGTCTTCTTATCCTAGCATGTTAGTACTACTCTGGTGGAAATTATGAAGGAAAGCATGGCTAGTTCCACCGTTGGTTTTGGTTTCCATAATACAAGTCCTTAAATTGTTTACTTAATTTATGTATTCATTATTTTTAAATCGACAGAAGAAAAAGATCCCTATTTCTTCACCATCCATATTGTTATCACATTTTATCGATATTAAAATCGACATTTGCTACATTACCAAAGAATAAATAGATATTAATACTCATTTTTAAATTGTTAAACGTCAAAACAATGTCGAAAAAAAATATTTTGGGGTGGACGGTCACATTGTTGCTGTCATGATGCGGTTTCTATACTTTCCTTATTCTAAGGTCATGACATCATGTGACATTTCAATTCAATGCGTCGCTGTTATTTTTCAATTAGATGAAAAATGAAAAAAAAAACATGGCCCAAATTTTTAGATAATCTAATAGTTGAGGACAGTTAAGACCTCCGTAGCCGAGGGGCGAGCGTGCTGGACTTTGGCGTCGCGCCATCTCTGAGGTTCCGGGTTCGATCCCCGGTCGGGTCAAAATATGCGAAACGAACTTTTCTATATTGTCTCGGGTCTGGGTGTTGTGGTACCGTCGTTGTTTCTGATTTCTGTAACACAAGTGCTTAAGCTACTTACCGCAGAATCAGAGCAATGTACGTGATGTTGTCCAATATTTATTTACTATTATTATTATTTATTATATGAAACTTCAATTACTCGCTAATTCCCGGTTCCAATATTTGAAAACGAATCGTTCTAATTACGGATAGTTATAAATTATACGAGGCGTAAGCTAAAAACGACCGACGGACGACTGATGACAGCTGGTATGGAAAGTAAACTTGAAATTAGAATTAACGACTCGTAGAAAAACGGAGAGTCATTTTTGACACATAACGAATCGTAAATACTGTTCTAAAATATATTAAAGTAATATAAAACATGATAGTAATCGTGCAGAGCAAATAGTACGATCTGATATCTTTCAAAACGATTCTCTTATCGCGTTTTATAAATATTTTATTGTTAGATTTGCGGATTGACAATGATAATCATTGAGTAGTAAATGCATACCATGGTTATATTTATTTATTTATTTAAAAACTTTATTGCACAAATAGGTACAACAGGTGGACTTAATGCTAGGGGCATTCTCTACCAGTCAACCCTTGGGTCATGCAGATAGTTTGTATATGGGTGCGGTAACATGGGAGAAAAAAAAAGAAATCATTTTAAACAATCATTTTATATGTACTAGTTAGAAGCACGCGCTCGGAATTTATTATTTTTTACTAGTAGAGTTACCATACTATTGAAAAATAAATAACTAAATATCAGTCAACTATACATTTATTGACATAATGCCAAAGTAAGCTTAATTAAATGTGTTATGGAAATATGCATACTTTTTTTTGCACTTCAAGATTGACCTCATCCCACCTGATGTTAAGTACATAGTAATGAGGTCCTAGCTTAAGGGCGACAAGTACAGGATAATAAACTGTTACTGGACTCGTCGCCCTTACCTTGAAGGCTTGACCCCTGCTACTAATGTAGCTAGCACCCCCCAGGAGCTATGGAATCCTTACTCACACGCAGGAACACAACAACACAGAAGTAAATGTTATTTGGATGCGGTCTTCTGTATGGTGGAGGTATTTTACCAGTGCTCCAGTTCGAGCGATAAATCGCTATGCCCTACCTCTCTTAATATGTACTTAATATGTCGCAAAACTAAACTATAGGTACTAGTTTAAATTGCGTTAAAATTTAGAGTCACGTCATTTTTTCGCACAGGCTTACTAACCAATGGGACCTACCCCGCGTGAGAAATCCGCTAGGTAACAATACATGGGCGTGAGGTTCAACTATTGGTGATTGGTTAATTAAATGTCACGGTGATAGGTATGTCACTCAGGCGTAGCATGCGCCACGCGACTAAATTTTCTCGCTCTCTTAGCAAACGTCAAAATCGATTGAAGTCAGTGCGTCAGCTGCTGATTAGCAGAAAATGCGAATGCGGTTTGCTATTAGCCAATCATCAGTTTCGAAACTCTCATGCGATATATTTGACGTATTGCGCATGCTAGGCCTAATTGTCTGTCAATCAGGCCTATCATGCGCTTTCTCTGAGGTCTCGGGTTCTATCAATATGGGAAACGCACTCTTCCATATTGTCTCGGGTCTGAGTGTTGTGGTACCGTCGTTGTTTCTGATTTCTGTAACACAAGTGCTTTAGCTACTTACCACAGAATAAGAGCAATGTATGTGATCTTGTCCAATATTTGTATATATTTATATAAAACCCTTTGCCTGCAGAAACTCTAATGTAACCGGACTACAAAATGGACCATATCTGGGACAAGCTCAAGGTGTGGAAACGGCCGAAAGAAGAAGACGACCTGCGCAGGAGCAGGTACTCGCTCGTCTCCACCAGTGACGTCACAGCTGACACGCTCCAATTGTGGCTCAGTTTGCCAGAGGAGGTCAAATATGACCCGGCCTTGGAGCAGATCCGAGAAATCTATGAGAAGGAACATGGTGAGTTGGAACAGAGAATAAATGTACTACAATTTTTGAGGTGACAACGTCTAATAACTCGTGGTATCGAGTCATTAGACGTTGTCACGTCATAAAATTAGGGCTGCACGCACGAAAAAGATGACGTCATTGTCCCGTTACGTTCATTGTCGCGTTCTGCAAGCGAGAGCGCGGCACGAACGAGGGAGAGGCATGATCGTCTCGAGCGATCGGCTCAGCGTTGTCACGACAAACCATTAACCGACTTTACAGATAACCAAATTTAAAGTGCTGCACATTACACTAGCGAACTTTAAATATTTTAAAGAAACAGAAAAGTATTCGGCAGAGGGCACTTACCGGAGGCTAAGAGGTCAATACAAAAGAAAAAAATCATCTCCTTAAAAAACTTGCGGTTAGCTTAGTTGGAAGAGCAGCGCACGATACGTAAAGGTCGTGGGTTCGTTCCTACACCGCAAGAGAAGAAGGCAATTAATAAACAACATTCCATTAAAATAAATAATATATATATTTTGTGTATTTAGTGGTAATGAGTTCCTAGCTAAAGGGCGACAAGTACGACGCTTTATATACTGTATAAATAACTCTTGTCACAATGTTAGGCGTTTTCGTTCTAAGTTATCTTCATATAAATTACTAGCTTTTGCCCGCGACTTCGTCCGCGTGACGTTTTATAAAATTCAGATCTTTGATATGTATGTCAAATTTGAAGCATCTAACTTATGCAGTTTAGATTTTTTCATACAACATTTGTTTTCCGTTAACTCACGTTCCCGTGGGAATTTTTCAAAATACAGCCATAACTAAACTTTATATTTTCAAAGGTGCATGCATGATAGATTGAAAACATCTATCTTACGCGGTTTAGATTTTTCCATACAAAAGTTTCTTCCCGCTATCTCCCGTTCCCGTGGGAATTTTGCAATATCCAGTTGCAACTAAGGTTTAAGTTTACTAAGGTACCTGCATGCCAAATTTCAAGCGTCTAACTTAAGCGGTTTAGATTTTTCATACAAAATGATTTTCCCGCTAATTCCCATTCCCGTGGGAATTTCGGGAATTCGTTTCTTAGTTCACCTCTAGTACTTAAGCTAAGTCCCTTCCAAATATAAAGTGCCTACGTTTAGCCGTTTAGGCTGTGCGTTGATATGTCAGTCAGTCAGTCAGTTTCTCCTTTTATACATTTAGATTGTTTACGAGGCCCCGATCGTGTACACAATCTGTGTAAACAATTTTGTAGGTATTTGCCCATTCGTATACAATTGTCAAGTAAATATTACTAACAGTAAAACATGTAAGTAAGCCACTGATTAAAGATGCAATAACTACCTACATACGCCTTAACCACTGAATCCCAAATTGGTCCAGATGAATATTAGAAACAGACATTATTTATCTCCCCTTGCGGTGCGGGAATCGAACCCACGACCTTCACGTATCGCGCGTGCTGTTTTTCCAACTGAGCTAACCGCAAGTTATCGTAGGCGATGAAATTTTTCTGCTGTATCAACCCGTTAGCCTCCGGTAAGTGCCCTCTGCCGAATATGTTTAGAACTACAAACTTATCGATGTCGGTCCAGATGGACCCCAGCCTACCTATTCATAAAACTTCGAAAACAGATGCAAATTTGAACTCGGGCCGGATGTGACGACATTCTTGATAGGTAGGTATTTAATTTTATTCTTGTTATTTCTGGCCCAGTTCTTTGTGACTTAATGAGATTTAATTTTCTTTGTGGACGGGGATCGTAAACACAATCTTTGGTTCACATTCACAACTATTGTTATCCCTACTAATCCCTACGAATATTATAAATGCGAAAGTAACTCTGTCTGTTACGCTTTCCCGCTTAAACCTCTTAACCGATTTTGATGAAATTTGGTATAGGTATACGTTGAATCTCAAGAACGGACATAGGCTACTTTTTGATAGAAAATAAGAGGAGGATGGGGGTAATACCATCTTTGAAAGTTTATATAGGAAAATGATTATTTTTTAAGTTAGAAATATGATAGCTCGAAACTTGGATTAAAATATAGACAAATGTCTGTTTCGAATATGATAGGAGATAGGGGTAAAACCGACCATTAAAGGATGTAGTCCACGCGAACGAAGTCGCGGGCACAGCTAGTGTTAGGTATATATTGTTCCACCGGGACAGAGCAAATAAAACATATTTAGATTAAATGAGCCATGTCTAATGACTGCGCCCGTCATTATTATGATATTACTCCTTCTTAAGACTCAAAAGAGACCTTGATATATAGGGATTAGGATTTAAAATGGCTCTCTTGCATCTCGACATGATTCATATCTAGGATCGGTCCGTCTGTCTGTCACCAGGCTTTATCTCGAGACCCGCAATAGCTCAGCGCGAATGCACCATACTATTCCTTTCAATACAAAACAAAGAAAGTTGACTTTAAAAGCAAAACTAAAAAAATCTTTACTAAATGTATCAAATATTATTCTGGAAAGCGCATTAATGGTTCAGCCAAACGTGAGATAAGCGCAGATAAACATATTCAAACCTTCTTCTTTTTTAAATCTGTTACTAAAACATTGATTCATTTTGAATAACAGCAACATAATGTGCCTACTCCATATTATTTTGTCAACAAATACCTAACTATATTTGTAACGTGATAAGTAAGAAACATGATCTAACTATTTGTAAAGCAAACCTCTAATACCTACTGTATTAGTTCTTGTATTTCTATTTAGTGATGTTACGAAGCCTCCACTCCGACTGCGATGAAGCCGAACTTTCAATTCAACCTCTGTAGCCGAAAAACGACCTCCGTAGCCGTAAGACGACCTCCGTAGTCGAAAAACGACCTCCGTAGCCGTAAGACGACCTCCGTAGCCGAAAAACGACCTCCGTAGCCGTAAGACGACCTCCGTAGCCGAGAGGAGAGCGTCGGGCGTTGGCGTTGCGCCATCCCGGTTCGATTCCCAGTCAGGAAAATAAGGAAAACGAACTCTCTTTATTGCCTCGGGTCTGGGTGTTTTGGTACCAACGCAGTTTCTGAATTCTGTAACAGAAGTGCTTTGCCTTACCATAGAATCAGAGCAATTTATGTTATGTTGCTCAGTATTTATTTTTTATGACTTACACCTTCGGTTCTGATTTCGGCTCTGAAACTTTTAAAATGGCCACCGAAGCTCGGGAAATAGCGACCACGCCCTAAAGAATTAAATACGTCGTAGCCAAAGTAAAAGGGAATTTTTAATGCGAATAAAACGATTCTAAAAAAAAGACAATGGTCAATTTTCGCCTATTTTATTTAATAACTTAAAAACTATTTATTTCAAGATTATAAATAATACATATTTGCAATCATTACAGCAAGATCTTTCATTTGATATGTCACACGATATGGTTAGCGAATCTTTTTTTTAATGTTGTGATTTACCCTCCGAAAGTGACCCCCAAATTCATAATTTATTTATTTACGTTACACATGCACCTTTGGGTCTTTAACTTACATATGTGTACCAAATTTCATCTCAATTGGTCCAGTGGTTTCAGAGTAATCGGCTGTGACAGATGGACGGACAGACAGACACGCGAGTGATCCTATAAGGGTTCCATTTTTTCCTTTTGAGGTACGGAACCCTAACAAAGGTATGGTCTGCATGCGAAGCCCCGAGCCGCTTTTTCCACTTTGGAAGCATTTCTCGCGCAAACTAATCAGTTTAAAAAAAATTAGAACCCTCAATATCATTTTTAAAGACCTACCCACAGTATACGTATGGGTTTAATTACAAAAAAAAATGGAGTTTTTTTTTTATATTGCACTTCAAGATTGACCTCATCACACCTGGTGTTAAGTGGTAATGAGGTCCTAGCTTAAGGGTGACAAGTACAGCATAATAAATCTGTTACTGGACTTGTCGCCCTTACCTTGAAGGCTTGACCCCTGCTACTAACGTAGCACCCCCCAGGAGCTCTGTAAACCTTACTCACACGCAGGAACACAACAACAGAAGTGATTGATAATTGGCTGCGGTCTTCTGTAAGGTGGAGGTATTTCACCAGTCGGGCTGCTCCAGTTCGAGCGATAAATCGCTATGCCCTACCTCTCTTAAGAGAGTTTCAGTTCTAAGTATGGAAACCCCAAAAATTTGTTGTTTTTTTTCTATTTTTGTATAGGAATCTTAATGTAACTCTTTTAGTTACGAAAAAAGTGGCTGTGACTTACGGACGGACAGACGGATGGACAGACATGAGAAATCCATAAGGGTTCCGTTTTTTGCCATTCGGCTACGGAACCCTAAAAATCCGGCACTAACTTCGGTTCCGATTAATGGACCTCGGTAAGTTACATCACTGATTTCCATATTAGATCATTGGTTTCAAACATTGTCACCTCAGCAAATGAATGTAAATTGTTTTTGCCTATTAAATATTTACATGCTTGCCAAATTTGACGAGAAATAGACAAACGAATGCTTCTTAAAAAGGTTTATTTGAAATTAGCTGATACTCGCGACTTAGATCACGATTCGATATGAAAAATATCCTACTTATACGTAATCTAGTGTCACATTATACCACATTTTATCTAAATGAATTGGGTCTTTGTCATTAATATACACACAACTATATGATCGGTTCCAATATTTGACAAACGATCTGCCCTAGTTACCGATAGTAATAAATTATACAAGGCCTTAGCTAAAAACGACCGACAGACGACTGATGACAGGCGACAAGTACAGCATAATAAATCTGTTACTGGACTTGTCGCTCTTACCTTGAAGGCTTGACCCCTGCTACTAATGTAGCACCCCCCAGGTTCTCTGGAAACCTTATTCACATGCAGGAACACAACAACACAGAAGTGATTGTTATTTGGCTGCGGTCTTCTGCAAGGTGGAGGTATTTCACCAGTCGGGCTGCTCCAGTTCAAACGATAAATCGCTAAGCCCTACCTCTCCTAAATTATTTATACATTCACAAATTCTTACATACTTCTCCGTTAATAATATTATTAGGATAGAATATGTTAGGTAATAAAATTAAAAAATAAAGATTTAAATTTAAATCCTGCCTGCTGGTTTCCACCAAAAACAAAACATTTTATTTATAATACGTCTTAAATACAGACTATCGTTGTCAAACCTAAAACTGCTATGAGCAAAAAGTATTTTTTAATATTTCCAAATATTAAGAGGTTCCAGAACAAAAATCATACGAAGGTTTATTTTTAGAAGTATTTTATATGAGAGTTATAGTTGTTACACTTTTATTTATTTGTTTTCTTTTTTTTATTTTTATTTTGTTTAATTGATTCACTAACAACTTATGCACTAGTACATTCCAGCAAAAAACATGAGTAACTAAATAGTTTAAGTACACAGTCAATTACAAGTGAACACCGCATGCATTACATTAACAAGACAGAGACAACAATAGTTACAAATAGGTACATATAAATATTATACCTACATATATAATAAGTTTAAACTTAAAATAATTAATTTAATATTTCAAAAACTTTCTTCTTGAACATTTTCAATGAAACATGATTGATATCGACTTGATCGCTAATACCGTTATAAAGCTTGGACATGCGACAGATTGGCGAGTGTGATCCTAGGACAGTGCGACGAAGCGGAGGACAAAGTGGTGTGATAGGCTTACGTGGTGGTCTTACAGGAACCCTAAAGCTAAACATTTTCAGCAGGTCGGGGCAATCTACATTATTTTTCATTAATTTAAATAAGAATGTCAGGTCTAAAATGTCACGTCGCTTTGATAATTTTACCATATTGCATCGTTCAAGACGAGTTTCATAACTAACAAATCTACTTCGCAACCCCACAGAGTATTCCATGTGTCGAAGAAAACGTTTCTGTATCCTCTCTATTCTTAAAGAATGACAAGAGTAATGAGGTCGCCAAACAGTACTGCCATATTCCAAGATACTCCTTACCAGGCAGCAATATAAAATTTTCTTTGTTTGAAGATTCCGAAATTCCTTCCCGTTTCTCATCACAAATCCGGCCATCCTAGATGCCTTACTGATCATTTGTTCCATGTGGGGTAGGAATGTGAGCTTACTGTCGAATGATATTCCGAGATCACGTACTACATCTACCTCTTCCAATTTATCACCTCCTATGGAGTAAGAAGTGTGCGCTACATTCTGTTTTCTAGTGAACTTAATAATTTAATGAAGTTAACATGTTAATGAAGTAGATTTTATTATTATTTCGTTTATAGAGAATAAAAATCACGTAACGGATTTGACACATAGCAGGTTTTCGTTTGACAACGACGCGACGCTATGCAAAATCCTTTCCGGGGTAATTATGGAAACTTGTACGGCACTCGGGCCATTATCAAAAGTTGCGTGTTCATTATAATAGCATTAGGTTCCTATAGCAAGATTATAGTCATTACGTTGAATGGCACAAATACAGTAATTTTCAAAGTATTAAAAACATATCTTTAATCCATACTAATATTACGAAAATACATATCTCTCTCTGTCTGTTTGTCTGTTGGGATTTCGATGAAGTTCGGTACAGGTAAATGTTGAACCTCAAGAACGGACATAGGATACTTTTAGTTTTAAAAATAAGGGGGGATGGGGGTAATACCGCCCTTAAAAGTTTATATGGGAGAATGTATATTTTTTATGTTAGAGTTACTTTCGCATTTATAATATTAGTACGGATCTTATTGCTAGAAAGCGATCTCTTCCAGACAACCTTTAGTTTGAGGAAATGGTAGATGACGAGAAATGTCTGACCAAAAACATACGTTTTTTTGTTAATAAGTATGTCCTTCAATAGCAAACTAAAATAAAAATTAGTAACGAGTCTATTTCTGGGCATGAACTATTCGCAAGGAAATTGACAATTTACAGAATTTTACGATTAATTTTTATGGGCCTCGCCTTATTCGGTCGGAAGAGTTCACACGCTCTTTGTTCTAATGTCTAAATATAACATTGAAACTTTTAGTTTTACTCCGATAGTTTAGCGATCCATAGTCGTTGTTTCCCGATTAACCCCACTTTTGGTCCACCACTGGCGGATATCGAGAAAAAAAGTTGCTATATCCGTGGGCACAACGCGACTGAAACATTCTCGTTGAACCTTCTGGACACTGGAACCGGAGGTAGCTTCATTTGGTTGAAGACATTTATTTTTCTCAAAAGATAACATTAAATCACTTGTAGAGAAAATATTGTTTTTACATTATATTATATTAGCGTTAAAAACGCGCGCGCGAAACAAAGTGGGTAGATAGATATACATCAGAACAGTCGTGTACCGATGTGCCTATGTCCAAACCAAATTTTGGTTTATAATTATAAATTCACTTGAATTTATAATTATAAACCAAAATCAGTTTAAAAGTGATTGATCCTTTAAAATGTGATCTTTGAGTATATTTTTAAATGATAGGTATGTTTTAGCATTTGCTTTATATAGAGACTATTCATAAGTATTACTAATGTATTATATGTGAATAAAAGAGATTGACTTTGACTTTGACTCAAATGAGTTGGTCTGCCCCTTCGTGGTGGACAAAAGCAACAAGTACGGTACTAGGGTTCGAATCTAAACCGCAACGGATGCACTTTTTCAATATTACCGCACCCATATACAAACTCTCTACATGACCCAAGGGTTGACTGGTAGAGAATACCCCTGGCATTAAATCCGCCAGAGTGCTTTCCACATACTCTACGTTACACAGTGACATAAACCTCATATAATTTTACAGGCAAGGACAAACCTCGTAGCGCCAAAGACGCTGATGTCAGGCGGCTGCCGCTTGTCAACTCAGCTCCTACCCTCGGGTCTGATGAGCTGAAGAATGACGAGAAGTCGAACCATGTCTTCGATATCATTGAAGAGGGCGCTGACCGGACTGATGAGAGAATGTGAGTACAGTAAACACTTGCAGTTCGATTTAAGCTCTTATTAACACTACACAAGGGTTGACTGGTAGAGAATGCCCCTAGCATTAAGTCCACCTGTTGTACCTATTTGTGCAATAAAGTTTTTAAATAAATAAAATAAATACAAAGTTCAAAATAGTTTGACGTGCTTTTTTGTATATTACACTTCAAAATTGACCTCATCCCACCTGATTTTAAGTGGTAATGAGGTCCTAGATTAAAGGCGACAAGTTCAGCATAATAAAGCTGTTACTGGACTTATCGCCCTTGTCTTGAAGGCTTGACCTCTGCTTCTAATATAGCACCCCTCAGGAGCTCCTTCTTTTTTATAGTAGCGCAGTATATTGGCTCCTCCCAGCCTGATGGTAAGCAAGAGAGGAACCCACATCGCGATGACGGATTTGATATCAAAATATCCTATCCGTTAGCATCGCCATACTGGCCCGCAAGATGTTTCTTCACGCTCCTTTTGAAGGAATCCATGTCAAAGGAAGGAGGAAACACATGAGCCGGCAACGAGTTCCACTTTTTTATGGTCCGGCAAAGTAAAAGAGTTACCGAACTTTTTGGTTCGTGATGGAATATTTTCCACGGTGAAGCGATGGCATCGTTGGCTGGCTCCTGTGGTTCTGTGTAGGAAAGGCGAGGGTGGGATAAGGGAAAATAGTTCCTCGGAACACTCCCCATGATAAAGCCGATAAAAGACACTTAATGAACCAATGTCCCTACGTAGTTGAAGAGGTTCAAGGTTCCCTGTAATCTCTTCATCGATAATTATGCGCACAGTCCGTCGCTGCAACCTATCAAGGGCATCCATGAGGTATTTGGCGGAACCGTCCCAGAGATGCGAGCAGTATTCCAGGCAAGACCGGACTTGAGTCTTATATAAAAGGCAAAGCTGGTCCGGCGTGAAAAACCGACGCACTCTGTTCAGAATCCCCAGTTTTTTGGATGCTAATGAGATGAGACTCTCGATGTACTGACCTTGATTAAGATTGCAGCAGATATCCATGCCGAGCATGCTTAGCTCTGGAAACCTTACTCACACACAGGAACACAACAACACCGTAGTGATTGTCATTTGGCTGCGGTCTTCTGTAAGGTGGAGGTATTTCACCAGTCGAGCTGCTCCAGTTCGAGCAATAAATCGCTATGCCCTACCTCGCCTTATAGTTTTTGATCGTACTAAATAAAGATTTTTCTATTCTATTTCATATTTTTTTTAATAATAAATATAAATATTGGACAACATCACATTCATTGGTCTGATTCTGTGGTAAGTAGCTTAAGCACTTGTGTTACAGAAATCAGAAACAACGACGGTACCACAACACCCACACCCGAGACAATATGGAAAAGTTCGTTTCCCACATTGACCCGACCGGGGATCGAACCCGGAACCTCGGAGATGGCGGTCGCCAAAGTCAGGCCCGCTCGCCTCTCGGCTACGGAGGTCGTCAAATTAAAGTACTAATCCACTTTCCAATATTTTACGATTCGTAATGTGTCTAAAATGGCTATCCGTTTTTCTCCAACCGACTACGAGCGTTAATACCGTTCCATAATTTATTATCAGCTGTCATCAGTCGTCTGTCGTTTGTTTTTAACTTACGCCTCGTATAAGTTATTACGATCCGTAACTAGAACGGATCGTTTATCAAATATTGGAACCGAGCGTTAAAGATTTTGTGTATTGTTTTTTGTTCCAGCTCTGACAAAGTTACGTTTCAAGATAAGAAGTCAAAGGTATGATATACAATAATATTCTTAAACTAGCTTTTGCCCGCGACTTCGTTCGCGTGGACTTCAGGTTCGTCCCGTCTAGTCTAGTAATAAGTAAGAAATACGGTAACTAAGCACTATTTATTTTATTTACATGCTGTAAAAAGCCATATTGATCTTTATTAAATGCACAATGTATTTAAGATACTTGATTGGATAAGGATTAATACTGTATTGCTTAAAATCGCTTCGTAAATAAGCCATTATTTCTCGTACAAAGTAAAGGATAAAAAATGGTTATTGTGGGTTATTCCTAAGAGATAAACATACACCATCGCGGACTTTTTTGTAGACCTTTTTAAGTTGTACAATACTGTAGTACATTGTTTTGATCTATCTTGTAGGATTCAGTCAGCGTTTGCAATGTAAGCGCAAAAAATGTGTTTTTTTACGACCTCACATTAGAAACCTCAAAAATTGTAGCCTATGTGTTATTCTGATGTATAAGCTATAATGTGGTAAAGTTTCATTCAAATCCATTCAGTAGTTTTTACGTGAAAGAGTAACAAACATCCATACATCCATACTTACAAACTTTCGCCTTTATAATAGTAGTAGGATTTTCCGCGCATTTTTTGAATTTATTCTTGCATAAAAACCTTCTCCTGATAATAACAAAAGAAACATATTTAAATACATTTATTACTTTTCAGATCAGTCAGGCTAAATATTACACGAAGATGACAATACTATTAGCGTGTTGGGTGTTTTTTACTGCAATCTTCCTTACGCACAATGAAAAACATGAAGTTGTCAGACACTCGTCCTTAAACCCAGGGAATGAAAAAAGTAAGTAAGTCATCAAATAATGACACACGAGTATTTAAAGAGTCGAGCAATTTGGAGCACATAAACAACATTTGTAATATTTTGACCTTTTTGATTGACTGTTATATTTGTTAATTAATTTATTTGGACTGCCAGAGATAATCACATTATAAAAAACTTGAAATTAACTTTCTTAAAAGATACGTACAAAAGGTAAAAACTTTTGAAGGCAGTCACGTCATGCCCTATACATTAAAACTAAATAAATACTAAATTGATGATAAGTAAAATTTGTATTAAATGGGTAAATTAAATGACACATACATACATACATTATAAATTATTGATAACATATATGTAAACCTTGCCTGTACAAGTATCAAAGTCAAAGTCAAAGTCAATCTTCGTTATTCGCATAGATATTAGTAATACTTATGAATAGTCTCTATATAAAGCAAATGAAGCTACCTCCGGTTCGGAACCTATAACTAGAGAGAAGATACCGGCAAGAAACTCTGTAGTTTTTTATTATTGACATATTTGCGTCTATATTTGAATATCCTGAGTATAACTATGTGACGCTGACTGTACTTAGTTATACTATAAACATATATGTATACATATACAAAAGAGTGAGAGTGTTAGGATGGGATTAAAACAACAGCTAGTACCAATGATATTTTAAAACAATAGATATGTTACCCATGCGCGCAATATGAAGACGCTTAAACGTCCTAATTGGGACGTCTTACCCCCAGTCTGCGAAAAGCGATACGACAAATGTGACGTCTCTGTCATGTGCCTAACAGAGAGTTACTACTTATCTCTTTTGTTCTTACTATTTAAATCAAGCCATCCCTTTCACATCATCTAAGAGTGTGGTTAATAACAATTGCGTATGTGTGCAGTCGCACTCGACCAGCACAGATTTTTCGTTAGTTTTGTGAACGTATAACATATCTAATGTTTTTAAATATCATTGGCTAGTACCTACTCAGTTAGAAGAACAACACACGCAGTACTTGATGGTCGTGGGTTCGAGCCCCGCACCGCAAAGGGTCGTGAAATTTTTCTGTTTCTTTAAAAAAGTTAAGCACATTATTTTCAGATTTCGTTTAAAGTATGAATAAATAAAAATGTTGGAGAATATCACATAATATTGTTCTGATTCTGTGGTAAGTAGCTAAAGCACTTGTGTTACAGAAATCAGTCACAACGACGGTACAACAACATCTAAACCCGAGACAATAAAGAAAAGTTCGTTTCTCATATTGACCCGGCTGGGGATCGAACTTGGGACCTCAGAGATGGCGCGACGCCAAAGTCCTAAGAAAAAAATATTTATTTTTTCATTTCAGATTACACTCTTCATTTTGACACCGACCCAAGGGTTTTGGTGAAACTGTCAGGGCCATTCTTAACGGAAAACGCAGAGATTAAACTCAGTTCCTCGGAATTTAATAGGACAAATATGTTGACAGTGTGGCTTGAAAGAACTGTGGAAGTTAACAATACTAGTACAAAAGAAGTAAGTATAAATACTTTCTTTATATTACACTTCAAGATTGACCTCATCCCACCTGATGTTTAGTGGTAATGAGGTCCTAGCTTAAGGGCGACAAGTTCAGCGTATTAATCTGTTACTGGACTTGTCGCCCTTACCTTGAAGGCTTGACCCCAGCTACTAATGTAGCACCCCCCAGGAGCTCTAGAAACCTTACTCACACGCAGTAATTCTAATTTTGGCAACTGTCGACAATTGAATTACTTAATTGGTTTCTTGCCGGGCCTTCTCGATGGCATAAACATTCCGAACACGGCGGTGATTTACCATAATCTGACGATTCATAAATGCTTTTGTAAAGTTACATGAATAAAGACATTTTTTATTCTATTCTATTGTAAGTTTTTTTTCTCAGATCTCAAAAACATGGACAGTCAGACTGCAAAACGAAACAGCACTAGATTTCAACGTGGGCGTCACTCGGAGTACCATTCTGACACTTCCACCCACTTCAGACTCAAACCCTACGTATATGCTAAAGATAAACATGACTGCTACGCAAACCGTGCCTTTTGCGTTAAGTTACGCGGTCGCGCCGCTAGATGCCACCACAGGCGTGATCTACGCTTGCATTTTACTATTTGGACTATACATACTTATAATTTTTGAGGTGAGTACGTAATACTGTTTCATATAAACTACTAGCTGTGCCCGCGACTTCTTTCATGAACTACACACTTTTATGGTTGGTCTTACTCTTAACTCCCCTAATATTCGAAATAAAAAGTTGTTCATACTTTAATCCAACTTTCGAGCTCGATTTGTGCCAAATTTAGTATCTTTATATTAAACATTAACATTTTCCCATATACCTAAACTTTCAAAGGTGGTATTACCCCCATCCCCCCTTATTTTCGAAATAAAAAGTAGCCTATCAGGCCTGGCATGCGTCAAATTTGTCGCATGAGATGACTAATTATTATATACCGTTGATTGGATGATGGTACATCATACTCGTAATTTCAGCCAATCAGCAGCTGACGCACTGACTTTGACGTTTGCTTTGCGATAAAATTTACTCGCGTGGCACATGCTAGGCCTGTGTTAGTGTTCTAGGGTTTCAACGTTACCTATACCATATTTTATCAAAATCAGTTCAGTGGTTTAGGCGTGAAAGCCGGACACACAGACAGACAAAGATTTCGGTGAAGAAGATGGGGCTTCCCAGCCATTATCGACAGACACTTAAGTCAAATGGCACTGTACTTGATCTACTACTGATTGGATTAGAAAGAGATCTTTGATTTTTGCAGGTAATCAACAGAACCATGGCAGCTATAACCGTAGCCACCATGTCTTTGGCAGTTCTGGCTCTGGCTGGCGAGAGGCCGACGCTGCCAGAGGTGATCTCCTGGCTGGATGAGGAGACACTGGTTCTGCTTTTCAGCATGATGATCTTGGTCGCCATCATGGCAGAGACTGGGGTATTCGACTATTTGGCTGTATTCGCTTTTGAGGTGGGTAAATTATGTGGCAAGTGTGTTGACTGCCTCAGAGTCGCAATAGCTTAGGTAGACGCCCAAAGCGCAAAAAGTCTAGGGTTCGTTTCTCGGTCAAGGCTATGTGTGCAAAAGTGAACAAAAGCATTTCCAACGCTTGAAAATGGCACCACAAAAAGTAAGGCACGGTGGGCGTGGTTTAAAAACGTGAGCTAGTGACGGTACACATACCATTTCCAAAGACGCAGAGAGTCACAGGCGTAGACAAATCACAGCGCTTGTTCCATCCCATTGTATGAAATGCGGAAGTACTTCAATTTTTAGTAAAGAACATACGTTCATTATAATACAGATTAATTTAGATGTACTTTTTGTCTATTCCCTTGTTCAGGTGACGAAAGGCAAGCTCTGGCCTCTTATCTTCCTTCTCTGTTTCACCACCGCGATCCTGTCTACATTCTTGGACAACGTGACTACCGTTCTCCTTATGTCACCGGTCACTATCAGGTAAATACCTTCAATGTTGAACATGTTAATATTTACTACTTGAAATTGAACCTTATTAGGCCTAGCATACGAAATACGTCAAATTTATCGCATGACACGACTAACGTTTCGATACTGTTGATTGGCTAATAGCACACCACACCCGTATTTTTTGCCAATCAGCAGCTGACGCACTGACATCAATCGACTTTGACGTTTGTTATGTGCGTTTAAAAATATATTATAAATGTAACTCTGTCTGTCTGTTTTTGTGTCCGGCTTTCACGCCAAAACCACTGAACCGATTTTAATGAAATCTGGTATAGATTTACATTTAACCTCTAAAACGGAGATCCTGTTTTGGGAATAAAGGGGGATGGGCGTAATTTTGCAGTTTTCAAATTTGGCACAGTATAGGTCGCAAATTGGATTCAAAATATGGACTGCTTTATGTTTTGAATATTAGGGGAGATACGAGTAAAACCTGTAGTCCACGCGAACGAAGTTGCGGGCACAGGTAGTCTTAATATATTACATATACATACACATAAGCGCGTGGTTTATTTAGCGCCGTGGCCAGTACCTATAGTTTGAACTTTAGTTAACTAAATATTGAATTTCATGTGAGTGAACTTTTAGCCCAGTGGCAAAACTGTTGGTACATTGTTGGTTCTCTCTAGATTTGTCACTGGAACATATAAAAGTCACTAAAAACTCTATTAAATTGAAGTTACTAGGTATATCATCTTCGTGGAATAAACCCAACACATTCGCTTCCTCTTGACAGAACTTAGCTTCAGTCACGTCATCATCAAATGATTCGTTTTCTATGCAACCACTACTCGTATCTACCATTGAAAGATATTTGATTAGGAGAGCGTACCAGCTTTATGAAGGTTTATGGACAGATACAGAAATTTCGACAAGAATTTTAAGAGATTTATTAGAGAAAGACAGGAGCGATGTGTGTATGCCGAACATGAATGTCCAAAGATAATTTTACATGACAATTATTAGAGACCCAATTGGCTGACTCGAGGTCCGTCCCTAATGTATAATTGGCTACTTGACAGTTTTTGAAAAAGTATTGTAAAATGTGCGCCCGTTCATTTTATATCCCAATCAATTCGATTGATCTGGAAATAATGTAAATAACCAGAGAAAAATAAGATTTTGTGTAACACATTTCAAAAGCGCGCGAAAACGCCTAGTCGCGTCACTGTTGCAATTATGACGTCAACGTCCTAGACAACGAACCGATACGCATAGGAACGACTTATTTAAGATAAACGGAAAATGTTTCAATAAATTCTTTATACGATTAGAGACACAATAATTCAATTTAATCGGTAAAATAATCATTGTTTCGCCACATTAAAATAAATAATTTTCGCAGACAGCTGTCATTTCCGAATTGCAATGGTGGTTTCCGTTTCGGTTCTTTTGTTCCACAGATAAAAAAACTAAAATTTATTTTGCAAAAATAAAATACTAATTATGCTTTTAAATAAAAACTAAAAATGTAAAATGATTACTTAACTAATAAGCTAACATATCTAACACTTTTCATATTTTATTGTTAACACTGTCAAGTAGCCAATTTAAAGACCATAATCAGTTCTAATAAAGCTCTAATACTTAATGCAAAGTAACTTTTTGACCTCCTAGTTTTGTTATTTGTACTAATAACCAATTGGTTTTTTACCATTAGGCCATAAATAAATAAATAAATATTGGACAACATCACATACATTGCTCCAATTCTGTGGTAAGTAGCTTAATCACTTGTGTTACAAAAATCAGAAACAACGACGGTATCAGAACACCCAGACCAGACACAATATAGAAAATATCGTTTTCCATATTGACCCGACCGGGGATCGAACCCGGGACCTCAGAGATAGCGCGACGCCAAATTCAGGCAAGCTCGCCTCTCGGCTACGGAGGTCGTTAAAAAAATACATAACGGTAATTATTACCTATTGGCGTATAAATGTCAGACAGAGATGGCACTTGGCTTGGTCCTCTCCCAAAATAGGGTATTGATGGCGTTCCTCTAATTCCAGGCTCTGTGAAGTGATGGATTTGGACCCAGTGCCCATCCTGATGTTCATGGCAATCTACAGCAACATTGGTGGGTGCGCCACGCCGGTTGGTGACCCGCCCAACGTCATCGTGGCTTCGAATAAAGCTGTTGTTGATGCTGTAAGTTACTTTCGATAGAAGGAAAGGAGAACCGAAGAGTTAACTCCTAGAAGATAACTTTGTTCGCGGTTTTATTTTAATAAAGGGTCTTAAATGTTAGTTTAGTGTAGAGGTTTTCAAACGAATTTTGTTACCGCCTTGAAAATTACCTATTTTGAAGCGTCACTTATTTTTTTCTCATTTTTCTGATGGTGGAATCCGTTACGTACCGTATTGGCACCTAAGGAAGGTGAAATAACGATGTTTATGGTACTCTCCTACCCACAACATCCCCGCAACATTGCATTTGTGGTGATGCTATGGGAAACGGGAGCCCAGTTTCCAGCACTCAATTCACAGCATCACCACCAAGAACCACTACAGCAACACACCACCACAGAGCAGTAATAATACAACTTTATGGGTGTTGTATAGTATAGGTATTTGAATTTTAGTGAATTTAAAACACTAATCACGAAAGGTCTCCTTAAATTTCATCAGCAACTCCGTATATTTTGGGCCCCTTAGGGCCATAAGTGTAGGTGCTTTATGCTGGACACCTGAAGGGGTGCGCCCCTTTAAGTATCCAGTACCTGCAAGGGGTGTAATCGTCTACTTTGGGATATACTGGTCTAGTGTTTGTCTAGCTTTACAATCAATCATTTTTACGCAATAAAGTTCCAAAAAGGCACATCTAAATTATCACGTTTATAATAAGTAGATTTTTACGCCTGGTTCCCAACAGGATTTCCGTGGTAGCTATAGATTTTGTATATTCCTATGGCACCGTCATTAGGCAATAAGAGTTGTTGGGGGTAGTCACTGCTCTAATTTTATTTTTATATTGCACTTCAAGATAGAACTCATCCCACCTGACGTTACGTGGTAATGAGGTCCTAGCTTAAAGGCGACCAGTACAGCATAATAAATCTGGACTTGTCGCCATTACCTTGAAGGTTTGACCCCTGCTACTAATGTAGCACCTCTTAGGAGCTCTGGAAACCTAACTCACACGCAGGAACACAACAACACAGAAGTGATTGTTGTTTGGCTGCGGTCTTCTGTAAGGTGGAGGTATTTCACCAGTCGGGCTGCTCCAGCTCAAGCAATAAATCGCTATGCCGTACCTCTCTTATTATGATTAAACCACACACGCCTGTCTTTCCAAACTTCTTCTGTCTGTCTTCCTCGAGGTAGCGGTATGGTACGCCATTCCATATCCCCCCTCTTAAAAAATTGTAAAGGTCTACCAAGTTGTGGTCTTAATGTCCCCAGGGAATCAACTTCACAAACTTCACGGCCCACATGGCGCTGGGCATCCTCTTCATCAGCATCCAGGCCTCTCTACAGATCCGGTACATGTTCAGAGATACCAACAAGCTGAGGATGTCAGAACCCAGGGAGATACAAAGTGAGTCTACACTTTTCTATTTATACGTATGTACCGACAGACAGACATGACGAATCCACAAGGGTTCCGTTTTTCGCCATTTGGCTACTGAACCCTAAAAACGGATGCATCATAATTATTTTCTCTTCAACTTTCCTCCATCGAATCTACTTTATTGATGGCATTTAGCAGGGTTTCTAATATTTCACAGATCTTCGCCATCAGATCTCAATATGGCGGCGTGCGGCGGACTCCCTTCCCCACCTCAGCACAGGTGTTAACATCGTCAGAGAGAGACTGGAGAGGAAGGTGGCCAAACTCTCGTTGAAGCTGCAGACCTTGGTTGCGGAGAGCAGCAGGAGAGCTTGCCCCAAGGAGACTTATCAACATACGCTGGCTGAGCTCAAGGAAAAGGTACGCCTATGTATATCTTCTTCTACGAATTCTTTCTTCTTACTTCTTACTTCTTTTCAGCCGAAGGACGTCCACTGCTGAATAAAGACCTCTTTCCAAAACTTCCACAAACTATAGGCAATAAGATCGCAAGTCATTTATTTCTCTCTTTTGTCCATTAATATTTACAAGATAAACGTTGAATATGTTTGGCCAGCTTGTTGCTGAGCAACAATATATTTTTTTCCTTTTGTATTCAGTGCTTTCCTTAATCTGTGAGTTTGTTGAAATTGAAGCTACAGCCTGTTTGAATCAGAGGTATACTCCTAAAAACGAAACGAAAGACCAAAAGGTTTCTTTTTTGAAGATTAATCAAAGTTTTGGGAATTCAAACGTGGTGTTTGATTAGCACAAATAATGTAGTGTTTTTTTAAAACGCTTTAGTCGTATTCGAAATGAGTTGGTTACGATAATTAAATAAATAAATGCGCCAGACAATCACACCAATCACCTGGTCTCAAACTAAGGTTTTCCCTTGTACTATGAGTACCAGACGACGGATACTAACTGGGGACGTCATCCCAGCACACCCAGACTCAAGTCAATTTAGAAAAGTTCGTTTTCCAAATAGAACCGACCGGGAATCGAACCCGGGACCTTTCGCGCTTAGAATTAGAATTAAAAATTGCTATTCGTCGTCCCATGGAGAAGAATCCGGTATGAAATCAAGTCCAATTAAAAAGCCATATGTCAATACTTGAGATTATGCGTTTTTTTATTACGACCTCGGTGGCGCAGTGGCTAAGGTAGGCGGCCAAAGCGCGAAAGGTCGCGGGTTCGATTCCCGGTCGGGTCAATTTGGAAAACGAACTTTTCTAAATTGACTTGAGTCTGGGTGTGCTGGGTTGACGCCCCCAGTTAGTAACCGTCGTCTGGTACTCATAAGGGAAAACCTTAGTTTGAGACCAGGTGATTGATGTCTGGCGCATTTATTTATTTATTTATAATTTACATCTATGTGTATGAAACATCAATTCTGTTGTTGGTACTCAAATTACATTTTTTTTCAGTACAAAATCCGCGAAAAGAAATTACTTATCAAGGCGTCAGTGGCCATAGCTTTCGTGGTCATAGTGTTCTTTCTGCACTCTATTCCTGAACTAAGTGAGTACCTACTGATGAATAAGAATAGGTGTTGTCTTACAGGCCTAGCATGCGTTACGTGACAAAATTATATCGCGCTCTTAACAATCAACATCGATTGAAGTCAGTGCGTTAGCTGCTGATTGGCTGAAAATACGAGTGCGGTGTGCTATTAGCCAATCAACAGTATCCAAACTTTAGTCGTCTCATGCGATAATTTTGACGTATTACGTATGCCAGACCTATTAGTTTTGTATTGAGTGGATATTTTAGCGGATCAACACTTTACTGCACAAATTGAGTTGCCTATAAGAGAGTATGATTACTTGAGAAGTATTTGAATGACTTAAGTTACCAAATGGAGGCTACCGTCTATGCTATCGTGGATCGAACTCATACGCTATTAACATTTGATTTCAAAAAGAACGTAGCATTCGGACTTTACGTTTACGGTTGCCTGGATTTTTTACGAGACAAAATCTAATCTAATCTTAATCTTTAATCTTTATCGCTCGAACTGGAGCAGCCCGATTGGTGGAATACCTCTACCTTACAGAAGACCGCAGCCAAATAACAATCACTCCGGTGTTGTTGTGTTTCTGCGTGTGAGTAAGGTTTCCAGAACTCTTGGGGGGCTCTACATTAGAAGCAGGGGTCAAGCCTTTAAGGTAAGGGTGACAAGTCTAGTAACAGTTTTACTATACTATACTTTTTGCCCTTAAGTTAGGAACGTAATGAGTTCTCAACATCAGGTGGGACACAGTGCTACTAACCAAAAATTATGCCCACGTCTTAAAAGTGCCATATAGCGTATAAATGAGCAAACTGATTACAGTTTGCCATAAATACAATATAAAAATTAATTAATAAATATCTTAAAGGGTAAAAATAGTGTCTCCGAAAATTCGTAAAATAGCATTAAATAGAAATAAAATAATAGTATTTTGTAAAATAGTAAATTCATGACCAAACTGATAATACTTAGTAATAAATATAATATCAAATTAAATAATAAGTGTCTTAAAATAAAAATAGGGTTGTCGAAAATTCGACAAATAGCAATAAATAGAAATTCATTAACTTAGTAATAAAATCATAGTATTATTGTAAAACAGCAAATAACGTAGAATAGTAGATAACAAAATAAAAGCACAACAAAGTCTCTTTTTACACACGAAGAGGAAATAGCATAAATTACAACAAAAAAAAAACATCAGGCGGGATAAGGTCAAACAAAAAATACGTTGGAGAGGTGGGGTTTTGGCCAAATATCCCGCATTTTTTTTCTGATTCAAATAAAAAGATATACTATTTTGATCCATTTAATCCAGATAGAACATTGCCTAGGTCTTAAAAAAGATTTGTGGATGGCGCTTTTATATTTACACTTCATGAGTATATCCGAACCAAGAAGGATTTAAGAAAAACATTTTTGTAGTTAGTGCTTTATTCCGATGTTTGTTTAAAGAAACTTTTGTAAAATTTGTGAAATTGGGGGATGGGGGAGGAGGTAAAATAAAATCTCACGACATCTCACCAGGGGGGAGGGAGAGACAGACAGTTAAAATCACCTGACGTTATTTATGGACGCCCCTTTAGCTCTTTATTAAACTATTTACCGAACCCCATGTGGCTTCTTCTAGACCGCGTATCGCTCGGCTGGACGGCTCTGCTGGGCGCCATCTTGTTGCTGACGCTGGCTGACCGCGAGGACCTGGAGCCAGTGCTGCACCGCGTGGAGTGGTCCACGCTGCTGTTCTTCGCCGCACTCTTCGTACTCATGGAGGTAAACCAAGTCACCTATGTCTTCTGTTCAAACTTCTGGGCTGCGTCTTGCTCTGCTGGAGGGCACTGCTGGACGCCATTTATCTGCTGACGCTGGCCGCGAGGACTACAAATCCGTAACCACGTGGAGTGGTCTACATGACTGTTCTCAGGAGCCTCTATCTCTCTACCTTACCCGTAACTTCCACTTCTTCAACTAGAACTACCAGTGGTCCACTTTTCGCTTCCTTGCGGTCCAATATGTATTATAAGAATAGGTAGGTATTATGGATTTTCTCAAAGACAGGTGGAGGTGTCAAAATTAAAAGCACAACTATTACCTATTTAAGTATGAGCTGCCGTGCTTTGCTTGAATTAGTTCAAGAACAAGCTTCTAAGTCAACACAATCTAAAAGATATCCTCGAAAGGCAACACCGGCCGACCAGGTCAGATTAGTAGGTACTTAGTTTATTGACTTGTTCTGTCCCTTTGTGCCCGTTAGATCCAGTGATATTTTAGCGCTCGGCTTTAGGGTCGAATGGCCTTATCTTCTTTTGAGATAGAGAACCATTAAAATAAAACTTTTAAACTTTATTAAATAAACATCGAATGAGGTTGGGAGGGCACTTAAATACTACGCTACTGCTGGACTTTTTTTATACTCAAAACTCTTTTTAACTCTCCCAGGCTCTCTCCAAGTTGGGACTGATCTTGTACATCGGCAGGCTGATGGAACTGTTAATCATGAGGGTGGATGAGAGCGCGAGGCTAGCAGTAGCCATTCTGCTCATCATTTGGGTAAGAAGGAAGATTTTTAGTTCTTTGAATTAGCAATATTTTGAAAAGACAGACAAATTTTATCTCCCTTTGTGGTTCGGGATTCGAACCTTCACGGATCGCGCGTGCTGCTCTTCCAACAGAGCTAACCGCAAGTTATCGCAGGCGATGAATTTTTCTGCTGTACCAACCTGTTAGCCTACGGTAAGTGCCCCCTGCTGAATATGTTTAGAACTACATACTTATCACCCCGTGGTGTTAGCCCTAAGATTTTTTTGAAAACCACGGATTCATACAATATTCATGTAACTATATTCTAGGTATGATAGAAGTCTATCTATCTATCTAATTGATTCAACTGACATATTGGCTAGATAGTTTTGTAGTATGTTACAGTTAAACTAACTCTACTATATCGATTTGTGCATAAAAATAAGAACAGAAATAAAGTTAATAGATAATTACAGATTAATGGATTGCAATAAAATAATCCCCATAACCGATAATATTGACTTGATTCCAGTATCGATTTATTCGATAGTAGATATTATCAATCTTAACAATTAAAATCGAATCATTGTTTACAATCGATTATAATGATCTAAAATAAAATCCTATCAATTCGATTACTTAGGGTTTCGATTATCAATAATCGATTTTACAGCAACACTTTTGCAACTACTTACTTTACAGGTTATATTAAAGAAACAGAAAAAAATAAATTTCCCCTTGCAGTGTGGGGCAAAAAAATTAAAAGGAAGATGAAATTTTTCTGTTTCTTTAATTTAATTAAAGATCGCTAATGCTGCGTAAAGTACTATAAAAATTCCAAAAATTTACTATACAGGTTACATCTTTCAGGTGTCAGGCGTTATATCTGCTTGCGTGGACAACATACCCTTGACGACCATGATGGTTCGAGTCGTGGTCTCCATCGGGTCTAACCCAGCACTGAATCTCCCCATGAGCCCACTCATATGGGCGTTGCTGTATGGAGCTTGCTTAGGAGGTAAAACTATCAGCATCTGACATTACTAAATCGTATTCGTGTGAAGGTATACAGCAACGATAGTACTTGTAGCTGTAGAATAGAATAGAAAACATCTTTATTCGTGTAAGCTTTACAAAAGCACTTATGAATCGTCAGCACAAATTAAGTATTCTACCTCCGTGTTCGGAATATTGATGATGTATTTCTAAAGTGTTCGTAACTACCTAAATTTTGGCACTGCCACTATTTCGTTGTTTGAACTAATTACCGAATTGTTTGTCTCAACATAACGTAACGTAAACATTAATTCAGTTAACATTAACGTGAGATAATGTTGTAGCCATCTATTTGTAGGTACGAACATCCACAGATAATGCTTTCGGCTTAAGGTAGATAATAACTAGCACATCAGAGCCTGGCATTTCGTTGTTTGAACGAATAACCTAATTGTTTTTCCTAAAAGCCCAAAGTCCCCGCCGTGAAAGCAAGCATAAACCAAAGAAAAGGTTGTAGCAATCATCGATTTGTTCGTAGGTACATGCATACGAAATGCGTTTCTCTAGGATTAAGTTTATAGGTCATCTGAGCCACCCGGCACCTGGATTGCAAATGTTTTTTCGTAATGTGCTGATTAGCCGCCAATATATATTAAGTATATCTACTAGCTGTGCCCGCGACTTCGTTCGTGTGGACTACATACTTTCATAGTCGGTTTTACCCGTACATTCCCTAATGTTCGAACCAAAAAGTATTCCATATTTTAATCCAAGTTTCGAGCTATTTGTGCCAAATTTCATATCTCTAACTTAAAAATAAACAGTTTCCCATGTAAACTTTCAAGTTCGGTATTACCCCCAAACCCTTATTTTCTATTTCTAGCTTATTTTCAAAACATAGAGTAGCCTATATCCGTTCTACAGGTTCAACGTATACCTACCTGTACCAAATTTCATCAAAATCAGTTGAGTAGTTTAAGCGTAGACAAACAGACAAACGGAGTTGCTTTCTCATTTATAATTTATAATATTAGTGTGGATAGATATATCAATTTCATTTTCATGGGTGTGCTAGGATTACGCCCCCAGTTAGTATCCGTCGTCTGGTGCTCATAGTACAAGGGAAACGGGACCAGGTGATTTGTGTGATTGACTGGCGCATTTATTTTATTTATTTTATTTTTGTGTTTCTAGGTAACGGCACTCTTATAGGGGCGAGTGCGAACGTAGTCTGCGCCGGAGTGGCAGAACAGCACGGATACAAGTTCACCTTCGCGCGTTTCTTCAGGGTCGGTTTCCCAGTCATGATCGGCCATCTTGCCACTGCCTCTGTGTACCTCCTTGTGTGCCACTGCGTATTTGCTTGGCACTAGTTACTCCAATTACCAACACGTGAACGAAAAAAACATTGAAGCATATCCAACACTTGAAAATTGCACCACGAAAAGTAGGGCACAGTGGGCGTGGCTTACAAAAGTGCGCTAGCGCTGGTACGAACGCCGCGAGTCATAGGCTCGGACCAATCACAAGGTGTGTTCCACCTCATTCTAAGAGATCACGTAACTAACGACCCCGTCGTCGTTAAACGAACGTCTTTTTGTGCACCTAAATGCAGTAGCTTTAAAGTTTACTTTCAAGTGTCGATACTTCATTACTATATTGCGTATCTATTGCTAGTGTGCTTTACATTTGTGTGTGTTTTGGTGCCAATATTCGATTGAAGTTATTATGACAGGAATTCTTCCATGTGTTTTTCCCTCACTGGTAACAACCTATTAATAATGACGACCACAGTTATAGCCGTGAGGCGAACGCGCCGGACTTTGGCGACGCGCTATCTCTGGGTTCAATCCCCGGTCGGATCAATATGGGAAACGAACTTTTCTGTATTGTCTCGCCTCTGGGTGTTGTGGTGCCGTCGTTATTTCTGTAACACAAGTGCTTTAGCTACTTACCACAGAATCAGTGCAATGTATGTGATGTCCAATATTTAAAAAAAATGTGAAAAAAAGATATCTCCATATATTTTGCACAACCGTACCCGTTTCTCGATATCAACTATTTCCTCTACCTAAAGGATTTCTGGAAGAGATTTTTAGCAATAAGACTGCCTAAATTGTGTTTGAATATGTCTGTAAAACCAATTTCTGTATTTTTTCTTCAGCCAATGTCTTACCAATATTAAATTGGTAAGTTATATCTATATTATATAACGCTAAATTTATAATATATAATTCACGTTTTAAATATTACAATGAAACTTATTACCAGACAAATATGTGTCATTAATGCATAATTCACTTAGCTTTATTTGTTAGTACAAATTCTTAAGCAAATAGGTAAATTTGTTTATAAATACATTGTCATTATAATTGGCTATTTGACAGTGTAAACAATAAAATATGAAAAGTGTTAGATATGTTAGCTTATTAGTAAAGTAATAATTTTACATTTTTATTTTTTAATTAAAAGCATAGTTAGTATTTTATTTTTGCAAAATAAATTTTAGTTTTTTTATCTGTGGAACAAAAAAACCGAAACGGAAACCACCATTGCAATTCGGAAATGACAGCTGTCGGCGAAAATTATTTATTTTAATGTGGCGAAACAATGATTATTTTACCGGTTAAATTGAATTATTGTCTCTCTAATCGTATTAAGAATTTATTGAAACATTTTCCGTTTATCTAAACTAAGTCGTTCCTATACGTATCGGTTCCTTGTCTAGGACGTTGACGTCATATTTGCAACAGTGACGTGACTTGTGGTTTGCGCGCGCTTTTTAAATATGTTACACAAAATCTTATTTTTCTCTGGTTATTTACTTTTTTTCCAGATAAATCGAATTGCTTGGGATATAAAATGAACGGGCGCACATTTTACAATACTTTTTCAAAAACTGTCAAGTAGCCAATTACTTATGAGTAAATTTTTAGCACTTAAATTTAATTATTTCTTAAAGCAAGCTAGTTGTGAGACCAGTAAATGTTTTAATAATGCATAATTTACTTGATAAGTACAAAGTAAAAAAAATATATTTTATTAGGTAAGTAATAAATACATGAATATTAATTCTTTTTTTATTTTCTCATGTAATCCTACTTATATTATAATCAACATGTCTTAATGTCTGGATGTATGTATGTTACTTCACTTTGTTCACTTAAAAACTAGAGGGAGGGAGCGTTCAAGTATTACGAGCGTAACGCAATGGAGGGGGGGGGGGGGGGGGGATTTGTAATACTTTACGATGCGTCACAATGAAACTCCCAAATAAGCAACCCTTTTGGATTGTATTAGTGTGGTCGTCTTTTTTGAAGAAAGGGGAAGAGGGAGTACATGAGATACTGTGCATTATATGGGGGGGGGCGTTATGTAATACTTGAACGCTCCCTAAACGGATTTCTATGAAATTTGGTAGAAAGAGAGATCAGATACTACATTAATATATGAAAGAAAGAAAATTAATTTATTGACGATCACAACGTAGCAGCGCTGGTTTTCTGGTGGAAACCAACTGCCTGGGAATATAGCAAGGGCCCTGGCTCCTGCTAGTTCCCCATGCATAAGAGAGATATATAGGATACTTTTTATCCCGTAACGTAACGCGGGAAGTCATATTAAAAAGTCAAAGCAGGATAAAATTGATTTAATAAAATGTTTTTGATACAAAACTGACTAGAAAGACAAAAAGTAGGTAACATAAAATGTTAATTGGATAGAATATATCCCTTTTTTGTATAATTCAAACTTAACTTTCATTTAGATGATATGATAGATCATTATGTACTTTTGACAATGGCCACTATTAATTATCACAGAAACAATAAAGAAATATTTTTATTTTGTACTATTTTTACACTTTAAAATCAATCATAAAAGATCGAGAAGATTTGAGTATTATTTTCCATTACTTCCACTAAAATTTTTGCCTCTAACCCCATAGCATATCAGTCTAAAAATTCCTCTAAAATGTTTACAAAGTTTTCCCACAGACAAAAACCATTTTCATCAACGACACAGTTAGTTAACTCCAACATTTCGAAATACGGTGGATTTTTCATATTTAGCCCAATACACTCCCTCAACTGACGAGGAGATTGATAGACAAAATCAACCCTTAATAAATCTTTCCGTTTTAATTTATCAAACCATTTTTGAAAGACAATTTTTCCACTAATTGGTATCAATTCGTGTTGATACTTCAATGTGTACGGTTTGAAATTTAAACTGTTCAATATCGTATACAGGTTCGCATCGTGACCCATTAGTAAGACGACTTTCGGACTATCGTTGAGGAAAAATTTGGACATGTACTGGATCAATGGTTTTGCAATATCTGTAGCTACTAATGATGTATTGAAAATTACATTATGGTAACCCCTACTTAATTGCATTAGCAAATTCCACTCTTCTGCATTTTTGAGATTTCCCCATGCCACTTCATCCAAAGGAAAACCTTCATAGTACTGCATTATAAATGCGTCAATTACCGAATTACCTATCTTTAGAGGTCCAACAACATTTGGCTTTTCACCAGACTCAACGTAAACTTTGTTCGTATCTACGGTTAAATCACACTTGTGCTCTTGTAAACACAATTCAGAGTTTTTGTAATTTAATATGCGGTCAACAAATTCATAGGAAGAGTTAACTGATAAACTTTTTAAACAAGCACGCATGTCTTCTTTGACAATTTTTTTGTAAATTGATGACGTATTATGGATCACTGGGTTGAATATCGGGTCTACATTGGTTTCAGAATGATGTATTGTTATATTACAGTTGGGAAATGCTTCATTTACGAAAGCGAAGGCAGAAGCCCGTGTACGTTGCTTTGTGTTAGCATAGACAAAGAAAGCATCTTCTCCAGGACATGATTTTGGTAACAGTTCTTCTTCAGACAGCCAGGCAGAGAAGAATTTACCCATATACCCCTCCAAAATGCGTCCTTTAGCTGTTAAATAGCCAGGATTTTCTTTCCAAAATGGCCAACTCTTAGGAGTCATTTCAGCCAGTGCTTTAGACAAAGGAGTTCTCAACCCATGTCTACTAAGTATTAAAACCTGCTTTAATTCAAATCTCTTTGCTGATTGCACTGCACAGATCACAATTATAACACACAAAAGAGTTTTGATGTACATTTTAACGCAATATAAAATCAAATTAATTAAACACCGCACTTTCTTTTATCGCTGTCACTACAGTATGCGACAAACAAAAGTCATTGTTTAAAGATAAACATATTATTAATAGATGTATCACGTAAAAGTCAAAGCTGGCGATAGATATGTAATTATTCTTACCTAACATTTGGAAATGAGCGTATTGCATAAGTTAATAAGTAGAATGGATTTCGCAATATGAAAGTGAAGGTACGCTAAGTTTGTAGCCCTCGTAGGTCGATACTTACCATAAAATCGTGGCAACGGCAATGTCTGAAACTTTAAATTCATCCAATAAATAGTTGATTTGAATTAACAATTTTTTAAGCAAGGAGTTAATCGCCAAATAAACTTTGCGAAAAATTTGAAAACAAATGAATGTCACTTTCGTTTGACAGCAGTTTGACGTACTATTTTAACGTTTTCAAACATCTGTCAAATGAAAATAATTTAATAAATAAAAAAAATGTTTTTTTTAATTTTGAACTATTTGGGCAAAATAAATTAAATAAAATTAAATTAAATTCTTTGATAAAAATAGTCCCATAAGTTACAGACAAAATAAAACTTTACAGGCCTATTAATTTTTAGAATGCATCTAAAAATGTATTTGATCTATAATGCAATATTTTTCTTCGTAATGTTTTTTTAATGCAATGGAAGAATAAAGCGGATATTTTTTTTTTAATCTTATAAGTTTTTTTCAATATTTCGATCTATTTCCCAATCATTTAGTGCCTTTTCATTTCTCATTTGTGAGTTTATGTGTATAAATTAGGTGTTGATTGGCTTGGTAATATTTATTATTGCGTGTAAATAAAAGAATCTTATCGATCCTAACTAGTATCGAGTGATTTGTTGGCAAGGAGCTTACTTGTCAACAAAACGAGCTCAAACTTGATTATTCTTATCCTCCAAATCCTTGGAAAATAAAATCATTTTTATGCATGCATAATTAACTACCTACTTATATTTCAACATTCAACTAAATAGTTTACAGTTACAAAATGATGAACGTATTAAAACTTACTTAATCAACATTTTAGAAAAATAATTTTTCGAAAATATTACTAAATAAATATACATTTCTATAAAAAGTACTATTTTATGTCAGTCATCAAATTACATTTCTTACATTATAATTTCCTTATCATAAATGTATTTTAGTGCATGGGTACATAAAATATATCAGTATTTTATAATTTTAAATGTTTATTTACAAAGATTCAAGCAGTTTTACAAAATCAGCCCACGGACAAAATCCATTTTCATTTATTTTACAACTTTGTAATTCCATAACTTTGAAAAAAGGTGGATTTTCTAACGTATAACTAGTGACATCTCTTATCTGTTGCATACTCGCGTATACGTATTCGATTTTCAAAAAGTAATTTGCGTCATCGTCGCGCCACTTTTGAAAAACTATTTTCCCGCCAACCGGCGTCAATTCGTACTGGCCTGTCAAATTATACTTTTTAAATCCTAACGCTGCCATCACACTGTTTTGATTCGAATCGTGCCCTACTAACACAATCATCCTTGGTCCTTCCTTTAGAAATGCGTCTTTGATGTAATTGAGCATTGGTCTAGCTATATCTCTCGCTAAGTGAGACTGATTAAACCTGACATTCTGGTTTTCTCGCGTGACGTCCAATAAAGTTCTCCATTCTTCATTTGTTTTTATTTTTCCCCACGCAACCTCTTGTTCAGGCCTCCCGTTGTAATATCTCATGAGAAAGGAATCTACAATGTAATTCCCTATAGCTAAAGGCCCATCCAAATCTGGCTCTTCACCAACTATTAATTTGATATCGTCACTCTTCATAATATTGAAACTGCAAAAAGACTCCTGTTTGCAAACATCCGCGTTTGTTATATCAACAATTCTATCGAGGAGGTCGTAAGCATCTTCCAAATGTAAATTATTTAACTTCTGTCTCATGTTATTTTTGTAGGTTTCTCTGAATGACTCTGTCTGGTTCCTCAGAACTGGACAGAAAACAGGATCTCTATGGGGAACGTCTGAATCAACAGTCGGTTTTGAATTTACGACGATGTCGCAATTTTTAAAGGCGCTGTTCGAAAATGCTGTAGCCGTCTCCATAGTTCTTTGCACATTGTTTGCGTAAACGTACACCGAGGAACGGTGCGGACATTTGCTGGGAAACAATTGATTATTCTGCAGCCAGAGTGCGAAATAGTCGCCCATTTTTTTTTCTAATATTCGTCCTCTCTCGGTCAAATGGCTAGCTGGTTCGTTCCAAACCGGCCAGTCCAAAGAGGACATCCTTTGCAAATTCGTTGTCAAGGGCGCCCGGACGTTGTGCCGGCTTAAAATAAAAACTTGTTCTAATTTCAAACTGTCCACCATCACTAATAAACTTGAAAAAAAAATAAACTTTAGCGCCATTTTGACAGCTAACTTTTTAATTTATCGAAACGCACGCAACAATATGAAAACACAGAGATAAAATACGAATTAATTGACTAATTAGGACAATAGCGTTACTTAATTAATTGAAACAATTCAAACAGATCTAAGCAGCGTCGGACTGCAAGCAAGACTGATTACGTCTCGCTTCATCCGATCTGCTGGTTTCGTAAACCAAGAACGATAAAGGAAACTGCAAATCACAAATCACACCGTATCGTAATAATTTGCATGAAATTGATTAAACTGTTTTACGGATATTCAACTATTTTATGATTCTGTATGAAAATAACAGCATCATTTATTTATTTTATAAAAAAGTCAGTTTTAGTAATTTCATTTAGGTCGTACATATTACTTCATAAAAATACCCAAATTGCTACGATTAAATTGACTGGTTTTTTTTAATAGTGTATTAGAATAAAATTGTAGGTGTTATTTTATTTTATTAAAGTTATGATTCAACTGTTTGGATACACGGATTAACAATAAATGGATGAAAAATAAAAAATGTATCTATTATGATTACCACAAATTTAACTTTACCATTATCAATACGAATTAAATCTATCTGTCTATCACGCTTTCAAAACTTAGATTAAATGAAAATTGATACACATATAGGCCGTTATGCATACAAAAAGTGTTGATTGGGGTTGAAAGGGAAGTTAAAAAGTCGTACGGAAGTACTTATCATCTTTTTTAAAGCTAAAATTTTGAAACGTGTAGATATTTTACGTCTATTTCCAGTTGCCACCACATGGATTGCCACCGGTGGCATATGGGAATGAAAAATCCCAATTGCCACCGTCGACGGGGAGTGATTCTCCCACTTTAACTTCGCTGTTAGGCTGTTGATTAGTAGGTATAAATAAATATATTATCATTCAAAGTCATAAAAAATGTACCCTTAGGCGAATATATTTTTCAGTCACTGTGTGGGTACCTACAATTTATGATAACAAAATAGGGGCTAAAGTTAGTATACAAATAATAATTCGTCATTTTATAAACTAAAACGTTGAAACTTTTTCATTAGCTTTTGATTACATCATAAACTAATGTCCTTTAAATTTGGGAAAAATTTGCCCTCCAGGGGGTAAAATAACAACAGGAAATAGGAGATGTGTGTTTGTATCGACATGGTAGGTAATTAGGTATGTAAGGTTTATGTGTGTGTTAATGAAGTTTGTGACAAAAGAAAATTTTATTCTAATATTTGTTTGAAAATTTTTTTTTTTTCATTTAATATAGGTACCTACTTACTACCCAAAGAAAACTACCCAAGCAAACGCAAAGTCGCGGGCACACCTAGTAGGAACTTAAAAATAGTGTCAAAAATGGAACTCCTTATAGTATAAGTCAACGACCCAGCATTTTAATCAAAAAAATTGGTGTTATTAAAATAACCTCATTCGCTATTTATAAGATTAGTGACCCCAGGGCTATCTGGCATGGTTGATTGGCAGCCACGCCCTTCGGTGACCTTAGCCATAATAGTGTCATCTTATCATTACTACCAGCGCATGAGCGATTAATCAGATAATTGAATCCTTACTAATAATATTATAAATCGGAAATTGAGTTTGTTTGTTTGTTCCGCTTTCATGGCGTAACTACTGAACCGATTGCAGACGTAAAGTTTGCAGACGTAAAGTTAGAAGTCCGGATTAAATAATAGAGTACTTTTTATTCCGAAAAATTCATATTCCCGACAGAAAACAAAAATAAAGTTTGCTTGATGGATGTATTGGAGATGAGGTATGCGATAGATGGCGCTGTGTGTTTTTAAAAAAATGGTAACGTTGTTTTTTTAAGACACGTAAGAAGTGGAATGATATCTCGCGCTTTAACCTGTAGCTCATACACATATTCGGTGCACTTGTCGACTCATTTACTTACTTGCTGTTGTATCTTTATTCACAGGTTTTCGCTTTTTTTTGGTTCCTACCATTTTACATTGAATTGTGTATGTTGTGCTTTATACCACAATATAAACGAATTCCAGGCGTGCGAAGCCGCGGGCGGAAAGCTAGTAAAGTATAAGACAACGCATGCTAGAATGTGTGCAATAAATTTTCTGTGGCTTTTATTGGTCCCCAGTTTCCCATGGTGCTATCACTGGGTGATATGAACCGGAGCTGTCCGACTGGTGAAATACCATACCTCCACCTTACAGAAGACGCAGAAGACGCAGCCAAATAACAATCACTTTGGCGTTGTGTTCCTGCGTGTGAGTAAGGTTTCCAGAGCTCCTGGGGGGTGCTAGATAATTATTTGAGTTCACCTTTTGTACTTTTATTGTCCAAATAGATTTACAAATCAATAAATATAATTAAAACTAATACATTTGAGATCTAAGAACTATGTTAAGATATGTAGCTGTGCCCGCGACTACGTTCGCGTGAACCACATACTTGCATAGTGGGTTTTACCCCTATCTCCCCTAATATTCGATATAAAAAGTAGTCCATACTTTATTCCAACTTTTGACTTATATTTGTGCCAAATTTCATATCTCTAGCTTAAAATTAACATTTTCCCATATAAACTTTCACTGGCGGTATTACCCACATCCTCCTTATTTTCAATACAAAAAGTAGCCTAAGCCCGTTTTAGAGGTTCAAAGTATACCTATACCAAATTTCATTAAAATCGGTTCAGTGGTTTAGGCGTGAAAGCCGGACAGACAAATAGACAGATTACTTTCGCATTTATAATCTTAGTGTGGATTAAGAATTATGTACGCCCAAAACTAGGGATTTTGTCCTTAAAAAAATAAAACCTGCTTGAATAATCTATGAGAGGTAGGGCAAAGCGATTTATCGCTTGAACTGGAGCAGCCCGACTGGTGAAATACCTTACATAAGACCGCAGCCAAATAATAATCACTTCGGTGTTGTTGTGTTCCTGCGTGTGAGTAAGGCTTACAGAGCTCTTGGGGGGTGCTATATTAGTAGCCGGGGTCAAGCCTTCAAGATTAGGACGACACGTCCAGTAACAGTTTTATTATGCTGTACTTGTCATCCTTAAGCTAGGACCTAATTACCACTTAACATCAGGTGGAATAAGGTCAATCTTGAAGTATAATAAAAAAAAGGAAATGTATAGTTTAGATTTTATTTGAACGAAATCAAGAACGTATCCTTCGGTGTAAATATTCCCTACCGGTTTATTGCACATCGCGAACAACGGCCACGTAATACATCGACACTTCACAAACGCGGCTGTAAAATTATTACTTACCGAACAATCGTTGTATGACGCCATTGTATTTTGAATAAATTATATTTCTTTTTTCTTGAATGCCATTAATAAGTCTTCTAGCGACATCCTTTGGCCAATGTGAAAGTAATTTTTTTGACCTCGGTGGCGCAGTGGCTGAGGTAGGCGGCCAAAGCGTTCGATTCTCGGTTAGGTCAATTTACAAAACGATCTTTTCTAAATTGACTTCGGTCTGGGTGTGCTGGGATGACGCCCCCAGTTAGTATCCGTCGGCTGGTGCTCATAGTACAAGAGGGAACCTTAGTTCGAGACCAGGTGATTGGTGCGGTTGTCTGGCGCATTTCTTTATTTATTTATTAAAGTAAAAAATGTGACTTAGTTCACTTACCTACTTGAAAACAAAATGTATCTTTTAGTTTATTCTGCTTCAAACTTTAATATTTCTCTTTTAAAGTAGGTTATTATAACTCTTTTGAATCGTCATTGAATACAATGCAAAGTGATTCTACTTCCGGGTCGGAACACTTATCTACCGAGAAGACACCGGTAAGAAACTCAGCAGAATAGTTACAGTAGCAGTACTTATCTAACTTATTGCTAAGCTCACTTTGGACCAACTCATATAGTTTTGTTTTGATGAGTGATGAAACAATTAAGTACTTAAATAAGTGTTTACTTTTCGAGAGGAAAGCTGGAGCAGACCAGCCCCCTGGCGCCTGTACACAAGCATGACGTATGTGCTTCACTCAGCCATATTGAAGGAAATGTAACGACCCGCCACATAGTGCCACCACCCCAGTGACATTTTAGTGAGCATGACTGGTAACTAGCTAACAAATTGAAATGGAATGGAAACTTTATTAATGGAAACTTTTACAATAGCATTTATGAATCGTCAGATTAAGTATGTTAAACTACCGCCGTGTTCGGAATGTTCATGCTATCGAGAAGAACTGGCAAGAAACTTGAGTAGTAAGTTAGTAACCTACTCTTTTCATAACTCATACATATGAAATCATGCAAAAATACAAAAATGCATTTAGGTACAATTACATTTAAATATATTCAGTAGTTTGGTGTGAAAGAAGTACAGTCACGTGCATAAATATGTATGCAAACTCATTCTAAATCGAACCTTATAGTAACGTAATAATAAGAGCTCAAGTGTTTACATTTCATTGCTCGTGAATGTCGGCTCGTGTTTTTTGAGCCACCTGCTCTCCGCGGCCCAGCTCGGGATCCGTCTTGGCTTCACCCTGTGCGGTATTGGAGGCTGGGTGACAATGCCAGCCTCAACGTCCCGGACCACAGGGTTATTGAGCCCCCCATCGCAACAAGATGCAGAACCCAGCGGGGGGAAGTGGTAATCAGGCAACATTCCGGCTTACAGCTGATTTATTTTTGTCCCGTATTTAAATTATCATAATATTGTTTACTAATTAAATTTAAGGCCCAATACCCGTTACTAAACATAATTAAGTGTTAATTACAAACAATTACGTGTTTTCTATTGTGATAGTTAAGTGTAAGTGATAATAAACGTAAGTAAAAATTGTCGTGATAACAGTGTCTGACAGTTATACCGGCGATTTGAAAATTGTGAATCATTGTCATTTCTATGTTATTATTTTGTATGGTTTAACAATAATCAAACGTTATTTACGCATGTACATTGTGAATCCTACTCGAAATAGATGCGCGAAGAGGTTTTACACTAAATTATAACCTCCAAATTGGTCATTAGGCGCTTTGGAAATCTTTGTTTATAAAAAAAAATAATATTCATATTTATTAAGATGCAAACTCGCAGTGCCCTAGCTCGCCAGCTCGACTTGGCTTTGAAGGAACTGAGGGCGTCCAAAGAGTCAATTGAACAATTACATTTGGAAAGAGATAACAATGAGAAGGAAATGTTGGAGGTCATTAATAGGAGTACTTTGTTAAAAAAAGAAATGGCTGAGTTGCACACACAATATATATTAGTTATCGACGAGCGGGACCGACTACAAGGCATAGTGGACGGCTTTGGCGAGTGCAGCGAGGACTACGTGCGGGGCCTCAGACGCATCACCATACTGGAGCATGAGCTGCAAGAGGCCCACCACACTATAACGCACATGGAGTCCGAGAAGACAGAAGCCCTAGTCAACCAAAATAAAAGCCTCTTTGACGAATTAATTGGTAGTGCACACAGCCATGTTTCTGCTGCAATTGATACAGCTGATGAAATTATTGATTTGACAAATGATGTTACAGTATATTCCAACTCTTCACCAGGTATTGTTAAATGCAGCAAAAACAAGTTTAGAAAATATGTCAGAATTAATAAATATATTAAAAATACCCGTAAATTAATAAAGAAACAAAAATGTATGTATACAAAAGTTAAATATATTAAAGAAAGAAGAAAATTATGTGATGAATTAGACCTATACTCTTTAACATTGCAGAGTAATATGAAAGATCATGAAAATTATGTAAATTTATTAGAATCTGAAATATATAATCTTAAAGAGCAGTTACAAAATATTTCACATAGATTTAATTGTGAAAAAAAAGAGTATGGTGAACACATTTTGGCTTTGCAGGACCTCTTAGGCAACTTAAATAACTCGGTCACAGTGCAAGAAAGCTGCCAGATGAGTTCTCAGCTATACTGTGAGTCACCAACCCTTACAAAAAAATTATCCCCATGTAAATTGACCGCCAACAATCCTAACACCAAAACCAGTTTGAACAATATTGTAATGTTTAGTGATGAGTTTGGTAAAAATATGGGCCACTTTCTTAGTACCTACATGGGACTACCAGTAATCAATCACTGTATGCCGGGTGCTAATTATTCTAAAATAATACAAAACATTGTAAACTATAAATTTAACCCCAACACCACTATTATATTAATGACTTGTAATAGGGACAGTGTAAACAAAAAAAAACTGATTGAGTTCTGTGACATATTGTGTTTACTAAAAAATGTAAACAAAATAGTTTTGTTTACACTACCATACTGTGAAGGATTGCCACAATCTGAAAATAATTTTAGATTCAAATTAAATTTGACATTAGACACTGTGACATTTTCTAATAATAAAATACATGTGGTGGACATTAATAATTTACTTCGAATTTATAATATTAAATTGACTAAAGATAAATTTTATCTTTCAAATTATATTAAACGACAGGTAGCTATTTCGCTATGTTATTTCTTTATGTGTTCAGCCAATAATTTGGCTAATAAAACTGCTTCTTTTGAGCAGCATTTTACAACTGACATATCAAATATTAAAAATCTGACATTGGATAATTTAAATTAATTAATGAGACAATAGAGGAGAACTCTTGCAATAAAGTAAAATTAAAAAGTAAGCCCTCTTGTTTTTTAAATTTAGTACATCAAAATATACAGGGCTATTCTGGAAAGGAATTAGAAATTGGTTTATTTTTAGATGACAAAAATATACATATATTATGTTTAACTGAACATTGGCTGAGACAATGTGAATGTTTAATTAGTATCGATAATTTTAAAGTTATTAGTTCGTTCATGAGGAAGTCATCTATTCGTGGTTGGTCACTAATATTAATGCATAATAAGTATAGGTCTAAAGAACGTAAAGACATAGTAGCACTTTCAATTGAGCGAACTATAGAACTATCGTGTGCAGAAATGGAACATTATATTATTATATGTGTATATAGGCCCCCTCAATCGAATTTTGATTTATTTGAATCCACTATGGAGGAAGTGCTAAAAAAAACTTGTAAATCAAGTAAAGAGGTAGTTGTGTGTGGAGATTTTAATGTCAATATTCTAGATAAATCTCAAACATCTGTAAGGTTCTTAAATTTATTTAAATCCTTTAATTTAGTTAATCTCTTTTCAGAACCTACAAGAATTTCTCCAACTTCAGCTACCTGTCTTGATAATATTTTCTTAAAAAATAGTTCAATAAATAAGTCAATCATAAACTGTTTACAATCAGATCATTTTGGACAAATAGCAACACTTGAGCATCATCATGTTTCCGACTTGGTTGAAATTGTTTGTAGACCTATTACAGAATACCGAAAAGACATATATAAAAGTAAAATTTGTGAAAAAAATTTCAAACTACATTTTCATGATGAAAATGTTGATAGTCTGTTTGGGAATTTATTTGATCTGTTCGATGGTGAATTTAATAATGTTTTCAAAAAAAAGAAAGTTAAAATAGATAAAAGTAAAACTAAATTTAGTGACTGGGCTACGCCTGGAATTTACAAGAGTAGGAACAGGTTATATGAACTATACAGTATCAAAGCCTACTCAAAGGACCATAAAACCATTGAATATGTAAAACGGTATTCTAAATTATTCAGAAAAGTATGCTACATTGCTAAATCAATTTTTTTACGCAATAAAATCATTGGCTCTAATAATAAAATTAAAGCCACTTGGAATATAATTAACAAAGAGGCATGTAAATTAAAACCTCATGATCGTAGCTTTTCCCTCAAGATAAATATTTAAATACCGATAAAGACGTAGCGGATGCTTTTCAAGATTTCTTCACGGATATACCTATTTCTACAACGCGTCTTTTAAAATCCAACCCAGATCATGCCAAATGTATTTTATCATCTAGTGTAAATTTGTATGATAGTAAATTTAGTTTTGATTATATTACTCCAGACACCATAACCAAAACATTCAAACAACTGAATATTAAGAAAACAGAAGATTTATGGGGTATCTCAACTGACGTAATTAAATCCATCATACATAATATTGCACCTCACCTAGCTTTGATTTTTAATAAATGTATAGATGAAGGTCAGTTTCCGAACTTAATGAAATGGAGTAAAATCATACCACTTTTCAAAGCAGGAATCAAAAGTGACCCATCCAATTTTAGACCTATTTCAATATTACCTGCATTAAGTAAAGTCTTTGAAAAAATTATATTTAATCAACTGCTTGAACACTTTAACAACAACAACATTTTACATAAAAATCAGTTTGGTTTTACTAAAAATAAATGCACCACTGATGCAGGAATTACATTAATGGCACACATTCTTGATGCTTGGGAAAATAAAAAGGACGCATTAGGTATATTTTGTGATTTATCTAAAGCATTCGATTGCGTTGACCATAAAATACTATTACTTAAGTTGGAGCATTATGGTGTTGCATGTGATGCATTAAATCTGATAGAGTCATACCTTACTGGGCGAATACAAAAAGTAAATATTAATGGAACTAACTCTTCCGGCGCACCACTACTTATGGGAGTGCCCCAGGGATCTATATTGGGTCCATTGTTGTTTTTGATTTATATAAATGATCTACCATATTTTGTCGAAGGCATGTGTGAGATTGTATTATTCGCCGATGATACTTCGTTAATATTTAAAATTGACCGTGGATGTAACAATTTTGACGAGGTGAATAATGCTCTTTCCCAAGTTGTTCGCTGGTTTTCAATCAATAATTTATTGCTCAATTCCAAAAAAACAAAATGTATCAAATTTACAATGCCTAACGTCAAACAAATAAATACATGTATTTGTATGAACAATGAAGTAATCGAGATAGTAAATTCAACAAAATTCCTAGGAATTACTTTAGATTCCAAACTGCAATGGAATCCTCATATCGTTGCCCTGGCAGGAAGACTTAGTTCGGCTGCATATGCTGTAAGGAAAATAAGAAACCTAACTGATGTAGATACGGCAAGATTAGTTTATTTTAGTTATTTCCATAGTGTTATGTCATATGGTCTATTGTTATGGGGCTCTGCAGCAGATATCCAGACAATTTTTGTACTGCAAAAAAGAGCCATACGCTTTATTTACGACCTTAGACCACGTGACTCACTGAGGGAATTTTTTAAAGAAATTAATATTTTAACAATAGCGTCTCAGTACATTTTCGACTGTATTTTGTATGTACGAAAAAACTATACGCTTCTTCCTAAAAAATCAGATACCCATAGATTTAATACAAGAAATAAACAAAAGCTTGCCGTCCCAAAACTCAGACTTCATAAAAGAAGTAATTCCTTCATGGGGATAAGTATAAAAATATTTAATAAGTTACCACAAAGCATTATTGACTTGCCCATGCATAGATTTAAGACTCAAATTAAAACATGGCTTATCAAAAAGGCTTATTACACTGTACAAGATTTTTTTAATGATAAAAATATGTGGAATTGTTAAAATGTCCATTTGCACCTAGATAATTTATATTATTAATTCAAATATTTTAATGTCCAATTGTGATGGTTGTCATTTATTTTAAAAGAGGATATCTGTTGAGTTTGTTGCGGCGCTTCTTCTCAACAGAACCAACGTCGAGGCGCTGGTAGGAAAAAATAATTGACGTGCAAAAGAATTTATTGTAAATCCACTTGCAGAAATAAATCATTTCATTTCATTTCATTTCATTTCATTTCATTTCATTTCAGGTCCTAGCTTTGGTGAGGGAAGGTCGAGGTATTCTTCTTAGTAAAATTACGTAGAAGGTGTAGAAGATAGATAGATAGATAGTATGAGTCGTATGAGGACAGCTTCTGACCAATAGAATGACTGTATCCTTCTGATTGGCAGATGGTAAAATTGTTAAGAAAAAGTTTTGGCGCGCGCGCGCCCGCGTCCAACGAAACTGCCTCACCAGAGGGCGCTGACGCGGTGCGCGCGGGCAGTTAGCAAACTGTCGCTTGCTTTTTTTCGTCTCTGATTGGCCGATGCTAAAAGGGCGCGCGCCCGCACTTGTCGAAGTAGTCTTGGCGCGCGCGCGCGCGTTCTGGGAAATGTGCCTCTACAGGGGGTCGCTTGCACAGTGCGCGCGGGCGGTTAGCAACACATGTGCAAGATCGAGTGACCGCTAGAGACGCTCGTCCATTTTGACCAAGAGCAGCGGCGTACGCGGACGTCCGGTGAACTTCGTGGTCGACGTTGCGCGGGGCGTTGCGATTGCGGCACTTCGCGTTGCGTCGGTCGTGATATTCAGCGGCAGCGTGTGGTGGTGATTCCTGGTGAAGCACACGACGGTCTTGCTGATTTATACACAGTTCTTTTCAGAACTATCATCATGAGAATTGTTTCTTAATGCAGACACAATCAAGAAAGATGATTGCAACATACCATTCTCAAGATATGAAATTAAACGCAGAGTATTTGCCTTTTTAGTGAGTTTATTTCAAGTTGTTTTTATGTACCTATCTACTGTTTCATGTCACTAAATAAACTATTCTTTCTTTCTTTCAAACATAATGATTAAATCATTGAAATAAAACGTTGGCCAATATCACTTATGTAGATACATTGCTTCTGTGTTATAGAAATCAGAAACACCGACAGTACCACAACACCCAGTCCCGAAACAACATAAATAAACTCGTTTTCCATATTGATCTGCCCGGGAATCTAACCCGGGACCTCAAAGACGGCGTAACTCTCGCCTAAGGAGGTCGTAAAAGCCTATAAAGCTATAACTAAAGGTTTTCTATTGTGTTAATAAAACAAGTATGTAGTTTTTTGTAGCAATTATTTTATTTCATACATGATATGAGTGGTTATATGTATTATTCAATATATTATACAATTATCATTGAACAATAACATAGACACAATGGAAATATATCACATTTTAAGGAAAAAAAACTATAAAATAATCAACAAATCGTTTTTCAACTTTATTTAATTAAGTTATTTAGTATTAATATTCAAAGTAAATTAATAATCAACAATCTACATACATTTTGTATATTATACTACCTTATGCCTCCTACCATATTATTTCGCATGTTATTCAACGGTAAAATGGATCCTACTTGTTAACATAATATATTCTATTTCTTATACTAAATTTTATAGAATGTCATCCTAATTGATACGGTATTTTTTAAGAGAAAGAGGAACAAACATCAAAACATTTATACAAACATTTGCGTTTACAATACTAGTAGTTTACAGCGACTTCGCCCGCTTTATTTCGAGATATAAAACTAATACATTGAAAATTTTTAAAACCACCGACACAAGTGTGAAAAAAGCCCTTGTATTTAATACTTATATTGAGGGATTTGTAACAAAAATACATTTAGGGAATGTGTCATTTTCTGGCGGTGGCCATTTTGGATTTGAAATTTGTCATTATAAATATATTCTGCTAGTCAAGCCCTTTTATATGATACCCATATTGTGGGAGTTGTGTTAACACATGCAATCCATAATATTGTGACGGCGGCCATCTTGGATCGGTATTTATCAAACATAGCTAAGAACACTCCCGAATTTCATCGTTTAAAGCAGGGTTTCTCAAACTTCTGGCACCACGTACCCCTGTTAAAATTTCCAGGTGACAGCGTACCCCTAACTCATTAATTGCCTCCCCCCCCCCCCCCCCCCAAGGAAATAATAAAATTGACTATTGAAGAAAATAAGGTTTTTATTTGAAATAAAAGGTAAGAAACATAGTGCCAAAAGAAATGTATTTTTAATATTAATGTGATGGATGTGCTTGTTTCTTGTTGCAAAGGGATTCAATTGTAGGTGTAATTTTGGTCAATTTTAACCTTAATTCTGACTCGGCATCAAGTCGATTTCTGTACTTAGTTTTTATCATGACCAGGTGTGAAAATCCACTCTCACATAAGTATGTTGTAGCAAAGGGTAAAAGGAAATTCACCGCTTTGCGTGAGAGTTCGCAATACTCTGACTGTCTAGCTGCCCAAAAATCTATCAAAGGCAACGTTTTGAAATCAGCTTGAAGAGTTTCATCCGCGGACATTTCTATTAATGACTCCTGTTGCTTGATAGTCAAACTAGATATTATGCTCTCGTTCGTAACCGCAAACGGGTTACGAATCCAGCCATCTTGAGCATTATCAATATCCGGAAAATACCTTTTCAGTTCGTCGGAGAGCTGAGAAAGATGCAGAACGATTTCAGCCTTCGTTTCGGAATCCACGGATAAGGCGTTCGTTGTGATAAATTCATGCAAAAGAGGAAAACATTCAAAGATATTTGATCTCAAGCAGGTTTTCCAAAATTCTATTTTTTTTATAAGTGCGTTTATTTTGTCGTGCACAGTGAATACAGTGCACGTGGATCCTTGCATAGAAGCATTCGTCTCATTGAGACAAGAAAAAATGTCAGCTAAATAAGTTACTCTTTCAAGCCATGTTTCATCTTCAAATCGGAATTTAAGGTTGAAGTCACTGTCTTTCAAAAATATATAGATTTCGTGACGAAGTTCAACAAACCGAGCTAATATCTTGCCTTTTGATAACCAGCGAACTTCACAGTGTAGCAATAGTGAAACATGTTCACTACCCATGTCTCGGCATAATAATGCGAAAAGTCTTGAATTTAGCGGTCGCGCTTTTATGTAATTGATTATTTTGACGACCTCTGAAAGCGCTGTTTTTAAATCATCAGGTATTTTCTTGCTCGCCAATGCTTCTCTGTGCAACGCACAATGCACACTTTTGACTTCAGGAGCGAGATTTTTAATCCTGGATATTAGTCCAGATATCCTTCCTGTCATGGCCTTTGCACCGTCAGTGGATATGCCAACGCACTTTGTCCAATCAATGCCATGTTTTTCAATAAAATCATGAATAGTGTTAAAAATATCTTCTCCTTTCGTAGTAGACTCCAAGGTCTTACAAAATAAAAAATCTTCTTCACATTTATTTTTATACACATATCTAATAAACCCAAGTAAATTCGGTAATCCACTAATATCTGTTGATTCATCAACTTGAATCGCGTAATAATTATTTTGTAATCGTTGCGCGAGTTGATGTTCAACATCATGTGCCATTTCATGAATGCGACGTGCAACTGTATCATTTGAAAGTGGTATTTTATCCAACAATTTCGAAAATTTATCTCCCAATACACAACTGACCATATCTTTAGCTGCTGGTAAAATCAACTCTTCAGCAATATTGTATGGCTTGCCAGTCTTTGCAATTTTATATGCCACAAGGAAAGACGCACGTAAATATTCAGAGTTAGTAGCCAAAACGGTTTTCATAGTCTTTTTCGAAGAATCCAACTCTTTCTTTTTTCGAACAAAAAAATCTATAGGTTTGTCTACATACTGCGGATGTTTTGTTTCCAAATGTCTTCGCAGCAATGATGGCTTCATCACGCTATTTGCGAGAACTTCTGAACATATTACACACTGTGGCTCTGGGTACTGAGATTCTTCTTTGCACGTAAATCCAATTTTCAGATAATCTTCGTCATATTTCCTTTTTTTTGTCGATGATGTTGTGTTTTCTTGTTCTCTCGATGTCGCAGGATTTTCGTTTAAAACTGAACTTTCAGCAGAAGTAGACGCAGTTGGAGTAAATGTACTTTGTGCAGGTTGCGAACTGGATGTATTACTTGGACATTTTCTGCGTAATGACCCAGTTTTTAACCACTCATTCATTTTGAAAACTAGCTAACCGCGTGAATGTATTGAAAGTACTTTGTTTTTATTTTACTGTCAACGAAAAAAGCGCATATGCTCACACATTAAAGTAAAACAAATGAATCAAAAACGGAGTACAGTGTAAGTACTCGTAAACGGCGGGGGAGGGCGGCGTGGCGCGCGAGTCGCGCGAGAGCGAGCGAGCTACGAATTCAGCAGTGTTGCCAATTTAGCGACTTTGTCGCTAGATCTAGCGACATTTCGTTTACCACAGCGGCTTAAATTATTCGTCTAGCGAGAAAAAAAATCTAGCGACTAATCTAACGACTTTTGGACTGTAAATAAATACTTATTTTAGTCTTAAATTATCTTCATAAAATAAGGCAATATCTTAGTCCAGAAATTTATATTATCAGTATTCTACGTGTATGATATTATTTAAATTCGGAACTCGTTCTGAAATCAGATGTCATTCTGACAACTCTTATCTTTTATTATTTAAATAATTTCTGAACGCTACCATAGTACGGATGGACATTCTTTCCGAAAAAGATCCATATCTTAATCGATTCGAACAGCGACCTGATGAATCAATGCCCAAAAAAATCGAGGTTTAAATCCCTATTATTTAGCGACTTCTAGCGACTTTTGATCTTTGTCCATAGCTAGCGACATCTAGCGACTTTTCAAGCGTACTTTAACGACTTTTTGACACATCGAGTTGGCAACACTGGAATTCAGTCAGTCGCGCGCGCGCCGCTATGCATGTCGGTCATGCGCGCCTTCCAGTTATAGAGCCGCCATTACGTAAATGTTGTCGCGTACCCCTTGCCCTCGAATGGCGTACCCCTAGGGGTACGTGTACCCCTGTTTGAGAAACCCTGGTTTAAAGAAAAAATCAAAATCGGTTCATTTGTTCGGGAGCTGCGATTACATAGACAGATACACACACACAGACACGTTAAACTTATAACGCCCCGTCGTTGCGTCGGGGTTTAAAAACGTACCTTATATGCATGTTTAATAACAAATTTTAAACGTGCACGCACGTGCATTAAATCTGATAGGAGACACGCTCGCCAATGACTACGGTATTGACCTATTTGCTGACCACTTTAGATTACTGACAAGGAAAGCCTTTCAATATGTTGACAATAACTTTAAAACGTGAACTTATCTGTTTTCCCTTGCATCTGACATTCTAATTATCATTGATTATTTTAATTACTATTCATTGACATTGTTACTATTTTTAAATTGTGTATTGTAATTATTCTTATCTGATTTTTTTATATATTTTTTTTATTACTATTGACATTGCTTAATCTTATTTGACGCACGTAATTTAGTATTAAGTTTTTGACATGTCCAATAAACATACTGGCGCCTTGGGACACTGTAAGCTAGTATGTATGTATAATTGAATAAATAAATAAATAAATAAACAAAATCTACCAGTAGTTTCTCTGTGAAAAAGTAATAAAACATAGGTGCACCTAGACATTAATACATTCTTACAAAATTTCGCGTCCATTAGTAAGTATATTAAATTTAAATATCTTTTAATACTATGGAATAAACATCACATAACAACATAGGTACATCTTAGCACTCGGCAGTCGGCCATTACTAAAAACGAAATATCAAAAACAATCCCTACTAATATTATAAATGCGAAAGTAACTCTGTCTGTCTGTCTATCTGTCTGTCTTTCTGTCTGTCTGTCTGTTACGCTTTCCTGCTTAAGCCTCTCAACCGATTTTGATGAAATTTGGTATAGGTATACATTGAATCTCAAGAACGGACATAGGCTACTTTTTATTAGAAAATAAGGGGGGATGGGGGTAATACCACCTTTGAAAGTTTATATGGAAAAATATTTATTTTTGAAGTTAGAGATATGAAATTTGATACAAATATAGCTCGAAACTTGGATTAAAACATAGACTACTTTTTGTTTCGAATATTAGGGGAGAAAGGGGTAAAACCGACCATGAAAGGATGTAGTTCACGCGAGCGAAGTCGCGGGCACAGCTAGTTACAAATATTTTAAAGAAACAGAAAAATTTCATCGCCTGATGCAAAAAAACTATTTACCTAAAGTTTGTAAACTTTGTGCCGCGTAAAGCACTTTAAAAAATGTACACATGAATATAGGGAAAACAAAAAAAAAATTCATCAAATTCCATTCACGTGATGATTTATTCGTATTTCATCTCCCCTTGTGGTGTAAGGTACCTTCACGCATCGCGCGTGCTGCTCTTCCAAATGAGTTAACCGCAAGTTATCGTAGGCGATGAATTTTTTCTGCTGTTAGCCTCCAGTAATTGTCCTCTGCCGAAAATGTTTAGAACTAGATACTTATGATGTCGTCTGTGGTACATTCACCTGGAAACCTGGACCATTTTTCTCGTGTTTGGTAAGAATTGGCAAATAGAGAATACTGGAAGTGTATGGGAGAGGCCTTTGCCCAGCAGTGGGACAGTTTATTATATAGGCCAGGGAGCGTCCAAGTATTACGTAATGCAATTTTTGGAGATTGTTGAACCCCGGAAACCTTTGGGCGTTTAATTGGCTACTTGACAGTGTTAACAATAAAATATGAAAAGTGTTAGATATGTTAGCTTATTAGTTAAGTAATAATTTTACATTTTTACTTTTTAATTCAAAGCATAGTTAGTATTTTATTTTTGCAAAATAAATTTTAGTTTTTTTTATCTGTGGAACAAAAGAACCAAAACGGAAACCACCATTGCAATTCGGAAATGACAGCTGTCGGCGAAAATTATTTATTTTAATGTGGCGAAACAATGATTATTTTACCGATTTAATTAAATTATTGTGTCTCTAATCGTATAAAGAATTTATTGAAACATTTTTCGTTTATCTTAATTAAGTCGTTCCTATGCGTATCGGTTCGTTGTTTACGACGTTGACGTCATAATTGCAACAGTGACGCGACTAGGCGTTTTCGCGCACTTTTTAAATGTGTTACACAAAATCTTATTTTTCTCTGGTTATTTAGATTATTTCCAGATAAATCGAATTGCTTGGGATATAAAATGAACGGGCACACATTTTGCAATACTTTTTCAAAAACTGTCAAGTAGCCAATTTCTTCATTTTTTATTGTAATGCATCGGAACATTTTACAAATCACCCCCTATAGATAGACATATAAAGGATACATATGGATCCTATATGAATGGATAGATATAGGCTGATGTTGGCCTCACACCAACCGCAATGTGTCATTGGATTGTTGTAAAACACTACACTATCATAGTATGTTAATAGATAAAATTAATATCTATCTATTTATACGTAGATAGATATATAAGAGATAGATATGGATATATAGCCTATTTGTATAGATATACACCGTTATTTTTTATTTACCATAAAAAATTTAATCACGTATGTAGACAAAGGTCTTAATTGTAAAAGTGCAAACCGATTTTTTTTTCGATTAAAAATGACAGAGTTATTACGCTTTGTTTTTTACTGAAATTGACAAAAAATGTGTGGACATCCGTCTTTTTACTCAATGAAACTATTGGCACGCAACATGTCAATGAAATACGCACATCTTGTTTCACTATCGTAGGTTACTTCTTACTACCTTTCTCAAAGAAAAACAAATTAACATGGAATCGGAATAAGGTTGAGAGTGCACTGACAACGCCCACTCAGCTGAGTTCCCCAAAAGGGCGCTTCCGCGCGTAAGCGTAATAATAATCAAATTAGTCAAAACACTTTCATTTTGTAATCTAACTATCCCTTAATACTTTTTCTTGCTTAGGAAAAACACGTTACGTTTTGCAACACGTTACGTTACGTTTTAGTTATTAGGTATCTACTTATTTGTCGAAAATATCACGTTTTCAAAACTAGGTAGCTCCTAACCTACAATTTAAACGAATCTTGGCGTATTTAAAGAGCTATTAATTGTGTGCATTACTTTTGTATTGTCCTAAAATCTACACAACATCTACCCACACGGATTTTAATAATTGTTTAAAATGTTTACCTTCATTATCAATGCACAGGCGCGCCCTTTTATGTCAGTTTCCTTTTACAGAAATAAGGACATTTTGTTGTTGTCGCACTTGGTTAAAAGCGTCTAAAATTCACTGCTTTAACACTTCAACTGTGTTTGGTTCACTAACATAAACACTTCACTTAATCTCAATAAAAAAATTGACTCCAATCCGCGTAAACAGGCATTCATTTGAAAACGATACATTGGCGTTAGGATTGTTTAACAATCAATTACACAAAGCAATCCTTGGCGCTCGGTCCACGGACGTCAGCTGTTGTACTTTTTGGTAATAGTATGGATGCAAGCCGTCCGAATGAATTATTTTCCAGGCGGAGTACTGAGCATATGCCAAACTGACGAGCGGCATCATTAGTGCTTCCTCGCGGGTCTTCTTCGAAGTACGCAACCACGTCGTCGTACAAGTGTTGTGAGAGCGCCGGTCTTCCTCGTCCTTGAGCATGTCTGCTCACGTAAAACGAACCGTGTGGCCTGGGCCACAAGAAATAATTCTCAGTCGAGTGATTAATTTCGCGCGCGCGTGTCATGTGACGTTAAGTAGGTCACGGTCAACGGTCAAGACGAAACTAGTAGGGATATTCCGATACTAATAAATACGAGTAAGTACTCGATACTTTTGATTCGATACCAAGTATTTATTGTATCGAATCAATTTTGCGATACATAATCGGTATCGAAACAAAAATACTTGGTATCGAATCGAATCAGCAAAACAACCGAAAACAATAAAAAAAACCGAGAACGCATCATACAGAACTGAGAGAGCAAAAACAGTCAGCTTTAATTGGTTACCGAGTTACCGGTATTCGTCGCGTGGCGGCGTGAGTGACGCGTTGTCTCGCGCTGGGCCAACCGAATTCGTCCGACTTCAGCCGAGCCCGAGCCGAAAGCGAGAGAAGGAGACACCCGCACCCGCCCGCAAATCATCTCGCCATTCCGCCATTGTGAAAGTGTTAAGTGATTGTTTACAAGTAATTTTATTAATTGTAATCATCAAATTCATCGGTTTATTCCAATGTTATCATGGCACCACCAAAATCTATAATATGGACACATTTTACCAAAACAAACGAAACAATTGCAAAATGTAAACAGTGTTTTAAGTCTGTGAAGTATTGTGGGAATACGTCGAATTTATTGAAGCATTCTAAAACTCATGGAATTTCTGTGGACAAAGGCAAATTACAGAAAAAAGAAAATGAAAAGTCCAACGAAAGGTAAGATCCTAAACATTTATTTTTTGTTTGCGATTGCTTTCTTAAACTGTTAAATAAAAAATCCTACCTACTCCTACCTATTTTATTTGTATAAAAAATAGTTTTGCAGCAGTGGTACTGTGACTGTCTTGTGTATATATTAATAATATATGAATAATAATTGATGACCGATGATGAGAAATTTCCTATGTATAAATACGATTTAAACAATTTAAGGTTATGTGTTTGTTTTTGTTAGTGTAATAGTGTTGTTAAGTGGCTGTAGTGTTGGGGTTAGTTTAATCGATACTTTGAAGATTATCGATCTATCAAGTGTTAATTTTTGTTATTATGTTTCAGTTCAAAAAATACAATAATGTTGGCCAGCTCAAAGCATTTAATGAAAGATGATCAACCCCAAGCATCAACATCGAAAATTTCAGAAGATCGTGATAATTGTTCTAGTGTAACCACATTAACAAGTATGGACTCGGAGACTGCAAGGGAGCTGTTTCTGAGCAATTCAATAAAGAATGCGTTCGAACGAATTTCATCTAATAAAGGTAAATAAATAGATATTAAATTTAATATTAGCAAAATAATATTAATACATACATATAGTATTAGTGTTAATGAAAAAAATATAAATATTTAATTTAATATTGCATGTATTAAAATTGAGTAAATTTATTTTTAGCTGGTGGAACGAAGTATATAACAGAATTGTTCAAGCATTGATATTTTTTATCTGTCAGGATATGCGTCCATTTAATATAGTTGAAGGTGAAGGCTTTTTACGACTTGTAAAAGAACTGGAGCCTACTTTTAAAGTTCCTGGCGCAAAGTATTTAAAGAAAATGACTTCCGAAAAGTACGAAGCTTGTGTAACTATTTGTAAGTCCAAATTATCCAAGATAGACAATTACTGTCTAACGCTAGACATATGGACAGAGACAATGAATGAAGTAGGATTCATGGGCGTCACCATACATTTTGTAGAAAATGGTCAAATGTGTATGTATTATCTTGCAACTCGTGCATTAAGTGAGCGACATACAGCTGAATACATATCGGAAAAACTGCTGGATATTTTGAAAAAATGGAATATTCCACTTACCAAAATTCGTGCTGCTGTATCAGATAATGCCAGTTCAATGTTGGCGGCCATACGAATGTCTTTAGGCGAAAAAAAACATATACCGTGTTTTGCCCATACTATTAACCTTGTAGTTGAAGAGGCACTAAAGTTGCCCAGTGTTAAATCAGCTGTTATAAAAGTACGAGATATTGTTAATTGGATAAAAAATAGTGTTGTGCAGTCGGATAAGCTACGAAAAATCCAAATGCGTAATAATGTTTCGGAAGGATCAGTTTTAAAACTTATTGCAGATGTAAGAACTAGGTGGAACTCAACTTTTTTTATGTTAGAGCGATTTCTAAAGTTAAGAATAGTAATATCAGAAATTGTAATTGAGAGTGTAGTGGCTCCAAATTTGCCAAGTGCAGTGGAAATGGAAACCTTGAATGAGCTTACAACTGTATTAAAGCCTTTTGAATATGTAACAAGAGAATCATCGGGCCAAAAGTATGTAACAATCTCCAAAATTATACCAATGCTTAATTGCTTAACTACAGAACTGAATAGTATCACTCCAAACTCCGCTATCGTTAAAGAATGTAAGGATGTTTTATTGAGAGAGCTGAAAAGGAGGTATGGGATGATTGCATTAAACGATCATGCAGCCATTGCAACGATTCTAGACCCAAGGTTTAAAAATCTGCATTTCCAAGACCCCTCTGCATGCGGAAGAGCTATTCAAAAACTTAGAACCATGGTTGTTGGACAACTAAGTAGCCCAAGTGAGTCAGAAGATGATGTCTCATTTACTGCACCACCTGAATACGATTTTTGGAAACATCATAAAGAGTTAGCACATGGGCACAAGAAGAAAAAAAAATCTCATCAGGGAGATGAAGTTTCTCTTTATTTATCAAACCCAGTAGTTTCTCTTAAAAGCAACCCATTTGCAGAATGGGATGACATGAAGTTGGTGTTTCCTTGTCTGTACAAGTATGCACAGCAATATTTAATTGTTGTTGCAACATCAGTTCCTAGCGAGTGCCTTTTTTCCAAAGCCGGTGCAACAATGACACAAACAAGGAACAGATTGTCTTCAAAATACCTTGAACAGTTACTGTTTTTGGGCAATCTTAATGCTGAAGAGTTTTTTGTTTAAATTAATAATAAGCCTAATAAACATTTATAATAAATAAATAGTTTTTTTCTTTTCAATTTTGTTTAAAATATTGTCCTTCAACGTTCATTGATAGCACCCTCAAAATAATAAAACAAAATAAAAGTTCCAAAAAGTATCGATATCAGTAAGTATCGATACTTTAGGAGTACTTATTTAAGTAGTATCGAAAAAAGATTTGAGTATTATCGAAATGAGTAGGTATCGATACTTAGGTGGTATCGGAACATCCCTAGAAACTAGTAGGTTGCGCGGGCGCAGGTGTTGAGGGGTTGCGCCCCCGCCCGCTGCGTCTCCCCCGCCACACACCCGCGTTATGAGTGTGTGTGCGTAAACAGGGAAACGATGCGATTATTCAATGAAAACGTAGTATTGATGCGCGCTAGTCGTAGTAAAATGATATATTGCCTGCTATTTACTTGTTTTAAAGAGATAAATTACTAGGTCCGTTTTTTTATTTATAAATACATAAATGTAATAAGTAACTGATACTAATACTGTGGTTAAAATTTTTCTGGTAATTAAAAAATATTCCTGTATATAGGCTGTAATTGACCTCACACCACAATGTGTCATTGATTGTTATAAAACACTAAACTAATAATGTAGATAGATATAATTCACATCTACCTATTTATCTACATAGATAGATATAGGTCGTTGACCTCACACCAACCACTGTGTCACTGAACTGTCGCTACACACTGCACTAATCCCAGTTCACTCCGGGGCGCTGGGGCGAGGCCTCCTGGAGCCCGAGGCGCCGTCACAGCGCGGGAGGCGCCCCCTGGCGAGGAACGCCTCCAAGGCGCCCAGCTAGGTGGTCGCGCGGTCCAGCTGCGCCAACTGGTGCGAGAGCCGCTCAGACCGAGCCCGGCGAGCCTGGCCCTGCGCTCGCTTCTCAGCGAATTTGCTGATGAAACTCTCTACTGGCAGTTTACCTGGAACATTATGGTGGAATGATCAGGCTTATTGATCCTGCTTATATATTTTTTTTATATTGCACTTCAAGATTGACCTGATATTAAGTGGTAACAATGTCCTAGCTTAAGGGCGACAAGTACAGCATAATAAATCTGTTACTGGACGTGTCGTCCTTACCTTGAAGGCTTGACCCCTGCTACTACCGTAGCATCCCCCAAGATCTCTGGAAACCTTACTCACACGCAGCAACACAAGAACTCAGAAGTGATTGTTATTTGGCTGCGGTCTTCTGTAAGGTGGATGTATTTCACCAGTCGGGCTGCTCCAGTTTGAGCGATGAATCGCTATGCCCTAACTCTCTCAAAATTATAAACTTGAAAGTCTGTTACAATGAGCCGCTGGTGTTTTTATGGGGCTCACATCATTTTACCGAATCTTTTTCGATAGATTCTGTCTGTCCGAACATCGTTTCGCCGAACCCTACAAAGTTCTGCAATTGGCTACTTGACAGTTTTTGAAAAAGAATTGTAAAATGTGCGCCCGTTCATTTTATATCCCAAGCAATTCGATTTATCTGGAAAAAATGTAAATAACCAGAGAAAAATAAGATTTTGTGTAACAGATTCAAAAAGCGCGCGAAAACACCAAGTCACGTCACTGTTGCAATTATGACGTCAACGTTCTAGAATTCGAACCGATACGCATAGTAACAACTTAATTTTGATAAACGGAAAATGTTTAAATAAATTCTCAATACAGTTAGTGACACAATAATTCAATTTAATCGGTGAAATAATCATCGTTTCGCCACATTAAAATAAATAATTTTCGCCGACATCTGTCTTTTCCGAATTGCAATGGTGGTTTCCGTTTCGGTTCTTTTGTTCCACAGATAAAAAGAGTATAATTTATTTTGCAAAAATAAAATACTAACTATGCTTTTAATTAAAAAATAAAAATGTTAAATTATTACTTAACTAATAAGCTAAAATATCTAACACTTTCACATTTTATTGTTAAGTAGCCAATTCAGTACTCACCCAGAAGGAACATCTCAGCAATGACCTCAGCGTCCTCATCTGCTTTCAGTGCGGATTCTTTGAGGGTGTCCCTGATGCGGTGAGGGTCGTACATCTCAGCCAGTTTCTGGTGCTTACGATGCAATTCCTCGTAGCTCATCTGGAAATTGAGACCAATCTTTAAATGTATCTGAAACTCTTTTGTACCACTCAAATGGACATTAGAGTTTATTTTATTTTTTTTTATAATGCACTTCAAGATTGACCTCATCTCACCTGATGTTAAGTGGTAATGAGGTCCTAGCTTAAGGGTGACAAGTACAGCATAATAAATATGTTACTGGACTTGTCGCCCTTACCTTGAAGGCTTGACCCCTGCTACTAATGTAGCACCCCCCAGGAGCTCTGGAAACCTTACTCACACGCAGGAACACAACAACACAGAAGTGATTGTTATTTGGCTGCGGTCTTCTGTAAGGTGGAGGTATTTCACTAGTCGGGTCCAGTTCGAGCGATAAATCGCTATGCCCTACCTCTCTTAAACTTATTAATATGACATAGCAACAAATCTTACACTAAAAATAATTATGTACAAACTTAAAAGCATATCTAAACGCAGATACATATGTCGCAGTCATCTGGTTGAAACAGCTATTTGATTGAATCACTAGCGTGTTTATTAAATGACGACGTTTAATTGAATGACTAGGCCGAACGTTGAATGAATAAGACTCACTGAACGTCCAACAAGTTAGCGGATTGTAACACAGCCCTTTGAACATAGCGGACGTAATCAGTCAGGTGATTGTAATTTTTTTTTTTTTTTTTTTTTTCCGTGACCTATCTGCAATCAGTTCTTTTACTTTTAGCAGGTGCGTTGTTGTTTCAATGGATACAGTGAGAGCGTGATTCCAGTGAACCATCTACTCTATTAATCATTAGCATTATGGTCTCTTTCAAAAAAGCAGACTATATGATGTCTTTTCTTTTCAGTCTTTTGCAGTAACTTCTGTCCGTTAATATAGCTGCAAGACTGTTAGGGTGTATCTCCAGCCTCTCCTGGTATCTTTTGGTCTGTTTCTGGATTTCTTCAGAAACAGTTTCTATTATTAGCTCCTTATGGATTTCAGTGTTGGTGGTGAACCAAGGAACACCAGATATGGATCGTAAGATCATGTTTTGCATTCTCTGAATTATGCTGATACTTGATTTGCAGGCACTGCCCCATAACTGGATTCCATAGAGCCACACTGGTTTAAGGATCACTTTGTAGATAAGGAGTTTGTTGTCGATGCTTAGTTTGCTGTTGCGTCCCATTAACCAGTGGAGGTTTTTGTATCGGATATTGAGTTCCTGCCTCTTGGTCTTAATATGATGTTTCCATGTTAGACGGCGGTCAAGGTGTAATCCGAGGTAACGTACGGTGTTCTGGTGTGGCAGCGTAATATTGTTCAATTTCACAGGTGGGCAATCATCTTTCCTAAGTGTGAAGGTTATATGGGCTGATTTGCTTGCACTTGCTTTTATCCTCCACTTTTGTAACCATGAAGTTATTTTGTCAAGGCTTTCTTGCAGCTTATTTGATGCTACTGTGGGATCGTGGTGGCTTGCCAGTATTGCGGTATCATCAGCGAAAGTCGCAGTCGTAACTCCTTCAACCTGTGGTAGGTCGGCAGTGTATATCATGTAAAGGGTGGGTGCCAAGACTGAGCCCTGGGGGACACCAGCTGCTATGTTGGCAAACCTTGACTTCTTATCTGACACTTCAGCTTGAAAGATTCTGTCAGTAAGATAAGATTTAATCAGGGAATAGTACTGGTGAGGGAGGATTCTCTTTATTTTATACAGCAGACCCTTGTGCCAAACTTTATCAAAAGCCTGTTGGATGTCTAGAAATACAGAGGAACAGTAAGATTTTTCTTCTAGACTTTTTCTGATTTTATCGCAGACTCTGTGGACTTGTTCTGTGGTGGAATGTTTTTGTCTAAAGCCAAACTGATGTTCAGGAATAATTTTTTCTTTACTTAGGATTGGTGCTATCCTGTAGAGCAGTAGCTTCTCAAAGACCTTTGAGAGGACAGGCAATAAGCTAATGGGTCTATATGAGGATATTTCATTGGGTGGTTTGCCAGTTTTGGGTATCAAAATAATTTTGGACACTTTCCACATCAGGGGAAAATACTCTGTTCTTAGAATTCCATTGAAAAGGGATGTCAGAAACACTATAGCCTTTCTAGGTAGACGTTTTAGTATCTCATTTGTAAAGAGGTCATATCCCGGAGCTTTTTTTATCCTGTAGGTGGCAAATTACTTTCCAGACTTCTCGTACCGTTATTGGGTTAGGCGGTAGTGTCATTTGGAAAGTTTGGCTGAGGATTTTATCAATCTGCTCGTCGTTTTGGGCGTCCGTAGCTGTATTTGGCATGAATACTTGTTCCAGGTACTCAGCGAATGCGTCCGCCTTAGCCTGTGGTGTTCGTACCCATCCGTTTGCCGTCTTGAGAGGGTGGTTAGCATTTTGAGGTCTGTTAAGATTTTTAGTGAATAATTTGTTGTTGCATTGGCAGTTAGTGACTTAAGTCGGTCCTCCATTGTTTTGTTATGCCAATCACGTAACATTTCTTTAAGTTTTGTTGCTGCTCTATAAAAAGTTATTTTATCCTCATCCAGCCTACTTTCTTGCCATATTTTGCGAAGTTTGCGTTTATTGTGCAGTGCTTTTTTGATAGCCAGTGGATAGTTACAATGTCTTTCATTTGGTTTTGACTCTGGAGTATTTATCCAACATGCTTTTTGGATAAGCTCCGTTATATATTTTGTGGCATCTTCAATGTCATCCGGGCTCTTCAAGGGAACATTTAATTTTATGTTTCCATTAATAAATTCAACTAAAGATCTCCAGTCAGTGTGTTTGTTTGTGAGCTTCTCTATATTTTCTTCTGTTTCTATTATCGATGTGCTTATGGTGAGTATAACAAGGCTGTGATCTGAGGAGCTGTCATAGCAGGGTTCAGGTTTTAGGTAGTGCCGTGTTAATCCCTTTGATATGAAGAAGTCGAGAAGGTCAGGAGTCTTGTTGAAATCTGTTGGCCAATAGGTGGGTTCGCTAGTGGACCACGTCAAAAGGTTATTCTTGTCAATACTTGTTTTTAGATGTCTTCCTCGTGTGGTAGTCAGCCTGGAACCCCAGCCCGTATGTTTTGAGTTCCAGTCACCACCTGCTACAAAGCGATTACCAAGTTGGAGAAAATATGAAGTGAACATTTGGTCACTAATTTTATGTTTTGGAGGACAGTATACTGCAGACAGCGTGATGTACCCCACTCTATCCTCTACAGATATAGTTGTGGCTTGTATATGTTCAGTTCGATACTCTGGCATCAAATGATGCCTAATTTTGTTATTGACGATTACTGCAGTTCCACCATGACCAGTTCCATCTGGGTGGTTTGTCGTATAACAGTGATAATTTTTGAATCTAACGTTTGTGCTACGAGTGCAATGTGCTTCGGCTATTAAAAGAATGTCAATTTTTTGTTCTGTCATTACAAGCTCTACCTCTTGTTTGTTTGGCGCTAAACCATTTATGTTCCAAGTTGCTATTCGAAGTGCAGTCATTTTGTAAGTCGGTCGACAAGCTTGGTTATGAGTCCCATCAGGGTGCTCATTTGTTGTAGGATCATATCAAATTTATCAGTTTGTTTTAAAAGCATCTCTTCTATTCTTGTTGATATATGGGGTTGATTGGTATCTGTTACAGTGGTTGATTTTACTTTCTCAGCATATGTATTGTACTTATTGTCTACTTTTTCGGTGATATTGTTTTTGGAAGCTATGGTTTCTCTGTGAGTGGTATTGTCTACTCTTGGTGGTATTAGCTTTCTGTTTACAGTTGTTTTGTTTCTTCTATTGAGGATTTCTTTGTAGACATCGCATCCTTTATAGTTGGCTGGATGAGGTCCATTACAGAGAGCACAAGTAGCAGGTGTATTTCGGTCCTTTTTGATGCAGTCGGAGGTCTTGTGTGACTGCCCACATTTGACGCACCTAAATGGGCGCATACAATAATTCTTTGTAATTTAGTTCTTTTTTTTTCCACTGCGGCGTTAGTGCTCATCAAAACAAAGATGGCGTCAAACAGCTGGTACAGATATAATCGAATAGCACCGTGTTGATAATTTTTAGAGTGAAATTGAGATATAAAGTGACTTATTCGTAAAAAAAAATTTTTTTAGCCTAATTGTCTTAAGACTTAAAATAGGTAAAACATATTAAAAAATCTTATTAAGGGGTGTTATGTCATGTCTGTCAGCTACATCCCATTCAACGACTATGCTAAATGACGTTCAGTCAAGAAGTTGCATGTTATATTAAACAATTTGACGAGTTGTCCTTTAGTCATTCAATTAAACGTCGTCATTCAATGAACGCGCTAGTGATCCAATCAAATAGCTGATTAAACCAGATGACTGCGACACATATACAGGCTTGCAAATGTAAGGTAATTAATTATATTAACAAAACAGAATATTTTTATTTCCCCTTACGGTGCGAGAATCGAACCAAGCTCAGTTGGATGAGCAGCACGCGCGATACCTGAAGGGTCGTGGGTTCGATTCCCGCACCGCAAGGGGAGATACAATTTTTCTATTAATATTATTTAAAGTTCGCTAGTATGGCGTAAAGTACTATAAAAATAATAAAATCGATTAAAGTACGTCACACGAATTTCATGATCTTTTAACCCCTTGTCACACTATGTCACACTTTGTCGACCCCCTCCCCCCTTTTTTATGTGTAACATACTTTATGGATAACCCCTTATCATCATGCAACTATAGATGAAACCTTACAGAAGACCGCAGCCAAATAACAATCACTTCAGTGTTGTTGTGTTCCTGCGTGTGAGTAAGGTTTACAGAGCTCCTGGGGGGTGCTACGTTAGTAGCAGGGGTCAAGCCTTCAAGGTAAGGGCGAAAAGACCAGTGACAGATTTAACTTGTCAGCCTTAAGCTAGGACCTCATTACCACTTAACATCAGGTGGGATAAAGTCAATCTTGAAGTGCAATATAAAAAAAAAAAGATGTACCTTCATCTGAACAATGGTGGATATGCGATCAATCACATCACTCTTCAGCGCGTCTAGCAACTGCTGTTTTGAGAGGTTGTCTTGGGCTATCTCTTCGATGCTGTTCATTAGCTCCTCGGTTTTTAAGTCCAACTTCATCAATTCTGGGTTGCTCTCTAGTAACTTGTCCTGGAAATAACAAACACACGGTCATAGATGTCATTTTAATAAGACACACAAGATATCCTAATTAATAATGATTATATTTTTTGCTAAAAAAACTTAATTTAATAAATTTAATTTGTTTGTTTATTTATTTCAACTTTTAAACCAAAATACAGCTGATTACAATGCTTAGACAAGTTCATTGCCAAGAAAAGATAGCTATAAATTAGATAATTCAAAATTCAAAAAGCCCCAGACATTAAAAAAGTGTGAAAAAAAACCCTTTATTAAATACCTATATTGAGGGAGTTGACACAAAAATTTAGGAAATCCGTCATTTTCTGGTGGCTCTGGTGGTTGCTGACGTATAGTGCCCTGAACGAAGCTGTAATGCAGTTGTAATATAATTTCTACTTAGGGCAATGTCATTGAACCAATTAACCTAATTTAAATCTTATAAATAGATCAGGAATTTCTTAAAGTTCAAAAAAACATATTGCTCACCTGTATATCTGTATTCTCCAATATCTCTCTAAGTTCTTCAACGGTAAATTCTTTCAGTACATTCATCGTCAGCAACGACTGCGACTGCGGACTCTCTTCACTAGACTTTTCATCACTACTCGATAGGTTTGGTAACGACAACTGGAACTCCCTGATTATAGCCTGCACTATACGCCCTAAGTCTGAATGCAGCGTGTAGTTTAACAGCCCTGGAGCCCCAACAATCTGGTTTGAGTTTTCACCGACCCACGGATGGGGTATTGGTGGGTTTATGAACACTGAGGGCTTCTCATTAGGAAATTCGGGTCCTAACACAACGTTTAGGCTCATATTCTTCCCTTCAACGGTAAATTCTACTTTATACTCTGCATTCTCAGTGATTTCAATGACGTTGTCGTTGAAGATTTTTAATGTGTCTATTTGCCGTTTTCTGGCATCCTGTTCGTTGTAATAATTGCGGGGTAGCATTTTCTTGCCGCAATAACACTAGAAAGGGTATGTTAAACCAATAAATTTTTGTAATTTCGTTCAGAATTTAAAGTGACAGTACGCGACTGATTTCTCAGTGATGTCACACAATATTGTTATGAAAGGACGTTGAACTATTAAGAAATGGGAAACAAATAACGATTAATTACTTACCAAGTTGCCCCACAAGGACAGCTATTGAAATATAGGCAAATTATGGATTTACGAATCACCAAGGCAAATCAATACAAAACAGTAATGTCAGTGCCAGACTGCCAGTGCTGCCAGTATGATTACCCAAAAAAGAACGGTTGGCTTTTCTGAAAAGGTAAGATTTTTAACAGTACAGTCGCTTTTTTCGAACCTATGGTTGCAGACAGCCAACTCAAAGATTAATGAACTAATCTAGTTCTTGCAGGCGTCAACCCGACTCAACCGCAGCCACCGTATCCGAACACCGTACCTTGAAGTTAAAAACCGTACCTTTTCAGAAAAGCTAACCGTCCTTTTTTGGGTAATCATTCTGGCAACAATGGGTATCACACACAAACTTACCTTAATACATTTCATGTTTCATTAAAAAAGTTCAAAGAGAAAGTTTTTGAATTATAAAATTAATGATTTTACTTTTACTATTTGTAGGTAGGTATAATATTTATATATACCTATTTGTAACTATTGTTGTCTCTGTCTTGTTAATGTAATGCATGCGGTGTGCACTTGTAAATGACTGTGTACTTAAATAATTTACTTACTCATGTTTCTTGCTGAAATGTACTAGTGCATAAATTGTACATAGTGAATCAATTTATTTATTTATTTATTTATCATTGCGTCTTCATTGTTTTTTTTAATGTGTGTATAAAAGTAATGCCAGGCGCTTTAACTTTTTTTTAATTTTATGGTTTGTTTAAGATTAAAATGGTTCTTCTTTGGATATCGACTCTAATTCGTATCATCGTAAGTCAAACGATAGGGGACTTCAATACCTATCGATATAACCCCCATGTATGTTCCGCGTTTTCAATGGTTCCAAAGTAAAAAATATTTTTGTGAATTTTAAGTAAAAAGCCGGAATTCAGTTTAAAAGTCTTCACTGTAGCATAACTACTGGACCTGCTTGCATGATTATTTTCTAGAAGTAGTTCAATAGTTGGTTTTAATAATCACCCTATCTTATTGAAATAAAAAAATAATTCTTCATAAAAATTTTGCAAATCGCATTATTGCAAATAACTTTCAAGGCCTCTGGTAAAAAAAAACTTGAATTTTTTTTCTAGAACTTGCTTTAAAAACTAGGCACTCACATTTCTGTAGGTATAGTTTAAACTAGAGCTTGTTGGTAGCTCAGACGGTGATTTCATCGGTGAAGGTGAAAAAGAAGTACCTTCATTATCAGGCGTAGTATGTGCCACGCGACTAAATTTTATCGCCACAGTTTATCGCGCTCTTAGCAAACGTCAAAATCGATTAAAGTCAGTGCGTCAGCTGCTGATTGGCTGAAAATGCGAGTGCCGTGTGCTATTAGCCAATCAACAGTATTGAAATTTTTTTCATCTCATGTGAGAAATTTTACGTCTCTATTGCGCATGATCTGAGCGTATGAATAGTCTTAGAACAGCCGAGTATCTCCAGAATTTGTGACTGTTTAGGTAATTTCGACAACTTATTTTCGAAACGTTATGAGCGTGATAAAAATTAATCGCATGGCGCATGCTAGGCCTCATGGAAAGTAAAAAATTAACGACTTGTAGTCGATTGGAGAAAAAAAAATAGTAAGTAATTTTGACACATTACGAATCGTAAAATATTGGAACCGTTTATTAGGTCATATTGTGGCGTAGTGTTTCGAATATTTAGCTCCAAAATCCGGTGGTAATAGGTTTGAATCCCACGGGAACACTCAACACTTTGTGAGGTTTATCTACTTCGCTTATCCGATAAGAATGATGTCTTTTTATTGTATACTAGCTGTGCCCGCGACTTCGTTCGCGTGGACTACATCCTTTCATGGTCGGTTTTACCCCTTTCTCCCCTAATATTCGAAACAAAATGTAGTCTGTATTTTAATCCAAGTTTCGAGCAATATTTGTGCCAAATTTCATATCTCTAACTTCAAAAATAAACATTTTTCTATATTTATAAACTTTCAAAGGTGGTATTATCCCCATCCCCCCCTTATTTTTTTATAAAAAGTAGCCTATGTCCGTTCTTGAGATTCATCGTATACCTATAACAAATTTCATCAAGATTCGGTTGAGAGGTTTAAGCAGGAAAGCGTAACAGACATACAGACAGACAGACAGACAGACATAGTTACTTTCGCATTTATAATATTATTAGGGATATAGGGATATATTAGGGATATTAGTAGAGATTTACAACTACTACTAAATGTTGTGGTACCGTCGTTGTTTCTTATTTCTGTAACACAAGTGCTTAAAGCTACTTACCACAGAATCTGAACAATAAATAATAATAATAAGCGCCAGACAATTGGCTACTTGACAGTGTTAACAATAAAATATGAAAAGTGTTAGATATGTTAGCTTATTAGTTAAGTAATCATTTTACATTTTTACTTTTTAATTAAAAGCATAGTTAGTATTTTATTATTGCAAAATAAATTTTAGTTTTTTTATCTGTGGAACAAAAGAACCGAAACGGAAACCACCATTGCAATTCGGAAATGACAGCTGTCGGCGAAAATTATTTATTTTAATGTGGCGAAACAATGATTATTTTACCGATTAAATTGAATTAATGTGTCTCTAATCGTATTAAGAATTTATTAAAACATTTTCCGTTTATCTAAATTAAGTCGTTCCTATGCGTATCGGTTCGTTGTCTAGGACGTTGACGTCATAATTGCAACAGTGACGTAACTCGGCGTTTTCGCGCGCTTTTTAAATGTGTTACACAAAATCTTATTTTTCTCTGGTTATTTAGATTATTTTCAGATAAATCCAATTGCTTGGGATATAAAATTAACGGGCGCACATTTTACAATACTTTTTCAAAAACTGTCAAGTAGCCAATTATATTTCGCGAGACGAAATTAAATTGTTTTGGGTATGTATTTGATCACGCCGCACACATCACTATTCACTCGAAAACTCGACATTCAGAAATCAGATGGCTAAGTGCTGAACAGTGTTTGCAACGCTTTAAGAAAAGAGATACCTTTATTTCTAAAAATTGAAATACCATCTGACACTTCCGAACTACGAAAAAAAATTATTGAAAGAGAAGATATAATAAAATAATGATACCAATTATACCTGTGTATAATACATTTAATAATTTTTTTTCGGCCCCCCAATTTATTTAGCCAGTATTTTTTGGCCCTGGGTCCCATCTAGGTGGGACAGCCCTGACTTAGAACAATTATATACTAAAATCCGTTATTATTTTTAGAATTCAAGTTTTTTGTTTGTTATTTATAGAGCTGTGGATATTGTGAAAATCCCTACTAATATTATAAATGCGAAAGTAACCCTGTCTGTCTGTCTGTTACGCTTTCCCGCTTAAACCTCTTTTGATGAAATTTGGCATAGGTATACGTTGAGCCTCAAGAACGGACATAGGCTACTTTTTGTTAGAAAATAAGAGGGGGGGGGGGGGGGGTAATACCACCTTTGAAAGTTTATATGGGAAAATGATTATTTTTTTAAGTTAGAGATATTACATTTGGCACAAATATAGCTCGAAACTTGGATTAAAATATAGACTACTTTTTGTAATATTAGGGGAGATAGGGGTAAAACCGACCATGAAAGGATGTAGTCCACGCGAGCGAAGTCGCGGGCACAGCTTGTTAAAAATAAATAAAAATAAAACGTGGTTTATGATTTGCTTAAACATAATATTTTGCTTTTTGAAGACGCTTTATTCACATTCGAAGTGAATTGGGTATGATTATGACAATTAAAAATCGTTATTTTTATTAAAGAGAGGCAATTTATCGTTCGAACTAGAGCAGCCCGACTGGTGAAACACCTCCACCTGACAGAAGACCGCAGCCAAATAACAACCACTTCGGTGTTTTGGTGTTTCTGCGTGTGAGTAAGGTACCCAGAGCTCCTGGGGGGTGCTACATTAGTAGCAGGGGCAAGCCTTCAAGGTAAAGGCGACCTTCCAGTAACAGATTCATTATGCTGCACTTGTCGCTCTTAATCTAGGACCTCATTACCACTTAACATCAGGAGGGATGAGGTCAATCTTGAAGTAAAATAAAAAAAAATCGCAATCAGATCCGACACATTTCGTATTTGGGAGTCTAGGGGTAAGACAAGTGATGTAGCAAGTATTATATCAGTAAACACTTGGCCGCAGCCTACTTCGTAAATACAAGTCTGATGATACAACCGAATACCATTACAACACTGTCATACGATCGTGACTTCCAAACCAGGCCTCCCCCCTTTCTCTTGGAAGACGGAGAGTGCTAGTGTCCGAATGGTCCGCGAATCGGCCAGTCATTCATGAAGCGATAGTTGAATACTTTTTGCTCGCCAGTGAAAGAAAGGTGCGGAATTATAAAAAGTGTGTGACCTCCTTTTCTGTGTTGGCGGGAAACGCCATTGCGCTGAGCTGTCATAATAGTTGCAAGGAGTTTTGACAGTTATATGGAACGGCATTGTATGGGAGATTACGTAAGTATATTTTGCCCAAAATCAATCCTTCAATTCTTGCACTTGCTATTATAGTTTGAATTCTTGTATTTGCTCGCGTCTTCGTTGTTCCTACGCGTGAGATTTAAAATCAGCAGTTTCTTCGCTTAATTTTTTATCGATTGAAAAAAAAAGTTGAATCTGTCGAACCATTTTCGAGTTTTGCGCTCTGATTCAATTTTATTGTATTTTCTACAAGCTGAAGATTTACCGGCATCGAATCTCGAAGTCTTTGGTCCAATCGCTATACAGACGCTATACAAATCGTTTTATCTGTTTGTATAAAATCTCAATTTATAAATGTGTTTCACTAGAAAATCAAATCTTTCTGTTCCATTTCCGTTCCCGCTTGATGAATCTCGCGTGTGGATTTTGCCGCGCTCTTAACTCATGTCAAAATCGATTAAAGTTTACCAAACTGCTGATTGGCTGAAAAAAGGCGGGTTGTATGATATCAGCCAATCGTATGTGCAAAATGAGAAAAGTTGTTACCTTAATTAAAACTTTATAACCACTGCTGATTGGCTGAATGCTTTCTTTATCCTTTAGCGAAGTGATAAAGAGGTCATTAGGACGTAAGGAACGCCGGTTCGATTTTTTGGTCAACACTAGATGCAAAAATGCTGTTGATGATATAAGCGTTGTTTTAGTTTGTGTTTTCTTTGAAAGGTGATAATAAATATTAAAGCAGGGTATGAATGGTAGACATACAGTTCAGTTGGAGTAAATAATAATGGAAACTGATATTAAAAAGATTATAATAGAAAAAGCAACTTAATAACAAAATATACAAAATAACCTAAAGACATATTAAAAAGCAATGACAAATCATAAAAGACGAATAAGTAAATCATAGATAAATAAACCTAAAAGAGGTGCGTTGTGCACACAGGGGTTTCAATAGCGCAGTGGCTAATGTCGGCGCCTAAGCGCGAAAGGTTCCAGGTTCGACTCATCGTCAGGTTAAAAAAGTACCTACGATGTAAATTCGATAATGAAGCGAGTTAACTATTGCTGGAAAGGTTACGAAAACTGCCTAGATACCAATAACAAAGGCTTGCGATAGGTCGATTTATCCACTCCTTACAAAATATCGAATTCATTCGATGTATCGTATTGTAAAAATCGAGTGTTTTCGATGACTTTATGTAGGTATATCGAATATCCCTTTACACATTACTGCTCCAGCTTACCTCTTAAAACTATAGACTCGTTTCGATACTTAATTGTCTCTTCACACATCGAAACAAAACTATATGACATAGGCCTAGCATGCGACACGCGACTAAGTTTTATCGCGCTCTTAACAAACGTCAAAATCGATTGAAGTCAGTGCGTCAGCTGCTGATTGGCTGAAAATACGAGTACGGTGTGCTAATAGCCAATCAACGGTATCAAAACTTTGTCGTCTCATGCGATAAAATTGACGTATTGCGCATGCTAGGCCTAACAGGAGTGTCGACACATAGCAGTAAGTAAGATACTGCTGCTGTAACTTATTTACAGCTGAGTTTTTTACCGGTCAAAGTCACTTTGCATTGCGTGCAATGATGATTCAAAAGTGTTATATGTAACCTATTTGGACAAAGAAAATGTATGATGGATTAATTTGAATGATGCAGTTTTGTATTGCTCTTCAAGATTGACCTCATCCCACCTGATGTTAAGTGGTAAGGGCCTCAGCCCTAGTTTAAGGGACGAACAGCATAATAAAGCTGTTACTGTAAAATTGGAGTGCAAAATAAAAAAAATATGACTCTAGCTAGTAGAAAACCGAAAAGGCAAAGCCCACATGTAATAAGGAAAGGGGCTTAGCTTATTACATGTGGGCCTTCAAAAACATTTCGACAACTTTATAACGTGTGAGTTTAACATTTAACCTAGTCTCAGCTACATCAACTAAGTAAAGACAGAGAAAAGATAACCAACGACGTGTTAACAGTTGTCAAATTGCACAAAATGTTTGGTATATGACAGTTGTGACAGCTGAACTAAATGAACATCGAAGAAGTGCCGCAGCGGTGAGTAGCGGAACTAATGACAATTCTAAGCAAAAATAGTACAAACATTTGAATTACCGTTTTTGACCACAAATAAATATCTATACTTATATTATAATCATATCATAAAGCTGAAGGATTTGTATGTTTATTTGAACGAATTTATTTATCTCATAAACCAATAGGAGCGAAGAATCAGCTAAAAGGTCAATTACTAAAACTTAATATAGTCCAATGAAAAGTACTAAGTATGCCATGATATTTATGAAATAAGTAGTATAGTACTTGGAAATTTATTTAAAGACTGTTACTTAAGCCTTAATTATTTATTAACTTGGCATTATAAAAAAATAACATGTCCGTGGCAAATGGACCATTTCCAGAGAGGTAGGGCACGATCGTATGACAGTGTTGAATGAAATACCTCCACCTTATAGAATACCGCAGCCAAATAACAATCACTTCTGTGTTGTTGTGTTCCTGCGTGTGAGTAAGGTTTCCAGAGCTCCTGGGGGGTGCTACATTAGTAGCAGGGGTCAAGCCTTTAAGGTTTTTCGTTTGATTTTGTAAAAAAAAGTTGTAATTAGGTCAAAGATCAAACATCGAAATTTCCTTCAAACCAAAAAGTTCCAAACTTAAACCTCAAGGACTCGGAATTCTCATCGAAAAGGACGATACATATTGCCTAAAATCTTTCTCTTTGCATAACACAGCCCGAGGCGATTTTTATGTAATACTCTGTAATAAAGTTGCGCAACGTTCATTTTGGCCTCATATTTTCGTTGCTTGCGATAGTCGCTTAAGCCATGGCAAGGTATTCGCGCGCTTTCCACCTGTCAGTTTAGTGCTAATTTTTTTTCGTGTGTGGCCAGTGTTCTATTTCCATAGTGAATCGTGTGTGACATTTTACTTTTTTTTTACAATACACAGAGGAATCGAAAGGGTAAGTTTTGGCGGTAAATTTTAAGTGTTTATTTGGTTAATTTATGCGTTATTTCGACATGTTTTTAGTAAGATCTTGTGAAAGTCAGTGCGGTGGGACGACGAAATGCCTCATTTCGTGTGTCGGACAAGTGTCGGATTGTCAGTTGCTCAATTTCTTTGATGTTAGATAACTCTTGTTGTAATTTGAGATCTGATACGTGAGACCTACATTTTATTTAGAACAACATAGTTTATGGTCATAAATTAAGCGTTATGGCCTCATTTTACGTTTATATGGAAACTGGGTCATACCAATTTAAAAATTGCCTCATGAAATGATTTTGTAGGTACATACCTATTAAAGGAACATAGAAAATACATTTTAATCTAGGTACTTCAGTTTGCTATGTACCTACTAACTAAAAATCAACCTATTCATTTTATCAGACATTATAAAGTACTATATTAGGTTATTTATCATATTGATACTTAACACGAAATTTTGTAAGAATGAAAGGAGGTCAGGATCTAAAAATGTATGGATGTATGTTCGTTCCTCTTTTAACGTTAATGCTTCTTTGGATGAAATTAGGTTACATATAACATAGATAAGATACTAGCTTTACATATAGGAATCAATTTTATCCCAAAATAATTGCGGACATAATCCCGTGAAACAACTAAAATCTAAATCAATAATATCTAAATTTATATATGATTTAAAGACATACATATATAAATTTAACTTTCTTAACTACTTACCGAATTATTCAACTAGGGTCTATTTTTAATTCAATAAAGATTTTAGCTGTCCTTAACGCTAAATAGTTCAATTCTCGGTCAGGTCAATTTGGGAAATCAACTTTTACAAGCTGACCTGGGTCTGGATGTTCTTGATTAACGCCCCCAATTTGACAAACGTGTTAAGAGATCAGTTGATTGGTTGTTTATTGTAGTTTAAGGCCCAATACGAAGCAATTGACATTACCCGTTTCGCGGCGAACCGCGCGCCATCTATTGAACGCATTTGGCATTAGCTCGTGCTAGCGCAGCACGAGTGTGCGGTGCTAGTACGAGCTAATGCCATGTAGTACTAATACATACATGTCATGCTGTGCAGAGTAATTTTGATTTAGAGACAGCATTGCGTATAATTTATTAAATCTTACTACTTTGTAATATTAGTAAGTACCAATAGATTATCAATTTTGTATTTTATTCGTTACATACATACAAACATATCGATGGTCCCAACGAATAAACGTTCAAACGAAAATCTACTACTTTTCAGGAAACCATAAAAACGTTTGAAATCACATTAATTTAATGTAGATATATTTAATGTATAATTATATTAAAGGTTAAAAATATTTCAGATCATATATTTTTTAAGAAAATAAAACTTTCGATTATCTCAGTATTCAAGAAAAAACATATAATTTTATTATTCTAATGAATAATATGTGACTTGTTAACAGAAATGTATCACTGCACGTTTATTCGTGTCATAAATGAAGTATAAACAAGTGTAGTAAAACGATACACGATTCTACAAATTAGTAAAAGATAATAATTCTACATTAGGATAGCTGTATTAAAATTTTTGCGGTCTGTAATGAAGCATAACTAATAAAAGTAGCTTCCATTTTTACACGAATAATCGTGTCTTTTTTTTGTGTAGGAGTTATTACCTAAAGGAAAGGTTAGACACAAGCGGCAGATTGATTTAATACGTTTATTTTGGTGTACTCAAAGAAACAATTAGATTCAATAGACGCATGTTTTGTTATTCATGTTATATGAAGAAATTTAATTTCCCTACAATAAACGAATTTTGTGCTATAAAAGTCTTATTTTAAGTCCAAAATTTACAAAAAAAAATGTGTAGGCGTATTCTATGCCATAAAAACGAAAAAAAATTTTTGGGCAAGAGCTCTTGCACGTTTATTCGTTGGGGCCATCGATATATGGGGTGTAATTGAGCGTTTGCAGCGTGTATGCTAACCGACCTTTCAAAAGGTTGTGTACATGAAGTGCAGAACTGCAGACGGTACACGCATCCTCATCGGTGGCTCCAAGTAGCTGTGGTACACACAACGATCACACCCCGGCTTATTACGTCGGCTTGTGAGCTAAACCCGATGAGATATCCTGCATGCTTCGGTTGGCAGGTCTTGCGGTGGAACCTCCTGCTTTGTGTACAAAGTCTAACTCGGCAGTAATGGCAGTCCACGCTGATAAGCATAGGGCAAGCTGATAGGGCAGAGGTCCAGTTTCATACAGACTGGGCTTTGTCCGAGGCTTGCACTTGGACGGCTCTGGGGGTGTAGTTGGTACATCGTGGTCGCTTTCACTCTACACAGGGGAGATAAAGAGGATTCGGCAGCACCTTAGTCACAAAGGTGGCCTGTTTAGGGGGGTACTGCTTTGCCTGCTCAGCCGGGGAGGGGGCTAGAAAAGATGCCCTAAAGAAATGTTCACCCTAACCCACACGGATGGTAGTAACCACGGCTGCCTCCGCATCGTTTCACTCGTAGTCAGACGATACAATAAAATACGGTTTTTAAAATCACCTAATATGACTTCAGGCGCGTAGAACGTGCTAACCCTACTTGATCACAACTCCAACACCTATCCAGAACGGAAAACCGCAATTGTTCTCGGGAACTTAGCAATTCTCCGAAGAATTAGCGCGCAGTATCAAGAATGTACGTCCAATCGAGCTGGTACTCTTGTTGGGCGCCAAAATGGCTCAAGACTATGAAGGCTGGCTTAAAATTTTAGGCAGAAACGGAGTGGGTAACATGAACTAGAATGGTCAGCTACTGCTCTATTTATGTGCACAAATTCTTGCTATTACAAACACTTTGTTCAGCCTCCCCGCGAAGCATAAAACTACATGGAACACCCAAGGCCCAAATATTAGTATCTAATAGACTTTGCGAAAGTACGGCAAAGAGACGTTTCCCAAGTCCTAATCACCCGCGGGATGCGTGGTGGTCACTGCTAGAGTGACCACAGACTTGACGTTATAAAACTACGTCTTTGCTTCCGGCGTCCTCGCAGATCCGGTCCATCCAAGTCTGCATGTTTAAACGGTATTAGGCTTATGAATCATGAGACAATGAAGACATATGCTGAAGCGCTAACAATCAGTTAACCGTCTGTAAACCCTGAGAGCAGTGATATCTAAAAGAGCTGGTTGGCTATATCTTCTCATATCTTAGACACGGCTAAATTCACTCAAGGGCTAACAACCAAAAACATGAAAATTGGTTTGTTGAAAACGATAAAGTCATAGTTAGCGCAATCGACAAAGCAGAGCAATTCACCCTGAAAGTGTTGTGGAAATACGACGAGAGTAACCTGAAGTTTTGTCGACTATCTTGGGAAAGGATCGGTGGTGGCAAGACAAAGCTCACTACATGCAGTGGTTTCCTGACACAAACTAGCTTGGGGTGTTTTACAGTGAGGTTCGAAAGTTGATTAGCACGATCCCCTTTTCAAAAGCTCCTTTGAAACCATCGAATGGTGAAGGACTTCTCAAAACAAAGGAGAAAGTGCTCGAGTAATGGATGGGACACTTCAACGCTCTACTCAACGTGCGCTGGTCTCTTGACTTTGAATATGTTCTGTTGATATCTGAACTCCCCACTCTAGCTAAGCTGGATAAGCCGCTGACACTTGCTGAGATTGTTCTTGCGGTCAGTTAACAACTAAAATAGCGCGTGGTTGGTATCAACTTGATACCGGGAGAGCAACTACTTAAATCCGGTGGTGACGGGTTTCATTCGGCTATATGGAGCCTTTTTGTACTTTGTGGGAAAAAAACCAAGTCCTAGCATTTTTACAGTTTCTCGCATTGATCGATTGCACCTCTTACCGGGGTATTTTACTATTATCAGCCCCTGGGAAAATCTTTGCCAGAGTACTCCTAAAACACACCGAAGAGCACCTGCCTGAAACCCAATTTGGATTTTAGCCTGATCGGGGCACGTGCAAAGCTAATTTTTCAGTGCGTCATCTTCAAGAAAAGAGTTGACCTCGAGAAGGCTCTCGATGGCGTGCCCCAGAAAGCTCTCTAGATGGTGCTAGGGAAGCTATGATGCACGGAGCAGTTCTGTCAACGACAAATAGTCTGACTTTTTTCCCCGTCACCTGTGGTATGAAGCAAGGGTATGTACTAGCCTACACTATCCGCGCTGTATTTTGCATTGGATGTCAGGGATGTCTCAAGGACATCTTCGAAAGGTTTTCGCATCCGGTTCCGCACTCAGGGCTTGCACGAACGTGTTACACACGCTATGATTAATGAGATCTTGTACGTAGATGACCTTTGTTTCGTGGCAGAATCCCCAAAACCCTGCAGCAAATCATGTCGGATTTTCACCGTCTTGCCAAAAATTTGGTCTAAAAATAAGTATCAAAAAGAGGAATGGCTGTCGAAGGACGTTAATGGTCGCGAGACACTGAAATGAAGACTTGATGAGGACTAGTTGAAGCGGGTTGACAAATTCCGCTACCTGGGAGTACAATAACACCCAAGTGCAACCTCGATGCTGAAATAATAAGCAGAATTAGTGCTGCAGTCGCGGCATTCAGTAAGCTAAATTCAGAGGTCTTCTGCTCTCAAGACATCAAACTTGCTACCGTCAGGTATACATGGCGATCATGATCGGTCAATTCCATCTCAGATGCCTACTGAAGATTATGATTGGCTTTTAGCCACATGCGACCACATTTTCTTAATAGGTGCATCGTACGAAAAATAACTTCACGTACATACTTTGAAATGATTGTACTTGTGAGTCTTACAAAATGTCGTTGTAAAAATTGCAAAAATTAAAAATTAAAAACTTTATTCTGTTTTCTCCATAGTGGGGGTAAGGTCCTGAGTGTATTAATTCTTACTAGACAACTCCAAGCGGTCAATCATACCCCTATGACAATGTATGACATTATTTGCCGTCTCTGTGATTGCACTTACTCTGTTCATTATTTTCCGATTCGGTTGTGATATTTCGTCGACGCGCGTTCAATACCGCGTAATGACATTTTCCCGTAAGTTCTAATTTAGATTGAAATAATATGAAATAACAGACCACTTTAATCTTTATGGCAAATGCTACATACGCGGTATAGCACGCGCGTCGACGATTTGCATTTTTGACTTTCTCACTTGCCTAGAAACGTATAAATGATCAGTTTGGCTATTGTAAATAAGTAAAACCGGCCAAAAGTGTGTCGGTCCACGCTCAGTGTAGGGTTCCGTAGTTTTCAAAGCATCACAATACTTAAGTATCCTTAAATTACAACTTAGTTAAAAAAATATTTTTTCAAAAATTTCAAAAACGATTAAACCCATCAGGTTCAAAATAATTTTCCTAGAAAGCCTTTATGCAGTTTTGTATTCCAGATTTTTTTCATACTTTTTGACTTATGGTTCAAAAGTTAGAGGGGGGGGGGGGGGGGGGACACAATTTTATTTTCTTTTGCAGCGATTATTTCCCAAAATATTAAAAATATAAAAAAATGATCTTAGTAAACCCCTGTTCATTTTTAAATACCTGTCCAACGATATATCACATGTTGGGATTGAAATAAAAAAAAAGTCACACCCCAATTTACGTGTAGAGGGGGTACCCTAAAAAACATTTTTTTATTTTTCTATTTTTGCACTTTGTTGACGTGATTAATATACATATTTGTACCAAATTTCATCTTTCTAGTGCAAACGGTTTCTGAGATTATCCTCGGACGGACAGACAGATAGACAGACATGGCGAAACTATAAGGGTTCCTAGTTGACTACGGAACCCTAAAAATGCAGCCTAAGCAGCCTCCCAACAAAAAAGTATTTTACAAAAAATATAATCTCAAAATGGAATTTGCGCAATTCGAGCTGCGTAAAGACTACGCGTGTAAACCAATTTATTTACTATTTTCAAAACAGACAACTAACTGCCGTCACCTGTCAACACTACACATCGAAGCACCTGAACGGCAAACTTTCATATCTAAGAATTATGCAATTTAATCAGGCGTTTGCGTTTAAAATGAATTATTTTAATAACTAATAGATTGTATAAAAAACGAAGAAGGCGGCGACCTTTGGAATCACAATCCTAAAATTTTTTAGTAAAAATATTTTTTTCTAAATATATATTTACAGAGTTTTGGAAGAAAAATAATTTGAAGAAATCATTTTTGAACATTTTTTAAAAACGGTATAATTTTTATATATTCATTTATTTTAAAATTTCAAGAAGGCGGCGACCTTGTAAAATATCTGAATAAACGTACAAAAAGTGATTTAATGCTTAGAATTACTTGAGGTCATCGTTGTAGTGAACAGAAATACATGAAGTTTCGCTAATTCTCTTCGTATTGGGCCTTAATTTCATCAAATACTACCAAATTAATGAATATATATTTTTTTATTATTTTTTGTTTTATCACGTAATCATTTATGATATCAACAGCAATGGTTTCATTATAAATCAAATCAAATCATTCAAATCGAATATTCCTTTATTCAAGTAGGTTACAATTTATTGTAAGACTTTCGCGTTCCATTTTAAACATTTAAAGTAATTTTATTTAACGGGTCAAAACGCGACACCATTTTTATTTAGCAGTTAATACGAACTACTTACTGCCCGACGTTTCGGTTAGGTTGCACCAACCGTGGTCACGAGCTGACTTCAAATGGTGTCGCGTTTTGACCAGTTAAATTATTGTTTACATTGATTTTTATAATTTTTATAGTACTTTACGCTGCACTAGCGAACTTTAAATATTTTTAAGAAACACAAAAAATTTGTCTCCTGCTGCGACACCGAAATTTTTCACGTAAAACACTATAATAATCGATTAAGATGCCAAGGTGTCTTCGATTCCGTGGTTTTCAAACATTTCTGCAACAAATGTACAACAGGCCGATAAGTATGTAGTTCTAAACATATTCGGCAGAGGGCACTTACCGGAGGCTAACGGTTGATACAGCAGAAAAATTCATCGCTTACGAGAACTTGCGGTTTTCTCAGTTGGAAGAGCAGCACGCGCGATACGTGAAGGTCGTGGGTTCGATTCCCATACCGTCAGGCCTAGCATACGCAATATGTCAAATTTATCGCATGAGACGACAAAAGTTTCGATACTGTTGATTGGCTAATAGCACACCGCACTCGTATTTTCAGCCAATCAGCAGCTGACGCACTGACTACAATCAATTTTGACGTTTGTTAAGAGCGCGATAAAATTTAGTCGCGTTGCGTATGCGATGCCTGCGTGAGAGGAGACGAAATTTTTCTGTTACTTTAAAATATATAAAAAATAAGTAGGTTACATGTAACACTTTTGAATCTTCATTGAATACAGTGCAAAATGATTCTTATACATTTGATGCTCGGTTCCAATATTTGAAAAAGGATCTGTTCTAATTACGGATAGTAATAAATTATACGAGGCGTAAGCTAAAAACGACTGGCGGACGACTGATGACAGCTGGTATGGAAAGTAAATTATGGGACGGTATTAACGACTCGTAGTCGGTTGGAGAAAAATGGATAGTAATTTTTGACATACCTATTACGAATCGTAAAATATTGGAACCGCATGAGTAAACTTAAGTAATTTCACACACCCTTTACCAAAAAAATATATGTAAAATTAACTTGTCAAAAACAACATCCACAACAAACCTTAATGTATATTCATACTCTGTTTATTTTCGTATTTTAAAAACAATGTCGTTTAAAGGACTTGTAAAATTTGCTTTTCAGGAGTAAGTAAATATCTTCATATATTCATATTTATTCCTATTTTGAATACAATGCATGTATTCATAGACGGACAGACGAATTGACATTAAACCTGACACAGATGTACTAACGAAAGTGAGTATTACAAATGCACAAAGTTCAAGTATTGCATAATATCATTACGCGTGTATTGGCGACTCATCTCGCATAAACACATCCTAATTTGTATGCGGCCCACTTAATAAGATTAGTACCGAGATTTTTATTTTTGCTTAAAAACTTTGAAATATTCATTTTTTGTTTTAGGGTTCCGTGCATCAAGAAACCTTGATAGTCTAGTGTTTAAATATCGGGCTGTGATCTTAGAGTGTTGGGTTCGATTACCGGTAGCAAATGTCGATTGATGACATTTACATATAATTCTAAGGTATCATGGCTTAGATCAAACATTTAGTAGACGCTGTGACCTAAAAAATGGCTTCAAGTCTTTTTTCACTTTGTTGCCGATTTTTTTCTACAGTGATTTATGGTTTAAATTAGATTAGACCATATGGCACTTAAAGTTCTGCATAGGATCTATTTAATTAAGCATCAAAAAATAGTTGTGTTCCTGCGTGTGAGTAAGGTTTACAGTGCTCCTGGGAAGTGCTACATTAGTAGCAGGGGTCAAGCCTTCAAGGTAAGGGCGACAAGTCCATTAACAACTTTAGTGTGCTGTACTTGTCGCCTTTAAGCTTGGACCTCATTCCCACTTAGCATCAGGTGGGATGAGCTGTGGTGGCTTTACATTAGGGGCAGTCGGGGCTAGTGCCCAGGGCGGCAAATTTTCTAGGGCGGCAAAATTAGGAAAGTAAGAAAAAAATTTCTATACAAATTTGAGTCATAGGGCGGCATTTTCTTCAGTGCCCCAGGGCGGCACAAATTTAAATCCGGCCCTGGGGATGAGGTCAATCTTGAATTGCAGTATAAAAAAAGACCCTAACCTAACCTAAATAATAGGTTGGCTACCAATTTAATAAGTGAGCCACTTAGGTTTGGGCTTCTTGTGACAGTTAGTATATTTTGTCGCCCAAATTAATAAAAAGGTGCATGCGATTTCTTTCACGTTCTATATTAGATTCTATGCGGACGACATAAGACGGTTGTTTTGTAGTTGGGCGTGTTTTTGTTTGTACGTCATATAAGAATAATTTATTTGTTTTGCATGGAACTGTGGATCTTCAACGTCTATGACCGAAGTACGAAGTGGTATCTTCTTAAAAATCAAATTTTGTACTGAACCCTCGAAGAATCCAACTCACGCTTGACCGGCTGTTATTAAATGGAGTACGCTTGGCCATGATCCTGGACATGTCTGTTTATCGCAACGGAGCGATTGTTGTCTGGCTCTCGTGACCCCAGAGTTCGTTAACTCTGATTTGCTAACGCCTGATCACTGCAGAAGAAAGCGTATGGTGAGACCTCCTAGAGCTTCATGCGAGCCTGGTAACTCAATGCGGCTAGTATGGAGCATCGTCAAACAGCGAATCATCGCTGTTTGACTTTCATAGTCCAACCGATATGGACAGCTCTAGCTTCGTGGGGAAGACTCTCATTGAGAAATTGCTGAGCTAACCTCTTAGTGCTCCATGCGATCCTGGTACCTCGATGCGACAAGTCTAATCGGCGTCGGCTCGTGAGCTTGTTACTACCGGTTGTGTGGACGCGCTCCCTTTTATTTAGCAACAGTTTTTAAATATTTATAAATATTGATAGTGCTGATTCGCTTCCTAGTGAACTGTGTGCCTAGCTTTTTATAGTGCGGTCAGTTTTAATTGCCTATTGTAATCCAGTAGGTCTGTGTTAAAGCAGTTACCTACTATTAAGCAACAACGTGATGTTCAGCAGGACCCCAGTTAAGTCTTTTTCTGGCTCAAGTATACCGAAGCTTCTGGATATGGAGCGAGAATCAAGGACCCCGATAAGGAAACGCAAGCAGCCAGATGATAGTCTCAGTGACATGTTAGCGGATTTTAAATCGGAAATGATGGCTTCTTTCAAAGAACTCCTACAGACACAAAATCATGTATTGAATAAATTGAGTCAAGATACTACGACAATTAAAAACGAAATGTTGGATCTAAAATCTTCATATGAAATCTTACTCAAGGAACATGTATTAATAAAGACAGATATTAGTGATTTGAAATCTACCTACGGTGATAAAATGGCATCTTTTGAGATTACCCTGTCGAATCATTCTGAAATGTTAACAGAACAAGCGAACCAGTTACATTCGAAGGATCAACAAAGTAGGATGAATAACCTAGAAATTACTGGTGTGCCATTCACTAAAAACGAAAACCTTTATAACATAGTGCAAATAATATCACAGAAAATAAATTTCACTTTAAATCAATCCGACATTGATTACATTCACCGTGTTCGTAAATATGCGGCACCACTAAATTCCTCATCACAAGAAGTCTCCAACACTGGCCCTGGGCAGAAAGCTGATGTATCCATTCCTAATATCATCATACGTTTCACCCGCCGCAAAACAAAAGATGACTTCCTGGCATCCGTGCGCGCTCGCCGTGGCGTCACTACTGCTGATCTGGGACTGAACGGACCGTCGCGACCGGTATTCGTCAATTGTCATCTAACTCCACAAAATAAAATTTTGTATAGAGAAGCGCGTAATATTGGCAAAGACAAAGACTATAAATATATTTGGATCAACGATTGTAAGATATTTCTAAGAAAAAATGATACGTCAAAAGTAATTTATATCTCATGTAAATCTGATCTCATTAAGATAAAATGACTATTAAATGTAGTATTGTTTGATCTTGTATTGAAACTTATATTACCTTATATTTTAAACTCAGAGTTTGTTATCATTAAATTAACATTTAAAGGTTATCCATGGAAAAATCTGCTTGAATTTTTGGCCAATATCTGTAAAATTAATTTCGTATTTCTGGAAATGAGGATGGAGCAGGATGTGTATTTAATATACTACCTATCAACATTACTTATTTACAATGTCCCCTAACAGTAATATAAATATTTACTACCAAAACGTCAGGGGCTTACGTACCAAATCTCACGATTTTCTTGCGTCTGTTCTCAATTGTAATTACGACGTCATATGTCTAACCGAAACTTGGTTAAATTCTAATTTTAACAGCTCGGAATTCTTTGACGATCGGTATACCATACACAGGTGCGACCGCGATGAGGGCGCTAGTGGGCGCACGCGTGGTGGTGGAGTGTTGGTCGCCGTGCGTCACGAGATGTGCGCGTGCGCTCGGCCCGAGCTCGCTGCGCCGCCGCCCGCGGACGAGGTGTGGGTCAGCGTGCCGATGCGCGTCGCGCGCGCTGGCCCCTGTCCCTCGCTTCATATAGTCTGCGCATACGTGCCTCACGGTGACCAACACTACAATACGTTATCTAGCTTGTATGATAGACTGGCGGATTTCATAAACTCGCATTTAAATGATTATTTTTTAATTTTGGGTGATTTCAACGTATCTATGGCAAAATGGTTCTATGATAGTAAAATAAATAGCATGAATTTAACAACCATTAATGACGGCTTGGCATACCTGACCGCTGAATTTATGGCTTTTAGTAATATTTCGCAGTACAACTCTGAATTTAATGTAAATAGCAGGATTCTCGATTTAGTATTTAGTAACCGGCACTGTAATGTGACTTCTTGCAATACCCCGCTTACACCGGAAGACTCGCACCACAAATCGTTAGAAATAAATTTAGGGTTACAAATATTATCACCTCTTCAAAAAAACACATTAAAAAAGAAATTATTTTTTAAATCTGAAATTGAATCAATAAAGTTAGAACTATTATCTATTGACTGGAATGAGTTGTTTTCCCCTTTAGTTGATGTTAACGATATGACAAATTGTTTTTATAAAATTATAAACCACCTTATAGCTAAGTATGTGCCTACACAAACAATCTCAAGTAATACTGAACGACCGCCCTGGTTTACGATCTCACTTAAAAAATTGGAAAAAGAAAAGAGTAAGTATCATAAAAAATGGAAGAAATATGGAAATCTATGTGATTATAATATTTTTTCAATGCTAAGGTCTAGATTTAAGAAAATGGAAAGGGACTGCTATAGATCGTACTTGGATTTTGCAGAGAATAAAATCAATCACTACCCTAAATATTTCTGGTCTTTTGTAAGGTCCAAACTATCATCTAGCGGCGGTATTCCAGATAAGCTTACTCATCAAAATCAAACAATATCCGGCGGTGAACAAATTTGTACCGCATTTAATAATTATTTCCACAGCGTATTTATTTCCTCGCAAACCGATGATCAGTGTAATTGCCAAAACTCGTCTACTGAGAATTCTATCCTAGATGTAAATTATATCCACCTGAAATCTGAAGACATACTTAAAGAATTAAAGCATGTCAACGTACACAAGGGCGTAGGTAGTGATGGAGTTCACCCTTATCTAATATCATCCTGCGCTAATCAACTTGTCAAGCCTATCACTCACATATATCATCAATCTATGAAGACCGGTGTGTTTCCTGATCTGTGGAAAAAAGCTTTAATAACACCTATTCCAAAATCTGCTAAAAATAATATATTAACTGAATACAGACCCATATCAAAATTATGCGTTCTTGGTAAAATTCTAGAAAAAATGGTAACTCGAATTCTGTACGAACATGTTAAACAACATGTTTCCGAAAATCAGCATGGTTTTATGAAATCCCGAAGTGTAGATACAAACATGCTAACATTTACCGATCATCTTCTTCGCGCCATGGATGGGGGTTATCAAATAGACGTCGTGTATACCGATTTTTCAAAGGCTTTTGACAAAATAAATCATGACCTATTGATTAGAAAGCTTTTGGATATTGGTATACATGGCAATCTTCTACGTTGGATTGACTCTTATGTCCGTAACCGCAGTCAGGCCGTTTGCACTAAAGGATACTGCTCAGGTTTCATATTGGTTCCTTCAGGAATCCCACAGGGCTCTCATTTAGGGCCTCTCTTGTTTACATTGTATGTAAATGATATAGAATCTGTCTTTAAGAATTCTGAGTTCTTACAATATGCTGATGACACAAAATTTTTTAGAGTTATTAAAACTATTGATGATTGCTTAAAGTTACAGTCAGATTTAACAAATCTAAGTGAATATTGCTCAAATAATCAATTATTCTTAAATATTTCCAAATGTTCTGTAGTAACATTTACTCGTAAAACGACAAAAGTAACATTTAATTACAAAATAGATGACAGTACTTTGAAACGCGAACAAACAATAAGAGACCTGGGCATTATTATGGACAGTCAACTAACTTTCAATGATCATATAGACACAATTTTGAAGAGGGCTTTTCGCGGTCTGGGTTTTATAAATAGAGTAAGCAAACATTTTAAAAAAGTAACTACCATTAAAACACTTTATTTTTCTTTTGTACGGTCTTTGTTGGAATTCGGTTGTAGTTCATGGAACCCAAATTATAAAACACATATTAACCGTATAGAAAGAGTCCAAAAAAAGTTCATAAACATTCTCAATTTTCGTACCAACTGCAACAATCTATCCTACAAAGATTCTTTAAATAAACACAATTTTTTGAGTTTAGAAGATCGTCGTACTGTTATAGATATACTATTCCTTTATAAAATTTTACACAATAAAATCGATTCTTCGTACCTTTTATCAAAAGTTTCGTTTATATCGCGTGTTAGACTACCAGTTCGCTCCTTACGTAAAGTACACATCTTCGTTCCTCCTCATCTCCATAAAAATTATACTAGAAACTGTTTTATCTCACGTTCATTGTCATCTTATAACAGGCGGTTTTTTGATTTGGATATTTTCGGATCTTCTTTCACTGAATTCAAAAAGAAATTGAACCTTTTGATTCGTTAATATTTCATGAATGAAGATATCTTAGAACAAACTTTTACTTGTTGCATTAATAAATAGAAATATGATTTTTCGTTTAGCTTATAAGTTATTGTGCGCTTGTTTGTATAAATCTACAAACAAGATATTCCACTGCCTAGTTGTTTTTTTTTAAATCACTGTTAATAACAAATATAAGTTTTTATGTTTAACAAAATAGCTCTATACTATGTATTAGTTTAAGATAGCTCATCTCGGCACTACTTGTCTGCTTACATGTTAACACATCTTGTATATTATTGTTATTCTTTATAATGACTGTTTGTTGCCAAAATACAATAAATAAAATAAATAAAATAAATTATTCACACACGCAGGAACACGACAACACCGAAGTGTGTAATTTAGCTGCGGTCTTCTGTAAGGTGGAGGTTTTTAACCAGTCGGGCTGCTCTAGTTCGAGCGATAAATCGCTATGCCCTACATCTCTTATGAAGAAGATATCAGTGACTCTGGCTTTTCGCTGTAGCCTTTTTCAAAATTCAGACCATGTGCGCAAGAAACTGGCCGAGAACCGAACAGTCGCGCCTTGTAAGGCATCGCACGGGCACTATATGACGAACAACCCGTTATGTTCGAATAATTTTAGAGGACGTTATAAGTAGGATATTTTACATCACACCGCATTAGTGAACTAAATATCCATACTTCCATACTAATATTATAAATGCGAAAGTAACTCTGTCTGTCTGTCTGTCTGTCCGTCTGTTACTCTTTCACGCCTAAACGGCTGAACGTATTTTGATGAAATTTGGTATAGGTATACGTTGAATCTCAAAAACGGACATAGGCTACTTTTTATTAGAAAATAAGGGGGGGAGGGGGGTAATACCACCTTTGAAAGTTTATATGGAAAAATGTTTATTTTTGAAGTTAGAGATATGAAATTTGGCAGAAATATAGCTCTAAACTTGGATTAAAATAAAAACTACTTTTTGATTCGAATATTAGGGGAGAAAGGGGTAAAACCGACCATGAAAGGATGTAGTCCACGCGAATGAAGTCGCGGGCACAGCTAGTAAAAAATAAAACCGTTTATAGACTAGCATCAAATACATTTTTTGTTTCGTTTTTTTATATTTTATTTCAAGATTGACCTTATCCCACCTGATGTTAAGTGGTAATGAGGGGCAATTAGTACAGCATAATAAATTTGTTACTGGACTTGTCGTCCTTACCTTGAAGGATTGACCCCTGCTACTAATGTAGCACCCCCAGGAGCTCTGGATCTCTGTTGAACAGGAACACAACAACACAGAAGTGATTGTTATTTGGCTGTAGTCTTCTGTAAGGTGGAGGTATTTCACCAGTCGGGCTGCTCCAGTTCGAGAGATAAATCGCTATGCCCTACCTCTATTAATTAAGCTACATTGCTCTAATTTACCCCGATGTCATAAAAAGTGACGTAAATACTGAACTTGGTGCATTGTATCACCATAATTAATTTTAAAATATTTTGTTTATCTAACTAACGGACTTCATATAAAATTATGGGTTTTTGTTCGAGTTATGATTTAGTGCAAGTAATAATTTGCTAGAGGTGTCTCTATTATTTAAGCTCTGTGCCGTTTATAAAGTTGAAATATTATAATAAAAATATATTATGTACAAATAATAATTAAAAATTCAAGGACAAAGATATTTTTCAACATCAAACCCAGCCAACCAAATCGCAAGACGTGTGAAAATAAATCATTACTTAACATTTAACATTGAAACAATTGCTTTAATTAAATAAATCAAGCTTAGGTAATTAAAGTTGTTAATTAAATGCTATTTTTATCTTATTGCTGTATTTATATAGGAATTGATGTAACATTTTTGTAAGAGTGAAATAATGGAAGTATGTATGTAATTCATGCATAATTATAATTTATAATATGCTCGTAATCATAGGTAACACGGTAATTTGACAAAATAATTTGCTTAATCTTTAGAAGTGTAACGAGCTTCATTTTGAACCGACTGGAGTCTGATCTATGTTTAACTAGATTTTAAATGAATATATAACTACAACATGTAATTTGACGACCTCCGTAGCCGAGAGGTCAACGGTTGTATTTGCACAAAAATCACAGTTTTAAAGCGTAACGTAAATTACGATACGAGACATCAATAAAACTTTGTTTGAATCGTCAGTCATTCTCGCTGTTGTTTTGTTAGCCATAAACAATCCAAGCATTAAATAAAATACGGGGAATCACCGCAAGTCGTAGACGGTGTTGCCAGCAGTCGCTACAAAATATCATTCAAAGAAAGGGGATTCCCCGAATCCGTTACAGAATAAGTAATGAAAAATTCCATGCTCTTTTCAATCGGTCCTTTGTAGTTGCGTTAAAAATATGAAATGGTTCAAATATTTTTATTATTTATTGTGAAATTTTGCCGCCCCCTAAAATGTGCCGCCCGGGGCGGGCCGCCCCTGCCGCCCCCACTACGCTACGCCACTGGCCACAGGGCGTAGGTAATTGCAAGACTTGCAAGACTCTTGCTGCAAGACCAAGACCAAGACCAAGACTGGGAGCGCAAGACCAAGACCAAGACCAAGACCAGGTGTATTGGCGCAAGACCAAGACCAAGACTGGCTAAGTCTCGTCTTGTTCTTGCATTTGGGCAACACTATCCCAAACCACAGATATTTTAAAGAAACAGAAAAATTTAATCTCCCCTTACGGTGCGGGGTACATTTCAAACATTTCTGCAACGAATGTTGGTACCACGGGCCGATAAGTATGTAGTTCTAAACATATTTGGCAGAGAGCACTTACCGTGAGCTAGGGTTGTTGTTACAACAGACATATTTAATCGCCTACAATAACTTGCGGTTAGCTCAGTTGGAAGGTTCGTTTACCGCACCGCAATGGAAGATGAAATTTTTCTGTTTCTTTAAAATCTCTAAAGTTCGCTAGAGCCGCGTAAAGACTATAGAAATCATAAAAGCACTTTTTTTTTAACTAGGTACCTTTAAAAGACAAAAGTCCTTAATAATAAAAACTACCTTTAAGCCCGGGCTACGATTAAATAGGGCAGACCTCTAGATTTACATAAAGTATACATCTATTTATCCCTACTAATATTATAAATGCGGAAGTAACTCTGTCTGTCTGTCAGTTACGCTTTCCCGCTTAAACCTCTCAACCGATTTTAATGAAATTTGGTATAATTTGGTTAGTTCAAAAACTATTGGAGTTCAAATTAGCGTGAGGATTGAGTGAGCATAAGAAATCATCTGTAAATGTTTAATTAGGGTTCAATGACTGTCTTAAAAGAGTAAACCCAGCTCTAAAGAGTTTTTACAAAAAATAGAACCTTACATGGTATTTGTAAACTAATTATAAACGGAGATATAACTACCCTCATCAGGCCTAGCATACGCAACGCGACTAAATTTTATCGCGCTCTTAACAACGTCAAAATCGATTGAAGTCAGTGCGTCAGCTTATGATTGGCTGAAAATACGAGTGCGGTGTGCTATTAGCCAATCAACAGTATTGAAACTTTTGTCGTCTCATGCGATAAATTTGACGTAGTGCGCATGCTAGGCCTATATGTGAGGCCTGATTGAGCATACGTTTACCTATTTATCTCAGCTTGTATCGTTTAACAAATTCTGAGATTGGTTTTTCAAATTGTTTTAGACATTTTACTAAATGATAGGCGTATCATTATTTTTTCTAGAAGGTGCTAACTCAATCCACACGCACATAATTATTTAGATTTGTTCCTATATCGGATCACGGCCTGCACAGCACCGGGCCTGATGTAGATTGGTCGAAGTGGGTGTGTGTAAATACAGAAGAAAACACATCAACTATATACTTTGGACTTTGTATCGCCCTTAAATCATGCGCATAGGGACTAATATTCAACTGCCAGTGTATATTTTACCTGCTGTTGACCGTACGAACGCCAGAGCTGTACGTACAGCCAAGGAAAAGAGTTAAACAAAAGTGCTGACTATTAAATGTGCCTAAAACAATACACAGGTCTATTAGATGCCGTGACTATGTCGCGTGTACCGGGTTTGTTTACCTTTTTAATTGATTCGCAATCACATGCAGTTTCGAGCGATTTCACTGGTAGCGTGATGCAAAAACTGTGTGGAGTTTCGCTATATTCTCAATGGCGAGGAAAAATTGGAAAGAAAGGATAAACTTCGGTAAGAGCCCTCTACCGTATGTAATTAGAACTAACTACATATTTAAATGCAAGTGGTACATTATTTGCATAAATGTTTTGAAAACTGCATAAACTTGCATAAAATGAAAAATGGTGGAAATGTAATCTTTCTAGCTAGCTTCAAAAATTACCTAGCTCCTTCTAAATGACGAATTCCATTCAAGCATTAGTCCCTGCGTGCAACCCTCATTTAGAATAGATAATAATTAGCATATTATTACGTCCTTTCTCAGGTTCAAGACTATCTGCGTACCAAATTTTATTACTCAGTCAGTAGTAATGACATAAAAGTTAAACAGAGTGACACATTAATTATACAAGTAAGGATAAAATACATATTATTTCGGGATAAAAAATATCTTATATATTATTCTAATTCATCTGTCTAAATGTATTTTTTTCTATACCTAAAAAATATTACAAAATTATCATTATAAACCAACAAATAAAAAATTTGTCCCAGGTCACTGCCAAGGGGCATGCTGCCAAGAAGGCTGGCTGTGTTTCCTCTTTGTATAGCCAGACTTATTTTCTGGCCTAGGGAAAAGCCAGCCCTTTGGTCTCCCGAAGCATCTTTAAGCCGTTTGGCGCGGAAGAGACTGTGCGCGCCCGGTCCCCACGGCCCCAAACTCTCGACTCCAAACGGCTCAAATATACAGGTGTTAATAAGACCTGAATATTAACGCCGTTTGTTCGATTCTGCTGACGCCGCAGCAGATCCAGCTTCCAACGAAGATTTTGAAAGATGTGACGGCGCCAGAAGTAGCGTCCCACACTAAAGGCCGTCCCATCTTCCAAGGTATCAAAGTCATACCGTCGGGCCTCTTGCCATATTTAACTTAACTATATTACCGGGGAGTTTTAACTATATTACGTCACTTTGACGTCTGAAATGCGTATTCTTCCGCCTAAACTAATATACCTACCATTAATAACGTCTTGTTAAACAATAGTCTCAAGTAAATACAATATTTAAACATACTATTAACTTTTGCATATTTGCAAAATTACATTTCAATATTTGTCTTGAATTGTTGCTAATTAAATATCTCGATGACCTCCGAAGCAACCGGACATTTGCGTCACGCTATCTCTGAGGTCCTAGGTTCGATTACCGATCGGGACAATATGGGAAACGAACCTTTCTGTATTGACTCAAAGTCAAAGTCAATCTTTTTTATTAACATATATTAAATTAGTAATACTTATGAAGCAAATGAAGCTCAAACTCAAACTCAAATATTTCTTTATTCAAGTAGGTTACATGTAACACTTTTGAATACCTACTTGGGCCTGGGTGTTGTGGTACCGTCGTCGTTTCTGATTTCTGTAACAAGTGCTTTAGCTACTTACCACAGAATAAGAGCATCGCCTTCTATCCCTGTCAATATATATTTTTTTACAAAGGTTCTTCTGACACTTAAGGACATTACACAAAATAATTTCAATATCACTATCACTATCACTACTTATATTATAAAGGCGAAAGTTTGTGTGTATGTATGTATGTATGGATGGATGGATGGATGGATGGATGGATGTTTGTGACTCTTTAACTCAAAAACTACTCGATGGATTTTAATGAAACTTTACAATATTACAGCTATCATCAGAATAACGCATAGGCTACATTTTATAAGAGAGGTAGGGCATAGCGATTTTTCGCTCAAACTGGAACAGCCCGGCTGGTGAAATACCTCCACCTTAAAGAAGACCGCAGCCAAATAACAATCACTTCTATGTTGTTGTGTTCCTGCGTGTGTGTAAGGTTTCCAGAGCTCCTGGGGGTGCTACATTAGTAGCAGGGTTTAGGCCTTTCAGGTAAGGACGACAAGTCTTGTAATAGATTTATTATGCTGTACTTGTCGCCCTTAAGCTAGGACCTCATTACCACTTAACATCAGGTGGGATGAGGTCAATCTTGAAGTGCAATATAAAAAAATCTTTAAAACTACGAAATTTATTATGAGGAGAGCGATTCAAGTGAAGGGTTTATAAGTGGAGAAATACTGTTATTTTTTTAGGTTTTTAATGAGACGTCGTTAATAATTTATTTTTTTCCGCTTAGACATTGGAAACGTAGGCTGAATCCTACAAGATTTATCAAAATAATGTAGAGATGTTATTGACTAGCTTAAAGTGTATGGAACTTATTGACATTTTTAATTGTTCAGAAGTATTTGGTCACTTTGTCTGCTCCGATATATCTGACGGCGACTGTACATATTTAATGCTATCAAGTCCAAACTTCTTTGTCATTAATTTAATCCTATATTTTATAATAGCTATTTTTTCTTTTTTTTTTTATCAGACTTAAATCTATGCATAGGTAATGCAGTATTTTCTTGTAGGTGCGTACCTCTTTGCCAATTCTTACAATACGAATGGCTGTTACACAAACGTAGTATTATATGCTCTGAATATAAACTATCTTCAATAAGATGACCTAGTTTTGAAACGTTAACCCGTCAATGTTCTCATGTCGTGGTCATAAAACAAGAACAAGAAGATTTTTTTCTTTTTATAGTGATTTACGCCGCTCTAGCGAACTATAAATTTATTTTTTTTAAATAAGTAGATTCATTGGATTAAGAGGGAAAATATATGAGCTTTGTAGCTGAGAGACGAGGCTAGATCTCCGAGGTCCCGGGTTCGATTCCAAGTCGGATCAATATGGAAAACGATCTTCTCTATATTGTTTCTGGTTTGGTACAGTCGTTGTTTCTGAGTTCTGTAACACAAATGCTTTAGCTACTTACAATAATTAGAGCAATGTATGTGAGGCTGTTCAAATTTTTAATTATTTTTTATTAATATTTATACACGACCTTCAAAGCCGAATGGCGACTGTGCTATAGCTTAAGGTCCCGGGTTCAATTCTTAGTCTGGTCAAGTTGGAAAACTAAATTTTCTAAATTGCTCCGGCTCTGGGTGTTGTGGTACCACCTTGGATTACTGATGTCTTGTAACAACCATCTTCTTATACGATTTCCATAAATAGCTAAGAACACTCTCGGATAATTCACGTTTCAAATAACACAAAATCAAAATCGGTTTATCCGTTTGGGCGCCATGATTGCATAGACAGACAGACAGACCCAGCCGTTATAAAATAAATAAATGCGCCATACAACCACACGAATCACCTGGTCTCAAACTAAGGTTTCCCCTTGTGCTATGAGCACCCGACGACGGATACTTACTGGGGGCGTCATCCCAGCACACCCAGACCCAAGTTAACTTAGAAAAGTTCGTTTTCCAAATTGTCCTGACTGGGAATCGAACCCGGGACTTTTCGCGCTTTGAATGCCTACCTTAGGCACTGCACCACCGAGGTCGTCGGCTATGGAGTCAGGTTGAAAACAAATTTTTAGGGATTAATCAAATATATGCACTGAATAAAAAATAAGTTGAAGTGTTCAAACGCATATGTCAAGTGACTTGTCGTTTAGACTACTCTCTTCAGACCCAACTGTGCATTAAAATAACAATTGCACCACGGAATCCATGAACATTTTCAGATTTTTCTATCGTAAAATTAAATAAATTAGCAAATACAATAGGAATTATCGAGTACCAAACTTAGTGTGTTAAGGTTGCTAGAATAACGACAATTTACACAAATACGTCAATAAACTTCCATAACTCGAGTTCTAATGAATATGATAAACATTTAGGACCAAAGAACACAAAAAATTTATAACCTAAAAGAATAGCTTTTAACGCATGAATTTTTTGCCTAGATAAAGGGTATTGCCTCACTAGAAGTATTTTTTAACGCCGACGCAATAACGACGGGGCATTACATTAAGAGTCTAACTCTTTCCAAATGTTTATTTATCTTTTTGCTCAAATACTTAATTAAATAGTGATAAATCTGACCCATTACTGATTCGATTCCTTTTATCAATCAAAGTGGGCAGAGCCCGTTCATAAAGTACTGTATTCCTTTTAGTACATTGGATCCAAAAATATTATAAAACTTTATGTGCGGGATCTGTCAAAAGTTAAATAAACGATTGGAAAGGGTATGTAAATTTCACTTGTCTGTCTCTCTGTAGCATCGTAGATTCGACTTCGAGCGTTACATTACGATAGTACCTCCCTGACTGACGAGCATTTAGGTGTAACGTTTCATTATAAATTGAGCTATGCGCATGATATTTAGGTAATGTAAAATTAAAGATTTGACTTTGAGCATTACATATAAGTCAACTGACTAACGAGCATTTGGATGTAATGTAACATTATAAATTTGACTTTGAGCATTACGTTACGATCTAAACTGACTGACAAGCATACGCGTGTAACGTTACATTGTAGATTGAACTATGAGCATTACATTACGATACTACCTCCCTAACGGGACGAGAACTCGCGTGTAATGTAACATTTATTCGACTTAAAGCATTATATTACTATCTCAACTGACTAACATTATAGATTCTGCTATGAGCATTACATTACGATGCTACCTCCCTAACTGACGAGAATTCATGTGTAATGTAACATATTAAATTTCGCTTTCCAAGAACTCACATGTGATTTAGTTAATTCGATTAATGTTTCAAGTTGTCTCAAGAATTTACAATTGTAACATTACTATGTGTGCATTGTAACACTCGGCTCTCTTTCTTCACAGATGTGCCTATATTAGATTTGTATCAATGTGTACGATGTAATCGTCGGTTTCCCTCCCTCACTGATGTATGCTAGAATTTGAAGGGTACAGGGAAAAAACAAGCAATGTCATGTAAAACACGAAAATCTGATTATAGCACCAACAGTTACATTAACTCCTGTATTTTCACCCTGCATTAAAGAAAACTTATAAAACTGGTGACAATATTTGTTTTTTATATTTAAACTCTTAAAAATTATGCGCACTCGCATCACAGGGGAATGCCTCGGTTTAAAGTCAAAGTTAAGGTCAATTCATATATTCATGTAGGTTACAAGTAACACTTATGCATCGTCAGAATGAAATTGAAGCTACAGCCGGTTCGGAACCGAATCCTACCGAGAGAAGAATCTGGCAAGAAACTCATTAGTTATCCTAATCTTACAATATTTAGTGCAAGAGAACTTCAAACTATATACTATTTCCTCTACCTTAAGGTTGTCTGGAAGAGATCGCTTTCTAGCGATAAGACCGCCTAAATTGTACTATAATTTTCTTGTAAAACCTATTTCTGTAAAGATTTTGTGCAATAAAGTATATCTATCTAACTATGGTGCGCGAGCGAGCAGCCAATCATGTCCATATATGTTTATTGTTTAATTAACAGATCAGGTTGTATTTTCAAATGCGCATTTCTCGATTTTCTCAATATGTAACATCGCTTGTTTTCCCCCTGTACTTTTCATTTGTAATGTATATTACACGCGAATGCTCCCAGTGAGAAAAACACCTTAAGACCAATTAGCATGTGTTATGCGGTTGGATGATTACATAATCGTATATATGTATTTTTCTTTTATCATATGAACAATAATTGAATTTTTGTGGACTTTTTTTTTATTATTGCACTTCAAGATTGACCTCATCCCACCTGATGTTAAGTGGTGATGAGGTCCTAGCTTAAGGGCGACGAGTAGAGCATAATAAAGCTGTTACTGGACTTGTTGCCTTTGCCTTGAAGGCTTGACACCTGCCACTAATGTAGCACCCTTTTTTTTTGACGGCGGGTAATGCCGTATGCACCGTACCGTCACCCCGAGCGTGGGTGACGGCGTGTGTGGGACTACCCGCTAAAACACCCTGGTTGGACCTTCATCGCCTTAGTGGCGGTGTTGTGGGAGATCAGCTAAGCCTTGACTTGACACAACACTGCCACCCCACTCCATGCCGTCCAGATTTTGTGCCCCCACACCAGCAACGCGTGCCCCGGCGTGTCCTCCGCCGCGCCACAATTGGAGCACGACGGAGACTGCTTCCGACCAATACGGTGCAGGTGCTGTCCGGTCATGGCTGTTTTGGAAAATGATAGGATAAGAACTAATGTAGCACCCTCCCAGAAGCCCTGGGAATAGTGATGAAAGAGACTCAGGCCTTTAAGTCGTTTAAAATAAGACTAGCCTCTCTTTACAAAGATTTGCTTTTTTTTTCTTTTATATGGCACTTCAAGATTGACCTCATCCCACCTGGTGTCAAGTGGTAATGAGGTCCTAGCTTAAGGGTGACAAGTACAGCATAATAAATCTGTTACTGGACTTGTCGCCCTTACCTTGAAGGCTTGACCCCTGCTACTAATGTAGTACCCCCCAGGAGCTTTACAAACCTTACTCACACGCAGGAACACAACAACACAGAAGTGATTGTTATTTGGCTGCGGTCTTCTGTAAGGTGGAGGTGTTTCACCAGTCGGGCTGCTCCAGTTCGAGCGATAAATCGCTATGCCCTACCTCTCTTAGGACTCTTCTCTTTAGGTCTCATAAAGGACTTTAGCAGTTAGTCTTAAATAATAAGACTTTGGTCAGTTAACTAAGGTTTCCCCTTGTACTATGAGTACCAGACGACGGATACTTACTGGGGGCGTCATCCCAGCACACCCAGACCCAAGTCCATTTAGAAAAGTTCGTTTATCCAAATGGGCCTGACTGGGAATCGAACCCGGGACCTTTCGCGCTTATTTAATAAATTATTTTTTATATTAAGTATCCATATATCCCAACCCTACATGAAAACTTCAGTGCTTTTATTCTGCAGGCGGTAGGGAACTAACAAGGGACTTTCAGATCAACACATGCCTTACGACTTTAGACTCCTCACGCGATAAGTCCTTTAGGCTATTAAGCGTTTTACATTAAAAGACTGGGACTAAAAAGGCTAGTCTTACGACTAAAGGTTGGGGACTAAAAGACTGAACCAGTCGTTAGGTGTCAAAAAGGAGGCGTGTCTTTATTAAAAGCCTTAAAAGCCTTAGTCTCTTTCATCAGTACCTGGAAACCTTACTTACAAGTAGCAAAGCATATATTTTCATTGTATTTTGAGAGTCTGACTGTCATGATCATTGTATTTTTGACGACCTCCGTAGCCGAGAGGCGAGCGGACCTGACTTTGGCGAGCGCCATCTCTGAGGTTCCGGGTTCGATCCCCGGTCGGGTCAATATGGGAAACGAACTTTTCCATATTGTCTCGGGTCTGGGTGTTGTGGTACCGTCGTTGTTTCTGATTTCTGTAACACAAGTGCTTAAGCTACTTATCACAGAATCAGAGCAATGTACGTGATGTTGTCCAATATTTATTTATTTATTTTATCATCGTTGAAGATGTCAGTTTCAGAAGATCTACTCCCAAGAACGATAACGGATAGCAATTTCAAGTTCTCGAAATCGCAACCAACTCACTTCGAATGCAAATAATGCGTTATCAAAAAACAAAATATTATTTAGTAGCGGTCCCGACGGACTTCGTTTCGCCTTAGATAATTTTTCCCGCTTTTCTGTTGAAATTTTTCAAATTTTACCAAGGATCCCTAATTTTGTAGCCTATATCAAATTGGAAGAATGTAGCATTCTATCTGAAATTTGGTGAAATAATTTTTTAAATCGGCCCAGTACTTTTTGAGCCCATTCATTACAAACATACAAAAATAGGTACAAATCTTTCCTCTTTATAATATTAGTGTAGATACCTACACATCAAAAATCACGTTTTGCTTCCAAAACTTTTGATTAATCTTCAAAAACGAAACCTTTAGTTTGGTCGTTTCATTTTGAATTGAAATGAAATGATTTATTTCTGCGTGTGGATTTACAATAAATTCTTTTGCACGTCAATTTTATTTTTGCCTACGCGCATCGACGTTGGTTATGTTGAGAAGAAGCGCCGCAACAAACTCAACAGAGATAAGTTTAAGAGAGGTAGGGCATAGCGATTTATCGCTCGAACTGGAGCAGCACGACTGGTGAAACACCTCCACCTTACAGAAGACCGCAGCCAAATAACAACCACTTCTGTGTTGTTGTGTTCCTGCGTGTGAGTAAGGTTTCCAGAGCTCCTGGGGGTTGCTACATTAGTAGTAGGGGTTAAGCCTTCAAGGTAAGGGCGACAAGTCCAGTAACAGCTTTATTATGCTCTACTTGTTGCCCTTAAGCTAGGACCTCATTTCCACTTAACATCAGGTGGGATGAGGTCAATCTTGTGTTATAAGTTTGACTTGTGGTGGTTACAACACGTAGGTAATGGTAAGAATATGGATCTCTGAGTTGCGTAAGCAACATACCTATTGGTAGGAAGGAACTGAGCTGCCATTACATCATGCCTCATAACGATTGGTCACCGCGAAGTCTTGCTACAGTCCGTGGACTAATGCCAGGTGCCAATATTTTACGATTTGTAATTTCGTTTTGACGACCTCCGTAGCCGAAAGGCGAGCGGGCCTGACTTTGGCGAGCGCCATCTCTGAGGTTCCGGGTTCGATCCCCGGTCGGGTAAATATGGGAAACGAACTTTTCCATGGGACGACATATAGCCCAGCCGGATGAATTAAAAACCCTGAAAGCTAGGAAAATACTCCTAGAATCGACCCGGCTAAAGGAGTTACTCTAACTGGTGGCGAGTCACAATAGATCTAAAAAGTCGCAGTGACCACAGTTCACTGAACTGCATAGCCCCAAGTACCCCTAATAATAATAATAAGATGGAGGTATTTCACCGGTCGTGCTGCTCCAATTCGAGCGATTAATCGCTATGGCCTACCTCTCTACAAGAACAGGGAACACAAGCGTTCTATCCTGACATTATGTTAATTCACACACGTCATTGGCACATTTGATTTCGCCAGAGAAGTCTAATTGCTATTTTACATAAAAAAAAACACAGTTGAACGGTCTCCACAGATATCTTCGTAAGCTTAAAACCCATGGGCTTAGTGTTTATTATATTAGGTCCATGTTAAAACCTGAACTGAATATCAGCCATTGTTAATTACGTTACATTTCACACAAGTGCCAGATGATTTTTTTTTTACATTTTTTGGGTGGTTTTGAACACATTCAGAAAGATGTAGTGTTAGAGGACACATGAGGCGTGACACCTGTTAAATTTGACACTAACTAAGGCTGCGTTCCCATACCTTGTGGGGGCGCGGACGACAGTGAGCGGCTGACTGGCGTATCTAAATATTTAAGTCTGAAGATTTTAATAAGCTGCCAGAAAATATCACTGCATTACCTATGCATAGATTTCAGTCTCTGATAAAAATTGTTTAATGAAAAAAGGCTATTATTAAATAGAGGACTATAACGACAAAGATGTTTGGACTTGATAGCATTAAATATGTACACTAGTCATAAGCTATATTGTTAATATATATATATATATATATATATATATACCATAACTATGTGTCAGAAAAGAGTAACTATCGAGTTTCTTGCCGGTTCTTCTCGATAGAATCAACGTTCCGATCACGGCGGTAGTTTACTTAATTTGACGATTCATAAATGCTTTTGTAAAAGTTTACAAGAATAAAGACATTTTCTATTCTAATTATATTCTATTCTATAAGTAAATTAAAGGTGACAAAATAGATAAGGTATTAAAATATTTAAAGGCGACTGACTGACATAGTAATCTATCAACACACACCCCAAACCACTGGACGGACTGAAATTTGGCATGCAAGTAGATGCTATGATGTAGGCATCCGCTAACAATATTGATAAATTCTACCCCTAAGGGGATAAAATAGGGGATGAAATGTTGTATAAATCTTCTTAGATTTTCGACCGATTAAACCGAAATTAAAGATTGGAGGCTCTATAATAAAGACGTTAGCTTAAATAGGATTTTGATTAATTAATAATAACACTTCTTAACGCGAGCGAAGCCCCGTATTAATATAGTATAGGAATGCAGACAGAATTAGTACAAATAAATAAATATTGGACAACATGACATACATTGCTCTGATTCTGCGGTAAGTAGCTTAAGCACTTGTGTTACAGAAATCAGAAACAACGACGGTACCCAGACCCGAGACAATATAGAAAAGTTCGTTTCCTACATTGACCCGACCGGGGTTCGAACCCGGGACCTCAGAGATGGCGTGACGCCAAAGTCCGGCTCGCTGGTCTGTCGGCTACGGAGGTCGTTAAAAGTATAGTTAGGCGTTGCTTCTATAAATCACAACAAGTATTATGAATCAAAAAGTAGGCCAAGCGTGGCCGCTCATGAAACCGCTGCCAAGGTCAGTAAAGAAAGTGGCTTATGTAACCGCGATGCAATGTGGCGCGGCTTTTGGTCTTACCAATGTCTGCTGTGAGTTGTCTGCAGTAATGTGTCTAATATCCCGCGGGGAGAAACATCCCCTATTGTATCCCCTTAGGGGTTCAATTCAATTCAATTCAATATTATTTTATTAATGTAAATTAATAAATAAATAAATATTGGAAAACATCACATACACTGCTCTGATTCTGTGGTAAGTAGCTAAAGCACTTGTGTTACAGAAATCAGAAACAACGACGGTACCACAACACCCAGATCCGAGACAGTATAGAAAAAATCATTTCCCAAAATTGACCCGACCGGGGATCGAACCCGGAACCTCAAAGATGGCGCAACGCCAAAGTCTGACCCGCTCGCCTCTCGGCTACGGAGGACGTCTACACATTACATGTAAATTACACCAGTAATATTTATGAAACGTCTATATAATGCAAATGACGCTACCTCCGGTTCGGAACCTATAACTTACAGAGAAGATCCCGGCAAGAAACTCTGTCGTTCATATTACAAATAAAGCTGAACTTATAATTACTTTTGCACTAAGGCATACAGTGTGCTGTGTAAATTGTAAAAAATAATTAATTGATTCAAAGGAATAACAATAATTTAAAAACAAATAAAGAAACTGTAGGTCCTAATTCGCATTGTGCTTAATAAAAACTTTGCCAACTTGCGAGTATTTGTCAATGTAAAAAAATTGGCACCTCTTGCAGAGAGTAGAATTGTAAATCCTTTCTTAGCGGATGCCTACGTCATAACAAACATAGTTTTAAGAAAGGCAGGGCAAAGCGATTTATCGCTTGAACTGCAGCAGCCCGACTGGTGAAATACCTCCACCTTATAGAAGACCGCAGCCAAATAACAATCACTTCTGTGTTGTTGTGTTCCTGCGTGTGAGTAAGGTTTCCAGAACTCTTGGGGGGTGCTACATTAGTAGCAGGGGTCAAGCCTTCAAGGTAAGGGCGACCAGTCTAGTAACAGTTTTACTATGCTATACTTTTCGCCCTTAAGCTAGGAACTCATTACCACTTAACATCAGGTGGGATGAGGTCAATCTTGGAGTGCATTATATAAAAAAAATTACATCTACCTGCATGCTAAATTTCAGCCCGATCCGTCCAGTGGTTTGGACTGTTGATAGATCACTTTACGAGCCTCGAATGATTAAATCGGCCCCCAAATGTAACCACTGAGCCAAAGATGTTAAAGATTGCAAAATTGCAAATGTTTGCATTATGAATGGTTTAAGAAATCGTGATTCATCGCCTTTACAATTATGCTACACGTGCGGTCGCTTCGTGGAATCAAATAATTCGGGACAAAACGTAGGTACAGTCACGTGCAATAATATAGGGTTACTGGAAACTCGACGTATTGACCCGCTAGAATATAAAACAGAATAGAAAATGTCTTAATTCATGTATACTTTTACAAAAGCCTTTATGAATCGTCAAATTATACTACCACCGTGTTCGGAATGTTGCTTCTATCGAGAAGAATCGGCAAGAAACTCGATAGTTACTCTTTTCAATAACTTACAAAAATAGTAACATGCAAAAAAAAAACATATAAACAGCATAGCTTATAACTAGTTTACATAATTTGTATAAACTATATGTATGATCAGTTGACGGATTTCGATTTATTTAAAATTCCCCCTTTATTTAAAAAAGACGACCGCACTAATACAATCGAGGTATTACAAGGAAACCGTAGGGAAACCAAAAGGGTTGGCAATTTGGGAGTTTCATTTCTTAATATTTTATTGTAATGCAACGTAAAGATTTACAAATCACCTCAGGTAATTAATTACAGATATCAGAAACAAGTACGGTTTTCCGCTCACATTGCTTATTTTATTAACTTATTTGTTTTGTTTAATAAATAAATAAATAATAATAAATACCGTGATGTTGTTAAAGCTGCTTAAAGCCTTCCTTGATAAATTGACTATTCAACACAGAAATATTTTTTAAATTTAAACCAGTAGATATAGAGATTAGCGTGTTCAAACATACAAACAAAATCTTCAGCTTTATTAGTAGATATATAGTAGATACTTCATATAATATAGAGATTAGTATATATTGTTCTTGACTGTACTTGCATTGTGGCTTTTGAGCAATTAGATGTCGTAAGTTTTGTTACTTTTCGAGGACTTGCTTGTAATAACTGTGTACTTAAAAAATAACTTTATCTCTAGATCTAATGCCCATCTAAATCTATTTAATCGAGAGCCAAATGACTTACTAATCTATCAACCTAGGAAGTAAACTATGTTAGGGCTTAGAAACATTTTGCACAGGATCTCATTCATAGCGTACTAGCTGTGCCCGCGACTTCGCGTGGACTACAGGGTATTTCCAGCCATTTCCCGTTAACTCCCGTTCCCGTGGGAATTTTGCAATATCCTGTTGCAACTAAGCTTTTAGTTTGCTAAGGTACCTGCATGCCAAATTTCAGCCGTTTAGATTTTTCATACAAAAAGATTTTCCCGCTAATTCCCGTTACCGCGGGAATTTCGGGAATTCCTTTCTTAGTGCACCTCTACGGTACCTAAGCTACGTCCCTTCTAAATTTAAATAGCCTACGTTTAGCCGTTTAGGCTGTGCGTTGATATGTCAGGCAGTCAGTTTCTCCTTTTATATATTTAGATTCTAAGAATTGCAGCGCGCGTTTTGCACGGGCCGCTTAGCGGTAGGCGCCTGTGGGGGAGCCTGTGTAGTCCACAAGAGAACCCGACTCCCCCACAACTACTCCCGTTGGCTACCGAGGGGGTTTTAGTAGGTGCGAGCCCAGCACATCACTCTCTGTTCCAATACTCAATACTCGATATTTTTATTGCATCTTTAGTGTTTACAAGGTGGTAACTTAAAATTAGATCACTAAATCCCCGTGTAGAGTGACAGTGCGATACGCATTTCATTATGAAAAAGCGTTGCGCTTCAGCGTTAACTCGCTTGCGTGGCAGCACCAACGGTATACTTAGGGTTTTTATTGACCGGTGGGATGCACCGATCATTCAAAGGTGGGTGACAATCCACCAATAAAATATAATATATATAATAATAATAATGATTCAGTAACATTGTATCTACTAACACTAGTTTTTTGTAAGAGTAAACTGTTACTAACATCTATGGGCTCTGCCTGAAATAAATTGATTTGAATTGAATTGAATTGAATTTCCCCCTCGACAAAAAAAAGGGGGAGCACTAAGAAAGGATTTTTGTGTATTCACCCTCTAAGGTTCAAAGTAAAAACTTTACAGTTTTTGAAATTGTCCGAATAAAAAATAATATGGAAGTTTTTCATCGAAACTAATGTCAAATTGACGACCTTCGTAGCCGAGAGGCAAGCGGGCCGGACTTTGGCATTGCGCTATCTCTAAGGTTCCGGGTTCGATCCCCGGTCGGGTCAATATGGGAAACGAACTTTTCTATATTATCCGGGGTCTGGGTATTGTGGTACCGTCGTTGTTTCTGATTTCTGTAACACAAGTGCTTAAGCTACTTACCACAGACTCAGAGCAATGTATGTGATGTTGTCCAATATTTATCTTATTTTTTTTCCAAATCATCTCCTAAGGAAATAAAACGGGGTTTGGAAGCTTATATGAAAGTTTTTTTTTCTTTTATAATGCACTCCAAGATTGACGTCATCCCACCTGATGTTAAGTGGTAATGAGTACCTAGCTTAAGGGCGAAAAGTATAGCATAGTAAAACTGTAACTAGACTTGTCGCCCTTACCTTGAAGGCTTGACCCCTGCTTCTAATGTAGCACCCCCCAAGAGCTCTGGAAACCTTACTCACACGCAGGAACACAACAACACCGGAGTGATTGTTATTTGGCTGCGGTCTTCTGTAAGGTGGAAAGTACTCCACATTCAAAAGTTATCCCAAGAAAATTTAGCACGCATGTAAAGTTCTTCATTGAACACCAATGAAATCATCGTTACAATATCCCTAGAATTTTCGCGAAAATGCGAATCATCAAATCATGCTGCGACGTTTACAAAGCAAATATTAAATAGATCATTGTAGTTACACGAGGCTTGTGGTTAGAAATGGGTCTTAAAACGTTACGTATTGCCCTTTTGAGTATAATTTAGCATTGCGGTTTAAATATGTTATGAGCTATTATATTGCGATGACTTAAGGGGGGAGGGGGGAGTAGGAGGGAGTCTCAGGGTTAGTTTTGACGACCCCGATAGCCGAGAGGCGAGCGTGCCGGCCATAGGCGTCGCGCCATCTCCGAGGTTCTATCTCCGTCCAGGTCAGCGGAGAGTGACGTTGCGGCAGGCAATTCTCCGTCGATAAAAAAGAAAATGTTGTCAACAAAGATCTAAGCCAATTAAAAAACCATTGTCTCATAAAATGACCTATACAATCTAAGAATCAGAAAAATAAATATATATAAGAAGGATATTTTATCCAATCATCCATTGGCACATAAAAACAAACTATGTTGTGTTGTTCTGAAAATCAGATTTTTATTTCATTAAGTAGTTAAATAAAATTAACACAAAACCATCATTACAACTTTGAACACAATAACATACCTGAAAATCAGATAAACGACATTCAAAGTCTTTTTTCCAATATGCCAATTTATTTTATATAATAAGTGTAAATAAAATAATTTTAGTTTAATTTACGATTTAATTTTTTTTTTTACAGGAGACCCAAAGGCTGGCTGCTACCTCGCCCAGCGTATTTCAATCGCCATTCAGCGAGGTAATGCAGCCAGCATTTTGGGTACCTTACCACAGGGACCATCTTTGTTTATTTAAAATATTTATTTTTTATTTATTTTAGTTTAAATATTTTGTAAGTTAGTGTTATCTTATGTTTATTTGTTTTGTTTATTAATGTCTGTAAAATCATTTACGAGTAACATCTCCACATGGACTTAGTATAATAAACATTAGGTCCATGCATCTCCATTTGACATCAACAATCTTTGGTTACCTTAGCAACGTGTCAAGTTGAAATGTCCTCATAAAAACTATAAGGCTTTACATATTGTAAAAGAGGTTAAAATCAAGAATTAAAGAAATACATTTTCTTTACATCTCCACCCCAAGGGAGAGGAAATTAAAAAATAAAATTAGAAAGTCAAAGTTCATTTAACTTAAAACTTAATCTCCATTATTTCCTACATCTTTTTATACAATAACTGGAATAAGTTTGGTGATATGAAATAAATTTGATTCCGTTTTCTTGTGACCCGTATCTATTCTGAATATGGAGTTCGATATTTTTTCTATAATTTTATAAGGTCCAACATTTAATTCATCCAATTTTTTCCGATTAAGCTTATTCCCATTTTCTTTAAAAACCAAATCTCCTTCTTTGAATTCATAATATTTTTTATTTTTGTCGAATAATGTTTTATTATATTTATGAGATTTAGCTGTATTTTCATATGCTTTCTTTCTATCTTTGATCCAATCACTTTGTGATAATTCCTGCTTTAATTCTTTTGGTAAAGTCGTTGTATCTGTCCCATATAGAAGATAACGTGGTGAAAAGCCTGTTACCGAATGAATAATTTCATTATATTTATTTGTGCATTCTTGAGCTACTGACGTCCATGCCTTTTTCCGTTCAGTTTCATTTATTTTGCATCTGATCTTGTTAACCAATGTTTGGTTCAACCTTTCATTTAAGCCGTTTGAGAATGGCGCATTCACTGCCGTAAACACCAGTTCTATTTGCTTATCCCTTAGGATTTTTTTTAATTCTTGCGAATTTATTCCTGGGTATTGGTCAGTAAGAAGGATACCAATATTCTCTGATTCGAGCAAGTTTACTAGTTTTATAAAATCATTTGAGCCTTGTGTCTTTGATGTTAGGATGAATGCATAACTTGTAAAATGATCCACTAACAAATGTAAATATTTTTTTGTCGATCTTGAACCGCCAAACCCTCCAATTGTATCAATGGAGATAATTTCGAATGGCTTCGTTGCTGGACCAAGTTGAGACATAAATCCAATTTTGTCATGTCACAAATTTGTTTAATATTTTGTGTCAGATTTTGAGCTGCATAGAATGGACTAACTGTCTTCTGCATTTGCCCAATACCAATATGACACAAATGTTCATGTAAGTTTTTTTAAAAAGTTATACTATATTTCTCCGATATAATTATTTTTTCTCTGCTTCTTGTTTTTTTAAAGTATATATTATGTCCATTAACCAATTTACAACTGGTGGACTTAATGCTAGGGGCGTTCTCTACCAGTCAACCCCTGGGTCATGCAGATAGTTTGTATATGGGTGCGGTAACAGGAGAGAAAAAAAAAGATATCATTTTAAACAACAATAAATGAAGCATTAAAAATAACATTACGGTATCTTTTAAATATACGATAATAATACACATACTATATAAATTAATTAGAATATAATATATAAAATATGAAGGTATAGGTACTTAGATTTACATAATATTGATAATTTATATATAAAAACAAATATCTACATAACTATAAATTCAGAAGATAAATAAATTGGTTCAGCAATTGACAAATTCACGACTATCATTACTTGTTAGCGAGAGAGAAGAAGTATTCACGAACTTTATTTTCAAAAATTCCCTTAGTCAGGGATTGTCGGATGTCAGCGGGCCATATGGACTGACTCGGTTACATTTAATATAGTATAATAATTTAAACACTTACTTTAATATTGCGACATTTATAAATTACCTAAATAGCAGACTGATTACTTATCAAACATAAGTTTGACTTTAAAAGAAAAATATAAGTCAATTTTGTGATAAATACATTAAACTTTAAAATGTAAACTAGATACTTAATTTACGACGCTTTAATAAGTAAGATTGATGAAGATTATTAAATTGTAGGTATGATATTATAGTTATCTGAGCAAGTTTGTCTCAAGAAGTGTTATTATTCTCATTTGAACACCGTGTTTTATTACAGAAAGCATTATTTTTATACATTTCCTAATACGATATCGGAATTACATACTATTCCTAGGATTTTTACACATTTCCTAGGATATTTATGAATTAAATAGTTTTTTAAGACATTAAATAAATAAATAAATAAATAAATATTGGACAACATCACATACATTGCTCTGATTCTGTGGTAAGTAGCTAAAGCACTTGTGTTACAGAAATCAGAAACAACGACGGTACCACAACACCCAGACCCGAGACAATACAGAAAAGTTCGTTTCCCATATTGACTCGACCGGGGATCGAACCCGGAAGAGGTTCCGGGTTCGATCCCCGGTCGCGTCATCTCTGAGGAGAGATGACGCGACGCCAAAGTCCGGCACGCTCGCCTCTCGGCTACGGAAGTCGTCAAGTACATTACACATTTACATGACGGTACATTATTTAAAACATTTCCTAAACAGCTTCGGAATTGTATACATTTCCTAGGATTTGTATAAAATTCCTAGGTTTCATACATTTCTGGTAACATATACAACAAACCAAGATTGGTAGTTGGCCTTGGTCCCCGAGCAGATAACAACTAGCTCGGCTAAAGTACTTCCACTTTTAGTTAAAGAACATACGTACCTTACATACTTAATCTCATTTATTTGTGATGTTTGATTAAGTAAACGAAATATAAGGATTTAAGAGAGGTAGGGCATAGCGATTTATCGCTTGAACTGGAGCAACCCGACTGGTGAAATACCTCCACCTTACAGAAAACCGCAGCCAAATAACAATCACTTCGGTGTTGTTGTGTTTCTGCGTGTGGGTTAGGTTTCCAGAGCTCCTGGGGGGTGCTACATTAGTAGCAGGGGTCAAGCCTTCAAGGTAAGGGCGACAAGTCCAGTAACAGATTTATTATGCTGTACATATCACCCTTAAGCTAGGACCTCATTACCACTTAACATCAGGTGGGATGAGGTCAATCTTGAAGTGTAATATAAAAAAAAAAGAAAAAATAAAACGACAGTTCTACCAAAATTTATGATTAAAAATATATATACTCTATGACAACAAAATAAACGATTTGTGTAAAATTAAAACTTCTTTGCAAACAATGATATGTATGTAGTTTAGGCCAACCATAGATCAGAGGATCCCAATTTCATATTACTATGTAGTTTACTTTATTGATTCTCGACCTGCAATGGGATTCTGTTTTAACATTTCCAGAAATAAAATAAATAAATAAATAAATAATAATAAATGCGCCAGACAATCACACCTATCACCTGGTCTCAAACTAAGGTTTTCCCTTGTACTATGAGTACCAGACGACGGATACTAACTGGGGGCGTCATCCCAGCACACCCAGACTCAAGTCAATTTAGAAAAGTTCGTTTTCCAAATTGACCCGACCGGGAATCGAACCCGGGACCTTTCGCGCTTTGGCCGCCTACCTTAGCCATTGCGCCACCGAGGTCGACTACAAATTAAATAGAGTGAATTTAGACATGTACGTATTTATACATCTCGTGAATCATATTTATTAAATTTGTGTCGAAGTAAATGGAACATTTCATGCGATGCAATAGGTACACTTTGTCAACGCCGAAATTTTAAGAGTCAAGACACCTGTTTTAACCAGTCTTGATAAATTATTTTTTACGTGGTATCCTAAAACAACTGAAAATATTTTGAACAGATATAAAAGTGTGGTCTAACAGCGATCAAAAGTGAATGTATTTGTAAATTTTATCGACAAGTACGATGGAATTTTTTTCATTGTCACATCACTACAACAACAAATATGCATTGTTTAGATTTGAAAATTTGGTTATAAATATGCCTAGGGGAAATTAAATACCTAAAAGATTAATAAGCATTTTCGAAATCTTTATCTCTTTTTTACTAAATACGCAAATGTTTTTGCAAAACTTACCGGTGAAGACGATATTGAATAACTCTCGTTATTAGGGTTCCGTACCTCAAAAGGAAAAAACGGAACCCTTATAGGATCACTCGCGTGTCTGTCCGTCCGTTTGTCACAGCCGATTACTCTGAAGCCACTGGACCAATTGAGATGAAATTTGGTACACATATTTAAAGACCCAAAGGTGCATGTGTAACGTAAATAAATAAATTATGAATTTGGGGTCATTTTTGGAGGGTAAATCACAACATTGAAAAAAAAAATTCGCCAACCATATCGTGTGACATATCAAATGAAAGACCTTGCTGTAAGGATTGCAAATATGTATCCATTCCCCCCCCCCCCCCTTATCTCCGAAACTACTCGGCTAAAAATTGAAATTGAAATTAATGCCGAATATAGCTCTTTACCTATAGATTACAGGAAAACCTATGAGAAGTACATGGATTAAAAAAAAGGTTGTTTTGTTAAATTTACGTTTTTTTTATTGTTACCTGCCTGTGGCCCTGTGCCATGTGATTATTTTCAGCCATATATTCATTTAAAATTTGATATTTGCATAGAATTAAGGCGTTCCGACCAGTATCGTTTTGGTGTAAAGTGACGTGACTTGACGTTTACGCGCGCTTTTATAATCTGTTACACAAAATCTTACTATCACTGGTAATTTTTTTTTTGGGATATAAAACACACATTTTACAATACTTTTTCAAAGGCTGTCATTATCCAATTGTTGTTATCAGAAACAAAACCTCAACATTTTTTTTATCACTGCGTGTGACTGTCGGGCCAACATTTTAAATTGTTGTAAATATTGACTTTAAACATAAACTTAAAATAATTGACTTTCTCGATTAAGTTACAAAAATCTCAATTGCGATCGATCGATTAATCAAATCGAAATCGAGCATCCCTACGTACCTACGAGAATAGTGTTTTTACTTTTTAGTTGCTCGTATTCGTTCTCGTTGGGCAGTCGCTATCTAAACTTTCAAAATCTCATTCTTCGTCACTATGTCTCGCGAAGATCATTCTTTGTATTCAATTAGTGAATAGTATGAAACGATTTTATGTCGGGGTGCTTCATCCGGGAGCATCAATGGTGCTCGTGATCTGTATCGCCAGCGATTCATCGATGGCAGACCCTTTGCGGAGCAGCGGCTTTTAAGGTCGTACACCTGCTTCAGGAACCTGTGTCTCCGACTGCAGAGCACTGGCTCTTTCCGACCGCCCACAAGTGAAGGTCGTCCTAGCACACGGGAGCATCCAGAGCTCGAGACCCCGATCCAGATCAGTTTACGCGAGTTCAAGTACGCGAGTTCAAGAATTGATTCCTACGGACTTTGGTCCAAGGGTCACCTTTTGTGAGTGGTATCGAAGCCGAATGAAAGAAGAAAACAGTGTCAGTGAAAATGTTCTTTGGTTTTTAGTGTATCCTTGTGCGCATAAGTGTTGGTGATAAGAAACTTAACAGGTAGCACATACATAAATTAACATTTTCCAAGAAAGTAATTTGTTTATTACACAAAAAATAGTAATTGGCAAATCGCGTCAGTTAAGCATATCAAAAAAATAAGGTTAGTAAATGACTGCCATTTCCGATAATTATTTGATACCTACATGTTGATTACATTGTAAGTTGTCCCGATTATGTCTTAATTATTTACTGACTCAAATTACGGGGTGCTGACAATTAATGAGAGATTTTTTCAATTGTAAAGTCATGTAGTTCAGTGGGTAAAGTCATATTTGGGGTATTGTCCTAAAAACTAGACATTAACTTTTACGTGTATCTACATATGTAGTTATAAAAAGAAATGTACCTAACAGATTATTTCTATGTACTGTTTCTAAATAGTATTTTAATAAATGCATTTCGGTAATTATGGTTTGATTATTCAGTCCTATTCCAAGTAAAATTAAGTAATAGTAGTTTCTAGTAGGCGGGCGGGCTGCGCGGGCGCGTAGCGGGGCGGCCGCGCATCAGCTGATCGCGCGGCGCGTCTGTGGTTGAGCGCGAATGACCTCAATCAGGGTTGTCAACATTTTCAGTAAAAAAACAATTTATTTAGTTAGTATGGAAGAAAAAACTTGTTTGTAATTAGCTGATATTAATACAACTGAATGTACACCTGCTATAGATACATACCCTAAAATATTATTTCGCCTTTTTGTTACACCCTGTATAGTTTTTTCATGCGAGTACTTACCAGGCTCCAGAAATATTGAATTATCTAATAACCTTTTACCATGAACACGTTTCAAAGCAAACTAAATTAGGTAAAGAATAAGAAGAATTAATTACTTAAAAAATCGACGTCAACAACTGTAACTTATTTACCTACATTTGATAAATAATTGTTTAGTTTATTGTGACCTATGAGCCCAACGTACGGAACCCTCTCCACGCGAGTCCTACTCGCACTTGACCGGTTTTTTTTAAATCACAAGCTTGGAAACAACCATGGTCTTTGAAATACAGTTATCCTGGCTATCTTCATCCGCAATTATTATTATTATTTCCTTTTATTGAGTATTTACACTTAATTTTTAACTTAATAAGAAAATATTTAGAGAGGTAGGGCATAGCGATTTATCGCTCGAGCTGGAGCAGCCCGACTGGTGAAATACCTCCACCTTACAGAAGACCGCAACCAAATAACAATCACTTCTGTGTTGTTGTGTTCCTGCGTGTGAGTAAGGTTTCCAGAGCTCCTGGGGGGTGCTACATTAGTAGCAGGAGTCAAGCCCTCAAGGTAAGGGCGACAAGTCCAGTAATAGATTAATTATGCTATATTTGTCACCCTTAAGCTAGGACCTCATTACCACTTAACATCAGGTGGGATGAGGTCAATCTTGAAGTGAAATATTAAAAAAATATATATTTTAAAATTGTCGATCTGAAAGTGATATTCAGTTTGATAATTTAATGTCAGTCTGATAAAATACAAGATAGGGATGCCATAAATCGTGTCACATATTATGCACTAGTATTTGAGAATACTAATATACCTAAATGTGAATATTAGTTAGCCGTATTTCCTATTTAAAATGTAAGAGTATGTACTTATGCTAAAAACCAAAAATGGTTATCGTTTATATTAATCGCTATTAATAAACCTAAAAGGTAAAGACGATAACCATTTTTGGTTACGTTGATACAAACAAAGAGGTGTTTTAACCATTTAGTACTAAATATTAAATTTATTAGGTGTGAAGAAATATTTTTGACTCGCATAAAGGATGCACATGTTCAAAATGCATATCAAAACATGTCTTATAATGCAGTTGGTATCGATTAGTACCACTATTCTGGAAAAGATGCAATACTAATAAATTAGTAGCAGAGATACATAGGAATTAAATAAAACATGCAATAAAAAGTTACGAATGAAACAAGTAGGTATATACAGCTATTAAAAATAGTCCTATTTAAAATTGAATGTCTTTTTGATTTGGTTACGTTGTTTGGCCATTGTTTTGCGCCGTAGCTCAATTTTGCACTGCTGCGATGCGCTGACGCAATAAACACCTGAGTTATTGAGTTAGCGCAAAGCATCACTGATGACATTTCCTATTAGTTTCTGATTTGTTAAAAGCCGTTAGCAGTACCTTAAAGCACTCAGTTAGAGCAAGTCCTTCGAGGGTGACTGTGTGTTTGTAAATTACTTCTGACTTATTAAGGACATCTTTGAAAAAGTGGAATCAACACTCACTTAGGAAAAATAGTTTGTCAAGCTGTTCGCAGTAAGGATTTTTTAATTATTTTAATTTTTTTAGAGTCTCTAAATATATTTTAAAATACAACGGTTTTAGAAAATAGGGATTTAAGAAAAAGAAAAAGGGTTTTTAAATCATAATTTCATGTTTTTTTATTACAGCTTTCCTCTTGTTTTTTTTAAACATATTAAAAATAAATAGTTACTTTTAAATGTGCAGTAAAGAAAAAATATTATCACAAAAATTATAAAATCTTTCATTTTCTTCATTCATTAAGCTTTGCCTGTAATGTTTTTTCAAATTGCATTAGTAAAGTCTAAAAACTAAGCCAAAAGTTAAAATTATATTAATAGCTTCAGCGTAGGCACTTTTTTATAAAACTGTAATAAGACTGTAAGTATATATGTCATCCAGGAAAATATAAGCATTCTGTTCCTGTATTTTTTTTAAATCGGTCCATTGATGACGACCTCCGTAGCCGAGAGGCGAGCGTGCTGGACTTTGGCGTCGCGCCATCTTTGAGGTCCCGGGTTCGATCCCGGTCGGGTCGATATGGGAAACGAACTTTTCTGTATTGTCTCGGGTCTGGGTGTTGTGATACCGTCGTTGTTGCTGATTTCTGTAACACAAGTGCTTCAAATACTTACCACAGAATAAGAGCAATGTATGTGACGTTGTCCAATATTTATTTATTTATTAGTATTTAAGCGAAAATACAAATCATTTCACTTTTGTATATGTTAGTTTAAAAAATCAACTATTACAAATACCAAAGTTTCGAATGTAAAAACAAAATATTTTTTACTTAGAGCAAAAGTAATGCCCATTATTATTCGTGCCTTATGCTAATATATGATAACATATTAAAATATATATAATTAGTTTTCGAATTATTCTTAACGGACATACGTTTTAAATAAGAAGGGTAGTAATTTAACATTCAAATAACAATAAAATTTAAATTTAGCTGTCAAACATACCTTTTTTTCTATGTGGATTATGACATTAATATTTTTAAATTACAATAGTAACACCGATATATTATTTATACTTACTTATCCAATTAATTAACGAAGTAATTCAAAGTTTTTAAAAGTTTTGTACTAAATTTTAGAATTACTCAAATCAGTTATAGGTACTTTAATGTTATGAGTTTAACCTAATTTTAACGGTAAGTAAACAAATTGTAAATAATAATTTCTACATCACATAGATTGTTACGATTTTGTTTAATAGAATAGAAAAAGAAACAACAATGGTACCTTAACATCCAAACTCGAGACAGTATAAAATAGTTTGTATTCCATGTTAAGTATTTCCGACCTGGAAATGAACCTGGGACCTAAGAGACAGCGCGACATCAAAGTCCGGCAAATTTATTTTTGTTTCATAAAATACATTTATGCATACTTCCGAAATTATGAATTACTTCAAGAAAATTTTAAGACATCAATGCAAAAAGGACTTCATCTTTGATTTTGTACAAATTATCTATACATGCTCCGGTGCTATTGAATGTCATTATGTTGATAGTTAAATTGTTCGTCACAGCTATCTTCATTAAAAAGCTACGTAGGAATCATGATTTGAGGTTTCCGGCCTAGATATTATTGAAGTAATGCATGTGGTAACTTGTGGTGTATGGAACTTATTGACATTTTTAACTGTTTAGAATTATTTGGTCACTTTGTCTGCTTTGAAATATCTGACGGCGACTGTACCTCAACTACTTTAAAATGACAAAGTGTTCTCTACGCCCACTTAGAATCTACTTACAAGTGTATTTAAATTGCACTTACATCGCGGTTCGGTCAAAATATTGAGATTTGTCATCGGTGAACTTTGATTCAATATAAATAAACATAGGTATACACTATTAAACATACTAGTAATCACATACCTTTATAAGTTAAAGTAGCTGTAGGTATATGTGAGAATTAATTTATACATTATTTTATTTTTATTTTGCACTTCAAGATTGACCTCATCCCACCTGATGTTTAGTGGTAATGAGGTCCTAGTTTAAGGACGACAATTACAGCATAATAAAGCTGTTACTGGATTATCGCCCTTACCTTGAAGGCTTGACCCCTGCTACTAATGTAGCATCCCCAGGAGCTCTGTAAACCTTACTCACACGCAGAAACACAACAATACAAGTGATTGTTAATTGGGTGCGGTCTTCTGTAAGGTGGAGGTATATCACCAGTCGGGCTGCTCAAGTTTAAGCTATAAATCGCTATGCCCTACCTCTCTTGATACAAAATGAGTGTTTATCTATCTATATCAAGGTGAAAGTTTGTGGGTATGTGTGTCTGTTTGTTCCTTCTTTACGCTAAAACTACTAAATGGATTTGGTTCAAATTTAGTAGAAAGATTTATGAAATACTAAATTACCAAAAAACGCGAACGAAGAAGCTAGTATGTCATAAAAGTCAAAGTAATTCAAGTTACTACTTATTTTAACAGTCATATGCCTGTGAAAGTCCCGTCAAAATCGATTCGTTCGTGTCTTTACAAACAAATTAAAATATTTTTTTCTTTTGTTCACAGGAAAATGATATCAGAGAACTGCTGAAGAAACAACTGACCAACATGGGGACCAAATTAGATCCTGTTACAATCAAATACAATGAAATGAACTCTAAAATGACAGGCCTAGATGTCTATAGAAACAACAATAACGATAATAATGATAAAAGTAACGATAATAGTGCTAAAAGTGACGAAGCTAAACCTATTGAAAGAACAGATGAACGCGCGTTAAGTAATGGAACTAGTGCGAGAATTAACGATAATAGTGTAAGATGCAACGATGTTAGTAGAAGTAACGACGCCAGTGATTTAGTTAGTAGAAGTGACGTGAATAACGATGCGTCATGTGATAATAACGCCAAATCGTTGACATATGTACAGAAGTTTTATAACGGAAAAAATATTCTTATTACTGGAGCCACGGGTGAGTTTTTAATTTAAGTTAAAATTTTCTTAAGGTAGTTTATAAATGTAAGCTATTTACGCTACGGTGTATCGGATTGGTAGTCATTCCGATCAAAGTAAGTAACATTCAGTGCCGGTTCTATCATTACTGGCACCCTGGACTAATTTCCGCCAGCCCTCCTATAAAAGCGTATACCAATACATCGATTTAGGGGAATACATCTGGGTACCTCAGGGTAGCTTTCTAGCGCCCGTTCAAGTCCGAGCGCCCTGGGCTGTTGCCCAACCGCGCGCCACCCTAACGCCGGCCCTGGTGACATTTAGCAGGTTTTTAGAGTTAAGGGTCAAAACGTATTAGTATTTTTAACAGAGAATGTGTTAAATTATTAGAAAACAAAAGCCAAAGTCTTAACTTCTATACTTTAAAGTCATTTAGTATCATGCACTTATATATGTCGCAGTCATCTGGTTGAAACAGCTATTTGATTGAATCACTAGCGTGTTTATTAAATGACGACGTTTAATTGAATGACTAGGCCGAACGTTGAATGAATAAGACTCACTGAACGTCCAACAAGTTAGCGGATTGTAACATAGCCCTTTGAACATAGCGGACGTAATCAGTCATGTGATTGTAATTTAGTTCATTTTTTTTCCACTGCGGCGTTAGTGCTCATCAAAACAAAGATGGCGTCAAACAGCTGGTACAGATATAATCAAATAGCACTGTGTTGATATTTTTTAGAGTGAAATTGAGATATAAAGTGACTTATTCGTAAAAAAATATTTTTTTAGCCTAATTGTCTTAAGACTTATAATTGTTAAAACATATTAAAAAATCTTATTAAGGTGTGTTATGTCATGTCTGTCAGCTATATCCCATTCAACGACTATGCTAAATGACGTTCAGTCAAGAAGTTGAACGTTATATTAAACACTTTGACGAGTTGTCCTTTAGCCATTCAATTAAACGTCGTCATTCAATGAACGCGCTAGTGATCCAATCAAATAGCTGATTAAACCAGATGACTGCGACATATATACTGTAAGGAACGTATGTTCTTTACTAAAAGTGGAAGTACTTCCGTCGAGCTAGGTGTTATCTGCTCGGGGACCAAGGCCCAACTACCATTCTTGGTTTGTTGTATATATACTTAGTGGCGACGAAAACTCTGATATCGCGATGTAGGATATCGATGTCACGCATTACGTATGGAGCGTTGTTTACTACGCCAATTCTGCTGACGCTGTATTTGTGTCGACTTGTAGGTCATGTCGTAGGTCGGCACAATACATACACACATGAACATGCACTTGCAACAATATGCTGATTTTCTTTTGTGTACAGCTTCTGTTAAAGACGCAACAATTAGCAATATAACTAAGTATACTTAGATAGATTTTACAGATATACTTACACTTTGAATCAATTTGGTACTGCTCTTTTGGCTACTTGACAGTTTTTGAAAAAGTATTGTTAAATGTGCGCCCGTTCATTTTATATCCCAAGCAATTCGATTTACCTGAAAAAAATGTAAATAACCAGAGAAAAATAAGATTTTGTGTAACACATTTAAAAAGCGCGCGAAAACGCCAAGTCACGTCACTGTTGCAATTATGACGTCAACGTTCTAGACAGCGAACCGATACGCATATTAACGACTTAATTTAAATAAACGGAAAATGTTTCAATAAATTCTTAATACGGTTAGAGACACAATAATTCAATTTAATCGGTAAAATATTAATTGTTTCGCCACATTAAAATAAATTATTTTCGCCGACAGCTGTCATTTCCGAATTGCAATGGTGGTTTCCGTTTCGTTTCTTCTGTTCCACAGATAAAAAAAGTAAAATTTATTTTGCAAAAATAAAATACTAACTATGCTTTTAATTAAAAAATAAAACTGTAAAATTATAACTTAACTAATAAGCTAACATATCTAACACTTTTTATATTTTATTGTTAACACTGTCAAGTAGCCAATTGTAATAAAGTCATTAAAACAGGATAATTCTAATGTTTACCTACAACCATTTTATTGCTATTTATTATTATTAATTTTTTTGTAATCAATACATTTTTACTGTTACCGCACCCATAAACGAACTATCTGCATGACCCAACAGTTGACTGGTAGAGAATACTTCTAGCATTAAGTCCGCCTTTTGTACTTTTTATTTTGTGCAATAAAGTTTTTAAATTAATAAAACCATGCGTTCCTCTCATCGCGATCGATGGGAATCCTCGCTTTTCAAGACCCAATAGGTAATAATAATAATAAATCATTTTATTTCAGAAATAAATTCCATAATTAGTGTTAGTATACATAATGCTTACATCCTAGTGTTAGTTTAAATAAATTAAAAATATACCATCTGCCTGTGTGGAAGGTCGCCCAGTGTCGCAGCGGCGGGATGTCCCACCTGTCTTTGAAAATCAAACCCTAACCTTAAGATATGGTCAAACTCCAGCTTCTCCGGCTGTGGAGGTCATCACATCTAATGTTTAGAACAATATTGATCACATATTTTGAGGTTCCTTCTACAGGCATGGCCTCATTCAATACTGTTACCAACGTTTTGAATAATCTTATATGAATGAGGTAATTTAACTTCACCACTCTCCTCAGGCTTCCTCGGCAAGATCCTGATGGAGAAGTTGCTAAGGTGCTGCCCAGGGGTGGACAATCTCTACTTGCTGGTGCGGCAGAAACGGGGCAAGGATATCTACTCGAGGATAGAAGAAATATTCGACGACCCAGTGAGTACTAGATTTATTTTACTACATTTTAAGCCAAATATGATAAACCTGTTTTATTAGGGTTCCAACGCCAACGCGTTGGCGTGACGGACCTGGACCGTTTTTCTCAAGGTTGGCAAGACTTGGCACCTGAAAGAGAGCGCTGGACATGTATGGGGGAGGCCTTTGCCCAGCAGTGGGCCAGTTTGTAGGCTAAGTAAAAAAAAAAATTAGGGTTCCGTAGCCGAATGGCAGAACGCGGAACTCTTATGGATTCGTCTTGTCTGTCCGTCCGTGTGTCACCGCCACCTTTTTTCCGTAACTGTAAGAGCTGTACTGTGGAAACTTGGTAAGTAGATGGATTCGGTGAACCGCATTAAGATTTTCATACTTAGAACTGAAACTTTTTTTCCTCGTTCCTATTGGTTGCAGCGTAATGTTATATAGCCTAAAGCCTTCCTCGGTAAATGGACAATACAACACAAAAGTAATCTCTCAATTCGAACGTAGCGAAAGTAGTTTCTAAGTTATGCGCTTTCAAACATTCATCAGATTTATAATATTTAAATTTTTGGGTCTAGAATAACTTAATTCTTTGAAATCTTACTATAGCTTTGTATACTTTATTTAAGTACCTAGTTTAAGGACACATTGTTATATTTGAAAAGAGTAAGTGTCGAGTTTCTTGCCGGTTCTTCTCGACATGATCAACATTCCGAACACGGCGGTAGAATACTTTATTTGTACTGACTATTCATAAGTGCTTTTGTGAAGCTTACATGAATAAAGATATTTTCTATTCTATTTCTATTCTATTCTAAAACTCAAACTCAAACTCGAAAGGCTAAAGGTTGATACAGCAGAAAAATTTCATCGCCTACAATAACTTGCGGTTAGCTCAGTTGGTAAGAGCAGCACGCGCGATACGCGAAGGTCGTGGGTTCAATTCCCGCACCGCAAGGGGAGATAAAAATTTTCTGTTTCTAATATTCAAACTCAAATATTTCTTTTTTCAAGTAGGTTCAATATAACACTTTTGAATCGTCATTATATACTTATTTAGAATACAATGCAAAATGATTCTACTGCCAGTTTGGAACCTACTTATATCTAGTGAGGAGACACCGGTAAGAAACTTAGCAGATCAGTTACAGTAGCAGTATCTAACTTATTTATTTATTTATTTATTTAAAAACTTTATTGCACAAATAGGTACAACAGGTGGACTTAATGCTAGGGGCATTCTCTACCAGTCAACCCTTGGGTCATGCAGATAGTTTGTATATGGGTGCGGTAACATGGGAGAAAAAAAAAAGAAATCATTTTAAACAACAATAAATTAAGCATTAAAAATAACATTACGGTATCTTTTAAATATTCAATAATAATACACATACTATATAAATTAATTAGAATATAATATATAAAATATGAAGGTATACTTAGATTTACATAATATTAATAATTCATATATAAAAACAAATATCTACATAACTATAAATTCAGAAGATAAATAAATTGGTTCAGCAATAGACAAATTCATGACTATCATTACCTACTTGTTAGCTACTTGTTTATTGCTATTTGTAGCTCACTTTGGACCAGTCGTATAGTTTTGTTTTGATGAGTGATGGAACAATTAAGTACTCAAGTAAGTATTGTAAAGATAAGCTAAAAACATTGTCATTAAAAGTTTTTAAACATAAGATAGTTAAGTATTAATACTTATTCGGTCTTTTTGTCACCAAATCTTGGTTGATATGAATATCATAAGTTCAACAGCACGTCAAGGAAACCACTGGCCATTATATATTAGATCTTATGTGCTCGGCATAAGGGCGATGCAAAGACCAAGAACTATGTTGAACTGTCTTTAAGTAATAAATGTTTCTTTCTTTCTTTCTTTCTTTCTTTCAAAGAGTGTAGTATGTTGCCTATGTCTGTACCACCATCGTGATATCCCCTTTCATGACCGGTACCAATATTTGAAAACGATCCGTACTAGGCACGCATAGTAAATAAAATATGCGACGCGTAAGCTAAAAATGCCTGACGGACGACTGATGACAGCTGATATGGAAAGTAAATTTGAAATTAGAATTAACGACTCGTAGAAAAACGGATGGTCATTTTTAACGCATTACGAGTCGTAAAATATTGGAACCGCGCATAAAACGACATCGTTAAATCGGTTCATAGCGATGAAGTTATCGGCAAACACACTCACAAAGTATTACTTTTTTTATGACCTTCATTTTAATGGCACGCTAAAGCAATTACAAAAACTCTTGGGATGTAAACTCAGTTTTCAATGTTGAACACTAATTAAACAATGTACTAAAATACTAAAAAGGACAGTATAACAAATACTAATTAAACAGTGTACTGAAAAGAACAGTATATCAGTTTTCACTTACTCCGACAAGTATGTGTTTAACTTCGTAAAACTGTCGAACCTTGGTCATTCCGAATACAAAGACGCCACTTCAAAATTACGACACGATATACCCATTTACGACGACCTCCGTAGCCGAGAGGCGAGCGGGCCGGACTTTGGCGTCACGCCATCTCTGAGGTCCCGGGTTCGATCGGGTCAATATGGAAAACGAACTTTTACTATATTGTCTCGGGTCTGAGTGTGTTACCATCATTGTTTCTGATTTCTGTACCACAAGTGATTAAGCTACTTACCACAGAATCAGAGCCATGTATAGGTATGTTGTCAGATATGTGTATTTAATAACAGACAATCACACCATTCACCTGGTCTCAAACTAAGGTTTTCCCTTGTACTATGAGCACCAGACGACGGATACTAACTGGGGGCGTTTCAGTACACCCAGACCTAAGTCAGTTTAGAAAAGTTCGTTTTCCAAATTGACCTGACCGGGAATCGAACCCGGGACCTTTTGCGCTTCGGCCGCCTACTTTAGCCACTGCGCTACCGAGGTCGTTGATTTATTTGTTTCTCGCAAAGTCCTTTGGGGTATGAAAGTTGTAAGACATACACTTATACATTATTTTAGTGTACTGACTAAGAGAGGTAGGGCATAGTGATTTATCGCTCGAACTGGAGCAGCCCGACTGGTGAAATACTCCACCTTATAGAAGATCGCAGCCAAATAACAATCACTTCTGCGTTGTTGTGTTCCTGCGTGTGAGTAAGGTTTCCAGAGCTCCTGGGGGGTGCTACATTAGTAGTTAGTTTCTTTAGCGTTAAAGAGCAACATTTATATTCCTTTCAACAGTTACAAATCAGTACTTTAAATAACATTTATAATATCAGAAACATCTAAATGACTTAGCGGTGTATGACTCACTTCACTTGGTAAACATTCCTTGGCCGGAATCGAACCAACGTACCTACTTCCGACTTATGTTTGCTAAGCCTTTGTTGTTTATGATACCCAATACCTTGAGTGTTTGTAGTGATTAAACAATTATTCATATTTATTAAATTTGTTTTAAAAATCAAATAAGTACTTGATAAAGTAGGCATTTTAGGAGAAGCTGATTTTGTGGTTAAAATCTCTAATGAAATTAAATAGTTTTGTGAATCTGTCTATTGTACTTAGCAGATATACTGGGACCTTAAATTTTATTTCTTAACTAGCCCCCCGCCGCGGCTTCACGCGTTCAAACTAGCAAACAAACGCTTTAGCTTTATATTTGATAATAATATATATAATAGATATATAAATATAAAATTAGTGTTAAAAAGTGTTTAAAACCGCATCTTTTCTGTTTTATTAAGTTAAGTTAACTTTTTTTACATTCTATATAATTAACAACTTCACATCAGTACTTTAGAAATGGCGAATTGGAACATTAATTGTAAGTTAAGTTTTAATTCATAGATAAATAATAAATGCGCCAGACAACCACACCAATCACCTGGCCTCAAACTAATATTATCACTTGTACTATGAGCACCAGACGACAGATACTAACTGGGATGACGATCCCAGATCGAAGTTAATTTAGAAAAGAACATTTTCCAAATTGAGCTGACCGAGAATCGAGCCCGGAACCTTTCGCGCTTCGGCCGCCTACCTTAGCCACTGTGCCACCGAGGTCGTCAACCCTCAATTGAAGAGATAATAAGATTTTTTAAGAGGTGTAGAGCATTGCGATTTATCGCTCGAACTGGAGCAGCCCGACTGGTGAAATACCTCCACCTTACAGAAGACCGCAGCCAAATAACAATCACTTCTGTGTTGTTGTGTTCCTGCGTGCGAGTAAAGTTTCTAGAGCTCCTGGGGTAAAGGTATTTCACCCTAGAGAAGACCGCAGCCAAATAACAATCACTTTGGTATTGTTGAGTTTCTGCGTGCGAGTAAAGTTTCTAGAGCTCCTGGGGGGTGCTACATTAGTAGCAGGGGTCAAGCCTTCAAGGTAAGGGCGGCAAGTCCAGTAACAGCTTTATTATGCTGTACTCGTCGCCCTTAAGATAGGACCTCATTCCCACTTAACATCAGGTGGGATGAGGACAATCTTGAAGTGCAATATAAAAAAAATAATCGAATTTAGCCCTATATCTAACATGCCAAAGTGATGTATGAAAATATCTATAGATATTAATATTACAAAGCTTTAAAGTTTGTTTGAACGAGTTTATCTCTGGAACTACTGGTTCGAATTGAAAACTGTGTTGCATAGTCCATTTATCAAGGAAGGCTGTAGCCTATATAACACGCTGCGACAAATAGAAGCGAAGGATCATTGGAAAATATTAAAAAAACGGGAGTAGTAGGTACATGGGTCGCTATTTAATCATAACAGAGTCACTCAAGATTGGGAAATACTGATTTCGAAACATTTACATTAAGTGAGTAAGTAGTTACTCACTAAAATGTATATATATGTATAAGAAGATACGTACTGTGTTTCCCAAGAATACCAGTTCGCAAAAACGGTAAGCTGAGTTCTTTGCAAATAAATGTATTCGTCACTACTTGTACGTTCAACAAAACGTCAACATAAACACTCGATATTAGTTCTTATGCGGACGAAATAAAGGCGGTGCATAGTCCTAAGGGTGTCTGTTGTTTTTTCAGTACACTCGTTTTTTACTCGATGTTAAATAACGGCAACAGAAAGACGCTTGAAATATTCACGAAATATTAAATTGTAAACTTTAAAAATAAGTAATTGTGTCTAATGTTGAATAGATAATGGCACGGAACCCATAAACTAAACCATCTGCATGACCCAATGGCTGACAGGTATATAATGCTCCTAGCATTAACTCCCCCTTTTTTACTTCTTTCTCTGCATTAAGTTTTGAAATAAATAAACCCTTCGTGCTCGCCGACTCGCACTTGGCCGCTTTTTACACTTGGGGCGACCACCTCAGCCATTACGCCATCGAGGTCATCATGTCAATCTCCAGTTTAGCTTTTTTTACTAGCGCAATATATTATTGTCTCTTCCCAGCCTGATGGTAAGCATGAGAGGAACCCACATCGCGATGAAAACGTACTTGATACCGTAATATCCTATCCGTTAGCATCGCCATACTGCCCCGTAAGATGTTTCTTCACGCTCCTTGTTACGGAACGAAAGGAAAGAAAAGGAATCCAGAGTAGTTTTAGGCAATATAATAACAGAAGATAATAGAAATAGATAAATACACTTTATTGCACAGAAAATTTACAGAAATTGCTTTTACAGACATATTTAAGTACAATATAGGCGGTCTTATTGCTAGAGAGCAAACTCTTCCAGACAACCTTTAGGTAGAGGGAATATAAACTGAAGAGAAAGGAATTTTGACAGAACAGTAGAAAAGACAGATTTATAGTATTATTATGAAAACTCCTATTGAAAGGAGTACGTAACGCTCCTATGGAAGGATTCCATGTCAAGGGAAGGAGGAAACACATGAGACGGCAACGAGTTCCACTTCTTTATGGTATTTTTAGCGAAGCAGTAAGGTAAGATGATAAACCCTTGAACTACAAACAGGTTCCTATCGTTTTCAGGTGTTCGAGAGACTAAAGGAAGAAGTTCCGAAGTTCAGGCACAAAGTGGTGGTTATGCCTGCCGACTGCGAGGCTACTGGTCTCGGCCTCACGCTTACGGACCGGCAGACACTCATTGAGAAGGTAACGCATTCATTAGAATAAAAGAGAGATAGGGCATAGCTGGAGGCTCCAGCTGAAGGTATTTCACCCTAGAGAAGACCGCAGCCAAATAATAATCACTTTGGTATTGTTTAGTTTCTGCGTGTGAGTAAGGTTTCCAGAGCTCCTGGGGGGTGCTACATTAGTAGCAGGGGTCGAGCCTTCAAGGTAAGGGCGACAAGTTAAGTAACAGCTTTATTATGCTTTACTTGTCGCTTTTAAGCCAGGACCTCATTACCATTTAACATCAGCAGGATCTCGAAATGCATTATAAAAAAAGTATTAACTATTGGTTAATTTTTCACTAACCATGTTCATGGTTGGCTGTCACCTCTAACCCCTAATATACGATTCTGATATTTTACAATTCGTAATGTGTAAAAAATGACTACTACTATCCATTTTTCTCCAACCATCTACGAGTTGTTAATACTGTTCCATAATTAACTTTCCATATCAGCAGTCAACAGTCGTCCGTTCGTCGTTTTTAGCTTACGCCTCGTGTAATTTATTACTATCCGTTATTAGTAACTGGGGGCCTACTCCCAAAAACGAAATATGTCGGATCCGACGACGGATAGCAATTTTTAATTCTCATAATCGTTACCAATTCACTTCGAATCTAAATAAAGCGTTTGCAATAAACAGAATATTATTTATGCAAATCAAAAACTACGTTTCAATTCCCGAACTGTTGATTAATTATCGTAAACGAAACCTTTCGTTTGTTCGTGTCGTTTTCGGGAGTAGACCCTCTGATCGTTTTTCAAATATTGGAACCGGGCATAAAAGGGGTGACACCCGGTGCGGGGCGCCCCCACCGCCCCCTAGCTACTCCACTGTCTCTATCTGTTCTTTTGTTATTTCCAGGTGAACATAATTTTCCACTCGGCAGCGACAGTCAAGTTCGATGAACATTTGAGAGCGGCGCTCGCGACTAATGTCCGCGCCCCACTCCACCTGCTCCGGCTCGCACGGGATATGAAAGGGCTCGATGTAAGTACTTCAAACAGGGGCGGAGCAGGGCGACAGCCCAGGGCGCCAAGATGAGAGATGAAATGTTTCTGTTTCTTTAAAATATTATTAGTAACACTTATTGGCTTGGGTCTGGGTGTGCTGGGATGACGCCCCCAGTTAGTATCCGTCGTCTGGTATTCATAGTACAAGGGAAAACCTTAGTTTGAGACCAGGTGATTGGTGTGATTGTCTGGCGCATTTGGCGCATTTATGAAATATCTTTATAAAATGATGAATGATACCGAGAACCATGATGCGGGCTGGACTTTGGCGTCGCGCCATCATTGACGTTCTGGGTTTGATCCCGGTCGGGTCAACGTGGAAAATAAATCTTTTTATACTGTCTCGGATTTGGGTGTTTAGCTCATTAACTACTTGAGTACTTATTTGTTTCATCACTCATCAAAACCAAAACTATATGACTTGGTCCAAAGTGAGCTACACATAGCAATAAGTTAGATACTGATACTGTAAATGATCTGCTGAGTTTCTTACCGGTGTCTTCTCGGTAGATATAGGTTCCGAACCGGAAGTAGAATCACTCTGCATTGTATTCAATGACGATTCAAAAGTGTTATATGTAACCTACTTGAATAAAGAAATATTTGAGTTTGAGTTTGAGAATTACTACATAATCAGAGCAATGTACGTACATATATGACGTTGTCCAATATTGATTGTTTATTCATGTACAAAGACTCACAGTTTGACAATTGAAAATACACAATTATTAAATATATAGATACGAATATTATAGATAGAACAGTTACCCTTTTTTTTTTTTTATTGAAAAGATTCCAAATCTTCTCAACCAATTTAGAATTTGGGCCCAGCTGCCGGTGATGTTGTGGTAGTCCAAGGTTGACCCCGGATACCCATGACATCACCACCTAAGGCGATGAGGTCCACCGGGGGTTTTTAGTGGGTAGTACTCGTCCTTTTCAGAGTGGAGCCGGGGTACGGACTGCCCCTAGATATCCTACACACGCCGTCGCCTTCCCACGGGTGACGGTATAGTCCATCAACGGATTTCCCCCCGTCAAAAAAAAAGGTTGGGCCCAGCTGCGGCGAAGACTCACACATCACCACTACACCAACTCTGGCCCCATTTTTTTTATTCTTATGTCTTATAGAGGTACTGGTGTTATTTCAGGTCCTGATGCACATATCGACGGCATACTCAAACTCCCACCTCCAGCTGGTGGAAGAGAGGTTCTATCCCTGCAGATCAGAGTGCGACCAGCTCGAGAAAGCCATAGACAAGCTGAGTGATAGAGAGATCAACAATCTATTGCCGACGTGAGTACAAATAGTCTTAAAGACCAAATTACATCAACCCTTGTACAATAAAAAAATGCAAATCCATCAGTTACCTACATTACCAAAAATCTATTTTTTATTTATTTTTTACCAATTCATCATCGTAATTAAAGTACCTACTTAAATTTATGTTTATTTATTTGGCATAAAATGTTTGGAAGAGATCGTTTCCTAGCGATAAGACCACCTCAATTGTATTAGGTACTATAATCCGCAAACCTACTTTATACACCTATCTATATATCTAAAAATCTGATTTGCCCCCTAAACCCCTAATCTACATAAAATTTCGTTTGCTCAATTGATTTGCTTTATTTATTCACTCGTTTGCATATACTTATATATATATATATAAGTATATATATATATATTTATTTATTTATATTTTACTGTTTAATTATTATATTTATTAATTATGAACTTATGTATCTATGAATATTCTATTCTCGTGTGTAATTTTCTGCTATTTATGATTATACTTTTGTACTTTTTATGTGCAATAAAGTTTTTAAATAAATAAATAAATAACTGAGTACGCTCATCCTATATACATATCTTATTAATACCACCTCGAGAGGAACGCATGGCTGAAAATCAGCGCTGCGCAGGATCTCTGTCCTGCGTCAGCACAAGCTGAGCCATTGCCTTTTGCTCAAATTTTTTACTTTTGAATAATTGCATTCTGTATTTGTTTTTAATGTGTCTGAGCAATAAACTGATTATTATTATTATTATATATTTTTTTATGTTTCATTCTCTCTTTCGAGGCTATTTTAGTAGCATGGGCCATAGCCAAATGCGACTAAAGGGAAGTTAATCTAAATTTAAAAACTTTCTCACTATACGGCAAGTATTCAATATTACTGCTTTTTGAAGCAGTTCATAGGTGGCAGATGGTATTCCCAGTGTGTAAAGGTTTGTGTGTAGTTCTCGAGGTATTACTCCTGTTGTTGAAACTATGATAGGGACTATTTTTGTAGTCAGCACTCTCCATTGTGTTTTAATTTCTACTGCCAGGTCCCTATATTTAGCTTGTTTTTCGCTATTGGTAGCTTGGAGGTTGTGAGTATTACATACGGCTACATCGATCAAGTAGGCTGTTTTATTCGTTTTGTCAAGAATGGTAATATCAGGTCTGTTAAAGTGCACGGTTCTATCTGTTATTATGGTTCGATCCCAGTAGACTCTGTAGTTTTGATTTTCCAAAATTGCATTTGGTTTATATTTATAATACGGAGCTTTTTGTTTTATTAATCCATATTTATAGGCTATGCACTGGTGAATTATGGCTGCTACCTGATCGTGCCTGTGTTTGTAGTCTGTTTGAACAATGGCTTTACATGCACCGGTGATGTGCTGAATATTCTCAGGACTACTATGGCATCTTCTGCAACAGTCAATCGTTTGATTACTCTTCAAGATATGTTTTTGATAGTTCCTTGTGTTAATTACTTGGTCTTGAATGGCAATCATGAAAGCTTCTGTTTCCGGAAACAATGCACCACGTCGCAGCCATGCGTTTGACGCTGCTTTGTCAACATGTGGCAGATGCAGATCGTGGTAATGTCGTCCGTGCAGAGCTTTCTGTTTCCAAGTGTCTTCTTTTTCATTTTCAAGTGTGGTGTTTTCTGTGTGTTGCCTAGTGTTGTCGTGTAAATTAAGTGGGGTGAAATGAGTATCTGATTCTACTATGACCTTGTGTAATTGTGATTCTAAAGCCTTGTCATAGAAAAAAATTCTGAGATTTTTTATTTGTTTGTTGTGTAAGTTCTTTATATCAATTATTCCTCTCCCGCCTATTGGTCTAGGTAGAGTAGTCCGTTGTATACATGATTTTGGGTGATGCTTACGTTGTGCAGTCATAGCTGTATTAATATTACGTTGTAGTTGCAAAAGGTCCTTTTGAGTCCATCTAATTATCCCAAATGAATATGTAAGTAGTGAAATTGCATATGTATTAATAGATTTTGTTAGGTTTCTTGAATTTAGTTGTGAACGGAGTAGAATATTTAGTCTATGTTTGAATTTTTTTACTATCTCAGGTTTTGCATGTTTTTGATCTATTTGTTTTAATTGATGAAAACCAAGATATTTGTAAGAGCTACCTTCATCCAGTGATTCGATAGTGTCGCCAGTTTCAAGTATGTAGTCATTTTGTACTATTTTACCCTTCGAGATAGTGACAGTTTTACACTTTTCGATACCAAACTCCATGTGTATATCCTGTGAGAACATATGAGTTATGTCTGCAAGTTGATGAAGTGCTTCTCGGTCATTACTATATAATTTTATGCCGTCCATGTAAATTAAATGTGTAATATTATTATTATTAATACAGTACCTACAGTATTTCATACCGTGCTTATTTTGTCCAACAGTATCCTAGGAGAGTGGCCGAACACTTACACATTCACCAAAGCATTGGCGGAGAAGGAAATACGAGCAGCTTCGAATGGTCTACCCATTTCCATCTTCAGGCCTGCCATAGGTAAGTTTGTATTTCAACAAGGGTATTACATACAAATGAAACGCTTTATGTTTTTTTTTTAATAATGTTATGGCTATGCACGGCTTGTGCTTGAGCCAGTACCGGTAAAAGGTTGGGAAATGTAATGAGAATCAAAAAGTAAAGAGAAATAAGGAAGCGGAAAAGTGAAGAAAAAGATCAGGAAAGTTGGCTACAATATGATACAAATAATAATGAAGGAATGAGGATGGTAGAATTTATTAATAATTTAATATTATTTTCGATAACATAGAATGATAATAAATTGTAAATATGTTAAACGCGAAACTTTTAAAATTACTTCCAATATGACTGAGAATCGTTAATTCTGATGTCAAATTGCCTTATCAGCTGTCATCAGTCGTCCGTTAGTCGTTTTGAGCTTACGCCTCGTATAATTGATAACTATCCGTATCAAGAACGGATCGTTTTTCAAATATTAGAATTGGGCATTAATGTGTTTGCTGAGCGTCAATTTTGAGTACAGTTGGATCGATTTCGCTAATTCTTTGTTTTAATATTCCTTGAAGTACAGATAAAAGCACCGCCTTTATGCCGTACGTATAAGATCGAATATCCAACCAGTGTTTAACTTGAAGTACTGTCGACCGTAGGTACTTGTACATAATTATGTTCGCGGCCAATATTCTTATATATAAAAATGAATCGCTGTTCGTTAGTCTCGCTAAAACTCTACAACGGCTAGACCGATTTGGCTAATCTAGGTCTTGAAATAATTGTGGAGGTCCAGTGAAGGTTTAAAAGGTTAGAAATAAAAAAAAATAGGCGTTACGAAGTTCGCCGGGACAGCTAGTAAATAAATAAATAATAATAATAAATATTGGACAACATCACATACATTGCTCCGATCTTGCGGTAAGTAGCTAAAGCACTTGTGTTACAGAAATCAGAAACAACGACGGTACTACAAGACCCAGATCCGAGACAGTATAGAAAAAATCATTTCCCAAAATTGACCCGACCGGGGATCGAACCCGGAACCTCAAAGATGGCGCAACGCCATAGTCTGACCAGCTCGCCTCTCGGCTACGGAGGTTGTCTACACATTACACGTCCTGAATTTTCTTTGCTATAAACCTCACGGAGCCCGAGACCTTTCCAACGAATGCAAAGCCGTGGAAATCGGTTCGTGCGTTCTGGAGTTATAGCGTCAGGAAGGAAAACCCGACTTATTTTTATATAGTAGATAGTAGTAAAAAATAATTATTATCCATGTGGTGCTTACCTTAAGGTAATTGTGCAATTTGTTTTATACGACCTCGGTGGCGCAGTGGCTAAGGAAGGCGACCAAAGCGCGAAAGGTCCCGGGTTCGATTCCCGGCCGGGTCAATCTGGAAAACGAGTTTTTCTAAATTGACTTGGGTCTGGGTGTGCTGGGATGACGCCCTCAGTTAGTATCCGTCGTCTGGTACTCATAGTACAAAGGAAAACTTTAGTTTGAGACCAGGTGATTTGTGTGATTGTCTGGCCCATTTATTTATACCTAAAATTAAGTTTGTGACATATTATTGTAACAATTGTTGGTAAACCTAATTAATATAAAATAAATGAAATAAATCTTGTTTTCAGTGATAGCAACTGCAAAAGAACCAATTAAATGTTGGTTGGACAACCTGTACGGACCTACCGGGATCGCTGTGGGCAGCGGTGAGTACCTACTAGTTTTTATCCCGAAATAATGCGAGCAAAGTCGGGGAAAAACAGCCTGTATAATATCTATATAAAGTAAATATAATTTTTCAAACATTTAAGGTGAACTATGGCTCATACCTACTAGGTAAAAAAAACAATATTGACAATGAATTAATAAATGGTGATGACTCAAAGAGAATGCCCCTAGTATTAAATGCACCTGTTTATTTATTTAAAACATTAATAATTAGATATTGTCGCGTCAAAAAAATACTGCACAAAAAAGTACAACAGGCGGACTTAATGATAGGGGCTTTCTCTACCAGTGTAACCTTTTGTACTTTTTTGTGAAATATTTTTTTGACGTGACAACGTCTAATAACTCGATACTACGGGCTGCATGCACGAAAATTATGACGTCATAATCCCGTTACGCTCATTGTCGCGTTCCGCAAGCGAGAGAGCGGCACGAACGAGAGAGAGGCATGATCGGCTCAGCGTTGCCACGTGAATCTACCGTCCCTAAAACTGGCTTTACATACAACTAATAAAAAAAAAAAATGACAAACAAATAAATCCGCTCGAGATTTTCCTTTCGCTACTCTCCACCGATATCCGATTCTTATCTCAAATCTTCTTCTTCTTGCAGCAACTGGCATACTCCGGACCCTCCAATGTGACAGCACGACCACCGCTGATATTGTACCAGTGGACTGCGTTGTCAATTGCCTCATGGTGGCTGCAGCAAATGTAAGCGCTGCTTACAAACAGAGGTATAAATAATAATAAATATTAAATATACATAATTGTAATCTTCTATATTATAAAAATGAATCGCAAAATGTCTTGTAAGCTAAGAGAAGGCAAAGCGATTTATCGCTCGAACTGGAGCAGCCCGACTGGTGAAATACCACCACCTTACAGAAGACCGCAGCCAAATAACAATCACTTCTGTGTTGTTGTGGTCCTGCGTGTGAGTAAGGTTATCAGAGCTCCTGGGGGTGCTACATTAGTAACAGGGGTCAAGCCTTCAAGGTAAGGTAAGTCCAGTGACAGATTTATTATGCTGTTCTTGTCGCCCTTAAGCTAGGACCTCATTACCACTTAACATCAGGTGGGATGAGGTCACTCTTGGAGTGCAATAAAAAAAAGCGCATAACTCAACAACGACTGTACCAATTTTGACAATTCTTTTTTACATATTCGTTGAAGTCAATGTAGGTATGTTCCTAATGTCAGATTTAAATTGCACTTTATTACGGTTGTACAAATTATTATTGCAATTCAAACTGTCGCTATGTACTTACGTAAAAAAAAATGTTCAAGGCGTTTGCTAATGGCACTAAACGCATAGCTAAGGTAACGTTTCTTTATCAAACTTAAGATTACATGGTCTTCCAGCCAACCTCCGCTGGAGCCGCCTATCTTCAACTACGTCAGCTCAGTCGAGAACAGGCTGACCTGGGGCGACTTCATGGCGCTCAACATGCGCCAGTTGGAGAAGACACCGTTGACCAACGCCGTCTGGTAAATGCCACTGAACTAACAGGAAAATACCATACCTACTCGCTGTTACCAGCGGCTCTTTTCCTGTAATTTCGGGATAAAAATTATCCTTTAAGATATCCTTGTACAGCCAGCATCATTAGTCCGGTATGTTAGGTATATTAGGGTTGTTAGCCGGTACCTATACTAGTTTTTAGTATATCAACAAAATCTTTGATAAGTCTATATATATATAAATGAAACCCGTTTACCGTTATCAGGCCATAACACGAAAACGGCTTGACCGATTTGGTTGATTTTTTTTGTAGTTTTCTACCTATACAAGGTTCTTACGGAAAAAAAATATTAAGAAAATCTCTCAGAAAGATTGAAAAACATACATTTAATTTTGCATTAAAAAACGCGCGTAACGAATGTCAACGTCATTCTCAGCCATAGACAATATTGAAAGAGCATCGTTTGTTCGGAAACGTGGTTACTCAATTAAATTCTATAAGGCGTTACGAAGTTCGCCGGGTCAGCTAGTTTCTAATATATTTTATACAATACTAGCGGTCCGCCGCGGTTTCGCACCCATATTCATTTGTTACAAAAACATGTGATAATGGAGAACCGCTCAACCGATTTTGTGCAAACTTCACATAAACTATCTACTAAATAGTCCGAACTAAGTCTAGATAGTAAGCCCGTTCTTGATTACTACCACAAAACATTATAATTCAACGAACGAAGTGCAAAATTAGTATTTAACTCGTTCTGTTTAGGTACATATCCCTTCGGCTGACGCGATCAGCCCTGATGAACAGCATCTACGTTCTGTTTCTCCACCTGGTGCCGGGCGCCCTCGTCGACTGCCTGGCCGTCAGCTTGGGGAAGAAGCCAAAGTAAGTGGATTAACCTTTGGACTTCAGAAGGGTATTTTTTTTTTTTATAGTACTTTACGCCGTACCTACTACAGCAGAAAAAATTCATACGTGCGGTTATAACATGGAAGAACAGCACGCGCGATACGTGAAGGTCGTGGGTTCGATTCCCGCACCGCAAGGGGAGATAAAAAAAATCTGTTTCGAATATTCAGAAGGGTACCCTTCTGGGAGGCAGGGCCGCCGTAAGCGGGCGTGCAAAGCGTGCACCGCACACGGGCGGCACGCTTAGGGGGCGGCAAATCGAGCGACTAATCACGTATCTAATTGAACTCATTGTCATAATACCTACCCCTGGGGTAAACCAGTCCAATGATCCACAAACCCTATTCCAATATCTTTTACCAATTACCATTAACTTCAATTCAACATTTCCGAACACACAACAAAACTATGATCAACAATGTTCCACACCACAATGAGAAAACGTAAATCATTGTTTTTTTTGACAAAACGTAGAGTAAGTAGTCGTAGGGCGGCATAATCGGTATTGCACGCGGGCGTGAAAACTGCTAGCGGTGGGCCTGCTGGGAGGTAAAACAAGTATACCTACTTATACATATATGTATCTATACCTCCATAGCCGAGATGAGCAGACATTGGCGTTGCACTTTCTCTTAGGTCCCGGGTTCGATTCCCGGTCGGGTCTAGATAGAAAACATGCTTTTCTATATTGTCTCGGGTCTGGGTGTTATGGTACCGATGTTATTACTAATTTAGAGGCTAGTTGACCGAACTTTGGCGTCGCACCGTGTATAAAGTAACAATTTCGTTTCCTTGTCGGGTATATTTATAACAACTTTCTATATGGTATTGGGTCTGGGTGTAATGGTACTGATGTTTTTACTAATTTAGAAGCTAGATAGACCGAACTTTGTCGAGACGCCGACTCTAAGGTTATTTTCCTTGTTGAGTCTATTATAAGAACTTTTCTATGTGGTCTCAAGTCTGGGTGTTGTGGTACCATTGTTGTTTCTGATGTTTGTAAGTACTTAACTAATAAGCATATTAGCTGAAAAAACGAGTGTGGTTTTTTATCAGCCAATCGATCCTAATAATCGCAAACAATACTCATCAAAACTTTCTGCTTTCAGGATGTTGAAAGTCTACCGGAAGATCCACAAGTTCTCTTCTGTTCTCGCTTATTTCTGCACGAGAGAGATCTCCTTCTGCAACAGACGGACGCAGGAGCTGTGGACGAGAACCTCCGACGAGGATAAGGAGGTGAGTCTCCTTGACATGAAACACCTTAACAGTAGGTACTCAATGCGATCCTTATTAAGCTTATTAAGGCAGTGTTTACTGTAACGATGAATCGATTATCAATCATTAAGATTGAGCTTCGTCAGTGGGACATACAACCCTTTTTTCATTTAAACCTAAAAACTGTTCAGTCAGATCAGCAATTGAATCATTTAAACGATCGATTTTTTAAATTATTAACAAATGTTAACGGATTAACAATTAACAATTTCTTCCGTTTACTATCCCAACATAAAACTTTAATGAAATGAAGATAATTTTTGTAGTAACGGATTACCGATCAACGAGATCAATATTTCTTTAACGTTTAATGACCATTACTTTTCTAATTATTGGTTAGCTATCAATGATGTCGACTTTTTGATAACCATTGTTAACGGATTAACGATTAACATTAACTTTCGTTAAACGATCAAAACACAAAATTTTAATAATATGAGGTTTTTTCTAGTATATGGTTTAGTGATCAATGAAGTTGACTTTTTATTCAAAGTCAAATCATTTATTGCATTTCATGAATGTTATACAGGTGGAATCAGATATGAATTACAGTACATCCTGTTACCCATTTAGGCATAGCAATATAAAATATTCAATAATGAACATGGATCATTAATATATATTATTTACCACTTAGTGTTAATAGTTTTAGATTAGGTATTGCCTAGTAAATTTATCGTTTAAGTTTTAATAGCACTTTTTTATTAATGTTTCTTTAAGTTTTTTTATACATTTATTTTTATCAACTTCTAATCGCAATTCTAAAGGTAAGTTATTATGAATTTTAATTGCTGAACAGTAGGGACCAGATTTATACATTTCCGTGCGGCTGTACGGTATTTTTAGTTTATTTTTATGTATATTTATAGGATTACGCTGACTAGTAGATACTGCACTGTTGAAGATTTCGGGATTATTTCTTATAAATATATATTATCGGTGCCCAGCTAAGCTTATGTCTCATCCCTTGTCGTCAGCTGTTCCCGTTCAGTATGTCTACCCTGGACTGGCAGGACTACTTCAAGGATTACTTCATTGGCATCAGGCGGTACCTCTTTAAAGACAGCGATGACACCCTTCCGCAGGCCAGGATGAAGTGGAAAAGGTAACATCATTCAAATCTTACTTGGCTTACTTATTAAATCTGTGCTCAACCTATTATTATTAAGGTTAGATTAGGTTCGTATTTTTTTGATTCTCAATTAAATAGAACCCATTTTTAATCATAATAATCACTTTGAATGCGATTAAAGCGTTTTAAAAGAAACGAAATATTATTTATGCAATTCCAAATCTACGTTTGTTTACTATTTTTCAAAAACGTTTCGTTTTTTGTAGTTGCACTACTAAATAGACTTTTGTATAGAAAATAGAAAATAGAAAATATCTTTATTCATGTAAGCTTCACAAAAGCACTTATGAATAGTCAGTACAAATAAAGTATTCTACCGCCGTGTTCGGAATGTTGATCATGTCGAGAAGAACCGGCAAGAAACTCGACACTTACTCTTTTCAAATATAACAATGTGTCCTTAAACTAGGTACTAAAATAAAGTATACAAAGCTATAGTAAGATTTCAAACAATTTAGTTATTCTGGACCCATACATTTTTGTCATTTAAATAATCATCAATTTTGTAGTAGCCCTTTTTTATCAAACAATTTTTAACATGAGACTTAAATCTATGCATGGGCATATAAAATATAAAAATGCCAAAAGCGACTCGAATCCACGACCTTTCTGTTTATCTGTTTGTTTAAACCTAGTTTTTGTTTTGTTTCAGACTGTACTACCTACATCAGTTAGTGAGAATTCTTTTCTACGTCCTGGTACTATACGTCATGTGGTATATATTCTCCGCAATCTTTTAACTTACGGTACTTAATTTTGTCTATAAATGAACATGTTGTAAAGTGTAAATTTTAATTTTTCAATGTGACTTGGGTTAGCTGTTTACTAGCGGTAAAATCGTTACCTTTTTGATATGCCTAAGGCGTTCAAAATTGTAATTGTGTATTTAGTTATAAAATAGCGTGGGAAATGTAATGGCGCCGCAGCGGTGGGTTTAAGAACTACTGAAGTTGTCATGACAAACATAAAACTAGTTTAGTTTTTGAACGTGTTAAAGGTACAGTATTTTTTCAAACACTATTTTAATGAACAAAAAATGAGCTAAAGTACTTGTTTTGTATCTAAGACTAAATGTGATTCTTCCGAATAATATAACCAATGTCTTTAATTAGTGTAGTAAATAGGCACTTGAACTTCATTTAATGGCCTAAAAATATAAACTACCTAATTACTTACTATTCGTTGATAATGTTAAAATACAAATACATGAAATATAACATTTGAATGTTTTTTAATACAAATCAAAAATCATAAATACTGTAGGTCAAAAGTTACGCTTTTAATTAAACATATCCGTTGTTATACGATTTAAATAGAGATAAATCGATTTAAATAAAAAATAGATCAAAAAGTTTAATTTAATTTTAAGGTGTGGCCAAATAATTTCGGTGATCGGATGCTTTAAAACAAAACATTTTGATCTACTTTTTTAAAATCCAATGTTATTTTCTTAGTGCAATACCTTTCAAATGTTTTGACGAAAGTTACCCTTAGATTTAATATATAAATACTTCAATCAAACGTTTTGTAGACCCTAATTAAAAGTAAATAATTATAAATTTTGGACAACATCACATACATTGCTCTGATTCTGTGGTAAGTAGCTTAAGCACTTGTGTGAAAATCAGAAACATTGACGGTACCACAACACCCAGCCCAGAGTTTATATAAAAAAGTTCGTTTCCCATTTTGACCCGACCGGGGACCGAACCCGGGACCTCAAAGATGACGCGGCGCCAAATCCGGCGCTCTTGCCTCTCGGCTATTGAGGTCATCAAATTGTCTCCCACGTCAATAAGAACATACGTGTCTATAAATCTACACAAGCATTTCAAAAAAGGCACAGTGTTATCTAATTTAAACCCTTTGTGACAGAGAAGTATGGACGTAAATCATTTTAGACGTTATGTCGCGCGCTGCCACTAAGCGAATGAGAGAAAAGAAGGCTCTAAAGCCTCGTTTTACCGTTGCCATTTTAGGTCCCAACTGCGTGTCTATAAAATGTTTGATCGAATATTAAATAGCACTTTAAGTGCTAAATAGCACTTTAAATAGATTCAAAGCTCAATTTTACTTGTTGTTACATTATCTATTCGATTTATTATCTAATAACTGAAATAATTGAACATAACCAAATTGTTGTTTGTACAAATCGGTTCTATAACAACCTATTTATGAACACAATGTGTATCTTCTTATATTTTTTTTAAACAGTGTACGTCTGTAAACAAAACATATAAAATATATGGTTAAAGATTATTTATTTCTCAAAAAGAACTACATAATTCACTTACTGAGAAACTTATGTTACATAATACTCACACTATGCACTAAACATAATGAGAACTATAGTACTATATAGGGCGCACTTAAAGTAAAATCACAACACGTCAATACAATCACAATACGAACATCTTATAAGTAGAATTAGGCTAACATTAATTCAATAAACGGTGATATCTCATTACATTCCCAATTGTAGGTAGACAAAAATATAAACGAGCTCGTCATGAACAATACCGATATAAAATGATGTTGTTAATGCTTGTGTACACATACAATAATGTATTTGCGTTTCTCAAATGTGTTTTCCTGTAATAAGGTGTTTCTTTATTGGTAGCCCTTAAGCTTGATTTCCTCATGGATAGTCACTAAGTTTCTAGATTTCATCGATAAATATAGACCTCAATCACACGAATCAACTGATTGTATAGCCATCATTAGTTAGTACATCTTACAGTACCTTGTCATACCAAATCTCCGCCTAACTAAGCAAGTCGGATAGACAGTGACTTAATATGACAAGGTACAAAGTTGTTCCTGAACCAAAGCTACTGACTGTAAGCCATTTGTACGTTGAAGTTGGTGCCCAAAGTCGGCATCTCGTACCGTTTTATGAAATCATCTGCCGCTGAAGACAGAGTGTGGTGCTTCATACAACTAGTGAATATTCATACGCTCGATGTCAGAAACCGACGTCAGCTTGGCAGGAAACCAGTGGCGTAACTACAGGGTGGCAAGTCGGCAAAATGCCACGGGCCCCCAGCCAGAAGGGGCCCCAGGTAAGAGGAGAATCCCAATTACCAAGAATAATTTTTACATCAAACTTTCCTAAAGTATGCACTACATTTCTGGTATTTCCAAACAAGTATTAGACATTATTCTTTCTTTGAGAAAGAGGAGGGGGGGGGGGGGTTGGTCGATGGATTGATGAATTTGCCACGGGCCCCGAATGGTATAGTTACGCCACTGCAGGAAACCAAGCGTTATATGCGCTTTATCAGGCCTAGCATGCGCCACGCGACTAAATTTTATCGCGCTCTTAACTAACGTCAAAATTGAAGTCAGTGCGTCCGCCGTTAATTAGCTGAAAATACGAGTGCGGTGTGCTATTATCCAATCAACAGTATCGATACATTTTGTCGTCTCATTCGAGAAATTTGACGAATTGCGCATGCTACCTATAAGTCAAATTTCTCACATTAGTTGTCATTGTTTCGGTGTTGTGATTGGCTGATTTAACACACATGTACTTTGCCAATCAGTAGTTGACAAAAAAGAGCTTTAACCATTGCAAATAAGTGAACGAAAAAACACATGGAAGAATTCCCGTCATACTATCCTCGTTGAATATCGGCACCAAAACACACACAAATGTAAAGCACACAAGCAATAGATACGCAATATAGTAATAAAGTATCGACACTTGAAAATAAACTTTAGTCAGTTTAGTTTTAGGTCGACAAAAAGGGTTACGTCATTTCATAGAGCGGGATGGTACAAGCGCTGTAATTGGCTACTTGACAGTTTTTGAAAAAGTAATGTAAAATGTGCGCCCGTTCATTTTATATCCCAAGCAATTCGATTTATCTGGAAAAAATGTAAATAACCAGAGTAAAATAAGATTTTGTGTAACACATTTAAAAAGCGCGCGAAAACGCCAAGTCTCGTCACTGTTGCAATTATGACGTCAACGTCCTAGACAACGAACCGATACGCATAGGAACGACTTAATTTAGATAAACGGAAAATGTTTCAATAAATTCTTGATACGATTAGAGGCACAATAATTCAACTTAATCGGTAAAATAATAATTGTTTCGCCATATTAAAATAAATAATTTTCGCCGACAGCTGTCATTTCCGAATTGCAATGGTGGTTTCCGTTTCGGTTCTTTTGTTCCACAGATAAAAAAAGTAATATTTATTTTGCAAAAATAAAATACTAACTATGCTTTTAATTAAAAAATAAAAATGTAAAATTATTACTTAACTAATAAGCTAACGTATCTAACACTTTTCATATTTTATTGTTAACACTGTCAAGTAGCCAATTGGTCCGCGCCCGAGACTCGCGGCGTCCTTGAAAACGGCACATGTACCGTCGCTAGCCCACTTTTTAAGCCACGCCCACCGTGCCTTACTTTGCGTGGTGCCATTTTCAAGCGTTAGAAATGCTTCTGTTTGTTTTGTTCACTGGCGGAATGTCTTTCGAGGTTGTGATCAAGGGTAAAAATTTAACTTCCAAATACCTTACCAGTAACAAAATTGAACTTAGAAAATAAACTGTACATTGTACTTTATAAGGATGGTGTAGAAATATTATTGATATATGGAAATAAAGAATGTTAAAATAAACTGGGTTTTAATATAACAACATTTTGCTTTTCAGTAGGCCACATTAACCTTTTCCCAGCCCAGCTATCTTTAACGTAGTGGCCCGCTGTACGCCAACGTATAAATGTATAACAGTTTCTATAGTACGAAAGCAAGGATGTGGCATAACGTCATATCGATAAAAAAAATGGATGTCTAAATCAAGATTTTTTATTAAATTTTGCAAATATAAATAAACCCTGATACATTATAATAGTAATTTGTTTTATTTTATGAACATTTTTAGTAAGAAAAACGAGTATCTATTATCATAGACAAAAATACATGCATAATCTTGCAACACATTTATTATAAAAGGCACTTCACTATTCATTTTATAACGTAGTCCGTTGACTTCATATCAAGTCGTTGGCGCTCGTGGCAAGATAAATATCTCAAATAGAAGTGTTGTCTATGCGTTTCTTTCTTCACCTTGAGTGAATCTCTCTCTATCTCTATAGACGATTTGAATAAAGAAAAGACGACTCTTGTACGGTATTCATAAATCATAACAAGTATGTTACGGTGAAAAGTAAGACAAAAGAATGAATGGTCATTTATTCGTATATTTAATAACTTTTTATAGTTTGTGTAAGTTTACCTTTCGATATTTTACTTTTTATATTTTCGATAATTATATTTAATGATTATTGTACGAAAAAAAAACAGACGAGCGCACGTTTGTAATGGCCGGCACTATGACACAATGACCTTGACACCTGTACGCTTACGACGTCACAGGTTTACTTGCATTGAAGTTGGTGGCGCTCGTAGCACTGAAATCTTGTCATTGCGTAGAGATGGGTGTTGCAATATCGAAAATTCTAAATAAATTATAAATATACTAGCTTCCGCCCGCGGCTTCGCCCGCGTGTAATTCGGTTATATTGCGGTATAATCACAACTATAAGAAAACTTCTCATTTCCACGGAAAAATCTAAGAAGCGCGATGTAACGCTGGATACGATTAGTTGTTAAACAAAAACTGAATGGTACACTATATTATATAGCTAAGTAGATGTAAAAATCAGTTTAGACAATAAAACAAATTGTACGTCATCCCTCGGGAATTCCACATTTTCGGGGATTCATTATCGTATCATTTAGCTTCTACATTTACATGTTTAAATTCGTTTACAATATTTTACCTTCCAATCCATCAATCCATCCATCAAGCAAACTATATTTTTGTTTTCCCTCGGGAATATCAGTTTTTTCGGGATAAAAAGTAACCTATTATTTAATCCGGACTTCTAACTATACGTCTGCAAAATTTAAAAGCAATCGGTTAAGTAGTTATGTCGTGAAAGCGGAACAAATAAACAAACTCACTTTCTGATTTATAATATTAGTAAGGATCTTCGTGAAATAAATTAATTTCAATATTTATTATGTAATGCGTTATTTTCAGACCGGAATTAATTGTCAATCATAAAATCTATGAATATTTGTATGGAACAAAACAAAGTAAACATGTAGGATTGTAATGAATGCAACTATCGCGTCACATCACTAGCCTACTTGATATGAAGTCGTTGGCGTATGGGACATCAAAATATTTCAGGCGTTTTTGTTTTTATCTGTTTTAAAACACTATAAAGCCTGTTTCTTTTGGCGAAATAACAAAAATGGGCTTCAATCCTGTCCATCTTACAAAATTACAAGAGAAACAAATGTTTAATGCACCGTAAAGGTATTTAATTAAAGTAGGTACAATGAGTAACTTCTATAGAAGTAGTGGCGTTGACGGCACGAAAATCCTGAACTTCTATAGAAGTAGTTGGCGGTTATTAGGTTAAAAAAAACGTCGGCAGGTGTCACTTCAATCAGAAGAGCGATATGGAACATCCCTACTATCCCTACTAATATTATAAAGTAACTTTGTCTGTCTGTTACACTTTCCCGCTTAAACCTCTCGACCGATTTTATAGGTATCTATACCAAATTTCATCAAAATCAGTAAATAAAACATATGTATAAAATGATGTTGTTAATGCGTGTGTACACATACAATAATGTATTTTGCGTTTCTTAAATGTGTTTTCCTGTAAAAAAAAGGTATACGTTGAACCTCGAAAACGGACATAGGCTTCTTTTTGTTTTTAGAACATGCAGGCACAGCTAGTATGACATTTTTTTTTTGAAATTTTTTTTGAAGGTTGACCTCATCCCACCTGATGTTAAGTGGTAATGAGGTCCTTTTATTTTTTGACGGGGAGAAATGCATTGACGCACCGTACCGCCACCCTGAGGGGGGTGACGGCGTGTGTGGGACTCCCTGCCCTTAAAAGGGCAGGACTACCCTAACTAAAACTCCCCGGTGGACCTCATCGCCTTAGTGGCGGCGTTGTGCGAGATTAGCTTAGCCTTTCAATCCACAGCACCGCCGGCGGAATGGCCGCTTTCGCGAGCTTAAGGGTGACAAGTACAGCATTATAAATCTGTTACTGGACTTGTCGTCCTTACCTTGAAGGCTTGACCCCTGCTACTAATGTAGCACCCCCCAGGAGCTCTGGAAACCTAACTCACACATAATTTACTGTAAGGGACTTCGCTGAACATAAAAATAAATTATGGTACAAGTTTAAAAAAACACAAATGTTTGGCTTTTATATTTATTTATTAAAAAAACAAAACCGGAACAAAGTCAAGTGATGCAACTAAACTATGACGTAAAATCCATACATATACATATATAAATTAAAACCGTTATACAAAAATAAAAGGGTCACACAATCTTGCAAATAATGTTAAAATTTATGATTAAATCGTCCTAAATACATACTCAAAAATTCATACAAAAATGGATGGAATATTGCAGTCCAAAATTTTTTATAATATCTACATTTTACATAATTTATATACCACCATTACATTACCAAAATCGGAAGATATAGCTACACTACGCAACATTCATAAAGAGAATCAGTGCAATATTGATTTAATTAGTTGTAAACAAATAGTTTGGTTATGAAATGATGGTAAGAATTTATAAATTACATTTAAAACAATGTTACACAACCACAAAAAGATTAAAAAGGAATGCAAACTTATTTAGGAGATTCTTGTGAGATTATACTATTTATAAAAGCTGATTTGTTAAAGCTTAGATAAGTTTCTTATAAAAATGCGTAACTCTTGTCTTCACAAGGCATAATACCACTTCAATTCACTAGTATCGTCATAATTTAAAAAGCTTTCTAACAAATACATTTTTAGGTCTGTGGTCCTATTAAGGAATCATTGAGCTTTTGATCAGCGTGCAAATTTCAAAGAAGGATTTTGATAAATCTTATTTTGCAATAGATGTTTTGACATTTAAAACGTCATGTTATTAAGTTAATGATAGTAGGTAGGGCACTCCAATTTGACAATCAGTATTCTTGAATGGCAGCAAAGTTTTCTTTTCAAAATCTTACTAAAAAAATATTATCAGTACAATGCCCTCATTTCGTACGCTAATGCCCTCATTAGCGCATGAAAAATCCACTAGATGGCGATAAGTGGCGTGGGGTCCAACCGCCATGTAATTGGTCATTTAAATGTCAAGGTGACATGCCTGTCAATGTCATGTAAACCATAACCAATCACGTAGCAGATGGACCTCACACGTACCGCCATCTAGTGGATTCTTCATGCGCGAATTGAGAAATATCATCAATATTATATGATAATCCATGTCTTGTCTTGTGTCATAAAATATTTTCATCAAATAACCCTACGGCACATTTATTCGTTTGAACAGCGTGTAATGTTCACTGTTTGCGACTGATTAAACTTTTATTTAATCAAAGTACGCATTCGCCGCTCACGTGTCATTGGTTAGTAAGCCAATACGCTGCTCAGACAGTTAGTCGATCAATGCTTGCTTAGTAGGGACACAGTCTATGTTGAAACATTCGTTTTGTAATTTTAACATTACAACCTTTATGGCAGTTTAAGTGGTACTTGATTTTAACTGTTACTGTAAGTAAACCAATTAACAGTTAAAATCTACTGGTGCAGCTCAATCTTTAAAAACGCAAAAACAATTACTAAGCATATTGAAATTATGGCTTACATAAGATTTTCTGTCAGTACAAAAATATTACATCTAAGTTCTGTTACACTATGTGATGTATTCAAAATATTGCTCATGAGAAAACTTCATTAAAGATAGATTTATCTTTAGAAACAACTGATCGATAAAATACAATTAAAGGGTCCACTGCACTAATGATAAACGTCCTTTGTTTTTTGTTTCGAAATATTTAAGTGTTAAGTTTATAAACGTTGTCCAAAATTCAGCCTTATTGCCGTGAATACCTGCGACACTGAGCGTTCTAGACGTGTAGTCGAATATCAGAAACGGTTTTATCTCAGGACTGGAAGCGATATTGCCTAGTTAGTAAACGAAATCACTAGCTGCATGTATGAAGCGACCAAATGACGTTCATCACATAGATTTTAATATTTTGGACGTTCATCATTATAGCCGTGGACCCTTCAATTCGGCTAAGTAGTAAAAGCTTTAATTTGTATGAATGTGTTTCTTGACTTCGTATTATTTTGTGGCATATTTGTGGAAAATCTACCATTTGTTTCTTTATGTATAAACTTACACAGTATTTTTATAAATATCTGTTGCTATATTATTAGGTATGGTCAACATCACATCACGCTAAACATTTGCTGTACAATATTGATTCTTATGCCCATAATATAAGACCAAACTGTAAAGATTTTATGATTTTTATAGTGTAGTTAAATATTTTAACGGAACAGAAATATTAAATCTCCCCTTGCGGTGCGGGAATCGAACCCACGACCTTAACGTATCGCGCGTGCTGCTCTTCCAAACGAGCTAACCGCAAGTTATCGTAGGCGATGAAATTTTTCTGCTGTATCAACCCGTTAGCCTACGTGAAGGTCGTGGGTTCGATTCCCGCACCGCAAGGGAAGATTTAATTTTTCTGTTTCTTTAAAATAATGAAATTGTAAAGCATGACTTTGACATATACGACGACTTACTAGAAAAGAAATAGAAAGAACATACCTATTAGTAGTTCTATGAAATATATTGCAATGTTTTTGTTGATCAGAAATAATTTAAGAATTCGAGTCATACTGCAATACTTCAAACGAATTGGGGTTTTTGCATTATTTTTCTTTCATTATTATTGTTTCATATTGCAATAATTTTTACGTGATACGAGTTTAAAGTAATATTTTTTTCAGTTCTCATCAAGTTAGTGAAACATGTATGACTATAGACACTCTAAATTACGAGATTCTTAGTTTCAATACAAGGTAGATACTACAAGAAACTATACATTTAAAAAAAATGTCTAGATCAATTGATTTATAAATTAATTTTGAACTAATATTGGTATTTTTATACGTTGTTTTAATTACTGAAAACAGAGAATAAAATAACATTATGTTTCTCAAACGCATCTTAGCATTCCAAATATTAAATAATAGATATACAGAAAACTGTATTTACATAAGTTTAAACCTTAATTTGTAATTGATTTATAGAAAAATGTAAAAAGCTTATTTCAGTCATTCTAATAGATCTTATGATATTTAATTAGGCTCATATTTTGTAGTTTCTTAATACATATACGAAATACATTATATTTTACACTACTGGGGTCTACACTAATCTATGCTACGATTTCTATACATCATGAAAAAGCTTTTGTATCAAAATTAGTAGAAAAACTTCTCTTCACTGGCAACACTTTTCATTTTTATTGTGCGTTCTTTTGTACTTTTCAAAATTTTTATGTTAATTCAAAGTCCATGGCTTTTGTCATTTAATAGTTACAAAATCGTTTTTAACACACTAACTACTGTTACTTGACTAGAAAACATTGTTTTCAAACTATTACTGTTGCTTTCTATTAAAAAAATATGTATTTTTTGATATTTTCGTACATGCAGCCCTTAGTATCGAGTTATTAGACGTTGTCACGTCAAAAAAGTTACTAACTAGTTCGGCTTATATAATATAGGCAAATCACTAATGCCCGATTCCAATTTTCTCCAACCGACTACGAGTCGTTAATACCGATCCATAGTTTACTTATATTCTATTACATTCTTATCAAATCACATATAAGTTACTACACAGTTCGGCCCATATAATACAGTCGATCGGCTAATGCCCGTTATCCAATACGATTCGTAACGTGTCAAAAATGACAATCCGTTTTTCTCACACTGCCTACGAGTCTGAAACGGTTTTAGCATACGCCTCGTTTTTTATTACTAGTAACAAGAGCGGTATGTTCTTCAAATATTGGAACCGGGAGATATTCAGTGTTAGGCATTTTAGAACGTAATTCCTATGCCAGTGCGCAAAGCCAACTATTTTTAAAAACGTATATGCTGTCTCGCTCTAATTTTGCATTGTACGCGGCTGTGTTGTGCTCATAAAATAAATAATTAAATTTATAAACAGTGGTTTTAAGAGCATGCTTTTACCATGTTTTTGTCACGATATGCGGTATTCGCGAACTGTTGCGCATGCGCAGCGATGATATACCTATATGTGTGCCTAATCTCACCAGTGAAGAGAAGCGGCTATCGCGTACAGAAGATATGTGGAGCCGATATGGCGGGCCGCCGACCCGTGGTACTTCGGGTCAGGTCTGAGGCCCGCGTAATTAATATCTGGGATTTGCGACTCTGAAACGGAAATAATACGTAAGTAACTTTACAAATTGTTTACATCGAATCGGTTCATACGGGCCTAGCATAAGCAATACGTCAAAGTGTTCGCAACAGACAAAAGTTTCGATACTGTTGATTGGCTAATAGCACACCGCACTCGTATTTTCAGCCAATCAGCAGCTGAAGCACTGACTTCATTCGATTTTGACGTTTGTTAAGAGCGCGATAAAATTTAGTGGCGTTGCGTATGCTAGGCCTGATAATATGGCTCATATTTCCGTGATTTTAGCAGACTTAGACCATGATTTCCGTATTACAATCACTATTAGTGATTTTGATAACAATTTTCATAAAAATAGGCGAAGCAACAAAAACTTCAAAAATAATTTAAATAATCGTTTATCAACTATAACATACCATTCAAGGCAGGAAATGCATTAAAATCTTTGCAAATAAAATATTTTTATGAAAATGCATGCGTAAACGACAAATATCAGTCATATAACTTTAACAAAAACCTGAAATAAGTAACACATACCACGTTAATATTTTATAATAACATAATGAAATGATACTTTTAATCAAGACATAATAAACAAGAATACCTCTATTCGACATCTGTGTTGTTGTGTTCCTGCATGTGAGTAAGGTTTCCAGAGTTCCTGGGGGCTGCTACATTAGTGGCAGGGGTCAAGACTTCAAGGTAAGGGCGACAAGTCTAGTAACAATTTTTCCTACCCTGTACTTGTCACCCTTAAGCTAGGACCTCATTCAGGTCATTTGAGGTCAGTCTTGAAGTGTGATATAAAAATAAAAAAATGACGTGACTGACAGTTAAGTCCCTTAATTGCGACCAGTCAAGAGGAAGCGCATGTGTTGGGTTTATTCCATGAATATGATATTAGTTTTTAGTGACTATATTATGTTCAAGATAAGTTGTATTCGACCAAATTATCTCTAATGGATTATGGAGTATGGTCCGTTAAAACAATACTTTTAATATATAATGTTGCATGAAAATATGCAGGATTTTAAGAAAAAGGTACATTTTTTTATATTACACTGCAAGATTGACCTCCCACCTGATGTTAAGTGGTAATGAGGTTCCTAGCTTAAGAGCGACAAGGACAGCATTATAAATATGTTACTGGACTTGTCGCCCTTACCTTGAAGGCATGACCCCTGCTACTAATGTAGCACTCTCCGGGACCTCTGGAAACCTTGCTCACACGCAAGAACACAATAGCACCGAAGTTGTTATTTGGTTGCGGTCTTCTGCAAGGTGGAGATATTTCACCAGTCGGGCTGCTCCAATTCGAGCGATAAATCGCTATGCCCTGTATGTGAGTGATACGTACCTCCTCGCGGCGTAGGCCACGTAGAGGGCGGCGAGGGCGGCGAGCGTGTGTCCGGAGGGCGCCAGGGAGGCGGCGGCGCCGTAGTTGGCGCGGCCGCACGCGGGCGGACACACCGGGATGATCGTCTCTACGGGACAAGCGAACGTGCTAGCTACCATGCTGGCATAAGGCCGATATTGGTTTGAACGTTTCAGCTTCACTCTAATTAAAAAGAGGTAGTGGTTTTGTGCAAGTTTTACATGTTTGATCTCTTAAATTTTTCTGTTTCTTTAAAATATTTAAACTTTCCTATTGCAGCCCTTATATTAAAAAAATCTGTTTCGTATGTTGTCCTTTCAAAACAATGTGTGATTGCACTCAGAGTACACACTTTTGACTTTGGAAGTGTTGTCGGATAATCGATTATCGATTGTGTCCGCCCTAAATAATTTAATAATCTATAGTACCTATCAATTTCTATTTTGATGCAATATAATCGATTGTAATTATTTAGGTTTACAATAATATCAATTAAGTATATTATTTAAATAAATAAATGCGCCAGACAATCACACCAATCACCTGGTCTCAAACTAAGGTTTCCCTTGTACTATAAGTATCAGACGACGGATACTAACTGGGGGCGTCATCCCAGCACACCCAGACTCAAGTCAATTTAGAAAAGTTCGTTTTCCAAATTGACCTGACCGGGAATCGAAACCGGGACCTTTCGCGCTTTGGCCGCCTACCTTAGCCACTGCGCCACCGAGGTCGTCGATTTATATCGATACTTTCTTTATATATACTTTATTCGATTATTTGGGCTTCGTTTTCGCAATCGAATAAAAATCAATCGTACGGCAACACTGCATTGCAACACTCTAATGTCGTATACATAAGAACAATGCAAGTTTTCACCTTGACGTGCTGTCGATCATTCATGAAAATCAAAGCAAACACTTACAGTTCAATTTTGGACTTTATGCGCGGGACATAAGACCGGTACAAAGTGTGCAGTCTAACTTCATTTCAACCGTTTTAATGTGATCAAAAAAAATCATCGAATTAAACAATTAACATTAGGAGTAATGTTCTCACACAAAATGCGGAGTGCATTTTACTTTTTAAGAGACTTCCAAAAAAGGCGAGGTTCTCAATTGGCTACTTGACAGTTTTTGAAAAAGTATTGTAAAATATGCGCCCGTTCATTTTATATCCCAAGCAATTCGATTTATCTGGAAATAATCTAAATAACCAGAGAAAAATAAGATTTTGTGTAACACATTTAAAAAGCGCGCGAAAACGCCTAGTCGCGTCACTGTTGCAATTATGACGTCAACGTCCTAGACAACGAACCGATACGCATAGGAACGACTTTATTAAGATAAACGGAAAATGTTTCAATAAATTCTTTATACGATTAGAGACACAATAATTCAATTTTATCGCTAAAATAATCATTGTTTCGCCACATTAAAATAAATAATTTTCGCCGACAGCTGTCATTTCCGAATTGCAATGGTGGTTTCCGTTTCGGTTCTTTTGTTCCACAGATAAAAAAACTAAAATTTATTTTGCAAAAATAAAATACTAACTTTGCTTTTAATTAAAAAGTAAAAATGTAAAATGATTACTTAACTAATAAGCTAACATATCTAACACTTTTCATATTTTATTGTTAACACTGTCAAGTAGCCAATTCGACCGTATATATTTTTTGTGTTTTTTTTATGTTTGTTCGGGCATAAATTAGTGGTTTATGAACCGATTTTGAAAAAAAAATTTTTCATTGTATAGGAGGTATTCCAAGAGTGGTACCTTATAATGGAGATCAGGATCTGATAAGAATTACTTCGCGTTACCCAATGGGGGCTACTGAAAAATTCGCTTGATGACACTACAGGGGCGTGAGGTCCAACTGCTTCGTGATTGGTGATTAACATGTCATGGTGACACATCTGTCAATGTCATGTCAAAAGTAACCAATCGTGTTGGACCTCACACACACGTAGTGACATCTAGCGGAGTTTTTACGCGCGGTGGTCCCCATTGGAGTCGGTATCTTTTGTTAATTTTTTTTTATTTAATAAAAATAACGTCAAACCAATCTCGCCAACAACAAAATCAAGAAAACAACGCATTAATCGCATTTACGACACAAATCGAAATACTTAAAAACTGTACTGGAAAAATGCAAACATAAAATTTTGAATACCATTCCTTATACCAATGGAAACAAAGCCTAAAATCATTATTACTAATTTATTAAGAACACAGAGCTGCCATACAAATCCTATTTATAATAAATAATAATAAAAATAAAAAATAATTTATTCTCACACTTAAATTACAAAAGTGAGTTATCTCTAGGTACATAGTGACGTGTAATTGGAGCCTAATGAAGGGCAACTCTGTATTTCAGGACTCCAGGCCCCACCCAAGATCTCGACGAGTAATTAATAATTAAATTTAAGTTAAGGAACAACAATACTATGTTAAATTTTCATGAAAAACAAGAGTAACAAAAAATAAAAATAAAAAAAGAAAATATAGTAGAGAAAAATATATATATATAAATATATGCTCATCACATTTGATTGTGTGTGTGTGTTTGTGTGTGTGAGTCTGTGTGTGTGTGTGTATAAATGAGTGTATGCATAGTGTGGTCTTACGTAAGGGTAAAACGGGTTCTTATAACTATTGGTAATAAGTATATATATTTCCATAAAGTAATTACTGTTATGAATGCTAAGGACCACTAAGGCTAACAGATAAACGGAGAGCACATACAATAATATTTCATTTAAATTAGTAGCACTTTGGATTAAAAGAAAATAATTTGTTTCTATTTTCCTTTTCAGTATCCATTATTTAAACTTTTTTTTTCTGAAGGACATGTGATGATGGCCTCAGATGGCCTTTTCATATTCACTGAACTTGCGGGGGAGCGGAAGACTCTCACCCCTAATACGTTAGATTATTTAAACCTTTTAGTGATTTTTTAGAAGTTGGTTAAATATTTTTATGAATTTCATGTTACAAACTAACTATACTGGCTGATACTATTACTTATCTAATAATATATTTAACTCACCAAACAGCTCCACCCTGCCTTCATCAGCGCCAAGCTTGTTCTGTGCTTTGCAAGTAAACACACCGTACTGTCGCTTCTCAATAGTAATCACGCGCAATGTCGTATCCGTGAACTCGTCTGCTGTCGCGAAGTGGGAGATCCTGACGAACAAACGGACAAGACTTACTAACAAACAGGTGAAGATTTGAATCATGATTTAGAACAGACTTAACTAAAAGTTTAGTCCAATCCAAAGAAAGAAAACATTTATTGACTTATAACTTACAAACACAAACATAATCTGTTCCAAACATAGATAGATTGAATGATATGATTGAGTGAATGATATGACTGAGTGGATGATATGATTGAATGGATGATTGATTGAGCGAATGATATAATTGAGTGAAATATATGATTGAGAGAATGATATGATTGAGTGAATGATATGATTGAGTGAATGATATGATTGAGTGAGTGTTATGTTTGAGTGTGTGATATTATTGAGTGAGTGAGGTTATTGAGTGAATTATATGATTCAGTGAATGATATGATCGAGTTAGTGATATGATTGATGAATGATATAAAATGAAAAAAGCTCAGCTTATGCTGTCCCGAGTATGTATCCCGGGCAACGCTGGTCTTCAGCTTATCTCTGCCCTTGTTAGATTGTATTCAAGGGAATATTTAAAAGCATTTATGAATCATCAGATACGTTGAATTACTACCGTGTTCGGAATGTCGATGCTATCAAGAAGAACCGGCAAGAAACTCGACAGTTAAAACTCAGACTGGACACGACTAACATCAAAATAATGTGCCTGGACCAGTATAATCGAGCACGGAAATGCTCGTGATAAGTGTCGGTTAATTCGGTTCGAACGGTCACCGATCCATTACCTGTAGTGCTGATTGTTAGACAGTTGTATCTCGTCCTTCAGCCAAATGATGGCGGGCGGCGGGTATGCCTCCACGTGGCACTCGAGGTCCATGTCGTACTGTAGAGCCTGGAACCAATTTTAATACGTTGACGTAAGATTATTCCTTCCACTTCATTGTCAGAACGACTCGGCGCATAATGTCCTTTTCTCAAAATGTCCTCTCCTAGCGAACCTTTGAGAACTGAAAATTTGCCATACATATTTCAATTCTCTTCACGCCTCGTCTCGTCTCCCCCTCTGGGTGAAAAATCACCTTTTCTGCCACGAGAAGACAGGGAGTGGTGTGTCGGACTTTAACTGACTAGAACTCCTACCCAGAAGGCCACCTGGTCTTCCTCTGCGCCAGGGGTAGGGTAGTCTCCGGACAAGTGGACGAGCGCAGGCCTCCCACCAAGATGGTATACTAAGCTTTCTTTTAGCTAGAGGATATGCTTACGCACTGTCTCTCTCTCCAGGAAGACAGAGTAGTGTGGGGTCGCACCGACTAAACCCTCCTCAGTGGCCAACGTACAGTTGTGGGGGAGTCGGGATCCCTTGCGGATTCTACACAGGCTCCCCCGCTGACGGTATACTGACCTTTTTATTTGTTTTTTTTTGTTTTGTTAAGGGGGTTTTTAATTTAAGAGTGGTTTCTCGGACTCGCACTGAACGAAACCCCATCGGTGGCCGACGTGACCAGTTGTGGGGGGAGTCTAGATCCCCTGCGGACTCCATACATGCCCATGGTATACTAACCTGCCCCAACCTAGGCCTCGGGACCGTGACGACAGGCGCGAACTCCACTTCCAAGTTGATGTTCCTCCGCGCGCCCTTGCCGACGCCGTTTTCAGCGACGCAGTAGTACGTCCCGCGGTCCTCCTTGTGCACCGCAGGAATCTTGATCGTGTTGCCCCTGAGTAAAATACCAATCCATCAATCGAAAGGTTATTAGATCGATAAACTAATAAAGATATTCGCGTACGAAAAATCCATGTGATTGGTTATGTTTTACATGACATTGACAGACATGTGATCATGACATTTAAATCACCAATATGAACAGTTGGACGATTTTTTATTTTTATAGTACTTTACGCCGTACTAGCGAACTTTATATATGTGAAGGTCGTGGGTTCGATTCCCGCACTGCAAGGGGATATAAAAAAAATCTGTTTCTAATATGAACTGTTGGACTCCACGTCTACGTATCACATCTAGTACATCTAGACGTCCTCGGTGGCGCAGTGGCTAAGGTAGGCGGCCAAAGCGCGAAAGGTCCCGGGTTCGATTCCCGGTCATGTCAATTTGGAAAACGAACGTTTCTAAATTGACTTGGGTCTGGGTGTGCTGTGATGATGCCCCCAGTTAGTATCCGTCGTCTGGTGCTCATAGTACAAGGGAAAACCTTAGTTTGAGACCAGGTGATTGGTGTGGTTGTCTGGTGCATTTATTTATTTATTTAGTGTATTAATCGTACGCGATGCGATGTTTTGACAAGCTTCAAAAAGTAGCTACCTGTAAATAGATCCTCCTGTTGGCAATATGGCGTTATTCTCACGACGCCACGTGATCTTCGGAGGCGGGAAACCACCGGCATAGCATTCCATTTGGGCAGCTGCAACAAAAATAATTATTATGTATATTATATTTACTAGCTATGCCCGCAACTTCGGACGGACTACATATATTTTTCAATTATTCGGGTTTTCCCATATCTCCCCAAAATATTCGAAACAAACAGTAATCCTTATCTTAATGCAAGTTTCGAGCTATAATTGGCTACTTGACAGTGTTAACAATAAAATATGAAAAGTGTTAGATATGTTAGCTTATTACTTAAGTAATCATTTTACATTTTTACTTTTTAATTAAAAGCATAGTAAGTATTTTATTTTTGCAAAATAAATTTTAGTTTTTTTATCTGTGGAACAAAAGAACCGAAACGGAAACCACCATTGCAATTCGGAAATGACAGCTGTCGGCGAAAATTATTTATTTTAATGTGGCGAAACAATGATTATTTTACCGAATTAATTAAATTATTGTGTCTCTAATCGTATAAAAAATTTATTGAAACATTTTTCGTTTATCTTAATTAAGTCGTTCCTATGCGTATCGGTCCGTTGTTTACGACGTTGACGTCATAATTGCAACAGTGACGCGACTAGGCGTTTTCGCGCACTTTTTAAATGTGTTACACAAAATCTTATTTTTCTCTGGTTATTTAGATTATTTCCAGATAAATCGAATTGCTTGGGATATAAAATGAACGGGCGCACATTTTGCAATACTTTTTCAAAAACTGTCAAGTAGCCAATTGTGCCAAATTTCATATCTCTAACTTAAAAAAAATACATTTTCCCATATAAACTTTCAAAGTCAACCTATGACTCCGTGCAAAGCCCCACGACCGACATGCCGCTTTATTTTTAACGCTATACGATCGAGAATAAATTGAGATACCATTACTTCATAATTTGCGAAGTATGTAAATGGTATGTGAAGAAATTTCGACGCAATGTTTAGGACATAAGGTCGGAAGTCAGAGGAGATGGTATTTAATTTACTAAAGGCGTAGGTAAGGTGACCAGTTTTGAGGTATTAGGGGAAAAAATAAAGTTGTTTTTTATTACACTTCAAGATTGACCTCATCCCACCTGATGTTAAGTGGTAATGAGGTCCTAGCTTAAGGGCGACAAGTACAGTTTCAATCTTTTTTTAGTGCTTCAAGGGTGGTATTACTCCCATCCCTCCGTTATTTTTTAAGCACAAAATAGCCTATGTCCGTTCTAGAGGTTCAACGTATACCTTTACCAAATTTCATCAAAATCGGTTTAGTGTTTTAGGCGTGAAAGCCCGACAAACAGACAGACAGAGTTACTTTCGCATTTATAATATTAGTATGGATTATTACTCACTCTCCCCCTCGCTAGCGACGATGGAGCGCGTCGAGTTGTCCGAAATGATGGGTGACCGCCGCACCTGCAGCTCCACCTCCGCTGTAATCTTGTTGGTGATGGCAATGAGGACCTGGCACTGGTACCAGCCCGCGTCATTCTCCTGGATGTCTTTGATCTAGTTCAAGAATGACGATCGATCAGTTCAAATCAATTGAAACCCATAAAAAACACACCTAAATATATAAAAATACTGATTATTCCCGGTGTCCACCACTTGTTTGTCCACCGGTGGACAACGAAACAAAAATTATAAATTGTTTGTTGTGCACCACTGGTGGATAATAAATAAATAAATAAATATTGGACAACATCACATACATTGCTCTGATTCAGTGGTAAGTAGCTTAAGCACTTGTGTTACAGAAATCAGAAACAACGACGGTACCACAACACCCAGACCCGAGACAATATGGAAAAGTTCGTTTCCCATATTGACCCGACCGGGGATCGAACCCGGAACCTCAGATATGGCGCTCGCCAAAGCCAGGCCCGCTCGCCTCTCGGCTACGGAGGTCGTCTATAATGGCACAACTTTCTTATTAATTCCCGTGGGCCCCCACCTGGGGTATCTATTTCTATACACGTAGTGCTAGACAAACAAGTGGTGGACACCGGGTATAATCATAAAAATACTCATAATCATAATAATTTATTCATGTTGGTTACAAGTAACACTAATGCATCGTCAAAATGAACACAAACCAAAATTGAAACTACAGCCGGTTCGGAACCTAATCCTACCGAGAAGAATCCGGCAAGAAACTCAGTAGTTATCCTAATCTTTACAATATTTAGTGCTAGAGGTGATGGTGAGCGAGCGAGCATACAATCATGTCCATATGTTTATCGTTTAAATATTAATCAAGTACTATAACAAATACTAGCGGCCGCCCCCGACTTCGTACGCATAGAGGAGTCTTTTCCAGCAATAAATACATAGGCTATGTTGCTTATGGTGAATGTAGCTTTCCAATGGTGAAAGATCGGCACAGGATTTTTTGGGTTTAACCATTACAAACATACACACAAACATACAAATCTTTCCTCTTTATAATATTAGTGTAAACTTCATATCACACAGAAAATTTTCTCCCGTTCTTTAACAGACTACGAAAAAAGGAGGTTCTCTATTCGACTATCTATAGTAGGTAATACTAGCTTTTGCCCGCGTCGTCCGCGTGGCGTGTTATAAAAGAGAGATCTTTGTGTGTGTGTGGGAGAACTGTATATTTACAAAAGTTTTTTCCCGCTAACTCCCGTTCCCGTGGGAATTTTGCAATATCCAGTTACAACTAAGGTTTAAGTAAGGTAAGGTTAAACTTTGACTAAGGTACCTGCATGCCAAATTTCAAGCGTCTAACTTAAGCGGTTTAGATTTTTCATACAAAATTATTTTCCCGCTAATTCCTGTTCCCGTTGAAATTTCGAGAATTCCTTTCTTAGTGCACCTCTGCGGTACCTAAGCTACGTCCCTTCCAAATTTTAAGTGCCTACGTTTAGCCGTTTAGGCTGTGCGTTGATATGTCAGTCAGTCAGTCAGTCAGTTAGTTTCTCCTTTTATATAATAAAGCTGAATAGTTTGTTTGTTTACTTATACACATCTATTGTAGAGGTGTTTGTTCAACTGCCAATGACATATGAGGGTTGCCTTACTATCTTCAACTGTGTTTGAATAAGACGGTGTTAAATAAAAAATAATACATACCGATAAGGTGTACGTAGCAGTGGAATCATCCTTCCTCACTGAAAACCTTGAGTCTCTGATGATGAGGCCAGCGTTGGTCGATAGAGGAATAGAATCTGTCGTCTTGAGCCGGTCATACTTCACCTGAAAACAATATTCATATTATTACTAAAAAACAAAATAGACATGATTTATTAATGAACCTCATTTCGCTAGTATTAGCCTACTAACTACAGGAAAATAATAAATTCTATTAATGTTAAAAACGCAAAAGATTTTCAATAATTTATGGATGTATGGCGACCTCCGCAACCGAGGCGAGCGAGCCGGACTTAGGCATGACGCCTCCGAATCCGGGTCCTCAGGTCCCGGATTCGATCCCCAGTCTCGGGGCTATATGGGAAACGAACTTTTCTATATTGTCTTGAGTCTGGGTGTTGTGATACCGTCGTTGTTTCTGATATCTAACACAAGTGCTTAAGCTACTTGCCGCAGAACCAAAGCAATGTAAGTGATGTTGTCCAATATTTATGTTATTACTCTTTCACGCAAAACCGACTGAAGAGTTTTGGATGAAATTTTGTAAACTTATAAGACAATTAATTATTATTTTGGAATAATGCTGGCGAATCCGCAAGAAACAGCTAGACTTGTAGCTAGTGTAAAATGCTTAATTCAGTTCTCAAAGGCGGTTAATAATACAAGGATACTTTTTATCCCGAAATAATAGCCTTTTTTGGCATATCCTACAAATAATCGCTCGACGATTGTCACTCGTTCTCGACAACCCTAAGGTTGATTTGTTCCCCTCAACTATCATACAATGCTTATTAAAGTTATTGAAATGGCTATAAATAGAATCTAAATTAACACTGCCGTTAGGGCTGCGACTATTTCTCCGAAAATATATAGTGTTTTTCAAATATAATAAAAAAATATACGGAACACTCCGATAAAATATAGTAGTAGTATGTTTGTACTAAGAGAAAAAATAAAAACTAGTGACAAAACCGTGAAATTTTCTTTATAAAATCTGTTTTTATTCCTGCTTTTGTTTATATGTATGTTCTATTTAAAAGAAAAGAGTAAGAATGATCTTCACAGCATGTTTTTAATGAAAGAAAATGAAAATTATTGAAGACTGAAATTCTATAAATCATTCATTCTTGTCTTAATTCTTAGATTTCGACACAGATTAAATTGGGTATGTTTGCGTACTAGTACGCTGACTCAAAATATAGTACAATATATTCATATTACCCGTCCCGGCTTCGCATGGGTGCAAGTAAATAAATATGATGTTTTCGGCTTTTCCGATCATATGTGGATTATACAAAAAAACCTTCATCATACATTACTCTATCTATAAAAAATCGCATAATAATTGCGTAGTTTTAAAGCTTTAAGAATACGTACAGACATTTACTTATTCGGACTATTCTATGTTTAAAATTTAAATTGCTATCGATAGTTATGCCCAAATATTTAACACTACCCGTACGTTTAAGATGCGAACAAATACACATACGAAAGGGAGCAAAATCAAAATGTGTGAGCGACTATTGGCATAGGCATGAAAATGTCTAATGCTTAATGCAATGTATTTGGTTTAAGAAGGATTTTAAGAGAAATAATTAGCTTCATCCAAATTGTATATGGTTGTGAGAAACGCATTGGATAGAAACCGTTGGAGGCAGATCATCCGTTCCAGATACAACCAACATGCTGACCACGACCCTCAGATATGACGGACCGACCACAGAGAGATTAGCTGCCAAACAGTGGCATATTTTATCAAAACCATGTTGAGCTTTCAAGAAGTACAATTGGCAACCCTAGATACCGTATCACTTACTACAATCAACATATGATATTTTCTAAATGTTACCATAACACTAAGAAAATAAGGTCTATTCACATTCTCAGTAGCATGCATTAGGAGCATCTAGGGTTTTAGGGTTAAAAAATACAGCTCGAACCAATCTTAAAGGCTGATATAAAAATCGTGCAGAACTTTAAGTTTGGGAACATCCTCAAACTCAAAATCAAAGTGACATTTTAGTGAGCATGACTTAGCTTACTTTCAACTCCCTTTGGAATCTCAACTCCACATTTTGAACCCACACATTACATATTTTCAATTTGACAACTGTAAAATCATCCTTAACCTACAGATACAGACGTCATCATCAGGCGACCACTGAAAACCAGCGTCGTGGTGCCATGCAGTGGTATCACGGCATAATGCTGAGATGGTTGCCTTTTTAACACACTATTAGCACACACTATTAGATAAAATTGTTGAAACCCTCAAAGATATATTCTAACAATTTTATCAGGAATTTTTCCATAAAAGACCAACATCTATACAAACTATATTTTTAATTTTAGCAGCATATAAATTATATCTCCATACTGAACCTTAAAAATTTCTGCATGAAAACTCTTAGCCAATTTATTTCTGTGCCAATCTATCTGTTTAAATATTCAGTCGCTGTTGTTTTAATTCATAGTTGGATGTGTACATTTTAAAATTTACTTGATATTTAAATCCATATAATAACTTTAAAATAAATAAAATTTATCTTATACATACTTACTAGGATCCGGCTGTTAATTATGTAAGTCTAATTTTTATCTAGTTTTTGCGTTAAAATTGTAAATTTGCCTATGACTACACATGTTATTGTTAGCTAACCATAAAAGATAGACATGCTCTCGTGGGATATTTTTTAATATAACTTTAAGGAAATTTCCGTCATACACAATTTTTGTGTAACTTTAACAACGCAGACACACGACGGAAGCTTAAAAAATTGAGTAACTTCTCCCGTTTTCCCAACATTTCCCAACAGTAAAGACTGTTCTGCTCCTTTTGATTTTAGCGTGATGAAAAGTGTATATATATAACCCGCCCAGGAGAATGAAGAATTATTGTTTCACGTTTCGTTAAAATCTGTCGAGAACTTTTTGTTTCTATAATGAATATAGAGAGAGCCAGACAGACAGAGAGACTAAATTTTTACTGATTGCATTTTTGGCATCAATATCAATCACTAATCACTCCCTGATAGTTATTTTGGAAATAAATTTCATGTACAGAATACACCTCTACAGATTTATTAAAGTATTGATAGAATGCTATTTTGACGATAAAATTAGAAAAACTACAAATACGGAATTTACTAATTGAAAGACATTTTACTCTCTCCCACCAAAATTTTGTTTCTTATCAAAAACATGTTTCAAAGCTCAAAAAAAAACAAATACTCTATCATTCATCCATTCTAAATCTTTGCTTGGTCCCCTATTTGAAGATGTCCATAACTTATCCAATAGACAATGTCAAACATTTTATAACAAGATGCCCCCATGTAAACATTCAAAGCTTAATTGATATAATAAAGGAGGCATTACCCTCCCATACATAAAAGATGATGGCATGTTTAATCCATGTATTTAAGTTCAATAGAAGATATTGTGAATCTATTGTGGAGATTTCTTTTGAGAACATCCTATGGTTCAATATATAAATTTATTTTTCTGATTTTTTATTAGGAATGTGAAAGGTTTGATGTCTGGTTTAAAAGACAAATAGATTTTTGTTTTTGTTTAAGCAAAAACTAAAGGATTGAAATGAAATTTTGTAGGTAGATAGATTAGATAACAAATAATATATGGTAGCTTATTTTTTTACCCTGAAATGAGGGGATAATGTCGCAATAAGCTAGTTAATTGGCTACTTGACAGTTTTTGAAAAAGTATTGTAAAATGTGCGCCCGTTCATTTTATATCCCAAGCAATTCGATTTATCTGGAAATAATCTAAATAACCAGAGAAAAATAAGATTTTGTGTAACACATTTAAAAAGCGCGCGAAAACGCCTAGTCGCGTCACTGTTGCAATTATGACGTCAACGTCCTAGACAACGAACCGACACGCATAGGAACGACTTAATTAAGATAAACGGAAAATGTTTCAATAAATTCTTTATACGACACAATAATTCAATTTAATCGGTAAAATAATCATTGTTTCGCCACATTAAAATAAATAAATTTCGCCGACAGCTGTCATTTCCGAATTGCAATGGTGGTTTCCGTTTCGGTTCTTTTGTTCCACAGATAAAAAAACTAAAATTTATTTTGCAAAAATAAAATACTAACTATGCTTTTAATTAAAAAGTAAAAATGTAAAATGATTACTTAACTAATAAGCTAACATATCTAACACTTTTCATATTTTATTGTTAACACTGTCAAGTAGCCAATTGCTAGGTGAAGTTTATTTGACCAAAATCTTTTAATCATAGCCCTATAATTTTATACAACGTGTAACGGAAAGGGTATAACAATATCAAAAATACCAAAGCAGTTAACGGTTACAAACTGTATGGGACCATTTGTAGCTGTGTACACGCATTTATTGATTCAATATTTTTTTTTAAATATCAGTGAAATACAAGTCAAAATTTTGACTAAGTCACGCTTGCACAACACTATCACAGTATTGTTGGAATCGTCGAAAGACTTGGATGTACCTACCTATTATGCTATTAATTTAAATATCACAATGGTGGTTCATCTTTTAGTGTTTACTGAATCACATCTGAAATTTGTTGGTTTAGCGTTTCTCATTTTGACAATTCAGTTAAGTCATTGAGTTGTCGTCGCCGTGACATCTTGTGTTTTTGCCTTTCTGGATTACCTACTTACTACGGATAGCCTAGTGATATTTCGTGATGTCTTTGAGCAATCAAGAATATTCGAGATGATTCTCTGTGTCGGAGCAACCGACGGCAGCGTGATGGCCGACCGAGAGCTAGAGAAAGAGATTTACGAAACCATCAAAACGCCCGTTTCCATCTGTGGATTGGGCGAGGAGGTCGTATCACATGGCCAGCTCGGTCGCCAGACCTCACTCCGTTGGACTTCTTCTTGTGGGACTAATTTAAAAGGAAGGTGTACGCTGTAGCATGCTCGTCAAGGGAAGAGATGATAGAAAGCATCAAGGCCGCGTTCTGTACAGTGATACCACAAATGTTGCATAATGTTCGCGCATCTTCTAAGAAAGTACTCAGCGCGCATGTCGAGGAAGGAGGTGGAGAAATTCAGGATCGCAGTGATTGTCGTGAAGTGATAACGTGATTTGGGGTCGCTGACCTCAATAGTGTTGTGATGCGTTTGTTTCCGTTTTAGTCAGTCATTATAGTTAACCATTTTTTATTTCATAAAAACAATAAAGTGTTTATTTTAACTCGGGATTTCGTATATAGAATCTATACAAGGTATAGTATCCACCTACTTTACATTGTTACCCCCTTTCCGTTACAGGTTGTATATATTTTAGACTAGGCCTACCATCTGAATTATGGACTCTAGAGCAAACAATTTATAACAGAAGAACAATTTAACCTGAATATTACCAATATTAAAATTTAAATATGCATGAAACTCAATAGATATGTTACAGTAGCATCTAACTTACTATGGTTAAGTCATTCTTTATCTATCACGTTTTTTGTAACAATTGATTATGCATGCGAAACCACGGCGGGCAACTAGTTTTATAAAAATTACTATTACTTCCGTAAATACCCAATATGGGTCAGTAAATACCCAATATGGGTAACTGTTGAAACTATTGACTGTAACACAACTATGTAAACACAGTTTTAGCCATGAATAATTTTGAATATTGAAAAGACCTATACCGTATAGTTAGGAATCAAATAAGTGTATAAACTTACCCAAAGAACAGGATACTCGTTGGCATAATGGACGGAGCAGTCCAAATCAACTTGACCACCAATATCCCGGATCTGTTCCTGGGTGATGTGGGATATTGTCGGTGTACGCTGACCGTGAGCTGTGATCAGAAATAGAATTTCATTAACTTAATGGCTCAAAGGCAAACTTATAAGACTAGTTTGGTTAGCACCAACTTTCAGTATCTATTGGAACTATTATTATTATCCTCTTTATTTGATTTCAGCGTTTAAACTGTTCTTTTAAGTTCTGTAATGGACATTACACCAGGCAACTGAACTTAGGAATTTATCACGTAATGTGGGTTAAATGTTAACAAGTGGGAACAGTGTGTTTCATCTAGTAGAAAACATCTTACTATTCTGCAGGCATTGAGTACCTATTGCTTTGTGATGTATGAGGTTTCAGGCAGGTCATGTAAAGAGTACAATTGTTCACTTCATTCAATTACCATTTTCATTGGTGCTAAGGGATCTAACTCCATATTTAATGATCTTAAAAATTATTTAAGTAGTTCCTATATTTATCTTTATGGTTTATATTCCAAAGCCTGAAATAAACTGATTGTATTTTTTTTTCTTATAGGTTATTTTTGCCAGAAAACAATGTTCTAAAATAGCTTTTTATTCAATAAACTATCACATAAACTAAAAAAATACATGTAGAAATCATACCTTTAAAAATCAGTTAGAAAGTTTAACACATAAAATAATGTTAGAGAACTCTACATGAAAAGTAGAACAATCTCTATAAAACAATTTCCCACGTTTTAAAATTAGCATAACAAGTGAACATCGCTCGTTTAATGACATCGTAACACAAGATTAGTCCCGCCAAAAAACAACCCTTCTAAATTTGCTCCCCACATGAAATAAAATCGATACTGCAATAACCGGATCATAGGAGCTTAGTGTTTGAAAACAACTTCGTAAGGAGAACATACGCAATTTTAACGTTGTCAATAACTGGTGAATCACGCAGGTGCCGATTATGGGATAAAAACAAGAATGAAATACATAGTTCCCTATTCAACCGTTAAACACATTTTGATTTAACTCGATCGAAAACACCCGACATTTGTTCCCTAAATCATTATTTTATTTATATTTACTAGATCTTGGAGTTTTACTTTGAGATTTAGGTCTTTAAAATTTATAATTTGGGTGTGTCTTCAGCCTCGCTATGAATCAAAACAGAACAAGGCAGCCAGCAGTTTGCGAATTTTAGAACCAAAATGTTGAAAATTAAATGGCTGTCCCGGTATTCAGGGCGTAACGAAAGGACAATACGAGTGTATAAAGTAAAGTTTAACTCACCGGCAGACAGTAAAAACACTAATAAAGTGCTAAATTTGAATAAATCTAACGCCATCGTGAAACAAGCTTCCTTCCACACCACACAACAACAACTTTTTAATTTTTTTTGCGGCTTTTTCTTCGTTCGTATTCGTTCCGTTTGATTGATTGAATGGAATGAATGGGCGTAAGATTGCCAGTTTTAGTGTTGAGAATTCCCCAAAAAGTTTGTTAAATTTTACTTTTTATTTGCGCTAACATTGAACTTGATTAAAATATACAAAAAAGTTAAAATATTTTAGAGATATACTGGTTTGTCATCAATATTGTTTGTGCTTTCTTCATTGTATGTATTGTATAATAAGTGTTAACACTTTAACACCACTCTTATGCATGGGGAACTAGCAGGAGCCAGGGCTCTTGCTATTATCCCAGGCAGTTGATTTCCACCAGAATACCAGCGCTGCTGCGGTGTTACACATGCCGTAGCAGCATTTGCTTAGGTGGAACCCAAGTTGGCCTCACACGATACCTTATGTTTTATGTAGACAGTCTAATATTGTGTGTGTTCGGTAATTGTGTGATCGTCAATAAATTACTTTTCTTTCTTTCTTTCAAATTCACCTATTTGAACAAATTAATTTGGTAAATAACATACCTACTCTAAATCCAATTATGTACATTTTGTCTTTTTTACCAGGCTTGAGTGCAAGAAAAGTAATGAATCCTTAGACTAAATCTAAGAATGAATCATTGACGTTGTTGGGTTTTTATTATGTGAAACTGAAGTCACCTGCTTCCGAATTTAATTTTCTTTTAATGAATTTCTTTAAATAATATTTGTAGTGTAATTTTTTATTTTTTAGTAATATTTAAGATATGTATGCAAAACTTGCAGTTTGATTTTTATCCTTCCATCCATCCATCCATCAGCCTCTTTTCGTCCACTGCTGGACGTAGGCCTCCCCTACAGAACGCCACAACGCGCGGTCCTGCGCTTTCTGCATCCAGCGGCTCCCCGCACATCTGACGATGTCGTCAGTCCATCGTGTTGGGGGCCGCCCCACGCTGCGTCGTCCGGTACGTGGTCGCCACTCGAGGACCCTCTTTACCCAACGGTCGTCGGTCCTACGAGCGATGTGGCCTGCCCATTGCCACTTCAGCGTGCTAACTCTTCGGGCTATGTCGAATACACCGGTCCTTCTACGGATCTCCGTATTACGGATCCGATCACGTAGGGAAACGCCGAGCATAGCCCTCTCCATAGCACGCTGCGCAACTTCGAGCTTCGTTATGAGGCCAACATTCAGAGACCACGTCTCAGTTCCGTAAGTCATCACTGGTAACACACATTGGTCATAGACCTTTCTCTTCAGGCACTGGGGAATTTTGGACGTGAGGATATGCCTAAGCTTCCCGAACGCTGCCCAGCCGAGTTGGATTCGTCGGTTGACCTCTTTCTCGAAGTTGGATTTGCCTAACTGGATAGTTTGTCCCAGATAGACGTAATGATCGACAACTTCGAGAATCGCATTCCAACAGATACTGGTGCCGGAGTCACATGGACATTGAACATTACCTTGGTTTTATCCATGTTCATCCGTAAACCAACCCGTTGGGAAACACTGCTGAGGTCATTGAGCATTGTGCCAAGGTCCTCCAGGGATTCTGCCATGACCACGATATCGTCTGCGAATCGAAGGTGAGTGATGTATTCGCCATTGATGTTGATGCCGAGTCCGGTCCAATCGAGAAGCTTGAAGACGTCCTCCAATGCAGCGGTGAACAGTTTTTATCCTTATGACCGCGTTATAAAGGCAGTACAAGTCCAAAGTTTGTAGACTGACGTACTTTTATTTAACGTAAATAAAAGACGTATTAGTAAATTCTTTAACTTCCATTTTCTAATTATAGAAATAAAATTTAGTCAAGTCCCAAATTAAATCTTTTCACCTAAAATTTTAACGACATTCGATTAAAGCAATTGATTTTCATCATAAGTAACTTAAGTATATATCTACCTATATCACGATCTAAAAACTCAGTTAAAGTTGGAATAAAACAAAAATCAATTTGAGGCTATAGAAGTTAGCATTTGTGTGTTAAATTACCCGCTTCTTTGTTTTTAAATGTTTGAAGATTGAAATGGAGCGGTTGAAATAATAATTGCTTGATATTCAATTTTAGTTTAATAAAGTGACCTACAATTTTGCATTCTGCTTTCAAACTATGACTACATTACGCCACAAATACCACGTTTCTTATTGGGGTCCAATAAGGCAAGGTTTGATTTTGGTGTAAAACTAAGTGTAGTTAAAAAGAAGTTTATTAGTTGGGAATTTGGGTAAATGTTTATGTTGGCAACATTGGGGAGAACGTTGGAATGTATGAACGAATGAAGACCACGCCTCATTGTCGGTCAAACAGTGCCATGCATTTGTTGTTTGAATTTAATTTCACTATGCAACACTAGATGTCGTGACAAGAATACGTGCATGTAAATTTCTCTACTTACCGATAGATGGTGTTAAAAGTATTTAGTAGACGCTAGATGATAGCGCCTGATCTAAAACATTAGACTTTTTCTCTCAATTTGTGGGTTACGCGCGATTTATAAATAGTGCATTTCAGCTTATCTGTTAATTGTAAGTTCTGAAATGAAGTTTTTACAGACGATTCATAAATATTAATAGATAGTTTACTTAAAGATAATAATTGTAAATTCTGATTGAATTTTTTTTATTCTTAAAGGTTACGTAGGTACACGGAAATTAAAATTGTGGTAGGTAGGTAATTAGAAATGGTACAGTCAACAGCACGTCAAGGTTAACAATTGCAGTTCGTTATTAGTTCTTATGCACCCAGCATAAGAGCCATGCAAAGTCAAAGTCAATAACTTAATAAAAAATATCTACCAACTGGAATTTCAATACCGAAGACATTTGGTTATTTTTATTTTAAATTACTTTTTTTTTGTTTCTGATAAGTAGTATGACTGGGAGTTAGCAATTTAGCTTATTTAGCCGACGATATAGATTACATTAGTAATACTTACTTATGAATAGAATCCCTACTAATATTATAAATGCGAAAGTAACTCTGTCTGTCTGTCTGTCTGTCTGTCTGTTACGCTTTCCTGCATAAACCACTCAACCGATTTTGATGAAATTTGGTATAGGTATACGTTGAATCTCAGGAACGGACATAAGCTACTTTTTATTAGAAAATAAGGGGGGGATGGGGATAATACCACCTTTGAAAGTTTATATGGAAAAATGTTTATTTTTGAAATTAGAGATATGAAATTTGGCACAAATATAGCTCGAAACTTGGATTAAAATATAGACTATGTTTTGTTTCGAATATTAGGGGAGAAAGGGGTAAAACCGACCATGAAAGGATGTAGTCCACGCGAACGAAGTCGCGGGCACAGCTAGTAGTCATACAAAGCAAATGTAGCTACCTCCGGTTCGGAACCAATAGCTACAGAGAAGATACTGAGAACAAAAGAAGTCCCTAGTACCTATACATATAAATGTTTTCTGCGATAAAGTATATCTATGTAACTTATAATTGACCAAATATTTTTAAGAAATAGAAATATTGCATCTCCCCTTGCGGTGCGGCAATCGAACCCACGACCTTCACGTATCGTGCGTGCTGCTCTTCCAACTGAGCTATCCGCAAGTTATCGTAGGCGATGAATTTTTTCTGCTGTATCAACCCGTTAGCCTCCGGTAAGTGCCTTCTTCCGAATAGGTATGTTCAGAACTACATACCTACTCATTTAAAATATTACGGCGTAAAGTAGGTACTATAGAAATCATAAAAATCGATTAGAATAGAATAGAATAGAATAGAATAGAATAGATATTGTCTTTATTCATGTAAACTTTTACAAAAGCATTTATGAATCGTCAGATTATACTACCACCGTGTTCGGAATGTTGCTTCTATCGAGAAGAACCGGCAAGAAACTCGATACCTAGTTACTATTTTCAAAAACTTACAAAAATGGTAACATGCAAAAAAAATCAAAATACATATAAACAACATAGCGTATGACTATCAATTCCAAACATTTTTGTCGTTAATATAATCTTCTATTTTATAATATCCTTTCTTCATTAGACAATTTTTGATCAGAGACTTAAATCTATGCATAGGTAATGCAGTGATCTTTTCTGGCAGCTTATTAAAGATCTTCAGACTTAACCCCACAAAAGAATTGCTAATTTTGTGAAGTCTTAGATGTGGAACAGCAAGTTTGTGTTTATTTCTCGTGTTAAATTTATGACATTCTGACTTCTTAATGAAGGAATGTAAGTTTTTGCGTACATATACAATACAATCAAAAATGTATTGTGAAGCTACTGTTAAAATGTTAATTTTTTTAAATAATTCTTTGAGAGAGTCCCTTGTTTTAAGACCGTATATAGCGCGTATGGCTCTCTTTTGCAAAACGAATATAGTCTGCACATCGGCTGCAGACCCCCATAGTAAAATACCATACGGGATGACGCTATGAAAGTAACTAAAATAAACCAATCTTGCCGTTTCAACATCAGTCAAACTACGTATTTTCCTGACCGCATATGCAGCCGAACTAAGTCTCCCTGCCAGGGTAGCAATATGAGAACCCCACTGTAATTTTGAATCAATAGTAATGCCCAGAAATACTGTAGAATTTGTAATTTCTAGGGGCACACCGCTAATAACTACATTTGTTTTCTCTTGTTTGACATTTGGCATTGAAAATTTTACACATTTAGTTTTCTTAGTATTAAGTAAGAGATTATTTATTGTGAACCATTCTAGTATTTGAGATAGGCTATTATTTACATCGTCAAATGTTTTTTTTTGTCTGTCAACTTTGAAAATGAGTGAGGTGTCATCAGCAAATAATACTATCTCACAGAGGTCTTCCGAAAAGTACGGAAGATCATTTATATAAATAAGAAAAAGTAAAGGTCCCAATATTGAACCCTGGGGTACTCCCATAGATAAAGGGGCACCAGAAGAGTTAGTTCCATTAACGCTTACTTTTTGAATTCTGTCATGCAAGTATGACTGTAGTAAACTAAGTGAATTGTTCGTAACACCATAATGTCGCAACTTCATCAGCAATGTTTCATGATTAACGCAATCAAATGCTTTAGATAAGTCACAAAAAACTCCTATTGCATCCTGTTTGTTTTTCCACGCGTCAAAAATATGCTTGACTAGTGCGACTCCCGCATCGGTAGTGGACTTGCCTTTCGTAAAACCGTACTGCTTACTGTGGAGGAGACTATTGGTAGTAAAATATGACAACAACTGGGAGAATATAATTTTTTCGAAAATTTTGCTAATGAATTATTGCCTAATAATGATTATTATAATTGACCAATAATGAAATCAATTCATTTATTCATGTTTGTTACTAGCAACTCTTTTACATCGTCAAAATGAATACTTACCAAAATTTAAGCTACAGCTAATCCTGCCGAAAAGAATCCGGCAAGAAACTCAGTAGTAATCCTAATGTTTACCATATTAAGGACAAGAGACCTTAAAATATGGTGAAGGACTTACCCTTTGGAACCCAGCAAATAAAATTATGCTTACTCGCCTTAAAACTACACTCTTGTTATTGAATAAACTGTTATCTAAAGCTATGTCAACATGCAACCTTATCTATCTAGTAATGTGGTTTATTATTGCTTTTAAGATAAAACGTCTACATAAGCCACGTAAGTCAAAACTAGATAAATAAGATGATAATATTTATCACACTTTATTCACAAGTTCACGGCAAATAAATATTAATAATATACCGACCACTTAAACCTAATCTTTCTACAAGTACCTACTTTTTATTATGACATAACTGTAATGATAAACAATTATACGTGTGTGATAAAAATAAACGGAATTTTTGTGGTAGTTTTAGACAGCCGGTAGTGTGCCAGCAAAGTTATAACAAAAAGACCTACTGGAATGGCCAATAAAATCCTTTATACTGTCTGAAATTTGATATTACGAGTATAATAATAAGAAAGGTAGGGCATAGCGATTTAACGCTCGAACTGGAGCAGCCCGACTGGTGAAATACCTCCACCTTACAGAAGACCGCAGCCGAATAAAATCACTTCGGTGTTGTTGTGTTTCTGCGTGTGAAGGTTTCCGAAGCTCCTGGGGGGTGCTACATGAGTAGCAGGGGTCAAACCTTCAAGGTAAGGGCTACAAGTCCAGTAACAGATTTAAGTACTATGCTGTACGTGTGGATCACGACCTAGCCTGCTCACCTGTACTTGCGTGTTTTGTATTATTTTAAAAATATAGTATGACACATTTTCTCAATCAATGTCAGTATTGGGCCCGTTGACGCATGTAAGTCCTACACAGTTAATTTAATTGAACTTACAAATACTTTTGTTTTATTTTTTTTTTTTTTTTCAATAATTTATTTTTAATTTTTATTTTACAATTGACAAACTAACTGTGTGTCTTAGTGCAAAATTAGTAATAAGTGTAGCTTTCATTTGTAAAAAAAACTACTGAGTTTCTTGCCGGTATATTCTCTTTAGTTATAGGTTCCGAACCGGAGGTAGCTTCATTTGCTTTATATAAAGACTATTCATAAGTATTACTAATGTAATCTATGTGAATAAAAAAGATTGACTTTGACTTTGACTTGTCGCCCTTCAGCAAGTACCTCATTTCCACTTAACATCAGGTGGGATGAGATTAATCTTGAAGTGTACTATTAAAAAAAAACTCGAGCGGTGTATAGTTTTCGAGATATTTCGATTGACAACTTGCCCCGCCCTACCCTACATGCTTTCATGGACAGTTTTACCCCTATCTCCCATAATATTCGAAACAAAAAGTATTCTATATTTTAATCCAAGTTTTGAGCTATATTTGTGTCAAATTTGATATCTCTAACTTAAAAAATAAACATTCTCCCATATAAACTTTCAAAGGTGGTATTACGCCCAAGCGGGAAAGCGTAACAGACAGAGGTAGTTTCGCATTTATAATATTATTAGGAATAGGAATATCAAACTGCATGTGACTACCTTGATTTGCTTTCGATTGTACCTTCTCCGATTATATGCTGCCCCAAGGGGAGTAACGGTTGCAAAACTTTTGTCTCTGCTATGGGGCCATCCATAAAGTACGTCACACTAATTTCATGAGTTTTTGAGCCCCCCCCCCCACCCGTCCTTGTCACAGGTGGTCTACCCCTCCTCCCTAGTGTGACGTCACATGTTTTGCAATTTAACATCGAAAAATTATTAAATTAAAACAGCAGTTCCGAAATTAGTTTTATTTCCATTTAAATTAAGTACTTTTTTATAAAATCAACATAATATCAAACATTTGAAACAATAACAAAAAATAAACTAATGAATATAAAGAAAAAGAAGAAAAAGTAACTCAATCATCTTCAGTCCATGGACTTTGAACCCTATGAACTATGAACTTGTCAACAATACAATTTAAACCGTATTGCCCTAAAGATAGAGTTGGAGATATTTTTTAGTTTAATTAATATTTCAAATTACGTGATTGGTACCTCTTGATTTTGAAATGTGATGTCACGAAACTTAGGACCCCTCCCACCCCTTGTCACACCATGTCACACTTTGTCGACCCCCTCCCCCCCCTTTAGGTGTGACGTACTTTATGGATGGCCCCTATCCCATTAGAATAATCCTTTAGGCCTATCCTGCGCCTGGCATGAGACGACGATATTAGCCAATAGCACACCGCACTCGTATTTTCAGCCAAACAGCAACTGACGCGCTGACTTCAATCGATGTTGACGTTTAAGAACGCGATAAAATTTAGTCTCATGGCGCATGCTAGATGCTAGTTACAAAATGTTAATTCATAGATACTGACAATTTTTTATGGAAAGGCAAGCCCTGTTAGAAAGCTGAAAACGTCGAATTTCTCGCATTAGATGACAAAAACTTCGACACTGTTCATTGGCTCATAGGCATAGCACACCAGTCTTGTATTTGCAGCCAATCAACAGACACCGCACTGAATTTTATCGATTTTGCCACATAAGAAGGCTCCAACACAATTTTTTCAACGTGCCACCTTTAAAAGCACATATGAACAAAGTATGTTAGTGTTTGAACAACTATTATTGTAAAAGATAACATCTGTTGACCACCAATAAGTGTGCGCAGAACAAAATAATATTAAAGATAACAAAGCTGCATCGTAATGGAGGTAGGGTGACTATCTGGCTAGTAAATTGAATTGTAACTAGAGTTTTTATTTATTTTGCACATCTAGATTGACCTCATCCCACCTGATGTTAAGTGATAATGAGGTCCTAGCTTAAGCATGACAAGTACAGCATAATAAATCTGTTACTAGACTTGTCGCTTTTACCTTGAAGGCTTGACCTCTGCTACTAATGTAGCACCCTCCAGTAGCTTTGGAAGCCTTACTCACACGCAGGAACACAACAACACCGAAGTGATTAATATTTGGCTGCTGTCTTCTGTAAGGTGGAGGTATCTCACCAGTCGGGCTGCTCCAGTTCAAGCGATAAATCGCTATGCCCTACCTCTCTTATACATATTTAGATAACCAAATAATAGTCCTCGTAGATATATTTTTCAGGTTAGTTCTAGAATATAACACAAGTACCTACATGTAATATGTTGGGATTTGTACTTTGGGCACGAACAAAATGGTTATTGAATAGCATTACTACGTAATAGTGAGAAATGAGTATGGAAATATAGTACCTGGACCTCTGTGTATATGCCACACTTCGGGAGTGGTACGGCAAGAGTACTAGATCGCTCTTCCGTGCGGCGGTGACCAGAATGCATAAAAAGCCTTAATGATCGCCAACCTTCGAAAGGCGACGGCACCATAAGAAGAAGATAGGATACTTTTTATATCGAAATAACGCAAGTGAAGTCGCAGGCAATAGCTAGTGGTTGCAATCCGAATCATAGCTGTATTCGACCCCAAACTCCGTACTAAATGCACATTTAGGATTCAAGCTAGAATAAAGACTAGTCATTAGCACGTTAGGTTGAACTAATTTATACGTCAACTGATAATAATCAAACAAATTTCGCTTTTATTGCTTGCAGCGTGATGTTATATAGCCTAAAACCTTCATTGACTATGCGGGTTCAAACAAAGAAACTCTTCAGCTTTTTTGTAAAGATGTTTTTATGAATCACGTGCAGGCAATAAACATGAAAGATTCTGACGCAAAAGGAGACAATGTGACTATAAATGAGGAAAATCACTCATGAAACTGTTTAGTGTCCTGTCTTCATGGCGATGGGCGCCCCTTCAGGAGTTGGTAGGTGATACCTCTTGCGCTATATGCACTCCTGGTACTTAGACGTGGTAATGATAGGGGTTAGTCCGAACACGGCGGTAGAATACTTAATTTGTGCTGACGATTTATAAGTGCTTTTTGTAAAGCTTACATGAAAAAGATGTTTTCTATTCTATTCTTTTAATCTATTCTAGAGCCTTCTGCTGAGTGTAAATGAGGAAGATTGCTCATCAAACTATACAGTATGACAATGCCGTGTTTTCAATGCGAAATGCACCCTTTTAGGAGCTGGTGAGGTAATACCTCTTGCGCTATATGCACTCCTAGTATTTCAACATTGTAAAGATAGGGGGCATAAGCCTTCCGCTTACTATTTATGTGAAAAATCACTCATCAAACTGTACAGCGTCGCAGTGCTGTGTCTTAATTGCGATGGGCGCCCCTTCAGGAGCTGGTAGGTGAGACCTCTTGCGCTATATGCACTCCTGGTACAGACTTCGACGTGGCAAAGATAGGGTTAAAGCCTTCCTCTTACAAATGAGGAAAATCACTCATCAAACTGTACAGCGTCGCAGCGCTGTGTCTTAATTGCGATGGGCGCCCCTTCAGGAGCTGGTAGGTGAGACGTCTTGCGCTATATGCACTCCTGGTACATATTTCGACGTGGCAATGATATCGATAAAGCCTTCCTCTTACTATAAATGAGGAAAATCACTCATCAATTTGTTCAGCATTGCAGTGCTCTGTCTTTATTGCACTTTTTGCAATCGATATTATTGATTACATCGAAATTACCGTTACAATCGATATGCCAACCAATTTTTAGATTATTTTACGCCCCATTGAATCTAATGATTATTAATCGATGCACCATCGATTGTATTGAAATACTATTAAATAAACGTAGCAGTAATTTGTTGAATATGTTATGCATAATCCGATAAAAGTATTCCTAGTTTTTAAGCCTTAAAGCTACATGAAACATTTAACCTCTTTGAAGGTTAAACATGAATGAATCCCCGAGTTTTCTTAACTCATGGTGATCATAATACTATCTCGCTTGCGTATATAAGCATAGAGTAAACATATTATCTTGTTTAGTAGTTAATTATCTGTGTTGGGAAACGCGACTGTTGGTAAGGAAAAATAATCATTGCTTGTGTTAATTTGTTTTGAAATCGGTTTGTTTTTATCAATTCTAGTCAACATATGATAGATTTAGATAAATACACGTTAATTGTATATATTATATAGATAAACTGTTTAGGTGTGATAGTGTAACTGTATTTGATTATTATTTTTTCAGTAGAGTTGGCTGTGAGACTATTATTTCAACTATATTATCATGACTACGTTCACACTATTTCAGGATAAACAGTATCCTATATCTAATTGTACCAAATATCATTCAAATCTAAAATGAGATCCTTTTACGGAAAAAGAAACAAACAATTTGACGGAGCTCAAATAAATAACAAATTACCAAAATTTGTGAAAGACTCAAAATCGATTGATCGTGTACCTAGATGCTTTGTCTAATTATGATAGATTGAACTCGTATTTGTAAAAATAGCTTGTTAAGTTTCTCATTATTAAGTGAACTATATAATGTTCTTACTTTGAGAAATAAATTATTTAAAGCGGTCTATTCTGTAGTTTTTGCGTCACAGAGAGAGAATCATACATGACGACCTCGGTGTCGCAGTGGCTAAGGTAGGCGGCCAAAGTGTGAAAGGTCCCGGGTTCGATTCCCGGTCAGGTCAATTTGGAAAACGACCTTTTCTAAATTGACTTGGGTCTGGGTGTGCTGGTATGACGCCCCCAGTTAGTATCCGTTGTCTTAGTTTGAGACCAGGTTATTGGTGTGGTTGTTTGGCGCATTTATTTATACATCCATACATCCAAAATATATATATTCTTATAAACTTTCGCGAAATAATAAATTATTTCAGTAGGATGATGGATTCACAGCATTGTTTCTAATACATACCTATATTTATGAGAGTAATATTTGTCAGTTAAATAATCCTATACAAGAAGGTAATCTTCGCCTAACACGTAAAGAAACATTAAACATTTTTTATTAATGTTTTGTAAAACATGCAATCCATAATTTGGTGACGACTGACGGCGGCCATTTTGGATCGATTTTTGTCAAGCATAGCTGAGAACACTCCCGATTTATGCATCTTTCGAACAAAAAAATCGGACGGACACACACGCAGACACGTAAAACTTATAACAACCCCGTCGTTTTTGTATGGGGGGTTAAAAATAAACCACACACGACAAATTAAACAAATACTCGTTACGTTTTTGTTTTTAAGCGCACAAGTCAATATGTGATGTTGATATTATTTCTTCTATTCGTTCAGATCAAAATGGAGGCTGTAGTATTTGACGGAAAGACCCTCACCCTTAAGTATGAGAAGGCATTCCCTATGCCCAAGATCGTAGAAGACACAGATGTAATCGTGAAGGTGGAATACTCCGGCGTGTGCGGCACCGATGTCCATATCATCCAGGTAAGAAAATAATAAATGGAATATTTATATAAAAATTGGTAATTTATAAAACCCCCGAAGCACTTTTATTTGATACCTATATTGAGGGAGTAGTGACAAAAAAATGTAGGAAATCCGTCATTTTCTAGCGGCGGCCATCTTGGATTTGGATTTGTCATTGTGAATATATTCTGCTAGTCGAGCCCTTTTATATGATACCCATATTGTGGGATTCGTGTTAAAAATGCAATATATAATTTTGTGACGGCGGCCATCTTGGATCGATTTTTATCACACATAGCTAAGAACACTCCCGACTTATTCATCTTTCAAACAAAAAAATCAAAATCGGTTCATTTTTTCGGGAGCTGCGATGCCATAGACAGATACACACCCAGAGACGTCAAACTTATAACACCCCGTCGTTTTTGCGTCGGGGGTTAAAAAGAAGACGGCCAAGAGCGATTCGGACTCGCACACAAAAAGGGGAACCCTTATATATCATCTATTAGTATTCTGTGAATATTTCAAGCATGTACCAGTTGCTGTTATGTAAGATCGAGCCAAAAACGGCAAAAAATCACGTCTATTGTATGGGAGCTTCTCTTAAATAATTATTATATTTTGTTTTTTGTTAAAGCGGCATCAGGAATACATAATCTGTGAAAATTGCAGCTACCTTTCACGGTTCTTGAGATACAGCCTGGGGGTCTACTCCCAAAAACGAAACGAACAAACGAAAGGTTTCGTTTTTGAAGATTGATCAAAAGTTAGGGAATTAAAACGTGGTTTTTGATTTGTATAAATAATATTTTGTATTTTGATAACGCTCTATTTGCACTCGAAGTGTGTTGATTGCGATTATGAGCAATAAAAGTTGCTAAACGTCATCGGATCCGATATATTTCGTTTTTGGGAGTAGACGCCCTGGTGATAGACAGACGGACTGACTGAAAACCAGTGAACGAAAATACATGGAGGGATTCCCGTCATATTAAATTCAATTTAATATTGATATCAAAACACACATAAATGCAAAGCACACAAGCAAAAGATACGCAAAATAGAAATAAAGTATTGACACTTGAAAATAAACTCTAAAGCTTATGCGTTTAAGTCGACAAAAAGAGGATCGGTAAAGGGGTCAATTACTACATCTCGTAGAATGGAATGGAACAAGCGCTGTGATTGGTCCGCACCTATGACTCGCGGCGTACACGGAAACGGTAGTCGTACCGGCGCTAGCTCACTTTTGTAAGCCACGCCCACCGTGCCTAACTTTTCGTGGTTCCATTTTCAAGCGTTAGAAATGCTTCTATGCATTTTTCGTTCACTGCTGACAGCGAAGTCTTAGTAATAGGGTCCCGTTTTTACCCTTTGGGTACGGATACCTAAGAATGGAGTAACTTCTCCCGTTTTCCCAACATTTCCCTTCACTGCTCTGCTCCTATTGATTGTAGCGTGATGAAAAGTATACAATAACCTGCCCAGGAGTATGAAAAATAATTGTACCAAATTTTGTTAAAATCCGTCGAGTAGTTTTTGTTTCTATAACGAACACACAGACAGACAGACATAAATTTTACTGATTGTATTTTTGGCATCAGTATCCATCATTAATTACTCCCTGATAGTTATTTTGGAAATATATTTAATGTACAGAATTGACCTGTCTACAGATTAATTATAAGTATAGATTACATTGAAATGTTATTTGTTTTTTTTCTCGCCTGTTTGCCACCTCACTGGTATAAAAAAAGAGGGAAGCGTGGCCCCTGGTTGAGAACTAGAGTTTTAATTTTAATTTTTTTTTGCAGGGAGAGTTCAAGGTCTCAAAAGAACGTCCTCTGCCTTTAGGGCACGAATTCAGCGGTGTGATCCACGAAGCTGGTAAGAAGTCCATCTTCAAGAAAGGGCAGAAGGTCGCTGTTGACCCTAACAGGTGAGAAATGACAGTTTTATAATATAAGTAGTTCTTTTTCTAATTATATGGTACTTCAAGATTGACTTTATCCCATCTGATGTTAAGTGGTAATGAGGTCTTAGCTTAAGGGCGACAGATACTGCATAATAAAGCTGTTACTGGACCTGTTGCTCTTACCTTGAAGGCTTGATCCCTGCTACTAATGTGGCACCTTCTAGCAGCTCTGTAAACCTTACTCACACGCAGGAACACAACAACACCGAAGTGATTGTTATTTGGCTGCGGTCTTCTGTAAGGTAGAGGTACTTCACCAGTCGGGCTGCTCCTATAGCTATGCCCTATCTCTCTTTCTTTTGATTTAGTTTTTATTAATCACCAACGCAAAAACGATTAGGTGTAAAAACTTTGACGTGTCTGTCTGTTTGTGGCATAGCTTTTGAACGGATGGACCGATTTTGATTTTTTTGTGTTTGGTAAATAAGTGGGGAAAGTTCTTAGCTATTATGACTAAGATAGCCGCCGCTACAAATAGTCGGATTACCTACATAATTCGACAAAAATTTCCACATATACTAATACTAATACTAAAAAACTGAAGAGTTAGTTTGTATGTTTGAACGCATTAATCTCAGGAACTAGTAGTTCGATTTCAATGATTTTTTTACGTTGAATAGTCCATTTATCGAGGAAGGCTTTAGGCTATATAACATCACGCTGTGACCAATAAAAGCGGAGAATCAGAGGAAAAAGTGGATAAAACGGGAACAGTATGGATACGAACTTGCGGCGCTAGTCTACACTAATATTATAAAGAGGAAAGGTTTGATTTTTTTGTTTGTTTGTTTGTTTGTATGAATTGAATAGGCTCCGAAACTACTTGACAGATTTGAAAAATTCTTTCACTGTTGGAAAGCTACATCATTCCTGAGTGACATAGGCTATATTTCATTTTCAAAAAAAATAGGCATCCTTACGATAACGTAATCCAAGGTGTGAAAAAAATATCAAAAAACTACCTATTGTTATTAGGCTGCGGTCTTCTGTAAGGCGGAGGTGTTTCACCAGTCGAGCTGCTCATCTACACTAATATTATAAAGAGGAAATATTTGTACCTATTTTTGTATGTTTGTTATGAATAGGCTCAAAAAGTACTGGGCCGATTTAAAAAATTCTTTCAAAAATAGAATGCTACATTCTTCCAATTTGACATAGGCTACAAAATTAGGGATCTTTGGTAAAATTTGAAAAATTTCAACAGAAAAGCGGGAAAAATTCTCTAAGGCGAAACGAAGTTCGCCGGGACCGCTAGTACTAAATAAAAGAGCTTGATTACTTGTACACACTGTGACAACATTCGTTTTTTTTTTTACTTCTTCAGGGCGTGCAACCTCTGCGAGTTCTGCCGCAAAGGAAACTACCAGTACTGCCTTACTGCTGGTATTAACAGCACTATTGGTATCTTCCGCGATGGGGGATGGGCCCAATACTGCAAGGTGCCCCAGGATCAGGTCTACGCGTTACCTGATGGTATCACCACAGAGCAAGGTACGTAGCACGTCCTATAGCTTAGGTATCGCCTTTTATATATTATATATATGTCGGAAATAGCAACACTAGCGCCACCAAGTGGCTATTGTGAGCAACGTGACGCCAGCGCCACCTACAGGGCGTTGACGAGGTCTATGTCGAGCGGAGCATCGCTCACTTTGGTTACGTTCGCCGACCAGTGAACACGTCGTCAGAAACTGTCGCGGACCGTTGTAGACCTACCTAGTCAGATATTGTAATTTTGTGTTTTAATTTCTCGGCATAATCCGTTGATACATTTTTTTTTATATTGGACTTGACCTTATCCCACCTGATGTTAGCGTAACCCCACACTAGCGTTCTTTGAGCGTCGACGTCGACGCAACGCCGACGCGGCGTCGACGCAACGCCGACGCGACGTCGACGCAACGTCGACGCGGCGCCGACGCAACGCTTGCGCAGCGGTGCGGTCGAAATGACGAACGCCAGGACTGCGCTCTACAGGCGCCGCGGCCGGCCCGACGCGTGCCGCAGCGTTTATTTTGACAACAGTACAATGATCAACTCAATTGTTTCGGCCCGCCCGTGTTTTAGAATCAGTAGGTAGAAGACTTTTTAGCTGATAGCAAATATGGATGTAGCTTAAAATACTAGCTCATATTGCCGAAGAAACCCATTTACAATTAAGTACTTTTAGTTTTCGAGAAAATAAATGCTAAAGTTGCCTTTTCGTGCCATGTGTCAAATAGGTAAAATATATTTTTTCCTTTACAAGTCGAAAGCATTAATTTATCACTGCAATATAAAACATTATATTGTGCGTTATTCAAATCTTACATTTCCATTTTCGAAATAACTGTACATGACGTCAGCGCGGCGCGACGCTCGAACGCGATGTGCAGAGGACGCCCAGCGCAAGCGCCGCTCAAACGCCGCGCCGACGCTGAGCGGGCGCCGCGTCGACGCAACGCCCAAACAACGTCGGCGCGGCAAGACGCTGACGCTCGAAAGACGCTAGTGTGGGGTCCCTCTTAAGTGGTAATGAGGTCCAGCATCCACAAGTACAGCATAATACATCTGTTACTAGACCTGTCGTCCTTATGTTGAAGGCTTGACCCCTGCTACTAATGAATCACCCCTCAAGAGCTGTGGAAACCTCACTCACACGCAGAAACACAACAACACAGAAGTGATTGTTAAATAAAAATGCTGCGGTCTTCTGTAAGGTGGAGGTATTTCACCAGTAGGGCTGCTCCAGTTCGAGCGATAAATTGCTATGCCCCACCTCTCTTAAAAATACCCCCACAATACTAGGGATACGAACGACGCTAGCCTGAAAAATAACTTTAACGCCTACATACATATAGTTTCGTGCGATTACGAAATACAGTGAGCGCGAAAATAGATGGCCGTGCAATGTGAAATTCTAAAAGTTAAATTGCTTTTTAATTATAATTTTTGACAATTGAACAATTATTTATTTGTCACGATATCACTCATGTACGACCAGTAGACAAACAGACACAAACAAAGAAGTGGAACTTGTTGCCTTCAAAAGGAGCGTGAAGAAATATCTCGGGCCAGTATGGCGATGCTAACGGATAGGATATTACGGTATCAAATACGTTATCACCGCGATGAAGATTCCTCTCTTTCTTGCCACCAGGCTGGGAGGAGCAGCTGTGGCCGTAATAGTAAAACTATATTCCAATGGCTCCATCAATAGGCCTTAAGAGGCGCGGGGGAGTTTTAGTGAGCAGTCTCCGCTCTTTTCAGAGCGGGGAATTCCCGCACACGCCGCTGTCTTTTTTCCCCAGGCACCTTTCATTTCCCTTCTTTTTAAAAAAAGGCTGGGGGGAGCAAATACACTGAGCTACTATAAAAGACACAACGCTTTCCCCTTTATAATATTAGTATGGATTGTTTCAGCTGGTTTGACGGAGCCATACTCCTGCGTTTCACATGGATTCGATCGCGCTGCTCCTCTCTCGGTAGGCGAGAAGATACTCATAGTAGGAGCTGGTATCATAGGTGAGTACAGACAGCGAAACGGGTCGTTAGTCGTTTCGCCCCACGTACGATGCGGACTGCGGGGCGAAACGTGTTTCCCAAATACTGTTTCTGGATGGGTCGTTTCGCCCGTGAACCAGAGGTGCGAATGGCCCAATTTTCTTACGAAAAGGGTCGATTCAGACACGACAAAACAATTTATAAAAATAGCTTATTCACTTACTCAACACGAAATATTATACTCATAATAAAATCAACTACGTATTAAATAGCTTACATTATAATAATTGGCTTGTTGTAACTAAGAAATTACAACCGTACAGTTTTAAAATCAATAAATAAAATATAATTAGTACTTTTCAGCATCTACTTTCATGTTATTTCTGCTCTCCTGGTACATCAAAATGAACTATTTTTTAGTTATACTTTAATTTATTAATTTACATTAGTTGTCTTGCAAAAGCACCTACTGCCACTTGATTTATGCTTCCCTGGTACTTTAGACAACGAGAACTAATTGAATGAATTCAAATAATATGTTCAGTTCCAATACGTTTTTTAACGAATCGTTCTTGTTACGGATAGTAATAAATTATACGAGGCGTAAGCTAAATACGGCCGACGGACGAGTGATGACAGCCGATAAGGAAAGTAAATTTGAAATTAGAATTAACGACTCGTAGAAAAACGGATTGCCATTTTTGACACATTACATATCGTAATATATTGGAACAGAATTAAAAATCTGAGTATATTCGTTATACTTTTACGTTTTAACAGTACATATACATGACTGACGTAATATAAATAAATATGCATGTTTTGTATAATGATCTGGAGCAAATAAAGTGTTATCTTTAAAATGTTTGTTTAGATATTAAAGCGATAATGGTTTTTTATGATTACATTACATCATACGATATTTGTTCCATGGCGATGACTCATCATCAGCTCATTACCGTCCAGTATTGGACTAGGTCTCTCCTATAGCATGGCGCTCATATTCGGCCATCAGCATTTTGTATCGGGTTATAGTCGATTGGCACGAAATTATTCGCCCGAACGTACGTACGTCCCATTTCAATAAGAATATTTTTTGGTAGGCGTTTCGCACGAATATTTTTTAAACGCATGCAAGTCGATTAGCTAGAACTAGTAGTATGCGTTTAGTTCCTGAAGGAGTCGATTCGCACGAGTTTAAAATACATTCGTGCGAAACGCCTACCAAGAACATTTTTTTGAAAGGGGATGATTCACACGTTCGGGCGAATTTTTTTCGTGCCAATCGACTACTAACCATTTGTATCCAATCACTGCTAGATTCGTTCGTGTATATATATTTTATTGTGGGCATCGCATATGACTTCTTTTGGTGAAAAAGAGATTTCTCCACAATGAAGCGGTCGAAAGCACGTGACACAACACAATTTGGACTTAAGCCTGTATGTCGATGGCGTAAGAATTAAAATAGAACTGAAAGTATTTACCTTGATACGGAGACTAGGATCAGAGGGTGGTATCCCAGAAGAATATAAATAAAAATTAAAAATGTGTTTATTTTCCGAAAACTTGAGCGTAATTGCCGCCACTGGGCACGCGCCGCGCCTCCCATCTTTTTACTAGATTTTTACGCTTGATATAATGATCATGCCAAATTTGAAATTGGTTCGGAAAAATGTTTTTTATGAAAATAAAATGAAAATAACCTATTATATGGTTTTCATTGAAATGTTATGGATATGTTGCAGTCATCTGGTTTAATCAGCTATTTGATTGGATCACTAGCGCGTTCATTAAATGACGACGTTTAATTGAATGACTAAAGGACAACTCGTCAAATTGTTTAATATAACGTTCAACTTCTTGACTTAACGTCATTTAGCATAGTCGTTGAATGGTATATAGCTGACTTTGTAATGTTTGATTACGGTGACCATAAGTTCGCAACTTAAAAGATAACTAACTTTAGATAAAAAAATGAGGACATGACATAACACACCTTAATAAGATTTCTTGTTATGTTTTATCAATTTTAAGTCTTAAGACACTTAGGCTAAAAAGATATCATATTTTTTCAAAAGTACTGTATTAAAAATTGGGGGAAGAGGAAAAGGTTGGAATCTAAATTTCACTCAAAAAATATCAACACAGTGCTATTTGATCCGATCTGTACCAGTTGTTAGACGCCATCTTTATTAAGATGAGCACTAACGCCGCAGTGGAAAAGAAATGAACTAAATTACAATCACCTGACTGATTTTACGTCCGCTATGTTCAAAGGGCTATGTTACAATCCGCTAACTTGTTGGACGTTGAGTGAAGCTTGTTCATTCAACGTTAGGCCTAGTGATTCAATTAAACGTCGTCATTTAATAAACGCGCTAGTGATCCAATCAAATAGCTGATTCAACCAGATGACTGCGACATATATACTTAGTGGCGACGAAAACTCTGATATCGCGATGTAGGATATCGATGTCACGCATTACGTATGGAGCGTTGTTTACTACGCCAATTCTGCTGACGCTGTATTTGTGTCGACTTGTAGGTCATGTCGTAGGTCGGCACGTGTAGAAATAAAATACAAATAAACATTTAAATGATTTGACGTTAAATTGTATTTTGTAGGTTTTTAAATCAGTCAAACAAGTAATTATTTTTTACAGCTACTCGATTTTGTATATTATTATTTTTCAAACAAAAACTAGCCACAACACGTTGAATTTACTTAACACTATATAATCAGACTCCGCCCTATTCGAAACTATCTAAAACTTTCATATCGGATTCGGTTTCGGATCTTATTTTATTTCATATATCCGATTGTTTCGGTTACGGATATGGAGCTCCAAAACAATACTGGTTTTCATAACAATACTTAACGCTCATAAACAATTTGGAGAGTGATGAAAAAACATGTTATATTTTTGCTTGTGCAATAAATGTTTAAACTTATATTTCAGGTAACCTTTGGGTGACAACACTTCATCACCACGGCCACCGTGACGTCACCGTTTCGGAAATGAACAAATCTAGATTGGAAATCGTCAAGGGATTGGGTAAGTTAGAAATACCTAAATACGGTAAATGACTTTAAACATCTGTTTGGTCTAACAGTTAAATTACCAAAAAATTTAAGAAACATATTTTTTCTTCTAACGTGAAAACAAAATTTGCTACGGTACTGGCAATTACACGTCAAAGTACACACTTTGCATCGCCCTTATGTCTTACACATAGGAACTAATATTGAACAGAAAGTTTACATGATTTGAATATTATTTATGCAAGTAATTTGTAAAAAAAAACACACATTGCTAAAGATTACACAAGGCAAGTGATGCGCTGTATGCTGCATAATGCATTTTTATTTATTTGTTTGAAGTATAAAATATCTACGTTTATATTGTACTAGCTGTGCCTGCGACTTCGTTCGCGTGGATTACATCATTTTATGGTCGGTTTTACCCCTTTCTCCCCTAATATTCAAAACAAAAAGTAGTCTATATTTTAATCCAAGTTTTGAGCTATATTTGTGCCAAATTTCATATCTCTAACTTCAAAAATAAACATTTTTCCATATAAACTTTCAAAGGTGGTATTACCCCCTCCCCTCCTTGTTTTCTAATAAAAAGTAGCCTATGTCCGTTCTTGAGATTCAACGTATACCTATACCAAATTTTATCAAAATCGGTTGAGAGGTTCAAGCAAGAAAGCGTAACAGACAGACAGACAGAGTTACTTTCGCATTTATAATATTAGTAGGGATTTTAAAAATCTAACTGTCAAATAGCCATATAGTTACAAGCAGTAATACTTTCGCTTATGAGGATTCTATCGGAAGTATTACCTACTCATCGTTATAAATTTTAAGACTTTCGCGTTCCATTTTAAACATTTAAAATAATTTAACGGGTCAAAACGCGACACCATTTTTATTTAGTAGTTAATACGAACTACTTACTACCCGACGTTTCGGTTAGGTTGCACCAACCCTAATTTACAAACGTTTTTTTTACTAAGTAATAATATTCGTTACACTAGTGGCAGATTATTTATTACACTAATGGCAGAATATGTGAGCAACATAATTTTTAGATTTAAGATCTTTATAACCATATTCTTTTGAAATAAAATATTTGAATTTTTTTTTTCGATTATCTTTTTTATTTTAAGACTAGAGAATCGCCACTATTAATTGTTTATACCTCTTAATAATACATTATTTCTTTTTATTTCACAGATACTGGCTTCAGATTGGTCACCCCCGATGTCTTGGAAACGGAACAAAAGTTGTTTGATGTAATCATTGACTGCACAGGTAAGCACAACTTGAGCAAGGGAAGATAATTTTTTTCTGTTTCTAATATTTAAAGTTCGCTAGTACGGCGTAAAGTACTATAAAAAAAATAAAATCGATTAAGATGCCAAAGTGTCTTCGATTCCTTGGTTTTCAAACATTTCTGCAACGAATGTACCACGGGCCGACAAGTATGTAGTTCTAAACATATTCGGCAGAGGGCACTTACCGAAAGGCTAACGGTTGATACAGCAGAAAAAAATTTATCGCCAACAATAACTTGCGGTTAGCTCAGTTGGTAAGAGCAGCACGCGCGATACGTTAAGGTCGTGGGTTCAATTCCCACACCGCAAGGGGAGATAAAAATTTTCTGTTTCTAATATTTAAATTTCGCTAGTACGGCGTATAGTACTATAAAAATAATAAAATTAACTACTAGTTGTTGTTTTCGTGATTTTGATATAAAAAGTGTTTTATCCCTACTAATATTATAAATGCGAAAGTAACTCTGTCTGTCTGTCTGTCTGTTACGCTTTCCCGCTTAAACCTCTCAACCGATTTTGATGAAATTTGGCACTTTTTGTTACTACTTTTTGTTAGAAAGTAAGGGGGGGGGGGGTAATGCCACCTTTGAAAGTTTATATGGGAAAATGTTTATTTTTTAAGTTAGAGATATGAAAGTTGGCACAAATATAGCACTATTAAAATATATACTACTTTTTGTTTCGAATATTAGGGGAGATAGGGGTGAAAACGACCATGAAAGGATGTAGTCCACGCGAACGAAGTCGCGTGCACAGCTATATGTATATAAATCAAGGATATAATTTATCTTCCTGTCGAATTTTATCGATATCCATTCAATACCTAGTATCTATGTATTTACGCGAAAGATCACGAAGTATGCATCCATCTAGACAATTATACATTTTTACATTTTTACGTTTATTATATTAGTAGGAAAGAAATAGCCAATCAGCTTAATCAGGAATTTATTTAACAGTCTAGGCCGTTAACTGATTGCCGGCATCTATTTTGCCTAACTCCATAACCGAGAGGCAAGCGTGGTAGACTTTAGTAGTACGCCATCTCAAAGGCCCCGGGTTCGATTCCTTTTCGCGTCAATTTGGAAAAACGCTATTTTCTATATTGTCTCGCATCTGGGTGTTGTGGTACCCTCGTTATTTCTGATAACCCTAACACCAGTGATTTAGTTACTTACCACAGAGCTATGCACATTTATGTATTTTTATTTCTGTGGATTAATTCTTCTATTCCGGCACACGTTCTTTTATTGCCGTGGATGTTTGTTAAATTGCCGTGCACGCGTGATTCATTGCCATGACCCGATGTGTATAACTATGATAGTTCTTTATATTTATTAAGAAACAATTTAAAGAAATAATTTTAAAAGAGGTAGGGCATAGCGATTCATCGCTCGAACTGGAGCAGCCCGACTGGTGAAATACCTCCACCTTACAGAAGACCGCAGCTAAATAACAATCACTTCTGTGTTGTTGTGTTCCTGCGTGTGAGTAAGGTTTCCAGAGCTCCTGGGGGGTGCTGCGTTAGTAGCAGGCCTTCAAGGTAAGGGCGATAAGTCCAGTAATAGAATAATTATGCTGTACTTATCAACCTTGAGCTAGGACCTCATTACCACTTAACATAAGGTGGGTTGAGGTCAATCTTGAAGTGCAATATAAAAAAAACTAAGTTTTACTACAATACTTAGACCAATATTTAAAAAAAGATCCGTTCTAAGTACGGATAGTAATCAAATACTTAAATACTTAAATAAGCGCTAATAATTAAATAGGTAAAGCCACGGGAATTATCATTTTATAGACACCTGTTAAAATTCACCCTCATGTGATGTTGTCTAGCATGTATTTATAGTTAGAAGTGACATCATTTTATTTGTTACTTTTATTAAATTTAATTTGACGTTCTTTAAATGGAATTTATGTTATGTCACTAAATAATCGTTACTTTCTTTAATATTTATTAATTATTTATTTATTATCAGGCGTGGGCAAGGTTATGGACATCTGTTTCAACTACATGAAGCCTGGAGGCAAATACGTCCTCTTCGGGTGCTGCCCGCCCACCCATCAAGTGTCGTAAGTATTCATTCAAGAAATAATTAGGTTTTTATAAATTTGTCGACATCTTTTCCAAATAACTTTTAGGTATCGATGCCGTGAAAGAGGACTTCAATTTACAGCGGTCGTATTTTTTTTAATATAATTGAAAATCCATACTTCCATACTAATATTATAAATGCGAAAGTAACTCTGTCTGTCTGTCTGTCTGTTACTCTTTCACGCCTAAACGGCTGAACGGATTTTGATGAAATTTGGTATAGGTATACGTTGAATCTAGAGAACGGACATAGGCTTTTTATTAGAAAATAAGGGGGGGATGGGGGTAATACCACCTTTGAAAGTTTATATGGAAAAATGTTTATTTTTGAAGTTAGAGATATGAAATTTGGCGCAAATATAGCTCGAAACTTGGATTAAAATATAGACTACTTTTTGTTTCGAATATTAGGGGAGAAAGGGATAAAACCGACCATGAAAGGATGTAGTCCACGCGAACTAAGTCGCGGGCACAGCTAGTGTGTTTATAAATGTAATCTTTTACAAAAGTATTTATGAATCGTCAGATTAAGCGTAACCCCACACTAGCGTTATTTGAGCGTCGACGTAGACGCAACGCCGACGCGACGTCGACGCAACGCCGACGCGACGTCGACGCAACGTCGACGCGGCGCCGACGCAACGCTTGCGCAGCGGCGCGGTCGAAATGACGAACGCCAGGACTGCGCTCCACAGGCGCCGCGCCGGCCCGACGCCTGCCGCAGCGTTTATTTTGACAACAGTACAATGATCAACTCAATTGTTTCGGCCCGCCCGTGTTTTAGAATCAGTAGGTAGAAGACTTTTTAGCTGATAGCAAATATGGATGTAGCTTAAAATACTAGCTCATATTGCCGAAGAAACTCATTTTCAATTAAGTACTTTTAGTTTTCGAGAAAATAAATGCTAAAGTTGCCTTTTCGTGCCATGTGTCAAATAGGTAAAATATATTTTTTCCTTTACAAGTTGAAAGCATTAATTTATCACTGCAATATAAAACATTATATTGTGCGTTATTCAAATCTTACATTTCCATTTTCGAAATAACTGTACATGACGTCAGCGCGGCGCGACGCTCGAACGCGATGTGCAGAGGACGCCCAGCGCAAGCGCCGCTCAAACGCCGCGCCGACGCTGGGCGGGCGCCGCGTCGACGCTGAGCGGGCGCCGCGTCGACGCAACGCCCAAACAACGTCGGCGCGGCAAGACGCTGACGCTCGAAAGACGCTAGTGTGGGGTCCCTCTAAAGCCGGGGATACACATGTCAGTAAATCGGGATAGTAGCTGGTATGATAGTTACTGGCATGCACGAGTAACTGGCACACTGAAAAGAAAGAAAGAAAGAAAGATACATTTATTACTTTAAGACATCACAACATTGTCATATAAGTACACATATACCTGGAGGAGACAAAGAGATAACAACAAAAAAATATATATACAATAAAACGAGAAATCGATCTCCTCGCGATCTCCAAGTCAACCGGGCGGCGCAGACCATGACAAGGCGTAATGTCCCAAATAAAAGGGCCTCACTCAGCATCAGTCATGGCCCACGTCGCAGGCCATGACGCTGGTGCACAGTGAGTCCTGCCGAGTGATTTCGCACGGACGCCAGCGAGGATATGTACCACTGCGGATACATTTGCAAGTAATACTGGCATGCATACTGTCATAGTAGAAAGAGAACAGTAGGTAAACTGACGCCCCGACCGAACGATAACTGCCTACACCCCTAGGGCTGTCAGTGAATCCTGCTTAAGTTGAACCAGTGAAAAGAAGTGTACTCATTCTTATTCTAAGAACAAGTAGGCATAATTGGCATAATGTTATGGCATTTTGGTATATTAATAAACAAGCATATAAAACCACTGAATGATATTGCCAATACATATCTTTCTATGCCAGCAACTTCTGTGAAGTCGGAGAGGGTGTTTTCAGCAATGGGCAACATTCTTTATGATCGGAGAAGTCCGCTGCAGTCTGACGCTGAAGTTATGCTTTTTAAATGAAAACTTTAAAATCAACGAATAGTAAAAAATATATTTTTTTGTCACAATTGTAGCTCTGGGCGCATGTTAAGACTTCATACATATATTTTTCGTTTTTCTGTTAAATAAATATTAAAATTATAATTTTGTATCTTTTTGTAATGTTTTGCAGTGTCCATTAAATATTATAATATGGTAAATTTATGATTAGAAGATAATTTAAAAAAAGAACAAAATTATGCACAATCTCCAGTGATTCACCGGTTATCAATCGGTTATGTCAAATTTACCAGTGATTTTCTCCGGTGCTATAATTTCGCTCCGGTGCAAAAGCCCTAACTGAGGTGACTCTGAAAGATTGTGAATATTTGTCAGTGTGTGCGTGCGACGCGCGTCGGTAAAGGGCGGGGCGCGCACACATAGTAGCCATGCTCCGTGCGTTTGTTGGAGGATTACATACTTCTCTCTTTCTACTATGATACTGTGCCCTTGCATGCAAGAAAATCAAATGTTGTGCTAGCTACTCGCAACTAGCTAGTTTCCAGTTACAGGCATGCCAGTTAGTGAATACACATGACTGTAGCTGGCACTTGCAAGGAGCTGGTATGTTAGTGTGCAAACTGCAAGCTACAGGCATATGTATCCCCGGCTTAAGTTAAACTACCGCTTACTTTATGTTGATGCTATGGAGAAGAAGCAAAAATTACGATAGTAACTCTTTTGATTAATCCAACCCTTAATCGATTTTATTATTTTTATAGTACTATACGCCGTACTAGCGAACTTCAAATATTAGAAACAGAAAATTTTTATCTCCCCTTGCGGTGCGGGAATTGAACCCACGACCTTCACGTATCGCGGTTGCTGCTCTTCCAACTGAGCTAACCGCAAGTTATCGTAGGCGATGAAATTTTTCTGATGTATCAACCGTTAGCCTTCCGGTAAGTGCCCTCTGCTGAATATGTTTAGAACTACATACTTATAAGAGCAGCACGCGCGATACGTGAAGGTCGTGGGTTCAATTCCCGCACTGCAAGGGGAGATAAAAATTTTCTGTTTCTAATAATCCAACCCTTTTTTCAAAAGTTGAAAGAAAAAAAGCATCCACCATTTTGTTTTATTTGCAGGTTAAATCCGTTCCAAATCTATGACAAGGAGTTGACAGTAATTGGAGTTAAAATAAACCCATTCAGTTTTCCCAACGCAATCGGATGGATGAAAGCTATGGGGAGCAGGTTTGTTCTTTAAGATAATACGAGTATCTTAGTCCTATAAAAAAATAAATATATAAATGCGCCAGACAATCCCACCAATCACATGGTCTCAAAGGTTTTCCCTTGTACTATGCGTACCAGACGACGGATACTAACTGGGGGCGTCATCAGACCCAAGTCAATTTAGAAAAGTTCGTTTTCCAAATTGACCCGACCGGGAATCGAACCCGGGACCTTTCGCGCTTTGGCCGCCTACCTTAGCCACTGCACCACCGAGGTCGTCAATATTAAAATACTTACCCATTTTATTTATTTTTTTGCCAGCTTCTATCCCTTTTAATGAGGTCCTAGCTTAAGGGCCAAAAGTACAGCATAATAAATCTGTAACTGGACTTGTCGCCCTCATCTTGAAGGTTTGACCCCTGCTACTAATGTAGTACCCACAGGAGTTTGAAAACCTCACTCACACGCAGGAACACATCAACACAGAGGTGATTGTTATTTGGCTGCGGTCTTCTGTAATGTGGAGGTATTTCACCAGAGGGCTGGTCCAGTTCGAGCGATAAATCGCTATCCCTGTCAAAAAAATTATGTCTTTACATGGTGTGGCGGGCTCGCAACGACTGACACCCCCTCGGTGGTCAACTTGACCAGTTGAGGGGATGGTCCCCCACCAAGCTTGCAGCCAAGCGGCCGTCCTCTGGAGCGTGCCAGGCTATCTGACATGCCCCACCCCCTCCCCGAAGTAACGGACGCCAGGCTTACCCCACGTCTGGCGTCTCCAATCCTAGCAGTGGATCTACCATGCGGCTTGGCTGCTGACCTTTAACCTCTACTGCCCCTACAAGAGTACCAGACCTATTTGTGTCATAATCGGGACCGAATCTTGAAGTGCCTTCAAAAGCACGGAATTATAATTCTTATCTGACAGCCATATGATTCAACATGCCTTTTAATTGAAACTTATTTTTCAGATATTTGGATTACAAAAAGCTGGGAGTGAAGACTTTCGCCCTCTCGGAGTACCAAAAAGCTTTGGACGCCCTGAAAGCTGGTTCCATCTCGAAAGCTGTCTTCAAGGTCCAATGATCTCCGCAAACGAATAAAATCTCTGCTCTGTACAAAATAATGATTGATTTTAATTGAAAATAAATTATTTACAAATTCACAATAACATTTTTTTTGTCATTTACTTTTTACGACAAATAATGGCTAATGTTCGAAACGATTATAACCAATACAGCATTAACATTTAAATTATTATATATTTAAATACAATGTTTAGTTAATATAGATCTATATTTTGGCCCTTGACAGCATATGTTTTAAATTAATATTTTCGAAGATATTACAGATTTAAAAATAGCGGGACGTAGCGTTTGCGGTGGTACCGGGCCGGACGGGGCGGGGAGCACGACTGCGTTCACAGTTTTTCTGTAGTGTATTTAGTATCAGCATTGCACTTGAGCGAAGCCGGGGCGGGTCGCTAGTTAAAATATAAATGCTTATTTATTTAATAAAGAAAATGTTTTACACACAATCTTACCTACTTTCAAACCAGTTACTGCACAGCTCAAACTGATAATTGTGCTAAAAATGGGAGACGGTCATATTATTATGACATAAGCATCAGTCAATAATATATGTTTTATTTTATTTTATTGACAATAATGTTTACAGAACAATTATACATATTTACGTCTGCCAAACTGCTTAGCAGTTTTACGGCAGTGGTCCCCGTGTTACATTTTAGAAACAAAATTATCCTTACATAATAACAAACAGAGTACTTTGCAGGGTTAACAATACGGTCGAGTACTCACTATAATGTACTCGTTCTTAGTTACTTAATTTTTATTTTTGTTCTGTATCTTATCTTATCTTAACTTAACGCCCAATAACAAAAACGAAACAGATATGTAATTTAATTTAAATATATTATTAATGATTTGTTTTTTGTTATTGGGTGCGATCGGGTGAATTGTGCTTAAAACTAATACATATTAGCATTAAACTTACATTTAATAGTAAGCTTATATAAATATAATAATTAAATCTAAGTATTTATGTTTCTGACTAATCTTTATTTTTTATATAATGTTTATAATAATAATTATTATTATTATGATACTAGCTATGCCTGCGACTTCGTTCGCGTGCACTACATGATTTTGATTAGACAGAGACGAGTAAGAGTTTTATATAAGCGTAAGAGAAGAGAAGACATTATAATCAGAAAGCGCCAAACTGCTAAGCATGGTTTCTGTGTAGCTTTAACCATTAAGGCTGCACACACGACAGAAGCTTAAAAAATGAAGTAGGGGAAGTACGTCCAAAATGACATAGTGTTTTATTAATCATCAATAACTTTTTATTTATTTATTATCGGAACACATTTTTTTCGTACAACTTTTCTCATACTAATTGGTTACAAGAAATCATAAAGGTTTTGTCAGAAAAATCAATACTTACAAAAATATTTATTATTTAACTAGCTGTGCCCGCGACTTCGTTCGCGTGGACTACATCCTTTTATGGTCGGTTTTACCCCTTTCTCCCCTAATATTCGAAACAAAAAGTAGTCTATATTTTAATCCAAGTTTCGAGCTATATTTGAGCCAAATTTCATATCTCTAACTTTAAAAATAAACATTTTTCCATATAAACTTCCAAATGTGGTATTACGCCCCTCCCCCCTTATTTTCTAATAAAAAGTAGCCTTTGTCCGTTCTTGAGATTCAACGTATACCTATACCAAATTTCATCAAAATCGGTTGAGAGGTTTATGCAGGAAAGCGTAACAGACACACAGACAGACAGACAGACAGACAGAGTTACTTTCGCATTTATAATATTAGTAGGGATAAAGATCCAGATAAATCCATTTTGTCCATATCGTATGGACTAAATGGCATACATGGCCATTAACATGATTAAAATAAGTAAAAATAACTTAACTTCTTCTGTTTTTCCAAAATTTCCTCTCACTGCTAAAAAACATTTAAAATAAGATGCACCAATCTTTCCCTTAGACTACCGTCCGCCTAATTGAAATGCATTATTTTCGAAACGAAAGATGAGTGTTTCTGTTTGGTTGTCATATCTGAACATCAGAAACACAATCGACTTTAGTTATAATACTTTCGCACAATCTGTCACAACCGCCCACACTTTTGTAACAATGGACCACAACTCACAGTTGGGATACTGACACGATGACCTAGAAGTGAAGTGGCGTTTACATCTCACGATGCAACGCTGATACTGATACTGGACGACAGTAGACGAGAGGCGAGCGAGCCTTATTTTGGCGTCTCGCTATCTCTGTGTTTCCGGGTTTGATCACCGTTCGGGTCAATATGGGTAACGAACAATTTGACAATTACTACCTAAATATTTGATTGGAATAAGTTGTCTTATTATATGCGTGTAGTAACAGAAAAAAGGAATTAAAAAATATGAAAAATAGGGCTTAAAAAAAGAATAAGTTTTTCCAATAATATTTTTATTTCAAAGAATTCAACTGCCTGTGTTTTTTCAGCTTAGACCTCTTCCAATTCTATCAATAAATTATATTCGACATGAATGCACATTATACAATTTTCACGTTGAATATTTGTTCCGACAGGTTAGTATTATGCTTGCAACACAGACATCTAATAATATACTATATGTCTATGGCTTGCAAGCAGACGCAGATATAATCTTTAGTAGCTTTAATAAAAAATTACAAAAATAAATATCATGTCAAATATACAAATCAAATATGTCACGTATTTCCTGTAATCGTAAGGTGTAAATAATATCATGAGGTCTATCAAATTGGTTAACATCTTTGTTCTTTATTGTAGTACAAGGGATAAAGTAAAGGAAAGTATCAGCTTCCATTATTAAAATCAAGTCATCGATACAAGAATACGTATTACTCATCCTTTAGTGATGTAAATTTAACGACCTGTACAAAATTTACAAAGATAAATCTCCATAGACGAAGGAGTTCAAAGATCAAGTGTAACTTATTTTATATGACAAATGGGTATTGTATATTGTAGGTGTATTCATACTTCCTTCGTAAGATTGTTAAATGAGCGAATTATCATTCTTCAAAATGAAAATTTCAAATAAACCAGAGGTCTGGAGGGGTACTCTCAAAAACGAAACGAACAAACGAAAGGTTTCGTTTTTGAAGATTATTCAAAAGTTTAGGAATGAAGACGTGGTTTTTGATTTGCATAAATCATATTTTGTTTTTTGAAAACGCTTATTTTGCATTCGAAGTGATTTCTTTATGATTATGAGGATTAAAAATTGCCGACAAAAGTTTCTATACGGTTGATTGGGCGATAGTACACCGTACTCGTATTTTCAGCCAATCAGCAGTTGACGCATTGATTTTGACATTTCTTAAGAGCACCTACAAATTTACTCGAGTGGCGCATGCTAGGTCTGCGTAACGTATTTTTAAAAGACTTAAAAAAGGAGGTTCTTAATTCGACCGTATATTATATATTTTTTTTTGTGTGTTCGGGCATAACTCCGTGGTTCGTGAACCGATTTGTACCACTTCTCTTGGACTATGTATAATTGATTAATGACACTCAAATATAAATTAATTACAACCACCATCATTCTAGTGTTTTATGTAATAACAATGTCGTCTCGTTTGACTATCGTGATTTATCGTTACTATTATAAAATGGGAAATAACGGTGTTATAACGATAACCGTTGCGGAGATTAATAGATCTTATTAAATTGTAACAGACAGACAGTTATAGTGATGTTTTTATTTGTCTACATCAGTGACGGTGAACCTTTTATGAAATACTAGCTGTGCCCGTGACTTCGTCTGTGTATATGACTTTGGATAGCAAATTTTTATTTATTTTTAGAACTACATACTTATCGGGCCGATTAGTACGTAGTTCTAAACATATTCAGCAGAGGGCGCTTACCGGAGGCTAACGGTTGATACAGCAGAAAAATTTTATCGCCTACGATAACTTGCGGTCAGCTCAGTTTGTAAGAGCAGCACGCGCGATACGTGAAGGTCGTGGGTTCGATTCCCGCACCGCAAGGGGAGATATTTTTTTCTGTTTCTAATATGTTTATCAGATTACTTAACAAATACGGAACCACAATACCCTGACCCGAGACAATATAGAAAAGTTCGTTTCCCATATTGATCCGACCGGGGATCGAACCCGGGACCTCGAAGACGGCGCTATGCCAAAGTCCGGCCCGCTCGCCTCTCGGCTACAGAGTTCGTCAATTTACCACTTTGTATAAATCTATGTTATCGTGCCAAAGGTTCCCCTTCTCTGATCTAAAATGATTGTTTAAAGAGGTGCAATGTTTGAAGGTCTGGACCTACTAATCTGGTTGCATGATGATGACTCAGACTCCATTTCACTTAAGTACCCTCCACCTTACAGAAGACCGCAGCCAAATAACAATCACTTTTGTGTTGGTGTGTTCCTGCGTGTGAGTAAGGTTTCCAGAGCTCCTGGGGGGTGTTTCATTAGTAGCAGGGGTCGAGCCTTCAAGGTAAGGACGACAAGTCCAGTAACAGATTTATGCTGTGTCGCCCTTAAGCTAGGACCTCATTACCACTTAACATCAAGTGGGATGAGGTCAATCTTGTTAGTTTTCTTATTCTCGGACGGACAGACATGACGAATCCATAAGGGTTCCGGTTTTGCCATTCGGCTACGGAACCCAATGGTATCCAACGGCGGATCCAGGGGGAGGGTCATGGGGGTCATGACCCCCCCCCCCCTGGAAGGTGCAGTGCAAGAATTGATGAAAATAGCCATTCACACTAATCGTTGCCTGTGCAACAACCATGTGCTTAATAACTAAGATTAAATAAGATTATCCAAAGTATTTTCCTGTCGCAATACATCTGGCACAATGAGAAAAGTTGTGGCATTTGCCAATAAATGTGAAAGTAACTCTGTCTGTCTGTTAAGCTTTCCCGCTGAAACCTCTCAACCGATTTTGATTAAATTTGGTATAGCTATACATTGTACCTCAAGAATCGACATAGGCTACTTTTTGTTAGAAAATAAAAGGGGGGGGGATGGGGTAATACAACCTTTGAAAGTTTATATGGGTAAATGTTTATTTTTTTAGTTAGAGATATGAAATTTGGCACAAATATAGCTCGAAACTTGGATTAAAATATAGACTTCTTTTTGTTTCGAATATTAGGAGAGATAGGGGTAAAACCGACCATGAAAGGATGTAGTCCACGCGAACGAAGTCACGGGCACAGCTAGTTAAATTATAAGCTCTTGACTTGACCACGACTATGTGACCTCCTCCTGGTGCCAAAGCTGGATCCGCCCTTGATGGTATCCAGAGCAATGGTAAAACAAGGCTTAAAAAGTATTATGCCTTCTTTCGCTATCATTCGAATTTTGAATTAGATTAAACTGTAAGAACATTTGCCAAATCGATAATGAAGAGACGAAAATAGATAGTGGACCATCCATTTCCAAAAAGAAGAAGAAGGCACGAGGCCTCTCGACACGTTCCATTCCACAAATAGTCTCTTTGTATCGCCCACGCCTGATTACATCGCTATAGTGACATAGTGACATTCAGAACAATTAACAAGCACTGCCCTCTTATTTGTAGAGGGATAAAGTTCACTCTCGAATGGCAGTTTGCTGAGGAAAACGAAAGCACTAGTTGTAGGTTTTGAAAGTGTTGAATGTCATGTCTTGTTAGATTCGACGAAATTATGGGTCATTAGAATTCGATGACTTCCTTCCTATACAATTGGGACAAGGGCGTCTACTCTTGAAAACGAAATATGTCGGATCCGATGACGTTTAGTATTTTTTATTGCTCATTATCGCAACTAACACACTTCGAATGCGAATAAAGCGTTATCAAAAAACAAAATATTATTTATACAAATCAAAAATCACGTTTTAATTCCCTAACTTTTGATCAATCTTCAAAAACGAAACTTTTCGTTTGTTCGTTTCGTTTTCAAGAGTAGACGCCAAGGTATCAGATTAGGCCTAGCATGCACAATACGTTAAATTTCTCACGAGACGAGTTTCTATAACCGTTGATTGAGTGATAGTACACCGTACACGTATCTTTAGCCAATCAGCAGTTGACGCATTAATTTTGACATTTTAAGAGAGGCAGGGCAAAGCGATTTATCGCTCGAACTGGAGCAGCCCGACTGGTGAAATACCTCCACATTACAGAAGACCGCTGCCAAATAACAATCTCTTCTGTGTTGTTGTGTTCCTCCATGTAAGTAAGGTTTCCAGAGCTCTTGGGAGGTGCTTCATTAATAGCAGGGGTCAAGCCTTCAAGGTAAGAGCGACAAGTCTAGTAACAGTTTTACGATGCTATACTTTTCGCCCTTAATCTAGGAACTCATTAGCACTTAACATCTGTTGGGATGAGGTCAATTTTGAAGTGCGTTTAAAAAAAAATCATTTCTTAAGAGCCGATAAAACTTACGCATGCTAGACCTGTATATCTTTGATATATCTCAAAGCGACCACCACGTATTCGCAACATACTATGCCCGTTTTTTCCATACTTTTGATGGATTCGTTACTGCTATTGGTCGCAGCGTAATAATATAGTATAGCCTTCAATAAATGCACTATCCAAAACGTACATCAATAAATTTGAAGCAATAGTTTACAAGCATGACGTATGTGCCAACCATCGCTTCACTCAACCATAATGAAGGGAATGTACAATCGCCGTAAGATATATCGGAGCAGACAAAGTGACCAAATACTTCTGAACAGTTTAAATGTCAAAAAGTTCCATTAACCACAAGTTACCATTAATATCTGAACATTCATTACTTCAATAATATCTGAGCAGATGCTAGTCAATAATTTCTATACACACAACTTACCAGTAATATCTGATTACTCATCTACACAGGTAGCTAAATGAGACACATGACGTGCGTGACACATATTGACGTTATGAGTGTTCAGATGTTATTGGCATCTGCTCAGATATTATTGAAGTAATGAATGTTCAGATATTAATGGTAACTTGTGGTGTATGGAACTTTTTGATATTTTAACTGTTCAGAAGTATTTAATCACTTTGTCTGCTCCGATATATCTGACGGCGACTGCGACTGTAACTACCTGTAACGACCCGTCACATAGCGCCACCACCCCAGTACCGTTTTAGTGAGCATGACTACCCACTAAAATGTCACTGGAGTGTCACTACCATAGCAATGAGAAACAAAGACGATCTTTATTTTCGGATCATCCTCCATTTGTAACGAGAGACTCATTCAATGCATTGTGTCAGATGCACACTTACTGTATGACCGTTGAACAGTGATTTGTCACATCTGATTTGGGGCGATGCATTTCGCCTTAAACCTTTCATTGCATTAAGGTCAAAGTTTATACCATACCCGTTTAAATACAGACTGAGGCATTACCGATAATATACAAGAATATTTATTTATTTACTAGAACCTATCTTTCCAACAACAAAATAGGTACAACATGCTAGCGGCATTCTCTACAAGTCAACCCTTGGGTTATGCAGATAGTTTGTATATGGGTGCGGTAATAGTGAAGTAGTAAATAAATTAGTACCTACTATGTACTAGTATCAAAAATAACATATTAAACAACAATAAATTAGGCTTTATAAATAGGTAACGTTACGGTATTTATTAAATATACAATTATGCAGACACATAATATATTAATTTTAAGAGATTAAATTAAATAAAATGTATATTTTATCTCTTCAGATTAAAACTATTACTGTATATTTCATAAGTCAAAGTCAAAGTCAAAGTCAATATTTTTTATTCATGTAGAATACATTTGTAATACTTAAGAATCGTCTCTATACAATGCAAATGAAGCTACCTCCGGTTCGGAACCTATAACTACCGAGAAGATACTAGCAAGAAACTCAGTAGTTTTTTTACAATTAAAAAGCTATACTTATTACTAATTTTGCACCAAGACATACAGTTAGTTTGTCAGTTCGAAAAAAAACATAAAAGTATATAGTTATTGAAATAAATAAAATAAAAACATTTAAATAAAAATAACTGTAGGGCTTCATGTGTGATATTCAAATACATCATTTTTATACATTTTGACCTACATGCTTCTGTGTGGTCTTAATCTGACATTGATTGAGAAAACTTATTAAAATAATATACAACGCGTAAGTACAGGCGAGCAGACTAGTTAGTGATCCACGCGTTCTTATCATTAATATACTCTTCTACTTTGTAATAGCCTTTTTTCAAGAGACAACTTTTACCATATGTCTTAAATTTATACAAAGGTAACTCAATAATTACTTCAGGAAGTTTATTGAACATTTTTATGCTTAAAGCATAACTTAGCGACAAGGAACCAAATATTTTACCGCGCAATGTCTGAAGTGATCTTTATTATATTTTACGCAAATGGGTGTTGTGGTACCATCGTTATTTGTGATTTCCATCTAAACTTATACATATATTATGTATTGCACAACATCATAAACATTGCTTTGAATCATTGGTAAGTAGCTAAAGCACTTGTGTTATAGAAATCAGAAACAACGACGGTACCACAACACCCTGACCCGAGACAATACAGAAAAGTTCGTTTCCCATATTGTTCCGACCGGGGATCTAACCCGGGAACTCAGAGATGGCGCGACGCCTAAGTTCAACACGCTCGCCTCTCGGCTACGGAGGTCGTCAAATAAATTTGGAGTATCTGTTTGTAATATTAAATTTACCGATTTTTACTACATGCATGTAAATATACATATACTTATATGGTATGTAATATATACCAAAATAAATAAAAATAAATAAAATAAATGCGCCAGACAATCACTCCAATTACCTGGTCTCAAACTAAGGGTTTCCCTTGTACTATGAGCACCAGACGACGGATACTAACTGGGGGCGTCATCCCAGCACACCCAGACACAAGACAATTTAGAAAAGTTCGTTTTCCAAATTGACCCGACCGGGAATCGAACCCGGGACCTTTCGCGCTTTGGTCGCCTACCTTAGCCACTGCGCCACCGAGGTCGTCAAAATAACAGCTTTTACGGTTTTTCTAGGTAACTCTCTATCAGTTTGTTCCGGCTAATCTCTGAAATGGCTGGACTGATTTTGACGGGACTTTTACTGGTGTAATAAGGAGTAACTTAGGCTACTTTTATTTAAGACAACAATAATTTAATGTAATAAAAAAAATTAAATCCGAACGCGAATGAAGTCGCGGTCACAGCTAGTGACATATACTTCAACTACTTACACAGAATCAGAGCAATGTAAGTATGGGTTGTAGTATGATTAGATTAGCGAAGTTTTCAGTCTGATGTAATTTTCCTGTTAAATTACTAAGCAATTAGTGTGAACTAACTGATGTATGTTCATAAGTTATGTTTGTGAATAATTAGCATATTTAATCATTGCAATTTATCACTCTTAGTCTTAATTAGGATTGTCTCTGTAATTCTATGGTTATGTTAGAGATGGGGGGCTCAGTAACCTAATGGTCCGGTGCGTTGAGGCTGGCCTTACCACCCAGGCTTCGGCACCGCACAGGGTAAAGCTAAGACGGATCCCGAGCTTGACCGCGAAGAGCAGGTGGCTGTCTGATACCTCGGTATTTCGTTGCCGGTCTCCCAGCCCTCCGCGACCCAGCAGTGGCGCGCGGGGTGCGAATCGTGTCGTGGCGGGGTCGCCGAGGAAGAGGAGGATGCGGTATTGCGTTTGCCGGCCTCCCTATTCGCCGCTGAAGGTGAGTCTCGGGATTTCATCAGAGGGAGAGCTGGAGTGAGAGTCTCGGGTGTCCGCAGAGGCGGTAGGCAGCGGAGCCGCACAGTAGATCTGCTGCTGGAGTCAGAGACGCTAGGCGTGAGGTAAGCCTGGCGTCCGCGACCTCGGTTCCGAGTGTCAGGTAGCCTGGCATGTTTCAGCCGCGTGCGTTATGCTCGGTGAGGAGGGCCGCTTAGCTGTAGGCGCGGTGGGGGAGCCTGTGTAGAATCCGCAAGGGATCCCTACTCCCTCACAACTGCTCACGTCGGCCACCGAGGGGGTTTTAGTCGGTGCAAGCCCGACACACCACTCTCTGTTCCCCGCTGAGAGTGACGGTGCGGTACGCTTTTCCCCCTCGAGGGAACAAAAACTCATTCAGGAACTACCCATTTACGGTTTATGGTTTGTTTGTTTTTTTTTTCAAAATATTACATTAATAACTTGTAGAAAAAATAATATTCCCCACTCACTAATTATACATGAAACCTCAGAAACTACCTAGTGTAAACATCCGCTAAAAAGGATTTATTAAAACTCTACCCCTAAGGGGGTAAAACGGGGGCTAAAAATGTGTATGAAAGTCGTATATTTTTAAAGGAACACACGATCCCATTTTCAGAGTTTTCTTGAAAAAATATAAACATAGTGAAATATTAAGGATATGCGCACACGCATCAAACTTGCAGATATTTGAGCACGCGCTGATGCAACTTGTCCTCGGCGGCGACATTATTGAAGTATTTGTACCGTCGACGGCAAGGTAAACAATTACGGTTCGATAAAAGACCTTATGCGTAGGAAATAAGGACGGTGAAAAGTCCAAAGTGTGCAGTCTAATCTGCTTTCGATCGTTCGTTGCTACCGACTGCAAAAACAATAATTCAATCGTCTTTTCTAATTAGCCTTTGCTCGGAACATCTTTCACGTTATTTCGGGATAAAAAGTATCCTAAATGTTAATCTGGTATTTCGTCTACCTGTTTACGAAATTTCATTCAAATCGTTTTAGTGGTTTTTGCGAGAATGTGTAACAAACACACAGCCAGATATCTAGATGTTAGTTTTAACACCTCCACCTTACAGAAGACCGCAGCCAAATAACAATCACTTCTGTGTTGTTGTGTTCCTGCGTGTGAGTAAGGTTTCCAGAGCTCCTGGGGGGTGCTACATTAGTAGCAGGGGTCAAGCCTTCAAGGCAAGGGCGACAAGCCAGTAACAGCTTTATTATGCTGTACCTTGTCGCCTTTAAGCTAGGACCTCATTACCACTTAACATCAGGTGGGATGAGGTCAATCTTGAAGTGCAATATAAAAAATGTACTGGATATGTTACGTACATCATTTCACAATCATAGATTGCGCAAAACCAAAAACAAACTAATTAAGAATTCAACTCCCGCGCAATTTTTCAGCAGCCATATTGTTTTGCGTTTCGTACCATCTGTGTCCTTAGCTGAATGGGTCAAAGTTATGAGATAACAGAGTGTAATAAATTTATGAAACTGGAGCGTGTTAAGGCAATGGTAATCGGTAATAAACAATAATGGTTTATGGTGGAATCGTGTTCAATCTGGAATATGCAGATTTAGTTTTTATGCGCAAATTGAAGAATTGAACGCAGTTTACATTAAAAAGAAAATTAAAACTCCATTTCAACATTAGACTACCATATAGAAAACCGCAGCCAAATAACAATCACTTCGGTGTTGTTGTGTTCTTGTATCTGAGCAAGGTTTCCAGAGTTTTTGGGGGGTGTTACATTAGTAGCAGGGGTCAAACCTTCAAGGTAAGGGAGACAAGTCCAGTAACAGATTTATTATGCTGTACTTGTCGCCTTTAAGCTAGGACCTCATTACCACTTAACATCGGGTGGGATGAGGTCAATCTTGAAGTAAAATATAAAAAAAATAGAACATCTTGTGTTTTATATTTGTCATTGTAACTCAAGATACTATATTGTGGGAGTTATGACCAAATATTTAATCCGCCATTTTGTAACGACAGTCATCTTGGACTGAATTCTATTAAATCTTAGATAGATAGATATACTTTATTGCACAAAAATTTAACAGACATAGATTTTACAGATAAATCATAGTACAATTTAGGCGTTCTTATCGCTAGGAAGCGATCTCTTCCAGACAACTGTTAGGAAGAGTAAATAGTACATGACGAGAAATGGGTAAGGTCGTGCAAACTAATTTCAGTTTTTATTCATATTCAAAATATCATAACATGATACAGATACATAAACTCATAAATATATGTATCAACTTTTTTTTAGTATACCTATATATTGATTTTTCGTATGATTTTTTATCAAAGATAGAGTTAGTCAAAGGTTTTGACATATAACCTTTTAAAATATTATATAATATTTTAACGAGCCCTAAAATCGAATGACTACCTAGATAATATAAAACAAATTAATTTCACGTTGTCTGTCTGTCCCTATGCATACTTAGATCTTTAAAACTACGCATCGGACTTTGTAGCAGTTTTCTTATGTTAATGTGTATAATATACACATATTTGATCGCAGAAACACCGGAAAATAATTAGTATTATGTCACGCCAAAACTTTAAAAATAATATAAAATCCAGCTTCTTTTACCAAATAGATTTTGAGAAATGATTATTTTTCTTAAAAAAAAACTTTTTTAAATGGCTCTCCTGTTAAGTTTTCAAAATGGCGCTTGAGTCAATTCGCCTTTCAAACGTCAATATGACGCGTCCTAATTTAGAAGTATAAATGTTTTTTCAATGTGCACCCATAAAAAGTGCCTTAATAAGAAAAATGCAAGATTATCTGCAAACGATGCAAAATGAACTTGTTACGCGACATTGAAATCGGAAACACAGATTGTAATGGCTGCCAATAAAGGGATATGGGTCGGTAGATGTATCTGCTAATATGTATCATATTTTTTACACAATTATAATTAATTAAAAAGCAATAATAATTAATTAAAAAGCATTATAAAAAAAAACAGACAGTGGAGGTATTTCACCAGTCGGGCTGCTCGAGTTTGAGCGATAAATCGCTTTGCCCTACCTCTCTTAAATAGATAATTATTATATAATAACACGATACAGATACATAAATACATAAATATATAAATAACTAGCTATTCCCGCGACTTCGTCCGCGTGGACTGCATCCTTTATAATAATAATATTCGAAACAAAAAGTAGTCTATATTTTAATAGAGCTATATTTGTGCCAACTTTCATATCTCTAACTTAAAAAATAAACATTTTCCCATGTAAACTTTCGGGGGGGTGGCATTACCCCCCGTAATGCCACCTTACTATCTAACAAAAAGTAGCCTATGTCCGTTCTTGAGGTTCAACGTATACCTATGCCAAATTTTATCAAAATCGGTTGAGAGGTTTAAGCGTAACAGACAGACAGTTACTTTCGCATTTATAATATTTTAGGGATTTTACTTATATATTAAACTTTTTTAGTACATTGTGCATTTTTCTGTAGAATTTATTACAAAGATAGATGTTGTCAATAGTTTTGACATAGCACCTTTTTTTTTAAAACGGTTTTATTTAGCTCGATCCGTACGGTATTTATTTGTTTATTTGTTTGGATTAAAATTAGAAATTTCAAATTTCAAAGTCAAAGTCAAAGTCAATATTTTTTTAATTCATGTAGATTACATTTGTAATACTTATGAATCGTCTCTATACAATGCAAATGAAGCTACCTCCGGTTCGGAACCTATAACTACCGAGAAGATACCGGCAAGAAACTCAGTAGTTTTTTTTACAATTAAAAAGCTAAACTTATTACTAATTTTGCACCAAGACATACAGTTAGTTTGTCAGTTGTAAAAAAAAAAACAAAAAAAGTATATAGTTATTGAAATGAATAAAATAAAAACATTTAAATTAAAATAACTGTAGGGCTTCATGTGTGATATTCAAATACATCATTTTTATACATTTTGACCTAAATGCTTCTGTGTGGTCTTAATCTGACATTGATTGAGAAAACTTATTAAAATAATATACAACGCGTAAGACAGGCGAGCAGACTAGTTAGTGATCCACGCGTTCTTATCATTAATATACTCTTCTACTTTGTAATAGCCTTTTTTCAAGAGACAACTTTTAACATATGTTTTAAATTTATACAAAGGTAACTCAATAATTACTTCAGGAAGTTTATTGAACATTTTTATGCTTAAAGCAACAAATGAATTACCTATTTTATGAAGTCTACGTTTAGGAACAGCAAGCTTGTTTTTATTTCTGGTGTTAATGCTATGAGTGTCTGATTTTTTAGGAAAAGTATGCAAGTTTTTGTAAACATGCATTAAACAGTCGAGAATATATTGCGATGCGACTGTTAGGATGGTAATTTCCTTAAATAACTCTTTCAGCGAGTCGCGTGGTCCTAGCTTGTAAATGGCTCGAATGCCCCTTTTTTAACACAAAAATAGTTTGAATATCGGCCGCAGTTCCCCATAACAGCAGGCCATACGACATGATGCTGTGAAAATAGCTAAAATAAACCAATCTTGCCGTTTCCACGTCGGTCAGAAATCTTATCTTTCTAACTGCATACGCAGCTGAACTCAATCTTCCAGCTAGATTATCTAAATGGGGAGACCATTGCAATTTCGAATCTAAAGTTATGCCAAGAAATATTGTAGAATTTATAAGTTCGATACGCTCATTATTTATTTGTTTTGATACTTCACACAATCAAGACTTATTATGTTAAAATCAGTGCCACTTTTCGTTGTATTTTTTTTCATCCAAGAACGGACTCACTTATCCTAAACAAATGTTTAGGCTTTGTTCGGACTGTTGAGTAGATGGTTTTTTTATGATATTGTAGGCGATTTTTTCTGTTATTACCTTAGCGCCGTATATATTAGAAATAATACGTCGTGTTTCGTACCACACCGCAATAGGAGACGAAATTTTCATGTTTCTTTAAAATATTTAAATTCGCTAGGGCGGCATGATGCGTTATAAAGATAAAAAAAATGTAAATTCGTTCAAAACCTAACATTGGGCACAATTCCCTTAGGAATTACAAATTCGTATTTTGAAATAGTTTCAAGAAGTGAGAGAATTTAATTAAAAAAAAATATATTAGCGCCGTAGCGGCAATTAAAAGAACTATACAAATTGCCACACCATACTGTAACTGCGTAAAATTACTCGATTACTTGTGTTTCCTTTTTTTTATTAAAGTCGTTTAAAAAGTATAATTTTAACTGTAGGTAAGTTTTTTTAAGTACCTACCTAACCAACCTAACTTTTTAATTTGACACAGTAACTTTTACACTTTAAACATGGAACGGCCCGTTGCTTGTACAAAGAAATACAAAATTTGAATAATACCTACTGAGACAGGGCAATGAAACCTTTTTTTTTTTTAAAGAAACATCACCAGTGGTGTTACGACCTACTAAAATAAAAAAAAAGATTTGACAACTGTTAAATTCGATTTTTTTTATTCGGTGGAAGGAGAAAATCAGGGCAAAGCGATTTATCGCTCGAACTGGAGCAGCCCGACTGGTGAAATACCTCCACCTTACAGAAGACCGCAGCTAAATAACAATCACTCCGGTGTTGTTGTGTTCCTGCGTGTGAGTAAGGTTTCCAGAGCTCTTGGGGGGAGCTATATTAGTAGCAGGGGTCAAGCCTTCAAGGTAAGGGCGACAAGTCTAGTAACAGTTGTACTATGCTATACTTTTCGCCCTTAAGCTAGGAACTCATTACCACTTAACATCAGGTGGAGTGAGGTCAATCTTGGAGTGCATTATAAAAAAAAAAGGAAAACTTCCATCCGCTATTTGATTTACCATTTCATGATAACGGACCGCAGCGTCTTCGAACGCGTACTATAAATCGTGCCGGACTTTGGCGTCGCGCCATCTCTGAGGTTCCGGGTTCGAACCCCGGTCGGGGTAATATGGGAAACGAACTTTTCTGTATTGTCTCGGGTCTGGGTTTTGTGGTACCGTCATTGTTTTTGATTTCTGTAACACAAGTGCTTTAGCTACTTACCACTGAATCAGAGCAATGTATGTGATGTTGTCCAATATTTATTTATTATATTTATTCCCGTTTTTTCCACATTTTCCACTGATGCTTCGCACCTATTGGTCCTGCCGTGATTTTATATAGCCTAAAGCCTTCCTTGATAAAGGGACTATCTAACACAAATATAATTGTCCAATTCGAACCAATAGTTCCTGAGATTAGCGCGTTCAAACAAACAAACTCTTCAGCTTTATAATATTACAGTCACGAGCAATGAAATGTAAACACTTGAGATCTTAAGACGTTGCCATAAGATACGCTTTGGAATGAGTTTGTATACATATTAGTGCACGTGACTGTAATTATATATTAGCCCCAGATGCAAAACCGATGGGGTATTATAATTTAGACGTGTCTGTCTGTCTGTCTGTGCATGTGTCTGGCATCGTAGCTTTTAAACAGATGAAGCTATTTTTTTAGTCTAAGTTGCATTAGTCGGAAGGGTTCTTCTACGTTTAAGGGTAAACGGTCCAAAATCGTGGCCATCTCAGAATGCCGAATTACATATTTTGACACAACTACCTCACGACCTCATCGTAGCTAAAAAAAACATTTAATCATTGCGTGGTTTTTAAACGCGGGATAGAGTATAGAGTTCATATTTAAAAAAAAGTTTCTTTGCCATATTTTGTAAAAAAAAATAAAAAGTTGGGGCAACTAACAATGACTCTACTTTGTATGTTACGAAAAAAATACCGATGTTTACCGAGTATGTTTAATTATTAATTTAATTGGGCTACGGTCAGTGTAATAATAATGAATAGTAATTTTATTTAATTAAATTATTTGTTGGTTCAAAATTAGAAAGTCATGGGAGTTTGGAGCATAATCAATTAAGTTTTTTTTAATAATCTAAACTTCTTAAAAGGACGTGTCAAAGGAATAAATAAAAAATTTGGAAAAAAAATTAAATATAGACCATAGAATCCTTTTCTCATTGATAGAACCCAGGTGAGTTTGACCATTTGACTCGCTCTTATTTTATAAATTTAGAACGGAGACGGAACTTGAAGAAAGAACAGCTGTAATTATTTAAATGTATTGTCTATTTCCGTTTCATTGCCTTTCTGTTTGTCAATAAGTGTGTTCTTTTGTCGATCTATTTATATCCTAACTCTCTCTAATCAATACTCTTTCATGTTTACTTTCCATGGACAAAAGAGGCATTTTTCACCTTGACCCAACCACGGATAATGAAACAAAAAAAGTTTCAACAATTGTTTTTTTTATTCGGTTGCATCTCGGGACTGATCTAGTGACATACATTGCTGTATGTGTCATATGCCATTGTCCGCGTTGGTGGCTTAAAAAAAAACAAGCAAATCGATCAATCCTCATTTCTGTTTTGGCGCGCAGTTCGCGCGCACGTAGATTAAAAAATTTAAAAGTGATGGTGTTGTGAAAAGTGAATCGTTTTTTTTTTGTGAAAAAGTGGGAACTTCACACTTTTGATAACGATTCGAACTGATCGGAATCTTCGATTTACAAAATACATTATTGTTTTAGAAAATAAATTGAACTTTGAAAAGTGTTTTAAACTTTTTAGTTTATTCCTAATCTGATCAAAAGAAAAACTTCAGCCGTTTTTCAAACTACTTTTTTGCATTAATTGTCTACACCTACAATTAAAAAAAAATCCATTTAAAAAAAAAGTAACAGTCACTTTTTGAAAAAAGAAATCGTCTGCTACTATTTAAATAATAAAGAAAACTGAATTTAAGAAAAAAAAAGTGTGCAAAAGGATTCGCCTTTTTGACGGAAATAAAATAAAAATAAAAATGCTTATTATTCTCTGTTTCCTTTTCAACGTCGCAAACGCGGATTTTTTTTTAAACCGAGTTAACCACATGGAATATTATAGAAACAGGACGAGACCTTCTAAAGCGTTCACAAGTTTCTCTACCAACTATTTCAATCAGAACTCCATCTCTGGTCAGAGCGAGAAAGAGAAGGTGCAATGTGGGACAAGGACGGTTGACTTCAACCCGAGGAGGACTGGGAAAATTGTGGGGGGTTCGGAGACACCTTACGGCGCGTTTCCTTGGCAGGTTAGTTTTTTTAAGACTATTTTTAAACCCATATGAAAAACTAGGGGTGTTTTAAGTTTGACCTGTCTGTCTGCCTGTGTTTTCTTTTTTCCTAACTGACTAAAGATCATGGCATCAGATGGCCTTCACCGAGCTTGCTGAGGGGGGGGGGGGAATCCTCTCACCCCTAAAGAGAATATTGTTGATACTGCTACTTATTTTATTGACAGGTGATTTTAATGGGATTGGAACAATTCGAGTTTACAGTGACTTGTCACACGAACATCTTGCTTTGGACCTGTTGGTATTAGAAATTGTGCTTCTGCTGTTTGTTTAGCTTGCATGTCGATTACTAATGGCTGTGACAATTTGGTTCCGAAACGGATAAACCGACTTTAATTTTGTTTTATTTTGTTTCAAAGATGAATAAGCCTGGAGTGTTTTAACTGTGTTTGATGGAAACTATTTGATCGCTTATGTTATCTACAAAATATGCAGACTGTGATGTTTTATAATAAGACAGTGTCACTAGGCTTGGACTCCGATCCGAATTTATGCTTTTAATTAAGATACTGACTTGTTAGATATTTTTATAAATAAATAAATCGGTCCAGGGGACTGATTCGCAAACGCCAGGGGCCTGACAAACGTCTGAAACTATTGCAAGCCGCAAAGTTAATGTATTGTCAAAGAGATAAAACATAAAACATAGTTTCCAAATTTTGATTCCGATGTTATCTGAAAAGGTATGCAGAAATGATTCCGATCCAGGAAATACATTTTTTGAATTTAGAAAGAGATAAAACATGATTTCAGCGTCCGATTACGACGTTAAGTTTTTAATTAAAGTACTGACATGTTAGATATCCTTTTTGTAAATAAATCAATCTGTCCAGAGGACTGTTTCGCAAGCGCCAGGGGACTGCTTCAGAAATGACAGAAACGTGTTTTTTTTATTGGATAGAGTGATTTAATACGAAGGTTTTAGGATTACTAGCGGTCGCCTGCGATTTTGTACGCAAGGAGGTAGTTATAACTTTTATCCCCTATTTTATCCCCGTGGAGGTAGAATTTATCGAAATCCTATCTTAGCGGATACCTACGTTATAACATCTACCTGCATGCTAAGTATCAGCCCGATCCGTCCAGTTGTTTGGTCTCTAGTTTTTTATAATGCACTTCGAGATTGACCTCATTCCACCTAATTAAGTGGTAATGAGGTCCTACCTTAAGGACGATAAGTAAAGCACAATATAGCTGTTACTGGACTTGTCGCCCTTACCTTGAAGGCTTGACCCCTGCTACTAATGTAGCACCCCCCAAGAGCTCTGGAATCCTTACTCACACGCAGGAACACAACAACACACAAGTGATTGTTATTTGGCTGCGGTCTTCTGTAAGGTGGAGGTATTTCACCAATCGGGCTGCTCCAGTTCAAAACAATTAAAGACTCATTAAGTAATTATAAACAAAAGCGCAGTGCAATCGTTTGAGACTTAACAAAACGCAGCCAAACAAAAAGTGTTATGTCACCCCTTACTTAACCTTCACAAAATAAAGACGGCAAGCATGACATTAATTTTGAGGATGGGTTCCGTATCTTTTCTTTTAAAAATGTACTAGCTATACAATAGCATGTCGGACACTGTACTCTGATATATATATTTTATAATATATATATACACTTTGGACTTTGAACCTTTCTTATGTCGTTGGTATAACAACGAGTATGAACTGCAATACTTCTTAATTAAAATAGATTACATACTTTACACTTTTGAATCGTCATTGAATACAATGCAAAGAGATTCTACTGCCGGTTCGGAACCTGTACCGGTAAGAAACTCAGCAGAATAGTTACAGAAGCAGTATCTAACTTATTGCTATGTATAGATTATTTTGGATCAAGTCATAATAGTCTGTTTGTTGTATATAATTCTATTAATGTTTTTGAAGATAGACTATTATTTATAAAAAGCAATGGGGAAATAATATAAATATCTAAGCTCTGCCAAACTATTCCATTAAATCTGTGCTCCTTTTTAGAAAAGGGTACTTACCAAAGACAAAACGGTAATTGAAAAGAAAAACGTAGTGAGAAATTGGAATACAATTTTTAGCAGCGCGCCGCAGCGGTAAATAACTGAATTACTAAAATTGCCATAGTCAAATCGAATCAAATTCATTAAATTGTCATACGCAGTTAAATATGACCATAATATCAATGAATACCACTAGATATTGATTCGCAATGCCTGCATACTAACATCATAATAAGATTAAATAACAACATTAATTAAAGAATAAAAAAGAGACGAACACAAATGAAACAAATATTAAACAGCATAATTTTATTATTTAAGTACTTCGTTTATTTTATTTTCGTAATACCGTCTTGTAAGGGTAAAGCCCAGAGTTAATTTGCTCCGTTTCCCCAAACTCGTTACGGTACCCAAAAGAAGATGAGTCCCGCCAAAACAAAGCGCGCGTCACTTTGACAGGCGGCCATTTTGCCCACTAAGTATCATTGTCATCATTGTCCCGCCACTTTCACTTCTTCGGAAATCGATTTTCTTTGTCAACTGCGTTTTTTATGCAACCTCCTTATTTTTAGGTTAAACAAAAAATGTTTAGTTTTTGACCCGCGTTTTGTTTAAATATGCATGAAGGTTTTACCGGTTGCTTCCGAGTTTTTGCGTAAAATTTAGGTGCAATGGATAAAAACGGCTATGACATTGATTCTTTTGGACAGATGTAATTTATTGCACAGAACTGTGACAGGAATTGTATCCCGTAACAAAATAAAAAACCATTTATTCGAGTAATTAGTTCAACTATTTCTGTTCCACTAATGGCAATAGGCCTTATCTCAACTATGATATGGAACAGGAGGTTTACTGCCACCCTACCACAATACCTCCCCCTGAGTTTCGCATCTTGTCGTGATGGGGGGCTTAGTAACCCTGTGGTCTGGTACATTAAGGCTGACCTTGCCACCCAGCCCCCCATACCGCACAGGGTGAAGCGAAGACCTATCCCAAGCTACCGCGGAGAGCAGGTGGCTCTCTGCGGCAAGCTCGCAAGGGCAGAGGTGGATCGCGGAGGAAGACGAGGACCTCAGTGTATCTTCTGGGACTAACACACCAAGGGTAAGCCTGGCGTCCGTTACCTCGGTCCCGAGGTGTCAAGAAGCCTGGCATGCTCCAGTTGCGTTTTTTGCGGCAAGAAAGGTCGCTTGACGGTAGGTGCGGTGGGCGAGTCTGTGTAGAATCCGCAAGGTATCCCGAGTCCTTAGGTCTAGAAAATTATTGTAAACCTAATATAAAATTTGAACCGAACCGGTCTAGCCGTCTACACACTCGGACGTAAACAAATTAAGAAAGCATCGTTTCCCGGGAATCAAACCTGGACCCTTTCACGCTTCGGCCAGCTTAACCACTGGGCCCATATGATCGATTGTGACATATGCAATCATATCAATCTGTTATGCAACAACGTGTGATACAAGAATCAAGAATGCCATTTATTTCGGCTTTACAATTTAAACATTGGGTCATCACAGTTAAGTGAAGGGCAGTAAAGCAAACACAGTCGGTCGTTTTAAGCTTACACCTTGTATAATTTATTACTATCCATAACCAGAATGGATCGTTTTACAAATATTGGAACCGGGCATTAGTAAATCTAATTGTCAGCTTACGTACTCATGGGCTCTTTACACCCCACAAGTCATGAGAACTAACTAACTGTGCATGCGAATAAATTGGTTTTTATTGACATTCTGACGATGCATAAGTGTTACTTGTAACCTACATGAATAAATGAATTGACTTTGACTTTAACATTGACTTTGACTTTAACAATTTATCGCTCGAACTGGAGCAGCCCGACTGGTGCAATACATCCTTTCAGAAACCAAATAACAATCACTTCTGTGTTGTTGTGTTCCTGCATGTGAGTAAGATTTCCAGAGCTCCTGGGGGGTGCTACATTAGTATTAGTAGCAGGGTGGCCTTCAAGGTGAGCGTGATAAATCCAGTAACAGCTTTATTATGCTGTACTTGTCCCCCTTAAGCTAGGACCTAATTACCACTTAACATCAGGAGGGATGAGGTCAATCTTGAAGTGTAATGTAAAAAAAACAAGCTTTTAACTTGCACCCTGTGTATGTTTGTCCGGGTGGAATCTTACAAATTTTGAACCATTTAGAATAAGTTAGCAAGTCAAAACGCGACATCATTTTTATTTAGTAGTTAATACGAAGTACTTACTGCTCAGTGTTTTGGTTTAGTTGCACCAACCGTGCTCACGAGCTGATTCAAAAACAATGGTGTCGCGTTTTGACCTTTAACTTATTTTAAATGTTTAAAATGGAACGAAGTTATAATTTATTAGAAACAGAAAATTTTTATCTCCCCTTGCGGTGCCGATAAGTATGTAGTTCTAAACATATGCGGCAGAGGGCACTTACCGGAAGGCTAACAGTTGATACAGCAGAAAAATTTCATCGCCTACGATAACTTGCGGTTAGCTCAGTTGGTAAGAGCAGCACGCGCGATACGTGAAGGTCGTGGGTTCAATTCCCGCACCGCAAGGGGAGATGAAATTTTTCTGTTTCTAATATTTAAAGTTCGCTATTGCGGCGTATAGTACTATAAAAATAATAAAATCGATGAAGTTATAATTTTACACCATTCATCTTCAACTGAATGAGCACGAATTTCGTTTGTTTTATATCAGTGTTTGGATGAATCAATGAATTAAACAGACGGTTACATCACCGTTTTATTGTCTATACTGTGGCCATACTCTCGCAACAACACGTCATAATTACAGACATCTGTTTAATAAGAGGATTATATGTAAATTTCGAAGAATTGTGTGAAATAGCTGTGGGATTTCGTGATTTTTAAACATATGTATATTTTGTTGACTGGTTAGCTGTACGTCTGTAAATCTCTGTGTGAAATTTGTTATAAATTCAGTTTCTTTTGTAATTGCAATGAAAGAGTTTACATTTTCAATCTCTATATATTATTCTAGTTTATGCCAGCGACTTTCCCCGTGTTGTTTCGAGATAAAAAGTATCCTTAATGTTAATCTGGTATGTCATCTCTCTTCCTACCAAATTTCATCTAAATCGGTTAAGTAGTTTTTGCGTGAAGGGGTAACAAACATACAAACATCCAAACTCACAAACTTTCATACCTATTTATAATATTCGTAGGATAATATATATTTACTACAGTACCTTTTTATATTTTTGGTTTTTAGGGGTTTGTTGTACGTCATTTTTCTCTAGCTAAGGTTGTCTGGAAGAGATTGCTTCCTAGCGATAATACCGACAAAATTTAATTTTAATGTCTCTTTAATAATATAAATATAAATAGAAAAATATTTATTCAGTGTAAGTATAAAATTAGTTAACAAAAAAAGAACAATAGGTACAAAACACTGAAAAGGAACATACTCAGCATGTGTCGGGGGGCCGAGGACTCCCCGACGCTGGTTAATAAATGTTTGTCATACCCAAAATGAATAGGTATGTCACTGTGCAACCTCGCTGGCGTCCGTGTATATCACTCGGCAGGGCCCACTGTGCACCAGCGTCATGGCCTGCGACGTGGGCCATGATTTATGCTGAGTGAGGCCCTTTTATTTAGGACATTACGACTTGTCATGGGCTTAAGAGAGTTAGGACGTAGCGTTTTATCGCTCAAACTGGAGCAGCCCGACTGCTGAAACACCTCCACCTTACAGAAGACTGCAGCCAAATAGCAATCACTTCTGTGTTGTTGTGTTCCTGCGTTTAAGTAAGGTTTCCAGAGCCCTTGGGGGGTGCTACATTAGTAGCAGGGGTCTAGCCTTCAAGGTAAGGGCGACAAGTCCAGTAACAGATTTATTATCATTTACTTGTCGCCCTTAAGCTAGGATCTCATTACCACTTAACATCAGTTGGGATGAGGTCAATCTTGAAGTGTTATATTTAAAAAATATCTATCTATTAATTAACTATAATGGCCACGACGCTGATACTCTTAGTGTAAGACCACTGATTGCTTTCCGTTTCAGGTGGAAATTCAAATGCTGAACGTGAATAGCTTGAAGTTTGAGCACCACTGCGGGGGCGCTGTCATCGCTGAGAGACTCGTGCTATCAGCTGCGCATTGCTTCGACAAAGTAAGTTGTGACCTCTACTTGACAACCAGTGGCTTAGGTCCCGAGTTCGGCCAGTAACGATAGCACGAACAAAAACGGTATTAGAGTGATTAGAAAAAATTTAAGCGCCGAAGCGGTGCTAAACTAGTGAATACTTCTTTTTTAGTAAAGAACAGTAAATTGGCTCCTCCCAGCCTGGCGGTACGCAAGGAAACCACATCGCGATGACAACGGATTTGATACCGTGGTATCCTATCCGTTAGCATCGCCATACTGGTCCGCAAGAAGATGTCAAAGGAAGGAGGAAACACATGAGCCGGCAACGAGTTTCACTTTTTAATGGTGCGGCAAAGATAAGAGTTACTAATTTTTACAAAGTTTTTGTTCGCGATGAATATTTTCCACGGTGAAGCGATGACATCGTTGGCCGGCTCTTGTGGATCTATGAAGGAAAGGGGAGGGTGGGATAAGGGAAAACAGTTCCTCGGAACACTCACCACGATAAAGACGATAAAAGACGCTTAATGAACCAATGTCTTTACGTAGTTGAAGATGTTCAAGGTTCCCAGTAACCGCGTCATCGTTGATCATGCGCACAGCCCGTCGCTGCAACCTATCAAGGGCATTCATAAGGTATTTGGAGGAACCATAGATGCGAGCAGTATTCGAGACAGGACTGTCAAGTCTTATATAAAAGACAAAGCTGGTCCGGCGTGAAAAACCGAAGCACTCTGTTCAGGATCCCCAGCGTTTTGGATGAATGAGATAAGACTCTCGATGTACTGACATACAGGCATCGCATACGCAACCCGACTGAATTTTATCGCGCTCTTAACAAACGTCAAAATCGATTGATGTCAGTGCGTCAGCTGCTGATTGGCTGAAAATACGAGTGCGGTGTGCTATTAGCCAGTCAATAGTATCGAAACTTTTGTCGTCTCATGCGATAATTTGACGTATTGCGTATACTAGGCCTGCTTGATTAAGACTGCAGCACCACTCCATTTCTTTCTAGCAAAAATACCGTCTAAATTGTACGACGATATGTCAGGAAAACGAATTTCTGTTACCCTTCTGTGCAATAAAGTGTATCTATCTATCATCATCGGTAGTCAAGTAGGAAAAAAGAGCCTCCCCCTATGTTTCAGCAACCCCTCCAGTTGGAGCACGTGCGTCTGGTGGTGGGGGAGCACCGGCTCCGTCTGCAGGACCAGCACGAGCACAGGATGCTGGCGGAGAAGGTGGTGCCGCACCCTGAGTTCAGGAAGAGTGAGTTCCCCTTCTTATCCTTGGTTACCACCTTTGGGGACCAGTCTGTTTCATCTTACCTCGCAAATTTAATTAAGTATAAGACATTTGACGGCATATTACTATCGGGACGTAGTGTTTGACATCTCCGTAGCCGAGAGGCGAGCGGGTCGGACTTTGGCGACGCGCCGTCTCTGAGGTCCCGGTTTCGATCCCCGGTCGGGTCAATATGGGAAACGAATTTTTCTATATTATTTCGGATCTGAGTACGGTGATAAACGACGGTACTACACCTAAGCTAATATAGAAAAGTTCGTTTTCCATATTGACCTTGGAAATCGAACCCGGGACCGTATTTTGAATCCAACCACACTCGACTACTTTGATCAAACCACAATCGACCACTTTAAATCAAACCGCACTCGACCACTTTTAATCAAACCACTCTCGACCACACTAGACTAGATTGAATTAAAACCACTCTCGACCACACTGAATCAAACCACCATTCGACTACACTGAATCTAATCACACTCAACCACTTTAAACCGAACCTCACTCGTCCTTTTTTAAATCAAATAAGACCAGACTAAGTTGAAACAAAACCACATTCGACAATTTTAATTCAAACCACTCTCTACCACTTTCATCACACTCGACCACCAGAAAAAAGTGGGGGCACTCGACCACTTTAAATCAAAACTACCACTCGACAATTTTGAATCAAACCACTCTCGACCACTTTTCATCAAACCATTCTCTACCATTTTGATTCATACCACTACCATTTTAAATCAAACCATTCTCTACCATTTTCAATCAAACCACTCGACCACTTTGTATCAAAACTACCACTCTACCATATTGAATCAAAACACTCGACCATTATGAATTAAATCATGCAGTATTTTATAATTTACTGTTCACTTGCAGACGGGCCTCACAGCAACGACATAGCAATTGTGGTGGTAGGCCGCAGCGGCAGTGGGGTTCGGTTCAACTCGCACGTCAGGCCTATTTGTCTACCGTCCTCGGCGCCTACTGCTGGAAGGTGGTGCGCTGTCACCGGCTGGGGTTTCCAGGCAGGTAATCTTGAATCGGCAGAATATTTTGCTACTAACGTAGGTGCTTGCTATCGATCAAGAGTCAAAATCAATTATTAGGAGTACTAGAAGCCGTAGAAAACTTCATAGGTACGTGTGGAGTTTGTTATTTACACACAAAAAAGGACAAAAATAGTCAACAGTGAGACTAACTGAACCTTGAACCTCTTCAACTACGAGACATTGGTTCATTGAGCGTCTTTATGATGGTGAGTGTTCCGAGGAACTCTTATGCTACCCTCTTCCTTCACCTAACCACAAGCGCCGACCAACGACGTAGTAATTTCCATCATGAACAAAAAAAATTGGTGACTCATATCTTTGCCGAGCCATAAAGAAGTGGAACTCGTTGCCGGCTCATGTAATTCCTTCTTCCATTGACATGGATTCCTTCAAAAGGAGCGTGAAGAAACATCTTGAAGGCCAGTATGGCGATGCTAACGGATAGGATATTACTGTGTCAAATCCGTTGTCATCGCGATGTGGGTTCCCCTCTTGCTTACCATCAGGCTAGGAGGAGCCAATATACTGCGCTTTTATAAAAAACCAACTTCCTTCTACCCTTTCAAGAAATGATTTACGAAGAATATTTTACACATGTTTTATAACTTTCGATAAAGAATCTGCATGCAAATTTTTATTGGAATTACTTTGCAAATGAGAGAACAAGTCAAACAAACTTGTAACCCAAGCTTTCTACTCTAAGGGATGATTTAAAAAAATATAGGTATATATGTTTGAATTTTATTCTAAGAACTCCATAAACGGCAAAGTTTCATCCTAACTTTGATACTCCGTTTTACCCCTATTTAAAATAATTTCTTGGTGCTCGCCGCTATAAAAGAAACCTGTAATAAATTTCAAGTTTCTAACTCTTAAAGTTTAAGCACTGCGTTGATAAATCCGTCAGTCAGCTTCGCAGACGAGGATAGCCTCCGAGTCTAAATTATATACTAACTAGCTGTGCCCGCGACTTCGTTCGCGTGGACTACATCCTTTCATGGTCGGTTTTACACCTATCTTCCCTAATATTCAAAACAAAAAGTAGTCTATATTTTAATAGAGCTATATTTGTGCCAACTTTCATATCTCTTACTTAAAAAATAAACATTTTCCCATATAAACTTTCAAAGGTGGCATTACCCCCCCCCCCCCCTTTACTTTCTAACAAAAAGTAGCCTATGTCCGTTCTTGAGGTTCAACGTATACCTATGCCAAATTTCATCAAAATCGGTTGAGGGGTTTAAGCGGGAAAGCGTAACAGACACGCAGACAGACAGACAGACAGACAGAGTTACTTTCACATTTATAATATTAGTAGGGATTAGTAGGGATTTAGACTAGGAGACTATCCTCGTCTGTCTTTTGAAAGAAAATACTTAGAGCACAAATGTATTGTCTGAATTAATATAAAATTCCTGACGTCACTTCCCTGGTTTCCTAATCGACTGCATTTTAGTCACCCACTTCACTTTGATTGAGGTGTTTGCCGATTTAAACTAGAGGACTATTAACACGTAAATATATAATGATATATAAATTATTTAAAAAAAGTTAACTTTAATTCCAATTTTAATGTTCTTTTCGTTTTCTATTTTTCTATTATCTAGATATCTAGAATCTTTAATTGCAGTGCCCTTACAGGGTCTTTAGTGATCTTATTATAAGTTACCACCTTGTAAACACTAAAGATGCAGTAAAAATATTGTGTATTGAGTATTAAATGAACCACAGTAACGCCTACAATAATTTTTACAGCAAATTTTGGTAAATGAATTTTGCTATGAGTATATATCAAGGGGGAAATAAGATTAACATTTTTGCGCAAATAAAACAATCCCCTCCAGTTTAATATTACAGCATCTTGATTCAGACATTAGAAAACTACGTAACTGAGCTGTTCAAATGTGTTAGTGATCATAAACCCAAGTTATATTCGAATAACCCAAAACATACTTCGCTCGACCGGGAACCGAACCAACAGGCCTAGCATACGCAATATATCAAATTTACCGCACGAGACGACAAATGTTTCGATAGATAGATAGATAGATAGATATACTTTATTGCACAAAATCTTTACAGAAATAGGTTTTACAGAAAAATTTCGATACTGTTGATCGGCTAATAGCACACCGCACTCGTATTTTCAGCCAATCAGCAGCTGACGCACTGACTCGATTTTGACGTTTGTTATGAGCGCGATAAAATTTAGTCGCGTTGCGTATGCTAGGCCTGCATGATATACAAATAATCACACGTAATTTACCAGTCCTTTATCACACAGGACGAGCTCTAACAGATCTTATTTCTATTCCCAGAAGGCACAGAATCATTTGCGCCAGTACTGAGAGCAGCGTCAGTACCAGTTCTGGATTTGGCGACGTGCAGAAAGAACCAGGTTTTGGGTGGAAGGCAGCAGGCGATTCTGGACTCTATGATCTGCGCTGGTGAGTAGTAATAGATTTATACAATTTTGGATCGAAAAAGGAACAAAAAAAAACGTGCTCGAAACCACGATCTTCACAAATATGTTATCGGCGCCTTAGTAGTTCGCTAGTGGAGTGTGAGAAAGAAGGGAGAGAAGGCTACATCAGACTTTTTTGTTATTTTCAGGGGTCCTCTCTGGGGGTGTGGACGCATGCCGGGGGGATTCAGGGGGTCCTTTAGCTTGCATGTCGGCTGACAGATGGCAGCTGCATGGGGTAGTGTCCTGGGGAGCGGGGTGCGCGAGACGAGCGCGGCCTGGTGTTTACACGAGGGTAGCTTCGTATGTTGACTGGATAAGAGACACGGCTAAGGCTTTGGGACATAAGATTAGTGCGTAAATGGGAATGAAACTCAAACGTCACTGTGACATGTCACTGGTATTTATCACTGTGATTATTCACAGTGGTTTCAGTAGAATCAAAAGTAGTAGACTATGTACCGCCATCGCTATAACTTTTTGCGGCTAAAGGGTAGAAATTATCACTTGAGTGTTATGAAACGAGAGAGAGAGAGGGAGGGGGTACAGTAAAACGTTACGGTGCTTTCAATTGGGGGCGGAGGGGGGATCAAAAATCTTCAGAAATTGCATTACGTAATACTTGTACGCTCCCTAACAACTAATATCAAAGTGTTTTCCTTGACAAGATTTTGATATACGATCAAGCTTGAATAAAACTTAAAAGTGACTGTGACAAGTCACAACAGTGACTTGTCACAGTCACTTTTAAGTTTAACACTGTGAAATTGACTCTTACAAAGACATGGGTTCTGGTAAAAAGATTAATGCGCGCATAGAAATGTAACTCTAAATTAACTTTGACATGAAACTGATACTGGGATATCTAAGGCGTAAAGCGACTTAAGGTTAATCCCTACTAATATTATAAATGCGAAAGTAACTCTGTCGGTCTGTCTGTCTGTTACGCTTTCCCGCTTAAACCTCTCAACCGATTTTGATGAAATTTGGCATAGGTATACGTTGAACCTCAAGAACGGACATAGGCTACTTTTTGTAAGAAAGTAAGGGGGGGGGGGTAATGCCACCTTTGAAAGTTTATATGGGAAAATGATTATTTTTTAAGTTAGTTAGTTACAAAATATAGACTACTATTTCTTTCGAATATTAGGGGAGATAGGGGTAAAACCGTCAATGAAGGGATGTAGTCCACGCGAACGAAGTCGCGGGCACAGCTAGTACATAAATAAAAATGTACCTTAAAAGGACTTGGCATGTCTCAGTTATTTATAACTGTGAAGTAACTATTACTTGTCTCTATAAATCATTAGGGAAAGTCATTTTCTTACAATTATAGTGGTATGTCATTTGGTTTACGCTTATATTTTGAAAAGGAAACATTAATTTTATGTACTTATTTTTAAATGTTTACAAACAATAAACTACCGGATTAATATAAAAATAATTTCAAAAATAAAATTGTTCAATGACATTCCTTTTACTGGTTTTTGCTGGAAAAAGCTAGTTTAAAAAAATTGACGCCTAATGGAAGCTATTCGCGATAGTTGTAATTTAATTAATGGATTTAGTTTGTAAATTAGTTTTATTAAAAACTTGTATTTTAATGCCAAAGAACTATAATTAGGTTAAAACACAATTTAGCACAATTCAACGTTACCAATCATTTTGTTAATTTACTACTGAAACGATCGGCAAAAAATGTGAACTGCTATCCTTAAATTAAATGTGATTTGCAATGAACATCACAAAATAACTAAGTGTTTTTTCCCTTGAAATTTGTTCAATTTTCAGCGAAGCTCAACCTTATGGTTATTTTGGATAAAAAGAAAAATTAACTATACATGTATGTATGTACCACTTTTTCGGCCGATCGCAACGTAATTTTATATTTGTAGCACTTTTATGTCAACACAAATAATGTTTTATTTAAAGAGAATACCTATATTATAAGGAGGTAAAGTAACTTAATTTATTAATGGGAATACATAAGAATATACGTATTATTAGACACATAAGCTCGACATGTCAAATGTATAACTGTACCTACTTAGTTCAAATTAAAGAGTATTACTATAATTATACTACTTGCGTTTTTTTTTAAAACCTCTCCATTTTATCTCTTTAATAATTTTCTTATTCGCATTCAGAATTCCACACGAATTTCTATGTTTATTGTACTTTTCCTGTATTGCTCTAAAAAAACCTTGTATCTTGACAAATTATACCTACATATTATTTTTAAGTTAGATATAATGGCGAATTCCTAAAGGCTAAAATAATAACCGATATGAATTAAGATAGAACCATGATAAGTAAGATAATCACTTCATTTCGTTCAAATTCAATCGTAATACCACCTTTAAAAGTTTATATGGAAAAATGATTATTTTTGAAGTTAGAGATATGAAATTTGGCACAAATATAGCTCGAAACTTGGATTAAATTATAGACTACTTTTTGTTTCAAATATTAGGGGAGAAAGGGGTAAAACCGACCATGAAAGGATGTAGTCCACGCGAACGAAGTCGCGGGCACAGCTAGTAAAAATATAAAAATCAATTTTAAAAGTGTTAAAATGAATCGTATTTCGTCAAATGAAAATACAAAGTCACTGTTATTTTATTGTTTAGATACTCCTACGTTTTAAAAGTGATAATACAATTATCTATCTAATAATTGTTTATTATTTACAATGATTTATTGACTGGTAGACGGATCTAAGTCACTGTAGGTAAATTAAAAAAAAATCTGCGTTTTGATAACATTTGACCTGTTTTGCTACAAATTTATCAAGTTAAGAGAGGTAGGGCATAGCGATTTATCGCTCGAACTGAGCTGCCCGACTGGTGAAATACCTCCACCTTACAGAAGGCCGCAGCCAAATAACAATCACTCCGGGGTTGTTGTGTTCCTGCGTGTGAGTAACGTTTCCAGAGCTCCTGGGTGCTACATTAGTAGCAGGGGTCAATCCTTCAAGGTGAAGGCGACAAGTCCAGTAACAGATTTATTATGCTGTACTTGTCGCCCTTAAGCTAGGACCTCATTACCACTTAACATCAGGTTGGATGAGATCATTCTCGAAGTGTAATATAAATAAAACGAAATGTAACAATTTTTATGCCAAACTTTGCGTTTATCAGATGACATCAAACCCCAAACTATATGACTTGGTCCAAAGTGAGCTACACATAGCAATAAGTTAGATACTGATAATGTAAATGATCTGCTGAGTTTCTTACCGGTGTCTTCTCGGTAGATATAGGTTCCAAACATGCAGTAGAATCACTTTGCATTGTATTCTTTAGGAATCACTATAGATTCCAGGCTACAATGGGGTCCTCATATATGTGCTCTGGCAGGAAGACTTAGTTCTGCCGCATATGCAGTTAGAAAAATTAGGCATCTTACTGATGTTGAAACGGCGAGACTAGTTTATTTCAGCTATTTTCATAGTTTAATGTCATACGGTCTATTGCTGTGGGGCTCAGCTTCTGACATACAAACTATATTTGTATTACAGAAGAGAGCTATTCGATCTATATACGGCCTTAGATCGCGTGATTCACTTAAAGAATTATTTAAAGAAATTAATATTTTAACTGTGGCCTCCCAATTCATCTTTGATTGCATCATGTATGTACGTAAAAATCTTCATTTGTTCTATAAGAAATCCGACACACATAATTTTAACACAAGAAATAAACATAAGCTCGCTTTTTCAAACCATAGGCTTCGTAAAACCAGTAGAACATTCGTGGGATTAAGTATAAAAATATTCAACAAGTTACCGCAATGTATTGTTGACTTACCTATGCATAGATTTAAGATCCATATTAAATCATGTTTAATGCGAAAAGGATACTATAAACTTGATGAATATTTAAACGATAAACATATATGGACATGATTGTCTGTTCGCTCGCACACCATAGTTTTAAGTTCTCTAGCTCTAAACATTGTAAAGATTAGGATAACTACTGAGTTTCTTGCCGGATTCTTCTCGGTAGGATTAGGTTCCGAACCGGCTATAGCTTCAATTTTGGTTTGTATTCATTCTGACGATGCATAAGTGTTACTTGTAACCTACATGAATAAATGAATTGACATTGACATTGACATTCAATGACGATTCAAAAGTGTTATATGTAACCTACTTGAATAAAGAAATATTTGAGTTTGAGTTTGACGCTAGGTGAACATAGGTGGGGTCGAACGTTTGAAAGCATAAAAAATATGAAAAAAAAATTTGAGGTACTACGTTTGCCGAGACAACTAATTTCTAATATTTTATTTATAAACTAGATAACGACTTCGCTTGCGTGGAATAGAACTTTGAATTAATGTTTCTAAAATAAGACTAGCAAGGCCGACCAGCGCCTTGCAGCGTCACGTGATCGTGAACCCGACAAGCCTATTTTAATTGCGAAGTTATTTTAAAAGCAGCCTATCAAACTCTTTATTACATCACCTACCTGCCAAAAAAACCTGCCATTCCAGAGATTAGCTGAAACAGACAAACAGATTAAAATTGGCGCTGGCGTCCCGTTTGCTTACACACAATAAATAAATAAATGCGCCAGACAACCACACCAATCACCTGGTCTCAAATTAAGGTTCCCCTTGTACTAGGAGCACCAGACGACGGATACTGGGGGCGTCATCCCAGCACACACAGACAAGTCAATTTTGAAAAGTTTTTTTTAGGGTTCCGTAGTCAACTAGAAACCCGTATAGTTACGCCATGTCTGTCTGTCCGTCCGAGGATAATCTCAGAAACCGTTTGCACTAGAAAGCTGAAATTTGGTACAAATATGTAGGTATATTAATCACGTCAACAAAATGCAAAAATAAAAAATAAAAAAAAAAATGTTTTTTTAGGGCATTTGATATTTTGGGAAATAATCGCTCTAAATGGAAAAAATCTAGAATATAGAACTGCATAAAGGCTATCTAAAAAAAAAAAAAATCTGCGTTTTTTGTATTCTAAATGTATCTGCTTTCAAATAAAAAAAGAATATAGCCCATTTTTGTAAATTTAAGTGGGGATACTTAAGTATTGTGGTGTACTGAAAACTACGGAACCCTACACTGAGCGTGGCCCGACACCCTTTTGGCCGGTTTTCCAAATTGGCCCGACCGGCAATCGGACCCGGGACCTTTCGCGCTTTGGCCGTTTACCTTAGGCACTGCGCCACCGAGGTCGTCTTAACTTCTTAACAATGGCCACTTGGTGGCACTAGTGTTGCTATTTCCGACGAAACATAGGAGTGAGAGCCATCTGCCATCATTGATAGTCAGGTACGGAAAAAAAAGTCTGAATATAATATTTCTGTTTGAAATGTTAATTAGCCGTTACTTTAGTTTTACAACATGTATTTATTTTTTTATTTTTTTTATTGTAGCGCAGTATATTGGCCCCTCCCAGCCTGATGGTAAGCAAGAGAGGAACCCACATCGCGATGACAACGGATTTGATATCAAAATATCCTATCCGTTAGCATCGCCATACTGGCCCGCAAGATGCCTATTGTGAGTCTGTGAAAAATCTTGGTCTTTATATGGACTCGAACCTAAGTTGGTCTGTTCATGTTACTGAGATTAGCCGCAAGGTAGTTGCTTGTCTGAGGAGTCTTTATCGTTTCAAACTTATTCTTCCTTTCTCCACAAAACTCATGCTTGTGTATACTCTAATTTTACCCATTATTGACTACGCTGACGCATGTTATCCAGATATCTCAGAAATCCTGGTTACAAAACTTGATCGTCTTCTTAACAACTGTATCAGATTCATATTTGGGCTTCGTAAGTACGATCACATTTCTAGTTTTCGCAGTCAACTTAAATGGCTCCCGATACGTGAATGGAGAAACACTAGAATTCTTGGCCTGTCATTCAATATTCTCAATAATCCATTGTCCCCGTCCTATCTTAAGAAACAATTTCAATACCACTGTCTTTCTCACGACCGTTCTCTTCGCTCCTCAGACAATCTCAGCTTAAGCATTCCTCGACATCATACTAAGTTCTTCTCCAAGTCTTTCACTGTGCAAGCCATCCGGCTTTGGAACGCTCTGCCCACCGAAACTCTACAATCCCTCAAAGGGAATTTTTAAATTAAAAGTTCGTGAATTCTTTTATTCCTCCCCCTCTAATTTAATATAAAATTTCGTTTGCTCAATTGATTTGCTTTATTTATTTACTTGTTTGCATATATTTATATATATTATTTTGTTTTATATGTATATATATATTATATTGTTTAATTATTATATTTATTTATCATGAACCTATTTATGAATATTCTATTCTCGTGTGTAATTTTCTGGTATTTATGATTATTAATTTTGTTGTTATCCATACTCACATTTTTACTGTTACCGCACCCATAAACGTACTATCTGCATGACCCAACGGTTGACTGGTAGATAATGCTCCTAGCATTAAATCCGCCTTTTGTACTTTTATTGTGCAGTAAAGTTTTTAAATTAAATTAAATTAAATGTTTCTTTACGCTCCTTATTATGTTATCTTTACGTACCATAGGTGTTTCAATATTACGAACAGAAACTCCATTTTTATTTATTTATGTATATTGATGTTCATCACACGAATTTTTGTACTCTGCGGGCATCAATCCCAAATCAAGGCCTTTAGGTCCACAGCCAAGTTCGCTTAACATTGCTCCAACGAGCCTTATCGAAATAGGTTTAAGAGAGGTAGGGCATAGCGATTTATCGCTCGAACTGGAGCAGCCCGACTGGTGAAATACCTCCACCATACAGAAGACCGCAGCGAAATAACAATCACTTGTTGTTGTGTTCCTGCGTGTGAGTAAGGTTACCAGAGCTCCTGGGGGGTGCTACATTAGTAGTAGGGTTTAAGCCTTCAAGGTAAGGGCGACAAGTCCAGTAACAGCTTTATTATGCTCTACTTGTCGCCCTTAAGCCCTAGCTTAATGTTAAGTGGAAATGAGGTTAGGACCTCATCATCAGGTGGGATGAGGTCAATCTTGAAGTGTAATATAAAAAAAAAGCTTTAAAAAAGGAGAAATTGACTGACTGACTGACATATCAACGCAAAACCTAAACGGCTAAGCGTAGGCATTTGAAATTTGGAAGGGACGTAGCTTAGGTACCGTAGAGGTGCACTAAGAAAGGAATTCTCGAAATTCCCACGGGAAGGGAAATTAGTGGTAAAATAATTTTGTATAAAAAATCTAAACCGCTTAAGTTAGACGCTTGAAATTTGGCATGCAGGTACCTTAAACTTAAAGCTTAGTTGCAACAGGATATTGCAAAATTCCCACGGGAACGGGCGTTAGCGGGAAAAAGAGGAAAACCACTGTAGTCCACGCGAATGAAGTCGCGGGCACAGCTAGTCAAATATAAGACGCCATTTTGCAATTTTTTCAAAGTTTCTACATAATGGATGGCATCATACTGAGGTATCTATGTAGTAACTTGGTCGTTACTTAAAGAGCTAAGCACAGTTGTCTTACATCAGACAACAAGTTAACTTGCTTTCTTAAGCGCGGAAACTGGTTACTAGTTTTCTATTATCATGGTTTTGACATAATTTTTGAAATGATTTGCATGTGTGGGAACAAGGAACTTAGTCGGACTTAATGTCGAAGTATAATTTCCTACTTAAATTACTTGCAGCCCGCCTCCGTTTTGCCCACAAACTGCCCCTTTTTTCCATATTTTCAATTAATTTATTTAATAGGTAGGGTATAGCGATTTATCGCTCGAACTGGAGCCGCCCGACTGGTGAAATACCTCCACCTTACAGAAGACCGCAGCCAATAAACAATCACTTCGGTGTTGTTGTGTGAGTAAGGTTTCCAGAGCTCCTGGGGGTGCTACATTAGTAGCAGGGATCGAGCCTTCAAGGTTATGGCGACAAGTCCAGTAACAGATTTATTATGCTGTACTTGTCGCCCTTAAGCTAGGACCTCATTACCACTTAATATCAGGTGGGATGAGGTAAATCTTGAAGTGCAATGTAAAAAAAGCCTTCCTCGGATGAACTATCCAAAACAAACATATTATTTAAATCGAACCAGTAATTCCTGTAATTAGCGCGTTCAAGCAGACACACTCTTCGGCTTTATAACATAAAAAATAAAAAATATATAAAAGGAGAAACTGACTGATTCACTGACATATCAACGCGCAGCCTAAACGGCTAAACGTAAGCACTTGAACAGACGTAGCCTAGGTACCGTAGAGGTGCACTAAGAAAGGAATTCCCACGGGAAGGGGAATTAGCGGATTTTTCATACAAAATCCTTTTGTATGAAAAATCAAAAGACGGTTGAAATTTGGCATGCAAGTATAACTAAAACTTAAGGTAAACTTAAAGCTTAATTGCAACATGATATTGCTAAATTCTTACGCGAATGCGAGTTAAAGGGATAAACTGGAAAAACCCTGTAGTCCACGCGATCGAAGTCGCGGGCACGGCTAGTATTAGTATATATTTTAAACTTCATGTCAAAAAGGTCTGTAGCACCGCAAAAAATTTAAGCGAACGTAGTCGCGGGTAAAGCTAGACTCTTGTCTTTAAATGCGTCTAATGTCCCATTAATGATTATCGCTATTGAATAACATGTTTCTTGTTGGGACCAACGTGACTTAAACTGATGTCATAGATAATACTGACATTAGTGTCTGACCTATTTACCTAAGTTTCATCTCCGTTTGTTTAATAATAGCTTTATTAATGATCCACTTTACCATGACGTGGTGATTGGGTGACTCGGTATAAAATAATGATTTGAATTGTTCCGTCACTAAATTCATGTGTTTCCTCCTTCCTTTGACATGGATTCCTTCAAAAGGAGCGTGAAGAAACATCTTGCGGGCCAGTATGGCGATGCTAACGGATAGGATATTACAATATCAAATCCGTTGTCATCGCGATGTGGGTTCCTCTCTTGCTTACCATCAGGCTGGGAGGAGCTAATATACTGCGCTACTATAAAAAAAATATGTACATTGTATATACATATACTAGTGTAATATACTTGTGGCAATCCTTTTGCTTAAAAGGTAACTTATACCACTACTTACAGTAAAATGTACCTTAGTTATCAATAAAAGTATTTTTGATACCAATTTTCGCCACAGATTACCATATCAAAATTTGGATATTTAAAACATAGGGATGAGAGCCATCTGCCCTACCCCATTTATTTATATGTATCACTAGCTGTGCCCGCGACTTCGTTCGCGTGGACTACATCCTTTCATGGTTGGCTTTACCCCTTTCTCCCCTAATATTCGAAACAAAAAGTAGTCTGTATTTTAATCCAAGTTTCGAGCTATATTTGTGCCAAATTTCATATCTCTAACTTCAAAAATAAAAATTTTTCCATATAAACTTTCAAAGGTGGCATTACCCCCATCCCCTCCTTATTTTCTAATAAAAATTAGCATATGTCCGTTCTTGAGATTCAACGTATACCCGAGTATACTAACGAGTATAGTAGTTCCTATTTATGTAACTAGATGGCGCTGTACGTCTTTACATCGCGGTGGTAACATTTTTCTTCGAAACTACTTAACCCAAATGGTACTTAGAATAAATTGAGTTCGACAGTAGTGGTGGTTTTATTTGGAGATAGAATACGCAGCAACACCTATATCAAATTTCATCTAAATCGGTTGAGAGGTTTAAGCAGGAAAGCGTAACAGACACACAGACAGACAGAGTTACTTTCGCATTTATAATATTAGTAGGGATTATTAATCGTCAGCTGGGACATAATATAAACTATTTACAAACGGCGGAAAATTTCAACACCTCAATGTAGGTAATAGGTAGCCGAAAATCGAGTGAAGTGGCAAACATTTGGAGAGGCCTATGTCTAGCAGTGGACTGCAACAGGCTGCTGCTGATGATGATGATGATGAATGTAATAAGGGATAGAGATATCTGTGATTTCAAAACAATAAACGTCTGAATATAAAATTTGTAGGCGTTTAGGTAATTTTTCAGGCTAGCGTCTTTCATTTATGCCCTGTTCCAATATTTTACAATTCGTTATCCGTCAAAAATGACCATCTGTTTTTCTCCTAGTCGTTAATTCTCATTTGAAATTTACTTTCCATAACAGCCGTCATCATTCGCCCGTCAGTCGTTTTCTAGCATACGCCTCGTATAATTTATTACGGACCGTAACTAGAACGTGTCGTTTTTTTTTTTATATTGCACTTCAAGATTGACCTCATCCCACCTGATGATAAGTGGTAATGAGGTCCTAGCTTAAGGGCGACAAGTACAGCATAATAAATCTGTTACTGCACTTGTCGTTCTTACCTTGAAGGCTCGACCCCTGCTACTAATGTAGCACCCCCCAAGAACTCTGGAAACCTTCCTCACACGCAGGAACACAGCAACACCGAAGTGGTTGTTATTTGTCTGCGGTCTTCTGTAAGGTATTTCACCAGTTCGAGCGATAAATCGCTATGACTTACCTCGCTTTATATATTTTTCTTATATCGTACGGAACCTATACATTCATATTTCACATTTTATCACCATTTTCATGTCACGTGTAGCATCATACGCGCTCTACAAACACATGTTAGGCAGATAAACGATAGTTAATGTCAGAGGTTAGGTGAGTCGCACCGAATCTTGTTAAACGTGGTTTAGTTGACTGTTAGTCAGTATTTTTTGTTCTTTTTTTATGTCACGTTTTTAATTACAATCTATTTAAACATATTTTACTGTTTCTTTACAATATTTAAAGTTCGTTAGTGTTGCGTAAAAAACTAAATTGTCATCAAGTTAGACTGGGATCGAACCCTGGACCTCAGATATGGCGCGACGCCAACGTGCCCGACGTTGGCGTCGCGTAGGAGCTCTGGAAATCTTACTCACACGCAGGAACACTACAACACCGAAGTGATTGTTATTTGGCTGCGGTCTTCTGTAAGGTGGAGGTATTTCACCAGTCGGGCTGCTCCAGTTCGAGCGATAAATCGCTATGCCCTACCTCCCTTATAACACAGATATTTATTTTCTTGAGTACAAATACGAGTTACACCGTAGAACACCGTTACACTCTCCGACATCTCTTTCACGTCCCGACTACACGTCAATCTTGTTCGGGCCACAAGACCAGCCTGCTATTCCTGATTAATGCCGGCCGCTATACTTTTCGCTCGGTAAATTCAATAATCGGATAACCGGAGATCAATTATTTAAAATTTTTAGATAGATAGATAGATAGATAGATAGATATACTTTATTGCACAAAATCTTTACAGAAATTGGTTTTACAGAATGATTATAGTACAATTTAGGCGGTCTTATCGCTAGAAAGCGATCTCTTCCTGACAACCTTAAGGTAGAGGAAATAGTAGATAGATGGCGAGAAATGGGTACGGCCGTGCAAAATAAATACAAATTAATTGTGAACCTTACAGTATAAACAATCTGATTGTAGGTATTTATCAGCGAAGTAAATGTTTTTTGTTTATCAAAAACATTATTTTTTCTCATTTTTTCTATGCTTTGCAAATTATATGCCCAGTGGTTAGCTATGGGCTCCATTGGGAAACGCAGCTTCGAATACCGATTTAAAAATTAAACAAGGAAATAAAAAATTATATAAATATCACCACACTAACATTATTTATAAATCTATATGTCTACACTAATGAAATTGAAAAGTTTGTTTGTTGCTTTTTTATGCACCAAAATAATATTTTTTTGCAATTTTTTTCTGTCTGTCTCTCTGTCTGTGGTTTTATTCTGGATAATCTCTCTCGGGTAGCTCATGCATACCTTAGGTACAAGTTGGGCTACTTTTATTGTGGCTAAATTAAATTCAGAATTCTATAGACCACGCGAACAATGTCGCGGGCGCAGCTAGTATACAAATAGGGTCGAACATTAAAGATACGCCCTCAGCATTTGCTACAGCAGCCGAAACGAGGCAGCAGCGAAAAAAGAAATGAATTTGAAATAAAAAATCCACACGACTCCGCGGGCAAAAGCTAGCTGTAACTTATAACCGCGTCAAGCTTCCTATTATCTTAATTTCTTTTTAAGCTCAAAACCTACTTAAACGATAAAAAAACGGTTTTAGTACAAGAAGAGGGAGGGAATGAGGTTGAAAAAATGTTTTGATAATAATAGGTAGTTAATAACAAAGAATACTTTTTGATAGCAGAAGGCACACTATCTGTTTAAGTCTCTCAATACACTGTGTTAATAAGGGTGTTTGCGCATGAAAATAGATGGCGATACGTAGGCGTGGGGTCCACCTGTTAATTGATTGGTGATTTAAATGTCATGGTGACATTCTGTCAATGTCATGTAAACCATAGCCAATCACGTAGCAGTTGGACCCCACGCCTACGTATCGCCATATGGCGGATTTTTCGAACGCGAATACCCTCATTTTGTATATGTCGCAGTCATCTGGTTGAAACAGCTATTTGATTGAATCACTAGCGTGTTTATTAAATGACGACGTTTAATTGAATGACTAGGCCGAACGTTGAATAAATAAGACTCACTGAACGTCCAACAAGTTAGCGGATTGTAACATAGCCCTTTGAACATAGCAGACGTAATCAGTCAGGTGATTGTAATTTAGTTCATTTTTTTTCCACTGCGGCGTTAGTGCTCATCAAAACAAAGATGGCGTCAAACAGCTGGTACAGATATAATCGAATAGCACTGTGTTGATAATTTTTAGAGTGAAATTGAGATATAAAGTGACTTATTCGAAAAAAAATATTTTTTTAGCCTAATTGTCTTAAGACTTAAAATTGTTAAAACATATTAAAAAATCTTATTAAGGTGTGTTATGTCATGTCTGTCAGCTATATCCCATTCAACGACTATGCTAAATGACGTTCAGTCAAGAAGTTGAACGTTATATTAAACAATTTGACGAGTTGTCCTTTAGTCATTCAATTAAACGTCGTCATTCAATGAACGCGCTAGTGATCCAATCAAATAGCTGATTAAACCAGATGACTGCGACATATATACTATTGTCTCGGGTCTGGGTGTTGTGGTACCGTCGTTGTTTCTGATTTCTGTAACGCAAGTGCTTAAGCTACTTACCACAGAATCAGAGCAATATACGTGATTTTATCTGATGATTATACCTATCTATATGTTCGGGCTGCTCCAGTTCGAGCGATAAATCGCTAGGCCCCACCTCTCTCTTCTCTCGTTTCGCCTTAGAGGCAATAAATGAGCAGACTTCAAAAAAATATATCTTATGTCCTTCTCCTGGTTCAAAACTACCTACCCACCAATTTTCAGTAAAATCTGTTGGCTGAACTGTTCTTGAGTTATAAATAGTGTAACTAACACGACTTTCTTCTTATACATATATATGTATGAAACTTTTTTATTATAAGTAGTACTTATCTGTTTATTGAATGAAACATTTTTTTTATTTTCATGTTTTTGCCGCTTTAACGACAAATATTAAAAAATCTAATGTTAAGAAGGACTTTCATTAAAGAATGCAATTTTTGGCTCGATACTAATATTGGCTACCGGTAAGCACTCGAAATATTCACAAAATACTTAATTCTATCTTTTCTTTATTAATAATTTAAGAGAGGTAGGGCATAGCGATTTATCGCTCGAACTGGAGCAGTCCGACTGGTGAAATACCTCCACCTTACAGAAGACCGCAGGCAAATAACAATCACTTCTGTGTTGTTGTGTTCCTGCGTGTGAGTAAGGTTTCCAGAGCTCCTGGGTGGTGCTACATCAGTAGCAGGGGTCAAGCCTTCAAGGTAAGGGCGACAAGTCCAGTAACAGATTTATTATGCTGTACTTTTCGCTTACCACTTAACATCAGGTGGGATGAGGTCAATCTTGAAGTGCAATATAAAAAAAAAATCATGAAATTAAAACATAAAAATATTTAGAGAGATCATAAGTATTATTTTTCTTAGCATCAGGTAAACGCTTGAAATATACAAAAAAATAGCTTTATAGATATGAAATGTGTGCCTTGTTATTTAACTAGTCAATGGTACGGGACCCTTCGTGCGCTAATCCGACTCGCGCTTGGCCGATTTTTAAAACAATGCACTGACTTTGTAGCGCCCTGCGTGGGTATTAAAACTAATATTTATAAGTATAAATATTGGACAACATTACACACATTGCTCTGATTCTGTACTAAGTTGCTTAAGCACTTGTGTTACAGAAATCAAGAACAACGACGGTACCACAACACCCAGACCCGAGACAATATAAAAAAGTTCGTTTCCCATATTGACCCGACCGGAGATCGAACCTGGAACCTCAGAGATGGCGACCTAATAGCACTTTAGATTCGAACAATAAAATACCCCTCTGTGAGAATACTTAGTCTCCATTTTACATACATGTATTTACAAGTATTAATTAGAATATCATCATTATCACGAAACGGGGCGCGTTGATAATTGAATCGAGTCCATCGGCACGTTCGGTCTCATTCGCGCCTGCGCAGAAAGGCTCGCGAAATAGTTCGATTTATTTCAAAAAGAACTTTCGAGTGGCCGGTGTGTCTTAAAAAAGAACTTTTCGGTGGTCAGTGAACAAAATATCAAACTCTTGAGTGTGATTGTACTTTTTAAGTTATTTCAGTTGGTAAAGTGTTAATTTTTTGAATCTGCATAGATCTTTTTAGTGTTTTTAAAGAATGCGTTCAAAACCAAAACAGAAACTTAGCGAGCTGGATTATTTAGAGAGGTGGGTGACAGCTATTGTACAAACCTTGTTATCAGTTAAAACATACTTAAGAGTCTTATTACGTTTATTTTAAGAAACAGAATTAAAGATAAAAAGTTCAATGCACTTACCAGCCTATTTTGTCTACCTATGTGTGTGTAACTTTAATCTAATTTAACTGACTTAAAAATGGAAGAGCTTTTAAGTTCCATACATCGCCCGAAATTTGCAGAAAAGTATGCATTTTATTCGAGTTAGTGGCATTTTCGAATTCCTTTTTCTTAGATTAACACGCAAATAAGCTAATTCAGCAACCTAATAAATATTATTAGGGGTGTGCAGTTCTAATGAACTGTGGTCACTGCGACCTATCAGATCTATTGTGACTCACCACCAATTTAAAGTAACTGCTTCAGCCGGGTCGATTCTGGAAAGTCCGTCTTCCTGAATTTTAGAGTTTTTATTTGCTCCTGTTAAGCTTTATGTCATCCCAGGTAGATATTTTTTTATATGGATCAAAGGCCTGCTAAACTGTTACAGTTCATCGGTTCATTTGCGCGAGTAGCCAGTCCCAAGTAGTTTTAATCAAGCTAAAGAAAAAACGCTACCCGTGTCTCGTTATAGTTTTCAATTTCTGTTTTATCTTAATATATAAAATTCAAATTAAAATTCAATATTTGTTTATTCAAGTAGGTTACATATAATAACACTTTCGAATCGTCATTGCATATAATGCAAAGTGATTCTAATTCCGGTTCGGAACCTATATCTACCGAGAAGACACCGGTAAGAAACTCAGCAGATTAGTTACAGCAGTATCTAACTTATAGCTATGTGTAGAACACTTTGGACCAAGTCATATAGTTTTATTCTGATGAGTGAAAAAAGCATTAAGTATTATTTTATTTTAAGAGGTAAACTGGAGCAGACCTGGGCGTCTACTCTAGAAAACGAAACGAACAAACGAAAGGTTTCGTTTTTGAAGATTGATCAAAAGTTAGGGAATTAAACCGTGATTTTTGATTTGTATAAATAATATTTTGTTTTTTGATAACGCTTTATTCGCATTCAAAGTGTGTTAGTTGCGATAATGAGCAATAAAAAATACTAAACGTCATCGGATCCGACATATTTCGTTTTCAAGAGTAGACGCCCAGTCCCCAAAGGTGGCAAAATGAATATATATATTTATATTATATTGTTTAATTATTATATTTATTTATCATGAACTTATGTATGAATATTCTATTCTCGTGTGTAATTTTCTGCTATTTATGATTATTAATTTTGTTGTTATCCATACTCACATTGTTAACACGCTTTTATTACTGTTACCGCACCCATAAACGTACTATTTGCATGACCCAACGGTTGACTGGTAGAGAATGCTCCTAGCATTAAGTCCACCTTTTGTACTTTTTTTGTGCAATAAAGTTTTTAAATAAATAAATAATAAAATGAATCCCTATTTCCCTTGGTGACGCCATCACGCGTGAACGGCTGGACCAATATCACTATTTTTTGTTGTCAGGAGAAGGTTCCTATGAAAGCAAAAATCAGAAAAACTAAGGATATCTACTATTTTCGTCGTGGGTGAAAATCAATTCGAATTAAATAGTTGTCGTTAAGAAAGGGAAATGTCTGTCAGACCATCTACTGTGTTATAACTATTATTTGAACAAATATTTTAAAAAATCAAAAAAGAAAGAAAGAAATAAAATTATTGACCAAACCAAAAAAAAATACATAACCTAATTAATTAACATGCATAATTTATGGTCAATTGGGTTTCACCTCAGCAAATGCTGAAATGGCATTATTTCTAACCGCTACAGCGCTGGTATTCTGGTGGAACCCAGTTGCTTGGAAAAATAACGGAAGCCTATAATAAATAGAATAGATTTTTATGAAGAAAAAAGATCTCCCCTTAAGATATCGATACGATATCGTGCGAGAATCGTGGGTTCGATTACCGCACCGCAAGGGGAGATAAAAATGTTCTGTTTCATTAAAATACTTAAAGTTCGCTTGTGTGGTAAAGCACTATCAAATTAAAAAATCTATTATTTTCCTGTTGAAAAAAAATTGTATCTGTTTTTAATATATAATATATGTTTTGTCTTTAAAAATTGAGTTTCAATTTCATCGCTAATAGTCTTAAATATAAGCCCATAAACAAATCGACTATGCTTTTTCTTTCCGCTCCATAAAATCCTATTAAGTTTAGTATATTCTAGTATCCGTCGATATATAATAATAGGTACTTCATATATATACTCGTTTCCGCCAGATAACATAGAAAGCTGCGAACGTTGTAGTATCTATGTACGAAATTAATGAACCCGAACGGGTTGGGCGTGATAAAATAGTTACATACGCAAATAAGTGTTATATAAACTAAAAACATATAATATAAGTACTTGGCAACCTAACATACATTGACCTGCAAACCTGGGGGCTCACTTTCAAAAACGAAATATGTTTTATCTGATGGCGGATATCAATTATTATTAACCCTTTGATTGTGAAATAAGCGTTTTCAAAACTTAAAATATTATTTATGAAACACGTTTTAACTCCTCCGACCTCCGAGGCCGAGACGCGAGCGTGCTGGACTTTGGTTTCGCGCTATCTCTGAGGTCCCGGGTTCGATCCCCGGTTAGGTCAGTATGGGAAACGAACTTTTCTATATTGACTCGGGTCTGTGTGTTGTGGTACCGTCGTTGTATCTGATTTCTGTAACACAAGTGCGTTAGCTACTTACCACAGAATCAGAGCAATATATGTGATGTTGTCCAATATTTACTTATATATAAATTTGACCCCGGTATCTGTCTGTCTGTATTTGTCTAAAAGCACCGAAAACTACTTGAATATTTTCACAAGTACACTAAATCACTACATAGTGAAAACAAAGTCGCTTTTTCTGTCCCTATATCCATATGTACGTTTAAATCTTTAAAACTACGCAGCGGATTTTGATGCGATTTTTTAATAGATAGACTGATTCAAGAATAAGGTTTTTATCTGCAATAAAGAACTGAAAAGCCTATATTTCTAAGTATTTACATTACATCCGTGCGAAGCCGGGGCGGGTTGGTAGTTTATAAATAAACCAAACACAAATATTATGGCAATGGTATTTGCTTCTTGTCGCATATATTTGAAATAGCCAGAAATATCATTGAAATAATTAGACCAGTTTGAAGTAGATCCAAAGTGTCAGTTTTTACCATTTTGAAGCGAAATATCTCAGAAATTATACGTGATAGACGTATTTTGATATTGATTTGTTTAGTCGAGTGTTCTTAGCTATGTTTGATAAAAATCGATCCAATATGGCCGCGACAAAATTATGGATTGCGTGTTTTAATACAACTCTTTTTTTTTAACGAAGCGTCTTTTCTCGTCGCTGTAACTATTACTAATTTTTATCTATGTTTAAATAATATTTTATAACAATGCTTCCTAGTGTTTAGTGCTTGCCGTGGCAGTTTGTAACTAAGAACACACTATATTTTATTGTTAAATCATTGTGAATGCTAATGTGTTTTGTGTGTGACTTGTAAACTGTCCATAAATAAATAAATAAATAAACTCCCACAATATGGGTATCACATATGGGTTTGACTACAAAAATATATTTATTGACGAATTTTAAATCCTTGATGGCCGCCGCCAGAAAATGACAGATTTCCTGAATTGTTTTGTCACAACTCCTTCAATATAGGTATCAAACCCTTAAGGGCTTGAGTAGCAGAATGCTGCACACTGCAACAAATTTCAAATCTAATAAAATAATAATAATAATCAGTTTATTGCTCAGACACATAAAAAAACAAATACAAAATACAATTATTTAAAAAGTAAAAATTTGAGCAAAAGGCAATGGCTCAGCTTGTGCTGACGCAGGACAGAGATCCTGCGAAGCGCTGATTTTCAGCCATGCCTTCCTCTCGAGGTAGTAGGTGAGAGGCATGCGGGTATGAGGGCCACTAAAAGCTATTATTACCATAATAGAAATGATAATACAAAAGAAACAAAAAAGAAAAAAAAACAGATGCAACTGCCAAAAAGAAATAAACAAACAGTGTGTATGTGCGCGTGTGATTTTTTTTTATAGTAGCGCAGTATATTGGCTCCTCCCAGCCTGATGGTAAGCAAGAGAGGAACCCACATCGCGATGACAACGGATTTGATTTCAAAATATCCTATCCGTTAGCATCGCCATACTGGCCCGCAAGATGTTTCTTCACGCTCCTTTTGAAGGAATCCATGTCAAAGGAAGGAGGAAACACATGAGCCGGTTCCTCGGAACACTCCCCAAGATAAAGCCGATAAAGGACACTTAATGAACCAATGTCTCTACGCAGTTGAAGAGGTTCAAGGTTCCCAGTAATCTCTTCATCGTTAATTATGCGCACAGCCCGTCGCTGCAACCTATCAAGGGCATCCATGAGGTATTTGGCGGAACCGTCCCAGAGATACGATGTCATGATGATGTATGCCCGCCATTATTGGTTATTTTCATACTTTATTGTGTCGGGGGTTTTTCATAGCCAGATTCGGCTTCCTTTTGCCGTTTTTGCTAAACAGCTGTTAGTTTCGTGCACCATACTAATCTAGTTCTAAACATCGATTTTATTATTTTACTAAACGTCGTACTAGCGAACTAAACAGAAAAATTTTATCTCCCCTTGCGATGCGGGAATCGAACCCACGACCTTCACGTATCGCGCGTGCTGCTCTTACCAACTGAGCTAACCGCAAGTTGTCGTAGGCGATGAAATTTTTCTGCTGTATCAACCGATAGCCTCCGGTAAGTGCCCTCTGCCGAATATGTTTAGAACTACATACTTATCGGCCCATGGTACATTCGTTGCAGAAATGTCGTGGGTTCGATTCCGGCATCGCAAGGAGAGATAATTTTTTTTCTGTTTCTAATATTTAGTTCTAAACATATTCGGCAGAGGGCACTTACCGTACGCAACGGGTTGATACAGCAGAAAAATTTCATCACCTACGACAACTTGCGGTAAGCTCAGTTGAAAGAGCAGCACGCGCGATACGTGAAGGCCGTGGGTTTGATTCCGGCACCGCAAAGGGAGATGAAAAATTTACTGTTTCTTTATAATATTAAAAGTTCGCTCGTGCGGTGTAAAGAACTATAAAAATCATAAAAAGCGAAAATAGTTCATATCTATGAAGGTATTTCGTTTCGTGACTACTACTTTAAGAGAGGTAGGGCATAGCGATTTATCGCTCGAACTGGAGCAGCCCGACTGGTGAAATACCTCCACCTTACAGAAGACTACAGCCAAATAACAATCACTTCTGTGTTGTTATGTTCCTGCGTGTGAGTAAGGTTTCCAGAGCTCCTGGGGGGTGCTACATCAGTAGCAGGGGTCAAGCCTTCAAGGTAAGGGTGACAAGTCCAGTAACAGATTTATTATGCTGTACTTGTCACCCTTAAGCTAGGACCTCATTACCACTTAACATCAGGTGGGATGAGGTCAATCTTGAAGTGCAATATAAAAAAAAAACTACAAAATCTTGAAAGGAATATCATACGTTACTATGTAATAATTTTAATGAATCAATTAGTAACTCCATTATTTACTAACATTTTCTGCTAGTTTTGCGGAAAACCTGTAATTAAGACAGATTATTATTATTATTAAGTCTAATTCAAAGGTTAAAACGGTAATAAAGTGTGATTATTTTGTAATTAGACCGCATTGTGTGAGTTTAAATCATCGTATTATTGTTTGCATAATGTAAGTGGCATATTTATGTGAGCAAAGACTTACAATGTTTGTCCATCGTAGAATACGAATACTTAGCTATCCGCATCATTTTTGGCTTACGCAAGTATGACTATCATAATTTCAAATTTTCAGGCTCTGTTTAACTGCTTCTATGTTATAGTGTTCATGCGCATGAGTCAGGCTTCCAGAGCTCCTGGGACTTGACCCCTGCTACTACGCTAATTTCTTTAAAACAAACACAGCACTCGTCATTCTAATTAAAACACCGGCTCTAAGTAATTATTGACATGTTGAAATCAAATGAACAAAATTAATCTATTCGCAGCTTTCTCACTCGCACGTGCTTTCTATAGTGTTTTTGTTTCACGCGCGACACGTGCTGCTCGCCCCTTGGCGTTTCATACTTGTCTTGTCTAAAGCTGTTTTTTTCGCCACGCCACCGCGGTGCAATGCGGTGAATAGTAGGCATTGGATTAACGATTAACGGACTTCTGGATTATTAACGGAAGTTAATGAGTCCGTTAACAGTTTTTAAAGTAAACTTAAAAGTTAATCCGTTACTCGAAATGTTAACTTCGTTAATTAACGATTAACGGATTAACGAGTTAATACCCAGCTATGTGTAGCACCCACATTAGCAGCAGGGGTCAAGCCTTCAAGGCAAGGGCGTAAAGTTCAGTAACAGATTCATTATCCTGTACTTCTCCTGTGCTAGGACCTCATTACCACTTAACATCAGGTGGGATGTGGTCAATCTTGCAATGTAATATAAAAAATAATAATCTACTATATAAAAATAGGTCGGGTTTTCCTTCCTGACGCTAAACTCCAGAACGCGCGAACCGATTTCCACTGTTTTACATTCGTTGGAAAGATCTCGAGTGAGGTTTATAGCACAGAAAATTCAGGAAAAATTTCAACAAAATAGCGGAATAATCCTCTAAGGCGAAACGAAGTTCGCCGGGACCGCTAGTAATAGTATTATTTCAAAGCCATGTTCTATAACTATACCAGAACGTATATCCTGTAACCCTGACCTTCTAATAATCAGTGCCTAATTATCTTAATTGGGTTAGGGTATTTGATTGGGCAACATCTGAGATACCGGCCAACAAATAAAAATAATTGTTTAAATTTTGTTATCGCAAATCATGAAAACAGAGGCCAAGTTTAACGTAAATCGATATCATAAAAGTAGACAAAAGTGTTATATCGAATAAAATCACAACTTAGAAGATAATATAGGAGACTAGCTGTGCCCGCGAATTCGTTCGCGTGGACTACATCCTTTCATGGTCGGTTTTACCCCTTTCTCCCCTAATATTCAAAACAAAAAGTAGTCTATATTTTAATCCAAGTTTCGAGCTATATTTGTGCCAAATTTCATATCTCTAACTTCAAAAATAAACATTTTTCCATATAAACTTTCAAAGGTGGTATTACCCCCTTCCCCCCATTATTTTCTAATAAAAAGTAGCCTATGTCCGTTCTTGAGATTCAACGTATACCTATACCAAATTTCATCAAAATCCGTTCAGCCGTTTAGGCGTGAAATAGTAACAGACGGACAGACAGACATACAGACAGACAGAGTTACTTTCGCATTTATAATATTAGTATGGATATACAAATTTAGAGACAATACTCGTATTTTAAAGGCGAAAGTTTGTGAGCGTGTACATATGTTTGTGACTCTTTCACGCTAAAACTACTGAGTGCATTCGGCTGAAATTGTAGAAATATTGATGAGATACCAAATTAACATAATAAAGGATACTTTTTATCCCAAAAAACCGGAACGAAGTCTACCATCAGTCACCTAGTTTTTAATAAACAGCGACAATTCGTGTATATAATTTAAAAAATAAGATGAATACACAGTGGCGGATTAACACTTTTGCCGCCAGTAGGCTATTCAAATTTTGCCGCTCCTTCTGACTCTGCAGATACCTATATCCCCCCCCCCCCTCCCCCGACAACAAGAAAGAAAATATTTTAGAATGAAAAAACCAAACAATTATTCTACATATTTAATTAAAGAAATTTGGAACTGTATGGAGTTTGGACTTGTTTAAATTGTAATCCGAAACGAATACCTACATTCCTAAGATTTAGGTATTAATTTTTTTCTATTTCTGAAGGACAAATTAAGGGCAAAAACGTTTGCCGCCCCTCAAATCTGCCGCCCTAGGCTCCAGCCTACTCAGCCTTCTGGTAAACTGTGATTACACCTTATAGCACAGAAACATTTACAGAAATCGGTTTAACAGAAATATTCAAGTACAATTTAGACGGTCTTATTGCTAGAAAGGAATCTCTTCCAGACAACCTTTAGGTAGAGGAAATAGTAGATTTCGAGAAACGGGTACGACCGTGGAAAATGTTTGAGAAAATATTAACATCAATACCGAAACGTGATTAATACAAAAAGAAAATATATATTTTTTTCTAAATTCTTGGGGAAATACATAGAGCCTGTTTTAGAAGATAATTATAATTAACAGATTGTAGTGTATTGATCAATTATTACGTTAACGATCTCAAGACCTTTTGACATCAAACGTGATTGCGAAGAGGAAATCTCTGCTTGGATGAATTCTGCACGTTTCATGACCAAGCCAATATTTAAATAAAACCATATTGGACAGCATCACATACACTGCTCTGATTTTGTGATAGCTTAAGCACTTGTGTTACAGAAATCAGAAACAACGAAGGTACCACAACACTCAGACTCGAGACAATAAAGAAAAGTTCGTTTCCCATATTAAAATGAAAATAAAGAATAATAATAAAATAAATAAATATTGGAAAACATCACATACATTGCTCTGATTCTGTGGTAAGTAGCTAAAGCACTTGTGTTACAGAAATCAGAAACAACGACGGTACCACAACACCCAGAACCAAGACAATACAGAAAAGTTCCTTTCCCATATTGACCCGACCGGGGATCGAACCCGGGACCTCAGAGACGGCGCAACGCCAAAGTCCGATCCGTCCGCCTTTCCGCTACGGAGATCGTCAACAAAAATTTCGGACCAGTTTTAAATAAAATTATAAACGAGGGTAGTTGACAATATCACTGCATGACACATGTCAAAAATGTGTGCATTCGTTTAACTTTTATTTAATTGTGCTCGTTAATTAAGCATTTCTTTATTTTCATATACTTTCTGTTATTAAAACAAACCTGTTGAAAGTGATTTTTGTGCTACTGTTTATAAGTAAATACGTTATACGTGGAGAAAGTGTACGCATATTTTAATGAAAGGTTAGATTTCGTTTTTTATTAGCGAGGCGAGTTTTTATAGATTTAAAATGTTATTTCTAATTTTATCAATACATAAGCTGAACCGACAGACGTTGTCCTGTATTAATGATGACTATTTATTTATATATTATTTTTAATTTTATGCTTTTTTAAGAACCTTCTTCTGACAATAATAAACACAACACAATAAAAATCGGTCAAGCCGTTCACGTGTGATGGCGTGACCAATGGAAATAGGGATACATTGTTATGTATAGAAATGTTTTAAATATAAGACCTGGGGAAGTCTTTGTAAATGTTATTAAAGGTTCAATCTCATTTTTCATTAGTGGAATGAATGAGGATGAGTGGAGAAAAAAGGACCTCATTACCACTTAACATCAGGTGGGATGAGGTCAACCTTAAAGAATATAAAAAAATGTTTAGGCAGTAATTCACTCATTATATTTTTTTTTGTTACAGGTGTTCTAATAACAATGGCAGTGTGGAATTCAATAAGCAGACAATATTTTTGAACGTTAACATCAAGAAGAAATAATAAATTACCAAAACATAATTCACCAAGTACCTTTAATAAATAAACATATAAGTGCAAACTGATTTAACATAGACAAGTAATATTTCTTATCTTTTAAATACTTACTACATAAAAATACCTTTAGGCTCTTTAAAGGGTTAGGTTAGAATTCATATATTATCTCTTAAATAGAAAAGTGAAAATAAAGTTGAAATTAAGTTATTAAATAGTGTATTGTGTATGTAAGCAGTGTTGTGTAAGCCATATTGAACTTTTTGTGAAAGTTTCAAGTATAGTGAGGAAAAACAGCAAGGATGTATTCTTTCAACCGTAAGTACATACATATTTTATTTATTATAAGAAATACATCATTTTTTCAGATTTAATGGTAAACTGTCATTGCATAACTCTGTAACCTACACTAATATTATAAAGAGGAAAAATTAATAAACATACTTTCAAAAATATATAACTTAAAATTACAAGATTTTAGCGTTGCGCCATATTGGGAAACGAGCTTTTCGATGCTGTCTCGGGTCTGGGTGTTGAGGTACCGTCGTTTTTTCTCATTTCTGTGCCACTTACCACAGAATCAGAGCAATGTACATATCATGTGATGTTGTCAAATAATTATTTTTTTATTTAATAAAAAAATATTGATTTATATAGTAAATTTACCAACTATTAATTTCCAACAAAAAACGATGTTATCGGCGGACATACATAAAAAAATACTACATTTGAATTAAGATACGTCCTTGATTGAATCGGTTGAAAAAATTTAAAAATAGTTGGGTTCTCCTCGGACAGTGGACCCCTACTGATTGGGGACATTTTTCCGACTGGAAACCCTGTAGTTACACCACCATAGAAGCTATATTAAAAAGTAAGCTTTCCATATTAACAACATCGAACTCCTTCAAGAACTAAACGCATACTTCTAGTTCTTGAAAGATTACGCACGCGTATAAAATACATTCGTGCAAAACGCCTAACAAAAAATATTTTTATTGAAAGGGGCGATTCGCACGTTCAGGCGAATTTATTTCGAACCAATCGACTACAAGTAAGCATTGTCAATAAAACTTTCTTTTTACCAATTAGGAAAGCGGACTGGGTCAAAAATACCAGATTGTTTTTAGACCGTTAAATAGTTTTAAAAAAAATATATGACACGTAGTTTTTAATTTACCAAAAAAAAACTATACTTCATACTAATATTATAAAGAGGAAAGATTTGTACCTATTTTCGTATGTTTGTAATGAATAGGCTCAAAAAGTACTGGGCCGATTTAAAAAATTCTTTCACCAATAGAATGCTACATTCTTCCAATTTGACATAGGCTACAAAATTAGGGATCCTTGGTAAAATTGCGCGAGAAAATCCTCTAAGGTGGAACGAAGTTCGCCGGGACCGCTAGTCTATACATCTATACAAATATTATAAAGAGGAAAGGTTTGATTTTTTGTTTGTTTGTTTGTTTGTATGAATTGAATAGGCTCCGAAACTACTTTACAGATTACTTGGCAGATTTGAAAAATTCTTTCACCGGTGGGAAGCTACACTATCTACGGGTGACATAGGCTATATTATATTTTCAAAAAAATTAGGGATCCTTACTAAAACTTCAATAATGTAATTAAAGGTGACCTGAAAAATTCCTTACATCGCGTGCGCTGCGAAAACTATTGATGATAGAACAAAGTCATGCACTACGACTTTGCAGAACTCATCATTATCTACAAAAAGTGTCGGGATAGCATATGACTAAATATTATAGTTATGTCACAATAAGCGGTTTTTTAATCTAAAAAATTTATTAATATGCCGCCTCTTTTAAAGGCTCTTTATTTGTACCTTGGTATTAATCCTTATCAAAATAAATTGCTTTATATTCAAGATATGTATTATAAATGCGAAAGTAACTCTGTTTGTCTGTCTGTCCGTTTGCCTGTCTGGCTTTCACGCCTAAACCACTGAATATATTTTGATGAAATTTAGTTTAGGTATGAGTTAACTCATACGGACCTCTAGAACGGACATAGGCTACTTTTCATAATCATAATCAAAATTAATGGGATGGGATGGGAGGGATGTTAATTTTTAGGTTAGAGATATTAAATTTGGCACAAATATAATTTGGTTTTTGTTTCAAATATTAAAGGAGATAGGGGTAAAACAGAACATTAACCATATGTTTGTGGTAAGTAGCTTAAGCACTTGTGTTACAGAAATCAGAAACAACGACGGTACCACAACCCGAGACAATACACAAAATGTTGTTTACCTTATGACTCGACCGGGGATCGAACCCGGAACCTCTGAGATGGCGCGACGCCAAAGTCGGAGGTCGTCAAATTATACATTATAATAAAACCATAGAAACTCCTGCGTCGCAGTCAGATTTCACTTAGATCTTCACAGCGGCATATTCCCATAACTCATCAGGTGTAATTTAAATTCAAATTATATGCTGCGGTTTTGCAAATATGCGAACTCATTATGGCGCTTGTCTTGGACTCGGTAGCGCCACATCTTAATTTTACAACTAGCTACTAATATTGTATTATCTGTGCTAGCAGCCGCCCGCGTACGCGTGAACTTAGTTTGTTTAGCAATAAAATCCCATCAAAAACGTAAATGTGAAATAAGGGCCAAGTTCCATGTTATAATAATTAGGTATTGGTACTAGTTGGCGTGACGCTTTTTTTTATTATTCACTGACTCTTCTCTCCTATTAGACAAAGCGTGATTGACCTATGGTATGCTATCAGCCAATTAACGACATCGTAACTTCCCATGTGAGAAATTTGACATGACATGCTAGTAGGCTTTGTTTGTGATTTTGAACCATAAACAAAACAAATTCTACAGCTTTATTTGTAAAGATATTTATGATATATGTTAATGACTCCAGAACAGTTAAAATGTCAAAAAGTTCCATGCACCACAAGTTACCATTAATATCTGAACATTCATTACTTCAATAATATCTGAGCATATGCCAATAACATCTGAAGACTCATAACGTCAATATATGTCACGCACGTCAGGTGTCTCATTTAGTTACCTGTATAGATGAGTGCTCAGATATTATTGAAGTAATTAATGTTCAGATATTAATGGTAACTTGTGGTGCATGGAACTTTTTGACATTTTAACTGTTCAGAAGTATTTGGTCACTTTGTCTGCTCCGATATATCTGACGGCGACTGTACATTTAATATTAAGGCTAGTATCTACAATGACTGAATTATTGACGTACACGAGAAGCGTAACTACGTCATTTACTCTCGTAGGTAAAATCGCCGCGGATTGTTCTAGAACTTTCGTCTTGAGCCCAATTAACTGATTCATAAAGGTCAGATTCGTCTGACCTTTGTGACGTCGTGCAAAGAATGAGCCAAGTTCGAGTTGAAAGGTTAAATTTGTATTCTTTAGCATTTTGTGCGTAACAAAACTATGGGTTTAATTTTTGAACTACTATGTTATGGTATACCGTCTTGGCGCAGTGCTTAAGGTGGCTTACAAAGCGGGATAGCTTCTGAGTTTGATTATCGGTTAGGTCAATTTCTTTTTTTTTTTAATATACTCTGTCCCGCGTTAAAAAACAACGCAGTGATTCCGCCAATGTCAAGTGTTTAAAGAGACACGTCACAAAAGGAGACTGCGCGGTGTAATGAGGTATTTCTTTCTATATTGAGTAATCTAATCCTCATTATTATGTACCTACCTAAAACAAACACAAACGACACGGCTAGGTCAATTTGAAAGGAAACTTTTGTTCGGATCAGTTTGACAGACGATTTGACAGCTGTCAAAACTCTCATATGACATACGTTACACGTAATTGACAACCTTTAAATCAACCGTTAACGTTTTAGCTAAGCTGGTACAACTGACCCTTTATTGGATAGTAAATGGGTGTTCTAGGTTTATATACCTATCGTTTTTAATTGAAGGTTAGCTATTGGTAGATAGCTATATGAAATAAAAAATGTGGTTAGTTATAAGAAATTTACAACATAAACTGTTATATTTAAATAATTATAAACCTCACTATTTTTTTATCCCGGAAAACAATTTAAATTCGGGCAAACCAAGGTACGGGATAAAATCCTGGTAATCATAATTAAGGATCTCTAAAACCGGAAAAATCTTTCTAGAACGGCATCGGTCAATATTTAATAATAAATTTGACCCTGATAAAAAATTATTATGAAAAAAATATATACCTCCATGTATTCAAATAAACTTCCAGTTTAAATTGACACCTCACTTCAAGTGTCTGTTTATGAATGAGAGGTCAATTTAAACAGGAAGATTTTTTGCGGTTTGCAAAAATAGATTGGCCAAAGGCGTTTCGTACAATCTAAATATGAAGGCAGTATGGAAACTGCAAATAATCATATAAGGTCTTAGGTACATACAGATGAGTCGGAAAAACACTGGATAAACTAACCAGGCTCAGAACACTCAAAATCACTCATAGTTGGCTACTCGCGTAAATGGACCGAAGAACTGCTACAATTCAGCAGGCCTAGGGCCAGTGCGCTAGTTGGAGCCTTGGCTGGACACTGCAAGCTAAAAAGACACCAGTTTCACATGAATCTGAGTGGCTCTGATGAATGCAGGTTTTGCAAAGGCCTAGGAACAGTAAAACATTATAAGTTTATGAAAGCATTGGGTATTTTGAAGTTGTGATGTAACATGTAACTTTATTTCACTATTATATAGCTATGTTTACTATATTTTGATAAGTGGGGGTGTTGTATCTGTATCAAAATGAATCTACTGGCGCCATCTAGTCTGTGTAATGTGAACTAAACCTGTACTTGTCATTGTGTTGCTAAAGAATAAAGTTAGTCTATTGTCTGCACTGAATAGCAGACGTGTTTTATTTAGAGGAAGAAAACGAAAACACCTCTTCACCTCCTATGTGACTGTGAATTTCTGATCCACAAACGAAGCATCCACTTGGAACAACACAGAGCCCAACCCGATGAAAAAAAAAATCTAAAAACGAGGAAAATACAAGACTTTCTAGAATCGACCCGGCTGAAGGAGTTACTTTAAATTGGTGGTGAGTCACAATAGATCTGATAGGTCGCGGTGACCACAAATCACTAAAACTGCACACCCCCAAGTACCTTAATAATAATAATAAATAGGTACATACAACTAAATATATTTATGTGTTTAAATACTCATAATTCCTTTGAATTAATTTTTACAATTTATACGCCACGCAGTATGCCTTAGTGCAATATTAGTTATAAGTTCAGCTTTATTTGTAACTAGCTGTGCCCGCGACTTCGTTCGCGTGGATTACATCCTTTCATGGTCTGTTTTACCCCTTTTTCCCCTAATATTCGAAACAAAAAGTAGTCTATATTTTAATCCAAGTTTCGAGCTATATTTGTGCCAAATTTCATATCTCTAACTTCAAAAATAATCATTTTCCATATAAACTTTCGAAGGTGGTATTACCCCCTCCCCCCTTATTTTCTAATAAAAAGTAGCCCATGTCCGTTCTTGAGATTTAACGTATACCTATACCAAATTTCATCAAAATCCGGTCAGCCGTTTAGGCGTAAAAGAGTAACAGACGGACGGACAGACAGACAGACAGACAGACAGACAGAGTTACTTTCGCATTTATAATATTAGTATGGATAGTATGGATGAACGACAGAGTTTCTTGCCGGGATCTTCTCTGTATGTTATAGGTTCCGAACCGGAGGTCTAAGGATCTAAATATATAAAAGGAGAAACTGACTGACTGATTCACATATCAACGCACAGCCTAAACTGCTAAACGTAGGCACTTGAGATTTGGAAATAACGTAGCTCAGATACCTTAGAGGTGAACTAAGAACGGAATTTCCGAAATTCCCACAGGAACGGGAATTAGCGGGAAAATCCTTTTGTATGAAAAATCTGAACCGCTTAAGTTAGACGCTTGAAATTTGGCATGCAAGTACCTTAGAAAACTTAAAGCTTTGTTGCAACAGGATATTGCAAAATTCCTACGAGAACGAGAGTTAGCAGGAAAAAACTGGAAAAATCCTGTAGTTCACGCGAACGAAGTCGCGGGCACAGCTAGTTTGCATTATATAGACGTTTCATTAACATTACTGTAATTTACATGAATAAAATAATACTGAATTGAATTGAATTGAAACGTATTAAATCGGATTAATTTTGAAATAATAAAATACTTTGTTATTTTTCCGAATAAATCTTCAAAAAGTAGCCTAATACATCTCTTGAAAGTTTATATGGGAAGTACCACAACCACAGATTTAATATTATATCTGTGTACAGTCAGCGTCTTTAGTTTGTATACAACTCAGTACCTTGTCACATTAATCTAACTGTCTATTTCACTAACTCAGTCACATGCAGGCCTAGCATACGCAACGCGACTAAATTTTATCGCGCTCTTAACAAACGTCAAAATCGATAGAAGTAAGTGCGTCAGCTGCTGATTGGCTGAAAATACGAGTGCGGTGTGCTATTAGCCAATAAACAGTATTGAAACTTTTGTCGTCTCATGCGATAAATGTGACATATTGCGTATGCTAGGCCTGATGGACGTTTAGTGTAACAAGGTACTGAGGTATATATGTCGCAGTCATCTGGTTTAATCAGCTATTTGATTGGATCACTAGCGCGTTCATTGAATGACGACGTTTAATTGAATGACTAAAGGACAACTCGTCAAATTGTTTAATATAACGTTCAACTTCTTGACTGAACGTCATTTAGCATAGTCGTTGAATGGGACATAGCTGACTTTTTACTGTTTGATTAAGGTGACCATAAGTTCACCACTTAAAAGATAACTAAATTTAGATAAAAAGCAATGAAGACATGACATAACACACCCTAATAAGATTTTTAATGTTTTAACAATTTTAAGTCTTAAGACAATTAGGCTAAAAAAATATTTTTTTACGAATAAGTCACTTTATATCTCAATTTCACTCTAAAAATTATCAACATAGTGCTATTCGATGATATCTGTACCAGCTGTTTGACGCCATCTTTGTTTTGATGAGCACTAACGCCGCAGTGGAAAAAAAATAAACTAAATTACAATCACCTGACTGATTATTACAATCCGCTAACTTGTTGGACGTTCAGTGAGTCTTATTCGTTCAACGTTCGGCCTAGTCATTCAATTAAATGTCGTCATTTAATAAACACGCTAGTGATTCAATCAAATAGCTGTTTCAACCAGATGACTACGACATATACAAACGAATTATGCTGACTGTACGTGACAGTAGCCGCGGTGGGCTGTTGTATACTTTAATACAACGCCGCTGCCGGACTCACCAATTGATTGGATTGTGTTTCTAATAATAGATTTAAGTGCTTAATTTTGGAACACAACTTGTTTTGCAAAACATTATTTATGAATGTCCATTTTTTTGCGCGTCTAACAAATGTAGGTATGTATGGAAAAATCCGTTCATTCTGCGAATAAATACGTAGAGGACAACGGTGTGCGAATTTTAACTGTGATTTGAGTCCTACTTACGATGTTAGGCAAAAAAGTGTTTGTAAACAACTTTTTACACTATAAGATTGACCTCATTCCATCTGATGTTAAGTGGTAATGAGGTCCTAGCTTAAGGGCGACAAGAACAGCATAATACAACAAAACCTTCAAGGTAAGGTACCTTGAAGGCTTGACCCCAGGTACTAATGTAGCACCCCCCAGGAGCTCTGGAAACCTTACTCACACGCAGGAACACAACACAGAAGTGATCGTTATTTGGCAGCGGTCTTCTATAAGGTGGAGGTAATTCACTGTCAGGCTGCTCGAGTTCAAGCGATAAATCACTATGCCCTACCTCTTTTAAATATATAAGTTCAGTCCTCGCTCCCTCCAAGCCATTTTGGAGGGAGATGACAAGGCTGCTTAGTTAGTAGCCATTTCGCCGGTGATGCTGTGGTAGGTCTGCTGTTTGCGTAAGTACAGCAGCAGGCGAGCAGACTAGATAGTGATCCACACGTTCATGTCATTCATATACTCTTCTACTTTGTAGTAGCCTTTTTTCAAAAGACAACGTTTGTACCTATGTACGACATTTGTCAAACCATAACTTGAGGGAGTTGATTAATTTTTTTAATGAAAATAAAAAAATGGTTTTATATTTATTTATAAACATACAAAAATAATCCTTACAGGCTAACCTAATACAATTATGTAGTTTTTGAAATAACTGCTATACTCGGTCATTCAATCAAATAGTCCTGTGACGTCATTAGTGGGTACATTTTTTACCCACCAGTTACTTAAAGAGCCCCGTGCCACGACATCGCATCGTTTTATCTAAGTATTTTTTTTTAATTAAGCAAATAAAAATACAATTATAATAATAAGTTACCTTGCAGAAAGCAGCCGTCCTCAACACAAGTCTCATATTAAAAATTGTTTAATTAAAAAGGGCTTTTTAAGACTTTCCTGTACCATTTTAAACATTTAAAATGATGAGTCAGCTCGTGACCACGGTTGGTGCAACATAACCGAAACGTCGGGCAGTAAGTAGTTCGTATTAACTACTAAATAAAAATGGTGTCGCGTTTTGACACGTTATATTATATTTAATGATTTAACAATTTCAATATCTCTGTCAATCTCATGACCGATCTCTTCGCTCCTCAGACAACCTAGGCTTAAACATTCCTCGACATCAAAGTGACTTCTTCTCTATGTCTTTCACTGTGCAAGCCGCTCGGCTTTGGAACGCTCTGCCCGCAGATATCCGACAATCCCTGACTAAGGGAATTTTTAAAAATAAAGTTCGTGAATACTTCTTCTCTCTCGCTAACAAGTAGTGATAGTCAGGAATTTGTCAATTGCTGAACCAATTTATTTATCTTCTGAATTTATAGTTATGTAGATATTTGTTTTTATATATAAATTATCAATATTATGTAAATCTAAGTATACCTTCATATTTTATATATTATATTCTAATTTATTTATATAGTATGTGTATTATTATCGTATATTTAAAAGATACCGTAATGTTATTTTAAATGCTTAATTTATTGTTGTTTAAAATGATATCTTTTTTTTTCTCCCCTGTTACCGCACCCATATACAAACTATCTGCATGACCCAAGGGTTGACTGGTAGAGGATGCCCCTAGCATTAAGTCCATCTGTCGTACCTATTTGTGCAATAAAGTTTTTAAATAAATAAAAAGGTCTATTTCAAAATTATATAAATGACAAAAATGTAGAATAACTTACTTTTTTGTAATCTAGCTTTGTATACTTTATTTAAGTAAGTACCTAATATAAGGGAACATTGTTACATTGAAAAGAGTAAGTGTCGAGTTTCTTGCCGGTTCTTCTCGACATGATCAACATTCCGAACACGGCGGTAAAATACTTAATTTGTACTGGCGAATCATAAGTGCTTTTGTAAAGATTATATGAATAAAGATGTTTTCTAATCTATTCTACATGCAGAGTTGTTCGAAAAATTTTACAGTTAGAATTAGATTCAGATTTAACTTAGTCCCTTGCCCTTTTTCCAACTTTTTCCTTATTTTTGCTCGGCCAGAAACCTGTAAGTTGAAAATAACCCCAAAATGGGATAACAAAAAAAAGACAGAAATACATATTTTACACTTAATTTGAAAATGGTAAGGGACTCAGATTGCCTGATAGTTAAAGTTATACCATAAGCGTATGGACTGGACAGTGAAATATTCCGAGACTAGCTGTGCCCGCGACTTCGTTCGCTTGAACTACATCCTATCATGGTCGGTTTACCCCTATCTCCCCTAATATTCGAAACAAAAAGTAGTCTATATTTATAAGCTTTATTGGTGCCAACTTTCATATTTCTTAACTTAAAAAATAAAAAAAATCCCAAATAATCTTTCAAAGATGCCCCCCCCCCCCCCCCTTACTTTCTAACAAAAAGTAGCCTATGTCCGTTCTTGAGGTTCAACGTATACCTATGCCAAATTTCATCAAAATCGGTTGAGAGGTTTACGCGGGAAAGCGTAACAGACAGACAGAGTTACTTTCATTATAATATTAGTAGGTATATGAGCAAGGAAATTAAGGACAATTTTACATTACGATGATATACCGCCTTACAAACTGTACACAGTATTTATGTAGCGCTACAATGGTGTTATAATACCTTAATGAGGTAATGTGTATGCAAAGGACAACATTATTTACGTTTTTATTAAGGATGTAATTCGTAGAGGTGACAATTGGACTGTATAAAGAGATTAAATGTCATATTGTTAAAGGCCTTTGTGTAAGGTTTAGTAAAAATAGAAAATTAGAGGATACTAGCTGTGCCCGTAACTTAGTTTTCGACTACAGGTTTTTCCTACATATAGTTACTTTTATGGTTCGTTTTACCCCTATCTCCCCTAATATTTCAAATAAGAACTAGTCAATATTTTGATTCAAGTTTTGAACTTTTTGTACAAATTGTCATATCTCTAACTGAAAAAAATAAACATTTCAAGGGCGGTATCACCCACATCTCCGCTTATTTTCAAAAAATAAAAGTAGCCCATATCCGTTCTAGATGTTGAACATATACCTGTACCAAATTTCATTAAAATCGGTTCAGTAGTTTACGCGTGAAAGCCGGACAGACAAACAGACAGACAGAGTTACTTTCGCATTTGTAATATTAATATATAATTTTCAACACTTATTGGATTATGAACAGTTTCACAATTGTCAAACTACCCTGTATGTCTTGGTGCAAAATTAATTTAATTCAACTTTTTTTGTAATGATAACTACTGAGTTTCTTGCCATTGTCTTCTCTGTGGTTATAGGTTCCGAACGTAAGGTAGCTTCATTTGTTTCATATAAACGATTCATAAATATTACTGAAGATTTATTAATAAGTTAATTAATGATGAAATTTCATTCTTACTGTACAATATAATCTTTTTTTAAGACTTTCGCGGTCCATTTTAAACATTCAAAATAATTTAACAGGTCAAAACGCGACACCATTTTTAATTTATGTCAGCTAACGGTTTATGCAACAGCGTTTGTTTTGCCACGGTTGGTGCAACCTCGGTCGGGCAGTAAGTAGTTCGTAATAACTACTAAATAAAAATGGTTTCGCGTTTTGACCCGTTAAATTATTTTAAATGAATATAATCTTTATTGACAAATATAAGCTTAATCTATCCTTTTACTGAAGATTTCTCATTTTCATTCTCAGTTCCTTCTGCTGAGAAAATACCGGCATGAAACTCAGTATTATACAATAACAGTACCTATCTAACTTGAGTCATAAATAACACGACGATTTACCGTCATTACGCACAATTACAATTAAACAATGATATTTCGAGAAGTTCAATTAGATTGGCGCGTAATATCGTTTGAATTCCTAGTTTTTAAACGAAAGATCAATGGCTGTGGTTCGGGAAGGAAGAGGAGGACCTCGGTGTATCTCCCTGTCCTCCGCGACCCGGTAATGGCACACTCTGGTTCGAATCGTTGAGGCCGCAAAGAAAGAGGAGGATGCGGTATTGCGTTTGCCGGCCTCCCTATACTCCACGGCCGGTGGGTCTCGGGACTCCATCTGGCTCTCGGAGGGAGAGCTGGAGTGAGAGGCTCGGGTGTCCGCATTGGCTGTAGGCAGCGGCGCCGCAGCCGATCCACAGCTGGGACCCAAGATGCCAGGCGTGGGGTAAGCCTGGCGCACGTTACTTCGTTCCCGAGGGGGTTAAGCGATTTATTAAATGTATTGAGTTCGTTAATGTAAGGGTATAACAGATTTTAAAATTGTTTCGCTCAAAGATAGTATATGTATCTATTTAAAGTAAACTGAAGCATCTATAGAAAAGTTTCATACATAATTCTGAAAGGAATTCAAAACGCTATGCATCCAATTTTTATTCATCGAAAAGGGACTTAGTAATCATCCACTATTTCTTCTATCTGAAGATTATCCTATTATAGATTTTATATCTATTATAGACTAGCCTCTAGACTGGACATAGGATCCCTTTTGTTTTGAAAATAAGGGGGCATGGGGGCAATCCTGACCTTCAAAGATAGATAGATAGATAGATACACTTTATTGCACAGAAAATTTACAGAAATTGGTTTTACAGACATATTTAAGTACAATATAGGCGGTCTTATTGCTAGAGAGCAATCTCTTCCAGACAACCTTTAGGTAGAGGAAATAGTAGACATCGAGAAACGGGTACAGCCGTGCAAAATGCTTGAGAAAAATACTAACAGAAAATATCAATATAAATACCATAACAAGCTAAAAATATAAAAAATACGTAAAGATAAATAAAACTATAATAAACAAATAAATACCTATATAATAAATAAATAAGTTTCCATAAAGTATTTATGATAAAAACAAATAGAAATAAATATATGAAATTAAATTAATTACCAACAAAGTTTAGCATTATTTAAATACTTTGATAAAGGATACAAGTTCGGATTTAGTTAAGAGAAAGAAAGAAAGTTTTTACTCTTGATTTGAAAATGGGAAGGGACTCAGATTCCCTGATAGGTAAAGGAAGGGAATTCCATAAGCGTATGGACTGGACAGTGAAAGATTGTGAGTAGTATTCAGAAGTATGAGTAGGAAAAGTGAGTAGAAGTTTACGGGAAGATCGCATACCATGCCCTTTGATGGGTTGCAAGAAATGGAATTGTTCTTTCAGATACGGAGGGGATAGAGGATTAAATAAAATATTATAAAGAAGAGATAAAAGATGGAGGTCACGTCGTCGACGAATAGGAAGCAAAGTTTATATGGGAAAATGTTAATTTTTTCAGTTAGAGATATTAAATTTGGCATTTTTAGTTTCGAACATTTTGGAAAATAGGGAGAATACTGACCACATATATATCGCAAGCATTGTGTACTTTTTCGTACGTATGAAATAAAGTTTAATTAAATAAGGCAACAAAATTTTCCTCAACAAAATCATATAAATAAATATATATAAATATTGGACAACATCACATACATTGCTCTGATCCTGTGGTAAGTAGCTTAAGCACTTGTGTTACAGAAATCAGAAACAACGAAGGTACAACAACACCCTGACCCGAGACATTATAGAAAAGTACGTTTTCCATATTGACCCGACCGGGGATCGAACCCGGAACCTCAGAGATAGCGCGACGCCCAAGTCCGGCCCGCTCGCCTCTCGGCTACAGAGGTCGTCAAACATATGACATGTACCTAGATATAATTTGATGCTACCTACCTCATCCTAAGTATTTTATTGAGTAATCGTTACAAAACAAAGTATATGTTGCAATATTATTCCCATATAACAGTTGGAGGCCATTATATGCAGCCTTGAACTGTTGCATATTGTTATATAATGCATTTATAACAGCTACTGAATTACTCAAAGTAGATGTTTTGCTATGAAAATTTCCATCTTCCAAGCAGAATCATAACAAAGAATACTTAACTATATACACGTGTGAGTACAATTATATTTAAACATCCCTACTAATATTATAAATGCGAAAGTAACTCTGTCTGTCTGTCTGTCTGTCTGTTACACTTTCCGCTTAAACCTCTCAACCTATGTACAAAATAGCTAAAGTAGGAGCGTTTCGCTAGCTTAATTTTAAATCTTTGAACGTATTTTTCCACATTCTTTTTTTTTGTATCTCAATTCCTGGTATCAAAATAAAGAATTGGTCATAAAATATACGTAAATATAAACCGCAACTTAATATCCAATCTGAACTATCTACCTTATGTATATTTAGTGAGAAATATATAACTATGACTCAGTAATGCGAAGGTTTTGCTAATTTAATCGATTTTATCGAATAAACCCGGCCATGTCTGAGCGGGACCCGCGCAAGATGGATTCCGTCGCATTATTTATATAAACAGCATATAAACATGTTTCTAACAATAAAATCTACTATATAAAAATAAGTCGAGTTTTCCTTCCTGACGCTATAACTCCAGAACGCACGAACCCATTTCCACGGTTTTGCATTCGTTGGAATGGTCTCGGGCTCCGTAAGGTTTATAGCAAAGAAAATTCAGGAAAAATTTCAACAGAAAAGCGGGAAAATCCTCTAAGACGAAACGAAGTTCGCCGGGACCGCTAGTATGTACATTGATAAACATGTTTATTTTTATGATTTTATATACATATCATATAAAATTCAAACTCAAATATTTCTTTATTCAAGTAGACTACATGTAACACTTTTAAACGTCATTGAATACAATGCAAAGTGATTCTACTGCCGCCGGTTCGGAACCTATATCTACCGAGAAGACACCGGTAAGAAACTCAGTTGATCAGTTACAGTAGCCGTATCTAACTTAGTGTTAAGTGTATGTCACTTAGTATATAATATATGTGTTTTTGTCTTATATAATAAATAGTTTTAAAATCTGTGAATAATATAATAATACTTACCTATACTATACCTATTTAAGGTCCATATTAAATGCGAAAAGGATACTATAAACTTGTTTAATATTTAAACGATGAACATATATGGACATGATTGTCTGTTCGCTCGCATACCATAGTTTAAAGTTCTCTAGCTCTAAACATTGTAAAGATTAGGGTAACTACTGAGTTTCTTGCCGGATTCTTCTCGGCAAGGTTCCGAACCGCCTGTACTACAATTTTGGTTTGTGTTCATTCTGATGATAAATAAGTGTTAATTGTAACCTATATGAATAAATGAATTGACTTTGACTTTGTGAATATTTCAATGATCTTTTACTGCCTACCGAGGGACAGGCAGCAGATTTGTAGTTTTAGTTTACCGTTTTAACCTTTGGTTACGGAATTCTAACAAGCGAGAATGTGTTTACGCAAATCAACGATTGGTTACGAGCAAAATGGGTTAAACCAACTATACTAAGGATTGCCATAAAATTAATCTGTTTGTTCGCAATTATTGGTCATGTTTGACTGTAGTGTAGTCATAATAATAATTGACGACCTCCGTAGCCGAGAGGCGAGCGGGCCTGACTTTGGCGACCGCCATCTCTGAGGTTCCGGGTTCGATCCCCGGTCGGGTCAATATGGGAAACGAACTTTTCCATATTGTCTCGGGTCTGGGTGTTGTGGTACCGTCGTTGTTTCTGATTTCTGTAACACAAGTGCTTAAGCTACTTACCACAGAATCAGAGCAATGTATGTGATGTTGTCCAATATTTATTTATTTATTTTATTTATAATTCCGAGTATAGCTGTCAAGAGTGCTCGTTCAGGAATTCGTCCCAATAGAACGAAACTGGGGATGATTCTTGTTAGCAAAATATTGATGACATTGAAGTTAACAACAATACAAAAGTATTAGAGTAAGATCCCAGAGCCTCCAGACGTTACTTATTTTCTCACAAATAATATAAATGGGATATAGTAATACTAGCTGTGCCCGCGACTTCGTTCGCGTGGACTACATCCTTTCATGGTTTTACCCTTATCTCCCCTAATATTTTAACAAAAAATAGTCTATATTTTAATAGAGCTATACTTGTGCCAACTTTCATATCTCTAACTTAAAAAATAAACATTTTCCCATATAAACTTTCAAATGTGGCATTACCCCCCCCCCCCCCCATTTTGTATTGAATATTAGAGGAGATAGGGGTAAAACCGACCATGAAAGGATGTAGTCCACGCGAACGAAGTCGCGGGCACAGCTAGTATACTATAATTCTACATAGTTCCAGAAACCAATTCCGGGAAATTATTCTATAATAAGATAAGTAGACACCTACTCTTTCAATGCAATGTATTAAATTCCATCCAGTAATTAGGCTCATAACAAACAACTATTGTCCTGATGCTCTTATTTCTTAAGCAATAAGGTTGAATACGGCACTTCAGTAGTAGGCGTTAATGACAATTTAATTGTTATTTTATAGCGTTAATAGTTGTACAATATTTGTTACCGTTTCGTTTTACTCATTAATGGATTTGTATTTTAACTTGCTTTTGTACGCGGCTTTACTTTCGCGAGGACATATTTATTGCGTGAATTCTACCCATCCTACCCTACCCTATTTAAGAGAGGTAGGGCATAGCGATTTATCGCTTGAACTGGAGCAGACAACTGGTGAAATACTTCCACCTTACAGAAGACCGCAGCCAAATAAAAATCACTTCGGTGTTGTTGTGTTCCTGCGTTTGAGTAAGGTTTAATGAGCTCCTGGGGGGCGCTACATTATTATCAGGGGTCAAGCCTTCAAGGTAAGGACGACAAGTACAGTAACAGATTTATTATGTTGTACTTGTCGCCCTTAAGCTAGGACTTTAATACCATTTAACATAAGGTGGGATGAGGTCACTCTAGAAGTGTAAAATAAAATAAAATGCTAAGTCAGACGGAAGTAAAAATAATCTTCTTCATAGATAAAAATGAATCCCTATTTCCTTTGGCCACGCCATCACGCGTAAACGGTTGGACAAATTTTACTTTTTCGTTGCGTTTATAATTGTCAGGTAAAGGTTCAAATGAAAAAAAAAATGTGCGACAAATTAGACAATTTAAGAATACTTTTGTCAATGGGTTTAAGCCCATTCAAATTAAAAAGTCGTCGCTAAGACAGCACAATATCAGTTAGGGGTCAGCTAGTTACCAACAAAATCAACATCCTAAAAGTTAAATGGTATTTCCAATGCACTTTTAATGCATTGCCTTGGACATTTACACGTCTTTGTGAGGAATTAGCACTCACTTGTGAATTGATAAAAGTCCACACGATAAAAACTATGCTATAAAAATATACCGTCTGCTAATTTAATTTTATTAGGTAAAGAGTTATGTTAAATTAAAGTAAAAAAGACGTCTAGAATATTTTTTAAGCCAAAGCGTCCGGTAGTAAGGGATCTTTTATAGTAAACTAGCTGTGCCCGCGACTTCGTTCGCGTGGACTACATCCTTTCATGGTCGATTTTACCCCTTTCTCCCCTAATATTCGAAACAAAAAATAGTCTATATTTTAATCCAAGTTTCGAGCTATATTTGTGCCAAATTTCATATCTCTAACTTCAAAAATAAACATTTTTCCATATAAACTTTCAAAGGTGGTATTACTCCCTAATTTCTAATAAAAAGTAGCCTATGTCCGTTCTTGAGATTCGACGTATACCTATACCAAATTTCATCAAAATCCGTTCAGCCGTTTAGGCGTGAAAGAGTAACAGACGGACAGACAGACAGACAGACAGACAGACAGACAGACAGACAGACAGACAGACAGAGTTACTTTCGCATTTATAATATTAGTATGGATTAGTATGGAAGTATGGATGAATGGTCCCTTACGTACGTACATCACGTTTTTTTTTTATATTACACTTCAAGATTGACCTCACCCCACCTGATGTTAAGTGGTAATGATGTCCTAGCTTAAGGGCGACAAGTACAGCATAATAAAGCTGCTACTAGACTTGTCGCTCTTTCCTTGAAAGCTTGACCCTAGCTACTAATGTAGCTACAAAATTTTTGAAATCGGTGATTTTTGAGTTTATCAATTACAAACATACACACAAAACTACAAATATTTCCTTTTTATAGTAGATGTAGATAGTGATAACACTTAGCTTCTAATGTGTCACAATCTATAGCGGTATCCGTGGTTGGGTGGCAAGGCCAGCCTCAACGCACAAGACCAAGGGGTAAATGCCCCCCCCCCCCCCATTGCAACAAGATGGGTATGGGGGAGGGGGGTGTAGATCAGATACTAGATCAACATGAAGGATACTTTGATCCGTATAGAACATGAACGAAGTCGCAGGCAAGAGGTATCTAAAAAAAAAAACTCCCCCCACCTTCATCCGCCTATTGACGGCGCTAGGGGATATCGGGTGACCCATAACTGCCACAGCGTTTAGAGTTTTTAGTTCGGGTAGTCCCCGCCCCCTCTGGGCGGGTAGGGAGTCCCACACACGTCGCTGCCGTCCCCACGGCAGCGATATGGTGCAAAAAGGCATTCTCTCACCCTTAAAAAAAAATGGCAAAAGGTATCTAGTTACTTATTTATTTGACCGCATGGCGCAATTAGTGGTTGCCCTCTACAAAGGACGTTGGTTCGTTCCCATTCAGGGCAAACATTCAGGTGATAATCATTGTGTTTGTTCTCAGCTTGTGTTTTTGCATGCATGGTATATTTTTTTTTATATTGCACTTCAAGATTGACCTCATCCCACCTGATGTTAAGTGGTAATGGGGTCCTTTTTCATTGGGGCGGATATACCTTGACGCACCGTACCCTCACCCGAGGGAGGCGACTGCGGGTGTGAGACTCCCTTCCCTGAAAAGGGCAGGACTACCCACTAAAACTTCCCCGTTGGACATCATCGCCTTGCGTCGCGGTGCAGTGAGAAATTGGGTCAACCTGGCCAACACCATCGGCATGGCTGCTTTTAAGCGGCCCCGTCTCTTCCCCCTGGAATAGTCATTAGGGTTCTAGTATGAGGGCGATAAGTACAGCATAATAAATCTGTTACTGGACTGTTCGCCCTTAAGCTAGGACCTCATTACCACTTAACGTCAAAGGTGGGATGAGGTCAATCTTGAAGTGTAATATAAAAAAACTAGCTGTGCCCGCGACTTCGTCCGCGTGGACTACATCCTTTTATGATCGGTTTTACCCCTTTCTCCCCTAATATTCGAAACAAAAAGTAGTCTATATTTCAATCCAAGTTTCGAGCTATATTTGTGGCAAATTTCATATCTCTAACTTCAAAAATGAACATTTTCCCATATAAACTTCCAAAGGTGGTATTACCCCCCTGCCCCCCCTTATTTTCTAATAAAAAGTATCCTATGTCCGTTCTTGAGATTCAACGTATACCTATACCAAATTTCATCAAAATCAGTTGAGAGGTTTAAGCAGGAAAGCGTAACAGACACACAGACAGACAGACAGACAGAGCTACTTTCGCATTTATAATATTAGTAGGGATATGAAACTATTGGATATGTTAGCTTATTAGTTAAATAATAGTTTTTATCTGTGGAACAAACTAACTGAAACGGAATCTACCATTGCAATTCAGAAATGACAGCTGTCGGCGAAAATTATTTATTTTACTATCGCGAGACGATAATCAATTAAACCGATAAAATTAAACTATTGTGTCGCTAACCGTATGGAGGATTTATTTCAACATTTCCAACGTGTAATTCTAAAAAAAGACGAATACGAAGCCAGTGAAATATAAATATAAAATAAGAGAAATGTATGTTACGGAACTATCGACACGCAAGCCCGACTCGTACTTGACCAGTTTTGCCGCTGAATATGGATTTTAAAACAAAAAAAAGCAGCAGGTTTTCTTTGAACAGTTGATATAGGTAATGCGTTTGCATTGAACGCATCAAAATCTGAAATTACAAATCGTTACTCAATCTTTTTTTGTCGGTCCCCAACCAGTTAAACTAGATGTAATGTGTTATCAAACATTTGGACCGTGATATCAGTGATACCTGTTTTTCCTTATATTTGGTTTCTAAAAGAATACCAGAGCTGTTTTGGTATTAAAAATGGCGTAGCACAATTGCTGAGGCAGAAACCAATTGGACAACATCATCACATACATTGCTCTGATTCTGTGGTAAGTAGCTAAAGCACTTGTGTTACAGAAATTAGAAACAGCGACGGTACCACAACACCCAATAGAAGAGCGGACTGGTTAAAAAATACCAGATTTTATTAATTTAACTGTTATTAGTTTATTGTTATTAGTTCAGCTTTATTTGTAACTAACTGTGCCCGCGACTTCGTTCGCGTGGACTACATACTTTCATGGTCGGGTTTACCCCTATTTCCCCTCATATTCAAAACAAAAAGTAGTCCACATTTAAAACCAAGTTTCGAGCTGGATTGGTGCCAAATTTAATGTCTCTAACTAAAAAAAAAAACACTATCCCCATCCCCCCTTATTTTCAAAACAGTATTTACAAAAAGTAGCCTATCAGGCCTAGCATACGCTACGCGACTATATTTTATCGCGCTCTTAACAAACGTCAAAATCGATTGTAGTCAGTGCGTCAGCTGCTCATTGGCTGAAAATACGAGTGTGGTGAGCTATTAGCCAATCAACAGCATCAAAACTTTTGTCGAAACTATAAATTTGACATATTGCGTATGCTAGGCCTGCATGACCGTTCTAGAGGCTCAACGTAAACCTATACCAAATTTCATCAAAATTGGTTCTGTGGCTTAGGGCGTGAAAGCAGGAAAGACAGACAGACAGAGCTACTTTTTTTGCTATGGATAGTCTGGCTGATATTTTACTTAATCCGGTTTAACTTCCTCCCCTTTTATAGTTGTTACGTACGTCACACTAAAGATGCAGTTTGATAAATCATCGAAGTGATTAACGGAATTTTGTGTATTGTAACACAGATCAATACTGATACAGTACCGAAACTGTAAAGCAACTTTCGTAAAGAAAGCCACTGTTAAATTGTTTAACGGCAAACATAATAATCGTTTACTGTAAGCTTTAAACTTTTATCCCCTTTTTAATTCTTAAAAATGAGTTTTATTGTAACATTTCATTTGTTTTCATAAATAAATATTGTCGATTAGTATTTGTAATTTTACTTGGTGCTTACTATTAATGAAGGTCTCTAGTTTAATATTGACATATCCTCTTTTTTGAAGATACGTCAAAATTAATCTAGCCATTTTCATTTGACATTTCCGACATTTGCTGGAACAAACACCGACAGGCAGATAAAAATTGTAAAAAAAATAATTGTTGTTGTTTTTAATTTTTTTCCCGGTTGCGGCCACATAGCGAATGAGTGTTCAAAAAGGCCCAATACTCTTTGATGCCTTGTTTTATCGGTGCCATGTTAAGTCTCAATAGTACATCTACAAAAAAATATTTTATTGTAATATACGTATGTATAGAAGACGAGCGACCGTCGTGTTGGCCTGTAATTTCCTTACTGCCCTAAAACTATATTGTAGTTCTCTAGTAGTCCGCGCATACGAATGTGGTATTTCCGAAACCTAAATGCCATGGACTTTGAGTCTGACGTACAATGAACCAGTTTCGTTTGCATTAAAGATCAAAGTCCAGTTTGCTACCGGTTTAATTAATTATCCTTCTAGGCGGAGATATTGTATTCTAATTATAGTCTGATTTTTGATTAGATGGAGATAAGTGACAGCTGTCGGCGCACTTTAATTTTTCGCCAACTTAGTTTACTGTTTTTTTCAACACGAAATATTTTACTGATAAAATTGGAATAATGTACATGGGCGTGCCACGCTTCGCGACCTCTCGACCTCATCCCACCTGATGTGAAGTGGTAATGAGGTCTTAAGGGCGACAAGTACAGCATAAAAAAGCTGTTACTGGACTTGTTGCTCTTACCTTGAAGGCTTGACCCCTGCTACTAACATAGCACCCCCCCAGGAGCTCTAGAAACCTTACTCACACGCAGGAGCACAACAACACAGAAGTGATTGTTATTTGGCTGCGGTCTTCTGTAAGGTGGAGGTATTTCACCAGTCGGGCTGCTCCAGTTCGAGCGACAAATTGCTATGCCCTACCTCCCTTAAATCTGATATTCTGTATCTTGCGATGGTTATACTTTGTATTAATTACCATTCTGCTAATATTTAACGTGGACGTTTGATTGATTTAATTATTATTTTGTCGGGTTCGATCCCCGGTCGGGTCAATATGGGAAACGAACTTTTCCATATTGTCTCGGGTCTGGGTGTAGTGGTACCGTCGTTGTTTCTGATTTCTGTAACACAAGTGCTTAAGCTACTTACCACAGAATCAGAGCAATGTATGTGATGTTGTCCAATATTTATTATATTTATTTAAACATTTCTTAAAAAAAATAGCTTTTATGTGAGTTGGTTTTAGTGTAGTTGACAGACGAAAAACCAAAAAACGACGGCTTAGTGGAATTTCTTACCAACCGGTAGAACATGCCATGAAGTACGTATTAATTCTGCCTTGAGTGCCTTTTATTTGTTCAATAATATTCGGTCATACTCGTAAACTGGAAATAAACAATGGTAGTTTCGTTTTATTGGTTTTTAAATAACATTTAGGGGCAAACTTGGTGATTATGCCAGTATTCGTGGCTGTAAAGATGGTATGATTGCAATAATGAAGGCTTTTGCCCATCTGTGAAAGAAAACATTTATTGGCACACATAAATGAGCAAGCGCAATACGTCAAATTTCTCGCATGAGAAAAAAAAACGGTATACAGGCCTAGCATGCGCCACGCGACTAAATTTTATCGCGCTCTTAACAAACGTCAAAATCAATTGATGTCAGTGTGTCAGCTGCTGATTGGCTGAAAATACGAATGTGGTGTGCTATTAGCCAATCAACAGTATTATAACTTTTGTCGACAAGAAAACATTCACTGATAAATAATTACTCCAAAGATGAGCCAAAAAGATTTTTACCAAATTTTAAAGGAACAATAAACTTAATTTCTCCTTTTGGGGGGGGGGGGGGGGGGGATGCTTGGCGCACCGTACCGTCACCCGAAATGACGGCGTGTGTGGGACTCTCCTGCCCTCAGAAGGGCAGGCCTACCCCTAAAACCCCCCGGGAACCTCATCGCCTTGATGGTTATGTTGTGGGAAAATTTTATAACCACCACAACATCACCGGCGGGATGGCTGCTGTTCTGGCAGCCCCGACTCTTCCTTCCGGAATAGTCAAGGGGGAACGTGGGGACGGCCGATCAACTTCATTTCCCCTTGCGGTGTGGGATAAAAAAACTTAAAATATTTTTTTTATAGACTCACTTCGCACTATCTTTCAATATATTAAGGAAACAATTTTTTTTTCATCTCCCATAAAAATCTATTCAGGTGCCAAGGTCTCTTCGATTACCGGCTTGGTGATCACTAAAATCCATCATCATCATCATCATCAGCCTGTTGCATTCCACTGCTGGACATAGGCCCCTCCAAATGTTCGCCACTTCGCTCGATTTTCGGCGACTCTCATCCAGCTCCTGCCAGCCGTCCTGCGCAAATCGTCACTCCACCTGGCCTGAGGGCGTCCTACACTACGTTCACCGAGGCGTGGTCTCCACTCCAGAACTCGTTTACCCCAACGGTTGTCGGCTCTACTAAACTAAAATCCATAAGCTATGCTTTACCCGAGAATCAAACCAAGAACCCCATTGACCCGGTACGTGAACTACAAAGAGACAGGGTGGTCAGTAGGTAATTTATTGATATAAAAATTTAAGTGCCCATACGGATCATAATAAAAACACTTACCGGTCGTTCGTGAGTATATTGTAGTAATTACGTCATAAAAATTTATAGATCAGATTATTACTGTTCATGGGAGCGTCGTGGTACATTATATATTATTATTATTATTATTTTATATTACACTTCAAGATTGACCTCACCCCACCTGATGTTAAGTGGTAATGAGGTCCTATCTTAAGGGTGACAAGTACAGCATAATAAATCTGTTACTGGACTTATAAAACCTTACTCACACGCAGCAACACAACAACACAGAAGTGATTGTTATTTGGCTGCGGTGTTCGGTCTTTGGCCTTATAGTTTTTTTCAAGTGTCGTTACTTTAGACAAATAAATATATAGATATACACTTTATTGCACAGAAAATTTACAGAAATTGGTTTTACAGACATATTCAAGTACAATGTAGGCGGTCTTATTTGCTAGAGAGCAATATCTTCCAGACAACCTTTAGGTGCAGGAAATAGTAGATATCGAGATAGTTTATTACTATATTGCGTATCTGTTGCTTGTGTGATTACCATTTGTATGTGTTTTGGTGCCAAGATTCGTATAAAGCTAGTATGACGGAAATTCTTCTATCTTTTTGTCGTTCACTGCATTATATACCTATATTTGAGAGAGTTGTGTCTAAATAGACACAACTCTCCGACATCTTGCGGCCGCCATCTTGGACCGATTCCATCAAACAGAGCTAAAACCCTCCCGACTAATTCCACCTCGGTGGCGCAGTGGCTAATGACGACCTCGGTGGCGCAGTGGCTAAGGTAGGCGGCCAAAGCGTGAAAGGTCCCGGGTTCGATTCCCGGTCGGGTCAATTTGGAAAACGAACTTTTCGAAATTGACTTGAGTCTGTGTGTTCTGGGATGACGCCCCCAGTTAGTATCCGTGGTCTGGTACTCATAGTACAAGGGAAAACCTTAGTTTGAGACCAGGTGATAGGTGTGATTGTCTGGCGCATTTATTATTTTGTTTATTATTAAAAATTCCCTTCCCCCCCCCCACCTTCCAACCAAAAAATAACATTTGACAACCTCTGTAGCCGAGCGGCAAGCGGGCCAGACTTTGGCGTCGCGCCATCTCTGAGGTCTCGGGTTCGATCCCCGGTCGGGTCAATATGGGAAACGAACTTTTCTATATTGTCTCGGGCTGTCTGTTCCCACGTGTGGTTGGATTTTTAAACTAACCGACGGACTTTCATATACGCTGTTGATTAAATTGATAGAATAATTAAAGAGAAAGGTTCATACATATATAATCTAAACATATAATGACAAAGAAGCCGAAAAAATCATTAGTATATATTATTGCAACCGTGTGTAGTTGGTATGATTCGCTAGTTTATATACATACTAGCTGTGCCCGTCACTTCGTTCGCGTGGACTACATCCTTTCATGGTCGGTTTTCCCCCTTTCTCCCCTAATATTCGAAACAAAAAGTAGTCTATATTTTAATCCAAGTTTCGAGCTATATTTGTGCCAAATTTCATATATCTAACTTCAAAAATAAACATTTTACCATATAAACTTTCAAAGGAGGTATTACCCCCATCCTCCCCTTAATTTCTAATAAAAAGTAGCCTATGTCCGTTCTTGAGATTCAACGTATACCTATACCAAATTTCATCAAAATCGGTTGAGAGGTTTAAGCAGCAAAGCGTAACAGACAGACAGACAGACAGAGTTACTTTCGCATTTATAATATTAGTAGGGATAACTACAATTGGTGTGCCTGTTTGTAAAATTGAAACAGTCACTTTTTACTTCATTTATATGAATATACATATATACGGTACATAAACAAAGACAGTAAAAAAATATTTTGGTGTATGTACCGTATATATTCCAGCTATTTCCGAGATTAACAGGAACAGACAGATAGATACAGCACAATCTTTTTTTTACAATGTGGCATGGCTGACCTATGACCTATTTTAACAGGGTTTATATTCGCATGTAGCTGATGTAATAAGTAACTTAGGTTACTTTTATTTTAGAAAACAGAAATATTCTTTAAAAAAAGATATTCAAAATCTTATAGGTCGCAAACGAAATCGCGGATACGCTAGTGATTAATAAAAACCAATTAATGGGCTTACCATTCTATGCAATACGGTTACCCTCTAATTGATGTTTTATAGCTTAACTAGCTGTGCCCGCGACTTCGTTCGCGTGGACTACATCCTTTCATGGTCGGTTTTACCCCTTTCTCCCCTAATATTCGAAACAAAAAGTAGTATATATTTTAATCCAAGTTTCGAGCTATATTTGTGCCAAATTTCATATCTCTAACTTCAGAAATAAACATTTTTCCATATAAACTTTCAAAGGTGGTATTACCCCCATCCCTCCCTAATTTTCTAATAAAAAGTAGCCTATATCCGTTCTTGAGGTTCAACGTATACCGATACCAAATTTCCTCAAAATCCGTTCAGCCGTTTAGGCGTGAAAGAGTAACAGACGGACAGACAGACAGACAGACAGACAGAGTTACTTTTGCATTTATAATATTAGTATGGATCATAAGCATTAGGGGCTTTATTAAATGTGACAGTCCACTCATAGACAATACAATTGTCCATGGAAAATGCACAATGCACAAAGTCCATAGAACACTCTAGAAGGAGCTTATGTGGATTTTTCAAACAAGTTACTATATTACTTACTCCGTCGCGGTACGCAACTTGCGAAATTTATATAAAGCCCAAGAAATACGCACGGCTTCTCATTATAACACAGGCCATTCAGAAGGCACACACCGCGCGCGTTGCATACTCTGTGACGAAATCGCGCGCCTAAAACGACGTCAAAAGTGACAGTTGCTATCTTTTTTCAAATCGTACACGGAGACGGTTTGGCGCCATTTTTGTTAACTTTTTAAATAACACGCTGTGGCTGTGATATTTAAAGTGATAACATGTGACTGTTAAATGATATCTGTAAATGAACTTTATTTTTTTAAACTTGTCAATTTTCTAGTGCCAGCTTTACAATTTACTTACTAGTGATTTAGCACAGTGACTGTTGTAGTTATCCGTCGATTACGAAATTTTAATCACACCATTGATCACAAATACGTGGACGTACATAATTAAAAACTAATAAAGACGTGATTAGTTGGACGAAATATAACGAGTTAAACGCACGCACGAAACAGTTTGTAGTGGATAAGTAATCTGTGACATTTAAGAAAATAAAATGAAGGATTTCGTACAAATCTGGAACAGGGTTGGGACGAGGCGATATTCTAATGTGAATACGAGTGACAGGGAATTGGGTGATTTGACGAATAATAGGTTGAAAAAGTCTGACATTAATAATTTTGAAGTGAATTTCGCTGAGTGTGAAGGACTTAATAATAAGTTTAATGATGACGTTGACTTCAATAGAAGAAAGGATGCGATTATCAACAGGCTGTTTGAAAGGAGGCGAAAGGGGGAGTTGACGAGGCAACCAAAATGTAAGTTTATCATAATAATTCATTAAAAAATAAATAAATTTCAAAAACTATTTTTTTTTCGGATTAACCATGTTCTGTTAAAAAACATGAGTACTAACTGACAACATAACTAATGAAATACAAGCATTCGTTGCAAGTTGTATCTGAAAAAATTTTCAAAATGTACAAAACCTAAAATAAGTTAAATGCATCACAATTTTGAAATTTAAGTAGGTACTCTGATCAATTTCGGCCGTAAAATGACATTTGTAAAAGTCAAACGGAGCGAGAATGTTTCTGAGTTGAACTAAAAAAAGACAGCTATTTTTTTTTTGTTGATAAAACCAAACTTTTTGACTAATTTATCCTTCTTTTAAGTACAACTTGAAACGAAGCATGAGTTAGTATTTTCAAAGTAACAAGTCGAATCAATTGAATGAATGCGCCAGAATGAATGCGCCAGACAATCACACCAATCACCTGGTCTCAAACTAAGGTTTTCCCTTGTACTATGAGTACCAGACGACGGATACTAACTGGGGGCGTCATCCCAGCACACCCAGACCCAAGTCAATTGAGAAAAGTTCGTTTTCCAAATTGACCTGACCGGGAATCGATCCCGGGACCTTACGCGCTTTGGGCACCTTAGCCACTGCGCCACCGAGGTCGTCATGTTGCGTTGTGCTTTCCACCAAATTACATCGTATTAAAAATCTTATTTAAGTTTATTAAAACAAGTATATACCTGCCGTTGATAATGGTATTTATAACAGAAGTGCTTGATATGCTTACTTCGGAATCCGGTAAATATGCCCAATATTTATTTACTTGATACAAACTATTCTTATGATCTTCTTTTATATGATTTATTTGATCAGGATTAATTTGAAAATAAATATAAGCATAATTATCTCATCGGTCAACTTAAAATCATTTTTACACTTTAAATTATTCAATTACAACAGTAATCTTTCTATTTAAACGAGTTTATCGCAAATATTTCCATCGTGTTTGCATTTTTTAATCTATAATTTTATTGTGTCTACTAACTGTTACATTCGTTAATAATTAAGCCCATTACCTGTCATAAATTATTTATTAACATCAAATATACACGGAAAAACAACTGCCTTTAACGCGTATTTAATCAAGGACAACAAGATCAGATATACAAAAATATACTATCTCATGATTTCTAACTATTAAAATATGCAAATCTAATGTCAAATGACGATGCCCTTACTTTATTAGCCTGTTTAATATAGATAAGACCTGTTTTTTTAAACAATAACTACAATTTTAAATAAGTTTAAAACATTTGTAATGATTACCATAAAGTTCACATGTTGTGACATGATTAGCAATGCTACGAATGAATAATCGAATAAATCGTCCACATTTAAAAAAATTCCTCTGTCTAGAGTTTTGGCTAATGAATATCATTATTTATATTAACCACAATTCATTGTTAGATAAAATGACACGCTTACGAAAAACGCATGAACTGTGATCCAATACTTTTCGAGTAAAACGAGCCTAAAGATTTTATTTTTATTTGTAAATAATATACATATATGGTCGAATTGAGAATTGATTGATTTTTTTTTTATTTATTTGAGCTTTGGCCATAGAGCCATCAGCTAAACTGAGTACAAAAAAATATCATTAAACTAGTAGTTTTAACTATAAATATAAAGTAATATAGTAAAAGACACAGATACAAACTTAACTTAAATTTTACCTAAAGTATTTACAATAAATTTATACACATACAAATATAAATCAGTAAAAATATAAGTAATTGTTGAGTGGAATTAGGAACATTGGTTTTTATAACAGACATAAACTGAGCTACTAATAATAATCGTTGTATGGAAAATTTAGGGCATTTAAAAATAATATAATCAATATCACATATATCTGAGTGAAGTTGGTTGAAAATACTATTCAAGTTCCAGTCAGTGAGTCTAGAATTATCTATCAAACTTTAGTTTCAAAAATAGATCTCATTTACCTGATTCAAGCTATTTCTTTTACTAATATCACTTAAAAGTAGATATTATGCGTTTATCATACACGCTATAAATTACGAAGGCCTTCAATATGACTCATCGGATATTCGAAAGCGACTGTCATTCAATAAGGTCTTGTAACTTTAATAGTTCATACATTCTTTGTTATTAGTAAAAAATATTATACTTAAATGAGTTTTAAAATATTTTTCGTAAAATAAGTTCCATAATCGTATTTTATTTCATTCTGCTTTTAGTATTTTCAAATATTTTTTTTACTCTAACGGTAACTAGGCTCACTAGGCGATATCTGTTTTTGCCAATATCGTCTCAAAATATTTAATTTATATATTAAATGCTATAGTTATATAATATATAGACTTTCGAACACACATGTCAGTACACTATACCTTTTTAAGGATTATGTTGAGGAGTTTTTAAGGTACAGTTGGGGTATAAGTTAATTATCTACATGACAAGTCACTTTAGATTCTGTCCACGTTCGCAGGCGGTCTACTATAAAGAGTATACTATTTATCACCAAAAATGGCATCACATAAAACAAATGAACTCCAAATTTACATTATTTTGAGTGACAAATTATATGTAAAAATCAATAAAACAGATGAACTATGCTATTCTTCTGCTTTTCAATGTTATTAATTTTTTTTTAATCGAGTCATTCTATGCCGGATGTTATAATACACTGTGTTTTATTTCAAAGATTTTCCACTTCAGTACTTTTCCACCATACTATCAATTTTATATGTTATGACGGTTACCATAGTATGTTACCATTTCAACTCACAGATCTAATTGGTCAGCTTTGTCCTAAGTTCTATTACGATCTTTTAATTTCTAATTTTATTATGAAAAAATAATTAATATTTAAATGTAACACATCGTCTCAATATGTACCAACTGTTTCAATATATATAATAAGGTTCTCTTTTAAAAATATCGCAGTGATTCCGCCAATGTCAAGTGTCTAGAGAGACACGTCACAAAAGGAGACAGCGCTGTCATTTGAACTATTTGTATCTGAGGTCTTCATTAAGAACCTAAAACAAAAAACACGAACACATTAAATACATCGATATCTGTGAAAAATCTTACGAAAGTTGATATATTGCGCCTATTAAAATAAATAATATCGTAGAAGATTCCTTATATAGTAAGGTAAAGTATCGGTCATTACCGTTAACAGTGTAAACAACAACACTTTGTGTCAGATCGTTTTACGTCACTCGATAATTGCCCGCGCTCGGCGAGTGCTCGTTGTCACGCGATATTTTTTCGTCGCATCACTGATTTTCCGAATCAAATTTGAATTAAGAATTCTTTATATTAATAAAATTTATTGCCACGATTTTGTTTAGTTTTTTTTTTTGAAGTACTGGTTGTTTTTTTTTCGGATTAACATAACTTTCCGAATCGAATTTGAATTAAGAATTATTTTTATTATTTTTTAGGATTTTGTTTAGTTTCTTTTTTGTAGTAAGAACTGTTTTTTTTTATTAACTTAAGTTGCCGAATCAGGTTTGAATTAAGAATTCTTAATTTTCATTTGTTGACGACCTCCGTAGCCGAAAGGCGAGCCCGACTTTAGCGTCGCGCAATCTCCAAGGTCCAGGGTTCGATCCCACTTACTCACAAACGCACAAATGTTATTTTTTAACTAGACTTAAATTAAAATTAAGGAAACTTCAAACACAATGTAGGTAGTATGTAATATGTAAAGAAGAGCAGAGTTTCCTAATACAAGCAAATCTAAATTAATAAATTTTGAGAGAGGCAGGGCAAAGCGATTTATCGCTCGAACTGAAGCGGCCCGACTGGTGAAATAAATACCTTACAGAAGACCGCAGCCAAATAACAATCACTTCTGTGTTGTTGTGTTCCTGCGTGTGAGTAAGGTTTCCAGAGCTCCTGGGGGGTGCTACATTAGAAGCAGGGGTCAAGCCTTCAAGGTAAGGGCGACAAGTCTAGTAACAGTTTTACTATGCTATACTTTTCGCCCTTAACCTTCCTCGGTTCTTCGGGTCATAATGACCCGAAACTGAAGTTTGACTCTCAATAAAAGTCGTAATTATGAATATAATATATTAAGACTTCATGACAATTATTAATTATGCAATCAATGTATATTGTTATTGTTAAACTATAGTGAAGTCTCTTATCTTAAGAAAATTAAGCTTTTTCCGTCTTAGGTTCCTCGGGTCAATAATACCCGAGTATAAAAAAGGTCCTCGGGTCAGAAAAGCCCGAGTATTGCAAACAATAATAACTTGTGGCATTCTAGGAACACACTCACGATTTGTAAATGTTAGTCACATCTCAATCACAGTGTGTTATTGTTACAGGTATTTTTGGGAATAATTGTTTATTTATATTTGTATGCGGGTAGATTAAAATAATTTGTATTTGATTCATTCATTGTTTGGACTTAACGTTTCCCGTTGGTATTAGAAATGGCTCAAAATTTTACTGATTGTGCGATTTCACAAATCCTAAACTACAATATAAATTCCGAAGATGAAATATTAGTGAAACCATGAATAGTTTGGACGTAAATTCAACCGAAAATATTCAACCCAGTTTAGACAGTGAATGCAGTAGTGACCAAATAAATAGCGACGAAGAGCCTCTTTCAAGATACGTACCAATAACAGTGATAATGAAAATCAAATGCTATCAAAAATTGTGAATTTGTATGGTTCAAGAAGCCCATTAGAAGTCCGAGGTCGTTTGCTAACCTAATAAAACTTACGTATTATACTGTGACACCCACCCTGAATAGACCAGACAGAAGAGAACAGTACAAAGACGGTTGTTAGTAGAGTAATTAGGCATGGAATTGGTAAATGATCAAATAGCGTAGGAAAACTCTTTTTAGGACTAATGCTTCAGTAGAATAAGTACTACAAGTGCAGTCAGGTGTTACTGAGACAACGAATACTTCCACTACATAGAGTTCTAATAAAAGAAAATTGTGTACTGTATGTCCATCTTCAAAAGATATAAAAACTTCAAAAATCTGTAAAAAAAATTAAGAAATATATCCCGGAAACCGAAAACCGAACAATCCGAAACATTCTGAAAATTGGTGCCTTTCTTGTTGGCAGAAGAATTAGTAATACACATAGGTATATAGTGGTTCAATGCATTCTTATTTTTATTCAATTAATGTGTTTCACAAACAATTGGATTTTGTATTTAATTTAAAACGATTGCTTCCTATTTTTAAAATCGCGTCAACATGACCCGAAGGCCTTAAGTGTAAATAATATTTAAGGAACCGAGGAAGGTTAAGCTAGGACCTCATTACCACTTAACATCAGGTGGAATGAGGTAAATCTTGAAGTGCGTTAAAAAAAAATCTGTTGCCTAAAAGGAAGCTCCAATCCCAATTTGCTCTATGTAATGTGTGTTACTGATTAATAATTTTGGGGTAAGTATTCGATTGGCACGAAATTAATTCGCCCGAACGTGCGAATCGTCCCCTTTCAATAAAAATTAAATATTTTTTGGTAGGCGTTTCGCACGAAAGTATTTTAAACGCGTGCAAATCGACTCTTTCAAGGATTTTTTTTAAAGAGGACGATTCACACTTTCGGGGGAATTAATTTCGTGCCAATCGACTAGGTACTAAAAATCTTCGAATTTTTGAACTCTCTAGATTTACAATATATAATAAAGAAAACCGCATTAAATCCGTTGCATAGAGACATGCAGAAAAAGCGACTTTGTTTTATACTATGAAGTGAAGATTAGAGCAGTGCGCACGCGCATCTAATAACGCCGGCTGTCCTCGCTAATCCGCGCATACGCAAACGACATTATAAACGTGACACGCATTTCCTACATCACACAAAGAACACACGTTTTAATATAGATTTAATTTACTCACTTTCGACTTTTGATATTGTGCTGTTTACACGACGTTGTCTATCTGTCTGTGGATGTGTCAAATTCAATATCTTTATTGCATTTCACATGGAGCAAGTTTTGTTTTTTTTTTGTTTTTTTCCACTCAAGATTGACCTCATCCCACCTTAAGTGGTAATGAGGTCCTAGCTTAAGTGCGACCAGTACAGTATAATAAATCTGTTACTGGACTTGTTGCCCTTACCTTGAAGGCTTGACCTTTGCTACTAAAGTAGCACCCCCCAGGAGCTCTGGAAACCTTACTCACACGCAGGAACACAACAACACCGAAGTGATTGTTATTTGGCTGCGGTCTTCTGTAAGGTGGAGGTATTTCACCAGTCCGACTGGTCCAGTTCGAGCGATAAATCGCTATGCCCTACCTCTCTAAAGTCGACATATTAAGATTAAAGTACATGTGAAAACCTGTAAAAGGGCGTTGCATTGATTCTATATAATGTGTTTATAAAATTTATGAGTAGTTAACACTTATTACAACTAAATAGGTATTATTATGACAATCCATACTAATATTATAAATGCGAGAGTAACTCTGTCTGTTTCTCTGTCCTGCTTTCACGCCTAAACCACAGAACCGATTTTGATGATTTAGTATTTGTATACGTTGAACCTCTAGAACGGATATTTCTACTTTTTTTTTAATAGGGGGGGATGGGGTACACCTCTTGTCAGTTTATATGGGAAAATGTTTAAGTTAGAGATTTAATTTTGCACAAATGTAGCTCGTAACTTTGATATATATGAACTACTTTTTGTTTCGAATATTAGCGGAGATAGGGGTAAAACAGACCATAAAAATATATATAAGTATATATGTCAGAAACCTGCAGTCCACGCGAACAAAGTCGCGGGCTCAACAAATTGATAGTATATAATATAAATTAAGAAATATTCAACTATTGCTACTTCTAACCTGTTATGTCACATTTTTGCTCATGTTATTTACTTAGTAAGGGCTTGATGACGCCAGCTAATAATTCATAATATTTGTGAGGTTTCATAAATATTTATAAGTATATGTTGTTAATCTGTTGTTGTATAGAGTAACTAGTTTTATTGATTATACAACGCCTCTTTGCTAGGTTGTATAAGTTAAATAACAAAAAATTTCGGTACATCAGTTAGATTACAAAAAAATATAAGACACACTATGACATACATATACATTTTAAGAGAGGTAGGGCAAAGCGATTTATCGCTCGAACTGGAGCAGCCCGACTGGTGAAATACCTCCACCTTTAATAAGACCGCAGCCAAATAACAATCACTTCTGTGTTGTTGTGTTCCTGCGTGTGAGTAAGGTTTGTAAAGCTCCTGGGGGGTGCTACATTAGTAGCAGGGGTCAAACCTTCAAGGTAAGCGACAAGTCCAGTAATAGATTTATAACGCTGTACTTGTCGCTCTTAAACTAAGAACTAAGTACCACTTATGATGGGATGAGGTCAATCTTGAAGTGTAATTGATGACCTCGGTGGCGCATTGGCTAAGGTAGGCGGCCAAAGCGCGAAAGGTCCCGGGTTCGATTCCCGGTCGGGTCAATTTGGAAAACGAACTTTTCTAAATTGACTTGAGTCTGGGTGTGCTGGGATGACGCCCCCAGTTAGTATCCGTCGTCTGGTACTCATAGTACAAGGGAAAACCTTAGTTTGAGACCAGGTTGATTGGTGTGATTGTCTGGCGCATTTATTTATTTATTTAATTATTTAATTAAAAAAAAATACTAAATTTAGTCGAAAGGTAGATGAATAACTAGATTAACACATAGGATTAATTTTATCCCAAAATTACACCAACGAAGTTGGGAAACAACTAGTTAAAGTATAGGATCTCCAGTCTTTAATTTTATTGCAACCGTTTTATGTAACAACAAAACGGTTCACTCATACAAAAATGCGAGCCCAATTATGAAACATTACAATTGTCTAATAAATTACTATTTATCATAATTACTTGAAGGTCAGTTTAAAAGTGGCTAAGCCGCTTTCATAATCTGATTAGAATTTCGGAATGCGCAACGTTAATTAATGACCTTCAAATAGAGTGTAGTGTTATGACGACCTCCGTAGCCGAGAGGCAAGAGGGCCGGACTTTGGGGTCGCGCGATCTCTGAGTCCCGGGTTCGATCCCGGTCGGGTCAATAAGAACACCGACCTTTTTTGTATTGTCTCAGGTCTGGGTGTGGTACCGTGGTTATTTATGATTTCTGTAACACAAGTGCTTTAGCTATTTATCATAGAATCAGAGCAATGTACTTGATGTTATTTACTACTTTTAAACAAACGAGCACTTAATAATTTTATGACGGCGGCCATCTTGGATCGATTTTTATCAAGCACTAGCGGCCGCTCGCGACTTCGTCCGCGTGGATTTCGGTTTCCATAAAAACTTTCATAATAGTTGCAGCGTGAAGTTATATAGCCTAAAGCCTTCCTCGATAAATTATCTATTCAACACAAAAAGAATTTTTCAATTCGAACCAGTGGTTCCTGAGATTAGCGCGTTCAAACAAACAAACAAACAAACTCTTTAGCTTTATAATATTAGTATAGATAGCTAAGAACACTCCCGACTTATGCATCTTTCAAACAAAATAATCAAAATCGGTTCATTTGTTCGGGAGCTGCGATGCCATAGACAGATACCTACACACACAGGGACGTCAAACTTATAAAACCCCGTCGTTTTTTCGTCGGGGATTAAAAACTGTATCGCATTCAATTCTTCTTTGGAATCAAGAAAAGGACGGATCTCATCTCATTTAAACTAAATTAAAAAAGTACAAATCCGTGGGCAGTCAGAAGCACAGATTTCACTGGTAGACAATGCCGCTAGGCATTAGGTCGGGCTATGGACTACATGCTATTTACATATTTTTTTAATGCGTTTAAATGATGAAAAAAATTATCTTGATTGTAAAGGCAATAACAATCACTTCGATGTTGTTGTGTTCCTGCGTGTGAGTAAGGTTTCCAGAGCTACTGGGGGGTGCTACATTAGTAGCAGGGGTCAAGCCTTCAGGGTAAGGGCGACAAGCCCAGTAATAAAATTTATTATGCTGTACTTGTCGCCCTTAAGCTAGGGCCTTACCAATTAACTTTAGGTGGGGTGAGGTCAATCTTGAAGTGCAATATAAAAAAAGAAAAAAATAATTAACTTCGGTACAATTTTTTAATGATCTTTTTACAATCGAAGTAACAGCAAAAATGCATTGCATTTAACGGTAAATCACTTAAACAAGATCAGGACATGATACCGTTATCATATCTGGAGCATGTACTTATTTTTGTATGTCGGTACATAAAATTAAGGTACAGTCAACAGCCAGCCAGTTAACTTGAACTTCGATTTTGGATCTTTTGCTCACGACATAACGGCGATTCAAAGTAAAAAGTATGACTGACATGTTTCTACCTTTACTCTGCTAATTTTAACTTTATTTGTTAAGCCTCAAGTTTCGGTTTTGATAGTGAAATTTGATTTGTGTATCTGAATTAACTTTACTTTATAAAGTCTTCTCCAGATTACCTCTTGAAAATAAAACCTCAATGTTTTATTCACTCATCAAAACAAAACTATATGACTTGGTCCAAAGTGGTCTACACATAGCTATAAGTTAGATTCTGCTACTGTTACTAATCTTACCGGTGTCTTTTCGGTAGATATAGGTTCCGAACCGGCAGAAGAATCACTTTGCATTGTATTCAATGACGATTCAAAAGTGTTACATGTAACCTATTTAAATAATGAAATATTTGATTTAAGTGCATCTTATTAATATAAAAGTTTTTATTTATTTTTGATTGACATAAGGTAATTTATTACACAAAGAAAAGAAATAAACTTAAGATAACACTCGCTTACAAAAAATTTCAACTAAACTAAATAAAAAAAAATTATTTTAAATAAACAAAGAAGGTCCCTGTGGTAAGGTACCTTTTCTGTGCATCTTATTAAAATTGACTAAAAAATGTATTGGAATTTTTAATGGCGCCACAGCGAGTGGCGAAACTACAGAAATTGTCGCACAAAAAGATTCCTACGCAAATATACACATTTATTCGTATTAAGGGCATACGTACGTACGATGACGAATCATTTTCCTGGTCGTTTACCAGACTTATACACTTATCCGTAACAGAGTAAGTTAATTAAATCACTTAATCATCATTTTCCCGATGCACCGGCTCTCAAACTATATTTATTACTAGCTGTGCCTGCGACTTCGTTCGCGTGGACTACATCCTTTAATGGTCAGTTTTACCCCTTTCTCCCCTAAAATTCGAAAAAAAAGTAGTCTATATTTTAACCCATGTTTCGAGCTATATTTGTGCCAAATTTCATATCTCTAACTTCAAAAATAAACATTATTACATATAAAATTTCAAAGGTGGTATTACCCCCCTCCCCCCCTTTTTTTCTAATAAAAAGTAGCTTATGTCCGTTCTTGAGATTCAACGTATACGTATACCAAATTATACTAATATTAGCAGGGATTAAAGTTCTAATGAACTGTGGTCAGTGGCACAGCTACCATGGGTGACACTTGGTGTGGATCATTCTGAAATACAGCATATAACAAAAGAAAACTAATAAACGGGAAATTGCAAGCATAAAATTTAGTTCAGCGCCCCTGGTGTCTAATTTTGCATCTGTGGAAAGTTCTTCGATTGCAGAAATGATACCATTTTTAGGGTTCCGTAGTCAACTAGGAACCCTTATTGTTTCGCCATGTCTGTCTGTCTGTCCGCCCGAGGATAATCTCAGAAACCGTTTGCACTAGAAAGCTGAAATTTAGTACAAATATGAGTATTAATCACGTCAACAAAGTGCAAAAATAAGAAATAAAAAAAATGTTTTTTTAGGGTCCCCCCCCCCTCCCCCTACATGTAAATTGGGGAGTGTTTTTTTTTAATTTCAATCCCAACATGTGATATGTCGTTAGATAGGTATTTAAAAATGAACAGGGGTTTACTGAGATCATTTTTTGATAATTTTAATATTTAATCGCTCCAAAAGAAAATAAAATTGTGCCCCCGCCCCCCTCTAACTTTTGATTGAACCATAAGTTCAAAAAGTATGAAACAAATCTAGAATATAGAACTGCATAAAGGCTTTCTAGGAAAATTATTTTGAACCTGTTGGGTTCAATAGTTTTTGAAATTTTTGAAAAAATATTTTTTTAACTAAAGTTGTAATTTAAGCGTATATGCTAGCATTTTTTTTCTTACTTTACATATTTTTGTAACTTTAAGTGGGGATACTTAAGTATTGTGATGCACTGAAAACTACGGAACCCTACACTGAGCGTGGTTCGACACGCTTTTGGCCGGTTTTTTTTATTTACTTCTGATAATTTTCATTGACTACTGATCTTCACAGTAGGGTGTCACCCCCTTAGCAACGCCACTGACTGTGGTCACCATCAGATCTGATCAGATCAGATAAATTGTGACTCGCTACCAATTTGAAGCAACTCCTTTAGCCGGGTCGATTCTAGAAAGTCTAGTATCTTCCTGGCTGTCAGAGTTTTTATTTCCTCCTGTTTTGCTCTGTGTCATCCCAGGTCTCCAGCTTAGTTTGTGAAGGGTTGTTTCTTTTTCCCCTCTTTCAGTATGCACGTCAGAGTCACTCAGTTTCATGTGAAATTGGTGTCTTTTTAGTTTGCAGTGTCCGGTCAAGCCTCTGAGTAACGCACTGGCCCTAGGTCTGCTAAGCTGTAACAGTTATTCGGTCCATTAGCGCAAGTTGCCAGCCATAAGTAGTTCACATATATTGAATTGGCAATAGTATGTAGAAAGTAACTTTTCTTATTTTAAGAAGTGGAACTCGTTGCCGGCTCATGTGTTTCCTCCTTCCTTTGACATGGATTCCTTCAAAAGGAGCGTGAAGAAACATCTTGCGGGCCAGTATGGCGATGCTAACGGATAGGATATTTTGATTTCAAATCCGTTGTCATCGCGATGTGGATTCCTCACTTGCTTACCATCAGGCTGGAAGGAGACAATATACTGCGCTACTATAAAATAAAAATAATAAATTGACTGGATGTCTGGCATGTAGGCGAAATTATTTTTATTCAATTTTAAAGTTAATTTATAAATCCAATGCTTTTTAAGCGGGAGATAATGCCAACAGGCCAAGCGTAAAGTGTCTGGCCATATTTTGTTGTATTTTGTTATCCCACTTTGAGAGCCGCTGGCCGGCCTGACGTCACAGACCCGCTCGGCTGCCCACAGTTGCATGAAATGAGTGGAATATTCTGACATAACTGGTAATCTGTCGCCCAAGGTTCTTCGAACGTTCTCAGATCCCGACGTTTTGCGCGTAACTTTGCATTGTTTTTTTAAATGACGCAGCGATGGGGTTTTTCGGATTTTTTTAACCCCTGAAGCTGAAACGGGATGTTATTTGTTTGGCTTGTTTGTCTGTCTGTGTGTGTATTTATCCGTGATGTGGTAGCCCCAAACGGAATAGTATATTTTGTTTGTTTGGAAAAGTTGGAAGAGTTCTTTATTTGATGTATATTGGTCCAAATTTTTTCCGCGCAGTTCAAATTGTCGGTTTACTTTTTTTTTATAACACACTTCAAGATTGTCCTCATCCCACCTTATGTTAAGTGGTAATGAGTTCCTAGCTTAAGGGCAAAAATTGTAGCATAGTAAAACTGTTACTAGACTTGTCGCCCTTACCTTGAAGGCTTGACCCCTGCTACTAATGTAGCACACCCCAAGAGCTCTGGAAACCTTACACGCACGTATACAACAACACCGAAGTGATTGTTATTTGGCTGCGGTCTTCTGTAAGGTGGAGGTATTTCACCAGTCGGGGTGCTCCAGTTCGAGCGATAAATCGCTTTGCCCTGCCTCTCTTAAAAAACATATTTAAACATAATTTGATATATCACCCTCAATATAGGTATCAAATAAAAAGGGCTCGAGTATTTTATAACTATACAATAGGTATGTCAAATTTAAAATCCAACATGGCTGCCACTTCGTGAAATTCCAATATTCCCAGTTCTAATATTTGAAAAACAATTCGTTCTAGTTACGAATAGTAATAAATAATACGAGGCGTACGCTAAAAAAGAACGACCCACGACTGATGACAGCTGATATGGAAAGTAAATTTGAAATTAACGACTCGTAGAAGACGTTTATTCATTTTTGACACATTACGAATCGTAAAATGTGTAACCGGGCATAGTTCACTATTAAGTCAAAAGCATAAAGGTTAATATTGAACTGTTAATATTTTTTTTAAATAAATTAAATCGCATAAGATGTCAGTTTTCCGCTCCCTCTAAAGTTATGTCAAGTGTTTCATAAAAAAAATTGTGAACTTGTATTAATTCTCACTGGCATAGGTAGATACCATTAAATAAGTTTAGAAGCCATTAAATTAAAAATAAAAACACAAATGTCACATTTGATTCAGCCAAATGTCACTATGACGTAGCAAAAAAACATCTGCCGTCTACATTACGAAATAATACTTGTGAATAATTTAAACAACTTTAGAATACTAATGGCGTTATAATAACGAATTCCAAAAAGACCATAAATTGTCTGGTGTAGTCTTAAATTTATGGCATTGTCCTTTACCACAGTAAAATAAACTAGCAGTAAAGGGCCGTGTATATATACTCTCCTTCAACACAATATCTCAAACTCAAACTCAAATATTTCTTTATTCAAATAGGTTACATATAACACTTTTGAATCGTCATTGAATACAATACAAAGTGATTCTACTGCCGGTTCGGAACCTATATCTACCGAGAAGACACCGGTAAGAAACTCAGCAGATCATTTACAGTATCAGTATCTAACTTATTGCTATGTGTAGCTCACATTGGACCAAGTCATATAGTTTTGGTTTTGATGAGTCATGAAACAAATAAGTAGGTACTCAAGTAAGTTTTTACTTTCGAGAGATAAGCTGGAGCAGACCAGTCCCCAAAGGTGGCACCTGTTCACAAGCATGACGTATGTGCCAGACATCGCTTCACTCGACCATATTGTAGGGAATGTAACGACCCGCCACATAGCGCCACCACCCCAGTAACATTTTAGTGAGCATGACTACTATCTATACTTTTTCGTTGTTTTTCGTTTGCGCCACTCAGCTTAAGGTTCCGCCAGAATACCAGCGCTGCTGCAGCATTGGATCCAATGTTGTAGCAGCTCATGCTGAGGCTGGGACCTTGTTAGCTGCGCAATTAATATGTTCTTCCTTTTTTTTGTTGTTTTTTCTTTTTGCTGTTTATCTTTTGTTCGTGTTACTTTATTGTGTATGCACCGTGTATTGATTGTGTGTGCTAATAAATAATTTCTAATTCTAATTCTAATACTTCTTACTAGCGGTTCCGGCGAACTTCGTTTCGCCTTAGAGGATTTTCCCGCCTTTCTTTTTTTTTTTTTTTTTTAATTTTCACAAAATCCACAGCTCATATTTAAATTACAAAACAAAAATTTAAATACTAAAAATTGTCCTGAATTTTCTTTGCTATAAACCTCACGGAGCCCGAGACCTTTCCAACGAATGCAAAACCGTGGAAATTGGTTAGTGCGTTCTAGAGTTATAGCGTCAGGAAGGAAAACCCGACTTATTTTTATATAGTAGATTAGAACAAAGGCGACTGACTGACATTGTGGTCTATCAACGCACAGCCCAAACCACTGGAAGGATCGGGTTGAAATATTTATTTAAAACCTTAGCGCAAAAAAAGTACAACTAGTAGACTTAATGTTAGAGGCATTTTCTAGTCGACATTTGGGTCATGCAGAGAGTTATTAATATGGATTGTTTTATAAATTATTCAAGTGTAAAAATACGTTTAAAATAATTTAACGGGTCAAAACGCGACACCATTTTTATTTAGTAGTTAATACGAACTACTTACTGCCCGACGTTTCGGTTAGGTTGCACCAACCGTGCTCACGAGCGTTTTGACCCGTTAAATTATTTTAAATGTATAATAAGTCTTGATTGTGAGTATCAAAACAAATTTGAAATTTCTAATTTTGACCCGTTAAATTATTTTAAATGTTTAAAATGGAACGCGAAAGTCTTAAAATTTTTGTAAAAATACGTGTCTAATTTTTTTATATATCTATTTAACAATCTAAAATCTATCTGTGAAAAATTACAGTCGCTATAATAATAGAACTGCATAAAGGCTTTCTAGGAAAATTATTTTGAACCTGATGGGTTAAAAAGTTTTTGAAATTTTTGAAAAAAATATTTTCTTAACTAAAGTTGTAATTTAAGGATACTTAAGTATTGTGATGCACTGAAAACTACGGAACCCTACACTGAGCGTGGCCCGACGCGCTTTTGGCCGGTTTTTTTTGGTCTACCTAAACCCATTAGCCTTAAAGTTTTTTTTCAAGTGTCGATACTTTATTACTATATTGCGTATCTATTGCTTGTGTGCTTTACATTTGTGTGTGTTTAGGTGCTAATATACGATTTAAATTACTATAACGGGAATTTATTTTTAATTTGTATTTTACAATTGACAAACTAACTGTGTGTCTTAGTGCAAAATTAGTAATAAGTGTAGCTTTCATTTGTAAAAAAAACTACTGAGTTTCTTGCCGGTATCTTCTCTTTAGTTATAGGTTCCGAACCGGAGGTAGCTTCATTTGCTTTATATAAAGACTATTCATAAGTATTACTAATGTAATCTATGTGAATAAAAAAGATTGACTTTGACTTTGACTTTGAACTTTTTTTTTTCGTCGGGGCATTTAATACCGTCAGGCTATTCCAAGCTTAGAATAAGGAAAGTAATAAATAAATAAATAAATGCGCCAGACAATCACACCAATCACCTGGTCTTAAACTAAGGTTTTCCCTTGTACTATGAGTACCAGATGACGGATACTAACTGGGGGCGTCATCCCAGTACACCCAGACCCAAGTCAATTGAGAAAAGTTCGTTTTCCAAATTGACCTGACCGGGAATCGAACCCGGGACCTTACGCGCTTTGGGCGCCTACCTTAGCCACTGCGCCACCGAGGTCGTCAAATATCAAATAAATAGTCAAATATATCTATGATTCCAAGCATTTCAAATGTCATTAACTTTAAATATTAGAAACAGAAAAATTTTATATCCCCTTGCGGTGCGGGAATTGAACCCACGACCTTCACGTATCGCGTGCTGCTCATTTTCTGTTTCTAATATTTAAAGTTCGCTAGTACGGCGTATAGTACTATAAAAATAAAAATCGGTCATTAACTTTACTTCCTTATTAAGAATAAATATAAATATATTAAATATTCGACAACATCACATACATTACTCTGATTCTGTGGTAAGTAGCTTAAGCACTTGTGTTAGAGAAATCAGAAACAACGACGGTACCACAACACCCAGACCCGAGACAATATGGAAAAGTTCGTTTCCCATATTGACCCGACCGGGGATCGAACCCGGAACCTCACAGATGAATAACCACTAAATGCAGCCATACTGACATTAATTGAACTTACCAATAACCTTAAAACGCGAAACTAAAAATAGGTTCAGAGTTTTAATAACCGCGTTCTTAATTTAGACCAGTATACGACAAATTACATACAACTCTAACTCCTTAACATAAAGACGAAAATTGCATGTAATAAGAACGTACGGTAATGTATTTTTAGCAAACGTTTCTGGTTGTATTACGTACGTGTCTTTTATCGTAAACAACTTGTTGCGGATTATAAGATTTATCGTACAGATGGCGTTTGAGTTTGTTACCTATTTTGGAATTATTTTGTTTACTAGCTGTGCCCGCGACTTCGTTCGCGTGGACTACATCCTTTCATGGTCGGTTTTACCCCTTTCTCCCCTAATATTGGAAACAAAAAGTAGTCTATATTTTAATCCAAGTTTTGAGCTATATTTGTGCCCAATTTCATATCTCTAACTTCAAAAATATTTTTTTTTCCATATAAACTTTCAAAGGTGGTATTACCCCCATCCCCCCTTATTTTCTAATAAAAAGTAGCCTATGTCCGTTCTTGAGATTCAACGTATGCCTATACCAAATTTCATCAAAATCCGTTCAGCTGTTTAAGCGTGAAAGAGTAACAGACGGACAGACAGACAGACAGACAGACAGAGTTACTTTCGCATTTATAATATTAGTATGGATTTAAGAGATCAGAAAAAAGAGCAAAACGTTTTATAGAATACTTTTTATCCCGAAAACACGAACATAGTCGCGGGAAACGCCTACTCTGTCTATGATGCCATCCCTACTAATATTATAAATGCGTAAGTAATTCTTGTTACGCTTTCCCGCTTAAAACGCTCAACCGATTTTAATGAAATTTAGTATAGGTATATATACATCAAGAACGGACATAGGTTACTTTTTGTTAGAAAATTTGAAAGTTTATATGAGATTTTTTTTATTTTTTAAGTTAAAGATATGAAATTTGGCACAAATATAGCTCGAAACTTGGATTAAAATATAGACTACTTTTTGTTTCGAATATTAGGGGAGATTGGGGTAAAACCGACCATGATAGGATGAACACGCGAACGAAGTCGCGGGCACAGCTAGTAAATAATAAATAGTACAACACAGTTATACCTACGTCAATTAGTCAAAGATCGTAAATCATTAATTCGTTTTACGCAGTATCGATTATAAGTATCGATTAGTTTATCGATTAATGTGTCGTAAACATTGTCTACACGGATGTAAATTTTATATGAAGAATACAAGTTTTTTTAATATATTCACAATACGGTCGACATTACATCAAGTTGAAACGATTTTAGATCTTATGCGTAAGAGATAAGAGAGGTGCTAAGTCTAAAGTGTGACTGACGTGATTTTTAACGCACCATAGCAAATATATGAATAGAATGACTGATCATTAATTACTAGGGACACGCCCTGGCTTTGCACCGGTGCAATGTAGTAATAAATTATTCCCTTTTCTTTACTATAGCGACTGGTGAAATACCTCCACCTTACAGAAGACCGCAGCCAAATAACAATCACTTCTGTGTTGTTGTGTTCCTGCGTGTGAGTGAGGTTTCCGGAGCTCTTGGGGGGTGCTACATTATTAGCAAGTGGTCAAGCCTTCAAGATAAGGGTGACGTCCAGTAACAGCTTCATTATGCTGTACTTGTTACCCTTAAGCTAGGACCTCATTACCACATCAGGTGGGATGAGGTCAATCTTGAAGTGCAATATAAAAAAAAAATCGCATGGAGACCGGCCAGCTGGTGGTGTGAGGGCACCCCAGTCGGCATTGCACCTACGGTCTCCAGTGCGAGACGGGGATAGTTTAGTGGATCGGCTTTCCCCGCTTCCCCCCCCCCCCCCGACCATCCAGGGGGGAGGAGACGGGGCCATTCCGCCTGGCGATGCTGTGGTGATAATGGTTTTACTGCTTCCCACAGCACCGCCGTTTAGGGCGATGAGGTTCACCGGGGAGTTTTAGTGGGTAGGCCTACCCTTCTCGGTACGGTGCGTCACGCATTACTGCCCGTAAAAAAAAGGACCTCCATTACCACTTAACATCAGGTGGGATGAGGTCAATCTTGGAATGGAAAAAAAATGATTATTTATTGAGGAAGACTTTAGACTATAACATCACGCTGCACCAATGGTAGTGACGAACCATTGCGAAATTTTGAAAAAATCTGTGTGAAGCCGCGGCGGTACACTAGTCTATTTAAAAATAGCGAAATACAACTCACTGACTATTGCCCGGTTCCAATATTTTACAATTCGTAATGTGTCAAAAAATACTATCTTTTTTTTTTATAATGCACTCAAGATTGACCTCATCCCACCTGATGTTAAGTGGTAATGAGTTCCTAGCTTAAGGGCAAAAAGTATAGCATAGTAAAACTGTTACTAGACTTGTCGCACTTACCTTGAAGGCTTGACCCCTGCTACTAATGTAGCACCCCCCAAGAGCTCTGGAAACCTAACTCACGCGCAGGAACACAACAACACAGAAGTGATTGTTATTTGGCTGCGGTCTTCTGTAAGGTGGAGGTATTACACCAGTCGGGCTGCTCCAGTTCGAGCGATAAATCGCTTTGCCCTGCCTCTCTTTACTTTTCTTTTTTTTTGTTTTTCTACGAGTCGTTAATTCTAATTTCAAATCTACTTTCCATAACAGCTGTCACCAGTCGTCCGTCTGTTGTTTTTAGCTAACGCCTTGTATACCTAATTTATTACCATCCGTAACCAGTACTGATTAGAAGCAGGCATTACCGATTGCTCACAAATACTTGACAAAACGATTTCGTTCACAATATAAAGTGTCCTACGATAGCGTAATGCAGTTTTTGTTCCCCAATCACGGATACAAAAAGTGGTCTAATCTCATGAACTATGCAACTCAATAATAATGACCCTGTCATATAAAGACCAAGTTGCGGTCTACCGCAAGTGTAAGTCAGGGTAACATGCAATATAGTTAACCTAGAATCCTAGATCAGAGATATTGCCGGTGGGGGCCTGCGGTCGGCGAGGACCTGCGTTCAGTGGGGACCTGCGTTCGTTGGGAGCCTGCGTTCGGTGAGGACCTGCGTTTGGTGGGGGCCTGCGTTCGGTGGGGGCCTGCTTTCGGTGGGGTCTCAATAATAATGACCCTGTCATATAAAGTCCAAGTTGCGGTCTACCGCAAGTGTAAGTGAAGGTTGTTACCTTCACTGCGATATAGTTAACATAGATGAGGAATATTGCCGGCGAAGGCCTGCGGTCGGCAAGGACCTGTTTTAGGTGGGAGCCCGCGTTCGGTGGGGGCCTTTTTTCCGGGGGAAATGCATTGTCGCACGCACCGTACCGTCACACGAGGGAGGTGACGGCGTGCGTGGGACTCCCAGCCCTAATAAGGGCAGGCATACCCACTAAAACCCCCCGGTGGACCTCATCGCCTTAATGGTGATGCCGTGGGAACAGAAGACCTACCACAACATCATTGGAATGGCCGCTAACCAGGCAGCCCCGTCATCTCCCCCCGGGATGGTTTGGGGGGAGGAGCAAGGTTCGGTGGGGGCCTGCTTTAGTCTGCGTTGGATACAAGCTCCCCCCACTGGCGCAGAGGAGGACCACCCAGCGGTTTTAGTAGATTCGAGTACAACACACCACTCTCTGACTCCCCATGGAATCTGACATTTAGTGGTGGCAACCTTTTTGGGCCGAGTTCGATTAAAACCTCCCGATTATTTTACCTGTTAAACAAAAATACAAAATCAAAATCGGCACATCCACTCGTGGGCTACGTTACTACGGCCGGACACAAACAGACAGACAGAGGGACACGTTAGAATTATTAATTATATTTTATTATAATGAGGTTGTTTACTTAAACTTCCGCATATTTTTCGCTGTCTTTAACCTGTCATTATCAATGGTTTGAAATTTAAAATATTTACTAGTTAATATCAATTGTGTTTCTTGACATAACTTGACAGGCTTTACTTGTCGAGTTCAGTCGCCATCTTGTCCGCCATCATTAAATTCCTATGTTAGACTAACTGTTTTTGTTTGACGCTAAACTAACTATAATACAATTAAATATGTACATTAGACATAAGCTACATTGTTAATACATTTCTTTTGCTTGATTTATACCTACCATATGTGTCAGTTTTTGAAAAGAGTAACTATCGAGTTTCTTGCCGGTTCTTCTCGATAGAATCAACATTCCGAACACGGCGGTAGTTTACTTGACTTGACGATTCATAAATGCTTTTGTAAAAGTTTACATAAATAAAAACATTTTCTTTTCAATTCTAATTTAAAAATCGGCCTTAACCTAATCACGTGATGGTTTAATCTGACTCTTTCGAGTGACAGCAAATAATGGTAGCGACTGTACTTAGTTTGTAGGTGACCCTGTCCTTTAAAAGGGTACCAGACGAAATAATTCCATGTTTATGAAAACATATTAGCAAACTTTTTTGGTATTTCTTTTTTAATAACGTTCAAATTAGCTTACTTCGTGTAAATTATGACCACACTTATACCATACTAGCGACCCGCCCCGGCTTCGCACGGATGTAATGTAAATACTTAGAAATATTGGCTTTTCTATTCTTAATTGCAAATTAAAACCTTCCACTTGAAACACTCTATCTATTTAAAAAACCGCATCAAAATCCGTAGCGTAGTTTTAATGATTTAACCGTACATAGGGATATAGGGACAGAAAAAGCGACTTTGTTTTATACTATGTAGTGGTTGTACCTCTTCTCACATTACTATGTCAGTGTTATTATGTTTGGCCTAGCTTTCAATCTACGTAGTCAAACGACTATTTTCTTAGCATAACGGAGTTGTCGTGACAAACTTAATGAAATTATTATCTATATTGCCTACTAGTATAATATTATAAATGCGAAAGTAACTCTGTCTGTCTGTTACGCTTTCCCGCTTAAACCTCTCAACAGATTTTGATGAAATTTGGTATAGGTATACGTTGAACTTCAAGAACGGACATAGGCTAAAAGCTACTTTTTGTTAGAAAATAAGGGGGAAAGGGGGTAATGCCACCTTTAAAAGTTTATATGGGAAAATGTTTATTTTTTAAGTTAGAGATATGAAATTTGGCACAAAATACAGTTCGAAACTTGGATTAAAATATAGACTACTTTTTGTTTCGAATATCAGAGGAGATTTTTTTTTATAATGCACTCCAAGATTGACCTCATCCTACCTGATTTTAAGTGGTAATGAGTTCCTAGCTTAAGGGCGTAAAGTAAAGCATAGTAAAACTGTTACTGGACTTGTCGCCCTATCCTTAAAGGCTTGACCCCTGCTACTAATGTAGCACCCCCTAAGAGCTCTGGAAATCTTACTCACATGCAGGAACACAACAACACCGGAGCGATTGTTATTTGGCTGCGGTCTTCTGTAAGGTGGAGGTATTTTTCCATAGATAGATAGAGATAGAGAGAGATAGGTGTAAAACCGACCATGAAAGGATGTGGACTACATCCTCGCGAACGAAGTCGCGGGCACAGCTAGTAATATCATAAAGCTTAAGAGTTTTTTTTAACGCGCTAATCTCAAGAACTACAGCTTCGAATTAATAAATACTTTTGTATATGATAGTCCATTTATGGAGAAATACTTATGCAGACCTAGCATGCGCAATACGTAAAATTTATCGCATGAGACGACAAAAGTTTTAATACTGTTGATTGGCTTAGCACATCGCACTCGTATTTTCAGCCAATCGGCAGCTGACGCGCTGACATCAATCGTTTTTTTTTTACTTTTATAGTGCTTTACGCTGCACTAGCGGACTTTAATTATTTTTAAAGAAACAGAAACATTTTATCTCCCCTTGCGGTGCGGGAATCGAACCCACGACCTTAACGTATCGCGCGTGCTGCTCTTCCAACTGAGCTAACCTTAATTTATCGAAGGCAATGTATTTTTTCTGTTGTATTAATTAACCTGTTTGCCTCCGGTAAGTGCCCTCTACCAATTATTACTTATCTGCCCGTGGTACATTCGTTGCAGAAATGATTGGAAGCCACGGATCGTGGGTTCGATTCCCGCACCGCAAGAGAGATAAAAAAAGTATGTTTCTTTTAAAAGATTTTGACGTTTCTTAAGAGCGAGATAAAATTTAGTCGCATGGCGCATGCTAGCCCTGATGGCTATATTACATCAAGCTGCGGCCAATAAGAGCCAAGAATTAGTGAAAATAAGGAAAAAGGGGGGGGAGTACGTTTGTGAAGCCGCGGGCCGCTGGATTCTGTGATTGTTTTGACCGAACAAAAATTATTTTTTTGTCCCGCTATGATTTGTTATTGATCGATGATGGAAAAATACTGTGTTATGGTGATTAAACAGTCGAGATTAGTGTTGCCGTCGATTCGATTGTATATCGATTATTAATCGATTATCCAAAAGGGGCCCATATAATTTAACAATCGATATGACAGTCGATAGTATCGAAAATATCGATTTAATCGATTATAATGCGTACTCAAATACAATATAAACGATATAATCCATTATATTGATCAAGTTTTCAGGCGATACTATCGATCGATTATATCGACCTAAAATTGATATTATAATTGTTTAAATAAGACAATACTATCGATCATATCGATAGTCATATCGATTATTAGATTATTTGGGGGGAGGAGGGGGGGTTAATCGATTATCCGGCAACAGTAGTCGAGATCCGACCAAGTAATTCTGACTCCGAGAGGGTTCCATATTGATTAGCCGGTTGGAATAGTGATTAGTAATAGCTGTTAAAACAGGGGGTGTAGGTTTGATCCCCGCCTGGGACAAAAATTCATTCGAACAGTTAATAAATTTACTCGTATTTAATTTCTTCACTGATTCGCTCCTATCGGTCGAAGCGTGATGTTATATAGCCTAAAGCCTTCCTCGATAAATGGACAATACAACACAAATATAAATTTTGAATTCTAACCATAAGTTCCTAAGATAAGCGCATTCAAACAAACCCTAGAGTTTAACAAGTTTTAAGAGAACTAGGGCATAGCGATTTATCGCTCGTACTGGAGCAGCCCGACTGGTGAAATACCTCCATCTTACAGAAGACCGCAGCCAAATAACAATCACTACTGTGTTGTTGTGTTCCTGCGTGTGAGTAAGGTTTACAGAGCTCCTAGGGGGTGCTACATTAGTAGCAGGGGTCCAGCCTTCAAGGTAAGGGCGACAAGTCCAGTGACAGATTTATTATGCTGCACTTGTCGCTCTTAAGCTCCTCATTACCACTTAACATCAGGTGGGATGAGGTAATTCAAGTTTAATCACCAATCAGTATTAATAAGTACATACATCTTCAATTCAAAATATTCCTATAAAACTAGCATTTTATGTCAATCAATATGTTAAATTACAATCGATGTTTGCAGATAAGTGTTAATTTAAATATTAAAAGCTTAATTTACGAGAATAAGGGGCTTAGTATTTATAGGTACATTTCAATGTCTACGAGTAATTAAATCCTTTGTTTAACATCTTAACTTTACATAATAGACACCTTCGTGCTTCTAAACTGTAGACGTTAGAGTTCTTACTGACCATTTTTTATAAAAATTCGTAACCTTATTAATATGTAAGTAATTAATTGTGAAAATACCAATGTAAATCGATTTTGTTATTTTTATAGTACTTTAATTAGCAACTGTATCAACCGTTAGCCTCTCGGTAAGTGCCCTCTGCCGAATATGTTTAGAACTACATACGTATCGGCCCGTGGTACATTCGTTGCAGAAATGTTTGAAAACCACGGAATCGAAGACACCTTGGCATCTTAATCGATTTTATTATTTTTTTAGTACTATACGCCGTACTAGCGAACTTTAAATATTAGAAACAGAAAATTTTTATCTCCCCTTGTGGTGCGGGAATTGAATTAACGAATATTAGTTGGTAAGAGCAGCACGCGCGATACGTGAAGGTCGTGGGTTCAATTCCCGCACCGCAAGGGGATATAAAAATTTTCTGTTTCTAATAACAAATGTAAATCATTAAAATATTTATATTTGAACTTTATAGTTATTTTACAGTTATAAGTCTAATTATAATACATTAGTACGAAATTTGCACGTCTTTATGGCACAGCATAGTGAAAAGATAACCTACTTTAAACATCTGTTCCAATTTCACCATAAAAAAACATTGATATCCTTAAAGTCTGGCCTTCACGACACAGAATCCTACTGTTAATTTATTGTATAAATGAAGTAAACTTAATTTTGTAATAACAGTAACAAAATTTTGTATTTTCTTGGTTGAACTGCATAATTTTTTTTTTTTTGTGAAAAATCTTCCGGACGATCAAAAACAATTCCGGACACTGTCAGTGTAGTGTGTCGAAGTGACTTCAATAACATTTTGTTATATGAGTATGTGAGGGTAGATAATGATTTGCAAGCTCCCCCGAACAGACGAAAGCGAGCGAGACCAGTCAGCTCGTGAGCACGGTTGGTGCAACCTAACCGAAACGTCGGGCAGTAAGTAGTTCGTATTAACTACTAAATAAAAATGGTGTCGCGTTTTGACCCGTTAATTTATTTCAAATGTTTAAAATGGAACGCGAAAGTCTTAAAGTTTATAAAAATCTTATTGCGGTTAACATAATACATCTACATACCAAGTTTTAATAGTATACGTAATGCCTCCTCCACACCCCTCGCGAAGTTGAACGAAGTTAGACGAATACGATAGTGTAGAGAGGCACTTCGGCTCGCCTCGTGCTCGCCGCGTCAAACTTTGCCTCGCCTCGGGCGAACTTCGCCGAGTAACTTCGCGAGTTGTGTGGAGCAGGCATAATAGTTTCGGATAAAAGAGGAGAGAGACATACGGATAGACAGACAGATAGATTTGACATATCCACATAGGTTCCGTTTTTCGCCATTTAACTACGGAAATCTAAAAAGTCCCCGGGAATCGTACCCACAATCATATAGTCACAAGCCTTATTTAGCGTTTAGCGATAGGGAATATCCATACTCACATTTTTACTGTTACCGCACCCATAAACGAACGATCTGCATGACCGAATGGTTGATTGGTAGAAAATGCTCCTAGAATTGAGTCCACCTTTTGTACTTTTTTTTGCAATAAAGTTTATATATATTTCCATAGAGGCAGTAAGTCAGAAATATGTCAGGAAGTGTAGTCTGTTATTACATGAAGTAATATTACAATTATTCATAATTTTTACACTCAGTCTAGTAGAATAAAATTGTAAAATACCATTCTCATGTAGGAAGAAGGAAAAAATGTTTTTCCCAACAATTAAACCTCAATCATCCAATTATTTACATATTGGTAATTGTGTACTTATCACATGACCAAGTAATTCACAGAATTACGAACTAGCTTCTAACATCTATGTTATATAATATTTTGTAAACTATTGTGTCATCTAACACTTATGCCGGCAAAAACTAAAAAAAAAATGCTGCCATAAAAATTATTTGCCGCAAAAACTGCTGAGCGGATTTTGATTAAATTTGGTTGGAATAGAAATGGCATATAAGACTCACATTTTTACTTTCCTTAAATAATGCAAAAATAGTCACACACTATCCCCATTATGCCACATTTTCCAAAGATTCCAAGAAACAATGACGGTACCACAACACCCTGACCCGAGACAATACAGAAAAGTTCGTTTCCCATATTGACCCGACCGGGGATCGAACCCGGGACCTCAGAGATGGCGCGACACCAAAGTCCGGCACGCTCGCCTCTCGGCTACGGAGGTCGTCGTATTTATATCCCTACTAATATTATAAATGCGAAAGTAACTCTGTCTGTCTGTCTGTCTGTGTGTCTGTTACGCTTTCCTGCATAAACCTCTCAACCGATTTTGATGAAATTTGGTATAGGTATACGTTGAATCTCAAGAACGGACATAGGCTACTTTTTATTAGAAAATAAGGGGGCAGGGGGGTAATACCACCTTTGGAAGTTTATATGGAAAAATGTTTATTTTTAAAGTTAGAGCTATGAAATTTTAAGGCTCAAATATAGCTCGAAACTTGGATTAAAAATATAGACTACTTTTTGTTTCGAATATTAGGGGAGAAAGGGGTTAAACCGACCATAAAAGGATGTAGTTCACGCGAACGAAGTCGCGGGCACAGCTAGTTTTAAATAAACAGAAACGTTTCATCTCCCATCTCCGAGAGATGGTGTCCCGAGACCCACCGGCCGAGGAGGATAGGAAGACCACGCGGGTCGCTAGTATGCGTTATAATAGTGTTATTAATGAACACAAAATGTAATTGCGGCCATTTTTTTTTTTGCCAACCCCTCAATAAAACAAATAAAATAAAATTTAAGTATCATATATGCATGTTTTATAAATCGCATCAAAATCCATTGTGTACTTTTAATGATCATACACATAGACAAACAGCATCTGAACTATATAGTGAATCCACGTACCGATTTATCGATTGATCTACTTTTGAGTTCCGGAAACGGAAGTTAAACTATTAGGTCCAATACAAACCACATGTGACGAATCAATGATATTTTAATGTCCGGTTTGCCAAAATATCAATCTTTGTAATGTCAAATTCAAGGAGAAAAGCTTAATTAATGCGCAGTTGCACCAACTTAGGTAACCTTAACGTTAACAGACGAGTTGACGGTTTACGAATTTCAACAAATGTTTGGGATATGTCAGTTTGACAGCTGTCAGATCGTCAGTTACAGTTACAAGGAAATAAAACACTTGACATTGGCAGAATCTCAGAATCAGAATTTTAGGAGAGGTAGGGCACAGTGATGTATCGCTTGAGCTGAAGCAGCCCAACTGGTGAACCTCCACCTTACAGAAGACCGCAGCCAAATAACAATCACTTCTTTGATGTTGTGTTCTTGCGTGTGAGTAAGGTTTCCAGAGCTCCTGGGGGTTGCTACATTAGTAGCAGGGGTCAAGCCTTCAAGGTAAGGGCGACAAATCCAGTAACAGCCTCATTACCATTTAACATAGGTAGGATGAAGTCAATCTTGAAGTGCAATATAAAAAAAAACATCATATGCCGCCCGACCGGGGATCGATCCCGGGATCCCTGAGATAGCGCGACGCCAAAGTCAGGTCCACTCGCCAAACGAACTTTTCTATATTGTCTCGGGTCTGGGTGTGGTGATATCGTCGTTGTTTCTGATTTCTGTAACACAAGTGCTTTAGCTACTTACCTCAGCATTAGAGCAATAATGAATGTGATGTTGTCCAATATTTTTATTTCGAAATGACGCGTCAACTGTTACTAAACAATTAGTTCACATATTAATTACCTATCGCTTAGCTCCACTTCTGAAACCTTGAACTTCGAGTAATTAGTGTCACTTCCGTGCAAATATGTATAATTGAATGCGAAATTTCCAAGGTCTTATTTTCCTTTAAGCTATTCGGAAATGACCTTCACATGAAGACTTAACACAAGCTTAAACACGCGGCTTCGCTTTTGAAGAATGAAGAATACTATAATTTTATTATCATTACCCACATGTTATATGGATCTTCGTGGCAGATTTAAATGTAGGTTATTCTCCATTTCCTAGTACATACATAATTATATGTTTTGTTGAGTTAACGTATTAAAAGGCAAAGAGGGAAATACCCAGCTGCTAGTTAATCCAATACGGTCGACATGACGTTAAGGTAAGTACATGCAATTCAAAATTAGATCTTATGAGCACTGCATAAGGATGGTAAAAAGTTCAAAGTGGATTGAAGTGCTTTACTCTATACTATAATTAAACTTAGCGATCTTCCGGTGACTTGAATGCATCTAATTATGGCTTAATTAAATGTGATCGATGATTTTCAAACCCGAGCCAAACCATCTGTAAAATGTTGTACTCAACCCATAGATTAAATAATATACTTGAGCAGAGGCTACGTAACGTAATTAAAATTGTTCAAAAATCAATCAATTGTAGGTACCTTAGTTGGATTGAGCTACCAGGATTACATGAAGCTCTAGGAGATCTCAATCACCTTACCTTTAAATCCAAAACGTTCAGTTACCTGTGTTACAGAGAGGTTTGATAGCAGGCTTCATTCTAATTACCACATCACTCTACTAAATTTGAACAAAGTACTGGGACCACATGAAGCCATAGGAGCTCTCCATGACATTCCCTATAAATACAAAACGTCAGCTATCTATATTACAGAAGTATGATAGTAGACGCTTCATTCTAACTGCTAGATTTGAACGAAGTACTAGGACGACGGTTGGTTAAATTCACATCCAGATTACTAGCAATGTCAATTAAACTCTGTTCAATATATCAAATATCTATGAACCTAGTTAATATGGCTGTCAGTCCACTATTAAACCCCGAACATGGCACAAGAAAGTACTAGGAGCGCATGAAGCGCTAGGAGGTATCATCTAAGTTGCTATTATGGTAATTCAACTCCATTGGTTAAAATCACATCCAGATTACCTTCAGAGCGGCAATGTCAATTCCTGTATATCGACCTCGTTTCGGCTTTGCATAAAAACGAACGGAAAAATGCATTTAAGAGTCTAACTGGTCCGAGACAGAGCTATCTCTTTAGAGTTCCGTGGGAAACTGTTTTAAAAAACCCTTTTAATTGAACGACTCCAATTAAATGGATTTTTGATTTCTGTAACCCAAGTTACCACAGAATCAGAGCAATGCATGTGGTATTGTCTAATATTTATTCATTTATTTGTTTATATATTGGTCGCCACGGGCTCGCCAAATGGATAGTCCATTTCAATTCTAAAAAAAAGTTGGAAACGGCAACCCATCCAATATGGTACCGCAGCGTGCAATGCTTAACTTTGGCTATCGTTTCTGAACCGTTGCTACAATAGTGGCACGAGTGTCTTAAGAGAAATTAAGAAGGATTTTACTCTTGATTTGAAAATTAACGAACGAAACGTTTCATTTTTTAAAATCGGGAGTCAACACGTGGTTTTTGATTTGCATAAATAATATTTTGTTTTTAGAAAACATATATAATGAGTTGCAATTTTGAGAATTAATAATTTCTATCCGTCAGCGGGCTATGGAAAGAGCTATGCTCGGTGTTTCTCTAAGGGATCGAATCCATAATGAGGTGCTCCGGCAGAGAACTAAAGTCATCGACATAGCTCACAGGATTAGCAAGCTGAAGTGGCAGTGGGCTGGCCATATCAGCCGCAGAGCCGACAACCGTTGGGGTAAAATACTTCAGGAGTGGAGACCACGCCTCAGTAAACGTAGTGTAGGACGCCCTCAGGCCAGGTTGAGTGACAATTTGCGCAAGACTGGCAGGAGCTGGATGAGAGTAGCCGAAAATCGAGCGAAGTGGCGAACATTTGAAGAGGCCTATGTCCAGCAATGGACTGCAACTGATGATGATGATGATGATCCGTCATCGGATTCGTTTTTAAGAATACACCTCCTTGTCATGCTGTCGACCGTTCATACGGAACAGAACCAAGAGCGCCCAAAACCATTTCAAGCTTGACTGACGTTTGTAGTACGATCAGAAGCCCGCCAGACTTTGGACTGTGTACCGCTCTTATTTCGTTCACGCAAGAACTAATATCGCATTCAACTGTTTACCTTGACATGACCGCACTGATTTTCGTTTGCAGAACCTGTTCAACCGAATTTCGTACCTTCACGCCATATTGGAATTACGTTTTTCCCTTGATGTCAACGACCCTTGTAACTATGTCAATGTAAAGATGTTTAACGACTTGTAGTCGGCTGAAAAATGATAGTAATTTTTGACACATTACGAAATATTGGACCCGGGCATAGGTGATTATAGTCAAAATCAATTAATTTATTCATGCAGGTTACTGCATGAAATAATTTTTTTATTGCACAAGTAACACATATGCATCGTCAAGATTAATATAAACCAAAATTAAAGCTACAGCCGGTTCTTCTCGATAGCATCAACATTCCGAACACTGCGGTAGTTTACTTAATCTGACGATTCATAAATGCTTTTGTAGAAGTTTACATGAATAAAGACATTTTCTATTATATTCTATTCTGTAATAAACATTAAAGTAACGCAAGAACTTTATTTTAACTACTTTTTGATTGAAAATCGCACAATTTCTTTACACAAGTAGGTAACATATAACTGATATAACACTTTAAAATCTGCTGATTAAACTGCAATACATTATAATATAGAGTAACTACTTTTTTTCTGAAAAAGCGTGAAAGAATCCTCAGACATGCTAGTTAAGGTATAAAAATGTTTCTTTTACTTCAAAAACCTAAAAAAAGATTTTGCCATAACCCGACTGCGTCATGACCTTGACATACATACAAGAGGTACCAATTATTTGGCTACAATCCAACCCTCTTACCCCCTAGGGCATGGGTAGCATGGGGTGGGTATAGCCGGGCCGGAGAGTTGTAGCACGGCGATTCACTAAAAAAAATGTTTTTTTTTTAATATGAAACAATGTCTTCATTTACTCGTTACTTCAAAAGAAGTCGTTGAGCTAATTAAAACTAAATACGTATGTGATTTAATGATATATATTTTGAATCAATAATCTAGTCAATATGTTAAAGAAACCTTGTAATGTTAACAAACTTAGGTCAAACATTTTTCAATTTAAAACTTTTAACTTTTTTTCTATAAATCACGGCACTGTGTCAACTGACCGCTAGTCAGTTTATAATTACATACAAGTGAGTGAGGTAGTGAATACCTTGTAATTCTCATGAAAAATAAAGTTTTTTAACCATACATACCTGTAGCTAATTCTGACCTCTCTTAGTAAACTTACTAGTTTAGTTCAGATAAGTTTATTTATTAAATCCTGCCACAAAAAGCTATAATTAGACCTTCTACATATATAGATATATCTTCCACCAACGGTACATAGCATCATAAAATATCATGCACACTTAAACAGATTAAATAGTTATCTACTTGTGACAAATCACAATCTTATATGCCATAAAAAACTTAATTGACCACTCCAGTACCAATACAATGATGGCTTATGTAATAACTCATTGTATGAAGATTGTCTTAATAAAACATATTTTTATGATCGCACGGTAAATCATTAAGTGTTAGATAAATAACAGTAGAATCGTGATTTCATGTTGATGTATGTATTCATTGGAGTCACACCCACTCATTATTATTTTATGGAACCTCTTTTTGTTTTATAATACACTTCAAGATTGACCTCATCCCACCTGATGGTAATGAGGTCCTAGCTTAAAGGTGACAAGTACCGGATAATAAATCTGTTACTGGACTTGTCGCTCTTACCTTGAAGGCTTGACCCCTGCTACTAATGTAGCACCCCCAGGAGCTGTGGAAACGTTGGTCACACGCAGGAACACAACAACACAGAAGTGATTGTTATAAGGACGACTGATGACAGCTGATATGGAAAGTAAATTTAAAATAAGAATTAACGAGTCGTAGAAAAACGAATAGTAATTTTTGACACATTACGAATCGTAAAATATTAGAATCGGGCATTATTTGTTATCATGTTTAGTTAGCCATGTGTCTTCATTTTCTGGACAGTCTACAATGTTTGCCGACTTGCCAGTAACCCCGAGTCTTTTACACACTTAACTCGCATTTTCTGCGGCAAATCGATTTATTTGTGTACTTTTCGCTTAAATCCAAAATGTGATAAAACAAACTGTAGTTAAACCTAATGGGACTTTATTAATTTGGTGCTTAAATATCAAAGTGTATCAAACAATTTTTGGTGACTGTAAATTACTCATACAAGTTATCTAATGTATTCTTCTGATTAGCAAAGTAACGAAGAACAAAATAAAATTCATTATAAACGGCCCAGCTCACTTACCGCCATATTTTAAGCAACTTTTTTTACAATAACGAAATAAAAATATAATGTCAGTGTTACCATCGATTGATAACTATAAATTTAAATGCTAAAAAGTAATTTTTAGTCAAATTTTAAGTATGAGGGAAGACGTATTAAAATATCGTGTACATAAAATACTTGCTTTTTACTCTGAATAGAATTACACCTGTTAGTTTCGTTTGCTTTAAAAGTCTTTTTTTATAACTTTTTTTTTTCATTTGTTTGTTACTATGTGAGAGCATCCTTCTCATATCGTCTTGACTTCCAAACTGTAAATATTTAAACTGTGGCGGTTTCAAGTACACGTCTACTTAGATTGTCAATGTGTGTACACAATTTTTTTGTTCTTTGCTGGAGGATGATTTCGACAAATTGGAAAATTCTAGTCTAATTCGCTATTAGGGTTCATTTGATGTGTACGTCTTTATCACACCCGGAGCGTTTGAATGCATTAGGTAAGAAACATTATGTACACTTTACCTGACTTAGAAATAAATAAATATTGGGTAATCTCACATTTCTCTGATTCTTTTTTTTTCCTATAATGCACTCTAAGATTGACCTCATCCCACCTGATGTTAAGTGGTAATGAGGTCCTAGCTTAAGGGCGAAAAGTATAGCATAGTAAAACTGTTACTAGACTGGTCGCCCTTACCTTGAAGGCCTGACCTCTGCTACTAATGTAGCACCCCCAAGAGCTCTGGAAACCTTACTCACATGCAGGAACACAACAACATCGGAGTGATTGTTATTTGGCTGCGGTCTTCTGTAAGACGGAGGTATTTCACCAGTCGGGCTGCTCCAGTTCGAGCGATAAATCGCTTTCTGTGCTAACTAGCTAAAGCACTTGTGTTACAGATATTAGCTACCACTGGCAAGTCTCACAGATTTAGTTTAGAGAAAAAGGCGTCTGAAAATGTATTTTGTTTAATGTTTTCCTAGCTACCCGCCCCTGCTTCACACGTAATAAATATAAATAAATTTTTCGGCTTTTCTGACGATTAATATGTATTGATCATACATATAAACCTTCCTCATACATTACTCTTTCTAGGGAAAAAAATGCATAAAAATCCGTTGCGTAGTTATAAAGATCTAAGCATACATAGGGACAGACAGAAAAAGCGAATTTGTTTTATACTATGTAGTGATTAGGTTGGAAATGCCAAATCTGTAGATTAAGACAGTATTTCTTTTGGTTCCAGGCCTGTTCATACTTCTGCTGCTTGGCTTCTTCGCATTAGCTGCTGGTTGCTTCATACTGTTCCTGCATCCATACGACTTCTTGTTCAAACAGGTGTGTATGTTTGTCATAGCTAATACTGTCTCTGCGCTCATCACAACAAAACGATACAAACAATAATATAATGAACTTGCTGTCCCACATCTAAGTTATAACTCCATAATCTCTTATATATAAAAATGAATCGCTGTTCGTTAGTCTCGCTAAAACTCGAGAACAGCTAGACCGATTTGGCTAATCTTGGTTCTGAAATAATTGTGGAGGTCCAGGGAAGGTTTAAAAGGTTAGAAACTAAAAAAATAGGCGTTACGAAGTTCGCCGGGACAGCTAGTCTATATATATAAAAATGAAACCCGTTTCCCGTTGTTACGCCATAACATGAAAACGGCTTGACCGATTTAGCTGAATTTTTTTTGTATTTTTCTAATACTCTGTACAAGGTTCTTACGAAAAAAATAATTAAAAAAATCTCTCAGAAAGATTGAAAAATAAACATTTAATTTTGCATATTTTAAAAACGCGCGGTACGAATGTCAACGTCATTCACAGCCATATACTATATTGAAAGAGCATCGTTTGTTGGGAAACGTGGTTACTTTATTAAATTCTATCGCACTAATTTATTATTTTTTGAAAATAACTCGCCACGGAATAGTTTTTCACTTTTTTTTTTATATTGCACTTCAAGATTGACCTCATCCCACCTGATGTTAAGTGGTAATGAGGTCCTAGCTTAAGGGTGACAAGTACAGCATAATAAATCTGTTACTAGACTTGTCGCCCTTACCTTGAAGTCTTGACCCCTTGACTTGCTAAGGCGGTACGAAGTTCGCCGGGTCAGCTAGTTAGTTATTAAAAAATTAACACATAGTCGAATAAAAATACGTTTAAAATTTAATGTTGGACTATAAAATTAAAAAGACATGATATAAGAACTGAATACCTAGGGAACCTATATTTATGTGCAACGATAGTGAAAATTCGCTTCGCTATAAATGCTGTCTTCCCACAGAAATATTGCCCGTGTGAGTTTCAAACAGTTTAGCGAAGCGAACGTTCGCTATCGCTACCCAAAAGTGCCACTAGTCTACCAGTTTAGATAAGCTCATTCAAAAGATACCTCATTAAGAAAAGTAAAACAACAGGTGTTCCTTCCAGAAAGTGGTATTCCAAGATGGCGGCGAGATATTCGAGATGTGGCGGAAGCCGGAAGTCGAGTTATACTGCCGAGTATACTTGTTCAACATCACCAATGCTGAGGAGTACATGGCAGGCCTCGCTGATAAGGTCCACGTGAAGGAAGTTGGGCCTTACGTTTACAAGTAAGTGTTATTAAAAGACAGTCCTTCAAAAGGAGCGCGAGAACATCTTGCGGGCCAGTATGGCGATGCTAACGGATAGGATATTACGGTATCAAATCCGTTGTCATCGCGATGTGGGTTCCTCTCTTGCTTACCATCAGGCTGGGAGGAGCCAACATACTGAGCTTCTATAGAAAAAAAGAAACAAAATGTTTGATGTTGTGTGGCTACCGTTCGCCCCCTCAGCTTCAAACTCCCCCCGCTGACACCTATCGGACCGCCGCATACCTCTTGATTTGTCCACATACATTTGCAATAAAGGTTATTGAACCCGTATCATTACAGCAAGTGTTAGCACGCTCCATGCCTGGCAATTGTAATTTTATCATGGTCATAAGTTTGCTATTTTTGTAATTTTTGTAGCGCTTTGCGCACTAGCGATCTTTTAATATGATATGTATGTAGTTCTAAACATATTTGGCAAAGGGCACTTACCGCAGGCTAACGGTTGATACAGCAGAAACATTTCATCGCCTATGATAACTTGCGGTTCGCTCAGTTGGAAGAGCAGCACGCGCGATACGTGAAGGTCGTGGGTTCGATTACCGCACCGCACGAAGAAATAAAAAAATTCGGTTTCTTTAAAATATTTAAGTTTTCTATTTTGCATCGACACAAAAGGGAAGTCCATCGGCATCATCTAAGCAGATATCTTCCGCTCACAATCCTCTTTGCCTCAATTAGCAATTGGAACTTAAATGTACTTGGCCCCGCAATAAATGGCAAAAGCATTAAAAAAGTTTCAATTCTCACCTCACGCAATACTTGTATAAGTAGACTTCAAACCAGCTTAGTTGCAACCAATACAAAAAGAAAAAGAAGAGCTTCTCCTACTCGTTTAGTAGTAATCTAATGATGTTTATAATCTCACGGTGACATATATACATATATCCAGAAATTCCGGGCTCATAAGCCCTATTCCAATATTTTACGTACCTAATGTGTCAAAAATGAATGTCCATCTTGCTCCAACCGACTACAGGTCGTTAATACCGTTCCTTAATTAACTTTCCGTAGTCATCAGTCGTCTGTCGGTCGTTTTTAGCTTACGCCTCGTACAATTTGTTAGTACCCGTAAGTATTACGGATCGTTTTTCAAATATTGGAACCGGGCATTAATCTATCTTCACTATGTCATTTACACAACTCTTAATTCACGGTCATAAGAATTAATATAAAATTGCAAGTCATGTGATTTTGACACACCTTCTTGGCTTCGTTAAACATTGATTTACGTCCCTTTTTGTTTCAGAGAGGGTCTTGAACACGAAATAACAGCTTTCAATGAGAACGGGACGCTGTCGGCGATTCCAAGGCATCCTCTAACTTGGGTTGAGGAGTTGTCTGAAGGTCATAAAGAAGATGATATATTGTTCCTGCCTCACATAGCTTTACTTGTGAGTATATAATAAATACAATTTATTTTGTCATCCACACATCTGCCATTGTGGGCGAAGTGTGGACCAGTGTCACAGCTTATCATGTTCAAGAGTGCTGGCTGCAGACATCGCCACAAAGATCTAAATTACATCTTGCACTGTTCCCTTGCTCTCCTCCACTCCAGCATTTGTGGCGTTTACAGTTGAGTATATGGGTCCGTGGAGTTCAAATGCCAAAAATCTGCACGAATTTTTAGCAAAAAAACTGGTCTATACTTTGGGCGACCCCAGGGCTGGCACATACCTCGCACAACGTGTTTCGTTGGCTATTCAGCGAGGTAATGCTGCCAGCGTCTTGGGATCGATCCCACAAGGCCTAATTTTAGAAGATTTTTATTTATTGTAATGTATTTATATTAGAAAATTTGTGGCTTAGTCCAACAAAAATAAATCTTTATTGACAAAATCATTGTTAACAAATACTATGAAGGCTTTGACACCCAAAATGAGCTATGAAGCTCATATCTCAGGAGTCAGCGGCGCCTTTTTATTTTGTTTATCCACAATAGTGCCAAGATAAGCTTAAATTTAACACTTTTTTTGTTAACAATCAATTTCTTATCGTTATTTTAAATGATTTATACTATTTTATCAATATCTTCTTATTTTCTTTCTCCAAACATGTATCCTGTTTATGGATTTATTTCGTAGCCTGGTACCCGCTTCGGCTATGATAACACTTCAAAGACCTGCTTCGCCCAGTAAGTTTCACCCCGCAAGTTATTTACAGTATGAGGGGTGAAACTTGCGGTGCTTGGATTTTTTTAATAGATAGTGACTCAGGGGAAAGTTTATATGAATTACACATTATATTACAGAAAACCCACAAGCCATATTTATGTACATTGCATTCGTGTAAAGTTTCAAGTCTTAAAATTATGTTGACAACGATACAAGTAGCTTGTCACTAGATGTCGGTTTGAGCATTCAAGAAAGGAAAAGAATTAAAGATACTGACATATTATTATTGAACATTACCGAGAAAATTACGAGTATTTCCCAATTCATAGAATAATGTTTATTAATTGAAAAGTAACAAAATGCAAACATGCTTACCTTCCAACAACCTTTCGTGTTTTTCATAAATCTGCGTGTTTATTTGCCTATTTGACAACTTGTCAACTCGTCAAACGTTTGTCATCTTTGTTTAATATATAAGGGTAAATATGTATATACCTAATCAGAGGTCGCTTTCTTAGCAAATAAGATAATATTTTTTATGTGCAACGATAGTGAAAATTCGCTTCGCTATAAATGCTGTCTTCCCACAGAAATATTCCCACAGAAATATCAAAATTTTATTATCAAAGTTGTTTCTATATGAAATATGAATCTATCAAAAATATGATTAAAAACTATATTTAAAATCCCCAGTCAGTTTGATAAGAGCGAATCTTGAAATTTATCCTAATGTATAATAGTACTCAAGTCCTTTCATTTGACATATTAAGGGAGTTACATCAAAATATGCAGCCATCTTGGACCGATTTCCATCAAACATCACGTAATTAAAACACTTCGGACCAACTCACCTTTAAATAAAACGATAAAATCAAAATCTGTTTATCCGCTTAGGAGCTACGACAAACAAACAAACAAACAAACATACCGACACATCTAAATTAAAACATCCGTCGTTTTTGAGTTGAAAAATGTTTCAGGTCAATTACGAGTATCATATATAAATAAATAAATATTATTTAATGGACAACATCACATTGCTCTGATTCTGTGGTAAGTAGCTAAAGCACTTGTGTTACAGAAATCAGAAACAACGACGGTACCACAACACCCAGACCGGAGACAATATAGAAAAGTTCGTTTCCCATATTGACCCGACCGGGGATCGGACCCGGAACCTCAGAGATGGCGCGACGCCAAAGTCCGGCCCGCTCGCCTCTCGGCTACGGAGCGGAGGTCGTTAAAATATTCCTCGTAGATATACTCTATCTATAGTATAAATTTACTCCCCATCCGTGCAAAAAGCGAACTACATTTTTAATTGTGGCAATAACTGTAATTAAATCGCGTACGTTCCAAAACCAGTATCTACTTAATCAAATAAATTAACTAACCTAATGCCTGCTTTAATTTAACCATTCGACCCAGCCATAAAATTAACTCTACAAGTATGCAGACCCTAATTTCTATGAAAGGGCATGTTTCCACATACTATATGTATATATCCGGTGCCGAAGCTTCTAGTATGTTTCCTAACGTAAAATAGTGGTGGGAAAGGTGTGTCCGGTACATTCGAATCGGTTTTTAAGTACACGTCAATATTATTTCTTATGCGCACAATATTACAGCGGTGGAAGGTTCAAAGTATATATTCTTGACTTGCTTTTGTATGTACAAGTAAGTAGAGAGTATATTTTGGGATAAACTAAATTTTCGCGGGTTTATATTAAGTTTACTATATACAGAACTGAATTAATAAGATTAAATTAATGTTACGTCATAGCAAATACATTAAGTTACTTCAGTTCTGCATTAAATATGAATTGTGGACTTATATATAAATAGTTATTCTTAGACAACAATATTTAAATGAGCAATAACTTTATTACATGCCTAAGTAAACCGAGATTGAATATGCAGATAATTTATTCATATACCTATTCATCTTTTGTGTGTCCTAAATCATAAGGTCAAGAGATATTTATTTGGCTACAATTTTACGACTCCGCTTTATTACCGCTTAAATTATTACCCGTCCTTGTAGGTAATCATTAAATTAAGTACTAAATTAAGTACTAAATTAAGTACTATACCCAAACACGATTAAAATCCGTTTAACTATTCTACTTTTTACAGAAAATAGTGTTGTTCTATTATCGATTTCCGATTTAATTTCTTGTAAAATCGATTATTGTCGAGAAAAATCATCCCCTTTTATTATGAATATATATCGTTAATAAGTGGTAGTGGATTTTAAGTTTAGAAATACAATACAATATGAATTAATTTATCAATTTAACTTAACAATTTTATATCTTAAATCAAAATTAAAATATTTTTTTCTTAACTTAAGAAGACTTACTGCCGCTGCTTAATTACAATCATTCTGTTATTCTGTTATTCTATCCAACTACTTAATGACGACTTCAGTGTCTCAGTGGCGGCGATCTCAGGGGTGCAGTGGCTAAGGTAGGCGGCCAAAGCGCGAAAGGTTCCGAGTTCGATTCCCGGTCGGGTCAATTTCGAAAACGATTTTTTCTAAATTGACTTGAGTCTGGGTGTGCTGGGATGACGCCCCCAGTTGGTATCCGTCCTCCGGTACTCATAGTACAAGGGAAAACCTTCGTTTGAGACCAGGTCATTGGTGTGATTGTTTAGCGCATTTATTATTTATTCATACAATTATTAATATACAGAGACAGTAATATATTTATAAATAGTGTACACAGCTTGATTACATAAATAAAGGTTACTTACAATAAAACATTTTTAAAAACCGATTGCAATAAAACCGAACAACCGATCCCATCCCTACTTCCACAGTTTTGTAAGCTGATCCGTGTCAAATCAGACGAATTAGTTGCGTAAAACTGATGAACTATCTCGATTGGAGTAATCGAGATAAATAGTACATGGGGTAATGATTGAAAAGCATATGTATACACTTTGGACTTTTCAACGACCTTATGCCTTAGGGTTAGGGTCTTAAATCGAATTGCAAGTACCTTGACGTGCTTCAAGCAACCTTTTGATGACATAGCTTGGTAATGAAGGTTCTATGGTGCGGAAAATGGCAATCAAATTTGCTAAGGGATACTGGCTGAGCAAAGTATAGAGTACTAGCGGTCCCGGCGAATTTCGTTTCGGCTTAGAGATTTTTTCCCGCTTTTTTGTTAAAATTTTTCAAATTTTACCATGGGTCCCTAATTTTGTAGCCTATGTCGAATTGGAAGAATGTAGCATTCTATTGGTGAAAGAATTTTTTAAATCGGCCCAGTACTTTTTGAGCCTATTCATTACAAACATACAAAAATAGGTACAAATCTTTTCTCTTTATAATATTAGTATGATAACACGACATATTTATACAATATGGACTTTTTACCGCCAAAAATATAGAGGTTATCATAGACAGATAGATATACTTTATTGCACAAAAATTTAACAGAAATAGGTTTTACAGATTGATTATAGTACAATTAAGGCGGTCTTATCGCTAGAAAGCGATCTGTTCCAGATAATCTTAAGGTAGAGGAAATAGTAGATGGCGAGAAATGGGTACGGCCATAATCTATACATATAAATAAAATTGGAGTGTCCGTTTGTAATATTGAAATAACCGCTTTTAACTACATTTGTATGAATAAGACTATACAAGTATAGAGTAAAAATTTGAATATATAATCAGATATACATACAACAAAATATATATTTTATAAATTTTTGTCTGTCTGTTTGTTTCGGCTAATCTCTCGCAACAATCACAAACAAAAGAAGCTAACTGTCGTTACTATTGAATTTTGTTAACAGATCTATACCAAAGTTACGTCCTGAAATTCACAAAATTATAAGTAAAAATCAATGTATGGTACTCCATATTTTTGATATTAAAAACAGAACATTTTTATCTCCCCTTGCGGTGCGGGAATCGAACCCACGACCTTCAAGTATCGCGCGTGCTGCTCTTCTAACTGACCAAACCGCAAGTTATCGTAAGCAATGAAAAATTTCTGCTGTATCAACCGTTAGCCTCCGGTAAGTGCCCTCTGCCTAATATGTTTAGAACTACATACTTATCGAAGGTCGTGGGTTCTATTCCCGCAACGCAAAGGGAGATAAAAATTATGTTTCTAATATTTAAAGTTCGCTAGTACGGCATAAAGTACTATATAAATAAAAAATCCCTATTTTTTGATACTTCCAACTGTCTTTCTCTTCCACTAATCTCCACATAATTTCTTAAATTTGTTAAATAGTTATTAAAAAAATATTATACCAATAAATTTTCATTTTGCTTATTAATAAAAAAATACTTAAATAGACAATTAATTACATCGTTTGCAAAGTTGCGACGTGGGGGATTGATACGTCACTAGTGGGTAAAAAATGTACCCACTAATGACGGCACGCAACAATTTAATTAAATGTATCGTCGCTATTTCTTGATTAGGTGGTAAATGCAAAAACACGTGTCTCTTATTTATGGATAATCTAAAAGACGGACTTAAAATAAATTGTGTGCCGACCTACGGCATTACCTACAACTCGACACAAATACAGCGTCAGCAGAATGGTCGTAGTAAACAACGCTCCATACGTAATGCACGATTAGCCGATCAATACGTCGATCCTACATCGCGATGTCAGAGTTACCGTCGCCACTAACTATATATACAACAAACCAAGATTGGTAGTCGGACCTTGGTCCCCGAGCAGATAACACCTAGCTCGGCGGAAGTACTTACACTTTTAGTAAAGAACATTACGTTCCTTACAATTATAGTGTGCTTATTCTATGAATAAAGTCAAATCATTTGTTGCATTTCATAAATGTGATAAAAAGGTGGAATTATATAAATAATAGTACATCAAGTTACCCATTCATGCATAGCAATATAAAATACTAGCGGTCCCGGCGAACTTCGTTTCTCCTTAGAGGATCTGTTGAAATTTTCCTGAATTTTCTTTGCTATAAACCTCACGGAGCCAGAGACGAATTTCCAATGAATGCAAAACCGTGGAAATCGGTTCGTGCGTTCTGGAGTTATAGCGTCAGGAAGGCAAACCCGACTCATTTTTATATAGTAGATTTAATAATGAACATGTATCATTAATATATTTACCATTTACAGTACCTATTAACATGGGCGTACGCAGGGTGGGGCAGGGGGGGGCAGCTGCCCCCCCCTGGATAATGTTGACGTCCCTACTAATTATGTATCTTATCTAGTACTTTTATTGTACATAAATATTAATAAACGCATTTTTCGCCATTTCTTTGCGATACAATAAATTACACGCGGCGCGTTCGTTAGATACCTACCTACGACCGCGACAGCTCGCTTGCAGCGGCGCCGCGAGGCCCGCCCGCGCCTGCACGACACGAATATTACCGAACCTAACCGAGCGACATCGAGTGCCGCGAAATCGGGAGAGAGTAGGTACGAGCTAGTGTTGCCGGATAATCAATTATCGATTAATCGATTATCCCCCCCTCAAAAAATCTAATAATCGATATGACAATCGATAGTATCGATACTATCGATATAATCGAATACATCGATACCTATTGTTATTAGATATAATCGATTATAATCGATTAATCGATTATAATTGTAGTCAAATACAATATAATCGATTATATCGATATCAAGTTGAAAGCGATACTATCGATATAATCGATTAATTTGCAATTATTTTTAGATTTAATCGTCATTCATATAATGTCTTCTTAGACATAACACATTCAAAATGAAACCGTGAAAAAGTTATTTATACCCTACTTTTTATTCATAAAACGTGATAGCTAAGTTTCTTGGTACCTACCTGAACTGTACCATCATGGCGATACTATCTAAAAATAATTGCAAATTAATCGATTATATCGATGTAATCGATTATATCGATAGCATCGCTTTGAACTTGATATTGATATTCTGAAAGCGGGCGGAACACCAGTACTGAAAGTCCTTCAGAAGCTATTTAATTCCTCCTAGCTCGATGGCAAAACGCCGGAGGCATGGAACAGGGGTGTTGTGGTCCTGTTCTTTAAGAAAGGTGACAAAACCTTACTAAAGAACTACAGGCCCATAACACTGCTGAGCCACGTCTACAAGTTGTTCTGGAGAGTCATCACGAATCGTCTCGAACGCAGGCTTGATGACTTCCAGCCTACCGAACAAGCCGGTTTCCGAAAAGGCTATAGTACCATAGACCACATACACACGCTGCGACAGATTGTACAGAAGACTGAGGAGTATAATCGGCCACTATGCTTAGCGTTTGTGGACTATGAGAAAGCCTTTGATTCCGTCGAAACATGGGCGGTTCTTAGATCTCTTCAGCGATGCCGTATAGACTATCGGTACGTCGAGGTGCTGAAATGTCTGTACAATAACACCACCATGTCAGTTCGAGTACAGGAGCATTTCACGAAGGAAATTCCCTTAAAAAGATGGTAAGACAGGGAGATGTCATATCCCCGAAACTGTTTACCGCTGCTATGGAAGATTCCTTCAAGCTCCTGGAATGGCAAGGACTTGGCATCATCATCAACGGCGAGTACATCACTCACCTTCGATTTGCCGACGATATAGTGGTCATGGCAGAATCGTTGGAAGATCTAGAACAAATGCTCGGTAGCCTCAATAAAGTGTCTCAACAAGTGGGTCTTAAAATGAACATGGACAAAACAAAGGTCATGTGTAATGTCCATATTGCACCCACCGCACCGACTGTTGGGAACTTTACTCTTGAAATTGTAGACGAATATATTTACCTATGACAGGCATTTCGTTTAGGTAAGTCCAATTTTGAGAGAGAGGTCAGTAGACGGATCCAACTCGGCTGGGCAGCGTTCGGTAAACTACGAAATGTCTTCTCGTCCAACATCCCTCAGTGCCTTAAAACAAAGGTGTACCTACAACCAGTGTGTGTTACCAGTGATGACTTACGGCTCTGAGACGTGGTGCTTCACAAAAGAACTTTTTAGAAGGCTCAAAGTCGCTCAGCGAGCTATGGAGAGGTCTATGCTTGGCATTTCTCTACGTGACCGAATCAGGAATGAGGAAATCCGTAGACGAACTAAAGTTGCTGACATAGCCCGTAGGATTAGTAAGCTGAAGTGGCAATGGGCTGGCCACATAGCACGAAGATCGGACGGTCGATGGGGCAAAAAGGTTCTTGAGTGGAGACCACGTACCACCAAGCGCAGTGTGGGACGGCCACCTACCAGATGGACCGACGACCTAGTAAAAATTGCTGGGTCTCGTTGGATGCAGGTGGCAATGGACCGGTCGCGCTGGAAATCGGTTGGAGAGGCCTATGTTCAGCAGTGGACAGTAACAGGCTGAAATGATGATGATGATGATAGCTTATAAAAAATCTGGTTAGCCCCCCCCTGGCCCAGAACCTGGGTACGCCCATGCCTATTAATAGGTTTATATTAGGTATTAGTAAATTTCTCGTTTAAGTTTTATAAGCACTTTTTAATTCAAGTTTCTACCAGTTTTTTTTTAATTTATTTAAAATAACTTTTAATCGCCGTTCTAAAGGTAAGTTGTTATGATAAATGGGCCTAGCCAACTGATAGTTACCGATTTTCAAATGTACGGGCAATCCTTTTTGACATTTCACTTAGAAAAGTGATATTATGATAGATCTCGAAATGTCAAACACGTTGATTATAAACTTGTCGAAACGCTGAAGTTCGCCAATAGCCACTTAGCTGAGCTCCCAGTACAATTTAGATCCCAAAACCAATCTGGCATGAATATTAATCGTTTAACCAAAGCCAGAATGCGCTTAATGGCAGTATACGAGTTATTTCGTAAACACAGAACTGGTAGGCTTAGCAAATACAGTGAGATTCGGTTTGTGCATCGCCTCGGCATGAAGCCATTTTGCCCGGTATCAATATTTTACGACTCGTAATGTGTTAAAAATGACAATCCGTTATTCCCCAACTGAATACGAGTCGTTAATACTTAGCTGACTCAGTCAGCTCGTGAGCACGGTTGGTGCAACCTAACCGAAACGTCGGGCAGTAAGTAGTTCGTATTAACTACTAAATAAAAATGGTGTCGCGTTTTGACAAAAACAACCAGGTGTAGGGGCGTTATGATTTAGACATGTCTTTCTGTTTGTATGTGTGTCTTTCTATGGCATGGTAGCTCCTAAATTAACCAATATTGATTTCGTGTGAAAGGTGAATTAGTTGGAAGTGTTCTTATCTATATTTTATGAAAAGTCCAAGGCGCGTAGGCGGTCGCCGCAAAAATGTGTAATCCCTACTAATATTATAAGGGGGGATGGGGGTAATACCACCTTTGAAAGTTTATATGGAAAAATGTTTATTTTTGAAGTTAGAGATTTGAAATTTGGCAAAAATATAGCTCGAAATTTGGATTAAAATATAGACTACTTTTTGTTCCAAATATTAGGCGAGAAAGGGGTAAAACCGACCATGAAAGGATGTAGTCCACGCGAACGAAGTCGCGGGCACAGCTAGTCTTAAAATAAAAACTCTATTTATGTTGCACGGCCGCACCCATTTCTTGCCATCTTCTATTTCCTCTACCTAAAGGTTGCCTTGAAGAGATCGCTTCCTAGCGATAAGACCGTCTAAATTTTACTATAATTAATCTGTAAAACCTACTTCTGTAAAGTTTTTGTGCAATAACTATCTATCTGTCTCGTTGAAGTTAAGGTGGCATATTTTTGATTTTTAAATTTTATTTCACAAAAAAAATACCTACATAATAGTTCGTTTACGCGGGTGTTGTGGTACCGTCGTTGTTTCTGATTTCTGTAACACAAGTGCTTAAGCTACTTACCGCAGATTCAGAGCAATGTGTGTGATGTTGTCCAATATTTATTTATTTATTAAACATAGGAAAGATTTGTGTTGCTGTGTTTGTATGTTTGCAATGAAAAAACTCAAAGTCAAAGTCAATCTTTTTTATTCACATAGATTATATTAGTAATACCTATTTATGAATAGTATCTATTAGCAAATGAAGCTACCTCCGGTTCGGAACCTATATCTAAAGAGAAGATACCGGCAAGAAACTCAGTAGTTTTTTTTTTACATATGAAAGCTAAACTTATTACTTATTTTGCACAATAACTACTGCGCCGATTCCAAATATTATTTCACTATTAAAAATCTACATTCACCCTGAGTAACGTAGGCAATATTTATATTAAACTAGCGGCCCCGGCGAACTTTCGCCTTAGAGGACTTTCCCGCTTTTCTGTTGAAAATTTACCTAAATTTTCTTTGCTTTAAACCTCACGGAGCCCGAGACCTTTCCAACGAATGCAAAACCGTGGAAATCGGTTCGTGCGTTCTGGAGTTATAGCGTCAGGGAGGAAAACCCGACTTATTTTTATATAGTAGATAAACCGAAAAATTGCATAACCCTTGCGATGTGGGATTCGAACCCGCGACCTTCACGTATCGCGCGTGCTGCTCTTCCAACTGAGCTAACCGCAAGTTAAAGTAGGCGCCGAAATTTTTCTGCTGTATAGTAGACTTCGGTAAGTGCCTTCTACCATATGTAATTCTGTTTAGAACAACAGACGTACTAACTATTAAAATTCCACGCGAATGAAGTCGCGGGCGATCGCTAGTATTCTATAAATAAATACCTAGTTATCATGTCCATGGCTAAGTTTGAATATGTGCCTACGTAATTTGCAATTTAAAAGCCAATTCAATTCATGATCAATTCAATTTTAAGCCAATGAATAAGTTGTCAGATCTCTTAAGCAATCTTTAATACTATTTACCCCATTTTGATCATCAGCATAACTTTGATAGTTACAGACGATTTGACATTTGTCAAATTGTCAAATAATAATAGGATATGTCAGGTTTGATAGGTGTCAAATCGTATGTTACCGTCAAAGTTATTGTTGGAGTTTCTAAACATCTCTAAACATTGGCCATTGACGGAATCACCGTGTTATTTCTAAACACAGGATAGGGTCCATAAAAAAAGTAACTAAACACTTGATATTGGCTAAAGAGAGGTAGGGCATAGCGATTTATCGCTTGAACTGGAGTAGCCCGACTGGTGAAATACCTCCACCTTACAGAAGACCACAGCCAAATAACAATCACTTTTGTGTTGTTATGTACCTGCGCGTGAGGGAAGGTTTCCAGAGCTCCTGGGGGGTGCTACGTTAGAAGCAGGGGTCAAACTTTCAAGGTAAGGGCGACAAGTCTAGTAACAGATTAATATACTGTACTTGTCACCCTTAAGCTAGGACCTCATTACCACTTAATACCAGGTCGGTTGAGGTCAATCTTGAAGTTGAAAAAAATGATTGCGATAATTATTGTTTTGATAGTTTATGAAGGACCAAATTTGACGGGTTAACTAGCCTGTTAGCTAAAACTACTAGAATAAAAGATTCTCAATTCAATGCCTAAATTTTGTTCGTGTTCTGAAATTACAGAAATTATTATACAAACTGCAACAATAAGTAAATTAGTTATAAATTCAATGGATATTAAAAACTAAAATAACAAAGATTTAAAATAAGTAATTGGGTCTAAACGCGATGACATTTTTTAGCCGTTAACTTACTTTAAATATTTTAAATGAAACATAAAGTTTAAATTCGAAATAACAAAAATTTAAGGTATTTTCCATCTCCTAAGGGAATCGATTTTTTCAAGTTTAAACATTGTTCAAACATCCGTTTAATCTTAAATGACATGTTTCCTTCTGAACCTTGACTACATCCGTAGCCGAAAGGCGAGCGTGCTGGACTTTGGCGTCGCGTCCTCTCTGAGGCCCCGGGTTCGATCCCCGGTCGGGTCAATATAGGAAACAAACTTTTCTGTATTGTCTCGGGTCTGGGTGTTGTGGTACCGTCGTTTTTTCTGATTTCTGTAGCACAAGTGCTTTAGCTACTTACCGCAGAATCAGAGCAATGTATGTGATGTTGTCCAATATTTATTTATTTATTTACCTTAATATTTACCCCTACGGGGGAAAAAAGATCACCCCTTTTTTCTCCCATAGGGGTAAATATTACAAAACGACAATTTAGTGAGTGTTAACACCACTTATACATGTAACGTTATAAATGGAAGGTTACACATATAACGTTATACATGTAAAATTCCAGGTAAAATTATATACCACTATGGTTATTACAACGGTCACCCATCCAACCTACTGATCTGGTAGGTAAATAAATAAAAAAAAATAATATTGGACAACATCACATACATTCCTTTGATTTTGTGGTAAGTAGCTAAAGCACTTGTGTTACAGAAATCAGAAACAACGAAGGTACCACAACACCCAGACCCGAGACAATATGGAAAAGTTCGTTTCCCATATTGACCCGACCGGGGATCGAACCCGAAACCTCAGAGATGGCGCGACGCCAAAGTCCGGCCCGCTCGCCTCTTGGCTACGGAGGTCGTCGTAGGTACATCTTCCAATGTTGCATTGCCAATCATTTTTCAATACTGCACGTCTGATGAATCAGTTTAAGTAATTCGTTCCGTAAAATTACTAAATTACAATGTTGGTATCAGATAGGGAGACCATAAGTTAAGATCATAGCTAGGATACCAGGTGGACTCATCATCATCGGTTAGGGTAACCATAAGTTAAGATCTTACCTACGATATCAGATGGACGTTAGCCTTACATCAATAAAAACCTTTGCTTCTTGGATATCAAACCATTACTAATATTATAAATGAGAAATTAACTCTGTCTGTCTGTCTGTTTGTCTGTCCGGCTTTCACGCCTAAACCACTGGACCGATTATGATGAAATTTGGTATAGGTATACGTGGAACCTCTAGAATGGACATAGGCTACTTTTTGTGTTAAAAATAAGGGGGAGATGGGGGTAATGCCGCCCTTGAAAGTTTATTTGGGAAAATGTTAATTTTTAAAGTTAGAGATACAAACTTTGGCACAAATATAGATCGAAACCTGAATTAAAATATGGACTACTTTCTGATCCAATATAAGGGGAAATAGGGGTAAAACCGACCGTGAAAGTATGTAACTGACGCGAACAAAATAGCGGACACAGCTAGTAAAAATATATCTACACTACATCTACATTATAAAAAGGAAAAATTTATATTTTTGTATGTTTGTATTGAATAAACTCCAAAACTACTGGGCCGATTTTCAAAATTCTTTCACCATTGGATAGCAACATTCACCCTGAGTAACACATACTATATTTATTGCAAGAAAATACTAAGAACACGCGTACGAAGCCGCGGGCATTCGCTAGTCTCAAATAATAAGTTTAAAAAAATAACTTTAGTATGCACTCACATCTTTGCTTGCACCTACTAATTCGAAATATTATTTAACGCGATAACTCACATTTATGTTTACAATCTGCGTAACCAAGAGGCGAGTGGGCCGGACTTTGGTGTCACGCCATCTTTGAGGTCCCGGGTTTGATCCCCGGTCGGGTCAATTATAATAATAATATTTGGACTACATCACATACATTGCTCTGATTCTGTGGGAAGTAGCTTAAGCACTTGTGTTACAGAAATAAGAAACAACGACGGTACCACAACTACCAGACAATATGCAAAAGTTCGTTTCCCATAATGACCCGACCGGGGATCGAACCCGGACCTCAGAGATAGCGCGACGCCAAAGTCCGGCCCGCTCGCCACTCGGCTACGGAGGTCGTCAATTTTTCTATATTATCACGGGTCTGGGTGTTGTGGTACCGTCGTTGTTACTGATTCATGTAACACAAGTGCTCTAGCTACTTATAATAGAATCAGAGTAAATTAATGTAGGTATTTAATGTTTTCCAATATTTATTTATTTGAAAAGTCAAGGTTTGTTTTTTAAACTTATCTGCTCGCTGTCCTTGAAATCAAAACATTGATGGTATAACACAAATACAATCTTACCTGTATCGAAAAAAAAATTAATCATCTGTCAAAAATATAACAATACTTGCATAAAATACCCGTCAGCCATTTTCTGTCTTTGAAAATGGCTGACAAAAAAAATTATTTTTGTGACAAGTTACAAAGTATTTTTTTAAACTTGTACATTAATATTTTATTAGAGAAAGATTGTCATAATATATGGATACATAAATATATGTATTCTCACGCAAAAAGCAATCAAAAGATTTGAATTAAATTTGATATAAAAATAATTGAACCAATGAAAAAAACGTTTTCCATATTGACTATCAGCTAATGCCCCGTTCCAATATTTGAAAAACGAGCTAAAACGGATTAGCTACGGATAGTAAAAAATCATACGAGGCGTAAGCTAAAACCGTTCCAGACTCGTAATCGGTTGGAGAAAAACAGGTTGTCATTTTTCACACATTACTAATCGTAATATATTGGAACCGGTGTATAATTCTAGAAAGTACTAATATGAAGAACAAAACCAAATATTGTTAGTATTTCCCAAGAGTACACCTTAAAGTATGTTTTACCTTTTAGTATAATATTACTGTGCATTGAACAAATAGTGACACTTAAAATTTTACGAAATACTTACTGCACCTTCTGAGGTCTTTCAACATATTTAATACTCAACTAAAATAATCTACACACGTCTTAGGTTTACCGCAATATCGTTTTTAGTCGTTGAAATTTGCATCAAACAGTTTTTTTTATTGCACTTCAAGATCCCACCTAATGTTAAGTGGTAATGAGGTCGTTTTTTTTTTTTTTTATCGGGGAGAAATGCGTGACGCACCGTACCGCCACCCGAGGGAGAGTGACGGCGTGTGTGGGACTCTCCTGCCCTGAAAAGGGCAGGACTACCCACTAAAACTCCCCGGCGGACCTCATCGCCTTAGTGGCGGTGTTGTGGGAAATTGACTAAGCCTTTCCATCCACAACACCGCCGGCGGAATGGCTGCTTACGCGGCCCCGACATTTCCCCCCTGGGTGGCCGGGGGGGAAAGCGGGAATGGCCGATCCACTGAACCATCCCCGCCTCGCACTGGAGACCGTGGGTGCAATGCCGACTGGGGTGCCCTCACACTCCCAGTCAGCCGGTCTCCATGCGGAAGAACAGCGCGGTCGTAGAGCCGCCGCGCCCTGCCTCTTCTGCGCCTTCTAATGAGGTCCTAGCTTAAGGGCGACAAGTACAACATAATAAAGCTGACTTGTTGCACTTACCTTGAAAGTTTGACCCCTGCTACTAATGTAGCACCCCCAGGAGCTCTGGAAACCTTACTCACACGCAGGATCACAACAACAGAGAAGTGATTGTTATTTGGCTGCGGTCTTCTGTAAGGTGGAGGTTTTTCACCCTACTACCCTACCCTATTGCCCTACCTATGTTATAAATTTTTTAAAATTTTCGCACTCTTTCTGTTCTTATGACAACACATGACTTGCTAAGAAACGTCATTATAAATCCAATATGGTGGCCTCCTCAAAATATAGTATCAAATGAAAAAATGGTTTGCTGTCAAGAATATTCAAAAGTATTCACGTGATTTAAATCCAATATGGCGGACGGCAGTGCGTACTAAATGCGTGTTATTTAGTTTATTAAACTGTATTATTTTTAGTCGATTATTATAATTTTAAACTCATCTCAGTTAGAAGAGCAGCACGCGCGATACGTGAAGGTCGTAGGTTCGAGTCCGCTAGGGGAGATTACTTTTTGCAGTTTTTTTTTTAATATTATAAAATATATATTTTTAATTAGTATTTATGTATTGTTACAGAGCATCGCAAACGTGGTCGCACCCCAAGGCTTCATGACCCGGTTTGCTTTGAACAACCTGATCTCCCTCACGAATAGCAAGCCCCTTGCGAAGATGACTGCCAGGGAGTTCATGATGGGGTACAAGTCGGAGCTGATGACCCTGGGGAACACCTTCATGCCCGGCTGGATATACTTCGACAAACTGGGACTAATTGATAGGGTGAGTTGAATTAAATAGGGGGTGGGGCGGTTGCCAACCGTACTAATATAGTGCTGTGCCCGCAACTTTGTTATAAATACTTATATAAATGCTTTGTAATTTTTTTACTATATATTTTTTGTAATTGGCTACTTGATAGTTTTTGAAAAAGTATCGTAAAATGTGCGCCGGATAATTTCATATCCCAAGCAATTCGATTTATCTAGAAAAAATGTAAATTACCAGAGAAAAATAATATTTTGTGTAACACATTCAAAAAGCGCGCGAAAACGCCAAGCCACGTGATTGTTGAAGATATGACGTCAACGTTGTAGACATCAAACTGACACGGGTCGGAGCGACTTAATTTTATAAAAATATCTAATTTTTAAATAAATGAAAAATATTTTTATAAATTCTTCACATGGTTAGCGACACAAGAATTCAATTTAATCGGTAAAATTATCATCATTTTGCCACATTAAAATAAATAAAATTCACAGACAGCTGTCATTACCAGCGGCCAGTGTCACACAAGTGATGGTTTCCGTTTCGGTTCTTTTGTTCAACGGATACAAAAAGTAAAATTTAATTTGCAAAAATATAATACTAACTATGCTTTTAATTAAAAAATAAAAACGACAAAAATTACTCAACTAATAAGCTATCATATCCAACACTCTTCATATTTTATTGTTAACACTGTCAAGTAGCCAATTTCATTTGAAAAATGAGTACTATAATTTTAAAGAAAAGTTGGCAAATCTAGAGGGCGAGCAGGGGAGCCCCCCCCCCCCTTTTAGAAAATCTGGCAGGAACCGGAGGTAGCTTCATTTGGTAAAGAGACGATTCGAATTTTTATTTGAGATTTTGACTTCGACTTTTCTTTCCAGATGTACGATTTCAACGGAGACTTCGAGACGATCTATACTGGAGAGACTGACGTCACCAAATCTGGTCTCATAGACACATATAAGGGTTCTCCAGACCTGCCGCAGTGGGACGGGAAGCATTGCTCCAACGTGCAGAACGCATCAGACGGAACCAAGTTTAAGGGGGGAGTGGGGAGGAACGAGTCTATCCTGTTTTATAGGAAGAGTCTGTGCCGGGCTGCGCCACTGGTAAGTGAATCTAAATAATAATAATAAATAAATAATAAATGCGCCAGACTTGAAATTTGACATGCATATCAAAGATCTCTCTTCTATAACACGCCACGCGGACGAAGTCGCCGGCTAAAGCTAGTAAATATCTATACTAATACTAGCTGTCTCGTACGTCGAGTCGCCTAACTTTTTCACATATTTTTAAACCTTTGCGCCCGTTCATTTTATATTCCAAGCAAATCGATTTATCTACAAAAAGTGTAAATTACCAGAGAAAAATAAGATTTTGTATAACATATTTAAAAAGAACGCGATAGCGCCAAGTCGCGTGACTGTTTAAATTATGACGTCAACGTTCTATACACCAGACCGATACGGGTCGGAACGACTTCATTTTGTGAAAATATCGAATTTTCAAAAGTAACATTAGCCGTATCGGTTCACCCGTTGTGGAGTTTTAGTGAGACTAACGAAGCGATTCATCTGTATACAGCTCTAGGAGACTAACATAAATATATACAAACAGACATCTTGGCATCTATATATACCTATAGACATACATATACCCATACATGTATATATTCCTACAATCTTTCGCGTTTAAAATAGAATGAGTAGAATTAAATTAAATTTCAAAATGGCGTCCATTCCAGATACCGATTGAGGAAGGGGAGAAAAGCGGACTTAGCGCGTATATGTACACGTTCCCAGACAACATGTTGGACAACGGAAGATATATCGAAGAGAACAAGTGCTTCTGCAGAAATGGTGAGTGGATTTAGTCTTCTAATCTACTTTTAAGGCCAATTCAGGAGGTGTACTACCGAAAAAGTAATGGGGCGATGAAGAATAGCAATTTTTTATTCTCATAATTGTAACCAACTCACGTAAGTACAAGGTGGCAAGTTGGTAAAATGCTAAAGGCCCTCAGCCAGAAGGGGCCCAGTCAGAAGGGTCTCTGGTAATAGTGGCCACCAATCAGAAAGCGCCCTCAGCCAAAAGAGGCCCCAGTCAGAAGGGATCTCCGGCAATAGTGGCCACCAATCAGAAAGCGCCCTCAGCCAAAAGAGGCCCCAGTCAGAAGGGATCTCCAACCATAATGACCCCCAGCCAGAAGAGGCCCCTAGCCAGATATGGCCCCCAGCTAGAAGGGGCCCTTGGCTGGAAAATAATCTTAAGTATTTTTATTAATTACTAGCTGTCCCGGCGGACGTCGTAAAGTCAGTAGCTTTAATTCGTGAACAACTCTGTACCTTGTCACATTAAGTCACTGTCTATCTGACTTACTTAGTTACGCGGAGATTTGGTATGACAGGGTACTGGGGTATGTACGAACAAATGATGCTGGCTGTCCCACCAATTTTTTAAGCTTTTTAAACCTTTTCTGGACCTTCAAAACAAATATAAGCCAAATCCAGCCCTTCTGGAGCTTTAGCAAGACAAACGTTGTATTTTTATTTATAAAACATTAAACTCTTAGTACAAAACTACTACTTAGTACTCAGTGTACAAAATAAGTGTTATGAAATAAAAATTACTTTTAATATCTGTAATCCGACGACAGAGCCATTTTTTTTGTTGAGGGGGAAATGCCTACCGCACCGTCACTCTCAGCGGGGAACAGAGAGTGGTGTGTCGGGCTCGCACCGACTAAAACTCCCTCGGAGGCCAACGCTGCGCAGCTGTGGGGGGGTCGGGATTCCTTGCGGATTCCACACAGGTTCCACCACTGGAGGCACAAAGCCAATCACAACTACAGCTTTTCCATGTCTGTATTCTCACGTTCTTTCTTCCAGGTAAATGCCTCGCTCCTGGTCTGATTGACGTTACTGACTGCTACTACGGATTCCCCATCGCGCTATCCTACCCCCACTTCTACAAAGGAGACGACATTCTCTTCAGCAAAGTGGAGGGTCTGACTCCGAACAGAGAGGACCACGAGACTAGGTGAGCTTCGTATTTAGTTTGGTAGAGATAGAGTGAACTAGTGGAAACGAATGCCCGGTTTCAATATTTTACGATTTGTTTACAAGAGAGCGTTATTAACAATTCTATCAGCACGAATAATCTAGTTATATGCATTTTACATAATATATATTTTTTTCTTTTCTTTTAATCACCTCGTATCAAATCAATTTGTTTAAATGTTTAAATGTTAACAAAAAAAAATTAAATAATAATGTGTGTTTGATCCGTTGGTTGGATTTACCGGAGGATATGATGCGCGTATTTTTTTATTTTTTTTTGCTGTGAAAAGAAATATTTACTAAAAATACATTACATGATCACAAAATGGTCACAGGGATCATCCCTTCAGAGGCCACATGTGGTTGTGGCAGGGAATACTTGCGCATTTATCTCTTTTTGGTGGTCTTGCTGATGGACTGATTTGATTTGATTTTTTTTCTAACGAGGCGTCTTTCCTCGTCGCTGTAACTATTTTTAATTTTTATCTGTGTTTAAATAATATTTTATAACATTGCTTCCTAGTGTTTAGTGCTTGCCGTGGCAGTTTGTAACTAAGAACACACTATAATTTATTGTTAAATCATTGTGAATGTTAATGTGTTTTGTGTGTGACTTGTAAACTGTCCTTAAATAAATAAAATAAAATAAAATAAATTCGTAATCTGTCAAAAATGTATATCCGTTTGTCTCTAACCGACAACAAGTATAAACTACCGGTCCATAATTTACCTTCCATACCAGCTGTCATCAGTCGTCGGTCGTTCGTTTTTAGCTTACGCCTCGTATAATTTACTACTATGCGTAACAAGAACGGATCGTTTTTCAAATATTGGAACCGGGCGTTAGTCAGGGGAGCGGTGGCTTTTCGTTACATTGCTGGCACATACTTCCGTATAAACATTACTTATGGGGACCTAACTAATAAGAGAAGTTCAAAAGTTCAAAATATATGGAAACTGAAGTTTTTAATTGGCTTGGGTGTAGTTGCAACCAGTCTAGTATTCAATCAAAGGGAAACCTTAGGATCAGTAGCAACTCGTCATAAACGCGACAAGTTTAAGAGAAGTAGGGCATAGCGATTTGTCGCTCGAACTGGAGTAGCCCGACTGGTGAAATACCTCCACCTTACAGAAGACCGCAGCCAAATAACAATCACTTTTGTGTTGTTGTGTTCCTGCGTGTGAGTAAGGTTTCCAGAGCTCTTGGGGGGCGCTACATTAGTAGCAGGGGTCAAGCCTTCAAGGTAAGGGTGACAAGTCCAGTAATAGATTTATTATGCTGTACTTGTCACCCTTAAGCTAGGACCTCATTACCACTTAACATCAGGTGGGATGAGGTCAATCTTGAAGTGAAATATAAAAAAAAAAAGTAATTTTCGTAACTCGTCACTTTCGCATTTCGTGATTTTCGCAATTAGTCACACTGAACATAAAACACAGTTCATTTATCTTATTAAAAAAATATCGTTATTGTTACTTCCCTCTTCACGCCTAAGCGGATCAACGGGCTTAGATGAAAACTTTAGGCAACTAGATTTGAAAATTAATTGGATCTGAAATGAAACCAATATCAGAATAAAAGACTTTGATTTATTTTTTATTATTACTGTAATGATTGAATCTAAAAATAGCCCTTATTATTATACCTTAGCTTGACACCAGTTGAATGATATAAATAAATATTGGACAACATCACATACATTGCTCTGATTCTGTGGTAAGTAGCTTAAGCACTTGTGTTACAGAAATCAGAAACAACGACATGATTGATTGATGCATTTATTTATCTTTTACAGATTCTGGATCCAACCAGAATCAGGCCTGCCTCTGGATGTGAGCTCCAAGTTCCAAATCAACATGGCTTTGGACGACATATCCAGCATTAAGAATGCTGAACGATTCTCCAATATGCATTTACCTCTTCTTTGGTTCGATATTGTAAGTACATTTATTTCTTTTATAGACATACAAAATAGGGAAGTGGACTGAAAGTTGGTTTTTAATACGTAACGTTATCAGTCGGTACATTTATTAACCACCAGTGACAAAACGACCTCCCTCCCCTATCAAAACCAAAAATTAATAGACTTGTACGAACGTACCAAAAACTCAACACCTCAAATTATCTTTTCCAGAGAATGTACTCTCTCACGCCGTCGCTAGAACAACGCTTCAACCTCTACTTAAACATCTTGCCAATTGTCGAGAAGGTCGCTATGTACCTCCTCTTCGCCACAGCCGCTTGCCTGATCCTCATCACAGTCTACATCCTCACCTTCAAAGTAATGTTCAAGACCTTCGACCAGAAGAAAAAGCAGAGAAACATTGTCATCGGCACCGATATGTGGGTGGAGAAAGAAACTAAAGGCAGGAACAAGGATTCCATTTACGCACCGTGCGAGATACCGTTGGATGACACTGAATCTGATGTATCAGATCCTCAATTCGATACAGATAGGAGACCATCTTTGTTGAAAGTACACAGTGATAGAATAAAAGAGTTGAGCCATAAGCTTAGCGACAAAATGTACGATTCAGTTGGTAGTGTAAGGGATAAGATGAAGGATGAGTTTACGCATGTTAAAAACATTTTTAGTGATAGGAAGAATTCTCTCATTACCGAATCTAAAGCAAACGATGGCTATAAAACTGATTCGTGCGATGACGAGAAAGGTGATGGTTATGCTGTAGTTGGACAGACAGACAGCGAGGACGATTGCAAGTATTTGGAAGTAGTAGACGATGGTAGCGGGTTCGATAATGATGATGTACAAGAGAGTAGTGATAGGTCGAAACATTTGAAGCAGTTAGATTCCGGGACAGATGAGTTGTTGCATATATCCGATTGAGATAATGTAGATTTAATCTGAAATTGACTGCAAATTTTAATTTATGTTAGAGAATTAGGTGGTTTAAAGTTCTAAATTATTCGATTATGTTGCCCTTGAAAGTAGACGTACTTTTGCGAGGAAATGTTGAATTTGTAAAACGTGTTTTTGTTAAATTTTTACACTGTTACGTAAATAATCACCAGCTACATGCTTCTTATAACCCATGTCAGTTTGACATACCTATTTTCAGCACATTTTCAAACACTATACCCTATTTTATATTAACTTTTGGGCAAAAAAACCGACTTCTCCTCGATATCCCTAGAATATCATCATATTCTGGTTTTCATCTCATTGTACGGTAACAGCACGTCAAGGTAAATACATGCTGTGCGATATTCGATCTTATGCAAATGGCATAAGGGCTATACAAAGTCCAAATTGTAGTCTGGCGTGCTTTTTATCGTACAACCGTTTTTCCATATCTCCGTATATTCATATCTCTTTTCCAACTCATCAAAATTGGTTCAAAAACGACAAATAACACCGAACACCAAAGATATAAACGGTCGAATTGAAAAACCTCTTTTTTGAACTCGGTTAAAATTGCATTAAATAAAGCAGTGAACGAAAAAAACATAGAAGCATTTCTAACGCTTGAAAACGGCTCCACGAAAAGTAAGGCACGGTGGGCGTGGCTTAAAAAAGTGGGCTAGCGACGGTACACATACCGTTTCCAAGGACGCAGCGAGTCTCAGGCGCGGACCAATAACACCAATTAGCCTTGTATGCCTGCTCCACACAACTCGCGAAGTTACTCGGCGAAGTTCTCCCGAGGCGAGGCAAAGTATGACGCGGCGAGCACGAAGCGAGCCGAAGTGCCTCTCTACACTATCGTATTCGTCTAACTTCGTTCAACTTCGCGAGTAGTGTGGAGGAGGCAGTAGTTTTTTCAAGTGTCGATACTTTTTTACTATATTGCGTATCTATCGCTTGTGTGCTTTACATTTGTGTGTTTTTGCCGACATTCTTTTGAAGTCAGTGTGGCAGGAATTCTTACATATTTTTTTCGCTCACTGATATAAAGTCATAGATATGAGATTACCTGCACAATGATTCTTAATCAAGCCCTGGTTAGTTTGCCAAAGTTGTTATTAATTGCCTCTAATTAAAATGTTATTTCAAAACACTTTATGCTACTTAAATCACGTATTTTACTATTGACTGATGTACTTATAGCTGCTCAATTACTTTTGCTTAGGTTAAGGTCATGTAAATATTATTTTTGTATTGGTTAAACGTCTAAATGAGATTATAATTTTCATCTTATATTTGTGAATTGGTGACCTCCGTTGATGAGAGGCGAGAGGGCCGGACTTTGGTGTCACACTTCCCTGAGGTCCTGGGTTCGACTCCCAGTCGTGTTAATATGGAAAACGAACTCTCGTCTCGGGTCTGGGTGTTGTGGTACCGTCGTTGTTTCTGATTTGTGTGACACAAGTGCTTTTAGCACTAGTGTTAAAGCACTTGTGTACTACCCACAGAATCAGAGCAATGTAATGATGTCCAATATTAATATGTGTTATCCACGTTTCAAATGGTAATTATTTTCCATTAGAATATGGTTTATAGCACGCGTAGATAATATAATCTGTCTGTTTGTGTGTCGCCTTACTCATCTTTAACGGCTTAACCAATTTGGATAAAATATTTGTGTGTTTGAGTGGGTTTCTAGTTTGGAAATACAATAGAACCCTGTAGATGGCGTTATGATCGTTTTTTTAATGTTAGGAAAGAACAACTACTGTCAGGCGCGCTAGTTTCTTTTAATTTTCATATAATTTTATTATATAAAACAAAATATAGACACTAAGTGTAAATGAAGAAACAAATAATATTAATTAATTAATCTGATTTATCTAGATCTGAAGCTAGGTAGAAATACTTTTGGTTAAAAATTTATATTTTAGTTTAACATTTTTATTGATTTATTTAAATATAATACTACTAAGAAAGTATTGCCTCTTTCCATTTTCTTTTTAAATATAAACAAGTAATTAATGTACATAAAAGATTAAAATAATAACTATGAAAAGTTAGTAAAGTTTCTGATGCAAATATTTTTATAAACTTTCGCGACTTCCATTTTAAACATTATAGAATAATTTAACGGGTCTTAACGCGCCACCATTTATATTTAGTAGTTAATACGAACCACTTACTGCCCGACGTTTCGGTTAGGTTGCACCTACCGTAAATAAAAATGGTGTCGCGTTTTGACCCGTTAAATTATTGCATATATTTTTATTTAAATGTTATAGTATTCAAATAATCTGTGCCAGTGATAAAGTGAACTGTCCATACAATTTACCTATATTTTTGTGTGTTCCTACAATTTCATGCATTTACTTTCTTCAATATTAATGAAAGAATGTTTAATTAATTTTCCATTGTTAGCCTTTTTGTGTTTTTTTTAACAAACTGAGTTATAAAAATGTAAATTCCTGAATTGAACAAATCTTGCCTACTTAGTTCTTAAATTAATTATATTAATTTAAATCGTACTACAAATAATATTAATTAAACCTATTTAATAGACTTTTAGAAAAGTATAGACTAAGGTGATTTTTTAATTGTGATATGCTCAAGATTTATTTGTTGTTCTAAACTGTGAGTGTAAATTAATCATCTTGATGTCAAATTAAAAAAAAATATATAAAAATATATTTAAAATGTTAATGTATATATTTATATATATATAAATGTAGCTAAGGATAGCTGAAAGATAAACGGACCGGGCTTAGGCGCCGCGCCATCTCAGAGGATCCGGGTTCGATTCCCGGTCGGGGCAATAAGGAGAATAACTTTTCTAGATTGTCTTGGGTCTGTGATTGTCTATTTTTGTATTACAAGTGCTTAGCCACTTATCACAGAATCAGTGCAATATTAATATGTTTCTGATATGAATGCAATTCCATAAAGTTTAACATAATATTTACAATAAATAAATATATATATATATATTTTCAAAATGGTTACGGTAGGTAATTTATGTAATTAGTTAAAATACGAAATTATCTTGACAGATTCCATTGCGGTGATTAATTTATATTTGAAATAAAATATTAAAAAATATTATTTTCAATAATATTTAAGTGTCATTGTTAAGTATTATCTGCGTAAGTTGGTACTTGGTGAAATGCTTGTAAAAATAATTATTGAAAATAAAGAAATGCAATATTTTAAGAACTGACTTATTTATTTTTTCGTCTCTTTTTCATCTATATTGTACCTAATATTAACCTTTTTTTTAATAAACCCAGTAAGAACGATCAAAAATACACACTTAGAATGCCCTCATCATTAACTTGGTTTTATTAAACTTTGTGCATACGTAGTCAAATAATAAATTAAATATATAATAATAAATTAAATATATATATATATATATATATAATAAGAATTCTTATTCAGCTTAATGTACTGTAATTTTTTTTTATTTTAGATTATAAAAATGCGTGCCACACTAGTAATAGAATAATCTATACTTTGAAATATTTCGCTATGCTCCTCACTGGACAGGCTTAGTAAGTGTGGGGATAAGTTTTTTTTTTCTCTTTGGTCGGTCCCTCATATCTCAGAATCGTGGTCAGCATGTTGGTTGCATAAGGGCGTCTACTCTTGAAAACGAAATATGTCGGATCCGATGACGTTTAGTATTTTTTATTGCTCATTATCGCAACTAACACACTTCGAATGCGAATAAAGCGTTATCAAAAAACAAAATATTATTTACACAAATCAAAAATCACGTTTTAATTCCCTAACTTTTGATCAATCTTAAAAAACGAAACCTTTCGTTTGTTCGTTTCGTTTTCAAAAGTAGACGCCCTGGAACGGACGATCTGCCTCCACCGGTTTCTATCCAGTGCGTCTCTCACAACCGTATACAATTTGGACGACGACGTTCCTTTTATTTGATCGGTCCATCTAGTTGGTGAGCGACCGCGCGATCTTTTGCCTTCGGTGTTCCCAACAACAATCAACTTTTCCAAATTGTCGTCGCCTCTGCGCACGGTATGGCCGAAATACGATAGGATGCGTTGTTGGCATATATTGGACAAGCGAGTTTTTATATGAAGCTGGCTCAGGATCGATACATTGGTACGTTTCGCGGTCCAGGTTTTTTTGTTAACTTGTATTTATTTTGAAAAAAAAATATATATTGATTTTTTTTTATTGCATGTCAATGCAAAATATAAATTATTCTCCCCGCGTTATGACGTACATACGTGTCTATATTTCAACACAAGCATTGCAAAAAAATACCTAAAGTATTATAAAGTTCAATCTAATTTAAACCTTATGTGACTGAGATAAGTTTGGAAGTACATTATACTTGACGTACCTACTGTCACACGCTCCGCCACAAAGCGAACGAAGTAAAAGAAGGCTTAATACTACTTCAATGCCTTGTTTGTCCCTTGCCATTTTTTTTAGGTTACAACTTTACATCTACAAATCCTTTGAAAGACGCTTAGGCCTTTCCACAGATTAAAAAAATGTTATTTTAAAACAGAAAATGTTTATCTCCCCTTGCGGTGCGGGAATCGAACCCACGACCTTCACTCTTCTTTGCTAGTGTGGCGTAAAGCGCTATAAAAATCATAAAAATCGATTAAGATGCCAAGGTGTCTTCGATTCCGTGGTTTTCAAATATTTCTGCAACGAATGTACCACGGGCCGATAAGTATACGTAATTCTAAACATATTCGGCAGAGGGCACTTACCGGAAGGCTAATGGTTGATAGGTACAACAGAAAAATTTCATCGCCTACAACAACGGTAGCTCAGTTGGAAAAGCAGCACGCGCGATACGTGAAGGGTGTGATTCCCGCACCGCAAGGGGAGATAAAAAAAATCTGTTTCTTAAAATACATATTTATTTATTTATTTAAAAACTTTATTGCACAAATAGGTACAACAGGTGGACTTAATGCTAGGGGCATTCTCTACCAGTCAACCCTTGGGTCATGCAGATAGTTTGTATATTTATTTTTTTACTTTTTTTAAGCTTTACGGCTCTGGACGTTGTCCATTCAAGCCTTTTATTTATTTTATATCTCTTTCTCATTTCGAGTTTTAAGTCTTCACTTGTTCTATTGGCGTCATAATGTCTATTTCATTTCATTCATCAATTTAGAGGCCTTCTATTGTAGAAACGACGTAATCATTTATGTGTTTGTAGGTATCGGTGTTCTGCCTGCAGAATATATATATATAGATGGTAGTATATATAGATATATATATATATATATATATATACAGCAGTAGGTATAGATGGCAAGAGGCGGGGAATGTCTTCACTTCTTTTGTAGATCTTAATTAAGAGAGGCAGGGCAAAGCGATTTATCGCTCGAACTAGAGCAGCCTGACTGGTGAAATACCTCCACCTTACAGAAAACCGCAGCCAAATAACAATCACTCCGGTGTTGTTGTGTTCCTGCGTGTGAGTAAGGTTTCCAGAGCTCCTGGGGGGGTGCTACATTAGTAGCAGGGTTCGAGCCTTCAAGGTAAGGGCGACAAGTCTAGTAACAGTTGTACTATGCTATACTTTTCGCCCTTAAGCTAGGAACTCATTACCACTTAACATCAGGTGGGATAAGGTCAATCTTGGAGTGCATTATAAAAAAAAAAGCCAGCTATAAGCAATAACCTTTGTACTGCAAATGTTTTACATCGGAGGATTTTTAAAATATTTAAAGTTAGTGCGGCGTAAAGCACTATAAAAATCATAAAAATGTATAAAAAAAATGTTGTTAAAATAAAAAAAAACTAAATCGAAATGAAAACTTTTTATATAAATAAATTAACAAAACAAACAAACACACATATAACATTTACTCTTCGATATTATTTCAGAGATTTAAATGATTCTGTCTTACAGTAAACATTACCTTAAAATAGATATTAGTAATTTTTTTTAAGTAATATAAATGAACATCGTATAAATGAAAGTTGAAATCAAAATTGGTAACAGCCCATTGGATTCCTCCCTGTTGAACGAAAGATACTGGGTTCGATCCCCAACTAGCTGGCTAGCTAGTTTTTTTCAAAAATTCTATACATGAAATCACCTTGCGACATGTAAAGGTTAAAAAAATAATTATATTACAACAATTAGACAGATATGTTTAATTGACATAACATCAAAGCTTTTTTGTTTATGTATATCAAAGAGTAAATATTTCGTACAAAAAGTCTGTTCCCCCTTTGATGTAGCTCGTGTTCATGAACCACCAGAATATATACCCATAGAAGATGCACTGCGTCACTTTGTCGATGATCACCAATCTATAATTAAACAAGAACATTTTAAGCCAATTGGCTACTTGACAGTTTTTGATAAAGTATTGTAAAATGTGCGCCCGTTCATTATATATCCCAAGCAAATTCGATTTATCTAAAAATAATCTAAATAACCAAAGAAAAATAAGATTTTGTGTAACACATTTAAAAAGCGAGCGAAAACGCCAAGTCACGTCACTGTTGCAATTATGACGTCAACGTCCTAGACAACGAACCGATACGCATAGGAACGACTTAATTTAGATAAGCGGAAAATGTTTCAATAAATTCTTAATACGATTAGAGACACAATAATTCAATTTAATCGGTAAAATAATCATTGTTTCGCCACAATAAAATAAATAATTTTCGCCGACAGCTGTCATTTCCGAATTGCAATGGTGGTTTCCGTTTCGGTTCTTTTGTTCCACAGGTAAAAAAACTAATATTTATTTTGCAAAAATAAAATACTAACTATGCTTTTTATTAAAAAGTAAAAATGTAAAATTATTACTTAACTAATAAGCTAACATATCTAACACTTTTCATATTTTATTGTTAACACTGTCAAGTAGCCAATAGATATATATATTTACACAGTAAACGAAAAACACATAGAAGCATCTCTAACGCTTGAAAATGGCACCGAAAAGTAAGGCACGGTGGGCGTGGCTTACAACAGTGAGCTAGCGCTTGTACGAATACCGTTTCCAAGGACGCTGCGAGTCACAGGCGCGGACCAATTACAGCGCGTTTTACATCCCATTATATGAAAAGACGTAACTAACGAACTGTATATTTGTTGACCTAAACGCATTCGCCTTAAAGTTTATTTTCAAGTGTCGATACTTTATTACTATATTTGTGTATCTGTCGCAGTCATCTGGTTTAATCAGCTATTTGATTGGATCACTAGCGCGTTTATTGAATGACGACGTTTAATTGAATGACTAAAGGACAACTCGTCAAATTGTTTAATATAACGTTCAACTTCTTGACTGAACGTCATTTAGCATAGTCGTTGAATGGGATATAGCTGACAGACATGACATAACACACCTTAATAAGATTTTTTAATATGTTTTAACAATTTTAAGTCTTAAGACAATTAGGCTGAAAAAATATTTTTTTATCAACACAGTGCTATTCGATTATATCTGTACCAGCTGTTTGACGCCATCTTTGTTTTGATGAGCACTAACGCCGCAGTGGAAAAAAAATGAACTAAATTACAATCACCTGACTGATTACGTCCGCTATGTTCAAAGGGCTATGTTACAATCCGCTAACTTGTTGGACGTTCAGTGAGTCTTATTCATTCAACGTTCGGCCTAGTCATTCAATTAAACGTCGTCATTTAATAAACACGCTAGTGATTCAATCAAATAGCTGTTTCAACCAGATGACTGCGACATTTACATTACAAGCCCACTAATATGTATGAGCACCAAAGTCCTTATAAATAACAATGAATAGAATATATTTTGTCGAACTCGGTGGCGCAGTGGCTAAGGTAGGCGGCCAAAGCGCGAAAGGTCCCGGGTTCGCTTCCCGGTCGGGTCAACTTGGAAAACGAACTTTTCTAAATTGACTTGAGTGTGGGTGTGCTGGGATGACGCCCCCAGTTAGCATCCATCGTCTGGTACTCACAGTACAAGGGAAAACCTTAGTTTGAGACCAGGTGATTGGTGTGATTGTCTGGCGCATTTATTATTTATTTTATATATTTGTTATATCTACATGAAATACACATAATATCTACAAGAATTCAAGCTTTACAAAAGCACATACGAATCGTCAGTACAAGTCAAGTACTCTACCGCCGTGTTCAGAATATTGATCATGCCAAGAAGAACAGGCGAGAAACTCTACACTTACTATTTTCTATTACGATAAAAATTTAAGGGTACAGGGGTAAAACAAGCGATGTGTCAAATTAGGAAAACCGACAAAAACGCATTTAAAAATACAACCTGATCTGTTACACCAACAGGCCTAGCATGCGCAACGCGACTAAATTTTATCGCGCTCTTAAAAAACGTCAAAATCGATTGAAGTCAAGGCGTCAGCTGCTGATTGGCTGAACATACGTGCCGTGTGCTATTAGCCAATCAATAGTATCGAAACTTTTGTCGTCTCATGCGATTTTGTCGCGCTCTTAAAAAACGTCAAAATCGATTGAAGTCAATGCGTCAGCTGCTGATTGGCTGAACATACGTGCCGTGTGCTATTACCCAATCAATAGTATCGAAACTTTTGTTGTCTCATGCGATAAATTTGACATATTGCGTACGCTAGGCCTGCAAGGCATTATCTTGTAGCGTGACTGCGCATTATTTTTAAAAGTTAAAAAAACAAATAACCGTCACTAGTTTTATAAGTTTTCGTTGATACAGGGTGAAATCCAGGAGGTAATGTAACATTTGGTGATCATAATCTGATTTTCGAGTTTTATGTAACATTGCTTGTTTTTCCCTGTACCCTTCAATTGAAATTATATAATTCAGATCCATACATTTCGCCATCAAGTTATCATTTATTATGTATGAAGTAGCCATTTTTTAATAAAAAAAAAATGAGGCTTCAATCAATGCATAGTTGTACATCGTACTGTTTACAGGCAGATTATTAAATTTAAGACTTAGAAATAGCTAGCTTTTGCCCGCGACGTCGTCCGCGTGGCGTGTTATAAAGGAGAGACCTTTGATATGCATGTTAAATTTCAAGCATCTAACTTATGCAGTTTAGATTTTTTCATACAACCTTTTTTTTCCCGTTAACTCTCATTCCCGTGGGATTTTTTCAAAATACAGCCATAACTAAACTTTATATTTACTAAGGTATGCATGCATGCTAGATTGAAAACATCTATCTTTCGCGGTTTAGATTTTTTCATACAAAAGTTTTTTCGCGCTAACTCAACGTGAGTTGGAATTTTGCAATATCCTGTAGCAACTAAGCTTTAAGTTTACTAAGGTACCTGCGTGACAAATTTCAAGCGTCTAACTTAAGCGGTTGAGATTTTTCATACAAAAGGCTTTTCCCGCTAATTCCCGTTCCCGTAGGAATTTCGGGAATTCCTTTCTTAGTGCACCTCTACGGTACCTAAGCTACGTTCCTTTCAAATTTCAAGTGACTACGTTTAGCCGTTTAGGCTGTGCGTTAATATGTCAGTCAGTCAGTTTCTCCTTTTATATATTTAGATGCTACTGCATGATAAAAAGCTCACCTTTGGAAATGAGCTCTCGCCTTTGGTAAATCTTCATCTTTTTCTTTTAGCAAATACTTCCTTCCTCCGATGCATGATTTCCTAGAAACAAATATATTATCGTCCTTTATTCTACCTACTAGCTGTGCGTGCGACTTCGTTCGCGTTCATGGTCGGTTTTTCCCCTATCTCCCCTAATATTGAAACCAAAAAGTTATCCATATTCTAATGTCAGTTTTAAGGCATATGTGTGCCAAATTTCATATCTCTAACTTTAAAAATAATTATTTTCCCGTCGGTTATCGTAGTAGGTTGGGAAAAAAAACGGGTAGTAATTTAAAAATAAATACGAATCGTAAAATATTAGACCCGGGCATTAGACGCAGATCTCTTAGTGCAATGATGTCCAATATTTAAGAGGAGGGGGTAGTAACCAGAGATAGAGAATAGAGGGCACCATCTCTGAAGTCCCGGGTTTAATTCCCGGTCGAGTCAATATGGATCACGAACTTTTCTACATAGGCTCAAATTGTTGTGTACGGTCATTGTTTCCGATTTCTGTAACACAAGTGCTTTAGATATTCCAATCATCAATCAACAGCATCTTGCAAATGTTCTCGCAGCAGTTTGACTGTCGGTACATTAACCACTGTTCGTTGATTAATGTGCTGAGTAACGAACAAATTATTAAAGGACGCAATAATAAGTGAAATAATTTATTTTTTAATTTAATAACCAATAATATCATGTTAATGTTAATTAAATGAAATTGATTATGATATTTTATGTGATTCTTCTTTATTTGTAATATTAATGTACCTATGACTATAATGTTGAAATAAATGATATCTTATTACTATAAAATCAGAGCAATATATATGTTGTTGCTCAATTTTCCGCAGGGGGGCAATCACGGCCTGGTTCAGGGAAAGAAGGAGGGTGATGCAGCGGTTTTTTTTCCTAACTGACTATAGATGATAGCAACAGATAGCTTTTTCATCTTAACCGAGTTTTCAGGGAAGCGAGGGCTTACGCCCCTTAAAATTTAAACTGCCGAAGGGCACCACATAGTGGGGCCGGCAAGTGCCAGTATCTTAAAGAGAAGCCTAACTGATGGGGATCAGCTTGTCCTCGGCGAAAGGTGATACTGTAACTCGGTGCATGAGCTGTTTTCAGTGCAACACAACACATAGGGGCCGTCCATTAATCACGTGAGGCTTGAAACGGGGGGCGGGGGGGAGTGGTTGGACAAAAATCACGAAATGTCACAAGGGGGGAGGGGGGGTTGTTTTTATTTTTTCATTATATGGGTTATTTTTTTATAACGCACTTAAAGATTAACCTCATCCCACCTGATGTTAAGTGGTAATGAGTTCCTAGCTTAAGGGCGAAAAGTATAGCATACGAAAAATTGTTACTAGACTTGTCGCCCTTACCTTGAAGGCTTGACCCCTGCTACTAATGTAGCACCCCCCACGAGCTCTGGAAACCTTACTCACATGCAGGAACACAACAACACCGGAGTGATTGTTATTTGGCTGCGGTGTTCTGTAGGTAAGGTGGAGGTATTTCACCTCCACCAAAAATCACGAGATAATGGAGGGCCCCTGTTACAGCTAATTAATGAATAATACCTGAAATATTCCTCCTTATCCACGTTCTCTATGTCGTAATAGAATCTGTCCTTATCCTCGTCTTTTATACGGGACCGTAGTTTGATCAAATTCCTGTTGTCGAACGTCCATTGCTTGGTTATGTAGTAGTAGAGTGCAAGGTTTGCTATGTAAATGCGTCGTTGGACTTTAAACAACCTGGAAATACAATTAAATATATAACGTATTATGAAATAAAAAAAAGATTTCACAGGAACTTTTTTACCTATTCATATTCATGCTGTTTATTGCACTCCATCAGTAAAGTAGGTGTTCCTTAGTTACTTTATTATAACTAGCTTTCCGCCCGCGGCTTCGCCCGCGTAAAATTCGTTTATATTGTGGTATAAAGCACAACATACACAATTCAATGTAAATTGGTAGGAACCAAAAAAAGCGAATAACTGTGAATAAAAATTCAACAGCAAGTAAGTAAATAAGTCGAAAAGTGCACCGAATATGTGTATGAGCTACAGGTTATAGCGCGAGATATCATTCCACTTCTTACGTGTCTTAAAAAAACAACGTTACTATTTTTTTTAAACACCCAGCGCCATCTATCGCATACCTCAAGAACTATATAGCGTAAGCTATCATTCCACTTCTTACGTATTTTAAAAAACACCCAGCGCCATCTATCGCATACCTCAAGAACTATATAGCGTAAGCTATCATTTCACTTCTTACGTATTTTAAAAAACACCCAGCGCCATCTATCGCATACCTCAAGAACTATATAGCGTAAGCTATCATTCCACTTCTTACGTATTTTAAAAAACACCCAGCGCCATCTATCGCTTACCTCAAGAACTAAATAGCGTAAGCTATCATTCCACTTCTTACGTATTTTAAAAAGCACATCGTTACCACCATCTGGCGCCATCTATCGCATACCTCATCTCCAATCCATCCATCAGAGCAAACTATATTTTTGTTTTCCCTCGGGAATATCAATTTATCCGGGATAAAAAGTATTAATCTACTTATTATTTAATCCGGACTTCTAACTTTACGTCAGCAAAATTTCATAGCAATCGGTTCAGTAGTTACGGCGTGAAAACGGAACTAACAAACAAACTCACTTTCCGATTTATAATATTAGTAGGATAATTGCTTAGAACGAGAAGTTTAATTTATGAACCCAGTGCTACGTAGGAGAAGGGAGTATTTTAACTTAATAATATACATAAATATATTTATTTCAATTATTTAAACATATCTAACTGAAATAATATTATTTTCAATATATGTATGAAGGAAATGCATTTTAACAGTTCTCGGTTGACTAGCCAAGCTCTATTAACTGATAATATAAGTTTTAATACCTGTGATATAAGTAATTATCGTACACTTATATTACATGTAACATTTCATGATATCCTTAAAACAAAATATTAAACTGAAACTGAACGTACAACAGACGTTGTGTTAATTTTTTTAGCTTTTTATTTAAATTCATTTTATTTCATAGCGACGTACCTACATATTGTTTCTATAAAATACTTTTAAAATAACTTACATGGGTTTTTTTCCGAGAAGCCAAAGTATTGTGTCGACGAAGATAGCCGGTAGGCAATGCAGTAATAATACCTGTGATAGTAAAATTTTTGAAAAAAAAAATGGTAATATTAATATATTTAATTAATTTGACGACCTCCGTAGCCGAGAGGCGAGCGGGCCTGACTTTGGCGTCGCACCATCTCCGAGGTCCAGGGCTCGATCCCCGGTCGGGTCAATATGGAAAACGAACTTTTCTATATTGTCTCGGGTCTGGGTGTTGTGGTAACGTCGTTGTTTCATATGTGTGTAACACAAGTGCTTAAGCTACTTACCACAGAATCAGAGCAATGTATGTGACGTTGTTGTTGTTTTTCTGAATCTATCATTTTTTCATTTTCGCAAGTTGTAATTTTTTGTTACTTTCATTTATCAATATAACAAGACCTAAATATTAATTTTAAGACATTCGCGTTCCATTTTAAACATTTAAAATAATTTAACGGGTCAAAACGCGACACCATTTTTATTTAGTAGTTAATACGAACTACTTACTGCCCGACGTTTCGGTTAGGTTGCACCAACCGTGGTCACGAGCGTGTAGCGTTTTGACCCGTTAAATTATTTTAAATGTTTAGGACCTAAATATTTGAGGCTTTAATTTGTCAGTCATACCTCCTGCACGCGAACTGCACAGGGAGTCAAAACTCTTCAAAAATTGCGTTACGTAATACTTGACGCTTCATTACAATAAACATGTCGCAGGCATTTTGAATAAATTCGCCGTTTACATACGGCGTCGTCGGTTTAAAAACGCTCGCTGATATGTAATATGCCGAATGCTAAATCAGGCAAAATGACAACAGTTTGTTGTAGTTTTGGGGTGACCATGAATAAAACACTGTTTGGAAAATTAGACCTACTTCATTAAAATATTCAAGTAACAAAAAGGACTTTTATTGAATATCAATTACTTAACCTTAAGTTAATTGAAGTAATTAACGATTCCATTGGTTAGGTTAGTGAATAAAGTAAAGCGCAAGCCGAGCGAGCGTAGCGGCGAAGCGCCATCTCTAGATCATTTGTAATAATATTATAATCATTAAAAAATAAAACAGTAGGAAAGTCATTGCTAGAGATTTCCTATATATTTGATACATTACATATTTTTAACACTATTAAATTTACAGTTCTTTAGTTTTATAAATTTCAATAATAGTGTCCTTTGCAAACCAAATTGTATGGTCACCCTAGCTTTGTCAAGCTATACTTCAATTTGCCGCGTCATTATACATAATGACATTTTGTTCTCGGCATTTTACAAACCAGCATTCGTTATTAAACTGACGACGCCGTATATAAACGGCAGATTTACTCAATATATAAAAAGTATTATAATTATTATTAAGTATTATAATCTACAGTCCGTAGGCAGTGCCATCTCCACCACAAGGGCACATAGGGCACATGCCCTATGTGCCCTTGTGGTGGAGATGGCCCCCAGATAATAGGAGCCCTGGGCACATGCCCAGGGCTCCCATTATCTGGGGGCCCCAAAAGACCGACATTTCTCTAACTAAAGAACCCTCAGTATTCTAATATCACAGATGACATAACATATTCTATTTTCTAAATTCGCATATTTTATTTTCTAAATTATTTTAGGTATGCCCAGGCTAGTATAAGACGGCTTTGGTAACAGAATCAAATGTGATTCACAAGACAGGGAAGGTGTTAAGACCCTGATGATAAGCACCTTGATGTAGTGAATAGTCCGGGAGGTAGTGATCGACCCCCCTACGTTCCACAGCATGTCGTTGAGAGGAATGCTCGCTGCCAACCGTTTACCGGTCGCCACCAGCTCTGCCATGGTGATATTATTGAGACTTCCGGCGCAACAGTTGTAGATTGGAATGTCATCCGATGATTCCAATCTGGAAGAAGAATAAATAAATAAATATTATACAACATCACATACATTGCTCTGATTCTGTGGTAAGTAGCTTAATCACTTGTGTTACAGAAATCAGAAACAACGACGGTAGCACAACGCCCAGACCCGAGACAATATAGAAATGTTCGTTTCCCATATTGACCCGACCGGGAAACGAACCTCAGAGATGGCACAACGCCAAAGTCCGGCTCGCTCGCCTCTCGGCTACAGAGGTCACGGAGGCTACGGATATCTTTATAGCCTTTTCATGTAGCCGAGAGGCGACCGTGCCTGACTTTGCGCTATCCCTGCTCCCTGCTTCAATTCCCGGTCGGCTCAATGTGGAAAAGTACCTTTTCTATGCTATAGAAGTTTTTTTTATGTTCAACTAACAAACTTTTTGTTCTTGATTTAAACAAAACTATAGATAACAATTATTAAAGATTTTTTTATATATTTTACTTCAAGATTGACCTCATCCTTCCTGATGTTAAGTGGTAATGAGGTCCTAGCTTGCCTTCAAGGTAAGCGTAACCCCACACTAGCGTTCTTTGAGCGTCGACGCCCACGCAACGCCGACGCGACGTCGACGCAACGCCGACGCGACGTCGACGCAACGTCGACGCGGCGCCGACGCAACGCCTGCGCAGCGGCGCGGTCGAAATGACGAACGCCAGGACTGCGCTCCACAGGCGCCGCGCCGGCCCGACGCCTGCCGCAGCGTTTATTTTGACAACAGTACAATGATCAACTCAATTGTTTCGGCCCGCCCGTGTTTTAGAATCAGTAGGTAGAAGACTTTTTAGCTGATAGCAAATATGGATGTAGCTTAAAATACTAACTCATATTGCCGAAGAAACCCATTTTCAATTAAGTACTTTTAGTTTTCGAGAAAATAAATGCTAAAGTTGCCTTTTCGTGCCATGTGTCAAATAGGTAAAATATATTTTTTCCTTTACAAGTTGAAAGCATTAATTTATCACTGCAATATAAAACATTATATTGTGCGTTATTCAAATCTTACATTTCCATTTTCGAAATAACTGTACATGATGTCAGCGCGGCGCGACCCTCGAACGCGATGTGCAGAGCACGCCCAGCGCAAGCGCCGCTCAAACGCCGCGCCGACGCTGGGCGGGCGCCGCGTCGACGCTGAGCGGGCGCCGCGTCGACGCTGAGCGGGCGCCGCGTCGACGCAACGCCCAAACAACGTCGGCGCGGCAAGACGCTGACGCTCGAAAAGATATTTTCTTCTTTTTGTAACCACTTACTTTTTAATTCCTCTGATCCAGGCAGCAGTGATCATGCTCTTGATGCAGACATCCACCGGAATGTAATCAGCTATCAGGTCAGGGTCTGTGTACAGACTCCGCATAATACCTGTACAACATTAAGGGTAAATAAATGAAACAATGAAAACGAACAAGATGTCACAGATCATCTATAAATCTATTTATAAGTCAAAGTCAATTCATTTATGAATGTAGGTTACAAGTAACACTTATGCATCGTCAGAATGAACACAACAAAATTGAAGCTACAGCCGGTTCGGAACCTAATCCTACAGAGAAGAATCCGGCAAGAAACTCAGTAGTTATCCTAATCTTTACAATGTTTAGAGCTAAAAGAAAGTATATCAAAGAAAGTCGTGTTAGTAACACTATTTATAACTCAAGAACAGCTGAAAAGATTTGGCTGAAAATTGTTGGGGAGGTAGTTTAGAACCAGGAGAAGGATATAGGATACTTTTTTAATATTTTATTTTGTTTTTTTCAAGTCGTTTATTGCCTCCAAGGCGGAACAAAGATCGCCGGGTCACCTAGTACTTATATAAAAGCTGAAGATTTTTTGTGAACGCGCTAACTTGAGGAACTACTGGTACTAACTGGTTTTAATTAAAAAAATATTTTATCTATATTCTATTTATTGAGGACAGCTTTAGACCTTTTATATAATAACACTAGCTGTGCCCGCGTCTTCGTTGCACTACATCCTTTCATGGTCGGTTTTACCCCTATCTCCCCTACAACCGCAAGTTATCGCAGGCGATGAAATTTTTCTGCTGTATCAACCCGTTAGCCTTCGGTAAGTGCCCTCTGCCGAATATGTTTAGAACTACATAAATAAATAAATAAATATTGGACAACATCACATACATTGCTCTAATTCTGTGGTAAGTAGCTTAAGCACTTGTGTTACAGAAATCAGAAACAACGACGGTACCACAACACCCATACATACATACATAACATACTTATAGTGAAGGTTCAATTCCCACACCGTAAGGGGAGATAAAATCTGTTTCTAATATTTAGATAAAGATATTTCTCAAACTCAACTGCGCAGCGTTGGCCCTCGAGGGAGTTTTAGTCGGTGCAAGCCCGAAACACCACTCTCTGTTCCCCACAGAGAGTGACGGTGCGGTAGGCATTTCCCCTTCGAAAAAAAAATAAAAAAACCATCGATTCACTCCATATTTAATCAACTCACCTTTGCCGCATGCGACCAATATTCCGACGGGACCGTTGAAATTTTCTATCCAACCTGGTATCGGTTCTTCGGCACTGGCAATAACTGAAAACAAGATAATGGTTTTGTATAATAAGGAGCAGGGGGTCTACTCTCATAAACGAAATATGTCGGATCCGACAACGGATGGCAATTTTTAATCCTCATAACCATACAGAAATCACTTAGAATGCAAAGCGTTTTCAAAAAACAAAATATTATTATTTATGCAAATCAAAAACCACGTCTTCATTACCAAACTTTTGAATAATCTTCAAAAACGAAACCTTTCGTTTGTTCGTTTCGTTTACGAGAGTAACCCCCCTGGTTCGGACAGACCGACAAGACCGGACAAAGAAAGAAAGAAAGAAAGAAAAATTTATTTATTGACGATCACACAATTACTGAACACACACAATATTAGACAGTCTACATAAAACATAAGGTCAGGAGGCCAACTTGGGTTCCACCTCAGCAAATGCTGCTACGGCATGTATAACACCGCAGCAGCGCTGGTATTCTGGTGGAAACCAAATGCCCGGGAAAATAGCAATAGCCCTGGCTCCTGCTAGTTCCCCACGCATAAGAGAGGGAGATCAGCCGCAGTATCATTTACATTTTTTATATTACACTTCAAGATTGACCTCATCCCACCTGATGTTATGGTTTATGGTTTAAGACATTTATTTCTTCAAAAAAGAATACAAATTCGCTTATATGAGAAATTTACAGACAACATATTTACATAAGTGCATACGTAAATAAATATTTAAAGTATTTTACATTACAAAATTACAAAAAAAAAATACATTAAGTGTTTTCGCGAGATTAAAATTATGGTAATATGTTAAGCGGTAATGAGGTCCTAGCTTAAGGGCGACAAGTACAGGATAATAAATCTGTTACTGGACTTGTCGCCCTTACCTTGAAGGCTTAACCCCTGCTACTGTACTGTGTAGCACCCCCCAAGAGCTCTGCAAACCTTACTCACCCGCAGGAACACAACAACACCAAAGTGATTCGTTATTTGGCTGCGGTCTTCTGTAAGGTGGAGGTATTTCACCAGTCGGGCTGCTCCAGTTCGAGCGATAAATCGCTATTCCCTACATTACCACTTAACATCAGGTGGGATGAGGTCAATCTTGAAGTGTAACATAAAAAAAATACAGCATTACTCACCAATTGAAGGTCTGATGATGACTGCGGGCAGTAGACCTTTCTGCTCGTACACCACATGCTCTGCCAGCTGTTTTGTGAACGTGTAAGTATTGGGAAGTTCGCCAAGGTATCTGTATACGAAAGAATAGTCACATTATGTACCTACTACACCAGCCTGTGTTATTTAAAGACAAACGTATCTGACCAGTACCTAATGATAAATCATATCTAACTGAAAAGAATTTTTTAATAGATGAACAATATGGCTTTCGTTCTAAATCAAGCACTCTCGCTGCTGCAGTTGATCTTGTCACTAAAATAAAAATAAATATTGATAAAAAGAACATTGCTTTAGGAATATTTATTGATTTAAAAAAAGCTTTTGACACAGTCAGCCACGCAAAACTGCTTGAAAAGTTACACAATATAGGTATAGCAGGTGCAGCTCTGAGAATGTTTACATCATACTTGCAAAATAGATTTCAAGTCGTAGGGATTGATGGTTATACAAGCTCTGCTCAATGTATCACGTGTGGGATTCCACAAGGTTCTATAATAGGCCCTTTGTTGTTTTTAATCTACATCAATAATATCAACAAGATAGGACTGACTGGACACCTAACACTATACGCGGATGACACATGCCTGTTTTACTTCAATATGTCAATTCATGATGCTATAACGGAGGCACAAAGAGACCTAGACTTACTTAATGAATGGTTCAAATACAATCTATTGACAGTGAACACATCAAAAACATCTTATATGCTTTTTTCAACAAAAAATAAATATATTCCGAACTTTCCACCTCTCTCCATAAATAATAAAACAATACAGCGCTCTGGTAAAGAAAAATACCTTGGCCTATGGATTGATGAAAAGCTAACCTGGAAATATCACATTGAGCAAGTCAAAATAAAGCTATCCTCATTTCTGGGGGCATTGTGTAAAGTCTCGAGCTTTATTCCAAATAGAACCCGTACTACCATCTACAACGCATTAGTAAAGTCTCACCTGGAATATTTGATTGAAATATGGGGCTCAGCAGCCAAAACAAACCTGAACTACCTACAAAGAATGCAAAATAAAATTGTCAAAGTCCTATACCACTACCATTACTTAACGCCTACGATCCAAATATACAAAGATACAAACATATTTAATATTTCACAACTTTATAAGTATTGCACTTGTGTTCATGTAAAGAATATTATCACAAACTCGATCCAAACCAATATACGAATAAATAAAAAAGCAAACACACACAATCTTAGAAATAGATACAAACTTGAGTTTCCTACAACACGAACAAATTACGGGAAAAAAACCATATTGTCTGAGGGAGTGCAGCTTTTCAATGACTTGCCAAATGATATAAAAGAATGCGAGAATATAATCTTATTCAAAAACTTGCTTAAAAAACATTATGGCGACGTGAAATAGTGACTTCATATTTTTATTTTATGTAATATTTATTATTTTGCTTTTATTGTTCCTTGAATTAAATTATGTAAACTTAATTTATGTTGTAGATTTTTCTATTACAGTAACCTAATCTAATTAGAGTAAGTAGCTACCATAATCATTACGATCCGAGACATAGGATGAACCACTTACTTTAGAAGCGACGAGCTGTATTACTGTTAATCTCTATTGCACTATGTCTACTACCTATACTAAACTCGTCCGCCACTCTTTATCGACATCTATTGTTCATGCGGGATGCCTTGTAAGACGTACCCATATTCAAAATATGTCCTTATGTTGGTTACACTAGAGCGTCTTTGATGTGGTGAGATTCGTACCTAGCGTAACATCAGGTACGACTGTTAACATTAATTGCGAATCTGTTTTTGTTCGTATACCGTCAATTCGTATAAAAAAGAGATGTGTTGATGAAGTTAATTTCCGATTGTAATTAGGTATTTTGATTTGCACTTTTGTCTTATAATTTATTGTATTAGCGGAATTATTTTATGATTTTAAATGTTAATGAATTTTGTCTATCTTCTCACTAAAAAGATTTTTTTTTTTTAGTGAAGTTAATTGATAGTTAGTAAATAACTCACTCTGTATTTTTTAAATATTATTTATTTTAAGTAATATTATTTTTAAAGTAATTGATTGAAGATTCTAATATAATTTATTAATTAATTATAATGTAGTAATATTATATGAATGGATGATAATGAAGTTATTGGTGTTTTTAGGTAAATACTTTGTAATTTTATTCATTATTAGTTTGCTTTGCTGTTTTTCTTTTTTATAGAAACTTATTTTTACACTTATATAAAGCACCAGAGGTACGAAAATAGATTAATTGATCAATTTGTATAATCTCATTTTAAGTGAAACTTGTAGTTTTTTATGAGAAATAAAATTTCTTTAAACCTAAATTCATTTTTTTCAACGACTTCATGTAAGGAGGTGTCAATTAGACTGTATGCATAAATTGAAGCGATTGAAATTATGTATGTTTTTTTTAAATTTTGCCTTACAGTTGCCTCAAACGGCAGCACGCAAGTCAAAAAATCATTAAACTTACATTATTAAATAATTAATTTGAATATTAGATAGTAATTTCATTATCAAGACAATTATGTAACATCAAAAATCATAGAAATTACAAATTACAACTTGTTTTTTAATTCAATTTCTAATGTCACATTACTAAATATGACAAAATACAATAAAAACCATGGAAATATACCTAATTCTAAAAAAAAAACCTGTTAAAATATAGTAAAAATGTCAGCAAACAATAAATGTAATATCAAAAATAAACTCAACATCAAATGAAAGTGGACAAGCGCCATCTTTTGAGAAAATGAAAAAATACGTATTTAATATTTTTGAATAATAAACAGACAAAATCCTATTTTTTAAAGCAACGAGGCTCACTCACTTAGGCGTCAACACTCTCAAGGAGTGCTCGTCGATATTCTCGCAGACCTCCAGCGTGTCCCGCCAATCAGCGTGCGGAGGGTACATCACCTCTTCAATGACCTCTCGATTCGTGTTCGAATATGACGTCGACACGTGTACTAAGGCCTGTGAACGATATGAGAATAGGCTTAGGAGTGATCAAAAATAACAATTGCGTTTACAATCTTGTCACGTGAACCTTGAAATTTGCAAGAGAGGTAGGGCATAGGTGAAATACCTCCACCTTACAGAAGACCGCAGCCAAATAACAATCACTTCTGTGTTGTTGTGTTCCTGCGTGTGAGTTAGGTTTCCAGACAGGGTAATACCACCTTTGAAAGCTTGTATGATTAGACATATGAAATTTGGCACAAATATAGCTCGAAACATGGATTAAAATATAGGGAACTTTTGGTTTCGAATATTAGGGGAGATAGGGGTAAAACCGACCAGGAAAGGAGGTAGTCCACGCGAACGCAGGCGCGGGCACAGCTAGTGCTTTCATAAAAACAACTTACTGATAAATGGCGAACTTCCTTTGCTAGTTGCACTATCTCTTTAGTGCCACCTAAATTCAGCTTAGCAGCATATGGCAGTGGATCGTCAAATCTGAGGAAAAATAATTAAATAATCATAATTATAATAATCAATTAATGTATTAATGTATGTTACAAGTAACACTTATGTATCGTCAAAATAAATATAAACCAAAATTGAAGCTACAGCCGGTTCGGAACCTAATCCTACCGAGAAGAATCCGGCAAGAAACTAATAGGCAAGATCTTGTTTGCATTCTTTTACTTGATATGTATAAAAGACAGCAACTATGTAGATAATCGTAATAATGCATGCGTGCATGCTTGATGTATGCATGCTACATATCGCTACTTGCAGGTTCACTTTGGATAACTGACAAAACACGATGTTGCAGGAGAGGCATTCAAAGTTTTTTTTCGTATTTCATCTAACAGAACTGAAATTTATATCCTTAAAAAAGGCACATTTTGATAATATTATCATTTCAGCCTAAAATCCACCGTTGTATAAGTATTTCTATAAAAATATTGAGTATTGAGTACATTCATGCTTGGCTGTTTTCACGATTAAGTGCAGTATTATACTTTATATAAAAATAACTATAATATAGGTATGCGTACATACAAGATAATTGTAATAATGCATGCATGCATGCATGCTTGCTTGATTGCTTGCAATTTACCTTAATTAATATATTTATTATTAAAGAGAGGTAGGGCATAGCGATTTATCGCTCGAACTGGAGCAGCCCGACTGGTGAAATACCTCCACCTTACAGAAGACCGCAGCCAAATAACAATCACTTCTGTGTTGTTGTATTCCTGCGTGTGAGTAAGGTTTCCAGAGCCCCTGGGGGGTGCTGCATTATTAGCAGGGGTCAAACCTTCAAGGTAAGGGCGACAAGTCCCGTAACAAATTTATTATGCTGTACTTGTCACCCTTAAGCTAGGACCTCATTACCACTTAACATCAAGTGGGATGAGGTCAATCTTGAAGTGCAATATAAAATATATATACTATATATATATTTGACTTAATTTTTATTTGCCAAACTAGCAAATCGTGCCTACTGTTAAGGTAATCATTTCGAATCCCACATTGATGAAAGTAGATGACTATTTCAAGCTCTAGACTATTAACGGAAACTTACCTAACGCTTGCTGCTACGTGGAAAATTATGTGTACTCTGTTCACTAACAGAGCTCTATCTTCTTCAGATAATCCTGGAACAACATATTTAAATCAACGATTTTTATAGACTTTTTAATTGCTGATACAGACAAAAGGGCAGTAGTTTATGTAGACATTTTAATTGCTGATACAGACAAAAGGGCAGTAGTTTATGTAGACATTTTAATTGCTGATACAGACAAAAGGGCAGTAGTTTATGTAGACATTTTAATTGCTGATACAGACAAAAGGGCAGTAGTTTATGTAGACATTTTAATTGCTGATACAGACAAAAGGGCAGTAGTTTATGTAGACATTTTAATTGCTGATACAGACAAAAGGGCAGTAGTTTATGTAGACATTTTAATTGCTGATACAGACAAAAGGGCAGTAGTTAGGAATTAGTGTCGTCATATGTCGTTCGCATAAGATCTAATATATAACTCTTCTTGACTGTACTATTTCAGTTAAACTAAAAAAATATAGTTCTGTTGTCCGGGGTTCGATTCCTGATCGGGTCAATATAAAAACCAACATTTTCCAGTTAATTGATTTTATTATTTTTATAGTACTATACGCCGTGCTAGCGAACTTTAAATATTAGAAACAGAAAAATTTTATCTCCCCTTGCGGTTGATAAGTATGTAGTTCTAAACATATTCGGCAGAGGGCACTTACCGAAAGGCTAAAGGTTGATACAGCAGAAAAATTTCATCGCCTACAATAACTTGCGGTTAGCTCAGTTGGTAAGAGCAGCACGCGCGATACGTGAAGGTCATGGGTTCAATTCCCGCACCGCAAGGGGAGATAAAAATTTTCTGTTTCTAATATTTTCCAGTTATACCACCAAAATCCCCCCCGACCCTCGGTTCCGGGTGTGGAAGACAGGTATGTAATAGTATCTAAGTTGACTAACCAGTCTACATCCTCAATGAACCCACTGCCATTAATTCATTAGCCTTGCCACTAATCCGGTAGCAAGTTCCACTTTTTTTGTCGAGGGGTAAATGCCATCACTCTCTGTGGGGAACAGAGAGTAATGTCTCGAGCTCACACCGACTAACACACCCTCTGTGGCCAAAACTTTGCGGTTGTGGGGGAGTAGGGGTCCCTTGCGAATTAAACACAGGCTCTACCGCCAAAGGCCTTCCTCGATGCGTTAAACGCATCTGCTAGGCAGATAAGACAAGAGACAAGAAGCGGAACCCAGGAGGTGGGAACAATTTCCACCTTTTTTTCGAGGGGAAAATACCTACTGCACTATCACTCCTTGCGGAGAACAGAGTGAGGCCGCTTAGCGCCCCTCGGGACCGAGGTAACGGACGCCAGGCTTACTCCATTCCTGGCGTCTCTGTTTCCAGCAGCGAACCTGCTATTTGCTGCCCCGCTCGGGATCTGTCTTAGCTTCACCGTGTGCGGTTTCTAAGGCTGGATGGCAAGGTCAGCCTTAATGCACCGGACCACGGGGTTACTGACCCCCTATCGCAACAAGATGCGGAACCCAGCGGGGGGAGAGCAAATTCCACCTGTCCTATACGGTTTAACATAACTTAAGCCTAAAATTATACATACGAACGGTATCATCGAATACGAAAGGTCGATTTGATTAACATCCATGACAATGAAAATGAAATAATTTAAAATCGAATCGTTAAAATGATGGTAGGATTGGTCGAGGAAAACAAAACGATAGGTATTTAATTTTGAAATGGTCAATAAATTAAATAAGTTTCATATGTCAAATTACGAAAGTCAGGGACTAGCCAAGTAGCTGATAATGAACTACTATGTCGTTTCATTAAGTTAAAATATATGGGAAGGGATGATAATTGGGTAAACAAACAGTGATACGTTAATTAAATAGGTTTAAGAGAGGTAGGGCATAGCGATTTATCGCTCGAACTGGAGCAGCCCGACTGGTGAAATACCTCCACCTTACAGAAGACCGCAGCCAAATAACAATCACTTCGACGTAGTTGTGTTTGCGTGAGTAAGGTTTCCAGAGCTCCTGGGGGGTGCTACATTAGTAGCAGGGGTCAAGCCCTCAAGGTAAAGGCTACAAGTACAGTAGCAGCTTTATAATGCTGTACTTGTCGCCCTTAAGCTAGGACCTCATTACCGGGGGGGAGTAGACGGAGCCGCGTAAGTGGCTATTCCGCCGGCGGCGCTGTGGAAGTAAAGGCTGAGTCGATTTCCCATAGCGCCGCCACATAGGCGATGAGGGTCCAACCGGGGGGTTTTAGTGGGTAGTCCGAGGATGGTAGGAAGGTGGGAGGCCCACACACGCCGTCACCCTCCCTCGGGGTGGCGGTACGGAGCATTAAGCATTTCCCCCCAAAAAAAAAAAAAAGGACCTCATTACCACGTAACATCAGGTGGGATAAATTCGAGAGTTAAATCGTGGTTTTTGATTTGTATAAATAATATTTCATTTATTTTTTTATTTACAAAAACTTAAAACTATCCTTACAGGTAGCTTAACCTTATCCGATTTTGTTTTTTTATAACGCTTTATTCGTATGCAAAGTAAGTTAGTTACTATTATAAGAAATTAAAATTGCTATTCGTCATCGGAGCCGACGTATTACGTTTTTGGGAGTAAACTTCCTGGGCGTCTACTCTTGAAAACGAAACGAACAAACGAAAGGTTTCGTTTTTGAAGATTGATCAAAAGTTAGGGAATTAAAACGTGATTTTTGATTTGTATAAATAATATTTATGTACTTAATTGTATTTAGATCAGAAATATTATTTTATGCTGGCAGACAAATTTGGCGTCATATCAAAAAACTCTTAAACTAACTTTTGTTTTTTGATAACGCTTTATTCGTATTCGAAGTGTGTTAGTTGCGATAATGAGCAATAAAAAATACTAAACGTCATCGGATCCGACATATTTCGTTTTTGGGAGTAGACTTCCTGGTTCTATGAAATGTTCGGTTCATTTTAATAAGTACTAGCGGTCCCGGCGAACTTCGTTTCGCCTTAGAGGATTTTCCCGCTTTTCTGTTGAAATTTTTCAAATTTTACCAAGGATCCCTAATTTTGTAGCCTATATCAAATTGGAAGAATGTAGCATTCTATTGGTGAAATATTTTTTTAAATCGGCCCAGTACTTTTTGAGCCTATTCATTACAAACATACAAAAATAGGTACAAATCTTTCCTCTTTATAATATTAGTGTAGATAGTAAAGTTAAAATAAAAAGATTAAATGAATCTCTGTCGTCCTCTCTGGGAGACGTGACTGTATGTATGTAGAATGATATAACATGATAATAATCAGAAACTTACCTAGACCAGGCTCCATGACGTCACCGGATATGACGAATACTTTTTCCGCGTAGATATCCGGTTTTTCCTGCTTCAATCGGTCGAAACACTAAAATGAAGGTTTTTAATGAGAATTCGAAGAAGGTAATTAATTAAAAATAAAAATTGGCCAACATCACACACATTGATTAATGGGTAGATAGCTAAAGCAGTTGGGTTACAGAAATCATTAAAACGACGTTACCACAACACCCAGACCGGAGACAGTAGGTTTGTTTTTCATATTGACCTGACCAGGTATCGAAGTCGGGACTTCAGTGATGGCGCCACGCTAAAATCCACTACGGAGGTCGTCAAAAAACTTTACTGTCAGATGTTGCAAGCTGCAAAATGGCACCTAGCCACAGAAACACTGGGCATCACAAACATTGCTCTGATTCTGTGGTAACTAGCTAAAGCACTTGTTTTAACAGAAATCGAGAAATCAAATATTTATTTATTCAAGTAGGCTACATGTAACACTTTTGAATCGTCATTGAATACAATGCAAAGTGATTCTACTGCCGGTTCGGAACCTATATCTACCGAGGAGACACCGGTAAGAAACTCAGCAGATTAATTACAGTAGCAGTATCTAACTTATAGCCATGTGTAGAACTCTTTGGACTAAGTCATATAGTTTCGTTTTGATGAGTGAATAAAGCATTAAGTATTTTATGAGGTAAGCTGGAGTAGACCAGCCCCCAGCGGTGGCGCCTGTTCACAAGCATGACGTATGTGCCAGCCATCGATTCACTCAACCATATTGAAGGGAATGTAACGACCCGCCATATAGCGCCACCACCCTAGACGTTTTAGTGAGCATGACTAACGCCCAACTCCCTTCAGACCAGACCCGACCCGAGTTAATTTTATTGATCTGGCCGGGAAGCGAACCCGGGTCAAAGATCTACACAATTGGCTACTTGACAGTTTTTGAAAAAGTAATGTAAAATGTGCGCCCGTTCATTTTATATCCCAAGCAATTCGATTTATCTGGAAAAATTGTAAATAACCAGAGAAAAATAAGATTTTGTGTAACACATTTAAAAAGCGCGCGAAAACGCCAAGTCTCGTCACTGTTGCAATTATGACGTCAACGTCCTAGACAAAGAACCGATACGCATACGAACGACTTAATTTAGATAAACGGAAAATGTTTCAATAAATTCTTAATACGATTAGAGACACAATAATTCAATTTAATCGGTAAAATAATCGATGTTTCGCCACATTAAAATAAATAATATTCGCCGACAGCTGTCATTTCCGAATTGCAATGGTGGTTTCCGTTTCGGTTCTTATGTTCCACAGATAAAAAAAGTAAAATTTATTTTGCAAAAATAAAATACTAACTATGCTTTTAATTAAAAAAAAAAAATGTAAAATTATTACTTAACTAATAAGCTAACGTATCTAACACTTTTCATATTTTATTGTTAACACTGTCAAGTAGCCAATTTCACCTACAAAGGTCGTCTAGTCATTTGGAGAATACTTACTGCGGAAGAGTTGTATACTTGGTCCAGTCGATCTTCAGACTTCACCCCCTTCTTACCCCTTAGGAGAAGGTATATCCGATCTAGATCAGAGCAAGAGTATAGGAGTTTCTCTATCAGGGCTTTACCCAGGAATCCTGGAACAAGGTGGAGTGATTGGAGATAAATCAATACTAATATTATAAATGCGAAAGTAACTCTGTCTGTCTTGCTTTCACGCCTAAACTACAACCGATTTTGATGAAATTTGGTTATTTTTTTTTATATTGCACTTCAAGATTGACTGAGGTCAATCAAGATTTAAGATTGAATGAGGTGGGATGAGTCCCACCTGATGTTAGTGGTAATGAGGTCCTAGCTTAAGGGTGACAAGTACAGCATAATAAATCTGTTACTAGACATGTCACCCTTACCTTGAAGGCTTGATCCCTGCTACTAAAGTACCACCCCCCAGGAGCTCTGGAAACCTCACTCACACGCAGGAACACAACAACACAGAAGTGATTGTTATTTGGCTGCGGTCTTCTGTAAGGTGGAGGTATTTCACCAGTCGGGCTGCTCCAGTTCGAGCGATAAATCGCTGTGCCCTACCTCTCTTAATTATACGTTGAACCTTTATAATACATAGAACGGACATAGGCTACTTTTTGTTTTGAAAATAAGGGTTGAGACCGCCCTTCAAAGTTTAGGTGGGAGAATGTTAATGCTCTAAGTTAGAAATATGAAATTCGGCACAAATATAGCTCGAAATTTGGATTAAAGTATGGACTACTTTTTATTTCGAACTAGCTGTGCCCGCGACTTCGTTCGCGTGGACTACATCCTTTTATGGTCGGTTTTACCCCTTTCTCCCCTAATAATCGAAACAAAAAGTAGTATATATTTTAATCCAAGTTTCGAGCTATATTTGTGCCAAATTTCATATCTCTAACTTCAAAATTAAACATTTTCAAACGGTTTTATTTAGCTCACCCCGTTTGTTTTATTATTTATTCTTGGGTCAAATTTATTCCATATAAACTTCCAAAGGAGGTATTACCCCCCTCCCCCCCTTATTTTCTAATAAAAAGTAGCCTATATCCGTTCTTGAGATTCAACATATACCTATACCAAATTTCATCAAAATCGGTTGAGAGGTTTAAGCAGGAAAGCGTAACAGACACACAGACAGACAGAGTTACTTTCACATTTATAATATTAGTAGGAATATTACCTTAGTTCACGTGAACCTTACGATCAGCATATAGTCATTAGTTTACAGTCAGATATGCGAAAAAGCAACCTTGCTATGATTGAGGGCGAAGGGGTGCTGTTTTGACGTAATTTTTAACCGACTTTAAAAAAACGGAGGAGGATCTCAATTCGACCATATATATTTTGTTTTAACACAGAGCTCCTAATTTGCTAGGACTTTAAACATATTAAATAAAAAATAGCAAATATCTTCATGTAAGGGTTGTTTTGAGATTTTATCCTGATTTGGTAAAACGTTGTGATAAGAAATTACTTTTTTGCATTCATGTCCACATTTTTGTTTAAGGATGTATAAAATGAGGTTATCTACATATGTTCACCATACCTGATCCCCCAGTTACTAAAATGGTCTTCCCTTTGTAAAACTCCGGTATTTGAGGAACATCTTCCAAGTCTTGGTCTTCAAGGAAACCCATTATTATGAACTGAAACAATAAAAACACAGTGAGTAAGTGTCGTCTTTACACCGGTTCTTAAACTTATTTCTTACGCTCCCCCTTTCTAAAAAGAAAAATCACCTACCCCCCCTTTCCTATACACAAGGTGGAAGCAAGTATTAAATTGCAACGAGTTCAAGACTAAAATTATTGGTATTTAGAACCTATATCTTACGCGCCCCCTTTTTTAAAATAAATTATTACAACCCCCCTCCCACTCCTTGCCTTTACACAAGGTGGAAGTAATGAATAAATCGCACCGAGTTCAAGACTAAAACTTTTGGTATTTTAACTTATTTCTTACGCTCCTCCTCCTCCTCCTTTCAATAAATAATTACACGCCTCCCTTGCTTTAAATTACATACAGGGTGGAAATTAACTGCGTATGATGCCAGAGTGCGTAAACGGAGGTAATGTGTAACTAAATACCTAACCATACTAGTAACCCAGGCCCAATTTTCAGGTCTCTTCCCCCCCCCCCCCTCCTTCCCTTGGGTGCGCGTCCCCTACTTTGAAAACCGTATCTAAATAGAATCTAAATATTTAGAAAGGAGGCGCGTAAGTTATAAGTTCAAAATACCAAAATTTAAGTCCTGAACTCGATGCGATTTATTCATTACTTCCACCTTGTGTAAAGGCAAGGAGTGGGAGGGGGGTTGTAATTATTTATTTTTAAAAAAGGGGGCGCGAAAGATATAGGTTCGAAATACTTAGTACTTAGATATGGTCTCCATTATTGGTTGCTAAGTAGTCCACAACACAGACAAAACACTTCAGACTATATACTTTGAACTTTGCATAGTCCTTATGTAGTACGCATAAGATCCAGTATTGAACTGCAATTGGTTACCATGACGTGCCAATAAAACCCAAGGACCCGAGATCACGACCCACATTAACCACTAACCCATCGAGGCGTTACTGAGCCCATTCCGCTTAGCCACGCGAGAAAATTTTATCGCAATCTTATAAAAAAGTCAGAATCGATGTGTCAGCTGGTAATTGGCTGAAAATACGAGCACGGTGAGCTGTCAGCCAATCAACGGTAACGAAACTTTTGTCGTTCCGTGCGAGAAATTTGTTTTTTTTTTTATAGTGCACTCCAAGATTGACCTCATCCCACCTGATGTTAAGTGGTAATGAGTTCCTAGCTTAAGGGCGAAAAGTAGAGCATAGTACAACTGTTACTAGACTTGTCGCCCTTACCTTGAAGGCTTGACCCCTGCCACTAATGTAGCACTCCCAGGAGCTCTGGAAACCTTACTCACACGCAGGAACACAACAACACAGAAGTGATTGTTATTTGGCTGCGGTCTTCTGTAAGGTGGAGGTATTTCACCAGTCGGGCTGCTCCAGTTCGAGCGATAAATCGCTTTGCCCTGCCTCTCTTCATTAAATTACTATAAAATTTCAGACTTTTTAGAGGACAAAATAAAAAAAATTGCCTACAGCCAGCGAGATTTTCCTTCTTTACCGTACAATATAAAGTAAATTTTAGATTTATTTAATATCGTGTTAGAATATCTAACTAGTTAGTGTTAACTACAAAGAAATTTTATTAATACATTATATCCATGATATTTAAAAATAAAAAATATCATTGCATTATATAGAATCATTGCAACGCCCTCTACAGGGCTTCACATGTATTAATCTTAAGAGAATATGTTAACCTACTCCATGTGAATTGCAATAAAGATATTGAATTGAATTTAATTTATGGTAATTATAGTATGACGCAAATCATTGCAGAATGCATTAGCATTCTTTATAAATAGCTACCCAAGATTGAGCAATAAACTAAGGTGAATAAGGTGTTTATTGACACACACTGTTGTGTACAATTTAGGTTAGTTTTATACTGAATCAACAATTTATAGCAGTATCGTAAAAAACAGTCATCATCAATATGTAGAACTGGAGGCCTACTCCCGAAAACGAAACGAACGTTGCGGACGACGGATCCGCAACGTTCGGCGACTTTTGCTACTCTTCAAAGCTTTCGAATCCGGCGTATTCGATTCCCTCCGAACTATTGGTGTTTTTGACACATATCCGTTCGAATGAGCTACTCCCGAGTGCAATTTGACGTCTAAGTTTTCGTCGTCCGTTCTGATCTAAACGTCAAATCTTACGACAACATTTTCTTATCGTTTGGAGTCCGGTGAGGATAATAAATTAAGATTAGTGTATCCCCATGGCTCGATATTTATTATACGAGGACGTCTTATGTGTAGAAAAAGCCGAGTGAAGTCGGAAACGTCGCCCACTGCGGCAAATATTCTTCACCAAAAGAATTCCAGGCGTTGAATTCATTCGAAGTTATCCGCTAAATAACAGTGTTTTCGAAGAGTTGTGTGAAGAACTAAACCCGTTTCTCCCTAAAAAACCCAGCTTCTGGAATAGATCCCGTGACCAAGGTAAGTCCAGTTATACAATTATAATTTTCATGACTAGAATACTTTCTGCAGCCCGCGACTTCGTAGAAGTTAGTTGACGATAAAAAATATCCTATTTGTTGCTATAATATACCTACTTACTTATAATCTAGCTACAAAATTTCATTCATACATAGGTATTAACTATGTTTAAAGTGAAAAGAAAGAGTAACAAATATTCATGCTAACAGATACTTAAACAAATAACTATTATTATATGCAATCATAAAAGAGAAGTGAGTATTTAGTACATAACTTGGTTCATTTAATTAAGCTAATGAATAAATGAACCTGTTTATCTCTACACTTTGTTCTACTTTAATGATTATGCAGTAAAGGGTGTTTTTGTACTTAGCCAATGGTTTTTAATCAAGGCTTAACATAATATTTCAGGTTCTATGCAATGTATGACCTACCTGGCATCTGTGGATGCATTGACTGCACCCATATCTCTATAGTAAAGCCTATGCATCAGGAAGAAAGGTTTTTTAATAGAAAACATTAGAGTATTTAGAAAACCTTACCAACAATACAGATGAGACTGATGCTATGTTATTAGGTAAGTTCAGTGTTAATTTGCGCAATAAAACATATACTTAAATAATGTTTCACTTGTCTGTGTCCTTATCACGAACAAAACCAGTAATCAAATTATTTTACATATTAATAAAATAGTTAGGAAATCGAAGGAAAGGAGTAGGAAGTGTATCCACTTAAATTGGCTATTAACTTTCTTTTTCCTACAAGTACATAATTATGCTTGTGTTTACTATGAATCAATGTTCACCTCCGAGTGTTAAATTATATCAATCTAAAATGTCATGACAATCTTCATAAATTGTAAGGATGCTTTTCATCAAATGATTATAACATATATGTATTGTTTTACAATGTGAGGAAAATTATAGCTTTAAATGTTTGATTTTATTCTTTGTAAATGTATTTTTCTATTGTTTCAGGCAACAAGAGTAAAATGTTTCAAAACATAAATAAAAAATAATGTACTTTTTAAATTATTTTATTTATTTCTGTTAGTGTTCGATTAAGATGTTGTAATTAACCTAATGTTACACTCAAGGTGTTGTGTTTTTCCTTCTCCATGTTTAATATTTGCTTTCGTTCATCATTATGTAGCACCATGGGATGAGTGTATTGTCGCAGTATTGGCCTCGAAACTGTAAAATAAAAAAATAATAAAATAAATTCCTCGAGTTTGCAATTCTTTCTTTCTTTCTTCCTTTTAATACATACTGCAAGTCAAGTCAAATATTTCTTTATTCAAGGGTTAGGTACATAACATAATACTTTTGAATTGTCACTGAATACAATGCAATGTGGTTCAGAACTTATATCTACCGTGAAGATACCAGTAAGAAACTCAATAGATTTGTTACGGTAGCAGTGTCTAACATATTGATGTGTATTCACTTTAGACTAAGTCAAATATTTTTTTTGATGAGTGAAGAAACATTAAGTACACTACACACTTAGTGCAATGTAATTTTGAAAACACACACATTAAGTCTAATCGCCTAAAAGAACGTGTTACCTTTTTCCATTGCTGGACTGTTTTAATGGCACCCCCATACTATTTAGCTGCATCGAAATATCCTCCCATAGTCGCTTAGAGCGTGCCCGACCCTCCACGCTGTGGAGATATCCACGGGCCAACTCCTTATGAGATGTTAAAAAATCTAGTAACGCCTTTACTTGGCATACTGTCGCAGTCATTGAATACTGAAACATAAAATCACAAGAATCTAAGTTGCGTATTCCAACCAGCTAACTTTGTTGGACAAATCCAAGAAAAATTGCACCAATTAACACTGTGAAAAATCTAGAACTCAGAAGTAATTCATCAATTATTAAACAGTAAGCAAATATTATTATTTTAACAATTCATACTTGCCAATAATTTACAAGGAAGAAAAAGCAAAAAAATATTTGATTCAAAGTTTACTCAACAGCGAAAACTTTCAAATCTGTCACTTGTCAGAAAAAATCTTGGTGTTGCCAAAAATTAAAAAATTTGTCACTACACATGAACACAGTTTTTAAAAATCAATGACTTTAATTTTAAACAAATCTGGATAATCAATTTTACAGATTACATATGTAGAAATATTAATCACGAATGCAGGAAAATAATTTCAATCACGAATGTAGGAAAAGGTCCTAATTGTAAATGTGTAAACCGATTTTTTTTTTCGTTTAACACTTCAACAGTGTTCGATTCGCTGACATAGAGGCCTAGCATGCGCCGCGAGTGTAAATTTTATCGCGATTTTATGAAGTGTCAAAATAAATAACGTCAACTGCTGAAATTAGATTGGCTGAAATTAGTACGGTGGATTATCACCCAATCAATGGTATATAATTTTTTATCGTCTCACGCGATAAATAGGACGTATTGCGCATGCTAGGCCTGATAAACACGTCACTTAATTTCAATAAAGAACATCGACTGAGGTACGGACAGGCGTACGAGTGGGCCACGAGACCGGGCCTCACATCCCGGTGATAATGTAGCGGGGCACCGTCTTGTTGGAACCACATTCTCACCCAGCGGAATTTCTTCTATCATTTCTGAAACCATACATGAGGACAGTACACAGTCCAATGTGTACATAAATTTTATTTTTGTACCATATTTGAACAGAGTTGTAACATGTTGGCAACTTTATTTGGGATCACTTTTCGATAGCCATAGAGTAAATTTTAATATGTTTTATGAATAAAATAATTACCACGATTTTGTCAATACTAGGCATTAAAAAATTATTGGTACTTAATGTAGTGTTAATTAAACAAAAAAGGGAAAAATCCTTAATTTAAGAGCTTTTTCTACTGCTTTAAAACAAAATCATTCTGTATTACCGATTTTTCGAAGTTTACCGTTCGGAATGCATCACTAAATATCCCTCCACGGCACGTCCGATGGTTTGTCTATGGATCCGCAAGAATGAGGATCTACTTGTTCGTATACGACAAGCGTGGGGAGTAGGTCTTAAATCCGAAGTTCGTTGATTCTTCGTTTCGATCCGAAAGTTCTTTTTCGTTTTCGGGAGTAGGCCTCCTGAGTCGTTAATACAAGTGCGGGAATTGCAATAGTTCGAAAAATCGCCGCAACGGCGCTACTGTTCCGAAATTTACAAATTACTTTGCAGTGTTAAAATTATGATTAAATGAAAAATTAAATGTAATTTAATATACAATAGAATAATAATTTAATTTATCTTAACAAATATTCTTCACTAGAGTTAGGTTAGTGGATTATAGTAATCTTATTTGTAAGAGACCGGTGCCTGAGATAGGTTTCAGAGAAAACCTGTTATTACATAACACCAGGCCCCTAACTATAAGCAAAATCAACCAGTTTTAGTTACACGAACATTACATACAGTAACGTAAAACAAACAAACATTTATCCCACCTGAAAAGTAAATCAAAGACTTACCTTTGATTTCTTAATGTAAAAAAACACTAAAAATATTAAAAATGCATACTCTGGAACACAACCACAATAAAAAAAAACACCTAACCACTCAAAAACAGTTCTATTTTCAAAAGTTTATTAGCTTACAGCTCAATTCGAAAACCAAACTACGAAAGATTCCCGCGCAATCTGACATTCAATTTTCTAAATATAACAAAATGGCCGAGCTAGCACAAAGATGGCGACTCAATAAATGTACGTAAGTAATGTATCTGTCGTCCGATCGACGGTCAAATGTCGTTTAATTGTAATTCTACGCGCGCCCTCATGACTTTGTAATACTGTTAAGGGGAAGCCGTTACTGTGAATTTTAATCAATTATCCTAATTGGTTCTGATTGGCTGCTAACATTACGATTCGCAAAGTTATTATCACATTTACAATACAGCGTGTTTTAAAGTGCTTTAGGATTATGCCGGCTAATCAGCAGTTAATAGCATCAACAAAGTAATGGCATCATCCTTGCTGACTCCTTAAATAATAATCATGGAATAAATATAAATAAATATTGGACAACATCAGCAATCATACATTGCTCTGATTCTGTGGTAAGTAGCTTTAGAACTTGTGTTACAGAAATCATAAACAACGACGGTAGTATAAAACCCAGACTCGAGACAACATGGAAAAGTTCGTTTCCTATATTGACTCGACCAGGTTCGAGTCCGGGACCAAAATCCGGATACGGAGGTCATCAAATAATAATCATGAGTAATGGCGCTTACTACCATTTTTTTTGTAACAAGACAGAAAATGTAGGAACCGATTTTTTTTCACAGAATAATTACCCCAAGTCCTAATTACTTGATTACCGTTTAGAACTCACTCAGGAGTACGTTAATGAGCTAAAAATAATAAATCTTAAGAAAATTCTAGGTGAAAAAGCAAATGAGCCTCAATCAATTAAAAGGTTTCTAGAACATTAAGGGCTTCAATTAATAATTGTGAGGAGAACAGAAACCCTAATTAAAATGCATTGTTGTATTTAAAACTAATTGGCTACTTGACAGTTTTTGAAAAAGTATTGTAAAATGTGCGCCCGTACATTTTATATCCCAAGCAATTCGATTTATCTGGAAAAAATGTAAATAACCAGAGAAAAATAATATTTTGTGTAACACATTTTAAAAGCGCGCAAACGCCAAGTCACTTCACTGTTGCAATTATGACGTCAACGTCCTAGACAACGAACCGATACGTATAGGAACGACTTAATTTAGATAAACGGAAAATGTTTCAATAAATTCTTAATACGATTAGAGAGACAATAATTCATTTTAATCGGAAAATAATCATTGTTTCGCCACATTAAAGTCAATAATTTTCACCGACAGCTGTCATTTCCGAATTGCAATGGTGGTTTCCGTTTCGGTTCTTTTGTTCCACAGATAAAAAAAGTAAAATTTATTTTGCAAAAATAAAATACTAACTATGCTTTTAATTAAAAAATAAAAATGTAAAATTATTACTTTACTAATAAGCTAACATATCTAACACTTTTCATATTTTATTGTTTACACTGTCAATTAGCCAATTCCTGTCGGATTGATTTCGCTCCCACTTGTCGCGTGGGAGTCATATCAATTTATAAAAACTACATGTAACTTATTCTCTAAACACTTTTCTTAAATATTTAAAATAAGTGAACAGGTCAAAACGCGACTACTTTTAAGACACTGGTGAAATACCTCCACCTTGCAGAAGACCGCACCCAAGTAACAATCGCTTCTGTGTTGTTGTGTTCCTGCGAGTGAATAAGTTTTCCAGAGCTCCTGGGGGGGGTGCTACATTAGTAGCAGGGGTCAAGCCTTCAAGGTAAGGAAGACAAGTCCAGTAACAGATTTACTATGCTTTACTTGTCGCCCTTAAGCTTGGACCTCATTACCACTTAACTTTGTGTGGGTGAGGTCAGAAGAACGCCAAAAGCTTTTCTAGCCAAATTGCTAACCAGTTGCTCCAATCTTCCACTCAGAGAGAATATAACTCAAGTTGACACATTCACACTACAGGCCTGATCAATACATCAGTAACTCTATCAAGGACAAAAACACACAGAAAACACTTACTAAAACACTGTCTTATTTAAACTGCACTAAAATAAGATTTTCATATTATTTGCGCAACAAACAGATGAAATAAATTATCTAATGGCGAAGACGCGGTGTACCTTGACTTAGAACGATCGTTTAACTATAACAATAGTTCGATTGCACGATATAGTTTTGGAGCTGTAGACCGAATGATTTACAGTACGGTCGACGGTTTATAATAATAAACTAGTTGTGCCCGCGACTTCGTTTGCGTGGACTCATCCTTTGATGGTTGGTTTTACCCTTATCTCCCCTAATATTCAAAACAAAAAATAGTCAATATTTTAATACATGTTTCGAGATATATTTGTGCCAAATTTCAAATCTTTAACTTAAAAAACATTACCATATAAGCTTTCAAAGGTGGTATTACCCCTATCCCCCCTCTCCTTTTTTTCTTACAAAAAAGTAGCCTATGTCCGTTCTCGAGGTTAACGTATACTTATACCAAATTTTATCAAAATCAGTAGAGAGGTTTAAGCGGGAAAGCGTAACAGACAGACAGAGTTTCTAAGTATTTACATTACATCCGTGCGAAGCCGGGGCGGGTCGCTAGTATATTATAAATACGAAAGTAACTCTGTCTGTCTGTCTGTTTCCCCGGCTTTCACGCCTAAATCACTGAACCGATTGTGATGTAATTTGGTATAGGTATAGGATGAACCTCTCGAATGGACAAAGGCTACTTTTGGTTTTAAAAATAAGGGGGGTTTGGGTAATACCACCCCTGAAAACTTATATGGGAAAACGTTTATTTTTTAAGTAAATAATATGAAATTTGTCACAATATACCTCGAAACTTGGATTTGAATATGGACTTCTTCAAATCAGTTCAGTGGTTTAGGCTCAAAAGCCGGACAAACAGACAGACAGAGTTACTTTCGCGTTTATAATATTAGTATGGATTACGTTGTCGGAATGTAGATAGACCTAAGCCCCTAGTCCACTCGCACTTCACCTTGGCGTGCTTGTAATCGTTCTCATTATTACAGGTTTGCAGGTCGCCGGCACACGCCTGCATAGCGATGCACTTTGCACCTGGTTTTGTTTGCATTTTACTAATATTATTGTTGTATATTATGTGTTTTTTTAAATTACTTATGCACTTTTTCGCTAATACCACATCCATAAACAAACTCTCTGTATGACCCATGGGTTGGCTGGTCGACAATTCCCCAAGCATTAAGTCCACCTTTTTTTTTTTTTTTTTTTAGTCGAGGGGGAAATGCCTACCGCACCGTCACTCTCAGTGGGGAACAGAGAGTGGTGTGTCGGGCTCGCACCGACTAAAACCCCCTCGGTGGCCAACGCTGCGCAATTGTGGGAGAGTCGGGATTCCTTGCGATTCTACACAGGCTCCCCCACAGCGCCTACCGCCAAGCGGCCCATCTCGCCGCGCAAATACGCAGCTGGAGCGTGTCAGGCCACCTGACACGCCCCACCCCCTCGGGACCGAGGTAACGGACGCCAGGCTTACCCCACGCCTGGCATCTCCGGTCCCAGCAGCGGATCTGCTGTGCGGCTCCGCTGCCTACCGCCTCTGTGGACACCGAGACTCTCAATCCAGCTCTCCCTCCGAGAGCCAGATGAAGTCCCGAGACCCACCGGTCGCGGAGGATAGGGAGACCGGCAAACGTAATACCGTATCCTCCTCTTCCTCCGCGACCCCACCACGACGCGATTCGCGCCTCGCGCGGCAGCGCGCCACTGCCGGGTCGCGGAAGACAGGGAGGCCGGCAACGAAACACCGAGGTCCTCCTCTTCCTCCGCGATCCACCTCTGCCCTTGCGGGCTTGCCGCAGAGAGCCACCTTCTCTCCGCAGTCCAGCTCGGGATCCGTCTTGGCTTCACCCTGTGCGGTATTGGAGGCTGGGTGACAAGGCCAGCCTCAACGTCCCGGACCACAGGGTTACTGAGCCCCCCCATCGCGACAAGATGCGGAACCCAGCGGGGGGGGCATTAAGTCCACCTGTTGTACATTTTTTTTTATTGCACTTCAAGATTGACCTCATCCCACCTGATGTTAAGTGGTTATGAGGTCCTAGCTTAAGGGTGACAAGTACAGCATAATAAATCTATTACTGGACTTATCGCTCTTACCTTGAATGCTTGACCCCTGCTACTAATGTAGCACCCCCCAGGAGCTCTGGAAACCTTACTGACACGCAGGAACACAACAACACCGAAGTGATTGTTATTTGGCTGCGGTCTTCTATAAGGTGGAGGTATTTTACCAGTCGGGCTGCTCCAGTTCTAGCGATAAATCGCTATGCCCTACCTCTCTTAAAACTTTTTTGTCCAAGTTTTTAAATAAATAAAAATTAATAATTTTTGTTTTCGTTGATTACATTTGTGTTGTATAGGTACTCTACCAATTCTACCATACCATCCAAATGGTTTAGTAGTTTCGCAGCAAATTGACTCTGACAGGTTTTTGTAGAATCGACACAAAATGTGACACAAAACCCTCGAGTTAGACATGCTCCCTAAAACGTCACTGGGGTGGTGGCGCGGTGGTCGTTACATTCCCTTCAATATGGCTGAGTGCGATGGCTGGCATATACGTCATGCTTGTGAACAGGCGCCACCGCCGGGGACTGGCCTGCTCCAGCTTACCTCTCGAAAATAAATACTTACTTGAGTACTTCATTGTTTCATCATTCATCAAAACAAAACTATATTTCTTGGTCCAAAGCTACACATAATAATAAGTTAAATACTGCTACTGAAACTAATCTACTGAGTTTCTTACCGGTGTCTTCTCGGTAGATATAGGCTCCGAACCGGCCAGTAGAATCACTTTGCAGTGTATCAATGACGATTAAACAATGTTATATGTAGCCTACTTAAATAAAGAAATATTTGACAAACTACAACAGCGTCGCCTTAAATATTATTCAGCATTTTCAAAGGGCAAACTATACGATTCTCAGCTTTATTTAAACACAAAACGCGCATTAATCAAGAATCGTATTTCGTTAAAAACTTTATATTTTCAGAAGTTTTTAACTAAGGTCAATAGCATTTCAAGGCAAACACGTGCAGTTTAATACTAGACCTTATGCGTAGGAAATAAGGTTGGTGCAAAGTCCAAAGTGTGTTTACCTAAATCAAAAACCGGCCAAGTGCGAGTCGGACTCGCCCATGAAGGGTTCCGTAGCAGCAAGTAACGTAATATAAAAGATTATATTTGAGTTGAATGAATTAAAGGTACATAGCTGTTCACGATTTATGACTCATTAAAAAACTACTAACTAGATCTGGTTCAAACCAGTTTTTATTGAAAGTTTGCATAGTAATGTACATGATATATATACATTTTAAGACTTTCGCGTTCCATTTTAAACATTTAAAATAATTTAACGGGTCAAAACGCGACATCATTTTTATTTAGTAGTTAATACGAACTACTTACTGCCCGACGTTTCGGTTAGGTTGCACCAACCGTGATCACGAGCTGACTCTCAGCTGAGCTGTCGAGCGTAAGTAGTTCGTACTAACTACTAAATAAAAATGGTGTCGCGTTTTGACCCGTTAAATTATTATTTTAAATGTACATCATATATGTTTTTTAGTTTTATCATTCTCTTATTTTGAAAGTTAAAGGGGGGGGGCACATTTTACCACTTTGGAAGTGTCTTGCAGGCAAACTATTCAATTTAGAAAAAAATGATTTTAGAAACCTCAATATCACTTTTAAAGACTTATCCATAGATATCCCTCACGATTTAAAATAAATGTGTTTCAGTTTGAAGTATCGGGACCCCCTAAAATTCATTGTTTTTTTTTTCTACATTTGTAAAAAAATCTTAATGCGGTTTACAAAATTCATCTACATACCAAGTTTCAACAGTATAGGTCTTATAGTTTCGAAAAAAGTGACTGTGACATACGGACGGACAGACGGACAGACACGACGAATCCATAAGGGTTCCGTTTTCGCCATCGTTTACGGAACCCTAAAAACCCGGGTGGAGTTTTGATAATGCACAATCAGCCTGTTTAATATACCACATTAAAATCATGTCTTCCTTGCAACAATATCAATGGTAACACACTAATGCCCGGTTCCAATATTTTACAATTCGTAATCTGTCAAAAATAACAATTGGCTACTTGATAGTGTAAACAATTAAATATGAAAAGTGTTAGATATGTTAGCTTATTAGTAAAGTAATAATTTTACATTTTTATTTTTTAATTAAAAGCATAGTTAGTATTGTATTTTTGCAAAATTAATTTTACTTTTTTTATCTGTGTAACAAAAGAACCGAAACGGAAACCACCATTGCAATTCGGAAATGACAGCTGTCGGTGAAAATGATTTATTTTAATGTGGCGAAACAATGAGTATTTTACCGATTAAATTAAATTATTGTCTCTCTAATCGTATTAAGAATATATTGAAATATTTTCCGTTTATCTAAATTAAGTCGTTCCTATACGTATCGGTTCGTTGTCTAGGACGTTGACGTCATAATTGCAACAGTGACGTGACTTGGCGTTTTCGCGCGCTTTTTAAATGTGTTACACAAAATCTTATTTTTCTCTGGTTATTTAGATTATTTCCAGATAAATCGAATTGCTTGGGATATAAAATGAACGGGCGCACATTTTACAATACTTTTGCAAAAACTGTCAAGTAGCCAATTCGTAATCTGTCAAAAATTACAATTAGTTTTTCTTCAACTGTCTACTAGTCTATAACGGTTTTAGCTTATGCCTCGTATAATTTATTACTAATCGTAACTTGAACGTATTGTTTTACTAATATTGGAAGAGGCAGAGCAATATTTCATATCAGTGCCCACCAGTGGGGTCCAACGGGATTTTAGTGGCGTTGTCCCCCACTGAAAAGAAAGAAAGAAAGAAAATTTTATTTGGCACAAAAAAACATTAACAGTAATTATATAGGTACATAGTTTTAAGTCTACAATGTGCCAAAAAGGTTATCCACTCAGCATTATGCCGTACATTTGGATAGGAGGCTCAAATGTAACGACGCTGGTTTTCAGTGGTCACCCTATATCTATAAACTAGAGGGCGAGTAGGGTGTGGTTCTATCAACAAAATATGAGAGGAAAAATACACATGCTCTGCAATAACTTAACTAAAAATCTAAATAAAACAGAAAAGAACAATAACATAGAAATAATTTTATAGTAGACTAGTCGTGCAGATTATTATCATTTTCAGGTCTTGACTACAACTAGCATTCACAAAACACTTATTTACAAATTTAGACAGGCATTTCTTTGAATATCCAGGAGATAAGTTTTAAATTTAGTCTTGAACGCATATTTTGACACAGAGTTTCTGATTGGCGGTGGTATATTATTCCAGCATTTTGTGGCTGCGTGACGAAAGCTGCCACGAAACGCTGCGGTCGTGTGCCTTGTGTAGGTCAATTTGTAAGCTGTATCGTGTGCACTGGAGAATATAGCAACTTTTTTCCCGATTTCACGACCTCCGTAGCCGAGAGGTCTGTGACCTGGACTTTGGCGTCGCGATACCTCTAAGGTCTCGGGTTCGATTCCCAGTCGTCTTAATGCTTTAGAATCAAAGCAATATATGTGATATTAAGACTTTCTACTCATTTTGTGTATGTGGAAACAAGGCAAATTGTATTAAAGTCTTTCCTGGTTTGTGTCATGAATGTATAATGCTAGCCTTAATTTAAATTAATGCGTGCTTCATACTTATTTTGTTACTCACGACAAAGTAATGTTGTTTTAAGAATATAAAAAAATCAAGACCCCGGCAATGTTAGCGCATCTTAAATTATAATACTCAGACAGACAGACGAACATTAAAAAAAATATTTACACCTCTTTCAACCGACTGTCAATTATGGGCCAAACTTGTCCAATCCAGCAAAATACATAAAAAAACAAATTGACAGTGTTTTTATGTCAGTTCTTGACAAGTTTCTTATTTATTTACGTGCATTTTTATCAATTTATTTGCATAAAATCTGTTCTTTATCTTATTTTTGTACAAGATTACCCGTAATTAGTTGCAATGGGTGCTAAAAAAGACAAAAAAGGGAAAAAGGTATGAAAAAATATATATTATTATAATCGATACATATTGCATTATCGTGTGCATTTTTTAATTAGTCTTATGTTATTGTATATCAGACCTACTTTTCCCAACCCGAGATCAAACCCAGGACTCCGAGATTATGTGTTGTAGTGGTTCTGGCTGTGTTGTGGTGATTCTGGCGGTGTTGTGGTTGTTCTAGCTGTGTCGTGGTGTGTCTGGTTGTGTTGTGTGATTCTGGCTGTGTTCTGGGATTATGGCTAGGTATGTTGTGTGATTATGACTATGTTGTGGTGGTACTGCCTGTATTGTATGATTCTGGCTGTGTTGTGGTCGGTCCGAGTGGGTTGTGGTAATTCTGTCTGTGTTGTGTAGCTCTGGCTGTCTTATGGGCATTCTGCCTGGGTTTTGGTGGTTCTGGCTGAGCCGAGTTTCCCACCGTACTGATGGTACGATACAGGCGAGGAGGTCGAACGGGGGGTTTTGGTGGGTAATCTCTGCCTTATGCGAGGCAGAGAAATCCCACACACGCCGTCATCTTCCCCCAGGAGGCGATACGATTCGTCAAAGAATTTTCCCTCTAAAAAAAGGAACCTAAGATCATGGCCCTCGGTAGGTACTTAAATTACTACACCATAAAGGCGTTAAGATCTTTAAAACAAAGGTTGGGTATGTGATCATCAACCCCATTATTTGGCTAGTGTGATGATGAAACCAATACCGTTTGGACAACATCACGCACATTACTCTGATTCTGTGGTGAGTAGCTTAAAGCAATTGTGTTACATAAATCAGGAATAAAGACGGTACCAAAACACCCAGATTCGAGATAATATAGAAAAGTTCATTTTTAATTTGAAATTGAGAAACGAACCCGGGACCTCAGAGATGGAGCGACGTCAATTGGCTACTCGACAGTTTTTGAAAAAGTATTGTAAAATGTGCGCCCGTTCATTTTATATCCCAAGCAATTCGATTTATCTGGAAATAATCTAAATAACCAGAGAAAAATAAGATTTTGTGTAACACATTTAAAAAGCGCGCGAAAACGCCTAGTCGCGTCGCTGTTGCAATTATGACGTCAACGTCCAAGACAACGAACCGATACGCATAGGAACGACTTAATTAAGATAAACGGAAAATGTTTCAATAAATTCTTTATACGATTAGAGACACAATAACTCAATTTAATCGGTAAAATAATCATTTTTTCGCCACATTAAAATAAATAATTTTCGCCGACAGCTGTCATTTCCGTATTGCAATGGTGGTTTCCGTTTCGGTTCTTTTGTTCCACAGATAAAAAAACTAAAATTTATTTTGCAAAAATAAAATACTACCTATGCTTTTAATTAAAATGTAAAATGATTACTTAACTAATAAGCTAACCTAACTAACACTTTTCATATTTTATTGTTAACACTGTCAAGTAGCCAATTCAGGCCTGCTCGCGTCATGACTACGAGGGTCGTGAGATATGATGAATACTTAGTAATATTTTTTTGTTTCAGGATGAAGAACCGCCCGGTGAGTTGATGAAATAAATAATTTCACATTTTACAAAAAGAGATATTATTAGCAAGAAAATATAACTTTTCTTAAGACTCCTTCTAGGCAAACGAGATTAAGTTTAAACGAGCCTATTTAATATGAAATCAGCGCATTCGAACAAACATATTTGCATACCTATACATTATAGTATAATACTTTAACTGTTTATAATATGATATGACTGTTAAAATTCAGTATTGAAGGGGTTCAATACTGAATGTCAAGACTGACAGGGGTGTCAGGGGTAAAGCAAGATACAAATAGTTACTAATCATATTTATTTTATGTAGGTTACAAGTAATACTTATGCTTTGTTAAATGAATATAAACCAATATTGAAGCTACAGCCGGTTCGGAACCTAATCCTACCGAGAAGAATCCGGCAAGAAACTCACTAGTTATCCTAATCTTTACAATATTTAACTAGAGAACTTAAAAATATGGTGTGCGAGCGAGCAGACAATCATGTCCATATATTATGATTTTCATTGAAATATTCATCAAGTTTGTAGTACCCTTTTTCAATAAGCATGATTTAACATAGACCTTAGATCTATGCAGGGGTAAGTCAATAATACATTGCGGTAACTTGTTGAATATTTTTATATTTAATCCAACAAAGGTTTTACTGGTTTTGCGAAGCATCAGACATACTATAACTACATTAATGAAAATAATATATGATCAATATATGATTTACGTGAGGAACGTATGTTCTTTACTAAAAGTGGAAGTACTTCTGCCGAGCTAGGTGTTATCTGCTCGGGGACCAAGGCCCTACTACCAATCTTGGTTTGTTGTATATGTCACCGTAAGATTGTAAAAATCGTTAGATTACAATCTATCTCGCGCGATTGTAAACTGTCGACAGATTGTGAACCGTAACTTTTGATTGCAATGTAACGCATTATTTTTCGCTTTATTGTAATCTATCGAAGTGAAACCGTTAAATTACAATCTGTCCCGCGTCAAACTATCAACTGTCCGAAAGCTCTTTCTGATTGGTCGGTTTATTGTATGAGCGACCAATCACGACCAGCCTTTACTATAGGTACTTAGTGGCGACGAAAACTCTGACATCGCGATGTAGGACCGATGTATTTATTGGCTAATCGTGCATTACGTATGGAGCGTTGTCTACTATGCCAATTCTGCTGACGCTGTATTTGTGTCGACTTGTAGGTCATGTCGTAGGTCGGCACATTTAGATTAACGTAGTCTACAGTATAATATTAAAATTTTATGAAATTACTTGTACTATCTAACTAGGAAGTATTTGTAAAGTTTACACGTACACTGCACCACTGCAGCCCTAAAAGAATACCGTGTTTAAACCTTGTTACCTACTCCACAGAGTCGGAAGTCCAAGAAGAGGTGCTCGTGGCCACCACAGACCTGGAACCGGAGCCGGAGGAGATACAATTCACCGATACTTCGTACACCAGCGCATCATTTGAATCCTTGCCGCCTGTCATTGAAGGTAACTAACATTGTAGCCCGGTCTAGTACAAGAAAAGCATTTTGGATTTTGTATCTCATTGATATAAAATGTAAATTTTATATCAATTATTTTTAAGAGAGGTAGGGCATAGCGATTTATCGCTCGAACTGGAGCAGCCCGACTGGTGAAATACCTCCGCCTTACAGAAGATCGCAGCCAAATAACAATCACTTCTGTGTTGTTGTGTTCCTGCGTGTGAGTAAGGTTTCCAGAGCTCCTGGGGGGTGCTACATCAATAGCAGGGGTAAAGCCTTCAAGGTAAGGGCGACAAGTCCAGTAACAGATTTATTATGCTGTACTTGTCACCCTTAAGCTAGGACCTCATTACCACTTAACATCAGGAGGGATGAGGTCAATCTTGAAGTGCAATATAAAAAAAAATATTCGAACTGCAAGTGTTAACTGACCCTACAAAGTTCCGATTGTTGTCAATAGATGGCGTTTATCACGAATTTACTTGAATTTTCTGGCAATGTTGTGGGGTTAAAATTAAAAATAACTTACAATCTTACAATAAAATTCTTCATTCAAAAGGTTACATGACTGTTGGATTTGATTTTTTTTTTATATTGCTCTTAACTTTTAACCATGGACGATTATATCCAGTGTTGATCTCGTTTCAACGCAAAATCAGGCCTATAGCAAATTATTCACGAGAACAAATAATTACTCACTAGCTGTCACGGTACACCTTTACAAACACCCATTTTGTTTGTTTTGAACCTTCCTTGGACCTTTACTATTACTTCAAAACCAACATTAGCCATATCCGCCTAGCCGTTGTCAATTTTAGCTATTCTAACGAATTCTAGCGATTCAAATGTATAAAATAATAAATAAAGTATGTAAATTTGAATAGTTCTAGCAACCCTACCCTTTGTTACTCAGGGTGAATGTAGTTTTTGAATTTATTCATTACAAACATACAAATATTAGTGTGGAAAACTCACCGAATCACAAATAAAAACCAGTTAATTCCTAGAAATAACCCTGATTTTTCTCTTCGCTAACCCCAACAAAATAATCTTTTAACAGTCTTAAACTAAGGACTTACGCAACAAGTTATTTCAATAGCCGTTGTCATAGCAACAAATACTTTTAGAGCATAGCAACGTAAGTTGATCAAATGAAATACGATAAAAGTGATTTCTATGGAAAACATAATTTTTACGTTTAAGATAACATCTTTGGTTCATATTGATTGAATTGCGATTAGGTAATGTGGCGGCCATTTTTGATTTTGAACTTAATAACTGTCACAGTGGAAAATGGTTCCGTAGCTGTTTATAAAAGTCAGTGAACGAAAGAAGGATTTCTAACGCTTGAAAATGGCACTACAAAAAGTAAGGCACGGTGGGCGTGGCTTGCAAAAGTGAGCTACGCCTGTATGAATACCGTTTCCAAGGGCGCAGCGGGTCACAGGCGCGAACCAATTACAGCGCTTGTTCCATCCCACTCTATGAAATGACGTAACTAATTAACTATCTATTTGTCGACCTATTATCATAAGCCTTAAAGTTTTTTTCCAGTGTCGATACTTTATTACTATATTTGTGTATCTATTGCTTGTGTGCTTTACATTTGTGTGTGTTTTGGTGCCGATATTCGAATGAAATTAGTGTGGCGGGACTTCTTCCATGTTTTTTTCGTTCACTGATTAAACCTATCTTCATATCAAAAATGTGATTTATTAAGTTGTTTACAAAATGAAAAATAATTTCACAGTCATCTTTTTATTAATAAGAGAGACAGAACATGACTGAGCCACGAGTGGTCCAAGCCAAAGTAGCTCACTTTTTAAATTTATGCCTAACTTATTATTTAGGTAAGGTTAGTACCTCCCTAGTTTAAAAAGTGTTAACCTATAATACATTTTATAAAAACATTATATAGAATCATTGCAACGTCCTCTACAGGGCTTCACATGTACTTAATCTTAAGAGAATCTGTCAACTTACTCCATGTGAAATGCAATAAAGATATTGAATTGAATTTATTGAATTGAGTATTTTTTTGATGCTTGATTAAATATAATTTTTAGTAAATTAGATAAATATGTATTGTTTTCTATTGTTTTTCAGAGGTGAAACCAAAAAAGAAGGGAAAAGCTAAAGGGAAAAAAGCAGAGGTAAATCTTGTTCATTTTAATAAAAAAGAAATGCCCCGTTCCAAATTTTTACGATTCGTTATGTGTCAAAAATTACAATCCGTTTTTCTACGAGTCGTTAATTCTAATTTCAAATTTACATTCCATATCAGCTGTCATCAGTCGTCTGTCGGTCGTTTTTAGCTTACCTATGCCTCGTATAATTTATAACTTTCCGTAGGTAACTGTAACGGATCGTTTTTCAAATATTAGAACAGGTCATAAACATTTTTGTTTGGTTATAAACACGTATTTTTCCTTTTATCATGTAAACCAATACTTCACTAAGTAATATATATGTCGCAGTCATCTGGTTTAATCAGCTATTTCATTGGATCACTAGCGCGTTTATTGAATGACGACGTTTTATTGAATGACTAAAGGACAACTCGTCAAATTGTTTAATATAACGTTCAACTTCTTGACTGAACATCATTTAGCATAGTCGTTGAATGGGATATAGCTGACTTTGTAATGTTTGATTAAGGTGACTATAAGTTCGCAACTTAAAAGATAACTAACTTTAGATAAAAAATGAGGACATGACATAACAAACCTAAATAAGAATTTTTATTATGTTTTAACAATTTTAAGTGTTAAGACACTTAGGCTAAAAATATATCATATTTTTTCAAAAGTACTGTATTAAAAATTGGGGGAAGAGGAAAAGGTTGGAATCTCAATTTCACTCAAAAAATATCAACACAGTGTTAATCGATTAGATCTGTACCAGCTGTTTGACGCCATCTTTGTTTTGATCAGCACTAACGCCGCAGTGGAAAAAAATTGTACTAAATTACAATCACCTGACTGATTTTACGTCCGCTATGTTCAAAGGGCTATGTTACAATACGCTAACTTGTTGGACGTTGAGTGAGCCTCGTTCATTCAACGTTCGGCCTAGTCATTCAATTAAACGTCGTCATTTAATAAACGCGCTAGTGATCCAATCAAATAGCTGATTCAACCAGATGACTGCGACATATACATTGCGTTAATACATTGCGCGACGTCACCCCTTCTTACAGCTTTTACTTACTAGTGACGTACGCATAACTCTAAGACCTCTACTGGACTTTGATACGCTGTATTATAATAATAATAAATATTGGACAACATCACATATATTGCTCTGATTCTGTGGTAAGTAGCTAAAGCACGTGTGTTACAGAAATCAGTAACAAAGACGGTACCACTACACCCAGACCCGAGACAATACAGAAAAGTTCGTTTCCCATATTGACCCAACCGGGGATCGAACCCAGTACCTCAGAGATAGCGCTACGTCAAAGTCCAGCACGTCGTCATACCCTCACTAGATATATTATTATAAATTTATTAATTGATATAACAAACAGGAGTTTTCAACAGAAAGATATAAATAAATAAATGTCTATATAAGGAGATGAAATAGTACTTATACAGCTACTTAAAAATAAAATAATGTAGGTAATACAATAATTATTATTATCAATAGGTTTTGAAAATCTTCATATAATCTTTTTAATAAGTAAAACTTTTTTAAAAAGTATTGTTCTTATGTGTGTATCGCCACTGTTCTGATAACATAGTTTTATTTCAGGCCGAGGTTGAAGTGGCAAGAGATACAAGCGAGTTCTTGCAGTGGTCTGAGGAATCACTAGGTGCAGGTACTGTTAAATAAAAAAAATATATCCTTATTAAATCGAAGCTGTGAGAAGGAACAGGCCCCTTTTCACCTCGCGGGCCCAGTTATGAGATAGAACGGGCCATGTTGCACCTCGCGGACGCAGTTATGAGATGGAACGGGCCCCATTCCACATCACTGGCCCAGTTATGAGGTGGAACGGGCCATGTTGCACCTCGCGGACGCAGTTATGAGATGGAACGGGCCCCATTCCACATCACTGGCCCAGTTATGAGGTGGAACGGGCCATGTTGCACCTCGCGGACGCAGTTATGAGATGGAACGGGCCCCATTCCACATCACTGGTCCAGTTATGAGGTGGAACGGGCCATGTTGCACCTCGCGGACGCAGTTATGAGATGGAACGGGCCCCATTCCACATCACTGGCCCAGTTATGAGGTGGAACGGGCCATGTTGCACCTCGCGGACGCAGTTATGAGATGGAACGGGCCCCATTCCACATCACTGGCCCAGTTATGAGGTGGAAGGGGCCATGTTGCACCTCGCGGACGCAGTTATGAGATGGAACGGGCCCCATTCCACATCACGGGCCCAGTTATGAGGTGGAACGGGCCATGTTGCACCTCGCGGACGCAGTTATGAGATGGAACGGGCCCCATTCCACATCACTGGTCCAGTTATGAGGTGGAACGGGCCATGTTGCACCTCGCGGACGCAGTTATGAGATGGAACGGGCCCCATTCCACATCACTGGTCCAGTTATGAGGTGGAACGGGCCATGTTGCACCTCGCGGACGCAGTTATGAGATGGAAAAGGCCCCATTCCACCTCACTGGCCCAGTTATGAGATTGCATGGGCCCCACTCCACCACGAGGTCCCGGTTATGAGATGAAGCGAGCCCCATTACCTATCGCTGGTCTAATTTTGAGATGGAAACGGGCGCCAATCCACCTCGCAAGCCCAGTTTGAGAAGGAACTGGTCCCATGCTAACACGCAAGCCCAATGCGGATTGGATCTTAATTTTTTTAGAATTTAATTAGAATCAGAAGTATTTTTATTCCTATAAATTATATCAGTAATATTTATGGATCAACTAAACATACCAAATATTTTGACGATTTAAAATCTCTTGATTATAATGCAATCAATTAAACTTCAAGTGTAAAAAACATAAATTTATTATATTGGCTTAAACACTACTAAACGGATTTGGGTGATATTTGGTTTCTAGATTGATAAAATACTAGAAAAAATATTTAGAATACTTTTTATCCCTAAAAGAGACTTGGGCAACAGCTAGTGAGCTATATACTAAACTCCATCCCAAGATACGATTCTTAAATTGACTCTTCTGTTCACAGAGGAACAGAAGCCAGTCGTAGAAGAGGAAGAGCCGCAGGAAAAGAAGAAAAAAGGAAAGAAAGGGAAGAAGGACAAAGAAAAAGAGGAGATACCGGAGTTTGAAAAGGTATACAAATAAATATGCAGTGGTTTAGTAAAGCGTAAGTGGGAGCATCGCCTCGGTCTGAACATGAAATCTTGACCAGCTGGAGTGACAGTTTTTTATCGCACTACAAGATTGACCTCATCCCACCTGATGTTAAGTGGTAATGAGGTCCTAGCTTAAGGGCGACAAGTACAGCATATATAGAGAATCTCTATTAGAGATATCTAAAGCTGTTACTGGACTTGTCGCTTACCTTGAAGGCGTGACCCCTGCTACTAATGTAGCACCCCCCAGGAGCTCTGGAAACCTTACTCACACGCAGAAACACAACAACACAGCAGTAATTGTTATTTGGCTGCTGTCTTTTTTAAGACGGAGGTATTTCACCAGTCGGGCTGCTCCAGTTCGAGCGATAAATCGTTAAAAATAATCCCTTTCAATGCTGCCAATAAACATGGTTTCATTTTTATCGTCGCAGTATTAACATTTTTATGAACTCATCAATAATAAAAAGTGCATACTGAACGTTTAAATTGCTGTCGCACACGAAATTTGATCGAAACCTTTATTTTTGATGCAAAACACGTTGTGTCGTCTGTCCGTGTATCCGTTAAATAGTGTGTGGTTGTGTTTAAAATTAAGCAACAAAGTCATGTCCACAAAACTAAGTAACGTCGTAATGATGATGCATAATGTAAATAAATTGGTTTTTAATTGTTTAAAGTGAAATATAAGACGCAAATATTATGCCCTCTGTATTCAAGAGGTCTACTCCGTAAAACGAATTAATTGGCATCTGACGGGTGCCAATTTTTAATTCTTAATGTCGTAACCAACTCATATATAATGCGATTTCCGAATTGTCTATTACTGGACGTGTTTATTTCCACTGTCTTGTTTTCGAGTGAGATTTAAAAGGATTTTTTTCTACCTCAACATGTGTTCCATTTGTATTTAAGCTTACATTGCTCTGATTCTGTGGTAAGTAGCTAAAGCACTTGTGTTACAGAAATCAGAAACAACGACGGTACTATAACACCCGGACCCGAGATAATACATATTGACCCGACCGGGGATCGAACCCGGAACCTCAGAGATGGCGCGACGCCAAAGTCCGGCACGCTCGCCTCTCGGCTACGGAGGTCGTCAAAATTAATTAATATTGTTTAAATAAAAAAATAATTAAAATTATTTTATTAATTTTTGCATAAACATAGTAACGTTTAAGTTAAATCGATAGTTCGTGAGTTAAAATAAGGTTTTTGATTTGCATTAATAATATTTTGTTTTTTAGAACATTTTATTGACATCCGAAATGAGTTGGTTACGATTAAGTATGAGATTTTACGCCCTTTTACGCCTCTGGTTCTATAATAGTCCTTATGCTAATTACATAAAGGTGATACAAAGATCCAGTGTGCAGTCTTGTGTCTATCGCCTAACCCCCTCTTACTGTGCAGTGCAAATTAAAGTAAATAAAATCATAAACTCTCTAACTAACCCATCTAAAAACAATAAAAATCCCTCCCAAACCCATAAAATCCCAAAAATCCCTTACCCTGAATATAAAATCCCAACACCCAAAACCCCGTACCAAAAACGCAAAATTAATTCCCTTTTCCCAATTCACCCTTTCCATTAATTAACGTCTAGCCCCAAAACCACCCCTCCTCCCTGTATAACCTGATGTTATAAATGGTCGAGAAGCTACCCCCCCCCCCCCTCCTTAATTATCCTCACCCAAACCCAATATCCCCCCTATAATTTGACTGAAATTAATAACGAAATAAACCAAAATTTAACTACCAAAACTTCCAAAGCTTACAAGTTAGGATATCCTATCGTAGACAAAAGATAAGAGAGGTACGACTGGTGAAACACCTCCACCTTACAGAAGACCGCAGCCAAATAACAATCACTTCTGTGTTGTTGTGTTCCTGCGTGTGAGTAAGGTTTCCAGAGCTCTTGGGGTGTTCCATTTGTAGCAGGGGTCAAGCCTTCAAGGTAGGGGGGACAAGTCCAATAACAGATTCACTGTGGTATACTTGTCGCCTTTAAGCTAGGACCGCATTACCACTCAACATCAAGTGGGATGAGGTTAAACTTGAAGAGTAATATTTAAAAAAAATCTTAGCCCATTTATATTCATAACGGTGGTACATAGTTCACGTGTGATTTCCTATGACCTATACATCACCTAACCCCACTTCCTAGCCCCAAAGCTTACATGTTAGGGTATCCTATAGTAAACAAACGTTGTGTTTAATTAAAACCGTTGTGGTAGCCGAAAAACTGGAAGAAAATGAACAAGAAGGAAAGAGAAGCTTGGATGGTGCAGAGGATAGAAGAATGGCGCATCGAGAAGGAAGCGGAGAAGTTAGTCTTTCAAGCTGTAGACTCCATCCTACTTATACAGACTTAAGATTTTTAAAGAAATAGAAATGTATCTCCCAGTTAACTGTAAAGTTGAAAACGCATCAAAATTTAGTTAGCTTTATGTTAAGTAGTATCCGACCGACAGACTTCTTTATTTGTTCGGTTATTATTTAGACCAGGTTAATGCCTGGATCAATATTTGAAAAACAATCCGTTCTAGTTAAGTAAAGAAATAAATTAAAATAAATAAATATTGGACAACATCACATACATTGCTCTGATTCTGTGGTAAGTAGCTAAAGCACTTGTGTTACAGAAATCAGAAACAACGACGGTACCACATCACCCAGACCCGAGACAATACAGAAAAGTTCGTTTCCCATTTTGACCCGACCGGGGATCGAACCCGGAACCTCAGAGATGGCGCTCGCCAAAGTCAGGCCCACTCGCCTCTCGGCTACGGAGGTCGTCTAAATACGCACGAAATTGCATTGTCAAATTCGTCATTTTAGGCTTAGAAACGAAAATAAAGCAATCGGTAAACCTAGTAAGCCCACATCCATAACAAAAACCTGCTCTGGAAACCATTTCAAAACCTAGCCAGGTACAACGACAATTTCAAAACCTAGCAAGTTAGCTCCTGTTTAATTATAATAGCAATTTTATTTTTTGTATAATTGCTATTACAATTTATTAGGAGCGTTTTTCTGCAGCTAAGGGACAGTCCCTTGCTAGGTTTTGAAATTGTCGTTGTACCTTGCTAGGTTAAGAACTTGTCAATTCATGTTAAATTGCGCGCCAACATTTTAGTAAGTCGTAGATTGTGAGCGTGTTTGTAGTTGTTTAAAAAATACTTTTGATTATAATGTGTCCAAAGACCGGTACAAACGACTCGTAGTCGGTTCGAGAAAAACGGGTAGTAATTTTTGACACATCACGAATCGTAAAATATTAGAATCGGGCATTAGACATTTTGATTGCCAACAATATTGTGAAGTTAATTTAGTTAGTCTCATCCATTCATTTATTTATAGGTATTAATATAATCGTTCATGATACTGACATAATTAGATAATCATCACTAATTTCCTATAATACGTACTAAATAGCTCACAACGTGTAATAAACTTTATTTTCCTTAGTTTCAAGGTTGGTTTAAGTTTTGACAATACTGATCTTTTTTTTTAAATTTCTTGTGATCGGTATTTCATGAAATCCCCTTTGATATTTGGCGAGTTTTTGCCCCTTTGGGCCTAACGTGAATAATGGACGGCCCCTAAAAAATAGTGCTGAAAAAATAAACTCCTGTTTAATTATAATAGCAATTTTATTTTTTGTATAATTGCTATTACAATTTATCAGAAGCGTTTTTCTGCAGCTAACGTTATGCTACACGTGAGTGAATGCCATTAAAAGGTCTGTGATGTAAATAAATGTGCGTAATACACTAATCCACGGTTTCCCAAACTGTAGGTATATCTCGAAACCCTAGAGAAGTGTCGTGAAGCGTTCCATGGAGTTGTTTCATTTTCGTAGCCGAGAGGCGAGCGGGCCTGGCTTTGGCGAGCGCCATCTCTGAGGTCCCGGGTTCGATCCCCGGTCTCGGGTCTGGGTGTTGTGGTACCGTCGTTGTTTCTGATTGCTGTAACACAAGTGCTTTAGCTACTTACCACAATCAGATCAATGTATGTGATGTTGTCCAAATATTTATTATTTATTTATATTATTTATTATTTCATGTCGGTATTATTAAAAATTAGCTGTTGCATAAGACTTTCGGAATAAAAAGTTTTTATGTTAATCTAGTCTCATCTATTTTTTTAACAAAATTCATCGTAATTCATTCAGTAGACTAACTTATACTTGAAACTTAAGACTACGTTTATACTTGAAAGACTTGGAAACATACATACCTACCTAAATCCAGATATTCGAAACAAAAATGTAGTCTATAATCCAAGTTTCGAGCTATATTTGTGCCAAATTTCATATCTCTAACTTCAAAAATAAACATTTTTCCATATAAACTTTCAAAGGTGGTATTACCCCCCTCCCCCCTTATTTTCTAATAAAAAGTAGCCTATGTCCGTTCTTGAGATTCAACGTAAACCTATACCAAATTTCATCAAAATCGGTTGAAAGGTTTAAGCAAGAAAGCGTAACAGACAGACAGACAGACAGACAGAGTTACTTTCGCATTTATAATATTAGTAGTGATAGAACAGACATTTGACGATTACCTTCGTGTAAAATGCCATACATTTGAAACTGATCGTAACTTTATCGAGGTTTGATAACTGTCATTTATAACTAAGTTCTGGTTTTTAGCCAAAAACTGCGAATCACCTAGAGAATCACAATGAAAATAAATTTGAGAACCCCTGCGTAATAAACGCGCTTATTAACATCACATACTATTTCAGGCAAGCTATCTTAGCTGGAGCGAAAGAGAAGAGAGCAGCCCTGGCGAAAGAGAGGGCAGAGCTGATGGCTAAGGACAACAGCGAGCAAGAGGTTAGGAGAGATATCCTGCAGAAGACCTGCGACCTGTTTCACAGTAAGCTCTTCAATGTTCTTCACTACCTAACTGTCCCTTTTTGTCGAGGAGGAAAAGTCTACCGCACCGTCACTCTCTGCCAGGAACAGAGAGCGGTTTGGCTCGCCCTACCCTCAGGCTCGAGGTAACGGACGCTAGGTTTACCCCTCGCCTGGCGTCGCCGATCCCAGCAGGCGGAGTCGCCCAAAGCCATATTTATTTGATTTTATATGTACAAACTTAAATAAAATTAAATGTATTTAAATAAAATATGTATTGTAATGTGCTTCCACATACAATTTTAGAGCTTTAAGAGTAGTGTATGTGATATCTTGTAACATTTATTTCAGAATTCGAGACGCAAAAAATGAATTTTGAAAACAAGAAACAAATGGATGCTGAGGTATGATGACTACATAGTTTTTTTATTTATTTTAAGGGTTCTAATCTTAATCGAGCATCAAAAAAATAACCTAACCCAATTTATAGGTTGCGCACAAATTTAATAAGTTGAGCTTGGGTGACTTGTGGTTCAGTCAGTATTTCTTTTGCTCAAATTAATAAAAACCGGCCAAAAGCGTGTCGGGCCACGCTTCCGTAGTTTTCAGTGCATCACAATACTTAAGTATCCCCACTTAAAGTTACAAAAATGGGCTATATTATTTTTTTATTTGAAAGCGGATACATTGAGAATACAAAAAATATGTAAAGTAAGAAAAATAAATGCTAGCATATACGCTTAAATTACAACTTTAGTTAAAAAAATATTTTTTCATTAATTTCAAAAACTATAAAACCCTTTAAAATTAGGTTCAAAATAATTTTCCTAGAATGCCTTTATGCAGTTCTATATTCTAAATTTTTTTCATACTTTTTGAACTTATGGTTCAAAAGTTAGAGAGGGGGGACGCAATTTTATTTTCTTTTGGAGCGATTATTTCCCAAAATATTAAAATTATCAAAAAATGATCTTAGTAAACCCCAGTTCATTTTTAAATACCTATCCAACGATATATCACATGTTGGGATTGAAATTGAAAAAAAAATCACTCCCCAATTTACGTGTAGGGGGGTACCCTAAAAATAACATTTATTTTTATTTTTTATTTTTGCACTTTGTTGACGTGAATAATATACATATTTGTACCAAATTTCAGCTTTCTAGTGCAAACGGTTTCTGAGATTATCCTCGGACGGACAGACAGACAGACATGGCGAAACTATAAGGGTTCCTAGTTGACTACGGAACCCTAAAAAGGTGCCTGTGACTTGGCATTTTCGCGCACTTTTTGAATGTGTTATACAAAATCTTGATTTTCTCTGGTAATTTACATATGTTCCAGATAAATTGAATTCCTTGGGATATAAAATGAACGGGCGCACATTTTACAATACTTTTTCGATAACTGTCAAGTAGCCAATTTTGCACCAAGACATACAATTAGTATGTCAGTGGTAATGAACAGCACATCAAGGTGAAATCTTGCAGTTTGAAATTAAATCTTATGCGTATGACATAAGGTTGATGGAAAGTCCAAAGTGTGACTTCTGATGTGCATTTTGCTTCATCACCAGTGGGCCCAATACCTCAGGTGTGACGGTCTCCCCGACCCCAGGGTGGTGACTCAGATGAACACCTACCTGCATATCTGGCAGGGCCAGCCCGAGGCAGACCCTGATGAGCTGAACAAGAGATGCATCGAGGCTTTACCGGTAAGAAGACGATTTTTATGGGTCCTAAATAAAAAGGAACTTAAAATGTGTCTCGAAAAGCTGTTTTAAGAAATATACCGCAAACGAGGTTTTTTTAATATTGCACTTCAAGATTGACCTGATGATAAGTGGAGTAAGAAAAACAGCATAATAAAGCTGTTACTGGACTTGTCGCCCTTAGCTTGGACGCTTGACCCCTGCTATTAATCAATTTCATCATAATTCGTAAAATACACCAATGTTTAATCATCAACTCCAGTTTCCAAGAGACAGGATTACCTAGTTTAGAAACTGCTAGTAATCGTAAATTGTTGTAAACTTTCTGTGAATAAATGATTTATTTATTTATTTAATGCTGACCCGACCTGGAATCAAACCCGGGACTTCAGGGATGGCGCGATCGAAGTCCGGCCCGCTTGCTTCTCGGCCACGGTGGCCCTCAAAGCATAAAGCTGTTACTTTGAAGGCTTGACCCCTTGCTACTAATGAGCACCCCAGGAGCCACATGAGCTCTGGAAACCTTACTCACACGCAGGAACACAACAACACACAAGTGATTGTTATTTGGCTGCGGTCTTCTGTAAGGTGGAGGTATTTCACCAGTCGGGCTGCTCCAGTTCGAGCGATGAATTGCTATGCCCTACCTCTCTTCTCGGCCACGGTGGCCCTCAAAGCATAAAGCTGTTACTTTGAAGGCTTGACCCCTTGCTACTAATGAGCACCCCAGGAGCCACATGAGCTCTGGAAACCTTACTCACACGCAGGAACACAACAACACAGAAGTGATTGTTATTTGGCTGCGGTCTTCTGTAAGGTGGAGGTATTTCACCAGTCGGACTGCTCCAGTTCGAGCGATGAATTGCTATGCCCTACCTCTCTTCTCGGCCACGGTGGCCCTCAAAGCATAAAGCTGTTACTTTGAAGGCTTGACCCCTTGCTACTAATGAGCACCCCAGGAGCCCCATGAGCTCTGGAAACCTTACTCACACGCAGGAACACAACAACACAGAAGTGATTGTTATTTGGCTGCGGTCTTCTGTAAGGTGGAGGTATTTCACCAGTCGGACTGCTCCAGTTCGAGCGATGAATTGCTATGCCCTACCTCTCTTCTCGGCCACGGTGGCCCTCAAAGCATAAAGCTGTTACTTTGAAGGCTTGACCCCTTGCTACTAATGAGCACCCCAGGAGCCCCATGAGCTCTGGAAACCTTACTCACACGCAGGAACACAACAACACCGTAGTGATTGTTATTTGGCTGCGGTCTTCTGTAAGTTGGTATTTCACCAGTCGGACTGCTCCAGTTCGAGCGATAAATTCCTATGCCCTACCTCTCTAAATGTTTGTTGTTTAACAGATGCTTGAAATGCTGGAAGAATTTGTTGCCAACTCCAGACAGTACACGGCACTCCAGGCCCAGAGCTACAATGAAGTAAGTAAAACATATAATACCTACTACCGGTCGCCCGCGACTTCGTGCGCGAGAACTTCTACAATACATTCCTAATATTCAAAACAAAAAGAAGTCCACATTTTAATGCATGTTTTGAGTTATATTTGGGCCAAATTTCATATCTCTAACTTAAAGAAAATCATTTTTCGGCGGTATCACTCCCATTCCCCCTTATTTTCAAAACAAAAAGTACCCTAAGTCCGTTTTAGAGGTTCAACGTATAAAGAACTATACCATACTTCATTCAAATCGGTTTCGTGGTTTAGGCGTGAAAGCCGGACAGACAGAGTTACTTTCGCATTTATAGTATAAGAATGGATTTCAAAGAAACGAAAAAATCATCTCCGATTGCGGTGTGGAGCTAGAACCTACGACCATCACGTATCGCGCGTGCAGCTCTTCCAACTGAGCTAACCGCAAGTTATCATAGGCGATGAATTTTTGCTGTTGTAACAACCTCTTAGTTTCGACGACCGTAGCCGAGAGGCAAGCGGGCCAGACTTTGGCGTCGCGCCATCTCTGACGTGCCGGGTACGATCCCCGGTCGGGCCAATATGGGGAATGAACTTTTGTTTACTGTTTCGGGTCTGGGTGTTGTGGTACCGTCGTTGTTTCTGATTTCTGTAACACAAGTGCTTAAGCTAGTTACCACAGAATTAGAGCAATGTATGTGATATAAACTTTAAGACTTTCGCGTTCCATTTTAAACATTTAAAATAATTTAACGTTAACTTACTAACGTTATTTAAATGTATGTGATGTTGTCAAACATTTATTTAATATTTAGCCTCCGGTAAGTGCCCTCTGCCCTTTATGTTTAGAACTACATGCTTATCTTTCTACTTATTTTTCTGTTTCTTTAAAATATTTAAAATTCGCATAAAGCACTATAAAAACTGTAATTCATAATTTCAGGTTCGCTTAGCGTTAAGGGAGCAGCTGTCTACAGCTATACAGTTCGCGTCATACACTCTGCTCAGAGACCTGGAGAAGCATCTCAAGTTTGAGTCGATAAAGCTGGCTATGTACGAGAGAGAGTTCAAAGGGCTCAGACTGAACCTTTGGGTAGCCGTGAAGATGCCGACGAGGAAACCTAAGCCTTTTGAACCTGATCCGTGAGATATTTTTCTGTGTCTTCGTACGCATGGTATCATCCACCGTCATTGTTTTATCGAGAGGGAATGCACATCGTACCGCCAATGTCTGCGAGAAACAGAAAGTGCTCTTTACTTTAGATAGGACATAACGGTTAATCGATCGAACTGGAGCAGCCGGACTGGTGTAACACCTCCACCTTACAAGACCGCAGACAAATAACAATCACTTCGGTGTTGTTGTGTTCCTACGTGTGAGTAAGGTTTCCAGAGCTCCTGGGGGGTTCTACATTAGTAGCAGGGGTTAGGCCTTCAAGGTAAAGGCGACAAGTCTAGTAACAGTTTTACTATGCTATACTTTTCGCCGTTAAGCTAGGAACTCATTACCACTTAACATCAGGTGGGATGAGGTCAACTGTGGAGCCTGTGTATAATCTGCAAGGAATCCCGACTCCCCCACCACTGCGCAGCGTTGGCCACCAAGGGGCTCGTCGGTGCGAGTCCGACACACCACTCTCTGTTGCCCCTAAAAAAAAAAATTTTTTTTTTTCGTTGCATGTCTGCATTCTTGTGGGAAACTACCTACCAAATTTTATATATTATCTTTATTGGTGTTATTGTTTCTGAAATATCGTGATAAATCGATCAACCAGCCTTATATTCAATGGTTTTTGCTTTTGTTGATATAATTTAAATAAATATTAGACATTTCTAACATTGATCAGATCCCAAATTAAGCATCTTAAGCATTTGTGTTATGTAGTAATCTTAAATTATTAATTTTACAGCTGATTTCAATCGTTGTGCTGATTACAGTGAACCTGTGGAACTCTCCTTCCCGGCTCTCAAAGTGGGCGTGAAGCTGCCCAAGATTATAGACGGCACGTGTGTCTGCGTGCGCGCCGCCCGCTCCATGATCGACCTGCTCAGCGAGAGCTCCAGAACCTTCCACCTGGCTGGTGATATGCCCAACAGATACGTAGGTGAGGTGATTAAACATATTGGAACAAAGTTCGTTATCGCGCGTTGCAAAAGGGAGCAGAACGAAAAAAAATTAAAACCAAAAGTTGTAACGACACTTTTGACGTGACAACGTCTAATAACGCTGCATTCACGAAGAAGGTGATGTCATTGTCGCGTTCCGCAAGCGAGAGCGTGGCACGAACGAGAGAGAGGCACGATCGGCTCGAGCGATCGGCTCAGCGTTGTCGTCTATAGGTGTAAGCTGGCTTGGGCATGTTTCTCTGTCTGTCTCTCTTTCTCTCTCTTTCTCATAGAAAGCAAGCCAGCTATTTTCGTTTCGTCTTTCTAATTGTGATTGAACAGTGTGGTGTCGCGATGATTATTTTTGTTGAGTGTATACAGGTTTTTTTGTGTATAATCACTACATAACATAGTATAAAACAAAGTCGCTTTCTCTGTCCTTCTATTCCTATGTACCCTGAAGTCTTCAAAACTACGCAACGGATTTTGATGCGGTTTTTTTAATAGATAGATTGTTTCAAGAGGAAGTTTTATATGTATATGACATCCATTTAATCCATTTGATAGAATAGAAATATATATGTTATACTAGCTGTGCCCGCGACTTCGTTCGCGTGGACTACATCCTTTCATGGTCGGTTTTACCCCTATCTCCTCTAGTATTCGAAACAAAAAGTAGTCTTTATTTTAATAGAGCTATATTTGTGCCAACTTTCATATCTCTAACTTAAAAAATAAAACATTTTCCCATATAAACTTTCAAAGGTGGCATTACACCCCCTTAAGCTAGGACCTCATTACCACTTAACATCAGGAGGGATGAGGTCAATCTTGAAGTGTAATATAAAGAAAGCGAACGTGAAAGTGTCAAAGAGATTTTTATCTTTTTTATTTTCCTGTTAACTCTTCCAGACCTGTTCATCTACAACGTGAAAGAACACGTGGAGACATATAAGCTGAAGAAAGAGTATGACGACATCAGAAGTAAATTCTACAAGGAGATCAGGGAGAAAGTGCGGGAACTGGAGAACTTCCTCAAAGCGAACCCGTGAGTTACATTTATAACGACAAGAGCCGGCCGACGATGTCATCGGTTCACCGTGGAAAATATTCCATTGCGAACGAAAAAATTTGGTTCTATCTTTGCCGGACCATAAAGAAGTGGAACTCGTTGCCGGCTCATGTGTTTCCTCCTTCCTTTGACATATATGGAAAAGAGCGTGAAGAAACATCTTGCGGGCCAGTATGGCGATCTAACGGATAGGATATTGTGGTATCAAATCCGTTGTCATCGCGATGTGGGTTCCTCTCTTGCTCAGGTTCTTGATCAGGCTGGGAGGAGTCAATATTAATATACTGCGCTTTTATAAAAAAAGAAAAAAATAAAATATCTAGCTGTTACCCGCAACTTCGCCATACTGTTTTGTCACAAAAAATTGTTACTGTAAGGAACGTATGTTCTTTACTAAAAGTGGAAGTACTTGCGCCGAGCTAGGTGTTATCTGCTCGGGGACCAAGGCCCAACTACCATTCTTGGTTTGTTGTATATATATTTAGTGGCGACGAAAACTCTGATATCGCGATGTAGGATATCGATGTCACGCATTAAGTATGGAGCGTTGTTTATTGGCTACTTGACAGTTTTTGAAAAAGTATTGTAAAATGTGCGCCCGTTCATTTTATATCCCAAGCAATTCGATTTATCTGGAAATAATGTAAATAACCAGAGAGAAATAAGATTTTGTATAACACATTTAAAAAGCGCGCGAAAACGCCAAGTCTCGTCACTGTTTCAACTATGACGTCAACGTTCTAGACAACGATCCGATACGCATAGGAACGACTTAATTTAGATAAACGTAATATGTTTCAATAAATTCTTTATACGATTAGAGACACAATAATTCAATTGAATCGGTAAAATAATCCTTGTTTCGCCACATAAAAATAAATAATTTTCACCGACAGCTGTCATTTCCGAATTGCGATGGTGGTTTCCGTTTCGGTTCTTTTGTTCCACAGATATAAAAACTAAAATTTATTTTGCAAAAATAAAATACTTACTATGCTTTTAATTAAAAAATAAAAATGTAAAATTATTACTTAACTAATAAGCTAACATATCTAACACTTTTCATGTTTTATTGTTAACACTGTCAAGTAGCCAATTCTGCTAACGCTGTATTTGTATCGACTTGTAGGTCATGTCGTAGGTCGGCACAGTTACCGTAACAATAATTTGTAAGCCTAGCTTTGCGCGTTACACTTTTATCCTTTGCGACAAATTATCCAAAATATACTTTTTAAATAGGATCAAATATTTAGGTAGTACCTATCGATGAAATTTTCACCGCCGTGAGTAGTATAACTTTTAGATGAATAATTTTGTCCTCTTTATTCAGCACTAGCTGTGCCCGCGACTTCGTTCGCGTGGACTACATCCTTTCATGGTCGGCTTTACCCCTATCTTCCCTAATATTCGAAACAAAAAGTAGTCTTTATTTTAATAGAGATAGCTCTAAAATATAGATTTGTGCCAACTTTCATATCTCTAACTTAAAAAATAAACATTTTCCCATATAAACTTTCAATGGTGGCATTACCAATGTAAGAGAGAGACAAAAAGTAATCTATGTCCGTTCTTGAGGTTCAACGTATACCTACCTATGCCAAATTTCATCAAAATCGTTTGAGAGGTTTAAGCGGGAAAGCGTAACAGACAGACAGACAGACAGACAGAGTTACTTTCGCATTTATAATATTAGTAGGGATTCTACAGAACGTTCTTTCTTTATGATGTATTTATTCCTTCGGATAACTAATGGATTTATGTTATTTTATATTATTGATTTGATTTCATCGCCATGTTTTCATTATCATGGTATTCGAGGCAAAACGGAAACTAAATTAAAAATAACATGAAAAGGATAAAGCCACGGCAATGAAAAACTCAAAAGATAAAAAATCACAAATATGAAAATCTAATTCCCGATTGCGACTTATCTTGCCAAACCGTGATCTGTAAGGGAGTCAAACGGTAATCGCTCCAATGTAATAACCAGCCTTATATGATCAGAGTCAGTCAATGCGGACCCCGAAATGTATAAACACACGGTAATATACACAATCGTGTTTCATGCCAAGAGAAATAAGATTATGTCCTCCTGTTAAAGGTACACAAAAAATGAGAAAGAGAAGGACGATTTGGACAATCTCAACATGGCTGAGCCTCCTCCGCTGCCGGACCCGAGGACACACATTGCTTTGCAAAACGGTGAGATAGATAGATAGATAGTTAGATAAATAGATATATTATAAGATTGACTGTTAATTAGATAAATAGTTAGTTCGTTATTTAGATTGATAGATAGTTAGATAAATAGATATATTATGAGATTGACTGTTAATTAGATAAATAGTTAGTTCGTTATTTAGTTTGATAGATAGTTAGATAAATAGATATATTATAAGATTGACTGTTAATTAGATAAATAGTTAGTTCGTTATTTAGATTGATAGATAGTTAGATAAATAGATATATTATGAGATTGACTGTTAATTAGATAAATAGTTAGTTCGTTATTTAGTTTGATAGATAGTTAGATATATAGATATATTATAAGATTGACTGTTAATTAGATAAATAGTTAGTTCGTTATTTAGATTGATAGATAGTTAGATAAATAGATATATTATAAGATTGACTGTTAATTAGATAAATAGTTAGTTCGTTATTTAGATTGATAGATAGTTAGATAAATATATATATTATAAGATTGACTGTTCATTAGATAAATAGTTAGTTCGTTATTTAGATTGATAGATAGTTAGGTAAATAGATATATTATAAGATTGACTGTTAATTAGATAAATAGTTAGTTCGTTATTTAGATTGATAGATAGTTAGATAAATATATATATTATAAGATTGACTGTTCATTAGATAAATAGTTAGTTCGTTATTTAGATTGATAGATAGTTAGATAAATAGATATATTATAAGATTGACTGTTAATTAGATAAATAGTTAGTTCGTTATTTAGATTGATAGATAGTTAGATAAATAGATATATTATAAGATTGACTGTTAATTAGATAAATAGTTAGTTCGTTATTTAGATGGATAGTTAGTAAGATAAATAGATATATTATAAGATTGACTGTTCATTAGATAAATAGTTAGTTCGTTATTTAGATTGATAGATAGTTAGATAAATAGATATATTATAAGATTGACTGTTAATTAGATAAATAGTTAGTTCGTTATTTAGATGGATAGTTAGTAAGATAAATAGATATATTATAAGATTGACTGTTAATTAGATAAATAGTTAGTTCGTTATTTAGATGGATAGTTAGCTAGATATATAGTTCGATAGATAGATAGTTCTTTAGATAGATATATAGATAGAAAGTTAGTTAAATTGATAGTAAGTTAGATACATAGAGAGTTAGTTAGAAAGATAGTTAGGAGGATAGATAGTTAGTAAGATAGTTCGATATTTTATTGCACAAAACTTCACAAATATAGAAACAGAAAAAAATTATCGGGAATAGGGAATAGAACCGCACCGCAGGGGGAGATAAAATAATAAAATCGATTCACAAATATAGGTTTTAAAGACAAAATACAGTAAAATTTAAGCGGTCTATTCAACAACAGACAACCTTTTCAATGTCTGTTTTTATTTATTTGTTGAAGCAATAAAAAATCGTTTTTCATTGTATTTTGAAAATTTAAATGATGAACTAAACATACTTACTCATTGTTTTATCCTAATGCCTTAAACCTTTTAATAGTCGGCCATTTTGTAATTAATATTCATCGAAAAAAAAAGCACTTATTTTTTTTATTTGTTTCAGAGCTGGCTTTTCAAAAATACCTCAAAACTTGCTCAATCCGCACGAGAACTGGAGAAGTTAATCTACGAAAATATAGGTGAGCTTTTACCTGAGTATAATAAAATTATTCCTATACAGTGTCGGTATAGTTAGCAAACTTTAGTAGATTTTTAAAGAATTATATAGCAATTCATGCTGCTCCTCCAACTGAGCTAACCGCAAGTTATCGTAGGCGAAGAATTTTTCTGCTGTATCAACCCTTAGCCTCCGGTAAGTGCCCTCTGCCGAATATGTTTAGAACTACATACTTATCGGCCCGTGGTAGGTACATTCGTTGCAGAAATGTTTGAAAACCATGGAATCGAAGACACCTTGGCATCTTAACCGATTTTTAAAATTGTTTGACGACCTCCGTAGCCGAGAGGCGAGCATGCTGGACTTTGGCATCGCAACATCCCTGGGTTCGATCCCCGGTCGGGTCAATATGGGAAACTTCCATATTGTCTAGGGTCTGAGGGTCTACTCCCAACCACGAAATATGTCGGATCCGACCACGGATAGCAACTTTTAATTCTCATATTCGCAACCAATTCACTTCGAATGCGAATAAAGCGTTTTCTTAAAACAAAGTATTATTTATGCAAATGAAAAACCACGTTTTAACTCCCGATATTTTGATAAATCTGCAAAAACGAAACCTTTCGTTTGATCGTTTCGTTTTTGAGAGTAGACCCTCTGGGTGTTGTGGTACCGTTGTTGTTTCTGATTTTAACACAAGTGCTTAACACAAGTGATTCTGTGGTAAGTAGTACCACAGAATCAGAGCAATGTATGTGATGTTGTCCAATATTTATATTTATTGTTAGTGTTTCCTAAAAATTTAATCTTTCCTTGGGATGTGGGACTCGAACCCACGACCTTCTCGTATCGCGCTTGCTGCTGTTCCAACTTATATATGATCGCCTACGATAACCAGCGGTTTATTTATTTAAAAACTTTATTGCACAAAAAAAAGTACAACAGGTGGACTTAATGCTATGGGCATTCTCTACCAGTCAACCTTTGGGTCATGCGGTTAGCTCAGGGAAGAGCAGCGCGCGCGATACGTGAAGGTCGTGGGTTTGAGCCAGTCCGCTTTCCTTTCCCAGCCTGCTCGCCTATTGGCGACTAAGGTTTTCAAAGATTAATTATAAGTGCAATAGGTATATGTATATATTTTCAGAATTTGCGGTGGTGTGCTGAATTTAGACTTATTGACAACTCCACCGCAGCCTAAAAAGATGACTGGTTCGATAATACTCACCACATGTAAGTCTTTGTATACTTAGGCCCGGTTTCCACGAAAGCAGAGAGGAGAGGAGACGGGAGGAGATGTGCTGCAAAGCTGGCAGGTTGTTTTCACCAAAGCGGAGAGAAGATGTGAGCTTTGTGTAGCAGAGATGTGAGCTGTGAGAGACCGAAACCAGTCAAGCTCTGTCTACGAAAGGAAGACGTCATGTCGCACGCCGCCCGGCCGCACGACTTGACACTTCTCCGCTCTGCCACGCCGCTGGCCCGCTCGTTGCACAAAATTCTATAGAAAAATAAGACATATCCTCTCCTCTCCGCTTGATCCATTTCCATCGAAGCTAAGCGGAGAAGAGATGTGAAAAAAACGAAATCTGATTGGTTTATTCAAATACATCTCCTCCCGTCTTCTCTCCTCTCTGCTTTAGTGGAAACCAGGCCTTACACTAGCTGTCCCGGCGACCTTCGTAACGCCTATTTTTCTTTAATTTCTTACCTTTTATGAAAGAAAGAAAGAAGAAAGAAAGAAACACATTTATTGACCACTTGACAGCACAACACGACAAACAAAATAAAAACAAAATCAAACAGAAGTACAGGAAAAAGTAAAACAGAACAAACATGAAGTACCTAATTAAAAACGGAAAAAAAAACAAAGAAAAATCAAATGGGAAAGTTGTCAACTAGGCCACACCTCAGCTGTATGCTGCAGCGCTGGTATTAAACCTTCCCTGGAGCTCCACAATCCAAGACCAAGATTAGCTAAATAGGTCTAGCCGTTCTCGAGCTTTAGCGAGACTGACGAACACCGATTTATTTTTATTTAGAAGATTAATTAACTAATACTAGCTACTCTTAGCGGCATCGTGCGCGTACTGTTTCTGATTTTTGCCACATTTCCCACTGTTTCTTCGTTGCAGCGTGATATTATATTATTATAGCCTAAGGCCTTTCTCGATTAATGAACTATCCAACACGTAAATATTTTTTCAAACAAACTCTTCAGCTTTATAATATACTAGCATATAAGAGAGGTAGGGCATAGCGATTTATCGCTCGAACTGGAGCAGCCCGACTGGTGAAATACCTCCACCTTACAGAAGACCGCAGCCAAATAACAATCACTTCTGTGTTGTTGTGTTCCTGCGTGTGAGTTAGGTTTCCATAGCTCCTGGGGGGTGCTACATTAGTAGCAGGGGTCAAGCCTTCAAGGTAAGGGCGACAAGTCCAGTAACAGATTTATTATGCTGTACTTGTCACCCTTAAGCTAGGACCTCATTACCACTTAAGGCCCAATACGAAGAGAATTAGCGAAACTTCATGTATTTCTGTTCACTGCAACGATGACCTCAAGTAATTCTAAGCATTAAATCACTTTTTGTACGTTTATTCAGATATTTTACAAGGTCGCCGCCTTCTTGAAATTTTAAAATAAATGAATATATAAAAATTATACCGTTTTTAAAAAATGTTCAAAAATGATTTCTTCAAATTATTTTTCTTCCAAAACTCTGTAAATATATATTTAGAAAAAAATATTTTACTAAAAAATTTTAGGATTGTGATTCCAAAGGTCGCCGCCTTCTTCGTTTTTTATACAATCTATTAGTTATTAAAATAATTCATTTTAAACACAAACGCCTGATTAAATTGCATAATTCTTAGATATGAAAGTTTGCCGTTCAGGTGCTTCGATGTGTAGTGTTGACAGGTGACGGCAGTTAGTTGTCTGTTTTGAAAATCTATACTTATAATAAATCTGTAGAGAGGTCAATTCTGTACATGAAATATATTTTCAAAATAACTATCAGGGGGTGATTAGTGATCGATACTGATGCCAAAAATGCAATCAGTAAAATTTTTGTCTGTCTGTCTGTCTGTCTGTCTGTCTGTCTGTATGTTCCTTATAGAAACAAAAACTACTCGACGGATTTTAACGAAACTTGGTACAATTATTCTTCATACTTCTGGGCAGGTTATAGTATACTTTTCATTACGCTACGATCAATAGGAGCAGAGTAGTGAAGGGAAATGTTGGGAAAACGGGAGAAGTTACTCCATTTTTTAAGCTTCCGTCGCGTGTGCAGCCTTAATGGTTAAAGTTACATAGAAATTATGTATGACAGAAATATTTTACATAAAATTGACTAAAAAATATCCCGCAACAGCATATGTCTATCTTTTATGGTTGACTCACAATAACACGTGTAACTCCTGATAGCTTAGCAGTTCGGAGCATTCTGATTATATTTGTTTACTCTTACGTTTATAATACTCTCATTCATCCCTAATTTAAAAAAGTTATCATTATTACCTATTCAATAAAAAAAGAATCATAGTAATCGGTATAGAAACACCAAACTTATACATGAAATAAGCCATCGCGCCGTCGCACGTGAATACTGAATCATGCTATAAGGATTATTTTTGTGTAACGGTTGCCGCGCTCGACACGGGTCGCGGCGGCGGTAGGGTATAAAAAGGCGGGAGGTCCGAGAGCGAGCTTGGAAATAGGGATAAAACCGACCACGAAAGTATGTAGCCCACGCGAACGAAGTCGCTGGCACGGCTAGTAGTAAATAAATTGGTTTACACGCGTAGTCTTTACGCAGCTCGAATTGCGCAAATTCCATTTTGAGATAATATTTTTTGTAAAATACTTTTTTGTTGGGAGGCTGCTTAGGCTGCATTTTTAGGGTTCCGTAGTCGACTAGGAACCCTTATAGTTTCGCCATGTCTGTCTATCTGTCTGTCCGTCCGAGGATAATCTCAGAAACCGTTTGCACTAGAAAGATGAAATTTGGTACAAATATGTATATTAATCACGTCAACAAAGTGCAAAAATAAAAAATAAAAAAATGTTTTTTAGGGTACCCCCTCTACACGTAAATTGGGGTGTGATTTTTTTTTTATTTCAATCCCAACATGTGATATATCGTTGGACAGGTATTTAAAAATGAACAGGGGTTTACTAAGATCATTTTTTTAAATTTTTTAATATTTTGGGAAATAATCGCTGCAAAAGAAAATAAAATTGTGTCCCCCCCCCCCCCTCTAACTTTTGAACCATAAGTCAAAAAGTATGAAAAAAATCTGGAATATAGAACTGCATTAAGGCTTTCTAGGAAAATTATTTTGAACCTGATGGGTTTAATCGTTTTTGAAATTTTTGAAAAAATATTTTTTTAACTAAAGTTGTTATTTAAGGATACTTAAGTATTGTGATGCTTTGAAAACTACGGAACCCTACACTGAGCGTGGACCGACACACTTTTGGCCGGTTTTACTTATTTACAATAGCCAAACTGATCATTTATACGTTTCTAGGCAAGTGAGAAACTCAAAAATGCAAATCGTCGACGCGCGTGCAATACCGCGTATGTAGCATTTGCCATAAAGATTAAAGTGGTCTGTTATTTCATATTATTTCAATCTAAATTAGAACTTACCGGAAAATGTCATTACGCGGTATTGAACGCGCGTCGACGAAATATCACAACCGAATCGGAAAATAATGAACAGAGTAAGTGCAAACACAGAGACGGCAAATAATGTCATACATTGTCATAGGGGTATGATTGACCGCTTGGAGTCTAGTAAGAATTAATACACTCAGGACCTTACCCCCACTATGGAGAAAACAGAATAAAGTTTTTAATTTTTAATTTTTGCAATTTTTACAACGACATTTTGTAAGACTCACAAGTACAATCATTTCAAAGTATGTACGTGAAGTTATTTTTCGTACGATGCACCTATTAAGAAAATGTGGTCGCATGTGGCTAAAAGCCAATCATAATCTTCAGTAGGCATCTGAGATGGAATTGACCGATCATGATCGCCATGTATACCTGACGGTAGCAAGTTTGATGTCTTGAGAGCAGAAGACCTCTGAATTTAGCTTACTGAATGCCGCGACTGCAGCACTAATTCTGCTTATTATTTCAGCATCGAGGTTGCACTTGGGTGTTATTGTACTCCCAGGTAGCGGAATTTGTCAACCCGCTTCAACTAATCCTCACCAAGTCTTCATTTCAGTGTCTCGCGACCATTAACGTCCTTCCACAGCCATTCCTCTTTTTGATACTTATTTTTAGACCAAATTTTTGGCAAGACGGTGAAAATCCGACATGATTTGCTGCAGGGTTTTGGGGATTCTGCCACGAAACAAAGGTCATCTACGTACAAGATCTCATTAATCATAGCGTGTGTAACACGTTCGTGCAAGCCCTGAGTGCGGAACCGGATGCGAAAACCTTTCGAAGAAGTCCTTGAGACATCCCTGACATCCAATGCAAAATACAGCGCGGATAGTGTAGGCTAGTACATACCCTTGCTTCATACCACAGGTGACGGGGAAAAAAGTCAGACTATTCGTCGTTGACAGAACTGCTCCGTGCATCATAGCTTCCCTAGCACCATCTAGAGAGCTTTCCGGGGCACGCCATCGAGAGCCTTCTCGAGGTCAACTCTTTTCTTGAAGATGACGCACTGAAAAATTAGCTTTGCACGTGCCCCGATCAGGCCAAAATCCAAATTGGGTTTCAAGCAGGTGCTCTTCGGTGTGTTTTAGGAGTACTCTGGCAAAGATTTTCCCAGGGGCTGATAATAGTAAAATACCCCGGTAAGAGGTGCAATCGATCAATGCGAGAAACTGTAAAAATGCTAGGACTTGGTCTTTTTTCCCACAAAGTACAAAAAGGCTCCATATAGCCGAATGAAACCCGTCACCACCGGATTTAAGTAGTTGCTCTCCCGGTATCAAGTTGATACCAACCACGCGCTATTTTAGTTGTTAACTGACCGCAAGAACAATCTCAGCAAGTGTCAGCGGCTTATCCAGCTTAGCTAGAGTGGGGAGTTCAGATATCAATAGAACATATTCAAAGTCAAGAGACCAGCGTACGTTGAGTAGAGCGTTGAAGTGTCCCATCCATTACTCGAGCACTTTCTCCTTTGTTTTGAGAAGTCCTTCACCATTCGATGGTTTCAAAGGAGCTTTTGAAAAGGGGATCGTGCTAATCAACTTTCGAACCTCACTGTAAAACACCCCAAGCTAGTTTGTGTCAGGAAACCACTGTATGTAGTGAGCTTTGTCTTGCCACCACCGATCCTTTCCCAAGATAGTCGACGAAACTTCAGGTTACTCTCGTCATATTTCCACAACACTTTCAGGGTGAATTGCTCTGCTTTGTCGATTGCGCTAACTATGACTTTATCGTTTTCAACAAACCAATTTTCATGTTTTTGGTTGTTAGCCCTTGAGTGAATTTAGCCGTGTCTAAGATATGAGAAGATATAGCCAACCAGCTCTTTTCGATATCACTGCTCTCAGGGCTTACAGACGGTTAACTGACTGTTAGCGCTTCAGCATATGTCTTCATTGTCTCATGATTCATAAGCCTAATACCGTTTAAACATGCAGACTTGGATGGACCGGATCTGCGAGGACGCCGGAAGCAAAGACGTAGTTTTATAACGTCAAGTCTGTGGTCAGTCTAGCAGTGACCACCACGCATCCCGCGGGTGATTAGGACTTGGGAAACGTCTCTTTGCCGTACTTTCGCATAGTCTATTAGATACTAATATTTGGGCCTTGGGTGCTCCATGTAGTTTTATGCTTCGCGGGGAGGCTGAACAAAGTGTTTGTAATAGCAAGAATTTGTGCACATAAATTGAGCAGTAGCTGACCATTCTAGTTCATGTTACCCACTCCGTTTCTGCCTAAGATTTTAAGCCAGCCTTCATAGTCTTGAGCCATTTTGGCGCCCAACACGAGTACCAGCTCGATTGGACGTACACTCTTGATACTGCGCGCTAATTCTTCGGAGAATTGCTAAGTTCCCGAGAACAATTGCGGTTTTCCGTTCTGGATAGGTGTTGGAGTTGTGATCAAGTAGGGTTAGCACGTTCTACGCGCCTGAAGTCATATTAGGTGATTTTAAAAACCGTATTTTATTGTATCGTCGACTACGAGTGAAACGATGCGGAGGCAGCCGCGGTTACTACCATCCGTGTGGGTTAGGGTGAACATTTCTTTAGGGCATCTTTTCTAGCCCCCTCCCCGGCTGAGCAGGCAAAGCAGTACCCCCCTGAACAGGCCACCTTTGTCACTAAGGTGCTGCCAAATCCTCTTTATCTCCCCGGTGTAGAGTGAAAGCGACCACGATGTACCAACTACACCCCCAGAGCCGTCCAAGTGCAAGCCTCTGACAAAGTCCAGTCTGTATGAAACTGGACCTCTGCCCTATCAGCTTGCCCTATGCATATCAGCGTGGACTGCCTTTACCGCCGAGTTAGACTTTGTACACAAAGCAGGAGGTTCCACCGCAAGACCTGCCAACCGAAGCATACAGGATTCCTAATCGGGTTTAGCTCACGAGCCGACGTAGTAAGCCGGGGTGTGATCGTTGTGTGTACCACAGCTACATGGAGCCACCGATGAGGATGCGTGTACCGTCTGCAGTTCTGCACTTCATGTACACAACCTTTTGAAAGGTCGGTTAGCATACACGCTGCAAACGCTCAATTACACCCCATATATCGATGGCCCCAACGAATAAACGTGCAAGAGCTCTTGCCCAAAATTTTTTTTTCGTTTTTATGGCATAGAATACGCCTACACATTTTTTTTTTGTAAATTTTGGACTTAAAATAAGACTTTTATAGCACAAAATTCGTTTATTGTAGGGAAATTAAATTTCTTCATATAACATGAATAACAAAACATGCGTCTATTGAATCTAATTGTTTCTTTGAGTACACCAAAATAAACGTATTAAATCAATATGCCGCTTGTGTCTAACCTTTCCTTTGGGTAATAACTCCTACACAAAAAAAAGACACGATTATTCGTGTAAAAATGGAAGTTACTTTTATTAGTTATGCTTCATTACAGATCGCGAAAATTTTAATACAGCTATCCTAATGTAGAATTATTATCTTTTACTAATTCGTAGAATCGTGTATCGTTTTACTACACTTGTTTATGCTTCATTTATGACACGAATAAACGTGCAGTGATACATTTCTGTTAACAAGTCACATATTATTCATTAGAATAATAAAATTATATGTTTTTTCTTGAATACTGAGATAATCGATAGTTTTATTTTCTTAAAAAATATATGATCTGAAATATTTTTAACCTTTAATATAATTATACATTGAATATATCTATTCATTACGACATTAAAGTAATGTGATTTCAAACGTTTTTATGGTTTCCTGAAAAGTAGTAGTTTTTCGTTTGAACGTTTATTCGTTGGGACCATCGATATGTTTGTATGTATGTAACGAATAAAATACAAAATTGATAATCTATTGGTACTTACTAATATTACAAAGTAGTAAGATTTAATAAATTATACTTACGCAATGATGTCTCTAAATCAAAATTACTCTGCACAGCATGACATGTATGTATTAGTACTACATGGCATTAGCTCGTACTAGCACCGCACACTCGTGCTGCGCTAGCACGAGCTAATGCCAAATGCGTTCAATAGATGGCGCGCGGTTCACCGCGAAACGGGTAATGTCAATTGCTTCCTATTGGGCCTTAACATCAGGTGGGATGAGGTCAATCCTGAAGTGTAATATATAAAAAAAATACTGCAAAAAATGTGATAAATGAAGAACCGCTGGACCAATTTTGTGCAAACTTCACATAAAGCATTTACTAAATAGCCCAAACAAAGCTTAATTTAGTTTGGATACGTGAGCCCGTTCTTAAGTTATAAAATTACAACTAAAAGTAGCATTAATTTTTGTACATATAATGTTGATTAGAAAATTATTACAACGAGAAATAAAAAGCGTCAATCAACTTAACCAAATATAATTACTTTAAATGACGTAGACAACTATACAATTAAACATTTAAATTATCAGCTATTTTTTTTTACCTTACGTACTTTAGTCATTATCATCATTTTAAATGGTAGATAACGAAAAATGTATATTTAGACTAACAGTTAGATTTCCAAAAAGTAAAAGATACATTTTTCTTGTATCATAAAGACGATAATTTACTAAGATACAAGATTCAGGAGGAGGGCATAGCGATTTATCGCTCGAACTGGAGCAGCCCGACTGGTGAAATACCGCCTTACAGAAAATCGCAGCCAATAACAATAGATACATAGATACACTTTATTGCACAGAAAAATTTACAGAAATTGGTTTTACAGACATAATCAAGTACAATTTAGGCGGTCTTATTGCTAGAAAGCAATCTCTTCCAGACAACCTTTAGGTAGAGGAAATAGTAGATATTGAGAAACGGGTGCGGCCGTGCAAAATATTCAATCACTTCTGTGTTGTTGTGTTCCTGCGTGTGAGTAAGGTTTCCAGAGCTCCTGGGGTGTGCTATATTAGTTGCAAAGGTCAAGCCTTTATGGTAATGGCGACAAGTCCAGGAACAGTTTATTATTATTATTATTCATCTTTTTAAAAAACAATCAATATCAAAATCGGTTCATTTGTTCGGGAGCTGCGATGCCATAGACAGATACAGACACGTCAAACACCCCGTCGTTTTTGCATCGGTGGTTAAAAAATACGTTTTCATTATGAAAACAGAAGTGATGCTTACTGTACGTCATGACGCGGGGGATAATAGTTTGTCCGTATTTTGCGTGGATTTGTGGATCTCCTAAATCTTTGGTCGAAGTATTCGTAATACTACACGTTTACTATTCGTTTCAGTTCCCGCTATCCTAGCGTTATTATGCCAAAGACACTCCATGTTAGTGGTGATGAATTTCTTCACCCGTTTCCAGAAGATATGCTGTTCTGACTTGTTCTTCAGCCAGAGTATGTACGTCTTCATCAGTATCAGGTAGTGGTCTACTATGCCAAAGACACACCCTCAGTCTTCGACTTTTAAGTGTCGATGATCTTCTTAACCCGTTTCCTGAATTGATGCTGCTCTGACTTGTTCTTCAGCCAGACTATGTACGTCTATGTACGTCTTCATCAGTATCAGGTAGTGATCTACTACGCCAAAGAAACCCTTTCAGTCTTCGACTTTTGAGTGATGATGCATTTCTTCACCCGTTTCCAGAACATATCCTGCTCTGACTTGTTCTTGGGCCAGACTATGTATGTAGGTCTTCATCAGAATCAGGTAGTGGTCTACTACGCCAAAGACACTCCCTCGATCTTCGACTTTTGAGTTGCGATGCTCTTCTTCATCCGTTTCCAGAATATATGCTGGTCTGATTTGTTCTTCGGCCAGACTATGTAGGTCTTCATTAGCATCAGGTAGTGATCTACTACGCCAAAGAAACCCCTTCAGTCTTCGACTTTTGAGTGATGATGCATTTCTTCACCCGTTTCCAGAACATATCCTGCTCTGACTTGTTTTTGGGCCAGACTATGTATGTAGGTCTTCATCAGCATCAGATAGTAATCTACTATGCCAAAGACACTCCCTCAGTCTTCGACTTTTGAGTGATGATGCATTTCTTCATCCTTTTCCAAGTGATATCCTGTTCTGACTTGGTCTTCGGCCAGAGGATATAGGTCTTCATCAACATCAGGTAGTGGTCTTCTACGCCAAAGACACTCCCTCAGTTTTCGACTTTTGAGTGATGATGCATTTCTTCACCCGTTTCCAGAAGAGAGACTTGTTCTTCGGCCAAACTATGTAGGTCTTCATTAGCATCAGGTAGACCACTACTTGATGCTGAAGTAGACCACTACTACGCCAAAGACACTCCCTCAATCTTTGACTTCTGAGTTGTGATGCTCTTCTTCACCCGTTTCCAGAATAGATGCTGCTCTGACTTGTTCTTTGGCCAGACTATATAAGTCTTGGTCAGCATGAGATAGTGGAGGGTGTTGGGGCGCAGTCTCCGCGGTATGTCTTCCAGGAGAATGAGGATCAGGTCCTCGCGTCGAGTTTCAAGAAGCCTGTGCAAAGGAAAGATGGTTTTTTATAGTATTTTCTGAAGTATTTTGACGACTTCCATAGTCGATAGGCGGTATCTCTGAGGACCCGGGATCGAACTCCGGTCTGTTCAATATGGGAAACGAACTTTTCTATATTTTCTCGTGTCTGGGTGTTAGTACCGTCGTTGTTTCTGATTTCTGTAACACAAGTACTTTAGCTACTTACCACAGAATCAGAGCAGTGTATGTAGGTAATGTTCAATATTTATATATTTATTCAAATACATTTTTTATTTTATTCGTCATACCTCCTATATAATACTGTGTTGTTGTGTTCCTGCGTGTGAGTAAGTTTTCCAGAGTTATTGGGGGAGCTACATTATGAGCAGGGGTCAAGTCTTCAAGGTAACGGCGACAAGTCCAGTAACAGATTTATTATGCTGTACTTGTCGGTCTTAAGCTAGGACCTCATTATCACTTAACATCAGGTGGGATGAGGTCAATCTTGAAGAGTGATATCAGGAAGAATAGAGGAAGGTCTATAGTACCTGTGCTGAGCCAGATGCAGCTCGAACTGGCACCACTGGCTGAGCAGGAACTGCTGCGAGATGACGAGCATTATGGACTTAGAGCGGTCCATGCAGGAGACTATGTTCTCCAGGACTGACAGCCCAACCTGGGAGAAGATATAGTACTATGAAATAGTGCACAATTAATAACAAGTTTAATTCTTTAAAATACATAATTTGTGAAAATGTTATCTATGGTATTTCTTGCAGCCAGTAGACATTTACATACGTACCTGAAAATCTCTCTCGTGGAGACACAGGCTGACGCTGCAGTCAGTCTCCAAGTGGCTGAGCAGCTGGTCCAGAACCCAGGACCTGTCTTCGTTACAGTATGACACGAACACGTCATAGTTAAAGGTTGAATCCTCTGTAAACATAAATGAGAGATATTTCAAGAAAGGTAGGGCATAACGATTTATCGCTAGAACTGAAGCAGCCCGACTAGTAAAATATCTCCCAGAAGACCGCAGGCAAATAACTATCACTTCGGTGTTGTTGTGTTCATGCGTGTGAGTTTGGTTTCCAGAGCTCCTGGGGGGTGCTACGTTACTAGCAGGGGTCAAGCCTTCTAGGTAAGGGTGACAAGTCCAGGAACAGATTTATTAGTGCTTGAAGCTTAAGTCATGCTAGTGAACAGGCACCACCGCCCAGACTGGTCTGTTCCAGCTAACCTCTCGAAAATAAATACATAAGGTTTCTTCACTCATTAAAAAAAAGCTAAATGACTTGGTCCAAAGTGGCCTACACGTAGCAATAAGTTAGATACTGCTACTGTATTCTTATTATTAGGGGTACTTGGGGCTATGCAGTTCAGTGAACTGTGGTCACTGCGACCTGTTAGATCTATTGTGACTCGCCACCAGTTAGAGTAACTCCTTTAGCCGGGTCGATTCTAGGAAGTCTAGTATTTTCCTAGCTTTCAGGGTTTCTTAATTCATCCGGTTGGACTATATGTCGTCCCAGGTGGATGCTTCGTTTGTGGATCAGAGATTCACAGTCGCACAGGAGGTGAAGAGGTGTTTCCTTTTCCTCCTTGCAGAATCTGCATTCATCAGAGTCACTCAGCTTCATATGAAACTAGTGTCTTTTTTACTGCTACTGTAACTGATCTGCTGAGTTTCTTACCGGTGTTTTCTTAGTAGATATAGGTTGCGAACCGGCAGTAGAGTCTCTTAGAGTTGTGATTGAATGAAAATGACGATTCAAAAGTGTTTTGTCGTCTCATGCAAGAAATTTGACGTATTGCATAGGTTTAGTCAATGAATAGCCGCTCTTAATCATTAAAATCGCTAGTTGGCAAAATTATTATTAAGCACAATCCTCATTAGGACCTACAGTTTGTTTTATTTGTTTGCCCTAAATATACATATAAATGTTTTAAAAAAAATCTTATTACATTGAATCAATTAATTATTTTTTTTTATTTACACATCACATTGTGTCTTAGTGCAAAACTAGTTATAAATTCGGCTATATTTGTAATATGAACGACAGAGTTTCTTGTCCGAACCGGAGGTAGCGTCATTTGCATTATACAGACGTTTCATAAATATTACAGGTGTAATTTACAGGAATAAAAGAATATTGAATTTGAATTCGAATTTGATAAGTGTTCTTAATACTTATATTAGAGTTCTACGACAATACATCGTATTAAAAGATTAATTTTTATCACTTTACAAATAAAAATGGCCACGCAAAGCAATAAATGAATAGGCAGATGTGATAAATAAAATTGGTGTTTGTTTTTAGAATTATTATTTGTATGACTATTTATGCCTGGTTCCAATTTTTTACGATTGGTCCTAATGTCTCAAAATGACTATGCGTTTCATATCCAACCGACTACGAGTCGTATACCGTTCCATAATTTACTTTCCATACCAGCTGTCATCAGTCGCGGGTCGGTCGTTTTTAGCTTACGCCTCGTATAATTTATTACTTATCCGTAACTAGAACGGATCGGTTTTCAAATATTGGAACCGAGAATTAGTCGAACGTTGAAAATATAATTTAAGACTTTCACGTTCCATTTTAAACATTTAGATTAAGTTAACGGGTCAAAACGTTAGACAACTTAAACGAATCATTTTAATTTCCGGTCCATTATTTTAAAACGTTTATAAAGTCTATTTGTGATATCTTATGACGTTCCTTTAAATAATTCCGCCATCTTAGTCTTGGCCGCCATTTTGAGCAACGAGTATCTTCAGTCCGCCATATTTTTTTCGGTATAGGTAGATGCTTTTACAAAAATGTGCTGCGTATGACGATAAGTATTTGAGTTAACAGAATACTTCTTTGAGGATTAAATTTTAAATATAAAGTACGTCCCAACACAATACGGACGTTGACTGGCTAATCAAAAAATAATAAAAAATTGTCATCTTTCCTATTACATAAAAAGCAATTATTGTATGACCATATATATTTATACTAGCTGTGCCCGTGACTATGTTCGCGTGGACTACATCCTTCCATGGTCGGTTTTACCCCTATCTCCCCTAATATTCGAAACAAAAAGTAGTCTATATTTTAATAGAGCCATATTTGTGCCAACTTTCATATCTCTAATTAAAAAAATAAACATTTTCCCATATAAACTTTCAGAGGTGGCACTTTCTAACAAAAAGTAGCCTATGTCCGTTCTTGAGGTTCAACGTATACCTATGCCAAATTTTATCAAAATCGGTGAGAGGTTTAAGCGGGAAAGCGTAACAGACAGACAGAGTTACTTTCGCATTTATAATATTAGTAGGGAAGTAGGGATATTAGTAGGGATTAGTAGGGATAATGTTGATAATATTATTATTATTGTAATCCTACGTACATTTTACTGTTACATAAACAAACTCTCTACATGACTAAAGGGTTGACTAATACATAATGCTCCTAGTCTTGAATTAACATGTAGTACATTTTTTGCAATAAAATTTTGAAAAAGAAAACCAGGTAGTAAAGTTAAGAAAACTTACCAGTGATAATTTTGTGTTTGTTCACCATACTCAGCATGGCAGAATTCCTCATGGTCACGTAACAGTATCTCAGGTTTCTTCTGAACATGAATACTACGTACAATGAAGGTAGCAAAATACCAGGTAAAAGCAGTAACAGCAGTAGATTCTTCTTTCCACTTTGCAGATTTTTATCCAAATCTCTATTGAGATTATCCATACAGCTATCAACGCTTCGAAATGGCACAGGCTTCCCGCCTTTCTCTACTCTCAGGCACGAATATTGGTGCTCATCGTAGTCTAGCAGTCGAAATTTGCTATTAATCGGCAGGTCGCTCTTAAAACAATGGTCTTCCATACACAAAACAGGCATTATTTTCCTGGATTCAATCATGAAGTTCGCAATATCGAATCCCATGTGGAATGTGAACCGTCTCTCCCTTTTATTGCGCGATCTCAATCTGGTTACAGTTTCATTTGCTAGCATCATCTCGTTCCTTCCAGCTATCTCTATGAAATCCCTGACGAAACAGTTGCAAACAATTGAGTTTCCCGTCAGAGCCACGTACGATAGACCGCCAAAATCATTTATCATATCCTCTGAGACGATGTTTATCATATTGCTTCGCAAGTCCAATAGCTTCAACGATTTCATGTGCCTGAACACAGAAGTGAACCAGGCATTAAAACGGTTTGTGTGGAAATCTATGACCTGCAAACTCTTTAGAGAACGTGCCGTCCTTTGGTCTACACTGCTGATCTCATTATTAGCAACATCTAGAATCTCCAGCCGACTAAAATTGGCAAAAACATCGAAACTAACCAGACCAATCTCGTTTGCGTAGAGAACCTCCAACTTATCCTCGAGGCCGAATAAAACGCCGGGCCTTGAGAGGACGCCACGATTTCCGGATACGTCGAGGAGTCTGACGGAAGTTTTGTTGAAGAAATTCGCTTCTAGATTGAAAATGCTCGTGTGACATAAGGAGACGCGTTCAAGGCTTTTCCCGAAACCCTGGAAAGCGTCGTGGAGCTGTGTGTTGCTGAGTTTCGTGTTGGAGAAATCGAGAGATATCAACTGTGCCAGCGGTTGGAAAACATCATCGCTTTCTATATTCATAGATCGTGCTACGCCATTGACACTGTCAGCGGCGAAATTGTTACTCAAATCCAAATGTAGTAAATTGTAGAGGCCGGCGAAGGCGTTGATAGATATGGTATGGATGGAATTGCCTCCGAGGTACAAGGCTTCTAGGCGGGGCATGTCTTTGAAGACTCGAGAGTCTAGGATACCGATACCACAGGAGCGGAGGTCCAATTCCTTGAGTTTGGTGAACCGGACGCGCTGGAAACCAGCGGACCACATTGCCATGGCTGTAACAAAACACGTCTTCACTTATTTTCACATCATTACTAACTTAATAATTAACTTAAATAAGTTACTAGAAAATCGATATATATCGACCACGCTTTTAAGACTGTTTGATTTTTCAATAAGAGGGCGACAGAGGGCGCTATACTGTTAACATTGGCTGTGCATATAATAACTTTAATATAATAGTAAACAGTGCTAATAAAGAGTAAAGTTAAGAAAAACTCAATGTACATACATCAAATTTTCAGTGTTAGTGTTTGTGAATAATCTTGCTAACGGACCAGTGAAAAAATTTAAAGTGAAATATTGAAACAATACCGATATCAAAACCTTAACGAACTAATCACAACATACATTAAACTACCCACATAACACTTATATGCCAAGAGTGATAACACAACCCTATAATAACCAGTCAACAATGCAAATATTTTAAAATTGACCAACGACAAAGTTATTGCAAACATAACGCATCATAACGATATAAGTACATACCGATCTACCATCTAAAACTTTGTTTCTAACTTGACACAATTGTCTACCACAAGATGGCGCTAAAATACGCACGCACCTCTAAGTTGATACATCTACCCAACACAAGATGGCGCACAAATGCAAAAATTGTAATAAATGTATAACAGAGCGGTATTATTTAAAGTGTGAAAGTTGCAATTATGAATATCACCTTGATTGCACAAATGTTTCTGAAAAACGATTTTATTTGATGACTGCTGAAATTAAATTGCATTGGAAATGCCGGGAGCTTTTCCACGCAGAGACAAATTTAGAGACCCCGACGAATTATGTCTCTCAGCGGAAAAAGTATAAAATTAACATATCCACTGATAACTCTTTTGAATCACTATCGAACACCTTATTTGACAGTGAAGAAAACGAATACGCCTCTCCTGTAACGGAATCACTACTAAACAGAAGCTGCCCCAACTTATATGATGAAAATGGAAATGAAAACTCACAAGAAATGAAAAGTAAAATTGAAGCACTAGAAAATGTATTAAAATTGTCAGAAAATGAAGTCGAAAATCTTCTCTCGGAAAACTTCACACTCCAGAAACAAATCGCCGAATTTATATAAAATGAAAATAAAAACACTAACTCAGCTATGTAGTTCAGATGCGAAAGTAAAATCGAGCGATAGAAAGAGAAATAATCTGCGCAAAATTAAATTAGACTTTCCTAATGATGACAGCCTCAAAGAATTAAAACAAGATGTTTCAGCCGATCCCTCTTTCTCACCAATTGAAGAAAACACCTCTTCATCAAGCGAAAAAAATCCATCACATTATAAAGGAAGACAATTACCAGCAAGCCGCTCAGCCAGAATTCATATATTTGGAGATGACCAAGGTCGTGGTCTCTGTCGTCAACTCTCAAGGCTGGTCAGTGAAAATTATAAAATACTAGCTTTTTCCCGCGACTTCGTCCGCGTGGCGTTTTATTGTGTCATTTCAGTATTTATCTCGGTGTGTGTTGAATGTAAATAATAATGAATGTTGCATTCAAAAATTTTAAAAAGTTTTTTTTTTTTTTGAGAAAATACATTAAAAAACAACATAACAATTATTCTGAATCTGGCGCTAGTGCAGTATTTTTTCATGAAAAAGATGTTTCCCATTCCCATGAAGCTGTACATTTGCTAAGATACCCATATACTAAAAAATTTCAAGCCTCTAACTCGCGGTACAAAAGTTTTTCCCGCTATTCCCGTTCCCATGGGAATTTTGGAAAATCCAATCATGACTTAACTTTGCATTCACTAAGGTATATGCATGTCAAATTTCAATCATCTAACTTACGCGGTTTAGATTTTTTCATACAAAAGTTTTTTCCCGCTAACTCCCGTTCCCGTGGGAATTTCTCAAAATACAGCCATAACTAAACTTTATATTTACTAAGGTACCTGCATGCCAAATTTCAAGCGTCTAACTTAAGCGGTTTAGATTTTTCATACAAAAGGATTTTCCCGCTAATTCCCGTTCCCGTGGGAATTTCGGGAATTCCTTTCTTAGTGCACCCCTACGGTACCTAAGCTACGTCCCTTCCAAATTTCAAGTGCCTACGTTTAGCCGTTTGGGCTGTGCGTTGATATGTCAGTCAGTCAGTCAGTCAGTCAGTTTCTCCTTTTATATATATAGATTCAGCACCATAAGACCGGGAGCTTCAACAGATAAAATACTAGAAAACGTAAAATCTGAATGTTCTGAATATACTAAGGCTGATTACATTCTAATCCTAACAGGGATAAATGACGTAGATATTAATAAAACGCAATCTCACCTATATTACTACCTGAGTGGTCTACCAAATACTATGTGAACCCAAGAATTATTTTAGACGCATCGGCGCAGGTAGGCTGAGCGAGTGTTTTAAATCGTTGAGCAATCAAATTCTTCGTCAAAGGCTCTATTCCACAAGGTAGTGTTTTAGGAAGTTTATTATTCCTTATTTATATAAACAATCTCCCCAACGTAATAGACTACAAATGTGTTCTTTTTGCAGACGACGTTTCCGTGCTAATACCATGCTCCAACACAATAGAATTAGACAGTAAGTTAAACAATACACTCAAAAAAATTTTGGACTGGCTTGAAGTTCATAATTTATTAATCAATTTAAATAAATCTAAAATTAGCCAATTTAAACCCTTTCAAAAGTCTGCACTTCAAATTTCATATAACTTTAATAACACAAAACTCGATACTGTTACTTCGACTACTCTTTTGGGAATTGATTTTGATACTCACATTAATTGGAAACCACACATACAAAAGTTATCAATAAAATATCCTCTTTCATATACGCCCTCCATCACCATAAAAGAGAGACAGACTTCCAAACAGCCCTTGCAGCATACTACGCTTACGCTCACTCTAGATTATCCTACGGAGTCATTCTGTGGGGAAATTCTAGCGAAATAGATAAAGTTTTTATCCTTCATAAGAAGTGCGTAAGAATATTACAAAATTTAGATCCAATGGATTCTTGTAGACCTTTTTTTACCAAATATAGAATTTTAACTCTTACTTCCATTTACATATTTGAATCTAGCAAATTTGTTAGAAAAAATGCAAATCTTTATTCCCCAGAGAAAATAACAAAAATAAATAACAGGAATTTAAATAAACTTAAGTTACCCTGCTCTAGATTAAAATTAGTTTCTTCAAGTCCCCACATCATGCTCATAAAAATATATAACCACCTGCCAAATACAATTAAAAACATAGAAACCCCTAAAATGTTTAATAAACATCTAAAATTGTTCGTAATTAAAAAAAGCTACAATTTACAAGAATTTTTTGATGACAAATTTATTAATTGAAACCCAACAGGTTTGGTAGGCTGACCTGACCGTTGGTGATCGTATAGGCCGTCTCTAGGTATTTAAGTGTCTAATTCTATATGTTCCTTTTGTTTAGCCTGTCATACTTTGATTTTGTTTTCTTTAAGTTTTATTAATTTAAGAAATTGCCATGCCCTAGCAGGGCGTCACATGTAGACCTGTATTATGTAAGACCTTATTAATGTAATGTGATATTGTGCAATAAATAATTTGAATTTGAATTTGAATAGTTTTTTCTACCATTTGTATAGCTTTGTTCAAAGTGCAATTCTAACAACCTACATATACAAACTTCACTAAGGATATATATTTTTTTTAAAAGAGAAAACATATTTACGCACATTAAAGGTATTGTGGTCAGAGATTGGGGATTTGAATTTGAAGAGTTACACTTGGTGAGATTTTTCCAATTCGAGAAGTCCTGATATTTGCGGACTACCCTCTAATGAGCACTGGATCTAGAACACCCTCATAGAGAATATCTTTCTTTACTGAAGACGGTTAAAAATTTGACTCACGTGTTCCTCTCCTGAAACCTGTGGTGATCTCCCTCGCATTCCTGGCCGTCAGCACCACATCATACTGCTGGCCAGGCACGCTGATTTCCAAGAAAGTGTTGCCGTAGAACGAGAGGAACTCTAGGGTCTGAGAGAGGTTGCGACCTTCGTAGTCCTCGATGTAATTAAAGATCTGATGGATGAGAGGTTTTATGGGTTAGATACCGAGTTTCTGAGGAGTTCTACTGGTAGGTAAAGGCCTTACTCTTGGTATTTCATAACATTTCACATACTTGGACCTGAGTTCTGATTCATAATTGGTTATTTTAATTTCAAAAGTAGAAATGTACTTGTCGCTCTTAAGCTAGGACCTCATTACTACTTAACATCAGGTAGGATGAGGTCAATCTTGAAGTGCGTTACAAAGTTACAACTATAAAGAAACTAAAAAGTGTAAACAAAAAAGTAACAATGTTTGACAGGCAAACATTTTGGTAAGGCATGAGCTGGTCTCGATGATGAATAGCTTCAGACTGTTTTTAATCTCTTCATCACTAAATATAGTTTCTCCTATAATTGAATTTCCAGCATGCATAAGCAGTTTCTGATTAATTAATATACAAGGAGTAATTAGTATACTTACAGCAGGAACCCTGGTGAGGCCACAGCGAGCCATGCTCAGGTACTTGATGAAGGTCTTGGGGCTACGGAAGAGTGACAGGTTCCCCATCAGAGTGGCTGTGGGGTTCGACTGAGCTGATAGGTCGAGGGAGAAGTTCATGTCTGGAAAAATAGAAGATTGAGAAAATTATGCATTATCAACGGAATTAACGGACGTTTCGCAATATGCTACAACTAAATATTAGATCATCGTTACTCTGAAGGTTCGCAAATGCAAAGAGGTACTGACAAAGAACGAACGAACTGACGAGTACAAAAATTAAGCAAGCTGAAGTGGATGCTGGTTACATCTGTCCTAGAGCCGATAACCGCTAGGGTAAACGTATCCTGGAGAAACCGTATCTTCAAAAGTATAGCTGAAGTGACAGAGGCCATTTCGACTTATCGGTCGAACCAGCCATCATAGTCATCAGCAGCATCATGTCGCCAGCAGGAAGCTGACATGTGTTTGTCATGTGTGTGGTGCTGCACATACTCAAGGATTGCCCTGCTTGAGCCCAGCTGTGTATTGCTCTGAAAAGGCCAGTATACTGCTGGACTATGACCTATTGCCTTTCAGTGACCACTTGACTAACTTGGTATTACTCACCGACGCTCTCCGTCAGTTTTCCGTGTTCGTCGACCCATGACTGAACGTCTGTCATGACACCTGTCAAGCAGATACCCCGGGGCCTCTGGGACCCCACCAAGAGTAAGAGGTTGCTGTAAGAGAAAAAAAAAAGATTGACCTTCCATTAATTGCCGTTAAAAAGCTCTCAAAGTTATTGACACATCATTTTGAACATGTCTTATTTTATGAAAATAAAAATATATTATGTATTCTGTTAGAACTAAAAAATAAATGAAAATAGTGTTTTATAGCACACCCACACACATACACACACACACATAAAAACAATCCCTGACGCCCGTTTTTCTTTATATAATTTTATTATTTTGAAGATTTATATATATATTTTTTTCAAATATTCTTTAAATAAACATTATTTCAATTTATTTACTGTTGTACCTGTTAATGTTAAATGTTCCTCACAGGATAGGCTTATCCTAGTGTGAGGACTAGCAAAAATGTAACATGTATTATAATTATCGAAATAAATAAATAAATAATATAAATAAATAAATAAATAAATAAATAAATGCGCCAGACAATCACACCAATCACCTGGTCTCAAACTAAGGTTCTCCCTTGTACTATGAGCACCAGACGACGGATACTAACTGGGGGCGTCATCCCAGTACACCCAAAAATAATAAATAAATAGTAATTGTAGTTGTACATCTCATGCGACAGTTAAATGTATCGCCGTTATTATTGATTAGGTGGAAAATGGATTAGGTGAAACTTGTCCCATATTTTTGGATGGACAAGGTTCATAATAGTGGGTTTAAAAATGTTCCTATTACGCAAAGTTTTGTTTTTCTGTCTTCTCCTTATTTTTCATTAAAGGTGTTGCATATTAGATATTTATTTATTCTATAGTGTTTCATGCCGCACGAGCGTACTTCAAATATTTGATGATTTTTTAATGATAGTCATGAATTTGTCAATTGCTGAACCAATTTATTTATCTTCTGAATTTATAGTTATGTATTTGTTTTTATATATAAATTATCAATATTATGTAAATCTAAGTATACCTTCATATTTTATATATTATATTCTAATTAATTTATATAGTATGTGTATTATTATCGTATATTTAAAAGATACCGTAATGATATTTTTAATGCTTAATTTATTGTTGTTTAAAATGATTTCTTTTTTTTTCTCCCCTGTTACCGCACCCATATACAAACTATTTGCATGACCCAAGGGTTGACTGGTAGAGAATGCCCCTAGCATTAAGTCCACCTGTTGTACCTATCTGTGCAATAAAGTTTTTAAATAAATAAATATTTTAAAGAAACAGAAAAAAAAACAGTGTGTGGTTTTGTATCCCACACCGCAAGGCGTGAACTTTTTCTGTTTCATCATGATATTGCTACTTGACCTAAATACTACTTAAAAGTGCTTTAAATTATATTGATAAATAAATATATTTTTTATCCCTACTAATATTATAAATGCGAAAGTAACTTCTGTCTGTCTGTCTGTGTGTCTGTTACGCTTTCCTGCTTAAACCTCTCAACTGATTTTGATGAAATTTGATATAGGTATACGTTGAATCTCAAGAACGGACATAGGCTACTTTTTATTAGAAACTAAGGGGGGGAGGGGGGTAATACCACCTTTGAAAGTTTATATGGAAAAATGTTTATTTTTGTTTCGAATATTAGGGGAAAAAGGGGTAAAACCGACCATGAAAGGATGTAGTCGACGCGAACGAAGTCGCGGGCACAGCTAGTAAATATTATAAATATAAAAAATATTCTTGTAAACTTTTACAAAAGCATTTATGAATCGTCAAGTCAAGTAAACTACCGCCGTGTTCGGAATGTTGATTCTATCGAGAAGAACCGGCAAGAAACTCGATAGTTTGGTACTCTTTTCAAAACTTACAAATATGGTAACATGCAAAAAGAACATAAACAAAAGAAAGAAAGGCAGGGCAAAGCGATTTATCGCTCGAACTGGAACAGCCCGACTGGTGTAATACCTCCACCTTACAGAAGACCGCAGCCAAATAACAATCAATCCGGTGTTGTTGTGTTCGTGCGTGTGAGTAAGGTTTCCAGAGCTCTTGGGGGGTGCTACATTAGTAGCAGGGGTCAAGCCTTCAAGGTAAGGGCGACAAGTCTAGTAACAGTTTTACTATGCTATACTTTTCGCCCTTAAGCTAGGAACTCATTACCACTTAACATCAGGTGGGATGAGGTCAATCTTGGAGTGCACTATATAAAAATAATAAAAATAAAATTAAAAAATAAACAATATAGCTTATATGCCTAGTGTACAATTTTAATGCTATCAAGTACAAACATCTTTGTCGTTAATATAGTCCTTTATTTTTGAATAACCTTTTGTAATTAAACATTTTTTTATCAGAGACTTAAATCTATGCATAGGTAATGCAGTGATATTTTCTGGCAGCTTATTGAAAATCTTTAGACATCCACAAGGCGATGAGGTCCAACCTGGGCGTTTTAGTGGGTAATCCTGCCTTTTTAGGGCAGCGAGTCTCAATACTCAATACTCAATACTTTATTGCACAATAATGTCTCATTTACAAAGTAAAAGATACATCACACCCTGTTAGGGCACAGCAACTGGACGAGAAGAGAGGACGCTCGTTTTTCTTTTGTTTTATGGTTTAAAATAATATTTTGAATAATAATAATAATATTGTTTATTATGAGGTGCTGTTAAAAAGTCTCATTAATATATAGCATCTAAATAATATATTAATAAATATATGCATATTATAATATTGCTATAAAGTACTTATGATTTACAATTAATAGAAAATCTGTCTCTTTTTTTTTTTGTTTATATTTTTTTTCCTGCACATAGTTACACACGCCGTCATCTCTCTCAGGTGACGGTACTGTGCGTCAAAGCATGTCCTCCCGTTACAAAAAAAATGGCGTTAAACTTTTGGGGCGTCGATATATGCCCGGTTAGAATATTAAAAAAACGGTCCGTTATAGTTATGTTTAGTAATAAATTATACAAGGCGTAAGCTAAAAGCTACCAACTGATACTGATGACAGCTGATATGGAGAGTAAATCATAATTTACTTACCTATATAACGCTATTAACGTGTCGTAGTTGGTTGGAGAAAAACGGCTTTTTTTGACAAAATACAAATCGTAAATTATCGGAACTGGGCAGTAATAACTGAAACATCAAGTCATTCTTCTTTACATAATGTTATATTTGGAACAAATAATCTCAACATCTTCAATAATGATAATGATGACTCTCACAGATAGCCGACAGATATCTACAAATCGTCGCTCCGCATTCAAAATCGCGTAAAAACATTTATTTAATACCGCGTATCGGCTTTTGTACGATTTTGCAGGACATTTTTTGTATATTGCACTTAATGATTGCACCTCATCCCACCTGATGTTAAGTGGTAATGAGGTGCTAGCTTAAGGGTGACAAGTACAGCATAATAAATCTGTTAATAAAATAATAATAAGGTTTATTTAGCACACAAATAAAAACATACGGTACAAATCAATTACAGTTACAATTATTAAGTTTTTATTATAATTATTAAGGCATCGCACCAGTGTCCACTGCGAGGTGGGGATGGTTCCGTTGGACCGGCCATCCCCAGTCTCCCCCCGAACACTATAGGGGGAACAGACGGAGCCGCGTAAGCGGCTTTTTCGCCGGCGGTGTTGTGGAAGTTAAGGCTGAGCCGATCTCCCATAACACCGCAACTAAGGCGATGAAGGTCCAACCGGGGCGTTTTAGTGGGTAGTCCTGCCCTTTTCAGGGCAGGGAGTCCCACACACGCCGTCACTCTCCCTAGGGGTGACGGCATGGCCGGATCTACCTATGGGCTGATTGGGCTGCAGCCCAGGGCCCCGAAGTTACAAGGGGCCCCCAGATCCCGCTAAAAAGTAGGCCATCATTTGAAAAAAAAAATAGTTGTCTGTAGAATGTAGTTGAGGGGGAAATACGTGTAAAAGGTTGTTTTCATGCTGTTTTTCATTAATTTTTAAAGTTAATAATAATATTATGCATATTATGATTATGAATATGCATAGGCCCCAAAGTAGTTTCAGCCCAGGGCCCCACATATTCACGATCCGGCCATGAGTGACGGTACGGTGCATCAACGCATTTCCCCCCGTCAAAAAAAGTCGAAAGATGTCGTGGAATCACTGACATTGATAATACAGTTTTTACTTGTCTCAGTGACAGGGATTCAACCGTTCTAATGCAAATTTATAACTAACCCGACTCACACCATTTAAGCTTTCCTTGTAAATCGATTTTATTACCCCTATAGTACTAAACGCCGTACTAGCGAACTTTAAATATTAGAAACAGAAATTTTTTATCTCCCCTTACAATGGGGGAATCGAACCCACGACCTTCAAGTATCGCGCGTGCCGCTCTTACCAACTGAGCTAACCGCAAGTTATCGTAGGCGATTAAATTTCGCAAGGGGAGATAAAATTTTTCTGTTTATAATATTTCCTTGTAAACATTTTTTTTGGGTGCTGAACAAATGATTATTATTCATACAGTTAATAAGTTAATACACATTAATCAGAGTCATTTGAGTATTAGTATTATGCTATCCCGCTCTTTCCACATTTTCCAGTGATCCTTCGATCCTATTGGCCGCAGCGTGATGTTATATAGCCTAAAGCCTTCCTCGATAAATGGACAATACAACACAAACATATTTTTTAATTCAAATCTGTAGTTTCTGAGATTTGCGAATTCAAACAAACAATCTCTTAAGATTTATAACATTAGTATAGAATATTTATTAACCTCAAATATTAGAAACAGAAAATTTTTATCTCACCTTGCGGTGCGGGAATTGAACCCACGACCTTCACTTGCACTGCTTCTTGCTAAGAGCAGCACGCGCGATACGTGAAGGTTTCTAATATTTAAAGTTCGCTAGTACGGCGTATAGTACTATAAAAATAATAAAATCGATTTATTACCCTCAGTTGCGTAGTGGCTAAGGTAGGCCCTCAAAGTGCTAAAGGTCCCGTGCTCGATTCTCGTTAAGTCAATTTGGAAAAATAACTTTTTAAATAAGTTCGAGACTAGGTGTGCAGGGCAGATAACACCCATTTATTTTGCGTCATCTTCATCATCCCTTAATATTATCAAGATATCTTTTTCCTTTTTAAGTCTACTTGAAAAACTTACTTTACGACTGAAAAAGGAGATAGAAACCTCTTAATTGATTTATATATATTTTTTACATACTCTTCATATATTTTTTAATATCTAGTGTTTAGTTTATCAACACTATTATTTTGTTATTCTTATCACTCGTACTGTTACCCATAAAGTAACTATGTATCTGCCTGATCCATGCAAGGGTTGATTGTTAGAGAATGCATCTAGCGTAAAGTTTACCTTTCGTACGTTTTTGTGTTATAAAGTTTTAAAATAAATAAGTAAATAATTAGAGTGATTATTTCCATTTTTGTATTTTTACAGATAACATAGGTACTTACAAAATCCATAATACCGTCAGCATTGTATTCCGTCCAACGAAATCCATAGCATCACAAATTCAACTGTCATTTTAGTAAAAAAAAACACTTATCACTGCACTGTGGAAATAAATAGTCCGAACACAGATTAAAACATAACGAAACACATTTTATTTTTCACAAAAAAGTTACCGCATTTTTCACAGACTTTCGCAATAATATTAAAACGCAGATTGGAATAAAAACAAAACTGTGACAAATGTGTTTGCCCTAACAGTTCCTGAATTGATTGGTTCAAGTCTGTAAAGATATCTTTTGATAAGTTTTATCTTATCTATGGCTCGTGGTATAGGTATTTAGGTACGTCATCGATACATACATTATTTTAATACATGTTTTAGATAGATACGCTTAAAATGCTTAATTGAGTTCACGCCATAATCTTATCGGACACAAAGAAAGCTGTTACCGGAAAATATTATGTTATTGCGACGTAGTTTGTTTTTTTATAGTGCACTTCTAAATTTACCTTATCCCGCCCAATGTTAATGTAATGAGGTCTTTGATAGATAGATAGATTGATATACTTGCACAAAAGCTTTGCAGAAAAAGGTTTTACAGATTAATTATAGTACAATTTAGGCGGTCGTGTCCCTCCTAGATAAGGGCGACTAGTAGGTACAGCATAATAAAGCTGTTACTGGACTTGTCGCCCTTTACTTTGAAGGCTTGACCCCTGCTACTAATGTAGCACCCCAAGGAGCTCTGGAAACCTTACTCGCACGCAGGAACACACAACACCGAAGTGATTGTTATTTGGCTGCGGTCTTCTGTAAGGTGGAGGTATTTCACCAGTAGGGCTGCTCAAGCTTAAGCGATAAATCGCCATGCCCTACCTCTCTTCTTACCTACCTACCTATATAAATTTGAATACAGGCTTGAATTGAAGAATCTAAGTCTGAAGATATGTTGCCATAAAATCTTCTTTTTCTTTTTATGTTATATGGCAAACCCTCCCATAACTTACAAAAATAAATGTTCAGTCTATAGCACATGAAGATTTTGGACTTTCGACCTTATGTCACGTTCATAAGAACTAAAATCGTACTGCAAGTGCTACCTTTATGTGCTGTTTACTGTACATACGGATTCTGAACCGTACATATAGCAAAATCTTAGATTTTTGTCTGTCTGTTTATTCAGGCTAATCTATGAAACGGCAGGACCGATTTTAACGGGACTTTTACTCAAACGACCTCCGTAGCCGAGAGGCGAGCGGGCCTGACTTTGGCAAGCGCCATCTCTGAGGTTCCGGGTTCGATCCCCGGTCGGGTCAATATGGGAAACGAACTTTTCCATATTGTCTCGGGTCTGGGTGTTGTGGTACCGTCGTTGTTTCTGATTTCTGTAACACAAGTGCTTAAGCTACTTATCACAGAATCAGAGCAATGTATGTGATGTTGTCCAATATTTATATTTTATTTATATAAATTAAAATTATTTATTGTACGATATCACATTACATCAATAAGGACAGGTCTACATGTGACGCCCTGCTAGGGCATGGCAATTTGTTAAAACTTATAAAACTTAAACAAAACAAAAACTAAAATATGGCAGGCTAAACAAAATGAACATATAGAATTAAACACTTAAATACCTAGAGACAGCCTATACGATCACCAACGGTCAGGTCAGCCTAGCAAACCTGTTGGGTTTCAATTATTAAATTTGTTATCAAATAATTATTGTAAACTGTAGTAGCTTTTTTCAATTAAAAATAATTTTAGATGTTTATTAAACATTTTACGGGTTTCATGTTTTTAATTGTATTTGGTAGATGTTTAAATATATTTTTATGAGCATGATGGGGGGGACTTAAAGAAACTTATTTTAATCTAGAAAAGGGTAACTTAAGAAGGGTTCTTCATTGGTAGATAGCTGATTTAATAAGAAGTAACTTAGGCTAAATTTGTGTTCTAAATGCGTTTATTGTTATCAATATAAATAAAAAAAAACTACGCCGCTCGGACGAAATCGCGGGCACCGCTAGACTTTTATATATTTGTGCTAAAATACTCGTAATTTGATATTTTCTAAATTTGCATGAATGTTTTTAAGATGCAAAATACTTCCTACCTATATTTAAATGGTTGACAATCCCTGCACAAGTCTGTTCACATAAATTAATTATAAAGTCATAATTTTACGCAGCATCATAAGAGATTATGTAAATATTATGATAAAGTATTAAAACCAAATCAAACACTTCAAGTCTAGAAAGAGCTGATAAAATCATTTTTTTTTTATTAGAATAACAAAGACAGCATTCATTATGATAAGCTACGTTTGTCATAATTAATTACGGATACGTGCTTATGTAATTAGACTTGGAAATTGAGGGTTCATTCATTCATCATTCAATTTATCGTTTCCAAAGTGGGATGAGATGAAAGAGGTAGAGCGTAGCGATTTATCGCTCGAACTGGAGCAGCGCGACTGAAATACCTCCACTTTACAGAATACCGCAGCCAAGTAACAATCACATCTGTGTTGTTGTGTTCCTGCGTGGGAGTAAGTTTCCCAGAGCTCCTGGGGGGTGCTACATTAGTAGCAGGGGTCAATCCTAGGAGATAAGGACGACAAGTCCAAAAACAAAATGATTATGCTGTACTCGTCGCATTTACGCTAGGACCTCATTACCACTTAACATCAGGTGGGGTTTGGTTAATCTCGAAGTGTACCATAAAAACCCAGTCCCTAGATGAATGTGATTGTACCTATGCATTTGAATTAAATGTTGTTAACACTAACAGTTGCTCGTAGCATAGCCCGCGTATACTTTCAGTCAATATTGACTGGTATGATTAAATACGAATAAATGCTACACATCATCACATACATTACACTGATTTTGTGGTAAGTAGCTAAAGTACTTGTGTTACGGAAATCAGGAACAACGACGGGACCACAACACCCAAATCAGAAACTATATAGAATCGGTTTTCCATATTGACCCGACCACGAATCGAACCTGGAACCCCAGAGATGACGCGACGACAAAGTTCAACCCGCTTGCCCTCAGCGACAGAGGTCGTCTAGTGATATAATGTAACAAGCTGTGCCCGCGACTTCGTTCGCGTGGACTACATCCTTTTATGGTCGGTTTTACCCCTTTCTCCCCTAATATTCGAAACAAAAAGTAGTCTATATTTTAATCCAAGTTTCGACCTATATTTGTGCCAAAATTTCATATCTCTAACTTCAAAAATGAACATTTTTCCATAAAAAATTTGATAGGTGGTATTACCCCCATCCCCCCCCCCCTTATTTTCTAATAAAAAGTAGCCTATGTCCGTTCTTGAGATTCAACGTATGCCTACACCAAATTTCATCAAAATCCGTTCAGCCGTTTAGGCGTGAAAGAGTAACAGACGGACAGACAGACAGACAGACAGACAGACAGAGTTACTTTCGCATTTATAATATTAGTATGGATAATAATTCCTTCACAGAACCACAAGAGCCGGCCAACGATATCATCGCTTCACCGTGAAAAATATTCCATCACAAACAAAAAAAATTGGTAGCTCCTATCTTTACCAGACCATAAAGAAGTGGAACTCGTTGCCGGCTCATGTGTTTCCTCCTTCCTTTGACATGGATTCCTTCAAAAGGAGCGTGAAGAAACATCTTGCGGGCTAGTATGGCGATGCTAACGGGTAGGATATTTCAGTATTAAATACGTTGTCATTGCGATGTGGGTTCCTCTTTTGCTTTCCATCAGGCTGAGAGGGACCTATTTACTGCGCTACTATAAATAGCTTTGGAATTGCTTTAAATAATTATTCAATCAAATTTAAGAAAATCATCTTATATGGATAGCCATATAAGATGATTTCCATAGCCAAGACCAACGACTTTTATATCTTTTTTGAAACATGGAATTATCATTCTTATCGGAAAATTCAATGAAAGAAACCTGCAATGCTCTAACCAAACTGGGAAAAGCTTACAAAGTAAAAATGTTCCCCGCGGGATTTGAACCCAAGACCTCCAGGTGGTGAGGTTAACTTTATAAAGAAAGAAAGAAACATTTATTACCTACTTAAAAACATCACAACATTGTCATATAAGTACACATATACAGAGAGGAGACAAAAAGAAAATAACAAAAAATATACATACAACGAAACGTGAAATTGATCTCCTCGTCAACCGGGCGGTGCAGACCATGACAAGTCGTAATGTCCTAAATAAAAGGGCCTCACTTAAGCCAATTATCGTTATCCAATGTTTATTTACTTGTTCCCAGTACAACTCCCCAAGCGCCTTCAGCCCATGAAGTACCAGGTCCAGTATCGCGCCCCGGCCCCTCCTCCGCCGGGGGTCACCAGAACCCCTGAGGAGATAGAGCAGGAGATCAAGAGGACTGAAGCGGAGTATGAAAAGTTGGCGCTGGTGTTCATAGAGTGAGTTCACCTCATAATTTTAAGGAGGACTGCTACAGTCGCACAAATGTATGGAAGATCTTCTTCAGCTTAGCAGGTCTAGAGCCATAAAATAGGAGAACTGCTACCTCCTCCTTGCGTCGTATTCCTCATTGCTGAGGGTCGTGACCTCCCTTTTGCGTCACTTTCTGGCATATGAACTTCCTCCATCTGATTCTGTCTCCAGCGGCGTGGAGGGCGTTGTGAACTGTAGAGTCGAAAGCAGTGCTGATCTGATCGGACCAACGTATCGGGCTGCGTCCATGAAGCCTTTTGCTATCTACTTTGCCGGTCACCATAAGCTTCTCGAGGTTGTTCTTTCCTTGCAATATGACCAAAGTATTCTAGGATTCTACGTAGATCGTAGTATCGAATGACAGCCATCCATAGAAAAGCTCTAGGCCTAAAATGCAGTAGTTAGGCCTCCTACCAAGGCACTGCAAACTAAAAAGACACCAAATTGAGTCAATCAATCAATAAAATACTTCTTCATTCAAGTAAGTTACATTTAACACTTTAGAATCGTCATTAAATACAATGCGAAGTGATTATACTGCCGGTTCAGAATGTATGTCTACCGTGTGACTCTGACAAAAAAGGCCGTGTATGTGATTTTGCATCCATTTTGAGTGAATGCAATGTTTACAAATAGCGTCTGTTTATAAACGCTTACCGTGTGACCGGAGATGCCAGGCGTGGGGTAAGTCTGGCGTCCTTTACTTCGGTCCCGAGGGGATGGGACGTGTCAGGTGGCCTGGCACGCTCCAGCTGCGTTTTGCGCGGCGACGAGGGCTGCTTAGCGGAAGACACGTTGGGGGAGCCTGTGTAGAATCCGCAAGGGATCCAGACTCCCCCACAACTGCTAACTTTCGCCACCGAGGGGGTCTTATTCGGTGCTAGCCCGACACACCACTCTCTGTTCCTCGCAGCGAGTGATGCGGTAGACATTTCCCACTCGAAAATAAAAAAAGGATCACTATCATTCCAGCTCTGCCATTAAAATGGACTCATACTTTAATATCACGCCTTTCGTCTCCAGACTGCCCCAGGACGTGATGTGGACGGAGCCGCCGGTGGTGTGCCAGTGGCAGGAGCCTCGGAAACTTTGGACCAGCAATTACGTCAACGACTACAAGTTCAATGAGGACAAACTGACATTACAGTTCCGGACTGGAGTTCTATGTAAGTATACTTACTCCTCAAAAGCTGTGGTAATAAATATGATGTTATTATAATATGTTATTTTTCATAAAATACGAGGTTTCTTAAATACTTAGTCGATAAACTTTTTATTAACAATGGGCCCTGTTGGCACAGCGCAGAATAATATTTTTTTTTTCAATAATTTGCAAAAGTAAACATTTTAAAGTACATAAATAAATAGGTAGAATATACCAACTTGTTTATGTAGGACCTAAACCATTAATACATGGGGTCAAGAACATTTATTTTAAACTAGCTGTCCCGGCGAACTTCGTAACGCCTTTTTTTTCTAAACTTTTAAACCTTCCCTGGACCTCCACAATTATTTCAAAACCAACATTAGCCAAATCGGTCTAGCCGTTCTCGAGTTTTAGCGAGACTAACGCACAGCGATTCATTTATATAATATATAACATATTAGACAGAGAGACAGACACAGAAAAATGTTATCTATTTATTTTTATCTTTTATTTTTATTACTGTTTCTTAAACTGATTTTGAAACAATCGTTTTAAGTTTTATTATAAACTATAAATTAAAATTATTGGTTACAGGGCCCATCGGGATAGCGACATTGAGATATAGCAATCTGCCGTACCAAGGTTGGGATATGCGGCCTGACCCTCAAAGGTAGGTATTGGAACTAGCTGTGGCGCGCGTCCTTATCCGTGCTATTAGCGCCAGCACACAGAAAGCGATCGTCACCGTTTTTTTTTTTGTTGACGGGGGGAAATGCTTGATGCACCGTACCGTCACCCCGAGGGAGGGTGACGGCGTGTGTGGGACTCCCACCTACCTACCTACCTCGGACTACCCACTAAAACCCCCCGGTTGGACGTTTATCGCCTTAATGGCGGCGCCATGGGAGATCGCCTTTACTTCCACGACGCCGCCGGCGGAACAGCCGCTTACGCGGCTCCGTCTACTCCCCCCATTGTGTTGGGGGGGAGTCTGGGGATGGCCGGTCCAACGGAACCATCCCCACCTCGCAGTGGAGACCGGTGCAATGCCAGCTGAGGTGCCCTCACACCATCAGCCGGCCGGTCCCCACGCGGTAGTTGGGCGCGGTCATATCGCCGCCGCGCCCTCAGCCGCCTTCTTCGGCGGCAGGCGGGAGCGGAGGGATCGTCCTCCCGCTCCCGCTCTGCGGCCTCCTTCTGCGATATGACGTCTTCGCAGAAGGAGGAAAGCGATCGTCACCGTATCGTCTCGCCGTCAACCCACTGTAAGCGCATCAGCAAGCAGCCCGCAGGTCGCAGCTGGTTGGGGGCCGTCCGTCCGTTAATCATGTAATATTTTTGGGCATTTTTTTACCTCAAATTGGTGATACATGGTTCCCCCCTCCCCTTTTTTTTTATTCGCAAAGAAAAATCAAGTCTTTTAGTCTTCATTTCGCGACTTATCTATGGTCTTTTTTGAAGACTAGGACTCGTTAGTCACATGAGTTCCGAGTCTTTTGAGTCTTCAGAATCCTTTCGAGTCTTAAGTTCTTTGAACTAGACTGAGTCATGAACTTGAGTTGATATATTACATTATCCAATAGGTACAAAAAAATAGGTAATACGTGATTTTATATCGTCATCCACATTTAATTATAAATATTTATTTTTAAATAATTCTGATATGTTACTTATGACACGTGAAATTTTTTCCACAGCAAAGGGGTCCTGATAACTGTGACAGGTGTCTGTGTGACTTGCACCTGGCTTTGCTTAGGAAACTCTGTCAGATTGAAGTGGATTGCCAATGCACCTACTTCGGCTTTGAGGGAACATTTCAACAAGCCTTATAGCGTGAAGAGGATGGGCCAGGTATTCAAATGTTCTAGACATAGCTCCAGCCTAGGATTTATATCAAATGTACAGTCGCCGTCAGATATATCGGAACAGACAAAGTGACCAAATACTTCTGAACAGTTAAGGTGTCAAAAAGTTCCATACACCACAAGTTACCATTAATATCTGAACATTAATTACTTCAGTAATCTCGAGCAGAACAAAAAGTTGTAATGTCAAACAAATAAAAAAAGGAAGCATGTAATAAATTGCAAGATTGGAATTATTAATTCTGAAATATAAATAAGTACAAGTTGAATTTTAATTTATTTTCATATCAATTAACACCAGCAAAAACTGTTCTACATAAGAATGAGTTTGTACAGCATGTTTTAACACAAATCTGCCACAACATGGGTATCATATAAAAGGGCTTGACTAGCAGGATATAACTATTTATAATGACAAATTTCAAATTCAAGATGGCCGCCGCCAGATAATGATGGATTTCCCAATTATTTTTGTCATAACTCCCTCAATATAGGTATGAAATAAAAGGGCTTGAGTAGCAGAATGCTGGACACTACGACAAATTTTAAATCATTTCTTCATCAGGTTATTTTCACACTTTTTTGTGTCGGGGTTTTTAAATTTTTTAGATAATGCGTGAGGCGGCGTGCGACTTCTTCCCCGACTTCGACGGATACAACCACGTGGAGGGGGCCTGCCCCAAGGAGTGGGTCTCGGAGAGGCACAACTACCACGCCATGGCCTTCCTGTCCAGGGCATACAACTTCCAATGGAGCAGGTTACTAATGGAGTGTACAAGTATTACGTAAGGCAATTTAGGGGGGTCTTATAAAACGATATAATTTGGTACAGTTGCGGGAGAGGGTCTTTCTTACAACAGGTTACGTAACATTTTGACTTATTTTTAATAAAAAAAATAGGAAATTAAAACTTTCAATTTGGCAAACCTTTTCTTGGGTTTACAGGGAATGGAAATCCCTGAACATTATCACTTGATTGTAAAGTAACGTTTTAAAAGGGGGAGGGAGGGTACAGAAAAATGTTACGGTGCGTTACAAGGGGGGGAGTGGTCAAAAATCTTCAAAAATTGCGTAACGTAATATGTACTTGAACGCTCCCTAAGAGAGTGGCAGAGCTTCAACTACTAGTATTGCCCGTCGATATGACATCATGTCAATAATATCGACAGTATGGATAGCCCACAACCAGGCAACACTATTGAATGAAAGCAATAGGCCTGTGTCGTAAATTTCAAAAATGGCTTATTTCGATACCTAGTTTAGTACCTGTATTACCCCAAAAAAATAATATTTCATGATAAAAATTATATTTAAAACACATATTTTAAGTTTGAATAACATTTTTTTAAAATGACGTAAAAACACAAGAAAGTATCATGGCGTCGTGAATGACGTCACATAGTTGCAAGCTATTGTGTTCACTTACGGCGAAAGTTTGTTTTGTTTAAATAAAAATGGAAACTTCGTATTTTAAAAACTGTATAGTGCCCCAGTGTATAAATACAAGTATAAAAACTCCGACTAAATGATTCATACGTGTTCCGGTCAAAAAAATATGCGAAAAAAGTGGTTAAAACTGGCAAGGAGGAAACATGCTCATTGTTTATCAACAACATCGAGAATGTATTTTTATGAAGATCATTTAATCTTATTTTTTTAAGAGGAATTAGAAATATTTAATCAAGGAAAACCGAAAGGTTTTCCTTGATTAAATATTATAATTTACGCCTAGAAACATTCATCCATTGGTTTCATTGTTAGTTGACATAAGCTTATTCTATCGAAAATATCGAGCGTCAAAAAAAATTTGTTAGTGTTATCCTTATAAAATAAAAAACTATCGATATGTTTTATACTATCAATAAGATCGAATCTATTTTAAATTGGTCAAGTATCAATATATTTATTATTTTTTTTTGCAGATGGAACGCAGCGCAAGGAACCAGAAATATCGTGATGCAGCTACGGGAGGCTGTCGACAAAAAGAGAGAGGTAAAGTTTAACCTTCGAGCATCACCCCAAATAATCAGTGGCAAAGCCTAGTGAGCTCTAGGGATGAATGGCTGATCGTTCAGTCTACATACTCTTCTAACGTATCAGTTGGTAGAGCAGCACGCGCGATACGTGAAGGTCGCAGGTTCGATTCCCGCACCGCAAGGGGAGATAAAAATTTTCTGTTACTTTCAAATATTTTATGTATTTCCGTTTCAGGCTAAATTCCAACTGCTTTACGTGACACCTCAGCGTGCTCTCGTGCTTAAATGTAACGAAATGACGCAAGAGTTCAACACTGAGCCAATGTTGGGGATGAAGGTAATTGACTGAGTTTTAATATATGAAAGTTAAGCTACACAAGACGCGGTCTGTTATTGGATGGGTGACCATTCCATTAAACCAGCTATTCCCAGAATTCCCCACTAGATCTGTTACCCTAAGTGCCAACTAATAATGCCCGGTTCCAATATTTGAAAAGATCCGTACTAGTTATGGACTAGTAATAAATTATACGAGGCGTAAGCTAAAATCGACCGACGTACGACTGATGACGGCTGATTTGGAAAGAAAGTTTGAAATTAGAATTAACGACTTGTAGAAAAAATGTCATTTTTGACACCTATCGAATCGTAAAATATTGGATCCGGGCATTATCAGTTGGCACTTAGGGCAACAGATCTACGTGGGGACTTCTGGGAATATTTGGAAATTTATTGTTTGCATGATAAAAGTAAAAATATGTGTAATTTTTTAGTAAGTTTACCAAATTGACAGTTCTCTACCCTACAAAGCGACCTACCGCTCAATCCGCTCATACCTGCCGTCTCTTCCCAGTTCTACCCGGACCTGTTTACTCTGAACATGTCGTACGGGTCGGTAGACGCGCGCCGGGCGACCTTCAACATGAAGTACAGGCTCGTCGAGACAGTCTTCAATATGCTGCAGGAACTCAAGCTATCTAGTTTCTCTTAGAACATTGAGTGCCGCTACATTGATAACACTTACCGGCCTAGCAAGCGCAATACGTCAACATTTTATAGTTCTTTTATTATAGTTCAATACTTCAAAATTGACCTCATCCCACCTGATGTTAAGTGGTAATGAGGGTGGATATGTACAGCATAATAAATCTGTTACTGGACATGTCGCCCTTACCTTGAAGGCTTACCCTGCTACTAATGTAGCACCCTCTAGAAACCTTCACACGCAGGAACACAACAACACAGAAGTGATTGTTATTTGGCTGCGGTCTTCTGTAAGGTGGATAGGTTCTTGCATGAGACGAAAAAAGTTTTGATACTGTTGATTGGCTAACGCCGCCCTCGTTTTTTCAGCCAATCAGCAGCTGACGCACTGATTTCAATCGATTTTGACGTTTGTTAAGAGCGAAATGAATTTTAGTCGCGTGGCGCGTGCTAGGCCTGTTGGTCAACAAAGTATTTTCCATACAATGAGGGTACTCGCGTACGATAAATCCACTATATGACGATACATATATGCCTAGCATGCGCAATACGTCAAATTTATCGCATGAGACGACAAAAGTTTCGGTACTGTTGATAGGCTAATAGCACACGGCACTCGTATTTTCAGCCAACCTGCAGCTGACGCACTGACTTCAATCGATTTTGACGTTTGTTAATAGCGCGATAAAATTTAGTCGCGTGGCGCATGCTAGGCCCGATAGTCGTGAGTTCCAACTGCTACGTGATTGGTTTTTGTTTACTTGACATTGACGGACATGTCGGTCACCGTGACATTTAAATCACCAATCAATTAAAAGTATGACCCCGTCTAGGTATCGCCATCTAGTGTATTTTTCATGAGGGAACACCCTCATTCAATCGGTCATTTCAAATACTTTACAAATCACATTTTTTTTCAGAAATCAATAAAAACTGTTTATTATATAAAGGACTTTTTTTATGTTAAATTAGTAATTGAGTGTTAAAAAATTTAGATAGCATTAACATTTACAGTTTTAACAAAAATAATGAAAAAACCTTAAATAATATTTTGTTTTTTAATAGTTGCAAGTCGACGTGAGTTGATTACGATTTTGAGAATTAAAAATGGCTATATTTCGTTTTTGGGTGTAGACCCCCCTCCCCTTATTACTAAGATTCGATTCGCTGTTTTCAAGACAAATTTTAACGAGTATTTCAAAATCAATTGAAAAATTCGATTATCTTGTGACTTTTATAATTCTAAAATTGATTGGCCGAGATCATTTGTAACACCTGATCCTGATACGTATTTTTTCATTTGCCAAATTAATAAAAAGAGTACTGAGATAAAACCATGCTAAGTTGGGGGGTGGGGGCTGGATACGTCACTGGTGGGTAATAAATGTACAGTCGCCGTCAGATATATCGGAGCAGACAAAGTGACCAAATACTTCTCAACAGTTACACATTAATATCATACAACATCTGAACACTCATAACGTCAATATGTGTCACGCACGTCATGTGTCTCATTCAGCTACCTGTAGATGAGTGTTCAGATATTATTGGTTAGTTGTGTGTATAGAAGTTATTGACTAGCATCTGCTCAGATATTATTGAAGTAATCTGACGGCGGCTGTACCGACTGATGCCATCATGCAACAGTTTAATTTAAAGTATCGCCGTTATTTTTCGATTTTTTGAAAAAATACAAAAATACGTGTTCGATATTTTGGATAATCTAACAGACGGAAAAATCCATTTTTTTAAATCAGCTTTCCTATTACTTACAGTTACAGGGTTATCGTATGTCATTTTTTGGGGTTAAAATATCTTCAAAAACGCCTCAAGTAAAATTAAATAAATAAATATAAAATAAATATTGGACAACATCACATACATTGCTCTGATTCTGTGGTAAGTAGCTTTAGCATCTGTGTTACGGAAATCAGAAACAACGACGGTACCACAACACCCAGACCCAAGACAATATGGAAAAGTTCATTTTCCATATTGACCCGACCGGGGATCGAACCCGGAACCTCAGAGATGGCGCTCGCCAAAGTCAGGCCCGCTCGCCTCTGCTACGGAGGTCGTCAATTCGTTGTTCGTTGTTCGTTGTTCGCTGTTGATCGTCGTTAAGAGGGGAAAATACCAAACATATTATCTACTAAATGATAAATATTGTATGTTCCAGTTATGAATCGTGTCAAAAATTGAATAAAACACATTTATACTATAAACAAGTTCTATTTATTTTAAGGATAATAAAAAACTAAAAACTACTAATAGTAAAAAAGGAAACTATACTCCTTCCGCTACCAAAAACGGAAATAAAAATGTTATTTTACAAAAAAAAATGTATTTTTAACAAACACCTATAACGTAACTTTAATGATTTTTTTTCCACGTGGCAGTTGATTGTTATTTACACTGTTCTCTTTTTAAATAATTATTTTAATTTATTTATTCATTAACACTCTTGTGGGCGGTTGTACTCAACTGGTTTTCGACATTTAAAACGAATCTATGAGAAACTATGTAAGCTTTTGGGATTTCTCATGATCTGCTAAATTAAAAAAAGAGAAACTTCAATAAAAATATAACAGGAATGGATCTATCGTTCTTAGCACCGTACTGTATCAAAAAAGCAAGAGATTAAGTAATAAGTAATAAATAGTATAGTAAGCAATTGGACTTTTTTAATTATTATTATCTTTCATTTCCTAAAAAAATTAAAAATAAAATTACATGTGTCTTATCCTTGAAAGGATTACAACTATGAAGGGAGCTATTTTAAATGAAAATACAATCGCGCACACAAATGTTAATGCAGAAAGGAAGGCTCTATAAAAATCGAAAACCACTAGGTGTCGCAAAATCGATTTTATTACAATGCTATTGCCTTCCTTAACCAACATTGACTAATTTATTTACGAATACATCAAACGTTTAGGTACAGAACTGTCATACCATCCCAAAAAAAAAAATTTTTTTTTACAATTAATGTAGTTTTTTAATAATTGTTTTAGTCTACTCAAAGTCACATAACTTAAAACAAATGTATGTAATGTGATTTTGACGCCTGAGGACTGACTTTTTCAGCGAGATCAAAAAATGTATTGTGAAGCATAGACAATAATATATTTAAAAAAAAAAGACATTTCGAAAAAATCAATCCTCATTTTTCTAATGTTAATCCAAGAATTTTGTATGGATTGAAAACATATTGACCTCCATATATTCTAAATTCTATGGATTGCTTTAATATAGTAACCCAGTAATAATATTAAATAATTTTTAAAAGCATATTTATTTACCATTTTTATATTAAATTAAAAGAAAAAATAATCTAGAAGGATAAAACATTTTTTATTGTTTATGTTCTTAATATTTACAAGAATAAATGAATGACTAAATAACAAGCTTCCGGCTTCAATGTTGCCAGATGTTGATTTTTCTAAATTTGCGATGGTTTTATTTGAAAAATATCACCTGGCAACAAACGATTTGTATTGCTATATATTCAGACTTACATATTTTAAAAGCAATAATATTAATTTGCCATTCTACGCAAAACTAATATCAGAATGACAGTTCAAATGATAAAAAATATTTGTTATAGATGATAGAATGATAATCGAGCAATTTTAATCTTCGATTTGAAAAAAAAAGTATTTTTTGGAACATTTTGATTATTTTTGACATTTTATTTAATTTATAAAAAGACACAGACAATCAAGACACAATCACTCCAATTTTCGCTAATTATTAAACAAAACCTAGTTATCTTGAGTACGAACTATCAAATTTACTAAAATTTGGCATGTCGAATGAAAATTTTGACAGCTGTCAGTCGACTATTTTTATAAAGAAGACTATTTTATTGCTCGATAACATCGTCTTATATTTAATAAAATATTATTTTACATACACGTATGTACCACAGACTAAAATATACATAACAGGATATACAATTTCTTTTAAATGAGAATAATGCATTGTATATCGTCGACCGGCCGTCATCTTCTTTTATCGCACTACGAAAAAAAATACAACGAAAAATTTGTCGCAGATTTTTGAACTAGAAAAAAATAATCGTTCGAAAAATCGCGTTTTATTAACAAAAAAACATGGCGGCCGGCCATTTGTGAGCTGGTGCAAAAAGGTTAAGTTTTTATTACTGTATTTTTTTTTTATTTACGAGACGCCCGATATACTTCGGATCAGTCAAAAAAACCTTGCTTACATCAAATGTGCGCCAATTTCAACCGACTAAGGACAGGTCTGGAGATAATATGTCGCCTACATACATAAGGAACCCTCACCCATTGTGAATCTTACTTTGGACCCCTTTCGTTTTACCCCCAGATAAATATAATAAATAGTAAATATTGGACAACATCACATACATTGCTCTGATTCTGTGGTAACTAGCTTAAGCACTTGTGTTACAGAAATCAGAAACAACGACGGTACCACAACACCCAGACCCGAGCCAATACAGAAAACTTCGTTTCCCATATTGACCCGACCGGGGATCGAACCCGGGACCTCAGAGATGGCGCGACGCCAAAATCCAGCACGCTCGCCTCTCGGCTACGGAGGTCGTCAAGTAGTCGGAGGGCCAAATAGAACATGAACCACCAAACTCAATTTTGCAATTGTGTCATTATTCATTTCGACTTTTCATTATTGTAAACTGGCTGTTGCTTGCGACTTCGCCTGCTTTATTCCGGGATAAAAAGTATCCTATATGTTAATCTAGTATGTCATCTCTCATCCTACCAAATTTTATCCGAATCCGTTCAGTAGTTTTTGCGTTATCATAAACTTTCACATTTATAATATTAGTACGATTTCGTCTATTTATTTTAAGATAATTTTTATAAGATTTTTATTTTTTATGAATTACGCGATACGCGAATGCGAATTATTTCAACCAGTAAGATTACAAAAAAATATAAAACAAATTTTTAGTTTTATCATTATAACAAAATTTTACTAATACGTACTGTTATATCTTGGATTTGTCCCTAAAAGGGCTGACTAGGTGAATCTCGCTTAGTCAGCGAATCCCAGTAATCCAGGTTCGCTCGCCGCGAGCCTCAGTCCAGTTTGAACCAAGAAAGGGTGCGGTTGCCAAAAGGTAGTTAATTGAATCAAATAATTTCTTTTTTTAAAAAACCCTTTTTGCTTTCCATTATAACAGTACGTTACAATTTTGCGCGAAGTACTCTCAACTGAATTAGATGCGCTGTATTATCGATTTTATTTCTTTGTTGAAGCAAATATACGATTTCATTGTATTTTGAAAATGTAACTGATTCTTTTAATCACTAGCTGACCCGAGAGACGTTGTGCTGTCTATACGACAACTATTTAATTCTAATTAGTTTTCACCCATAACGACCATTATTCTTAATTTTTTAAATTTTTCGCGCAATTTTTAATTTTTTTTTCTTTCATAAGAACCTTTGTCAATAACAAAGACAACAAAAAAAATGTTGAATTGGTCCAGCCATTCACGCGTGATGGCGTAACCAAGGGGAATATGGATTATTTTTTTATATATTAAGATTATTTTTTTTACCGAGTCCTCATACCTACTTCTGAGAATTTGTAAACTGTATATTCTCTATTAGTTATTATTAACAAACTTTCAGAATCTTCGATGATTACTTAATGTAGTTATGACACAATTTCAAAACGAGAATTTTGGATCTGTTCATTCTGTACTCATACAATTTGATAGCCATGACAGCTACACACGCACGCGACACACGTTAGCCACGCTTAGTTTATTTTTTGCTTACATCGATTCAAAATGTAATTTGGCATTGGTAGCGTGTATACAGTGAACGAAAAAAACATATTGGCACCAAAACACACACAAATGTAAAGCGTATACAATACGCAATATAGTAATAAAGTACCGACACTTGAAAAACAAACTTTAAGGCGAATGCGTTTAGGTCGAGAAAAAGTCGTTCGTTGAAGGTGTAGTTACGTCATCTCATAGAATGGGATGGCACACGCACTGTGATTGGTCAGTCATGACGCGGTATCCGTGGAAATTGTGTTCGTACCGGCGCTAGCTCACTTTTTTAAGCCACGCCCACCGTGCCTTACTTTTCGTGATGCCATTTTCAAGCGTTAGAAATGCTTCTATGTTTCTTCGTTCACTGCGTGTCATGCACAGTTTAGAGAAGTAGCTATTACGGGTCCACACACACACTCATACAAATCTAGGCCAAATTGGTAAGCTGTTGACCATATAATTGTCTACAATCTTATTGGAATCATTTTTTCTAATTAACATCACGCACAACAATTAACACGTCTTTTCATTTTTCTTTTCATAGACAGTTGGTGACAAAATCCTTATCACTACATAGTTTAAAACACAGTCCCTTTTCTTTATCTCTCGTACTTTAAAACTACGCAAAGGATTTTTATGCGATTTTTATAAATACAGTGATGTATGAGTAAGGTTTATATGCCGAATACTTAATTTGTATTTACTTGAACACGTGCGAAGCTGGGGCGGGTATCTAGTTTTATTATATACTAGCGGTCCCGGCGAACTTCGTTTCGCTTTAGAGAATTTTTTCCGCTTTTCTGTTGAAATTTTTCAAATTTTACCAAGGATCCCTAATTTTGTAGCCTATGTCAAATTGGAAGAATGTAGCATTCTATTGGTGAAAGATTTTTTTAAATCGGCCTAATACTTTTTGAGCCTATTCATTACAAACATACAAAAGTAGGTACAAATCATTCCTCTTTATAATATTAGTGTAGATAAATAAATATTGGACAATATCACATACATTGTCTGATTCTGTGGTAAGTAGCGAAAGCACTTGTGTTACAGAAATCAGAAACAACGACGGTACCACAACACCCAGACCCGAGACAATATAGAAAAGTTCGTTTTCAATATTGACTCGACCGAGAATCGTCATTTGTGGGATTTCTTTATGTTACAACCAATTTAAATATTAAACGACAGATTACTAATTATGAGTAGAAAGGAAAATACTATGTATGTAGTGGGCAAGACTTAAAAGAACTATAGTGAAGAAGAAATGAGATAAAATCTTATACATACCGACGAATTGAACTCCTCCTTTCTTTGAAGTCAGTTAAAAATAATACCAGAGCTTTCAAATTCAAACTACTTTGCAACTCTAAAAATATACACGTACATTTAAAATAAATTTAACGGGTCAAAACGCGACACCATTTTTATTTAGCAGTTTATACGAACTACTTACTGCCCGACGTTTCGGTTAGGTTGCACCAACCGTGCTCACGAGCTGACTAATCAGTTCGTATTAACTACTAAATAAAAATGGTGTCGCTTTTTGACCCGTTAAATTATTTTAAATATTTAAAATGGAACGCGAAAGTCTTAAAGTTTAAATAAACAGTCCCACATCAGATTACAAACTTTGGACTCTGTACAGTCCTTATGAAGATGACATAAGAACTAAAATTGAATAGCAACTGTACCGTAGCGAGGCTTTGAAACCAACTGTCAAATGAAAAATGTTAACCAAAGTATATTGGAGGAAAGTAAACCACCTTGACGACATTGTCTAAAGTAAAACCAAAAACGCCCCAAGCGTACAGCGGGGCGTTTTAAAACAAGTTTTAATGAAAATTCGAATATCGCTAGAAATATTGCGAAACCAAATAAAACATGATTTAATCGAATTGGAATAAGTGATTATGATTCTACACGTGAAATTAATTTATATTCTCATACAAAACAGCTGAATATTTTTATGGGAATACTAGCTGTCCCGGCAAACACCGTGCCAACTTTTTTTTTTCAAAATTTTTCATCTTTTAAACCTTCACTAGACGTCGACAATTATTTCATAACCAACATTAGCCAAATTGGTCTAATCGTTGTTGAGTTTAAGCGAGATTAACGACCAGCGATTCATTTTTACATATGTCACCGTAAGATTGTAAAAATCGTTAGATTACAATCTATCTCGCGAGATGGTAAACTGCGAATAGCGAAAAATAACGCGTTAAATTGCAATCATAATGTTACGGTTCACAATCTGTCGACAGTTTACAATCTAGCGAGATAGATTATAATCTAACGGTGACATATATAAGATTATATAATATAGATTTAATATATTTTTGTCAAAATATCAGGAATAATTAATTACGCTGCTTTTTGTTTATTTTATTTGTCATTGTTTATGTTATGATACAATGTATTTTTTAAAGCAAGTATATTACTTTCGTCTTATACACTTTGGTTTATATAAAAGTTAATATTAAACGCCACCATGAATTTGCAGTTTGCAAATTATTTTATATAAAACATCAATTGATTTATTATGGATAACCTTCAGTGAATCGATCCTTATGTTATTATTTCTACATACATACATTTTGAGGTATTTTATACATCCAATTGCATACGACACGGATGTGATAAAATATTGGCCAAGTGTTAAATTTATATTATGTTAAGGTTCAAATGTTGGCTTGAATTTAGTTTGAAATCGGAAATAAAACTAATATGAATTAATTAATTTATCTATCTAATAATGTTACCATTCACGCAACTTCTATATTTTCTAATTTCAATCATTTTCAGCAACACTATAAAACTTTGGTTTAAAAACAAATTTACTAAACCAAGTTACATTGGCAGTCATATTAAAATTTGGTAAAAGCCAATTAACATAAATACTTAAAACATTAACCAATTCGTGTATTTCAAGTGAGTTCTTAAATTGGCTAATATCTGAATTTACCACCAACATTCGAATCAACATTACAAAAGTCCGGATAACATAGTTAAATCAAAAACAACCACTAAACTTGGCATTGTCCAACGCTTGAACCAATATTGGCCTAAAAAGGCCGGTAACAGGCAGGTTTTTAGATTAGCTATAGCCAACATTCGATCCAATACTGGCCCAACAGTCACAACTAAGTTACTACGCAACCTCTTTAATTTTTATTTTATATTACTATTCAAGATTGACCTCCTGATGTTAAGTAGGTAATGAGGTCCTAGCTTAAGGACGATAAGTACAGCATAATAAAGCTGTTACTGCACTTATCGCCCTTACCTTGAAGGCTCGACCCCTGCTACTAATGTAGCATGCCCAAGGAGCTTTGCAAACTTTACTCACACGCAGGAACACAACAACACAGAAGTGATTGTTATTTGGCTGCGGTCTTCTCTAAATCTACACATGACCAATATATAATCACATCTACTGACCATTAAGTTACTTCCTCAACCGATTTCCGCACAGTTGGGTAAGCGTTGGCCGAAATCGATACGAATCTGTGACCAACACGCTATCCCCTCGGTTTTCTCACAAGCATTGGCCCAACTTGGACCGCATCAGGCTAGTTTAGCCGCGGCTACGCAAATATCAGCACAGGTGGTCGCGTAGTTGTCTGTGGACGTCGGTCCGCGTAACTTCCACGCTAGTACCCCGTTGGAGGATTTCCACACTAGATCTGGAACAATGGAATTATATTTTGTTGAAGGCTTCGATAAGGAAACAAATTGAAGGGCCCACTGCAATAATGATGAATGTCCAAAATATTAAAATCTATGTGATCAACGTCATTCGGTCACTTCATGCATGCAGTTTGTAATTTCGTTTACTAACTAGGCATTATCGCTTCTAGTCCTGAGATAAAACCGTTTCTGATATTTGACTACACGTCTGGAACGCTCAGTGTCCCAGGTATTCACGGCAATAAGGCTGAATTTTAGACAACGTTTATAAACTTAACACTCAAATATCTCGAAACAAAAAACAAATGACTTTAGTCATAATTGCAGTGGACCGTTCAGTTATCATCGACTTCTAAGCCAAGGAAGGATCATGTCTAGTTCCATAGCTTGCTTATGACCAGTTTCAATATTTGAAATAAATCCGTTTTAGTTACGATTAGTAATAAATTATACGAGGCGTTGGCTAAAACTAGCCTCCAGCTAGAAAGCCAGGTGTGCTTCAAGGGTCGTGCTTGGGTCCACGAAGCTAATAAATCTTAGCTCCTGCAAGGGTCTCACCTAGTTCCAAACTATCTCTAGCTAATAACCCAGGTGTGCTTCAAGGGTCGCATCTAGGTCCAAACTCTCTTTTGATCTACTCACCTAGACTCGAGCTGCTTGACGTGGCAGGCTAGCGCGGCAGCGGGCAGCGGCTGCAGCGGCCGCCCGACCCTCAGCGTGGTGTTCTTCAGGGCTCTCGCGAGGGTCTTGAGGAACTTGCTCCACTGCCGCTCGGAGCCGGTGGCGGAGGGCGTGTTGACGAGCAGAGACGCGCGCTCAACTAATGCGCACACGCAGGATAGCGTGAACTGGGACAGAAATAGATATAAGTGGTCATCGCGAGACGTGAAGGTCGTGGGTTCGTATTCCGCACCGGAAGGGAAGATGAAATTTTTCTGTAGTAGATATTTATATACCTATATAAATAATTTAATTACTTGTGTAACAGGAATCCGAATTGACGACGGCACCAAAACACCCAGACCGGAGACAATTAAGAAAAGTTCGTTTGCCATATTGACTCCGAGGATCGAACCTGGGGTCTCAGAGATAGCGTGACAAAGTCCGGACCGCTCGCCTCTCGGCTACGGAGGTCGTATGTTTATTTAATTACCTTTTACATGAGTAAAGCACTTACGGAGGAGGTGAGGACGTATGGGGTTCTCGCAGGGTCCAAAGCTTCTGCAAGGAACCCGCACGACTCCAGAATTGGCGCCCAGCCCGACGTACTGTGGATGTAACTGAAACAAGACGAGTTATTATAGAGTGATTCCAGAGGAAGGTTTACAGTTATAATGCATAAGAAAACCGGCAGTGAGAATCGAATTCGCGCACGAAGGTTTCCGTTCCATTATCTATTCAACATTAGCACAATATTATAACCTTAACATACAAATAAATATTCTGTAAAAATTTGAAGGGTCTGCCTGTTGCTGTTGTGCCGACCTACGACATGACCTACAAGTCGACACAAATACAGCGTCAGCAGAATTGGCGTAGTAAACAACACTCCATACGTAATGCGTGACATCGAGATCCTACATCGCGATATCAGAGTTTTCGTCGCCACTAAGTATACAACGAACCAAGATTGGTAGTTGGGCCTTGGTCCCCGAGCAGATAACACCTAGCTCGGCGGAAGTACTTCCACTTTTAGTAAAGAACATACGTTCCTTACGATGTTATAGCAACAGAAATACATAACCTGTGAAATTTCAACTCTCTAGCTATCACGGTTCTTGAGGATACAGCCTGGTGACATAAGGACAGACTGCGTCGTCGTGTCACGCACGTGCGACACCGGCCCTCGCTTCAGACAGAGCGACTCACTTGCGGTAGTGCGGCGCGAGGTCCCTGAGGGCGTCGTCCTGTCTCCTGGCGGCTCCCGGCAGCGCGTGCGACACCGGCCCTCGCTTCAGACAGAGCGACTCACTTGCGGTAGTGCGGCGCGAGGTCCCTGAGGGCGTCGTCCTGTCTCCTGGCGGCTCCCGGCAGCGCGTGCGACACCGGCCCTCGCTTCAGACAGAGCGACTCACTTGCGGTAGTGCGGCGCGAGGTCCCTGAGGGCGTCGTCCTGTCTCCTGGCGGCTCCCGGCAGCGCGTGCGACACCGGCCCTCGCTTCAGACAGAGCGACTCACTTGCGGTAGTGCGGCGCGAGGTCCCTGAGGGCGTCGTCCTGTCTCCTGGCGGCTCCCGGCAGCGCGTGCGACACCGGCCCTCGCTTCAGACAGAGCGACTCACTTGCGGTAGTGCGGCGCGAGGTCCCTGAGGGCGTCGTCCTGTCTCCTGGCGGCTCCCGGCAGCGCGTGCGACACCGGCCCTCGCTTCAGACAGAGCGACTCACTTGCGGTAGTGCGGCGCGAGGTCCCTGAGGGCGTCGTCCTGTCTCCTGGCGGCTCCCGGCAGCGCGTGCGACACCGGCCCTCGCTTCAGACAGAGCGACTCACTTGCGGTAGTGCGGCGCGAGGTCCCTGAGGGCGTCGTCCTGTCTCCTGGCGGCTCCCGGCAGCGCGTGCGACACCGGCCCTCGCTTCAGACAGAGCGACTCACTTGCGGTAGTGCGGCGCGAGGTCCCTGAGGGCGTCGTCCTGTCTCCTGGCGGCTCCCGGCAGCGCCCGCAGCACCCGCGACCAGAGGCCGCGCAGCCGCACGTGCGTCGCCGGCACACGCTTCAGGAACCGGCAGATCAGCGTCTGGAAGGACAAACCACCATTCATATCTGACATCACATAGGCAAAAGCACATGCAATACCGCATTTGTAATAAAGATCAGATAACATTAAAAGGGGTAGGGCATAGCGGTTTATCGCTCGAACTGGAGCAGCCCGACTAGTGAAATACAGAAGACCGCAGCCAAATAACAATCACTTCTGTGTTGTTGTGTTCCTGCGTGTCAGTAAGGTTTACAGAGCTCTTGGGGGACGCTACATTAGCGGGGGTCAAGCATTCAAGGTAAGGGCGACAAGTACAGTAACAGCTTTATTATGCTGTACTTGTCGCCCTCATTACCACTTAACATCAGGTGGGATGAAGTCAATCTTAGAATGCAATGTAAAAAATAAAAAAAAGAGTACCTTATTTCAATCGAATTTAAAACTTACGGGAAATTCTACTTTCGCGGTATTGCACGCGCATCGACGATAGGCCGTCGCTTATTACGTAAGACGAAGAGAGAGTTGGAGTGTAATAACCAAAATTTACGAATTAAAAAATATCACATAACCGACTATCAGAATACCTTGATTCTACAAATTTCCTGTTTAAAGGACAATATGGTTTTCGTTCACAAAATAACACTTTGTATGCAACGGTAGCCATTGTAACTTACATCAAAAATAACACTGATGGCGAAAAGTTGCATTGAGTCTTCATTGACATAAGGAATGCCTTTGATACAGTTAGTCATTCTCTCCTCCTAGACAAGCTTAAATATATGGGACTATCAGATGCTGTGTAAAATGTATTTCTTTCATATACGCACAAAAGACAACAGATAGTCAAAATTGGAAATAATAAAAGTCTACCTTCACCTGTAACCTGCGGCATTCCTCAGGGATCAATTCTAGGTGCATTATTATTCTTAATCTATCAATAACCTACATGAAATGGATCTACATGGTCACTTAACCCTATATGATACATATCTTTTTTATTTCAGTTTCGAATCAAAATTAGTCAATCCTAAATTCAGACATGAATATCTTACCATTTCCGAGAACCAAGTACGAGTCCCGAAATTGTAGTGAAATTATACAACAAACTACCTGAGATTAAGGAGAGTGGATTTATTGAGAGTTTTAAAAACTCAAACTATATTTAGCGATAAATAATTTCATAACGTACTGGTGGCCAAGATAAAATGTGTGCTTGTCTATTTGAGTTTTCGTATCTAATAATTATTGGCACTAGAATGGAACTGCAAATGCTGTGCTATTTTGCCGTACTTCAACACTCAGACCCGAAGCATTACAGAAAAATTCGACCATTGACCTGAACGGGAATCGAACCCGGGTCCTCAGAGTTTGCGACACTAAAAGTCTGACCCTCTCGCCTCTCTACGGAGGGCGGATGTAACAGCTTTATCATAAGACTCACCCTGCCCTTCCTCACGGAGAGCATTTGCGCTATCCTGTCGCTGTGCAGGAGTCCCGCAAACATCTTCGTCATCAGCTCCTCCTTGTCCTCATCCAGCAAGTTCTTCACCGGCGGCTTCTGACTCACCGCTAGATTCACCACCTATTTTATATAAACATACATTTAATATGATCAAGCTGTACACTTTGTTTTTTTTATAGAAGCATAGTATACTGGCTCGTCCCAGTGCGATGGTAAGCAAGAGAGGAACCCACATCGCGATGACAACGGTTTTGATACCGTTGTGTCGTGATCGCGTCGTGTTTGATATTCGTTAGCATCGCCATACTGGCTCGCAAGATGTGTCTTCGACGCTGCTTTTTAAGAAATTCAAGTCAAAGGAAGGAGAGAACACATGAGCCGGTAACGAGTTCCACTTCTTTATAATACGGCCAAGATAAGAATTACCAAATTTGTTTGAACACGCTATTTCTCACAGGAACAACTGGGTGTTGGATAATACATTTATTGAGGTAGGCTTTAGGCTATATAACATCACGCTGCGACCAATAGGGACGAACAATCTAGAAAATAGCCAATGGGGACTACCGCGCGAGAAAAATTCCCTAGATGACACTACGGGGACGTGAGGTCCAACTGCTTCGTGATTGGTGATTAACATTATTAAAAAACATTCTGCTTCTAAAATGTTATTATAGTGTAAATGAATATTTATTGGACAAATTTTGTTATTGACATTGTTTAGATTAATTTAAAATAATAAATAATATCTAATATAATAATAAATATATTTGCATGCCATAAGTAAGGCTTAATGTGGTGAAACTTTTATAATTTGTATAACATCTGTATTACCTACCCATATTATGCGAATAAATAATTTGTATTTGTATTTGTATTTGAAACATGTCATGGTGACACATCTGTCAATGTCATGTCAAAAGTAACCAATCGTGTAGCAGTTGGACCTGTAAGGTCCGTACGTAGTGACATCTAGCGGATTTTTCACGCGCGGTAGTCCCCATTCACATATAGGACGTTTTATTCCGAAATAAAACAACAAGTCGCAGGCAACAGTCAGCATTGTATACCTGTCTCTTGTCGACGCCCTCACTCTTCGGGCTGTCTTGCTTCGGCCTCCTCTGCACAGACTCAATGTTCCTCAGGAAGAGGTTCGACTCGTCCTCCTGCGAGCACTCCAGCTCCTTCTGCGCCGCTTCTAGCTGCTTCTGCTTCTCTTCTCTCTCCTGGAAAGACGAGGATGAGCCATAATGATTGTTTGCACTTTACCCTTTAATTGTAATAGTTTTTCTTGCTTTTTTTGCTTCGAGTACGACTTAAGAGCGATTGTGTTTTAAATTAGTAATTTAAGTGTAACTTTTGGTAATTTATATCGGCAGTTTCTTGTAACAAACCCGAAGCTCATAACAATATCTAAACAAGGGGAGATGAACACTTTCTGTTTTCTTTATGATATTTTACTTGAACAAAAAATTGCTTAGCCATCTACTATTTCCTCTACCTTAAGGTTGTCTGGAAGAGATCGCTTTCTAGCGATAAGACCGCCTAAATTGTACTATAATTTTTCTGTAAAACCTATTTCTGTAAAGATTTTGTGCAATAAAGTATATCTATCTATCTATCTTAGAAATTTAGTAATATTTGAATACTGTAAAACCTCTGGGCTACTGGTCACCCCCTGTAGTACTCCTCCCAATTAATTCCCAAGTTTGAATACTCTCAATGAAACAACAGTTTGTGGAGTAACCAAAATAGACTTTATTGACAAGAAACATTTCCTTTATATAGGATCGGCCGGAACACAACACCATCGCGATGTAAATAGTAGAGATGCAACGGATATCCGGTTGGTATCCGGTATCCGGCCTATCAGGACATTATTTTACTACCCGGCCGAGTACCGGATAGATAGATAGATATACTTTATTGCACAAAAACTTTACAGAAATAGGTTTTACAGATTGATTATAGTACAATTTAGGCGGTCTTATCGCTAGAAAGCGATCTCTTCCAGACAACCTTAACACTTTCAATGCTCATCAATTTTGATGTTTCTGCCACACGCCTAAAACTGAGCAACGAGTATATATAGGACTCGGTAGCCGGGTGCACGGGCGCCGCGGTGACGCACAGCATCGCGGAACATCGCGCCACGCCGAGAACTCGCCTCCCGGGTGCACAAGGGTTGTACATTTTCGCAAAGAATATGTAGTCTTTTACAGTTATATTGAAACATTATTTTGCCTGTGCGTAAAACATGGAGGTGATTCGTAAGCGGATTGTAGTTTTTCTTATTTTTATTTCTACTCATACTTCAAAGGCGTGGTGCATATTTACGCGATAAGGTTTTACAACAAGGTACATTTATATATTTGCTTTCAAATACGACACCAGGCGTGCGCCCAAAATACTTTCAAGTACGTTAAAGTATATTAAGATGCAACAAGCGGCACCACGCTTTCCCGAAAAAGTAGCAAAGATAGAATTAATTACAAATTTTATGGTTACAAAATTGAGATATACCTATAATCGCGGCAAATGAAAGTAAGACTCAAATTTTTGCAGGTGTAATTTTATACTTCAATCTTATGGACATTAGGATGAACTTTCTATGAAATACTTTCAAAGCGCGCGCCTCGTGTTCTTATTTTCAAGGGTTGATTTTTGTAATAGTTATATTAAAATATATTAATAAAGACTTGTTCTGACATTTGTATAAAAACTTAGTTAAAAACAGAATGGACAGTGTTAAAAAAACACTTGACACGTAAAACAATAAAATAGTAAATTTTAAGACAAAAACAAAACTACTTTTATTTTGTCTTAATCCCGCAGGTGCACTTTAAAACAGTTGTAAAAACAATTGTATCAGTTATACACCTGATCTTTCGGTATGGGTCTTTGGTGACACTAATAAATGAATCATAAATTATAAAATAATAAAGGATCATCCTCTTTGTCGGCTAGCTGCGGCGCGGACTACAATAACTGCTTGCAAATAATAGATACTTGACCATAAAACTTGGAACCATAAAATAAACTTCATAATGATTATATATTTTTTTTCAATTAGTGTGTTTATAATAGAAACGCCGAAATTCAAAGCGCCTTTTTTTGACAATGAGGTAAGTTAAAAGGGCACCGCTCAGCACGTGCACAGCATCGACCGAATTTTTTGTTCTAATTGTTAACCGGGATTATTAGTGACAAACAATACAAGTGGTAATTCTACATTCATTTTTTAATCTCTGGTATGTCTGGACCAGGTAGATTACAAAGGTCATAAAATTTATTTGTTGAACAATAACAATGACTATTTTATGATGCTAAAATGCAGTCCGTTTATTTTTGGAAAAAAACATTGCAAAGTGTTTGAGCACAATCTAACATTTTATTTATTTTAAACATCACCTTTAAATTATTTACTTCACCGATAATTGAAAAATTCATTCAAATAAAACAAACAAGTTCTTACATCTTTAAAAAACATTATTTGAACTGTGAATATTTTTGACAACCCTTGCTCTTGCTACTTTCGAGAGAACAATAGGACCCGGCTAGCGGGTGCTGGGCGTGCGCATAGGCGATGTATAGCTAGCTATAGGCCGACTCGGGAGCCGGGTTCTGGGCGTCTGGCGAAAATACAGTAGAACCCGGGAGCCGGGTTTTGGGCATTGTAAGTGTTAAGTAGTTGCGCACTATCTGGCCAGATACCGGATAGGGATTCTGTTTGGTAATTAACTTTAAAAAATGGTTAGTATACAAGAAAACAACAACAAATTATCAATATACACCACTATACACATTAAACACAAAAAAAAACTTATCTATTCAGCAGAATAGGCGGGCGCACGTGTACTGCATACGAAATAGTTCCGCACAATGAATTAATAAAACTCGTTTCTTGGCTAGAAAACGGTCCGAGCAAACCTACAATACGTAAATGGTTGAAACCTGGACGACTCGCCCGCCGACCAACTAAAATTCAAGCATCGTTTGTCCGGCCGTATACCGTATATTCAGCCTGATCACCGGCCGGATATCCGGTATCCGGCCAAACAACTATCCGTTTCATCTCTAGTAAATAGTCACATCGCCATCTCTTGGCACCGATCAGAACTAAAGTTGTCAACAAACAAAATCCTAAAACGAATGCTACGAAAATATATTTAGGTACTTCATACAAATACATACCCTCAATATTAACGCTGTGGAAATGGCCAGAGGATCATTAAGCTCCTCTAGCCTCAGTAGAGTCACGTACAACGCCTCAATGTCCAGTAGTAACTGTTTCGTCCTTTTTAGTTCTCTTGGTACCTGGAGAGGAAACAACATAAATGTGAATTAAAATATGAAAAACAAAAATGTATACTAGTAGTACATACTAGGTGCATACCTCGCTGTGGTTGGTGCTGGCGCGGCTGGGCGCCTCCGCTAGTAGTACATACTAGGTGCATACCTCGCTGTGGTTGGTGCTGGCGCGGCTGGGCGCCTCCGCTAGTAGTACATACTAGGTGCATACCTCGCTGTGGTTGGTGCTGGCGCGGCTGGGCGCCTCCGCTAGTAGTACATACTAGGTGCATACCTCGCTGTGGTTGGTGCTGGCGCGGCTGGGCGCCTCCGCTAGTAGTACATACTAGGTGCATACCTCGCTGTGGTTGGTGCTGGCGCGGCTGGGCGCCTCCGCTAGTAGTACATACTAGGTGCATACCTCGCTGTGGTTGGTGCTGGCGCGGCTGGGCGCCTCCGCTAGTAGTACATACTAGGTGCATACCTCGCTGTGGTTGGTGCTGGCGCGGCTGGGCGCCTCCGCTAGTAGTACATACTAGGTGCATACCTCGCTGTGGTTGGTGCTGGCGCGGCTGGGCGCCTCCGCTAGTAGTACATACTAGGTGCATACCTCGCTGTGGTTGGTGCTGGCGCGGCTGGGCGCCTCCGCTAGTAGTACATACTAGGTGCATACCTCGCTGTGGTTGGTGCTGGCGCGGCTGGGCGCCTCCGCTAGTAGTACATACTAGGTGCATACCTCGCTGTGGTTGGTGCTGGCGCGGCTGGGCGCCTCCGCTAGTAGTACATACTAGGTGCATACCTCGCTGTGGTTGGTGCTGGCGCGGCTGGGCGCCTCCGCTAGTAGTACATACTAGGTGCATACCTCGCTGTGGTTGGTGCTGGCGCGGCTGGGCGCCTCCGCTAGTAGTACATACTAGGTGCATACCTCGCTGTGGTTGGTGCTGGCGCGGCTGGGCGCCTCCGCTAGTAGTACATACTAGGTGCATACCTCGCTGTGGTTGGTGCTGGCGCGGCTGGGCGCCTCCGCTAGTAGTACATACTAGGTGCATACCTCGCTGTGGTTGGTGCTGGCGCGGCTGGGCGCCTCCGCTAGTAGTACATACTAGGTGCATACCTCGCTGTGGTTGGTGCTGGCGCGGCTGGGCGCCTCCGCTAGTAGTACATACTAGGTGCATACCTCGCTGTGGTTGGTGCTGGCGCGGCTGGGCGCCTCCGCTAGTAGTACATACTAGGTGCATACCTCGCTGTGGTTGGTGCTGGCGCGGCTGGGCGCCTCCGCTAGTAGTACATACTAGGTGCATACCTCGCTGTGGTTGGTGCTGGCGCGGCTGGGCGCCTCCGCTAGTAGTACATACTAGGTGCATACCTCGCTGTGGTTGGTGCTGGCGCGGCTGGGCGCCTCCGCTAGTAGTACATACTAGGTGCATACCTCGCTGTGGTTGGTGCTGGCGCGGCTGGGCGCCTCCGCTAGTAGTACATACTAGGTGCATACCTCGCTGTGGTTGGTGCTGGCGCGGCTGGGCGCCTCCGCTAGTAGTACATACTAGGTGCATACCTCGCTGTGGTTGGTGCTGGCGCGGCTGGGCGCGCGGCTGGGCGGCGCGGGCGCCTCGGCCACGAGCTCCACGTCGATGATCTTGCGCGGTGCTGTCACGCTCCCACACTGGAACAACAAGACTAACGTTAACCTTTTGCCTGACATTTGCAAATATATAAAAAAAAATAATATAACTCGAGACCATCCCTACTACGCATGCGCAATTCGTCAAATTCCTGGCATGAGACCACAAAAATTTAGATACCGTTGATTGGCTGATAGCATACCACACTCGTATTTTTAGCCACTCAGCAGCTGACGCACTGTATTTTATAAAATCTTAATGCAGGAATTAAAAGTAACCCTTCAAACTTTACAACTATCTAAATGTTAATTGCACTAATTAATTTAAAAAATAATTTCATGAAGTGAAATTTTACATATATCAGTTTGGTTTTACTTAAAATAAATGTACGACAGACGCAGGAATTGCATTAATGACACTTATTTCTGATGCTTGCGAAAATATAAATGACGCATTGGGTATCTTTTGTGATTTATCTAAGGCATGCGATAGTGTTGATCTTAAAATATTTCTTATTAAGTAGAAACATTATGGTGTAGCGTGTGATGCATTTAATCTAATAGAATCATACCTTGCTGGGCCAATACACAAATTCAATATAGCTCTTTTAATGCCCCACTACTCATGGGTGTGCCCCAGGGATCAATATTAGGTCCATTGTAGTTTTTGATGTATATAAATAATCTTTTATATTACGTCAAAGGCCTGTTAGAGATTGCATTATATGCTGATGATACTTCGTTGATCTTTAAAAAAATCAGATACTTAGCTTAAACACCAGAAATAAACAAACGCTTGCCGTCCCGAAACTTAAACTAGATTAAAATAATAATTCCTTCATAGGGATAAGTATCAACATATTTTATAAATTACCGCAAAGTAGTAAAGACATGCCCATGCATAGATTTAAAAATCAAATCAAAACATGGCTTAAATCAATATGTGGAAAAATTTAAAAAGCCATCTGAACCTATAAAAATTAATTATTAATTTACATGCTATGTTGTTTTAATTTTAAATGAGGATATCTGTCGAGATGGTTGCGGCGCTTCTTCTCCACAGGACCAACGTCGAGGCGCTGGTAGGAATAAATAACTTACGTGCCAAATCATTTATTGTAAATCCACTCTCAGAAATAAATAATGTCAAGCACTGGAGTTAGAACCTACACCTGTACGGTGTTGTTGTGTTCCTGCGTGTGAGTAAGGTTTCCAGAGCTCTTGAGAAGCGCTACATTAGTAGCAGGGGTCAAGCCTTCAAGATAAGGGCGACCAGTCAAGTAACAGCTTTATTATGCTGTACTTGTCGCCCTTAAGCTAGGACCTCATTACCACTTAACATCAGGTGAGATGAGGTCAATCTTGAAGTGTACTATAAAAAATAGGCTTCCAGGGCCAAATTACAATCCCTTCCCGAAAATCCCGGGGAACAGACGGGACTGCGTAATTGCGGTCATTCCCCCGACCATCCTGGGGAGACTTGGCGACGCCACCCCGTAGGAGCAGCAATTCTGCCGACGGTGCTGTGGCAGTCATGGGTCGACCGATATCCCACGGCGCCGTCCATAGGCAATGAGAAGGTGGGGAGGTTTTTTAGTTCGGGTAGTCCCCGCCCCCTCTGGGCGGGAGAGTCCCACACACGTCGCTGTCGTCCGCACGGCAGCGATATGGTGCGCAAAGGCATTTTCCCTCCCTCAAAAAAAAAAGAGGACCTCATTACCTCTTAACATGAGGTGGGGTGGGTCAATCACTAACCTGCAGCTTTCCTAGCGAGTTCTCAAACTGCGTCGGTACGTAGGTTCGAGGCGCGGGCGCGTCCTCACTGGTCGAGTTGTGTCTGTTTGAGTTATGCCGCTCACGGCCGTGATTGTGACTCTCTTGCTTCACCCCTAAAAACATGCAAACATATAACCATGATAATTAATATTTTGATACAGATACACAAAATTGGAGTGCTTTGTGATACATAAATATCGGCTTTTTAAGCCCAGACACTAAAACGATGTTGTAACACCCCTTCCTTCGTATAACTTACTTTTTATCCCGAAATAACGCGAAGGAGGGCTTGTTCAGTATTAGACTGAAGTTGATTCATTACATTCATCTGTGTTTTGGAAATTATGTTCTACTAGGTGACCCGGCGAACTTTGTTCCGCCTTTTTGAGGCATTGTAAAATCAAAAAAGTAAAAAAATAATAATATAAAAGTTCTAAACTACCTCCCCACCAATTTCCAGCCAAATCTGTTCAGCCGCTCTTAAGATATAAGTAGTGTAACTAACACGACTTTCTTTTAAATATATAGATTATACATATCTATATAGATTACTATACATATGTAAACGAAGTGTCTAACTATCACTTCATTTAGATTTAATATGCCGCATAAAAACTTTAATGTTTAATTGCTCTATGGTCTAGTCTGTCAATTGTGTCGTGTCATGATGACTGAGTCATAAGCTTATGTTATGGAGTGAATAAATAATACCTACGTAAAAATAAGATAATATGTAATAAGATTAATTAATATTGGATGATATGGTGAAGCCATAGCTTTAAATGTTGTTTCCATATTTCAGCAACACATTTTGACTTTGGTTTTACACATTTTTACTGGGCATCCTAAAATTTATAAAAAAACACATTATAAAACAAATTTTTAGGCTTTTTATAGAAGACTCTTGTTTGGACTGGTATAGTTCTATGCTTATAAAGCATACGATCAATTCAGAATGGGCAATTTGGAAAAATAACTTTTGTGATACATATGCGGATAAAGGTTGGTCACCAATCAGGTATGCAATGTTATATAAGTATAGACAAGGCTCATTATTAGAGTATGCGTTAAAAAAAGAGAGACTTCTATTAGAAATAAATACAGACAAAAAACAGCATTTGTTACTCAGGAAGCACATTTTCAGTGGACTTGTCTACCGTTTGGCTTAAAGACGTCGCCTGCCATTTTTCAAAGAATATTGAGTAGTATTATTAGAAAGCACAAACTGTCAGATTTCACTGTCAATTACATAGATGATATTTTAGTATTTTCGGAAACATTTGAAAAACACATTGAGCATTTATCTTTGTTATTGGAAGCAATTTTAAAAGAAGGATTTAAATTAAAATTTACAAAATGTAACTTTGCGCAGGACTCGGTAAAATATCTAGGGCACATAATAAAAAATAATACTGTCACTCCGCTAAAAGATAATTTGATCGCTATAAAAGAATTTCCTATTCCAAATACACAAAAAAATGTCCGACAATTTTTAGGAAAAATTAATTTCTATGGAAAATACGTTCCAAATATATCAATTATACTGGATCCATTACATAATTTATTAAGAAAAGGAGAAAAATTCATTTGGTCTGATAAATGTCAAGAATCCTTTAATACTATAAAAAAATTACTTTGCTCCAAACCTATTCTAGCCATATTTGATCCAGACTTGCCAATACATATTTATACAGATGCTAGCATACAAGGTATAGGTGCGATTTTAAAACAAATTCAACCTGACGGTACTAAAAAACCTTGTGCATATTTTTCCAGAAAATTGAACAATTCCCAAAAAAAGAAGAAAGCCATATATCTTGAGTGTTTAGCGATAAAAGAGGCCGTGAAATACTGGCAGCACTGGCTCATAGGAAAAACATTCACAGTGTTTACAGATCACAAACCTTTAGAGAAAATGAATATCAAAGCTAGAACGGACGAAGAACTGGGAGATTTAACTTACTATTTATCACAGTTCAATTTCGAGGTAATATATTCTCCGGGTAAATATAATACAGAAGCAGACACTTTAAGCAGAAATCCGGTATTAGAACCGTTTGAAAATCAAGATTGTGGTAGTTTAAAAATAGTAAATTTTGTTCAATTACAAGATATATTAAAAGATCAAAATAAAAATGAAAATATAAAACAAAATATAAATAACCTAATTTTAAAAAATAATGTTTATTATAAAAAGATAGGAAAAAAAGAAAAAATTGTATTAACGGAGAACTTTAGTCAAAATATTATAAAACATGTACATCACTACTACTGTCATATAGGAAGACAACAGATGGAAAAAAAAATAAAACCCTTTTATTATGCAAAAAATTTAGCGGATAATATAAAATTATTTTGCCAGAACTGTGATGTCTGTAAAAAAAATAAATCTAGAGGAAAATTCAAGTTTGGACTAATGTCTTACTTAGGTCCTGCTACCTATCCATTCGAAATAGTATCTATAGACACCGTAGGGGGATTTGGTGGTTCCCGTTCAACCAAAACATATTTACATCTTTTAGTAGATCATTTCACTCGATACGCCTATATGTTAACATCCAAAACCCAGAATGCGAATGACTTTATAAAACTAGTTAAAAAAGTTACACAAGATTACAAAATTGGTTTGATTCTATCGGATCAATACCCTGGCATAAATTCAAAAGAGTTTAAACAATTTTTAGAGACCGTAGATATTCCTTTAGTTTTTACAGCTGTAAATGCACCATTTTCAAACGGATTAAACGAGAGATTAAATCAAACGTTAGTTAATAAAATTCGGTGTAAGATAAATGAAAAGAGAGTTAAAATAGCTTGGACAACTATTGCTCATGAATGTACGGAAAAATATAACGAAACTGAACATAGTGTAACAGGTTTCTCGCCTAGATATTTATTAGAAGGAAAAAATATTGACATTGTACCAGATGAACTCAAACAAAATATAACACAGAATAATTTACTACGAGATCGAAAAATTGCTTTAGAGAATAGTATAAAATCACATAATTATAACAAAAAAAGATTTGATAAAAACAGAAAACATTATGAACTTAAAGTCGGCGATTTTGTTTATGTTGAAAACGGAAATCGATTAAACAGAAAAAAATTAGAAGAATTGAAAATAGGACCATATGAAATCTTAGAAAAAATATCTAATTCAATTTATAAAGTAAACACAGGTCACAAAAAAATAGAGTCTAATCTTTTTCATATTACGAAACTAATTCCAGTAGTAGAGTAAAACAGTATTATTACCAGTATTATTTTAAATAAAAGGGGGGGGGGGGGGGGGAGATGTAAACGAAGTGTCTAACTATCACTTCATTTAGATTTAATATGCCGCATAAAAACTTTAATGTTTAATTGCTCTATGGTCTAGTCTGTCAATTGTGTCGTGTCATGATGACTGAGTCATAAGCTTATGTTATGGAGTGAATAAATAATACCTACGTAAAAATAAGATAATATGTAATAAGATTAATTAATATTGGATGATATGGTGAAGCCATAGCTTTAAATGTTGTTTCCATATTTCAGCAACACATTTTGACTTTGGTTTTACACATTTTTACTGGGCATCCTAAAATTTATAAAAAAACACATTATACATATTAAGATATGTTTACAGCGTTTGTGCTGTACTGTACTCACCCCCACTGTAGAAGGGATGATTCTGTTGGTTCGCCTTATGCGCCTCTTTGATACCCTCCTTCTCTTTACTCGCTTGTCTTTCTAGGAAAACCTGTAAAACAAGTGTTTATACAATAGCTTTTTGGAATGGACTAAAATGGGTTAAAATGGGCTAAAATGTTCCAAAATGGCCGGAGCTGGACCGGAACTATACAGAAAAACGTACTGGTGTTGAGCTACAGTATCTGAATTTTGATGAATCACTGCTTTTAGAATGATTTATTATTTGTTTTTATTAATAATAACCTTTTGGAATGGACCAACATGAACTACAATAGGTTGACATGAGATATAAAGACATAAAACGCTTCTTAACACAGATTCACCCCTTTCTCAAAAATAGCTTTCTTGGATAGTGTTCGATTGAAAATGGGTTATTATGACCTAAACTGGCCCAAAGAAAGCTAAGCTAAGCTATTCGACAACATCACATACATTGCTCTGATTCTGTGTTAAGTTGCTTAAGCACTTGTGTTACAGAAATCAGAAACAACCACTTACTTATTCAATTTTTCAATGTAATATTCAAATATTTCTTTATATATAGAATAAGGTTATAAAATGGCATAAAATGGCCTAAGATGGGCTAAAATGGTCCACAATGGGCTAAGATGGCCCACGATCGACTAAAATGGCGTCTTACCGTGTAGTAGAAGTCGTGTATGTAAGGAGTGCCCGTGTTGAGCTGCAGCATCTGTATGTTGATGAGCCACTGCTTCTCGCGCTGCGTCATCAGCCCGGCGTACTCGTCGCCGTCGCTGCACGACCCGCCCTCCTCACCGTTCATGTGCCTGCTAATTAATATTAAATAAATAAATATTGAACAACATCACATACATTGCTGTGATTCTGCGGTAAGTATCTTAAGAGAGGTAGGGCATAGCGATTTATCGCTCGAACTGGAGCAACCCGACGGGTGAAATACCTCCACGTTACAGAAGACCGCAGCCAAATAACAACCACTTCTGTATTGTTGTGTTCCTGCGTGTGAGTTAGGTTTCCAGAGCTCTTGGGGGGTGCTACATTAGCAGCAGGGGTCTAGCCTTCAAGGCAAGGGCGACAAGTCCAGTAACAGATTTATTATCTTGTACTTGTCGCCCTGGATTATGGACGCTGGTGGCACTTAGCCCTGGGTAGGGCTATCTCAAGGGCTGGCTAGAGAGGAAGCAAGGGTTCCTCTCATATTGATTGGTGCAGGTTCTGTCCGGGCACGGTTGTTTCCGGAGGTACCTGCACCGAATAGGGCGCGAAAAGACACCTGTGTGCGCACACTGTGGAACGGAAGACGACACGGCGAGTACACATTAGTTACATGCCCGTCGTGGTCAGTTAGATACTGCTACTGTAACGTATTGCTATGTGTAGCTCACTTTGGACCAGCCGTATAGTTTTGTTTTGATGAGTGGTGAAACAATTAAGTACTCCAATTTACTTTCGTTTGGTAAGCTGGAGTAGATCAGGCACTTTTTCACTAGCATGTCGCTAGTGCTAGCTATCGCTTCACTCAACTCACAGCCTCACTGTCTGTTTGCGTGTGTTTATTTTAAGGTTACCGACTGTACTTTAATATATAGTATTGTAAGGATTGTCTTATATTGTCTTCTGTAAGGTGGAGGTATTTCACCAGTCGGGCCAGTCCATAAATCGCTATGCCCTACCTCTCTGAAATATACTTGAATAAATAAATATTAAGAGTTTACTGGGATTAAAAAGAACTCACCTGCCATTCCCAAACGTCCCATTATGCCTCTGGTTACCAAAAAACTGGTTATTCACAAACTGATTGCTATTAAACACATTCCCTCTGTTATTGAGCATTGGATGATGGCTCGCATTATGGTAACTGTTCAACTGCAACATCGGATGCGTGTTCTGTATAAGCTGAACTAAATTCTGCGACGTCAAATTCTGAGACTGCATGGGCTTCTGCTGGGAGTTGTTATAGACCCTGCTCTTTTGAACTTTCTGTTCCACTTTAGGCGTTTGATTAACTTTCTGTACTTTGCTCTGCGGTGACTGGTTGAGTTGGTTGCTCTGTTTCTGCGGGACAGGCATCTGTGGGGACTGTGTCTTCATACGCTGTTGCATCATTTGTTGATTCATCATCATGTTTTGATTCATTTGAGGTGGCTGGTCTGGTTTTGGTTGCATGGATGGGGCCTGAAAAAAAAATATTTTTTAATATTACAGTATTTTGGCTCCTCCCAGCCTGATGGTAAGCAAGAGAGGAAATTAAGATTGTCAATGTGTCACATAGGTGTCTCGATATCAACACAAGCAATGCAAAAGGGACTTTGTCTAATCTAATTAAAACCTTTACGTGACTGAAGGAAAAACAAAAATTTATCGTTATGACTTGCGCGCGGCCACGAAGCGAATGAGAGTGAAACAAGGCGTAATACTGTCAGAAGCCTTGTTTTACCATGTCATATTTGTGGGTCGCAACTTTGCAACTACAAAAACTATAATCATTTGTAAAAACTGTAAAAACAAAATAATAAGAAACAAATTTATACTTACACGAAAATTACTAAACGGTGCCATGTTTGGGCTAAAATTTTGCCTCGGCATATTCATCCCTGGGGGGGGAGCCATCATCCTCGGCTGACCCATCATGTGGGGGAACTGATTCATACCAGGACCACCAAACTGATTACCGTTCGGCATCATCTGATTAACACTTTGACCCATCTGATTAACATTTTGACCCATCTGATTAACATTTTGACCCATCTGATTAATATTTTGTCCCATCTGATTAATATTATGACCCATCTGATTAACATTCTGACCCATCTGACTCATATTTTGGCCCATGCCGACGTTTTGACCCATTTGATTTAAATTTTGACCCAGTTGATGGCTTTGACCGAGCTGGTTTAAATTCTGAACTAAATTAGGTCCTAGCTGCGCCGTATTCTGGCCGAAGCTCTGATTCAGTTGCATGCTTTGACCGATTGGACCGGCTTGACCCATTTGACCGAGCGGCACGTTTTGACCCATTTGTTTCTGCATCATCGGATTCGCCTGCATACCCTGAATGTTTTGCGACATATTCATAAGGTTACTATTCTGGAATTGCATTTGATTCGACTGTTGCATAAACTGATTAACATTTTGTCCCATCTGATTAACCCCTGGTCCCATTTGGTTCATGCTTTGACCCATTTGACTCATTTGATTCAGGTTTTGGCCCATGTGGTTCTGCATGAGCTGGTTGGTTTGGCCGAGTTGGTTCATTTGAGGTTGACCGATTATCTTGTTGATGGGTTGGCCGAGGTCCCTCATCTGTTGGGGGGCGAAGGGTAAGGGCACCGGGGCCTGTAAGCCCGGCGGTCGCTGAAGGATGACTGGCTGGTATCGTGGCTGAAAATAAAATAAAAAATTAGATGTTGCACCAATTTTAAAGGATTTTTTAAGGTTATCGGGGCCATGTTTCCGTTAAAATTAAAAAAAAATAGAACTGTCAATGTCAACGTCATTTTAAAATCTTGTGTGAATATGAATGTATGGATGTTTAGAAGTCTGGATTAATATGTTTAACTCCTTCACACAAAAACTATTGAACAGATTTGGACTAAATTTGGTATGAAGAGAGATGATATACTAGGCTATCATGTACAATAATTTTTATATTAAAAAACGCCGGTGAACTCACAGACAACTGCTAGTAATTATATAAATAAAACAACAACATACATAGGGTTAGGTTCCTTAAGCCCTAACTTCTAAGGAAATATTAACATACACAATTGAAACTATACAAACACGAGTATTGTTGGTGATAAATATAAATTATCATCAGGCCTAGCATGTGCAACGCGAGTTAATTTTATCGCACTCTTAAGAAATGTCAAAATCGATGCGTCAACTGCTGATTGGCTGAAAATACGAGTATGGTGTACTATCACCCAATCAACGGTATGGAAACTTATGTCGTCTAATGAAATTTGACGTATAGCGCATTCTAGGCATGCATGCCAAATCCCTAGTTATCAAGCTACTGGCTGATACACCGAAGCTGTAATATTTTCACAGTAGGTTCACACACAATACATTTTGGACTGTATTGTTTACGTACGCAAAAACTTACATTCATTCACTAAGAAGTCAGAATGTCATCCCTACTAATATTATAAATGCGAAAGTAACTCTGTCTGTCTGTCTGTGTGTCTGTAACGCTTTCCTGCTTAAACCTCTCAACCGATTTTGATGAAATTTGGTATAGGTATACGTTGAATCTCAAGAACGGACATAGGCTACTTTTTATTAGAAAATAAGGGGAGGAGGGGGGAAATACCACCTTTGGAAGTTTATATGGAAAAATGTTTATTTTTGAAGTTAGAGATGAAATTTGGCACAAATATAGCTCGAAACTTGGATTAAGATAAAGACTACTTTTTGTTTCGAATATTAAGGGAGAATGGGGTAAAACCGACCATAAAAGGATGTAGTCCACGCGAACGAAAGCATGACGTATGCATAGATTTAAGTCTCTAACCGAAAATTGTCTCATGAATAAAAGGCTGTTAACCTTTACCCAGCCCAGCTATCTTAAACGTAGTGGCCCGCTGTACGCCAACGTATAAATGTATAACAGTATCTATAGTACGAAAGCAAGGCAGTGGCATAACGTCATATCGATAAAAAAAATTGATGTCTAAATCAAGGTGTTACGGACTCCTTTGTAGGAGTCTTTTTGATAGTTTTTATTATAAAACGTTGAGTCTGTCTTATTCTATTGTTCGGCCTGTTCTGTCAAAATTCTCTCTCTTTCAGTTTGTATTTCTATTATTTTCCTTTATTATATTTCCTAAAACTACTCTGAGTTCCTTTTCTTTCTCTTCGCTCCGTAACATTCTATTGTTCGGCCTGTTCTGTCAAAATTCTTCTCTCTTTCAGTTTATATTTCTATTATTTTCCTTTATTATATTTCCTAAAACTACTCTGAGTTCCTTTTCTTTCTCTTCGCTCCGTAACACAAGGTTTATTTTTAAATTTTGCAAATATAAGTAAACCCTGATACACTATAATAGTAATTTGTTTTATTTTATGAACATTTTTAGTAAGAAAAACGAGTATCTATTATCATAGACAAAAATACATGCATAATCTTGCAAAACATTTATTATAAAAGGCACTTCACTATTCATTTTATAACGTACTCCGTTGACTTCCTATCAAGTCGTTGGCGCTCATGGCAAGATAAATATCTCGAATAGAAGTGTTGTCTATGCTTTTCTTTCTTCGCCTTGAGTGAATCTCTCTCTCTATCTCTCTAGACGATTTGAATAAAGAAAAGACGGCTCTTGTACGGTAGTAATAAACCATAACAAGTATGTTACGGTGAAAAGTAAGACAAAATAATGAATGGTAAGTTATTATTCGTATATTTTATAACTTTTATAGTTTGTGTAAGTTTACCATTCGATATTTTACTTTTTATATTTTCGATAATTATATTTAATGTTTATTGTACGAAAGAAGAACAGACGAGCGCACGCTTGTAACGGCCGGCACTATGACACAATGACCTTGATACCTGTACGCTTACGACGTGACAGGTTTACTTGCATTGAAGTTGGTGGCGCTCGTAGCACTGAAATCTTGTCATTGCGTAGGGATGGGTGTTGCAATATCGAAGATCCTAAATAAATTATAAATTAACTAGCTTTCCGCCCGCTTGGAATTTGGTTATATCTATATTATATAAAGCTAAATCTATATTATATAATTGCAGTATAAAGCACAGCTATAAGAAAATTTCTCATTTCCACGGAAAAATCTAAGAAGCGCGATGTAACGCTGGATACGATTAGTTGTTAAACAAAAACTGAATAGTACACTATATTATATATCTAAGTAGATATAAAAATAAGTTTAGACGATAAAACAAATTGTACGTCATCCCTCAGGAATTCCTCATTTTCGGGGATTCATTATCGTATCATTTAGCTTCTAAATTTACATGTTTATATTCGTTTACAATATTTTACCTTGATTAAAACGCCACACAGCGCCATCTCCAATCCATCCATCAAGCAAACTATATTTTTGTTTTCCCTCGGGAATATCAGTTTTTTTTTCGGGATAAAAAGTAACCTATTATTTAATCCGAACTTCTAACTATACGTTTGCAAAATTTAAAAGCAATCGGTTCAGTAGTTATGTCGTGAAAGCGGAACAAATAAACAAACTCACTTTCCGATTTATAATATTAGTAAGGATCTTCGTGAAATAAATTAATTTTAATATTTATTATGTAATACGTTATTTTCAGACCGGAATTAATTGTCAATCATAAAATCTATGAATATTTGTATGGAACAAAACAAAGTAAACATGTAGGATTGTAATGAATGCAACTATCGCGTCACATCACTAGCCTACTTGATATGAAGTCGTTGGCGTATGGGACATCAAAATATTTCAGGCGTTTTTGTTTTTATCTGTTTTAAAACACTATAAAGCCTGTTTCTTCTGGCGAAATAACAAAAATGGGCTTCAATCCTGTCCATCTTACAAAATTACAAGAGAAACAAATGTATAATGCACCTTAAAGGTATTTAATTAACCTTTACCCAGCCCAGCTATCTTAAACGTAGTGGCCCGCTGTACGCCAACGTATAAATGTATAACAGTATCTATAGTACGAAAGCAAGGAAGTGGCATAACGTCATATCGATAAAAAAAATTGATGTCTAAATCAAGATTTATTTTTAAATTTTGCAAATATAAATAAACCCTGATCAATTATAATAGTAATTTGTTTTATTTTATGAACATTTTTAGTAAGAAAAACGAGTATCTATTATCATAGACAAAAATACATGCATAATCTTGCAACACATTTATTATAAAAGGCACTTCACTATTGACTTCATATCAAGTCGTTGGCGCTCGTGGCAAGATAAATATCTCAAATAGAAGTGTTGTCTATGCTTTTCTTTCTTCACCTTGAGTGAATCTCTCTCTATCTCTCTAGACGATTTGAATAAAGAAAAGACGGCTCTTGTACGGTAGTAATAAATCATAACAAGTATGCTACGGTGAAAAGTAAGACAAAATAATGAATGGTCAGTTATTATTCGTATATTTTATAACTTTTTATAGTTTGTGTAAGTTTACCTTTCGATATTTTACTTTTTATATTTTTGATAATTATATTTAATGATTATTGTACAAAAAAAATCAGACGAGCGCACGTTTGTAATGGTCGGCACTATGACACAATGACCTTGACACCTGTACGCTTACGACGTCACAGGTTTACTTGAATAGAAGTTAGTGGCGCTCGTAGCACTGAAATCTTGTCATTGCGTAGAGATGGGTGTTGCAATATCGAAAATCCTAAATAAATTATAAATAAACTATAAATTTATAATATTAGTAGGGAAGTAGGGATTTGGACAACCAACAAGATCGTACACCATAAAAACTATATAATACAGCATAATACACAACAGTTGGTGTAGCCTTAGTTACAGGTTGCCACGGAATACAGATTCATATTAACTTACACATATGTGTTACATTTTACATTATTTAAAGTTAGGTATAAATGAGCGTTTTTTTAAGAGCAGGTAGACAGTTTTTTGTTAAATAATATTTGAAACATAATTAATACTCTCAAAGGTAACTCGTTTTTTTTAAAAATTATAGTTCCACAGAATACAATGTAAATACAAATGATAGTCTTATTTAGAAGAGTAAAAATATAAAGACTAGATTTAAATGAAAATAATACTAATTGAAAGAAAAATCTTCTCCATATAAAATGGGTCACATAAGGTGTCTCTAAATTAACACAAGCATTGCATAAAATAACTTTATGTCTAATCTAATTTAAAACCTTTTTGTAACTGAAGACTAAAGACATTTTCTATTCTATTCTATTATAGTAGCTGGTACGGGACCAGACTCGCACTTGGCCGATTCTTTGTTTTTTTAATGTTAGCAACACTTGTCGTTATGATGGCTCACCTGGAACAGGTTGTGGTTGCCGATTGGTTGTTGCTTCTGCCGGAGCTGACGCTCCAGCTCCTCCACCGTGCATACATTCTTGAGTGTCTGGACTGGTTGCTACAAACACACACACAGTCAGTGGCGGATTTACCCTAAAGCCGGGCCTACCGGGCCTAGGGCGGACAGTTTTACGGGCGGCCGCAATCGTGACGAAAAACTTTATAGAGTAGGGCAGCACTAAGAAACGATTTTTGTAAATTTACCCCCTAGGGGTATACGGGGTTCCGAAGTTAGTATGAAACTTTGCTGTTTTTAAAGTTATTAGAATGAAATTCAGTATAAAAGTTCTTCATTGAAAGTCATGAATATAATGTAAAATATTTTTCAGAAATTCATCCCCTAAGGGGATTAAAAGGTTGAACAAAAGATTTACAAAGTGATTCAAATAACATTTTGCATGCAGGTTCTTCATTGAAAGCCATAAACACGTGTAAAATATTGTTTCGAAAAACATCCCTCAACGGGGTACACAGGGGGGTGAATTTAGTGTGAAACATCTTTGATTTCAATAAAAGTTCCAAATACGACTTCATTAATTCTTAAAATTCGTCTACGTTTTGATTATTTTCATCTTCTTTTCTAACTAGGCGAACGAAGTCGCGGCTGTTTGCCAGTTATGCGTGTTATTAGTTCCGCAACTCACGGTGGGCGCAGAGTGTAAGCCGCCATCATGCCGCCACACGTTCGATCCCAGAGTGCGAACGTGCGGCGCATCCGTCTCATCGAGCACTAGCTGTGATAGCGACGCCTCTGCAACAACAACGTACATATAAACAAATATAAATATGAGTGTTCAGATGTTATTGGCATCTGCTCAGATATTATTGAAGTAATGAATGTTCAGATATTAATGGTAACTTGTGGTGTATGGTTTTTGACATTTTAACTGTTCAGAAGTATTTGGTCACTTTGTCTGCTCCGATATATCTGACGTCAGATTTAAATGTTTTTAATTTATTTATTTTAATTTATTTATTTTAATAACTATATACTTTTTTTTGTTTTATTTTCCAACTGACAAACTAACTGTATGTCTTGATGCAAAATTAGTAATAAGTTTAGCTTTTTATTTGTTAAAAAAAACTACTGAGTTTCTTGCGGTTTCTTCTCGGTAGTTATAGGTTCCGAACCGGGGGTAGCTTCATTTGCATTGTATAGAGACGATTCATAAGTATTATAAATGTACTACATGAATAAAAAATATTGAGTTTTACTTTGTGTTGGTAAGCGCATAACTCGACAACGCTTGGACCAATTTTAACAATTATTTTTCTTAAATATTCGTTGAAATCCAAGGATGGTTTTTATGAGAAAAAAATCTAATAATTGCCGGGAAAACTCTAAAGACAGCCATTTTCTTTTTACAGTACAAACATTTTCTCACTAAAATTTAGAGTTGAGTCACATTTTAAATCTTTTAGACAGAACGAAGTCTGGCGAGTCCGCTAGTATAAAAATAAAAGTACCTAAGTAGTTTGTTAGTCTTAGAGGTTCCGGGTTCGATCCCTGGTCGGGTCAATATGGGAAACGAACTTTTCAATATTGCCCCGGGTCTGGGTGTTGTGATACCGTCGTTGTTTCTGATTTCTTTAACACAAGTGCTTAAGCTTCTTATCACAGGGTCAGAGCAATGTATGTGATGTTGTCAAATATTTATTATTATTATTCATTAACTTGAGTATTGAGACCGACCACGTCTGTGGACTCATGTCGAAATAGTACTACAGCATTCACTTATCTCATTGTTACTTTTAACCAATAGTATGGAAAATGCGAATGTCATTTAATGTTCTTGTTACAGATTGAACCGACGCGTTCTCAGTTCAGAGCCTTCTCAGTATTTAGACTTGTCTGGGGTTCACAAGAACTCAGATGTATAACTCTCCCACTGCATAGCAAGATATTGTGCCTTAAGCTACCGAATTAAGGTTTATTTGACGATCTCGGTGGCGCAGTGGCTAAGGTAGGCGGCCAAAGCGCGAAAGGTCCCAGGTTCGATTCCCAGACGAGTCAATTTGGAGAATGAACTTTGCTAAATTGACTTATGTCCAGATGTGCTGGGATGACGCCCCCAGTTAGTATCCGTCGAACAAGGGGAAACCTTAGTTTGAGACCAGATGATTGGTGTGTTTGTCTGGCGCATTTATTTATTATTTATTTATTTCATACCGAGCTGGTCGTCAGCAACTTCTTCCATACGCGTGTCGTGCCGGCGGCTGCTCTCCAGCTGCGAGGCAAGGTGTTCATGTTGCACCTCCCAGTCGAACTCCTCCGCTGAAGTGGACAATTGTTGTATCATTAAAACAGTTCCTTAGACATCACTTGATAACTTACTATCATAAATACCATGCACCATTGCTGTATATTCTGTCTATTGCCAGTTGCCACCACATGGATTGCCACCAGTGGCAAATGAGAATGGAAAAACCCAATTGCCACCGGTGGCGACTGGGAAATGATTGTCCCCACTTCAAGTTCGCTGTACATTGCTCTTTCCGTCGTAGAAAATGAAGGCATAAAATAATTAATTTAAAACCTGCCCCTTATTTAATAATATGACTTAGGCTATAGAAAGTTTCTAGCATTGTAGTTAGTTAGTTAATGAAGTAACAGGCACAGGTAAGTAAATTTTAACTTCACACTTCCCAGTCGCCACCGGTGGCAATTGAGATTTTTCATTCACATACGGCACCGGTGGCAATCCATGTGGTAGCAACTGGGAATAGACGGTATTGTGGTGTATGTCTAGATATAAGTAACCTACTTATTCTTACTACTTATACTTTACTTGATATCCGTTGCCGAACCTTACAGTATATTCGGTTCAAATCTGTGAGGATGACTGGTTGATATTGCAACTAGCTATTAAATCGACCTTTAGTACTTTTTAAACAACATGTTACCAAATTAACACAAAACTTCTGACACACCAACTTATTTTTACTAGAAAAGACTTACATAAAAATTATAATATAATACTTTCGCGGATTATCTAACAAGATATTTGTATTTTTCTGTTTTCTTACTTTTGTTGCAAATTAGAAGCTCTATGGTAAAAATTACGTCAAAACAACACCCCCGCAGCCTAGCCCTTGCTATCTCTTTTTAACGCATATCTGTAAACGTAATGACATTTCACTGATTGTAAGGTAAAAAGCTCACGGTTCATTTTACTCTGTAAGGAAGACAATAGACTTAAGTAAATGTACAAAGCGGTGTAATGGATATACAGTGTAACGTAGATCTTTTTTCTTGATAAATTCTGACCTATATTTTTTATAATTCTACTCTCGATTCTGAACAAACACGTTTCAGGTTTTGATAGGAAGAGAGATGACATACTAGATTAACATATGGGGTGCTTTTTATCACTAGAAATAAATAATCACTAATACTCACAGTCCTGTCCAAACGTCTCATCGTTGAGTGCATCATACTCGTCCTCAGACGGCTCTCCAGCTCCTTCGTCATCGTTTAAGTTCTGCAACAAAAACGAACATTCAAACCATTGCCACTTACACAGATGCATATCCGTGTGCATGAAATGTCCAAGAACATTCTATACTTTTTATCTGGACAGATAGACAGCCTTTGTAAAACAATAGATTCTTCTGCACACTACGTAATTCTTTTTTTTTATTTCAGTGGCCACAAAGAGCTTTCTTTGACGGAGTCTACTTCTGCCAGTACCACGTGAGATTTGAAACAACTTCGCAATAGAACACGGTTTAGTGCTCAGGTCAGTATAACTTTTCGATGATTCCTAAGAGGCCAATATTAAATTTAAGCTTATCTTAAGGCATATTCGCGTCTGAAACAAGTAATTCACATGAACAAGTGTAGTGACACTTGATGGGTGTTTGAATACAATCACAGATTATTTTATTTATTACTCATTACACAAAACCATACATAAAACCAATAAATAAGATCAACCATACTTCTCCTTCTATTACCCTCCAGTGAATCCTACATAAGTTTGAAACTCTTCATATGAGTAGGTGCATACATTTATAAATTTTGCAAATGCTTCCATGAAACATTATCCAGTTGAAAAAGTTAAGTATCAAATGTTAAACAGTAAGGTATAAAATGTTTATGTAGGGTTTCCACTGAACAAAAGTTGCCAACCAGTTTATTGTAAAGCAGTGTCATCAAAATAGATGAAAATATATGGAAATTTATTAGAAATTTCATTTTAACATAGTCTATGGTTACTTTTGTATTTCCTCAGGTTATGTGTTGTTATTTAGTGTTTCACAACATTTTGAACCATTTGTATATCAGGCACCTGCACACATTTCTTTAATAATTAACAACAACACATTAATATCATGTAGGTAAATAAAAGTAGGCATGTTGTTATTCTGTCTATGTAAAGTAGTTCAATGAACTACTTATGCAGAAAAACACAAGCATGGACGTGGTCATAACGATAGCGGACAGTATGCGCTTGTTTAATTCAACATAACATCAACAAATGGTGTTGGTTTACTAAATGTATGAGAATCGAAACCGATACGCAGCTACAATTGAACACCTCATTACATTTTTTAACCTTTTAAGCGCGTTTTTTACTGAAATATACTAAGTTAAGCAAACCAATAGTTTAAAAATGTCTGTTAAATTGTAAATAATGCTTGGGGACTGGCGGAAAGGCCATTAAATTGCGAAATTAAAAGTCCACTTGGCTGGCATGCTGGCAAGAACGTTGTTTGTGCAATATTCGGTGTTTCACTTGGTGAAGTTAATCTTTTATGGTGGAAAAATTTGCAAACTCACCGATAACGAAGTATTGAACCCGAAGAAAGAATCTGCCATTGGATTTTCTCATAAATCATGAACAAAAACGACATGACTTGTCACGCTACATATGTCGTGAAGATGATGGCCGCCATTACTGAATTTGACAAGAATCTGACGTTTTTGCATTGCTCATTGCTGTGAGACAAGAGAGTTTCATTGGCGTTTCGTTAATACCACATAATGCGTAAACGTTTTTCGTGAAATTAAAATATATATGACATTTAATTATGATTTTTTTATCAAATCATTAACTTTTTATTGCCGTCTCGTCAAATGTTTATTTATTTATGAAACAAAACAAGTCAGCGTAAAAAATAAACAAGAGCAAAAACTATTATTCATTTATACATGTCACGGGAGCAATGTACAACAGATATTTGATAATAACATATTTGTAACAGATTACGATTTTCCGTTCCGTTAACTACCGCATGCAGGCCTAGCATGCGCAATACGTCCAATTTAACGCAAGAGACGACATAAGTTTCGATACTGTTGATTGGCTAATAGCATACCGCACTCGTATTTTAGCCAATCAGATGGTGACTTCATTCGATGTTGATGTTTGTTAACAGCGCGATAAAAATTAGTAGCGTGGGGTATGCTATTCCAGTGGTCCATTAGGCCAATGGACATCGATGATGACTGAATCAGTAGTATTTGGACTTTAAATTTAATAAATTGACGCCTAACAATGAAAACAATCTAATTATAGGTATTGGCAACAAGAAGGCAGTTTTTAATATGGAAATTTCTTAATCATAAATGATTATCAAACTTTTACCCCAACGAATTAATAAATAAAAACCAGTCTCTCGTAAAACCGGATTTTTTCGATTTTATTCTCCGGATTTTGTTCTGTACATCACTTACTTAACGTGTAAGTGAATGACAGAAGACGTATGTGGAACCTTTTAGGGGTGTCCATTTCGAAATAACATCGATATTTTTTCCATTCAAGCAATCAATTTAATATCACTTTCGATGCATCGGTTTGAAAAGACAATTATTTGTAAAATCTTGTAATTTTATTCCATTTCAAATCTGTAGTCGGCCCATTGAAACTCTTTACAAATGTAAACTAATATTACACTAGCGTTGTCCATGATGCACCTACACCCAGTATTTATGGATACGATTAGTTATAGCATTAATTTTAAGTAAAATACAGCCTATACAGATACTGGAATAATAAATAGCCACAAATCAAATACTACAGTAAATAACCATGTCATATAGATCTATTAGTATAGTTTTATATATAAAAAAAAGCTTCGTACGGTTGTCATTAAAAATTCTGAAATTTGATAAAAACAAAAATATACGTACAAACTTATACAGATAACTCATTAGGACTTATTTAAAAAAACTGATCCCTAAAGTAAATACCAACAACATGTAATAAAAACTAAAACGTGTAGTGAAAACAAAATATTTGCTTATAAACATGTAGTAATACAGCCAAGGTTTGTTCTGGAGCCAAACACAAATTGAACTAGAAATATAAAAAAACATGGAACATTTTTTCTCAGCTCAGGTGCTACCTTTTACTTTTTAGTATTAAGATTCACGATTCATCGGATGTTACCATAACTTTTTAAGACATGGAATCGATTCAATTATTTTGATGCATCGTTGTTTTTAGACAACCCTAGTATTTACTTTTTGTTACATTGTTGTATTATTCGAACTTTGACTCTAGAATTTATTATTCAAATTCACTAAACATAATTTCGAGTAACAGAATTTTTAATTGGTAATTGTTTAAGTTTCAGTATCTGTTAATTATCATAATATCCTAACTGAAGTAATTATTTATCGAAGGTAAGAGTGTTTATCTTCATCTTTGTTACAAATTAACTATAATTTTATTTGAAATCATAATCATTCCTTTATATTTTCTCTGTCATCGCCCTGTGATTATTGTCGTATATTAATAGTTAATTACATTAGTGATAAGCTTAATATTAAAATTAAGTTAATTGTGCTTGTGATGTTAAAGTAACTTTAATATATACTATGAGATTAAATATATTAATTATGAGAGGCAGGGCATAGCGATTTATCGCTTGAACTGTAGCAGCGCGACTGGTGAAATACCTCCACCTTACAGAAGACCGCAGCCAAATAACAATCACTTCTGTGTTGTTGTGTTCCTGCGTGTGAGTAAGGTTTCCAGAGCTCCTGGGGGGTGCTACATTAGTAGCAGGGGTCAAGCTAGGCCTTCCTTAACTCTTAGAATCAGGATAGATGAGGTCAATCTTGAAGTGCAATATCAGGGACGGCGTTAGGGTGGCGCACGGTTGGGCAACAGCCCGAGGCGCTCGGACTTGAACAGGCGCTAGAAAGCTACCCTGAGGTACCCAGATGTATTCCACTAAATCGATGTATTGGTATACGCTTCAACAGGGGCGCTGGCGGAAATTCGTCTAGGGCGCCAGTGATGTTAGAACCGGCACTGTGCAATATATAAAAAAGTAAATAAACATCAAGACACAAAAAAAACACAGATATGTACCTTGGGTGTCGACTGGGTATTGAACCCACAATCCTTCATTCAATAAGTCAGTATTTCTGTTGGTGCCCTTGTGCTCACAAGATTATGGGACCCTTCGGGATGTAATAAAAGCGAACTATACTAACCCTCACCCTTTAGGGTTCTCTGATAATGAATAAGAATAAGAATAACAATTTATTTTATTAGCACACACAATCAGTAAACAATACAGACAAAAAAGTGACACAAACAGATAAAAGGTAAAGAAAAAGTAAAGTAGCAAACAAAGAAAAAAAGATAAAAAACACAGTGACTGCGCAGCTAATAAGGTCCCACCCTCAGCATAAGCTACCACAACATTGGATGCCGTAGGAGCCCTAGTATTTTGGCGGAACTTTTAGCTGAGTGTGAGAATGGGGGCCTCTTGGCCCTCATGGTAAAGACAGTTATGTTAAAGTCCCTCATATTTGTTTCAGAATGTCTCCTCAAGTAACAGTTGCACAAGGAACAATTCAGGGTGAACAAAGGACAGCGTTTGATGGAAAGAAGTACTACAGCTTTGAAGGAATTCCTTACGCGAAGCCTCCAGTTGGAAACTTACGGTTTAGGGTAAGTTTCTTTTCTAACCACGGGGACTCTCATGCATTACGTATGTTTATAAGTATTTGTCTGTAGTCCTATCATTGCAAAGAATATACTGACTACCGAGCTTCGTGCAAGTTCTATTACTGTAGTAGTAGGTTCCGGACAGTAGCTTCACATTGCGTTTTTTATTCATACTAACGTCTTTGCACACATATTAACCACATTCTTTCCACCGATTCTTTGCACACACAGCTACCGGTTACAGTGTGATGTTATATAGCTTAAAGCCTCTCTCAATAAATGGACTTTGCAATACAAAATGGTGTTGCAAAATCTATTTATGGTGGCTTCAGGTGTATTATATTAGTTTAGATAGATAATGCATTAACCGTTTCTTGTATTGTTTGTGTCCAGCAGATTGTAGTACACTTTGACGACCTCGGTGGCGCAGTGGCTAAGGTAGGCGCCCAAAGCGCGTAAGGTCCCGGGTTCGATTCCCGGTCAGGTCAATTTGGAAAACATACTTTTCTTAATTGACTTGGGTCCGGGTGTGCTGGGATGACGCCCCCAGTTAGTATCCGTTGTCTGGTACTCATAGTACAAGGGAAAACCTTAGTTTGAGACCAGGTGATTGGTGTGATTGTCTGGCGCATTTATTTATTTATTATTTTAACTTATTTGTGACCTGTAATGTAACAAAGAACCAAACATAATTAATGTTTTGTAAGAACGTATGTTTGTTCTTTAGTAAAAGTGTAAGTACTTCCGCCGAGCTAGGTGTTATCTGCTCGGGGACCAAGGTCCTATCTTGGTTTGTTGTATATATAGTTAGTGGCGACGAAAACTCTGATATCGCGATGTAGGATCGATGTATTGATTGGCTAATCGTGTATTACGTATGGAGCGTTGTTTACTACGCCAATTCTGCTGACGCTGTATTTGTGTCGACTTGTAGGTCATGTCGTAGGTCGACACAGTTTGATTGGTTGATATTTTGCAAATTTCATCTACTAAGCCATTTAAGAAGCGAGTAAATTTTTTTTTTTTTAATGGACTCTTTCCTGCGTTTAGAAACAACGCAGTGATTCCGCCAATGTCAAGTGTTTAGAGAGACACGTCAACAAAACAGACTGCGCGGTGATATGATTATCGCGTTCTTAATCGATTGAAGTCAGTGCGTCAGCTGCTGATTGGCTGAAAATAAGTGTGGAGTACTTTTAGCCAATCAACAGTATCAAAACTTTTGTCATCTCATGCGAGAAATTTGACGTATTGCGCATGCTAGGCTTGAAACTGTAGATGGCCTTTTCATCTTCACCGAGCTTGTGGGGGGTGCGGGATCACACTCATGTGACAAGCGACTTATCCACGTGTACAGCTTGCTCTGGACCCGATTTTGCCTTGAACCGAGTATAAACTAAGTAGATCATTGGCCTCCATGGAATCCTTGGAGAACCACACGGGCGCTTATTATTATATTGATGTCTTTTCGAAATTATGTAAATTAATGGGCTGCACTGCATTTTACAATCGGTAGACGTTTTCTACCTTACGTTGGTATCTGTAATATCAGCCTTTATCACTGTTTATCAAGAGATGTATAATAAAAGTGGGATCGTAATAACGACGTCTAGTGATAAGTTACCTAGTACGATATCATTTTTGCTTTGAAACATTTTTTTGGAATCGTGTAATTTTTATTGGCAGATGTATTTTGTAGTGGGCTTGTCTACTACGTTAGGGGTTGTGGGTTTCTCCCCGTATGTTTGTCCTAGGCAGGGGTCGAACCCACGTCCCATGGTTCGCAGCTCTAATCATCGTTCCACCAGGCCAATCAATTATATTGTCTAGCGGCAGTGCGCGACTTCGTTCGCTTGCAATATTAACTTTGGGTAGCATTTTAAATGATTTGGGTTAGTTACTGTAGGTACCTACAAAAAACCTAATTTGTTTTGCAAAGTTTAGACAACGTGCTACCCCCCCTCCCTCCTTACGTCACACCACGATCCCCCCTGCACCACGCCATGGCACAAAACTCAAATATTTATTTATTTAAGTAGGTTGCATGTTTTTGAATCGTCATTGAATAATACAATGCAAAGTGATTCTACTTCCGGTTCGGGACCTATATGTTGATATGGGTCCCGAACATATGGTGGTAGCACCACTCCACACACAGCTGAGACACTGAGACACGCCCATTTGTCGTTTCTCCAGTTCAAAACTATCTCTGCAAACCAATTTTCATTTAGATCAGTTCAGTAGTGTTGGCTTTAAATCAGCTGACAGTTTATAATTAGTAAGGATTATAGTTTCACCATCAGGTGTCAATTCTGTTTAACCTTTGGTATTTTTTCTGAACTGTGGTCGCTTACCTGTTGGAACCAATTAATCCCTTAGTACTTCAATTCGTTCCAGGACCCACAACCGCCGGATGCCTGGTCAGGCGTGCGAGACTGCACGAAGCCTGGCAACAAATGCGCTCAAATAAACCCGATATCCAGAAAAGGTTTCGAAGGTTCAGAAGACTGCCTCTACTTAAACGTTTACACACCTCTCTTACCAATAGAAAGTTTACAGAAACTGCCCGTTTTATTCTTCGTGCACGGCGGTAGACTTACCTTCGGTTATGGTGATTACTACCAGCCAGACTACTTCCTGCGGCACGATGTTATCCTGGTAACTTTCAATTATAGACTGAATATCCTCGGCTTTTTGTGCCTGGATACTCCCGAAGTGCCTGGTAACGCTGGGATTAAAGATTGTGTGGCTGCTTTGAGATGGGTTAGAAGCAATGTTGGTAATTTCGGAGGCGATGTCAATAATATTACTGTGTTTGGCGAGAGCGCTGGAGCAGCCATTTGTACATCGTTTCTATGTTCGCCAATGACTGTTGGACTGTTTCATAAGATGATTACGCAGTCGGGGAACCATTTGGGGGATGTGTTTATGTGTTTGCAGGATCACGTAGGCGTCGCTAAACGGGTTGCAGGTACTTTGGGTAGAAAGATTGATAATAAAGAGGAGCTTTTATATTTCTTTAGAAGTCTTCCTACAGAAGAGCTTGTGTCTGGGTATAGGAATACTAAGAGCCCCAGGGCATTGCATCCATTGCTCATGCCTGTGGTAGAGAAAGAATTCCTAGGGGTAGAAAGATTCATCCATGAACCGCCTATAGTTACATTCCATAAGAACAAGCTATTGAAAGTGCCAATTATAGTAGGTTCCAATATGTATGAAGGCGGAGCATTTGTGTTTAAAGATAAAAAAGGGAGGATCATTTACGAAAATGAATTCGAGAAATATGTTCCCACTTACTTGTATCTAAAACCCGATGATCCTAAAGCTATAAGACTAGCGAACAGTATTGAAGACTATTATTTCAAAGGTAAAGAAGTGAATGATGACACGAAAATGGAATACATTCAATTGTTATCCGATGCTTTTTTTAATAGGGACATCGCGAATTTCACAGAGTTGATAGCAAAGAATAATGATAATTGTTACGCGTACAAATTTAATTATGTTGGGAATCTAGGCATAAGTATTATGAAGAATTTAGGCGTCCGAGGGACTACACACGGTGATTCGATCCAGTACCAGTTCTATAGGAAGAATCAAGCTCAAAAAGCAACTGCGAGTGATAAGAATATTGTGAATTTTTTCAGCGAGACCTTTACAAACTTCGCGAAAAATGGGTAAGCATTTATTCATAAGTTACAGTATCTAGTTATACATAAGTTTATGTCGATACTTCTATAGAAATTTTCACATCCCCGTTTAACCCCTTAAGGAGCGTTCAAGTAAATATTACGTAACGCAATGGGGGGCGGATTTGTGACACGTTAAGATTCGTAGCATTAAGAAATTAAGGAATGAAACTCCCAAATTGGATTAAGTATACCTATGGTTGTCTGTATTAGAAAGGGGGAGTACAGAAAAACGTTACGGTGCGTTTAATGGGGGGAGGGTGCCAAAAATCTTCAAAAATTGCGTTATGCAATCCTTGAACGTTCCCTTGCGGGTTATTTTCGCATTATAAAGTAGCATAGGCAAGTACTTATATCCTTCCCCAGGTTCAAAACTATTTGTGTCCCTACAAAATTTCAATGGATTCTGTCATTTTGTTGTGAAGGCGTACATACAGAGTTACTTTCGCATATCAATACTAATACTATGAACCTAAAGAGTTTGTTTGAAAGCACTCATCCTAGGAACTACTGGGTCAATTTCTTTTGGGAAATAGGCAATTTACTGTGGAAGTATTTAGGCTACACAGAACCAATAGGAGCGTGGAATGGGAAAATATAAAAAAAACGGGATAATATAAAAATATAAAATTCGTTCGCGTGGACTACATCCTTTTATGGTCGATTTTACCTCTTTCTCCCCTAATATTCGAAACAAAAAGTAGTATATATTTTAATCCAAGTTTCGAGCTATATTTGTGCCAAATTTCATATCTCTAACTTCAAAATTAAACATTTTTCCATATAAACTTCCAAAGGTTGTATTACCCCCCTCCCCCCCTTACTTTCTAATAAAAAGTAGCCTATGTCCGTTCTTGAGATTCAATGTATACCTATACCCAATTTCATCAAAATCGGTTGAGAGGTTTAAGCAGGAAAGCGTAACAGACACACAGACAGACAGACAGAGTTACTTTCGCATTTATAATATTAGTAGGGATACGGCTGGCTCACCTTTCGTCGTTTCATTATGAATGATTTTTATCTTTTTTTTTTTCAGTACACCAACTTGGAGCAAGCAAAAGTTAGACTGGGTTCCTTACACGCCAAAAGAAAAACTGATGTTAATCGTTGATGACGAAATGAAATTAGCAAGAAACGTTGATTGGGAAAACTTACAATTCTGGAATAGTGTTTGTGGCGAGAGAGCCAAGTTGTGATGTCTGCGAACAAATGCACTTTATAACGTAGGTATAGTAGATAGATAGATACACTTTATTGCACAGAAAAATTTACAGAAATTGGTTTTACAGACATCCATGTACAATTTAGGCGGTCTTATTGCTAGTGAGCAATCTCTTCCAGACAATATTTAGGTAGAGGAAACAGTAGGTAGATATCGAGAAACGGTATAAGAAATGGTAGAGACGTAATATATCGTCGACCGTATCTACGACTATTAACTAAACGTGAATTCCTATACTATCCATTTTGCTTCATCTCATGATAAAGGACATAGATGTGAATTTTTTTTAGATAAATGCTATTTCTTTGAACGCACTTTATAAAATGCGAGTGATTTTATTTAATCGAGAACAAAATGAGAACAAAAGTTTGATGTAGTTACATATGTAGCAACAACTGTCTTCTTTATTTATTTATTATATATCGCAAAGTATATTGTGAATAAGTAGGTATGTACATACATAGTATTTTTTTATTTGGTAAAACGTAGGTACCTGTAAAAAGTAGCTTTATCGCTTAAAGCGATCTCTACCTCCCAGTTACACGCCATATCATTGCATTTATTTGTGATATTCGAGATATTTACGGGGTTGATAATGTACTTATTTTTGTTAATATTGTTATATTTGTCAGAAATAAAAAAATGACAAAATATAGTTAAATTATTGTGTATTTTAATACGTTTAGAATACCCTTATTCTAAACGTATTAAAATACATGTTGATGAAGTTTTGGAATTGTTTTATTTTATAGGTAGGCACTTAAATGTTACGATGAATTATATATTTTTTATTTAATTTTTAATAAAATAACAAAATTAATTAGTTATGTGTTTTAATTTAGCACCTAAACGCTCCTAATTGTCACGTGCCTATGCCGTTATTTGGTACCTTTTGTGTACAACGACACTTAATATAAAAGACAGCTAAACTCAGTAGATAGTGTTCTTAATTTGTTTTATCAGAATAATCCCTTAGGAACTTTATTAAAAAAAGGTATTTCTTTCATATTTGAGGTATTAACTGGAATTAAGTTTGTCAAATGTTAAACATATAATTATTCAAAGGATTTAAAAATGATCAGTTTCAATAAACCATTTTTTGTATTTTCATTTTGGGTCCTGAGAGTTACCGCGGATACGGATACAAGTTCAGTTTATAAAAAAAAACACTTTTACAGATAATAAACATGTATTTTGACATCAAACATCAAGTATCTTATAACTTACAAGTTTAAACACACTTTAGTTCGTCTACAATAAAAACTGTTAGTGTGATATATAGAAACGTATAGTAAATAGAATGGGGGTAGTCATATACCTTGTTTGGTTTTGCCAATCGAAAATATCTTCGAGCAAAAGTGGACCGGTTGTCTAAGCTCGCATATTCCGCTCACATCGCATCGGAGAAATGAACACAGTTGACATAAATCTTTGGAAGATATCTTACAATCTAAAACACTTAGGTTGGAGGAGGGGAGTCAATGAATTTTGTTGAAATATTAACACATAACATATTATACTATCTATACATTTTATACATTAGGGAGCGTTAAAGTATTACGTTACGCAATAAAATGTTAGTAGAAAAATGTTTTTTGTTTATGTTGCGTAATACTTGAACGCTCCCTATATAAGTTATCACGACATATATTTTTTATTTTAATTTATTGATTAAAATAAAAATGTATAGCTGCAAATAAAATGCACTCAAACTCAGATAACTGTATTATAATTTGGATTAATTATGAGTCGGCAATCAATTTTACAAATCTCTAACGTTGTTTTTTTAATATGAAATTTGCATGAAACGTTTTTGACCCAGTTATCATAAAATACTGAGTTAAACAAAATTCCTTTGACGACACCTTTTAAACCACACCTTCTCCTTACCTAACTCTAAACAACACCTCTCTCCTTTTCTATGACAATAAATAAGAATTATTACACATCTTTTACGTTCGTTTTTCTAAGTTGTAAAATATTTGTAAATAAATAAAAAAATATGTGCACATTCCCAAACATATTCGATGATATTGTTAGTGTAATATTCGTTTTTAAACTAAGGATTTTGACCAGTCAGTCTACTAAACAAAACATGATTCCTTCATAGATTTCACGAAGATGGCAAAGTATCAGGCATAGCATACGCCACGCTACTAAATTTTATTGCGCTCTTAACAAGCGTCAAAATCGATTGAAGTCAGTGCGTCAGCTGTTGATTGGCTAAAAATACAAGTGTGCTGTGTGCTATAAGCCAATCAACAGTATCGAAACTTTTGTCGTCTCATGCGATAAATTTGACGTATTGCGCATGCTAGGCCTGTATGACGTGTCAAGTTAACTTATCAACTCACTGACTATTCAATAGTTTCGGTGTAATTGAAAATACTTATTGAAGGATTATTTATTATTTACTATAAACAAATATAGCCGATGTCTTAGTCATCTTTTCGGGCCTTAATACCTTAAAATTATTCGTCAACGGTGTCAACATCCCAATTTAAAGTTAATAGCACTATATAAATAACATTTCTCAACTTCGATTGCACCGTATTCAATACAAAAGTCCATAATCATTAACATTTCAGCCGAAGGAAGGTCTCTATTAAATGCCTCCCCGCAAGACTCTGTATTGCACCACTTCCTTATGTCGCCATCCTATCATCGTGACCCACATGCAGGCCTAGCATGCGTTACGCGAGTAATTTTTATCGCGCTCTTATGAAATATCAAAATCAAATACGTCGACTGGTAATTGGCTGAAAACACGTATACGGTGTACTATATCAGCCAATCAACGGTATAGAAACTGTCGTCTCATTCGAGAAATTTGACGTATTGCGCATGCTAGGCCTAATGGATAAGCCACGCGAGTTGGTTTTATCACATCTTTGATAGTCGACTGCTGATTGGTTGAAAATACGAAACCAATCGAATTCTAAACATTTTTGCCGTCTCTTGTGCGAAAGTTTTGAAATAGTGCACATGCTAGTAGGCAGGACCGGGGTTAGGATAGGGCGTGGTAGGGCGACCTCCCAGGGCGCCAGCCATAAAGGGGCGCCGGAAGTCTTATGTGACAGGGAGACCCCCAAACCAAAATCTTGGTTCACACACTAGACGGGACACTCCATGAAATTGGCCCAGGGCGCCAGATATACTAAAACCACCTCTGCTAGTAGGCTATGTCGTCTGTCCATCTTGGGAGGCTGTCCCACTCTGCGTTATTGGACACGTGGTCCCTATTCTAGAACTTTTCTGCCCGGGCATCGGCTCTAAAATCTGTTTGGCCATTGCCCAGAGACTATCAGTTCGTTCCATTGAAATTGAAAAAAAGGAATTCCAACTAGATACATGAAGTCGCGAACCACAAGACAGGCAGACGAATAACAAACTTCCTAACAATACTCTCGCTACTTAATTCCGAGAATTTTTACATTTCAGTAAAATCAGTCTTTAACTACTACTAATATTTAAAATTTCTTTCTTAAAATTTTTGTAAACTACCTACATATCATATTCATAAATTTTTATTAAAATCATTAGTTGACTCTTGGCGGGAAGCACTCCTGTGCCCCATTATGGATCTATGACCCTTGTAACATATTTTTTTATTTTTCAGATTGAAATATTTTCATCATAATAATAAAATATTGCTAAGCACATATTAAAAAGATGGCTTTGATTGCACAATAGCAGCACAATATATTGTTGTCAACTCTTTAGTACAATTTAGATTCCTCCCGTAAGGTTTTTATCTAGTAGAAAAATAAGTTATAAGACAAAATTACCATATTTTATACAATTTGATCTCCATCAACTTAACTATTACCTTTGAATATTAGAAACAGAAAAAATTTTTCGACCTTCACGTATCGCGCGTGCTGCTCTTACCAACTGAGCTAACCGCAAGTTATTGTAGGCGATGAAATTCTTCTGCTGTATCAACCGTTAGCCTTTCGGTAAGTGCCCTCTGCCGAATATGTTTAGAACTACATACTTATCGTATCGTGGGTTCAATTCCCGCACCGCAAGGGGAGAAAATATTTTTCTGTTTCTAATATTTAAAGTTCGCTAGTACGGCGTATAATACTATAAAAATAATATTACCTTTGAACTTAAATAGGTAACACCGAGCCTATATTTCAATAAGTATCAAATAACTGGATGGCCTTTTAGATCTATTGAATAAAGTCAAAAATATACTGAAATAATTGTATAGATTGATGTGCTACCAATGTGTACAAAAAATATAATTTTGAGCAAAAGTGTTTCTTTACAAACCACCATACCCCTCCATAGTACTCTCTATATTGTTAACATTTAAATAGAGGTTTTTATAATTTTTGGTTTTACTAGTAGGCACAGTCGCCGTCAGATATATTGGAGCAGAGAAAATGACCAAATACTTCTGAACAGTTTAAACTGTCAATAAATTCTATACACTACACTTCTCTTGAACTTTTTCTGAACACTCAGATATTATTGGTTAGTTGTGTGTATAGAAATTATTGACTAGCATCTGCACAGATATTACTGAAGTAATGAATGTTCATATATTAATGGTAACCTGTTGCGTATGGAACTTATTGATATTTTTAACTGTTCAGAAGTATTTGGTCACTTTGTCAACTCTGATATATCTGATGGCGACTGTTTTTGTAGTAGGCATATAATGATTTAACTTAAGTTATATCACATACATTGAGTCTACCATGTTTTAAATACTAAGGGGTTATCACCACTCTTTTGTAAATAATGAAATCTGCCATAGCATTTGACCCTCACAACCAATGACAATGCTTTGGTCTAAATATTTTGGTTTTTACAAAAGAGTATATTAAAAATGATTATCCAAACTTTAGGTAATGCTTAAGCAAAGATTTAGAAGGTAAGTCCGTATTCCTAATTATAATTGGCCAACATTTTATAGCCTGTATACATTGATAAGGGAGTTTAATGGAGTTAGCGACAACATGGCATGTTCACATTTAATTTAGAAGTTACAAGTGCAAATCTCATTGCTTTTTGCCACATTGCCACAGTTTTTGTAATAGGACTAGCACTAGCACTAGCACTGCCTTAAACCAGCTACAAAATATAATCTCCGTAATGCTAACAAAATTCAGCTTTAAACAATCATTACTATTGATTATGAAACAGATGACAATTTATTGTCAATTCTAAAACATCCAATGTGACTTCTATACTATGACGGATTAAATACTTAATTAGTTATCACATCAATGAGTATAAATAAATTATTATCTACCATTGAACTCGTTTAAATTTTGTTAATAAAATTTAATAAACAACTTCATATCAACTTTTCAACCACTCTCATGTTAAGTACATATTTAAATATACTAAAAAATAATTAAAGTATTCAGTTCTTGACTCTCAAAATTCGTAAGATCAAAGTTGATATGCGATTACCATGAAATATGGAAACAATATATATTTGGAAGTTTAAAAGATAACTTTGAAGATCATCTTCTGCTATTTATAGAAAGAGGCATACAAAATAAATATGTATATCCCTACTTAGAGGTAATTAAAGTGTAATTTGAGATCATTTATTTTAATATTAAAAGAAACATGTATTCAACTGACATCTTAGAATGGCAAATGCACAACAGCCCTACCAAATCCGACACAAGGATTGTAATTAACCCTACGAAGCTCATTTATATGGTCATCGTTCAATGTTAAGTCAACCATCAACAAATCATCAACGTAATAAACGTTGTTTATGTGCCAGTCATCGACAGACAACCCTCTATTTTGCTTTTTCAACAGACTTACCATTTCCTGAATGTTGCACGCATCTCTCACTCTCACAGATATAGTAGTGTGAATGTAATCCTGGACTTGATCGCACTCCAGTGAATTGAGCTGCGCGTCTGCCCACGGTTTCAAGTCCCTGACCGTTCTATTGATCCAATCACGACTCTCCTCGTCTTTACAAGAGATCTGCAACCACCCTCGTTGATCAAAACAGTCGTATACTCTTGGAACTCTAGAGTTAGTATTATCTACCACAATTGACCAAAGAAGGCAACGTTTCAGCACATCTATTCTCTCAACAGACATGTAATATGTGTCCCAAATTCCAACTTTGAATAATGAATACTTTTTCCACCTGGCAAGGTCTGGATCAGTTGTGGAAAGACCAAAATCATCACTGGTTTGGCTATGTGAGGTTTCCGGAAACGGGAAAAAGCGAGGTTCCCGATTAAATGGCGGTTGACGAGGTAAAAATCTGCGCATGCATTCATTGGCATAATCGGCTTGTTGACTTCGCGGTATTTGAAGGAATCTCATTCGATGGAAAAATGGAAGATTCCAATACATTGTTCTCAAGTTTGGAGGAAGTTTGTAGAAAGCTTTTCGGTGCGATAACGGCACGAAAAACGACGGAGCCCTACGTCGTGACGGTGTCTCTTTTGGAATGCCTGTGAGAGGTATATTTATCCGAGGTTCGGTAAAGCTTACCGTTCTTGCCGGCGGCGAAGTGACTTCATGTTTGATTGGACATTCTTCCTTGGGAATCTTTAATTGCTCTTGTTTAAGAATTACCGATGGCTCTTGTTTTGGAATTACCATTGCCTCTTCTATAGGAATCATTAATGGCTCTTGTTTAATAATACATGTTTGCTCTTCTTTTGGAATTAGAAGATCTTCGGAAGCAAACTTCTCTTCTTTAGGAGTTAAGAGCAATTCGTCCTCTTGATCACTCGAAAGTTCATCTTTTGATTCAAGCTGTGTTAATGGAGAATACGTGATTTCGATTTCATCTTCAGGTTCCGCTTTTAATATATAAGGAGGAAGCGTCATTTTGTGGAGAATGTAAAATGGATATAATAGGGAACAAAGTTATTTGAAAATTCAAAATGCGCGAAAGAAATCTCTAATCGCCCGTTTTTTTTTGTTGCCAATTTGACAGTTACCAACCATCCACAGACTACAGACGTAACCTATGGACGAACCATGGATCTAAAATACTAAGTCCATGGGAAGTACTCAGACCAAAAAAGAAAGAGGACTAGAAATACCTACAGTAAATATGTGCCTAAACCATCAAATTGTGGACGTAACAATATTTTCGAACTTCACTAAAGAAAGCAATGAAATCATAATTTTCAGTTCTGTCATTCATATGGATTAATGGAAATTAAATCCTTGATGCATTTATTAATTTTACGATCAGAAAAATCAACGAATCTGTGGAAGGGTCGGTGATGTCTCCTTCACACGTTATAAGCCGGGGATAGAAACCGGCAGTAAATTATTTAAGGTAAATAATAATAGAAGGACGAACACTAAGAATGAAGAATATTATTACGAACAAGAGAATCTATATTAACAAATAAGGATATACAATTACAATAAAATAACTTTAGCGCGAGATCGTAACGTAACCGTGGGCAGACGTAAAATCAATCTCTTCAAAACTCCAACGGCCGACGACTTAGTGCTGCTGCGCGACATAAGCGAGAAGGCAGCATCCGCAATGGGCTTGTGCGAGCGAGACCGCTAGATCCATAGCTCACTCGCAGACTCACGCGCAGACTCCTTCATTCTTTAGGATCTGGCCCAAAGTTCATAAGCGGAGCGGAATTCCACCAAATTGTAAGGCGGGGGTCCAAGTGAATCTTGGTGGCGGATAGCTCGCCACAGTACTCCCCCGGCAGACCGTGACTACGGTCGATAAAAATCTGGAAGACGGACTCTTCTGCCGCTGGAAGTCCGATTGATGACGACATCACTTGTTGGCTGGTTGGAAACATCTTCTTCTTTCACAATATACGCTGGTTTTAGCCTGTCAATGGACACATTGACGTTCTTGGCTTTTACGTCCAAGGTGTAGAACTTAGGTTGCCTACTGACAACCTTGTAGGGACCAGCGTATGGAGGTTCCAGCGATCGTCTTACACGATCTTGCCGTATGAAGACGTGAGACGATGACGGCAGGTCACGAGGAAGGTAGAAATGTGAAGTAGAGTGCCAGCTTGTAGGACGAGGAGAAAGCTTTGCCATGTACGCGCGAAGTCTAGTCGCGTACTGGGTGACGTCGGCAGTCTTGTAGTCGTCATTTGGGCACAGGAACTGACCAGGCAGGCGAAGGGGTTCGCCGTACAGCAGCTCGGCAGGAGACGCTTGGAGATCTTCTTTCCAGGCGTTGCGTATGCCCAGTAGCACCAGTGGAAGAGCCTCAGTCCACTGAGAGGCTGGAGCGTGGCACATTATGGCCGCCTTGAGCTGGCGGTGGAGACGCTCAACTATACCGTTGGCCGCTGGGTGGTAGGCTGTCGTGCGGAAGTGGCGCGCACCAACCAAGGCAGTGAGAGCCTTGAAAAGATGGCACTCAAACTGGCGACCACGGTCTGTAGTCACCCGCTCTGGACAGCCGAATCTGGCAATCCAGCCAGACACGAGGGCGGCAGCGCAGGTTTCAGCGTTGATGTCCCGAAGTGGATATGCCTCGGGCCATCGAGTAAACCGATCGACGACTGTAAGGCAGTACCTGTAATCAGAAGAGCAAGGTAATGGCCCTACTAGATCGAGGTGTATGTGGGAAAACCTCGAGGAAGGGGGTAGGAAAGAGGACAGTGGAGTGATGGTATGGCGGGAAACTTTGCTTTTTTGGCATTTTAAGCATTGCCTAGCCCACTCTCTACAATCTTTGCGAATCCCTGGCCAAACAAATCTTTGCGTCACCAGTCGCACAGTAGCTGAACTTCCTGGATGGTGTAAGTTATGCAGCGTATCAAAGACTTGTTTGCGAAATTCTGGCGTAACGTACGGACGTAATGTAGATGTAGATGTGTCGCAGTAGATAGGTACGTTACTCTCATCAGAAGGCACTTTTTTAAGCATTAAGGCAGTACCGTGTCTTAAAAGTTCTTGCAGTTCTGAATCGGTTGCCTGAGAACATGCAAGTGACTGGTAGTCTACAGTGGTAGTTACCTCCTCAATCCGCGACAAAGCGTCAGCAACCACGTTGTCCTTCCCAGATATGAATCTTATGTCCGTGGTAAACTGCGAAATAAAGTCGAGGTGACGGAATTGCCTAGGGGAACATTTATCTCTATTCAGGGAGAATGCGAAGGTAAGCGGCTTGTGGTCCGTAAACACTGTGAAGGTTCTGGCTTCAACCATGTATCGAAAGTACTTAATCGCCTCGTATACTGCCAACAACTCTCGATCGTACGGGCTGTACTTTTTCTGTGAACCACTTAGCTTGTGCGAAAAAAATGCCAAAGGCTGCCAGACTGCATCCATTCGCTGTTGCAGCACGGCTCCTATAGCTAAATCAGAAGCGTCCGTGACTATAGCTAGTTCTGCGGCTGGAACTGGGTGTGACAGCAGAGTGGCCTGTGAGAGAGATCTTTTGCACTCACCGAAAGACTTCTGCATCTCCGGAGTCATAGTGATCGGGTGCGAGCCTTTGATACGTGGACCAGCCAGAACGTTGGTGAGCGGTGCCTGGATTTGAGCTGCGTTTGGAATGAAGCGTCGGTAGAAATTAAGCATACCAAGAAAGCGCTGCAGCTCCTTGACGGTTTTCGGCGATGTAAAGTCGTTGATAGCTGCAACCTTTGTCTCCAAAGGCTTAGTACCAGATGCCGAAACCTGATATCCCAGGAAGGTAATCTCTGACAGACCAAGTTTGCACTTCGATGTATTAACCAGTACGCCATATCGCTTAAGGCGTTCGAACAGCTGTCGTAGGTGGTCTTGGTGAATCTCCGAAGAGGGTGAAAATACTAGGATATCATCGAGATACCCGAAACAAAAATCCAAGCCCAGAAGGATCTCATCAACAAATCTTTGAAAGGTCTGTGCAGCGTTCCTCAATCCAAATGTCATATATGGAAATTCATACAGACCGAAAGGCGTCGTGATGGCAGTCTTGGCTATATCCTCCGGATTTACTGGAATCTGATTATACGCCTTTACTAAATCTATAGTGGAGAATACAGAACAACCCGAAAGCTGGTGCGAGAAGTCCTGTATATGACGAATGGGATAGCGGTCTGGTATAGTCCTGGCGTTAAGTGCACGATAGTCACCACATGGTCTCCATCCGTCGTCTTTCTTCTTTACCAGGTGAAGAGCTGATGACCATGGGCTCTCTGAGCGTCGTGCCGTACCACACGCGAGCATATCCTCGAACTCCTTTTTCGCTGCTTGAGATCGGAGAGGATCAAGACGTCGAGGCTTACATGACACCGGCGGTCCAGAACTCGTCCTGATAAAATGTACGGTGCTATGCTTAGGAGAAGAGTGAACACCTGCAGGTCTGGTAATCTCCGGAAACTCACGCAATAATGAATGGAACTCAGTCTCACCAGTGACGGCCTTGACGGAAGCGATGTCTTCTGAAGTTCCAGAGGAAACAGCTCCAACTGACAGGGTTGTAATGCCATCGACCAAGCGCTGCATTCTGCAATCCACAAGCAAATTATAGTGGCTCAGGAAATCCACACCAATGATTGGCTTCGAAACATCTGCGATAGTAAAATTCCAGGTGAACTCTCGTCTAAGTCCTAAGTTAAGGCGTAAAAGTGTAGGTCCATAAGTGTGGATAATCGTGTTATTAGCCGCGACGAGATCGTACTTGGATTTAATGCAGGGCGCCTTGACTGCAGATCGCGGGTAAACGCACAGGTCTGACCCAGTATCCACGAGGAACTGCATTTTTGATGTGCGATCCGTTACGAAAAGACGGCCTGTTGCTGAAGAGCAGTCGTGGGCCGCTACTTCCGACCGCTCTTGGAGTTTTCCGACTGGAAAGTACATGGCTTCCTGCATTTGTGCGCCTTTGCCCCATACGTAAAATGATAATAACAATGAGGGTGATCTGGTGGTGGTTGTCGCGGTCTGGAACGGCTGCGTGAGCGATTATCTCTCATCAAACGAGGTTTCGAGCGTGACCGTTCCGATCGTTCAAGTCTGCTGGAAAGCATAGCCACTTGCCTTGTCAACTCGGCGATCTGTTGAGCCATGTCGCTGTGAGATGACGCCGTTGATGAAGAAGTACAAGCTACCTGAGGAGACGACGGTGCTATCTCGTAGATTTTGTCTGCAAGTTCACCCAGCTTGTCCTCTTCGAGGTCCATTTGCGAGGCGATAACGGTCTGGATGTTCTGCGGTAGCCTGCTAGACCACAAGGTAAGCAGAAAATCAGACGGCACTGATGGGCCAGCCAACCCAGACAGGTGGCGGAGAAATTGCGAAGGCTTCCTGTCACCAAGTTCTTCGTGCATTAGCAGCTGTTTGACACGCTTTTCCTTCGAAGCTGAGAGGCGCTTTATGAGCTCTGTCTTTAGTTTAATATATTTGTCTGTAGCGGGTGGGTTCGTAATAACATCTTTGACCTCTATAGCGTATTGATGGTCTAACTGTGCTACCAAATAACAAAATTTAGTTTCATCCACCGTAATTCTAGAAAGGGCAAACTGAGACTCCACTTGAGCGAACCATAACGCCGGCTCGTCGGGCCAAAATGGAGGTACTCTCACACTGACTCGCAAAACTTGCTCTTTGCTCTCTAGCTGACACTCATTTTCTACGCTCATGATCACCAACAACTTAAAAATCGCTCACCGCTTGTCGTTGAACCACAGCCAATGCAAAATTCAATATGTTGCTCCAAAATACGAATCTCCAATCTTCAATCCGTGCTTCGTCGGGGTCACCAGTTGTGGAAGGGTCGGTGATGTCTCCTTCACACGTTATAAGCCGGGGATAGAAACCGGCAGTAAATTATTTAAGGTAAATAATAATAGAAGGACGAACACTAAGAATGAAGAATATTATTACGAACAAGAGAATCTATATTAACAAATAAGGATATACAATTACAATAAAATAACTTTAGCGCGAGATCGTAACGTAACCGTGGGCAGACGTAAAATCAATCTCTTCAAAACTCCAACGGCCGACGACTTAGTGCTGCTGCGCGACATAAGCGAGAAGGCAGCATCCGCAATGGGCTTGTGCGAGCGAGACCGCTAGATCCATAGCTCACTCGCAGACTCACGCGCAGACTCCTTCATTCTTTAGGATCTGGCCCAAAGTTCATAAGCGGAGCGGAATTCCACCAAATTGTAAGGCGGGGGTCCAAGTGAATCTTGGTGGCGGATAGCTCGCCACAAATCCCCTTCACAAAACATTTCCGGTTATGATGCACAATGCGAATTTTATTGCGTGACAAATGCAAAAATCGATATAATTAAATTGATTAACCGTTGATTGAGTTGAGGGTAGTATTTAAGTACTTTTATCGGTCATTATTCCTTTTCAATCGAACGTGCTTTAATTAAATATTTTGTTACAAAAAATATTTTTATTTTTTGCTACTTTAATATATTTCTTAGAACATAAGTAATAATTTACATCACTGCAAAATATATCATATCATGTTGCCGCTTAACATACGCCACGCGAGTTGCGTATGCTAGGCCTGAACTACTAGTGCAATGTGCTATCAGCCAATGAACAATAGTAGGTATCGAAACTTTTGTCGTCTCATGCGAGAAATTGACGTTTTGCGCATGATATATACGTTAAAAAGGGTGAACGAGCTCATTTACAGCTTTGGGCTACCATAATTTGAGACTGAAATGTATTGCTATATAGCTTCTCTCAAAAACCTACCAAGCTACTTGAGGTATATGTACAGCTACGTACACTAATATGCGTACAAAGTTATTCTAATAAGAACCCTAAAAACAGATCATTTCGATTTTAATATCAGGCAAGAGGTCCATCTAAGTTTGGCCCGCGTTGTTATTATTTATCCATACTAATATTATAAATGCGAAAGTAACTCTGTCCAGCTTTCACGCCTAAACTGCTGAACCGATTTTGTATAATAAGTAGATTAGGTATGTTAAACATTTGCAATTTGCCGGTCCTAAGCCCGTAAAAGAATAAAGGTAACATTTGCTTATGGATGTTATCAATGAAATGGTGCGGCACGCGGCGCACGTGATGCGCGGTCGGTGACTGTTGCGGCGGCTTTTTTATGGATAACTTTGTAAAGCTATTTCTCAATATTTTAGTACTGACTTATACTAAAAGAAACAATACATATTTACTCATTTTCGCTACAGATTAACATATCAAAATTCGGATAGGGATAAAAAATCTTCCTGTATAACACTATAATGGGAAATTTTGTATGTTTGGTTTTTTGATTATCTTTTACGCAAAAACTAGAGAATGTATTTGGATAAAACTTCGCAGCAAGATATATTATATAATAACATACTAGAATCACACAAACTATATACATACATACATATATATATATATATATATATATATATATATATATATATATATATATATATCCCAATATCACGCGAAGTTTACATCCTTGCTAATAAACTTTCACCCTTATAATTTCAGCAAAATTGAGCTTTCTTTACTAAAACAACCAATAAAATTTACATGATTTAATTAAGTATAATTATATAAAAATACACATCTATAATTATTACCAAGTAATAATAAAATTAAAATTATCACTATTCTCGTTATTGGCACATATCTACATACATAAAACAGTTTTAAAGACATTTGAAATTTCAACTCATCCCTATTTTACAATCTTTCCGACTCATTATTTACTTTTGACTCGAATGATAACATCATTTAGACACGTTTTTTTATTTATTATACTCGGCACCGAAGAAAATGAGTTAAACGTTCTGGGTATTTGACAAACATTTTCATTGCTATACAAAGAAAGAAAATAGACACATACATAATCCTGATCGTCGCTCCACAAGTTAAATATAAAAAAGGCGACTTACTTGATAAATATGTGAAATCCTTCCAATAAATTCATTGTAAAGCAACTAACAATGCATTCAAATACTCCGTTACATACCTTTATAGTTGAGTAAGTACTGAAATTATTTACAAACATCGTATCTAAGTTACAGGAAAGAAACTTTATAAGTAACACAAATAAATTTAAAATTGACTAAAATAACACCAATATTTGATACGGTAGCGACTCCAGGTCGATTTATTAACATTTCAGAGTTAAATTTCTTACGACAACAAGACTTTTATTTATTGTTTTGACTAAATTATATAACTAGATATGATATGTATAAAGTTTTATTAATATTTTTGGTCCCGAAAACTAATTAAAAAAGGAATGTTTCAAAAATGCACAAAATTTAGAATTAAATAAATACTGAATACTTAATAACTACAATTGACACATCAAACCTTTAACTTTGGACAAGGACTTTTAAACCATTGGAAGACAGATTAACTAAAATATATGAGCAAATGTTTTGAATGAATCTAAATACATCGACCCTTAGATTAAAACCATCATTCTTACAATTTAACTTTTGTTTACACTTCCCCAAAGAGTGAATCTTGAAATCAGAGCTTTTAATTTGTTACCATTGTTCGCCAAATATTTACAACGTGTTCAAATAAAAACCCTATTTCTGCAGTAAAATATCTCTTTCCGTATTTTTATTCAAATGAAATAACACGAAAACCAAAATGAACCTGCTTTTTATAGCACTTTTATTAAGTCAGCTCATTTAGAATCTGCAATAATAAGACAAATATTTCCCTATACTAGAAGTAAAAGCTTGCTGCGTCAACAGTAACGAAAATTCTAACCTAAATATGGCTTTACTTTTTCCCGCCGAGCGACTCAAAGAAATTAACAAACTTATTAACTCCAATATTCTTAGGAAGATCGTCCTCTGGTGGGTCGTTCGCTCTGATGACGTCTTTAGGCGCTCCATTAGCGTTCTGTACCATTTTAATTTCGTTAGAAGTCCTCGGTTTCTTAACTTCGTTAACGTTACCATTTCCATTGACGTGTACTTCTTCTATCTTCTCCGGTTCAGGCTCTTCTACGATCTCTGGTTTGGACTCCTGGACCTCTTCTACGAAATGAGGTTTAGATTCCTCAACCTCTTCAACAAATTCTGGCTTCGTTTGCACTATCTCTTCCACAATATGCGGTTTTGTTTCTACCTCTTCAACGAATTGAGGTTCCGAAGCCGCGTCATTCTCGTCTACTTGTTCAACAAACTCAACGGGAGTCGGTTCTGGTACTTCAGCTTGGGGTTCCACAGGGGTCGCTACCGTCTCCTCTACTATAACTGGCGCTTTACGACTAACCTCCTCGTTGTTGATGCTGGGGTGTTCCCAGATCCTGAAATGCTTGCTGTAGAGCTCATCCCAGAAGTCCATCTTCTCCTTGTCGGGGTTGGAGCCGAGGGAGAGTTCATCGCCGAGGTTCAAGAAGTACAAGTTATCGTTTGTGACTGGAAGCCAGGTAACGGTAATGTAGTGATTCTCATCCGGCGTTGGATTGCTGGAATTAAAAAAATATTTAATTTAGTGCTTGTAGATTATTTTTAGTTATTAATTTCGGAAATGAATATTCATTTGCTAAAAATATAAACTTCGCTACGCAACAATAAATCAAGAGTAACATACGATTTAACCTACTTAATTATTATAAACGCGTATGTATGGATGTACGGGTGATTGTAAATCTGACAAACAAAAACGAATGAATGGCTTTGAATGAAATTTGGTAAACAGACAGATGACATGACATGATGCTAGATCAACATGTTCATTAAGGATCGGAGTCTTCCCTGAACGATCAGTGCATATCTCCGCGGCCATTATCGACAGAAAAAACGGAATGTTTTCATTAATCAAATCAATTACCTACGAAAAGATAACAAACGAAATTCAATAAATAACTTACCCAGACTTAGCAAAATTGGTCCAAAGACGAACCATCCTCTCCCTCATCTTCAAATCTTGCGGAGTAGGCTCCACATCCTTCAGCAAATTATTCGAGAACAAGTAACCAAGCTCATCCATATGCCCTGCGTGGTTCAGACCTAAACTGGCCAGCAACTTCTTTGTCAAATTCAACTCTCCGACATAATCGAACTTATAATAATATATCGGCTTCGTAGAAACCTGCACCAGGGTCTTCACATACCTATGAGTATCAATATTCACCACCTTATCGGACAGCAACTCGAAATACTCCTTCAAACTCTCAACACCAGTATGACTGCCTTTGAAGTACAAATCCTTGATCCTATTAGCGATTTTCAAGGACTCCTCAGAATTCCTTTCAACATTCAAATCACTGGGAATGAAAATTTGCAGATCGTCAGACGTCCTTTCCAAAGTCAATTCAAGGGTTGTCGACCCGATCATAATGGGTACATCAGCTACTCGACCGGACACGAGCAAATCGTAGAAGGACTCCGTTAAAACAGCATCCACTCCCGGAAATTCCTTCTCAACGATAACGGAGAAGTAGTTCCCGTCGTTCTCCTGCAAAAATTCGAAAGGCTGGAGCTTTTCCGTTGCTTCTACGATCTCTCTTGCGGGAGTCGCCGTCAGGAATTCCAATATCTCATCTACATCTTCCGCTTCGCTTCCCAAAAGGTGCGCCAGCTTCTTAGCGTTGTCTACCGGACGTCTCTGGAAGGCAGTACTGTTAAGTCCGGTACCAGACTGTATAATCGCTTTGCTGATCAAATTCTTACTCTCAGTAGACGCAGTTAGAATAGAAGTTGCTAATCCGCCGTAGCTTTCGCCAAACAGCGTCAAATTTCCGGAGTTACCGCCGAAATTGTGAATGTTCTCTTTGACCCACTTGATGGCTTGGACTATGTCTTTCAAGCCCGCGTTTCCTGGTACTTCAGGAGTGTTCAGGCTAAGGAAACCTAAGGCACCTAATCTGTAGTTGAGAGTGACGACCACTACGTCTTTTTCTACAAGCAGATCACCGCCGTATAAGGCGGAGCTTCCTGATCCAAATTTGAAGGAACCTCCATGTATGTACACCATTACTGGGAGAAAGGCCCCATCAAGGTTAGGTGTGTATATGTTCAGGTAAAGGCAGTTCTCGTCTCCAGCGTAGCTTTTGTGGAGGAACGGGTCGATTTGAGGGCTGATGTTACCTTCTGATGTGGCGTCTCTGATGCCATCCCAAGGTTCTGCTGGTTGTGGAGCCTGGAATGATGAAAGATAACGAATGATAAACTAGCACTTGTCATTGTTACTAAGAGAACAGAATACTTAAATATACACCAATATATTCCTATGTTCAAAATCACATAAATAAATGCTCCTAGCGGGGGTAGAATCTGAAATTTTTGTATTCCAAGGTATCTGACCATACGACTAACTTGACCTACTAATTAGTATAATAAGACGGCGTCATCTACTAGCTGTGCCGGCGACTTCTCATGGAATAGTATAGGAAGTTTACAAACTTTTTTGGATTTCCCATTTACCGTATTTGCGGGTTATTTGTTGACCGTATAGAAATGTGACACAGCCCCCGCAGCTAATGCTTTGAGGAAGTCCTCCTACTTTCATCTATGTAGTCCACACCAAATTTATCTTGAATGGAGTTTTAGAACCCTGATTACCAAATTAGCTCTCAGCGGGATACGAGCCCGCAACCTTCCGACTAAAACTGGTTAACAGCAGACCACAAAGGAACCCCTCATCAAGTTTTAAGTATCCAGCAAATATATAAGCAACTAGCGGACACCCGAAACTCCGTACGCGTTGAGCTGGTAAGTTTTAACCCCAATATTAATTCTAAAGATTAACTATTAGTCCACCTTCCCCATCTTTAAAGCATACATTCTAAATTTCAAGTCCCTTACTTAATATAGAACTTCCATACAAACTTTCATCCCCTGTTTTACCCGCTAAGGGGTGAAGTTGCGTAAAATCCGTCCTTAGTGGATGTTTACACCCCATAAGTAAGCTACCAGCCGAATTTCAAGTTTTTACGTGATATAGTTTAAGAGATTTCGTGATTAATTTCTCAGTCAGTATGTGGCATTTCACTTTTGTATATTTACCTCTGAATACAACTCACAATCTTTCACTGTCCAGTCCATACGCTTATGGAATTCCCTTCCTTTATCTATCAGGGAATCTGAGTCCCTTCCCATTTTCAAATCAAGAGTAAAATCTTTCTTTCTTTCTCTTAACTAAACGTTAACTTGTATCCTTTATCAAGGTATTTTAAATAAAGCATTTGTTGGTATTTAATCCGATTTCATATATTTTTTTTCTATATGTACATATACATATGTTTTTATTTATTTATTATGTTATTATTTTTTATGTTTTTTTTGTATTAATTATGTTATGATATTTATAATAATAAATAATAAATCATTTATTTGCCAGTTAAATGCTTTTACAATGAACTTAAGACTAGCGAACCCTGCACTAAGCATGGCTTGTATCGCAGAGTTCAGACTACGGTTACCAAATATTGTACTAAATAACACAGCTCGAGCGTGATATAAAACAATGAGCTATTATGACAAAATAAACATAAATTGAATTAAAAACTAAACAAATAAAATTTGAAAGAAAGTGAAAGTGAAGTGTGTGCGTGTGTGTGTGTGTGTGTGTGTGTGTGTGTGTGTGTGGGTGAGGGTGTGTGTGAATGATTGCGGCACTAGTCAAGTTTTCAGTAGGTTTTCTGTTTCATCATAGTTTAGGTCCCCAAGCCAAGCCTCCACAACTCTCCTTACTTTGCGATTCTTGAGCTCCTTAAGGTCGATTTTGCGACATACGGTGTTATAAAGGCGCGGTAAAAGGTATAGGGGTTGACGTCTAGCAAAGGTGGTGGTGGTATATTTATGTTTCCTGTTAATATTTTCTCAATAAAACTTTTGCACGACCGCACCCGTTTCTCGATATCTACAATTTCCACTACCTAGAGGCTGTCTGGAAGAGATTGCTCTCTAGCAATAAGACCGCCTAAATATTACTTGATTATGTCTGTAAAACCAATTTCTGTAAAATTTTCTGTGAAATAAAGTGTATCTATCTATCTATCTATTTACTAGGGACCCCGGCTTCGCACGGATGTAATGTAAATACTTATTAATAGCGGTAGAATACTGAACTTGTACATACCGACGATTAAGTGCTTCACAAAGGCTTACATGAATAAAGATAATTGGCTACTCGACAGTGTTAACAATAAAATATGAAAAGTGTTAGATATGTTAGCTTATTAGTAAAGTAATAATTTTACATTTTTATTTTATAATTAAAAGCATAGTTAGTATTTTAATTTTGCAAAATAAATTTTACTTTTTTTATCTGTGGAACAAAAGAACCGAAACGGAAACCACCATTGCAATTCGGAAACGACAGCTGTCGGCGAAAATAATTTATTTTAATGTGGCGAAACAATTATTATTTTACCGATTAAATTGAATTATTGTGTCTTTAATCGTATTAAGAATTTATTGAATCATTTTCCGTTTATCTAAATGAAGTCGTTCCTATGCGTATCGGTTCGTTGTCTACAACGTTGACGTCATAATTTCAACAGTGACATGACTTGGCGTTTTTGCGCGCTTTTTAAATGTGTTACACAAAATCTTATTTTTCTCTGGTTATTTACATTTTTTCCAGATAAATCGAATTGCTTGGGATATAAAATGAACGGGCGCACATTTTGCAATACTTTTTCAAAAACTGTCAAGTAGCCAATTTCTATTCAATTCTTAGAAATATTGGCTTTTCTATTCTATATTGCAAATAAAAACCTTCCTCATGAATCACACCATACAATAGACGAAACTGAATCGGAATCCGTTGCGTAGTTTTAAAGATCTAAGCACACATAGGGGCATAAACAAAAAGCGATTTTGTTCCACTATTTAGTGATATACATATTTTAATAAAATTCACTCTATTCCTTACATCTTTCTTTCAAGTGCGTGATCAAAACGAGTTTAAATTCGCAAAAACACATTACGTAATCAGATGCTGGAGCTATCAGTTATCAGTGCTATCAGTTTTGTTAAGATAACTCGTATCAGTTGACTCTGTGAGGCTGCTTGCAGTAGATTTTTGTATTTAACCATCTTTTCTAACTTGGTTAAAGGGTAAATTGAATATGTCGAAAAAAAACCAACAGTTCGACATTCGATTATCTTGGGTTTAAAATTTATCACAATATTAATAAGTATCTGTATGTTTGTCTGTCTGCGTGTGTGTCATTTGTGGCATTGTAGCTTCCAAACGGGTAAACAGATTTCGATTTTTTACTGTTTAAAGGTGAAAATGTCGAAAGTGTTTTTACTTTGGATCGAAATCGGTCAAAAATGGCCGCCGTAAAAATTCGACTTACATATTTTGACACAACTCCTTTTATAAAGGAATCAAAGAGGAGGGTTTTTAGTACTACACATTGACAAATTTCAAATCACTTCGGTGTTGTTGTGTTCCTGCGTGTGAGTAAGGTTTCCAGAGCTCCTGAGGGAGCTACATTAGTAGCAGGGGTCAGGCCTTCAAGCTAAGGCAAGTCCAGTAACAGCCTTATAATGCTGTACTTGTCGCCCTTAAGCTGGGACCTCATTACCACTTAACATCAGGTGGGACGAGGTCAATCTTGAAGTGCAATATAATAAAAGATACTGACCTTAAATCGAAGGGATCCTAAGGGTGGTTTGGCGTAAGGTATACCCTGGAAGCTGTAGAAGGGTTTCCCGCTGGCGCCCGCCGCCACTCTGCCTTGTAACTGGCCCTGCTCCACGGTAACCACTGGCGCTTCGGTCATCCTGCCGCCGCTGCGGAAGAAAGAGAGGTATGATGTTTAGAAAAAAATAAATTATACGTTTATTCCCAGTTGCCACCATAAGGATTGCCCCCCAGTGAGAATGAAAATTCCTAGTTGCCACCGTAGGCGACTGGAAAGTTAGCACTTTAGTTTCCCTGCATATTGCTCTATCCTTCGTAAATAATAAAAGCATGCAGTATAACTTATTTGAAAGAAAGAAAGAAAGAAAAAACATTTATTGGCACACATAGACACACAACTTTTGTACATATAGTAAGTACTTAGGTAAGGTACATTTATGTGCCAAAAGGTCCCCAGCCTCAGCATGAGCTGCTTGCAGCGCAATGCTGCATTTAAAAATTAATTAACTAAAATTTCGAAATCTTTCTTCAGCCTAAATGATTTTTAATAAGTTGTAGCATGCTTTCATTAACTGTAGTCGTTTTAGTTGCTTAGTCTTTTAATACAACGACTAAGTCTTATTAAAAAAAATTCGAGGCTTTAGTCTTCATCTTAGAGTCGAGTCCTGTAAGATGGAGGCTAGTCTTTTTAATAGGCCTTAAAAGACTAAGTCTCTTTCATCGCTACCTCCTACTCACTCGTAGCACACATTTTGCATTGGGTCGACATACACACAAGTAGGCCTTTTTTTTTTTCGGGGGGAAATTCTTTGACGAACCGTACCGCCATCTGAGGGAAGATGAAGGCGTGTGTGGGACTCCTCTACTTCACGAAAGGCAGAGACTACCCACTAAAACGCCCCGGTTGGACTTCATCGCCTTTAATGATGGTGCTGTGGGAAACTCGGCTCAGCCAGAACTACCACAACACCACCGGCGGAATGACCGCTATTTTGCAGTCCCGTCTCTTCCCCCCGGGATGTTCGGGGGGGGGGGGGGGGGAAAGCAGGGATGGCCAATCCAACGGAGCCATCCCTGCCTCGCACTGGAGACCGTAAGTGCAATGCCAACTGTGGTGCCCTCACACGCACAGCCAGCACACAAGCAGGCCTAGCAAGCGCAATACGTCAAATTTATCGCATGAGACGACAAAATTTTCGATACTGTTGATTGGCTAATAGCACACCGCACTCGTATTTTCAGCCATTCAGCAGCTGACGCACTGAATTCAATCGATTTTGACGTTTGATAAGAGCTCGATAAAATTTAGTCGCGTGGAGCATGCTTGGCCTGAATGAGTGAGAGTGTTATACCCAAGTCTACCACACACTTTGCACAGTTAGCTAGCCCCAGTTATCCAGCTGGATGGAAAGCGCATTGACACCCAGCTGAATCAATGATGCGTTTGCAAACTTAACACATTCTGAATCGATTTTATTATTTTTATAGTACTATACGCCGTACTAGCGAAATTTAAATATTAGAAACAGATAAAATCGATTAAGATGCCAAGGTGTCTTCGATTCCGTGGTTTTCAAACATTTCTGCAACGAATGTACCACGGGCCGATAAGTATGTAGTTCTAAACATTTGCTGAGGTGGAACCCAAGTTGGCCTCACACGATACCTTATGTTTTATGTAGATTGTCTAATATTGTGTGTGTTCAGTAATTGTGTGATCGTCAATAAATAAATTTTTCTTTCTTTCTAAACATATTCGGCAGAGGGCACTTACCGGAAGGCTAACGGTTGATACAGCAGAAAAATTTCATCGCAAGTTATCGTAAACTTGCGGTTAGCTCAGTTGGTAAGAGCATCACGCGCGATACGTGAAGGTCGTGGGTTCAATTCCCGCACCGCAAGGGGAGATAAAAATTTTCTGTTTCTAATATTTAACACATTCTGATTTTATTATTCGGTAAGACATTTTTTTAAGGAATACCTTACAATCGCTTTTCAATAGATACATTCTCAACTGTTAAATGGATGTACACAAAGACTTGGATACTTTTCCTAAGACATTAGGAATTTTTAACCAGTCATTCCTTATACATTTTTTTATAAATAAAAATGAATCGCTGTTCGTTAGTCTCACTAAAACTCGACACAGGCTAGACCGATTTGTCTAATGTTGGTTTTGAAATAAGTCTGGGAGTCCAGGGAAGGTTTAAAAGGTAGGACAATTTGGAAAAAAGTAGGCGGCACGTAGTTCGCCGGGACAGCTAGTTAACACTAAATAAATAAAAAAAAATGATTTTCACCCACGACTACAAATAATTAACTTAAATTTTCTAATTTTATTCTTTCTTATGAACCTTCTCCTAATAATGTCAGGACAAACACAACAATATAAAAGTGATTTTGGTCCAGCCGTCCTCGCGTGACCAAGGGAAATAGGAATTCATTATTCCTACTAATCCCTACTAATATTATAAATGCGAAAGTAACTCTGCCTGTCTGTCTGTTTGTGTGTCTGTTACGCTTTCCTGCTTAAACCTCTCAACCGATTTTGATGAAATTTGGTATAGGTATACGTTGAACCTCAAGAACGGACATAGACTACTTTTTATTAGAAAATAAGGGGGGGATGGGAGTAATACCACCTTTAAAAGTTTATATGGGAAAATATTTTTTTTTTAAATTACAGATAATAAATTTAGCCAAATATAGCTCGAAACTTGGATTAAAATACAGACTACTTTTTGTTTCGAATATTAGGGGAGACAGGGATAAAAACGACCATGAAAGTATGTAGTCCACGCGAACGAAGTCGCGGGCACAGCTAGTTATTTATATAGATTTTAGTTACACACATACATTACGCTATTAAATACGAGTATGAATGAAGGTTCGCGAAACAAATTTTCTTCCAAAAATAATCAATTACTTAATTAATCATGTAAATAGTGAGATAACATCGTATTATCGATATATTTATGTCACAAACACTTTCGATGTTATCTGAAGATAGCTTTTGGAGGAATTCGCTTTTATCTACAGTCAAATAAATTCATTCACGTGATTAATTGTATATTTAGGCTCGTTAGACACATTTGGATATTTGTAACGAATTGACTCAATAATAAATGAATCGATTTCGAAAATACATGAAAATGATTAATGGTAAAAGTAGGAACTATTATTTCAAAGAATAGGTATAACTCGAGATGTTTTCTATCAAAAAAACCTCTTGTAAATCCGCACCTAATGGGAGATTGAAGTTAGTATGAGTATTTAATCCTAAAAATTCGTAATAACTTATTTATTTATTATTTTTATTTAATTAAAAACTTAACTTTTTATTATAAACTAGCGGTCCCGGCGAACTTCGTTGAGGATTTTCCCGCTTTTCTGTTGAACTTTTTTCTGAATTTTCTTTGCTATAAACCTCACGGAGCCCGAGACCTTTCCAGAACGCACGAACCATTTCCAGTGGTTCGTGCGTTCTGGAGTTATAGCGTCAGGAAGGAAAACCAGACTTATTTTATATAGTAGATTAACTGTACCATTAATAACACTCTACCAGTTACTTTCTTGTTGGAGTAACGCTCGCTTGATATGACGCCAGCATCTCCCATCCTACCAACTTAATGATGAGAATGACTGCTGCCCGCATCTTTGTACGCGTAGTTATTTACACATAAAATAAATATTACAAATAACCATATGCAAACTCTCTGTATGATCCATGGAATAACTGGTAGAGAATACCCTTAGATTTACCATGACCTTTACGTATAAAGGTCATGGTAAATCTAAGGGTATTCTCTATAAAGTTGTAACTTTATAACACAAGTAGAATGTAGATTTTTTAAATTTGTAAAGTGCTTCACGCCGAAGTAGCTACTTCTTTAAAGAAACAAATAATAAATCATCTCTTTCGTGAGGCTCGTACCCAATTGGCTACTTGACAGTTTTTGAAAAAGTATTATGAAATGTGCGCCCGTTTTTTTATATTACAAGCAATTCGATTTATCTGCAAAAAATGTAAATTACCAAAGAAAAATAATATTTTGTGTAACACATTTCAAAAGCGCGCGAAAACGCCAAGTCACGTGACTGTTGAAATGATGACGTCAACATTCTATACACCAAACCGATTCAGGCCGGAACAACTTAATTTTATAAAAATATTGAGTTTTTAAACGAAAAATGATTAAATCCTCAATATGGTTAGCGACACAATAATTCAATTTAATCGGTAATCATCGTTTCGCCACATTAAAAAATAAATAAAATTCGCCGACCACTGTCATTTTGCGAATTAGTGTTTAGTGACGTCACACAAATAGTAGTTTCCGTTTCGGTTCTGTGTTCCATAGATAAAAAAAGTTAAATAAATTTGGCAAAAATAAAAATACAAACTATGCTTTTAATTAAAAAATAAAATGTAAAATTATTAATCGATTTTATTATTTTTATAGTACTATACGCCGTACTAGCGAACTTTAAATATTAGAAACAGCAGCACGCGCGATACGTGAAGGTCGTGGGTTCAATTCCCGCACCGCAAGGGGAGATACAATTTTTCTGTTTCTAATAAGTAAAATTATTACTTAACTAATAAGCTAATATATCATACACTTTTCATATTTTATTGTTAACACTGTCCAATATATTTTAGCAAAGAGTTAAAACACCTCTGACTCACCTGTTTGATAAAATATAAACCGGATCACACAATCAACTTCAACAAAACCAAATGTATGACTATAGTTATTTTAACACAATATCACTCGATATGAGCCGATAAGATACGTTCAACATTTGTATTTCGTAAGATGAACGATAGTGATCGTAGAGCGGTTTATATCGCCAAAATAATCGGAAGAACGAACAGATGATTCACAGTGAATGCGATGAATTTAAAATGAAAAAAAAAACAGAAAAATATCATCTTGCGGTGTGGGATTCGTACTAACGAACTTCACTTTTTTTCCTAACTGACTATTTTTTATATATTACGCTTCAGGATTGACCTCATCCCACCTGATGTTAAGTGGTAATGAGGTCCTTTTTTTTTGAGGGAGGGAAAATGCCTTTGCGCACCATATCGCTGCCGTGGGGACGACAGCGACGTGTGTGGGACCCCCGCGCCCAGAGCGGCAGGGACTACCCGAACTAAAAAACCTCCCCACCTTCTCATCGCCTATTGACGGCGCCATGGGATATCGGTCGACCCATGACTGCCACAGCACCGTCGGCGGAATTGCTGCCCTTACGGGGCGGCGTCGCCAAGTCTCCCCTGGATGGTCGGGGGACTGGCGGGAACGGTCGAAGGTGCTAGCTTAAGGTCGACAAGTACAGCATAAACCTGTCGGCCTTACCTTGAAGACTCGACTCCTGCTACTAATGTAGCACACCCCAGGAGCTCTGGAAACCTTAGGTACTAGGAACACAACAATATCGTAGCGATTATCATTTGGCTGCGGTCTTCAGTAAGTTGGAGTATTTCACCAGTCGGGCTGCTCCAGTTACGAGCGATAAATCAATATGCCGTACCTCTCTTAAATAGGCCGCTGATGGCCTTTTCATCTTCACCGAGCTTGCGGGAGAGCGGATGGCTTTCGCTTCTAAAAATTTAAACAACTGCCGGAGTGCGCCCCATAGCGGGGCTCGGTCCTCAGGCCGTTGTTGGGAGAGGGTAATCGAACATATGTTTGGGGAGAAAATCGCCTCGGCAAGTGCCGGTATCTTATTAAAGAGCCTGTGGGGATGGCGGCTTGCGTCCTCGCCGTCGCCTACTTACAATTAACTAGTTGTGCCCGAGACTTCGTTCGTGGACTACAGGAGTATGAATTATTTTTTTCTAAAATAAAATTAGCCTCCTCTTACTACTTATTACATAAGCTACCTGCCAATAAAAGTCTCGTCAAAATCGGTCCAGAAACAAACAAACAGACAGACAGACAAAAATCGTAAAATTTATTTTGATGTACCCGGTGAACGAAAAAAGCATAGATGCATTTCTAACGTTTGAAAATGTCACCACGAAAAGTGGGCTTGGTTTAAAAAAGTGAGATACCGCCTGTAGGAATACCGTTATCAAGGACGCAGCGTGTCACAGGCGCGGACCAATTACAGTGCGTGTTCCATCCCATTCTGTGAAATGACGTAACTAACGAACTGTCTATTTGTCGACCTAAACCCTTAAAGTTTGTTTTCAAGTTTCGATACTTTATTACTATACTAGCTGTGCCCGCGACTTCGTTCGCGTGGACTACATCCTTTTATGGTCGGTTTTACCCATATCTCCCCTAATATTCGAAACAAAAAGTAGTATATATTTTAATCCAAGTTTCGAGCTATAATTATGCCAAATTTCATATCTCTAACTTCAAAAATAAACATTTTTCCATATAAACTTCCAAAGGTGGTATTACCCCCCTCCCCCCCTTATTTTCTAATAAAAAGTAGCCTATGTCCGTTCTTGAGATTCAACGTATACCTATACCAAATTTCATCAAAATCGGTTGAGAGGTTTAAGCAGGAAAGCGTAACAGACAGACAGACAGACAGACAGAGTTACTTTCGCATTTTTAATATTAGTAGGGATTGCGTATCTATTGTTCGTGTGCTTTACATTTGTGTGTGTGTTTGTGCCAATATTAGAATGAAGTTATTATGACAGGAATTATTCCATGTTGTTCGTTCACTGGGTGTAACTATGTACCTATGTATCTGTCGCAGTCATCTGGTTGAAACAGCTATTTGATTGAATCACTAGCGTGTTTATTAAATGACGACGTTTAATTGAATGACTAGGCCGAACGTTGAATGAATAAGACTCACTGAACGTCCAACAAGTTAGCGGATTGTAACATAGCCCTTTGAACATAGCGGACGTAATCAGTCAGGTGATTGTAATTTAGTTCATTTTTTTTCCACTGCGGCGTTAGTGCTCATCAAAACAAAGATGGCGTCAAACAGCTGGTACAGATATAATCGAATAGCACTGTGTTGATAATTTTTAGAGTGAAATTGAGATATAAAGTGACTTATTCGTAAAAAAATATTTTTTTAGCCTAATTGTCTTAAGACTTAAAATTGTTAAAACATATTCAAAAATCTTATTAAGGTGTGTTATGTCATGTCTGTCAGCTATATCCCATTCAACGACTATGCTAAATGACGTTCAGTCAAGAAGTTGAACGTTATATTAAACAATTTGACGAGTTGTCCTTTAGTCATTCAATTAAACGTCGTCATTCAATGAACGCGCTAGTGATCCAATCAAATAGCTGATTAAACCAGATGACTGCGACATATCCATATGTATGTAGTACAAAGCGGTTATTTCAATATTCCAACCGAACACTCAAATTGTATTTATTTGTGTGGATGTATAGATGACATCTAATTGCATAGTACGTGGAAGGCACCGCTAACCGCAATGACCAAGGATGACATAAGATATCGCAGCATGCAACGGACAGTAGCCAGTAAGTATTGACATATAATCGCAGGCCAGCGAGAAAGCAAATAGACGAAGACCTTTAATGCCGATTCGTAATGTGTCAAATTTGAGTGTTCGTTTTTCTACGAGTCGTTAATTCTAATTTCAAATTCACTTTCCATATCAACTGTCACCGGTCGTTCGCCAGTCGTTTTTAGCTTACGCCTCGTATAATTTATTACTATCCGTACCTTGAACGGATCGTTTATCAAATATTGGAACCGGGCATCAGAAGTGCGTGTCAGAATAAAGAGCAAATTTGCATAGAGAATAATTATAAGAGAACTTTCCTTTCACTCATTAACTAAATATTATTTATATAACAAATACTAAAAACAAAATGAAATAATTATTTAAGGGGGGCTGCCTTACAACAAACGTGTTGCTGTTTTTGCTCAATACTAATAACGTTTAAAATATTAACATAAAATCAAGTTTTATGTTCTCTTTTAATATTAAAAGTAAATAAAACTTCGTGCACGAGTCCGACTCGCCCTTGGCCGGTTTTTTTAAAGCAAACAAATCATCCCCCTAAAACCCTCATTTCACGTATATTCAGGCAGGAGACGACAAAAGTTTCAATACTGTTGATTGGCTAAGCGTAACCCCACACTAGCGTTCTTTGAGCGACGACGCCCACGCAACGCCGACGCGACGTCGACGCAACGCCGACGCGACGTCGACGCAACGCCGACGCGACGCCGACGCAACGCTTGCGCGGTCGAAATGACGAACGCCAGGACTGCGCTCCACAGGCGCCGCGCCGGCCCGACGCCTGCCGCAGCGTTTATTTTGACAAACAGTACAATGATCAACGCAATTGTTTCGGCCCGCCCGTGTTTTAGAATCAGTAGGTAGAAGACTTTTTAGCTGATAGCAAATATGGATGTAGCTTAAAATACTAACTCATATTGCCGAAGAAACCCATTTTCAATTAAGTACTTTTAGTTTTCGAGAAAATAAATGCTAAAGTTGCCTATTCGGGCCATGTGTCAAATAGGTAAAATATATTTTTTCCTTTACAAGTTGAAAGCATTACTTTATCACTGCAATATAAAACATTATATTGTGCGTTATTCAAATCTTACATTTCCATTTTCGAAACAACTGTACATGACGTCAGCGCGGCGCGACGCTCGAATGCGATGTGCGGAGGACGCCCAGCGCAAGCGCCGCTCAAACGCCGCGCCGACGCTGAGCGGGCGCCGCGTCGACGCTGAGCGGGCGCCGCGTCGACGCAACGCCCAACCAACGTCGGTGTCGGGAGGTCGCCGGCAAGACGCTGACGCTCGAAAGACTCTAGTGTGGGGTCCCTCTAAAAGCACACCGCACTCGTATTTTCAGCCAATCAGCAGCTGACGCGCTGACTTCTTTCGATTCTGACGTTTGCTAAGAGCGCGATAAAATTTAGTCGCGTGGCGCACGCTAAGCCTGTATGCCGCTTAGCGACATGCGAGTAAATTTAATCACGCTCTTATTAATTTTAAAAATCGATAAAATTCACCGTGTTATCTGCTGATTGAATGAAAATTTGAATGCGGTAAGCCATTAGCCAATCAACAATATTGAAACTTTCGTCGTACACACACATAAGAACGGATTTTAAGAAACTCCATCTGCGTAAAACGGGGGATTGGAAGTTTTTAGTAAAATTATAATAATACTATGTTTTTGAAGTAAAAGACTAGAAATTTAAAATGTATGCTCTAAGGCTGTGTCCCCAGTAGGCAAACTGTTAGCGGCCGACTGAGTTTGCGGCGTACCGATTTAGTACGCCCTTCCATATATTTGACATGGAGTGTCCACAGTCTGCTAGTTTTGCGCTCACTTTATTTATTTATTTATTTAAAAACTTTATTGCACAAATAGGTACAACAGGTGGACTTAATGCTAGGGGCATTCTCTACCAGTCAACCCTTGGGTCATGCAGATAGTTTGTATATGGGTGCGGTAACAGGGGAGAAAAAAAAGAAATCATTTTAAACAACAATAAATTAAGCATTTAAAATTTAATATTTATTTATTTATTTAGGTATACTTAGATTTAAATAATATTGATAATTTATATATAAAAACAAATATCTACATAAACTATAAGATAAATAAATTGGTTCAGCAATTGACAAAGTCATGACTATTATTACTTGTTAGCGAGAGAGAAGAAGTATTCACGAACTTTATTTTTAAAAATTCCCTTAGTCAGGGATTGTCGGATATCAGCGGGCAGAGCGTTCCAAAGCCGAGCGGCTTGCACAGTGAAAGACTTAGAGAAGAAGTCACTTTGATGTCGAGGAATGTTTAAGCTTAGGTTGTCTGAGGAGCGAAGAGATCGGTCATGAGATTGACAGAGATATTTAAATTGTTTTGTTAGATAGGATGGGGATAATGGATTGTGAAGAATATTGAAGAGCAGGCAGAGTATCCTGGTATTTCTACGTTGACGTAACGGAAGCCATTTAAGTTGGTTGCGAAAATTAGAAATGTGATCATACTTACGGAGCCCAAAGACAAATCTGATGCAGTTGTTTTGAAGACGATCAAGTTTATTCATTACTTTACGCAGTTTGCAGCGTTACGCGCGCTGACTATAGCTGTGAGCGGCCGACCCTCACCAAAACCGTTTCTAGTCGGCGGCGACTCACGAAAATTGATTATAGTTTGCAGCTAACTCAAATTTCAGTTTGCCACAAATTTGCGGCTAACTCAGTCGGCCGCCAACAGTTTGCCTACTGGGGACACGGCCTTAAAGTACTAATAATGTATCTTAGAAATCAAACCCCGTTTGGGATAAAAACAGGGGATGGTAGTCACCATGCGTGCGAAGTCGCGGGCGGACGCTAGTTGTAGTTTTTAATATCTTGGTCAAATAGTAGACTTGATTAAAAACTTACTTCCTTCCTGACCGGGAGGATAATTAATTTCAACAACAGATTTTACATCGTCATATTATGCGATTTCTACTAATATTGCATTTAAGGCTTACAGTCTAATAAAATCTTACCACGGTCTCATGTTGAAATTCTTCAAAATCTCCCTAGAAGTAGAATCCAGCCTATAAGACCTCCTTATATTCTTCCTCGATTCTTCACTTCTCCATTCAAACACGTTCAAATTCCTTGTCAGATCCTCGTTTAAGGAATCACAGAAGTTAGACCAAACCGTACTCTCTTGATGGCTACGGACAAAACTAGCAATTTTTTTGTTGACAGGTCGCTTTCCTAATGCCAAAAGTCGAGATTCCCTAGCAATCAGGTACCGAAGAGCAAACCTTTTAAGAAGTATTAATTCTTCTAGAGTCCTGGCCATGCACGGATAAAAAAAAAACCACTAAAATAGTAGGATTCTTAGCACTGGTAACACTCGGGAAGCGCGAAAATGTTTGCTTATTTAAGCAATTTTATTCTCATTATGTAACGCCTAAAGCTTTTGTGTTTTGGTTCACACTAACAACTATTTGATCAGTCACTTAAGCACGCCACAAAACGGAGATCAACACGTGTATTAAATCACGATGACTTTACACCAAATTCACTGATTGAATTTTATTTTAACCTCAAAACTACCATATCAACACTATTATGTAACGGGTCACACTGAAAAGCGCGGGGATTTTTTAAAAAAATAGAGTTCGCTCCGTATGTTATATCCAAAGAGGTTAATTTGAAACTGGCTGAATAAAGCATAAGGTACAACTGAAGCGGAAATTTCAAGAACAATTACCAAGAACGTGACATGATCGATAAGGTGTAAATTGAGCTAAAATTAGTCTAACATTCAACCAGATAACTACTAGGCATTGTAAAACTGAGATGACTATGAAATTGAACCTTACGGTGTGTTTTCAAAGGCTCTATATCGAGTGGAAAGCGGCCTATAGAAATGTTTAAGACGTGAAATAGGTAATAAGGTTGGAGGTAACTCAAGATTGTGTAATAGCTGTATACAAATGGTAACTAATTGAAAGATCTACTCGTAGTTCGTGTAAAGTATACCTACCTATACTAATCCTCTGGTCTAGTGTTAATGTGCTTAGGTGAGTTCGTGGGTTCGATTTGGGGACAACATCTTCGTGTTTTGTTTCTAATTTGGTACATGTTCAGATTTATCATCAAAAATCGTTTATTCCCCCAATTTAGCTTTACTGTACTTTGCTATCTCCTAAGTAAAAAATTAAAGCATTATTATAACAGTACAAAATATTGGCTCCTCCTAGCCGGATGGTAAGCAAGAGATGAACCCACGCCATGACAACGGATTTGATACCGTAATATCCTACCCGTTAGCATCGCCATACTGGCCCGCAAGAAGCTTCTTCGCGCTCTTTTTGAAGGAATCCATGTCAAAAAAGGAGGAAACACATGAGCCGGCAACGAGTTCCACTTCTTTATGGTGTGGCAAAGATATGTGTTACCAAACTTTTCGGTTCGCAACGGTGAAACGATGACCTATACGAAAGGGGAGGGAGGTTATTCCTCGGAACACTAACCATGATAGACACGACAAAAGACGGTAAAGAGACGATATAAAACACTCGATGAACCAATTACATGTCAAATCATTCTGCGGTTTTATTTTTGAATTAAAAATTTAATAGAAGACTATATGTAGGCATAGCTGGGCATTAACTCGTTAATCCGTTAATCGTTAATTAACGAAGTTAACATTTTGAGTAACGGATTAACTTTTAAGTTAACTTTAAAAACTGTTAACGGAATCATTAACTTCCGTTAATAATCCAGAAGTCCGTTAGTCGTTAATGTAATGCCTAATATTGGCACCGATTACAACATGTCATTAATTACTTAGATCCGGTGATCTAAAAAGTTTGCTGTGCAGTGCAGTAATCAAAACCATATCATGGAAGACTGGAAGACATGAAATCGGAATGCAGGTCCTGTTGAGAATCCATGACCATGCATCCAACCATTTTGATTATATTTTAACGGATTAACGATTAACGTTAACTTGCGTTAATTCTTCAGAAATGAAACGCTTTAACGTTTAACGAAGCTAACTTTTTTAGTAACGAATTAACGGTTAAAGAAAGTTAACAGTTTGATTAACGGTGCCCAGCTATGTATGTAGGTAGGAACAAGGTTGTGAATAACCCGAAGCGAGAATGACCTACCGTCTATTATTAGACCAGCTTTCCGAAACGCAACACTTATCAACATGCAGCACACGTTGCAGGCGCATCGTGACCAATGCCGGGAGACTCGTCCGTTTAGGCATTTGAATGAGAGAAATGCGCTTTTAATTACTAACCGCTTGTGGTAAGAGACATTGCTCTCAACGGCATCGACGATACGATGACGTCATCGAAATACACCAGATTAAACCAAAATCGGATTCTGAACATCAGCGTCATGGCCTGCGACGTGGGCCATGACTTGTGCCGAATGAAGTCATTATGACTTTTTTTTTATATTGAACTTCAAGATGAACACTTAATGTGAAGTCGTAATGAAGTCCAAGCTTAAGGGCGACAAGTACAGCAGTAAGCATAATGAAGCTATTACTGGACTTGTCGCCCATACCTTGAAGGCTTGACCCCTGTTACTAATATAGCACCTCCCAGGAGCTCTGGAAACCTTACTCACACTCAAGACAAAAACACAGAAGTGATTTATTATTTGGCTGCGATCTTTTGTAAGGTATTACACCAGCCAGGCTGCTCCAGTTCGAGCGATAAATCGGTATGCCCTACCTCTCTTATATTTTATTTTATTGAAAAAAAAAAAAAACAGCCAACTTATTATTATGGTAGCAATAATGTATTTGATGACATCATCGTATTGTCGATACACGCGCGTCGACGAATTGTAAAACCCTAGCTAACTTGTAGATGGCAATGACATTATTCAATGTTACTAAAAAGATGTATGACTTTTGCAAAATCGGGAATCGCCTACAAAATTGCGGGAAGATTAATTGCTCAAATGGAATTAGGTAACACTAATTGGCCGATAGATGGGCCCTTCTAGAATAGTGGACAATATGGAAGGTTTTTTTTTTTCAATTTCTAATGTGTACCTACTAGCGGTCCCGGCGAACTTCGTTTCGCCTTAAAGGATTTTCCCGCTTTTCTGTTGAAATTTTTCCTGAATTTTATTTGCTATAAACCTCACGGAGCCCGAGACCTTTCCAACGAATGCAAAACCGTGGAAATCGGTTCGTGCGTTCTGGAGTCATAGCGTCAGGAAGGAAACCCCGACTTATGTTTATATAGTAGACTAGCGGTCCCGGCGAACTTCGTTTCGCCTTAGAGGATTTTCCCGCGCAATTTTTACCAAGGATCCCTAATTTTGTAGCCTATGTCAAATTTGAAGAATGTAGCATTATATTGGTGAAATATTTTTTTTAAATCGGCCCAGTACTTTTTGAGCCTATTCATTACAAACATACAAAAATAGGTACAAATCTTTCCTCTTTGTAATATTAAGTATAGATATAGATTTAGTCCCAAGAATATATATGGCTGGCACATACCTTGCACAGCGTGTTTCGTTGGCTATTCAGCGAGGTAATGCTGCCAGCGTCTTGGGATCAATCCCACAAGGCCCAATTTTAGAGGATTTTTATTTTTTGTAATTTAAATATATTAATAAAAAAAAAATAGTTTTTTGTTTGAATTCAGATTAAATCTTTGAATAATGTATCTGAATACAGCATTAAAATCTGAAATGTAACCGGCGTTCGTTCAAGAATAACATACAAAAATAAACTCAACAACTAACTTAAAGGTATTATAAATATGGTGAAAGAAACACACGTATTCACAAAAAACACTGATTTTTAAATAAAAATTCTATTTTGTGACACTTCTGTGTCACAGCCACAGACATACAATATTATTAGATGTCGGTGGTCACATCCTTTATCAAAATATCCGTATCTTTGAAATATAGCTAAAATATTTTACTACGACAAATAAAATCAGTAATACTAATTACTCAAAAGTTGATGAACTAAGGAAAAAATGTTAGTAAAGCAAAGCCTTAATTAATTATTATATTTTAGTTTTAGCGCCAACTAAAACGAAACTCACCGGAGATCGTCTAGAAACTCATTGACTGCTGTTATCATGATGTTTTCGAACTACTGTGGAACAAACACATTGATCGGTTAGACAAACACTATTCAGATGCTAAATTGTTTATCGAATGAATGCTGTTTTGTTTTATCGACATAAACAAAGTAGTGTATTTGTTTTGCGGCAACTAGTTTTGTTCTTCTTTAGCGAAATAGATTTCTAACATATTTAGGGTAAATTACTTCGCCGGTGATGCTGTGGTAGGTCTTCTGTTCCCACGGCAGCACCATCAAAGCGATGAGGTCCACCGGAGGGTTTTAGGGGAGGAGGGAGTCTCACAAATGCCGTCATCTCTCTCGAGTGACGGTACCGTGCGTCAATGTATTTCCCCCCACAAAAAAGGGTAGATTAATTGATTTTTTTGTTTGGTGCAACAGTAAGCAAACACTACTCAGATGCTTAATTGTTTATTAAGTATTCTGTTTTGTTTTAAAGTCATAAACATAGCGAAGAAGAATAAAGTTTTAATTTCGTAAATGGTATTTTGAGTTAACTAAGCTAAGCGCGTGGACATTATTCCAAATTGTATGATTGGTGACCGGTGTCACCTCGTCCTACCGAAACCGTACATTCGTACTGACCGATTTAGATAATCCACTTAAACGGAATGTAATGAATATTAACATCAACTCTACTTAACAATACAGTATCGTTAACCTCTTTACTGAGTCACTTATAACTGACCGAAGTATTAACAGTTTAACAGTCATTAAAAAAAAATGCTGTATCTCAATATATGTACAAGTAAAAGATTATGTGAAATAAGAAATGTGCCGATTTTTTTACAAGCGACTATGCTCACATTAGAACCATTTGGTGGTACCTAACAGAAGACCGCAACCAAATAACAATCACTTCGCTGTAGTTGTATTCTTGCGTGTGACTAAGGTTCTATTTGTATTCAAAAAACGGTTTCAATTACATTAATACAAACATACATACATAGATTTAAGTCTCTGATCAAAAATTGTCTAATGAAGAAAGGATATTATAAAATAGAAGATTATATTAACGACAAAAATGTTTGGAATTGACAGCATTAATTATGTAAACTAGTCATACGCTATGTTACCATGTTACCATTTTTGTAAGTTTTTGAAAAGAGTAAGTATCGAGTTTCTTGCCGGTTCTTCTCGATAGAAGCAACATTCCGAACACGGTGGTAGTATAATCTGACGATTCATAAATGCTTTTGTAAAAGTTTACATGAATAAAGAAATTTTCTATTTCTATACCTATTTTGTGTATTAGTATAGGCTAGAACAATTTACGTCAAGCCGTACCCTTTATGGGTCAGGTGACTTAGGGTGTATCACGGACGCGTTCAAATATAGTACCCTCGCACCTTTCAGTACACTTCATTGGTTTATTATGGGGCGAGATTCGGATCAGGTTGTAGTTAAATGGTAAGGCTATTTTTAAAATGATCCTAATTCGTTGGGATACAATGTTAGGTATAGCATGTCAGACTCACTTTAATTCTTTTTTTTATATTACACTTCAAGATTGACCTCACCCTGACCCTGGAGAAGCCCGACTGGTGAAATACCTCCACCTTACTGAAGACTGCAGCCAAATAACGAATCACTTCGGTGTTGTTGTGTTCCTGCGTGTGAGTAAGGTTTCCAGAGCTCTTGGGGGGTGCTACATTAGTAGCAGGGGTCAAGCCTTCAAGGTAAGGGCGACAAGTCCAGCAACAGCTTTATTATGCTGTACTTGTCGCCCTTTAAGGTAGGACATCATTACCACTTAACATCAGCTGGGATGAAGTCAATCTTAAAGTGAAATATAAAAAAAAGAAAAAAAGCAGCCGCTGACGAGTACCCACCCATACTATCACCGGTTTTTCCACATTTTCCACCGATTCTTCGCTTCTATTAGACCAATAGAAGAAGCCTTCTTCGACGGACTATTCAACACAAAATTAATTTAAGTTCCTGAGATTACCGCGTTCAAACAAAACTCCTCAGCCTTATAATATTACTTCAAATACGTTTAAGGTCAACTACCTCACAATAGTTAATTGACCTCTTGCGAACTTCCTTTTCCTTATTCTTTTTAAGTTAAATGGTAATTAAACTTCTTAAACGAAGTCTACTTCTGCCAGTGTCACGTGAGATTCAAATTTACGGCAGAAGCTCGATGCTCTATCTATCACTTCAAGATTGACCTCATCCCACCTGATGTTAAGTGGTAATGAGGTCCTAGCTTAAGGGTGACCAGTACAGCATTATAAATCTGTTACTGGACTTTTATATATTAAAACTAACTATCTCCTTAGTTTCTGATGCCATATTTTCGCCAGAAGATTCTCAATTCTCACGCACGTATTCTGTTATCAGATTTTATCTAAGCATCACTCCCGTATCTAGAATACACAGATAGGTGGTACTATATGGGTCTGCCATTGTTAACAATTGTGGTAGATGTCGCGAACATATAATCACTACACAGATAGGTGGTACTATATGGGTCTACCATTGTTAACAATTGTGGTAGATGTCGCGAACATATAATCACTACACAGATAGGTGGTACTATATGGGTCTGCCATTGTTAACAATTGTGGTAGATGTCGCGAAAATATAATCATTACTTATATTATAAAGGCGAAAGTTTGTGTGTATGTATGTATGTATGGATGAATGGATGTTTGTAACTCTTTCACTCAAAAACTACTGGATGGATTTTAATGAAACTTTACAATATTATTGCTCATACAACAGAATAACACATAGGCTACATTTTATAAAGATTTTGTGTGAATTGTCTGAAGTATGACGATTTTAATAGTTACGCGTTGACAAATGAGAGCGCGATACGCGGTGGCGGGTGAATTTTTTTAGTTAGAGATATGATATGTAGATATGTATCAAATACAATATAGCTCGACAGTTGTATTCAAATATTATGTTAACTATTGAGTAAAATAAGTTTAAAAGTAATTAATTATTTAAAATATTTAGAATTGAAATTGGAAAGTGTTTTGATAATATCCGGTTTAGTGGCGCCATCTATCCTTAGGACGATTAATAATTTTAAATTGAATTATTGGGAAGTGTCTTGATAACGTCCGGTCCAGTGGCGCCATCTAGCCTATAGTGTTTGAATGCTATAAAACCCGATGTCGCCCGACCGTCGGGGCATTCTCGAGTTGATCACTGAGCGGACCACAGTACAGCTCTTGGTTATTTGAAAAACTTCAGGCTAAATTGCTGTAAGTACTACTTCGGGTGTATTTAGTATTATGCTGTCGTCATATAATTATATAAACATAAACATATATACATTAAAAGTGAATTTACATAAGTGTCTATTCAGTACGATGTAATGTGTTTATGTAAGAACAAATATAAATAGTCCATGTAAAGTTATGTTTCATTTTAATAACCAATGAAATGTCTTGATTATAATTATGAAAATCAGTATATTTAAGCATGCGTTAATAAATGTTATAGCTCATCAATCTGTTTTATTTACATCTCAGAAGTGGGATTCGAAACATTTAGGTCAATATCTATATACAACAGTTACTATCTCTATACTTAAAATAATCAACTATATACATTTATAAAAAAATATCTAAATTAAATAACATTATCACGAAGATCCGATACGTGCATAAGGTATTCCTCGGTTTCAGACAACTATGGAACGTAGTTCTTCGCCATTGCTCCCAACGGGTTCCCGTCCCTGTGCCACCGATGGGTCAGGAGGTCTACTTAGGCCGGAAAAGGTGGCAGTGGTAGGAGGAGCGAACTATCGCCGATCACTTACAAGACGTTCTCCTCGAGCTGAACGGAGCGTCCAGTCACCTCGGCGAGTGTACAGCCCGCAGAAGCACAGGTCCGGAAGCCGACGACCACGCAGCCGGTCACGTGCGGTGGCATGTGGTCGCTGGCAAAGGGAACGGTCACGGAGTCGTTCGAGGGGCTGTCTGTGTGACGCGGACGTCAGCTTCGCAGCCGATCGAGAGACCAACGGAGACCACATCCGCGCAGTCCATCGTGGAACCAGTGCCGCAGCCGATTGAATCAATACCAGCGCCGCAGCGGGCTGCGATCACGCAGCTCACTACGTGTCTATCAACGCAGTCAACCAGAAGAATCCAGGGCCATTCAGCAGGAGCCGCAGCCGCGCAGCCCACTGCCTGCGCGACCACCGTGTGACGAACAACGTGTCCGGTTTGAGTGCGACCGTACCAGCAGACGGGAGCAACGGTTGTCCAGTCCACGATGTCGTGCCTCCGACGGCAGTCGCCCAGGATTAACTAGTAACATCACTTCTTTCAATGAGAGACAGGATGATTTTAATAATAGCATGCCAGAGTCAGATAATACCCTACATATATTAGTTAAAGCCTTAAAATCTATAGCTCCCGATCCAGAAAAACTAAATTCTGTAAACAATGCAATTCCCGAATTCGATCCAGCCGGGAAGGAACAAACTATGTCTATGTGGATTAACAAAGTAAATGAGTGTGCCAGTATATATAACTGGTCGGAAAAACAAATTCCGCACTTTGCTCTACCTAAATTAAGGGGTTTAGTTAAGAAATGGTACGGTAGTCAGCATACGATGCATTTCTCTTGGCAGGAATGGCAAAATAAACTTCTTGCGACTTTTCCTTCCGACGTAAACTATGGGCAGATGTTAACTGACATGTTAGCTAAACGGGCACATTTCGGGGATTCTTTAGAAGAATATTTTTTTGATAAAATCAGTCTTATAAATAGGTGCGGTATTTCGGGAAGAAGGGCAGTAGAGTGTGTTTTACATGGAATAGATGATAGGTCTGTTAGGTTAGGGGCGGAAGCGGCACAGTTTGAGGATTTAGATAAACTTTTGGCTTATTTACGGAACTCTAGGAATATAACAAAACCACCGGTAGATAAAAGAAATTCTCACAAAATTAATCCATCTAGGAACAATTCTGATACATCAACAATTTCATCTCAAGGACAGGCTAAAAATAGTTTTATTCGATGCTTAAATTGTAAAAAAGAAGGACACATAGTAGCTCAGTGTAGTTTTCCTATTAAGAAATGTGCTAAATGTTTTAAATATGGGCATGAAACAGAAAAATGTTTTTCAAACTTGGCCCCAATAGAAAAATCTGTAAACAGAATAGTCGATGGGAGAGATGCAAGTAATATTTATTATATATTATAAAACTGCAATAATTAACAACGTCACATTAGATACATTTGTAGATCTAGGAAGTGAATGTTCAATGATAAAGACTTCTTATAACTGCCAAATGTGTGGAAACTGCTGAAAATAAATGGGACGACCACCTTCCTGATGTTCAATGGGGAATTACCAACACTTTTAATAAGGGTATTAATAGAACCCCAGCCGAAGCCTTATTTGGAATACGACCTAAAGGTCCCAGTGATGGGAAAATAGTAGCGGCTATAGATGATGGAATTACTATTAATAATGAAAAATCAAATTTGGAAACTGTTAGAGAACAAATCAGTTGTTTCGTAGAAAATTCGCAACGGCTACAAAAGGAGAGGTATGATAAGTCGCGTTGTAAACCGGTTACATATACAGAGGGCGATTTAGTAAGAGTACAGAGGCAGGTTCCAGCCACGGGTAATAGCAAAAAGTTGATACCTAAGTTTCAAAGCCCTTATAAAATAGCCAAAGTCTATGATCATGACCGCTATCAGAGATACCCCCTTGACTAGAAAGAATAATAAAAAAATACACAACAGTTGTAGCTGAGGATAAATTGAAACCATGGCTACATTTTTCAAGACCTCACGATGATATTTTGAGTGAAGATGAATCTGATTAAATCCTATCTTTTTCTTTTTATTCTAAGCATTTCAAGTTTATATATTGTCTGGCTCTGCTATGTTGTTACGATTGTTGATGTAGGACCAAAAAGTGGCCTTCACCTCAACATTTTCTACAACCAATCGGTATGCAGGACATATACGGCCTGTAACCAAACATCATAATATAAAACATGATAACAACACTAGAATATAAAAAATGATAACAACACTAGAATATAAAAAAATGATAACAACACTAGAATATAAAAAATGATAACAACACTAGAATATAAAAAAAAGATAACAACACTAGAATATAAAAAAAATGATAACAATACTAGATTATGCAATGGCAAATATAACAATGTGTGGGGACACACATAGTTTTCTAGATGGCCGAAACTAGGCCTATTACTGTATTGTTTTTTTTACTGCATCTTGTGTGAGGACACACGTTATCTTTGGATGGCCGAATCTGTTAACTATTGAGTAAAATAAGTTTAAAAGTAATTAATTATTTAAAATATTTAGAATTGAAATTGGAAAGTGTTTTGATAATATCCGGTTTAGTGGCGCCATCTATCCTTAGGACGATTAATAATTTTAAATTGAATTATTGGGAAGTGTCTTGATAACGTCCGGTCCAGTGGCGCCATCTAGCCTATAGTGTTTGAATGCTATAAAACCCGATGTCGCCCGACCGTCGGGGCATTCTCGAGTTGATCACTGAGCGGACCACAGTACAGCTCTTGGTTATTTGAAAAACTTCAGGCTAAATTGCTGTAAGTACTACTTCGGGTGTATTTAGTATTATGCTGTCGTCATATAATTATATAAACATAAACATATATACATTAAAAGTGAATTTACATAAGTGTCTATTCAGTACGATGTAATGTGTTTATGTAAGAACAAATATAAATAGTCCATGTAAAGTTATGTTTCATTTTAATAACCAATGAAATGTCTTGATTATAATTATGAAAATCAGTATATTTAAGCATGCGTTAATAAATGTTATAGCTCATCAATCTGTTTTATTTACAATTAACTACTTTTTGTTTCGAATATAACGGGAGATAGGGGTAAAACCGACCATTAATGAATGTAGTCCGCGCTAACGAAGTCGCGGGCAGAGCTAGTACACACATTGGTGTTTTTTTTTTCAAATATTATTATCATTAAGGTAATTACATAATTATGGAATACTGTTGGAAGTCGTCGTGAAGGCACACTAAAAGACCTAACATAGGCAACGTGACTAAATTTTATCACGATCTTAACAAACGTCAAAATCGTTTGAAGTCAGTGCGTCAGCTGCTGATCAGCTAAAAATACGAGTGCGCTGTGCTATTAGCCAATCAACAGTATCGAAACTTTTATCGTCTCGTGCGATAAATTTGACGTAATGCATATGCTAGGCCTGTAAGATCATGGATGTAAACCCGTCCTTAGAAGAATGAGTCCGGCTCGGAACCTATAACTTACAGAGAAGATCCCGGCAAGAAACTCTGTCGTTCATATCCTTACTAATATTATAAATGCGAAAGTAACTCTGTCTGTCTGTCTGTGTGTCTGTTACGCTTTCCTGCTTAAACCTCTCAACCGATTTTGATGAAATTTGGTATAGGTATACGTTGAATCTCAAGAACGGACATAGGCTACTTTTTATTAGAAAATAAGGGGGGGAGGGGGGTAATACCACCTTTGGAAGTTTGTATGGAAATTTTTTTATTTTTGAAGTTAGAGATATGAAATTTGGCACAAATATAGCTCGAAACTTGGATTAAAATATATACTACTTTTTGTTTCGAATATTAGAGGAGAAAGGGGTAAAACCGAACATAAAAGGATGTATTCCACGCGAACGAAGCCGCGGGCACAGCTAGTAACGAATAAAGCTGAAATTATAACTAGTTTTGCACTTTAATAAAATCCGACTGTATCATAACATACCTGGTCAATGATTGATATTAATAGATTTAGAACAGCATCAATAGCTTTCTTGGTGAAAAAGTTTATTACGAAATTAGATCATTAAATGACGACAAGACGTAAAATCACAAATTAATTTTGAATTTAATATATTTTTTTATTTTTTTAGATAAACTTTATAGCACAAAAAATTTACAGAAATCGGTTTTACAGATTAACTATAGTACAATTAAGGCGGTCTTATAGGTAGGAAGCGATCTTTCCAGACAACCTTAAGGCAGAGGAAGAAGGAAGGAATAGTATATGATGAGAAATGGGTACGGCCGTGCAACATAAGAGTTAATGACAATAATGCAAAAAATACAATTGAATTTTAATTTAGCATACCTGCTTACTTAGATGCTAAACACTAAAATTATGTTTAAATATACCTCTAAGGTGAATCATGGCTGTACCTAACAATATTTAAATGCGACATCTTGTAATACCCATGTTTATGAATTAATAAATGATTGATTGTAGGTATTTTGGGGCTGTTCAGTTCAGTCGAAAAGAGAAACTCGTTTTTGAAATTGGTTGAAAACAAGTACCTACATCAAATGTAATGTACAGTCAACAGAACCTCAAGGTAACACTTACAGTTCGATAATAATCACTCTATCAAGCATTTATTTATTAGAGTAAGTTGCACATAACACTTTTAATCGTCATTGAATACAATGCAAAGTGACTGTACTGCCGGTCCAGAACCTATCTCTACCGAGAAGACACCGGTAAGAAACTCAGCAGATTAATTACAGTAGCAGTATCTAACTTATAATTATGTGTAGAACTTTCACGCCGTAAAAACTGAACTGATTGCTTTGTTATAAGTCCGGATTAAATAATAGGGTACACTTTATCCCGGAAAAAATTGATATTCCCGAGGGAAAACAAAAATAAAGTTTGCTTGATGGATGGATTGGAGATGGTGCTGTGTGTCGTTTAAAACAAGGTAAAATATTGCAAACGAATATAAACATGCAAATTTAGAAGCTAAATGATACGATAATCCCCGAAAATTAGGAATTCCCGAGGGATGACGTACAATTTGTTTTATCGTCTAAACTGTTTTTTACATCTACTTATATAATATAGTGTACCATTTAGTTTTTGTTAAACAATTAACCGTATCCAGCGTTACATCGCGCTTCTTAGATTTTGCCGTGGAAATGAGAAGTTTTCTTATAGTTGTGCTTTATACCGCAATATAACCGAATTACACGCGGGCATAGCCGCGGGCGGTAAGCTAGTATTATTATATTGGATAACTTCACATACATTGCTCTGATTCTGTAGCAAGTAGCTTAGGCACTTGTGTTACAGAAACCAGAAACAATGACGGTACCACAACACCCAGACCCGAGTCAATATAGAAATTAGTTTCCCATATAGACGCTACCGGGGTCGAACCTGGGACCTCAGAGATGGCGCGTCGTCAAAGTCCGGCCCTCTCGCCTCTGGGCTATGGAGTCAAATAATAGTTTTGTTCTTATGCCCATGACATAATGCCCATGCATGTCAGACTATAATAAATATATATATATTATAGTCTGACATGCATTTGATCATGTATTAAACACAGACGTCATGACGTCATCAGGTGTGACGTAAGCATGAATCCGGATTGCACTCGAAAAGCTCAAAAAAACAGACCTCGAATCTATTTTCGGCAAGTGAAAGTAATGACCAGCGAAAGTATTAACTCGAAGCATTTAGTTGTTGAACAAACAAGTCTTCATGTTTAATCATGATTCAGTGTTCTGAGATTTTTTGAGAGAGGTAGCGATTTATAGCTCGAACTGGAGGAGACCGACCGGTGAAATACCTACACCTTACAGAAGACCGCAGCCAAATAACAATCACTTCGGTGTTGTTGTGTCCCTGCGTGTCAGTAAGGTTACTAGAGCTCCTGGGGGGTGCTACATTAGTAGCAGGGGTCAAGCCTTCAAGGTAAGGGCGACAAGTCCACAGCTCCCTGCGAGTGAGGAGGAGAAAATGTGGAAAAAAGGGGATAGCATGCGTGCAAAATCGCCACAAACACAGGATAAACCGTCCTTTAAATCATGATGATGCTTAAATCGAAATTTACATGAAATTTCCGTCCGAATTCGAGTCATCCACGCCCTTGAGATCTCTTTGGCGCCATGAATATCAATGCGATGACTCAAACTATAATGAATGCTTGCTATTGTCTAAGAGAGCCACAATACATGCACGCACCGAATATTATTATATTGAAAGGGAAAACGGCGGCCGCTTCCCATGAACATTGTATGAACCAGTGCGAAGCTGAATGGCCGGTTATAAAGAGACTGGCTTTTGCCCGTTATGAAAGAGAGATCTTTGATATGCATGTCAAATTTCAAGCATCTAACTTATGCAGTTTAGATTTTTTCATAAATTTTTTTTTCCCGCTAACTCCCGTTTCCGTAGGAATTGTGAAATATCCTGTTGCGACTAAGCTTTAAGTTTACTAAGGTACCTGCATGCCAAATCTCAAGGGTCTAACTTAAGCGGTTTAGATTTTTCATACAAGAGGCTTTTCCCGCTAATTCCCGTTCCCGTGGAAATTTCGGGAATTCCTTTCTTAGTGCACCTCTGCGGTACATAAGCTACGTCCCTTCCAAATTTCAAGTGCCTACGTTTAGCCGTTTACGCCGCGCGTTGATATGTCAGTCAGTCAGTTTCTCCGTTTAAATATTTCGATTAGAGAGGCTATTGCAGCAGGCATAATCTAATAAATGTGCTCATAAGTCTGCCCGATTATAATACTAATTAACGAATCACGGATTCTCAGACATAAAGCCTCACTTTTCTTATGTTGAATAGGTATAACTAGCTACCCGCCCTGGCTTCGCACGGGTAAATACAAATGAAGATTTCAGCTTTTCTGTACATTATTATGTATCGATTATGCATATAAACCTTCCTTAAACATCCCTCTATCTATCAAAAAAATCGCATAAAATCAATCCGTTGCGTGGTTTTTAAGATCGAAGTATACATAGGGGTAAACACAAAAACCGTGTACAGCAGAAAAATTCATCGCCTACGATAAAACTTGCGGTTTTAAAGCTCTGCTGGAAGAGCAGCACGGGTCGTGAAGGTCGTGGGTTCGATTCCCGCACCGCAAGGGAAGATGAATTTTACTGTTTCTGTTTCTTCTGTAAAAGAGGTAGGGCATAGCGATTTATCGCTCGAACTGGAGCAGCCACACTGGTGAAATACCTCCACCTTACAGAAGACTGCAGCCAAATAACAATCACTTCGGTGTTGTTTTGTTACTGCGTGTGAGTAAGGTTTCCAGAGCTCTTGGGGGTTTCATTAGTAGCAGGGGTCAAGCCTTCAAGGTGAGGGCGACAAGTCCAGTGACAGATTTATTATCTTGTACTTATCGCCCTTACGCTAGGACCTCATTACCACTTAACATCAGGTGGGATGAGGTCAATCTTGAAGTGCAATATAAAAAAAAAATTTAAAAATAGTTTACACAAGTTTTTGAAGTTACAGTATAGTACGCCAATCACCTCATGTGTTAATGCTGTATATGTCCTGCTTTGCATACGTAATATGTAACGAAAAAATAAAACTCTCGATTTAAGAAACATCAATACCTTGACACAGGCAGTCACTGAAACACGGCTATCAGTAAGTCGGTCATTGCATCGCTATAAAAATGGCGTCCGCTGTAAACACGAGACGGCACAACCAACGATAATGTATTGATAAATTGCAAGAGCGTGTGTGGTATTCTTAAGATTGATTACTAGATGTTTTTTCTGACTTCTTTCGAATTAATATACATTCACGAATTGACAGAATATTGTTTTCACATATATTATTTGCATGTTTCCATATCTGTAAGTTTTGAAAAGAGTAACTATCGAGTTTCTTGCCGATTTTTCTCGATAGCATTAACATTCCGACCACAACGGTAGTTTATTTTTTTTTTATATTACACTTCAAGATTGACCTCATCCTATCTGATGTTAAGTGGTAATGAGGTCCTAGCTTAAGGGCGACAAGAACAGTATAATAAATCTGTTACTGGACTTGTCACCCTTACCTTGATGGCTTGACCCCTGCTACTAATGTAGCACCCCCCAGGAGCTCTGGAAACCTTACTCACACGCAGGAACACAACAACACCGGAGTGATTGTTATTTGGCTGCGGTCTTCTGTAAGGTGGAGGTATTTCACCAGTCGGGCTGCTCCAGTTCGAGCGATAAATCGCTATGCCCTACCTCTCTTACTTAACTTATCTAACGATATACTTTTGTGAAATTTTACATGAATAAAGACTTTTTATATTCTACCTAGCGGCCGCCCGTGACTTCGTACGCGCGGACTTAGTATTTTCTAGCAATAAATATAGATGGTCGGTTTTACCCCTATTTCCCCTAATATTCGAAACAAAAAGTCATCCATACTTTAATCCAAGTTTCAAGCTATAATAATAAACATTTTTCGATATGACCTTTCAAGGGCGGTATTACCCCCATCCGCCTTATTTTCAAAACAAAAGTAGTAGGTATATCTCCGTTCAAGAGGTTCGACGTATACCTATATCAAATTTCATCAAAATCGATTCGGTGGTTTAGGCGTGAAAGATGGACAAACAAACCGACAGACAGAGTTACTTTCGCATTTATAATATTATAGTAACAGTAATTAACAATTTATAGAATACATTATTAATTGGTGTTGTGGTACCGCCGTTGTTTCTGATTACTGTAACACAAGTGCTCAAGCTACTTACCACAGAATCAGAGCAATGTATGTGATGTTGTCCAATCTTAAATTAATATTTAAATAAAATCCCTTGAAAAAGAAAATGGCACGTGTTCTTTACATACTATATAGCATACTATATCTTTTGACACTATTGATATAGATGCGTCAATGGCATTGATAGATGTATGTGTTTATAATTCAACAGGTGATTCATTGAGGTCGTTGAACTCTCAACGACCTGACCATCAGGTGATACTCATCTTAGATATTATCTCCCCTAATTCGTACAAATTATTTAGACTTGGGTGATGTATTGCTTAAAATGCTGGAATGGGTAGTTCAACTTTGATTAAAATTTCGAAGTTAATAAGATTGAAAATCCCGGACAAGTGCGAATCGGACTCGTTAATGAAGGCAGAGGCGTAACTATATCATTGGAGGCCCGTGGCAAATTTATCTGATGGGCCCCAACAATATAAAAGAAGAACCGAGAAAGACATTTTTTATAAGAGTTGAATAATAAACATGATCTTGGGAGTTGGGTGTCTCATCTGACCGGGGCCCTTTTTGACTGGGCGCCCGTGGCGTTTAGCCGACTTGCCACCCTATAGATAGTGAAAGTGAAGTGAAAGTATTTATTCAGCACACAAAAAACGATTTAAAAAAAAACCATTGTTACAAGGAATTATTTTAGAGCTACAAATCAAACTAAACAGGTAACAGCTTACATCTAATTCTGCTTACCCTAATAGTGTGCTAAAAAGGCAACCACCTCAGCATTATGCCGTGGTACCACTGCATGGCACCACGACGCTGGTTTTCAGTGGTCGCCTGATGATGACGGAGAGGTAGGCGCCATTAAAAGTTAGTTAATATTAAGTTAGGAAGTGTCTCTCGCGCAAACTATTCAATTTAGATAAAAATTCTTTCAGAAACTTCAATATCATTTTTGAAGACCCATCCATAGATACCCTACACGTACTTGGACACTTGTTTGAAAAAAAAGAGTTCAGTTTTATGTATGGTGAGCCCCATACATTTATTGTTTTTTTTTCTATTTTTCTCTGAAATCTTAATGCGGCGCACATAATACATCTACATACAAAGTTTCAACAGTATAGGTCTTATAGTTTTGGAAAAAAAGTGTCTGTGAGAGAATAGACGACCCTCACTTCAAGAGCCAGAAGCAGTAACCATAACCATAGTGGTTTCAATTCTTTGATTGGAACTACATCCATCACATTCATTCAGCGCGTGTAGGTACCTACCTACTGTCCTCAGATCCGAAGAAGTCATACAAGTGGTACTTATGACGCGACCAAGTCATAACTTAACATACAATCAGCTAGTCTGATTGTGTTCTGTAAGGGATTGATTTCTATTGTTAGTGCCATGTCTAAAAAACTTGCTGTGCCTGGGACTACGTTCGCGAGGACTACAGGTTTTTTCCATATTTACACTTTCATGGTCGGTTTTACCCCTGTCTCCCCTAATATACGGAAAAAAGTACTTCATATTTCATATCTTTAAGAGATTAAAAATTAAATAATTTTCTATATAAACTTTCAAGGGCGATATTACCCCCATCCCCCCTTATTTCCAAAACAAAAAGCATGTCCGTTCTAGACTAGTCCGTAGGCATCATACACTACGTTTGCCGAGTATCCATACTAATATTATAAATGCGAAAGTAACTCTTTCTGTCTGTCTGTCTGTTACGCTTTCCCGCTTAAACCTCTCAACCGATTTTGATGAAATTTGGCATTGGCATACGTTGAACCTCAAGAACGGACATAGGCTACTTTTTGTTAGAAAGTAAGGGGGGGGGGAGGGTAGGGCCACCTTTGAAAGTTTATATGGGAAAATGCTTATTTTTAAAGTTAGAGATATGAAAGTTGGCACAAATATAGCTCTATTAAAAAATATACTACTTTTTGTTTCGAATATTAGGGGATATATGGGTAAAACCGACCATGAAAGGATGTAGTCCACGCGAACGAAGTCGCGGGCACAGCTTGTGTTAATATATGTCCTCTATCCATAATTTCAGCTGGGCATGTTGGTTGAGTCAAATTACTTTACTTGATTGCACACAAGATTTTATATATGTTAAACATGTTTATTTATGAGTTTATGTATGTTTATCATGTTATACGAATATAATTCTAAACTAAAAACTGTATTTAAGTTGCACGGCCGTACCCATTTCTCGCCATCAACTATTTCCTCTACCTTAAGGTTGTCTGAAAGAGATCGCTTTCTAGCGATAAGACCGCCTAAATTATACTATAATCAATATGTAAAACCTATTTCTGTAAAGATTTTGTGCAATAAAGTATATCTATCTATCTATCTAACTTTCACATGATAACTTTTAGATAAACGAGTTCAAAAATCGATTTTGAATTCAAATCCGTTTTCGAACTGTTATCAACAGGGGGCTGATCCTAATATAAGCAGCTTAAGCACTTGTGTTATGGAAACTAGAACAGTTATATACACATTTAAACAGCCTGACATAGAACAAATACAGATGGTCACATTATATGCATGTCGGTCCTCTAGGCTAAGGCTCATTTGTACAAACTTAACTCTAATGGTTACAGACGAGTTGAAGAAAACGAACGAGTTTAGAATTTCGAAAAGTGTATGATTTTTGATAGATTTGACAGCTGTCAAATCTATTTAAGACCAACATTTTTGATATCTCGTGTGAGGAATATTGACCGCGCTTGCTAGCCCTAGTGTAGACGTATTTCGTCGTTTGACGTTGGAAGCGTATTCGAAATCGGAAACCATGTTTTTTTTTGACATTAAACCAGAACTTGCTCGAACAGGAGCAACCAGACTGGTGAAATACCTCCACCTTAAATACCGCAGCCAAATAACAATCACTTCTGTGTTGTTGTGTTCCTGCGTGCGAGTAAGGTTTCCAGAGCTCCTGGGGGGTGCTACATTAGGAGCAGGGGTCAAGCCTTCAAGGTAAAGGCGACAAGTCTAGTAACAGCTTGATTATAATGTACTTGTCGCCCTTAACCTAGGGGACCTCATTACTCATTACTCGTAGGCGAAGAAGAATGCGTGCGAGGTGTCGCTTTGATGCCCTCGCGCTCGTTAGCGGGGACCAGCCGGCCGCGGGTGTGGGGACACCCTGGCCGGCCTTGCACGGTACTCCGCAGATGCGCGGGAACGGTTTAGCACCTTCGACCGTTCCCGCCAGTCCCCCGACCATCCAGGGGAGACTTGGCGACGCCGCCCCGTAGGGGCAGCAATTCCGCCGACGGTGCTGTGGCAGTCATGGGTCGACCGATATCCCATGGCGCCGTCAATAGGCGATGAGAAGGTGGGGAGGTTTTTTAGTTCGGGTAGTCCCCGCCCCCTCTGGGCGGGGGAGTCCCACACACGTCGCTGTCGTCCCCACGGCAGCGATATGGTGCGCAAAGGCATTTTCCCTCCCTCAAAAAAAAAAAAAAAAAAAAAAAAAAAAAAAAAAAAAAAAAAAAAAAAAAAAGGGGACCTCATTACCACTTAACATCAGGTGGGATGAGGTCAATCTTGAAGTGCATAATAAAAAAATTTAAAAAGTAACTAATTTGTCCGTCAAATGTTTCATCCACGGACTTCCGACTCAAGGTAGATTGTTTTATCGATCACCTTTTTCACAAAATCGCAACGCGTGATTCATATTCACGGATGAATCGATTTCCAATGCATGCGTGATTCACTGACCAGTACACCCCGGAAATACTTCACAGTCGTAAAATAACTTATCGAATAGATTAAATATTCGTAACCGGTTCCAAAATCTACTATATAAAAATAAGTCGGGTTTTCCTTCCTGACGCTATAACTCCAGAACGCACGGACCGATTTCCACTGTTTTGCATTCGTTGGAAAGGTCTCGCGCTCCATGAGGTTTATAGCAAAGAAAATTCGGAAAAAATTTCAACAGAAAAGCGAGAAAATTCTCTAAGGCGAAACGAAGTTCGCCGGTATCGCTAGTTCGTATAGGCATACAAAAAGATAGTTACTTTTTGATATCAATGACCTTGAGAATTATCCCGTTTAAAATGTGGATTACGCTTGACCATGATCCTAGACAAGGCAACTGCTGTCTGACCTTCGCTACTCGATAGTTAGCGGCGGTACTGGTTCATAGGGTAGGCGCTCATTGAGGAGCTGACGCGAGACCTTCAGCCCTTCATAAAGACCTGGTACTTCGACGCAAGATTTATTTTTATAGTGGAGCTAATGCCGTATGATTTCCATAATCTAGCGAAGAACGATGGAACTAGCTTCATTGGAAATTACTAACTAGCTCATTGAGAAACTGAAGTCTGACCTCCTAGCGTTTCATAAATGCCTGGTACCTCGACGCAAAAAGTATCCTTATAATGGAGCTAATGCCATATGATTCCCATAATCTAGCAAACACTGATGGAGCTGAGGCGAGACCTCCTAAGTGCCTCAACGCATGAAGTATCCTTATATATGACTAGCGGACCCGACAGACTTCGTCATGCCAAAAAAGATTTGGAATGTGGCTTGACTCTAAATTTTAGTTAGAGAACGTTTGTAATGGAAAAAGAAAAGGGCTGTCTTTAGAGTTTTCCCGGCAATTGTTGAATTTTTTCTTGTCGTAAAAACCTTCCTTGGACTTTAACGAACATTTAAAAAAATAATTGACAAAATTTGTCTAAGCGTTTTGTCGAGTTATGCGCTTACCAACACATTTTGCGATTCATTTTTATAAAACAGATTGTCATAATCTATCAGAGAACGATGGCACTAGATACTCTTAGCGCTTCATATAGTCCTGGTAACTCGGTCCAGAAAGTATCATTATTGCAGGTACAGCCACAGCCCTCAAAAAACATTTAGGAACGTTTTCTATGGATATTTTTTAGCAAATAAAACTGACTTCCCTGCTTTTTTTGGGATTCATCAGATTCTATAAATTCGTTTCTTGTTTTCACTGGAAAATAATTCGGACTCAGGGTGGCCAGCACTCTTTACTGTCCCGAAGCATCCAGACCTCTAAATCTGGCATTGGTTTTCGTTGGTACGATAATAGGAAACCAGAATCGGATGTCATTACAGATATATCACAGAATTCGGATTTTTTTGCCAATCTAAGTGCCTAATAGAAATATGACATAAATTTCTGTTATTTCTGATAAAGAATTTAAAGAATAGTGCATGCTAGGCTTTAAAAAACTATAAGAGCATAATTAAGCCTAGACAGTGCACCCAAGTGGAGATGAACAGTTATTTAAACTAGATTTAGATTACTGAAAAGAAATAAATCTTCCGATAAAAACTATAGTGAATTTGCTTTTGCATAATGAGCAGCGTTGATGCAAGCAATTTTCGATATTTATATTAGTGTAGCAATAGAGACTAAATTGGCTTGATGCTAAAGCTGGCGTGCTAAATGAGGTGTGAACTAAAATTAATCATGGTGATTTGTTTTAACATGGTTCCGTACATCAAAATTAAAAAACCGGCCAAGTGCGACTCCCGACTCGCATACAAAGGGTTGCTTACCTTTGTTTGCTTACATCACGATTGCTGTGTAGGAACCCCCTTTTTATACACAAGTGATTTTCCTATCATACCCCCGACGCAAAAACGAAGGAAGCTATAACAAGCTTGACGTGTCTGTATGTCTACGGCAACGTAGCTCCCAAATGGACGAGATTTTGATTTTGTTGCTTTTGTTTAAAAGGTTAACTAGTCGGGAGTAATCATAGCTATGTTTGATCGATACGCCACAAAATATGGGATTACGTATTTTGACACAATTTTCTTAATGTAGGTATCAAATAAAAAGGCTCGAGTAGTTCTATACACTACGACAAATTTCAAATCTAAGATACACTAATATCGAATTGTAGAGCGGTTTTAGAGTTCCGTAGCCTAATAGCGAAAAACGGAACCCGGAATATGGATTCATCATGTCTTACGGAACCCTTCATGGGCGAGTCCGATTCGCACTTGGCCGGTTTTTAATTTTAAAACTTGATTATCACAGTATAAAACAAAGTATCTTTCCTCTGTCTGTGCTTACGTTATGTTCATACATTTATAACATAAAAGTTTAGGTTTAAAGATTCTTTATTTCTCAATAAAAACATAGTTGTCACTTACTTGAGAACAGAATTTACAAAAGAGTTTAAAGTTTTGATTTAATAACCCCATCAAGGGGTTTATTTTAATAGAAGAAAAGTTTAGTTCATATGTTAAAACTTAGGGGTAAATTCTTCTATCTTAGTAAATTTGGATATTTTATGGATGTTTCATTGGTTTTAAGAGAGGTAGGGCATAGTGATTTAATTACATTTACTTACACCACTCGGGACTGGGGCAGCCCGATTGGTGTAATACCTTACAAAAGACCGCAGCGAAATAACAATGACTTCGGTGTTAAGCGCGTAAGGTCCCGGGTTCGATTCCCGGTCGGGTCAATTTGGAAAACAAACTTTTCTAAATTGACTTGAGTCTGGGTGTGCTGGGATGACGCCCCCAGTTGGTATCCGTCGTCTGGTACTCATAGTACAAGGGAAAACCTTAGTTTGAGACCAGGTGATTGGTGTGATTGTCTGACGCATTTATTATTATTTATTATTGTGTTCCTGCGTGTGAGTAAGGTTTCCAGAGCTCCTGGGGGGTGCTACAGGTCAAGCCTTTAAGGTAAGGGCGAAAAGTCCAGTAACAGATGTAGGTATTACGCTGTACTTGTCGCCCTTTAGCTAGGACCTACCTCATTACCACTTAACATCAGGTGGGATGAGGTCAATCTTTAAGTGTAATATGAAAAAAAAAGATAATTTCTTGAAAGTTGAGTTATGACATCCATGTCGTTTATGCCATATACACAGCTGACGTGTTAATGTAGTTCAATGTATCGTCAAGGTAAGTTATAGATAAGGAGCAATTAAGGGAAAGTCGTCGCCAACGTGCTCAAGGTCTCAAACGTATTATGCGAAATGCAACCATTATGTAATTCAGATTCTTACCGTTTAAATATTGATACGGTAAATAGAACACTAAGATACCATATTCACGGGATTGGTCGCCAATAATACGAGAGGCGAATAGGTGCAAACCTTATACAGGCCTAGCATCAAATCTGTGTGTCGTTTAAAACAAGGTAAAATATTGCAAACGAATATAAACATATAAATGTAGAAGCTAAATGATACGAAAATGAATCCCCGAAAATGAGGAATTCCCGAGGAATGACGAACAATTTGTTTTATCGTCTAAACTGTTTTTTTACATCTATGTACTTATATGTATAATATAGTGTACCATTCAGTTTTGTTTAACAACTAATCGTATCCAGTGTTACATCGCCCTTCTTATGCCTCCTCCACAGTACTCGCGAAGTTGAACGAAGTTAGACGAATACGATAGTGTAGAGAGGCACTTCGGCTCGCCTCGTGCTCGCCGCGTCAGACTTTGCCTCGCCTCGGGCGAACACTCGCCGAGTAACTTCGCGAGTAGTGTGGAGCAGGCATTAGATTTTTCCGTGGAAATGAGAACTTTTCTTATAGTTTTTTTCTACCGCAATATAGCCGAACTCCACGCGGGCGAAGCCGCCGGCGGAAAGCTAGTTAGTTCAATAATTTCGGAACCTATTTAATATTTATTCATTAACTTATGCCCGTTTATTAAAGATGTGCCAACTATTCGTCCGCATTTGTAGTCAGCGACTAGTCAGCAAAAACGACGACTATATAGTCAGCTTTTTGCTTTGTATGTATTTCTCATTACTATATCAGAGGAACTGAAATGGAATAAAACCTTAATTATTCATTACTAGCTGTGCCCGCGACTTCGTTCGCGTGGACTACATCCTTTCATGGTCGATTTTACCCCTTTCTCCCCTAATATTCGAAACAAAAAGTAGTCTATATTTTAATCCAAGTTTCGAGCTATATTTGTGCCAAATTTCATATCTCTAACTTCAAAAATAAACATTTTTCCATATAAACTTCCAAAGGTGGTATTACCCCCCTCCCCCCTTATTTTCTCATAAAAAGTAGCCTATGTCCGGTCTTGAGATTCAACGTATACCTATACCAAATTTCATCAAATCGGTTGAGAGGTTTAAGCAGGAAAGCGTAACAGACACACAGACAGACAGACAGAGTTACTTTCGCATTTATAATATTAGTATGGATCTTACACATTTCGACAAGCAAAGCAACTAGTCGGCTAGTCGGTCAAAGTGGTAGTCGGCACAAATCTACTGTTCATGCTATTTAGCTTAGGTGCTTGGACGATTTGAAAGTGGAGAATTGAAGAACGATAAAATTCTACAAATTAGTTTAATAGTTTTGGTACCAATTCAGTACAAAAATGTATGGATATCTATGAACTTAGGTACCTATATGCCTGTTTATTTTATACCACTCATAATTAGCTTAAGTGCTTGACCGATTTGGAAATGAAATATTTAAGTAATGTATAATAGGTTTGTGTACCAGTCTGGAAAGGTTTTATCATTCTTAGCTGTAACACAATTATATTGCTATGAAAAATTGCACGAAATAAAAACTTACTGGGACACACGCGAGAAGTCGAAGCAGTTAATAAATATCGAGTTAGTTCCTTTAAAAGAAAATATTTCGTTTTGGATGGAAGTTACTTGAATAAATATTACCTATATGGTAAAAAATATACGATAAGAGTTAGTTTCCGTATTTCCGTATTTAATAGCAAAATCGGCATCAATCACGACCTCTGTAGCCGAAAATGCCGGAATTTCTAGTCTCTGTGGTCCCGGGTTCGAGTACTGCTCGCGTCAATAAGGAAAACGAACTTTTCTACACAATTTCGGATCTGGGTGTTGTGGTAAGTACCATCGACGTACTGTAACACAAACGTTTTAAATAGGTATTTCCCACAGAATCAGAGCAATGTAGGTACCTGATGTTGACGAATATAAATATTTATTTGAAATTATATTAAAATTAATATCCATTTGTCCAGTCCGAGTTGCGAGTTCGGTTCCCGGTCAAGTCATTTTATTTGCTGGCTTTTACGTAGCTACTTATCCTACTCGGCTTTAAAATGAATAATAAATTAACAATAAAGTTTTAATTTGAGCGATAAAATTACCACAAAGTAGGTATCTATTTTTAATGAATGACTTCATCATTTGACATCACAAAAATGCGGGTAAACATCAAAAACAATGTTTACTTTTCATTTACAGCAAACTTGTGTTAATCGCTTCAGAATATCACGAGCGTACTATTAAATTTCATGCAAACATTAAACTTAGTAATATTGAAAAAGTTATTTCAAAAAATCATGATTGTGTTTTATTTAGGTATTACTTATAAACACACACGAAAAGGTTCCTGCATACAGAGTTTAGGCGTTAAATTCCGCCGGGCAGTGCACTAAATCGCAATAAAACAAAACCAACCCGAGAACCTGTTTGCAAAATTTCTTTAAGCCGGCGCACTGAATTTTTTTAGGTTTTATTTATGCACATTTTGAAGGACAGACACAGTTTGAAGAGACTAAATTCTAATTAGAAATGGTAAAAGTAAAATAAACACTTACCGGTAAAAGACGTGTCACACAAAAAATCCGTAAATGATTCAGAAACAGGTGGCTTTTAAATTGCAATTCTTGTGGCGCACTCGTGACCCAGCGGGCATTAGCACTCGCAGTGCAGCCAATTTGACGGAACTGAAATTGATACTGTCAGTTTGGCAGACATGCTAGTTAAATAATTGCCATTTCAAAAAACAAGTTTTCAAAGTAGTTTTGCTGATCTTCTTTAACAATGATAATTATTATGGAAGTTCCTCATTCCTCATCTCGTGTGAAAGGCGGTTTTTTTCAACGCATTGAAATTTTGTTATTGACGATGTTTGTTGTATAGGATATTATCATTTTTGTACAATGAATTATTTTTTTTAAATTTTAATGATACATTCTATGCCACAATAAACTGGATTTATTAATAAAAAAATTTTTGGGGCAGATTTTAAACTACTGCTAAAGCTTTTACTAAATTTTTTGGGCCCAAGGCCGCGAAACTAAATTTATTGTCCATGGTATGTGGTCGTTCATTATCTCTTTTTATTATGTATACTCTATGGTTCATTCATTCCTTCATCCTTCCTTGTTTTGTTTGTCACTGTCAGATTCTGTTCTTCTGTCATCATGTCAAGTGTAAAAGGTTCAGCTGCAGGCTGTCATTTTTAAAATTTGAGCGGTTTTAACCGTTTTATTTTCTGATTAGAGAACGAAGCTTACAAAGCGTCTTACTTTAATATTTTTTCAAGATTTGTGTGCAAATACAGTAATAATATTAAAGAGTGTCATCAATATTGCGGACTAAAGCTACCATTGTTTTTTCGAATTGTAGTTCAACAATAACCTTCTCAGTAAGTCTATTTTCAACTTTGTTTATTTACCAAAATAATGATTTCCTAATTTGTTAATTTCTAAAATCGCTTGTAATGGGAAAGTGGTTAGAATTTTTTATTTTTAAAGTCTAAATCAATTATCAGATAGGTTACTTAAACAAATTAAAATGTATTTCAAAATATTTCAATGTGATTTGGTATTGGAGGGAAAAAAACAGAGCTTCAAACTGGGTGTTTCAGATCGAAATTTATCTTATAGAATTATACATAAATAAATACAGGCACAATTACTTTTCAAAACCCTTCCGCCTATACTAGGGCTAGCTTAGATTCTTGAAAATGGTTTCATTATTCAACCAAAATGTTGGAGTGTAGCAAAGCGTGTGCTAGGCGTTTGGCACTTCGTTTAATTTAAATGTATAAATTGAGTCATATAAAGGGGCTTATATTAAACCCTTTTTATACTCGTAACTTTTCTCTGACTCATTTTTGACAACCATATGAAGTTTCGTATTTTTCATGAAACATTTTCTAAGCCCCAAACGCCTATCACTGCTCTTTGGTACACTCCAACCTCGAATTTCAGACGTTGGTACCACCATTTCTTCTCATTTAGTTTTTGATTCTGATAGCTGGGCACTGATAAATGATTTTTAATGTTTCTACATCATCAATCTAAAAATTTAGGTCGTAGTTTCTACAAATTAGTAGCACAAATACATCCTTCCACTGAACTTTGTTTATGCTTAGCTTAAAGTTTATGTTTGTTCCCAAATAAAAGTCATCATCAATATTTATTTATATGTTGAACCAAAAAACCAGCTTTCATTGCATTTTCAAGGTGCTGACATAGTAAAGATTCATCTTCCCTATAAGTAGGAGATTTTTTTTCCTGTCTGACTATTGATGATGGCCACAGATGGCCTTTTCATCTTCACCGGGCTTGCGGGGGAGCGGAGGGCTCACACCCCTAATATAAGTTGGAGAGACTCAGTCCATTTCTTTTATATTTTAATTTTACATTTCAGACAAAGATGTCCTCGGTTGAAGATCGCTTAGTCAAGCTAAGGGAAGAGCGTGTGGCTAGGGAGAAAGCTAGGATTGAAAAGGTATTTATTTAAATAACCCGACCGGGGATCGAAGCCGGGACCTCAGGTATGGTCCGCGCGCCTCTCGGCTACGGAGGTCGAGGAGATTAGAATAATAAAGTTTTATTTTTCCAAAAACTATATCTATGTTACAGTTTCACTACATTAGTTCTATAAATATTTACATTATAAAAAGATTATGCTTGAACTGGGTAAAAGCCTCTTTCATATTCTTCCATTGTTCTCTGTTTATTTTATTGGCTGTAACAATAATTTAGCCCAATAAAACAATACAGTCAGTGCACCTTTTAAGCTTATTTGGCCTGTGTTAAGGAACACTCTTCTTTCAAACAGTCTTACATTCACTTAAACTAAAACATAGAAAACAAAAATAATTGAAAGAGAACAAGAAAAAATTAAAAAAAAATATTATTGTAATAGTTTGCCAATTTTTATTGTTATTTTCACATATTACATTACAGTTGTAGAAATATGATTAGACGCCATTTAAAAGTTGTGTACCTAAGGATAATTTTGGTAATCATTATTTCGGTTTCATTTCGGTTTTTGTCTCCAAGTCAAAAGTAAGTTTAATCGGTTTTATTTCAATTTTTTTTTTGAGAAGTCAAAGATGTCAGTGTAACAAGGTAAATGCTAATAAAACAATTGTCGTAAGTTATTTTTCATGAAATTAAACATAAATTGATTTTTTATATTAAAATTGCTCCCAAATAGAGTTGCCCTTGAAAACAAGTATTAAAACCATAACTTATATGCATACTAGCAATAGACTATTAATATGCATACTAGCAATAGACTATTAATATGCATACTAGCAATAGACTATTAATAATACAAGTTTGATGTTTACTATCTATAGATGATCAATAGTCTATTGGTAGTGGACTGCATACACAACTCGACTTTACAACTTAATCTAATCAACAGGTGTTAAAAGCAAATATTTATGTCACATTGGATCACTATGTCTAAACTACAACAATAGGTTATTTAAATTTGTGAGAATAATTAAAATATAAAAAAAAACTTACTTTACACTTATCAATACTTAACACCTATGCTCTAAATACAAATCATTCAAAAATCAAATAAACTTTGTATTTATTGTCAGCAGAATGTTCTCTTCCACTATGTGTAAAAAAAATGTTTTTTATTTTCAGTTACGAGAACTGAATCTGAAAAAGTACAACAAAAATGAACCTCAGCAGAAGCACTCCACGTCCAACATGTCCATTGCGAGCAAACCGCGTAACGACAGCGTTGCCAACACAAAATCCAGTATTTCCAATCTGGCCAACTCTACAAAGAACAATGTCTCCAACATTGTAAAAAACAATTTCTACGTCAACGGCACTACAAAACGACCCATCTCTGCCACATTAAGGAAAACTGAACTGACCAAAGATTCAACGGGACATCAGAAACCTAATAGTGGCAATTTAATCAAGAAAGACTTTTCTAAAATTAATAAAGATAATGTGAAATCCATGAATCAAATTAAAAAACCATCATTAATCCCTAAAGTTCCTGAAAGGACAACTAATAATGTTAACGTTTCAACGACCAACAAAGTTATTGAACCTGTAAAAACTGACATATCAGCTAAGAACAAATCTGAGCCAATTAAAAACTTGGCCAGAAAAAGTTTAGTGGCAAAATCTACGTTGGGTCTACCAAAACCTACACTATTACCCAGAAAAAGTATCCAACCACAAAAGTTTGAATCAAAACCCGCACCAAGAGACTTAAAACAGAACAACAACAGAGAATCTGTTTTCGATAGACTATACAAACCAAAGACAGTCATTAAGAAACAACCGGATGAAGTCACAAAGCTACAGACTGATCCGAACTTCCTGAAAAAGGTATTAAAAGACTCCAGCTTAGTAATGAACAAACGGCACACGGTCTTCGATTTCAAGACCAAAGCAGACCCTCCTGTTAGGAGATCTATATCGGCTGTACATTTCAAAAGGATCAGCAAGAACGAGATCAACAATTGCATCCATAAATGGTCTTCGATCGGGGAAAAGCTGGATACAGTTCATTTGAAGGAAATTAATGAGGACGAGGATGTGAGAGTAGACAAGGTCATATCAGCCGTTAAGAGTGAGAGGAAGAAGGTGAAATTCCAGACTCCGATACCTTACAACTTCAATACACCGAGGCCGGAAGAGCTGCAGTCGAGGTTGAAGTCCTGGCTCCAGAAGCGGGGGAAGTCATTGGACTCGTATCAGCATTTGCAATGTTTCGGGTTGCATCACATAGGGCATAAAATGAAGCCAATTGATGATGCGCCTAAGTTTGAGCTTTACGATGATGAGGATAAGGAGAATATTGCAGTGGAGCATGATAGTGACAATGAATCGTACACGGAAAACATGAATGATGAGGAGGGTGCTGATCATCTTAACGGGCATTCGGATATGGAGAGGTATTAACTTTTTTTACTACTTAACCTTATTTCAAAATTTTATTTCAGAGATGGGTAGTTCCTGATTGTGTCTCAATGCCGGTGTTCGTTCATGAAAATTCCACTGATGCCCCTTTTCAAATAATTGAAATACGATCGGTTGTAGTTCCGGATAGTGATAAATTATACGAGGCGTAAGAACGACCGACAAACAAAAAGTATATAGTTCATATATTAATCTAAGTTTTGAGCTATATTTGTGGCAATTTCATGTCTCTAACTTATAAAATAAAAAATTTCCCATATAAACTTTCAAGGGCGGTATTACCCCCGTCCCCCTTATTTTCAAAAGTCAAAGTCAATCTTTTTTATTCACATTGATTACATTAGTAATACTTATGAATAGTCTCTATAAGCAAATGAAGCTACCTCCCGTTCGGAACCTATAACTAAAGAGAAGATCAAGAAACTCAGTAGTTTTTTGACAAATGAAAGCTAAACTTGTTACTAATTTTGCAAATGAAAAAATAGGCAATGTCTGTTCTAAAAGTTCAACGTATACCTATACCAAATTTCATCGAATTGGGCATGAAAGCAGGACACACAAACAAACTAGAGTTACTTTCGCATTTATAATATAAGTATGGATTAATTTATATGAAAACATTTTGTTGCCATTTAATTGGACACATCCTGTTCCAGGGACAAATGGAGGCGGGCCAGTTTCGTAAGCGACAGCGGGGACATGAACGAGACGAGAGACACAGTATGCAGTACTGTGACATCCGATACTCCACAAGTGGACTACATTGTGACTGCAGCTTTGAACGATCTAACTGATTTGCTGAGAGAGGTAACCTACTATTACAAAATTGCAGTACACCTATTTTTAACCCCCGACGCAATATTTTTTTAATTCGAACCTAAGCCTAGTAAAGGATAAAGTGAAATCGTCATAACTAACTTAATAATCGCGTGCGTACTTTTTTTTTTATATTACACTTCAAGATTGACCTCATCCCACGTGATGTTAAGTGGTAATGAGGTCCTAGCTTAAGGGCGAAAAGTTCAGCATAATAAATCTGTTACTGGACTTGTCGCCCTTACCTTGAAGGCCTAACCCCTGCTACTATTGTAGCACCCTCCAGGAGCTCTGGAAACCTTACTCACACGCTGGAACACAACAATACAGAAGTGATTGTTATTTGGCTGCGGTCTTAAAACTACTACTTTGTTATCATTTGATATTCGTTTGCCATAACTGTAAAACCAATTCGCGTTAGCACAACCGTGCTACTGACATCGATATCAAAAAATGGTTTTTGATCGATGTCAAAAACCTAACGGTTGCCTAACGGTTATCGTAAAATATCGAAAACGCCCATGTCTTTTGTGTTGAGTTTGAGAGAGCTATTCGATCGATTCTATAAACGGCCTTAGATCGTGTGATTCACTTAAAGAATTACTTATTTAAAGAAATTTATATAACCGTAGCCTCCTAATTCATCTTTGACTGCATTTACGTAAAAATCTTTATTTGTTCTAGGTATAAGAAATCTGATATACATAGTTTTAATACAAGAAATAAACTTAAGCTCGCTATTTGGAACCATAGCCTTCGTAAAACCAGTAGAACATTCGTAGGAGTATAAAAATATTCAACAAGTTACCGCAATGTATTATTGACTTACCCATGCATAGATTTAAGGACCATATTAAATCATATTTAATGCAAAATTGATACTATAAACTTCCATCTATAACTTTCATGACGACCTCCGTAGCCGAGAGGCAAGCGTGCCGGGTTTTGGCGTCGCGCCATCTCTGAGGTTCCGGGTTGGATCCCCGGTCGGGTCAATATGGGAAACTAACTTAACACAAGTGCTTTAGCTACTTACCACAGAATCAGAGCAATGTATGTGATGTAGTCCAATATTTATTTATTTATTTATTATTCATGAATTTTTAAACGATAAAAATATATGGACATGATTGTCTGCTCGCACGCACACCATAGTTTTTATAAATTAGGATAACTACTGAGTTTCTTGCCGGATTCTTCTCGAAAGGATTAGGTTCCGAACCGGCTGTAGCTTCAATTTAGGTTTGTATTCATTTTGATTATGCCTAAGTGTTACTTGTAACCTACATGAATAAATAAATTTACTTTGACTTTGAGTTCCTTATCATCTTCCAGGGTTTCGATTGGGAGCAGAGCGCCCGCTGGCTGCGCGCCATCAGGGACAGACATCCGCGAGCCGTCGACGGCGCCGCCTACTGGGAGTGCCGCGCCGCCCTCGAGGAGAGCCGCGGCGACCTGCCCGCCTCCGTCAGCTGCTGGGAGGAGGCCATCGCCAAGGGCACTGAGGTGAGGAGCCGCCTACTGGGAGTGCCGCGCCGCCCTCGAGGAGAGCCGCGGCGACCTGCCCGCCTCCGTCAGCTGCTGGGAGGAGGCCATCGCCAAGGGCACTGAGGTGAGGAGCCGCCTACTGGGAGTGCCGCGCCGCCCTCGAGGAGAGCCGCGGCGACCTGCCCGCCTCCGTCAGCTGCTGGGAGGAGGCCATCGCCAAGGGCACTGAGGTGAGGAGCCGCCTACTGGGAGTGCCGCGCCGCCCTCGAGGAGAGCCGCGGCGACCTGCCCGCCTCCGTCAGCTGCTGGGAGGAGGCCATCGCCAAGGGCACTGAGGTGAGGAGCCGCCTACTAGGAGTGCCGCGCCGCCCTCGAGGAGAGCCGCGGCGACCTGCCCGCCTCCGTCAGCTGCTGGGAGGAGGCCATCGCCAAGGGCACTGAGGTGAGGAGCCGCCTACTGGGAGTGCCGCGCCGCCCTCGAGGAGAGCCGCGGCGACCTGCCCGCCTCCGTCAGCTGCTGGGAGGAGGCCATCGCCAAGGGCACTGAGGTGAGGAGCCGCCTACTGGGAGTGCCGCGCCGCCCTCGAGGAGAGCCGCGGCGACCTGCCCGCCTCCGTCAGCTGCTGGGAGGAGGCCATCGCCAAGGGCACTGAGGTGAGGAGTCAAGGGCGTTGAGACCTCTGCAGCCGAGAGGCAAGCGGGCTGGACTTGGGCGATGTGTCATCTTTAGTCGCGGCGACCTGCTCGCCTCCGTCAGCTGCTGGGAGGAGGCCATCGCCAAGGGGACAAAGGTGAGCCGGGAGGATCATAGGCGTTGACGACCTCTGTAACCGACAGTGGTCATAGGCGTTGACGACCTCTGTAGCCGACAGTGGTCATAGGCCTTGACGAACTCTGTAGCCGACAGTGGTCATAGACGTTGACGACCTCTGAAGCCGACAGTGGTCATAGACGTTGACGACCTCTGTAGCCGACAGTGGTCATAGGCGTTGACGAACTCTGTAGCCGACAATGGTCATAGGCGTTGACGACCTCTGTAGCCGACAGTGGTCATAGACGTTGACGACCTCTGTAGCCGACAGTGGTCATAGGCGTTGACGAACTCTGTAGCCGACAGTGGTCATAGGCGTTGACGAACTCTGTAGCCGACAATGGTCATAGGCGTTGACGACCTCTGTAGCCGACAGTGGTCATAGACGTTGACGACCTCTGTAGCCGACAGTGGTCATAGGCGTTGACGAACTCTGTAGCCGACAGTGGTCATAGGCGTTGACGAACTCTGTAGCCGACAGTGGTCATAGGCGTTGACGAACTCTGTAGCCGACAGTGGTCATAGGCGTTGACGAACTCTGTAGCCGACAATGGTCATAGGCGTTGACGAACTCTGTAGCCGACAGTGGTCATAGACGTTGACGACCTCTGTAGCCGACAGTGGTCATAGGCGTTGACGAACTCTGTAGCCGACAATGGTCATAGGCGTTGACGACCTCTGTAGCTGACAGTGGTCATAGACGTTGACGACCTCTGTAGCCATCTTTGAGATTTAAACCTCCGGCGAGTCAAGCGAAGCGAAAGTCCGGCCCGTTAGCCTCTCGGCCACTGAGGTCGTCAAATTTATTAATTGATTTGTGTTTTCATGTAACTGATTATAAACATTTAATCAGTTACATGAAAACTGAATGAATATTTTTCTATATCTACATTGTTTCTTTAAATTCTTATATTTTTATAGTACTTTACGCCGTACTAGCGAAATTTAAATATTTTAAAGAAAAATAAAAATGTTATCTCGAACAAAATTTTTATTTTTCGAATTCACGACCTTCACGTATTGCGCGTTCTTTACGTATCAGTTGGAAGAGCAGCACGCGCGATACTTGAAGGTCGTGGATTCGATTCCCGCACCGCAAGGGGAGATAAAAATTGTCTGTTTCTTTAAAATATTCTTTGAATTCTACTTCCAGAGGTCGGTGGTTGAAGCGAACCTAGACCAGCTGTTAGACAAGTTCATGCTGCTAAAGATCAGCCCGACCAGCGGCCGCAAGAGGCGCGCCGACCCCAAAATGCTGGACGTGAAGAACGTCTTCAAGAGCACCATCATCAGATTCGCGGTGCAGCAGGCGAAGCTGTGAGTCAAAATCATTTTTTTTTATTCATATGGATTACATTAGTAATACTTTTCAATAGTCAGTCTCTATATAAAACAAATGAACCTTTTTTTATATTACACTTCAAGATTAACCTCATCCCACCTGATGTTAAGTGGTAATGAGGTCCTAGCTTAAGGGCGACAAGTACAGGATAATAAATCTGTTACTGGACTTGTCGCCCTCACCTTGAAGACTCTTAAATGAATTTCGTTGCAGACGCAGTTCCAGCGAGGCACCTACGTACACGGTGACGCCGGTGCGGCGCAGCGGCCGCCTCAGCAGTCACTGGAGCGCCAAGAGGACCCCTCTGCAGGTCAGTAGATGAGAGAACTCCTCACTGCACATTACTCTAACCTTGCAAAAACCTTCCTAGAATGTACATTCCTCGAAATAAATGACAACTTCTTGTCTGCCTATTTATCAAAATGCCATCTTCTCAGATTGCCAATTTCTCAGATTGTCAATTTATCGAAATACCAACTTCTCGAGATGCCAACTTCTCAGATTGCCAATTTCTCGTAATGCCTTCCTATCAGAATGCCGGTTTCACAAAATGCCATCTTCTCGAAATGAGAACTTCTCAGAATATAGACTGCTCGAAATGTCCACTTCTCTGAATGCCAACCTTTCATATTGTCAACTTCTCATAATGTCAATTTATAAAAATGCTATCTTCTCGAGATGCCCACTTCTTAGATTGCCAATTTCTCTGAATGCCAACTTGATTATTGAAATAAAAATTACTGAAACAATAAAAAATCCATAGTCACCCATCAATTAATCTATTAAGATTGTATTCATTTCGATTACTAGTTTGTTTTTCAAATTATTTTTAAACACAATTTGCATTAGGACCTACAGTTCGTTTATTAATCCTATACTTATATACTATGTGTATAAGATTATCTACTATATAAAAATAAGTCGGGTTTTCCTTCCTGACGCTATAACTCCAGAACGCACGAACCGATTTCCACGGTTTTTCATTCGATGGAAAGGTCTTGGGCTCCGTGAGGTTTATAGAAAATTCAGGAAAATTTCAACAGAAAAGCGGAAAAATCCTCTAAGGCGAAACGAAGTTCGCCGGGACCGCTAGTGATATAAAAAATATAAGTACGTACTGTATTTATCTGTATACGAAAACTACAGAGTTTCGTGCCAGAATCGTCTCTGTAAGAATAGTATAGGATCCGAACCGTAGGTAGCGTGATTTGGATTAACTGACGATTAATTAAAATTCCTTCAAAAGGAGCGTGAAGAAACATATTGCGGGCCAGTATCCGACTTCGGTGGCGCAGTGGCTAAGGTAGGCGACCAAAACGCGAAAGGTCCCGGGTTCGATTCCCGGTCGGGGCAATTTGGAAAACGAACTTTTTTCAATTGACTTAGGTCTGGGTGTGCTGGGATGACGCCCCCACTTAGTATCCGTCGTCTGGTGCTCATAGTACAAGGTAAAACCTTAGTTTGAGACCAGGTGATTGGTGTGATTGTCTGGCGCATTTATTTATTTAGTATGGCGATGCTAACGGATAGGATATTTCGGTATCAAATCCGTTGTCATTGCGATGTGGGTTCCTCTCTTGCTTACCATCAGGCTGGTAGGAGCCAATACTGCGCTACTATAAAAAAAAATCAATTTTCATGATTAAAAATATTTTTACATTATGTTTAATTCTACCCATTTTTATTTACAGCAAGTCTGCACCAGCGTGAGGCGTGTCGATTTACCCGGACCCCTAGTATTCGTGCCCAATGACAAGCTCTGCGAATCGCCATAATGTACCCCACGCTTCTGTCTGATACAGATGTGGATAAAGAAATTGCTTCAAGAACCTCGTTGAACGGACTCATACCGGTGCCGGTATTTTGACGATATACGGCCATTCATTAGGAGAATTTGGATCCAGCCTGTTTCGCTACCGACAAAATGTACGCATTTAAAATAAATTAACCGGTCAAAACACGACAACACAGTAGTTAATGGGAAATACGTACTGCTTTTAACAATTTTTATACTTTGCATTTTTTTTTATAAGATTGACCTCATCCCACCTGATGTTAAGTGATAATGAGGTCCTTTTTTTTTTTTTTTGTTGACGGGGAGAAATGCGTTGATGCACCGTACCGTGCCCTGAAAAAGGCAGGACTACCCACTAAAACCCCCCGGTTGGACCTCCATCGCCCTAGTGGCGGTGCCGCGGGAAATCGGCTAAGCCTTACCCACCACAACACCGCCGGCGGAATGGCCGCTTACGCGGCCCCGTCTGCTCCCCCCCTGGTGGTCGGGGGGAGATTGGGGACGGCCAATCCAACTGGACCACCCCCACCACGCTGCGGAGCCCGTATGTGCAATGCCGACTGAGGTGCCCTCACACCATCAGCCGGCCGGTCTCCGCGCGGAAATTGTGCGCTGGCGAATTGCCGCCGCGCTCTGAGCCGCCTGCGTGATAATGAGGTCCTAGCTTAAGGGTAACAAGTACAGCATAATAAAGCTGTTATTAGACTTGTCGCCCTTACCTTGAAGGCTTGACCCCTGCTACTAATGAAGCACACCCAAAGACCTCTGAAAACTTTACTCACACGCAGGAACACAATAACACAGAAGTGATTGTTATTTGGCTGCGGTCTTCTGTAAGGTGGAGGTATTTCACCAGTCTGGCTGCTCCAGTTTGAGCGATAAATCGCTATGCCCAAGCTTTGGGGTCAAGCCTTCAAGGTAAGGGCGACAAGTCCAGTAACAGATGTATTATGCTGTACTTGTCGCCCTTAAGCTAGGACCTAATTACCACTTAACATCAGGTGGGATGAGGTCGATCTTGAAGTGCAATATAAAAAAATAATAATAATATAAAACTAGATATCCACCCTGCTTCGCACGGGTGCAAGTAAATACAAATTAAGGTTTCGGCATTTCTATACATTAATATGTATGGATTATGCATATAAAACTTCCCCATACATAACTCGATCTATCAAAAAAATCGCATGAAAATCCGTTGCGTAGTTTTAAAGATCTAAGCATACATAGGGACAGACAGAAAAAGCGTCTTTGTTTCATACTATGTAGTGATGTTTAAAATGGCACTCAAAAATCTTGAAATCAATATGTAATGCAATTTGTTGCTGCAGTGGCCCAGATGATTCATGAGTACGTTGACAGTATATTTGTATTATAGGTATGTTAGCTTTTGGATTCGTCTGCCTAGTTCCATTTTGGCGCTAGGAACATATGTACCTACTTAATAGGGTCTAATGCGCATGAAAAATCCGCTAGGTGACGCTTCGTGGGTGTGTGGTCTTGGTTATTTTTGATATGACATTGACAGATGTGTCACAAACAGCCTAGCATACAAACGCGACTAAACTTTATCGCGCTCTTAAGAAATGTCAAAATCAATGCAATGATTGGCTGAAAATACGAGTACGGTATGCTATCCCCAATCGACAATATTTATAGATATAGGTTCCGAACCGGAAGTAGAATCACTTTGCATTGTATTCAATGACGATTCAAAAGTGTTACATGTAGCCTACTTGAATAAAGAAATATTTGAATTGAGTTGAACGGTATAGAAACTTTTGTCCTCTCATGCCAGAAATTTGACGTATCGCGCATGCTAGGCCTTATAGGCAGATGTGTCACCGTTAAGCCTTGCATATGCTCGATGTAAAATTTCTCGCATGAGACGTCAAAGGTTTCGACACTGTTGATTGGCTAATAGCACACCGTATTTTCAGCCAATCAGCAGCTGACGCGCTGACTTCAATCGATTTTGACGTTTGTTAAGAGCGCGATAAAATTTAGTCGCGTGGCGCATGCTAGGCCTGCATGATATGATTCACCAGTCACGAAGCAGTTGTATCTCACGCACACTTAGTGGATTTTTCATGTGCAGTAGTCTCCATTGAAACTGGATGAAAACCTAAGCTAAAAACCATGATATACTGACCATACTGTTTTAGTTAAGGAATTTCAAGCTTCGTATGGCCGGACCATTAAGTTTAGTTTATCATGGAATCATTGACTGATCATGTTTAGAATCTGTGCGTCTACAGAGTAACCTGAAACTGTATATGTATCAAAAATGGTTTTAGATTGATGTGTTAACCGTGTAGTGGCATTGTAAGCATGACAAAAATGGTTAAGATCAGTTACTTGAGCTCGAACAAAAACGATGTATTGTATTTTCTAAAGCAATTTCAGTAATACCGCTTCTAACCGCTGAGCCGTACATAAAATAATACTCGTTTCTCTTCACTTCGCTATTGTCTGTTTTAAGGTGTCGCTCAGGGAGGAGTGATGTCACCTATGCTCTTATTCCTAGCGATCTCACGTATACTGTGAACCACTGATATCACGCCCTTTTTTGACAAGTAGATATGTTTTGACGCACCGTACCGCCACGACTGTAAGAAATTGCGTGTGTGTAGGACTCCAACCCTCTAACAAGCGCGGAGACTACCCCCTCTTGTCTCCTCTTATGATCTTATCCGCTTTGTCTTACTATAATTCATATTTACAATTCGCCATTTTTAATTTACAACCTTTACACCAAATTTAAGAAATAAGCTAAAATTACGTAATAATGTCATGGAGTGATGTGATAATGATTTAGGGTAAAACATAAATGTTTAAAGTTAGAACACTTATTTCTGCCAAATTTCTACAATATAAAATCTGTACCACAGCATGAACTCTAACAAAATTGAATAATTATACGTAGTGAGGAAATAATATGGAAATTGTTGTTGGAAAAACAGAAATTTCAGTAGTTCCGCTACACCCGCTGCGGCGCCACTTCAATGTTCATACTATTTCTACTCTATGTATTACTTTACTTTCTAATTACTTTTTTTGTACTAAAGATACAGTAAATATTTAACATGTAATTTATTTTAGTTATGTCTTTTAGCTTTATTATGAAGATAATTAATAAAGAAATAAATTCAGTGGCGTTTATTTTATCGTCATTTTTATTAAATATGATTCTTTGTATCCGTTATTTGACTGCAAATTCGCATTAATAATGCTTTGAAATATTATATAATTTGTTTCGTTTTTGCTTAAATCTGCTGTTAGCAAAATCGTAATCAAGAAGTTACTTTAATCAACATGAATAGTATGGAAATTCAGTGGCGTGTTATCGTGCTGCAGAAATTGTTTAAATAAAAATCGATTTTATTATTTTTTTAGTACCTTACGCCGTACTAGCGAACTTTAAATATTAGAAAGAGAATTTTTTTTACCTCCATCTCTGCGGTGCGGGAATTGAACCCACTACCTTCACGTATATATTTTTTCTGTTTCTAATATTTATATAAAAATGTCGTTTCGAGTTTCTGCTGGATTACAATTTTTAAACCTGCTAACTCTGTTGTTGCTTTTTCCTTTAACCTTTATATTTATTTGTACGTTTACTTTTCTGTTACTATATAAGGTTCTTACTTATAAATTATGTTTAAATGTGGACAAGTATTTTATATATATTCTATAAAATAGAGTGAGCTTTCTATTTAGAATGACATTTACATTTTCAAAGGTTATATTTTTTCTTGAGTGATGTGACTCAGTGTTTATTTATTTACGCTTATGTCTTGTTCAGTACCATTAGAACGAATGGAGATGGTTATCCAAGTAGTGACAGTTTTATGTGACAATTTGTGTGGTTCTTATACTTACTGCTGTGGTGCTATTACAATATCCAAACTATTTTCTCACTGACTATGTAACGGTGTCTTCACCAAACAAAATTTACATACTTTTGTGTTTAACACATGTTTGGGACAAATGTATCTGTAAAGCCCAAGTACCCACCCATAGAGCAAAAGTTGTAATGTTTGTGTTGTAAACACGTGTTGGTGACAAATGATTCTGCAAAGCCAAGACTCCACTTAACAAAAGTAACCTACTTTTGTGTTGTCAACACGTGTTTGGGACAAATGTGTTTATAAAGCCCTAGTATCCACCGAGCAAAAGTTGTAATGTTTGTGTTGTAAACACGTGTTGGTGACAAATGATTCTGCAAAGCCAAGACTCCACTTAACAAAAGTAACCTACTTTTGTGTTGTCAACACATGTTTGGGACAAATGTGTTTATAAAGCCCTAGTATCCACTGAGCAAAAGTTGCAAATTTTGGTGTTGTCAACATGTGTTGGTGACAAATGATTTTGTAAAGCCGAGTCTCCGCCTAACAACTTACTTCAGTGTTATCAACGTTGATGACAATTATTTCTGTAACACTAAATTTTCCATCGAACAAAAGATGTCAAATTTTGTGTTGTCAATGTGTGTTTTTTGACAAAAGTAAAGCAGTGTTTTCACCGAACAAAACATGCTAACTTTTGTATTGGTGACATGTTTCTGTGAGTCCTCATGTAAAAATAATTGCCTACTTTTGAGTTTTCAACGTATGTTTGTGACCAATATTAACAGTAGAAATACGCTTCCTTTGTACTATTCTTCAACCGTTTTTATTCCTTCTAAGGATACAGATAAATATGGCGCACTAAGAAATTGGTATGAAAAGTAAATGTACTACTCTTCTGTAATTGTTGTAAATAGTGTTTATGATCTGCTTAGACGAGGAACTTGTCCCTATGTAGCTAATTTTACTTGTATGACAAAATTCAGATTTTTATTATGCAAGACAGAAGTAACTCGGGAATCGTTCATCGCCTGCAGGCCTTTATGTTAATTAGTCTGAAATTATGATTTCTACTGTCTTACTTCTATTATTTTTCAATAAAGTTTATAGTAACCTAAGTTTTGTTTCATTTTTAATAGTTACCCATAAATGAAATAATCAAGAAATCTGAGAATATATTAGAGAAAAATGCAAGATAATACACAGTTCAAAATGTTTAAACAACATCAAACTCGATCAGTGTGAAAAAAATATTTGGATTTCGCGCCGAGTAGTATCATTTACTCATTCGGTCTGACTCGTCTTCTTTTTCTTTTTATTTTAATGGCAGTATAAAGTTAACCTGCCTCAGCCAGGTTTTTTCCTGCGATTTATTCACTTTAGAACGCGGGTGGTCGGTACTCTGTAGCCTCCCAGTATGATAATTACTGACTGTTTAACATTGCTGTATAAATCAATTAAACAATAAATCATAACTAAAAACACTTGATCGGGCCAACAATGTTAAAAGTCTTCAACATGGACTTAGTTTATATTAAGTCCGTGGTCTTCAATATCCTCTCGTACAAAGAATTTTGTGATTACCCTCCAATTCGTCTGAAGGTTTTACCTAAAAAAAAAAGCAAAAGGAATTAGTTCCTTAAGCCTTTGGTAAATATTTAAATAATAATTCCTTATACTGATACAAACGAAATAACCAAAATTTTAAATAATTCTACAAGTAGTACTAAAGCTAAGCTGTGTGAATCACGAAGAATACTGAGTCAAAAGTAGTCGCTGACTAAAGCTGCGCACCTTATTTATTAAAAAATAATTATATCAAATATTTTTTCATTTGTATATAATTTTTGGAGAGCATTAAAAGCTATGTGTGACGTGTGTCGCCCATGGACTTATGGTGCTGCCATGCCTCGTCTTGTAGTTTATTTTATCTGTGACCAATCTTTTACATTCATTCTCCAATTCGTTCACTGTCGACTTGTCAACCTGTTTTCATTCTGTCGAATTGACGTAAGAAAAAGAAGGCACATTTCAAAAATTTCCCTTTGTGGTGAAAGACGACGGAGTGTATTCTCGTCTTTCCGGGAAGATTTATCTCCGGAATATTGGTGAAAACACTTAGAACTGTGTTAACTTTTTATCCCAGTGCCTTGTACAGTGATTCAAGTGATTGTTTTGTTTTATGTTGTGTCTTTACCATCAGCTGACTGCGGTCTACGCTGCTCGTTTTACATTGTAAGTTTTGAAAAATTAAGTTTTACTATAATAACAAATCGGATATAACTTTTTACATGTTAATAACATCTATAGACAGTTGCCTCAATTGAAAATAGGTCCCAATTTGAGTCACATTGCGTTTTCGTCAATTTTAAAAAGTTGTGCAATATATTTCGCACATAGTTTTAAAATAGTTCTGAAAGTATCTGGTAGCGTTTTTTCTGCTTGTATTGACGTAGTAGGTACGTTTAGTAAAATCACGAATGCAATACTATGTTACACATTTAATTTTGAAATTGAAATTAAAAATTATTTTAAATTGTTTAGTACAGATTTGTTTTAGCTGCAAAACAAAGTAATTGAGGATTGACTTCAAAAGTAATGTTTTGAAACAATGTCGGAATTTCGCTCTTTTTTAAATCTTTGTATTTTGTGGACCATCATCAAAGTATATTTAACTTTCAATTTCAAATAAATTGTTTGATTCTATGGTTAAATTATTACTTGGCCTTGACTTACATCAGTGTATTAGTTGTATTATTTCGAACTTATTAGCATTTTTCTGACTTAAAAACTATATTTGTTTCATTTTTAAAATGAATTCTGACATTTATTAAACACTGTACAAAAGTTAGTACATATTAATAAAGAAGATTAACTTTTCTCTAATTTTATACCAAGGCATACAAAGTAAAAAGGTTTTAATACCAACTGTTATTAGAGTGAAAACATTATTATCTATATTCCTTTTTAGTTTATGTACCTGAACTCATTGATAACAAATTTTTATGCCTTGAAGTACTGCCTATGCCTGAAGTAATGTGCCTTTTCATGTCTCTGTCAATATGTCTTTTCAAAAGAGATTAGATAATTACATTCAATCCATACTAATATTATAAATGCGAAAGTTACTCTGTTTGTCTGTCGGGCTTTCATGCCTAAACCACCGATCCGTATTTAATGACATTTGGTATATGTTGAAATTCTAGAACGGACATAGGCATTTTTGAAATTAAGGGGTGTAGGGATATTACCACCCTTGAAAGTTTATATTGGTCAATGTTTATTTTTTAAGTAAGGGATATGAAATTTGGCACAATTAAAGCTCGAAACTTGGATTAAAATATGGACTTCTTTTATTTTTTAATATTAGGGAAATAGAGGTAAAACCAACCATGAAAGTATGTAGTCCACTCAAACAAACTCACGGGCACAGCTAGTCTAAAATAATTGCAACTAGATCTGTACCTAAATGATGCGTACTACCATTGAGCGTACTACACTAATTGACCCAGATCAGAAAATCAACATATGTTCGGAGATAAGATTAAAACTGAGCACAGTGATAGTTTATTGACGGAGTTTCAGATACATGGAAATTACACATACCTAATTATTGCCAGTTCTAGCTAGAGCAATATATAAACCGAAAAATATGTTCACACCAATCATACTAATGCAACAAATATAAGTTGAATGATCGACAACAATCAATATCTACGAGTGTTACGGTAATATTTTTTATATTGCTTTGTTGTTATTATTGTTCTTTATTATGATTTATTTTATTCATTCTAATTGCTTCAAAAACTGCAAAGCTTAGTAGTAACTTTAACCCCCATTTTATCCCCATAGGGGGTGATTTTTAAATATCCTTTCCCCGGTGGTGACTGCAAAAGTTTTAAGTTTCAAACCCCTAATAGTTTAGGCCTTGCGTGGTTCATCACTTAGTAATTCGCTTGTTTGAAATAGGGGGGGGGGGGGGTTAACATTACGCTACGAACACTTACTTCAATTTGTTACTGTCAGTCATCGTAAACAATCATTTTATTGCCTCATTGGATCTAATTGAATGGTCAAACTGTCCAATGAGTTGTCGTTAACTAAACAACTGAATGGAATGTCCCTTTGTAGTGTATTAGTAACGGGCCCCGGCTTCGCATCGTAGTTTTAAAAAGTATCTACATGATGTAGAGTCTAATACACGCTTTTTAGGATTCCGTGCCCATAGGGTAAAAACGGCGGGACCCTATTACTAAGACTTCGCTGTCTGACTGCCAGGCTGGTCACCAGGCTGGTCTGCGAAAGCTAGAAAGTTGTTATAACATAAAATACTACAAACAAAATAACATAAAAACCGCCCTTGTAAGTTTACATGGGAAAATGTTTATTTGTTAAGTTAGAGAGATATGAAATTTGGCACAAACATAGATCGAAACTTGGATTAAAATATGGACTGCTTTTTGTTTCGAATATTGGGGGAGATAGGGGTAAAACCGACCGAAAGTATATTTATATGTTAAACATCTGTAGCCCACGCGAACGCAGTCGGGTGCATAACTAGTGGTTTATAAAACCAGATTGTAACGTTACATACAGGGCTGTTATTCTCATATTAGTGGCCCTGGGCACATTATAACCTCTTTTTTTTTAAGTCTGTTTAAATTCTACAAATGCTGAGAATTTGCCTTCTTAGTGACATAGGTAATTTTTTTTTTATGTCTATAAATGAAATGCTATGTTATGTCACTAACATAGCTGGGCACCGTTAATCAAACAGTTAACTTCGTTAATCGTTAATCCGCTAATAAAAAAGTTAGCTTCGTTAAACGTTAAAGCGTTACATTTCTGAATAAATAACGCGATTAACGGACTTCTAGATTATAAACGGAAGTTAATGAGTCCGTTAACAGTTTTTAAAGTTAACTTAACGAGTTAATGCCCAGCTATGGTCACTAATGCCCCGTTCCAATATTTTACGATTTGTAATGTGTCAAATATGACGATCCGTTTTTCTCCAACTGACTATGAGTCTGGAACGGTTTTAGCTTACGCATCGTATAATTAAATAAATAAAATAAATAAATATTGGACAACATCACATACATTGCTCTGATTCTGTGGTAAGTAGCTAAAGCACTTGTGTTACAGAAATCAGAAACAACGACGGTACCACAACACACAGACCCGAGACAATACAGAAAAGTTCGTTTCCCATATTGACCCGACCGGGGATCGAACCCGGAACCTCAGAGATGACGCGACGCCAAAGTCCGGCACGCTTGCCTCTCGGCTACGGAGGTCGTAATTTTATAACTATATCCGTAACTAATACGGGTCGTTTTTCAAATAATTGAACCGATCATTAATAATCGTTTCTTTCTATCTTCATGCCTTCCGAATCGTATAGTGAGATCTTAGGCTCCGAGGGGGCGCCGCCCAGCCTTGACTCCCTTAACTGCGCCCTTTAAGGGGGCACCGCTATTAACATTCGACCCCAATACCAATGACATCACGTTTAGTAATATTGACTAGTAGTCGCCCGCGGCTTTGCTTGAATTTAAACCCCTTTTTGTTCAACGGTGATGAGTGAGTGATAAAACAATGATTATAAATCTAACTGGACGGCAGTTAGACAGAAAAAATTACAGAAATTGGTTTTACATACATAATCAAGTACAATTTAGGCGGTCTTATTGCTAGAAAGTAATCTCGTTCAGAAAACTTTTAGGTAGAGGAAATAGTAGATATCGGGTTAGATTTACACAATACAATGGAAACGTCATGTCCGAGGTTCCGGGTTCGATCCCCGGTCGGGTCAATATGGGAAACGAACTTTTCTGTATTGTCTCTGGTCTGTATTGTGGTACCGTCGTTGTGTCTGATTTCTGTAACACAAGTGCTTTAGCTACTTATCACAAATTCAGAGCAATGTATGTGATGTTGTCCAATATATATATTATATATTATTAATAAATAAATAAAAATATATTTACTACCTACTGAGTTTCTTGTCGGATTCTTCTTGGTAGGATTAGGGAATGTACTCCGAACAACGAAATCGTTTTTAAAGATTAATCAAAAGTTCGAGAGTTATGTGGTTTTCGATTTTCATAAATATCTAGCCGTCCTGGCGAACTTAGTTTCCCCTAAGAGGAAATAAATGAGCAGACTTCAAAAATAAAATAAAAAAGTATCCTATGTCCTTCTCCTGGTTCCAAACTACCTACCTCCCCACAATTTTTTTTTGTATTACACTTCAAGATTGACCTCATCCCACCTGATGTTAAGTGGTAATGAGGTCCTAGCTTAAGGGTGACAAGTACAGCATTATAAAGCTGTTTCACTTTGCATTGTATTCAATGAAGATACATAAGTGTTACATGTAACCTACTTGAATAAAAAAATATTTGTGTTTGAGTTATATTTTTATGTATCAGATCAAGCTTAATACGTAACCTTTTTGCGTAACCGTATCACATAATGTTATCTTTAATCAATAGAAAGTTTACAAGCGAAAGTTAAATGTCGACGTCTTGTCTATTAGGCATTGCCTAGAGTATAATGGTATATATATGTACTTGATCTCATAATTATATCATGTGCATTTAACTTGCAATACCTAGGCATGTTTTTGTATCCTTGACCTCGCGAATACTTTTCCTTTTTACTTCCTGCGTCTGTACTTGCGACATAAGTTTATGACGGAGCGATTTATTTACTTATTAGCTGTGCCGATTAAATTCGTGTGAACTGGAAATAATAGAAACATGTTTATAATACACAACACGATTAAAAAAAAAGAAACAAACACACATAACATAATGTGGTCAATTAGGTTCCACCTCAGCAAATGCTGCTTCGGCATTATTTCTAAGTGCAACGGCGCTGGCATGACTACAGGATTTTGTTTTTTTTATAAGATCAAGTTATTTTTTTAAACGGTTTTATTTAGCTCGACATTTACATCAGTAAAAGTCCCGTCAAAATGGGCCCAGCCGTTTAAGAGCATAGCCGGAACAGACAGACAAAAATTGAAATAAAGAAAGAAAGAAACATTTATTACTTAAAGACATCACAACATTGTCATATAAGTACACATATACAGAGAGGAGACAAAAAGATAACAACAAAAAATATATATATACAATCCCTACTAATATTATAAATGCGAAAGTAACTCTGTCTGTCTGTCTGTCTGTCTGTGTGTCTGTTACGCTTTCCTGCTTAAACCTCTTAACCGATTTTGATGAAATTTGGTATAGGTATACGTTGAACCTCAAGAACGGACATAGGCTACTTTTTATTAGAAAATAAGGGGGAGGGGGGTAATACCACCTTTGGAAGTTTATATGGAAAAATGTTTATTTTTGAAGTTAGAGATATGAAATTTGGCATAAATATAGCTCGAAACTTGGATTAAAATATAGACTACTTTTTGTTTCGAATATTTGGGGAGAAAGCGGTAAAACCGACCATGAAAGGATGTAGTCCACGCGAACGAAGTGGCGGGCACAGCTAGTATACAATAAAACGAGAAATCGATCTCCTCGCGATCTCCTCGTGAACCAGGCGGCGCAGACCATGACAAGGCGTAATGTCCTAAATAAAAGGGCCTCACTCAGCATCAATCATGGCCCACGTCGCAGGCCATGACGCTGGTGCACAGTGAGTCCTGCCGAGTGATTACGCACGGACGCCACCGAGGTTGCACAGTAACGTACCCATTTTTTTTGGGTTTTCATAAACAAAAAAGAAAAAGAAGAAATAATAGTATTTGTACATACATAAATGATGATACTTTAATATACCTACACAAAAAATAAATATGAAAGTGGGTAGTGTCAATAGTGTAAAATATAGATAGATAGATAGATAGATATACTTTATTGCACAAAACTTTACAGAAATAGGTTTTACAGATTGATTATAGTACAATTGGCTACTTGACAGTGTTAACTATAAAATATGAAAAGTGTTAGATACGTTAGCTTATTAGTTAAGTAATAATTTTACTTTTTTATTTTTTAATTAAAAGCATACTAAGTATTTTATTTTTGCAAAATAAATTTTACTTTTTTTATCTGTGGAACAAAAGAACCGAAACGGAAACCACCATTGCAATTCGGAAATGACAGCTGTCGGCGAAAATTATTTATTTTAATGTGGCGAAACAATGATTATTTTACCGATTAAAATGAATTATTGTGTCTCTAATCGTATTAAGAATTTATTGAAACATTTTTCGTTTATCTAAATTAAGTCGTTCCTATGCGTATCGGTTCGTTGTCTAGGACGTTGACGTCATAATTTCAACAGTGACGAGACTTGGCGTTTTCGCGCGCTTTTTAAATGTGTTACACAAAATCTTATTTTTCTCTGGTTATTTACATTTTATCTAGATAAATCCAATTGCTTGGGATATAAAATGAACGGGCACACATTTTACAATACTTTTTCAAAAACTGTCAAGTAGCCAATTTAGGCGGTCTTATCGCTAGAAAGCGATACAGTAGTATGTGGGTAGTAATTGCGAAATATGTAATTTTGGTAAGTATATATGTTTAACGTATATAAATATGTATATGCATGTAGTGAAAACATAAACTCTAATTTTATTTATATGTCTAGATTCTATATCCATCAGTATGTAACATGTAATACATAGGACAGGAGACATTTTTTTTCTCGAGCAGGAAATGCCTAGAGAGAGTGAAATAAGTTTTCGTTGAAAATACGAGGTGTACGTATACGGGACGTAGGCTAAAAACGACTGACGGACGACTGATAACAGCTGGTATGCAAAGTAAAGGAGCGGTATTAGGTAACGACTCGTAGTCGGTTGGAGTAAAGCGAATGGTCATTTTTGACACATTACGATTAGTAAAATATTGGAACTGAGCATACATATGATTTTTTTTATTTTAATTATTATGCGTGACGAGCTGGACCGTTTTTCTCAAGGTTGGCAAGACTTGGCACCCGAAAGAGAGCGCTGGAACTGTATGGTGGAGGCCTTTGCCCAGCAGTGGGACAGTTTATAGGCTAAGTAAAAAAAAAAAATAATTATAAGCACAATATTTAAAAAAATACATTAATGATTGAAAAATGATTACGTAAGCACAGGGGGCGGTGGTTAGACCTTTGCTCACCTACTTTTGCTGACAAGGGGAGGGGGAGTGGAGGGTAAATAATAGTAATAAATTTGCTTACGTAACATTTGAACGGCCTCTTAACATGATTGTATATTTCTTTGAAATACAGAAGTATCATTACATGAGTCAATCTCGGGTTCAATACATCGTAAAACATACAACATAAATATGCCCTTGAGGCTCAAGTATCAGAGTTTAATTTAGCAAGCACTTACTCTCAAGTGTCTTGAGTGAATGTACGGTCAAGAACACATCAGACTACACGCTTGCATCGCCCTTGTCTCGTGAGCATAAGATGTAATATCGTAGTGCAATTGTTTACCTTGAGGTGCGGTTGACTGTACGATGGTAGGTAATGTCACGCAATGATTACATGCCTAACGCGAACAGACGTCCCATTTTGAAAGGGATTGTCCCTTTTTAAAATTACGAGCCCAGGTGTCCCCGAAACGAACAGTGGGACGCAAAATTGTCCCGTTTTTGGAATCCACGCGAAAATTTGAGTGGATGATGTCAGTTTAATTCTCACGTGAAATCGTCACCAGCTATATTAAAACAAATTTATTTCTCCGTAAAGCAGTAAAATGATTACAATATTATGGGTACCTATATTTTGTAGTTCGTATTTGTAATTTTATTCGTATGTGTAATAATAACAAACAAACAAACATACATTCTTCAATACTTACGGATTAATAAATTAGTAGCATTTCTATTCTGAACTAGCGGTCCCAGCGAACTTCGTTTCGCCTTAGAAGATTTTACCGCTTTTCTGTTAAAATGTTTCCTGAATTTTCTATGCTATAAACCACACGAAGCCTGAGACTTTTCCAACGAATGCAAATCCGTGGAAATCGGTTCGTGCGTTCTGGAGTTATAGCGTCAGGGAGGAAAACTCGACTTATTTTTATATAGTAGATTATCGTTAACAAAGTCCCGTATAAAAGCTAGTACTTAAGAGTTTTTTTGTTAATTGACAAAAAATGGTTAAACAAATGCTTAATTTATACGTAACTAAAAAATAAATCACTAAAAAGACTCAAAAAGTGAAATCCGACACACTTGTGTACGACAAGACTTAACTCAGGCTAAATGAAACATCGACGTATCTCAATTTCGACAATTCATTAGATCGGCATGTCTTAATTTCGATACTATTCTACTCCGACAAAATATTTATCCGACATGGCTTAACTAGGAAACGACGCAAGTACGGTAACAATTCTACTGCGACAGTGATTCTACGCCGACATAAGCTAACTTCGACTCGCGCTACTCATAAACGCTTTGCGTCGACACGGTGTTAAATCGACACAACGTATTCTAGACGTTAATGTTAAAGATAATCTTTTTTTAAAAAAGAAAGACATAATGTAATGATAGACGGAAAAGTGAATAATGTAAGTGATTTTGAAATAAATTGAATAAAATTGCAAATTATGAAAATAGTTTTATTTATTTATTTAAAAACTTTATTGTTGAATGTCAATTCAACCTATCGATGGCCGAGGATAACTCCACCACATTTGCAGGTCATCGGCGTACAGGTAATACGAGCAATCAAGAATACTGGATATTAAATTGATAAAAACGGAGAAGAGGATCGGGGAAAGGATACCGCCCTGTGGGACACCAGTTGATAAGTAAACCCAATTAGAAGACGCAGATTTTGTAGCAACCGATTGTTGGCGACCGCGTAAATAGGAGGACATCCAGTTTAATTCAGGAGGAATTTAGTGAGGACAAGATAGCAAGTAGGAGATCGTGATCAACTGTATTAAAAGCATTAGAGTAGTTGATCAGGACGAGAATGGTGAGCTTAGTATTATCCATAGCCTCTCTGATGTCATCAGTTACTTTGACGAGTGCAGTAGTGGTACTATGTGCGGCCCTAAATGTAAGTTGAACAGATTATTAGTATTTAAGTGTGTAGAAAGTTGTTTCAAAAAACAGGCTTCGATTACTTTCGAAAGAAAAGGCAGGATTGATATTGGAAATTTTGGGAAGAGGATGAACCAACGCCCTACGCCACACATCAGGGAAATCACCAGAGTCGAGTGAAAAATTAATCAAATGAGAAATTACTGGTAGCAGTTGATCCAATAGTGGAATTACCATGAGGCGACTAATTCCGTCGACTCCAGTGGCCCTAGATGTAATGGAATAAATCGTTCTTTTTATCTCGTCCTGAGAGATAAGGGAAAAAGTGAAAGGGTCAGTGATAGGAAGTGTAATTGCTGAAATTTTAGAGAGTGTATAGGATTTAATATGTGGATCAAGGAGTGGAACATTTTAAAAGTGTAAGTTTATGTCATCAAGACAAAGAGAGATGGGAATTACATTCAATTTAGATCCACTTATTCCCAAGGATTTTAAGAATTTCCAGACATTTGGAGCGGAAGATTGTGAAATACGCTCGTGAATAAAGCGTCGTTTGGCTACATAAATAAATCCATCTAAAACTAACTGCACTTTTCCCTTTCGAGATGTAATAACATTACAGGAACTCATTATAATATATTTCTACAATATGAACAAGCCTAACATCATAATACTCACTAAACACACTAATATAACAAAACAGAATCGGTAAATTTACATGTCAAAGAATATTATTCTTCATATACCCTCCATAAATTTTTTAAATTTACTGAAAATAACTTTGATTGTTTTCGTACATACATACCTACCTACCTCCCTCTTTTCGAAATAACATAATGTCGATTTAACACCGTGTCGACGCAAAGCGTTTATGAGTAGCGTGAGTCGAAGTTAGCTTATGTCGGCGTAGAATCACTGTCGCAGTAGAATTGTTACCGTACTTGCGTCGTTTCCTAGTTAAGCCATGTCGGATAAATATTTTGTCGGAGTAGAATAGTATCGAAATTAAGACATGCCGATCTAATGAATTGTCGAAATTGAGATACGTCGATGTTTCATTTAGCCTGAGTTAAGTCTTGTCGTACACAAGTGTGTCGGATTTCACTTTTTGAGTTCACTAAAAACAATAAACAATATAATGTAACTCATATTTTTTTTGTATTTATTTCCTATGAAAGACTTTCTAGTTTCTTGTTGCAATCTCCTGGCAGTTATTGGTTCAAATCCGATTTAATAACCTTTTTTCGATTTAAATAAACCATTAAATAACCGATACATTAAAAACTTAATACGCGTAAAACTAATATAATTTACGTTAATAAAATAATTTTGAATTAAATTGTTATAATATATTTAATTTAGGTAGATAGGTATATGAAACTATTTTGAATTGTATGGTGTGACGGGTTTTTTCCCACCTGTTCTATTGAATAGTTCTATGGTAGAATTAGTGGTACATTTCTGTCTCATTAGTACTAGTATTTTAAATAATAGAACAAGCTGAACTCTTTAAGTCTTACCTGTTCTACTGAAATGGTAGACACTGACTATAAATTGTTTTATAGTAATTGTTTGGATTTTTGAACATACTGACTATAAATTGTTGGTCTGTTCAATAATCCAAAATAACGGAGATACATTGTATTACATTGTCGGGTGACGTCATTAGTTGGTACATTTGGCACCTAAGCTTGAACATGGCATCGTCATTCATCAATTTCATCAATGAAATAATGAATGTGAAGAGAGGTAGGGCATACGATTTATCGCTCGAACTGGAGCAGCCCGGCTGGTGAAATACAGCTACCTTGCAGAAGACCGCAGCCAAATAACAATCACTTCTGTGTTGTTGTGTAAGTAAGGTTTCCAGAGCTCCTGTGGGTGCTACATTAGTGGCAGGGGTCGAGCCTTCAAGGTAAGGGCAAACATGCAATAACATTCATGAAATGCAATAAATGTTTTGACTTTGACTTTGACAAGTCCAGTAACAGCTTTATTATGCTGTACTGGTCACCCAGCTAGGACCTCATTACCTCTTAACGTTAGGTGGGATGAGGCCAATCTTGAAGTGCAATATAAAAAAATATTCAGATATTACTGGTAACTAATAGTGTATGGAACATTTTAAATTGGCTATTTGACAGTTTTTGAAAAAGTATTGTAAAACGTGTGCCCGTTCATTTTATATCCCAGGCTGTCTATCTGGAAAAAATGTAAATAACCAGAGAAAAAAAAGATTTTGTGTAACACATTTAAAAAACGCGCGAAAACGCCAAGTCACGTCACTGTTGCAATTATGACGTCAACGTCCTAGACATCGAACCGATACACATAGGAACGACTTAATTTAGATACACGGAAAGTGTTTCAATAAACACTTAATACGGTTAGAGACACAATAATACAATTTAATCGGTAAAATAATAATTGTTTCGCCACATTAAAATAAATAATTTTCACCGACAGCTGTCATTTCCGATTTGCAATGGTGGTTTCCGTTTCGGTTCTTTTGTTCCACAGATAAAAAAAGTAAAATTTATTTTGCAAAAATAAAATACTAACTATGCTTTTAATTATAAAATAAAAATGTAAAATTATTACTTAACTAATAAGCTAATATATAACACTGTCAAGTAGCCAATTGTTCAGAAGTATGTGATCAGTTTGTCTGCATTATATGTGACGGCGACTGTACATGAAGATCATAACATTATAATCATTGGAAACGGCGGAGTATCTTCTCACAACATTGATACTAGTTGTGGCTTTCTCCACCAAACAAGTGTCGCGTTACTAAAGCAGTGTGGAGGGAATTTACCAATACCCTGAACTGAGTTTTATATTGCACTTCGAGATTGACCTCATACCACCTGATGTTAAGTGGTAATGAGGTCCTAGCCTATGGGCGAAAAGTATAGCATAGGAAAAATTGTTACTAGACTTGTCGCCTTTAGCTTGAAGGCTTGACCACTGCTACTAATGCAGCATCCCAAAGGAGCTCTGGAAACCTTACTCACACGCAGGAACATAACAACATACAAGTGATTGTTATTTGGCTGCGGTTTTCGGTGTAGATTAGGCTCCGCTGTATAGTAGACTAGCGGTCCCGGCGAACTTCGTTTCGCCTTAGAGAATTTTTTCCGCTTTTTGAAATTTTTCAAATTTTACCAAGGATCCCTAATTTTGTAGCCTATGTCAAATGGGAAGAATGTAGCATTCTATTGGTGAAAGAATTTTTTAAATCGGCCCAGTACTTTTTGAGCCTATTCATTACAAACATAGAAACATACAAAAATAGGTACAATTCTTTCCTCTTTATAATATTAGTGTAGGAAAAAGATCTTTACAGCGGAGCCTAATCTACATCGAACTTTTGGGAGTATGGGAATGAGAAATCTTTTGATTGATGTTACGTCAGTAATATTTAGTAGTATGGAATATAAATATAAATGAATATATCAAATATTATGTATATATTTTTTTATAATATTTAAAACTAGCTGTGCCCGCGACTTCGTTCACGTGGACTACATCCTTTCATGGTCGGTTTTACCCCTATCTCCCCTAATATTCGAAACAAAAAGTAGTCTATATTTTAATAGAGCTATACTTGTGCCAACTTTTAAATCTCTAACTTAAAAAATAAACATTTTCCCATATAAACTTTCAAAGGTGGCATTACCCCCCCCCCCCCCCCCCTTACTTCCTAACAAAAAGTAGCCTATGTCCGTTCTTGAGGTTCAACGTATACCTATGCCAAATTTCATCAAAATCGGTTGAGTGGTTTAAGCGGGAAAGCGTAACAGACAGACAGTTACTTTCGCATTTATAATATTAGTATGGATGTATGATACTACGCACATAATTTTTAAAATAAAACCTCAATTTATGTTACACGGCCCATTTCTCGTCATCTACTATTTCTTCTACTTTAAGGTTGTCTGGAAACGGTATCAAATCCGTTGTCATCGCGATGTGGGTTCCTCTCTTGCTTACCATCAGGCTGGGAGGAGCTGATATACTGCGCTACTACAGAAAAAAAATATTTTACATCTTGCGGGCCAGTATGGCGATGCTAACGGATAGGATATTACGGTATCAAATCCGTTGTCATCGCGATGTGGGTTCCTCTCTTGCTTACCATCAGGCTGGGAGGAGCTGATATACTGCGCTACTACAGAAAAAAATTATTTTACATCTTGCGGGCCAGTATGGCGATGCTAACGGATAGGATATTACGGTATCAAATCCGTTGTCATCGCGATGTGGGTTCCTCTCTTGCTTACCATCAGGCTGGGAGGAGCTGATATACTGCGCTACTACAGAAAAAAAATATTTTACATCTTGCGGGCCAGTATGGCGATGCTAACGGATAGGATATTACGGTATCAAATCCGTTGTCAACGCGATGTATGTAAAAAAATATATATTTTATGGATTGTGCAACATGTTTTTGAAACAGTCACTATTGAAATTCGTACCTTCAAGTTCTTTGAAAGTCAGATAAGTACAATCTCTGTGCAAATAAGCCAACGCTTTGCCCTGGTAAACTCGCCAATATTTGTTCGGTACTCAAACAGTAATTAAAATAGACTACTTGATAAATATGGGATCTCAATGACAACATTTTATCTTATTGCACCACAATAAATGACACTTTTAACGTAGGTATTTTAATTCGTGGCAGTATAAAGATGATGACTCGGTAAAGACCGGCCCAGTACGAGAAGGACTCGAGCACGAAGGCTTTCGTATCTATTCATTCAACTTAAAAAAAAAATTGGACGACATCACATACATTTTTCTGATTCTGTGGTAAGTAGTGTTATGCGCCACGATTATCGTTTTTAGTAAACAGCGCCATCTAGTTTAAAATGCGGAACTTCAGAGAATCGAGGCGTCGACGCCAGAACTTACTAGAACTATGGCCGTACGCTCGGTCAAGGCCGGACTGCGCGCGAATGTTCCGGATGTTTCTGCGTTGGAAGGTTCGGGAACGGCCGCGGCAATATAAAAGGCCGGGATTCACCGCGACCGGGACAGTATTGAATTAGCGATACAAGTGATTACTTCGAAAGCGATTTTGAAGTGCGACTTGGGAGCGATTGTTGTTTTAATTAGTGCGTTTTAAGGTTGTAATTAGTGGCGTTCAATTAAAGTGTGACTTTTGGTAATTTTTATCGGCTGTTTTTATTGTCTCGAACCTGAAGCTCGTAACAGTAGCTATAGCACTTGTGTTACAGAAATCAGTAACAACGACGGGATCACAACACCCAGACCCGAGACAGTTAGTTTCCCATATTGATTCGACCGGGGATCGAATCCGGGACCTCAGAGATGGTGCGCCAAGTCCGGCAGGCTCGCCTCGCGGCTACGAAGGTTTTCAACTTTAGACACAATTATTTATTTTTGAAGTAAATTTACAACTTAAATATTCCGTGAATATTTTTTATGTATTTTCTTTTATTAATCATGTTATTGTATTTATGTTTCCTGTTAATATTTACTCAATAAATATATTGCACGCCCGCACTCGTATCAATACTAGTCAGCCAGTCAGTCAACTAGTCAAATAAAAAAAAAATATTTTTTAAACAATTTAACTTAAAACAATCTGGTATTTTTGACCAGTGCCGTAACTACAGGGTGGCAAGTCGGCAAAATGCCACGGGCCCCCAGCCAGAAGGGGCCCCAGGTAAGAGGAGAATCCCAATTACCAAGAATAATTTTTACATCAAACCTTCCTAAAGTATGCACTACATTTCTGGTATTTCCAAACAAGTATTAGACATTATTCTTTGGGGGGGGGGGGGGGGGGGGGGGGGGGGGGGTTGGTCGATGGATTGATGAATTTGCCACGGGCCCCGAATGGTATAGTTACGCCACTGTTTTTGACCCAGTCCGCTTTCATATCGTGCATATGTATGTATGTGATGTTGTCTAGTTATATCCACCAACCACTTTACGATTCGTAATGTGTCCCATCCCCCCTTATTTTCAAATCAAAAAACAGCCTATGTCCGTTGTAGAGGTTCAATGTGTATCTATGCCAAATTTCATTAAAATCGGTTCAGTGGTTTAGACGTGTAAGCAGGACAGACAAACAGACGGACAGTTACTTTCGCATTTATAAATTACTATGGATTCAAACTCTTACTCAAATATTTCTTTATTCAAGTAGGTTACGTATAACTCTTTTGGATCGTCATTGAATACAATGCAAAGTGATTCTACTTCCGGTTCGGAACTTATATCTACCGAGAAGACACCGGTAAGAAACTCAGCAGATCAGTTACAGTAGCAGTATCTATCTTTAAATATTAGATACAGAAAATTTTATCTCCCCTTGCGGTGCGGGAAACGAACCCACGACGTTCACGTATCGCGCGTGCTGCTCTTACCAACTGAGCTAACCGCAAGTTATTGTAGGCGATGAAATATTTCTGCTGTATCAACCGTTAGCCTCCGGTCCGGTCGTGGGTTCGATTCCCGCACCGCAAGGGGAGATAAAATTTTTCTGTTTCTAATATTTAAAGTTCGCTAGTACGGCGTAAAGTACTATAGAAATAATAAATTCGAGTATCTATTTATCTACTTATTGCTATGTTTAGCTCACTTTCTGATCCTATGGGCTAGTCGGCCTATCCCTCTGACATTTTCATTATCTACAGGTTGATATCGATTTTTAGATACGTACGTTTTATCGAGACTTATGGTGTCTGTTAAAACGATAAGTAGGTAAAACTTCATATATTTTTTTGCTTGTCACCGTGTTCAGATAAATGAATTACTCTATTAGCTTTCCATTTTGATTTTATCTTCATATTTTTGATAATGATTGACGGGGAGGAAGTATTGCTTTGATATGTAGTCGCAGAAATGTGAGGAAATAAAATTTAGGGGAGGTGGGGCATAGCGTATTTATCGCTCGAACTGGAGCAGCTTGACTGGTGAAATACCTCCACCTTGCAGAAGACCGCAGCCTAATAACAATCACTTCTGTGTTGTTGTGTTCCTGCGTGTGAGTAAGGTTTCCAGAGCTCCTGGGGGGTGCTACATTAGTAGTTGGGGTCAAATAACAGCTTTATTATGCTGTACTTGTCGCCCTTAAGCTAGGACCTCATTACCACTTCACATCGGGTGGGATGAGGGCAATGTTGAAGTGCAATATAAAAAAATCATTTACCGTAAAGACAATAAATTGCACATTATTATCATGAAATTTATAAATATAATATCACGGCTATATTCTTTCGAATGAATAGTTAGGATCGGGGATCGAACATGGGACCTCTTGCTGAGAAGTAGTGACATATTTCTTGCAAACTAGAGACTCGTTAAGCAGTAAAAAAAAATCTTATAACTACGGTCAGTTTAAAGTTTGAATCGATGGGTCCGATTCGGGAAGGGGTGTGGATCGACTCATTTAATCGATGATCGACGATCTCAGTGGCGCAGTGGCTAAGGTAAGCGGCCGAAGCGCGAAAGGTTCCGGGTTCGATTCCCGGTCGAGTCAATTTAGAAAACGAACTTTTCTGAATTGACTTGTGTCTGGGTGTGCTGGGATGACGCCCCCAGTTAGTATTCGTCGTCTCAAAGTCAAAGTCAATATTTTTTATTCACATAGATTACATATATTATATAAAAATGAATCGCAAAATCTGTTGGTAAGCGCATAACTCGACAACGCTAGGACCAATTTTGACAATTATTTTTTAAAATGTTCTTTGAAGTCCAAGGATGGTTTTTACAGCGAGAAATTATCGAATAATTATAAAAGTATATCTGGCGCCCTGGGCCAATTTCATGGAGTGTCCCGTCTAGTGAGTGAACCAAGATTTTGGTTTGGGGGTCGCCCTGTTACATAAGACTTCCGGCGCCCCTTTATGGCTGGCACCCTGGAAGGTCGCCCTACCACGCCCTATCCTAACCTCGGCCCTGTGACTATCATCCCTACTAATATTATAAATGCGAAAGTAACTCTGTCTGTCTGTCTGTTACGTTTTCCCGCTTAAACCTCTCAACCGATTTTGATCAAATTTGGCATAGGTATACGTTGAACCTCAAGAACGGACATAGGCTACTTTTTGTTAGAAAGTAAGGGGGGGGGGGTAATGCCACCTTTGAAAGTTTATATGGGAAAATGTTTATTTTTTAAGTTAGAGATATGAAAGTTGGCACAAATATAGCTCTATTAAAATATAGACTACTTTTTGTTTTGAATATTAGGGGAGATAGGGGTAAAACCGACCATGAAAGGATGTAGTCCACGCGAACGAAGTCGCGGGCACAGCTAGTTACTTATAATGTTTAATTACCGCAAAGGCAGGTTCCTTTCTCATAATTTCAATATCGAAAAACGCAATCTTAGATTCTAGAAAGAATCAAGATAACCTTCAGAAATTAAAAATCCAATAACGTTATAAGCTACAGAGAGACCTCGCTCAAATTCAAACCATATGATTAACAGGTTTAAGTATTTTTTACCTCAGCCGACCGTAACCCCATGACGAATGGTGAGCTAGGACAATTTCATGTCCTCTACCCGTGTATTTCGGGTCATTACCGTAACAAATTGTGCTGTGCTATTATGATTTTTATCGTAAGAGAAATAAGGTACATTTGGTAAGATCCAATGATTAACTGCCATTAGATAGGTACTTTTTGTCAGATTTTGTTTTCAACAAAGTTATTATTTTAGGTAGCGATGTAGTTATGTGATGGAGAACAAATTGTTTTGTGCTAAACTAGTGTTATTTTTTGGTATTTAATCTGATTTCATATTTTTGGGCCTATGCATGTATTTTCACGGTCTCTACGAAACACATCATAGCGACCATCTAACATTTCTCCATCAAACAAAGAAGAATTGAAATTAGTCTCTGTTAAGCATATAATATCATGGTTTTCATTTAGAAAATTATGGTATAAATCGATTGTTTTACTACGAGCGCGATTAACATTTTGATAGAAAATTAACATAAGAATTACAGATAATAATACCAGATTAATACATTAACATAGTTGAAATATTAATAATAATATACAATAATAATAAATATAAAAATTTAATTAAAGCTTATTTTTTGAAGACCTCGGGAGTTTACTTAAAACACTAATGACTTCTATAATATGATTGTTTAAACCGTTAATGCTTTATGTAAATGTATATATATATATATATATATATATATATATATATATATATATGTATCATGTATGTATTTATTTGTGTTATTATTTTAGATGTTTCCTCTTAATATTTTCTCAATAAATATTTTGCACGGCCGCAGCCGATATCTACTATTTTCTCTACCTAAAGGTTGTCTGGAAGAGATAACTTTCTAGCAATAATACTGCCTAAATTGTACTTGATTATGTCTGTTAAACCAATTTCTGTAATTTTTTCTGTGCAATAAAGTGTATCTATCTATGTACCTAGTGTTTCGCCTTGGCTTTACTCTGGTAGATAGATTTTTTAAACCTTGGGTTCCGTTATTTCAGTTTTGGTAACGAATCCTGTTTCTTTTTTTTAATATTGCTGTACTTGTCACCCTTAAGCTAGGACCTCATTACCACTTAACATCAGGTGGGATGAGGTCAATCTTGAAGTGCAATATAAAAAATAATAATAATAATAAGCTGTACCAGCTTGGAATAATCATGTTGGGTATAGTTAATTGTTTAAGGGGATTTTTTTAGAAAATAAGATTATAATTGATTTTATTATACACACACTCATATATTGTCAAATAAATTTCTTACATACATGTACATATATCTTGCGCAATTAGTGAGATTATTTATATATTTACATTGAACTAGCGGACCCGACAGACTTCGTTCTGTCAAAAAGATTTGGAATGTGGCTCGACTCTAAATTTTAGTGAGAATACGTTTTCCCGGCATTTTTGTCGCTGTAAAAATCATCTTTGGACTTTAAAGAATATAAAAAAAAAATTGAAAATTGGTCCAGGCGTTATCGAGTTATGCGCTTACCAACACATTTTGCGATCCATTTTTATATTATAAGAAAGAAAGAAAGAAACATTTATTACTTAAAAACATCATCACATATAAGTACACATACAGAGAAGAGACAAAAAGAAAACAAAATAATATATATACATACAATGAAACGTGAAATTGATCTCCTCGTCAACCGGGCGGTGCAGACCATGACAAGGCATAATGTCCTAAATAAAAGGGCCTCACTCAGCATAAGTCATGACCCACGTCGCAGGCCATGACGCTGGTGCAGAGTGGGCCCTACCGAGTGATAGATAGAGTGAGTTATAGATGTTACCTTTTTGTTAGACAATTAAGTTGTTGAAACGCGAGCGTCTTCTCTCACACTGCAGTGCCCTAACGGGGTCTATAATGATCTAATTATAAGAATACCATCTGTACTGTATCTACATTACAGCAGCAATAAATGATTGAGTATTGAATATCTTGTGAAATTTTAATAGTGTGAAATGTCAATCTTTTTTATTCACATAGATTACATTAGTATTACTTATGAAGTCTTTTTTTTTTATAGTAACGCAGTATATTGGCTCCTCCCAGCCTGATGGTAAGCAATAGAGGAACCCACATCGCGATGACAACGGATTTGATATCAAAATATCATATCCGTTAGCATCGCCATACTGGCCCGCAAGATGTTTCTTCACGCTTCTCTAATGCAAATGAAGCTACCTCCTATAACTAAAGAGAAGATGCCGGCAAGAAACTCAACTAAACTAAACTTACTACTAATTTTGCACTAAGACACACAGTTAGTTTGTTAATTGTATAATAAAAATTAAAAATCAATTATTGAAAAAATAAAATAAAACAAAAGCATTTGTAAATTAAATTAAATTTACTGTAGGTCTTACATGCGTCATCATGGACTATACAGTAAAAGCTCCTTATTCGCGGGGGTTACGTTACACAAATATGTCGCGAATACGGAAACCGTGAACATGGCAAGGCTATCTGTATGACATTGGAAGAGATACGTTCCAGGGTTAAGTTTTTATTAATTTATTTTATTAAAAACTGTATTTATGTTGCACGGCCGTACCCATTTCTCGCCATCTACTATTTCCTCTACCTTAAGGTTGTCTGGAAGAGATCGCTTTCTAGCGATAAGACCGCCTAAATTGTACTATAATTTTTCTGTAAAACCTATTTCTGTAAAGATTTTGTGCAATAAAGTATATCTATCTATCTATCTATTAAAATGGTCAGGGTTAAGACAAGTAATTGAAGAATTTAGTTAGAAGTTTCACAAGATAAAGTACTACTTATCCATTTTCCCAGGTTAATGCTACCAGAAAGCCATAAACTTTCGCTAAGGTTTCAAGATAACTTTTTATTGACTTAAGAACTTTGAAATTAGCCCAATTATTCTACTCAAAACTGACATGATCCGCGAATATGGATTTTTTTGCAGCGAATACACAAAATTAGTCAAATTTTTAAAAATCCGCGAATAGTGAAAACTTGAATACAGGAATAATATAAATAAATAAATGCGCCAGACAACCACACCAATCCTGGTCTCAAACTAAGGTTTTCCCTTGTACTGTGAGTACCAGACGACGGATACTAACTGGGGGCGTCAGTCAGCACACCCAGACCCAAGTCAATTGAGAAAAGTTCGTTTTCCAAATTGACCTGACCGGGAATCGAACCCGGGGCCTTACGCGCTTTAGGCCTACCTTAGCCATTGCGCCACCGAGGTGGTCAAATATGGAGCTTTTACTGTACTCTAACGTGGTTCCTTGTCGTCTCCGAACCGTAGCGTCCACTGCGCTATGAGCTCCCGTTTTTTGGTGATAGCCGCTGACCTTCACGCGGCAGGTCACGCAATGTTTGTGCTGAAAGGTCAGCCTAGTCTATTAATGGCACTGGTCGTGGTGGGGAAACGAAATCAATATATTATCGTAGTTAGGGACTCTTGCTGTTGGCGAAATGAATTGGTTTAATATGTACTTCTACACCAATTTTCACTACATAGTATTTTTTTTATATTACACTTCTAGATTGACCTCATCTCACTTGATGTTAAGTGGTAATGAGGTCATAGCTTAATGGCGACAAGTACAGCATAGTAAAACTGTTACTAGACTTGTCGCCCTTACCTTGAAGGCTTGGCCCCTGCTACTAAGCTGCCAGGAGCTCTGGAAACCTTACTCACACGCAGGAACACAACAACGCAGCAATATTAGGGGAGATAGGAGTAAAACTGAACATGAAAGTATGTAATCTCTTATATATAAAAATGAATCGCTGTTCGTTAGTCTCGCTAAAACTTTACAACGGCTAGACCGATTTGGCTAATCTTGGTCTTGAAATAATTGTGGAGGTCCAGGGAAGGTTTAAAAGGTTAGAAATAAAAAAAAATTGGCGTTACGAAGTTCGCCGGGACAGCTAGCGAGATATAAAAATTGCTATCAGTCATCGGATCTGACATATTTCGTTTTTACGAGTCCTGATTTGAATTGTATTTTTTTTTTGTTTTGGATAGTCTTATTATCGGGAAAGATTTTAGGCTATATGACATCTAGCTGCAACCAAGAAGAGCGAATAATAAATAATAATAAAATAAATAATAATTATTGGACAACATCACATACATTGCTCTGATTCTGTGATAAGTAGCTTAAGCACTTGTTTTACAGGAATCAGAAACAACGACGGTACCACCAATATGGAAAAGTTCGTTTCCCATATTGACCCGACCGGGGATCGAACCCGGAACCTCAGAGATGGCGCTCGCCAAAGTCAGGCCCGCTCGCCTCTCGGCTACGGAGGTCGTCGATAATATGTGGAAAGTGTGGAAAACTGTTTGCCGTATTCTTTCTGTGTTATTTATATGTCTATGTGGACTATTCGCTGGGTGCGAAGTACTAGGTGGGGGTAACATAATCTATCGCAGCGCTCATGGTGGTCAAAAGTAGAAACAATGTAAGCTCTGTCATCAGATGCATCTGTCAATGGCAAAGCGATTCTACATCATACTTTTTAATATCATTAATTAATCGCATTAAGCCGCTAACAATAATGAGTCACAGTAGTTGTTGTGTTGTGTTGTAAACTGCAAGAATACTGGCAGAAATAGTAAATGCAAGTTTCACTTCAATCAATCTGGAGTTCGTATTCCAGATTGAACCTACCGGAATTCGAACCCGGACCTTTCTAAATTGACTTGGGTCTGGGTGTGCTGGGATGACGCCCCCAGTTAGTATCCGTCGTCTGGTACTCATAGTACAAGGGGAAACCTTAGTTTGAGACCAGGTGATGTGATTGTCTGGCGCATTTATTTATTTATGTATTTTATTTATAATTGCTAGCAAAAGAAAATAAGTTTGCCTTAATCTTACTGTGTTATGTCTATGTGGACTATATGTATGTATGTTATACGTGTGCTCAGCTGTTTTCAAGGTTATGTTAATTGTGTTGCGATAGTCTGCCGCAATACAAATATGTGGCAGTAAGTTAACTTAGCAGATTAACTGATTGTAAAATAATGTCGGTGGCGCTTGCTCTGCAGTTGGCAACATTAAAAAAAAGTGCGCCGACACCTGTCACTTTAATAAACCTAATTGAAATCTGAATATAGGTGTCTGATACACGTATGCACGGAGTGCAATTATTTTTATTATTTTTTTTAAAACTTTGCCAAAGAAATATGGATAATATAATAATTTGACCTAAAATATGTATATGTGGTCTGGGTGTTATGGTACCGTCATTGTTTCTGGTTACTGTAACACAAGTGCTTTAGCTTCTTACCATAGGATCACAGCAATATGTGATGTTGTCTAATATTATTGTGGGAATCATAAGACACTCCCCGAGCCCTCGAACATGGCGTGACGGCAATGTCCAGCCCTCTCGCCTATCGTTTACGGAGCTCGTCAAAAATTTATGTATTTAATTATTTTATATCCTGGCTAGCTTTGCCCGCGTCTTCATTCGCGTGGACTACATCCTTTCATGGTCGATTTCACCCCTATCTCCCCTAATATTCGAAATAAAATGTAGTCTATATTTTAATCCAAGTTTCGAGCTATATTTGTGCCAAATTTCGTATCTCTAACTTAAAAAAAAAACATTTTCCCATATAAACTTTCAAAGATGGTATTAACCCCATCTTCTTTTTTTTCTAACAAAAAGTAGCCTATGTCCGTTCTTGAGGCCCAACGTATACCTATAACCAAATTTCATCAAAATCGGTTGAGAGGTTTAAGCGGGTAAGCGTAGCAGACAGAGTTTCTTTCGCATTTATAATATTAGTAGGGATGATATACTGCTAGATCAGTATACTGTAATATGTCAGAATTTTCCTGTTCGACTTTGGGCCTCGGATTTAAGCTCAGCAGGTATTCCCCCATTACAATTGTACATGTAATGTTTATTTTAAACTAGATAAGTGTTTAATGAGTATAGTTTTTTCTATATTATTATACACAAGCGGCTTATAAAAATGATATTTAGTGTATGTCTCGGATATATTTTCATATGCATGTAGTACAAAGCGGTTATTTCAATATTACGAATAGACACTACAATTTCATTTGGGTACTAATTAAACAAGTTTCTTTTAAAAAGCATTGTTCGCTTAGGTAAATACTAGCTTTTCGCATGGCGATGTAACGCTGGATACGATTAGTTGTTAAACAAAAACTGAATGGTACACTATGGAAGTAGATGTAAAAAAACAGTTTATATGATAAAACATATTGTACGTCATCCCTCGGGAATTCCTCATTTTCGGGGATTCATTATCGTATCATTTAGCTTCTAAATTTACATGTTTATATTCGTTTGCAATATTTTATCTTGTTTTAAGCGACACACATCGCCATATCCAATCCATCCATCAAGCAAACTATTTTTTTTTTCCTCGGGAATATCAATTTTTTCCGGGATAAAAAGTAAATTATTTAATTCGGACTTCTAACTTTACGTCTGCAAAATTTCAAAAAAATCGGTTCAGTAGTTACGGCGTGAAAGCGGAACAAACAAACAAACTCACATTCCGATTTATAATGTTAGTAAGGATAAGTTACCTTCTTAAGAGAGGTAGGGCATAGCGATTTATCGCTCGAACTGGAGCAGCCCGACTGGTGAAATACCTCCGCCTTACAGAAGATCGCAGCCAAATAACAATCACTTCTGTGCTGTTGTGTTCCTGCGTGTGAGTAAGGTTTCCAGAACTCCTTGGGGGTGCTACATCAGTAGCAGGTGTCAAGCCTTGAAGGTAAGGGCGACAAGTCCAGTAACAGATTTATTATGCTGTACTTGTCACCCTTAAGCTAGGACCTCATTACCACTTAACATCAGGTGGGATGTGACTAAGTCTGTCACAACCAACGCACGGCTAAATTACAGCATCTCAGCCTTTGTTTATCTTTCTCGTATCTACTTTGCCTTAGGTTTCCGTAGAATACCAGGGTCGTGGTGTCCACAGCGTCACCACTACATATGCTGAGCTGAGACCTTTTAGGTACCAACTATATTAGTTCCTGCACATTATACGACCTCCGTAGCCGAGAGGCAAGCGGGCCTGACTTTGGCGAGCGCCATCTCTGAGGTTCCGGGTTCGATCCCCGGTCGGGTCAATATGGGAAACGAACTTTTCCATATTGTCTCGGGTCTGGGTGTTGTGGTACCGTCGTTGTTTCTGATTTCTGTAACACAAGTGCTTAAGCTACTTACCACAGAATCAGAGCAATGTATGTGATGTTGTCCAATATTTATTTATTTATTTATTTATATAAGTTAACTTTGTATAAACAGTGTGTACCTACAAAACATTTTTCTTTTTTTCTTCTTTCTTTTATGTAAGCCACTGTAAATACATATAACTATTTATTTATGTGTATATATAGATATATTCTTCATTGTTTCAGATAACGGCGCCGCATTATGATCACCTCTCAAGGGAAATAAATAGCCTTATTACGAATAACAGTGCCAAACCGATGTTAATTAAATATACATAATATAAGAGTACCCAAAACAATATGGACCCGAAATATTTTGACATAGAAAGAGAACAGAATCCTAGGGAGAGGGCAAATTTCTTGGAGAAGATTTCTTACTGGTAAGTTATTTTTACTGTGTGTTTTTTATATATTTTTAGACGTCTTAAACAAATCGGTAGTCGATTTGATTTGTATATGTCGCAGTCATCTGGTTTAATCAGCTATTTGATTGGATCACTAGCGCGTTCATTGAATGACTACGTTTAATTGAATTACTAAAGGACAACTCGTCAAATTGTTTAATATAACGTTCAACTTCTTGACTGAACGTCATTTAGCATAGTCGTTGAATGGGATATAGCTGACAGACATGACATAACACACCTTAATAAGATTTTTTAATATGTTTTAACAATTTTAAGTCTTAAGACAATTAGGCTAAAAAAATATTTTTTTACGAATAAGTCACTTTATATCTCAATTTCACTCTAAAAATTATCAACACAGTGCTATTCGATTATATCTGTACCAGCTGTTTGACGCCATCTTTGTTTTGATGAGCACTAACGCCGCAGTGCAAAAAAAAAGAACTAAATTACAATCACCTGACTGATTACGTCCGCTATGTTCAAAGGGCTATGTTACAATCCGCTAACTTGTTGGACGTTCAGTGAGTCTTATTCATTCAACGTTCGGCCTAGTCATTCAATTAAACGTCGTCATTTAATAAACACGCTAGTGATTCAATCAAATAGCTGTTTCAACCAGATGACTGCGACAGATACATGACTAGCTTTCCGTTCATATGGGCATTTTAAACTTGGCATTCACAAAGGTATATGCATGTTAAATTTCAAGCATCTAACTTATGCACTTTAGTTTATTTTTTCCCGCGAATTCCCGTTCCCGTGGGAATTCCTTTCTTAGTGCACCTCTACGGTACCTAAGCTACGTCCCTTCCAAATTTCAAGTGCCTGCGTTTAGCCGTTTATGTTGTGCGTTGATATGACAGTCAGTTTCTCCTTTTGTATAGGTATTTAGATTCATAAGTGCTACTAGTGTAATCTGCGTGTAATATCTACGTGAACAATTCTGCCGTACTAACGAAGAGTGCAGTAAGTCGCGTTTCTAGGCAAATTGACTTAAGACCATATCTAATTACAGATATGGTCTTAAGTCAACCTGCCCAAAAACACGATTTACTGCACTCTTCGTTAGTACGGCAGAATTGTTTTCGTGTTAGATACTATATTTCAATGATGAGGCCAATCTTGAAGTGTAATATAAAAAAATATATATATATTACACTTCAAGATTGGCCTCATCCCACCTGATTTTAAGTGGTGATGAGGTCCTAACTTAAGGGTGACAAGTACAGCATAATAAATCTGTTACTGGACTTGTCAATTAACATTTTGCACGGCCGTACCCGTTTCTCGAAATCTACTATTTCCTCTGCCTTAAGGTTGTCTGGAAGAGATTGCTATCTAGCAATAAGACCGCCTAAATTGTACTTGAATATGTCTGTAATACCAATTCCTGTAAATTCTTCTGTGCAATAAAGTGTATCTGTCTATCTATTTCTCGATGAAGGTTTTAGGCTGTAAAATGATATGTTTTAACGAATGGGAGTAAATAATCTGTTAAATAAATATAAATAAATAAATATTGGACAACATCACATACATTGCTCTGATTCTGTGGTAAGTAGCTAAAGCACTTGTGTTACAGAAATCAGAAACAACGAAGGTACCACAACACCCAGACCCGAGACAATATGGAAAAGTTCGTTTCCCATATTGACCCGACCGGGGATCGAACCCGGAACCTCAGAGATGGCGCGACGCCAAAGTCCGGCACGCTTGCCTCTTGGCTACGGAGGTCGTCAAAAACGTACTATACTAATGTACTATCTATCGCTTTTTTTACATTTTTCACTGATCCTTTGCACCTATTGGTCGCACCGTCATAATATGACGAAGCTATATTACCTATAGCTTAAAGTCGTCATTAATTAATAGACTATCTAAAACAAAAACAATGAGGGTGTTCGCGCATGAAAAATCCACTAGATGGCGATTTTCATGCGCAAACACCCTAATTATTCAATTAAACTAGTAGTTCCTGAGATTTGCGCGTTTAAATCAACTTAAAACTCTTCAGTTTTAAAAATATTTGTATTTGTGTGTTCCTGTTACGTAGGTACTGTAACAGTTGCTCAAAGTCGTCAACAGATGGCGCTGCCCGACTTTACATCGCGGTATCGTTTGGGTACATCAATTTATGTAAGACTGGAGCGTAACAAGTGTACTGTACATCATGGCATGGACGTATTTACGTTACGTTATTTGGAGGCGAATAAATCGACGAACTGAAATCTAGTCGATGATTACACCTAACCATTCGGAAAGTTGTTATTTTCGTACTAAATTGTCCAGTTAAGTATCGAAACCAACAGACTGTTTTCTTGCTGATAACGACTAGGCAATTTTATACAAAAATAACAAATTTTCACATGGTTTGGTTAAATAATCTTTCATTTAGGGAGCGTTGAAGTATGTTTTGAAGATTTTCGTATTTTCGCCTAACAAGTGCTTAAGCTACTTACTCCTCCTGCTCCTGGGAGGGTGCTACATTAGTAGCAGGGGTCAAGCCTTCAAGGTAAGGGCTACAAGTCCAGTAACAGATTTACTATGCTGTACTTGTCGCCCTTAAGCTAGGACGTCATTACTACTTAACATCAGGTGGGATGAGGTCAATCTTGAAGTATGATATAAAAAAAACTTTTGTATCAGAACGATGTATGTGATGTTGTCTAATATTAATTTTATTTGTTTTATTATGTTTGATTGCTTGGTATTAATATTAAACTATTTTATTCCAGGTACACTCTACCAGTGTTTGCCAAAGGCAGAAAAGGTCAGCTTAGTATATCTGATGTTTATAGGTCAGTATTCAAATCATACAAATTATAATATAAAACAATTTTGAGTTTCAGTTTCAGTAAGTATGGGGAGCCCCTTGAATTTTTTATTCTATTTTTGTAAAAATCTTAATGCGGTTTACAGAATACATCTACAAACCAAGTTTCAACAGTATAGGTTTCGGCAAAAACTGTGACATACGGATGGACAGACAGACTGACATGACGAGTCCATAATGGTTTCGTTTATCGCCCGTTGGCTATGGTACCCTATCAGGCCTAGCATACGCAATATGTCAAATTTATCGCATGAGACGACAAAAGTTTCGTTACTGTTGATTGGCTAATAGCACACCGCACTCGTATTTTCAGCCAATCAGCAGCTGACCCATTGACTTCGATCGATTTTGACGTTTGTTAAGAGCGCGATAAAATATAGTCACGTTGCGTATGCTAGGCCTGTATAAATGCAATTTCGTATGTAAATACACACTGCTATGGCCGTTATGGGTCTTCAATTTCCCATAGCGCTGTCACTGGGCGATGAGAAGGTGGATGGGTTTTTTAGTTAGGGTAGAGCGGGGGAGTCCCACACACGTCGCTGTCCCCACGGCAGCGATATGGTACGAAAAGTATTTTCCCCATCTCAAAAAAGAAAAAAAAGGTAAATACACACTGAAGTTACGTATTTACTATATTTTTCTCGCATAGTCATCATGATTGCTCAGATGTAAACAGTGAGTAATGACTACTCAGCTCAAATGAGGTCGAACGTCAAGCGATAAGAATAAACACTCGCTAATTTGAACATTGTAATTAATTGTTGATTAGTACAAATTACAATGCAATGCAAATTATTTCTTTGTTGACTAGTATTGTTATAGTAAGTTCAATCTACAAAGGTGCGTTACGCTGCTTTTGAGCATAAGTCCCCGTGGAGCGTGAGGGGTAAGCGGGGGGCGATCCCCCCCCCCCTCCCCCTCAAAACGTTACGTAACAATCAAGTTATAATTTTCAGGGATTTCCCATGATATATTAATGAAAAGGTTTGCCAACTTGCGAGAATAAATAAAAAATTACGACCATTGTAATACAACTCACGGAGTTCCTTTAAACCTACGAAATGGTTTATGAAACATTGTGCGACTCTCATTCATACATCTCGCTCAGAAGTACCAGGGACGCATAACACTAGTGAAGCCTAGTAAGAGATATCTGGTTTTGCTGTGTACGTTCATAAACATCATCCTAAGCCTAGTAAACAGACTATAAAAATATATTTTCCTCTAAGAAACACTGAGCAATTCCAATACATCTCTCTCTGAAGTACCAGAGAAGCATGACATAAGTGGAGCCGAGTAGTAAAGCCGATCCTGATAGTAAGTTCAGTCCACGATGACTCGCCCCGTTACTTTTGATCGCGGGCCCCCGCGGAGGATGGAGGAGCGGCGGGAGGCACGGAGACCTTGCCAAACCTAATTTACCCCGTGACGTTCTATCAGTGTATTTAGTGCGAGTGTGCCCACATTGCTAATTAAATAGAGAATGGGAGGGTGCGTCTTCGTAGATTGAACAATCTTATACCGACTATAAAACTATCTTTTCATTTTAATATAAAACACAGGGCGACTCTGATACATCTCGCTCAGAAGTACCAGGGACGCATAATACCAGTAGAGCTTAGTAGTAAATACATGGTTGCTGTACACAATAATAAAACATCCTATCCCAGTAACTGACCATAAAATAAACTTTTCCTGTAAGAAACACTGAGCAATTCGCATACATATCTCGCTGAAGTACCAGGGAAGCATGACATAAGTGGAGCCTTGCCCCTTACGTGCCGGCCCCGTCTAGTCTCATTTGGACAGTCGGGGGACTGGCGGGAATGGCCGAAGGCGGTAAGCCATTCCCGCGTATTTGTGGAGGCCCATGCAAGGCCAGCAGGGAGGTTCCCTACCTTCGTCTACGGAGTGGTGATGCGAGAGGGCCGTCCTCTCCTTACGCCTCCGAGGTAAAGAGCCCCTGATTCAAATGAATAATAATAAAATGTTTGTCCTCTAAACATTTCAACATCTACACATTGCTAATTATGTTCTTCAGGCCGTTGACATCTTAGTCATCCATTATTCTTCATATGTGTTTGTGTCGCTTGAATTCATTATTCTGTTATTTATTTGTTACCATTAAACAAAGTCACAGGTGTAAAAAATCTTTTAAGAGAATGAGGCCAGACATATAATATCATACAGTGACCTCCGTAGCCGAGAGGTGACTGGAACTTTGGCGTCGCGCCATCTCTGAGGTCTCGGGTTCGATCCCCGATCGGGTCAATATATAAGCGAACTTTTCTATATTGTTTCGGGTCTGGGTGCTGTGGTAGCGTCGTTGTTTCTGATTTCTGTAACACAAGTGCTTTAGCTACTTACCACTGAGTCAGAGCAATGTATGTAATGTTGTCCAATAGGTATTTATTTCAGTGAACTGATGTTTTTTTTGTCAAAGGTAAATACTTTGATGTACCATACCGTCACCCGAGGGAGGTGACGGGGTGTGTAGGGTTCCAACCATTATAACGTTTTCTACAGTATTATACTGTTTTTCGCTGTATTAAGGGCCGTCCATTACGTTTCGTTCCGCTATTTTGTGATTCTTTTTATGGTTTTCTAATTCAATGAGTGTTGTAAATTTCGTAACTGGTTTTGTAGAATGAAAACATTTTTTTTTCAGATGTACCCCAGGGCACAAAGCTGCTCCCCGTGGGGATAAAATGGGGAAGAGATGGAAAAAGGAATTAGAAGATCAAGGTAATTTCTTTAAAACAAATATTTTAATGAGAAACAATAAAAGAAACGTATAGTGACATTACATACATAGCATTAATAGAAAATCAATTTATACATAAAATTATGACATACTAGCGGTCCCGACGAACTTCGCTTCGCCTTAGAGAATTTTTCCCGCTTTTCTGTTGAAATTTTTCAAATTTTACCAAGGATCCCTAATTTTGTAGCCTATGTCAAATTGGAAGAATGTAACATTCTATTGGTGAAAGATTTTTTTAAATCGGCCCAGTACTTTTTGAGCCTATTCATTACAAACATACAAAAATAGGTACAAATCTTTCCTCTTTATAATATTAGTATAGATAAAAAAATTCATAAAGGGAGATGATTTTTTTGTAAAAATATGTAAGTTCGCTTAATTCGCTTCGCTTTATAAAAAAAAGCAAAATCGGTTGATACTTTGGAAGCAACGATACTATAAACAGATACACATATAGACAGAGAGACAGGTCAACACAGCGCAGTACACCCCCCTTAGTGGCTGCGTTAACGTAACCCCCCAGGAGCTTTGGAAACCTTACTCACACGCAGGAACACAACAACACAGAAGTGATTGTTATTTGGCTGCGGTCTTCTGTAAGGTGGAGGTATTTCACCAGTCGGGCTGCTCCAGTTCGAGCGATAAATCGCTATGCCTTAACTCTCTTATTATGCAATGCAATAGACTTCGGCTAGTATTCGGCTGTAATGAAGATGATGTTTTTTTTTTCCAGAGAAAGGCAAAAACCCTTCCTTATTACGCGCTATCTGGAAGATCTACGGAATTAAGTTCATCATAGGAAATTTAATGTTTGCCTGCTTCGAAAGTAGTTTTAAGTGAGTTATTGTTCTTTCTTAATTCACACTATGTGGTTTTTAGTTGGTGTTCTTATGTTTAGTAGATCGGTATAATCAACAACACAAACAGACAATTTTTATCCCCCTTGCGGTGCGGGTAACCAACCCACGACATTCACGTATCGCGCGTGCTGCTCTTCCAACTGAGCTAACCGCAAGTTATCGTAGGCGATGAATTTTTTCTGCTGTATCAACCGTTAGCCTCCGGTAAGTGCCCTCTGTCGAATATGTTTAGAACTACTTGTCGGCACGTGGTACATTCGTTGCAAAAACGTATGAAAACCACAGAATCGAAGACACATTGGCATCTTAATCGATTTTTTAATATACGCCGCACTAGCAGACCTTAAATATTTTTAAAGAAACAAACTCAAACTCAAACTCAAATATTTCTTTATTCAAGTAGGTTACATGTAAAACTTTTGAATCGTCATTGAATACAATGCAAAGTGATTCTACTTCCGGTTCGGAACTTATATCTACCGAGAAGACACCGGTAAGAAACTCAGCAGATAAGTTACAGTAGCAGTATCTAACTTATAGCTATGTGTAGAACACTTTGGACCAAGTCATATAGTTTTATTTTGATGAGTGAAAAAAGCATGAAGTATTATTTTATTTTAAGAGGTAAGCTGGAGCAGACCAGTCCCCAAAGGTGGCACCTGTTCACAAGCATGACGTATGTGCCAGCCATCGCTTCACTCAACCATATTGAAGGGAATGTAACAGAAAACTATATTTTTGTTGTTTTTTATAGGTTAGTAATACCGATGTGCCTTGAAGGTTTGATCAATTACTTCTCCCCCTCCGCCCCGACTGTCAGTAAGACGCACGCATACCTCTACGCGCTCGGCGTTGTTGGGTAAGTTAAATATTTATATCTAACTTTAAAAAACCGGCCAAGTGCGAGTTGGACTCATGATTAACGATTTAACAATAAATTTACTAATACATACCTAATCTAAAGCTATTAACACTGTAAGTGGTAAATAATATATATTAATGATCCATGTTCATTATTGAATATTTTATATTGCTATGCCTAAATGGGTAACATGATGTACTGTAATTCATATTTAATTCCACCTGTATAACATTCATGAATTGCAATAAATGATTTGACTTTGACTTTGATTCCGTAGCAGCAAGTAACAAGTTATTATTGGAGTTGATTGAATTAGAGGTAAAATGCGTTTTAAGATTTATGACGTACCGTTAAATGTGGGACTATGACAGAAGAAAAATGTAGTCTTAATAGATAGATAGATAGATATACTTTATTGCACAAAATCTTAACAGAAATAAGTTTTACAGATTGATTATAGTACAATTTAGGCGGTCTTATCGCTAGAAAGCGATATCTTCCAGACAACCTTTAGGTAGAGGAAATAATAGATGGCGAGAAATGGGATAATAGAATAATTAATAGAAGACGTAGTCGATGAAGAAGAAGTCGATGAAAAAGAAGAAATATTAGAAAAAACAATTTTTTCTCATTACCACTTAACATCAGGTGGAATGAGGTTAATTTTGTAGTGTAATATAAAAAAAACGGGACATATAGCGTTTCGATCAAGTACGAATCGGGACGCGTCCCCAGACCCCTAAAAATCGGGACATCTGGCAACACTACTAACAGTTCTAATAGGGATGCGTGGTGCTGTACAAATGTAGTGTCGATAATAGACAAATAAATGTTCTTATTGAAAGTCGTCTTCTTGAAGTGCTTCGGCGTTTTGAATACATATTTCGTTTAGGGTGATTAACTAATTAGTTTTCATTCGCCGGTACGATAAGGAAATAATTATCATGCGACGGAACACAGTCTACGATTTCCTCAAAAAATGCGGGTAATTATCGATAATTGAAGCCCTACCCGTGCCTCTATGTTTATGCCACTGCAAGCGGCGAGTTTGATATTATTAAAGTCCATCGAGATCAGTGGTCCTTAACTGGTGGTCCTCGGACCACTGGTGGTCCCTCGAAGCATCATAAGTGAGCCAAGGAAGTAATTTTGATCGCTCGGTTTTTTTTATATTACTCTTCAAGATTGACCTCATCCCACCTGATGTTAAGTGGTAATGAGGTCCTAGCTTAAGGGCGACAAGTACAGCATAGTGAATCTGTTATTGGACGTGTCGCCCTTATCTTGAAGGCTTGACCCCTGCTACTAACGTAGCACCCCCCCAGGAGCTCTGGAAACCTTACTCACACGCAGGAACGCAACAACACAGAAGTGATTGTTATTTGTTTGTATCATGATAAAAGTCGCATCATAATTTGTAACTGTTTACCGTAATAGAAATCAAATGAGGATCTTAAATATTTTTTGCGTGAGCTAGAACAACTTTCCATTTATTTACATTAAGGTACGGTTGCAAGTAAATCAAGCAGTCATAAGAACTTAAATGAAACTATTAACTAAGTAATCGACCTGTCGAAATGGCTCGAGTTGTCGAAAAGGCTCGAGCTGTCAAAATGGTTCGAACTGTCAAAAAGGCCAAAGCTGTCAAAAGGCTCGAGCTGTGAAAAAGGAACTCTCAAAAAGGTTCGAACTGTCAAAAAGGCTCGGGAAATGAATTGACTTTGACTTTGAACTACATCTCCAGTAAAAACAAAAAAGACCCGTGTATGACCTCAGAGTTTTCTATTTCAGATTGATGGCGATCAGTTCCACAATGCTACACCCTTTCCTGTTGTGGCTGCTCGATACGGCGATGAAGATTCGAGTCGGCTGTTGCTCTTTGATTTATAGAAAGGTGAGGTCTTTTTTCATATACAGTAAAAATCCTTATTTGTTTTTTTATAGTGCACTCCAAGATTGACCTCATCCCACCTGATGATAAGTGGTAATGAGTTCCTAGCTTAAGGGCGAAAAGTATAGCATAGTAAAACTGCCACTAGACTTGTCGCCCTTACCTTGAAGGCTTGACCCCTGCTACCAATGTAGCACCCCCAAGAGCTCTGGAAACCTTACTCACACGCAGGAACAGAACAACACCGGAGTGATTGTTATTTGGCTGCGGTCTTCTGCAAGGTGGAGGTATTTCACCAGTCGGGCTGCTCCAGTTCGAGCGATAAATCGCTTTGCCCTGCCTCTCTTCTTCTTGCCTTATTCGCGGGGGTTACGTTCCACAAATATGTCGCGAATACAGAAACCGTGAACATGGCAAGGCTATATATATGCCATTGTACGGGAAACCTTCCAGGGTTAAGTTTTTATTAATTTATTTTATTAAAATGGTCAGGGTTTAGACAAGTAATTAAAGAATTTTCACAAAACAAACCTTACTCACACGCAGGAACACAACAACACAGAAGTGATTGTTAATTTTTTATCTACATTAATATTATAAAGAGGAAAGATTTGTATTTATTTTTGTATGTTTGTAATGAATATACTCAAAAAGTACTTGGCCGATTTAAAAAAATATTTCACCTATAGAATGCTACATTCTTCCAATTTGACATAGGCTACAAAATTAGGGATCCTTGATAAAATTTGAAAAATTTCAACAGAAAAGTGGGAAAAATTATCTGAGGCGAAACGAAGTTCGCCGGGACCGCTATGTTTTTATAATTGGATTGGATGTGTCCATATGACTTTATGGTATTTATCATCAATTTTTATTATTAGCAGGAGTTAGTAGCATTTTTGCAAGGCCTCGTTATCTGCAAGAGATTGCTATTTATTTATTTAAATAGGACAACCAACAAATCTTACACTAAAAAATAACATAACATACAAACTTGAAATAAAGTCTAAGTGCAGATTCATTTACAGGCTGTTACGACTTGCAAATGTATGGTAATTAATTTTGTTATAATTTAGTTTTACTGTGTTTAGAAAGGTAGGTAAATATATCAATTAACGAACTAAATATAAATAAGGTTACAGTTACAGAGCAAACAAAGTTACCTTTTTAAATAATCCAGTATATTTATTTTTAACTAGCTGTCCCGGCGAACTTCGTAACGCCTATTTTTTAGTTTCTGACCTTTTAAACCTTCCCTGGACCTCCACAATTATTTCAGAACCAAGATTAGCCAAATCGGTCTAGCTGTTCTCGAGTTTTAGCGAGACTAACGAACAGCGATTCATTTTTATATATAAGAAGATTTATAAATGCTATCTGAAAAGATGTCAACACTGTTTCTTTTCTGGTACTCATTATACTGTCGTTGCAATATGTTTATTATTGAGTGGTGACCGACAACAATGATCTAACAATTTAACAATCTATCTGTTAGATGAGATCGCCTAAATTGTACTAAAATGTGTCTATGAAGTAAATTTCTGCAATAAAGCAATATATTAGAAACAGATTTTTTTTATCTCCCCTTGCCATTAAGATGCCAGGTGTTTTCGATTCCGTGGTTTTCAAACATTTCTGCAACGAATGTACCACGGGCCGATACGTATGTAGTTCTAAACATATTCGGCAGAGGGCACTTACCGGAGGCTAACGGCAGAAAAATTTCATCGCCTACTATAACTTGCGGTTAGCTCAGTTGGTAAGAGCAGCACGCGCGATACGTGAAGGTCGTGGGTTCAATTCCTGCACCGCAAGGGGAGATAAATTTTTTCTGTTTCTAATATTTAAAGTTCGCTAGTACGGCGTTTAGTACTATAAAAATAATAAAAGCGTATGTTTATTAATTCCAGTTGCTTCGGCTTGATCTGACTGCGGGCGGCAAGGCGTCCGAAGGTCTGGCTGGGCACGTGGTCAATCTGATGACGACAGATGCTCAGCGGTTTGATATGGCGGCCCTATTCGTGATGGATCTCATCAGGTCGCCGTTGGAGAGCTCGCTGATCATTTACCTCATGTATAGGCAGATAGGTGAGGCGAGGGGATTTCGTAATATATATATCTACTATATAAAAATAAGTCGGGTTTTCCTCCCTGACGCTATAACTCCAGAACGCACGAACCGATTTCCACGGTTTTGCATTCGTTGGAAAGGTCTCGGGCTCCGTGAGGTTTGTAGCAAAGAAAATTCAGGAAAAATTTCAACAGAACAGCGGGAAATTCCTCTAAGGCGAAACGAAGTTCGCCGGGACCGCTAGTTTTTTATATATTTAGACAAACCAACATCTTTAAGGGAGGTAGGACAGTCTGCGGTTAATTTATTGCATTTTAAACTACTAATGCAATATAGTATTATATGAATTACAAAAATTAAATATGTTTTTAATCTTACATTACAAGTTATCAGTCTTGCTGGACTTGATAAAGTTATAAAATATATTTTTAAGAGAGGTAGGGCATAGCGATTTATCGCTCTAACTGGAGCAGCCCGACTGGTGGAACACCTCCACCTTATAGAAGACCGCAGCCAAATAACAATCACTTCTGTGTTGTTGTGTTCCTGCGTGTGAGTAAGGTTTCCAAAGCTTTTGGGAGGTGCTATATTATTAGCAGGGGTCAAGCCTTCAAGGTAAGGGTGACAAGTCTAGTAACAGATTCATTATCTTTTTTTTTTTTTTTTATAGTAGCGCAGTATATTGGCTCCTCCCAGCCTGATGGTAAGCAAGAGAGGAACCCAACTTGTCGCCCTTAAATGTAATTAATCACGTCTTTTTTTTTCAGGTCCTGCGGCTTTTGTGGGCGTAGCCTTTTTACTTGTCTTCATACCTCTTCAAGGTGGGTATTGTCGTGTATTTAAGTTAAGTATAATAATAAACAATGTTTAAATATACGTTACTCTTCACTCAGAAATGAATGAACGGATTTGGAAGAATTTTGGTAGGAAGAAAGATGACATACTAGTTTAACGTATAGGATACTTTTTTATCCCGAAATAACTTGGACGAAGTCGCAGGCAATAGTTAGTAGGTATATACACTTGAATGTTTCAATATGTATGGATGAATGTTACTTTTTCACACAAAAACAGTAGAATGGATTTGTATGACAATTATCTACCCCTACATCTTATATTATGACGATTTCCGTAGCCGAGAGGCGAGCGTGCTGGTCTTTAGGGTCACGCCATCTCTGAGGTCCCGGGTTCGATCCCCGGTCGGGTCAATACGGGAAACGAACTTTTCTATTGTCGTGGGGCTGGGTGTTGTGTTCTTGAGGTTCAACGTGTACCAATACTAAATTTCATCAAAATCGGTTGAGAGGTTTATGCGGGAAAGCGTAAAAGACAGACAGACTTATTTTCGCATTTATAATATTAGTAGTGTGCCGACCTACGACATTACCTACAAGTCGACACAAATACAGCGTCAGCAGAATTGGCGTAGTAAACAACGCTCCATACGTAATGCATGACATCGATCCTACATCACGATGTCAAGAGTTTTCGTCGCCACTAAGTATATATACACGAACCAAGATTGGTAGTTGGGCCTTGGTCCCCGAGCAGAACACCTAGCTCGGCGGAAGTACTTCCACTTTTAGTAAAGAACATACGTTCCTTACAGTATGGATGTAGTAGAGCTGAAAGTTATGTTTTTTCCCGACAGGTTACCTTAGCAAGATCTCGAGTAAGCTACGTAGGAAGACTGCGTTGCGGACAGACAACCGGATTCGTCTGATGAACGAAGTGATACAGAGCATAGAGGCTATCAAGATGTACGCTTGGGAGAATGCCTTCGCTAAGATCATTGGACAGGCTAGGAAGTGAGTGAGATTTCATTGGATATACTTTATTATATATATTAACATATACAGAAAAATGATTTTAAAAACACACTTTTGAATTTGTAAATTTTGACGTGAAAACATCTAATAACTCGATATTTCCGGCTGCATGCATGAAAAAGATGACAAAATCCCGTTACGCTCATTGTCGCGTTCCGCAAGTGACAGCGCGGCACGAGCGAGAGAGAGCCATGATGGGCTTAGCGTTGTCACAGGCACACACAACTTTACAGACAGACATTTTTTTTTGTTAATTTACTTTTACTGTATCTTTTGTTCGTGTCACTTTACTGTCGGTGTACTGTATATTGATTGTGTGTGCTAATAAATAACTTCTAGCTAATAAATGACGACCTCCATAGCCGAAAGGGCAAGCGTGCCGGACTTTGGCGACGCGCCATCTCTGAGGGTCCGGGTTCGATCCCCGGTCGGGTCAATATGGGAAATGAACTTTTCTATATTGTCTTAAGTCTGGGTGTTGTGGTACCGTCGTTGATTCTGATTTCTGAAACACAAGTGCTTTAAACATTTAAATTAATTTAACGGGTCAAAACGCGACACCATTTTTATTTGGTAGTTAATACGAACTACTTACTGCCCGACGTTTCGTTGTTGCACCAACCGTGGTCACGAGCTGACTGCTTAAAATGGAACGCGAAAGTCTTAAAATTTATATTACAAGTGCTTTAGCTTCTAACCACAGAATCAGAGCAATGTATGTGATGTTGTCCAATATTTATTTATTTATATTTATTATTATTATTATTTTTATTCTTAACTATTAACAATCGTTTCTGAATATGGTCTTCTAGTTTAAATACAGCTTAATGTATTCACATTTCTTTTGCCACAGGAAAGAAATGAACGTCATAAAGAAAATGAACTGGCTACGAGCTGTCATGATCTCCTGCGTGAAGCTAAATACGAAAGTAGCAATCCTACTAAGCATTATATCATTCATATCCTTCCAAAATGAATTGACTGCAGCGAAAGTGTACGTTATATTTAACTACTACGAAATGCTGAGGTTTAATCTGGTGGACTTTCTGCCTCTGGCTATAACGTTCACTTTGGAAGCGTACGTTAGTATTAAGAGGATGCAAGAGTTCCTTTTGTTGCCTGAAGTGGACAATCAGGATGGCGTGGACTTGGTGACGATTGATGAAGTTAAGGCGCCTGTTAATGGTGTGTTTGAGAAGATCGGGAACGGGTGAGTGTTTTTGGAACGATGCTGCTTATTGTGTATTGTTGCGGAAGGGGGCTAGAAGAAAAAAATTAAGACCATTTTTGCTATGGGCTCATACCCTTGACACCTCAATTTTTTTTAATCGAATTCATTTATGTACTTTCTCAATGAGGTTGTTCACGTATGAAAAATCCACCAGATACATATTAAAGAACTTCTAATTAATAAACATTATTACACAATTAAAGACAACCTTCAGGACAAAAAATATTATTATCAAGTATGTATCTGCAAAATTACAAATAATATTTTTAATTTATTTTATTTTACAAATTGCTTTCTAACATTAAACGAAATATTCTACTCCCTTATCTTTGCCGTGCCCACCAGGGTCCATAACTTGTACTTTTAGTTTTAAAGAAACTACATGTAACATCATTACTTACTTATGGAGTGCAATAAATAATATGAACATGTATATGATGGCGATAAGTAGGCGTGGGGTCCACTGATCTAAAAACACTGTCATATGCGATTGTAAAATAAAACTAGCGACTTCGCACGCTTACGATTCCCGTTTTTCTATATTTTTCACTGATAAATCGATCTTATTGAACGCAGCTTTTTTAAATTAGCGGAGATGGATACTGTTGTAGTTTTTCCTAAGACTAACGCGTTCAAACAAACAAACAAGCTAACCTTTCAGATTTATAATATTAATATAGATCTGCGCAAGATCCATGCTTGCCAAGTCTTTCGAAGCGAGTATCGTATACCCAAAAATGAAAAATGTCACACAGAAAACAATAATATCATCGATGTATACCACCATCTCTTCAAGTTGGTAAACGTATAAAATGGTTACCAAATAGTTTAATTAATAGCATGTCTGCATATTTACAGCCAACAGACATACATTAAGTCCGAGAACAACCTGCAACAATTGAAGCCGCAAGTGCTAATATCTATGAGTGACTATACTACGCACTGGAGAAACGCTGAGGACGAGTCTTTGGATAGAAAAGTCGCTGCTCTTACGGATATCAATCTAACTGTAAGTACAATGCTGCTTTACTAGTACAGTTAAAACCTAGGCACGCTTTAGACTTTTAGCATAAGACGTAATATCGAATTGCAAGTTTTAAGAAGCACGGTGTGTTTTCGACCATAGTGAAAATATTATAGAATATAAACGAACTTATTTTTTTTTCAATTGGCTACTTGACAGTTTTTGAAAAAGTATTGTAAAATGTGCGCCAGTTCATTTTATATCCCAAGCAATTCGATTTATATGGAAATAATCTAAATAACCAGAGAAAAATAAGATTTTGTGTAACACATTTAAAAAGCACGCGAAAACGCCAAGTTACGTCACTGTTGCAATTATGACGTCAACGTCCTAGACAACGAACCGATACGCATAGAAACTACTTAATTTAGATAAACAGAAAATGTTTCAATAAATTCTTAATACGATTAGAGACACAATAATTCAATTTAATCGGTAAAATAATCATTATTTCGCCACATTAAAATAAATAATTTTCGCCGACAGCTGTCATTTCCGAATTGCAATGGTGGTTTCCGTTTCGGTTCTTTTGTTCCACAGATAAAAAAAGTAAAATTTATTTTGCAAAAATAAAATACTAACTATGCTTTTAATTAAAAAGTAAAAATGTAAAATGATTACTTAACTAATAAGCTAACATATCTAACACTTTTCATATTTTATTGTTAACACTGTCAAGTAGCCAATTAAGATGTATAACGACTTTAATTTGTAGTTTAGACAGGCAGATCCGACGTGAATTGATATTTGACGTCAGTTGATACCAAAATATGTTCTCATAGAGATATCAAAATATGTTGTCAAAGAGCGATTCGTAGACATTTAATTTTACACGTAATTCTGCTGTTTTTTTACAAGCGTTATTTGCTTGAACTTTTAATGGATTATTTTTATGTTCACGATCGTTCGCGATCTCTTTCAAATTTAAGATTAAAAAAAGTACAAAAATAATTGCAAAGCAAGCAATTTTAATGGAAATATGTATTTCATTTACAGTTCAACCCACAAAAAACTACACCACAGAAAGATGTCACAAACTTAGTTTAAACATTGGCCCTTCGAGCTTATAAACTTTTATACTAAGTAATTTTGGCGATTTATGGAATATCGCGAATAAATTCGCTGCCAAAAGCTTTAATATACATATTTCCACTTGTTCCAACAGATTAAACCGGAAACCCTAACCGTAGTGGTGGGTATAGTCGGCTCCGGCAAGACTACGCTGCTCCAAGCGATACTACGTGAGTTGAGTCCCACCAGCGGCAGTTTGAACGTGCGTGGAGTGGTGGCTTATGCCGCGCAAGACCCTTGGCTCTTTGAGGCCTCAGTAAGTACCTATAGATAAGAAGGCAATAGGTCCCAACACGAAGGTGGGGCAGCACTAGTTCCTACACAATTAAACAACGCGCAGGGGGCGCGTTGTTGTAAAAGTTTACATGAATTACATTTTCTATTTCTATTCTATTCTAAGCATTATAAATAATTGTTCAAAACGCGACGCCATTCCCGAACAGACGAAGACCAGACAGCTCGTGACGACGGTTGGTGCAACACACAGGCCTAGCGCCAAGCGACTATATTTTATCGCGCTCTTAACAAACGTCAAAATAGATTGAAGTCAGTGCGTCAGCTGCTGATTGGCTGAAAATAAGAGTGCGGTGTGCTATTAGCCAATCAACAGTATCGAAACTTTTGTCGTCTCATGCGATAAATTTTACGTATTGCGTATGCTAGGCCTGCTAATCGAAACTTCGTATAATAAAAAGTTCGTATGCTAGCCAGCTAGCATCACTGTTATCAAGTTCGTATACACCACAAAACCTTGTCCGCTCCGCGTAATTAGAAAATAAATAAATAAATATTGAACACCATCACATACATTGCTCTGATTCTGTGATAAGTAGCTAAAGCACTTGTGTTAGAGAAATGAGAAACAACGACAGTACCACAACACCCAGACTTGAGACAATATAGAAAAGTTGGTTTCCCATATTGACCCGACAGGGATCGAACCCGGAACCTCGGAGATGGCGCGACGCCAAAATCCGGCATGCTTGCCTCTCGTAAAAAGTAGTCTATATTTTAATCCAAGTTTCGAACTATATTTGTGCCAAATTTCATATCTCTAACTTAAAAAATAAACATTTTCCAATATAAACTTTCAAATGTGTATTATCCCAATCCCCCCCTTATTTTCTAACATAAAGTAGCCTATGTCCGTTCTTGAGGTTCAACGTATACCTATACCAAATTTCATCAAAATCAGTTAAGGGGCTTAACCGGGAAAGCATCCATCAGCGCCATCTCTGAGGTTCCGGGTTCGATCCCCGGTCGGGTCAATATGGGAAACGAACTTTTCCATATTGTCTCGGGTCTGGGTGTTGTGGTACCTTCGTTGTTTCTGATTTCTGTAACACAAGTGCTTAAGCTACTTACCACAGAATCAGAGCAATGTATGTGATGTTGTCCAATATTTATTATTATTATTTATTATTATTTCATGTTTGTGTTTTGAAAATTTTTTTTTGCCATTTCCAGGTCCGCCAAAACATCCTATTCGGCCAAGAAATGAATCTCCAACGGTACAAGCAGGTGATAAAGTGTTGCCAGCTCAAAAGCGACCTTGAGATACTGTCGCACGGGGACAAGACGATAGTCGGGGAGAGAGGGGCGTCCCTCTCTGGAGGGCAGAGGGCGAGGATATCGCTCGCGCGGTGCGTGTACCAGCACGCTGACGTGTACCTCTTGGATGATCCGTTGGCAGCTGTAGATGCTAAGGTGAGAGAGAATAGGTAATAATTGGCTACTTGACAGTTTTTAAGAATGTATTGTTAAATGTGCGCCTGTTTATTTTATATCCCAAGCAGATTAACGATTTATTTGGAAACTAGCTGTCCTGGTGAACTACGTAACGCCTATTTTTAAATTTCTAACATTTTAAACCTTGTCTGGACCTCCACGATTATTTCAAGACCAAGATTAGCCAAATCGGTCTGGCCTTTCTCGAGTTTAAGCGAGAGTAACGAACAGCGATTTATTATAGATCCGTAAAAGATCCGCCAAAAAGTAACGGATCTTTCTTATGCCTCGGATATCGGACGGATACGGATGTCCGGTACATCACTTGTAATAAATGTAAGAAATAATAACGACCCGCGACAATGTGATACAATGTATCCGGTTGTTTTTGATTTAGGTGGAAAATGCAAGAAAAAGTGTCCTTTATTTGTCGATAATCTGACTGAAAACTAATTTTTAGCCCTATGTGGTTTGGCAAAGATTAATAGTAGGTTGTTCGGGGAAATCAACATTTGGCGCGTCTCAAATTTTAATACAAAACATTTGAGCCGATCTAGGACATGACCTACAAGTCGACACAAATACGGCGTCAGCAGAATTGGCGTAGTAAACAACGCTCCATACGTAATGCACGATTGGCCAATCAATACATCGATCCTACATCGCGATGTCAGAGTTATCGTCGCCACTAACTATATATACAACAAACCAAGATTGGTAGTCGAACCTTGGTCCCCGAGCAGATAACACCTACCTCGACGGAAGTACTTACACTTTTAGTAAAGACCAATACGTTCCTTACACTTTTATTCCAACAGGTAGCCCAAGCCATCTACGAGGACTGCATCCGAGGTTTCCTTCGCGACAAGGCGACCATCCTGATCACCCATCACGTTCACTACGCGCGGCACGCCGACAACGTCCTGGTCATGAGGTCTGGGAAGATAGTAGTACAGGTACGGAGACTGGTTGATTTATTTATTTATTTAAAACTAGCGGTCCCGGCAAACTTCGTTTCGCCTTAGAGGAAATAAATGAGCAGACTTCAAAAAAAAAAATAATAAAAAAGTATCCTATGTCCTTCTCCTGGTTCTAAACTACCTCGCCACTAATTTTCAGCCTTATCAGTTCAGCCGTTCTTGAGTTATAAATAGTGTAACTAACACGACTTTCTTTTATATATATATAGATACAGACCACTAGGCCCACATCTTGTTAGTAAAACTTACAGACTAAGCTTTAGGTTTTACCCCTATCACCCCTAATATTCGAAACAAAAAGTAGTATATATTTTAATCTAAGTTTCGAGCTATATTTGTGCCAAATTTCATATCTCTAACTTAAAAAATAAACATTTTCCCATATAAACTTTCAAAGGTGACCAAAATCACCCCCTTATTTTCTAACAAAAAGTAGCTTATGTCCGTTCTTGAGGTTCAACGTATATCTATACCAAATTTCATCAAAATCGGTTGAGAGGTTTACGCGGGAAAGCGTAACAGACAGACAGAGTTACCTTCGCATTTATAATATTAGTAGGGATTATGAGCTCGGTGCCAAGAAAAATAATAAAAAAAAATAAGACACTTGCGGAAATGCTGAAAAATGACTTCCCATCTATGAGTCTGTCGGCACAACATGTCGTTCATTAAATGCAATACAGAAGCAATCCCAAATACCTTTATTTAACAGGACGACTAAAAACGAACAAAAAATAAACCTGTAAAATAAAGGTATTTGGGATTACGTCTGGTTCGCATTTAATGAGCGATGTACTATTTACTAAGAAGTTTTTAGCAACATAAATTCAAGAACGCCAATTGCAGATTGAGAGATAATTCTTTATCTTTTTTTATATATTGCACTTCAAGATTGATCTCATCCCACCTGATGTTAAGTGGTAATGAGGTCCTAACTTAAGGGTGACAAGTACAGCATAATAAATCTGTTACTGGACTTGTCGCCCTTACCTTGAAGGCTTGACCCCTGCTACTAACGTAGCATCCCCCAAGAGTTCTGGAAACCTTACTCACACGCAGGAACACAACAACACAGAAGTGATTGTTATTTGGCTGCGGTCTTCTGTAAGGTGGAGGTATTTTACCAGTCGGGCTGCTCCAGTTCGAGCGATAAATCGCTATGCCCTACCTCTCTTCGCTTCTAAGCTACTTATATACAATTTGATTGTTATATAAAATTCTCGTGTCACAATGTTCGTTCCAGTATTCCTCCGAAACGGCTTGACCGATTCTCATGAAATTATGTGAGTATATTGAGTAGGTCTGAGAATCGGCCAACTTCTATTTTTCATACCCCTTAGTGATAATTACTTAAAATGATTTATATGGCAAAACAACGTTGGCCGGTTCAGCTAGTTTAAAATATAAACATGGGTAGCTTAATCTGACTAGGACGGCATTTTGGCCTATCTTCTGTATCTCCCATAGCGTATATTTCTATTTGTTCGTTGCAGGGTACATACCACGAATTAAAGAGCAGTGCAGCAGAGTTCGAGAAGCTTATAGAAGTACAAGAGAAGGTGGAAGAAGAGAAGCAGAAGCAGAAGGCGGTCAACTACGAAAATCAGGAGAATGTGGTGAGTGAAAGTTTTAGGAGCATCTGCTCCTAAAACTTTCACTAAAAAAATATAAATCATCTGATTTATATTTTTTTTTATTTATTTAAAATACTATTTTGCACAAATAAGTACAACAGGTGGACTTAATGCTAGGGGCATTCTCTACCAGTCAGCCCTTGGGTCATGCAGTTAGTAATTAGGTCAGTTTGTATATGGGGTGCGGTAATGTCGATGTCAATAATGGCGAGGAATGTTTAAGCTTAGATAGATAGATAGATAGATAGATATACTTTATTGCACAAAACTTTACAGAAATAGGTTTTACAGATTGATTATAGTACAATTTAGGCGGTCTTATCGCTTAAGTTGTCTGAGGAGCGAAGAGATCGGTCATGAGATTGACAGAGTTATTGAAATTGTTTTGTTAGACAGGATGGGGACAATGGATTGTGAAGAATATTGTAGAGTAGGCAGAGTATCCTGGTATTTCTACGTTGACCTAACGGAATTTTATGTTCACAAGAGACGTTAAAGCTAATCCCTTGTACCCCAAAAAAGCCTGATGAGTGTGACTTACTCGTTGAGGGCTTTTTGGGTATAGTCAGTTACAGTACGGTACAGTGCGGCACAGTACGATACAATATAGTTCAGTACAGTACGGTAGAGTACAATGCGGCGGCCATCTTAGATCGATTTTTATCAAACTACCTAAAACTTATTCATTCATTCAAACACAAAATTTAAAATCGGTTCATTTGTTCGGGAGCTGCGATGCCATAGACAGATACACACAAACACACACGTCAAACTTACAACAGCCCGTCGTTTTTGCGTCGGGGGTTAAAAATTGATACAGAAAAGTAAATAGCAATCAGATTTCACAGGAATATTAGAAACAGAAAATTTTTATCTCCCCTTGCGGTGCGGGAATTGAACCCACGACCTTCACGTATCGCGCGTGCTGCTCTTACGTGAAGGTCGTGGGTTCAATTCCCGCACCGCAAGGGGAGATAAAAATTTTCTGTTTCTAATATTTAAAGTTCGCTAGTACGGCGTATAGTACTATAAAAATAATAAAATAGATTTCACAGGATTAAATAGTGGTAGTGTCTGAAATAATAATTGTAATTTCTTTTTGTTTCAAAGGTATACAACTTGGTTCTGAAACCAGATCAATTAATGAACGAGACGAAACGGAGCGTTAGTTGGCTTTATTATTAATTTTGTTAAGAAGGTTTTGTATGTATGGTAAAGGGCACGTCAAAGTTGATACTTGTAGTTCGATATTCGATCTTATGCGTATGACATAGGGGCGATACAATGTTAAAAATGTATAGTGTAACATCAAAAGTACTGTACTACCTATCGATTAGAGCGTAGTATAAAGAACGTATGTTCTTTACTAAAAGTGTAAGTACTAAGGTCCGACTACCAATCTCGGTTTGTTGTATATATAGTTAGTGGCGACGAAAACTCTGACATCGCGATGTAGGATCGATGTATTGATCGTCTAATCGTGCATTACGTATGGAGCGTTGTTTAATTTGCCAATTCTGCTGACGCTGTATTTGTGTCGGCTTGAAGGTAATGTCGTAGGTCGTCATAGTAGTTTCTAACTATGTAGTTCGAAATTAATTACGGTCTGGTCCATTAGTTTGAAAAACTATATAAGCCACATAATTTTATTTATCATGTAAAGCAAAATTTACTAAGAAACATTGCTTCAAAATTTAGCGCACGTCACTTTTTCGTACAGTTTTAACGAAATAGTTACGTAAGCACCTACTGAACTCCGATGCCCAGTATCATCATCCATTTTATGTGTTGAAGCAAACAATATGTTTTTGGTTGTCCAATTTTGGTTTGTATTTATTTTGACGATGTATAAGTCTTGCTTGTAACCAACATGAGTAAATTAATTGATTATGATTATAATTGGCTACTTGACAGTGTTAACAATAAAATACGAAAAGTGTTAGATATGTTAGCTTATTAGTTAAGTAATCATTTTACATTTTTACTTTTTAATTAAAAGCATAGTTAGTATTTTATTTTTGCAAAATAAATTTTAGGTTTTTTATCTGTGGAACAAAAGAACCGAAACGGAAACCACCATTGCAATTCGGAAATGACAGCTGTCGGCGAAAATTATTTATTTTAATGTGGCGAAACAATAATTATTTTACCGATTCAATTGAATTATTGTGTCTCTAATCGTATAAAGAATTTATTGAAACATTTTCCGTTTATCTTAATTAAGTCGTTCCTAAGCGTATCGGTTCGTTGTCTAGGACGTTGACGTCATAATTGCAACAGTGACGCGACTAGGCGTTTTCGCGCGCTTTTTAAATATGTTACACAAAATCTTATTTTTCTCTGGTTATTTAGATTATTTCCAGATAAATCGAATTGCTTGGGATATAAAATGAACGGGCGCACATTTTACAATACTTTTTCAAAAACTGTCAAGTAGCCAATTGTATTTTGTAAATCAAACTAAAGTACTACCCTAATTGATCGTTGTATTTCTAGGAACACAACTACAAGATTCGTTCTCAACGGTCCATGTCAGAGGCATCCCAATTGTCGTTCAACCTTGATGACAATATATTGGATCCTAAATACGAAGGTATGTCTTTTACATAACACTATTTTGTCTTTTTTATTGCACTTCAAGATTGACCTCATCCCATCTGATGTTAAGTGGTAATGAGGTCCTAGCTTAAGGGCGACAAGTACACCATAATACAGCTGTTACTGAACTTGTCGCCCTTACCGTGAAGGCTTGACCCCTGCTACTAATGTAGCACCCCACAGTAGCTCTGTAAACCTTACTCACACGCAGGAACACAACAACACCGAAGTGATTGTTATTTGGCTGCGGTCTTCTGTAAGGTGGAGGTATTTCACCAGTCGTGATGCTCCACACTCTCACATCACACACACTTACACATCACGCACAACACAAAACATTTACACAAACAAAGAAACATATCCTCTTCCATGTTACTTAGTAAATAAGTTTTTTTTTTCTTTTTCTTTTTATACCTCAAATATTCTTATGTGCGATCGGTGGCACGTCGAGGTACTCACTTTGGAACTTGCATCGCCCTTATGTCGTTCACTTAGGAACTAATTTCGAACCGCAAGTGTTTGCCTTGACGTGCTGTTTGAACGTGCCAAACTCAACTATCCACATCCTGGTTGTTTAACACTGTCCCGTGGTTTTGTTAAATCCGTTTGAGGAATCACTGACCCTGATAATACAGTTTTTACTAGTTTTGGGGTCAGGGGTACAAGTTTTGGTGCCTATATAAAATTAAAACTAACCATAGATTCGACACTATTCTCCTAATTATATGCTATTGTAAACACTGGTTTGTTTTTTGTGAATAAAAATTATTATTATTATTATTATTATTATTATAGTAAGATCGATAAATCGCTTCCTCCCTCTAATAACTAACTCGAGGTCGCAGGTAGTTCTTTGTAATAAATATGTTTCCAGGTGAAGCGCAGCACGTCGGCTCCGTGGACAAGAGCGTCTACATGTCTTACATCAAGAGCGGCGGCACCAAGCTCTCCATGGCCTTGCTGGTCTCCCTGTTCATACTGGCCCAGGTCTTCTACTCGTCCACCGACATCTGGCTGAAGGAATGGTGAGATGTTGCGCCTTATATCTATGTCCGTTAAGTCGCAAATACTTTACAACACCAGAGCTTTCAAGGTCTTACTGGTCTCCCTGTTTATACTGGCTCAGGTATATTCTTTCACCGACATTTGGCTAAGGAATTGTGACATATTGCACCTTATTACTATGTTTTAGGGTCGCAAATACTTTCGAAAAAAAAATTAGTATTGAAAAATCGACAACAAATTATTCGACGCTTTGAAAATGTATGAACCTTTTATAACTGTGACTCTACAAATAAACATCTTTATCTATGTAAACAAGCGCTTTGATATGTTTACGTCTACAAAGTAGCGTATTCATGGAGATGGCACGCATTGTGCCTTAGTCTTTGGCCACAATTAGTTCAATAAACCTTAAGGCGAGTTTATATGTTATGATTATGTCTGTAAAATTTTATATGCCATAAAGTCTATCTATCTATATGGTACTAGCGGTCCCGGCGAACTACGTTTCGCTTTAGAGGATTTTCCCGCTTTTCTGTTGATTTTTTTCCTGAATTTTCTTTGCTATAAACCTCACGGAGCCCGAGACCTTTCCAACGAATGCAAAACCGTGGAAATCGGTTCGTGCGTTCTGGAGTTATAGCGTCAGGAAGGAAATATAGTCATATATTATCCGCCTGACGGAATTTGTACGCGTACTGTCCCCGATTTTCCCACATTTACGTCTGATTCTTAGCTCCTGTTGGGTGGTTGGTAGTGTTACTATGCTAGTAAAACGTCAATTGCAGAATGAGAGAGATTATTTAATTCTAAGCAACTTATATACAATTTGGTTTTTATTTTACAACATAAACATGGGTAATTTAATATTAAGCGAAATAAGATTACCGTCCCGCTCTGGAGGAATGAGTAGGACGGCATTTTGGCCCATCTTCTATCTCTGTCATAGCCTACGTAAATATGCCATGACAAGAGCGCGCGCGTCGTGGATCGTCTCAGTGTGCCGGCCGCCAGCTAGCAGTGCGGACGTCGTCTATGCTTGCGTGTATGTTCCCACACTCCTATAAGTCACACCGTAGTGTTATATAGCTTAAAGCCTTCCTCGATAAATGGGCAATCCAGCACAAAATAATTTTCCAATTCGAACCAGTAGTTCTAGAGATTAACGCGTTCAAACAGACAAACTCTCCGGCTTTACGATATTAGTATAGATTTGTCTCTGATGAGAACTATAATTTGCTTTGTGTTTTAAATTACTTTTAAAAGTTTTGCTGCGTTTCCTCCATCAATTACGACCTGGGTGGCGTAGTGGCTAAGGTAGGCGCTCAAAGCGCGTAAGGTCCCGGGTTCGATTCCCGGTCAGCTCAATTTTAAACGAACTTTTCTCAATTGACTCTGGGTGAGCTGGGATAACGCCCCCAGTTAGTATGCGTCGTCTGGTACTCGTAGTACAAGGGGAACCTTAGTATGAGACCAGGTGATTGGTGTGATTGTCTGGCGCATTTATTTTTATTATTTACTAGCTGTGCCCGCGACTTCGTTCGCGTGGACTACATCCTTTCATGGTCGGTTTTACCCCTTTCTCCCCGAATGTTCGAAACAAAAAGTAGTCTATATTTTAATCCAAGTTTCGAGCTATATTTGTGCCAAATTTCATATCTCTAACTTCAAAAATAAACATTTTTCCGTATAAACTACCAAAGGTGGTATTACCCCCCTCCGCCCCTTATTTTCTAATAAAAAGTAGCCTATGTCTGTTCTTGAGATTCAACGTATACCTATACCAAATTTCATCAAAATCGGTTGAGAGGTTTAAGCAGGAAAGCGTAACAGACACACAGACAGACAGAGTTACTTTCGCATTTATAATATTAGTAGGGATTAGTTGGGATTTATAATATCAGAATCAGGCCACACTGACGCATGTAGGCCAAAATGTATAAAATTATGTGTACATAATGTTGCACATTAAGTCTTACAGTTTATTTATTGACTTACCCATGCATAGATTTAAGGTCTATGTTGAATCATGTTAAACGTAAAAAGGGAACGTACTACGAACTTAATGAATATTTCAATGATATACATATATGGACATGATTGTCTGCTCGCTCGCACACCATATTTTTAAGTTCTCTAGCTCTAAACATTGTAAAGATTAAGATAACTACTGAGTTTCTTGCCGGTATCTTCTCTTTAGTTATAGGTTCCGAACCGGAGGTAGCTTCATTTGTTTTATATAGAGACTATACATAAGTATTACTGATGTAATCTATATAAGTAAACGGATTTGACTTGACTTTCAGGGTTAATCTGGAAGAATCCAACACAGCTGAAATTAAAGCGAGGACCAACAGCACGCCTGGCGCGCCTCCCCCGGGTAATTATTACACTAGCTTACATATATATGCTTATATATTTTCCCGTTTATAATATTAGTCGGATTATTTTCATTAATTTTATATTTCACGTGAACGGAATCCCGACGCAGCAGTATGTTAACTATATTTCTACCAAATTTTCATCAGTGGTAATGAGGTCCTAGCTTAAGGGTGACAAGTACAGCATAATAAATCTGTTACTGGACTTGTCGCCCTTACCTTGAAGGCTTGACCCCTGCTACTAATGTAGCACCCCCAAGGAGCTCTGGAAACCTTACTCACACGAAGGAACACAACAACACAGAAGTGATTGTTATTTGGCTGCGGTCTTCTGTAAGGTGGAGGTATTTCACCAGTTGGGCTGCTCCAGTTCGAGCGATAAATCCCTATGCCCTACCGCTCTTAATTCTCTCTCTCTTGTTCGGTAGTTTATGCGTGAAACAAAGTTGTTGAGTGCGAACAGATTATATTGTTTGTTTTGTTTGTATGTTGGAACTATAAATACTTTCTTCTTCGATAATGTTTAGTGTTTTTTTCGCAGAGATTGACTATCAACAGCTCCCGCTAAACCATTTCAATCTAACACGAGACCAGTGCGTCTACGTTTACGCTGGTCTGATCATTATCTGTATCTTCTTCACCTGGAACAAGCTGGTGGTCTTCTATAATACTTGCATCAAAGCTTCTGTGATGCTACATGACACTATGTTCAGGTGAGAACAGTCTGCTGTATTTTTTTTCTACTAGATATAAGACTGGGTATATAACTGATCCTTGAGGGACTCCTACTCCTATTTTTAGTGAAATACCGTCTGCATGGTTTTCTTGCTAATCTGAAAGAAGCAGAATTTTGTGTGAATCCGCCTTTACATAATGGCGTCGTCAGTTTAGAAACGCTGGCTGTCTGTTACGCAATATGTATGATGTGCTTTCGACCGTACTGATATTTGTAAACGTGGTTATCGTTAATTCCATCCCAGTTCTAACGATGAGTTGGCATTTAAATAGGCTGATACTTTTTTTTATATTGCATTTCAATATAGACCTCATCCCACCTGATGTCAAGTGGGAATGAGTTCCTAGCTTAAAGGGCGACAAGTACAGTATAATAAAGCTGTTATTGGACCTGCCGCCTTTACCTTGAAGGCTTGACCCCTGCTACTAATATAGCACCCCCAGGAACTCTGGAAACCTTACTCACACGCAGGAACACAACAACACAGAAGTGATTGTTATTTGGCTGCGGTCTTCAGTAAGGTGGGAGGTATTTCACCAGTCGGGCTGCTCCAGTTCGAGCGATAAATCAATAATCAGGGTTCCAATATTTGAAAAACGATCCGTTATAATTACGGACAGTAATAAATGATACGAGGCGTAAGTTAAAAATGACCGACGGACGACTGGTGGCAGTTGATATGGAAAGTAAATTTGTAATTAGAATTAACGACTAAAGTCGGTTGGAGAAAAACGAATAGTAATTTTTGATACATTACGAATCGTAAAATATTGGATTAGTTTTGTTCGTTTTGTTTATCCACAGGGGCGTGACCAGTGCACCGATGTGGTTCTTCCACCACAACCCGTCCGGGCGTATACTGAACAGGTTCTCCAAAGACATGGGACAAGTTGACACCTTGCTGCCGGTGGCGCTAGTGGACTGTCTTGGGGTAAGTCCGATACGTTTGTTTTTTCCTTACTGCCTAGAGATGATGGCCGAAGATTCCGTAGCCGAAAGTCAAAAGTCAAAAAACTTATGGATTCGTCATGTCTGTTCGTTCGTCTGTCCGTCCTTATGTCACAGCCACTTTTTCCGTTAGTATAAGAGCTATTTTTGGGGTTCCCTATACTTAGAACTGAACCTCAAAATGTTTTTTTTTTCATCAACCCCATACGTGTGGGTGTGGTAACATGGATAGGTCTTCAAAAATGATTTTTAGGTTTTTAATATATATTTTTTTCTAAACTGAATAGGTTGCGAGAAAATAAATAACGTCTGGGGGCTCTAGGAACTTACTCTAAATGGTGGGTTGTACCAATTTACGCACACAATTATTTATGGTCTTTAATAGATTACATCGGTAAATTGGTACATATTTAAAGATTTGAGTCTGACTTGGATGACTTCGCGGAGCACTCACACTCAGGATGCTTCCATGGACCACTGGTTAAGAACAGCTGATTTTAAAAAAAATGTACAAACAGAAAATACAATGTGAGGGCGAACATACTATTTAGTGATATAGATATAGACTAGCTGTGCCCAATTGTTTTCCCGCTAACTCCCGTTCCCGGGGAAATTTTCGCAACTAAGCTTTAAGTTTACTAAGGTACCTGCATGCTAAGTTTCAAGCGTCTAACTTAAGCGGTTTAGATTTTTCATACAAAAGGATTTTCCTGCTCATTCCCGTTCCTGTGGGGATTTCGGGAATTCCTTTCTTAGTGCACCTCTACGGTACCTAAGCTACGTTCCTTCCAAATTTCAAGTGTCTACGTTTAGCCGTTTAGGCTGTGCGTTGATATGTCAGTCAGTCAGTCAGTTTCACCTTTTATATATTTCGAACGATACCAATGCACTACCAAATGTACTAAAATGTATTGATCTCGTTGTACAGTTCTTGATGGAAGTGGTCTCCATCCTCGTGGTGGTGTGTCTCGTGAACTGGTACCTGCTGCTGCCGACCGCACTTCTGCTGGTAATGCTGGTCCTGCTGAGGAGCCTCTTTCTCAGCACTAGTCGCGAGCTGAAGCGAATCGAAGCTATTGGTAAGTTAAGTTTAAGAGAGGTAGGGCATAGCGATTTGTCGCTCGAACTGGAGCAGCCCGACTGGTGAAATACCTCCACCTTACAGAAGACCGCAGCCAAATAACAATTCGGTGATTCTGTGGTAGCTAAAGCACTTGTGTTACGAAGTTCAACAACGACGGTACCACAACACCCAGACCCGGGTAAATATGGTTTTGTACTTTGTAATAATGTATGTATTATTTGGGGCCGTGAAATACGCTATTGCGTCTTTTTTTTTGAAACTGTTCTACTACTTCTACTTGAGCAGTATACGCAATAGAAAAATATTTTAGGCATTTTTGTACATTGTGTTATATTTTTAGAACTTTGGTAAAGATCAATAATTATTTTGAAAATATTATTATTGTCTTTATCAATTTGTAATAATGTAGCTTTTTAACGGTAGAATTTGTTTAAAATAGATCTCGTTTTTATTTTGTTAACTACCTATTAACAAACAAAAAATGAATTTAATTTAATTTAATATTTAATTTAAATTTAAGACCTTTTCTCTTGTATAAAAAATTAAATTTAATTTAATTTAATTTAATACCTAAGCTACCGTAGAGGTGCACTAAGAAAGGAATTCCCGAAATCCCCACAGGAACGGGAATGAGCAGGAAAATCCTTTTGTATGAAAAATCTAAACCGCTTAAGTTAGACGCTTGAAACTTAGCATGCAGGTACCTTAGTAAACTTAAAGCTTAGTTGCGAAAATTTCCCCGGGAACGGGAGTTAGCGGGAAAACAATTGGGCACAGCTAGTCTATATCTATATCACTAAATAGTATGTTCGCCCTCACATTGTATTTTCTGTTTGTACATTTTATTTTATTTAGAGGTTTCTCAATTTTCGGATATATATATGATATTTATATGTGATATGTGTGTTCGCCGATAATTTCGTCGCTTAAGATTTAATATTTCAACGGTGTTACCATAATACGAAGACCAAGATCGAATGATGATACCCCAGAGAAATCGAGGTGGAAGTCAGGTTTTTTATTTGCTAACAATGTATTTTTTTCCTTTCAGCTCGCAGCCAATCCCTCAACCACGCAGCGGCCACTGTCAACGGCCTCACTACCATCAGATCGACGGGAGCTCAGCAGCGTACCCTCGCCAGAGAGTTCGATAAGCTCCAGGACCTACACTCCTCGTCGTGGACCCTGGTGCTGACCACTGCGCGAGCGTTCGCCTGGTGGATGGACATGCTCTGCTGCCTGTTCCTTGCCTCCGTCACCTTCAGCTTCTTCGTGATCGTCAGCGAAAGTGAGTGGGAGGGTTAACTTCAAATTTAAGATTTCGTCGACGCGCTTGCAATACCGCGTAAGTAATTTTTTCCGTAAGTTCTAATTTGGATTGAAATAATATGAAATAGCAGACAAAATTAATCTTTATGGCAAACGGTAGATAAGCAGTATTGCACGCGCGTCGACGATTTCCTAGGCGCTGGTTTAGTGTTTGTATTTTGAAATAGACACCAGCCCTATAATTTGGAACCAGTCGCAACACGCTCCTGGGTAAAAGATAAAGAGGCTTGGTGTTTATCATCGGTGAAGTCACTTGGCTCTCGTCGCTAGTGTTCTGATGGAATTAATTTGGTGCGTCCCTTAAAAAAGTACCAGGAGTGGATAAGTGACTTGGAGGTGTCTCTTAGCTACGATATGAGGACGGTAGCTATATTCTACAGTCAAAGGTGCTCTGTTACACTTCGGTAAAGCGTGTCGCTTATAAAAGTACTAGGACTGCATAAGTTTCTTAGAGGTCTCTCTTAGCTCCTCTCAAGGCTCCTCTCAAAGGTAAGTGACATTAAGTCTTCTGCTGAAGTGCATAGCTTTTTTGGAGGTCTCGCCGTTGGTCGTCGCTTACAAAAGTACCAGGCTTGCATAAGTTACACGGAGGTTATCTTAGCTCCAACACAAGTCTGGTACCAGTACTGGTGGCTAGTCGTGGTGACGTCACGCTCTCGTCGCCAGCGGTCTGGTAGAGTGCAGGACCTGCACTCCACGTCGTGGGCCCTGATGCTGACCACGGCGCGGGCGTTCCTGGTGGATGGACATGCTCTGCTGCCTGTTCCTCGCCTCCGTCACCTTCAGCCTCTTCGTGATCGTGAGCGATAGTGAGTGGGAGGGTTATAAACTTCTAATTTATGATTTCCTAGGCGGTGGTTTAGTGTTTGTATTTTGAAATAGACACCAGCCCTATAATTTGGAACCAGTCGCAACGCGCTCCTGGATAAAAGATAGAGGCTTGGTGTGCTTATCATCGGTGACGTAGTGTTCTGATGGAGTTAATTTGGTGCGTCTCTTAAAAAAGTACCAGGAGTGGATAAGTTACTTGGAGGTCTCTCTTAGCTCTTCTCTTATCTCGGTAAGTTGCTGAAGTGCATAGCTTTTTTGGAGGTCTCGCCGTCAGTCGTTGATCACAAAAGTACCAGGCCTGCATAAGTTACATGGAGGTTATCTTAGCTCCAAAACGAGTCTGGCGCCAGTACTGCTGGCCAGTCGTGATGACGTCACTCGGCTCCCGCCGCCAGCGGTCTGGTAGTGTGCAGGGCCTGCACTCCTCGTCGTGGACCCTGGTGCTGACCACGGCGCGAGCGTTCGCCTGGTGGATGGACATGATCTGCTGCCTGTTCCTCGCCTCCGTCACCTTCAGCTTCTTTATGATCGTCAGCGAGATTGAGTGGCACAAAGATTATAAGCCAGTCGCATGTGTTTGTGAAATAAGAACAAGTCGGAGGGCTAGGCAATTGTAGAGTATTTAAAAAAACCAATCGCAACGCGCTCCTGGAAAAAGATAGATGGATTTTTGTCTATATCATTTTCATGAAAATGTGATACAAAACTTTTAAGCCTATCGAAACAAACCCTATTATTTTAAACCAGAGCAAGCGCGTTTGTTTGTTACTGTTCTTGTGACAAATAAGAACGAGCCCTATGATTTAAAAATCGCTCGCAAAAAAAATACAGTTCAAATTCGCCTATCAAAGGTGAGTAATTTGATGCGTCACTCAAAGAAGTACTAGGATTGCATGAGTTACTTGGAGGTCTCTCTTAGCTCCCATATGAGGTCGGTAGCTAGGTCTATTCTACATTCAAAGGTAAAGTCATCATTACGTCCTTCGCTAGGAGTGTACAGCTTTGTTTGAGGTGTCCTTACTTTAGGAAAGCGCGTATCTTAGAAGAGAATAGAACACATATTTATTCATGTAAGCTTTACAAAAGCACCTATGAATTGAAAGTTAGTCGCAAGCGCTAACAAGTACATATTTTGTTGTTTCTTGAAACGAGTTCTTAGTAAGTGAATATATTCAGTATTGTGGTTCATACAATTGCGGTTTTGATTTCCATAGTACAAGTGTTTTAGCTACTTACAATAGTTTGAAGGTCTTCATTCGCTCATTAAATCGCAAAACAGAAGCAATTCCAAATACCTTTTGTAATAACGGGAATACGGGGTATCCCTAGGGAACACAGAAAATGCCGCGGTATCGTCAACTGTTTAATATCAGACAACTGCCTAGCTTGACAAGCAAAGACTTCACACCGTTTATGGTTATAAAGTGGAAACCTAAAAGGAGTGCGTAAGCGTATGCACAACACACCTTTATTTTACAGTACGTAAAAACAAAAAAATAAATAAAACGATTTGAGGTATTTTTTTATTATTTCATTGATAGTTCCAGTTCAATGATGTACAGTCGCCGTCAGATATATCGGAGCAGACAAAGTGACCAAATACTTCTGAACAGTTAAAATGTCAAAAAGTTCCATACACCACAAGTTACCATTAATATCTGAACATTCATTACTTCAATAATATCTGAACAAAATGTGTCACGCACGTCATGTGTCTCATTTAGCTACCTTTATAGACGGGTGTTCAGATATTATTGGTAAGTTGTGTGTATAGAAATGATTGACTAGAATCTGCTCAGATATTATTGAAGTAATGAATGTTCAGATATTAATGGTAACTTGTGGTGTATGGAACTTTTTGACATTCTAACTGTTCAGACTTTGTCTGCTCCGATATATCTGACGCGACTGTACAACACAAATATTTAACCTTAAAAAATAATAAAAAATACGTCAATTCGTTTAATATTTTTGTTGTTTTTGCCGCTCTGTTGAATAAAGGCATTTGGAATTGCGTCTGTTTTGCATTTAATGAGCGATATGTATAATGCTGGTTGCAGGCACAACCGGTGGCAACGTGGGCCTGGCCATCACCCAAGTGCTGGGCCTGGTCGGCATGTGCCAGTACGGGATCAGGCAGACGGCGGAGGTGGAGAACCAGATGACTTCGGTGCGTTAATAGAATAGAATAGAATAGAATAGAAATTGTCTTTATTCATGTAAACTTTTACAAAAGCATTTATGAATCGTCAAGTCAAGTAAACTACCACCGTGTTCGGAATGTTGATTCTATCGAGAAGAACCGGCAAGAAACTCGATAGTTACTCTTTTCAAAAACTGATACATATGGTAGGTTTAAATAATGCAAAAAAAAAATGTATTAACAATATAGCTTATGTCTAATGTACATATTTAATGCTATCAAGTCCAAACATCTTTGTCGTTAATGTAGTCCTCTATTTTTTAGTAGCCTTTTTTTATTAAACAATTTTTTATCAGAGACTTAAATCTATGCATAGGTAATGCAGTGATATTTTCTGGCAGCTTATTAAAAAGCTTCAGACTTAACCCCACAAAAGAATTACTAATTTTATGAAGTCTTAGATGTGGAACAGCAAGCTTATGTTTATTTCTTGTGTTGAAATTATGGCATTCTGATTTCTTAGTGAAAGAATGTAAGTTTTTGCGTACGTAAACAATACAGTCAAAAATGTATTGTGAAGCTACTGTTAAAATATTGATTTTTTTGAATAATTCTTTAAGCGAGTCTCTTGTTCTAAGACCGTATATAGCGCGTATGGCTCTCTTTTGCAATACAAAAATAGTCTGCACATCAGCTGCAGAACCCCATAGTAAAATCCCATACGACATAACACTATGAAAGTAACTAAAATAAACTAATCTTGCCGTTTCAACATCAGTCAAGCTACGTATTTTTCTTACTGCATATGCAGCTGAACTAAGTCTCCCTGCCAGGGTAGCAATATGAGAACCCCACTGTAGTTTACAATCAATAGTGATGCCAAGAAATACTGTAGAATTAATCATTTCTAGAGGTTCACCACTTATATATAGATTTGTTTTCACTTGTCTTACGTTTGGCATCGAAAATTTAGAATAGTTTAACTTAGTATAGAATAGGTTATACTGTCGAAGGCACGTCAGTCTACGCTTTGGGCTTTGATCAGCACTTATGTCTAGGGCATAAGATCTAAAATTGAACTACAAGTGTTTACCTTGATGTACTTTTCACCGCATTAGAACAAAACAAATATAGAACAGATAATGGATAGTAAAACAATTTTCCCATAAACGTTAATAGTTTATTTTAATCTAAGTTTCGACCTATATTATATTCTAACTTAAAAAAAATTCCCATATAAACTTTCATAGGTTTTAACATATCAGTCAGTACATAACTTTACACCCCCCCCCCCCCATCCTCTTTTTCTAACAAAAAGTAGCCTATGTCCGTTCTTGAGGTTCAACGTTCGCAAAATCGAATGGGGACTACCGCGCGTGAAAAATCCGCTAGATGTCACTACGTGTGTGTGAGGTCCAACTGCTACACGATTGGTTACTTTTGACATGACATTGACAGATGTGTCACCATGACATGTTAATCACCAATCACGAAGCAGTTGGACCTCACGCCCCCGTAGTGTCATCTAGCGAATTTTTCACGCGCGGTAGTCCCCATTCCAACCACAATTTTAAAGGAAAGTTTTTGGTATTGGCTGGACATGTTCGGGATGTAGACAACTACTGTTACTCATTTTTGTTAGCGGCGATCAGGCTATATATGAAGGCTTAGGCTATACAGCATCATGCTTGGACCAATAGGAGAGAGAAGTCAGAGGCAGATGTGAAAAAAGAGGAGGTAAAACAAGTGCGAAGCCTCTAGTTATTATTTTGGGGAGCGATAGACATCTGGTTTCGACGACCTCGGTGCCGTAGTGGCTAAGGTAGGCGGCCAAAGCGCGAAAGGTCCCGGGTTCGATTACCGGTCGGGTCATGACGCCACCAGTTAGTATCCGTCGTCTGGTGCAAGGGTACATGGGGAAACCTTAGTTTGAGACCAGGTGATTGGTGTGATTAACTGGCGCATTTATTTTATTTTTTATTTCTTATTTAAACAGGTAGAAAGAATATTGGAATACAAGAACCTGCCACCAGAGACCCCTGTGGAACCCAATGAGAAAGCTTTGAAGATGAACCATCCTGATTTGGACATCACTAAGTGGCCTGCACATGGTATGTTGAAATGCCCTTATAGCTTAGGCCCTGCGTTGATATATCAGTCAAGTCAGTCTGCTTTCGCTTATATTATGTAGGCGTTAAGGTCGTTTTTCAAGCTTCCGTCGTTCGTTTATCTAGCCTTGTGGGCGTATTAATGGGTTCTGCAGGTAAATAAGAATAAAAAAAGTACTAGGATTGCATAAGTTACTTGGAGGTATCTCTTAGCTACTATATGAGGTCGGTTGCTAGGTCTTTTCTATGAAATGACGTATCTAACGAATCCTGTCAATTAGTCTACCTAAAAGGCGCGTGCTGCTCTTCCAACTGAGCTAACCGCAAGTTATCGTGGGCGATGATATTTTTTCTGATTAAGTTATTATAGGCAATGAATTTTTTTAGTAGGGGTTTACACAGAAATATATATATATATATTTATGACCTCTTTACAAATTAAGATAAAAAAATAAATATCAAATGTCAGTTAAAAAATAAGTGCAAAATTAAAGTGTCAGCAAAACTCTACGGAAATAAAACGTAAGTTCAATCCGCAAAAACTACACCACACTAAGGGCATACCTAATTAAACACCCCCTTGCAGTGCGGGGCGCAAGGGTTGATGAAATATTTCTGTTTCTTTAAAATATCCACATGAATGATGATGGTTTAATATTCAACTTATGAGGAAGTTGAAAATATAGTCACCAGAATTATTTAACCCACACACTCACACATCCACATACACACACACGCAAATACGCACACACAACCTCAAACTCAAATATTTCTTTATTCAAGTAGGTTACATATAGCACTTTTGAATCGTCATTGAATACAATGCAAAGTGATTCTACTTCCGGTTCGGAACCTATATCTACCGAGAAGATACCGGTAAGAAACTCAGCAGATCATTTACAGTATCAGTATCTAACTTATTGCTATGTGTAGCTCACTTTGGACCAAGTCATAGAGTTTTGGTTTTGATGAGTGATGAAACAAATAAGTACTCAAGTAAGTTTTTACTTTCGAGAGGTGAGCTGGAGCAGACCAGTCCCCAAAGGTGGCGCCTGTTCACAAGCATGACGTATGTGCCAGCCACATAAACACGTGCCCTCTTTTCTTCTTTTACTTATAAATCTATTAGCTAAAATTTGAAGGACAACTCTTTTGTAATGCTGTTGATATGTCTTTTGATTTACCGATAATTATAAAAAATATTTGTATTTTAACCTACTATAATCTTAAATGGAAAACCGGGACATTCTCACCACAAGTATCGTTTGATTACTTACAGGGAAGTCTCCAACACTTGTTGTATTTAAAGTACAGAAATAAATGCATTTCTATATATTTATTTATTTATTTACCTTTCCAGGCGAAATTGTTTTCGAGGACGTCTCACTTGAATACGAGGCTCCGCCCAAGAAGGCTACGAAGGACGATCCTGTAGTAAAAGCGGAACCGGTGTTCGCGATAAGGCACGTGAACTTTGTCGTGCGACCGGCTGAGAAGGTAATATATTACGTGAAGTGGTCTTAGAGCTTCCCCCCAATCCCTCTTCCCCTCCTCTACCACACTCCCCACCCACGCACTGTGAGATGTTGTGAAATTTGAACAAACCTACCCATCGACCGCACCGTCACTATCTGGGCATGTGAACTTTGTCGTGCGACCGGCTGAGAAAGAAACGTATTACGTGAAGTAGTCTTGGAGCTACCAAGTACTCCTCCTACCCCCTTCTCACCTCTCTCCTCCCTCAACTCTCCCCCTTCCCCACCTCTACCCCCGAGCACTGTGATATGTTGTGTAATTTGAACAAACCGAACCTAACCTTCCACCGCACCGTCACTCTCTGTGGGAAAGAGAGATTGGTGTGTCGGGCTCGTACCGATTAAAGCCTCCTCGGTGGGCGACGCGGCCAGTTGTGGGGGAGGCGGGATCCCTTGCGGACTCTACACAGGCTCCCCCACAGCGCCTACCGCTAAGCGTGCCTCCTCCTGGAGCGTGCCAGGCCACCTGACTCGCCCCACCCCCTCGGGACCGAGGAAACGGATGCCAGCTCTAAAACCTAACCTAATTATGACGACCTCAGTAGTCAAGAGGCGAGCGGGCCGGACTTTTGCGTCGCGCCATCTCTGAGGTCCTGGGTTCGATCCCCGGCCGTGTCAATATGGAAAACCAACTTTTCTGGTCTAGGTGTTGGTGTGGTACTGCTGTTGTTTCTGTTTTCTGTGACACAAGTGCTTAAGTTATTTATCTCAGAATGAGCGCAATTTATGTGATGAAGTCCAATAATATATATATATAAGAAAGAAAGAAAGAAAGAAAGAATTAATCTCATCTAAGTATGTTTATTGTCAGTTAATTTCAAACATTTATCCTACATATTTGTTTGAGTAAAAACAAAACCTCACCTGACCAATCTGAGGGAAAAAGGGGTGTCAGTAGTTGCTAAAATGCTCGTGTTTAATGGACTGCCCCATATTTTTATATGTATATTTCAGGTGGCTGTTGTCGGACGGACCGGAGCTGGCAAGAGTTCGCTGATAAATGCGCTGTTTAGGTAATAAATTGCTTCACTTTATTGTTATATTTTACCTTCCTACCGTTTACGAAACCAAAGGAGATTTCTTTGGCTCTGTCTGGGTTAGGGAGTGGCGAAGCATAGGAAGGGGGGAGGATATGTCCGAGGGCGGCACATGGAAAGGACGGCACATAGAAATGATGCCACATGGAAAGGACGGCACATGGAAATGATGGGACATGGAAAGGACGGCACATGGAAATGATGCCATATGGAAATGATGGCACATGGAAAGGACGGCGCATGGAAATGATGCCACATGGAAATGATGGGACATGGAAAGGACGGCACATGGAAATGATGCCATATGGAAATGATGGCACATGGAAAGGACGGCACATGGAAATGATGGCACATGGTAAGCGCGGCACGTGGGAATGATGGCACATGTAAAGCGCGGCACATGGAAATGGTGGCACATAGAAAGGACAGCACATGGAAATTATGGGTCATGGAAAAGGTGGCATACGGAAATGACGGTTCATGGCAAGAGCGGCACATAGAACCGGCTCATAACTCTTGACATTTTGGCGCCAATAGTGACCAAAATCCTAAGGCGATTTATCCCACCTTCGCTACCATAAAGCTTTATTTTAGGTTTAAGTACATTAGGATAAAACAAACTAGCTGTAAAGTATTTTGTCTGTAAAAAGTATTTGAAAGGCCCAAATTCTGAGGTTCCGGGTTCGATCGCCGGTCGGGTCAATATGGGAACCGAACTTTTCTATGTCTGGGGTCTGGGTGTTGAGGTCCCATCGTTGTTTTCGATTTCTGTCACACAAGTGCTTTAGCTACTAACCACAGAATCAGATCAATGTAAGTGATGTTATCCAATATGTATTTATTTAGCATTTACAATTTGCTCCTCAGGTTAAGCCACGTTTCGGGGTCTGTGAAAGTGGATGGGGTGACGGCGGAGGAGGCTGGTCTCCGCCAGTGGCGCAGCCGGCTGTGCGCATTGCCTCAGCGGCCGGCTTTGTTCGCGGCGACACTGCGGGAGAATTTGGACCCTGAGGAGCAGTACAGCGACGCGCAGATATACCAGGCGCTGGATCAGGTTAAAATATATCCTACTACTATTATAAAGGCGAAAGTTTGTAAGTATGGATGTATGGATGTTTGTTACTGTTTCACGCAAAAACTACAGAACGGATTTGGATACAATTTGGTAGGAAGACAGATGACATACTAGATTAACATATAGGATACTTTTTATCCCGAAATAACGCGGGCGAAGTCGCGGGCAACAGCTAGTATATATATATTATATTATAGATATACATAGATATACTAGCGGTCCCGGCGAACTTCGTTTCGCCTTAGAGGATTTTCCCGCTTTTCTGTTGCAATTTTTCCTGAATTTTCTTTGCTATAAACCTCACGGAGCCCGAGACCTTTCCAACGTATGCAAAACCGTACGTTCTGGAGTTATAGCGTCAGGAAGGAAAACCCGACTTATTTTTATATAGTAGATATTGCACATCAAGATTGACCTCATCCCACCTGATGTTAAGTGGTAATGAGGTCCTAGCTTAAGGGCGACAAGTACAGCACAATAAAGCTGTTACTGGACTTGTGGCCCTCGACTCTTGCCACTAATGTAGCATCTTCAATCGAGATTTGAATTGAATTAAATTAAAACGTTTCGCCGGCAGGTGGAGTTGAGTTCAATGGTATCATCGTTCCCTGCCGGTCTGAGCACCAAGATGGGTGACGGTGGTGGGAACCTGTCTTCAGGGCAGAGGCAGCTGGTCTGCTTGGCTAGAGCCGCCCTGGCTGGGTGTACCGTCCTGGTGCTGGACGAGGCAACTGCCAACGTGGATACTGAGTAAGTTTTTAGAATAGAATAGAATAGAAAACATCTTTACTCATGTAAGCTTCACAAAAGCACTTATAAATCGTCAGCACAAATTAAGTATCCTACCGCCGTGTTCGGAATGTTGATCATGTCGAGAAGAACCGGCGAGAACACTCGACACTTACTCTTTTCAATGTAACAATGTTTCCTTAAACTAGGTACTTAAATAAAGTATACAAAGCTAGATTTCAAAGAATTAAATTATTCTAGACCCATACATTTTTGTCATTTAAATAATCATCAATTTTGTAGTAGCCCTTTTTTATTAAACTATTTTTAACATGAGACTTAAATCTATTTATAGGCAACTTGTTAAATATTTTAACGCTTAAACCCACAAAAGAATTTCTTATCTTATGTAGTCTTAGATATGGAACAACAAGCTTGTGTTTATTTCTAGTTTTAAAGTTGTGGCAGTCAGTTTTTTTTAAAAGTAGAGTTAGATTTTTGCCAACGGGGGGTTTTAGTGGGTAGTTCTGCCCTTTTTAGGGCAGGGAGTCCCACACACGCCGTCATCTCTCGGTTGACGGTATGGTGCGTCAATTCATTTCCCCCGTCACAAAAAAAGGGTTAGAGCCTGTATAAGCCAGTGTGCCGACCTACGACATTACCTACAAGTCGACACAAATACAGCGTCAGCAGAATTGGCGTAGTAAACAACGCTCCATACGTAATGCACGATTAGACGATCAACACATCGATCCTACATCGCGATGTCAGAGTTATCGTCGCCACTAACTATATATACAACAAACCAAGATTGGTAGTTGGCATGCGAGTAATTCGACGTATTGCGCATGCTAGGTCTTGTAGGCTACCATTTATTGCGAAAAAAAAACCCTGCAGTCCACGCGAACAAAGTCGCGGGCACAGCTAGTACATAATAAGTTAATAACCACTCGTGTTCCCCAGGACGGACAAGCACATCCAGGTGACGATACGCAGCAAGTTCGCCCAGTCCACAGTGCTCACCATCGCGCACAGGCTGAACACAGTCATGGACTACGACAGGGTCATCGTCATGGACAAGTGAGTTATTTAAGTCTTGATAATATATATATATTTTTTTATATTGCACTTCAAGATTGACCTCATCACCTGATGTTAAGTGGTAATGAGGTCCTAGCTTAAGGGTGACAAGTACAGCATAATAAATCTGTTACTGGACGTGTCGCCCTTACCTTGAAGGCTTGACCCCTGCTACTAATGTAGCACCTCCCAGGAGCTCTGGAAACCTTACTCACGCGTAGGAACACAACAACACAGAAGTGATTGTTATTTGGCTGCGGTCTTCTGTAAGGTGGAGGTATTTCACCAGTCGGGCTGCTCCAGATCGAGCGATAAATCGCTATGCCCTACCTCTCTTAAAATTTGTAAGTTTTGTACTACTAACGCCATCTGTTGAGGCGTCCGACTATTACTCTTGACAGTTAGAAAGTAAAGGCAAAGGACGTGCGCTCATACAGCTAAGTTCAACTATAGTTCGGTTTGGTAGTCTATGGTTTTGAGCCACGAGGTCACTTAACCGAGTGTGCACCGATTCACAAATAATCCATTATGGCGGTTGATGAATAAAATGTATTAGCATCTCTTGAATATTATACGTATATAATATTTAGGAGATTATATGTAGTTCTAAACATATTCGGCAGAGTGCACTTACCGAAGGCTAAATGGTTGATACAGCAGAAAAAATTCATCGCCTACGTTAACATGCGGTTAGCTTAGTTGGAAGAGCAGCACGCGCGATACGTGAAGGTCGCGGGTTCGATTCCCGCACCGTAAAGGGAGATGAAAATGTTCTGTTTCTTTAAAATATTTAAAGTTCGCTAGTAATCGATCGAATCGATTATATATGTGTCGGAAGATGCGACACTATTGCCTTCAAGTGACCATTGTGTAAAACGTGACGTCAGCGCCACCTACAGGGCGTTGACGCAGTCTACGGCGAGCAGAGCATCGCTCACTTTGGTTACGTTCGCTGAACAGTGAACACGTCGTCAGAAACTGTCGCGGACTTTTGTACACCTTTTTGGAAATAAAAATAGAGGGTGATGGTTTCCGCGGTAGACACACACCCAGAGAATATAGAAAATATAGTTTTCCATATCGATCCAATCGAGAACCGAACCGAGGACCTCAAAGATAGCGTGACTCCATAGCGGCTACGGAGGTCGTCTAATTTTATTTACTAGCGTTTACTGTGACTTATCTTGCGTTATTTCGAAATAATAATAATGTTATGTTAAATATTCAGGCCTAGCATGCGCCGCGCGAGTAAATTTTATCACGCTCTTAAGAAATGTTGAATTCAATGTGTCAACTGCTGATTGGCTGAAAATACGACGGTCTACTGTCACCCAATCAAATAAATAAATAAATAAATGCGCCAGACAATCACACCAATCACCTGGTCTCAAACTAAGGTTTTCCCTTGTACTATGAGCACCAGACGACGGATACTAACTGGGGGCGTCATCCCAGTACACCCAGACCCAAGTCAATTTAGAAAAGTTCGTTTTCCAAATTGACCCGACCGGGAATCGAACCCGGGACCTTTCGCGCTTTGGTCGCCTACCTTAGCCACTGCGCCACCGAGGTCGTCATCGTCACTCAACCGTCCGTCACCGTCAATCAAAGGTATAGAAACTTTTGTCGTCTCATGCAAGAACTGCTAGTAAGTCACCTCTCTTCCCACCAAATTCCACCCAAATCCGTAAATGTTTTTTATAGAATATTTGTTAATATTTTGTATATGTTATGTACAGAGGTCGCGTGGTCGAGTCCGGTCACCCATTCGAGTTGTTGACTCAAGCTGCCACCGACGCACCGCCCAGGAGGACACTACTCTCTAAGAGCCAGGTATGACATACCGCATCTTTGGTAGAACAAGGGCGTAGTCATAGTAGAAAGATAAAAGTAGGTAAACTAGCGCCATCTAGCGCCCCGACCGAACGATAACTGCCTATACCCCTAGGGCTGTCAGTGAAAACTTTCGACACCTATTGTTATGTTTATTTCCCCGTATGGTATGCAAAGCACCAGGGATCTTCAAGAAGGTTGTAAAAAAGTTTTTACAGGGGTCGGCAATGCGCGCGTTTTGCCCCTGGTGTTACAAGCGTCCATAGGCTACGGTAACTGTATAGTAGGTAGCATACCTATGCCAACGATTTGATTGCCAACATCACGATATGAGAAAAAACAAAGTGTCTTTACATATTTTTTTGTAAATAGACCAGGGGCTGACTACAATTTTTATTTAACATTGTCATGATGTCAGTTTGGTGACTTAAAAAAAATGTACAGCCGTGTTACCAAGAGCTAGCACGTTCAACACATTGACAAATGGCGCTTGTGTAGTGTCTGTGAATATGCGCGCCACGTGACATTACACTGTCAGGTTCAGTTAATAAGTTGCTGAGGCAGACTGAGGTACACAAAAACTCATTTTTATTCTAAGAACAAGTATGATTTGCATGTTTTGTCATATTGGAATATTAATAAACAACATATAAAACCACTGAATGATATTGCATATACATATCTTTCTATGACAGCAAGTTCTGTGAAGTCGGAGAGGGTATTTTCAGCAATGGGGAACATCCTTTATGATCGGAGAAGTCCGCTGCAGTCTGACGCTGATGTTATGCTTTTTAAATCAAAACTTTAAAATCAACGAATAGTTTATATTTTTTTTATCACAGTAGCACGTGTTAAGACTTCATGCATGTATTTTACGTTTTTCTATTGAATAAATATTAAAATTACAATTTTGTCACTTTTTGTAATGTTTTATAATATTATGGTAAATTTATGATTTAGAAGATAATTTAAAAAAAGAACAAAATTATGCACAATCTCCACCGGCTATCAATCGGTTATGTTAAATTCACCGGTGATTTTCTCCGGTGCCATAATTTCGCTCTGTTGCAAAGCCCTACGCCCGACTGAGGTGTTAATTGCCGTAAAATCAAAATTAATGAAAAAAAAACTGAAAATTCTGAATTCTTATAAACTTTAAGACTTTCGCGTTCCATTTTAAACATTTAAAATAATTTAACGTGACAAAACGCGACACCATTTTTATTTAGTAGTTAATACGATCTACTTACTGCCCGACGTTTCGGTTAGGTTGCACCAACCGTGCTCACGATCTCGTGATAATAAAAAGGGTGTCGCGTTTTGACCCGTTAAATTATTTTAAATTCTTAATTCTTGTAAAGCTAAATAATAATTGTTATTGTCTAAAATATGAAAATGTTAGTGATCAACGTCATTCCGTTACTTCATACATGCAGCTAGTAATCTCGTTCACAAACTAGGCAATATTGCTTCCAGTCCTGAGATAAAACCGTTCTGATATTTGAGTAGACGCCCAGATCGCTCAGTGTCAGTAATTTACTGCAATAATCACAAACAAACAAAAGACAACATCACATACAAAGATTGGACAACGTCAAATATAAATATTGGACAACGTCATACAAACATTGGACAGCATGACATAGAATCATTTGACAGCATCACATACAAACATTGGACAACATGACACACAAACATTGGATAACATCACATAAAAACATTGGACAACATCACATAAAAACATTGGACAACATCACATACATCTCTGATTCTTTAGTAAGTGGATGAAGCCCTTATGCCACAGAAATAAGTAACAACGACGGTACAACAACACCCAGACCAATAGAGAAAATTTTATTAATAATTCTGACCCGACCGGGAACCGAATTCGGAGATGGCGCGACGTCAAAGTCTAACCTCGCCTCTCGGCTATGGTGCTCGTCAAACATGTCCTTGATTAAGTTTTAAAAAGTATATTAATTAATTTTTCAGGCTCCCCTAGCCATCCCTGAAAACTTCGCATCAGACCAGAAGCAGGAGACCTATGAGACGGTTGTGCTTTCAAAGGAACGAGTTAGGACTTATTCTAACAGGTAACTTATATATATATATTGCACTTTAAACCTCATCCCATCTGATGTTAAGTTATAATGAGGTCCCAGCTTAAGGGCGACAAGTACAGTATAATAAATCTGTTACTGGACTTGTCGTCCTTACCTTGAAGGCTTGACCCCTGCTACTAATGTAGCACCCCCCAGGAGCTCTGTAAACCTTACTCACACGCAGGAACACAACAACACAGAAGTGATTGTTATTTGGCTGCGGTCTTCTGTAAGGTGGAGGTGTTTCACCAGTCGGGCTGCTCCAGTTCGAGCGATAAATCGCTATGCCCTACCTCTCTTAGGTAATCATGTACTTACCTAAGCGAATGTAGCTCTCCAAAGAATTTTTGAAATCTATTTTTGGAAAATAATATTTAAGACAGTATAGCTAGTAGTCTTATGACTATTACCTATCAAGAGCTTCTGGGGTGGGGGGTATTAGTAGCAGGGGTCAAGCCTTCAAGGTAAAGGCGACAAGTCCAGTAACAGCTTTATTACGCTGTACTTGTCACCCTTAAGCTAAGACCTCATTACCACTTAACGTCAGGTGGGATGAGGTCAATCTTGGAGTCCAATATAAAAAAACATATGCTATATTTATTGCGTGACCACGCGTACAAGCTGGCACAGCTAGTTATATATAATTGTAACTGTTCTGTCTGTCTGTAAAGGTCTGAGGTGACTGACCAGGAGTCGACGGGTATCTTCAAGGCGTTGGTTGAACAAACTGGACGAGACACAGCCGCCATGCTGTACAAAATGGCTGAAGAGGTACGAAACTAACTATATAGTTAAAACTATACTATACTATAGAGTTTAGTAAAAACTAAAGCGGTCTTTCTCAAAAAGGGGCGATAACCCTCCCCCCCCCCCTCGTGGGTACCGGCGACCTAGGGGGGCGATAAGGGGCCCAAAACTTCCATACGACCTCCGTAGCCAAGAGGCGAGTGGGCCGGAATTTGGCGTCTCGCCATCTCTGAGTTCCGGGGTTCGATCCCCGGTCAGCTCAATGTAGGTAACGAACTTTTCTGTATTGTCTCGTGTTTGGGTGTTGTGGTATTGTCGTTGTTTCTGATTGCTGTCACACACTTGTGTTAGCTAATTACTGCAGTATGAAAGCAATTAGTGGGATGTTGTTTAATATTTTTGTCAAAAAACATGGGTACGTTACAAATACAAATACAAATTACTAAATACAAGTTGATAGGGTAGACATAGTAAGGAGCTCTAAGATGCGCCTTAGACGGCATACGAAATTATTCAATGTCCCATTACAATTAAATTAAGGATAAAGGCATAATAATAATTAATAATAAAGACAAAAATTAAATACATTGTAAGTTAGTAAATCAATTAATTAGTCAAATCAAAAGTAGATATGTCAGAATAAATCAAATATACATTACAATTTACATTCAAATTAATTATCAACAAAATATTCATTTCAATTATAGTAACATTTACCCAGTAAGTAATTTTGATAAAGTAATTTTAAATTTTTTGTATCAAATGTATTTTTGATTCACAGTTCCAAGTAAAATATAAACTAATAATTATCCCCCGTCATGACGTACATAGGTGGCTGTGTATAAAAAAGGCCTATAGTGTCATATTATGGTCTAATCTAATTTAAACCTTATGTGACTGGGATAAGTATGAAAATAAATAATTTATGACGCGCGATACGTGAAGGTCGTGGGTTCGATTCACGCATCGCAAGAAGCGATTAAAATTTTTTGTATCTTTAAAATAAATAAAAAATATTAATGTTGTTGTTTTTTTTTGTTGCAGAGCTACTTAAAAATGAAGGCAAAGAAAAACGTTTAAAGTTTTATTCGGTTTAAACTCCGACATTCCGTCACATTTATTTTTTCTAGAAACAGTATTATACATTTTTTAACTTTTAGTACAAACATTTCTAAAGAAGGACCTGATAAAAAATACCACATCGGTTATTAGTTCGTTAAATAGTTATTAATAAAAATATCAGACACGCACCTTTTCATTTTCTAAATTAACAAAAAAATACTTAAATAAAAAGATGTCAAGTTTCGAGCTGGGGGCTCGTTACGTCAAAAGTAGACGACCACCCACTGATGAAGTCACACGACAATTCAATGTATCTCCGTTTTTTTGATGTGACAACGTCTGATAACTCGATTCTACGGTGCATGCACGAAAAAGATGTCAATTTTTTGGTTTGGTGGATAATGGAAAAATACGTGTACCATATTTTTGGATAATCAAACAGACGGTCTATAACCAAATTATAGTTCGTTGCCTTTTTGTTACAAATGCACATTGTATTATATGTAACACTTGTATATCTTCCCTCACCAATGTAATGTATTTGTAACATTACAAATAGGGCACAGTATTGCTCGCATTAACTATTGTTATGCTCGAATATGTAACATTACAATTGGCTACTTGATAGTTTTCGAAAGAGTGTCGTATAATGTGCGCCCGTTCATTTTATATCCTAAGCAATTCGAATTATCTGGAAAAAATGTAAATTACCAGAGAAAAGTAAGATTGTGTAACACATTTAAAAAACGTGCGAAAACGCCAAGTCACGTCACTGTTGAAATTGTGACATCAGCGTTCTAATACATCAAACCGGAACGACTTTTCTTTTAAATCTATCGAATTTTAAATAAATGGTAAATGTTTAAATAAATCCTTGATTGATACGGTTAGCTACACAATAATTCAATTTAATCGGTGAAATATTCATCGTTTTGCCGCATTAAAATAAATAAATTTCGTCGACAGCTGTCATTTCCAAATTGCAATGGTGGTTTCCGTTTCGGTTCTTTTGTTTCACGGATAAAAAAAGTAAATTTTATTTTGCAAAAATAAAATAATAACTATGCTTTTGATTAAAAAATAAAAATGCATAATTATTACTTTACTAATAAGCTAGCATATCCAACCCTTTTCATATGTTATTGTTAACACTGTCAAGTAGCCAATTTGCGCTTTGTTATACCCCCTTACTAATGTAATGCTTGGTTCGCCAACGTTACATATAGGCCAATTCTTCCTATTACATTAGGACCTATATTAGTTAATATGTATGACATAGTCATATAAACATATACACTGCATGTACTTATATTATTTACATATAATGTAAAAATGTGACACTGTACTTATGATAATCAGGTCTAGCATACGCAATATGTCAAATTTATCGCATGAGACGACAAAAGTTTCGATACTGTTGATTGGCTAATAGCACACCGCACTCGTATTTTCAGCCAATCAGCAGCTGACGCACTGACTTCAATCGATTTTGACGTTTATTAAGAGCGCGATAAAATTTAGTCGCGTCGCGTATGCTAGGCCTGCAAGACTTGATACTTTATCCCTACTTAGAAAGTTTTCAGGAATATATTAACTTCACATAAACAAAATACTGCACTTAAAATCCTTATTGCAAGAAGTTTAACAAGTATTGCAAAAAGGCCTAAGGTGTGTTACTATAGCCTAATCTAATTTAAACCTTATGTGACTGAGATATGTATGGCAATAAATAACGTTTGACGAAATGTCACATTCACGGCCAAGAGGCCTAGCATGCACCGCACGAGTACATTTTATCGCACTCTTAAGAAATATGAAAATCAATGCGTCAACTGCTGATTGGCTGAAATTACGCGTACGGGGTACTATCACACAATCAATGGTATATAAACTTTTGTCGTCTCATGTGAGAAATTTGACGTATTGCGCATGATAGGCCAGAAACCTTGCAGGTTGAATTCTTTCAACCTTGCAGGCCTAATACTGTCTGAAGCCTTGTTTTGGTGATATTTTTAGGTCTCAACTATGCATCTACAATATCTTTGAAAGGCTCGATTTAACATTTTTAAAGATTTGGGTATAGCCGACATTTTGAAAGAAAAAATTAACAAAATGGCGGTAAGTTGGCTCAGGCTCCACCATTTGATAACCGGTTGAAAAAAAAAATTTAGTATAATTATAAATGACTAGCGGTCCCGGCGAACTTCGTTTCGCCTTGGGAGAATTTTTCCGCTTTCGCTTTTCTGTTGAAATTTTTAAAATTTTACCAAGGATCCCTAATTTTGTAGCCTATGTCAAATTGGAAGAATGTAGCATTCTATTGGTGAAAGAATTTTTTAAATCGGCCTAGTACTTTTTGAGCCTATTCATTACAAACATACAAAAATAGGTACAAATCTTTCCTCTTTATAATATTAGTATAGATACATGCTTATTATTATGTATTTATCTATATGTATGTCTGTATGTGTGTATGTCGCTTTTTCGCGCACAAAATACTGAACGAATTTGTATGGAATTCGGTAGAAAGGAAGATGGCTTACTATTTTAACGTCTAGGATACTTCTTATCCCAAAATAAAGGAAATATCACCAGAACCTCATGTTTGTTTGTGTGAAGTTAATGAAACCTTTTTAAAATATTGTATTTAAGGCTGAATAACGTCAATTCCTTTGCTGGTACGAAGGATATTAAATATAACGGTGCTTATGTCAATTGTGTGATCAATTTCTATGGCGCTATTATCATAGTTTACATTTTTAATACAGTTGTGATGTTAGAAATAAACTAGTGAAACGTGTCATCATTGAAGTATTGTTCTTTATAAAGGAACTGTGATGAGAAATATGGATGAATAATATTTTGTCCATTTAACTTATTGATCGTAAAATACATGGATTTTTTTTAATCTATATATGCAAGTATAAATGAAAGCTTATTATATCTACTATATAAAAATAAGTTTAGTTTTCCTTCCGGACGCTATAACTCCGGAACGCACGAACCGATTTCCACGGTTTTGCATTCGTTGTAAAGGTCTCGGGCTCCGTGAGGTTTATAGCAAAGAAAATTCAGGAAAAAAATCAACAGAAAAGCTGGAAAATCCTCTAAGGCGAAACGAAGTTCGCCGGGACCGCTAGCATCCTTATAATAGTTCATTAATAAAACCCACTATTTTATATTTCACAAATTAGGTACTTTTATTACGTAAACAATAGGTTTTTCTTTCTTTAATTATAATCTATCAAAACAATAATATGACAGACTTCTCATTGAAATATCAACTTAAAAAACCTACAAAACTTTTGATCATTATGTATTTTATGTTAAGTTAAATGGCCAATATATTTTTCATGAAAAATTCTCATCGGGCGCCTAGCCTGTTTACTAAACGCCGGTATTTAATTTTACGTCTGAAGGTCGACTAACTAAGATTGTGTGTATCATATAACGATAGCTATATCGTATAGTTGTTTTAGTTCACGAATTTGAATTGCGAAAGGGCTTATGAGCCATTGACCCTCAATTGTATTAATATAAACTGTGCTAATTGACATTTATGTGCAATTAAAAGATACTTATGAATAGAACTGTGTAATTCGAAAATTGTTTGATGTAGATATGTGTTAGGAAGTGTTTTTGTTAACGGTGCAGCTGAGCAAAGGATTTTTAGGTGTCGAATGATAATGTACGTTATGTTTTTTGCACTAAGATTGATAATTGCAATTTTATATAATTCTTGAAAATTAACACTCTAGACTAGTTAATCTTAAATATTTTGGACAATTTTTTTTTCTCTTCTTGTGGGATTCAAACCCACGACCTTCACGTATCACTGAGCTGAGCTTCTTCCAACTGAGCTAACCGCAAGTTATCGTAGGCGGTAAATTTTTGTGTTTTAATAACCTCTTACCATCCGATAAGTGCCCTCTGCCGAATATGTTTAGAACTAAATACTGGTCGGGAAATGAAAAATTTCGGTTTCTTTATAATATGTTAACTTATGCTTAAAGCCGAGTCTACATCGAACAGAAGTTGGTAATTGAGTTGTCAACACGTGTGGGTGACAATTTTTACCAGTGCAAACGCGCCTTTCATTAAACACTTCTTAATTTAGAATACTTAGAACATGGTGCTTTGTAGTTGCATAGTACTTAAAACAACGTGTTACTTAATTAGGCTTTTTTTTATATTGCACTTCAAGATTGACCTGATGTTAAGTGGTAATGAGGTCCAAGCTTAAGGGCGACAGGTACAGCGTAATAAAGCTGTTACTGGACTTGACGCCCTTACCTTGAAGGCTTGACCCCTGCTACTAATGTAGCACCACCCCAAGAGGAAACCTTACTCACACGCAGGAACACAACAACACATAAGTGATTGTTATTTGGCTGCGGTCTTCTGTAAGGTGGAGGTATTTCACCAGCCGGGCTGCTCCAGTTCGAGCGATAAATCGCTATGCCCTACCTCTCTTATATTGATAACATTTGAAGAATGTTTTAATTGATAGACTACTGTAGTAGCATTAATGTGTGTATCTTACTACAATGGTGTATTGCATAAACTTGAATATCTTCAGAATTCGGGAGATTAAAGTGTACCTACCTAGTTACGGGAAACGGGACAAGGTGTGAAATTTCTGGGACATTGCTGGGTTTCCCTCTGTTATTTCAAAAAATTGTAAAATAATTTAATAATTTCGCGGAATATCGAAGTGTAGTTACTGAAAACGGGACAAGGCGCACAATTACCGGGATATTCCCGGATTTCCCGGCCATCCGGCAACCCATCCATCGTATGATTCCTATCAATTGGCTTCTTGACACATTTCATATTTTATTGTTAACACTGTCAAGTAGCCAATGAGCGTTTTCGCGTTCGAAAAATCCAACAGATGGCGATACGTAGGCGTGAGGTCCAACTGTTGATTGATTGGTGATTTAAATGTCATGGTCACATGTCTGTCAATGTCATGTAAACCCTGACCAATCACAAAACATTAGGACCTCACGCCTACGTATCGCCATCTTGTGGATTTTTCGAATGCGAAAACCCTCATTGTAAAAGAATTTAAGAAGGTCACCTTTCATTTAACATCGAAACTTATGCCTGGTTCCAATATTATACGATTCGTAACGTGTCAAAAATGACTACCCGTTTTTCTACGAATCGTTAATTCAAATTTCAAATGTATTTTCCATATCAGCTGTCATCAGTCGACTGTCTGTCATTGATACTTACGCCTCCTATAATAGGCTACTTGACAGTTTTTGAAAAAGTATTGTAAAATGTGCGCCCGTTCATTTTATATGCCAAGCAATTCGATTTATCTGGAAATAATCTAAATACCCAGAGAAAAATAAGATTTTGTGTAACACATTTAAAATGCGCGCGAAAACGCCAAGTCACGTCACTGTTGCAATTATGACGTCAACGTCCTAGACAACGAACCGATACGCATAGGAACGACTTAATTAAGATAAACGGAAAATGTTTCAATAAATTCTTTATACGATTAGAGACACAATAATTCAATTTAATCGGTAAAATAATCATTGTTTCGCCACATTAAAATAAATAATTTTCACCGACAGCTATCATTTCCGAATTGCAATGGTGGTTTCCGTTTCGGTTCTTTTGTTCCACAAATAAAAAAACTAAAATTTATTTTGCAAAAATAAAATACTAACTATGCTTTTAATTAAAAAGTAAAAATGTAAAATGATTACTTAACTAATAAGCTAACATATTGTTACGAGCTTCGGGTTCGTGACAATAAAAACAGCCGATAAAAATTACCAAAAGTCACACTTTAATTGAACGCCACTAATTACAACCTTAAAACGCACTAATTAAAACAACAATCGCTCCCAAGTCGCACTTCAAAATCGCTTTCGAAGTAATCACTTGTATCGCTAATTCAATACTGTCCCGGTCGCGGTGAATCCCGGCCTTTTATATTGCCGCGGCCGTTCCCGAACCTTCCAACGCAGAAACATCCGGAACATTCGCGCGCAGTGCGGCCTTGAACGGCCGTACGCTCTCAAGGTCATTGTTCTAGTAAATTCTGGCGTACGCGTCTCGACTCTCTGTAGTCCCGCCTTTCCACACTAGATGGCGCTGGTTACATCGATCGTGGCGCGTAACACTGCCCCCTCCTAAGACATGCTCGTCCCGAGCATTATCGGCTCCATAATAACGCGCCAATCTCTCCGCATGAACAATCTTAGGAGTGCCTCTTGCACCTTTCTGTTTCCGGTAGGTTACGTCATTGCCCCCAGTCCCAATCTGGTATGGTCCCTACCATCTAGACTGAAGCTCAGGAGATCTCCCTCTGCTGTGGACTGGATTGCGCAACCTCATCTGTGGACCCTCGTCGAACACTCTACTGTTCACTTTGCGGTCACCAAGGGGTTTCATTTTTCCCGACATTTTCTGGCCCGATTGTCTGACGTGCTCACAAATGTCATTTATTTTGTACCGCCAGTTATTCGCATAATCGATTATACTGCCTGGAGCATCAGGTGGTATTCTGATGATCAGGTCTGCAGGTAGCCGTAGTTCTCTTTCTGCAGTTCGCTTAGGGCAACTGGATCGAAGGTGGCCCTTTTCCCCACAGCCGTAGCATCTAGGGCGGTATCCTTTATTGCAGTGCCGAACTGTAGCCGCTACAACCTCCCTGACGCGATGGGATCGATGATCCTGTCGCGCAGCTTCCACTTCCAGGGCATGGGCCAAGGCATCCTTTAGCGTCTCGTGGTGCCCGAGCCTCACAGCAGCCCTAACTTCAATATCGCGGATGCCGTCGATGAACGCCTGCACCAGGTTCCCATCAATAAGCGCTGGTACGGACTGGTAAGCTTTACGCACCAGCTTCTCCACTTCAAGGGCCCACTGCTGCAGGTTTTCGCTACTGCGTTGCACGCGGTCCCTGAGCTGTGCGCGAAACACGTGTTCCAGGTGAGCGTCGCCATATCGAGCCTCCAGTGCCTCAAGGAGCTGCTCGTAAGTCACTTCCTTACCGAGAGCTTCCAAAACTGATAAAGCCTGGTCACGAAGGCCTAGGGTGAGGGCAGTCATGGCCTGATTTTTATTCCAGCCATTCGCTTTCATGACTGCCTCAAACTGGATTTTGTAGGCCGACCAGGAAGAAGTTCCGTCAAACGGTGGCACTTTGAATCCACGTAGCGAAGGTGTTGTAGCTACGGGAACTGCGATTGCTTCTCCAAATTTAAGGCAATCCAGCTTTTTCTTTACGTCCTCTACCACGTCGTCAACCCGATTCTTCACTTGGTCGATCCTGATTTCAGCTTCCGACAGGCGGTTGTCGTGTTGAGCAACCTTGTCCTTCACCTCCTTCATATCTTTCCCGAAAGAGGCATGAAGGTCCTTCAAAAGAAGCATCTGCTCTTCCTGGCGGCGAGCCTGTTCCTCCTTGTCCCGCTGCCTCTGGTCTTCCAACCGACGAGCCTGTTCCTCCTGGCGGCGAGCCTGTTCCTCCTTGTACCGCTGAAGCTGTTCTTCCAATCGACGAGCCTGTTCCTCCTGGCGGCGAGCCTGTTCCTCCTTGTCCCGCTTAAGCTGTTCTTCCAACCGACGAGCCTGTTCCTCCTGTCGGCGAGACTGCTCCTGCAGCATCATCATCAGAGCAGCAAGGTCTGGTGCTGCCGATGCTGCTGGTGTTGCTGTGGACGGGCCGGCCTCCGTGGTTAATAACTGGCTCTCCGATTCCTGCGGCAAAGCTCCACCAAAACGTCTCTGGTCCGTCTCTTGTTGGCGTTGACTCCGGGTACGGATACCCTCCGTGTCGTCCTTAGGTAAAATCGGCATAATTTAAATCCCACTTCTGACACCAATTGTTACGAGCTTCGGGTTCGTGACAATAAAAACAGCCGATAAAAATTACCAAAAGTCACACTTTAATTGAACGCCACTAATTACAACCTTAAAACGCACTAATTAAAACAACAATCGCTCCCAAGTCGCACTTCAAAATCGCTTTCGATGTAATCACTTGTATCGCTAATTCAATACTGTCCCGGTCGCGGTGAATCCCGGCCTTTTATATTGCCGCGGCCGTTCCCGAACCTTCCAACGCAGAAACATCCGGAACATTCGCGCGCAGTGCGGCCTTGAACGGCCGTACGCTCTCAAGGTCATTGTTCTAGTAAATTCTGGCGTACGCGTCTCGACTCTCTGTAGTCCCGCCTTTCCACACTAGATGGCGCTGGTTACATCGATCGTGGCGCGTAACAATATCTAACACTTTTCATATTTTATTTTTAACACTGTCAAGTAGCCAATTGATAACAATCCGTAACTAGACCTTATCGTTTTTCAAATATTGGACGCAATAAATTTTTAGTAGTAAAACTACTAAAATCTAATTCTGTTAAAGATTATAAAGATGAGTTTTAATTTATTTCGGTTTACCTTATATTTTTGCGATCCTGTAAAACGTTAATTCGTAAAATTTTTAGTTAAAACCCATTTCTGGTTATGCTTATCATGTCCCAGTGTGGACAATACCTATTTTAAACTTTAAGACATTCGCGTTCCATTTTAAACATTATAATAATTTAACGGGACAAAACGCGACAATCAAATCTTCTATAATATTAACCATTAGGGATTATGTAAAAACACACAAAAACCTTGCTTAGAGGCGCTTGCGACCAATTTGGAATCATAGGGCTTGCTCCCATTGGAGTTAGTTTTATCTCGTTTTGGTCCACTTTATACCTACTTCTTGATGAAAAATTGTGGCTAAATGTATTGTCATAAACCTTTAGTATACCTACTGTAAAAAATGACGCGGCTGTACCTACCTAACCTAGGAACAAAATGTGATAATTCGAATTTTAATACCAGTATTTTATTTTCCATAATTATTTTAAAAGTGTAGATAATTTTTATTTTTTCTTCTACAATGTTTAGTTAAGTTAACTTAATCTGAATTAAATGTCTCCTTTATACATTGACGATATTATTAACATAATATTTTAAAGAAACAGAAAAGTTTAATTAACTTGCGCGATGCTTAATAGTGGGTTTGAGATTTAAACTACAAGAGAAGATTAAATATTTCTGTTTCTTTAAATATTATCTAGATAAGTTTGAAGCTTGGATATTTTTAAATTTTGGCTTAATCCATAATCGAGCAATAGGAATATAGTTATCATCTCCAATTGAACCATCCAATATATCTTTGATTCACGGAAGAAAACCAATAAAACATTTATGTACCTACGTCATGCCTTATTAGGTGTTAAACCGAGACTGAAAAATAGCTGGCTTAAAACCAGTGCCTATTTTTTTTACAACAGCCATTTGTGAAATGTTCAGTAAAACTTAGTAATGTATGGTATGTAAACAAATCTTAACATTATGGCGCATCCACATACCCGCGCCGGTCGCCAAGCCGACGGCACGACCGGTTTTGCAAATGCCGGCGGCATGCGGCTTCGACACGTAGTAAAAAAGCCGGCGGCAAGGCAGTCTGAAAGCCGGCGGCATCTGTGGATGCACCATTAAAGATATTATCTAATGATATTGGAAACCCTACACTTCAGTAAACGCCCGAAAACTGTCCATGAGTTAGCAGCTGTTGACAGAGCGATTCAGAAAAATGTGATCAGCCATTATTGGAATGTAAACCTTAATACAACTGTTTATGATTTTATTGCGCATTCCTTTGCATCAGTTGAGAATGCAAAGGAACGTGCAATAAAATCATTGATTATATTAGAGAAATGTGATCAGTTGACAATCATGAAATAACGGCAAGCAGTTTTTTAAATTCAAATGGCAACTGTACTGTTTAAAGCAATGCTTATTTTTGTTGCTGTCGCGTGAGAATTGTTATATCACACGTTTTCCGTGCTACGTAGCTTTCCAGGGATTGCGTGGAGGCCAATGATCTAATTTAAGCTCGTTTATGGGTAAAATCAGGCTTAAAGCAAGTACATGTGGAGTCTATTGAACTCGATGTGCGTTTAAATACGGTCCCGGCGGCGACTATAAACATTTTCAGTTCAATATTAGCTTTTATTCGAACAATGAAAGGACGGAGCCGACTCCAAAGTGTGAGGTCTAAAATGCTTTTGTTTTATTTGCACTTCACTAATTTATCTAGAGTTTCCAAGATCCATAACTCTCAATGTTGTAAAGGAGAACCTATATATTGCAATTACTATTTAATTTGCATTTTGTCAATTATTATGCGTAGGTATTTGTAATGGCAGATTGTATTCGTTTAAGTAACTTATATGTGTATGCTTCTCGATTTTACAATGTTTATTTTTAATGTCTGACATTCAAAAATGCCTCGAAATGTGTATAGCTGTGTATAAAGTTGATTTTTAAAAGTACTTTTGCTGTTTTTATTTTCATATCGTGCAGTCAACAATATGAACTATTAGTCGCCAATGGGGGCTATTGCGCGTGAAAAATCCGCTAGATGTCACTACGTGTGCAAGATCCAACTGCTACACGATTGGTTATTTTTGTCATAACATTGACAGATGTGTCACCATGACATGTTCAGTCACCAATCACGAAGCAGTTGGACCTCAAGCTCATGAGACACATGACGTGCGTGACACATGTTGACGTGATCAGATATTATTGGCTCCAATATATGTATTGGCTCCAGTATATATCAAAATAAGCATTGCAAAAAGGCTTAAAGTGTTATATTATGCAATCAAACTTGAACCTTATGTACCTGAGGTAAGTATGGAAATAAATCATTTTTGACGTTATGTCACGCGCACCATGAAGTGACTGAGAGTGAAATAAGGCTTGAAGCCTTGTTTTTCCAATGCTAATTTAGAGGTCGCAACTGAGCTGTGCAACTACGAATATTTTATAGAAGCTAAACTTAGACTATATTTATTATCTTCAATTTTAACCTAATAACCGCCAACTACTTCTATAGAAGTTCAGGATTTTCGTGCCGTCAACGCCACTACTTCTATAGAAGTTCTCATTGTACCTACTTTAATTAAATACCTTTACGGTGCATTAAACATTTGTTTCTCTTGTAATTTTGTAAGATGGACAGGATTGAAGCCCATTTTTGTTATTTCGCCAGAAGAAACGGCTTTATAGTGTTTTAAAACAGATAAAAACAAAAACGCCTGAAATATTTTGATGTCCCATACGCCAACGACTTCATATCAAGTAGGCTAGTGATGTGACGCGATAGTTGCATTCATTACAATTCTACATGTTTACTTTGTTTTGTTCCATACAAATATTCATAGATTTTATGATTGACAATTAATTCCGGTCTGAAAATAACGTATTACATAATAAATATTAAAATTAATTTATTTCACGAAGATCCTTACTAATATTATAAATCGGAAAGTGAGTTTGTTTATTTGTTTCGCTTTCACGACATAACTACTGAACCGATTGCTTTTAAATTTTGCAGACGTATAGTTAGAAGTCCGGATTAAATAATAGGTTACTTTTTATCCCGAAAAAAAACTGATATTCCCGAGGGAAAACAAAAATATAGTTTGCTTGATGGATGGATTGGAGATGGCGCTGTGTGACGTTTTAATCAAGGTAAAATATTGTAAAAGAATATAAACATGTAAATTTAGAAGCTAAATGATACAATAAGGAATCCCCGAAAATGAGGAATTCCCGAGGGATGACGTACAATTTATTTTATCGTCTAAACTGATTTTTACATCTACTTAGGTATCTACTTAGGTATATAATATAGTGTACTATTCAGTTTTTGTTTAACAACTAATCGTATCCAGCGTTTTTCCGTGGAAATGAGAAGTTTTCTTATAGTTGTGCTTTATACTGCAATATAACCAAATTCCAAGCGGGCGAAGCCGCGGGCGGAAAGCTAGTTAATTTATAATTTATTTAGGATCTTCGATATTGCAACACCCATCCCTAGGCAATAACAAGATTTCAGTGCTACGAGCGCCACCAACTTCAATGCAAGTAAACCTGTGACGTCGTAAGCGTACAGGTGTCAAGGTCATTGTGTCATAGTGCCGGCCGTTACAAGCGTGCGCTCGTCTGTTTTTTCTTTCGTACAATAAACATTAAATATAATTATCGAAAATATAAAAAGTAAAATATCGAAAGGTAAACTTACACAAACTATAAAAAGTTATAAAATATACGAATAATAACTTACCATTCATTCTTTTGTCTTACTTTTCACCGTAACATACTTGTTATGATTTATTACTATAGTACAAGAGCCGTCTTTTCTTAATCAAATCGTCTAGAGAGATAGAGAGAGATTCACTCAAGGTGAAGAAAGAAAATCATAGACAACACTTCTATTTGAGATATTTAGCTTGCCACGAGCGCCAACGACTTGATATGAAGTCAACGGACTACGTTATAAAATGAATAGTGAAGTGCCTTTTATAATAAATGTGTTGCAAGATTATGCATGTATTTTTGTCTATGATAATAGATACTCGTTTTTCTTACTAAAAATGTTCATAAAATAAAACAAATTACTATTATAATGTATCAGGGTTTATTTATATTTGCAAAATTTAAAAATAAATCTTGATTTAGACATCAATTTTTTTTATCGATATGACGTTATGCCACATCCTTGCTTTCGTACTATAGATACTGTTATACATTTATACGTTGGCGTACAGCGGGCCACTACGTTAAAGATAGCTGGGCTGGGTAAAGGAAGTGCTTTGCGTTGCGACTTTAGCTTACGAAGTCCATTATGTATTGTCTGACGCATTTTTGAATGTAACACCACTGCTTTAAGATTCTGATTCGGACAGACAAATAGGCCTGGCATGCGCAATACGACAAATGCCTCGCATGAGACGACAAGAGTTTCTATACCGTTGATTGGGTGACAGTACACCGTACTCGTATTTTCAGCCAATCAGCAGTTGACACATTGATTTTGACATTTCTTATGAGCGCGATAAAATTTACTCGCGCGGCGCATGCTAGGCCTGAATGTTTCGTCTCTCTCTTTCCAATCGTGTATGTCCAGAAAGAGATGAAACATAGTTTCTGAACGTTTTGTGAATGTCCGTTTCTAAACCGTTATAAAAATATCTAATAAACATGTTTTTTATATTGTTGACTGCCGTTTGTGTTAAACAGTGATTGTATTTTGTGATATAGCGAATTAAATATTTTGTAAACTGATTAATGGGTTTTATTTTATTAAATAGCTAACCGTCCCGGCTGCGCAATTGCAATGTACATACGTATTAGTATTCGGCTTTTCCGTTTTTTAATACACAAAACTTTCTCTTGAATCAATATATCTACTTTAAAAAATCGCAACGAACTCCGTTGCATTGCTTTAAAAATCTAAGCTGGCCGTGAATAGGCAAAGGCGACTGATTTTGACGTCACGTCACGAGCGGCGAAGATGTCAATACATGGACCTAATATAGTTTATAGTAAACCGCGCCACTATGTCCGCGCCATTTATATTACCGCGTAGAGTGACTCGCGGGCAAGTACCGAGGAAGTTACTCGATTAGCGCGCGCGCGCCACCGTCGGCTTGTTAATGTAGTTCCCTGCGCCGCCGCCGCGCGGACTCTCGACTCGCGCATGCGCCGCGCTAGCTAGTCCACCTCCGGCCGTCGCGACACGCACGCGCGCTATCGCTGCCTCGTACCTCGCACACCGCGCAACTACCTAACGAACTTTGTACTGTGTATCTACATGTTTGGGAATATTAAACAAGTGCCTATCAGCCCCCTGAGTTTCCTTACAAGAAGTCCCATATCTGGAGATCCAACGTGCGTGGAAGAACCCATGCCCATATCTGACGTCCCAAAGTGGTTGTGAGAACCATATCGGGCGTCCCTCGTGGTTAAGAGTCCCATATCTGGCGTCCCAACGTGTGTGTCTGAAAAAAAAAACCCATAACTAACTTCCGAACGTGTATTTTTTGTGAGTGCCTACGTCTAACGGCCCACGTGTTTGTTAGTGCATAAATTGTTACTTTCCGGTGAATACGAGTGATAAAGTGGACAATGCCAATTACTAGAAGTAGAGCGGCAAGTCTGAATCGCAGGGATGATGCCAAACAAGAGGTATTTCCTGACCCCTCGCGACCGACATCGCCAATCGCGCCGCACGCCGAATTTTGTGGAAACGAAAATGGCGGCGGTGACGCTTTTACCTCGCGGCCATGCGCCGACGCAAACGCAACTTTTACAGAAGGTAATGTTGCTGCCATTATTGCGTCACTTCAGCGATCTCAAACAGATGCATTTCGAGAGTTGTTGGAGTCCGTGACGCAAAGGAACTCTACTCCGGTATCACTTCCGCTTGGGTACTCCACCCTTGCGCGCTGCAAAGCCACATTTTCCGGTGAACCGAACGAATCGGTTGAAGCATTTATTGACGCCGTAGAAGCATACAGCGAGTGCGCCCAAGTGACTGATTCAAATATCCTACGGGGTCTGGCATTTCTTTTTTCAAATGACGCCGCCACGTGGTGGCAAGGTATCAAACAAACCGTGAAGTCATGGCGGCAAGCAAAAGAAAACCTTATCAGCGCTTACGGCGATCGACGGCCGCCTCATAGAATTTATTTAGAAATATTTCGAAGTTCTCAAAACGATGAAAATACGGATGTGTTTGTGTCACGTGTCCGCGCCATGATGTCGAAAATCCCGAGAGGCGACATCACAGAAAAGGCCCAATTAGATATGACATACGGCCTTCTTAACATTCGGATACGCAAAAGACTTCGCAGAGAAGAATTTACCACTTTTGGTGAGCTTTTAAAGTATGCACGAAACATCGAGGACTCTTTCGGCGAGGGGGAGCGACCATCATCGAGTGAACGACGTACTCCGGTGCCTCCAAAGACGAGCGCGCCGAGTAAAACTCCGAGCCGCGCGCCCGCATCGTGGCCGGCGACACCCCCCCGCGCGCCCGCACACATAGAAGCCCGCGCGCCCGCACACTCCGAAGCCCGCGCGCCCGCACATGTCGAAACTCGCGCGCCGCCTCCGGCTCGGGCTCCGTTCACCGTGCGCGCACCGACCACTCCCGAGACCGTCGAGCTGCACCCGCCGCCGCACGCGTCGGCGCCGTCACCGAGCGCCGGGGCGAGGAAGTTCCGCCCGACCTGCTCGTACTGCAAAAGGTTTGGACACACTCGAGACCAGTGCCGTAAGTTATCGGACCGAGGTGAGCAAAATTCCTTTACTAACTTTGCGGAACGTAAAAGTCATAGTTTTTACAGTGTCGAGTCACGGTTTAGAAAAGTGCGTAAAAGTGATCAGTGTTCGTCAAATTACAATTTGAACGTTAGAGACTCTAATTTTAATAACTTGCGTAATAATTCGCCAAATTACAATTTGAAAGTAAAAGATTCTAAGTTAAATACGAAATTTCGTAAAGATTTATTTGTTACGGACCCTCTGTCCCCGGTCATTCACCCGTGTCCAAAAACGGTGACCAATGTTAACTCTTTAACCGACACGGTGTCCAATATTGTTGACCCTGTAAATGACACTCTGTCCCATGTTTTTGACCCGTCAACAGAAACGGTGACCTTTGTTAACACTTTAACTGACACGGTGTCCAATATTGTTAACCCTGTAAGTGACACTCTGTCCCATGTTTTTGACCCGTCAACAGAAACGGTGACCTTTGTTAACACTTTAACTGACACGGTGTCCAATGTTGTTAACCCTTTAACCGACACTCTGTCCAATGTTAACCCTTTGAATACAGATGTTAAAAATAATTGTTCTCGTAGAGGTGAGAATGTATCTCGTGGTGACGAACTTGCGGGTCGCTCTACAGGGCAAAATTTGCGTCCCATTTTTGAAATTCAAGTTTTAGGTTTTAATGGCACCGCGTTGATTGATACGGCCGCCAAGCATTGTATTGCAGGCCATACATTGTATGCTCTCCTTCTACGTCAAGGACATCCCCTCCATCCTTCTTCGCGCGAAGTAAAACTCGCTGACGGCGTAGTCCGATGCATGGAGGTGCTTACCACCACATTACAGGTGAAGCTAAAACATAGAGTTATCTCTATTCCATTCTTAATTTTACCTGATGCTACCAGTAACGAGACGTTGTTAGGTATTGATTTCATTACCGCCGCTCGAGTAGTAATAGACTTCCATAAACAAATATGGTTTTTCAGTGACAATAGTAGGGTAATAAACAATTTTTCTTTTGAACCTACTTCACGTGGTATAGCCTGTGCTTCTACAGAGGTCCTGAGGGAAGATAAAGGTACTTCTCTCAATCCAGCTGAGCGCCAAGCGTCGGCTGATGTCCTCACCAGGCACACCCGCGTCTTCAAGTCAGGGGGAGGTCCAACACCTTACGCAAAACGCTTTATCAAGACGGATCATCCGCCGATGGCAGTGCCCCCATATCGCCTGAATCCCTCAAAGGAAAAGTTGATGAAGGCTGAAATAGGGAAGAAATACGCAGATGCTTCACACCGCCCTAGTGAGTCATTCCAGGTAGGTGACTTAGTCCTTTTAAAATCTCATCTGCTGAGCAAAGGATCCAAAGACCTCACGGCCAAATTCTTCCCACGCCGTGATGGCCCTTACCGTATTGCAAGAAAGGTCAGTCCCACTACATACACAATCTCAAGTACCGAACAGCCGGATATTGTTTTAGGGAAATATCATTTTCAGGACCTCACCCGTTATCAAGGTTATGTTACCAACCCCCCAAATCCCGTCTTTCCCAAATGGAAGCGCGGACGTCCAGCTAATGCTGTTAATGTTAGAAAGCTAGTCCAGGAACGAGGGCGTTATCCAGGACTAGAGGGGGAGCATATAGTAAACCGCGCCACTATGTCCGCGCCATTTATATTACCGCGTAGAGTGACTCGCGGGCAAGTACCGAGGAAGTTACTCGATTAGCGCGCGCGCGCCACCGTCGGCTTGTTAATGTAGTTCCCTGCGCCGCCGCCGCGCGGACTCTCGACTCGCGCATGCGCCGCGCTAGCTAGTCCACCTCCGGCCGTCGCGACACGCACGCGCGCTATCGCTGCCTCGTACCTCGCACACCGCGCAACTACCTAACGAACTTTGTACTGTGTATCTACATGTTTGGGAATATTAAACAAGTGCCTATCAGCCCCCTGAGTTTCCTTACAAGAAGTCCCATATCTGGAGATCCAACGTGCGTGGAAGAACCCATGCCCATATCTGACGTCCCAAAGTGGTTGTGAGAACCATATCGGGCGTCCCTCGTGGTTAAGAGTCCCATAAGTTTATATATTAAGTCCATGTTAGTATATGATTAGGCCTAGCATACGCAATATGTCAAATTTATCGCATGAGACGACCGAAGTTTCGATACTCTTGATTGGCACACTGCACTCTTATTTTCAGCCAATCAGCAGCTGACGCGCTGACTTCAATCGATTTTGATGTTTGTCAAGCGGGCCTAGCATGCGGTACGCGACTAAATTTTATCGCGCTTTTAACAAACGTCAAAAAAGGTCAAATTGAAGTCAGTGCGTAAGCTGCTGATTGGCTGAAAATGCGAGTGCGGTGTGCTAAACGCCAATCAACAGTATTAAAACTTTTGTCGCGTTGCGTATGCTAGGCCTGAATGATAGTGAAATAAGCCTTAATACTCTTTATAGCCTTGTTTTGCTGGTGCCATTTTTATCGCAACTGTAGGTACAATTACAAAATCTTCGATCGAAGTTTCTGAGCCGTCATATAAAATGAAAGACCTCACAGTCAATCAATAATACCTATTATCAAGAATTTATAAGAAACTAATAATAAAAATAAATAAATATTTTATGACGACCTCCCTGAGGTCCCGGGTTCGATCCCCGGTCGGGTCAATTTGGGAAACTTAACTTTCCTTTAGGTATTGTCTCGCGTCTGGGTGTTGTAGTAACGTCGTTGTTTCTACTTTCCTAACACACGTGTTTAAGCTACTTGAGGGGTACTCTCGAAAACGAAACGAACAAACGAAAGGTTTCGTTTTTGAAGATTATTCAAAAGTTTGGGAATGAAGACGTGGTTTTTGATTTGCATACCTAAATAATATTTTGTTTTTTGAAAACGCTTAATTTGCATTCGAAGTGATTTCTTTATGGTTATGAGGATTAAAAATTGGCATCCGTTGTCGAATCCGACATATTTCACAGAATCGGAGCATTGTATTTGATGTTGTCCAGTATTTATTTATTTATTTAATAAAGACAACACTGTACATTTGTTTGCTTTACTGAACATGTATTCATTGGTGATTACTGTATGTCTTGTAAGTCGTTGTAAAATAAATACATAAAAAAAATGTAAGTGTCAATTAATATATAATAATAGTTTCTAATATTTAAAGTTCGCTAGTACGGCGTATAGTAGGGGAAAAGGGGGTAATAGGAGTCACTTAAGCAAGATATGGGATAAAACACACAATTTTTACTTTATCTTTATTTTAATTAACGTTTCAAGTATTTTAATTATTACACTTTCAATCTCAGACAGTTTCATTACCGTTCCATTTTAAACATTTAAAATAATTTAACGGGTCAAAACGCGACACCATTTTTATTTAGTAGTTAATACGAACTACTACGTGGTCACGAGCTGACTCACGGTTGGTGCAACCTAACCGAAACGTCGGGCAGTAAGTAGTTCGTATTAACTACTAAATAAAAATGGTGTCGCGTTTTGACCCGTTAAATTATTTTAAAAGTTTCATTACCTTTGGAATCATATATTAATTAATAATAAACTTTAAAAAAAAAACGTCTTTGACCACCATTGTCCATATCTGAGGGCAATCATAGTCACTATGAAGACAATGAGAGTCAGCCTACCCTAACAAATGTCACATACGTAACCTTTTGGCGAGTCCCATCCTGTGCAACTTGCGTGTGCCCATAAGCCACAAACAGCTGTTCCATAATTATTAATTCTGTACCATAATTCGTTGTTGCGACCAAACTCATCGCATACTAAACATTTATTCAAATCGTCGTCTTCATCATCGTCACATATCTGTTTGAGACTAATATCGGATTCTGAAGAACTGTTTAGATTTTGAAGTACGCACCTTTTGGCCTTATTCGCAGTGTCTTTCTTAGGTTTCTGTTTCTTGCTAGCATTCGGCATAAGGTTTTTTCCTTTTGCTGCTCTAGATGCTTTCTTATTTTCTTTTTCAACATGGCTATCTTTGACAGCTGTTGATGTCATAATTTTTGCATGTTGCTTCATCCGTCCTGTTCTTATGGGCTTTTCAGGAATCATTTTGATAGGTAATGAAAGCAGATCTAGGGCTCACGTTGCTGACGAAGTCGATGGTATTGCATCAACTGCTGTGAATGTTGTTGATGGCATATAAAGTATTTCTGCAGACAACGAGATGGTGTTAAATTTGTTGTAACCGATGATTTACACGGCATTGGATCTATTATTGCAGATGATGTAGGTGGAATTGAAGTTGTTGGAGCAGTTGTAGATAAAATGACGATTGGGGTATCTTGAACAATTACTTCAGGTTGGGTTAATAGAAGATACGTTTTTTATCCGGTCTGCAAAAGCCTTTTCTTCTTCTGCTGTGAATACAGGAAGTCGTCCAAGACGTGGTTCTGATGAATCGTCCTTCTTTAACCGCTTTTGGAGGCTTGAAAAAGATATATTCATTAGCAGCATTTCCCACACTGTACCCTTCCCTCATAAGAGCCTTAGCTTTTGATAGTGTTTCAGATGACCACTGAGCCTTATTTGTGGACCTGACACGTATTTTTGGCATTTCTGAAATAGAAATGAATGAGAATTACGTAATTATAAGTATTTTTAAATGATTGCGGGCAAATTGGAGTCGACCCTCATTGCCCGCACTGCAGTGACTCTTATTACCCGATCGTACTAAAAGTGTAAAAAAATTAAATGAAATTTTAATTTGCTATTGAAATGCCAGAAATCTTTTTTAAATCAATAATATAAGCTTAAAGACACACAATAATCTACTCTAAGTATTTAAATTGTATGTATTGATGTACTCACCACTTATTTTCTGCACACGTAAAATTACATGAAATGAGCGCGAAACTGCGAAACGGCGTTCCTGTGCAAACGATGGACGCGCACTGGACGGGCGATCGGGGGGCCGCGAGTTGTGACGTAACGAGTATTTATGGACAATATTCGTTTGTTTAGCTACTGTCGTCTAGGAACTAGAACGCTGACCACCATTGTCATCTGACTCCCATTGCCCCTTTTTCCCCTACTATAAAAATAAAAAATCGATGTAAGTGTCAGTTATCAAAATTACGAATGGACTATAGATAATAAATAATTAATTAATTTATTAAACTAAGTCCATGAAATTACGAGAATCAAATGGAGAGAGACAGAAGATAGCCGTATAAATGCATATTGAATCTCGTGAGCCATTGTTTGACGTGCGACTAATGGTGCAAACATTTGTAATGTAGTTGTACAATTTGAAGATGAAATAGGTATGGAAAAAAGTATTTATTTAATCATACATTTAATTTCGATAACTTCACACTAAATAAACTAACAAAATAAAATAATATAAGATTTGACAAGGTACCTACTCATAAATTTTTGTGGTCAAAGTTTAAATATACGGAACCAAAAATGCTGAACGGTATGTACCGTGCGGATCTCAAAAAGGATTATTTAACAAAAAAACTACCATAATGTTGCTAATTATGTTTAATGGTAGAATTTTAGACAAAACTGAATAAGGTGAAAACAGCAGTGGCAAAATCAAGCAACGCTAACCAAAGGAATCCAGCAGGCCAAGCATGCGCAATACATCAAATTTTTCGCATGAGACGACAAAAGTTTATATACCGTTGATTGGGTGATAGTATATACCGATTGGCTGAAAATACGAGTGCGGCGTGCACTCGTATTTTCAGCCAATCGGCAGTTGACACATTGATTTTATCATTTCTTAAGAACGCGATAAAATTTACTCGCGTGGCCCATGCTAGGCCTGCAAATCACCTTTAAAGACCTTGCTATGTCTAGGGGGCCGGCATTAGAGTAAGACGTGGTATAATGACCGTTTAGAGCTCTAATATTATGAAAGGACCCCGTAGGTGTACGTGGCCCTTTCTATTAATCAATCACCCGCCAACAGAGGGTCCCCCAGTAATGGCTTAGCTAGCCTATCATTTATAACTAATAAAATACATATAAAACACTGAATAAAAGTTCATTCGTTTATATTACCTTTTTGCAGCCTCGTAGTATATAAATACGTAATATAATTACATTTTTTTTTAATTACTAGACCATAATATTATTTTGTGACCTAATCTTTAATTCTGCGGATAGTAAATACAATTTAAGAATGAGTAACAAAATCTGCATTCCTCAGTTGACAAGAAATGTTTTCTATAGCTTTTGTATCGCACGTACTACTTTCCTATTTCATATCACTGTCCATAAAAAAGTTTTAAAACATCAGTTCTGGAATCGTTTGGGATTCTGTTTGCGTGCAATATTGACCAATTACCGTACATGGCGCTTACCTGTTGCACATGCCCGAAGTTTCTGAATGATTCATTGAAACGTCAGAGATCAACCAATCATTAGACAAGATGCACTTTCGATCGATAACGTATGACATACGCTTTCATTAGTTATGTAAAACTGCGTAGGTAATTCATCAAATCCCAGTATCATACTTGACGCTGTAAAAACTTAAAACAACAATAGTGTTTCAGATAAACTTTTAAAGACAGTATTTTAAATTTCCTTTCTTCGAACAGTGTTTGTTTCAAAGCATTTTAACCAACATTAGGACGCAAAATTCATTAAAATGGATAGATCGCAATACTTCAAACGTAATCGTCGATCGTCGCAAAAAACTTATTACGTGCGTGAACGGCATTGTATAAATAAAAGATGCAGCTGTAATAAAACAAGATCAAGCCTGCCAGACAATGTCAGAAAACCTCGTAAAATATTACGTTCCTTATTTTCTAAAAAGTGGTACTTTAATAGAAAGATTTGGAAATTACTAGTTTCACATAACTTAGAAGTCGTTAACAGAAACAGAAATAAAAGGTAATGCGTTTAAATTATGTCAATGTTTACTATTGCATCGCTTTTTGTGTGTATTTGTTGTGTTTGATTGCATACTGAATAAGTAGCGTCATTTATATTTTAGTAAAAGATAACAGAATTAACATGTTTTCATTAATTCTTACAATGTAATAAAAATAAAGTTTATCTAATTTGACAAATTTAATTTTATTATACATTTTTAGTAGTATTTGTTTTTTCATACTTGTAACATTGTGGTGGCATAATAGATTTGACGCTTTTGACATCTAAGTTGCTTTTTGCTTTAAAAAAAGTAAACGAAAGTGCTACGTGAGTGCAAAGCATATTTTTCGTGATTAATTAAAGTCTATAGGATATTTGTTGCAATAAACTTTACCGATTAGTGCATTGTTAATGGATTGTTGTGTTTAACACGAAAATCTCCATCTGGACAAGATGATTATTGAAAATCCAGAAGCTTTCAAAAGTTGGTTGACGTCCATATTGGAGCCACTGTGAGTAGAAGCCATATTTCGTTCCATTATTTACGACTTGCAAAAAAAAAGAATGCCATGCAACGTGGGCGATCAGATTTGCGTATAAATTATATAATATAATAACATCCGCAATGTTATTTCAATTAAATTTTAAATGTAAGGTGTCATATTTCATTACTAATTCAGCCTGTCTATTTTCTGTCAATGTCATTCACATGGCGAATATTTTCGTAAATTTTCCTTTAAAATGAAAAAAATCATACATTCTATATGTCTTTTAAGTTCTGTTAGATCTCAACTCGTGATCTGATTAAGATTTTGCAATTCGATTAGTGATTTATTACTTCATTAATATTTCGCTTGTTTTTGGAATGCGATGTTATGCTGCGAAAATGCATTTCACTTAACGTGAATGCTATTGAACACTGACTCAAGTGATCTTGAAAATCTATTATCATGTTATTAATTAGTCACATTAGTAACATGTCATTTTAGTAACTCATAACCATAATACCTCAAACTATGTAGTGCTTTGACCCCTATTGAGATTACATGATTATAATAACCTCAAAGGGTGCCCTGGTTTCAAAACAGTTTCCTTTCATCTGTTTATTGAAAGCATGCTTAACTAATGTGACTATGGGTGTGCAAGGCGTTTAGAAAATGTTTCATGAAAAATATAAGAAAGAAAGAAAGAAATATTTATTACTTGAAGACATCACAACACAGCCACATGAGTAAACATAACAATAACAATAAAGGAATTGACGCAAAAAGAATATAACAGCAAACATTAAAAGGAAAAAAAAACTCAATAAAAGGGCTCATTTTAAGCTCTTTTTATACTTATAAGTTTCTCTCTCTGACTCACGGTTTAGTCAGAAAATGCGATGAGAGTTACCACCAGACACTTAGAAAAGTATCATGGAAAAACATTAAAACTTCTCACTATTAGAATGTTAGTGTTTTGTCGTACAAAGGGGCTCATTTTAAGCTCTTTTTATACTTGCAACTGTACGGGAAAATACGATGGAATATTTAATTTATTACTTTCCAGTTAAACCATGAGTTGGAGAGATAAAGTTACAAGTATAAAAAATTTAAAATAATTTAACGGGTCAAAACACGATACCATTTTTATTTAGTAGTTAATACGAACTACTTACTGCCCGACGTTTCGGTTAGGTTGCACCAACCGTGGTCACGAGCTGACTGAGCGTTAAATTATTTTAAATGTTTAAAATGGAACGCGAAAGTCTTAAAATTTATAAGTATAAAAAAGCTTAAAATGAGCTCCTACATACGATAAAACACTAACATTCTAATTGTGAGAAGTTTTAATGTTTTTCCATGATACTTTTCTAAGTGTCTGGTGGTAACTCTCATCGCACTTTCTGACTAAACCGTGAGTCAGAGAGAGAAACTTACAAGTATAAAAAGAGCTTAAAATTAGCTCTATTATACAATAAAACACAAACATTTGACGAATACGAAGTTTTATATTTTATGTAAAAAAAATTCGTAGTCCCAAACGCTTTGCACACCCTTTGCTACACTCCAACCCTGCATCTATCTCAAGACAATAGGCCATATGTTTGTCTAACTTCTAGTGGAATAAATTTTAAGACTTTCGCGTTCCATTTTAAACATTTAAAACAATTTAACGTAAGTAGTTCGTATTACTTAACTGCTAAATAAAAATGGTGTCGCGTTTTGACCTGTTAAATTGTTTTAAATGTTTAACTTCTAGTGGATTTGTTGTGTGGTTTTTTGAAGGATCTTCTGCTTTGTCCCTTACTCTTTATCACTTTATGTAGACCTCCCTCTGAGTTAGGAACCTCACACCTTGACGAGGATGTTTGTAAATTCTTTGTACTACTTTTAAGGCCAGCCCGACTGGTGAAATACCTCCACCTTACAGAAGACTGCAGCGAAATAACAATCTCTTCTGTGTTGTTGTGTTCCTGCGTGTGAGGAAGGTTTCCAGAACTCCTGCACTTCAAGATTGACCTCATCCCACCTGATGTTAAGTGGTAATGAGGTCCTAGCTTAAGGTCGACAAGTACAGCATAATAAATCTATTACTGGACTTGTCGCCCTTACCTTGAAGGCTTGACGCCTGCTACTCATGTAGCACCCCCCAGGAGCTCTGGAAACCTTACTCACACGCAGGAACACAACAACACAAAAATAATTATTATTTGGCTGCGATCTTCTGTAAGGTGGAGGTATTTCACCAGTCGGTCAATATTAGGTTAATTTCAGTAAAACCAGTTTCCAAATCTTAATTATAGGTTTCCTATAGCTGTTAAGTCAATTTTTTATAGTTCAATGTCTCTTTTGTCTTGATTGCAATTGACAAAATATTCACTTGTTACCATGGCAACTTTTGCCTACATATCATATTATGTTAATATGTTCTTAATTAATATTTTGCACGGCCATACCTGTTTCTCAATATCTACTATTTTCTCTACCTAAAGGTTGAAGAGATAGCAATAAGACAGCTTAAACTGTATTGAGTAGTAGTAGTAACTGTAAATGTAGGTACTTGAATATATCTGTAAAACCAATTTCTGTTAATTTTTCCATGCAATAAACTGTATCAATTTATCTATCTGCCATGATTTATTTCAATAAATTTATAACAATTACCTACTATTTTGTTTGCGTTAAAAAGTATACAATATGTTATTCTAGCATCTTATATGTCCAACTACGGAAATCATCGAATTCAATTCAGTTTTGTGTGAAAGATTAACAAACATCAATAAATTCATACATCATAGTTTATGTTCATATTTGTAGGGTATCTTGTAACTTAATTAAGTCGATTAGAATCTCTCTATGGACTCCATATGGAGATAGCGGGTTTTAATTCTAAACTGTGTTGCAATAGCAATGTCGATATTTTCTACGACTCGCTCCAGCAGTTTAAATCGAAAATCCACGAGTTGATAAGGGAAGAGTAGGTTATCATAGTTTGCTGAGGTAAAATATTGTTGTTTTATATACCCCTTTATATTTATATGTATGCATTTGTAATTTAATTAGGCCATTCTCTAAAATTTTTACCTTTAATTTTATTTAGTATTTAATTAGTTTTAGTTCAAGCGTGATGTGACTGCTTTCAAAAGATTATTACATTTTGTATGTATATTGTCAAAGATAATTTTTAAATTTTTTAATGTGATTTTCTCTGGCAATCCATATAAATAAATAAACTCAATTGTACAGATAAATATTTCTCAACAACTATTTCAGTACTAAAATATCCCCCACTGCTTATCACAACAGTCTTACCAACACGGTGTTCTATAATTAGCCTCAAACACTAAGTCTTGCAGTGGAGGTTTGTATAAATAGAGTGAGTTACAAAAATAAAACTACCTGTGGGCGGATTGTTTTGGATTAAGGCCTGTGTGCTCAAAACTCAAGGAGTTTTTGGATCCGGATAGTGTACAGTCAGTACATATGCTGTTCTAGAAAGTTCTGATTCTAAATTGTAGTCTGTTTTCATACCAATTAGAAATAGCTTTAATGGGAGCGTTCAAGTGTTACGTAACGCAACTTTTGAAGACTTTTGACCCCCCCCCCCCCCCATTGTAACGTAACGTTTTTCTGTACTCCCCCTCCCCCATTCTTTAAATAAGATGATCACACTTATACAATCGAGGGATTCCAGGGAAACCAAAAGAGTTGCAAATTTGGGAGTTACATTTATTATTTTTTTATTGAAGGCATCGTAAAGTTTTACTAATCACACCCCTCCCCCGGGTGCGTTACATAATACTTGAACGCTCCCTTTGTGGCTTTTATAATGTATTCGAAAAGTGACAAGAGAATGGATAGTAATTTTTGACAGATTACGAAACGAAAAATTTGGAATTGGGCATCATCATCATCTTTTTGCGTGAAATAATAACAATCATACATCCAACGGCTAATGGCTCCAGAGCTCCTGGTGCTACATTAGTAGCAGGGGTCAAGCCTTCAAGGTAATGGCGACAAGTCCAGGAATAGTTGATGCGATAATGTGCCCTATTTGTAATGTGTCAAATACACTATTTACATTGGTGAGGGAAGATATACAAGTGTTACATATAATACAATGTGCATTTGATACAATAATATAGCGGACTATAGTTTGTTTTTTAGCCCATCTTATAGTGTTTTAGAATCGGTAGGTAGAAATTTTTTTGCTGATAGCCAATATAGGTGTAGCATAAAATATTAACTGATATTGCAGAAGCAACCCCTTGTCAGTATGTACTTTTAGATCAACAAGAAATAGCAAGGTGCCAATGCTACTTTGCTGTTAGTATTTGAGATATAGGGCATAGCTATTTATCGCTCGAACTGTAGCAGCCCGACTGGTGAAATACCTCCACCTTACAGAAGACCGCAGCCAAATAACAATCACTTCTGTGTTGTTGTGTTCCTGCGTGTGAGTAAGGTTTACAGAGCTCCTGGGGGGTGCTACGTTAGTAGCAGGGGTCAAGCCTTCAAGGTAAGGGTGACAAGTCCAGTAACAGCTTTATTATGCTGTACTTGTCGCCCTTAAGATACGACCTCATTAACACTTAACATCAGGTGGGATGAGGTCAATCTTAAATCTGACCTTGGTGGCGCAGTGGCTAAGGTAGGCGCCCGAAGCACGTAAAGTCCCGGGTTTGATTCCCGGTCGGGTCAATTTGAAGAAACGAACTTTTCTGAATTGACTTGGGTCTGGGTGTGCTGGGATGACGCCCCCAGTTAGTATCCGTCGTCTGGTACTCATAGTACAGGGAAAAACCTTAGTTTGAGACCAGGTGATTGTCTGGCAGGGGGGGTATTGCGTAATGCTTTAATGGCGAATCCCGGCCCCCCCCACCATTGCGCAGAGTAGGACCACCCCGGGAGTTTTAGTTGGTTCGAGTCCGACACACCTCCCCGTGGCAGAGAGTGACGGTGCGTGGGCATTTCTCCCGGGAATAATAAAAAAAAAGGTGATTGTCTGGCGCATTTACTTATTTTATTTTATTTTTTTATTTTAAGTGTAATATATAAAAAAAATCTTCAATAGACTCAGTTCGGAGTTCAGTATTAACTTAACGATTTCAATGTCAAATGTTAGATATCTTTAGCGTAACTGTAATCATATAATTTCGTTATCTTATTATGTCGCAGTTATTGTAGGTACTTTGATAAGTGTTATGTGGTAATCACTTGCGCAATATTGATAACGGTGTGTGGTCCGTTTGGTTAGATAACTAGATAGTTACTGGCTTATGTGAAACTAGTGAATCGCCCCGGCTTCATACGTTGTCAATGTTGATGTCGCAGTCATCTGGTTTAATCTGCTATCTAATTAAATGCATAGCGCGTTTATTAAATGACGACATTTAATTAAATGACTAAAGGACAACTCGTCAAGTTGTTTAATGTAACGTTAAACGTCATGTCGCAGTCATCTGCTTAAATCTACTATTTAATTAAATGCCCAGCGCGTTTATTAAATGACGACACTTAATTAAATGACTAAAGGCCAACTCGTCAAGTTTTTTAATGTAACTTTTAACGTCTTGACTGAACATCATGTCGCAGTCATCTGGTTCAATCTGCTATTTGATTTAAAGGATATTATTACGTAATTGCGGCGGCGGTGGCGTAATAATAGGTAAATCCATATTGTCACACTATTTTATTGCAGATAACGCACGAAAAGTAAATGAAATATTGAAATAAAAAAAGTATCAACACTATGCTATCTGGGCGAGCTGTGTGACGCCATATTTGTTATTCCAGTTTTTTCTCGCTAACTCCCGTTGCCGTGGGAATTTTACAATATCCTGTTGCAACTGAGTTTTACGTTGAGTAAGGTTTAGATTTTTCATACAAAACGATTTCCCCGCTAATTCCCGTTCTTGTGGGAATTTCGGGAATTCCTTTCTTAGTGCACCTCTACGGTACCTAAGCTACCGCCCTTCCAAATTTCAAGTGCCTACGTTTAGCTGTTTCGGCTGTGCGTTGATATGTCAGTCAGTCAGTTTCTCCTTTTATGGCTGAAAATCACAAAGGTTGCGAATTTCAAGATTGATTTTATGCCAAAAAAAATTTCAAGCTATAATGATGACTCTTAGTTTATACTGTTGCAAAATTTGTACGTTAATAAACTTTGATAGGGCAGCGCACAGAATTCTATACTTTTTTTGTAATATATATTGTTTATCAGGAGTCTTCATTACGCTGTAATTAAAAAACAACGAATTTGTCAAATAATTTAATGAAAAAATGTAAGTGAATCGTCATTGGGAACGTACCATCATGTCCGGGAACGTTTCCAAAATGACCGTTCTCGAAATGACGATGTCAAATAAGCGCGCGCTTTGATAGTTCAGCAGCCATCTTAAATGCGACCTGTCTTTGTTAATAGTATTATATTTAAGGTTACTTTGTTATTCCGGGTTGTAAAAAAGAATCACATCAATAATTAAATGTAAAAAACTGCTCTTCGAATAATGAATTGAAAGGTAAAACCACTTAGATATTAATTTATTTGCCGATAAATATAATGATAGCCGGCTTTGTTGTTGTTTGCTTCTTCACTCACGGTTGACACAGAATAGCTATGTAAAACTTTAAACTATTTTTGTTTGGTTATCGAAACGTTCACTGAAATAACTTATGCGCTATCGGACAAACTATTTTTGCATTTTATCAATTAAAAAAAATATATCTTTCAGTACCCTTTTCGAAACTAGATTTTGTATAAAAAATACGGTATACCAAGTAATGACAGAAGTTGAATTCCTTAAATTTTTCATTAATATTTTGGACTTGTTGTTAAAGATCCTGCATTAGGACGCGTTCCCGGAATGACTTTCTCTGTGTTTATATTGATTTAATTAAAAATGTACTTCTTTAATAAATTGTATTATTTGATGTTCACACAAAATAGGTTAGTTGTAATATTTTATTAATTTTTCTTTCTCAAAAAAGTCAAGATTTAAGGCATTAAATTACTAGCAAAGCCAATTCTGCACCTTGATGATTTTGAGCCTTATATATTTAGATTGCTTGTTTTTACCCTGTACGCTTCATATGTGGTATCCCACAAAAATATATTATTTTTTATTTTATTTTCAGATGCGACGCGGACCCGGCTGCTTTGGCCAAGTATGTGTACGCGTTGGTTAAGAAGGACAAACCTCTCCAGGAGCTCCGGGAAGGCATGCTGGACCAGCTCGACGTGTTCCTGCAGCATGGTGAGTCAGAACATCTTTTTGTATTGACGGAGAAAGGGAGCAAAAATTCAGCGGGGCGTTGGACTCTGGATGCGCTCGGGCCAGTAATCTTGCGCTGGCTCGAGCGCAAGTTAGGCTTTTTAAGCTTTCATCTGGTGCAGGTACTGTCCGACCATGGTTGTTTCGGCAGATATCTGCACCGGATAGGCAGAGAGGGGTCCCCGGCGTGCACAAGTTGTGCCGCGCCGGAAGATAGTGCCGCCCACACGCTGAGTGCGTGCACGGCCTGGTCGCAGCAACGTGCTGCCCTCATATCGGCGATAGGGCCGAATCTCTCGCTCCCGGGTGTGGTCGAGTCCATACTCGGGAGCAACGCCGCGTGGGGCGCGGTTGCTTCCTTTTGCGAAGAGGTAATGTCGCAGAAGGAAGCAGCCGAAAGAGAGCGGGAGGACGACCCGTCCACCCCCGCTCACCGCAGAAGACGGCGGTTACGAGCGCGGCGTCAATTTGACCGCGCCATGTCACCGCATGGAGACCGGCCGGCTGGTGGTGTGAGGGCACCCCAGTTGGCATTGCACCCACGGTCTCCAGTGCGAGGCGGGGATAGCTCAGTGGATCGGCTACCCCCGCTTACCCCCCCGAACATCCAGGGGGGAGGAGACGGGGTGGGGGTATGCTGTGGTGATAATGGTTTTACTGCTTCCCACAGCACCGCCGTTTAGGGCGATGAGGTCCACCGGGGAGTTTTAGAGTCCCACAAACGCCGCCATTCTCCCTCGGGTGGCGGTACGTCATTTCTTCCCGTGAAAAAAAAAAAGGACCTCATTACCACTTTACATCAGGTAGGATGAGGTCAATCTTGAAGTGCAATATAAAAAAAAAACGGACAACTTACGGATGAGTGCCGGACGCGTCTGCCGACATAAAATACCTGCAAATGCTCGTCTGTGGCAGCCCCGTAATCTACATGTTGGTGGATTCGTCTGCCAATGCCATCTGCAGACGAAGCTGTCTACGTAGACAAGATAGAGGAGGCATAAGGACTAATATTGCTTACCTCAATGTACAGTCGCCGTCAGATATGTCGGAGCAGACAAAGTGACCAAATACATCTGAACAGTTTTAAAGTTCCATATACCACAAGTTACCATTAATATCTGAACATTCATTACTCCAGTAATATCTGAGCAGGTGCTAGTCAATAATTTCTATACACACAACTAACCAATCAATCAATAAATAATAATAAATTCTTCAACAGAAACAAAGCCATTTGTGGACATGCTGTTCAAATCGCTCGAGAGTCACGAGTACCTCAAGACGGCGGAGCGGAAGCAGCCCTCCCCCCCGCCGGAGCCGCCCAACGAGGAAGAGAAGGAACCGGAAATCGAGAATAATCATGGTGAGTGGGGTTCAAATGAAAACGGGAAATCCCTATTAATATTATAAATGCGAAAGTAACTATCTGTCGGTCTGGCTTTCACGTCTTAACCAATGAACCGATTTTGATGAAATTGGGTATAAGTATACGTTGAACCTCTAGAACGGACATAGCTTACTTTTTGTTAAGGTGGTATGGGGGTAATACTGACCTTTAAAGTTTATATGGGAAAATGTTTATTTTTTATGTTAGCGATTTGACACAAATATAGCTGGATCAAAATATGGACTACTTTTTGTTTAGAATATGAGGGGAGATAGGGGTAAAACCGATTGTAAAAGTATGAACGCGAACGAAGTCGCGGACACAGCTAATAATATATAAATCGATATATTTTATTGCACAAAACATTGATGGAAATAAGTAGAAAGTAGACTTATTCTTTAATAGAGGAAATATTAATTAATGTTCGAACCCACGTCCTTCACGTATCGCGCGTGCTGCTCTTCCAACTGAGCTAACCGCAAGTTATCGTAGGCGATGAATTTTTTCTGCTGTATCAACCCGTTAACCTTCTGTAAGTGTCCTCTGCCGAATATGTTTATTACTACATACTAAATGGCTCGTGGTACATTCGTTGCAGAAATGTCACATCATTTAGATTATTTTTGTATATACATTTTCCTCTAGTTTATTAGTATAGGTAAAAGGTAAAACGTTTAATATTTACAAAAAGTGTTGCCTAGGTTACCAAGTGATTTTTAAGGTACAGTAATACCCCGACTTACGCTACCCCGTTTTACGCGAATTCAGAGATACGCGGTTTTTCATTTGCAGTGCGTTTTACTTATATTCTCTAATTATGTCATCTAAAAGAACGAAAAATGCGTCATTGGAGCTTAACAAGAAAAGAAAAACACTGTCTTTGGAGTGTAAATCGAATGTAATTTAAGACTTTGAAGCAAAAATTTAATTTTTTGAGTTGGCTTAGAAATTTGACCTACCGGAATCAACAATCCGAACGGTTATAAAAGATAAATCAAATGACAATTGTAAACTTAACAGAAGGACTCAATCCAATTGAAAAGGGAATACAAATAAAAAAAAAGATTCTAATGAAGAACGCGTTTCTACTACAAAACTTACTGGTATAAAAAAATACTGGTATACTACGAGAAAATTTTGCGTGAGATGAAGAAAAAATAAACTCGTCAGGCAACATTGTTATATATATATGTAATATAGTTGAATATATAAGCCTTCGACATCAAAATAACTTCGGTTTAGGTTACTTTATTCAATACAATGTAAATTGTTATATTATTAAAAACTTTATTAAACATTCTTCTTCTAAATTAATGTTTTCTTCAAAGTCTGGTCCCGATTAAACATACTTTGTATGTATTTATTTATATGCAAAGTTAAACCCCAACTTACGCGAATTCGACTTACGCGGTAATCGCTCGGACCAACCTACCGCGTATGTCCGGGGTATTACTGTATATTATAATGTTGTATATTTCCAGTGAGTGTTCCCCCCGCGGCGCCGGCGCCGGCCGCCCCCTCCGCCCCCTTGGCCCCCGCGGCCCCCCCGGCCCCCGCGGCCCCCGTGGCCCCCGCCGCCAACGGCGCGCCCGCAGGCCGCGCGCGGCGCTGCGTGGTGGTGGCGCGGCCCAAGCAGCCCGCCCGCGCGCCGCACCACGAGCAGACCCTCGTCAAGGTAACACCTACGTCATAACAATGCACCCCTAAGTGGAAACTTTACCATATTACAGTTCATACATCAGAATAACACATAGGCTACATTTTATAAAGATTTTGTGTGAACTATTTAAAACTAGCGGCCCCGACAGACTTCGTCCTGTCAAAAAGATTTGGAATGTGGCTTGACTCTAAATTTTAGTAAGGAAACGTTTGTATGTGAAAAAGAAAAGGGCCTTAGGGCTTTCCCGGCAATTATTCGTTTACAACATTTAAAAAAAAGAATTGGCCAAATTGGTCCAGGCATTGTTGAGTTATGCGCTTACCAACACATTTTGCGATTCATTTTTATATAATAAGATATGACGATTTTAATAGTTACGCGTTGACAAATGAGTGCGCGATACGCGGTGGCGGGCGAAATTTTTTAAGTTCGAAAAATTTAGCACAATAATATAGCACGAAATTTGAACTTGAAAATACGGACAAATTTTTGTTTCGAATATTTGGGGGGACAGGGGTAAAACCGACCATGAAAGTATGTAGTCCACGCGAACGAAGTAAATAAATAGTATATATAAAATAAAAAAGCCATAAAATAATTGTTGTCGTTTTCAGGTGCTGCCTCTAACAGAACTCCTGGAGGAGCCAGTGGACCACGCTCCAAGGAGACGGGACCGGAGAACAGATTCGGTGAGTGTATGAATATTACTAGCCTTCCGCCGCGGGTTCGCACGCAAAAATATGATATATTAACAACCTCAGTACTGCCAACTGAGATACAGGACTAGTCCTAGTTTAGAAGGTAGAAGTTGCGAATACTGTTTACGTATTTGTGTAAGTCTGCGGGCACGAAACAAGCGGCGAGTCAGTCGCGCTGGAGTAGTGTTGTTGAGAATTATTAGAGCCAAGTTTACTAATTAGAACGGAGTTAGTATAATCTTGAGATTGTGTTCATTCAATAAATTGCATTTTATTTCTTTCCATCACTAAATTATTATTTGTTTGTTCCTATGTTTAATATTTTTTTTAGTCTATGGGAGCAGGTTTTGACAAAATACACATATCAATTATTTATTATCAATCTCAATCTCTATTAGGTACAATTAATATTTTTAAACGCAACAATACTGTAATCGCGCGCGATCAAATCAAACTAGTTTGTTCCCGTCGCTGCCGGCCGCCGCCGCCCGTGCATCGCTCGCTCGGCCGCCCCGCCGCCGCTTGTGTTGTGCCCGCAGACTAACAACTAAACTTGAGTAATATTGTAAACTGTACAGTCGCCGTCAGATATATCGGAGCAGACAAAGTGACCAAATACTTCTGAACAGTTAAAAATGTCAATAAGTTCCATACACCACAAGTTACCATTAATATCTGAACATTCATTACTTCAATAATATCTGAGCATTCAATAATATCTAAAAAATTCGAGACTGCATGCCTCATTAAAGGTTAAGCTTCTTTTTTTTATATATCACTTCAAGATTGACCTCATTCCACCTGATGTTAAGTGGTAATGAGGTAATGCTTAAGGGCGACAAGTACAGCATAATAAAGCTGTTATTGGATTTGTCGTCACCTTGAAGGCTTGACCCCTGTTTCTAATGTAGCACCCCCCAGGTGCTGTTAATATTAATAAGATATTAAATAAATAAATATTGGACAACATCACATACATTGCTCTGATTCTGTGGTAAGTAGCCTAAGCACTTGTGTTAGACAAAACAGAAACAACGACGGTACCACAACACCCAGTCCCGAGACAACATAGAAAAGTTGGTTCACCATGTTGACCCGACCGGTGATCGAACCCGGGACCTCAGATGGCGCGACGCCTTAGTCCGGGCGCTCGCCTCGGCGCCGCAGGTCGCATACTGACGCGCGTGTGTTGTGCAGACGCGCGACAAGGAGGAGCGTCGCCGGCGCCGCTCGCGCTCCTGGGAGAGGCGCGCGCGCGCACGCAGGCACCACGACGACCGCAGGTACTGGCACAACCAGCTCAGCTGGGACATTCGATCCCGGTCCATTTCTGATATTCCGGTATACCGGAATCGTCTTTTCTGTGATTCCGGGATACCGGAATCGTCTTTTCTGTAATTCCGGTATTCGTCTTTTCTGTGATTCCGGTATACCGGAATCGTCTTTTCTGTGATTCCGGGATACCGGAATCGTCTTTTCTGTAATTCCGGGATACCGGAATCGTCTTTTCTGTGATTCCGGTATACCGGAATCGTCTTTTCTGTGATTCCGGAATACCGGAATCGTCTTTTCTGTAATTCCGGTATTCGTCTTTTCTGTGATTCCGGGACACCGGAATCGTCTTTTCTGTAATTCCGGGATACCGGAATCGTCTTTTCTGTGATTTCGGGATACCGGAAACGTCTTTTCTGTAATTCCGGGATACCGGAATCGATTTTTCTGTAATTCCGGGATACCGGGATGTCTACAGTTAATCCCGGGATGCCGGAATCCCGGGATTGTATTGGTAATGGAGAGTGGCAATGAAAATACTTAAGAAAATCGGTTTATAATTTAGAGAACGAAGTTTATATTTATTTAGTGACATGACAGCATGTTTAGAAAGAAGCAAGAAATAAAAGTGATTTATTAACAATTATAACACACCTATTAATACAAAAAAAGGTACAAACAGTGGAAATGTACCGAGTGGACAATAGGAACCTACCACATAATAAGCTAATTATAACAAATGAAATTATGTCACACAAAGGCAAGTACCTTTAAAATGTAACCTCTGTCTACGCCTTAAACACCTAAAATACAGTATTTACAAAAAACTAGCTGTTAGCCTACGCACTATGTGGTTAGCTAAAATGCGGTCAGCCATCCAACTAGCCGCAATCAAAAATGTGTACGATAAAGTAGTTTTAATCCGCACTGAGGTGGGCGGCTTACCGCTGCCGTCGTGCTGGGCACTGCGCCGGATGGCTGCTATACACATTACGCGGTCAGTGCTAGTCTGCGGTGGCCCGCCTTTGTAACGGTGTACAGTCGCCGTAAAAAGACCGCGTGGGCGCAGCCCTATGCGTTGGTCCGATCAGATCCGCACTGCTCTCGACTCTACAGTTCACAACGCCCTTCACACCGCCGGAGACAGAATTGGTTACGTAGAGTAAAAACTAAATTCTATAATCAACAGATAACTGATAACAAAAATAATCCTAAAAAGCTGTGGTCAACAATTAATGAAATTTGTAATATTTCTTGTAAAAAAAATGACGCCCTCACACTAACTAAAACTGGACCAAATCCGAGCGAATCACTTAATCGCACAAATGATTACTTTACTTCGATCGGAAAAAATCTGGCTGACAAAACCCTCGATAAACTAAGCACAACAGAATTTAATCTAGCTTCAAAAGTAACTCTTTCGGTATCACATTCAAACTCATTCTTCCTAGCTCCGACAGATGTGTACGAGGTTGACTCGCTTATTAGAAATCTGAAAGATGATATTGCACCTGGAATAGACAATATCACTCCGATTTTAATAAAACACATCAAAATTGCTATCTTAGAGCCACTAGTTTATATTTTTAACCTAAGTATTACTACAGGTCAATTTCCGGATTTGTGGAAGCACGCCTCAGTCACTCCGATCTATAAGGAAGGAAAGAAAGATGTACCATCCAACTACAGACCAATATCGCTGTTGAGTGTATTTTCGAAGCTCTTAGAAAAAATTATCAACAAGCGTCTTGTCAAATACTTCGAAATAAATAATTTAATATCAAATCGACAGTTTGGTTTCAGAAAGGGAGTTTCTACGGAAGATGCTGTTTCTCACTTGATTAATCATGTTTCCTCTTCTCTTGACCAAAAATACTGTTGTCTCAGTGTGTTTGTAGATCTAGCGAAGGCCTTTGACACGGTATCTTCCTTAATTCTGTTAAAAAAACTGGAGTGTCTTGGTGTTAGAGGAAAGCCACTTGATTGGTTCTGTAGTTACCTGACTAAGCGTCGCCAATCTGTTAGAGTCTGTGATGACACTAGCGATGCACGCGCAATAAACTACGGCGTACCCCAGGGCAGCATTCTCGGCCCCACTCTATTTATAATCTACGTTAATGACCTCTTTGACTTACTCCTGCCCGGTACCGAAGTTGTTTGCTATGCGGATGATACAGCAGTACTCTTCAGAGACTTCTCATGGGAAGGAACATTAAGGCTTGCTGAAAACGGGATGTACTATATAGCTGAATGGCTAGACCGAAATCTGTTGACCTTTAACGCAACAAAAACCAAATACTTAGCCTTCTACAAAACTAGTGCTTCAGCACCGAAAAACTTACCTCATTTAGTAATCCACAGGTGTTGTCCAATTGATCGTGGCGCTAATAACATTTTAACCCAAAGGTCTTGTGCCTGTGAACCCATAGCTAGGTCTGACAATGTAAAATACCTGGGAATACTCATAGATGAAAACCTCTCATTTAAAAAACAAATAAGTGCCTTATCGGGTAGACTTCGAAAAATTATGTATATAATGAAATCACTCAGACGTTCTGCTCCTACTGATATACTAAATACGGTTTACACGGCAATTTGTCAATCTGTGCTAATTTATTGTATTGGAGTATGGGGTTGCTCATACAAGACCTTTTTCATGGAACTGGAGAGAGCACAGCGTGCCGTTCTCAAAGTGATGTTTAATAAACCTTTTCGTTTTCCCACAGACACCCTATATAAAAAATCAAAAATTCTTCGTGTTAGGCAATTATACGTTTGGCGTGTAAGCTGTGCTGTACATAATAAAATTTTCTGCTCACCCAACTACCAAGTCATGATGAAAAAGCGTTTGTTTAGAATTCCTATACCTGCTGTCCACACAAGATTTGCTAAACGCCTTCCTTTATATGCACACCCATATGTTTATAATCAAATCAACAAAAAATGTGACATCAATAAACTTAATTTTTACAAAGCCAAACAAACCATAAAAGAATGGTTGTTGGATCTGTCGTATGAAGAGACCGAACGAATCCTTCCTGTATGACATGCTTAACTTTAATCAAATACACACATGCTCAACCTACCCTACACCTACCCACACACACTCACACACACACACAAACTCAAACTCAATATTATCATCCAATTGTATTTATAATCTTAAATGTTTAATAGTAGTTTAATAGTTTTTTTTTTCTCGCTTACTAAAGTCCATACCGTGTTATAAAAGTTCAGATTTGTAAACATGTATAGTCACTAGTTAGATAATGCGATACAGGCCTGTGAGCCTAGTGCATTATCTATAGTCATATGGAAATTGTTAACTGAATTTCGTTAATAAAACATATTATTATTATTATTATTATTATTATAGTTGAAGGAAAATCATACGGGTGAAAGTGATGCAAAAGGGAGGTCACGACCCTCAGCAGTGAGGAATACGACGCAAGGAGGAGGACAGTCGCCGTCAGATATATCGGAGCAGACAAAGTGACCAAATACTTCTAAACAGTTAAAATGTCGAAAAGTTCCATACACCACAAGTTACCATTAATATCTGAACATTCATTACTTCAATAATATCTGAGCAGACGCCAATAATATCTGAACACTCACGTCAATATGTGTCACGCACGTCATGTGTCTCATTTAGCTACCTGTGTAGATGAGTGTTCAGATATTATTGGTTAGTTGTGTGTATAGAAGTTATTGACTAGCATCTGCTCAGATATTATTGAAGTAATGAATGTTCAGATATTAATGGTAACTTGTGGTGTATGGAACTTATTGACATTTTTAACTGTTCAAAAGTATTCGGTCACTTTGTCTGCTCCGATATATCTGACGGCGATTGTACGTGTTCGAAAAATAATTCATTATGCCTGCTTTCATCTCGTAATTCCAAATAAGGGTGCACCCAGTACCTTTTTCTTTGTTTCTTTTTCTTTATAAAACGCGAGTAAATATAAATAAATAAATAAATATTGGACAACATCACATACATTGCTCTGATTATGTGGTAAGTAGCTTAAGCACTTGTGTTACGGAAATCAGAAACAACGACGCTACCACAACACCCAGACCCAAGACAATATGGAAAAGTTCATTTCCCATATTTACCCGACCGGTGATCGAACCCGGAACCTCAGAGATGGCGCTCGTCAAAGTCAGGCCCGCTCGCCTCTCGGCTACGGAGGTCGTCTTCACAGAAATATAATAGTAGTAGTATAGTAGCTGCGACTTCTTCAACGTCCATGTTGGAAATGAGTCGATCCAACCTATGTACACAGTGATGCATCACTAGTATATGTACATCTATACATTCTTATAAACTTACCTTTATGATATTAATAGGAAGTAGTTGCATATCTTAGTGTGTGCTTACAGAAGGGCAGCGTCAAAATCGCCGTCCCCACGCGGAAGATACAGAAACCGGAGCCCGCCCACAGCCGTCGTTGACCGACTTGGCAGTAGGTCCAGGTACGTTATAACGTAGCAAATAATTTAATCTCTATTTTTAGTAAAAGTCAAGTCATAGTCATGTCACAATCGAGCCATGTTATAGTCGAGTCAAAGTCAGGTCAGAGTAGAGTTAGAGTCGAGTCAGAGTCAGAACTCAGGGTTAAGACAGTAAAGAGAATCAAGTCTAAGTCGAGTTTGAGTCAATTAGACTTGACTTGGATGTCAAATTCAACCCTCAAAAAGGGTTATCAATTTGAGGGCAATAAGATGTCGGACTTAGACAGCGAATACATCTTTCTCTTTCACACTTAGTTCTGTGGGATCCGCTACGTTATAGAAACTCGTCATTTACTATTGCCACCACTTAGAGGTGGTCTGGAAGAGATCGTTTTCTAGCTAGAAGACCGCCTAAATTGTACTAAAATTTGTGCAATAAAGTATATATCTGACTATCTATAGCTTGTCGGTTGTCAACAGTTCTCGATATCTGGTCTTGATAGTCTAGATAGTCATGTCTGGAAGAGATTGCTTTCTAACAATAAGACCGCCTAAATTGTACTTGAATATGTCTGTAAAACCAATTTCTGTATTTTTTTATATACAATAAAGTGTATTTATCTATCTTACAGATCACGGTCGCCGGTCCCTGTGCGAGAGAGAGAGCACGATAGAGAGAGGGAGAGGCTGCGCCTCCCAAGGGAGATGGAGAGAGACAGAATGTCGCGCGACAGAGAACACAGAGACAGGATGTCTATATCGAGAGACAGAGACAGGTAATCATTTTAGTTTTAACTGTTTTTTTTATTATTTTTTTTATACTGCACTTCAAGATTGACCTCATCCCACCTGATGTTAAGTGGTAATGAGATCCTAGCTTAAGGGCGACGAGTACAGCATAATAAAGCTGTTACTGGACTTGTCGGCCTTACCTTGAAGGCTTGACCCCTGCTACTAATGTAGCATCCCCCAGGAGCTCTGTAAACCTTACTCACACGCAGGAACACAACACAGAAGTGATTGTTATTCTTGTGTAAGGTGGAATAATCACAATAGTCGAGAGTCACCGTTTTCTGCGAGGTCCCAGGTTCGATTCCCGGTGGGGTTTTCGTGGATATTCCTGCCCTATTAAGGGGTGTGTGGGACTCCCTTGTGTGACTCAAGTGCTTCAGCTACTTACCACAGAATCAGAGTGATGTATGTGATGTTGTCCAATATTTATTTATTTGTGTAATTGTTAACAGGTCGCGCGACAGATCGCGCGAACGCTCGCGCGGCAGCCTGTCCCCGCGGGAGAGGCCCGACCACGGCGACGCGTACAAGCGACGCTGCCGAGACTTTGACGGTCAGTTATATATACATTCATTCTTTCTTCTTTAAATTGCACTTCGATCTCATCCCACCTGATGTTGAGAGGTAATTTTTATTTTATTTTATTTATTTCTTCAATAACATATGACATGACAGTTTTACAACCAAGACGTACATATGGTAAACAATACGATACAATAAGCTAAATATACATTTTACTTGTTCAGAAATATATAACAAGTGTGTTTGAACACACCAACACTGTCAACGAACACATCGGTAGTCGGATGTTGGATCAGTAGGTCCGAGAGCAGATGCAACGCTATGTAGGCAGAGGCGGTGCGCGCACGTGCGTGACGTCACACGCGCACCGAACACTCGCTGCGCCCGTCGTCTGTGACCGCACCCACCGCACCATTCATTCTCCAGCTCGGTACACTCCTATTCGCTCCAGTACCGTATCGGGTATCGTCGGGTTATACACTTTCGAGCTGAGTAGTAGGTAGTAGTGCATTAGTAGAAGCCATTTCCGTCAGAGTTTAAGGCTATCAATACCAACCATGCCCCCCACAAAGAGGGAAGGGTACATGTATGGATAGTATCCGTATATTTTCTTATATGAAATACGTAATGAGGTCCTTGCTTAAAGGCGACAAGCACAGCGTAATAAATCTGTCACTGGACTTGTCGCCCTTACCTTGAAGGCTTGACCCCTGCTACTAATGTAGCACCCCCCGGGAGCTCTGGAAACCTTACTCACACGCAGGAACACAACAACACATCGAAGTTACCTCGAAGGTTTGACCCTTGCTACTAATGGTAGTAACTTGTCACTAAAACGTTGTGCGATTTACACAGTGAACGAAAGAAAACATAGAAGTATTTCTAACGCTTGAAAATGGTACCACATAAAGTAAGGCACGCGAAAAAGTGAGCTAGCGACGGTACACATACCGTGTCCAAGATCGCAGCGAGGCAAAGCCGTGGGCCAATCACAGCGGGTGTTCCATCCCATTCTATAAGATGACGTCACTAACTAACCCTGTGTATTTGTCGACGTAAACGCATTAAATATTTTTTTTTCAAGTGTCGATACTTTATTACTGTATTGCGTATCTATTGCTTGTGTGCTTTACATGTGTGCGTGTTTTCAAGGACGCATCGAGTCACAAGGACCAATCACAGCGCTTGTTTCATCCCTTTGTATGAAATTACGTAATTAACGAACCCTGTATATTTGTCGACCTAAACCCATTAGACTTAAAGTTATTTTTCAAGTGTCGCTACTTTATTACCATATTGCGTATCTATTGCTTGTGTGCTTTACATGTGTGCGTGTTTTCAAGGACGCATCGAGTCACAAGGACCAATCACAGCGCTTTTTCCATCCCTTTGTATGAAATTACGTAATTAACGAACCCTGTATATTTGTCGACCTAAACGCATTAGCCTTAAAGTTTGTTTTCAAGTGTCGATACTTTATTACTATATTGCGTATCTATTGCTTGTGTGCTTTACATGTGTGCGTGTTTTCAAGGACGCATCGAGTCACAAGGACCAATCACAGCGCTTGTTTCATCCCTTTGTATGAAATTACGTAATTAACGAACCCTGTATATTTGTCGACCTAAACCCATTAGACTTAAAGTTATTTTTCAAGTGTCGATACTTTATTACTATATTGCGTATCTATTGCTTGTGTGCTTTACATGTGTGCGTGTTTTCAAGGACGCATCGAGTCACAAGGACCAATCACAGCGCTTTTTCCATCCCTTTGTATGAAATTACGTAATTAACGAACCCTGTATATTTGTCGACCTAAACCCATTAGACTTAAAGTTATTTTTCAAGTGTCGCTACTTTATTACCATATTGCGTATCTATTGCTTGTGTGCTTTACATGTGTGCGTGTTTTCAAGGACGCATCGAGTCACAAGGACCAATCACAGCGCTTTTTCCATCCCTTTGTATGAAATTACGTAATTAACGAACCTTGTATATTTGTCGACCTAAACGCATTAGCCTTAAAGTTTGTTTTCAAGTGTCGATACTTTATTACTATATTGCGTATCTATTGCTTGTGTGCTTTACATGTGTGCGTGTTTTCAAGGACGCATCGAGTCACAAGGACCAATCACAGCGCTTGTTTCATCCCTTTGTATGAAATTACGTAATTAACGAACCCTGTATATTTGTCGACCTAAACCCATTAGACTTAAAGTTATTTTTCAAGTGTCGATACTTTATTACTATATTGCGTATCTATTGCTTGTGTGCTTTACATGTGTGCGTGTTTTCAAGGACGCATCGAGTCACAAGGACCAATCACAGCGCTTGTTTCATCCCTTTGTATGAAATTACGTAATTAACGAACCCTGTATATTTGTCGACCTAAACCCATTAGACTTAAAGTTATTTTTCAAGTGTCGATACTTTATTACTATATTGCGTATCTATTGCTTGTGTGCTTTACATGTGTGCGTGTTTTCAAGGACGCATCGAGTCACAAGGACCAATCACAGCGCTTGTTTCATCCCTTTGTATGAAATTACGTAATTAACGAACCCTGTATATTTGTCGACCTAAACCCATTAGACTTAAAGTTATTTTTCCAGTGTCGATACTTTATTACTATATTGCGTATCTATTGCTTGTGTGCTTTACATTTGTGTGTGTTTTGGCGCCAAAATTCGATTGAAGTTCGTATGACGGTAATTCTTCCATGTTTTTTTCGTTCACTGTATTTACATTTTATATATGTCGCAGGCATTTTGAATAAATTCGCCGTTTACATACGGCGTCGTCAGTTTAAAAACGCTCGCTGATATGTAATATGCCGAATGCAAAATCAGGCAAAATGACAAAAGTTTGTTGTAGTTTTGGGGTGACCATGAATAAAACACTGTTTGGGCAAATTAGACCTACTTCATTACAATATTCAAGTAACAAAAAGGACTTTTATTGAATATCAATTACTTAATCTAAAGTTAATTGAAGTAATTAACGATTCCATTGGTTAGGTTAGGTTACGTTAGTGAATAAAGTGAAGCGCAAGCCGAGCGAGCGTGCCGCGGCAGCGGCCGGCGAAGCGCCATGTCTAGCTCATTTGTAATAATATTATAATCATTAAAAAATAAAACAGTAGGAAAGTCATTTACTAGGGATTTCAAAAATATTTGAAACATTACATATTTTTAACACTATTAAATTTACAGTTCTTTAGTTTTATAAATTTCAATAATACTGTCCTTTGCAAACTAAATTGTATGGTCACCCTAGCTTTGTCAAGCCATACTTCAATTTACCGCGTCATACATAATGACATTTTGTCCTCGGCATTTTACAAATCAGCATTCGTTTTTAAACTGACGACGCCGTATGTAAACGGCAGATTTACTCAATATGCCTGCGACATATACAATCTATTACTTTTTCTTGTTTTCAGAAGTGTGAATTAATAATGTGTGTTACAGAGAAAGGCTACTGCATGAGAGGCGACCTCTGCCAGTGGGACCACGGAACTGATCCCCTGGTGCTAGAAGACGCAGCACTGACGAGGGTGCTGACCGTACCGCCGCCTGTGCCAGGTAAGGGCTCATTAGGCCTCTACTGTTGGATATAGGCCTCTAACAGGCCTGAAAAATAGGCTTTAAATTAGAATAAATATTTGCATCAACGACGCCTCAATTCGATCCCAGATTTCTATGTGTAATGCGTACCATACAATACAGTTATTACAGACTTAAGGATTCCAAACCCTTTAACGGAATGCAGGCATCCCGCGATATCCCGTATCTCCGAACGGTGAGAAAAAATTTAGTCACGAAATATTTATTCATCAAACACAAATAAAAATTGGTGAATTAAAAGAAACTATTTTTAAAAATAATTAGGTATTTGTCTTCAAACACTAACTAAAATTAAAAATCAATAAAGGCTCTCTTATAAAAACGGTAATTTTGTCCTTAAACTATTAATATTGGAAAATTTTTAAAAACGCTAATTAAGATGAAATAACATACAAATATGCCGAATGCCGGGGCGGCGGGGGGCACATAACTCTCAACCAATCAGCGCGCGAGATGCATTCCGTTCTACGTCGGTTCACAATTTGACCGATTCCTATCGATAGATTGTAATATAACGAATAATAATACATTAAATTGCAATCATAATGTCACGGTTCACAATCTTTCGACAGTTTACAATCTCGCGGGATATATTGTAATCTTACGGTATTTTTATAATCTTACGATGACATATCCAATCCCGAAAAACAATCCCATTGTATTTGAAACTACAAACAGTTTTTTTCGCACTTCCCACTGATTCATCGCTTCTTTTGCTCGCAGCGTAATTTTATACTCCTCGATAAATGGACAATCCAACAAAAAAAAATCAAATTCTAAGCAGTGAGAATTTGCGCGCTCCTGAGATCAGCGCGTTCAAATAAACCTTAGCTTTATTAAATTAGTATAAATAAATAAATTAACATTGGGCAACATCATTTCTCTGATCCTGTAATAAGTACCTAAAGTGTTGAGAAATAAGAACACAAACTCAAACTCTTTAAATAAACATTACTACATTACATTATATACTACTCTAATTTACTAAATTTACTTTTATTCATCATAAAGCACTTGTGTTATAGAAGTCAGAAACAAACAACAGACGCCGGTAACACAACACCCAAACCCGAGAAATATAGAAAAGTTGGTTTTCCATTTTGACCTGATCGGGTGTCGAACCCGGGAGCTCAAGAGATGGTGCGACGCCAAAGTCCTGCCCTCTTGCCTCTCCACTACGGAGGTCGATTATCAGCCAATCTGCAGTTGACAAACTGAATTATGTCGATTTCGACGTTTGGCTACTTGTCGATTTTATTATTTTTATAGTACTAAACGCCGTACTAGCGAACTTTAAATATTAGAAACAGAATTTTTTTTCATCTTATCTCTCGCAAGTTATCGTAGGCGATGAAATTTATCTGCTGTATCAACCGTTAGCCTCCAGTAAGTACCCTTTGCCGAATATGTTTAGAACTACATACTTATCGCAAGGGGAGATAAAATTTTTCTGTTTCTAATATTTGACATTTTATTGTTATGTTAGCTTATTAGTTAAGTAATAATTTTACATTTTTATTTTTTAATTAAAAGCATAGTTAGTATTTTATTTTTACAAAATATATTTTTTTTTATCTGTGGAACTAAAGAACCGAAACGGAAACCACCATTGCAACTCGGAAATGACAGCTGTCGGCGAAAATTATTTATTTTATTGTGGCGAAACAATTATTATTTTACAAATAAAACTGAATTATTGTGTCTCTAACCGTATTAGAACTTCTAGAACGTTTACGTCATAATTGCAACAGTGACGTGACTTGGCGTTTTCGCGCGTTTTTTAAATGTGTTACACAAAATCTTATTTTTCTCTGGTTATTTACATTTTTTCCAGATTACATTTCTAATATAATTGGCACAACGACCTTTTTTTAAACTACACTGTATAGTGTCCTGCTATACTGTATAACTGTTCCAGAGTACAACCCGCTGACGCCGGACATATGGGGCGGGTTCGCGGCCTACCCCGCGCCGCTGCCGCACCCGCCGCGGGAGCTCATCCCCATACCGAGGTGAATACATTCACGTATTAACATAATACTATTATATTATAGTTTATCGCACTCTGTATGGAGTTGTGCTTGTTTGAACGTTTATTGGTTTTACGTGTTTGTCTGTCAGTATGTCTGTCTGTATGTCTGTCTGTCTATCTTTCTGTATGTATGTCTGTCTGTATATCTGTTTGTATGTTTGTCTGTATGTCTTTCTGTCTGTATGTCTATCTGTCCGTATGTTTGTATATCTGTCTGAATCCACCTGTTTGTCAGTATATCTATCTGTGCCTGTACTCTCTGTGAAAGCAACTGACGGAAAACAAAGCGCGTCGTTTAAAAATAGTCGATATTGTCGGAAACCAAAAGACAGATGACGACACTATAAGTTGATTAGTTGTATGTCTGTGGCAGTCATCTAATTGAAACAGCTATTTAATTGAATCACTAGCGTGTTTATTAAATGACGACGTTTAATTGAATGACTAGGCCGAACGTTGAATGAATAAGACTCACTGTACGTCCAACAAGTTAGCGGATTGTAACATAGCCCTTTGAACATAGCGGACGTAATCAGTCAGGTGATTGTAAATTAGTTCATTTTTTTTCCACTGCGGCGTTATTGCTCATCAAAACAAAGATGGCGTCAAACAGCTGGTACAGATATAATCGAATAGCCCTGTGTTGATAATTTTTAGAGTGAAATTGAGATATAAAGTGACTTATTCCTAAAAAAATATTTTTTTAGCCTAATTGTCTTGAGACTTAAAATTGTTAAAACATATTAAAAAATCTTATTAAGGTGCGTTATGTCATGTCTGTCAGCTATATCCCATTCAACGACTATGCTAAATGACGTTCAGTCAAGAAGTTGAACGTTATATTAAAATGAACGCGCTAGTGATCCAATCGAATAGCTGATTAAACCAGATGACTGCGACATGTCCATATCTGCCCATGTGAAGCAACTCTTCTTTAGGGGCATGATCATGAGGCCTAGTCGAAGGAAGAATGACCTATAGAGTATGTCTGACGTCAGTATCTCCCCCAGGATCATCAGGCACGAGCCTGGTGGTATGATGCCGCAGCCGCCCCCCCCTCCGAGGCATCCGCCGCCCCACAAGAAGAACTTCGACTACAACAGGCTCTGTGAGTATCATTTGGTAGATGGAATCTGTATGTGCTGAAGACTAACCTCAAAACACACACCCCGTCTGTATTTTTAAGGGAGGACAGTACTTTTTTGAACCGTACTCCTGCTGTGGGGAAGACAGCGTATGGGACTCTTCCGCTACGTAAAAATGAGGACTACCCTAACTAAAAACCCTTCCCCTCTGCCCATCGTCTAGTGACGGCGCCCTGGGAAAACAGGGGACCCTTAACTGCCACAGCCATTCTACGACCCCTGCCTAGCGATGAAAAGACATTGTAGCAAAGAATGCTATTAGAAACATTTTCGCTGCTGGCAATTCTCAAACTCAAATATTTTTCATCCAAGGTTACATGTAACATATTGAATCGTCATTGAATACTGTGCCCGTCTACGACATGACCTTACAAGTCGACTCAAATACAGCGTCAGCAGAATTGGCGTAGTAAACGACGCTAATGCACGATTAGCCGATCAATACATCGATCCTACATCGCGATGTCAGAGTTACCGTCGCCACTAACTATATATACAACAAACCAAGTCGGACCTTGGTCCCCGAGCAGATGACACCTAGCTCGTCGGAAGTACTTACACTTTTAGTAAAGAACATATGTTCCTTACAATACAATGCAAAGTGATTCTACTGCCGGTTCGGAACCTATATCTACAGATAACACACCAGTAAGAAACTCAGCAGATCATTTACAGTATCAGTATCTAACTTATTGCTATGTGTAGCACTTTGGACCAAGTCATATAGTTTTGTTTTGATGAGTGATGAAACAATTAAGTACTCAAGTAAGTATTTACTTTCGAGAGGTAAGCTGGAGCAGACCAGTACCCAAAGGTGGTGCCTGTTCACAAGCATGACGTATGTGCCAGCCATTCAATTTGGCGCCTTTATAAATAAATAAATATCAGACAACATCACTCACTATCAGAGCAATGAACACATACATTGCTCTGATTCTGTTAAGTAGCTTAAGCACTTGTGTTACAGAAATCAGAAACAACGACGGTACCACAACACCCAATCCTCTGACGAACAAGAAGTGTCCACTGCAATAATGATTAACGTCCTCTCTTTTTTGTTATATAGATAGATATTTGGGTTTTAAGTTTTTAAACGTTGTCCAAAATTCAGCCTTATTGCCGTGAATACAGAGACACTGAGCGTTCTAGACGTGTAGTCAAATATCAGAAACGGTTTTATCTCAGGACTGGAAGCGATATTTCCTAGTTAGTAAACGATATCACTAGCTGCATGTATGAAGCGACCGAATGACGTTGATCACATAGATTTTAATATTTTGGACATTCATCATTATTGCCGTGGACCCTTTCAATATAAAGTGATTAATTGAATTCTCATAGGTGCACCCCGACCCCCTCTGCCGGCGAATGCAGCAAACTGCTCGCTAGAAGTGAAGAAGGTGCCAAGAGGATTGAACGATATAACGCATCTCAACAACCACTTCTGCAAGTTTGGCAAAATAGTCAACATACAGGTGAGAAACAAATGGTGTTTACGTAGATCTTATTTTTTTATATTGCAATTCGAGATTGACCTCATTCCACCTGATGTTATGTGGTGATGAGGTCCTAGTTTAAGAGTGACAAGTACAGCATAATAAATCTGTTGCTGGACTTGTCGCCCTTACCTTAAAGGCTTGACCCCTGCTTCTAATGTTGCACCCCCCAGGAGCTGTGGAAACCTTACTCACACGCACGCCGGGACAGATAGTTTTTAATAAAAAAACATTTGTAACTAAAGAAAGTGACCGTTTTTTCGCGATGACCGTTTGAGAAAGTAGCGAAATTTTAAGAGAGTTACGGCATAGCGATTTATCGCTCGAACTGGAGCAGCCCGACTGGTGAAATACCTCCACCTTACAGAAGACCGCAGCCAAATAACAATCACTTCTGTGTTGTTGTGTTCCTGCGTGTGAGTAAAGTGTCCAGAGCTCCTGGGGGGTGCTACATTAGTAGCAGGGGTCAAGCCTTCAAGGTGAGTGACAAGTCCAGTAACAGGTCTATTATGCTGTACTTGTCGCCCTTAAGCTAGGACCTCATTACCACTTAACATCAGGTGGGATGAGGTCAATCTTGAATTGTAATATAAAATAATAATTTTCGTATATTTATTGACAGGTGTGCTTCGAGGGTGACCCGGAAGGTGCCCTCATCACATTCTCAAATCCTACGGAGGCTAACGTCGCATACAAGAGTACCGAGGCAGTACTTAACAATAGGTTCATCAAAGTCTTCTGGCATAACCCTGAGGTGAGCTATCAAGTTTTTAAAAGATTAAAACCGGCCAAGTGCGAGTCGGACTCGCCCATGAAAGGTTCTGTAGCAGTAAGTAACATAATACCTATAAAAGTTTCGTAACTGACTAGTTCTCGTTCAAATTATATTCGATAGATGTTTGCATGATAATATTTTTTTAGTTTTATCATTCTCTTTTATTTTAAGTTCACGAATTCATCGTTTTTTGCCATTTGGCTATGTAACGGAATCTTTGAGCACGATTTTAACAGGTTTCTAAATGTTTGAGCAACTTGAAACTGTTACGTCTCAATGACCGATGACAATACAATAATTCGATTAGAGTATATTCATAGGAAATTGGTCTTAAATTTAGTAAAAGTTTGAATAATAAAGCTTAAAAACACACTTTTGTACCAAATCGAACTAAAGAGTGGCGAACTAAAAGCGATATTTCAATCATGTTTACTCTACGGGAGCTCCGTTAATCATATATATCACTAGCGGTCCCGGCGAACTTCGTTTCGCCTTAGAGAATTTTTCCCGCTTTTCTGTTGAAATTTTTCAAATTTTACCAAGGATCCCTAATTTTGTAGCCTATGTCAAATTGGAAGAATGTAGCATTCTATTGGTGAAAGATTTTTTTAAATCGGCCCAGTACTTTTTGAGCCTATTCATTACAAACATACAAAAATGGGTACAAATCTTTCCTCTTTATAATATTAGTGTAGATTTATTTAACTATATTTTTAAGTGGGTATTAATACATCGTCTGAAAATTTCAACTATCTAGCTATCGTAGATCACGATATACCTAGTGACAGACAGACGGAAATAAAGACAAAATGTTTAGTAATAGGATTCTGTTATATGTACAGAACCCTAAATATCGATTAATGTCGTGCTCACAAACCCGAGCAATGAGCATTTGTATCTTACTCCAAAACATGTATGTAATTAGAACAAACAAGAAAATACGGCTCCGAGCAACAACCAGCAACAGAACAGACAGCAACAACAGGAGAAGGGCGCGCATCAACAACAGACGCACAACAAGGTGCTGATCAACAGGGACAATATCAAGGCGACAGCAGACAACAAACAACAACAACTAGCTGAGAAGGTAAAACTATACTCGATACAAATATACTCTTCGAACGTCCGGGTGGCTCTTGGGTCTGGGTGTTGTGGAACCGTCCTTGTTTCTGAGTTCTGTAACACAAGCGCTTTTTTTTTATATTGCACACCAAGATCGACCTCATCTCACCTTATGTTAAGTGGTAATGAGGTCCTAGCTTAAGAGCGACAAGTACAGCATAATAAATGTGTTACTGGCTTGACCCCTGCTACTAATGTAGTACCCCCCAGGAGCTCTGGAAACCTTACTCAAAGCAAAAACCCAACAACACAGAAGTGATTGTTATTTGTCTGCAGTAGGTAGGAGGTATTTCACCAGTCGGGCTGCTCCAGTTCGAGCGATAAATCGCCATGCCCTACCTCTCTTAATTTTATAATGTTATAATAATACATATTCTAATATAATCGAACCCGGGACCTTCCGCGCTTTGGCCGCCTACCTTAGCCACTGCGCCACCGAGACCGTCACGTCATATGTCAACTCACTCCATGTGAAATGCAATGAAGATGTTAAATTTAGAACTACCAAAGATCAGAACCATGTACGGAAAGAGAAATATACAATTTGAGGGAGCTCAATTATACAATAAATTACCGAAATTTGTAAAAGACTCTGAATCTTTTCATGTTTTTAAAAAGAGATTGATGGTGTACCTAGAATCTGTTGTGTAACTATGATAGATTGAACCCATATTTGTACATAATAACAAAAATTGTTAAGTTTCTCATATTTAGTGAACTATGTAAAATGTTCTTTTTGAGAAATAAAATTCTGTAAACCGAAATTGAATTGAAACTTTCTGTACAGCAAGCCAAAGAGATACAAAACGGTCAGGAGCCGAAGAAGGAAGCGACGAAGCCGGCTGACAAGAGCAAGCAGATAATGGACATGATGAAGCGCGCGCAGGCCTTGCTCGAGAAGCAGCTGCAGCAACAGCTGCTGCTGATCAGCAAGCTGGAGAACGGTGAGTTGTGATACACATGTTAAGTGGTAATTATTTTTTTTTGAGGGAGGGAAAATGCCTTTGCGCTCCATATCGCTGCCGTGGGGACGAGAGCGACGTGTGTGGGACTCCCCCGCCCAGAGCGGGGACTACCCGAACCGAAAAACCTCCCCACCTTCTCATCGCCTAATGACGGTGCCATGGGATATCGGTCGACCCATCACTGCCACAGCACCGTTGGAAGTGGTAATGAGGGCGACAAGTACAGCATAATAAAGCTGTTACTGGACTTGTCGCCCACCTTGAAGGCTTGACCCCCTGCTACTAATGTAGCACCCCCCAAGAGCTCTGGAAACCTTACTTACACGCAGGAACACAACAACACAGAAGTGATTGTTATTTGGCTGCGGTCTTCTGTAAGGTGGAGGTATTTCACCAGCCGGGCTGCTCCAGTTCGAGCGATCAATCGCTATCCTACCTCTCTTAATAGAGATAAAAAATAATAAAGATAGGGGCAAACCGACCATGAAAGTTCGTTGTCCACGCGAAGGAAGTCGCGGGCACAGCTAGTTATAATATAATTATAGATTGTTGGGGTCAATAAATACATTTCTTTCTTTTTTCTTCTTTCATCAGGTAACACAAGCGAGACGCAGAAAGCGGCGCTGTTAGAAGCGATACAGCTGGGGCAAGAGGGCATAGAGAAACTCAGGAAGGAGCTGTTCGCGTACAAGGGGAGACTGATGCAGATGCAGGTGTGTACATATTGTCTATGGTCTGAGAACTTGAACATACTTGTTTATCACGTGATATTTTATTTTAATATGGTCGCTTATTGGCCTAGCGTGCGTAATACGTCAAATTTCTCGCACGAGACGACAAAAGTTTCTATACCGTTGATTGGGTGATAGTACACCGTACTCGTATTTTCAGCCAATCAGCAGTTGACGCATTGATTTTTGACATTTCTTAAGAGTGCGATAAAATTTACTCGCGTGGCGCATGCTAAGCCTGTTAGCGTGAATATGTCGATTTTATCGCGTGAGATGACATATGTTTCGATTCTGTTGATTGGCTGATAGACTCTGTATTCGTATCTTTAGCCAATCAGCATTTGAATATATTCTTGAATGATTACTGAAATGAAATGATTTATTTCTGCAAGCGGATTTACAATAAATTTTTTTGCACATAAATTGTTTTTCCTACCAGCGCACACTGGTCCGGATTTTTAATATGGAAGACTTAGGACCCAATGTCAATATTTCGGGCTGAAAAAAATCATGTGGATAGATAAATGAACGTTCATCAACGTTTGTTCTAGCAGTTTTTATGAAATTGGTTATTTTTGCGAAAAAAAAAACATTGAAAAAAAATTTGTATGGAGAAAAAGTGAAATATTTTTTTTTTTCGAAAAGTTCAAAACTGTTAGCAGTGAAACCTTTTGTGTGTTATTGTATTACACTTATTCGTTAATTCCATATTTTTTTTATTTGCATATACTTGCAGCCTTGGCCAAAATATGCATCGGAACTTTCATTGTATTTATTTCAACTATTTGTGACAATTTAATTTTTTTATTGATTTATAGTCACATAATTTACGCATATTTTCAATATAATAAATTTTAAAATCCATTATTTGTTGACTATGAATGATTTTGAAAAATAGATTACAATTTAATTTAAAAAATCAAAATAATATTTTACTTCTCATGGTTAGCTGTTGCTTAAAGCACAGCTAGTGATCGAATGAGGCATTGCCTGCCTGCTAATATTCTCCTATTCCCTAATATAGCTATCACTTTTATTTTCTACTATTGCTGTCTCTTTCATTCTCTTTTGCTCACTCTTTTTCTTCTTAAGACAAGTGGTGTTCCACGCTTATAAATCAGATAAAATAGACAAGAGCTCTACTGGTAATACAAAATATTTACTTGCAGCTTTGGCGTTTATTTCGTTTATCCTAATATATATTTATTTAAAATCAGTACTTTTGCTTCTTTAAGTGGTTTCGGGAAAGTAAATTCGGTACTAAGATAAAATCCATACTAATATTATTAATGTGAAAGTGACTCTGTCTGTCTGTCTCTCTGTCGCTCAATCACGCCTAAACTACTAAATAAATCTAGTGTCCCAAAGAATATCTATACCAAATTTCATCTATATCGGTTCAGTGGTGCAGCGGTAAATTTAATGTAATGTAAACGACCTTCAATTATTTTTTATTGTACTGCGAGAATTGTGCAATAAACTATTTCTGGTTATTTTGTTATACATTTTGAAGTTGATTTATGAATAACTAGTGGCCATCCGCGACTTCGTCCGCATTAATGTCGGTTATCGCGACGCTATTCACGCGGACGAAGTTTTAAGTAGCATAGGGTATGTATGTAAATGTATTACAAAATAACTAAAAATTGTTTATTGCATAATTCTTGCAGTACAATAAAAAATAAATTGAAGGTCGTTTTCATTACATAAAATTTAATACATTTTTTATCAATTTAGTACATAATAAATAATAATAAAATAAGTAATTAAATTAAAAATAAAGTAATTAACTAAAACTATCTATACATAACATACAAATTAATATAAATAACTTAAAACTACAATAGAAAATAATTGAAGGTTGTTTACATTACATTAAATTTAATACATTTTTCATTAATTTAGTAAATAGGAAATAATAATAAAATAACTAAAATGAAATTAAAACTAAAGTTATTGACTAAAACTATCTATATATAACACGCAAAATAATAGTTATAAATAACTTAAAACTTATTCTAAAGGATCTGGCACATTTTCTGGAGCTTCTTCATCAACTTCAATTTCTTCTTCAACTTCTATTAATTCATCTGATAATATCAACTGCGTAGCTTCTGGAAACATCCTTGATGACTTAAAATTGGTGTATTTAGGTTTCAGATGAGATATATATGGATCTGATGATATCAAAAAATTGTGTATAATGTCTTCATTATTTTGCAGTCTTCCTGTTTTCCTCGTGTGTCGCTCTCTGGTATTTCGAAAGTCCTTATTTCTTGCTTCTCCTGCTTCTTCTGACAAAATTCCGATAGGAAGGCAAGAGAAATGTTTGCATATGTCAGCGCCATGTATCAACATTTTGTGTATGCTGGAAGGCATATTGTACCAGGGGTAGTGATGTACAAAGATCTCAGCAGTCTCCTTGCAGTATTCACGGAAACTATCGATATTGACAGCCTTTCCACAAGATAACACTTGCAATATAACTGCGAAGTGCTTTATCAAATCAGCATCAATCTTCGTTATTTGAGCACTTTTTTTGTATTCCCGAAAAAATCTTCTGGCCGTGTTTCCGTCATTAGTAGTTCCAAAGCCCTGCTTTACAACATCAATCAAAAGTCCCATTTGTTGTTTGAACTCCGATTGCACCATATCCTTCCTTAACTTCTTAAGGTTTTTGTTGTCACCTCGTGCACTCCACATTTTGAAATCTAAATTATATGAAATATGTAAAAGACACTCCATGCTTCGAATCCACATATGGAGTGTTGATAGTCCATATTGATACACATCGTCCCGTACAGGTCTTGAAAACATTTCTGAAAGATTATTCATCTCACTAGGTTTTGCAAGACAAACATTGCACGTAGCTGCAGATGGAGTATCTGTAATAATTGTAGCCACTTTCCCATCAATCATTGTCATGTGCAACTCATGAGTAACTTCCAAGTTTCCGCAACTTGAAATAGTCAAATTTCGTATTTCTTCCTCCATTGCCGCTTGTTCTTGCTTAACAAATTCGGTCGTTTCCTTCGCAAACTGAAATTTAATAGGTCTGCAATAAGATGTTGAAGATGGGTTTGGATTATTCCAAATAACAACATTGCCGCTCTCGAGCTTCAAAGGAACGAGGCTCGTCATGAACACAGAGGAGTCGTCGAATTCTGCCAGTTCACTTCTTTGCTTGTAGTTGCTCTGTGCTGAAGATCCATCGAATCCCCACTTGGAGGTAAGCTTCAAGTTTTCACTGCACATATTTAAATCATCACCAACGACTTGCAGTATTCTTCGAGTTGTCACGTCTAACAGTGCTTGTAGTTTCACCTTCACTAAATGTTCTGATACTTCAATATCTCTGGTATCTGGATAACACCTCTGCTTAGCTTCCAACAACTTGTAGTAAGACGGAAGCTTCAATTGCTGTGACAATGCTGACCGTAAAGTAAGATACTTCCACTTTGACAGATCCAATGATGCAGTAAGGGCCAACGCTTGATCTTCCTGCATAGTGTCCGTCTTCTCGTTTGTTGATAAAAGTGATTCGACAGCTTCAACCTTTTCAGGATTCTTCACAAGGTGATCGATGATGCGAGCAAGACCTTCTTTCCCATTAGACTTTAGCTTCGTGACAAAAGCAAAAGTCAGTTCCTCTTCCGGATAGTCGAGTAATGTACCCGATCGCCTTTTCTTCTGCTTATTCCCCAAGTCTTCAAATGGCTTCCTTGATGCAATGTCTGTAGATGTTCCAATGTCACTAGTCGCCTTCGAAGTAGATGGAATGGGTTGAACAGCTGCTTCTTCTTCTGTAGAACGAGGATCCAAATTTTCGGTCCCTTCAAAAATTTCGGTGAGATTTACTGATTCACATTCAGGCCACTTAATTCTTGTTTCCAACCAGTTCATATGCTTCTTCATGAATGTTTTTTGCACCCTGTGTGCCTCGGTCCATCGACGATTTAAGTTCACAGTAAAAGATCTTGCAAAATTCAATAATTTTTCTGAATCTTCTTGCGAAATTTCAAGCAAAACGCAATCCAAAATTGCTTGATGCAGTCGTTTGTAATCCTTGAGGTCCTCTTGTCGCAGAAACACGTAAATGTCCAGGTTAGTGCCAAATCCAGCCATGATCAAGTTGCTAGATTATTCACGTTAAAATTTCCAGGTATGTTGACTCTTCAAGGGTTGAATGTCTAATGACGCTCCAACATGAGCTCCCGTCTGTTTTATTTGATTCATAAGCGCTCAACTAGCAAGGGTTTCAAGGAGCGAAAGAGAGAGAAGTATGGAATGAAAGAGATAGCGATAGTAGGAAATGAAAGAGATAGCAATATTAGGGAATGGGAGGGGAATATTAGCAGGCAATGCCTCATTCGATCACTAACTGCGCTTTGAGCAACAGCTAACCACTAAGAAGTAAAATATTATTTTGATTTTTAAAATTTAATTGTAATCTATTTTTCAAAATCATTAATGGATTTTAAAATTTATTATATTGAAAATATGCGTAAATTATGTGACTATAAATCAATAAAAAAATTAAATTGTCACAAATAGTTGAAATAAATACAATGAAAGTTCCGATGCATATTTTGGCCAAGGCTGCAAGTATATGCAAATAAAAAAAATATGTAATTAACGAATAAGTGTAATACAATAACACACAAAAGGTTTCACTGCTAACAGTTTTGAACTTTTCGAAAAAAAAAAAAATTTCACTTTTTCTCCATACAAATTTTTTTTCAATGTTTTTTTTTTCGCAAAAATAACCAATTTCATAAAAACTGCTAGAACAAACGTTGATGAACGTTCATTTATCTATCCACATGATTTTTTTCAGCCCGAAATATTGACATTGGGTCCTAAGTCTTCCATATTAAAAATCCGGACCAGTGTGCAGCGCCTCGACGTTGTTTCTGTTGAGAAGAAGCGCCGCAACAAACTCAACAGATATCCTCTTTTAAAATAAATTATAATTACTGAGGAATTCATTGAGATTAAAAGCAATGATTGTTGGTTTAGGGAGAGACGGTCGCACGGTCGATGTCCCGCCTGCAGCTACAGGTACTGGCGTGGATGCGCGTACGCATGCGTTTTGACGTATATACATAATCGATGTGACGTGCATTATTAAATTACATGTTTAATCGATTCATACAGTTGATATTTGAATGTCGCAGGAATGTTTAGTTTACTATTGTTATTTTTTTTAGCTGTGGTAACACTAACAAAATTATGTTTGACAGTTTGTGGTAACTAAATTGAGATTTTAAAAATTATTTTTTGTTTTGTTGCCCGCGATACGTTTGCGTTATTTTCGAATGAGAGTTTATATTTTAATCGAATATCTCATCTATCTATTCTCTTTAATTCATCTAAATCCAATCAGCAGTTTTTATGTAAGTGAATAACAAACATCTATCTATATATCTGTACCAGGATTTCCCAAAAAAAGGGGGCAAGTCCCCTCCCCTAAGGGACGTAGATGTATCTCAGGGGGGCGTAATAGGTACGTTTATATTAACTGTTCCAATAACCCCTCAATAAAAAGAACTGTGTTTCTTATTTTAGTTGAAACTTAATTAAGAACATTAATTTGATTTTGAAATATTATTTAAGTTGTTGTATAATTTAAACTTTGTATGTATATCGAGCTAGCATTCCGCCCGCGGCTTCGCCTGCGTGGAATTCGTTTATATTGTGGTATAAAGCACAACATACACAATTCCAACCAAACCAAAAAACGCGAAAAACTGTAAATAAAATTACAACAGCAAGTAAGTAAATGAGTCGAAAAGTGCACCGAATAATTGTATGAGCTACAGGTTAAAGCGCGAGATATCATTCCACTTCTTACGTGTCTTGAAAAAACAACATTACCACTTTTTTTTAAAACACCCAGCGCCATCTATCGCATACCTCAAGAACTAAATAGCGTAAGCTATCAATCCACTTCTTACGTATTTTAAAAATCACATCGTTACCACCATCTAGCGCCATCTATCGCATACCTCATCTCCAATCCATCCATCAAGCAAACTATTTTTGTTTTACTTCGGGAATATAAATTTTTAACTGGATAAAAAGTACCCTATTATTTAATCGGGACATCTAACTTTATGTCTGCAAAATTTCAAAGCAATCGGTTCAGTAGTTACGGCGTGAAAGCGGAACAAACAAACAAACTCACTTTCCGATTTATAATATTAGTAAGGATAAGGATACTGCTTTCACAACATTAATAAAACTGACTTCTATCTGTTTTTTCAAGACAAAATATTTATCATATGGGTATCCATCCCTGTTCTAAACTTGGCACACAGTTTTTATACCGTAGGCATCCGCTAAAAAAACATTTTCTTAATACACCCTCTTTACTAAACGGATGGATCGGGGGTTCGAAATCCACGCAGACAAAGTCGCGGGCGTTTGCTACCTAGAAGTAATGTATCTAAGTAAATTTTACCTGCGACATTTAAATGATACATCATGGTTTGAATTAATGACCGTTACCGTAATTCATATGTGGGAATTCATATCACATTAAAAACATCGTTGTAACTGAAGTGAAAAAAAAACATCAAAAAAGTTACATTCAAAATGCTTACCGAGGAATATGTGTGAAAAACAAATTTGGTTATGTAACTTATTAATCATATCTACTATATAAAAATAAGTCGAGTTTTCCTTCCTGACGCTATAACTCCAGAACGCACGAACCGATTTCCACGGTTTTGCATTCGTTGGAAAGGTCTGAACAGAAAAGCGGGAAAATCCTCTAAGGCGAAACTAAGTTCGGCGGGACCCCTAGCTAATCATAAAATATGGTCTAAATTATCATGAAAAACAGTAGAACACATAATTAATGTTTTTTTAGTATATTTAATGTAAATTAACTTATTACCATAATACTTAATGTAAAATATAATATTTAAATAAAATAAAACACGCCCTTTTAAAGGTTGAATTAAGAATTATATTTGAAAACAAATAACAATAATAAAAACACTTCTTGCTCTTTTAAAAGTAGTGCAGTATATAATTAAACTCAACATACAACATTAATTGGCGTTTACAATAAAAAATCGGACACATTTCCTATTGAGAATAATCTGAGAATTGCACCATTACAAAAAAAAAATACTCTCGAAATAAATACAGAACAGTAATGTACCTTATGCTGTTATTCTAAGGTTGAAATCTGCAATGTTAAACAAGTACTTGCTATAACCATGCGTGATTCTTTTTGCTCTTTTTTTGTATGTCATTTTGCATGGCTTCTGTTACAAAATTTTCTTGTAACTTAATAAAAAAGCTGTTGAGTGTTTAGTTATGCGTTGTTCTCGCTCCCAATATTCCGTACCAGTAGGGTACGAATCTCTCTTTATATTATATTTTTCTGTTGTTAAAAACCTCCAGTCTCAGAATGTCCATGTTGCAAAATGTCAAGTGGTAGCAAAATGTCCAAGTCTCAGAATGTCCAAGTTTGAAAAGGTCCAAGGATTACGAAATGAAAGCTTTTATTATCTTTATTAATCAGCAAATAAAGATATAATTATGTACACTTTTGCAAAATTATATACTAACGCGTAAAACAAAGATCTATATTTATTTATTATTATTGTGTTGTCCTGTTATAATTATTTTAATTACCTATCAAAGTATGTTCATATGATCTCTCTTAAAGAAACGTAAAAACATGATTTTCTTCAAAAATTTGCCTTTATTTATATCGTTCATCGGCAATTTACTTCGGTCTTTTTTTACGCGTTAGTATATAATTTTGCAAAAGTGTACATAATTATATCTTTATTTGCTGATTAATAAAGAAAATAAAAGCTTTCATTTCGTAATCCTTGGACCTTTTCAAACTTGGACATTCTGAGACTTGGGCATTTTGCTACCACTTGACATTTTGCAACTTGGACATTCTGAGACTGAAGGGTTAAAAATACTATCCACAAAACACATGTTTTTATTTCATTAAAAATCTTAAAATAAACTTTATAGTTTTTGTGCAGTGCATGGCATTTCTAAGCAATCTGGATATGCCTGGTAGGATTTGCTTATTGTTTAAGTTCAATAAAATAATTTTGGACAAAATCACTTACGTTGCTCTGATTTTGTGGTAAGTAATTTAAGCACTTGTGTTACATAAAACAGAAGCAATTATGGTACCAGCAAGGGAAAATCACATTATTCCGGCCTAATAATTTACGTTATTCATAGATAAAATAAAAAGAAAAAAACACGTTTTTATTCCCTTACACTTTTTTATACCCATCACATTTAGACTTTTTTTTAAATCAAGTTCATTCTTAACGTTATTTTTATTTAGTTTTCGTCAGATATTAATTTGTGTTTTTCATTTTTATTTAATTACACGCATGCGTACATCGCGTCTATCGTCTTGTCTTACTCTAACGCCATATGTAGATATATCCGTCTCATGTTACCATTATATGATGCAGTTATAGTACATAGCATTATTATTTAGCATTTTAAGCTATTAGAAATTAGAAAGCTTATCGCCTATTGTAATCTAGTATTAGAGCATTCATTTATTCGTTCAATATTATTTAAAAGTAGTTTCTGTTATGTGCAGTTAGTTGTTATATTAATCGATTTTATTATTTTTATAGTACTATACGCCGTACTAGCGAACTTTAAATATTAGAAACAGAAAAATTTTATCTCCCCTTGCGGTGCGGGAATTGAACCCACGACCTTCACGTATCGCGCGTGCTGCTCTTACCAACTGAGCTAACTCAGTTGGTAAGAGCAGCAGTTGGCAACGAATGTACCACGGGCCGTTAAGTATGTAGATATAAACATATTCGGCAGAGGGCACTTACCGAAAGGCTAACGGTTGATACAGCAGAAAAATTTCATCGCCTACAATAACTTGCGGTTAGCTCAGTTGGTAAGAGCAGCACGCGCGATACGTGAAGGTCGTGGGTTCAATTCCCGCACCGCAAGGGGAGATAAAATTTTTCTGTTTCTAATATTTAGTTGTTATATTAGTTTACTTGAATTTTTATTTATTTTATAAACATTTTATATAATAGGGATGCGGCCCAAAATTGTTTTTCTGTCCGTCTGTTAGACTATCAAAAAATATGGGGCAAGTATTTTTGCATTTTCCACTTACTCAAAAAATAAACGGTGATACATTTAATTAATTTAATAAGAGTAACGGGGCAAAGCAATTTATCGCTCGAACTGGAGCAGCCCGACTGGTGAAATACCTCCACCTTACAAAAGACCGCAGCCAAATAACAATCACTTCTGTGTTGTTGTGTTTCTGCGTGTGTGTAAGGTTTTCAGAGCTCCTGGGTGCTACATTAGTAGCAGGGTTCAAAAGCCTTCAAGAAAGGACGACAAGTCCAGTAACAGATTTATTATGCTGTACTTGTCGCCCTTAAGGCCCAATACGAAGCAATTGACATTACCCGTTTCGCGGCGAACCGCGCGCCATCTATTGAACGCATTTGGCATTAGCTCGTGCTAGCGCAGCACGAGCGGTGTGCGGTGCTAGTACGAGCGAATGCCATGTAGTACTAATACATACATGTCATGCTGTGCAGAGTAATTTTGATTTAGAGACAGCATTGCGTACGTATAATTTATTAAATAGTAAGTACCAATAGATTATCAATTTTGTATTTTATTCGTTACATACATACGAACATATCGATGGTCCCAACGAATAAACGTTCAAACGAAAAACTACTACTTTACAACACATTACTTTAATGTCGTAATGAATAGATATATTTAATGTATAATTATATTAAAGGTTAAAAATATTTCAGATCATATATTTTTTAAGAAAATAAAACTATCGATTATCTCAGTATTCAAGAAAAAACATATAATTTTATTATTCTAATGAATAATATGTGACTTGTTAACAGAAATGTATCACTGCACGTTTATTCGTGTCATAAATGAAGCATAAACAAGTGTAGTAAAACGATACACGATTCTACAAATTAGTAAAAGATAATAATTCTACATTAGGATAGCTGTATTAAAATTTTTGCGGTCTGTAATGAAGCATAACTAATAAAAGTAGCTTCCATTTTTACACGAATAATCGTGTTTTTTTTGTGTAGGAGTTATTACCCAAAGGAAAGGTTAGACACAAGCGGCAGATCGCGAGACACTGAAATGAAGACTTGGTGAGGACTAGTTGAAGCGGGTTGACAAATTCCGCTACCTGGGAGTACAATAACACCCAAGTGCAACCTCGATGCTGAAATAATAAGCAGAATTAGTGCTGCAGTCGCAGCATTCAGTAAGCTAAATTCAGAGGTCTTCTGCTCTCAAGACATCAAACTTGCTACCGTCAGGTATACATGGCGATCATGATCGGTCAATTCCATCTCAGATGCCTACTGAAGATTATGATTGGCTTTTAGCCACATGCGACCACATTTTCTTAATAGGTGCATCGTACGAAAAATAACTTCACGTACATACTTTGAAATGATTGTACTTGTGAGTCTTAAAAAATGTCGTTGTAAAAATTGCAAAAATTAAAAATTAAAAACTTTATTCTGTTTTCTCCATAGTGGAGGTAAGGTCCTGAGTGTATTAATTCTTACTAGACTCCAAGCGGTCAATCATACCCCTATGACAATGTATGACATTATTTGCCGTCTCTGTGTTTGCACTTACTCTGTTCATTATTTTCCGATTCGGTTGTGATATTTCGTCGACGCGCGTTCAATACCGCGTAATGACATTTTCCCGTAAGTTCTAATTTAGATTGAAATAATATGAAATAACAGACCACTTTAATCTTTATGGCAAATGCTACATACGCGGTATTGCACGCGCGTCGACGATTTGCATTTTTGAGTTTCTCACTTGCCTAGAAACGTATAAATGATCAGTTTGGCTATTGTAAATAAGTAAAACCGGCCAAAAGTGCGTCGGTCCACGCTCAGTGTAGGTTCCGTAGTTTTCAAAGCATCACAATACTTAAGTATCCTTAAATTACAACTTTAGTTAAAAAAATATTTTTTCAAAAATTTGAAAAACGATAAAACCCATCAGGTTCAAAATAATTTTCCTAGAAAGCCTTTATGCAGTTCTATATTCCAGATTTTTTTCATACTTTTTGACTTATGGTTCAAAAGTTAGAGGGGGGGGGACACAATTTTATTTTCTTTTGCAGCGATTATTTCCCAAAATATTAAAAATATAAAAAAATGATCTTAGTAAACCCCTGTTCATTTTTTAATACCTGTCCAACGATATATCACATGTTGGGATTGAAATAAAAAAAAATCACACCCCAATTTACGTGTAGAGGGGGTACCCTAAAAAACATTTTTTTATTTTTTATTTTTGCACTTTGTTGACGTGATTAATATATTTGTACCAAATTTCATCTTTCTAGTGCAAACGGTTTCTGAGATTATCCTCGGACGGACAGACAGATAGACAGACATGGCGAAACTATAAGGGTTCCTAGTCGACTACGGAACCCTAAAAATGCAGCCTAAGCAGCCTCCCAACAAAAAAGTATTTTACAAAAAATATAATCTCAAAATGGAATTTGCGCAATTCGAGCTGCGTAAAGACTACGTGTGTAAACCAATTTATTTACTATTTTCAAAACAGACAACTAACTGCCGTCACCTGTCAACACTACACATCGAAGCACCTGAACGGCAAACTTTCATATCTAAGAATTATGCAATTTAATCAGGCGTTTGTGTTTAAAATGAATTATTTTAATAACTAATAGATTGTATAAAAAACGAAGAAGGCGGCGACCTTTGGAATCACAATCCTAACATTTTTTAGTAAAAATATTTTTTTCTAAATATATATTTACAGAGTTTTGGAAGAAAAATAATTTGAAGAAATCATTTTTTAACATTTTTTAAAAACGGTATAATTTTTATATATTCATTTATTTTAAAATTTCAAGAAGGCGGCGACCTTGTAAAATATCTGAATAAACGTACAAAAAGTGATTTAATGCTTAGAATTACTTGAGGTCATCGTTGTAGTGAACAGAAATACATGAAGTTTCGCTAATTCTCTTCGTATTGGGCCTTAAGCTAGGACCTCATTACCATTTAAAATCGGGTGGGATGGAATCAATCTTAAAGTGCAATATAAAAGAAATTATCGCATGACGTCATTAGTGGGTACATTTATTACCCACCGAGCGTGACGTAACGAGCCCCCTTGCCCCGCCACTTGGCATCGTTATCTAAGTATTTTTTTACGAGTCTAACTAATAGTGTTGAAAGCTATTTAACGAGCAGAGTTTTGGATCCCCTACCCATTCGAGAAGTACTTGAATAATAAATCAAATTGATTTCGCTGTTGTATAAATATCATTATCTTCTAAATAAAATAATATATATATATATCAACGTACATAGTTATTTTCAAAAAAATATATTATAGAGAGTGTGAACACATTACTCAATGCCTAGAGAGGCTTGTATTTAAAAATCTCGCAAAATTTGATAAGAACACAAAATATTTATATTTTTACAATTGATAAACTGCACTGTATGTACTTGTGCAAAATCACTACGTAGTATAAATCGCAGTCGCTTCCCCATGCTTAGATCTTTAAAACTACCCAAATGTTCACTTTTATACTACTAGGATTGCCACATACAATTAACTCATTATGCATTCATTTGATTCATGAATATCATTGTGTGCTGTTTCACGTAACACCACAGGGTTATGGAAACAATATGTGGGTATTGTAAATAAATGTGGTATACCGGTTTATGTAATGTGTTAATACATGATATATGTTTAAATAAAAAGAGAGGTAGGGCATAGCGATTTATCGCTCGAAATGGAGCAGCCCGACTTGTAATAACTCCACCTTACAGAAGATCGCAGCCAAATAACAATCACTTCTGTGTTGTTGTGTTTCTGTGTGTGAGTAAGGTTTCCAGAGCTCCTGGGGGGTGCTACATTAGTAGCAGGGGTCAATCCTTTAAGGTAAGGGCGACAAGTCCAGTAACAGCTTTATTATGCTGCACTTGTCGCTCTTAAGCTAGGACCTAATTTCCACTTAACATCAGGTGGGTTTGAGGTCAATCTTGAAGTGTAATATTTTAAAAATGTACAGTTAGTGTTTTCTGTTTCTTTAAAGTATATAAAGTAAGCAAGTGTGGCGTGATGAAGCGCAATTAAGAAATGGCTACATCTATTCAAATACACATATAAAAGAATAATAAAAAACATAGGGCATCTTGGATTTTAAATTTGTCATAATGTACACAGTGCTATTCAAGCCCTTTATTATGGGAGGTGTCAAAATATGTAATCCTACATTTTGTGGCGGCGGCCATTTTGGACAGATTTTCATTGATCGTAGTTAAAAGTCCTGACTTTTTTTCCATTCAAACAAAATTTAAATCGATTCACCGTGCGGGAGCTACGCTGCCAAAGACACACCCACATACACCGACATACAGACGGACTGACAGAGAAATCAAACTTTTATCACCGAGGTTAATAACAATGACACAGCTAAATGTATTTTAAACGTGTAAAACAAAACGACTGCACCAAATTGGATAATTCTCTATTTGTTATTTAAGTAATAATACGCAAAACGTTTTATTAAGAAAAAAAAAATAAAATTCATACGATTAGTAGGCGCGCGAAATCGCAGCGGGCTGCAAGTATAAAATAAAACTCTAAAAAACATCAGACCGCGCGCGAATCAATCGCTCACAGAATGAGTTGTTGCGAAACGTCCCAAACTACTTACAGAGAAAAGCACGTGAGATGCACAATTTGGACTTTGAACCCTAAAGTCGTGCACATAAGAAGGATTATCGAACTGCTACCTTACATTACGCGTTGTACGGACTCTCCGTTCAAAATGTATAGGTAGGCAATGTAGAATTAATCAGCCGCTCACTATTCGCCTAATGGGGACGCGCCCGTAAGGGCTGCGTTTCTTTTAATTCACACCAAACTAAAGTTCCTTTACAAAGGCCATGTTTAATATTGACATGTGTTTTTCAGGTGAACGCGAAGAAACCAAAGACAAGACAGGAGGCTGAGAAAGAGATCCTGGATGCTGAGCTGGATCTGTTCACCAAGCAACAGGTACGTGACGTCATTTCTCATGAGATGATTGTCTTGTTTTGCTGTCTCTTATCATACTTAAAGGGTCCACTGCCATAATGTTAAACGTCCTTTGTTTTTTGTTTCGAGATATTTGTGTGTTAAGTTTGTAAACGTTATCCAAAATTCAGCCTTATTGCCGTGAATACCTGGGACACTGAGCGTTCTAGACGTGTATTCAAATATCAGAAACGGTTTTATCTCAGGACTTAAAGCGATATTGCCCAGTTAATAAACGAAATTACTAGCTTTTTATATTTTGGACATTCATCATATTGCCGTGGATCCTTCATTTGTTAATGGTCTAGAACAGGGCTATCTTGACCAGATATGATATTGGGCCAATTATTATACTATACTGGTATTATAAAGCTGAAGAATTGCTTGAACGCGCTAATATCAGCAAAAAGCAAGCAAATGGCACACGCGCTGTAATTGGTCCGCGCCTGTGACTCGCTGCGTCCTTAGAAACGGTATTCGTACAAGCGCTAGCTCACTTTTGTAAGGCACGCCCACCGTGCCTTGCTTTTAGTGGTGCCATTTTCAAGCATTAGAAATGCTTCTATGTTTATAATATCATAAATGTAAATAGAAAATATATATTTTCTGATCCAATTCTATTATATTCAACAGGAAGGGCAGGATGTGACCGACCTCCTAAAGAAAGTTGCGGAGTTGAAGCGACAGATGGCGACACAGTTTCCGCCCCACCCTGCCGTCAGGAGGTCCCACGCGAGGTAAGAAAGATACTGATTAAAAATCATCATCTATCATAACTATCATTGCCATGTGAAAATGTGGGGGTGGATGAAGATTAGCAAGCTCCTCCGAACAGACGAAGGCGAGCGAGACCAGTCAGCTCGTGAGCACGGTTGGTGCAACCTAACCGAAACGTCGGGCAGTAAGTAGTTCGTATCAACTACTTATACCCGGCTCCAATATTTTACGATTCGTAATGTGTCAAAAATTACTATCAGTTTTTCTTCAACCGACTACGAGTCGTTAATACAGTTCCTTAATTTACTTTCCATTTCAGCTGTCATCAGTCGTCCGTCGTTCGTTTTTAGTTTACGCCTCGTATAATTTGTTACTATCCGTGACTGGAACTGATCGTTTTTTCAAATATTGGAACCGGACGTAAATAATGTGAGCGCGTTTTGACACGATAATTTCTAAATATTCTTTAAACACAATTTTCTTCTAGCGTGTACAGTCGCCGTCAGATATATCGGAGCAGACAAAGTGACCAAATACTTCTGAACAGTTGAAATGTCGAAAAGTTCCATATACCACAAGTTACCATTAATATCTGCACATTCATTTCTTCAATAATATCTGAGCAGATGCCAATAACATCTGAACATTTATAACGTCAATATGTGTCACGCACGTCATGTGTCTCATTCAGCTACCTGTGTAGATGAGTGTTCAAATATTATTGGTTAGTTCTGTGTATAGAAGTTATTGACTAGCATCTGCTTGTCAAAAATCAGAAACAACGACGGTACCACAACACCCAGACCCGAGACAATATAGAAAAGTTCGTTTCTCATATTGACCCGACCGGGGATCGAACCCGGAACCTCAGAGATGGCGCGACGCCAAAGTCCGGCACGCTCGCCTCTCGGCTACGGAGGTCGTCAATACATCATTGAACTGGAACTATATAAAAATGTTTCTATTTTTTTTGTTTTCACGTCCTGTAAAATAAAGGTATTTGGGATTGCCTCTGTTTTGCATTTAATGAGCGATTTATGCGCTGAATCGTCATGAATTTAATTTTATTTGTTGTAGCAATACAATACGTTTTAATTGTATTTCGTGATTCTAATTGACGGCCTAAGTAGAAATTGTTTATTATCTTTATTTCTTAACGTGATAACTGTTCTGTAATTTTAATTATCTTTATTTCTTAACGTGACAACTGTTCTGTAATTTTAATTATCTTTATTTCTTAACGTGACAACTGTTCTGTAATTTTAATGTTTACTTTTCAAGCTATCGTATTGTGAAGAGAAAACATAGGTAAGAATACATGTTAAAATATTTGTATGATGATTTCTTCATACAAATGTCTTTATAATCCATTGCAAAGTTTTATACCAAGAGAAGCCTTGGAGTTTGGGTTGATCCGATGGTACAGTAAGTAGCTTCAGTTCGTGAACAACTCTGCACCTTGTCACATGAAGTCTCTGTCTGACTTACTAAGTTATTAGAAACAGATTTTTTTTTCTTCCCTTGCGGTGCGGGAATCGAACCCACGACCTTCACGTATCGCGCGTGCTGCTCTTCCAATCGAATCCACGACGTTTACGTGTTGCGCGCGCTAACGACGGAACCACAACACCCATACCCTCAAATATACTGACATCAAGCTTCAGAATGCTTTCCAAACCACTTTTAAGGGAAATACAGTTAAAGAGCGTAAAAAAATTGTTTTTTTTATCATTTAATTTTTGCTTTAGTTTAACTAAATTATGTTTTCACTTGTAACAGAGGTGGCAGATTCAACACGACAAGTCGTTTCTCGCGAGGCGGTGCCCAGAAGGTGTTCAGCGGTAACCAATCCGTGGACCACCGGCCAAGAGCGCTGCTTATCTCTGGATTCGAGGCGGACGAGAAAGACGCATTAATACAGCATTTCATGGTAAGCTTTTATGGTTAAGATAAGTGTTTATCAAACTTTTTGAGTATTTTATAGTCTTAAGGCTCAGACAACCAGGCATAATAGAAAATCAATCGAGTCTGGCTTTTAAAATGACATTCGGTCTTACGAGGTTGAACAGAAAAAAACAGTCTTCCATCTTCATAAAAATCTACCTCTGGAGTCTAAAGAGAAACATTATCATCATATATCATTTTGAAACCAAAAAAAAAATATCTCCTCTTGCGTTGTGACCTTCACGTATCGCGCTGCGCTTCCGACTGAGCTAATCGTGACATAGACAATGAACATAAAAAAACTAGTTTATTAATGTATGTATGCAATGTATGTGATGTTGTCCAATATTTATTTATTTATTTATTATTATTTATTAATATGTGTAATGCCTCTACCACACTACTCGCGTAGTTCTTCGGGAAACTCCGGCGAAGACCGGAGTGTGTCTCTACACACTCGTTCAACTCGATGACAACGACCTCTGGCCTTTTGAAGCGGCCGCAAAAACCGACAACAAATGGCCGACCGAGGCGAGGCGAAGTTTGACGAGGCGAGCCAAAGTGCCTCTATACTGTCGTATTCTTTTTTTTTATATTGCACTTCAAGATTGACCTCATCCTAGCTGATGTTAAGTGGAAATGATGTCCTAGCTTAAGGGCGACAAGTACGATTTTCGATATCTACTATTTCCTCTATCTAAAGGTTGTTTGGAATAGATTGCTTTCTAGCAATAAGACCGCCTAAATTGAAGTTGAATATGTCTGTAAAACCAATTTCTGTAAATATTTCTGTGCAATAAAGTGTATCTATCTATCTATTATTGTGTGGTTAATGATCGATGGATGTGAGCATTCTGTTATGATATGTTATTGTGTGGTAATACGGTGTATTTTTGCACAGCAATACGGCGAGGTGACGCATAAGGAAGTGAACCTGTCTGTGCCGGAGCTCGTGGTGCAGTACAAGGCGCGTGCGCACGCCGAGCAGGCCGCCGCCGCCGGGAAGCACTACAACGACAGGACGCTGTCCGTGAGTAGCATCTTGGTCGTTCATTCGTTCACTAACTTGACATTCATTCAGTTGTATGCCCATGCATTCACTGTCTTTTCATTAATTAATTTGATCATTTATTATTTCGTAAATTCGTTTGATCACTCAATCCTTCACATGGATATGTTCGGTCAATCGTATTGTATTTTTTTTGTAATTCACTCGTTCTTTCAATCGTTTATCAGGTCGTTAATACATGCATGAATTTGGCATTTATTCGTTCATTCATTTGCTAACTATATTTTACGTACATGTTTACTTCAATCGTTATCCTATGCACTCGTTCTTGCAATAATTGTATCATTCAATAATACTTTGTTTGTTGTAAATCAACTTGATAATTTAAAATATAATTAGCTTATATCCCTACTAATATTATAAATGCGAAAGTAACCCTGTCTGTCTGTCTGTCTGTCTGTGTGTCTGTTACGCTTTCCTGCTTAAACCTCTCAACCGATTTTGATGAAATTTGGTATAGGTATACGTTGAATCTCAAGAACGGACATAGGCTACTTTTTATTAGAAAATAAGGGGGGGAAGAGGGTAATACCACCTTTGAAAGTTTATATGGAAAAATGTTTATTTTTGAAGTTAGAGATATGAAATTTGGCACAAATATAGCTCGAAACTTGGATTAAAATATAGACTACTTTTTGTTTCGAATATTAGGGGAGAAAGGGGTAAAAACGACCATGAAAAGATGTAGTCCACGCGAACGAAGTCGAAGTGCACTAGTTATTCAACTGCTTACTTTGGGATCGGGTAAATATAATGTATGCGATGTTGTCTAGTATTTATATGTTGTATGTTTGTTGGTCTGTCAGATCACGTGGGTGGCGAACACGAAGCCGGTAGGTCTGCCGGCGCCGCCCGCGCACAACGGCGACAACAGCGAAGAGAAAGAGCCAGAGGTGAGATGTACTTGTGCGAAAGAGACGGAACTATTTTGTATTGTCTCGATTCTGGGTTTTATATGTTGTCGTACATATCTTCTAAATATATAAAAGGAGAAACTGACTGACTGAAATATCAACGCACAGCATAAACGGCTAAGCGGAGACACTTGAAACTTAGAAGGGACGTAGCTTAGGTACAGTAGAAGTGCACTAAGAAAGGAATTTCCGAAATTCTTACGGGAACGGGAATTAGCGGGAAAATCCTTTTGTATGAAAAATCTAAACCGCTTAAGTTAGAAGCTAAAAATTTGGCATGCAAGTACCTTACCTTACTTAGAGCTTAATTGCAACAGGGTTTTGCAAAATTCCCACGGGAACGGGAGCTAGCGGGAGAAAACTTTTGTAGCAAAAAATCAAAACCGCGTAAGATAGATGTTTTCAATCTAGCATGCAAACATACGTTAGTATATAAAGTTTAGTTATGGCTTTTGTTAACCTTTCTTCCACACACACAAATATCTCTTCTTTTTTAACACGCCACGCGGACGAGGGCGCGGGCAAAAACAAGTTACAAATAAAGCTGAACTTTTCATTCTAAGACTTAGTGCAGAACTAGTGAAAAGTTATCTGTTGTGTAAATTGTAAAAGAGATGAATTTTAAAATATTCGTCTAACCCGTCCGTCTCGTCAGGTGTCGGCGGAGATCACCGCAGCGTCGCTGGTCCGCTTCGACGAAGAGGAGGACGACGACGCCGACGAGGACCGCTCCTGGCGACGTTGACGCCGCCTCTGGCCGCCGGCCTCGCCGCCCGCTAGCTGACTTGCGACACGTGGCCGTAGCGGGACTTGCCGCACACAGGCCTAGCATACAACGCGACTCAATTTTATCGCGTCAAAAAACGTCAAAATCGATTGTAGTCAGTGCGTCAGCTGCTGATAGATAGATAGATACACTTTATTGCACAGAAAAATTTACAGAAATTGGCTTTACCGACATAATTAAGTACAATTTAGGCGGTCTTATTGCTAGAAAGCAATCTCTTCCAGACAACCTTTAGGTATAGGAAAAAGTAGATATCGAGAAACGGGTGCGCCCGTGCAAAATATTTATTGGCTGATTGCTGATTGGCTGAAAATACGAGTGCGGTGCGCTATAGCCAATCAACAGTATCGAAAATTTCAATACTTAATAATCAATCTTTTATTGCTGGTATAATGGCGTCTCATGCGAAAAATTTGACGCATTGCACATGCTAGGCCCAGTGTAGTATTTCTAACTCGCTCACACGATGCAAATGAGTGTGATCACGCATGAAAACTCCGCTAGATGACACTATGTGGGCGTGAAGTACAACTGCTACGTCATTGATCATTTTTGTCATGACATTGACAGATGTCATTATGACATAATCACCAATGACGTATCAATTGGACTCCATGCGTACGTATCGCCATCTAGCAGAGCTTTCATGCGCAAACACCCTCATTTAAAGTTCAAGTATTTTGATCCCATGGACTGTGATGAGACAGTTTTATTCTGCATATCAATTAATAATTAGTACGGTTAATTAGCAATGATTTTTAGGTGTGCATTTTACGTTATGTTTATTTTAAATTTCAATTAAATACTGTCCGTGACGAAATTAAATTTTGCATTTAACATCACAACAATAAATGGTCTTTTAATGTTTAGTGACTCGTGTGAGCGTGGCAGCTGTATCGTATCGAAGCGAACATTCGCTATCGCCGCACGTAATTGCAACTCGTCTACTGGCTGCGGGTCGTTTGACGCGCGACTAATTTAAGTCGAGAGTGGTTTTTGTAACTTTTTAGAATAATTTTCAGCACTACTGCGCAATTGCATAGCACTTGACACCGAAAAACACTATACAAGTTGGTAAAGTAAAACGTTCTATTAAAAAAATACGCAAATTGTTGGTACCGTCATAATTTGGGAGAATTTATGACCTTGTTGACTTAGTAAGTGGGATGAACGTGGTGTACTGGGGGAGCATTGTCTGGCATTTAGGATAAAGGAAGCCTCAGAAACTATAATACTTTGCGACTTACACACACACACACACACGTACACACACACACACGTACACACACACACACACACACACACACACACACGTACACACACACACACATACACAGAGAGAGAGAGAGACACACATATACGCACCTATACATACACACATATATACGCACGCACACATCCACATTCTAATATATAAGACATATTAGGCCAGACAAACTTTGGTCAATCGGTGGTTTTTAGTACATATATACAATTTATTTATACACTCTAATTTCATATAACATCTTGTATTTTGTAAGCGTTTTATATGCAGAAGATCTCATTTAAATAAGATGCCGCAGTAATTGTTAAAAATATTGTTTAAACGTTACCAAAACCACTCAAATATATCATTTACTTATACACAACATTTTTTTAATTGAGAATAGATGTATAAATATAATTTTTAACGACTATTTTTAGTTATTAGATAAAGAATTCAAGTTTTTAATGTTATTGAATAATATATGTTGTAATGAAATGTAATTTATTATGTAATTTAATTACCTACTTAAGTTGTACACAAAACGATTAACTATTAGTTATTAGAAACATGAGACATTTCTAACTCAAGGACTAGATAACTTTACTCTTGGTTAAATATAACGAAACGAAGATGTTTTCAAAGAATGTAATATTTGTATTTATCTAATAACCATTTGATACTAATATTAAGAATATTAAAATTATAATTAATTACAATGGGAATATAAAAACTATTAACAAAAACTAATTAAAAACACAAATTTTGCTATCCGAACCCGTTAGTCTCCGGCGCAAAGGTGCCCATCACACTGGCCGCATTACCACGCTGAATAGCAATGGCCAGCCTCTGCACCAGGAACGAACCAGAACGTGAGTCGCCTAAAGCATCACTCAATCTACGGCCTATTTCACGCACAAAGTCCCTCGCCTCCGACCCCCAACAGCCCATGGTCTCCACTGCCACGGGCACAAAGTAATAAAGAGGCTCTAAATTGGCATACTTAAGCCTCTTCTTCAAACATGCATCTTCCGCAGCCGCTGCCGGGTAGTGGATAGTGCGACTGAGATGGCTAGCGGCTACAGTGCTGACGCAAGTAGCGTCCCAAATTAGGCACTTTCCGTTCTTCCAAGGCACTAAAGTCAGCCCATCTGGCCTCTTACCATCGGATCTGCTCAGACCGGGAGGTTCAAGCATGCATGGGATATTTGCCGATATAAGGGCTCTGCGGATTATATCATTTAGGGCATGGTGCCGTGGAAACCTCCCCGCACACCGGCGACAACTTAAAGCGTGATGGTCGTCAGCCCCTACCATAGAACCGCAAGTGCATTTATGAGGTTCGCACACCTTGCAGCCCAGGCGCAGAGCCACCGCCACACGCAGGGAGTCATCATCAAGCAGAGTACCCAGCTGCGGCGAAGGCAGTGCATGCAACCATTTTTTTGTATTTATCTATTTAAAAACATTGTTGCACAAAAAAGTACAAAAGGCAGACTAAGTGCTATGGGCATTCTCTACCAGTCAACCCTTGGGTTATGCAGAGAGTTTGTTAATGGTAAACTTATTGAAAAATAATCTTAAATATTGAGCTGAGCATTAGTAAAATTTATAGTGGTTTTCAAATAAGACTTTGTTAAATTTAAAGTAGTGAATGATTGAATATACCTAATAAAAAATCAAATTGACATTTGTAGATCCATATACATTTTAATGTTGGTTTTTTTAATAATTTTCTTGCCGTCTTAAAAATTTAAGGTATCCGAATTTTTATAAAGAGTACAATTATGTGCTTATTTTTATCAAGAGTAAGGTAATCTAGCCACAGTTCATGACTTCATTTCTATTATCATTTAGTTTTAAATATTATTACATTTTCTTTTTTTCCTGCTTACAATCACATATCAAATTAACATGATTTTTTATTCTTAATTAGCAAATAGTAAGTAAACAAACGTTAGAAATTATACGATTATATTTATTCTCAATTAATAAATAATTAGTTAATAATCTATTGTATGTTGTTCAAATCTGTTATATAATTTGAACAATATAGGGAAAATTAGAATAATGATTGAGTGTAAGGCATAGAGTTACGATTGGTTTGTTTTTAATTCAAATTCTAAGGAAATATATTTAAGCAGTCGGACATCACGCCTCGATTTCGCCTCGAGTCGATTATAATAATCGATTATGTCCACCCAAAAAATCGATATGCCTATCGATAAAAATGTTACGTCAATCGATTATTATCAATTATTTTAATAATTGTTTAGATTGACGATATTATTAAGTAAATCGAATAAATCGGTACTGGACTCAAGCCGATATTATTATTCATTATATCGATAGTACAACAGATTTTAAAAAAGAAATAAGTGTTTATGACCTTTTAACAATATAATTAACTAAATATATGTCAACTCACACCTATTACATTAATATGGTCTATTGGGTACCGAGGACGGTATATATGCTGCTACAGCATTATTTTTAACATCGCAGCAGATCTGGTATTCTGGTGAATTTTAGATTACTCGAGTCCAATTTGCAATATCGATTTACAATCTATGCACAATCGATTATACAGCATCAAAAATTGAGCAAAGTGGCATTTTATTTCACTTCGCCATTTAATTATTAAGTTTCTTAATAAAATACGAATTCTAAATTAACATTCAATCGTAACTCTGTGGCGCGCTCGTACAAAAACACACTTGGCTTATGAAATAGACTCTAAAGCAATATTATACAAGTTCTACTTTATTATATAACTGATACTATAGGCTATGAGCGTTAGCTCCGTCATAGGAATGCGATTAGTCGTAGACTTATTGTAAGGCAGTGCGACTGTGGTCGTTTATTCGCCACAAGGATTCGACAATTTTTTTTCATCTGAATAAACCGTGGATTAGTAAGTGGTTGAGAAGTTACGAGTCTTGGAAATGGTATTCAATAATATAATTTATTATTTACAAAAAATATTAGGTGGTAAAAATAATTGAAAATTGTATAAGCTCCATTAACATGTTCTGTAGGGAATATGCGTGATAAATCGTTTAGCTGTTCATTAAATGCGTGAATTAAATACTTCAAGGTAAGGGCGACAAGTCCAGTACCAGCTATTATTATGATGTATTTGTCACCCTTAAGCTAGGACCTCATTACCACTTAACAACAGGTGGGAGGAGGTTAATCTTGAAGTGCAATAAAAAAAAATATAAATATTAAAAATTAAAAAAATGTTTGTCTATAAAGTCAGTTTAGGTAGTTTGGCGTGACCACGCTGAGCCGATCGCTGAAAAAATATTGGGTTTAGAAAACCATGTTTCTGACGAAATAAGGGTTACTGAGACCTGAGCTGAGTGAGCTTATAATGCCCCTCACGCGATTAAATTTAAATGAGCTTCAAAATTACAAAATCGATAAAATTCAGATGGCAATCTGCTGATTGGCTGGGACAAGAGAGATTAGCCAATCAAAAGTATCGACATTTTTGTCGTCTAGTATGCGCGAGTAAATTTTATCGCGCTCTTAACAAATTCAGTGTATCATTAGCTGATTGGGTTTATTTACAGTCTAGTGTGCTATCGGCCAATAGGTTTCGATTTTTTGACGTCACATGCGAGAAATTTGACCATTTGCACGTCGCACGTGCATATGGTATATATGGTAGCGTGAGAAATTTGCAATTTACACATGCTAGGCTTAGTGATTTTTTTTATATATTCTATTAGATTACTTAGTGCCTTTATTGCAACTTCATAAGCAATCTTTATTTGATGTTTGTATCAAAATAATGTTTATCGTATTCCCGCATTGAGTCGAGCAAAACCACTTTATTTTGCATACAAATGATTAGGATATAATACCAGGAGCGCTTGCGACTGATTTAATATCATAGGGCTGGATCCTATTGGCTAGCTTCTTTGCGACCAAACTTTAAAAGCAATATTAACTTGAATATACTAACTTTTTTTACAAAATTGCGTGTCTATTTTTTAATTGAGAGCCACGTAACTTCTCATCGATATAATACGGATTAAGACAGTCGATATTTTTTAAATATTCGTCAATAGTGATCGTTGATGTAAATAATGAATATTTGTAAATATTTCTATTGGTCTTTTCCGCGTAGGAGCCATATTTCTTTTCGTTTTAAAATTTATGATAATGACGTTTTTTTCGAATGCTACGATGGGATTGCCACATAGTTGCGGCTGACGATTGAAATGTTGTCGGTAACAATTATTGATAGATGTTGATAACTTGACAAATATGAAAGTATCAAACTTTTGTATTTTAATGAAGACATAATTTTTGTTTACTGAAAAACTATTTTTTTGAATAAAGTTTGTTTCAACGAAAACATTCATTCTACATACATTTGTTCAGCAAACGTACATAATTTTAATATACAGTAAAATCCTAGTTATATTTGTAGCCAAGAGGCGAGCTACTAGACTTTTGCGCCATCTTTGAGATAACGTGTTCGAAGCCCGGTCGGATCATATAAAAGTTCGTTTCTTATATTGACCCGACAGGAATCGAACCCGGGACCTTAGAAATGGCGTGAAGCAGAGTTCGGAGTTTTAAATTTGAATTAAAAAAAATCTTTTGCTATATAGGATCAAGTCAATGTATGTTATGTTGACTGATAAATCGCACATGAAAACATATGCATTACTCAAAATTTTATATTAATAGTTAAAGCGATTTGAAAGTTCAAATAATCGTAGCACCAATACTACTGAGATGACGTAAATAATTGAAAAGAAAGAAATGTTTATTAAGGTAATGCTTTTATTATTAAATCAATGAAAACAGTTTTTGTACTTTTAAATCGCTTTTACTCGTAATATCTAATTTTGAGTTATGACTGTACATGTTCAGGCCTAGCATACGCAACGCGACTAAATTTTATCACGCTCATAACAAACGTCAAAATCGGTTGAAGTTAGTGCGTCAGCGGTTGATTGGCTGAAAATAATAAAAAATCTTTATTTTTCAAAAATATAGGCAGCAGGTTACATATTTTGGTCACTTAGGTACCTAAACTGGGTCTAGCCCGTTCTTATAGGTACTTATATGAGTAAATACGGGTGCAGTGTGCTTTTAGCCAATCAATAATATCGAAACTTTTGTCGTCTCATGCGATAAATATGACATAGGCGTATGTCATGTGTGATATGAAGTCGCCAGTCGCATCTCTATGGCACTCTCGTAGCTGCGATTAGTCGTATAAATAGTTTATTTTAAAACCAATGCAGTGAGCATCTAGGATTATTGTTTTGTTGTTGTTGAGGCTTGTGTTTTTTTTTATAATTTCTAAGCATTTTTTTGGCGGTTAAACGTTTTTGTACGAGACGTTAAAGATTGGGAATCTATGAACACACCTCTCGTATTAAAGATTTTTAATCGTCTTCATACATAGTCATATACTAGTTGTAGATGTTTGTTTGTATGTTATTTCGTAAGGGTTGATATGTTGGTTGTGGTAAAGGAAGATTTGTCAAATGAATACTTGCATATACAATTTCGGCTGTCTTCAGTAGTCTTATTGAAATAAATTAAAATTATATTAAATTTCGTTTATTTCAGATGGTAGCATCCATAAAATCAATCAGCAAAAAAATCAATATTAAACGATACAAAAATTAAATTAAAATTAAAACCAAAAACAGATTAACTTTGGGTAATGGAGTTTGAAGGGATTAGTTTTAATATTAAATACATATCTTTGAAGCATAAAGTACAATTTTCATGGGTTGTTCCATGGGTATGGGTTCGAATCTCGGTCGAGTCAACATGGAACTTTTTTTACCTCTGGTCTGGGTGTTGTGGTGTCGTCGCTGTTTATCTACTATAAAAATAAGTCGGGTTTTCCTTCCTGACGCTATAACTCCAGAACGCACGAACCCATTTCCACGGTTTTGCATTCGTTGGAAAGGTGTCCGGCTCCGTGAGGTTTATAGCAAAGAAAATTCAGGAAAAATTTCAACAGAAAAGCGGGAAAATTATCTAAGGCGAAACGAAGTTCGCCGGGACCGCTAGTTTTATATAAAATCTTCTTAGATTTTCGACTGATTGAATTGAAATTAAATACTGAAGCTACTATATAAAACGTTTTTCAACCCCGATGTGGATAAAATAAGAGGTAGATGGAGGATGTGCGTAAACCACGCGAACGAAGTCGCGGGTTATTACCATATAAATATAGCTCTTACGAAATGAAATACAAGTATTAAAAACATCATACCAATAGCTTAACGGTTAGTTTGTAAACGTTTTTTGTCGACCAATGGACGATAGTTAAGTGCGCACCGTACGGTCGGCAAATGAATTAATTTCTTTTAATAGAAAACTAATATTACAGTTCCAATAAACGGTGAATTGTTTTGCTAATTTGCTGACCGTACTCTGTGTTAGTGATGGACAGTGTTATTAGTGTTGTTGCGTTACATGTCGATGATTTAGTTTGTCGATAAGAAAATGATAAATGATTGGACAAAAAGTTAAAGAGATGTTGATCTGTTTTTTAATTTGCCTTTTGTGAAATAAATTAAATTGATTCTGTATACTGGTTTTAAAATGGATCACGACTGGATTAAATAGTTTGGCGGATTTATTCGTTGAGAATGTAGAGTCCGAACATAAAAATTGAACGTTGAAAAAGAAATAAGAAATGTTATTTTTTCTAACACAGGCGTAGTTAAAATCGTCCATTTTGTACATATAATAATAAAAAGTATACATTACATTTTGCTTGTTTTTAAAATATTTGTACATTTATTATTAATTAGTATATTCGCTTGTGTATGTAACTGACTTCGATTGTAAATCTTGTAAAAAATAAAAATAAAAAGAATGAACACCGTTCCGCCAGTAAATAAAGAAAAAAAAAAGATTACCCCTCAAGATGGCGGATAAAAAAGTATTTTTTGAAAGAGTCAGTGCGTATATTTTTAGGCGGTTGCTAATCGAATTGTAACACAAGAAAAAATGGGCTTGTGATGTTGAGTTTGTTTTTTGTAAAAAAAAAGATGGTTCAAAAAAAGAGAGCAACCGCCAAAATACAAAAAAAAAATGGTTCACTGTTTCTGGCCACACGAGAGAGTTTTTATTTTCAGCTAGCGATTTTTAATAGTTGCGCCAACTCTTTCTTACGACACAGTGGGACTGAGATGGAATGTAACTATTGAGAATCGTTTTTAAGATGGAGATTCTTTAGAAGAGAGAAGACGATACAATTTACAAAATAATGAGAAGAGCTTTTTTGTTGAAGATGTGGAAGACGCCGACATGAAGCTAATAAAATGATATATTTTGTTTTATTTTCCCTAAGAACATCGAGTACTGCTAAAACAAGTTATCCGCTTAATTGACTTTCAAAAATTCTGTTCTTCATGTCGTCATGTCAATGTCAATAATTTAACCTAAGGTGAAATCTTAAGTAAAAGAGGATTTTTGCCATACAAAACTAGCACTATGTTAAATTGTTGGATTACCATTTTTGTTCATGGTAGGGGCACTGATATCCGCTAGTGATGCTACGGTAGGTCTTCTTAGAATCCGCAAGGGATCCCGACTCGCCCACAACTGCGCAGCGTTGGCCACCGAGGTTTTAGTCGGTGCGAGCCTGACACCACTCTCTATTCACCGCTAAGAGTGACGGTGCGGTAGGCTTTTCCCCTCGACTCAACAAAAAAAAAGTCTTCTCCCATGGCATCACCATCAAGGCGATGAGATGAGGTCCACCGGGGGGTTTTAAGGGGTATTCCTGTCCTTATTAGTATAGAGAGTCCCTCACAAGCCGTCATCTCCCTCGGTGCGTCAATGCATTACCCCCTGGGAAAAAATGGGCTGGCACTGATAATAGCGTGGAAGCGATGACACAATACTACATTTAGTATTCTCATATGAATCATTAAACATCGAATCATAAATTCTTTCAGCACCTTCCATTAGTTCTATTTTAGGAAAAAAGAATTCTAATCACAGATTACGTTACAAAGGCCATATAATTGGAAAATTGTTGATCACAGAATAAAATCTGCTAAGTGGTTGAAATTGGACCGTTTCTGTTATAGGCGCCTTTATGGTTCCAATAAGTGTATACAGGCTGTTTAATAAATTCCAGCAGGTATGATTAAAAGTTCGCCAGACATGTGCGTGTGAATTGAGGGCTACTTTGTTAAACAATTATAATATACAAGTTGTGCCGGCGACTACGTTCGCGTGGACAATATCCGCTTACTTCTCCCGATAAAAGACGTGACTGTATGTATTTATTTTAGTAATTATATACTTTAATTCCCGGTTCCAATATTTTACGATTCGTAATGTGTCAAAAATGACAATCCGTTTTTCTCCAACCGACTACGAGTCGTTAATACCGTTCCATTATTTACTTTCCATACCAGCTGTCATCAGTCGCGTGTCGGTCGTCTTTAGCTTACGCCTCGTATAATTTATAACTATACGTAACTAGAACGGTTTCGTTTCAAATATTAGAACCAACATTAGTATTTTTATGTTTTTTTGTATTTATATTTTTATACCTACACCAAGACCATAGTTTCCGCTCAACTCTGTGGAGTTGACGGGCAGAGAATGCCACTAGGCATGAATTCCGCCTTTTGTACTTTTTTACGTGCTATTAAGTTTAAATAAATAAATACATTTTGTGGGTCTTTGCTCTGTGGGAAAGTTTAGACTATACTCCGAAAAATATAGCTTGATCTCTGCGACATAACTCAAACTGACATTCCTAGGGTGGTCATTATTATATATTATCGACATTTCTTACTATTATCGATGCTAAAGTAACATTTAATTGGGTTTAATTTAATTACAAACGTTACATTTATTCTTGTAAAGGAGTAAACCCCAAATCCATATCTGGATCCGTTTCTGAATCGCTAGAACAATCTTGTAAATTTATTATAAACTTTTATTCGCATATATTATCATTATGTAAATAATGTTATGATATTAAAATTAAAATATACAATAACATTTAAAAAAAATAAATTAAGTTTTATTTGAAATACCGATAGTTTATAGTCAGTGGTCACGTTGATTCATCGCCCATCATTATGTAGGTCGGCATGCCCATAAAGTATGACATTTACAGGTATTGTCTGTACTACTATGAAATTCAGAACTTCTTAGGCGTAATTTAACTGACAGCTGTCGCAGAGATCAAGCTATCTTTTACGGAGTATAAATCTTTTATCCGGCATCACAAATTTATTTTACTATCAGGCCTAGCATGCGCCACGCCACTAAATTTTATCGCGCTCTTAACAAACGTCAAAATCGATTGAAGTCAGTGCGTCAGCTGTTGATTGGCTGAAAATACGAGTGCAGTGTGCTATTAGACAATCAACAGTATCGAAACTTTTGTCGTCTCATGCGATAAATTTCTGACGTTTTGCAAATGTATATCTGTAATTACAATCACATCGACAGGCCTATCAATCTATCAAATTACCCATATTATATGTCGTATGCGCATTGAAAAAGACGCAAAATGTACTATTGAAAACCTGATGAAAAGGCCTAGAAACATCTGGAAACAATGACCATTGTCTTTACTCCACCCTGTAGGAGTAAAATCACAAATCAAAGCTACAGTTGTGCATTGCTCTATCTTTTGGTAGTTAGCTACACGACACTATACAGTTAACATCGCAGCATGGTTTTGGGTTCTAAGAAAGAACAGAGCAATGAGGATATACCAGGTATCTTCTCTATATTTATGTCGCAGCTGGTTAAAATAAGTTGTTCAGCTAGCCCTTTGGCTGAACTACGCCATTCAACCACACGTCTAGCTTTTTAATCGCTCAAAACGTTAAACATTACAGCTGATTAGAAAGCCGCCATATAATTAAATTAGTTCAGCGCTCTTTACGTTTTGTTTTCTATGCCGCTGGTATTTTGAGTAAAGTATAAAAAAAGTCTGCGAGTCTGACTCGCGCATGAAGGGTTCCGTAGCAGCAAGTAATATAATATAAAAGTTTATATTTGAGTTGCTTGAATTAAAGGTAAATTGCGGAATACGATTTATGACGTATAGCTGTGCCCGCGACTTCGTTCGCGTGGAGTACAGGGTTTATTTTCGCAATGAAAGGTAGCTTATGTCCTTTCTAAGGGTCTAAATATTTTCTGTGACAAATTTCATCAAAATCGGTTGAGAGGTTTAAGCGGGAAAGCGTAACAGACAGGCAGAGTTACTTTCGCATTTATGATTAAAAAAATACTACTTACCTACTAGATCTCGTTCGAACCAATTTTCGGTGGTAGTGTGCATAGAAATGTACATTAAATATTTTTTTTAGTTTTCTCATTTTCTTATTTTACAAGTTAGAGGGGGGTTAACCAACATTTTTTCACTTTAAAAACACTCTCGAAGCATCATTCCACAGTATAGCTCTTATAGTTATGGAAAAAAGTGGCTGTAACCTACGGACGGACAGACATGATTAATCCATAAGGGTTCCGTTTTTGCCATTCGGCTACGGAACCCTAAAACGATAGCACTTTTTTTAAAGGACAGAATTATTGAATTGTTTAACATTAAAGGATGGCTTTCGCTTGAGTATCATCTTTTGGGGCAGGACCAATTAATACACCCCCGGTTGTACCTCATCGCCTTAAGTGGTGGTCCGTGTGATGGCGAACCAACGTGATCATCCCCACCTCGCATTCTGTTATCACCCCTTGATGCTTAGCCGGGCTGGACTGCCCTCATCTCCCCCCTTACGCCGCCGTTACTCGTCTTGCACGCTGCGATGTCTTCTGTTTCTTCTCTTCTGTCTTCTTTCTGCTTCTAGAATACCACTTTAAGCCATTCCACGAGAGGTACAGGTGGATCGCCTTCACTCTTACCCTGGGATTGATGTACCCAAATCCAGCTACAGAGCGAACTAGGATCATCGTCATACGTGTGTATTATTTTCTAGCAAGTTTAACTTAAACGTAGTTGGCGCCCGCGACTTCGTTCGCGTTTGCCGGGATAAAAAGTATCTTAATTTTTTATCGGCTATTGAATCTATTTGATTGCCAATTTTCATTACAATGGTATATAATAAATAATAAATATTGGGCAACATCACATACATTGCTCAGATTCTGGGGTAAATAGCTTAAGCACTTGTATTACAGAAATCAGAAACAACGACGGTACCACAACACCCAGACCCGAGACAATATAGAAAAGTTCGTTTCCCATATTGACCAGACCGGGATGCCGGACCGCTCGCCTCTCGGCTACGGAGGTCGTCATTAATTTTAGTAGCTTTACATTACAAACAAATTAGTAAAGTTGGTTTTCCATATCCATTGCTTCTCCTACTATGCGTTATAGCAGGTGATCATACGTAGTCTGTTTACCTAAATAACTTTACAGGATATCGTACTCATTTCGTAATATACGAAAAGAGAAAAAAAAACATTAAATAGGGGCATAACTGTATGTATAGTAATTCATTTTTACTCTTTCAGTGACATTACTAGCGCTGTCGCAGCCGATAATGTTCATGATTCTGATCGACATGTACGTGTGCTGGGCTCAGCGAGACATGTTTAACATCATCAGGCACAGCACCATCGTCGGCCCGTTCCTTGGAGCCTTCTTCAAGGTAGATTAAAGATTGGTCCTAAAATGCACCCTTGTGGAACCCCTTAGTTGCCTTGTACTGGTGCTATAACTTGTACTGGACAAAAACGCTATTGTGCAATTTAGGTCCTAGATTGCTACTCGGAATATATCTCGGAGTTACATTAAGTTGTGTTACTTAGGAATCTTGTCTTGTTTTAAACAACGTGTTTTATTTATTTATTAGATAACTTGCTAGCATTGGCAGGCTTCACTCTAGAAATTATACGCCTTTAAAGTATCTCCATTGGACAAGTGAGAAGCCTATATAAATAACTAGCGGCCCTACTACCCCTTTATTTTTCTAAATTTTCCGCTGATTTTTCGCTCCTGGTTGCAGTGTGACGTTAGATATATGAATGTCAAAATCGGTCCAGCTATTTCAGAGATTAGCCGGAACAAACAGACAAAAACTGTATTGAAGTTTTTTTGGTATATATACAGTATACATTATTATATTCATATGCATGTAGTAAAAAGCGGTTATTTTAATATTACAAACAGACACTCCAATTTTATTTACATGTACGAGTATTGATAACTCATATCCTTCTTCCCAGATGTTCGTTATGTTCTACAAGAGAGTCCAAGCCAAGGAACTAATTGATGAAATGAACCGCGACTATGCCAGCTACAATACTCTCCCGCGCCGGCACCAGGCCACCGCTGCGAGGTCCATACAGAACAGTGTGTTCTACACTGAGTGCCTCTGGTCCCCTCTGATTTGCATTGGCATAATGATGTTCCCTGCTGTGGCTGTGGTAACCATTAAAGCACCTAAACCTACTATTAGGTTATAGCATTGGCCCCATAAAACTTCCCTGAGCAACTCCCAAAAGTTTGAGAGTTAGATTGTATCAAAACTCAAAACTCAAATATTTCTTTATTCAAGTAGGTTACATGTAACACTTTTGAATCGTTATCTTTGAACAAACCCTTACAGTATAGGTGCTAGAAGATTTTTCAGGGATATTCAGAGTATGAGGAATCGGACTAGTTGTGCACTTTTTAAAGTGGACTGCAAATATAAAGTTTTTCAATATTTTAAGGATATATTTATGGTGTTAAATGTATCCTGGAGGTCTAAAATCCTTCCTTAGTGCTCCCCTACATTATAAAAGGAACTTTTGTGAACCTGTGGAACGCGAAAATGAGCGTAACGGGATAATGACGTCATCTTTTTCGTGTATGCATACATGCTCGTACTATCGAGTTATTAGATGTTATCAGGTCAATAAAAAAATATTTAGATTTATATTAATATGGCTCCCTTTCCACTTTCAGTTGTCGACCCTCTACAGCCACATCTTCGACCAGATCCCGAGGAGGTACATGATACACGACCTCAAGCCGCCCTTCAGAGAGCCGGAGGCGCGATTCGACTCGCCCTACTTTGAAATACAGTTCATTTACATGCTTTGGAGCGCCGTACTCTGCTGGTTTAATTACACGTGTAAGTTTCAGGTGACCTTCACCCTAATAAAAATATTTATTTGCTATTTTAAAGAAACAGAATAAATTTATCTCCCCTTGCAGTGTGGAAATCGAACCACCGACCTTCACATATCGCGCGTGCTGCTCTTACCAACTGAGCTAACCGCAAATTATCGTAGGCGATGAAATTTTTCTGCTGTATTAACTCGTTAGCCTAAGTACCCTCTGCCGAATATGTTTAGAACTAGATAGTTATCGGCCCGTGGTCCATTCAAATGCAAGAGGAGATAAATGTTTGCTTGTGCGGCGTAAAGCACTGTAAAAATAAAAAATCGAATGGTTTTGCTAGTTTTATTTTATAGATGCACAGTATATTGTCTCCTCCCAGCCTGATGGTAAGCAAGAGAGGAACCCACATCGCGATGACAACGGATTTGATACCGTAATATCCTATCCGTTAGCATCGCCATACTGACTTGCAAGGTGTTTCTTCACGCTCCTTTTGAAGGAATCCATATCAAAGGAAGGAGCATACATGAGCTGGCAAATAGTTCCACCACTGTGGCACCGTAATGTTCGCGTTGGAATATTACGGTGAAGCGATGACATCGTTGGCCGGTTCTTGCGGTTATGTGAAGGAAAGGGAAGGGCGGAATAAGGAAAAGCAGTTCCTCGAAACACTCACCATGATGATATGGTAATGTAAGGACACTGCAGATAGGGTTGCCAGATCGATTCTTCCTTTTATCGGGATCAATAACCGATTTTTCGGGATTTTAGGGCTTTGGTCGGGAGAAATAAAAAAATAAGTTAATAATTATGCATTATATATTAAGTAAACAAACATTTTTGTAATTCACTGTAGATATAAGAAAAAAAAACATACTTGGTAGTTTTAAAGCATGGTTATTGTTTTTGTTTTTTCCATAAGTATTTGTCTTTTTTTTTTAACCGCGGTTAATAACTTTTGAGCTTTATCGCTATTCAATAAGGTCTTAAAATTAAAACAATTTTCGTCAAAATTAAAACGAATTATTAATTCCGATTTTATTAAATCCATGCTCATTCGGTTCCTTTCTTTTGAGTATAAATCATTGAGTATACTAAAAACGCGTTCGCAGTAAGCGTTAGGTACTTACTGGTATTGAAAATATAAAACATACAATTTTGGTTAAATTTTTAACTTCGACGCAGTTTGTTATAAAATATGCCCATAGCTTATCATTTGTCATTTTATTTTTCTCTTCTGGAAAGCGATTTAAAGTAAAAACTTCTTTTAAAGAACAATAATCACTGTACAAATGGTCGGTGTCAATATAATATTAAATTTTAATTTTTTCTATGACTTCTAAGAGATCACTCCATGTGAACAAATTTTCTTTCAAAGTTTCGTTAGACGAAAGTCGGGAGATTATTCGCTTTGTCGGGAGTCGGGAGGACAAGCAAAAAAGCGGGAGAATCCCGCCAATTCCCGACCGTCTGGCAACCCTAACTGCAGACCACAACTGAAATTGGGGTTATTTCTAAAGATATAGAATAGAATAGAATAGAATAGAAAATGTCTTTATTCATGTAAACTTTTACAAAAGCATTTATGAATCGTCAGATTTATACTACCATCGTGTTCGGAATGTTGCTTCTATAGGTAAATAGGTACACCTCCACAGTTTATATAGCATACATTTAAATTTCAAGTCTCTCCCTCAAAAAACATGGGACTTTCAAAAATCCAACCCGAGAGTTTCGTAAAATCCGGATGAATATACCCTATAAGGATTTTAATGACAGCTAATTTCAAAATATGAATTAGCAGAAGTTACACATCACGAATGGACTGGTTAAATCTCATCAGCGCCCCGTATTTTTTGGATCCTTTATCGCATCTCCCCTCTTAACCTCCCTCCTCCCTCTAAGGCTGCGGAAAGACTGGTCTAAATAAACCCAGACAAAGAACAAACACAAATATGCATCAGACGAATGCTTGTCCTGGGTGGGAGTCGAACATATGTCTCTTGGTTTGGAAACCAGGACCGGTAACCGATGTTTGGTGGAAGTAAAACAGTGTACGGTATTCGCAGCCTACGACGGCCTCTTCGGCCTCGTCACGAACCACGCCTGCCTCAAGATGAGTATGAACTGCTTGCTACTCCAAGACGCGTTCGCGGCTGAGGACCCTGATGACGTATACTCCCAAGTGATGGAGTTTATGAACGAACAGAAGAGAATGTTCAGGTGAGTCTGGCTGTGTTTCCTTGACGACCTTCATAGGTGGCTCCGTTCTTGAAGTTTGATTTCGATTCCTGGATCGAATCAATGTGGAAAACGAACTCTTCTATATTTATTTATTTGTAAACTTTATTGCACTTAAAAAAGTACAAAAGGTGGACTTAATGCTAAAAGCATTCTCTACCAGTCAACCCTTGGGTCATGCAGATAGTTTGTAACAGTAAGAATTTTGTGAGGCATCAAATTAAATGTCCGAATTATTTTGTAATGTTTAGTGCCTGTTGAAAGCGTGTGTTTTAGTTTTTTTGAACTATTATTTTTATAATATTAGCATAGACAGTATGTCGACCTCCGTAGCCGAGAGGCGAGCAGGCCTGACTTTTGCGAGCGATCCCCGGTCGGGTCAATATGGGAAACGAACTTTTCCATATTGTCTCGGGTCTGGGTGTTGTGGTACCGTCGTTGCTTCTGATTACTGTAACACAAGTGCTTAAGCTACTTACCACAGAATCAGAGCAATGTATGTGATGTTGTCCAATATTTATTTATGTTATATGTGCTAAACAGGTTCGGAGAGCTGATCCAAGATACATTCAACATTTGGCTTGGTACCATCCTCATCAGCACCATGATACAGATAGGCTCGCTGCTGTTTCATATTTCTGCGGTAAGTGACAATAAAAAACCGACCTAGTGAAAGCCAGGCTCGCATCTCCATACTTTTTTTTACCGTCAAATCGTATTAGTAATGTTTTAAAGAAACAGAAAAAAATCTACTTTTTCTGCAATGTGGAATTCGAACGACCTTCACGTATCGCGCGTGCTGCTCTATCAACTGAGTTAACCGCAAGTTATCGTAAGCGATGGATTTTTCTGTTGCATTTCTTAGCCTTCTAAGTGCCCTCTGCTGTAAGTTCGCGCGAAACGCGGCGTTTTTTATATATAACACTTCAAGATTGACCTCATCCTTTTTTTTTTTTTAACGGGGAGAAATGCGTGACGCACCGTACCGCCACTCGAGGGAGAGTGACGGCGTGTGTGGGACTCTCCTGCCCTGTGAAACTGTGAAAGGCAGGCCTACCCACTAAAACACCCCGGTGGACCTCATCGCCCTAAACGGCGGTGCTGTGGGAAGCAGTGAAAACCATAACCACCACAATACCGCCAAGCGGAATGGCCGCTTATGCGGCCCCATCTTCTCCCCCCTGGATAATCGGGGGGGTCAACGGGGATGGCCGACCCACTGAACCATCCCCGCCTCGCAGTGAAGACCGTACGTGTAATGCCGGCTGAGGCGCCCTCACACCAACAGCCGGCTGGTCTCCATGCGGCAACATGGCGCGGACAAATTGACGCCGCGCTCTGAGCCGTCGTCTCTTGCGGCACGCGGGAGCGGACGGGTCATTCTCCCGATCTCTTTCAGCTGCCTCCTTCCGCGACATAACGTCCTCGCAGAAGGAGGCGGCCGCTCTCCAGGCTGTCTCACTCCCGAGCATGGCCTCTACTATACTCGGGAGCGAGAGACTTGGCCCTACTGCATTAACAAGCGCCTCGCGCTGACTCTGCCAGGCCGGATACATTCGCAGCGTGTGTTCTGCGGTGTCCTCTGGCGCCCCACTACTAGCACACGCGGGAGTTTCTTCTCTTCCTATTCGGTGCAGATATCTGCCGAAACACCCGTGCCCTGACAGTACCTGCACCAGACGATAGCTTACATAGCCCGATTTGCGCTCGAGCCAACGCAAGATTGCCGGCCCAAGTGCATCTAGGGTCCACCGACCTGAACAACAACCCTGAAGAATCACAGACCACCTCCTAATCATATCTTCCGTTGCCTCCCGCCGGACACGACCTAGGTCCTCTGGGTAAAAACGTTGCCCAGAGGATTTTTTCGCCGCCTGCCAACAATAGGCCCTTTTCAGTACTTGGGCCTCTAATTCCCAGGGGGGTGTCCCTGCGAGGGCGCATGCTGCGTCAAAACTAACCGTACGATACGCCCTACAAACCTGAGCAATAGCCCTTTGAGGGCGGTGAAGGGTTCTAACATTCTCTCTCTTTAAGGAGTCTGCCCAAATAGGTGCACCATACAAGGCCATGCTTTTTAGCACACCACCATAGAGCTTACGGCATTTGGCTCGAGGACCCCCCAAATTTGGCAGCAACCATGACAGAGAGTCCGCCGCTTTCCGGAGGCGCAATGACAGATCTTTAAAATGTGCTCCAAACTGCCATCGCGCGTCCAAAATTAAGCCCAAATACTTAATTTGGGCTCCCACTGGCACCCTAATACCCCCCACAACGATATAAGTGTTTAGAGGGCAGCGCTTTCGAGGCCCGGGAAAGAAAATGGCCTCGGTTTTTTCAAGCGCTACCCTGAGGCCTAACATTTGAATGTGCCTCGCAACTAAAGTGCCACCAGCAGCGGCCAATCGCGCCGCTGCACCAAAATCCTTCCCCCGGGCAGTAACCAACGTGTCGTCAGCATAACACGTGACCGCCATTCCCTGGAGAAGGGCACCACGAAGCAGCCAATATTCCACAAGAGAGGCCCCAAAACGGACTCCTGAGGAACACCGGAACGAACTACATACTGACGGAGACTCCCATTTTTATCGATGCAGACCACTTCTCTGGCTGCAAGGTAGTCTGCAATCAATGCTTGCAGGTATTCAGGCACCCGATGAAATTTGAGAGCCTGTAAAATTGTAGAATGAGGGAGGGTGTTAAAAGCATTGGCTATGTCAAACGAAATAGCCAATACACCCTCTCCTCTCTCCCACGATTCTAGCACCAGCTGTTTTAAACTGAACAGGGCGTCAATCGTAGAACGCCCTGTCCGAAAACCGTATTGAGCCTCCGAAAGGTCAGGACCGACCTCTCGAAGGTGCTCTTTGAGACGACTGGCCACGATTCGTTCAGTTTTCCAACTTCGTCCAACAACACGATTGGCCGGTGCGCCGACGGGGAGTCCGGTGGACGACCTTCCTTGCGGAGGAGGCACAACTGCCCCTCCTTCCATAGTTTTGGGAACTTTCCGACCGAAAAACAAGAGTCGAAAAGTCCCCTAAACTTTCCTTCCATCATGGTCGCACCCAACGCAACAATTTTAGCCGGAACCCCATCTGGCCCTAGATTGACCTCATCCTACCTGATGTTAGCTTAAGGGCGACAAGTACAAGATAATAAAACTGTTACTGGACTTGTCGCCCTTACCTTGAAGGCTCGACCCCTGCTACTAATGTAGCACCCCCCAGGAGCTCTGTAAACCTTACTCACACGCAGGAACACAACACCGAAGTGATTGTTATTTGGCTGCGGTCTTCTGTAAGGTGGAGGTGTTTCACCAGTCGGGATAAATCGCTATGTCCTACCTATCTTAAAATCGCGTAAGTGACAATGGCGTTCGAATCTAACACTGCAAGAGGCAATGATTTTTTCTATTTCTTTAAAATCCCTTCTAATATTATAATTGCAAAAGTAAATCTGTCTGTTACGCTTTCCCGCTTAAACCTCTCAACCGATTTTGATGAAATTTGGTATTATACGTTGAGCCGTAAGAACGGACATAGCCTACTTTCTGTTAGAAAATAAAGGAGGGGGGGGGGGGGGGGGGGGGCTAATACCACCTTTAAAAGCTTAAATGGGAAAATGTTTATTTTTTAAGTTAGAGATATGAAATTTGACACAAGTACAGTGACATGAAAGTTTTTGAATAATTTTAGATATAGTCACGCGCGCGGTCTGAGAAAGAAAGAACGCTTGAAGCCAAGCCATCTGCTCAGATATTACTGAAGTAATGAATGTTCAGATATTAATGGTAACTTGTAGTGTATGGAACTTATTGACATTTTTAACTGTGTTTGGTCACTTTGTCTGCTCCGATACATCTGACGGCGACTGTGTACCGTAGTACGATAACCGTACATTACCTATAGGCTAATAATTGCCTTCTGTCCCAGGGTTACGGGTTCGATCTCCGGTACACTCTGTTCAGCTTTTGTTCCGTCGTTCACATCTTCCTGCCTTGCAAGAATGCTTCAAACTTGACCTCCTTGGTAAGACAATTCCGTTTAGATCCGTTACATATATATTATACTTTTTTATTGCTTTTTGATGTAAATAAAGATGTTAGGATTTTGATCTCCTACCTCTCCTTTTTCTAATGGTGACACTTACTCTCCTACAGTGACCTTTGACTTGACACTTCTCCCATTTTGAATTGTTGTGATATTTGACTCGACACTTCTTCTCCTGCAGTCACATTTATGAGCTGTGACTGGACATTTACTCTCCTACAGTGAGCTTTGACTTGACACATCTCCTATTAGGAATTGTTGTGAGATTTGACTCGACACTTATTTTTCTACAATTACCTACATTTTGTGACATTTGACTAAACACTTATTCGCCTACAGTGACCTTTTTTGAGCTTTGACTTGACACTTCTCCTGCTGTGTCATTTTGTGAGATTTGACGTGACACTTAATCTCCTATTGACATTTGGCTCTACAATACTTCTCTTACTTCTCTTAGTAGGTGAACGACCCATTTCATAGTCATAATGTCAGCCTGCTTTATTGAAATAAAATTGTTATGAATTTTATGTTGGTATTTACTCTGTAGATGATTTATAGTGGCATATTTTTAGTCCTTCAACGACGTATTGCTAAAGTAACTCTTTGTTGTTATTTTATGCTAGTCCACGGAGACTTCAACGATGATATATTGTGCTGGATGGGAGAAGACGACCTCCCATCGCGTACTACGTTTGATTCCGTTCATGGTTAGTTTTTTTTTAATACATTCCAGGGGCTCTACTCCAGAGCTGCCTGAGCAGCAGCCATCCCGCCGGTGATGTTGTGGTAGTTCTAAAATTTTCCCACAGCATTACCACTGAGGCGATGAGGTCCTCTGGGGGTTTTAGGGGGTAGGCCTGCCCTTCTTAGGACAGGAGAGTCCCACACACGCCGTCATATCCTATATAAAAATAAGTCGAGTTTTCCTTCGTGACGCTATAACTCCAGAACGCACGAACCGATTTCCACGGTTTTGCATTCGTTGGAAAGGTCTCGGGCTCTGTGAGGTTTATAGCAAAGAAAATTCAGGAAAAATTTCAACAGAAAAACGGGAAAATCCAAGGCGAAACGAAGTTCGCCGGGACCGCTAGTAATAGATAAATTAAACACCACAATAAAATATTCATACATAGGTACAACTTATTTATTTATTAATTTTTTTTATACAACATCACATACATTGCTCTGATTCTGTGGTAAATAGCTAAAACACTTGTGTTACAGAAATCAGTAACAACGACGGTACCACAACACCCAGACCCGAGACAATACAGAAAAGTATCTACAATAACATAGTATCTACTTAAGGTTAAAAATGTGTTTGGTTTATTAGTTGAAAGGTTTTATTTGTTTTCAGTTAGCGCGTGCGCAAAGACCACTTCAGATCCAAGCATTCTACATGTTTCAGTATAACAAAGAGCTGTTTATCAATGTAAGTTTTGTTTCAGTTTACAAAGTACTAGTTGTGCCCGCGAATTCGTTCGCGGTGAGGTGACTAATGGTTTTTTCTTATATACTCCCGGGTTCGATCCCCGGTTTGGCCAATATGGGAAACGAACTATTTCTATATGGTTCCGGGTCTGGGTGTTGTGGTGCCTACCGTAATTGTTTCTGATTCCTGTAACACAAGTGCTTAAGCTACTTACCGCAGAGTCCGAGCAATGTATGTGGTGTTGTCCAGTATTTATTTCTATTACATGTTAATGTACTCATTACCACAGGGGCCACTTTTGAATCCCTAATTTAGGCGAACGAAGTAGCGTGTAGGAGCTAGTTTATATTAATAACACAGGTATTATTTTTGTATTTCAGATAATGAGGACTTCGTACTCCATGTTTACGTTATTGAGATCTTAAATAGATATTAATAAAATAATTATGTAAGCCGCGGCTTCGCATGCGTATATTATACCCGTTTTTTCCACATTTTTCTCTGAATCTTCGTTCCTATTGCGCACCGCAATTTTATATAGCCTGAAGCCTTAGAGTAAGGTTTCCAGAGCTCCTGGGGGGTGCTACATTAGTAGCAGGGGTCAAGCCTTCAAGGTAAGGGCGACAAGTCCAGTAACAGATTTATTATGCTGTACTGCTAACATTAACTTAACACCAGACGGGATGAGGTCAATCTTTAAGTGCAATATAAAAAAATAATAATAACGACTCGTAGTCGGTTGGAGTAAACCGGATAGTAATTTTTGACACATTACGAATCGTAAAATATTGGAACCGGGCGTAATGTTGATTTTATCTAACGTCAGCCTTATTTATTGCTTGAAAATTATCTTTGAAAAGCGATCTTTGCTAGGCTCTAGGTTAATAATTAATCAAACATTTAAAATAACTTAACGGGTCAAAACGCGACACCATTTTATCTAGGAGTCAGCTCGTGAGCACGGTTGGTGCAACCTAACCGAAACGTCGGGCAGTAAGTAGTTCGTATTAACTACTAAATAAAAATGGTGTCGCGTTTTGACCTCTTAACTTCTTTTAAATGTTTGAAATTGAACGCGAAAGTCTTGAAGTTGATGATTCATTTCATAGATTTGTGAATTGATTTTGTTCTAGAATCTCGTTAATTCTTCGTATAAATAAGGAAAATAAAACAACTCGGCGTACTATTATTAAGCAACAAAAAGCCTTTGATCTTCGTTTTAATCTTTGCGTCGATAAGGACAAAGACGTTTTATATTAATAGGTATCTATGTATAAGTTAGGTATGTTACGCATATTTTACAGTAGACGACCTCCGTAGCCGAGAGGCGAGCAGGCCGGACTTTGGCGTCGCGCCATCTCTGAGGTTCCGGGTTCGATCCCCGGTCGGGTCAATATGGGAAACGAACTTTTCTGTATTGTCTCGGGTCTGGGTGTTGTGGTATCGTCGTTGTTGCTGATTTCTGTAACACAAGTGCTTAAGCTATTTAACGCAGAATCAGAGCAATGTATGTGATGTTGTACAATAGGGAAGCGGGCTGAAACAAAAAATTGGTTTTACTTTCATCAAACAGAGAATGATTCAATACTACGCAGAGTATGAGAGAATTGAGTGAGCATTTTGTGTTTTATGAAATCAGTTTTAGAGTTTACATAAACAAGGGATATATGACTTCTGTTGTTAGTTCGATGAATATTGGGGGTCAAATTAGCGTGAGGATTTTGTGAGCACAAGGAATCATATGAAATATTTTAATAAGGGTTCAATGACCGTCTTAAAAGAGTAAACTTAGTTCTAAAGAGTTTTTACAAAAATAGAACCTTACATGGTATTTGTAAACTTATTATAAACGGAGATCTAACTACCGCTCTGTGAGGCCTGAGTGAGCATACGTTTACCTATTTATATCAGCTTGTATCGTTTTATAAATTCTGAGATTGTTTTTACAAAGGGGCCATTCAAGTATTACGTAAGCACTATGGGGGGGTGGGGGGGTCTTTGTTTTGCTTATTTTGGATGACATGGGGGGTAGGGGAGTCTAGATGATGATTACGTCATCGGTAGTTATTTACTTTTTTACACAAATTGCAACTCTCACATTGTCTATGCTTGAAATCGAAACGCATTTTTTTAAATTCCCGCAAATAATGCATACGTTTAGGCACTCGCTTTAGAACCGATTAGGGGAATTACCGCGCGCTATTCACTTGTCTGAAATTTCTCCGTTAGTGTATTGTTTTGTTTGGATACTATAGCGAGTAGACGTATTGTAAACATAGCAAAGCAAGTTAAAATTTTTGTTACCGTTGATTCCATTAGCAAAAGTTTAACGTTTAAATAAGATGTCGTTTCAAATAGACAAATCCAAGTTATACCAAAAATTGTTTCAAAGTTTTAAAAAATCTCATGCAAGTACGAAAGTACAAAATGTACAAAAGTTAGTTAACGAAGTGTGGCGAAATTATAAATTACAAGCAAAGTCCGACAAGGAACTAGATATATATATAGATATAATTAAAAAAAATACATTTATAATTGAAAAATGTTTACGTAAGCATGGGAGGAGGGGGTAAGAGCTTTGCTTACTTTTGCTGACAAGGGGGATGGGGGGGTAAATGATTGTAATAAATCTGCTTACGTAATATTTGAACGGCCCCAAATTGTTTTAGACCTTTTACTAAATGATAGGCGTATCATTATTATTTTTCTAGAAGGTGCTCATTCAATCCACACGCACATCGTATGAAGGGTAACTGCTACTTTTTAATATATATTTTTTTATTTTCAGTCCTTAGGCTGAGTTTTATTTGTATCGTCAATTAAGTAATTTTATAAATCTTTTCCATAATGGCAGGAAATTTATGTGTATTACCGACGATCTAAATTAAAAGGATGTCGGAAACATCAAAGTCCTTTAATTGAATGTCATCGAAGCAAAATGTCGGTCAAGTACGAGTGGGAGAATGCGCTGTGGGTTCCGTTACTTGTTTAATTATTTCTATGGACTCCGTTGGGTAGCCGGAACCATTTCAATAGTAGTTATTTTTAACATTTTGAGAATGCTACTTTTCCTTTGCCCGTGTCATCATAAATTTATCCTAAGCCAGGGGCTCCCAAACTGTGCGCCGTGACGCCTTGGTGTGAGTGGAGGGAAAACAGGGGCGTCGACAGTCTTACTCAGTAAAGTGAAAGTGAAAGTGAATGTATTTATTTAGCACACAAAAAACGATATATAAAAAAAAAAACAATGTTACAAGGAATTATTTTAGAGCTACAAATTAAACTAAACAGGTAACAGCTTACATCTAATTCTGCTTAAGTAGTCTTACCAGTAGTACTACTGGGAGTATTCATCCCAATACACTTATTAGTAAGATTACACGGAACTTTGTTTTCAGTAGACTTACCAGTAAAACAAAACAATATTATAATGTAGACCTGAATTATTGTTGATGTTCCATACCCCCCGTCCACACATTTGTTTGTGAGTATGGCTCTGTCAAATTACATTTTCTGGGTTTGGTTTTCTAAGACTGCTTCTGGAGTATATATGTAATATGCCATTTCCGGTCTATGAAATGGTATTTAATGGTAAGCTTTTATTTAAGATTTTGACGCACAATAAATTAATCATGAGTTTTATTTTACTAATGATCTCTTTCATTTCATCTTAGCGGAACCCTAATATTTTAACTTCATACCTACTTTCCAATTGCTAAAGTATAGGATAAAAATACAATTGGTAGGTAAGTACTATTTCTTTGTGATATTATTCAACATAAATACGTATGTGGGTATAAATAAAAGAAAAGGATATTAAGGATGTCGAAAAACCATAATGAAATAGACATTTTAAGGAAGCTGAAATATTGCGGCCCCTTGCGGCTTGGGATACGAACCCACGACCTTCACGTATCGCGCGTGCTGCTCTTCCAATTGAGCTAACCGCAAGTTATCGTAGGCAATGAAATTATCTGCCGTATCAACCCGTTAGCCTCCGGTAAGTGCCCTCTGCCGAATATGTTTAGAACTACGAACTTGTCGGCCCGTGGTACATTCGTTGCAAAAATGTTTGAAGAACAGGGAATCGAAGACACCTTGGCATCTTAAATGTTATTCACAATTTTTTATAGAGCTTCACGCTGCAAAGGCGAACTTTAAATATTTTATATAAACAGTAAAATTTCATCTCTCCAGTTTGTCAATGTAATTTGGCATCTGTGTTAGAGTTACGGCAATGGAACCCAGGACCTCAGAGATTACGCTACGCCAAAGTCTGGCGTGGTCGCCTCTCAACTACGGAGATTGTCAGTACTTGTGTTGTGTGAACAGATCCAATAGTGATACCATTAATTAAAGGTAATTGAATACATATGAACACCCAGACACAGTACAGACGTACAATATTTATCACTTTAATGTCTGTTCTGGGTAGGATACAGTACCTTGAGTATCAGTTTTTTTTGAGGAGGTTAATGCCTACCACACCGTCACCTTCGGCGGGGAACAGAGAGGTGTGTGTCGGGCTCGCACCACCTCGGTGGCCAACTTGCGGACTCTACACAGGCTCCCCCACAGCACCTACCGCTAAGCGGCCCTCCTCGGCTGGTGAATGCCAGGCCACCTGATACTCCCCACCCCCTCGGAACCAAGATCACGGACGCCAGGCTTACCTCACCCCTGGCGTCTCTAGTCCCAGCAGGTGAAAATCGCCCTCACCCCAGCCATTCCTCTGTCTACCTCTCTTCACGAAGAGGCTTCTCCTAAAACGGTAGTCACTAGCCTCCATTGGGTGCACCAGGCCCGCTTGCTAATACTACTTCCTTCATTTTAATTTCTTCCTATTCCTTCATCTAATAACAAGGAATATAAGGAGGTGTTCCGACCTAGTCGACCCCAATAGTATCAGCCTTCTGTTGTCGAGAAGGAAATGCCTACCACACCGTCACTCTCTGCGGGAACAGAGAGTGGTGTGTCGGGCTAGCACCGACTAAAAACCCCTCGATGGCCGACGTGAGCAGTTGTGAGGAATTCGGGATCCCTCGCGGACTCAACACAGGCTCCCCCACAAAAATAGTTTCAGCCTGTACCAACCCTAGGACCTATTTATGTTTTAAAGCACATAAATATATAAAGTTCAATCAGTAATGGTCGAAAGCAGCTTTTATTTTGTTGGTAGTAGCTACAGTATAGTAAAATAAATAGCTTAGTTTGATTCTTATTTCTATTGGAAGAGGTTGGCAGTTCCGTAACTCATGAATTCTCAAATGACAAGGGAACGAAATGGTATTTTTATTTAATATAATTATTCAAATATTATACTAATCCCTACTAATATTATAAATGCGAAAGTAACTCTGTCTGTCTGTCTGTCTGTGTGTCTGTTACGCTTTCCTGCTTAAACCTCTCAACCGATTTTGATGAAATTTGGTATAGGTATACGTTGAATCTCAAAAACGGACATAGGCTACTTTTTATTAGAAAATAAGGGGGGGGAGGGGGGTAATACCACCTTTGGAAGTTTATATGGAACAATGTTTATTTTTGAAGTTAGAGATATGAAATTTGGCACAAATATAGCTCGAAACTTGGATTAAAATATAGACTACTTTTTGTTTCGAATATTAGGGGAGAAAGGGGTAAACTCGACCGTAAAAGGATGTAGTCCACGCGAACGAAGTCGCGGGCACAGCTAGTAATAGGTAATATAAACGTGATAGTATGTTCTATGTATGGATTAGTGGGTGGCTCTATTTTTGTGACGGGTCTGGGTGTTGTGGTACCGTTGTCGTTTCTGATTTCGGTAACACAAGTGCTTTTGCTACTTACCACAGAATCAGAGCAATTTATGTGATACTAGCTGTGCCCGCGACTTCGTTCGCGTGGACTACATCCTTTCATGGTCAGTTTTACCCCTTTCTCCCCTAATATTTGAAACAAAAAGTAGTCTATATTTTAATCCAAGTTTCGAGCTATATTTGTGCCAAATTTCATATCTCTAACTTCAAAAATAAACATTTTCCCATATAAACTTTCAAAGGTGGTATTACCCCCACCCCCCCTTATTTTCTAATAAAAAGTAGCCTATGTCCGTTCTTGAGATTCAACGTATACTTATACCAAATTTCATCAAAATCGGTTGAGAGGTTTAAGCAGGAAAGCGTAACAGACACACAGACAGACAGACAGACAGAGTTACTTTCGCATTTATAATATTAGTAGGGATTTTCAAGAAAAAAAAAATTCCTGTTTCTTGAAAATATCACACCCACGACCTTCACGTACTCTGCTGCTCTTCTTAACTGAGCCATGGGGTCTCAACTAGAACAAATATTTTTAATTTACAAAACCGCCACCAGGTGGCCGATATGCTTAGTATAGCTTGTTTTAAAGTTAGATTAGAGGAGGTAATGGTCATTAAAATTGCATGAATTCAGTTTTAAAAAATTCTCCAATTACTGAAATACAATAAAACCTATGTATAATAAGTAATGTAACTACTTTTTTCTAATTGATTGTTGGCTTTCAATTTAAAGCTTAAGCATGCTCTGAGCATACTTTAATATTTGCTTATGACGATTAATTTAGTGCATCTCCGCTGCCCGCTAGATAGCGTTATTTTCAATTTTTTACCGAACACCCTACCATATAGTATTATTTAAAATAATCTACGAAATCTTATTATTTTCTATTTTAATTTAAATTAAAAATAAGCGGTTTAAAATAAAAAAAGAAAAAATACATATTAATGGTATAATAATTTTCCTTCAAGAACTGTAACAAAACGCAATAATACCTACAAACGTCAAACTTATTTGAAAGTTTGTTGAAAAGTAAGTAAATGTCAATTGACTTGTTTGTTTGTTTTGATCACGACGACTGAGTTGCGCCTGCGTTCTGTTATTTGTGGAGGATAATTTCTGACCTGGACCTAAATTGGATTCTGACAACGCTTTCCCGAACGTTACCTTTGGCACGTTATAAAAGGACACCGGCAAAGACTCCTCACTCGACAATTTTTGGCTAGAACCTGGACTCCGACATACCTGCTAATTACGTGGATTTTCGCTTTCGTTTCCGGGTTTTGAAGGTGTACGAGAAATTAGATTAATCGAAATGACTGGACACTTTTATCGTTGCTCATATTTTATGTGCCAAAGTACATCGAAAGATAAAAAAAGTATGTTCAGATTTCCATCCCGTGATCCCAACCGCTTGAAAATTTGGATAACTAACTGTGGTAAGTAAATGTTTAAATATATCTTCATATTCATCTTAGTAAGTCGTAGTCATAGTTTAGTCATGAAAATTAAAGATCAGTTTTGTTACATACAATTAAAACCCATATACTTGGGCAAGATTTGAGTACATATGAGCTTATATATCTAGATGTACCTAGGTACATTTAAATTATATTACTTAATTTGAATGTTACATTACCTATTAATGAATAATCTGTATCATGAAACATTGAGATACACATTTTTGATAAAAATAATAAAACATAGATAGATAAAATATACCAGATTTACTCTTTTGTTTTATTATTTAAGTATTAAGAAAATTATATACGGACTGTACCTATCTTTTGTTAGGCTTATAAATTATAATACAAGGGTTACTTGTAAAATATGAACAAGCTCTCTAAACTAGGTAGGTAGTTAACTATAATTGTATCATAAACAACCAGTTTTAGTCTACGACTATCATCAGAACTCATCACACTAATTGATTACATTAATTGAAAATTTGTTTCTAAGCAGTCATTGTGCTGTTGTAACATTTGTAAATCAATGTTCAAACACTGAACATCCAGATGTAAAATCAAATCAATATTCTTTGATTTTTATATAAAAGTAAATTGTTGAACAAATGTGTTCATGATGTAATTATTCTAATTCAAGTCCTCGCTCTGAGATTATTAATTAATTAGGTACTTAACAATTGATATAATATTTCACTAATTAGTTATTTCTTTATTATTTTCAAAGGTAATATGGAAATTGAACATCTTCCTCCTTCAAGACTGCGCAATAGGTATTTATGTATTGACCATTTTGAAAGGAAGTTCATATATGGGAACAATAAAAGAAACAGATTGAGGCATACAGCAGTACCGCAGCACCATCATTGTGCCAAATCACAAGAAGCACCTGAAGATCCAACACCGGGTAAGCATTTTTATAGATAATCATGTTTTATTATTCTAGGTACATTAAAGAATAGTAAGAGGTATATCTTTTTGCATGATTATTGCACACATTAGGGCATGGAATACCAGTATGAAAATAATGAAATTTTTCTAGCTGCAATTTAAACTAAACACTCAACAACTTTATTACTAATCAACAGTTTTATCTGTACTTTCTTGTGGTCTTGTAGGTATATCTATGTAAGATTTTATTCAAAATCCAATTAATATTTTAGGTTCACCAGATTTGAAAGTTTTAAGGCCAACTAAAACATATACAAACAAAAGAAAAAGGGACAACATCATTTCAAAGGAAGCAGTTGAAGATAAAGTTTTGAGTACACCAATTAAAAGAAAAAAAGAAGACACGCCTAAGTGTAAAAATCTAAAAAGATTACTGTTTAATTCAAACAAAAAATTAAAAAGAGAAAGAAACAAGAACTACTTAATCAAAAACCAATTTAAAACGACCGATATAGCTGATTTATCTAAACATCATTTTAAAAGTGATTCAAGTAAATTATTAACCAAAATGCAATTGAAAAAATCAAAAAAAGCATGGACAAATGCAGAAAAAAAGTTTTGCATGTCTTTGTACTATAAATCACCCGCGGCATATAAATTCTTATTGAATTCTGGAATTGTATTGGCTGCACCATCAACAATACAACACTGGCTTCAAGAAACAAATTGTCTACCCGGCATTAATAATGAAATATTTGGTAATATAAAAATCAAATTTGCTGATCAGTTGATTCGGGAAAGGGCATGTGTAGTTTGTTTTGATGAAATGAGTATAATGGTTGATTTAGAATATACCAATAAATATGATTTGATTGAAGGATTTGAAGATTTTGGTGGTGGCGATCGAACAAATAAAGAAGCAAGATACGCTCTTGTATTTATTGCCAGGGGGCTCTATGTAAATTGGAAAATCCCCCTGGCATATTTTCTATCGTCAAAAACAGTTGATTCTAGTAAATTAAAATTGATTATTGAATCCATAATTGAAAAATTATTCGAAAGTGGCTTAATCCCAAAAGTAATCGTTTGTGATCAAGCCACAACAAATGTTAAAGTCGTAAAAGATTTGGGAGCGACGGTTGATTATCCTTTTTTTTATATTAATGGACGTAAAATATTTTCAATTTTTGATTCACCTCATTTAATAAAAAATATTCGTAATAATTTACTTCACGATGATTTTGATTTGGATGGCAATAAAATTTCATTTCAGGATATAATCAATGTATATGAAATTGATAAAAATAATAAAAGTAAATGTTTAAAAAAAATTACACCAGTGCATCTGAATCCAAATAATTTTCAAAAAATGAAGGTAAAATTAGCTACTCAAATTTTTAGCAATAGTGTAGCCGGAGCGATTAAAACAGCTGTTGATAGCGGAGAGTTGAAGAGCAGCACGGCAATGAATACAGCTGATTTTATAAAATTGTGCAATGATTTATTTGATTGTTTAAATTCCAAAAATAAAGTTGATTCTAATCCATATAAATGTGCTATAACAAAAAATCAAAACAGTTTAGTCAATCAAACTTTAATTAAATCAAAAGAAATATTCAATAAATTAAATAAAATATCTAACAAAAATCAAAGAAAATCTCGCCCGCCGTGCTTTGATGGTATGATTCATACAATAAATGCTGTTATTCAACTTTCCGCTGAAGAATTTTCAGAAGGCACTGGTGTAAGATTTATTATTACATATAGATTAAATCAAGATGTGATTGAAAATTTGTTCGGTATTTATCGCATGAAAGGTGGATGTAATAGAAACCCTACATCAAAATCATTAAGATCAATATTTAGATCAAATTTGTTAAATCATTTAATGAAATTTGATAACACTAATTGTGAATCTGATCATGTTCGCTTTGTTGAAGTCCAGCATCATACACAATCGACTGATCCTCAGCCGTCAACATCGACAACTGTGCCAGTAAAACCGAATCATGATGTCGATGGAGAAATTCTTTCCTGTTTCACTGTTCATTCAGAAGAATCACTTGATTCTTCCGAAAGTCAGATCACACTGGAGACATGTTCAGTTGCGTATTTTGCTGGATGGCTGGGTAAATCATGCATTGATAAATTTGATTGTGATGATTGTAAAAAAAAATTATTGAATGAAGAAGTTGATTTAACTGATAAAAAACAATTATTGTTGATTAATAAAACTTATTCAAATATTATAACGCCTACGCTCAAATCTCCAAGTGATTATTTATTTCAATTAGTTAATAATATTTTGGATTTTTATACAAACAATAAGAATGATTTATCTAACATCAATTTAATAGCTGATTGGTTGCAAAGATTTAAGATCAAAATCAACTTTTTAGATAATTACCATAATTTGGATCACTTTGACTATCTCATTAAAAAAATGTTAGAAGTTAAGATTCATGATTATTGTAAAACACAAAAAAAATCCATGAAATCGACATCAAAATTAAGAATTCTTCAAAACATATAGGGTACTAGCGGTCCCGGCGAACTTCGTTTCGCCTTAAAGGATTTTCCCGCTTTTCTGTTGAATTTTTTCCTGAATTTTCTTTTCTATAAACCTCACGGAGCTGAGACCTTTCCAGCAAATGCAAAACCGTGGAAATCGGTTCGTGCGTTCTGGAGTTATAGCGTCAGGAAGGAAAACCCGACTTATTTTTATCTATTAGATTAATGGTTATTTAATTGGTTAAATAACCATTAATCTATTAGTATTACTTGGGTAATACTCAGTTTGTAGTAAGGAACACATTAATCGATAACTATTGAAATTTATTAATAACTTTAAGGCACCTATCTATAAAATAAAAAGCTAAATTTTATGATATGAAGCTAAAATATATGTTGTTACTTGTAATGATATAATTACAAAGATACCTATTGATTATCGAAAGACCCATATTTTTAAAAACCCAGTTCTACATCACTATTTCATCGTAAAGCCCCATGCAAGCATTCCCATTGGGAAAATATTTTTTTTTTTTGTAAATACCTAATTAATAGTTACCTTGATTTTATTTATTTATTTAAAAACTTTATTGCACAAAAAAAAAAGTACAAAAGGTGGACTTAATGCTAGGAGCATTCTCTACCAGTCAACCGTTGGGTCATGCAGATAGTACGTTTATGGGTGCGGTAACAGTAAAAATGTGAGTATGGATAACAACAAAATTAATAATCATAAATAGCAGAAAATTACACACGAGAATAGAATATTCATACATAGGTTCATGATAAATAAATATAATAATTAAGCAATATAATATATGTATATATATATATATATATTTTTGTACTGTTAATAAATAAATTATAATTATAATAACAATATGACTGTGTTTTATTTGTAATATTTTCAATAAGGCGATCCGAACCCATAACAATATATTTTAATTATGTAAGTAACATGTACATAAATATTAATAAATCAACCGAAGTGAAAGAAAGATTCATTTTCATTACATTCTTGCGCTTTGCAAAAGCAAAACTCCGTATGAAATGACGTTGCCGCTCTGTGCACGCACGGAGCGGCAACCTCGCTTTCAGCCTTTCTACCTACGCCCCCGGCGCCCCAGGGCGTGTGGGGAGCGCGCGCGCACTCCTGTAGGTAGGTAAGTACCTACCGAACAGACAGATAACCGCATACATAGGTACCTGCTCTAAATTACCTAAGACGTTTTGGTTACTACCTAATATGTTTGACAAGGCTTCCGCCTCCTTTTATTCGTGGGTAATAAAGTAGGTAAAGTAGGTTGGTACCTATCAAATTAAAAATTAATTTAATAAATACAAAATATAGGCAGATATTATTACTTCGTTTTTAAAATCACCTAAATTGGTTTGAAAGATTTTAATAAAGAGCAGCCAAGTGCGAGTCGGAGTCCCCCTTTCAGAGTACTGTGGCTGTGGCATCCAGTGGCGGATATAAGGAAAAAGGCCCAGTGGGCAATATTTTTTCAGGGTTTAAAAAACCGGCCAAGTGCGAGTCGGACTCGCGCACCGAGGGTTCCGTACAAACCTGCAAGGTTTACAAAGTTCGTTCATTACGACAATCGAGTCATAACTATGGTATTTTTATTGCAAAATGAAATTCATAACATTACAATGGGGAAAGATGGAGGAGCATAAATATTTTGTAATGTAACTAAAAATTTAAGGTTTTCGGAATTTTTCCTTTATGTGTGCTATAAAACGTTGCTTCATGCCAAATTTCAAGATTCTAGGTCGACTGGAAGTACCCTTTAGGTTTTGATTCCCTTGCGAGTACTTGCGAGTTTTAAAATATGCAGCTTAAATTGCTGTTTTGATTGCGTTGACATAGAAGTTTGATTTTGTTACAGCTTAAAGGTATTATAGACCTGAGTATTTGGTATGAATTTCAATTTAATACCTCTACGCGTTTATGAGGAAATGGGTAGTAAGTTTAAAATTATTAAAAAAATATATATTATGTGATGTAACTAAAAATTTATGGTTTTCGTAATTTTTCCTTTATCTATGCTATAAGACGTTGCTTTGTACCAAATTTCAAGATTCTGAGTTCACGGGAAGCACCCTGTAGGTTTTGATTCCCTTGCAAGTGTCGAAAATTTGCGGCATAAACGGCTGTATCTTTTGATTGCGTTGGCTTAGAAGTTTAATTTTTTCACAGCTTCAAGGGACAGTAGACCTGAGTAATTGATATAAATTTCAGCTTCATACCTCCACGCGTTCCTGAGAAAAAGGGTCTTGACAGACGGACGGACAGACGGACAACAAAGTGATCCTATAAGGGTTCCGTTTTTTCTTTTTGAGTTACGGAACCCTAAAAAGTATAGGTTTTATTATTAAAGTCTTTTATTATTAAGTAGTTTCGGAAAAAGTCAGTTTACATGTTATGTGATTCTTGCAAATGATTGTTTAACATAAATCACCAAGTGGGTATATACATCCAATACGGAAATTAATAGGGGGCGGAGTCTGGAGACCTACAAGTCTCCAGACTCCACCAAACCAAACCAAAGATACTCGTAATACATACGAGTATCTTTTGGAAACCTATTCCAGGACCCAGTCTCACACACTGGTTTTAACACCTGAAGCTATTTACCCTGCTTTCGCAATCCAATGTAAGATTGGTGAGAAGGATTTTTTTTTACATACAGACGTATTTTTTGCCATCTCGCAACAGAACCCTAAGTGTGCAACCCTAGTTGTCTAATTAAAAAAGTGTGACGACCGTGTAGCGCAGTGGTTTAGTAAAGTAACTGCTATAAATTCCACGCCTTCCCGCACCAACACAAATGTTATTTTAATAAATAAAACATTTGAGTTCCGGTCTTCACAGTACAAGGGCAAAAAACTAAGTTTAGTATTAGGATAATTATGTAATATATACTCATATAGTCCCAAATTATTTACTTTCCAAAAATACATAAAGATCCTAAAGGATGAATGTCATGAATGCCTTTGCCTATAGGTACAAAACATCACAGATTAAAAAGTTTGAAATGTTTGCTACTCCCCAATAGATGACAGTGAACGCAGTGCTTTTACCCTACTCCCCAATAGATAGCAGTTTTTAATGCCATCTATTGGGGAGTAGGGCACACTTTAATCATATCAGGACTTTTCAAGGTGTCGCCATCTAGCGTGGCCGAACGGAGTGCGATTTAGTATAGCACTTTAGTATAGGAAATCTGACCAACTTTTTTGTATGGGATTGGGCATCTGTATAGAATTATTATATCTGTGACTGAGCTAACCGCAAGTTATTGTAGGCGATTAATTTTATATAGCATTGACCTCTTAGCCTCCGGTAAGTGCCCTCTGCCGAATATATTTAGAGCTGTATACTTATCGGCCCATAAATAAGTATAAGTTCGCTAGTGCGTAGTGTTGCCGTCGATTCGATTGTATAACGGTTATAATCGATTATTCCAAAAGAGGCCTAAATAATCTAATAATCGATATGACAATCGATACTATCGATCATATCGATACCTATTTTTATTAGATATAATCGATTTTATTTACCTATTGGATAAGATAGTATCGCCATGATGGTACAGTTCAGGTAGGTACCAAGAAACTTAGCTATCACGTTTTATGAATAAAAAGTAGGGTATAAATAACTTTTTCACGGTTTCATTTTGAATGTGTTAAGTCTAAGAAGACATTATATGAATGACGATTAAATCTAAAACGAATTGCAAATTAATCGATTATATCGATATAACCGGTTATATCGATAGTATCGCTTTCAACTTGATATTTATTTATTTGGACATCCAGTGGTTGTTACATTGTTCCTCATAAAAATATGGTCTATTACATAGTATAAATGCACAACCTTTTAAGGCGTCACATCATTCACAAAAAAATAACACTTAATGTATTCTTAATAATATAAAACAGTATTTTACAAAAATAAATATTTTAAAGAAAGGGGGGAAAATAAAACAAGAGACTCAACCTTTCATTTCTTAAACATCATCAATGCAGCTCTTTTAAAGCTGGGTAAACTGTCACTAAAAATGTCTACATCCTGACTGATATTGTTATAAGTATCGATATAATCGATTATATCGATTCTATCGATTGTCATATCGATTATTATATTATTTGTGGGGGGATAATCGATTACCCGGCAACACTATGGTGCGGCGTAAACGTATAAAAATTATTAAAATCGGAAGTAGTATCAATCGTAAGCGTAACTGATGTAATCTATATGAATAAAAAGATTTGATTAGTGACTATTGCCACCAGATTACCACTTTAAGCCGTTTCATGAAACCTACAAATGGATAACACGTTGTTTGACCCTGGGTCTCATGTACCCCAACCCAGATACGGAGAAGATCAGACTCGTCATACTATGTAAGTATCAATGTTGTTATGTAGCTCTATATCCGTAACCGATCGGATATCCGAAATAAAATAAGATCCGTAACCGAAACCGAATCCCTACTTATATTATAAATGCGAAAGTAACTCTGTCTGTCTGTCTGTTACGCTTTCCTGCTTAAACCTCTCAACCGATTTTGATGAAATTTGGTATAGGTATATGTTGAATCTCAAGAACGGACATAGGCTATTTTTTATTAGAAATAAGGGGGGGAGAGGGGTAATACCACCTTTGAAAGTTTATATGGAAAAATGTTTATTTTTGAAGTTAGAGATATGAAATTTGGCACAAATATAGCTCAAAACTTGGATTAAAATATAGACTACTTTTTGTTTCGAATATTAGGGGAGAAAGGGGTAAAACCGACCATGAAAGGAAGTAGTCCACGCGAACGAAGTCGCGGACACAGCTAGTATCTAATATCCATAGCCGATACTATTGGATAATCCGAAATAATTTCATATAGGCGTAACTATAACCGAAACCGATATAATATTTTACATACTTATATATCTGACGCAGGCATTTTGAGTGAATCCGCCGTTTACAAATTGCGTCGCCTGTTTAAAAACGCTCGCTGTTATGTAATATGCCGAATGCAAAATCAGGCAAAATGACAACAGCTGGTTGTAGTTTTGGGGTGACCATGAATAAAACACTGTTTGGGCAAATTTGACTTTTCAGGGTTCGGTTCACTTTTGATACTTCATTAAAATATTCAAGTAACAAAAATGACCTTTATTCAACATCAATAACTTCACCTAAGGTTAATTGAAGTAATGAACGAATCTATTGGTTAGGTTAGGTTAGTGACTAACCGACAGTGCTGTGGTAGTCATGGGTCGACCGATATCCTATGGCGCTGTCAATAGGCGATGAGAAGGTGGGGAGGTTTTTTAGTTCGGGTAGTCATCGCTCTGGGCGGGGGAGTCCCACACACGTCGCTGTCGTCCCCACGGCAGGGCACGGCAAAGGCATTTTCCCTCCCTCAAAAAGGTTAGTGACTAAAGTGAAGTCTCGTCTTCCTCATTTGTAATATTATATTCAGTAAAAAAATAAAGCAAAGTCATTTACAAGGGATTTGATAAATATTTGAAACATTTTATATTTTTAACACTATTGAATTTATTTATTTATTTATTTATTTCAACAGTATGCATGCTGACTCACAGTGTTCCCAAATCGCCAGCATGCTAATTTCAGAATTTACATCAATATTACATAGGAAAATAAAGAAACAAAACGTACGTCACATATATCAAACAAAAGTCAAATAGAAAGAGGTCAAATTATACAGGAAAATGTTCATGTCAAATGGTTAATAAAGATTTAAGATTAATTAATATTACAATATGTCAAAATTAAAAGTAAAAAACACAAGGGCCTTGTAACAAAGTTGCCCAAAACTGTCAGCAAAAAGGTCAGACTCGTGGTCATGAGCGAGCATGACAGTTCGTTCGTTTTATAAGTTTCAATAATACTGTTCTTTGCAAACCAAATGTTATGGTCACCCTAGCTTTGTCAAGCTATACTTCAATTTGCTGCGGCATTATACATAATGACATTTCGTCTTCGGCATTTTACAAACCAGCATTCGTTTTTAAACTGACGACGCCGTATTTAGACGGCGGATTTATTCAAAATGCCTGCGACATATCCATAATATCCCTGGTAAGTATTTAGTTGGTAGGTAGGTACATGGAATGACGAGAAAGATAGAGTATTATGAATCTATAGATATAAATTGGAGTGTCTATTTGTCATATTAAAATAACCGCTTTTTACTATATGCTTATTAATACCAAAATATTATATGACAAATAAATAATATATGAGTGACATTACCTGCCAAAGGTTTTAAAATCTATTTTCTCTATTAAAAATAATTAAAGCCTGTTATTGCCGACACTTACAACAATATTGAATAAATAAAATTGTGCTCAGAGTGTTTTCTATACCATCAACGGATTTTGGACGGAGCTGTAAATGGGTTTATATGCTGAGTGATCTATGCAAATTATCTTGTTAGAAACAGAGGCTTTGCCTGAGGACATCGAATATCAACAGGAAGAATATGTGAACACCTTCTTTAGGGGCAAGTAAACGATCTGAAACAGTGATTTATCTGTTTTGTTATCATTCCTGGTTGTTATTTTTCTTGTGACATTCAAACGATTGTAAACAAAGATCAGCTGACCAATCATATGGACGGAAATAAAGATAGTTCGTCCGCTTGGCACTAGAGAGAGCTTATCAACGCTTATTAGCATGCTTACTAAAACTTTTGCTGGAACCTGCACTCACATCCATGCAGATGGAGCTACCTGTAAATTATATTCACATCTTACAAACCGAGGACAACACTCTGCTATATCTCTGTTATGATAACAAGTCGTTAGCTACCTTGTAACTGTGTTGGTGTCCACGGAGGAAGGAGCTTTGAAAATTGACTCATTGGTGTGATTGTAATTGATAGTTGTTAATATTCTAGTCTTAATAACTTTAAGACTTTTAACTTAGTTTATTTAACTTTAAGGTATTTGATGAATTATTGAATGTTGCCTTTGTTTAAAATTATTATTTTCTGAAAGTTGATAAGTATTCTAATTTAATTTTTATATATTTTTTTATTATATCATTGTATCCTTAATGACTTGAATTTGAATTTGTTTATTTATCATAATGTATTATTATTTTTAAAGTTCGTTACTTATTGTCGATACGTAGTTTCGTATTTTATTTTATTTATTTTTTGTTTTTTTTTTCCTTTGGCAAATAATGTCCTCTATTAATGTATTGCCTACGCACTTGCCTTGCCCACACTGTCCTGTGTCTTTACGTACGCGTGCTTTTTCGGCGCACGGACTAAAGGTTCATATCGGGCGTATGCACAAATATGTGCGGAACCCCAACAGAAGTTTGCAGGCCGTTTCAGTCGACACGACTCCCGCTGTATCGGTGAGCCAAGGGACGCCTCCGCCTTCGCCAGCTGATTGCCCCTTGGATAGGCTCGCAACCTACAAGAGAAGTATACCAGTTCTTAGGCATGTACCTAAGGGTGCCCGGAATCAAGCGGCTGGAAAGCTTTGTGACATTATAGATTCCTGTGTGTCCGGCAACGGGGTGGAAGAGTGGAGCGTGCTTCTTTCTTTCGCGTATACAGCTTTAAGGGTTCCGGGTAAAGAAAGTCCCGGTAATATGACTGCCAAAGTTAAAGCTAATGTCGGGTCTTCGATGCCGGGTTATATCGTTGACATAGCTGCATCGGGGGTCATACCCAGGACTCGTTCTAAAAAAAAAAGTATTGAGTCAAAGGTCTTTGAGGGAGATTTACGAGGTGCAGTTCGCCTTCTGATGTCGGATGACTCATTTGCACAGCGAGACCCCGAAACACTTGCTGCCTTGAAATTAAAACACCCTAACCCTTCACGTCCTCTTAGTTTTCCGTCAGATCCGGACGCTTCGTTCTCTGCGGCGTCGGTTATGGTGGATGATGTGGTGTCGGCAATTGGCTCTTTTTATAGTGGTTCGGCAGCGGGTTTGGATGGGATCCGGCCAGGGCACCTAAAAGAATTAACTTCTATGTCAGCTGGGGAGAATGGAAGGCGGCTTTTGGGCTGCCTAACCAGGTTGTCAAACTTTTTGCTTAGTGGCCAGCTGAACCCTTTAGTGTGTCCATACCTCTACGGGGCGTCCCTTATCGCTCTTGAAAAAAAGGATGGTGGTGTAAGACCAATAGCGATTGGTAGTGTTTTCCGCCGCCTTACTGCGAAACTCGCGTGCAGTGCCATTAGGGACGATATGGCCCGGTATTTGCAGCCGCATCAATTGGGTTTTGGAACTCGCTTGGGTTGCGAAGCGGCCATTCATGCCACACGCGCATTTGTGTTGGATCCAGAGAATAGAGATTGCATTTTACTCAAGCTCGATATTCGCAATGCATTCAACACTCTGGAAAGAGACGTTTTGTTAAATGAGGTGAAGGAAAATATTCCTTCTCTCTATCCGTTCCTTCACCAGGTATACAAACTCCCCACTAATCTATTTTATAAGGATAAACTCATTCTATCACAGGTTGGGGCCCAACAGGGGGATCCCCTTGAGCCTTTGATATTTTGTTTGGCCATTCATAAAGCGATCCTTGGGCTTAAATCATCGCTAAACGTGTGGTATCTCGACGATGGGACTATTGAGGGTAAGCCAGGGGAGGTTTTTCAGGATTTAGAGACCCTGATACCCCGTCTGAGGGTCATGGGTTTTGAGGTGAATCCCTCGAAGTGTGAATTTTTTCCCTGCAGTGATGTGGCGCATACCTATTTCACACAGTTCAGTAATTTATTACCTGGCCTCAAGGAGGTAGGCTGTACGGAACTTTACCTTTTAGGGTCTCCAATTTTTCCAATTGCAATACCAGAGGCCATTACTCGTAGAACAGGGTTCCTTATCACAGTTCGGCAACGTCTTCAAGACCTTTCTGCTCATGTTGCAATTGTCTTATTACGAATGTGTTTTGCTTTCCCAAAGATCACCTATCTATTACGGACCTCACCTACTTGGCACTATCCAAGGGAGGTTATCTCTTTTGACGGGGTATTGAAATCGGTGGTTGAGTCAATCCTTAACGTCTCCCTTGGGGACCCTCAATGGTGTCAAGCGGCTTTGCCAGTTCGGTTTGGAGGTCTTGGGATACGTTGCGCAAGCGATGTGGGCCTGCCGGCATTTCTGGCTTCAGCGCATGGTGTTGCGAGCCTTGTCACTGCTTTACTCAATTCCAATGGTGGCGAGGTGAGTATACCTTTTGCATCTGTGGCCATATCCGCGTGGTCGGCCCTTTGCCCGAGCGCAACAATCCCTGAGGCGACTCATGTCCAAAGAGCGTGGGATGATGTTCGGGTGAAGCGTATCCTAGAGGGATTGTTCGAAGAGGCTGCGGGAGCTGATATGGCTAGACTGCGCGCCGTATCGCAGTCAGAATCAGGGGCATGGTTGCATGCACTGTCTTCGCCGCAGCTGGGTACTTTGCTTGATGATGACTCCCTGCGTGTGGCGGTGGCTCTGCGCCTGGGCTGCAAGGTGTGCGAACCTCATAAATGCACTTGCGGTTCTATGGTAGGGGCTGACGGCCATCACGCTTTAAGTTGTCGCCGGTGTGCGGGGAGGTTTCCGCGGCACCATGCCCTAAATGATATAATCCGCAGAGCCCTTATATCGGCAAATATCCCTTGCATGCTTGAACCTCCCGGTCTGAGCAGATCCGATGGTAAGAGGCCAGATGGGCTGACTTTAGTGCCTTGGAAGAACGGAAAGTGCCTAATTTGGGACGCTACTTGCGTCAGCACTGTAGCCGCTAGCCATCTCTGTCGCACTATCCACAACCCGGCAGCGGCTGCGGAAGATGCATGTTTGAAGAAGAGGCTTAAGTATGCCAATTTAGAGCCTCTTTATTACTTTGTGCCCGTGGCAGTGGAGACCATGGGCTGTTGGGGGTCGGAGGCGAGGGACTTTGTGCGTGAAATAGGCCGTAGATTGAGTGATGCTTTAGGCGACTCGCGTTCTGGTTCGTTCCTAGTGCAGAGGCTGGCCATTGCTATTCAGCGTGGTAATGAGGCCAGTGTGATGGGCACCTTTGCGCCGGGGACTAACGGGTTCGGATAGTAAAATTTGTGTTTTTAATTAGTTTTTGTTAATAGTTTTTATATTCCCATTGTAATTAATTATAATTTTAATATTCTTAATATTAGTATCAAATGGTTATTAGATGGAAATTTATTATGGTTGAATGTACTTTTTAGTTCTTAGATGTTTATAAACACATAAAAGCTTTATAATAATATTATTAGTATAGATATATATTTTTATTTTTTTTCTTTTCAATTTTTGTCAGCCAGTCTTGTCTTTATGTTTGTTCTTTTTAGAGATTAGCCATCTCTAAAAAGGCTGGATTTTGACGGGGCTTTAACTGGCAGCTGGTGTAATAAAGAGTAACTCAGGCTTCTTTTATTTTATAAAATAATTTAATTTAAAAAAACAAAGTCGCGGGCAGCTAGTGATAAATAAAACTAAGAGACATAGTTTTCATGCGTCCTCTCTAATACTATCTTAACTAAATGTCAATCATTTTCAGTTGCCAAAATATTTTTTATCGGCACCCCATTTTCATTAATAATTCTTATTGATATGTGGAATTGTCTGAAAACGTGGGAGATCACTGAAGTTATAAGACATAGCACTACTTTGGGACCATTTCAGGCAGCAATATTCAAGGTAAGCATAAATATTATTTTGAATGATTTCCGCCATACACGGCGAACGGAGTCAGATCCAAGCCCTATATCATAAAGGGCGCCTTAAGGTCATGTCACACTATACCAGCAAGGAGAACGGAGCTAGCTTCAAGCCGAGAGAGAGAAAGATGAAGAGAGGTAGGGCATAGCGATGTATCGCTTGCATCGTTTGGTAGCCCCCTGCTACCAATGTAGCACCCCGCAAGAGCTCTGGAAACCATACTCACACGTAGGAACACAACAACATAGAAATTATTGTTATTTAGCTGCGGTCTTCTGTAAGGTGGAGGTATTTCACCAGTCGGACGCTATATCCTACCTCTCTTAAACTGTTTTCGTTTCAGATATTCATAATGTTCTATTGGAGGGCTCCAAGCAAAAAATTGCTGGACGAATACAATGAGGATTTTGAAGGGTACAACCGTCTCCCGCGTCGGTACCAAGCCGTGGTGGCAGCGAGCGTCAGGAAAGGCCAGAAGATGTTCGAAGGTTTCTGGTCCACCATGGTTATACTGGTGAACATGAACTTCGTTGGAGTTGCCGTGGTATCACATCCTCATCATCATAATTCTTTTTTTTTTAGTTTTAGTTAATACCCACGACTAATGAAGCATTTTCATTAGTCGATAACTCGTTCGGTATACAGCATGCGGGGACTCCCCGCATGCGAGATAACGACCAATGAAAGTTGCAAGTGGATACGCGTTTGGTACAACACCTGCGGGGATTCTTTTTTTCTTTTTCTTCAGTGAGGCTAATAGTGTCATCTTTTATAAGCCACATACAGTCAAAATTGGTCCACATTACATTATTTGATAATCCATGGCAAGAACGTCTGTCTCAGTGGCACTCTCGTTAACAACTGGCGACGATGTTCTCCCACCATATGCGGACCATATCGACTGATGAAAACGGTCCTCCGATTGCGGGCCCTGTGGCATGCGTTCCAGAAATCTCCTGCACGCCGCATGCGTACACTATCGACTAGTGAAATTGCGCCATAATGCTTGCAGCATACTTATTAACTGTGAAAGGGATCGTTACCGTCGTCAACTAAGCGTCTACTTACCGTAAGGCCCGGTTTCGACCAAAGCAGAGAGGAGAGGAGACGGGAGATGTGCTGCAAAGCTGGCAGGTTACTTCCACCAAAGCGGAGAGGAGATGTGAGCTTTGTGTAGCAGAGATGTGAGCTGTGAGAGACCGAAACCAGTCAAGCTCTGTCTACGAAAGGAAGACGTCATGTCGTACGCCGCCCGGCCGCAACTAGACACTTCTCCGCTCTGCCACGCCGCTGGCCCGCTCGCAGCACAAAATTCTATAGAAAAATAAGATATCTCCTCTCCTCTCCGCTTGATCCATTTCCACCGAAGCTAAGCGGAGAAGAGATGTGAAAAAAACGAAATCTGATTGGTTTATTCAAATACATCTCTTCCCGTCTCCTCTCCTCTCTGCTTTGGTGGGAACCGGGCCTAAGCGCATCAGCAAGCGACCCGCTAGTTGACAGTCAGGCGGAGTGCCGCGCTGTCAGTGTCAATATTCGAACGTGAGGTGTCGTAATCAAGACACAAGGCTTTACGCCGCACTGGCGAACTTTAAATATTTTAAAGAAACAGAAAATGCGTATCTCCCGTTGTGGTGCGGGTATCGAAACCACGACCTTCACGTATCGCGCGTGCTGCTCTTCCAACTGAGCTAACCGCAAGTTATCGTGGGCCGATAAGTATGTAGTTCTAAACATATGCGGCAGAGGGCACTTACCGTACGCAACGGGTTGATACAGCAGAAAAATTTCATCGCCTACGATAACTTGCGGTTAGCTCAGTTGGAAGAGCACCATGCATGTGATGTTATCCAATATTTATTTATTATTTATATGGTCAATTAATAGTTTTACTACTCGGTAACCGTCTGTGTTCGAGCTAAGGGTACTATTTTTTTTAGGTTCGTACAATATACAGTTTTATATTTGACGAGACTCCGAGAAGGTATTTGATCCATGATGTACCAATTCCCTGGATGGAACCTGGAGCGAGCGAAAGAACTCCTTTCTACGAATTTCTGTTTGTAATCACAGTATTGTTCGACGTTTGCATACTTTTAAACTACACCGGTCAGTGCAATTGACAGTACACATTTTTTTTATTAAAAAAGCAGTTGTAGGGGAGTCGGGATCCCTTGCAAACTCTACGCATGCTTCCCCACAGCGCCTACCACCAAGCGGCCCACCTCGCTGCCTGCTGGAGCGTGTCAAGCCATCTGACACGCCCCATCCCCTCTGGACCGAGGTAACGGACGCCAGGTTTACCCCACGCCTGGCGTATCCGGTCCCAGCAGCGGATCTGCTGTGCGGCTCTGCTGCCAACGGCCACTGCGAACACCCAAGACCATCACTCCAGCTCTCCCTCCAAGAACCAGATGGAGTCCCGAGATTCACCGGCCGCTGAGGATAGGGAGGCCGAAAACGCAATACCGCATCCTCCTGTTCCTCCGCGGCGAGGTGGGCAGTTTAGCAGTAGGCACTGTGGGGGAGCCTGTGTAGAGTCCGCAAGGGATCCCGACTCCCCTAAGACTGAGCAGCAGTGGCCACCGAGGGTGTTTTAGTCGATACAAGCCCGACACACCACTCTCTGTTCCCCACAAAGAGTGACGGTGTGGTAGGAATTACCCCGTGGACAAAAAAGTAAGTAACTATCATTAGCTGAATGAAATCCAAGATGGCCGTCGCGACAAAATGTCGGTTAACTTAATTTGACACAACTCCCTTAATCAAGGTATCTATTAAATGAAAGATCTTGAGTACTATAATATGTACAATTATGAAGAACCTTAATTTCAAAATGACCTTGTAACTGACAGGTATATTTAAAGTTAAAATTGTTCATCAACATTACTCAGGGCATTGTATCGTTATCAATCCACAAGCGACATCTTGCTAATCATTGTTAATATATTTCAGGATACGACGGATTCTTTGATTTAATGACGAACCATGCTTGTTTGAAAATGAGGATTAATTGTATGCATTTGGAAGACGCTTTCAAAATGAAGGACTATGATGATATGGAGAGAGGTATCCGCAAGTATTTGGAAGGACAGCGTCAATGTTACATGTATGATATTTAACAATGATGAGAAAAAAACACAATTGCACATAATATGGGTTCCACCAGAATACCAGCGCTGTAGCGGTGTTGTTAGAAATAATGCCGTTACAGCATTTGCTGAGGTGGAACCCAATAAATTAAGTGTGTTAACTACTTATGTGTATTTGTACTTTTTTAGTTCGGTCAATAAATTTCTTTCTTTCTTTCTTTCTTTCTTTCTATTTTTGTAGGGGGATCCCCCGCTTTGTACGCCTGCTCCTGCGAACATCCCCGATGCGCTACAGAAGCTAGCTAGCCGCAGCAGAACGTGTTGTTGTACTGTACATTAATATTGATTAGGTTTTTTTTTGTAGATTTATCGCCCTGATTCAAGAGACATTCGGCCTTTGGATGACTCTCGTAATTATTTGTACTGTGATACAAATAGGGTCACTCATGTTTATCAATGCAGTAAGTATTTGTTTCCGTTAGTTCACTTTGGAGGTATAAAAATCCACGTCTGTTACGGGAGCCCTACTTGAATGTTTGTTTTATTTGTTAAGAGAGGTAGGGTATTGCGATTTATCGCTCGAATTGGAGCAGCCCGACTCCATCTTGTAGAAGACCGCAGCCAAGAAACAATCACTTCGGTTTTGTTGCGGTCCTGGGTGTAAGTAAGGTTTCCAGAGCTCCTTTGGGGTGCTACATTAGTAGCAGGGGTCAAGTCTTCACACCCCGGACGGCCTTGCACGGTCCTCCGCACCAGGGAGGGAACGACTTAGCACGCTCGGCCGTTCCCGCCGTCCCCCCGTCGAGCTAGCTGGGATCTAAAAGACCATTCCACCTGGCGCCGTGGCTGTTGTGGTTTTCACTGTTTTTCCCATGGCGCCAACCAACGGCGATTAGAGCGTATGGGGGAGTTTTTAGTTGGGGTAGTCCCCGCTCCTTCTGGGCGAGGGAGTCCCACACATGCCGTTGTCGTCCTCAACAAAAAGTTGTAATTAGTGGCGTTAAATTAAAGTGTAACTTCTGGTATTTTTTATCGGCAGTTTTCATTGTCACGAACCCGAAGCTCGTAACAATATTTTATTGTTAACACTGTCAAGTAGCCAATTGTAATGTTGAACTTGACTTAATCGATTATTTTTGTTTATAGGGCATCGGAACAACGACTCATTGCGTTATATTCAATATATTGTGTGTGATCCACATATTCTTACCTTGCAAGAGCTCTGCAGATATGATGACAATGGTAATACAACTCTAAATTTTATTGTTTCGGTAGAAAATAATAAATATATAATAAAATTTGGATAACGTCACATACGCTCCACCTTACAAAATACCGCAGCCAAATAACAATCACTTCTGTATTGTTATGTTCCTGCGTGTGAGTAAGGTTTCCAGAGCTCCTGGGGGTTGCTACATTAGTAGCAGGGGGGCCTTCAAGGTAAGGGCGACAAGTCCTTAAGTCTCGTCGTCCTTAAGCTGGGAGCTCATTTAGGGTTAGGGGTTAGGGCCAACCATACTCTAAAATAGAGTATTGTCCTCTATATCATGTAGGCGTACTCTATAATCTATAACACTAATAAAGTACGCTAAAAAATTCTTTTTTAACAATTCCTTTAAAAACAATAAAAAGTGTTATGTGCCGCAAAAAGTATAAAAAATACCTTTTTAAAAGTAAAAAATAAATTATACTCTTTTTTGTAAGGCCGTACTCTTTATTTACCTCCTTTAAAATCAGATATACTTTATTTCTCCTAAAAAAAGTTGGCAACCCTAACCTCATTACCACTACATCAAGTGGGATGAGGTCAATATTGAGAGTAATATAATAAAAAAGTCCACAGACACAGCGTCGATAATCTACGGCAGCGGTTGGGAGGACGTGCGGAGCGCGCGCGTGCGCCGCATAGTTCCGTATCTGATTGCGCGCGCGCAGTATCCGGAGCGGCTGATGGCGATGAAGGTCCTCCCTTTCGACTTGGAGTGTTTCCTTGCTGTGAGTTGAATGGGCCATATGCGTTCTTACCGAACACGAGTGACCAAACATAAATGTTTTATAGGTACCTTTTGCATCACTTTCTCTCGTATGATTTCTTTCCAACTGATTCTGTCTCCGGCGGTGTGGAGGGCGTTTTGAACTGTAGAGTCGAGAGCAGTGCGGATCTGATCAGACAAACGTATCGGGCTGCATCCATGAGGCCTTTTCCTACCTATTTTGCCGGCCACTATAAGCTTCTCGAGGTTGTCATCTTCTTTCCTTGCAGAACAGTTAACTTAACAAAAATCAGGAAACGACAATAACATAAATGAATTCCCGTCATACTAAATTACACTTTTAGTAAAGGAAAAAGTGTAAGTACTTCCGCCGAGCTAGGTGTTATCTGCTCGGGAACCAAGGTCCGACTACCAATCTTGGTTTGTTGTATATATAGTTAGTGGCGACGATAACTCTGACATCGCGATGTAGGATCGATGTATTGATCGGCTAGTCGTGCATTACGTATGGAGTGTTGTTTACTACGCCAATTCTGCTGACGCTGTATTTGTGTCGACTTGTACCTAATGTCGTAGGTCGGCACACACAAGCAATAGATACGCAATATAGTAATAAAGTATAAAAACTTTAAGGCTTAAAGGCGTTTAGGTCAACAAATAGACAGGGTTCATTAGTTACGTCATTTGATATAAAGGGATGGAATACTCACAATCTTCTCGCATCGCGCGTGCTGCTCTTCCAACTGAGTTAACCGAACTAAGCTTTATACTATATGTAAGAGTAACACATAAATATAAACATAATTTGAAAACCATACCCTCAAATGAATTTTGAATTAAATATATTTTTTTGTCATATGAAATTTTTAAAATAATACAATATAATGTTAATTTAATATCATTACTTGGATACTAACCACTAAAATTATATTCATATACCTCTAAGGTGAATCATGGCTGTACCTAACAATATTTTATGTGACATCTTGTAACACCCATGTTTATGAATTAATAAATGATTGATTGATTAATTGAAAGTCCTTTAACCCTCATCAAAAGGAGAGTATCTAATGGATTATTAGTTAAGATAACTAGTACCATTGGGGGTCATCGATGAAGTACATCACACATAAAGAGGGGGCAGGGAGTCGACAAAGTGTCACAAGGGGTGGTAGGGGCCTTAGTTTTGTGACATCACATTTCAAAATGAAATATTAATTAAACTTAATAAAAAAAATTAAACTAAAAAACAAATGAATAGAAAAGCCGACATTTCTAAATATTTAACATTGCATCCGTGCAAAGCCGGGCCGGGTCACTAGTATTTGATATAATGTTGATTTTGTAAACAATAGTTAATTGAAATCAAAATAAAACTAATTTCGGAATTGTTTTAATTTGATAATTTTTCTCCGAAATGTGAGGACGGGGCTAAATAATCATGAAATTCGTGTGACGTAGTACTTTATGGATGGCCCCTTCTGATTTTTGCGTAGTCTGTTCTGCTCGCTACTCGGCTAAGGAGTTCGTCACAGTCAAATGTCACAAAATAAATGTTTGTTGCAGATTATGAAGACTTCATACACTATATTAACACTGCTTCAGAGCAACTAAAAGTATTAAAAAGCAGATGCAGTATGCATGTAGCGACATCTATTGAATCACGAGATAACCGATTTAGTTTCAACAGGTAGGGGAAAGTGGTTACCCTTCGTACACTTTTTACATTTTATTTTTTTTCTTAATGATTAATTGTCAAATTTACATAGTTTATGTACCTATGTGTCACAAATATATTGTAGTTTAATATAAAAAAATCCGAAACTATTGTGTTAAAAGGTTAAAAGGCTATGGCCATTTTCCTACGAAAAGATATTTGTACGAACGTGCCTCACCGACGGGGTACATTCGTACAGTGTATGCGGTACTTTCGTACGCAATGGGGTAGATTCGTACAGAGTAATTAAAAATAATAAAAAAGTCGTTTTTATTTATATGGATAGATGGCGCTGATATATGTTTCACATATCTACACCCGAGTTATCATTTACACTGAGTTTATAGACTACCCACCAAGATTGTAGTATCCTTAAACACGCATAAACGGTGATGGAGTAGTTTTACGTAGTGAGACTTTTGTATGGCAATGTCAAAAGTTAATTGACGACCTCGATGGTGCAGTGGCTAAGGTTAAGGCGGCCAAAGCGCGAAAGGTCTCGGGTTCGATTTCTGGTCAGGTCAATTTTGAAAATTTAGTATTGGGTCTGGGTGTGCTGTGATGACGCCCCCAGTTAGTATCCGTCGTCATAGTACAAGGGAATTCCTAGTTTGAGATCAGGTGATTGGTGTGATTGTCTGGTGCATTTTTTATTATTATGTTTGTTTTTCAATATCTCGGGACTACAGAGTCCCGGACTTTTGGGAGGCGTGCATGGGGCCAAAGCCAACACGTAGAGGCCCTTTAAAAAACAAGTATGATCTAAATGTAAAGTGACACCAACCGACGATTATCCCTGTATACACTATAAAATGCAGCCAAGGACAACCTCCGGTCAGTGCAGGACTATGGAATGGAGTGGACAAAACAAGGAACCTGGGCTATTGGGTTGAGGTGCTAATGGAGTGGGTAACCGGGACTATGGGAAGGACTATGGCACTTGCCCGATCTATGTAAAAAAACACGATTAAAATGGGCAGGTGGTGTCTCGCCATCTCACTGTCATGGGCCCCCCATTGGTGATATAGGTATAAGTGTATTAGTTTAAAAAAAACAATGATACAAATATGCACATCAAAAGTTCCGCTACTTACCGCTGCGGCGCTAGTATAATTTCCATACTATTTTCTCACTATGTAATATGCGATTATTCGTTTAGTTCGTGCCAGGGGCATTGTCCTTAGAACATAATATTGAGCACATAAAAAGATGTATTTCTGCTCTTTTCAATTTCAATTTTTTGTATTTATATTAAAATAAAAGCAAATATTTATGTAGGAGTGTCTTATTTCAGTCCTTCTAATATAAGAAAATATATGATTCCATTGTTATTTGACTTAAAACTATCATATATTTTCCAATCAACTGCGGATAAAAGAATATTGGCAATGAAGAATCATTAATGTCATCTAAAAATATATTTAATGAAAGTGGTTCCAGTATAGAGCCTTGCGGCACCCCAGACTTAACTTCAACAGAATTCATGTAATATTTGTAAATAGTGATCATAAAAATACCTCATGTGATAAAAAAAAATAATGATCAGTGAGAAATGACAATATCAAATCTACTTCTAATAACATAGAGGCACTACAATATTAAGATATGTGTGAAAGTTGTTTAAAAATCTTGCTGCAAGTGGTAAAACTAGAGTTTCATTTAAAATTAAGTACCAATCAGCTTTTCAGTTTGTTTCCAGAAGAGTGAACACGGTGTAGGATGTTTTCATTATCTGGAACAAAAAAATATGGCAAGCTTTGTATAAACGCTGTATTTTTAAAATTTCATTTAATTTTAGCTGTTTGTTTCAGAATTAAAACGAGTTAAGTTTTTAGCTTTGCCACTCATTCACTCACTCACTGACCAATCATATAAATTTTAGGGCACTTCTAGCTGACATAGAAGATACATATTGTATACTGAATACGAGTAGGTATAATAAGTGTTTAGTGTATGTATCAAGAAAAACTAAAATATATTTTTAATTTGGGCCTATTTACATTTGCAGTATCTAAGTATGTTTTGACCACTTTGGACCAAGTCATACAGTTTTGTTTTGATGAGTGAATAAAACATGAATTATTTACTTTTGAGAGGTAAGCTGGAGCAGACCAGTCCCTGGCGGTGGCGCCTATTCACAAGCATGACGTATGTGCCAGCCATCGCTTCACTCTACCATATTGAAGGAAATGTACGAACCGCCACATAGCATGACTTATTTCCCAATTATCTCGAACGCGTGCACCAGCCAGTGGTATGAACTTACTCCGACGAACAGCTCCATGTCGTAGGCGAGGAGCTGGAACGCGACTAGCAGCTCGGGCACCTGCGCGCGCGCGATCAGGTGCGGCACCACGCGGCGCACGCGCACGCTGCGCACGCGCTCCCACCCGCTGCAGTAGATCAGCGTCGCCGTGTCTGTCGACTGGGGACAGTACCAAATCGTTTCTCAAATATGGCGCGACGCCAAAGTCCGGCTCATTCCGAGGTCGTCAGATGCTGATGTTTAATTTCATTAATTTTATGCACGTAAATTTTTATGTTGAAATTGAAGAGCTTGTGACTGAACCTAACATCATTGGGGAGACCAAGGCTCAAAGACTTCAATGGCTTGGACACTTGGAGAGAATAGGAGAGGATCGCAGCGTCAGGAAAGCTTATCTGGGTCGGCCTATAGGACGTCGGCCGGTTGGCCACCATAGGTAACGCAGGAGCGACGTAGTGAGAGCTGATCTCCAGGAGCTGCAAGTTGGCGATAGGCGGGCCAGCACACAGGATCACGAAAAATGGCGAGATCTCATATCGGAGGCCAAGACTAATTTTGGGTCATCGAGCCATGGGAGTAAGTTAGTAAATTTTTATGTCATCTGGTTAAAAAAAATTCCATATACTAATATTATAAATGCGAATAACTCTGTCTGCCTGTCTGTCCGGCTTTAACGCCTAAACCAAAAACTCTATTTTGATAAAATTCCGTTATTTCTTTATTGTTATTGTTATATTTACTCATATGGCTGTGTTGTGATGTTTTCAAGTAATAAATGTTTCTTTCTTTCTTTAAATTTGGTATAGGTTTACGTTGAACCTTTAGAACGGACAAGGGAGTGGAAGGATCGGGGTGTTATGGGATTTATATGGGAAAATATATTGTTTTTAAGTTAGAGATATGAAATTTGGTACAACTACATCTCGAAACTTGGATTAAAATATGAACTACTTCTTGTTTCGAATATTTGGGGAGATAGGGGTAAAACCGACCATGAAAGTGCTCACAGCGTCACCACGACATTTGATGAGCGGAGACTTTTAAGGTTACATAGTATCTAATACATACTATGTTAGTTAACTCCACATTATTTTATTTTATTATGAATAGCGGTTCCGGCGAACTTCGTTTCGCCTTAGAGAATTTTTCCCGCTTTTCTGTTGAAATTTTTCAAATTTTACCAAGGATCCCTAATTTTCTAGCCTATGTCAAATTGGAAGAATGTAGCATTCTATTGGTGGCCCAGTACTTTTTGAGCCCATTTTATAATATTAGTAATACATATTTTTCTTTCTTTTTTCTGAAATAATATTTATATGGACAACACCTGTACTCCACGCGAACGAAGTCGCGGGCACAGCTAGTAAATTAGGAACACTTTTCGCCCCCCTTAACATCTCTTTACGCTCCCCTTGGGAGGCGTGCCCCCCCTGATTGAGAACTCCTGATCTAGATAATCATAATCAATTCATTTATTAATGTAGGTTACAAGTAACACTTATGCATCGTCAAAATGAACAGAAACCAAAACTGAAGCTATAGCCGGTTTGGAACCTAATTCTACCGAGAAGAATCCGGCAAGAAACTCAGTAGTTCTCCTAATCTTTATAATATTGAAAGCTAGAAAACTTAAAACTTTGGTGTGCGCGCGAGCAGACAATCATGTCCATATTAAATTATGTTTATCGTTTAAATATTCATCAAGTTTAGAGTCCTTTTTGCATTAAACATGATTTAATATGGACCTCAAATCCATGCATAGGTAAGTAAATAAACATTGCGGCAACTTGTTCAATATTTTTATACTTATTCCCACGAATGTTCTACTGGTTACGAAGCCTATGGTTTAAAATAGCGAGCTTATGTTTATTTCTCGTATTAAAACTAAGTATGTCGGATTTCTTATAGAACAAATACGTATACATGATGCCAAAGATGAATTATTGTGAGGTTACGGCTAAAATATGAATTTATTTAAATAATACTTTAAGTGAACCACGCGATCTAAGGCCGTATATATGTCGCAGGCATATTGAGTAAATCGGCCGTTTACATACGGCGTCGTCAGTTTAAAAACGAATGCTGGTTTGTAAAATGCCGAGGACAAAATGTCATTATGTATAATGACGCGGCAAATTAAAGTATAGCTTGACAAAGCTAGGGTGACCATACAATTTGGTTTGCAAAGGACAGTATTATTGAAATTTATAAAACTAAAGATAAATTTAATAGTGTAAAAATATGTAATTTTTCAAATATATATGAAATCCCTAGTAAATGACTTTTCTACTGTTTTATTTTTTAATTATTATAATATTATTACAAATGAGCTAGACATGGCGCTTCGCGCCGGCCGCTGCCCCGGCACGCTCGCTACGCTCGCTCGGCTTGCGCTTCACTTTATTCACTAACCTAACCTAACCTAACCAATGGAATCGTTAATTACTTCAATTAACTTTAGGTTAAGTAATTGATATTCAATAAAAGTCCTTTTTGTTACTTGAATTTTTAATGAAGTAGGTCTAATTTGTCCAAACAGTGTTTTATTCATGGTCACCCCAAAACTACAACAAACTGTTGTCATTTTGCCTGATTTTGCATTCGGCATATTACATATCAGCGAGCGTTTTTAAACTGACGACGCCGTATGTAAACTGCGGATTTATTCAAAATGCCTGCGACATATAGATCGAATAGCTCTCTTTTGTAATATCAAATATGGTTTGTATGTCAGAAGCTGAGCCCCACAGCAATAGACCGTATGACATTAAACTATGAATATTGTGCTTACCGTCTTCTTCAGGTCAGCTGCAATCCTGCACGGCAGAAAGATCTCGACCACGCATGATAAACAAAAAAGGGCGTAACGTAAGTCGAAGGTAGCGCCCTGCAACATAGAAATATATACGTGATGACATTCATGGCCGAGAGGCGAGCTGGCCCGACTTTGGCGTCACGCCATCTCCCGGGTTCGATTTCCGGTCGGATCTTTATGGAAAACGAACTTCGACGACGAGTCTCGGGTCTGGTTGTTGTGGTACCATCGTTGTTTCTGACTCTTCGACTTCAAGATTGACTTCATCCCACCTGATGTTACGTTCTAAGATTAAGGGCGACAGGTATAGCATAATAAAGCTGTTACTAGACTTGTCGCTTACCTTGAAGGCTTGACCCCTGCTACTAATGTAGCACCCCCCAGGAGCTCTGGAAGCCTTGCTCACACGCAGGAACACAACAACACCTAAGTGATTGTTATTTGGCTGTAGTCTTCTGTAAGATGGAGGTGTTACATCAGTCGGGCTGCTCCAGTTCGAGCGATAAATCACTAGATATAGGACTATATTCTAGATTACATCTTATGCAGAGGTGCCCTACCTAAGATCGAACTGGAAGTATTAACCGCTGTGCACTTACCGCAGAGACGTGGTACAGCATGGACCCTATTTGTATCATGACACAGACGAGGACGCAGTTCATCCAGAGGCTGTACGAAATCTGGATTGAGCTGTTGTACCTGGAATAAGATAGGGGCTTTCATTCTCCTGGGGCCTTTTTTTAGGAGGAGGGGGGGGGGGATGCATTGGCGTACCGTACCGCTGCGTGGGAGATTACCCACTAAAACCCCACCCGCACCTCTCATCGCCTAGTGACGGCGACATGGGACCTAAGAGGAGCAAACTGCACGTATTGTTGATTTTTAGATATTATTGTAGGGTCTAAACTCTTTTATTCTAATTTAGGTTTAAAGATTCTTTATTTCTCAATAAAAACATAGTTGTCACTTACTTGAGAACAGAATTTACAAATAGTTTATTTATACATATTAGTGTCGTTCGCACCGTTCAATTTATAGTAAGCATTCATTTAGAATATTGTCCGATGGACAAAGATAGGTATGTAAATGCGTAAACATTCATTCAAACAATAACAAAAAGAATAATGGTTTAGATAAAAATAAAAAAGTACCACTGTATTTTTACAGCTAAGTTGACAGGATACACCACTGTGTTAAGTTTTCTATAAAGTGCTAGCGTGGATATTAATTAGTTACTAAAGTACATATAAGTACCTGGTTTAATTATATTATTAGTGTGGCTCATTCAACGACTTCCACAATATATTGTGCATTCTATTTACAATCTAGTATGAGCATTTTCGGCTGTATTCATCTCTTTCTATCTCTCTCGGACGCTAGATGTGTGAGAGAGTCGGACAATATCCGATTTCAGCCATTCAGTCACTGTAGGGCATCAGCTGATAGTCGTTCTGTGTGTGTGTGTAAACTACCAAACAGCCTATTGTGTACGTACAGTAGTAGTGTGAGTTGTATGCATGTACACAATCAATACACTGCAGCTATGATGTGTTAGTAAAAGATACAGCATGATGTTTATTAAAAGGTTAAAACATTCGACTTCAAGATTGACTTCATCCCACCTGATGTTACGTGGTAGGTCTAAGATTAAGGGCGACAAGTACAGCATAATAAAGATGTTACTGGACTTGTCGCTTACCTTGAAGGCTTGACCCCTGCTACTAATGTAGCACCCCCCAGGAGCTCTGGAAGCCTTGCTCACACGCAGGAACACAACAACACCTAATAAAACACCTACTCAAATTTTGTGGGCGTATTTGTTACAACGTAGAGATGCCTCCATTTAAAGGAACGCAGCTAATTTAGAAAGACCTTGTATGTAGATTATCTATTTTTTCCTGGGGCCAGGGCCGTTCTCAACTTATTTGGAATCGATTGTGATATGTCTTCCTATTCCATTGTGCAGTATTTCCCAAAGTGGGTGATAACGCCCCCTTGTGGGTGCTGGAGCGGTAAGAGGCTCAATAACAACAGGGGCGCTGATGAGAAGACCACTCGTTATTTGTATTTTAAATTCACTAAAATTAAAGTATACAACATCCATAAAGTTGTATTATTACTGCTTTGTTATTCGTTCTAACGTTGAGGCACTAACTTGTAACACTTGTTCTGCTCGTCCAGGAACTTGACTATCCCTCTCCTCATTCCCTCCTCGGTGTCCTCCTTGAACGCGTCTTGCAAGTACATGCAGGAGATGTGCATCTTGAGGCAAGCGTGGTTCGTCAGTATACCGAATAAACCCTCGTACGCTGAAAAATGTGTGATTATAGTCAAGCCGTTAAGTAGTTTTTTTTACATTACACTTCAAGATTGACCTCATCCCATCTAGCTTAAGGGTGACAAGTACAGCATAACAGAGCTGTTACTGGACTTGTCGCCCTTACTTTGAAGGCTTGACCCTGCTACTAATGTAGCACCCCCACGAGGTCTAGAAACCTTACTCACACGCAGGAACACAACAAAACCGTAACGATTGTCATTTGGCTGCGGTCTTCTGTAAGGTGGAGGTATTTCACCAGTCGTGCTGCTACAGTTCGAGCGATAGATAGCTATGCCCTACCTCTTTTAGTTATTACCTCATTTTGATTTCATAAAATAAAAATGCTTAGGATCTGCCCATAATATATTCTGACAAATCAAATCATGTGTTCCTCCTTCCTTTGACATGGATTCCTTCAAAAGGCGCGTGAAGAAACATCTTGCGGGCCAGTAATGCGATGCTAATAGGATATTACGGTATCAAATCCGTTGTCATCGCGATGTGGGTTCCTCTCTTGCTTACCATCAGGCTGGGAGGAGCCAATATACTGCGCTACTATAAAATAATCAAAAACCGGCCAAGTGCGAATCGGACTCGCCCATGAAGGGTCCGTAGCAGCAAGTAACATAATATAAAAGTTTATATTTGAGTTGATAGAATTAAAGGTAAATTGCGGTTTACGATTTATGACATATACTCTTTTTAAAGTCTACTCACTAAATCTCGTTCGAACTGATATTTGCCAGTAGTTTGCATGGAAGTTAGGGGGGGGGGGGGGGGCATTTTTCCACTTTGGAAGCATAGCATATTCAGCTTATAAAAAAATATGTTGCAAACCTCAATATCATTTTTGAAGACCTAATAAAAAAATTGAATGGTTTCAGAATGGTTTCAAAAGAATTGAGTTTCGGTTCTAAGGATGGCGAAGCCCAAAAATGTATTGGTTTTTTTTTCAATTTTTGTCTGGCGCATATATTTAATTACCAAGTTTCCGCAGTATAGCTCTTAGAGTTACGAAAAAAAGTGGATGTGACATACGGACGGACAGGCATGACGAATCCGTTCGTTCCGTTTTTTAACATTCGGCTACGGAACCTTAAAAGCGGTAAACCCTAAAACCGACTATAAATATAATATAAAACAGTTTTGTTCATGTAAGCTTTACAAAAGCACTTATGAATCGTCAGTACAAGCTCAGTATTCTACCGCCGTGTTTGAAATGTTGATCATGTCGAGAAGAACCGACGAGAAACTCGACACTTACTCTGTTCAATGTAACAATGTTTACATATACTAGGTACTTAAATAAAACATACAAAGCTAGACTATACTTACAAGTGTAATTTAACATAATAACCAGTTCCATTAAAGCGGAAATAACAAAAAAAATCTCGTAGCAAGGTGAAGTCAGCCTGTATTCCTGTTCCGTCATGGGCATAACGACGTCATGTAGCATGTATCGTGTGGGAATATCGTCGACCACGTAGCTGTATATTGTAGATGACTGAAAATAAACAAAATAACAATCATTAGTACAGTTGAAGACATGTCCGATTCAAAGTCGAGCAGGCCTAGCAGGCGCCACGCGACAAAATTTTATCGCGCTCTTAACAAACGTCAAAATCGATTGAAGTCAGTGCGTCAGCTGCTGATTGGCTGAAAATACGAGTGCAGTGTGCTATTAGTCAATCTACTACAGAACATTAAACATTATTAATATGATCTGAGCAATCAACAGTATCAAAACTTTTGTCATCTCATTCGATCATAGAACATTAAACAAGGAAGAAGTGCCATACTGCTTCATTACATACAAAATGCTGGGTCTCCAGTTTTCTCTTACCACCGCCAACACGCACACACTGAGCAACGTAGAAACAAAAGCCACCGAGTCAATGACAACATACAAACAAGAGCTGTGATTGGCATTCATGCGCTTCACACACACTTAAACAAAAGCAATTTAATTTATATTTACGCTAGTGGGAGACAAACGTTGTCTAGTTTGCCAGGCCTATCATGCGCAATTCGTCAAATTTATCGCATGAGACGACAAAAGTTTCTACATCGTTGATTGGGTGATAGTACACCGTACTCGTATTTTCAGCCAATCAGAAGTTGACGCATTGATTTTGACATTTCATAAGAGCGCGATAAAATTTACTCTCGCACGCAGCGCATGCTACGCCTTTTTTTTTTTTTTTTGAGCGGGGGGAAATGCATTGACGCACCGTACCGTCACCTGAGGGAGGTGACGGCGTGTGTGGGACTCCCTGCCCCTAAACGGGCAAGAATACCCACTAAAACCCCCCGGTGGACCTCATCGCCTTTATGGTGATGCCATGGGAACAGAAGACCTACCACAGCATCACCGGCAGCGCATGCTAGGCCTGTGCGTCGCTGAGCAGCGGCAACACCGCGAAATAAATCACGACGCGACTATACCCATGCCGCGTTTGATACATTGCTCCGTGGGTTAGCGCACTAAAGTTTGCTGGTCGCGCCGAACAGTTAATGTACAACTGTCATAGCTAAAATACAGATTTTCGTTCGATACCATAGTTCGCCCACATAGCAGTGCGTTTATTATTATTTTATTATTAGTTAAAATATTTGTTTTTTCTGAGTTATAAGTAAAAAAGCAATACTTTCATGTAGTATGTGATCCCATCGTTCTTGTAGTTTTTGGTTTCACTCCTATTATTACACGTAACAACGCTACAAGTTGATATTTTGATATCATTACACTTCCACGGTAGAATTACGACTGACTAAGCGGCGCGCAGTTATATTTCGTTTTGGGCATGTCGCGGGGGCAAGGGTCATGCGCCCGTTTCATATCTATTTCTTTCTATGATCTCAGCTTGCGATAAATTTGACTTATTGCGTATGCTAGGCCTGAAATACAATATTTTTTTATTCATATAGATTGCATTACTAATTCTTATGAATAGTCAGTCTCTATACAAAACAAATTAAGCTATCTCCGGTTCGGAACCTATAACTACCGAGAAGATACCGGCAAGAAACTCAGTAGTTTGTTTTACATAAAAAAACTAATCTTATAACTAATTTTGCATCAAGACATCCACGTTTCTCATTCAGGGAACCAACCCTTTATTTTCGAAGCTAAACAAAAGGTTAGCTCAGTCGGAAGAGAACTACGCGCGAGTCGTGAAGGTAATGGGTTCGATTCCCGCATCGCAAGAGGAGCTGAAACTTTACTGTTTTTTTTAAACTAAAACAACCCCCATAAATATATACCCCTCCCCACCAAACAACTCATGTAAATGGATGATACCTTTTGCCACAAACGTCCAGACCCAACTCACCACTGGTATCGATATAAAAACGGTGTTTACGAAGATGAGTGTGTAAGCCCATACAGTCTCGAAGAGCCACAGGGCTTGCCGCCTGTAGGCGTCCGCAGTGGCCTGGTACCGCTTCGGGAGACGGTTGTAGGTCTCGTAATCTTCCTCCAGCTCATCCAAAAGAGCCTTATTTCTCTTTTCCATGTATACCATATGGACTTTCTGCAAAAAAATCGGTCGTCTGTTAAGTTTAGAGTAAAACAGTTTAAAGAGAGGCAGGGCATAGCGATCTATCTCTCGAACTGGACCAGCTCAAATACCGCCACCTTACAGAAGACCGCAGCCAAATGACAATCACTTCTGTGTTGTTGTGTTCCTGCGAGTGAGTAAGGTTTACAGAGCTCCTGGGGGGTGCTACAATAGTAGCAGGGGTCAAGCCTTCAAGGTAAGAGCGACAAGTCCAGTAACAGATTTACTATACTGTACTTGTCGCCCTTAAGCTAGGACCTCATTACCACTTAACATCAGGTGGGATGAGGTCAATCTTGAAGTGCAATATAAAAAAAATCGATTTACAGTCGGTAGTTGAACATGACAACGTCTCGTCACGATCTCTCACCAGGGTGGGGAGGGCGAGGGTCAGAAAATTTAAAGCAACTGACCTCTCTTGCCCACCTCACCCCTGGGTACGCACATAAAAAAAAATGTTTATTTCGCTAAAAAGTGTACAAGCAATATATTTCTATGGCTGGTGTCTCCTTTTAAGCAAAAAAAAATGCCTGAGTCAGGAGGCACCACTCTTCCTTTCTTTACATATCTACATTATTCAGACAGGTACACGGATTAATAAATGTAGGTACAATAATGCAAATAAAAACAAAAACGAATCAAGAAAAACAAGTACCAAGAACTATTTCCAAGTAAAAACCATAAATGATAAAAAACTATAAATTATAAATTGCCACATATATATGTATTGTGTTATGTGTATGTGCGTATGCATTTTAGTGTGAGTGTGTATGTGTGAGTGCGTGTATGCGTGCGTGCGTGAGCGCGTGTGTGTGTGTACCCATGGGTACGGGGTATATATTGAGGGTACGGACCTTTACCAACGCTCCAAGAAATGGTCCCAAAGTGGTTGAGTGCTTCAACAGCTCTGATATCTCCCTGCTCATGAGACGGATCCACATATCAATAGTTACTACTATGACGAATGGTGAAGTAAGTATTATCAGGGTAACTGAAATAAATATTATAAATATAATTATTGGACAGTATCACATATGTACATACATTTAAGAGAGGAACTTTTTAAGAGAGGTAGGGCATAGCGATTTATAGCTCAAACTGGAGCAGCCTGACTGGTGAAATACCTCCACCTTACAGAAGACCGCAGCCAAATAACAATCACTTCGGTGTTGTTGTGTTCCTGCGTGTGAGTAAGGTTTCCAGAGCTCCGGAGGGTGCTACATTAGTAGCAGGGGTCAAGCCTTCAAGGTAAGGGCGACAAGTCCAGTAACAGATTTATTATGCTGTACTTGTCGCCTTTAAGCTAGAACCTCTACCATTTAATATCAGGTGGGATGAGGTAAATCTTGAAGTGAAATCAAAAAACCTTTAAAAATTGCGTTACGTGATACTTGAACGCCCCCTTGGGACGCTAAAAGGAGTAAGTATTAAGGTTCCTCGATACTCACAAATAAGGGCAAGCTTGATCTTCCACTTCGAAGGGTTGGGGTACATGAGGCACACGGTGAGGCAACAAGATATCCACTTGTAGGTCTTGTGGAAGGGCTCAAAGCGGGGCACTGAGAGCAAACGGAACAAATACTAAATATAGATAAATAAATAAATAAATATTGGACAACATCACATACATTGCTCTGATTCTGTGGTAAGTAGCTTAAGCACTTGTGTTACGGAAATCAGAAACAACGACGGTACCACAACACCCAGACCCAAGACAATATGGAAAAGTTCATTTCCCATATTGACCCGACCGGGGATCGAACCCGGAACCTCAAAGATGGCGCTCGCCAAAGTCAGGCCCGCTCGCCTCTCGGCTACGGAGGTCGTCAATGAACCTGATGAAATGAAATGAAAAAAGATGAACCTTGAGCATGCCTTTTTAGGGATCGTACAAACTTCTAACCCCCCTTTTATCCCCCTAGGGGTGGAGTTTCGTAAAGTATTAGCAGACATTTACATCCTATGAGGAACCTGCGGAATTTCTAGTTTGTAAAGAGATAAATGTTTATTTAGTGACTTAACTCATTTAAAGAACAACAACTAAATAAAAAGCCTGGTTTCAATATTTTACGATTCGTAATGTGTAAAAACTATCCGGTTTTCTCCAACCGACAACGAATTGTTAATACCGGTCCATAATTTACTTACCAGCTGTCATCAGTCGTCCGTCAGTCTTTTTTAGCTTACGCCTCGTAGGAAAAACGATCCGTAACACGAACGGATCGTTTTTCATTTTTATTTATATTGCACTACAAGATTGACCTCATCCCACCTGATGTTAAGTGGTAATGAGGTCCTAGCACCTATTTACGACTTCCGTAACCGAGAGGCGATCGGGCCGAACTTTGGCTCATCTCTGTGGTTCCGGGTTCGATCCCCGGTCGGGTCATGGGAAACTTTGGTCTGAGTGTTGTGGTACCGTCGTTGTTTCTGATTTCACTAACACAAGTGCTTACACTACTTACCGCAGAATCAGAGCAATATATGTGAGGTTGTCCAATATTTTTTTATTTTAACTCGAATTGAGAACCTTTTTTCTGAAGTCGGTCAAGAGTTAGGAAACCACAAACCTTCTTCGTCTTGATAATCGTGTTCTAGAGTCAAATCCATGTTATATTGTTTCAAGGGTAAGTTAAGCAATAAATTAATAGTTTTACCTCAATATTGTAACTAGTTTTAATTACAAAGCTTGTCAAGTGCATTTAGAAGTTTCTAATTAATACGGTCGCTTCCACAATTAACGTTTCGCACGGTACTTTTTAATAATGAAACAATTTATCATAATTACATTGTAATTATGACTAGCTGTCGCCCGCGACTTCGTACGCCAGAGTAAGTTTTTAGAACTAAACAATTATTTTGTTCGTCTTAATTTATTCGGTCCATTAGGTACTGATAGATTCAAACTGATACATTACATGGGGATGTAATGTATCAGTTTGAACCTATCAGTACCTATCAGTATCAGTGACGGGGATCATCCCTTATTTCATCCTCATGGGGGTTGAATTTATCAAAATCCTACTTAAGCGACTGTCTTTATCATAGTAGCTCGAATCTTTAATTTCAGTTCAATCAGTTGAAAAGCTAAGAAGATTATACAAACTTTCATCCCCTTTTTTATCCCCTTAAGGGTGGAATTATCAAAATATAGGGAATCTATCTAAGGCATGCCTACGATATAGTAGTTTTTGCATGCAAAGTCTCAGCCCGATCGGATTAAAATTGACAAAGTTTCATAAAAACTTTCATCCCCTATTTTATCCCCTTGGGGGTAGAATTGACCTAAATCTTTTCTTAGCGGATGCCTACGTCATAGTAGCTTAAAAAGTAGCTAGTAGTGTTTCCGTCGATTCGATTGTATATCGAATCGATTATGCAAAAGGGGCTCAAATCGATTATATCGATACCTATCTTTACTTAATGTAATCAATTAATCGATTATAATGCGTAGTCAAATACATTCTTATCGATAGTATCAATTATTAGATTATAATTGTTTATATTAGACAATACTATCGATCAAATCGATGAAATCGATAGTCCAATCGATTTTTAAATTATTTGGGGGGTTAATCGATTAATCGATAATCGATAATCGATTATCCGGCAACACTAGTAGCCAGTACATATACAGTATGTTTAGTTCCTAAATTTGTCTATACCCACTTACGGATTGGAAAACGGTTTATAATATTAAAGTTTGCTCGTGCGGTTACAAGCATCCATGCCGTGTTGCTAATGGACGCTCTCTTAAATACAATATATCTATGCGAAGTAAACGCTAATAATTACTGGATCTTCAACAAACGGTTGTAACCAAACGATATCGCGATGTAAAGGAGGTCAGCGCCATCTGTTAGCGAGCCGAGACAACACGGACGGGAATCGAGTTAAGGAAGCGTTCAAGTATTACGTAACGCAATTTTGGACTTCCCTCCCCCTCTGTAATGCACCGTAACGTTTTTGTGTACTCCCCCTTCCTCTTTCTTTAAAAAAATAAACACTAACACAATTGAGGTAAACTAAAAGGGTTTCCAAATGGGAGTTTCATATCTTAATTTTTTATTGGAACGCATCGTAACGTTTTACATAGCCTCCCCCCCCCCCCCATTTGCGTTACGTAATACTTGAACGCTCCCTAATGTTTTTTAACGGATAGATTCACTTTCCAATTTTTTGTATTTGTTTTGGGATAAAGAACATGCTCTGTTGTATTTATGTTGTATATCATTTATGTTTAGAACGAGTCTATGGGTCGCCTTAAAATGATGATGATATCCTTATGATGATGTTGGGGCTCCTTCGTTGCTGTAGCGCGAATGAAATGTTTGCGCAAGCAAAAATTGATTTTCTTTTTTATATTGAACTTCAAGATTGACCTCATCCCAACTGATTTTAAGTAGTAATAAGGTCCTAGATTAAGGGTGACACGTACAGCATAGTAAATCTGTTACTGGACTTGTCGCTCTTACCTTGTAGGCTTGACCCCTGCTACTAACGCACCCCCCAGGAGCCCTGGAAACCTTACTCACACGCAGGAACACAACAACACAGAAGCGATTGTTATTTGGCTGCGGTCTTCTGTAAGGTGGGATATTTCACCAGTCAGGCTGTTCCAGTTTGAGCGATAAATCGCTATGCCCTACCTCTCTTAAAAATAATTGACGTGAAAACGATACACAGCATCAGTCGAGTGAGACAAAGAAAAAGAAGCTAGGTGGAAGATTAAACCCCAAAACAGACTGTCTCGATTATAAAGTAATCTAACCGAAACGTCGGGCAGTGAGTAGTTCGTATTAACTACTAATTAAAAATGGTGTCGCGTTTTTACCCCTTAACTTATTATAAATATTTAAAATGTAACGCGAAAGTCTTAAAGTTTATACAAGGGTAAAGCACCGTAGTTGTCATACAGGCCAAGCATACGCAATATGCCAAATTTATCGCATTTTTGTTTTGATACTGTTGGCTAATAGCACACCGCACTCGTATTTTCAGCCAATCAGCAGCTGACGCACTGACTTCAATCGATTTTGACGTTTGTTAAGAGCGCGATAAAATTTAGTCGCGTTGCGTATGCTAGGCCTGATAGACATGTCATCTAGTGTTGCCTCTCGATTGTCCACTATCGATTGTAAGATTTGCTAATATTTGTTGACTATGGCAACACACTTGTTTACTGTTAATAATCTTTATTGCTAGTGAATAAGTTCCGATTACAGACTAGAACTACCTTGGATCTAATAATCGATATAAATCGATTATTCAGTATAAAGAATAATGTACAAACTATATTTACGTTCATTAATAATTATGTTATAGTTGTCAAATAAATATTTAGCCACTAGCAGTAATCGAGTCAAATTGATTTATAATCGAATATAATTTCTGAACGTTTTCATTGTGACACATGCTAAGTATAGTTTCTGAACGTTTTTCTCGGTTTAAACTGGTAATTTTGTCACTAACCGGCAAGTGTAAAATACTGGTTTGGAAAACTTTGGCTTACAAGTTTGAACAAAGTGTTTTATTTCACCACACAACTAAAAGTTGAACCTTTTACGATAGACTATCGATACTTTGGCAAAAGCAATAGTATCGATAGTATAGATGACTAGCTTTCCGCCCGCGGCTTCGCCCGCGTTGAATTCGATTATGTTGCGGTATAAAGAAAACTTCTCATTACCACGGAAAAATCTATAACATTTATAAATTTATAATAAAAATATTATAGTATTAGTAAGGATTTCCATGGTCAACAATCTATAATAATTAGTTAAACAACGTTAGAATCATCTAACATCCATGCCAAATTGCTAATGGATGCTCTCAAAAATATATATTAATAGGAGCAGTTATTAATCAACATATGAAGCCTATAGAATATTGCGCGCTCTTATACAAATGGCCAAACACAACGATACCGCGATGTAAAGGAGGACAGCGCCATCTGTTAGCGGCTCAGAGTTACAGGAACTATTATTCTAGTGTGACATTGACCAGCTGTGGGCTCTACTGCCTGCTCACAGACCAATAATTGCCTGCTGTCAACGGAGCGTTCAAGTATTACGTAGCACAATTCTTGAAGATATTTGAACGTCTGTCCATTCAAGGGGGGGAGGGGGGGGGGGGGGGGGGGGGGTTACTCTGAAGATTATTTAAAGTTTAGGAATGAAGATGTGGTTTTTGATTTGCATAAATCATATTTTGTTTTTTGGAAAAAGCTTAATTTGCATTCGAAGTGATTTCTTTATGATTATGAGGATTAAAAATTGCCATTGTCGGATCCGACATATTTCGTTCAAGTATTACGTAGCACAATTCTTGAAGATTTTTGAACGTCTGTCCATTCAAGGTTCATATTTCATCAAAATCGTTTTAGTAGTTTAGGCGTGAAAGCCGGACAGACAAACAGACAGAGTTACTTTGGTATTTATAATATTAATGTGGATGGTAATTTAGTAATTTATTGTACGTCCTCGGGGTATTTAAATGAATCATAGTTCATGTTGCCCCGCGCCGCTAACAGATGGCGCTGTCCTCCTTTACATCGCGATATCGTTTGTGTTCTGCCATTTGTTGAAGATCTAAAACAATGTGTAAGCCACGTGTTAAAAGTCGTCCACGTAATTTGCGTTGATATAGTATTTTTGAGAGCGTCCATTAGCACAACGGCATGGACGCTTGTTAACTTGTAGGTATTTGGTTAGTTATTCAATATATATGTATATTATCTAGTAAATTGTAATTTTTAACACATTACGAATTGTAAAATATTGGAACCGGGCATTAATTTTCAAAATGTATGAACATTACAGTAACAAATAACCGCGCGGCGATAACCGAAATAAAAAAATTTAGGACACAATGGCATAGCGTATATGCCATTGTGTCCTAAATTTTAGATTAAGAACGCCAAAATAAAAGGTGTCTGGGTGTACTGGTAACTCTTCCACTCAAAGAATACTAATGCCAGGTTTCAATATTTTACGATTTGAAACGCGTCAAAAATGACTATCCGTTTTTCTCCAACCGACTACGAGTCGTTAATACCGTTCCTTAGTTTATTTTCCATACCAGCTGTCATCAGTCGTCTGTCGGTCATTTTAAGTTAGCTTATTATTATTGAGGCGAATGAAAAATTAATGGGGTATAATCTATTGACATCTAAAAAAATAACTGGGCAATGTTTAAATAATTTGGCTTCAATTATATTGGATAGCCAGCAATTGGCTACTTGACAGTTTTAACAATAAAATATGAAAAGTGTTAGATATGTTAGCTTATTAGTCAAGTAATCATTTTACATTTTTACTTTTTAATTAAAAGCATAGTTAGTATTTTATTTTTGCAAAATAAATTTTAGTTTTTTTATCTGTGGAACAAAAGAACCGAAACGGAAACCACCATTGCAATTCCGAAATGACAGCTGTCGGCGAAAATTATTTATTTTAATGTGGCGAAACAATGATTATTTAACCGATTAAATTGAATTATTGTGTCTCTAATCGTATTAAGAATTTATTGAAACATTTTCCGTTTATCTTAATTAAGTCTTTCCTATGCGTATCGGTTCGTTGTCTAGGACGTTGACGTCATAATTGCAACAGTGACGCGACTAGGCGTTTTCGCGCGCTTTTTAAATGTGTTACACAAAATCTTATTTTTCTCCGGTTATTTAGATTATTTCCAGATAAATCGAATTGCTTGGGATATAAAATGAACGGGCGCACATTTTACAATACTTTTTCAAAAACTGTCAAGTAGCCAATTGCAAAGTATTATAAAAAAACTACATAACGGCTGCGACTTCTGGGCAGTATTTTTTTACATAGGGCGATTGAAAATATAGGAGGGGTACTAAAAATAATGACATGGCGACTAATATTGTCAGTCGGGTAGCAAATAATATATTATGGCTACTGTAGACTTTCATCTAAAAAACACTTTCTGGCTCTGATTAACGAGTAGCTGTAATATTAAATCGAATACTATTACGCCTTGTATAATAAGCTCTACTCCCGTCCGTGTTGTCCCGGCTTGCTAACAGATGGCGCTGTTCTCCTTGACATCGCGATTTTGTTGTTGTGATACAAACATTTGCTTAGTTCATAGGTATACCTACATGTTTTGTGAATTTTCTTTTGAAGTTTCAAGATATATTTTTGAAAGCGTCCATTAGCAACACGGCATGGATGTTTGTTACATTCGTCTTAATTAATGTGTTTGCTTAATTATTTATTTCGATCGTACTAATATTAAAAAATGCAAGACTTTCACGCCAAAACTACTGAACCGACCTTAGAAAGAGCATAGGCTATTTTTTTTAAATGATGGTTGCATGGGGTTTAACGCGGAAGGGAGGGGGAGGACCGCCTCCCCCCGCTGGGTTCCACATCTTGTAGCGATGGGGGGCTCAGTAACCCTGTGGTTCCGGTGCTATGAGGCTTCCATCTAGCTGTCTGGATACTGCACAGAATAAAGCCACCATGGAACCCGAGGGCTCACCTCGGAGCCGCCACAGAGATATGCCTACCTACACCGCTAGGGCGGAGGTAAATCGCGGAGGTAGAGAAGGTACCTTGGTGTATCGTCAGACACCCGGCAGTGGCGTAGATAGATAGTCAAACCAAATTCTGTAAATTATTCTGTGCTATAAAGTGTATCTATGTAAAGGTTTAATCGATTTTATCCGGCAACATTAATGTGGTGATCCAAGCAAAGTTCAAGTTAAGGAACTGGCAAGCCAGCGCGGAGTGTAATATCCATTCTTTAAACAGGCGAGATACATTAGAGGGACCCCACACTAGCGTCTTTCGAGCGTCAGCGTCTTGCCGGCGACCTCCCGACACTAGCGTTGGTTGGGCGTTGCGTCGACACGGCGCCCGCTCAGCGTCGACGCGGCGACCGCACAACTTCGGCGCGGCGTTTAAGCGGCGCTTGCGCTGGGCGTCCTCTGCACATCGCATTCGGGCGTCGCGCCGCGCTGACGTCATGTACAGTTGTTTCGAAAATGGAAATGTAAGATTTGAATAACGCACAATATAAAATAATGTTTTGTATTGCAGTGATAAAGTAATGCTTTCAACTTGTAAAGGAAAAAATATATTTTACCTATTTGACACATGGCCCGAATAGGCAACTTTAGCATTTATTTTCTCGAAAACTAAAAGTACTTAATTGAAAATGGGTTTCTTCGGCAATATGAGTTAGTATTTTAAGCTACATCCATATTTGCTATCAGCTAAAAAGTCTTCTACCTACTGATTCTAAAACACGGGCGGGCCGAAACAATTGAGTTGATCATTGTACTGTTGTCAAAATAAACGCTGCGGCAGGCGTCGGGCCGGCGCGGCGCCTGTGGAGCGCAGTCCTGGCGTTCGTCATTTCGACCGCGCCGCTGCGCAAGCGTTGCGTCGACGTCGCGTCGGCGTTGCGTCGACGTCGCGTCGGCGTTGCGTGGGCGTCGACGCTCAAAGAACGCTAGTGTGGGGTTACGCTTAGTTTGCGTTCGAGTAGCTCACAAACATCCATGCCTTATTGCATATGGACGTTCTCAAAAATAAAATTATGGAAGCGACTTTCATCAACGGAAAACACTTTAGAATCAGATACTACGGTCGGATATACAAACGGTTGTATCACAACAATATCGCGAAGTAAAGGAGGACAGCGCCATCCAAAGAGTATTATAATATACTGGGAAAAGAGAGCCCTCTCGCGTGAAATCTGTGCATGTCTAATTTGAGTCAGCGCCACCTGTATTTCTTAACTTGAACTAAAACTATACATATAGATAGATGTACCTATATAGATGATATAGATTGCATAGACTTTGGTTCGTAAAGAATTATTTTGTTCCATTTTTCTTGAATCTTGAACCTATCATTAACACCAAACACAGTTTTTAAGATTAAGTTCATTTCTAGTATTTTCAAAACTGTGTCGAGTTTCAATTGAATAACAAAAAAATGAAACAAAATAATTCTTTACGGAAACAAGCGCCAGCCGGTTTGAAAACGTTCTAATTTGTCAAATGTTGCCAGCGTTAGATTTGGGGAGATCGGGTGTTGCGTGCATCGAAATTTTAGTTGCATGACTGAATTTACACAAAATAAATATATTTTAAGGAAAGCTTTATTGCTAATTAATTCATATTGCTTTCTCTGTCTATATAGTTATAAAATTATTATTAAATTAATTTGTAGATAACAATGTATCATACAGTGACATCTACTGAGAAATAAAAACATTACATAAACAAAGTTTCAGTGTTAAGTAAAGTAGATGGCGCCTCTTTCTTTTTACTCTACGGCACCTTTACTAACTGTCACCCCCCTGGCGCCATCTGTTAGCGAGCCGGGACAACACGGACGGGAGACTGTTATCACTTCGGACAGATACAATTTAGAATTTATGAAATCTCTAATTATATATAATTAATATACATAGTGTATCTTTCTATAGTTTTATGGATAGATAGATATCTATAGACAGATAGTTTTCTATAGATATCACACTTTATTGCACAGAAAAATTAACAGAAATTTGTTTGACATACATACTCAAGTACAATTTAGACGGTCTTATTGCTTATCGACGGCGGTGTGCCAATACCTCTTAACTTAAATTGTACGAGAAAATGATTTAGGAACTTATTATGAACTGAATAAATCTTATTTTTTATTATTTAAGCACTGATAGTTAGGCGGTATTGGCACATCAACGTCGTTATTCCTTAACATCGCGATATCGATTCTGTTCGGCCATTTGTATACGAGCGCGCAATAATCTATACAAATCGCGCTGTCCTATTTTAAATCGCGATATCGTTGTGATACAACCGTTTGTATATGAATGATCCGACAAGTGTTAAATTGTGTCCCGTTGTAAAAGTTGGCTTGGTAAATTTTATTTTTGAGGAAGTCCATATGCAATAAGGCATGGATGTTTGTAAGCTACACGAACTCATACAAAAGTATCTGCCTGTTTAAAATAATTGATATTGATACTGCATACATTGTTTTCGTTCTGTGGTAAGTACCGTCGCTAAACGTGGCGCACTTGTGTTACGAAATCAGAAAAAAAAACGGTACCATATCAACCACCCGAGAAAATATTCATAAGATCGAATATGTTTATGGTGTTGCATGTGATGCATTAAATCTGATAGAGTCATACCTTACTGGGCGAATACAAAAAGTAAATATTAATGGAACTAACTCTTCCGGCGCACCACTACTTATGGGAGTGCCCCAGGGATCTATATTGGGTCCATTGTTGTTTTTGATTTATATAAATGATCTACCATATTTTGTCGAAGGCATGTGTGAGATTGTATTATTCGCCGATGATACTTCGTTAATATTTAAAATTGACCGTGGATGTAACAATTTTGACGAGGTGAATAATGCTCTTTCCCAAGTTGTTCGCTGGTTTTCAATCAATAATTTATTGCTCAATTCCAAAAAAACAAAATGTATCAAATTTACAATGCCTAACGTCAAACAAATAAATACATGTATTTGTATGAACAATGAAGTAATCGAGATAGTAAATTCAACAAAATTCCTAGGAATTACTTTAGATTCCAAACTGCAATGGAATCCTCATATCGTTGCCCTGGCAGGAAGACTTAGTTCGGCTGCATATGCTGTAAGGAAAATAAGAAACCTAACTGATGTAGATACGGCAAGATTAGTTTATTTTAGTTATTTCCATAGTGTTATGTCATATGGTCTATTGTTATGGGGCTCTGCAGCAGATATCCAGACAATTTTTGTACTGCAAAAAAGAGCCATACGCTTTATTTACGACCTTAGACCACGTGACTCACTGAGGGAATTTTTTAAAGAAATTAATATTTTAACAATAGCGTCTCAGTACATTTTCGACTGTATTTTGTATGTACGAAAAAACTATACGCTTCTTCCTAAAAAATCAGATACCCATAGATTTAATACAAGAAATAAACAAAAGCTTGCCGTCCCAAAACTCAGACTTCATAAAAGTAGTAATTCCTTCATGGGGATAAGTATAAAAATATTTAATAAGTTACCACAAAGCATTATTGACTTGCCCATGCATAGATTTAAGACTCAAATTAAAACATGGCTTATCAAAAAGGCTTATTACACTGTACAAGATTTTTTTAATGATAAAAATATGTGGAATTGTTAAAATGTCCATCTGCACCTAGATAATTTATATTATTAATTCAAATATTTTAATGTCCAATTGTGATGTTTGTCATTTATTTTAAAAGAGGATATCTGTTGAGTTTGTTGCGGCGCTTCTTCTCAACAGAACCAACGTCGAGGCGCTGGTAGGAAAAAATAATTGACGTGCAAAAGAATTTATTGTAAATCCACTTGCAGAAATAAATCATTTCATTTCATTTCATTTCATTTCATTTCATTTCATTTCATTTCATTTCATTTCATTTCATTGTTATTGATGTCGCAGGCACTTTGAGTGAATCCGCCGTTTACATATTGCGTCGTCTGTTTAAAAACGCTCGCTGTTATGTACCTAATATGCCAAATGCAAAATCAGGCAAAATGACAACTCGTTCAATTGTTATATCCGATGTTGGTTGTAGTTTTTTTGTGACCATGAATAAAACACTGTTTGGACAAATTAGACTTTTCAGGATTCGGTTCTCTCTTGATACTTCATTAAAATATCCATGTCACAATAATGACGTTTATTCAACATCAATTACTATACCTCAGGTTAATTTAAGTAATTAACAATTCCGTTGGTTAGGTTAAGTTAGTGATTTAAGTGAAGCGCAAGCCGAGCGGGCGTGCCGCGGCAGCGGTCGGCGAAGCGCCACGTCTAGCTCATTTAATATTATATTCAGTAAAAAAAAAAGGAGCAGGTTAGTCGTTCGCTTGGGATTTCACATATATTTGAGACATTCCACATCTTGTAACACTATTAAATTAACAGTTCGTTAGTGTTATAAATTTCAAAAATACTGTCTTTTGCAAACCAAATGCTATGGTCACTCTAGCTTTTTTTACTTTGTAAAGCTATACTTCAATTTGCCGCGGCATTATACATAATGATATTTGGTCTTCGGCATTTTACAAACCAGCATTCGTTTTTAAACTGACGACGCCATATTAAACGGCGGATTTACTCAAAATGCCTTCGACATTGAAACGACCTCAGAGATGGTGCAGGGGGGTGCGGGGGCGGCGCGAAACAGGTCACGCCAAGCAGTAGTGTTGCCGGATAACCGATTATCGATTAATCGATTATCCCCCCCTCAAATAATCTAATAATCTCAAATAAGTGTTGCCGTCGATTCGATTGTATATCGATTATAATCGATTATATCTAATAAAAATAGGTATCGATATAATCGATTATATCGATAGTATCAATACAATCGATTCTCATATCGATTATTAGATTATTTAGGCCTCTTTTGGAATAATCGATTATAATCGATATACAATCGAATCGACGGCAACACTAGCACGCAGTCGCCCGCGCATCTCCGCCCGGGGAAGGCGTAACGTCCCTATTGCCGCGCTGCCCCTGCGCCGCCCGCGATGTATTCAAACCGCGAGTGTAACGAAACGAAATAGTGCGATGTTATTTGTTAAGTGCAGAGAGTTTAAACGGAGCCCAAACGCTTTATGAACAGGAAAAACTTCTTCGCCTCCGCAACCAGGGAGTGGTGAACCCTTCTGTTCCGAACCGTGCAACGATTTTAGCCGCCAACTAGCGGTTAGTAGAGTTAAAACAACAAATCATCCGAGCATTTGATGCAGTGAAAAGAGACACTAAGTGCTTAATAAATTAAAAGACAACGTGCAGAAACGTGCGACACTATGTTCGGAGAGAAGTGGTATGCACTTTGAACATTTATTAAAATACACGTAATTGGAGTTTAGGTAAATAAATTGATTTTAATTAGTTTGTACATAAGTTGATGCAAATTGTTAAATACGCCGTATTGCAAAAGATACCTACCAACTTCATATCGTTTAGTTTCGTGGTTAGAGCATAAAACAACTGAATAAAAATATCGTATTTAAAATAAACTATCGGGGCACATAATAAGTACCTACCTACCAAGTTTAAATGTCAAGGATTACCATACCACGGTGGAAATTAGGTAGGTAATATGCTTTTTGCAATCTGACAGTCCTAAGCCTGTCAACGGAGCGTTTTTGAAGATGTGTTTTTTTTATGTATTTAAACATTTCTGCAACGAATGTACCACGGGCCGATAAGTATGTAGTTCTAAACATATTCGGCAGAGGGCACTGACCGGAGGCTAACGGTTGATACAGCAGAAAAAATTCATCGCCTACGATAACTTGCGGTTAGCTCAGTTGGTAAGAGCAGCACGCGCGATATGTAAGCGTAACCCCACACTAGCGTTCTTTGAGCGTCGACGTCGACGCAACGCCGACGCGACGTCGACGCAACGCCGACGCGACGTCGACGCAACGTCGATGCGGCGCCGACGCAACGCTTGCGCCGCGGCGCGGTCGAAATGACGAACGCCAGGACTGCGCTCCACAGGCGCCGCGCCGGCCCGACGCCTGCCGCAGCGTTTATTTTGACAACAGTACAATGATCAACTCAATTGTTTCGGCCCGCCCGTGTTTTAGAATCAGTAGGCAGAAGACTTTTTAGCTGATAGCAAATATGGATGTAGCTTAAAATACTAGCTCATATTGCCGAAGAAACCCATTTTCAATTAAGTACTTTTAGTTTTCGAGAAAATAAATGCTAAAGTTGCCTTTTCGTGCCATGTGTCAAATAGGTAAAATATATTTTTTCCTTTACAAGTTGAAAGCATTAATTTATCACTGCAATATAAAACATTATATTGTGCGTTATTCAAATCTTACATTTCCATTTTCGAAATGACTGTACATGACATCAGCGCGGCGCGACGCTCGAACGCGATGTGCGGAGGACGCCCAGCGCAAGCGCCGCTCAAACGCCGCGCCGACGCTTGGCGGGCGCCGCGTCGACGCTGAGCGGGCGCTGCGTCGACGCTGAGCGGGCGCCGCGTCGACGCAACGCCCAAACAACGTCGACGCGGCAAGACGCTGACGCTCGAAAGACGCTAGTGTGGGGTCCCTCAGGTCGTGGGTTCGATTCCCGCACCGCAAGGGGGAGAAACATTTTCTGTTTTTAATATTTACAGTCACATATCTGATTCTTGTATTGGATAAACATTTTCCCACATAAACTTTCCTGGTCGGTATTACCTACGCCCGTCCTCCCTTATTTTTAAACGTCTGTCCCTTCAAGGTTCAACATATTTCATCAAAATCGTTTCAGTGGTTTAGGCGTGAAAGCCGGACAGACAAACAGAGTTACTTTGGTATTTATAATATTAATGTGGATGGTAAGTTATTGATTTATTGTACGTAATCGGGGTGTTTAAATGAATCACAGTTCCTGTTGTCTCGGCTCGCTAACAGATGGCGCTGTCCTCCTTTACATCGCGATATCGTTGTGATACAACCGTTCGTATATCCGACCGTAGTATCTGATTCTAAAGTGCTTGCCGTTGATGAACGAGTCTTTGTTTTGAGAACGTCCATATGCAATAAGGCATGGATGTTTGTGAGCTACGCGAACTCAAACAAAAGTATCTCGCCTGTTCAATTAATGGATATTACACTGGGCGCTGGCTAGCCAGTTCCTTTGCTTGAACTTGGCTTGACACGCTGCCGCGTGTCTAGATCACCACATTAGTGTTGCCGGATAATAGATTATCGATTAACCTCCCCTCCCCCCCAATCGCTTCAAAACTTGCTATCGATACTATCGATTATATTGTATTTGAGTACGCATTATAATGGATTAATCGATTATCTTAGCTAAAGATAGGTATCGATATCTATATTATATAATAATCGATTATATCGATACTATCGATTGTTAGATTATTTGGGCCTTTTTGTATAATCGATTATTAATCGATACACAATCGAATCGACGGCAACACTGCACCACATACATTGTTTTCGTTCTGTGGTAAGTGGCTAAAACACTTCAGGCCTAGCATACGCAACGCGACTAAATTTTATCACGCTCTTAACAAACGTCAAAATCGATTGAAGTCAGTGCGTCAGCTGTTGATTGGCTGAAAATACGAGTGCGGTGTGCTATTAGCCAATCAACGGTATCGAAACTTTTGTCGTCTCATGCGATAAATTTGACGTATTTTTATTTATTTTAGTTTTAATACTTTGTAAGTTATAGTTTACTTTGTGTTATTTTGTTTGTAATAAATAGGTATGTACCGAATGTTTCTAGTTTCTGTATATTAAACGACCTATGTCAACCGGAAAAAATAACATGAGTAATACTAGTGTTCAATATAAGTTGTGAAATATACTATGTCTATTTAAAATGTTATAAATGATCATGATGATTCGATTTAAATTAAATCGAAATAGTTAATCTTGTCCAAAATTTAATTTAACACAAATTTGAGGATTTTAACACAAGCTTTTGGGATAATTATTTTTGAGAGTTGGTAGCACTCGATTGACAACACTATCGAGTAAATAGATGCTGGCATCAAGCGTCAGTACTAAAGATTTGATCGCTTATTTTGTTGCAATGTTTGTAGGGCCAGACTTATTATCTGGTCTAGGAAAAAGCCGATGGGTTTCCCGATGCTTCTTAAAACCGTTTGGCTGAAGCGCGGAAGAGGCTGTGCGCGCCCGGAGTTATACAAATAACTAATGAATCTCATGTACATCAATTGCAAAATGCATGACTACGTATGTTTACATTTTTAAATTTATTTCTTTTATCGGTAAAAATCGTATTTTGCACTTTAAAGTATATATTAGAGCTTGTTTTTAATAAAAACTTAAACTTTTTAGAATTAGGAAATTGTCAAAACTGTAAAACACACACACACAACATACGACTGAAACAAGTTTTTCTAGCCATCCTATATATTAATCCTTCATTATTTTCTCTTACACATTCACACACATTACGCATACACATCTCCACACAAATATAACTTACTATTTTTATATAATTCAATACTAATATTTTATGACTACCTTTTATTATAAAAATCTCATCATGAATGGTAACCTATGGTACCATGATTTATTGGACAATACAGAAATCTCTACATCGTTAATGTGTAATAATGGAGATTTAAAAAACATAATTCAATATTCTGACAGAAATTTCACCGTTCTGACCCAGAACATCAGAAGTATATACAGCAACCTTGACGATCTACAATTGACATTATCAGAATTATCCTTTGAAACTGATATTTTGATATTAACGGAGTGTAGACTTGACGACAATAAACAAATCCCAACATTAAACAATTACACTTCATATAGAACGATCCGTCAACTTAATCAAAATGATGGTGTTGTTGCTTATATTAAAAATAATAAAAATGTAAAAGTTACAGAATTAAAACTAAAACACGCATCCTCCGGAATTCAAATCATAAGCTCTAACTACATAGTTTTAGGTATTTATCGCTCCCCCTCTATATGTAACGCTGATGACTTTATTAAATCAATTGATTCTCATTTGGAAACCTTAGCTTCTCATAAAAACATTGTAATAATAGGTGACATCAATATTAATTTAATACCTAAGTCTACTGAAAATTCATATGAACAAAATAATCGCCTAAAATATCTTGATGTTTTATCATTACATGGATTTCTACCTGCACATTTACTGCTGACCAGAAAGGACAGCTGTCTCGATCATGTTGATCATGATATTGAAGCTCGATAACAAAGGCGTTTCCGCTCTTGTGGCAGTCTTGAACATGACGGTGACACACCATTCTATGGTCTTATTTAACATTTCAAACAGTAATCAAACACCTAAAGAATCTCAAAAAACTAAAATTATTACAGATTTTATTGCTGCTTATAAATCCCTTATAACTTCTGACATTTCTCATTTCGCTACTTGCACTAATCGTAATATTTTATCAGATCTCTTAATTAACCTCCTACAGACGGCTATTCAATCGCATACTAAAATAAAATTAGTTCACAGCAGTAAACGCATACTCAAACCGTGGATGACCATAGGCGGTTTAAGATGTATAAGACTCAGAAATGCAATGCAACTTAAGTTAAAAACTGATCCATCAAATGAAGTTTTAAAAATTACATATAGGCGTCATATAATTTTTTGTACTAATCTTATAAGAAAACTTAAAAGACAATAATAATATAATAAAAAACAAATAGAAGACTCAACTAAAAATACAAAGTTATTATGGTCAACAATAAATGAAATTACTCAATTTAAATCTTTAAAACATCAAAACACTGCCGCTGAGCTCCTCACGATTATGTCAGATCCCAAGGATTCTGCTAACTTAGTTAATAACTTATTTAGCAATATTGGTAAGACATTGGCTGAAGACATTGTTCGTAAATTTCCTCATTCACAAACACAAGGGTCAAATAATCTAAATGTTAATTCTTTTGTCCTGTTGGAAACCGATTCCCAAGAAGTGGATGCGATACTCATGAGCCTGGACTCCAACGCAGCTACTGGTTGGGATGGTATTCCAATCAAGTTTCTTAAGCTATGTAGAAGTTTTATTGTTCCCTTAATATGTAAATTAGCTAATCTGTGTATCAATACTGGTATCTTCCCAACTTCTCTGAAACGTTCCTTAGATCTGAGATCAATAATTATCGGCCGATTTCGGTGTTACCCTGTATTTCAAAAATCATGGAAAAACTCCTTAATAAAAGATTAATAAGTTATTTGTTTAAAAATAAACTAATATCTATTACACAATATGGTTTTCGAAAGGGTGTATCCACCCAAGATGCCATACAGAATTTAACAAAAAGTATTGTTAAAAATGATGATAAAGGAGAAAAATGTCTCACTGTTTTCTTAGACCTAAAAAAGGCTTTTGAGACCGTTTCTATCCTTGTGCACAGGCTGGAAAGCATTGGAATAAGAGACACAACCCTTGCCATTTTTGAAAATTACCTCCTCGAATGGCGACAAGTAGTTAAAATAGACGGTATAAAGAGCAATGAAGAACTCGTTAGCTATGGTGTTCCGCAAGGCTCTGTGCTCGGTCCAAAGCTGTTTTTAGTATACATAGACCAATTATGTAATCTTCAGGACTGTGGAGGGCAGATCTTCTGCTACGCAGATGATACAGCGGTGGTGTTCTCTGGACATTCATGGCAAGATGTTCAAACGAAAGCTGAGAATGGTCTGGCTGTGATTGAAAATTGGCTAAATAAAAATCTCCTGACCCTAAATACAGATAAAACAAATTGTATATGTTTTACACCAGATCCTAGGTCACAGCCAGACAAAAATTTTGTTCTTAGAATTCACGCGTGCTCGAACCAATCCTACTCGAGGTGCCTATGTCCTTCTATTAAACAAGTAGAGGCTTTAAAGTATCTAGGGATAATAATTGATCAAAGATTATCTTGGCATATGCATCTAGAACTCATCTCGCTTAGAATTAGAAAACTCATTTGGATTTTTAAAAAACTGCGCTTGTTTTTAAAAAGTTTGCTTGAAACTACATGTAGTTTCAAGCAAACTTCTAAATAAAATTTATATAGCGCTGGCGCAGTCAGTAATCACGTATTGCATTCCTATATGGGGTGGTGCAACAAAGACTAAGTTCCTACATCTTGATAAATTGAAATAGGTATTGTACTCCCGTTAGTGTTGTCCCGGCTCGCTAAGAGATGGCGCTGTCCTCCTTTACATCGCGATATTGTTGTTTATAGCCTTTTCTCAATAATCATTAATTGAAATATTTTGTTGCATCGAAGTTGTCTCCATTTAATGATAATTTTAAGAGCATCCATTTGCAAATGGCGTGGATGTTTGTAAGCTCCACTATATGTTATTAACTAGCTGTGCCCGCGACTTTGTTCGTATGGACTTCCTTTCATAGTCGGCCCCTATCTCCCCTAATACTCGAAACAAAAAGTAGTCTATATTTTAATCCAAGTTTCGAGCTATATTTGTGCTAAATTTCATATCCCTAACTTAAAAAACAAACATTTTCCCATTTAAACTTTCAAAGGTGGTATTACCCCCATCCACCCCTTATTTTCTAACCAAAAGTAGGTAGCCTATGTCCGTTCTTGAGGTTAAAATTTCATCCAAATAGGTTGAGAGGTTTAAGCGGGAAAGCGTAACAGACAGACAGACAGATTTACTTTCGCATTTATAATATTAGTAGGGATTGGTAAGGATGGTGCAATTATTGATACTAAACGTTGACTAGCCAGTGAATATCCCTGTTATACTTATAACGAAATGATTGTAAGTAACTGATTATTTCATTATTACGTCCTCGGGGTGTTTATATGAATCACAGTTCCTGTTGCCCCGCGCCGCCAACAGATGGCGCTGTCCTCCTTTACATCGCGATATCGATTGGTTACAACCGTTTGTATAGATCCAGCATTAAATTTTAATAATTAAATCCAGTGGTTTTCCTGTGACATTTTGAACCGTATTTTTGAGAACATCCATTAGCATTATGGCATGGATGTTAGAAACTTGCGCTTAGCCTGTGACATCCGTGGCAGAGGGGCAGGCATGTGGCATTTTTAATCGGTTCGTGTAAGGATGAATAAATACTTTGACCAGGAGTAGCACAAGTCCAATAAGGAAATCTCAGTCCAAGAATAGTTTTAAAATCAAATTTAGGGCTTATCTCTTGGAAGTTCAAATGATATGAGCCTTGAATTTGATAAACATTAAGTTACTTTTAATCCTTTCTTTTATTTATTTTTATTTTATTATTATTTTATTTTTGTATGTCCTCTTGCACTTTGCACGTATTTGCTGATCTTTGTTGATTATTATCAACCCGCATTTGGTGAATGTGAGTATACAACTCTTGATTGTGGCGGTGTCGAATTATTGCCTGTAGTGTGGCCTGATTGGTTTGCTCGAGTAGATTATTTGCTGTTTCCTAGCACGCTTTACTTATGCAAGATGGTGTGTAAATGCTACCATTTATCTAATTATTGTTTTACACTTTTAATGGCGCCTACCTCTCCGTCATCATCAGGCGACCACTGAAAACCAGCGTCGTGGTGCCATGCAGTGGTATCACGGCATAATGCTGAGGTGGTTGCCTTTTTAGCACACTATTAGGGTAAGCAGAATTAGATGTAAGCTGTTACCTGTTTAGTTTAATTTGTAGCTCTAAAATAATTCCTTGTAACATTGATTTTTTTCTTTTTTTATATATTTTTGTGTGCTGAATAAATACTTTCACTTTCACTTTCACAAGTAATTAAAATGGAACTTAGCGCCCACTATCTAACCTGATAACTACCTAACTGGTCCTCCCTCTTAGCTCCAGTGCCATTTTGCATCCATAGGGACCAGCGCTTAAGGCCACCCATCCATACTACTCTAAGACCGAATGGCTTCATCTTCCAAATGTAGGGACATTAGGGTAACATATTTCAATATTATTTTAAACTAAACTAGCGACCCACCCTGGCTTCGCACGGGTGCATTGCGTAAATATACCTACTACAGAATGTCCTTATATTTTTTTTTAATTTATTTAAAAAACTTTATTGCACAAAAAAAGTACAAAAGGTGGACTTAATGCTAGGAGCATTCTCTACCAGTCAACCGTTGGGTCATGCAGATAGTACGTTTATGGGTGCGGTAACAGTAAAAATGTGAGTATGGATAAAAACAAAATTAATAATCATAAATAGCAGAAAATTACACACGAGAATAGAATATTCATACATAGGCTCATGATAAATAAATATAATAATTGAACAATATAATATATGTATATATATATATATATATATATAACAAAATTATATATATAAATATATGCAAACAAGTGAATAAATAAAGCAAACAATTGAGCAAACGAAATTTTGTAGAGGGGGAGGAATAAAAGAATTCACGAACTTATACACAACGTTCACATCTTGTTTTATTTATATTTTCGTCCCTGCATTTAATTTTTTTCAACATCACATACATTGCTCTGATTCTGTGGTAAGTAGCTTAACCCATTGACCGCCGGACTTCAAATAGAAAATATTGCTCCCGACGCCATGCGTATTATTAGCTAGAATTTTCGCCCAATACGATAGTGATGTGACATGCTGCACTAAGCGATAAGAATAAACGTTTGTTTCGGAACCTTATTACCTATTACTAAGGATAAAGAAATAAATGCTCATACATACTGAACGTAATAAGAAATAATAGATCAATAGTAATTTTATATGTCTTAGTAATCAGAAAATTATCACAAGATTTTTTAAAGTATGCAAGGAATTTTGGCGCAACTAGTCGACGCCTTAAAGCGTCATCGGCGATCACAACTTAAATGTTTGACAAATTTTACCTACTCTTATAGTGTTGTTAAGGACTTTATCGATGTAATTGGAAAAAACGCCACTGTGTTGGTTAAAAAAAATATGAATTAATGTCGGTGATGAAATTATAATAAGTACACCTTTTGAACTTTATGATTTAATTTTTTGTATAAGAAGAGCAACAAAACATTGTATATTTTTTTCTATCGACAAAAACCAAAATATGTAATACGAAGGGGCGTTTTACAAATTTACACCAAAATCATGTTTCCCGGTTTTTACGGTGCATATACACTTAACGATAAACATTCATATTTTTTTATTTAATAAATCAAAAAATCACGGTGCAGTGTTTCGTTCAAATGTCGTATGACGTCACATCTAGATATTCGTCATTTTAAAACTAGCAGCGACATAGTGAACTTCGAATTTTTATGAGCTTTATCATACATAGTTTTTTTCAGTTGATTGAGTAAACAATAAATATGGGTATTATAATCTTTATGGAATAACTCACGAAATAATTAGAATTTGTTGATCCGGTTGTCATGCTCATTAATTTAGTTTGATTCAAATAAATAAGTACCTCGAAAAGAAACACTTCTCCTACTTCACTATCAGGCGAAGATTTATTAAAAACATCATCATCATCAACTACTTCCAGAATATGTAAAAGTTTAACACAACCCATTATTATTTAAACTATTTTCGTAAATAATGTATTTGTGGGTTTTTACTCAAAAAGTCTACAATATAGAAACACGGACAATAACTTCAGTAGCATTTAGCTTTTGTAGGTAATTGAAAAAAATATATTTTATCTATCTTCAACTCCCAACACTATCAATAGCAGCATACGCGCTTATGACGTCACAAGCGGACGACTTAAAGCGTCGTTGGCGTTGGCGGTACATTAAAGTGAACATGACATAGTGGAGTTAGGTGGGTATATATCGATAACATAAAATCTTATAGAAAAAATTAAGGTATATTTTAAGCAGATTAAATTCAATAATAAATAGTAAAAACATTAGTCATGAAATTAATTCACAATGGCATGTCATCTGTTTATTATTACAAACTTTTTCTCAATTGACTGTGAAAACCAATATGTGTTTAACATAAAAAACATCATATAATACGAACAGTATGTATAAAAAATAATAATAATAATCACACATAGACAATTACTAACACATACAATACTCACATAATCGTTCACACACTCATTAAAAACATAACAAATAAGATGTAAACCCTTTATGCTAAACGTGTCAACAATTTCTTTGTTTTATAATTGTCTACGTTTCCTTATAGAGAGCGGGACTCCCCTAACACAAGTACTGTTACTTAAAAGGGAAGTCCCTCATTATTTGTTATATGGATGTCTTTAAGAAAATAAAGAAATTTTTGATTTTTTTTTTGAACATTAATAATTAGGTAAAATATAAACAGACAAAAATTCGTACGTTAACCATATGACGAGTGAGCATCATCAATCCATCTATCAAGTATGTGTATAGGCAGAGATAATGATAATTGTTATTTACTAATACACTTTTAATAAACTAGCAGTAGAACAATAAAAAAATAATCACATTTTATTGTTATCATCTAATACCTACATATTAAATAAAAATAAAAAATGTATTAAAAATGTCCACTTAGTCACATCACTACCTAACGCTTTAAGACGTCCACGGCGTCGTGCAGTGTGATTTTACGTTAATAATTTTAGTTGTTGATTTTTATCATTTTTTAACTAAATTCTATGCTGTAGGACGTTTTTAGACATCAATAATAATAATCTATCGTATCCTGGTGCGCGGTGTGTATAAATATGTATACGAGATGGTGTTCATTACTTTTTATTTCAACGTCAAACATAAGGCAAATAATGACGCTTAAAGGCGTCGTCGGCGTCTGGATCAAAATTCTTGATGACGCTTTAAAGCGTCAATGGAGGTCAATGGGTTAAGCAAAACAAATCTTACAAAGCTTACACAAATCATAAACAACGACGGCACCACAACACCCAGACCCGAGACAATATGGAAAAGTTCGTTTCCCATATTGACCCGACCGGGGATCGAGCACGGAACCTCAGAGATGGCGCTCGCCAAAGTCAGGCCCGCTCGCTTCTCGGCTACGGAGGTCGTCAAACATTTGTAATATCTTCGGAAATTACATGCTATAAAAAGCATATTAATTTATAATAAATGCACAATTTATTTAAGGTACTTCATTGGATAAGGATGAATGCTGTATTGTTTAAAATCACTTCGAAAATAACAATTTTTAGTTAAGACGTACGTCACGTCTCGCGAATCGTGTCATGCAGGCTTAGCATGCGCAATACGTCAAATTTATCACATGAGACGACATAAGTTTCTATACCATTGATTGGGTGATAGTACACCGTACTCGTAATTTCAGCCAATCAGCAGTTGACGCATCGATTTTGACATTTCTTAAGAGCGCGATAAAATTAACTCGCGTTGCACATGCTTTACTGTGTAAAAGATAGCTTGATCTCTGCGACAGCTGTCAGTTAAATCACGCCTAAGAAGTTCTGAATTTCATAGTAGTACAGACAATACCTGTAAATGTCATACTTTATGGGCATGCCGACCTACATTATGATGGGCGATGAATCAACGTGACCACTTACTATAAACTATCGGTATTTTAAAAAAAACTTAATTTTTTTTAAATGTTATTGTATATTTTAATTTTGATATCATAACATTATTTACATAATGATAATATATGCGAACAAGAGTTTATAATAAATTTACAAGATTGTTCTAGCGATTCAGGGCGTCTACTCTTGAAAACGAAATATGTCGGATTCGATGACGTTTAGTATTTTTTATTGCTCATTATCGCAACTAACACACTTCGAATGCGAATAAAGCGTTATCAAAAAACAAAATATTATTTATACAAATCAAAAATCACGTTTTAATTCCCTAACTTTTGATCAATCTTCAAAAACGAAACCTTTCGTTTGTTCGTTTCGTTTTCAAGAGTAGACGCCCCTATATGGATTTGGGGTTCACTCCTCTACAAGAATAAATTTAATTAATATTCAAATATTTGTTTAATTTAGTAACGTTTGTAATTAAATTAAACCCAATTAAATTTTACTTTAGCATCGATAATAGTAAGAAATGTCGATAATATCTTTCGACTTTCTTTATATCATGACCACCCTAGGAATGTCAGTTTGACTTATGTCGCAGAGATCAAGCTATCTTTTACGAAGTATAGCTAGGATGGTGGGGCCGCAGGGGAACAGGAAAATGCAGTATTGCGATGGTCAGTTTGACTGTATTTAGATGGCAGTGGAGCCCACAACTGGTCGATGTCACACACCAACCATAGTTCCTGTTGCCCCGCGCCGCTAACAGATGGCGCTGTCCTCCTTTACATCGCGATATCGATTGGACACAACCATTTGTTTAAGTTACGCAAGCTTACTTCTTTTAATTATGTAATTTATTTTCAAGTTTTGCGATATTTTTGAAAACGTCCATTAGCAATATGGCGTGGATGTTTGTAAATTAATGCTGCTGGATATATGTGTCTAACTTCAATAATCTAAACATCAATAGTAATAGTATTGATACTACAGAAATTAATGCTGGTAAATACCTCGGCCAACGTTTAAGTCTGGCCATTCAAAGAGGCAATGTTGCTAGCATTCTGGGCACCCTAAACACTGGAGCGGACTATCTTTTGTAAATATTTTGTATATAGGTAATTGTCTTTTTTTTTAAATATTTTCATGTATGTTTTTTGTTTTAAGATTTCGTCGTAAAACCAAAAGTATATCAATAAAGTTACATGTATGTCTCAGTTTAAACAAACATTATATGTTAAATTATAATCCGTCCTAGTCAATTATTAGACTATATGTGTTTAGTTTCACAATACTAACGATTAAATCGATACTAGATCCGAGCTTTTTTTTGTTTTTTTAGGGTTCCGTAGTCAACTAGGAACCCTTATAGTTTCGCCATGTCTGTCTGTCTGTCCGTCCGAGGATTATCTCTGAAACCGTTTGCACTAGAAAGCTGAAATTTGGTACAAATATGTATATTAATCACGTCAACAAAGTGCAAAAAAAAATGATTTTTTAGGGTACCCCCTACACGTAAATTGACTACACGAAATCAAACACGAACAACACATTAAAGACGACAGAACATTTTATGGAAGGAGGGTAAAGGAAATCATAGTGTAATCCTACTACTATTATAAAGGCGAAAGTTTGTAAGTATGGATGTATGGATGTTTGTTACTCTTTCACGCAAAAACTACAGAACGGATTTGGATACAATTTGGTAGGAAGACAGATGACATACTAGATTAACATATAGGATACTTTTTATCCCGAAATAACGCGGGCGAAGTCGCGGGCAACAGCTAGTTCATAATAAATAGCCTTTTATTTCCGAAAACTTAATACTATTTACAAAATAAAAACTTAAGTATCATTTACATGCATGCGGTTACATAATGTCTCTGATTTCGGTGTGCCTTACGGCAAAGGCCTCCTCCAAATCTTTTCATTGTTTCCTATCTGCTGCTACTGTAATCCAGTGAGTTCCTACAGTGAGTCTCATATCATCTTCCCATCGTCTTGCTTTCCGTCCTCTGCTCCTGACACCGTCCCTTAGGTACCAAAGTGTTACCTCTTTGTTGCCAACCCCAACATAGAGCAAAACTGTAGATATGCTTGAAAAAAAACTGTAGAAAACTGTAAACATCAAATTCAAAACAGCGAATCTACATATTTATTCTTATGTTACCTTTTTATTATGGTATAAATATAATTCATTATATAGAGGGCATTTAAAACGAGAAAAATCATAGTTATCAAAGTTTTAATAAAATTAAATGTCTAAGTCAAGTAACATATCCATCAAGTTGCTATTTTCGAGTTACATGTTACGCCTACATAGTTAATCTCACTAGCTACTCTAAGTACGTGTTACTGAAAGGGACTTCTAAAAAATTTAAATATTTAATAATTAATGTCTCTTTTTATATTATAAATAAATAAATAAATGCGCCAGACAATCACACCAATCACCTGATCTCAAAATAAGGTTTTCCCTTGTAATATGAGTACCAGACGACGGATACTAACTGGGGGCGTCATCCCAGCACACCCAGACCCAAGTCAATTTAGAAAAGTTCATTTTCCAAATTGACCCGACCGGGAATCGAACCCGGGACCTTTCGCGCTTTGGCCGCCTACCTTAGCCACTGCGCCACCGAGGTCGAGGTTTATATTAGAAACAGAAAATTTTTATCTCCCCTTGCGGTGCGGAAATTGAACCCACGACCTTCACGTATCGCGCGTATAAAATTTTTCTGTTTCTAATATTTAAAGTTCGCTAGTACGGCGTATAGTACTATAAAAATAATAAAATCGATTAATGTCTCTTTTTGTTGTTATTTTATAACTAAAGAGCGGGCTCACCTATCTAAACCAAATGATTAGGCTTTGTTTGGACTTTTAGTAGATGGTTTATGTGGAGTTTAAACAAAATCTGTCGACCGTATCTTCATTTATCACATTGTTTTGTAACATATGAATATGCATAAAAAAAATTGTTACTATTCGTAAGAAGATCGTTTTTCAAATAATGGAACCAGGCATTAGTGACATGACATTGCATGACATACCATTTATAGAAAGGCAACTTACAAGTATTATTATGTCAATAGAAAATTATGTCAAACCCACTTAGTTAATATATAGTTAATTTCATATAAACTTTTACCATTCTAATATTTAGAGTCTAATAATTTTACATTAAGATCAAAAAGAAGACTTTCGATATTTACATAGAAAATTATGTCAAACCCACTTAGTTAATATATAGTTAATTTCATATAAACTTTTACCATTCTAATATTTAGAGTCTAATAATTTTACATTAAGATCAAAAAGAAGACTTTCGATATTTACATCCCTGCATCACATATGGCTGTGAAACCTGGTCTCTGACGAAACACCATAGGGAAAAACTAGAAAGATGCCAAAAAGGGATGGGAAGAAGCATGCTAAATTTAAAACTAAAGGATAGAGTCAGAAGTGAAAGACGTGAAACCAAATTAACAGATATACTATCACGTATTGATAAACTCAAATGGAGGTGGGCAGAGCATATTGTTACGCGCCACGATCGAAGGTGTTCTAGTAAACAGCGCCATCTAGTCTCGAATTGCGGAAATTGAAAAATTTGTACTAAATTTCACTTAAAATAGTACGTATAAGACAGACAGACAGAGTAACTTTCGCATTTATAATATGAGTAAGGATACGGATCCTTCGCACGCAAGTCTGAATATCATTCGGCCTGACTTTAATTATGAAATAGAGAGAAATGGTTTCATCATTAATAGTTACCAGGAAAACGTTAATTGTCGAAGCTACCTTGCTAATTAGAAGCTTCTAATATGCATGTTCCAAGCTTTGTAATTAGAACTAGTTGCGATATTGAGCTACAACAATTAATATTATTGCTGAGCTTACCATTGAATGGTTCAACATGGATTTGACTCTGGAATACGATTGTCTAGACAAAGAAGGTTTGTGGTATCCTTATTTATTTCTAACTCCAGAAAAATAGGTTCTCAATTTGGAAAGATTTTGTTTTTAAATTCCACATTAAGATTGACCTCATCCCACCTGATAAGTTGTATTGAGGTCCTAGCTTAAGGGCGATAAGTACAGCATAGTAAAGCTGTTAATGGACTTGTCGCACTTACCTTGAAGGCTTGACCCCAGGTACTAATGTAGCCAGGAGCTCTGGAAACCTTACTCACACGCAGGAACACAGCACATAAGTGATTGTTATTTAGCTGCGGTCTTCTGTTTGGTAGAAGAAATTGTGTAATAACTTTATAGCCTTCAAATAACACAATTAAATTTACCTCTAGACTCGTCACGTCGCGCGCTGAAGTCATCAGGGTCTGTCTAGATCTGAGATCAAGTACTGAGATCAGAAGTTGTTTCCCTTCTTTCTTTCTTTCTTTTAATTATATGTTCATTTTAATAAAATTTGTTAAAACTACTAACGTCATCCGGGTGGGGAGTCAGGGCGCTTATTATTTCTAAGCACAAAGGTCACACCAGAATACCACCGCTCCCCCCATCTTGCGCAATGGGGGGCTCTGTAGCCCTGACTGGAGACGCCAGGCGTGGGGTAATTTCATATCTCTTACTTAAAAATAACAATTTTTCCATTTAAACTTTCAAGGGCCAATTACCTATTAAAAACAAAAAGTAACCTATGTCCGTTCTAGAGGTTCAACACATATCTGTACCAAATTTCATCAAAACCGGTTCAGCGGTTTAGGCGTGAAAGCCGAACAGACAAACAGACAGACAGGGTTATTTTCGCGTTTATAATATTAGTATGGAAAATGTACAGTTTTGTTTAGAAATTAATAAAAATAATAAAACAAACGGGGTGAGCTAAATAAAACCGTTTAAAAAGCACATCTAGCAACAAAAAGTTGATCTAGATTTATGCCCCGTTCCAATATTTTACGATTCGTAATGTGTCAAACATGGCTATCCGTTTTTCTCCAACCGACTACGAGTCGTTAACCGTTCCATTATTTACTTTCCATACCAGCTGTCGTGAGTCGTCCGTCAGTCGCTTTAAGCTTACGCCTCGTATAATTTATTACTATCCGTAACTAAGAGAGGCAGGGCATAGCGATTTATAAGAGAGGCAGGGCATAGCGATTTATCGCTCGAACTGGAGCAGCCCGACTGGTGAAATACCTCCACCTTACAGAAGACCGCAGCCAAATAACCATCACTTCTGTGTTGTTTTGTTCCTGCGTGTGAGTAAGGTTTCCAGAGCTCGTTTTCAAATATTGATTAAGAACGGATCGTTTTCAAATATTGGAACTGGGTTAGTATTTGTTCTGTTTGCCCGCAGTGCCCCGCTTCGAGCCCTTCCACAAGACCTTTAAGTGGATATCTGGTTGCCTCACCTTGTCCCTGATGTACCCCAACCCTTCAAAGCGGAAGATCAAGTTCGTACTTATTCGTGAGTATTGAGGGTCCTTACGTAATAGCCTTTACTACAGCAGGGAAACAAATATCGTAGATGACCTTGATAATCCCATAAACGAAAAATGTCTTAATTCATTCTCATACAGGCCTAGCATACGCAATACGTAAAATTTATCGCATGAGACGATAAAAGTTCCTGTTGATTGGGTGATAGTACACCGTACTCGTATTTTCAGCCAATCAGCAGTTGACGCATTGATTTTGACATTACTTCAGAGCGCGATAAAATTTACTCGCGTGGCGTGTGCTAGGCCTGCACAAGGGTTCCACTTTTCGCCATTTGTCTACAGAATCCTGAATAAAAATAAATAAATAAAATAAATATTGGACAACATCACATACATTGCTCTGATTCTGTGGTAAGTAGCTTAAGCACTTGTGTTACAGAAATCAGAAACAACGACGGTACCACAACACCCAGACCCGAGACAATATGGAAAAGTTCGTTTCCCATATTGACCCGACCGGGGATCGAACCCGGAACCTCAGAGATGGCGCTCGCCAAAGTCAGGCCCGCTCGCCTCTCGGCTACGGAGGTCGTCAAATAAAATGAATAAAAATGTTGCCGCGTTTTATCCGTTACCTTATTTTACATGTATAAATTCAATTCAATTTAATATTATTTTATTCATGTAAATTACATCAGTAATATACAGGGTCACAGGTTTAGTCGACCTAGATCCGTTAAGGGCGTGTAGTTTTTTTAAATCGGCCCAGTACTTTTTGAGCGCATTCAGTACAAACATACAAACATACAAAAATAGGTACAAATCTTTCCTATTTATAATATTAGTAAGTATAGATATGAACGACAGAGTTTAGTTAATAGTATACTGCAAGTTATAGGTTCCGAGCCGGAGGTAGCGTCATTTGCATTATATTGACGTTTCATATACAGGGTTACCGGTTTAGTCGACCTAGATCCGTTAAGGGCGTGTAGTACCCATCTTTTCTGACATATTTCACTATGAAACACCCTATCCAAAACCTAAACGTTTTCAAGAAAACCGACATTTAAATTTTTTAATACAAATTGCCGTTTTTTTGCCATTAATTACGATATTTTGAAGTCAGTGCATCTTATTATTATTATTATTATTGGTTTTTTACATGCGGATTAAGATGCACTATGAATTTAATAACCAAAATCCTACGTATGTTAACTAAATACGTTGTTCTGAACGATTGAAAGTTCAAAAAGTTAGTAAAAAAATTACAATTTACATTTCTTTGATGCAGATTTAATTTTTTTTATCGCTGTCGTTTGGCAGATTTGCCTAAAAACTTCTACGTTTTGTCAGCTATCCAACAAGGTATAACAATCTAGGAATTTATTTAAGTTCGTAGAAAAAAACTCCCAAGTAGCAGCTCAGATAGCAGGGCTTGTGATTTGGAACTGTCGATATGACGACTTACACGAACGAGGAATATGCCGATATGTTGATTTGCTATGGATACCGCAATTGCGAGTGCCGGATGTGATCGTTTTTGACGGAGTTTATCGTAGACTTCGAGAAACTGGCACCGTTTCAAGACGACGCACAGACTTGTGAAGACCTCGTTTAATTGATGACGGCGAAAAATTAAAAAAAAATAAAAAATAAAAAAGTCCGGACTTAACCCCCATGGATTTCTATGTGTGGGGGCACATAAAAAGCCTAGTCCACAGCGAGCACAACCCAATTGCGACTGTCAAAGAATTGAAAAACAGGATAATTAATGCGGCAATAAGAAGAACGTTGACTACTGGTGTTGTAAACACTGGGCTTAGCAGAAGAATGCGTAGATGTGTACAAAACAGAGGTGGACATGTTGAACACGAACTTTGATTAACTTTGACTTTAATAAATAATATTTTGTAAAACTTACCTATTGTTTTATTTTACTTTTAGAGCCAAAGAATAAATTAGGTTTAATAAGGGTAATTATTTTTACGTCCACTATCGCCTATGAAACTAAGTTTTTTCCTACAAAATAAGTAAGACTCTAGAGTATTATACCTTGTTGGATAGCTGAAAAAATTAAGATATTTTTAGGCATATCTGCCAAACGTCTGCCATACATTTTTTTTAGATCTTCAATAAATAAAGGTAAATTGTAAATTTTTTTACTAACTTTTTGAACTTTCAATAGTCCAGAACAACGTATATAGTTAACATACGTAGGGTTTGGTTATTAAATTCATAGTGCATCTTAATCCACATGTAAAAAATTAATAATAATAATAATAAGATGCACTAATTTCAAAATATCATAATGTATGACAAAAAATCGTCAATTTTTAAAAAAAAAATTCAAAGTCGATTTTCTTGAAAACGTTTAGGTTTTGGGTAGGGTGTTCCATAGTGAAATATGTCAGAAAAGATGGGTACTACACGCCCTTAACGGATCTAGGTCGACTAAACCGGTAACCCTGTATATGAAACGTCAATATAATGCAAATGACGCTACCTCCGGCTCGGAACCTATAACTTACAGTATACTATTAACTAAACTCTGTCGTTCATATCTATACTTACTAATATTATAAATAGGAAAGATTTGTGCCTATTTTTGTATGTTTGTACTGAATGCGCTCAAAAAGTACTGGGCCGATTTAAAAAAATCTTTCACCAATAGAATGCTACATTCTTCCAATTTGACATAGGCTATATACATATAATATTAGGGATCCCCGGTAAAATTTTAAAAATTTCAACAGAAAAGCGGGAAAAATTATCTAAGGCGAAACGAAGTTCGCCGGGACCGCTATCCCTACTAATATTATAAATGCGAAAGTAACTCTGTCTGTCTGTCTGTCTGTTACGCTTTCCTGCTTAAACCTCTCAACCGATTTTGATGAAATTTGGTATAGGTATACGTTGAATCTCAAGAACAGACATAGGCTACTTTTTATTAGAAAATAAGGGGCGGATGGGGGTAATACCACCTTTGAAAGTTTATATGGAAAAATGTTTATTTTTGAAGTTAGAGATATGAAATTTGGCACAAATATAGCTCGAAACTTGGATTAAAATATAGACTATTTTTTGTTTCGAATATTAGGGGAAAAAGGGGTAAAACCGACCATGCAAGGATGTAGTCCACGCGAACGAAGTCGCGGGCACAGCTAGTTATAACTAACAAATAAAGCTGAAATTATAACTAGTTTTGCACTAAGACACAGTGTAAAATTATTCAAAGGAATAATGAAAAATATTGATTCGTTCATGAATCATAAATTATGATTAAAATTAATAAAAAAATCAATATTTTAAATAAACAAAGATGGTCCCTGTGGTAAGGTACCCAAAATGCTGGCTAAATGTAAGCTAGTGTTATCTTAAGTTTATTTGTTTTGTTTATGGTAATTTTAATTTCAATATATACATATATGTATGTGAAAATAAATTAATATTATCTTCATGCTTGAATCATCTGAAAAAAAAAATTATGATTTCAGTTGCAGCGATTGCAGTGACGTCACCGTTTATAATAGCAATATTTGTTGACATGTGGATACGTCTCATGAAGAGGGAAATAACTGACCTTATCAAGCATACCACCACAGTTGGGCCATACCTTGGAGCTCTTGTGAAGGTCCGTGAGAACTATAATTGGCTTCTTGACAGTTTTTGAAAAAGTATTGCATAATGTGCGCCCGTTCATTTCATATCCCAAGCAATTCGATTTATCTTGAAAAAAATGTAAATTACCAGAGAAAAATATGATTTTGTGTAACACATTTAAAAAGCGAGCAAAAACGCCAGGTCACGTGACTGGTGAAGTTTGTGACGTCACCGTTCTATACACCAAACCGTTACGGGTCGGAACGATTTTGTAGCTTTATGATACAATTAATTTATGAAAATATCGAACTTTGAAATAAATGGAAAAAGTTTAAATAAATCCATAATATGGTTAGCAACACAATAATATATAATAATTCAATTAAATCGGTAAAGTCGTCAGCGTTTAGCCACATTAATAATAATTAAATTCGCCAACAGGTAATTTGCCAATTGCAGAATAATTCACTAATGCCTAATGCCCGATTCTAATATTTTACGATTCGTAATGTCTCAAAAATGACGTGACGTTTTTCTACGAGTCGTTAATTCTAATTTCAAATTTACTTTCTATATTAGCTGTCATCAGTCGTCAGTCAGTCGTTTTTAGCTTACGCATCGTATAATTTATTACTCTCCGTAAGTAGAACGGTTCGTTATCAAATATTGGAACCTGGCATTAGTCTACTACAGGCGTACTTGCATAACAGAATTTAAATAGTAAGCGCTAATGGGGGTAACTCTTCTGGTGCCCTTTTTATTTATGGGAGTAACTCAGGGTTCAATATTGGCCCTTTACTTTTTCATATCTATATAAATGGTTTTCCGTAATTTTTGGAAGATCTTGTTATTGTTGGATACTTAGGAATGCATTTTTTAAAGAATAACTAACACTTTATTTAAATTTACTTGTAAAGTTTAACTCGCCATTTTTGTTCAGAAATTCGTAATGCTATATAAAGAAAAGCCAACTAAGGCTCTCATGGATGAGATGGATGAAGATTACGAGACCTACAACCGTCTCTCGAAGCGGTACCAGGCCACTGCGGACGCCTACAGGCGGCAAGCCCTGTGGCTCTTCGAGACTATATGGGCCAACACACTCATTTTTGTCAACTCCATTTTCTTTTCGCTACCATTGGTAAGTTCTGGGTTACCAGACCCATTGTGGATAAAGGGAAGGGGAAAGGGTTGTCAACCGCATATCGACGCTGCGCATGCAAAAACCTTACAGAAACCGCAGCCAAATAACAATCACTTCTGTGTTGTTGTGTTCCTGCGTGTGAGTAAGGTTTCCAGAGCTCCTGGGGGGTGCTACATTAGTAGCAGGGGTCAAGCTTTGATTGTAAGGGCGACCAGTCCAGTAACAGTTTTATTGTGCTGTACTTGTCGCCCTTAAGCTAGGACCTTTGATTTATTATTTTTGTTTATTTACGAGGGTGGATCGAAATATGCGCGGCTTAACACATAAATACTTGAACTATTTTAATTAAACTAACCTCATTCGATTTGTTTACTCTCTGTAAAATTCCTTTGCAATAGCATCATCGGTTTTTAAATTAAACTGAATTTTGTGAGCCCAAGTGCAGCGTTTTTAAAGAGTGAAGAAAATTGAGCAACGTGATGTCATCAAATACCTGTTTTAAAAAAAACTATATCGAAAAGAGATTCACGAAGATATGACAACAACATTGGGGGAATCTGCTCCGTCGTATCCGACTGTGAAAAAGTGGGTTGCAGAATTTATATGCGGACGAGAGAGTATTGAAGATGATCCCTCGCTCCAGCCGGCCTACGACGTCGACTGAAGAAAACATCGGAAAAATCTGTGACCTGATGTTGGCAGATCGGAGATTAACCATCAGGGAGATTGCAGACACTATTGGCATCTCGTATGAACGAACACAAAACCTCATAGTAAATGAACTTGGATTTTCTATCGAGGTATCTGCGCGGTGGGTACCCAGATTGCTTTCAGTTGAACAAAAACGAATAAGGCTCACGATTTCTCGCGACTGTTTGGAAATGTTTGAGGCTGATCCACAACATTTTTTCGCTAGATTTGTGACAATGGATAAAACCTGGGAACTACACCCCAGAGTCAAAACAGCAATCCAAGCAGTGGAAAAAACCAGATGACCCGACTCCAAAAAAAGCCAAAACAATTTGGTCAGCAGGTAAAGTGATGGCGTCAGTTTTTTGAGATGCTAAGGGTGTCATCATGGTGGACTACCTTGCAAAAGGTGAAACTATAAACTCGGCTTATTACTGCACCCTTTTACGTCGTTTGCGTGAAACAATCAAAGAGAAAAGGTCAGGCTTACTGAGCAAAAACGTGTTGTCCCATCAGGATAATGCACGCATTCACACATCTGTTGAATCTGTGGCTCAAATTCGTGATTGTGGCTTTCAATTACTGCCCTATCCCCCGCCTATTCCCTTAATTTGGCACAGACTTGCATTTATTCCCAAACCTAAAAAAACACCATGGTGGTCAAAAATTTTCATCAAATGGGGAGTCAAAGGTTTCCAACGCCTGTAAAAGTCACGGTGGATGACTTTTTTGAAGGCCTTGAAGAAATTTTTTTTATGACCGGCATACAGGCGTTGGAATCCAGATGGAAGAAGTGCATTGAGCTAAGTGGAGATCACGTGGAAAAATTAATTTTTCTACACCGCTCCAATTTTTTTCACACTTTCCACTGATTCTTTGCTCCCATTAGACGCAGCGAGATGTTATATAGCCTAAAGCCTTCTTCCGTTATAAGACGATAGTCTTTTTGTGTCAGATATGAATTCGAATTGGAAATATAGATAACGGTTTACAAATGTCCCTGTGGTACTTTTGTTTTGGGGCACCACGGGCTTTCATGTGCTAAGAGTGACGGCCGCCTTCACGACATGCTACCATCAACGACATCATCCGCCGGTCTCTTGCCACCATTAACGTGCCTGCTATTCTCGAACCTAATGGTATCGCGCGTAGTGATGGCAAGAAGCCTTACGGTATGTCTCTTATTCCCTGGAAGATGGGACGTGCCTTAGTGTGTAGACACACTGGCACCGTCACATCTCCCAGGGACTATTAGGAGAGCTGCATTTTACTCAAGCTTGATATTCGCAATGCATTCAACACCCTGGAAAGAGACGTTTTGTTAAATGAGGTGAAGGAAAATATTCCTTCCCTCTATCCGTTCCTTCACCAGGTCTACAAACTCCCCAGCAATCTATTTTATGAGGATAAACTCATTCTATCACAGGTTGGGGCCCAACAAGGGGATCCCCTTGGGCCATTGATATTTAGTTTGGCCATTCATAAAGCGATCCTCGGGCTTAAATCATTGCTAAATGTGTGGTATCTCGACGATGGAACTATTGGAGGTAAGCCAGGGGAGGTTTTTCGGGATTTAGAGACCCTGATACCCCGTCTGAGGGTCATGGGTTTGGAGGTGAATCCCTCGAAGTGTGAATTTTTTTCCTGCAGTGATGTGGGCGTACCTATTTCACACAGATCTGTAATTTATTACCTGGCCTCAAGGAGCTAGACTGTACGGAAATTTTCCTGTTAGGGTCTCCAATTTTTCCGATTGCTGTACCCGAGGCCATTATTTCTAGAACAGGGTTCCTCACCACAGTTCGGCAACGTCTTCAGGACCTTTCTGCTCATGTAGCAATTGTCTTATTGCGAATGTGTTTTGCCCTCCCAAAGATCACCTATCCTCACCAACTTGGCTCTATCCAAGGGAGGTCATCTCTTTCGACGGGGAATGGAAATCGGTGGTGGAGTCGATCCTTAAAGTCTCCCTTGGGGACCCTCAATGGAGTCAGGTGGCTTTGCCAGTTCGGTTTGAAGGGCTTGGGATACGTTGCGCAAGCGATGTGGGCCTGCCGCCATTTCTGGCGTCAGCACATGGGGTTGCAAGCCTTGTCACTGCTTTATTCAATTCCAATGGTGTACTTCCAAAGGTATACTCACCTCGCGGTGAGTATACCTTTTGCATCTGTGGCCATATCTGCGTGGTCGGCCCTTTGCCCGAGCACGGCAATTCCTGAGGCAACTCATGTCCAAAGAACGTGGGATGATGTACGGGTGAAGCGAATCCAGGAGGGTTTGTTCGAAGGGGCTGCGGGAGCTGATATGGCTAGACTGCGTGCCGTATCGCAGGCAAAATCTGGGGCATGGTTGCACGCGCTGCCTTCGCCACACCTGGGTACTCTGCTTGATGATGACTCCCTGCGTGTGGCGGTGGCTCTGCGTCTGGGCTGCAAGGTGTGCGAACCTCATAAATGCACTTGCGGTTCTATGGTGGGGGCTGACGGCCATCATGCTTTGAGTTGTCGTCGGTGCGCAGGGAGGTTTCCGCGGCACCATGCCCTAAATGCTATAATCCGCAGAGCCCTTATATCGGCAAGCATCCCTTGCATGCTTGAACCTCCCGGTCTGAGCAGAACCGATGGTAAGAGGCCAGACGGGCTGACTTTGGTGCCTTGGAAGAACGGAAAGTATCTATCACTTTGTACCTGTAGCAGTGGAGACTATGGGCTGTTGGGGGTCGGAGGCGAGGGACTTTGTGCGTGAGATAGGCCGTAGACTGAGCGATGTAACAGGCGACTCACGTTCTGGTTCGTTCCTGATGCAGAGGCTGGCCATTGCTATTCAGCGTGGTAATGAGGCAAGTGTGATGGGCACCTTTGCGTCGGGGACTGTCGGGAGCGAGTAGTAAATTTTATAATTTGTGTTTTTTTTATTTTTATTTTAATTAGCTATTGTGATTTTTTTAACGTGTATTGTTGTTTTGTTTTAAATTGAATGTTATTTCTTAAATTTAAATATTGGATTTGTTGATTATTTATTGATTATTGTGTTATTTGTTAGTATTTAACTTTTTAAATAATTTTATACAAATATTTTTCCTATAAACGAATATATCTATATAAACGAATATACATGTACCTAAAATATAAAATCAAGTAAAGTAGTTTTACTAAAAACAAAAAAAAAAGTATAAGTAATAATTATTAGTATAAATCTAGATGTATTTATATTTTGTTTACAGTTATACACACTGTACAGCTACGTGTACGACGATGTTCCCAAACGGTACATGCTACACGACGTAGATATGCCCATGACGGAACATGAGTACAGGCTGACGTCACCATGCTATGAGATAATATTTGCCATGGGCGCATTTTGCGAGCTGGTTATCATGTTAAATTATACTTGTAAGTATATTAATTATGTTGATTGGGTAATCGTACGTATGGAGCGTTGTTTACTATGCCAATTCTGCTGACGCTTTATTTGTGTTGACTTGTAGGTTTTTTTTATATATTACTCTTCAAGAATGACCTCATCCCACCTTATTTTAAGTGGTGATGTAATGAGGTCCTAGCTTAAGGACGACAAGCACAGCATAGTGAATGTGTTTCTGGACTTGCCGCCTTTACCTTGAAAGCTTGGCCCCTGCTACTAATGTAGCACCCCCCAAGAGCTCTGGAAAACTTACTCAAACGCAGGAACACAACAACACAGAAGTGATTGTTATTTGGCTGCGGTCTTCTGTAAGGTGGAGGTATTTCACCAGTCGGGCTGCTCCAGTTCGAGCGAGAAATCGCTATGCTCCACCTCTGTTATCTTATGTCGTAGGTCGGTTCAGTTATACAAGAAAAACATTTTTCAGCGTACGAGGGTTTGTTCGGGATACTGACGAACCACGCTTGCCTCAAGATGCACATCTCCTGCCTGTACTTGCACGACGCGTTCAAGGAGGACACCGAGGAGGGAATGAGGAGGGGGATAGTCAAGTTCCTTGACGAGCAGAACAAGTGTTACAAGTTAGTGCCTCAACCATAGGGAATGCAGGGATAGTCAAGTTAGTAGACGAGCAGAGCAAGTGTTACAACTTAGTGCCTCAACCATAGGGATGGCAGGGATAGTCAAGTTAGCAGACGAGCAGAGCAAGTGTTACAAGTTAGTGCCTCCACCATAGGGATTGCAGGGATAGTCAAGTTAGTAGACGTGCAGAGTAAGTGTTACAAGTTAGTGCCTCCACCATAGGGATCGCAGGGATAGTCAAGTTAGTAGACGCGCAGAGCAAGTGTTACAAGTTAGTGCCTCAACCATATGGATTGCAGGGATAGTCAAGTTAGTAGATGAGCAGAGCAAGTGTTACAAGTTAGTGCCTCAACCATAGGGATTGCAGGGATAGTCAAGTTAGTAGACGCGCAGAGCAAGTGTTACAAGTTAGTGCCTCAACCATAGGGATTGCAGGGATAGTCAAGTTAGTAGATGAGCAGAGCAAGTGTTACAAGTTAGTGCCTCAACCATAGAGATTGCAGGGATAGTCAAGTTAGTAGATGAGCAGAGCAAGTGCTACAAGTTAGTGCCTCAACCATAGGGATTGCAGGGATAGTCAAGTTAGTAGATGAGCAGAGCAAGTGTTACAAGTTAGTGCCTCCACCATAGTTATTAGACGAGCAGAGCAAGTGTTACAAGTTAGTGCCTCAACCATAGTTATTAGACGAGCAGAGCAAGTGTTACAAGTTAGTGCCTCAACCATAGTTATTAGACGAGCAGAGCAAGTGTTACAAGTTAGTGCCTCAACCATAGTTATTAGACGGGCAGAGCATGTGACAAGTTAGTGCCTCAACCATAGTTATTAGACGAGCAGAGCAAGTGTTACAAGTTAGTGCCTCAACCATAGTTATTAGACGAGCAGAGCAAGTGTTACAAGTTAGTGCCTCAACCATAGTTATTAGACGAGCAGAGCAAGTGTTACAAGTTAGTGCCTCAACCATAGTTATTAGACGGGCAGAGCATGTGACAAGTTAGTGCCTCAACCATAGTTATTAGACGAGCAGAGCAAGTGTTACAAGTTAGTGCCTCAACCATAGTTATTAGACGAGCAGAGCAAGTGTTACAAGTTAGTGCCTTAACCATAGGGATTGCAGGGATAGTCAAGTTATTAGACGCGTAGAACAAGTGTTATATTTTATAGAAGCACAGTATATTAGCTTCTCCCAGCTTGATAAGCAAGAGAGGAACCCACATCGCGATGACAACGGATTTGATACCGATATATCCTATCTGCTAGCATCGCCATACTGGCCCGCAAGATGTTTCTTCACTGAATCTTCAGATAAACTTTAGAGCAGATGGCTCTCACTCTAGGCGGATTCTACTCCCAAAACCGAAACAAACAAACGTAATACTTAGTTTTTGATGATTAATAAAAAGTTAGCGGATTAAAGCATGGTGATTGATTTGCATAAATATTTTTTTTTTACTGTATAATTAAAAAGCTATATTGTATTTATGCACTTCAAGATTTATTGTTTTCTCAACGTTGCGAACAGAACAGAAACGAACGGAAACGGACTTCTTGTAACAAACCATAGATTACAAAGAACAGTGTTACCAATACTTATGAATTATTACATTGTCTATTCTTATTTCGCAACAATTTTGTTTTTTTGAAATCGCTCTAGTCGTATTCGAAGTGAGTCGGTTACGCTTATGAGAATTAAAAATTGCTTTCCATCGCCGGATCAGACATATTTCGTTTTCGGGAGTAGACTCGAATAGATTTTGAAATCGTTTGTTTTCAGACAGAATCGCCATGCCTACTGCTGCTACTTTACTATTATTCCAGATTCAACAGCTCAATCCAGGAAACATACAGTTTCTGGATGAACCTCGTCCTCATATGTGTCATGATACAAATAGGGTCCATGCTGTACCACGTCTCAGCGGTAAGTGAACGGCATAGACACAGTCCGTAAAAATTAAATTGTTTTTCTAAGATAAAAATAGGCTTATTGCTCTTTATTACATCACCTACAGGCAGGGCATAGTGATTTATTGCTCGAATTGGAGCAGCCCGACTGGTGAAATACCTCCACCTTACAGAAGACCGCAGCTAAATAACAATCACTTCGGTGTTGTTGTGGTCCTGCCTGTGAGTAAGGTTTCCAGAGCTCCTGGGGGGTGCTCATTAGTAGCTGGGGTCAAGCTTTCAAGGTAAGGACACGTCCAGTAACATATTTATTATGCTGTACTTGTCGCCATTAAGCTAGGACCTCATTACTTCTTAACATCAGGCGGGATGATGTCAATCTTGAAGTGTAACATAAAAAAACTCTAAAAAATAGAGTATGCCGACAGCTGTCACTTTAGTACACGTAATTTAAATCAGAGTATAATTGATTGGTACTGTCCCCAGTCGACAGACACGGCGACGCTGATCTACTGCAGCGGGTGGGAGCGCGTGCGCAGCGTGCGCGTGCGCCGCGTGGTGCCGCACCTGATCGCGCGCGCGCAGCTGCCAGAGCTGCTGGTCGCGCTTCAGCTCCTCGCCTACGACATGGAGCTGTTCGTCAGAGTAAGTTCATACCTACTGGCTGTTGCACGCGTTCGAGATAATTGGGAAAGTCATGCTCGCTAAAACTTTACTGGGGTGGTGGTGCTATGTGGCGGGTCGTTACATTCCCTTCTATATGGTTGAGTGAAGCGATGGCTGGCACATACGTCATGCTTGTGAACAGGTGCCATCTTTGGGGACTGGTCTGCTCCAGTTTACCTCTTAAAATAACATAATACTTAATGCTTTTTGTCACTCATCAAAATAAAACTATATGACTTGGTCCAAAGTGTTCTACACATAGCTATAAGTTAGATACTGCCACTGTAACTAATCTGCTGAGTTTCTTACCGGTGTCTTCTCGGTAGATATAGGTTCCGAACCGGAAGTAGAATCACTTTGCATTATATACAATGACGATTCGAAAGTGTTATTTTAAGTAACCTACTTGAATAAACAAATATTGAATTTGAATTTGAATTATGTGGCGGGTCGTCATATTCCCTTCAATATTGTAGAGTGAAGCGATGTCCGGCACATACGTCATGCTTGTGAACTGGCGCCAGGGGACTGGTCTACTCCAGCTTACCTCTCAATAGTAAATACTTCATGTTTTATACACTTACCATAACAAAACCATATGACTCGATCCAAAGTGCATTAGCATTAGCACTATGCTAATCAGTGCTGGTTCTAGAATTACTGGCGCCCTAGACGAATTTCCGCAAGCGCCCCTGTAAAAGCGTATACCAATACATCGATTTAGGGGAATACATCTGGGAACCTCAGGGTAGCTTTCTAGCGCCCTTTCAAGTCCGAGCGCCCTGGGCTGTTGCCCAACCGCGCGCCAGCCTAACGCCGGCCCTGATGCTAATGTAACTAGGCCGAAATAAAAAAATATTTTAGTTTTTTCTTGATACATACACTAACAACTGAATAAATTCTGTGTACAATATGAATCTTCTAGGTCAGCTAGAAGTGCCCTACAATTTATCTGATCGGTCAGTGAGTGAGTGAGTGAATGAGTGGCAAAACTAAACACTTTTGGCTCGTTTTAATTCTTAAACTACTAGTTTAAATTGAATTTTTAAGAGAGGCAGGGCATAGTGATTTATTGCTCGAATTGGAGCAGCCCGACTGGTGAAATACCTCCACCTTACAGAAGACCGCAGCAAAATAACAATCACCTCTGTGTTGTTGTGTTTCTGCGTGTGAGTAGGGTTCCCAGTGCTCCTGAAGGGTGCTAGATTAGTAGCAGGGGTCATGCCTTCAAAGTTAGGGCGACAAGTCCAGTAACAGATTTACTATGTTGTACTTGTCGCCCTTAAGCTAGGACCTCATTACCACTTAACATCAGGTGGGATAAGGTTAATCTTGCAGTGCAATATAAAAAAATCAAATTTGAAACATACTATATGTATATATATATATATACCTTTATACAATGCTTGCTTGCTTACACTTATATTTTTTGTTCCAGATAATGAAAACATCCTACACCGTGTTCACTCTTCTGGAAACCAACTAAAAAGCTGATTTGAAAACTTAATTTTAAATGAAACTCTAGTTTTAACACTTGCCGCTAGACTCTTAAACAACTTTCACACATATCTTAATATTGCAGCGTCTCTATGTTATTAGAAGTAGATTTGATATTGTCATTTCACACTGAACATTAATTTTTTCATCGCATGAGGTCATAATAATGATCACCATTTACAAATATTACATTAATTCTGTTGAAGTTAAGTCTGGGGTGGCGCAAGGCTTTATACTGGAACCACTTTTATTCAATATATTTTTAGATGACATTAATTACTATTCTTCATTTTTTCAACATTCTCACATCCGCAGATGATTTAAAAAAATTTGCAGGTTAAAATCAAATAACAATAGACTCATATTTTCTTATATTAGAATGACTAAAATGAAACACTCCTATATAATTATTTGATTTTATTTAAATATAAATACATAAAATTGAAATTGAAAAGAGCAGAATTAAACCTTTTTACATGCTGAATATTATGTGCTAAGGACAATATGGGCACGAACTAAAAAAATAATCGCATAGTATTACCTAGTGAGAAAATAGTATGGAAATTATACTAAACGCCGCAGCGGTAAGTAGCGGAACTTTTGATGTGCATATTTACGTCTTTTTTTTAACTAATAAACTTATTTAATTAAGTAAAATATTAATGTGCGTGTGGATTGAGTGAGCACCTTCTAAAAAAAATAATGATACGCCTATCATTTAGTAAAAGGTCTAAAACAATTTGTAAAATCAATCTCAGAATTTATAAAACGATACAAGCTGAGATAAATAGGTAAACGTATGCTCACTCAGGCATCACAGTGAGGTAGTTATATCTCCGTTTACAATAAGTTTACAAATACCATGTAAGGTTTATTTTTTGTAAAAATTCTTTATAGCTTTTAAGACAGTTTTTATTCTTTTAAGACAGTTATTGAACCCTTAATAAAAATTTACAAATGATTCCTTGTGCTCACTCAATCCACACTCTAATTTGACCCCCAATATTCTTCGATCTAACAATACTAAAATACAATTAAAACGCCATCTTTGTAAAGTTTTTAGAAACATCAACTATGCTGTTCCTTTGTAAGCAGTCACATAAAGCACGTTGCTATTACTCCATAGATGGTGCTTTATTTTTTGTTAGTTCTACTTCTCAACACAAGAAGGCGCTTTCTCAAGTTAAAAGGATTTTTAACGGACAAGAATAAAACTATTAAACTTTAATATGTTTCATTACAACTACACCCATTAACAAAAAACTGGTAAGGAATGTAACATTGTAAAATGACGAACTTTTTACAAAAAGCATAGACGATATAATTGATATATTAAACATAATTTAAAATCGCGTGAAAACGCGCTGTAAAATTTTAAAGGAATTCTTCCAAAAATAAAATACGTCGGATCCGATGATGAATTACTAATTTTCATTCTCATAGTCACAACCAACTCTCTCCGAATATGAATACAGCGTGTAAAAATAACAAAATATCAATTATGCCAATAAAAAACTACGTTTTAATTTCCAGAACTTTCTATTACTCTTCAAAAACGATATTTTTCCGTTATTGGTAGCAAGCGTAAAGTTTTATGATACATAAATAATTTCAAATACGCCATTAAACCCCGTCAAAATACAAATTTCACACTATTCTTATCCTAATTAATAACAAAACCGGTTGGCATAAATACATTTGAATAAAATTAAAAACCATAGCATAAAATCCGCCATTCCAATTGTCAGATACGGTAATAAATAAAAACATTTAATGTTTATGACAAAACAAAATCTGTGTGTCGAATCCCGTAGCAAATTAGACAAAAGATGGCGCACGTGCGGCCCGTTGGCGTCAAAATATATGTCATTAGATGTCAAACGCACGCGGTAACAGATTATATTAATGACAACTGATTTTTAATCGGCATTTAATGATTTCTTACATAAAATATTTTGATTTAGAAAGAAAGAAAGAAAGAAAGAAAAATATTTATTAGGTACACACTGTTTATACAAAGTTAACTTATATAATGTGCAGGAACTAACGTAGTTGGTACCTAAAAGGTCTCCGCTCAGCATATGTGGTGGTGACGCTGTGGACACCACGACGCTGGTATTCTACGGAAACCTAAGGCAAAGTAGATACGGCGACCAGCGCTGCATCGAAATACGCTATAATTGTCTTATCTCTAAAATAAACTAAAACTATATCGCATTCATAAATAAAACAATGGGTAGTATATGTGCTTCGTACTAAAACCAAAATGAAAAAGAAGAATATATATATTAAATTAATTAACTTAAACATATCAAAATATTTATTTCAATAAATATACAATAACATAAGTAATAGATATAAATATAGAAATAATTAGTTATTTTTTTAAATATTTTATAAATACATGTTGGTTTAGGCTAGTATATTATGTAGATCGATTCTGAAATTAATTGTTTAGCTTTTTTGTAATTCTATTAGATATCTTTTATATTTTAACTTAAAAACATTTACGTTAAGTTACGTAAGATTTACATATAGTTTTAGGTTAAATACTGCTACTCTTTTCTCCCAAACTTCAATCCGTTAATTTTAAGGTAGAAATAGGTTCAAGGTGTCTCCCAAAAAGGAAACCCAACAAAATAAATCAAAAGTTTGGGAATTAAAACGTGGTTTCTGATTTACATAAATAATATTTTGTTTTTTTTAAAACGCTTAATTTGCATTCGAAGTGAATTTGGATACGATTATCAGGTCTAGCATGCGCCACTCGAGTAAATTTTATCGCGCTCTTATCAAATGTCAAAATCAATGTGTCAACTGCCGATTGGCTGAAAATACGAGTACGGTCTACTGTCACCATGGACTTAGTGTTTATTAAGTCCATTGGGCCTAGCATACGCCACGCGACTAAATTTTATCGCGCTCTTAGCCAACGTCAAAATCGATTGAAGTCAGTGCGTCAGCTGCTGATTGGCTAAAATTAGAGAGAGCGGTGTGCTATTAGCCAATCAACAGTATCGAAACTTTTGTCGTCTCAGGCGAGAAATTTGACGTATTGCGCATGCTAGGCCTGTATAAGAATTAAAAGTTGCTATCTGTCATAGGCTTCTGGGAGAAGACCCCCATGTCCTTCGTAATTTATTTATTTATTGACAACCTCCGTAGCAGAGAGGCAAGCGGCCCCGACTTTGGCGTCGCGCCCTCCCCGGTCGGTAATATGGAAAACGAACTTAACCTATATTGTAAATTTTAAGACTTTCCCATTTTAAAAATGTAAAATAATTTAACGGGTCAAAACGCGACACCATTTTTATTTAGTAGTTAATACGAACTGCTTACAGCCCGACGTTTCGGTTAGGTTGCACCAACCGTGCTCACGAGCTGACGTCAGCAGTTAGTAGTTCGTATTACTACTACTAAATAAAAATGGTGTCGCGTTTTGACCCGTTAAATTATTTTAAATGTTTAACCTATATTGTCTCGAGTCTGGGTGTTATGGTACCGTCGTTGTTTCTGATTTCTTTAACACAAGCACTTAAGCTGCTTACCATCAGAGCAATGTATGTGATGTTTTCTAATATTTATTTATATAGGACAGGGGTGGTCAACTTGATTAGACCTAAGATATACTGTTTACTAACGAAACCCTGTGCGCTGTAAATTAAATCTTCTTGGAATCTTAAACGAAAGAGAATAGTTTAGTACACCATCATGTATTTCTTAATAACCAGCCTTAGTAGTTTCTTAAAAAATAACATTACGTACTTGAAATAACTCTAAGATTCATTTACAGGGAGTCTAGGTATCTACTCCCAAAAACTACTACTACACAAAACTACTTGTCGCAATGTGTAAGATTTATTATAAAATAATAATAAATAATTAAGGTTTTATTTCATTTCAGTTCCCCTGATATAGTACACATATTCATGAGAAATACATACAAAGTAAAAAACCGACTAGTCTGCATTTTTTGCCGACTAGTCGCCGGCTACAAAAGCGGCTAAACAGTCGGCTTAACCGACTAGGCACATCTTTAATATTTTGTTTTTTCCGAAACGCTTAATTTTCAGTCAAAGTAAATTGGTTACGAATATGAGAATAGAATAGAATAGAATAGAAAATGTCTTTATTCATGTAAACTTTTACAAAAGCATTTATGAATCGTCAAGTCAAGTAAACTACCGCCGTGTTCGGAATGTTGATTCTATCGAGAAGAACCGGCAAGAAACTCGATAGTTACTCTTTTCAAAAACTGACACATATGGTAGGTATAAATCATGCAAAAAAATTAATAAAAATGTATTAACAATATAGCTTATGTCTAATGTACATATTTAATTTATTTAATGCTATCAAGTCCAAACATCTTTGTCGTTAATGTAGTCCTCTATTTTTAGTAGCCTTTTTTCATTAAACAATTTTTTATCAGAGACTTAAATCTATGCATAGGTAATGCAGTGATATTTTCTGGCAGCTTATTAAAAAGCTTCAGACTTAACCCCACAAAAGAATTACTAATTTTATGAAGTCTTAGATGTAGAACAGCAAGCTTATGTTTATTTCTTGTGTTGAAATTATGGCATTCTGATTTCTTAGTGAAAGAATGTAAGTTTTTGCGTACATAAACAATACATTTTACAATACAGAATTAAAAGTTGCTACCGTCAACCCATTCGTCATATTTCGTTTTTGGAAGTAGGACTCCAGAATCAAACCTCATTTCCATTGTTAGCTCGAAAGGGGACAGTCAAATGAGTTTGGTTGCGTATTGTGGACAATTAGATACGGTGAGTGGACTGCATTTGATGCACATTTTAGCCCCTTGCAATAGGGTAGCGGGCTAAAAATCAGTCTGTTAGATTATCCAAAAATATGGGTCATATCTTTTTGCATTATCCACCTAATCAAGAAATAACGGGGATATTTTGAATTGAATTATCGTCTGTCGTCATTAACGGGTGCAATTTTGACCCACTAGTGACGTAAGGCTTCCCTATTCTCTATGTATTATTATGGTAGCTTTTTATAACAGAATAATAGGTACCTACATTCAATTATTGGTCCTAGTTTAAGGCCGACAAGTACAACATATAAAGCTGTTACTGGATTTATCGCCCTTACCTTGAAGGCTTGACGCCTGCTACTAATGTAGCACCCCCCAGGAGCTCTGGAAACCTTACTCACACGCAGGAACACAACAACACCGAAGTGATTATTATTTAGCTGCGGTCTTTTGTAAGGTAAGGGTATTACACCAGTCGGAATATAAAAAAAAAATTCGTTTCGCAAATGAACCTGACAGTTATTCGAACCCTGAATTTTTTATTTTTTCTCAGTTTCCTCATTTAATATATGTATATGTATATGTTATATATATATATAACACGCACGCACGTTACGCACGTTACGCTAGTATACAAATTAAAAAACTATATAATTGAAAAAATAAATTATATATGTAAATATATATATATATATATATATATATATATATATATATAGTTTTTTAATTTGTATACTAGCGTAACGTGCGTTCGCACATTAATATTTCGTTAAGAAACTGTTTATTGGCCGCTGCGAGACAAGCCAGTTGCTTTGCTTAGTGCAGTGACCGCCTGTTAATTGTACAAAATGTAACCAATGTTTCAGAAAATAAAGATTATTATTATTATTTGCATTAAGTAGTTTTATTACAAGATCAGTGCCATTAACAAAAATAATAATCAAAAGTGGCGCCATATTTGTTTGTAAAATCGTCGACGTTGAATCAACTTAACAGGAAAGGACACGGCATAATCACTGTCTGACCCACTGACGTCACTCACAAAATACCGTCTCCAAAATTCATTGTTCCCTACTTACTACATTTTAATACACTACCCTACCTTTAGAAATTGCAATCGAAAACCAACCATATACTTTTAACAATACAGTTGAAATTCAACTGCAGCAAATTAAGGCGGATGTGACGTTAACAACAGCGCGAGTTGGCCAATAACATAAAAGTAGGAGGGGCTAATTTCAAAATTGGAATCCTTTTTCTTCGTGCGCTTTTCTTTTTCTTTTGTTCACCCATTTTGAATAATCTATAGTGTGGAGTTGTCAAAACGGTCCGAATCGCTCTGTACACAGTTATGTTGAGAATTTGTGATTGCTTGTCGAATGTTGGTATTAAAATACAATTTACTTGTGTTTCTTATTAAATGAAGTATATTCTGAAGTTTCGAACAAAGATGTTGCTTTTAAATTGCAAATTAAAACTTTTGTTTTATAAGAGAATCAGATGGAGTCTTTAGACTTTTTGGTAGATTTTTTTCTAAATTTAATAACTAATTTTTAGGATCATTGATCACCAGTATTATCACAGTTTTGTGGGACTTCCTTTTTTTAAATTTTAATTTAAAATTTTTATTGAACAACAACAGGTGGACTTAATACTAGGGGCATTCTCTACCAGTCAACCCATGGTCAATGCAGAGAGTTTATGGGTACGGTAAATATAAATTTACTTGTTTTGTTTAATAATTAAATAAATAAATGGTGTTGACCGCGACTCGTTTGCGTTATTTTAGTATAAAAATTATCCTTTATGTTAATCTAGCATTTAATCTATCCTTCTACCAAATATAATCATAATCCATTCAGCAGTTTTGGTGTGAATTAGTGCCAAACATACATGGAGGCATCCATACATCTTTTCATAATTATGATATTAGTAGAATGTGCAATTATAAGTGTTATTATTATTATGTTAGGTCTCATTTTAAAACGGCTTAAAAAAAGCGGGTTCCCAATTCGACCGTATTTTTTTTTTCATTTGTCAAATAAGAAAATTACAGCCGAGTATATTATGATCTTCTGATTCTTTTTTTAGTTAAAATCACATCAGATTATATACACTATGGACTTTACACCACTGTGTCGACTTGTAGGTCATGTATGTCGTGGTAATAAGACCGAATATCCATTGTACTGTTTACCATACGACATAATTGTTATCATAATAAACCTTAACAAAATAACTTAATGACGTTCTTAATTCAAACAGGTTATACTTTATCGGGGTATTGATTATTAAATTTTTACAACTTCTAAAGGGCTTAAAGACGCAGAAGCGAATTTTAACTATTGTAGAATAAAAAAGAAAGAAAGAAAAATATTTATTAGGTACTATTATTACATAGGTAAATTAAACAATGTGGTTGGTATCAACTAACATGGTAGGGTGCCTAAAAGGTCTCCGTTCGAGGCTTAGAAGTTAACAAAACAGTGGAATACGCCTACGATAACTTGTGGTTAGCTCAGTTGGGAGAGCAGCACGCGCGATACGTGAAGGTCGTGGGTTCGAAATCCACACCGCAAGGAGAGATGAAATCTTTTTGTTTCAATAGTTAATAATTTGGTTTAACTAACCCTAGCTTGTTGAAACCGACCATGAAAGTATGTAGTCCACGCGAACGAAGTCGCGGGCACAGCTAGTTATCTATAAAATGCGATATACGTTGCTTCGAAACTATTTAATAATCTGTGTGGTGATAAGAAAAACTGTGACGTCATAGCCATTTTGACAGGTATTTAAAAGTAACTCAGCTGACTAATCAGTAACATCCGTATTGAACGACGTTTAAACCGATACCCTAATCATTATTTTAGCCTCTACCATTGAAATAGTCCCAACATAATAATGGCTATAAAAAACATGGTCGATCGAGCCCAGATTTAAAAATAGAAACAAATCGTTCCCAACAAAATATACACATCCTTTCTACTCCGCTATGAATATAACACACAGCCGCAAGCTCGATAAACACCGCAAATATCATTGCCCACTCAGCCACAACATTATAGACTTTACCTCACATAAAATAGATATCAAAATCGCTGCGAAAAACTCGCATTTACAATCTTGTAAGTGAGTAAAGCGACCGGAGGAAACTCAATCGTTGGGCTTTCAAAAAAACGACCTTAAACTATTGAAGTAAGAGCGAGAGTTTCAAATTCGGAGCTCGCGGTATTCTGGTCGCGTTCACACAAAACCGGAGCTAAAAAGCCACCCCTATATCCCGCCCCTTTAAGAACCACTCCCTTATATCAGTTGAGTTCCAAACGCGCTACAGTAAACTTGTGCGGAGCGAATTCGGACCGCGGTTCCGAATTCAAATCTGACATTTCGATTTTCAAATCACTCTAAAAAGTGCAGTGCGCGATAACTAACGAGTTCCATTACAACGTTATTAACAACGTTAATCATAACGTTACGCTAGTAGGCATGACTTTAAAATGTATCCGACGGATAATAAAAACGGGCCGTTGAAACTGAACCCGTTCGTTGCACAAAAGACGTTAGACCACAACATTATGTTGAAAACCATACAAAACCTATGCTACAATAAGAATAGCGCACCTTTCAACATGACTTCGCCGTTTCTCGTCGACAACATCCTCCACCAATCGAAAACAGCTAATTTCCACAACCAATACCTGAATCAGCAGCTTGAGAACTACGTGTTACAAAGACAGGGTTATTCTAGGGAGAATTCGCCGGAAACGGAAGACAATAAAGCAGAGGAAGAGGAAGGAAAGGAGTCGATAGAGGAATCCAAAATGGAAGACGAGGATTCTAAGAGTGGGGAGGATTATAGCGCTGTTAAAAACGAGCAGGTGTATTACAGCGAGTATTATAACGAAAGAAGCGATAAAGAGGTATTGAACATACCGACTCTGGCGCGGCGCTGTCAGAATTGCGGCGCGTTTGACTGTCCACCATTTTCGTGCAAGAAATCCGGTTTGAGGCGGCTAGAGGAGTTGGAGAAAAGATTCCACCTCCACAGTTATCAGGAGAATTCTGGTGATGAGGGTGAGATTAAGGAGAAGTACACGGACGATTTGGTGAGGAGCTGTGAGGAGTTTGCTGAGCAGAAGAAGCCGACGCTGAAGTTCAGTGTCAGTGCTATATTGGGGGACAGGGAAGATGCTGTGAAGAGCAGTAATGTTAATGGTGAGTTAATTTTGGTTGCCTCTATGTCAGCAATAAGGGAGGTATACGAGGGCCGTAGCCTAGTGCATTGACCGTTTTTTCTCGAGAGGGTTATGCCTACCGCACCTTTACTCTCTGCAGGGAACAAAGAGTCGTGTGTCGGGCTCGCACTGAAAACCCCCTCGGTAGCCAACGTGAGCAGTTGTGGGGGAGTCGGGATCCCTTGCGGATTCTAGACAGGCCTTAGGCATTGGCTCTAACCTAGCCAAATCTTGACCAGGAGCAAATAATCGTATTTGATGAGTATATCATTGTTAGAACCCCTGCGTCTTATCATATAATATTAATAGTTCAAACTCAATTTATGTTACACGGTCGTACCCATTTCTCGTCATCAACTATTTTCTCTACCTTAAGGTCGTCTGGAAGATTGCTTCCTAGCGATAAGACCGCCTAAATTGTACTATAATTTGTCTATGAAACCAATTTCTGTAGTTTTTGTGCAATGATAGATATGCTTTATCTATCTCCCTCTTAGATCTAGTGTAGATCTCCTTACGCCAGTATCCGATAGGTAGTAGCGCAGCCGGTTTCAAGTTGGACATGAAAGGGAGGGGGGGGCAGCACTAACCCTTTTTTATGACGATGTGAAATGCTTTGATGCACCGAACCGCCACCTGAGAGAGGTGACGGCGTGTGTGGGTCTCCCCAGCCCTGAAGAGGGCAGGACTACCCACTAAAACTCCCCAGTTGAACCTCATCATTTGTATTGGTGTTGGTAGTGGAATAGACATTTTTAATTTAACATCACATCGTAGCTTTGGTCCCCGTCGACACTGTTCACCTAGACTATTGAATTTTTTTGTTGATCGGTAATGGTTGTGTATGCAAAGATGATGTAATTTTTTTTTTAATTTAACATGTTAAAGCCCCCATGGACCAATGGATTAATATGGATTAGTCAATAGTTATATTTATTCATATAGATTACACCAGTAACACCTATGAATAGTTTTTTTATAAATCAAATGAAGCTACCTCTGGTTTAAAACCTTTAACTACCGAGAAGATACCGGCAAGAAACTTTTTTCATTCTTCTTATTTTTAATTCTCATAATCATCAAAGCCGAATTAATCGTTTTAAAAAAACAAAATATGACTTATGCAAATAAAAAACACGTTTTAATTACCAGGCTTTTGATTAATTTTCAAAAACTCGTTTTTGGAACAAAATATTATCATTGTCGGATCCGAAAACCGGATAGCAATTTTTATTGCTCATAATAAACCAATCCACCTCGAATGCGAAGAAAGCGGTATAAAAAATAAAATATTATTTTTGCAAATAAAAAAAACACGTTTTAATATTACCAAACTTATGACTAATCTTCAAAAACGGAACCTTTCGTTTGCAAACGTTTCGTTTGCAAAACATGTTAGTTTCGTTTTTGGGAGTAGACTCTCTGTATCTACCGAGAAGATCCCGGCAAGAAACTCAATAAGGTCTCGAGTACTATAACATTATAACAATTTTGATAGAACATTTAACATAATTTAACGTGTCAAAATGTGACACCATTTTTATTTAGTAGTTAATACGAACTATTTACTGCCCGACCTTTCGGTTAGGTTGCACCAACCGTGCTCACGAGCAGACTGACTAAAAAATTAAATTGTTTTAATTGTTTAAAATGGAACGCGAAAATCTAAAGTTTACTAGAACTGTTTTAGTATTTTATTATTTTTTACCCTCTGACGCAAAAACGACTTGGTGTTATTATAAGTTTGACGTGTGTGTATGTGTATCTGTCTATGGCATCGCAGCTCCCTAGCAAATGAACCGATTTTAATTTATTTGTTTGAAAAACGAATAAGTCGGGAGTGTTGTTAGCTATGTCTGATAAAAATTTATCCAAGATGGCCGCCGTCATAAAATTCTGGATTGCATGTTTTAACACAACTCCCACATTAAGGATATCATATAAAAAGGCTTAACTAGCATATATTCATAATGACATATTTCAAATCCAAGATGGCCACCAGCGGAAAATGACGAATATCCTAAATTTTTTTTGTCACAACTCCCTCTAACTAAGGTATAAAAAAAAAGGCTTTGTTCACACTTTTGTATGTCGGGGGTTTTAAATTTCAATGTATACGATTCCTTATTAAAAGTCAAGTTATGCAGAGTTAATTAAAAATTGTTCGCGTAGACTTCACCCGTGGACGGCTACATAAACCGTATCGATTCGTGGGCGGCGCTGGTACCTAGGTACCTCCTCTTTCTTTGAAACGCGTTCGGATAATCTTTCGGTCTATGGTAGCTTTAAAAAAAGAAAAGTGGTCGTAATAAAAAAAAATCTCATCACATAGACAATCTAGCCGCCCCATAATAGTGTGCGTCATAAATGTATTATTTATTGCTATTTTTTTTAATTACCATACAAGATTGACGTTATCCCACCTGATGTTGTAATGAGTACGACACGTACAGCATACCATCTGTTACTGGACTTGTAGCCCTTACCTTGAAGGCTTGATCCCTGCTACTAATGCAGCACCCCCCAGGAGCTCTGTAAACCTTACTCACACGCAGGAACACAACAACACAGAAGTGTGCGTTTTGTTGACAATGTAGCAGAAGAATTAGTTGACACGATGTTATGTTGACAAGAAGTATTGTGTCGTTACTTTATTATCTCCAATGTCTCTAAAACTAGCCTGAATTTTTTATTAATTTTTTTTTCGTGTTCTGTGTTATTTAGAGAATAGATATCCCGAAAAACTAAATATGTTGGATCCAATGACGATTAGGTATTTTTTATTCTCATAATTATAACTAACTCATTTCGGATGGGCACAAAGTCCTTTAAAAAAACAAAACGTTGTTAATCGAAATCAAAAAACACGTTTTAATTCCCTCGCTTTCGATTAATTTAAAAAAGAAAACCTTTCCTTTTTTAGTTTCTTTTTGGGAGTACTCCTGCTGAGTACTAGACTACCACTACAAATACTAAGATTTAGAAACAAAAATGTTTAAAAAATATTAATTTCTTCGAAAATTTACAGCTATAATATGTCAAATTACTTCAACCTCATTTTTATGTAACATCAAGTTTTGTAAAGTACTACTGCTGTCCACAAAATTGTTTTAGCCTCCCAGTATGCTTACAATTATTACAAAAAAAAAACTAAAATTATTTCCTTTAAAATTTTGCAAGAATTTTAAAGTTCTCTTTCACTCGTCGTTTTATAAATAATAGTAAATACACCGGTTCCGAATTTTAAAAAAATAACACCCAAGATTCGAAAAAGGTATATTCGTAATATTTTACGCAAAACTAATCACCTCGTTCATAGTAATAATTTGCCGAAAATAGATTATGATTTGTATTTTCGTGGAAATCAAATGGATCTCGTGTGTCTTTGACAAAATTCGTATTTTGAACCACTTTGTTTATTAAATACCGTCGTTTTGATTAAAATTTAATAGGTACTTAAAAGACATTGAGGCCCCATTTTTTTCGTTCTGAAAAAATCCATATCTACTTCAACGACCTCCGTAGCCGACAGGCGAGCGGCCTGACTTTGGTGAGCGCCATCTCTGAGGTCCCGGGTTCGATCTCCGTACGGGTCAATATGGGAAACGAACTCTTCTATAGTGGTACCGTCGTTGTTTCTGATTTCTGAAACACAAGTGCTTTAGCTACTTACCATATAACCAGAGCAATGTATATGATGCTGTCCAATATTTATTTATTTATTTACTTTATTTCTTATTATGCCATAGACAACAAAAAACATGATCTTACAGTAGAAAACACAGATAATAAATCAATCTATCCTTAATTATTAAAAAGCTGAACAGTCTGTTTGTTGATTGGAGCGCGCTAATCTCAAGAACTATTGGTTCGAATGAAAAAAAAAGTGTGTTAGATGGTCCATTTATCAAGAAAGGCTTTAGGCTACATAACATCACGCTGCGATTAATCGGAACGAGGAAACAAAAGAAATTGTGAAAAAAACTAGGACAGTACGCGTGCAAAGGCGGGCCGCTGTCTGATCTAAAACAAAAACCAAACTCAATGATACAAAACTATTGTACATTTTCAATACCTGTCAATCGACAAAAGATGCAAAGAGTTTCTATTTCACATAAAACCTCCCCCAGTTCTTAATTGCATGCGTCATATGTTATTAAAAACAATATACACTCTCCCCTAATTGTTCACTAACAGCTCCTAATAGCAAAGACAACAAAAAATAATATTAATAGAGAAACAGACATCAATAGGACTCGGTCCAACGAAAATGTTAAGAAAAGGACATATTAATTTTGCCTTGGACCCCAACTACGTGCCAACTCGCTCTAACACACACTGTTCTCTATAGCGCTGTCTCCCTCCCGCCCCCAGGCTTAAGTGTCTTGCCAGATGTTGCGAGTTTTATTGAAAAAGTCAGCCATATTGCGACTTTCCGCGAGTGAATTAAGATGTCGGAATCGTTATAAGTTATAGCCGATAGCGGTATTAATAACGCGTTAACGCGGACCGTTATTTTTTCAGCGTTTTAATTAACGTTGCTGATGATATTTTTGCGGTTTAAGATGATTTAGAAGTTTTTTTTTATATTATAGAAATTTATTTTAAAATAACTTTATACTTTTTTATGTCCCAAGGCCAGCTAAGCCTAGCTGTAACGGTATAAAAAAACAAACAAGTTCAACCGCAGTGCGGCACGCATAGTTAAAAAAACATAAAAAAATATACAATATTTATGGGAATTTCTCGTTTTTTTAATACAATGGTTAAGTACAAAATTTAAAAAAGTACTTATATAACCAAGTTTAATCCATTTGACTTTAGGTTGGTTACCTGGTCACATGCAATTACATAGACCTCTACCAATCCTTAGTGGTCCCACGTGATGGAGTATAGCATATTACATCTTATGGTGGATCTGTGTACCTACATCTCATAGTTGAGCGAAACGATGGCTGGCAATGGTTAGCTAAGATAAAAGATTGAAGAAGAGTTGGTAGAGCATAGTTGAGCGAAACGATGGCTGGCAGTTCTTAATTGAGCGAAACGATGGCTGGCAGTGCTAAGTTGAGCGAAACAATGGCTGGCAGTGCCTAATTGAGCAAAATAATTACTGACAGAGCTTAGTTGAGTGAAGGGATGACTGGCAGTGTAAGGCAAAAAGGCCGGTCTGTAACGGTAATCTCTGAGGTCCCGGGTTTTAAGCCCAGTCGGGTCAACATAGAAAACGACCTTTTCTATATTGTCTCGGGTCTGGGTGTGGTGGTACCGTCGTGGTTTCTGATTTCTGTAACACAAGTTCTTAGGTACTTATTACAGAATGAGAGCCATGTTGGTATGTGATGTTTACCAATATTTATTTAATTTTGAAGATCCCCAGTTCCATGCAAAATACAAACCAGTTATTATCCCAAGCATAGCAATAAAGGCCTAAAGTGTCATAATATACTCTAATCTTATTTAAACGTAGTGGTGAGGTAAGTGTGGAATTAAATCTTATTTGACGTCATGTTACGCAAGCGGCCAAATGGGAGTAAAAGAAGGCTAATTCTGTTTGAAACCTTAATTTTGCGGATGCCATTTTTTAATCTACAAACTGAATCAATATTATTGCATACATAAGTGACATTTCTTTTAATTTTGCAATAAGCGACGTACCGCAGACATGGTCTAATAGTATAGTTTCAATATATCATACTCTACTAGCATATGCTATATGTCAAAGATCTCGTATGAGATGATTAAAGTTTTCGTAGTGTTGATTGTCTGACACTCGTATTTTAGCCAATCAGCAGCAATGAATGTTTTTATCGCATTTAAAATTTTTTTTTATCGCAGCGTGATAAAATTTAGTCACACGGCGCATCTTTAACGCCATAGTGTTCTTTCTTGTTTTTCTTTTATTTTTGTGTTCCAAATCATGCATGGAATTAAGGTATTGCCATTTTATTTTTTTATTATTATATTCAAGATTGTGTTAGTCCTTTAAACATAATTTACGTGTGTCCTTCTTGTAGGATTTAATCTTTTAACTTCCATCACCAGTCGCTTGCGTGGACAATAAGAGCCCTGGCTATAGTTATTTTTTCAAGCAAACCTATTCCACAGAATACCAGCGGTGATGCCATGTTAGAAATAATGCCGTAGCAGCATATACGTCATGCTTGTGAACAGGTGCCACCTTTGGGGACTGGTCTGCTCCAGCTTACCTCTCGAAAGTAAAAACTTACTTGAGTACTTATTTGTTTCATCACTCATCAAAACCAAAACTATATGACTTGGTCCAAAGTGAGCTACACATAGCAATAAGTTAGATACTGATACTGTAAATGATCTGCTGAGTTTCTTACCGGTGTCTTCTCGGTAGATATAGGTTCCGAACCTGAAGTAGAATCACTTTGCATTGTATTCAATGACGATTCAAAAGTGTTATATGTAACCTACTTGAATAAAGAAATATTTGAGTTTGAGTTTGAATATGCTGAGCTGGAACCCGATTTACAGTAAAATATGCTGTGAGTTAATTCTTTTTTTGTATTGATAAAAGGTAAAAAAATATAATAAATACGTCATCTATATAACATGTTACTGAAGCATGCAGGCGTTACACTGAAACAAGGCTATTGAAGGCCAATCCCACCCAAATACGTCGTACATCGCACCTGCTGCCTCTAACGCTACTATAATTCTCTTTACTTCACTCATTCTATCGATTTTGAGTTCTTTTCCTCAACCTAAGGCAGGGATGTCAGACATAATATTTTTTTAGCCTGCTTTATCGCACTAACTAGGCGTTTTCACTGTTAAAGTAGGACCCCGACAACCAGACACAATAGAAAATGGTTGGCTGGTCTGGCTTTTATATGGACATTTGGTCTTACGAGGTTATGACTGTGATCGATCTTTCGTCAAGCAAATAATCTTCCTTTGCGCTAATAAAAAGCAAAACATTATGAAAATCTTACTTACCATGTTTTCCCCATAGTTTAGGGGGAATCATCCAACGTGGCAACCCTGAAATTTATAGACGCCTCCGCCACGCTTCAATTTTTACGACTGCGTAAAAAACTCCACCAAATCTCAGTAATATAAACTCGATTCGTTTGCCATTGCAAAAAAAAAGCTCCTAACCTTATTGGTTACGTGTTAAGACCGAGAATCGAATAAAAAGTTCTGATATAACGGAAGAGTTGTTCTTGTGTTCGAGTGAGAGAATTCGAAATTCGAATATTATCGCAATATGGCGTTCTATGACATGTTAATATGGGTCCGGGAACGATATGCATAATTTTATAACGCTCCGCGTTGGTTTTTGCGATTCCTAGATGTGGAGTTGAATGCTTGATTTCGTATGATATTGATATTTTTATGGAATTCAGTTCTGAATCTGTGATAGGAGTGTCGATTTCATTCGCGCGCTTTCTCATATTAAATAACGTTGTTTCTAGGCAACGTTAAAAAAATAACGTTATTTTCATCTTCTTTTTCTTAATTCTGATTTAATTCCATGGTAACCAACAATGATATTAAAAAAATAAATATCATTGGTAACCAAGCATTTTAGCGACGTCTATCTCTGCTAGTGTGACATGAAGAAGTGAGAATTAACACAACAAGAGACTCTGAAATGATAAAAAGGAATTTTATTCTTACATGCATAATAATGATGACAACTTATTGCAAAATTAGAAAAAAACACAGAAATATTTAAATAGTAATATGCCATAGCATTTTGAAAATAAAATATATCACTTAAAAAGGCCAATACTCAGCATTTAGTTATATTTTTTTTATTACAAAATAATACAATTTCACTACCGAACTATTAAAAGTACATAACATGACTTCAATTAACACGCTGACGTCACTTCCGTTACACAGGTAAACTAAATTCATGAATAGTGTCGTGTAGTGTGTCGCGACGCGTTGTGTTGCGCGATAATTACAACCACACGACAAATGTACTGAACACGGTGCCTAGTGAGGGGCCCAACCGGTATGTGTAATTGGTATTTAAAAAAAATGTGAAAAAACAAGATAATTATAAAAATAATCATAAAACAAAGAATCAATTTATTTTCACTCCACAAATGACATGTTATTCATACATATTTTTTATATTGCACTTCAAGATTGACCTCATCCCACCTGATGTTAAGTTAAGGCCCTAGCTTAAGGGTGACAAGTACAGCATAATAAATCTGTTACTGGACTTGTTGCCCTTACCGTGAAGTTCTGACCCCTGCTACTAACGTAGCGCCGCCAGGAGCTCTGGAAACCTTACTCATACGCAGAAAAACAACAACACAGAAGTGATTGTTATTTGGCTGCGGTCTTCTATATGGTGAAGGTATTTCACCAGTCGGGCTGCTCCAGTTCGAGCGATAAATCGTTATGCCCTACATCTCTTCCGCTATGCCTAACCTCTCTTAATCTTAATCTCATAATCTAATCATATTTCGTTTTTATTTACTTTACGCTAGGTAAATACGTATTGGAGCTGGTCTCAGAAATTCAGGTGAGTCCGTTGTAATTGTTTCTTGTGGCCTCTCTATGTATATTTATACTGTATCCTTTTCCAATCCTTCCATTTTAAAAAACCGTAAAAACCGATTCTATTCGATTTTTTTAAATATCTTTATTATTTGTCAACCGGTCGGCATATCGATTCGGTTTACTTTTCTTTCGTTAGCTTTTTTTATAAGAATACCGGTATCCCGGTTCAGTGATCCAACTCGCAGCGTCACCATCGAATCATTACATATACAGTTCGCGTACCGACTGAAATTACAGCTTTCGGGTGAGCCTGTTGTATTTTTTTTGTTTTGGTGACTATATGAATTCCTTTTCTTAACTTTCATTATAAAATACCGGTATCCCGGTGCGTTTTTCTTTAAAATAACCGACAATACTTCACAACCGGTCGGTTTCTCTGTATTTTTTCACACCTTAGTTTATCCATTATAAAAATAAACCGCTATTCCGGGTTCGATTTTTTAAATTCCAACAAAATTTGTTAACCGGTCTGAACCTTTATTCGTTACTGTCATCTTTCTTTAGCTTTTATTATAAAAATACCGGTAAAAAACCGGCATCCCAATTCAGTGCAGCGTTACCATCGAATCATTACGCATACAGTTCGCGTACGGACCGAATTTACAGTTTTCGGGTGAGCCTGTTTCGGAGGTGAAATTCCTGTTTGATAGTCGTACTGTAGCGGTTATGTCGTGCAGGGGCCACAAATATGTGCCCAGCGTGCGATGTTAATTGAGGAACGCAGTTTAGTCAAAATGGCCCCGTGGGATAGTTACGCATGTACGCAAAAAGTTGTAAAATTATGTTTTTGAACATTGCACGCCAAAGCCCACTTTTTACTATTTAATGAAGTAAGAAATTGGCCATGTTTTTTTACAACTGACCAAATGTTTTTTAATATAGAAACTTTGACTTTAACTATAGGCGATTTGTAAGTGTTACTGATCTGATCCCTTTGAATAAAAATATTTTGACTTTGGTTCAGCTAATCGCTGGTCCTCTGTTGACCCAGAGGTCTTGGGTCCGAGAATAAATGCCGACGTAGAAACGACGGGGTGTTATAAGTTGTGTCTGTCCGGCTTTCTGTCTGTCTGTGTCCTTCTGTCCGGCTATCTATCTGTCTGTCTGTTTGTCTGTCTTATCTATCTATGCGTGTGTCTGTCTATGGCATTGTAGCTTCCAAGGAATAATTATTTAAGGGGACTCCCACAAAACACACGCGATTTTTGGCCTATTTTGCTCAATTTTAATATAAAGCAATAGATAGGCACTTGAAATGTTCAATTAAATTTCTATACTTAATGTTGTTTACCCGATCAATGGTACGAAACCCTTCGTGCGCGAGTCCGACTCGCACTAGGCCGGTTTTTCATAACAACAACTAGCGGCACATTTGCGGTCGCAATGAACACATGAACATTAAAACGAACACGTCGCGTTGCGGCGACAACTCAACAACGTTATTGCTACGTTATTGCTACATTTATGCGCTTCATGTTGTGGATGCTGTATTTGTCGCCAGACTATATTCACCTGTGTGAAGTGTCGTTGATTAATGGATGTTGAGAGATTACGCAGCGTCGCGTTGCGGTGACAACTCAAAAACGACGTTATTGCTACGTTTATGCGCTTCGGATGTTACGGGATGCTGTGTTGCCAGAGTACATTTACCTATGGGTAAAAATTTATGGGTTCTATTTAATCAAGGAACTGAAAAATACTAAACTACCGTAAAAAAACGGGGACAGTATTGCGTGCGCGGCGGGCCTCTAGGAAATAAGATATTTTAAGAGAGGTAGGGCATAGCGATTTCAACCGGGGGGTTTTAGTGGATAGTTTCTGCCTTTCGCGAAGTAGACGAGTCCCACACACGCCGACATCTTCCCTCAGATGGCGGTACGGTTCGTCAAAGAATTTCCCCCCCAAAAAAAAGGGCATAGCGATTAATCGCTCGAACTGGAGCAGCCCGACTGTTGAGATACCTCCACCTTACAGAAGACCGCAGCCAAATAACAATCACTTCTGTGTTGTTGTGTTTGTGTGAGTAAGGTTTCCAGAGCTCCTGTGGGGTGCTACATTAGTAGGGGTCAAGCCTTCAGGGTGAGGGTGACAAGTCCAGTTGGTCACAAAATTAATAAGGGCTTGGTCGCAAAGTAAGTAATTCTGTCACCTAAAATAATTAAAAAAAGCTTATTCAACTATTTATCGTATTTAATGGATGGTGCGAGTTTATTTTGAGTAGCCTATCCGCCAGTCAACCCAAAGGTCATGCAGGGAGTTTGTAATATACGGTTAAAGTGTAAAAGTGCGTAAGTAATCTAAAAAAATCATAGTAAACAACAATAAACTAAGCATTATAAATAACATAACTGCAACTTTTCAATATACATAAACATACATTTCCAATTTTAATTTGTGTTTGATGAATAAATAAATAAGTTCTGAAATTGTAAAAAAAACATACATAATGTTCAGTCATCTACCGATTAAAAATGATTAAAAAAAATCATTTAATAAATATTTACGGACACAAATAACAAAACAATTGCCCAGTAATAACGTTATTAAAAGACACCTCGATAACAATAAAACGCTATTAAAAAGTCCGAGCCGTAGCCGGCAATTAAAAAAAAAACTCTGTCCCCAACGGAAGGGTCCCCAAATCAATTATTTTCACACTTGCCGCGCGATCGCCGCCGAAGGCTATAAATACAGAAGCTATAACAGTTAATTAAATAGCGTTAGCGTTGCGTTGTTATAACGTTGTTTGGGTTTCACGAACCTATAACGAAATGATTGATCTTCTTTTTAAATTAGTAATTCAAGATGGCGCCTTAACCATAAATAAAAAATAACCAAAGAAAATTTACGCTTTTATTTTATAAGAATTTATGTAGTTTGTGTACGTTTATTAGACACTATTTATAAGTATTACTTATGTAATCTATGTGAATAAAAATATTGACTTTGACTTTGACTTTACAGCGTTATGGTATTTATATTTTTGTGAAAAGTTCGTATTTAACATAGACCCGGCCTGGATTTGAGCCCTGTACACGGAATTCTGGCCCGCTCAACTATGGCGACCTCTACGGAGGTCGTCATAAATATGCCAATCGTGTTTCTATGCTTAGAGAATATTTGATATATATTTGAGCATATTTGATTCACAAGTTGATGCCCTCGACTTCATTCGTGTTATTTCAGTTTAAAAACTATCCTATATTATGTAAATCTAGAATGACATCTACGTTACTACCAAATTTAATTGAAATTTAATCAAGAGAGGTAGGGCATAGCGATTTATCGCTCGAACTGGAGCAGCCCGACTGGTGAAATACCTCCACCTTACAGAAGACCGCAGCCAATTATCAATCACTTCGGTGTTGTTGTGTTCCTGCGTGTGAGTAAGGTTTACAGAGCTCCTGGGGGGTGCTACATTAGTAGCAGGGGTCAAGCCTCCAACCAAGGTAAGGGCGGCAAGTCCAGTAACAGCTTTATTGTGCTGTACTTGTCGCCCGCTAGGATCTCATGACCACTTAACATCAGGTGGGATGAGGTCAATCTCGAATTAGCAATATAAAAAAAAATCAGTAGTTTAAGTGGAGTTCTTCAATACTTTCAAAATATTAATAGTTTATAATATTATTAGGATTCAACAATAAAAAGTCTATAAGAGCATTTATCAAATCTTTTGTAAAGATTAAAAGTTAACGCCTGACCGCACCCATTTGGAAAAAAACTGCAATCATCTATTGTATGAGGATCAAAACGCATTTCATAGTCCATGGATTACGTTTTGTTAACAAATCGTGGCCTATTAACTGCTTTTATTGGTATCAAGAGAAGATTTTTATTGGTTTTCAAGTGTTTATTAAAAACGAAAATGAACAAACGCTTGAAATTATTTGGGATGGTAACATAATTTAAACTAAGTTAACAGTTTTAAGACTTTCGCGTTCCATTTTAAACATCCCTACTAATATTATAAATGCGAAAGTAACTCTGTCTGTCTGTCTGTCTGTTAAACTTTCCCGCTTAAACCTCTCAACCGATTTTGATGAAATTTGGCATAGGTATACGTTGAACCTCAAGAACGGACATAGGCTACTTTTTGTTAGAAAGTAAGGGATAATGCCACCTTTGAAAGTTTATATGGGAAAATGTTTATTTTTTAAGTTAGAGATATGAAAGTTGGCATAAATATAGCTCTATTAAAATATAGACTGCTTTTTGTTTCGAATATTAGGAGAGATAGGGGTAAAACCAACCATGATGTAGCCCACGCGAACGAAGTCGCGGGCACACCTAGTTTAAAATAATTTAACGGGTCAAAATGCGACACCATTTTTATTTAGTAGTTAATACGAACTACTTACTAACCGTGGTCACGAGCTGACTCAACTGGTTGGTGCAACCTAACCGAAACGTCGGGCAGTAAGTAGTTCGTATTAACTACTAAATAAAAATGGTGTCGCGTTTTGACCCGTGAAATTATTTTAAATGTTTAAGGACATACAGGCCTAGTATCAGCATTGCACCCGAGCGAAGCCGGGGCGGGTTGCTGTTTAAAATATTAGTACGATATCTTTAACCTCGTCTGAACGCCTACAATATCAAAAAATAAACACCAAAATCTCCTTAAACCAGTTCCGAATCCTCAAACAATATTATACTTGGGGTAAATTTGAACACCCTTAAGAAGGGAGGCGTGACTCGGAAAACTTGCCCTCGGGAGGGGTGGAAATTTTAATTATTGCATCGAATTAATTCAGGGTCTAATTATGCCTGTGTCGGGAAAATTGGCAATAATTGGACAATTTTGGGGTGAGTTTTTTTCGTAACATCGTCTAGACTGACCTGGTGGAATAATGATTAGTGCTCGGCATATCAAGCAAAGGTCGTTGGTTCGATTTAGAAACGGGATGTATGTGTGATGTGCGTTAGTGTTTGAACTGTATCTGGGTGTTTGTAAATGTAATTTTCAAGAGAGGTAGGGCATAGCGATTTATAAATAATAAATAATAAATAATAAATGCGCCAGACAATCACACCAATCACCTGGTCTCAAACTAAGGTTTTCCCTTGTACTATGAGTACCAGACGACGGATACTAACTGGGGGCGTCATCCCAGTACACCCAGACCCAAGTCAATTGAGAAAAGTTCGTTTTCCAAATTGACCTGACCGGGAATCGAACCCGGGACCTTACGCGCTTTGGGCGCCTACCTTAGCCACTGCGCCACCGATTATTTATCGCTCGAACTGGACCAGCCCGACTGGACTGGTGGACGCAGCCAAATAACAATCACTTCTGTGTTGTTGTGTTCCTGCGTGTGAGTAAGGTTTCCAGAGCTCCTGGGGGGTGCTACGTTAGTAGCCTAACAAGCCTTCAAGGTAAGAACGACAGGTCCAGTAACAGATTTATTATGCTGTACTTGTCACCCTTAAGCTAGGACCTCATTACCACTTGACACCAGGTGGGATGAGGTCAATCTTGAAGTGCATTATAAAAAATTAAAAAAATGTATTTAGATACTGAAGTTTAAGATTAACCAGTTCGCTTAAGTCTCATCCAAGGTTTTTTTTACATAGGTACATTGGTAGTTCCAATATTATACGATTCGTAATATGTCAAAAATTACAATCAGTTTTTCTACGAGCCGCTAATTCTAATTTCCAACCCCCCCCCCCCCCCCCCCGTTTTTAGCGAGCATACTCCGTTTCCCTTTAACTTATGTTTAAAATTAAGTCATCAAATTAATTAGCGTACCAAGAGCAGCAAGCAGTAACCTATATTTTGTTAAGATAATTTAGATATAATATCATCTATACTAATATTATAAAGAGGAAAGATTTGTACCTATTTTTGTATGTTTGTATGTTTGTAATAAATAGGCTCAAAGAGTACTGGGCCGATTTAAAAAAAAAATTTTTTTTTATATTGCACTTCAAGATTGACCTCATCCCACCTGATGTTAAGTGGTAATGAGGTCCTAGCTTAAGGGTGATAAGTACAGCATAATTATTCTATTACTGGACTTATCGCCCTTACCTTGACCCCTGCTTCTAACGCAGCACCCCCCAGGAGCTCTGGAAACCCTACTCACACGCAGAAACACAACAACACCGAAGTGATTGTTATTTGGCTGCGGTCTTCTGTAAGGTGGAGGTATTTCACCAGTCGGGCTGCTCCAGTTCGAGCAATAAATCGCTATGCCCTAGCTCTCTTAAAATTTCTTAAAATTCTTTCACCAATAGAATGCTACATTCTTCCAATTTGACATAGGCTACAAAATTAGGGATTTGTCTACCCTGCTGCGGGACGGGCTGCTATTTATTTACAAAGCGAGTGAAGTCGCCGGCAGCAGCTAGTTATTATTGTTAAAAAAAACGTGTTGAAAAGATTTCGAAATTATAACTAACTGACTTATGCCTGGTTTCAATATTTTACAATTCCTAATGTGTTAAAAATGACTATTCGTCTTTCTACGAGCCGCTAATTGTAATTTCAAATTTACTTTCCACATCAGCTGTCATCAGTCATCCGCCGGTCGTTTTTAGCTTACGCCTCGTTAAATTTATTACTATGCGTAACTAAACGGATCGTTTTTCAAATATTGCAACCGGATCAGGGTTGCCGGAGCCAATTCATCCAAATCCCCAAAAATCTTGATCGAATTCCCCAAATTTGGGGATAAAAATCTGCTGATTCCCCACAAATTCCCCTCAAAAGTTTTTTTAACAATAACAATAATAACAATAACATTTATTTATTTGCATTAAATACAGTGTGATACAGGAAGATGTTACAAGTCGTATCTTGAGTTGTATTTGACCTGCAAGCAGGTGTGCAAACAATAGTGTCATTTTAGAATTATCTTAAGTACCTACATATTTAAATTTAACCATTGATATATTCGTTGACACTATAAAAGCATTTTTGAAATAGCCACAACGTTAACGCTTTTGTGAAAACCTTACCATCTAATAATTTAATCGAGTCAGGTAGTTTATTAAAGAGGGTGATCGACATGTTATATACATTTTGTTTATATATGTATGCATGGCAAGGGGGCTGATACATCAAATTTTGATATTTTGGCCGCAGTTGTCTGGAAGAAACCTCCATTTGTTTTTTATAGTAATTTGGATGTAATTTTACAAAAGAGCAAACTTCTCGTATGTACAAACAGAGCAAAGGAAGAATATTCAACTTCTGGAAAAGCGGTTTGCAACTGTCTAAAAACCATGCGTTACTAATGGCTCTAATGCATTTTTTCTGTAATCTAAATGCTCTATCGACTTCTACTGAATTTCCCCACAGTATATGACCATAGCTAAGATTTGATGATACGTACCCATGGTAAGCTATTAATGCGGCTTCGGTGGAAATTGTCTGCCTTAATCTTTTAAGCGCGAATACGTAGCGGTTTAATTTGTTGCAATGTGGTCTTTCCAGTTTAAATGCTCATCAAAATTAAGTCCCACAAATTTAAATTTGTTTACTTTTTCTATCGGGGTTTGATTGTATTTTATTTCTAAATTTTGTGTTTTAGTGTTATATGAACGGTATTACATGAGTTTAGTTTTAGCTATATTTATTTCAAGATTGTTTGATTTCATCCATTGTGCAATTGCCGATAGAGTTGTGTATAAAAAATGCTCGTAAAATCGCTACTTTGACAGAAACAAACACAACTTTTTAAAACTTGGATCTACTAATTAAGTACAAACAACAACGAACGAAGCCAATGCATGCATTACATGTTCAATCATTCATTTATCAGTCACAAAACAAAACATTTAATAAAGAAGAAAAGGAAGGGGTGTGCCGTCATATCATAAGTACTTGAGCATACTTAATAATTAAAAAAAATGTTGTTATCCCTACTATACTCCGTAAAATATAGCTTGATCTCTGCGACATAAGTCAAACTGACATTCCTAGGGTGGCCATGATATAAAAAAGTCGATAGATATTATCGACATTTCTTACTATTATCGATGCTAAAGTAACATTTAATTGGGTTTAATTTAATTACAAACGTTACTAAATAAAACGAATATTTGAATATAAATTACATTTATTCTTGTAAAGGAGTAAACCCCAAATCCATATCTGGATCCGTTTCTGAATCACTAGAACAATCTTGTAAATTTATTATAAACTTTTATTCGCATATATTAACATTATGTAAATAATGTTATGATATTAAAATTAAATTATACAATAACATTTAAAAAAAATAAATTAAGTTTTATTTGAAATACCGATAGTTTATAGTCAGTGGTCACGTTGATTCATCGCCCATCATTATGTAGGTCGGCATGCCCATAAAGTATGACATTTACAGGTATTGTCTGTACTACTATTAAATTCAGAACTTCTTAGGCGTGATTTAACTGACAGCTGTCGCAGAGATCAAGCTATCTTTTACGGAGTATAATATTTTAGATGCGAAAGTAACTCTGTCTGTCTGTCTGTCTGTCTGTTACGCTTTCCCGCTTAAACCTCTCAACCGATTTTGATGAAATAATAAATGGCGAAATATTCTCCGATGAGAATATGATGTCAAAATCCCCGCATTTTCCCCACATAATGCCAATCCCCAATAAATCCCCAACCATCTTGAGATTCCCCGCAGTTTGGGGAATTCCCCACAGATTGGCAACCCTGAACCGGATATTCATATACAGGCGTAGCATACGCAACGCGATTAAATTTTATCGCGCTCTTAAACAACGTCAAAATCGGTTGAAGTCAGTGCGTCAACTGCTGATTGGCTGAAAATACGAGTGCGGTGTGCTTTTAGCCAATCAACAGTAAGTATCGAAACTTTTGTCGTCTCATGCGATTAATTTGACGTTTTGCGCATGCTAGGCCTGATAATCATGGTTGTCATATCATCATCATTACCGACTAGTCATCGACCCTATTTATTAATTCCTCTATCAAAGCGAAATCCGAATTCGAAATCGATTTCACTCGCGAATACCGTAATTCGAGTAATCGGCTAACAACCGCGTAACCGGCGTAAATACAATAAGAGGGTGCCTTCCTCAAAAGAAGGGGTTGGTCCAAGTCATACACTTTTAGCGAGACTTAATTTTTTTCTGACAAGATTTATCTCATCCCACCTGATGTTAAGTGGTAATGAGGTCCTTTTTTTTTTTTTTTTTTTATTTTTTTTTTTTTTTTTAGTCGAGGGGGAAATGCCTACCGCACCGTCACTCTCAGTGGGGAACAGAGAGTGGTGTGTCGGGCTCGCACCGACTAAAACCCCCTCGGTGGCCAACGCTGCGCAATTGTGGGGGGGTCGGGATTCCTTGCGATTCTACACAGGCTCCCCCACAGCGCCTACCGCCAAGCGGCCCATCTCGCCGCGCAAATACGCAGCTGGAGCGTGTCAGGCCACCTGACACGCCCCACCCCCTCGGGACCGAGGTAACGGACGCCAGGCTTACCCCACGCCTGGCATCTCCGGTCCCAGCAGCGGATCTGCTGTGCGGCTCCGCTGCCTACCGCCTCTGTGGACACCGAGACTCTCAATCCAGCTCTCCCTCCGAGAGCCAGATGAAGTCCCGAGACCCACCGGTCGCGGAGGATAGGGAGACCGGCAAACGTAATACCGTATCCTCCTCTTCCTCCGCGACCCCACCACGACGCGATTCGCGCCTCGCGCGGCAGCACGCCACTGCCGGGTCGCGGAGGACAGGGAGGCCGGCAACGAAACACCGAGGTCCTCCTCTTCCTCCGCGATCCACCTCTGCCCTTGCGGGCTTGCCGCAGAGAGCCACCTTCTCTCCGCAGCCCAGCTCGGGATCCGTCTTGGCTTCACCCTGTGCGGTATTGGAGGCTGGGTGACAAGGCCAGCCTCAACGTCCCGGACCACAGGGTTACTGAGCCCCCCATCGCGACAAGATGCGGAACCCAGCGGGGGGGGGTAATGAGGTCCTAGCTCAACGGCGACAAGTACAGCATAAAGCTGTTACTGGACTTGTCACCCTCACCTTGAAGGCTTGACCCCTACTAATGTAGCACCCCCCAGGAGCTCTGTAAACCTTACTCACACAAACACAACAACACAGAATTGATTGTTATTTGACAGCGGTCTTCTGTAAGGTGGAGGTATCTCACCAGTTGGGCTGCTCCAGTTCGAGCGATTAATCGCTATGCCCTTTTTTTTCGGGGGGAAATTCTTTGACGAACCTTACCGCCATCTTTGGGAAGATGTCGACGTGTGTGGGACTCCTCTACTTCGCGAAAGGCAGAAACTATCCACTAAAACCCCCCGGTTGAAATCGCTATGCCCTACTTCTCTTAAAATCTATATATAAAAGAAAGAAAGTCGTGTTAGTTACACCATTTATAACTCAAGAATGACTGAACCGATTTGGCTGAAAATTAGTGGGGAGGTAGTTTAGAACTAGGAGAAGGATATAGGATACTTTATTGTTATATTTTTCTTTTTTTTTTGAAGTCTGCTAATTTATTGCCTCTAAGGCGAAACGAAGTTCGCCGGGACCGCTAGTATCTTATATCCTAGAGGCCCGCCGCGCACGCAATAGTATTCCCGTTTTTCCCACATTTCCCTCTTTTTCTTCGCTCTTATCGGTCGCAGCGTGATGTTATATAGCCTAAAGCCTTCCTCGATAAATGGACTATACAACACAAGATTTTTTTTCTTTTCGGACCAGCAGTTCCTGAGATTAGCGTGTTGAAACAAACAAACTCTTCAGCTTTATTATAATAGAATAGATTAAAAGTTCCTACACATCCCTAATAATATTATAAATGCGAAAGTAACTCTGTCTGTCTGTCTGTGTGTCTGTTACGCTTTCCTGCTTAAACCTCTCAACTGATTTTGATGAAATTTGGTATAGGTATACGTTGAATCTCAAGAACGGACATAGGCTTTTTATTAGAAAATAAGGGGGGGGATGGGGGTAATACCACCTTTGAAAGTTTATATGGAAAAATTTAGATTACTTTTTGTTTCGAATATTAGGGGAGAAAGGTGTAAAACCGACTATAAAAGGATGTAGTCCATGCGAACGAAGTCGCGGGCACAGCTAGTATTATATAAAGTAGATAGTCTTAAAAACATATTGATGTCTGGATATCTAAGGGTCTGTACAAACAAAAGGTTTCGTTTTTTAAAATGGATCCCAAATTTGGGAATTGGCTACTAGACAGTGTTAACAATAAAATATTAAAAGTGTTAGAAATGTTAGCTTATTATTTAAGTCATAATTTAACATTTTTATTTTTTAATTAAAAGTATAGCGATAGAAGTCATGGGCACAGCTAGTAGTAATAAAATTTCTGCCAAAAAAATTAATGATTTTCATACAAAAACCGACCCCTCTCATCATCAGATTACGAAAAATTGTTAAAAAAAATCAGTTTGTAATCCCAATCCCGGAAACACATCCAACCTCCACTGCGTTCCAATCATTAATCTCATTTCCCAGTGCACCCAACCTTACGCTCGCGAGCCCGCTCGCGCCCCACGTTTGGGCCTGCACCCAGTTTCTTACCCTCCTGTCAAAAGCACGCCCCGCCTAATATATCGCCGCCTTTGTGAAGCGATTAATCATATTCCAAAGCATTTTGTTTTTGACTAGCTGTGTTAAGCAATTTAAACTACCTATGAGACGTGCGAATGCATTTATATGTAATTAAGCTATTAGCAACTCAAAGTGTATTGATATAGGGCGTTGATGTACAGACAGAAGCACGTCCAGTAAACAAAATAAAAACACAGAAGCATTTCTAACGCTTGAAAATGACACTAGGGGGGGGGGGGGTACTCTCGAAAACGAAACGAACAAACGAAAGGTTTCGTTTTTGAAGATTATTCAAAAGTTTGGAAATGAAGACGTGGTTTTTGATTTGCATAAATAATATTTTGTTTTTTGAAAACGCTTAATTTGCATTCGAAGTGATTTCTTTATGGTTATGAGGATTAAAAAATGCCATCCGTTGTCGGATCCGACATATTTCGTTTATGAGAGTAGACCCCCAGTTGGCCTAGCACAAAAGTTTCGATACCGTTGATTGGGTACACCGTATTCGTATTTACAGCCAATCAGCAGTTATTTCAAATTCAAATTATTTAGGTTTAAAGAATTTATTTTCTCATAAAAACTTACAGTTCACTTATAATGAGATACATGGAATTAATTTTAACCTTTGGTACATTTTCTTTTTCTGGAACTAGCTAGGTAGCAGACTAAAATTATCATTACTTAAACATAGGCCAGGAAGGCTATTACTTACAAATATATATTTTTAGCTTAGTTTTAAACGTGTTTACATTTTGTCATTCCTTTATTTATTGCACAATATGACATTACATTGATATGGTCTTACATTATACAGGTAACGCCCTGCTAGGGCATGGCAATTTATTAAAAATAATTAAACTTGAAGAAAACTAAAATATGACAGGTTAAACAAAATGAACATATATAATTTAAGACTTAAATACCTAGAGACAGCCTATACGATCACCAACGTTCAGGTCAGTCTACCAAACCTGTTGGATTTTAATTTGTCATCAAAAAATTCTTGTTTCTGTTTAATTAAAAACAATTTTAGATGTTTTAAAAAAATTTTAGGGGTTTCTATGTTTTTAATTGTATTTGGCAGATGGTTATATATTTTTATGAGCTTTTTGTTGACGCATTGATTTTGACATTTCTTAGGTAAGAGTGTGAAAAAAAATTACTCGCGTGACGCATGCTAGGCCTGATATAAGAATTATTATCGAATTGCAAGTATTTACCTCAACCTGCTATTAACGGTACAACAATATTGTTAATTCTACTATTTATTGTTCCAGAATACAGGCAGCCTGTGATGGGTAACCCCTGGCCGATCGCCAAGCCGATCGCGAGCCGGCCGATACCAGTTCAGCATCAGCACCTCCAGCACCTACTGGCGCACTGTCACCATCCTTATTTGGGTACGTAGATAGATAGAGATAGGAGGTGGATAGAAACGTCAATTCAATTGAATTCAATATTATTTTATTCATGTAAGTAATATCTGATCGCGCGGCGCGTCTGTGTTTGAGCGCGAATGACCTCAAAATCAGGGTTGTCAACATTTTCAGTAAAAAAACAATTTATTTAGTTAGTATGGAAGAAAAAACTTGTTTGTAATTAGCTGATATTAATACAACTGAATGTACAGGTGTAAATAATTCAGTAAATAATATTATTTCGCCTTTTTGTTACACCCTGTATAATAAATATATATATTAATTTATAAAATTATAAACGTCTATATAATGCAAATGACGCTACCTCTGATTCGGAACCTAGGTTCTTCTCTATAACTTACAGAGAAGATCCCGGCAAGAAACCCTGTCGTTCACATTACAAATAAAGTTGAACTTATAACTAATTTTGCACTGAGAAATACTGTGTGGCATATAAACGGTGGTTAGTAAATAAACATCAAAAGAAAATCAAAAATGTCTTTATTTTCTTCAGTACATCAATATAATAGAATATGAGGGTCTTTCCTTATAAGTTACTATACTTGTGTTAGGGCAGACCCGTTCTAGTAGATAGATATATTCTTAAACACTGAGCCACTAGGGCTCAAAATAATTGTAAACTGAGAGCTCACTTTAATGACTTTACCTACACCCAACGCTTCAAAAAAATTATAAAGATCGACTTTTTAAATACTCAAAAGGCTCCAGGCTTTTAAAATGGAACTCTTAGGGAATAAAATGACCATCCATCGTTTAAATCGCACAAAAAATGCGCACAAGCCCACAATAGACCATTTTATTGCCCGATACAATAGGACAAAGATCCTTTATTACTATTAAACGTCAAATTATGATAACGTGTTTGCGAAAAATACGTTTATAAAAAAAGGTTTTATTTAAAAAAAAATGCTTGAGTAAGCTGGCTAACCTCAATACTTATTGATGAAATTTCGTTGCCTTTTTTCTCGCCTATTAGAATCAATTTCTGCTAATGTCGAGTGAGAACCGCACTTGCACTAACAAAAACGATGATTGAGTAGTTAAACGTAGTGTAGGTACTTTTAAGGATATTGTAGTATTAGGTAAAATTGTCGAACGAAATTGTCATTAAGTAAAAACTATTCCCTGTTTTTATTATGTCCGGAAATAAACCAATTTTAATATTTATTTCTTTGATTATTTTTGTTTGTAGTAACTACAGGCTTTGTAGGGCCTTTTTTATAGTTTTTATAATACTTTTAATATATCATTTCTGTTGTTTTTTCTGTTTGCTTAAAATTTATCTCTGCTTCAGTTTGTATTTTTATTATTTTCTTTCAAATTATATTTCACTACTCTAGTTAGTAGATCATTCCATAGTAACGGTAGGTACCACGAGTCTACCCCATAAAAAAACGAAAGGACCCAATGAAAATATTGGTTTTTGAAGATATTATTTTGTTTTTTGAATTTGCTTAATTCGCGTTTGAAGTATATTGGGTATGATTATGAGAATTCAAAATTTGTTTTCGTCGTCGGATCCAAGATATTTCGCTTTTGGGAGTAGGACTCCTGTTTTCCTATGACACACGTTTCAAGACTTAATTATTAAATAGTCGAATTTAATTGAGCTAGTTTCATAAAAAACAAACCTTTCTTTACTTTTTGATATTTTTTGCATCCACGCGGTAGGTCTAACCAAAATCCCAAGGCAGACATCTTAAAAAATACGAACTCCAAAACGAAAAAACTGCAACTTTTTTTTAAAAACTTACATTGGCTAAAGAATAGATTCATAAAGCCAAGATTATCCGAACAAGAGACGCAATTGTAACAACAAATCGAACAATGGTGGAATGGAACACGCCCCACTAGCACCGTATTGTTTGATAATCTGTTGCATAAATAACCGTTGTTAACTAGCATTAAAAACGCGTTATGGATAATAAAAAACGTTATTTATTAGCTGTTTATTTTGTGGTTTAGTTTCGGGTATTGTTATTGTTGCAGATAGTTATTTTTTATTGCACAAACATTATTAGACATTGAATACATTGGTATTATTTTTATCTACCACTGTGGTGTAGGGTATGGAGAGTATCATGCATAAATCGTACCTAGTCATGAATTGGTCAATTGCTGAACTCATTTACTTTATTTAACTAGGTACCTAGATTTTTTTTCATGTGTAATTTAAATATCTATTTTACGACCTCCGTTACCGAGAGGTGAACGGGCTAGACTTTGGTGTCGCAGTATCTCTGAAGTCCCGGGTTCGATCCCCGGTCGGGTCAGTATTGGAAACGAACTTTTCTATATTTTCTCGGGTCTGGGTGTTGTGGTACCGTCGTTGTTTAAAATTTCTGTAACACAAGTGCTTAAGCTACTTACAACAAAACCCAGAGAAATGTATGTGATATTATCCAATATTTATATTATTTATTAATATTAATATTTTATTATTTAAGCTTTCTTCTATCTTGTATTGTTTCATCCTTGTAAAATTATTCAAATTTCACATCTCTTTTCTAAAATGAAAGTTTAGAAACTTCCTTCACAAATTTATTTAAGTCTCATATGATAAAATGATGATAGAGACATAATTTATACTGTTATTAAAAAAAAATAATAAAAAGTTAAATATATAGATAGATAGATAGATAGATATACTTTATTGCACAAAATATTTACAGAAATAGATTTTACAGAATGATTATAGTACAATTTAGGCGGTCTTATCGCTAGAAAGCGATCTTGACCAGACAACCTTAAGGTAGAGGAAATCGTAGATGGCGAGAAATGGGTACGGCCGTGCAACATAAATACAGTTTTTATTTTAGAATTATTTCGTAGTATAACATGATAAACATACATAAACTCATAAATATATAACATTATAAATATATACAAATATATATAAATATACAAATAAACATATTTAACATATATAAAATCAAGTAAAGAGTATTGACTCAAAAAAATAACAATAATAATGTTAATAAGTAGGATAAGTGTATGAAAATTACTGACAACCAACATGCCCAGCTGGAATTATAGATAGAGGACATAAATATATCTTTTATTTATTTATTTATTGGAAAACACAACAGACTACAATCATCATTGCATAAACAGACATTCCAACTTAACTTATAAACAGAACTGCAGTCCTAAACGTGTTTACACATATATTATAACAAATCGCTTGGTGAGCAAACAAACTTTTTAAATACAATTAATTTAAATTAAGTATATATATAATTATTTTAAGTTATGTTAGTAAATACAACAGTTTAGTCAATAATTGGCTACTTGACAGTGTTAACAATAAAATATGAAAGTGTTAGATATGTTAGCTTATTAGTTAAGTAATCATTTTACATTTTTACTTTTTAATTAAAAGCATAGTTAGTATTTCATTTTTGCAAAATAAATTTTACTTTTTTTATCTGTGGAACAAAAGAACCGAAACGGAAACCACCATTGCAATTCGGAAATGACAGCTGTCGGCGAAAATTATTTATTTTAATGTGGCGAAACAATGATTATTTTACCGATTAAATTGAATTATTGTGTCTCTAATCGTATAAAGAATTTATTGAAACATTTTCCGTTTATCTTAATTAAGTCGTTCCTATGCGTATTGGTTCGTTGTCTAGGACGTTGACGTCATAATTGCAACAATGACGCGACTAGGCGTTTTCGCGCGCGTTTTAAATGTGTTACACAAAATCTTATTTTTCTCTGGTTATTTAGATTATTTCCAGATAAATCGAATTGCTTGGGATATAAAATGAACGGGCGTACATTTTACAATACTTTTTCAAAAACTGTCAAGTAGCCAATTTTGATTGAATATCTATTTAAGACTAGGTAACTGACCCGACAGACTTTGTGCTGTCCTAACGACAACTATTTAATTCGTTTTGTTTTCACCCATGACCACAATAGAACTCTTAATTTTTTCTTTTAAAGGAACATCCTCCTGACAATGACATACACAACAAAAAAAAAGTGAAATAAGATTCATTTTTTATACGACACTAGCTGTGCCCGCGACTTCGTTCGCGTGGACTACATCCTTTCATGGTCAGTTTTACCCCTTTCTCCCCTAATATTCGAAACAGAAAGTAGTCTATATTTTAATCCAAGTTTCGAGCTATATTTGTGCCAAATTTCATATCTCTAACTTCAAAAATAAACATTTTTCCATATAAACTTTCAAAGGTGGTATTACCCCCATCCCCCCTCATTTTCTAATAAATAGTAGCCTATGTCCGTTCTTGAGATTCAACGTATACCTATACCAAATTTCATCAAAATCCGTTCAGCCGTTTAGGCGTGAAAGAGTAACAGACGGACAGACGGACAGACAGACAGACGGACAGACGGATAGACAGACAGACGGACGGACAGACAGACAGACAGACAGACAGAGTCACTTTCGCATTTATAATATTAGTATGGATTATAAACTCTATACTGATTAGTTTTCAAATTTTATTAGAATAATATGTAATTGAGCCAAATTCTATTATTAGTAATATGTATTTGAGCCTCTTCAAAAACTTATTTAGGTTTTAATTGACGTGGTACTCAAATAACATGTGACACCTAATGTAGTAATTTATTGTCTACGAACTTAAAGTGATTGTTTTATTTCAGTGAGGCCGACGCAAGCGCACACACAAGTATTCCCTCTGCCTGGCGGGTTTCCCTGGGCACACAGTTCGAGAGGTAATCTATACATAGAAATAATATTAGAGTGTCTGTTTGTTATTTAAATAGCCGTTGTTTACAACGGTACAGTCAGCGTCATATAGTTCGTGATACTCAGGATACTCTAATAAATAGACGCAACCAAAAAGTCTATAATATCGGTACAAACAACGTTTTCTTATTGTTGTCAACAGTTTTGTCGCTCAAAAGGTCGACACACTCAAAATGTCATATAAATCGGCTCAGTCAAACTGCCATAAATATGGTTACAGTCTTCCCGCCAATGGTATCCAAACATTCTAAGTGTTCAAAAATATGAAACACATTATCAACTTTTTAGTTGCGTCTATTTATTAGAGTACCCTGAGTATCACGAACTATATGACGCTGACTGTACATACACCAAAATCACATTTTTTTGTGTCTGTCTATCTGTTTGTTCTGGTTAATCTCTGAAATAGCTCGACCGATTTTGACGGGCTTTATATGGCAGGTAGCTGATGAAATAGAAGTCACTTAACACTATGCAACAGATTTTTATGTGATTTTTTTAAATAGAGGGATGTATGAATAAGGTTTATATTGCACTTCAAGATTGACCTCATCCCACCTGATGTTAAGTGGTAATGAGGATCTAGCTGAAGAGCGACAAGTACAACATAATAAAGCTGTTACTGAACTTGTCGCTTACCTTGAAGGCTCGACCCCTGCTACTAATGTAGCACCCCCCAGGAGCTCTGGAAACCTTACTCACACGCAGGAACACAACAACACAGAAGTGATTGTTATTTGGCTGCGGTCTTCTGTAAAGTGGAGGTGTTTCACCAGTCGGGCTGCTCCAGTTCAGTTACTAAGCTGGATTCAATGTTAACAGCTTTCCATTATCTCAGGTAAACCTCGTCGGGGTATGATGAGGAGGGCCGTCTTCTCTGACCTGCAGCGCAAAGGCCTTGAAAAGCGGTTCCAGGTCCAGAAGTACATCTCGAAGCCGGATAGGAAGAAGTTGGCAGAGAAATTGGGCCTTAAAGACAGCCAGGTAAGGGTTACTTTTATAACACACTAGCGGTCCCGGCGAACTTCGTTTCGCCTTAGAGAATTTTCCTTGAACATTTTCTGCTGAATTAATTCCAAAATTTTCTTTCCTATAAACCTCACGAAGCCCGAGACCATTCCAACGAATGCAAAACCATGGAAATCGGCTCGTGCGTCCTGGAGTTATAGCGTCAGGAAGGAAACTCCAACTTATTTACGAACTATCTGCATGACCCAAGGGTTGACTGGTAGAGAATGCTCCTAGCATTAAGTCCACTTGTTGTACTTATTTGTGCAATAAAGTTTTTTAAATTAAAAATTAAATTATTTATTTATAGTAGACTAGCTGTGCCCGCGACTTCGTTCGCGTGGACTACATCCTTTTATGGTCGGTTTTACCCCTTTCTCCCCTAATATTCGAAACAAAAAGTAGTCTATATTTTAATCCAAGTTTCGAGCTATATTTGTGCCAAATTTCATATCTCTAACTTCAAAAATAATCATTTTTCCATATAAACTTCCAAAGGTGGTATTACCCCCCTCCCCCCCTTATTTTCTAATAAAAAGTAGCCTATGTCCGTTCTTGAGATTCAACGTATACCTATACCAAATTTCATCAAAATCGGTTGAGAGGTTTAAGCAGGAAAGCGTAACAGACAGACAGACAGACAGACAGACAGAGTTACTTTCGCATTTATAAAAATAACATTTTTACAATTGATAACTGTTTGTTACGCTCGTCATACATGGTTGGTTTCGATTTTTAGTATAAGTTCTTTAATTTTATTTTAGTACTTAACGAAGCACTTATAATACCCATTGTTTTTGTTTCTAAAAGTGTTTTAGTTTATTTTAGATATAAGACAATTATAGCGTATTTTGATGCAGCGCTGGTCGCCGTATCTACTCTGCCTTAGGTTTCCGTAGAATACCAGCGTCGTGGTGCGCACAGCGTCACCACGACATATGCTGAACGGAGACCTTTTAGGTACCTACCATGGTAGTTGATACCAACCACATTGTTTAATTTACCAATGTATTATATGTATTGACGACCTCGGTGAAGCAGTGGCTAAGGTAGCCGGCCAAAGCGCGAAAGGTCCCGGGTTCGATTCCCGGTCGGGTCAATTTGGAAAAAACGAACTTTTCTAAATTGACTTGGGTCTGGGTGTGCTGGGATGACGCCCCCAGTTAGTATCCGTCGTCTGGTACTCATAGTACAAGGTAAAACCTTAGTTTGAGACCAGGTGATTGGTGTGATTGTCTGGCGCATTTATTTATTAATAGTACCTAATAAATATTTTTCTTTCTTTCTTATTGGAAGGTAGCTGATGTATTAAGCAGTAACTTAGGCTAAATTTATGATAGAAAAAAAAATATTAACAATAAGTCATAATCCTGTTGTCCACGCTTACGTTGTTGCCGGAACAGCTAGTCTTATAAAAACAAAAGATTTGTGGAGGTTGGATTACAGCAGTCGCGAACATTAATACTACCTACGCGATTAAATATTCAGGCCTAGCATGCGTCACGCGACTAAATTTTATCGCGCTCTTAACAAACGTCAAAATCGATTGAAGTCAGTGTTTCAGCTGCATAATAGCTGAAATACGAGTGCGGTGTGCTATTAGCCAATCAACAGTATCGAAACTTTTGTCGTCTCATGCGATAAATTTGACGTATTGCGCTTGCTAGGCCTGATAAAAACAAAAACAAAAGCACGTCGACTTTAGACCGCCCTTATGTGGTACGCATAAAGACTACTAACGAATTGTAAGTGTATACCTTGACGTATTCCTACCGTATCTACCGGTCTTTTTCTAATTTAAGGCATAGTTAACATTCAAAACTATCGCGTAAAACGGAACGCGGCGCGCCAAAAACCGCGCTTTTTTCACCCGTCACTCGGCGTCAAAGGAATCGTCTTTTACAGCCTTCAAAATTCAAAACTACCCCGTAAATCGGAACGCGAACTCGAAGGGTGCAGGGTGTTACAAAAAACTGTTACCCCAAGGGTAGGGGAGGGCCTGTCAGCGGCAGGCGGGCTCCGCCCCGAAGGAGCTAAAACAATTACGCAGGAGTGATTTCGATATTCTGGATCGAGTAGGCATTATGGCGAGCCGCTGTTGCCTTTTTAACGAGGTTCGCGTTTGAATTTTGATTTTCGAACGCGCCGATTGATTAGGTTGCTTTTTTTAATGAGTGCGCCACGGAATTTCGTGTGTGGCTCTTTTTATGCCGATGTTAGTTGTTTTTTATTTTTTTAAACACATTTCATGGGGTTTATTTTTTTGACATTATAGAAGTATTTTTTTTCGTGTGTTCGCGGATAATTTTATGATAATTTTATTTATTGTTGGTTAGGAGATATCCCGACTGTAGTACCATGACAAAGAAAACAGGGTCTGATGATCACATCATAGAGCAATCTTTACATTTCCCGCGTACATTGCCCGTTTATTCCACACTTTCCACTGATGTTCGCTACTATTTGTTGCAGTGCAAATCTAAATAGCCTAAAACCTTCCTCGATAAATGGACCATCAAACACTTATTAATATTTTTTCAATTCCAACCATTGAATTATAATATTAGAAAAAACATTATTACCAGCTTAAGTTTATATTATAACACTATTCGAGAGGCAAGTGTACGGTCTTTAGCGTCGCGCCATATCTGGGGTCTCGGGTTCGATTCCCGGTCGTATCAATATAAGAAACTATTGTCTCGGGTCTGGGTGTTGTGATTCCGTCTTTGGTTCTGATTTATATAACACAAGTGCTCTAGTTGCTTACCACAGAATTGAAGCAATGTATTGTGCCCAATATTTTATTATTTTGTAAAACGCATTGGTAGAACATATACTTTTATTATTTTTTATTTTACTTATTTAGAATAACTCATTAGAATGCAAAAACAATGCAAATAAGCTAAATTAAAAAAAATACGAAAGTTAGTTTTTAAAAGAACTGACATTTTATAAATCAACTTAAAATACCAACAACATAGTGCATATTAAAAATCCGCGCCACGAAAACCTCCGCTAAAAATTCTCATAATGACATCCGCATCCGCTTCCCGGAACATCCGCCTATGCGGACGGAATGAGGAAGTAATTCCTTTTTTCAGCGGCCTTTTTAATTCAATTCAAATCGTTATTGTATCTGACAGGAGAGAGGGAGTGATTTTTTTTGTTTTCTGGAGGAGAATCAAAGGGTTTGTTTTACGAAATAAGATTATCAACTTTATCTTTAGTTTAATATTTATTTAACATTTTTAGAAAAGAGTGGTGGAGACACAGCGGTAGGGATGTGAATTGGGAAGGAAAAAATCGATTACGTTTCAATCGATTGGTAAAAAATAGATTTTTCTGTATTCAAAATTTCTAGAAAATCAATAAATCCCTACTATTCCCTACTAATATTATAAATGCGAAAGTAACTCTGTCTGTCTGTCTGTCTGTCTGTCTGTGTGTCTGTTACGCTTTCCTGCTTAAACCTCTCAACCGATTTTGATGAAATTTGGTATAGGTATACGTTGAATCTCAAGAACGGACATAGGCTACTTTTTATTAAAAAATAAGGGGGGGGGGGGTAATACCACCTTTGGAAGTTTATATGGAAAAAAAATTATTTTTGAAGTTAGAGATATGAAATTTGGCACAAATATAGCCCGAAACTTGGATTAAAATATAGACTACTTTTTGTTTCGTATATTAGGGGAGAAAGGGGTAAAACCGACCATAAAAGGATGTAGTCCACGCGAACGAAGTCACGGGCACAGCTAGTATAAAATATAAAATCGATAAACTAATAATAATCGAATCTTTCTACGCCTTTAAAAAGTTGTTTTTTTTACATTTCTATAAATTATCAAGCCAATAGTAATTAACAAAACCATCAATAGATTTTGAAACTGAAAAACAAATGAAGTTTGTTGATTTAAATGAGTAGTTTACTGAGACATTTACGTGCATAAATCGATTTTTTTCTTTTAAAAGAAAAAAATTTATACTTTTGAAGAACTTCGATAGACCGACAGATTGTATACTAGGATCAATAATAAAATCAATAAATAAATATTGGACAACATCACATACATTGCTCTGATTCTGTGGTAAGTAGCTTAAGCACTTGTGTTACAGAAATCAGAAACAACGACGGTACCACAACACCCAGACCCGAGACAATATGGAAAAGTTCGTTTCCCATATTGACTCGACCGGGGATCGAACCCGGAACCTCAGAGATGGCGCTCGCCAAAGTCGGGCCCGCTCGCCTCTCGGCTACGGAGGTCGTCAAGAGGCGAGCGGACCCGACTTTGGCTTTTTGGATAACATATTATAGGATAGGTACTAGAACAAAGTCACTTGTATTATATTGTACGTACTACCTATAAAAGTAGAAGAAATTCCTCAGTAAATTTTACCTCTCAGCGAACTCCCAGTAATAAAATATTTTCCCCAAGACAAGCAGGGATAAGTAAGGGATTTGTAAGGGTAATCGCCGTTTAAGTTTTCATCGTAAGGGTCGGAGGGATCGCCCAAGGGGTGTGACTTTGGCAATTATCCACCGCTTATTTTGACGCGAATCGTAGGGTGGGTTACGATTTTTGATTACTTTTAGCTTTGATTGGGCGAAGAATTTGATTATTTTATTGTTTTGTCATTATAGAGGTTTAAATTCTTTATTCAAGTAGGTTACATAAAATAACACTTTTGAATCGTCATTGAATACAATGCAAAGTGACTTTACTGCCGGTGCGGAACCTATATCTACCGAGAAGACACCGGTAAGAAAAAAGCAGATTAGTTACAGTAGCAGTATCTAAATGTGTAGCTCACTTTGGACCAAGTCATATAGTTTTGTTTTATGAGTGATGAAATTAAGCAGGTACTCAAGTTAGTATTTATTTGTGAGAGGTTTAACTAAGCTGGAGCAGACCAGTCCCCTGGCACTTGTTCACAAGCATGGCGTATGTGTCAGCCATCTCTTTACTTATATCCAAGTAAACAAAAGCTCTAATAATCATTATAATTATGGCTTTGAAACTACTGTTTGGCTTAGAAAATATCTTATTCTTAATACTTTTAGGCTCAAAGCCAGAAAACAGAGTAATTCCAATCCTACAAATTGTCTATGAATTTCTCGTTTCCCGTGCCACGAAAACTCGCAATAAAAAAAGCAATCCTAGCCTCGGCACAACATCTTGAGACAAAACAACCTATATCAATCCCACCCGCTCACTCCTAACGCGTTAGAAAGAGGCAAACATACGCGTCTTACCCCGATTCTATTGGCCAGTTTATAACGAATAAAAGTGTAGCTCCGACTGTATTGGTTGGTTGTTTTTTTTACGTTTTTTTTATGATATCTGATTTTTATAGGCAATGGAAAACAGAGTTTCGGGTTAATGCAATTTATTGAATGTTTTCAACTTATTAGGTCGGTGTGTTGTTTCGTGGAATGGAACGCGATTTAAGGCGGGGTCTACACTTGGGGGGATTTTTGCGGATATTGCTTCGATTGTTTTGATGTTCGGATATTAGAGTCGGATTATTGTTTTATGTTTGGCAAATACCATCTGGAATTGACGTGTTTGATTGTAATAAGATGGTGGGCCTTTTTGAGTTGGTTTAACAAGATTTTAGCCTTCGATTAGGATTAGGATATTAGATTTCCTTAGAATCCTTTTTTTTACGACCTCCGTAACCGAGAGGCGAGCGGGCCTGACTTCGATATAGCGCCATCTCTAAGGTCCGGGGTTCGATCCCCGGTCTGGTCAATATGGGAAACGATCTTTTCTATATTTTCTAGGGTGTTGTGCTACTGTCGTTGTATCTGGGTAAAAAGCAAGTTTTTGATTTCTGTAACACTAGTGCTTAAGCTACTTACCACAGAATCAGAGCAATGTATGTCATGTTGTCGAATATTTAATTATTATTATTTTTATGCATTTTCACATTTTCAATCATGTGTTTTAGGATGAAATTGCCTACTCATGTAACTTAAATCTATAATATCAGAAATCAATCGCAAAATGTGTTGGTAAGCGCATAACTCGACAACGCCCGGTCTAATGTTGACAATTATTTTTTTAAATGTTTGCTGAGGTCCAAGGATGGTTTTTACGGCGAGAAAATATCGTTAATTGCCGGTAAACCTCTAAAGACAGGCTTTTTCTTTTTTCCAATACAAAAGTTTTCTAACTAAAATACAGAACCAACTGATTTTGATCTTTATTACCGCTGCACAAAATTCAAATTCAAATATATCTATTAAAACAGAGTGCGAGTACGTATTGCTGCGTTCCAAAACCCAAAAAAAGTAATAATCACAAAATGTAATAGAGAAAAAAACATGCATTTTTTTTATTTTTCTTGTATTTTTGGTAATGTTAACATTTTATCATTTTATTGTACTTACTCAAAAACCACCTTTCACACAAAACAGCCCACATTTTTGTCATAAAATTAAAAGAAGCATAAAAAAGTTAGGTTAAATTATACTTAATCGGATTTTCAGTTAAATACTCATAAACATGCCCTAAAGTAACAATTACGATAAGCGTTTGAGATCAAAATAACATCAAACGCCTAATGACGTCATATCCGCATCAATTAGGAGCAATATGTCGGCATTTCCGCACTGACATCTCGACTCCACTCTCCCCTACTGAAACGTTTAATTTGTAATAGATATTACTTTTGATTCCAGAACATCCTAACCAAACAAATAAATTCAAATCGATACAGAAATGTTCGTATAATATAATATAATATTGGACAACATCACATACATTACTCTGATTCTGCGTTAAGTAGCTTAAGCACTTGTGTTACAGAAATCAGAAACAACGACTTCACTACTTACTATAAAATCAGAGCAATGTATGTGTTGTGTCCAATATTTATTTATTGAAACAAAATTGATAATATTACAAAAATCATCCCTTACCTAGGTACATACGTAAAACGGGGGTTGGAAGTTCGTATGATATTCCTAACTTCAAAAACATAGGTTTTTGAAGTTAGGGACATGAAATTTAAATTTAGTGTGTAGTTGTTTTCTCTTACTTTAATTTTTTACCCGCCTTGAATACGCACGTGTGTAAGAAAATACAAATGAAGTTTTCGGCTTCCTGTACATCAATATGTTTGGATTATCCCTACTAATATTATAAATGCGAAAGTAACTCTGTCCGTCTGTTACGCTTTCCCGCTTAAACCTCTCAACCGATTTTGATGAAATTTGGTATAGATATACGTTGAACCTCAAGAACGGACATTTACTTTTTTGTTAGAAAATAAGTGGGGGGGGGGAGGGTGAGCGTTGTACCACCTCTGAAAGTATATTTTTTTAGTTAGAGATATGAAATTGGTACAAATATAGCTCGTAACTTGGATTAAAATAAAGACTACTTTTTGTTTTGAATATTATCTGAGATAGAGGTAAAACCAACCATGAAAGGATGTAGTCCACGCGAACGAAGTCGCGGGCACAGCTAGTCACTACATAGTATAAAACAAAGTCGCTCTTTCTGTCCCTATATCCCTTTGTACGCTTAAATCATTAAAACTACGCAACGGATTTTGATGCGGTTTTTTTTAATAGATAGAGTGATTCAAGCAATAAATAATAGAAAAGCCAACATTCCTAAGTATTTACATTACATCCGTGCGAAGCTGGGGCGGGTCGCTAGCACATAATAAACCTTCCTTATACATTCTCTATCTATCGAAAAAAATCGCATTAATAATCCGTTGCGTAGTTCTAAATATCTAAGCATACATATTAAGAAAGTGACTTTGTTTTATACTATGTAGTGATTTTGACGACCTCGGTGGCGCAGTGGCTAAGGTAGGCGGCCATAGCTCGAAAGGTCCCGGGTTCCATTCCCGGTCAATTTGGAAAACAAACTTTTCCAATTTCGGTATCCGTCGTCGTCTGGTACTGATAGTACAAGGGAAAACCTTAGTAGAGACCAGGTGATTGGTGTGATTGTCTGTCGCAAATATCGCAATTATTATTATTAATTATTATTTAACTTTTTGAATAAAACAACTTCACGCGTTCAAAGGTGCTGGTCACCGCTATTATAAGTTAAGACGTAAGCTGTTTCGTTATTATCGTTGTGTATGTGTTAAAAACAACGAAACTAGCACTAAACAAACGTAACGGTAACAAAAACGTCGCCCTCCCTTCGGGTTTCTCAGCAAAAATCCCCCCTTGGCCGGCGCCCGACAATTATTTAATGTCAGAAGCAGCCGACGGCCGCGAACAGAGAATAGAGTGGAGTAGAGGAGACTTGCTTTTAATACTAAAAATATTAGATATTTTAAACTAGCATTCTGCCCTGGTTTTGCCCGGGTAAATTTAGATTTCTTGGCCTTATGTGCTATAATCTACACTAATATTATACAGAGGTAAGATTTGTACCTATTTTTGTATGTTTGTAATGAATAGGCTCAAAAAGTACTGGGCCGATTTAAAAAAATCTTTCACAAAATGAATGCTACATTCTTCCAATTTGACATAGGCTACATAATTAGGGATTCTTGGTAAAATTTTAAAAATTTCAACAGAAAAGCGGGAAAAATTATCTAAGGCGAAACGAAGTTCGCCGGGATCGCTAGTGTTAAATATAGGGCTAAGGCCTCATTGAAATTAAGTTATCGGTTCAACCATGCGTACCAGCTTAACTATCACACTTTTCAAATGCTGCATAAAATACTTTGACCACTAAACCATCGGAGCGTTAATAGAGTATCTATAGAACGAATCGCCGAAATAATGTATGCGCATAACTTCATAAACACTGGACCGAATTGGATTAAAATTGGAAATTCCGTTTTCGTTTTCTGTAATTGTTTGAATAATGCTTATTAAAAATCTTTGAAATTTACCGTGATCATACGCTTGAAACCGCTAGTAATACATTATTATAAAGAACATACATTCTTTATTAAAATGGAAGTACTTCCGCCAAGCTATGTGTTATCTGCTCGGGGACCAAGATCCGACCAATCTTGGTTTGTTGTATATGTCACCGTAAGATTGTAAAAACCGTTAGATTACAATCTATCTCGCGAGATTGTAAACTGTCGACAGATTGTGAACCGTAACTTGAGATTGCAATTTAACGGATTATTTTTCGCTGTATTGTAATCTATCGAAGTGAAACCGTTAAATTGCAATCTGTCCGGCGTCAAATTGTCAACTGTCCGAAAGCTCTTCCTGATTGGTCGGTTTATTGTATGAGCGACCAATCACGACCAACCTTTTTATGTCCCCGTAAAGTTAGGAATGAAATTCAAATCAAATCATTTCTTTTAATTAAAAAAATAGAGATGTCGTTTTAATAAATTAAATGCACTTCAAAAAATCTTTAAGTATTTATTTACTAGGTAATCAATAATCCTGACATTACTTTGAGAAATAATTGTACCGAAATATTTATTCTTCAAACACTCAAAATTTAAATTGAAAATTACATCAAAATGAAACAATTATTTTGTCTTTTAACACAAATTAAAATTGGAAAATTTTAAGAAACTCTTATAAACAAATATTTAGTCCTTTAAACATACCATAAATTAATAGTATAAAAACAACAAACGAAATTACAAACAAATATGGCGAATGACGGGGCGGCGGGGGGCACATAACTCGCAACCAATCAGCGCGCGAGATGCATTTCGTTCTACGTCAGTTCACAATTTGACCGATTCCCATCGATAGATTACAATATAGCGAAAAATAACGCGTTAAATTGCAATCATAATGTTACGGTTCACAATCTGTCGACAGTTTACAATCTCGCGAGATAGATTGTAATCTAACGATTTTTACAATCTTACGGTGACATATATACAGTTAGTGGCGACGATAACTCTGTCATCGCGATGTCGTGCATTACGTATGGAGGGTTGTTTACAACGCCAATTCTACTAACGCTGTATTTGTGTCGACTTGTAAGTAATGTTGTAGGTCGGCACAATCTTATTATAAATACAATAAATAAACTCTCAGTCATATAATAATTTTATACTAAGATTTAATTTCCAAAAAAAAACTTAGCATTCGAATACGACTCTTCGGATCCTCTGTCCGCGCTCATCCGGATAACTTGAGATATCACCGGGCGCCGGTTATTGTGCTTAACACAATTATAACTAGCGAGAGACACCCGGAGCAGGAGACAGGACACACACAAGCCAGCAATTATGCTAGCATGCAAGCATCTAGGCTAGAAAGCAAGATTCAGGCTAGCAATCTAGCTGTCTACCTACTAATGCCAGCTAAATTGCTGGCATTAGTCGCATTATTACTTTAAAAAGCTATTAAATATTATATTACGCCAACAAGTAAACAATCGGGCTAGAAAGCAAGTAAATAGGCTAGCAAACAAGCATATTAGACTAGAAAACTAGGAAACTAGCTGGCAAGGATGTTATTATGTTAGCAAATAAGATATTTCGCTAACAATCAAACAATTTGGCTAGCAAGCAAGTAATTAGGTAAGCAAGCAAATAAATACGCTAGCAAGCAAGTAATTAGGCTAACAAGCAAGGAATTAAGTTAGCAAGAAATGAATTACACAAGTAAACAAGCATTTAGGCTAGCAAGTAAGTAAATAGGCTAGCACGCAAGTTATGAGCCAAACAACAATAATGTTAGGCTAGAAAGCAAGATTCAGGCTAGCAAGCTAGCAATGTAGCTGGCAAGAAATTAATTATGCTAGAATATAAGATATTTCGTTAACAAGCAAACATTCGGGCTAGGATGCTAGTCATTAGGTTAGCAAGCACAAAACAGGCAAGCAAGCAATCAATCAAGCTAGCAAGCAAGTAAATAGGCTAGCAAGCAATGGATCAGGCTAACAAGCAAGTAAATAGGCTAGCAAGCAAGTAATTAGGCTAGCAAGCATGTAATTGGTGTCCATATGGAATTATTTTAATTTTGTATTTAGTTTATTTAACATAATTAGAACAGTAGTTTACACAAACCGACACTATCAAATAATCTGAGTAATATCACATCCGACATCAATGTATTTTTATCTAAACATACAATTTCATAAAAACAAATTTGTACCATAGTGGAGTGGCCGATCCGTAACAGATGATGGGTGTGCAGCTTCACTTGTAAATATCGCGGCCCGAGGGGCGACAACATGCCGCCGGCAGATGACGCCTGGACCTTTTCTGATGGGAGTAGTGTTGAGCCGTTTGAAGGAGAGATATCGATGTAAAGTAATTTACGCAATGTGTTATTAAAATAACTAATGGGTAGATTTAAATTAATCTACTGATATTTTTTTCAAGTACATAGTAGTCTTCTTAAATAAATATTATATTTAACATGTAATTATAGAAATATGTCAAAATATATATACGGCCGAATTAAGAACCTCCTCCTTTTTTTTGAAGTCGACTAATTAAAAAAAATATTAAATAATTTATAAGATGACTATCAATTACTTCAAAACCATATGACACACATATAAACTTAATATAAAAAAGCTGGTTACTCAAAAAAGGTGATTTTCGAAAACAGATTACTTCTGATGAATAATGAAATTTACAAATCAAATTGGTACATACTCTTTTATTTTCTTTGTATAATAAAAAAAAAATATGATTTATGAAATAATATTTTATCGATACATAAATCGACATCGACCCATCACTAGCTAAGACAGGGGTGTTCCCGCATCGGAATTAATTACTTTTTGACATATTCACTTTTATTGCAATTTATACGGAGTTAGGCGCCGAATTGAGGCATAAAATGGGGGGGGAGTTTTATATCTTTAGGGTAAGTCGTTGCGTATGTCTTGATTTACAAGTAAGTAATTTAAGTACTGAATACCTACTACTTTATATTAATTACTATGTAAATATTAGTTTCGTTTTATACTGTAGTTTGCGTTGAGATACCAGGACGTCATGAAGTAGTAGGAGGTCTCACCTCAGCAATTTCTTAATTAGCGCCTTCCATGAACTTTACGGGCCGCTATTAATGCCCGGATCCAAAATTTGAAAAAACGAACGGATCTACTTACGGATAGTAGTCATTTCTGACACAATACGAATCGTTAAATATCGGATCCGGGCATAAGTCAGTGTCGGGACAGACAGACGGGTATGCCATCGCTTTGCATCAAAAACCAGGTACCAGGGCCGCATAAAGCAATAGGAGGTCTCACATTAGTAGATGCTTATTCAGCGCCTTCCCTATCTAGCTTCATGATGGGCCGCTAAAATCGATCGTTGGGTTACGGAAGTCACACGAATGAAGCTTGATAGCCATTCCATACAAAAAGAAGAAGAAGAAGCGCTAGGAGATCTCACTTTAGCAGCTTCATAATAATCCCTATCATGCCAGTGCCCCTTCTAACTGTCGGATTGCGAAGCTCAGACGGCAGTAACGCAATAATAATTGCTAGACTTGCCGTTATGAATCACTAGGAACGCATGAAGCGCTAGGAAACTCGCCTCAGCAGCTTCTTAAAGAAGCCAGAGTTCGGTTACGATGTTGACTTCTATTATCAAGGATCGCAATGAAACCTATTTTTGACACACAACAAAAACTATAAAACTGGCTACTGCAATAAAAACTTTACACACGCCTAGAAAAAAGTTATCGTTGCATCATTTTAAAATTGGAATGACAAATCGACGCCGCCGATTGGCGTGTCCAATCGGCCATTGATGAATGTTCGCGCCATATCCCGCGCGAATCATTTGTCAACCTTTTTAAATATCGAACGCTTTTTTCTTTCTGTGCTTTAATTGAAACGTTTCATTTCGTTACCGGGTAATCGATGTTTTTTTTATTGATGTCTTTTACTTCGATACAGCTGCGTTTTGTTCTGTTGACAAACGGAACTAATTTTGGTGTTTAGCGATGATGAATGAAGATGATTTTTGGCTACTGGTCTTTCACACAATAAATCTAATTAAATCAGTAGGGGACATAAAAACGTAACTGGACTAACATCAGTGAAGATTTAATGATATTTAGGACGAACCCAGGTGAGTCTTCCTTGAAAGTTGGATAAAAATGATAAAACTTCGCCGCCATCATCGATATTCAAATAATATTGTATGTTCTCTTCAGTTGTGGTGACTTTCCGGGGAGTCACAAGTACACCTTGCTTTACCACCTCTTTAAATTGAAGGGTCCACTGCAATAATGATGAATGTCCAAAATATTAAAATCTATGTGATCAATTCATAACCTCATTCGGTCATTTCATACATGCAGCTAATGATTTCGTTTACTAACTAGGCAATATCGCTTCCAGTAGGTACTGAGATAAAACCGTTTCTAATATCACGTCTAGAACACTCAGTGTCCCATCACGAATGGAATATAATTGAATATGATAAAACAAGATCAATTGTGTCTCAGATGCAAAAGAGAGAGTTTTCATGTTTCCAAGAATCATACATGTTTCTTTGATAAATGAATAGATTAGTAATAAAATGTCTATACCAATTTCTCGTCATCTACTATTTCCTCTACCTAAAGGATCGCTTCCTACCGTTAGGACCGCCAAAATTATACATACAAATGTGTGTAAAACTTAATTTTAATTATTATAAGTAACTTTTTGTGCTATAAAAGTATATCTATCGATCTACAAATTTTAATTTGGTGTTGTGAGCTCTATTTTTTACATTAATAGAGCTACAGAATACAAATCACTAGGTACATTACATACTATAAAACAAAGTCACTTCCCGCTGTCTATCTCTACAAATCTTTAAAACGGTTTTTTTAATTAATTCAATCAACATGAAAGTATGATAAACACATTTTATACTAAGTATAGAAAAATCGAAAAATTCATTAGGACCTGTGCGCAGACGGTATAGGTCGCCATTTTTAAGATTAAAATGTTTACATTACATTGTAAACATTTTAATTAGTAAACTTTACATTATAATATCGATTATCTCGTCTCTTTTAAAAATGTCGACAGAACATAATAAAAATCTCATTAACGATTTTAAGCCAATGAATTCCGTAAATCATGACCACAAACAGGTTATTCACTGCAGATAACGTATTTCCCGTCCAGCCAATGAATCTGATTTCCGTCCACCGAACGTTCCCAATTTGAAATATTCATATTTGGAATGAATATTCAAACGGTGCCTTGTTTACATTTAAATTCAAATATTTGCATTTATTCAGAATTCGGAACTTTTTTGGCGCGCTTTTTGACAGCGGCCGTTATTTGCAATGCGAATCTCTATGGGGTGACGTTTTATTTTTTCAATTCAAATGGCATTGATTTAAATATTGTAAGTTGCGTTTGCACTCTGTTTGTTTAATGAACCCTTTTTTTGTGTGGGAAGTCAAGTTTGTTTTTTTTTCTGTTCTGTATTGTAGATAATCAGTTGTGGTCCTAACCACACATTAAATTACAATAAGTTTAAAATAAAATAATTTTGAATGACGAGACATGAATGACAGTTTTGATGTTTGATATTGTGAATTTATTATTATGTAAGGAACGTATGTTCCTTTACTAAAAATGGAAATACTTCCGCCGAGCTAGGTGTCATCTGCTCGGGGACCAAGGTCCGACTACCAATCTCAAAACTCAAATATTTCTTTATTCAAGTAGGTTACATATAACACTTTTGAATCGTCATTGAATACAATGCAAAGTGATTCTACTTCCGGTTCGGAACCTATATCTACCGAGAAGACACCGGTAAGAAACTCAGCAGATCATTTACAGTATCAGTATCTAACTTATTGCTATGTGTAGCTCACTTTGGACCAAGTCATATAGTTTTGGTTTTGATGAGTGATGAAACAAATAAGTACTCAAGTAAGTTTTTACTTTCGAGAGGCAAGCTTCCAGCTTACCTCTCGAAAGTAAAAACAGACCAGTCCCCAAAGGTGGCACCTGTTCACAAGCATGACGTATGTGCCAGCCATCGCTTCACTCAACCATATTGTAAGGAATGTAATGGAATCTTGGTGTATATGTCGCAGTCATCTGGTTTAATCAGCTATTTGATTGGATCACTAGCGCGTTCATTGAATGACGACGTTTAATTGAATGACTAAAGGACAACTCGTCAAATTGTTTAGTATAACGTTCAACTTCTTGACTGAACGTCACTTAGCATAGTCGTTGAATGGTATATATGTAATGTTTGATTAAGGTGACCACAAGTTCGCAACTTAAAAGATAACTAACTTTAGATAAAAAAAAAGAGGACATGACATAACACACCTTAATAAGAATTTTTATTATGTTTTAACAATTTTAAGTGTTAAGACACTTAGGCTAAAAATATATCATATTTTTTCAAAAGTACTGTATTAAAAATTGGGGGAAGTGGAAAAGGTTGGAATCTCAATTTCACTCAAAAAATATCAACACATTCGATTAGATCTGTTACAGATCAGATCAGATCTGAGATCATCTGTACCAGCTGTTTGACGCCATCTTTGTTTTGATGAGCACTAACGCCGCAGTGGAAAAAAAATGAACTAAATTACAATCACCTGCCTGATTTTACGTCCGCTATGTTCAAAGGGCTATGTTACAATCCGCTAACTTGTTGGACGTTGAGTGATGCTCGTTCATTCAACGTTCATTCGTCAATTAAATTCATTCAATTAAACGTCGTCATTTAATAAACGCGCTAGTGATCCAATCAAATAGCTGATTCAACCAGATGACTGCGACATATATATAGTTAGTGGCGACGATAACTCTGACATCGCGATGTAGGATCGATGTATTGATCGGCTAATCGTGCATTACGTATGGAGCGTTGTTTACTACGACAATTTGCTGACGCTGTATTTGTGTCAACTTGTAATGACGTCAGCACAATTATATTTCGGTGGTCTAGTTAACCCTCGTGAATTGTTAAATTACCAAGTCACTAGTGGTCTCGAGTTTAATTTCGCGCAAATCCTACTACATATAACAATATTATGCGAAAGTTTCTAAGAATGTATGTCTGGACACATCCAGTAACAAGCATAGATTTGTTACTCTTTTCCGCAGGAACTATACTACGTAAAAGATAGCTTGATCTCTGCGACATAAGTCAAACTGACATTCCTAGGGTGGTCATGATATAAAAAAATTCGATAGATATTATCGACATTTCTTACTATTATCGATGCTAAAGTAACATTTAATAAGGTTTAATTTAATTACAAACGTTACTAACTTAAACGAATATTTGAATATATACTACATTTATTCTTGTAAAGGAGTAAACCCCAAATCCATATCTGGATCCGTTTCTGAATCGCTAGAAAAATCTTGTAAATTTATTGTAAACTTTTGTTCGCATATATTATTATTATGTAAATAATGTTATGATATTAAAATTAAAATATACAATAACATTTAAAAAATTAAATTAAGTTTTATTTGAAACACCGATAGTTTATAGTAAGTGGTCACGTTGATTCATCGCCCATCATTATGTAGGTCGGCATGCCCATAAAGTATGACATTTACAGGTATTGTATGTACTACTGTGAAATTCAGAACTTCTTAGGCGTGATTTAACTGACAGCTGTCGCAGAGATCAAGCTATCTTTTACGTAGTATAATGAACAGATTTAAATGATTTTTTTAGGGAGAGATATGACATAGTTTACTGTGTCTACCGAAACCAATTTAAATCCAAATAAAGCTATTAAATGAAATTACGTCAAAAAAAATAAAAAAAAATTTAATTGTAAAAATAAAGATGTATATTGTTTATCAGAAATAATTAATAAAAAACGACTTGATTCCCATGATAGAGGACTTTGATAGATTTATACACTTTATTACAAAAAACTCTACAGAAATTGATTTTACCGACAAATTGTACTACAATTTACGCGATCTTATAGGAAGCGATTTCTTTCAGACAACCTTTAGGACCTTAACCTTTAAAAATTCATCGCCTACGATAACTTACGGTTAGCTCAGATGGAAGAGCAGCACGCGCGATACGTGAAGGTCGTCGGTTCGATCTCCAACCGCACCTTACGGGGATATGATTTTTTCTGTTTCTTTAAAATAAATAAATTAGCTTTGCAGTGAGACACTAAAAAGGTCGACTACACATTGCGTGGTCCGGCATCGAACCCACGACCCTATCAACGGACCATTATCAACCATTATTCCGTTCCCGGTCACGCCCGCACAGTGGGCCGAATCGTCGCATCGTTAATCAAAAAGTGTCAAATTTCTTTTATTCATTTTTTTCCACAAATCGTTATTTTTTCGTCACAATGCAGTAATAGATCTGTCCTGTCACCGAGTTATTGTGGAAATGAATTGAATGTGTGCAAAATGTAGGTTTACTTATTAGAGATTAGCGGGTTTTATTAAATAACTGTGAGTTTTGAAGTTTTTTTTCATATTTTTAAAAAGTTTTTTTTACATTTTTTTTAAAAGTTTTTTTTAACAATAAACATATTCGGCAGATGGCAATTACGTAAGCTAACGGGTTAATAAAGCAGAAAAATTTCATCGCCTACGATAACTTGCGGTTAGCTCAGTTGGAAGAGCAGCACGCGCGATACGTGAAGGTCGTGGGTTCGATTCCCGCACTGCAAGGGGAGATAAAAAAAACTGTTTCTTTAAAAAATATTGCTAATGCGGAGTAAAGCGCTATAAAAATAAAAAATCGTTTTTTTTTTACATGACTCAAGTTATTGCAAGAAGTTTTATCATTAAATTTGATGACGACGGCTAACGTAAGGTACTCAAGTAGGTTCGAAAGGTACTGGGTGTTTTTTACAGATTTTTTGGTAAGTTAATCAATTATTTTTATTGTTTTGTACAGTTTTCTGACTTAATTTAATTGTATTTAAATTGGTTTCGGTATAAAATAAAGTATTTAATTTAGATATCAATCAGTTATTTAAAATAATTTAACGTGTCAAAACGCGACACCATTTTTATTTAGTAGTTAATACGAACTACTTACTGCCCAACGTTTCGGTTAGGTTGCACCAACCGTGGTCGCGAGCTGACTCAAAAATGGTGTCGCGTTTTGACCCGTTAAATTATTTTAAATGTTTAAAATGGAACGCGAAAGTCTTAAAATTTATATCAATCAGTCAATCAAATATTTCTTTATTCGAGTAGGTTACATATAACACTTTAGAATCGTCATTGAATACAATGCAAACTGATTCTACTGCCGGTTCGGAACCTATATCTACGGAGAATAAACCGATTATTATAGTTTATTAATCCTTAGCCCTGCACACCACAGTCTAGATTCGCCCGAATTTTTACTTCCAAGTCTTCTTTTAAGTTAAAATGAATCACTATAGTTAGTCTCCGTGCAGTGCTCACTCTCTGGGCACATACGGAAGACCAGCGTCGGGGAGTCCTCGGCCCCCCGATACATGCTGAGTATGTTCCTTTTCAGTGTTCTGTACCTATTGTTCTTTTATTGTTTTCTCATGTAACTAATTTTATACTTACACTGAATAAATATTTTTCTATTTCTATTTCTCGCTAAAACTCGACAACGGCTAGACCAATGGCTAATAAATAAATAAATATAAATATAAATATAAATATTATAAATATTAGACAACATCACATACATTGCTCTGATTCTGTGATAAGTAGCTTAAGCACTTGTGTTACAGAAATCAGAAACAACGACGGTACCACAACACCCAGACCCGAGACAATATGGAAAAGTTCGTTTCCCATATTGACCCGACCGGGGATCGAACCCGGAACCTCAAAGATGGCGCTCGCCAAAGTCAGGCCCGCTCGCCTCTCGGCTACGGAGGTCGTCAAATGAATAAATGCTAATGTTGGTATTGAAACAATTGTGGAGGTTCAGGAAAGGTTTAAAAATTTGGAAAAAATTAAGGCGTTACGACGTTTACCGGGGCAGCATCTACTAATAAAAAAAAATACCACCGACTCCGTTGTTCGGGTGTCTAACGCGCACGGGGCGTTACGTCATCAATACAAAGTGTCAGATACAATACACGCGACCGCGCCGACGAATAACATACGAATATTTTTTGCGCGTATTTTGGTTTTAAGGGGAATCTGACGATATGGAGGTACCGTTAAGTATTGCGTTGTTGCTTTTATTCTGATAGCGCTAAGTATTTCTTTTTATCTATAAATACTAATAGTATCAAGCTGAAGACTTTTTTAAATATTATGCTACACCCAATAAGAGCGAAGAATCCGTGAAAAATGTGGAAAAAGAAGGGATTGTACCTACTCGTGCAAAGTCACTAGTTATAAAACAAAAGTATTTACGTAAATAAATACAGGCTAACTTAGACTTAATTTTGTCGGTATTCTTCATACGCATTATAATCTAGCTGTTGTCTGCAAGTTTGTTTTGGTTATAAAAAACCTTTTTTCGCAATCTAGGTAATAATCTGTCTTTTTTTTTTATATTACACTTCAAGATTCACCTCATCCCATCTGATGTTAAGTGGAAATGAGGTCCTAGCTTAAGTGTGACAAGTAGAGCGTAATAAAGCTGTTACTAGACTTGTTGTTCTTACCTTGAAGGCTTGACCCCTGCTACTAATGTAGCACTCCCCAGGAGCTCTGTAAACCTTACTCACACGCAGGAATTTTATCAAAATCTATTAGTACTCAAACACTCATCAGAACCCTTGCGTGAAAGACAGTATAAACCTATATAGGACTGCGCGTACAGTTTCTTTAAAATATTTAAAATATCCAAAAAAAAGGCGGTACAAAGATAAAAATGTAAAGTTGAATTTGATTTTGACCATACGTTTTACGGCTTAATAATTGAACTCCGACAGACCTTTGTTCGACGTTACGCTGCTCCGACAAATGGTTACTCCGACAAATGTTTATTAAACAAACCTAACCTAACCAAACTGAATCTGACCTTACTGCAATGTAACCTTACTAGTTCTGATCTAAGTGGACTAGTTCAATCTTTAAAAATAGACGTAATATATAAAAAATAAACATTTGTCGGAATAGCGTAACGTCGAACAAACGTGTGTCGGAATTCAGTATTTGAGCGACGTTACATTTAGTTTTGATTTTGCAATAAAATTAATAGTATTTTTTTGTAAAAAACAATCCCCAGATACTTTGTTACCGAAGCTAAAAACACAAATAAGTCCATTATTTTCCTCCGCTTTTGACCCCGCCCCCCATCATCAATAGCCAATATGTCAGATGCACAATGCGACACATTTCTATTTTATGGACAAAAATAATGTTTTTTTGAACAAAAACGCACTGTTATACGCTTTTTCCCCTTTCTAGTCATAACTTTAATGATTATGGATAGATGCTTTTTATCAACTGTTTTTACGTTTATTGTCATTGTAATCCTACTAATAATAAATAAATAAATGTGCAAGTTGTATGGATTTATATGATTTTTATAGAGCTTTACGCTGCACTAGCTTTAAATAAGTATGTAGTTCTAAACATATGCGGCAGAGGGCACTTACCGAAGGCTAACTAACGGGTTTATACAGCAGAAAAATTTCGTCGCCTACGATAACTTGCGGCCTGCTCAGTTGGAAGAGCAGCACGCGCGATACGTGAAGGTCGTGGGTTCGATTCCCGCACCGCAAGGGGAGATAAAAAAAATCTGTTTCATTAAAATATTTAAATATTTGAACGCAATTTGACAGCTACAAAGATTTATTGATTGGAATAACATATCTAGGCCATTTCATTCTATTCATTTCATTTGAAGACCTCCGTAGCCGAGAGACGAGCGTGCCGGCCTTTGGCGTCGCGTCATCTCTGAGGTCCCGGGTTCGACCCCGTCGAGCCAATGAAGGAAACTAACTTTTCTACTTTGTGTCGGGTCTGTTACTGTCGTTGTTTCTGATTTCTGTAACACAGGTGCTTAAGCTATTTACCACAGAATTGGAGCAATGTTTGTGATGTTGTCCAATATTTAAATATTCATCCCATTACGAGAGTATTACGAGAACGATATCTCGGGGAACAAGTGTCCATTAATCTAATATCTCTTCTACCAATCTATTTATTCCAATCACATCTATTCGACGTTTATGGCACAATGTCTATATTAGAACCAAAAGTGCTGTAGGAAGTCGGATCACAGTAGATGCTAACGAATCCACTATTATAAACTACTAGCTGTGCCCGCGACTTCGTTCGCGTGGACTACATCCTTTCATGGTCGGTTTTATCCCTATCTCCCCTTATATCCGAAACAATAAGTAGTCTATATTTTAATCCAAGTTTCTATATTTCTGCCAAATTTCATATCTCTTACTTAAAAAATTAACATTTTTCCCATATAAACTTTCAAAGGTAATATTACCCCCATCGCCCTACCTTATTTTCTAACAAAAAGTAGCCTATGTCCGTTCTTAAGGATCAACGTATGCCAAATATCATCAAAATCGGTGGAGAGGTTTAAGCGGGAAAGCGTAACAGACAGACAGACAGAGTTACTTTCGCATTTATAATATTAGTATGGATGCTTATCTTTTTCTAACCTTAAATGATTAGACAGAGACAAAACATCAGAACCGTCTCGTTTATAACCCCACTTTTCATTCACGCAAACACTTCTAATACCACCCTCCCCCCACAGGTGAAGATCTGGTTCCAAAACCGCCGCATGAAGTGGCGCAATTCGAAGGAACGCGAGCTGCTGGCTGCGGGAGGGTCGCGCGAACAAACCCTTCCGAACAAGAACAACCCTCACCCTGACTTATCTGACGCTGAAGCCGACAAGCCGAAGCTTTCACCCCTCTCACCCTCACAGGTAACTAAAATAACCTATATTTGGGTTCAATGATCTTTAGCGCACTCAAAGTCATAGTCAATCTTTTTATTCATGTAGATTACATTAGTAATACTACGAATCGTCTCTATACAATGCAAATGAAGCTACCTACGGTTCGAAACCTATAACTACAGAGAAGATACCGGCAAGAAACTCAGTAGTTTTTTTTACAAAAAAATAGCTAAACTTATTACTAATTTTGCACCAAGACACGCCGTTAGTTTGTCTGTTGTAAAACTAACTCTATTTGATGGCACTAACCATGATTATGCTACAACAACAATAAGTTTAATGACCTTTATTGCCTAATTGGATGGCACGAGCTACGGTTAAGATACAAAAACTACGGGTTGAATGACCTTTTTTGCATGATCGTATGGCAAGAACCATAATTTTGATATAACAATTAGAAGTTGAATGACCTTTATTGTATGATTGGGTGGCACGAACTATTGGCACGTCTCAGAAGTTGCAATGCCATGTTTCACTTATATTGATTTCATTCGAGACAAAGAGAACCGAGTGACAACAACTGTGGGTTAAATGACCTTTATGCCACTATTATCTGACACTAGCTGTTGCCCACAGTTTCGTTCACATTAAAGTATTCTATATACTTCTAGTATCGAGGGATGCCATGTCATAAAGTTAGTCGATTGCTTATTTGCATTTCCGAACCGTAGTTGTTTCTGATTTCTGTGAGACAAGTGCTTTAAGTACTTGCCACAGAATCAGAGCAATGTATGTGTTGTGGTCCAATTATTTAATATATATTAATTTATGTGCCAGTCTGAAAAGAAAGGACCTTGAAAGACACTATTGGCCAATATAATATGAGCATTCATCCTTGCGAAAACTGTTTTTATAATCTACTTGAATGAAAAATACTAATTTTTGTTCTAATGCCTTTAACAGGACGACCAACCCGAAGAGATGAAATCCAAAATGTACGCCAGCACTTCGAACTGTCAAAGTGACAGCTACAGATACGAGGACAAGATGGCCGGCGGGATCTTTGGGCGGGAACCGCCATTTTCCAACATGGAGGACGGGGAAGACTTTGACAGCGATGCAAGTGCTTCTGATGAAGAAATTAATGTGACCTGACCTGTTTTTGAGTAGGTAACATTGTAAATTTAGATTACGTATACTTTGTAAAGTAAGGCCTGTATATTTGTGGTATTTTAGAGGGTTATTTTGTAGATCGACCAAGAATCAGTTAAACTCTGAAGGAAACATCATCTGTCTAGTTTTTTTTTCATGAATCATTTTTTAATGGAATATAAAATAATCTAAAAAAAGCTTTCTTAAGTTAAAATGCCACAATGAACCATTAGTCGTTTTGTTCTTGTAAATTATTAAGACTGTAATATAAATGGATTGTCGCTATCGGATAAGTTAATTTAAATTAATTAAGGTAGCTTGAATTAGTTAGGCCTATGTAATTTTTTATCCAATTTAAAATTATGTTTTATTGGAGTTAGCAAAAATAAAAAAATCAAATTTGTGTAAATTCATCGATAATGGAATAATAAAACTCCAACCTGTACATTTTCTTTTGAAATGAATAGTGTATTGGATTATTAAAATATATGTAAATAAATAAATAACCAAAGTAGATAAAACTATGTAAGACTGTATTTTTTTTCTCGAAATTGTATAACTTTTTAACTAATATATATCAAACACAATATGTTTTAAAATTCCGTCCCACTTATATCGTTTAGCCAATCAAAACCACAGTGTAAAATTATATTAAAACAACTCATATCTATATTTTATTTACGTAAATATTTCTATAATATTAACCAAGTTTAATATCATCTTTGGTAAATTGAAACATTTTACTTCAAGTAACCCACCGAAATAATTCATATATTTTTTTGTATTTTTGTTTTCGCTAAACATTTTGCCAAAGTTTGTATATAACTAGATTTAATACGGTGATCTCATGCTAAATTGTAATTTTAAAGACTTCTTAATAACGTGAAAATAAAGAAGATTATGTATGTACGTCATTCAATTTATGTGGAAATAAAAATCGGTAAAATTATGTTGGGTTTTATTTTTATTCTTTAGCAAAAAAGAAATAAATTACTGTCTAGGTATAGATAGGTATCTGCTTAATAGGAAAACTGAATACAATTGTTTTTCTAGGAATTCTGTTAGATTTTCTTTAATTACAGGACGCGTGTTTTTGCATTTCCTAGCTAATAAAAAAATAACGGCGATACTTAGAATTGAATTGTCGCGTGACGTCATTAGTAGGTATTATTGTTTGATATGCGACCTCCATAGCCGAGAGGCGCGTGGGCCTGACTTTGGCGTCGCAACATCTCTGAGGGTCGATCCCCGGGTTCGGTCGGGTCAATATAATATTTAAGAGAGGCAGGGCAAAGCGATTTATCGCTCGAACTGGAGCAGCCCGACTGGTGAAATACCTCCACCTTACAGAAGACCACAGCCAAATGACAATCACTCCGGTGTTGTTGTGTTCCTGCGTGTGAGTAAGGTTTCTAAAGCTCTTGGGGGGTGCTAGATTAGTAGCAGGGTTCAAGCCTTCAAGGTAAGGGCGACAAGTCTAGTAACAGTTGTACTATGCTAAACTTTTCGCCCTTAAGCTAGGAACTCATTACCACTTAACATCAGGTGGGATGAGGTCAATCTTGGAGTGCATTTTAAAAAAAATAAAAAGTGGGAAACGATCTTTTCTACATTGACTAGAGTCTGAGTGTTGTGGTGTGGTACCGTCGTTGTTTCTGATTTCTGTAACACAAGTGCTATAGCTACTTACCGCAGAATCGGAATAATGTATGTGATGTTGTCCAATAATATTTATTTATTTATTGTACTCACCAGTAACGTAACTTCAACTTCTGGCACCGTTTCATCTGAGAATTTTTCAATTAATTTGGCAAATGAAAAAATTCGAGTCCATTAAATTTTTATAACATCAAGTCAAGTTTTCGAAGTAAAGCTTTAAAGCATAGATAAAGGAAAATTTGCTAAAACCATAAATTTGTAGCACAACAAAAAAATCTTATACTAGCTGTGCCCGCGACTTTGTTCGCGTAGACTACATCCTTCCATGGTCGGTTTTACCCCTATCTCCCTTAGTATTCGAAACAAAAAGTAGTCTATATTTTAATCCAAGTTTCGATCTAAATTTGTGATAAATTTCATATCTCTAAATTAAAATATAAACATTTTCCCATACCTATAAACTTTTAAAGGTGGTATTATACGTACACCTACCTATACCAAATTTCATCAAAATCGGTTGAAAGGTTTAAGCGGGAAAGCATAACAGACAGACAGCGTTATTAGTATGGACTAATATTATAAATGCGAAAGTAACTCTGTCTGTCTGTCTGTCTGTCTGTCTGTCTGTTACTCTTTCACGCCTAAACGGCTGAACGGATTTTGATGAAATTTGGTATAGGTATACGTTGAATCTCAAGAACGGATATAGGCTTCTTTTTATTAGAGAATAAGGGGGGGGGGGGGTAATACCACCTTTGAAAGTTTATATGGAAAAATGTTTATTTTTGAAGTTAGAGATATGACATTTGGCACAATTATAGCTCGAAACTTGGATTAAAATATAGACTATGTTTTGTTTTAAATATTAGGGGAGAAAGGGGTAAAACCGACCATGAAAGGATGTAGTCCACGCGAACGAAGTCGCGGGCACAGCTATAGGGATATAAAAATGAATCGCTGTTCGTTCTCGTTATTCTCGCTAAAACTCTACAACAGCTAGATTTAGCTAATGTTGGTTCTGAAATAATTGTGAAGGTCCAGAGAAGGTTTAAAGTCAAAGTCAGAGAAGGTTTAAAAGGTACAAAAGTTTGGCAAAAGGGGTTATAGCGTTCGCCGGGACAGCTAGTTTTTAATAAATAATTTTATTATGAACGCGTAGAGGTATTCAATTGAAAATAGACAAGACTAAACAGTAGGGATGGGGGTAATCCCGTCCTTGAAAGTTTATAAGCGAAAATGTTTATTTTTTAAGTTAGAGATATAAAATTTGGCACAAATATAATTAGTAACTTGGATTAGAATTTATGGGGTATTTTTGGTTTCGAACATTAAGGGATAAAGGGACCATGAAAGTATGTCGCCCACGCGAACGAAGTCGCGGCACAACTTTTATTTTATAAATAATCCTTTACAATTTGAAAGGAGTTCCTAGAAACAATATGCCAAAACACTCCACACTCTAAAACCTAAAAAAAATATTCCATCGACCATTACAATAGCTGCAAAAAAAAAATACATTTTCGCGCGAAAACACGGCGTTGAAACCAGCGGGCGGGGCGCGTAAATAAAATATAGGTGGCAGCACACGTCAAGACCAGATTTCAACTAACAACACACCAATAGCACTCTTAACCTTAAAGCCTTAAGGTTCAATAAAGCTTTGCACTGAAATGTTGGCACCTACACCAGGATTGGTGTCAATCTTATGCTCATACATTTAGGGTTCAAATTGTGTGTTGTTCGTATGGGAGTGTTAGAAATATTTATTTCATCGTTCGCACCTACGCTATGGTTGTTTGGTGTTTTTTTTTAATCGTGTTGGGAACGAAATTTCATAAAATATAACATATAGATTTATTGTTACTCAAATATAAAAAAATCTATCAAATATTTAAATTGTCGACCTCCTTGGCCGAGAGGCGAGCGGGCCGGACTTTGGCGTCGCTATATCTCTGAGGTCCCGGGTTCGATCCCCGGTCGGGTTAAAAAAGAATACGAACTTTTCTATATTATCTCGGGACTGGGTGGTGTGGTACCGTCGTTGTTTCTGATTTCTGTAACACAAGTGCTTAAGCTACTTACCATAGAATCAGAGCAATGTAGGTATGTGATGTTGTCCAAATATAATATGTACTGTTGTCATGAGAGGTTTTGTAAAGCTTACATGAATTGTTACTTTCATTAACTTAATATATTTTTTTATTCTATTCCATTCTTCAATCTACTGCTCAAATCAATTCAAAAGTAAATGAAGGGTCCACGGCAATAATGATGAATGTCCAAAATATTAAAACCTATGTGATCAACGTCATTCGGTCACTTCATGCATGCAGTTTGTAATTTCGTTTACTAACTAGGCAATATCGCTTCCAGTCCTGAGATAAAACAGTTTCTGATATTTGACTACACGTATAGAACGCTCAGTGTCTCTGTTTTCACGGCAATAAGGCTGAATTTTGGACAACGTTTACAAACTTAATATCTCGAAACAGAATACAAAGGACGTTGATCATTATTGAAGTGGACACTTCATTTGCTACAATGGCTAGGGGTGAGAGCCTTCCATCCAAGCCCTGCAAGCTCGGTGAAGATGAAAACGTCATCTGAGGCCATCATCATAATATGTCAGTTAAGAAAAAAAGAGGAGAATGGACTCCAAGATAGTTCCACCTACTAGGAGAACAGAATTTCGTGGTGGTAGGACGGTTAGAAAGAGAGGTTTTATTTAAATAATGCACTTTGAGATTGACCTTATCCCATCTGATGTTAAGTGGTAATGAGGTTCTAGCTGAAGGGACAAGTACAGCATAATAAAGCTGTTACTTGACTTATCACCCTTACCTTGAAGGCTTGACCCCTGCTACTAATGTAGCACCCCCCAGGAGCTCTGGAAACCTTACTAACACGCAGGAACACAACAACACAGAAGTGATTGTTAATTGGCTGCGGTCAGTTCGAGCGTAAAATCGCTAGGCTTTACCTGTCTTAAAAAAATATTTTTATTTTGTTTAATTTTTTTTTTATATTGCACTTCAAGATTGACCTCATCCCACCTGATGTTAAGTGGTAATGAGGTCCTAGCTTAAGAGTGACAAGTACAGCATAATAAATCTGTTACTGGACTTGTCGCCCTTACCTTGAAGGCTTGACCCCTGCTACTAATGTAGCACCCCCCAGGAGCTCTGGAAACCTTACTAACACGCAGGAACACAACAACACAGAAGTGATTGTCATTTGGCTGCGGTCTGCTGTAAGGTGGAGGTATTTCACCAGTCAGGCTGCTCCAGTTCGAGCGTAACATCGCTAGGCCTTACCTGTCTTAAAAAAAATATTTTTATTTTGTTTAAGAGAAATACATAATCTATGAAAATTTCAACTCTCTAGCTATCACGGTTCTTGAGATACAGCCTGGAGACAGACAGACGGACGGACAGTGAATTCTTAGTAATAAGGTCCTAATAAATGGTGGACTGTATGCTGGTATAAAGGGTAAATAATAATGTAAACTGGTAATTTAAAAAGATTATAATAGAAAAACCCCTCCCACAGAGGTATTGCAGGCAATGAAACCATAGACAGAGCCTTAACAGCAGGATATGATGAAGACCAAAAAAATAATCTGAGAGTACCATTTACTGACTACCACAGCAAAGTAAATGAGATGATAAGAATTTTGTGGACCAGATATTGGACGACTATGAACCAATCAAAAGGGAAATGGTACTCTGAAATACAAAAGTCTCTACCAATTAAACCTTGGTATAATGCTGTATCATGCGACTCCAGAAAATTTATAACAGAGATCAATAGATTACGGTTCGGTCACTGCTTAGTGCCCACTCACCTGCACAGACTAAGAATAGTTCCTGATGACAATTGCACCTATTGCCGAGCTCCTCAAGCGGATATTGCGCATTTGGTATTTTCTTGCCCAGAATTTGGTCTTCAGCGTCTTAAATTGGTTGCTGAGTTACAAAACTTGACAGAAGCTGAAGCTGAAACCTCACAACTTAGTGTTCTCCGCCGTCTTCAAGATCTATTAGCCAATTCAAAGTTCTACAAGTTACTCTACCAATACATGCAAAGCACAGTGGGAAGCATTTAAAATTGAATCCGTTGTTCAGGTTGAAGTGAAGTACAATGTAACATTGGTTTCTGTCATTTTTGACAAAATATGATTCCGGCTCAATGGACTGGTATCCAAGCCATGGACACTAAAACAAAAAAAATAGAAAAAGCAACTTAACATGAAAACACACAAAAGAACCTAAAATCGTATTGAAAAGCAATGACATAAACAATAAAGATTAATATGTGAAAGTCAAAGTCAAAGTCAAAGTCAATATTTTTTTATTCATGTAAATTACATTTGTAATACTTATGAATCAACACAAGACATTGCAAATGAATGGACTCCAAGACAGCTCCAACTACTAGGAGCGCATCCCTTTACTGGGTTCGTATCTCAAGATGTTACTACAGCAGCACAACGGACACGTTGATCACTTCCAATGGAACTTATAGCTGGCTCCTCAGAAAGCCTATTTCAATCTCAAAACTTATCAAAAAGTAAAGAACATATTAATGATCTGGACATAGTAAATGAATAAAAACTAAATTTAAGCATATTAAAAGTTGTGAAAATGAACTCGAAAACACTATTCTGGAAAATAATATGGTCAGACGCAAAGTAGACAAATTGTCAAACGAATTAAGCACTATAAAAGATATTACTAATTACTTGTTATTATTAATTTGAATATATTTATTTACTGTAATTTCTTTTTCTTTATTTTAATGTGAACTTTCTGACATATTTGTACGCCTCCCAAGGTTAAATATGTTTGAACTCGCAATTATAAGAAGACCTCATGTATTTTACACATTATGACGAATAAATGATTGATTGATTGATTGAATTAAATTATGTATCTAGAATGATCGTGGTGGTAGGGTAGCGAGTAAGAGAGGTTACAAGTTAAGCCAACAAATGTGATCCCCAACCAAGCTAGAGGCACAAATGCGTACAAAATCCTCACAAACAGGCACGTGGCCGCCACGCGGCGCCACATATGGTGTTAGAGGGAGATAGCTGATGGGGAAAAGGGATGGGTTGATATAAATACTTCAATTTTCACTTATCATTAAACATAAGATATATTGAAGGAGATTCTGGTTCTTGGGCCGTTTTTCTATATGGCACGGATTCCTGTGAAGTTTTCAATGTTTTCTATGTGGCACGGATTACGTCTAGATACTGCGGAGGGTAATGAAGAGAAAAGTTTGGTCATGAATCGTCTCTATACAATACAAATGAAGCTACCTCCGGTTCAGAACCTATATCTACAGAGAAGATACCGGCAAGAAACTCAATAGTTTTTTTACAAATAAAAAGCTACACTTATTACTAATTTTGCACCAAGACATACAGTTAGTTTGTCAGTTGTAAAAAAAAACAAAAAAGTATAATGATATAAATAAAATAAAAACATTTAAATTAAAATAACTGTAGGACTTCATGTGTGATATTTAAATACAATATAATTTATACATTTTGACTTACATGCGTCTGTGTAACCTTATTCTGACATTGATATTTCGTTCTTGGCTATAAACCGTCTGGTCCAGATCAAAGCGCCATGCATTTATTTGCACGCCTAAAAGCACCCTTCGTTAGTTCGATCGATGTCCGCCAGAAGTCGTGGCGCCACGTGCGCGCCACGCTCCCGCCAAAACTTACGTCACTTATGTCATTTGCAGCTGCCACAGATCCCATTTGATCCGCCATTACAAGCACTTATTAATTTGGCGGGATTGATTTAAATAAATAATTCGGAATTGGATTTTGTTTATTGTTTGGCTGTGTTGGAAAATAAGTTATGGATGCAATTATTTGAGAAATTTTGTTTAGATTATTTTTAATGTATGCACTGTATTTGACCATTAAACTTAAGTATTAGAGTTTAATTTAGTACAACGCACTATTTTATTGATGGAATCAAATAATTTATTGATATTGTGTTGTACAAATTACATGATTATTTAGGCGGTCTCTTATCGTTAGAACTTCTCTGCTAGTGAACTTTCAGGTAATAGAAACACTAAATAAACATAAATAGTTAAATATTTTATAAAACACACTAACTAAAATACAATAAAGTAATGAACATAAATACATGGATATATTAACTAACATAGGAAAAAAGAGGTCAATCCTACTACTATTATAAAGGCGAAAGTTTGTAAGTATGGATGTATGGATGTTTGTTACTCTTTCACGCAAAAACTACAGAACGGATTTGGATACAATTTGGTAGGAAGACAGATGACATACTAGATTAACATATAGGATACTTTTTATCCCGAAATAACGCGGGCGAAGTCGCGGGAAACAGCTAGTAAAAATATAATATTAAACATGTTAGCGATATTTTGACGACCTCAGTGGCGCAGTGGCTAAGGGAGGCGACCAAAGCGCGAAAGGTCCCGGGTTCGATTCCCGGTCGGGTCAATTTGGAAAACGAACTTTTCTAAATTGACTTGGGTCTGGGTGTGCTGGGATGACGCCCCCAGTTAGTATCCGTCGTCTGGTGCTCATAGTACAAGGGAAAACCTTAGTTTGAGACCAGGTGATTGGTGTGATTGTCTGACGCATTTATTAGTTTATTTATAATATTTGGCACAAAAAATGGCTTTTATTTAATCTTACTGCCATTTTTATCTCGGAAACATTTGATATTATTGATGCCGTTTCTAAACTGTTCTTTTTATGTTGGATAGCATCACATATACATTTATTTGCTTCGGTGGTAAGTACATGATGAACTCGTGTCACAGAACCACAACACTCAGACCCGAAACTTATAAAAAAAAAAGTTTCCACATTGATCCAACCGGGAATCGAACCCGGAACCTCAAAGATAGCGTAACGCAAAAGTCCGGCCCGCTAGCCACTCGACTACAAATTCGCCTTATAGACAAGATTATCTATGAAACGTATCTGCAAAACAAAAACAAAATTAAAAAACAAACGCTTAAACGATAGTAGCAGACACCACTTGAAGTAGTTCTAAACATCAATTCAAAACACACACTGCCTCTCCCTCCCACCAATTGACAATAGATGCAAAACTAAGAAGGAGACAGAACAAGCGGTTAAGATGTTCGGGTGCGCCCAACGCAAATCTCACTCAAACTCAAAATCAAATATTTATTTATTCAAGTAGGCATAGCTGGGCATTAACTCGTTAATCCGTTAATCGTTAATTAACGAAGTTAACATTTTGAGTAACGGATTAACTTTTAAGTTAACTTTAAAAACTGTTAACGGACTCATTAACTTCCGTTAATAATCCAGAAGTCCGTTAATCGTTAATCCAATGCCTAATTTTCACCGCACGGCACCGCGAGTGCCAAGCGAGAAAGCTGCGAATAGATTCAAGTCAAGTCAGTTCATTTATTTATGTAGGTTACAAGTAACACTTATACATCGTCAAAACCAAAATTAAAGCTACAGCCGGTTCGGAATCTAATTCTACCGAGAAGAATCCGTAAAGAAACTCAGTAGTTATCCTAATCTTTACAAAATTTCGAGCTAGAGAACTTAAAACTATGGTGTGTAAGCGAGCAGACAATCATGTCCATATATGTTTATCGTTTAAATATTCATCAAGTTTGTAGTATCCTTTTGGCATTAAACATGATTTAATATGAACCTTAAATCTATGCATAGGTAAGTCAATAATACATTGCGGTAACTTGTTGAATATTTTTATACTTAATCTCACGAATGTTCTACTGGTTTTACGATGCCTATGGTTTGAGATAGCGAGCTTATGTTTATTTCTTGTATTGAAACTATGTATATCGCATTTCTTATAGAACAAATGTAGATTTTTACGTAGGTACATACATAATGCAATAAAAGATGAATTGGGAGGCTACGGATAAAATATTAATGTCTTAAATAATTCTTTAAGTGAATTACGCGATCTAAGGCTGTATATAGATCGAATAGCTCTCTTCTGTAATACAAATATGGTTTGTATGTCAGAAGCTGACCCCACAGCAATAGACCTTATGACATTAAACTATGAAAATAGCCATTCATTTTCTTCATTTGATATCAACATGTCAATAATTACTTAGAGCCGGTGCTTAGTTACAATGACGAGCGCTGTATTTGTTTTAAAAAAGGGAGCGTTCAAGTATTACGTAACGCAAATTTTTAAGATTTTTGACACCCATGTAATGCATCGTAATGTTTTTCTGTACTCCCCCTCCCTCTTTCTTTAAAAAAAGTCGACCACACTAATACAATCGAGGGATTCCCCGAAAACCGTAGGGAAACAAAACTTTTCCAATTGGGAGTTTCGTCGCATCGTAACGTTTTACATAGACTCTCTCCCCACTCCGCCAATATGCGTTACGTAATACTTGAACGCTCCCTAAATGACTGTCAGTGAACACTTGCGTGTGCATAAGGAAGTGTGCACGTAATATTTGGCAAATTAAAAAAGTGTACTTTGCAGTGCAGTTATCAAGACCCTATCATAGAAGAATCCATGACCTAAATGGTCATGGATTCTCACAAAGACCTGGAACCATTTTGATAACCGATTAACGGATTAACGATTAACGTTAACTTGCGTTAATTCTTCAGAAATGTAACGCTTTAACGTTTAACGAAGCTAACTTTTTTATTAGTGGATTAACGATTAACGAAGTTAACTGTTTGATTAACGGTGCCCAGCTATGCAAGTAGGTTACATATAGGTAACACTTTTGAATTGTCATTAAATACAATGCAAAGTGATTCTACTTCCACTTACCTACATCTACCGAGAAGACACCGGTAAGAAACTCAGTCAGATCAGTTACAGTAGCAGTTTTTAACTTATTGCTGTGTCTATCTAACTTATTTGACGGCCTCCGTAGCCGAGAGGCGAGCGTGCCGGACTTTGGCGTCGCGTCATCTCTGAGGTCTCGGGTTCGATCCTCCGATCGAATGAGGTCCTAGCTTAAGGGCGACAAGAACAGCATAATAAACCTGTTACTGGACTGGTCGCCCTTACCTTGAAGGTTTGACCCCTGCTACTAATGCAGCACCCCCCAGGAACTCTAGAAACCTTACTCACACGCAGGATTTGGCTGCGGTCTCCTGTAAGGTGGAGGTATTTCACCAGTCGGGCTGCTTTAGTTGGAGCGATAAATCGCTATGCCCTACCACTTAACTACCTACACTTCAGTAGCCCCTAATCACTGAGGATTCCCTCGCAGAGATCAAAGGGTGCATAGATAAGACAACCCTGTGTCTGACAGCCACAATCACGGACCCTTAGCGTTTATGGGGACTAAACTGATGCAAAACGTAATTCAAAAGAATACCTATACCCTTAACACGAACAAAACTCGTTATTTTATGTATTTACTAGCGGTCCCGGCGAACTTCGTTTCGCCTTAGAGAATTTTTCCCGCTTTTCTGTTGAAATTTTTCAAATTTTACCAAGGATCCCTAATTTTGTAGCCTATGTCAAATTGGAAGAATGTAGCATTTTATTGGTGAAAGATTTTTTTAAATTGGCCTAGTACTTTTATTTACGTGGCAGCTATAGATGCGTGGCAGCGAATCTATAGCTGCCACGAATCTATAGCTGCCACGAATCTATAGCTGCCACGAATCTATAACTGCCAAGGATCTAAATAAAGCTCCTATAGAACTATGATTGCCATGGAACTATAACTGCCAGGGAATTAAAAACTGACATGGAGCTATAACTACCACGAATCTATAGCTGCCACGAATCTATAGCTGCCACGAATCTATAGCTGCCACGAATCTATAGCTGCCACGAATTTATACCTGCCACGAATCTATAGCTGCCACGAATCTATAGCTGCCACGAATCTATACCTGCCACGAATCTATAGCTGCCACGAATCTATAGCTGCCACGAATCTATAGCTGCCACGAATCTATAGCTGCCACGAATCTATACCTGCCACGAATCTATAGCTGCCACGAATCTATAGCTGCCACGAATCTATAGATGCCACGAATCTATAGATGCCACGAATCTATAGATGCCACGAATCTATAGCTGCCACGAATCTAGAGCTGCCACGAATCTATAGATGCCATGAATCTATAGATGCCACGAATCTATATCTACCATGTACATAAATAAAGCTCCTATAGAACTATGATTGCCACGGAGCTATGACTACCAGGGATCTAAAACTCGTGGATCTAAAATATATAACTCTTATATAACTATGATTGCCTTGGAACTACAACTGCTACCAAACTGAAGCTACCATGGATCGATAACTTCCATGGAACTATGATTGCCAGGGACGGGCCACCGAACACCATCACGGGATAAAAACAGCCACGGTACTAAAACTACTACTGCGCTTTATCTGCCATATTATTCTATAGGTATATCTTGCTCTACGCAGGACTAGCGTGGGGTCATCAATCAAAATCAATAATGGCCGGCTATAAATCAGAAAAACATGATCTTTTGCGAAACCAAACACATGTCGGGTAAACAACTCGGCTGACCCTATAAGCCAGGGATAGAAAACTGTTGGCACTCGTGCTATAGGATCGCGTTTGAACTTAACTATCTACCATTCTGTAAGGTCCACAGTAAGGCCTCAACAGACATGCTGCCTATAAATATTTTGACGACCTCCGTAGCCGAGAGGCGGGCGGGCCGGACTTTGGCGTCGCGCCATCTCTGAGGTCCCGGGTTCGATCGGGTCCACATGGGAAGCGAACTTTTCTATATTATCTCGGGTCTGGGTGTTGTGGTACCATCGTTGTTTCTAATATCTGTAACGCAAGTGCTTAAGCTAGTTACCGCAGAATCAGAGCAATGTATGTGCTGTTGTCCAATATTTTTTTATTTAAAAGAAACAGAAAGATTTCATTTTCCCATTTATGGGATTTGAACCCACGACCTTCAAGTAATTTTTTGTTATTTAAAAACCCATTTGCATGCTAGAATTTTTAGCTATGTTTGGTTAATATCGGTCCAGTGTATACCTAAGCTCTTTTCCAAATTAATGTAATGCATTTTTTTGCGTATAATTACTCTATTGAGAGCTTTTGTTTGCTTTTCAAGAGTTTTTTATTGAAATTTTCCATTTTTATTGCGTGGAGTTATTAAATTTTTTTAAATATATTTTTACTTCAATCTTTAATTTTCATAGATCCATAGCTTTATTTGTTTCCTTATTTTAAGAATCGACTAATTGGGTTACATTTAATAGTAGGTATTTTATCAATAACCCAATTAATCTATTACTTACGAGTATTTTGTTCGTCCTAAGAGTGCCTACAGTAGTGTTTATGCGGCTTATGATACGTCATTCGAATACATTTTACCGCGCTCTTAACAAATGTCAAAATCAGTGTATTAACTGCTGCTGATAGGCGGTAAATATCAGCCAATCAACAGTATCGAAGCTATTGTCGTTTCATTTTTTTTTTATACTGCACTTCAAGATTGACCTCATCCCACCTGATGTTAAGTGGTAATGAAGTTCTAGCTTACGGGTTACAAGTACAGCATAATAAATCTGTTACTGGACTTGTCGCTCTTACCTTGAAGGCTTGACCCTTGCTACAAATATAGCATACCCCAGGAGCTCTGGAAACCTTACTCACACGCAGGAATACAACACACAGAAGTGATTGTTATTTGGCTGCGGTCTTCTGTAAGGTGGAGGTATTTCACCAGCCGCGCTGCTCCAGGTCGAGCGATAAATCGCTATGCCCTACCTCTCTTAATTCAATTAATGTGCGAAAATTTACCAATTGCGCATGCTTGTACAAAATATCATGCCATTACTTCTCATTTCGTATTAAAAAGGTTTGCAGCCCCTGCCATAGAGTACAGAGTTTGCCAGGCACTCTGATCTCCGATTACGCGTTTGTTGACCAAAATCTATGGTTACTTACTGTTGCAGTTTGCACTGGACTTTGGTAGGAACAAATTGATATCAAGTTATAGGCATATAGGATTACATAGACGGCCATTTTTGGAAAATATATTTATACTTTTATACTAATATAATAAAACTGAAGATTTTGGTTGTTTGTTTGAAAAAAAAAGAAACATTTTATTTGCCACGAAACGCTTTACAGTAACTCTATATACCTATATGTAATTACTGTGCATTTAAGTGTACAACGTGCCAAAAAGGTTATCCACTCAGCATTATGCCGTATATTTGGGTACGAGGCCCAAATGTAACGACGCTGGTTTATCATATAATAGCTGGTTATAGCTAGTCATTTAGCTTAGTTTGCAGAAGCCCGACTGGTGAAATACCTCCACCTTAGAGAAGACCGCAGCCAAATAACAATCACTTCTGTGTTGTTGTGTTCCTGCGTGAGAGTAAGGTTTACAGAATCGTGGAGGGTGCTACATTAGTAGCAGGGGTCAAGCCTTCAAGGTGAGGGCGACAATTCTAGTAACAGCTTTATTTTGCTGTACTTGTCGCCCTTAAGCTGGGACCTTATTACCGCTTTATATCAGACTAGCGGTCCCGGCGAACTTCGTTTCGCCTTAGAGAATTTTTCCCGCTTTTCTGTTGAAATTTTTCAAATTTTACCTAGGATCCCTAATTTTATAGCCTATAAAATTGGAAGAATGTAGCATTCTATTGGTGAAAGAATTGTTTAAATCGGCCAAGTAATTCTTGTGCCTATTCATTACAAACATACAAAAATAGGTACAAATCTTTCCTCTTTATAATATTAGTGTAGATGGGTTGAGGTCAATCTTGAAGTGCAATATAAAAAAAAATACTAAGTGTTTACCGACTGTTACTGTAAAATTATGTTCAGTAAAGTATGTATTTGATATCAGATTGTTTTAAATGAAAATGTTCGTAAATTCCATTTGAAGCCGAGTCGTTAAATCATCAGACGTCATCGAGGCGACAGAACGCGTGTAGTTCGGGTGTTCACCGCGAGAGAGCGTGTTAACACAACAGTGAACGGACTAAGGGGGCATTATTAATATAGTAAGACCAGAGGGTCTACTCCCAAAACGAAACGAACCCCCCCGGTGCGACACAGTCACTTCTGCAAAAATTTAGTTTTTCAGAAACATTTAAAACATTGACACCTCACACAAAACAATGACTTAAAAATACAAAGATGAGATGAATAGCTTATACTACAACATCAAATTTTGACTTAACTTTTTAAAAAATCACTTAATGTTGTAAAAAATATACTATATCTTTATCTAACGAAATATTATAACTGTAGAAGTGTCGCAATGAAACTCACGTCCTCGTACGGAAACTATGTGTACTACACAAATAACGTTATCGCACCAAGCCAAAGGGCTTTTAAACGGTTTTATTTAGCTCACCCCGTTTTTTTATTATTTATTTTTAGAATCATTTTCAGATATTTAACTAATTTTTCAAATTTTTGCAAAAGTGACAGTGTCGCACTGGAAGTACAATATGTCGAATCCGATAACGGAGAGCAATTTTTAATTTTCATAACTGTAACAAATTCACTTCGAATGCAAATTAAACGTATTTAAAAAACAGAATATTATTATGCATATCAAAAACCACGTTTTAATGACGACCTCGGTGGCGCAGTGACTAAGGTAGGCGACCAAAGAGCGTAAGGTCCCGGGTTCGATTCCCGGTCAGGTCAATTTGGAAAATGAACTTTTCTAAATTGACTTGGGTCTGGGTGTGCTGGGTTGACGCCCCTAGTTAGTATCCGTTGTCTGTTACTAATAGTACAAGGGAAAACCTTAGTTTGAGACCAGGTGATTGGTGTGATTGTCTGGCTCATTTATTTATTTATTTAATGCAAACTTTTGATTAATCTTCAAAAACGAAACCTTTCGTTTGTTCGTTCCGTTTCTGGGAGTAGATCTTCAGTTCAGTTTACACTTATAATGATATTTGCACTTATTAACTACACTTTTAAACTCTACAATAAACTAGGCGACAACTTCAATGTCCACTTGGACTTGACGACCTCCGTAGCCGAGAGGCGAGCGGGCCTGACTTTGGCGAGCGCCATCTCTTGAGGTTCCGGGTTCGATACCCGGTCGGGTCAATGTGGGAAACAAGCTTTTCCATATTGTCTCGGGTCTGGGTGTAGTGGTACCATCGTTGTTTCTGATTTCTGTAACACAAGTGCTTAAGCTACTTACCACAGAATCAGAGCAATGTATGTGATGTTGTTCAATATTTATTTATGATATTTATTTATTATTTACTTGGACTCTATCCACTAATTTCACTGTCATTAGCCACTGCCGGGTCGCGGAGGACAGGGAGGTCGGCAACGAAACACCGAGGTCCTCCTCTTCCTCCGCGATCCACCTCTGCCCTTGCGGGCTTGTCGCAAAGAGCCACCTGCTCTCCAACATAATATATCTCATAATATTACGAATCGTAAAATATTGAAACTGGGCATTCATCCAGACCCCCACAGCACTAACCGACCCTGAATCCGTCCCTGACCGCTATTAAATTCGCAACGTATTGCATTACGGGACGATTCACAAACAATCGGGGGTGTGTTTGCTTAACTTGATAGTGGGGTATCGATCATCGGGTTAAGCGACGCCCTGCGCAGGCAAATTAGGATGGGTGTCCATTTATATTTATTAAAGTAGTTGCAGCGGTTGATTTGTTTATTTATTGAAATACTAGCTGTGCCCGCGACTTCGTTCGCGTGGACTACATCTTTTCATGGTCAGTTTACCCCTATCTCATCTAATATTCAAAACAAAAGGTAGTCTATATTTTATTCCAAGTTTTGAGCTATATTTGTGCCAAATTTCATATCACTAAGTTAAAAAATAAACATTTTCCCATTTAAACTTTCGAATGTGGTTTTACCCCCATTCCCCCCCCCCCCCTTATTTCTAACAAAAAGTATCCTATGTCCGTTCTTGAGGTACAACGTATACCTATACCAAATTGCATTAAAATCGGTTAAGAAGTTTAAGCGGGAAAGCGTAACAGACAGACAGAGTTACTTTCGCATTTATTAAATGTACTAGCGACCCGCCCCAGCTTCGCACGGATCTAATGTAAATACTTAGAAATATTGGCTTTTCTATTATTTATTGCAAACAAAAACCTTCCTCTTGAATCACTCTATCTATTAAAAAAAACCGCATCAAACTCCGTTGCGTAGTTTTAAAGATTTAAGCGTACAAAGGGATATAGGGACAGAGAAAGCGACTTTGTTTTATACTATGTAGTGATTAGGATCATACCTACTGACAATATAATAAAATTGTCCATTTGTTTTATCATGAGCGAGTCAGACTCGCACTTGTTTAGGCCTAGCACACAATACATCATATTTCTCGCATGAAACGACAAAAGTTTGACTGTTAATGTGCAATTATTTCACCGCACTCGTATTTTCAGCCAATCAGCAGCTGTCGCACTGACTTCAATCGATTTTGACGTTTGCTTAGAACGCGATAAAATTTAGTCGCGTGGCGCATGCTAGGCCTACGTAAGAATTAAAAATTGCTATACGTCATCGTATTTGGTTTTTTGAAGAAGAGCCTGTTACTAGAAACTTACTTTTGCGGCTTACACAGGACAGCAGATCTGTTTATTTTAAGTTCAAAGCCGTTACACGAAGATACAAAACTCTCAAGGAGTTTATGTACCGGAAAAATGCTTAATTAACACATTAAAAAACCAGTTTCCAACACAACAATTTGTAAACATTACTTTTAAAAACAACTGTAGCGTAAAAACACTTACAGAAACGTAATTTATTGCCAACAAGAGCTTTACAATGAATTTTTTAAACACATCATTAATAAAAGCGCGCCTTTTATCAAAACATCGATAAATCGTGACAATTGAGTTCGCGCGTTTTTTAATGTCAAATTAGGCAGCCATGTTGGAGGCCATTGTGAATTGAGGTGCGATCATGCGATAGACTTTTTTTTAAAGAGGGGTGATTAAAAACTGCGGGGTTTGAATTTGGGTTCCGCTGTCACGACAAAACGCCAGACAGAGCAATAGGTTTAGTATACGCAACGGGAAATACATCGGAATTTTTAACCGGTTTTTTATTAAGGCTAATATTGTAAACATTAATTTTATTATTATTACTGTGGTTAACTTTTTTGGCCCAAGTAACTCAATTTATAAATGGTGTAAAAATTGTAATTAAGTTGGCTGTTGTTAATCCTAAATAAATAAAATAAAAACCACGCTCTTATTAACTTTACTTATAACTATGTATGTAAGAAAATCTTGAAATCTTAATTTGACCCACTTCCCAATCTTCGATTAGAATGAAATTTTGCACACTCTCTGAGTTTTGATGACAATACATGACTAGCAAAGAAACATCATTACAAATCCAATATGGCGGCCTACCTAATGACGGACTAGCTGTTTGAAATCCACCCCCATGATATGGGAATCAAATTTAAAGGTTTACTGCCAAAAATACGAAAAAAATAGTCACGTGACTTAAATCCAACATGGCGAACGTCCAAGATGGCGGACGGGCTAATGAGCGTGTTTCTTAGTTTTTTAAATTTAAAATAGCAAAATTGATAAAATCTTGTCAACTAACTAACTATTACTACTTTGACGCATCGTACTAACCTTTTAATGGGCAGCCATACCCTCCGGTGGACCTCATCACCTTGTTCGTGATGTCATGGGAACAGATGACCTACCACAGGATCACCGGCGGAATGGCCGCTAATTAAGCCCTCTCATCTTTCCTTGGAATGGATTGGGGGAGGAGCCAGGATAACTGATCCACTGGAAACTAACTGTAACCCTAGCACGAAAAACAGGGTGATCGACCAGTTTTGCGTAGTGAGAAAATAATATGGAAATGGACGGAGCACCGCAGCAATAAGTATCCGATTAAACTAGGTTATATGCCATACAAAATAATACACAATACAAAACAAGCATTTGCCTTGAGTCGTAAGATCGACATCAAAATCGGAGGCAAGAATTTCAAGATTGACCTCATCCCACCTGATGTGAAGTGGTAATGAGGTGCTAGCTTAAGGGCAACAAGTAGATACAGTTCATAGTAAATCTCCTACTGGACTTGTCACCCTTACCTTGAAGGCTTGACCCCTGTTACTAATGTAGCACCCCCCAAGAGCTCTGGAAGCCTTACTCACTTATGTAGGAACACAACAACACCGAAGTGATTGTTATTTGGCTGCGGTCTTCTGTAAGGTATTTCACCAGTCGGACTGCTCCAGTTCGAGCGATAAATCGCTATGCCCTACCTCTTAAATTTACACTATCATAACGGAGTATCTCATAAATGTTCCTACCAAATGTCAATCAAAGCCACTCAGTAGTTTTTTGCGTGTAAAATAACTAAAATACATCCAGCCATCATAGATTCTGAGAAACTTTCGAGTTTATAATATTGTACAGAACCCAAAATAATCCAAAGGGATCGCCCTTTACATTTTTTTGTTAAAAATCCAGTTTGCGTGTGGCCTCTGTCGTTAGTCTTTTTGATAGCACAATGCGCAAATAACTTTACAAATAATCACAAACGGAATGTGTCAGATTTAGTTTTTAATGTTTTTTTTCATGTTTTTTGCACTTGCATCCCGCGGGCGTGTGAACGCAGCTTTAAGTATGTATTTTTAACCTGCGGAGTACTTATAAAAAGTTTTGGATTAAAATAAGGTAAAGTACTTATAACTCAGTGTGGCTTTTGGTATGATTTGACGACCTCGGTGGCGCAGTGGCGTAAGGTAGGCGGCCAAAGCGCGTAAGGTCCCGGGTTCGATTCACGGACAGGTCAATTTGGAAAACGAACTTTTCTAAATTGACTTGGGTCTAGGTGTGCTGGGATGACGCTCCCAGTTAGTATCCGTCGTCTGGTATTCAAAGTACAAGGGAAAACCTTAGTTTGAGACCAGGTGATGGTGTGATTGTCTGGCGCATTCATTATTAATTTCAAAACTGTTGACGCTTCGCAAAGGAGGTCTACTTCAAAATACGAAATGTGTCGGATACGATAACGAATAGCAATTTTTAATTTCATTTTCACTTCGAATCCTCCTCCTTGCGTCGTATTCCTCACTGCTGAGGGTCGTGACCTCCCTTTTGCATCACTTTCACTCGTATGATTTCCCTCCAACTAGTTCTGTCTCCGGCGGTGTGAAGGGCGTTGTGAACTGTTGAGTCGAGAGCAGTGCGGATCTGATCGGACCAACGCATTGGGCTGCGTCCACGAGGCCTTATCCCATCTACTTTGCCGGTCACGATAAGTTTCTCGAGGCTGTCATATTCTTTCCTTGCAATATGACCAAAGTATTCTAGGGTTTATCTAATCTATTCTACGTAGACACTCGGATGACAGACGCGAGACACTTTGAATGCGAATTAAGAATCTTCAATAAACAAAATTATAATTTATGCAAGTCAAAAATCTCTTTTTATTTTCCAAATTTCTTTTATAGGTAATATTTGTAAGTATGGATTTATCAATTTTATTTTTTTAACTATATTTTGTTTCTTATATTTTCTCATAACTTTCGCAATACGCATTATAAGTCCCTTCCATGAACGAACCCTTTACGTAGGGCAAAAAGGGTTACATTACAAGTTTTTAATAGGACCATATTGTGGGATCGTAACTAACTGCAGACAGGGACGCGCGACAGACAGACAAAGGGATGTTTTGTAAATATATATTTATAGGACGATTTCACGCATCATTTGTCATTAGGATTATCAATAACAGTTGATTTATGAAGGTCGTTAGAATTTGAAAGATTTTTTTTATTGCGGAATAATAGTCACTAATAGATTTTTTTTTCGAGATTTCGAGATCTTAAGTAAACTACTTAAGATTAATTATTTTAACTGAATGTTACGATTCCTACTGTTAAATTGTATGTTTTTTTTTATATTGCACTTCAAGATTGACCTCATCCCACCTGATGTTAAGTGGTAATGAGGTCCTAGCTTAAGGGTGACAAGTACAGCATAATAAATCTGTTACTGGACTTGTCGCCCTTACCTTGAAGGCTTGACCCCTTCAACTAATGTAGCACCCCCCACGAGCTCTGGAAACCTTACTCACACGCATATGTATGTATACAACATATATGTATGTAAAATAAATAGGTAACATGATGTACTCTTTACTGTAAATTTCATCATTTGCCACATTCATGATTGCAATGAAGAATTTGAATTTGAATGAATTTAAACTTGTGGGGAATGTATAAAATAAAAATAAAATACATTTATTTCCAAGATAAGTACACGTTAAGCTAGTATTGAAAGTAGCTTAGAATCTTTTTACCTTATGAATCACAATACATATTATTATCTATCCTACTAATAGATATTATAAAGTTGAAGAGTTTGTTTGTTTCAATAAAGGTGCTAATCTCTTTTTCAGTAACATGTAAGATTCTCGCGAACACAAACTTTTCAGTGTTATAATATTAGTATAAATTTAAACACACATGTAACGACATTCAGGCCTAGCCACGCGACTAAATTTTATCGCGGTCTTAACAAACGTCAAAATCGATTGAAGTCAGTGTGTCAGCTGCTGATTGGCTGAAAATACGAGTGGGGTATGCTATTAGCCAATCAACAGTATCAAAACTTTTGTCGTCTCATGCGATAAAATTGACATATTGCGTATGCTAGGCCTATTTGTCGTCATCTTATTTTATTTTATGCGAATAGAAGACAGCGCTATAACGCTGAACATCCCCATTTTGAACAGCAATGGCCGAAAAACAATAACTGAATGATTGTAGCCTGCCCGTTGCAGGGTTACAGTAAATAAATTATCCTATTGCATTAATTAACGAAAGCTACAATTCGAATTTGGAACACTGGCCCTGGCACCAATCACAGGCGATTAGTGATGTGACAGATGTCGATGACAAGGAGGGAATTGAAATAAATTTAACCAGAGCTACACGTTAGACGATATTTTAATAATTACTGAAAATTACACCTCTTAGAGGGTTGTTACGATGTTATAGAGATATAAAAGTATACCGAAATACGATTTATACAGTTGGGCTATCCAACACAAAAATATTTTTTCGAAAAAATAAGATTATGTACTGTTAAGTGGGCATCAGAACTACTATTTTCAATAAGAAGTGTTCCCAAATTAGTAGCTGCTTATGCTTTATAGTATATTTTAAATATGTCATTAGGATCTAGTTACGGATCGTAGTATATTATACGAAGCGTAATCTAATAACGACTGACGGACGACTGATTGCAGCTGGGATGGAAAGTAATGCCCTGTTCCAATATTAAAACAAACGACACGTTCTAGTTACAAATAGCAATATATTTTACGAGGTGTAAGCTTTATTCTTTTATTCCTCCCCCTCTACATACAATTTCGTTTGCTCAATTGATTTGCTTTATTTATTCACTTGTTTGCATATATTTATATATATTATTTTGTTTTATTTATTTATATATATATATATATATATATATATATATATATATATATATATATATATATATATATATATATATATATATATATATATATATATATATATATATATATATATATATATATATATATATATATATATATATATATTATATTGTTTAATTATTATATTTATTTATCATATATATGAATATTCTATTCTCGTGTGTATTTTTCTGCTATTTATGATTATTAATTTTGTTGTTATCCATACTCACATTTTTACTGTTACCGCACCCATAAACGTACTATCTGCATGACCCAACGGTTGACTGGTAGAGAATGCTCCTAGCATTAAGTCCACCTTTTGTACTTTTTTTGTGCAATAAAGTTTTTAAATAAAATAAATAAATAAGCTAAAAACGACTGACGGAAGACTAATGGCAGCTGATATGGAAAGTACATTTAAAATTAGAGTTAAACTTTTGTAGAAAAACAGTCATTTTTGACACATGACGAATCATAAAATATTGTAACCGGGTATTAGATAAGGATTTTGGAAGCCATTGTATGTACTATCTCAGTACATCAAGAGTCAAAAACGGCCTTAAAATATATTGAATACGGAAACATGACGAGATAGCAAACCATTTCTTTCATTTTTATGATGAAGGACTAATAACAGAGTTATTAAAACCGTGTAAACGAACTCCACCAGATACACCACGTTGGGCGCCATTTTATGCATGCCTCTATTAAGTATAAAATCAAGGTTTTTTGAAAGAAAGAAATTCTTAGGGGTGAGAGCCTTCCGCTTGCCCGCAAGTTCGGTGAAGATGAAAAGGCCATCTGTGGCCATCATCACATGTCCTTTAGAAAAAAAAGAAAGAAAAATACATTTATTGATATCACAAAATTTATAAACAAACAAAACGCAAGACGATTATTACAGTAGTAAAAAACGGTAGTTTGATGTGACAACGATGAGCCATCATGCATCTCCCTCGCTTGCTGAACACGACAATGAGCGTAACGAGAGAATGGCTCATCTTTTTCGTGCATGCAGCCCGTGGTATCGAGTTATTAGAAGGTGTCACGACAAAAATCCTAAACTATACATTTTATCGATATCGATCAATGGTCAATCAGTGCACCCCATCACTACGGCTGAGTGACGTGGCCCGCGGCGCGGTCCGACGCACGCCGGGCCCTGATTGGCGGGCTCGGGGCTCAAAAACTCAGTTCCCAATTGGATTGTCTGTTGCAAAGTTTGACGTTTTACTTTTTTAAAGTTTAGATTTTTTGGAGTATTTAGACTGTTTCCGCTTCAGGGGTTTTCGAAATTTAATTTTGAATTGGAGGTATACGATGTAACTGCGAAACCCATTAAAATTAGAATCGTGTTCAACGCTGTGAGGTGGCGTGGAGTGAAATGAAATAAGCTTTTAGGCGATGTAAATTATTTGAGGCCAAGATAGAAACTAATTTAGTTTATTTTTCTTTATTTTTTAAAGGACATATGATGGTGGCCTCAAATGGCCTTTTCATCTTCACCGAGCTTGCGGGGGAGTGAAACATGTTACAGTATATAATCCACAGCATATAATTTAGACAACGATTTAGAGTGTAATTAAGCATATCAATCATTGTACCTACTTCATTTATGGTTACAAATTCAAACAACATAGTTTTAAATTGTAACCAAATTGTAGCTCGATTAAACTTGGTCTACTCCCAAAACCGAAATATGTCGGATCCGATATTTAATTAATGCGATCGAAGCAATTTTTAATTCACAAAATCGCAACCAACTTACATCGTATGCGAATCACATTATCAAAAAATAAAATATTTTTTTATACAAATCAAAAACCAAGATTTCATTCGCAAACTTTTGATTTATCTTCAAAAACGGAACCTTCCATTTGTGTTTCGTTTTTGTGAGTAGAACCTTGCTGCTAAAAAGATCGGCAAAAACATACCTTCAACCAAAATCTTCTTACAAATTACTGCTAGCGCCATCTATCGCCGGGAAGCTAATAAAACAAAAAGCATACTATGTAAACTTACTGCCATCTAGCGTCAAGTAGCTGAACTGAGAACAATTTATTCCATAATAGAACTAATAGATGGCGTTGATTTAGAAATACTGTAACTAAGTTTCTTTCTATTAATTTTACCAAAAACATGTTGTTATTCTTTTAGGTTTTTATGGGATCATTGTTACAGATATTTTTGATGGGGTAAAATAAAATCTTGCTTTCTCTTGAACTCATTATTTTATTCAATTGGGATCAGAAATCGCAATTTGTCGTTAATCCTAGGCCGAGGCCTTTCAGTGATTTTAACCCATTGACCGCCATTGACGCTTTAAAGCGTCATCAAGAATTTTGATCCAGACGCCGACGACGCCTTTAAGTGTCATTATTTGCCTTATGTTTGACGTTGAAATAAAAAGTAATGAACACCATCTCGTATACTTATTTATACACACCGCGCACCAGGATACTATAGATTATTATTATCGATGTCTAAAACGTCCTACAGCATAGAATTGAGTTAAAAAATGATAAAAATCAACAACTAAAATTATTAACGTAAAATCACACTGCACGACGCCGTGGACGTCTTAAAGCGTTAGGTAGTGATGTGACTAAGTGGACATTTTTAATACATTTTTTATTTTTATTTAATATGTAGCTATTAGATGATAACAATAAAATGTGATTATTTTTTTATTGTTCTACTGCTAGTGTCTTAAAAGTGTATTAGTAAATAACTATTATCATTATCTCTGCCTATACACATACTTGATAGATGGATTGATGATGCTCACTCGTCATATGGTTAACGTACGAATTTTTTGTCTGTTTATATTTTACCTAATTATTAATGTTTACAGTCAATTGAGAAAAAGTTTGTAATAATAAACAGATGACATGCCATTGTGAATTAATTTCATGACTAATGTTTTTACTATTTATTATAATCTGCTTAAAATATACCTTAATTTTTTTTCATAAAATTTTATGTTATCGATATACCCACCTAACTCCACTATGTCATGTTCACTTTAATGTACTGCCAACGCCAACGACGCTTGAAGTCGTCCGCCTGTGACGTCATAAGCGCGTATGCTGCTATTGATAGTGTTGGGAGTTGAAGATAGATAAAATATATTTTTTTCAATTACCATACAAAGGCAAATGCTACTGAAATTATTGTCCGTGTTTCTATATTGTAGACTTTTTGAGCAAAAACCCACAAATACATTATTTACGAAAATAGTTTAAATAATAATGGGTTGTGTTGAACTTTTACATATTCTGGAAGTAGTTGATGATGATGATATTTTTAATAAATCTTCGCTTGATAGTGAAGTAGGAGAAGTGTTTCTTTTCGAGGCACTTATTTATTTTAATCAAACTAAATTAATGAGCATGACAACCGGATCAACAAATTCTAATTATTTCGTGAGTTATTCCATAAAGATTATAATACCCATATTTATTGTTTACTCAATAAACTGAAAAAAACTATGTATGATAAAGCTCATAAAAATTCGAAGTTCACTATGTCGCTGCTAGTTTTAAAATGTATCTAGATGTGACGTCATACGACATTTCAACGAAACACTGCACCGTGATTTTTAGATTTATTAAATAAAAAAATATGAATGTTTATCGTTAAGTGTATATGCACCGTAAACCGGGAAACATGATTTTGGTGTAAATTTGTAAAACGCCCCTTCGTATTACATATTTTGGTTTCTGTCTATAGAAAAAAATATACAATGTTTTGTTGCTCTTCTTATACAAAAAATTAAATCATAATAAGTTCAAAAGGTGTACTTATTATAATTTCATCACCGACATTAATTCATATTATTTTGTTTTTGACCAACACAGTGGCGTTTTTTCGAATTACATCGATAAAGTCCTTAACAACACTATAAGAGTAGGTAAAATTTGTCAAACATTTAAGTTGTGATCGCCGATGACGCTTTAAGGCGTCGACTAGTTGCGCCAAAATTCCTTGCATACTTTAAAAAATCTTGTGATAATTTTCTGATTTCTAAGACATATAAAATTACTATTGATCTATTATTTCTTATTACGTTCAGTATGTATGAGCATTTATTTCTTTATCCTTAGTAATAGGTAATAAGGTTCCGAAACAAACGTTTATTCTTATCGCTTAGTGCAGCATGTCACATCACTATCGTATTGGGCGAAAATTCTAGCTAATAATACGCATGGCGTCGGGAGCAATATTTTCTATTTGAAGTCCGGCGGTCAATGGGTTAAGAAGACAAAACACCAACCCATGGCTTGGCCTTCTTCAACACCCTTTCGCTAATCCGCACTGAACACCAAGTCTGAACAAAAAACAGTAATAAGTAGTATTACTTATTGAGAAAAATGAAATAGCGACGCAGCGTAGTGTCGTAGAGCTAGTAAAATTACCATACACAACTACGTAACACATTTAAATAGTTCGTATTAACTGATTGTAATAGCCGGCGTATACTTATGTTCCATTCAATCTCCTAATAGTGTTGAAAACAAAAAAATATGTTTACTCCAACAGTGAGATACATTGTATTAAAATTGAGTAACACGTTGCTTCTTCGCAAGTTTTTACGTAATGACGTAAACACTTAATAACTTCGATGCGCTGTATCGTGTTTAATTTTTATTTATTTGTTGATACAAACAACACATTATCATTGTATTTTGATAATCTAAATGACTGGACTTAATAAAATCATTGTTTTTTTACCCAGCCATCACTTCTTCTGAGATGAAGCCTGTGCGGAGCAGTGATGCGTAAATAAATAAATATACATTGCTCTGATTCTGGGATAAGTAGCTAAAGCACTTGTGTAACAGAAATCAGATACAACGACGTTACAACAACACCCAGACCCGAGACAATATAGCAACGTTCGTTTCCCAACTGCCCCGACTCGAGATCGAACCCTCAAAGATGGCGCGACGCCAAAGTTCGGCCCCCTTGCCTCTCAACCACAGAGGTCGAGAAATGACTGAACATTAATTAAAAAACATCATTCACTTTGGTAAGCGGCATTTAATTACAAAAAGAACAATACAAAAAAAGGTGATTAACATAAAAATATCGCTAAACCTTAAAATTAATGAATCTTAAGTTTTAATATCGTGATGTGCCACATACATAATCAAGGTACATTCAAATCTCTTGGTAACGATAAAGTAAAAACGTTTTTATACGAATCAATAGAATTCGTATGCTTAGAGACTGCACCCGTCATCAGAATGGCATGGCAAAGGAATTTTAGGTGACAAACAGAAATGTAACTTATGATTTTAATCTAAGGTTGAAATTTGCAATTTCCATAATTTTAGCAAGCCACGATATGCTTAAGCCTAACATTCGAAATTTCAACCTTAGTGTAATGCTGTAAGATACATTTCTGTTCGTCACCTAAAAATCCTTTGCCATGCCGTCTTTACAATGGGCACACTCTCTTAGTATAACCATAATGTGATGGGCAAGTGTCGCCAAATAATCCAATTATCTATGTCACATCGCAACTTTTTTATGCCCTTAGCACAAACAAAAAGTTAGTCGAATAGTATTAATTGTACGGCGATTCTAGTGGCGCCGCAGCGGTGGGTAGCGGAACTACTGAAATTGCCATACAAAATTGGCACCAAGTACTATTCGATTACCGTTTTGTACAGGCTAATACAAAGTCTTAGTTTATAACCTCCGACGGAAATACGACTGGGTGAATAACAACCTCTCGTTAAAGTTTGACATATCTGTGTATGTGTCTAATACCAGGTTCCAATAATTTACGATTCGTTAAGTGTCAAAAATGACAATTCGTTTTTGTACGAGTCGTTAATTCTAATTTCAAATTTATTTCGTCAGTCGTTTTAAGCTTACGTCTCGTACAATTTATTACTACACATAACGGATCGTTTTTTAAATATTCGAACCGGGCATAAGCTCCCGAATGAATAAACTGATTATATAAATAATTTTTCTTTTTGAAAGGCGAATTATTTGGGAGAAAGATGGCGGACGCCACAAAACGTCGGATTTCATATTTTGACACAACTCCCTCGACATATGTATCTATCAAATTAAACGGGTTAAGTAGGGCTTTGCATAATGACAAATTTGAAATCCAAACAATATCGAATGCGTTTTTAACATACTATCAGAGGTTTTACATTTTTTTTTCCATTTTAAAAAAACTGAGACCTGGTTTTTACCAATGGCTATATCATAAAAAAGCCATGTCAAGATCATTAAACGCTGATTTATATTTTAATTATATGCACAGCACACAATTCCCATTTCATTAAATTATTGAACACAACATAAAGTGATCAATTTTACGATCTGACCACGACATCACTAACACAAAAGTGTTGACAAAACAGAAATGTTTTTAGGTAAAAGTTACAAATAATTCAATCAATCATCTTCTTGCCACCAGGGCGGCGCCACTTTGACTTATATTGACAGTGCTGACAGATCTCCACTCGAGTTGTTTAAAAGATTAATTAAAAACGCAAATTAATTAGAGAACAGTTAGATTCCTCTTAATTTTACATATAACACAATAAAAAGTTAAAAATGAAAATCGGTGCTTTTCGTAAAAAAATGATACCGAATTGTCACCGTACTAAAATAATATTTGTATCTTACAGCCGTATCATTTCGTATACTTATATTTCACATCGTTCAACAAGTCGTAATATCGGATTTTTTACAAAAATTCTAGGATTTTGCGAAACAACAGAAAATAAGATATAGGTTCATGTCTTTTCACAATCACACCAAAAATAGACAGATTTTTTGTAAAACGCGAATCACCTAGCAAGATTTTGTGACAAGAGTAATTGCCCACCTATATCAAGTCTCAATTATAGGACACTAGCTCAGCCAGCGACTTCGTCCGCGTGAACTACAGGCTTTTTTGCAATAAAAGGTAGCCTATGTCCTCTCTTAGGGTCTAAAGATTGTCTGCACCAAATTTCATCAAAATCGGTTGAGAGGTTCAAGCGGGAAAGCGTAACAGACAGACAGAGTTACTTTCGCATTTATAATATTAGTAGGGATTATCCGAGTCTTTACAAAATAACTAGAACTTTTGCAAAAAAAAAAGTCTACAATAAATTTCCTACGACGTATATTCGTACCTATTTCGTTGTAATAATTACGAATCTAATGGCGAAATAATACATTTAACAGACTAGTCTAATTTTAGTTTTGCTTTCGATGCAATAGATATAACAGTTAACAAGATAAGGTACAATTTATTTATTACGTCGAGACGATTTTTGCCTTACTGAAGGCAGGTTACAGTGAACGAAAAAAACATGGATGAATTACCGTTATACTAACTTAAATCAAATATTTGTACACACAAGCAATAGATACGCAATATAGTAATGAAGTATCGACACTTGAAAAACAACTTTAAGACTAATGCGTTTAGGTCGACAGACGTTTGTTAAAGGGGTCATTAGTTACGTCATCTCATAGAATGAGTTCCACGCGCTGTGATTGGTCCGCGCCTATGTAAACGGTGTTCGTACCGTCGCTAACTCACTTTTTAAGCCACGCCCACCGTGCCTTACTTTTCGTGGTGCCATTTTTAAGCGTTAGAAAGGCTTCTATGTTTTTTCGTTCACTGGCACGTAAAGCTATTGGTCCTGGCTTTGTTTTGCTTCCCTTAAAAGGGATGCGAAGGTCAGATGGTAACTCCATACTCTTCAAATCAGGATAAACAGTTACAGCATCTTCGTAATGAATGCAAATAACAAAAGTATACCAGGATAACAAAAGGGAGAAAGAAACATCATATTTTTCCGTATTACCCTTCACTGTAATTTAAATCGTTTTACGTCATAAATTAATGGCTTTATAAAACACCCACTGTTCAATGTGAGTAAAAATCTTACTACTTTGTTACATCAGAAGGGACACTTTCGCAGTTATTTAAATGTTTTCCAAATAAATCTGAAGCTGCACACGCTACACACTCTACCCACGCCACCTATGCCTCGTCTTATTTCGCCGACATACAATTAGCCTAATTGGCTACTTTGCAGTATTAAAAATAAAATAATAATTTATTTATTTACTTATCTGTGGAAGAAAAGAACCAAAACGGAAACCGCCATTTCGGTGACGTCACTGAAAACTGCAATTCGCAAATGACAGCTGTCTGTGAATTTGATTTTTTTAATTTGGCTTAACGATGATGATTTGACCGATTAAATTGAATTATTGTATTGTTAAGCATGTTTATTTAAAAGGATTTATTTTAACATATTCCATTAATTTAAAATTGGATATTTTCTTAAAATGTATTGCATCTTGAAGCTAGAATCGTTCCGACCCGTCCGTGTATTGAGCGTTGACGTCACAAACTTCAACAGTCACGTGACTTGGCGTTTACGCGCGCTTTTTGAATGTGTTACACAAAATCTTATTTTTCTCTGGTAATTTATTTTTACCAGATTAATCGAAATGCTTGGGATATAAAATGAACGGGCGCACATTTTACAATTCTCTTTTAAAAACTGTCTATTATCCGATATTTTTCAGGACGATATGGCCGTGCACATTACTCATAGCGTGTACAGCTTTGTAACTCAATTATATTTTAACTAATATCAGTTTGTTATCTTAAACGTATCCATTCACAGATCACACTTATTTTTACGAAGTCTTAAAAACAATGTTTGATGTTTTTTTTTTTCTAAATAGCTGATGATCGTAATTTTCGCGGCATATGACTATTAACAGGAACCAATGAGAGAGCACAACGTAATTATTTTAACTTAACAACTAATTTATTTATATCACATTTCAGAAGCCCTTTGATAGAAATCGTCACTTATCAAAATGTAAGTGTTTGTTTTAGAACAAGATTGCTGTATGTTACCGAAGGCCTGAGGCCGAGGTTTGTATGATAGCAACCAATCGACAGTTTAAACATTATCTCAACATATTCATCTGGGTTTAATCCCACCTTTAGACTTCTACAAAGGGCCTCCATACAACCTACATAAACAATTCATTTCATTTTGAATTGTACATTTAAGAACAAAAAGCATAGAAAAAGAAGTAAAATTATTTACAATAATATATAACTAGAGTTGGGTGCAAATATATGTGCAAAACGTTTATTCCTACGTTACCAAAAACATCGCAAAATAACAGAAATATCTTTGTACAAAATATAATAATGTTGGAATACAAGCTTTCCCAAAGAGTATAGTAGACTATACTCTTAAGAAGAATCATAAAATATTATGATTATGGTCATGAGATCCAAAAAAACCAGACCACATCAATTGTCAAAATCAATTGTGGATGACTTTTGTTGAAAAGGGCACTGGGTATCTCCAGTTTAAAACAAAACAAAATATAAAAACCTGAGTAGCCTAAAAGTAAACCTTTTTAATAGATGGAAGTAAAAATGTTTGAGATGTTAATCAAAAGTCATCAGAATATGATTATTAGATGTTATAACTATTGTTGACTTATCAAAAGTCAGATTAAATAGAACATACCAATCCCTACTAATATTATAAATGCTTCCCCTCTTAAACCTCTGAACCGATTTTGATGAAATTTGGCATAGGTATACGTTGAACTTCAAGAATGGACATAGGCTACTTTTTTTTAGAAGGTAAGGGGGGGGGGGGGGGGGGGGGGCTAATGCCACCTTTGAAAGTTTATATGGGAAAATGTTTATTTTTTAAGTTAGATATGAAAGTTGGCACAAATATAGCTCTATTAAAATATAGACTACTTTTGTTTCGAATATTAGGGGAGAAAGGGGTAAAACTGACCATGAAAGGATGTAGTCCACGAACGAAGTCGCGGGCACAGCTAGTATAAAACCATAGCCATAAAACTAAAACATAATTATAGGGTTATTGCTTATTATATACCATTGAGAGATGTTGTTTTTTGTATATTTTACCGCAAAAATCCACCCTTAAGACCCAAACTCAGTGGCATTACACTAGAATTAATGAAACAAGCTCACACATATTCTTACACCCAACTTTACATACAAATCAAAATAAAATGAACTAAACTTACCACTATGACTCCACTTGTAACGAATCCTTCATACGTTGAATTTCATCAAACATCTCCGTATCTTTCTTAACACTTAAATTCTGTATCGGCTCCTCACTCACATCATTGACTTTCATTAAATTCACCCCTTCACTAAAATTATCCTTACCAACTTGCTCAATAAACTCAGCACTTTTTAATCCTTGATCAGGTAAATCATTATGCTTAAACATAATATGTTTCTCTAGGCTGGCTTTCTGAACACATTTATACGCACAATGAGGACATTTCACTGTCTTCTGCCTAGGCCTGTACGGTTTCACTTGAGTTTTCACATCAACAGACTCCCCATCTTTCTCATTAAGATGCCTCTGTTTATGTTTCGTCAAATTAGTCTTCTGAACGCATCTATAATTACACATATCACAGCTAAACGGCTTTTGGTCCGTATGCAAATACATATGTTTAACAAGATTCGGTTTCTGAACAGTTCTGTATTCACAATAAGGACAGGCGAAAGGTTTGTACCCTGTGTGAGTCCTTTCGTGAACCACTAAGTTATTCTTTTGCGCGCAACGGTAGTCGCAGTACTGGCATCTGAAAGGTTTTTGCTTCATATGAACTAGAATATGTTTGGCTACATTGTTTTTCTGGCCAGATTTGTAGCTACAGAAGTTGCACGAATAAGGTTTAACGCCTGAGTGAACTCTTTCGTGGATTTTTAGAGTAGCAGGCGCCTGGCATCTATAGGAACATTGGGAACAACTGAATTTACCTAACTTCTCACTATTCTCCTCACCTTCATTGTTGTAGCACACTTTAGCGTGTTGCTTAAGTAATCTCTTTGAAGGGAATATGACACTACATTTAAAGCAAATATATTCGCCCCTTATATCAAATTCCTTTGACACCAAATTGGCGTCATCTGTCTTCTGATTCTTGGCGGCCTCGAAGTTCTGACTGGGATACTCTTGGAAGTAAATTTTATTCTCATTTGGTTTTAAATTTTCTTTTGGCTCCTCCGTTTTCGGTTGACAGTTTTCTACTTTATCACTGTCAATCACCAAATCTTTCTTGATGTCCTCGTAGGGACTGTGATTTTCGAATTGTCTATGGATGACTAGGTTTTGGGGATTTTCCCTGGCGGGTGGGGTGTAATTTTGGGGGTAGTTTTGTTGTTGTCTCTGGTAGAGGTCTATGGTGTTCAGTGCTGGTATTGAAGATACGTGGCCTGGGTATACATACATTTGGTCTTGTGGGAGGCTTTGGTTCTGCGTTGGATCTGGTATATGACCTGTAAAAAATACAATTTAGACATTAGGAATTGATGAGAACATACTTGAAAATTGTACGACAATAGTTTACGTTACTTATTCTTTAGTAAATTATTACCATGTTAAATAATTGCATAATATCAGTACGAACAAATTCAGTGAAAAGAATAACGGGAATGATCAAACTTATTTTGTATATATACACGGTTTGGGCTTTGGACCGCCTTATGTCGTGCGTATAAGAACTAATATCGAACTGCAACTTGAAGTGCTGTTGACCGAAACAACACAAACACCTAGACTCGAAAATGTCTGAAGAAACAAGTAAGTGTTTTTTTATTTTTTTAATAGTAAAGTAGCCGACATATCTCATAGAATTGCAAAGCTGAAGTGGCAGTAGGCAGGGCACATAGTTCTATTAACCGATGGCCGATGGGGCAAAAAGGTTCTGAGATGGCGCCAGGCACAGGAAAGCACAGCGTAGGACGGCCCTCCACCAGGTGAATCGACGACATAGTTAAGGTCGCGGGGAGCCGTTGGGTACAGGCGGCAGAGAACCGCACGCCGTGAAGAAAGTTACGTGAGGCCTATGTCCAGCAGTGGACGTCGATAGGCTGAGATGATGATGATGATGATAGCGCAGGACCGCGCGTTGTGGCGTTCTGTAGGGGAGGCCTATGTCCAGCAGTGGACAAAAAGAGGCTGATGGAGGATGGATGGATGGAAATGCAGAAAACCATTGTTTTAAAATTTAAAGTCAAAGTCAATATTTTTTATTCATGTAGACTACATTTGTAATACTTATTAATCGTCTCTATACAATGCAAATGAAGCTACCTCCGGTTCGGAACCTATAACTATCGAGAAGATACCGGCAAGAAACTCAGTAGTTTTTTTTTACAATTAAAAAGCTAAACTTATTACTAATTTTGCACCAAGACATACAGTTACTTATTCAGTTGGAAAAAAAAATCATCTCAGGTCTGAGTAGTGGTACCATCATTGTTCCTGATTTCTTTTATATAAAAATTTGACAAAGGGGCCGTCCATATATTACGTCATTCTAAATTAGGGGGGGGGGGCTTGGTCAGCGGATGACGGTAAATGATAGATATGGGGAGGGGGGGGTTCGAAATTGATGTCATTCTTATTTATTTATTTATAGTTTATTGTTCACGTACAAAAAGATATTTCTAAAAAGAAATTTCTTCCAGCACACCTAGTAAGTGAGACTGCAAATGTGAGAGGCGGCTAAGGCGCGTACAATACTAAAATAACTCATAATAAACATACATAGATGTACACAAATACAGTAATAACTACAGATAAAATACTCTAACAATAATATTACATATAATACTAACTGCCCGCCCCGGCTTCGCCCGTGGTACTTACATGTATATAGATATAAACCTTTCTTAAGAATCACTCTATCTATTAAAAAAAAACCGCATCAAAATCCGTTGCATAATTTTAAAGATCTAAGCATACATAGGGACAGACAGCGAAAGCGACTTTGTTTTATACTATGTATTGATAATAAAACTGGTAATGACGTCATTTTGGGAGAACGGGGGGGGGGTCATTAAGAAATGACGATAGGATGATTGTAGGGGGGGGGTCTAAAATCTGAAAAAATCGATGACGTAATTAATGGACGGCCCCAAATCTGTTTCTTTGACAAGTAGCTAAAGCACTTGTGTTACAGAAATCAGAAACAACGACGGCACCACAACACCGAGAGCCGATACAGTATAGAAAGTTGGTTTCCAAACCAGGGATCAAATCCGGGACCTCAGAGATGGCGCGACGCCAAAGTCCGGCTCGATTTTATTTTCTGTAACAACTTAAATAGAATCAGAGCAATGTATGTGAGGTTGTCCAATAGTTTTTTATTTTTGATAAGGATTATTAAGCTATCAACATCTTATCATCTGTTACCGGATTGACGCGGCTTATCAACCGTTTCTGGTTGATGATTGAGATAAATTTTAGGGTAAGCTCCGCTTATTGTGGTAGGTAATGGTGTCAATTCCTTTACTAAAAACTAAACCAAATGTTCGTACTGCCATATTACGTTAAGAAAAAATAACGGAATGTAACTGCTTTATTATGACGAAACTTTAGTTCAATTCTAAAAAATAGTTCTATGACTATTATAAAGAAAACATATCCCTACTAATATTATAAATGCGAAAGTAACTCTGTCTGTCTGTCTGTCTGTTACGCTTTCCTGCTTAAACCTCTCAACCAATTTTGATGAAATTAGGTATAGGTATACGTTGAATTTCAAGAACGGACATAGGCTACTTTTTATTAGAAAATAAGGGGGGGATGGGGGTAATACCACCTTTGAAAGTTTATATGGAAAAATTTTTATTTTTGAAGTTAGAGATATGTTATATATGATAAGTTAGAGTTACTGAACAGAATTTGATCAAATTTGGGATAGAAGCAGGTTAGGTTCAACGTATACCACGTTGAAGTTCTAGAACGGATATAGGCAATAATAATAATAATAATAATATCATTTATTTGCAAGAACATGGTTACAAGATTGGTCTTAAAAGGTAAATATGTCCAACATATTCGACCGATTAGTCGATGTGCAAATATTAAATTATACATTTACTAAATTATATTTTTAAAATTAAATTTTAAATAGAAAAATATATATTATGATCTATGAAAACTTAAAATTAGCTGCAGCAACTTTTTGTTTTGAAAATAAGGGGGGATGGGGCATCGCCCTTGAAAGTTTAAATTGAATATATTTAATGTTGAATTTAGACATGAAATTTGCACAAATATAGCTTGAAACTTGGATTAAAATATGAACTGGTATGAGAGAGGGTAAAACCGATCATGTAAGTATATTTATATGGAAAGAAACTTGTAGGCCACGCAAACGAAGTTGCGGGCACAGCTAGTCATTAAATAAAAAACCTATTTTACAATCGATATTCGAAATCAAACCCATCGATATTTTAATAACCGAAATTTTTAAAGAGGTAGGGCATAGCGATTTATCGCTCGAACTGGAGCAGCCCGACTGGTGAAATACCTCCACCTTACAGAAGACCGCAGCCATATAACAATCACTTCTGTGTTGTTGTGTTCCTGCGTGTGAGTAAGGTTTACAGAGCTCCTGGGGGTGCTACGTTAGTAGCAGGGGTCAAGCCTTCAAAGTAAGGGCGACAAGTCCAGTAACAGCTTTATTATGCTGTACATGTCACCATTCAGCTAGGACCTCATTACCCCTTAACATCAGGTGGGATGAGGTCAATCTTGAAGTGCAATATAAAAAAAAATCAATATTGTATCAAAAAGATTAGACACTATTAAAAAGTTAACAAAAAATCAATTATCTAAAGCCAACTCTATTATAAACAAAATATAACATTTGAAACATCTCATGAACTTTGCCTGACCCAGAAAGTAGTTTCAAATCTAGTGATATTTAAGCTCAGCAACGCCCGTGACCTTTCTGTATATAAATTAATATTCATTAGTAAAGAGTAAAAAAAAGCAAGTAAAAAATTACTAATTTAATGCATAAGCATCTTTTTTTTATGTCCTGTGCATATTTTTAGACTATTTTATTGCTCAGACGAATAACCGTGACCTCGTCAATAGACCGATCGAATTTGAGTATCTAATTGAAGCTGTGGTAGTTATGGGTCTCGGGATACCATCTGGCTTTAGGAGGGAGAGCTGGAGTGAGAGTCTCGGTTGTCCGCAATGGCGGTAGGCAACACAGCAGATCCGCTGCTGGGCCTGGAAACGCCAGGCGTGGGGTAAGCCTGGCATCTGTTACCTCTGTCCCGAGGGGGTGGCGGTGGCCTGACGTTGCGTGAGTTATGTGCCGCTTAGCGATATGCGCTGTGGGGGAGCCTGTGTAGAGTCCGCAAGGGACCCCGACTCCCCCACAACTGCTTACGTTGGCCACCGAGGGGGTTTTTGTCGGTGCGAGCTTTGCACACCACTCCCTGTCCCCCGCAGAGAGTGACGGTGCGGTAGGCATTTCCCCCTCAAAAAAAAAAGTTATGGATGTCCTTTTTTCCCATAGCACCGGTACTAGACGATGAGAAGGTGGGGGGTTTTTAGTTAGGGTAGTCTACGTACCTATGCCAAATTTCATCAAAATCGGTTGAGAGGTTTAAGCGGGAAAGCGTAACAGACAGACAGACAGAGTTACTTTCGCATTTATAATATTAGTAGGGATTCTTAAGCCTGCCATGACAAGCAAATGAGAGCAAGACATAAGAAAAAACTTAAAATTAAGAAAACTACGCTAGTACGTACAGCTACAACTTGAACTTGAGTGATTTATATAATGTTACGATGAGTTTCAATAAAAAATTAAGAAATAAATCTCCCTAATTAGGAACCTTTTTGGTTTCCCTACGGTTTCCGGGGAATGCCTCGATTGTATTATTTATTTATTTATTTATTTAAAAACTTTATTGCACAAAAAAAAAGTACAACAGGTGGACTTAATGCTGTGGGCATTCTCTACCAGTCAACCTTTGGGTCATGCGGAGAGTATTAGTGTAGGCTTCTTTTTTGAGCAGTACAGAAAAACGTTACGGTGCGTAAATCTTCAAAAATTGCGTTACGTAATAGAAAAGAAAATCAATTCATTCACAAACTCTTTACAAAGTCGTTGTTACCTAGTTGATAATACATATACATATATCACTAAATCTCAAATATAATTCGATTAGATAAAACGCTAAAAGAATTCATTTATCTTGCAAATACATAATTTACATAAATAAATGGACTATAACATTCTAAATAGTCATAAACATTAAATGCTTGGCATTTGCACAAATGAAGCAACAGACGTTAGAATATGACGAACAGGAAATGTCTTTATTCATGTAAACTTTTACAAAAGCATTTATGAATCGTCTGATTATGTTAAACCACCGCTGTGTTCGGAATGTTGATGCTATAGTGAAGAAACGGTAAGAAATTCGATAGTTACTCTTTTCAAAAATTACGAATATGAAATCTTGCAAAAGAACATAGAAAAAATATAGGTTATATTTAGTATACATATATAATGCTATCAAGTCCAAACATCTTTGTCTTCACAAATATTATAAAGATTTGTACCTATTTTTGTATGTTTGTATGTTTGTATGTTTGTAATGAATAGGCTCAAAAAGTACTGGGCCGATTTAAAAAAATATTTCATCAATAGAATGCTACATTCTTCCAATTTGACATAGGCTACAAAATTAGAGATCCATGGTAAAATTTGAAAAATTTCAACAGAAAAGCGGGAAAAATTCTCTAAGGCGAAACAAAGTTCGCCGGGACCGTTAGTAATTTATATAGTCTTCTATTTTATAATAGCCTTTTTTCATGAAAAAATAAACTAAGCCACTGAACCAATTTTGATGAAATTGGGTAATAGCAACCAAATTTTATCAAAATTGGTTATTTTGGATTTGAAAATAAGAGAAACGCAAATATGCTAATTTTGGTTTTGAAAATAAGAGGGGATGAGGGTACTTGACACAAATATAGCTCAAAACTTGAATTTAAATATGGACTACTTTTTTTTAGAATATTAGGGGAGATAGTGGTAAAACCGACCATCTAGCTAGACGTACACGCGTACGAAGATGCGTGCGGCCGCTAGTTACATTATAAGAGAATCCCTACTTCCCTACTAATATTATAAATGCGAAAGTAACTGTCTGTCTGTTACGCTTTCCCGCTTAAACCTCTCAACCGATTGTGATGAAATTTTGCACAGACAATTTTAAGACCCTGAGAAAGGACATAGGCTGCCCTTTATTGCAAAAAAAAACCTGTAGTCCACGCGAACAAAGTCGCGGGCACAGCTAGTAAATATAACAATAATCTTTAAAGAATCGCTTTCGCCACTGAGGAAAGACATGCAAATTGTCACATTTTCTAATTTGACTAATACTAAATAAAATTTAGTATTTAAATCGAAGATGACCCCACAGCCTTGGAACGTCGCCATTTCAAGACCTTGACACTGGATTAGTCGAATTCATTTTATGATTATGTTTTGATGTTGGTATTTAAGCGACCAATCTGTGAAAACTTTTAGAAATGCCAGGGTAATATTTTTTTTATTATTTACAAGTCACATAGTGAATAGGAGGTAATTAAATATTTTAGTTGATTAAACAAGTGACATTTCCCATTCATTTCAATGTCATTTCTCTATATAAATTATAATATAATAACTTATGTATATTTAATACTGTAATATTTAGTATACATATTTACAAATATATATTTAACTAGCATTTGTTTCGCACGTGCTTGGCATAATCTTTTTTTTTTTTTTTTTTTTTTTTTTTCTGTAGATTTCATCATGCAATCGGCTCAGCAAGCCCTTAACAGATGTTTTGTGTGATTTATTGACAGGAGAGAGCCGTTCCTCCAGTAAGGAAACTGTCTCATATTGGATTGGTATTTTGTTTTAATTAACAAAGTCCCATGTATGTGATCTTTTGAGCCTTCTGTAACTTATTGGCTCACATAGTGCTGTTGCCAGGGTATTAGAGTGTACTTTTATGCGGTCTTTATATGTTCTTGCTCTGTGTGCGACTTCTTCCCTTACTGTTTTCATCTGTGTGTGCTCATGTAATTCACTGGTTTTGATGAATAGAGGTGCGTCTGTTATCATTCTGAGTGCTTTGTTCTGGAACCGTTGTATGATCTCCACATTTGAGGTTTTAGCTGTTCCCCATAACTCAATTCCATATGTCCAAACTGGTTTGATTATGGTTTTATAGATGAGCATTTTATTTTCCATAGTGACATGAGATCTTCTGCCCATTAACCACTCTAAGTTTCTGAGCCGTATGTTCAATTCTTCGCGTTTTTTCTGAATATGAGTCTTCCATGTTTGCTTCCTGTCAAGGTGCAAACCCAAGTATTTAGCAGAGTCTTGATGGGGCAGGACATCGTTGCCAAGTCTAATTGCAGGACAGTTTGCCTTCCCCAAGGTGAAGGTGACATGTACTGATTTGCCAGAACTTGCCTTGATGCGCCACTTCTCCATCCATTTGTGGACCTTATTCAGGTGGCTTTGCAGAGCCAGGGATGCCACATTTGGGTCTTCATGGTTGCAGAGTGCAGCAGTGTCATCAGCGAAGGTGGCAGATAGGACGTTTTCTGTTGTGGGTATGTCTGCAGTGAACATAAGGTACAAAGTAGGACCCAGGATGGAACCCTGCGGTACCCCGGCTTTTATGTCATAAAAGATGGAGTAGGAGTCATTGACTTTAATTCTATATATTCTATCTTCTAAGTAAGATTTCAACAGCAAATACAAGCTATGTGGCAATTGAGTCCTCATTTTAAAAAGCAAGCCTAAATGCCAAACCTTATCGAACGCCTGTTGTACGTCGAGAAAGACAGCTGAGCAGTACTGCTTTTTCTCGAGAGATTCTCTTATTTTATTGACAACACGATGAACCTGTTCTATGGTTGAGTGGCCCATTCTGAAGCCAAACTGATGTTCAGGGATAAGTTCGTTTTCGTTGAGTATGCGCGTTAGCCTTCGTAAGATGATCTTTTCAAAGAGTTTTGACAAGGTTGGTAAGAGACTAATTGGTCTGTAGGAGGACACGAGGTGGGGGGGTTTGCCAGGCTTTGGGATCATGATGATCTCCGATATCTTCCATATTCTTGGGACATGTCCAATCCTAAATATGCTATTAAAAAGCTGTGTTATACCAACTATAGCTTTTTTAGGAAGTTGTTGCAAAATTTCGGCTGTTATCAGACAAAAGCCAGGAGCTTTATTTAACTCCAGTCCTTTTATTTCTCTATGAACTTCGCGGGGTGAGCAGCTTAGAATTGGGAGGCTTAGTTGTAAATCAGTTTCCAGGTAGTCCTGTATTTCTTTTTCGGTTTCTGCATCGCCGCCATTCGGAGTAAAGACACCATGCAGGAATTCTCCAAATGCCTCAGCTCGCTCTTTATCCGTTCTAGCCCAAGTGGTGTCTCTATTTTTAATGGGATGCAGTGCAACCCGAGGAGCAACCTTACTACTTTTGACTGTTTTCCAGAGCGAGTAATCATTTTTTGCTTGAGGATTCAAGTTCACTAGTTTATCCTGTAGTGTTTCTTCTTCAATATCTTTAAGGTATTGTTTCAGGTTGGCTGCTGCTTTATTAAATGCTCTTTTATCCTGGGGATGTCGACTACAATGCCATACTCTTCTAAGCCTTCTCTTCTCTAAGATCTTTGCTTTTATATCCTTGGGTACGTTCCTATTTCCTTGGTTTGGTGTTGTAACCGGTGTGCATTTCCAGGCTGCAGTTTGTATTAGGTTTGTCAATGTTGTTGCACACTTCTCGATGTCATCTTTTGTTTTGAGTGTCACCTTTAGGTTGAGGTTTTCGTCAATATATTCTCTAAATGCATTCCAATCAGTGTTTTTTGTGTGTAAACGCTCCTTCACTGGTCTTTCAAGTATGGTAGTACTTATTGTGGCTATTACTGGTGTGTGATCTGAGCTGCTGTCTAGACAAGACTCGACACTTAAGTAATGGTTTGGTAGTCCTTTATATACAAAGAAATCTAGGAGATCTGGTGTTTTATTAGAGTCTGTAGGCCAATACGAGGGTTCACCAGAACTCAGTACATATAGTTTGTTTTTGTCTAAGCTTCTTTTCATTTCTCGGCCTCTAGGTAAGGTTAATCGTGATCCCCAGTGGACGTTTTTAGCGTTCCAGTCACCACCGCATAAGAACCTGTCTCCGAGAGTTTTGAAGTAAGTTGTGAATGCTTCTTCTTTTAGATTGTGTTTGGGAGGGCAGTACACAGCTGACAGCGCTATTGAGCCATGTTTATCTTGCACCATGACTGTTGTTGCTTGGATTGGTTCTGTTTTATACTCCTTAAGGATCTCATGCCTGATATGACTTTTGATAATTACGGCTGTGCCCGCATGAGCTGTTCCATCCGGGTGAAATGTCGCATATGTGCTGTAGTTTTTTAACCCAATATTGTAATTTCGTGTTAAGTGTGCCTCAGATACAAGAAGTATGTCAATATTTTCGTGTTCCAATAAAGTTTGTACATCATATTTGTGTTTACTCAATCCGTTTATGTTCCATGTTGCTACTTTTAGTGTGGCCATTTTACCGGACAAGTTTGTTTATTACTGTTGTGAGAAGATTCATCATTGTTGACATTTGTTCTAATAATTTATCTAGCTTTACAGCTTGTTGTGTGAGTAATATTTCTAAGTTATTATTATTTGTTGCGGGTGGCATTTTCAAGGCATCTGAGTAAGATTTTGTTTTTGAGTGGTGGTGCTCTGAGGTGGTATTTGGTGGTCTTAAATTGTTTGTTTTATTTTCTGCAGTAGCTATGTGTATCTTTGGTTTAGGCCTACTTGTTTTTCTAGACAGAATTTCTTTGTACACTTCACATCCTTTGTAGTTGGCAGGGTGTTCTCCCTCACACAAAGCGCAGATAGCAGGGGTGTTTCTATCTTTTTTCGGACAATCTGATGTTCTATGAGCTTGTGCACACTTAACACATCGGTAAGGCCGCATGCAATAATTTTTTGAATGTCCATATTGTTGACATCTCTGGCATTGAGGTATTGTGTTTCTTTTTTTGGGTTCTTCAATAATAATGATTTGGTTGTTAATAGATTTTATTAATTTAACAGCACTATTGTTTGGACCAGGCACAAGATTAATAAAAAAGGTAGACGTCGGTATTTTATCTGGACCGTACTTTATATTAATAATTTCGCCTTGTACTTTATTACCAGTTTTTTCGATTTCCTCAACGATAGCATCATGCGGTGTTGAAAAGTGGAGCTTTCGTACTACTATGCGACAGCAGCGTTGGTCCTTTCTATTAAAAGTGTGACCTATAAGTCCGTTTTCACGGACTTTGGTTATAATTTTCTTGTATGTTTCCAAATCTGCTGAACTTATTCTCAACTGATTTTTATTTATAACTTTTAGGAAGAATTTTTCTTTATCAGCAACAGTGTTCATTAATTCGATTAATTTATTAATATCGTCAACACCATATAAGATGATTGGTGGTGGTTTGTTTGGGCGTTTCTCTTGGGGTTCGGGTTCGTCTTCTGTCTGATCAATCTGCAAGCCATTGAACCTGTTGGTAGTTTTGGTTGATTCAGGTGACGGCGACTGTGATAATTTCTTACGTTTATAGGCTCTGGCTATTGGAACTCTTTGCCATTCGGGAGGACAAGGTGTGTTGTTAGCGTTAATATTTGGTGCCTGACTTTTCTTTTCTTTTGTCGAGGAAGCTGTGTTAGTAGCAACAATTTCCAGCTGTGTATTATTTCCAAGAGAATTACTTCTTGGTCTGTTCACGAACAGGCTAGGGTGGAAGGCTTGTTGAACAAATCGTTTTCCAGTAGCATTAACAGCCGTAGATGCCTGGTTACTCACATCCACGTTGTCTTCGGTAACCAATTTCACACTCTCTGGCCCGGGTACCAGGGAGCGCCGGGGGTTGGCCGGATCGCATGACAAATCGCATTTATCGTTTTCCATAATTCCATATAAAAGGGGTGGGAGCATAGTAGCAAGCGTTTCCCAGGCGCCTGCCCTCGATCTTTTAGAGGTTATTTAGATCCTCTTGGTTTTCGATCACCAAGTGTTTGGGTTAGTTGACCGCCGCCCATGACTCGGCGTTGACGAATTTTACGGCTGACATGATGTTATATTTCGTCGTTCTCAGCCAACCCTCCTCTTTTCGCATCCGGGCTTGGGACCGGCAAAGGCAGACTTGGCATAATCTTGTATTTTAAATATACATACTACCTTAAAATAATGCATGTAGTAATTACATCAAAAGACTTACTAATTTGTTTATAATTTTAATTCATTATGTATTTATAAAGTCAAGATTGTAAATATCGTTTTGTAAACCTAACAAAAATTGTAGCCTAAATAATAAATTTTACATTAACTGGAAGAATTATGGATTAATTTACGGTACAAGACCTAATTTTTTTAGCAAAATTTCAAAACCTAGATTAGGTCTTATACCTAATTTACGGTATAAGACCTAATCTTAAAAATTTGCAAAAAAATTGTGATTACCATTTTTTTTTCTTAGCTACAATGCTAGCATTATTCAAACAAGTATCGCGCTTTACAACCAAATAACTAATTCACTGTAAATTGAAGGAACGTCATGCATTATTAAAATCCTACCAATATTATAAATGTGTAAGTTTGTGACTATTGATATTTGTTACTCTTTCACGCAAAAACTACTGAACAGATATGGCTGAACTTTAACATACTAGATTAACATATAAATAAATAACTATTGGACTATTCTATGCTAGTCATGTATTGTCATCAGAATTCAGAGTGTGTGCAAAATTTCATCCTAATCGAAGACCGGGAAGTGGGTCAAATTAAGATTTCAAGATTTTCTTACATACATAGTTACAAGTGAAGTAAATAAATAAATATTGGACAACATCACATACATTGCTCTGATTCTGTGGTAAGTAGCTATAGCACTTGTGTTACAGAAATCAGAAAAAACGACGGTACTAAAACACCCAGACCCGGGACAATATAGAAAAGTTCGTTACCCTTATTGACCCGACCGGGGATCGAACCCGGAACCTCAGAGATGGTGCTACGCCAAAGTCAAGCACGCTTGCCTTTCGGCTATGGAGGTACGGTTATAGCATTTCTAGCCCAAAATAAAGCAAGCGAAGACGCGGGCAACAGATTTTGTTTTTTATATATTGCACTTCTTGATTGTCCTCCCCCCCACCTGATGTTAAGTGGTAATAAGGTCCCAGCTTAAGGGCGACAAGTACAACATAATAAATCTGTTACTGGACTTGTCGCCCTTACCTTGAAGGCTTGACCCCTGCTACTAATGTTGCACCTTCTAGGACCTCTACAGATCTCTACAGCTAGTTAAATATAAAAAAATGTCTCACCATTCATTGTGTTCACGCTCGGTAGTGCTTGATTTATATTCTCGTAGAAGTACCCATCATCCTCTTGCTCGGATTTTATATGGAACGGCATCAAATGCTCACTCTGATTCTCATGTATTATATTCGGTGCCAACAACCTTTGATCCAGCCTTTGATCCAACCTTTGGCCCAACTGATCCAACCTCTGAGGCATCGCCTCCAACCTTTGCCCCAAGTTTTGCTCCAACAAACCATCTTGCATCAACGGTGTCCTACGATCTTGACTCAATATATCTTGCTCTATATTCCTATTCAAATGATGCGACAGATCCAATTCATGGTTCAAATCGTGTGGTAGATCTGTCCTCAGATTCTGCGGTAAGTTCACATCCCCTAATGCTAAGTTATCGTTCAAATTCTGTACTATAGTTTGCGTTAAGACAGCACCATTCTGTAATTCTAATTCGTTCATCCTAGCTAGATTTAAATCAAGACTCCTGGACATAAGCAGCTCGTCGTGCCTTAAATTTGTTGGCAGCTCGTTGGCCAAATTATGGACTAAGTCTAGCTCAATGTTCCTTTGTAAATGAGCCGGTATATCGTTGAAATTGAGGTTGCGGCCAAGGTGGTTCGTTTTCAACATCAACGTGGACATTTGACGTGGTGATAGAGGTAGTTGGAAGTTGTGCATGATGGTGCCAGCGTTGAGGGAGGTTTGCATCGCTTGATGGAGTTGTTCCATCGATATGGGAGTGTGTTGGTATTCATTGACTTCCGTTTGCTGGGTTTTTTGTATCTGTGAAGAATATAATTCTCTAAGTTGTTTGTGTTAGAAATAAATTTACGGATAATTTTCATTCGGATATTTATTCATAAGTGTATCCAGAGTTGTATATATTTCTAATATTAATTGGCTTTAACATCATAAATCAAATTAAATGAATTTCAATAGTAAAACGAACAAAGCCAGAAAGTGAGAATTAAACATTTAAAACAAAGTACAAAGGTAGTCATTTGTCTTAACTTTCCTCAAAAACTGAAGTGAAACGGGCAGATCATCTGTCTAGGTATAAATTCACAAAACACCAACATTTAATTTGTATTATGAAACCAAGTTCTTCTGTTTTTTAACATAAACCATTGGACAGGACAGGGAGAAAACATTAGCTTGCCATATCCGAATTCTTACGTTTGAGAATAAGCCCTCAAGGGCCACGCAATAGATTTTAGAAGTGATTTTCTAATGATCACACATAACATCTACCCACATACAATACTGTGTAAGTAGATTTTTCCGTACGTTCTAATTTAGATTGTAATAATATGAAATAACAGACAAAATTAATCTTTATGGCAAATACTGGATATCACATACAGAATAGATGATTCGGACCGCCAGTGGAAACAACAGAGCAAGATGTAATGGCCTGCGACCTGGGCCATGGCTCATGCTGAGTGAGGGTCTTTTATTATAGACATTGTCTTGCCATTGTCTGCATGGGATATGCAGGTTCGCAAGGAGAACACTGATTTAATTTTTTTTTTTTTTTACTTTTAGTTTTCTAAATTTTATTGCGCTCTTAACAAACATCAAAGTCAGTGTGTCAGCTGCTGATTGGCTGAAAATACAAATGCAATGTGCTATTAGCCAATCAACAGTATCAAAACGTTTGTTTTTTTTTTTATGGACTCTATCTCGCTTCTCTAGATAACGCGTTGATTCCGCCAATGTCAAGTGTTTAGAGAGACACGTTATAATTATAACTTTTGTTGTCTCATGCGATAAATTTGACATATTGCGTATGCTAGGCCTGTAAAAGACATGACCAATTTTATATGGTTCAGTCGATAAATGCCATATTCTATAAATGACACACTAGTCTAAAAACGACACATTCTATAGTGACAAAATCTAAAAACGCCACATTCTATTAACAACTTATTCCGCAAAAGACCGATTCTGGAAATGACACATTCTATTAATGACATATTCTACAAATGCCACACAATTGTGAATGGCTACCTGATTAAATAAACTATTTCGTGCTTCTAATTTGTTTTAAGACTTAAAAGCTTCGCCGTCTCTGTACCGGGTTTGATTCCCGGTCGGATCAATGTCAATGTAGGAAAGGTGTTTTTCTACTTACTTGGCTACTTGACAGTGTTAACAATAATATTTTGGAGTTCAAAAGTGATAACGAAGTGGCGATTATAAACGCAGTCAAGGATGTATACCCGAGTGCAAAAACAACAGGTGCTATTTTCATTATCAGAAAGCAATTAAAAAGAAAGCTAGGGAAATGAAGGTCACTAGAACAAGTGAACAACGGAAGCTGATTCGGATGATTTCTATTCTTCCTCTTTTACCACCAAGGTATATATCTGAAGGCTGGGACATTATTTCAAACCAAATTGACGTCATAAATACCATGGCTGGTTTCAAAAAATATTTTCAAAATCAGTGGTACCCACGGCTGTTTTTTTATTTTTTTATGTATAGCTGATTAAGGTTAAAGTTATATTATAATGATCAAACAAGAAATAAAAATATTTAAAGCATTTAATGACTTGTTATTTAGCACCATATCAGAATGAAACTTAATTTCACAATTATGTGGCATTTGTAGAATATGTCATTAATAGAATGTGTCATTTCGAGAATCGGTCTTTTGCGGAATAAGTTGTTAATAGAATGTGGCGTTTTTAGATTTTGTCACTATAGAATGTGTCGTTTTTAGACTAGTGTGTCATTTATAGAATATGGCATTTATCGACTGAACCTTTTATATTATACAAAATTTAATAAAAATATAAAGTTTATGATAGTAAAAGACTATTTCCTAATCTTCACACACAGTTAATCCTATAACCAAAATTGTTATTTTAGGCTTGGTTTGAGCTTTGGTTTTGACTTCATAAGATCTATTAATAATTAACAGCAATTAATTAAAGTTGATAGGAAATTATATCAACATGAATGCATAATAATTGTGTACATTTTTAATAAATTAATTATTAAATGAAACCCTCCAATTACAAACTTGTGATGATTTTGAGTAGATATAGGATGGAATCTTGAAAACACAAGATACAAATTGCAATCAAACAAAAAATAAATGTCAAGTTTACACTGAATAAATATTTTTCATTTCTATTCTGTTTTCAACATCTCATGTATGACATGAATAAAAATAAATGCTTTTTTAAGTTACCTTAATAATTGTAAAAGATTCCAATGCAGTAAAAACACTAAAAACATATTTTGCTAATTTTACCAACAAATGTTCTAGACATAGTATTATCAGAAAAAAAAACAACTTATATTCGTTCATTCTAAACATTAAATACAGACAATACTTATCCTATATTTTTTTTAAAGATTTACTGTTTTTTTTTCAATTCTGTGTACTTAAAAAGTATTGAATGAAGTTATTTATCATAGGTTATTCAAGACTAGAAAGCTAAAAGAACCATATCGCTCACATTTCGAACGCAAGACAACATCTTCTTTATCTTTCGTTAATATGGACTTACCGTCTCCCAGTAAACTTTGTAATTATCTTCGTCAATGACATTCTGATCCTCACGCTTCACAAAATCCATTTTGAGCACCTTTACAACTTATTTGGACCTCAATAAAATGTTATCTCATTTTAATTGAACTCTTCTTAAACCAACGTTTTCTAACCTAACAAAATTTTATTTTAAAATTGCATAAAATAAAACACTTGATTCTTATTGAACACTTTAAAAAGGACATAAAACGGAAATGCACATTTCGGGATTGTTTAAATTTTCTGTAAAATTTATTAAATAAAATGGAGCTTTTATTCAGCGACTTTTTATTTGGATTTTGGTTTGCTTCATTGACGTTAAAAAATGAATGAAAGAAACAATAAAGGAAGCTGGCATAGACTAAATAGAACGGTCTTCAACGAACATCTGTCCCGGGATACCAGTTAATAAGTTTAATCTGCACTGTGCACGACATGTAAATGATACGTCTATCTAGAAATATAATTTTCATCGTGACCTTATCATACCCCCAGACCTGATTTTTGTTTATGCTATTTAGTAATTATTATACGTTTGACTTATTATCATGATTTCATACTCCTGGGCAGGTTATATGTAATATACTTTTCATCGCGTTACGATCAATAGGAGCAGAGCAGTGAAGGTTAAAAAAACGGGAGATGTTACTCCATTTTTAAGCTTCCGTCGCGTTTACAGCAATAATGGTTAAAGCTACAAGGAAATCATCTATGACGAAAATGTTTTCTTTACAATTACATTTATAAAAAATATCCCACGACAGAATTGGCTACTTGACAGTGTTAACAATAAAATATGAAAAGTGTTAGATATGTTAGCTTACTAGTTGAGTAATCATTTTACATTTTTACTTTTTAATTAAAAGCATAGTTAGTATTTTATTTTTGCAAAATAAATTTTAGTTTTTTTATCTGTGGAACAAAAGAACCGAAACGGAAACCACCATTGCAATTCGGAAATGACAGCTGTCGGCGAAAATTATTTATTTTAATGTGGCGAAACAATGATTATTTTACCGATTAAATTGAATTATTGTGTCTCTAATCGTATAAAGAATTTATTGAAACATTTTCCATTTCAAACTCAAACTCAAATATTTCTTTATTCAAGTAGGTTACATATAACACTTTTGAATCGTCATTGAATACAATGCAAAGTGATTCTACTTCCGGTTCGGAACCTATATCTACCGAGAAGACACCGGTAAGAAACTCAGCAGATCATTTACAGTATCAGTATCTAACTTATTGCTATGTGTAGCTCACTTTGGACCAAGTCATATAGTTTTGGTTTTGATGAGTGATGAAACAAATAAGTACTCAAGTAAGTTTTTACTTTCGAGAGGTAAGCTGGAGCAGACCAGTCCCCAAAAATTTATCTTAATTAAGTCGTTCCTATGCGTATCGGTTCGTTGTCTAGGACGTTGACGTCATAATTGCAACAATGACGTGACTAGGCGTTTTCGCGCGCTTTTTTAATGTGTTACACAAAGTTTTCTCTGGTTATTTAGATTATTTCCAGATAAATCGAATTGCTTGGGATATAAAATGAACGGGCGCACATTTTACAATACTTTTTCAAAAACTGTCAAGTAGCCAATTATGACAATACGTGTTAGTAGCGATGGCCTAGCAGTTTGGAGCTTACTGAATAGATTTGTCTACTCTTACGTTTTTTAGCATTCTCACTCATCCCTTATTAAAAAAAGTCGTCGGCACAGCTAGTAATATATTTGACCGATGTAATATAAAGTCTACTCTTTAGGCATTTCTTCTTTTAAATAAAAGTAAGGTAATTGTAAGGTATTTACTTACAATTATTTTAGTGTCGTTGAGAAATTAATAAAAATACCCATCTTTACAGTAATTTCCTTTTTTCTAACATGGAAATACATAGCATAGACAATTTTGCGTTCAGAAATCAAATCAAAATAAGTCTTAAGTACCTACCTACCTAGTGTAAAAAGAAACTTTTTCCGGACTGCTCAGTCAACCCGTCAAATCGTCGCAAATTTTGATGTTCGTGACGAAAAATATTCCTTTACAAACAAAATTCCTTTCCTTGCGAACGTTTAATCTAAGCAAATTAACAAGTTCGAAAGAAATCTTCCTGCAGAAAAGGTAAGTTCCAAATAAAACCGTTTAAAAAATATAGTTGGAAAGAGGTTAGGTTTATAGGTCGAAAGGACGAGTACTTTAATTTTCTTTCATATCAAAATTGTTCAACTAAGGTAAAATTAACTGACTGAAAATCAATGTTTCTGGCATTCGCCGTGCCGTGTTTAAATACGTTGTTCACAACAACACAACGTTGAAAGCCGGCCATCTTTTGGACCCGGCTTTTATGAATGAAATGAAATGTGTCGTCAATAGGGATGCAACATCGTTCATGAAAAACATCGATGTCGAAATATCGATGTTTTTAAAAGTCAAACATCGATGTCGAAAATATCGATGTTTATGAACGATATATCGATGTTTATGAACGATATATCGGTGTTTTTTAAAATACTTACAGGATTGACAAAATGGCCTTGAAATACAGAGAAAAAGCGTTTTCCTATCAGATTGATATAGTTAGACTGATTACTGATAAACAAATTGCTTACCTACTTTAAATAATACAGATATAATTTACTAGGATATGAAGAGTGGAAGAACTATGAAATAAACAAAATCAAAGACACGGAGATATATTTATTATACTTGAGAGGAATTTAACAAAACAACAACCTATTTCTTTTTCAATATAATAATAATTTCGATAATCTACTGCCAAGCAATCGGTCTCTTTATCGAGTAATAACAGCTCCAGCTTCAGAAAATAGCCGCTCACTGGGGACTGAAGTTGCTACTATTGGCAAATGTTTCATACGATACTACGCAAACTAAAAAAAAAAACAAAAAATATTAAAAAAGTATTGTTTTTGTATGGCAAGGATTTGAGCGAGCAAGGCTGCACGAGTTCTTGGTAGTATACGCACGAATCAATAGATGGCGCGAGTAAACATCGGTCATAAAACATCGTTCATAAAGAACGATATATCGTCGATGTTTTGAGTTTCAACATCGATGTAAAAACATCGATGTTTATGAACGATATATCGATTTTTTTAAACATCGATGTATCGTTTGGATCCCTAGTCGTCAATAGATAGGAATGTTTAAATTTATAATGTTAACAAGTGAAGAAATACAAAACATCAAATTTTATCGGCAAAGTACAATGTTACTTTTTAACAGATCTATGCTATTTTGTCAATACAAATGCAAATTAGAAAATATATTTAATGCAAATTGCAATTAAATAGTCATCATTTTATTGCAATTTGCACTCCGTAATAAACCTTATTCGTTAAAACGTAGGAATTTTTTTTCATAGTAGTCTAGAGATAATCTATATATATAAAAGGAGAAACTGACTGACTGACTGACTGACATATCAACGCACAGCCCAAACGGCTAAACGTAGGCACTTGAAATTTGGAAGGGACGTAGCTTAGGTACCGTAGGGGTGCACTAAGAAAGGAATTCCCGAAATTCCCACGGGAACGGGAATTAGCGGGAAAATCCTTTTGTATGAAAAATCTAAACCGCTTAAGTTAGACGCTTGAAATTTGGCATGCAGGTACCTTAGTAAATATAAAGTTTAGTTATGGCTGTATTTTGAGAAATTCCCACGGGAACGGGAGTTAGCGGGAAAAAACTTTTGTATGAAAAAATCTAAACCGCGTAAGTTAGATGATTGAAATTTGACATGCATATACCTTAGTGAATGCAAAGTTAAGTCATGATTGGATTTTCCAAAATTCCCATGGGAACGGGAATAGCGGGAAAAACTTTTGTACCGCGAGTTAGAGGCTTGAAATTTTTTAGTATATGGGTATCTTAGCAAATGTACAGCTTCATGGGAATGGGAAACATCTTTTTCATGAAAAAATACTGCACAAGCGCCAGATTCAGAATAATTGTTATGTTGTTTTTTAATGTATTTTCTCAAAAAAAAAAAAAACTTTTTAAAATTTTTGAATGCAATATTCATTATTATTTACATTCGACACACACCGAGAAAAATACTGAAATGACACAATAACACGCCACGCGGACGAAGTCGCGGGCAAAAGCTAGTATCTCTATATAATATTAATTGTATTATTTTTTACTTGATTGTCAAAATTATAAAGGATTAAAAGTTTTGTCAAATTAAATATATTTTTAGATAGATAGATAGATAGATATACTTTATTGCACAAAAACTTTACAGAAATAGGTTTTACAGATTGATTATAGTACAATTTAGGCGGTCTTATCGCTAGAAAGCGATCTCTTCCAGACAACCTTAAGGTAGAGGAAATAGTAGATGGCAAGAAATGGGTACGGCCGTATAATAATAGACGATAAACTCTACAAAAAATAATGTATTTATTACTTTATAATTTTTTTAAATATAATACTTTTTATATTGCCTAGGAAAGAGTAAATAAATGTCTATCCTAATGTCCTTAAATGATGATGCCAAGTTTGATGCTCTTAGACTTATAAAAGAAAATGTAACTATTTTTTTTTCAATATTGGCTCTACTGTAAAATTTTATGATTTCGTGTAGTAACTGTTTATTTTTAAATGTGCAATATGTGCCGACCTACGAGATTACCTACAAGTCAACACAAATACAGCGTCAGCAGAATTGGCGTTGTAAACAACGCTCCATACGTAATGCACGATTGGCTGATCAATGGCATCGATCCTACATCGCGATGTCAGAGTTTTCGGCGCCACTAGCTATCTATATATATAAAAGAAAGTCGTGTTAGTTACACCATTTATAACTCAAGAACAGCAGAACAGATTTGGCTGAAAATTGGTGGGGAGGTAGTTTAGAACCAGGAAAAGCACATAGGATATAATTTATTCATTTATTTTTGCTTTTTTTTTATGTCATTTGTAGCCTTTAAGGCGGAACAAAGTTCGCCGGGTTACCTTGTATGTATATACAACAAACCAAGATTGGTAGTATAATACATCCAAAATTTTGCTATTGTGTCTACCTGGACGCCTGAAATATGTAAAAAAGATTTGATACTGTTCACTAGCTGTGCCCGCGACTTCGTTCGCGTGGACTGAAGGGGTTTTCCAGTTTTTTCCCGGTAACTCCTGTTCCCGTAGCAATAATCTGTTGCAACTAAACTTTAAGTTTACTAAGGTACCTGTATGCCAAATTTTAAGCGTCTATCTTAAGCGGTTTAGATTTTTCATAACAAAGGATTTTCCCGCTAATTCCCGTTTCCGTGGGAATTTCAGGAATACCTTTCTTAGCGCACCTCTACGGTACCTAAGCTATGTCCCTTCCAAATTTCAAGTGCCTACGTTTAGCCGTTTAGGCTGTGCGTTGAAATTTCAGTAAGTCAGTCAGTCAGTTTCTTCTTCTTTTATATATTTAGATAAATCATAATATCTTTAGAATTTTGGGCCTGCTGAATTTTCCGTCTGAGGTGTTGATAATATCACGCTAACACCTGAGGATACCGTTTGTTATCTTAGCTTAGACCTTGACCGCTGTGCAAGGTGGAAGCATCACATTAAGATCAAAACCCAGAAGCTCAATATAAGTTCTAATTCTCAGGTATATATCATTACAACCGAAAATGACGAAGACAGCATTAGTAATCCTCTCCCAGGGAGCTGAGGAGATGGAGACGGTTATCACCGTTGACATGCTAAGGCGTGGCGGAGTGAGTACAATATTTTTGTAATTATGCATTTAAATATGATGATCGTCAATATTTTGGGAAAATAAGAACATTGTTGTAGAAAGTATACTTTACCATTATGTACAGTCTCTGTCAGATATATCGGAGCAGACAAAGTGACCAAATACTTCTGAACAGTTAAAATGTCAAAAAGTTCTATACACCACAAGTTACCATTAATATCTGAACATACATTACTTCAATAATATCTGAGCAGATGAGAAAATAATATTAACATTAATATTTTCTCTTCTTCCAGGTGACGGTGACCCTGGCTGGTCTTGACGGAGACGGGCCGGTTCTCTGTTCGCGTCAAGTCACCCTCATACCAAACAAATCGCTTGCTGACGCCTTGGCAGAATCACCTCAGTATGATGCTGTGAGTTACTTAATTAGAATATATTTAAGCGAGGTAGGGCATAGCGATTTATCGCTCGATTTGGAGCAGTCCGACTGGTGTAATACCTCCACCTTACAGAAGACCGCAGCCAAATAACAATCACTTTGGTGTTGTTGTGTTACTGCGTGTGAGTAAGGTTTCCAGAGCTCCCGGGGAGTGCTACATTAGTAGCAGGGGTCAAGCCTAGTAAAGGTAAGGGCGACAAGTCCAGTAACAGCTTTATTATGCTGTACTTGTCGCCCTTAAGAGTTCCTAGCACATTAGGTGGGATGAGGTCAATCTTAAAGTGCAATATACATATAAAAATAAAATCCTGATAGTAACACAAAATATCTACTAGGAAATTGAACTATTAATTGAATCATTTTATACTATAAATATAATTCTAAAAAAATATATATACGGTCGAATTGAGAACCTCCTCCTTTTTTTTAAGTCGGTTAAAAAAACTGTATTAATGTTGCACGGCCGTACCCATTTCTCGCCATCTTCTATTTCCTCTACCGTTGTCTGGAAGAGATCGCTTTCTTTAGCGATAAGACCGCCTAAATTGAACTATAATTAATCTGTAAAGTTTTGTGCAATAAATTATATCTATCTATAAATACGTAAGGGTACAACACTATTTTTCATCTTCCGTAAAGTGGTATAATTTCTAATGATACTTTAGTACCTACACCTAGTTAAAAATCAGAGTTTAGTAATTAATCATGCGTTTTGCAGGTGATTCTGCCGGGAGGCCTGGAGGGTTCTGAGAGACTGAGCAAGTCCACTGTCGTGGGTACAGTGCTGAAGGAACACGAAAAGGCAGGGAAGATTGTAGCGGCTATTTGCGCTGGTAAGATATAATTCTTAACTGACTAACTAATGATGGCTGCAGACGGCTTTTTAGGCGAAACATCAAAAACAACAACCACAACACAAAAACGGAACCCTTATGAATTCGTCACGTCTGTCTGTCTGTCTGTCTGTCCGTCTGTCTGTCTGTCCGTCTGTCCGTCTGTCCGTCTGTCTGTCTGTCCGTCTGTCCGTCTGTCTGTCTGTCTGTCTGTCCGTCCGTCTGTCTGTCTGTCTGTCCGTCTGTCCGTCTGTCCCTCCGTCCGTCTGTCCGTCTGTCCCTCCGTCCGTCTGTCCGTCTGTCCGTCCGTCTGTCTGTCTGTCTGTCCGTCTGTCCGTCTGTCCGTCTGTCTGTCTGTCTGTCTGTCCGTCTGTCCGTCTGTCCGTCTGTCCCTCCGTCCGTCTGTCCGTCTGTCCCTCCGTCCGTCTGTCCGTCCGTCCGTCCGTCCATCAGTCCGTCCACATGCCACTTTATTCCGAAACTATAAGGTCTATACTGTCGAAACTTGGTATTTACATGTATTCTGTGACCCACTTTAAGAATTTACACAAAAATAGAAAAAAAAAACAAAACATTTTAGGGATGCGTGAAAATAGAAATATGTCATGTCCACTTGAGGTGTAGGACTCGAACCCACGACCATCACGTATCGCGCGTGCTGCTCTTCCAACTGGCAAGGGGGGGGGATATAATTCTGTTTTTTTAGATATTTTAAGTGTGAACTTACGTGTGTTACTATCACGAGTGCGGCGTGGAACGAAAAATAAAATAAAATAAAATAAATAAATATTGGACAACATCACATACATTGCTCTGATTCTGTGGTAAGTAGCTAAAGCACTTGGGTTACAGAAATCAGAAACAACGAAGGTACCACAACACCCAGACCCGAGACAATATAGAAAAGTTCGTTTCCCATATTGACCCGACCGGGGATCGAACCCGGAACCTCAGAGATAGCGCGACGCCAAAGTCCGGCACGCTTGCCTCTCGGCTACGGAGGTCGACAAAAATGATTAAAAAGATTTGCCATAGGAACGATTAAGTGATGCCCGGTTCCAATAGTTGAAAAAAACCATCCGTTCTTGTTAAGGATAGTAATAAATTATACGAGACTTAAAAAACGACCGACAGACGACTGATGACAGCTGTATGGAACGGTATTATTTAGGTAATGACTTGTTGCCGGTTGGAGTAAAGCGAATAGTCATTTTTGATAGTAACCGACGACCTCTGTGGCGCAGTGGCTAAGGTAGGCGGCCAAAGCGCGAAAGGTCCTGGGTTCGATGCCCGGTTTGAAAAACGAACTTTTCTAAATTGACTTCGTTCAATTTTTCGACGTCTGGGTGTGCTGGGATGACGCCCCCAGTTAGTATCCGTCGTCTGGTACAAGTCAGAGTACAAGGGAAAACCTTAGTTTGAGACCAGGTGATTGGTGTTATTGTCTGGCGCATTTATTTTATTTATAGTATAAGGAAACATTGTTACATTGAAATGAGTAAGTGTCGAGTGTTCTCGCCGGTTCTTCTCGACATGATCAACATTCCGAACACGGCGGTGGAATACTGACCTTGTACTGACGATTCATAAGTGCTTTTGTAAAGCTTACATGAATAGAAAACATCTGTTTTCTATTCTATTCTATACCATTACGAATCGTAAAAATATTGGAATCGGCCATAACTGTATTATGTTCCAGCTCCGACGGCGTTCGTCGCTCATGGCGTGGCGAAAGGCAAACGTGTGACGTCATATCCCACCACTAAGGACCAAGTGGCCACCACTGACTACAAGTACGTGGAGGGGGAAAGGGTGGTCGTCGATGGCAACATTGTTACTAGCAGGGTGAGTGAGTTTAATACGACCTCCGTAGCCGAGAGGCGAACAGGCCGGACTGTGTTGTAGCGGCATCTCTGAGGTCCCGGGTTCGATCCCCGGTCGGGTCAGTATGGAAAACGAACTTTTTTGTATTGTCTCGGGTCTAGGTGTTGTGGTACCGTTGTTACTAGCAGGATGAGCGAGATAAATAGGACCTCCGTAGCAGAGAGTCGAGCGGGCCGGATTTTGTCGTCGCGCCATCTCTGAGGTTCCGGGTTCGATCCCCGGTCAGGTTAATATGCGAAACGAACTTTTCTATATTGTCTCGGGTCTGGGTGTTGTGATACCGTCGTATCTGTACTACAAGTGCTTAAGCTACTTACCACAGAATCAGAGCAATGAATGCGATGTTGTCCAATATTTATTTATTATACTAATATTATAAACTAGCTGTGCCCGCGACTTCGGTCGCTTGGACTAGGTACATACTTTCATGGTCGGTTTTACCTCTATCTATCCTATTAGTCCAAGATCCCAGAGCGATCAGACATAACTTATTTCAAACTAGCGACCCGCCCCGGCTTCGCACGGGTGCAATAGGTACTAAAATATGTAATTACGTATTATACATATGAATGTTGCACTTTTTTTTTACATTGACTCCTCCCTTACCCCAGTGACGCTTACATGGAGCCTACATCGCATGCTGGCTAGCTGAGCGCGGTGAGCAGCAACCACGCGACTTTTTTCTAATACTGGCATTATTAAACTCATGATATCTTCCGAACGAAATGTGCGAATTGAATAATTCAAAAAGTTATATAAAGGTATTGAAGCCGTCTTAAATGTAAAGTAATTTATTTTGATAAGGAATACTACCAAGGTACAAATAAAGGGCCATTTCAAGCGACGGCATATTATTTAAATTTTTAGATTGAAAAACAGCGTATTGTGACATAACTATAATATTTAGACATATGCTGTCGCGACACTTTTTGTAGATAATGATGAGTTCTGCAAAGTCGTAGTACATGATTCTGTTCTATCATCAATAGTTTTCGCAGCGCACGCGATGTAACGAATTTTTCAGGTCACCTTGGATTACATTATTGGAGTTTTAGAAATAAATAAATAAATGCGCCAGACAATCACACCAATCACCTGGTCTCAAACTAAGGTTTTCCCTTGTACTATGAGAACCAGATGACGGATACTAACTGGGGGCGTCATCCCAGCACACCCAGACCCAAGTCAATTGAGAAAAGTTCGTTTTCCAAATTGACCTGACCGGGAATCCTAGAAAGGATCCCTAATTTTTTTGAAAATATAATATAGCCTATGTCACCCGTGGATAGTGTAGCTTCCCAACGGTGAAATAATTTTTGAAATCGTTCCAGTAGTTTCGGAGCCTATTCATTACAAAGAAACAAATATTTCCTCTTTATAATATATATATATATATATATATATATATATATATATATATATATATATATTTATAATATATATAAGAAGAAGATTAGTATAGATGAAACATTAAGTTTTCAGTAGCGTCTCGTGTGCCTTGAATACAAGAATCAGAGCAATGTATGTGATGTTTTCCAATATTTATTTATTTATTCTACCCCCAGGGTCCTGGAACAGCATACTGGTTCGGTCTTACCCTCATCGAGCTTCTGGTGAACAAGGAGACAGCTGATAAGGTGGAGAAGGGAATGCTCATCTCCGACTTCTAGAAGAAAGAATGAAACAAAAGAATGTAATCTCCTTTAAAGAAACAGAAGAATTCCATCTTCTCTCGCAGTGTGGCTCTCGAACCCACGACTGTCTCGTAACGTGCTTCAAAATACCGCTAGATGGCGTTACGTGGGAGTGAGATCCAATAAGGTAGATGCAGTTAACGAAAAAAACATAGAAGCATTTCTAACGCTTGAAATAGGACCACGAAAGTAAGGCACGATGGGCGTGGCTTAAAAAAGTGAGCTAGCGCCGGTACACGTACCGTTTCCAAGGACGTAGCGATTCACAGGCGCGGACCAATCACAGCGCGGGTTCCATCCCATTATATGAAATGACGTAACTAACGAACCGGCTTAAAAACTGAACTCCGACAGACGTTTGTTCGACGTTACGCTACTCCGACAAATGTTTATTAAACGAACCTAACCTAACCAAACTGAATCTGACCTTACTGCAGTGTAACGTAACTAGTTCTGATCTAAGTAGACTAGTTCAATCTATAAAAATAGACGTAATATATAAAAAACAATAATTTGTCGGAGTAGCGTAACGTCGAACAAACGTTTGTCGGAGTTCAGTTTTTAAGCCGGTAATTTCTAGGCTTGAGGATCAACTGAAAAAAAAGCAGGCTAATGCGTTTAGGTCGACAAATAGACAGGGTTCGTTGGCTTAAAAAATAGCCTAGAAATTTCCACCTAGCGGATATTTGTAATCAAGTATTTAATTAACCAATTAGGTGTTATACACTTTTGAATCGTAATCGTATTCAAATACAATGCAAAGTGACTACTGCCGGTTCGGAACCTATATCTACCGAGAAGACACCGGTAATAAACTCAGCAGATCAGTTACAGTAGCAGTATCTAACTTATTGCTATGTGTAGAACACTTTGGACCAAGTCATATAGTTTTGTTTTGATGGTCTTATTGATCTAACAGCCAAAATGCTATGGCGATTTTTCTGGTATTTTTATATCTAATCCTTCGTTTGCGAGAAATGAAATTTTTCTGTTACTTTAAAATATGTAAAGATCGCATGTGAAGAAAAGTGTAATGCCTCGCCTCGGGCGAAGTTCGCCCGAGGCGAGGCAAAGTTTGACGCGGCGAGCACGAGGCGAGCCGAAGTGCCTCTCTACACTATCGTATTCGTCTAACTTCGTTCAACTTCGCGAGTAGCGTGGAGGAGGCATTAACATTAAGTAATATACGGAGAAGGTTTTTTTAAATAAGGGAGATTCTCTAAGGTAGAGTTTCCTAAACTTAACTTTTATGGAAAACTTTTTTAAGAGAGGTAGCGCATAGCGATTTATCGCTCGAACTGGAGCAGCCCGACTGGTGAAATACCTCCACCTTACAGAAGACCGCAGCCAAATAACAATCACTTCTGTGTTGTTGTGTTCCTGCGTGTGAGTAAGGTTTACAGAGCTCCTGGGCGTGCTACATTAGTAGCAGGGGTCAAGCTTTCAAAGTTAGGGTGACAAGTCCAGTTATAGCTTTATTATGCTGAACTTGTCGACCTTAAGCTAGGACCTCATTACCACTTAACATCAAGTGGAATTAGGTCAATCTTGAAGTGTTATATATAAAAAAAGCCTGCGAAGCCGCCGGCGCGCTAGTAAAACAAAATAACAGAAATACCAAACTTTTATACATTGAGCTCAATATTTAAATGTTGTAGTAATTTTGAGGAAACTCTCACTTAGATAATATTGGTTGTAAATGGTTTTTATTGAATTAATTAGTATTTATAAGTGGTAATTATAAAAATCGCTGAAAGTGATCTGTTATGTTGTAATAAAAAGTAAATTAAAATAAAGTGTTTCATTAAATTTTTGACCGCATATGAAATAGAAATACAAAAGTTAAGCATCGCATGTAAATACAGAATCATCCCTACTAATATTATAAATGCGAAAGTAACTCTGTCTGTCTGTTACGCTTTCCCGCTTAAACCGATTTTGATGAAATTTGGCATAGGTATACGTTGGACCTCAAGAATGGACATAGGCTACTATTTGTTAGAAAGTAGGGGGGGGGGGGGTAATGTCACCTCTGAAAGTTTATATGGGAAAATTTTTATTTTTTAAGCTAGAGATATGAAAGTTGGCACAAATATTATAGCTCTATTAAAATAAAGACTACTTTTTGTTTCGAATATTAGGGGAGATAGGGGTAAAATCGACCATTAAAGGATGTAGTCCACGCGAACGAAGTCGCGGGCACAGCTAGTATTAATTTTATAACCCTTGAACTGGTTTTGGAAAAATGGTATGACCTTATGGCCATGAGTTACAGTTAGTGTAAACAAATGATAATGTCGATACTCTAGCTTGATAAGGATTGAAACTCACATATCGTCGACGCGCGTGCAATACCGCGTAAGTAAATTAATCTTTATGGCAAACGGTGGATACGCGGTATTGCGGTTTAACGGTTGACTGGTAGAGAATGCTTCTAGCATTAAGTCCGCCTTTTGTACTTTTTATTTTGTGCAATAAAGTTTTTAAATAAATCAAATAAATATTGCACGCGCATCGACGATATGCCAGTCACATAAAGTGGGCTCTGGAAAGATAAGATGCTTATTAAAATTAATATAGGCCTTTGAGAGTATTACGTAACGCAAATGTGGGGGGAGGGGGGGGGGGGGAGATATTTGTAAAACGATCCGATGCGTTTTAGTGGATTAAATAATGTTTTTTTAAGTAATAAAAATACATAATTACTCATTATATTTATTAACGTTAAATATTACAAGAGCTTTCTCTATTTACAATAATTATGTCTACTATAAAAATAAAACAATACCTAACAAAAAACAATGGATATTAAAGATATTTTACACCCGACAAGGACATAGAAATTCTACACATACCTACAAATTATGTTAATAGATAGACCAAGAAAAATTTACTAATAATAGAGGCTATTTTGTTCCGAAATTTTACTACATAATTTTAATAAAATTAACAACCTCGATCGTTATTTCAAACTGGATTAAATACAATTCGTTAACTGTTAATTGGCTGAAAATACGAGTGTGACATATTAGCCAATAAATAAACACTGACGACATTTTTGTTTTCTCACGTGAGAAAATTAACATATTTTTTTTTCTTGGTCTGAAGATCGAAAACCTTAAACCTAAAATTACGACAATATTTAAATGTCTGCCCACACTCTTAACCCAATCGACACATAATTTTGTTTCCAAACCATAGATTTTGTTCCTTAATTGCTTATCTTTTTTTAATTATTTCCAATAATGTCGTTAACAGTGGGCTTCACAAACGTCAGAAATAATTTAGAATCGGAAAGTCAATGGTTTTTGTATCTGTTAAATCGTTTATAATAAAAAAAACTAAACAGTTTCCGAATTCTAAACCGATTCGGACATTTTGTGAAACGTATAAACGCTGAAATCGATAAGTTTCATCTGAATAAGATATTCCTACTGATAGTATTATCGATAATATTGATACTCGAGAGTAATAAACTGTCGATAGTATTGAATCTATCGTAAATCGATAAAATATCGATTGTCTTAAACAACATTATCGATCGATACTATATTCTTGACGAACAATACTATTAATAGGAGCCAGGGCTCTTGCTATTTTCAGTTGGTTGGCTCAGGCAGTTGGTTTCCACCAGAATACCAGCGCTGCTGCGGTGTTATACATGCCGTAGCAGCATTTGCTGAGGTGGAACCCAAGTTGGCCTCACACGATACCTTATGTTTTATGTAGACTGTCTAATATTGTGTGTGTTCGGTAATTGTGTGATCGTCAATAAATGAATTTTCTTTCTTTCTTCTTAATAGTAATATATTGTAATATAAACTTTAAGACTTTCGCGTTCCATTTTAAACATTTAAAATAGATTAACGGTTGACTGGTAGAGAATGCCCCTAGCATTAAGTCCACCTGTTGTACCTATTTGTGCAATAAAGTTTTTAAATAAAAATAAATAACGGGTCAAAACGCGACACCATTTTTATTTAGTAGTTAATACGAACTAGTTACAGCTTCACCTCGTGACCACGATTAAATGCATGAAATGCAATAAATATATAATCACATACATTGCTCTGATCCTGTGGTAAGTAGCTTAAGCACTTGTGTTACAGAAATCAGAAACAACGACGGTACCACAACACCCAGACCCGAGACAAGATAGAAAAGTTCGTTTCCCATATTGACCCGACCGGGGATCGAACCCGGTACCTCAGAGATGGCCCGTTCGCCTCTCGGCTACGGAGGTCGTTCCAAATGATTTTACTTTGACTAAATAAAAATGGTGTCGCGTTTGGACCCGTTAATCTATTTTAAATATCTATCGTAAATTGGTAAACTAAAATAGACAATGTAGACAAAAAATACACATACAAAATACAATCAAAAGTATCGATAGTGTATTATTCTCGAACAACATTATCAATAGTACTGCTTTTATGCAATAGTATTACCTGGTTCTGAGTTATCGATACTTCACGATAATATTACATTAACTATCGATAAACTGTCGATATTCGCCTTGGCAATAGTATTTTAATAGAGCTATAGTAAGTTCAATCCACGAAGACTCACCCCACTACTTTTGATCTCCCCCCCCCCCCACTACTTTTGATCTTCCCCCTCACTACTTTTGATCTCCCCCCCCCACTACTTTTGATCTCCCCCCACTACTTTTGATCCCTCCCCACGGTGCGTGAGGGGTAAGCGGGAAGCGCGGAGAGTTCTTGCCAAACCTCAGTCACCCCCCGACGTTCTATCAATGTATCTAGTGTGTGGCACACATTGTGAATTAATATGTGATATAGAGGGTGGGTGGAACGCGTCTTCCAGGCCTTGCATGTGCTCGCGACTAAATTTGATCGCGCTCTTAAACGTCAAAATCGATTGAAGTCAGTGCCACAGCTGCTTATTGGCTGAAAACACGAGCGCGGCGTGCTATTAGCCAATCAACAGCATCGAAACTTTTGTCGTCTCATGCGATTAATTTGACATATTGCGTATGCTAGCCCTGTTCGTGGATTGAACTATCTACACCTGATTGAAACAACGTCGTCTGCAATACAACGATGGGTGACCGGAATGAGAACGTTCCTAACTCCTTGGAATGGGGACAACCACGCGTAAAAAATACGTGAGCGTGGGTGTCCAACAGCTACGTGATTGGTAATTATCAAGTCTCACAGGTCTAGCACGCGCCACGCGACTAAATTTTATCGCGCTCTTAACAAACGTCAGAATCGATTTAAGTCAGTGCGTCAGCTGCTGATTGGCTGAAAATACTAGGGCGGTGTGCTATTAGACAAACAGTAACGAAACTTTTGTCGTCTAATGCGATAAATTTTACGTATTGCGAATGCTAGGTGACACTTCTGTCAATGTAATGCCGAAAAGAACCAATCGTGTAGCAGTTAGACTTCCACACGTAGTGTCATCTAGCGGGTTTTTAATGCGCTGTCCCCATTATCCCATTTGAGAAGGAGATTATTTCCAAATGAATAGGGTAAACCTAGCCTAAGAAACGAAACAGAATGACTTTACCTGTGTCTTATTGTATGAGCTATGAAAAGGACAAGCTTCAGTCAAAGACTTCGTAGATTACAGATGCAAAATAAAAATAAATATCGACCTTCGCGTAATGACGTATTTAGGTGACTCTATATTAACAAGCATTGTAAAAAAGACCTTAAATGTTATACAGTTTAATCCAGTGATTTTCAAAGTGGGGGAGCGCAGAGACCTGCAAAGGGGGAGGTGTGGGTCTACAGTATGGTTAAGTACTTCATTTTAGACAAGCGTAAGAAACAAATCAGGGAAAACCTGGTATAACCTAATTCAAACCTTATGTGACTGAAATAAGTATACAAATAAATTATGTTTCACGTCATGTCACGAGCGCTGCCACGAAGCAAATGAGTAAAAGAAGGCTTAGTACTGTTTGAAGGCTCGTTTTACCAGTATCAACTGTGCATCTACAAAATCTTTGATCGAAGCAGATAATATTTTTCGTTCCGAATTTGCTTTCGACATTTTCAGGCCTAGCATGCCCAACGCGACTAAATTTTATCGCGCTCTTAACAAACGTCAAAATCGATTGAAGTCAGTGCGTCTGATGTTGATTGGCTGAAAACACGAGTGCGGTGTGCAATCACCCAATCAACAGTATCGAAACTTTTGTCGTCTCATGCGATAAATTTGACGTATTGCGCATGCTAGGCCTATTTGTGTGTTATGCGATCAAATATATATTCGAAATCCCATAAAATTCCCTTAATAACTAAGTTGAAAATTTCAAAACATGTATTCTCTAATAACTTAATCATTATTTACATAGCCTACGTTAATTTGTGTTTAAATTTATCGCAGTTATTTTCTGATCATAGTACATAGATTGTAAAAATATATGAGGCGAGAGTCATAATGTGGATATGACCTTGTTAAGTTTTTTACATATTTTTTTCGCAATTATTGAACATGACATGCAAGTTATGCCCACAGTTGTACTTCGGGCACAATTTTGAAGCCAGCGTAACTACTTTAGCTACTTAACATAAGTATTTAAGTTGTTTGTTTTTCTTACAAGATTTATCTACATGATGATATACCTATCACATTTAAAAAAAGCAAAGAATACAAGTATATAAATAATAACAAAAATCATGATATACTAATATGTTAAAAATAATTGATCTCCTCCCTATTTCCGCGAAATATAAAAAAATAAAACCACACCATTATTAATAGGGATGTTGCGTTGGTAAAAAAACAAAAATATTAAGTCTGTCAGTTGTATTCAAAATATAAAGAAGACGTATATATTGCTTCAACAGAAATAGAAAAAAATACCAACCAAGCGTAGTATAGGACCCACCCCGACTAGGTATGATAACCCACCCTCCCCCAAAGTAAGGCCCCATGTTTTAAATTTTCATTTAGCATCTCTAACAAACTTGATTTCAGGTCCCCATTCCCTCCAACCAAGCATAGTATTAGGGATAAGCATGATAATCCCCCGCCCCCCCTAACGAAGCCCCCACGCATTAAATTGGTATTCATATACCTTATTCATATAATAATTAATATTTGCTTTGAGACTTACGCGTTCCATTTTAAACATTTAAAATAAATTAACGGATCAAAACGCACAACCCTAAAAGCCTCTCGACCGATCTCCACTACCATACTAGGATAATAAGTGAAGCTATTGAAATAAAAAAAATACAAAATTTTCAATAGAAAAGACGGATTTAAGTTATCATCAGCATGGAATCCAGTGATTAACAAATGTTTACCGCGGTTAGAACGATCAAAAACAATACCGGATACTGTCAGTGTAGTGTGTCGAAGTGACTTCAATAACATTTTGTTATGTGACAATGTGAGGGTGGATGAAGATTTGCAAGCTCCCCCGAACAGACGAAGACGAGCAAGACCAGTCAGCTCGTGACCACGGTTGGTGCAACCTAACCGAAACGTCGGGCAGTAAGTAGTTCGTATTAACTACTAAATAAAAATGGTCTCGCGTTTTGACCCGTTAAATTATTTTAAATTCTAATATTTGTTCTAGCCCATCCCATTATTCACGACAAAACTCCGTCACACAAAATCGCACAAAGAATCTGCACGAAAAACATTTATCTAATGCTAAATTTAGAAATTACTCTAAAAAAATTGCGACAACTACCTACAAATTTTGGACATTAACAAATAATATATTATTACTCTTAATATTGGTGGTTCTTACACTTATTTGATTGCGGACCCCTAATAATCCTAAAGCAATATTTCTAATTAACCAATTGTTGTGTACTTATATCCTATTTTTCTTTTATATTTTCGCAGGGCCAATTTTAATTAACTTACAGAATAAATGTAAATATAGAATACGATTTAATAACATAACATACATTGCCTATTTTGTGGTAAGTAGCTAAGCACTTGTGTTACATAAATCAGAAGACAGTACCACAACACCCAGACCCGAGACAATTTAAAAAAATTGGTTTGCCATATTGAAGCGACCGGAAATCCAACCTCAAAAATAGCGCGTGCCACTACACCCAGACCCAAGACAACATGGAAGAGGTCGTTTTTTCATATTGACCTGACCGGGAGTCGAACCTGGGACCTAGGAGATCTCTCGCCTCTCGGCTACAGAGGTCGTCAAGCTACGGTACCTTTATCATTCGTGTCAATCCGTCAGTCCTAGTTAATTTACTAAGAGGGAGAGAAGCCATTTCTTCTTTGGACCCCCTAAGCAACCCATCACGGACCCCTAGGGGTCCACGGAACACAGGTTAAGAAACATTGCTTTAAGATGTCTATGTAATGGCATTAAACATATCATTATCACTTTATTAAACATACATACATAACAATGTAACAATTATAACGCAAGCGAACAATATATACAAGAATATATTGTCCTATCCTTTCACAAACATGATAGATAGATATTACGTAACGCAAAGGGAGGGGGGGAGGGGGGTGCTGATTAGTAAAACGTTACGATGAGTTCAAATAAAAAAAAATTAAGAAATTAAACTCTCTAATGAGGGTGTTAGCGCATGAAAAATCCACTAGATGGCGATACGGCGCGGCGTCTAACTGCTATGTAATTGGTCATTTAAATGTCATGGTGACATGCCTGTCAATGTGATGTAAGGCATAACCAATCACGTAGCAGTTGGACCTCGCGCCTACGCATCGCCATCTAGTGGATTTTTCATGCGCGAACACCCTCATTGGCAAACCTTTTTGTTTTTACTATTTTCCCTACCCAAAGATTGACTGGATGCGATCTTCCTAGCCATAGCACAACCTTAATTGGCTACTTGACAGTGTTAACAATAAAATATGACAAGTGTTGGATATGTTAGCTTATTACCATAGCTGGGCATTAACTCGTTAATCCGTTAATCGTTAATTAACGACGTTAACTGTTTGATTAACGGTGCCCGGCTATGCTTATTACTTAAGTAATAATTTTACATTTTTATTATTTAACTAAAAGCATAGTCAGTATTTTATTTATGGAAAATAAATTTTACTTTTTTTATCTATGGAACAAAAGAACCGAAACGGAAACCACCATTGCAATTCGGAAATGACAGCTGTCAGCGAAAATTGTTTATTTTAATGTGGCGAAACGATGATTATTTTACCGATTAAATTTAATTATTATGTCGTTAACCGTGTTAAGAATTTATTTAATCATTTGACATTTATTATACTAGCTGTGTCCGCCACTTCGTTCGCGTGGACTACATCCTTTCATGGTCGGTTTTACCCCTATCTCCCCTAATATTCGAAACAAAAAGTAGTCTATATTAGAGCTATATTTGTGCCAACTTTCATGTCTCTAACTTAAAAAATAAACATTTTCCCATATAAACTTTCAAAGGTGGCATTACCCCCCCCCCCCCTTTCTTTCTAACAAAAAGTAGCCTATGTCCGTTCTTGAGGTTCAACGTATACCTATGCCAAATTTCATCAAAAAAGAGGTTTAAGCGGGAAAGCGTAACAGACAGACAGACAGAGTTACTTTCGCATTTATAATATTAGTAGGGATTATTACAGTCGTTCCGACCTATATCGGTTTGATGTCTAGAACGTTGACGTAAAAATGTCAACAGTCCCGTGACTTGGCGTTTTCGCGCGCTTTTTAAATGCGTTACACAAAATCTTGTTTTCTCTGATAATTTACATTTTTTTAAAGATAAATCGAATTGCTTGGGATATAAAATGAACGGGCGCACATTTTACAAAACCTTTTCAATAACTGTCAAGTAGCCAGTTGTACAATATGTTTTCTGTCAAATTAATTCCTATGTTTCGTTACGCATTTAAATATATCTGCCTACGTGAGCCATATAAAAGTGAGTGAACGTGATATCAATAGTCTAGCGAAGCGAAGATTCGCTATCGCCGCACGTAAATATAAATTGTACTAGCCATGTAATCGCTAAAAGAATATGCGTTATATTCGTTACGTGTTGCAAATAACTGTTTATAACAAAAAAATCTTACGTTATATTTGTAAATGATCTAAAACACTAGTTTGTCAACGATTTCACTTTGCCGCCTTTTCGGATTTAGGCTTGGGATGCATTTTGTACGTATGTTTCCGTAGATCGACCTGTTTGAAGTACCTGTAATAAGAAATTTATTTAAATAAGCGTCCCATATATGGGTCAAGAATTTTAGGACAAAAAAAATATTTCACCAGTATTTAAAATATTATATTTTATAAGAAACTCTATCCACAGAGGGATCCATGCGAAAAAAGACCCATGAAAATGTTAAATTTAGACTTATAAATTAAACTAATTGCGGATATAATATATTTTTAATAAACTTTAATAAATATATAAAGCGTAAAACTATTTTACTTATCACAAAACAAATTTGAATTAAGCAAATACAACTTTTTTTTTGTTTGGAGGAAAGGTAAATTTCTCTTAGAATCGACTGCTTTTTCGCCATGTTACATTTTTTTTATATAATATTAGCGATACTTAAATAAAGTAAACTCTAATAAAAAAGCGCGTGCGCTGCGCTTGTCACGCTATCGCTAGGAAATTGAAAATACACAGAAAGCTTTAAATTTCGTGAGTATTTTTTTTTTATATTGCACTTCAAGATTGACCTCATCCCACCTGATGTTAAGTGGTAATGAGGTCCTAGCTTAAGGGCGAAAAGTACAGCATAATAAATCTGTCACCGGACTTGTCGCCCTTACCTTAAAGGCTTGACCCCTGCTACTAATGTAGCACCCCCCAGAAGCTCTGGAAACCTTACTCACACGTATTTCTGTAAGGTGGAGGTATTTCACCAGTCGGGCTGCTCCAGTTCGAGCGATAAATTGCTATGCCCTACCTCTCTTGAAAATATTCAACATACCATCATCATTTTTATATTGATTTATGAGTAAAATATTTGACCGTGTTTTGGTTTTTGTATAAACAATAACTTATGTTGTATACCAGTTTTCACAACAACAATTTTTGATAGAAGTTGTATGATGTTCGTATAAAATGTCACATTGCTAGATCTCTGTGTAAAAACAAACTATGACAAATTAAGATATTTTACAAATAATTGACATCAATATACATGTTCTAAGAAACCAATTTAATAAAAAAAATCATTTGAATAAAATCGTTCATAATTCTAATATTGTGATCAAATCGGTAACTAAATTGGACTTGCCGAATCGATACTCTTGCCAAATTCTTCTCAATAGAATTAGTTACCAAACCGTTAGTAACCTCAAACTTGATTTATATTTATTTGTAGAAGTTTAAGCGTTTCTTATTATAATGTATTAGAATAAATTAAAACAGCATTACGTTACCTGCTAGGGCACAGCTTACAAGTGTACTTGAAGTCGGCAGGGTCGCCGTGGACCCTCATCTCGTGCCTGTCCCTTATGAGGGACGTCGCGAACGATCTGTTGCAAGTGGTGCACACGTGCGGTTTCGACTTGCTGTGAGACTGTGGACAAGACATTAAATATAGGAATGGTGTAGCAAAACATTATTTAAAACAAACGTATCTGCCGCCCACGCCGCGCGCAGGCTCGAATACATTCCCTCTCACACAAGCTTCTGTCTCGCTCAAATTTTGCGCACGGCACCAGCCGCCGGCCCCTATATAAACTGACGCGCACCGCCACAAATTCAGATAGCCATACAGCTAGCGACAGTACTGGAGCGATAATGTCCTATAGTCATTCAGTACAGTCAGTCAGGTATAGGAGCCAGATAGCTTCCTGCAAACCACTCCTGAGCCAAGTTAGGTTATCTCATCAGCTCACTTATGGGATAAGAGTTGGACAGCTTCTTGCAGACCACTCTGATACCTGTTAGGTTTTGTACATGCACCAATGTAAAATTACCTAAGAGACTGGTTAACAAGATATACATGATTGTGTACTAAACTATTCTGTTTCATTTAAGATTCCAAGGAGTATGTACTTGGTAGATCGCACAGGGTTTCGTTAGTGAACAATAAATCTTAGAACCAATCAAGTTGACCACCCCTGTCATAGTATAACTGTCTTAATGCATTTGAAAAAAAAAATCTTCAAAAAAATAATGTTTGATAACTTTTTTTTACTAATTACTTCCAAATTTTTTATTACTTAGTGTTGTTTTCAAATCGATTCGAATGTATGTTTGTATGCTTGTGTGTCGACTCGAGACTCACCACTTTGAGATGCCTGCTCAGGTTCGAGTTGCAGCCGAAGGTCGCGTTGCATATCTCGCATACAAACGGCCTCTCATTCGTATGCGTTCGCTCGTGTATCTGTCGACAAGAAACTGCGTTATAGACAATGACCTGTGATTTGTTTATGTATATGAGAGGTGCTCGTAAACGAAACTGAAACTTAAGCTGTGCATGACGCTTTTCAGAGGATACTTAATCAATAGTATTTTTTAGCTAAGAAGAGTTCTGCCTCAGTTCAACTTTGATAATAAATATAAATAAATATTGGTCAACATCACATACATTGCTCTAATTCTGTGGTTAGTAGCTTGGCGTAATTAGAAACAACGACGGTACCGCAACACCCAGACCCGACACAAAATAGAAAAGTTCGTTTCCCATATTGACCAGACCGGGGATCGAACCCGAGACGTCAAAGAGATAGCACGCACGCCGTTGATTTACTTTGCAAAGAATAGGAAACGCAATATGAAAGCACTAAATTTTTATTTAGTTTGTATCAACATAATCGGCATAAATATCAAAAACGTTCCATTTATGGCACAATTTTTTAAATTGTCACCTCACCTGCAAATTAAATTTATCGTAGAACGCTTTTCCACAAAAAGTACAATGGAACGATGCGCCCTGTCGCGCACGCTCGTGGCTTTTCATATGCACCTAGAAGTACAAAAAAAACTTTTAAACATTGGCTACTTGACAGTTTTTTAGAAAGTATTGTTAAATGTGTGCCCATTCATTTTAGATCCCAAGCAATTCGATTTATATGAAAAAAATATTAATAACCAGAGAAAAATAAGCTTTTGTATATATGTGTTCTACAGATAACAAAAGTAAAATTTATTTATAACAATAAAATACTAACTATGCTTTTAATTAAAAAAGAAAAATGTTAAATTATTACTTAACTATTAAGCTAACATATCTAACACTTTTCATATCTTATTGTTAATACTGTCAAGTAGCCAATTTAAGCAAAATATGTTAAAAACCAAAACCCGTAAGACTACATTTTGTAGTTTTTCATACCTTATGCCTGCGTTTACCTTAAAGTGATATTGATCGTAACTGTCAACCCTTCATACATGACCATTATAATTATTTTAAAGATATAAGTATTAAATTGACTATACATTACCTTGAGAAGGGCTGGCGATCCGAACTTCTTTGGGCACTCGGGACAAGAGTGGGTCTTTTCCTGAAGAGATAAGAATGTTTTTAAAGTTGTTATAACAAGTATAAGCTTAATCAATATCTCCTAGGGCAAAGACCTCTATCATCGAAATTAAGTCACTACATTAATGGGTACTTCTTTAAACACTAAGCTCGCAAAATGCTGTTTGGCGATTACAAACCCAAGGTATTTAAAAAAATCAGTGATATATTTTGCTCGAACCGAGAATCAAACCCAGAGTACCGACATCTTCATTTGGTACGTAAACACATTATCCATTGAAGCGTTAATTAATCTCGGTAAATTTATTGATCAGACTTTTTTCAATTCCTTCTAATATTATAAACGTGTAAATTTGTGAACGTGCATATAAACTTTGCTTGCAATTAATTATTAGGCAGGCAGAGGATAGATGAGAAAATAGATTGACATATTATGGGTTTTGTTTTATCCCGAAATAATACCAACGTGGGAAACTTAATTACGTTTTATTTATTGGCGTTTCGAACTTCAAGCTCAATTTAAAGTTTACGCATATATTTTTGTAATCCGGTTACAAATTTAAAGTTCGATGACTTCAATATTTCAAAGATGAAATTGTTACGTCCCATATATGGTACGGACACTACGTAAACTAGTTTTGATCCTTACATATTTTTTTAAAAGAGCAAGCTGTGTGTTCTGTTTTATGTGTCTTTTAAACAGAGTCCCACTTATGGCACCATAGTAGGAATATCAAACTTTTAATATAATACCATAGGTGATAATTAATGCCTAAATGTGGTTATACTTACCAAATGCGTATCCTTATGCTTGGCAAGAGAATGCGCATATTTGAACCGCTTCGGGCAGTCGCTGCACTGAAATCCTGAAGATAAATTATTTATTAAACTACGAGTACTTCCATAATAAAATAAAATTAAAAAACGTATTGAAAAATAATCATAATTAAAGTCATAAGATCCACAGAACCAGACACAATAGAAAATCGATTGTATCTAGCGAGGTTGAGCTCTCTAACTTCTGCTATATGTTGAAACTGTTACGTACGGCATAATTATTCTATGACTGGACTTGTCGCCCTTTTCTTGAAGAATTGACCCCTGCTACTAATGTAGCGATCCAGAGTACCTTAAGGTAGAGGAAATAGTAGATGACGAGACATGGGTACGGCCGTGCAAGATAAATAGAGTTTTATTTTTTATACCCTACCTTTTATTTTTGCAAATAAGACTTTTATTTCAATTAATATATTACCTGAGTCAGAATTGTGTGTAGACTGATGAGCCTTCCAAGCTGTCCATCCGCCCGGAACGGGTTTGTTGCAGATTTTGCATTCGCGCGAGCGGTTTGAGTGGTATCTGTATAGAAAAAACGCCTATTAAATAAAGAAAATCCTGTATCCACATTGATGATGAGTTTAGTTGACGCCCATAAGCGACGAACGAAAAGAAAATAACAATAATATGAGGTTATAAACCTCATTCTAAAGTTTTTAAGAGGGGTAAGGCATAGCGATTTATCGCTCGAACTGGAGCAGCCCGACTGGTGAAATACCTCCACCTTACAGAAGACCGCAGCCAAATAACAATCACTTCTGTGTTGTTGTGTTCGTGTGAGTAAGGTTTCAAGAGCTCTTGGGGGTGCTACATTAGTAGCAGGGGTCAAGCCTTCAAGTACAGTAATAGATTTATTATGCTGTACTTGTCGTCATTAAGCTAGGACCTCATTAGCACTTAACATCAGGTGGGATGAGGTCAATCTTGAAGTGTAATATAAAAAAAGCGTGCTGTTGAAAGTGTATAGCAGCAGCGGATCATGCAAAATCGGTACAGGCGTCGCAATGCCTGCGATTTTCTATACGCTAAAAGACACAAAGTCACTATCACTTCGCGTGCAGCCTCCTTCATTGCTGGAAAGCGGGGATTCAACTAACTGGAAGGAGGGCGACCAGCGCCTCTTATTACATTATGCAAATGTTTTTTGTTAACCACTTAGTTTTATGTTTAGTTACAAAATATAACGAATTGACACTATATGGCTACTGCCAGTGTCTATACGTTATCGACGAGAATTCAACTGTAAGAACGACAGCTACAGATTAAAATTATAATCTAATGCGTAATTTACTATGTGCGTACAGTTTTCCAGCTTTGCATTGATAAAATATATGTGGTCCCGTCATTTATGGACCCGCTGTTATATATGATGAAAATTTGAAATGTGCCTTTTCGCTACACGTACTGTTTTCTACTGCTTTTTAATTTTCGAGCTGCTATTTTTAGCTTTTTAGGATTGACAACAATGAGGCGTCAGGGTTTGTCTTCTGGTTTGTACTGCCAGATTACACTCTGGAAAAGAACGTATTGGCCAACCATACTTATAGCGGTTTACAAAGCATCTGGGCGACTAAAAACAAGGGAGGCGACGAGTGCAGGAACTGGAAGTATGTGACGAAGATCCTCTTGTTACCTGACCGTCAATGATGGCCGCAAAGCTTTATATATTTACCGAACTTACGGTAGAGCAGAAGTAGATATATTGAGCAATGTTAGGCAAATCTTAGCAGCGAAATAAATTGACTTGGGTCTGAGTGTGCTGGGATGACGCCCCCAGTTAGTATCCGTCGTCTGGTGCTCATAGTACAAGGGAAAACCTTAGTTTGAGACCAGGTGATTGGTGTGATTGTCTGGCGCATTTTTTTAAATATATATATATATATTTTTTTATTTATTTATTCAAAAACAATACAGTACTTCATGACACTTTCTGCCAAACTGCAAGACAGTTTGTCGGCAGTAGCTCTCGTGGATGCTATACAGTTTATAAGCACTTATCCGCTAGATACTTAGTATGCAATGTAATATTTATATAAATTTTCTTATATAACCTTAAACGTATTTAAAATCAAGAGGATTCTAGTTTCTTGAGACTAAATAATAACTCGAGATATTCGTTGCAATAAGTTGCTAAATGTTGCCCGGAAGGCAGATGTGGATCGTGAAGGAGGAGGAGGACGTCGGTGTTTTGTTGGCGTCCTCCCTGACCTCCGCGACCTGGCATTTATGTGCGCAGCGGTAGGCACTATGGAGGAGCCTACGTAGAGTCCACAAGGGATCCCGACTCTATTGAAATCTAACTGACGGACTAAATAGAATCATTGTTTTTTCAATAAGTAAACATCACTATTACATAATTGACATATTAATCGTAATTTTATTTTATTTAAAAACTTTATTGCACAAAAAAAGTACAAAAGGTGGACTTCATGCTAGGAGCATTCTCTACCAGTCAACCGTTGGGTCATGCAGATAGTACGTTTATGGGTGCGGTAACAGTAAAAATGTGAGTATGGATAACAACAAAATTAATAATCATAAATAGCAGAAAATTACACACGAGAATAGAATATTCATACATAGGCTCATGATGAATAAATATAATAATTAAACAATATAATAAATATATAGTAATACGTATAGTAAAAACATTAAATCGTATTTTTCGAGACGCGTATTGGCGCTAACTTTAGATGACTTTGCTTAATGCATCGAAAGGGGAGAACACGCATGTTTATTTTTCGATAGACATCTATTCATATCAATTTTTTTTACAACATTCATCTTATAGATATAATGATCCCAAATATGGAACACTGCACTTATCGTTAATTTCAACCGTTATTTATTTTAGTTAGGCCTTCTTCTTTTTCAGAATAAATTATCTTTCTGTTTGGACATTTGACACACTACCTTAAATATGAAATATTCACAATTGTGAAGACTAAAGATAACTATCCAATGGTTGATTTGTAACAAATCATATTTGAATGTTATTCCAGACTAGGTCTTCTAATTATATTTCACAAACGGTCGTCTTATATTTTTTAGTTTTGAATAATCTGCATCAAAGATTAAATGAAAACTTTTCAAGTACTACTTTATCAATCCTATCAAAACATATGGTTTTTATTTATGAACGTTTGTTACGCTTTCACGCTAAAACGATTGAATAGTTAGGAATGAAATTTGGTTGTGAAATACATGAGATACTAGACCAACGTATAGGATACTTTTTATCCCAAAATAACGAACGAGCTCGCGGGCAACAGCTAGTAAGGCCTATTGCTAGCTCACCTCTGCCTGTGGCTGTCCAAGCTTCCCTTGGCGTGGTAAACCTTGTCGCAGTGCTTGCACGGCCACAGCTTGTTCGCAGGGCGGCCTTCCAGCCGCTCGAGACGCTGGGCCTCTTTCCTTCAAAGATAATTATTTACTGAGAAAGAGGCGTCCGCTTGTCAAGTGTCCCATATTTGGGACATGTGCTAAATCTCAACGCTAAATCTTATCTTAACGTAGTTACGTCTTTTCAGACAGACTTAAGTACCGACTTGTTTACCTAGCAAGTACTTACGTATTCAAGCATCTAAAATACTGTACAAAAATGCACAATATTCGAATACATGTTTCGAGTACTAAAAAGTATTTACGTACTCAAGCATCTAAAATACTAATACTAGAATCCGCAATACCCGAATACAGATTTCGAGTACTAACAGCATTGCAACTGGTCATGATGACGACTCTTTCAAATACAACGGTTTACTGAGAAAGAGGTTTGTCGCTTGTTTTTTATTATTATTTATATATTATTATTAAATTAACAACACTTCTTAAAATTAAATGATAGGCCTCGCAAACCACTTTTAAGTGGTTGTCTGCGAGTGCGGAACTCACGCTACAAAACAGTGATTAGTATTCCATATATGGGATATGCAAAAAAATTACAGTATTTTATCTATGAGAGATGTGACGAATCTGGGCGTCTACTCTTGAAAACGAAACGAACAAACGAAAGGTTTCGTTTTTGAAGATTGATCAAAAGTTAGGGAATTAAAACGTGATTTTTGATTTGTATAAATAATATTTTGTTTTTTGATAACGCTTTATTCGCATTCGAAGTGTGTTAGTTGCGATAATGAGCAATAAAAAATACTAAACGTCATCGGATCCGACATATTTCGTTTTCAAGAGTAGACGCCCTGACTCGTGGATTTACTCGAATAACTAGCAAATATTGTGTACTTGAAGCATCTAAAATACTGTAGTAGAATCTACAATACTCTGATACGGGTTTCGTGTACTGATGACATTTAAAAACTGACGTATCGACGCCTTTCCTTCAAATATAATGGTTTACCGACAAAGAGGCGTGCGTTTGGGACACGTCGGACTAATCCGTGTCATATATGAATTACTGTTCACTATTTTCTTGATCTAAAATGCACTTTACTTTCGTTTTGTCATCAATTTCGTCAAAAACAAGATATTTTACTTTTTTCCCACCTTTTACCTTTCAATTGTAAAATAATTCACAGATTTATTATGTACTAGCTGTGACTACATCCTTTCATGGTCGGTTTTACCCCTATCTCCCCTAATATTCGAAACAAAAAGTAGTCTATATTTTAATAGAGCTATATTTGTGCCAACTTTCATATCTATAACTTAAGAAATAAAAATTTTCACATATAAACTTTCAAAGGTGGCATTACCCCCTTTTCTAACAAAAAGTAGCCTATGTCCGTTCTTGAGGTTCAACGTATACCTATGCCAAATTTCATCAAAATCGGTTGAGAGGTTTAAGCGGGAAAGCGTAACAGACAGACAGACAGACAGAAAGAGTTACTTTCGCATTTATAATATTAGTAGGCAGTAGGGAAGTAGGGATAGTGTACCATTCATTTTTTGTTCAACAACTAATCGAATCCAGCGTTACATCGCGCTTCTTAGTTTTTTCCGTGGAAATGAGAAATTTTCTTAAAGTTGTGCTTTATACCGCAATAAAACCGAATTCCACGCGGGCGAAGCCGCGGGCGGAAAGCTAGTATAAAAATAAGTCGGGTTTTCCTTCCTGACGCTATAACTCCAGAACGCACCAACCGATTTCCACGGTTTTGCATTCGTTGGAAACGTCTTGGGCTCCGTGAGTTTAAGCAAAGAAAATTCAGGAAAATTTTCAACAGAAAAGCGGAAAAAATTCTCTAAGGCGAAACGAATTTCGCCGGGACCGCTTATACATAGTATAGAAAAAAGCTCAAACGCTCAAACACTTTTTTGGACCGGTGTATCTATAGTGTGGATGAATAATTGACATAGGGCATTACTATAAATATTTATCTTTAGAAGTAAGTAGTATTCCACAAAAAACATTCTGTAAAAAAATAGCCAAGTCTCGATGGAGCACCTTGTTTATCTCTAAAAAGTAATGAAACCTAGACAAAGTCCTGCCAAGTCTAAGGTTTCTTACTGCGATTTCTTTATTATTATAGTTAATGTTGTGTGACTTGGCAGATTGGTACAATGGTGTCATGGAGCACCTGGTTTTGTTTACCCTTCAACGGCCAAGTCACGAAACTTTGCTTTCCCTTAACTTCGGAACTAAATGACCTACAGACTTGAAATTTTGGATTTCAAATAAGTACCTATAGCTTACTGGATGACGAAAATTTCAGCGTTCTGGTTTTATCCAGAGATTCTCAAATAGGAGCCTGAAAATGCGGCGAAATGGTTTCAGAAAAGGATGGTACGGCGGTGTTTGCTTTGCTTCGCGCTCGACTTAATTGTAAATCTTAATGATATTAAAAAATAATAATATTATTATTGACAGTATTACATGCAATTGTTTCAATAATGATAAATGAAATTACTTTATTTTGTTATATTTGTGACACTATGTGATTCAAACACAATGTTTTTGTTATTGATAAAATAAATAAAGAAAAAAACATTTTGTAGCATAAATCTAATTGTACGCTACTTTTTCCTACTTTAATTAAAATTGAATTAATACAAGATGAAGCAATTATATAATTATGAAGTTGATAAATCAGATAGCAATCAAAAATATTTTTATTGTTTTAACTATTCACACTTGCTTATCGCTGCCCTTCAACTAAGACATTGATATCCGACAATCCCTGAGTAAGGGAATTTTTAAAAATAAAGTTCGTGAATACTTCTTCTCTCTCTCGCTAACAAGTAATGATAGTCATGAATTTGTCAACAGCTGAACCAATTTATTTATCTTCTGAATTTATAGTTATGTATTTATTTGTTTTTATATATAAATTATCAATATTATGTAAATCTAAGTATACCTTCATATTTAAAATATATATTCTATTTAATTTAAATAGTATGTGCATCATCATTGTATATTTAAAAGATACCGTAATGTTATTTTTAATGCTTAATTTATTGTTGTTTAAAATGATTTCTTTTTTTTCTCCCCTGTTACCGCACCCATATATCTGCATGACCCAAGGGTTGACTGGTAAAGAATGCCCCTAGCATTAAGTCCACCTATTTGTGCAATAAAGTTTTTAAAAAAATAAAAAAACTAGTATTGACTTATATATTAAATAGTTATACAGTCAAATCTCCATATTCACGGTTCCTTTATTCGCGGCTTTAAAATATGCGACTTATTTTCCATATTCGCGGCAAAAAATTGTCATATTCGCGGATCGAGTAGGTTTTGAGTAAAATAAATGGGCGAATCTCAAAGTTCTTTATGCACTGAAAAAGTTATCTTAGAATACTTTAGCGAAGGTTTACGGCTTTCTCGTAGCATGTATCTTGGAAAATGGATGCGCTGTACATTGTTTTTGCAAATTGAGATCATTTTCTCTTTTTAATCTTATTTTTCTATGGCAAAATGACTATTTTGATTGAAATAAATAAATAAAAACGGAACCTTGGAACGTATCTCATACAATACCATACAAATAGCCATTCTATATTCACGGTTTCTATATTCGTGGAACGTAACCCCCACGAATAAAGAGTTTTTACTGTATTTATCTCGATCATCGTCGACGGTGAGACTGGTAGCCAGAGCCCTTTGTTTTTTCGAAAACATAACATTACAGTGATGTGTACTTTAAATAAATAAATAAATGCGCCAGACAATCACACCAATCACCTGGTCTCAAACCAAGGTTTCCCCTCGTACTATGAGTACCAGACGACGGATACTAACTGGGGGCGTCATCCCAGCACACCCAGACCCAAGTCAATTCAGAAAAGTTCGTTTTCCAAATTGACCTGACCAGGAATCGAACCAGGGACCTTTCGCGCTTTGGCCGCCTACCTTAGCCACTGCGCCACCGAGGTCGTCAATGAGTCAAAATATCAACTCAAGAACCCTTTGAATATGAATTTTAAAAATCACATACTTCTCTTCTTTCTCTCTCGCCACCTCGAATCTTCTGTCGTTGATCAGGCCGAAGGAATGCCACTTAGCGTGGATCAGGAAACGCTTAGGATGTTGAAATAAAAGGCAGCAGTTCGGGCATTCGTAGTAGGATTCAGATTTTTGACCTGGAACGATAAAATTATTAATATTTTATGCTAGCTGTTGCCGCTATACATATAACTATTTCATGGTCACTGTTACCCCTATCTCCCCTAATATTTAACACCAAAGTAGTCCATATTTTAATCCAAGTTTTGAGCTTTGTTTTGAATTTTGAGTTTTGTGCCAAACTTCATATCTCTTTATAAGTAATTATTTTCCCATATAAACTTTCAAGGGCGGTATTACTAACGTGACAATTTGTTCTTTGACTCAAAACGGGACATCGGTTTATTTGTAAATATTTCATTGTATTTATATTTTAATTTAAGGTGGTGACGATTTTACTTGAGAATGAAACTCATATCGCGGCGGCGGTCGGGCTGTATCCGCCCTTCCGCTACTCAAATTTTCGCTCGGTTTCTGAAAACGGGACAATATTGCGTCCCACTGTTTGTGTCGGGGACACCGGGACTCGTAATTGTAAAAAGGGAAAGTCCCGTTCAAAACGGGACGTCTGGTCACGTAAGGTATTACCCTTTTTCCTCCTCATTTTCAAAACGAAAAGTAGACTATGCCCGTTCTAGAGGTTCAACGTATACCTACCGATACCAAACTTCATCAAATCTGTTCAGTGGTTTAGGCGTAAAAGCCGGATAGACAGATAGACAGAGTCACTTTCTCATTTCTTAAATTTAAACTTTGAAAATGCATTACTTCCTATTACATCTTCTTTACTTTAAATGTTATTACATACTTTTTCTTTATTTCCGTAAACCCCCCTCTCGCACGCACACAATATTTCCTCTTTATAATTTTAATGTAGATAAATATTTCATTCAAGAACACATAACATTCGATTTTTAATTTTTATAGTACTTTACGCCGTACTAGCGAACTTAAAACATTTTAAAGAAAAAGAAAAAAATTATCTCCCCTAGCGGTGCGGGAATCGAACCCACCGAAGGCTAATCGGTTGATACAGCAGAAAAAAAAATCACCGCCTACGATAACTTGCGGTTAGCTCAGTTGGTAAGAGCAGCACGCGCGATACGTGAAGGTCGTGGGTTCGATAACCCGCACCGCAAGGGGAGATAAAAAAATTCTGTTTCTTTAAAATAACACATACCATTATACATTTTAAGACTTTCGCGTTCCATTTTAAACATTTAAAATAATTTAACGGGTCAAAACGCGATACCATTTTTATTTAGTAGTTAATACGAACTACTTACTTTTATTTAGTAGTTAATATTAACACATACCATTCTTGATGGCCGCCAAAGCGTCAACGACACTAGTATCGCTGTCTACAATGTGTCCGTCCACATCCTCCCTCATCACACCATTCATGTCCCGATGGAACGGAGTCATGCAGTCCGTGTCCGTCCAGCTGTGTAACGGCTCGATCTTCACACTTATCTGAAAAACAATAATGAAAATGATGTATTAAAATTAAAATTATAATATGTACTTGTTATAATTACATTACAAACTAACTTATTAGTTTTATGAAAAACTAGCTATGCCTGCGACTTCGTTCGCGTGAACTACATCCTTTCATGGTTGGTTTAACTCCTATCTTCCCTAATATTCGAAAGAAAACGTAGTCTATATTTTAATCCAAGTTTCGAGCTACATTTGTGCCCAATTTCATATTTCTAACTTAAAAAATAAACATTTTCCCATGTAAACTTACAAAGCTAGATTTCAAAGAATTCAGTTATTCTAGAACTATACATTTTTATCATTTAAATAATCATCAATATTGTAGTAGCCCTTTTTAATTAAAAAATTTTTAACATAAGACTAAGGTAGATTCCAATTAAAAACTTATACTAAACAGAAAGAGACCATTACCTGTCTTTCCACTTCCACAGGCTCCTGTTTAATCACCGGCTTAATATCAATTTCTTCGCTATCTTCCGTTTCTTTCTCTGGTTCCATCTCCTCATCAATCTCCATTCTTATTGGATCCCCCACTATTGTCACCTCTTTATTAGGGTGGTTAACTTTGTTTGCATCGTCACTTTCTTCATTTTTACTCTTCTCGTTATTCCCGTTAGAATTATCAACCAGATCGTCAACATCGTTGTTGTCGTCAGAATCTTCTAAGAACTCGTCCTGGTCGTCATGTTCGCTGTCAGTTTCGTACTGTACATCATCAATTGCTGGCGATTCTTTTGATTTATAATCGCCTTCAGACAAATCAGTTTCTGTGTTTTCATGATGGATACTTTTCGCATTCTCATTGTGCGATTGATCATTTTGTTGCATTTCCCGATTCTTTGTCGTGTTTATAAGTATATTTTCGATTAATCTCACAGTGTTTTCGAGGTTTCTACGTCTTGTGTTGTCACTTAGTAGAATTTCTGGCGATTTTAGAGTGAGATTTACATTGCGGTCTTCCTTTTGGACACTATATGGTTTGTAATCATCACAAACAGGGTTTTGAGAAATGGAGACAGGCTCAGGAGGCTTAAGATAAAGTTTACTTGGGACTTGAGGTATGTTTAAAGGTTTTTTTAGGATAGTTCCTTGTTCACTGTGAGAACTCGGAGCCTGGGCCATTCTTTTGTCTAAATGAGGGTAATTAAGCATGTTTTGGGTGTGATCTCCGTGCATATTCAAGCTCATAGGCAACATGGCGTTCTGCCAACTTGAATTTTGCATTACTGTAGAAGTCTGAGGCATGTAACTGGGTTGGAAACCCAAGGAATGATAGTTTTGATAAGAGTGCATTTGAGGGCTTACGTTCACTGCAGGATTGGCGTAGGATGGGTAGTTAGGTATATTGAAATGTTCACTACCCGTCGGAGGAGGTTGTGGAGGTACTTTGCTCAAATTATTCAAGTTTTGAACCATATTCATCGGAGAGGAGAGTTGCGAAATGTTTAACGGAGCTCCCATGTTGACTGGCGTCTCGTTGGGGCCGTAAGGTCCAGTGTTGTGCAACATAATTAACTTTTGTACACTTTGCACAGTTCAATTTGATTTAAAACTACATTTCTAATGTGAAAAACGGTATATAAACAAGGGCGAGGATAGCCATTTTGACACTTTTACGTTCACCCAATAACCGATAAAAAATCGGAAAATTACCACAGACTACAACAAAAAAAACCGGTAAATTAAAGCATTGTTTACCATGGACTTAGTATAATAAACAGGACCGAGCACTCGCAGCCAAAAAACGAGCCGAGCGAGATAGCTACCACAGAGGCGCGTGTCCCTTTCTAATAGGGTGACAACAAGATTTATTTTGATAACGGACATTTGATTAAATAATTAAAATTTAGCCCGTTGTCCCCACTACATCTAGTAAAATAAATAAATAAATATTGGACAACATCACATACATTGCTCAGATTCTGTGGTAAGTAGCTAAAGCACATGTGTTACATAAATCATAAACAACGACGGTACCACAACATCCAGACCCGAGGCAATACAGAAAAGATCGTTTCCCTTATTGACCCGACCGGGTTCGAACCCGGGACCTCAGAGATGGTACAACAACAAAGTCCGGCCCGCTCGCATCTGGCCACGGTGGTCGTCATGTTCCAAAGTTATCGTCTGGACAGATTTGACTGTTGAAAACAATCGGGACAGCATTACTTTTATGTTTATAGGTTTGAAAAAATTATCTTGAATTATTTCAATAGAATTTATGTATAATTTTACTCCCTTTTACTCTAATGGGGACAATGGCAATAAATTTGAATCATTTATTGAATTTTCCACTGTCCCTACTGCTGGGGACGCGCCTGGTAGGGACAACGAGAATAACCCTAAATTTATTTATTATATTTATATTATTATATTTAGCCATTTACATGCTTTGGTTGATACAGATGACAAGAAAATATAGTTGAAACAATGCTTAAAATAATTGCTAGTAAGTACAATTACAGCCGCTTCGGCTACATGTTTAATGAATGGCTTTTGTAATAATTGTACGCCAGTCTATGTCTACGATTTTTTACCTAACTTCTGATCACGGTGGGCAACAGATTGTTTTCAGTGCCAATATTAATATTAACCAAAAAACATCGTTTGAACATTTTGATCGATTAAACGACTTTTTAAACATGATAATATCTTCAAGAGGTGGCAGGATGTAGGATTTCTTCGTCAGAGTCTGGTAGTGGTCGGTGGCTCAATGTATTACTGAGAACTTATTTTTTTTTGGTCTGTAAAATAAACATAACAGTTAACTTAGTGCAACATATTACATCCAGTTTATGACCTACAAAATAATACTCATATAAAGAATTAAGTAAAAATAAACCGGGCCAAGTACATAAGTCGTAAAGGTTTTACTATATTTGACTGTAAAACGAATCCTTCTTAAGTATTTATTTTATTTCAATTTAATTATTTGTCTTTAAATAAAGTGTATTCCGTCAATATTTTAAGTGTCTAACTGTAATAGCTATCAATATCCGGCAAGCTATAAAATCACGTATGTTGTATAGGAGCCCTTTACATACGTATATTATCTTGCTTTTTAGTATTAAGTATTTGATGTTGTTATAAAGGCATCAAAAAATTAAAATTATAACTAACTATCACTGTTCACAAGATACAGCCTGATGGCAGTTAGACGGAAAGCGAAGTCTTAGTAATAGGGTTCCGTTTTACCCCTTGGGTATAGAACCTAAAAGACTATGTATAGTGTATATACAAATAGTGTTTTTTAAAATACTTGATTAGGTTTTATTATTTTTATAGTACTATACGCCGTACTAGCGAACTTTAAATATTAGAAACAGAAAAAATGTATCTCCCCCTGCGGTGCGGGAATTGAACCCACGACCTTCACGTATCGCGCCTCGCGCGTGCTGCTCTTACCAACTGAGCTAACCGCAAGTTATTGTAGGCGATGAAATTGTTCTGCTGTATCAACCGTTAGCCTTTCGGTAAGTGCCCTCTGCCGAATATGTTTATATCTACATACTTATCGGCCCGTGGTACATTCGTTGCAGAAATGTTTGAAAACCACGGAATCGAAGACACCTGGCATCTTAATCGATTTTATTATTTTAATAGTACTATACGCCGTACTAGCGAACTTTAAATATTAGAAACAGAAAAATGTTATCTCCCCCTGCGGTGCGGGAATTGAACCCACAACCTTCACGTATCGCGCGTGCTGCTCACATTTTTTGTTTCTAATACTTGATAAGGTGTTTAAACAAAGATTCCTAAAATTAAATCTTGTTGTGTGTTGTTGCGTTGAAGCATGATAAACAATTACTAATGATACTTACCACAGGAGAAATCGTAGGTATAGCAAGTCCCGGCTGCATACGACAGAATTTTTAGTGATTTTTTGCTTTACGTGTATTGCTGAGCCATTTTTGTCGCATTACTTCATTTTTAAGGTAGGTAACTGTAAATAAATGTACAACAGTGAAGAACTAACTCGAGCACACAATTGAAATATTACGAGAATTATGGGTACCCTAGTGGTAAGATTTACAGTAAGATTATTTTAAGCTTACCTGTGGAACGATATATGGCAATCACTATATGATTCACTTGAACAAGTATAAACGCAACATTTTTTCACCATTTTATCTTAAAAGGTGCCTAAGAATTATATTAAGAATAATATTTTGATAAACTCAATCAATGACAGTTTGACTTACTGACACCATGACAGTTCATGGTGATGCTTTAGAGGGTTACCACTAGGAAATTAGAAATAAGCAAATACTATTTTACGTTTTCTTTATAGTTTATGTATAAAATCAAAGAAATAAATTAAAATATAATTTATTATTTTACAATTGTTGAAATACCAATTAAATACAAGTGCATAAACTGAGTTTTTGATCAGGCAAAATTTAGATCAGAAATATTATTTTATGCTGGCAAGATCTAAGAAAGATCAAAGAACGAGACACACGCCTCCGGCCTGGCTATCTCTGTCGGCTCGGATTTGCATCTGAGTAAAGCGCACAGGAATTAATAGTTTATTGCATTGCAATAGTGTTCATTTTTCATAATGAAAATTTTCAGAGTTATCAGTCCTGTTTATTATATTAGGTCCATGTTGTTTACACAAGAAACAGTCAAACCGTTCAAAATGCGAACTCTAGTGTCCCTAATACAGGGTCCGATTTGATGCTACGTGCCAGTAGATGGCGCGTAGCCTTAGATTTACTCTAAATATAAGTCTTAAGCCACTGAAATAGAGTTGATTTTGTTATATATTACATTTCAATAATAATTACAACTGACATGTCTATTTGTAAAATTATCCAAAAAGCACTTTATGATGTGTGCAATTAGGTTGAAATTGGACAGATTAAATAATTAATTGACGATTTTCTTCCGCATTTTTTTTCATTTATTTATTTTCTGTCATCCGTTGATTATCAATGGACGTGTATTGAGTCATGTGTTAATTTTTTAATTTTCACTTATGAATCTCATTCGATTAATTGTTTAAACAATTAGGATTACTCAGTGTATACCGTAGATTGTATTCATAAGCTAAAATGGCGTTGACCGCCGCCGCTGAAGAGTATTTTCGCACAATCAATCCGATTGCGGGAAAAATACACGAAGATATTGTTGAAACAAGAAACGCATATGAAAATATATGGGAAACGCTTACTGAGAAGGAAAAGGTAAGATATTGCGAAACATTATTTACATAACATTAATCCGCTACAAGTTTTTTCTGTTCTTAACCACGATTACTACTGATATTTCTTAGTTAATGCATAGGCACATCCTTCCTTCTAAGTGCAGTTACATTATGTCCATACCATTACCACACGATGTAATTATGACTCTAATAACTAAAAAATATTGGCAGGTATGATAGTTTCATGCTAAGGGTGTAAACTCTAATTGCTTTAAACTAAAATTCTTGTATTTAATTTATAAAAATTCATACGCAGCATTAAATTACTTCCTTAGTTTATTATTTATTACCGATAGTTATAGCCCGATTATTTCATGTGTAATTCGGTTTTACACATAGGTACAACAATTATTTTCTTTTTAAAACAATTTTATTATTGTTGTTAAATTTATGAACACTACTTAACATTAAATAACAGGGAAACTAGCTCCAATTCTGTTGAGTTTGGAAATGGGTAGTATGTTTATAGACAAAACCACCTATTAATAATATTCAGTAACACCTTATATGTTTATATGTTACTTTTTCAATTAAATATTTTTTCCTTATGATTTTAATATCTTTATACCTACTTATTATTATAGAGATGACAATAGTAAATAAGGAACACTACAAATAGTATCTTTAAAAACAACCTTTTTATAATAATCCTTTTTATAAGTCTTGTCTAAAAACGAATGTAAAATAGTGTATTTGAATGAAATGTAGAAGGAAGAAAGTTGACATTATACATTAACAGGATAGATAGATATACTTTATTGCACAAAACTTTACAGAAATAGGTTTGACAGATTAATTATAGTACAATTTAGGCGGTCTTATCGTTAGAAAGCGATCTCTTCCAAACAACCTTAAGGTAGAGGAAATAGTAGATGGCGAGAAATGTGTACGGCCATGCAATATTAATAAAGTTTTATTTCTTGTATTATATTCATAGTATAGCATGATAAACATACATAAACTCATAGATATATAACATAATATATATTTATATATATATATACAAATAAGCATGCTTATCAAATATAAAATTAAGTAAAGTATTTTGACTCAAAAAAAAAATAATAATAATAATTAGTTAATATGGATAAGTGTATGAAACTTACTAACAACCAACATGCCCAGCTAAAATTATGGATAGAGGACATAAAAATAACATTAATCAAGTGAGAGGAAGTATGATTCAACCCTGGCTTTGAAAATGGGAAGGGTCTCAGATAATCTGATAGATAGAGGTAAAGAATTCCATAAGCATATAGATAGTTTTTATTATTAAATATTTTTCAATAAAGTTTACATTCTATTTGAATTTAAATAACATGTTTGCTCCTAATAAGCACATGTGATTTAGTAATTAATTTATTAGCTTTCAGATAAAAAAAATACCATATTAATTGGATTGATAAGAGTGGTACTTAATTAAGTAATCACTCAGGCAGTCAGATAGTTGAAAGTAATTTATTGTAAATGTAACACTTTAAGAAAAATCTTGATAACTTCACTTTTCTTGATATCTCTAACTGCAACAAATTTTCAGGTTGAAATAATTAATGAGTCCATCATAAAACCGGAGATAGCATTGAAGTATGCTCTCCTTGACACATTGGAGTTTGACCTGGACGACCCCCCAGTTAGGAAGGGTGACCTCATGTCATTCTTCGGGAAACAGCACGGACAACGGGTGATACAAGATGAGCATACATCTTACAAGTAAGTAACCAATATTTTTAATTTTCTCTGTTACGGTCAAAAGTAGAGATGCGGATAGTTTTTTGGCCGCATACCGCTGAATATTCGGCCGGCCGAACGATACCTAAATTTTAGTTTTGTCGGCGGGCGCGTCGTCCTTTCCTGTTAAGTATTGTAGGTTTGGGCGGACCATTTTCTAGCCAAGAAACGAGTTTAATTAAGTCATTGTGCGGAACTATTTCGTATGCAGTACACGTGCGCCCGTCTAATTTGCTGAATAGATAAGTTTTTTTTTTGTGTTTAATGTGTATAGTGGTGTATATTGATAAATTTGTTGTTGTTTTCTTGTATACTAACCATTTTACAAAGTTATTTATCAAACAGAATCACTATCTGGTATCCAGCCGGATAGTAAAATAATAACCGTATACCGGATAGCAACCGGATAGCTGCATCTCTAGTCAAAAGCATGTCAGATTACACAATTTAGACTTTTGACCGTCCTTATGTCATGTGCATAAGCACTAATATCGTACCTTCCATGCTGTTGACCGTATTATCTACTTTAAAAGTGTTAAAAAAAATTACCAGACTATCGATAGTTACAGGGTTATCTATTATTTTGGGACACCATGCATACTTACATACGTTTAGATACACACACATACAATGCAAATTTGTGTTCATGGCGTTAATGTTTGTACTGAAATCGAACCCACGACAGTCCAAGAAAAGGACCATTTATTGAAATATTGACATCATTCGCAAATAATTCTAAGTTATGTCACAAGGTAGATACTTGCATTTCCATATTAAATCTAACGTTATAAAGGCGACGCCAAATCCAAATTGTGTGGCTGACATGCTTTCCTCTGTACCATTGAAGTGTCTCGCCCAAATTAGTATAGTTCAGATTTTTTTTATTTCAGTATCCATAGATACCAAACGTATAGATTTGATAAAGAAAAATGCTCAAGTTTCAGTTATAAGTATAGGGAACGTCCAAAACTTATTGTGTTTTTCTACTTTTGTGTGATAATTTAAATGCGGTTCACAGAATACGTCTATATACCAAGTTTCAACAGTAAAGTTCATATGAACTTAGAAACTATACAGACATGACGAATCCATTAAGGTTCCTAAATTTATCATTGGGCTGCGGGACATTAAAATTTTATATATTTACAAAAAAAGTCATTATTACTACTATTGTTTAGAGACGAGCACTCAGCACCATTCCTCTACCAAACGAAGAGTCAGCTCAACCTCTGCGTGCTGGCTGAGCACCGAGCTCCCAAGGACATAGCACCAGCCTCCCCGCTACCAGTAATGTCTGAGCTCGCCATATCACACTCCAAAGTTGTGTCAGAGCTGAAGAACGCGTTGAAATCTCATGATATACTGAAGAGTACGCAAAAGGATGAACAAGTGACGTCACCAAACTTCATTAGCAAGTTCATGAGCAATTTCAAGAGTAAGGTATGTAACTAGCTATAATCATAATCAATTAATTAATTCATGTTGGTTACTAGTAACACTTATGCATTGTCCAAATGTACACAAACCAAAATTGAAGGTACAGCCAGTTCAGAACCTAATCCTACCAAAAAGAGTCCAGCAAGAAACTCAGTAGTTATCCTAATTATACCTCCAAAATTGAAGAGTATGTAATATTAACCGCTATTACTAACTATATTTAAAACATCAATACTGGATATTTTAAAGCAACAGTAAATTTTTATCTCCCCTTGCGGGTGAGGGGATCAAACCCACGACCTTCACTTATCGCGCGTGCTCTTCTTCCAACTAAACTATCTTAGATGTGAATGTATATAATGATGTTTTTTGTTGTATCACAACCGAATATGTTTAGAACTAATGGCCCGGTTGCAGAAATGTTTGAAAACCACGGAATCGAAGACACCTTGGCATCTTACTATATATTTAAAACTAGCTGTCCCGGCGAACTTCGTTTCGCCTTAGATAATTTTTCCCGCTTTTCTGTTGAAATTTTTCAAATTTCACCAAGGATCCCTTATTTTGTAGCCTATGTCAAATTGGAAGAATGTAGCATTCTATTGGTGAAAGATTTTTTTAAATCGGCCCAGTACTTTTTGAGCCTATTCATTACAAACATACAAAAATAGGTACAAATCTTTCCTCTTTATAAATTAGTATAGATTTACTGTATCGCGCGTGCTGCCCAATTCAATTAAATTTGTCTGCTTCTATAAAATATTTCGCTAGTGGGCCGTGAAGCACTGTAAAATGTTTTCATCAATCAGTTTGACTTTTTATATTAAGAAGTCAGAATGTCATAACTTTAACACGAGAAATAAACACAAACTTGCTGTTCCACATCTAAGACATCATGAAATTAGCAATTCTTTTGTGGGGTTAAGTCTGAAGATCTTTAATAAGAAAAGATCACTGCATTACCTATGCATAGATTTAAGTCTCTGATCAAAAATTGTCTAATGAAGAAAGGATATTATAAAATAGAAGATTAAATTAACGACAAAAATGTTTGGAATTGATAGCATTAATTATGTAAACTAGTCATACGCTATGTTGTTTATATGTTTTTTTTTTTGCATGTTACCATTTTTGTAAGTTTTTTAAAAGAGTAACTATTGAGTTTCTTGCCGGTTCTTCTCGATAGAAGCAACATTCCGAACACGGTGGTAGTATAATCTGACGATTCATAAATGCTTTTGTAAAAGTTTACATGAATAAAGACATTTTCTATTCTATTCTATTCTATTCTATAGTTTTTCCGTTCCGGGTATGAATATTAAACGGCTTCTAATTTTTCAGGATGAAGAGAGAGAATGCCTGGTGGGAGGCATGCCAACTCAAATAGTGGCTTCGTCAGACAACTTTTTCAGAACAAACTTCAAGAGTCCGCAGAACGACAGAGATTACAGGAATAGCATCGTTAAGTCTAGCAGCGGTGAGTTCAATTTTGGTTACAATATTTTTGTACTTCTAATTATATGGCGAACTAGGATGTGGTTAATGCCCAGTTTCCATATTTGAAAAACGAATCATTCTAGTAACGGATAGTAATAAATTTTACGAGGCGTAAGCTAAAAACGACCGACGGACGACTGATGACAGCTGGTATGGAAAGTAAATTATGGAACGTTATTAACGACTCTTAGTCGGTTGGGGAAATTAGAAATTAAAATTAACGACTCGTAGAAAACGGATAGTAATTTTTTATATATTACGAATCGTAAAATATTGGAACCGATAAGTGGATTGCAAGAAGCATGAAAGGTACTAGATTTGAATCTCGATCCAGGCAATCGTAAACCGTAATTTTGCTTTAATTCCATAAACTCCAATATAAATAATATGTTACTTGCTACCGAACCCTTCATGGGCGAGTCTGACTCGCACTTGGCCGGTTTTTAAAGTCGCAACAGTGCATCTACAAAATGTTTGTTAGAACCAATGACCTAATAATGTTTTTGATGTAGGCCATTACTCATTTGGTTACATCCATGATTCAACATTGAAATGTAAATAAAGGCTTAGCCTAAACTGATAGTTCAAACACTATTCACAGGTCTATTGTTGTGAAATTGTATCACAGTGTTTGAATCACACAATGTAAGCTATTAGAAGATAAGGCACATGTTTTGTAAGATTATAATGTGACTAATTTAATAGGAATAGTCATTAATAATGAGTGAGTTTATGAATGATAAATTTTGTTTTTAAGCTACCTAAGGCTGTTAGATTTTCTGTGAAAAATAAATATATATGTTTTTTTTTTTTTTTTTTTTTTTTTTAATGGACTATCCCGCGTTTAAATACAACGCAGTGATTCCGCCAATGTCAAGTGTTTAGAGAGACACGTCACAAAAGGAGACTGCGCGGTGATTTGAGCTATTGGTTCTTGAGGTCTTCATTAAGAACCTAAAACAAACACGAACAACACATTAAAGACAACACAACATTTATGGAAGGAGGGTAGAGGAAATCATAGTCTAATATCATACATACTAATATAGTTACATAGATATTTTATATATTTAGAGAAAGAAAGAGTTAAGATATAGTTAAGGTTGAAAGGACGTTGAATTTCAGGGGGAATTATATCATATAGAGATAAAGGGTACTTTTGACAATTAAAGAATATGTGATCTGGGGTACCCTCATCTATGCCACATTCACACAATGAGTTGTCTTTAACCCTGATTTTGCTTAGGAAAACGGGGGTGCATGCATGACCGAGACGGAGACGGCAAATGGTGGAAATGACCCGTTTTTCGAAAAGCTTGTTTTTGAAGAACCAAGGTTTGGGCGGAATTGATGGTTGTAAACTAGCATATAACCGACCTTTGGAAGCCGAGATCTCGTTAAAGCGGCTATGCCAGCTGTCTGTCAGATTTTTTGCAGCCATGGGCAAAACATCAGTGGAATAAAGTAATTGTGATGTTGTGCCGCTTAAGATGGCTTCCTTGGCCCAAATGTCCGCTTGCTCATTACCGCGGATACCACAGTGGCCGGGAATCCAGCCTAGCACAACCTCAATGTTGTTAGAGTGACACTTGAATAGTTCTTCTTTAATTTTTAGAATAATTGGGTTAATAAATTTGGATTTAAAACAATTACCAGTGATAGCATGGAGGCAACTTTTAGAGTCCGAAAAAATAATTGACTTATCTAATTTATGGGAAAGAACATAAGAAATTGCCTCTAAAATAGCAAGAGCCTCTCCAGTAAAAACCGTCGTTTCTTTGACAGATTTAAAACTAAGAAGAACTTGATACTTTGGAATCCAGACTGCACTACCAACTGGGCTGACGTCGGACAACTTGGAGGCGTCTGTGAATATTGGCAACCATTGTTGCCAATCTTTACTTAGGAATTGAGTAAATTTGTAGTCAGCAGTAGGATCTTTCTTGGTAATACCGAAATCCAGTAGTATCCGGGGTTCAAAGATCAAGGCCTCATAGTCAATTTGGAAAATCGGATTAGAATTGAAATGTACCATCGGGTATGTCAAAGAAGAAAGCTTTCTAAAGCTAGTGACAATTTTTGGAGGTTCTTTATGTGACCAATATTTGCAAGAAGGATCCGCGATTAGGTCAGACAGAACTTGAAGGCGGGAAAGAAGAGGATGGCAAGCATATTGTTTGGCTTTAAATATGAATCTGTCTGACAAGTATTGACGACGGAGATCTAGGGGAGGGTCCACACACTCTACCTGTAGGGCATGTTTTGGGGACGAGTTCATAGCTCCCAAGATTATCCTAAGGCCTTTTGCTTGGATCTTATCGACTCTGTTCAGGGCTTCCTTACTGCAGGGTTCTAGTAGGAAGGACCCATAATCAAGATGGCTTCGAACAATGGAGTTAAAGAGCAATTTTTGCGAGTAAGGGTGGGACCCCCACCAGACACCTGAAAGAGATCTGAGTATATTCAAGTTTTGTTCGCACTTTTGGATCACATTGTTAAAATGGGGAATACCAGTCATTCTAGAGTCTAATGTGACTCCAAGAAACTTAATATTTTCTTCGATAGTGAGAGACTGGTCATTGCAAACTATTTCAAAATCTGGGATATTTCTTTTTCTTGTAAATACCACGATGTTACATTTAGGAACAGATAAGTGCAGGCTATGTTCTTCCAACCAATTATTTAAGTAAAATAACGCCGAATTGAGACGGTAAGAGATATCTTCAACGGACTTACCGGATGAGTATAGGCATAGGTCATCTGCATATTGGAGTATGTGACTGAAACAGGAAACACATTGTTCCAAATCGTGTGTGTATATGCTGTAGAGCAACGGGCTCAGAACAGAACCTTGAGGAAGGCCCTTCCAGACAAATCGGGGGGGAAGAGAATGATTATAGGACCGTATTTTAAGTAATCTGCCCATCAGAAGATTTGTAACACAATGGACTAACCTCTCAGGGAGACTCATACGAAGCATCTTCTTTCTGAGCACCGGAAGTTGAACATTGTCATAGGCGGACGCAATGTCAAGGAATACCCCTACAAGGTATTCGTTTTTAGAAAATGCTGTTCTAATGTCTGATGAGAGGATACTTAAACTGTCCGTGGTGCCTCTAGATTTTCGAAATCCGAATTGTGATCGAGCAAGAAGGCTTCTATTTTCGACCAGCCACTCCAAGCGATTTTTTATCAGATGCTCAAACACTTTGCAAAGGGTAGAGGAAAGGGCAATCGGTCTGTAGGAAGAGGATCTTTGCCTGGTTTTAATATAGGAATCACTATTTGTGATTTCCATGACTCTGGGAATTGGCCAGAGGCAAAGACAAAATTAAGTAAATCAAGAAAAAAATTTTTTCCTACCGGACCGAGATGAGTGATAAAGGAATAGGGGATACCATCTTCACCTGGGGAGGAATCTTTAAGGCTTTGTACGACACAGTGGAGTTCTGATAAGGAGAATGGACGGTCGAATCTGTCATTGGAAACTAGTTCAGGATAAGTGGAGGGGAAGCAATTTTCATAGGGTACTGTAGGTGGGGATAGTTTATTTGCGAATTCTTCTAGCCATTCTGATGAGTAATTTGTGGAAGGGGACGGCCCAATAAAGGACCCGCGGAAACGCCTAACGCTTTTCCAAACCATCGAAGGTGGAGTTCTAGGCGAGAGGTTCCCACAGAATTTTAACCAGCCTTTCCTTTTTTTGCTGGCCAGGGTACGTTTAGTGCGGGCTGCAACTTGTTTATATTGAAGATAGTTATTCATATCCATATTCGATTTATACTTTTTTTCGGCTTCCCTCCGGAGTTTAACCATCCTTAAGCATTCAGAGTCCCACCAAGGGGGGGGAGCGAGGCCTCTTCGGTTAGGTTTCTTTAAAGGGATGCACGCATCAGCGGCAGATGTTAGCGCCTCTATGAATAATGAATAACTATCCTCAAGAGGAGTTGAGGCATTAAAGGAGGAGCTACATAAACGATCAACATGGCTAGAATACTTGGACCAGTCTGCTTCCTGGATCTTGTATCTGAGGAGAGGGGGTGGGGAAATCAAAGGGGTAACAGAGAGAGGTTTAGAAGTGATGATGGGGAAATGGTCACTACCGTAGGACTGTCCAAGAACCGTCCATGAGCAAAGGGATGCAAGGTTAGGGGAACAAGCAGTAAGGTCAACTACCGACCGGGGGTCTTGGGAAGGGGGAACTAATCTCGTGGGGGAGCCGTCGTTAAGAACACATAAGTTAAGATCTTCAAAAAGGTCCATTAAAAGAACGCCAAAAGAATCGCAGGAGTGAGATCCCCAAGCAGTATGGTGGGCATTAAAATCCCCAAGAAGGAAGATAGGGGAAGGGAGAGAAGAAAAAATGAGGTGAAGCTCAGGAATAATAGAGGAAGAGGGGTGAGGAATATAAATAGATACAAAGGAGATATCCGCCACTCTAGCAGCCACAACATTGAAAGTTGGACTGTGAGAAGGGATACTCAGGGAATTATATACAAAGTTTTTTTTTATCAAGAGAGAGCAACCTCCGTAACCATCATCTCTGTCATCCCTGAGACAAGCATAGCCAGAAACCCGAAAACGTGAGTCTGGGACCAGCCATGTCTCAGAGATGGCAGCGACGGTCACAGAGTATTTGTTAAAAATGTACATAATCTCGCTCTTTTTATGACGAATACTTTTACAATTCCATTGAAGGAACTGAAAAGTCTCCATCTTTGCCATTTTGATTGAGAGCTTCGGGAGGAATTAAATTAACTAGTCTTGAAAGATAAAAGGCGACGTTGGGCGGTATGGCATCACTAAATTTCGATAGGATGTGGAAGACGGAACTGAGTAAGGTTTCTATAATTTTGTCATCTCCACTTAGTGAGGGAGAGACTTCGTATGGGTTAGGAAGGGCACAACCATTGGGGAGGGAAGAACGCGGGGTACTAACAATCGCTTGGTGAGCTTGCTTGTCATAACCTTTGGCGAGGGGGGACCTCACTCGCGGGGTGGAGATAACGGTGCGGCGGTAAGATTGGGACATGGCGGGGGAGGTGTGAGGGGATGAACGAGGTGAAGTGTGGGGAGACATGGGTTGAGAAGGAACAAAGTCTTTGGCAGCTTCGCTATATGGTCGGTTGACATTCGGAACACGGGAAGATGCCTCAAAGTAGGAGATGCTTTCTTGTGACATCATTAATTTAATTTTTTTTTGTCTGGATTGTTCCGGGCATGATCCAGTGGTTGCAAAATGTCTTCCATTGTATAGAGGACAAGTAGCTGCTGTTTCTGAGATATTACATGTATCTCCAGTATGGTCCTTAGCACAGCGGTAGCAACGGGGTTGCGACCGGCACTGAGTTTTGACATGTCCAAATCTACAGCAGTTATGGCATTGGATCGTTGGTAGTTGGTATGTTTGAACAGGTAGTGAAGTATGGAAACTATACACTTTTTCTGGCAAAACCTGTCCAGAGAAAGTTAAAACCACAGTTTGAGTCGGCGTCCAATTTATGTTGTCACTAACAATATTTTTCCTGTTCAGTCTTCGTGCCTTAAGTATAATACCACAGTTTGATGGTAATTCCACAGACTCTATGAACTCATCCAGGGATAAGTCCACAGGTACACCTCTTACTATACCCATGCGAGTAACATTATATGTGGGAATTATTGCGCTGTATTTATTTTCTGAAAGAAAATGGGAAGAGACAAAGTTGTTTGCGTCAGTACCGGTTTTAAATTCAATAGAAATGCGGTTACGACCAATGTTTTTAATCCCGTCTTTACAAATATTTTTGATGCTGTTCTTGTATATCAGCTGGCCGAATTTGATTGCCCGGATAGTGGTACCTGCGGCAGGATGGGGTTCAGTGCGTGAAACATGAACTAAAAACGGACCAGTGTCATTTTCACCATAAATCCGTGACTCTGTGAAACTCGGATGAGTATACAGTGTCTGTAAGGAGACAGATGAGGATTCTGAGTCATCAACATTTCTTTGTCGCTTATCCGGGTTGCCCTTAGCACCAGAAGCCGAAGAAGAGAGCTTATGTTTTCGAGTCTCTGTAGCTGGTTTGCTGCATTGACTCGCGAAAATATCTTGCGACCCGTCAGGAGGGTCCGGTGGATCAGGAGGGATATCCATTTCTTTAAGCACTCGAAGGAAAAGTGAGGTTAGATATATAATACACTGAATAAATAATATTTAAAAGGAATGTTAGTTGGTTTTAACTTACCCAATACCAAAACATACAAGAACTAAATGATAGACACTCAAAAAAAAGGCGAAAAAAACACGTAATTGTCAAAGGAACACTAAGAACCGATAAACAAACGTGCGTCACTCAACTCCAAAACGACGGAATCCTGTAAATATATGTTGGTACGGTCGAATTGAGAATGTCCTCCTTTTTTTTAACTCTGTCAAAAATGTATTTATACTATCTATGTTTTTGAAGTTAGAGAATTGACATTTAAAATGTACGCTCTTAAGACGATTGGGGTGTATTAATAAGATGTTCTATTAAATCAACCCCCTTTTTATGACGACCTCCGTAGCCGAGAGGCGAGCGGGCCGGACTTTGGCCCCCGGTCAGGTCAATATGAAAATCGAACTTTTCAATATTGTCTCGGGTTTGGGTGTTGTGGTACCGTCGTTGTTTCTTATTTCTGTAACACAAGTGCTTAAGCTTCTTACCACAGAATCAGAGCAATGTATGTGATGTTGTCCAATATATAATTATTTATTTTGGGATGATTATTTGACGCGTGCTATGTCGAAGACTGGTTGAAATAAATAACGATTATATTAAAATATTTTTACATATACCAGATATAGCGGGCCGCTGCAATCAATCAAATGTTTTATTCGCATAGGTTACATGAGTAACCTACGCGAAACGATTCATAAGTAATGAATCGTTTCTATACAATGCAAATAAAGCTACCTCCGGTTCGGAACCAATAACTACCGAGAAGATACCGGCAAGAAACTCAGTATTTTTTTACAAATAAAAAGCTAAATTTATTATTAACTAGCGGACCCGACAGACTTCGTCCTGTCAAAAAGATTTGGAATGTGTTAGAAAACGTTTGTACTGGAAATAGAAAAGAGCGATTATTAGATTTTTTTCTCGCCGTAAAAACCATCCTTGGACTTCAACGAACATTAAAAAAAAAAGAATTGTCAGTCAGCTCGTGACCACGATTGGTGCAACCTAACCGAAACGTCGGGCAGTAAGTAGTTCGTATTAACTACTAAATAAAAATGGTGTCGCGTTTTGACCCGTTAAATTATTTTAAATGTTTAAGAATTGTCAAAATGGCGTTGTCGAGCTTACCAACACATTTTGGGATTCATTTTTATATAATAGACTAGAGATCCCGGCGAACTTCGTTTCGCCTTAGACGATTTTCCCGCTTTTCTGTTGAAAATTTTCCTGAATTTTTTTTACGCAACGGATGCAAAACCGTTATATATATGAAATCGGTTCGTGCGTTCTGGAGTTATAGCGTCAGGAAGGAAAACCCGACTTATTTTTATGTAGTAGATTTTGCACCAAGACATACAGTTAGTTTGTCAGTTGTAAAAAAAAAAATATTTAATGAAATAAATAAAATAAAAACATTTACATTAAAATGACTGTAGGACTTCATGTGTGATATTCAAATATATCATTTACTAGCTGTGCCCGCGACTTGGTTCGCGTGGACTACATCCTTTCATGGTCGGTTTTACCCCTTTCTCCCCTAATATTCGAAACAAAAAGTAGTCTATATTTTAATCCAAGTTTCGAGCTATATTTGTGCCAAATTTCATATTTCTAACTTCAAAAATAAACATTTTTCCATATAAACTTTCAAAGGTGGCGTTACCCCCCCCCCCCCCCTTACTTTCTAACAAAAAGTAGCCTATGTCCGTTCTTGAGATTCAACGTATACCTATACCAAATTTCATCAAAATCCGTTCAGCCGTTTAGGCGTGAAAGAGTAACAGACAGACAGAGTTACTTTCGCATTTATAATATTAGTATGGATATACATTTTGACCTACATGCGTCTGTGTAGCCTTATTTTTACATTGAGATAACTCAACAAAACGCGCACATATGCGGCTTTACAAGTGTGCCAATTCCCATTTTTATCCACATTCTCCTGATTCCTCGCTCATATGGGTCGTAGCGTGAGGTTATACTTATAGCCTAAAGCCTTCCTCGATAAATGGACTATACAACACAAAAATAATTGTATCAATTTGAACCTGTAGTTCAGGAACTACAGGTTCAAATTGATACAATTATTTTGTTCTGTTTGAACGCGCTAAAGTCAGGACTTTAGCGCGTTCAAACAGACAAACTCTTTAGCTTTTAATATTAGTATGGATTTAGTAATAGTTCATTGTGAATATAATATTCTTGGCACGCTTTTTCCGGTTACAATCCGAGCTAAGTATAGAATATGGAAATGAGTTATATAAAATAACTAGAGACCCGCCCCGGCTTCGCACGGGTATCACTACATACATTGACGACCTAGGTGGCGCAGTGGCTAAGGTAGCCGGCCAAAGCGCGTAAGGTCCCGGGTTCGATTCCCGGACAGGTCAATCTGGAAAACGAACTTTTCTAAATTGACTTGGGTCTGGGTGTGCTGTGATGACGCCCCCAGTTAGTACCCGTCGTCTGGTGCTAATAGTATAAGGGAACACCTTAGTTTGAGACCAGGTGATTGGTGTGATTGTCTGGCGGATTTATTATTATTTATTATAGTATAAAACAAAGTCGCTTTTTCTGTCCCTATATTCTTATGTGCGCTTAGATCTTTAAAACTACGCAACGGATTTTGATGCGGTTTTTTTAATAGATAGTGTCATTCAAGAGGAAGGGCCACAAGGGTTCCGTTTTTCGCCATTTGGCTACAGAACCCAAATATAAAATAAAAGAATATCAATATATTTTTTGCAAAAACGGTGTGTAATCAACATCTTTTAGGTACAGCGATTAATAACGTTATTTTTTTTATATTTGTTCCCAGATATTTCAGAAGAGAACAGAGGTCTACTGTCATCGAGCCAAGCGTCTTCTGGCACGGACTTCCAGTCAACGGAGACGCTGACGGAATCTTCCACCCTACCGAAGACTGGGTACGATTTCTTAGACAACTGGTAATGTCGTATTAAGGTCATATAACGATGGCTAAGTGCAAATATCACCTACCTAATTTTTTTTTTATTAAGAACCTTATTTCAACAAGATAAGTACTACAATTATTAAATTTAAAATTTCAAAATTCCCCGTCACAAAAAGTGTGAAAATAACCATTAATGGCGGCCATATTAGATTTGAAATTTGTCGAAGTGTGCAGCATTCTGCTACTCAGTTTTATTTGATACTTATATTGAGGGAAATATGACCAAAAACATTTTAACCAGGTAGTTAGGTGTTATTGGTTCTTAACCGTCGATTAAGTTGTATCGTTGGAGAGATATTGCAGGTTGGTCGATTGAAAGTAGCTGTTAAAGTCTGAGTATTTGTTGAAAATGCTTGACCTTTTTAAAGGTATGTGTTAATTACAGAAGTAACACATCCATACTAATATTATAAATGCGAATGTAACTCTGTCTGTCTGTCCGTCTGTTACTCTTTCACGCCTAAACGGCTGAACGGATTTTGATGAAATTTGGTATAGGTATATGTTGAATCTCAAGAACGGACATAGGCTCCTTTTTTTAGAAAATAAGGGGGGATGGGGGTAATACCACCTGTGAAAGTTTATATGGAAAAATGTTTATTTTTGAAGTTAGAGATATGAAATTTGGCACAAATATAGCTCGAAACTTGGATTAAAATATAGACTACTTTTTGTCTCGAATATTAAGGGAGAAAGGGGTAAAACCGACCATGAAAGGATGTAGTCCACGCGAACGAAGTCGCGGGCACAGCTAGTTAATGAATAAACAGAAAAAAGAAAGTAATTCATCCAATATTTTAAGGACAGGACATCAGACCGAGGGCACTTACCGAAAGCTAAGATGTTAATATTATAACGGAATAATTCGTTTGTAAGGAAATTGTTTTCATGCAATTATGCATACACTTCTTTAACCCTTTACGATGTCTGTTTAACGATACAATTATTTAGGTAAAGACCTCTAAGGTGCAGTGGTTAAGATCGCAAAAACTCCGCACCCCAGTTCAGGTGTATTTAAAACTCATCTAAAATGTATTAATGAAAACACTAGACCCATACCAGTGTTGATTGTAAATACTGGAGTCTGGGTGTTCTAAGAGATTATTTTGTCCTCTGATACTCGTAATGGTATTTAGTTTGTGATCAAATGTACTAACCCGTATTCGCAAAGTGAACAAAACGACTCTTCCCAACATTTGGCGGAAATAGCTCCGTCTGGGAGCGCTTGCTACTGGTTTACAATTATAGGACTGGTTCATATTGACCTAAGCGTCTTATTTTTGACCAATCAATATTTTTTATATTACACTTCAAGATTGACCTCATTCCACCTGATGTTAAGCGGTGATGAGGTCCTAGCTTAAGAGCGATTACTACAGCATAATAAAGCTGTTACTGGACTTGTCGCTCTTACCTTGAAGGCTTGACCCCTGCTACTAATGTAGCACACCCCAAGAGCTCTGGAAACCTTACTCACACGCAGGAACACAACAACACAGAAGTGATTGTTATTTGACTGCAGTCTTCTGTAAGGTGGAGGTACTTCACCAGTCGAGCTGCTCCAGCGCTATGCCCAATCTTTCTTAATTTTAAATTTCTATTGTTTGTTTCACTTTGCGAATACATGATAAGACTACATCCATTGATTTGGTATCTATATGTTTGTATTTTGCAATAGTTAGTGAGATTTATTCCTGTGTAATCCAGTTTCCATTGTTTTACATATAATGAAGGTCGTTTAGATCAAATAGGAAGCGTGTAAGGCGTTATAATACGATTCTGAACTTGTGTATATAATATATATTTACGAGTTATATGTGTTACCTTCGTTGTTTCTGATTTCTGTAACACAAGTGCTTAAGCTACTTACCACAGAATCAGGGCAATGTAGGTATGTGATGTTGTCCAATATAATAATAATATAGTTTCAAATGTGTGTGTGTTTATATATATATATACACACATACATAACGTGTTTTAAAATTAGCACAAAACCTGAAACGTCTTTGTTCAGAATTGAGAATAGAATCGATTACACTAATAAAAATATATAATTATATGTAAGGTTTTATCAAAAACTACCGCTTTTTATTTCCCTGCTTTTCGGTGATAATTTTAATTATTATAATTTTTTTATATTGCACTTCAAGATTGACCTCATACCACCTGATGTTAAGTGGTAATGAGGTCCTATCTTAAGGGTGACAAGTACAGCATAATAAAGCTGTTACTGGACTTGTCTCCCTTACCTTGAAGTCTTGACCCCTGCTACTAACGTAGCACCCCCCAGGAGCTCTGTAAACCTTACTCACACGCAGGAACACAACAACACAGAAGTGATTGTTATTTGGCTGCGGTCTTCTGTAAGGTTGAGGTATTTTACCAGTCGGGCTGCTTCAGTTCGAGCGATAAATCTCTATGCCCTCCCTAAAATTCAATATCAAATGGAAATATATAGTGAACATAGATATTAAAATGGAAACTGGATATTCTAGTATTAATTAATTGCCAAAAATACATATAAAATGCTTCGTAATCTCATTTGTAAGACTGCAATATTATTTAGAATTTTGTATCAAGTTGTATTTAGTTTAATGGTATTATTTTCAATTTCTATGTAATAATATGTTAATTAAGATAACTATTGCTTAAGCTGGTCAACTTCACAGATAAATCTAACTCTCGAAGTCAGTGAACGAAAGAAACATAGAAGCATTTGTAACGCTTAAAAATGGCACCACGAAAAGTAGGGCACGGTGGGCGTGGCTTACAAAAGTGAGCTTGTACGAATACCGTTCCAAGGACGCAGCGAGTCACTGGCGGAGACCAATCACAATGCGTGTTCCATCCCATTATATTATATGACGTAACTAACGAACTGTATATTTGTCGACCTAAACGCGTTAGAATTAAAGTTATTTTTCAAGTGTCGATACTTTTTTACTACATTGCGTATCTATTGCTTGTGTGCTTTACATTTGTGTGTGTTTAGGGGCCGAATGAAGTTAATATGACTTCCATGTTTTGTGCGTTCACTGCTCGCAGTCAGTTTAGTTGTAGGGGTCTACTCCCACAACGAAATAAGTCGGTTCCGATGACTGAATAGCAATTGGCTACTTGACAGTTTTTGAAAAAGTATTGTAAAATGTGCGCCCGTTCATTTTATATCCCAAGCAATTCGATTTATCTGGAAATAATCTAAATAACCAGAGAAAAATAAGATTTTGTGTAACACATTTAAAAAGCGCGCGAAAACGCCTAGTCGCGTCACTGTTGCAATTATGACGTCAACGTCCTAGACAACGAACCGATACGCATAGGAACGACTTAACTAAGATAAACGGAAAATGTTTCAATAAATTATTTATACGATTAGAGACACAATAATTCAATTTAATCGGTAAAATAATCATTGTTTCGCCACATTAAAATAAATAATTTTCGCCGACAGCTGTCATTTCCGAATTGCAATGGTGGTTTCCGTTTCGGTTCTTTTGTTCCACAGATAAAAAAACTAAAATTTATTTTGCAAAAATAAAATACTAACTATGCTTTTAATTAAAAAGTAAAAATGTAAAATGATTACTTAACTAATAAGCTAACATATCTAACACTTTTCATATTTTATTGTTAACACTGTCAAGTAGCCAATTAATAATTCTCATAATCGCCATCAACTCACTTCGAATGCGAAGAAAACGTTTTTAATAAACAAAATATGATTTATGTAAATAAAAAAACCACGTTTTAAAACCCGAACTTTCGTTCGATTGATTAAAAACGAAACCGTCGTTCCGTTTCGTTTTTCTAAGCGAGTATTATGAATTAGCCAATGATCAATCGATATTTTTGTTATCTCATGCGAGAAATTTCATTGGAAGTTATTGCCCCCACATAAACTTCGCTGTACATTGCTGTTTCCGTCGTCCCAGTCTGAGAATGATAAATCCCATTTGCCACCGGCGGCGATCTATGTGGTGTGGCAACTGAGAATTTACGACTTTTTTTACTTGAAATGTGTTAAATTTCTCGCATGAGATGTGGTGGTAGCTGGGAATAGACGAAAAAAGTAGATGTTTCAGATTTTATTAATATTCGAGTAGAATATAACTTGAAGTTCAGAATTAATACTTACGCCAACCAGTCCAGTCCAAAGTGAAGTGATTTTGACTGTGCAAGCTTAGAATCTGAATTTCCATTCGAAACTGATATGAATAAATCACACCTTTAGAATTATAGAGACCTAATCCAAAAAAATTAAGATTTTGACTTTTAGTCATAGAAAGGCTTTAAACAAACATTCTCATGGACCTTAAAGGTAGGCATATTGCCGTGTGAGCAGGAAACTCTTAAACATACCTCTCTATATACAATTTCTAGGTAACATCAATTAGTGTATACTATATGTATTAATGTCATAGTTGACATACGAATATTTCTAGGCTGTTTTCTTAAAATTTAGTTTTTTGCATTAGGTCACTATAATTCTGAAGGTGCGTAATGCATCCATCGTGTTTTTTACTTAGTTAAGTTTTAAATTTTATTTACATGTAGGTCACAGATGAATTTAATAGTCGAACAAAATTGCTTTATCAAAAGAATTTACTAAATTAATCGTGCTCTCGAAATGCATTTACTTTTGTATAATTTATTTTTACTCTAACTTCGTGATTAGTTTAGATATAAGTATTGTAATTACTTTATGTATGTTTACACAAATATACCATTTTGTCTTCATTGAACATGTTTTAATTAACCCGGTTTGTGAATTACCTACTTGTCTAGCGTGTATCCAAGTTGTACAGTCGACGGCACATTCGATATTAGTTCTTAGGAAGCGTGTGTTCCCCCCCCCCCCCCCCCCTCAAAACGTTACGTTACTAAATGACACACAAGACGTGCGTGACACATTGACGTTATTTTGAGTGTTCAGATATTATTGGTGTATAGAAGTTATTGACTAGCATCTGTTTGGATATTACTGAAGTAATGAATGTTCAGATATATGATAAATTGTGGTGTATGGAACTTTTTGACATTTTTAACTGTTCAGAAGTATTTGGTCACTTTGTCTGCTCCGATATATCTGACGGCGACTTTACAGTGCTCTGATTCTGTGGTAAGTAGCTAAAGCACTTGCGTTACAGAACTCGGACACAACGGTGAGAAGTCCCACTCACGCCGTTATCTTCTATATAATATTCTGATGGTAGGGGTCGTAAAATTTTCCCTCTCAAGAAAAAAAAGGGGCCGTTTAACTTTGTGAAACAATAAAGGCTGAGTAATTGTCTTTTTATAGTCAAGTTTTATAAATTCAGCGTATGTCACTAAACGTTTTTCTATCTGACCTCCAGAATCGCAATTTACCTTATTCAGATCATAGAAGATCCCAACATAGATTGGTGAAAGGGTTTGTCTAAATAAGTGAATTGTATTGTATTAATAGTTCAACTGACCGATTAAACTCTTTCTTGGTAAACATGGCGGACGAAAAACTAATGGTAGTCTCGTAAACCTATGGTACATTGGTTTGGGACACCCTGTATACTTTATAGGACTTCAAAGTAACAATGCATTTAAATTAAAACATATTTTTCTATTTTAACGTTTATTCTTACATTTAGATCCTTATACTATCTTAAAGTAACATTTTAACAAAATCATAAACACAAAAAAACACTTTGAACTCCCAAAGTTTAAATACTTACATCAATATTGAATCTTGATACTTGCAAAATCTAATCATAGAAAAATAGTACAGAACGGACCTAATAAGTATACAACCTCATTTTAAAATTAATCTTAAAATGACGTCATAAGATCTCAAATTTTATTGCTCTCGACTGCACAGTCAACGTCATTAGCTCGTATACACATCAATAATAAGGTATTGATACCTTGTCACATTAAATTTCCGCGTGTCTAAGTAAGTAAAATAGACAGTTAGCTAAATGTGACAAGGTACTAAGTTGCACAGTAACTAAAGATGCTGACTACCATAGAAAAATAATTTTCCAGTAGCTTCACTTAAAAATCAAGTGCTTTACAGCTATGTCTCAATACGGGAAATATGTGTAGAGTAAATATGACTTCCAATGGAAACGGTTTAGATAATAATAAAATATATTTTACTTTCAAAGACTTCCAAATGTCAAAACTGTTAGGAATAATAAGCATTTTGTACTCAACATTTTAAGTAAAAAACTGTTAGGTATAATAAGCATTTTGTACTCAACATTTTAAGTAAAAAATATAGATGTCAATAATGAAAGAAATTAACACCCTCAGCGCCATGTGTATCTTTTTGTCACACAGTGTTCGGAACCCTGAACCGTCACTTAGGGTGTGGTGGTGAGAGTGTTAAGTTTTAAATCAGCATCAATAATTTTAAACCCTGTGTGTGATTAAAAAATTAAAGACAGATTGAATGTTATCAAATTGTATGCCATGTAACAATCAACAATCAAAATTGAATAGATTTTAAAGGAATTCCTGACCAATAAGTGCAAATTTGACACAGCATGGTCGAGACATATAAATTTAGTTTTTAAGCAAATTAATAAAACATATAATGAATACGTACAAAAGGAGAAACGGGGGAAATATAAACAGAACTTTATCTTGTCAAAACAATTTCAAAATTAGTATTGGGGGCCTTATCAAGAGGTTTTGAACTATTTGAAATTTACAAAGCTGAATTTTCAAATAGAATCGGTTTTGAACTATTTGAAATTTACAAAGCTGAATTTTCAAATAGAATCTCGCCAACCTCAAGTGGAATTATAGAGAAAAGAAAATCTAAAGCTCTCTAGACCATATTTAAAGTAGAAAACGGTGTACTAATATTATTTTTACAATTTGTCATAGTGGATGACTCTATAAACTGTGTTGGGAGAATTGTGTCATACATTTAAATGAGTTATATATGTGTGTCATATCTCACCCCTAGATGACAACTCTAGGAACTCGAAAAACTTTTTCTGGAAATGTCAAAAAGCTGCTTTAATAAAATATAGTACAAATATCAAAAGTCTTATTCAAGGGTTACATTTTTCTTCAGCTTATTGAATGAACTTATTTGGGTTTTAATCTAGGTGTAGATATTTGATAGAGAAATTTTATCAATTAATGGATACTTTTGAATTTCTGGAATTGACATCTAAAGGTGTGATATAGATCATTAATTAAAGCATTCAAATAATTATCTTACATAGTGATACGTTAGTAATTTTTTTATTTATTTTAAACGGTAAAGTTACAGCTTTGTATAGTTGTATGAACATGAAACGTTACATTATATAAGATCAATTGTTAATAGCATTTTCTTTCACAAGATGTTTGACCACTCAAAATCAGATCAACCACATAATGATACCTAAATATGAAATTAACAGCATTGACTACCTCCCGAACACAATTTAAGAGCCACAAAAACTAACTAACATCTAAATTAGTCCGTCTGTCCCGCTGCTTGGCGAAGTAGTACGTATATCTTTTCCTTGATCCAATCTTTGTTGTATGGCGCGTATGTGTTTGTCGACTTCTGGTATACAAGACAGCTCAGGTCTGCAAGCTGTAAGATTATTAATTATTGACTAGAACTGTAAACAGGACATCAAGGCAAGCATTTGCAGATTGATATAATTCTTATGTCCAAGACATTAAGGAGGTATTACTAAAACATTTATTTTTTAAATAAGTTAATGAGCAGTTAGATTAATCTTATTTAAAATGTTTAAAATGCAATGCATGTCTTAAATTCTATATTCCAAGGTGTACAGTCCGATTTGCTTTTGACTGTTCAATGAGCCTAGAATTATCCTAGCTGTTGCTCGTGACTTTGTATGCATATATCAGGATGAGTGTTCTATTAATCTATGCAAGCCAAGAGGTGATTCAAAGACGAGTCCACTCCACATATTACTTTAGTTGTCTTCTAACTGCAGACACTACTGTTTTCTATACAATGATAGTTTAATTTAATTTAAACTAATGCCCGGTTCCAATATTTTACGATTTGTAATGAGTCAAAAATGTCTATCCCACATAGATAAACATGTTCTTACGAGTCGTTAATTCTTATTTTAAATTTACTTTTCATATCAGCTGTCGTCAATCGTCTGTTGGTCATTTTTAGGGTACCGTACCTCAAAAGGAAAAAACGGAACCCTTATAGGATCACTCGCGTGTCTGTCTGTCCGTCCGTCTGTCACAGCCAATTACTCTGAAACCACTAGGCCAATTGAGATGAAATTTGGTACACATATGTAAGTTAAAGACACAAAGGTGCATGTGTAACGTAAATAAATACATTATGAATTTGGGGGTCACTTTTGGAGGGTAAATCACAACATTAAAAAAAAATTCGCTAACCATATCGTGTGACATATCAAATGAAAGATCTTGCTGTAAGGATTGCAAATATATATAATCTTGAAATAAATCGTTTTTAAGTTATTTAAGAAAATAGGCGAAAATTGACCATTCCCCCCCCTTTTCTCCGAAACTACTAGGCTAAAAATTTTAAAATTAATGCGGAATATAGCTCTTTACCTATAGATTACAGGAAAACCTATGAGAAGTACATGGATTAAAAAAAAGGGTCGTTTTGTTAAATTTACATTTTTTTTATTGTTACCTGCCTGTGCCATGTGATTATTTTCAGCCGTATATAGTTTTTTCCATGCGAGTACTTACCAGGTTCCAGAAGTATTTAATTATCTAATAACCTTTTACCATGAACACGTTTCAATGCAAAGTAAATTAGCTAAAGAATAAGAAGAATTCATTACTTTAAAAATCGACGTCAACAACTGTAACTTATTTACCTACATTTGACAAATAATTGTTTAGTTTATTGTGACCTATGAGCCCAACGTACGGAACCCTCTCCACGCGAGTCCTACTCGCACTTGACCGGTTTTTAGCTTACGCCTCGCATAATTTATTACTATCCATAACTAGAATGGACCATTTTTCAAATATTGGAACCAAGCATATGAAAACCTCACACAGTTCAAATGTTTACCACGGGATTTAGACTTATGTACTGCAGGTTACATCTACATTCAAGCAGTTAATTTCGTTTATTTTTTAGTACTTTAATATATTTCATATAAAATTAACTTTAATGCAAATAAGATGTCAACTACATTTATTGTAAAAATTAACTAAACGTGGTAAAGAGTACACAAATAGCGTCAGCAGTTTTCAATATCGTAATAGTTGAGACAATTTTCGCGCGTCATTTTAGTGACGCAATTATAAAGTACTATGAGACATTTGCATCAAAATAACAACACTAGGTTACAGAAAAAACATAAAGAACCTACTTGTAAACAAAACACACACTTACCTGATCAACAAAATCAAACAATTGGGAAATATCGTAAGTAATGGTCGGCGTATTAGGGTTTCGCCTCTTCAAATGCTCTTCGTATATTTTACACACGCCTTCCATGCAGTCGTTGACGCTCTCGTAGTCTGAATAAGTCCTGGTTTCCGGCCTAGGCCCAGGTTGGACGAGTAAAATTGTGTGGGACTAAAAATGAGAACATAACCTCTAGTGCCGCCATATTTTGAAATTAATTTCAAAGAATACTTGATAAAACTAAGTATTACTTACCATATTTGGGTGTTATTATGTTACTGACGCTTTTAAGAGTCAGAAAATATTGTTTTATTTAGCAGAATTTGCATAAATTCAATTTTTCGAGAATTGTCCGCCGTTGCTTGCTGAAGCTTGCGATTTACGTTTAGAAATTCTTGTCAACTCAACGCCATCCATTCTCATGAATATTACTACTTGGAACAAAGTGCCATCTTTCAGGAATTTTATGTGATAACGATGTCTGTGATTAGTGTTAATTTTATTTAAGGTTTAAGCAGTTATGAGATATGCTATGATTATATAGTATTTTTTATTTATTAATACTTTGTCAAACGTAAAAAAACACGGAAGGTGAAAGGTGGTGGTGGAGGTGGAGGCCTAATAGCGTTATCTACCAGTAAACCTCAAATCCTTGAGCTGAAAGTTTAATATATTATCCTTACTGTGATCCAAAATGTGAAGTATGCTGTTTTCGAACGAAATCATTTACGATACGTTACACGTAAAACAAGCTTTTGAAAAAAATCGAATAACAATATGTTTTTCTAAATGTATGTATAATTCATTGGTGGATTGAAAAGTGAATTACTCTTTTTGCTACTTTTAGTTTGTTTCAGTTGTTCGTTTGGAGAAGTGTTGTAGTACAACACACCTCCACACAAACAATTATTAGACGTAAAAGACTTGCGTTAAATGGATCGTCAACTTCGAATCGAAATCATAGAAAAATAAAATGTCTAGTCAAAACAATGTCACAGACGAAAATAAATAGTTCGCGCTGATTTTCTTTCTTTAATTGAAATTATTCGTTTGTTAACGTTGAGACGATGGATGATAATTCACAAATTTACAAGAATTTCGAACATGTTTTGAAAAATAATGCTAATAGAACTCCAATATCAGTGTACAGTGAGAAAAAATGTGAAACTTCTCGACTTTTCAACAATAAAAGCTCTTTTAGCGCTCAAGATGTGATATTAAACGTAAACAAACAGATACAAGCTATACAGAAAGCAGACTCTATATTACCTAGTAATAAAACCAAGAAGGAGTTGGATATCTTCAAGAAATCCTCTTTTCTTTCAGTCAATATGTTGCCAAGAGCACCAGAGGTAAGCTTATTTTTTACCATTTTCATCGTTCATCTATTTCTAAATAAACCACTCGAAACCATCATGCCTAAGAAACATGAGCAAATAATAAATCTATCATTGTAAATTATATCAGGAATACAAATTGTCTATACCAAATGTATTTTTACCAAAGTTTTGGAGAAAAATAGGAGTACGCGAATTGAGATTTAATCTTGCTCGTCTTCAGGAGTCTTGATTTTAAATTCTGAATACTAATATTATTCAAAATTCTTGAAGAAAGTAGCTCAAACATTTGTGTTATGAGAACTGAAATCAAGAGGGTTGGTCAAATATATACATGAATAGGTACACACTTATTCTAGACACAGACCAACAAACACATGTGTTCATTAATGTTTGCCTTGACATTGTAGTAAACAATAATCATCATTTTAATATAACTTTAATTGTATTGTATTTTAGGCAACTTATCGGAAGCCAAATAGATTTGAAACACAGTGTGTATCAGATACTCAACTTATAGATATCATAGACAATGCTGAAGCAATAGCAGAATCCAATAATGGCATCACACAAGAATTTGATAGCACATTTTGTGAAATGGATGATAAAGAGGAAAATTGTGAAAATAAAAATAATAACAATAGCTTTTCTATTGATAAACACGTAGCTGAAATAGGTGATTTTGGTATCAATACAGAAAAGCCGCTCAACAGTTTACCAAAACATAAAAATGATGCTGAAGAATCTGATTTCAGTAAAGATATAAGAGATGACTGTAAAAATTTAGAAATTATAGGTACAAACACACAAATAAATATATGCAATAAGTTTACTCACAATTTTAATGAAAATACCAATACACAAGAAACCGATAATGCTAATGAAGTTCAAAATAAACATCAAAGAACTGACATACAAATAGATACTATGAATGTACATACAAACAATAAGACAATTGATGAAGTTATAACGCCAAGTCCTGTGTTTCAAGTCCAGAAATCAAAAAGCCCATCTCCACTAGTATTTGATCTTGGTTCGTTTGAAAATTTTGAAAAACTTGCACTTCCTATTATTGAAGAAAGCCCAGACTTGACTGCAGCAAAGCAGTTAATAAATTCACAAATAATTGGTAAAGAACTTCTTCTAGGAATAAACATGAAAAGGAAAACTAATACCAATAATGAAAACATGAGTCCAATACTTAAAGTTAATACAGAAAAACTTAAAATAACTAAAACACCAGATCCGAATATAGACTTAAAGTCGCTGAGCAATAAGAATGAGATTGCAACACAGTTGAGTAAAAGCGAAAACACATTTCTGGAGGATGAGATCCTATTTAGCAGTGATGAAGAAGATGAATACATACATAAAGAACTACAAGACATTCCACTTACATGTGCCCTAGAAACTTCGTTTTATGAACAACCTGATGTGCTAGATAAAACCATGTTTGTAGGTTTCCAAACCGCAAGTAACAGATCTATACAAATAACTACAGATTCGTTTACCAAAGCAAAGACTTTGCTTGACGAAATAGAAAGAGATGTGGCTTCTAGCACTAATTTAACAGAATTAGTTAATAGCTTAAGTTCTAAACACAAGATTGAGTTTCAAGAAAATAACAAAGACATTGAACACAATTCTAAACCAAATGGTATAGGTTTAAATTGCGAAGATAATTACAGTACAAACAAGGAAAATAATAGTGTGATTGACAATCCCACAACAGAATGTAAAATTATGCTTAGTAATTCCAACAATTCAATAGAAAAAGAGAAAGAAAGTCAAAGGAGGCCTGAAAAACGTAAATTCGATGGTTTCATGATGGCTAGCAAGAAAAAAATTAAACTTTCTGATATGGCTTTAGCACGTTGTAGAAGAGTATTCCAAGATATTGATTTAGAAGAAAAATTCATCGATTCAAATCACAATAACAAAGAAACGTCTGAAGTTAACAATGACTTGGTTAATTCTCATATTGACGATGATTTGTTGCATGAGTTTTCACGTGATATGTCTTTAGTTGAAAAGGAAACAAATGAAACAGTTGAATTTATTGGATTCAAGACTGCTAACAACAAGAATATTCAAATTTCAAAAGAAGCGTTGGCTAAAACGAAAAGCCTTTTTGATGATATTGATGTCATGGAAGACTTCAATAAGCCTACGACAAGCAAAAGTCGTGAGTATGTAAAATACAATACCAAAAACAACGACGGTAATGAAGGAGCCATGGCGTTTATCGGTTTTAAAGCAGCCAATAATAAGGAAGTTAAAATATCTAAACAACCGCTATTGAAAACTAAAAATATTTTCAAAGATTTAGATCAAGAGATTAACGGTCAAACAGATGATGACAATAAAACAAATAAAACTAAAAATAAATTATCTGCTGTACAACCAATTGATGACAAGGAATTAAATGAAGAACTGTGTCAAGATTTAAATACTGTATTCGAAGATGAAATGTTAAATATTTTAGTAGGACACAAACAATCGTGTGGCTTTCAAACAGCTAGCCACAAACCCATTAAAATTTCTGAAAAAGCTTTGCTAAATAGCAAAAAGGTTTTCGCTGATATAGAACTAGATAATAAGTTAGAAAATGAATTTATCGGGCCTAGTCCTGTGGTCCTGAAAAGATCGCAAACTGTACTTAATGTGACTGTAAAAGATTGCTTTGAAAAGTTAGGAAAAAACAAAAGTTTTAACACTATACCTGACTTACAAAAGAAAGGAATAATAGGCACAACGTTCAAAACAGCTAATAATTGTCCTATTAATGTTTCTAAAAAGGCCTTAGAAAAAAGTACAAAATTATTTGAAGGAATAGAAATTGTCGATGAAAACAATGATGACGACAAAGAAATTACACCCTTCAGAGGTTTTGAAATGACGACTAAAAAACTTGATGATGCAACAGATGAATATTTAGGTAAACGTAAACTACTATTGGAAGAAATGGATCGACAAAATAAAGAAGATAAAGCCGTAAGTGGTGCTACACATTTTAAAGGTTTTCGAACAGGTAATAATAAACCTATTACCGTAAATTTAGAAGCATTAGCGAAAAGCAAAGCATTATTTAAAGATTTAAAAAATGAAGACAACATTTTGCTAGACAATATTCAAAACTGTGAAAGCGACGCTCATGAAGACATTAATTTCAAAGGCTTTCAAACTGCTAATATCAAACCAGTAGGCATATCTACTGATGCAATTAAAAGCAAAGTATTATTTGATGGTTTAGATGATGAAATAAAACAAGCGGGAAAAAATTATAACAATACTCTTTTTACCAAACCAAGCCAAGTACCTGCATTCGGAGGTTTTAAGACTGCTAATAATAGAGTTATAAGTGTATCTGATGAGGCGCTTCTTAAAACTAAAACAGTATTTCAAGATATTGATAACATTATAAGCAGTCCTAATAAAAATAATGAGGATACGATTAACAGTGTAGATGCTCAAAAAATGTTTAAAGGTTTTCAAACAGCCAGTAATAAACGAATAAATGTGACTTCTGAAGCCTTAGCACGAAGTAAATTATTGTTCAAAGATATTGGCAGCGAAGAAAAAATCAAAAGCATCGATGATTCAAATAGGAATGGTAGTCCAAATAATTTTAAAGGTTTTCAAACCGCTAACAGAAAGCCGGTCTCAGTATCTGCTCAAGCTTTAGCTAAAAGCAAGGCACTATTTAAAGATATAGATGAAGAAACAGCTTTAAACGATATCAAATATGGCAACGAACGCAGTGATAGAGCATCAGAGTTTGCAGGTTTTAAAACAGCTACTGAAAAGCCAATTAGTATATCGGCTCAAGCTCTAGCTAAATCGAAAGCTGTATTCAAAGAAATAGAAAACTACGACATTTTGAATGAAAATGTAAATAAATTTGAACGATTTCAAACATCTATTAGTAAAACTGTATCTGAAGAAGCTGTTCTGAAGACCAAGACATTATATGAAGATATTAATAGTTTCAAAGAAAACGTAAAAGAATCGGTTCCTAGTCAGTTGAAAGGTTTTCAAACGGCAAGTAATAAAAACGTAAAAGTTTCTGAACAAGCGTTGAAAAGGACTTGTCAAATTTTTCAAGATATTGAATTAAGTCACAAAAGTAAAGAAAACAATAATATTAACGAATGTCGTGTTGAGAAAACAAATACAAGTACAAATATTCAATTAAGACGAAGTAACACAACAAATATTCTGCCTAAAAAGCTACATGAAAATAATAATTTGGAAAAACTGATAGACACACAAGTAATTAATGACTTTGAACAGACTCTAAATACTGAAGATTTTTGTAAAAATACTACGCCTAAACACTCTAAAAGATCAGGTAGCCCAATCCTTTCTTGTCCAAGAGCTAAGAAGAGAAAGAAATTTGAAACACCATACAAAAATGATGGAAAGCCTTCATCTGTTATTGAATCGAAAGCTATTACTAACAAACCAGATAATAAAAACATATTTAACAGTGATTATAAGAAAAATAAAACACGTAAATTGAAAGATTTATCTAAAATCGAAATAAATAGTAAAAAAAACATTATAGATCCATACATTTTGGATTTTAATTTGGAATCTTTTCTTAACTTCAAATTTGTAGGCAAAAGAAATGATGTGTCTAAAGGGACACTAACTATGGAAAATTTAAAAGAATTCTTCCAAAAATCTGTTAACAAAAAGTTATTGCCGATTGGTTGGATGGAAAATCATTTAAAATTAATCATTTGGAAGCTAATATCATACGAAATTAAATTTCCTAGTACTTTAGCAGGTGTTTGTAAAGCGAGAAATGTGTTAGATCAGCTAAAATACAGGTTTGATAGAGAATTGTATAATGCTGAAAGACCAGCTTTGAGGAAGATTATGGAAAAAGATGATGTACCTTCCAAAACCATGGTGTTATGCGTTGCTGGAATCTTTGTTGATGGAGTTAACGTCAAAAGGTATGTAGTAATTTATTTTGCTATCTAACAAAACAATTTGAAAAATGCTCTTACCACTTTAAAAAATGATGAAGAAGACTATGTTGCAAAGAATGATAAATAAGTAAAACTTGTCTCTAAAAATAAATATAAATAAATAAATATTGGACAACATCACATACATTGCTCTGATAAAGGTGTACACTAGATATAGTTAGGGAGGCGAAGAGAGAGAGGGAGGAGAAGAGAGGTAGGGCATAGCGATTTATCGCTCGAACTGGAGCAGCCCGACTGGTGAAATACCTCCGCCTTACAGAAGATCGCAGCCAAATAACAATCACTGCTGTGTTGTGTTTCTGCGTGTGAGTAAGGTTTCCAGAGCTCCTGGGGGGTGCTGCGTTAGTAGCAGGGGTCAAGCCTTCAAGGTAAGGGCGATAAGTCCAATAATAGAATAATTATGCTATACTTATCACCCTTAAGCTAGGACCTCATTACCACTTAACATCAGGTAGGATGAGGTCAATCTTGAAGTGCAATATAAAAAAAAAAAGGCGAATAGGGGAATTTTCTGTAATAAGAATAAGATATGAGAGATACCTTAGACCTAATAGAACAACCTTGTAAAGTATTTAGCTCTATATGTAGTGACGCGCGCCTAGGATAGACGATCAGATTAGTAAAAAAAATCGATAGTCTGAAATACTCGAGCGTGTCAGATTAAGATATTGGAGGTTGATTTTAGTGTTTTAAGACTAAATTTAACTAATCTGACGATAAGTCCTTGACGCCGCTGAGTTATAGGGTCGTAAACTTGTAAAAAAAAAATTCATTCAGGCATTCTCAAACGCGATTTTTTATATTTTTATTTTGAAGAATATAATATAAATCTTACTTAAAATACAAAATCTGCCGGTTTCCGCATGACCAGAAGTGTGGAAGAGCCATTTCGTCTTCCGAAAAACGCGTTGCGGCATATAAGTCGCGAACGATACATTTTACAAAAAAAAAAGTTTAACTAAACAAAAAAGGTAATTTTATTTTACACAAAAAAAGTCTCTTTAAATTTTTGTCTAAAGTTAAAACTTTTTGACTTAAGCATCATAAAAACTCAAACTCCCGGTTTTTTGAGTATATCTCGAAAACTGAGGGTTTTAAAAAAAAATATATGAAATAACGATGATTAAATTATATGACTTTTATTATATCTAAAAATTCTTTTTTCTAAAGTTTCTCGTCAATTTTCGTGGACTCGGAAAAAGTTACGCGTATCTGTATGTATACAAAAGTATTATTAACATGTACCGTTACATGTATGTACCTATATTATTCAATAGCCTGTTGATCCTCAAATTGTTTTTTGGACGTACCGTAAGCAAAACGAATAATAACAATACAATTATAATACAGTTTTTATATAATTTCATTGTTTTATACAATAAGTAATACAATTCGTACTACATTTCATCTACATTTAGTAGATGAATAACGAATTGTACGTTGGTTGTATCTATCGATTTATTGTCATTCTTAAATTCCCCGTTTTATAAATGAGAGAGAAAAAAAACCTTTTTTGGTCCGATTAGGAGAACCCAGCAACATTTTTGGATTATTTAGGATACCGAGATAAATTTCCCCTATAAAAATCTGACGCGCTCGAGTAGTTCAAAAAAAACTTTATTTTTTGCATTTTCAAAAATTCATAGTAACTTATCGTCACGCCGAAATCGTCAGTTTTTTTAAAGGGAGCTTCCTTGGGGCCTACTTAACACCCCTTCCGAAAATCTGACGCGCTCGAGTACATTTTTTTTTCTGCATTTTTGACAACTTTATATGCCCACCACGCAAACCGGCAGATTAGTATACCGTTGTTATCAGAGGCACTTGGGGCATACGTAGTATGAATATCTGACGCGCTCGAGAATGCCCAAGTAACTGTTTTTTTTTACATTTTTGAAAAACGGTACACGCCAAACCCACCGCTAAAATGGTTTTTACCATACGAGCTTTTCTTTTCGAAATTATTTTATCTTTCGATTTTGATAGGTCTCGACGTCGCCGTTGAATTACGCCATTTAGCTACCTCGCCTCCCTAACTAATATTTATTGTTGACTAGATAGTCAACTGAGATACTTTTAAATAACTGTAACGACTTTTAAATAACACGATGCCTCCATAGATTTTATGATAAGAACTTGTGAAAGCACGATTTTACCTATCAACATACTGGTTATGAAATATCGGACCATTTTAAAAGAGCTTTTTAAATATAATTAATATAACAAGAAAATAAAATATAATGAATAGTCTTTACAATAGCTTCAGAGCCCACACAAACAGGGGTGCTTCAAGGATGTAATCTAGCTCCTATTTGTCATTTCCCTAAAAACTATTCATGTTAAAATTAGTGTTTATTTCCAGTGTTACCAACATGTCGTTGAACGTTGAACTGTTACTAACAGACGGCTGGTACTTTATCAAGTCATGTATAGACAGAATGCTGACTAAACTAGTATATGATGAGAAGATAACGGTTGGATGTAAAATTGTCACCACCGGAGCAGAATTATTAAACTGTGAGCAAGGAGTATCGCCATGGGAGGTTAGTATATCATATTGGTCATTACTTAAACAATACCCAACTAATAGTAAAAAGTATATTTGATAATATTCTATTCTTTTAAAATTACCACAGTGTTTAAAACTAAATTGCTCTCCATTGATATTTACGTATCGCGCGTGCTGCTCTTCCAACTGAGCTAACCGCAAGTTATCTTAGGCGACGAATTTTTCTGTTGTATTGACCTCTTAGCCTCCGGTAAGTGCCCTCTGCCGAATTTGTTTAGAACTATATATTTATCGGTCCTTGGTTCATTGCAGAAATGTTTGAAAACCACAGAATCGAAGACACCTTGGCATCTTAAAAGGTCAGGGTGGCAAGGGGAGATTAATTTTTTCTGTTTCTTTAAAATGTTTAAAGTTAGCTAATGCGGCGTGAAGTTTTTATAAAAAAATTTAAAAATGTATATCTTGCCCAATGTTTTACTATTTATTTTATTTCGAATTAGGACACAACAACAGTGCGATTAAAAATCTCCGGTAACTCCACCCGAAGGGCGAGGTGGGACGCGCGTCTCGGTTACCATGGCGACGCCGCCATCTTGTCCCGGCTGTCATCTGTCAAGCCAGAAGGCGGGAGAGTGTCGCGCCTTCGTTTGTTTGTAGCAAGAGTGTACCCAATGTTGTATGTTGAGAAGTTTGAGGACGGAAGTACTGGTAAGTTCAAAGTCACTTTCATACTGTTACCGCAACCATACACTAACCATTTGCAAGACTCAAGGGTCAGGGTTGCCACCTTTAGGGGAAAAAAATCGGGACGATGGGACGTCTATCAGAGACGTTTATAGTTTGGTCCGATCAAAATAGACAGCAGAGAGATATGACTCCCCCGTCATTAGGCATTTCATCCATGTATTGAGCCGACCAGTACCTTATAATTATTGGTGAGAATAATATCATCTCTCTCTCATTTGGTGTCACTTGTTGTGCTGTATATGAATTTATGTACTAACCTAATTATAAGTTTTACTAATCAAATAGATCAATGTAATCTTTAAAGCAAATAAATTATTATTATTATTATTAAAATATGACCCATAAAAATAAAATTTAAGTCATAAGGAAAATTACATTTTATTTTGAGTTTTTATTCATTTTTATTTCATAGAATTATTTTTTCCATCTGTATTTCTTGTTGTTACGAGCTGTTTTAATTATTGGGGCGTGTAACTAACTGGGTCGGGTACCCGTGATATGAATGAATTGATTGAGCCTTTCTTTAGAATTTTTTTGTAGATAATGAGGAGTTCTGCAAAGTCGAAGTACATGATTTTGTTCTATCATCAATAGTTTTCGCAGCGCACGCGATGTAAGGATTTTTTCAGGTCACATTGGGTTATTGGAGTTTAGTAAGGATCCCTAATTTTTTTGAAAATATAATATAGCCTATGTCACCTGAGGACAGTGTAGCTTCCCAACGGTGAAAGAATTTTTGAAATCGGTCCAGTAGTTTCGGAGCCTATTCATTACAAACAAACAAACAAATGTTTCCTCTTTATAACATTAGTATAGATAGATACCCTAATGTTATTTATAATGCTTCATTGTTTTTTTAGATTATTTACGCACTTTTTCACTATTACCGCACATGACTTGGCCCAAAGTGGTCTACATAGCTATAAGTTAGATACTGCTACTGTAACTGATCTGCTGAGTTTCTTACCGGTGTCTTCTCGGTAGATATTGGTTACGAACCGCCAGTAGAGGCACTTCGCATTGTATTCAATGACGATTCAAAAGTGTTACATGTAACCTACTTGAATAAAGAAATATTTGATTTGATTTGACCCATATACAAAGTCGTTGCATGATCCAAATGTTGGAGAATGCCCCTAGCATTAAAACCACTTTTTGTGTAATAAAGTTTTTAAGTAAAAATAAATCATTATATATTGATGTTCCAGTAACCCGGTCAGAAAGATTGGAACACATTCACCAAGCCATATACGAGGCCCAGAGGCAGGTCGCTATGGAGAAGCTGTATGAAGAAATCGAGAAAGAGTTGTCAGATCAGGTAATTTACATATGTATATATATATATATATATATATCAAAATATATATCAAAAAATATATATATATATATATATATATATATATATATATATATATATATATATATTTTTTTTGAGAGTCAAACTTCCAAAATGGGTAACTATTCTGTACAAGTTTCGAAGACTTTATTTTTTTATATTACACTTCAAGATTGACCTCATCTCAGCCACCTGATGCTAAGTGGTGATGAGGTCCTAGCTTAAGGGCGACAGGTACAACATAATAAAGCTGTTACTGGACTTGTCGCCCTTACCTTGAAGGCTTGACCCCTGCTACTAATGTAGCACCCCCCTGGAAACCTTACTCACACGCAGGAACACAACAACACCGAAGTGATTGTTATTTGGCTGCGGTCTTCTGTAAGGTGGAGGTGTTACACCAGTTGGGCTGCTCCACTTCGTGCTATAAATTGCTATGCGCTACCTCATTTAATCAATATGGTCTTCGACAGACTGACGGACGGACAGACAGTAATGTCTTAGTAATAGGGCCCCGTTTTTACCCATTGCGTACGGAACCCCAAAAAAATAAATTAAAGGGGTGGCTCTTATACAACAAATGTGCTTTTTTACCATGCTTATGTAATTAATATGCGGGTTGACCTAATGATATAATCATAATACTAATATTTTTCTTTTTCTTTCCATAGGAGTCCCAAGATTCCCACAATTCTCAAATTGGTCCGAGGCATCGTAGAAGTCTATCTGACTCCAGGGTAAGTTAAAGGATAAAATTAATCCGGTCCAGTTACGTATAGTAATAAATAATACGAGGCGTAAGCTAAAAACCATTGACGGACGACTGATGACAGCTGGTATGGAATGTAAATTATGGAACTATATTAACGGCTCGTAGTCGGTTGGAGAGAAACGGATAGTAATTTTTGACACATAACGTTTCGTAAAATATTGGAACCAGGCATTCCACGGGCCTTTTTTTAGTTTTTTTATCTTTTTAATTGAAACTGATCAATTTCAAATCTAGGATACGATAATATTGAACTATCATAGGTTTCATTTGTAGTTTTTAAGGCGAAGTAAATTTATTAAGAGAGGTAGGGCATAGCGATTCATCGCTCGAACTGGAGCAGCCCGACTGGTGTAACACCTCCACCTTACAGAAGACCGCAGCCAAATAACAACCACTTCTGTGTTATGTTCCTGCGTGTGAGTAAGGTTACCAGAGCTCCTGGGGGGTGCTACATTAGTAGCAGGGGTCAAGCCTTCAAGGTAAGGGCGACAAGTCCAGTAACAGCTTTATTATGTTGTACTTGTCGCCCTTAAGCTAGGACCTCATTACCAGTTAACATCAGGTGGGATGAGGTCAATCTTGAAGTGTAATATAAAAAAAAATGTTTTCCAGGTAACAGAATCACAAGCGAAATCCCTAGAGGCCAGGACGAACCGCAAGCGAGAGAGAATATTACAGGATATACAAGAGAGAGTGAGGAAGAAGATAGAGGAGAAAGGCCTTAGTGGTGGTAGAAACGTAGTGACGTTGATGAAGGTTCGCGTTGCTGGACTGGATTTAGTTGACGGCAGTATGACTGTAACGAAAGGTAATGTGTATCTTCTAAATATATAAAAGGAGAAACTGACTGACTGACATATCAACGCGCAGCCTAAACGGCTAAACGTAGGCACTTGAAATATGGAAAGGACGTAGCTTAGGTACCGTAGAGGTGCACTAAGAAAGGGATTCCCGAAATTCCCAGGAACGGGAATTAGCGGGAAAATCCTTTTGTATGAAAAATCTAAACCGCTTAAGTTAGACGCTTGAAATTTGGCATGCTACCTGCATAAACTTAAAGCTTAGTTGCAACAGGATATTGCAAAATTCCCACGGGAACGGGAGTTAGCGGGAAAAAACTTTTGTATGAAAAAATCTAAACCGCGTAAGATAAATGTTTTCAATCTAGCATGCATGTATACCTTAGTAAATATAAAGTTATGGGTGTATTTAGAAAAAATCTTACGGGAACGACAGTTAGCGAGGAAAAAATCCATACTAATATTATAAATGCGAAAGTGACTCTGTCTGTCTGTTACTCTTTCACGCCTAAACGGCTGAACGGATTTTGATGAAATTTGGTATAGGCATACGTTGAATCTCAAGAACGGACATAGGCTACTTTTTATTAGTGACCGACCGAAACATGTTTTTTTGCCGAAACCGAAACCGAAAGTTCGGTTTTACTGTAGTTTCGGCCGAAACCGAAACCGAACCTTTTATAAAAAAAAAGTCCTTATAAAGTCGAAAAAATTTCGGTCGGCGAGATATCAATTTTTAAAAAATATTTCGCCGACGTTTAATTACAGGTTTCTACTTTCAAAGATATATCACAATGAAATTTAAGCACAGTTACAAAGGTTCTGTTTGAAAATTTAACTCATCATCATCATCATCATTTCGTCCTATTACTGTCCACTGCTGAACTTGGCCTCTCCAACCGATTTCCAGGGTCTGCCACCAAAGTGACCGGCTCAGCAGACACCGAGGTGTACAACTGCCCATAGAACCAGGGCCGCGCCGACCCCCGGCAGCGCCTGTGTGCGAAACCTATGAAGCGCCTCTTTTTTAACGAATCATCATAAAAAACTAATTTAATTTTTGAATTAATATTTTTAATTGTTAATTTTGGCTGAAATAAATGTTCTCCAGTTTTACAGTACTTAGATAATTGTATCATTAATATCTAAGTGTACAAAACTGTGGAACATTTAGGAATTAGGATACTAAATAGGTAGACTAAAACCCTAAACGTAAAATGAAACCATAAACGTGAATAATAATAAACATTAAATATTGAGAGACTTGTTCAATAAGCGTTATACATGTTTTGTTGTTTACAAGGCCTATGTTGCGCCTATTGTACCTACTTACTTGTCGATACTCCACTACAAAAAACAATCATATAGGTGACAAAAATAATTTAGGTGGCAGTGGCGGCGCGGCGCCCCTACTGTCTTGGCGCCTGTGCGCCGCACACTTCGCACACAGGGGCGGCGCGGCCCTGCATAGAACCTCTCTATCTCCCGTAACACCTCTGACTTATTCGACGTTATACGCCCATCTTCGGTCTTCAGCTTCATTAGCTGGCTTTGCTCAATAGACAAGTCTTTTGCGAACACTTTGGAGCGTTGGTCCCGCTCGATCGTCTCCTTAATACGTTGGGTATGGGACCCTACCGTATGGGCAATTTCTACCAGCCTGCCATTTATATCGCCCACTGATGCACAGCTGTCTAGCCATTCGAAGCGATTTACCAGTTCAAGTTGAAAGCTCTCGGGGTTTTGGATATGTGCATTCGACGGTCGGAGCGTGAACTTCATCAGACGCGCTCTTTCAAGTTTGACATTGATATTCAATATGCCTCTGACGATTCGGTGATCGCTGCCGGTTTTAACCTTGTTGATCACAGAGACATCATTGAATATCTGTCTTCTGAAGCTCATGATGAAGTCAATCTCATTCCTCGTTACACCGTCGGGACTCAGTTCAGGTCCATTTCCTTTGTGGCGGCTTTCGGAAGAAAGAATTCATCATAAAGAGTCCTTCTTTCTCCATAAAGTCCGCCAGCATCTGTCCTCTGGGATTCCGCTGCTTTTCAGCTCATCATCGCTTCTACAGCCCAACTTCGCATTGAAGTCACCCATTACAACAGTGAAATGTGTTTTGGAGCTATGTATGGCCCTACTAATGTCCTTATACGTAGCTTCCACTTCTTCATCTGGGTGTGTCGTAGATGGAGCGTATACCTGTTCTATATTAAGATAATATCTCTTGGATATTTTAACTACGAGGCACGCATCTCTATTCGACACCCTTCCGACGGGCACAATGTTGTTGATGAGTGACTTGTGGACGATAAACCCAACACTACCTTGGGACTTCTGTTCTCCCTCCCGGTAGTAGAACAAGTGACCGGTCTGCAATGTTATCGTATCCTCTCCCTCTCTTCGAATTTCCGATAAACCAATGACGTCCCATCGCAACTTGCTCATCTCTTCTTCCAGCTCGACTAGCTTCTCATCCAACCTCAATGTGCGCACGTTGTGTGTTACCTGGGACAATTGTCGGTGGGGGTGGTAGCCCGATCTCTGCCGGGGATTCTTAGCACCCCTGGCCCCGCCGCTATCGTGACCGCTATCGTAGCCACGGACTGCGGGGCCGCCGGGGACTCGGGGCCTGGTTTTCAATTGTGCCGTCATTGAAGGTTAATAGCCTACTGGTACCACGCTGGCCAGACGGGTTGGTACAGGGTTTTATCTCGAGTTTTCCTTCTCTCGCACTGGGTGTTATGTGCGTTTTTCCTTGAGTCGGCTTCTACGACTCCCTGGGACAGTGAAGGGGTGGTGACATATGTATTCTCATGCCGTCACCACACGGCAAAACTTAACTACCCTATAAAGTGAAACAAATATATTATTTGTAAGTTTCGGCGCGGCCGAAAGGTTCGGCCGTTTTTGGCCGAAACCGAAACTCTGGCCGAAACTTGATTTTTTGGCCGAAACTGGCCGAAACCGAAACCGAAACCGAAATTTCGGTCGGACACTACTTTTTATTAGAAAATAAGGGGGGGATGGGGGTAATACCACCTTTGAAAGTTTATATGGAAAAATGTTTATTTTTGAAGTTAGAGATATGAAATTTGGCACAAATTTAGCTCGAAACTTGGATTAAAATATAGACTACTTTTTGTTTCGAATATTAGGGGAGAAAGGGGTAAAACCGACCATGAAAGGATGTAGTCCACGCGAACGAAGTCGCGGGCACAGCTAGTTAATATCTAAATATGAATTGTTTTTTGTTTTAGGGCTGATGTCAATATGGAAGCCGAATGATTTGTTGACTGAAATAATCAAGGAAGGTACATGGATCGAGGTCATGAACGTGTTACCGACTGCTGTCAGGTATATATAAAGATTAGACAACATCACATAGATAGTCAAAGTTGATTACCGCTTTATATAAGCTCGCTATTTCAAACCATAGGAATCGCAAAACCAGTAGAACCACCACCACACCTTACAGAAGACCGCAGCCAAATAACCATCACTTCTGTGTTGTTTTGTTCCTGCGTGTGAGTAAGGTTTACAGAGCTCCTGGGGGGTGCTACGTTAGTAGCAGGGGTCAAGCCTTCAATGTAAGGGCGACAAGTCCAGTAACAGCTTTATTATGCTGTTCTTGTCACCCTTAAGCTAGGACCTCATTACCACTTAACATCAGGTGGGATGAGGTCAATCTTGAAGTGCAATATAAAAAAAAAACATCATTGTTTGGATTAAGATAAATATATTCAACAAGTTACCGCAAGGTATTATTGACTTATCCAGACATAGATTTAAGGTGTATATTCAATCATCATAGTGCAAAAAGTGTACCACAAACTTTATGAATATTTCAATGATAAAATAAAAATAAAATAAATATTGGACAACATCACATACATTGCCCTGATTCTGTGGTAAGTAGCTAAAGCATTTGTGTTACAGAAATCAGAAACAACGACGGTACCACAACACCCAGACCCGAGACAATACAGAAAAGTTTGTTATATTGACCCGATCGGGGATCGAACCCGGAACCTCAGAGATAAACATACTTATATGGACATAATTGTCTTCTCACTCGCACACCATAGTTTTAAGTTCTCTATCTCTAAACATTGTAAAGATTAGTATAACTACTGAGTTTCTTGCCGCATTCTTCTCGGTAGGATTAGGTTCCGAAACAGCAGAAGCTTCAGTTTTGGTTTGTATTCATTTTGACGATACATAAGTATTGTTGTAATCAACATGAATACTTGTTATCAACATGAATAAATGAATTGATAATGATTATTGAAGTAGGTTACTTATAACACTTTTGAATCGTCATTGAATACAATGCAAAGTGACTCTACTGCCGGTTCAGAACCTATATCTACCGAGAAGACACCGGTATGAAACTCGGCAGATCAGTTACAGTATCAGTATCTAACTTATTGTTATGTGTTTACAGTTCCCAAAGGTGGTACCCATCACAAACATGACGTAAATAAATAAATACTACATAACATCACATGCAGTGATCTGATCCCAAAGATTAATAATTTATGTTATGGATGCCAAAACCTATACCTATATACTTAAATACATTTATTACGTTACGCTACCCCTTTAAGACGTATATATATATATATATATATACATTTACTAGCTGACCCGGCTAACGTGGTTTTGCCATATAAATATATATATTTTTTTATCACTAAGGGAATAGATGTTGGCCGATTCTCAGACCTACTCAATATGCGCACAAAGTTTCATGAGAATCGGTCGAGCCGTTTCGGAGTAGTACGGGAACGAAAACTGTGACACGAAAATTTTATATATAAGATGTATATAAATAAATGAAAACAAAAATTATACAACATCATATACATTGCTTTGATTCTATGATAAGTAGCTAAAGTACTTGTGTTACAGAAATCAATAACAAAGATGGTACCACAACACCGAAAGTATCTATAGAAAAATTAGTTTTGCATATTAACCGGGAATGTGTCGAATTTCATGTCAAAAGCATGATTAATGTAGTAAGTACGTATATTTTATAATTTCAGATACTCTGAAATCCATCTATCAGCTGGAAGACAATCTATCTTCACCCACAGCAGAATACAAGAAGAAGACGCGACGAAACCGTATACCCAGTCTCTAAAACGCATCTGTCACTCTATAAAAGACCTCGCCCAAAACCCTACCATGACCACAGATTATAACGAAATCGACACTGTAGGTCTCATCTGTCAAATAGACGAAATGTCAAACCAGCCGTTTCAAAACGTCTACTTGACAGATTCAGAAAAAAACTTAATTTGTGTCAACTTCTGGGGCGGATTGAAAAAATTCGGCTTCGAAAACATTTTGGAAGTTGGGCAGATTGTTTATGGTACGAATTTGCAGAGACGGGCTGGCAACACCAGGAAGAGTGTACCCCATTTCAGGGTAACTGAGTTCTCATATTTTACTAAGACACCCAAAAATGCTGCAGCTAGGAATTTGATTGAAGATTTGGAGAAGAATGTATCTAGTTTTAATAGGAAAAAGTTTTGTGAAGAATGTGCCGTTTTGAAAAATAGTTTCCCGATTAAATGCGTAACGGAAAACGTTTCACCCTACAGATTTAACAATGATCATAATTTGACCAAAAACAAAGTATTCATAGATTCTCCTCTTGCAGCTAAATGTGAAGACAATCTCAACCTTACTGGCTTGGACTTTGAGTCTACTTTTAAACAGACCGATACCGAACAAATGTCGCCAAAGATGCTACAGAGGAAAAGAATAGTGAAACAAAAAATAGCCAGATTAAAAATGATCGGGGAGCCCCCGCCGTTAAGCCCTTTGCATATCATAAACAAATCCAAAAGTGCTCTAAATTCATTTAGGAGTCCATTAGCCCAGACCGGTGTTGCCAACATGAAACAATCCTACCAAAATAGTAGAATGGCAAATGACATACAATCAAGTCCGATAATACAGTGTGATATGAACAAATCTTACCAAAGAAATATAAAGACAGTACCTGACCTTCAATCAAGTTCGCCAATTCAGACTTACGTAGATCGTCCTAAAAATGCGTGCACTAAAAATTCCAAAGATATTCAATCGAGTCCGCTATTACAAACCAGTGTTACCAGTATTAAAAAATGTTACCAAAACAGTAGAATTACAAATGACAGTGTGCAATCAAGTCCGGTTATTTCGATGAACCGTACGTACGTCAAGAATGTGAATCCAGTGAGATTGAACTTTTCTAACGCACAGGATAATAGTTTAGATGATGTTGATCAATTTGCTGAAGAATTCGACTGTAGTCCGCCTTTGAGCTTAGACTAAGTGTTGCTATCTTAAACCGTTTAAAAAGTGTGATACAAATATTAAGCCATTTTCTGTGATGGTCAATGGTTAGTATACTAATTGGTTTAGTGGTTAAGCTTAGTAGTTAAGGGCCCCAACACTTCACTAAAAATGTAAATTCCAGCATTTGTCGAGGTATGGGGGTGACACCCCGACGCTAGTCTTTATGCACCGACTACGATGGATGACAGAAAATCAGTAAAGTACTAACCCTGCATAGGATAGCATGTCCTGTTCCATCTGGAGTTGAAATGAGGCCTGTATCCAATGGGGTCAAAAAAGTGTAAAAAATCCGCTAGATGGCCATACGGTCTGAGGTTCAACTGATACGTGTTTAGCCATTGGACGACCTCGGTGGCGCAGTGGCTCAGGTAGGCGGCCAAAGTGCGAAGTGTCCCGGGTTCGATTCCCGGTCAGGTCAATTTGGAAATCGAACTTTTCTGAATTGACTTGAGTCTGAGTGTGTTGTGATGACGCCCCCAGTTAGTGTCCGTCGTCTGTTGCTCATAGTACAAGGGGAAACCTTAGTTTGAGACCAGGTGATTGGTGTGGTTGTTTGCCATTTATTTTTAACTCAATACGGAGGAAAAATATTTTACCTCATAAACGTTTTGTAGAGATCTTTTTTGAAGCGCATCTTAGTATGTAAAACATCTAAGTTGTATTATCAAGGAAGTGAAGCACTTTATTTGTAATTATGTAAATTGTAAATAAATACTTAAGTGATGTAGCCATGATGAACCAAAATGTTAATTGTTAAAAACAAATAAACAATGTTAAATAATATTCTTCTTATTTTTTTACTGTTTCCTTTTTTTATATTGCACTTGAAGATTGACCTCATCCCACCTAATGTTAAGTGGTAATGAGGTCCTAGTTTAAGGGCGACAAGTACAGCATAATAAATCTGTTACTGGACTTGTCGCCCTTACCTTGAAGGCTTGACCCCTGCGACTAATGTAGCACTGGGGGTGCTAGGAGTACTGGAAACCTTACTCACACGCAGGAACACAACAACACAGAAGTGATTGTTATTTGGCTGCGGTGTTCTGTAAGGTGGAGGTATTTCACCAGTCGGGCTGCTCCTGTTTGAACGATAAATCGCTATGGCCTACCTCTCTTCCTAATTCAATTACCCAAACAGTAAGTACGCATTAAGGCCGCCATCACACTCATACTCATTTTTTTATTACGTATCATGATGGGATACAGTTAGTGTAATCATTTAAATAAGAGCAGCATGTTTTTATCACAATTGGTTTTTAATGTTTTTAGTATTCTATTCATCATTCATATTATACATTTCAAAGTTTGTCATGCATGGATGTATGTATGTTAAACTTTCATGCAAACACTACTGAATGAGTTTACATTCAATTTGGAAATAGATGAGTACTAAAGTAACATAAACATACATAGGCGTACCCAGCTTCTAGCTTGGGGTCAAATCAGGTTTTTAGGTCAGCTCGTACACGGCTGTTTTATCACCATACATACTACACAAATACACTTACATTTTACTGTGCACAGGTCCACTGTGCGGTTTATTCGGTAAAAGTTAGCACATAAGGCTCCATTAACACGTATCTTATAACACTCACATTAAAAAAAAAATGCGTTACAAAAACTATGGATCCGAATATCTAACTTCAATTCTCATATTATTATAATATTGTAAATTTTATTTACGTGCCTAGTATAATTAATCATTGTTATTTTGAAAAGATTAAGTGCCCGGTTTCTTGCCGGTTCTTCTCGACATCATTCCGAACACGCTTGTAGATTATTTAATTTGTACTGACGATTCATAAGTGCTTTTGTAAAGCTTACATGAATAAAGATGTTTTCTATTCTATTCAAACTAAAATAACCAGACAGTGGCGCTTGTGTGAGCATGTGTACATACAAGTCACCAAGGCTCTGATTATCCTAAAACAGATACATTTTGTTTTTTTTTTAATTTACCATCATTGTCCGTCTATTCATTTTGATAAAATTTACCGTACATGCGACAAGAAGTGTTCGTTTCGCCAATGTAGAACAAAAGGTGCCTATTCAGCTATATCCAACAAATATTACAACATAATTAGAAACCGTGCCTTCGATAACAAAATGTACATACCCAGACGTAGAATAAATTTCACGCAATTTGTTAATTTCATTTACCTGGCAGCCCCACACAGCTGGGCTGTCAAGCCAAGGTGACCTTCAAATCGAACCAGTTTGACGTATTCTAACCTCCAAAACTATTTTCATTTGAAATTCCTACCCGCATAGACATGTTTCTTGCCGCCGACGTCCGTAAATAACTAAACAACCCCTCAATCGTGAATAAAACAACACCTTTACACGTGTGTAGTGTGCTTTTAAGTGATAATTTAGTGATTTTTTGTCGATTTCACATCAGTGCTCAGTGTTCCATTTTTGAAATCGGTGAGTTACATTTTTCATAACTTTTTAATGACCAAGACGTGTCGCCCATTCATCCGGCGTAGTTAAAAATAGCTGGAATTACCTAACATTTGTTGTCGTATATTTGTTGTAAATACTACGACGTAATACTCAGATAAAGTCGATTTTTTTATACTCTGAAATTGCTAATGAAATACGATGTTTTCTTTGATTGTACCGTTCTGCTTTTATTTAATTCTTGCACGAATATACAGGAGTCTTTTGAGATAGATTCCACGTCATAAAATACCTCTTTAATAATAAATTCGTTTATATATTTAGTAGGTAACGCCAATCCTCATTCTCTAATATTTAAAGACTTGTAAATCTACTTATCAATTGCGTGCTAATCTTGTAAACTTACTAATTATTGTATTTTTTTTAATAAAAAAAATAGTTTTGACAAAGTTAATTTTTTTAATTTTTATTTAGTTCTACCAAAAAAAGAATATCATTTAATTTCATTGATGTAGTCTTGACTGATTTTGAGAATAATTTAAAAGAACTTTTCTGATGTCCACTTTTCTGCAGATTTTATTTAAAAACGTTATTGCACTAAAAAGTAGGTACCAACATGTGGACTTAATGCAAGGGGCGTTCTGTACCAATAAAGTTCCTGACATTTGTTCACTTTTATTAACAAAAAAAGACTTAAATATGCATTACTTACCCACCTAATGATGAATCATCAGAATACAGTATGGAAAACTTCTGGATTGTCTTGACTTTTTTCATTATTAAACATTTATTAGGTAGGTATATGTCATTGGACCAGAATCAAATATTTGTTACTATAATACAATGCTTTAAATGGCTCAAAAAATCACACACGTCATTACAATAACACAATTTGCAATAAACTATGTGTTAAAATAAAATTTGATAATTTATGATTATATTATATTTAAGACTGCAGCCAAATAACAATTACTTTTGTGTTGTTGTGTTCCTGCGTGTGAGTAAGGTTTCCAGAGCTCCTGGGGGGTGCTACATTAGTAGCAGGGGTCAAGCCTTCAAGGTAAGGGCGACAAGTACAGCATAATAAATCTATTACTTAAGCTAGGACCTCATTACCAGTTAACATCAGGTGGGATGAGGTCAATCTTGAAGTGTAATATAAAAAAAATCCTTTTCCTTAAAAATATAGAATAGTATTACCTACTAGTGAAGTGTAATCTGTTTAAAAGTGAATATTAGCACCAATTATTATTTTAGTGAAGCATTTTAGCTCACTAAAGTTACTTCATTTAACTTAATTGTAAGTAGAGTCGACATCATTAGTTAATATACATCTTAATACCTTGTCACATTAAATGTCCGTGTGTCTTAAGTAAGTCAAGTAGACAGCTAACTAAATTTGACAAGGTACTGAGTTGTTCAATAGCTAAAGGTGTTCACTATAACAAGGTTTCTATGCTCATAGAACAAATATTTGCATACCTAGTAAATTAAATTTTAAACACTTTTAATTTCTGTGGGAGGATATCTTGATAATCAATTCAATTTCTCAATTATATTTGCTATGTTATTCAAAGTAGGTCGACATTGAAGACCAATGTACTACACCAAATCGCTCTTGAACTCCCTAATAGGTCTTTGATGATGTAAACAATCCTTATCTTCATGAATTTTCCCGGCCTGGCAACGCGTGAAGATCTTTTGTCATCATGAAGAGTTAGAGTGAGCAGATTTGAGACCGAAATAGTTGGCTTTTCCGACTTTTGGCCAAATAGCCGGCATTTCCTTTTGCTAGCAGTCAGCAAAATAAATGGCCTTTATAACTATTAGCTAAATACAGCAGAATAAATAGCACTTCTGAATATTGGCGATTGGCGAGAGCATTTCCGACTACTATCAAAATAAACAGCACCTGTGACTATTGGAGAAATAGACGGCATTTCCGATTATTTATTTATTTATTTAAAAACTTTATTGCACAAAAAAAAGTACAAAAGGTGGACTTAATGCTAGGAGCATTCTCTACCAGTCAACCGTTGGGTCATGCAGATAGTACGTTTATGGGTGCAAAATAGACCGCATTGCTGTTAACTGACAAAATGACGGCATTTACGCCTACTAGCAAAATAGACCGCATTGCTGATAACTGGCAAAATATACCGCATTGCTGACAACTGGCAAAAGGACGGCATTTACGACTACTAGCAAAATAGACTGCATTTCCGACCACTGACAAAATGACGGTATTTACGACTACTGATAAAATAGACCGCATTTCCGACCACTGTCAAAATGACGGCATTTACGACTACTGATAAAATAGACCGCATTTCCGACCACTGACAAAATGACGGCATTTACGACTACTGATAAAATAGACCGCATTTCCGACCACTGACAAAATGACGGCATTTACGACTACTGATGAAATAGACCGTATTTCCGACCACTGACAAAAAGACGGCATTTACGACTACTGATAAAATAGACCGTATTTCCGACCACTGACAAAATGACGGCATTTACGACTACTGATAAAATAGACCGCATTTCCGACCACTGACAAAATGACGGCATTTACGACTACTGATAAAATAGACCGTATTTCCGACCACTGACAAAATAGATGGCATTTCCGACATCAGACAAATTAGATCGGTCCAGCCCCTTAAGAGATTAGCCGTAAACAAATAGGTAAGCCAGACAGACAAATATATAATATATATATAAATATTTAAATGGCGTATGATACTGAGCATCAATACGACAAAATTATTTCAATCTTATCTGATAAGACTAATAAGTAATTTATATTTAACTTAGACTGCATTATTGTCTCTATTAAGGGGAAGACACTTTGTTCTTGTGTTCTTAATGAGTGGCACACACTTCACTTTCTGTCACTAATTTACTACCCTAGCTCAAAAGGTTTAGACAAATAAATTAAAAAAAAATTATAACGAGTATACACCCAGATGTATACACTAAAAAGCGGTTATTTTAAGATTTCAAACCGAAACTCAATTTATCTGTAAAGATAAACAATTTTCATCCAAACCATTCATCCCAGCTTGACAACGCGTGGCGTACTACTGTTAAAACAAACGTGCGTGTTTGACGAATGCTTGTCACGCAAACATGTTCAATCATAAACTGTGACGTATTACGAGTGACTGTGGAATGAACATCAATGATTACGTATGTGGGCTTATCGGTCACATAACCTCATTTGGAGTGTAACTGCTAATCAATGAGATCTTTGATTTCATCGGTTACGAGAAGGCAGCAAGTACAATGTAGTCTTTACTGACGTTGAATTAAAAACGATCCTCTTGTCGGTTCCAATATTAGAAAAACGATCCGTTATACCTTTGGATCACGAGGTTACCCAGAAGTAACACTAGATGGGGCTAAGTAGTGCTAGGAGAGACCATAAACAAGGGGACCGATTTACGAAGTGAACCGATTACATAGGCCTAGCATACGCAAAACGTCATATTTTTCGCATGAGACGACAAAAAATTCGATACTGTTGATTGGCTAATAGCACATCTATTTCACACTCATATTTTCAGCCAATCAGCAGCACACGCACTGACTTTTTTATATTGCGCTTCAAGATTGACCTCATCCCACCTGATATGAAGTGGTAATGAGGGCCAAGTACAGCATAATAAAGTTGTTACTGGACTTGTCGCCCTTACCTTGAAGGCTTGACCTACTACTACTATAGCACCCCTCAGGAGCTCTAGAAACCTTACTCACACGCAGGAACACAACAACACCTAAGTGGTTGTTATTTGGCTGCGGTCTTCTGTAAGGTGGAGGTATTTCACCAGTCGGGCTGCTCCAGCTTGAGCGATAAATCGCTATGCCCTACCTCTCTTAAACATTTGGCGTTTGTTAAAAGAGCGATAAAATTTAGTCGCGTGGCGCATGCAAGGCCTGCTGATCAAGATATTGGAGAAAAGATGGATGCGATAAGCTCGAAACAGATTGGAATGAAGTACAGTAGAATCCCGATTATCCGATTATTCAGACGCATCAGTCTCTGTAATTGTCAATTTTTATGTATCGCATTATATACATGACGCGGACGCATATAAAACCTCAAAAGTAAAAAAAAACAATATTAAAAATGAAATACAGTTTGATATGTATACTTTAAGACTTTCGCGTCCCATTTGAAGCATTTAAAATTTTTATTAATAAATGTAAGTTACATTTAATAATAAAAATGTTAAATGTTAGATGAGTATGTAGTTCTAAACATATTCGGCAGAGGGCACTTACCGAAAGGCTAACGGTTGATACAGCAGAAAAATTTCATCGCCTACAATTAGTGATGTGCCGGATCGCTAAAAATGTATATCCGCGGATACGGATCTGAACACGGATATTTAGTGCCAAGATCCGCGGATACGGATACGGATCTTTATTTTCTTATTTGATTAGTGTCAGCGCTCGCGACCTTGAAACGATAGTTGACCGTACGCTCGCCGCAACGCCACGCAGGACATGTTTTGACTTGCATTGCGCGGGTAGTATTTATTGTTTTGGTTACGGTTTAGTGTGACACTGTGGCGCGCTCATAACGGTTGTGTATTGTTTTGATACAAATTATAAATAATGTCTACTAAGAAGTTTTCCAGTGCAATTTGGAAATATTTCGTGTTAGTAAATGATGAATCTGCGAAGTGCAAAATTTGTGATGGAAAATATTCCCGTAAGGGTAAAGGCACGACTTCTTTAAAAAATCATTTACAACGAAAACATTCCGATGAATATGATTTGTTTTTGAAAGAAGACGCTGCTAAGAAGAGTACCGATGAACTACCACGGCCGGGAACATCTTTAAAAAGTAGATTTCAATTTTAGTTTTTTCATTGTCATAAAATGACGTTAAAACTTGATATAATATTGATCTCATTAAAATTATATAAGAAAAAATTACTTATATTTTAGTTATTTCATTATCATAAAAGTGATGTTAACTTGCTCTCTCATTATAAAGATCTATCTATCTCAATGTTTGCAATATAAAGGTGCCAAATATTCGATTTAATTAAATAAAAATAGTCTAAATGGAATTTATTAGTTTTTTAATTCTACCTAATCACCTGAAAAGATCCGTAAAATATCCGCTCGAAAAGTAACGGATACAGATACGGATACGGATTTCTTTTTTACCTCGGATATCCGCGAATACGGATACGGATACGGATATCCGGAACATCACTACCTACAATAACTTGCGGTTAGCTCAGTTGGTAAGAGCAGCACGCGCGATACGTGAAGGTCGTGGATTGGATTCACGCACCGCAAGGGGAGATAAAAAATGTCTGTTCCTAATATTTAAAGTTCGCTACTACGGCGTAAATTACTATAAAAATAATAAAATCGATTAAGATGGGTAATACCGCCCTCAAAAGCTCAAATGGGAAAAATGTTTATTTTTTAAGTTAGAGATATGAAATTTGGCACACTTATAGCTCGCCTTAAATATGGATTACTTTTTGTATCGAATATAAGGAGAGATAGGGGTAAAACCGACCATGAAAGTATGAAGTCCACGCGAACGAAGTAGCGAACACAGCTAGTCACATAATAATTTACATACTAATCATCTGTCGATAGTTCCCACCACCACGCAACACGGTAATCTTGAACTCTTGCGCTGATAAGATAAGGATTATTATTGTTAGAGCTTGCATTACTTGAGTGTTGGAAAACATATGTTGGTGTTATCTGAGTTATGTGGATGGCATAATAATATTTGCTAAGGCGGTAGTATATTTCTATGGATTTAGTTCCTGTTTTATTAGTTACTAGCTGTGCCCGCGACTTCGTTCGCGTGGACAACAGGTTTGGCCTTTTATATGAGTCGTATAGAATCAAAGGCGGCTATGGAGTCCATATACGACCTCCGTAGCCGAGAGGCGAGCGGGCCTGACTTTGGCGAGCGCAATCTCTGAGGTTTCGGGTTCGATTCCCGGTCGGGTCAATTTGGGAAACGAACTTTTCCATATTGTCTCGGGTCTGGGTTTTGTGGTACCGTCGTTGTTTCTGATTTCTGTAACACAAGTGCTTAAGCTAATTACCACAGAATCAGAGCAATGTATGTGATGTCCAATATTTATTTATTTTATTTATTTATATGTAGGTATACAGATTGCCGGCTTTGATTCTATACGACTCATATATACTTTCGTGGTAGGTTTTAACCATATTGCCCCTAATATTTAAAAAAAATCATCATCTTCAGCCTGTTGCAGTCCACTGCTGGACATAGGCCTCTCCAAATGTTCGCCACTTCGCTCGATTTTCGGCGACTCTCATCCAGCTCCTGCCAGCCTTAAAAAAAATAGGGTCCATATTTTAAACTATTTTAAAAAAAAAAATGCCTTTTTCCGTTCTAGAGATTTAACGTCTACCTTTACCAAATTTCATCACAATCGGTTCAGTTATTGTACAGACAAACAAATAGACAGAAAGAGTTACTCTAGCATTTATAAAATATTAGTACGGATTTGCTAATAAGTACAGTAAGATGCAAAAGTTCATTAGGAATACGTTAAAATATTCGCTTGAATGCTGAGAACGAGTCAGACACGCACACCTAAAACTTTGGTTTTACATATAGCGTATATTATATTTATACATTATGGTATAAAAAGCAACGGTAGATAAAAACAATTGTGTACTGTATTTGTTTAGAACTAAAGTCTTTTTTCTATTCATAGTAGTCTGTTGCAACTGACCGTACTGTAACTATCAAGCTTAGGGCTATCGAAACCATGGTCCGAGTTCATACGTGTGCGTCGCGAGGTGATTTTATTAAATTTTAGCGGAGAAAATCAAGCTTTTCATATCTGTTTACTTTATCGATATGTAAAAATTAATGATTAATCCCTCACTAAGGGAATTTTTAAATTAAAAGTTCGTGAATTCTTTTATTCCTCTCCCTCTACATAAAACTTGGTTTGCTTAATTGATTTGCTTTATTTATTCACTTGTTTGCATATATTTATATACATATATTATTTTGTTTTATTTGTATATATATATATATATATTTATATTATATTGTTTAATTATTACATATATTTATCATGAACTTATGTATGAATGTATGTAATGTATTTTCGTGTGTAATTTTCTGCTATTTATGATTATTAATTTTGTTGTTATCCATGCTCACATTTATACTGTTACCGCACCCATAAACGTACTATCTGCATGACCGAACGGTTGACTGGTAGAGAATGCTCCTAGCATTAAGTCCACCTTTTGTACTTTTTATGTGCAATAAAGTTTTTAAATAAATAAATGATTAATTTTTCAATCCTATGACTACTCGTCTTTACCGCCTTATTTACAGCCTAGCGAGGTTGTGTATACGATACCTAATATTTTTTTTTTTTAAGAAAAATATTTTAATTCTTTATTCTCCTATGCTAGGAGTTTGCAATCAAGTCAGACATTATCATCATTAACTTCAATAAAAGATCATTTGTTTCCAAATGTACGCCATTATTGCTATCAATGTCAGTTAATGAATTTATTTATCAAAAAAATGTTATGCCGTTTACAACGTTCGGTTTAGGGTTGCCAACTTTTTTTTGCAGAAATAAAGTATATCTGATTTTAAAGGAGGTAAATAAAGAGTACAGACTTACAAAAAAGAGTATCATTTAGTTTTTACTTTTAAAATGGTATTTTTTTGTACTTTTTGCGGCACATAATTATTTTTCATTGTTTTTAAAGAAATTGTAAAAAAAGAGTATTTAGCGCACTTTATTAGTGTTATAGATTATAGAGTACGCCAACATGATGAGGACAATACTCTATTTTAGAGTACGGTTGGCAACCCTAGTTCGGTTATCGAATAACTTCTGTTATCTTGTATAATGTGAATATACCATAGTAACTATATTAAATAGGAAAGAGGCACCTTTGTTTTTATGATTATACGCTGACTGGTCAAATACTGGCAATTCTGAAAGCACTCTGTATTGAATAGAATACAATAGAAAAAAATTTACTAATCACTATAAATATATAAAAGGAGAAACTGACTGACATATCAACGCACAGCCTAAACGGCTAAGCGTAGGCACTTGAAATATGGAAGGGACGTAGCTTAGGTACCGTAGAGGTGCACTAAGAAATTCCCACGGGAACGGGAATTGGCTACTTGACAGTGTTAACAATAAAATATGAAAAGTGTTAGATATGTTAGCTTATTAGTTAAATAATAACTTTACATTTTTATTTTTTATTTAAAAGCATAGTTATTATTTTATTTTTGCAAAATAAATTTTACTTTTTTTATCTGTGGAACAAAAGAACCGAAACGGAAACCACCATTGCAATTCGGAAATGACAGCTGTCGGCGAAAATTATTTATTTTAATGTGGCGAAACAATGATTATTTTACCGATTAAATTTAATTATTGTGTCTCTAATCGTATTAAGAATATATTGAAACATTTTCCGTTTATCTAAATTAAGTCGTTCCTATGCATATCGGTTCGTTTTCTAGAACGTTGACGTCATAATTGCAACAGTGACGAGAGTTGGCGTTTTCGCGCGCCTTTTAAATGTGTTACACAAAATCTTATTTTTCTCTGGTTATTTACATTTTTTCCAGATAAATCGAATTGCTTGGGCTATAAAATGAACAGGCGCACATTTTACAATACTTTTTCAAAAACTGTCAAGTAGCCAATTAGCGGTAAAATAATTTTGTATGAAAAATTAAAAACCGCTTAAACTGGAAAAACCCTGTAGTCCACGCGAACGAAGTCGCGGGCACAGCTAGTAATACATAAGTAAATTAGAAAATTTGGATGTTTTAAAGGACCAAAAAAAAATTTCATCTCCCCTTTTTTGGTATTGGTTGGGGTAAGCCTCGCTCTAGGAGCGGGGGAGTCCCACACACGCCGATGTCCCCCCCACGGCAGCGATACGGTACGCAACAGTATTTCCCCCAAATAAAAAAAGGATCAATTATGTTTACACAACCGGAATAATAAATTTAAGAGAGGTAAGGCATAGCGGTTTATCGCTCGAACTGAAGCAGCCCGACTGGTGAAATACCTCCACCTTACAGAAGACCGCAGCCAAACAACAATCACTTCTGTGTTGTTGTGTTCCTGTGTGTGAGTAAGGTTTCCAGAGCTCCTGGGGGGTGCTACATTAGTAGCAGGGGTCAAGCCTTCAAGGTAAGGGCGACAAGTCCAGTAACAGATTTATTATGCTGTACTTGTCAACCTTAAGCTAGGACCTCGTTACCACTTAACATCAGGTGGGATGAGGTCAATCTTGAAGTGCAATATATAAAAAAAACGCTAAGAGAACGAAACACACAAATTTGCATTTATTTAGCTAGCAATGATCATTACCTCTTACAAATGCATTTAACTTGTAACCAGGAAACTCTTGTGTCACCAAAATTAGCTCAAATAGGCTCTTTTAGACTGAGTAAAATAATAACAACAAATTCGGCCAAATATGTTGGGCACAGTCCTCATCTCAATAATGAGATGTGAAAAGTGTAGCCTGCCAATATTTGATTTAAAGAAAAACAAACTCTTCGTAACATACAACTAGCGACCTGCCGATGTAATGGAAATGCTTAAAAATATTAGCTTTTCTATTCTTTATTGCAAATAAAAACCTTCCTCTTTAATTACTCTATCTATTAAAAAAAACCGCATCAAAATCCGTTGCGTAGTTTTAAAGATTTAAGCGTACATACGGATACATACACCCTATGAAAGAAAAAAGCGACTTCGTTTTATACTATGTAGTGATATTACTACATATCTAAAAATTTTCATAACATATACTCCAAAAGTAGTAAATATTACTTGCAGTAAAACATATCTAATCGGTATCTTTAGGTCGCCTCTTAGCTGAAAAAGACTATCTTACCAATTTATCCCTACTAATATTATAAATGCGAAAGTAACCCTGTCTGTCTGTTACGCTTCCCGCTTAAACCTCTCAACCGATTTTGATGAAATTTGGTATAGGTATACTTTGAACCTCAAGAACGAAGTCGCGGGCACAGCTAGTTGACATATAAAAAGGCATAGCCAAGGGCTGTAGAGGTCGGAGCGCGACAGTCGCTAACACTAATATTAAGAGCAGTATACATAAACGTGAAAGTTTTTTTTTTTTATATTTATTTATTCAAAATCAATACAGTACTTCATGACACTTTCTGCCAAACTACAAGACAGTTTGTCGGCAGTGGCTCTCGTGGATGCTATACAGTTTATAAGCACTTATCCGCTAGATACTTAGTATGCAATGTAATGTTTATATTAATTTTCTTATATAACCTTAATAAACTGTTACTTAACTGTGTCTGTATGCTTATATGCACTTTCAAGCAGATTTTGATGAAATTTTATACAAAGACATAATACATACAAGGATGACATATACCTACATGATACATTTAATCGCGAAATAAAGCAAACGGTGTTAGTTTTCTAGCGAAGATTTTAAAATAAGTGTAAAACACCCTACGTACTGACGTCAGAAGTTGGCTGTCATTCAAACCAAATTGACAGCTTTAGTAAATATTGTTAGGTTACATAAATAGGCGGACACGTGCATTTATTATGTAAAACGAATTTAGATTATGTGTGCGACATATTAGTATGCGAAAAAGTTGTTCGGCAATTCGTTACTACGAAGTCAAGAATATTACCATGCTAATTTGCGACCATTTTAAAAAATATGTCAGTTTTGACATTTGATAGAGATTTATGATTATTATATTTTACCTACATGTGATAAAAATGGTCTCTAAATGGTTTGCAATTAATAAACGTGCCTTTCGTTTAATTATTATCTGCTTTTTTATTTACTTCGAAGAAAATATATTAATATATTTATATTTATTGTATATTTGGCTACGTATCCTTCTAATATGACAAACGTTTATATTTGAAATAAAGAAGCGACCTGATAAAACCGATAAATATTTGAATTTTTGCACCTGACTTAAAGTTCCACTTACACAAACAATTAACTTTACGAAACGTCACAGGTATCGCGACAGGACCTCCCGTTAATTCTACCGCGCAGAATGATTGCAGTTCAAAATCCAAAATGTCATCTAAGCAACTGCAAGAACTTTTATACGATTTTGAACTTTACCCTCTCTGTTCTAGGTGGCAATGTCTCGCGACAGGACCTAGTGTATGATATATGTAGACAGCAAAGTGCTTATTCAATCTGTTTTGAGTTCCAAATACAAAAATTCATCCTATCAACTGCAACAACTGGTATACGATTTTGAACTTTACCCCCTCTGTTCTAGGTGGCAATGTCTCGCGACAGGACCTAGTGTATGATATATGTAGACATCAAAGTGCTTATTCAATCTGTTATGAGTTACAAATACAAAAATTAAGTCATTCTATCAACTGCAACAACTGGTATACGATTTTGAACTCTACGCCATCTGTTCAAGGTGCAATGTCTCGCGACAGGACCTCCCGGCGGTTCTGCTGCGTAGACTGCTTGCAGTTCCAAACCCAAAACTGAAGTCATTCTACCAACTGCAAGAACTGGTATACGAATTTGAACTCTTTCCCCTCTGTTCTAGGTGGCAATGTCTCGCGACAGGTCCTCCCGGCGGTTCTACCGCGCGGACTCGACCCACGACCTCCTCTCCTTCATGGATAAGGGTCAGGCGGCCAGCGACGAGAACAGGTGGACCTTCGAGACAGCTTGGGAGGCGGCTAATAAGGGTACGTACTTTAAAGGACCAATCAATATATGTGTCATCGCTTCACCGTGGAAAATATTCCATCACGAACCAAAAAGTTCGGTAACTCTTATCTTTGCCGGACCATAAAGAAGTGGAACTCGTTGCCGGCTCATGTGTTTCCTCCTTCTTTTGACATGGATTCCTTCAAAAGGAGCGTGAAGAAACCTCTTGCGGGCCAGTATGGCGATGCTAACGGATAGGATATTTTGATATCAAATCCGTTGTCATCGCGATGTGGGTCCCTCTCTTGCTTACCATCGGGCTGGGAGGAGCCAATATACTGCGCTACTATAAAAAAAAATATGTATATATTGCACAATATAAAAATAATGGATAACATCACATACATTGCTCCGATTCTGTGGTAAGTAGCTAAAAAACTTGTCTTACAGAAATCTTTTATTTTATTATTTTTATAGATATACGCCATACTAGCGAACTTTAAATATTAGAAACAGAAAAGTTTCATCTCCCCTTGCGGTGCGGGAATCGAACCCACGACCTTCACATATTGTGTGTGCTGCTCTTACCAACTGAGCTAACCGCAAGTTATCGTAGGCGATGAAATTTTTCTGCTGTATCAACCGTTAGCCTCCGGTAAGTGCCCTCTGCCAAATATGTTTAGAACTACATACTTATCTTATCTTACAAAAGTTAGTTTCCCATAGTGACCCGGCCGGGGATCGAACCCGGGACCTTAGAGAATGAAGCTTTCATAAAAGATGTTTCATTTCATTAATTAAAATTCACCGCCTACGATAACCTGCGGTTAGCTCAGCTGGAAGAGCAGCACGCGCGATACGTTTTAAAGTAGGTAGGGTATATATATATATAGCAATTTATCGCTCGAACTGGAGCAGCCCGACTGGTAAAATACCTCCACCTTACAGAAGACAGCAGCCAATTGTTATCTTTATATATAAAAGAAAGTCGTGTTAGTTACACTATTTATAACTTAAGAATGGCTGAAAACTGGTCGCAAGGTAGTTTAGAACCAGGAGAAGGACATAAAATACTTTTTTATTATTTTATTTTACTTTATTTTTCAATTTGCTCATTTATTGCCTCTAAGGCGAAACAAAGTTCGCCGGGTTAGCTGGTTTATAATATTAGTATAAATCATATATATAGGATTTGGTATTCCACATCTCTGACAGCAAAACCAGCCGTCGAAATGTGTCACTTCCTCAAAACAATGTGCCGAGCTAAGTACGTCTCCGGGACCAGTTCGGGCTGCGTCTGCGCAAACAGGTCGCCGTCTTGTAAGGAGATACACTCGAGCACAAAAGGTGTCAGGTGACATTGCGGTTGAATGCCACTGGGTCACGAGTGGCGCTAAACAGTTGCTACTGGACTTTATTGACGACCTCCGTAGCCGAGAGGCGAGCGGGCCTGACTTTGGCGAGCGCCATCTCTGAGGTTTCGGGTTCGATCCCCGGTCGGGTCAATATGGGAAACGAACTTTTCCATATTGTCTCGGGTCTGGGTGTTGTGGTACCGTCGTTGTTTCTGATTTCTGTAACACAAGTCCTTAAGCTACTTACCACAGAATCAGAGCAATGTATGTGATGTTGTCCAATATTTATTTATTTATTTGATAAGAAATAGATGTATATGATTGGTGGCGAAGTTTAAATTATTTGAAAGAAACAGAAAATTGGAATGGAAATAAAGTTAGTTATGCTCACTAAAACGTCACTGGGGTGGTGGCGCTATGTGACAGTCGTTCCGTACAATATGGTTGAGTGAAGCGATGGCTGGAACATACGTAATGCTTGTGAACAGGTGCCACCTTTGGGGACTGGCCTGCTCCAGCTTACCTCTTTAAATAAAATAAATCTTAATGCTTTTTTTACTCATCAAAATAAAATTATATGACTTTGTCCAAAGTGTTGTACACATAGCTATAACTTAGATACTGCTACTGTAACTAACTGCTGAGTTTATTACCGGTGTCTTCTCGGTAGATATAGGTTCCGAACCGCAAGTAGAATCACTTTGCATTGTATTCAATGACGATTCAAAAGTGTTACATATAACCTACTTGAATAAAGAAATATTTGAGTTTGAGCCCAAGTTCTTTACTTTTTTTGTAAGATTGACCTCATCATTGAATTGAAGTGGTAATGAGGTCCTTTTTTTTGAGGGGGGGAAAATACCTTTGCTCTTCATACTGCTGGCGTGGGGACGACAGCGACGTGTTTGGGGCTCCCCTGCCCAGAAGGGGCGGGGACTACCCGAATTAAAAACCCTCCCCACTTTCTCGTCGCCTATTGACGGCGCTATGGGATATCAGGCGACCCATGACTGCCACAGCGCCGTCGGCAGGATTGCTGCCCCTTACGGGGTGGCGTCGCCAAGTCTACCCTGGATGGTCGGGGGACTGGCGGGAACGGTCGAAGGTGCTAAACCGTTCCCGCGCATCTGCGAAGGACCGTGCAAGGCCAGCCGTGGGTGTCCCCACACCCGCGACCGGATTAGCAGTCTCCGTCGTCCACGGAGGGGTGGGGCGAGGGGGTCGTCCTAGGTAATGAGGTCCTAGCTTAAGGGCGACAAGTACAGCATAATAAAGTTGTTACTGGACTTGTCGCCTTCACCTTGAAGGCTTGACTCCTGCTACTAATGCAGCACCCCCCAGGAGCTCTGGAAACCTTACTCACACGCAGGAAAACAACAACACAGAAGTGATTGTTATTTGGCTGCGGTCTTCTGTAAGGTGGAGGTATTTCAACAGTCGGGCTGTTCCTGTTCGAGCGATAAATCGCTATGCCCTACTTCTTAAAGTTTGAGTTTGAATCGAACCTGGTATCTTAGATATAGCGATAAAGTTCATGCTAGTGTCTTTTTATTCCAGTTGGCGGCATCTACACTGTGATAAGATCAAAGGCGTATGTCTCCACCGAAGAGATGGGTGACAATTATTGTCTTCTTGGTAAGTAACAAAAATCCCTACTTCCCTACTAATATTATAAATGCGAAAGTAACTCTATCTGTCTGTCTGTTACGTTTTCCCGCTTAAACCTCTCAACCGATTTTGATGAAATTTGGCATAGGTATACGTTGAACCCCAAGAACGGACATAGGCTACTTTTTGTTAGAAAGCAAGGAGGGTAAGTAAGGGGGGGTAATGCCACCTTTGAAAGTTTATATGGGAAAATGTTTATTTTTTAAGTTAGAGATATGAATGTTGGCACAAATATAGCTCTATTAAAATATAGACTACTTTTTGTTTCGAATATTAGGGGAGATAGGGGTAAAACCGACCATGAAAGGATGTAGTCCATGCGAACGAAGTCGCGGGCACAGCTAGTAAATAATAAATAAATAAAACAATCTAGATCGAAGTTGAAGTGCCTGCAGACAGAGAGATAGGCGATTAATGCCCAGTTCCAATATTTGAATTAAATCCAAAATAAAAAATAACATTTATTCAATACTAGCTGTGCCCGCGACTTCGTTCGCGTGGACTACATCGTTTCATGGTCGGTTTTACCCCTTTCTCCCCTATTATTCGAAACAAAAAGTAGTCTATATTTTAATCCAAGTTTCGAGCTATATTTGCGCCAAATTTCATATCTCTAACTTCAAAAATAAACATTTTCTCATATAAACTTCCAAAGGTGGTATTACCCCCATCCCTCCCTTATTTTTTAATAAAAAGTAGCCTATGTCCGTTCTTGAGATTCAACGTATACCTATACCAAATTTCATCAAAATCCGTTCAGCCGTTTAGGCGTGAAAGAGTAACAGACGGACAGACAGACAGACAGAGTTAGCATTTATAATATTAGTACGGATTTACTATTTATTTATTGGCGATCATTGAGAAACTACTTAAGAATAACTCTTCACATCTTATGCAGTCCTAGTACCTCGAGTGTTCTTTTCAATCGAGCATCAAAAACTACTGTTACTTAAACAATGGGTTAATCACAAATTTAATAAGTGAGCCACTTAGGCTTAGAGGCGACTTGTGGCTTAGTTAGTATTTCTGTCGCCCAAATGAATAAAGGTGCCTGTGAAATTATTTATCTTACCTCATCATGAAATGTTTGGTAATGACTTTTAATGGCTACATAGGGAAGCTCTTATTGAGGAGCTGAGGCGAGACCTTCTGCCGCTTCATGCGGCCCTGGTACCTCAACCGCAAGTCTGGTCATCATAGAAATAATTTTGTACGGTCGGTATCGAGTACGGTTGCATCGTCTTTATGTCGTTCGCATAAGAACTAATTTGGTACATGACTACGGCCCTCATGAATTATTTTTCTTCAAGCCTATACTATTTTTAAAATGGTTTGAAATACTTATATTTGTATATCTGGGTGCACGGTAGCGCCCCCGTCAAGTCAAGCGGCACATTCATACAATTCTTATCTTGAGGTAGTTTAGGCCAATTTTTACCCCCTAAAACTTCGTTGTTGATAAAACTAGAAACCTGAATTGCATTTCAGGACCTTACAAGGAGGCGTGTGCGAGAACAGAAGTGGAGGAGGCCGACTTCCCCCCTAACTCCCCACTTTCTGTGGCTGTGAATGCTATGAGGAACCAGGGGTACAAGGTAAGATAAATTAAAAATAATACTCTTTCCAAATGGTAAAAAATATGTAACTATCAATCTACTTATTTTTAACCAACCATACTAATCGACTTTTTTAGGGTTCCGTAGTCAACTAGGAACCCTTATAGTTTCGCCATGTCTGGCTGTCTGTCTGTCCGTCCGAGGATAATCTCAGAAACCGTTTGCACTAGAAAGCTGAAATTTGGTACAATTATGTATATTAATCACGTCAACAAAGTGCAAAAAAAAAAAGTTTTTAAGGTCCCCCCCCTACACGTAAATTGGGGAGTGATTATTTTTTTAATTTCAATCCCAACATGTGATATATCGTTGGATAGGTATTTAAAAATGAACAGGGGTTAACTAAGATCATTGTTTGATAATTTTAATATTTTGGGAAATAATCGCTCCAAAAGAAAATAAAATTGTGTCCCTCCCCTCTAACTTTTGAATCATAAGTTCAAAAAGTATGGAAAAAAATCTAGAATATAGAACTGCATAAAGGCTTTGTAGGAAAATTATTTTGAACCTGATGGGTTTAATAGTTTTTTTACTTAAGTTGTAATTTAAGCGTATATGCTAGCATTTTTTTTCTTACTTTACATATTTTTTGTATTCTCAATGTATCTGCTTTCAAATAAAAAAAAAGAATATATCCCATTTTTGTAACTTTAAGTGGGGATACTTAAGTATTGTGATGCACTGAAAACTACGGAACCCTACACTGAACGTGGCCCGACACGCTTTTTTAAATTATTAACCATCCATACTAATATAAAAAACAGGAAATGGATTTATAACTACAGGACCCGTCTTTTGTTTCAGCTCCACACGGGAACTTGGCTGGTGGACGGTAACCCCCAAATCATCCTCTTCGACATCGGGTCGGGAGCGTGGCAGCTGGACGGGTATAAGCAGGAGCTGTGGGACACCACCTCCGTGGGCATACCACACCTGGACGTAGAAGCTAATGATGCCGTCATACTGGGCTTCATGGTCGCCCAATTCATTACTGAGGTACGTGACTGTAGCCAGGGTGTCTGCATACCACACCTGGACGTAGAAGCTAATGATGCCGTCATACTGGGCTTCATGGTCGCCCAATTCATTACTGAGGTACGTGACTGTAGCCAGGGTGTCTGCATACCACACCTGGACGTAGAAGCTAATGATGCCGTCATACTGGGCTTCATGGTCGCCCAATTCATTACTGAGGTACGTGACTGTTGCCAGGATGTCTGCATACCACACCTGGACGTAGAAGCTAATGATGCCGTCATACTGGGCTTCATGGTCGCCCAATTCATTACTGAGGTACGTGACTGTAGCCAGGGTGTCTGCATACCACACCTGGACGTAGAAGCTAATGATGCCGTCATACTGGGCTTCATGGTCGCCCAATTCATTACTGAGGTACGTGACAGTAGCCAGGGTGTCTGCATACCACACCTGGACGTAGAAGCTAATGATGCCGTCATACTGGGCTTCATGGTCGCCCAATTCATTACTGAGGTACGTGACAGTAGCCAGGGTGTCTGCATACCACACCTGGACGTAGAAGCTAATGATGCCGTCATACTGGGCTTCATGGTCGCCCAATTCATTACTGAGGTACGTGACAGTAGCCAGGGTGTCTGCATACCACACCTGGACGTAGAAGCTAATGATGCCGTCATACTGGGCTTCATGGTCGCCCAATTCATTACTGAGGTACGTGACAGTAGCCAGGGTGTCTGCATACCACACCTGGACGTAGAAGCTAATGATGCCGTCATACTGGGCTTCATGGTCGCCCAATTCATTACTGAGGTACGTGACTGTAGCCAGGGTGTCTGCATTCTTTGTGTTTTATTTCCATTTTTCACTTTAGGCTAATAATTGAAATCTAGTCATCGGTGATGTTGACAAGGATCCACAATAATGATGAATGTCCAAAATATTAAAATCTATGTGATCAATGTCATTTGGTCGCTTCATACATGCAGCTAGTAATTTTGTTTACTAACTAGGCAATATTATGTTTGTTTAAACCGTAAATACTTTATGGATTTGTATATATTTATTGATATTTATTTATGTATGTATTTTTTATTTATTTGTGTTTTATTTTTTATGTATTTATCATATTATGTTATTTATATTTCCGGTTATTTATTTATTTTTGTTTTCCTCAATAAATATTTTGCACGGGCGCACCCGTTTCTCGATATCTACTTTTTCCTCTACCTAAAGGTTGTCTGGAAGAGATTGCTTTCTAGCAATAAGACCGCCTAAATTGTACTTAATTATGTCTGTAAAGCCAATTTCTGTAAATTTTTCTGTGCAATAAAGTGTATCTATCTATCTATCTATCGCTCCCAGTACTGAGATAAAACGGTTTCTGATATTTGACTACACGTCTTAAACGCTTGTAACCCATGTATTCCCACGATTCAGGACTACTAGTGTGGGACCCACTGTAATGCAATATGTGTAACTATGTTATTTGGTAAATGAACTATTATATAAGAGAGGTAGGGCATAGATATATCGCTCGAACTGGAGCAGCCCGACTGGTGAAACACCTCCACCTTACAGAAGACCGCAGCCAAATAACAATCACTTCTGTGTTGTTGTGTTCCTGCGTGTGAGTAAAGTTTACAGAGCTCCTGGGGGGTGCTGCATTAGCAGCAGGGGTCAAGCCTTCAAGGTAAGGGCGACAAGTCCAGTAACAGATTTATTATGCTGTACTTGTCATCCTTAAGCTAGGACCTCATTACCACTTAACATCAGGTGGGATGAGGTCAATCTTTAAGTGCAATATGTAAAATAAAACTATTTGTTGTAGATTGGATTTGTTCCTTTATTTTCAGTTTCGTAAAGCAGCTGAAGATTACAGCGACACTCCCCCAAGAGTGGTGGCGCATTTCCATGAGTGGCAAGCTGGCATCGGACTTATTATGCTCAGGTAAGTCATACAATGCTTTAACGAAACGTAAACATTTTGACGACCTCCATAGCCGACCGGTGAGAGGGCCGGACTTTGGCGTCGCGCCATCTCTGACATCCCGGGTTCGATCCCCGGTCGGGTCAATATGGGAAACGAACTTTTCAGATCTGGGTGTTGTGGTACCGTCGTTTTATCTGATTTCTGTAACACAAGACACGTGAAAGAGCGTGAAGAAACATCTTGCGGACCAGTATGGTGATGCTAACGGATAGGATATTATGGTATCAAATCCGTTGTCATCGCGATGTCGGTTCCTCTCTTGCTTACCATCAGGCTGGGAGGAGCCAATATACTGCGCTACTATAAAAAAAAAGAAAAACACATATGCTTACCACAGAATCTAAGTCTAAATTTATATACTTTTGTATATGTATAAAAATATTATCTTCCCTAGCAGAGGTGGTATTTTCTGATTTTTATATGAGTAGATACTAGTGATTCAACCCGGCTTCGTTGTAACTAGCTGTGTTCACGACTTCGTTCCCGTAGACATACTTTCACGGTCGGTTTTACCCCTAACTCCCCTAATATTCGTAACAAAAAGTAGTCCATATTTCAAAGTTTCGAGCTTTATTTGTGCCAAATTTCATATCTCCAACTTAAAAAATAAACATTTTCTGTTTCTTGATAAAATTTAATTACATAGTAAAGAATTAAACAAATATTGTTTCAGGGTCCGTCACGTAGATGTCGCTACTGTGTTCACGACCCACGCCACGTTGCTTGGCAGGTACCTGTGTGCTGGCAACACTGACTTCTACAATAACCTCGATAAAGTGAGTAACACCACATCTATACTCATATAAGACCGCAGCCAAACAATCACTTCTGTGTTGTTGTGTTCCTGCGTGTGAGTAAGGTTTACAGAGCTCCTGGGGGGTGCTACATTAGTAGCAGGGGTCGAGCCTTCAAGGTAAGGGCGACAAGTCCAGTAACAGATTTATTATGCTGTAAGGACCTCATTACCATTTAACATGAGGTGGCATGAGGTCAATCTTGAAGTGCAATATTTTATTTTTATTTTATTTATTTATTTTTATTTATTTATTTAGGACAACCAACAAATCTTACACTAAAAAATAACATTACATACAAACTTGAAATAAAGTCTAAGTGCAGATTTATTTACAGGCTGCCACGACTTGCAAATGTGAGGTAATTAATTTCAGACAAAGTTAATTACCTTTTAAAATAATCTAGTAAATATTTTTTAAATTTATAAAGGCTATCTGAAAAGATGTCAACACCGCTTCTTTTCTGGTACTCATTATACTGCAATATAAAAAAAAAAACGAAGCATTACCCGGAAACCGTAGGGAAACCAAAAAAATGCCAAATTGGGAGTTTCATTTCTTAATTTTTTATTGAAACTCATCGTAACATCTTTTAAGTCTCCTTCCCATAATAATTCTTTCACCATTGAAAGCTACATTCACCCTGAGTAACATAGGCTGTGTTTATTGCTGAAAAAAAACAAACTCCACGCGTACGAAGTCGCGGGATGCGCCAAGTATTTTATATTGTGCATGCTTTCCTAGCTCTTACGATATGTTCATCTCTTTTCAGTTCTCAGTGGACGAGGAGGCGGGAAAGAGACAGATATACCACCGATACTGTATGGAGCGAGCGGCTGCTCATATGACGCATATATTCACTACCGTTTCTGATATTACTGGTGAGTTTTTATTTATAGATACTGTTACGCGCCACAATTGATGGCCGATGGCACTAGCGCCATCTATAATTTTGAATAGTAAGCCTCTATATGAAACAAATGATGCTACCTCTATATATGTGATGTTGTGTGATTTTCTTCAGGCTACGAAGCCGAGCACCTTCTTAAACGCAAGCCGGACATCATAACTCCGAACGGGCTAAACGTGAAGAAGTTCTCGGCTCTTCACGAGTTCCAGAACTTGCACGCGCTTGCGAAAGAAAAGATTAACGAGTTCACCAGGGGACATTTCTATGGGTATAGTAAATTTTACGTATTTTTTCATATTATTTCGAGATAAAATATATTCCAAAGGTTAATCTAGTATCTCATCTACCTTTCTATTAAATTTCATCCAAATTCAATCAGTACCTTTTGTGTGAAAGAGTAACAAATATACAGTGGACCCCCGGTAGTCCGACAAACATTTTGCAGAGCAGTGTCGGACTATCGAATTTGTCGGATTATAGAGTACTGCCTAAGACCCCCTATAGTCAGATTTTTTTTACAAAAGGGTACCTTGTAATCCGACAAATTACAGATCCAATGATAAGATTCTTTATATTATATATATGTACTCTGAAGATCAAATCATACTTCACTATGTATGTCAAATTTAGTCAATTAAACAACATAATTGAGAGCTTACGTTTTATTATAAAATTAACGTCATTAATACTACAGAACTTACAAAAAATATGCAATAACTTTACGTTAGGAAATAATTGTGTACAAACAAATGTACATATGTAGTAAAATAATCAAAAACTATAAATCAATTAATTTAAGAAGCATGCAAATATTCATCAATTTTTTTTCTTTAATATTGTTGAAACGCTAGATTAAAGCTTTGTCCCTTAGTCTTCTCAAAATTAGAAGTTCGTTGTAGGATGCACCATTTTCTTCAGCCCATTGCAAACCCAGCTCAAAGGCATTCATTGCATCTTGTGCTTTCACTTGCGAAGTATGTAATAGACCATGTCGGATTACAGGGGGTGCCGGATTAAACAGTGGCCGGATTACCGGGGGTCCACTGTACATCTATATAAACTTCTCCATTTATAATATTAAGAGAGGTAGGGCAAAGTGATTTATCGCTCGATCTGGCAGCCTGACGTGCTCAATATTGGGACCGGATTTCCTCTTTTTTTTTGTCACAACTCCCTTAATATAGTTACCAAATAAAAAAGGGCTTTCAATCCTTTTTTGAGTCGGGGAAAGAAAGAAAGAAAAATAAGAAAATGTCTTTATTCATGTAAACTTTTACAAAAGCATTTATGAATCGTCAAGTCAAGTAAACTACCGCCGTGTTCGGAATGTTGATTCTATCGAGAAGAACCGGCAAGAAACTCGATAGTTACTCTTTTCAATACTTACACATATGGTACAAATTATGCAAAAAAAAATGTAGTAACAATATAGCTTATGTCTAGTGTACATATTTAATGCTATCAAGTCCAAACATCTATTTTTAGGGTTCCGTACCTCAAAAAGAAAAAACGGAACCCTTATAGGATCACTTTGTTGTCCGTCTGTCCGTCCGTCCGTCCGTCTGTCAAGACCCTTTTTCTCAGGAACGCGTGGAGGTATGAAGCTGAAATTTATATCAATTACTCAGGTCTACTGTCCCTTGAAGCTGTGAAAAAATCAAACTTCTAAGCCAACGCAATCAAAAGATACAGCCGTTTTAAGCCGCAAATTTTCGACACTTGCAAGGGAATCAAAACCTACAGGGTGCTTCCCGTGAACTCAGAATCTTGAAATTTGGTACGAAGCAACGTCTTATAGCATAGATAAAGGAAAAATTACGAAAACCATAAATTTTTAGTTACATCACATAATATATATTTTTTTAATAATTTTAAACTTACTACCCATTTCCTCATAAACGCGTAGAGGTATTAAATTGAAATTCATACCAAATACTCAGGTCTATAATACCTTTAAGCTGTAACAAAATCAAACTTCTATGTCAACGCAATCAAAAGAAACAGCAATTTAAGCTGCATATTTTGAATCTCGCAAGTACTCGCAAGGGAATCAAAACCTAAAGGGTACTTCCAGTCGACCTAGAATCTTGAAATTTGGCATGAAGCAACGTTTTATAGCACACATAAAGGAAAAATTCCGAAAACCTTAAATTTTTAGTTACATTACAAAATATTTATGCTCCTCCATCTTTCCCCATTGTAATGTTATGAATTTCATTTTGCAATAAAAATACCATAGTTATGACTCGATTGTCGTAATGAACGAACTTTGTAAACCTTGCAGGTTTGTACGGAACCCTCGGTGCGCGAGTCCGACTCGCACTTGGCCGGTTTTTTAATTTTGAATAAATGTTTTTTTTTTATTTTGGATTTAAATCAAATATTGGAACTAGGCATTAATAGATAGGTAGATATACTTTATTGCACAAAATCTTTACAGAAATAGGTTTTACAGAAAAAATATAGTACAATTTAGGCGGTCTTATCGCTAGAAAGCGATCTCTTCCAGACAACCTTAAGGTAGAGGAAATAGTAGATGTCGAGAAATGGGTACGTGCACGGCCGTACCAATTTCTCATATATACAGTTTTTATTATTATAAATACAGTTTTTATTTTAGAATTATTTCGTAGTATAACATGATAAACATACATAAATTCATAAATATATAACATTATAAATATATACAAATATATATACGTACAAATAAACATATTTAACATATATAAAATCAAGTAAAGAGTTTTGACTCAAAAAATAACAATAATAATGTTAATAAGTAGGATAAGTGTATGAAAATTACTGACAACCAACATGCCCAGCTGGAATTATAGATAGAGGACATAAATTAACATTCATTAAGTGAGAGGAAGTACGATTTAACCCTGATTATAATTATTAATCACCTATATCTCTGTCTGCAGGCACTTCAACTTCGATCTAGACAAGACGCTTTACTTCTTCATAGCTGGTCGTTATGAGTACGGTAACAAGGGTGCCGACATCTTCATAGAAGCTTTAGCCAGGCTGAACCATTATCTGAAGGTATCCCTACTAATATTATAAATGCGAAAGTAACTCTGTCTGTCGTCTGTTTGTCTGTCTGTCTGTCTGTCTGTCTGTGTGTGTGTCTGTTACGCTTTCCTGCTTAAACCTCTCAACCGATTTTGATGAAATTTGGTATAGGTATACGTTGAATCTCAAGAACGGACATAGGCTACTTTTTATTAGAAAATAAGGGGGGAGGGGGGTAATACCACCTTTGGAAGTTTATATGGAAAAATATTTATTTTTGAAGTTAGAGATATGAAATTTGGCACAAATATAGCTCGAATCTTGGATTAAAATATAGACTACTTTTTGTTTCGAATATTAGGGGAGAAAGGGGTAAAACCGACCATGAAAGGATGTAGTACACGCAGACGAAGTCGCGGGCACAGCTAGTAATAAATAAATCTTTACTGATGGATAAGTTGGGAGCATCTATTTATATTAACAGACGGTTTTTCAGTGAACGATAAACGTGGAATAATAATTGCCGTCATACGAACTTCAATTGAATATTGGCACCAAAACACACAAATGTAAATCACACAAGCAATAGATACGTAATATAGTATTGTTACGCGCCACGATCGATGGTGTTCTAGTAAACAGCGCCATCTAGTTTGGAAAGGCGGGACTTCAGAGAGTCGAGACGCGAACGCCAGAACGTACTAGAACTATGGCCTTGACCGAGCGTACGGCCGGTCAAGGCCGGACTGCGCGCGAATGTTCCGGATGTTCTTGCGTTGGAAGGTTCGGGAACGGCCGCGGCAATATAAAAGGCCGGGATTCACCGCGACCGGGACAGTATTGAATTAGCGATACAAGTGATTACTTCGAAAGCGATTTTGAAGTGCGACTTGGGAGCGATTGTTGTTTTAATTAGTGCGTTTTAAGGTTGTAATTAGTGGCGTTCAATTAAAGTGTGACTTTTGGTAATTTTTATCGGCCGTTTTTATTGTCACGAACCCGAAGCTCGTAACAGTAATGAAGTATCGACACTTGAAAAAAAACTTTAAGGCTAATGCGTTTAGGTCGACAAAAAGACAGTTCGTTAGTTACGTTATTTCATAGAATGGGATGGAATACGCGCTGTGATTGGTCCTTGTGACTAGCTGCGTCCTTGGAAACGGTATTCGTACCGGCGCTAGCTCACTTTTTTACGCCACGCCCACCGTGCCTTACTTATTGTGGTGCCTTTTCAAGCGTTCGAAATGCTTCTTTGTTTTTTTTTCGTTCACTGCTGTTTGCTTTATGTATTATGAGAAAAGGCTACGAATAATAGGATAGAATAGAAAATGTCTTTATTCATGTAAACTTTTACAAAAGCATTTATGAATCGTCAGATTATACTACCACCGTGTTCGGAATGTTGCTTCTATCGAGAAGAACCGACAAGAAACTCGATAGTTACTCTTTTCAAAAACTTACAAAAATGGTAACATGCAAAACAAAAAAACATATAAACAACATAGCGTATGACTAGTTTACATAATTAATACAACACAGTGTTTTGTGGGGCGGAGTAGTGAATGAGTTTGGTGCCACACCACACTATCTCACACAATCATTGTCTGATGACTATTACTGCTACTAAACCACTATTAAATATGTTGTTTTTATAAATAAGTTAACAACAAACAATTATGTAGTAATTTTCTGTAATAATTTCGAGATAATCTATAAAATTCGTTTTAGGAGAGAAAGGGCATAGCGATTTACCGCTCGAACTGGAGTAGCACGTCTGGTGAAATACCTCCACCTTAAAGAAAACCGCAGCCAAATAACTGTTGTGGTCCTGCGTGTGAGTAAGGTTTCCAGAGCTGGGGGGGGGGGGGGCTACATTAGCAGCAGGTAAAGGCGACAATTCCAGTCACAGCTTTATTATGCTGTACTTGTCGCCCTTAAGCTAGGAGCTCATTACTACTTGCGCTGTGGCAGTCATGGGTAGCCCGGTATCCCATGACGCCGTCAATAAACGATGAGGAGGTAGGGGGGGTTTTTAGTCCTGGTAGTCCCCGCCCCTTCTGGGCGGGGGAGTCCCACACCCGCTGCTATCGTTCCTACGTCATCAGTCTGGACCTCATCACCACTTAACATCAGGTGGGATGAGGTCAATCTCGAAGTGCAATATAAAAATGTCCATAAATTAGTCATCATACGTATATGTTTTCAGTCATCAGGCTCAGAGATGACTGTCGTAGCGTTCCTGATCTTCCCGGCGAAGACAAACAACTTCAACGTTGAGAGTCTCCGAGGTCACGCCGTGACAAAGTCACTTCGAGACACAATACATGATATACAACAGAAGGTCGGAAGTCGGATGTATGACATCTGTCTAAGGTGAGTATACAGTTACAAGGGTTAATTTATACTATCACCCAGTATTTTACGTGTGTATGAATATTAAAATTGTAAAAATCGTTAGATTACAATCTATCTCGCGAGATTGTAAACTGTTGACAGTTTGTGAACCGTAACTTAGGATTGCAATTTAACGCACTATTTTTCGCTTTATTGTAATCTGTCGAAGTGAAACCGTTAAATTGCAATCTGTTCCGCGTCAAACTGTCAACTGTCCGAAACCTCTTCCTGATTGGTCAGTTTATTGTATGAGCGACCAATCACGACTAGCCTTTTTATGTCCCCGTAAACTTAGGAATGAAATTCAATTCAAATCATTTCTTATATTTAAAATAATTGTACGAAATATTTATTCTTCAAAAACTCAAAAATTTAATTGAAAGTCTTATAAAAAAAAGATTTAGTCCTTTAAACATACCATAAATTAATAGTATTAAGACAACAAACGAAATAACAACAAATATTGCGAATGACGGGGCGGCGGGGGGCACATAACTCTCAACCAATCAGCGCGCGAGATGCATTTCGTTCTACGTCAGTTCACAATTTGACCGATTCCCATCGATAGATTACAATATAGCGAAAAATAACGCGTTAAATTGCAATCATAATGTTACGGTTCACAATCTGTCGAAAGTTTACAATCTCACTAGATAGATTGTAATCTAACGATGTTTATAATCCTACGGTGACATATACATTGGGTAGGTGCCCTCTGCCGAATATAATTATATTGTGCGGAGGGCACTTACCCAAGGCTGCGAGGTTGATACAATGGAAAAATTCATCGCCTATGATAACGCGCGATACGTGAAAGTCGTGGGTTCGAGCGCTTAGTTTAAAATATTAAAATAAATAATAATAATAAATGCGCCAGACCACCACACCAATCACCTGGTCTCAAACTAAGGTGTTCCGTTGTACTATAATACTAACTGGAGGCGTCATCCCAGTACCCCCAGACCCAAGTCAATTTAGAAAAGTTCGTTTTTCCAAATTGACCTGACCGGAAATCGAACCCGGGACCTATCGCGCTTTGGCCGCCTACCTTAGCCATTGCGCCACCGAGGTCGTCAATAATTTAAAGTTAAGTACGGCGTTAAGCAATATAAATTTATAAAAACACTTTGTTCTTGTTCTAGAGGGCACCTCCCGGACACATCAGACCTTCTCCAAAAGGAAGACACGGTGCGACTCAAGCGTTGCATCTACGCGCTGCAGCGGGATGGGTTGCCGCCGGTCACGACGCACAATATTGTAAGTCGAAAACTAAGAAATTGTAATGTTGACACCATCCCTACTATAACATTATAAATGCGAAAGTAACTATGTCTGTCTGTTACGCTTTCCCGCTTAAACCTCTCAACCGATTTGGATGAAATTTGGCGCAGACAGTCTTTAGGCCCTGAGAAAGGACATAGGCTACCTTTTATTGCGAAAAAAACCCTTTAGTCCACGTGAACGAAGTCGTGGGCACAGCTAGTTAACATATAATTAGTTACATCTGCCATATTGATTTTTTATATGGACGCTGCTAAGCATTCGTGTGTTAACCTATTATCGCGCTCTTGAGAAATATCAAAATCACTGCATCATCTGCTGATTGGCTGTCAAATTTAAACTATACAGATACGGAGAATCTTATGAAATAACAAATAAAATTTAAGAGAGATTGCATAAAATTTAAAGGATTACACACACACACACACACATGCACACTTTTAAAACACGACTACTCATACACACCCGAACTCAACACACACATGCACAGTATCACACTAGTGTCTACATTTTAGTCGTACATTAGAGACTGCTTTATTATTATTATTTTATGTAAAGCTCCAATTCTAAAACTAGCTATTATTATCTAGAGGGTGAGAGGCCTGGTGTTCTAAGATACAGGCAGGCCAACTGCCTACTTTAGACACCAGTCTCACACAAACATTGTTTATGTTTTGGAAATATCCTGTATTAAATACTAGAGTAAGATTAAATTCGATGTAGTGTTGAGAAAAATAAAAAAAAAATATTAAAAAATATATATATATATTATTAAAAATTATTGGCTGTAAATACGAGTACGGTACTATCACCCACGACCTTCACGTATCGCGCGTGCTGCTCTTACCAACTGAGCTAACCGCAAGTTATTGTAGGCGATGAAATTTTTCTGCTGTATCAACCGTTAGCCTTTCGGTAAGTGCCCTCTGCCGAATATGTTTATATCTACATACTTATCGGCCCGTGGTACATTCGTTGCAGAAATGTAGAAACTTTTGTCGTCTCATGCGATAAATTTGATGTATTGAGCATGCTAGGCCTAATGGAATATCCGTCGTTTTTCCTGGTTTCTGTAACACAAGTGCTGCAGCTACTTACCACAGAATCAGAGGAATGATGCCGGCCAACATTGATTTATTTAATAACTAGCTTTCCGCCCGCGGCTTCACCCGCGTCGAATTCGGTTATATTGCGGTATAAAGCACAACTATAAGAAAACTTCTCATTTCCACGGCAAAATCTAAGAAGCGCGATGTAACGCTGGATACGATTTGTTGTTGAACAAAAACTGAATGGTACACTATATATTATATAAATAGATGTAATAAAACAGTTTAGACGATAAAACAAATTATACGTCGTCCCTCGGGAATTCCTCATTTTCGGGGATTCATTATCGTATAATTTAGCTTCTAAATGTACATGTTTATAGTCGTTTGCCATATTTTACCTTGTTTTAAACGACACACAGCGCCATCTCCAAACCATCCATCAAGCAAACTATATTTTTGTTTTCCCTAGGGAGTATAATTTTTTCCTGGATAAAAAGTACCCTATTATTAAATCCGGACTACCAACTTTACGTCTGCAAAATTTCAAAGCAATCGGTTCTGTAGTTACGGCGTGAAAGCGGAACAAACAAACAAACAAACTCACTTTCCGATTTATAATATTAGTAAGGATTTGACGACGTCCGTAGCCGAGAGGCGAGCGGGCCTGACTTTAGCGAGCGCCATCTCTGAGGTTCCGGGTTCGATCCCCGGTCGGGTCAATATGGGAAACGAACTTTTCCATATTGTCTCGGGTCTGGGTGTTGTGGTACCGTCGTTGTTTCTGATTACTGTAACACAAGTGCTTAAGCTACTTACCACAGAATCAGAGCAATGTATGTGATGTTGTCCAATATTTATATTTATTTATTTATTTATTTATTTATACTGATGATTAAAAAATCAAGAATCGTGGGCAAATCTCAAATGGACCATGAAGTTTTTTTGTGATGTGTAATTAATTAACTCTTTTTACGCGAGGTGGGCCGTTTGGCGGTAGGCGCTGTGGGGGAGCCTGTGAGAATTCGCAAGGAATCCCGACTCCCCACAACTGCGCTTGTTGATTACTTTATTTTATTTGTATATACTACAGGTGGATGATTGGAGCGACCCAGTGCTGAACGGAGTGAGGAGGTGTCAGCTGTTCAACACTGTTCACGATAAAGTTAAAGTTAGTATTATTTTGCTTATAATATGAAGTTTTCTATATTGTCTCGGCTCTGGGTGTTGTGGTACCAAATTTGTTTCTGATGTTTGATGAAGAGTACCAAAAAAACATCACATGATTAATGGATGACCCCAATGTGTGAATTCTGACGTGCTTTCCACCATATTCTATGATTCAACGAACAAAATTATTCTCTTCGAACTAATTAGCATCTCTCTTCCAGGTAATCTTCCATCCAGAGTTCTTGACCTCAACCAACCCGCTCTTCGGGCTGGAGTACGAAGAGTTCGTCCGTGGCTGCCATCTTGGTGTCTTTCCGTCATATTATGAGCCGTGGGGATATACACCAGCCGAGTGTACTGTTATGGGTATACCTAGCGTCACTACGAACCTATCAGGTGAGAAGCATGCTAACACATGCTAGTAGCATAAAGCATGCTTAAAACGAAAATATACCTAATACCGAAAAAAGCATGCTTAGAACATGCAAGCATGTTCTTCACCTCAACCAACCCGCTCTTCGGGCTGGAGTACGAAGAGTTCGTCCGGACCTATCGGGTGAGCAGCATGCTAACACACATTCCGGAATGAAGCATGCTTAAAACGCAAATATATCTTATACCGAAAAAAGCATGCTTAGAATATGCAAGCTATTCTTGACCTCAACCAACCCACTCTTCGGGCTGGAGTACGAAGAGTTCGTCCGTGGCTGCCGTCTTGGGGTCTTTCCATCATACTATGAGCTATGGAGATATACACCCGTCGAGTGTACTGTTATGGGTATACCTAGCGTCACTACGAACCTATCAGGTGAGAAGCATGCTAGCACAGGCTTGAAGCATGCTTTATGAGAGGCATAGCGATTTATCGCTCGAACTGGAGCAGCTCAGCTGGTGAAATACCTCCATCTTACAGAAGACCGCAGCCAAATAACAATAACTTCGGTGTTGTTGTGTTCCTGCGTGTGAGTAAGGTTTCCAGAGCTTCTGGGGGGTGCTACATTAGTAGCAGGGGTCAAGCCTTCAAGGTAAGGGCGACAAGTCCAGTAACGGCTTTATTTTTCTGGACTTGTCACCTTAAGCTAGGAAGTCATTACCACTTAACATCAGGTGGAATGAGGTAAATCTTGAATTGTAATTTAAAAAAAGGTGAATATCATGCTAACTCATGCTGGCATTAAGCATGCTTAAAAGAAAAATATAAGTAATACCGAAAAAAGCATGCTTAGAAACGCAAGCATGTTTTAATCTCAACCAATCCGCTTTTTGGGTTGAAGTACAAAGGTACATGTTGACACACAAGCTGGCATAAAGCATGCTTAAAACGAAATATACATGCTTGCATGTTCCAAGCATGCTTTTGTTTCGGTGGTGTAGGAGGTAAGGTTATTGCCCAAAGTGTGGCAAGTCCTGAATTTGATTCTCACTTAGGTTAAGTGAGTTGAGTTGATGCCACCAATAGGACTAAAGATTTGTGATTTTTGATTTTTTGAAAATTATTTTAATTTTTTTATTATTTTGTCCATCAGGTTTCGGCTGCTTCATGCAGGAACACATAGCGGACCCCATGTCGTACGGTATCTACGTCGTGGACCGTCGATACATCTCCCTTGAAGGTTCCGTGCAGCAGCTAGCCCAATACATGTTCGATTTCACCAAGTAAGAACACCTTAAATATTATAAACTTTACGACTATCGAGTTCCATTTTAAACATTTAAAATAAACGTGTCAAAATGCGACACCATTTTTATTTAGTAGTTAATACGACGTTTCGGTTAGGTTGCACCAACCGTGCTCACGACCCGTCTGAGGGCAGTAAGTAGTTCGTATTAACTACTAAATAAAAATGGTGTCGCGTTTTGTCCCGTTAACTTATTTTAAACTTCAAATATTATTAAAGAAACAGATAAATTTCATCTCCCCTTGCGGTGCGGGAATCGAACCCACAACTTTCTCGTATCGCGCGCGCTGCTCTTCTAACTGAGCTAGCCGCAAGTCATTGTAGGCGATAAATTATTTCTGCTGTATCAACCCGTTAGCCTCCGGTAAGTGCCCTCTGCCGAATATGTTTAGAACTAGATACGCCCGTCTTATATTCGTTGCAGAAATGTTTATATAATTATGTTCTAGTGCGTCGTTAAGCACTGTAAAAATCGATGAAATACACCTCCTTGATAGCTCTGCCGTCCTGGTAGTTTTTAATCGCCGACGCAAAAAGTGGGGTGTTTTTGACGTCGATGTCTCTTTGTGAATGTGTGTGAGTGTGTGTCTGTGTCTGCATGTCTGTCTGTCTGTTTGTCTGTCTACGACTATGTGTATGTCTGTATGTCTATGTTCCATCTGTGTCGGTCTGAATGCTAGTGTGTCTGGCTGTGTGTCTGTGTATGTTTTTAGGCAGACTGAAGCAAAATTTATATTTTTTAAAACTGAAAAACACGCTTTAAGTCGCGTGTTTATTTTTTGTCGCATTCTTGACAGCAAATCCTTTTATTTGATACCCATATCATGGGGGTTGATTTCAAACAGCCATCTAGCCAGTCCGCCATCTTGGGAAGGCCGCCAGAGTAAAACCAGAGTGTATTATGTTATCTCGTGTCTTGGTGTTATGGTGAAGTCGTTGTGTTTGATTTGTTAAACATGCTTTAGCTATTAATTACAGAATCAAATAGTGTAACGTGATTTTGTCTAATAATAGTGTAACGTATTTTTTGCGATGCGAAACCTGCCAAGATATTTATGATCTTGACTGTGCGAATGTGGCAGCTGTCCGCTTTCGTAACACTATGACGAGCTACCAGAAGCAGACTTGGAAATGTCAGGCATGCAAATCCAAAATACCTTTGGACAACAAGACGGACACTCCGGCACGGGGACCCATTGATGGGGTAAATCCAAACCGTGGCGGATCTATCCAGAGCCCTCCAGCACAATCTGCGGAGGTGGCAAATGTTCAAGCACTGAATGAAGAGTTGCGTTTGTTCAGGGAGGAAATGCGATTAACGCGTAGTCAAGTCGAAGCGCTCAACAACACACTGTCAGGTCTTGTTGCGAGGGTCGAAGCCTGTGAAAGTCATGTTGACCGTTTGACGGCTCGAGTGGAGAAATTGGAGTCCCGTATCGATTCGTGTCCGGGCTGTGATGGTAATGGGTTGACGAATACCGTAGAAGCACTAAAAGCTGAGATAAATGATCGTGACCAGGAGCTGCTACTTAACGATGTGGAGATTACTTGCATTCCGGAGCAAAACGGCGAAAATTTACAACATGTAACGATGACGCTGGCGAGCAAGTTGGGTGTACCGCTGGAGCAGCACGACGTGGTCAGCGCTACGCGCGTTGGTCGCTTGGTGGAGCCGGGAGACAGGGGCGCCGCGCCTCGTCCACGACCAATAGCAGTTCGTTTGGTGAGGCACGCGATGCGGGACGAGTTGTTGCGTGCGGCGCGAGTGCGGCGCGGAGCCACTACTGAGAGCACTGGTTTGTCTGGCGCGGGTCCTGCTCGTCGGTTCTACATCAATGAGCGATTGTCGCGTACTAATCGTCTACTCTTTCGTCGAGCTCGTGAGATAGGAGCACGTCTTAACTGGCGGTTTGTCTGGACGAGGGATGGCAAAATTTATGCGCGTCAAAGCGCCGAACCGGGTGCGCCCCGACACCGTTTGCGCACAGAGGCTGACTTTGCTCGGGTTTTTGGCCCAGGCGCTATTGGTTCTCCCGAGTCTCAGACAAATTAAAAGTTTAATAGATGTCTCCAGCCGGCCTACGTCTTATTACAAAATAATGTGTTGCATCTTATATTTACTTTTTTTATTGATATTGTCATGTGAAGAATGTGTCGCTTTTTATTGTGTTTTACATTCAAAGTTTTTTGGTTACGATACATATGATAAGTGTTTTCATAAATATGTTGGCATGCTACTAGTCGTTGCTTTGATAGTGCGCACCGTGGTAGCATTATGTGTAAATAATTATATGCCTTTTTATGTTGGTCGATGTAACTTTTTAAATATTTCATTGCGTTTTTTGTACTTACACAGTTATTATTCTTATCTCAGCTGTAAACCCACATTCTTCTCATGTTCCAATAAACGTCATGTAACTTTACTAAAACAATGTTTGCTTAATTGTAAATACGTGCAAATTGTTTATTCATTTGTCATACAGTATCTTAAAAGGAAAAAAATGTCATTGGGTCTCTTAAATCCAGGATCTCTCGGGACGCGGCATGAGGAGTTCCTCGTGGCGGTCGAAAAACATGACGTAGATATCTTAGTTATTAATGAAACCTGGTTGAGACGGGGAGAAGAGGGGCGAGCCCCCTCCCCGCCGGGCTACAGACTACGTCATGTTCCAAGACCAGCGGGCACCCGCTTGCGGGGTGGTGGAGTGGGTTTCTACATTAAACGAGGTATTTATGCCAGGCAACTATTGTACCCACAGGACTCCTCTTCCGTGGAACAGATGTGGCTCGGTATTAGTCTAAATGGGAGCAGAATTGCTATTGGCACAGCGTACCGCCCACCTTGGCTGAGTGTGGATACCTTTTTTGACGCAATGACTGAATCTGTTAGCTCATTTTCTAGATTTGATTATATTTTATTGCTTGGCGACTTCAACATCAACTTGCTGGTGGATGATGTAAATTCGAAGAAATTCAATGAATTTTTAAGGTGTACTGATCTACAGCAACACGTCGATCGGCCTACGCATTTTACGGACCACTCGGAAACTTTGCTGGACGTGGTGTGTAGCGGTAATATGGGCATATCTAATCTTTGTATTGATTTTGTACCTGAACTTAGTGCCCATGCCTTTGTATCTTGCGAACTTTCCATCAAAAAACCCAGGGTTTCGCCCAAATGGATCTCTTACAGGCCTTTAAGGGAAATTAATCTCGACAAATTTAATGCGGATGTAGAGGCTGCGCCATGGGAACAGCTTGTTAGTAAAGATCTTGATGTTGTCGAATCGCTTCCAGCTTTCAACGCTCATATCATCCAATTGTTTGACCATCATGCCCCTATCAAAAAAGTTTTTGTTAAGGAACAAAGTCCACCTTGGATTACGTATACGATAAAGGAAATGATGAAGCTAAGGAACGAAGCACAAGCTAAAAGCCGTCAAACTCAGCGTGATAGTGATAAGGCATACTATAAGGATCTTAAAAGGTTAGTGAACGCTGCTCTGCATAGCGAAAAGACGGCCTACTTCGAACATCACATAAATCGAAAGTTTAAAAGCCCGCGTGCACTCTGGAAGCATATGAAAAGGAATATAGATTTTAATAGGAAGAACACAGACTTACCTACTAACATTGGTGACGCAGACCATATAAATAAACATTTTCTTGATGTACCAGGAAACGGAAACGTTGATCAGACAGAACTAAAATATTTTGCGGAGCATCGCTGTGGCCCTGCAGTTTTTGAATTACAAGCGGTAGATGACGAAAGTGTGCTAAAGATAATTAAAGGCATATCTACGAACGCTCAAGGAGTTGATGGAATATCCCTAGATATGTTGTTGCTCACCTTGCCCCGTACTCTGCCCATAATTACTGCTATCGTTAACAAGTCAATTCTAACTGGAGTAGTCCCGGGAACTTGGAAGGAAGCAATAGTAAAACCAATCCCAAAAGTAAGCCAGCCTGCATCTTTGAAGGATCTCAGACCAATTAGCATTTTGCCTCTCATGTCTAAGATTATTGAGAAGGTTGTTTGCATTCAGATGGTGAGTTTTTTAGAAACAAACAGCATTCTTCCTTCTAAGCAATCTGGGTTTAGATCTGGTCGTGGCACCGCGACACTGCTTTTGGACGTAGTTGATGATATCTTGGGAGCGCAGGACGTGGGAGAGGGAACGATATTGGTGCTGCTGGACTATTCCCGTGCTTTTGATAGTATAAATACAGGTTTACTCATCTCCAAGCTTCATTATTATGGATTTGATGATGCATCGATAAAATGGTTTACCAGCTACCTCAGTGGACGGACGCAGAGAGTGGAAATATGCAATGATACTGGAGGCACTAAAAGCGTTTCGGCTGCTGTTCCAATAAATAGAGGAGTCCCACAAGGGTCAATCCTAGGGCCAATATTGTACATTTTATATTCTTGTGATATTATTCAGTCCATCAAAAATTGTAAATTTCATCTCTATGCAGATGACCTCCAAGTGTACATCTCATTCAATCCGAATGAGACGGCACGCGCAGTAAATATGTTGAATGAAGACTTGGAACGCATAGATGATTGGTCGAAAAGAAACGGTTTGGTCATCAACCCAACCAAATCAAAATATTTAATATTTGGCTCTAAAAATCAAATTTTAAACATAACCAGTCGAGGACCATCGGTAAAGATCAAAGATAATCCTATACCACGGGTGAATGAGGCACGAAATCTTGGGGTGCTCATGGACGGAAACCTGAACTTTGAAAATCATGTATCGGAGACTGTAAGAAACTGCAACTACAGGTTAAAAGTACTTTATAAAATCAGACAGTATTTAAGCGTTGAATTACGAGTACATTTTTGTGAGTCATTAGTATTATCTAAACTCAACTATGCCAATACAGTCATTGGGGGGTGTCTCCTGGCTCGTACAAAAAAACTTATACAACGAGTACAGAATGCGTGCGCCCGTTTTTGCTTTCCGGTCCCTCGCAGAGCCCATATTACTCCATATCTCAATCAAGGTGGTCTCTTGAATATGGAATCCAGATTCAAGCTACACTTTGCCAGTCTCCTTTTTGGTATTATAAAAGACGGAAATCCCTCCTACCTCCATGAAAAGTTGAAGTTTTCTCGTATACCATTACGAGGCGCCTGCAGACTGAACTATACGAAACATACCACAGCTGCTTTTCGGGGTAGTTTTCGCCACGCAGCCACAAAATGTTGGAACAACATACCACCTCCAATAAGGAACTCTCAGTCCAAGAATAGTTTTAAAATCAAGTTTAGGGCTTATCTCTTGGAAGTTCAAATGATATGAGCCCTGAACTTGAATTTGATAAACATTAAGTTACTTTTAATCCTTTCTTTTATTTATTTTTATTTTATTATTATTTTATTTTTGTATGTCCTCTTGCACTTTGCACGTATTTGCTGATCTTTGTTGATTATTATCAACCCGCATTTGGTGAATGTGGGTATACAACTCTTGATTGTGGCGGTGTCGAATTATTGCCTGTAGTGTGGCTTGATTGGTTTGCTCGAGTAGATTATTTGCTGTTTCCTGGCACGCTTTACTTATGCAAGATGGTGTGTAATTGCTGGGTACCATTTATCTAATTATTGTTTTGCACTTTTAATGGCGCCTACCTCTCCGTCATCATCAGGCGACCACTGAAAACCAGCGTCGTGGTGCCATGCAGTGGTATCACGGCATAATGCTGAGATGGTTGCCTTTTTAGCACACTCTTAGGGTAAGAATTAGATTAGATGTAAGCTGTTACCTGTTTAGTTTAATTTGTAGCTCTAAAAGAATTCCTTGTAACATTGTATTTTTTTTTTTTTTTTTTATATCGTTTTTTGTGTGCTAAATAAATACTTTCACTTTCACTTTCACTTTAATATTTATTTTATATTTATTGAATTACATGATACTTTTTATCCCGAGCGAATGAAGCAGCGTTCAAATTCTAGTTTATTAATTTTTGTTCATTTATTACAGATTAACTCGGAGGCAACGTATCATCCAGAGGAATAGAACTGAAAGGTTATCAGACCTGATGGACTGGAGGAATCTGGGCATTGTGAGTAGATAGATAGATAGATACACTTTATTATACAGAAGAATTTACAGAAGATGGTTTTACAGACATATACAAGTTCAATTTAGCCGGTCTTATTGCTAGAAAGCAATCTCTTCCAGTCGATATTTAGGTAAAGGAAATAGTAGTCATCGAGTAACGGGTACCACCGTGCAAAATATTAATAGAAAACAATAATATTATACATGAATATATATCATTACATACATTGATCTGATTCTATGGTAAGTAGCTATAACAGTTGTATTTCAGAAATCAGAAACAACGACGGTACCACAACACCCAGACCCGAGACAATACAGAAAAGTTCTTTTCCCATATTGACCCGACCGAAAATGGCCGCCAATGTCTGTTGCGCTCGGCTCTTGGCTACGGAGGTCGTCAAATATTATTTGTCGTATATAATTAGTAACTTACGCACTTTTTAATGTTACCGCACCCATAAACAAACGCTCTGCATGACCCAAGAGGTGCCTGGTGATAATGCTCCATGCATAAAGTCTACTTGTTGTACTTTTTGGGGAAATAAAGATTATGAATAAAAAGAAGGACATTTTGATTCTTAGAAGGACATTCTATTGTATAAAAAAAAACTGCATTAAAATCGGATCATCCGTTTGGGAGCTACGTTGCCTCGGACAGACACATACACACACTGACACACAAACATACAGACACGTCAACCTTATAACACCCCGTCGTTTTTGCGTTGGGGGTTAAAAATGAATCGCCAACACATTTTGCGCATAACTCGATAACATTTGGACCAATTTTGACAATTCTTTTTTTTAAATGTTCGTTGAAGTCCAAGGATGGAAAACTCTTCAGACAGCCCTTTTCTTTTTCCCATACAAACGTTTTTAAATTAAAATTTGGACTGAAGCCACATTCCAAATCTTTTTGACAGGACGAAGTCTGTCGGGTCCGCTAGTTATGAATTAAAAAACTTCTGAAGGTTTCCGATCCAGATTACGAATCTTGAAGTTTACACCTCCGTAGCCGAGAGGCGAGCGTGCTGGACTTTGGCGACGCGCCATCTCTGAGGTCCTGGGTACGATCCCCGGTCGGGTCAATATGGGAAACGAACTTTTCTGTATGGTCTCCGGTCTGGGTGTTATGGCACCGTCGTTGTTTCTGATTTCTGAAATACAAGTGCTTTAGCTACTTACCACAGAATCAGAGCAATGTATGTGATGTTGTCCAATATTTATTTATTTATTATTTATTTACATTCTTCTTTCAGTATTACCGACAAGCTAGAGCGCAAGCTTTGAAGACTGTGTACCCTGATTACGTCGACCAAATGGATCTGGAGCTGGGCAAACGGTTTAACTACCCGCGGCCTATCTCTGAGCCGCCCAGCCCGACGCACTCTAGTAAGTGACAACCTTATGCAAATGTTGTTAGGGCTCAAATTACTATGTTGGGAAGTCTCTTGAAAAATTCGCTACGAGCACTACTCGTGTGGGAAGGTTGATGAAAAGTTCGCTAGAGGCAGCACTTGCGTGGGAAGTTTCATGAAAAATCCGCTAGGGGCCCCACTTGCCTAGGAAGTTTCTTGAAAAGCCCACTAGGGGCAGCACCTGTCAGAAAATTTCTTGAAAAGTCCTCTGGAGGCAGCACTTGCGTGAGAACCTTCTTATAAAAACCGCCAGGGGCAGCACTGGTCGGGAAGTTTCTTGAAAAATCCGCTAAGGACAGAACTTGCCTGAGAAGTTTCTAGAAAAACTAGCTTGGGGCACAGCGAGGTAAATAAAAATGTTATTCTGAAATTGTTAGCGTTAATCTTACGATTTTTAATTAAAGGCAAATCATTATTAGTTTTAACTTAGGTAGAAACAAAGGTCTGTAGTTCTTACGCAAAATACCTAATGTCTTAAATATGTTTCTTCATAGATTTATGATTTCATGGTTCCTAGATATACCAATCCAATACTTTATGTCAATCATATATCTTGATGCGGACACCCTTATTTTAATCAAATAGTTTTTTTACCATATTCTAAATTATAATTGAGTAGTATATTATAGAAAACTTATCCACAATTTTGTCGAAAGCGTTTGTGTCGTTTAAAGTTTTTGTATTCAAACTCAAACTCAAATATTTCTTTATTCAAGTAGGTTACTTATAACACTTTTGAATCGTTATTGAATACAATGCAAAGTGATTCTACTTCCGGTTCGGAACCTATATCTACCGAGAAGACACCGGTAAGAAACTCAGCAGATCATTTACAGTATCAGTATCTAACTTATTGCTATGTGTAGCTCACTTTGGACCAAGTCATATAGTTTTGGTTTTGATGAGTGATGAAACAAATAAGTACTCAAGTAAGTTTTTACTTTCGAGAGGTAAGCTGGAGCAGACCAGTCCCCAAAGGTGGCACCTGTTCACAAGCACGACGTATGTGCCAGCCATCACTCAACCATATTGTTATAGGTTGTATTATTATACTAAAACATGTATAAAAAATCCACAAATTATACGTTATATTGGTTTCCATATAATTATATTAAAATAATTAAATTTTTAATTTAGAAAATTATTTTTTTCGTGAGTTCGACTAGTATATTTATCTATCTGACGGACCAATAAAGCGGGATCGGTCGGTCGGTCGTAAATCTGTCAAAATCAGACACTGCGCTGTTATGTAGTTGACATAAGAATTAATATTGAACGGCATGTGCCAACTCTTTAGTCCGTCAGTTTAATTTTAAAATGCCATGGAAACTGATTTTTTGTTCCAACCAATATAATAAATTTGATACTTTATTTGGAAAAAAACACACGTTTATTAAAGTACGTATTTCGATGGTGAAGTACCAATACCACCTAACTACCAGTGCGAATGAATAAAAAAAGGATTTATTTAGTAAAAAATAAGGTTGTAAATCATTTTGTCAAAAAAACACACTTAGCAGGTATGTAATGGCAATTCACCATCGATTTACAATTTTGAAACCTTTTAAGCCCATCAGTATACATTCTCTAGATACAGTCATCACCATACTAAGTCGTCGCCACGACCCTCCGATGCGTCTCTCCACCTCATTCCACAAAGAGATACAGAAAGAGACAAAAGATGAGCAAGTCCAGACCATAGAGCAGAGAGAGCAAGACGCCATAGACGTGCAAAAGAAAAACATGATTAACTTGCAGAAGTCTCTGGACATTTTGGAGATCACGGACCACGATCATGATGGGGGGGTAGAAGTGGAATTTGAGAGGATACATTTCTCTGAGCCTGAGCAGGATAACTTCAGGACGCCGAATGAAAACTTTTTGGAGCCTTTGAACGAAGCAGTAGCAGGGCAGATTGATGAGTTGATTGCTAAACTGAACGACTGCGCCGAGAAGGCTGAATAGGTTTTCCTTTGCGCTTGTTTAATTGATTTTTTTTTTACACGTAAATGTAGGTGTAGGTTTCCTTTTCATTTTTTTTAGTTTTACACTTAAATTCGAGGGTCTAGTAGTAACCTACTATTATTTATGATTTTCTTTTTTATTTTACACTTAAATCGACTGTGTAGTAGGTTTTTACGTATATTTTGTTTGTTTTTTTTATTGTACACGTGAAGTTATTCGATTATTTTTTGTTTTTTTTTATTGGCACTTTTTAGCGCTGTAGGTTTCTTGTTTAAGTTTTTTTTTACGTGTTTTTGCTTTAAGACATCACAACAACACAGCCATACAATTTAACATTGAACTGAAGATAGAAATGGGCAAAAAATAAAATGAAATATTTGTAAAAATTAAACGTAAGCATTATATTCGCCAACCGGGCGATGCAGAGAGTGGCAAGTCGTGATGTCTACAATAAAAAGGCCTCACCCAGCATTCTGGACCCTGCTGAGTGGTTTCCACGGACGCCAGCGACGTTGCACAGTAACATAAACCATAAAGTAATGGTTAATTATAAATATTGAAATGCAAAAAAAAAGAAATAATAATATTCATGTAATATATTAACATATCTACACAAATAAAGATTGAAAAAATATATTGATTCAATTTTGTCACATCCCATAAAAAAGGTCTTATGGCTAGGAGGTATAGGTACTGTAAGGGAATTACAACGTTGGTGGGTTAATTCGGCTATGATTTTTTTACTGCGTAAAAATAATGGTAGTATGCATAAAATAATATTGCAATTTTTTTAGTAATAGTAAAATTTTAATTAGGACTAACGACGTCATTGGCCTTTAAAAGTTAAAAATTTTAATGACAAATTTAAGAGAGGTAGGGCACAGCGATTTATCGCTCGAATTGGAGCAGCCCGACTGGTGAAATACCTCCACCTTACAGAAGACCGCAGCCAAATAACAATCACTTCGGTGTTGTTGTGTTCCTGCTTGTGAGTAAGGTTTCCAGAGCTCCTGGGGTTGTGCTAAATTAGTAGCAGGGGTCAAGCCTTCAAGGTAAGGGCGACAAGTCCAGTAAAAGCTTTATTATCCTGTACTTGTCGCTCTTAAGCTAGGACCTCATTACCACTTAACATTAGGTGGGATGCGTTCAATATCGTAGTGCATTAAAAAAACCGCAAAATTCAAATATTGCTGTTCCAAAATCAAAAATGAGAAGAAATTTAAAATTACACAAACAAATACCTATGTGTTCTTTTAACACAGGTTTCACAGATGTTTTTATCTTCAAGAAAGCACCTTCAAACACTTCTACTAAAATAGGTACTTTATGTTGGGTTTTTGCAATTTTTTATGTTTTTGTTGTGTTTTTCACTGTTAGCAACACTAAAAAAACAAACAAAAAAATTTCGCATTGTAGTATTTAGTATAATTAAATCTACTGCGTTTTAATGATAATGGTGATGGTAGTTTTTAGTACAATGGTAGTTTTAGTACGTTTTTACGTTTACGTTTTGATGTGTATAACTTACGTCATTAGCTTTTAAGGTCATAATGTGTATAAAATTGTTCCGAATAGTTTTAGTGACTCATTTATTTTCGTTTTAATATTATCGTTAGATGTTTAAATTAAGGCTTGAGTATAAAAAAATGGCGACTTCGTGTAACCAGCCGGAATGAGTGGAAGCTCAATATTATCTAGATTCTATAAAATTATTGAGAAATTACTTTGATCGCATCAAACAATTCTAAAGATTATTTTTTTATATAGATCAGTTACACTGCCTATTTAAGAAAAAGATATCACTTAAATTGGATTAAAGATTATCATCGAAAATTTCAAAAGACGTTCTCTAACCCCAGATCAAATAAACCAGCTATTTAAGAAAGAAATATCACCTAAATTGGATTATTAGGTTATTATTACTCCGTATTTGCAAATAATATTTAAGAGAGGCAGGGCAAAGGGATTTATCGCTCGAACTGGAGCAGCCCGACTGGTGAAATACCCCCACCTTACTTCTGTAAGGTGTTATTTGGCTGCGGTCTTCTGACCGCAGCCAAATAACAATCACTCCGGTGTTGTTATGTTCCTGCATGTGAGTAAGGTTTCCAGAGCTCTTGGGGGGTGCTACATTAGTAGCAGAGGTCAAGCCTTCAAGGCAAGGGCGACAAGTCTAGTAACAGTTTTACTATGCTATACTTTTTGCCCTTCAGCTAGGAAAACATTACTAATTAACATCAGGTGGGATGAGGTCAATCTTGGAGTGCATTATAAAAAAAATGCTCCATAATGCGTTTACACTTTTATTTTAACCGCCTTAAAAAAAGGAGATTCGAAGTTCGACATTATGTATGTTTTTTTTCTAACCGTTTTTTCTTCATCAGGGGGCACCACTCCTGCAGCATCAGTCCACGGGTCTGATGATGAAGACGAAGTTGATGAGGAGAAGGAACTAGCAGAACTGAGGATTACAGACTAAGAAGGCACAAAGCTATTTACATATAAAACATATACTATATATGTAGTAAAATGGCAGTGGAACGATACCAATAAGTTATAATCGATTTATGACCAATTCCGCCATTTTTAATAATAAGCGGACCAGCGCGTTGCGCAGGCACGATTATTATATTATATTTTTTTTAAAAACTTGTCCTTGAATTACATTTGTATTTCTAGTCTAAACATATTTATGTACTTCGAAGTGTTTAAGATAGATTCGTTTATTTCGGAGTGTGTAAATTATGTGCCGTTAAAACAATATGGCGGAAGCAAACTGTCAAAATTAACGTTGACAACGGTTTTTACAAGTCAATTGGTTTAATTACGGTTAGTTGGTAAAATTATGTTTAATTAATTTTAACTAAATCATTATGTTAATAAACATACTAATTAATCATTAGAATGTATGCTATCACCGATTGATAACATCACATTTTTAACACTTAATGTTTTTTAAATAATTTTGATGGTAGATAACTTAAAATTACTTGAAATAAGTTGACATTTTACGCTTGCGTACTGTCATAAAATCGTATACCGTGTCGTGAAACTATAAACACATTAAAATCGTATATGTCTTTGTTTTTTTTATTATGCAGAAAAGTAACAATAACTTATTTTTTATTTTGTGCCGTGTCGATAAGCTCTTATAGCTTAAATTATGCAAATTAATGTTAATTGATTAATTTATTGGTATCGTTGAATAACTGCACAGAAATGAAGTATGGTATGCCTAATAAAATGTGTCATAATTACATGGCATGTAATACTCTAAAACTTTTATAATACCTTTTGTATTTACTATCACGATTTATTGGTAGCATAAAAAAAATAAAAAGTAAGTTCCAAATATGGTCAGCACTATAGTGAAAGAAAGAGGAAAAAAACGTTAAAATTAAATATATTTAACCAAATCAGGTTCAAAATCTTGTTATAGAGGTATATTTCTACAAAATTATTGTTTTATTGTGTCTTTTCACATAATTTATATTCGGATCATACTATGAAACTGTTTTATATTTGTAGATATATTTAAACTATCTTTATTTATTCAAATATATATTTTATCTCGAAGTTTGAAAACTTTATATGTCTAATTAATTATGATTACATTGTTAAACAAACATTTAAAAAATTAGACCACAATTTATATGTTACTTCTTGTTATACAAAAACAAAATTGTTACTAATTTATATTTTTATAAAAATGTATTTAGAAAAATCTTCTTGCCTCATTGATTTTTTATTTTTATATTATGTGTTTTGTAATTTACAAAAAAAAGTGGCAATAGTTTTCTTGATTGTATTGTTTGGAAAAGTTTTTACTTAAAATGTCTTCAAATTAGGGTTACTAATTGTTATTTTATGAATAATTTTCGTCAATTATTTTTTAAAATAAGTTTCTAAGGGGAATGGAAATCAGGGTTTCGGTTTAAATGTTAAAAACATAATAAAGTGCTTTCAATTAACTATTTGAGATAGATAGAAGTTATTTTTTAAGAAAAGTCAAAATTATCTACCCTCACAACCTGTTGTTGATATTTTAAACGTCAATAATTATTTTTATCAATATCAAGAGTATATTAATATATTTTTTAGATTACGCTTGGATCACACGGATTATATTATATGCAATAGAGGCGTTATAGTATGTTTTAACTGAAAAAAATATGCATTGTACGATAGAGATTATATAGAATTTTAAATATCAATTAATGCAATAGTTAAATAGCTTTACATCTCGGTCTTCATTTACGTGTAAGTCTTTATAGGTTTTAATTAGTTTTATAGGATAGATACATAAGGAACTTTCATAGTCGGGCCGTAGTTTGTACATAAACGTTTTGTACAATAATTATAATAAATAATAAATTGTTATTATTATTTATAAAAAAATCTTAAATAATAATAATGATGATAAATTATTATTAATTAAATATTGTTATTATTATTTTCATAATATTTTGAATTTTTGTGATTTGATTATTATCACATTCCAGATTCGAAAAAAAATACGTCTCAGCGAAATAAAAAGATAATAAACTAAGTACCTATTTTATAAGGGTGATGCGATTTCAAAAAGGCATGGAAGTCATTGCATAGGAACGTAATGGGCTGTTAATTTACTTTTTTAATTGGCTTCCTTGCGTCAATATAAATACATCTAAAATACGTTTATGTACAAACTATGCCATTAGGATTATATATTAACTTCTTAACTGCCATTTCAATTCGTCTTCTATTGGTGTGCTAATAAACACATAATTATATAAAAAATTACCCTGAAAAATTGTCTCTTAAGAAGATATCTATCATGATTTATTAATCCTCAATAACTTAAAAAAAACATTGCTATCTTACTTTGCAGTCTGTCAAAAACTGAAAGTATGTTACTCAGGTAAAATGTAGTCTAAAGTAGAATTCTAGTATTTTTTTTTAAATCGAACTGTCCTATTTCCTGAATATACATACAAAACATCCATTCCATACATTTAAACGATCTTTCGCGTTTACAATTTGATTAGGGTAGTACCACATGTATCTATTATTACATCAAAGCTGACGAATAATCATAATCTTAGTTAAGTTCTGAAATTTACGTCTGAACAGTACATCATGATGATATAAAATGTAACGGAATTAATACATTGAAAGCTAAGCTGAGTCTCCTCTAAGCAAAGATGGTCAACTTTTGTGTTATCATCGCGTGTTGGTGACAATTTTTTCTGTGAAGAGTTTACACTGAACAAAAGTGGTCAACTTTTGTGTTATCAACGCGTATTGGTGACAAATGTTTCTGTAAAGAGTATACATTGAACAAAAGTGGTCAACTTTTGTGTTATCACCGCGTGTTGGTGACAAATGTTTCTGTAAACAGTTGACACTGAACAATGTTGGTCATCTTTTGTGTTATCACCGCGTGTTGGTGACAAATGTTTCTGTAAACAGTTGACACTGAACAATGTTGGTCATCTTTTGTGTTATCAACGCGTGTTGATGACAAATGTTTCTGTAAACAGTTTACACTGAACAATGTTGGTCATCTTTTGTGTTATCACCGCGTGTTGGTGACAAATGTTTCTGTAAACAGTTGACACTGAACAATGTTGGTCATCTTTTGTGTTATCAACGCGTGTTGATGACAAATGTTTCTGTAAACAGTTTACACTGAACAATGTTGGTCATCTTTTGTGTTATCAACGCGTGTTGATGACAAATGTTTCTGTAAACAGTTTACACTGAACAATGTTGGTCATCTTTTGTGTTATCACCGCGTGTTGGTGACAAATGTTTCTGTAAACAGTTGACACTGAACAATGTTGGTCATCTTTTGTGTTATCAACGCGTGTTGATGACAAATGTTTCTGTAAACAGTTTACACTGAACAATGTTGGTCATCTATTGTGTTATCAACGCGTGTTGATGACAAATGTTTCTGTAAACAGTTTACACTGAACAATGTTGGTCATCTTTTGTGTTATCACCGCGTGTTGGTGACAAATGTTTTTGTGAAGAGTTTACACTAAACAAATGTGGTCAACTTTTGTGTTATCAACGCGTGTTGGTGACAAATGTTTCTGTAAAGAGTATACATTGAACTAAAGTGGTCAACTTTTGTGTTATCAACGCGTGTTGGTGACAATTTTTTCTGTGAAGAGTTTACACTGAACAAAAGTGGTCAACTTTTGTGTTGTCAACGCGTGTTAGTGAGAAATGTTTCTGTAAAGAGTATACATTGAACAAAAGTGGTCAACTTTTGTGTTATCAACGCGTGTTGGTGACAAATGTTTCAGTGAAGAGTTTACACTGAACAAAAGTGGTCAACTTTTGTGTTATCACCGCGTGTTGGTGACAAATGTTTTTGTGAAGAGTTTACACTAAACAAATGTGGTCAACTTTTGTATTGTTAACGTGTTAATGACAAATTTATCTGTAAAGAGTTAACACTGAACACAAGTGGTAAACTTTTGTGTTATCAACGCGTGTTGGTGACAAATGTTTCTGTAGAGCCGAGTCTACACTGAACACAAGTGGTCAACTTTTGTGTTATCAACGCTTGTTGATGATAAATATTTCCCTAAAAAAGACTTTACACCGACCAAAAGTGGGCAACTTTTGTGATGTCAATACGGTCTCGAGTCATTTTACAAAAATACCAAATTCTTTAGGACTTGAGTTCTCAAGTTTGGAGACTCGAGTATTAAGAAGCTCAAGGTTTATATAAAACTCCAATACTCGAGTCTATTACAACACTAGTGAGAATTTTTCGCAAAATATTTCTGTTTGTTTTTTACGAAAACTAAATGAACAAAAATATAGATTTTACGATTTTTATAATGCTTCACGCCGCATTAGCGAACTTCAAATATTTTAAAGAAACAGAAAAATACTTAAAAAAATCAATTGGAAGACCACGCGAGATACGTGAAGGTCCCCGTCGAGCCCCGTACCGCAAAGGAAAATGAAATTGTTGCTTCTTTAAAATAAACAAAAATATATATTTTTATTTATTGGTGTTTTTTAATGATCATGATTGTCTGGTCAGACTATACGGAAATGTTTCTAATGTGTTTCATTGTCTATTGTGCCATAAATCTGGACTTGTTATTAGTGGTTTAGAATAAATTGTGTTAAAAATTACTTCTTTTATTTACACTTCAGTTCTTTTTACGCCATATTGGTAGATATGTCGCAGTCATCTGGTTTAATCAGCTATTTGATTGGATCACTAGCGCGTTCATTGAATGACGACGATTAATTGAATGACTAAAGGACAACTCGTCAAATTGTTTAATGTAACGTTCAACTTCTTGACTGAACGTCATTTAGCATAGTCGTTGAATGGGATATAGTTGACATACATGACATAACACACCTTAATAAGATTTTTTAATATGTTTTAACAATTTTAAGTCTTAAGACAATTAGGCTAAAGAAATATTTTTTTACGAATAAGTCACTTTATATCTCAATTTCACTCTAAAAATTATCAACACAGTGCTATTCGATTATATCTGTACCAGCTGTTTGACGCCATCTTTGTTTTGATGAGCACTAACGCCGCAGTGGAATAAAAATGAACTAAATTACAATCACCTGACTGATTACGTCCGCTATGTTCAAAGGGCTATGTTACAATCCGCTAACTTGTTGGACGTTCAGTCAGTCTTATTCATTCAACGTTCGGCCTAGTCATTCAATTAAACGTCGTCATTTAATAAACACGCTAGTGATTCAATCAAATAGCTGTTTCAACCAGATGACTGCGACAGATATATCGTCTATCTATTAATTTGGCCTTCCGTAGCCAAGAAGCTGGCTGCTCGGACTTTGGCGTTGCACTATCTCTGAGGTACCGGGTTCGATTCCCGTTTAGGTCAATATTAAAAATTGTTAAATAAAGTCTTTATCTGGTAAAGCACTCCTTCAACATTGACCTCATCCCACCTGATGTCCAGTGGTAATGAGGTCCTAGCTAAAGGGCGACAAGTACAGCATAATAAAGCTGTTACTGGACTTGAAGGCTTGACCCCTGCTAATAATGTAGCACCCCCCAGAAGCTCTGGAAACCTTACTCACACGCAGGAACACAACAACACAGAAGTGATTGTTATTTGGCTGCGGTCTTCTGTAAGGTGGAGGTGATTAACCAGGGCTGCTCCAGTTCGAGCGATAAATGGCTATGTCCTACCTCTCATTCATATTGAACAACATCATATACATTGTTCTGACTATGTGCTTTCAATATAGATGCAAAGGTGTCTTCGAATCGACGGTTTCCAAAGATTTCTGCAACAAATGTACCACGGGCCGATAAATATGTAGTTTTAAACTTTAAAAGCGAAACCTACATTCCATTTAAATCTACATTCATGAGACCTCCTAATATCGATAAAAACTGTAATAAACTCGAGTAAAAAAAGAACGCACTTCAAGAAAACCTCTTTATTAAACGTCTCAAAAAAATATTTACTAAAAAATATTATTACACAATTAAATAATACATATGTACAGGATATTTTCCTTATAACTATTGAGAACGAGGAAAATTACTATTACAAAGATTTTTACACGACACAAATTTATTTCTCAGTGTTAAGTACATAACATAAAAATAAATATTTTTTTAAATAAATCCACCCTTCTTTTATTTATGACGTGCCCATGACAGATCACAACTCTTTATTGTAGTTTTTAAGAAACTACATGTAACAGCATTATTTACTTTTGGCAGCAAGTAAATGTAAAAAATATTTGTTTTTATATATAAATTATTAATATTATGTAAATCTAAGTATACCTTCATATTTTATATATTATATTCTAATTAATTTATATAGTATGTGTATTATTATCGTATATTTAAAAGATACCGTAATGTTATTTTTAATGCTTAATTTATTGTTGTTTAAAATGATTTCTTTTTTTTTTCTTCCATGTTACCGCACCCATATACAAACTATCTGCATGACCCAAGGGTTGACTGGTAGAGAATGCCCCTAGCATTAAGTCCACCTGTTGTACCTATTTGTGCAATAAAGTTTTTAATAAATAAATAAATGATTAGAGTAAAGGATATTATTAAATCAGCTCATATTTTAGTAAAATGTATCTTTTTTAGTGAAATTGAGAAATGCCATTACAATTATTACAATCCGTGTCTTCGCGAAATTACTAAATACAATTTTACAAAAAAAAACCGAATTATTACGTATGTAAAGTTTAATACAATATTTCTTATTATTATTCAAAGTCAGTTACGCTTCTAATGCACAGCTTGTCTAATTTACAGCTATATTTTTATACAAAAATTTAGAATACTAATTTTATTCTAAAATTTAATGTTTATTTTACGGTAAAGTTATTACACAATGAACGAATTACACAGTACTGCAATAATTAAGAATAATTGGCTGTGCAATCTTATTCCATTGATGATGCCTATCTACTTTTTAGTGACTATATCAAATAAAGTCAATATGAACATTTATATACGGTCCTAAGACTTTGAAAATCAGACACAATAGAAAATCATTGTGCCTTACTTTTAATGCAAGGTTCCAATGTTTGAAAACGATCCGTTCTCCGATAAATTATACGAGGCGTAGGCTAAAAACGACAGATAGACAACTGATGACAGCTGATATGGAAAGTAATTTGAAATTAGAATAAACGGTTCGTAAAAAAACAGATAGTCATTTTTGACAAATTACGAATCGTAAAATATTGGCACCCGGGCATTAAAAGACATTCATTCATTCAAGGAAGATTCTAAATAACTTATTTACGAAGATGGCTCTGATTTTGTCCCTTTATCTTCTGTATCTTCTTTTTCTTGAATTTCTTTAATATCTGTGTTTAAATTCTCAGTGGTAGATTCACTGTTCTCACTAGCTACTGTTGAGTTTTCTTTTAAGTCTTCAACTACTTTTTTATTCTCATTTGATTCGTCGTTTTCTTTTATTTCCTTATCTGGTTTGTCATTCAAATCACCGTTTTCTTTTATTTCATGTTCACCATTGGGCTTGGTAGTAATTTCAACCTCACTGCTCTCGGTAGAAGGTACAACTTCAGGTTTATCTGTACTTACCGTTTCTTCTGGTTGTTTGGAATTGTCAGTAGATGAGATTTCTTTTGGATTTTCCGTTGTTGATGTGTCTTTGTCGTTTGATCCGACATCTGCTGCGTTTATTGGCGTTTCAGAACCTTCTATCTCTTTCTTTTCAGTGTGTTTAGTATCTACATTTGGTTCTGGAGATTCTGTCTCATCTTTTGAAGGACTAATTTCTTCTTTTGGCGTTTCAATAGGTTTGTTTTCTTTTTCTTTATCGGGTACATTAATTCGTTCATCTATGATTGGTGTGCCATAAACATTAGTTTGAGAATTATCGGAATCAGAAATGTTTTTAATTTCATTTATAAGTTTGGTTTCTGAATTCGGATAGAATATGAATATGTTTGTTACTTTGTCGCTTCCTACGGAATTGCCGTATATGTTTTGGGCTTCAACTTTTGACGGGCGCTTTTCCTTCTTATCATTTGCAGAATCAGGTTTTTCTTCTGAATTATCATTATGAGATGGCTCGTGTTCATCATTTTGGTTTTGTTTGTTTTTATCTTCCTTATTTTTACGTTTCTTCAACATTTCTTCATCATTTTCAACATCATCTGTTTTAGGGTTTTCTTCATTGATATCAGGATTGGATTTTTCTTCATCAATATCGGGTTTGATACTATCAGCATCTTTCTCTTTCTTTTGAGTATCTGGATTGGTGTCGTCTTTTTTAGTGTTATTCATTTCAGGGTCAACTTTATCTGATTTTTCTTTGTCGTCGTCTTTGGGTGGCTTGGGCTCTTCGCTCTTATGTGCTTCGGAGTAGAGTTGTATTTGGTTTGACACCTCTTCTTGCACTGTCTCTTTGATGTGCTGAAAATTAAGAAACTTGTTTATAAATGCTGTGGATATCTAATTAATGCACCCATTTATTAATATGTACCCAAATACAGGACAACATCACATACATTGTTTGATTCTGTGGTAAGTAGCTAAAGCCTTTATAATACCTATTATCAGCAGACCCGAGAACCAAACTACGATAGCTCAGTTGGAAGTGTAATACGTGAAGGTCGTGGGTTCGACTCCAAAAACGCATGGGGAGATGAAAATTTTCTATGCAGGGCTTCCCGCATCCAGCGCTTGGCAGTCATCTTGCACAGATCACTCCACCTAGCCTTTTTTTAGGGGGGACATGCATTGGCGCACCGTACCGCTGCGTTAGGGGAGGCAGCGGCGTGTGTGGGACTCTTCCGCTCCGAAGAGGGGAGACTGCCTACTAAAAACCCCTCATCGCCTTTGACGGCGTCATAGAAATATATAGATTATCTATAGCAGCCACAACGCCGTCTGACTCCACCTAGTCTGAGGTAGTCCTAAGTCCTGAGGTAAAAAATATATATACAATACTTACATCACCTAACACGTCCATGTAAACCGAAGTCCAGTCTGCCAACCATTTCCAAAACTGCTCCTGAAAAAGAAGTTTCTTTGATTTATTAATTCATCAAAAGTCGTACTAATATCATTTTTAAGCTTCGTATATACTAGGTAACAATCTAAGATCAAAGAATGGAATGTTTCAGTGAAACACATGTACAAAAGCAAGCGATGTTGCCAGCTAATGCCCTTTCCTATGAAGGCATCCTTTTTTTACCTGCAGATATGCCCACGCACCGTCACTCTCTGCCACTGGGAAACAGTGTGATTTGTCGGATCCGAATCAACTAAAACTCCAGGGTCCTCCTCTGCGCCAGTGGCGGGGGTAGATGTCCCGTGGAGCGGACGAACACGATAATTTTTAATATTGCACTTAAAATTGTTATTAATGTGGGGTACAACAGTAATACTAACTTCATTCGAATATTACCAAAACACATACAAAATATAAAGCACATAGGCAAAAGATACGCAATATAGTAATAAAGATAGATAGATAGATAGATAGATATACTTTGTTGCACAAAAACTTTACAAAAATAGGTTTTACAGATTGATTATAGTACAATTTAGGCGGTCTTATCGCTAGAAAGCGATCTCTTCCAGCCAACCTTAAGGTAGAGGAAATAGTAGATGGCAAGAAATGGGTACGGCCGTGCAACATTAATAAAGTTTTATTTCTTGAATTATACTCATAGTATAGCATTATAAACATACATAAACTCATTGATATATAACATAATATATATATATATATATATATATATATATATATATATATATATATATATATATATATATATATATATATATATACATACAAATAAACATGCTTATCAAATATAAAATTAAGTAAAGTATTTTGACTCAAAAAAAAAATATGCCCAGCTAAAATTATACAATATACGCAATATAGTAATAAAGTATCGAGACTTGAAAAAAAAAACTTGAAGTCTGACGTTTAGGTCGGCAAATAGACAGTGCGTTAGTTACGTCATTTCATAGAATCGGATGGAACAGACACTATAATAATTGGTCCGCGCCTGTGACTCGTTGCGTCCTTGTAAACATTATTCGTACAAGCGCTAGCTCACTTTTTGAACCTTTCTTTGCGTGGTGCCATTTTCAAGCGTTAGAAATGCTTCTTTGTTTTATTTCGTTTACTGTTCAACCGTAATTCTATTCTGATCACTCGTAATCGCACTTACATTTTCCAGTAACTCGTCAATCGTGGTTTCCTTACTCTTGTCCTTGTTTCTCCTTCTACCCTGATTTTCAGAACTGTTCTCCTGAAAATAAAAGCATACTAAGTAGGTACGTAATAAGTACTTTTCATTATTTTTTATATTAGCGCAGTATATTAGCTCCTTCAGGCTTGATGGAAAGCAAGAGAGGAACCCACATCGCGATGACAACGGATTTGATACCGTAATATCCTATCCGTTAACATCGCCATACTGGCCCGCAAGATGTTTCTTCACGCTCCTTTTGAAGGAATCCATGAATATAGGAATAGTTTCCTAATGTTTTAAAGAAACTTAAAAATTTCATCCCCCTTGCGGTGTTGGATTCGAACCCACGACCTATTAAAAGTGGTTTTTGATTAGCAAAATGTAAGTTTATTTTGTTTTCGAAAATGCTATTCGCAACCTCAATCTATATGAGTAGCAAAACCTTGACGAGTTGGTTGTGGTGGACAAATTAGAAGGGAAGAGAACCCGCGACGAGAGAAGTGGCTGGTGTGACCAAGTAACGACTATCACTCGGCATCCCGTAACCGATAGCCGAGAACCAGAACAGATGGAAAAAGCTGGTGAAGCTACGAGAAACTTTCAGGGAACCGACCTTCAAAATAAATATAAATAAATATTGGAAAACATCACATACATTTTAAGACTTTCGCGTTCCATTTTAAACATTTAAAATAATTTAACGGGTGACCACGGTTGGTGCAACCTAACCGAAACGTCGGGCAGTAAGTAGTTCGTATTAACTACTAAATAAAAATGGTGTCGCGTTTTGACCCGTTAAATTATTTTAAATGATCACATACATTGCTCTGTTTCTGTGGTAAGTAGCACTTGTGTTACAGAAATCAGAAACAACGACGGTATCACAACACCCAGACCTGAATCAAAATAGAAAATCTCGTTTCCTATATTGACGTGACCGGGGATCGAACCCGGGATCTCAGAGATGGCGCGACGCCAAAGTCCGGCCCACTCGCCTCTCGGCTACAAAGGTCCTCCATTTTGTTTGAGAATTGAAGAAAGCGATCACACACAGTTATTTGATTGTTTGTCTGTTCGCTTCGAATAAGCTCCTTAATTACTAGACTAAATTGTATTAAAATCATTCAACGGTTGTTTACTTACAGTCTCGACGATATTGTTGATTGGATCATCATCTTTGACTGTTTTGTCAACATTTTCAATATTTTTATTTTCTGCTTCTTTTTTTTTCTCGTCTTCTTCTTTAAGTTCCTTTTCGCTTTCAGATTTCTTTTTATCTTCTGTAGATTCATTTGAGTCTTCGTGTTTGCTGTTATCAACGTCGGGTTTCTGAAAAATATTTAAAAATACTCATTTCAATCTTACATACAATACACTGGAGCGGACTATCTTTTGTAAATATTTTGTATATAGGTAATTTTTTTTTTTTAATATTTTCATGTAAGTTTTTTTTTCTTGTATATATTGATAACACTACTCAACAAATAACAAACTTTTTTTTTTATCTGAGTTCCGACTATGTGATTATAATTCCTTGTTACTGACCTAATACAAATATGTAAATAAGATTTTTACATCACATCTCATTTTCAAGATAAATGAAATTAGTCAAAAATACGATTTTCTTACAAAATAAAGCTAACCCGTTAGGTTTTATTGATGCTTTGATTGAAAAGGCGAAGTTTTCTTGGTGCCGCTGGCTTTCCTCTTGTAGTGAGATCCTGGAGTTTCTCTAACAAGGCTCCAACAGTAATCTGCGAGCATAGTAGGCTCCCATCTTCCTTGGAAACGTTTTTCGATTGCAGCCACACTTGATGAAAGCGTTCCCCATGTTCATCGCTGACTGATCCCATATTTTCGGGGAAAAAATCCAAGTGCGAATGAAGGAAATGTAGTTTTAATGACATATTACATCCCATTTTGTGATAACAGTCCAACATCAGTTTAATTTTTTGGCGAAAGTCAGCGGATTTGTTGTTACCAAGAAAATTCTTTGTCACATCAATAAAAGCATCCCATGCTTGTTTTTCAGTATAGTTCAGAGTAGATGTAAAAGACGAATCTTCAATCAGCTTTTTTATGTCCGGACCTACGAATAATCCCTCTTTGATTTTTGCCTTACTAAGCTTTGGAAACTTTTGCTTAAGAACTTGTAATGCAGGACCATCTCTGTTTAAGCGTTTTACGAATTTTTTTATGGGTACAAGTAGCTGGTCAGAATATGGCTGAGGTTTCTTTACGGATAACGCATCGGCATACTTAATACTTCGTTTAGATTTCCCAGAAAACCCCTTTAAATGTGTTAAACAGAAGTAACAATCCAAGGCATGATATGTTGGTTCAGTCCATACCATCGGCGTAGCAAATGGCATTTTTTTAACTCTTCCATTGTACCAACCGTTCAAATTCATATAACACCTTAGACAGCACACTTTAGGAACCCACGTCTTATCTTGATTTTTCACATCACGGTCAAAATAGGCTAAGTAACACTGTTTAATTAGGTCAGAAAGAGGTTTTTTTTTCGATTTTGGCGTAAATTCGCCACAAATATAACAAAATACGTTAGGACTGCTAACACATACGCGTGACATTTTCTAGTTTACCAATTGAACTAACGTTTAAAGTAAGTTTTGCTTGTAAAACAATCGTATTTTCGAAATACCCGCAATATAAAAATCAAAAATACGTCAAAAAGTTAAAATTCATATTTCTCAGTTTCTAGACGTGATATCGAAATAAAATGCCTACATATATTTATTATTAGTCAACATCGATATGAAACAATATGAGCCAAATCAGATATTTTTTTAGTGTTGAGTAGTGTAAGTAATATTATTTCATTTTAGTATAAGTAATGTCTTTAATCTTTGTTGTATTTCACAGTTCAGAAAAAATAAAATATTTCCAAACATTTATCATGTTGTAAGGAACGTATGTTCTTTACTAAAAGTGGAAGTACTTCCGCCGAGCTAGGTGTTATCTGCTCGGGGACCAAGGCCCAACTACCATTCTTGATTTGTTGTATATATACTTAGTGGCAACGAAAACTCTGATATCGCGATGTAGGATATCGATGTCACGCATTACGTATGGAGCGTTGTTTACTACGCCAATTCTGCTGACGCTGTATTTGTGTCGACTTGTAGGTCATGTCGTAGGTCGGCACAATGTCAATAAACATTTTTCCATTTCAATCTCTAAACTTACTTTTGTTTTCCAATTTTAAAACCAACTGATGGCTATTTTATGCCCAGTTCTAATATTTTACGATTCGTTATGTGTCAATAATGACTATATGTTTTTCTTCAAATGACTACGGGTCGTTCGATCTTTCCATATCAGCTGTCATCAGTCGTCTATCGGTCGTTTTTAGCTTACGCCTCGTTTTTTAAGTTATTTAGTAATCGATTTTTTAAACATTTAAAATAATTTTGACGACCTCGGTGGCGCAGTGGCTAAGGTAGGCGCCCAAAGCGCGTAAGGTCCCGGGTTCGATTCCCGGTCAGGTCAATTTGGAAAACGAACTTTTCTCAATTGACTTGGGTCTGGGTGTGCGGGGATGACGCCCCCAGTTAGTATCCATCATCTGGTACTCATAGTACAAGGGAAAACCTTAGTTTGAGACCAGGTGATTGGTGTGATTGTCTGGCGCATTTATTTATTTATTTTATTTATTTAATTTAACGGGTCAAAACGCGACACCATATTTATTTAGTAGATAATACGAACTACTTACTGCCCGACGTTTCGGTTAGGTTGCACCAACCGTGCTCACGAGCTGACTCCTGAGCTGAGTTAAATTATTTTAAATGTTTAAAATGGAACGCGAAAGTCTTAAAATCGATTTTTTCCTCTCCAAGTCACATCCTTAACTGTGTGGAATGGAACTGTACGGAAGGGTATTATTTAACGGCTCGTAGTCGGTTGAAGATAAACGGGTAGTTATTTTGACACGTTACGAATAGTAAAAAATTTTGAAACCGGGCATTAGTAGAAATACTTTTGTTTTATTATTTTTTTTCAACAATTTATTTTTAATTTAAATTTTACAATTGACAAACTAACTGTGTGTCTTAGTGCAAAATTAGTAATAAGTTCAGCTTTCATTTGTAAAAAAAAAACTACTGAGTTTCTTGCCGGTATCTTCTCTTTAGTTATAGGTTCCGAACCGGAGGTAGCTTCATTTGCTTTATATAGAGACTATTCATAAGTATTACTAATGTAACCTATGTGAATAAAAAAGATTGACTTTGACTTTGGTGATGGGAAGGGACTGTTTTAATTCGTGCTAGAGCTAGTAAATATTGTATCATACCTGAATTTCCTCAAAAGACTCCGAAGCTTCAATATTGAAATGTACACCGGGCTGTGACCACATGTTCTGAAATAAGAATCTAAGATTAGAGGACATAACTCGTCAGACTACAAAATGTTGACTTTGTATCGCCCTTATGACATGCTCAAAAGAACTAATATCGAATGCTGTGGTCCGCCTAAAATCTACTGGTTTTAGTCTTTAAGCCTTAAAGCGGGCCATGAAACACGCTAATTTTCTCTTTACTTTCCTTTATTTTGCTCTACTTTACTTTACTTTACTGGAGTATTACTTACATTCCACACGTATCCGTGGTCTTCTGTCAGATTCATGCCATACGTCCTCGGAGCTGGTTCCTCTTTTTCATTTTCACTCCCACTGCTGGACTTGAGTCTGGCCATCATACTCTCCATCTTAAGCTTGATCTCTTCTAGAGCCTTATCTTCGTTAGATTCTGGTTCGTAGTTCCTACCTTGACGTTTCTAGAAAGTAATTTATTATTGAGTATCATTCGTTTGACTTAAATACATTATTTATTTCGACATTTACATTTCGACGTTTACATTATTTTCGCTCGAACCGGAGAAGCCCGACTGGTAAAATACCTCCCTCCACCTTACAGAAGACCGCGGCCTAATAACAATCACTTCGGTGTTGTTGTATTTCTGCGTGTGAGTAAGGTTTCCAGAGCTCCTGAGGGTGCTTCATTAGTAGCAGGGCCAAGCCTTCAATGTAAGGGCGACTAGTCCAGTAACAGGTTTATTATGCTGTACTTGTCGCCCTTACGCTAGAACCTTATTACCACTTAACATCAGGTGGAATGGGGTCAATCTTGAAGAGCAATTTAAAAATAAATACGTACAGGCTTTTCTGTAGAAATCAGCTGTCGTAAGTACGGTGGTAGGATGTCGTAGTTGATTGGACCGAGCCGTGGTGCTTCGGGGATGTGCTGAAAACGAAATATTTAACTTACATCAGGGTACCAGCAGTTCCTAAAGGGACATCTTCTATTATGAGAGTCGATCAAATCAAAAATTTCTATATTCAAGTAGGCCGCAGAGCAGACCAGTCCACTGGCGCCTGTTCACAATCATGACGTAGGTATGTGCCAGCCATCGCTTTACTCAACCATATTGGAGGGAATGTAACGACCCGCCACATAGCGCAGCCACCCCAGTGACGTTTTAAACAGCATGACTAACTCCCAACTCGATTCAAACTACTGCTTTCCTAGTTTTAAAAGTTAAGTCATCAGACTAACTATAAATAGGACCTGGAGCACAAAGTAGTAACCTAACTACATCCTGTTAAGATAATTAAAGATAATGTAACACGTATAAATTACTTAAGCCCGATTTTTTAATGGTCAGAAAAATAACAGTCAAATAAAGTATAATTTGACGTTGTTCATGGAAAAAGTAATTACGTAATTCGCGTTATTTCGGAGTAAAACCAACTGATGATGGCATACCAGAAAAATCGAGTGAATTGTTGTGTTTTGCTAACAATTAGGTATTATTATTATAGATAGAAATACGTTATAGCACAAAAAATAACAAATTTTAGTACAAATTAGGCAGTCTTATCGTTAGGAAGCGATATTTCAGAAAACCTTTAGGTAGAGGAAATAGTATATGACGAGAAATGGGTACGGCCGTGCAACAACAGTTGGGTTTTTATTTTTAAAATTATAGTGTTCATTGTAGGTATCTTAACACGATAAACATACATAATTTGTAAGAAACAAAGAAAAAAAAAGAACCATTTATTACTTAAAGACATCACAAAACAGCCATATGAGTAAACATAACAATAATAATAAAGGAATGGACACAAAAAAAGAAAATAACAGAAAACATTAAAAGGAAAATGAACAGTGAGCGTTCTCCTCGTCAAATTTGATAAATATATATAATTAAATAAATAAATGCGAGACAATCACACCAATCACCTGGTCTCAAACTAAGGTTTTCCCTTATACTATGAGTACCAGACGACGGATACTAACTGGGGGCGTCATCCCAGCACACCCAGACCCAAGTCAATTTAGAAAAGTTCGTTTTCCAAATTGACCCGACCGGGAATCGAACCCGGGACCTTTCGCGCTTTGGTCGCCTACCTTAGCCACTGCGCCACTGAGGTCGTCAATTACTTTTAAAAAAGTGTTTCTCATAACTCACCATGTTTATGTCTCTTTTCTTTCTAGACGACGTTGAAGGGCTGATGATCTAAAACAAAAAAAAGAAAAACATAATGGTACAGATTAAAATACTTAGAGCACTTCAGACTTCACACATTGTACTGTGGACCGCCTTTATGTCGCGCATGTAAGGGCTAAAATCGAATGTCGTCGCTTACGATATAAGTGGCCTTAGGTTCTTAAAATAAATATTGGACAACAACATTGCTCTGATTCTGTGGTAAGTAGCTAAAGCACTTGTGTTACAGAAATCAGAAACAGCGACGGTACCTCAACACCCAGACTCGAGACAATAAAGAAAAGTTTGTTTCCCAAATTAGTCCTGCCGGGGATCGAACCCGGGAATTGCGAGATGGCGCATCGCCAAAGTCAGGCCCGCTCGCCTCTCTGCTACGGAGGTAGTCAAAAATAACAGCTGCGTCGGGGATGGCAGGGGCGTGCGGTACTTCCCGCTCTAAAAGCGGCGACTACAAAGTCAGGCCCGCTCGCCTCTCGGCTACGGAGGTCGTCAAATATTGTAAAGAAACAGAAAAAATGCATCTCCCATTTACGGCGTGGGGCTTGAACCCACGACCCATAGTACGTTCTAAACATATTCGGCAGAGGGCACTTACCGGAGTAAATAAAAAAATTAAATTGATGGTCTATCATACTTACTTGTGATTTGTTACTCTTCGAATGATATCTCTCTTTGATTCGATCGAATAATAAATTCCTTGCGTGTATTGCCTTAAACAAAAAAAGGTTTTATTAACACACTTCAATTGAAATAAATAATAGACAACATCACATACATTGCTCTGATTCTGTGGTAAGTAGCTTAAGCACTTGTGTTACAGAAATAAGAAACAACGACGGTAACACAACACTTTTATTAAATACGTATGATGCGTATTTATTTAAGAGAGGTAGGGCATAGCGATTTATCGCTTGAACTGGAGCAGCCCGACTGGTGAAATACCTCCACCTTACAGAAGACCGCAGCCAAATAACAATCACTTCGGTGTTGTTGTGTTCCTGCGTGTGAGTAAGTTTTCCAGAGCCCCTGGGGGGTGCTAAGTTAGTAGCAGGGGTCAAGCCTTCAAGGTGAGTTATGCTGTACTTGTTACCCTTAAGCCAGGACATTACCACTTAACATCAGGTTGAATGAGGTCAATGTTGATGTGCAATATAAAAAAAATAAAACGTATTTCTTGCTTTAACAAATAGATGCATAATATATTTAAATCTAAAATTAATATGAATTCTCTCATGTCACTAAAACGTGTTGACAACTTATGCCCGGTCCAAATATTTGAAAAAGGATTCGTCCTAGTAACGGGTCGTTATGAATTTTACGAGGCGTAAGCAAAATACGGCAGACGGAACGACTGATTACAGCTGATATGGAATGCAAATTTAAAATTCGATTCGATCCGACCAAAGTTATGTCTGCTGTAATACGTACCTTGTCTTCCAAAACTTCTTCTGTAGTTGAACTTACTGCTGGCGAATCGGAGACCTGATAAAGAACATTAAAATAAATTTGTTTTAGGCCTAGCTTGCACAATACGTCAAACTCTCCCATGAGATGATAAAATTTTCGATACTGTTTATTGGCTAATTAGCACAACCGCACTCTTAATTACAGCCAATCAGCAGCTGACGCACTGACTTCAACTGATTTTGACGTTTGTTAAGAGCGCGATAAAATATTTGAGAATGTTTTTTTTTTAAAAGAAAATGTTAATATTTTAACCGACTTCTAAAACGGAGGAGGTTCTCAATTTCACCGTATATATGTCGCAGGCATTGATTAAGTGGAAAATGCAAAAATACGTGTTCCATATCCCTACTAATATTATAAATGCGAAAGTAACTCTGTCTGTCTGTCTGTCTGTCCGTCTGTTAATCTTTCACGCCTAAACGGCTGAACGGATTTTGATGAAATTTGGTATAGGTATACGTTGAATCTCAAGAACGGACATAGGAAACTTTTTATTAGAAAATAAGGGGGGGAGGGGGGTAATACCACCTTTGAAAGTTTATATGGAAAAATGTTTATTTTGAAGTTAGAGATATGAAATTTGGCACAAATATAGCTCGAAACTTGGATTAAAATATAGACTACTTTTTGTTTCGAATATTAGGGGAGAAAGGGGTAAAACCGACCATGAAAGATGTAGTCCACGCGAACGAAGTCGCGGACACAGCTCAAATCAAAAAGACTTAAAACCATATGAAGGGTCCACTGTAATAATGATAAACGTGCTTTTTTTTTGAGATATTTGGGTTTTAAGTTTATAAACGTTGTCCAAAATTCAGCCTTATTGCCGTGAATACAGAGACACTGAGCGTTCCAGACGTGTAGTCAAATATCAGAAACGGTTTTATCTCAGGACTGGAAGCGATAATGCCTAGTTAGTAAACGATATCACTAGCTGCATGTATGAAGCGACCGAATGACGTTGATCACATAGGTTTTAATATTTTGGACATTCATCATTATTGCCGTGGACCCTTCAATTTTAAGTCCTATTTTGCCTAAAAAGTGGAGTATTTTAAGGTTTGCAGTTGTTTAAATACATACAGTTACATCTTCCATCGGTGGTATTACTTCGCGTGGTGGCGTTGTAGCTTCTTTTTCTTCTTCAGCTTGAACTTTAACTACGGTGCCATCTGGTTTCTGGAATTTTAGGCATGGTTCATGATACTTTTTACTGCTATTTCAGCGAGCTCACGCCGATTTATCAATTGGCTACTTTTTCAAAAACTGTCAAGTAGGTAGACAATTGGCTGAAAGTATTGTAAAATGTGCGCCCGTTCATTTTATATCCCAAGCAATTCGATTTATCTGGAAATAATCTAAATAACCAGAGAAAAAGAAGATTTTGTGTAACACATTTAAAAAACGCGCGAAAACGCCTAGTCGCGTCATTGTTGCAATTATGACGTCAACGTCCTAGACAACGAACCGATACGCATAGGAACGACTTAATTAAGATAAAAGGAAAATGTTTCAATAAATTCTTTATACGATTAGAGACACAATAATTCAATTTAATCGGTAAAATAATCATTGTTTCGCCACATTAAAATAAATAATTTTCGCCGACAGCTGTCACTTCCGAAATGCAATGGTGGTTTCCGTTTCGGTTCTTTTGTTCCACAGATAAAAAAACTAAAATTTATTTTGCAAAAATAAAATACTAACTATGCTTTTAATTAAAAAGTAAAAATGTAAAATGATTACTTATCTAATAAGCTAACATATCTAACACTTTTCATATTTTATTGTTAACACTGTCAAGTAGCCAATTGCGGCGAAATCGTCCAAAAAGTATGCAAAGGCACTAAACATATTTAGAGTTCTTACCTCGGCTTTTGAAATAGTTGGCTTATTTATGGATTGCGTATCTGCCTTTGCGTCTTCAGTCTGGAAAATCATGGTAAAAATTTAAATATGAATGAATTAATTAATGAATTTATTTATTTATCAAGTAACAATGACTAATGTTGTTAGTAGTTAGTTTGAATATGTTAGACAATTTAAAAAGTCAATACACAAAAATGTAAAAATACAATAACATAGAGTGGCCATTCTTGCACCACTCCCTCGAAGTAGGTAACGCAAGAACGGTTAACATAAGGGCAGTCCAGTCTGCCCGCGATCATGTTCAGGGTGCTGTTGCCGCTCGCCCTTATGTAATTATGTAGTTCAATTAATTAACTCCCGATACAAATATGATGGAATCTTAAATATTAGAAACAGGAAATTTTTATCTCCCCTTGCGGTGCGGGAATTGAACCCACGACCTTCAAGTATCTCGCGTGCTGCTCTTACCGATTGCCGATAAGTATGTAATTCTAAACATATTCGGCAGAGGGCACTTACCGGAAGGCTAACGGTTGATACAGCAGAAAAATTTCATCGCCTACGATAACTTGCGGTTAGCTCAGTTGGTAAGAGCAGCACGCGCGATACGTGAAGGTCGTTGGTTCAATTCCCGCACCGCAAGGGGAGATAAAAAAATTCTTTTTCTAATATTTAAAGTTCGCTAGTACGGCGTATAGTACTATAAAAATAATAAAATGATGGAATCTTCTTAGTCGCACTTTGGCGATGGGCCATCTCATTTGTCATCTCGGCCGGGTCATTTCGGGACGGTACAGTCAACATAATTAATTCGTATACACTTACAACACCTTGTCACATTAAACGTCCGCATGTCTGAGTAACTCATATCGACAGTTAGCTTAATGTGACAAGGTACTGACTACTGCGATTCAAGCAAGCAGCGCCGCAGTGGGGAAAAAATGAACTAAATTTCAATGACTGATTTTATCCGCTCTGTTCAAAAGGCTATGTTACAATGAGTGACGCTTGTAATAATATCAACGGTCGGCCTAGACATTTAATTAAATGTCGCCATTCAGTGAACGTGCTAGTCATTCAATGAAATAGCACATTGCTTTTTTCTGTACGTAGAAAAAGGATTCAGGATTGGAATCCAAAGCATGCCATTACAGCAAGCTCACGGCGATAAACAAATTCGAAAGCATTAGTTTTAGTGAAAACTTTACCTCAGGTGTTGAAACATTTGGCTCATCGGTTGATTGCGAATCAGTTTCAGCGTTTTCAATCTGGAAAATGACGGTTAAAATTGATTAACGCCTGGTTCCAATATTTGAAAAACAATCCGTTCTAGTTACAGGTAGTTTTAAATTATACATACGAGGCGTAGGTAAGCTAAAAACGACCGACGGACGACTGATGACAGGTGATATGGAAATTTAAGAGACGTAGGGCATAGCGATTTATCGCTTGAACTGGAGCAGCCCGACTGGTGAAATACCTCCACCTTACAGAAGACCGCAGCCAAATAACAATCACTTCGGTGTTGTTGTGTTTCTGCGTGTGAGTTAAGTTTCCAGAGCTCCTGGGGGGTGCTTCATTAGTAGCAGGGGTCAAGCCTTCAAGGTAAGGGCGACAAGTCCAGTAACAGATTTATTATGCTGTACTTGTCACCCTTAAGCTAGGACCTCATTACCACTTAACATCAGGTGGGATGAGGTCAATCTTGAAGTGTAATATAAAAAAAAAAATATGGAACGGTATTAACGACTCGTAGTCGGTTGGAGAAAAACGTAGGTACAGACATTTTAACTAAAGATACTTAAGGTGATATAGTCGGGAGTGTTTCTTCTGTTTAATTAAATATTGCGTTCGCCTCAAAATATTAGATGAGACATTTTAACGCAACTCCCTCAATCCATACCAATTTAATGTGAAAGTAACTCTGTCTGTCTGTCTGTCTGTATGTCTGTCTGTCTGTCTGTCTGTCTGTCTGTCTGTCTGTCTCTACGGCTTTCACGCTTAAACCACCTAATAGATTTCAATGAATGGTTTAAGTATACGTTGAACTTCTAGGATGGACATCGGATACTTTTTGTTTAACAACTAAGCGTAACCCCACACTAGCGTTCTTTGAGCGTTGACGCCCACGCAACGCTGACGCGACGCCGACGCAACGCCGACGCGACGCCGATGCAACGCCGACGCGACGCCGACGCAACGCTTGAAAGACGCTAGTGTGGGGTCACTCTAAGAGGTTTACAAACTAAGAGGGAATGGGCAGGGCCGGCGTTAGGGTGGCGCGCGGTTGGGCGCTCATACTTGAACAGGCGCTAGAAAGCTACCCTGAGGTACCCAGATGTATACCCCTAAATAGATGTATTGGTATTACGCTTTTACAGGTGCGCTGGCGGAAATTCGTCCAGGGCGCCAGTAATGCTAGAACCGGCACTGGGAATGGGGGTAATAACCCCCTTGAAAGTTGATTTGGGAAAATGTTTATGTAACACAAAAATCTTCATTTCGGACCAGTAGCTCCTGATATTAGCGTGTTCAGACAAACTGTTCAGCTTACAATATTAGTATAGATAGATTACCTCCTCTTCATAGTATTCATATAAAACTTCCTCTGGTTCGCTTTTTGAAGAGTTATGGCTGTCTGTTTCATCACTATCGTCTTCTTGTGGAATATATTCTTTATCATTGTCATCATCATCATCTTCTTCGTTAGGCCCGGCTGTTGATTCCTTGAATTCAAATACAGGATAAACAAATAAATGTGCTAGAAAATCGAGCCAATTAATAAAGTTTACAATCAATAAAAAATCTTCTTAATTATTCTACATTCATAAAAACAAAATTATATGACTACCACCATACAACAAACGCGATTTTTTGCTGTTTTTAGGGTTCCGTACCTCAAAAAGAAAAAACGGAACCCTTATAGGATCACTTTGTTGTCCGCCTGTCCGTCCGTCTGTCAAGACCCTTTATCTCAGGAACGCGTGGAGGTATGAAGCTGAAATTTATATCAATTACTCAGGTCTACTGTCCCTTGAAGCTGTGAAAAAATCAAACTTCTAAGCCAATGCAATCAAAAGATACAGCCGTTTATGCCGCAAGCCTGATGGTAAGCAAGAGAGGAACCCACATCGCGATGACAACGGATTTGATATCAAAATATCCTATCCGTTAGCATCGCCATACTGGGCCGCAAGATGTTTCTTCACGCTCCTTTTGAAGGAATCCATGTCAAACTACCAGCGAAAATTGGTTCGAACGAGAACTAGTAAGTAGTTTTTTTAATACGTCATAAATCGTAAACCGCAATTTACCTTTAATTCAATCAACTCAAATATAAACTTTTATATTATGTAAGTTGCTGCTACGGAACTTTTCATGGGAGAGTCCGACTCGCACTTGGCCGGTTTAATATATAATAATAATAAGTGTTTATTTCCATGAAAGCACATAACAAATTTTAATAACTGTTTATGGTGGTCACTGTACAAGGCTCGCAGACCTGTGTCGCAGTGACCGCAAGTGAGCTTATTTTTATTTATTTAAAAACTTTATTGCACAAAAAAAAGTACAAAAGGTGGACTTAATGCTAGGAGCATTCTCTACCAGTCAACCGTTGGGTCATGCAGATAGTACGTTTAAGGGTGCGGTAACAGTAAAAATGTGAGTATGGATAACAACAAAATTAATAATCATAAATAGCAGAAAATTACACACGAGAATAGAATATTCATACATAGGTTCATGATAAATAAATATAATAATTAACAAAATAATATATATAAATATACGCAAACAAGTGAATAAATAAAGCAAATCAATTGAGCAAACGAAATTTTATGTAGAGGGGGAGGAATAAAAGAATTCACGAACTTTTAATTTAAAAATTCCCTTAGTCAGGGATTGTCGAGTTTCGGTGGGCAGAGCGTTCCAAAGTCGGATGGCTTGCACAGTGAAAGACTTGGAGAAGAACTCAGTATGATGTCGAGGAATGCTTAAGCTTACAAATATTGTGCTTAGCTAAAGGTTTTTACTGCTCTTGAACCGTTACACTGAGAATAAAGTAAATTAAAATAAATATAAAAAAGTAACTGCTTCTTTACATAGTATATATGGAAAATTAAAAAAAATAAATAAAAAAAAATACCAAAATAGGGTTGAGGATGAAAAAAGTTGTGACGTCGCTTATGTTTTCCCTGTACTAATATCTTCAGCGGGACCTCCTTACCTCTTTAACCTCTTCAAGGAACGGTAAACCATGGCTGTTGGTGAATGGTCTTACCGTTTCATCGAAGTCTGGACCTTCTTCGTCTCCTGTGGATTCCTGTTAAAAAGTAGGATTTTATTTATTTATTTAAAACGTTATTGCACAAACTGGCGGACTTTATAGAATTGAAGAGGTTCGCGTTCCATTTTAAACATTTAAAATAAGTTAACGTGTCAGAACGCGACACCATTTTTTAATAGTTAATACGAACTACGTTTCGGTTAGGTTAGGTTGCACCGGGGGGTTTTAGTGGGTACACCGGGTTGGTTGGTTGGAAGGGAGTCCCACACACGCCGCCACCCCTCAGGGTGGCGGTACGGTGCATCAAGCATTTCCCCCCGTCAAAAAAAAAAAAGGTGGCACCAACCGTACTCACAAGCGATTCTTACAGGCCTAGCATGCGCAATTATGTCAAATTTCTCACATGAAACGACAAAAGTTTCGATACTGTCGATTGGCTAATAGCACATTGCACTCGTATTTTGCAGCCAATCAGCAGCTGACGCACTGACTTTTATCTATTTTGACGTTTGTTACGAGCGTGATAAAATACTAAATTTTATCACGCTCTTAACAAATGTCAAAATAGTAACAAATGTAAAAAACAATACGTGGCGCATGTTTGGTCTAGTTGTAGGTAAATAAGAAAAAGTGGTCGCGTTTTGACCCGTTAACTTATTTTAACTGTTAAAAATATTTTTTTTAAATGTTTAATTTAAGGTAAACTTAATACTAGGATGTTGTATTTGATATTACCTACTTAATAGCCGATTGCTTCTTCGTACGCATGGAGTTAGTCTTTTCTAGTATTAAATAATACAGCAAACCCCTTCAACTGATTCCCATTATAATGGGGGTGCATTTCAAATAGCCTGTCCGCCATCTTGGACGTCAGCCATATTAGATTTAAGCCACGTGACATTTTTTTGCTATTCTTGACAGCAAACTCTTTCATTTTATCATGGGGGTGGATCTATCTATCTATCTATCAAACAGTCAGTCCGCCATCTTGGGGAGGCCATATTGGATTTGTAATGACGTTTTAAGAAACTAGCTAAGGCTAGTCATGTATTGTCATCAGAATTTAGAGGGTGTGAAAATTCATTTTAATCGAAAACCGAAAAGTGTGTCAAATTAAGATTCCAAGATTTTTACATAGTTAGTTACAAGTGAAGCTAATGAAAAAGCTTGTTAAAAATAACCTATTTTATTGAGGGGAAATGTAGCTTACCAATGGTGAAAGAAATTTACCATTCGGCACCGTAGTTTTTGTGTTTATTCATTACAGACATACACACCCATTAAAATCATATCATTCCACTTTAAATAAATGAAAATTTAAAAACCTTGTCACAGAAAAGTGTGAAAATAACCAATAATGGCGGCCATCTTGGATTTGAAATTTGTCAGTATAAATATATTCTACTAGTCAAGCCCTTTCAGATGATACCCATATTGTGGGAGTTTAGTTAAAGCATACAATCCATAATTTTGTGACGGCAGCCATCTTGGATCGATTTTTATCAAACATAGCTAAGAACACTCCTGACTTATCCATCTTTCAAACAAAAATATCAAAATCGGTTTATTTATTCGGGAACTGCGATGCCATAGACAGTTACACACACCGACACGTCAAACTTATAACGTCGTTTCGAGTCGGGGCTTAAAAAATAGTTACCTCTTCTTGGTCTCCATATGGTCTTTCGATAAGATGGTAGTAAACTATTTCCCTTAGAGTCTGGTGTTCGGTCTTCGGATTCACAAAGGTTATGGTGTTTGAAGCCTTGTCTTCATTAATTTCGTACACATCTGAAGTGCCATTGTTGATCTGGAGGGAAGACGAAAAAAGGTATTAATTTTATAGATTCGATAAACCTTGCATTTGAGGGTTCTATCTAGAGATTGCAACCAGGTATGTTTTTTCAACATAATATTTTATCAATTAAAATCAGAAGTTCCTTAGATTAGCGCGTATAAACAAACAAACAAACTATTCAGATTTATTTATTTATTTAAAAACTTTATTGCACAAAAAACGTATAAAAGGCGGACTTAATGCTAGGAGCATTCTCTACCAGTCAACCGTTGGGTCATGCAGATAGTTCGTTTACGGATGCGGTAACAGTAAAAAATGTGAGTATGAATTACAACAAAATTTAATTTAATTTTATATATTTGTACATATAATGTAGTTTTTATTTATATTTGAATATTTCTTTTTTTTTGTAAAATTTATAAATAAACAATTCTTCCATTGGCTACTTCCAATATTAGTTATTCTTGATAATATTCGTATAATTGGCTACTTGACGGTGTTAACAGTAAATGAAACGTATTAGATATGTTAGCTTATTAGTTACTTAATAATTTTTATCAAACAATCAATCAAATTTCTTATTTGTCTTTTTGTTTTACGTTAAATATTAGAAACAGAAAAATTGTATCTCCCCTTGCGGTGCGGGAATCGAACCCACGACCTTCACGTATCGCGCGTGCTGCTCTTACCAACTGAGCTAACCGCAAGTTATCGTAGGCGATGAAATTTTTCTGCTGTATCAACCGTTAGCCTCCGGTTTCTCATATTTAAAGTTCGCTAGTACGGCGTTCAGTACTACAAAAATAATAAAATTTTTACGTTTTTATTTTTTAATTGAAAGCACAGTTAGAGTTATATTTTTGCAAAATAAAATTTACTTTTTGTATTTGCGGATCAAAATAACTGAAACCACCACTCGTGTGACAGCGTGTGATACTGCAAGACGGAAATGACAGCTGTCACTTTAACTTATTTTATTAATTTTAATGGGGCTAAACGATGATGATTTCACCGACTAAGTTTTTTTTTTTTCACAGGGAGAAATGCGTGACGCACCGTACCGCCACCCGAGGGAGAGTCACGGCGTGTGTGGGACTCTCCTGCCCTGAAATGGCAGGCCTACCCACTAAAACTCCCCGGCGGACCTCATCGCCCTAAGCGGCGGTGCTGTGGGAAGCAGTAAAACCATAACCACCACAGCGCCGCCAGGCGGAATGGCCGCTTACGCGGCCCCGTCTCCTCCCCCCTGAATGGACCGACTAAGTTGACTATTGTGTGTGTCACTAACCATATTAAGGATTTATATAATTATTAATAAAAGGAAAATATTTTAATTTTCCTTTTATTTAATTATTCGATATTTTTATAAATTAAGTCGTTCCGATCGGTGTCGGTTCTACGTCTAGAACGTTGACGTCACATCTTCAACAGTCTCGTGACTTGACGTTTACGCGCGCTTTTTAAATATGATACACAGAATCTTATTTTTCTCTGGTAATTTACATTTTTTCCAGATGAATCGAATTGCTTGGGATATAAAATGATATGACACAAAGACACATTTTAAGAAAGAAAGAATGAAAGAAACATTTATTACTTAAAGACATCACAACATTGTCATATAAGTACACATATACCGAGAGGAGACAAAGAGATAACCACATAAAAATATATATACAATAAAACGAGAAATCGATCTCCTCACGATCTCCAAGTCAACCGGGCGGTGCAGACCATGACAAGGTGTAATGTCCCAAATAAAAGGGCCTCACTCAGCATAAGTCATGGCCCACGGCGCAGGCCATGACGCTGGTGCACAGTGATTTTACGATACTTTTTCGAAAACTGTCAATTACGCTACATACTATTAGAAATTTACTGACTTTACTCACCTGAAGTTTACTTATTGAGTGGCCACTTACACCCAGCCACAAAATTTGCACGCATATCTGGAAAATAAAAAAGTTTTGCATCAACATAATTTTAGTAGTATTCATTTCTCGCTACGGAATCTATTTTTTAGCAAAACTATTTAAACAACATCAAAAATGAAGGAGCTTTCTCAATTCGACCGTATATATCTTTACATATTCCCTTTGCACATACTTCAATAGTAAGTTAATCGATTGTCAGAAAAAAAATCGATAAGATTTCACCAGGAAACCTTTGATTGATTGATCAAAATGTCGATATGTAAAACGAACTTTTCAGTTTTGCCCTTGGGTCTGGGTGTTGCTGTACTTTCGATGTTTCTGATTGCTGTATATAGTAAATAAATAAATGCGCCAGACAATCACACCAATCACCTGGTCTCAAACTAAGGTTTCCCCTTGTACTATGAGCACCAGACAACGGATACTAACTGGTGGCGTCATCACAGCACACCCAGACCCAAGTCAATTTAGAAAACTTCGATTTCCAAGTTGACCCGACCAGCAGGCCTAGCATACGCAATATGACAAATTTATCGCATGAGACGACAGAAGATTCGATACTGTTGATTGGCTAATAGCACACCGCACTCGTATTTTTAGCCAATCAATAGCTAACGCACTGACTTGAATCGATTTTGACGTTTGTTAAGAGCGCGATAAAATTTAGTCGCGTTGCGTATGCTAGGCCTGCAGGAAACGAACCCGGGACCTTTCGCGCTTTGGCCGCCTACCTTAGCCACTGCGCCACTTAGGTCGTCAAATCTATGGCTGTAACACAAGTACTTTAGCCAAGTACCATAGAACAGGGCAGTATATATGTGTCTAAAGCTCATAAAGTAGTTTTTACTCAAACAAAAATTAAGGATAAGTGTATGAAATTTACTGTTAACTAACATATGCATATTAATTTTATTAATTAAATTAGATGTTCTAAAGTGACAGCTGTCAGCGCACTTAGATTGTTGAAATGTTGCCAACTGCAGAGAAAATTATGACATTATCAAAAAATGCGTTTCTCTAAAAAAATCTCATATAACCGATTTAACAAAAATGAAATGATTTTGTAACAAATCAGGTTCGGAAAATCCTTTTTCTCTGAAGTTTAATGTTTAATAAGATAACTGAGTTTTATTTATTTTTCCTAATTAAGCTGCTTTTTTATCAAGACAACACAGTAAGACTGTTTTTTATTAACGATTACTAATTTAAGAAATAGAACAATAAATTGAATTATGAATACATGTGTGTACAAAACTATTTTTCATTTTCCGTAAAGTGGCACCATTTTTTATGTCACTTTAGTACAACAAATTAAACATTATGTTTTCTGTTTATATAATACAAATACTTTTGTCTTTTTTAATAATTAATTTTTTATTTTTATTTTACAATTGACATACTGTGTGACTTAGTGATATGCTTAGTGCAAAATTAGTAATAAGTTTAGCGTTAATTTGTAAAAAAACTACTGAGTTTCTTGCCGATATCTTCTCTGTAGTTATAGGTTCCAGACCGGAGGTAGCTTCTTTTGCTTTATATAGAGACTATATTTATAAGTGTTACTGATGTAATCTATATGAATAAAAAAAGATTGACTTTGACTAAACATGTCAACTCACCAATAAATAAATCATTATCACAGCACCACTTTCACCTAACTAACTGAACTGTTGATCGTAGAATGAACATTTTTCCGTTTAAATATAACAGTTATAGTTATTTTATCTCCGCCATCTTGATACGATCTTATCTGGAATCATTTGTGGAGCAATTATGATTTTCATTAACTAAACGCTTATCAATTTTTTCCTAAATCTAGTTAATTTGTTTGATATCTTGAACTTGAGTGGTTATGTCTTGAGCTCGGATAACCCCGAGGTAATGGGTTTAGTTCCTAGTTTCAGAGTTTATAAAAAAAAAAAGATCTTGTTTAATAAAAATACAATAATCTATTATATAAAAATGAATCGCAAAATGTGTTGGTAAGCGCATAACTCAACAAGGCTTGGACCAATTTGGCCAATTATTTTTTTTAAATGTTCGTTGAAGTCCAAGGATGGTTCTTATGGCGAGAAAAAATCGAATAATTGCCGGGAAAGCCCTAAAAACAGCCCTTTTCTTTATCACATACAAACGTTTTCTAAATAAAATTTAGAGTCAAGCCACATTCTAAATCTTTTTGACAGGACGAAGTCTGTCGGGTTCGCTAGTAAGGAATAAATTTAGTAGTGAACATACTTAATTACTAAAACATCAAGGGAATTATGCACATAAAAAATATTATAAAATTATCTTTACAAACCTAAAAATAAAAAAAAGTGTCCCAGGTCACTGCCAAGGGGCATGGTGCCAAGAAGGCTGGCTGCGTTTTCTCTTTGTATAGCAAGACTTATTTTCTGGCCTAGGAAAAAGCCAGCCCTTTGGTCTCCCGAAGCATCTTTAAGCCGTTTGGCTAAAGCGTGAAAGAGGCTATGTGCGCCCGGTCCCCACGGCCCCAGAGTCTCGACTCCAAATGGTTCAAATATACAGGTGTTATCTTGTTTAATTATTTTAAAGAACCAGAACATATTTATATCCCGTTGCGGTGGGATTTGGACTTTGGAATCAATAAAGAAAAAGAAAAGAAAGACTTTAAAAGGTTAAAAAGAAAAACAGAAAATTTAATTTGCCGTTGCGGTATAGTATTCGAACCCACGACCATCACGTATCGCGCGTGCTGCTCTTCCAACTGAGCTAACCGCCAGTTATCGTAGGCGACGAATTTTCCGTTCCGGATATAATTCTGTTGTCGGGCACGCGCGAGAATTTAACAACACCTACCCACATACTGCTGTATATTTTACACCATTGACACTACCCACTTTCATATTTATTTTTGTGTAGGTATATTAAAGTATCATCATATATGTATGTACAGATACTATAATTTATTTTTGTTACCATACCCAAAGTGAATAGGTATGTCACTGTGCAACCTCGCTGGCGTCCGTGTATATCACTCGGTAGGGCCCACTGAAAACCAGCGTCATGGCCTGCGACGTGGGTCATGACTTATGCTGAGTGAGGACCTTTTATTTGGAACATTACGACATGTCATGGTCTAATGTCTATTTCACGCTTTGTTTTTTTGTATGTATATAATTACTATTATTATTATTATTATTTTTTTTTTTTTGTTGTTTTCTTGTTGGTTTCCTCTCTGTATATGTGACAATGTTGTGATGTTTTTAAATAATAAATGTTTCTTTCTTTCTTTCTTTCTTTCTTTCTTTCTTTCTTTCTGTTTTCTATTAACCCTACCGGGAATCGAACCCACGGAGGTCGTCATAATTCATTACTATCCAATTTTATTTCGACCCCTCCTATGCGTGTGGTACCTATAGTCATTAATCTGTCCTTAATGACATATTTAACGTATATATCATTCATTATTCCTTATCACAGCATCCATGTTTCGATAAGAATTCATATCTCGGCGTTAGAATTTATCTCTAATTGCAAAAGCAATTAAGATGTTCGAATGATTCAGTAAAACCTGTTGTTATGTGATTGCATGGCAGGTTAATGTGTTCTAATTTTGCCACATCAGCCCATAATCATAATCATGAATATATATTTGACGACCTCTATGGCGCAGTGGCTAAGGTAGGCGGCCAAAGCGTGAAAGGTCCCGGGTTCGATTCCCGGTCGGGTCAATTTGGAAAACGAACTTTTCTAAATTGCCTTGAGTCTGGGTGTGCTGTGATGACGCCCCCAGTTAGTATCCGTCGTCTGGTACTCATAGTACAAGGGAAAACCTTAATTTGAGACCCCTATCTCATGTAATATTCGAAACAAAAAGTAGTCTATATTTTAATCCAAGTTTCGAGCTATATTTGTGCCAAATTTCATATCTTTAACTTAAAAAATAAACATTTTAACCTGTTTAAACTTTCAAAGGTGGTATTAAACGGCCTGTAGGTTGAGGGACAATGGGTAAAGGACTAATTATTAAACGACTTATTATTGTTTCGGTTTAATTATAAACTTTTTATTACAATGTAAAAAAAAATACTTAGTACATTCATCTCTTATATACAAAACTCTTTAATTTTATACGGTTGAAAGCCGTCTATCAGTTTTATGCTCTACTGTATACACTAAAACTCACGAAATCTTACATAAAAAATATATAAATCATATCGACAATGCTTTTCCCTTCATTATCCACCATAGAATTCGTTGTACCTTTGTTGAAATTAAGGGGGTTGCAAATAGACATTAGGTCTCTAATCTGATTACAATATGGTTTGTTTTAAAGTATTTTAGAATGCTTCTGTAATTTTTAGATATGACAAAATGTCGTCTCCCTTGACACCCGGACATTTTCATGCAGGCCTAGCATGCGCAATACGTCAAATTTATCGCATGAGACGACAAAAAATTCCATAGTGTTGATTGGCTAATAGTACACCACACTCGTATGTTCAGCCAATCAGCAGCTGTCGCACTGACTTCAATCGATTTTGACGTGTGTGAAGAGCGCGATAAAATTTAGTCGCGTGGCGCATGCTAGCCCTGATGGTAATTTCGGATATTTACTTTATGACGTCATTGCTGAACTAGAATCAATCGTTCATCCCGATGACGTCATATTCCTCGGGACCAGACTCCCAATCTTCGCTTTGGTAGCAGCCATCTTGAAATCGTTTTCAATGTCATCTATGAAGTACTTGGTTTGATTGCCACCTTCCTGATCATGAATGTCCATCGGTCGTCTTGTGGGTTTTGATTCCTTGCTTATCAGATGTTTGGCGAATGGTTTTGTGTGGATATGCCCGTGGTATACCACACTAGCTACTGGCACATCATGTTTGTAGTTGGCTAAGGGAAAAGGCTGTTGGTACGCGTAAACAAATGGGATAGAATAGTGGGTTTCATTTTTCTGGTGCTCGCTTTGCTGTTGGAAGGGGTTATCAGTGTCTGGTAGGGGTGGAAACGGCTTCCAGAAGTTAGGCGGTATGTTGTAATCGAATTTACGTCTCGTCTCCACACTCACATCTTGAATACGCTTTTCCTGCATCTCCGGAACAGATTCTCTGTTCTTCATTATTTTGCCTGACAGCTTAGTCAGGAACAATTGCAGTATTTCTGTGTTCCTGTTTATTTGGTGGAGTATTTCATTGGTGATGTTCTCGTTTTGTTGAATTTTGTTCAGTAATTTCAGCTTCATAGGTTCGATTGTTGTTGTGGCTTCCGTCGTTGTAGTTGTCTGTTCTGTCGTTGATGCTTCAGTTGTTACAGTTGTTGTTTGCGTTGTACTTGCTCTATTTTTGGCTTGTAAATTGAAAAGAGCAGTTGCTAATAGTTTGGTTACATCGTCTTTGTTCATATGAAGTAGGTCAGGTTTAGGGTTTTCTGTCATTTCCGCAAATTTTATGTTGTCTAGAGTTTTTACGTTTTCTGTCGCCATCGACGCCATTGTATCGAGGTTTAGGCGTTCTTTTTTCAAATGTGCTAACTGCTCATCTATTCGCTTCTTATGTTGTCTCAATAGTTGATCCATCTTGTTCTGTTGTTCTTGAATATGTACCACAAAATTAGAATCGGTGGAGGCCAAAGTTGCAGGACGTTTCTCTGTATTATTGAGCTTGGTTATTTTCGAAATTTCTGATACGTTTAACAGCGATGAGTATAACAGACCGTTTTTGTTGAAACTCTTATTAATACTGGTATGAATTTCTTTGAAACCTGAATTTATATTAGACACGTTTTTAGGGAATATCTTTAATGTCAATTTATAGTTTTGCTGCGGTTCTAGAGCGTTTACTAGTTCATCTAATTTCGGTAAAGTACCATCCTGCTCAGTTCCATTTTCGAGAGGAACTTGACCAGTTTCGTTTTTGGTGTCGCCACTGCCAACGAAGAACTTAGGTTTCACTTCCAATTTGTTAAGGACTAACGGTTCCATATATTCCTCTCGTGATCTTCCTACTTCTTCTAAAAAAATATGTGGGTATTTGGACATTAACGGATTGTGTCTAGATCTACCGCCGAAGACGTTAGTAGTATAATGTGGAGTTTCATAGACGTCGTAATGTTCTTCCGAGTTTTTCTCCTCGACATTGTCCACTAAATCTGGGGTTTCTACTTCTCTTATTATCGCTCTGTCTGCTAACACGTTATCGTCATCTATTAGAAATATATTTTCTTCGGAACGTCTTTGCTTGTTAATAGAATCGGTGGCAATAATTCTTATCTTGTCAATTTGACGTTTATTCCTCTTCTTATTGAGGATAATTTTCTTCCTCCCATGAGCGTAGGTGTTGAAAAACCGGCTCAACTTTTTGTGTTTGCTTTTTTTACTTATATTTCTTATCTTTTTCACCGTGATCGACCTTTTTTTCCGATCTAGTAGTGTAGCCAAACTGAGTATTTCTGACGGTTTGAGTTTTTTGTAGAATATGTTTTCGTCCATCAAGGTCGGTAAAACTTTTGTTCCGATTTTCGCTCTTATATGTTCTATATTATTAGCATAATTATTCCCATTTGCTTCTTTATCCATGCTCAGTGCTACCCTCTTTTTGTTGTCTTCATAAATTTCTTGGTAACTATCATAAGGCAAGACATTGTGTTCAAAAATAATCTTATATTCGTTGTAGTGGTAGTCCTCTTCGCCTGATTTGAAATTGTGATCATTATTTTGTTTTTCACTATTGATATCTCTTTTTGAAAGCTCGTGTGGCTTTTCTTCTGAGGATATTTTATCTTTTACTCTTGGAGTCTCTGGCGCGTCATCACCATTGGATTTGCTAAACGCTTGAATCAAACTCTCTATTCCCGTAAACAGCTTGATTGTATCCGGGTCTGGAGGTTCATCTGTGTATTGGTTAAAACCAATCGATAGACCGGTACCGTCAATGTTTTTGATGAAGAATTTGAGATTTCCCAAATCGAAGTATGTTTTAGCACTTAACATTTCATCGCTAGCGTCGGTGTTGAGGGGTTTTTGCAATCTCTGGGGAATGCCATTCACAGCCAGTACTTTGTTGTAGTCCACGTCTACCTCACCCATTTCTGCCGAATTCATAGACTTTGAACCAGTCAAAAATGCCGGGCCAAAGTAAGATTTTTTCCAAGTCTCACCGGATTTGGTAGCAATTTTTTCTAAGGGTGCAGTTTTACTGATAGGGTCGGAGTTTCTTGCATAGACAGTGTCTAAAGGTATCATTATTTTGTTAAATAGAAGCGATTTGTTTTTGTCAAGAGGGTTTTGAATTCTTTTCTTTACTTGTAGATGTTTGTGTTTCTTTTTTTTTTCATCTTTAAGTATGTCTAAATCTGAATGAATCGCTTTCTGTATCTTGTCTATAATGTTCCTTATTAGCTTTTTCTTTTTCATGCCTTTCATACCTTTGCTATCGAAATGAGTTTCGATCTCAACGTACAATTCATCATCATCGTCAGATGGTTTAGCAGAAGGTGTAGTTTTGTTTGTTTCATTTCTTATCTTTATTTGTCGTTTCAGTCTCTTGCCATCAAATTTATCAAGATTCTTGTCACTATCTTGCTCTAATAGTTCACCGAGATTTTTTGGAATCTTTCTCAGGTAACTTTCGACAATTTGGTTGGAATAACTTTTTTTGTTTGGTATGTAATCTGCTTTTAATAGGAGCTCCAAAGGATCAAAGTCTAAAAGAACAGGTTTATCGGTGACGTCATTTAGTGTGATGTCAGGATCTGCGACATATTTTTCTTTGTTTTTCTTGACGGTATTCTGTTCATCGTCCTCTACTCTGTTGAAATTTACTGATTTTCCGTTGTAAATAAGTTTTATTACGCCTTTGACGTTTTCTTTCGAATTTCTGAAAATTAAAAATAGAAATTAACTCATTTTTTTTACGCATTATGAACATAAATTAAGAGTTGTCAGTTTTAACTTACATGAGTTCTTTTTGAGTCTTGTCTTTATTCGATGTTATGTCTATTATTGTTTTTATTAACAGCTTCGGTCCTGAAATGTGAATATTCAACCTGTTTATTACATGTCTGGCTTTTCATAGTTCTTCTCTAATTGATTACATTTCTATTTATCGTCAGTTATTATTGAAATCTTTTGTGTATGCCCATAATCTACTATATAAAAATAAGTCAAGTTTTCCTTCCTGACGCTATAACTCCAGAACGCATGAACCGATTTCCACGGTTTTGCATTTGTTGGAAAGGTCTCGGGCTCCGTGAGGTTTATAGCAAAGAAAATTAAAAAAAAATTCAACAGAAAAGCGAGAACATCCTCTAAGGCGAAACGAAGTTTGCCGGGACCGCTAGTTAATAAATAAATTCTACTTTTCAACAAAATTTAAACAATCTAGTCTATTTTTCAGGCAACTATTAGGGAGAGGATGATTGTAAGGAATAAAATAGCGCAACACGTTCCCCCACTGCTGTGGGGGTCATGTTGGTGGTACTATAGGACCCCTTGTAGATACCGATTGCTGTTGCAATGCCAGCTGCATTATTTTCAGACGCAAAGTAAAATTTGATTTATGTACTGATTTGATCCTAAAGTTAACACCTCAACCACTTGTGTTATGATGACCAGAAACAACATTTTCATCGACTTTACTAAAAACTCACAGATACAAAATGTTGATCATAAGATTGTCACTTCTGAATTTTACTCACAATCTTTCACTGTCCAGTTGATACGGATGTGGAATTCTTTATTTACCTATTAGGGAAACCGAGTCCTTTCGCATGTTCAAATTAAGATTAAGCCCCTTCTTTCTTTCTTTTAACTAAACGTGAACTTGTATCCTCTATACACGCATATAATTTAAGCTTGACTTGTAAGTATTTTTATTTAATTATTTATTTAAAAACTTTATTGCACGAAAAAGTACAAAAGGTAGACTTAATGCTAGGAGTATTCTCTACCAGTCAGCCGTTGGGTCATGCATGTAGTTCGTTTACGGGTGCGTATTTCACTTAATTTAAGGATCAGTGTAGCCTACATCTTTTTTTAAATCGTTACTACAATCATTTAAATGTATATGTAAACGTATGTATGTATTTATATAATTAATATATTTTATTTTGTAGTTTTCATTTCTGTTAATATTTTCTCAATTTATATTTTGTACGGCCCTATCCATTTCTCGATATTTTTTATATCCTCTACCTTAAGCAATGAGTTAAATTGTGCTATAAAACCAAATTCTGTATCTACTATCTATTTATCTATTGTACCTATGTCTTCTGGTACAGAGAGTATGGCCTATACGCCAGCAAGCCAGCCGAAATGAAAAGTTTTGAAACAGTTTATTAAATTACAAATACTAGCCAACCTATCTGTGTCGGGTTCGTCATGCCCCTGGCCTCGTCTCTCTTTGTGTTAATTTCTGACTGCAGTGTGTCACATTTTGTCAGCTCCTCGAAGAACTTACTTTCCTCCACAGACGGACCGTGTTGCACCGCTTTTACTACGTGCTCTTGTATTTCCTTCTGCATATCAAAGCGTTCTTGCTTTTTCTGGGCTTCTGAAAACAAGTGAGGGATGTCAGCTGACTTTTAGATTAGGATAACTACCTACTGAGTTTGTTGCCGCATTCTTTTCGGTAGGATTAGGTTCCGAACCGGCTGTAGCTTCAATTTTGGTTTGTGTTCATTCTGACGATGCATAAGTGTTACTTGTAACCTACATGAATGAATGAATTGACTTTGACTTTGCTGATAGAGGTTCCTAAGATGAGTCTTCCAGAATTATACTAGTTAATGCGCTGATCTCAAGAACTACTTAATTGAATAATCATGTTTCTATACATCAATATAAATATGACGATTTTGTTTTAATTTGGATGTCCTCTTATCTACGCGGCCGGCAGCAGTCTGTCTCTACACAATCTACCAACTCGGACTGGGTTGCTTTATCTGCTGGCGTGCCGCAAGGTGGTATTCTTTCGCCCATCCTTTTTTCAGTGTTTATCAACCTAATTTCCGATACTCTTGATTGCTCGTATCACCTGTACGCCGATGATCTACAACTTTACACAAGTGCAAAGTTAGGTGAGTTAACCCTGACTATCGATAAGTTGAATGCCAATCTAGATCGCATTAGTGTCTGGTCTCATGAATTTGGTGTCTCCGTTAACCCTGTTAAATGTCAGGCTATGATAATTGGCAGCTCCAGACTACTGGCCAGACTCCATGTGCCTGACTTGGAATCAATAAGATTTGATGGAACAAACATCCCCTACTGTGAGTCCGTGAAAAATCTTGGACTTTATTTGGATTCCACTCTAAGCTGGTCGGTTCATGTCACTGAGGTAAGTCGCAAGATGGTGGCTTGTCTGAGGAGTCTCTACCGTTTTAAATTCTTCCTTCCTTTTACCACCAAGCTCATGCTTGTGTACACTCTCATCTTGCCTATCATTGACTACGCTGACGCATGCTATCCTGATCTCTCCGAAGCCCTAGTGAAAAAACTTGATCGTCTTCAAAACAACTGTATCAGATTTGTCTTTGGGCTTCGTAAGTATGATCACATTTCTAATTTTCGCAACCAACTTAAATGGCTTCCGATACGTCAACGTAGGAATTCCAGGATACTTTGCCTGCTCTTTAATATTCTTCACAATCCTTTGTCCCCATCCTATCCTTTGTCAATCTCACGACCGTTCTCTTCGCTCCACTGACAACCTAAGCTTAAACATTCCTCGTCATCATAGCGACTTCTTTTCCAAGTCTTTTACTGTGAAAGCCGCCCGTCTTTGGAATGCTCTGCCCGCTGATACTCGACAATCCCTGACTAAGGGAATTTTTAAAATGAAAGTTCGTGAACACTTCTTCTCTCTCGCTAATACATAAATCGTAGACATGAATTTGTCAATTGCTGAATCCATTTCTTGTCGTTATTATTTATTTTAATTTTTTATGTGGTATTATTTACTTATGTTTAAATAAGTATAGCTTCATATTTTATATAAATATATTATATTTATTCATGTATGTCTATATGTATATTTAATTGTTTCCGAAATGATTTTTGTAACGCTTGGTAGTTACTATTCTCGTGTATTATGTTTTTATTTTTTAGAATACTTATGCACTTTGTCACTATACCGCACCCATAAACTAACTCTCCGCATGACCCAAAGGTTGACTGATAGAGAATGCCCATAGCATTAAGTTCACCTGTTGTACTTTTTTTGTGCAATAAAGTTTTTAAATAAATAAATAAACCAGATCAATGCTGGTACAGTGGCGTGCACACAGTTTTAAGACAAGGTAGGCAGAATTTCACTCACCAAAAACACTTTGGTTTTGGTTCATCGTCTTGTCGACTGATAATGTAGGAAATTACCAAATGCTAGCTCAATATCCATAGATTGACTGATTTTATAGACATATCAATTTACGGATATCCGAAGTGGCCTTTCGGCGCGTTTGTATGATGTTTTGTAATGTTTGTGTTATTTACAAAATTTAAATTAAAGCAGTGAAAAGATGGTGGTGTAAGTATTATTTTTTATTTTTTCAATACATACACCATCTAAACATCTTTCACAGACAATATTATCAATTTTTCACTCTATTAACAACGATAAATCCTAAATATCTGAAAGCGTAGTCACAAACACAACACACATCAAACAATATGGCAACTATTGACTATTGAAATTAGTGGTAAAAAAGAGAAATATAATACGACAAAAAAAATATTGCCATCAAAATGTATAAAATTCAATGAAACAATGTTACTTTCTAAAAAATTTGCATTGCTTATCAAACTTTCATTCGGAAATGTTCGGTAAGAGTCGTAATTTTTCGTGTTACCTATAAGGAATCTACAAAAAAAGACACTGGCTTATTATGCAGTTGGGTGCGTGATTTTTATCATTGTGTGTCAGCAAAGCCCACGTAGCTATAGGAACGCACACACATTAAATCCGCACGACCACGACTTACCACGAGGGCACACATACAAAATTTTAGAGATGAATATTTTGTGTCTTTGCCGTGGCAAGGGCGAAGCGGCGCTAGTGCAGCGCGAATCGGTGATGCTAAATTATCAAATTACATGTCAATCTTATCTTAATGATACCGGCAATCGATAGGTGGAGCTAATTTTTTATTTAAGTTTTTTATATTATTTTGTTTATTGATAAAATAATATTGGATCTATTATCAGACCTAGGGTAGGCAGTGTCTTTTTGTCTTTATGAAACGCACGCCATTGCTGGTACTACATTCGTACAGCTCATCCCAAAGTAATACCATGAAACACATGTTCGAAAATCGTCCCACAACGACGCAATGCAGATTTTTTCGAAAAACCATCCCAAATAACAATCTCTTCGGTGTTGTGGCTTGACCCCTGCTACATAAGTAGGCGAGGGCCACAAGTCTAGTAACAGTTTTACTATGCTGTACTTGTCTCCCTTAATCTAGGAACTCATTACCACGTAACATCAGGTGAGATGAGGGCGATCTAGAAGTGCGTTATAAAAAAAAATGTGTGAATATCTAACTTTCCGCGTCATATTTGGGTGACCACTCAGAACCAGCATCCTTACATTTGTGCCTCCTATCCAAATCCTGAGTGGATAACCTTTTTGGCATATTGTACACTTAAAACTATGTATCTATGTTATTACTGTTAAACGTTTTGTGCTAAATAAAATTTTCTTTCTTCCTTTCTTTATTTATTTATTTTCATAGAAAACCAACAGCGTTATATTAAATTTACGTTACAGTAAGTAAATTATTAAAAGTATGGCCAATAACAGGCTTTCCTTACATGTAATAAGTGTTGTTGTTATGCTAATATAAAAGTTTAGTGATGTTTAAATACAAGTATATATCATTTTATACAGTACAGTGAGTACATTCAAGGATTCGACAGAAAAATAAACAAAAACTTACAACTAAGCAACCACCGAGCATTTGCCAAACATTTCACTTTAAATAGCTTAAGCCAAAAAAAAAAAATCTGATTTAAGGACAGGGGAAAAAAATAAAAAAAAAACAATAATGAAAATAAGAGCAGTCTCATGGTATTTAGATTCTACATGGCAACCTAAAGCACATACCCGTCCGACCCTCAACACTCAATCTAATTGATGTGAAGCGGGAGGCAGACAAGTACCTACTTGTACAGACAATAATAAATGCAAAAATGGAATATTAAATAATTAATTAATTAATTCAAAATTTTGTTGATTTCTCTCCTAAGTTTATTTTTACTGTTTGCAAAAATATCAATTTTGTTGAAATGAGAATTATATGTCGAAACCAAGCGCGAGATAACCGAGTATTTAAAGTAGTTGCTATGGTGCGGAGGAACATGCAGTAAGGACGTGTTACGAGTGCGATACTTTGGTGTGCTAAACTTGATCTTGCTAACCAATTCCGCGCAATCTATTTTGCTGTTAACAATATCGTAAAGGAAACACATATCCAATAATGAACGTCTCTGTTCTAGAGGCAAAAGTCTATGCTCTCTGCAACTGTCGTTGTACGATAAGTGAGCTTTACGGCACCGGTAATTGAGGTGGTTAATAAAGATCTTTTGAATTTTTTCAAGTCGAGTCTTATAAACTTTATATTGTGGCGACCAAATGGTACAGGCATATTCTAAAACGCTTCTAACATATGCAAAGTAAACTGTTTTAATAGCGTTTATGTCATTAAATGGCTTACAGACGCGCAACACAAAGCCCAAGTTTTTATACGCTTTACTAGCTATATGGTCAATGTGTTCCGAAAACGTAATTTTTTGGTCAATGTGAATACCAAGATCCTTTACCGTTAGGGCTTTGCTTATATTCACCCCGTTGAAGTTATAATTATTCATGATAGGTTTTAATTTACGTGTAAGTGTTAAACATTGGCATTTATTTGTGTTGATTGTTATATTATTTTTGATATAGTAAGCTATTAAGTTGTCAAGGTCTTTTTGCATTAATAAACAGTCGCGTTCACTATTAATTTTACAAAATATTTTTGTATCGTCAGCGTACATTAAGTAATTAGAGTGACCAAAACAAGTCCCGATATCGAAAAGATAGGTATTGTAAAAGAGAGGACCCAAATGGGAGCCCTGTGGGACGCCAGTGGGCACATGAATTAAATCGGAACGATACCCACCCATTACCACAGCCTGCGAGCGATTTGAGAGATATGATTTTATCCATCGAAGCAGGTCACCATGAATTCCGAGAGCTTGCAACTTATTTAGCAGTATCACGTGGTCTACACGGTCAAACGCTTTTTCGAAGTCAGTATAGACCACGTCAACCTGCCCCCCACCATCCATACTCTCGAGAACAAAATTTGTAAAACATGCCAGATTAGTAGAGGTAGACCGTCCTTTTAAAAAACCATGCTGTTGTTCAGGAATGAACTGCGATAATGTCGGATATATTTTGTTGTAAACGATCAGCTCAAGTATCTTTGAAACGGTGTTTAATATAGAGATACCCCTGTAATTTACAATTTCCAACCGCGATCCTTTCTTATGAACAGGGATTATGTGGGCGGACTTCCATATATGAGGAAAAATACCCTCGCTCGAAGAACGATTAAATATATATGTTAACGGTACAGCAAGTGTTTCAGCACACCGAGACCAAAAATAGGGTGGTAGTCCATCATATGTTAATATAGGATAAGCGTCTACCTTTAGCACCGTCTCCATCGTCATTCTCCTTGAAACTCTTCACCAACGTATGGACCTTCTTGAAGACATCGTTCAAGTCCATATGACCTATGATTCCCTGAAGAAGAATGTTGTGCATGGCCAAATGGAGAAGATCGTCTTCAGTCTTCGACTCGTGTTTGGTAATAACTGGAATAAAAGAGGAAAAACTCATTATTTCTATATATAAAAATGAATAAGAAATAATAAGAGAGGTGGGGCATAGCGATTTATCGCTCGAACTGGAGCAGCCCGACCTCCACCTTACAGAAGACCGCAGCCAAATAACAATCACTTCTGTGTTGTTGTGTTCCTGCGTGTGAGTAATGTTTCCAGAGCTCCTGGGGGGTGCTACATTAGTAGCAGGGGTCAAACCTTCAAGGTAAGGGCGACAAGTCGAGTAACAGCTTTATTATGCTCTGCTTGTCGCCCTTAAGCTAGGACCTCATTTCCACTTAACATCAGGTGGGATGAGATCAATCTTGAAGTGTAATAAAAAAAAAAAGAATCCTTATTTCTCTTGGTCACGCCATCACGCGTGAATGGCTGGACCCAGCTTTTTTGTTGTGCTTGCTATATACTATATACGATATGTATATGGCAATGTATAAAGAAAACAAGTTGCTAAATAAAATAAATTGATTCAGCAAATGATATTTTTTGCAGAAGTTTGTTCGTGAATTATTAATGTCAATTAATGTCTCAAGTTAGCAATGTTTTTGTCTACTACAAACCAGTCAGTTTTCTTACCATCTTTCTTTTGAATATCATTAGAGCTCATAGCATCCATTATCTTATCCAATTTCTTCTTCAACTCCTGATTATACGCTTTTGTTGTAGTCTTTTGTCCTTCTTGTTTATTATTTTCATTTACTGTCGCTTCTTCCTTCTTACCTATACTTGGTGCAGTTTCTTCTTCATCTAATTCTTCTAAAAGAGTTGCTAGGCGATCCGTTAGTATAGTCTTGAATTTGGGGTTTTTTACGTGGTTTAAAAAGCTGGGACTTTCTGAAACGTTAATTTTTATGTTTAAAGTAGAATAGCATTTCAAATCAAATCAAATATTTCTTTATTCAAGTATGTTACATATAAAACACTTTCGAATCATCATTGAATATAATGCAAAGTTATTCTACTTCCGGTTCGGCACCAATATCTACCGAGAAGACACCGGTAAGAAACTCAGCAGATTAGTTACAGTAGCAATATCTAACTTATAGCTATGTTTGGACGAAGTCATATAGGTTTGCATTAATGAGTGAATAAAACATTAAGTATTTAATTTTGAAAGGTAAACTGGAGCTGACCAGTCCGCAAAGAATTAAAGAATGTGCCAATTTAATATTATTTATCAATTGTTGATGAGAGGCTATCATACTACACTAATGTGACGTGCTATTCCTGAGTGTACCGGGGTCGATATCCAGTCTGGTCAATATGGAAAATTAAATTTTCTATTTTGTCTCAGGTTAGTATGCTGTGGCTGTGGTACTGTCGTTGTAACTGATTTATGTAATTGCTTTGGCAAGCAATGTATGATGCTGTACAATACATTTTATTTATAAACAAACTTTATTGTACAAAAGAAGTATAAAAGGTGGACTTAACGTTGAGTCTTGTCTTCCAGTCAACCTTTGGGTCATGCAAACACTTTCTTTATGGGTGCAATAACAGTAAGTAAGAATGTGAGTACAAAGTTATTCCCCAGTAATACATTCGGAAATCTCTCAAGTAAACTAGGAGATATTTCTTAAGCAAAAGCTACCATAGAATGTTGTTTCTTGGTCAGAAAGTTGCGAAAGAATGAAAGAAAAGAAAGAATACTATTCAATACTAACCCAAAGATCTCTTACTTCTGTAAATATCCTCTGTATCCTCTTCGTAATTCTTATCTTCTTTGTAAAACTCTGTTTGTATCATGTTCGGGGACGGTTTCATTTTGGCTGAGTGCTCGCTGTCTAATACTGCTTCAGGCACATCGAAGGTTTTTGCTGAAATCATTATTTTCTATTGAAGCGGGAAATATCAAATAGTCTTTTAAATAAAACTAGTTAACCAGTCTACTTTAAGAGTGTTCGTGGTGATCACAGTTCTAGTTTTATTTTTCTATTACGGAGTCCAGGGTTGGACTATAACCGTGACTTGAGGCTTTACCATTTTACTTAGGGGATGATATCCGTAAATAATATTTTACGTGTGTTTCATGACTTTCGATGAACAACTTTCAAGCGGCAAAGTTTTAAACAAGCTTTGAACCGCCGTTTTTTTATATTGCATTTCAAGATTGACTCCATCCCACCAGAGGTTAAGTGGTAATGAGGTCCTAGCTTAAAGGCGACACGTACAGCTGTTACTGCACTTGTCGCCCTTACCTTGAACCTTACCCCCACTACCCCCCACTGAGCTGGCATTCCGTTGTAACCCCCTGCTGCTTGGCACCTGGCGCGGACTGACCCCACTAGCCCCTACTGAGCTTGCATCCAGTTGTAACCTCTGGTGCTTGGCACTTGGCGCGGACTGACCCCACTAGCCCCTACTGAGCTTGAATCCAGTTGTACCTAACCCCCTGGTGCTTGGTACCTTGCGTGGACTGCCCCCATCGCCCCCCACTGAGCTGACATTCCATTCTAACCCCCTGGAGCTTGCCATCCGCAACCCTCTTAACGCCGCCACTGGCAACCATACTATTACTAGGCTAGCCCTGATCTCCAGAACAGTATTACCTTTAACCTTCCTCGAGAGCAGACCATCGATGTCCACAAACACGTTGGTCAGTATGATGGTGAATGTGACGGCGACGGCAACCAGAGTCACGCACGAGACTCGTTGGAAGATCGTATCGTAGTCGCATCGTGTCATGTGGTACGTGAGGCTGGAAGCCGCTGGTGGCGCTGGAAGAGAATCAATGAGTATCTCACACAAATGTAATGTAAAGGATATTTTAAAGAAACAGAAAAGTTTAATCTCCCCTTGCGGTTCGGGAATTTAACAACCGACCTTCAAGTACCGCGCGTGCTGCTCTTTTGACCGCAGGTTATCGTAGGCGATGAAATTTTTCTGCTGTATCAACCCGTTAGCCTACGGTAAGTGCCCTCTGTCGAATATGTTTAGAACTACGTACTTATCGGCGCGTGGTACATTCGTTGCAGAAATGTTTGAAAACCACGGAATTGAAGACACTTTGGCATCTTAATCGATTTAATCCCGCACCGCAAGAGGAGATAACATTCTTCTGTTTCTTTAAAATATTAAAGTTCGGTTGTAAGGCGTAAAGCACTATAAAAATGTTAAAAATTTAAGGATGTCTTTTATTTAACTAGTGACCCGCCTCGGCTTCGCTCGGATGTAATGTAAATAGGTACTTAGAAATGTGGTATTTTCCATTCTTTATTTCAAATAAAAACTTTCCTTTTGAACCACTCAACCTATTTAAAAACACCGCATCAAAATCCGTTGCGTAGTTTTAAAGATTTAAGCGTACATAGGGATATAGGGACAGAAAAGCGACTTTATTTTATACTATGTAGTAAATGTGTGTGACTTGTAACTTTAAATCAATTTTTATATCCTGATATCCCTAATTCCCTTTAAAGCAGTAGTTGCATACAAGTTTCATGAAGATATACAAGAGCCCAGAAGATAAAACAGAGTTCACAAGCTATTCATTTTGTTTAAAAACAAAAATAATTAAAAAGCTACATACCTTGTCTATGCCGTTTAGTTTAACTAATTTTGAATGATCAAAAAACAACTTTATCTGTTTCAAAAGTCCAATAAATTGACGATCTGAATGATTGACGAAAAACTGTCCTAAAGAATGAAGCAAATTGTTTGTCGAGCTAAGATTGGACTAAGCCGACTTTCTGATAGCTAACACTGAAAGATGTGGAGATTAAGAAAAAAAACTAAGCCGCCATGTTTAGAAAACATGAACCAATTATGGTTATAGTTGTTTTACCGTAGGTTTTTTAGGAAAATAGGTAGAATGGATGTTATTAAAGAGTGATTAGCGGAGGAATTTAATGTATTAGTAGGTTTAAAGGGAAGTGTAGGGAAATACGCCTCGTATAATTTGTTACTGACCGTAACAAGAACGGATCGTTTTTCAAAAGTCAAAGTCAAAGTCAAAGTCAATATTTTTTATTCACATAGATTACATTAGTAATACTTATGAATAGTCTCTATATAAAGCAAATGAAGCTACAAATATTGGAACCAGGCATTAAAGATGCGCCACTCCCATTCTTTATCTATCCCTATGATGAATGCGAAAGTAACTCTGTCTGTCTGTCTGTCTGTCTGTTACGCTTTCCCGCTTAAACCTCTCAACCGATTTTGATGAAATTTGGCATAGGTATACGTTGAACCTCAACAACGGACATAGGCTATTTTTTGTTAGAAAGTAAGGGGGGGGGGGGGAATGCCACCTTTGAAAGTTTATATGGGAAAATGTTTATTTTTTAAGTTAGAGATATGAAAGTTGGCACAAATATAAATATAAATATTTGACAACATCACATACATTGCACTGATTCTGTGGTAAGTAGCTAAAGCACTTGTGTTACAGAAATCAGACACAACGACGGTAACACAACACCCAGACCCGAGACAATACAGAAAAGTTCGTTTCCCATATTGACCCGACCGGGGATCGAACCCGGAACCTCAGAGATGACGCGACGCCAAAGTCCGGCACGCTCGCCTCTCGGCTACGGAGGTCGTCACAAATATAGTTCTATTAAAATATAGACTACTTAAGGGGAGATAGGGGTAAAACCGACCATGAAAGGATGTAGTCCACGAACGAAGTCGCGGGCACAGCTAGTATCTACATATAAACTAAATTCGAGTGTCTGTTTGTAATATTGCAATACCCGATTTTACTACATGCATATCCATACTACTACTAAAATTATAAATACGAAAGTAACTCTGCCTGTCGGTTTATCTGTCCAGCTCTCACACGTAAGCCACTGAACCGATTTTGATGAAATTCGGTATATGTTAAACCTCTTTTTATTTTGGAAATAAGGCGGGAAATGTAGTAATACCGCTCCTGAATGAGGTAGTAGCTTAAGGGATACAAGTACAGCATAATAAATCTGTTACTAGATTTGTCGCCCTTGCCTTGAAGACCTGACCCCTGCTACTAATGTAGCACCCCCCAGGAGCTCTGGAAACCTTAATCATACGTAGGAACACAACACCACCGAAGTGATTGTTATTTGGAGAGGTAAATCGCTATCGCCCTTCCTCTGCTAGTGTTCGCGCTCCACCTAGGGTTGCCAGATCGATTCTTCCTTTTATCGGGATCAATAACCGATTTTTCGGGATTTTAGGGCTTTGGTCGGGAGAAATAAAAAGTTAATAATATTAAATTTTAAATTTTTCTATGAGTTCTAAGAGATCACTCCATGTGAACAAATTTTCTTTTAAAGTTTCGTTAGACGAAAGTCGGGAGATTATTCGCTTTGTCGGGAGTCGGGAGGACAAGCAAAAAAGCGGGAGAATCCCGCCAATTCCCGACCGTCTGGCAACCCTAGCTCCACCCGACCTCTATATCACATATTAATTAGCAATGTGTGCACACGCATTCAAGATACATTGACAACTTGTGACGGAGTTACTGAGGGTTTACTCACAAATTAGTTTATAACAGTAGTCCGAATCTTAGCGTAACCCCACACTAGCGTTCTTTGAGCGTCGACGACGCCGACGCGGCGTCGACGCAACGTCGACGCGACGTCGACGCAACGTCGACGCGGCGCCGACGCAACGCTTGCGCAGCGGCGCGGTCGAAATGACGAACGCCAGGACTGCGCTCCACAGGCGCCGCGCCGGCCCGACGCCTGCCGCAGCGTTTATTTTGACAACAGTACAATGATCAACTCAATTGTTTCGGCCCGCCCGTGTTTTAGAATCAGTAGGTAGAAGACTTTTTAGCTGATAGCAAATATGGATGTAGCTTAAAATACTAGCTCATATTGCCGAAGAAACCCATTTTCAATTAAGTCCTTTTAGTTTTCGAGAAAATAAATGCTAAAGTTGCCTTTTCGTGCCATGTGTCAAATAGGTAAAAAATATTTTTTCCTTTACAAGTTGAAAGCATTAATTTATCACTGCAATATAAAACATTATATTGTGCGTTATTCAAATCTTACATTTCCTATTTCGAAATAACTGTACATGACGTCAGCGCGGCGCGACGCTCGAACGCGATGTGCAGAGGACGCCCAGCGCAAGCGCCGCTCAAACGCCGCGCCGACGCTGAGCGGGCGCCGCGTCGACGCAACGCCCAAACAACGTCGGCGCGGCAAGACGCTGACGCTCGAAAGACGCTAGTGTGGGGTCCCTCTTAGTCACTATCTTCGGCAGTGTGATTCAATGTGTGTAAAAGTTTTTAACAATTTGCCTACTGAGTTGAAATCCATTCCTACCAAATTAATTAAAAATAAATTAAGTGCTTGGCTAAGAGATAATTTTTTTTATTCATTAAGTGAATTCTTTAGTTATAAATAGGATATGTTAAATGTGTATAATATAAGGTAGGTGTGTACTGTGAAATATGTTTTTATGTCAATTTTGATTTTGCATGCCATAATAACTGGTAAAATATGCGTTCTTAGTATTTTAAATTTAAGACCTTTTGTAAATACCATATAAACTCTCCGCGCCTCCCGCTTACCCCTCACGCACCGCGGGGGCCCGAGATCAAAAGTAGTGGGCCGAGTCTTCGTGGTTTGAACTCACTATCAGGCTTGTCTTTGCATCTTGGTTCTACTTATGTCATGCTTCCCTGGTACTTCAGAGAGAGATGTATGCGAATTGTTCAGTGTTTCTTAAAGGAAAATATGCTTTTTATGGCATTTTTTTAGGCTTGATGATGTTTACGAACGTATACAACCAAGGATCTACTAATAGGCTCCAATAGTTGTATGTGCCCCTGGTACTTGTGAGCGAGATGTATTAGAGTCGTTTTGTGTTTCTTATAGGAAATGATAGTTTTTCATAGTAGGTATATAAAACGGTTCAATCCACGAAAACGCGCCCACCCATCCTCTAATCACATATTAATTAGCAATGTGTGCACACGCACTCTAGATACCTACATAGACAGAACTCTCCGCGCCTCCTGCTCACCCCTTATGCACCCGCCAATATCAGAAGTACTGGCGCGCGTATTCGTGGATTGAAATTACTATTGTGCTGCTATAAGGATCGTCCTTAAAACTTAGCTCCACTTATGTCATGTTTCCCTGGTACCTACTTTAGAGAGAGATATAAGTTTAAGCGAATTGCTCAGTGTTTCTCATAGGAAAATAATATGCTTTTTATGGCATGTTTCATAAGGCTTGATGATGTTTATAAACGTATACAACCAGGGATATTCTAGGCTCCACTAGAGTTATGTGTCTCTGGTACTTCTGAGCGAGATGTATTAGAGTCGCTTAGTGTTTCATAAAGGAAAAGATAGTTTTTATAGTCGATATAAGTGATATAGACGATGTGTGGTCGCGTCTTCGTGGATTGAACTATCAAGCATACATCTTGGCTCCACTTATGTCATGCTTTCCTGGTACTTCGGAGAGAGAGTACGCGAATTGCTCAGGGTTTCCCATACCAAAATCTTTTTATGGTGTGTTCCTTTAACCTTAGAATGATGTTTATGAACGAACGTATACAAACAGAGATCTACTATTAAGCTCCTATAGTGTTATGCGTCCCTGGTACTTCTGAGCGAGATGTTTTAGAGTTGCTTAGTATTTCACAAAGGAAAAGATAGTTTTTATAGTCCGTATCATTTAGTTCAATCCACAACGATGCGCCCACCCATCCTTTAAATCACATATTAAACGTTGACAGCATGTCACAGGGTAAATTTGTTTTCTCAAGAACTTTCCGCGCCTCCTGCTTACCCTTCATGCGCGGGGCCGGCAAACAAAAGTAAGCCTTGTCATCATGGATTGAAATATCCCGTTGCCCCAGGATTTCGTTCTGGACTACTTTGGAATTAGGTGGTTTAGATTTTCCAATGTTGAGTTAGGTAGTATTTAATTAACTAATTTAGGAGTCTATTAACAAATGCCTCGTCAAAGAAATACAAACCAAAATTTTGGGTATCACTGGTGATACCTTTACTGAAAGGAACGGCATGAAAATCAGTAACTACTTAGCATATAACACACAAAATCAAGGGAATATACTCATTTTGAGCAGAGAATTTGTTGCCTGTTCACACTAGCAACTTGTCATATTGTCATACCTACCATTAATAATTAGGATTTAATAATCGATAAACAATATAAGTTTTTAAACGTGTGTATCAAATAGTTAGTTTGCATTTTATCTGAATATTAAAAAGGTTTGTAGGAAAATAAAACTAAAACTATTTGATAAGGTTCAATTTATTACTTATAATACTAACCTTAATTGCTTACATAAAGTATTAATTGTTAAATACAAACTTGCATTTTTGTTCAAAATTATAATTAATACATACAAAATTATTACTTAAGTGATACAAGTTAACTTATCCATATAATTTCTTGATTAAGTTTGCATTGAATCTGAAACAATTAAACATTAGAAATTAATAAAAAAAAAGTGACAGTTACATCTTGGACATGTGTCAAAACATTTTATGTAATTGTACATTTGGTGACAGTGTCCATCTTTGACCGATTTTTAATAAAACATAGATAAAAACATTCCCCACTAATTAATCTATCACACAAAATCAATCTGTTCAGGAACTACGATGTCATAAACAAATATTAACATACACATTCATAGACAAACAGATTGATAAAGGTGAGTTGTAAACTGTCATAATTTATTGACTTGGATCCAAAATCCAGACGCTTGCATAAAATGACTTAGATCATCCAATCTTTTTTGCTATGTGGCGCACTCCTAGCGAGACGCCCCTTTCATTAGTCATCTAAATTACTATCACTAATTAATATAAACTATAAGACTTTCGCGTTCCATTTTAAACATTTTTTTTTTTTTTTTTTTATTCTCTAAAGAAAGGCTCAATCGCCAATGCGATTATGTCGCCCAAGTTTTAAAATAAATTCTTAATTTAATTACATTCCTTATATCTCAATTGTATTAGTTTGTACAGCGCCCTGCGCCTTTAAACATTTAAAATAAATTAACGGGTCAAAACGCGACACCATTTTTATTTAGTAGTTAATACGAACTACTTACTGCCCGACGTTTCGGTTAAGTTGCACCAACCGTGGTCACGAGCTGACTGTTTTATTTTAAACATCACTAATTAAGTCTAGTAGTGGTTATAGAACCCAATCTGTTTTACAAAATTGGATCGTAGTTTTGCACATTGATTGAACGCCTTGAAGTTCGTACTTAAAAGACCAATTGGTTCGTATTCACTGTGTGCACCATCGTCTAGCTACATACTAATTTGATACAGTATCATATACAATACATGCTACATCTGGTGCCGTGCTTTAATGCGTAAGGAGCGTATGTTCTTTACTAAAAGTGTAAGTACTTCCGCCGAGCTAGTTGTTATCTGCTCGGGGACCAAGGTCCGACTAACAATCTTAGTTTGTTGTATATATAGTTAGTGGCGACGATAACTCTGACATCGCGATGTAGGATCGATGTATTGATTGGCTAATCGTGCATTACGTATGGAGCGTTGTCTACTATGACAATTCTGCTGACGCTGTATTTGTGTCGACAAGTAGGTAATGTCGTAGGTCGTCACAACTGCTTTACCTCCGAACCGAGTTCCTCCTCCTAGCTTGAAGGTCGAAGGTCATTGGGTCCACCTCGACCTTGGAGTTGCTGTCCAGACCAGGCATGATATCGGAGATGCCATCACTGTCCTCTGTAATCCCTGCTAGAGGATAAACAGAAGAATGTGATTAGGGAGTAGCTAGAAGACCTACAAAGAAATAGAAATGTCAGATTGACTGATTATTTTTTTTTATTAATTTTAACACTTCGTTCTGTCACGCACTGGGACACTTAGTAGCTGGTTGGTTGGGGTATGTAATGGCATGCTTGGAATATGACCTGGGTCACATCCTACTTCACTTTATTGTGGTTTAAGTATCCGATGTCTGGTACTCATAGTACAAGGGAAAACCTTAGTTTGAGACCAGGTGATTGGTGTGGTTGTCTGGCGCATTTATTATTATTATTATTTATTAGATATTAATCTCACCTAGATCGCTGGCGTGTAGGCTGCCATCATAATAGTAATTCCCTTCCGTATCTGGTTTTAGATCTACAAAATAAATTGAATTAGCACTAGTGGCCCTCGTTGGCTTCTCACGTGAACTAAATCCATTTTTCACACAGTTTCCTCTGATTCTCCGCTATTATTGGTCACAGCGTGATGTTATATAGCCTAAAGCCTTCCTCGATAAATGGACTATCTAACACAAAAAGAATTGTCAAATTCGAACCTGTAGTTTCTGAGATTTGTGCTTTCAAACAAACAAAGAAACTCTTCAAATTTATAATATTAGTATAGTTTTATATTCTTACTAATACTGAACAGTTTTCCCTTATCCCACCCTCTCCTTTCCTTCACAGAACCACAAGAACCGGCCAACGATGTCATCGCTTCACCGTGGAAAATATTCCACCACGAATAAAAAAATTTGGTAACTCGTATGTTTGCGAAAGTGGAACTCGTTGCCGGCTTATGTGTTTCCTCCTTCCTTTGACATGGATTCCTTTAAAAGGAGCGTGAAGAAAAATCTTGCGGGCCAGTATGGCGATGCTAACGGATAGGATATTTTGATATCAAATCCGTTGTCATCGCGATGTGGGTTCCTCTCTTGCTTACTATCAGGCTGGGAGGAGCCAATATACTGCGCTACAATAAAAAAAATACTTACCAAACGCTTGCAACTTTGATTCCAATTCATCATTATCTGAAATAAACAAAAAACCGATTTAAAAAAATATAAGATAAAGAAAAATTCATCGCCCTTACCGGAGCTAACGGGTTAATACTGCAGAAAAATTAATCGCCTACGATAAATTGCGGTTAGCTCAGTTGGGAGAGCAGCGGATTGAGTAGAATCACCAACGGCGGACCCAGCCCCCACTGCAATAGGCGTAGGGGGGCAAGTAGTGGAGTTTTTAGTAGGTGAAAGTCCTACGTACCCGCCCCGTTTCCCCAAACGGCGTTGCGGTCATTAGCGTTTCTCCACGGTAAAAAAAGTTGGAAGAGCAGCACGCGCGATACGCGATTCGTGTCCCGCACCGCAAGGGGACATGAAATGTTGGGTATCACCGGTGATACTTTTAAAATATAAAAAACGTATAAAGATTGATGGCTACATAAAAATGATTATACGAAATATAAGCACGTCAAACTATAAATACTTTTTAAGTTTTTGGTAATTATACGTTCCTAACATCTATATCATAGTCAGATCTTTATTATCTTTCATTCCCCGTTCTTTCTCCCCACAACTTGAGGTATGACTTGCCAACGCATGACTACCCGTAAGCGTTTGCCATGGCACGGGGTTTCCCCAAAAGGCTAGCCTTTTTCCGGTATGCCAGGCTTTATCGGAAGGGACAAATAGCTCCCTCGTGGGAACGTAATTTGTGAAAACAAGCAACAAATCAAATTGGGTGCCATGTGTCCCGTAAACTGTCACGCCACGAGTCTCCCAGCCAATAAAAGCCCACTGAGAGCCGGTTTGCTGAATATAGAGAGAGAGCATATCGATTCATCGCTCGAACTGGAGCAGCCCGAATGGCGAAACACCTCCACCTTACAGAAGACCGCAGCCAAATCACTTCGGTGTTGTTGTGTTCCTACATACAAGTAAGGTGTACAGAGCTCCTGGCGGGTGCTACATTAGTAGCAGGGGTCGAGCCTTCAAGGTAAGGGCAACAAGTACAGTAACAGCTTTATTATGTTGTACTTGTCGCCCTTACCTTGAAGGCTCAACCTTAACACCAGATGGGATGAGGTCAATCTCGTTTTTTTTAAATATCGTGGCTAACGGAAGGATATGATCACTGCATATTCCTCTGGAGAAAACGCATGACCGTATGTCCCCCGAAGACTTCTGCACTGATTTGGGAAGTTCTGTTTGTGTTAGATTAGAAGGCAGTTTCAAATTGCAGGCTCCACTGCAATAATGATAAAAGTCCTTTCTTTTTTGTTTCAAGATATTTGGGTTTTAAGTTTAAAAACGTTGTCCAAAAATTCAGCCTTTTTGCTGTGAATACCTGGGACACTGAGCGTTCTAAATGTGTAGTCAAATATCAGAAACGGTTTTATCTCAGGACTGGAAGCTATATTGCCTAGTTAGTAAACGAAATCACTAGCTGCATGTATGAAGTGACCGAATGACGTTGATCACATAGATTTTAATATTTTTGACATTCATTATTGCTGTGCTTGGTGGTAAAATTGTAATTAATCATCGCAATTCGCAACTTACCTGGAAAGAAAATAAGGTCTGCTTGAGTTGATTGTGTCAGGTAAACTGGAGTAATCGTCATTGAACTAGCTGGTACATTAATCGGAGTGGAAGGCACTGTCATCGAAACTGGTGAGGCTCCTGTAAATATTCATAAGCACAATAAATAGGCAAATATTGGATAACATCACATACATCGCTCTGTAGTATACACACCTGTTGTTGGTATTTCAGTTATTTCCTTCACAATTAATGCTGTTGTTGATTTATTTAGCTCAGTTTTAACTGGGAGTTCAGTAGTATCAGGTGGTGGAGAGAAGAATGGGATTCTTGAATCTGGAAAATCATAAAGGTCAAAATTTAGTAAAGTTAAAGAATAATGTGGACATGCCTGTAATCTCGGAACACGGAATTTTAAATGGGTAGTATAAAAATACCGCGATTTATGTGATGTTGTCCATTATTTATTTATTTTATATTTATTATTTATTTTTAAATTGTTTTGTTACACAATTTTACTATTGCATGCACAAGTTGCTATTAATTAAGAAGACGCTTAGCATTAAGTTTATGTTGTTCCTTAATATGTATTGTCAGCGTTTTTCTTGTTGGTTGTCCTAATAAAGCAAAATAAAATAAAATAAAATTAATGATATCTGACGTGCGTAACTAATGCTCGCGCGCAATGTTGGAACATGATACAACTTAGCTTGAATGAATAAAAGTAAATAATAATAATACACTCGAGACGGTCTATTAAAATTCCGGGAAGGTAATAATATCAATTTTCTGACACAAGAGTTATTAACTCTATGTAATTCCGACCCCTGGGCGTAATACCTTAAAGGCCTTCGTCGTACTATACCTAGACAAAACTCTGAAGGCAGACCAGTTATCTGTGATAAACAAGTACTTACTTAATATGCAACAGGTTTCATTTTTCGAGACCTCCAGAAGTTCGTAATGAAGATGTACAAAATTATTAAAGGATCTTACATTAATGTATTATTAAAATTAACATTGCACTAAGTACTTACCAATAAATTGAAGTCTTCTCAATGACTTTTCGACGCACCAGCTCAGCATTTGATCATTGGCATTCTGTCCTATTTCGTTGCAGAAACTCTTTGCCATAATCATGTAGGGACTGTTCTTTTCATATAACTTAGTTATTGAATTCTCGTCTTTTGAAACATCCGCTTTGGGCCTTAAAGGTTTACCGTCGTTAAATTGATTGGGCGCGTGTTTTTTTATTTTCTTGAGTTTAGCTTTCGATTGGTGATAATGTCGTATCCACCGTCTTTCTCTGTTCAATTTACCCTTATTTTCTGTATTATTCATATTTTTGATTGGCAGAAGGATCGTAGTCTCCAATCGGTCTCTTTTATTCTTCGCATTTCTTGCTATTTCTGTGTTTTCTGCTGTTGTAACGAAGGTGGAAAGAATTTTGCTTTTCATTAGGGTGTCAATGAAAGTATTGTTGAAGTAATATTTGTAAACTAAATCGTCTACTGGCTGTTCATCTTTTTCTTTCAATATCTGTATATCTTGATTTGTTAGTTTATTTAAAGCAGGAATAGAGAAGAGATTGATTTTGATTGATTCAGTTGTGAATGGAGAAGAAGTGGTAGTGTGAGTGATTTTTATACTTTCTTCTGTTTCATTGATGGGCTTTAAAGTAGACGACGGGATTTTGTTATTTGTATATTTATTGTTGTCGATGTATACTTGTTTGGCTTTCTTCAAAATTCTAGCGAAATTGTTCTGCCTATGCGATATGTCACTTTGAGTTTTAGCGATCAAATTTTGTTTTATGTTTATCTTCTCGTTTTGAGCAAGCATCAGTTTTTGTATGTTATAGAACTGTTTTTGTTGAGTTAGAAATTTCTTCTGCTGATTTTCGAATTCCTCTAAGTTTTTTGCCATTTCTTTGTCTTTCGATCTGAAGTATTCTTCTTTCATAGCCATATTCGATTCAAAAATTTTCATCTTTTCATTGATCGAAATTATGGCAGTGTACTTTTCTTCGATTTCTGTATATTTTTTATTTATATCGTTGATATTTTTATTAACTTCAGCGTTGATATTGTGAAGCTTGTGGTTAATTTTCCTTATTTCGTTATGTTGTTTAATTATCTTTTTAAATGTCTTCGTGAGCATTGAGAGTACTTTAAGTAGTCCTCTTTCATTGATCAGTTTATTTTTAGGGTACGTTGGATTAACTTTGTAAGTACTGTCAGGTATATTTTGGTGCCAAACTGCCTCGTCTTTATCTAAAATGCCTCTATCATATTTGAAAGTTCCATTCTCATCTCTTACATCCTCAGTGATTTCAATTTTTTGCAAAACATCAGGATTGAATGCATCTTTCATACTTCTCTTTGGGACACTGTTTTCGATTAAAGTCTGAGTTTTTTCGCCTTTAATTTCTTTGTCATTAGATTCTTTGAGCTTGATAAGGTCTGTCTTAACTGTTAGAGGTATGACAGTATCTACGTCGCCACTTTCGTTAACTGTTCTGATTTTCTTAGCGTTTTGAAGTCTGTTATCTCCTAAAAGTATGGCGACTTCGTAAGGGTAGTCATTGAACACCGAAGTTGGTTTCAGTTTGGACACCAACTTGGATTTCGCGTACGATTTGTCAGTAATAACTTTTACCATGCAATTTTTGTCTCCATTGCACTCTTTCAAATTTTCTCTCAGAAGCTTTTGTCTTTCATCTTCGAATGTCGAAGTTGTAATGAAAAATAAAAATCACAATTTAGTTTTAAAAGGGTCCACCGTGTTTTCTGAAACTGCTATTTATTTTAGTTAGTTGTAAGTTTTTTAAAGAATACTTTGCGTTTGTAATAGGCATGGGTCGTACTTATTATATCGACAGCCATTTGGTTTCATTCATTTGCTTAAGATGCAACAGTAACTCTTAAATCGTTTATTAAACTTTCAATATTACACTGTAGTCAGTCGTGAATAGTATCGATATAAGTTACTTTATTATTTTTTATTCAATACTCAAACTCAAACTCAAGTATTTCTTTATTCAAGTAGGTTACATATAACACTTTTGAATCGTCATTGAATACAATGCAAAGTGATTCTACTTCCGGTTTGAAACCTATATCTACCGAGAAGACACCGGTAAGAAACTCAGCGGACCCGATAGACTTCGTCCTGTCAAAAAGATTTGAAATGTGGCTTGACTCTAAATTTTAGTTAGAAAACGTTTGTACTGGAAAAAGAAAAGGGCTGTCTTTAGGGTTTTCCCGGCGCTTATTCGAATTTTTCTTCATCCAAAACCATCCTTGGACTTTAAAAAACATTTAAAAAAAAGAATTGTTAAAATGGTCCAAGCGTTGTCGAGTTATGCGCTTACCAACGCATTTTGCGATTCATTAATTCCTTCATTATATAATAGACTAGCTTTAAATTAAATTTATAAGCAATAGTTGTGCCTGCAACTTCGTCCGCGTGGACTACGGGATTTCGAATTTATATTTTTAAAATTAAAGAAGCAAGTTATGGCGCCCGCCGCCGACTAGCGTCTTAACCCGGCATACCAATTTTGTTGCGCAGTTACTTAAAAGTAGCTTTAGTTACTCTTTTTTACATCAGTTATCTTCCTATAAAAGTCCTGTCAAAATCAGTCCATCATATCAAAGATTAGCCGGAACAAGCAGACAGTTAGACAGACAAAATTTAATTTAAAAGTATATGCCGTATTTGTGTTCTTAACTGAATGTAGTAAAAAGTGGTTATTTGAAAATTACAAACAGCGTATCCATTTTGTTTACATGTATAGATTAAAGTTCTTAAAACTTACGATGGTATTATGATTAAAAGTATCGATACTATCGACAGTTTAGCATATTGTGTTAGTGCAGAAAAATTAGGAGTCCGCCATCATTGAAAATCCGCCACATTGGATTTAATGTAGTATTATTTTACGTATTATAATTAGCCTTTAAAACTAATATTGTGGTAGAAGATTTAGAATGATATTACATAGCTAAAGCAATCGATTGAAGAAAACTGGTTGAAAACTCCACCCGTACCTATATTACACATAATATAGCAAAAAACAGAAGACCGCAGCCAAATAACAATCACTTCTGTGTTGTTGTGTTCCTGCGTGTGAGTAAGGTTTCCAGAGCTCCTGGGGGGTGCTACGTTAGTAGCAGGGGTCAAGCCTTCAAGGTAAGGGCGACAAGTCCAGTAACAGATTTATTATGCTGTAATTGTCACCCTTAAGCAAGGACCTCATCACCACTTAACATCAGGTGGGATGAGGTCAATCTTGAAGGGCAATATAAAAAAAATAAGAGCTTGTAAAATACTTACAATTAGTAGACCTCTTTGACCTTTCAACATAGCCGAAGATACCAGGTGGCTCCTTGATACCAGTGTCACCAAAGGCATCAAAATTATTCTGGAGGATATTATCGACATCTAAAGAGTTCGCTCTAAAAATAAAGTCCCCTATATTCGCTTCACCCGTTTCTCTCTCTTTAGGATTCTTCAACCAAACTCCTTTGTTCACAATATTATTCCTCTCCGCTTGTGGTTTGAGATAATTTGACTCCGCGCGTAGATAGGCAGAAGTAACTATTTTGAAAGTTAAAAAGAATATCGATAAATTTAGTGGGTGGGACATCACTGTGCCTTCACGTTGACATGGCGCGATGGAATGGCAGTCCGGCGGTGGAATTTGGATGTATTTGAGCTGTTATGTGAGATGTTTAGGTTTGTTTGTAAACGGTGCGGTTTAGGGATGTGTGGAGTTTTTGTCGATAAATGTGTTTTGTTAAAATATTTTTTCTTTCGTTGATTTGATTAAGCTCCGTTATTTTTAGGATTAAACTCTTTGTAAGCAAAGAAACAGTGGCAGAAAATCATTTATTTTACACAATTGCAATAATGAGTGATTTGGTGTGGAAAGCGACTTGAAAACAGCGACTGAGGTTCCGGGTTCGATCCCCGGTCGGGTCAATATGGGAAACGAACTTTTCTATTTTGTCTCGGGTCTGGTTGTTTGTGGTACCGTCGTTGTTTCTGATTTCTGTAACACAAGTGCTTAAGCTACTTACCACAGAATCAGTGCAACGTATTTTCTTTTTAGATTTATGATTTTTGTAACACAAGTGCGACTATAGCCGTAGTTAGTAACGACAGACTTAGAACAAAGTAGGTGATGTTACGGAGTGAATAATTTTGGACGAAATATCGATCATTCGATGAAATTTGGAGCAACACTACGCCTATGTTTACGTTCACTGAAGTGTGCTCAGATTCAGTCTGTTTACAGTTTTCGTAAATTTTTTATTTTTTTTTACTTTAACTTCAATCCCATTGTGTCGTAGGTACTGTTTGTGAGCTCCTTTTTGAGGGACTTTTTACAAAAAAAAAATTCTAAGTTGTCAGGTCATTACATTAAATACCTAGAAAGATAAAGATATGCCGGGAGACCAGAGGGCCGGCTTTTTCCTAGGCCAGAAAATAAGTCCTGCTATACAAAGAGGAAACGTGGCCCTTTGGCCGTGACCTGGGACATTTTTTTTGTGGGTTTGTTATGATAATTTTATAATACTTTTATGTACAATTCCCTTGATGTTTATTACATAATTCATTAAAGTAATTCGTGAGATAGGTAGTATCATAGAATACAAGCGATTATGTTTTTATGAATAAAAATCGAACTATTACCTAGACGCCAAGATAATGGAAATGGGCTAATATCATTGTACCAGTTCTAGATTATACTAAGTTCTATGATTCGGCGAAAGATTATTAGGTGAAGCGGAGCGTTGTTTAAGAAAGATTCGATAAAATGATATGAGTCAGTGGAAAAAGATTTACTTCTGAAAACGAAATATGTCGAATCCGATGACGAAAGGAATTTTTGATACTCATAGTCGTAACCAACACACTATTCAACCAACAAAATATTATTTACTAGCGACCCGCCCCGGCTTCGCACGGGTATAAAAAATATAAAGCTTGTGTCACTCACTTAAAAAATAATTAAAATCGATCCAGTAGTTTAATTTATTAATTACTCCCCGTACGCGTTAAATTTGGACTAAAACAATTTCTCTTTCCCCATGTAAGTGGAAACAATTTAATTATTTCCGACATCACAATACTAACGTCAAAAAAAAACAGTATTTCTCCATTATCTTACTTACCCTTACCCTTACTTTTCAATATATACATTGATGATGTAAGTAATTGTTTTCGAAATTCAAAATTATTACTATATGCTGACGATACCAAAATTTTTTCTGTTATAAATTCCATTCAAGATTGTGAACTGTTACAACAGGACTTGAACCGTCTCTGCAAATATTGTGATATCAATAAATTACATTTAAACGTCGACAAGTGTTGTACTATCACTTTTTTTTAGAAAAAAACGTCCAATCAAATTTAATTATAGCTTCTATGACCAAGGACTAAAACGGGTTCAAGAGGTGAGAGATTTGGGGGTCCAGCTGGACTGTGGTTTATATTTTGAGCCTCATATTAGTAGGATAACGGCTAAAGCTTTTAAATTACTCGGCTTCATTCTTAGACAAAGTACGGACTTCAAGAATCCAAACACATTAATTCTTCTTTATAATGCTTACGTCAGATCACAGCTCGAGTATGCATCAGTAGTGTGGAACCCAATGTATGCTAAATACATTGGTATGTTAGAAAATATTCAAAATAAATTTATTAAAAAGCTTAAATATAGATTTAAAAAAATGAAGACCGAAAATATTGAATTATTGTGTACCCGACGGGAACGCAGATATCAGATTCTCTTATATAAGATAATCCATAATTTAGTAGATTCACCATACCTATTACACAAGTTAAATTTTAAATGCTGTAGACTCAATGCACGTTACAAGGACACGTTTCTTACAACCATCTGTAGTACTAATTATAAAAAAAACACTTTCCTTAAACGGACTTGCGACAAGTATAATAAAAAGTATGGACACATCGATATATTTCAAGAAAAAATTTTGCATTTTCGTTACTTACTTAAGAAGCAATAATTATGTAGTTATTTATTTAGTAAAACAGAGTGTACTTATATTGTTAAAATTAACATAGCCTGATATAACTATTGGTGGAAATTGTTTAAGGCAAATGTGTTATTTACTTAATTTATTCTATCTGTAATACAATGATGCTGTTTTTTTCCTGAATAAATAAATAAATAAATAAATTATTTAATAGGTGTGTAAGTGAAGTAGTGAATGTTCAGATGTTAATGGTAACTTGTGGTGTATGGAATTTTTTGACATTTTTAACTGTTCAGAAGTATTTGGTCAGTTTGTCTGCTCCGATATATCTGACGGCGACTGTACTTACCATACTACATTTCATCAGTCGTCCGGCTGTAGTTTTTAGCTTAAACATCGTATAATTTATGACAATCCGTAAGAAGAACGGATCGTTTTTCAAATATTGGAACTGGTCATAAGTTCACGCGTAAGTGGCGGACATCCACTAATGTAAAATAAAATGAACGCAAATAAGTTGTGTAAATTTTTATTTCATTTACATGAAATGGAAAGGCGATTTCTTCTGTCTTCAATTTTCAACGTCAGCTATTTTTCTGTAAAAAAATACGTTCACATTATTGGAAATGGTCGTACTTAAGATGCCATGTGAGATTGATTCGACCTAAGTAGCCGAGAGGCGAGCGTGCCGGACTTTGGCGTCGCGCTATCTCTGAGATCCCGGGTTCGTTCTCTGGTCGGGTCAATATGGGAAACGAACTTTTCTATATTGTCTTGGGTCTGTGTGTTGTGGTACCGTCGTTGTTTCTGATTTCTGTAACACAAGTGCTTTAGCTACTTACCATAGAATCAGAGCAATGTCGGTATGTGATATTGTCCAATTATTAATTATTATTATTTACGTACCTAAGGGGAAACCCGGCTTATTCACCTTCGGAATAAAATAAATCATAATCGTTTCATCGTTTGAGTATTTGCCTTTTTACTGACATACCGGCCTAGCATCTGCAATATGTCAAATTTATCGCATGAGACGACAAAAGTTTCGATACTGTTGATTGGCTAATTGCACACCGCACTCGTATTTTTGGCCAATCAACACCTGACGCACTGACTTCAATCGATTTTGACGTTTGTTAAGAGCGCGATAAAATTAAGTCGCGTTGCGTATGCTGGGCCTGTTAGTCTTATTGATAAGTTGCTGTCATGGACCTAAAATAATAAACTAAGTCCATGGTTGCTGTTCAATTAATCAATCAAAGTCAAAGTCAAATCATTTATTGCATTTCATGAATGTTAAACAGGTGGAATTAAATATGAATTACAGTACATCATGTTACCCATTTAGGCATAGCAATATAAAATATTCAATAATGAATATGGATCATTATTAATGATTCATTAATATATATTATTTACCACTTACAGCGTAAATAGTTTTAGATTAGGTATTAATACTTATTACTTATTACTTATAGGTATTAATAGGTATTAATACTTTAGATAAATTAGTAAATTTATCGTTGAAGTATTCGTTTAAGCTATAATAGCACTTTTTAATTAATGTTTCTTTAAGTTTTTTTATAAATTTATTTTTATCAACTTCTAATCGCAACTGTAAAGGTTAGTTAGTTATGAATTTTTATTGCTGAACAGTAGGAACCAGTTTTATACATTTCCTTGCGGCTATATGGTATTTTTAGTTTATTTTTATGTATATTTCTAGGATTACGCTGACTAATAGATACTGCACTGTTGAAGGTTTCGGGATTATTTCTTATAAATTTACATATTTCTAATAAAGCGAAAAATAATGCGTTAAATTGCAATCCAATGTTTCGGTTCACAATCTGTCGACAGTTTACAATCTCGCGAGATAGATTGTAATCTAACGATTTTTACAATCTTACGGTGACATATACAAGGAAGGCTTAAAATTTCTAGCTTTATAAAATGAGGTTTGCAAGATTCCATGTTATTTATATTTTCTATTATTCTTATACATTTTTTTGTAATATGAAGAGGTCATGTACGTCGTTGTTGTTTCCCCATAGGATGACTCCAAATGTAAGCCAGGAGTAAACATAGGCGTAATATGCTGTAATTGCGGTTTTTTTGTCGGTGTTCAGTTTCAGCTCGTAGAGAGCGTACGTAAAGCGACTTGGTTTTGATTTCACTTTCTCTATGTGGGATTTCCATTTGAGATTAGAATCAATTGTTAGGCCTAATAAAGGGTATGTGTCAGCTTTTTCTAAATGTGATCCATCAATTTCTAATTCTATATTTAATGAAGATTTTTGGTGAGGTCGGAATTCTATAATTTTAGTTTTTGAATTATTAATTAATAGATTATGTTCTAATAGCCATTTTTTTATAGTATCGAATATTAATTTTAGTTCTGTTTGGCATTTGTTAAAGTTTTCAAATTTATATAAGATATCATCTGCGAAAAGTATACATGGAGTTTTTATGAATTTAGTTAAGTCGTTTATATATATATAATAAATAATATACACCCGATTACACTTCCTTGAGGAATGGAGTTGCTATTTAATGTAATGGATTCAGATCTGAACTGCATTAGTTTACCAGTTTGTGGGTCTTGGTGGTCAATTTGGACAATTTGGGTTCTATTTTTTTAATAGGAGGTAAGCCAGGCATGCGCTCTACCCCTGATGCCACAGCATTGCAGTTTCAGGAGGAGAGTTTCATGTTTTACCCTGTCGTACGCTTTCGTCATATCAAGTAATATGCCTACTCCGTATTTGCCGTCGTTGATATAATTTAATATATGCTCAACGTAATGATATACAGCAAGAGTATATAAAAAAAACAAATATTTATTTATTCAAGTAGGTTACAACACTTTTGAATCGTCATTGAATACAATGCAAAGTGATTCTACTTCCAGTTCGGAACCTATATCTACCGAGAAGACACCGCTAAGAAACTCAGCAGATTAGTTACAGTAGCAGTATCTAACTTATTGCTATGTGTACACCACTTTGTACCAAGTTATATAGTTTTGTTTTGATGAGTGAATAAAATATTAAGTATTTATTTTAAGAGGTAGGCTGGAGCAGACCAGTCCCCAAAGGTGGCACCTGTTCACAAGCATGACGTATGTGCCAGCCATCGCTTCACTCAACCATATTGAAGGGAATATAACGACCTGCCACATAGCGTCACCACCCCAGTGACGTTTTAGTGAGCATAACTATGTTCTATAAATGATATGTCACGTCACTAAATAAACATTTCATTATTTCTATATAATACTATAGATAAACAGACAGAATGTTAAACAGCTCGTCGGTTTTGCTTTAAATAGTTTTAAATAAAATAAATAAATGAGCTCGATGCCCGCTACCATGACATGAAACAAAATCAACTAACGTACCTAGAACAGCAGGGCATGTCCCAAAACTTCTCCCCTCTCCCGAAATCTTCGCCATCTTGGATTGTCGTTGGCATCCTTTTGCCCATAGACTCTGGTAAGAAGAGGCATAGACAGCCTCCTAATACACCTAGAGCGCCTAAGATGAGCAGAGGAATTTCCACGGCTATCGTTGACTGAAAATAAATAATAGTTAAAAAAAAACAAAAAACACGCTTTTATAGAAAATCTAACAAAAAAGTAGAAAATAATGTTTAGTTAAAGATGTTATTAAATATAATATCGATGTAAATTGTTGTGTTACAAGTTACAATTCTTCTATTTATGAGGGGACAGTTATGAAAATGTCGTTCGTATTTTTCTAACTGCATATGCAGCCGAAGTGAGTCTCCCTGCCATGGTAGCAATATGAGAACTCCACTGTAATTTATTAGAGATGCAACGGAAATCCCTATTACGCACTACCCGGTCGGATACCGGAAAGTAATCCTGTTTGGTAATTAACTTTGAAAAATGGTAGTACACAAGTAAACAACAACAAATTATCAATATCCACCAATATACTACACATTAAATACAAAAAAACTTATTTATTCAGCAAATTAAGCAGGCGCACATGTAGATAGATAGATAGATATACTTTATTGCACAAAAATCTTTACAGAAATAGGTTTTACAGAAAAATTATAGTACAATTTAGGCGGTCTTATCGCTAGAAAGCGATCTCTTCCAGACAAACTTAAGGTAGAGGAAATAGTAGATGGCGAGAAATGGGTACGGCCGTGCAACATAAATACAGTTTTTATTTTAGAATTATTTCGTAGTATAACATGATAAACATACATAAATTCATAAATATATAACATTATAAATATATACAAATATATATATATATATATATACAAATAAACATATTTAACATATATAAAATCAAGTAAAGAGTTTTGACTAAATAAAAATAACAATAATAATGTTAATAAGTAGGATAAGTGTATGAAAATTACTGACAACCAACATGCCCAGCTGGAATTATAGATAGAGGACATAAATTAACATTCATTAAGTGAGAGGAAGTACGATTTAACCCTGAGTTATGTACCTACTGCATACGAAATAGTCCTGCACAATGACTTAATAAAACTTGTTTTTTGGCTAGAAAACGGTTCGCGCGCACCTACAATACGTAACAGGTTGAATCCTGGACGACGTGCCCACCGACAAACTAAAATTTAGGTATCGTTTGGCGGGCCGTATATCCGGCCTGTACACCGGCTGGATATCCGGTATCCGGTCAAACAACTGTCTGTTGCATCTTTATAATTTACAATCAAAATAATTATAAACGTACCAGGTACACGATGTAAGGTACCAGTATAGTGGCGACGTATCCAGTGATATGGATGAGAGCCAGGCCCTGAGCCCTCACCACCGTCGGCAGGATCTCGGCTGCGTACTGCATACCGATGTTGTAGGATATGTTTACTGCGAAGCGACCGATTATGGCAAGCGATGCTGAAGGAATACCTGAGGAATAAAGGAACAGGTTTTGGCGTTAAGAACAAAGATATATATAGATAATTGTACAAGACAAAGAAACAAGAATGAGTTTTGTATATTAGTTGTATTTATTTAAATATCACAAAGATTAAGAAAGGGAACGTGTGTTTGCTGGAGAGCCTGACGTGGGCCGCCGCTGTAGCTGGTCCATTTAGTTAAGAAGCTGGAGAGACCTCTGATTGGTCAGAAAGATATGCTGTGATGGAGCACTCTGCTGATTGGGTATGGCGCTCGGATGTAGTCAGGCGGCGTAGATAATAATAAATAAAAGAAATGTAAAGCAACATCATAATTTAAGTTACGCGTTCCATTTTAAACATCTTAATAAAAAAAATTAACGCCTAATTCCCTTGGTCACGCCATCACGCGTCAACGGCTGGACCAATTTCGCTTTTTTTGTTATGTTAGTTATAGTAAGAAGAAGGTTCTTATGAAAGAAAAAAAATATCTCTACTTAAGATAATAATACTATGATAAATTATCACGTCCGCTTAAGAATAGTATTTCTTACCCATTGGTACGGTCGTGGCCAAAAAGCTGAAGATACCACTGAATGCCATGGAACCGAAGGCGACCCAACGTCTACCGACCCTGTAAAGATTGAACAACTTATAAGATATATGTAAGTTCTAATAAAACAGTTTTGAATAATTATTGAAACAGTTGCGTAGATCATTTCCGGGAGTAACAAAAAGTATTTGGCACCATATATTCCCTAATAATACATCCTTCGTTTTTTGCGCAGGAGATGCCTAAAGACTGTACGTGACGACGCGCGTAGGACTCGCCTGCCTTAAAAATGGCAATCTACCCATTAAAACTTTTTTTCGAGGGAAGAAGTTTAAGCCCCGTTAGAGGATGCCCTTGGAATGTTGCTTAAATACATAAGGTTAAAGCCATCTTCGCTCTCCTGAAAGCTCGGTGAAGCTGATAAGGCCATCACCTATAGTAAAAAAAAGCCCACATCGCTGCTTAATAGCTCCCATTAAAATTAGTGTTTAAGCTGTGGGGGGAAACGCTAGAACTCCCTCATTGCGGCTATGACGCATAAGCAATGGAAAATATTAAAAAGATGGAAAATAGAGTATTATGTAAGTATCTGATAGAAAGCTAAGAAGAAGAATGATAAATCAAAAGTTAACAAAAAGATCTAAAATACATATTACATTTAAAACCCCAATTAAACAGAATAATTAATCGACGATGAGTTTTCTCGTTTACAGCCAGCTTTTGGGTTTTTCTGACATTATAGGATCTGTACGGAAATTGACTTGCTTTCTATTTATTAGAGAGAGAGAGAGAGAGACAGACAGAGAAACACGCGCACGCCGCATAGCTTATAGCAAAAAGTGTCGTTACAACTTTTGGTCTTAATTCTTTCCGTCTAGCCCTCTTTCGCAATGCGCGATAAGGAACATCGTTTTAAAATCAAATCAAAACAGCTAGTAAGTTTGGTGGCCAAACTCCGGATAACCACCAGCGGAAGTTACTTTACGAATATTATCTTGCGGAAGATACTAACCTATCCAGTATAAGAATGAGCAGTGTATCAGCAGGAAACTCAGTTGCTGTAGCAATGGTGAAGGTCACAAACATGTCCAAGCCCAGAGATCCCACGTTCCTCACGTGGCCATCGAAGACCATGGATATTGAAGGCCAGATGAAGAGCAGCAGGATGCTGTGTTTCCGGAGACGAGGAGTTCGGAACAGGTCCAAGATGGAGTAGTTCTTTGTTTCCTGGTCTTCCTTTGCTATGGTGGTAGCGGTTTCCTGGGGAAATGGAAAGACCTTGAAACGGACTCTTTATTTTTTTATTATGCACTTCAGGATTAACCTTATCCCACCTGATGTTAAGTGGTAATGAGGTCCTAGCTTAAGGGCGACAAGTACAGCATAATAATTCTGTTACTAGACTTTCGCCCTTACCATGAAGGCTTGACCCCTGCTACTAATGTAGCAGCCTCCATAAAATCTGGAAACCTTACTTACACGCAGAAACACATCAACACAGAAGTGATTGTTATTTATCCGCGGTCTTTTGTAAGGTGGAGGTATTTCACCAGTCGAGCTGCTCCAGTTCGAGCGATAAATCGCTATGCCCTACTAATTAAAACTAGTACGGGGCCCCCCTAAGAATATGATTAGGGGCCTTGGCACGGGCCCCGTGTGCCCTTATGGTAAAGACTTTTATGGTTAAAGCTGCCACTTAAAAAGAAACTTGTGCTTGGCGATCAGAAGTACTCACTTTAAATTGCTTAGCAACGGCTTCTGGTATCTTATTACCGTTGATTCTCTCAAACGTTTTCAAGATCTTCATTGCTTCTTCAATACGGCCTTGTGATATTAACCACCTGAAGAGAATATGTTATTTATAACAAAATGATCCAAAAGTAATATGTACAGTCAAGAGCATGTCAAAGCAATCCTCTCTTAAATAGTTTTAAGAGAGGTAGGGCATAGCGATTTATCGCTCGAACTGGAGCAGCCCGACTGGTGAAATACCTCCACCTCACAGAAGATCGCAGCCAAATAACAATCTCTTCTGTGTTGTTGTGTCCCTGCATGTGAGTATGGTTTCCAGAGCTTCTGAGGGGTGCTACATTAAAAGCAGGAGTTAAGCCTTCTAGGTAAGGGCGACAAGTCCAGTAACAGATTTATTACGCTGTACTTGTCGCCCTTAAGGTGGAGGTATTTAACCAATCGGGCTGCTCCAATCCGAGCGATAAATTACTATGCCCTACCTCTCTTTGTATGATATCTTACCTGGCACTCTCCGGCACCACCCATGGCGTGAACACAGCAAGTCCAAGAGGTACGCTGATGATGAGGGTATATGTCCTCCAGTCAGCGACGCCCAGTGCTATCCACGGGAGCATACAGGCCGCGAATGTGAAGAAGACAGCGATTGACATGTTGGCTACGAACGTCCGCCATTTTGGACCTACGTACTCTACCACTGGAAATAAATGCAAACAGTCAAAGTCAAAGTCAATCTTTTTTAGGGTTCCGTACCTCAAAAAGAAAAAACGGAACCCTTATAGGATCACTTTGTTGTCCGTCTGTCCGTCCGTCCGTCTGTCAAGACCCTTTTTCTCAGGAACGCGTGGAGGTATAAAGCTGAAATTTATATCAATTACTCAAGTTTACTGTCCCTTGAAGCTGTGAAAAAATCAAACTTCTAAGGCAACGCAATCAAAAGATACAGCCGTTTATGCCGCAAATTTTCGACACTTGCAAGGGAATCAAAACCTACAGGGTGCTTCCCGTGAACTCAGAATCTTGAAATTTGGTACGAAGCAACGTTTTATAGCAAAGATAAAGGAAAAATTACGAAAACCATAAACTTTTAGTTACATCACATAATATATATTTTTTTAATAATTTTAAACTTACTACCCATTTCCTCATAAACGCGTAGAGGTATTAAATTGAAATTCATACCAAATACTCAAGTCTAATACCTTTAAGCTGTAACAAAATCAAACTTCTATGTCAACGCAATCAAAAGAAACAGCAATTTAAGCTGCATATTTTGAAACTCGCAAGTACTCGCAAGGGAATCAAAACCTAAAGGGTACTTCCAGTCGACCTAGAATCTTGAAATTTGGCATGAAGCAACGTTTTATAGCACACATAAAGGAAAAATTCCGAAAACCTTAAATTTTTAGTTACATTACAAAATATTTATGCTCCTCCATCTTTCCCCATTGTAATGTTATGAATTTCATTTTGCAATAAAAATACCATAGTTAAGACTCGATTGTCGTAATGAACGAATTTTGTAAACCTTGCAGGTTTGTACGGAACCCTCGGTGCGCGAGTCCGACTCGCACTGGGCCGGTTTTTTTTTTTAAAAGCTTTATTGCACAAATAAGTACAACAGGTGGACTTAATGCTAGGGGCATTCTCTACCAGTCAACCCTTGGGTCATGCAGATAGTTTGTATATGGGTGCGGTAATAGTGATGAAGTGCGGAAATAACTAGTAATATGTACTAGTATAAAAAAAATAAATCAAATTTGTATTTGAATAGTACAATATATAATATAAATATAATAATACATTGGTAATACTAATGATTAGTCTCTTTATATATATTTATATCTTTCTGTTAAGCTTGATATGCCTTAATGTACCTTATAAGTTAGCGCGGGTTAAAAGATATGTGCCTTTTAATATTAGGAGCAGCAGGACCAATTTGGGTCACCACGCCACCATGAACAGACTACAGTGGCAGTATAATGAACTTTTCAAAGCATGTGACCTTGACATCTTTGCAGATAAGCCCCAGAAATTTAGGCGTCAGATACTTCGGTCTTTTGATATGGCACCAAGATAGAGACTGACTGTTACATATCCAATTATGTTTATAAATAATTCAAATATTATGTTATTAGGTAAGCCCTATTTTACCTTTGTTTATAAAATAAAAATGTAAGCCCACATTGCATGCCGCGGCAGCCTCTAATTGAGAAGACGCTTAGCTTTAAGTTAATGTTGTTCCTTAATATGTTTTGTCAGCGTTTTTCTTGTTGGTTGTCCTAATAAAGCAAAATAAAATCAAATAAAATATAAAACAAATGAAGTTACCTCCGGTTCAGAACCTACAACTACAGACAAGATACCGGCAAGAAACTCAGTAGTTGGTTTTTACAAATGAAAGCTGAACTTTTTACTCATTTTGCACTAAGACACACAGTTTGTCAATTGTAAAATAAAAATAAAAATCAATCAAACTCAAACTGTAAATTAAATTAAATGTAGGACTTACATGCGTAAGTGTGGCCTGATTCTGACAGATTAAGAAAACGCAACATATATTTTTAAATACTATAAAACGCGTAAGTACCTACAGGCGAGAAGACTAGGTGATCCACACGTTCTTGTTATTCATATACTCTTCTAATTTGTAGCCTTTTTTCATAAGACAACGTTTGACAAATGTCTTATACCTTTTTTTTTAACGTGGTAAAAATGCACGGTGACAGCGTGTGCGGGACTCCCAGGGGCAGACCAAACCCCGGCTCCGTCCTGTAAAGGACGGGGACTACCCGCTAAAAACCCGCGATGAACCTCATCGCCATAAGTGGTGATGTCGTGGGGATCCGGGTCAACCTTGGACTACCATAAAAATTATACCTATTTGTACAAAGGTAATTCAACAATAACTTGACAGAGTTTATTGAACATTTTTATGCTTAAAACCACAAATTAATCACCCATTTTATGCAGTCTACGTTTAGGAAGATGCAAAGAATCAAAGACATCAATAGCTAAATCTCTTACCAATGATATACATGATGACGAAGCAGTTATCATAAGCCAGTCCAACGAGGAATCTGCATAAACAGAACGACCAGAAGCTGTTGGTGAAGGCCGTACCCACTCCAGCGACGAAACCCGCCAAGTTGGTACCTGAAATGGAGAATTTTGTTTTTAAGTATTTAGTATACTTACTAGCGGGCCGCCGCGGTTTTCACGAGTGTAGTATCTGTTTTTTTCACCTTATTTACTACTGATACTTTGCTGCAATGGGTTACAGCATAATGTTGTAAATAAATAGTAATAAACATAGAAAAACATCACATACATTGCTCTGGTTCTGTGGTAAGAAGCTAAAGCACTTGTTATACAGAAATTAGAATTTTTTTTTTATATTGCACTTCAAGATTGACCTCATTCCACCTGATGTTAAGTGGTAATGAGGTCCTAGCTTAAGAGTGACAAGTACAGCATAATAAATCTGTTGCTGAACTTTTCGCCCTTACCTTGAAGGCTTGACCCCTGCTACTAATGTAGCACCCCCCAGGAGCTCTGGAAACCTTACTCACACGCAGGGACACAACAACACAGATTGCAAGTCCGGCCCGCTCGGCATTCATTAATTTGGACTTGAACATTTCTGGGCCAATTTGTGCGATAATACAGCTACCAATTGAGTGAAATTTAATGTATACTTCTCCTAGCTGCATCAGCAGCTTAGCTAAGTATACGTGCTTACCAAGCAAAGCAGGTACTCTGCCATACTTGTCAGCAATCCAACCGAAGATGAGACCACCAACTATGGCACCGCAGAAGAAAACAGCCTGAGCAGTGGCTGGGTAGTTGTCTTTATCACACACCCAGAAGAGCTGGAGAAAGAAAGATATGGCATGATGGTAAATAGTACAACAACTACCGAATCCCAATAATAATGAGGAGTCGGTAAAAACAATGATTTTAAACTCTTCGGTTAGATTATTCCTAGTGCTAGAATACTAGTATTATAAAGCCGAAGAGTTTGTTTATTTGATGGCGTTAATCTCAGGAACATCTGGTCCGAATAAAAAAATGCTTTATTGTTCGGTAGTACATTTATCGAGGAAGGCTTTAGGCTATATAACATCACGGTGCGACCAATAGCAGCGAATAATCAGAGGGAAATGTAGACACACCGGCCAGGTACAAGTCGGATTCGCGCACGAAGAGTTCAGTACCAATATCTATCCAATGGTGACACTTTGAAACGCATAATGTTTATGGTCATAATTTCAATTGACATACATCATATGGCATAAAAATTAATAAGCACAATAGTGTTTAGTAAATTTATTATTATGCATAAACATGAAGTAAGCATGTAGATTCGCGCACCACACACATACAATATAACACACACACACACACATACACTCACTCTCGAACACACACGCACACACACACATCCACACACACAGACACACACACACACACACACACACACCCACACACACTGGGCATCCATGCATTTATTATTATTATTATTATTTTTTCTCTTTTTTTTATTTTCTTCTTTCGTTCTTTTATTAATTATTATGGTTACCTCTACTCAATAAATATATTGTAAATCCGATATGCTAACACTAAACAGGAAGAGCGAGGCTTTCCCTACACAAGTATCATCTGATTACTTTCTGGGAAGCCCCGGCAGTTGATTGTAAATGATTTACTGAAATAAAACACTTTTTTTTTTTAAACATAATAACGCAGATTTGTTGACGGGCATAATAATAAAAGCCATAATCATATAAATCTATATTTTCATTTGGCATCACTATCACTACAAAGTATAAAACAAAGTCGCTTTTTCTGTCCCTATATCCCTTTGTACGCTTAAATCTTTAAAACGACGCAATGGATTTTGATGCGGGTTTTTTTAATAGATAGAGTGATTCAAGAGGAAGGTTTTTGGTTGCAATAAATAATAGAAATGCCAATATTTCTCAGTATTTACATTACATCCGTGCGAAGCCGGGGCGGGTCGCTATATTGTTATAAGGCATACTTTGAAACGCAGATGTTAATTAAGCATAGGTAAATTATCATATTCATAACTTTGTCTGACATACTTTTATAAAGCATAACTCAGTGAATCCATACTTTTATAAAACATATCCATAAATATCTATAAATTTAATGTTTACTTTTACTATGCATGTTTATTTATATCTAAGTATTTGTTTTTTAATCGACACATCGAAGTATTTTAGATGCTAAAATTGTTTATAAATTTCGAAGTAATAAAGAGTAAGTAAGATATGATCATGTTAATATGAAGTAAATTATATAAAATTCCACTGGTTGTAGTAGAGCAGAAACGATTGCACGCTGCATGGGTGCATGCCGGCTTGCATGGTTGTATGCATGTTGCTTGCTTGCTTGCTGCATGCTGCATGCATGCTGCTTGCTTGCTTGCTTGCCTGCATGCATGCTGCTTGTTTGCTTGCGTGTTTTTGCAGTAGAATAGTAAATAAAAAATACATTTTAATAGACAGATATCAAAATTATACACTGTGGAAAATTCTACATATACATATATTTATTTGTGTAACAATTCGTTTATGCATAGAAATGTATGCTTTCCGAAATTATGGGAAATTATTTTTATTCCTTATAAGCTTAGGAATTGTGACGGTTATTAAATAAATATAAATAATATAAATATTGGACAACATCACATACATTGCTTTGATTCTGTGGTAAGTAGCTTAAGCACTTGTGTTACAGAAATCAGAAACAACCACGGTACCACAACACCCAGACCGGAGACAATATGGAAAAGTTCGTTTCCCATATTGACCCGACCGGGGATCGAACCCGGAACCTCAGAGATGGCGCTTGCTAAAGTCAGGCCCGTTCGCCTCTCGGCTACGGAGGTTATTCTTATTAAATATATGCTTTTTAAATATTATGATCAACAAAAACTATGCTTTTCAATACTTATGCTTATTGAAATTATGCCTTTCTATAATTATGCCTTACAGATTTCGGCCATATGACAGTATGCGTAACGAAGTTATGCTATAACTTTGACTTTGACTTTGACTTCAACATTAGAAACAATACTGTAACCTTTTTTATTTAACTTTATTATATTTGTTGCCGTTATTAACACCGAGCATAAAACGGCTAAAAATCACGTTTGTTGGTTGGGAACTCTTAAATATTTATTTTATTTTGGTTTTAGTATTCGGTTTAAATAACGGCAACATATATACTCGTACAAATTTTGTGAAAATTTTATCTATCATGCTATCACGATTCTTAAGATACAGCCTGGTGACAGACAGACGGACGGACGGACAAACGGACAGCGAAGTATTAGTAATAGGGACTCGTTTTAACCCTTTGGGTACGGAACCCTAAAAACGGGGATACGCGTGCAACGCCGCTAAAGGGTCGCTAGTTTTTTAAAATAGGTTTAAAAATCACCTGAGAAGCAATGGTCTCGTAGGGCACGTCTGTGAAATTAAACTCCCATCGCTCTTCGCACTTTTTCGTCGGCCATTTTGTGCCTGGTGCGCGGACGCCATCTTGTAACACTTTCTGCCAATCCACGTCGTAAACGAAGCATTTTGAGAACGCATTTCCAGTTTGTGGGATGGAAAGGTGACGTCTGAAAAGATACAGATTAATTGTACTAGGTCTTCTAAACGATTTTCTACGATTTAAGAAATACCATAATACTAATATAATACTAATATAATACTAATATAATACTAATATAATACTAATATAATACTAATATAATACTAATATAATACTAATATAATACTAATGTTTGATATCAATCTTTCTTTTCTTTTTTAATTTTCTCAAAATCCACTGCTCTTAATTGAATTACAAAAACAAAAATTAAAATTCTAAACTTAAAGCTAATAACGGATTTTTAGTACATGTTTGATGTAAGGCAAATATGAGACCGAGGTAGGTTCATTTTTGCCTAGAAGATGCCTGTTAACTTTGGCCAAGAAGATGTCCAAATTATAACATTTCACATAATTTACCTCGGCAGAGAATTTAACAACTTAGCCTTTCATATAATGAAAGGGGTGTTAAACCATTTTCTGCAAATATCGACAATCAGGATGAAACTGCTCGCCACCCTTAATCGTTCGTTGATGAAAAGGGGAAGGGAGTATCATTACAGTCATCCGCATCGGATGAAGGTAGGTCTTAAAAACTGATAGGCAGGCCACTGGTCTGCGACTTTTAAGGCCTATGAGATTTGCTTTGACAAGTGAGTTATTACCTATGCTTCTCTATGCACGGCGATGCATCCAGTATGAAGCTTCGGGCTGATATTTAGCAGAACCATCCCAGAGATGGAATAGTATTCACGTTTACAGTATAGGAATTTATCTTAAGAAGTATTAGATAGATTGTTCATTGTTGCATATAACTTTAACAGTAGTAGGTTTTACAAAGACATTTTAGTACGATTTTGGCGGTCTTATAGCTAGCATCTCTTGCAGACTACCTTCAGGTTGAGGAAATAGTAGATAACTAGCTAGAGGTCTACTCCCAAAAATGAAACGAACAAACGAAAGCTTTCGTTTTTAATTTTAACCAAGAGTCTTGGAAATATAACGTGATTTTTGATAAGCATAATTATTTTTTATTATTTTTGAAAACGCTTAATTTTCAATCGAAGTGAATTGGGTACGATTATGAGAATTAAAAATGTTTAATCGTCTTCGGATCCGACCTATTTCGTTTTTGAGAGTAAGCTTCCCGATGTCCAATTACAATATTTTCTAATAATGTGTCTAAAATGACAATTCGTTTTTCTCCAACCGACTACGAGTCTGAAAACTTTTAGCTTACGCCTCGTATAATTTATTACTATCCGTAACTAAAACATTATTCAAATATTTAACCGGGAATAAGTCTTATTTTATAGACCTATCCTTTATGAGACTAAGCGTCAGTCCTACTCACAAATGAGGTTCTAATTTTATAGACCTATCCTTTATGAGACTAAGCGTCAGTCCTGCTCACAAATGAGGTTTTAATTTTATAGACCTATCCTTTATGAGACTAAGCGTCAGTCCTGCTTACAAATGAGGTTTTAATTTTATAGACCTATCCTTAATGAGACTAAGCGTCAGTCCTGCTTACAAATGAGGTTCTAATTTTATAGACCTATTTTTTATGAGACTAAGCGTCAGTCCTGCTCACAAATGAGGTTCTAATTTTATAGACCTATCCTTTATGAGACTAAGCGTCAGTCCTGCTCACAAATGAGGTTCTAATTTTATAGACCTATTTTTTATGAGACTAAGCGTCAGTCCTGCTCACAAATGAGGTTCTAATTTTATAGACCTATCCTTTATGAGACTAAGCGTCAGTCCTACTCACAAATGAGGTTCTAATTTTATAGACCTATCCTTTATGAGACTAAGCGTCAGTCCTGCTCACAAATAAGGTTCTAATTTTATAGACCTATTTTTTATGAGACTAAGCGTCAGTCCTGCTCACAAATGAGGTTCTAATTTTATAGACCTATCCTTTATGAGACTAAGCGTCAGTCCTACTCACAAATGAGGTTCTAATTTTATAGACCTATCCTTTATGAGACTAAGCGTCAGTCCTCCTCACAAATGAGGTTCTAATTTTATAGACCTATCCTTTATGAGACTAAGCGTCAGTCCTACTCACAAATTAGGTTTTAATTTTATAGACCTATCCTTTATGAGACTAAGCGTCAGTCCTGCTTACAAATGAGGTTTTAATTTTATAGACCTATCCTTTATGAGACTAAGCGTCAGTCCTGCTTACAAATAAGGTTCTAATTTTATAGACCTATCCTTTATGAGACTAAGCGTCAGTCCTACTCACAAATGAGGTTTTAATTTTATAGACCTATCCTTTATGAGACTAAGCGTCAGTCCTGCTCACAAATAAGGTTCTAATTTTATAGACCTATCCTTTATGAGACTAAGCGTCAGTCCTACTCACAAATGAGGTTCTAATTTTATAGATCTATCCTTTATGAGACTAAGTGTCAGTCCTGCTCACAAATGAGGTTCTAATTTTATAGACCTATCCTTTATGAGACTAAGCGTCAGTCCTGCTCACAAATGAGGTTCTAATTTTATAGACCTATTCTTTATGAGACTAAGCGTCAGTCCTGCTTATAAATAAGGTTCTAATTTTATAGACCTATCCTTTATGAGACTAAGCGTCAGTCCTACTCACAAATGAGGTTCTAATTTTATAGACCTATCCTTTATGAGACTAAGCGTCAGTCCTCCTCACAAATGAGGTTCTAATTTTATAGACCTATCCTTTATGAGACTAAGCGTCAGTCCTACTCACAAATTAGGTTTTAATTTTATAGACCTATCCTTTATGAGACTAAGCGTCAGTCCTGCTTACAAATGAGGTTTTAATTTTATAGACCTATCCTTGATGAGACTAAGCGTCAGTCCTGCTTACAAATAAGGTTCTAATTTTATAGACCTATCCTTTATGAGACTAAGCGTCAGTCCTACTCACAAATGAGGTTTTAATTTTATAGACCTATCCTTTATGAGACTAAGCGTCAGTCCTGCTCACAAATAAGGTTCTAATTTTATAGACCTATCCTTTATGAGACTAAGCGTCAGTCCTACTCACAAATGAGGTTCTAATTTTATAGATCTATCCTTTATGAGACTAAGTGTCAGTCCTGCTCACAAATGAGGTTCTAATTTTATAGACCTATCCTTTATGAGACTAAGCGTCAGTCCTGCTCACAAATGAGGTTCTAATTTTATAGACCTATTCTTTATGAGACTAAGCGTCAGTCCTGCTTATAAATAAGGTTCTAATTTTATAGACCTATCCTTTATGAGACTGAGCGTCAGTCCTGCTCACAAATAAGGTTCTAATTTTATAGACCTATCCTTTATGAGACTAAGCGTCAGTCCTGCTCACAAATAAGGTTCTAATTTTATAGACCTATCCTTTATGAGACTAAGCGTCAGTCCTGCTTACAAATAAGGTTCTAATTTTATAGACCTATCCTTTATGAGACTAAGCGTCAGTCCTGCTCACAAATGAGGTTCTAATTTTATATACCTATTCTTTATGAGACTAAGCGTCAGTCCTGCTTACAAATAAGGTTCTAATTTTATAGACCTATCCTTTATGAGACTAAGCGTTAGTCCTGCTCACAAATGAGGTTCTAATTTTATAGACCTATCCTTTATGAGACTAAGCGTCAGCCCTACTCACAAATGAGGTTCTAATTTTATAGACCTATCCTTTATGAGACTAAGCGTCAGTCCTGCTCACAAATGAGGTTCTAATTTTATAGACCTATCCTTTATGAGACTAAGCGTCAGTCCTGCTCACAAATGAGGTTCTAATTTTATAGACCTATCCTTTATCTAATTAAATTGTCTATTTAATGGAAAGGCGAAGTTGCTTGGATGATATCTCACCGTTCTTCAACAGTCAGATTCCCCAACTCCTCAACGTAGCACCAGTGGTTCTCAGGCACGATTGTCATGAAGATTTGCGCAAAGTAGACGAACGCGAAGAAGAAGGCGTAAGGAATCATCAGCAGGAACAGCAGGCGCTGATACCAGCCGAAATGGCCGATGTACGGGAACAGGTCATCGAGGTTCTCCACCTTGGCTTGAGCTGGTCCATTTTCTGGGGAGCACGAGGTTTTGTAAATCAATCAACCAATCTAATATTTGACGACCGCCGTAGCCGAGAGGTGAGCGGGCCGGAATTTGACAAATGACAAACTAACTGTTCTTATTATCTTTTTGATGCAAAATTAGTAATAAGTTTAACTTTCTTTTGTAAAAAAAAACTACTGAGTTTCTTGCCGGTATCTTCTCGGTAGTCATAGGTCCGGCCCCAACCGGAGGTAGCGTCATTTGATTTATAGAGAGGCTAATCATAATTACTTCTTATGTTATCTTTAAGAATAAAACACATTCGACTTTGACTTTGAATTGTCAAAGTCATATATATTTAAAACATAATAATCCACAATATATATATATATATATATATATATATATATATATATATATATATATATATATATATAAAAAGCTTTCCACAATAAATTGTCTTCGTTTCATAATGGCACACTCAAATCAATGGACTTTGACTTTGAAAAGCAGCGTAAAATTAGTAGAAAATGTGGATAGTACGCGTACGCTATGTATTGTCCAATACAGGTGACGTTACCTTTGTTTTCACCTTTCGGCGTTTGCAAGGTCTCATTTTTGAGGTCAAAGGTCTGGAGACCCGTGACCCTGATTTTCTCATGTGATTCCATTTTCGAATTGAGTTTTTGCCTTAAAAGACACTTTTTCCGACGTCTTTACTTGTCCTGATACCGCAAGAGGGAGCGCTTGTCTGAAACAAAGGAAAATTGGTTTTAATACCAATATATATCATAGGTTTTTCATACGTCACTTCAACATTGATCTCATCTCTCCTCATGTTAACTGGTAATGAGGTCCTAGCTTAAGCGCGACCAGTACAGCATAATAAAGTTGTTATTTTTATTTATTTTATTTAAAAACTTTATTGCACAAATAGGTACAACAGGTGGACTTAATGCTAGGGGCATTCTCTACCAGTCACCCCTGGGGTCATGCAGATAGTTTGTATATGGGTGCGGTAACATGGGAGAAAAAAAAGAAATCATTTTAAACAACAATAAATTAAGCATTAAAAAATATATAATAAATGTTACTGGACTTGTCGCCCTTACCTTGAAGGCTTGACCCCTGCTACTAATGTAGCACCCCCCAGGAGCTCTGGAAATCTTACTCACACGCAGGAACACAACAATACAGGAGTGATTGTTATTTGGCTGCGGTTTTCTGTAAGGCGGAGGTATTTCACCAGTCAGGCTGCTCCAGTTCGAGCGATGAATCGCTATGCCCTATCTCTCGTAAAACACTATTTAAGTTCGCGATTAGTGATTAATTTTACAAAGATCATTACCCGTTTCCAGTATCGGGAGATTTAGTGGTAAATTTTGTGACACAAATCATATATCTGTGCGACAATACTTTGTCGTGAATTCAAGGAAAATGTGAATCTGTGGCCAGTTAGTGGAAACGTAAAAGTGATTTAATTAAGTTTCACTATGTGGACACACGACTAATAAAAAACGTTTACAGCTACACTACAGCGAAAATTCTGTTAGAAAAGAAAAGCTCCCCTTTTAAAATAGGTAAAGGTGTCAGAGAGGAAGACCCATTATCTCCAAAACTGTTCTCGGCGGTGCTAGAATCCATCTTCAGGAGACTCAACTGGGAACATTATGGGATCAATATAAGTGGCGAATCACTGACGCACCTAAGATATGCTGACGACATAGTATTGTTTGCTAGAACATCAGAAGAAATAAGCAAAATGGTAAATGAGCTCGCGAGAGAAAGTGCAAAAGTAGGATTAGAAATGAATCCAGATAAAACTAAAGTGATGACAAATGGGCCTGAAAACGTTATACAGTTTGGAAGCACCCTAATCGAATACACTAATGAATACATCTATCTGGGTCAGACTATTACTCAAAAAGATTCTATGCGTAAAGAAGTTGAACGAAGAATTACAAACGGATGGAGAAGATATTGGGGTTTAAAAGAAGTAATGAAGGACAGAACAATAAACATAAAACTAAAAAGCAAATTATACAACACCTACATACTACCTGTGCTTACGTATGGCTGCCAATCCTAGGCGTTAACTCAGGAAATTGCAAATAAACTCGCCACATGCCAGTATACAATGGAAAGAAGTATGTTGCATATCAGGATATCAGACAGAATGAAAAATTGTATTATTAGAAATAAAACAAAAACTATAAGCGTCGCAACGATAATAAGAAGACTTAAATGGAGATGGGAAGGGCATATGATAAGAGGTCACGATAAATGGAGTAAAAAAGTCACAAGATGGTATCCCAGAGAAGGCAAAAGGAAGAAAGGTAGACCACAAAAAAGGTGGGCGATGACATCAGACAGGTTGCTGGAGTGATGTGGAACAGAGTAGCCCAAGAAAGGTCAGAATGGAAAAGGTTGGAGGAGGCCTTTGCCGATTGGCAAACAGATCTGCAGAAGTTAAAGAAATCCCAAATAGTAGAATAAGATAAAATATATATATATTAGTGTAATAGTGTTTTTCATGTAAGATCTGAATAAATGGCTAAATTATTATTATTATTTTTAATTATTATGTGGACACACGTAAAAATCTTAGCGTGTCCAGATTAAATTTATTTATTACAATCTTTTCTTATTTCTTTAAACAAAATAATTTAATTAAACAAAGTATTTTTTACAATTTACACACCACATTGTACAGACCTATGTCTTAGTGCAAAATTAGTTATAAATTCAGCCTTACTTGTGAAGTGTAATAAAAAAACTAAAATGATTAAAAATATGGTATTTTTAACTCAGGACGCTTCCATATTATAAACGGTAACAATTACTTACATTATCTCAAATGAGTTTCTTGTCAGACTTCAGAATGTAGTAATGGCGGTGATGTTTAATTTATTTTATTTAGTTTTCTGTCACACACTACTCGTTATCTGACGGCATTGAGTTTAATGAAAGAGACATGTCTGTTTTATACTAGCTTCAATATTTGCATAACGACCAGATAGAGGTGGATTCCATCAAAAACATTTGTATGTGAAATGAGAGCCAAGTTCAGTATTCAGATTTCTTCTCATGTTACAAGAAATTATGTGACATGTCGATATTTTAATTTTAATTTCACAAAATGAGATTGTTATTGATTATTTTGTACGATAGACATGGTTATCAAGAATTATTATGTAGTCTCAAATTATCAGAATAAGATGTAGGTAGGTAGGTTACTACTTCGTGCTCCAGGTCCTATAGTTGGTTTAATGATTTAAATGGTAATTACTTTCCAAAGGGAGTTGGGAGTTAGTCATGCTCACTAAAACGTCTCTGGGGTGGAGGCGCTATGTGGCGGGTCGTTACATTCCCTTCAATATGGTTGAGTGAAGCGATGGCTGGCACATACGTTATGCTTGTGAACAGCAGCAGACCAGTCCCCAAAGGCGGCACCTTTGGGGACTGGTCTGCTCCAGCTTACCTCTTAAAATAAAATAAAACTTATTGCTTTTTTTCACTCATCAAGATAAAACTATATGACTTGGTCCAAAGTGCACATACACATAGCTATAAGTTAGATATTGCTATTGTAACTAATCTGCTTAGTTTCTTACCGGTGTCTTCCCGATAGATATAGGTTCTGAACCAGAAGTAGAATCACTTTGCTTTGTATTCAAACACCAGCTTTTCTATATTGGCTCGAGTCCGTTAGTATCGTCGTTGTTTATGATTTTTTTATCGTAAGTGCTTTAGTTGCTTACCATATAATCAGAGCAATGTATGTGATGTTGTCCAATATTTATTATTTAAATTTAGTATAAGAGATATCTATGTTACTTTTATCCACAACGAAGTTATAGGGTGTCAAAATGAGCAGAATTGCTTCAAGAAAAGGATGGTACAAGCTGCACCTTTTTTGCTCAACTTGACATTGGCACTTCCGTGCAAGATGAGTCTTGAAATTAATTTATTAGAATTAAATATTTTGTAATTTGAAATAATTAACATTTCTTTTTATAACTTAGTAAGCCGAATTTAGATTGAAGCTTAACGTCTGTTTTAAAGAAAGAAAGAAACGTTTATTTAATAATATTGCATTGCATTTAAAGAACATCTACTTATAACTTATGTTTTGGCTTGTTTACATATTTTTAGGTCATCTAGAACTAGGTTATAATTTTGATCTATAGGACAGTCAGTGATAGTTATGTCGGTTTTCGGACGTAAGTATTCAAATAGCCATTTGTGGCGTGTTTCTGGAATTCGGGGCACAAATGCATCTCTATATATGATTCAAATTTGACATTTTAATGTGAAATCGAATTGACTTATAAGGGGGATAAATATGGCTTCAATTAATGGTTCGTGTAAAAATACAAACGGTGCTATTCGTTAGTTCCGTTACCTTGAACTTGGCTTGAACGCTGCCACGTGTCTAGATTAAGAGCTATTGAGGTTGGGACGCAACGATGAGGTCTACCGTGCGTGAAAAATCCAATAAATGACTACTTTAATAATAATAAATATTGGACAACATCACATACATTGCTCTGATTCTGCGATAAGTAGATTAAGCAATTGTGCTAGAGAAATCAGAAAAAACGACGGTACCACAACACCCATACCCGAGACAATATAAAGTTCGTTTCCCATATTGAACCCGGGACCTCACAGATGGCGCGTTACCAAATTCTGGCCTGCTACGGAGGTTGTCGAGTAAATAAAACAGTATATTTTTAACTTATCAACTAAAACCCATTATTAGCACATTCCAAACATAGATATTTTTAGTGATGCCCAATTATCGATGAATGCAAAGCCGATAATTAGCCTTGAAAACGAACCTATAGACTTGAACCTATGGACCTCGATAGTATTGACTGGTCGTGCTATTGTTGATATGTTTAAAGTGTGTATGTTAATATGTTTTAAGTTAAAATAAACCATTTTTAATCCCCGACGCAGAAACAATGGGGTGTAATAAGTTTGACGTGTCTGTGTGTGTATCTATCTATCTATGGCATCGCAGCTCTCGAACAAATTAACCGATTTTGATTTTGATTTTTTTGTTTGAAAGATGAATAACGCGGAAGTGTTCAAAGCTATGTTTGATAAAAATCGATCCAGATTGGCTGCCGCGCGCCGTCACAAAATTATGAATTGCATGTTTTAAACGCAACTCCCACAATATGGGTATCATATAAAAATCTTGACTAGCATAATATATTAGTAATGACAAATTTCAAATCCAAGATGGCCGCCGCCAGAAAATGACGGATTTCTTAATATTTTTTTGACACAACTCCCTCAATAGGTATCAAATAAAAGGGTTTGAGTAGCAGAATGCTGCACACTACGACTTTCAAATCTAAAATGGCCGCCATTATTGGTTGTTTTCACGTTTTTAAGTGTCGGGGTTATATAATTTTCAATTTACTTTTTAATAACAACCTACATCACGATATATATTCTATACTTATATTATAAAACTGAAGAGTTTGTTTTACTGCGCTAACCTCAGGAACTGGTTCTAATTAATAAAATATATGGTGTTTGATAGTTCATTTATCAAGAACGACATTATGCTATAACTAAAACATAATGCTTAGACAAATAGGAGCGAATAATCAGAGGAAAATGTAATGTTTGAGGAAGATGCTTTTATTTGTTTATCGTAAACTTTAAGTAGCAACACTTAAAAATAGCGAATATTCATGTGTAAATTTGTAAAACTTATCACTGAATTATGACACTATCAAATGTTTGTTTCCAATTGCGTCATCCAGTTTTAACAGGTTTTTACTGGTTTATGATAAAGCAGGTACTTTTGGTTCTTAACTTTACTTCCCCCTGGGCCGTCCTCACTCCCCCCTCTACCCTGGGGGAGCAGACTGGGCCGCGTCAGGTTGATCCGATTTTGTACAACTCAGACGATTAGGCCAACTGGGGGTTTTAAATGGTAGTCCCACGCACCCCATCACCTCCCTCAAATGACGGTACCTATAGAGTACGTTAATGAATCTGGGTGTGTTGGGATGACGCCCCAAGTTAGTATCCGTCGTCTGGTGCTCATAGTACAAGGGGAAACCTTAGTTTGAGACCAGGCGATTGGTGTGCTTGTCTGGCGCATTTATTTATTATTTATAATGAATGAAACAAAGAAAGAAAAATATATTTGGCAAAAAACATTTGACAGCAATTACATGTAAGTATAAATACTCGTAGGTACATACTTTTAAGTCTACAATGTGCCAAAAAGGTTATCCACTCAGCATTATGCCGTACATTTGGATATGCATACAATGCATTTCCCCCAATTAATAAAATCACGTACCTTCGAATTCAGAAACCTCCTCATTTTTTAAAGTGGATAAAAATAAAATAGTTCACCTCGCTTTTCTCTAGGTCCACCAAAGACGCTATGCTTTGCACAGCTTTATAAAATTGTCCACCTCCTTTTTTGAAATAGAATTAAACTAAATAATATTTCCTCTACCTTACGGTTGTCTAGAAGATAGCACTTCCGCCTAAATTGTACTATAATTAATCTGTAAAAACTATTTTTTTTTAATGTTTGTGCTATAAAATATTTAAGTCAATCTATCTAAATTAACTTACCCCGTTTTTCTCTCGATCCACCAAAGACACTATATTTTATAAAGCTATATAAATAGCAAACATTTCTGTCCGTCTGGAAACAATGGAGTTGCGTGATCAAATGGTCGTATTTAGCCGAGTTCGGTTCAGCTGTTTATACCAATTACTAACCAAGGCGTGAATGTAAAGCTAGGACATATCGGAAGCTAGGCGATACATTTTTGACTTCAGAAATACAGGAGCAAATTGGTTTCTTGATTTTGTAATAATCATGAAAGTAAAATGAGCGCGTTTAACCAAACACACAAATAAATAAATATTGGACTATATCACATACATTGTTCTGATTCTGTGGTAGCTTAGGCACTTGTGTTGCAGAAATTAGAAACAACGACGGTACCACAACACTCAAGACTCGAGGCAATGTAGAAAAGTTCTTTTCCTATATTGACCCGACCGGGGATCGAACCTGAGACCTTAAAAATGACGGTGGTAAAAAAAACATTTTTTTTATATTGCACTTCAAGATTGACCTCATCCCACCTGGTGTTAAGTGGTAATGAGGTCCTAGCTTAAGGGTGACGAGTACAGCATAATAAATCTGTTACTGGACTTGTCGCCCTTACCTTGAAGGCTTGACCCCTGCTACTAATGTAGCACCCCCCAGGAGCTCTGGAAACCTTACTGACGCGCAGGAACACAACAACACAGAACTGATTGTTATTTGGCTGCGGTTTTCTGTAAGGTGGAGGTATTTCACCATTCCATTGTTATTTAATAATGCTCCTTATTTACTATTATTTCATATTGTTTACTAGTTTGCCACCGCGGGTTCTCGTGCTATCCTTGTAATTTCCACATTTCTCTCGGATTAATTGCTGCTATTGATCGCGGCGTGATGTTTTATAGCTTAAATAAAAATGTTCTTGTTTTTAAAAACGATTCATAAATATTACAGATACAATTAGTGTAATATGAATACAAAGATTTTGAATTATGGATGTGGACACCAATCTTACTGCAATGGACTTATGATATCTTGTTTTTGTTTGTCTCTACCTCACAGATTTCGGTTTTACTATATTTTTATTAGAAAAAATAGCATGCAATAGTTTCGCTTTTATTGTGTGGTTGACTTTTATTATTAAGTACTTTTAGTGCTATATAAGATAGTTTTCAATGCTGATTCACTGAAAAAATATATAGGCATGATTGTCTGTTTGTTCTTTCTCATACTATAACTAGTCTCTATGCGGTTTTTATATTATTTTAGATTATCTAATGAGGTCAACTAATGAGTTTCTGAACGATCTTTGGCCATCCAACTCTGAGATCCCGGGTTCGATTTCTGGTTACGTTAATATGGGAAACGATTTTTTCTATACCGGGTATAAGGGACAGATTTCCGAAAGCAAAAAATTATGGTTGTAGACCATTATTTTATGTTTAACGGAATTTTTCTCCGTAAAATCCAATTATTTTACAATTTGTCACTATATCTATGGTATAACTAATTAATGTGATAAAGTGCAATAAAGATAATTTAAATTTGAATTTGAAACTGCAAAAAGAAAAACAAAAATCAGCAATGAAATTTCAACAATACTAAATTGTCTCGAGTCTGTCATTATGGTTGTCTATAATATTTAATATTCTAGTTATTCTTTGTGGAATTAAGTTCCGAAACTTTGCGTTTCTTCTGTTTTAAAACGCTTGCTCTTGCTTTTGTGATACGATTGTTCGTTAATAACCATGCTTACACCAAATATGACTATGATGTAATCGTCTCATGAAATCAGATATAACTAGATCAGCGACAGGCAAATTATTATCAGTGATTGAACGTGTAATTAGTAAGCACAAAATAGTACAGGTGAACTTTATGCTGGCAACATTCTTTACCTGATTGAATGAATGAATTGAACATGAAGTAGGTATTGCAAGTCATTATTACCCCAATTTTTGCTATCAATCTATCGATAAATTTGACGACCTCCGTGGCCGAGAGGCGAGCGGTCATCTCTGAGGTCCCAGGTTCGATCCTCGGTCGTGTCAATATAAAGAAACTACTTTTTTATATTGTATTGGGTCTGGGTGTTGTGGTACCGTCGTTGTTTCAGATTTCTGTAACACAAGTGCTTAAGCTACTTACCACAGAATCAGAGCAATGGATGTGACGTTGTCTTGTATTAATTTATGTTGTCATTTTAGAACATTGTAGAATGTTCAAGATAGTCCTATCTATTTTCTTACTGATTTTCGAGGTTATTTATCGATAACATCGAAACATCGATAGTTAGGCAACACTATCAAACGCCATCAATAGGCGATGATAGGTGCGTGGTTTTAGTGGGAAGTCCCCGCTCTTCACAGAGTCGAGCGGGGGATTCCCACACACGCCGCTGCCTATTCCTCGGACAGTAGTATTGTGCGTCAATGCATTTTCCCCCATCTTAATAAAAGGTCGATATCGAATTTATAGGTCAAAAGGCTTCGTCACTATAAAGGAGTGGGGGCGTCTGGGGCCAAAAATAAATGTTTAAAAATTCACAATTTTTCTTTTAATCTTTGAAAAAGGGGAGTAAATTGCAAGTTTCGGGATCTATTTGCAATGATACTTTTCAGATTGTCTGATAAGACTGATAGTTTTAGTTTCTGTTCTGTCTGTTTGTTTATTTTAGGGGGTATTCCCCGCACTTCTAATGCGGGGGAGAACCATAAACGCCGCTAGATTTTTCCAACAGCAGTGTTACAGTGCGCCAATGCATTGCGCGCTCTTTTAAAAGAAAAGGAGGCCTCTGGGCTCCAAATTGAATTTTTTTCTTTGACTACCTTAAAATGGGGTAAATAGCAAGCACTTATCGGTGTCCATGTTTTTTTGATATTTAGTTATTTGCTATTCTGATTGCTTGTTTGGAGAACGAATAAAGACCAATGAGCAGGCCTATTAAACTGTTTTCAGATCAAACCGCAAACGATAAGTTCTGTAATGACTTTGCAGACTTATTAAAACAGCTGCTTGCGGAGTGTTACCGGTTCGATGCCCGGTTACAACCAGTAATTACACCAACAGTGCGATCATTTAAATTATCTTGATGAATGTCCTATCAAGTGGAATGAAGTTCCACTCACGGAAGGTTTATTGTTAAATATTATCACATTATTTATCTGTTTGTATCTAATGAAGTGTGATGGAAAAACAAATATATATTGAAATAAAATATTTAATTGTAAACAAATATTTATTTCTAGAGGCTTGCCAGTAGCTTCACATGCTTTTGTCTAGGTAATTTATATATAATATATATAAATTACACCAGTAATATTTATGAGACGTCTATATAATACAAATGACGCTACCTCCGGTTCGGAACCTATAACTTACAGAGAAGATCCCGGCGAAAAACTCTGTCGTTCATATTACAAATATAGCTGAACTTATAACTAGTTTTGCACTAAGACATACAGTGTAGTAATTAGATGATTTAATTTATAATTAAGAAGTGGAACTCCTTTTTTCCCCCTTCCTTTGTTAAGTATTCCCTTAAAAGGAGCGTGAAGAAACATCTTGCAGGCCAGTATGGTGATGCTAACGGATAGGATGTTACGGTATCAAATCCGTTGTCATCGCGATGTGGGTTCCTCTCTTGCTTACCATCAGGCTGGGAGGAGACAATATACTTACTGTGCTTTTTAATAAAAATGTTTACGAACCTTGTCCTGCTAATTCAAAAATAAAGTTTAATCTAATTTAATCTAGCATATCTTGAGTTATGAAAGTAGATAACTACATTTTGGCTGTTCATTTTTAGTTATATAAGTTTTATTCTTCTACATAACATTTATAAGGGCACTTGTAGTTTACCAGCGTTGAGCGTTGATTGATATTTTTTTAAGAGAGGTAGGGCATAGCAAATCACTTCTGTGTTGTTGTGTTCCTGCGTGTGAGTAAGATTTCCAGGGCTCCTGGGGGGTGCTACATTAGTAGCAGGGGTCAATCAAGCCTTCAAGGTAAGGGCGACAAGTTCAGTATTTATTTATTTATTTAAAAACTTTATTGCACAAATAGGTACAACAGGTGGACTTAATGCTAGGGGCATTCTCTACCAGTCAACCCTTGGGTCATGCAGATAGTTATATCAGTAACAGATTTATTATGCTGTACTTGTCACCCTTAAGCTAGGACCTCATTACCACTTAACATCAGGTGGAATGAGGCCAATCTTGAAGTGGAATATTAGTTAAGAATTAAGTTATTGCAATTAAATAAATAATAATTACATTTTGAGTTTTACTTTGCAATATAATTCGTTGGATATGTTACGCGCCACGATCGATGGTGTTCTAGTAAACAGCGCCATCTAGTTTGGAAAGGCGGGACTTCAGAGAGTCGAGACGCGTACGCCAGAACTTACTAGAACTATGGCCGTACGCTCGGTCAAGGCCGGACTGCGCGCGAATGTTCCGGATGTTTCTGCGTTGGAAGGTTTGGGTACGGCCGCGGCAATATAAAAGGCCGGGATTCACCGCGACCGGGACAGTATTGAATTAGCGATACAAGTGATTACTTCGAAAGCGATTTTGAAGTGCGACTTGGGAGCGATTGTTGTTTTAATTAGTGCGTTTTAAGGTTGTAATTAGTGGCGTTCAATTAAAGTGTGACTTTTGGTAATTTTTATCGGCCGTTTTTATTGTCACGAACCTCGTAACAATTGGTGTCAGAAGTGGGATTTTAAATTATGCCGGTTTTACCTAAGGACGACACGGAGGGTGTCCGTACCCGGAGTCAACGCCAACAGGAGACGGACCAGAGACGTTTTGGTGGAGCTTTGCCGCAGGAATCGGAGAGCCAGTTATTAACCACGGAGGCTGGCCCGTCCACAGCAACACCAGCAGCATCGGCAGCACCAGACCTTGCTGCTCTGATGATGATGCTGCAGGAGCAGTCTCGCCGACAGGAAGAACAGGCTCGCCGACAGGAGGAACAGGCTCGTCGGTGGGAAGAACAGCTTAAGCGGGACAAGGAAGAACAGGCTCGCCGCCAGGAGGCACAGGCTCGCCGCCAGGAGGAACAGGCTCGCCGCCAGGAGGAACAGACTCGTCGGTTGGAAGACCAGAGGCAGCAGGACAAGGAGGAACAGGCTCGCCGCCAGGAAGAGCAGATGCTTCTTTTGAAGGACCTTCATGCCTCTTTCGGGAAAGACATGAAGGAGGTGAAGGACAAGGTTGCTCAACACGACAACCGCCTGTCGAAAGCTGAAATCAGGATCGACCAAGTGAAGAATCGGGTTGACGACGTGTTAGAGGACGTAAAGAAAAAGCTGGATTGCCTTAAATTTGGAGAAGCAATCGCAGCTCCCGTAGCTACAACACCTTCGCTACGTGGATTCAAAGTGCCACCGTTCGACGGAACTTCTTCCTGGTCGGCCTACAAAATCCAGTTTGAGGCAGTCATGAAAGCGAACGGCTGGAATAAAAATCAGGCCATGACTGCCCTCACCCTAGGCCTTCGTGACCAGGCCTTATCAGTTTTGGAAGCTCTCGGTAAGGAAGTGACTTACGAGCAGCTCCTTGAGGCACTGGAGGCTCGATATGGCGACGCTCACCTGGAACACGTGTTTCGCGCACAGCTCAGGGACCGCGTGCAACGCAGTAGCGAAAACCTGCAGCAGTGGGCCCTTGAAGTGGAGAAGCTGGTGCGTAAAGCTTACCAGTCCGTACCAGCGCTTATTCATGGGAACCTGGTGCAGGCGTTCGTCGACGGCATCCACGATATTGAAGTTAGAGCTGCTGTGAGGCTCGGGCACCATGAGACGCTAAAGGACGCCTTGGCCCATGCCCTGGAGGTGGAAGTTGCGCGGCAGGATCATCAATCCTATCGCGTTAGGGAGGTTGTAGCGGCTACAGTTCAGGACTGCAATAAAAGATACAGCCCTAGATGCTACGGCTGTGGGGAGAGGGGGCACCTTCGATCCAGTTGCCCTAAGCGAACTGCAGAAAAAGAACTACGGCTACCTGCAGACCTGATCATCAGAATACCACCTGATGCTCCAGGCAGTATAATCGATTATGCAAATAACTGGCGGTACAAAATAAATGACATTTGTGAGCACGTCAGACAATCGGGCCAGGTTATGTCGGGAAAGATGAAACCCCCTTGTGACCGCAAAGTGAACAGTAGAGTGTTCGACGAGGGTCCACAGGTGAGGTTACGCAATCCAGTTCACAGTAGAAGGAGATCTCCTGGGCTTCAGTCAAGACCGTACCGGATTGGGACTGGGGGCAATGACGTAACCTACCGGAAACAGAAAGGTGCAAGAGGCACTCCTAAGATTGTCCATGCGGAGAGATTGGCGCGTTATTATGGAGCCGATAATGCTCGGGACGAGCATGTCTTAGGAGGGGGCAGTGTTACGCGCCACGATCGATGGTGTCCTAGTAAACAGCGCCATCTAGTTTGGAAAGGCGGGACTTCAGAGAGTCGAGACGCGTACGCCAGAACTTACTAGAACTATGGCCGTACGCTCGGTCAAGGCCGGACTGCGCGCGAATGCTCCGGTTGTTTCTGCGTTGGAAGGTTCGGGAACGGCCGCGGCAATATAAAAGGCCGGGATTCACCGCGACCGGGACAGTATTGAATTAGCGATACAAGTGATTATTTCGAAAGCGATTTTGAAGTGCGACTTGGGAGCGGTTGTTGTTTTAATTAATGCGTTTTAAGGTTGTAATTAGTGGCGTTCAATTAAAGTGTGACTTTTGGTATTTTTTATCGGCTGTTTTTATTGTCACGAACCCGAAGCTCGTAACTGATATATTTTAGTTAATAGTTATAAACTCGTTTTGAAATGCAACATAAAAATATAAATAAATAAATAAATATTGGACAACATTACCTATATTATTCTGATATATTAAATTGCTAAAGCGCTTCTGTTACAGAAATCAGAAACAACGACGGTAGCACAACACCCAGACCCGAGACAGTAACAGTTCGTTCTGGATGTTGAGGTTAAATATATTTTGAAATAAAAACAACGAAATACATAAGTGAACATAGTTTTATTGTTATTTTCTATCACAGAGTAAATTCCAATGATCACAAACATAATATTTATAATAATTTTGCACAATCCAACTTTCGCTTAATGGCAACATACAAAAATACTGCTAAAATTTGTAATATGACCCATTTAAAAAAAAACATTATACCACTGGGATAGTTATACTAAAATATAAATTAAATATTATACAAAATAACTTAAACATATAATACACAAATAATTTTATCTCAGAATTTAGTAAAAATAATATTGAGAGTTTTATAAACAAAACACACACTCGATGAAACAAATATGCAGATTACATATATACTATAATAAAAATACTATAATTAAAATAATTAAGAATTCAATAATACATGGAATTAATTTAATTTATTTTCTTAAACCTATTTGATAATTTATAATCCATAAAATCCCAGGTCATAATTTTTCAATCTTCCTCAAGATGACAATTTTCTTATTTCAAATGAATAACCTATTATTTACACTTAATTACAAATTAAGTCTAGTAAAACTTAAGTCTGTATAATAACTTACTATTACTAAAACTAGGCACTAAATTTCACAAAAATTGTCTTGTTAAGTTATATTTTACATTAAGGTACACGAAAGTTAAGCTAAGATTCAAAACATAAAACAACAAAACTTGCTGAAAAATTACAATCCTTAATGATGTTTGCAAAAAAAAACATAAAATTGTAATGATAAATTGCAAACAATGACATAATATTTTTTATAGATAAGTATCCAAAAACACTCAAAACCAACTTTCTTGATAAATTACAATCCTTAATGATGTTTACTAATTAAATCATAAATAGCGACTTTTAACATCAAGTATTAAATATTTAATCATACGACTGAAATCCCGTTTCATTTCAGGTTTCAAATACATGAATGATAGTTGCAAAAATTAATGATGTTTCTATTATTGTGACTTTTATATCACATCACAAATATTTTTAATGTCTTTGTGATATTATAAAATTATTTCTTCGTGTTTGAGCAAAGAGAACGATTACCGCCGTATAATATTGTACTTTAAATTATCTTGTTTCACATTATCAATTTAAGGCAAGATATTTGCATTTACAAAATACAATTTGATATATTTGTGTGTTTTTCATCTTGTTTTGATATTAAGATTAATAGAGTGATAAATATAAGAGGCGGAAAATTCCAAATTTATAAAAATTTACAATAAAATCTAGATAAATCTTTGAGCATTTATTTAAAAATAAGTAGCACATATTTTATTCTAAGTTTCGAGATATATTTGTGCCAAATTTCATATCTCTAACTTAAAAATAAATACTTTCCCATATAAACTTTCAAGAGGTTATTACCCCCATCCTCCCTTAGTTTCTAAACGAAATGTAGCCTATATCCGTTCTAGAGGTTTAGCCTATATCTATGCGAAATTTCATTAAAATCTGTTCAGTGGTTTAGGCGTGAAAGCCGGACAGACAAACAGATAGACAGAATTACCATCGCATTTATGGTATTAGTATGGATGTTCACCGAAGATAGTGTAATTTCCCTACAGATAATTATTATTCAAACTGGTCAAATAGTTTCGGAGTATTTTTATGAACATAATTCCCTGGATGTTTATAAATATTTATTTTAAAAATATTTCCATGCGAACGAAGTCGCGGGCACAGCTAGTACTTTATAAACGTGTCATTAAATGACAAACATACGTACAGTATTGCCTTAATCGTAATTATGTTTCGGAGTAAAAATATCCTTGTGGTTACTGTGAGAGATGAAGCATATACGATAAATAAAGATTTAAGTCCCGTTAAAAATAGAAGAAGCTAATAAAAATGTATCATTCGTTTAACAAACCAATTGTGGAGTTCTTTTAATATCGCCGCCATTTAACTATTGCAACTTGCAGTCATAAACTGAACACAGTTAAAATGAGGACAGCGAGCTGTGATTGAAAGTTTTCTACCACAGTTGTAAACTCAGATGGCACCTACAAAACCTCGCGTATGAATTAGATTAAACTGACATTTTAGGGCTATTTCGAAATGTGTACGTAAAGATGTGGGTACCAATAACTTATTTGTATTTTGCGAGGAACTATCTGAGTGAATCTACATGTCGGAAGTAGCAACACTAGCGCCACCAAGTGGTCATTGTGAACAACGGGACGCCAGCGCCACCTACAGGGCGTTGACAGAGTCTACGGCGAGCGGAGCATTGCTCACTTTAGTTACGATCGCCGAGCAGTGAACACGTCGTCAGAAACTGTCGCGGACCGTTGTATCTACCTACCTGTTCATAGATTGTGATTTGTTATGGGGTACAAGAATTCTTTATAGATGCTATATGATACATATGTATTTCAAATTATAATTTAACTTTTCTACATTGTCTCAGGTCTGTGGAACGGACGTTGTTTCTGATTTCTGTAATGTAAGTGCTTCAGCTTAACATGTTTACTTTGTGTGCGTTTGGCCTGATACATAGAGCCCTTTAATTTATCAAGTAAACTAAAATAAAAGTGCTTTGTATTGTAATTAAGTGAAGAAAGATTTATTCTTAATGTTTAAAAAAAATTGCAACAACTTTTATAAATGTTGTTTTGTTTCACTGCTACGTTATTGCACTGTGGTTTGGATACTAGCCAATTGATGCCTTTGATTGAAAGGCACGTGCACATTCAATAGTATGACGAATCAATAGTATGTAACTCAGCTGAAAATAATGAATATAATGGGTTTTGAGCGAGATGTCTGCTTAAACATATACCTAATACACAAAACAAAATATGCACTTCTAGCAAGCACACCGTATTTTTAAGTTCTCTTGTCCGAATATTGTAAAGATAACTAGCTGAGTTTTTTACCGGTGGTAGATAGATATAGGTTCCGAACCGGCAGTATAGTAACTTTGCATTGTATTCAATGACGATATAAAAGTGTTATAAGTAACCTACTTGAATAAAGAAATATTTGAGTAAGAGTTTGGAAATTTCTGATTTCTGAATGTATGTGATGTTGTCGAATTAAAAAGAAAGTATAAGATTTTATGCCTCTTCTAATGTTTCCATTGTGTTGTCTTTAATTTTTTTGAACTTCTGTTGGAGTATTTTATCTGTAAACTACTTAGCAACTTGCAGATTGACATGGAAACAATAAAACAGATTAGTTGTGCAATCAACTTCATTGCTCTGTCAAATCATGAGCTCATTGTTGTTTAAACTGTTTTATTAGGCTTAATAAAGAATAATATGTTCATATATTTACGGTATGCGTACTGATAATAAATTTACTGGTATACTTAACATTGTAGAATTATATTTGAGGTACAGATTTTGTAGTTCACGAAGTTGCTTAGCGTTGATGTCATTTATATTTTTAAGACCCCGACGCAAAAATGAGTGGGTGTTATAAATTTGACATGTCTCTGTGTGTGTATATGTCAATGGCATCGAAGCTCCCGAAAAAATTAACCGATTTTGTTTTTAAATGCCGCACACTACGACCAATTTGAAAAACTAATATGGCCGCCATTATTGGTTATTTTCTCACTTTTTTGTGTCGGTTTTTTTTAAACTTTCAATTTAATTAATTAAGTTATTTAATTGAAGTTTTTTAGTGTGCATTGAGTTGCTAAAGCTATTGTCCTACAAGTTTTTTGTCTGTAATGTAATCTATACATTTTTTACAATTTTTGTCTGTCTGTCTGTCTGTTTGTTCCAGTTAATCTCTGAAATGGCTGGTCCGATTATGACGCGACTGTTACTGGTATGTAGTTGATGAAATATGAAATAACTAACTAGCTACTTTTATTTTAGAAAAAAAAATTAAAAGCCTGTAGTCCACGCGAACGAAGTCGCGGGCACAGCTTTATGATTTACGCTGAAACGTCTTATTTTTTTTTATTTCCAGAAAGATAAATGAGATATTAAAATTAAAAAATGTAAAGTCTACATTTGGATCAAAAATAATACGAACAAAGACATACGCTTCATCTAGTTTAATTTTGAATGCTAGATACTTTGATGAATATGCTCATTCGATTGTAGTTAATTATTTGGTTACGAGGTAGCTATTGTTAAACATCAAGTAAATTAAAATTTTATTAATATTCATTACTTATGTAATTTAAATTTTCTATCTTTGTCAATGTCGTGGCAGCTTATGCTGAGGCTGAGACCTTATTAGCTGCGCAATCACTATGTTTTTTAATCTTTTTTTTTCTTTGTTTGCTAATTTACTTTTACTTTACCTTTTATCTGTTCGTGTCACTTTTCTGTCTGTGTATTGTGTATGCTAATAAATAAATTCTTATTCTTATTGTTGAACTTTACATAATTACACCTTATAATTTTTATCGCTCCTTATAAATAGATCCTCACAATTTGGCAAAGCCTAATGAAAAACACACAATAATACGTTTACTTACAATAAATACTACTGTCTATCTGTTTTATTATTTACAAGACTTAAAGCGTTCTACAAACATTCGGTTCCATCTATAATATAACACAGCCTTACTTCCACTATGACTGGGTGGGCGTATTCTGTAACTTATCAAAAAACCCTAAAATCACGCAAAGTAATAGATCTATTTATTTTAATTTCATTTCAAATCAAACATTTTATCAAATGACACAGCGAAAAGTAATTTTACACGCAAATTAATTATTATCACAAGGAATTAACACAAAACCATTAATATAATCATCTCCGTTATCTAAAAATGTATTAAACATACTTAGATCTTTTTTATCATATCAAACAAGAAAAAGAGATCCCTAAATGATGTTAAAGATTTATCATAATCTCTCTTAAATTTTAGCGAATGAGTTTCTTTACATTACAAGAATTAAAAAAAAAATCTTATATCATTCAGGCCGCTAACTAATGCTCTTCATTCTACATTGACAAGACCATCACATCATCTATATATATGACACTACGAAACGCAACACAAACTAACGTCCTTAATAAATATTGTGGAGATTATTTTGGGATTTTCGAATTTTAGTACAAAGAATCCTTTGGAAACCAAAAATACCTCAAACAATGTTGTCTCTTCTCTCAGTTTCTACTTTGCGCGATCTGATAGAAACCCTCACTGAGGCTCTAATGGAAGCTCTGGAACCGATCGCAGGGAGAGATCTTTCGAAGCCGTCATCCTTACTACTTGCAATGGACAGCCTTTTTCTGTAGTGGCCAGGGTTTTCGGAGTTTTCTGGTGATTTTCTGTAAAAAAAAAAACATAAATTGGAGCATCACATGCATGCAATATTTTACGATTCGTAATGTGTCGAAAAGACTATCCATTATTCTACCAGTCATTTATTCTAATTTCAAATTTACTGTTCATATTAGCTGTCACCATCGTTTTTAGCTTACGCTGCGCATAATTAATTACTATCGAACGGATCGTTTTTCAAATATTGGAACCGGGCAGTCATTTGGCAGTTTAAAAATTTATTTTAGTAAAAATACGATAATAAGGTATTTTAGGAATGCATTATTATTATTTGTATTTTAATATGAGTTTTACTAAGATTATCACATTATAGAATTATTAAAATAGTTTTTTATATGTACACATTTGTTTTACCCCGTTACCTTGTCGCGTTATCTTCTGTCCCTTATCGGAATGAAAAACTTTTATCGCCAGAAAGAAATTCTCCAACAATGAAGAGAGATAAAAAAGAGATTTCTTTCGGGCTGTAAGACCGCCTAAATTGTACTATGAAATGTCGGTAAATGTCTTGTGCAATAAAGTATATAATTCTATCTATTTACTTGCCAGGACGTACTAAGCTAAATGTCTTGTTGTTGTGTTTTTATCTGACTCAGAAATACACACCAGGTTTTCCACGTTTGGCTTTAAATAAGCCTCATCAGATCATTTGATATTCATACATCCTGAAATCCATAAATTTTTACGTGTTTATAATACGAGTAAGGTTTACCTCGGGAAGCAAGGGATATCCCAGAATCGCTGGTCTTTCCCGAAGTTCTCCCCGTCTTGCAGCGTTTGTGGCATCTCCGTGTCCATGGTCTCTGGGAGGAAGAGGCAGAGCATGCCTCCCAATACGCCTAGCACTCCGAGAATGAGGAGAGGCAGGTCTTGGGAGATGTTAGCCTGATGAATAGACATTAAGGAATTTTTAATACAGAAACTGAAACATTACTCAGAATTAACTTATTAGTATTTTGGTTCATTCGTAGGTTTTGGTCATTCAAGCCGGATTGATAAAAATATAACAACCGTATGGAGAAAATTAAAGAGTCGTATAGCAAAACACTAGAAAATAATTAGTTTAGATGTAATTAATTTTTTCAAAGATGCTCTTTAGAAGAAGTCCCTAATGTAACATATATTACACTAAGACTATTGTAGGTGTTTTTTTTATATTGCACTTCAAGATTGACCTCATCCAACTTGACCTTAAGTGATAATGAGGTTCTAGCTTAAGGGCTACAAGTACAGCATAATAAAGCTGTTACTGGACTTCTCGCCCTTACCTTGAAGGCTTGACCCCTGCTGCTAAAATGTAGCACCCCCCAGGAGATCTGGAAACCTTACTCACACGCAAGGAACACAACAACACCGAAGTGACTTATTTGGCTGCGGTCTTCTGTAAGGTGGAGGTATATCATCAGTCAGGCCACACACAGTGTACCCACACTTACCAAGTAGACCACAAACGGGGCGACAATTGAGGCGACGTAGCCCATGATGTGGATTAGGGCGACGCCCTGCGCCCTCACGACAGTTGGCAAGAGTTCAGCCGCGTACTGGAGGCCTATGTTGTATGAGATGTTGACAGCAAATCGACCCAGGATAGCGAGGGAGGCTGAGGGACCGCCTGGGGAAGAAGATGGAAAAAATTATATAAAAGGAAAATTTGTGCCCTCTATTTTGTACTCTATCCATAGTTTTCTCAGTATCTAGTATGGGACGCTTTTTTGTGGAGACCACGGGGCTACAGCCCAGCTCTGGTTGTGCTCCCCTATATCCAGCTGTGTGAGGGCTTGTTTTTAATCCGATCGTCAGGGATAAGGACTCCCACCACTGGGCTACCCCGGGAGTTTAGTCGGTTCGACTCCAACATACTACTCTCTGTCTCTTCGTAATGATGCGCGGTCATATTTCCAAGGTATCAAAAAATGATTGTGTAGCTTCCCTACAAATATTATTATAAATATTAAATAATATTATTATAATATTATTAAAAATGCGAAAGTAACTCTGTCTGTCTGTTACACTTTCGCGCTTAAACCTCTCAACCGATTTTTTTGATGAAATTTGGCACAGACAATTTTTAGACCCTGAGAAAGGACATAGGCTACCTTTTATTGCGAAAATAAACCCCGCGAACAAAGCCGCGGGCACAGCTTGTAGATATAGTTTTTCAAACCGGTTTATGCCCGGTTCCAATAATTTACGATTCGTAATGTGTCAAAAATGACGTTTTTCTCCAACCAACTATGAGTTCCATAAACTATTTTCCATATCAACTGTCAACGGTCGGGTCAATATCGAAAACGTACTTTTCTATATTGTCTCGGGTCTGGGTGTTGTGGTACCGCCGTTTATTTTATTTAAAAACTTTATTGCACAAAATAAAAAGTACAAAAGGCGGACTTAACGCTAGAAGCATTCTCTACCAGTCAACCGTTGGGTCATGCAGATAGTTCGTTTATGGGTGCGGTAACAGTAAAAATGTGAATGTCGTTGTTTCTGATTTGTGTAACACAAGTGCTTTAGCTACTTACCACAGAATCAGAGCAATGTATGTGATGTTGTCCAATATTTATTTCTGTAACACAAGTGCTTTAGCTACTTACCACAGAATCAGAGCAATGTATGTGATGTTGTCCAATATTTATTTCCGTAACACAAGTGCTTTAGCTACTTACCACAGAATCAGAGCAATGTATGTGATGTTGTCCAATATTTATTTATCAGTCGTGTGTCACTCGTTTTAACTTACGCCTCGTATTATTTATGACTGTACGTAACAAAAACGGATGGTTTTTCAAATATTGGAACCAGGCATTAGTAGTTACGGAGCTAATTCAATGCAAACAAACAAAGTTTTCCTCTTTTTAAATATTAGTATAGACATATTGAGTGATCGACATATACTCACCAACAGGAACAGCTGTAGCGAGTAGACTGAAGATACCGCTGATGACCATGGACCCACAAGCTAGCCATCTTCTGCCCCACCTGGAAATAACATATATAACTACTGCCTGCGATTTCGTTTATGTTATTTAATAAGGAGATAATCGGTTTCTGGACGAAGGCGGAGCAGCACTAGTTCTACATAATCGAATGAAGCACCTCTCGCTAATTCAGGCGAGATTTGCCAAAAATATGGTACAAATGTTTGAAAATCACGGATTTGAAGATACCTCGGCATCTGAGTAGGTTTTTATATTAATATAGTGCTTCACGCCTACAGTTTTCACAAAACAATTAACGTCGCGATTTTCTCCAAAATGGTTAGGTAGTATTAACGAATTTATCGATAACTAGCGGCCGCCCGCGACTTCGTCCGCGTGGATTTCGGTTTCCATACAAACTTTCACCCTTCTTTTCACATTTTCCATTATTTCTTCGCTCCTAATAGTTGCAGCATAATGTTATATAGCCTAAAACCTTCCTCGATAAATGGTCTATTCAACACAAAAATATTTTTTCAATTCGAATCAGTCGTTCCTGAGATTAGCGCGTTCAAACAAACAAATAAACAAACTCTTCAGCTTTATAATATTAGTATAGATAAATATTGATACGTACTTAAGATGATTCTTAAATCACACAATTGTTTGCAAAAGATACCACATTGTAACATCTTTCATCACACTGCATTTTATGCAATTAAATAAATGTTTTAAAGAAACAGAAAATTTTTATCTCCCCTTGCGGTGCGGGAATCGTACCCACGACCATCATGTGTCGCGCGTCCTGCTTTTTCAACTGAGCTAACCGCAAGTTATAGTAGGCGATGAAATTTTTCTGCCGTATGCAACCCGTTAGCCTACGGAAAGTGCCCTCTGCCGAATATGTTTAGAACTACATAAGTACTTATCGGCCCTTGGTATGTTATTCCGTTACTAGCAAATGAAAAAAATCATGACCTTTGTGAGTGGGGTTACAGCCCACGCCCTTCACGTATCGCGCGTGCTGCTTTCAGTTCGTTCGAATCCCGCAAGGAGAGATACAATTATTCTATTTTTTAGAATGGAAAATTACCTGTCAAGAACTGCAGTTAGGAACGTATCAGCCGGCAGTTCAGTAGCAGATGCAATGGTGAAAGTGAGGAAGATGTCAAGTCCGAGGGAGCCCACGTTCCGGACGTGGCCATCAAAGACCAGGGAGATGGCCATCCAGATGACGATGAGGAGGATCGCGTTCTTCCGGAGCCGGGGGGTCTTGAAGAGGTCTAAGACGGAGTAGGTACGGCCGGTTGCTTCGCTCTCTTTCACAGTTTTGAGTGAGGCTTCCTGAAAGGTTGAAGAAATCCTTATAAACTTCAAATGCTGTGATGTAGTATGAACAATTGTCAACCAAAAAAAACATTCCATTGAAAATGACACCACGAAAAGTAAGGCACGGTGGGCGTGGCTTAAAAGAATGAGTTAGCGGCTAGTATGAATCCCGTTTCCAAGGACGCCGCGAGCTATAGGCGCGGTCCAATCACAGCGCGCTTTCCATCCCATTCTAACGACCCCTTTGACGAACGTCTTTTTGTCGACTTTAACGCATTAGCCTTAAAGTTTTTTTTCAAGTGTCGATACTTTATTACTATATTGCGTATCTATTGCTTGTGTGTTTTGGTGACGATATTCGACTGAAATTAGTATGACTGGAATTTTTCCATCTTTTTTCGTTCACTGTTCGTCTAATTTACGTGTGGTTTCTAATTAAGAGTTCATCATTAAAATATTTGTTCCACTGACGTAAGTAATATAAATGTAAATGTTAATTAAATTTTGTATTTTGTGTGTTCATCACCTTGGTATTTATATTGTATTCATTTTTCTTTTCTATTAATATGTTCATAATTTATTTCTTGCACGGTCGTACCCGTTTCTCAATATCTAGTATTTCCACTACCTAAAGGTTGAGTGGAAGAGATTGCTTTCTAGCAAAAGGACCGTCTAAAATATACTTTAATATGATTGTATATAAAACCAATTTGTGTTATTTTGTATGTGCAATAAAGTGTTTTCTATCTGTCTAATATTTTATCAATTTATATTTTTCACTACCATTCCCGTTTTTCGATATCTACTATTTCCTCTGCCTGACGTTTGACTTGAAGAGATGACTTTGTAGCAATAAGATCGCCTGAATTATACTATAATGTGATTGTAAAATAAAATTAATGAGCAATAGAGTGTATCTATCTGCTGAGCATTTGCTGAGGTGGAACCCAAATTGGCCTCACAAGATATTTTATAATGATATTTATCTGTTGAATTGTCTTGTGTTGTGTTTGTATGTATATTTTGTGATGTCAATAAATTTATTTTCTTTCTTCTTTCTTTCTTTCTTTATCTATCTAAATATATACGCGAATGCGTTTATGTTATGCTGTCCCGAAGATAGACAACAGTCTATGTAAAACTACTGCACATGCCAAAGACTACCTTATAATTGTCATGGCGGCAACAATAGGGATCATACGGTAACGCAGAAGTGTACACTTACCGTAAACTCGCTGAGTACTTTGTCTGGTATCTTAGTTCTGTTGATTCTTTCAAACTTCTTCATGATTGTCAGAGCTTTGTCGATCTTGCCTTGGGAGACCAACCATCTGGAATGGGAAGAACAGTGTCAAGGGACGAATACATACGTGCTGAGCCGACAGACGTATACCTTTAGATTATGAAGCTAAAGAGTTTGTTTGAAGGCGCTCATCTAACGAACTACGGGTTCAAATTGAAGCATTATTATTGTTTTGGATAGTACATTTATTGGGGAAGGCTTTAGGGTATTTAGCATTATGCTGCGACGAATGGGAGCGATGAATCAGAAGAAAAAATTGAAAAGACGTGGACAGTAAGGATGCAAAGCTGCGGCGCGGTCCGCTAGGATTTAAGGGTGCTACATTGGTAGCAGGGGTCAAGCTTTCAAGTAAGGGCGACAAGTCCAGTAACAGCTTTACTATGCTGTACTTTTGGCCCTAAAGCTAGGACCTCATTTCCACTTAACATCAGGTGGGATCAGGTCAATTTTGAAGATGAAGACATTTGCAATTTGCCAGTCCTAAGCCCGTAAAAGAATAAAGGTAACATTTGCTTATGGATGTTATTAATGAAATGGTGCGGCACGCGGCGCACGTGATGCGCGGTCGGTGACTGTTGCGGCGGCTTTTTTATGGATAACTTTGTAAAGCTATTTCTCAATATTTTAGTACTGACTTATACTAAAAGAAACAATACATATTTACTCATTTTTGCTACAGATTAACATATCAAAATTTGGATAGTGATTAAAAAATCTTCCTGTATATAAAACTCAAGTGCTTAAGCTACTTACCTACCACAAAAACACAGCAATGTTTGTGATGTTTTTCAATATAAAATTATTGTTAAACGGAAAAATTACATCGTCTCGCAGTGAATTTGTGATGGTTCTAATTATGTTAAAATATAGATAAAATTGCTTTAAATTTTAAGACATTCGCGTTCCATTTTAAACGTTTAAAATAATTTAACGGGTCAAAACGCGACACCATTTGTCAGCTCGCGACCACGGTTGGTGCAACCTAACCGAAACGTCGGGCAGTAAGTAGTTCGTATTAACTACTAAATAAAAATGGTGTCGCGTTTAGACCCGTTAAATTATTTAAAATGTTTTAAATTGCTTTAAATCAGGTTCCAGGTACGTGACTTTTCTTAATATTACCTAGCACTTTCTGGCACCACCCAGGGTGTGAAAGCAGCAAGGATGAAGGGTACACTGGTGCCCAACGCGAAGGTTCTCCAGTCATCAGCCCAGAGCGCGATCCAGGGCAGAAGAGAAGCAGCCAGAGTGAAGAACAGAGCTATGGACATGTTGGCTACGAACGTCCGCCATTTTGGGCCCACGTACTCCAGAACTGAAATAAAGAAATAAGTATAAAATGAAATACAATTTTTGCCATTTTTTTTATAGTGGTTCACTTCGGTCTAGCGAATTTTAAATATAAAACAAACAGAAAATTTCATCTCCACTTGCGGTGCGGGAATTAAACCTGTGACCTTCACGTATCGCGCGTGCTGCTCTTCCAACTGAGCTAACCGCAGGTTATCGTAGGCTACGAATTCTTTTGTGGTAGTTATGGCTGAGCCGAGTTTCCCGTAGCACCACCGTTAACGGCGATGAGGTCCAATCGGGGGGTTTTAGTGGGTAGTCCTGCCCTTTTCAGGGCGGGGAGTCCCACACACGCCGTCACTTCCCTCGGGTGACGGTACGGTACATCAATGTATTTCCCCTCGTTATAAAAAAAATAAAAGGCTACGAATTCTTTTTGTTGGATCAACCTCGTAGCCTCCGGTAAGTGCCCTCTGCCGAATATGTTTAGAATTACATACTTATCGATAGGTTATGGGTTCGAACCCTGCACCGCAAAGGGAGATGAAATTTTTCTGTTTCTTTAGAATATTTAAAATTAAATAATTGAAGAAGATGTGCTTACTGAGTTTTGTGAGTACTACTAAAGCATTTTATTTATTATATTTTATTTTAGATGGGGCTGCTCTTTGATATCAATCTGGCCTCTCGGCCAAGACAACATCGATGATAGAACAAGGGAGCTTGTTGAGCTTGAGCAGCAGAAAACAAAAGCAATTAAATATCGTCTTACAAAAATCAGAAACAATGACGGTACCACAACACCTAGACCCCGTATCCATTATTCTAGAAAGGTCTTATTGCTAGAAAGCAATCTCTTCCAGACAACCTTTCGGTAGAGGAAATAGTAGATATCGAGAAACGGGTGCGGCCGTGCAAAAGTTTTATTGAGAAAATATTAACGGTAATATTAATTAAATACATATATAAAGCATACTCACCAAGAATATACATCATTGTGAAGCAGTTATCAAAGGCCAGTCCCACCAGGAATCTGCAGACAGCAAAGGTCCAGAAGCTGTCACAGAAGGCGGTGCCCACGCCGGCAGCGAAGCCAATCAGGTTGGTTCCTGAAAGATGACAATACATTCGTGACGATACTGCCTCTTTAATAAACTACCTGACTCAACTAAATTCTTTATTCAAGTAGGTAACTTGTAACACTTTTGAATCGTCATTGAATACAATGCAAAGTGATTCTTCTTCCGGTTCGCAACCTATATCTACCAAGAAGACACCGGTAAGAAACTCAGCAGATCAGTTGCAGTAGCAGTATCTAACTTATTGTTATGTGTTGTTCACATTGGACCAATTCATATAGTTTTATTTTGATGAGTGAAAAAAGCATTAAGTATTATTTTATTTTAAGAGGTAAGCTGGAGCAGACCAGTCCCCAAAGGTGGCACCTGTTCACAAGCATGACGTATGTGCCAGCCATCGCTTCACTCAACCATATTGACGGGAATGTAACGTTGTTGCTTTTCCAAAAATGCTTTTAAATATAAATATAAATAAATAAATATTAGACAACATCACATACATTGCTCTGATTCTGTGGTAAGTAGCTAAAGTACTTGTGTTAAAGAAATCAGAAACAACGACGGTACCACAACACCCAGACCCGAGACAATATAGAAAAGTTTGTTTCCCATATTGACCCGACCGGGGATCGAACCCGGGACCTCAGAGATGGCGCGGCGCCAAAGTCCGGCACGCTCTCCTCTCGGCTACTGAGGTCGTCAGAGGCTTTTATAGTGTCAACGAATTTAATGTCAATTAATTTAAATATGTAAATACTTAAGATGATTCTAATATATCACTATTGTTTGCACGCCTGCTTGCAAATCAAATACAATTCAAGATACCACTTTGTAACATCTTTATGTATAACACTGTATTTTATGCAAATAAATAGGTAAATGTTATTTTTGCCTTCAGGATTGAAATAAGAGAGGTAGAATACCTTACAGAAACAGCCAAATAACAATCACTTTTGTGTTGTTGTGTTCCTGCGTGTGAGTAAGGTTACCAGAGCTCTTAGAGGGGTTGGGGGGGGGGGGGGTTCTACATTAGTAGCAGGGGTTAGGTCTTCAAGGTAAGGGCAACAAGTCCAGTAACAGATTTATTATGCTGTACTTGTCGCCCTTTAGCTAGGACCTCATTACCACTTAACATCAGGTGGGATGATGTCAATCTTGAAGTGTAATATAAAAAAAAACATGAGATTTTAGTTTTCGTATAAAACTGGTCATACATTGGGACTGTTAGTACCTAGTCATGGTATATATAATATATAATTTATTATATAGCTGTACACCTTCATATGCTATAATTTTTCCCTGTAGGTAATTACTTCTAAGTTACCAAAGAACTGGGTCATTTATGCATTACGTAGGTAGATAAATTCCTTGCACTTTGTTTTTCCTTATGAAATTCAAATTAGTGTTTATGTTATCGTCTAGTATAGTGAAATGACATACATTGCATTTATAGAACATATACTTACAATTATTTTACAAATAAAATAATGTGAGGGTAGATGAAGGTTTGCAAGCTGAACAAACGAAGGCGAGCAAGACCAGTCAGCTCGTGACCACGGTTGGTGCAACCTAACCGAAACGTCGGGCAGTAAGTAGTTCGTATTAACTACTAAAAATGACGCCGCGTATTGAAGCGTAAACTTATTTAAAATATTTAAAACGAAACAGGACAGTAATTAAAAGTATGTTACTAAAAAGACAAATAGTTCATTATACGTTCATTATATCATGCATTATATCATATTTAGTATTTTATATAATTTTATTACAAATTATTAGCCGCTCGCAACTTTTTCGAGTGGAGTTAGTTATTTGCACACGATTTTTAATTTGAACACATCGGTCAAACAACATATAAACTTTAAAGAAACCTCCTCTTTAACTTTCCCCTTTCCCCGAGGAGTTTCGTAAAAAACGCAGATGTCTACACCCTATAAGGAAGCTACCTGCCAAATTTTAAGTTTTATATGTTTGATAGTTCCTAATATTTCGTGATTAACGAATCAGTCATCGGTTTTTCGTTCGTTCATAAACTAAGATTTATTTATTAGTATTGTCTCGAGTCACGGTTATTAAGAAATATGATTACCACAACACATTTGCGGTTAAAACAATGGCGTCTTTTTTAATGAACCAAACGCACACAATAAAGTATATCAAAAAAATGGTTCATCACGAACGAAATAGGATGTGATTTTTTACTCTTTGTTGTTAATGATGATTAAAAATCGGTATAAAAAGAAACTAGGTACTTCCCGCGAATTCGTCCATGTTATCTGCATAAGGAAAGTGAATAAAACGGCTTGTTAGTTTGGGTATAAGTTCTACGAAGTGGACGTGCCCACAAATCCGGGAATTGCACTTCAAGATTGACCTCACCCCACCTGATGTTAAGTGGTAATGAGGTCCTAGCTGAAACGACAAGTACAGCATAATAAATTTGTTACTGGACTTGTCACCCTTACCTTTACGGCTTGACCTCTGCTTCTAATAGGTCGAGGTCGTCAGATAGAAAATGTCCTCACCCATCAAAGCAGGTATCCTTCCATACTTGTCAGCAATCCATCCGAAGACCAGGCCACCAACGATGGCTCCGCAGAAGAAGATGGCCTGCGCAGTGGCTGGTAGGTTGTCCTTCTCGCACACCCAGTCCAGCTGTAAGACAGAGCGAGACGGATATAGAAAAAAAGAAAGAAGTTATGTTTATTGACTTTCACAATTTACTCATACTGAACTAGCGGCAGAAACATGTTATGAACATGTTATTTATGAACATGTTATTTATGAACATGTTATTTATGAACATGTTATTTATGAACATGTTATTTATGAACATGTTATTTATTAGACAACATCACACACATATGTACATTGCTCTGATTCTGTGATAAGAAGCTAAAGCACTTGTGTTACAGAAATCAGAAACAACGACGGTACCACAACACCCAGACCCGAGACAATACAGAAAAGTTTGTTTCCCATATTGACCCGACCGGGGATCGAATCCGGAACCTCAGAGATGACGCGACGCCAAAGTCCGGCACGCTCGCCTCTCGGCTACGGAGGTCGTCAAAGAAAGTAACTTATGGATTGCGTTCATCCTAGTGGCGTAGCGTGGGATACCTGCCCTCCCCCTATGATTTAACCCATTATACGGTTCTATCGACTATGATGACCCTAATCTGGAACTTACCTTACCTCATTTGAATGAAGGCCCTAAACCAAAACATCATAGTAACCTGCCGTATAAGTAGTTTCATCTCCCCTTGCGGTGCGGGAATCGAATCCACGACCTTCACGTATCGCGCGTGCTGCTCTTCCAACTGAACTAACCGCAAGTTATTGTAGGCGATGATTTTTTCTACTGTACCAACCCGTGAGCCTACGGTTAGTGCCCTCTACCGAATATGATTAGAACTACATACTTATATTTTTTTCTTCCACCTGCCTTGGCCTTAAGAATGCCGAAGGCCCTAATGACATGATAGTGTTTATAGTGTGCTGACCTACACAAATACAGCGTCAGAAGAATTTACATAGTAAACGACGCTCCATACGTAATGCACGATTAGCCAATCAATAACATCGATCCTACATCGCGATGTCAGAGTTATCGTCGCGACTAACTATATGTATATATGTCGCAGGCATTTTTAATAAATCCACCGTTTACATACGGAGTCGTCAGTTTAAAAACACTCGCTGATATGTAATATGCCGAATGCAAAATCAGGCAAAATGACAACAGTTTGTTGTAGTTTTGGGGTGACCATGAATAAAACACTGTTAGGACAAATTAGACCTACTTCATTAAAATATTCAACTTTTATTGAATATCAATTACTTAACCTAAAGTTAATTGAAGTAATTAACGATTCCATTGGTTAGGTTAGGTTAGGTTAGTGAATAAAGTGAAGCGCAAGCCGAGCGAGCGTAGCGAGCGTGCCAGGGCAGCGGCCGGCGAAGCGCCATGTCTAGCTCATTTGTAATAGGTAATATTATAATCATTAAAAAATAAAATAGTAGGAAAGTCATTTACTAGGGATTTCATATACAACGTGTAACGGAAAGGGTATAACAATATCAAAAATACCAAAGCAGTTAACGGTTACAAACTGTATGGGACCATTTGTAGCTGTGTACACGCATTTATTGATTCAATATTTTTTTTTTAAATATCAGTCAAATACAAGACAAAATTTTGACTAAGTCACGCTTGCACAACACTATCACAGTATTGTTGGAATCGTCGAAAGACTTGGATGTACCTACCTATTATGCTATTAATTTAAATATCACAATGGTGGTTCATCTTTTAGTGTTTACTGAATCACATCTGAAATTTGTTGGTTTAGCGTTTCTCATTTTGACAATTCAGTTAAGTCATTGAGTTGTCGTTGCCGTGACAACATCTTGTGTTTTTGCCTTTCTGGATTACCTACTTACTACGGGTAGCCTAGTGATATTTCGTGATGTCTTTGAGCAATCAAAAATATTCGAGATGATTCTCTGTGTCGGAGCAACCGACGGCAGCGTGATGGCCGACCGAAAGCTAGAGAAAGAGATTTACGAAACCATCAAAACGCCCGTTTCCATCTGTGGATTGGGCGAGGAGGTCGTATCACATGGCCAGCTCGGTCACCAGACCTCACTCCGTTGGACTTCTTCTTGTGGGACTAATTTAAAAGGAAGGTGTACGCTGTAGCATGCTCGTCAAGGGAAGAGATGATAGAAAGCATCAAGGCCGCGTTCTGTACAGTGACACCACAAATGTTGCATAATGTTCGCGCATCTTCTAAGAAAGTACTCGGCGCGCATGTCGAGGAAGGAGGTGGAGAAATTCAGGATCGCAGTGATTGTCGTGAAGTGATAACGTGATTTGGGGTCGCTGACCTCAATAGTGTTGTGATGCGTTTGTTTACGTTTTAGTCAGTCATTATAGTTAATCATTTTTTATTTCATAAAAACAATAAAGTGTTTATTTTAACTCGGGATTTCGTATATAGTATCCACCTACTTTACATTGTTACCCCCTTTCCGTTACAGGTTGTATATTTGAAACATTACATATTTTTAATACTATTAAATTTACAGTTCTTTAGTTTTATAAATTTTAAGCTATACCTACTTCAATTTGCCGCGTCATTATACATAATGACATTTTGTCCTCGGCATTTTACAAACCAGCATTCATTTTTAAACTGACGACGCCGTACGTAAACGGCGGATTTATTCAAAATGCCTGCGACATATACAACAAACCAAGATTAGTAGTCGGACCTTGGTCCCCGAGCAGATACCACCTAGGTCGGCGGAAGTACTTACACTTTTACTAAAAGAACATACGTTCCTTACAATAGCTTACCTGAGAAGCAATAGTATCGTAAGGGACATCGCTCCTGTTGTATTCCCATCCATGAGTACAGGCCACGACAGGCCATTCATCATCAGGTGTGGTCCTCCCCTCGGCCAAGGCGGCTGCCCAATCAGCTGAGTACATACGGCACCTGTCGTGGGGGTAAGGTCCGTCTGATTTTGGGGGGATGGCTAGAGCTCGTCTGGAAAGAAGAGAAAGTCTGTTTAAGGAAGGTCTTCATCTTTAATAGATAAAATAAATAAATAAATAAATATTGGACAACATCACATACATTGTTCTGATTCAGTTGTAAGTAGCTAAAGCACTTGTGTTACAGAAATCAGAAACAACGACGGTACCACAACACCCAGACCCGAGACAATATAGAAAAGTTCGTTTCCCATATTGACCCGACCGGGGATCGAACCCGGAACCTCAGAGATGGCGCGACGCCAAATTCCGGCACGCTTGCCTCTCGGCTACGGAGGTCGTCAAATAGATAGATAGATAGATACACTTTATTGCACAGAAAATTTACAGAAATTGGTTTTACAGACATATTCAAGTACAATTTAGGCTGTCTTAATCGATTTTATTATTTTTATAGTACTAAACGCCTTACTAGCGAACTTTAAATTTTAGAAACAGAAAAATTGTATCTCCCCTTGCGGGAATCGAACCCACGACCTTCACCACACACCTTAAGAGCAGCACGCGCGATACGTGAAGGTCGTGGGTTCGATTCCCGCACCGCAAGGGGAGATAACATTTTTTTGTTTCTAATATTTAGGTTGTCTTGTTGCTAGAGAGTAATCTCTTCCAGAAAACCTTTAGAAAGATGTAATAGTAGATATTGAGAGACGGGTACGGCCGTGCAAAATGTTTATTGAGAAAATACTAACAGAAAACATAAATACCATAACGTGATTAATTAAAAAAAAATACATAAAAATGAAAATAAATAAAACTAAAATAAATAAATACAAACGTGATCAATAAATAAATAAATTTCCATTGAGTATTTACGGTTTAAGCAAACATAGAGAATAAGTATAAGAAATCAAAATAAATACCAACAAAAGCTTCGCTTTATTAAAATACTTTGATAAAGGATATAAGTTTGCATTTAGTTAAGAGAAAGAAAGAAATATTTTACTCTTGATTTGAAAATAGGAAGGGACTCAAATTGCAAAATATAGTGTCATGACCTAAAAATATTTTTAAGAAAAAGAAAAATTCTAAACAATTTGGAAAGTTCTATGAATATGTTTTGAAGCATTTTTATTTTTATATAGTTACTAGCGAACCCGACAGATTTCGTCCTGTCAAAAAGATTTGGAATGTGGCTGGACTCATTTTAGTTAGAAAACGTTTGTACTGAAAAAAGAAAAGGTCTGTCTTTACAGTTTTCCCGCCAACTATTCGAATTTTTCTGCCGTAAAAACCATCCTTCCATCATTAAGAGAGGTAGGGCATAGCGATTAATCGCTCGAACTGGAGCGGCCCGACTGGTGAAATACCTCCACCTTACAGAAGACCGCAGCCAAATAACAATCACTTCTGTGTTGTTGTGTTTCTGCGTGTGAGTAAGGTTTCCAGAGCTCCTGGGGGGTGCTGCGTTAGTAGCAGGGGTTAAGCCTTCAAGGTAAGGGCGATAAGTCCAGTAATATAATAATTATGCTGTACTTATCACCCTTAAGCTAGGACCTCATTACCACTTAACATCAGGTGGGATGAGGTCAATCTTGAAGTGTAATATAAAAAAAAATCCTTGGACTTCAACGATAAATAAAAAAAAAAGAATTGGCAAAATTGGTCCAAGCGTTGTCCAGTTCTGCGCTTACCAACACATTTTGCGAATTATTTTATATAATAGATGTAGATATACAGTATTAAATTTAATTAGAAATACACAAGAAATACAACAGAACTATATACAAGAACAAAACTATATTGTTCTATAAGTTAGATAATAATACAATACGTGTTGCACAGAGTGATGAAAGAGACTTAGTTCTTTAAGGCTCATGAAAAAGACTAGACTAGTTTTTAAAGCCTTGCGACAAGATTAGTCTTGTAACCCTTTAGTCTTTAGACATAAGTCAAAACTGACGACTAATTTCAGTCGTAGTCTTTAACTTTATAACATAAAAGGCTTAAAAGACTCAGAAGCTTTGATAATTCACGAGTAAAATAAAATTGGGAAAGAATAACATTTACGTTTTTTGTCCAATTAAAGAAATATATAATGTAGGGTATGAGTCATGTTCTGTATTATTATATGAGAGTATTATCAGATGTGAGTCCTTGTAAAAATAACTTTAGTCGTATATATGATATATCTTTTTAAAAAAATATATCTTTTAGTGTTTTGAAAACAACTGTAGTTGCTGAGTTTTTTAATACAACGACTAAGTCTTATTTATAAAAATTCGAGGCTTTAGTCTTCATCTTAGAGTCGAGTCCAGTAAGATGGAGGCTAGTCTTTTTAATAGGCCTTAAAAGACTAAGTCTCTTTCATCGCTAGTCCCACATTATTAAATAAACTAATATGTACATTTTGAGTCCGCTTCCTTATTCAGCAAAATAATAAGATACCAATATTGTAAACATGTCCTATGAATCAATATTAACCTAAAACCTTTCGTAAAAACAGCATCCGGTCCAAATTACAAAACCGAAGACCTTTCAACGCCCAGTACAAAGGCAATATCCGAAAATAAACGACTTAAACAAATTAACCTCAGACAAATAATAGTTCTACACAGGAACAACCTTCAATACGCGATACATCAAAGAAACAGAATCAATTTGTAGCAGCCGACACGCCTCTCGTTAAATTTGCGTGAATTCTAATTGCTTCTCAATGAAACTAATTTGGATGCGATAACTATGTTAGTTGGATTGTTTTTGGAGCATTTGATGTTTAGATAACACACCATTGTGCTTATAAAAAACTTGTATGATTTTGTTTTATTTTTCTCAATAAAAGGGGAGGTGTATTGTGTGACTAACTACTCTCACATATGTACGTGCACACAATATATAAACAGTGTCAATCTTTAATAAAGGATTGTTCGTCATAAGCAACTAAACTAAGTGTTTGACTCACACTTGATATTGGATACTGGCTTCATGTTACACGTATGTTTAAAATTCTTTTTTTACTAGCACAGTGCTTTGGGTCCTCCCAGCCTGATAAGCGAAAGAGGAACCCACATAGCGATGACAACGGATTTGATAAGTGTAGCTTTCAATTGTAAAAAAACTACTGAGTTTCTTGCCGGTATCTTCTCTTTAGTTATAGGTTCCGAACCGGAGGTAGCTTCATTTGCTTTATATAGAGACTATTCATAAGTATTACTAATGTAATCTATGTGAATAAAAAAATATTGACTTTGACTTTGATACCGTAATATCCAATCCGTTAGCATCGCCATACTGGCCCGCAAAATGTTTCTTCACGCTATGTTTGAAGGAATCCATGTCAAAAGAATATAGGATGAATACTAAAAAGAAATATATTTATTGACACAACAAAATGATGTAAAAACAAAATAACACACAGACACGAATATCTTATTAATACCTTATCGGGATCTCATTTTACGTCGATTTTATACTTTTTTATACATAGGTATTACTTTTATACGTTTGTCCTTGGTTTGCTTTGATCTGTAATTAAAATATGTTAGTTAAATACCGGGTTTTTTATTTTCTAACTAAACTAATACGTTCGTTGAACAATATGTATTATTATGCTGGTGTTTTGAAACCTACTTGCCTTGAAAAGGATTCCTTCTATCTATAAATATTTAATTCAATTAAAAATTATAATTTCTATGCATTTTTGGAATCTACACCTTACGGTAAGTTTTTATCTTTATAAGCATCAGAACGAAGCCGGGTCGCTAGTTTATCAATAAGACCGTCTGAATTGTACTTGAACATTTCTGTGCTTTAAAATGTATCTGTCTAAGAAGTGACAACTGCCTCTAGCAGCCAGCTTTTGAGCCCCTGTAGCGTTGACTAGTCTTTTAAATACAGACCTATAAAGCAAAGTCTAAGACACGACATCTCTCACAGTCTCGTCATCTTATTTAACAAAAAGCGCGGAATAGCTGTTACGACGCTCGATTAGTTATGGCCGTGATCAGCTCAGATAACCTTCACCTTGAGGTCATAGAACAGTACGACCCACTTTAAGAGTGATCTGCGAACCCTTGCTTTTGTTTGAAACAGTTATGGGTGGAACACGACTTTAAACATATAATCTGTATGTTTATGATTTTGAATTTAATGAAACCCACCTTCAAACAAAACAAATAAAGTATCAATGATAGTTACAAATTAACTAAATGGTAGACCAATCATGTTATATCTAGATGGGAAGTCTGGTCTTCACTACACAGGTAATCCTATTGTGAAGTCCAGCGATACTGTTTAATTATTGTATAAATGAAGTAACCTAAATTTTCTAATAACAGTAACAAAATTTTGTACTTTCTTTGTTGAACTAAATAAAACATTTTATTTTATTTTAATCTTAATCTAAATATATATCTATTATGTATATAAAAGAAGAAACTGACTGACATATCAACGCACAGCCTGAACGGCTAAACGTAGGCACTTGAAATTCGGAAGGGACGTAGCTTAGGTACCGTAGAGGTGCACTAAAGGAATACCCAAAATTCCCACGGGCACAGGAATTAGCGCGAAAATCCTTTTGTATTAAAATCTAAACCGCTTAAGTAAGACGCTTGAAATTTGGCATGCAGTTACCTTAGTAAACTGAAAGCTTAGTTGCAACAGGATATAGCAAAATTCCTACGGGAACAGGAGTTAGCGGGAAAAAATTGGGAAAACCCTGTAGTCCACGCGAACGAAGTCGCGGGCACAGCTAGTTTAAATATGATAATTGGCTACTTGACAGTTTTTGGAAAAGTATTGTAAAATGTGCGCCCGGCCCGTTCATTTTATATCCCAAGCAATTCGATTTATCTGGAAATAATCTAAATAACCAGAGAAAAATAAGATTTTGTATAACACATTTAAAAAGCGCGCGAAAACGCCTAGTCGCGTCACTGTTGCAATTATGACGTCAACGTCCTAAACAACGAACCGATACGCATAGGAACGACTTAATTAAGATAAACGAAAAATGTTTCAATAAATTCTTTATACGATTAGAGACACATAATTCAATTAAATCGGTAAAATAATCATTGTTTAGCCACATTAAAATAAATAATTTTCGCCGACAGCTGTCATTTCCGAATTGCAATGGTGGTTTCCGTTTCGGTTCTTTTGTTCCACAGATAAAAAAACTAAAATTTATTTTGCAAAAATAAAATACTAACTATGCTTTTAATTAAAAAGTAAAAATGTAAAATGATTACTTAACTAATAAGCTAACATATCTAACACTTTTCATATTTTATTGTTAACACTGTCAAGTAGCCAATTAATCCTTATTTCCCTTGGTAACACCATCACGTGTGAACGGCTGGACCAATTATTTTTAAAAATTGCACTTCAAGATTGACCTCATCCCACCTGATGTTAAGTGGTGATGAGGGCCTAGCTTAAAGGTGACAAGTACAGCATAATAAATCTGTCACTGGACTTGTCGCCCCTACCTTGAAGGCTTGACCCCTGCTACTAATGTAGCACCCCCCAGGAGCTCTGGAAACCTTACTCACACGCAGGAACACAACAACACAGAAGTGATTGTTATTTGGCTGTGGTCTTCTGTAAGGTGGAGGTATTTCACCAGTCGGGCTGCTTCAGTTCGAGCGATAAATCGCTATGCTCTACCTCTCTTAAATACTTAATTGGTACTGACGATTCATAAGAGATTTTGTAAAGCTTACATTTACAAAAATGTTTTCTATTCTATGTCTATTTTTTTCTATTATATACCTAAGAATTCGATAGCGAATCGTATTCCGGAACCTAAATTAATCGTGCCTCTTAACGGAACCTTGTAAACATCCGCAAAGCGCCCTCTGGCGGCAAGAGTTGCTAATGCGAAGGTCACGGCCGAATCGTGGTGTTCGGGTAACTGTTGCCGTACATAGCATTAGTTTAACGACCTGCTGGAACAGTGGTTCTCAAACTTTTTTCATTGCGACCCCCTTGCAGGTTATCTGAACAAGACCCTACTCATGTGCACCCTCAGTATACTGGTTCCGGAGTAAATAAAACACTGACACTTTCACTTGTTGAAGAGCTTGTTTATTCGTTGTCAGCCGGGACACATACAAACGGCGGAAGATCTCGTCACCGCGATATAAAAGCGACATCAACAAATGGGATAGCGACATCTGTTATTACAAACAACAAACCATTATGACATCAACTGTCAATCCGCCATTTTGGCCTGTACATTATCTTTTAGACAAACTATGGGTTAAGTTACTGAAATTAGAACTGACGATACCGCACCACCCAAGGCTAATTAATTATTTATTGTAACTTTGTTGCTTATTAGCTGTCCCAGCGAACTTCGTGACAGTTATTTTTTTAATTTCTAACCTTTTAAACCTTTCCTGGACCATTACAATTATTTCAGAACCAAGATTAGCCAAATCGGTCTAGCTGTTCTCGAGTTTTAGCGAGACTAACGAACAGCGATTCATTTTTATATATTATAAGACATTTAAAAAGTAAAGAAGGTGGACTAAATGCCTATTGGCATTCCCTACAGTCAATTCCGAAGGTTTGAACCAAAAATATCGTGGAAGTGCATAAAATGTATACAGAATAGAATAAATAACCAAATACATAAATGCGCCAGACAACCACACCAATCACCTGGTCTCAAACTAAGGTTTCCCCTTGTACTATGAGCACCAGACGACGGATACTAACTGGGGGCGTCATACCAGCACACCCGGACACAAGTCAACTTAGAAAAGTTCGTTTTCCAAATTGACTCGGCCGAGAATCGAACCCGGGACCTTTCGTGCTTTGGCCGCCTATCTTAGCCACTGGGCCACCGAGCTTGTCAATTTATTTATTTACATATAATTATATAATTATTTTTATCAATCACGGATCGTGCCATAGACAAACCGGAAGAACTACTTACGTACCATGCTAACTTGAACACCCAGCTTCCGGAAATATGGAGTCTATGCAAAAACAGGCGAAACCAGCCAACCGTTGATAACTTGCAAATTTTTTGTTCTTATTTACATTTTTTATTAGTTGCCATTAGTGGAATCACGTTTTCTATTTAATTCTTGTTATAACTCAATTCAGGGTCAACACTTTTGATGTCAAATTAGTGGCGGAGTTATTTTAAATAAAAATCGGTCCTCATTTCAGAGATAGCCCGGAACAAACATCCCGACTGGTGAAATACCTCCACCTTACAGAAGACCGCAGCCAAATAACAATCACTTCTGTGTTGTTGTGTTGGGAGGTGCTACATTAGTAGCAGGGGTCAAGCCTTCAAGGTAAGAGCGACAAGTCCAGTAATAGATTTATTATGCTGTACTTGTCACCCTCAAGCTAGGACCTCATTACCAATTAACATCAGGTGGGATGAGGTCAATCTTGAAGTGCATTATAAAAAAAAAGACAGATAGATAGACAAAAATTAAAAACCATGTTATATTGGTGTCAAAATGGCGGCCGGCACAAAATGTCAGATTACTTACATATTATTTTTGTTACTATGTTTAAACGAAATGAATCTATGTGTCTCATCTTACATTTGGTAATCTAACTATTGCTTTATTAGTAGGTTTTTTGTTAACTTATAATTTGAAACACATTAAAAAGTAGGTATGTAAGTCCTTATTATTGGTAATTATTTTCAAATTAATCGTTGAACTTTACCAGGAAACAGTTCTTGCACCAATGTTAGTACTTTGAAGCGTTTTTTGCTATCAATCTTCGAGCTTGCAGGAAAAAGTTGGGATTTCTCTGATCATCTGAGTTCATTTATTTCATCATCGCCGCAATTGAAGTTTTTGTTGATTCTAAACAAGCGTTTGTTTACCGGATGCCAAATTAATATCTTACGGTTGACGTTTAAGGCGCAGTATCCAATACTTCAAAAAACGATACATTTTACGTATAGGAATAAATTGTAAGGAACGTATGTTCTTTACTAAAAGTGTAAGTACTTCCGCCGAGCTAGGTGTTATCTGCTCGGGGACCAAGGCCCAACTACCATTCTTGGTTTGTTGTATATATACTTAGTGGCGACGAAAACTCTGATATCGCGATGTAGGATATCGATGTCACGCATTACGTGTGGAGCGTTGTGTACTACGCCAATTCTGCTGACGCTGTATTTGTGTCGACTTGTAGGTCATGTCGTAGGTCGGCACAATATAAACGAAATAATATAACTCTTGAAGTTATATTATTGCGGCCAGGGAGGTACATTTTAATGGATCAAAGATAGTCAATCACTTTGATGAATCAAAGATATCATACCCAAACTTTGCTATCTGACAATCTCATAAAACTTAAGGGTATTTCCTGATGTTCCACCTCGTTTTTAGCAATGGTACATGCTGTGCAGGATATCCTATAAGCAAGGTTTGTCGGAAAGAAGCATTTAGCATTCCAAATTAAGATCTGTTCTTTGCACAATTGAGTCATTAATTTTCTGCTAATTATCGCTGCCGACTTTGAAGGTTACATGTCTAATTTAAATGACAAAAATGTACAGATTTATATTTCACTTCAATTCTGATGAAAATTGCTATGTATATTTTTTAAAGTAAACTAACAAGAAATTCCAATCACTTCAAATAACAATAACAATCACTTCTGTGTTGTTGTGTTCCTGCGTGTGAGTAAGGTTTACAGAGCTCCTACGTGCTACATTAGTAGCAGGGGTCAAGCCTTCAAGGTTAGGTTAGGTTAGGGCGACAAGTCCAGTAACACATTTATTATGCTGTACTTGTCGCCCTTAAGCTAGGACCTCATTACCACTTACCATCAGGTAGCATGAGGTCAATCTTGAAGTGCAATATAAAAAAAAAACACACATACCTACCTAGTACTGTGTTATTTTGGGATCAAAAGTATTATGTTAATTAAGTGTCTATCGGTTTAAAATTGACAAAGTTTCATACCAACTTTCATCCCTTATTTTATCCCCTTGGGGGTAGAATTGATCAAAATCCTTTCTCAGCGGATGCCTACGTCACAACATCTACCTGCATGACACATTTCGGCCCGATCCGTCCAGTGGTTTGGGCTGTGCGTGGATAGATCACTATGTCAGCCAGTCACCTTTGAATTATATATACCTATTTAGATTAGCATATATTTATTGTACTGACACATTATATTATACGAAAACAAGAAACATTTCTATTCAATCATTTTGTTCTAATTGATACCAAAACGTCAATAAACAAATAAATATTGGACAACATCACATACATTGCTCTGATTCTGCGGTAAGTAGCTTAAGCACTTGTAATATTAAAAACAGATTTTTTTATCTCCCCTTGCGGTGCGGGAATCAAACCCACGACCTTCACCATGAATTTTCTGCTGTATCAACCGTTAGCCGTTGGTAAGTACCCTCTGCCGAATATGTTTAGAACTACATATTTAAAGTTCGCTAGTACAGCGTAAAGTACAATAAAAATAAAAAATCGATTAAGCACTTGTGTTACAGAAATCAGAAACAACCACGGCACCCCAACACCCAGACCCGAAACAATATGGAAAAGTTCGTTTCCCATATTAACCCGACCGGGTTTCGAACCCGGGACCTCAGAGATGGCGCGACGCCGAAGTCAATAAAATATCTCTACACCCGCAAATCGTATCCCTCAAAACTAGGTCAAAATACGATAAGAGATCAAATTCGTTCTGCGTTTCGTAATTACTCCAGTAAGTGTCAGTTTACAAAAATACAGACAGGTTGTTAATTTAATTGCTATCTTATTTCGGCAATTAATGCTTCAAAGAGGACGTTGTTTGCCGAAAATGGCGAACGCTTAAAGATATGCAATTAATTTGTTAAGAAATAATTTTGAGTTAATTTTTTCTCGTGTTTATAATTATAAAACCTTGGTGATGCTAACGAAGTATATTAACTGTAGTATTTTACTCAAACTCCTAAAGATATAAGATACTAGCGGTACCGGCGAACTTCGTTTCGCCTTAGAGAATTTTACCCGCTTTTCTGTTGAAATTTTTCAAATTTTACCAAGGATCCCTAATTTTGTAGCCTATGTCAAATTGGAAGAATGTAGCATTCTATTGCTGAAAGATTTTTTTAAATCGGCCCAGTACTTTTTGAGCCTATTCATTACAAACATACAAAAATAGGTACAAATCTTTCCTCTTTATAATATTAGTGTAGAAAAGAGGGTACCAGAAGAAAGGACTTCCAGGGTAAACTTGTACCGAAGCTCAATGTGGTAAAACATTCATCCTATTATCAGTCCATCAGACTATTTTATAAAGTCATAAAGTCCCAATAGATTTAAAGGATAATTATCTACTGGTACTATATAAAAATAAGTCGGGTTATCCTTCCTGACGCTATAACTCCAGAATGCACGAACCGATTTCCACGGTTTTGCCTACATTAGAAAGGTCTTGGGCTCCGTGAGGTTTACAGCAAAGAAAATTTAGGAAGAATTTCAACAGAAAAGCGGGAAAATCCTCTAGCTAGTCGTTTATAAGAATGAATTTAAGAGCAAATTAAGAGCCTTCTTGCTGAAAAAGTGCATCTATAGTGCTGACGAATTCAATTTATGTACTACATTATTTTATCTAATTACTTCACTGTATGTCTTAGTGCAAAACTAGTTATAAGTTCAGCTATATTTGTAATGTGAACGACAGAGTTTCTTGCCGGGATCTTCTCTGTAAGTTATAGGTTCCGAACCGGAGGTAGCGTCATTTGCATTATATAGACGTTTCATAAATATTACTGGTGTAATTTACATGAATAAAAGAACATTGAATTGAATTTGAATTTGACATCTATATCATCTTAGATTAAAATGTGTTTGCTTGACATGTGAATTTGCTTGACATGTGAATTTGTAATTAATATAGAATTGATAGTGGAATCTAATAAATAATGTTTTGCTAGTCGATTTATAAATTGTATGTAATAAATGTTGAGATAATTTTAGTTAGATAGATAGATAGATAGATATACTTTATTGCACAAAATCTTTACAGAAATAGGTTTTACAGAAAAATTATAGTACAATTTAGTTATCATGATATAATTTTTATTAAATTGTAAAATTCAAACACAATTGTAATATTGTTTATGAAATGAACAAATGAATGAACTCTTAAAACTCAAATATTTCTTTATTCAAGTAGGTTACGTATAACACTTTTGAATCTTCATTGTATACAATGCAAAGTGGCTCTACTGTCTGTTCGGAACCTACATATACACACCCAAGGTTTGACTGGAAGACAATGTTCTTAGGACTCAGTCAACATCTTGTACTTTTTTTTTGCGCAATAAAGTTATTAATTAAAAAATTGTTTCCGAAATGAATTTTGTAACGCTTGATAGTTACTATTCTCGTGTATTATGTTTTTATTTTATTTTTTAGATTACTTATGCACTTTGTCACTATTACCGCACCCATAAACTAACTCTCCGCATGACCCAAAGGTTGACTGGTAGAGAATGCCCATAGCATTAAGTCCACCTGTTGTACTTTTTTTGTGCAATAAAGTTTTTAAATAAATAAATAAATAAAAACGATATCAACTATATATGTATAGTAAATCGTTAGTAACGAAAGGTTTCTGATCTTGTGTGATTCGTATTTTTAGTGTGACGACATGACTCCATCTCTGTGGGCCCGGGTTCGATTGCCGGTCGGGTCAATATGGAACACGAAATTTTGTATATTGTCTCGGGTCTGGGTAGTCTGGTAAGTAGCTTAAGCACTTGTGTTACAGAAATCAGAAAGAACGACAGTACCACAACACCCGAGACGATATAGAAACGTTAATTTCCAATATTGACCCGACCGGGGATCGAACCCGGGACCTCAGAGATGGCGCGACGATAAAGTCCGGATCTCGGCTACGGAGGTCGTCAAAAATAGGAAGGTTTATTGATGACCTCGGTGGCGCAGTGGCTAAGGTAGGCGGCCAAATCGCGAAAGGTCCCGGCTTCGATTCCCGATCAGGTCAATTTGGAAAACGAACTTTTCTAAATTGACATGGGTGTCCTAGCACACCCCCAATTAGTATCCGTCGTCTGGTACTCATAGTACAAGGAAAAACCTTAGTTTGAGACCAGGTGATTGGTGTGATTGTCTGGCGCATTTATTTACTATTTATTTATTTATCCAGTATTCTGTTAACATATGAAGTAAAGCAATTTAAAATACATATGTATTCACTGTATGTCTAAATTACTTTACCTACATTTTAAATTGTATGCAACTATTTTGTTAACAAGGTCGACACATTTATTCGTTCTTAATTACCTATAATATAAAGATTCTTATTAACAAGTTTCAGAGTGTTTTAAAAACGTTATTCCTTGTAAATCTTCTTGTATTTACATTTAATTGAACAATTATAGCGAATATTCGTTTACGATTAGATTTTTTACATCGTAGGATCATTACGTATAAATTGTTGTCCATCTAATGAGCGTGAACAATTTACAACAGTGGTTTTCAAACTGATTTCGTTAACGCCCCATTTGAAAATCAGTTTTTTTTAAGCGCCCCTCATTTTTTGGGTTTCATAACCAAATGGCAAAAGACGGAACGTTGACGGATTCGTCATGTCTGTCTGTCCGTCCGTATAAATAAATATTGGACAACATCACATACATTGCTCTAATTCTGTGGTAAGTAGCTAAAGCACTTGTGTTACAGAAATCAGAAACAACGACGGTATTTTTAGTGTGACGACCTGACTCCATCTCTGTGGGCCCGGGTTCGATTGCCGGTCGGGTCAATATGGAACACGAAATTTTGTATATTGTCTCGGGTCTGGGTAGTCTGGTAAGTAGCTTAAGCACTTGTGTTACAGAAATAAGAAACAACGACGGTACCACAACACCCAGACCCGAGATAAAATAGAAAGGTTCGTTTCCCAAATTGAGCCGACCGGGGATCGAACCCGGAACCTCAGAGATGGCGCGACGCCAAAGTCCGGCACGCTCGCCTCTCGGCTACGGAGTTCGTATGTTACAGCGACTTTTTTCCGAAACTATAAAACTTGGTTTGTACATGTATTCTGTAAATTGCATTAAGATTTTTCACAAAAAAATAAAAATAACAAAAAATTTTAGGGGCTCCCCATACTTAAGATAAGACCCTAAAGACCTTAAGACCTTTAGACCCTTGAGGTGGGATGAGGTCAATCTTGAAGTGCAATATAAAAAAAAAATAAGACTGAAACTCATTTTTTTTCTTCAAACCAATTCGTGTGGTATATCTCTCCAAAAATTACATTGAGGTTTCAATTATCATTTTTTTCTTAATTGAATAACTTCATCAAAGTGGTAAAATTTGTATTAGAAACAGAAAATTTTTATCTCCCCTTGCGGTGCGGGAATTGAACCCACGACCTTCACGTATCGCGCAAGGGGAGATAAAAATTTTCTGTTTCTAATATTTAAAGTTCGCTAGTACGGCGTTTAGTACTATAAAAATAATAAAATCGATTGGTAAAATTTGTGTCCTATAATGCAAATATTGAATGCAAAACTAGTTATAAGTTCAGCTTTATTTGTAATATGAACGACAGAGTTTCTTGCCGGGATCTTCTCTGTAAGTTATAGGTTCCGAACCGGAGGTAGCGTCATTTGCATTATATAGACGTTTCCTAAAATATTACTGACTAGCGATCCCGGCGAACTTCGTTTCGCCTTAGAGGATTTTCCCGCGCATTCGACGAAAGACATTTTAAGACTCATTTTTCTACACCTTCGGTTACATTGTTCAAATATTACCAAGGATCCCTAATTTTGTAGCCTATGTCAAATTGGAAGAATGTAGCATTCTATCGGTGAAATAATTTTTTCAATCGGCCCAGTACTTTTTGAGGCTATTCATTACAAACATACAAAAATAGGTACAAATCTTTCCTCTTTATAATATTAGTATGATTTAATTTGAATTAAAGAATATTGAATTGAATTGAATATGAAGATTTACTTTTTAGTGAATGTAAATACAAATTACGAATGGTCTCCTTTATTCTTATCAGCGTCCCTTTTTGGGTCCCTTATCGTCCCCTCTAGCTCTCCAACACCTAAGGAGGGGGGGCCTTTTGACCCACTTTCAAAGGAGAGAGAGAGATTCAAAGAAGGACGAATACATGTTCAAAAGAAATATACTACTAAAATAATTAGCTTTATAAATATTTATATTAAACGTGTTTTGTTTTAAGTTAGGTATTCCAAATTTAGCTACGTAGGCAAATACATATCCAGTTTCTTTAATTTAAGTATTCCAATACGACAATTACATGTGTATTTAAATAAGTGAAAAATAACAATTAAACAGGTGACATCAACACTATTTAGATATCCCTACTAATATTATAAATGCGAAAGTAAATCTGTTTGTCTGTTACGCTTTCCCGCTTAAACCTCTCAACCGATTTTGTTGAAATTTGGCATAGGTATACGTTGAACCTCAAGAACGGACATAGGCTACTTTTTGTTAGAAAGTATGGGGGGGGGGGGTAATGCCACCTTTGAAAGTTTATATGGGAAAATGTTTATTTTTTAAGTTAGAGATATGAAAGTTGGCACAAATATAGCTCTATTAAAATATATACTACTTTTTGTTTCGAATATTAGGGGAGATAGGGGTAAAACCGACCATGAAAGGATGTAGTCCACGCGAACGAAGTCGCGGGCACAGCTAGTTAAAAACAAAACTAATGACATTAACAAAACGATTTGCATTATTTTAATTGGTGCAAAGTACAAAAACATTTTTAACACAATTATACGAAAAATTTAAAAAATGCGGAATTAAAAACGTTTGCATATCATACTGATTTCGATTAGGCCTTGATAAAGCTCAATGAAGTAGTACTTGGTTCTTTATTACGAATTTTAAATGAACTCCGGCCGTTAATTAATTGATTTGCATAATTGATCGGCCAGATCGATTTTTTATTATTGGGATCGATTCCTTAAGGCCCAATTTTAGAAGACATTTTCATTTTTTGTAATGTATTTATATAAGATTAAGGAGAGGTAGGGCATAGCGATTTATCGCTCGAACTGGAGCAGACCGACTGGTGAAATACCTTTACATTACAGAATACCGCAGCCAAATAACAATCAATTCTGTATTGTTGTGTTCCTGCGTGTGAGTAAGGTTTCCAGAGCTCCTGGGGGGTGCTACATTAGTAGCAGGGGTCAAGCCTTCAAGGTAAGGGCGACAAGTCCAGTAACAGATTTATTGTACTCGTCACCCTTAAGCTAGGACCTCATTACCACTTAACATCAGGTGGGATGAGGTCAAAGCAGAGCAGACAAAGTGACCAAATACTTCTAAACAGTTAAAATGTCAAAAAGTACCATACACCACAAGTTACCATTAATATCTGAACATTCATTACTTCAATAATATCTGAGCAGATGCTAGTCAATAATTTCTATACACACAACTTACCAATAATATCTGAACACTCATCTATACAGGTAGCTAAATGAGACACATGACGTGCGTGACACATATTGACGTTATGAGTGTTCAGATGTTATTGGCACCTGCTCAGATATTGTTGAAGTAATGAATGTTCAGATATTAATGGTAAGTTGTGGTGTATAGAACTTTTTGACATTTTAACTGTTCAGAAGTATTTGGTCACTTTGTCTGCTCCGATATATCTAACGGCGAATTGTACATTCGACATACCAAAATACATACACACAGGAACACACACACACACGCACTTTTGTCAAATTAATTCCTTACAAACATACCTATATCTTGCGCAATTATTTAGTGAGTTTATTTATTTTTATAATTAATGTTACCTTCTTATCAGACAATTAAGATATTGAAACGCGAGCGTCCTCTCTCTTATTGCAGTGCCCTAACGGGGTCTATAATGATCTAATTATAAGAATATCATCTGTACTGTATTAAAATAAATGAAAGTAAATGATTAAGTATTGAGTATTATTCTAGTTTTTGTACAGATTATTTATTATGTAATAAGAAGCTAATTTAAATATCACCTTGACTATTCTTAATGTAGTCATACATCACGCCGTGCCTGAATTTGCAACATGACAGATTATAATCGATGTAGTGATTTTGTCAATTAATTGTCAAGGATTTTGTGTTATACACTTATTAATAGACTGGACGTTTGCTCTGGCTGTGCGCGGGTTGTCTTTATTTTATTTATTTTAAAACTTTATTGCACAAAAAAGTACAACAGGTGGACTTAATGCTATGGGCATTCTCTACCAGTCAACCTTTGGGTCATGTGGAGAGTTAGTTTATGGGTGCGGTAATAGTGACAAAGTGCATATGTAATCTAAAAAATAAAAACATAATACACGAGAATATATAAGAATAAGACATAATATACTTTTCACACCAAGGTGTGAAAAGGGTTACATTATTGGTGTATCAGTAAGGATTCCCTGAAGAAAAGATTATTAGTAAGTTCTTTCTTATGACATCAGTTACCTGCCAATAACAGCCCCGTAAAAATAGGTTTAGCCGTTTCAGAGATTAGCCAGAACAAACAGACAGATATTTCGATGTAACAAACGGACAGTCCAATTTGATTTTTATGCATGAATTGTACATTTCCATAGTTCCTTTGCAATATTTTTTTTTCAATTGTCAAACTGCACTGTATGTCCTTTTTTAAGGGGGAAAATATACCAGAAAGGGAACTGGATTTCACCAGTCCAACTGGAGCAGCCCGACTGGTGAAATACCTCCACCTTACAGAAGACCGCAGCCAAATAACAATCACTTCTGTGTTGTTGTGTTTCTGCGTGTGAGTAAAGTTTCCAGAGCTCCTGGGGGGTGCTGCGTTAGTAGCAGGGGTCAAGCCTTCAAGGTAAGGGCGATAAGTCCAGTAATAGAATAATTATGCTGTACTTATCACCCTTAAGCTAGGACCTCATTACCACTTAACATCAGGTGGGATGAGGTCAATCTTGAAGTGCAATATAAAAAAAAAAAGGGCGAATACAACCCGAACTTAAAATCCATACTCTGATTTCCTTTGGTTGGTGCCATGGGGTCAACCATAAAAGCCAAGGGTCAAGCCTTCAAGGTTAGAGCGACAAGTTCATATTATCCTGTACTTATCGCCCTTAACTTCGTGCTCCGGGTCCTATAGTTGGTTTGATGACTTAAATTGTAATTACTTTCTAAAGGGAGTTGGGAGTTAGTCATGTTTACTAAAATGTCTCTGGGGTGGTGGCGCTATGTGGCGGATCGTTACATTCCCTTCAATATGGCTGAGTGAAGCGATGGCTGGCACATACGTCATGCTTGTGAACAGGTGCCACCTTTGGGGACTGGTCTGCTCCAGCTTACCTCTTAAAATAAAATAATACTTCATGTTTTTTTCACTCATCAAAATAAAACTATAATGACTTGGTCCAAAGTGTTCTACACATAGCTATAAGTTAGATACTGCTACTGTAACTAATCTGCTGAGTTTCTTACCGGTGTCTTCTCGGTAGATATTGGTTCCGAACCGGAAGTAGAATCACTTTGCATTGTATTCAATGACGATTCAAAAGTGTTACATGTAACCTACTTGAATAAAGAAATATTTGAGTTTGAGTTTGAGTTTAAGCTAGGACCTCATTACCACTTCACATCAGGTGGGATGAGGTCAATATTGAAGTGCAATATAATATATATATACATATATATATATATTGCTGTTCATTAGTCTTGTCAAAACTCGACAACGGCTAGACCGATTTCGCTAATGTTGGCTTTCAGGCCTAGCATACGCAATATGTCAAATTTATAGCATAAGACGACAAAAGTATCGATACCGTTGATTGGCTAATATGATACCGCACTCGTATTTTCAGCCAATCAACAGCTGACGCACTGACTTCATTCGATTTTGACGTTTTTGACGTGTGATGAGGTCAATCTTGAAGTTTAAAATTAAGATCTACAAAGATTCTTGTCAGTATCTTCTTTGTAGCTATAGGTTTTGAACTTCAAGTAGCTAAAGGTTTGGTTTTACATTTTAACCACTTCTCCATCAACTCTTGGCCGGTACAAAAGATTGAATAATTAATAGTTTTTAATATCCGGATTAATTACGTAACACAAAGTACTTCGGTCTCGTTTAACTGACACGTGTCTGGTTTTTGCTCCATTTTTTAACACCGCCGGAATCAGTGAACAAGATCGTTATGGATTATTGTGTATAATTACAGCAATTATTGTGTGTGTTTTGAAATGTGTAATTAATTGGGTGAGTTCTGATTGATAGTGTTAATGGTGTGATAATATTAGACTGTGTTTTTGCTAAACATTTGACAGATAATCAGTCGTATTTTATCTAGACTAAGTTTTTGCGATAATGTTTACACTTATTCTGATTGTGTTTTAACTCTTGCCCTGCACAGAATTTATGTTTAGTTTAAGTCCTTTTCTCATGTAAGTGATTTGTAATCTTATGAGAAATAAATACCTTTAAACCTATTTGTTGTAAATTAATGATCAGGAATTGTTTCTTTTACGGCGGTATAATACTTAATTTGTACTGACGATTCATAAGTGCTTTTGTAAAGTTTACAGGAATACATAAAGATGTTTTCTATTCTATTTTTTTTGGGTTTCGTAGCCAAATGGCGAAAAACGGAACACTTATGGATGCGTCATGTCTGTCTGTCCGTCGGTCTGTCTGTCTGTCCGTCCACTTTTTTCCGAAACTGTAAGACCTATATTTGGTATGGAAGATGTATTCTGTGAACCGCATTAAGATTTAGCACAAAACTAAAAAATAACTATTAATTTTACGCCAACTGAAACTTAATTTGTTTTCTTCAAAACAATACGTTTGGGGTATCTATGGATAGGTCTTGAAAAATATATTGAAGTTGTTTGCGCGAGAGACACTTCCAAAGTAGTAAGGCGATAAAACTAAAAACAATATATGATGTAGGTACATTTTTATGCAAACTTCCACCGAATATTGGTTTGAACGAGATCTAGCAAGTAGTTCTTTTATACGTAACTAGCTGTCCCGGCGAACGTCGTAACGCCTATTTTTTTCCACAATTTCTAACCTTTTAAACCTTCCCTGGACCACCACAATAATTTCAAAACCAACTTTGCCAAATCGGTCTAGCCTCTGTCGAGTTTTAGCGAGACTAACGAACAGCGATTCATTTTTATATATAAGATTAATGGTAAACCGCAATTTACCTTTAATTCAATCAACTCCAATATATATTTTTTAATAATGTTACTTGCTGTTACGGAACCCTTCATCGGCGAGTCAGACTCGCACTTGGCCGGTTTTTTTAACAAAGCTGAGGTTTATTCAAATTCAAATTCAATATTTGTTTATTCAAGTAGGTATCATATAACACTTTTGAATCGTCATTGTATATAATGCAAAGTGATTCTAGTGCCAGTTCGGAACCTATATCTACCGAGAAGACACCGGTAAGAAACTCAGCAGATCAGTTACAGTAGCAGTATCTAACTTATAGCTATGTGTAGAACACTTTGGACCAAGTCATATAGTTTTGTTTAAGTGAGTGATAAATGTAGCAGTGGCGTAACTACAGGGTGGCAAGTCGGCAAAATGCCACGGGCCCCCAGCCAGAAGGGGCCCCAGGTAAGAGGAGAATCCCAATTACCAAGAATAATTTTTACATCAAACTTTCCTAAAGTATGCACTACATTTCTGCAAGTATTAGACATTATTCTTTCTTTGAGAAGGAGGAGGGGGGGGGGGGGGGTTGGTCGATGGATTGATGAATTTGCCACGGGCCCCGAATGGAACGCCACTGAAATGTAGTATATACTTTTGAAAGGTAAGCTGGAGCAGACCAGTCCCCAAAGGTGGCGCCTGTTCACAAGCATGACGTATGTGCCAGCCATCGCTTCACTCAACCATATTGAAGGGTATGTAACGACCCGCCACATAGCATTATGAGTACCAATCTGCAATTAGCTAGCTTTGTTGTATGATGCCTTAATTTATATGTATGATAGAGGCATGCATGGCATGGTGGGGCTTATAGAATCCATAAAAAAATTCTCTCGACTGAATTTACTTAACATAATGTAATCTTATTAACAATTATATTAATTACGAGTACCACCGATCCGTTGTCGAGCGGAAACCACCGTTTTTATGAGATAAAAAAATCTTTTAGTTAAATTTCATTGTTAAAGTATTGTCTGGCCTTGGTCTTTCGTAACGAAATCGCATGCTCGAGTTAATATTATGAGTTAAAGTTCGTTATCAAATCATCATTCGGTTTGTTTGAATCAAACGGTTGATGGAGTTTTTAAATATTTTAAAGAAACAGAAAATTTTCATCCGCCCTGCACCAATACAAATGACATTATTCTGTTACTTTAAAATATTTAAAAGTCGCTGGTGCGGCGTGAAGCACAATAAAAAAAAATGTTATAAAAATGGAGTGTAAGATGTCAAAAGTTATTATTTTTTTTGAACTTGCAACCCACCACTAGACTTTTAATGGGTGCAATATTTTAAATTCGTATTATGTACTTATCTTTGAAAATACTCATTTGATTTACATTTTCTAGCAATATTGCCATTGATTTTATTATTTTTATAGTACTATACGCCGTACTAATAACATTTTCTGTTTCTAATACCTATTGCCATTTTTTGATATTTGACTACACGTCTAGAATGCTCAGTGTCTAAGATATTCCGGAAATAAGGCTAGGTTTATAAACTTAATATCCAAGTACCTCAAAAAAAGGACGTTCATCATTATTGGAGTGGTTCCTTCGTAACATAAAATAAATAAAAATAGAATTTTCATAAAAATTGCGTTGCAACTTTTCCCCTAACAATTAAAAATACTGATTTTTTAGTGAGAAAAATCACTTACCTTTCTTCAACCGTAAGATTCGCCAGTTCCGGAACCCAGCACCAATGCTGTTCAGGCGTGATGGTCATAAATATTTGCGAAAAGTACACAAATGCAACGAAAAATGCAAACGGTATCATTAACAGGAACAAAATCTTCTGATAAAGGCCGAATTCTCCCACGTACGGCAGTAAATCATCGAAATCAGTCGCTTTTTTCTGTTTATCATTATTTTCCTCTTTCCTACTACCATCTGGTATTTTTTTCGCATTGGCAACATTGTCTGAGCTGTCATTAATGTAACCTTTGTTGACGAAACCTCCGCCGAGGTCTATGTTTGACAGCTTGTCGTCTAATGAGTTTTGGCGGGAGTCGCCATCTTGCTCGCAGCACGGAGTTCTCTCTTGAGGAGCCATTTTGGATTAGGTACTATTTTTTTTTAATTTTGAGATCCAATGTGCATGCTTGTTTTCTAGTTTATATCGACCTGAAACAAGATAAAAATACAATATTAAATGGAGTTTATTTAAAAATAAAGATTTATTATCAAAAATATTAATAATTAAGTTAACTTTTTCAGTCTTTCTCAACTTTATTTATTTATTTAAAAAACTTAATTGCACATAAAAAAAGTACAAATGGCGGACTTGATGCTAGGAGCATTTTCTACCAGTCTACCGTTGAGTCATGCAGATAGTTTGTTTATGGGTGCGGTAACAGTAAAAATCAACACGAGTATATGGTACGTACTATCTCTCTCTTTTTCTCATTTTCTGATTCATCGATTTTATTGGTCGCAGCTTAATATTATATAACCTTAAGATTTCCTCGATAAACTGAGTTTCCAACACAAAAAATATTTTTCAATTCGAATTAGTAGTTTTAAAATTAACGCATTCAAACAAAGAAACTTTTTAGCTTTATGAAATAAGTGAACATTGGAATTTCCTCCAGGGGATCCAGTCTTCTATCAATATATTTATTTTATCTATATACGTGAAAAATCGGTAAAGGCATTTGGTATTAACAAATAAAATATAAGTCCAAGTGAGCCCCAATTTATTATTCTGCCCATTCAATGCGTGCATATATCATAGTTTAGATGAGGTCTATGCACAGCAAAAAACGACAGAATATTTATTTATACCTCCGGCAAAGAAAATGCACAAATAATTAAATGGTGTGGTATTTTTAACCGATTACCACATGCATACAAAATTTCAGCTCAATCGATTGAAAAATTTTTAAATTTTTAAAATTTATTTCAAGATTCGAATCTAATAAACTTACATACATACCAGTTAAATAATACGCTTGTAAAAACTTTTCTTGTCACATAAAAATAGTAAAGTAAGATCTTTTAAACAATAAAAATTATTGCAAGGCAAAATTAGCCTTTTGATTTATGATAAGCAAGCGATATTAAATTTAAGAGTGGCAGACTACATTTTAGCCACTGCGCAATTTTCACAACACGTCGATATAGAATCACACCACTTAAGTACCAAAGTAATATATAGAAAATTATATAGACCTTCTGGTAAAACACTAAATTTTAAACTGTTTCAATCAAAAATCTGTTTCAAATGCCAGCATTTATGAGTCCAGACAACTACTTTTACTGTGCTCTAAAATCTTAATGTTGCCAACTAGTGTAAGCGTACAGTAAATTTTGCATCGATTATTAATTGATGGTAACACACAATTGAAATTTTAAGTCCCTTAAAAGTACAGGAGTTTTATACAAACTTCCACTCTCAGTTTAACTCTCTTAAGGGTGGAGTTTCATAAAACTCTTTTTTTAACGGACTAAAAATTTCAATTGCGTGTTACCATTACCGTTCTTAGCAAATGTCTAAAACCTATGTTTAAAGTTCTTTATTATTTTATACATTTATATTACATAAGTAGTGTTTATGAAAAGTCTATAAAATGCAGAATGAGAAAAATGCAGCAAAAAGCACATCCGGTTTGGAACCTTTAACATACAGAGAGAATCCCGGCAAAGAACTCTACTAAATGATATCGTTGCATAAGATAGATTCACTTTATGGCACATAATATTAACAGTATTGGATTTGATAGACATATACTGTATGTAGTGTAATTTAGACGATCTTATTGCTAGGAAAAAATCTCTTCTTGACAACTTTCCGGTAGAGAAAATAGTAGATATTAAAAACCGGTAAGGCTCGCGGCTTGACCTCATCCCACCTGATGTTAAGTGGTAATGAGGTCTAAGCTTAAGGGTGACAAGTACAGCCTAATAAATCTGTTACTGGACTTGTCGCCCTTACCTTGAAGGCTTGATCCCTGCTAACGTAGCACCCCCCAGGAGCTCTGGAAACCTTACTCACATGCAGGAACACAAAAACACAGAAGTGATTGTTATTTGGCTGCTGTCTTCTGTAAAGTGGAGGTATTTCACCAGTTGGGCTGCTTCAGTTCGAGCGATATATCGCTATGCCCTACCTCTCTTAAATCTTATATGTTACTTATACATCTATATAAAGTATTAAAACAAAGATACAAAATTAATATAAAGACCATACGATTCCTCAAGCTTGAAGCTGGCAACACAGTTTGGTCCTATTCCGTCAATAGCCTTAAGCGAGTTGCTGTACTACTTACTATCAAGTAAATCAGTAATGTCCCTGCGAGTGTCGCAATAACGAGACCTCGGTTAGACGTGTGTGGTATGTTTAACTAATAAACAGTACTTGTGTGATAAACTAATACACAGCGGTAAGAGAGGTAGGGCATAGCGATTTATCGCTCGAACTGGAGCAGCCCGACTGGTGAAATAACTCCACCTTACAGAAGACCGCAGCCAAATAACAATCACTTCGGTGTTGTTGTGTTTCTGTGTGTGAGTTAGGTTTCCATAGCTCCTGGGGGGTGCCACATTAGTAGCAGGAGTCAAGCCTTCGAGGTAAGGGCGACAAGTCCAGTAACAGATTTATTATACTGTTCTTGTCGCCCTTAAGCTAGGACCTCATTACCACTTAACATCAGGTGGGATGAGATCAATCTTGAAGTGCAATATAAAAAAAAATAAAAAAAATTAATAATGTCTGGTTTCAATATTTTACGATTCGTAATGGGTCAAAAATGACTAACCGTTTTTCTGGGAGTCGTTAATTCTAATTTCGAATTTACTTTCTGCCGGTCGTTTTTAGCTTACACCTCGTTTGATCCCAAGTTGGGTCAATAAGGGCGACGTTATTATCTTGTCTCGGGTCTAGGTTAGGTTAGGTTACGAAATAATTCTAAAATAAAAACTGTATTTATGTTGCACGGCCGTACCCATTTCTCGCCATCTACTATTTCCTCTACCTTAAGGTTGTCTGGAAGAGATCGCTTTCTAGCAATAAGACCGCCTAAATTGTACTATAATTTTTCTGTAAAACCTATTTCTGTAAATATTTTGTGCAATAAAGTATATTTCTGCAACACGAGTGCTTTAACTAATTATCCCAGAATCAGAGCAATTTATGTAATGGAGACCAATATTCATTATATTATTTATACTTTTTATTGTAGTTTTTCATTGTATGTGGGTATAAATATATATAGATTCCTTTTTTAACCAATTGTGAAACGCAAATAGATTTGTTGAATTGCTTTCATATTGTTAAAATATTAGTAAGTTTGTTTTAACTTTTAGCATGTTGTGTTCGCCTTAAAAATTGCTACATTTAAGTAGTTTAATAGTAATTATAAGATTTATAATAATTGATTTAATGTAAACAAACGCTGGACAACTTAAATAAATACTTAATATCTGGCTTTAGTTTCTTAAAACTTCGAGTGATAGCTGATTTGAAAGTCGTTTCAACGTGTTTAAGAATACTTTAAGCCAAACTAAACATAATTTGTAGTCTGGCCTTGCTTGCCATATCTAGTCTATCAATTCCAATTCGCAATTGGTGTATTTAATTAGAATCACACAAGTAATTAATCAAATTCGAATTATTTGGGTCGCGGGTGTACGGTGACCACAATTAAATTAATCTATACTAATAATAAAGCAATAGAATTTGCTTGTCGGTTTAAGTCCGCTAATACCAGGTACTAGTGGTTTGAATTGAACAAATAAATATATAATTTTAAGAGAGGTAGGGTATTAAGAGAGGTAGGGTATTAAGAGAGGTAGGGCATAGTGATTTGTCGCTCGAACTGGAGCAGCCCGACTGGTGAAATACCTCCACCTTACAGAAGACCACAGCCAAATAACAATCACTTCGATGTTGTGGTGTTCCTGTGTGTGAGTAAGGTTTCCAGAGCTCCTAGGGGTGCTACATTAGTAGCACGGGTCAAGTTTTCAAGGTAAGGACGACAAGTCCAGTAACAGCTTTATTATGCTGTACTTGTCGCTTTTAAGATAGGATCTCATAACCACTTAACATCAGGTGGGATGAGGTCAATATTGAAGTGTAACATAAAAAAAATAACAAACAATAGAATGTATTTTGGTGCTGAAGCCAAAAATTTGGGATAAAGTCATAGAAATTATTATTTTTACTTCAAACTGGTCGACCACCCACAGTATAAAGTCCCATTTGTCTCAAATCCAACATAAACTATTGCGAACCTACCAAATTGTCTAAGTAAAGTAGTAAATTAATTTTTTCAAGGGCAACACTTCGCTAATCTAAATGTCTTAGTATTTTAAGTACATATTAGCAATGGATTCGGTGCTAATAAATATTTATTACTCTCAAATTTCCTTTTTTTAAGTGGCGTAGTTCCACGGGCTTCAAATTAATTAATTAATTGTCTTTTAGAAGCTCGTTAGTTATATCAAAGTGATTTTGCAAATATAATGACCTCTGTAGCCGAAAGACGAGTGGGCTGGACTTTGGTGTCTCGTCAGCTCTGAGGTCCCGGGTTCGATTGATTCGAGTGTGGAAGGCAAGCTTTACTTTATCGTCTCAGATCTCGAAATTTTGTACTGTCATTGTTTTTGATTTCCGTTGCACAAATGATTTACGTACTGACCACAGAATCAAAGCAATGTATGGGATGTTGCTCAATAGATCCACTTATATTTAATTATCATTTGGTAAAAATGTTTGAGATATTATTATAATGAAGAGCTCTAATTAAACCGGGCCAAATAGCACTGTCTACCAGTAAACCGAAAAGTTTGAGCAAGAAAGAACCTGAAAGAGTTAGTTACATACGAAAAATAATTTAGGAAAGTAAAAATTCTTGCTTCGAACATCGTACTAATAGATAGATAGATAGAGAGATATACTTTATTGCACAAAAACTTTACAGAAATAGGTTTTACAGATTGATTATAGTACAATTTAGGCGGTCTTATCGCTAGAAAGCGATCTCTTCCAGACAACCTTAAGGTAGAGGAAATAGTAAATGGCGAGAAATGGGTACGGTCGTGCAACATAAATACAGTTTTATTTTAGAATTATAGTAATTGTATAGCATGATAAACATACATAAACTCATATATATATATATATATATACAAATAAACATGCTTATAAAATTAAAATCAAGTAAAGTATTTTGAATAAAAAATAATAATAATAATAATAATCACATGTTAGTAAGTAGGATAAATGTTTGAAACTTACTAACAACCATCATGCCCAGCTGAAATTATGGATAGAGGACATGAACTAACATTATTCAAGTGAGAGAAAGTACGATTTAACCCTAATATTAAATTATAAGCACTAAATGTTGTAAAGATATCTGGATGTGTGTTGTTACTCTTTCATGCACAAACTACTATTTTTTTTTTTATATTGCACTTCAAGATTGACCTCATCCCACCTGATATTAAGTGGAAATGAGGTCCTAGCTTAAGGGTGACATGTACAGCATAATACATCTGTTACTGTACTTGTCGCCCCTACCTTGAAGGCTACCCCTGCTACTAATGTAGCACCCCCAGGAGCTCTGGAAACCTTACTCACACGCAGGAACACAACAACACAGAAGTGATTGTTATTTGGCTGCGGTCTTCTGTAAGGTGGAGGTATTTCACCAGTTGGGCTGCTCCAATTCGAGCGATAAATCGCTATGCCCTACCTCTCTTGAATACTGAACGTATTTGGATGAGATTTGGTAGAAAGAGAGATGAAAAACTAGGAATATAATGATGCCTTTTAGTTTCAAAACTAGCTACCGGCTTCGCACTAGTGCAGGTAAATACAAATGAAGTTTTCGGCTTTTCTGTACATTAATATGTTTGGATTATACATATAAACCTTCTTTATATGTCGATCTATCAATAAAAAATTGCATTTAAAAACGTTGCGTAGTTTTAAAGATCTAAGCATACATAAGGTCATACAGAAAAAGCGACTTGATTTTATACTACATAGTGCTGCCAAGCTATTTAGAAAAAAATGTACTTTTTGGTAGAAAAGCGACCAAAGATGCTGGCAACACAAAGTGAGCGCCTTTACAAACTACCAAACCGACTATAAATTATATGAACGAATTTAGGTCAGTTTTAGCGAACGGTTTAAAATAGACTTGGTCTTATAAAGATATTTAAGAACGCTTTTGAAATACATACTAGTAATTATTTCTTTATTCATGTTAAACATAAAACACGTTTGAATCGTCATTGAATACAATTCAAAGTGATTCTACTGCCGGTTCGGAACCTATACCTACCGAGAAGACACCGGTAAGAAACTCAGCAGATCAGTTACAGTAGCAGTATCAGTTTATGGCTATGTGTAGCTCACTTTAGACCAAGTCATATAGTTATATAAACTTTAAGACTTTCGCGTTCCATTTTAAACATATAAAATAAGTAAACGGGTCAAAACGCGACACCATTTTTATTAAGTAATTAAGTACCCGTTAACTTCTTTTAAATGTTTAACTTAAATTGGTTTTAAAGACAAATTATAGTTTAAGTTAGGCTGTCTTATCGCTAGAAAGCGAGCACTTCTAGACTGACCTCATCCCACCTGATGTTAAATGATAAATGAGATCCTTTTTTTGTTTGTTTTTACGGGCAGAAATGCGTGATGCACCGTACCGCCACCCGAGGGTGAGTAGCGGCGTGTGTGGGACTCCCCTGCCCTAAAAAATGCAGGCCTACCCACTAAAACTCCCCGGTGGACCTCATCGCCCTAAGCGGCGGCGCTCTGGGAAGCAGTAAAACCATTACCACCACAGCACCGCCAGGCGGAATGGCCGCTTACGCGGATGCGGATGACCCTCCCCCCTGGATGGTCGGGGGGATAAATGAGATCCTAGCTTAAGGGCGACAAATACAGCATAATAAATCGATCGCTTTACTTTGACATGCTCCTCGATTATTCTCAAAATAATCGTGGTCACCCCATTTTAATATTAAAAAAAGCCATTGGTAGTTGATAAAACAATGCTTAAAGTAAACTCAAATTATTATCATGCTTATTCGTGAATTGGTAATAAAATCGGCAAAGTGTGTGTCGGACTCGCGCGCGAATGGTTCCGTACCATTGACTAAGCAAACAGTAGGTACACAAATTTCATATATTTTGTCTATATATTAAGCGTTTGTTTGGTGCTCGATTTAAAAAAGCAGAATTAAACATATTTTCCCCGTAAACAATAAAATAATAAATAAATATTGGATAACATCACATACATTGCTTGGGTTATGTAGTAAGTAGCTTAACACTTGTGCTACAGAAATCAAAATCAACGGCGGTACCACAACACCCGGACCCGAGACAATTTAGAAAACTTATTTCCCATATTGACCTAACCGGGGATAGAATCCGGGACCTCAGAGAAGACGCGACGCCAGAGTTTGGCTCGCTCTACTCTTGGCTACCGACGACGTCAAAAAATAAATATTATTCGAGTTTAAATTTTATATTTTATGTTATGTATATGAATGTACTGTTAAGATTTTTGTGAACATTTTGTTTTTAAACTTGATATCACCGTTCTTGAGTTACAACCTGGTGACAGACGGACTGTGAATTCTCAGTGTAAAAGATGTAAAAATCATAGACGGTTTGGTGCCAATTAAAATTATATTGACATTCTCAGTTGAAAGATATTTACAAATAAAAACAATTAGAAGTATTATTCAAAGAGGTTTTGCTGGTAACCAACACTCAGTAATATTATTGCTTTGGTTAAGGAACCCTAAAAGCTTGTGATTACTTTAAAAGATTTTCCTGACAATCTGTTTACTTTTAAAAACCTATTGTAAAGTGTTTTAAATGTCATGGGCCAAACAAAGTGATATCATAACTTTTTGAAATGGGCTTCTTGATATTTTGAGGTTAAAATTATTAACATTATAATAAGCTGTGCCCGCGACTTCGTTCGCGTGGACTACATCTTTTATGGTCGGTTTTACCCCTTTCTCCTCTAATATTCGAAACAAAAAGTAGTCTATATTTTAATCCAAGTTTTGAGCTATATTTGTGCCAAATTTCATATCTCTAACTTCAAAAATAAACATTTTTCCATATAAACTTCCAAAGGTGATATTACCCCCCTCCCCCCCCCCTTATTTTCTAATAGCCTATGTCCGTTCTTGAGATTCAACGTATACCTATACCAAATTTCATCAAAATCGGTTGAGAGGTTTAAGCAGGAAAGCGTAACAGACACACAGACAGACAGACAGACAGGCAGACAGACAGAGTTACTTTCGCATTTATAATATTAGTAGGGATTTTATTAATATATAAGCCATTAACACTTTATTTATATCCTGGATCTGGATCCATTTTGAATTATTTATTCTTAAATAAAATTATATTATATAATATTTTTTCTAAAATAAGTAGGATTTTTGTGTTGAATAGTCCATTTAAAGAGGCTTAAATAAATAATAAATATTGGACAACATCACATACACTGCTCTGATTCTGTGGTAAGTAGCTTAAGCACTTGTGTTAAAGAAATCAGAAATAACCACGGTACCACAACACCAAGGCCCGAGACAATATAGAAAAGTTCGTTTTCCATATTGACCCGACTGGATATCGAACTTGGGACCTCAGAGATCGTCAAACATCTCGCTGCGATCAATAGCGAAGAATCAATGGTTATGTTGTGGCAGGTAAATGATGTAACGGTCGGGCGATCAATAGCGAAGAATCAATGGTTATGTTGTGGCAGGTAAATGATGTAACGGTCGGGCGATCAATAGCGAAGAATCAATGGTTATGTTGTGGCAGGTAAATGATGTAACGGTCGGGCGATCAATAGCGAAGAATCAATGGTTATGTTGTGGCAGGTAAATGATGTAACGGTCGGGCGATCAATAGCGAAGAATCAATGGTTATGTTGTGGCAGGTAAATGATGTAACGGTCGGGCGATCAATAGCGAAGAATCAATGGTTATGTTGTGGCAGGTAAATGATGTAACGGTCGGGCGATCAATAGCGAAGAATCAATGGTTATGTTGTGGCAGGTAAATGATGTAACGGTCGGGCGATCAATAGCGAAGAATCAATGGTTATGTTGTGGCAGGTAAATGATGTAACGGTCGGGCGATCAATAGCGAAGAATCAATGGTTATGTTGTGGCAGGTAAATGATGTAACGGTCGGGCGATCAATAGCGAAGAATCAATGGTTATGTTGTGGCAGGTAAATGATGTAACGGTCGGGCGATCAATAGCGAAGAATCAATGGTTATGTTGTGGCAGGTAAATGATGTAACGGTCGGGTCAATATGGGAAACAATCTTTTCTATATTGTCTCGGGTCTGGGTGTTGTGGTACCGTCGTTGTTTCTGATTTCTGTAACACAAGTGCTTTAGCTACTTACAACAGAATCAGAACAATGTATGTGATGTTGTCCATTATTTGTTTATATTTGTTGTTTGTTGTTTGTTTAATAAAGAGTAGGTAATATAAGCTACTTGGGCTGTTAGGGGTCGGAGGCGAGGGACTTTGTGCGTGAAATAGGCCGTAGATTGAGTGATGCTTCAGGCGACTCACGTTCTGGTTCGTTCCTGGTGCAGAGGCTGGCCATTGCTATTCAGCGTGGTAATGCGGCCAGTGTGATGGGCACCTTTGCGCCGGGGACTAACGGGTTCGGATAGCAAAATTTATGTTTTTAATTAGTTTTTGTTAATAGTTTTTATATTCCCACTTTTATTTTAGAAAAAATAAATTCAAAGTTCTGTAGTACATGCGAACGAAGTTGTGTCTAAAATATTGGAATTATGCCACGATCGTTCTGGTTACGAATAGTTATAAATTATACGATTCGTAAGCTAAAAACTACCGGACGACTGATGACAGCTGATATAGAGAGTAAATATGGAACGGTAATAACGACTCGTAGTCGGTTGGAATATTAGAACCGGATATAAAAAACTGAATATTATGTCACAAACCAAACTCCCCCATAAGTTGGGGGTGTAAGAACTGAAATAGAACAGCAAGTGTTTACCGTAATTTGCTACTGACCGATACAAGGTATGAGGGCAGTTCTCATAGACTAATTAAATAACTAATTAAGCGATTGCTTTGACACCTGATTGAAGAGAAGAGGTCACTACTTATCCATTTTTTTGTTCCCACTAAAACTGAGTCCACCCATTGTAGTCAATGCAGTTATAATTGTTACCTAACCAAATTACCAACTTAACTCTGCCGCCGCCAAAACCGAAACTCCATACAGACTTCATACAAATTTCCTCGTTCCGACCGCAAAGTTAAGATTTTTCTTTTTTGCAAATGCATTTTGCTTCTAGTTTCTTATACGTTTGAGTTAAGGTTCACAATCGCCTGTTTTAAGGCGTAGCTTAGATGACAATGACCGCAATAGTTAGTGATCACGATGAAATAATAGCTTCACTTGGATCTTCGAATAATGGACGCGGCATTTCTGAGTAAAATTCTTGTTCAGCAAAAAAATTTAAACAAAAAGTCTTGACTAACTTCTGATTGCGGCCTTGCTTGCATAGTTTATGTTTTATGCATTACATAGTAATGAAAACAATTAACACTTAGATTTATTTCAAGTTACTATGTTGAAATCAGTATATTATTAAACTAAGACAAAAAACTATAGGGGACATATGTATATATACATCATAAATACATATATGCATAATATATTATATGACAAAATTATCTTTATATTCAGTATATACTCCTAAATTAGAATTTAATCTTTATGCGTAGCAGTAATAATTATTAATACGTCAAACAAGGATTTTATTTATAATTAACCTATTTTCTGTGCTAATTAAAACTACTAGTATTCTTGTTACGTATGAGTAAGCTAACGGTAATATGAGTTCATTAAATAAATAACTGTTTAAGCTTATTAGTAATAACTTTATTGTCTGAATTTTTTTTATTTACAGTTACATTTTAAAACCAATTGGCATATTTGTTTAAAGAGTTTTTTTACATAGAGGAATGACTCGTCTTTTTTAGAGATTAATCATCACTACATAGTATAAAACAAAGTCGCTTTTTCTGTCCCTATATCCTTTTGTACGTTTAAATCTTTAAAACTACGCAACGGATTTTGATGCGGTTTGTTTTATAGATAGAGTGATTCCAGAGGAAGGTTTTTATGTGTAATAAAGAATATAAAAGCCTATATTTCTAAGTATTTACATTACATCCGTGCGAAGCCGGGGCGGGTCGCTAGTGTATTATAAAAATGTGTATTTGAAAAAGTAATTATATATTTTATTTTATATTTATGTGTATTATCATTTTATTTGTTGATATGGTAAAATCTCTTTAATAAATGTCTTTACGGGTATCACATTTTTTTTGTTTCATATTCTACGTTATAATTATGTTTTAAATCAAGACACTGATACAATTTTCGCCCTTAGCCTCCATTGAATGACAAAATGTCCGTGACAGCTAACGACCAACCCATTGAATTTCAAACAATCAGATATCAATTATCTACTTTGTGATTTAACCAATTCCAACCTTCCTACTAAGTTATTAAAATTACATTTCAAACTGTAATTGCTCTGCTGACTACTTTTTAGTTTTTTTATGTTGTGAATTTTGATTGACTAATACAAAGTGTCGCTGACATAAGTATTTTTTAATAAAATGTATTTGGGCCTTTATTCCAGTTTCTGAATTTTTTACTACTAAAAAGATAATAATATAAAGAAAATATATTACTCAAAAAAAGTATCTTTTCTTTTTTGAACGATTGTAGGTATTTTGAATTGTATTATGTACATAATGTAAATTATTTCATAATTTTGCGATCTGATTATTTTTAATCCTCGTAATAATTGGTTAATAGACTCTGTACCATTTTTTTAAATTGGTTTATGGTTAGCCGATTGAATATTAAGTGATTTGTTTTTGTATTATTTCGCTATTTTAAATAAACGATAATAAATGTAAATGGCAATTAAGGATGTAAAAAATAAATACCAATTTTTCTATTAAAACATTGATGACAAAAAACTCAAAAAATCGTATATAGATTTGCTATTTAAAACGCTAAAAGGTATGTCAATGTCAATTAAATAGTAAAACGAATGAAAAAATTAAAAAGTATACCGAATATGCTTATAAATATATTTGTTTTTAATTTACTTAAAAATATAAAGCAGTTATGACTTTATAGACATACAAAGTTCGCAAAATTATGAAATAAATAAATATCGACACACAATGACATCTAATAAAAATGAATCGCAAAATGTGTTGGTAAGCGCATAACTCAACAACGCCTGGACCAATTTAGCCAATTATTTTTTTAAAATGTTCGATAAAGTCCAAGGATGGTTCTTACGGCGAGAAAAAATCGAATGATTGCCGGGAACGCCCTAAAAACAGACCTTTTCTTTTTCACATACAAACGTTTTCTAACTAAAATTTAGAGTCAAGCCACATTCCAAATCTTTTTGACAGGACGAAGTCTGTCGGGTTCGCTAGTAGTCTATAAATTAAGTTTGCTTGTGTTTCTAATTGCAGTAAATTAGATATTAAAGAGCATGAGAAAAATTTGTTTGCATGTAAAAATAGTCACGAATTAAAAATAGTAGTATGGTGCCAAGCCTATTAGGAAGACACTAATTGCACCTGAATTTCAATCATAATTACTTAATAAAGAACAATTAATCCCTACCAGCACCATTACCAATTAAGACTCTGTTGAATCTACTAATAGGTACTTTAAAAGTAGGTCAATTTTGAAGCTAGAATTTTTTTTATAGATAGATAGATTCACTTTATTGCACAGAAAATTTACAGAAATTGGTTTTACAGACATATTCAAGTACAATATAGGCGGTCTTATTTAACAATTTAAGCTTATTTTTTTAAATCGCATCTTTTTATTTATTTTTGTTAAAAAACTAAGCTTCATAGTTTTGTAAAATTAACCCTTGGGTAGTCTTCTACCGTTCAAAAACTGCATCTGTGATGTTTTGGTTAGAATATTGAGTTTCGGAACCCAGAGGTCGTGGGTTCGAATCTGTTGTCGGTTTGTGAATTTTTACATTTCGGTTAGGACATTGCAGTCTAGTTATCTGATACAACTATGGTTTCTTGCTTTGGGAGCACGTTAAGCCTTTGTTGTTGGTAAATTTACTAATACGTTGGTCCCAAGTAATTAACGTATAGCAATGTGATCAATACTATCACTGTTTTATATTATATATTAGAAACATAACTTTTTTATCTCCCCTTGCACTTTCACGTAACGCGCGTGCTGCTTTTACCAACTGAGTTAACGAAGGCGATGAAATTTTTCTGCTGTATCAACCGTTAGCCTCCAGTAAGTGCCCTCTGTTTTATATTTACTGGGTTTCTTCACGGTAGAAAAAGGTTTTGCCACTATTGTATAGTCACTTAGTATCTTGTGGTAGTGATCTAGGACAATTTTTTGTAACAACATTTCAATTTTTGTACTATTTTTTTCAATTACATAGTACGATTTCTTTTAACTTTTTAATGTCATAAAAATTTGTTAACTTACTTAAGTGAATAAAAAAATTATCTATGTATCTAATATTCCGTGATCGACAGACAAGCGGGGCAGACTGACGTCGCGCTGTATCTGGGGTCCGGATTTCAATCCCGGTAAAATCAATATCGTTTTTATTTATGCAACTCAAAGTGTTATAGCTGCTTACCAGAGCAATGTATATGATAGTATTCATTATATTAATTACTAGCTGTGCCCGCGACTTCGTTCGCGTGGACTACATCCTTTCATGGTCGGTTTTACCCCTTTCTCCCCTAATATTCGAAACAAAAAGTAGTCTATATTTTAATCCAAGTTTCGAGCTATATTTGTACCAAATTTCATATCTCTAACTTCAAAAATAAACATTTTTCCATATAAACTTTCAAAGGTAATATTACCCCCATCCTCCCCTTATTTTCTAATAAAAAGTAGCTTATGTCCGTTCTTAAAATTCAACGTATACCTATACCAAATTTCATCATAATCGGTTGAGAGGTTTAAGTAGGAATGCGTAACAGACAGACAGATAGAGTTACTTTCGCATTTATAATATTAGTAGGGATTTACGAGCTGTTGCCTGCGTTATTTTGGGAAAAACTATCCTATATGTTAATATAGTATGTGATCTCTCTTCCTACCAAATTTTATCCAAATCCGTTTAGTTGTTTTTGTGTGAAAGAGTAACAAATATCCATACTCACAAACTTTCACATTTCGCTCATGAAATGCAAAACAGACGCAATTCCAAATACCTTTGTTTAACAGAATGAAAAATCAAAAAAAAACGATTACAGGTATTTTTTAACTATTTTTTTAAGCGTCTCTTATTCTGGAACTATAAAAAAAATTAATAAAAAATACATCAATTCGTTTTAGTTTTTTTTTGTTTTCACGTCCTGTAAAATAAAGGTATTTGGAATTGCATCTGTTTTGCATTAAATGAGCGATTTATAAATTAGTAGGATTAAGACTCAAACGTGAAATGCCGCCTCCATAACGACTAATCGATAAATATTCCGACATCTATGTTAAATTTTAGTGTTTCCTTGAAGTTGTTTAGGCCGTACAGTACTTAAAATAATATCGCAATTTTGTGCATAATCACCCTTGAATTAATGACTATTTAATGATTACGCCTTGGGTGTAATGAGCTAAGTTGTTTTGTTAGTTCGTGCTTAGAGCTAAACTTAGATTTCTAAGCACAGCTATTAAATGACCTAGTAAACAAAGGCTAGAACTTTAAGAAGGGTAGGGCATAGCGATTTAACGCTCGAACTGGAGCAGCCCGACTGGTGAAATACCTGCACCTTGCAGAAGACCGCAGCCAAATAACAATCACTTCGGTGTTGTCGTGTTCCTGGGTGTGAGTAAGATTTCTAGAGCTCCTGGGTGCTACATTAGTGGCAGGGGTCAAGCCTTCAAGGTAAGGGCGACAAGGCCAGTAACAGATTTATTATGCTAGTACCTCATTTCCACTTAACACCAGGTGGGAAGAGGTCGAAATTTAAGGCTTTTTAAACATTAAAAATAAGTTAACGTGTCAAAATGTTATTCATCATCATCATCATTTCAGCCTGTTACTGTCCACTGCTGAACATAGGCCTCTCCAACCGATTTCCAGCGCGACCGGTCCATTGCCACCTGCCTCCAACGAGACCCAGCAATTTAATACGAACTACTTACTGCCTGACGTTTCGGTTAGGTTGCACTAACCAATTATAGATTTTTACAATTATTTAAAGTGCAGCGTATACTTTAAATATTTTAAACAAACCCAAAAAAGACATTATTTTTTAATTTTTTTTTTTGCACTTTGTTGACGTGATTAATATACATATTTGTACCAAATTTCAGCTTTCTAGTGCAAACGGTTTCTGAGATTATCCTCGGACAGACAGACAGACAGACATGGCGAAACTATAAGGGTTCCTAGTTGACTACGGAACCCTAATAAAAATCAACGCAGCGTATACATTCGTAAATACATTATATACAAAACACTTATATAATATGCCTAGTACATTATACTATGAGATAATAACGGTAATAACCCTCGTAGCTGAGTGGTTACATTTCAAGTTCATGTTTATTCAAGGTAACCAGTTCGCACATTGTTTGAACGTTAACGTACGTTTCGTAAGCCGTAAGTGAATGCGTGTAGACTTATAATATTACGTGAGTTTTATCGTGTACTAGCATCGCCCGCGGAGTTAAGTGTAAGAACTTAAAATTATTTGGTCGCCTTAATTTATTCGTTGCATTAGGTACTGATTAGTGATGAAAGAGACTCAGGATTTTAAGGCTTTTAATAAAGACTCGCCTCCTTTTTGACACCTAATGACTGGTTCAGTCTTTTAGTCCCCAACCTTTAGTCCTAAGACTAGCCTTTTTAGTCCTAGTCTTTTAACGTAAAACGCTTAGCTGTTACTTGAAACAGCTTAAATGACTTAAATAGCTTAAAGGACTTAAAAGACTAACGAGTTATCGCGTGAGGAGTCTAAAATCATAAGCCATGTGTTGATCTGAAAGTCCCTAGTTCCCTACCGCCTGCAGAATAAAAGCACTGAAGTTTTCATGTAGACCCCTACATGATAACTTCAGTGCTTTTATTAAGTGGGATATATAGATAATATAAAAAATAATTCTCATTGCAACCTAACGTTTAATAAGAGCGCCACGGCGCTCTCTTGTAAAAGACTGAGTCTGTTAAGTCCTTTAAGTTGTTTAAGTCGTTTAGTCGTTTAAGTCGTTTTAGTCTACTAGTCTTATACGTTAACTGACTCAAGTCTTATTATTTAAGACTCACAGCTAAAGTCTTATATTTAAAGCAAAGCTGTGTAAAGAGAGGCTCTAAATTATGTAAAATTGCCTTTGTCACTCCAGTTCATAAAGATGGACCTAGGGAGGAACCGGGAAATTACAGACCGATTTCACTCCTTAGTGTTTTTTCTAAAATTCTGGAAAAGATTGTGAACAATCGGCTCTTTAGGTTTCTTGAGGCGAATGGTACCCTGTCTTCCAGACAATTTGGTTTCAGACGCCATAAGTCAACGGAAGATGCGGTGACGCTCCTTACGGAGCTTGTCTCAGGTCATCTAGACCGGGATCAGAAATGTATTGGGGTCTCCTTGGTCCAAGCAAAAGCCTTTGATACTGTATCTTCTAAAATTTTTTGTCGCAAGTTAGAGTGTCTGGGTGTGAGGGGGATTGCTCTGGATTGGTTCAAAAGTTATTTCTCTAACAGACATCAGGTCGTTAAAGTCGGGTCAGGGAGAAATAACCAGCTATCAGTTAATTTTGGCGTGCCTCAAGGAAGCATTCTAGGCCCCACTCTCTTCATAGTTTACATGAACGACATCCATGATTTGCAACCGGAAAATTCTGATTTGATATGTTATGCTGATGATACTGCAATCCTTTTTAAAGGTAACAACTGGACTAATACATTTCACACAGCTGAGGCTGGACTGCCTTCTGTTAGTTCCTGGCTCAGGAAGAACCTCCTTACACTAAATTCCTCAAAAACAAATTTTGTATGTTTTCACAAAACATCTGTTTCCGGACCAATTGTTAAGGGCAGTATTAAGATCCACTCATGCGATTTGGCTTCTCCTTTGAATTGTAGCTGTAACTCCATTTATCGTACTGGTGTTACCAATATTTGGGTGTTATGATAGACGAGCGCCTTTCTTTTAAAAGTCACATCCAGTGTCTCTCTAAACGAGTTAGGAAAATCTCTGGCATTTTTAGGAAACTGAGAGACTCCGCTGACAAAAACCTGCTTATTATGATTTACAAAGTCCTATGTCAGTCTGTCACTGGATACTGTGTCTCAATTATCATAGTAGCTTCAATCTTTAATTTCAGTTCAATTAGTCCAAAATTTTAAGAAAATTTATGCAAACTATCATCCCTTATTCTATACCCTTCCCCCGCTATTTATCAAAATCCTTTCTTATCGGATGCCTACGTCACAACATCTACCTGCATGACACATTTCAGCCCGATCCGTCCAGTGGTTTGGGCTATGCGTTGATAGATCACTATGTCAGCCAGTCACCTTTAAGTTATATATATATTTAAACTATGTTAATGGGCAATAAACTTATAAGCATTACCCATGATGGAATATGATTAGCGGAATAATTGACGTCAAGTAGTTATTTCACGAGGATTCAAATCCCGGCTGATACACTCTTTATTTTTAATACCCGACGCAAAAACGCCGGCTCATTAGAAGTTTTTTTTTAAAACTTTATTGCACAAAAAAAAGTACAAAAGGGGGACTCAATGCTAGGAGCATCCTCTACCAGTCAACCGTTGGGTCATGCAGATAGTTCAATGTTTATGCAGGTGAAGTTTGTTGTGTGTGTGTGTGTATTTGTTTATTTTTTTTTTTTAAAGGTGTATTATTAAATAGTTTTTTATGTCTATATTTGAAGGAGACTGTAATCACAAATAAATGTAAAGAAAAAGAAAATACTTTTTCTGTGTCACGTGGTGTATGAAACGAGTGAAACAAACTTTTTGTAGACTCGAAACAGTTTCGCTTGTAGGAAGTTGTAAGTAGCATTCTTATCAAATTATTTATTAGCATAATATGTAAAGCTTGTGAAGGCTATGTGATTGATGTTGTTAATACAATTCGTGAAACGGATTAAAATATGGAGTAGCAAACATTTCTGGTTCTTGTATTCGGAGGTTATACGGTAATCGCTCTGTAGGAATTACTAGATCTAATATTTCAAACCATAGGCTTTCGTAAACCAGTAAAACCTTCGTTGGATTAAGTATAAAAACATTCAATAAGTTACCGCAAGGTATTATCGACTTACCCATGCATAGATTTAAGGTCTAGGTATGTTAAATCATGTTTAATAAAAAACGAGTACTACAAACATGATGAATATATATCTTCTCGCTCGCACACCATATTTTTAAGTTCTCTAGTCCTAAATGTTAAGATTAGGATAATGACTGAGTTACATGCCGGATTCTTCTCGGTACGATTAGGTTCCGAACCGGCAGTAGCTTCAATTTTGGTTTATATTCATTTTGACGATGCATAAGTGTTATCTACTTGTAACCAGCATGAATAAATGAATTGATTATGATTTTCTATAGTGAATAATCGCGAGGAAAAACTAGGACCGTATAAGTGGTTAAGATGTATTAAGCCCTGAATGAGCGCTTTATTTCTAGCCAATGTCACCGTTTGATATGGCTTACAAACAGTCGCTTCATTGTTATTACAATTACCAGAAAATTGGTTATTAACAGACTTGCAGCTTTGAGGTACCAGGGCAGTATGAAGAGCTAAGAGGTCTCGCCTCAACTCCCTTAATGAATTGGGTCTCTCTCCTGTTGGATTTTGGAGATTAGACTGCAATCTTTTCATCTTAATAACAAAATTTATAATGAAGAGGCACTAGGATTGCATAAAGCTCTAGGCGCTATGTGACGGGTCATTAGAATCCCTTCAATATGGTGATGTTTATGAATAGGTGCCAACTTTGGGGATTAATCTACTCTCGCCTACCTCTCAAAAATTATTACTTCATGTTTTTTCTTCAGTCATCTAAACAAAAGTACATGGCTTGGTCCAAAGTGCTTTACACAAAGCAATAAGTTAAATACTGTTACTGTAACAAATGTACTGATTTTCTTAACAGTATCTTCTCGGTAGATGTAGGTTCCGAACCGGAAGTAGTTTTTATTGTATTGTATTCAATGACGATTCGAAAGTGTTATAAATGTAACCTATATGAAAAAGAAATATTTGATAGATTTAAAATGTTTTATCTCAGTTGTTCCTCAATGATCAATTATCCCTTTTAGCCATTACACCATCCTTTACTTTGTTTAATTAAAGCAAGACAGCAGTCTCATTATAATATAGTAATAACCAGATTTGCCACGTCGAGGTACCAGGACCCCATGACACGCTAGGAGGTCTTACCTCAGCCTCTCAATGAGTTTGTCGTTACCTGTCAGGATGCTGAGATCAGACAGTAATCATCAACGTATAACGAGGAGGTACAGTCAGCATCATTAGTTTGTATACCTTGTCACACTAAACGTCAATGTGACTAGAGTAAGTGAAATAGACAGTTAGATTAATGTGACAAGGTACTGAGTTCAAACTAAAAACGCTGACTGTACTAGGACTGCATAAGATGTTGAGAGGTCTTGCTTTTGTAGTTTCACAACCATCGTCATTCCTATAAGCCAGTACCATAATTTACTGGGATTAACTAAAGACGGCAGTAGCTCCATAGTAAAATACAAACTCGCCCAGTACCAGTGCCACAGGAACCGGTAGGAGGTCTCGTCTCAGCTTCTCAACATCGGGAAGCGGAGACCAGATAGTAGTTTCTCAATAAATAAATATAAATAATAATAAATAAATATTGGACAACATCACATACATTGTTTTGCCAGACTACCCGTGGTTAAGATAAGGTGCTTGAGCTTACCTTGCACCAAATAATTATTTATTTTACATTAGTTTTTATTACATTGTAACAATGGTGGCATTAAACAATGTCATATACGGTCAACAGAACATCAAGGTAAACATTTGCTGACCGATATTCATTCTTATGTCCACTGCTTAGAGGCGAAAAAGTAAAATATTTTGGACTGTATAATGATAGCTCACGGAAGCGTGAAATTCATCATTGCATCTTTGCATTCCAATATTTGAAAAACTATCCATTCTAGTTACGGATGGTAATAAATGATACGAGGCGTAAGCTAATAATAACCGACAGACGACTAATGACAATTGGGTATGGAAAGTAAATTATTGAACGGTGTAAACGACTCGTAGTCGGTTGGAGAAGAACGGATAGTCATTTTTAGCATCGTAATGTGCTAAAAAAATCGTAAAATATTGGAACCAGGCATAAATTATGCCGTCTGGCCTCCATAAGTGGTGAACTGACTTCATGGGGAAGGCACTCATTGACTTCCTCGCGTTTCATTCAATCCTGGTACATAAGCCCGACATTGATGAGCTGAGACGAGACCTCCTAGCACTTCCTGTTGCCCTGGTATCTCGATTCGGTGAGTTTGGTTATTACTCGAGCTACTGCAATCTTACTTCAGTTATTATAAATAAATGATGGTACCGGCTAATGGGAATGGCGAACAGAGAGGCGATACATCTTCGCCACTCATGCAATCCTGGTATATCAACTCGGCAATACAATGCCTATAACTGATTTTAAGACTGTCTTATTGACGAGGTTGGATTGAAAAGTTGGCGGCCTAAAACATATACTTGAACTATTTTAATGTAACTAACCTCATTCGATTTGTTTACTCCCTGGTTGTGAAATTTTACAATGTGACAACATTGTAAAATTCCATTGCATTAGCATCATCGGTTTTTAAATTAGACTGAATTTTGTGAGCCCAAGTGCAGCGTTTTTAAACAAAAGATAAAACTGAGCAACGTGAGGTCATCAAATACCTGTTTAAAAAAAAATATCTCCAAAAGAGATTTACGAAGATATGTCAACAACATTTGGGGAATCTGCTCCGGCGTATAGGATTGTGAAAAAGTGGGTTGCAGAATTTAAACGCGGACGAGAGAGTTTTGAAGATGACCCTCGGTCCGGCCGGCTTACGTCTACGACTGAAGAAAACATCGGGAAAATCTGTGATCTGATATTGGCAGATCAGAGATTGGAACGACAGGTTCGAATTGGATAATTCTTTATGTGTTCCATAGTCCAGTTATCAGGACTGCTTCAGGTTATATAACATCAAGCTACGACGAATAGGAGAAAATAGTAAGTGGTAGTTAAACGTGTAAACAAAGGGTATGCGAAGATGCAACAGGCCGCTATTTACTCATGAATGAGATAAATAAATAGATGAAAACAAATTGCGTAATCACTCGGCAGGACTCACTGTGCACCAGCGTCATGGCCTGCGACGTGGGCCATGACTTATGCTGAGTGAGGCCCTTTTACTTGGGACATTACACCTTGTCATGGTCTGCATCGCCCGGTTGACGAGGAGATCAGGAGATCGATTTCTCGTTTTATTGTATATATATATATATATTTGTGTTATCTTTTTGTCTCCTCTCTGTAATTGTTTACATATATGACAATGTTGTGATGTCTATAAGTAATAAATGTTTCTTTCTTTCTTTCAAATTCAAAAAAGCATATTTGCAGAAACGACGATGTATTATTTAAGAATATGTAGCACAGATACTGAAAGTATAATGAATGAGACATTCTCAAGGGTAACGTTTCCTGAAGATTGTTGAAATTGCTTGCTTTTGTGCTAAGTATATGTAGGAGAGTAGGGCACTCTTTCAATTCTTGGAGTCATCTTATCCCTATACTACTGGCCCGCATGCTTACTATCACAGTTTTGTCCACAATATGGACTGAATCTTAATTTCTATTGCTCACTTCGTAATCCCTACTAATATTATAAATGCGAAAGTAACTCTGTCTGTCTGTCTGTGTGTGTTACGCTTTCCTGCTTAAACCTCTCAACCGATTTTGATGAAATTTGGTATAGGTATACGTTGAATCTCAAGAACGGTCATAGGCTTATACTTTTTATTAGAAAATAAGGGGGGAGGGGGTAATACCACCTTTGGAAGTTTATATGGAAAAATGTTTATTTTTGAAGTTAGAGATATGAAATTTGGCACAAATATAGCTTAAAACTTGGATTAAAATATAGACTACTTTTTGTTTCGAATATAAGGGGAGAAAGGGGTAAAACCGACCATAAAAGGATGTAGTCCACGCGAACGAAGTCGTGGGCACAGCTAGTGTTATATATTCCAAAGCTCTGTAGATATGTTATATACAACTGACCTCATCCTGATGTTAAGTTTTAATGAGGTCTTAGCTAAAAGGCGACAAGTACAGCATAATAAATCTGTTACTGGACTTGTCGTCCTTACCTTGAAGGCTTGACCCCTGCTACTAACGTAGCACCCCCCAGGAGCTCTGTAAACCTTACTCACACGCAGGAACACAACAACACAGAAATGATTGTTATTTGGCTGCGGTCTTCTGTAAGGTGGAGGTATTTCACCAGTCGGGCTGCTCCAGTTCGAACGATAAACCGCTATGCCCTACCTTTCGTAATTCTTAATTCTCGCTATGAACAAATTAACTCAAACACTCTTGTTTTTATTTTCTGTGGCAAAAATTAAGGGGTGTCGAGAGCTATGTTTTATGATCCAAGATGGTGGCCGTCACAGAATAAATATCAGAAGTAATAATTTATAGAATCCCTTAACCAGTTTTATACCAGCACTTTTATTTACTACATAAATGCAATGTAAAATTCAAGGTGTACATATGACAAATTTTAAACGCAAGATGGCTGCCGTCACCAAGTAATGAAATTATGTAAAACTAGCTGTGCATTAATTCGTTCACGTGGGCTACATACTTTCATGGTCGGTTTTACCCCTACTTCCTCTAATATTCGCCACAAAAAGTAGTGCATATTTTAATCCAACTGTCGACCTATACTTGTGCCAAATTATATATATCTAACTAAAAAATTAACATGTTCCCATTTAAACTTTCAAGGGCGGTATTAGGGGAAAAAGGGGCAATGAGAGTCAGATGACAATGGTGGTCAGCGTTCTAGTTCCTAGACGACAGTAGCTAAACAAACGAATATTGTCCATAAAGACTCGTTACGTCACAACTCGCGGCCCCCCGATCGCCCGTTCAGTGCACGTCCATCGTTTGCACAGGAAGGCCGTTGCGCAGTTTCGCGCTCATTTCATGTAATTTTACGTGTGCAGAAAATAAGTGGTGAGTACATCAATACATAAATTTTAAATACTTAGAGTAGATTATTGTGTGTCTTTAAGGTTATATTATTGATTTAAAAAAGATTTCTGGCATTTCAATAGCAAATTAAAATTTCATTTAATTTTTTTACACTTTTAGTACGATCGGGTAATAAGAGTCACTGCAGTGCGGGCAATGAGGGTCGACTCCAATTTGCCCGCAATCATTTACAAATACTTATAATTAGGTAATTCTCATTAATTTATATTTCAGAAATGCCAAAAATACGTGTCAGGTCCACAAATAAGGCTCAGTGGTCATCTGAAACACTATCAAAAGCTAAGGCTCTCGTGAGGGAAGGGTACAGTGTGGGAAATGCTGCTAAACTAATGAATATACCCTTTTCAAGCCTCCAAAAGTGGTTAAAGAAGGACGATTCATCAGTACCAAGTCTTAGACGACTTCCTGTATTCACAGCAGAAGAAGAAAAGGCATTTGCAGACCGGATTTTTTTTTTATCTTCTATTAACCCAACCTGAAGTCATTTTATCTACATCTGCTCCAACAACTCCAATTCCACCTACATCATCTGCAATAATAGATCCAATGCCGTGTAAATCATCGGTTACAACAAATTTAACACCATCTACACCGTCTGCAGAAATACTTCATATGCCATCAACATCATTCACAGCAGTTGATGCAATACCATCGACTTCGTCAGCAACGTGAGCCCTAGATCTGCTTTCATTACCTATCAAAAAGATTCCTGAAAAGCCCATAAGAAAAGGACGGATGAAGCAACATGCAAAAATTATGACATCAACAGCCGTCAATGATAGCCTTGTTGAAAAAGAAAATAAGAAAGCATCTAGAGCAGCAAAAGGAAAAAACCTTATGCCGAATGCTAGCAAGAAACAGAAACCTAAGAAAGACACTGCGAATAAGGCCAAAAGGCGCGTACTTCAAAATCTAAACAGTTCTTCAGAATCCGATATTAGTCTTAATCAGATATGTGACGACGACGATTTGAATAAATGTTTAGTATGCGATGAGTTTGGTCGCAACAACGAATTATGGTACAGATGCACTGTTTGTGGCTTATGGGCACACGCTAGGTGCACGGGACGGGACTCGCCAAAAGGTTACGTACATGTGACATTTGTTAGGGTAGGCTGACTCTCATTGTCTTCATAGTGACTATGATTGCCCTCAGATATGGACAATGGTGGTCAAAGACGTTTTTTTTTTAAAGTTTATTATTAATTAATATATGATTCCAAAGGTAATGAAACTGTCTGAGATTGAAAGTGTAATAATTGAAATACTTTAAACGTTAATTAAAATAAAGATAAAGTAAAAATTGTGTGTTTTATTCCATATCTTGCTTAAGTGACTCCTATTACCCCCTTTTCCCCTACCTCCTACCTCCCTTTTTTTTTCAAAACAAAAAGTAGCCTATGTCCGTTGTAGAGTTTCAACGTACCTATACCCAATTTCATCACAATTGGTTCAGTAGTTTGGGCGTGAAAGCGGAACAAACAAACAGACAGATTTACATTCGCATTTAAAAGTAATCGAGGGAAGTTGTTTTTTTGCTTAAAATATGATATAGAAACCTCAAAACGCAGTTTGTAGTATGCATGACAGGTGAGAGGTCTGGTTTTCATTCCCGATTCGCCCAAACTAAGATTTTTTTTTAAATTGACCAGACTTTATTCGCTTTTAAAGAATCAAAATCAGATACAAACACCCAGACACGAAACTGTTGAACTGTTACTTTGTAATAATCGAACCTATGACCCTTTCAAATCGTTCTCCAATATTAAATAGCTTCCTAATTGCATAAGTGATTAAACATACTGCTATTGACATCATAAATTTACAACAAATATGCTTGTACTAACGTAATTAAGTACGATTTTAGCGTTTTGACGAAACCATTTTGAAAGTTGTTTTCATTATGGTGCGTTCGGATATTTATTATAAGTTCGCTTTTGTTTACGTAAATCGACGCCTGGATTGCCCAGTGGCTTAAGAACCAGGTTATAATCTCGCGGCCCTGGGTTCAATTCTCGGGTCGAGTATTTTTTTTCTAATTTAGCTTCAATTTGTGGTATTTAACTCGCCTTTGCCTTTTAAAAGTTATTCCCGTTCGTGTTGCGTCACTATTTCGTAAACACTGCGAATTGGTGACGTAATGCTAAATGTCAATGTATGTACATTATAAAAGAAAAAATGTGTTTATATTTTAAGGATACAGAAAAAATACATCTTCTCTTTCGGTGTGGGAATCGAACCCACGACCTTCACGTATCGCGCGTGCTCCTCCAACTGAGCTAACCGCAAGTTATCAGGGGCGATTAATTTTTCTATTGTATTAACCTGAAAGCCTTCAGAACCTAAAGGTAGATACATAGATAGATACACTTTATTGCACAGAAAATTTACAGAAATTGGTTTTACAGACATATTTAAGTACAATATAGGCGGTCTTATTGCTAGAGAGCAATCTCTTCCAGACAACCTTTAGGTAGAATAAATAGTAGATATCGAGAAACGGGTACAGCCGTGCAAAATGCTTGAGAAAAATACTAACAGAAAATATCAATATAAATACCATAACAAGATAAAAATATAAAAAAAAATACGTAAAGATAAATAAAACTATAATAAACAAATAAATACCTATATAATAAATAAATATATAAATTTCTTAATTAATTATATAAATATAAATTTCTTAAATAATTAGGTATACGTTGAATCTCAATTCTTTTTATTAGAAAATAAGGGGGGGAAGGGGGTAATACCACCTTTGGAAGTTTATATGGAAAAATGTTTATTTTTGAAGTTAGAGATATGAAATTTGGCACAAATATAGCTCAAAACTTGGATTAAAATATAGACTACTTTTTGTTTCGAATATTAGGGGAGAAAGGGGTTAAACCGACCATAAAAGGAAGTCCACGCGAACGAAGTCGCGGGCACAGCTAGTATGTTATATATTTATGTTTTTTTTAAAGTTCAGCTTGATATTCTACAAAAAATATATTAAAATTATACTTGTGCCTTATAGAATTTTTTTTGGTAATATATCTGTTAGACCAAACTTAATTTGTTGTACCTATTAATCATAATCAATTAATTTATTCCTTTTGCTTACAAGTAACACTTATCTATGCATCGTCAAAATTAATATAGACCAAAATTGAAACTACCTACAGCCGGTTCGGAACCTAATCCTACCGAGAAGAATCCGGCAAGAAACTCAGTAATTATTCTAACCTTTACAATATTTGGGGCTAGAGAACTTTAAAATATAGTGTGCGAGCGAGAAGACAATAGGAAATATATATTTATTTAAAAACTTCATTGCACAAATAAGTTCAACAGGTGGACTTAATGCTAGGGGCATTATCTGCCAGTCAAATGATAGTTTGTATATGGGTGCGGTAATAGTGGAGAAAAAAAAAGAAATCATTCTAAACAACAATAAATTAAGCATTCAAAATAACATTACGACATCTTTTAAATATACAATAATTAAACAATGTATTTTAAATATACATATGTTTATCATTGAAATATTCATCAAGTTTGTAGTACCATTTTATCATTAAACATGATTTAACATAGACCTTAAGTTAATCATATAAAGTATTGTTTTATATTAAAAAGTGGTTAAAAAAATACATAGATATATACATGGCTCAACCTTGGAATCATTCTGAGGATCAAAAAAGCGTAGCCTGGTAGGACTTAAACAAAAACACTAAATTTTTTTGTATTTTTTTGTTCATATTTGTAAACTTTAGTTTTTTAACCAAATATTTTTGACTAGCAAGCGAATTTACCTGTGCATTTCGAGATAAAAAGTATCATATTCGTTTTTATAGTATGTTATATATTTTCTTACCAAATTTGATATAAATCTGATCAGTAGATATAGCGTAAATAGGTAACAAACATACATTCAGACAGCCATTCATTCTAACAATAGTTTCGAGTTTAAAATATTAGTACGATTGTCTATAGTTTAATAGCATGTAAGTATAAAAATAAGTATATTAAATTTCATGGTAGGCCTATTTATGTTTATATGTATTTAAATTAAAAAATAATAATAAACTATCAAAAATAACGTAACTCAGTTAGATCAATTAACTGGCAAACGATTCCACAATAAATAGATCAAACTATGAAATTTGAAATAAAATACTTCTATCAAAAAAAAATATACAAAAAGTATAAAAAAAACTCACCCAAGCTCCCTTTTCACAAAAAAACTGGTACGAATGCAAAAAAAAACACACAACACACCAAAATCTGTACCAAAAAGTTCTCCTGTACCAAAACACTGGACAGCAAGTACTATACTAATAGTATTTACTAAGTAAATTTACCCGTTGTCTTCAAGTACTATTACTAATAAAATAGTAAAAATTACTTAACGTCCGCGGCGGTCGCCGCTATTAAAACAACTGCCGAATGAATGCACCAGCCTTGCTTTTAAATCTTGTTTAAATCAAGCAACTATTACGTAGTGACGACCAGTTTAATTTGATACCCATTCTCTTAAACTTTGGTACGGATTGCTTAGTATTTGACGGGTCAATGAAAGTGGTCGTTTTGGTTCCTGGTTTGACGATACCCTCTTATAAAATTGATTGCGGTTTTCTATTAACTTAGTTTAAGGCTGAGAATATGATTCTATGGAGGGTAAATAAAACCGGACAAGTGCGAGTCGGACTCGCCCATGAAGGGTTCCGTAGAAGCAAGTTACATAATATAAAAGTTTATATTTGAGTTGATTGAATTAAAGGTACTTAAGTTTCGGTTTACGATTTATGACTTATTAAAAAAAGTACTGTTGTGGTACCGTCGTTATTTCTGATTTCTGTAACACAAGTGCTTAAGCTACTTACCACAGAATCAGAGCAATGTATGTGATGTTGTCCAATTTAATTTATTTTTGTATGAAAATCATAATGCGTTCACTAAATACATCCACTTACCAAGTTACGACAGTATGCCTCTAGGAAAAAAGTGGCTATGACATACGGACAGATAGACGAACAGACGAATGGACAGATATGACGAATCTAGCCATTTATGAATGAACTATCAAACACAACAAGAATTATCCAATTCGAACCAGTCGTTCTTAAGATTTGCGGTTTCAAACAAGCACTTCAGCTATAAAATATTAACATAGAAGGACTTATTTAATGCCATGAGCCCTGCTACTGATGCAGCACCTCCCAGGAGCTCTGGAAACCTTACTCACACACAGGAACACAACAAGACAAGTAATTGTTATTTGGCTGCGGTCTTCTGTAAGGTGGAGGTATTTCACCAGTCAGGCTGCTCCAGTTCGAGCGATAAATCGCTATGCTCTTCTCTATCATATAACCAGCCCAGTATGTGAACATATAAAAACTGAACAAAAAAATATACATACATTTATTATTGGCAAGTACTGACGTCAGACTGCACACACTGGACACTGCTTCACCCTTATGTGGTACGCATAAAAACTAATTTCAATTGCAAGTATTTACGTTAACAAGCGGTCGACCGTACAATAATGCTTAGGAATGACATAAATATAGTTTCCGCGTGGGACTCTAACCCACGACTCTTGCGCATAATTAAAAGCGCAATACAACATTTTTAACAAAAACACCCCGACAGCCCGATATTATATTAAAGAAACAGATAAATTTAATCTCCCCTGCGGTGCGGGAATCGAACCCACGACCTTCACGTATCTATATCCCAATCATTACCGAAGGCTAACGGGTTGGTACAGCAGAAAAAAATCCTACGATAACTTGCGGTTAGCTCAGTTGGAAGAGCAGCACGCGCGATACGTGAAGGTCGTGGGTTCGATTCCCGCACCGCAAGGGGAGATAAAATTTTTCTGTTTCTAATATTCAAATAACAATAGCTTCTGTGTTGTTGTGTTCCTGCGTGTGTTTAAACTAGGCCTACGACATGACCTACAAGTCGACACAAATACAACGTCAGCAGAATTGGCGTAGTAAACAACGCTCCATACGTAATGTACGATTAGCCGAACAATACATCGATCCTACATCGCGATGTCAGAGTTTTCGTCGCCACTAGATACAACACACCAAGATGGGTAGTTAGGCCTTGATCTCCGAGCAGCAACTGTGTACCTTAACGTGCTGTGTAGCTAAAAATAAAATTATGTAAAATTTTTATGTAATTCCCAGAAAACGGTAGTAATACCCATTAGGTTTTTCGTTTAGGAAAGAAACGAAAATTGTTTCATCAGATTAGGGGTCCTTGCTCGAGTTTTGGGATACAAAAACCTTGTACTGGGTAGATACTGATTTTCACTGACAAGTAGAAAATGATTATTTTTTGCTTTGACAAATAAATTTGAGAGAGGTAGGGCATAGCGATTTATCGCTCGAATTGGAGCAGCCCGACTGGTGTAATACCTCCACCTTACAGAAGACCGCAGCCAAACAACAATCACTTCGGTGTTGTTGTGCTCCTGCATGTGAATAAGGATCTTCCAGAGATCCTAGGGTGCTACATTAGTAGGTTCACCGGGGAGTTTTAGTTAGGGTAGTCCTGCCCTTTTCAGGGCAGGGAGTCCCACACACGCCGTCACCCCCCTCAGGGTGGCGGTACGGTGCGTCAATGCATTTCTCCCCGTCAAAAAAAAAAAAAAAAGGACCTCATTACCACTTAACATCAGGTGGAATGAGGTCAATCTTGAAGTGCAATATAAAAAATCTATACAACGTGTAACGGAAAGGGTATAACAATATCAAAAATACCAAAGCAGTTAACGGTTACAAACTGTATGGGACCATTTGTAGCTGTGTACACGCATTTATTGATTCAATATTTTTTTTTGAAATATCAGTCAAATACAAGTCAAAATTTTTACTAAGTCACGCTTGCACAACACTATCACAGCATTGTTGGAATCGTCGAAAGACTTGGATGTACCGACCTATTATGCTATTAATTTAAATATCACAATGGTGGTTCATCTTTTAGTGTTTACTGAATCACATCTGAAATTTGTTGGTTTAGCGTTTCTTATTTTGACAATTCAGTTAAGTCATTGAGTTGTCGTCGCCGTGACAACATCTTGTGTTTTTGCCTTTCTGGATTACCTACTTACTAAGGATAGCCTAGTGATATTTCGTGATGTCTTTGAGCAATCAAAAATATTCGAGATGATTCTCTGTGTCGGAGCAACCGACGGCAGCGTGATGGCCGACCGAGAGCTAGAGAAAGAGATTTACGAAACCATCAAAACGCTCGTTTCCTTCTGTGGATTGGGCGAGGTGGTCGTATCACATGGCCAGCTCGGTCACCAGACGTCACTCCGTTGGACTTCTTCTTTTGGGACTAATTTAAAAGGAAGGTGCACGCTGTAGCATGCTCGTCAAGGGAAGAGATGATAGAAAGCATCAAGGCCGCGTTCTGTACAGTGACACCACAAATGTTGCATAATGTTCGCGCATCTTCTAAGAAAGTACTAGGCGCGCATGTCGAGGAAGGAGGTGGAGAAATTCAGGATCGCTGTGATTGTCCTGAAGTGATAACGTGATTTGGGGTCGCTGACCTCAATAGTGTTGTGATTCGTTTGTTTACGTTTTAGTCAGTCATTATAGTTAATCATTTTTTATTTCATAAAAACAATAAAGTGTTTATTTTAACTCGGGATTTCGTATATAAAATCTATACAAGGTATAGTATCCACCTACTTTACATTGTTACCCCCTTTCCGTTACAGGTTGTATATATAAATTAATTGATGATGATACAACGCATCAAATTTCAGAGTAGGAGTGTCAATTTCCCCTGATTCTTCGTTCCTATTGATCGCAGCGTGGTGTCTTATAGCTTTAAGCCTTCCTCGATAAACGGACTATCCGACACAAAAATATATTTTTCATTTCAAACCAGTAATTTCTGAGATAAGCGCGTTCAAACAAACAATCTCTCAAGGTTCATTAAATGAGTATTATAGATGATTCATCTTCATCATCATTTCAGCATGTTCCTGTGCACTGCTGAACAGGCCTCTCCAACCGATTTCCAGCGCGACCGGTCCATTGCCACCTGCATCCAACGAGACTCAGCAATTTTTACTAGGTCGTCGGTCCATCTGGTAAGTGGCCGTCACACACTGCGCTTGGTTGTACGTGGTCTCCACTCAAGAACCTTGAAGTAAATAGCAACGGAACCTTTATGGTTTGAGCATGATTCTACCTTATCAACTTTTTAGTACGTGGCCTAATGAAGAAATCAATTAAGATCAAAATAAACTGACGTAACCACTTTAAAACCATGAATGGAATATTTCCTTCCGTTAAATGAATCAATTTTACTGTGTTTCGTGTTGTCTGTAAATAAAACCTCAACTTTAATGTATCGATACTTTTACGAACAGCACTTTTAAAGAGCCTTTTTTTACTTTAAGAGAGGTAAGGCGAAGTGATGTATCGCTCGTACTGGAGCAGCCCGACTGGTGAAATCCTTCTACCTTACAGAAGACCGCAGCCAAATAACAATCACTTCTGTGTTGTTGTGTTCCTGGTGTTTTGGGAGGTGCTACATTAAAAGCAGGGGTCAAGCCTACAAGGTAAGGGCGACAAATCCAGTAACAGCTTTATTATGCTGTACTTGTCGCCCTTATGCTAGGACTTCGTTACCACTTAACATCAGGAGGAGATCAAGATGGCCAAGTGGAATAAAAAAAACTTGCGGATGTTTTATAATTATCTATTTATTGTTATCAAAAATACGTTCAGAAGTAATGACTACCGCAACGCTATTGATTTATCGATATTTATACAATCGATGAGGTAACAACACTCATAATGATAGTATCATTGACGTGTCTTGTAATTTAAGAATGGGTTTAGTTTTAGCTGAGGATTTCCCCGCTGTATTGGTAACTCAGAATTCAAACTCAAACTCAAATATTACTTTATTAAAGCAGGTTACATATAATGCACAGCCCGAATCACACGACGGATCGTGCTAATATATTGGCATGCAGGTAGATATTATGGCATAGGCATCCGCTAAGAAAGAATTTCAATCAATTTACCCCCAAGGGGATAAAATAGGGGATGTAAGTTATTACTGACTCCGCGCGTACGAAGGCGCGGGCACCCGCTAGTCTTATATCAAAGTCAAAGTCAATTATTTCTTTATTCATGTTAAACATAAAACACATTTGTATCGTCATTGATGTAGGATAGCGGATGTATCCAAACGTTGTGCATGAGCGATGCCTGTACGTTTGAATATCCGAATGGAGAGAATGTCAGTCAGATTTGAACGACGGACGAACGACGACGATGTGTGTGTTTTAATTTAATTTGTTTGGCTAATATATTTCGATTATTTCCTATTTGCTTCTTTCATTTCCCATTCCACTACATTGAATACAATGCAAAGTGATTCCACTGCCGGTTCGGAACCTATACCTACCGAGAAGACACCGGTAAGAAACTCAGCAGATCAGTTACAGTAGCAGTATCAGTTTATGGCTATGTGTAGCTCACTTTAGACCAAGTCATATAGTTATATAAACTTTAAGACTTTCGCGTTCCATTTTAAACATTTAAAATAAGTTAACGTGGCAAAACGAGACACCATTTTTATTTAGTAGTTAATACGAAGTACTTTGTTAGTCGGGCGGTAAGTAGTTCGGATTAACCACTCATATAGTTTTGTTTTGATGAGTGATGAAACAATTAAGTACTCAAGTAAGTATTTACTTTCGAGAGGTAAGCTGGAGCAGACCAGTCCGGGGTAGTAGTCGATTGGCACGACATAAGTCAATAAGAATCGTCCCCTTTCACTAAAAATATTTTTTTGGTAGGCGTTCCGCACGAATGTATTTTAAACTCGTGCGATTCGACTCGTTCAAGAACTACTTGTATGCGTTGAGTTCTTGAAGGGATTTGCACTTATTTAAAATACATTCGTGCGAAACGCCTACCAAAAACATATTTTTATTCAAAGGGGACGATTCGCACGTTTGGGTGAATTTTTTTCGTGCCAACCGACTAATCTAACTATACTATACTAACCCACCAGTCCTATTTATTTAAACAAAGTCGCGGCAAACTCTCAAGTTCATTAATACCACAAAAATAAAGTGACAACGTGTTAACTGAACTATTCACCATGAAGGCTGTAATCACCAATCAGGACCTAAACTAATTAATAACACTAATTACTGCAAAAAATACGGTCAAGCGTGTTTACTTGAAGTTAGAGGGTTCCGTAGAAAAAATAGTAACTCGCGATCAGCCCCGGGATCGCCTGAGTTTATATTTAAAAAAATAGTTATTAGTTCAGTTTTATTTTGTACAGTCGCCGTCAGATATATCAGAGCAGACAAAGTGACCAAATACTTCTGAACAGTTAAAAATGTCAATAAGTTCCATACACCACAAGTTACCATTAATATCTGAACATTCATTACTTCAGTAATATCTGAGCTGAGATAACAATACCGAAGTGATTGTTATTTGGCTGCGGTCTTCTGTAAGACGGGGTGTTTCACCAGTCGGGCTGCTGCAGCTCGAGCGATAAATGGCTGTGCCCTACCTCTCTTAAATCTGAATGCATTTGGATTTAATTTGATAACGGATTATATTCTAAAATAACGTAAACAAGTCAGCCAACAAGAAATATTTGATTGATTAAAGATATATTCAAATACCTACCCCAAAACATTGTGGTTCAGTAAAAACGAACAGAAATACACATTTTTATGCTTCGTCTATAGTTAATGCCAGGTAAAAAATGGTGTCTATAGTCTGACCAGGGAATCGTAGCGACGGATATTATCGGACGGATTAATTTATGTATGTTTATCATGTTATACTACGAAATAATTCTAAAATAAAAACTGTATTTATGTTGCACGGCCGTACCCATTTCTCGCCATCTACTAATTCCTCTACCTTAAGGTTGTCTGGAAGAGATCGCTTTCTAGCGATAAGACCGCTTAAATTGTACTATAATTTTTCTGTAAAACCTATTTCTGTAAAGATTTTGTGCAATAAAGTATATCAATCTATCTATCTATCTATTATCTTATATCTGTACATGATACCTTTGTATGAATATTCTATTCTGGTGTTTAATTTATTGCTATTTGTTATTATTCTTTTTGTTGTAATCCATACTCACATTTTTACTATTACCGCACCTATAAACGAACTATCTGCATGAATCAACGGTTGACAGGTAGATAATGCTACTAGCATTAAGTTCGCCTTTTGTACTTTTTATTTTGTGCAATACAGTTTTTAAATAAATAAATAAATATTGGACAACATCACATACCTACATTGCTCTGAATATGTGGTAAGTAGCTAAAACACTTGTGTTACAGAAATCAGAAACAACGACGGTACCACAACACCTAGACCCGAGACAATATGGAAAAGTTCGATTCCCATATTGCTCTGACCGGGGATTGAACCCGGGACCCGCTTGCCTCTCGGCTACGGAGGTCGTCCAAATGATATGCATGCTATGTGCGAATCACTCAAACTCAAACTCAAATATTTATTTATTCAAGTAGGTTACATGTAACACTTTTGAATCGTCATTGAATACAATACAATACTCAATTATGGGACTTGTATTTATTTAATACTAGCTGTACCCGTGACTTTGTTTGCGTGGACTACAGGTTTTTACTCTAAATAAATGCGCCATACAACCACAACAATCACCTGGTCTCAAACTAAGGTTTCCCCTTGTACTATGAGCACCAGACGACGGATACTAACTGGGGGCGTCATCACAGCACACCCAGACCTAAGTCAATTTAGAAAAGTTTGTTTTCCAAGTTAACCCGACCGGGAATCGGACCCGGGACCTTTCGCGCTTTGGTCGCCCACCTTAGCCACGTTGCCACCTAGGTCGTTAAAATATACTTCTATGGCCAGTTTTAACTCTATCTCCCCTAATATTCGAAACAAAAAATATTCCATAATTTAATCCAAGTTTCGACTTAGATTTTATATCTCTAACGTTTTCCCATATCCCCCCTTTGATTTCAAAACAAAAACTAGCCTTTGTACGTTCTACAGGTTCCACGTATACTTATACCAAATGTAATCAAAATCGGTTGAGTGGTTTAGGCGTGAAAGCCGGACAGAAAGACAAAGTTAGTTTCGCATTTAAAATAGTAGTATGAATGATATTTTTACCGCAGCATATCTTTTCTAAGCCACGTTCATTCTTTATACGAAGGTCGCTTCTAAACTTAGTAGTTTTTTCGTACTTAGATTTTTTAGTTCAATTTGCGTTGTATAACTCGCCGGCCAGACAGCACCCACTTTTTGTCTAACTAATTGTATCTAGAATTTCGGAAGTACTTTTTGCCACAGTCTTACAATGGTCATAATAGTAAAAACTATTACGAGTATTTATTAATCCTAATTGTTGTAAAAAGTAATTAGTACAGATGTGTTTTTTATTAAGTTAGTTAAGTTTTATTAAAAAACTCTTCAAGTAACAGTTTAGACAGTATTTTTTTTGACGGGGAGTAATGCATTGACGAACCGTACCGCCAAGTCCTCGAAGTCCTGTAGTGGTCGATTCCGCGAGAAGTAAATGCCGATGACCACTCGATCGCCCCATGCAGCGGCCACGTATCCCGATCCTCTCTCTACCAGCAAGAGGGGAGGGGAGTCCTTGCTTACCCGCTGCACGATTGTGACCGTGCCATCGCAGTCACCCAGCCCGCCATTCGGTATGGAGTATGGCTTAGTGTTGCCGGATAATCAATTATCGATTAATCGATTATCCCCCCCTCAAATAATCTAATAATCGATGACAATCGATAGTATCGATACTATCGATATATAATCGATTTAATCATTATTCATATAATATCTTCTTAGACATAACACATTCAAAATGAAACCGTGAAAAAGTTATTTATACCCTACTTTTTATTCATAAAATAAGCTATAATAGCTAATAGCTAAGTTTCTTGGTACCTACCTGAACTGTACTATCATGGCGATACTATCTAAAAATAATTGCAAATTAATCGATTATACCGATAGTATCGCTTTCAACTTGATATCGATATAATCGATTATATTGTATTTGACTACGATTATAATCGATTATATCTAATAAAAATAGGTATCGATATAATCGATTATATCGATAGTATCGATACTATCGATTGTCATATCGATTATTAGATTATTTAGGCCTCTTTTGGAATAATCGATTATAATCGATATACAATCGAATCGACGGCAACACTAGTATGGCTCCGCAATCACCGCAATGTGAACCATGCAGTCGGCCATGGTCTGAGAGAACAGATCCTGGGCCAATCTGCAGTGGTTGATGTTGCCCTGCAGTATGTTGTAGTGACCAACTCTAGACAGAGTTAAGGCGATTAACACTTGCGATTTGTTAGTGTGAGTGCATCTATAAGCATTTGGTGATACATATAATGAACTAGCTGTGCCCGCAACTTCGACAGAGCAACAAGTAAAGCATAATAAATCAGTTACTGGACTTGTCGCTTACCTTGAAGGCTTGACCCCTGCTACTAATGTAGCACCCCCCAGGAGCTCTGTAAACCTTACTCACACGCAGGAACACAACAACACAGAAGTGATTCTTATTTGGCTGCGGTCTTCTGTAAGGTGGAGGTATTTCACCAGTCGGGCTGCTCCAGTTCGAGCGATAATTCGCTATGCCCTACCTCTCTTTTCTTATAATTATGTGTAAAATGAAAAAAAATTACAGGGACAGTAGGACGCGTGCGTAGTTTATAATATAACAACAATGAAAGATTGTGTTATTTGTTAAGAAATAAAATATTCAGAGCATGTCAATCACGTTTTAAATCCATTATGGTCAATCGTGCGATACTTATACTGTACTGGTTCAATATTACAAGAGTACTGTACTAGGCTTAATAGTTTATAAATAAATATAAACGCCTAAACACTTCGAGAAAAGGTAGGTAGTGCCCTTGCGCTTCGCTTGGCTCGTCTTAGCGGGTGCACTGCCGTGCCCCAAGATAAATAAATAAATATATTGGACAACATCACATACATTGTTTTGATTCTGTGGTAAGTAGCTAAAGCACTTGTGTTACAGAAATCAGAAACAACGACGGTACCACAACACCCAGACCCGAGACAATATGGAAAAGTTCGTTTCCCATATTGACCCGACCGGGGATCGAACCCGGAACCTCAGAGATGGCGCGACGCCAAAGTCCGGCACGCTCGCCTCTCGGCTACGGAGGTCGTCTATAACAAAGGATGTTAAGATTTGAATGAATTATGGTTTATTCTGAGATTTAAACTGGCTAGATGGTATAATGTAGGGATAATATAAAAGTTTATATTTGAGTTGGTTGAATTAAAGGTAAATGGTGGTTTACGATTTAAGACGTATTAAAAATATAACTTCTCACTAAATCTCATTCAAACCAATTATTTATCGATCATATTTATAATCATAATCAATTTATTTATTCATGTTGGTTGGTTACAACTAACACTTATGCATCGTCAAAAATTATATATAAACCAAAATTGAAGCTACAGCTGGTTCGGAACCTAATCCTACGGAGAAGTGTCCGAACGATAGAAGTTTACAGGGTAATGTACAGTCACCGTCAGATATATCGGAGCAGACAAAGTGACCAAATACTTCTGAACAGGTAAAATTGTCAATAACTTCCATACACCACAAGTTACCATTAATATTTGGACATTCACTACTTCAGTAATATCTGAGCAGATGCTAGTCAATACCTTCTATACACACAACTTACCAATAATATCTGAACACTCATCTGTTCTGAGCAGATGCCAATAACATCTGAATACTCATAACGTCATTATGTGTCACGCACGTCATGTGTCTCATTTAGCTACCTGTGTAGATGAGTGTTCAGATATTATTGGTTAGTTGTGTGTATAGAAGTTATTGACTAGCATCTGCTCAGATATTACTGAAGTAATGAATGTTCAGATATTAATGGTAACTTGTAGTGTATGGAACTTATTGACATTTTTAACTGTTCAGAAGTATTTGGTCACTTTGTCTGGCTCCAATATATCTGACGGCGACTGTATATCATTTATTTTTAGTTTTATCATTATCTTATTTTAAATGTTAGGGGGGGGGGGGGGCACATTTTACCACTTTTTTCCTCCACGTGTCTCTCGATGTATCTCTAATGATGATGTTAGAAACTTCAATATCATTTTTAAAGACTTATCCACACATATCCCACTGAGTTTCAATTTTAAGTATGAGGCGCTCCTAAAAAGCGTTGTTTTTTGTATATTTTCGTAAAAACTCCTATTTATTTATTATTAGGGGTACTTGGGGCTATGCAGTTCAGCGAACTGTGGTCACTGCGACCTTTTAGATCTATTGTGACTCGCCACCAGTTAGAGTAACTCCTTTAGCCGGGTCGATTCTAGGAAGTCTAGTATTTTCCTAGCTTTCAGGGTTTTTAATTCATCCGGTTGGGCTATATGTCGTCCCAGGTGGATGCTTCGTTTGTGGATCAGAGATTCACAGTCGCACAGGAGGTGAAGAGGTGTTTCCTTTTCCTCCTTGCAGAATCTGCATTCATCAGAGTCACTCAGCTTCATATGAAACTGGTGTTTTTTTAGTTTGCAGTGTCCAGTCAAGGCTCTAACTAGCGCACTGGCCCTAGGCCTGCTGAGTTGTAGCAGTTCTTCGGTCCATTTGCGCGAGTAGCCAACTATGAGTGTTTTTGAGTGTTCTAAGCCTGGTTGATTTATCCAGTATTTTTCCGACTCGACTTTTAGTTTTTCTTTTAGTAGTTGCATAGCTTGGTTCTTTGAAATGCCACAGAATGGTTCTGGTTCAAACTGTTGGCTTTGCGCCCCAGCTTTAGCAAGTTCATCGGCTTTCTCGTTACCGATGATTCCTGAATGTCCTGGTACCCATTTCAGAAGCACTTTGTTCTGTTGTCCCAGCTCATTCAGTTTATCGACGCAGTCTTTAACCAGCTTCGATTTTAGTGTAATCGAATTTATGGCATTCAGAGCTGCTTGGCTATCTGAATAGATGATTATGGTCTGATTTTTGTAGTTTCGTTGACGATTGGCTTCTGCACATTCTATGATGGCGTATACCTCAGCCTGGAATATCGTGGCGTTTTTACCAAGATTCACACTGTGTTTGACTCTTGGACTCACACCATATATTCCACATCCTACATCTAGTCCCATTTTGGAGCCGTCCGTGTACCAGACGAGGCTCCCTGCTTTTAGAGAGTTTTGGTTCGTTGCCCAATTTTCTCTGCAGGGAAATTCCACAGTGTAATTTTTATTAAAATTATAGTGTGGAAGCATGGCATCAGATGTCATTTCTAAGGGTTTAAGTGTGAGCACTGCTGCATGTGATGCTCTCAGTGCTTGAGAGTGCCATGTTACTTTTCCCGTGATGGTTGCTCTGTAGATACTCGCTTCAGCCTCCTTTGCTACAAAGAGGTGTAGTGGTGGCAGATTGAGAAGAGCATCAAGAGCGGCTCCTGGTGTAGTCGAAACAGCACCAGTTGCTATAAGGCATGCCACCCTTTGTAGGCTGGCAAGTTTTTTGATTATTGTCATTTGGGAGGTTTTTCTCCACCATGTGACGCAGGCATACGTTACCATCGGCCTGACTATGGCAGTGTACATCCATAGGGCTATGCTAGGTTTCAGACCCCATTTCGTGCCTGCTAGACGAGAGCATATTCCTAAGGCTATTTTGGCCTTTTGGATTGTATTGTCTATATGTGAGTTCCACGTTAGCTTTTGGTCGATTGTGACTCCCAAATACTTGGCTTCTGTGGAAAACGGTATTGTAGAGCCCTTTATAGTGGGCGCTATAAGTTTATCCAACTTACGTTTCCTGGTGAAGGGCACTACAGTTGTTTTATTCGGGTTAACCGATAGATTGTTCTCAGTGTACCAGTTTGTGATGACATTGAGCGATCTTTGAAGTATAGAGGACACGGTACTTTGACAGGGGCCTATTACGCAGGCCACCACATCATCCGCATAGCCCTGTATATCTAAGCCTTTTGTTGAGGCTTCATTTAAGAGTTGGTCGACAACAAGTGACCACAGCAGAGGCGATAGTACTCCCCCTTGAGGGCAGCCTCTTGTTGTCTTGAAACCTCTTTTGGTCCCATGCAAGCTTATGCTTACAGTTCTGTTAAGGAGCATATTTTGTATCCAGCGAACAGTGGTGCTGTCTATATTTTTGGCACACATCCCCTTGGAAAGGGTATCGATAGTGACATTGTCGAATGCTCCTTCGATGTCAAGGAAGGCACAGAGGGCTATTTGTTTGTCTTCTAGAGCCCTTTCAATTCTGTCCGTCAGTTCAAGTAGGGCAGATTCTGTAGACTTTCCTTTGCAGTAGGCATGTTGTTTTGAATGCAGTGGTTGTTCGCGTAGAGGCCCATCCCGAATGCATTCATCAATGAGTTTTTCCATACTTTTGAGTAGGAATGAGGTGAGGCTAATAGGTCTAAAGGATTTTGGTTGAGAGAAATCCTTTTTACCAGCCTTTGGAATGAAACGGACTTTAACTTTAGTCCATTTATCTGGTATGTAGCCCCAGGCATAACTTGCTCTGAATATTTTTACCAGTGTGGGGGTTAGGATGTCCATCCCTTGCTGTAAGAGCATGGGGAATATGTCATCTTCACCCGCCGATTTGAACGGCTTAAATGAGTCTATTGCCCATTTGATCTTTGTTGGCCTGAAGATCCACGCAGCTCTGTTCCAGTCATCGTTGCGCGGCCTGGAGAGGCTGTTTTGTAGAGTATTCAGTGTTTGATCATCTAATACTGATCCCGGGAAGTGGGTCGACGCCAGAATTTCTAGTGTCTCTTCCGCTGTTTCAGTGAAGGTTCCATCGGGCTTTTTTAATAGTCCCAATTGGTTGGAGGGCGATTTCGCAAGGACTTTGTGGATTCTGGCTCCTTGTGGAGTCTTTACGATGCTTTCACAGAACCTTCTCCACGATAGCCTGCGCGCTTTCCTAATTTCTTTGTTATAGGTAGTTAGGGCTTTGGTATATCGACTCCAGTCTTTAGTCAATTTAGCCTTATTGAACAACCTGCGTGTTTCCTCTCTTAGTTTAGAAAGCCGTTCATTCCACCATGGCACGCTATTGTTCCTCACGGTTTTAGGAGGACAGCTCTCTTCATAGGAGCTTGTAACAGCTTCGGTGGTTTGATCTACAGCGTATTCTAAAGTTTCAAGAGTACGTATCGTCTTGGGGATGTCCCAGAGCTTTTCTCGGAGCTTTGATTTATATAGACTCCAATCTGTGGCTTTGGCATCCCTAAACGTAGTCGTATCGCATGTGTTAGTTGTGTCTAACGCGAATTTGATAAGTCTATGATCGGACATAGAGGGTTCGTTGCTAACATGCCAGTCTGTTATTAGCCTGGCCGTGTGATTTGTGGAGAGAGTCACGTCGAGAACTTCTTGCCTGGATCTGGTTACAAAGGTTGGTTTGCACCCTCTATTGACCACATTCAGGCAATTGGACAAGATGAAATCGTACAATAACTCACCCCTTTTATTGATGTCAGTGCTTCCCCAGTAGGTGTGGTGTGCGTTGGCATCGCATCCAATTACGAGTTCAGCGTTGTGCTCGTTTGCATATTCGACCACCTTCGCCAGTTCACGGGTTGGATCGCATATCCCACCGTCTAGGTATGCGGAGCAGACTATAAGGCGTCCACTTCCATTCTTGACATTTACAAAAGCTGCAATCAGGTCATCACTGCAGAGCCCTGGTATGCATAAAAAATCAACATTATTATTGAATAGGATACATGCTCTTGGCTTGTTTCCGTCGGCGTTATATATTACCTTGCCTGCGGATCCAAGTCCAGATACCGTGTTGTTGTTACTCAGCCACGGTTCTTGAATCAGAGCGATGTGAAGGTTCTTCTCTTTGAAGAGGTTTTCCAGGACTGCTGTGGCAGCCCTAGCGTGGTGCAAGTTGATCTGTACCACTTTAGTGTTTTTTGTTTTTTTTTGATTTGTGTTTTGTGTCATTTGTGTTGATGTGGTTTGTGTCATTTGTGTTAATGTGTGTTTGTATTAGTGTGTGGTGCGGTGTAGAGTGTAGCGAAGGGTCCTAAGGGGCACTGGTGGACGTGCTAGGCTTAGGTTCGTCGTGAACGCCCCTAGATGCCTTGGTAGGTCCTGCCACCTTATTTCCCTTTCCCTTAGGGTGGTCCTTTACCACCCGGCCTTTAGTCCTTTGCGGAACGTTTTTGCGCCCCGCATAAGTACCCGAGCCGGGCTGTTTAGGCCCACCTGTAGGGATCAACTGTTTAGGCAGATTCTTTATTCCAGAGGAACTAGACTCTGCCTTTTGTTTCTCGTGTGTATCCGGGGAAGTATTTTTCCCCCGGATGCGCACGAGAATCTTCTTGAAGCCAAGTTGTGGCCTGAAGTCCAGCCTCTGCAGGATCCCGACTGATTCGTCGTCGATCGAGACGGCCACTGTAGATCCGTCTTTCTCGACGACGACGTTCAGTATCCTCCACAGGCTGGTCCTCAGTCCATTCTGTTTCTCCAAAAGACGTAGTGCCTCTTTTGGAGTTTTTACTTCGGAGTTTGGGAAGTAAAATACACCAACCTTAGCCTTGGGCATCTCGCTCTCTCTCATGAGAGATAGCTCTGCCTCTGGCCAGGGCTTGATGTTCCCCACCCTCTTCTCTAGCCATTTTAGACTGCCTTCATCCCCAAGGGTGATCAGCAGCCAGCCGGATCTGAAGGTGCAACTCTTCAGTATTGGGCATCTGTCATTCCCAGTATCATTCATAATGGCCTGGAGAATGCCATACTTTACTGCTCCCATCTGTTCATTGGACATAGGTGTCTGATTGCAGACACCCACACGAACAGCAGTGAGAGCTTCTTTGAAAGAAACCCTGGCACCAGACTCATTTGGCAGGGTCGATGGACCCGCCTCGGGAATCCGGGTCACGGGTGGTTTGATTAAGGTCGTTTTATGCGTCCCTTTGGTCAAATCCTCGCTTAGCCGGGTTGTCTTTTTGGCATGGTCCTTTGGTGATTCATCCTCGGATCGGGTTCGTTTGCACGTGCCCCTCTCCGTGGTTGAATCAACCGTAGTCCCATGCTCTTTTGCCTTCGCTCTGTGCTCAAGACAGAGTTTGTAGGCCTCTTCATGGCCCACTCCCTCTGCCCTAAGCCGACGAAGGCGTTTCCGGAGAGCTCCGGAAAGGTTCTTCTCCTTTCTCTCCCTTTTCTTGGCGATCGACGGTTCGAGTCAGCTTTAGCCTGACTCTCGCCGTCTCTGCCAAGGGCCGGTTGAGTGGAGTGAGAAGATGTGTCCAAGTCGTTAAGGTCGTCCTCGGAGTCAAGAACTAGTTCCGCTAAGTCAGGCAACGAAGCGGAAGGTTTTAGTGGTTCTGGTCGTTCGATGTCGCCCAGAAGTGTATTTATTATTTTTTCCTTTGTATCAGGTTCCATGCAGGTCCCACGAGCAGCTAGGGAAATATAAGGTCCACTCGGGCATTGCCCCGCTTACCCGAGTAAGGCTATTTACTGCCCCAGGATCGCCATTTCTGGAGAGACACCGTTCGAGACCAAGCACCCCCTTGGCCACGCATCCCTCGGCACGGTTCGATTGACACCTTGGATTGGGTTAGGTGGGGGAAGGATTTTAGACTGGATTTACGGGTATAGGATTTTATAGGGTGTTAGGATGTGTGGATCACAGGATTGGGTAAGGGGATACCCGTCGTGTTGGAGTGCACTGACGAGATAGCGTCAATTCCCTTCAGCTACTCGGACCCCAGGGTTGATAATAATGTGTGGTGCCTGTTGAGGACCCGAGCATTACCAGGATGTGCGACGTGGACGCAGGAAGGACACTTGACGGTAGATGTGTATTGCCCAACACCACACTTGGGCACACATCAGCCGCCCTACATCCCTAAAAACTCCTAATGCGGTTCACAGAATATATCCACATACCAAGTTTCAACAGTATAGGTATTGTAGTTTTGGATAAAAGTCTCTGTAACATTACGGGCGGACAGACAAACAGTCATGATGAATCCATAAGGGTTCTATTTTTCTACATGTGGCTATGGAACCCTGAAAACGATGTGATAAGCATTTTTCCCCCAAAAAAAAGGGTCGTAGATTCAGTCCCTAAAAAGGAAAATCATAACTTTATGGATATGTATATATTTATTGATATATATTTATTTATGTATTATTTATTTATTTATTTGTGTTATTATTTTTTATGTTTTTTTTTGTACTTATCATATTATGGTATTTATATTTCCTGTTTATATTTTCTCAATAAATATTTTGCACGGTCGCACCCTTTTCTCAATATCTACTATTTCCTCGCCCTAAAGGTTGTCTGGAAGAGATTGTTTTCTAGCAATAAGACCGCCTAAATTGTACTTAATTATGTCTGTAAAACCAATTTCTGTAAACTTTTCTGTGCAATAAAGTGTATCTATCTATCTAACATTTTTGTACTTCCCTACTTTCATTTTTCCAAATTATACTAAACAGTCATAATTAATATTTACTTGTAAATACGTCCAAAATATTGCTAAGAATATATAAAGTTACAGAAAATAAAAACTTGGCGCTATGTTTACCGAGCGCAACGGAAATCGCATCAGCTGTGTGCATCAATTTTCCACGCATCTCCCCACAATGACTAATAACAACAAAAAGTCGCTTTGTCTGTCGTTATATAACTACACAAAAGTAGACCAAGGTTGCCTCTAGTATATTGTCAAATTTTATTACTGTAGTACAAGCGAAAAATGCAGACAAATCATTTTGTTTAATTTTTATTGGATTATAAATCACTTCGATGTTGTTGTGTTCCTGCATGTGAGCAAGGTTTCCAGAGCTCCTGGGGGTGCTGCATTAGTAGCAGGGGTCAAGCCTTCAAAGTAAGGGTGACAAGTCCAGTAACAGCTTTATTTTGCTGTACTTGTCGCCCTAAACTGGGACCTCATTACCACTTAACATTAGGTGGGAAGAGGTCAATCTTGAAGTGCAATAAATCTATATTATATAAAGCTAAATTACCACTGACTCACTGACTGACTCATCGGGGGTTTTTTTGGGGGGGTTCTCGTTTTTCTACCGCTTTGACATGTTCTAACGGGGTGGGTTATTTTTCAATCAAAGCAGGTTTTTCTATTTTTTTTTTCCAAAATCCAAGATGGCGGCCGTTTTTGCTGGATTGAAATAAAAAAAATGTATAGAGTGCCCAGGCGGTTTTTACTTATTTAGAGAATCGTGTTGGAGTAAAGTACATTGAAAAAGTAAAATGTCAAAAAAACAAGATGTCCGCGCCGCCATCTTGGATCGAAAATTCGGTTTAGAGGTGTTTTTGCGGGATCGTGGTGGAGAGGTTTCTACTGATAATTGAAAAATTTTTTTTGAATTCTGCCGGCAGTATAGTCAACTTGCAAACCTCATCCATAGACTATAGAGTTTGGCCATAGAGACGCCGCTGGCGGCAGTTTTGTAGGGACCAAAAATTTTGTCATTTTCAAAGTCGATTTTGAGGGGGATGGCAACACCGGGTCGAATCGGTTTGTATAGAGCAGTGTTAGGTTAGTTATCTGTCTATTGTTTTGAGAAATAAATTCTACCAAATTCATGGTAGTTTTTACCCCATGGCCCCGAATGGTAGGAAAAAAAAATAACCTTGTAGAAAAAAAATAAATATGCAGTGGGGTGGCTATGGAGATCCGAAGTGACAAAAAAGTAGTTTTTCAGAAAAATCCTGGCAACCCTGGAAATGGCGGGGAAAATCATTTTTTCGACATGGTCATTTTCCAAAAGCTCTAGGGCCGACTGGGTGGGAGCGAGAAAAAAAATAAAAATTAGGTCTGATGCAATATATAACCTAGAATACAGGAAAAATACGGCCGTTCGAAAATCCAAGATGGCGGACCCCCTTTCGGACATTTTGAATTTTTCACGATTTTCAAAACGGTTTTTTTAGCACTTGGCAACATTTGAGCGACTCGCAATGTATGAAGCGGTTGCATGTTTGGTTCATATGTGTTGCCAGGTCAAATAAAATTTCTACCATTTTTGGTAGTTTTTGACTCGTGCCCAAAAAACGAAAAAAAAATTTTTTGACATTTGGTTAAAACGTCTACCACTTATTTATGTATATCTTATAGCCGAATGATATTTTGTGGCTTTTGGTCAGATCACCTGGCAACACTGGGAGCTACGGTAAAAAATATTTTTTCGACATGGTCATTTTCCAAAAGTTCTGAGGGTGACTGGGTGGGAGCAAGAAAAAAAATAAAAATGAGGTTCGCTGTCAAATATAGTCTAGATTATGGGAAAACTATAGACTTTTTGATTAACAAGATGGCCGACGCGCTGGTGGCCATTTTGTGATTTATTCGTGTTTTTGTAAACTTAAAATTCAAATTTCGGTTATTTTTTTTTATTTGAGCGACTCGCAATGTACTAGGCGGTTATGTGTTTTGTTATCTTGTGTTGCCAGGTGAAAAAATATTTCTACCATTTTTGGTAGTTTTTGGCTCAGGTCTCGAAAAGGTCGAGAATAGAAATAATGACATTTCGCGCAAATCATTCCCATGTGCTTGTGAGGCATTGTAATAGTAATGACATTTGACTATTTTTATTTCCTTAATTGGGCAACACCGAGAGCTGGTGAGGAAAAAGTGCAAAAAACATGGTCACCTACCGGAGGCTCTGTGGGCCACAGGATTTAAAATTCGAAAAAAATAAAAATGAGGTTTGATGCCGTATATAACTTAGATTACAGGAAAACTATAGGCTTTTCGATAAACAAAATGGCGGATGCGCTGGCGGCCATGATGTAAAAATCTGCAGGATTCAAAATGTATTCATGAACTTTCGGGGTAGAAGGAGGGGCTGTAGGGAAAAAATGCTCGGAGCTGTATTGGAGGTCTACATGATGCCCCTGTGATGGTTCAAAAATTTACCCGATTTTCGGGGTAATTTCGGAGATTTTGGGCCCGACAGAAAATGCTCGAATTTAAAAAAAATAAGTATGAGGTCCTGTCAAAAATGTCTATCCGTGGTCAATTAACCAAAAAAAAAGCGAGTAAGTACGAAATTTTAGGAAAAATTGGAAAATCATATTTCTATGGAGTACTTGGTTCCCCATACATTTTGTACTGAAATCGACCGTAGTAAGAAAATGTATGGGGAAATTGTTGCATAGAAATATAGGACCGTATTGAGTGCTATTAAAACTCGGAACTGGTAACTTTGCGAGGCCGGAGGCCGAGCTGCGTTGCGAGACCGTAGGTTGAGCGCCGCGTAGGGCGAAGCCCGAAGCGGCTATATTCTGTGTAACTTTCGCGAGGCCGAAGGCCGAGCTTCGAATGCGAGGCCAAAGGCCGAGCGCCCGCGTAGAGCGAAGCTCGAAGCGGCTGCCATCAAACACTTTGGACCGATTTAGACTAGACAATTGATCAAGTAACCAACGCGAGGCCGTAGGCCGAGCTGCGATGCGAGACCCCAGGTCGAGCGCCGCGTAGGGCGAAGCCCGAAGCGGCTACATTCTGTGTAACTTTCGCGAGGCCGAAGGCCGAGCTTCGAATGCGAGGCCAAAGGCCGAGCGCCCGCGTAGAGCGAAGCTCGAAGCGGCTTCCGTCGAACACTTTGGCCATTTTATTAAAGTGCAATTCAAGTCACCCTAGGCGCGAGGCCGCAGGCCGAGCTGCGCCGCGCAGGGCGGAGCCCGGAGCGGAAAGGCTCCTTAGGCCACAGTTGAATAACTCTAGCGCCGTACAAAAAAAGCACTAGGCCCCCATTGCGGACGGTTCAACACCCCCGTGTCACACCCGCGAGGCCGCAGGCCGAGCTGCGTATGCGAGGCCGAAGGCCGAGCGCCGCGGGAGGGCGAAGCCCGGGAGCGGCCAGCGCCGCAGGCCTAGCTTTTAGCAGACTCGCGCGAAGCGCGTGCTGCAAAAGCTAGTCTATATTATATAAAGCTAAATTACCACTCACTGACTCACTGACTCATCGGGGGTTTTTTTGGGGGTGTTCGGGTTGTTTTACCTCTTTGGGGTGTTCTAATGGGGTGAGTTATTTTTTAATCAAAGCAGGTTTTTCTATTTTTTTTTCCGAAAATCCAAGATGGCGGCCACTTTTGGGGAATCAACTTTTTTCTTGTCTATGGAATGGCCGGGCGGTTTTTACTTTTTTAGAGAATGGTGTTGAAGTGAAGTACACTGAAAAAGTAAAATGTCAAAAAAACAAGATGTCCGCGCCGCCATCTTGGATCGAAAATTCGGTTTAGAGGTGTTTTTGCGGGGTCGTGGTGGAGAGGTTTCCGTAGATAATTAAAAAATTTTTTTTGAACTCTGCCGGCAGTATAGTCTTCTTTTGAATGTTGGTCATAGATTATAGAGTTTGGCCATAGAGACGGCGCTGGCGGCAGTTTTGTAGGGACCAAAAATTTTGTCATTTTCAAAGTAGATTTTGACAGGGATGGCAACACTGGGTCGAATCGGTTTGTATGGAGCGGTGGTAGGTTAGTTATCTGTTTGTTGATTTAAGAAATAAATTCTACCAAATTCATGGTAGTTTTTGCCCCATGACCCCGAATGGTAGAAAAAAAATTTACCCTTGTAGAAAAAAAATAAATATGCAGTGGGGTAGCCATGGAGGTCCGAAGTGGCAAAAAAGTAGTTTTTCGGAAAAATCCTGGCAACCCTGGAAATGACGGGGAAAATCATTTTTTCGACATGGTTTTTTCCAAAAGTTCTTTTGAAGAATGGGTGGGAGCGAGAAAAAAAATAAAAATTAGGTTCGGTGCGGTATATAACCTAGAATATGGGAAAACTATAGACTTTTCGATTTACAAGATGGCGGACCCCGTTTCGGCCATTTTGAATTTTTCACGATTTTCAAAACCGTTTTTCAGGCACATGGCAACATTTGAGCCAGTCGCAATGTATCGAGCGGTTGCATGTTTGGTTGATGTGTGTTGCCATGTGAAATAAAATTTCTACCATTTTTGGTAGTTTTTGATTTATGTCCAAAAAACGAAAAAAATTTTTTTTGACATTTGGTCTAAATGTCTACCACGTTATTATGGCAAGCTTATGGCCGAATGATATTTTACTAATTTTAGCCCAATCACCTGGCCACACTGGGTGCCAGAGCGAAATATATATTTTGTGACTTGGTCATTTTCCAAAAAATAATATGGCGATCGGGTGAGAGCGAGAAAAAAAATGAAAATGAGGTTCTATGCCAAATATAGTCCAAAATATAGGAAAAATACGAACGTTCAAAAATACAAGATGGCTGACCCGCTGGCGGCCATTTTGTAAAATTGTTGCGTTTTTGAAAACGTTAAATCCTAATTTTCATGTATATGGCGACATCTGAGCGAGTCGCAATGTACCAAGCGATTATGAGTTTTGGTTGTGTGTGTTGCCAGTTGAAATAAAAATTCTACTATTTTTGGTAGTTTTTGACTCAGGTCCCGGCGAAAGTCGAAAATAGAAATAATGACATTTCGCGCAAACCATTACCATGTGCCTATGAAACATCCCCATTGAAATGACATTTGACTATTTTTATCTCTGTGACCTGGCAACACCGGGAGCTGTTGGGACAAATGTGCAAAAAACATGGTCACCTTCCAGAAGTCCTGTAGGCCGCAGGATATAAAATTAGAAAAATGTAAAAATGAGGTTTGATGCAGTATATAACCTAGATGAGATGTTATATAATAGACTTTTCGATAAACAAAATGGCGGATGCGCTGGCGGCCATTATAAAAAATCTGCAGAATTAAAAATGTATTCATTAACTTTCGGGGTAGAAGGAGGGGTCGTAGGGAAAATATGCTCGGAGCTTTATTGGAGGTTTTTATGATGCCCTAGTGATGGTTTAAAAATTTACCCGATTTTTGGGGTAATTTCGGAGATTTTGGACCCGACAGAAAATGCTCGAATTTAAAAAAAATAAGTATGAGGTCCTGTCAAAAATGTCCCTCCGTGGTCGATTGACCCAAAAAAAAGCGAGTAAGTACGAAATTTTAGGAAAAATTGGAAAATCAATTTTCTATGGAGTACTTGGTTCCCCATACATTTTGTACTGAAATTGAGCTTAGTAAGAAAATGTATGGGGAAATTGATTCATATTAATGTAATGCTGTTAATACTTGGAAATGGTAACTTTGCGAGGCCGGAGGCCGAGCTGCGTTGCGAGACCACAGGTCGAGCGCCGCGTAGGGCGAAGCCCGAAGCGGCTGTATTCTGTGTAACTTTCGCGAGGCCGAAGGCCGAGCTTCGAATGCGAGGCCAAAGGCCGAGCGCCCGCGTAGAGCGAAGCTCGAAGCGGCTTCCGTCGAACACTTTGGGCCGATATAGACGAGACAATTTATCAAGTAACCTACGCGAGGCCGTAGGCCGAGCTGCGATGCGAGACCACAGGTCGAGCGCCGCGTAGGGCGAAGCCCGAAGCGGCTATGTTCTGTGTAACTTTCGCGAGGCCGAAGGCCGAGCTTCGAATGCGAGGCCGTAGGCCGAGCGCCCGCGTAGAGCGAAGCTCGAAGCGGCTTCCGTCGAACACTTTGGCCATTTTATTAAAGTGCAATCCAAGTCACCCTAGGCGCGAGGCCGCAGGCCGAGCTGCGCCGCGCAGGGCGGAGCCCGGAGCGGAAAGGCTCCTTAGGCCACAGTTGATAAACTCTAGCGCCGTACAAAAAAAGCACTAGGCCCCCATTGCGGACGGTTCAACACCCCCGTGTCACACCCGCGAGGCCGCAGGCCGAGCTGCGTATGCGAGGCCGAAGGCCGAGCGCCGCGGGAGGGCGAAGCCCGGGAGCGGCCAGCGCCGCAGGCCTAGCTTTTAGCAGACTCGCGCGAAGCGCGTGCTGCAAAAGCTAGTCTATATTATATAAAGCTAAATTACCACTGACTCACTGACTGACTCATCGGGGGTGTTTTTGGGGGTGTTCGGGTTGTTTTACCTCTTTGGCATGTTCTAACGGGGTGGGTTATTTTTCAATCAAAGCAGGTTTTTATATTTTTTTTTCGCAAAATCCAAGATGGCGGCTGATTTTAGGGAATCAACTTTTTTCTTGTCTATGGAATGGCCAGGCGGTTTTTACTTTTTTTGAAACTCCCATTGCTATGTATTATTGTGAAAAAGTAAAATGTCAAAAAAACAAGATGTCCGCGCCGCCATCTTGGATTGAAAATTCGATTTAGAGGTATTTTTGCGGGGTCGTGGTGAAGAGGTTTCTATAGATAATTAAAAAATTTTTTTTTAACTCTGCCGGCAGTATAGCATATTTTTGAATGTTGGTCATAGATTATAGAGTTTGGCCATAGAGACGGCGCTGGCGGCAGTTTTGTAGGGACCAAAACTTTTGTCATTTTCAAAGTCGATTTTGACAGGGATGGCAACACCATGTCAAATCAATTTGTATGGAGCGGTGGTAGGTTAGTTATCTGTCTATTGTTTTGAGAAATAAATTCTACCAAATTCATAGTAGTTTTTACCCCATGGCCCCAAATGGTAGGAAAAAAAAAAAACCTTGTAGAAGAAAAATAAATACGCTGTGGGGTGGCCATAGAGGTCCGAAGTGACAAAAAGGTAGTTTTTTGGAAAAATCCTGGCAACCCTGGAAATGGCGGGGAAAAACATTTTTTCGACATGGCCATTTTCCAAAAGCTCCAGGGGCGACTGGGTGGGAGCGAGAAAAAAAATAAAAACTTGGTCTGATGCGATATATAACCTAGAATACAGGAAAAATACGGCCGTTTGAAAATCCAAGATGGCGGACCCCCTTTCGGCCATTTTGAATTTTTCACGATTTTCAAAACGGTTTTTTTGGCACTTGACAACACTTGAGCGAAACGCAATGTATGGAGCGGTTGCATGTTTAGTTTATATGTGTTGCCAGGTTAAATAAAATTTCTACCATTTTTGGTAGTTTTTGACTCGTGCCCAAAAAACAAAAAAATTTTTTTTTGACATTTGGTTGAAACGTCTACCACTTAATTGTGTTTAGCCCATAGCCGAATGATATTTTGTAGCTTTTGGTCAGATCACCTGGCAACACTGGGAGCTACGGTAAAAAATATTTTTTCGACATGGTCATTTTCCAAAAGTTCTTAGGGCGACTGGGTGAGAGCGAGAAAAAAAATAAAAATGAGGTTCGCTGTCAAATATAGTCTAGATTATGGGAAAACTATAAACTTTTTTAATTAACAAGATGGCCGACGTGCTGGCGGCCATTTTGTGAATTTTTAGTGTTTTTGAAAACTAAAAATTAAAATAACGGGTATTTTTTTAAATCTGAGCGAGTCGGAATGTACTAGGCGGTTATGTGTTTTGCTATTGTGTGTTGCCAGGTGAAAAAATATTTCTACCATTTTTGGTAGTTTTTGGCTCAGGTCCCGAAAAGGTCGAGAATAGAAATAATGACATTTCGCGCAAATCATTTACATGTGCTTATGAGGCATTGCAATAGTAATGACATTTGACTATTTTTATTTTCTTAATTGGGCAACACCGAGAGCTGTTGAGGAAAATGTGCAAAAAACATGGTCACCTACCGGAGGCTCTGTGGGCCACAGGATATAAAATTCGAAACAAGTAAAAATGAGGTTTAATGCCGTATATAACCTAGATTACAGGAAAACTATAGGCTTTTCGATAAACAAAATGGCGGATGCGCTGGCGGCCATTATGTAAAAATCTGCAGGATTCAAAATGTATTCATTAACTTTCGGGGTAGAAGGAAGGGTCGTAGGGAAAATATGCTCGAAGCTTTATTGGAGGTATACATGATGCCCCTGTGATGGTTCAAAATTTTACCCCATTTTCGGGGTAATTTCGGAGATTTTGGGCCCGACAGAAAATGCTCGAATTTAAAAAAAATAAGTATGAGGTCCTGTCAAAAATGTCTATCTGTGGTCGCTCGACCTAAAAAAAAGCGAGTAAGTACGAAATTTTAGGAAAAATTGGAAAATCAATTTTCTATGGAGTACTTGGTTCCCCATACATTTTGTACTGAAATTGACCTTACTAAGAAAATGTATGGAGAAATTGTTGCATATTAATGTAGTACCGTATTGAGTGCTATTAAAACTTGGAAATGGTAACATTGCGAGGCCGGAGGCCGAGCTGCGTTGCGAGACCGTAGGTCGAGCGCCGCGTAGGGCGAAGCCCGAAGCGGCTATATTCTGTGTAACTTTCGCGAGGCCGAAGGCCGAGATTCGAATGCGAGGCCAAAGGCCGAGCGCCCGCGTAGAGCGAAGCTCGAAGCGGCTGCCATCAAACACTTTGGGCCGATGTAGACGAGACAATTGATCATGTAACCTACGCGAGGCCGTAGGCCGAGCTGCGATGCGAGACCACAGGTCGAGCGCCGCGTAGGGCGAAGCCCGAAGCGGCTATGTTCTGTGTAACTTTCGCGAGGCCAAAGGCCGAGCTTCGAATGCGAGGCCGCAGGCCGAGCGCCCGCGTAGAGCGAAGCTCGAAGCGGCTTGCGTCGAACATTTTGGCCATTTTATTAAAGTGCAATCCAAGTCACCCTAGGCGCGAGGCCGCAGGCCGAGCTGCGCCGCGCAGGGCGGAGCCCGGAGCGGAAAGGCTCCTTAGGCCACAGTTGCAAAACTCTAGCGCCGTACAAAAAAAGCACTAGGCCCCCATTGCGGACGGTCTAACACCCCCGTGTCACACCCGCGAGGCCGCAGGCCGAGCTGCGTATGCGAGGCCGAAGGCCGAGCGCCGCGGGAGGGCGAAGCCCGGGAGCGGCCAGCGCCGCAGGCCTAGCTTTTAGCAGACTCGCGCGAAGCGCGTGCTGCAAAAGCTAGTCTATATTATATAAAGCTAAATTACCACTGACTGACTCACTGACTCATCGGGGGTTTTTTTGGGGGGTTTCTCGTTTTTCTACCGCTTTGGAATGTTCTAAGGGGGTGGGTTATTTTTCAATCAAAGCAGGTTTTTCTATTTTTTTTTCCGAAAATCCAAGATGGCGGCCGATTTTGCTGAATTGAAACAAAAAAAATGTATAGAGTGCCCAAGCTGCGCAGACTTTTTTAGGAAGGTTTTTTACCGTTTACTATATCGAAAAAGTAAAATGTCAAAAAAACAAGATGTCCGCGCCGCCATCTTGGATCGAAAATTCGATTTAGAGCTGTTTTTGCGGGGTCGTGGTGGAGAGGTTTCCACAGATAATTGTAAAATTTTTTTTGAACTCTGCCGGCAGTATAGCCAACTTGCAAACCTCATCCATAGATTATAGAGTTTGGCCATAGAGACGGCGCTGGCGGCAGTTTTGTAGGGAACAAAAATTTTGTCATTTTCAAAGTAGATTTTGACAAGGATGGCAACACTGGGTCGAATCAGTTTGTATGGAGCAGTGGTAGGTTAGTTATCTGTCTATTGTTTTAAGAAATAAATTCTACTAAATTCATGGTAGTTTTTGCCCCATGGCCCCGAATGGTAGAAAAAAAATTTACCCTTGTAGAAAAAAAATAAACATGCAGTGGGGTGGCCATGGAAGTCCGAAGTGACAAAAAAGTAGTTTTTTGGAAAAATCCTGGTAACCCTGGAAATGGCGGGGAAAATCATTTTTTCGACATGGTTTTTTCCAAAAGTTCTTTTGAAGACTGGGTGGGAGCGAGAAAAAAAATAAAAATTAGGTTTGGTGCGTTATATAACCTAGAATATGGGAAAAATACGGCCAATCCAAAATCCAAGATGGTCGTCCCCCTTTCGGCCATTTTGAATTTTTCACGATTTTCAAAACCGTTTTTCAGGCACATGGCAACATTTGAGCGAGTCGCAATGTATGGAGCGGTTGCATGTTTAGTTTATATGTGTTGCTAGGTAAAATAAAATTTCCACCATTTTTGGTAGTTTTTGACTTTTGCCCAAAAAACGAAAAAATTTTTTTTTGAAATTTGGTCTAAATGTCTACCACGTTATTATGGCAAACTTATGGCCGAATAATATTTTTCTAATTTTAGCCCAATCACCTGGCCACACTGGGTGCCAGAGCGAAATATATATTTTGTGACTTGGTCATTTTCCAAAAAATAATATGGCGATTGGGTGAGAGCGAGAAAAAAAATTAAAATGAGGTTCGATGTCAAATATAGCCTAGATTACAGGAAAACTATAGACTGTTTGTTAAACAAGATGGCCGACGCGCTGGCGGCCATTTTGTGAAAATTATGTGTTTTCGAAAACGTTAAATTTTAATTTTCATGTATATGGCCATCTCTGAGCGAGTCGCAATGTACTAGGTGATTGTGAGATTGACTTGTGTGTGTTACCAGGTGAAATAAAAATTCTACTATTTTTAGTAGTTTTTGACTCAGGTCTCGGCGAAGGTCGAAAATAGAAATAATGACATTTCGCGCAAATCATTCCCATATGCTTATGAGGCATCCCCATTGAAATGACATTTGACTATTTTTATCTCTGTGACTTGGCAACACCGGGAGCTGTTGGGACAAATGTGCAAAAAACATGGTCACCTTCCAGAAGTCCTGTAGGCCGCAGGATATAAAATTTGAAAAAAGTAAAAATGGGGTTTGTTGCTGTATATAACCTAGATTAGATCTTACATTATAGACTTTTCGATAAACAAAATGGCGGATGCGCTGGCGGCCATTTTAAAAAATCTGCAGAATTCAAAATGTATTCCCTAAATTTCGGGGTAGAAGGAGGGGTCGTAGGGAAAATATGCTCGGAGCTTTATTGGAGGTTTTTATGATGCCCCAGCAATGGTTCAAAAATTTACCCGATTTTCGGGGTAATTTCGGAGATTTTGGGCCCGACAGAAAATGCTCGAATTTAAAAAAAATAAGTATAAGGTCCTGTCAAAAATGTCTATCCGTAGCCGATCGACCAAAAAAAAAGCGAGCAAGTACGAAATTTTAGGAAAAATTGGAAAATCAAATTTCTATGGAGTACTTGGTTACCCATACATTTTGTACTGAAATTGACCGTAGCAAGTAATTTGTATGGGAGAATTATTGTATACTAATGGTTTAGTGTAATTCTTTTTTCCATTATGTCATTATATTTAGTATTGAAAACGTACGCCAAAAAAGCAAATTTATTAAATACCTACAAAATTATTCGTACTGTCTTCGGAAATATGTTTCTATAAAAAATAAACCGGTTGCTGAATTTTTTTCTGAATTTTTGAATTGTTTACCTTGTTGCTCTTAATTTGTTTGATAAACTGGAATCTATGTATCTTGGTAGTTTAGGTACCTACTATTAGTTAGTAGAACTAATGAGACTAGGTATGTAATGTCCGACTCATTGGAGCAATGACTGTCGCTTCCGGCTGCCGATCTACGGGGCGTGGGTTCAATCACCACCCAGATCAGGACATTGCTTTGAAGAATTTGTTTAATTAATGCCTGAGTTTTATATAAATTATTATTAATTACTTATCCAAGTTTGCCGTTACGCTGGAGTGAGGGGCTGAGTTGAAGTAAATCTTAGGCGACGTGAGACTCTCTATGAATAGGTAGGTATCTTAATCAAATGCGAATTGTACTTCGTAATAATTTTGTACCTGTTCGTACTAGGGAAATTACCTTTTTGGTTTTCGACTCAATTTGATAATTGGGATTTTCAGGTCAACTTACCTAGGACCTACCTAACTAACGTAGAATCACTTAACTGATGATTTAAATCGATATAGAACTTCTCTCGGAATAAATTTACAATATATATACAATATACAATATGTATATACATATAAAAGTACACAGGCGAATAGAGAACCTCTTCATTTTTATGAAGTTGGTTAAATAAGTGCGAGTTGGTCTCACCCATAAAGGGTAGCAGGAAATAACATTAAATAAAAGTTCTTGCATTTCGTTGTGATTTGAATGTGTTCCTCGCGCAAAGTATTCAGTTTGGAGAAATAATTAAAAAACAATTAAATTTTGTAAAGATCTGTCCATAGCTGCCCCACAAGTACCTACCTATGGGATTGATGAAATAACATTTTCGCGTTTCAGTTTTTATTTTTCATTTTAGAAAGAGTTCGTATACATGTTAATCTACTTACCCAGTTATATCTTTTGTAGGTACAATAGTACCTATAGTTCTTAAAGTTTCGGAAAAAAGTGGCTGTGACATACGGGCGAACTAACAGACAGACAGATAGACACAACGAGTCCTAGGGATCTCTTTTTTTCATTTGACTACGGAACCCTAAAAAATTCAGCCTTAAGTGTTCCTATGTAGGTGAAATTTAAACCTATTTGAAGGCGGAGATATTTTTTTAAAGTTTCTTTAAAATAGGTACGAATAGTGGGTATGACAGACATTTAGGCCAAATAGTTTCTCGATTATGTGCCGCCTACACCCGTCACCTTCCTGCCATATCGCGATCGCGTAAGGTCGTCTTTAGGGTCCTCCTACATTGCTTTTGAAGCACATGGTCGTCATTCTAAACCCTTTCTACGTCATAGTCCGTTTTTTCTACGAGCCATGTGGGCGATCATTTGCATTAGATTGTTCTAATTGTTTGTCCTATGTCAATGATATTAGTCTTGCAATAGATATCTTTTCATTTAAAGGTATAGCATGCAAGTAGCCTTTTAAAAAAATCTCTCCATTATAGCAAGTCCAAAAATAGAAATCCGACTATCTACCTAGAATTAAGTAGGTACATAGTAATAAAATATTATGAAAATAATTGGCGCCGCAGCGATGAATACTTACTTGTCATAGCTGTACAATATTGTAATTGTGTAATAAACATGCTAAGCCCATTAAAATATGTAACCAATTGGACTAAAGAGTAAGCTTTAATTCTGAACCTTAGAATTTTCTTAGTAGTTTGTACATTTAAAAGTGTAAAATATTAGGACCTCTTTAAATAATATAATGCACACACTGAAGAACTACATTTTACTAGAATTTGTGGTAAAGTTACAATTAACCGAATGGCATTCATTAAAATGTTGTTTTTAGACTAGGTAATGTACCAGTTTTCCTAAAACCCCACAGTAAGCACCATAAACATATGCTAAAACAAATGGTAGTACCACAAAAACATTTAAATGCACTTTAACACTACATAACAACTAAAATCATCCAAATACAAAACAAATATACATTTTTATTACAAAAATGGTTGGGAATCGAACCCACACCCTTTCGTTCATTAGCCAGGAGTGCAAACCATTGTTACAGTAGCTACTCTGATAATCACAGGGCAACAATGATTTGGTTGCAAGCAAACCAATTGCTGTTTTCAACTAAAACCGGCGTAGGGAAGCCGAATCTGGCTATAAAATACGTCTATCACCTATAGTTTTTGACGACCTCGGTGGCGCAGTGGCTAAGGTAGGCGCCCAAAGCGCGTAAAGTCCCGGGTTCGATTCCCGGTCAGGTCAATTTGGAAAACGAACTTTTCTCAATTGACTTGGGTCTGGGTGTACTGGGATGACGCCCCCAGTTAGTATCCGTCGTCTGGTACTCATAGTACAAGGGAAAACCTTAGTTTGAGACCAGGTGATTGGTGTGATTGTCTGGCGCATTTATTTATTTATTTATTTATAGTTTCTGAAATATTTCACTTAAAAATCTTAAAAACTGCTTTTTTGGGTTTATCTTTAAACAGGTTTAACTATTTAACTAATTATTTTTGGCTATTTTAAATATATGCCAAAGGAAGCAAAGACCCTTGCCATGGAATTCATATTAGGTTTATTTATAAATTTAGTATAATTGAGAAAATATTTAAGTTGTCCTCAGCGGTATTATTTTTTATACAATTAATAGTATCATTCTATATGGAAAAAAATGTTGCAGTTAGATCAAGAATTACTTCACAAATAATATTACTAAACTGATAATTTAAATTATATTTCAAATAAGAGAAGTATTTGTTTGTTTTGTAATATTCAATTATAAAATTAACTTGCTCGAAACTGTATACAGAGCATGGTAAAGTTCCTAAAATTATTGAATTTCATTTTTTTGATGCAAGATTACCATAAATGACGAGGTACTAGAAAAATAATAAAATCATGTACAGCAGACAAATAGCTACAATTACTGTCAACTCGCGTTAAAGCAACATGCAAAACATAAAATTTTGTTGCCTTGTGTAATATATGTAAATTTAGTTAAAGAGTAATTACTGTAAATACAATAAAAAAAACACAAGAACCCTAATATTTGAACACCCTTAATTATTCTAATTGAACTCTAATAAATTAAATTGAAAATTCAATAAATTTACAATAAAACTAATCTTTCACATTTTAAATTATGTTTATTTCTCTAAGCGAGATGATTTAAACCACATTTCACTTCACTTTAGTCAAGCATTTTAATGGTCTATTGTTTCCTGAATATGAATAGTGTACTCTTCATTAGTAGTAGATTCCCAGATTTTTGGACTTTTACAGTTTGTTTTGATGATTACCGTCCCCATCATTCTTTTATTATCCCACATTGAGGTTATGCCAAAAGTATTAAGTATTGCCTTTTTATTATTGGCCCAAAATAATTCATTCTTGATTTTATATTGAGATAGGTAAATAGGTTGTAGCTGAAAGAAAAACAAATAATTATGTATTTAACAATCAATGAGAAGATTATCCTTTAGGTCAATAGGAGGTTGGTGGGAGATTTGAAATTTTTAAGTTTAATTTGAAGACTGTACTCCAGAACAGTTTTAAATAATTAATGAGATATGTAAATAAAAACAATTCAAAATTTACAGTTGATTAGCTTTGACATTGATTCTGAGTTAGGTACAGATTATATCTAATAGGTATTTTAATTTTATAGAAATGTGACTGTTAGCTTCACATACAACATTAACATTGTAAAACATAGGGTTCATTTTCAAAAAAGGGTTTGTACTAACCTGGGAATAGAAGCTTTTGGCTTAGATTTCTGATTAGTGCTTCTTTCTTTATTATATGCACTGAGCATTTATGATTGGTATGGTTTTTCTGAAACTGAAATAATTTAAATAATTGTAGTTGGTACATACGAATAACTTATTGTATGTACTTGTTGGATAAGACTACTTTCGATGTAAGTTTAACAAACTATTCTATAAGACGCTTAGGTAAGTAGCTCTGTGCAACTAAGTATTTTAATTTGTCATTTGCTACACTCGAACCTAAGGTTGGTTTACTGTTAACTTTGATCTGCTGGAAAACCAAAAACTCTTCAAATACGAATATTTACACAAATTGGCACCACATATCTACTATTACATTTTCTGATGTTTATGAACAAAATTCGAATGAAGACGATACTTATCTAAGTATTATTAAACTGTTAAGTTATAATGTCTTAACACTATCAAATTCCTAACAGAACTTTATAACTTTTTTGGTTTGTTTACATTAACGCTTGCACATACATCTTTGACAGTTGTCACTTATCTGCTTTCCGGAATGAATGAATGAAATTAACCGACGACGAAAAATAATAAAATTTAGATATAAATAATATTGTACATACTTTTAGTCAATTAAAATTCAAAATATGATTAATGCTATTTAAATTGGGGCTCTTAAGTATTGAAAGTTTTATTTAGAATGTTAATTACGCTAAACGATTTATTTTCAAATGGTCGCATAATAATTGATTGACCAATGAGCAGAAGGGATGCTTCAACAAACCGGAAACGTAGCAAGTCACCCAACGTTTTACCCTGGATTTGGGGACTTTAATGTAGTATTAAAGACGGGTAAGTAGGTGAAGATATGCTGAAATTATGTTTCAAAATTTCATGGTTTAAGGACATAGGAGAGGAATTAAAATATTTGTCTAAGTGTTTCATACAGTTTCCTTTTGATCGCGAAAAATAATTTTAGAATCCGGCTGATAAATATTAAAATATGAAATAGGATAATTTTTAACGTCAAATGCGTAACATTTAAAGTGATGAAATTTTAGAGAGGTAGGGCATAGCGATTTATCGCTCGAACTGGAGCAGCCCGACTGGTGAAACACCTCCACCTTACAGAAGACCGCAGCCAAATAACAATCACTTCTGTGTTGTTGTGTTCCTGCGTGAGTAAGGTTTCCAGAGCTCCTGGGGGGTGCTACATTAGTAGCAGGGGTCAAGCCTTCAAGGTAAGGGCTACAAGTCCAGTAACAACTTGTATGCTCTACTTGTCGCTCTTAAGCTAGGACCTCATTTCCACTTAACATCAGGTGGGATGAGGTCAATCTTGAAGTGTAATATAAAAAAAAAATTAATAAAATACAAAAAATCAGTGATCCTTAGACTCGTATGCAAAATGTTTAAACCGTATGTATATTGTATTTAGTAATAATTTTAATTTAGTTGGTAATCAGCCGTCGTTATTCGGTACGGGGACTCATCACATAATTAATGTTGTCCATCAATGAGTAAGTTTGACAAAAATACTTTTTATTAGACATGACATAGCCATGAATGAAGCTAAAATTGTAATCAGAGTTAATTGGTTAAGTAAGGTTAGGTTAATGACCAAAAAAGCGCAAGCCGAGCGAGTGCAGCGAGCGTGCCGCGACAGCGGCCGGCGAACGTGACGTCTTATTTATTTGTTAAAAAATATAGTAGTAATATCTTTGATTTATTATGAATATATATGTCAATCGGAGACTGTGTTATCATAACGTTTAAAACTTAAAAAAACGTTCTTACAAATAATCATTTCTTTATTGAAATAGTTTAGTATTTGCGTCAGTGACGTAAAAGATTATCAATTTTTCAAACACATTTTAGACAAAGAAAATATTAACATTAAGACCATTCTTTTCTTGTTTATTTTTAAAGTTATTCAAATATGATCTTGAGAACATGTTTTCTATATATAAATAAGATTAATATTTCTTTTCATACTGTCATATACTTATTTAAGTAAGTTATAATATTTGTGCGCTCGCCGGTTCATGTTTTTATTATCTGAAAACAAAATGATATTAAATCAAATATTTTAAATTAAAAATATATTTTTATTGTCATAAAATGCAAAATTAAAATATTCTTCTAAAAACATTACCAATAAAATAATTGTTTTGCTGTTCGTGACTTTTGAAATTAATATTTTTTAGTGGTATATCATTTTTGAACTGTTGGTAACATTTAAATTTGGAGCCTAAAAGTTTAGTTCCGCGCGTTGCAACAGCCATCTTTTTTCACTTCGTACATCGACGCGAGGAAGGTGAGTGTTCATTTGTCTTGTGTTTTTGTTATTTCACATTATAAAAAGTTTGGGTGAGAAATGTTTTCCATAATTATTACTGTTTTATGATTTTGGGTGGAAAACATTGCAATTCGTGATTTTTTCAATGTATGTGAATGGTAAACGCGTTTTTGGGATTAGCTAGCACTACCTAGGTTTACTTGTGAATTGGGTACTAGGGTTAACTTTAACTTATAATTCCTACGGTTTGCATGTTGATTTTAAACAATGTTATAATTTTGCTATATAATGGCATAAACGTCGTGTCTAAAATCTGAATGATGTAGGTAGGTATTAACTTTTGAGCCAAAGTTAGTAACATGGCGGCGACCCACGCCACTTTAGTCACACCTTTTTAAACATCACCTTACCCATACAATAATACATGTTTCATTCATGTCAATAAATAATAATTAGGTAGGTACCTCCCTACCCAAGAAATTTGTTTGAAATAGCAAATTAAGTGATACTTATATACCTAATCACCAGAGATCTAACAATTTGTTCAGCTACCATCATGCTTGATGCATTCCTACTGTTTTCCTGTGTTAGGTGCTGAGCAATTTCAATTACATTATTTCTTTAAAATCTTAATAATTCTATTTATCTGTTTTAGAAATCTACCGACGACAATGATGGCAGAACGATTCGACACCGCTTCAGCGTGCATCGCCACTGGTAAGTACCTACCTTTTCCACTTTTCTGTTATACTGCATTACGTACTATTTTCGGTTTTAAATAATAACCATAGGAATAAATGTGTTAACTAACTAATTCATAAATTATTGCATGGCGTTGTAGGTACTTTTCTCCGATAACAAAATAACCTTATTAATCACACGTGATCGCTCATCTTTGAATGCTAGCTTTACATATCTTAATTTCTACTAACTATATTTGTATTTTCTGGGGATTAAAGTCTCATATCTACTTACCTAATTATTCTTCTGAATGAAATAATATTTTTTTCTAAATTCAATGGTTCTGATGGATATTAGTTTTGTTCATTAACAGTTAGTTTTAAAATCAATTTATTTGAATGAAACTGGAGATCATTTACAAATATGAATTTTACAGAAATAGGTAGGTATTCGGTGTAATTGGAGAATTGTAACAATGTCTTTAGTTTAATAAAAAGTAAAAGTACATACTTGAAGTAAGTAGGTAGGTTCTTGTGTCACAGGAGATTAAAAACAGTGTTAACTCTGAATTAAGTCTGTTTTATATGGAAAATAGCTTTACATAATATAGATATAACTTGCGATAGGTACTGAATTGTTTTTCTTTTTAAATAGCTATCTTTAATAAAAATATACCTACTTATTTTCTACATTGTTTGATCAGAAAATTAATTTAACCTTTGAATGTTCTTATCTGATAATACCTATATTTATTTCAAGTTTTGTATTTGTGATGAAGCAGAAATTAAACTTGTAACCAAGCATTATTTACTGTTATTAAATTTGTTATTCTTTTCTAATGATTCAGGTATATAATTTTAGCTGTTTCGAAAAGATTTTCTTATCGACTTAGGTAGTAATTTTATTAGGAAGGAATATAGGATAATTTTATTTTATGATTTAGAATTAATGAACATTATGAAAAGAATGTTCATCTTACAGTTTTTTTCGTCAAAGCATAAATTTAAAAATATTAATATAAAATGAGTTAAGTGAATTCATTCGTTCAGATGTACGGATGATAACACATCATAGTAGGTAAACACTTACAGTTCGAGATAAATTCTTATTCCCACTACATAAGGGCGATGCAAAATCCAAAGTGTGAAGTCTGAACTCTATTCCTGCATTAAATGCTTACATTGCAGGATTTATACACATAATTGATAATTAATTTTGTTAATAAATTACTAATGTTGTTAGGTCACAGGTGCGGGTCTCATTACAGTACTAATTGTTAAAATAAACACGGCGTTATTTTTATTAAATTATATTGTGTGTGATTGACCTCAATAAAGTTTAAATGTTATACCTACATAGTTGCTAAAATGGCGATTTAGATGTTTGATACATGTTTCATTTTATTTATGTTTAAGAAACTTAGAAATGCAAAACTTTACTTTAGATTCCACTAGCGTATAATGCGAATAGTTAAATTCTGATGAAATTTAGTCTTAAAGTTATTACATCCAAATTCTTATTTAAATTTCAAATTGTGCGTAACACAATTTCATCACAACTTGGATACCTACATTATTTTTAGAACAACGAATGGTGGTTTGGTTTCGATTTTGTTCTGTTTAATAATATTACTGCGTGTCGGTGCTTTCGTAATTTTAATTAACATAAAACAATTTATTGCCGAGTGCTTAAGGACCCATTACTACTTTTTGAAATAATTTTGTCGATTGCTATTGCACGAGTTTGACATTCCGCGTATTTTAGCTTGAGATAACGCTTTACGCATTTTGGTCAGTAATTCTGTGACAGCTGATTGACTGCTTTGGATGTGTGGACATGTGGTTAGGGGTGCTACAGCACCCCAGTGTAAGTAAGTTTTAATAATATTTCAAATGTGTTTTCATGAAGCTTTATTTATTGATGTAATACAATGTAATGTAAAATAATTTATAAATTTAAATTTCTTGTGTTTTATATTTAAGGATTAAATTTAATGTACTTACTTGATACCATATTTTAATACCTACATCTTATTTTGCAGATATATTTGAACAGGGGATTACATTAAGACGAAATTAATAATTATCCAGTTATTAGAGAATCTGATGCTCATTATCAGAATTTGCTTCTATTCTATAATATCATTTTCGAAAATGTAAGATTTTGTCTACAAAAGTCAACTTTGAGAAGGGGCATAATGAAGACTACTATACATGCAAGTTGATCCTGCTAGATGGGACATGAACATTACTTCAGAAGCGTTGCGGTTTCTACTCGAGAAACAGGGTTTGGAAGATCGAAGCGAGATGAACAAAGTGCAAAATACTTATTAATACGGAACACTGTAGACCAAGGTCGCCAAATGTGCTTTTATTTATTTCATATTTAAAAAAAGGGTGATTGTTATTTCGTTGTGTTAATTAATATAAATAAAAATATAATACTTTCAATGTTTTTTTGTTTTATGGCCAATTTTTTTTTTTGCGGTTTCCGGTCATCATCGAATACGCCATGCGGTTTTGTAGGGTTTAGTTGAGTCTATTTTGTGTTTAACTTTTTTTTAATACTATTTACAGGCAGTACCCATCAGGGGTCCAACCTCTTCAGAGGTAATAACGCACAATGCGTAGCAATGTCGGCATGCGCGTCGTCTTTGTCAGTAATTTTAGGCAGAAGTACCTTCAGTACTTCTGAGATTGACACTATATTAAATAGTGGTGATTCATTGTATTTACGCGCTAAACCAGCCCATGAAATTTATTTGCTTCCTGAAGAATTGCCTTCTGAATTTCGTGTAGGGAATTTTTTGGCCAAGATAGTTTCGATGGAAGACAGCTGGAAATTGAACGGCTTATTTCCGAACGGCTTGCAGGCTTTGGACATAAAGATCCTTGAGTTAGAAAATCAGTTGCGATCGACTGTTTTTGATGCGTCACACAATGATAATTGCGACAATTATCTGTTTACCGGACATAACAGCACGGTTTCCTTTTGGAGTTTTAACGGATTATTTTATTTATTTAATAGCCACGCCGTAGACAGTCAAAACCGGCATAGTCATGATAGTAGTTTAAATAAGGCACGTTTGTTTTGCTGTAATTCGTTAAAGAGTCTTGCATCGTTGCTCATGACGAATCATTCCTACGATGGGCAGGAATATTCGATACATAAATTACGTGTTATAAGTAATTCTGTAACGGAGCAAACAAATAATACGTATTCTAATGCCGTCCAAAGGCAACCCTTTGTTGTACTTGAGCGATTAGATTTGCCTGTTTCATCCAAATCCATTAACTTGCGTGGTGGGCGACCTACAAAACGTAAGAATTCAGTAGAGACAAGAGGACGACCTCAGAAAAGTAAAAATCTAGGTAACTTAGTAACGGAGTCTACTATTCTTTCATTACCAGTTAAGCAACCGGTTGTTGTTCTCGAGCGTGTCGATTTATCAAGTTTCACTAAATCCGTCAATCAGAGAGGCCGGCCTCAAAAACGTAAAAATAGGGTTATCTCAGATCGTATTAGCGTTGATACACCAGTAGGCCAAATGTCTGCAATAGGTAGGGACCCGAAATTATCAATGAATCCAGTCGTAATTATTGACAAAATTAATATCGAACCGTTGCGACATCAATCCCCTCTGCGTCTAGGTAGGGTTTTGACTGAACAGACTGACACAGAAGACAGTAGTGATAACGATTCGAGTAGGAAATTGCGCAACAAAGAGGCTAACAAACGGTATAGTCTCCGGAACCCAACTGTTCATCGTAAAGCTGCTCAAAGATATTCTCAGAAAAATCCGGATGTAAATAGGCAGGCTGTCAGTAGGTATACTCAGAAAAATCCGGATGTTCATAGAGAAGCAGTTATTAGGTATTCACAGAATAACCCCGAGGTTCATAGAGAAGCAGTTAGGCGATACACGGAAACACATACCGATATTAACAAACTTGCTACGGAACGGTATAATGAAGTTAGAAATGTTGAGCCTTCTATGCGTAGATCTGCCAATTTAATTGGTCAGAAACATGACGAGGAATTGAGGTCAATTCAAATTTACTCCCTCAAAAAATCCTCATTGAACGATAGTTACGAGTGTCCTCATTGCCATGCTCGTATATTTTTCGAGGAAAAGACTCGTGTTAAATGGTGTTGCGGCACTGGTGCCTATAATATACAACAATTTGAGCCATTGACCGAAGATTTTTATTCGCAGCGCTCATTTATCGATAGGGCTCGTGCGTATAATAACTTGTTTGCGTTCAGTGCTTTAGGAGTATCTCACGGTTTTCAACACCCAGACACTGGCATTTCATTTTTAAAAATTCAGGGTAGAGTTTATCATAGAGTCTTTGATTTAGCATACTCGGATACTACAAATCCTATTGGATTGTATATTCATGATGATCAGGAGCGAGAACGACTCGCTGCCGGTCAACATTTAGATATTAATATTATTCAAAGTATTACACACTTCTTGCACGAAGTCAATCCATTTATTGACTGTTTTAAACGTTTGTATCGAGAAGCTTCCGAAGAAGCTCATCTCATTTTTGAGCCTACGTCGCGTCGTTCTCATGGTAACATCCTTGGTGACTTGCCGATCGGCGCAGAGATCGCAGCGATTCTCTCCACCGAACGAGAGCGTTTCATTCCGAAAGCTATAGTTATTTGGAAAACTGGTGCTAAAAAACCTCACACTGTGGACCTTTTACATCCACTTTATGAAAGTTTCCAGTTTCCTCTTTTATATCCCCAAGGTAATCCAGGTTGGCTACCTAATAAAGTAGATAATAAGGGCACTAAATTAACTCAAAATAAGTATGTTAGATGTTTGTTGCTTTCGGAACCTAGATTTTCAGAATTGGGCAGACTTTCCGAGGAATGGATTGTCGATATGTTTTGTAGAATATCTGAGGAACGTCTCAGATATATCGACAACATGCAACGTTCCTCGAATACTGCCATTAGATCTGCTCCCCTTCAGGAATTAGAGCGTAATTTAGAGTCTATTAATGCTGACGAGACTATTCAAGGAGAGGGCGGCGTTGTACCGGGGCGTGTTTATTTGCCAAATTCATTTACTGGAGGTCCACGTTATATGAAAACTAAATATATGGATGCAATTGCGTTAGTCAATAGATTAGGTCCCCCGTCTTTCTTTTTAACGATGACGTGCAATCCCAAATGGCCTGAAATCCAACAATCCATTTCACAAGGACAAAGGCCTAATCCTTTAGTTTGTGCCCGGGTTTTTAATTTAAAATTAAATCAGCTTATAAAAGATCTCAGAACTGGTGCGTGGTTCGGTAAATGTCTTTATATTATGCATGTCATCGAGTTTCAAAAACGAGGGCTCCCACATGCACACATTTGTTTTAGGGTCGAGGGTGGTGGCCCTGTCCAAAATACGGACATTGATAAATTCGTTAGAGCAGATCTGCCCGATCCATCCGAAGCGGATGGTAGACTACGCAAGGCTGTGATTGATCACATGATACACGGCCCATGTGGACCTTCAAATAGAACAGATTTACCTTGCTGGGATCACGGGAAAAATAAATGCTCAAAATTTTTTCCTAAACCTGAAACCACCACCACTTATTGCGACGATAGGGGGTTCGTATATTTACGTCGCAATAGTGATAACAAAGGCACAATTAAATACCGGGGTAGAGAAGTCACCATCAGTGATTTATGGGTCGTTCCGTACAATGCCGCATTGCTTCTGAAGTACGATTGTCACATTAATTTGTTGGTATATTCTGCCCGTGCTATAGTCAAATACCTTTTTAAATATATGACAAAGGGTCCGGATGAATCACGCATAGCGGTGATCCCGGACAGCAATAAAAATAATGAAATTGAGCAGTACGTCACCAAGCGTTACCTGGGTTCTTGCGAAGCGACATGGCGTATTTTAGAATTTGACATAACTGCGCGCGAGCCCAACGTTAAACAACTTGCAGTTCATTTAGAAGGCCAACAATCCATTTTTTTTAAACCAGGTACGGAATCCGAAGCCGTTACGCGCCGCGCTGATTCGGATTTAATAACTTATTTTAACCGCCCTTCTGGCGAAGAGTTCGATAACTTGACATATTTAGATTTTTACGAACAGTATATTGTACATAGCCGACGTCCTACCACCAAAAATGTACATATTTATCAATTAGGCAACGGCAAATTCGTAACGAGACGACAGAGGGGCGAGTTAGTTTCGCGTTTATTCTGGGTCGCGCCCAACAGAGGTGAACAATTTTATTTACGTCTTTTATTAGCTTCACAACCTTGTCGTAGTTTTCAGGATTTGTATAGTCTCGGTGGTCCAAATTGTACAACGTTCCAAGTGTCTGCTCAGAACTTAGGCCTAGCTGGAGATGAAAGCGAATATTTAAAAGCGATGGAAGAATGTGGAACGTTTATGACTGCGCCGCGCCTTCGTAGCTTTTTTGTACTGTTAGCCGTCAACGGGATTCGGGTGGTATCCCTATGGGAACAGTTCAAACAGATACTCAGCCAGGACTTTTTACATCGTTTTTCGGGTAACGAGGATAGGGCCTTTAACTGTAGCTTAGTTTGTATCGACAGGTTGATGCGAAAGCATGGGACTTCGCTTGTCGAACAAGGGTTACCCGAAGTCATAGACGATACAACGGAAGTTGGCCGTGAACGTATTGAATATGACCAAAATAAATTGGTAGGTTTTGTGGCCGAATGGCTACCGAAACTATCAAATGACCAACGTCTTGTTTACGATTACGTCGACGAACTTTTACGCGACGCTAATTTCCGCGCCACTAACAATTCAGCTATATTCTTAGACGGACCTGCCGGAACAGGCAAAACTTTGTTATTAAACGTGATAACGGCACACGTACGTGGTAATTTAAACGGAATAGTGTTGTGCACGGCCAGTTCTGGCATTGCGGCTCAGAACTACGAAGGCGGCACAACAGCACATAGTATGTTCAAATTTCCTTTAAATCCAGTGGACGATCTTGGTTTCTGGAACATCACCAATGGGTCTCAACGAGCTGAATTGATTTTACAGTCTAACGTAATAATTTATGATGAAGCCCCTATGGCTCACAAATATTTAATTAATCTGCTCGACAGATCACTCCGGGATCTGTTGAAGTCGGATAAACTTTTCGGTGGCAAAATTATAATTTTTGCTGGCGACTTCCGTCAAATCCCTCCGGTTGTAGTCAACGCAAAAACGAATTCTGACATAATTAATTGCTCTGTAAAGTCTTCTCCGATTTGGCCATTAATTAAATCTTTTGCACTTACTACATCTCAAAGATGTAGTAGTGATCCAGAATTTTCAAATTTATTACTAAAGTTGGGTTCTAATCAATTACCAGTCCATCCAGTTAAAGTAGATAGAGTAACTTTAAATTTAGTAGATTTATCATCCATTTCTTTTGTGACAGAAGTCAATGACCTAATAGATTTTGTTTTTCCACATGTTGTCATAGACGAACCTGACGTTTGTGCGCATCGCGCCATTTTAACAACCCATAATGCAAATGTTAAAGAAATTAATAATTTAATTTTAGATAAATTAGCAGAGGAGGCCTTACATTTTTATTCAATAGACCAAGTAGTTTCTGATAATGCTGACGAGATATTTTTAGGTGCGGATGCGTTAAACAAACTACAACCGAAAGGTGTTCCAGACCATGATTTAGTTTTGAAAGTAGGATGCGTTTGTATGATTATCCGTAATCTTAGTTTCTCCGATAGGTTAGTAAACGGTAGTAAAGTTATCGTTGTTAGAGCCACGCGACGTTTAATCACCGTAAGAAAGCCGGGCGAAACCGTAGATTACCTAATACCTCGCATTCTATTTAAAGCGCCTATAGAACCCAACAGTCCCATCGAAATGACGCGTCGTCAATTTCCATTACAAGTTTGTTATGCAATGACGATTCACAAGAGTCAGGGTCAGACCATCAGTCGAGTAGGCGTAGATTTGCGTTCGGATGTTTTTAGTCACGGGCAGCTGTATGTAGCCTTAGGTCGCGTTCAAAATAAGAGCAGTTTGAAAGTGTTAGTGTCCCGAGACAAAGTAATCGACAGCAATAGGCTCATGTTAAATAATATTGTCTTCCAACAATTATTGTAGATTTGGGATAGATTAGGAGTTCGAGCAGATTATTGGTATAAAATTGTTCACCTCTTTCAGAAGGCAATCACTTCTTAGGAATTTAGTTTTATTAGAATCAAAAATCATGTCGACACAACCTATACATTGTGCGTTATTTTTTTTATTTTCTTTTTTCTTTTTATTGTGTACTATAGTTACACTGCACATGCATTTTACTAAGAATGCATAGAAAAAAGGGGTCCGATCAAGGTAACGTATATTGAATGTCTTGCATTGTGTTCATTTAGCTTGTGTGTGTATACATGTTAGTATTATGCGGTAATCCGAATGGATGCATTAACAACGATCCAAAGAGGGGATCAGTGTGGCGTCAACACTCGGAGAGTAAGACCATTATAGTTGATCGTGGTGAGCGGGGAGTCTTCTCAGTTGTCCGACCGGAGAGAGGGGGGCGTGAACGCCGAGCGGACAGACCGAGCGGTAGGTAGACGTGGGCAGGGCGGGCGGTTCGTTGGGCGAGGAGCCCGCGTGCGATGGGGTACGATTGACGCTTGGCGGGGCGTGCAGGCGGATAACTTAGGGAATGTAATGTCATCTAAGTGAGGGGTGCATTGTCGACACGGTGGGAATCATTACCGACGTCATCGTACGCCGGGGATAGGTGCCTGAGATCGTAGACGAGATCAGGCGCCGATCTTCGGTGCGCACGTGTAGCATGTAAGTTCGAGTCATATGGAAGCATTGTCGGCGTCGTTTGTTTGAATGAAGCCGACTTGCGCCCGTATGACTCGACAGACAAAAACGGGACGCCAATACACGCATGTATGTAAGTGTACGACAAAATGGTGAGTAGTAATTTATAGGTATTTATTTTATTTTATATATTCCTTTTTATCTATATATCTATCTATTGTTTCTTTTGTTTTCTTTTCTTTTTACGTATATACTTTTTGGTTCTTTTCTTTTTTCTTTTCTTTTTATTCAATTACCAGACCATCCAGTTAGAGTAGATAGAGTAACTTTAAATTTAGTAGATTTATCATCCATTTCTTTTGTGACAGAAGTCAATGACCTAATAGATTTTGTTTTTCCACATATTGTAATAGACGAACCTGACGTTTGTGCGCATCGCGCCATTTTAACAACCCATAATGCAAATGTTAGAGAAATTAATAATTTAATTTTAGATAAATTACCAGAGGAGGCATTACCTTTTTATTCAATAGACCAAGTAGTTTCTGATAATGCTGACGAGATATTTTTACTAACTACAACCGAAAGGAGTTCCAGACCGTGATTTGGTTTTGAAAGTAGGATGCGTTTGTATGATTATCCGTAATCTTAGTATTTCCGATAAGTTAGTAAACGGTAGTAAAGTTATCGTTGTTAGAGCCACGCGACGTTTAATTACCGTAAGAAAACCGGGCGAAACCGTAGATTACCTAATAGGTCGCATTCTATTTAAAGCGCCTATAGAACCCAACAGTCCCATCGAAATGACGTGTCGTCAATTTCCATTACAAGTTTGTTACCCGATGACGATTCACAAGAGCCAGGGTCAGACCATCAGTCGACTAGGTGTAGATTTGTGTTCGGATGTTTTTAGTCACGGGCAGCTGTATGTAGCTTTAGGTCTTATTCAAAATAAGATCTATGTTTTCTTTTTCTTTTTCTGTTATAAATATATATTTTCTTTTTCTTTTATAAATATATATTTTCTTTTCTTTTTCTTTTATAAATATATATTTTAGTTTTCATTTTCTTTTATAAATATATATTTTATTTTTCTTTTTTTCTCCTTTTCAACACCGGTCCAGCAAACAACACAAAGGTCCAATACACATTCCACATATTTTGCCAATAATTTTCCACATCTGCCAACGCGAGTTTTTCAATTCTTAGGTGGTTAATAAGCTTCAGTTTTCTTAATGTAGTAAATAGATTGATTATAAATATTTCCAACCATTTGGAACCAATTTTACTTTTCTAAAAAAAATATACTTTCATTCAAATAAAGTTAAGTACTCGTAATATAAGGAAACGTTCATAATTTTGTTTTGTAAATCTTATAATAGGTTGCCATAGTTCATAATGCAAACACTAAACTTGTTCTTCTTTGGGCATTAACTAATGTGAATACTTTCTGATGTAGAGTCAAAATAAATCAATAATGAACCTATTTTTTCTATTTAAACTTGTTTTATCATGTAGTCGATCGATTAAATTCATTCAAAAAAGTTTCTTTGAAATCATAACTCTTTCTTTCAACATAATATTGCGAATCTAATAAGCATTTTAATGCAGTTTTTACTACTGTTATCATTATTGAATTATTTTAATAACCTTTTCAATGTTTGTAATACAAAATAGCCGGTTGTATGCACTTAAAAAAAAGTAAAAAAAAAGAATAATTAAGAAAAAAAAGTTAAAAAAAAATAATAAACATAAAAAAGTAAAAAAAAATAAAAAAAGTAAAAAAAAAAATAAAAACAGAAAAAAAAACAGTAAAAAAAATTATAAAAATTTACTTGACATCAACCACCAGCTAAACCAGCATTTCGTCGGCTTCGATTTTCCTGTCTCCGCGACTGCCTATTTTCCGAAGAAACTGTTGATCAATCAATTCGCCTTGTTCGCCGCACGTCGTACAATTTATTACTATTTCAAATTTAGTAATTGAACTTAACCTTAATTATTGCCCTAATAACTTGCAAATATTATTCTTTGATGACTGAAATAAATACACTATGATTTAAATTTTGGGGATTATAAACATAACGTCATAATTGGTATTTTTACATTCTTTATGAATATGCTACATGATATTTATAATTTTGCATGGGGAAACTTTTTTGTTCTTGAAATAGTGTTATGAACCAATCCATTTTCCATTCCATCCATCCATCAATACCCGTCTACAAACATGTTAAGTACTTTAAGATCGTTGTACATTCTTCAGTCCACTATTTTTTAAATAAAATAGCGTGTACTAGAGGAAGTTGTACGCCTTTATATCATAAAGTACTAAACAAGTCTGTTTTCGGAACCCTGGTATATTCGTGACGTATGTACATTCTTCCCACTATTTTTTAGAAAAAAAAATAGTGTGCTGATAGATATCACTGTACACTTTCTGATCGAATAACGTAAAGGATTTCGAGGGTTTACTTTTGTTTATTCCACTTAATACTGAATACATATTTTTATAATTGTAAGTAACGCACATTTATATCAAACCACCAGAGGCATTCTTAGATTGTTTTCAAATGTACTCTAGATATTTAAGTTGCTATTTCGGTTTTATGTTTGCTTGATGTTGTACTAATTTTATTATAAACAAATATTTAAAAAAATCAGGCTGTTGCATGTACACTTCTCATTACAAATTTGGTTAAAATGCGAGTTTTCAATCTTAAATCGATATGCATACTTAAGATACCCAGATGCAACTGTGAGTTTTTTAAACTTAATCAGATATTCATACTTAATTAAAGGCGCCGCCACATTACAGCCAATGTCGTAAAACAAGTACGAAATACAAAGTGAAAAGATACATCATGGTGGTTGGGTGGGCGCATTGTTCTACGGCGTACATGTGCCGTTGTGAACGCAGGCATCCAAAATGCGTACGAGTTGTACGGATTATTCTCCCGTTATTGCGGTTGAGAAAACGATGGTACTTGAGAAAATGTCATGTGCTGATTTTCTTGTAATCAAAGCAAGTGTGCATTATTTATTATTGCCTGAGCGCCCCACCACGTAAAAGCGCAAGTTGCGCACGATGCGTACTTCATAATGAGTGCAACAATGATTGTAGCGTGGCCAAGCCCTAAGCTTTTCCATTCATAAGTTATGATCGCATTTTATTTTAATGTTGATATAAAAATTCACAATTGAAATTCGATTAATTTTAATCTGTTTTTTTTATTCATTTTTGCCTGATTTGTAAAGTGTTCATAAAAGTGGATTGTTCATATCCATCATTTTAAAAACTCAATTTTCTAATAACAACCAGTTTCAGTGACAGAACATTGTTTGTTCATCTATGGTTGAGATATCGAGGTTTAGAATGTACCTAAGTCAATATTCAAAATCACTCCCTACCATTGCGTTTCTTCGATTCTCGACCATGTTTGATACTTACAGTAATGTAGGAATTACTTCCCAAGCTTACATCTCAGCTTAATAAACGAAATGTATTGGTAATTGCTTTAATAATATATTCTATAGCCGTCATTCATTTTGTGAACCATTATAAGTTAATAGTTTTGATGAAAACATTTCTTCATTAACAATAACAAACTTTTTTCAGTCATGGTTGAGCATGCTGGTTGAGAATATAAGTCAATCTTAAAAATCACTCTCTACCATTGCGTTTCTCCGTTGATCCTCGACCATGATTAACTAAAATATTTGCTACATTTATTAACTCTTTACATTTTGCACCATCTTCCCCATTGAATTTCTTGTCTGGCCATAACTCGGTAAAGGGCCCCATAGGCATCACCGGCTTTTTTTTTTGTCTTTTTTTTTCTTTTTTTTTTTGATTCGCTACGGAGGTTGTTGCCAAGTCTTTGTACTTTGCTTTTTACCGAGTGCCTAATTTTCATTCTTTGGGGAAGATAGGTATTTATCTCGAGTAAATAAGGATGTATTTAATTTGACTCTTTTCTTTATTACATTTTTTTTAAATCTAGATCTTAACATAACTTACATGGTTCGTTAAATTTCTTAAATAGTAAAAACAAGATATTTTTTTTCAATCCTTGTTGAGCATGCGAGGTTTAGAATGTAAGTCAATTTTTAAAAACACTCTGCGTTTCTACTATCCTCGACCATGGTTGATTGAAATGTTTGTAACCTAATTTACTCTTTACTTTATACAACACTGTAAAAGACCTCATAGGCTTCACCGGCCTTTTTATACGCTATTTACCATACAAATTTCCATTCAGAGGGCGAAATTCTATAATTATAAAATTTTTAAAAACACTCTGCGTTTCTACTATCCTCGACCATGGTTGATTGAAATGTTTGCAACCTAATTTACTCTTTACTTTATACAACACTGTAAAAGACCTCATAGGCTTCACCGGCCTTTTTATACACTATTTACCATACAAATTTCCATTCAGAGGGCGAAATTCTATAATTATAAAATTTTCTATCAAATTATTGCTAATTAATGATGATTAATTTGGTTTGATATAAATGTGCGGCGTAACAATAAAACCATAAAATGTACAAAATATCATGTAGGCTAAAAATGTATCTTATTTTGTAACTTAATTACTTATTAGTAACGACATAATGTTAATGTTCCAACACATTGTTACAGTGTAAAATTGTCTTAACTTTGCTTATTAACCACAACTTTACCGTATTTCAATTATTACCGACATTTAGTAATTCTGGATTTATTTTCTTTCTTTTTCTTCATTTTTCTTCCTTTTTCTTCCTTTTTCTTCCATATTTACCTATTTGTACGTATTTTATTTACTACTCACCTAACTGTCGTACCGTTACAAGTGTGTATTGGCGTGCCGTTGTCATTACATGCTACATGTGCATTGATGTCGGTAATGAATCTCACAAAGTCGACACTGTACCCGTCACTCAGATGGCATCACTTTCCTTAAGTTATCCGCCACTACGTCTCGCTGAGCGTCGATAGCACCCCCTTGCACGTCGGCTTCTCGCTCGAACGAAAACGTCCACCTTTCGCTCAGTCTGTTCGTTCAGCGGGATCGCCTGTACTCCTTTCGGTGGGATAGCTGGGATGGACACACCTGCTCCAAACCACGTATCAGCATATAATGGCGATTCCGAAGTGTTTACGTCGGACTGATGGTTTCTTTGGTGATGTGTTAATAGCAGTCCACGGTGATTAACCTCATTTTATTCATCATGTATTCACATTCATACTACTTAATCACGGTGTATTATTATTCAATACACTTACAAGTACCCGACCTTTTCGTTTTAATGTGTTCGTACACACACTCAGTGACATTAAACAATGCTTAGTTTAATGCTTTCATGTATTTTGGCATTGTTTTAATGCTTCAATGTATTTTGGCTTTTTTTTTCAATGCTTTCATGTATTTTGGCTTTGTAACATTTGTTTAGTTACTAAAATAGCATTAATGTAGTGTTAAGTAAACGCTTGCTTTAGCCGCTTGTAATGTACCTATTTGTAAAAGTAGTAGGTAGCTGTAGTTAGATGGGGAGTAAAAGGGGTTACTGTGTCGCAGGGAATTTGAAACTAATCATTTCAATGTAAGTATTCGATCGAGATTATGAAATCGCACTTGTATAAGTAATATCTAAATGATGGTAAAAAATCTCTGCGACACAATGGATAATGATGTTTTATTAATTTTATGGCCTGCTTTATAACCATATTTTCATCATCAAATGTAATTTTGTATGGTTTGACATGTTTATAATTTCACTGATAAAATACTAAAACATCATCATAATCAGGATCGCTAAAAGATGTTAAATTCAAAGCACATCACTTACTTGCAATTTAAATATAACAAACACTTGCTTTCATTTTATTGCACGATTAACCTTATAAAGCTTTTCTAATATTTTAATTTATGTTTCAAATACTTTACATAATCAGTGTTGAGCATTTATTACCAATTCTTTACCTATCCTGAGTATTCAAGGTATTCCGTCGTTATGGGATTAAAGAGTGTTATTTACTTTAAATAAAAAAAGCTACAATACCTATTTCTAAATACACTGCGTTAAATATTTAAAGTAATTGCCCTCCTTGTGCCATATGACCATGGAACACCTTGTGATACACACCCCATGTGCCAACCTCTCCTGCCCGTGGTGCTCCCTGCTGTACAACCGACGAGGCTCTGGCTTTAATAACCTTTTTTGTTTTCTATAGTAAAAGTCTACACTTTATGTTTTTCAACTAATATATTTTTGCACTTTATTTCAGGGCTCCTAAATGATGTACCTACCTAAATGAAACATTTAAGTTGTACTTAATAAATGAAAAAATAACAACACGCAGAAAGCAAATTATTCTGTAAGTATCATTTGAGTAATACCTACTGTTATTTTACAAAATTCCTAAAAATATATTTTGACAAGTCATTGCACTCTATTCTACCATGGTGCGCGAGGGTATGTTTATTTGGTTGGGCTCATAAATACAAGTTAGCGTTAAGTATCGTCTTTGCGACTATACCCACTAAAAACTTAATCAAAAATTCCCATCTTTACGAACTTTCCATAACATCTATGAAAATTAATAAGGAATGGATGCCTAATTTAATTTTTTTTTATTTCAGGTAAACAAAAAACTAAATGAATTAAAGGAAACGTAATATCTACTTCAAAATCATACAAAGAACAAGGAGGAAAGAAATGAAGTAAGTAAGACTATCTCAAATTATCATGTTCCATTGCCACAACATTTAAGTTGGCAAAATTATTTATTTGTTGGTAGTTCTGTTGAAACTTTTGACAAATAAACTGATCGAATCTAAGTTTTTATTGTATGGCTTACTCGTCACAATTTCTGTTGTAAACTGTATTATTTCTGCAATCCATTTTGCTCGTGACTGTGTAGTAGACTAATTTTTATAATTTGTGTTGTGTATAAAGAATGTGAATTCTGATCAAATTTTAATGTTATAAAACTCCTTCACACAAAGTAATAAACATTTTTCCTACAAACTATAAAACGATAAACATTTATACATCAACATTCGTTTTATTCGCTTCCAAGTCATGCCTGTAGAGACTTGATACTGAACGTTACTTATCCAATTGATAAAGATTTTTAATCTTTAAAATGAGTACACCACATAGGTAGTACTTAAAGTTGTTACATAATGTCTGTTCAGATGCAAAACAAGTTTTACTGAATAAAAACCATTTAACATTGTCCAATATGGCAGTTGTTACTTTAAATAATTAATTGTAGTTTATATATTTCAGATTAAAAAGGAAAGCCGACCAAAAGTTGAAACATTGATCCCAATTGGAAATCAAACATATTATTATGACTAAGACAAATGGATATTTTAAAGTCTTTGATGGAAGATTAAAGAATGACTATTTGTAAGTATAAGTGGAGACTATTTCTACATTTCTTAAAAACAATATGAACATCCAAGCAATAAACATCATAAAATCCTATGTTTGAATCATGAATTCAACATAAGTAATGTCAAATCCAACCTTACAATCAGAACATAAATGGTTTTACTTAAAGAACTAAAATATATTTTTCTCTTCAAGCTACTAAATACTTTGCCGTCAAATTAAGTTACCAAATACTATGTGTAAGTGCCATGTAGTATAATCCCAAGTTGATTTTATCAAAATAATTGTAAAAATATTTGTTTGTACAATTATAATTTAGAAAATATAAACATAACAATAATTAGAAATATACCCTAAGTTCATTATCAAGTTTGTAATTGTAAATTTAACTTTCAGATTGAACGAAACAAGAAGAATAAGTTAAACTCATCAAAAGAACAATAGAGCAAACTGCTAGCAAAAACTACATAAAATGGGATTCCGTGCATAATCCAAATTGGTCCAAGTTAATTTACACACTTTTAGTTTATAGAAATTTTCATTGTACATTGCACGGTATTATGAAAAATACCTGCTTATAATAATATAGGCAATAATTGATTAGTATGATTCCTTTTATGATCTTTTTTGCGCTACATTTAGTATAGCAAATTATAAATAAATACTAAAAACTCTGCAAACCAAACAATCAAGGACCAAAATCAAGAATTACTGTTAAGAGTATTTTGGTACAGATTCTGATAGGCCCACAATGTTTAACACTTTAACTCTTACTACTTGAAAAATATATTTTTACAAGATCTCTGATAAATGTGAAAGTATAATAGATAATTGATATTTAAATAACTAATGCAAAGGACACCGTGAAATAACACTGTTGTATGTTATGTTCATGTTTAAATAATTGGTTGTTTCAATGTAAAAACATTGTACTCTGTAAATATTATAGAATCATTTAAATCTTGGTAAATAGTTAAATGCATGGTTTCCTTACTAAATTATACTTTAAATGCAGTGGCGTAACTACAGGGTGGCAAGTCGGCAAAATGCCACGGGCCCCCAGCCAGAAGGGGCCCCAGGTAAGAGGAGAATCCCAATTACCAAGAATAATTTTTACATCAAACTTTCCTAAAGTATGCACTACATTTCTGGTATTTCCAAACAAGTATTAGACATTATTCTTTCTTTGAGAAGGAGGGGGGGGGGGGGTGTTGGTCGATGGATTGATGAATTTGCCACGGGCCCCGAATGGTATAGTTACGCCACTGTTTAAATGCTTTAAAACCAGCTTAAATATTTTATACTACAAGAACTCTTTCCTTCATAATTTTTTAATTAAATGTTTAAGATTCAAATTTATTAAATAACATCTGTCGATGCTTCTCAGGCTGTAACCATAAGCTTAATTACGAGAGTATTTTGATAAGGATGGATTTGAAATTTTGCTGGCAGAGGACAGTGGTGGCATTGGAGTGCCAGGACTTTTGTTACTAAAATCAAATGCGTGTCAGTTTTCGAGCAAACCTATTCTATTTAACGTATACAATACTGCCTCAACCGATGCTGCTGTCCCGCTGTCTGGTAAATTCGAGGCAGAGGCCAAAATCATAATCTCTTTGTAATGTCATCAATAGTAGGTTTTTATTTTAAAATGTGTACAATGATCGGTTCTTTTTTTATATTAGATAACAGATATAGTTTAAATTCATATTTGCTTGCCTACAGGCTGTAGTTAAAATGCTTTGTATAAACACATTTTAATTCCTAATTAGTATAATAATTGCCAAAGGTTACGTTTGGTTTCAATAATCTTACACTGATGCATTTTTCATTAATAAAACCGTCATTATTAAAACAATTAAAAAACAAAAGGTAATGAGACATTATCAGGATTTATTGTATTTCTGCAGTATTCAGTATGTTCCGATAAGGCAGGGAGCCTTTAAAATATTACTCATTAAATGGAAACTAACTTTTCAGATGAAATAAATGTCTATTAAATGATGACTTCACCAACGTATACTTTTGGTTAATTTTATTCTCAATTATCAATGTTAATACATGTTTATACGTTGTAATTAATATTTTTTCTCTAATATTGTAATTAACAAAGTATTAAACTTGTCATCAATGTGTTTTGTGTGATGACTTTCTATTATGCTTTGGCAATTTTACATATCTTTTCCTTACTTGAGCGTTTTTAAACTTATTATAAATTCATATGGTCCACACATTAGTTTCAGAATGCTAAATTAAATAAAGAAGATGCCTACGCAATAATGGAAAGTACAAATATTTTGAAACTTAAAATATTTTATGATAAACCAAGCATATTGTATTCATAGTAAATGCCACTGATGTCTATTTTAGTTTTTAAGAATGTATGTAATAACATTACTAAATAATAATATAAATGTTATCTTTGTACATAATTATACTCTACTTGTATTTCAATGCATGTTGACTGAAATAAATAGTATTTTTTCCAAAATGCATTTTTAATTTTGCAATGTCTTATAACATAAAGGTATTAACTGACTCACAGATTAAAATTAAAGTTATTTATGTTGACATTTGCATGTGGATTATTAGAATTAATCTCAGATTTAATTCTGTATTGTAAATAACATCCCACTTAACTTTATAGACCAAGTTGCCTAAACACTACATAATTAATAAGAACTCTTGCATGCCACTGTCATCAGTCATCACAAACTGTATTTTTAGACATGTTGCACTATACTGTATTCTTTTGGCACAAAATAAAATTTATTTTTGTATTCTTAATATTCCTGACAGGACTAGATGCTATACAATTCTACACTAATCTTAAGATGCAGATATGTAGGTAACGCAATTTAGAGGCAGGTTGACTTTAGAGCCTTCGCCCTCAAGCACAAGATAGGTACTTGGGTGGTAGGCTGTGCGCTGACAAGTGTGGTTCGGTATTACAACGATCACTATCTCCAACTTATTGAGTGGTCAAAAGGTTTTCAGTTTCAAGTTATCAACCAGCTGGTAAGGTCCTCAGAGGCCTTGTTTAACCTTACATGTGAAGTTTTATTGAGCAAATCGATGGTGCTGCCAACTGGTGTCATCAATTTGAATGTTTTACCCATGGATTTACCTACGTTTAATATTTGATGTTTACAATACGTATAAATAAACATAATTTTATAAGTAAAAATTCATGCATTGTTGCATTCCTGGATGTACCAACACATTATATTAATAAAGTAAATTAAATGGCGTAAAATTGTATGACTTTCCAAGAAATAGTATTCACATGCCATGGTTATGTGAAAAACGGCAAAAGTGGATAAACGCAGTAATCAAACATACGTAAGAATGAGTTTTAAAAGCATTTAGAAATTAGGTACTAATGATGTCATTAATTATTAATTTAGATTTTTATTTACTTTAGTTTCTTTTATTTTCCACATAGTGTCTCTTATGTCGCAGTAGTGCTGACACCTATCGTTTGTGCACGGTCCCTATCGTATGATTGAACTTTCTATGCCTTTTACGTTTCGTTGGTTGGTATTAACCATTGTTGGTGACCATGAATAAAACATAGTTTGGGAAAATAAGACTTTATATCTGATCACGGTTCTCTTTCAATACTTTGCAAAAAATACAAACTATGTACTAAATTCAAGTATCGGGCGATTCCATTGGTTAGGTTATGTTAGGTTAGTGACCAAAACAAAGCGCGAGCCGAGCGAGCGTAGCGAGCGTGCCGCGGCAGCGGCCGGCGAAGCGCCACGTCTACCTTTTTTGTAATTAGATATTCAGTTTTAAAAACTAAAACAGTTGGAGTCATCCAATAAGTATTTCATAGATATTTGAAACATTCAATATTATAAAAAACCTGCAGTCCAGTTCTGATCAATTACTAACCAGATTCAATTTTATTTATTTATTTTATTTAAAAACTTTATTGCACAAAAAAAGTACAACAGGTGGACTTAAATTAATGCTATGGGCATTCTCTACCAGTCAACCTTTGGGTCATGCGGAGAGTTAGTCAATTCAATTGTTTTTCCATGAATTTACCGCGACATTAAATAGATGGCGTATAAATCGCCGATTTATAAACCAGTTTTCGTTTCTAAAGTAATAATGACGTAGGAAAACGGCGCAATCGCACGATTTTATATTCAACTAATTTAATTCCTTGGACAACGGTATCCTTACTATAAGGTGGGATGGGAAGTTTTCAAACTTAAGGTATAAAAAAAATCTTACGCCGCGCAGGGCGAAGCCCGGAGCGGCATGGCTTCTAGGTCACACTTGGTAAACTCTACCCTCCCCTTAACACAAAAAAACCTCGTTACAACAAAAAAGCACTAGGCCCCCATTGCGGACGGTTCAACACCCCCGTGTCACACCCGCGAGGCCGCAGGCCGAGCTGCGTATGCGAGGCCGAATCTATATTATATAAAGCTATCTATATTATATAAAGCTAAATTACCACTCACTCACTGACTCACTCATCGGGGGTGTTTTTGGGGGTGTTCGAGTTTTTTTACCTCTTTGGGGTGTTCTAAGGGGGTGGGTTATTTTTTAATCAAAGCAGGTTTTTCGTTTTTTTTTTCCGAAAATCCAAGATGGCGGCCACTTTTGGGGAATCAACTTTTTTCTTGTCTATGGAATGGCCGGGCGGTTTTTACTTTTTTAGAGAATGGTGTTGAAGTGAAGTACACTGAAAAAGTAAAATGTCAAAAAAACAAGATGTCCGCGCCGCCATCTTGGATCGAAAATTCGGTTTAGAGGTGTTTTTGCGGGGTCGTGGTGGAGAGGTTTCCGTAGATAATTAAAAATTTTTTTTTGAACTCTGCCGGCAGTATAGTCTTCTTTTGAATGTTGGTCATAGATTATAGAGTTTGGCCATAGAGACGGCGCTGGCGGCAGTTTTGTAGGGACCAAAAATTTTGTCATTTTCAAAGTAGATTTTGACAGGGATGGCAACACTGGGTCGAATCAATTTGTATGGAGCGGTGGTAGGTTAGTTATCTGTTTGTTGATTTAAGAAATAAATTCTACCAAATTCATGGTAGTTTTTGCCCCATGACCCCGAATGGTAGAAAAAAAATTTACCCTTGTAGAAAAAAAATAAATATGCAGTGGGGTAGCCATGGAGGTCCGAAGTGACAAAAAAGTAGTTTTTCGGAAAAATCCTGGCAACCCTGGAAATGACGGGGAAAATTATTTTTTCGACATGGTTTTTTCCAAAAGTTCTTTTGAAGAATGGGTGGGAGCGAGAAAAAAAATAAAAATTAGGTTCGGTGCGGTATATAACCTAGAATATGGGAAAACTATAGACTTTTCGATTTACAAGATGGCGGACCCCGTTTCGGCCATTTTGAATTTTTCACGATTTTCAAAACCGTTTTTTAGGCACATGGCAACATTTGAGCGAGTCGCAATGTATCGAGCGGTTGTATGTTTGGTCGATGTGTGTTGCCAGGTGAAATTAAATTTCTACCATTTTTGGTAGTTTTTGATTTATGTCCAAAAAACGAAAAAAATTTTTTTTGACATTTGGTCTAAATGTCTACCACTTTATTATGGCAAGCTTATGGTCGAATGATATTTTACTAATTTTAGCCCAATCACCTGGCCACACTGGGTGCCAGAGCGAAATATATATTTTGTGACTTGGTCATTTTCCAAAAAATAATATGGCGATTGGGTGAGAGCGAGAAAAAAAATGAAAATGAGGTTCTACGTCAAATATAGTCCAAATTATAGGAAAAATACGAACGCTCAAAAATACAAGATGGCTGACCCGCTGGCGGCCATTTTGTAAAATTGTTGTGTTTTTGAAAACGTTAAATCCTAATTTTCATGTATATGGCGACATCTGAGCGAGTCGCAATGTACCAAGGGATTATGAGGTTTGGTTGTGTGTGTTGCCAGGTGAAATAAAAATTCTACTATTTTTGGTAGTTTTTGACTCAGGTCCCGGCGAAAGTCGAAAATAGAAATAATGACATTTCGCGCAAACCATTCCCCTGTGCCTATGAAACATCCCCATTGAAATGACATTTGACTATTTTTATCTCTGTGACCTGGCAACACCTGGAGCTGTTTGGACAAATGTGCAAAAAACATGGTCACCTTCCCGAAGTCCTGTAGGCCGCAGGATATAAAATTTGAAAAATGTAAAAATGAGGTTTGATGCAGTATATAACCTAGATGAGATGTTATATTATAGACTTTTCGATAAACAAAATGGCGGATGCGCTGGCGGCCATTATAAAAAATCTGCAGAATTCAAAATGTATTCATCAACTTTCGGGGTAGAAGGAGGGGTCGTAGGGAAAATATGCTCGGAGCTTTATTGGAGGTTTACATGATGCCCCCGTGATGGTTCAAAAATTTACCCGATTTTCGGGGTAATTTCGGAAATTTTGGGCCCGACAGAAAATGCTCGAATTTAAAAAAAATAAGTATGAGGTCCTATCAAAAATGTCCATTCGTGGGCGATTGACCCAAAAAAAAGCGATTAAGTACAAAATTTTAGGAAAAATTAGAAAATCAAATTTCTATGGAGTACTTGGTTCCCCATACATTTTGTACTGAAATTGACTGTAGTAAGAAAATGTATGGAGAAATTGTTGCATATTAATGTAATGCTGTTAATACTTGGAAATGGTAACATTGCGAGGCCGGAGGCCGAGCTGCGTTGCGAGACCACAGGTCGAGCGCCGCGTAGGGCGAAGCCCGAAGCGGCTATATTCTGTGTAACTTTCGCGAGGCCGAAGGCCGAGCTTCGAATGCGAGGCCAAAGGCCGAGCGCCCGCGTAGAGCGAAGCTCGAAGCGGCTGCCATCAAACACTTTCGACCGATATAGACGAGACAAATGTAACCCACGCGAGGCCGTAGGCCGAGCTGCGATGCGAGACCATAGGTCGAGCGCCGCGTAGGGCGAAGCCCGAAGCGGCCATGTTCTGTGTAACTTTCGCGAGGCCGAAGGCCGAGCTTCGAATGCGAGGCCGTAGGCCGAGCGCCCGCGTAGAGCGAAGCTCGAAGCGGCTTCTGTCGAACACTTTGGCCATTTTATTTAAGTGCAACACAAGTCACCCTAGGCGCGAGGCCGCAGGCCGAGCTGCGCCGCGCAGGGCGGAGCCCGAAGCGGAAAGGCTCCTTAGGCCACAGTTGCAAAACTCTAGCGCCGTACAAAAAAGCACTAGGCCCCCATTGCGGACGGTCAAACACCAAAAGTCACACCCGCGAGGCCGCAGGCCGAGCTGCGTATGCGAGGCCGAAGGCCGAGCGCCGCGGGAGGGCGAAGCCCGGGAGCGGCCAGCGCCGCAGGCCTAGCTTTTAGCAGACTCGCGCGAAGCGCGTGCTGCAAAAGCTAGTTCTATATTATATAAAGCTAAATTACCACTGACTCACTCACTCACTCATCGGGGGTTTTTTTGGGGGTGAAGGAGTTGATATTCATCTCTGGGGTGTTCCAACGGGGTGGGTTATTTTTTAATCAAAGCAGGTTTTTCTATTTTTTTTTCCAAAAATCCAAGATAGCGGCCGATTTTGCTGAATCAACTTTTTTCTTGTCTATGGAATGGCCAGGCGGATTTTACTTTTTAAGAGAATGGTAGTGAAGAAAAGTACACTGAAAAAGTAAAATGTCAAAAAAACAAGATGTCCGCGCCGCCATATTGGATCGAAAATTCGATTTAGAGCTGTTTTTGCGGGTTCGTGGTGGAGAGGTTTCCACAGATAATTGAAATTTTTTTTTTAAACTCTGCCGGCAGTATAGTCAACTTACAAACCTCATCCATAGATTATAGAGTTTGGCCATAGAGACGCCGCTGGCGGCAGTTTTGTAGGGAGCAAAAAATTTGTCATTTTCAAAGTAGATTTTGAGGGGGATGGCAACACCATGTCCAATCGGTTTGTATGGGGCGATGGTAGGTTAGTTATTCGTCTATTGTTTTTAGAAATAATTTCTACCAAATTCATGGTAGTTTTTACCCCATGGCCCCAAATGGTAGGAAAAAAAAATAACCTTGTAGAAAAAAAATAAATACGCTGCGGAGTGGCCATAGAGGTCCGAAGTGACAAAAAGGTAGTTTTTCGGAAAAATTCTGGCAACCCTGGAAATGGCGGGGAAAAACATTTTTTCGACATGGTCATTTTCCAAAAGCTCTAGGGGCGACTGGGTTGGAGCGAGAAAAAAAAAAAAATTAGGTCTGATGCGATATATAACCTAGAATACAGGAAAAATACGGCCGTTCGAAAATCCAAGATGGCGGACCCCCTTTCGGCCATTTTGAATTTTTCACGATTTTCAAAACGGTTTTTTTGGCACTTGACAACATTTGAGCGAAACGCAATGTATGGAGCGGTTGCATGTTTAGTTTATATGTGTTGCCAGGTTAAATAAAATTTCTACCATTTTTGGTAGTTTTTGACTCGTGCCCAAAAAACGAAAAAAAAATTTTTTGACATTTGGTTAAAACGTCTACCACTTATTTATGTATATCTCATAGCCGAATGATATTTTGTGGCTTTTGGTCAGATCACCTGGCAACACTGGGAGCTACGGTAAAAAATATTTTTTCGACATGGTCATTTTCCAAAAGTTCTGAGGGTGACTGGGTGGGAGCGAGAAAAAAAATGAAAATGAGGTTCGCTGTCAAATATAGTCTAGATTATGGGAAAACTATAGACTTTTTGATTAACAAGATGGCCGACGCGCTGGCGGCCATTTTGTGATTTTTTCGTGTTTTTGAAAAATTAAAATTAAAATTTCGGGTATTTTTAAAAATCTGAGCGAGTCAAAATGTACTAGGCGGTTATGTATTTTGCTATTGTGTGTTGCCAGGTGAAAAAATATTTCTACCATTTTTGGTAGTTTTTGGCTCAGGCCCCGAAAAGGTCGAGAATAGAAATAATGACATTTCGCGCAAATCATTCCCAAGTGCCTATGAGGCATCTCAGTAGTAATGACATTTGACTATTTTTATTTTCTTAATTGGGCAACACCGAGAGCTGGTGAGGAAAAAGTGCAAAAAACATGGTCACCTACCGGAGGCTCTGTGGGCCACAGGATATAAAATTCGAGAAAAATAAAAATGAGGTTTGATGCCGTATATAACCTAGATTACAGGAAAACTATAGGCTTTTCGATAAACAAAATGGCGGATGCGCTGGCGGCCATGATGTAAAAATCTGCAGGATTCAAAATGTATTCATCAACTTTCGGGGTAGAAGGAGGGGCTGTAGGGAAAAAATGCTCGGAGCTTTATTGGAGGTCTACATGATGCCCCTGTGATGGTTCAAAAATTTACCCGATTTTTGGGGTAATTTCGGAGATTTTGGGCCCGACAGAAATTGCTCGAATTTAAAAAAAATAAGTATGAGGTCCTTTAAAAAATGTCCATCCGTGGTCGATTGACCCAAAAAAAAGCGAGTAAGTACAAAATTTTAGGAAAAATTGGAAAATCAATTTTCTATGGAGTACTTGGTTCCCCATACATTTTGTACTGAAATCGACCGTAGTAAGAAAATGTATGGGGAAATTGTTGCATATTAATGTAGTGCCGTATTGAGTGTTATTAAAACTTGGAAATGGTAACATTGCGAGGCCGGAGGCCGAGCTGCGTTGCGAGACCATAGGTCGAGCGCCGTGTAGGGCGAAGCCCGAAGCGGCTATTTCCTGTGTAACTTTTGCGAGGCCGAAGGCCGAGCTTCGAATGCGAGGCCAAAGGCAGAGCGCCCGCGTAGAGCGAAGCTCGAAGCGGCTGCCATCGAACACTTTGGACCGATATAGACGAGACAATTGATCGAGTAACCTACGCGAGGCCGTAGGCCGAGCTGCGATGCGAGACCACAGGTCGAGCGCCGCGTAGGGCGAAGCCCGAAGCGGCTATATTTTGTGTAACTTTCGCGAGGCCGAAGGCCGAGCTTCGAATGCGAGGCCGTAGGCCGAGCGCCCGCGTAGAGCGAAGCTCGAAGCGGCTTCCGTCGAACACTTTGGCCATTTATTAAAGTGCAACACAAGTCACCCTAGGCGCGAGGCCGCAGGCCGAGCTGCGCCGCGCAGGGCGGAGCCCGGAGCGGAAAGGCTCCTTAGGCCACAGTTGAGAAACTCTTGCGCCGTACAAAAAAAGCACTAGGCCCCCATTGCGGACGGTCAAACACCAAAAGTCACACCCGCGAGGCCGCAGGCCGAGCTGCGTATGCGAGGCCGAAGGCCGAGCGCCGCGGGAGGGCGAAGCCCGGGAGCGGCCAGCGCCGCAGGCCTAGCTTTTAGCAGACTCGCGCGAAGCGCGTGCTGCAAAAGCTAGTCTATATTATATAAAGCTAAATTACCACTCACTCACTCACTCACTGACTCATCGGGGGTGTTTTTGAGGGGGTTCGAGTTGTTTTACCTCTTTGGTGTGTTCTAACGGGGTGGGTTATTTTTCAATCAAAGCAGGTTTTTACATTTTTTTTTCCGAAAATCCAAGATGGCGGCCGATTTTGCTGGATTGAAATTAAAAAAATGTATAGAGTGCCCAGGCGGTTTTTACTGTTTTAGAGAATTGTAGTGTAGTAAAGTACACTGAAAAAGTAAAATGTCAAAAAAACAAGCGCCGCCATCTTGGATCGAAAATTCGGTTTAGAGCTGTTTTTGCGGGGCCGTGGTGGAGAGGTTTCCATAGATAATTGAAAAATTTTTTTTGAACTCTGCCGGCAGTACAGCCTTCTTTTGAATGTTGGTCATAGATTGTAGAGTTTGGCCAAAGAGACGGCGCTGGCGGCAGTTTTGTAGGGAGCAAAAATTTCGTCATTTTCAAAGTCGATTTTGAGGGGGATGGCAACACCATGTCGAATCGGTTAGTATGGAGCGATAGTAGGTTATTTATCTGTTTGTTGATTTAAGAAATAAATTCTACCAAATTCATGGTAGTTTTTGCCCCATAGCCCCGAATGGTAGAAAAAAAAATTTCCCTTGTAGAAAAAAAATAAATATGCAGTGGGGTGGCCATGGAGGTCCGAAGTGACAAAAAAGTAGTTTTTCGGAAAAATCCTGGCAACCCTGAAAATGGCGGGGAAAAACATTTTTTCGACATGGTTTTTTCCAAAAGTTCTTTTGAAGACTGGGTGGGAGTGAGAACAAAAATAAAAATTAGGTTCGGTGCGGTATATAACCTAGAATATGGGAAAACTATAGACTTTTCGATTAACAAGATGGCGGACCCCCTTTCGGCCATTTTGAATTTTTCACGATTTTCAAAACCGTTTTTCGGGTACATGGCAACATTTGAGCGAGTTGCAATGTATGGAGCGGTTGCATGTTTAGTTCATATGTATTGCTAGGTGAAATAAAATTTCTACCATTTTTGGTAGTTTTTGACTTTTGCCCAAAAAACGAAAAAAATTTTTTTTGACATTTGGTCTAAATGTCTACCACGTTATTATGGCAAGCTTATGGCCAAATGATATTTTACTAATTTTAGCCCAATCACCTGGCCACACTGGGTGCCAGAGCGAAATATATATTTTGTGACTTGGTCATTTTCCAAAAAATAATATGGCGATTGGGTGAGAGCGAGAAAAAAAATTAAAATGAGGTTCGATGTCAAATATAGTCCAAAATATAGGAAAAATACGAACGTTCAAAAAAACAAGATGGCCGACCCGCTGGCGGCCATTTTGTGAAAATTATGTGTTTTGAAAAACGTTAAATTCTAATTTTCATGTATATGGCAACATCGGAGCGAGTCACAATGTATTAGGTGGTTATGTATTTTGTCATTGTGTGTTGCCAGGTGAAATAAAAATTCTACTTTTTTTGGTAGTTTTTGACTCAGGTCCCGGCGAAGGTCGAAAATAGAAATAATGACATTTCGCGCAAACCGTTCCCATGTGCCTATGAAACATCCCCATTGAAATGACATTTGACTATTTTTATCTCTGTGACTTGGCAACACCGGGAGCTGTTGGCACGAATTTGCAAAAATCATGGTCACCTTCCAGAAGTCCTGTAAGCCGCAGGATATAAAATTTGAAAATTTTAAAAATGAGGTTTGATGCAGTATATAACCTAGATGAGATGTTATATTATAGACTTTTCGATAAACAAAATGGCGGATGCGCTGGCGGCCATTATGTAAAAATCTGCAGGATTCAAAATGTATTCATCAACTTTCGGGGTAGAAGGAGGGGCTGTAGGGAAAAAATGCTCGGAGCTTTATTGGAGGTCTACATGATGCCCCTGTGATGGTTCAAAAATTTACCCGATTTTTGGGGTAATTTCGGAGATATTGGGCCCGACAGAAAATGCTCGAATTTAAAAAAAATAAGTATGAGGTCCTGTCCAAAATGTCCATTCGTGGTCGATCGACCAAAAAAAAAGAGAGTAAGTACGAAATTTTAGAAAAAATTGGAAAATCAAATTTCTATGGAGTACTTGGTTCCCCATACATTTTGTACTGAAATTGACCTTAGTAAGAAAATGTATGGAGAAATTGTTGTTTATGAATGTAGTACCGTATTGAGTGCTATTAAAACTTGGAAATGGTAACATTGCGAGGCCGGAGGCCGAGCTGCGTTGCGAGACCGTAGGTCGAGCGCCGCGTAGGGCGAAGCCCGAAGCGGCTATATTCTGTGTAACTTTCGCGAGGCCGGAGGCCGAGCTTCGAATGCGAGGCCAAAGGCCGAGCGCCCGCGTAGAGCGAAGCTCGAAGCGGCTGCCATCAAACACTTTGGGCCGATATAGACGAGACAATTGATCAGATCAAGTAACCAACGCGAGGCCGTAGGCCGAGCTGCGATGCGAGACCACAGGTCGAGCGCCGCGTAGGGCGAAGCCCGAAGCGGCTACATCCTGTGTAACTTTCGCGAGGCCGAAGGCCGAGCTTCGAATGCGAGGCCAAAGGCCGAGCGCCCGCGTAGAGCGAAGCTCGAAGCGGCTGCCATCAAACACTTTGGACCATTATAGACGAGACAATTGATCAGATCAAGTAACCAACGCGAGGCCGTAGGCCGAGCTGCGATGCGAGACCACAGGTCGAGCGCCGCGTAGGGCGAAGCCCGAAGCGGCTATGTTCTGTGTAACTTTCGCGAGGCCGAAGGCCGAGCTTCGAATGCGAGGCCAAAGGCCGAGCGCCCGCGTAGAGCGAAGCTCGAAGCGGCTGCCATCGAACACTTTGGCCATTTTATTAAAGTGTAATTCAAGTCACACTAGGCGCGAGGGCGCAGGCCGAGCTGCGCCGCGCAGGGCGGAGCCCGGAGCGGAAAGGCTCCTTAGACCACAGTTGCAAAACTCTAGCGCCGTACAAAAAAAGCACTAGGCCCCCATTGCGGACGGTCAAACACCAAAAGTCACACCCGCGAGGCCGCAGGCCGAGCTGCGTATGCGAGGCCGAAGGCCGAGCGCCGCGGGAGGGCGAAGCCCGGGAGCGGCCAGCGCCGCAGGCCTAGCTTTTAGCAGACTCGCGCGAAGCGCGTGCTGCAAAAGCTAGTACAAATTATAAAATTAAGTGGGTAGGTTTCTTAAAGGGTGTTAGTAACGGATTTTACAAAATTCTATCCTTAAGGGGGTAAAACGGGGTTTGGGAGATTGGATGAAAGTTTCGTGTTTGTGAAGTCAAGGAGTTGAAATTTAAAATATATGTTTTATAGACGATGAGGAAGTGAAATATTCATTTATATTCAGAAATTAACTCCTTTTGGGGTTAAAACAGGGGATTAAAAATAACGTGCAAATAACTAACTCAACCGTTAGTTTATTTATAAAAATCTAAAGCAGCCGCAAAAATAACAAACATTAGTATTACGTAATTGTCTTCTAGCAACAAATATCCACCATATACTATATTCAATTTAAAGTTTTTATTGTTCATAAAACATATTGGTCGTAATGTAAACATTAAATTGGCAATTCGAGGGCAAATTAATGTTTAATCAAAGGCCACTCATTTAACACCTGTTTGGATGTAATTATATAACAAATAATATTAATAAAAAAAATGGTTGTCTGTGAAGTCAGAAGTCAAAGTTAGACGTAGTCACGTCAAAAATTATTGAAGAGTATCACATATAATCACGTATTCTCGCACTGATTCTATGGTAATTAGATAAAGCAAGTGTTACAGAAATCAGAAACAACGACGGTACCACAACACCCAGACCCAACACAAATTAGAAAGTCCGTTCTCTATTGACCGGGGATCAAACTCAAACTCAAATATTTCTTTATTCAAGTAGGTTACATATAACACTTTTGCATCGTCATTGAATACAATGCAAAGTGATTCTACTTCCAGTTCGGAACCTATATCTACCGAGAAGACACCGGTATGAAACTCAGCAGATTAGTTACAGTAGCAGTATCTAACTTATTGCTATGTGTACCTCACTTTGGACCAAGTCATATGGTTTTGTTTTGATGGATGATGAAACAATTAAATACTCAAGTATTTACTTTCGAGAGGTAAGCTGGTGCAGACCAGTCCCCAAAGGTGGCATCAAACTCGGGTCCTCAGAGTTGGTGCAACGCCAAAGTGTAGCCCACTCGCCTCTCGGCTCCAGAGGTCGTTTATTAGGGTCAATGTTCATTGAAGTCTTTGTCAGTTATCTTTATTGGGATCTATGATTTATCTGTGAAAATAAGTGTACTATAGATCAACAAACCGGCAAGGACCATGTGAGTACTAGATAAAATGTATTTTGAGACTTATAGCAGAAGCAGAGGTCGAAATATATTTATTTATTTAAAAACTTTATAGCACATATAAGTACAACAGGTGCACTTAATGCTAGGGGCAATCTCTACCAGTAAACCCTTGGGTCATGCAGATAGTTTGTATATAGGGGAGGGAAAAAAATAATTTTAAACAACAATAAATTAAGCATTAAAAATAACATTACGGTATGTTTATTTGTTGTTTTTTTTTCTGTCTCCATTCCTATATTATTAACTAGCGGATCCGACAGACTTCGTCATGTCAAACAGATTTGGCTTGACAAAAAATTTTAGTTGGAAAATGTTTGTACCAGAAATAGAAAAGGGCTATCTTCAGAGTTTTCCCGGCAATTATTAAAATTTGTCTCTCCGTAAAAACCATCTTTGGACTTCAACGAACATTAAATAAAAAATTCAAAATTGGTCTAAGCGTTGTCAAGTTGCGCTTGTGCTTACCAACACATTTTTGCGATTCATTTTTTTTAGATTATAATATATGTCCAGTTCCAATATTTGTAAAAATAACCGTTCGTTCTTAAAAAAGAAAATGACAAAATCTCAAATTAACCCGATTACACAATAAGTAGCTTAATGCCTGTACTCTCATAAACGAAATATGTCGGATCCGACAACGGATGGCAATTTTTAATCCTCATAACCATAAAGAAATCACTTCGAATGCAAATTTAGCGTTTTCAAAAAACAAAATATTATTTATGCAAATCAAAAACCACCTCTTCATTCCCTAACTTTTGAATAATCTTCAAAAACGAAACCTTTCGTTTGTTCGTTTCGTTTTCGAGAGTACCCCTCCTGGTTCCAATATTTAACGATTCGTAATATTTCAATAATGACTCCGTTTTTCTTCAATCTACTACGATTCGTTAAATCTAATTTCAAATTTACTTTTCATGTTGCTGTCATCAGTCGTCCGTCAGTCGTTTTTAGCTTACGCCTAGTAGGTAAGTATAATTTATTGGTATCGGAAACTAGAACGGATCGTTATTCAAATATTACGAATATTAATTAAACTTTTGTTTATAATATTAATTTAATTTTATAATATTGATTAAATATAAGAACTGGAGCAGCCCGACTGGTGTAACACCTCCACCTTACAGAAGACCGCAGCCAAATAACAATCACTTCTGTGTTGTTGTATTCCTGCGTGTTAGTAAGGTTAACAGAGCTCCTGGGGGTGCTACATTAGTAGCAGGGGTCAAGCCTTCAAGGTAAGAGCTACAAGTCCAGTAATAGCTGTATTGTGCTGTACTTGTCGCCCTTAAGCTAGGACCTCATTACCACTTAACATCAGGTGGGACGAGGTCAATCTCGAAGTGTAATATGTATAAAAAAAATTGGAATTAGGTATTAGCATACATGTTTAGACAACCATACAGGGTCACTACTATTTAACCTATTTAATTAAAACTATAATTAAAAATAAATCAATTGACATTGAAAAAAAAAAATCCTCAAAAGGATGTAATGTTATAAATAAGTCAACAAAAATACTATGCCCCGTTGTCTTGTAGTTAATAAAACAAAAATCGGTTTTAATGACCACCCATATGAGAGAAGTGGGTTGCTAACTACATATTTAACGTAATTACGACTAAAATTTAACCTTGTGCTTACAAGATAATCACGTGGCGAAAACATTAACCCATAAAATTTGTAATTGACACTGATTTATTTACTCATTGGAGGCAGTGAACGAAAAAACATGGAAGAATTGCCGTCATACTAGCTTCAATTGAATATCGGCACCAAAACACACACAAATGTAAATCACACAAGCAATAGATAAATAAATAAAATAAATAAATAAATATTGGACAACATCACATACATTGCTCAGATTCTGTGGTAAGTAGCTTAAGCACTTGTGTTACAGAAATCAGAAACAACGACGGTAACACAACACCCAGACCCGAGACAATATGGAAAAGTTCGTTTCCCATATTGACCCGACCGGGGATCGAACCCGGAACCTCAGAGATGGCGCTCGCCAAAGTCAGGCCCGCTCGCCTCTCGGCTACGGAGGTCGATAGATACGCAATATAGTAATAAAGTATCGACACTTGAAGATAAACTTTAAAGTAAATGCGTGTAGGTCAAAAACACGATCATTAAAGGAGTCGTTAGTTACGTCATCTCATAGAATGGGATGAAACAAGCGCTGTGATTGTTTTGAATATAAGGACGGATGGGAGTAATACCGCCCCGCCCTTCAAAGGTTATTAAAAAATCATTCACACAACACTTCATACTGGAAAATGTTAATTTTTTAGGTTACAGATGTAAAATTTAGCACAAATATATTTGGAACTTGGATTAAAATAGACTACCTTTTTTTGTTTCGTATATTGGGGGAGATTCCCTATCTTTATCCCAAAGCCGACCATGAAAGTATGTAGTCCATGCGAACGAAGTCGTGGGCACAGCTAGTACGATACAAATTCTTCTACAAAGTCTAAAGTGTATTTTCACGTGGTTTTGTTTGTAAATATATATATATATATATATATTCATAACGCACTTCAAGATTGACCTCATTCCACCTGATGTTAAGTGATAATGAGTTCCTAGCTTAAGGACGACAAATACAGCATAATAAAACTGCTACTAGACTTGTCGTCCTTACCTTGAAGGCTTGACCCCTGCTACTAATGCAGCACCCCCCAGGAGCTCTGTAAACCTTACTCACTTGCAGGAACATAACGACACTGAAGTGATTGTTATTTGACTGCGGTCTTTTGTAAGGTGGTGGTATTTCGAGAGTATGGGTGAAAGGTCTCTCCAAATGTATGTTTGTTCTATGTAAAGAGGACATTGAATGTACATATGAGTAGAACCTATGGCCTATTATGGAAACTGATCTGATTTTGCACATGCCCGTTGAAGTAATTTTAACGATTTCCTTATGACAAACTAAGTACAGTTTGGTTAAGTACCAATTTATAATTACGCAGTCAATTTGGGCTAATAAATTTGCATTACTGTTATTTATAAAAGACTAGCTGTGCCCGCGACTTCGTTCGCGTAGACTACATCCTTTTATGGTCGGTTTTACACCTTTCTCCCCTAATATTCGAAACAAAAAGTAGTCTATATTTTAATCCAAGTTTCGAGCTATATTTGTGCCAAATTTCATATCTCTAACTTCAAAAAATAAACATTTTTCCATATAAACTTCCAAAGGTGGTATTACCCCCCTCCCCCCCTTATTTTTTAATAAAAAGTAGCCTATGTCCGTTCTTGAGATTCAACATATACCTATACCAAATTTCATCAAAATCGGTTGAGAGGTTTAAGCAGGAAAGCGTAACAGACAGACAGACAGACAGACAGACAGACAGACAGAGTTACTTTCGCATTTATAATATTAGTAGGGATTATAAAAGTGGATTGGTAGATAGAGATATATTTTATTGCACAGAAAATTTACAGAAATTGGTTTAACAGACATATTCAAGTACAATTTAGGCTGTCTTGTTGCCAGAGAGCACAGTGGTGGTTTTAGTATATCTGGCGCCCTGGGTCAATTTCATGGAGTGTTCCGTCTAGTGTGTGAATCAAGATTTTGGTTTGGGGTCTTCATGTTACATACGATTTCTGGCGCCCCTTTATGGCTGGCGCCCTGGGAGGTCGCCCTACCACGCCTTATCCTAACCCCGGCCCTGAGAGAGCAATATCTCCCAGACAACCTTTAGGTAGACGAAATAGTAGATATCGAGAAAGGGGTACGGCCGTGCTAAATGTTTATTGAGAAAAATACTTACAGAAAACATAATACCATAACGAGATAAATATAAAAAAATAAATAAACTATAATAAATAAATAAATATAATTTTTTACCATACTAGGATAGTACGTGAAGCTATTGAAATCAAAAAGGACAAAAATTTCAATAGAGAAGACGGATTTAAGTTATCATCAGCACGGAATCCAGTGATTAATAAATGTTTACCGCGGTTAGAACGATCAAAAATAATTCCGGATACTGTCAGTGTAGTGTGTCGAAGTGACTTCAATAACATTGTTATGTGACAATGTGAGGGTAGATGAAGATTTGCAAGCTCCCCCGAACAGACGAAGGCGAGCAAGACCAGTCAGCTCGTGACCACGGTTGGTGCAACCTAACCCAAACGTCGCGCAGTAAGTAGTTCGTATTAACTACTAAATAAAAATGGTGTCGCGTTTTGACACGTTAAATTATTTTAAATGTTTAAATAAATAAATACCTACACAATAAATGAATATATACATTTCCATAAAATATTTACGGTTTAAACAAACATAGAATAAATTTATGAAATCAAATTAAATACCAACAAAGCTTAGCTTTATTTAAAGATTCAAATTATTCGAGGCGTAAGTTAAAAACGATTGACAGACGACTGATGACAGCTGGTATTGAAAGTAAATTTTGGGACGCTATTAACGACTCGTAGTCGGTTGGAGAAAAACGGGTAGTCATTTTTGATACATAACGAATCGTAAATTATTGAAACCGAGCATCAGTCTTTCCTAGCAATAAATATAGATGGTCGGTTTTACCCCTATCTCCTCTAATTTTCGAAACGAAAAGTAGTCTACATTGTAATGCAAGGTTTGATCTATATTTCTGCTAAATTACATATCTCTTATAAAAGCAAACATTTTCCCATATAAACTTTCAAGGTCCTACCTCTATTCCCCCTTATTTTTAAAACAAGAAGTATTTTAAGCCCATTATAGAGGTTCAACGTATACCTATACCAAAATATATCATCATAATTGGTCCAGAGGTTTAGGCGTGAGCCGAAAAAACAGTTATTTTCGTATTTATAATATTAGTAGGGATGTCTAACCAACGTGTAACAACAATTTAGAAATTTAACGCTCAATAAATATCAGCTCAAATATACAACTATCAGGTTAATTTTTAATGAAAAAAAATAATAAAATACCAGTCAAGATAAAAAACACCTACCGAGATATTTCCCATTTTGGTAACACGTAAGTAATACCACATTTAATGCTTGTTAAATAAATTGTGCCGTGAGAATTCTTGTAAGAGATAAAAAAATCATCAAAACTTTAAGCGAAATTTTAGCATTATAAGCTTTACGCCTGTTGTTTTAAAGCTGAGAGTTCATTGTTTTCGATGCGAGGTGAACGCCTTTCAGATCTTTGTTTATTAAAATCGATGTAATATTGATGTATGGTTTAAAACTTAATATTCGGTGTATAAAGTGGATGTATACTTGGTTGGAGGTCAGGCGGCAGTCGCTCCATTGTATTAACTAGAGTGGTCACAGTTCTCCAGTGGCAAAGGTAGGCGGCCCAAGCGCAAAAGGCGAAAGAGGGGTAGGGCATAGCGATTTATCGCTCGAACTGGAGCAGCCCGACTGGTGAAATACCTCCACCTTACAGAAGACCGCAGCCAAATAATAATCACTTCTGTGTTGTTGTGGTCCTGAGTGTGAGTAAGGTTTACAGAGCTCCTTGGGGTGCTACATTAGTAGACGACACGTCCAGTAACAGATTTATTATGCTGTACTTGTCGCTAGGACCTCATAACCGCTTAATATCAGGTGGGAGGTCAATCTTGAAGTGTAATATGTATATAAAAAAAGTTTTCTAAATTGACTTGTGTCTCTGTGTGCTGTGATGGCGCCCCCAGTTAGTATCCGTCGTCTGGTGCTCATAGTACAAGGGAAAAACTTAGTTTGAGACCAGGTGGTTGGTTGTCTGGCGCATTTAACTAGTGGTTACATTTGAGGTACCAGGATCATATGACAGGCTAGGAGGTGAAGAGTAACTTCTTAATAAAATCGTAGGCAAAAACCGCCAAAAAGAAAAAAAGAAAGTTGTCGCTTTCTTTCTTAAATGTCTGAATTATTTTGTATTTTTTAATGCGTGCTAAAAGCGTGTTTTTTAGTGTTTTAAACTATTATTTTTTATATTGCACTTCAAGATTGACCTCATCCCTCCTGATGTTAAATAGTAATGAGGTCCTAATCCAGCATAATAAATCTGTTAGGTACTGGACTTGTCACCCTTACCTTGAAGGCTTGACCTCTACTAATAATGTAGCACCCCCCAGGAGCTCTGTAAACCTTACACACACGCAGGGCAACAACACCGAAGTGATTGTTCTTTGGCTGCGGTCTTCTTTAAGGTGGTGGTATTTCACCAATCGAGCGGTAAATCATATCGAGTTCGAGCGATAAATCGCTATGCACTACCTCTTTTTGTGTTTTATGTATAAATAACTAATTCTACGCGAATGAAGTCGCAAATGAATTGCATTATAAAAATTGAAGCTCATATTTTAATTTATTTTACACTTTTTGTGAATCTTACGGCTAAATACTAATTAAATCTACACAATAATAAATGACGGCCGTTTCCACAAATATAACACAGCATACATAATAACAAAACTTTCGTTTATAAAACATAACCTAATAAAAAAAACGCTGCTCATGATGCTTTTGAGCCTGGGAACACTGAGGTGGAAAGGATCCAGCCCAAGGTCACGGGAAAGCTCATTTAACTGTCTGGCAACTCTAACCAAGCAGGCGTTTTGTCTATATTTGGTCTTAACTAATTAAAAATAATAATAATTTATTTGCTTTAAATATGAAAGATAAAGTTAAAGATAAAGATAATTTTATTTGATATTAAGTACAGGTTTAAAATAAGAGCACTGTTGGACAAAATACAATGTTTTTTTGTTTTTTTTTTACTTATATACTATTACATTCAACAGTGGCGCTGGACTTCACACTAGGATTCCCTGTGACGTGAAGACCAGTCTTCCCATTTGTAAACAAAATAAACATAGTGACCCTTTCATCTCTCGCGTGGGAAGTCATAAACTTGTACAATAAATTATATTTAATTGACTAAGTTTACAGTTTCATATAGCCTTTAATAGCGTTAAACCTACGTAAAACGACTGTATGTGTAACAAAATGCGTCAATTACTTTCGTCACCTTGGCAACAAAGAATGGACAAAGGATTGAAAGTTTATTGAAGGGATACGCTGTAAAAGAGGCAAACGAAATTAATATGGCTTCCGTAATCTACTTTTGTCTAATATTTTAAAGAAACAGAAACACTTCATTTCATGTAGGTAAGTTGGTTAGTCGAAAGATGTCGGGGAATCACTCCGTGGCTGTTGTGATTTCCACCGTTTTTCCCATGGCGCCAACCAAAGGCGATATATGTGTATATTATTTTATTTTGTTTTATTATTATATTAATTTATCATGTACCTTTTTTTTGACGACCTCCGTAGCCGAGAGGCGAGCGGGCCTGACTTTAGCGAGCGCCATCTCTGAGGTTCCGGGTTCGATCCCCGGTCGGGTCAATATGGGAAACGAACTTTTTCATATTGTCTCGGGTCTGGGTGTTGTGGTACCGTCGTTGTTTCTGATTGCTGTAACACAAGTGCTTAAGCTACTTACCACAGAATCAGAGCAATGTATGTGATGTTGTCCAATATTTATTTATTATTTACCTTTGTATTCTATTCTATTCTAGTGTTTAATTTATTGCTATTTATTATAATTCTTTTTGTTGTAATCCATACTCACATTTTTACTGTTACCGCACCCATAAACGAACTATCTGCATGACCCAACGGTTGACTGGTAGAGAATGCTTCTAGCATTCAGTCCGCCTTTTGTACTTTTATTTTGTGCAATAAAGTTTTTAAATAAATAAATAAATGAGAGCGTGGGGGGTTTTTAGTTCGGGTTGTCCCTGCCCCTTCTGGGCGGGGGAGTCCCACACACACCGCTGTCGTCACCACGGCAGCGGTACGGTGCGCAAATGCATTTTCCCCCCCTCAAAAAAAAATATATCGAGGAATCACTGACATTGATAATACAGATTTTATTATTTTTATAGTACTATACGCCGTACTAGCGAACTTTAAATATTAGAAACAGAAATTTTTTATCTCCCCTTGCGGTGCGGGAATCGAACCCACGACCTTCTCGTATCGCGCGTGCTGCTCTTACCAACTGATCTAACCGCAAGTTATCGTAGGCGATGAAATTTTTCTGCTGTATCAACCGTTAGCCTTCCGTTAGCTCAGTTGGTAAGAGCAGCACGCGCGATACGTGAAGGTCGTGGGTTCGATTCCCGCACCGCAAGGGGAGATAAAATGTTTCTGTTTCTTATATTGATAATACAGTATTGAATAGTCTCAATGTCAGGGATTCAACCTATCTAATGCAAATTTATAACTAACCCGACTCAAACCATGTATAAGCTTTCCTTGTAAACATTTTTTATGGGTGATGAATAAATTACTATTATTATTATTTCCCCTTGCGGTGCGGGGCTTGAACCCACGACCTTAACGTATCGCGAGTCCTTTTTTTTATATTACACTTCAAGATTGACCTCATCCCACCTGATGTTAAGTGGTAATGAGGTCCTAACTTAAGGGCGACAAGTACAGTATAATAAATCTGTTACTGGACTTGTCGCCCTTACCTTGAAGGCTTGACTCCTCCTACTAATGTAGCACCCCCCAGGAGCTCTGGAAACCTTACTCACACGCAGGAACACAACAACACAGAAGTAATTGCTATTTGGCTGCGGTCTTAAAAGCTCATTTAACAAGTCCTGCTCTTCCAACTCACTCAATATGTATTCTTTCGTGTTTTAAATCCATACTATAAAGTACCATAAAGAATTGGAACTCGTTGCCGGCTTATGTGTTTCCTCCTTCCTTTGACATGGATTCCTTCAAAAGGAGCGTGAAGAAACATCTTGCGGGCCAGTATGGCGATGCTAACGGGTAGGATATTTCGATATCAAATCCGTTGTCATCGCGATGTGGGTTCCTCTCTTGCTTACCATCAGGCTGGGAGGAGCTAATAGGTATACAGCGCTTCTATAAAAAAAACTATAATTATACTAATTTTGTAAATGCGAAAGTGTCTGTCTGTCTGGTTTTCCCGCCTAAACCACTGAATCTATTTTGATGACATTTGGTATAGGTATACTTTGAACATCTAGAACGGATATAGGCTACTTTTTGTTTTGAAAATAAGAGGCGATGGGGGTAATATCACCCTTGATAGTTTATAGGGGCATATTTTTTATTTTTAAGTTTGTTAAAAGTATGAAAGGCAAAAATATAGTTTGAAACGTGGATTACGATATGAATTACTTTTAGTTTCTAATTTTAGGGGAGAAAGGGGTAAAACTGGCCATGGACCGTGGGCTACTTTATATATAAATGATATATATAAAATACTTAATAATAATAATAATTTATATTTTGACAAAGTAGTCCAGTAAATTCATGTATGCTTATGTATATTTAATAGTTACCGTCATGATATTTGTAGTTTTTATTAATTTTAATTTCCGCACATATAAACAAATTATTTTCATGACCATTGAGTCCCCTAAATACCACTAGTCATTCTTTGAGTTGATTTGTAAAGAATCCCATAGGAATAAGTCTAAATATTTGATAAATATTGGACAACATCACATATATTGCTCTGGTCCTGAGGTAAGTAGCTTAAGCACTTGTGTTACAGAAATCAGAAACAACGGCTGTACCACAACACCCAGACCCGAGGCAATATAGAAAAGTTCCTTTGCCATATTGACCCGACCGGGGGTCTAACCTCAGAGATGGCGCGACGCCAAAGTCCGGCCCGCTCGCCTCTCGGCTACGGAGGTCGTCAAAATGTACATTTTGTGTACAAAAGATTTTAAGAATAAATTAAATAAAACTTTTTTTTATATTGCACTTCAAGATTGACCTCATCCCACCTGATGTTAAGTGGTAATGAGGTCCTTTTCTTTTTTTTTCACTGCTAGAAATGACGTGATGCACCGTACCGCCACCCGAGGGAGAGTAGTGGCGTGTGTGGGGCTCTCCTGCCCTCAGAAGGGCAGGCCTACCCATTAAAACTACCCGGTGGACCTCATCGCCCTAAGCGGCGGCGCTGTGGGAAGCAGTAAAACCATTACCACCACCAAGCAGAATGGCCGCTTACGCGGCCCCGTCTCCTCTCCCCTGGATGTTCGGGGGGGTAAGCGAGGGTAGCCGATCCACTGAGCTATCCTCGCCCAGCTCGAGTGATAAATCGCTATGTCCTACCTCTCTAAAAACTGGAATCGTTAACCCTAGTGTGCTATTGTACATGCAATTAAAATGCAATGTTAATTAAACGAAAGACGATGACGTCGTTATTACGTAGCGAAGTGAATGTAGGAAAGAGAGGAAGTGTTTTGTAAATACGTACGTTCATATTGAAATAAATAATTGCTGAACGCGTTAGTACAAACGTCAATAATCATTATGACGTAATTATAGCGACCTCCGTAGCCGAGAGGTGAGCGGGCCTGACTTTGGCGTCGCGCTATCTCTGTGGTTCTAAGGTTCGATTCCCGGTCGGGTCAACATGGGAAACGAACTTTTATATTTTGTTTTGGGTCTGGGTGTTGTGGTACGGTTGTTGTTTCTGATTTCTGTAACACAAGTGCGTAACCTACTTACCACAGAATCAGAGCAATGTGTGATGTTATCCAATATATTTATTTATTTATTTATTAAAGTTTTTTTTACGTTTTCCGCTATTGGAGGTAAAAGCATTGTCGATCTTGGCTTTTATTTGTGATTTCGTGAGCCTTAATAGCTTGGTATTGATTACAGTTTAAAATTAGAGGGCGAGGGGGAGACCAACTTTTTTCCCCTTTGGAAGCGTCTTTCGCGCAAACTATTCAGTTTAGAAAAAATACATATGAAACCTCAATATTCTTTTTGAAGACCTTACACGTATAGGTTTGATGAAAAAAAAAATGTTTTGAGTTTCAGTCTAAGTAAGGGGAACCCCAAAATGTAGATATTGTTTTTTTTTTCTTTTTCTATTTTTCTATGAAAATCTTAATGCGGTATACTGAATATATCTAATTATCGAGTTTTCACAGTATAGCTCTTACAGTTACGGGAAAATATATTAACATAGCCATTATGACATACGGACGGACAGACAGACAGACCCATGCATAAATTTAAGGTCTATGTGAAATCATGTTAAATGAAAAAAGGGTACTACAAACTTGATGAATATTTTAATGATAAACATATGTGGACGTGATTATTTGCTCGCTCGCACACCATATTTTTAAGTTCTCTAGCCCAAAATATTGTAAAGATTATGATAACTACTGAGTTTCTTGCCGGGTTCTTCTCGGTAGGATTAGGTTCCGAACCGGCAGTAGCTTCAATTTTGGTTTATATTCATTTTGACGATGCATAAGTGTTACTTGTAACCAACATGAATAAATGAATTGATTATGATTATGATTAGACGGACAGACAGACATAGCGAATTCAAAAGAGTCCGTTTTTTGCCATTCGGCTACGGAACCCTAAAAACTGTTGATTTCAAATTCATACATCACTCAATATCGCTATAAGAATTTTATTTATTTTAAAGTAACCTTTCCAGTTACAATATATAAAATAGGTAGATACTATTTACTATCGTGATAAATGGTAAGAGAAAGAAATAAAAAAAATGGCCATAAATATATGTTAAAAGCTTGAAAGCGACTCGCACTTGACCGCCAGTCAGTCTCGCTAATTCCTGTCACCATCCATTGCCGATTTATTGGACACCTCCAAGGTTCGTGAGTCACACGCGTAGAGTGACCACACGGTCTGATTTACTCGGACATTTCCCGCATTTTACTTGATTTTATGTGATGGATACTGTGAACGAAAAAAACATTGAACAATACACGTTATAGTAAATTCATTCGAATGCTGACACTAAAACACGTTTAAGAGAGGCAGGGCAAAGCGATTTATCGCTCGAACTGGAGCAAACCGACTGGTGAAATACCTCCACCTTACAGAAGACCGCAGCTAACAATCACTTCGGTGTTGTTTTGTACCTGCGTGTGAGTAAGGTTTCCAGAGCTCTTGGGGGGTGCTACATTAGTAGCAGGGGTCAAGCCTTCAAAGTAAGGGCGACCAGTCTAGTAACAGTTTTATTATGCTATACTTTTCGCCCTTAAGCTAGGAACTCATTACCACTTAACATTAGGTGGGATGAGGTCAATCTTAGAATGCACTATAAAAAAAAACTTTAAAAATGCACAAAACGAATAGACATTTCGTTAGTTACTTCATTTCTTATGAAGGAATGGAACAAGCGCTGTGATGGTCCACGCCTGTGACTCGCTGCGTCCTTGAAAACGGTATATACCGTCGCTAGCTCTCTTTTTTAAACCCCGCCAACCGTGCCTTACTTTTCAAACGTTAGAAATGCTTTTATGTTTTTTTTGTTTACTAGATGGATAGCATCGTGATTAGACATGCCATAAAAGGTCTCTCGAATTTCAAATAACAATTTAATACATTTCAATACCATATACGCGATGAAATGTCTTTCGTATGAATAGATTTTATTTTCTAATTCCGTTAGTAATTTGACTTAACATTTTTACAGATTAAAGTAGTTTCATTTTTTTTTATCTTATTTTTTAAAGGGATTTTTGTCTTGTGATATGCCAATCCCATCGTATCTGACCTTTTATTTACATATTACTTTAACATACAATTTTATAAAGTTATGGTAGACAATGTTTAACTAAACAACACAAAGCCATAGCAACCTCTGTGTTTGGCGTTTGTAGAATACTTTGTACAATACTTACGTCGAATCTAATAATTTTAAATTGTTTTAAAAATAATGTTCGTGGTTCCTTTCACATTAAGTAGTTTCATATTTTTCGTATCTGTGTAGACATAATCGAACTCAAGACTTCGCGCTTTGGAAGCCTTTTTTGCCACCGAATCATTTACAAAATAATTTTATGTTTCATTGGTTTACTAAGGAATGTCCCAGAGTTATTCTAACGTGTAGTCAACGTACATGCGCAAGAGTGGACGCATTGACTGCCCAAGAGCAACCGTTGCGTAGTTAAGGGGAAGCTTTCACTTCGATGTTACCTATACTGATATTATACAACTGAAGAGTTTGTTGGTTTAAACACGATAATCTCAGTACTGTTGAAAAATTATTTTTGTTCTGGATAGTCGGTATATCGAGGAAAAATATAAGGCTATATAACATTATGCTACATGGAAAATGCGGAAAAAAGGAGGATAGTATGTGTCCGAAGCTGCAACGAGCCCGGCGCTAATTTATAACAGTTGACAAACTCATTGGAATAATGGTCAGCTCTCTTGGCTGTTGAATCATGGGTTGTGGGTTCGATCCCAGGGCAAATTCGTGTTTACGCTGTGGAAGTAAAGACTGAGCCGATCTCCCATAGCGCCGCCATTAAGGCGATGAGGGTCCAACCGGGGGGTTTTAGTGGGTAGTCCTGCCCTTTTCAGGGCAGGGAGTCCCACACACGCCGTCACCCTCCCTCGGGGTGGCGGTACGGTGCGTTTGTTTGCTGTGTCTGAGTGCTTATAAATGTTTTTAGTCTACGAAACTGTATATTAAATCGCCTATACATTTTTTGGTTTTATGAACTTATTTTTTTTTATATTTTTGTCATTGTCGCTGCGTGCACCACTGCTCACTACTTGAAAGGCATATACGGAAGACCAGCGTTGGAGCGTCACTCCCATACCTCGACACATGCTGAGTATTGGCCTTTTTACTGACATAATTTTATTATCAAATAAATTTAAGTAATAATGTTTTATAATTAACGTATTTTTCTTTTTCATTCGTTTGTTTTAGAAAATTCCCAGATTAAAATTGCTGCAATCAAATTAAATAGTGAATAAATAATAATAAATAAATCAATACTAAAAAATAGCACATACATTGCTCTGATTCTGTAGTAAGTAGTTTAAGCACTTGTGTTACAGAAATCAGAAACAACTACGGTAACACAACACTTAATCCACAATAACAACACACAATAGTGTTTTAAAACATAAACAAATAAACAACTCGGCGTATTCCCCTTAACACTCCATCACAAAAACTAAAAGATAACATTGCCTGTGAAATAATCCATGAAATTAATATTGGCATTTGAAACATTTGTTCGTTTACTATTACACGGACGAAGACATGATAACTCACGTGGAACCAGTTGAGTTGACTTAACTGATAGACGGAACTATTTAACTATTAAATAAAATTAAACAAAAAAACACTATTTTAAAACCCCGACGCAAAAACGACGGGGTGTTATAAGTTTGTGTATCTGTCTATTGCGTCGCAGCTCCCGAACAAATGAACCGATTTTTTGTTTGAAAGATGAATATGTTGGGAGTGTTCTTAGCTATGTTTGATAAAAAATAACGACCTTGGTGGCGCAGTGGTTAAGGTACGCGGCCAAAGCGTGAAAGATCCCGGGTTCGGTTCCCTGTCAGGTCAATTAGGAAAACGAAGTTTTGTAAATCGGTCTGGGTGTGCTGTGATGACGCCCCCAGTTAGTATCCGTCGTCTGGTGCTCATAGTACAAGGGGAAACCTTAGTTTGAGACCAGGTGATTGGTGTGGTTGTCTGGCGCATTTATTTATGTATATATTCAAAATGGCCGCTCTCACAAATTTATGGATTGCATGTTTTAACACAACTCCCACGATATGGGTATCATATAAAAGCTGTTGACTAGCAGGATAAATTATTTTTTTTTTATACTATAGTAGCGCAGTATATTGGCTCCTCCCAGCCTGATGGTAAGCAAGAGAGGAACCCACATCGCGATGACAACGGATTTGATATCAAAATATCCTATCCGTTAGCATCGCCGTACTGGCCCGCAAGATGTTTCTTCACGCTCCTTTTGAAGGAATCCATGTCAAAGGAAGGTGGAAACACATGAGCCGGCAACGAGTTCCACTTCTTTATGGTCCGGCAAAGATAAGAGTTACCGAACTTTTTGATTCGTGATGGAATATTTTCCACGGTGAAGCGATGACATCGTTGGCCGGCTCTTGTGGTTCTGTGTAGGAAAGGAGAGGGTCATAATGTCAATTTTCAAATCCAAGATGGCCACCGCCAGAAAATGATGGGTTTCTTATTATTTTTTGTCACAACTCCCTCATCAAAGGTATCAAATAAATAAATAAATAATAAACATTGGACCGGGGATCGAATCCGGAACCTCAGAGATGGCGCGACGCTCCTCCGGCACGCTGCCTCTCGGCTACGGAGGTCGTCAAAATATTTATCAAGTTTTTAGTACCCCTTTTTTCATTGAACATGATTGAATGTAGACCTAACATGTATGCATGGGTAATGCCCTGTTCCAATATTTCAAAATGGAAAACGATCCGTTCTAATTACGAAAGAGTAATACGAGGCGTAAGTTAAAAGCGACTGACGGCCGACGGATCACAGCTGGCATGGAAAGTAAATTATGGAGCGGTATTAACGACTCGTAGTCGGTTGGAGAAAAACGGATAGTAATTTTTTACTCATTCCGAATCGTACGTAATACATTGCAGTCTTTTGACGAACAAATCCCGGTGCACAGCTAGTTAAAAAAAATTGTTAAATTATTTCCTATGACATTGAAAATGTTTGCATTTGAACTATTTTTAGGAAACGGAAGCTGTGGTCAAATGCGGCTGTGTTTCCGGTCAAAACTGTCAAATGAGTTACCGCCATGTTGGTAATACGTGGGCGTTACATATTAAAAATAAATTAACATTTCCTTCGCAAAATTTAAGGTAGTATTACATTATGCTCGAAGATGTAATCTACACTAATACTTGCCCGCTACTTCGTTCGAGTGGACTTCAAGGTCGATTTTACCCCTATCTTCCCTAATATTCGAAACAAAAAGAAGTCCACGTTTTGATCCAAGTTTTGAATTATATTTATGCCAAATTTTATATCTCTAACGTAAAAAATAATCATTTTCCCATCTACACTTTCAAGGCCGGTATTACACCCATCCCCCCCTTATTTTCAAAACATAAAGTTGCCTAAGTACGTTCTAAAGGTTCAAAGAATATCTGTACCAAATTTCATCAAAATCGGTTAAGTGATTTAGGCGTGAAAGATTTTGATGAAATTTGGTATGGGTATACTTTGAACCTAAGAACGAACATAGGGTACTTTTTGGTTTGAAAATAAGAGTGGATGGGGGTAATATCGGCTTTGAAATTTTATGTTAGAAAATGTTTATTTTTTTCAAATTCAAATTCAAATTATCTTTATTGCACTTTATCACATTACAACATTTGAAGATGGTAGGTACATTTAAAAGGTATACATGTGACGCCCTACAAGGGCATGGCAATATTGAGGGCTAACTACATTACAAAACTTAACTTATTTATTATATTAAGATAACATAACATTTATAAATATTTATAATTTAATATAAACTAGAGAAGATACATATTTAATGAAATTAACAATATTATATATTATTTTTAATTAGATTTATTACGAATATAGTAGGTATCAAACACAAATTAAAATTGGAAAATTATAACAAACTTATTAATAAAAATATAATAATAAAAGTAATCAAAAGAAAATGTACAGAATATTTACAAAGGGTTGTCCGATCCAGTATCAAGGGTGCCCAGGATTAATTCGAATTAAATTTATCTGTTTAGTTAGAGTAAAAAATTTAGGAAAAATCAAGCTCGAAACCTGAATTATAATATACTTTATGTTTTGAATAAAACTAACAATGAAAGTATATTTATATGGAAAAACCCTGTAGTCAACGAGAACGAAGTCGCGGGCACAGCTAGTGAATAATAAATTTAAAGAGTTTGTATATTTGAACTTGCTCTTCTCAGAAGATACTGGTATGAATAGAAAAAATATTATTGTGTTGGATAAACCATTTATGGAGGTAGGCTTTAGGCTATATAACGTGATGCTGTGACGAATAGGAACGAAGAAATATATAAATAAATAAAATAAATAAATAAATATTGGACAACATCACATACATTGCTCTGATTCTGTGGTAAGTAGCTTAAGCACTTGTGTTACAGAAATCAGAAACAACGACGGTACAACACCCAGACCCACCAGATATAAAGTCACTGAGGCTCATTTCATGTCTACTATATAAAAAAAATACGGGTTTCCCTTCCTGACGCTATAACTCCAGGGGGGGTACTCTCGAAAACGAAACGAACAAACGAAAGGTTTCGTTTTTGAAGTTTATTCAAAAGTTTGGGAATGAAGACGTGGTTTTTGATTTGCATAAATAAGATTTTGTTTTTTGAAAACGCTTAATTTGCATTCGAAGTGATTTATTTATGGTTATGAGGATTAAAAATTGCCATCCGTTGTCGGATCCGACATATTTTGTTTATGAGAGTAGACCCCCTGAACACAAGAACCGATTTCCACGGTTTTGCATTCGTTGGAAAGGTCTCGGGCTCCGTGAGTTTTATAGCAAAGAAAATTCAGGAAAAAAAATCTAATACAAAAAATTAATCGCTGCTTGTTAGTCTCACTAAAACTCGAAAACGGCTAGACCGATTTGGCTAATGTTGGTTTTGAAATAATTGTGGAGGTCCAGGAAAGTTTTAAAAGGTTAGAAATCAAAAAAACAGGCGTCACGAAGTTCGTCGAGACAACTAATAGTGTTATAAAGAGAAAAACTAAAAGTCGAGTCGGAAAAATACTGGATAAATCAACCAGGCTTAGAACACTCAAAATCACTCATAGTTGGCTACTCGCGCAAATGGACCGAAGAACTGCTACAACTTAGCAGGCCTAGGGCCAGTGCGCTAGTTAGAGCCTTGACTGGACACTGCAAACTAAAAAGACACCAATTTCATGTGAAGCTGAGTGACTCTGATGAACGCAGATTTTCCAAGGAGGAAAAGGAAACACCTCTTCACCTCCTGTGTGACTGTGAACATCTGATCCACAAACGAAGCATCCACTTGGGACGACATATAGCCCAACCGGATGGATTAAAAACTCTGAAAGCCAGGAAAATACAAGACTTTCTAGAATCGACCCGACTGAAGGAGTTACTTTAAATTGGTGGCGAGTCACAATAGATCTGATAGGTCGCAGTGACCACAGTTCAGTAGTACTGCACAGCCCCAAATACCTTAATAATATTAATAGTAGTGTTATAAGGAAAACCACGCACCTCGTAGACTAAAACGAAAAATCCCCCAGGATATACTTAAATAAATCACAATAAAGTAAAGTAGGATGTGACCCAGGTCATATTCCGAGCATGCCACTACAGACCCCGACCTACCAGCTACTAAATGTCTCAGTGTGTGACAGAACGTAGTGTTCAAATTAATAAAATAAAAAAAATAAGTATCAAAATCGCATAACTGTGATTGACACTTTCTCATTATAGCTCTTGACCATGCCTTGGTAGAGCCTTCGGAACTAGTTGAGGTGTGAACTACAATCTCTAAAGGTCGGCTCTCATTGAGAAGGAAATGGATAACTAGATTGACAAGCTTACTTTAATACTACATAGGCTGCCCGACCTCGGTAGCGCAGTTAACCGATAGGTCTCGGGTTCGATTCTCATCTACACTAATATCATAAACAGTAAAGATTTGTATTTATGTGTTTTTTTTTTATTTTCTTGAATCTTGATTGCCCTGATGGTAAGTGGTAACAAGGTCCTTTTTTTTTTTTTAGGGAGGGAAAATGCTTTTTCGCACCATATCGCTGTCGTGGGGACGACAACGACGTGTGTGGGACTCCCCCGCTCCAAAGGGCGGGGACTACCCGAACTAAAAAACCTCCCCACCTTCACATCGCCTATTGACGGCGCTATGGGATATCGGGCGACCCATAACTGCCACAGCGCCGTCGGCGAGATTGCTGCCCCTATTAAGGGTGACAAGTACAGCATAATAAATCTGTTACTGGACTTGTTGCCCTTACCTTGAAGGCTTGACCCCTGCTAGTAACGTAGCGCCCCCAGGAGCTCTGTAAACCTTACTCACACGCAGGAACACAACAACACAGAAGTGATCGTTATTTGGCTGCGGTCTTCTGTAAGGTGATAGAATATACACACATATTTGTAACGTTAAACTCAAAAACTACTTTGCCGATTGCAAAAATTCTTTTAACATTGGAAAGGTACATTCACCCTGAGTAACTTAGGCTTTATTTATTGCTAGAAAGAAAGAAAAAGAATGAAAGAGAGAACCTCCCCTTCCTCTGCGATCCACATCTGCCCTTGCCGCCCAGCTCAGGACCCACATTCGCTTCACCCTGTGCAGTATCGGAGGCTGGGTGACAAGGCCAGCCTCCAGGGTTACTGAGCCCCCCCTCGCAACAAGATGTGGAACCCAGCGGGGGAATTGTAAGTTAAACTGCCTCATTATCCGAACAACTTTATATTTACGCGTTTTATCTACAAACAGTTCAATAAATGACACACTTATCATTTTGAACTTATTTATTGTTCAAAAACTTTTATGTAAAACAGTTACAGCTAATTTGGTAAAAATATTAACCTCTTTTTACTTACCGACTGTCTTAAAAAATAATGTTGTGGTATATTTATTATGTATTAAAAAATACTATGGTTGGTTTAGTTTTTAGGGTACCCTAACCGAATGGCAAAAAACGTAACCCGTAAGGATTCGTCATGTCTGTCCGTCCGTATCAATAATAATATTATGAAAATATCTAATGTATTGAACTCCGTAGTCGAGAGGTGAACGGGCCGGACTTTGGCGTCATGCTAGCTTCCACTCCGGGTTCGAGTCCCGGTCGAGCCATTATGGAAAACGATTTCTATTTTCTCCGGTCTGGGTCTTGTGGAATCGTCTTCTTGTTTTTATGACACAAGTTCTTTAGCTACTTGCCATAGAATCAGAGCGTTTTATATGATACTATCGGTCCCGGCGAACTTTGTTTCCCCTTAAGATAAATTCTGTTGAAATTTTTCAAATTTTACCAAGGATCCCTAATTTTGTAGCCTATGTCAAATTGGACAAATGTAGCATTCTATTGATGAAATAATTTTTTAAATCGGACCAGTAATTTTTGAGCCTTTTAATTACAAACTTACAAACATACAAAAATAGGTACAAATCTTTCCTCTTTATAATATTAGTATGATTTTAATAGTAATCATATTGGATATCGCATACATTGGTTTTAATCTGTGGTAAGTAGCTAAAGTACATTAAAAACAACAACGGCACTACAACACTCGAGACCGTAAAGATGACACTTCAAGATTGACCTTATTCCACTTGAAGTTAAGTGGTAATGAGGTCCTAGCTTAAGAGTGACCAGTACAGCATGATAAAGCTGTTACTAGACTTGTCGCCCTTGCCTTGAAGGCTTGACCCCTGCTACTAATGTAGCACCCCCCAGGAGCTCTGTAAACCTTACTCACACGCAGGAACACAACAACACAGAAGTGATTGTTATTTGGCTACGGTCTTCTGTTAGGTGGAGGTATTTCAACAGTCGAGCTGCTCCAGTTCGAGCGATAAATCGCTATGCCCTACCCTCTCTTTTTTAGTATGGATATGAAAAAGATAGGGGTCAAATTACGTGTGACCATCCAATACAAGTAGTTCTTGTTACTGAAGCATTAGTACTGTTGACGTGAATGCGAGCTGTGTTTTCGAAAACATACCTGGTTTGTGCTACAGGCAGACATAACATAAGGGTCTGTTCAAATTGGCCGATCATTAGAATAGAAAGAAAAGACAACTTTATTTAGCACGTTTAACTTTGATACCTTGGAAGATGGGACGGCTTTTAGGATGCTACTTGCGACGACACCCTGGCGCCGTCTCATCTTTCACAAACTCCGTTGCAGGCTGGATCTGCTGCAGCTTCAGCTGAATCAAACAAAATTTAGAGAGGTAGGGCATAGCGATTTATCGCAAGAACTGGAGCAGCCCGACTGGTGAGATACCTCCACCTTACAGAAGACCGCAGCCAAATAACAATCACTTCTGTGTTGTTGTGTTCCTGCTTGTGAGTAAGGTTTCCAGAGATCCTGGAGGGTGCTACGTTAGTAGCAGGGGTCAAGCCTTCAAGGTAAGGGCGACAAGTCTAGTAACAGATTTATTATGCTGTACTTATCAACCTTAAGCTAGGACCTCATTACCACTTAACATCAGGTGGGATAATATCAATCTTGAAGTGCAATATTTATTTATTTATTTATTTTTTTATTTATTTATTTATTTGGAAGATTTACAGTGTAAATAGATACTATAACTTTGTTTACATTAAATAGATATATATACCAATTACAAATCTCCGCATATGGAACCAATTACAAATCTCCGCATATGGATATAAGATATATAATATATAAGAAAAAAAACGGCGTAAATATTCAGGTCTTACTAACACTTGTATATTTGAGCCGTTTGGAGTCGAGACTCTGGGGTCGTGTGGACCGGGTGCGCACAGCCTCTTCCACGCTTTAGCCAAACGGCTTAAAGAAGCGTCGGGAGATCAGAGGGCTGGCTTTTTCCTTGGCCAGAAAATAAGTCTGGCCATACAAAGAGGGAACGCAGCCAGCCTTCTTGGTTAATTGTAGGTTTTTTATGTTTATAATATTTATATTGATCTGTTAATATCTAAATAATATTAAGTATTGTTACGCGCCACGATTGATGTTTTTACCACCAGCGCCATCTAGTTTGGAATGTAGAGTCAAGAGTTCGATGACCGAACTTACTAGAACTATGGTCGGTAGGGGTCGGACTGCGCGCGATTGTTCGGGATGTTTCTACGTTGGAAGGTTCGGGAACAACCTGCGGCACTATAAAAAGCCGGGATTGGCCGCGACCGGAGTAAGAAGGAAGGCATGGCTGAAAATCAGCGCTTCGCAGGATCTTTGTCCTGCGTCAGCATAAGCTGAGCTATTGCCTTTTGCTCAAATTTTTACTTTTTAAATAATTGTATTCTGTATTTGTTTTTGAATGTGTCTGAGCAATAAACTGATTACTATTATTATTAGTATTGAATTAGCAATACAAGTGATTACCTCAAAAGAAGTGCGACTTTGCAGCGATTGTGGTTTTAATTAGTTTGTATTAAAGTTGTAATTAGAGGCGTTTAATTAAAGTGTAACTTTTGGTAATTTTTATTGGCTGTTTTTATTGTCACAAACCCGAAGCTCGTAACAATATAAAAAAATGTGGATAAAACTTTAACTGTCTATGAAATAAATTATTTTTCTAAAATAATAGTAGTCTAAATTACTCCTTATTACATCAGCTGCCTACCAGTAAAAGTCCCATCAAAATCGGTCCAGCCATTTAAGAGATTAGCCGGAACAAACATACAGACAAAAATAAAAATAAATGTTATTTTGGTATACATTCAAATGCATGTAGTAAAAAGCAGTTATTTTTAATATTACAAACAGACACTCCCTTTTTATTTATACATATATATAAATAAGTTAATGAAAATGAGTAATTTTTGCATTGAAGTCTGTTTCTAGAAACACCGTGTTTTAAGCAATTTAGAAAAATGAAGCGTGCTGTGAACACAGTCTTACCGTAAACAGAAATGTACTCAAAGACTTGTGCATTACCGCTTTCGCTGAAACATTCTAGACTTCAACAAGTATTCAACGAAACACAGGAGTTAAGAACAGACACATTTTTTAAAGAAATAGTTTTAAATTAAAATAAAAAACGTTATACAATTTTTTAAATATTAAAATTTAAAATAAACACTCGTTCTAACTTAATAAAATTAAAATTAAAGTTAGTTATTTTCATATTAGGCCATTTCGAAAATGTGGTAATTTAAAAACTTTGTGAAATAATGAAGCCAGTGTGGTTGGTGTTTTTCTTAATTACCAAGAACGTATTAGCGGTAAAGAGTAAAATAGAATGCGGATATAAGGTATGTTTTAAATAATCGTATAGTTTTAAATAGGGTAGATAATTAAAACGTCAGTTTGATCATCAAGCAATGTAAAACACATATTTTTTTGATGTTTACAATTTTTATAATGCTTTACGTCGAAATAGAAAACTTTAAATATATTTAAGAAATATCTAAATGGAATAGTTTGCGCAACAGACACTTCCAAAGTGGTAAAATGTGGAGACACACAGGGGGGTATCCCACTCCGGTGTCCCCCCCCCCCCATGTTTTAAAATAGGAGAATGACAAAACTTAAAAAAATATGTAATTTACATTACCTTGCAAACATCCATCGAAAATTGGTTTAAACGTGATCTAGTAAGTTTTTTAATTCGTCATAAATCGTAAATCGCACTTGACATTTTATTCAATCCACTCCAAATTATACTTTTACTTTCTCCTACGGAACCCTTCATGGGCGAGTCCGACTTTCACTTGGCCGGATTTTTTTTAATGCTCCAATAAATAGAACTCTAAAAAATATTAATAAACTTACATATTGAACAAGATGTATATAATACTAGCTGTGCCCGCGAACTCGTTCAACGTATACCATCATCAAAATCTCTTCAATGGTTTAGGCGTGAATGCCGGACCGACAGACAGACAGAGTTACTTTCGCATTTATAATACTAGTATGAATGTTCCAGCAATGTGCCCAAACCAGGGAGGGAGCTCTGAACGTCCATCTCATTCCTCATTCTCACATGGACGCGGGCTGGGTCAAGACCTTCGATGAATATTACTATGGAAGTAAGTTACTTCTACAATGTACGGCACACTCCATTATCAATCTATTTTAGGTTATCTACCATCATAACCTTAAAATTAAAAGTCGTATCTCCGAAACTATTGGTTTCCGCACTCCACCCTTTAAGGGGGGAGTAGGTAGCCCTTCCCCTCCCCCCTCTTGAATCCCGACCCCTTAAATCGACGGGTAATATTGTACAGTTGAGCCCTAGCCTGGTTCACAATTTGACCGATTCCTATCGATACATTATAATATAGCAAAAAATAATGCGTTAAATTGTAATCATAGTGTTACGGTTCACAATCTATCGACAGTTTACAATCTCGCGAGATAGATTGTAATCTAACGATGTTTATAATCTTACGGTGACATTTACAACATTCATACAAATTGGGTATGGTCATTAAATGCAATCATAATGTCACGGTTCACAATCTATCGACAGTTTACAATCTCACGAGATAGATTGTAATCTAACGATGTTTATAATCTTGCGGTGGCATTTACAACATTCATACAAATTGGGTATGGTCATTAAATGCAATCATAATGTCACGGTTCACAATCTATCGACAGTTTACAATCTCACGAGATAGATTGTAATCTAACGATGTTTATAATCTTACGGTGGCATTTACAACATTCATACAAATTGGGTATGGTCATTATATGCAATCATAATGTCACGGTTCACAATCTATCGACAGTTAACAATCTCACGAGATAGATTGTAATCTAACGGTGACATATACATACATTTCCTTTCTCAAGGTTGAACCAAGAGAATATTAGTAGGATAGTGCTGGTGTGGTATATTCAGCTGTCACTAAAATCTCCTCTCTTCTTCCAGCAAGAACAACAGTCAGCGCAGCAAATGTTCAGCTGATCTTCCACTCTGTACTCTCGGAGTTGCTTCACGATAAAAGAAGGAAGTAAGTCTGAACTTGTCAAATTTGTAATTAAATGTTTCCGCTCGTATTTATTCAATTAAAAACTTGAAATTTTACTTATCCCTACTATTCACTGTTCCCTATATATATGTTATACTATGAATATAATTCTAAAATAAAAACTGTACTTATGTTGCACGGCCGTACCCATTTCTCGCCATCTACTATTTCCTCTACCTTAATGTTGTCTGGAAGAGATCGCTTTTGTAGCGATAAGACCGCCTAAATTGTACTATAATCAATCTTTAAAACCTATTTCTGTAAAGTTTTTGTGCAATACAGTATATCTATCTATCTGTCTACCCTACTATTCCCTACTAATATTATAAATGCGAAAGTAACTCTGTCTGTCTGTTATGCTTTCCCGCTTAAATGTCTCAACCGATTTTGATGAAATTTGGTATAGGTATACGTTGAACCTGAAGAACGGACATAGGCTACTTTTTGTTAGAAAATAAGGGGAAGATGGGGGTAATACCATCTTTGAAAGTTTATATATGGGAAAATGATTATTTTTAAGTTAGAGATATGAAATTTGGCATAAAAACTTGGATTAAAATATAAACTACTTTTTGTTTCGAAAATTAGGGGAGATAGGGGTAAAACAGACCATGAAAGGATGTAGTACACGCGAACAAAGTCGCAGGCACAGCTAGTACATATTATATTTTAAAAAATACTTATCAGTAACATTTCTTATATATTTCTTTAACATTATATATATATATATTTATTAATATTTAGCCGCTAGTTAGCATTGTTAATTTATTTTTCGGAGAGAAATTGAAGGTTTAGAAATAAAAGGATCTATGGAATTTCAGGTTCACCTTCTCATCGACGGCTTACTTCTGGCGCTGGTGGAAGGAGCAGCGGCCCGTGACCCGAGCTACCTTCAGGGGGCTGGTGCAAGAAGGTCGCGTGGAGTTCGCTGGGGGCGGCTGGTCTCAGAATGATGAAGCCGTCACCGACTACTTGCAGATAATAGACCAGTTCACTTGGGGTCTCAGGTCAGTTAACTGTGCAAAAAAGGAACATATAAAAGAAGGAAAGAAGGAAGGAAAGAAGGATAAAAGGTAGAAGAAAGAATTATTTATTTAGTGACAGGTCTTACATTGCATTTATAGAACTTTATAGAAAATTTATAGAATAGCTGTGCCCGCGACTTCATTCGCGTGGACTACATGTTTTTTTCCATATATTTCATGGTCGGTTATACCCCTTTCTCCCCTAATGTTCGAAACAAAAAGTAGCACCTATTTGTATCCAAATTTAGACCTATATTTGTTAAAAATGTAATATCTCTAACTTAAAAAATAAACATTTTCCCACATCAACTTTCAAGAGCGGTATCCATTTCTTTTCAAAACAAAGAGTAACCTATGTCCGTTCTAGATTTGAACGTATGCCTATACTAAATTTCATCAAAATTGGTACAGTAGTTTAGGCGTGAAAGCCGGACAGACAAACAGAGAGACAGACAGAGTTACTTTTACATTTATAATATTAGTATGGACGACGATTTGGTTGTTTTCTTGTTTGCAGTGCCTTTACTTGTTTCTATAGATTACAGGAAAACCTATGAGATGTACCTACATGAATTAAAAAAAGGGTTGTTTTGTTAAATTTACGTTTTTTTATTGTTACCTGCCTGTACCATGTAATGCTTAATTTCAAAAGGTCTGACTCATCAGTTTATGAGCAGATTACACATTATTTCATCAACTACGGATTGCCCCACGAATGGGGGTTTGTGGGGCGAAGAATTAGGGCCAGGAATTTGGTATTTTTTTTAAAAGAGAGAGATGGAAGATAGAGAGAGACAATTAAGATATTTCTTTGTTTCTCACATCAAGTGAAGGCAGTTATTGTGACCTATGAGCCCAACGTACGGAACCCTCTCCACGCGAGTCCTACTCGCACTTGACCGGTTTTTTGTTTCTGATATTAGGGGTGATAGGGGTTAATACGTCCATGAAAGTATGTAGTCCACGCGAAGGTAATCGCAGGCACAGTATAATATATAAGATTTGGTCAATATGGGAAACGAACTTTTCAACATTGCCTCGGGTCTGGGTGTTGTGGTACCGTCGTTGTTTCTGATTTCTGTAACACAAGTGCTATAGCTACTTACCACAGAACCGGAGCAATGTATGTGATGTGGTTTAATATTGATTAAGTATTAGCTGTGCCCATGACTTCGTTCGCGTGGACTACATCCTTCCATTACCCCCACCCTTATTTTCTAACAAAAAGTAGCCTATGTCCATTCTTGAGGTTCAACGTATACCTATACCAAATTTCATCAAAATCGGTTGAGAGGTTTAAGCGGGAAAGCGTAACAGACAGACAGAATTACTTTCGCATTTATAATAGTAGTAGGGATTTATTAAGATACTTTTAATCCCGAAAAAAAAGTCACTGGGAACAGTAAAGATTATTTTGGCGTTTTTCAGGAAACTCAATGATACTCTTGGCCCCTGCGGCAAGCCAAAGGCAGCGTGGCAGATCGACACATATGGCCATACAAGAGAGCAGGCGTCCTTGCTGGCTCAAATGGGATACGACGGCCTATTTATTGGTAACGTATTTTTATATATTATGTATTTAAAAAACTTTATTACACAAGTACAACATGTGGACTTAATGCAAGAAACATTACCTATACTAGTTTAAAAGCGGTAGGGCATAGCGATGTATCGCTCGAACTGGAGCAGCCCGACTAGTGAAATACCTCCACCTTAAAGAAGACCGCATCCAAATAACAATTACTTCTGTGTTGTTGTGTTCCTGCGTGTGAGTAAGGTTTCCAGAGCTCCTGGGGGGTGCTTCATTAGTAGTAGCAGGGGTCAAGCCTTCAAGGTAAGTTTGACAAGTTATTATACTGTAATGGCCCCTTATTTTCAAAGGTACAAAAAGAACCTCTGTGCATACGGCTGATACTAAATAAAGTTTAGCGAAATTATGTAGTAATCAACGTTATTTTTCCGCTTTTAAGTCGTAATAATAAGCGGTAAGAGTTTTTTAATTTTAATTATTGATGTCTATTCACAGGTCGAGTAGACCACAAAGAAAGAGAGGCGATGATAGAAGAGGATAGAATGGAATTTATGTGGAGAGGGAGTGATGTTTTAGGTAAGTCGAATACATATTATATCTAATATCTTTATATGTATGGCTATATTTAATTAACTCCAGATGCAAGGAAGTCAGTAAAAAAATAAATTTTGTACATCAGTTTTTGGACCACCCTATATAATAAGACGAGCAGTACCCGCGACTTCACCTGCATGTTGACTTCACTTCTGTGTTGTTGTGTTCCTGCGTGTGAGTAAGGTTTCCAGAGCTCTTAGGGGGTGCTACATTAGTAGCAGGGGTCAAGCCTTAATGGTAAAATAACGACAAGTTGAGTAACACCTTTATAATGCTGTACTTGTCGCCCGTAAGCTAGGACCTCATTACCACTTCACATCAGGAGGGATGAGGTTAAGATATTTGACGATTTTTCTAACTATTTATTTGACGACCTCCGTAGCCGACAGACGACCGTACCAGACCTTGGCTTCGCGCCATCTCTGAGGTTCCGGGTTCGATCCCCGGACGGATATGTGAAACGAACTTTTCTGTATTGTCTCGGGTCTGGGTGTTGTCGTACCGTCGGTGTTTCTGATTGCTGTAACACAAGTCCTTTAGCGACTAACCACAGATTCAGAGCAATGTATGTGATGTTGCCCAATATAAATATATATATTCTCTTTTTCCAGGCAAGATGTCGGATATCATGACACATACTCTTTACAATTTGTACAACGCCCCTGATGGTTTCTGCTTTGACTTCCTATGCAACGATGAGCCGATAATTGATGACCCTGACAACAAAGTGTACAATGCTGAAAAAAGGGTGAGTTACTGTACCCTTTTTTCTTTTTTTTTTGGAGGGGGGAGTTGCTTGGCGCACTGTACCGGCGCTAGAGGGAGGTGGCGGCGTGTGCGGGACTCTCCTGCCCTAAGAAGGGCAGGCCTACCCACTGAAACCCCCCGGGGGACCTAATCGCCTTAATGGTAATGTCTTCTGTAAGGTGGAGGTATTTCACCAGTCGGGCTGCTCCAGTTCGAGTGATAAAACGCTATGCCGTACCTCTCTAAAATTTTTTAATGTTTTTTCAAACTCTTTATCAGTGCCATATTTTTCAGGTAAACGACTTCATAGCTCAAATAGAAAGGCAAGCCAAATACTACGACCATGATAATATTTTGGTCACAATGGGTGGGGATTTCACATACCAGAGCGCAGCTAATTGGTTCATGAACATGGACAAGCTAATTAAGTAAGTTAATATAATTTTCTATGGTCATCAGATCTTGGTTTCCTCATAATAGTGCCACTGTCGGGATACCTCCTTTACTTTTTTTTTATATTGCACTTCAAGATTGATCTCATCCCACCTTATGTTCAGTGGTAATAATAAATTAGTACAGCATATTAAATCTGTTACTGGACTTGTCACCTACCTTGAAGGCTCGACCCCTGCTACTAATGTAGCACCCCCAGGAGCTCTGGACACCTTACTCACACGCAGGAACACAACAATGTCGATGTGCCTTTTTTCTATACTCTATATATACTACATATATAAAATGGGGGGTCTGTTAGTATAATTGAAATAACCGCTTTTACATGCTTATAAAGTTACGGTACAAACACCAAAAAACATTTTTTACAATTTTTTTGTCGGGCTGTCTGTCTGTTCTGTCGGACTTTTATTAAAATAGAATAGATAATTGTTTATTTCTTAAAATATGGAACATAGAAACAGGTGTTACAGAGAAAAAAGTTCAGCATATTTTATCATAAAAGGCATTGGCAGATAGTTGATGTATTACAGAGTAATTTAAGCTACTTTTAGCTCAGGAGAATAAATTCAAAATACTGTTGTCCAAGCAAACTAAATCGTGGGCACAGATAGTCATCCATACTTCCATACTAATATTATAAATGCGAAAGTAACTCTGTCTGTCTGTCTGTCTGTCTGTCTGTCTGTCCGTCTGTTACTCTTTCACGCCTAAACGGCTGAACGGATTTTGATGAAATTTGGTATAAGTATACGTTGAATCTCAAGAACGGACATAGGCTACTTTTTATTAGAAAATAAGGGGGGGATGGGGGTAATACCACCTTTGAAAGTTTATATGGAAATTTTTTTATTTTTGAAGTTAGAGATATGAAATTTGGCACAAATATAGCTCGAAACTTGGATTAAAATATAGACTACTTTTCGTTTCGAATATTAGGGGAGAAAGGGGTAAAACCGACCATGAAAGGATGTAGTCTACGCGAACGAAGTCGCGGGCACAGCTAGTTCAATATAAATAAAATATACTTGTATGTTTTTTCCAGTCACGTGAATACGCATCCAGCAAACTTGTCTGACATAAATATATTCTATTCGACGCCATCTTGTTATTTGAAAGCTATTTACTTGTACGGAAGAAGGGACAAAGCAATGTATACCGAAAAGGTAAGTATTGTTTTCTACTTAATACAAAATAAAAAAATACGTAAATTGTTCTGTTCACGAGGACACGTCTAGACTTTAATCATGATCAATTCATTTATTAATGTAGGTTACAACAACACTTATGCATCGTCAAAATGAATACAAACCACAGTTGAAGCTACAGCCGGTTCGGAACCTAATCTTACTGAGAAGAATCCGGCAAGAAATAATATAGTAGTTATCTTCTTCATTAATCTTCACAATATTTGGGACTAGAAAACTTAAAAATATGGGTAAAAAGATTAGTATCTATTTACATTTATAAAATACATATTACAGTCGAGTGTTCTTGCCGATTTCTTCTCGACATGATCAACATTCCGAACACGGCGGTAAAATACTTAATTTGTACCGACGATTCAAAAGTGCTTGTAAAGCTTACATGAATAAAGATGTTTTCTATTATATGCATTGCGCCTGTACACACACCCAGACGAGTCACAGAGAGCATTATAAAATAAACGGTTTTAAAGCCATAATTTATCTTCTAGGGGGATCACATTCCCTATGGCAGCGATGCTTCCACCTACTGGACTGGATATTACACTTCTAGGCCCAGCCTTAAGTACTTTGTCAGGAGGGCGCATGTATTTCTTCAGGTAAGATTCAAATCTTCAAATTCATTATTGCATGTCACATGGGGTAACCACTACATAGTATAAAACAAATCTATATGACCCAAGGGTTGACTGGTAGAGCATGCCCCTAGCATTAAGTCCACCAGTTGTTCTTATTTGTGCAATAAAGTTTTTAAGTAAATAAATAAAGTCGCTTTTTCTGTCCCTATATCCCTTTGTGCGCTTAAACCTTTAAAACTACGCAACGGATTTTAATGCGGTTTTTTTAATAGATAGAGTGATTCAAGAGGCAGGTTTTTATTTGCAATAAAGAATAGAAAAGCCAATATTTCTAAGTATTTACATTACATCCGTGCGAAGCCGGGGTGGGTCGCTAGTAATCTATTAAATAAAAATAAGTCGGGTTTTCCTTCCTGACGCTATAACTCCAGAACGCACGAACCGATTGCCACGGTTTTGCATTCGTTGGAAAGGTCTTGGGCTCCGTGAGGTTTATAGCAAAGAAAATTTAGGAAAAATTTCAACAGAAAAGCGGAAAAATCCTCTGAGGCGAAACGAAGTTCGCCGGGACCGTTCGTATTATATAATATTATTGGACAACATCACATACATTGTTCTGATTCTGTGGTAAGTAGCTAAAGCACTTGTGTTACAGACACAACAACGACGATACCACAACAGCCAGACCTGAGATAATGTAAAATAGTTCGTTTCCCATATTGACCCGACCGGGGCTCAAACCCGGGAACTCAAAGTCTGGCCTGCTCGCGTCTTGGCTATGGAGGTCGTCAGTAATGTTTAGTTGATATTCTTAAGGTTAATCACCATGTACCAGTAGGTACTTAGGTAATGGCGTTGTTCAGTCCAAGGGCAAGGTATTTGATTGAACGGCTGTTTCAACCAGTTGGCTGCGACATGTCTATAGAACAGAGCAACAAGAACCATTCTTACTCTTTTTTTAAATATACCACTTCAAGATTGACCTCATCCCACCTGATGTTCCTTGGTAACGAGGTCCTAGCTTATGGGCGACAAGTACAGCATGATAAAGCTGTTACAGGACTTGTGGCCCTCACCTTGAAGGCTTGACCCCTGCTACTAATGTAGCACCCCCTAGGAGCTCAGTAAACCTTACTCATACGCAGGAACACAACAACACAGAAGTGATTGTTATTTGGCTGCGGTCTTCTGTAAGATGGAGGTATTTCACCAGTCTTGCTGCGCCAGTTCGAGCGATAAATCGCTATGCCCTACCTCTCTTCTTCTCTATTCTTCCTCTTCTTCTCCAGGTGGTGAAGCAGCTGACAGTGATAGCTCGCACCGGAGACTCGTACGAGCTCCACCTCCTCAGACATGCTGTCAGCCTGATCCTTCATCACGATGCAGTCACTGGTAAGGGTCATGAAAAGTTGAGAACCAAAGTCAAAAACTTCATTCAAGTAGGTTACATATCTTTTGAATCGTCATTGAATACAATGCAAAGTGACTCTACTGCCGGTTCTGAACCTATATCTACCGAGAAGACACCGGTAAGAAACTCAGCAGATTAGTTACAGTAGCCAAGGCCGTCTTAAACTATGCTAGGATCCTTGGACACATAATAATTTGGGACCCTTATGTAAAATACAAAAGCGAATTATGTATTTATTTACTAAGTATGACCATTTATCATAGGTAATCAAATAGTTAAGATATCACATTTACGATATTAGAATGCTGGTTTTAAGGTTAGACAAATTGTTACTTCGAAGCTCTCGTAGTCAAGAAGGTTATGACAGTAGCAGTATCTGACTTATTGTACTTAAATGTGTCTGTAAAACCAATTTCTGTAAATTTTCTGCTGCAATAAAGTGTTTCCATCCATCCTATTGCTATGTGTAGTTTAAACCAAGTCATATGGTTTGTTTTGATAATTGATGAAACACGAAATATTTAATTGTGAGGGGTTAGCTGGAGCCGACCAGTCCCAAAGGCATGTTCATAAGATTCAGCGGATCTGATGTGCGGCTCCGGTACCTACCGCCACTGCGGACACCGGAGACTCTCACTCCAGCTCTCCCTCCGAAAGCAAGATACGAGTCCCGAGACCCACCTGCCGCGGAAGATAGGGAGATCGGCAAACGTAATACTGCGTCCTCCTCTTCCTCTGGGGCCCCACCACGACGCGATTCGCGCCTCACCACTGCCGGGTCGCGAAGGACAGGGAGGCCGGCAATGACACACCGGAAGTACTCCTTCTCCCCCGCGATCCACCTCTGTCCTTGCGCTTGTGCCTTATCACCTACTCTCCGCGGTCCAGCTCGTCCGTCTTAGCTTCAGCGGTATCAAAGGCAGGTTGGTAAGGCCAGTCTGAACGCTTAAGGCCACAGTGTTACTAAGCCGTCCTTTAAGATGCTGAACCCAGGCGGAGGGGGCAGCCATCGCTTTACTCAACCATATTGAAGGAATGTAACGACCCGCCACATAGCCCCGCTACCCCAGTGACGTTTTAGTAAATATAATCATATTTATATACATACAAATACATACATATGATACAAACTTACCATTTCAGGTACCAGCCAACAGCATGTCACCAACGATTTTATTCGTCTACTGAGCGAAGCCGTCGACTCGTGTAGCAAGAAAGTCTCCAATCTGTTGAGGTGAGCCTTAAATTCATGGCACACTTTACCGGCACGATAACACTGTCCCCGATAATTATTAACAAGCAATTGTACGAAATACAAAATGTATTTAATAGTTTATTAAAAAAGATATGTAAAAGTTTTACTTTTAAAAATAAATAAATAAAATAAAATATGTATATAAATTATCAAATAATATCAGACACATTATCGTAACACTTATTATTACAAATCAACTTTCACTTTATGCATACCTATGTTCTAATTATAATTAGTAAATAATAAAAAATAACATTATTGGTCAATTAAATTGACTGAGCTAGAATTGGAAGACAAATTCGTAATACCATAACTACACCAGAGATATTAACAATTTTCCTTTTTGGAATTGGGACTCCCTGCCCTGAAAAGGGCAGGACTACCCACTAAAACCCCCCGGTTGGACCTCATCACCTTAGTGGTGGTGTTGTGGGAAATCGGTTGAGCTTTAGCTTCCACAACAAACTGTACATTTATTGAGAACTAGCTTTCCGCCCGCGGCTTCGCCCGCGTGGAATTCGGTTATATTGCGGTGTAAAGCACAACTATAAGGAAACTTCTCATTTCCACGGAAACATCTTAGAAGCGCGATGTAACGCTGGATACGATTAGTTATTAAACAAAAACTGAATGGTACACTAAGTATATTATATAAGTAGATGTAAAAAAACAGTTTAAACCAGTTTAGACGATAAAACAAATTGTACGTCATCCCTCGGGAATTCCTCATTTTCGGGGATTTATTATCGTATCATTTAGCTTCTAAATTTACAAGTTTATATTCGTCTGCAATATTTTACCTTGTTTTATACGACACACAGCGCCATCACCAATCCATCCATCAAGCAAACTATATTTTTGTTTTCCCTTAGGAAACATCAATTTTTCCGGGATAAAAAGTAATCTATTATTTAATCCAGACTTCGAACTTTACGCCTGCAAAATTTCAAAGCATTCGGTTTAGTAGTTACGTCGTGAAAACGGAAAAACCTTTCCTGCGTGTGAGTAAGGTTTCCAGAGCTCTTGGGGGGTGCTACATTAGTAGCAGGGGTCAAGCCTTCAAGGCAACGGCGACAAGTCTAGTAACAGTTATACTATGCTATACTTTTCGACCTTAGGCTAGGAACTCATTACCACTTAACATCAGGTGGGATGAGGTCAATCTTGGAGTGCATTATAAAAAAAAAAACAAACAAACAAACTCACTTTCCGATTCATAATATTATTAAGGATAGTTCCAGGCTATGTAACATCACACTGCTTCCAAAAGGACTGGAGAATCAGGAAAATATGGAAAAAGCGGTGATATATCGGTATAGTTACTAGCTGTGCCCGCGACTTCGTTCGCGTGGACTACTGGGTATTTCCAGTTTTTGCCCGATAACTCCCGTCCCCGTGGCAATTTTGGAATACCCTGTTGCAACTAAGCTTTTAGTTTACTAAGGTACCTGCATGCCAAATTTCAAGCGTCTAACTTAAGCTGTTTAGATTTTTCATACAAAAGGATTTTCCCGCTAATTCCCGTTCCCGTGAGAATTTCGGGAATTCCTTTCTTAGTGCACCTCTTCGGTACCTAAGCTACGTCCCTTCCAAATTTCAAGTGCCTACGTTTAGCCGTTTAGGCTGTGCGTTGATATGTCAGTCAGTCAGTCAGTTTTTCCTTTTATATATTTAGAAGATAGATAGATAGATAGATACACTTTATTGCACAGAAAATTCACAGAAATTGGTTTTACAGACATATTTAAGTACAATATAGGCGGTCTTATTGCTATTAGTAATATTATTGCTTAATAATTTATATAAATATATATTTCCAGCTTCTTAACTCCAACTTGGGGAAGCGGTAGAAGATCGAAGAATCATCAGCAGTTCATCACTTGTCACCAACTGAACATCAGCCAGTGCAGAGTAAGTTATTGATGACTTGCCTAACAGAATAGCAGTAAAAAGTTTGGTATTTAGTCAATCTGTCACATTATCTATACTTATCTATACACATTAATATACTTTAATGTCTCCTCGACACTACTCGCGAAGTTGAACGAAGTTAGACGAATATGATAGTGTAGAGAGGCACTTCGGCTCGCCTCGTGCTCGCCGCGTCAAACTTTCCCTCGCCTCGGGCGAACTTCGCCGAGTAACTAGTGTGGAGTGTGGAGCAGGCAATATATTATATATATCGGATACAATAAAACATCTCTTACTTTCTTTTATTCTAGTTTGTGGAGACTGAGGATGCCATTTTGCTCATAGTATTCAACCCTTTAAGTGTGAAGACGTATCATTACGTCAGAATACCAGCAATAGCACTCCACTACTCTTTAAGGGATTTTAATGGTAAGTATGGTAAACACAACGATAAGTATGTAGTTCTAAACATATTCGGCAGAGGGCACTAACCGGAGGCTAACGGGTTGATACAGCAGACAAAATTAATCGCCTACGATAACTTGCGGTTAGCTCAGTTGGAAGAGCAGCACGCGCAATACGTGATGGTCGTAGGTTCAAGCCCCACACCGCGGTGCGGTTTCTCTCTCGTTAAAATATTTAAAGTTCCCTAGTTAGGCATGGAAGCACTATAAAAAAATAATTACCTATATTTTTTTTTTATATTGCACTTCAAGATTGACATCATCCCACCTGATGTTAAGTGGTAATGAGGTCCTAGCTTAAGGGTGACAAGTACAGCATAATAAATCTGTTACTGGACTTGTCGCCCTTACCTTGAAGGCTTGACCCCTGCTACTGATGTAGCACCCCCAAGGAGCTCTGGAAACCTTACTCACACGCAGGAACACAACAACATAGAAGTGATTGTTTTTTATTATACTAGGTGACCATGCGACCTTTGTTCCGCCTTAGAGGCAATAAATGAAAATTCTTAATAAAATAATACTATAAAAAGTATTCTATGTCCTCCTCCTGTTTCTAAACAACCTATTCACCAATTTTCAGCCAAATTTGTTCAGCCGTTCTTGAGTTATCAATGATGTAACTAACACGACTTTCTTTTATATTAAGAAGATTCAACTCTTTTTAATATCTAATTGTAGTTTTTAGTATGTGTTTTTATTTTGTTCAATGTTGTGTACGCCTGTAATAGGCATATATATAAGAATTATGTTTTATATATTATGCTGTTGATGTATCTATTTAAATAAAAAAAAAAAACTCTTGAGCTATGTCGTTGAATGTTTAGGCTACGTCTAATGTGATATTTAAACATTTAGATGAAGAAGTAGAGTACCAGCTCGTTCCACTACCAAGCGCCACCATCAACCTTCCTGGACGAACTTCGTCAGCTATCCAGGAGTTGGTCTTTGAAGCCGAGAACATACCACCTCTAGGCTACACGGCGTTTTACATCACGCCAGTGAGAGACCAGTTGGTAAGCAGTCAAGCAAATGTCATAATCTTTTCATCAAGATTGACCTCATCCCATCTGATGTTAAGTGGTAATTAGGTCCTAGCTTAAGGGTGACTAGTACAGCATAATAAATCTGTTACTGGACTTGTCGTCCTTACTTTGAAGGCTTGCCCTCTGCTACTAATGTAGCACCCCCCAGGAGCTCCGGAAGCTTTACTCACACGCAGGAACACAACAAGACAAGTGATTGTTACTTGGCTGCGGTCTTCTGTGAGGTGGAGGTATTTCACCAGTCGGGCTGCTCCAGTTCGAGCGATAAATCGCTATGCCCTACCTCTCTTAAATCATATCATATATCTGTACGGTACTGATATATAGGTATATATAACTTTAGTTAATATTGTACTGATTAACAGGAAGAAAACTCGTACATGAAAAAGGCATCTCAACCAAACGTGGATGCCGAATTGGAAGTGGTCCCCTATATTTCAAATGAGGTAAGGTCCGAAACATGTCACAGTAGACATGACGTATGCCCAACAGCCCTAGCATACGCAATACGTCAAATTTATCGCATGAGACGACAAAAGTTTCAATACTGTTGATTGGCTATAGTGTTGCCGTCGATTCGATTGTATATCGATTATAATCGATTATTCCAAAAGAGGCCTAAATAATCTAATAATCGATATGACAATCGATAGTATCGATACTATCGATGTAATAGATTATATAGATACCTATTTTTATTAGATATAATCGATTATAATCGATTAATTGATTATAATCTAAGTCAAATACAATATAATCGATTATATCGATATCAAGTTGAAAGCAATACTATCGATATAATCGATTATATCGATATAATCGATTAATTTGCAATTATTGTTAGATAGTATCGCCATGATGGTACAGTTCAGGTAGGTACCAAGAAACTTAGCTATCACGTTTTATGAATAAAAAGTATAAATAACTTTTTCACGGTTTCATTTTGAATGTGTTATGTCTAAGAAGACATTATATGAATGACGATTAAATGTAAAAATAAAATAATCGATGATATCGATATTATTGCTTTCAACTTGATATCGATATAATCGATTATATCGATTATATTGTATTTGACTACGATTATAATCGATTATATCTAATAAAAATAGGTATCGATATAATCGATTATATCGATAGTATCGATACTATCAATTGTCATATCGATTATTAGATTATTTGAGGGGGGGATATTCGATAATCGATTATCCGGCAACACTAATTGGCTAATAGCACACCGCACTCGTGTTTTCAGCGAATCAATAGCTGACGCTGACTGACTTCAATCGATTTTGACGTTTGTTAAGAGCGATAAAATTTAGTCGCGTTGCGTATGCTAGGCCTGCAAGACAGTCAACAGCTTGCCGTTGGGTCTTAAATCTTATGTCGACGACATAAAGGTGGAGCAAGTAGGCATGTCGATCAAAAAAAAAATATTTCTGATGCCCGGGTCCAATATTTTACGATTCGTGCTGTCAAAAATGACTATCCGTTTTGCTACGGGTCGTTAAGTCTAATTTCAAATTTATTTACAATATGGCTGTCTTCAGTCGTCCGTCAGTCGTTTTTAGCTTACGCCTTGTATAATTTATTACTAGATACCCGTAACTAGAATGGAACGTTTTTCAAATATTGGAACCGGCCATGAATCGATTCAAATTGAAAATTCTAAAATCGATTATTTATCAAATCGAGCATTGAAAGATCGATTGTCGATCGCGGCAATTTCTAACTTTCTAATATACATGACATGATTGAACACAATTATTTGCATATTAGTATCATTAAATTCATAAATGTATTAACACGGTTATATTTTTTTCAAAACAATAGTTTGAGTCGGGGATCGAACCCAGGACTTCTTGCTGAGCAGTAGTCATATATTTGTAAACAACAGCAAAAAGTAAAAAATTAATAATACACAGTTATAAATAATATTAAAGTTTGAATCGATCGGTCCTGAGGGTTATTGATCGAGTCATTAAATCTGTGAAGTCTGTTCAGGGCGTCTACTCTTGAAAACGAAACGAACAAACGAAAGGTTACGTTTTTGAAGATTGATCAAAAGTTAGGGAATTAAAACGTGATTATTGATTTGTATAAATAATATTTTGGTTTTTGATAACGCTTTATTCACATTCGAAGTGTGTTAGTTGCGATAATGAGCAATAAAAATACTAAACGTCATCGCATCCGACATATTTCGTTTTCAAGAGTAGACGCCCAGGATCGGTCCGAAAAATCGTTTTTTTGCTCTAAATAATCGATTTTGAATCGACACGCCTCGGTGCAAGTACGTAATTCAAACTGAACTTTAATCGCGTATTTTCGGCATTCTGTGTTTAGATACACTGTTTTACAAATATAATGATACTTCGTTTTCACCTACATCCGTCATATCATCTTTTTTGTATAATATTATTATTGTCAAGGACAAGATATGTAAACAGAAAATACCGTAAACAACTAAATGTTTTATTCTTTAGAAATCCTCTTATGAGGCATTGACACTTTAAAAGTATTTGTGAATGAAGCTTCCAATTTAAGCATAGTTTTTATAAGCAAGCCGCTCGCTAGTTCCACCACACTACATAACAGTGGAACTAGCGAATTCCCCGCGCTAGTTCCACATACGAACCCATTTATTTTATTTTTGACGACCTCGATGGCGCAGTGGCCAAAGTAGGCGGCCAAAGCGTGGTAGGTCCCGGGGTAGATTACCGGTTAGTTCAATTTGGAAAACGAACTTTTCTAATTGGCTACTTGACAGTGTTAACAATAAAATATGAAAAGTGTTAGATATGTTAGCTTATTAGTAAAGTAATAATTTTACATTTTTATTTTATAATTAAAAGCATAGTTAGTATTTTAATTTTGCAAAATAAATTTTACTTTTTTTATCTGTGGAACAAAAGAACCGAAACGGAACCACCATTGCAATTCGGAAATGACAGCTGTCGGCGAAAATAATTTATTTTAATGTGGCGAAACAATGATTATTTTACCGATTAAATTGAATTATTGTGTCTTTAATCGTATTAAGAATTTATTGAAACATTTTCCGTTTATCTAAATGAAGTCGTTCCTATGCGTATCGGTTCGTTGTCTACAACGTTGACGTCATAATTTCAACAGTGACATGACTTGGCGTTTTTGCGCGCTTTTTAAATGTGTTACACAAAATCTTATTTTTCTCTGGTTATTTACATTTTTTCCAGATAAATCGAATTGCTTGGGATATAAAATGAACGGGCGCACATTTTGCAATACTTTTTCAAAAACTGTCAAGTAGCCAATTGTCTGGGTGTGCTGGGATGACGCCCCCAGTTAGTATCCGTCGTCTGGTGCTCATAGTACAAGGGGACACCTTAGTTTGAGACCAGGTGATTGGTGTGGTTGTCTGACGCATTTAATAATTTATTATTATTTATTTCCAGTATCTGAAAGTAACAGTGAACAAGGAGACAGGCCTATTGGAGTCCATTCAGCACGTAGACGGAGTGAAGATCCAGATCTCCCAGAACTTCTACTACTACAAGCAGGCTCAACAAAGCCTGCAGTCGGGCGCGTACAGCTTCAGGCCTGATAAGGATAGGCCTACACCCGTAAGTTTTAATCAAAGTAACTACTTCTTTATTCAAGTAGGTAATCCAAAAGACTTTTTAACTTTAACACCACAGAGGACCCCAAAGCTGGCTGCCTCGCCCAGGGTCTTTCAATCGCCATTCAGCGAGGTAATGCAGCCAGCATTTTGGGTACCTTACCACAAGGGGCGTCTTTGTTTGTTTATCCATACTACGCGAAAGTAACTCTTGTCTGTCTGTCTGTCTGTCCGTCTGTTACTTTTTCACGCCTAAACGGCTGAACGGATTTTGATGAAATTTGGTATAGGTATACGTTGAATCTCAAGAACGGACATAGGCTACTTTTTATTAGAAAATAAGGGGGGATGGGGGTAATACCACCTTTGGAAGTTTATATGGAAAAATGTTTATTTTTGAAGTTAGAGATATGAAATTTGGCACAAATATAGCTCGAAACTTGGATTAAAATATAGATTACTTTTTGTTTCGAATATTAGGGGAGAAAGGGGTAAAACCGACCATGAAAGGATGTAGTCCACGCGAACGAAGTCGCGGGCACAGCTTGTATTATATATATTAAACTTGGCGGGGGCACTGCCGTGCCCCCAGATTTTATATTTTAATTAGTTAATAAGATAGTATGAGTTAATGTTATGAGACTGTAAATTTCTAACTAGGTACTTACTCAAAAATACATTTAATAACGTTTGAGTAGGTTATCTAAATTTTGAATCACCTCCAAACAAACCCAACTCAAAAGCTTCTTTATTCAAGTAGGTTACTTAACAATTTTGAATTAACATTTAATTCAATGCAAAGTGACTTTATTTAATTAAGATACACATGTACAAATTACATGGTTCAATTAATGAACAGTACGTTAATTAATTTCATTAAGAAAACCGGTTAATTGCGAGCAGGAAACGTGAAATGAATGATTCCTTTATGCGACAAGTATTAAACATATGTACATACATACAAACGATTGTAAATGTATGTTTTTTTATCTTTAACTAGCTGTCCCGGCGAACTTCGTAACGCCTTTTTTTTAAGTTTAAACCTTCCCTGGACCACAATTATTTCAGAACCAAGATTAGCCAAATCGGTCTAGCTGTTCTCGAGTTTTAGCGAGACTAACGAACAGCGATTCATTTTTATATATAAGAAGATAATCAGAAAATGTTCATCTTCCCTTGCCGTGTGGGATCTTCTCTGTAAGTTATAGGTTCCGAACCGGAGGTAGCGTCATTTGCATTGTATAGACGTTTCATAAATATTACTGGTATAATTTATATGAATAAAAGAATATTGAATTGAATTGAATATGACACATTTTCTCAATCAATGTCAGTATTGGGCCACGATGACGCATGTAAGTCCTACAGTTAATTTCATTTATTTTACAAATAGATACTTTTGTTTTATTTTTATTTGTTTCAATAATTGATTTTTAATTATTATTTTACAATTGTTAAACTAACTGTGTATCTTAGTGCAAAATTAGTAATAAGTTTAGCTTCCACTTGTAAAAAAAAACTACTGAGTTTCTTGCGGGTTTCTTCTCTTTAGTTATAGGTTCCGAACCGGAGGTAGCTTCATTTGCTTTATATTGAGACTATTCATAAGTATTACTAATGTAATCTATGTGAATAAAAATATTGACTTTGACTTTGACTTTGAATTGAATTGATTGGAACCTACGACCTTCACCTATCGCGCGTGCTGCTCATACACCTTTATTATCCTTATTTAATTTCTGTAATAAAACAGAATCAGAGCAATGTATGTGATGTTGTTCAATATTAATTTATTATAGCTCTATTTATATTAGACGACCTCCGTAGCCGTGAGGCGAACGAGCCGGACTTTGGCGTCGCGCCATCTCTTGGTCCAGGGTTCGATCCCCGGTCGCGTCAATATGGGTACCAAAATTGTCTATATTGTCTCGGGTCTGGGTGTTGTGGTACCGTGCTGTTTCTGGTTTCTGTAACACAAGTGCTCTAACTACTTACGACAAAAACAGAGCAATGTATGTTCAATATGTTTTTAATGAATTTATAGTATTCACATTTATTTATTTTCAAGGTCACGGAAAGAGTGACGTATCACGCGGTGCGAGGGTCCTTAATCAAGGAGATCAGGCAGAGGTTCAGCGACTGGGTGACCCAAGTCATTAGGCTCTACCGAGGCGAGGAATTCTTGGAGCTGGAGTGGATCATAGGGCCAGTTCCTATTGGGTAAGGATTGTGTAATTTTTTTCGAGGGGGAAATGCCTGTTCTGTTCACACCGTCACTCTCTGCGGGGAAACAGAGAGGGGTGTGTCGGGCTCACACAAACTAAAATCTAAGCCAAGTGAGGAGTTGTGGGGGAGTCGGGATCCCTTGCGGACTCTACGAAAGCTCCCCCACAGCGCTTACCTCTGCCCTTGCGGGCTTGCCGCAGAGATCCACGTGCTCTCCGCGGGATCCGTCTACGCTTCAACCTGTGTGGTATCGAAAGCCGGGTGGAAAGGCCAGCTTCAATGCACCAGACCACAGGGTTACTGAGCCCCCATCGCTACAAGATGCGGAACCCAGTGTAGATCGTATCCTTTTTTTTGTCGAGGGGGAAATGCCTACAGCGCTATCACTCTCTGCGGGAAACAGAGTGTGGTATGTCAGGCTCGCACCGACTAACACCGCCTCGGTGGCCAATGCTCTGTAATTGCTGAATTTGTCGCCCTTACCTTGAAAACTCGACCCCTGCTACTAATGCAGCACCCCCCAGGAGCTCCGGAAACCTTACTCACACGCAGGAACACAACAACACCGAAGTGATTGTTATTTGGCTGCGGTCTTGTATGATGGAGGTATTTCACCAGTCGAGCTGCTCCAGTTCGAGCGATGCCCTACCTCTATTATGTTTTTTTTTAGTCAGTTGCTTCCCTATCGCTACAAATACATATTTATTCTTCTATTTCCAGCACAGATCTTGGCAAGGAGGTGGTGACTGTGTTCTCAACAAACATCAGCAACAATGGAGACTTTTACACCGACTCCAATGGCCGTCAGATGATGAAAAGATCCTGCTGGAATGATAGCCACAGTAAATAACATATCCTATCCCTACTATCCCTACTATGTTAATATTATAAATGCGAAAGTAACTCTGTCTGTCTGTGTGTTACGCTTTCCCGCTTAAACCTCTCAACCGATTTTGATGAAATTTGGCATAGGTATACGTTGAACTTCAAGAACGGACATAGGCTACTTTTTGTTACAAAATAAGGGGGGGGGGGGGTAATGCCACCTTTCAAAGTTTATATTGGAAAATATTTATTTTTGAAGTTAGAGATATGAAAATTGGCACAAATATAGCTCTATTAAAATATAGACTACTTTTTGTTTCGAATATTAGGGGAGATAGGGGTAAAACCGACCATGAAAGGATGTAGTCCACCCGAACGAAGTCGCGGGCACAGCTAGTTAAATATAAACGTAAAATTTTCTAAGATGAGGATGTCTGATGATACTTAAACAATACACGTGATGTAGGGTAGGGGAAGGGTGTAGTTAAAACCTCACCATGTATTACCGGTCAAATATGAGCCTATCTTAAACATCCTTATGGTAGCCCTGTCTGTCTGCCCGGCTTGCACAATCAAACTACTGAACCAATTTTAAATAAATTTGCTCAAAAATACACAGATAGTCTTGAACCTGAGGGCATGGGGTACTTTGTGATGCAAAAAAAGGGTTGCAAGGGGTTGATGGTCTCGGATCGTCATCAGATCGTTTTTTGGAAGCTAGACGGTAGATAATTTTTCACGTTACATTTACAGAATCGTGGCGTGTTACGGGGGGTAGAGTGATTTGGCTTGGGGGGGGGGGGGGGAGTAGTGTGGCTTAGCAAAGAGGAGGAGCTAAGCGTGGTGTGGCGCATTTGGGTAACATGATGTACTGTAAACATTTCGACATTTAGGGGAGGAGAACGTAGCGTGCCTCGGCGAGGGGGGGACGCAGGGGGGTAAGATTGAAAATAGCATGCAATAAAGTTTCTCCTTTCAGGCCAACAAACGAAGAAGCCAGTGGCTGCCTGCTACTACCCAGTGACATCTCGAATTTGCATCCACTCCCTAATAAACTCTAGTATCGAGATGTGTGTTCTGACTGATAGACCTCAAGGAGGCACTTCTTATAATGATGGAGAGGTGGAATTGATGGTAAGTACCTTGATTTGTATTGTTCCACTCAGATACTTATGTTAGACTAACTATTTCCCGGTACTTCTATAAGGAACGTATGTTCTTTACTAAAAATGGAAGTAGGTTCTTCCGCCGAGCTAGGTGTTATCTGCTCGGGAACCATGGTCCGACTACCAATCTTGGTTTGTTTTATGTCACCGTAAGATTGTAAAAATTGTTAGATTACAATCTATCTCGCGAGATTGTAAACTGTCGACAGATTGTGAACCGTAACATTATGATTGCAATTTAACGCATTATTTTTCGCTATATTGTAATCTAATCGGAAGCGGTCAAATTGTGAACTGACGTAGAACGAAATGCATCTCGCGCGCTGATTGGTTGAGAGTTATGTGCCCTCCGCCGCCCCGTCATTCGCCATATTTGTTTGTTATTTCGTTTGTTGTCTTTATACTATAAAACATACCATAATGTTTCAAGGACTAAATATTTTTTAAGAGTTTTTTAAAATTTTCCAATTTTAGTTTGTGTTAAAAAACAAAATAATTGTTTTATTTTATTGTAATTTTCAAATAAAATTTTGAGTGTTTGAAGAATAAATATTTCGGTACAATTATTCTCAAATTGATTAAGTACCTGGTAAATAGTAAATAAATACTTGAAAATTTTTTGAAGTGCATTTATTTTATTTAAAAGACATCTTCATTTCTTTAAATAAAAGAAATTATTTGAATTGAATTTCATTCCTAACTTTACGGGGACATAGAAAGGCTGTTCGTGATTGGTCGCTCATACAATAAACCGACCAATCAGGAAGAGCTTTTGACGCGGGACAGATTGCAATTTAACGGTTTCACTTCGATAGATTACAATACAGCGAAAAATAATGCGTTAAATTTCAATCCTAAGTTACGGTTCACAATCTGTCAACAGTTTACAATCTCGCGAGATAAATTGTAATCTAACGATTTTTTCAATCTTACGGTGACATATATATGGCGACGATAACTCTGACATCGCGATGTAGGATCGATGTATTGATCGGCTAATCGTGCATTACGTATGGAGCGTTGTTTACTACGCCAATTCTGCTGACGCTGTATTTGTGTCGACTTGTAGGTGGGTAATGTCGCAGGTCGGCTAACTTCTTTCATGTTTTGTGATAAAAAGTATTCTATATATTATTCTAGAAACGAATCTGTCTAGCTTCGGCTCTGTACGCGTTTTATCCCAGTTTTTTCCACAGTTTCCACTGACTCTTCGCTCCCATTGGTCAGAACGGGATGTTATATAGCCTAAAACCTTTCTCGATAAATGGACTATCCAATACTAAAACAATTTTCAATTCATAATATTAGATAAGAATGATGACTTGGTAAAGAAACAATCATTGTATTGTGCCGCCCTACGACATGACCTACAAGTCGACACAAATACAGCGTCAGCAGAATTGGCGTAGTACCTAAACAACGCTCCATACGTAATGCGTGACATCGATATCCTACATCGCGATATCAGAGTTTTCGTCGCCACTAAGTATATATACAACAAACCAAGATTGGTAGTTGGGCCTTGGTCCCCGAGCAGATAACACCTAGCTCGGCGGAAGTACTTCCACTTTTAGTAAAGAACCTACGTTCCTTACAGTATTGTAGTCAGTGAAACGTATTTTTTTCTGTGTGTGTGTGTCTATAAAGTCAAAGTCAAAGTCAATATTTTTTTATTCACATAGATTACATTAGTAATACTTATGAATAGTCTCTATATAAAGCAAATGAAGCTACCTCCGGTTCGGAACCTATAACTAAAGAGAAGATACCGGCAAGAAACTCAGTAGTTTTTTTACAAATGAAAGCTACACTTATTACTAATTTTGCACTAAGACACACAGTTAGTTTGTCAATTGTAAAATAAAATTTATAAATCAATTATTTAAAAATAATAATAATAATAAAGCAAAGGTATTTGTAAATTAAATTAACTGTATGACTCACATGCGTCATCGAGGCCCAATTCTGACATTGATTGAGAAAATGCGTTACATATATATTTGTAAAATAATATAAAACACGTAGGTACAGGCGAGCACACTAGTAACTGATCCACACGTTCCTGTCATTCAAATACTCTTCTACTTTGTAGTAGCCTTTTTTCAAAAGACAACGTTTGACAAATGTCTTAAATTTGTACAAAGGTAACTCAACAATAACTTGAGGGAGTTTATTAAACATTTTTATGCTTAAAGCAACAAATGAATTACCTATTTTATGTAGTCTACGCTTAGGAACAGCAAGCTTATTTTTATTTCTGGTGTTAATGCTATGATTGTCTGATTTTTTAGGAAATGTATGCAAGTTTTTGTATACATGCATTAAACAGTCGAGAATGTATTGAGATGCGACTGTTAAGATGTTAATTTCCTTAAACAATTCTCTCAGCGAGTCACGTGGTCCTAGCTTGTACATGGCTCGGATGGCCCTCTTTTGTAAAACAAATATAGTTTGAATATCGGCCGCAGATCCCCATAATAACAGACCGTAAGACATGACGCTGTGAAAATAGCTAAAATAAACCAATCTTGCTGTTTCCATATCTGTTAGGTACCTTATCTTTCTGACCGCATAAGCAGCCGAACTCAGTCTTCCAGCCAGGTTAGATATGTGGGGAGACCACTGTAATTTTGAGTCTAAAGTTATGCCAAGAAATACTGTCGAGTTAATAACTTCGATATGTTCATCATTCATTTTTATTATAGTATTGACCTGCTTTACGTTAGGCATTGAAAACTTAACACATTTTGTTTTCTTGGCATTTAGTAAAATATTATTGGATGTAAACCAATGAAGTATTTGATTCAGGGCATCATTAATCTTATCAACATTGTCACTCTGTCTATTAGTTTTAAAAATAAGAGATATATCATCAGCAAATAATACTATCTCGCATAAGTCTTTTGTATAACAGGGCAGGTCATTGATATAAATTAAAAATAGTAATGGTCCCAATATCGAGCCCTGGGGCACTCCCATGAACAGAGGAGCGCCAGAAGAGTTTGATCCATTTACGCTAACTTTTTGAGTACGGTCAGACAGATTGGATTGAATAAGACTAAGTAATTTGTTCAAAACACCATAATGCCGCAGCTTCAATTTCAATGTTTGATGATCTACACAATCAAACGCTTTTGATAAATCACAAAATACACCTACGACATCCTGCTTTTTATCCCATGCATCAAACACATGCTTGATGAGAGCCACTCCCGCATCAGTTGTAGATTTTCCCTTAGTAAATCCATATTGATTATCATGAAATAACCTGTTAACTGAGAAATGACAAAGCATCTGATTAAATATATTTTTTTCAAAAATTTTACTAAATGCGGGTAAAATTGATAGAATAGAATTGTAACTTTCACAAAGATGAAGAGATTCTTGATTTTTTGTTTGAAAAGTAAAATCATTAGCTTTATTTGATAGAAATCGATCTAAGATGGCCGCTGTCACAAAATGTCGGCTTACATATTTTACACAACCACCCAACTACTGTGATACAAGCTAAACTTAGTTTAGTGATAATTAGCATAAGCATGAAAATGTACTGTTTTTGTGAACAAAATTGAATAATAATAAGGTATCAAATAAAAAGGGCTTACTTACTGTACATTATGAGAAATTGCAAATCCAATGTGCTTTATTATCGAACTGGGTCTTTTGATTAGTGTTGCCAAACTATCGATAATTTACCTCGTTACTGTCGATAGTATTGTTGGTCACGAAGAATAAACTATTGATAGTTTTAAACTTAACCTATCGATAGGCCATAATATACTATTCCTTTTTTTTTGTTGGAATTACAATAAAATTGTATTGATGTCATAACAAATAAAATTATTTGAACCGTGCAATATGAAGCAAATTAAAAACAAGAGGCATTTAACATAACACAAAGTAAACTATAACTAACTTACAAAATATTCAAACTAAAATTAATAACTAAATGAATATTTTAAATAAACAAAGATGGTCCCTGCGGTAAGGTACCCAAAATGCTACCTCGGTGATTAGCGATTGACAGACGCAGGGCGAGGTAGCAGGCAGCCTTTGGGTCGCCTGTAACGTTGACAAGTCTTTTAGAAAAGTCTTTAAATTCTTATTACGTCAATGATCGATAGTTGACTATCGATTGGCAGCATTACTTAAACCTTTATTTTTATTTAAACAGGTTCACAGAAGACTCCTGACTGACGATGGATTCGGCCTTGAAGAAGCTTTGAATGAAGAAGAAAATGGAGTCGGTTTGATCGTAAAAGGCAAACATAGGATCTTATTTGGGAATTTCAGACAGGAAAGTAAGTAGATCTAGATATTTTCATAGTGCATAACGCCACACTAAATATTTCAAGAAATAGAAACATTTTATCTCGCTTTGCAGTGTGGAAATCGAACCCACGACCTTCAAGTGTCGCAAATATTTCTGCATCGCCTACGTCACATATACCTTAAGCACTTGTGTTACAGAAATCAGAAACAACGACGGTACCACAACACCCAGACCCGAGACTAAATCTGTACCTAGTAAGTACCTAGCTTAAGCACTTGTGTTACAGAAATCAGAAACAACGACGGTACCACAACACCCAGACCCGAGACTAAATCTGTAGTAAGTACCTAGCTTAAGCACTTGTGTTACAGAAATCAGAAACAACGACGGCATCACATTTCCTAGACCCGAGACAATAAAGAAAAGATCACTTCCCATATTGACCAGACCGGGGATCAAACGCGACGCCAAAGTCTGGCCCGCTCGTCTCTCGGCTACGTAGGTCGTCAAATTATTTATTTTATTTATTTGATTATGAGCATTATTTCGGGTTCATACGAACATTTTTTTTTACTCTGTCAATCCCAGCAAAGCCGGGGCTTAAAAAATGGTTTCTTTTCCCAGTCGACGGCCTGACTTTCTCGGAGAGAATGGCCCAAGCTTCTAAAAGATGGCAGATGGAACCCTGGCTCTTCTTCGCTTCCGGTGACAAGATCAACTGGAGGAAATGGCAGAACGTCAGGAATAAACGGGTGATCTGATAATTTTTAGGTTTCCGTACACAGAGGGTAAAAACGGGACCCTATTACAAAGACACCCCAATTAAGCACTACCCCTAGTTTGAGAGTATAAACTATATCTTAGAGCTTCTGGAAGGGTTGAAAACCAGCGCAGACAGGGAGTTTGGCTCCGTGTATGCATTAGCTGAATCACTGCCATTTGTCTTCCTGTGTAGCGTAAATAGTTTCAGTAGAAATGTTGTAGGTAATTTAAGGAGAAAGATAATAAACAATTTTTAGTTAGACTTTGCTGTCTGTCCGTCAGCAGGCTGTATTACGAGAACCGTGATAGCTAGAGAAATTTTTCACAGATTATGTATTTCTGTTGCCGTTATAACAACAAATATTAAAAATTTAATAAAATATTTATCAAAGTGGGGCTCCCATTACGTATTTTTTTTGTTGATTTTTGCTCTATATTAATAAAAACTGTTGTTAGACGCTTGAAATATTGACAGAATATTTAGTTGTGCATTTACTTTCAAAAATAAATCATTTAAAATAAAATAAATATAAAACTATCTTTACCTAGTTGTCCGGGTGTTTTTTAATTTTTATACTTTTTTCACATAGGCACAGATAGACAAATAGACAGACATGTCAAACTTATAACACCCAGTCGTTTTTGAGTCGGAATTTTAAAAAACTTGACGTTTTTCTATTCCTTGTTCCAGTTTTCGTCTCTTCGTCTCCATGGCCTGCCACGTCATGTCCACATCTTGACCTTAGAGCCATGGAAAGCTGGGACAGTCCTTCTCCGCCTGGAGAATACTCTTGAAAAACCAGTTAGAGGTAAATTAATACATCTTATTAAGTAATAATAACCTTCTTTATATCTGTACTCAATCTTCTTTTACATAAATATATAATGCCTAAATCATGTACCTTGTTTTTTGCGATAAATGTGCAATGTAACCTTTTTGTGAGAGAAAATAAATAAAATAATGAATGAATGAACATAAAAAAGGTTTGAACTAATTAACTTGAAAATTAAAAAACCCCCGACACTTAAAAGTGTGAAAATAACCAATAATGGCGGCCATATTAGATTTCAATTTATCGTAGTGTGAAGCATTTTGCTACTTAAGCCCTTTTATTTTTTCCCTATATTGAGGGAGTAGCGACAAAAAAATAGGAAACCCGGAATTTTCTGGCGGCGGCCATCTTGGATTTGATAAATTCTTTAAAAATCTACTTATATTTTATACAATTAGTTTATTTATATTTATACTGAATGTTTCGTTAGACACTTTAAGTTGTTGAAACGCGAGCGTCCTCTCTCACATTGGCTCGCTCAGTGCCCTAACGGGGTCTTTAATGAGCTAAATTATAAGAATACCATCTGTACGTACAATATAACGAATTATATATACATACAACAACAGCAATAAATGATTGAGTATTGAGTAAAAATGGAGCTAGTGTTGCAAGGCGTGAAATTACATTATTATCATAAACTAGCAGTGCCCGCAACTTCGTTCGCGTGGACTACATACTTTTATGGTCGGCTTTACCCCTATCTCTCCAAATATTAGAAACAAAAAGTATAATTCAAAGTATAGTCCATATTTTAATCCAAATTTCGAGCTATATTTGTACTAAATTTTTTATTTCCAATTTTAAAAAAAATCGCCCGCCAACGCGAATTCGCACTCATTTGTCGCTTAACTATTAAAATAGTCATATTTTAGACAATTCACACAAAATCTTCATAAAATCTAGCCTATGTATTATTCTGACGTATGAGCTATAATATTGTAAAGATACATTAAAATACATCCAATAGTTTTTGAGTGAAAGAGTAACAAACATCCATACATACATACAACGTTTTTTACAATATTGAGACTACCCACGATCATCTTATGTTTGTGTATCTTAATGTTTTATTATATAAATATACGAATATTTATTGTTTATTTTTAATCGTATTTAAGTAGGTTTATGACACTGTGTAAAGTCGCCGGCGTCCGTGGTATATCACTCGGCAGGGTCCACTGAAAACCAGAGTCATGGCCTGCGACGTGGGCCATGACTTATGCTGAGTGAGGCCCTTTTATTGTGGACATCACGACTTGCCATTGTCTGCATCGCCTGGTTGACGAGGAGAACGCTCATTTTTCATGTTCCTTGTAATGTTTTCTGTTATTTTCTTTTTCTTTTTTGTGTTCATCCCTTTACTGTTATTGTTGTGTTTACTCATATGGCTGTGTTGTGATGTCTGCAAGTAATAAATGTTTCTTTCTTTCTTTCATAGATACATACACACAAACTTTCGCCTTTATAATATTAGTAGTGAAGTAGTGATATTAGTAATGATTAGTTGTGATGTTTCTTTCTTACTTTCTAAAACGATTTATACTCCTTAGGAGCTATAAAAGATAAGGTCGACAATCCTGAAGACTTTGCTACAAAGACGGCTCAGATCACGGTGGAACTGCGGAAGATATTTCTGCAGATGCAAATCAAGATGGTGAGGGAGACGACGCTAGCAGCTAACCAGTGGCTGGACGACGCGAGGCAGATGGATTGGAGTACCAGGTAAGCCGAATGGAGTTTGACGACCTCGGTGGCAGTGGCTGAGGTGGGCTTCCCCATGAGGGTGAGGTTCGATTCCCGGTCAGGTTTTTAAAGAAACAGAAAAATGTCACCTCCCGCTACAGCGTCCTTATGTGGTGCATAATCGATCAAATATCGAGCTACAAGTGTTCACCTTGACATGCTGTCATCCATCCGCCCATTGCTTGACTGTACAACTCACACTTTGCCATTTTTTAATCTAGATACGTGTACAATGGCGGCGATGATGGAATACTTCCAGAAGATGCTGAGGTTGAAAAAGAAGCAATGTCCAAGCGGGAAGAGAAGGATTCGGGTGAATATTTAATATATACATATATTTAGATTAGATATATTTTTTAAAATTGCACTTTCATATTGACCTCATCCCACCTGATGTTAAGTGGTAATGAGGTCCTAGCTTAAAGGTGTTATGTGCAGCTTAATAAATGTGTTACTGGACGTGTCGCCCTTACCTTGAAGGCTTGACCCCTGCTTCTAATGTAGCACCCCCCGGGAGTCTCTCTGGAAACCTTACTCTCACGCAGAAACACAACAACACAGAAGTGATTGTTATTTGGCTGCGGTCTTCTATAAGGTGCAGGTATTTCACCAGTCGGGCTGCTCCAGTTCGAGCGATAAATCGCTGTGCCCTACCTCTCTTGCAAACCATATTTTAAGTTCTCTAGTCCTAAATATTGTAAAGATTAGGATAACTACTAAGTGTCATGCCTGATCCTTCTCGGTAGGATTAGATTCCAAACCGGCTGTAGCTTCAATTTTGGTTTGTATTTTGACGATGCATAAGTGTTACTTGTTACCAACATGAACAAATGAATTGATTATGTGTGCTCAAAGCCCGAACCTAGTTTAAAACAGGCTTTTTTAATGAAGACATTATTATCCAACATTTTTCAGGTTACTCCGACGAAGAGCCAAAATACAACAGAAAAAAGAATCCCCGCCAAAAGTATTCTGACAAAGTGAAATCGAAGATACGGACTCCGAAACAGTACGAGTATGACAGGAGAAAGAGATCTGTCAACTTGACTGAAAACATCAATGACAACATCATTAACGACACAAGTGGAGTTTTCAATGACGCGCCGAAAGCCGAGAACACTGTGATAAATAACGGTTAGTTGGAAGTAGTGTTGCCGGATAATCGATTAACCCCCTCCCCCCCCCCCCCCCCCCCGCTTAATAATCTAACAATCGATATGACAATCGATAGTATCGATATAATCGATAGTATTGTCTAATCTAAACAATTATAATCTAATTATTGTAAATAATCGATTATATCGACCTAAAATCAATATCGGTTAATCGATCTAATCGATGATATCAATTTTAGGTCGATATTATCGATTACATCGATTACTTACATCGATAATATCGCTTGAAAACTTGATATCAATATAATCGATTAAGTATATTGTATATGACTACGCATTATCATCGATTAATCGATTATGTCTAATAAAAATAGGTATCGACATTATCAATACTATCGATTGTCATATCGATTGTTAGATTATTTGGGCCCCTTTTGGATAATCGATTAATAATCGATATACAATCGATTCTACGGCAACAATAGTTGGATTTTAGTTTGATTCATTTTGTTCAGGTTTATAACGCTCCTTTCCCATAATATCCCATGATTCAAAACATTTTCCCGAAACGTGCGTTTTCCCACTGTGTCCCTTTCCTGAAATGTCCCTTCGTACAACAGAAAGAACAATCGTTTGGATGTATTTGAAATATAAATTAAATTCGGTAAATAACTTTATGGAAATTAGCGACCTGACAGACTTCTTTCTGTCAAAAAGATATGCAATGTGGCAGTTTTTGGTTACTTCCTATTATAAATAAATAAATAAATATTAGACAACATCACATACATTGCTCTGATTCTATGGTGAGTAGGTTAAGCACTTGTGTTACAGAAATCAGAAACAACGACGGTACCACAACACCCAGACCCGAGACAATGTAGAAAAGTTCGTTTTCCATATTGATCCGACCGGAGATCGAACCCGGGACTCGAGAGATAGCGTGACACCAAAGTCCGGCTACGGAGGTCGTCAAAACTTATTCAAAGATTTACAGAAACTTATAGCTGGGTGGATTACTACTGGGTTTTGGCTAAAAAGAGGTGTCGTAAGAATATACACAGTACCAGTAAGTTTGGAAAGCACTGCTCTAGGCTATATAACATTACGCTTCTACCCAGCGGTGACCTTACTTATTGCTAGGCCTATATATAAATATTTTACGTTGAAAGATTTAAAATTTTAATAAAACGGAAATGTACAAGTTTAAAATATCTAGTGTGTTCGATTCCCGCACCGCAAGGGGAGATGAAATTCTTCTGTTTCTTATAAATATATTTTTGACTGTTGCAGAATTTACAATAACTAATGATACAAGATCAACGAAAATGGCAGAGTTGGTAAATATATCAACGACAGAATCGTACAACAAAGTATCCAGAAAGAATCAACGATTGAGTTTTTGGAGCAAAACTGAAAAGCCTAACAGGTAATGTTCTTAATATATATTTATATGTATAACTCAAAGGTAAAAGGTAGGACTGCCATTGTGATCTATCCACGCACAGCCCAAACCACTGGACGGATCGGGCTGAAATGTGTCATGCAGGTAGATGTTATGACGGAGGCATCCGCTAAGAAAGGATTTTGATCAATTCTAACCACAAGCGGATAAAATAAGGGATGAAAGTTATAACTAACACCGTGTGTACGAATTCGCGGGCGGCCGCTAATCTTATATCAAAGTCAAATATTTCTTATTCAAGTACATATAACACTTTTTTATCGTCATTGAGTACGATGCAAAGTGATTCTACTTCCGATTCGGAACCTATATCTACCGAGAAGACACCGGTAAGAAACTCAGCAGATTAGTTACAGTAGCAGTATCTAACTTATAGCTATGTGTAGCTCACTTTGGACCAAATCATATAGTTTACTTTTGTTCAATAGTAATCCTATATATATATGTATTACGTGAAAGATTGATAATAATAAATTAATTTTATAAAATAAACTTAAGCTAACGTTAATAGTAACACGAATTAATATAATAAATAAATAAATGCGCCAGACAACTGACAGACAATCACTTGGTTAAAAACTAAGGTTTTCCCTTGTACCAGGGATGTACCAGATGACGCATACTCAAAATAAGTTTGAATCACATTTTTTGTACTTTGTTTTAAATAACAGGTTCTTGGCAATATTGGGAAGGGATTCAGTGGAAATAAACTCAGATGAAGAAGATTTCTCCGCGAATATGAAGAAGAGATCACCGCGCAGGAAGAAAGTGAAGAGTCCGAAGAAGTCCTCGCAAGATGGTAAGAAACTCTTGAATCACAGTATATTGGCACCTCCCAGCTTGATGGTAAGCAAAAGAGGAACCCACATCGCGATGACAACGGATTTGATACCGTAGTATCCTATCCGTTAGCATCGCCATACTGGCCCGCAAGATGTTTCTTCACGCTCCTTTTGAAGGAATCCATGCCAAAGGAAGGAGGAAACACATGAGCCGGCAACGAGTTCCACTTCTTTATGGTCCGGCCAAGATAAGAGTTACCGAACTTTTTTGTTCGCGATGGAATATTTTCCACGGTGAAGCGATGACATCATTGGTCGGCTCTTGTGGTTCTGTAAAGGAAAGGGGAAGTCAGAATAATGAAAAACTGTTCAGTTTGTAGTAAGTTAGTCGCCTGTAACACTTTTGATGACCAAGTCAAAAAAATCGTTTTGATGAGAGAAGAATTAAGTAAGTATTTTTGAAAGATAAGCTAGAGTAGACCAGACCCCGGCGGTGGCGCCTGTTCACAAGCATGACGTATGTGCCAGCCATCGCTTCCCATAAAAATCTCTCATGACAATTTGTATGTTAAGGCAATACTGCATCGTTCGGGCATCACGCGTTGCGCGCCTCACTTCCCACAACGGACTGCCTTAACGTGCCCGTATCTATCGCCATAGCCGATACATTTTTTGTTTTATTGTGTTTTCCAATTTGTTTTCTTCGTTATATCTAAGTCAAGAACCAAGTCGTCTTATTTCACTCACCATCATCGTCGAGCCTGCCCTGTGTATATTATAATGGTACCTCATTTGAAGTAAATTACCACTTAACTATTCCCAGAACCACAAATCGACACCACAGACGACGGGATCACAAGATCAATCTACGACATGTACTACAGAACACCCCCAGTATACTCCAAGCAGCACCGCAGCCCCCTCCCTATTAGCCCCAGGTTTAGAAGACGAAAGAAGACCAGAAAGTACAGGCAGAACGATGAAGAAGTAACTACGAGAAGAGTTAGGAGTAAGAAGAAGCATGTTACTGCGGATATACCGTTTTTCTTGAGCGGTAGGAAAGGGGGAGATGGTAGCGGGGAAGATGCGAGGAGGGATACAGTGGAACTGATGGATGAAGACGTCAATCAAGGTAGAGGTACGGTGATAGAAGTAGGAAAAGCTTTAAGGGTTGTGAACATTTTAAAGTAGATGACGTCACACCTATGCAAATATTGCAAAGCTGAAGAGTATGTCTACTGCTGGTACGATTTTAAAGTATTCCTGTTGGATAGTCATTGAGGCAGACTTGGAAATAGGCTTGTCGAATAAATATCGATACATCGATATATTTACAGTTCGAAAAATCGATATCGTTGGGCGATATATTTTTTAACGATATATCAATTACAAATTACCAAGATCGAAATTGAATTGAAAAATAACAAACACGTTATTTTTTATTTTTATTTGTTCGAAACTCTTGTCACGTTTTAGTAATTTATTAAATTATTGTATCTGTATGCGTATCCGACTAGGCTGTATAGGCCCAATGTTCTTATTCCTTTGCCTTGCTTCGTTGGGAACAAGAAAGAAAATTAAGCAAAAAAACATTACTTACGTTTCCGTACTTTCTAACCTCAACCAACATAAAAACATTACTTACGTTTCCGTACTTTCTAACCTCAACCAACATAAAAACATTACTTACGTTTCCGTACTTTCTAACCTCAACCAACATAAAAACATTACTTACGTTTCCGTACTTTCTAACCTCAACCAACATAAAAAGTGCGCATGTTTTTTATAATTTCTGCATTCATTACAAATCATGTCTTTTGATTAGAACTCATGTAGTAGTAACAATGTTTTTATATCGAAACGATATATCGATATTTGTGAATGAAAATACGCCACGTCTAACTGATTTATAATAATATTATATTTAGTAAAAAATAAAACAGTAGAAGAGTCATTTACTAGGGATTTCATATATAATTGAAACATTCCATATTTAACAATATTAAATTAAACTGTACACACAGTTCGTAAGTGTCTTTAAATTTCAATAATCTGTCCTTTGCAAACCAAATGTAATGGTCGCCCTAGCTCTGTTAAGCTATACTTCAATTTGCCGCGGCATTATACATAATGACATATAGTCTTCGGCATTTTACAAACCAGCATTCGTTTTTAAATTGACGACGCCGTATGTAAACGGCGGATTTACTCAATATGCCTGCGACCATATCGATACTTTATTTCATTTCCGACATCCCTACTTGGAAAAGAAAGTAAGAAAATACATTAATTGACCATCACAAAATCAGTAAACAAACACAATCAATACAAAACTTAAATACCTTGTGAGGCCAATTTGGGTTCCACCTCAGCAAATGCTGCTACGGTATTAATAACACCACCCCTGGTGTTCTGGTGCTTTAGGCTATGTGATACTGTAGATGTCGCACTGTAGATGACGTCACACCTATTTATACTTAATATGAAATTTAATTAATTTGTTTACAAAATGACATTGTATTACAGCTTTTTAGCGAGTCGTTAACTATATTTCTGGAAAATTATAAGAAACTCTTAAACTAACTTATTAATAAAAATATAATAATAAAAAAAATCCAAAGAAAATGTACAAAATATTTACAAAAGGGTTGTCCGCTCCGGTATCAAGGGTGCCCAGGATGCTGGCAACGTTACCTCTTTGGATAGCCAGACTAATGCGTTGGCCGAGGTAGTTGCCAGCATTCCGGTCACCAGAAACCCTTATACTTGTATTAAATATAAATATAAATATTGGATAACATCACATACATTGCTCTGATCCTGTGGTAAGTAGCTTAAGCACTTGTGTTACACAGAAATCGGAAACAACGAAGGTACCACAACACCCAGACCCGAGACATTATAGAAAAGTTCGTTTTCCATATTGACCCGACCGGGGATCGAACCCGGAACCTCAGAGATAGCGCGACGCCCAAGTCCGGCCCGCTCGCCTCGGCTCGTCATTTTGGTCGTCTCGGCACGGAGGTCGTCATTTTGAAGCTGAAGAATATGTTTGAACGCGCTAAGCTAATCTAAAATACTGGTACAATTTGAAAGTTTTCGTGTTGGAAAGTCAATTTATTGAGGAAGGCTTTAGGCGTTCTAATATCACGCTGTGGATGACGCCACACCTATCTACATAAAAAATAAAAAAAAAAAAATAAAAATCTTTTATTTCAGACCAATTTTGTCCATACGTTAGTAACAATGTACTTAAAAACTATGTTAGTAAGGTACAGTAATTATCATATGCAGAATGTTATTATTATTATAGGCACTTAGTAATTATTATTATAGGCAGACCAAATAGGTTCACCGATTTCCGCGTTTAATAACATGCAACTCGGTGAACCTATTGAGGACAACAGAGTCCATTCTATCCTCAATCATCCTTAGGATCCCGTTAGCGCTCCCACGGATATGCAACACGACAGCGGCAGTCTTTTTGCGCATAATGGTGTAAAAATCATCAACACCAGCATGCGCAAACATACCCGACGCGCTACAATATCGCGGGAGCCCCAACAAGGCCCTAAGGATGTTATTATATTGCACTCTGAGAGCATTGTAGGCCCTCTGCGTGAAACTGGCCCATAGACCACTTGTGTAATAGCTTTGACAGAAGGCTTTAAACAGAGTGAGCTTCACACCAATAGTACAACGCCTGAAACGATGTGCCAACATATTTCCACGCACTGCCAAAGCCCTTCGCTCGCGCTCAATATCAAAATCATCATTTAGATTTACTTTCTTACATATACTTTCTTTCTAATATTATAAGCCTGAACTCAGGTTCCATTTGGAAAATTATTTTTCGTGTTGAATAGTCAATTTATTAAAGAAGGCTTTAGGGTATATAATATCAAATATTAGAAACAGAAAATAGTTTATCTCCCCTTGCGGTGCGGGAATCGAACCCACGACCTTCACGTATCGCGCGTGCTGCTCTTACCAACTGAGCTAACCGCATGTCATCGTAGGCGATGAAATTTTCTGCTGTATCAACCTTTAGCCTCCGGTAAGTGCCCTCTACCAAATATGTTTAGAACTACATACTTACTTATATTTTCGTCGCCTACGATAACTTGCGGTTAGCTCAGTTAGTAAGAGCAGCACGCCCGATACGTGAAAGTCGTGGGTTCGATTCCCGCATCGCAAGGGGAGATAAAAAATTTCTGTTTCTGATATTTAAAGTTCGCTAGTACGGCGTAAAGTACTATAAAAGTAATAAAATATATAATATAAAGTTGCAACCAATGAGACCGACCGAATCAGTGAAAAATGTGTGTGTGGAAAAATGAGGATAGAACAGGTGGGAAATCGTTAGTAGGTATACAATAAAGTAAAAGTAAAGTTTAGCTTATTAATGAGGGTTTTCGCGTTCAAAAAATCCACCAGATGGCGATACGTAGGTGAGGTCCTACCATGGACTTAGTATAAGAAACAGGACCGAGCACTCGCAGCCAAAAAACGAGCCGAGCGAGATAGCTACCACAGAGGCGCGTGTCCCTTTCTAATAGGGTGACTACAAGATTTATTTTGATAACGGACATTTGATTAAATAATTAAAATTTAGCCCGTTGTCCCCACTACATCTAGTAAAATAAATAAATAAATATTGGACAACATCACATACATTGCTCAGATTCTGTGGTAAGTAGCTAAAGCACTTGTGTTACATAAATCATAAACAACGACGGTACCACAACAACCAGACCCGAGACAATACAGAAAAGATCGTTTCCCTTATTGACCCGACCGGGTTCGAACCCGGGACCTCAGAGATGGTACAACAACAAAGTCCGGCCCGCTCGCATCTGGCCACAGTGGTCGTCATGTTCTAAAGTTATCGTCTGGACTGATTTGACTGTTGAAAACAACCGGGACAGCATTACTTTTATGTTTATAGGTTTGAAAAATTATCTTGAATTATTTCAATACAATTTATGTATAATTTTACTCCCTTTTACTCCAATGGGGACAATGGCAATAAATTTGAATCATTTATTGAATTTTCCACTGTCCCTACTGCTGGGGACGCGCCTGGTAGGGACAACGAGAATAATCCCAAATTTATTTATTATTATTATTATATTTAGCCATTTACATGCTTTGGTTGATACAGATGACAAGAAAATATAGTTGAAACAATGCTTAAAATAATTGGCTACTTGACAGTGTTAACAATAAAATATGAAAAGTGTTAAATACGTTAGCTTATTAGTTAAGTAATAATTTTACATTTTTATTTTTTAATTAAAAGCAAAGTTAGTATTTTATTTTTGCAAAATAAATTTTACTTTTTTTATCTGTGGAACAAAAGAACCGATACGGAAGCCACCATTGCAATTCGGAAATGACAGCTGTCGGCGAAAATTATTTATTTTAATGTGGCGGAACAATGATTATTTTACCCATTAAATTGAATTATTGTGTCTCTAATCGTATTAAGAATTTATTGAAACATTTCCCGTTTATCTAAATTAAGTCGTTCCTATGCATATCGGTTCGTTGTCTAGGACGTTGACGTCATAATTGCAACAGTGACGAGACTTGGCGTTTTCGCGCGTTTTTTAAATGTGTTACACAAAATCTTATTTTTCTCTGGTTATTTACATTTTTTCCAGATAAATCGAATTGCTTGGGATATAAAATGAACGGGCGCACATTTTAAATTACTTTTTCAAAAACTGTCAAGTAGCCAATTGCTAGTAAGTACAATTACAGCCGCTTCGGCTTCATGTTTAATGAATGGCTTTTGTAATAATTGTACGCCAGTCTATGTCTACGATTTTTTTACCTAACTTCTGATCACGGTGGGCAACAGATTGTTTTCAGTGCCAATATTAATATTAACCAAAAAACATCGTTTGAACATTTTGATCGATTAAACGACTTTTTAAACATGATAATATCTTCAAGAGGTGGCAGGATGTAGGATTTCTTCGTCAGAGTCTGGTAGTGGTCGGTGGCTCAATGTATTACTGAGAACTTATTTTTTTTATGGTCTGTAAATAAACATTAAAGTTAACTTAGTGCAACATATTACATCCAGTTTATGACCTACAAAATAATACTCATATAAAGAATTAAGTAAAAATAAACCGGGCCAAGTATATAAGTCGTAAAGGTTTTACTATATTTGACTGTAAAACGAATCCTTCTTAAGTATTTATTTTATTTCAATTTAATTATTTGTCTTTAAATAAAGTGTATTCCGTCAATATTTTAAGTGTCTAACTGTAATAGCTATCAATATCCGGCAAGCTATAAAATCACGTATGTTGTATGGGAGCCCTTTACATACGTAAATTATCTTGTTTTTTAGTATTAAGTATTTGATGTTGTTATAAAGGCATCAAAAAATTAAAATTATAACTAACTATCACTGTTCACAAGATACAGCCTGATGGCAGTTAGACGGAAAGTGAAGTTTTAGTAATAGGGTTCCGTTTTACCCCTTGGGTATGGAACCTAAAAGACTATGTAAAGTGTATATACAAATAGTGTTTTTTAAAATACTTGATTAGGTGTTTAAACAAAGATTCCTAAAATTAAATCTTGTTGTGTGTTGTTGCGTTGAAGCATGATAAACAATTACTAATGATACTTACCACAGGAGAAATCGTAGGTATAGCAAGTCCCGGCTGCATACGACAGAATTTTTAGTGATTTTTTGCTTTACGTGTATTGCTGAGCCATTTTTGTCGCATTACTTCATTTTCAACTAACTCGAGCACACAATTGAAATAATACGAGAATTATGGGTACCCTAGTGGTAAGATTTACAGTAAGATTATTTTAAGCTTACCTGTGGAACGATATATGGCAATCACTATATGATTCACTTGAACAAGTATAAACGCAACATTTTTTCACCATTTTATCTTAAAAGGTGCCTAAGAATTATATTAAGAATAATATTTTGATAAACTCAATCAATGACAGTTTGACTTACTGACACCATGACAGTTCATGGTGATGCTTTAGAGGGTTACCACTAGGAAATTAGAAATAAGCAAATACTATTTTACGTTTTCTTTATAGTTTATGTATAAAATCAAAGAAATAAATTAAAATATAATTTATTATTTTACAATTGTTGAAATAACAATTAAATACAAGTGCATAAACTGAGTTTTTGATCAGGCAAAATTTAGATCAGAAATATTATTTTAAGCTGGCAAGATCTAAGAAAGATCAAAGAACGAGACACACGCCTCCGGCCTGGCTATCTCTGTCGGCTCGGATTTGCATATGTGTAAAGCGCACAGGAATTAATACTTTATTGCATTGCAATAGTGTTCATTTTTCATAATCAAAATTTTCAGAGTTATCAGTCCTGTTTATTATATTAGGTCCATGGGTCCTACTGTTTTGTGATTGGTCAATGGTTTACATGTCATTGACAGACATGTCACCATGACATTTAAATCACCAATCTATCAACATTTGGACCTCACGCCCTTAGAATAAGGAAAATATAGAAACCGCGTCATGACAGCAACAATGTGACCGTCCACCCCAAAATAATTTTTTTTCAACATCGTTTTGACGTTTAACAATTTAAAAATGAGTATTAATATCTATTTATTCTTTGGTAATGTAGCAAATATCGATTTTAATATCGATAAAATGTAAGTGATAACAATATGGATAGTGAAGAAATAGGGATCTTTTTCTTTTGTTGATATAAAATAATGAATACATAAATAAATATCAGGTTGACCTGAGTCCAAAGTAAACAATTTAAGCACTTGAATTATGGAAACCAAAACCAACGGTGGAACTAGCCCAGCTTTCCTTCATAATTGCCACCAGAGTAGTACTAGCATGCTAGGATGGAGAAGACTACAAGAAAACAGTTGAAGAATTTAACTTTTGTTCGACTGTATGCTTAGAATACCAAAATGTATCAGCATGTCGACAATCCAGTACATACTTGATTTTTTTATGATGTTTGAATAAATATACAAAAAAATAAAATGACAGTGCTATCAACATTTATTATAAAAAATTTTTTTTTAAGCACGCTATGACAGCAAAATTAACGAATTGTGTAAAATTAAAACTTTTTGCAAACAAATGACATGTAGTTTAGTCCAACCATAGATCAGAGGATCTCGATATCATATTACTTTGCAGTTTACTTTATTGATTTTCGCCCTGCGATGGGATTCTGTTTTTACATTTCCTGTAACAAAATACAAATTAAATAAAGTGAATTTAGACATGTTTATATTTATATATCTCGTGAATCATAGTTGTTCAATTTATGTCGAACTAAATCAAAAATCTCATACGATGCAATAGGTACATTATTCCATTGCCGATATTTTAAGAGTCATGACACCATTTTTTACCACTCTTGATAAATTCTTATTTTGCGATCTAAAAGTTAATGTGTTCGAAAATTTTATCGACAAGTACGATGTAATTTCTTTCATTGGCACATCACTACAGCAATAAATATGCATTATTTAGATTTGAAAATTTGGTTATTATTGCGACTTTATTTTGGGAAAATTAAAAATCTTAAAGGTTAACAAGCATTTTCTAAATCGTTGGCTCATTTTTACAACATAATACGCAAATGTTTTTGCAAAACTTACCGATGAAGACGATATTGAATAACTCTCGTTATTTTTTAAATCACAAACTTAGAAATCACCATGGTCTTTGATATACAGTTATCCTCGTCCGCAATTATAATAATTATTTGGTTTTATTGAGTTTTCATACATCATTTTGCTACATAATTAGAAAATCTTGTTTTAGTGAAATTCAGTTTGACAATTCAATGTCAGCCTATTCAAATACGAGATAGGGATACCATAGATCCTGTCACAAGTATGCACTAGTATTTAAGAATACTAATAATCATAAGTATGACTATTAGTGAGCCGTATTCCCATTTAAAATATAAGAGTACATAAGCTAAAAACCAAAAACTGTTTTCATTTATACTTAATAGTTTTATTTAATAGTGGCACGGTATTTTGAAATAGACAAAGGGGTGTTTTAAACATTTAATATGAAATATTTAATTTATTAGGTGTGTGGAAATATTGTTGCGTAATGGATGCGTAGATGCAAAATATATATCAAACCATGTTAAAACATGGTTTATGATAAAGTTTGTATCGATTAGTAGCACTACTCTGGAAAATATGCAATACTAATAAATTCGTAACATATATACATAGGAATAAGATAAAGCGTTTAGTAAATAGTTACGAATATAACAAATACTGTTAAATACTAGAAAGTTTTTCAATAATGGCCCATCACTGATTAAAATACGGCCATTAAAATTAGTCGTATTTGAAATTGAATGTATTTTCAATTTGGTAACGTTCTATTGGCAGTCTATGGTTGGACTCCAACTCCGGAGTCCAGTCCATAGATTTTCTATCTGCAGATGCGGACTCCAATACAAGCTTTGAGTGGTTTTTGTTTCAGTCACACTAGGTGGCGCTGCATGGCTAGATGTGAATAAGACAGCTACGTCCCAATTGCGGTTTTTAGCGTTACATCTAGGAATATAATATATCTATGCTCACGCCTACGTACGTATCGCGATCTGGTGGATTTTTCGAAAGCGAAAACCCTCATTGTTTCCCAGCCTTCGATCAAAGACCACAGATCAAAGAATTTGCGTGTATTCTTTATTTGTGTGTGTTTTGGTACCAATATTCGAATGGAGTTTAGTGTTTTTCTTCGTTCACTGAGCCCGCTATCTTAATATCAAATTGAGTGGCATTCGTATACTTGCGGTTGACTCCCAGTTCATTAACAAGGGAATCTCCGTTCCAGATTTCGCCAAATCTCAAGTCCCCAACAAAAGGGAGAAGAGACGGAAGCCAGACTCTGATGAGTATGAGGAAACTGATTCAGAGGAAGACGAGAGAGAGGACGATGATGACTACAAAGACCAGTATGATAAGAGAGCTGATGTGAGGCGGAAGAGGTAAGATTTTTAGTATTATTTTCTACTACACTTCAAGATTGACCTCACCCCACCTGATGTTAAGTGGTAATGAGGTCCTAGCTAAAGACGACAAGTACAGCATAATAAAGATTTTTCTGGACTTATCGACCTTACCTTAAGGCTTGACCCCTGCTACTAATGTAGCACCCAGCTCTGCAAACCTTACTCACACGCAGGAACACAATAACACAGAAGTGGTTGTTAAATTGGCTGTGGTCTTCAGATAGGTGGCTTCTGTCCTTTTTAGGGTTCCGTAGCCAAATGGTGAAAAATGGAACCCCTAAGGATCCATCATGTCTGTCTATCTGTTCGTCTGTATATCACAGCAATTTTTTTCCGAGGTATAAGATCTATACTGTTGAAACTTGGTATGTAGATGGCTTCTGTGTCTGCGAATTATAAAAAAAAAGAACCGTAATGGCGCGATGACGTCACCCGCGGTCCCCGGGGGTAGCTTGGGTGTTTTGGGAAAATAAAACAACACATATTCCTCTATATTGGATTGGATATTGGAGCTCCCCATACTTGAAACTGAAACCCATTTTTTTTTCTTCAAACCAATACGTGTGGGATATCTAGGGCAAAGGTGTTTAAAAATTATATTGAGGTTTTTACACTTTTTCTTAATTGAATAGTTTGCGCGAGAGACACTTCCAAAGTAGTAAAATATGTGCCCAAACCAGCTGCCAGAGAAGATTACTGCATTAACTAAGTATGATAACTTGCGCCAAAATTTATTTTTTAAAATAAAACCAAAAAATCTCAAAATTTAGTTTCATTTTTCTCAGACTGTCTTATGGCTCTGATTTTATTCCCCGAAAGGTGGCCACTGTGCTCCCACCGAAAGGGAGATGATTTTTTTCTATTACTTTATGCTTAATGACGTCTTATTGGTCTGGTCTTCCACAGGGAGACAACCAAGGAAGAGGAGAATGCTGACCAGAGCTCGGACCAAGCTGAAACGGATATGGAATACGTCATCACGTTGCGACCCACGCAGATCAGGACTTTCGTAATCTGGTTTCACGAGAGCAGGAAACCTTACCAATAGTATAAAAGAACTAGCGGCAGCCCCCGACTTCGTACGAGTGGACTTATGCCCGGTTTCAATATTATACGATTCGTAATGTGTCTAAAATGACCATCAGTTTTTCTACGATTCGTTTATTCTAATTTTAAATTTACTTTGTTTTTTTATACTCTTCAGGATTGACCTCATCCCACCTGATGTTAAGTGGTAATGAGGTCCTAGCTTAAGAGCGACAGGTGCAGCAAAATAAATCTGTTACTGGACTTGTCGCCCTTGTGTATGTAGCACCCCCCAGGAGCTCTGGAAACCTTACTCACACGCAGGAACACAACAACACAGAAGTGATTGTTATTTGGCTGCGGTGTTCTTTAAGGTGGAGGTATTTCACTAGTCGGGCTGCTCCAGTTCTGTAGTCAAATAACTTTTTGCTTTGAGACTCTGTATAAGTATATTAAACACGTATTAGGTAAATATACCTACTTGTTTTGTTTTAAATCTAGATGTATTAAGTGTCGCCGTCTGTAAAAAAAAGCTTGTTTAAGACATTGGTTTATTTAGTACTTAATTTTGTGCTACAAAATGCGTTGACTGAACCAAATCGCGGCAAAACTTCCACGTAGTCTTGTCTGCCCTACCTCTAGAGTTTTAAATAACATAATTAGTGAAATACAACTCACTGATTGACTGAGAGAACATATTTTATTTTCATGATCTTTAAGATAGAATAACTAGAAAAATGTTTTGAATGAAATTCATATTAATTTAAAAATGTCTATTTTTTATAGGTAATTAGGTATAGGTTAGAAAACATTTATTTTCATGATATTTAAGATAAAATAATTAGAAAAATGTATTGAATTAAATTCATATTAATTTAAATAATTTGTACTTTTTAAAAGGTAATTAATCATAGCTAAATATTTATTACTAATTATGCAAATAAAACTAAGTTTAACAAGTTATTATGTTATTTTTATGTTTCCACCATAATTATTGAAATTATATTTAATAAAAAGCCCCTATTAAATTGTAATAGAAATTCATGTCATTGTTATGCTATTGCTATTGAAATTTACCAGGAGTTTTCCAGCTTCGAATTGAAGTTACTATACATCAGGGCTTGGAATACCATTAAAAATATGGTATCGTTACTTTTGCCCAGATAAGATATCGATACTTAAAAAGTATCGTTATTCAAATTACCGTTATTTTAGTACCATTATACTTAATAAAGATATGCCGTTACAGCTATTACATATATAGTTACGTGTATTTTGTACCGGTAAATATATAGCTATCTAATTTTAAAATTAAAAGGGGTTGTATCGGTTTATTTTTCGCGCGCGAGTTCCTCGTCAAATTACATTTAGTTTGGTTGGTTTTCGTGGCACAAAGTGACATGCGCCTTGCGTAATTTATTTTATTAATTTCGTTACCTTTTAACGTTATATTACCGTTTTGTTACGTAAGAGATAACGTTAAAGTTTTAGTTTTGTTACATTTTACCGTTATAAATTAACGTTATAATATATATTTGCTACCGACTTATCGTTAACTGTTTTATCGTTATAAAAAGTAGCATTATAAAATAACATTATTTAACGTTACTTATAATGTGAATTTGGTAACGTTACCAAGCCCTGATACATATAGTACCTTATGATGTATCAGACTACGGATACAAAACAGGTTTCATCGATTCTTATACAAGCCAATGTATAAATGAATATTTTCGTAATAAACCTAAACGAGTATTGAATCTGAGAGCATTCACACTTCGGCGCCTATTATAACCTATAGCGGACCCGGCGAACTTCGTTTCGCCTTAGATAATGTTTCCTGCTTTTCTGTTGAAATTATTCAAATTTTACCAAGGATCCCTAATTTTGTAGCTTATGTTAAATTGGAATGTAGCATTCTATTGGTGAAAGATTTTTTTACATCGGCCCAGTACTTTTTGAGCCTATTCATTACAAACATACAAACATTCAAAAAATAGGTACAAATCTTTCCTCTTTATAATATTAGTGATCTAATTCTACACTCCCCTTGATTGGCTGATAGCATACCACATCACACATCCTCAACAACTACACCTACCCACACACACTCACACACACACACAAACTCACACTCAATATTATTACCCAATTGTATTTATAATCTTAAATGTTTAATAGTAGTTTAATAGTTTTTTTTTTCTCGCTTACTAAAGTCCATACCGTGATATAAAAGTTCAGATTTGTAAACATGTATGTATAGTCACTAGTTAGATAATGCGATACAGGCCTGTGAGCCTAGTGCAGTATCTATAGTCATATGTTAACTGAATTTCGTTAATAAAACATATTATTATTATTTATTTATTTATTTATTTGACACAAACACATTGCAAGCTTACATAATGTCCAACACGCTTACAATCTAAATGTACACATAAGATATATTAATGTAGACAATACAATTTTAATAATTAGAAATACAAAAATATTATTAATACACATGTCAAGTCAATATTATTAGTTAAATAAAAAATAAAAAAAGATTACAAAACTATAGCAGTCAGAAAATTACATTTTATTTATTAATTGAAGAGCTTTGGCACAAAGTTGACCAAAGTTGTCGCCAAATAGGTCAATATTAAAATTATGCCCGAGCATGTCACCTAAGAGGCGTATAGCGCGAGTGGTAGGTGCATTTCCAGCGTACTTGGTACGCGTGGTAGGACGCAACAACAGCCGTGGCTGCCGTCGAGGTGCCACCGTCCCCTCGTCGTTCCAACTAATACGGTTAGGAACTAGAAGCCCCACTTTGCTAAGTATCGTTGGGCTATCGATCCTATTGTGTATAACAGACAAATAATGTAAAATAGTCTGCATAACTCTCCTAGATTTAAGTGTATCTAGTCCCACCATGCCAGACACAAAAGGACGGATACAAACCTGGATAGTACCCGTATTTCCTCTTATAGAGCCAACGTGCAAATTTACGCTGTATTTTCTCAACCATTATGATGTATTTCTCTTCATATGGATCCCAAATGAGGGCACAATATTCTAATTTGCTTCTAACATATGCATTATAAAGAACCATAGCAACCTCTAACTTGTTGAACTGAGATGAGGTACGAATGTAGCATCGAAGGTAGCATACGTAAAAATGGTTGATCCAATTCTAAGCTTCTTTATATTAGGAGAGATAGGGGTAAAACCGACCATGAAAGTAGGTATGTACCTAGTCCACGATATGTTGATACCTACGGCTAGTAGATAACACAAGGCAACAATAATGAATGTTAGCATGTTGCTTTCAAGCGAGTCGACGGTTATTGTAGCTTTATATACGAGTAGATAGATACACTTTATTGCACAGAAAAATTTACAGAAATTGGTTTTACAGACATAATCTAGTACAATTTAGACGGTTTTACTGCTAGAAAGCAATCTATTCCAGACAACCTTTAGGTAGAGGTAATAGTAGATATCGAGAAACTATTTGTCTGCTGTACATGAATCTAGTTTTATTTTTTTTTCTAACACCTCGAAATTAATGGTAACCTTGCATCAAAAAAAAACGAAATTCAGTAATTTTAGGAATTTTACTATGGTCTGTAGACAGTTTCGAGCAAGTTAATTCTATAATTAAAGATTACAAAATAAAGAAATACTTGTCTTATTTGAAATGTAATTTAAATTATTAGTGTAGCAAAGAACGGACATAGGCTACTTTTTATTAGAAAATAAGGGGGGGATGGGGGTAATACCACCTTTGAAAGTTTATATGGAAAAATGTTTATTTTTGAAGTTAGAGATATGAAATTTGGCACAAATATAGCTCGAAACTTGGATTAAAATTTAGACTACTTTTTGTTTCGAATATTAGGGGAGAAAGGGGTAAAACCGACTATGAAAGGATGTAGTCCACGCGAACGAAGTCGCGGGCACAACTATTTACTATAACGCCATCTACTATAACTCTACCTCAAGGTTGTCTGGAAGAGATCGCTTTTTAGCGATAAGACCGCCTAAATTGCACTTTAATCAATCTGTAAAACCTATTCCTTTAAAGTTTTGTGCAATAAAATATATCTATCTATATATTGGATTGCGTGCAACAAAAACACTGTCGCCCTGTGTAACTTCATACGTGCGTAGTCGTTAGCGGCAGTTAGTAATTTACATTATCATCTATCATTATTGTTTTCATAATGAGAAGGTAACACATTTCATTTTCATTATTTGTAGGTAAATATTTCTTCGCAGAAGTGAAAAGTATAAGGTTGTAGATTACAAAGTAGCGCCGTTGCAGTGATTTGAGTTATTTTTTTATTTATGTTGAAGCTGGGGTTGGGAACCATTCTGATTTTAAATTTTCAGTGTTTTTGCAAGTTTTTAATCATTAATATGTGAGAATCCTACTTTTCTAGTAAACGCGAAAGTTTGTATACATATACATATAGCTCTCTGAATGTTTGTATGTCTGGAGATACGTTTAATGCAAAACATATTTGATTTATAATACGAGCTGTGCCCGCGACTACGTTTGCGTGGACTACATACAATCATGGTTGGTTTACCCCTATCTCCTGTAATATTTGAAACCAAAGGTAGTCCATATTTTAATTCTTCAAGGTATATTTGTGCCAAATTTCATATCCTGAATTAAATAATAGGTAAACATTTTCCTAGAAAAATTTTCAAGGGCGGTATTACCCCCACCCTCCCTTATTTCCAAAACAAAAATAGCCTAAGTCCGGTCTACAGGTTCAACGTATACCTACCCATACCAATTTTCGGTTTAGTGGTTTAGGCGCGAATGCCGGACAAACAGATAGACAGAGTTACTTTCGCATTTATAATATTAGTATGAATTAAGTACCTACTCTGTAATTAAATTTTAAGTTCGCCATTAGCTTATGTCATTTTATTTTTATTCAAAGGTTGACTACCTCTAGGTACTTGTTAAATCAATTACGTATATATGACACATTGCATTTAGGTTGAGCATAAAAATAAGTGACATACCTACACTTTATTTACTTCACGTTAAAGATACTTTCAACATGAACGAATCAGGTAAATTAAACATTTGACGACCTCCGTAGCCGAGAGGCGAGCGGGTCTGACTTTGGCGAGCGCCATCTCTGAGGTTCCGGGTTCGATCCCCGGTCGGGTCAATATGGGAAACGAACTTTTCCGTATTGTCTCGGGTCTGGGTGTTGTGGTACCGTCGTTGTTTCTGATTTCTGTAACACAAGTGCTTAAGCTACTTACCGCAGAATCAGAGCAATGTATGTGATGTTGTCCAATATTTAATATTCAATATTTAATTTAATATTTTATATCTAGGTACTTCGGTACAACGTAGGTATAAAATCGCTTAAAACTTATCCCGTGGGATAAGTTGTCCACATTAACATTTTTTTTATTTATCTCATCCCGCTTAAAAGAAACGGTAAAATTTATTGTATTAAGTATTTGAAATATTTGTGAACAAAAGTGTTTGGGGAAAAAGATAAGTTACATGCACCAGAAAATCAATGATTCAATCGTTTGAACTATACATAAAAGTGCTCGAGTCGTAGAATAGTACAATATTATTCACTTTGACATTTCAAATCCAAGATGGCCGGTATCTCAGAGTAAGGTTCTAATCCTTACTCTGTGGCCGGTATCACAAAATAGCGAAATTATAAAAAAGGGTACAGTCAAGCTATGTCGTGAGCATAAGTTGTACCTACTATCAACCGTCTGGGGTTAATTTTTTTTAGTCTTACTTATAGAGACAGTTATAATATATGATGATATTTTCCCAGGCAAGAAATCACCTGAGATAAAATCATTTTACGAGACTTATAAGATAACCAGTTTCTCCATGACCATTGGTATGATATACCCTAACCCAGCCACCGATAAATACAGATTGATAGCCATCCGTGAGTATATAATTTAATATCTATACTTCTGTAAGGTACGCATGTTCTTTACTAAAAGTACCTACTTCCGCCGAGCAGGTGTTATCTGCTCGGGGACCAAGGCCCAACTACCAATCTTGGTTTGTTGTATATATAGTTAGTGGCGACGATAACTCTGTCATCGCGATGCAGGATCGATGTATTGATCGGCTAATCGTGCATTACGTACGGGGCGTTGTTTACTAAGCTGCTGACGCCGTATTTGTTTCGACTTTTTGGTCATGTCGTAAGTCGTAAGGTTCTATTAAAAAGCTGAGTAGTTTGTTTGAAAGCGCTAAAAGAACTAGTGGTAATAGAAAAAATATGTATGTGTTAAATAGTCCATTTATCAAGGAAGGCTTTAGGTTACATAACATCACGCTGCGACTAATAGGAGCGAAGTATCAGAAGAAAATGTTGAAAAAATAGGGATAGTACGCATCCGAACCCGCGGCGATTAAATGAAATGTCATCGGTATTCGAAACGCCGCTGTAGACTTTTTAGTGACGTTTCGCTCTACTGCGATGATATCGCCTCTCAATTCTTAGATCTATGCCTCGTTAATCGATTTTTTAATATTTTTTATGCTTTGCGCTGCACTAGCCAGAAATTTTCATCTCTCCTCGGGGTGTGGATCTCGAACCCACGACTTTCTTGTATCGCGTGCTGCTCTTCCAACTGAGCTAACCGCAAGTTATCGTAGGGGATGATTTTTTCTGTTGTATCAACTAGGGGTCGCAATACCGAAACATTTAAATAAAACCGGTATTTTCGGTATTGGCTGCAGACCGATACCCATATTCCGGTATTTTCGATATTTCCGGAATTAAGCTAAAGTTAGCAAATTTAGTATAAAGTTAGTTTGCAGAAGAATAGTAAGTAGGTATCTTAAATGACTTTATCTTCTAAATAAAAAAACGCTCTTGTGTATGCCCTTTTGCAGACCTTGGTGTCAGTGTTATAGACTGTTTTCAGAGAGTTGATGTTAGGATCTTTGATGGCACGACCCCTCGTCGAGGCGCGTTAAGCTGCCTGTTTACTGCAAACAGCATCGGCATAGTCGCGGTTAAATCAGGTAATCGGAATACTCCATCCCTAGGCCGATCTCGTCAATAATAGCCGCGGAACTCGCCGTACGATCCATCTCTCTGAAACAGCTCTGCCCCCATGGGATCGACGCAAAATAGTCGCGCATACCACCCCAGTCTGCTGGCGAGTAATGCCAAACCCGGCGCTTAACCACCGCAGTTTGCGATGGAATGGGATGGAAATAATCGAAAGAACCTTAAAGGCACATGGACCGCCACCTTGTAACAAGCAAAAAAGACGAATGTCCTTCCACGTCTGGTATCCTAGTGGGCTGGCTAACTAGTTGTATCAGGCAATGGGTAAGAGCGAATGCATGGGCTGTCCTTCCTGCATGGTTAATACGTGGGGATCTCAACCAGGAGTCGCCAAGTTAAAGTCCTCCCGACCATTTCTGCAGTGGGGTACTGCAACTTCGCATCATCTGCCACCCGACTCAGATACTCGAAAAGTCGAGTTGTCTTTTCATCTCCAGAATGAGATTGGTATAGAGATTTGTATCTCAGTCAAGAACAGCATGGCGGGCTTTGCGGTGAACGAGCTCGCGCGTAATTTGAATTAAATGGCGCGTAACTTTTTCTATTTGTATATTTTTTTTATATTGCTAAAACCGAAAATACCGAATATCCCGGTTTTTGTAAAATCAATACCGGTATTGATTAGACCTAAATTTGGCCCGGTATTCCGGTATTTTCGAAATTCGGTATCCCGGTTTGCGACCCCTAGTATCAACCTGTTAGGCTCAGGTAAGTGCCCCCTGCCGAGTATGTTAAACAGAATATATATCTTGGGTTTGAGCGCCACACCGCAGGGGGAGATCATTTTTTTTGTTTCTTTATAATATTGAAAGAAATGTAATCGTTACTCAAAACATGATTAGACCTTTTTAATGGCACATTTTCATTAGTCGATAACTCATTATCAATGCAGGGCCTCCCCGCATTCGAGATATCGACCAATGAATGTTGCAAGTCGATACGCGTCGGTATAACGCCTGCGGGGATTCCCCGCATACATTATAACAACCGTGCTATCGAGCAATGAAATTAATCAGTCGATATACAGCTTACGGGTCTTGAGTCAAATATTTTATACGTGTGCTTATTGGATTAGAAGGACACTGTTCAAAATAAAACTAATGGAAATCTATCAGAATTACGACTGTTTATGGAATGTGACTAGTAACTTGTATAAAAACCGAGATGCAAGAGAAAGTGCATACAATAAACAAATTGCGGAAAGGCTAAATATTACGGGCAACTCAATTAAAGACATACCAAAAAAGATGTTGTGTGTTGATGTTCTTCCCCCGCATGCGGACCGTATTTACTGATGAAAACGGTTCCCCGATTGCGGGCCCTGTGGCATGCGTTCCATAAATCTATTGCATGCGACCCTATCTACTTGTGAAATTGCGGCGTAATGAATTTTCGCTCTACTGCGATAGCATTGTTTAAGAATTCTCGGATTCATATCTCGCTTAACCCACCCATTCTGGCCAGAAGATCTTGTAATCAGAATGGGTGAGTTTAGCGAGGTTTGATTTATTAGAAACAGAAAAATTTTATCTCCCCTTGCGGTGCGGGAATTGAACCCACGACCTTCACGTATCGCGCGTGCTGCTCTTGATTGATTGAGGTTTGATTTGGTCTGATTTTTCTTTCAGCCATAGGCCTCTTGTCTGGAAGTCCACTGATAGTACTTATGATCGCAGACATTGTGAAGCTGTGGAAGAATGGAGAAATGTTCGTTATTCTGAGACACATCGCCATGGGCTTGCCTTTCACTGCTGGATTCATGAAAGTAAGAATAGAATAGATAGAATAGAAAGTATCTCTATTCATGTAAGCATAACAAAATCACTTATGAATCGTCATTAGGTAACTGTTTAGTATTCTACTGCCGTGTTCGAATTTTTGTCAATAGCACAAAAGGGTAAACGGGTCAATATTATTATTTCTTTTACTCATGAGATAGCAGTGTCAAAGTCTAAATTGCAGTCAGTTAAACAATATTAAGGTAAAACGATGTCAAGTTGCGAATGTGGGGGTCGTTACGGCACTGGTGGGTAATAAATGTAGGTACCTACTTATCTATCTATTCAATACATCGCCATTATTTTTTAAAAGAGGTACGGCATAGCGATTTATCGCTCGAACTGGAACAGCCTGACTGGCGAAATACCTCCACCTTACAAAAGACCGCAGCCGAATAACAATAACTTCGGTGTTGTTGTGTTCCTGCGTGTGAGTCAGATTTCCAGAGCTCCTGGGGAGTGCTACATTAGTAGCAGGGTCAAGCCTTCAAGGTGTGGGCGACAAGTCTAGTTACAGCTGTGCTGTACTTGTCAGCCTTAAGCTAAGACCTCATTACCATTTAACATCAGGTGGAATGAGGTCAATCTCTTCGTGCAATATATAAAAAAGATAAGGTCGAATAAGCAAAAATACGTGTCACATTTTTGGATAATAATTTGGTAATTTGGCGGACTCCTTGACGTTAACCAGGGAATCAGCTAAATTTTAAAAAGAAAAAAAAAGCAAATATAAAAAACTAAGATTTTTCTAATTTAAACTACCCGTTTCTAGTTTTTTATTTTTAGTCATTTTAATATCTAATTCTAGTTTTTAGTATGTGTTGTTTTTATTTTGCTCAATGTTGTGTACGCCTGTAATAGGCATATATATAAGAATTTTACTACCATACCTAATTTGTATGAATGTTTTATATATTATGCTGTTGGTGTACCTATTTAAATAAATAAATAGATATTAACTAATTTTCAGTCCCGTCCCTATATTGCGGTCGCAGAGAGGTATTTAGTTAAGCTGGTTAACGTTATACACTAAATTTTTGAATCTATTTCAGATGGTATTCATGTACTACAGAAGGAAGGAGGGAAAAGCAATACTGGACATCATTGACAGAGACCACGCACATTACAACAACTTACCAGAGAGCTACAAGGCTTTAGTATTCGACTCTATAAGACGAACCCACGTTTATATACTGACGTGGGTGACGAGTGTAATCGGTATATTCGTTGCTTTTATAGGAACAGCGACGGTTTTGAATATATTCAGTCAGCTGTTTATGTCCGAACCAAAGAGGTATATGATTTATGATATGAACGTGCCGGGGGGAGAGCCAGAGGATAGATTTGAGTCGCCTTTCTTTGAGGTAAGTTAACTTCAGTCATTTTACTTATTTTAATAAATTGTTTGTCTGTAAAGTCGGTTTATGAACGGTATTTCGACAACGCTGAGCCGATCATGCCTCTCTCTCATTCGTACCGCGCTCTCGCTTGCGGAACCCGACAATAAGCGTAACGGGACAATGAAGTCATCTTTTTTGTGCCTGCAGCCCGTAGTATTGAGTTATTAGACGTTGTCACGTCCAAAATAGAAAACTTTCATCTCCCCTTCCGGTGTGGATCTCAAACCCACGACCTTTACGTATCGCGCGTGCTGCTCTTCCAACTGAGCTAACCGCAAGTTATCGTAGGCGATTAATTTTTCTGTTGTATTTACCTCCTTTTGTTGTTAGCCTCCGGTAAGTGTCCTTTGCTGAATATATTTAGAACGGCATATTACGTATCTATGAATAACTACTGCCGAACATAGGTCTCGTCATAGGCCTCTAAATTTATCCGGCAGAGGGCTTAGGTTTATCTCAATTGGAAGAGCAGCACGCGCGATACGTGAAAGTGGGTTTGAATCCCACATCGCAAGTGCACATTTAATTCTTCGGTTTCTTTAAAATTAATAATTAATGCATGTTTTTAACTTTTGCACGCAAATAATACTGATTGAATTTGTGCGAAACTTAGTAGGAAGATGGATCAAATGCTAAATTATACTTAGGATTATTTTATCCCTAATTAACGCCGATAATCGCGGATAAAAGCTTGTACTTAAAGGTTTTTCCATAAAAAAAAATACTTTTTTTTGACTTGGTTCAAAGTGAGCTACACATAGCAATACCTTACTTAGATACTGCTACTGTAACTTTGGGTTTCTTACCGATGTCTTCTCCGTAGATATAGGTTCCGAACCGGCAGTAGAGTCACTTTGCATTGTATTCAATGACGATTCAAAAGTGTTTTAAGTAACCAACTTGAATAAAGAACTATTGAGTTTGATTCTAACTGACTGTACTCTGCAGTAAAACGTGCGGTTGACTGTACATCAAGTAAAGTTGGATATTAATTCTTATGCTTACGACACAAGGGTGTTGCGGAGATTAAAAATTGTAGTAGTCTGACGTGCTTTTGACAGTTTCAAAAGAGGTAGGGCATAAGTTATGCCCTACGCATAACCATTTATCGCTCGAACTGGAGCAGCCCGACTGGTAAAATACCTCCACCTTACAGAAGACCGCAGCCAAGTAACAATCACTTCAGTGTTGTTGTGCTCCTGCGTGTGAGTAAGGTTTCCAGAGCTCCTGGGGGATGATACATTAGTAGCAGGGGTCAAGCCTCCAAGGTAAGGGCGATAAGTCAAGTAGCACCTTTATTATGCTGTACTTGTCGCCCTTAAGCTAGGATCTCATTACTAATTAACGTCAGGTGGATAAGGTCAATCCTGAAGTATAATAAAAATTGCTGCCCAAAAAAAGACGGGGTTTTATAAACTTGTTGTGTCTGTCTGTCTGTCTTTGGCATCATATCTTCAAAACAAAGAAACCGATATTGATTTTGTCCTTTTTTTTCAGATAATGTTTATCTACACCATATACGTGGGCTTATTATTCGCAACTAACTTCATGGGCTACGACGGTCTGATGATAGCGTCCATCGATCACGCCCGCCTGCGCTTGCGCATCCTAGTGAAGGGAGTGGAGCAGGCGACGAGACTGACAGGTGCGGCGCTACATGACAAGATGGCCGCCGCTGTCCGGGAACAGGTGGAGACGTTGAGGTATTATTAATCATTCAATTATTACTCTATTTAAGTAGGTTACATATAATAACACTTTCGAATGGTCATTGAAAATAATGCAAAGTGATTTTAATTCGGCTCGGAACCTATATCTTCCGAGAAGACACCGGTAAGAAACTCAACAGATTAGTTACAGTAACAGTGTCTAACTTATAGCTGTTATTCATCTGGATAAGCCAGAAGCGAGACTTGGTTTTGTCGTGACCACGTCTAACAACTCGATACCTACTACAGGCTCCATACACAAAAAAGATGACGTCATTTCCAGTAACGCTCATTGACGCGTTGAGAAGCATTATCGGCTCGAGCGATCGGCTCAGCGGTGTCACTGCAAACTGACTGACCATAAACCTTTTTCTTTGACTTTTTCGACAAGTAGGTATTATTTTATGGGATCCACTGTTTCCTCTACCTGAAGAAGGTCTGGAAGAGATTGTTATCTAGCGATGACGCCGCCTAAATTTAGGCGACAATTTTAATGGGACAATTTTGACTGATAGAGAATGCTCCAAGCATTAAGCCTTTTTTTGTGCAATAAAGTTACTAAATATTTATGCATAAGCTTACTGACAAACACTTTTCTGTATTATCTCGGGTCTGGGTGTTGTGGTACCGTCGTTGTTGCAGATTTCTGTAACACAAGTGCTTTAGCTACTTACCACAGAATTAGAGCAATGTACGTGATGTTGTCCAATATTTATTTATTTATTTAAACTCGTAGATATTATATATTTTAAAATGTTCATGTATCACGAGTGCTGCTCTTCCAACTGAGCTAACCGCAGTTTATTGTGGGCGCCATTTTTTTGTTTTTACCTATTTGTCATCACAAAGTGCCCTCTGCCGTTTGAGCTTAGAACTAAATCATTATCAGTTAAAAGAGCAGCACACACGATACGAGAAGATTGTGGGCTCGAACCCTGTGGGGTTTAAAAAATTATATCTATAATATAATTTTTTAGAGATTGAAGATTTTTTCCAGTAATAGGGATAATATATATTTTTTTACAGTAATAGGGATATAATTGTTTCCAGTTTCTTGAAACTACACGTTAGCGAATTTCAAACTAATATTTATCTCGAACATCATTTCCTTCAAACATTTATTCAATCAATTCAATATCCCAAAAAATTTGCATGCCAACTTTGGTAAAATATGTTCCTGCTTTATTTTATTTTCAACATCTTTTGTACTATATTTTATGCAAAGGAATGTATTCCTATTTCTATTCCTATTTCTATTCCTATTTCTATTCCTATTTCTATTCCTATTTCTATTCCTATTTCTATTCCTATTTCTATTCCTATTTCTATTCCTATTTCTATTCATATTTCTATTCCTATTTCTATTCCTATTTCTATTCCTATTTCTATTCCTATTTCTATTCCTATTTCTATTCCTATTTCTATTCCTATTTCTATTCCTATTTCTATTCCTATTTCTATTCCTATTTCTATTCCTATTTCTATTCATATTTCTATTTCTATTCCTATTTCTATTTCTATTCCTAATCGCCATTATATCAGCCAAGATAAAACCTAACCGAAACGTCGGGCAGTAAGTAGTTTGTATTAACCACTAAATAAAAATGGTCTCGCGTTTTGACCCGTTAAATTATTTTAAATGTTTAAAATGGAACATATAAGAATGGAATTTATAAAATAAAAACTGTCCATATAGCCTATTTACTATAAGATTTTTAATATTTCAGGCTTATTAAACTAATTCAGAGAACTTATAACGTCTATTTGGGCTTTATGTACGTGGCTGTCTTCATAGAAATGGTCATTTGTCTGTACTTGATGAACGAGGTAATTATTTTATTCCTGATTATCATCATCATCAATTATTATAAGTGCGAAGGTTCTAAGAATGTATGATTGTTACTCATTCACACCAAAACATCTAATGCCCTGTTCCAATATTTTACGATTCGTAATGTGTCTGTAAGGAACGTATGTTCTTTACTAAAAGTGTAAGTACTTCCGCCGAGCAAGGTGTTATCTGCTCGGGGACCAAGGCGCAACTACCATTCTTGGTTTGTTGTATATATACTTAGTGGCGACGAAAACTCTGATATCGCGATGTAGGATATCGATGTCACGCATTACGTATGGAACGTTGTTTACTACGCCAATTCTGCTGACGCTGTATTTGTGTCGACTTGTAGGTTATGTCGTAGGTCGGCACATGTCAAAAATAACTATCCGTATTTCTACAACCGACTACGAGTCGTTAATACCGTTCCATAATTTACTTCCCATACCAGCTGTCATCAGTTGTCTGTCGGTCGTTTTTAGCTTACGCCTCGTGTAATTTATTACTATTCGTAAATAGAACGGATTGTTTTTCAAATATTGGAACCGGGCATTAATGAATGAGGGTGTTCGCGTACGAAAAATCCACCAGATGGCGATACGTAGGCGTGAGGTCCTACTGTTACGTGTTTGGTTATGGTTTACATGACATTGACAGACATGTCACCGTGACATTTAAATCACCAATAAATAAATAAATGCGCCAGACAATCACACTAATCTTCTGGTCTCAAACTAAGGTTTTCCCTGGTACTATGAGTACCAGATGACGGATACTAACAAGGGGCGTCATCCCAGCACACCCAGACTTAGAAGTCAATTTAGAAAAGTCCGTTTTCCAAATTGACCCGACCGGGAATCGAACCCGAGACCTTTTGTGCTTTGGCCGCCTACCTTAGCCACTGCGCCACCGAGGTCGAGGCCACCAATCAAGCAACAGTTGGACCTCACGTCTACGTATCGCCATCTAGTGGATTTTTCATGCGAGAAAACCCTCATTGAAAATAATCATTGTTTTTCAGCCATCATCCCGGCTCGGGAATAAAAACTATGTCTCTATTCAGCCCGTTATAAGGATTTTCAAAAAGCGTATTATTTGCTTCAAGAAATATATAGAATAAGAAAGAGGCAGGAATGAAGAGGTAGAGGAATGCGGAGAGGGAGGAATGATTTAAGAGAGGTAGGGCATAGCAATAGGTGTATTGCTCTAACTGGAGCAGCCCGACTGGTGAAATACCTCCACCTTACAGAAGACCGCAGCCAAATAACAATCACTTCTGTGTTGTTGTGTTCCTGCGTGTGAGTAAGGTTTCCAGGTAAGGGCGACCAATCCAGTAACCGCTTTATTATGCTATACTTGTCGCCCTTAAGCTAGGACCTCTTTACGACTTAACATTAGGTGGAACGAGGTCAATCTCGCACTGCATCTTAAAAAAATGAGAAGGTTTAAGAATGGGGAAAGGGAGAATTGGTAAGGGGTAGGAGCGAATTTCTTCCTTTTCACCCCATGTGTTGAAAATAAACGCTACGCCACTGAAGCCACTGTATTGTATGCAATTGTTCCAGGGGTACTCCTTCGACTTCCAGTTCACCTGCATCAGTATGGGAACGGTCCTTCACATATACTTGCCCTGTTTGATTGCTCAGAATCTGAAAACTTCAGTGAGTACTAATGTATACTTATTTTAAAGCTTCAGAGATAGTTAAAACGCGCTAATCCATACTAATATTATAAATGCGAAAGTAACTCTGTCTGTCTGTCTGTCCGTCTGTTACTCTTTCACGCCTAAACGGCTGAACGGATTTTGATGAAATTTGGTATAGGCATACGTTGAATCTCAAGAACGGACATAGGCTACTTTTTTTTTTAAAATAAGGGGGGAGGGGGGTAATACCACCTTTGAAAGTTTATATGGAAAAATGTTTATTTTTGAAGTTAGAGATATGAAATTTGGCACAAATATAGCTCGAAACTTGGATTAAAATATAGATTACTTTTTGTTTCGAATATTAGGGGAGAAAAGGGTAAAACCGACCATAAAAGGATGTAGTCCACGTGAACGAAGTCGCGGGCACAGCTAGTCTTACATAATAGAAAAAAAAACAATTCGATTTTTTTTTGTGTGGAATAGTCTATTTAAAAAGGAAAGTTTTAAGTAATGTAATCACTTTTCATAATCATAATCAACTTTATTTACTAAAACAGTACATTTTCATGCTTATGCTAATGATCACTGCACTAAGCGTAGCTTGTATCGCAGTGGTCGGGTAACATTTTCTATTATGTACTCGTACAATCGGACACACGGTTGAAAATAAAAGCAAAGATAAAAATAATAATAATAATGAAAATTAATAACTTAAAATTACTTTTGGTACTTTAATTATTATTTTTATCACTAGATGGGGTTGTATTATCATTAAAGATGTACCGACTAGTAGCCCACTAGTCGGTTAAGCCGACTAATCGGTCGCTTTTGCAGTCGGCGAGTAGTCGGCGGATAGTCGGCAAGAAACGGCTTTTACTTTGTATGTATTTCTCATTAATATGTACTATATCAAGGGAACTGCAATGAAATAAAATCTTAGTTATTCATTATTATTTGGATTTTATAATCAATATTACTCATTCCGACAAGTAAAGTAAACCAGTATTTTCTTCAGTAATAGTTTTCTAAAAAATATTGGGTTAAAAAGAAGAGATCGGCCTAGTCGACTTGGCGGCCTCTCGACAGCCGACTACCTACAGACCTAGCATACGCAATATGTCAAATTTATCGCATGAGATGACAAAAGTTTCAATACTGTTGATTGGCTAATAGCAAACCGCTCTCGTATTTTCAGCCAATCAGCAGCTGACGCAATGACTTCAGTCGATTTTGACGTTTGTTAAGAGCGCGATAAAATTTAGTCGCGTTGTATACTAGGCCCGCTAGTCGGCTAGTCGGTCAAAGTGGTAATCGGCACATCTCTAATTGGCTACTTGACAGTTATAAAAAGCGCGCGAAAACGCCAAGTCTCGTCACTGTTGCAATTATGACGTCAACGTTCTAAACAACGAACCGATACGCATAGGAACGACTTAATTTAGATAAACGAAAAATGTTCCAATAAATTCTTAATACGGTTAGAGACACAATAATTCAATTTAATCGGTAAAATAATCATTGTTTCGCCACATTAAAATAAATCATTCTCGCCGACAGCTGTCATTTCCGAATTGCAATGGTGGTTTCCGTTTCGGTTCTTTTGTTCCACAGATAAAAAAAACTAAAATTTATTTTGCAAAAATAAAATACTAACTATCCTTTTAATTAAAAAGTAAAATGATTACATAACTAATAAGCTAACATATCTAACAATTTTCATATTTTATTGTTAACACTGTCAAGTAGCCAATTATCTAATGCCCAGTTCCAATATTTGAAAAACAATCCGTTTTAGTTACGGATAGTTATAAATTATACGAGGCGTAAGCTAAAACCGTTGCAGACTCGTAGTCGGTTGGAGAAAAAAGGTTTGTCGTTTTTGACACATAACGAATCGTCAAATAACCGGGCATAAGTCTTCAGTAAAATCACCAAGCATTCTTCTATCACGTTTAACAAACTGGGTATCAGCTGGCACTTATCTCCCAAAGGTGTCACAGGTTAGTAAAAGGTCGAGCATCCGATAAATCAGACAGCAGTGATTGTTCACTTGCTTGACACGCAACTCACTATACGAGATCTATGTGACGATACTAATGATAATACCTTGAGATGGAAACCCCAGGAACACGAAAATAATGCATTTCTAGTAAGTGGCATTCACGCATTCCTGCATCAAGTGACTACCTTACATCAACAATCAACGATGTCATCGCTTCGCCGTGGAAAATAAGCCATCACGAACAAAAAAATTTGGTAATTCCTATCTTTGCCGGACCATAAAGAAGTGGAACTCGTTGCTGGCTCATGTGCTTGACATGGTTTCCTTCAAAAGGAGCGTGAAGAAACATCTTGCGGGCCAGTATGGCGATGCTAATGGGTAGGATATTTCGATATCAAATCCGTTGTCATCGCGATGTGGGTTCCTCTCTTGGTTATTATCAGGCTGGGAGGAGCCAATATACTGCGCTACTATAAAAAAAATCATTGATTGGCGGGTTCAATATTTTACGACTGTAAAAATGGCTATCCGTGTTTCTGCACCCGACTACGAGTCGTTAATATTGTCACGAGCTTCGGGTTCGTGACAATAAAAACAGCCGATAAAAATTACCAAAAGTCACACTTTAATTGAACGCCACTAATACACAACCTTAAAACGTACTAATTAAAACAACAATCGCTCCCAAGTCGCACTTCAAAATCGCTTTCGAAGTAATCACTTGTATCGCTAATTCAATACTGTCCCGGTCGCGGTGAATCCCGGCCTTTTATATTGCCGCGGCCGTTCCCGAACCTTCCAACGCAGAAACATCCGGAACATTCGCGCGCAGTCCGGCCTTGACCGAGCGTACGGCCATAGTTCTAGTAAGTTCTGGCGTTGACGTCTCGACTCTCTGAAGTTCCGCATTCAAAACTAGATGGCACTGTTTACTAAAAAACGTTAATCGTGGCGCGTAACACTATATATCACATCGTTCCAAATTTAGTCTGAAGCCGTTGAGTAGTTGTGATGTGTGTTACAACAAGCGGGCTGTCTCGGCGCCGCGCATGCTATCCCCGATTTTTCCACATTTCCCGTTGATTCCCCGTCATATTGGTCGTAGCGGCGGTCTTAGAGGGTGGGGAACAGGGCAATCGACCCTTGCTCTTGTAGGGGCCTCGCGCATCGAACTAAAAAAATAAAAAAATATATGGACAAAAGATTTTACGCTTACAAAAAGTCGCAAATAACAATTTTAAACTTGTACATCTCTGTTTTATTAAAATTTAAATCTTTTAACGTAATATCCCTTCTTTCCTACTATCCCTACTTATATATACTTATACTTAGGTATATACTTTTATAAATGCGAAAGTAACTCTGTCTGTCTCTCTGTCTGTTACGCTTTCTCGCTTAAACCTCTCAACCGATTTTGATGAAATTTAGTATAGGTATACGTTGAATCTCAAGAACGGACATGGGCTTTTTACTAGAAAATAAGGGGGGGAGGGGGGTAATACCACCTTTGGAAGTTTATAGGAAGGAAAAATGTTTATTTTTAAAGTTAGAGATATGAAATTTGGCACAAATATAGCTCGAAACTTGGATTAAAATATAGACTACTTTTTGTTTCGAATATAAGGGGAGAAAGGGGTAAAACCGACCATGAAAGGATGTAGTCCACGCGAACGAAGTCGCGGGTACAGCTAGTATTTATATATAGGCCTAGCAATAAGTAAGGTCACCGCTGGGTAGAAGCATAATGTTATATAGCCTAGAGCAGTGCTTTCCAAACTTACTGGTACTGTATATATTCTTACGAAACCTCTTTTTAGCCAAAACCCAGTAGTAATCCACCCAGCTATAAGTTTCTGTAATTCTTTGAATAAGTTTTGACGACCTCCGTAGCCGAGGCGAGCGGGCCGGACTTTGGTGTCACGCTATCTCTGAGGTCCCGGGTTCGATCTCCGGTCAGGTCAATATGGAAAAAGAACTTTTCTATATTGTCTCGAGTCTGGGTGTTGTGGTACCGTCGTTGTTTTTTATTTCTGTAACACAAGTGCTCAAGCTACTTACCGCAGAATCAGAGCAATGTATGTGATGTTGTCCAATATTTATTTATTTATTTATAAGTGACGTCAAAAAGTAGTATATGTGGCTAGCTTAACGACACCCTTTGGTTATAGTGTCGGGACGAACATATTGGGAAACCCTTCCACGATAAATTCACTATCCAATTCAGAAATCATTGTTCCTAAGATTAGTGCGTTTAAATCAGTGAACTAAAAAACATGGAAGAATCCCTAACATCAATCAAATTTTTGCACCAAAACACACACAAATGTAAAGTACACAAGCAATAAATACGCAATATAGTAATAAAGTATCGACACTTGAAAAAAAACTTTAAGGCTAATGCGTTTAGGTTGATAAAAAGACGTTCGTTGAAGGGGTCGTTAGTTACGTCATCCCCTACAGGCCTAGCACACGCAGTATGTCAAATTTATCGCATGAAACGACAAAAGTTTCGATACTGTTGATTGGAACAAACATCACTCGTATTTTCAGCCAATGAACAGCTGACGCACTGACTTCAATCGATTTTGACGTTTGTTAAGAGCGCGATAAAATTTAGTCGCGTTGCGTATGCTAGGCTTGAAGAATTCGTACAGGCGCTAGCTCACTTTTCTAAACCACGCCCTTTGCTCATGTGCCTTACTTTTCGTGGTGCCAATTTCAAGCGTTAGAAATGCTTCTAAGTTTTTTCAAATTAACTCTCAACTTCATAATGTAACTATGATTTATTTTAATGTACCAGCAAATATACCTGTTTTAATATCTTCCAGTGCGAAGAGACTGCAACTCACCTATACTGCTGTGGCTGGGAGCGTCTATATGACGTGCGCGCGCGCAAGTGCCTCGCACTCATGGTTGCGCGCGCGCAGAGACCCGTCCTATTGGAAGCGCTCGGCACGTTCGCATTCGAGATGGATCTGTTCGTTAGAGTGAGCACCTTTGTATCTTGTCAAGATTGACCTTATACCACCTGATGTTAAGTGGTAATGAGGTCCTAGCTTAGCGACAAGTACAAGCTGTTACTGGACTTGTCGCCCTTACCTTGAAGGCTTGACCCCTGCTACTAATGTAGCACCCCCCAGGAGCTGTGCAACCTTACTCACACGCAGGAACACAACAACACCGAAGTGATTGTTATTTGGCTGCGGTCTTCTGTAAGGTGGAGGCATTTCACCAGTCGGGCTGCTCCAGTTCGAGCGATAAATCGCTATGCCCTACCTCTCTGACTACGAGTCTGGAAAGGTTTCAGCATACCATATTTTTAAGAAATAAACGATATTTTTCATTCTATTCTATTCTAAATCAGTTGTTTTTTGTTTCAGACATCAAAGACCGCATATTCAATCTATACTCTGCTTAAAACCTCGTAAATAAATGAGGTTTACATGTCACCGCTGGAAGGCCTCATAAATAAATAAATATATATTGGACAACATCACATACATTGCTCTGATTCTGTGGTAAGTAGCTTAAGCACTTGTGTTACAGAAATAAGAAACAACGACAGTACCACAACACCGAGACCCGTGTAGACCATTTTGGACCAAGTCATATAGTTTTGTTTTCATATGTGAATAAAATATTAATTATTTATTTTAAGAGGTAAGCTGGAGTGGGCCAATCGCCAACTGTTCAAAAGTATTTGGCCACCAAGTCTGGATCAATATTTGAAGGCAACTGTACATTTATATTGATGATAGATATTTTGACAGATAACATTGTGCTGATAAGATAAATATTGTTTTTATTACTCATATAAGTACTAGGAAGGAAGGTGTGTTTTTAAATGATGTGACAGACTTGATAACGCATTTGATAGTGATCCTACAATTTGCACTAGGGACACAGGTTCGATACCCAGTGGGAGAAATATTCATGTGATTAAATCAATTAATCATTTTTTTTATTCAAGTAGATTACATGCAACACTTTTGAATCGTCATTGAATACAGTGCAAAGTGACTCTACGTCCAGTTCGGAACCTATATCTACCGAGAAGACATCGATAAGAAACTCAGCAGATCAGTTACAGTAGCAGTATCTAACTTATAGCTATGTGTAGAACACTTTGGACCAAGTCATATAGTTTTGATGAGTGATTAAAGCATTAAGTATATAATTTAATAAACTAGTTTTATTAACAATCTAAAATCGCTTGTAGCAAAGCACCTTAATATACAAAACGAACTTTTCGTAACTACAAATAATAGCTTCAACTTTTAGTTATGTGAAAAAATAAAAAAATAAAAAGTTATGTGGTGAAATAAAACACTTAGACTAAGTTACAACACTTTATTCTAACTTTTAAGCCAAAGTTTTCCAAACCAGTCTTAAACACTTGCCGGTTAGTGCAAAAATTACAAGTTTAAACCGGGAAAAACGTTCAGAAACTATATTTAGCATATGTCACAATGAAAACGTTTAACTATAACATAAATATGAATAAACATAAATATAGTTTGTACATTAATCATTATACTGAATAAATAATCGATTTAGATCGATTATTAGATCCAAGGTAGATCTTGTCTGTAATCGGTACTTATTCACTAGCAATAAAGATTATTAACAGTAAATAAGTGTGTTGCCATAGTCAAATATTAGCAAATCTTACACAAAGTCAAATTCAATTCATTTATTCATGTTGGTTACAAGTAACACTTATGCATCGTCATAATGAATATAAACCAAAATTGAAGCTACAGCCGGTTCGGAACCTAATCCTACAACGAAGAGTCCGGCAAGAAACTCAGTAGTTATCCTAATCTTTACAATGTAGAGCTAGAGAACTTAAAAATACGGTGTGCGAGCGAACAGTTTTGGGAAATATGATATTAGGTATTTATTAGGTAACTAGCGGCCGCCTATGTCTTCGTAAGCGTTTTTAATTTTTAATACCTTGGGTTTCATTCTCAGATCATACAAATAAATTTTTGTTTAATGTTCTGTGGTTACATTACTTAAGTTTTAGTAAGTATTCGTTATCTTTTCTGGCAATAAATATAGCCTTTATTACTGAGAGTGAAGGTCGCTTTTCAATGGTGAAATATTTTTTGAAATCGGCACGGTAGTTTTAGAGTTAATTTATTCAATCAAATTGTTTAATAGGGATTATCGATATCTACTATTTACTCTATCTAAACGTTGTCTGGAAGAGCTTGCTTTCTAGCAATAAGACTTAATTGTACTTGAATATGACTGTAAAATCAATTTCTATAAATTTTTCTGTGCAATAAAATGTATCTATGAACGCCTGAGTTTTGATACCCACATCATTGTGGTAGCTGATATCTCCTAATTTTGGGATTACAAGTATTCTTTATGGTAATCTAGTATGTCATTTCTCTTCCTACCAAATTTCATCAGAATCCGTTTAACAATGAGCGTGAAGGAGTGATAAATGATACATCCAGACATTCATTAATTCGAGCAAACTGTTGACTTTGTAATATTAGTCAGCCGCCATTGCTGCAAAAGATAAAATGTCATTCTTATTGAACATGCTTTCTAGCCAGCCAGTAAGTTCATTGTAAGATACCTATCAATGAAGTTCAAGGGATCAAAGATAACACGTTCCCTTCAAGCGTAAAGCGCTTTATTGCGCTTTATCTAAGCCACGTGTGTGATACGGCTGGATGTCTAATTTTAAACCAAGGTCACCCATCGCTTTATACGAAAAAAATTGGCACCAAAGAGTCTTGATTGGATCACTACCGCGGGCGATTGTAGTCGGCTGATTAAACGGAATGCGCTTAAAAATTATTTGTTATTGCCGCTTCGCGTGTGATGCAGCGCTGGAATTGTTAATAATTTAAATTTCGAATTGTGGAATACGGGAGCAACATGGCAGTCTGTCAATCATTGCGCGGGAATGCGGTCTCGCGGCTTATTTTTTTTTCTGTGCGAATCCTAGTGTAGTGATGTGCTCCGTTTGATGTTATTGACAATTTCTTTCATCGGATTGATTGCTATTTGTTATTTAATCAAACTCATAATCGGAGAGGAGAAACAGACCAAAGAAGGTAGGTGTGCGTTTTTAATTAAAAACTTTTTTAAATCAATTTCTAGAAAATTGATCCTGACTAACCAACAAGAAGTATAGGTAGGTACTTATATTACGTCTCATTTTTCACCAAACAAGAAACTAATACAAGTTGTCTAATAAAAAGGAAAAAAACACAAAATAAGTCTGTAAAACCTTTTTAGTACAATGTTTACGTAAGTTGTTATTTAAATCTGTACATTTTAAAAACAAACTATTGTTGAAGTTGATTTTTGTTCTTTAAAATTAACATAGCGCGTGTACTATTTTACTTCCTATAATATAAAGCCGATTTATATTAAGAAGATTTTGTATACAAACTTCTGACAGTTAGAAATTAACACTATTGATTTTGTTTTGTTCATTGACATAAATTTTAATTCATGTATTACGAAGAAACTATGATTTTGGAAAGTAACACGACATGGAATATCGTTTTTGTTCTTGATTCGTGTAAAATGAATATAAAAAGTACCTACAAAGGGCGGACTAAATGTTTACATTCTTAACTGCCCATGGTGGCTTAAAGGGGGCAATTAAATCGGTGCTCATATTACCCCTTCCTTTCCCAACTTGTCAAGGTAAAAAAAATGGAAGATCGAGAGTAACAAATTTCAAATTTGGTGCCATTTACGGTGCACTTCGAGATTGATCTCTTAAATTTCGCACTTTTGGAGAAAATAATAATAACAATTATTTTGTTATCATTTATTATTGTTTATTTAGCTATGAATGTATACCAACATTTATATTGTTGCGCAGTGACCACTCCCATCCTTATTACTTTTTAGGGTTCCGTAGCCAAATAGCGAAAAACGGAACCCATATGCATTCGTCATGTCTGTCTGTTCGTACGGATGTCACAGCCAATTTTTTCCAAAACTATAAGACCTATACTGTTGAAACTTAGTATGTATGTGTATTCTGTGAACTTAAGTTAAGATATTCCATCAAAATAAAACAACAATATATTTTATGAAATGTCCCCAATCCGATTCCGACATTTTGAGAACAGATACGCTAAACTGTTACCTTGACAAAATTACGTTAGCTTACACTGAGACACGTTTAAAGATAAACCCACAATATGACATATGATTAAAATGTATGTTACCTATATCCATCAGATAGCTTAACACAACATATATCCTTTATCATGTAAACAAACATTTACCAATAGGCATAGCATGCGCAATACGTCAAATTTCGCGCATAAGACGACAAAAGTTTCAATACTGTTGATTGGCTCATAACATTCCACACTCGTATTTTCAGCCAATCAGCTGCTGACGCACTAACTTCAATCGATTCTGACGTTTGTTAAGAGCACGATAAAATTTAATCGCGTGGCGTATGCTAGGCCTGTAAGTATACTCTGATTTTTAATTAAGTGTACCCAAGTGACATCAGAAATATTACCACTTTTTTTTTAAATTTTTAGATTGACCTCATCCCACCTGATGTTGGGTGGTAATGAGGTCCTAGCTTAAGGGCGACAAGTACAGCATAATAAAGCTGTTACTGGACTTGTCGCCCTTACCTTGAAGGCTTGACCCCTGCTACTAATGTAGCACCCCCAAGTGCTCTGGAAACCTTACTCACACGCAGGAACACAACAACACCGAAGTGATTGTTATTTGGCTGCGGTCTTCTGTAAGGTGGATGTGCTTCACCAGTCGGGCTGATCCAGTTCGAGCGATAAATCGCTTCCTCTTGAATCACTCTATCTATTAAAAAAAACCGCATCAAAATCCGTTGTGTAGTTTTACAGAACTAAGCATACATAAACAGACAGACGGCGGACAACTTTGTTTTATACTATGTAGTGATAGTTAAAGCGGAAGAGTTTGTTTGTATGTTTGAATGCGCTAATCTCATAAAGTACTGGTTCAAATTGAAAATTTCTTTTTATATTGGATTGCCTATTTATCAAGGAAGGCTTTAGGCTATATCACATCACGCTGTGTATCGAATGCTGTGTCACAAATTAATCGATGAATCAGAGGGAAATATGTAAAAACGGGGATAGTATGCAATGGAGAGACCATCTGGTCTCCATTGAGACATTGCGGAGCTGAGACGAGACCTCCTAGCACTTCCTGCGGCCCTGGTATCTTGATTGGGTGAGTTTGATTATGACTAACGAGCATAGCTGGGCATTAACTCGTTAATCCGTTAATCGTTAATTAACGAAGTTAACATTTCGAGTAACGGATTAACTTTTAAGTTAACTTTAAAAACTGTTAACGGACTCATTAACTTCCGTTAATAATCCAGAAGTCCGTTAATCGTTAATCCAATGCCTACTATTCACCGTATTGCACCGCGGTGGCGTGGCGAAAAAAACACATAACACATTGGAAAGTTTATACGGGAAAATGTTTATTTTTTAAGTAAGAGATATGAAATTTGTCACCAATATAGCTCGAAACTTGGATTCAAATATAGACTACTTTTTAAGAGTAAAACCGACCATGAAAGGATGTCGTCCACGCGAACTAAGTCGCGGGCACAGCAAGTATTCCATATTTTAAACGTTCGATGTTTATTTTTCGATATTGAATTGGTCCCCCTTACGTAACGCAATATTTGAAGATTTTTTGACTCCCCCCCCCCCTTTTACTTAACCTCCCCCCCCCCCAATTGCGTTACGTAATACTTGAACGCTCCCTAAACATGGAAGACATGGAATCAGATTCCAGGTCCTGGTGAGAATCCATGGCCATTCATCCATCAATTTTGATTATATTTTAACGGATTAACGATTAACGTTAACTTGCGTTAATTCGTCTGAAATGTAACGTTTTAACGTTTAACGAAGCTAACTTTTTTAGTAACGGATTAACGATTAACGAAGTTAACTATTTGATTAACGGTGCCCAGCTATGCTACCGAGCTACTGCAGTCTTACTTCAGTTATTCTAAGTAAATGATGATACCGGCTAATGGGAAGTGCAAACATTGAGAAAGGCGAGATCTCCTTGCGTTTCATGCAATCCTGGTACATCAACTCTGCAATAATACCTGTTACTGATTTAAATATTAATCTGTCATCCCTACTAATATTATAAATGTGAAAGTAACTCTGTCTGTCTGTGTGTCTGTTACACTTTCCTGCTTAAACCTCTCAACCGATTTTGATGAAATTTGGTATAGGTATACGTTGAATCTCAAGAACGGACATAGGCTACTTTTTATTAGAAAATAAGGGGGGGAGGGGGGTAATACCACCTTTGGAAGTTTATATGGAAAAATGTTTATTTTTGAAGTTAGAGATATGAAATTTGGCACAAATATAGCTCGAAACTTGGATTAAAATATATACTACTTTTTGTTTTCGAATATTAGGGGAGAAAGGGGTAAAACCGACCATACAATGATGTAGTCCACGCGAACGAAGTCGCGGGCACAGCTAGTAATTTTATAAAGCTTAGGAGTTGGTTTGAAAGCGCTTATCTCTGGAACTACTGAATCTAATTGAAAAAAAAAATTGTGTCGTTTAGTCCATTTATCGAGGAAGGCTTTAGGCTATATAACATCACGGTCTGACCAATAGCAGCGAAGAATCAGAGGAAATTGTCGAAAACGGGAAATGTATGCGTTGATAAGATTAAAGAAAACTGACAAGCAAAATATTGTATTATATTAGAAACAGAAAATTTTTATCTCCCCTTGCGGTGCGGGAATTGAACCCACGACCTTTACGTATCGCGCGTGCTGCTCTTACCAACTGAGCTAACCGCAAGTTATTGTAGGCGATGAAATTTTTCTGCTGTATCAACCGTTAGCCTTTCGGTAAGTGCCCTCTGCCGAATATGTTTAGAACTACATACTTATACAAGGGGAGATAATTTTTTTCTGTTTCTAATATTTAAAGTTCGCTAGTACGGCGTATAGTACTATAAAAATAATAAAATCGAAAATATTGTATTGTTAATCTCCATATGCAGTTACATAATTTTATGTCATTGATTGATTGTTTCATACCCGGGGGCACAATCCTAAATTGGTCGTTGTATGAAATATCTTTTTGTATGTAAATTTTTATTTATTACCAACGATTCTTGAACCTAATGGCGAGAAAACCGTGATTGGTCCGAATTTTTTTTTGTTGGTCATATTTTCAAATTTTAACTTTATTAATTACTAGCTGTGCCCACGACTTCGTTCGCGTGGACTACATCCTTTTATGGTCGGTTTTACCCCTTTCTCCCCTAATATTCGAAACAAAAAGTAGTCTATATTTTAATCCAAATTTCGAGCCATATTTGTGCCAAATTTCATATCTCTTCTTCAAAAATAAACATTTTTCCATATAAACTTCCAAAGGTGGTATTACCCCCCTCCCCCCCTTATTTTCTAATAAAAAGTTCTTGAGATTCAACGTATACCTATACCAAATTTCATCAAAATCGGTTGAGAGGTTTAAACAGGAAAGCGTTACAGACAGAGTTACTTTCGCATTTATAATATTAGCAGGGATTTGTCATTAGCATGAGAAATAATAATAGAGGTGGATTGCGGAGGAAGAGGAGGACCTCAGTGTTTAGTTCGGCCTCTCTGTCCTACGCGACCCGGCAGTGGTGGGGCGGGATTCGCGTCGTGGTTGGGCAGCAGAGGAAGAAAAGGATGCGGTATTGCGTTTGCCGGCCTCCCTATCCTCTGCGGGCGGTGGGTCTCGGGACTCCATCTGGCTCTCGGAGGGAGAGCTGGAGTGAGAGTGAGAGTCTTCGCAGTGGCGGTAGGCAGAGGAGCCGCACAGCAGATCCGCTGCTGGGACCGGAGACGCCAGGCGTGGGGTAAGCCTGGCGTCCGTTACCACGGTCCCGAGGGGGTGGGGCGTGTCAGGTGGCCTGGCACGTTCCAGCCGCAAGCGTTATGCACAGCAAGGAGAGCCGCTATGCAGCAGGCGCTGTGGGGAGCCTGTGTAGAGTCCGTAAGGGACCCCGACTCCCCCACAACTGCTCAGGTTGGCCACCGAGGGGGTTTTAGTCGGTGCGAGCCCGACACACCGCTCTCAGAGACCAATACCACCTAACTACCAGTGTCCAAATTAATGAAAATATGGTTTATCTGGTTAAAAATAAGGTCCTAAATTATTTCTTCAAAAGTATACAGTTAGGTGGTATTGGAACTTCACCGTCGCTCTGTTTCCCGCTGAGTGTGACGGTGCGGTAGGCAATTCCTTGACAAAATTTGTTTTTGACGCTCAATTAAACAGAGTGTGGTGAGGCCCCCCTGAAATAGTTTTAAGACATAACCCAACTTCTATCCTCATGAACCAAACGCCATTCAAATAAAGAACACAAAAACTAAATTGACATTAAATTGGTATTCACGAGAACTTTGATCTTTCATCGTTTGATTTACATTCAATAGAGGCCGCCATGACAGTTTGCGCGTTAATTTAAATTCCAGTTAAAATGAACAACAAATCGAGCTTGTACTGCGGTCGATGATAGCTAGTTTAAATTTTAACTGTTAACCATTAAATATGAACTGTTTACAACCTTGACTCGCTAAGGGAATATTCCAAAGATATAAATACACATACTACCGACTCGCCCCGGCTTCGCACGCATATTTAGACGACCTCCGTAGTCGAGAGGCGAGCTTGCCGGAATAGGCGTCGCGCCATCTCTGAGGTCCCGGGTTCGATCCCCGGTTGGGTCAATATGGAAAACTAACTTTTCTATATTGTCTCGGGTCTGGGTGTTGTAGTATCGTCGTTGCATGTGATTTCTGTAATACAAGTGCTTAAGCTACTTACCATAGAATCAGAGCAATGTATGTGATGTTGTCCTAATATGAAGAAAAGCTGCACCGATTTTGTGCAAACTTCACATAATAAAATAAACATTAAAAATCAATTATTGAAAAAAAATAAATAAAAAAAAACAAAAGTATTTGTTGTTTGTTTGTTAGTTTGAACGCGGAACTACTTTTTAACAAAAATAGAGACGAAACGAAAACGAGAAAATTTTATCGCGTTTTTAAGAAATGTCAAAATCAATGCGTCAGTGACTGATTGGCTGAAAACACAAGTTCAGTGTGCTATTAGCCAATCAACAGTATCGAAACTTTTGTCGTCTCATGCGATAAATTTGACTATCAGGCCTAGCCTACGCAATATGTAAAATTTATCGCATGAGACGACAAAAGTTTCGATACTGGTGATTGGCTATTAGCACACTGCATTCGTATTTTCAGCCATCAGCAGCTGACGCACTGACTTCAATCGGTTTTGACGTTTGTTATGAGCGCGATAAAACTTAGCCGCGTTGCGTACGCTAGGCTTGTTTAAGACTCAAGCGTTGACATGGCACATTGAATTAAACTGGAAAGTTTTTTTTGTAGGTACTCCTTATAAGTTGTTATTTTTTTGTTAATTTTGTCATAATTCTACGAATAAGTACCTATATTTATTTATAACTAACTCCTAAACAGAATAGCAAAATATATAATGTTGTTATTAGTAATTATTTACGGCCGTACCCATTTCTCGCCATCTACTTTTTCCTCTACCTTAAGGTTGTCTGGAAGAGATCGCTTTCTAGCGATAAGACCGCCTGAATTGTACTATAATCAATCTGTAAAACCTATTTCTGTAAAGTTTTGTGCAATAAAGTATATCTATCTATCTATCTATCTATTTATTCTGCTGTGAAAAGTTTGTAGACGCTCACGCTCGAGCCTGAGTCGAGTGTCGAGTTGATTCTTTCTTTATACCATAGAAGATTATCCATACTAATCCATACTAATATTATAAATGCGAAAGTAACTCTGTCTGTCTGTCTGTCAGTCTGTTACTCTTTCACGCCTAAACGGCTGAACGGATTTTGATGAAATTTAGTATAGGTATACGTTGAATCTCAAGAACGGACATAGGCTACTTTTTATTAGAAAATAAGTGGGGGATGGGGGTAATACCACCTTTGAAAGTTTATATGGAAAAATTTTTATTTTTGAAGTTAGGGATATGAAATTTGGCACAAATATAGCTCGAAACTTGGATTAAAATATAGACTACTTTTTGTTTCGAATATTAGGGGAGAAAGGGGTAAAACCGACCATGAAACGATGTAGTCCACGCGAACGAAGTCGCGGGCACAGCTAGTACATAATAAAAGAGACTTTATACGCTCGAGCGCTGGCTTAAGCGCTTTAATGCAGACTCGAGCTTTTTTACAACACTAGTTCATGCATGATGGCGTGACCAAGGGAAATAAGGATTCATTTTTATATATTAAGATATCAATATATGCATGTAGTAAGAATTATTTCAATATATAGATATCCCAATGTCAGATACTATCAGTCATACCGGCAACATAATGTTTATTCCATTATCTCATGTGTTTCTCACGTGTACATATGCCCTCTATTTCTCTTACACGTCTTTGAACTCACCTTGTAACGAGTTGACATTTGACATGTCGTCTCGATAACATAATTAGCAAGATAAAAGATGTAGAGGAACGCTTCCGCGGTTTTTGCGTGCGAATTTTAACTTTCTTATCTGTGAATACGTTTCAAGATCGTTTGTCTTATATTTTTTTTCTTAAATTGTTTTATGGTGCAACTTTTCCCGCGTTTAACAGTGACATTATGAGTGAAAAAAATTTTGCTTCTTTTTTTTAACTTGGTCATACTTGGTTTTTTAAATAAACGTCCAGGAAAAACATTTACACAGCATTTCACTTGATTTCAGACAGTTTTTTACATATAATGTTTTTAGTTTGTGTTTTTGTAGTTTTTTTAAATTTTGTATCGTTTAGTATGAAAGATGCCTTACTCATTTATGCAAGAGCATACTCTATGCTAATAACTAGACTAAGAAAATGTATTTGAAACCTCTATGGACAAAAAGAGACCGAATAACATGTAATTTAGGTAGATCTTAAGGACGTAGCCCCTTTTTGGTAGTTATATAAAAAACAGGTTTACAACAATAAGAAAATGTATTAATTTTAAGTAATTCATACTAAACGATGCAAAAGTACGAAATTTCAACGAAAACCGAAAATAGGAAATTTTACTTGTAAAAATTAAGGTCTTAAATTCATTTATATTTTTGCAAAAAGTGTTTAATTCAATAAATAAGAAGTTAGCAAAATAAATAAAGAAAACTATATTCATGCGTGCCGTGTAATTAAAAAAAATATATCAAGGGTTATATTTTTCATTTGAAGGTGCAATTTTTTTATTTCATTGATAATGTTAATTCCAAGTTTTAAAGTCGCACCATTATTTTGTCCCGGGGTACGCCATTTTGAAAAAAGGTTCCGGAATGACGTAATACCGTAGCATCTCTCATAACATCTAAAAATTAAATTGCGTCAACTACCGAATACCAACTATTTTTTTAATTAAGTAATTTGTGGGTCTTATGAGAAATGTTTTTCTTTAATTCGGTTTAAGGACTTATTATGACTTTCGGAATAATAAACTTTTTTAACCGATTAAGCAATATCTGAACATTTATTACTTCAGTAATATCTGAGCAGATGCTAGTCAATAATTTCTATACACACAACTTACCAATAATATCTGAACACTCATCTACACAGGTAGCTAAATGAGATACATGACGTGCGTGACACATTATGAGTATTGACGTTATGAGTGTACAAATGTTATTGGCATTCTGCTCAGATATTACTGACGTAATGAATGTTCAGATATTAATGGTAGCTTGTGGTGTATGGAACATATTGACATTTTAACTGTTCAGAAGTAATAATAAATAAATAAATGCGCCAGACAATCACACCAATCATCTGGTCTCAAACTAAGGTTATCCCTTGTACTATGAGTACCAGACGACGGATACCAACTGGGGGCGTCATCCCAGCACACCCAGACCCAAGTCAATTTAGAAAAGTTCGTTTTCCAAATTGACCTGACCGGGAATTGAACCCTGAATTTAATTTAATTTGAAGTATCTGGTGGCTTTGTCTGTTTCGATATATCTGACGGCGACTAATTATTTAGAAACTATCGTTAATATTAAAACATTTAGTCGTTTTATCTCTACTAATATTATAAATGCGAAAGTAACTCTGTCTGTCTGTTACGCTTTCCCGCTTAAACCTCTCAGCTGAGCTCGCGACTTCGTTCGCGTGGACTATATAGGGTATTTGTTTCGCAATAAAAGGTAGCCTATAATCCTTTCTCAGTGTCTAAAGATTGTCTGTGTCAAATTTCATCAAAATCGGTTGAGAGGTTTAAGCGGGAAAGCGTAACAGACAGTTACTTTCGCATTTATAATATTAGTAGGGATATTCTACATATTTATTAAAAAAAAATTGTGCAAAAAGAAGTACAAAAGGCGGACTTAATGCTAGGAGGATTCTCTACCAGTCTACCGGTATTATACTCATATGCATGTAGTAAGAAGCGGTTATTTTAATATTACAAACGGACACTCCAATTTTGTTTGTATGTATAGATTACGTCTTGAAAATCGGTCAAGCAATTTTGTAATCAGACAACAAGGTCATATGTGAATAGGATAATATAACACTCAACGATGTCGCCAGTTAAAATGAAGAGTATGTAGGTTCGATTCCCAGCAACCTACCTTTATCTATAAGATTATCTGAGACCCCTTCCATTTTCAAACTCAGGGTTAAATCGTACTTCCCCTCACTTAATTAATGTTAATTTATGTTTATTTATATATATATATATATATATATATATATATATATATACGGCCGTACCCATTTCTCGTCATCTACTATTTCCTCTACCTTAAGGTTGTCTGGAAGAGATCGCTTCCTAGCGATAAGACCGCCTAAATTGTACCTACTATAATTAATCTGTAAAACCTATTTCTGTAAAGTTTTTGTGCAATAAAGTATATGTATCTATTTATCTATCTATCACCCTGGCGACCACCGTAGCTGAGAGGTGAGCGCCATCTCTAAGGTCCCTTATTCGATTACCGGCTAATCAATGTGGAAAACGAACTTCGATTTGTCTCGGGTCTGGGTGTTGTGGCACCGACATTGTTTTTATCCAAACTTGGGGTTGCGCCATCTCTGAGGTCCCCGATTCGATACCCGGTCGGGTTGATTTGGGAAACTAACTTTTATGTAGGTATTGTCTCGAGTCTGGGTGTTAGGACATTGTTTTTAACCAAACTTGGGGTTTCGCCATATATGAGATCCGGTTCGATACCCGGTCAGGTCAATATGGAAAACTTTTCTGTATTGTCTCGAGTCTGGGTGTTGTGGTACCGTCGTTGTTTCTGATTTCTGTATCACAAGTGCTTTAGCTACTTGCCACAAATCAGAGCAATGTATGTGATGTTGTTTTTTCAATATGACTTAAAACTTGGATTACATGAAATAAGGATTAATTTTTGTTTTTAATATTAGGGGAGGTAGGGGTGAGCCGACCATGATAGTATTTAGTCCATGCAAACGAAATCGCGAGCACCGCTAGCTTCAATAAATAATACAGAAAATGTATACTGTATTAAATTTTGTTTTTTAAGGAAACGGAAAAGTTTCATCTCTTGAACCCGCGACCTTCACATAACACTTATGACGCTGGAACTGATTACAATGCACACATACCAACGTGTCGATTAATACCAGGTTCCAATATTTACGATCCGTTATCAGTCAAAAATTACAATCCGTTTTTCTCCAACCGACTACGAGTCGTTAATACCGCTCCATAATTTTCTTTCCATATCAGCTGTCATCAGTCGTCAGTCGGTACTAGAACGGATCGTTTTTCAAATATTAGAACCGAGCATGAGAGCATAACCGTCTCCATCATAAGGGCACATGGGGCCCGTGCCCAAGGGCCTCCACTCTCAGGGGGGCCCGAAGGGCCGGCAATTTTCTCTATATTTGATTACATATAATGGTCATACTTAGTTCCCCACAGAGAGTGACGGTGCGGTAGGCACTACACCCTCGACAAAAAAACAATTTGTGCGAAAATAAAATGCACACCCACACTCTTAGTTTAATAATAATTTAAATTTAAAGGTGTGGGGTGGCACTGCTAAGACAACTATGATAGGACTAGAGAGAGCTCAAAGATCGGTATTGAAAATCATGCTGTGCTAGCCGTATAGGTACTCCACCGATCAACTTTACAGAGAGAGCAAGGTCCTGCGAGTCAGGCAACTGTTCATAGCGAGAGGAGTATTTTTTACTCATAGAGTTGCTCTTTCTTTGCCGGACTATGCAAAGCTTTGCGCGCAACGAATTTTCAAAATTCCTGCACCACCGGCGCGCACCACCTTTGCTAGATGTCAACCCCTATACCTTTTACCGCGCCTTTATAACACCGTATGTCGCAAAATCGACATTAAGGAGCTCAAGAATCGCAAAGTAAGGAGAGTTGTGGAGGCTTGGCTTGGGGACCTAAACTATGATGAAACAGAAAACCTACTGAAAACTTGACTAGTGCCGCAATCATTCACACACACCCTCACCCACACCCACACACACACACGCACACACTTCACTTTCACTTTCTTTCAAATTTTATTTGTTTAGTTTTTAATTCAATTTATGTTTATTTTGTCATAATAGCTCATTGTTTTATATCACGCTCGAGCTGTGTTATTTGGTAACCGTAGTCTGAACTCTGCGATACAAGTTCATTGTAAAAGCATTTAACTGGCAAATAAATGAAATGATTTTTTTATTAATTATTAGACATAACGAAAATGTATGCCATAAATAGAACTAATAAAAGCGCAATAGCAAAATTATATACAATCGCTTTTTTAAATTAAATTTTACAAATAAACCTAAGGTTTATATAACACGAATAAAATACTGTCTTATATTTTTTGGTAGTCTCAATTTTTTTAGATATTTACCCAATTCGAATATTGCAGAAATTCTTTATCGACAATATTCTATCGACAGTTAGCCAACACTACCGTACGCATCGGCATCTGGCCCGGTTCGTGATAATGGAATAGATCGGATTCCGTCTCGATATTAAATATCGATCGACACCCTGATGACTATTCGATTGAGGTGAAAAAGTAGAACGATTTCAGGATTATGAAGATAAGCAATTTAATGTTGAAATTAGTGGTGGAATTGCTTATTAACAAAATTTAATTAATATAAAAAAGCGGCCATCTTTGAGGGCCCGTGTTCCATTTACGGCCGGGTCAATATTGAAAACGTACTTTACTATATTGTCTCGGCTCTGGGTGTTGTGGTACTGTCATGTTTCTGATTTCTGTAACACAAGTGCTTTAGCTACTTAATTAGTTATTTTTGAAAAATTATAAAACTGAAGCACCAAAATTCCAAATGACCTAATATATGAGGGGGTCGGAATTCCTTGCGGATACTACGCAGGCTCCCCTATCTAATATAGTATCACCCCCCCCCCCCCTCTACTATCGCCTACATTCGCCTTTTTTTGGTTTTTCGGAGGCATTAACTGCCCTGATAACTATGGATACCTCTGAAACCCCCCGGTGGAACTCATATAGCTGATGGTGATTCCGTGGGAATAGAAGACACAGCATCACCAGCTCCCTACTACCCCTACCCTACGACACGACACAGGGCTAGCTAACTTTTTTTTTTACTTGGACAAATGCGTTTATGCACCGTACCGTCACCCCGAGGGAGGGTGACGGCGTGTGTGGGACTATATGCCCTGAAAAGGGCAGGACTATTTACTAAACCCCCCCGGTTGGACCTCCATCGCCTTAGTGGCGGCGTTGTGGGAGATCGGCTAAGCCTTGACTTCCACAACACCGCCGGCGGAATAGCCGCTTACGCGGCTCCATCTACCTACCTTACTTTCGATGATGGCTGCGAAGCCTTTTCATCTTTACCGAGCTTTCGGGGGAGCGCAGATGGCTCTCACCCCTTTAATTTAAGTAACAACCGGAGGGTGCCTAACGGGGCTCGAACCCCGGCTGGGGCTGTTACTGGGACTTTTTACCCTAATGTACGTTTGGGGAGAAAAACGACCCGGCACGTGCCGGTAGGGTGAAAAGGACCCTACTGCTAAGGGAGGGCGCGGCGCTGGCCCCCGCCGGCGGGGGCGGACTAGCGGACGGTGTCGTGTTAGACTGTGACGCGAGTTGTTCGGCCGTTGTCATGGCGACAGTGATTGAATCGTCGGGGTCTAGGAGTACATGCCTAGGTCGACGTTTCCTACGGGGGACTACGAAAGGGAAGTAATTGCTAGCCGAAACCACTGAGGATTCGGATGATGCTTAGCAGAGTCGAAATAACGCGTGCTACATTGCTTGAAGTACTGCGCTCTAGTTGGCAGTCCCAAGTCAATGTGTAAATTAACGTTCCGCTGGTAGGTACCACGGGGCCTGTAACTTTGCGTATAAACTTATTCTGTACTGTTTGCAATCGCTTTATGTGCGTACGAGCTGCGTGCGCGAACACGACGCCAGCGTACGACATAATCGGGCGGATACTCCCCCCGCAGTGTTCGGGGGGAGACTTTATGTATCGGTTCCGAACCATTGTAACTAGAGATGCAACGGATATCCGGTTGCTATCCGGTATCCGGCCTATCCAGCCATTTTTTTACTATCTGAAAGAACACTGCATAGTTGCGCACTGTTCGGCCGGATATCGAATAGTGATTCTGTTTGGTTATAAGCTTTGAAAAATGTTTAGTATACAAGAAAACAACAAGAAATTATCAGTATATCAGTATACACATTAAATAAAAAAAACTGATCTATTCAGCAAAATAGATGGGCGCACGGGTAGGTACTTAATACGAAATAGTTCCGCACAAAACTTGTTTCTTGGCTAGAAAACGGTTCGCGCGAACCTACAATACGTAGCAGGTTGAAACTTGGACGACGCGCCCGCCGACAAACTAATATTTAGGTATCGTTTGGCCGGCCGAATATTCGGCGGCCGGATACCAGATATTCGGCGTGATCACCAGAATATCGGGCCCAACTACTATCCGCATCTCTAATCGTTACTATCGCACCATAATGATCACTCATTCACAATTTGTATCAACTGTTATTTAATAACCGCAATGAATTTTAATTACTTAAGTGAAAGTGAATTTAGGCAGTACGCCGTCGTCCACGATACACTTATGACGTGTTAAACAATTACTTGTATTGATATGTTTAAAATTAGATTTTTCAATTATCTTCTTTATTTATTTGTACATTAATTAGTTTATCTGGCGTTCGCTCATCAATAATTCGTTCAGAAAGTATTTATTGGTCTTTGCTAGACAAGTTGCTTAGTCCAGTGACCGCTTGAGAAATTCTATAAATATAATCAATGGTTTAGAAATAAAGTTATTACTATTAATCAAAGCAATGTGGTGTTGTATGAGCTTATGTGAGTTGCTATTTAATTTTTAACCGTCTTTCAGGAAGGAGGTTTTTAAATTCAGACAGAGAGACAGATATGTTGAGTTCATAAGGGTTTATTTATTTTTTATTTATTTAAAAACTTTATTGTACAAAAAAAAACAGAAGGTGGACTTAATGCTAGGAGCAATCTCAGTCAACCATTGGGTCATGCAGATAGTTCGTTTATGGGTGCGGTAACAGTAAAAATGTCATCCGTTTTTTGCCATTTGGCTACGGAATCCTAAAAACAAATCTCCTAATAAACATTTGTTAGCAATTACATGATAATGAAAATTGCTATTTAAATTAAGTAGGAGCTTATTTTGCAACTTTATACAGTTGACAAGAAATTTAGTATGTTCCTAATTAATTTCACAGGTTATGTATTTCTGTGGCCGCTGTTACAATATATACTGAAAACAAAATAAAATAATAGTAAAAGGGGGCTCCCACACAACAAATGTGATTTTTAGCCGTGGTTTTTGCTCGATTTTAATAAAAACAACAGATAAAAGGATGAAATATACACAGAATATTTAGTTATATATTTGCTTCAAGAATAAATAATTTAAAAATAAACTTAAACGTATATGTATACGTATATGTACGTATACATATACGTAATTATAAAATAGAAAGTATGAAGTCCACGCGTACAAAGTCGCGGGCACAGCTAGTTAATATTATTATAAATGTAAACGTTTTTGTTTAGAATAAGAAAGCTAATAAATCTATTGATTTTTCAAAATTATACCAATGAAGACAGAAAATTACATTTTATTTATAAATTCAAGAGCTTTGGCATAAAGTTGGCCAAAGTTGTCGGCAAATAGGTCAATATTAAAATTATGCGCGAGCATATCACCTTTGAGACATATAGCGCGATGTTATAAATTTGACGTCAATATCGGTCTGCGATGGTGAGGTACCAAAACCACCTAACTACCAGTGTCCAAATTAATGAAAATATGGTTTACCTAGTTAAAAATAAGGTCCTTAATTATTTCTTCAAAAGTATACAGTTAGGTGGTATTGGCACTTCACCGTCGGTCTGTCTATCGACCTGTAAATGTTTGTGTATCCGTGACATCCGCAGCTCTCAAACGGATGGCCTGATTTCCATGTCATTTTTCATTTGGATGTCTGGATGTATGGTTTTTACTATTTTACTCAAAAACTACATAATGGATTCCGTTGAAATTTAAATAAATAAATAGAAAGAAAGAAAGAAACATTTATTACTTAAAGACATCACAACACAACCATATGATTACACAAAACAATAACAATATAGGAATGGACACAGAAAACATATGTATGGTAAAATGCAAAAATGAGCGTTCTCCACGTCAAGTATTTTACAAACACTTGTAGCGATAATTCCGCCTCAAAGACAGACGTTTCAGAATTTAGATAAAATACATGAAAGTTCAATTTTAACTAAGATAACTTACATTTAATTGCGTGTGTGTATGAACCTATGTGTGAAACTCTGATTCTGTGGTAAGTAGCTAAGGCACTTGTGTTACTGAAATCAGAAACAACGACGGTACCACAACAACCAGACCCGAGACAATATAGAAAAGTTATTTTCCCATATTGTCCCGACCGGATATCGAACCTCAGAGATGGCGCAACGCCAAAGTCCGGCCCGCTCGCCTCACGGTGGTCAAGATAGATGAGGTGTTAGTTTTACTTATAACAAAGTCGAACAGGTATATTTATTTATGTTTTTATCTCATTCCAGTGTCCCAAATGGCAGACCAGCAGGAGGCGCGCTGCTCCTCCAGCGACAGCGACAATTTTGAGAAGATCAACTCGGAGGATGTTAGACAAGATGAAAATGTGAGTATCAATCAATGGTCTTCTACAGTCGCGTGGGGTTTGCTCCCACGGAACCACCATTTCCTGTTCGTTTACAGCAGTGCCTCTTAACCAGTGGTCCGCGGATCACTGGTGGTCTTCGGAGACATGCCAAGTAGTCCGCGAAGCCATGTGACGTGACGTAATGAGTCAAATAGAAACATCGCGAAGCCCCGTGCGGCACGAGTCCGAAGGCGAAACGCGGTGATTTCGTTCCATTCGTTCTTTTTTAGCGGCGCGGGATGCCGATCGTCACTTGTAGTTACTAGGTGGTCCCCGTCAAGACCAATATTTGGTAAAATGGTCCTTCGTGACTAAAAGGTTAATGACCACTGGTTTACAGTCCCCTAACGTGTTCGTTTACCCTTGCTCAAGAACGGCTTGGCTTGATATGTGTGTGCCTGGATTAATATTTCGAAAAGAACAAGTCAGTTCCGGTCTCAACTCGCCACTGCGGATATCCGAGCCAAGAGCCAGATGGAGGCCCGAGGCCTATAAGCCGCGGAGGACAGGGAGGCCAGCAATACCGCAACCGCCTCTTCCTCCGCGGCACCACCAAGAGGCTATTCGCGCCTCGCGCGACAGCGGGTCACTGTCGGGTCGCGGTGGACTGGGAGGCCGGCAAATAATCATCGAGGTCCTCCTCTTTCTCCGCCCTTGTGGGCTTGGCTCAGTGAGCCAGCTGCTCTCCGTGGCCCACCTCGGCATTCCTCTTTGTCGAACGAAGTCGCGAGTACAGCTAGTTTATATCACTTTCTCTATCTTCATCCGTAGACCGAACCAGTCAGCTTCGCAGTCGGTGACGAGGATCCAGACCCTGGAGCGGACGACGGGCCAGCTCACGAAGGTCGAGACATGTTCCCCAACGTGCCCAGGCCGAACATCAGGCGGCCACTGACGGTGGCCCAGCAGCTCGCGCTAGCAGAGAAGAGAAGCAAGCTCAGGTCAGTCTAGAAGCTAGTTTCTTTTTATATTTCACTTCCAGATTGGCCTCACTCCACCTGACGGTAAGTGGTAATGAAGTCCTAGCAGAATAAAGCTGTTATAGTGAGCTTTTTTCGCCGGCATTGCATCGCCGGGTCTTCACTGAAAGGTAGAGATGTTCGAGTTGGATCGCCAGTCCCCACTCTCCTTCCAAATACCGTGGTGAGACGGAGCCGCATAAGCGGCCATTCCGCCGGTGTTGTGGTTGGTCAGGTTGATTTCCCACAGTCCCACCACTCGGGCGATGAGGTCCAACCGGGGGATTTTATAGGGTAGTCCTACCCTTATAAGGGCAGGGAGTCCCACACACGCCGTCACCTCCCTCGGGTGACGGTACGGAGCGTCAAAGCATTTCCCCTCGTCATAAAAAAGGGTTTAGCAATAATAAATCTGAGTACTTATTTGCCTTTTAGTATACCTACTAGATATTATTTTATTTTATTTTTTTATTTTAAAACTTTATTGCCCAAATAGGTACAACAGGTGGACTTAATGCTAGGGGCATTCTCTACCAGTCAACCCTTGGGTCATGCAGATAGTTTGTATATGGGTGCGGTAACAGGGGAGAAAAAAAAAGAAATAATTTTAAACAACAATAAATTAAGCATTAAATATAACATTACGGTATCTTTTATTTATAAATTGCTGTTCTATTATATAAATGCTATTTCATGTCACTACATCAATATATCTTTATCTGGGGGCACGGCAGTGCCCCCGCCAAGACGTATATCTTTCTATCTATATTTCTTACTTTTTTCCAAAAAATGACCAGGCTCTTTCCTCTACCTAAAGGTTGTCTGGAAGAAATTTCTTTTTAGCAATAAGACCGCCTAAATTGTACTAGATTATGTCTGTAAAACCAATTTCTGTAAATTTTACTGTGCAATAAAGTGTATCTATCTATCTATATGTTGAGCGCCCTTCGCTCTTCGTTGGCCCTTTTATGCTCGACCTGATTAGACTGGGGATGAAGTTTCCTAGGCTAATAGCCTATTACCTCTTTGGCTTAAGGAATCTAAGCCAAATATACCTACATTTTATTTCTTGAAAGATGTCATGAATGGTTGTGTTTATACTGCACATTGTATGCAAATTTACCTCCTTCTGTTTTGAAAATGGAGTTACATAATTATCTTAATATGTAATGGTTGTTTTTTATTATTATTAAATTAAATATGATTCCCAAGTAATATTTAACTCTACTGGCGTCAAGTTAAAGTCGAAATCTTTGTTATGTCTATCTTAGTCTTCGCGCGCGTACTATACCCGTTTTTTTCTATATTTTTCAAGGATTTTTCGCTCCTATCGATCGTAGCTCGTTACCATGGTTCTAGCTCATGTCAGTCTAGCTAGTTCCTTTTTATATTGCACTTCAAGATTGACCTTATCCCACCTGATGTTAAGTGGTAATGAGGTCCTAGCTTAAGGTACAACATAATAAAGCTGTTACTGGACTTGTCGCCCTTACCTTGAAGGACTCCTGCTACTAATGTAGCACCCCCAGGAGCTCTGGAAACCTTACTCACACAAACACAACAACACAGAAGTGATTGTTATTTGGCTGCGGTCTTCTGTAAGGTGGAGGTATTTCACCAGTCGGGCTGCTCCAGCTCGAGCGATAAATCGCTATGCCTTACCTTTCTTAAAGAGCTTATATATATTAACTATTACAGAGCCTGGGGTCTGCTTTAACTATAAACCTTGCCCGCTGTAACCTGCTTTAAATATAAATTTGACAAGCAACGTTTTTGTCACGTGTTATAGAAACTTAGACTTTGACTGTAAAATGTTTAAACGTTACTTAAAGTTATGTTATAACAAGCTAGTATTTGCGTAAAACATAAAAAAAACTACTCTTTACGCGATTTAAAACGCAACTATTGTCTTTTACGTCATTAAACGAGGTAACGAGATACAATTCTTAACTAATGGATGGATTTTGACCTCTGTTGTTCAGTGGTTAAGGTGCAAAAGATCTTGGGATCGATGGGCAGTCGTGTTAATTTGGGAAAAAAAGCTTTTTTACAGGAAAGCGGACGTAAATGTGGTTATTAGTCCGTCTGTTACCTGAATCCCTACTAATATTATAAATGCGAAAGTAACTCTGTCTGTCTGTTACGCTTTCCCGCTTAAACTTCTCAACCGATTTTGATGAAATTTGGTATAGGTATACGTTGAACCTCTAGAACGGACATAGGCCATTTTTTGTGTAGTCCACGCTAACGAAGTTGCGGGCACAGCTAGTAAATAATAAAAATTAAATAAAAAAAAAATTTTTATTGCCTTTCTCTTTAAACTTCCAACATTTTTACTTAAACTATATTACGTTACACAGGAAGACAAATGGCAGTGGTTCACGTTACGTTCACGTACGTTTCCATATTGATCCGACTGGGAATCTAACCCGGGACTCCAAAAATGGCGCGACGCCAATGTTCGGCACACTAACCTCTCATCATCAAAATCGTCAAAACGAATGAAAACCTAAATTAAAGTTACAGCTGGTTCGGAACCTAATCCTACCGAGAAGAATCCGGCAAGAAACTCAGTAGTTATACTAATCTTTACCTTAATTAGGACTAGAGAGAACTTTGAAATAATTTGACGACCTCGGTGGCGCAGTGGCTAAGGTAGGCGGCCAAAGCGCGATAGGTCCCGGGTTCGATTCCCGGTCGGGTCAATTTGAAAAAAAACTTTTCTCAATTGACTTGGGTCTGGGTGTACTGGGATGACGTCCCCATTACGTATTCGTCGTCTGGTACTCATAGTACAAGGGAAAACCTTAGTTTGAGACCAGGTGATTAGTGTGGTTGTCTGGCGCATTTATTTATTTTATTTTTATTTTTAAAGAAACAGAAAAAATTCATCTCCTTTTTTCTCAATAATTTCTGTTTCTTTAAAAATATTTAATGATCTAATGCGGTGTAAAGCACTTTATAAACACAAATTATAAAATAAAAATCGTTTAAAATAATATGGTGTGCGAGCGAGCAGACAATCATGTCCATATATGTTTATCGTTTAAATATTCTTCAAGTTTGCAACAACACATTAAAATGTGTCCCGCAGGAATCGAATCCACGACCTCTACTATGAATCTAAGCTCGTTACCACTAGACCTCAGAGGTCGTTCATATGTATAATACTAGCTACTGTAATAAAACAAAATAAATCTTTGCAAATTCCTCTTCCTCTTTGAACGCAAAATAGCTTACTATTTGACATATAATTTAGACACGCGTGGTGGAATTCACATGTCATCTTAAATGGTATTTCATCTCCAAAGTATCGAAATCACATTTACGTTATTTGCATACAAATTACACTATTATGACGTCATAAATACTACGCAGAAAACAACAGAACAATCCATAATGACCCGAGATTACCTTAGGAACGTTCCAGTTCCAATTTATAACGTTATTATGTTATAAGTTAATCATCAGAGGCCATTAAATTAATATTCGAATGCAATAAGAACCTCATTACGTAAGACAAGAATTAAGAATTTAGTTACTATTGAATGACGTATGTCAAAGTATTGGCGGCAAAACAGTAAGTTACGGAGCACGGAAGGCTGTACACGCGTTTTCCGCTGCCTTTAAAATCGAAAAAAAAAACGCGGAAAAAAAACATATCCGTCTGTGCTAAAGTGGTCTGTGATCGTGTTGTGTTTTTTTTTTATTTAATTGGAATTAACGTTTTGGGCCTTGCTTTTAAAAACAAATATTATCTGGTGCCATATTGTTGTTTGTTTACAAACAGTTGAGATAGTTTTGATTTTCATCAGCTATTTTACTTGTGACCTACAAACACTTAGCTCTAAAGGCTAATACTAAACGTTTATGACATAACTTCGATATTTGTTTACTGTTCAGAACACGTTTTCGTGTTAATATACGTTGTTGCGTTACTTCTTTTGGACTTTGCTATTTAAAATTGCCTTTTGAAATCTCAAGCGTGTTTGTTAATTAGTACCTTGAATTATTTATCGGTTGTAGGTATACCTATACAAACTCAGAAACTAACAAGTATTTAAGAAGATTTATATTAATGATCAAATTCTTCCAACTGTTGTCATGCAAAAATTACTTAAAGTACATAACGATTTTGATGTCGTAAGGCTTAAATCAAGTTGCTATATTTCTTTATAATTATATTTTTTTTACATTTTCCAACTATACTTTGGTTGCATCATCATGTTATATAGCCTAAAGCCTTCCTTGATAAATTGACTATCCTACACATTTTTTTATTCCAATTCGATTTAGTAGTTCCTGAGATTAGGGCATTCAAGCAAACAAACTCTTTATAATTTTTGTATAGATTGATGATAATCAGCTTATCAACGTTTTAAAGAAAGGCTTCTAAAATAATTACTTTTGGTAAAATATAATTAATCTTGGAATACTTACAAATAAGTTATCTAGAAACTGCAAAATGCTATTGATAATGCATTTTATCTTGATCATCTTATCACATTTGATCAAGTTGTTAAAACATGTACCTAATACCTAAATATGAACAAGGAATTATTTGAAAAATTGAAAAAAATAATCCTTGGTTAATTAAATATGTAGATTCTATATTTTTTTTAAATATAGCACAGGCAGGCAAAAAAAACACCTAGTTCTATAATCTCTGTGGGTCTTTGCCCATTTTATTTTTGGGGTCAGCTCTCCTCACATTCTTCGCCTTCTTACTAACTGTAAAATTTTGTACAAAGTTCAAAAACGGAACGAACAAACAAAAGGGTTCGTTTTTGAAAATGTAGGTATCATACAGGTCTAGCATAAAGTAAATTTTGTCGCGCTCTTATGAAATGTCAAAATCAATGCATCAACTGCTGATTGGCTGAAAATACGAGTACGGTGTAATAACATCCAATCAATGGTATAGAAACTTTTGTCGTCTCTTGTCGTATGCGCAATACGTCAAATTTATCGCATGACACGGGAAAAGTTACGATACTGTTGATTGGCTAAAAGCACACTGCTCTCGTATTTTCAGCCAATCAGCAGCTGACGCACTGTCTTCAATCGATTTTGACGTTTATTAAGACAGCGATAAAATTTAGTCTGAAAATACGAGTGCGGTGTGCTAATAGCCAATCAACAGTATCAAATCTTTTGTCGTCTCATGCCAGAAATTTGACGAATTGCGCATGCTAGGCCTAAATAAGCCTGCATGACTAAATAATAGAGTCAGGAGTTGAAACGTTGTTTTTTTTCCAAAGCACAGATAGTACAGACAGAGCCAAATACCTAAAAAAAAATATTGCTTTTTAATTGCATAATTAATATTTTGTTTTTGGAAAACGCTATTCGCTTCAGTAGTTAAATACGATTGTGCGAATTAAAATTTGTTATTCATCATCGGATCATACGACGTAATTCGTTTTTATTAGTAAGATGTCAGATTACTCATTTGGGTTTTTTAAAGTAGTTAACAATCTGTGGCTAACAACGTTTTTAAATATGGCTGACATCCAAGTTTAAAAGGTTTCCCTCGCTTTTCAATCCGGTATCTTTAACAAGAACTTTTCAACCCATGTTTGGGATCTTCTAATAATTTGATACGAAAAATAATATTTAATCTTTTGATAAAGGTGTACTTCGTACAACAAACGCCATTTTGATTTTTGGGACCGCTTAACCCTTCGTGCGCGACTCGCACTTATCCGGTATTTTAAATATTTGTCTGATTATTCAGGCTAATCTTTATCATAATAAAAATTAACTTTTCTTCACGGCAGGGTCGCCGGTCGGCCAAATTAAAAACCTCGAGAACTGTTCAAAGTCAAAGTCAAATATTTTTATTCATAAAGATTACATTAGAATAGATTACACTTATGAATAGTCCCTATATAAAACAGATGAAGCTACCTCCGGTTCGGAACCTATAACTACTGATAAGATACCGGAAAGAAACTCAGTAGTTTTTTTTTACAAAAGAAACCCAAACTTATTACTTATTTTGCACTAAGATTTACCTTCAGTTAGTTTGTCAATTGTGAAACAAAAAATAATAACGATTATTTAAAAAAATAAACTGTCAATTAAATTAACTGTAGGTCTTAATGTGCAATAATATTATATTACACATAATTTAATACATTTTGACCTAAATGCGTCAGTGTGGCCCTAAGTGGGCTTGAATTGCGTTTCATAGAGTTATAAACCATTTCTTAGAAATCCACTTTTATTTTATGGAAATATGTTCTCTGACTATTACTTACGTGGCGCTATGTAATATGACGTAATTTTAATGATAACAACTATTCTTAAACTGAATTTGTAAATAAAAACGTATGGAGACGACATGAAAAAAAGTTATATAATTTTAATTTCAAAAATTCGTATTTCATCGATCATTTATTATTATTGGACATTATGCCCAGTTCCAATATTTGAAAACGACCCGTTCTAGCTACTGATAGTAATAAATTATACGAGGCGTAAGCTAAAAACGATCGACAGATAAAATATTAAAATTGGTTCTAATATGACGATGTCATCCACAAATACAAATTAATATCGACAATTTGTGTAACGTCGAATTGAGATACCTCCTCTTTTTTAAAGTCGGTTATAACATCTTAAAACACACATTTCCTATTTAAAATTTGTGACATAAAACCCCCATAATATAACTAGGTAATGAAATAAACACTTTCCTAAAAACATGCAGGTAATTTAATATTTGTAAAAGTCTTAAAACTATGTACCTAAGTTATTTCTAATGACATGATTTTTATTTACAAAATTAACTCAAACTCAAACTCAAATATTTCTTTATTCAAGTAGGTTACATATAACACTTTTGAATCGTCATTGAATACAATGCAAAGTGATTCTACTTTAAATAACATAGTCTATGTTCGTTGTCTCCAATCAGGAAATTAGAAAAATATCTAATTTTCTCGTGTGACTCTGATAAATCCTAGAAAATAATTACCCATGTTGAAGTAGCCAAAAAGTCATCAGTCAAGTCACGTCATTTATATTTTCTGCACCCGTTTCTCGATATCTGCATATTTCCTCTACCTAAAGGTTATCTGGAAGAGATTGCCTTCTTGCGACGGGACCACCTAATTTGTACTTGAATATGTCAGTAAAATCAATTTCTGTAAATTTTTCTATACATTTATTATTGTTTTCATTACATGGTAAAATGAATCTTGTATATACCCTTCTCGCATAATCTGCAAACAATAGTTTTTATTCCGTACCTAAAAATTTCAATGCAAAAAGTAATGATTGAAAAAATAACAATCAACACACACATTTTGGAAACCTTTATATTTTTCCTGAATTTTAAATTTACTAAAATAACTGAAAATCCGTTTAAACTCGCATTCAAGTTGTTTATGCCATTTTTTCGACGCCTGACAGCTGTAAATGATGTTTTAAAATATTTCATATTTCACTTCTAAGGATTTTTTTACAAGTTGTTTTAAGTATTTTTAATGTACTATGTAGTATTGTTTTAGTGTCTGCTAAAGTCCAAAATCGTAGAAAAAAATTTAGAGATCCATTAGGCTCCTACAGTTTGAAATAAACATTATTTAACAAAAACAAAACAAAATTTTAGTACACATTTTTTTTCTTTAACTCAAATCAATCAAGATTTCCATACATGACGACCTCCGTAGCAGAGACGCAAGCGCGCCGCCTCTGAGGTCCCGGGTTCGATCCCAGGTCGTGTCAATATGGAAACGAACTTTTCTATATTGTCCCGGATCTGAGTGTTGTGGTACCGTCGTAGCTTTATCTACTTACCACAGAATCAGAGCAATATAGTTAAGTGATGCTGTCCAATATTTATTTATTCCCAAGAAACATCTATGAAAATTCAGGCTTCCAATTTATATACAGCGAAGTTATAGAGGGCTCGAATTGACCTGAATTGCTTCGAGAAAAATATGGTACGTCCGTGCCGCTTTTTTGCTTGATTTTGCATATTAAAAAACAAATACTTCTAGTTTCTAACCAGCTATTTACCGTAAATTATATATATACTAGCTGTGCCCGCGACTTCGTTCGCGTGGACTACATCCTTTTATGGTCGGTTTTACTCCTTTCTCCCCTAATATTCGAAACAAAAAGTAGTCTATATTTTAATCCAATTTTCGAGCTATATTTGTGCCAAATTTCATATCTCTAACTTCAAAAATAAACATTTTTCCATATAAACTTCCAAAGGTGGTATTACCGCCCTCCCCCCCTTATTTTCTAATAAAAAGTAGCCTATGTCTGTTCTTGAGATTCAACGTATACCCATACCAAATTTCATCAAAATCGGTTGAGAGGTTTAAGCAGGAAAGCGTAACAGACACATAGACAGACAGACAGACAGACAGACAGACAGACAGAGTTACTTTCGCATTTATAATATTAGTAGGGATTTTTAAATATCCCGTTTGTTCGATATTATCTCATTTTAACTTGAAATTTGATTAAATGAATAGTACTACTCAAAACCTATATTATATTTCCAGCGTCCATCTGTTGCCACACTAATACTTAAGCAAATACTCAAAAATCGGGCAAAAAGGGCAAAAAAATCACGTTTGAATATGTATTTTATTTTAATTATTTATTTTCGAAGTAAATATACAACTAAATATTATGTGAATATTTCAAGCGTCTGATAACAGTTTTATCCATATTGAGCAAAAAATAGCAAAAAAATCACATCTGTTGTATGGGAGCCCCCTTTAATTTAATTTTATTTTGGTTTAAGCCCGTTAAGGTTGTCGAGAAAAGATCGCTTCCTAGATTAGACCATTATACTATAATAATTCTGTAAAACCGATTTCTACAAAGATTTTGTGCAATAAAGTACCTTTATCTAATGTAATATTATTATTGTCTTGAAAAAGTTTAGAGGTATTTCCACAAAAAAAAAACATTTTGAGAACAGCTTTTTTTTAAATCGGTAAAAAGGAGGTCACGGATCTATCGCTCGCGAATCCGCCTTGCGCTTGACCATTTTTTTTTAACATTTGACGTATTTCGCTGACAAACTAGAAACAGTTTAACTTGTAAATTTGTATGTTTTGTGACGAAATGCCAAAAGGTTGAATGATTTTAGTAAGTTTTTCATTGTGTAGCGTAATGACGTATTTATGTGACATATAATATTAACATACAAAGAGGTTATGTCAACAAAAACATGATAAAAGTAGATGCGCGAAGGTTCCGCTTTGCGTTAGTGAAGAATGGGTAAACAAGTCTCAAGTTCGAGTCTCGTCTAAGTTTAGTACAATCGAAAAAAGCTAGTCTGATGATAAATAACTTGGGATACCATTTATTCTGTAAGCCTTCCAACAATAATAATAAATAATTCTGTTTTTTGATTTACATAAATAAATGTTTATAATTTTTATAACGATTTCATCATATTTGTAGGGAGTTGCTTACTAAGAACCGGAGGTAGCTTCATTTGCATTATATAGAGACAATTCATAAGTATTACTAATGTAATCTACATGAATAAAAAAGATTGACTTTGACTTCAGCTTTGACTTTGACTTTACTATTAACATAATTAAAATTGATATCTGTTATCGTATCCAACATGTTTTGTTTTTCGAAGTAAGCATTTTGGTTTCAAGTTTCTTTCAAGCACCGAACACTACTTATCTCAGAAAATACTGGTTAAATATAGAAAAAATATTTTTGCGTTGAATAAATATATATATATATAAAATAAATAAATATTGAAATGATGTTAAGTGGTAATGAGGTCCTAGCTTAAGGGCGACAAGTACAGCATAATAAATCTGTTACTGGACTTGTCGCTCTTACCTTGAAGGCTTGACCCCTGCTACTAATGTAGCACCTCCCAGGAGCTCTGTAAACCTTACTTACACGCAGGAACACAACAACACCGAAGTGATTGTTATTTGGCTGCGGTCTTCTGTTTGGTGGAGGTGTTTCACCAGTCGGGCTGCTCCACTTCGAGCGATAAATCGCTATGCCCTACCTCTCTTAAAGTGCCGTATTTTTAGATAAATCTAACAGACGAAGTAAAAAACCATATTAAGTTCGCTTCCTTATTCATATAATTTAGGTACTTAGCTTTTGTCTGAAGCCAAGGTTACTACCAGAATATATTCGTTTCTACCCTGTATTGCGTACTTGAATAGTTTTTCTATAGCTATAGTTTGCATGTATGGAGCAAGAAACTCTTATGTCATCTATACGAAGGTCAACACACAGACAAACATGCATGTTTGCTTTTCTCAGTAACGAGCAGTTAATAAAATTATTCGTTTTGAGTTTTAGAGGTTTAGTAACAATTTTGTTTAATTGATTATTCAATCAGACTCTTTGAAGTCGTTGCTAATCAACAGCTTCTTTTTATCCCCCGACGCAAAAACGACGGGGTGTTATAAGTTTTACGTGTCGGTGTGTGTATCTGTCTATGGCATCGCAGCTACCGAACAAATTAACCGATTTTGATTTTTTTGTTCGAAAGATGAATGAAAGTGTTCAAAGCTATGTTTGATCAAAATCCATCCAAGATGGCCGCCGTCACATAATTATGGATTGCATGTTTTAACACCACTCCCACAATACGGGTATAATATAAAAGGGCTTAACTCGCAGAACATAGGTATTCATAATAACAAATTTCTAATTCAAGATGGCTGCCGCCAGAAAATGGATTTCATTAATTTTTTTCGTCACAACTCCTTTTAAATTTTCAATTTATAATAATTATACATAGTACTACTAGCGGACCCGACAGACTTCGTCCTGTCAAAAAGATTAGGAATGTGGCTTGGCTCTACATTTTAGTTAGAAAACGTTTCTACTGGAAAAAGAAAAGGGCTGTCTTTAGAGTTTTCCCGGCAATTATTCGAATTTTTCTCACCGTAAAGCCATCCTTGGACTTCAACAAATATAAAAAAAAAATGTCTAAATTAGTCCAAGCATCGACCTCGATGTGTAATGATGACCGTACCGTAATAAACTCTACAAAATGTTGACGACCTCCATAGCCAAGAGGTGAGCATACTGGACTTTTGCGTCGCGCTATCTCTGAGGTCCCGGTATCAATTCCCGATTGGGTCAATATTTAACGACTATTTCTATACTGTCTCGGGGCTGGGTATTTTGGTACCATCGCTGTTTTTAATTTCTGTAATAGAAACTTAAACTACTTACCACAGAATCAGAGCAATGTATGTGATGTTGTCCAATATATTCTGGATAGAGCAAGGGTTAACCACTCTTCGCACCCTCACAACGCCTACTGATGGTGCCGTGGAATAATAGTGTACCTACCTAAAATAATGGTAAAAATAATAATAACCTTAAAAATGGTTTCGGACGGTCAACATAACAAATAAAAACTTAATGTTTTATTCACTTATCAAAACAAAGCCATATTACTTTTTAATTTTGCAATTAAAGCTGTTTGCATAAAGTTAGCCAGCCAGCACTACCCCATGCTCTCAAACTACATCTCAGAGCTCCTGGAAAGGTTGAAAACCAGCGCAGACAGGGAGTCCGGCTCCGTGTCTGCATTAGCTGAACCATTTCCTTTTGTCTTCCTGTGTAGCAGCGTAAGATAGTTTAAGTAGAAATTATGTAGTAGTTTAAGGAAAAAGACAATAAACAATTTTTATTTATTTTATTGGTCCAAAGTGGTCTACACGTAGCTATAAATGAGTGACTGCTACTGTAACTAATCTGCTGAGTTTCTTAGCGGTATCTTTAAAAAAATAAAAACTCAATGGTTTATTTACAAACTATACTTACATATGACTTGCCCAACGCGGTTTACGCATAGCTATAAGTTAGATACTGCTACTGTAACTAATCTGCTGAGTTTCTTGCCGGTGTCTTCTCGGTAGATATATTTGTATACAAAATTAAGAAATAAAACTCTATTGTATTAGTGTGGTCGTCTTTTTTAAAGAAAGAGGGAGAGGGAGTACTGAAAAACGTTACGGTGCGTTAAAAGAGGGGGGTTTTAAAAAATTGCGTTACTTAATACTTGAGCGCTCGCTAAAGTATGGCGTGCTTTTCGTACCTACCACCCAAAGTACTCTCGGCTTTGTACCGTCTTTATGGCGTGGGTATAAGATCGATTATTATCGAACGGCAATGGTGATGTTTTGCTGACCGTACGATTAATGACCGGTTCCAATATTTTACGATTGGTGATGTGTCAAAAATGACTATTTTTAACACGCTTTTATTAGCTCGGGTTGTATGTATCTATGTATGTAACGGAATCTTTGAATCTTAATTTGACCCACTTCCCGGTCTTTGATTAAGATGAAATTTTGCACACGCTCTGAGTTCTGATGACAATACATGACTAGCTAAGAAACGTCATTACAAATCCAATATGGCGGCCTCCCCAAGATGGCGAACTGACTGTTTGAAATGCACTTCCATGATATGGGTATCAAAAGAAAGGGTTTGCTGTCAGGAATACGAAAAAAATAGTCACGTGATTCAAATCCAATATGGCGGGCGTCCAAGATAACGGACAGGCTATTTGAAATGCACCCCTATGATATGGGTATTAAATGAAAGGGTTTGCTGAATGGGATACGAAAAAGAATTATATAATTATTGATACATGAGAAAACTAAAAAGTAGAAAATAAAAATAATAGTTTAAAAAACTAAAAAACACGCTTTTAGCTCGCACTAAAAATTACAAAATAATTCAGACATTTAAGAAAGAAAGCGTGGAGCGTTTTGTCCAAAAAGAGTAAAGATAACATAAACGCTCCACGCTTTCTTTCTTAAATGTCTGAATTATTTTGTAATTTTTAGTGCGAGCTAAAAGCGTGTTTTTTAGTTTTTTAAACTATAATTTTTTTTATTTATTTAAAAACTTTATTGCACAAATAGGTACAACAGGTGGACTTAATGCTAGGGGCATTCTCTACCAGTCAACCCTTGGGTCATGCAGATAGTTTCAGACTATCCGTTTTTCGTCGTTAATTCTAATTTCAAATTAACTTTCCATCAGGCCCAGCATGCGCTACACGATTAGATTTTATCGCGCTCTTAACAAGCGTCAAAGTCAGTGCGCCAGCTGCTGATTGGCTGAAAATATGCGGTATGCTATTAGCCAATCAACAGTATCGAAACTTTTGTCGTCTCATGCGAGATTTTTTTCTTTTATATTGCACTTCAAGATTGACCTCATCCCACCCGATGTTAAGTGGTCATGAGGTCCTAGCTTAAGGGCGATGAGTACAGCAAAATAAATCTGTGGACTTGTCGCTCTTACCTTGAAGGCTTGACCCCTGCTACTAACGTAGCACCCCCCCAGGAGCTCTGGAAACCTTACTCACACGCAGGAACACAACAACACCGAAGTGATTGTTATTTGGCTGCGGTCTTCTGTAAGGTGGAGGTATTTCACCAGTCGGGCTGCTCCAGTTCGAGCGATAAATCGCTATGCCCTACCTCTCTCAACTTGACCCCTGCTACTAACGTAGCACCCCCCCCCAGGAGCTCTGGAAACCTTACTCACACGCAACACCAAAGTGATTGTTATTTGGCTGCGGTCTTCTGTAAGGTGGAGGTATTTCACCAGTCGGGCTGCTCCAGTTCGAGCGATAAATCGCTATGCCCTACCTCTCTTAAAGTTTGACGTATTGCGCATACTAGGCCTGCATATCAGATGTCATCGGTCGTCCGTCTGTCGTTTTTAGCTTTCGCCTCGTATAATTTATTGCTATTCATAACAAGAAAGATTCGTTTTTAATATATGAAAAAACGGGCATAAATAATAATAAATAAACATTGGACAACATCGCATACATTGCTTTGATTCTGTGGTAAGTAGCTAAAGCACTTGTGTTACAGAAATCAGAAACAACGACGGTACCACAACACCCAGACCCGAGACAATACAGAATAGTTCGTTTGCCATATTGACCCGACCGGGGATCGAACCCCGAACCTCAGAGATGGCGCGACGCCAAAGTCCGGCACGCTCGCCTCTCGGCTACGGAGGTCGTCAATAAAAAAATAAATGGTGTTTTGTGTCAAAAGAGGACTCAGATAAGATCAAGAAAACCATTTGAAGATTACCTTGACATTTAGATAAGACTAATAATGGAGATTTGAAGAGTTTTTGATGGCCGATATTATGTACACTTATAATACAAAGACAAAAGATTTGTATTTTGGTGTGTGTGTTTGTTTGTAATCAATAAACTCAAAAACTACTCCTCCGATTTCAAAAAATCTTCCACCATTGGAAAGACACATTCACCCTTAGTTGCATAGGCTGTATTTATTCCTCGAAAAGATTAGGGATTTTACCAAAACTTAAGTCCTAACGTAACTCAAGGTGTTAAAAATGAAAAGACGTACGAAGTCGCGGATATCTGCTAGTGTTAATTTAGCAATGGAGAGATCTCATGATTCCTGTAGTTTTCATTTTAGTTTAAAGTTGTTCGTCTTGCTAGAATGTAGTCTCTATTTAATTTGCGAAGTTTAAGTTAGATCAATAAGTGAAGTTTCGTAGTCGTCAGATTAGAACAAGTGTGCCTATTTTAATTTCAATAGAGTTTTGTGTTCAACTAAATATGGTAATATCCAATTTTTATAATACTAGCGACCTGTACGGCTTTGCATGGGTCCTGTCACCTTTTTTTTTCACTTTTTGGCAAACTCAAACTCAAATATTTCTTTACTCAAGTAGGTTACTTAGAACACTTTTGAAACGTCATTGAATACAATGCAAAGTGATTCTACTTCCGGTTCGGAACCTATATCTACCGAGAAGACACCGGCAAGAAACTCAGCAGATCAGTTACAGTAGCAGGGGGTCTACTCTCAAAAACGAAACGAACATACGAAAGGATTCGTTTTTGAAGATTTATCAAAAGTGCGGAAGTTAAAGCGTGGTTAATGATTTGCATAAATAATATTTTGTTTTTATTAAACGCTTTAATGGTATTCGAAGTGAATTGGCTGCGACTATGAGAATTAAAAATTGCTATCCGTTGTCGGATCCGACATATTTAGTTTTCGAGGGTAGACCTCCAGTATCTATTTAATCTATTTAATAAAAGTAAAGTGTCTGATAGGTCGCAATGATCACAGTTCACTAGACCTGCATAACTCTAACTTCTTCATATATTATTATGATAAAAATATGTGCCAGCCGCTTCATTCAACCTTATTGGGTAGTCTAGCATTAATAAAAGCGTAGGAGACACCAGGTCTCGATAAATAACGTCGATTTTAAGTGAAGTATGGTGAAAAGTGTAGTCTGCCTTGCTCTTCCTTATATTGTGGTACTGTCAAGGCCGTTTCGCCACTGAGATACGATTTCCGGATACAACATTCAATATCTACACTAAAATTATAAAGAGGAAAACTTTGTTTGTTTGTAATGACGACCTCCGTAGCCGAGAGAGCGGGCTTGACTTTGGCGAGCCACCTCTGGGGTTCCGGGTTCGATCCCCGGTCAGGTCAATGGGAAACTAACTTTTCTGTTTCCTCTCGGGTCTGGGTGTTGTGGAACGTCATTGTTTCTGATTTCTGTAACACAAGTGCTTTAGCTACTAACCACAGAATCAGAGGAATTTATGTGATTTATTTCAACCTAACTGACCATCGTTGATAGTTACAAAGCTTTAGGGGATCTCAATTTAACACTTTAGGTCTAAATAGGGAGGGGTCTGGGTACAAAATAACTAATGGCCAGTTCCAATATTTGAAAAACGATCCGTTTTGTGACGGATAGTAATAAATTATTATTATTTTTATTATAACGCACTTCAAGATTGACCTCATCCCACCTGATGTAAGCGGTAATGAGGTCCTAGCTTAAGGGTGACAAGTACAGCATAATAAATCTGTTACTGGACTTGTCGCCCTTACCTTGAAGGCTTGACCCCTGCTACTAATGTAGCACCCCCCAGGAGCTCTGCAAACCTTACTCACATGCAGGAACACAACAACACCGGAGTGATTGTTATTTGGCTGCGGTCTTATGTAAGGTGGAGGTATTTCACCAGTCGGGCTGCTCCAGTTCGAGCGATAAATGGCTTTGCCCTGCCTCTCTTAAAATTATATCAGGCGTTAGCTAAAAATGACCGACCGATGACTCTTAAAGATGATATGGAAAATAAGTTAAGGAACGGTATAAACGATTCCAGGGATGCGACTTGGTGAGGAAAATATGGAATATTAAATAATCGATAGCGTGCTTTCGATCATACTTAGTTTTGTAGCAGCTTATAATATATTTTCCTCTTTCCTTATTTACGATTCGCAACTCTGTGGCGACGGCTCTAGAGTTTTTTACCTTGACCTCGTTTTGAAGGGAATTTCAATCAAACCTGTCGAAGCTTGTTTATGATGCAACATTGTCGTCGAGATGGTCTGTTTACAAACTAAGTTATTTTGGGTATGAAAGTCCGACGGAAAGGATGTGTTTATACCCAGTTACAATATTCTACTATTCGTTTTGTGTCAAGTGATTACCCGTTTTTTCCATCCGACAGGCCTAGAATGCGGCACGCGACAAAATTTTATAAAGTTGTTAACAAACGTCAAAATTGATTGAAGTCAGTGCGTCAGCTGCTGATTGGCTAAAAATACGAGTGCGGTGTGCTATTAGCCAATCAACAGTATCGAAACTGTTGTCGTCTCAGGCGAGGAATTTGACGTATTGCGCTACGAGTATGTTAATACCGTTCCATAACTTACTTTCCATATCAGCTGTTATCATTCGTTCGTCTGTCGTTTTTAGCTTACGCCTCGTATAATTTATTACTATCCGTTACAAGAACGGATCGTTTTACAAATATTGGAACCGGATGTTAATATTCAAAATTTCAAATAATGGTTTCTTTATCCAATCAGGGATTTTTTCTTGCTTTTTCAAATAATTCTCGGAAGTTGTGGCGTATCCACATTATTATTTCGCTGTATGAACTCTAAAGTACATAATAAACTCTCTGCTTCTTATAGTATTTCTACTATTTCCTCTACCTTAAGGTTGTCTGGAAGAGATCGCTTTCTAGCGATAAGACCGCCTAAATTGTAATATAATTAATCTGTGAAACCTATTTTTGTACAGTTTTGTGCAAAGTTAAAGTCAATCTTTTTTTATTCATAGATTACATTAGTAATACTTGTAAATAGTTAGTCACTATATAAAACAAATAAAGCTACCTTAATTAAAAAATACTTTTAAGAACGGACTTCGGGTTACCTACGTCACTGGTGCGTAATAAATATACCCACTGATGACGTAATTTAATCGCCGTTATTTTTTAATAAAGTATCGACACTTGAAAAAAAACTTTAACACTAATCCGTTTAGGTCGACAATTAGACAGGGTTCGTTAGTTATGTCGTTTCGTAAAATGGATAGGATAGAACACGTGCTGTGATTGGTCCGCGCTGCGTCCTTGGAAACGATATGTGTACCGTCGCTGGCTCACTTTTGAGCCACGCCCGCCGTGCCTTACTTTTCATGGTGCCATTTTCAAGCGTTAGAAATTTGAGATGCAACGGATAGTTGTTTGGCCGAATACCCGATATCCGACCGGTGATCAGGCCGAATATCCGGTATCCGGCCGGCCAAACGATACCTAAAGTTTAGTTTGTCGGCAGGCGCGTCGTCCAGGTTTCAACCTATTTCGTATTGCTTTATCCTTTCTCCCCTAATATTCGAAACAAAAAGTAGTCTATATTTTAATCCAAGTTTCGAGCTATATTTGTGCCAAATTTCATATCTCTAACTTCAAAAATAAACCTTTTCCCATATAAACTTTCAAAGGTGGTATTACCCCCATCCCCCCCTTATTTTCTAATAAAAAGTAGCTGTGCCATTTAAATATTGTTTTTGGTTTTTGTTGTCATTTTTTGAATTTTCGGTATGTGTCAGATTTTTGAAGATTACAATGATTGATGATTTTCGACAAACTCAGTTTTATTTAATAATTTAAAAACTGCTTGAAACAGTATCCTATGTCCGTTCTTGAGATTCAACGTATACCTATACCAAATTTCATCAAAATCCGTCCAGCCGTTTAGGCGTGAAAGAGTAACAGACGGACAGACAGACAGACAGACAGACAGAGTTACTTTCGCATTTATAATATTAGTATGGATTGTGCGGAACTATTTCATATGCAGTACACGTGCGCCCGCCTATTCTGCTGAATAGATAAGTTTTTATTGTTTTTAATGTGTATAGTGGTGTATATTGATTATGTTTTGTTGTTTTCTTGTAAAGTAACCATTTTTCAAAGTTAATTACCAAACAGAATCACTATCCGGCATCCGGCAGGATAATGCGCAAATATCCGGTATTCGGCCGGATACTAAAATAATGGCGGGATAGGCCAGATACCGGATAGGCCAGATACCGGATAGCAACCGGATATCCGTTGCAAATCTATTAGAAATTCTACTTTGTTTTTTTCGTTCACTGGGAAAATGGAACGGGACCATATTTTGGGATAACCTATCAGACGAAATAGAAATCTGCTTTCTTTCTTTTTTGTCGAGGGGGAAATGCCTACCGCTTCTCTCGTCACTCTCTGCGGGGACCAGAGAGTGGTGTGTCGGGCTCGCACCGACTAAAACCCCCTCGGTGGCCAATGCTGCACAGTTGTGGGGGAGTCGGGATTCCTTGCGGATTCTACACAGACTCCCCCACAGCTAGTCAGCTTTCCTTAACTTTACTGAACCCTTAACCTCTAGGCTTCTAACACGCGCACAGACAAAAGTGATGTGAAAATTTATGCTGAAACACACGTGGAACTTACTGCTATCCATCATTAGTTACTTGTGGAACTGGGTCAAGATGATGTCCAAAAGGAGGACATCCAAGCGTTTCGTGATAGGGGACAATGATGAGAGTCAGCCGAGCTATGACGAGTCCGATGAAGCGACAGACGTGCTGCCTGTCAGTCTGCTGCAGAAGTTCCAGATGACGCTGCAAGCTGATGAGGGAGAGCAGGAGGAAGAAGAGAAAGTGGAGGAGGGGAATAGGAAGCTGCTGAGGCCGCCGCACCAGACTTTGCAGTGAGTAACTAGGAAAAAAATGTAATGTATTTTTTTGGGGAAAATTACCCGAATAAAATGTTTAGGGTCGAAATTCCCCGCAATTTTTTATCAGGTCCTGATTTCCTTTTCATGATACCAATCTTAGGATATCTTCTTTCGATCGAAAAATAATCAAAATTGGTTCTTGCGACGAAGATAACCGTGAACTTACTTACAATATGTATTGGCGTTTTTGATTGAGAAACCTCTTCACAATACATTGTTTCTTATAAATTACTAACTAGAAAAAAAATGCAATACATACCTACATACAGTTTCGAAAAATCGAAATTCCCCTCGATTGCTCTTAGATGCCTTATCAGGTCCCGATTTCATTTTCATGGTACCACTTTTGATAAAAAAAAAGACCAGAAATCGGTTCATAAACAGAGGTTATCCACTAGCACTCTCCAAATTATAGACGAAGCAAGGTGAGAACGCTTTCTTCAGATTTTGCAGTAAGTACCTAAAAAAAGATTACAATTTAAGACTCGGATTGTCGTTTCCTGGTACCACTCTCGGGATATCTTCTTTCAAACAAAAAATCATCATTATTTGGTTCAAAAACCGGAAAAACCGCCAATACATAAAAAAAACCTCCTTATACGCGTTCAAGTTATAAACCTCTTCCTCGTTATTTTTCTTCCTAATGCTGTGCCTATTGATAAATAAAAACTCCCAGAAATGAATAGAACATCCCTATAAGGAAAAATTTACTGTCTTTTACTAATTTATATACACCTACTATGTATTTATTATATGTAAAATATCTATTGTTACTATTTTGAACAGGTCTACCCAATCTGATCAGGACTCAGATGACGGTAAAGAATGGTAATTATATTAAAGTGGATTCTCTCTGCATGTGATAAAGTAGCAAATTGAGCATCGTTGCACACGGCGTCGTATTGTAAGCGTATCTTTTAACAGGGCTAGCATACGCCACGCGACTAAATTTTATCGCGCTCTTGACAAACGTCAAAATCGATTGAAGTTAGTGCGTCAGCTGCTGATTGGCTGAAAATACGAGTGCGGTTTCCTATTAGCCAATCAACAGTATCGAAACTTTTGTCGTCTCATGCGATAAATTTGGCGTACCTATTGCGCATGCTAGGCCTGTATATCTATAAACAACTGCCGGAGGATACATGTAGGAAAATCACAAAATTTATTGTATTATTTTGAAATAGATATGTACATATAATATACTTTTAAGATTATTAAAGAAATATTTTGAAATCTAAAGTTATTGCAATGGGGACTACCGCGCGTGAAAAATCCGCTAGATGTCACTACGTGTGTGTGAGGTCCAACTGCTACACGATTGGTTACTTTTGACATGACATTGACAGATGTGTCACCATGACATGTTAATCACTAATCACGAAGCAGTTGGACCTCACGCCCCCGTAGTGTCATCTAGCGAATTTTTCACGCGCGGTAGCCCCCATTGGGTGGGATCATCATTACAGCTGTCACTTTATGTGTCAATATATATAAGTATATACTGCACTTCAAGATTGACCTCATTCCACCTGGTGTTAAGTGGTAATGAGATCCTAGCATAAGGGCGATAAGGATAGCATAATAAAACTGTTAGATACTGAACTTGTCGCCCTTACCTTGAAGGCTTGACCCCTGCTACTAATGTAGCACTCCCAGGAGTTCTGGAAACCTTACTCACACGCAGGAACACAACAACACAGAAGTGATTGTTATTTGGCTGCGGTCTTCTGTAAGGTGGAGGTATTTCACCAGTCGGGCTGCTCCAGTTCCAGCGATAAATCGCTACCTCTCTTGAATGTTGTTTCCAGAGCTCATTTTTGTAGCAATGAGGTATTTATTATGCTAAAACGTATTTATCCGAGGACTTCTGTAGTGTTTTATTAATATTACCGCGCCAGTACTAAGTAGGCAAAGGATACCTAAGTAAATAGATAATGTTTGTTTATCGATGTGAAGTCTCGATGAGGTCAGAGATACGAAAACAACATCGATAAGGAATCGGTAAGATTTGCAATCAGTGTGCCAAGTTACATAAATATATTGTTGTTAATAATTAGGTCCATATTTGTCTATCAGACATAGCATGCGCCACTCGAGTAAATTTAATCGCGCCTTAACAAACGTCAAAATCGATTAAAGTCAGTGCGCCAGCTGCTCATCGGTTGAAAATACGAGTGCGGTCTGCTATTAGCCAATGAACAGGGTTTCCATCAACGGTATCGAAACTTTTGGGAAACAAACTTTTCTATATTGTCTCGGGTCTGGGTGTTGTGGTACCGTCGTTGTTCTGTAACACAAGTGCTTAAGCCACTTACCATAGAATCATAGCAATGTATGTGATGTTATCCAATATTTTATTACTAGCTGTGTTCGCGACTCCGTTCGCGTGTACTACCTACTTACTTTTCATGATCATATTTACCCCTTCCTCCCTAAATATTCGACACAAAAAGTAATCCATATTTTAATCTAAGTGTCAAGCTATATTTGTGCCAAATTGTATATTTCTAAAGTAAAAAGTAAACATTTTTCATATACATTTTCAAGGGCGGTATTACCCCTATCTCCTCTTATTTTCAACAAAAAGTAGCCTATGTCCTTTCTAGAGGTTCAACGCAAGACTATACCCAATTTCATCAAAATCGGTTCAGATGTTAGGCGTGAAAGCCGGACAGACAAACAGATGGAGTTACTTTCGCATTTATCATATTAGTATCTTAAATATCTACCTGCTATCTTTCGATTAGTAAACCAGCGCGCCACAGGATGGGTAATTACGTCAATTAATGACAAAATCCAGTCTTTGAACGAACTACGTCATAGAACCGGTATTACCAACCTATAGTTATTATTTACGTACGTAATTACAGACTTTGAACTTTGCATAGCGCGTATTTCGTGCGTATAAGATCTAAAATCGCATAGCAACTGTTTACATTGACTTGTTGCTGTTCAACAGCTGATTGTCACCAACCCACGTTTAAAATGTAAATATCTACACTAATATTATAAAGAGGAAAGATTTGTACCTATTTTTGTATGTTTGTAATGAATAGGCTCAAAAAGTACTGGGCCGATTTGAAAAAATATTTCACCAATAGAATGCTACATTCTTCCAATTTGACATATGCTACAAAATTAGGAATCCTTAATAAAATTTGAGAAATTTCAACAGAAAAGCGGGAGAAATTCTCTAAGGCGAAACGAAGTTCGCCGGGACCGCTAGTTTAGGTATAAATCGCTCCTTGAATACAAAAGGGCAACAAATTTAAAAAAAAAACGAAAATCGTTTCATTGCAAAAATGATATGTACCTTCCTTTATCTTGGGTTCCTACGTATCATTTTAGCAAAAAAAAAACTATTTTCTTTTTTTTTGTGTCCCTTTTGCAGGTATTCAAGGAGCGAGGTGTATAACATTTGATGTCTGTGGATTTTTCATAATTGCACACTAGTTATTCCGTTTTCTCAGTTGTATTAACTGTTTAATGAAATATGTTGGTAGGTAGTAAATTTCATTCAGTCAAAGTCAAGGTATTTTTTTTTCATTTATTTAAATTACATTTGTCATGAATACTCAGTCTCCAAATAAAACAAATGCAGCTACCTCCGGTTGAAAACCTTTAACTACCGAGAAGATACTGGCTAGAAACTCAGTAGTTTGGTTTAAAAAAGACATAGGTACAGTTAATTTTTCAATATGTACGTAGTAAAATAAATATCTAATCAATTCAAAATTCATTCATCATTATTTTACTACCAGGTAGGAGTAAGTTCAGTTCAAAACTTTATTCCGTTCAGATTCATATTAACTTCAGAATTGATAACGAACTTGTGTTTACTTTTAAAGTAAATATCTTAAATTTGTCAACGGATATTCCACTATAATGATACACCTACGCATTGTCAACCTACATCCCTATTATGGACGATACAAGTTTCAATTTCAATGGAATTCAAACCTGGAACAATTAATTTCCTGTCTTACTCTAACACTCGCTAAGTGACGGGCTAGAGCGGGAAAAAGCGATCGTATGATCCGTCGTATGTTATCAGGCTCGTTTACACTATGCGATTTTTAAATTTTTCTAACTTGTTCTTTTGAACTTATTAATTTTCGTTGTTTATTTTGTAAATATTTATTCATAAGTCATAAGCGTCTTTTAAGTTGATATTGAACAATGTTTTGCTTTCATTTGTTTTAGATAAGTTACTTTTATGTTTAATAGAAAAATAAGTTTTTTGTTTTCCACAACGTTTATTTACAAGATACAAATCACTTTCGTGGCAATGCATGAGAATTTTAATATATTTTAATCAAAATGCTTTGCAGAGCCAAAAAATAATGGACATAATATTTTAAGAAAACACATGTTTTAATCGGAATCCTTAATATAAAAGTTTAGGAAATCACGCTACGTCAATCTTACTTTAACAATGCTAAAAACATTTATAGCAAAATTAAAATATTTTTTGTGCCGGCCTCCGTACGTGTAAATGTACCCTAAAACAAGTACACAAATTGCCTCGGTCCGAATTGAATTAAACAAATCCAAGTCACGCGATGAATAAAATAAGCGAAACTTTTTATTAGTATTACTAAAAATATGTAGAAAACTGCAATTAATCTTATAACTACAGCAATAATAATTCAGTGATTTGTAAATGGAAATGTTATTCGTTAGGTTCTTGTTTATGCTTTGATTACATCTATAAATCCGGAGGAGTTAATAATCTGCGAATTCGTCATTTATCGCTGTTTTTATACGCTATGACGTAAACCTTTAATCTTGTAAAGCGATATCAAATTATGACGTTTTGCAATCTTGTTTTAGATAATCTGATTCGGACCATCAGTCGTTTGTTTGCTTTACGTCAAACAGACTGTCAAAAAGTTACGCTACGTCAAAAAAATATGAAAATAATCGTAAAATAAAATGTTTTCTTTCAAGTTTTAGTGTGTGAAAAAGTTCTAAACCATTTCGTTTCTATGAAATAGTGGACGAATTTTTTTTCTGTTGTTGTTAAAAAATGTACCGAGGCATGAGTGGCTTATATTCCGAGGGTCTTTACAGGTTAGTTCCTTACCTTATTATTTTATAATTTAAAAAAAAGTAAATCGCCTCTGCTTTTTTCCGTTCACAGAATGCTAAATTATTTTATTTTTTTTGCTGGAACGCTGTGTTATTTCTGTATGATTGAAAAATTTTAAGTATGCCAAAGAATTTTCACTTAGATTTCACCTATTTGCCAATTTCTAATGAATGCAGTCTTACGATACCATCCTCTAATCGGTATTCGTGTATTTTTAATGACGCCCCATCCTGATAAGCTTGCTTTTAATTAGCTAGTAAAACGAAACATAAACTAAATAAAAATGTAAAAGTGGAAAGTCATTAAAAGAAAAAGTCTAATAAACAAGTACCAAGTTTAAGTTTTGCTCAGTAATTTGTTGCTTGTTTTGTAATTTAAAAAATAAAAATTCGTAGACTGTTGGTTTGAAAATTTAATTTTAATGTGTATAAAACTTAACTACTATGAATTAAATAATGTGATCTAATTAGAACTAAATTTAAATGGTTTAAGGTTTTTCATTCCCATTTTTATCCAAGGCCTTTCAGTTCATTTGTTTTTTGTGAAAGAATAATAAGTTACCTTACATCGAAGATCCAAAGTAGGTTTTCATGATAATTCACACAAATAATCAAACCTTTAGACTATTGAAATTTATAGAGGAAATGTGAGAGATTAATTTATTATCCTTACTGGTAGGATGTATTGTTCAATATCAATATCAATTGTGCTGTTTACACACCTAGCTAAAAAGCTAAAAGTGCTTAGTTATTTATCTAAATCATATTTACATTAAAGATCTACAACTAACTTATTATTATTATGACGACCTCCATAGCCGAGAGGCGAGCGGGCCTGACTTTGGCGAGCGCCATCTCTGAGGTTCCGGGTTCGATCCCCGGTCGGGTCAATATGGGAAACAAACTTTTCCATATTGTCTCGGGTCTGGGTGTTGTGGTACCTTCGTTGTTTTTGATTTCTGTAACACAAGTGCTTTAGCTACTTATCACAGAATCAGAGCAATGTATGTGATGTTGTCCAATATTTATTTATTTTATTTATTTGTTTATTATTGTGTAGACCTCACATAAATCTTGATAGTAATACTTTGAAAAGCCCTTCAAATATAATTCCTTCAAAGATTTTATGTAAAGAAGCACTATGACAATTCAATTTTACTTATCAACACTCTTCAATAGTTGGAGAGCATAATAAAATAGCATATAATAGATAATTTGCAAAATATCAATATGGCCGCTGTAATATAAGGTCCTCTTGTAAGGCATTGAAAACTTAAAATGATTTGCGAATCATAATGTTATGGTTTAAGACATTACTTTTACAAAAAATAAATACATATTCCCTTATATGAGATACTAGCTGTGCCCGCGACTTCGTTCGCGTGGACTACATCCTTTTATGGTCGGTTTTACCCCTTTCTCCCCAAATATTCGAAAAAAAAGTAGTCTATATTTTAATCCAAGTTTCGGGCTATATTTGTGCCAAATTTCATATCTATAACTTCAAAAATAAACATTTTTCCATATAAACTTCCAAAGGTGGTATTACCCCCCTCCCCCCTTATTTTCTAATAAAAAGTAGCCTATGTCCGTTCTTGAGATTCAACATATACCTATACCAAATTTCATCAAAATCGGTTGAGAGGTTTAAGCAGGAAAGTGTAACAGACACACAGACAGACAGAGTTACTTTCGCATTTATAATATTAGTAGGGATACAGACAAAATATTTATATAAGTACAGTGTACGGTAAATAAATAATATAAGTATTTTAGATTTCAAATTATAACAAAAATTACATAAGTGTTTTCGCAAGATTAAAATATATTTTTTGTGGGTATAATGAAGATACAACTTACCTAAATGTTATGATCGTCACTAGGTCTTGAATTTGCCTTATGTACTTCTTGTTAAAGCATAGTTAAGATCACATAAATAACAGATGGTTAAATAATATATTTATAGGTACAAAGTTAATTGTGTACTATGTGCACTTAATTTAACTATTATATGCCAAGTTTTCCTTAGTTTTGGATCTTAATTCTAGGAAGTAAGGTTCTATTTATGATGGTTGTATAGTGGACAGGGCCTTATAAAGGAATATTGCCTAGGAAAAGAATTTACCAAAACCTTATCATAATAAGAAATTATGTATAGAATATCTATTGAAAATTCCTGTTGTGTTTCAACAATGTTTCCATCGGAAAAACATGTTCACAATATTGAGTGCCAAGTCAATATTGTAAACTGTTTACTGTCTGTCTGTTTGTTCTTTATAGAAACAAAAACTACTCGACGGATTTTAACGAAATTTGGTACGATTATTCTTCATACTCCTGGGCAGATTATTGTATACTTTTCATCACGCTACAATCAATAGGAGCAGAGCAGTAAAGAGAAATGTTGGGAAATCGGGAGAAATTACTCCAATATTAGGTATTCGTACCCGAGGGGTAAAAACGGGATCCTATAACTAAAACTTCGCTGTATGTCCGTCTGTGTGTTTGTATGTCACCAGGCTGTATCTCAAGAACGGTGATAGCTAGAGAGTTGAAATTTTCACGGATTATGTATTTCTTTTGCCGCTATAACGACAATTACTAAAAACAAAATAAAATAATTATTTAAGTGGAACTACCGTAGAACAAACGTGATTTTAATCGATTTTATTATTTTTATAGTACTATACGCCATACTTGCGAATTTTAAATATTAGAAACAGAAATTTAAATTAATCTCTTTTTATTTAAAATGTTACGATAAGTATGTAGATCTAAACATATTCGGCAGAGGGCACTTACCGAAAGGCTAACGGTTGATACAGCAGAAAAATAAATATTCAAGGAGGGGTCCCATACACCAAACGTTGTTTTTAGCCGTTGTTTGGCTCGATGTTAGTTATAGACAGACTTCAGCTGATGAAATAGGGAATAATTTAGTCTACTTTTATTTAAGACAAGCGGTCCCGGCGAACTTCGTTTCGCCTTAGAGAATTTTTTCCGCTTTTCTGTTGAAATTTTTCAAATTTTACCAAGGATCCCTAATTTTGTAGCCTATGTCAAATTGGAAGAATGTAGCATTCTATTGGTGAAAGATTTTTTTAAATCGGCCCAGTACTTTTTGAGCCTATTCATTACAAACATACAAAAATAGGTACAAATCTTTCCTCTTTATAATATTAGTATAGAAAAAATAAATTCATACTCATTACCATTTAACATCAGGTGGGATGAGGTCAATCTTGAAGAGCAAAATAAAAAAAAATGCTGCACTATCAAACTTTAAATCAGTCAAAGAAACTGATTAATTTCTATATCCCCTTAGGGTGTAAGATTCAATCTCCACGTGAAGATAGTGGGTTCATAATACCCCAAACTGCATGGTGAGACTAATGTTTCTTCGACAAAAGAATCGGTCTTTTGACGACCTCCGTAGCCGAGGCGGACTTTGGCGACGCGCTATCTCTGAGGTCCCGGGTTCGATCCCCGGTCGGGTCAATATGGGAAACGATCTGTTCTATATTGTCTCTGGTCTGGGTGTTGTGGTACCGTCTTTGTTTCTGATTTCTGTAACACAAGTGCTTAAGCTACTCGTACTTACCACATAATCCTCAGATTATCACACATCACATACATTGCTCACAATGTATGTGATGTCGTCCAATATTTATTTATTTATATTTATTTTGGTAGTATTTGTTAAGTATTATTTATTTATATAAATAAATATTGGACAACATCACATACATTGCTCTGATTCTGTGGTAAGTAGCTTAAGCACTTGTGTTACGGAAATCAGACACAACGACGGTACCACAACACCCAGACCCGAGTCAATATAGAAAAGTTCGTTTCCCATATTGACCCGACCGGGGATCGAACCCGGAACCTCAGAGATGGCTCGCCAAAGCCAGGCCCGCTCGCCTCTCGGCTATGGAGGTCGTCGAGGTGAAGTAATGTTTAAGATTAGCAAAATATCTGTAAGGCCTTAGAGAAAGTTTGTCCGAGATGGACTATCTGCGATGTGTAACTAAAGCTTTAAAATGTGTGCTAGCTATATTGAAAAAAAAACAATTTTGCATGCATGCCTAATTGCATCCGTTAATGCTATTTTGACAAACTGTTTTTATTCGGCTTTATTACAATTTATAATACAATATTTGCGTTTTATGGTTTTTTTTTCTCTGGTTGAGTTTAGTGTTTTCCTTAGATGTTACTAAAGAAGTGGAGTTATCAACTGTGTATTCCTTCCTTCCTGATAATTTATCTGAGGTCCGTATCCGAGAGGCGAGCGGGCCTCTCTTAGTCGTTGCGCTATCTCTGTAGTCGTAAGGGCAGGACTATCCACTAAAATCGATCAGTTGGGCCTCATCGGCTTGTTGTAGTGTTATGGGAAATCAGGTCAACCTGACCAACCATAACCGCATGCTAGGCCTAAGGCTAAGGCTCAACTACGGTTTATTCCCGCTAGCGGTAAATCGTGAAACCGCAAAGCCGCCCGAAACGCACGCACTACGGTTAAAAACCGCGACGCCAATATAAGTTCTATGTTCTAATTTATTTAATATTCTGTAACAAACGGTTTCAAAAACAGTCGCGGATAAAGCCATCAGTTCGGCCGCTCCATTAGTTTCTTTAATTCACAAAATCAGGCTGTTAAAATACCCGGTGGATTAGCCAAAGGCTAATAGATCCGTTTTTTTTTTTTAATAGTAGCACAGTATATTGGCTCCTCCCAGCCTGATGGTAAGCAAGAGAGGAACCCACATCGCGATGACAACGGATTTGTTATCAAAATATCCTTTCCGTTAGCATCGCCATACTGGCCCGCCAGATGTTTCTTCACGCTCCTTTTGAAGGAATCCATGTCAAAGGAAGGAGGAAACACATGAGCCGGCAATGAGTTCCACTTCTTTATGGTCCGGCAAAGATAAGAGTTACCGAACTTTTTGGTTCGTGATGGAATATTTTCCACGGTGAAGCGTTGACATCGTTGGCCGGCTCTTGTGGTTCTGTGTAGGAAAGGAGAGGGTGGGATCCTAAACTGATTCCGTCTCTTTCTCGCTTCTAATCTAATAGACCGTAAACTATTTCTTCTATCTCGCTTCTTATCTAAAAGACCGTGAACTAATTCTGTCCCTTTCTCGCTTTCAGGCCTTCTATGTCTCAGGGGACTGTGATTCATAGCCAGCGTTTCCAGGAGAAGGATTTCACAATCGCCACCCCGGAGGAATTCGTCAGGCGGTTCCAGGGTACCAAGCCTATTAACAAGGTAAATGATTCTAATCTTATTACTACGCATGACAACTATAATTTGAACCTTACATCTTTGAAATCTAAATATATAAAAAGAGAAACTGACTGACTGACATATCAACGCACAGCCTAAACGGCTAAACGTAGGCACTTGAAATATGGAAGGGACGTAGCTTAGGTACCGTAGAGGTGCACTTAGAAAGGAATTCCTGAAATTCCCACGGGAACTGGAATTAGCGGGAAAACCTTTTGTATGAAAAATCTAAACCGCTTAAATTAGACGCTTAAAATTTGGCATGGGTAGACCTTAGTAAACTTGAAAGCTTAGTTGCAACAGGATATTGCAAAATTCCCACGGGAACAAGAGTTAGCTGGAAAAAACGGGAAAAATTCTCAACTGCGTAAGATTGATGTTTTTAATCTAGCATGCATGCATACCTTAGTAAATTATAAAGTTTAGTTATAGCTTTTTATAACCTTTTTTCCACACACAAAAAAATCTGTTCTATAACACGCCACGCGGACGAAATAGCGGGCAAAAGCTAGTTTGTTTTATATAGAGACTATTTATAAGTATTACCAATGTAATCTATAGGTATGAATTACTACGCGTACCTTCTCTTTTAAATCCAATAACAATAAAAAAGAAAGGGAGGTAACACTTTCGCGCAAAATTCTATCGCCTGCCGCTGTTAGGCTTATCCCTACTAATATTATATATGCGAAAGTAACTCTGTCTGTCTGTCTCTCTGTCTGTCTGTCTGTTACGCTTTCCTGCTTAAACCTCTCAACCGATTTTGATGAAATTTGGTATAGGTATACGTTAAATCTCACGAACGGACATAGGCTACTTTTTATTAGAAAATAAGGGGGGAGGGGGGTAATACCACCTTTGGAAGTTTATATGGAAAAATGTTTATTTTTGAAGTTAGAGATATGAAATTTGGCACAAATATAGCTCGAAACTTGGACTAAAATATACACTACTTTTTGTTTCGAATATTAGGGGAGAAAGGGGTAAAACCGACCATGAAAAGATGTAGTCCACGCGAACGAAGTCGCGGGCACAGCTAGTATTATAAATAAATAAAAAATATTGATTTTGACTTTGCCCGCAGGTTCTGATCGCGAACAACGGTATTGGAGCTGTAAAATGCATGCGATCAATAAGGAGATGGTCATACGAGATGTTCAAGAACGAGCGTGCCGTGCGGTTTGTTGTTATGGTAAGGAAAACAATTTATAATGTCCGGTTTCAATATATAACCATTCGTAATTCGTCAAAAATGACAATCCGATTTTCTCTTACTAAGAGTCGGGAACGATTCTAGCTTACAGATTTTAAGACTTTTGCATTCCATTTTAAACATTTAAAATAATTTAACGGGTCAAAACTATCTACTAAATAAAAATGGTGTCGCGTTTTGACCCGTTAAATTATTTTAAATTATTCTAGCTTACGCCTTGTACCTATAATATTACGGTCCCTAACTAAAACAGATCTTTTTTCAAATATTGGAAACTTTCTCAAATTGAGTGATTGTCATTTGGCTGCGGTCTTCTGTAAGGTGGAGGTATTTCACATTCACCAGTCGGGCTAGTCGCTATCGCTATGCCTTACCTCAATTAAAATAAATAAATAGATTTGACAATTTAATTTAATGATTATTATATGTATTTTAGAATATAATACAATAATTGATTATTTAGCACACAAAATAAGACAATACATTTAAAAGAAAATAAAACAAATAAAATATGTGCCAAAAAGGTCAGCAATATGTCGTGACACCCATTATTGAATCTCGCGGCGCTGATTTTCAATGGTCGCCTGTTTAAAAGTAAAGTAATTACATAACACAAATTAAAATACACGACGGTAGTGATAAATTTTATTTATTAATTGCAGGTGACGCCGGAGGATTTGAAAGCGAACGCGGAGTACATAAAGATGGCGGACCACTACGTGCCTGTTCCCGGCGGCTCGAACAACAACAATTACGCGAACGTAGAGCTGATAGTGGATATAGCGATACGTACGCAAGTACAGGTAATGTAAATATTAGAAACAGAAATGTGTATCTCCCCTTGCGGTGCAGGAATCGAACCCACGATCTTCACGTATCGCGCGTGCTGCTCTTACCAACTGAGCTAACCGCAAGTTATCGTAGGCGATGAAATTTTTCTGCTGTATCAACCTGTTAGCCTACGGTCAGTGCCCTCTGCCGAATATGTTTAGAACTACATACTTATCGGCCCGTGGTACATTCGTTGCAGAAATGTTTGAAAACCACGGAATCGAAGACACCTGGCATCTTAATCGATTTTATTATTTTTATAGTACGGCGTTTAGTACTATAAAAATAATAAAATCGATACAGGTAATGTAAATAAATAAATAAATGCGCCAGACAATCACACCAATCACCTGGTCTCTAACTATTTCCCCTAGTACTATGAGCACCAGACGATTACTAACTGGGATTGGGAACTTTTTTACAGAAATCTATTTAAATATATACAAATTACAGTTTGTATATGTCACCGTAAGATTATAAAAACCGTTAGATTATAATCTATCTAGTGAGATTGTAAACTGTCGACAGATTGTGAACCGTAACATTATGATTGCAATTTAACGCGTTATTTTTCGCTATATTGTAATCTATCGATGGGAATCGGTCAAATTGTGAATTGACGTGGAACGAAATGCATCTCGCGCGCTGATTGGTTGAGAGTTATGTGCCCCCCGCCGCCCCGTCATTCGCCATATTTGTTTGTTATTTCGTTTGTTGTCTTAATACTAACTTCATTTTGAGTGTTTGAAGAATAAATATTTCGGTACAAATATTTCTCAACGTCAGGTTGTCTCAGGTTTATTGGTAACCTACTAAATATTTAAAATAATTTAACGGGTCAAAACGCGACACCATTTTTATTTATAACATATAAAAAAAATTTATAACCTACTAAATAGTAAATAAATACTTGAAGACTTTTTTAAGTGCATTTATTTTATTTAAACGACATCTCTATTTCTTTAAATATAAGAAATTACTTGAATTGAATTTCATTCCTAAGTTTACGGGGACATAGAAAGGCTGGTCGTGATTGGTCGCTCATACAATAAACCAACCAATCAGGAAGAGCTTTCGGACAGTTGACAGTTTGACGCCGGACAGATTGCAATTTAACGGTTTCACTTCGATAGATTACAATAAAGCGAAAAATAATGCGTTAAATTGCAATTCTAAGTTACGGTTCACAATCTGTCGACAGTTTACAATCTCGCGAGATAGATTGTAATCTAACGATTTTTACAATCTTACGGTGACATATAGATCAGGGGTAGCCAACTTGATTAGACCTAAAATCTACTGTTTACTAACGAAACCCTGTGATATCTGCCAAGTGTTCTAGTTCTTGAAATCTTAAATGAAACAGAATAGTTTAGTACACAATCATGTATTTCTTATCAGCCAGTCTTGTAATTTCTTATACCTTGACGAAACAGCGATTGAACAATGTATATCATTGTTGATGTGTATGATGCTGCAGTGGCTGATAATTACGTTCCGCAGTCTAGTCTTTACTTTCAATTTATATTTTTGCCTGTCCACGATCTACTGGGTTAACAGTCGCGATCGACCGGTTGGCCACCCCTGGTATAGATGATACATTTCATTCAAGTATACGAGTGATGCCTCTTTATTGTATTATATGTTAGTAATATTAGAATACATGTAATTAATATCGGATTACAATGTAACTAGTTTTAAATTCAAATTCAAATTCAAAATTCTTTTATTCATGTAAATTACACCAGTAATCTTTATGAAACGTCTATATAATGCAAATGACGCTACCTCCGGTTCGGAACCTATAACTGACAGAGAAGATCCCGGCAAGAAACTCTGTCGTTCATATTACAAATATAGCTGAACTTATAACTAGTTTTGCACTAAGACATACAGTGTAGTAATTAGATAAAATAATGTAGCATTTTGTAACATATGATTAATATTGGATAACATGTCACTCGTATTCAATTACATGTACTAATATTGCATTACGTATCACTAATACTGGATTACATGTCACTAATAGCGAATGACAGGTCACTAATATTTGATAACATGTCACTAATATTGGCATACGTGTGACTTATATTGTATACCATGTCACTAATATTGGAAATCATGTCACTAATACGATATTATGTGATTTTTTCAACATTTTTTTTATTTACAACAAAAAAGTTATACCTACTTTTAGTTTAACATACCTTTTATTCCCAGGCTGTCTGGGCCGGTTGGGGTCACGCGTCAGAAAACCCGAAACTGCCGGAACTCCTCCACCGCGCTGGGGTCGTATTCATCGGCCCCCCTGAAAAAGCCATGTGGGCCTTAGGAGACAAGATAGCCTCGTCCATTGTGGCTCAAACTGCTGATATACCGACCTTACCTTGGAGCGGAAGCGGTAAGTAAATAATATGTTTGTAGAAGTTGGTTCTTACGTCTTACGTCAACAGATGGCGCTGTACCGTCTAGCGTCGATTGCGTCTGAATCGCGGTGACGAGATCATTCCACAATACTATAAGTATACAGAGGGACTTAGCAAATAAAATTTTTATTGTCACCCAGTTGATCTTTTATTTCATTAATACATAGATCCCAAAGTGCACCCGTAGATTGTGGTTTGTTTATGGTCCTTCGAGCCGGATTTACGGAAATAATTATTTATTCCGGTTTGGGCACTAGTGCTAACTAGTGCAGGTACTACGCCTACTTGGTGCGTTTTTTGGAGGAAAAGGTGACGTCCTGGGCAGTGGATCGCTGCCGCAAACGGGACAGGAAGGAGCTGGACAGCAGGGAGCAGCTGTCAGGTTGCAGAGCGCAGTGGTGGCGCCATCTGGTGGAGACGGGAGACAACTGCCGACTTGGATGTTGGAGGGAGACAGAAGTTCGCCGTGTATCTTCGTTGTGTTTGTGTGTGAGTGAAAAGGAGACAACTGTGAGTACATTTAATTTCATACATTCGAAGTTTGCAATTAATTGAAGAATTCGCAATAGGAAAGTGAAGAATTTGAACCTTATTGACTAGTGAAAATTAACTTTGAAATTGTTACTTTAATTGTTTGCTTACATAAAGATAGAAATATTTCGGTGATATTTTAGACTTAGAATAATTTTTAAAAAACGGTTACTACGGGGAACCTACGCCCAATTTTGGTCAGAGTTTAGTAATTTCAAACACTTAGAAAATTTTTGTTGTTTTTCAACTTAGTGAATTTTGTTAAGTTTTGTGTTTCACTTTATAAATATTTGAGGACTTGAAATACTTTTACAATGCAGGCGCTTATTAATTTTCAGTTTGATCTTTATACTAGATTAGGTAAAGCTAAAGATAATTTTAAAAAGAGCCCTAAAGAACGAATCAGTAAAGAGTATTTAGAGGGTAAACTTGAACTTCTTGAACAGTTATGGTTCGAGTTCTCAGCCGGGCATAAGGAATTGATGCGTTCAGGAGATAGTCAGGAAAAGTTAGCGGAAACTACATATATAAAAAGTGATGTTTATAGTAAAGCAGAGGATATTTATTTTGAGTATAAATTATTAATTAAACCATTATTATCGAAATATCAAGATAAACAAATAGAGTCAAAGTCAAGTAAAAGTAATCCAAGTCCAAACATTTCACAAACAGCGAATGTAAAATTACCAAAAGTAAATATTCCAATATTTTCGGGAAAATACTCAGAATGGAACACATTCCGAGATTTATTTCAATCATTAATTCATAATAACAACAGTCTGGGAAACGCACAAAAATTGCTGTACCTTAAAGGGTACTTACAAGGGGAAGCCGAGCAACTGATTAACAACATTCCCATATCGGATAGCAATTATGATAGGTGTTGGAGTTTATTAGCTGAGAGGTACAACAACAAAAGGTATATTTGTCATCATTTATTGAAAAGATTACTCGGTCAGAAAAATGTTGTTAATGAGTCTGCTAGTGGATTGAAGGAGTTAATGGATACGACAAATGATTGTTTAGCAGCGCTTGCGAATATTGGAATAGATACTAAGTCATGGGATGTGCTTATGATACATATAGTTACTTTAAAGTTGGACTCAGAATCAAGAAGGCAATGGGAGTTCACGGCAACGGATACTAAGTCTGATGATTTGCCTACATTTAAACAATTCGAGGAATTTATTAAAAATCGCTATCGCGCAATTGAGTTTTTAGATTCTGATTCCAAATATGTAAATAAAAATGCTTACGCTAAACCTATAAATAAGATCAAAACTATGCACATCACTAAATTGAATTGTCCGTTTTGTAAGGAGGAGCATAAACTTGGAAATTGCAAAGGATTTATTGATAGTTCGGTAGAATTACGTCGCGAATTTGTTAGTTCGAATAATATTTGTTATTGCTGTCTGGGCAACAATCACTCTGCCAAATTCTGTCGCAATAATTATAGGTGCCGTATTTGTAAAAGAAAACACCATGTTCTTTTACATCCTGTTTCCAGTAATAACGATTCGAGTGAACCCCAAAGTGGGGAGGATTCTTCTAATGACAATGACGAGGTACATAAAGTAGTTTCTTGTGCGTCCACAAGACACAATTTGAATCATAGCCAGGTTTTACTTGCGACTGCGTTGGTAAACAGTGTATCGAGAAGAGGTCAAACGTATACACTTCGGGCATTGTTGGATCAAGGATCTCAATCATCCTTTGTTTCCGAGGCTGTGGTTCAATTGTTGGGATTAAAAAAGATACCTGTCAAGGGGCAAATAATGGGGGTAGGTGGACACAGTGGCCTCATAACCAAGGCGATGGTTGAAATGAAAATATCATCACGAGTTACTAAAAATGTTGTTATTACGGTAAAAGCATACGTGCTAGGGTCCATTACTTCGTTTTTACCTACGCACAAAATAAAAGCAGAGGAATGGAAGGAACTCGGAGATATTGTTCTTGCAGATCCGAGCTATTACACTTCTAATAGTATTGATATTTTGTTGGGTTCAGAGGTGTATAGCCAGATTATACAAGACGGGGTTATGAAAGGTCCACGCGGTTCACCATTGGCGCAGTGCACTTCCTTTGGGTGGATTTTATCCGGTGTCATTAATACGTCTCCTAGGCAGCAGGGAAGAATAAATGTTTTGCACTGCACCGTAGAAGATAACAAGCTTCTTAAGAAATTTGGGGAGGTTGAAAATAATGTGCCGCTATTTAGAGAAAAAATATACACTGGAGATAAAAGAGTATGTGACGAAACGAACTCCATTCATACTCGCAGAGATGAAAGTGGAAGGTATATTATACGCCTCCCTGTCAAGGATAGCGATCCTAAAGTGGTGAACTCGCTGCAGAATGCTGAAAGGGGATTGTGTTCATTGGAGCGTAGATCGAAGACCGGGGATCTGAAAAAGAAGTACAAAGAGGTTAATAATGAGTACATTGAGATGAAACACATGGAACGAGTACCTGCCGATGAAATTATAAATCCAAAGTATATTTACTTACCGCACCACGTAGTCATTCGCGAGGATAAGGATACTACCAAGGCTAGAGTCGTTTTCGATGCTTCGTCCAAGGGAAGTAATAATAAATCTTTGAACGATCCCAAAGCTGAAATGGAACATTACAGACTTATAAGAGTTACCTTCGGTGTTGTGTCGGCGCCTAACCTCGCTGTGAAGAGTCTGCAACAAGTGGCCTTGGATCACGGTGAAGATTGTCCAGAAGTGGTTCAGAAAGTGTTAACAGATTTCTACACGGACTATCTCATGACTGGGTGTGAAACTATTGAGCTGGGAATTCAGTTGTTTACAGATATGAATAAGCTTCTAGCTAAAAGGGGATTTCAGCTACAAAAAATGACAAGTAATAATGAAAATTTATTAAAAGCAATGAAGCAAGAAAGCAAAGATGAAGATCTAGAAGGGGAATATGAAGATAGCTTAAAAATAAAAACAGATGACGTAATCAAAATAGTTGGAATTACCTGGAACCGCAGTGATGATGTATTTCGCTACAATATTGAAGTACCGGACTTTGAAGAACCTGTAACAAAAAGAAAGATTATTTCAGATATTTTTTAGGTTTTATGACCCCATGGGTTGGGCGGGGCCAAGCATTATAATTGCAAAAATTATCATACAGAAGCTATGGTTGGCAGGCATTGAATGGGATGAAGAAGTGCCACATACATTGCTAAAAGAATGGCTTACTTACCGTCAGGAGTTAATACACTTGCAACATGTGACCATACCTCGATGGACTGGTGTGGAGGAAGGAGCCTTTGTAGAACTGCACGGGTTCTGCGACGCCTCTAAGGATGCATATGCAGCTGTCGTTTACGCTCGTGTTGTTGACTGCCAAGGGAATATTAAAGTTGTGCTGCTATCTGCAAAAACAAAGGTAGCGCCCATAAAACAAGTGTCTATTCCGAGGCTTGAGTTATGCGGTGCAGTTCTGTTATGTAGGTTGATAGTGGAAATTGCTTCTGTAATGAATATTGAAAGGACTCACCTGCATGCTTGGTTGAATAGTACACCGAATCGCTGGAAAGTTTTTGTAGCCAATCGCGTGTCGGAAATTATAACTAACCTTGACTCTCATCATTGGTCTCACGTGGCGTCGAAGTCCAATCCGGCTGACGCAGCTTCTCGGGGTTTACAGCCATCAGAACTGGTAAAGCATGACATGTGGTTTCAGGGTCCAGAATTTTTACAACAACAAAGTATTGAGTACAAAAAGCCTAAAGATAATGATACAAATTTAGAAATTAATAAAGTTAAATCATATTGTACTACAGTAGAAACATTTGATTGGGAACGGTTTTCATCACTTACAAAATTAATAAGAGTTATTGCATATTGTAAACGTTTTATAAATAATGCGAGAAAGATAATTAAACTTACCGGACATTTAAGGGTGGATGAAATGCAGCAAGCGATGAACTGGTGTATTGTTGCATGTCAATCTGAAAACTTTAGTGAAAATATCGTAAAATTAAAAAATAAGGAAAACTTACTGACACGTGGCGGTCTTCGGTCCTTGAATCCTTTTCTTTTTTTTCTTGATGAAGAAGGAGTAGTAAGAGTTGGCGGTCGACTTGAGGATTCGCAGCTTGATAAAAGTCGCTTAAGAAAGCGATGTTTTAGTGGTGCCTTTGGCAGGGTGATTGTAAGGATACCATTGATAGTCGGTAGTTCGAAAGTGAAAAATGGTACTATAATGCGGCCAATTACTAAGATTTGTGTCCTTCCTATTACTGACTAAAATTTGTAAATTTTGTTAGTCGTGTAGTGTACAATGTTATGTTTGTTAGGTTATATATTACTCAATAATTGCTACGGTGGGCGATTTCCTTGTATTTATTGTTATGGTTAGCAATGCAGTAATTGCATTGTTTAAGTTTTTTTTACTATTTCTACTAAGAATTAGTTAATGTAATATGTAAGTATATGTATACTGATTAATTTAGTGTAGCAAATATTACGATGTTATTTGCGCGGATATACTAAATATTTGTATGCACTAGAATTTATTTAAGCATTAGAGATGCATCACGGTGGGCGATGTCACTACACAATTATTATTATAAAGTCGACGCTATATTGCAGTATTTTTTATAATTGGATTTGTTTAAATATAATGTTTAATGTGCTATAAATATCACATATTTTCAATTTCTTGTTTACTTGTATACTGGGCGTTTGGGCGATTTAATGATCGCATAATTGTTTAATTTTGCTTTACATATTTTGGTTAGCGATTCGGTATTGCAGCTATTATTATTATTTTGTGTTATTATTATTATTGTAAAGGACCTAAGGAGGTCCTTGGTGGGCGATATGTAGAAGTTGGTTCTTACGTCTTACGTCAACAGATGGCGCTGTACCGTCTAGCGTCGATTGCGTCTGAATCGCGGTGACGAGATCATTCCACAATACTATAAGTATACAGAGGGACTTAGCAAATAAAATTTTTATTGTCACCCAGTTGATCTTTTATTTCATTAATACATAGATCCCAAAGTGCACCCGTAGATTGTGGTTTGTTTAATGTTTAAAAAACTGTGCCCACCTACGTCATTAATTATAAATAATAATAATAAATGCGCCAGACAATCACATCAATCACCTGGTCTCAAACTAAGGTTTTCCCTTGTACTATGAGTACCAGACGACGGATACTAGTTCGTTTTCCAAATTGACCCGACCGAGAATCGAACCCGGAATCTTTCGCGCTTTGGCCGCCTACCTTAGCCACTGCGCCACTGAGGTCGTCAACATTACCTACAAGTCGACACAAATACAGCGTCAGCAGAATTGGCGTAGTAGACAACGCTCCATACGTAATGCACGATTAGCCGATCAATACATCGATCCTACATCGCGATGTCAGAGTTATCGTCGCCACTAACTATATATACAACAAACCAAGATTGGTAGTCGGACCTTGGTCCCCGAGCAGATAACACCTAGCACGGCGGAAGTACTTACACTTTTAGTACAGAACGTACGTTCCTTTCATCTCTTTGCAGTTGGGCCGCCCTTTAACCGCCCTTGAAAATGCCTTTTACTAAACAGTCTAGGCTTATTAGTACACCCAGAGCTGTTCTGGCACTGTCGATGTTTCTAATTTCTCGAACATAAGTGTATAAACTACTTACCACAGATCTCTGATTCACTTGGGACGACATATAGCCCAATCGGATGAAATAAAAACTTTGAAAGCCAGGAAAATACTAGACTTTCTAGAATCGACCCGGCTGAAGGAGTTACTTTAAATTGGAGGCGAGTTACAATAGATTTGATAGGTCGCAGTGACTACAGTTCACTAGAATTGCACATCCCCAAGTATTTTAATAATAATAAAATACTTACCACAGAATCAGAGCAATGTATGTGATGTACAATAATTATTTATATTAATTGTTTCAGAGTTGAAAGCTGAATACAACAGCAAGAAGATTAAGATATCTTCGGAACTCTTCGCTAGGGGGTGCGTGACATCCCCTGAGCAAGGGCTGCAGGCTGCACACAAGATCGGTGAGTGTTCTATCAGCTTACCTCATCCCACCTGATGTTAAGTGGTAATGAGGGGCGACAAGTACAGCATAATAAAGCTGTTACTGGACTTGTCGCCCTTACCTTGAATTTTTTAGTTAAGTTATTGCAGAGCATGTTTATTTTTCCTCTCATATTTTGTTGATAGAACCACACTCTACTCGCCCTTTAGTTTTTAGATATAGGATGACCACTGAAAACCAGCGTCATTATGTTACAGTTAAAACCCATTTTTCGTTAGAACTCGTTTTCCCTAGTTAGAATTAGTTATTACTTAATAAATAAATAAATGCGCCAGACAATCACACCAATCACCTGGTCTCAAACTAAGGTTTTCCCTTGTATTATGAGCACCAGACGACGGATACTAACTGGAGGCGTCATCCCAGCACACCCAGAATCAAGTCAATTTAGAAAAGTTCGTTTTCCAAATTGACCCGACCGGGAATCGAACCCGGGACCTTTCGCGCTTTGGCCGCCTACCTTAGCCACTGCGCCACCGAGGTCGTCATGATGCCTTGTTAAAACTAGAAATAATCAGTTATTCAGAATAAGGTATGATAAACTCTAACCTCGGTCGGTACAGCTTTAACTGACTCGCTTTGAGAAACCGCGTTTTGTCTTGCAAAAACTAGTTTTAACTAATATTCGATTCAAAGATTAGTTAATTCTAGTATTAACAAAGGCATTAAGTAAAAACTAGTTCTAACTAGGAAAAACGCGTTCTATCTACTAACTAGTTTTAACTGTAACAGTTACATTTGGGCCTCCTATCCAAATGTATGGCATATTGCTGAGTGGATAACCTTTTTGGCACATTGTAGTCTTAAAACTATGTATCTATGTAATTACTGTTAAAAGTTTTGTGCCAAATAAATTTGTCTTTCTTTCTAAAGAAACGAAAAAATTAGTTTAGGTTACCTCAGTAGGCAGAGCAGCACGCGCGATACGTGAAGGTCGTGGGTTCGATTCCCTCACCGCAAGGGGAGAAAAAAAATCTGTCTCTTTAAAGTATTTAAATGTATTTGAGTTTCGAAAATTAATACACGTGATATTGGTATATCCTTTCTGAAAATTGTTTGAACCTTGCGGCCAGGACATCATATTTTTGATTAGTTTTCGCTGTTAATTCAAGGATATAAGGTTCAATTTGAGGTGGGAACTATTTTGCCTATGTGAACACATATAACAAACTATGTATTACTGTATTCAGGGTTTCCGGTGATGATCAAGGCGTCGGAAGGTGGCGGCGGGAAGGGTATCAGGAAAGTGGAGAACCCTGATGACTTCAACACCATGTTTAGACAGGTAATATACTTGTTGTGTGATGAACAATAATGTGCCTTATGGTTTTTTTTTATATTACACTTCAAGATTGATCTCATCTTGTCTGATGTTAAGTGGTAATGAGGTACATTTTTTTTTTTCGGGGAGAAATGCGTGACGCACCGTACCGCCACCTGAGGGAGAGTGACGGCGTGTGTGGGACTCTCCTGCCCTTAAAAGGGCAGGACTACCCACTAAAACTCCCCAGCGGACCTCATCGCCTTAGTGGCGGTGTTGTGGGAAATTGACTAAGCCTTTCCATCCACAACACCGCCGGCGGAATGGCTGCTTACGCGGCCCCGACATTCCCCCCCTGGGTGGCCGGGGGGGAAAGCGGGAATGGCCGATCCTAGCTTAACGCCCTTAAGCTAGGACCCCATTTAATAGTAATCAGTAATTTCGACCTTAGTGTAAGAACATAAGGTTTGGTATGCTTTATTGTTAATACATTTTGTTTGTGTTTTAGGTACAAGCCGAGGTGCCCGGGTCCCCGATATTCGTGATGAAGCTCGCCAAGTCGGCTCGCCACTTGGAAGTGCAGTTGCTGGCTGATCAATACGGTGAGATACCAATTTTTAGGGTTCCGTAGCGAAATCGCAAAAAACGGAACCGTTACGGTCTGTCTGTCCGTCCGTATGGTATAGTAAGTAGATGTATTCTATGAACCGCATTAGGATTTCACACAAAAATAAATAAAAAAAGAATATAGTTGGGGGGAGGGGGTTCCCCATTCGTAGAATAGACACGTATGTGTAAAGTATCTATGGATAGGTCTTCAAAAATGATACTGAGAATTCTAATATCTAATATGTGTTCCCCCAATACGTTACAGGAGGGGGGGGGGAGCTATAACTTCTAAAATAAGATATATAACTAAAAAAATATGCGATGTATATTACCAGCAAACTTCCACCGCAAATTGGTTTAAATTAGATTAAGCAAGTATTTTTTCAGGATTCAGTACCCATAACGAGACCCTATTACAAAGACTTCGCTGTCTATGCGTCCATCCGTCTGTCTGTCCAGGCTGACGTGATGGCTAGAGAGTTTATATTTTAACAGATTATGTATTTCTATTCTCGCTGTTACATCTACTCAGTACTAAAAACAAAATAAAAATATTATTAAAGGGGCTTCCATAAAGCAAACGTGAATACTTTGCTGTTTTTGTTCGATATTAAAAAAAAATTGTTAGACGCTTGAAATATTCACAAAATATTTATATTAGAGATGAAACGGATAGTTGTTTTACCGGATACCGAATATCCGGCCGAATATAGTCGCGTGGCGACTCGTTTCGTTACACGAGTGAATCAGTAACTAAGCGATCGGGTGGACTCGGCTGACTTCGGGCCCTTTCGTTTATGAGTGACATTAGTTGAATGATTGAATTTTTGTTGTTAGAAGACAAGCGAAACCGTCTGATGCCTCTTAACGCAGAGAAATTGGTATTTATTCATCATAATTTGCCCTTAGTGCAGTTTGAGTATTAATAATATGTTGAGTTATTAAAAGTTCATGATTATTTACGTTAAATAAAGTTCCTTCAGTCTTTATGTCGTATTTATTTGAAATTCGGTATCCGACCGGATACTGAACTACTATCCGGTATCCGGCCGGATACTGAAAATAGGCCGGATACCGGATAGTTACCGGATATCCGTTTCATCTCTAATTTATATGCATATATTATATGTACTTGAAAAACAAATACTACAATTAAAACAAAATAAATATTTTAGGAGGGCTCCCATACAACAAACATGATTTTTAGCCGGTTTTTCGCTCGATGTTATTAATAGACAAGACTCCAGGACAGGAGAAACTCGGCGGCGCTGTGGAAGTAAAGGCTGAGCCGATTTCCCACAGCGCCGCCACGTAGGCGATGAGGGTCCAACCGGGGGGTTTTAGTGGGTAGTCCTGCCCTTTTCAGGGCAGGGAGTCCCACACACGCCGTCACCCTCCCTCGGGGTGACGGTACGGTGCATCAACGCATTTCCCCCCGAAAAAAAAAAAAAAAAAAAGGACAGGAGAAACTAAAAAAAGAAACTAAAAGGTTTAATTTTAAATTGAAAATGGTACGGAACCCTTTGTGCGCGAGTCCGACTCTTACTTAGCTGGTTTCTTAAGGTTGCGTCCATAAATTACGTGAGACGTTTAAGGGGGGGAAGGGGTCGAGTCAAATCTAATCTTACGATGGAAAGAAGGGGGGGGGGGGGGTTTCGGCAAATATCACGCAATTTTATTTTAAACGTTTTTGAAAAATCTCACGGATAAGAAACCTATCGTAGTTCATGGGCGCCCCCTAAGATAAAAGTGCCAAAAAAAGAATGCCTCTGTTATTATTTATCTATGTTAATTAATAAATAATGTATTTTATGTTGTCAGGCAACGCCATATCACTGTTCGGCCGCGATTGTTCTATCCAGAGGCGTCACCAGAAGATCATAGAAGAAGCACCGGCGGCGGTTGCTAAACCAGATGTCTTCATTGAAATGGAGAAGGTGAGATATTATTACGCGCCACATTTAATGCTGATTTATCGCTAGAGCTGGAGCAGCCCGACTGGTGAAATACCATACAGAAGCACAAAGAAGAAGATTTTGTGAGCATTTAATAAATATAATAAATACGCCAGACAACGACACCAACCACCTGGTCTCAAACTAAGGTTTCCCCTTGTACTATGAGCACCAGACGACGGATACTAACTGGTGACGTCATCACAGGACACCCAGACACAAGTCAATTTAGAAAAGTTCGTTTTCCAAATTGACCCGACCGGGAATCGAACCCGGGACCTTACGCGCTTTGGTCACCTACCTTAGTTCAAAATTTGTTAATAAACAGTACTCAAACTCTTGCTCAAATATTTCTATATTCAAGTAGGTTACATATAACACTTTTAAATCGTCATTGAATACAATGCAAAGTGATTCTACTTCCGGTTCTGAACCTATATCTACCGAGAAGACACCGGTAAGAAACTCAGCAGATCATTTACAGTAGCAGTATCTAACTTATTGCTATGTGTAGCTCACTTTGGACCAAGTCATATAGTTTTGTTTTTGATGAGTGATGAAACAATTAAGTACTCAAGTAAGTTTTTACTTTCGAGAGGTAAGCTGGAGCAGACCAGTCCCCAAAGGTGGCCCCTGAAAATGCACCGTAATATAGAATCATTTTATGTTTTGCAAAATCAGTTTTAGAGTTAATATGAATAAGGGATATTATTGAATGTGCTTCTGTTGTTAGTTTGAAGAATATTGGGGGTCAAATTAGCGTGTGGATTGAGTGAGCACAAGGAATCATCTGTAAATTTTTAAGAAGGGTTCAATTATTGTCATAAAAGAGTAAACCTAGCTTTAAAGAGTTTTTACAAAAAATAGAACCTTAAATGGTATTTTTAAACTTATTATAAACGGAGATCTAACTACCACTTTGTGAGGCCTGAGTGAGCAAACGTTTACCTATTTATCTCAGCCTGTATCGTTTTACAAATTCTGAGATTGGTTATAAAAATTGTTTTAGACCTTTAACTAAATGATAGGCGTTTCATTATTTTTTATACAACCTCTGTGGCGCAGTGGCTAAAGTAGGCGGCCAAAGCGCGAAAGGTCCCGGGTTCGATTTCCGGTCGGGTCAATTTGGAAAACAAACTTTTCTAAATTGACTTGGTTCTGGTTGTGCTGGGATGACGCCCCCAGTTAGTATCCGTCGTCTGGTGCTCATAGTACTTAGTTTGAGACCAGCAGGCCCAGCATGCGCCACGCGAGTAAATTTTATCTCGCTCTTAAGAAATGTCAAAATCAATGCGTCAGCTGCTGATTGGCTGAAAACACAAGTGCGACGTGCTATTAGCCAATCAACAGTATCAAAACTTTTGTCGTCTCATGCGATTTTGACGTATTGCGCATGCTAGGCGTACAGGTGATTGGTGTGGTTGTCTGGCGTGTTTATATTTATTTTATTTATATTTTCTAGAAGGTGCTCACTCAATCCACACGCACATCAGAATCAGGACAATCGATGCGATGTTGTACACTATTCACTTATTCACTTATTTACTTGCACCCGTGCGAAATCAGGCGGTTAGCTAGTCTATACTAATATTATAAAGAGGAAAGGTTTGATTTTTTGTTTGTTTGTTTGTTTGTATGAATTGAATAGGCTCCGAAACTACTTGGCAGATTTGAAAAAATCTTTCACCGGTGGGAAGCTACACTATCTACGGGTGACATAGGCTATATTATATTTTCAAAAAAATTAGGGATCCTTACTAAAACTTCAATAATGTAATTAAAGGTGACCTGAAAAATTCCTTACATCGCGTGCGCTGCGAAAACTATTGATGATAGAACAAAGCCATGCACTACGACTTTGCAGAACTCATCATTATCTACAAAAAGTGTCGGGATAGCATATGACTAAATATTATAGTTATGTCACAATAAGCGGTTTTTTAATCTAAAAAATTTATTAATATGCCGCCTCTTTTAAAGGCTCTTTATTTGTACCTTGGTATTAATCCTTATCAAAATAAATTACTTTATATTCAAGATAGCTTCAATACCTTTAAATAACTTTTTGAATTATTCAATTCGGACATTTAATTCGAAAGATATCATGAGTTTAATAATGCAAGTATTAGAAAAAAGTCGCTTGGTTGCCGCTCACCGCGCTCAGCTAGCCAGCATGCGATGTAGGCTCCAAGCGTCACTGGGGTAAGGGAGGAGTCAATGTAATAAAATAAATTGCAATATTTATATGTATAATACGTACATATTTTAGTACCTATTGCACCCGTGCGAAGCCGGGGCGGGTCGCTATATTAGATATAGCTAGAAGTGGTCATGTATAAAAATAAAAATATATATCTATACTAATATTATAAAGAGGAAAGATTTGTATTTTTGTATGTTTGTAATGGATAGGCTCAAAAAGTACTGGGCCGATTTGAAAAAATCTTTCACCAATAGAATGCTACATTCTTCCAATTTGACATAGGCTACAAAATTAGGAATCCTTGGTAAAATTTGAAAAAAATCAACAGAAAAGCGGGAAAAATTCTCTAGGCGAAACGAAGTTCGCCGGGACCGCTAGTAAGAAATATTTCTTTAAAATAAACGTGGACACTAGATTTTAAACCTTATTTCTTTCAGGCTGCGGTCCGTCTTGCCAAAATGGTCGGTTACGTCAGCGCTGGTACTGTGGAGTATCTCTACGACCCTGCTACTGGATCCTACTTCTTCTTGGAACTGAACCCTCGTCTCCAAGTGGAGCATCCTTGCACTGAGATGGTCGCTGACGTGAATCTGCCAGCCGCTCAGTTGCAGGTAAGTGGAAAGACCGAAATACCGGGGAAAGACAGAGTAGACCGAAGAAATACTAAGTAGACCGACTTAGTGTTCTAGAAAACATTTATATATAAAAATGAATCGCTGTTCGTTAGTCTCGCTAAAACTCGACAACGGGTAGACCGATTTGGCTAATCTAGGTCTTGAAATAATTGTGGAGGTCCAGTGAAGGTTTAAAAGGTTAGAAATAAAAAAAATAGGCGTTACGAAGTTCGCCGGGACAGCTAGTGATCAATAAAAGTTTTCTAATATTGTATTTAGGTACACTAATTGAATGTAGAAGTGTAATATATAATTGGCTACTTGACAATGTTAACAATAAAATATGAAACATGTTAGCTTATTGGTTAAGTAAACATATTACGTTTTTATTTTTTAATTAAAAGCTCAGTTAGTATTTTACTTTAGCAAAAAAAAAATGCTTTTCGTATCTGTGGAACAAAAGCACCGAAACGGAAACCACCACTTGTGTGACACTGCAAGCCGAAAATGACAGCTGTCGGTGAATTTTATTTATTTTAATGTAGCGTAGCGATAATAATTTTACCGATTAAATTGAATTATTGTTTTGCTAACCATATTAAGTATCTATTAAAATATATTCCATTTATTTAAAAAATCGATATTTTCAATAAATTAAATCGTTCAGACCCGTGTCGGTTTGGTGTATAGAACATTGACGTCACAACTTCAACAGTCACGTGCCTGGGCGTTTTCGCGCGCTTTTTAAATGTGTTACACAAAATCTGATTTATCTCCGGTAATTTACACTTTTTTTAGATAAATCGAGATGTTTGTGATATAAAACGTTCCGGCGCACATTTTACGATACTTTTTCAAAAGCTGTCAAGTTGCCAATTAATACCAACCAAATAAGTGAAATAAAATTATTTGATACCCATTTATCGTTCTACAGGTAGCCATGGGTCTGCCGCTGTACCACATCAAAGATATCCGGCTGCTGTACGGCGAGTCGCCCTGGGGCATGACCCAGCTAGACTTCGATGAGCCCAAGAACAGACCGACGCCCTGGGGCCACGTCATCGCCGCCAGGATAACCTCAGAGAACCCTGATGAAGGTCAGTATAAGCATATAAGCTTTAAGTTTACTAAGGTATTTAAGGTATTTCCTTGCCAAATTTCAAGCATCTAACTTAAACTGTTTAGATTTTTCATACAAATGGATTTTCCCGCTAATTCCCGTTCCCGTGAGAATTTCGGGAATTCCTTTCTTAGTGCACCTCTACGGTACCTAAGATGCGTCCCTTCCATATTTCAAGTGCCTACGTTTAGCCATTTAGGCTGTGCGTTGATATGTCAGTCAGTCTGGTGAAATACCTCCACCTTACAGAAGACCGCAGCCAAATGACAATCACTTCTGTGTTGTTGTGTTCCTGCGTGTGAGTAAGGTTTACAGAGCTCCTGGGGGGTGCTACATTAGTAGCAGGGGTCAAGCCTTCAAGGTAAGGGCGAAAAGTCCAGTAACAGATTTATAAGCTAGGACCTCATTTCCATATATGGAGCGAAAAAGCATTTTCCCTCCCTAAAAAAACCTCATTTCCACTTAAGATCAAGTGGGATGAGGTCAATCTTGAAGTGCAATATAAAAAAAAGTCAGTTTCTCGTTTTATATATTAAGATTTTTCCGAACAGGTTTCAAGCCGTCTTCGGGTACAGTTCAAGAGCTGAACTTCCGTTCCTCCAAGAATGTGTGGGGGTACTTCAGCGTGGCCGCTTCTGGCGGTCTCCACGAGTTCGCTGATTCGCAGTTTGGACATTGCTTCTCTTGGGGGGAGACGAGGGAGCAGGCTAGGGAGTAAGTGGACTTTAACAAACAAACAAACAAACAAACAAACAAATCATTTTTTGCATCCTTGAGTATGCAGCAGTTCTTACAATAGCTATAGAATAAGTAGTTCATGATACCCACTTGAGTATGGCGAATAATTAATTATTAACAATTTTTAGTTGCATGATACTTATAAATTTTATGGTGCTTCAAGTCGCACTAGCTAACTTAAAATATTTTAATGAAACAGGTAAATTACATCTCATATTTAAGGTTCCGTACCTGAAGAGTAAAAATGGAATCCTTTTACAAAGGCTTCGCTGTATGTTTGTACGTCCGTCTGTCTGTCAACAGGCTGTATGTCAAGAACCATGATAGCTAGAGAGTTGAATGTAGTTTTTTGTACAGGGTTCGAAGGATATATATCAATTGATATATATCATAAATATCAGTTATTTATATTTATTACTAGCTGTCCCGGCGAACGTCGTAACGCCTATTTTTTTTAATTTGTACCCTTTTAAACCTTCCCTGGACCTCCACAATTATTTTAAAACCAACATTAGCCAAAGCGGTCTAGCTGTTGTCGAGTTTTAGCGAGACTAACGAACAGCGATTAATTTTTATATATAAGATAATCTTGGTGACCCGGCGAACTTTGTTCCGCCTTAGAGGCAATAGATGAGTTTAAAAAAAGCAAAAAGAAGTTATTAAAAAAATATCCTATGTCCTTCTCCTGGTTCTAAACTACCTCCCCACCTATTTTCAGCGAAATCTGTCCAGCCGTTCTTGAGTTATAAATAGTGTAACTAACATGACTTTCTTTTATATATATATATAGATATCAGATATTTTCGAACCCTGTTTTTGTAGGTTAGTACATCCTACTAATAGGGATTACCTACAAACATATAGTAATTTCTTAGCCCACAACAGACATTGAATTAGAAGTGTGATCAACGATTCCTTGGAAAATTTAGAAATCTACTATATAAGTTTGCTTAAAAGGCGACTCTACTACATTTAAAATAAGTTAACGGTCCACCACTAATGCTGCAGCAGCGATGGTATTCTGACGGAACCTTAAGTGAGTGGTGCGGTGACAAAAAAGAAAGAATAGAAGAGAGTAGAAGCAGAATAACAAAAAAGAGAGAAGGAAAGAGAGAGAAAGTATGAAAGTAACTTCATCCCCCCTCCCTCATCCTCATCCTCATCCCTTGTCTTGCCGGGGACCACCTAGTAACTACAAGTGACGACCGGCAATCCGCGCCGCTAAAACAAGAACGAATGGAACGAAACCACCACCCCCACCCCCGTGCACCGCGTGTCGCCTTCGGACCCGTCCAATTACGTCACGTCACATATTATTAGGATGGCTTCGCGGACCACTTGGAGTGTCTCCAGGGACCACCATTGGTCCGCGGACCACCGGTAAAGAACCACTGCTTTAGACTCTACTACACTCGTAATAAACACACATTTAATGTTTACAGGAACCTGGTGATAGCCCTCAAAGAGCTGAGCATACGTGGTGACTTCAGGACCACTGTGGAATACCTGATCACGCTGTTGGAGACGGCCGCATTCCAGGACAATAATATCGATACCAGCTGGCTGGACGCTCTCATCGCTGAGAGGGTGAGTTTGTTGAACTATAAAGACTACTATCAACGATTCGTAATCTGTCTAAAATACCAGCTGGCTGGACGCTCTCATCGCTGAGAGGGTGAGTTTGTTGAACTGTCTAAAAGTCTAAATTACTATCAGTTTTTCTACAACCGACTAATGCCCAGTTCCAATATTTGAAAAACGATCCATACTAGTTACGAATAGTAATAAATTATACAAGGCGTAAGTTGAAAACGATTGACGGACGACTGATGACAGCTGATATGGAAAATAAATTATGGAACTAGAGTTAATAGATTAACGACTCGTAGTAGATAGATAGATAGATATACTTTATTGCACAAAAACTTTACAGAAATAGGTTTTATAGATTGATTATAGTACAATTTAGGCGGTCTTATCGCTAGAAAGCGATCTCTTCCAGACAACCTTAAGGTAGAGGAAATAGTAGATGGCGAGAAATGGGTACGTACGTACGTAGTTTGTTGGAGAATAACAGATTGTCATTTATGACACACTAGCTGTGCCCGCGACTTTATTCGCGTGGACTACTTCCTTTCATGGTCGGTTTTACCCCTTTCTCCCCTAATATTCGAAACAAAAAGTAGTCTATATTTTAATCCAAGTTTCGAGCTATATGTGTGCCAAATTTCATATCTCTAACTTCAAAAATAAACATTTTCCATATAAATTTTCAAAGGTGGTATTACCCCCATCCCTCCCTTATTTTATAATAAAAAGTAGCCTATGTCCGTTCTTGAGATTCAACGTATACCTATACCAAATTTCATCAAAATCGGTTGAGAGGTTTAAGCAGGAAAGCGTAACAGACACACAGACAGACAGACAGACAGACAGAGTTACTTTCGCATTTATAATATTAGTAGGGATTACGAATCGTAAAATATTGGAACCTGGCATTAGAGTCGTTATTTCAAATTTCAAAAATACTCTCCACATCAGCTGTCCTCAGTCGTTTTAGCTTACGCCTTGTATAATTTATTACTATCCGTAATTAGATCGGATCGTGTATCAAATATTAAAATCTGGCATTAAAGGAATAATATATTCATCTCCCCTCGCGGTGTGGGGCTTGAACCCACGACCTTCACGTATCGCGCGTGCTGCTCTTACAACTGAGCTAACCGCAAGTTGTCGTAGGCGATGAAATTTTTCTGTTGTATTTGGTCTCTAAGCCTTCCGGTAAGTGCCCTCTGCCGAACATGTTTAGAACTACATACGTATCGGCCCGTGGTACATTCGTTGCAGAAATGTTTGTAAACCACGGAATCGAAGACACCTTGGCATCTTATTTTCAGCTTTCGGGACTGGTCTGCTCCAGCTTACCTCTTTAAATAAAATAATACCTAATGCTTTTTTCACTCATCAAAATAAAACTATATGACTTGGTCCAAAGTGAGCTACACATAGCTATAAGTTAGATACTGCTACTGTAACTAATCTGCTGAGTTTCTTACTGGTGTCTTCTCCGTAGATATAGGTTCCGAACCGGCAGTGGTCACTTTGCATTGTATTCAATGACGATTCAAAAGTGTTACATGTAATCTACTTGAATAAAGAAATATTTGTGTTTGAGTTTGAGTATTTTTACATTTGTTTTGTAATGCTTCACATCGCACTTTTTTTTTCTTTTTTTTATATTGCACTTCAAGATTGACCTCATCCCACCTGATGTTAAGTGGTAATGAGGTCCTTTTTTTTTTTTTTTTTTTTTAAGGGGGAGAAAATGCATTTCCGCACCATATCGCTGTCGTGGGGACGGCAGCAACGTGTGTGGGACTCCCCCGCCCAGAAGGGGCGGGGACTACCCTAACTAACAACTCCCCCCACCTTCTCATCGCCTATTGACGGCGCTATGGGATACCGGGCGACCCATAACTGCCACAGCGCCGTCGGCGGAATTGCTGTCCCTACGGGGTGGCGTCACCAGGTCCCCCCTGGGTGGTTGGGGGACTGGCGGGAACGGCCGAAGGTGCTAAGCCGTTCCCGCGCATCTGCGGAAGACCGTGCAAGGCCGGCCGGGGTGTCCCCACACCCGCGGTCGGCTAGTCCCCGCTAGCAAGCGCAAGGGCGTCGAAGTGACGCCTCGCGCGCAGTCTCCGGCGTCTTCGGTGTGGTGGGGCGAGGGGGTCGTCCTCTCGCTCCCTCTCCGATGTCTCCTTGTGCAAGACTATTCGCTCGCTGTAGGCGGCAACTGCCGCCCAGGCCTCCTCGCTCCCAAGCATGGCCGCAACAATGCTTGGGAGCGAGAAATCCCCCCCAACAACGGCGGCCAACTCGGCCCGCTCATTGGCCCAGGCTGGACATGCACCCAGTGTGTGGTCCGCTGTGTCTGACGCCGCGCCGCAGGCGTGGCACGACGGCGACTCTTCTCGCCCGATTTGGTGCAGGTACTGACCGAAGCATCCATGTCCGGTAAGGACCTGCACCAATCTGAAAGTCAGGAACCCGTGGCCCCGGTTCAGCCACTCCTGCAATACCGGGCCAACGGCGTCTTTTACTCGCCCCCTGGGTCGTAGTGTTTCAAGACCCGTCTTCCACCGCCGGACCATCTTTGCTTGCTCCTCGCGCCGGATCGCTGCCACCTCAGTTGGGGAGGGACGCTCTCCCCGCGCCCTTCTCTCCGCTGACTTCCAGTACACCTGGGCCTGCACCCCTGCGTCAAGGGCCCAAGGTGGTGTGCCGGCTAAAACGCAGGCCGCGTCGAAGCCCACCGTGCGGTAGGATTGGGCCACGCGTTGGGCAATAGCCCTTTGTGGTCTCCGCAGGTGGGCTGTATTCGCTCGCCGGAAAAGGGCATCCGCCCAGATGGGTGCGCCGTAGAGGGCCATGCTCCTAAGAATGCCGGCGTAGAGTCGCCGGCATTTGACCCTTGGTCCTCCCAAGTTGGGGAGAAGGCGTCCGAACGCCCCCGCTGCTCCGATGAGGCGCTGGGACAACCCCTTGAGGTGGGGCTCGAAAGACCAGCGCGAGTCTAATACTAGGCCCAGATATTTCATCTGGGCCCCTACCCTGACGGTCACTCCTCCGACGACGATGTTAGCGTTCGGAGGAGGACGGCGCTGCCGAGGCCCGTAGAGGTAAATGGCCTCGGTCTTTTCGAGCGCTACACGCAGCCCCAGACGACTGATGCGCTCCGCCACCCGTGTGCCACCGGTGGTTGCACGGCGCGCGGCCTCATCATAGGTCCTCCCCCGGGCGGTGACTAGGGTGTCATCTGCATAGCAGATGACGCTCATGCCCGAAAGGAGGACACCCCGCAGGACCCAATCAAAGCCGATGTTCCACAGGAGGGGCCCCAAGACAGACCCCTGCGGAACACCGGACTCGACATCCGCACGCCGAAGCAAGCCGCCCTTCCTCACGTAGACGAGCTTTCTGCCGGACAAATAGTTGCTGAGGAGTCGCCGGAGATATTGGGGCACCCGATGGTAGTTTAGGGCCGCCAGGATTGTGGAGTGGGGGATCGAGTTGAACGCGTTGGCTATGTCCAACGACACAGCCAATACTCCCTCCCCCGCGTCCCAGGCTTCGTCAACTGTTCCCTGGAGGCGCGCCAGCGCGTCGATTGTGGAGCGCCCTACCCGGAAGCCGAACTGATTGTCCGACAAGTTCGGCCCCTGCTCCCTAAGGTGGTGGTTTAACCTCGCCGCTATGACCCTCTCGAATAGTTTACCGACCTCGTCCAGAAGGACGATGGGTCGGTAGGCAAGAGGGCTGTCTTCCGGGCGCCCCTCTTTCTTTAAAAGGACCAGTTGCCCCACTTTCCATGTGTCCGGGAACCTTCCAGCCTCAAGGCACGATTGAAAGAGGTCCCGGAACCTGATCTCCATCTCGGCTAAAGCCAGGGCAACAACTTTGGCGGGAACTCCGTCGGGGCCCGGCGCCGTCTTTTTTGTACGGAGGTGGAGCGCAGCCGTGCCAAATTCCTGCTCCGTTAGCCGTGGGACTTCTTCTTCCGCGTCAGGGTTCGCCGCGGGGGGCGGATTCATAGCTGGAGGGGTGAAGTGGGGCTCAGCCGGGAAGAGAGCCCGGACCACCCCATCCAGCAAGGCGGGCTCCATTGACTCAGCCAGGGGGGGACCGATGGGGCGCAGCTGGTTTCGCGCAGCCCGATACGGCCTCCCCCATGGATCGGCGTTGAGTCCGTCGAGCATTTCTGCCAGCGCTCTATCTTTGGCAGCGCCTATTTCCGCCTTTAAAGCCTTCTTGGCGTCACCATATGCGGCGTACAGGCGGGCTTCCGCCTCCGCGTCCCTCCTTCTGCGTCGACGGCTCCGTTGGTACGCTCTTCGGGCTGCGGTGCAGGTCGCCCGTAGCTCAGCTATTTCCGCCGTCCACCAGTAAACGGCGCGGCGGGGAGGCGGGATGAGGTCCTAGCTTAAGGGCGACAAGTACAGCATAATAAAACTGTTACTGGACTTGTCGGACTTACCTTGAATAGCTATCACTAGCGAACTTTGAATATTTTAAAGAGACAGAAAAATTCATCATCTCCGATAACTTGCGGTTAGCTCAGTTGGAAGAGCAGCACGCGCGATACGTGAAGGTTGCAGGTTCGTATCTCACACCACAAGAAAAAAGGAATTCTTCTCTTTGTTTGAAATGTTTACTTACTGTATAAAGTCATAGTTTCACGTGTTTGGGGGTTAGTTAAAAATACCATCTCTTCCAGGTCCAATCAGAGAAACCGGATATAATGCTGGGAGTCATCTGTGGGTCCATACTGATTGCAGACAGCCTCATCACGGCGCATTTCCAGGAGTTCAAGAGTGTGCTGGAGAAGTGAGTAGTTTAGACGTACCTTTTTTTATAGAGGGGGAAATGCCAACCTCACCATCACTCTCTGCGGACAACAGAAAGTGACGGCTGCCAAAGCTGCGCAGGGGGAGGTGGGATATCCCCCGCGCCAACCTTGAGCCCGGACCATGCCAGGCCACCTGACACGCCCCAGCACCAGGGACCGCAGCCACGCCTGGCATCTCCGATCCCAGCAGCGGATCCAGTAGTTTTTGAGCCTATTCATTATAGACGATCTCCGTAGCTGAGAGGCGAGCGGGCCTGACTTTGGCAAGTGCCATCTCTGAGGTTCCGGGTTCGATTCCCGGTCGGGTCAATATGGGAAACGAACTTTTGTCTCGGGTCTCGGGTGTTGTCCATATTAACCGTCGTTGTTTCTGATTTGTGTGACACAAGTCATTCCGTCATTAAGCTACTTACCACAGAATCAGCTCAATGTATGTGATGTTGTCCAATATGTATTTATAAGATACAAACAAAAGTTTTCCTCTTTATAATATTAGTGTAGAAAAACAAAAACAGTTGGAAGAGCAGCACGCGCGATACGTGAAGGTCGTGGGTTCGAATCCTACACCGCAAGAGGTATATACTGTTCACTTTTTCAAGGCTCCGTCCACGATATGACCACCATAATTGAACCTTACTTCCTTGAATTAAGGTCCAAAACTAATGAAAAATTTAAACATGCTCTGCCGTATAGAGGGTTAAACAGCAGTTAACGAAAATTTGCAATTTCCCAGGGGTCAAATCCAGGACTCCAGCCAGCTCTCCAACTGTGTGGACGTGGAACTGATCCACACAGGCTCCAAATACAAGGTGACCGCGACCAAGTCGGGGCCTACTTCGTACTTTCTAGCCATGAACGGGAGCTTCAAGGAAATGGAGGTGCACAAACTGACAGATGGAGGTGAGTAGACTGAGAAGACCGAGTAGACCGTGGCAGTATTGATCTAAATTCAAAGTCAAAGTTAAAGTATTTATTGCGTTCATGAATGTAAATAACAGGTGTTATTAAAATGTTTCCAGTACATCATGTTACCCATTTGGGCATAGCCTAATTAGGATGAAAGCGTAATGGATTAGCATGCCATAATATTACATAATTTGATCATATATTATTTTGGTAGCTTTTTTTAAAAGGTACGTTTATTTATTAATTTATATAGAATATAATAATAATAGTTCTATTTTAATTATATTTTTATTTAAATATTCATTGAGGTTATAGTAACATTTTTTTATTGACATTTCTTTTAATTTTGTTCCATTCTTATTTCAATTGGCAAGTTATAATATATTCTTATTGCACTGGAATAGGAACTAGAATTAAACATTGCCATGGGGCTATTTGGTAGTTTTAATTTATATTTGTTATTTAATCTAGGCGTATTTTTTCCTTTCCATTTAGCATTTTTAAATATATTTGGGTTATTTTTAAGAAATTTATAACACTAAAACTTTTCACCATACATAATTATTCAATCTCGTCCCCCCTCTTTATCATAGTCCCCATTTATAAATAAAAGCGTGTTACATTTAATACAACACAACATAACACGCTTGTGATAGCTTATATGGGGACTATGATAAAGAGGGGGGACGAGATTGAATAATTATGTATGGTGAAAAGTTTTAGTGTTAAAATTAAATAAATTCGTACAATATGGAATTATTTTGTCCTAGACGAAGACGCTTATTTGTCGTTAAAGGTTACAATCAAGCTACAAACTGTTATATTTCTTTTTAAAGTTAATTTATTTTTAACTTTTTAGTTCATTTTATAAACAAATAATAAAAGCTTGTTTTTAAAAAGGTTTTTTTTTCTTTAATTTTATTATTGTTAACACTGTCAAGTAGCCAGTTGTTGAGTCTGTAAAAATGTGTGGATATCTGTGTTACAATTATAGTAAACTTCCGCTATAGATCGACAATCACAGAACATCCGGTTGATTATTAAGTTGCTGATTTGACTTTATCATAGTTGATTGGTTGTGGAAATGGTAGGGGGAAGCCTATAAAACTCCGGTATCCGGCTCGGAACGCGCTCATTCGTGCGACAAGCTTGCGAGTGATAACTACCCTTTGGTATTAATAACTGTAATTGTTTCTGTTATTTTGATGTCTTGAAGAAATATACAGTGAAGGAGTATTTTCGAGTTTTCTTTTTTATTCAAACATTCCTAAGAGGTAGGAGTATTTTACATTTATGTGTGTTTGTTAATATTTCATTCACGTATTCGCAATAGGTGGCTGAAGTGATACGTTTTATTGTTAACACTGTCAAGTAGCCAGTTGTTGAGTCTGTAAAAATGTGTGGATGTCTGTCTGTGTGTTTGTTAAAATCTCATTCATATATTCGCAATAGATGGCTAAAGGGATACGTGAAGGTAGTGGGTTCCTTGCACCGCAAGGTTAGATGAAATTTTCCGTTTATTTAGAACATTGTTTTATTATTATTTCCAGGTACCCTCCTGTCGATCGACGGAGCTTCGTACACAACTTATCTGAAAGATGAGGTGGACAAATATCGCATCGTTATCGGAAACCAGACTGTTGTGTTTGAAAAGGTAATTCATTATAATCTGATCACACACCATTTTTTTTTGTCGAGGGGGAAATGCCTACCACACTGCCTTTGCGCTTGCGGGGAACAGAGAGGGGTGTGTCGGGCTCGCACTAAAACCCCCTCGGGGGCTGACGTGGGCAGTTTTTTTTTTATATTACTCTTCAAGATTGACCTCATTCCACCTGATGTTAAGTGCTAATGAGGTCCTAGCTTAAAGGCGACAAGTACAGCATAATAAATCTGGCCTAACCCATGGCACTAATGTGGCAACCCCCCCCCCTCACCCCCCACGAGCTCTGGAAGCCTTAGTCACACGCAGGAACACAACAACACAGAAGTGAAGTCTGCGGTCTTCTGTAAGGTAGAGGGATTTCACCAGTCGGGCTGCTCCAGTTCGAGCGATAAATCGCTATGCCCTACCTCTCTTGCTTTATTTTTAAAGTAAGATATATTAAAAATACAGCTCAAAAATTGGATTACAATATAGACTATTTTTTGTTTCGAAAATTAGGGGAGGTAAAACCGGCCATAAAAGTATGTAGTCCACGCGAATGAAGTCGCGGGCACAGCTAGTAAAATATAAATAGTGTAGTTTGTCGATTGATGACCACCACCTTTGTTGTAGGAGAGAGATCCGTCCAAACTTAGAGCGCCCTCTGCCGGTAAGCTAGTCAACGCTTTGGTGGAAGATGGCGGGCATATCGACAAGGGACAACCCTACGCTGAAATTGAGGTACGTATATATAATTAAGTTAGATTATAAGCTTAGAGGCGATCGGGTCGGACTTTGGCGTCGCGCCACCTCTGAAGCCCCGGGTTCGATCCCGGTCGGGTCAATATGGGAAAACGAACTTTTCTGTATTGTCTCGGGTCTGTGTGTTGTGGTACCGTCGTTGTTACTGACTTCTGTAACACAAATGCTTTAGCTACTTACCACATAATCAGAGCAATGTGGTGTTGTCGAATATTTATATTTATTTAATATATTTTAAGAAAGTGCACAGGTACCACAAATGTATGGATTGCATGTTTTAATAATAATAATAATAAAATTTTAAAATCTAGAAACCCTGAAAGTACCCACAAAAATTACAATACTGCTACAAAAAGCTATTATCCTAAATACATGCCGACTAACCAGAAAATTTTTGTCTACAGAAACCTCTGTTGTGCTTGGCTGAGGCCCGCACACCAGTTGTAATAAACCCACTTTCGGTGGAGAAAAATTGATAAATAAATAAATAATAATAATTTATTTGCTTTAAAGATTACATTGATCCATTTGATTAGTAAAACTTATAATTAGGTTAGTACATAAATTCATATACAGCACAACAAACTACGTGACACCAAATGAGAGAGAGATGATATTATTCTCACCAATAATAATAAGGTACTGCTCGGCTCAGTACATGGATGAAATGCCTAATGATGGGGGAGTCATATCTCTCTGCCACGGTCTTCAGGAGTTTTAACACAACTCCCACAATATGGGTATCATATAAAAAGGCTTTACTAGCAGAATATATTCATAGTGACAAATTTCAAATCCAAGATGGCCGCCGCCAGAAAATGACGGATTCCCTAATTATTTTTGTCACAGCTCCCTCTTAAGGTATCAAAAAAAAGGGCTTTTTCACACTTTTTTTTAATCGGGGATTATTTAAATTTGAAATTTGATTTTTAGGCCTAGCATACGCAATACATCAAATTTATCGCATGAGACGACAAAAGTTACGATACTGTTGATTGGCTAACAGCACACCGCACTCGTATTTTCAGCCAATCAGCTGCTGACGCACTGACTTCAGTCGTTTATTACGTTTGTTAAAAGCGCGATAAAATTAACCCTGTCAATATTATAAACAGGTGATGAAGATGATAATGACGCTGTCAGCTCCTGAATCGGGGAAGGTGACCTGGCATCTCAGGCCTGGCGCTGTGTTGGACGTTGGGTCGCTTTTGGGGACTTTGGGTAAGTTTGTGTGGGCACTTAAAACTAAAAGTGTATATTGTCTCCTCCCAGCCTGATGGTAAGCAAGAGAGGAACCCACATCGCGATGTAGTTCTAAACATATTCGGCAGAGGGCAATTACCGAAAGGCTAACGGTTGATACAGCAGAAAAATTTCATCGTCGACAATACCTTGCGATTAGGTCAGTTAGTAAGAGCAGCATGCGCGGTTCGTGAAGGTCGTGGGTTCGATTCCCGCACCGCAAGGAGAGATAAAAAAATTTTGTTTCTAATATTTAAAGTTCGCTAGTACGGCGTAAAGTACTATAAAAATAATAAAATCGATAAACATATCATTATTGATATGTAACACATTAAATCTTTAGTTACAAATATGCGATTACCGATGTTAACTATTTGATTAACGGAGTCCAGCTTTAACAAAAACCTTTTGTTACAGAACTGGACGACCCGTCCCTTGTGACCACAGCTCAGCCCTACAAAGGGCAATTCCCGCTCGAAGAGAACGCCCAGCTGTCCGAGAAACTAAACCACGCTCACAACAAGTTCAGATACATACTGGAAAATACTCTAGCTGGTAAGTTATAAGGTCGAAAATACCGTGTCGGCGTTTGTTAGCCAATTCAGATACGTCTTGGAAAATACTCTGGCTGGTAAGTAATAAGGTCGAAAATACCGTGTCGGCGTTTGTTAGCCAATTCAGATACGTCTTGGAAAATACTCTGGCTGGTAAGTAATAAGGTCGAAAATACCGTGTCGGCGTTTGTTAGCAAATTCAGATACATCTTGGAAAATACTCTGGCTGGTAAGTGATAAGGTCGAAAATACCGTGTCGGCGTTTGTTAGCCAATTCAGATACGTCTTGGAAATTACTCTGGCTGGTAAGTAATAAGTTCGAAAATACTGTGTCGGCGTTTGTTACCAAATTCAGATACATCTTGGAAAATACTCCGGCTGGTAAGTAATAAGGTCGATAATACCGTGTCGGCGTTTGTTAGCCGATTCAGATACGTCTTGGAAAATAATCTGGCTGGTAAGTAATAAGTTCGAAAATACTGTGTCGGCTTTGTTACCAAATTCAGATACATCTTGGAAAATACTCTGGCTGGTAAGTAATAAGGTCGATAATACCGTGTCGGCGTTTGTTAGCAAATTCAGATACATCTTGGAAAATACTCTAGCTGGTAAGTAATAAGGCCGAAAATACTGTGTCTGCGGTTATTGACAACTTCAGATACATTCTGATAATGAGAAAGCGTTGCGCTTCAGCGATAAATCGCTTATGTGGCAGCACCAATAGTATTCTCAGGGTTTTTATTGACTGGTGGGATGCACCGATTATTCAAAGGTGGACAATCCACCAATGAAAATAAAAAAATCTGTAATAATGTATCTACTAACACTAGTTTTTGTAAGAATCCACTGTTAATAACATCTATGGGCTCTGCCTAAAATGAATTGAATAATACTCTAGCTAGTAAGTTATAAGGTTGAAAATGCTGGCGTTTGTTAACAATTACATATACAACTAGCGGTCCCGGCCAACTTCGTTTCGCTTTAGAGGATTTTCCCGCTTTTCTGTTAAAATTATTCCTAAATTTTCTGTGCTTTAAACCTCACGGAGCCCGAGACCTTTCCAACGAATGCATAACCGTGGAAATCGGTTCTTGCGTTCTGGTGTTATGCCGTCAGGAAGGAAAACTCGACTTATTTTTATATAGTAGATTTAACAATAACATATCATGATTTCATCGGTATTCAACTTTAGTTTCGTTTTGATGAGCGGTGATGATACTGTTTACATCTGAGTATGTTCCTTGAACAGGATACTGCCTCCCCGAGCCGTACAACACTCCGCGTCTCCGAGAGGTTGTTGAGAAGTTCATGCAGAGTTTGAGGGATCCCTCGCTGCCGCTGCTGGAGTTGCAAGAGGTGAGTCTAACAGGCCTATCTTGTATCACTGCGAAAGTTTGTGAGAATGTATGATGTCTGCATGTCTGTTGACAATTGACAAACTAACTGTGTGTCTTAGTGCAAAATTAGTAATAAGTTTAGCTTTCATTTGTAAAAAAAAACTACTGAGTTTCTTGCCGGTATCTTCTCTTTAGTTATAGGTTCCGAACCGGAGGTAGCTTCATTTGCTTTATATAGAGACTATTCATAAGTATTACTAATGTAATCTATGTGAATGAAAAATATTGACTTTGACTTTGTCTGTTTGTTGTTACTGTTTCAAGCAAAAACTACTGAACGGTAAACAGTGACATATATTTTTTATTTATTACTTATATATTTATTTAATAAGTAGCTGTGCCCGCGGCTTCGTTCGCGTGGACTACATACTATCATGGTAGGTTTTATTCCTACCTCCCCTAATATTCGAAACAAAAAGTAGCCTATGTCTGTTTTAGAGGTTCAACATATACCTATACCAAATTTCATCAAAATCGGTTCAGTGGATTAGGCGTGAAAGCCGGACATAGAGTCACTTTCGCATTTGTAAGATCAGTATGGACTGTGTAAATGTATTTAATAATTGTTGTTTTTGGGATAAAAAGCATATTGTATGTTAAACTGAAATCTCATATATAAATAAATAAATGCGCCAGACAATAACACCAATCACCTGATCTCAAACTAAGGTTTCCACTTGTACTATGAGCACCAGACGATGGATACTAACGGGGGGCGTCATCACAGCACACCAAGACACAAGTCAAATTAGAAAAGTTCATTTTCCAAATTGACCTGACCGGGAATCGAACCCGGGGCCTTACGCGCTTTGACTGCCTCCCATAGCCATAGCGCCACCGAGGTCAATAATGTATGGACGATATGTCAAACGTGTCAATCTTATCTTTGAGATAGCGTTATTATTTGTTCGTTAAATAACATTATAACTTCATTCCTCAATGACTACCTCCGTAGCCGAGAGGCGAGCTGGTCTATCTTGGGCGAGCGCCATCTCTGAGGTCCCGGGTTCGATCCCCGGTCCGGTTAATATAGGAAACATACTTTCCTATATTGTCTCGGGTCTGGGTGTTGTGGTATTGTCGTTTCTGATTTCTTTAACACAAGTGCTTTAGCTACTTAACATAGAATCAGAGCAATGTATGTGATGTTGTCTAATATTTATTTATTTATTATTAAACACAAAAATGTCACAAAGTAACTTATCAAACAAATCAAAATTAAATGCCGATATATTCTCAAACAATATTTTAAATTTCCGCAAAAGTCTGATATTGCTGTCTGGCTAGTTTTGGTATTTTGTGTATAATTTTTCTTTACTATTTATAAAATTTATTATAATTTATTTAATTTCATTGTCAAATCTATTCATCTACCAATTTTATAATTACCTATTTATTTCATGTTATTCTGATGCTATCTTTATTCAATTTCTTTTGTGTAACACTTATAATTAAAATAGCACTCAAACTGTTATATTGGCATGTATAATTTAATATTAAACAGTGTATGTCTTGTTGGTGTCAATAAATAAATAAATAAGTTATTTTTACGTCTTAGGTGCTATCGTCTACCTCCGGCCGTATCCCTATCGCCGTTGAGAAGAAGGTCCGTAAGCTGATGGCCCTCTACGAGAGGAACATCACCTCCGTCCTCGCCCAGTTCCCGAGCCAGCAGATAGCCAGCGTCATCGATCAGTAAGTACCTACTCACACTTTAAGAGAGGTAGGGCATAGCGATGTATCGCTCGAACTGGAGCAGCCCGACTGGTGAAATACCTCCACCTTACAGAAGACCGCAGCCAAATAACAATCACTTCTGTGTTGTTGTATTCCTGCGTGTGAGTAAGACTTCCAGAGCTCCGGGGGGGGGGGGGGGGGGTGCTACATTAGTAGCAGGGGTCAAGCCTTCAAGGTAAGGGCAACAAGTCCAGTTATAGCTTTATTATGCTGTACTTGTCATCCTTAAGCTAGGACCTCATTACCACTTAACATCAGGTGGGATGATGTCAATCTTGAAGTGTAATATAAAAAAAAAACACTATATAAACTAGAGAAAACATTTTTGATGTTTTGTTACTGAATAGACAAATAGATACACTTTATTTCACAGAAAATGGTTTTACAGACATATTCAAGTACAATTTAGGCGGTATTGTTGCTAGAAAGCAATATATTCCAGAAAACCTTTAGTTCGAGGAAATAATAGATATCGAGAAACGTACTCGGTACGTGAACTTGGTTGTATTTTCCTTGAAAATATTCGCACTGACATGTTACTGGACTCGTCGTCCTTACCTTGAAGGCTTGACCCCTGCTACTAATGTAGCACCCCCAGGAGCTCTAGAAACCTTACTCACACGCAGGAACACAACAGCATAGAAGTGATTGTTATTTGGCTGCGGTCTTCTGTAAGGTGGAGGTATTTCACCAGTCGGGCTGCTCCAGTTCGTGCGATAAATCGCTATGCCCTACCTCTCCTAATTTAATATTCTACAGCCTGTATGTTTGTACTCAGTGGAGTAGTGTATATTAAGCAATTGTTTATTTGTTCACAGCCACGCCGCGTCTCTCGCCAAGAGGGCTGATAGAGATGTATTCTTCATGAGTACACAAGCCCTTGTCGTTCTTGTACAGAGATATAGGTAAGTAATTTTTTTAGTTATTAACTTGCTGTGCCCGCGACTTCGTTCGCCTGGATTACAAGGCTTTTCCAGTTTTTTCCCGCTAACTCCCGTTCCAGTGGGAATTTTGCAATATTCTGTTGCAACTAAGCTTTTAGTTTACTAAGGGTACCTTATTTCAAGCGTCTAACTTAAGCGGTTTAGATTTTTTATACAAAAGGATTTTCCCGCTAATTCCCGTTTCCGTGGGAATTTCGGGAATTCGTTTATTAGTGCACCTCTACGGTACCTAAGCTACGTCCCTTCCATATTTCAAGTGCCTACGTTTAGCCGTTTAGGCTGTGCGTTGATATGTCAGTCAGTCAGTTTCTCCTTTTATATATTAAGATAGGTATTTAACAGAAACTTGAAACAAACTCAAAACGCAATCTTTGCGGCGTCAACAGACGGATGGTACACAGTATGATATGACTAATGACCGACTGACTTGACTCAGTACCCCTAGCGACGTGTTGCCCAAAATTGCTGAATTTACTCACTGTTATAGATTCAAATATTTTTTAAAATAATACGTTACGGTGTGGGATAGGAACCCACGACCTTCACGTATCGCGCTTGCAACTGAGTTGAAAGTTTATGCACTATAAAAAAATATATTTAATCGACTCAGCAGTTTTTGAATTAGCTCTTTACCGTCTTTTACCAAACATCAGACTGGTTTTGCTTCATGTTAGTACACTTACAGCAAATTCTTATTAATGTACAGTCGCCGTCAGATATATCGGAGCAGACAACGTGACTAAATACTCCAGAACAGTTAAAAAAATCAATAAGTTCGATACACTAAGGTACCAGTAATATTTGAACATTCATAACTTCAGTAATATGTGAGCAGATGCTCGTCAATAATTTCTTTACACACAACTAACCAAAAACATCTGAACACTCATAACGTCAATATGTATCACGCACGTCATGTGTCTCAGTTAGCTACCTGTGTAGATGAGTCTTCAGATTTATTGGTAAGTTGCGTGTATAGAAGTTATTGACTAGCATCTGCTCAGATATTACTGAAGTAATGAATGGCCAGATATTAATGGTAACTTGTGGTGTATGGAACTTATTGACATTTTAAACTATTCAGAAGTATTTGGTCACTTTGCTCCGATATATCTGACGGCGACTGTACAATGTCTAATAATAAATGAATGTTCTCAGAAATGGAATACGTGGTCGAATGAAGGCAGCAGTACACGATTTACTCAAGCAATATTATCACGTCGAGAGCCATTTCCAATTAGGTAAGTTTGTATATATGTCACCGTAAGATTGTAAAAATCGTTAGATTACAATCTATCTCGCGAGATTGTAAACTGTCGACAGATTGTGAACCGTAACATTATGATTGCAATTTAACGCATTATTTTTCGTTGTGATGTGACAGCATCACATACATCGCTCTGATTCTGTGTTAAGTAGCTTAAGCACTTGTGTTAAAGAAATCAGAAGCAACGACGGTACCACAATATAATACAATTTATGGCCGATATTACATATTTTTTTCTTTTACGGCATTAAAACCAGGGATGTTATGGATATGTCGCAGTCATCTGGTTTAATCAGCTATTCGATTGGATCACTAGCGCGTTCATTGAATGACGACGTTTAATTGAATGACTAAAGGACAACTCGTCAAATTGTTTAATATAACGTTCAACTTCTTGACTGAACGTCATTTAGCATAGTCGTTCAATGGGATATAGCTGACTTTGTAATGTTTGATTAGGGTGACCATAAGTTCGCCACTTAAAATATAAAAAACTAACTTTAGATAAAAAAATGAGGGCATGACATAACACACCTTAATAAGAATTTTTATTATACTTTAACAATTTTAAGTCTTAAGACACTTAGGCTAAAAAAATATTTTTTACGAATAAGTCACTTTAAATCTCAATTTCACTCAAAAAAATATCAACACAGTGCTATTCGATTAGATCTGTACCAGCTGTTTGACGCCATCTTTGTTTTGATGAGCACTAACGCCGCAGTGGAAAAATAATGAACTAAATTACAATCAAATGACTGATTTTACGTCCGCTATGTTCAAAGGGCTATATTACAATCCGCTAACTTGTTGGACATGCAGTGAGTCTTATTCATTCAACGTTCGGCCTAGTCATTCAATTAAACGTCGTCATTTCATAAACACGCTAGTGATCCAATCAAATAGCTGTTTCAACCAGATGACTGCGACATATATATAATTTCGGATACGGATGTGGATACGGATATATGTAAAATATTATATCGGTTTCGGTTACGGATATTAAATTATTTCTGATTATCCTATAGTATCGGTTGTGGTCTTTAGATTTTTATGGCAGTGTTGAAGGGAAATACAAATCTTATATATAAAAATGAATCGCTGTTCGTTAGTCTTGCTAAAAGTCGAGAACGGCTAGACCGATTTGGCTAATGTTGGTTTTGAAACAATAGTGGAGGTCCAGGGAAGGTTTAAAAGGTTAGAAAATTTGGAAAAAAGTAGGCGGAACGACGTTCGCCGGGACAGCTAGTAAAAATATAAATGATTTGACGTTAATTGTACTTCGTAGGTTTTTAAATCAGTTAAACAAGTAATTACTTTTTGAAGCTACACGATTTTGTATATCATTATTTCTTACCATTCAGACGCGTTGAATTTACTAAACACTATAATATGTAGTTGGACTTTCCGAAACTACCTGAAACTTTTATATCGGATTCGGTTACGGATACGGATCTTATTTTATTTCGGATATCCGATTCCGAAAAAACTACTGAGTTTCTTACCGGTATTTTCTCCTTTAGTTATAGGTTCTGAACCGGAGGTAACTTCATTTGCTTTATATAGAGACTATTTATAAGTATTACTAATGTAATCTATGTGAATAAAAAAATATTGACTTTGACTTTGACTGTTTCGGTTACGGATATGGATTAAAATCTTACTTTTACGGAGCGTAGGGAAAGAAAAGGAACTCAGAGTAGTTTTAGGAAATATAATCACAGAAAATAATAAAAATACAAACTGGAAAGAAAATAATTTGATAGAACAGGCAGAACAGTAGAAAAGACAAGATTCAACGCATTTTTTTTTATATTACTCTTCAATATTGACCTCATCCCACCTGATGTTAAGTGGTAATGAGGTTCTAGCTTAAGGGCGACAAGTACAGCATAATAAAGCTGTTACTGGACTTGTCGCCCTTACAACACAGAAGTGATTGTTATTTGGCTGCGGTCTTCTGTAAGGTGGAGGTATTTCACCAGTCGGGCTGCTCCAGTTCGAGCGATAAATCGCTATGCCCGACATCTCTTAAATGTTGCATTACAATTAAAACTATAAAAAGGCTCCTACAAAGGAGTCCATAACACTTACTTATATTTATCAATGGCGTCAAAATTATAATATTTTCTTTCTCATTTCACCAATTTTGTTCCCTATCCTAGGATCGTACGACAAGTGCGTGGTCGCCCTCCGAGACCAGTACAAGGACGACATGCAAGTTGTATCCAACATGATATTCTCGCACAATCAAGTCGCTAAGAAGAATCTCTTGGTGAGTAAGGCTTATGATTTTTTTATTTATTTATTTGCATAAAACATGTTACATTACAAGATCTTATCTTATGTGAGAACAGGCATGTTTTATCGATAGTCGATATGAAGACATTTCATCGTCATACAGTATAATTTTAATAATTATTACGCATTAATTACAATAAATATTATTAAAATTACGTAATCACATGTACATTCGATATTATAATTATACGAATACAAATTCAAAAAAGTTAAAGTAGGATGTAATAAAAATATACAGTTACAATTAAATATATATGTTAAAGGTCAAATTATCCACAACTCAATTTGGTAACAATATTTAAAATTACATGTCAGACATTGATATAAATTCTCTTGAGGTGGCCAGCACGGCAGAAATTTATATTATTTATAATGAATACTTATAAATAGGCATTTCTCTATGAAAAATACATTATTAAGGACCCTGGTCGAGAAGCATTTTATCGAAATTCGGTTTCGTTTCTAGATTTTTTTTATTTAATTTAGCTTCGCACGCATATTTATTTGTTACAAAAAATGTGATGATAAATGAAGAAGTTTAAGGCCCAATACGAAGCAATTGACATTACCCGTTTCGCGGCGAACCGCGCGCCATCTATTGAAAGCATTTGGCATTAGCTCGTGCTAGCGCAGCACGAGTGTGCGGTGCTAGTACGAGCTAATGCCATGTAGTACTAATACATACATGTCATGCTGTGCAGAGTAATTTTGATTTAGAGACAGCATTGCTTTTTTTTTTTTTTTTTTTTTTTTTTTTTTCCTATCTGACTACTGATGATGGCCGCAGATGGCCTTTTCATCTTCACCGGGCTTGCGGGGGAGCGGAGGGCTCACACCCCTAAAAATTTAAACAACTGCCTGAGGGCGCCCCATAGCGGGACTCGGACCTCGGCTCGGGCCGTTGTTGGGAGATGGTAACCTAACGTACCTTTGGGGGGAGAAGCGTCCCGGCACGTGCCGGTATCGCGATAGGGGCCCTGCTGCTAGGGGGGGCGCGTCGCGCGTCCTCGCCGACGAGGACGGTATAGCGGTCGTTGTGGAGTGTTAGCTGTCGCGAGCTGTTTGGCTTCGGCCATGGCGACCGTGATGGTGTCATCAGGATCTAGGAGGACGTTCCTAGGCCTGCGTTTTCGGGTGCGAACTACGGGTGGGACATAGTCAGCGGCGGAAACCACTAGACTATTCGGGTGGTGGGCTGCAGAGTCGAAATAGCGGGAAGAGCATTGCTTTAGGTACTGCGCGATAGTCGGCAGCCCTAAGTCAATGTGAAGATTTTCGTTTCGAAAGTACCAAGGGGCGCCTGTGGCCTTTCGCATGAACTTGTTTTGAAGGGTTTGAAGCCTTCGGAGGGAGGAGTGGGAAGCGTGTGCGAACACTACACTGGCGTAGGTCATGATCGGCCTGATGCAAGTAGTGTAAAGTCTCACCTTATTCCTAAGGGACACTTTACTCCGCTTGTTCAGGAGACCATGAAGTCGGCCGAGTGCGAACGCGGCACGGGCCCTAACGGTCTTGACATGTTCGGAAAATGTCAGTCCGACATCGAGGATCACCCCAAGATAGCGGACCTTCCGTTCCCAAGGGATCGGTTGGCCGAATAGGGTGATCGGGGGGTGTCTGGGGGGGAAAGTCGCTTGCCGTTTGAAAAGAACGGCTGCGCTCTTGTCGGGGTTGACTTCGATACGCCATTTCCTGAACCACTCGCCGAGAGTATCGGCGGCGTGTTGGAGCGTTCTGAGAATGGGATCGATAGTGCGGGATGAGCAGTAAATGGCTGTGTCGTCTGCAAACAGAGCGACGTTAGCCGCTAGGGGTTTTGCGATATGGAATGTAGGGAAGTCGCTGGTGTACAGCACGAATAGGATGGGTGAGAGTACGGACCCTTGAGGGACTCCGGCTAGGATGGGATGGGGGGAGGATAGAACTCCCTCTATTCTATAGCGGAAAGAGCGATTTGACAAGAAGTCTCGTATGATAAGCACGAGACGGTCTGGCACGTTTAGTTGATACAGCTTAAAGATTAAGCCGTTGTGCCAGACTTTGTCAAAAGCTTTCGCCACGTCGAAGAAGAGGGCTCCCGTTGTACGGGGGCGGTTTCGGCTAAAGTTTTCTAGTACATACTCTACTATGCGATGTACTTGTTGGACGCAAGAATGCTTGGCTCGAAAGCCGAATTGGGTATCGGGAATGAGCTTTCGCTCGTGAGCGAAGTCGCTGAGCCTCGTGTAGATGATTCGCTCGTAGAGCTTACCAATCGTACACAGAAGGCTGATCGGTCTATAGCTGGACGGTTCGGATTTGGGTTTACCGGGTTTGGGAATGCCTATGACAATGGCCTGTTTCCACGTTTGTGGGAAGATATTGTTTGAGAGAGCCGCGTTAAAGATTGCGGTGAGCAAGGAAATTAGGTGGGGGGAGAAATGCTTGAGCACTTTGTTGGTAATACCGTCGCAGCCTGGGGCTTTGCGTGGGTGGAGGCCTCGAATGGCGGACTGTACCTCATCGAACGAGACCCGCTCTAATGCGGGTGAGTTTGGCTGAAGGCCTGTTCTGCGTTCGACTTCCGCCTCGACTGTGGCGAGGTGGTCTGGGTCTACTGGCAGGGTACTGGGGGTGCACTGGGCCTCGAGGCTATCGGCTAGGCATTCCGATTTATCCTCGTCATCGAAGGCTGGGGGTTGGTTTGGACGGTTTAGTGGAGGGGTTGAGGCAGTGTCGTCTGACCTGAGCTTTCTGGCCAAGTGCCAGAAAGCGAATTGGTTGGGATCTAGGTCGTCCAACAACCTATCCCACTGGGCCCCCCGGAGCTCTTGAATGCGGTGTTTTACAGCACGCTGTAAGGCGCGCATCCGAGTCCGGTTTGATTCAGTGGGGTAAGAGTCGTACGCCCTGATTGCGGCGTTCTTCTCCCTCAGGAGGGCACGCGCATCCGCAGGCAGATTCCACCGACGGTGGGCCGTCGGTGGGACCTGCCGCGAACAGTCGCTGAGGACTTTTTGCACGTGCCCCGTGAGGGAGTCGATCGCCGCGAGGGTGTCCTGGCTAGAGATTAGGGTGTCGGGAATTTGGTCTAAAAGTGGGGATGAGACAGACTTAAGGCTTTCGCCCAGTCTGACCCAGTCCACCTTTACAATGGGTTTGGGAGGGATAGCCCCATTAGGGGTGCCTAATCTGGGGATAAGTTCCATGATTACTGGCCTGTGGTCGGAATCTAGTTCATGAAATACTTCTATAGAATGCAACTTAAGGTTGATATTCTTCAGAAGTGCTATGTCTAGGACGTCTGGGCGGTGGTTTATCACCGCGGGATAGTGGGTCGGGGACATTGGACCGATGATGTCAAATGGCATTGTTTCCGAAAGCGTTTCTAGAAGCTTACCACGGTTGTTCGTGGTATGACTACACCATGAGGTGTTTTTGGCATTTAGGTCGCCCGCCATTAAGACGGAGTTGCCTAAGCCTAGCAGAGCTTCTAAGTCGCTTTGGAGAAGGAATTTTGGGTTTTGACCCGTATTGGTTGGGGATAGGTACACTGAGACCAAGGTGATGGGTTGGTGACCGGTCATGCCCAGCCGACAGACTGAGGCCTCTATGTGCGTGAGGGTTGGTGGGTCTATAGGCGTGCAGTACAGGGCCCGTTTGTAGTAAATTAGGGTGCCTCCTAGGGCAGAAGTGGTCCTATCGTTCCTAATTAGGCTATAGTTTGCGATTTTGGGATCGCGAGTTCCTGGTTTAAGGAATGTTTCCTGTACTAGGAGAATATCTAATTGGTGATCTGTGAGAAAAGTGGCTATTTCTGACCTTTGGGACTTGATCCCGTTGGCATTGAAATAGCCTACTTTTAGGCTAGTCGGTTTGACTCTGCTAGGAGGGGGTCGTGCGTTCATATGAGTTAGGGAGTGATTTTGAAACTGGCTAGGGTCTTGCCTAGCTCTTGGCATTGGATGGCTACTTCAATCATAGCCTCGGGGTTTCCTGCGGCTTGCCTGATAAGGCTAGCCACACGGCTAACTTCGTTGAGGTCAACGAAGTTGAAAAAGCGGGTTATGAGCGCATAGTCCGCGAGGAGGGAGGGCGCTTGGGGGCTAGTGGAGCTAGGGGGGGTGGGCTGCCTTTGGGTTGGCAGGGTAGGTGAGGTGGGGGAGTTGGCTGGTGAGCTTATTTTGGGTGGGGATTGGCGGTTGACCCTCCATTGAGGGGCCAATACTGGGGTTGGGTTTGGATTTCCCAAGGCTGGGAAGTCCGCCAGTGCCGGAGGGGCTGGGCGGGACGAAAATTGGGTGTACCTCGGACTCGGGCGGGCCACTGTGCCCGAGGCAGCCCTGCGTTTCGTCCGTGGGGCCTTTGGGCACCCGCGATAGTTCGCGGGGTGTCCAGTCTCCCCACAGAGCACACAGCTGGGCGGCTCCGTGCACAATGACCTGTCCTTTGGGCGGGGGCAGTCCGTGGTGCCGTGATTGCCAAGGCACTTGACGCACCTGGGTTTGGCGTGGCAGTTTCGGGCGGAGTGCCCATAGAGTTGGCAGCGGTGGCACTGCCCTATGGGACCACCTTTACGGGGGGGTTCAACTGTTATGCCAGAGAGCTGGCAGACAGTTTTTAAATTGAAAATGGCCTTGCCCGAAGCGTTACGCTCCAGGACGGCAAGGACCATATCGTATGGTAGGGCATTTCGACCGCGATGCATGCGGTGTACTTCTAAGATGGGGAGGTTTTGAACCTTTAGGTCCGAAAGGATGTCGGAGCTGGGAAGCTCCTTGGGGACACCTCGGAGGACAACTCTAAGTTGTTTCTCCTCGGGGAGGGCAAAGGTGTGGAAGCCCACTTTCATCTCCTTTAGGAGAGAGGTGAACTTCCTGTGGTCCAAAGAAGTTTGGACCGTCACTTTAATGCCCTGTTGGGTGGTCCGGGCGGATAAGTAGTTGATTTTAAGCGCGTTGCAGCGCTTAGAAACTTCGACCCACTTTTCCTTCTCTCTAATGTAGAGGGGAGGAGGAGCGGGCTCCTTAACGGATTGGGTTGGGGGTTGAGATGCGGGCGGCGAAAGGGCGGGGGATGCGGGAGGGGCATCGTATACAAGGTGGCTGACTACAGCCGCCTTTTTGGGCTTGGGAGCTTTGGGAGAGGCAGGAGGTGTGCCTGGGGTGGTAGTAGGGGGGACGGCGGCAGCCTTGGCGGCTTTCGCCTTTGCCTTTCTGGCGCGTTTACCCTTAGTCCCTACGACCAGGGTAAACTCGTCAGAGGAGGCAGACGAGGCTGAGTCATATTCTGACTCGTGCTCGGTGACTTCCATTTGGAGGTCTTGAGCTCGAGACGGGGTTTGCGAGACGGAGGGCGCGGGGGCCGGGGGAGGGAAAGAGGGGGCCGGGGGGGCCCTCTCTGGGCGAGACGACATGAGATCGCCAAGCTCGGGGACTACTGCCGAGAGTAGCCTCCCCAGCCTGGCGTCCCTTGACGACGCCTCTAAAAGTTTGGCTAGTATGAGGTCGGCGCCTGCCATGGCTACCGACCTAACAGCTAATTAATCTGACGTTTTTACACCAGTTCGTACGCGTAGCGTTCCGCAGGAAAGAACTGGCAAGAACCTGCGGCGGTCGCTCCTATCTGGGCCTAACTTACGCCCCGGGTTGGAGTGGCCCGGGGGTGTGTGGTGTGAGTGGTCCTTCCCACCGGGGATAGGTGGGAAGGGTGAGCCCTACGGTGTACCCTAAGCTTGCTCTCCACCGCCAATCTTATTGGGCGGTGGGTTTCTAACAGCCCCGAGTAAAGAGGGTAGCGTCGGACCAAAGTCCTAGGCGCCCAAACAGTACTCGAGGAATGGGATGGTAGGGATAGGGTAGGGTAGGGAAGGAAGGAGACAGCTACCGTCGGCTAGGAGATCCCCCAAGGCCGGTGGTGATAGCCCCGTCCGTGTGGTTGCTTTGCCCTGAAGGGGCGCGGCGAGTGTCACGGGTCAACACTCCAATCGGCTTCGTTGGCACCGTTAGGTATCCACCGATCGACCACAGAAACAGTGGTTTTGGGCAAAACGCGAAGATTGCCCGGTGGCCAAGGGTAAGTTAACTTTAAGAGTTAAAATACCAGGTTATAAGAAACAAGATAATCAGAGTTTAGTCTTGAAAAAGACAAACTCTGACGTAAAAAGGTTGTCGACGGCCGAAGGGACGGCCGGAGCAGGTAGCCAGGCAAGGCCTGAGCGGCCGAGCAGGTAGGCGGCGGGATGGCCTAGGCGGCCGAGCAGGTAGGTGCGGCGGGGCGCACCGGGAGAGCGAGGGATCGTGCGTGCGCACAGATCGAAGGCTCGAAGCGAAGTCTCTGACAGCATTGCGTACGTATAATTTATTAAATCTTACTACTTTGTAATATTAGTAAGTACCAATAGATTATCAATTTTGTATTTTATTCGTTACATACATACAAACATATCGATGGTCCCAACGAATAAACGTCAAACGAAAAACTTCTACTTTTCAGGAAACCATAAAAACGTTTGAAATCACATTACTTTAATGTCGTAATGAATAGATATATTTAATGTATAATTATATTAAAGGTTAAAAATATTTCAGATCATATATTTTTTAAGAAAATAAAACTATCGATTATCTCAGTATCTCAGTATTCAAGAAAAAACATATAATTTTATTATTCTAATAAATAATATGTGACTTGTTAACAGAAATAATAATTCTACATTAGGATAGCTGTATTAAAATTTTTGCGGTCTGTAATGAAGCATAACTAATAAAAGTAGCTTCCATTTTTACACGAATAATCGTGTCTTCTTTTTGTGTAGGAGTTATTACCCAAAGGAAAGGTCAGACACAAGCGGCAGATTGATTTAATACGTTTATTTTGGTGTACTCAAAGAAACAATTAGATTCAATAGACGCATGTTTTGTTATTCATGTTATATGAAGAAATTTAATTCCCTACAATAAACGAATTTTGTGCTATAAAAGTCTTATTTTAAGTCCAAAATTTACAAAAAAAAATGTGTAGGCGTATTCTATGCCATAAAAACGAAAAAAAATTTTTGGGCAAGAGCTCTTGCACGTTTATTCGTTGGGGCCATCGATATATGGGGTGTAATTGAGCGTTTGCAGCGTGTATGCTAACCGACCTTTCAAAAGGTTGTGTACATGAAGTGCAGAACTGCAGACGGTACACGCATCCTCATCGGTGGCTCCAAGTAGCTGTGGTACACACAACGATCACACCCCGGCTTATTACGTCGGCTTGTGAGCTAAACCCGATGAGGAATCCTGCATGCTTCAGTTGGCAGGTCTTGCGGTGGAACCTCCTGCTTTGTGTACAAAGTCTAACTCGGCGGTAAAGGCAGTCCACGCTGATAAGCATAGAGCAAGCTGATAGGGCAGAGGTCCAGTTTCATACAGACTGGGCTTTGTCCGAGGCTTGCACTTGGACGGCTCTGGGGTGTAGTTGGTACATCGTGGTCGCTTTCACTCTACACCGGGGAGATAAAGAGGATTCGGCAGCACCTTAGTGACAAAGGTGGCCTGTTTAGGGGGGTACTGCTTTGCCTGCTCAGCCGGGGAAGGAGCTAGAAAAGATGCCCTAAAGAAATGTTCACCCTAACCCACACGGATGGTAGTAACCGCGGCTGCCTCCGCATCGTTTCACTCGTAGTCGACGATACAATAAAATACGGTTTTTAAAATCATCTAATATGACTTCAGGCGCGTAGAACGTGCTAACCCTACTTGATCACAACTCCAACACCTATCCAGAACGGAAAATCGCAATCGTTCTCGGGAACTTAGCAATTCTCCGAAGAATTAGAGCGCAGTATCAAGAGTGTACGTCTAATCGAGCTGGTACTCTTGTTGGGCGCCAAAATGGCTCAAGACTATGAAGGCTGGCTTAAAATCTTAGGCAGAAACGGAGTGGGTAACATGAACTAGAATGGTCAGCTACTGCTCAATTTATGTGCACAAATTCTTGCTATTACAAACACTTTGTTCAGCCTCCCCGCGAAGCATAAAACTACATGGAGCACCCAAGGTCCAAATATTAATATCTAATAGGCTATGCGAAAGTACGGCAAAGAGACGTTTCCCAAGTCCTAATCACCCGCGGGATGCGTGGTGGTCACTGCTAGACTGACCACAGACTTGACGTTATAAAACTACGTCTTTGCTTCCGGCGTCCTCGCAGATCCGGTCCATCCAAGTCTGCATGTTTAAACGGTATTAGGCTTATGAATCATGAGACAATGAAGACATATGCTGAAGCGCTAACAATCAGTTAACCGTCTGTAAGCCCTGAGAGCAGTGATATCGAAAAGAGCTGGTTGGCTATATCTTCTCATATCTTAGACACGGCTAAATTCACTCAAGGGCTAACAACCAAAAACATGAAAATTGGTTTGTTGAAAACGATAAAGTCATAGTTAGCGCAATCGACAAAGCAGAGCAATTCACCCTGAAAGTGTTGTGGAAATACGACGAGAGTAACCTGAAGTTTCGTCGACTATCTTGGGAAAGGATCGGTGGTGGCAAGACAAAGCTCACTACATGCAGTGGTTTCCTGACACAAACTAGCTTGGGGTGTTTTACAGTGAGGTTCGAAAGTTGATTAGCACGAACCCCTTTTCAAAAGCTCCTTTGAAACCATCGAATGGTGAAGGACTTCTCAAAACAAAGGAGAAAGTGCTCGAGTAATGGGATGGGACACTTCAACGCTCTACTCAACGTACGCTGGTCTCTTGACTTTAAATATGTTCTGTTGATATCTGAACTCCCCACTCTAGCTAAGCTGGATAAGCCGCTGACACTTGCTGAGATTGTTCTTGCGGTCAGTTAACAACTAAAATAGCGCGTGGTTGGTATCAACTTGATACCGGGAGAGCAACTACTTAAATCTGGTGGTGACGGGTTTTATTCGGCTATATGGAGCCTTTTTGTACTTTGTGGGAAAAAGACCAAGTCCTAGCATTTTTACAGTTTCTCGCATTGATCGATTGCACCTCTTACCGGGGTATTTTACTATTATCAGCCCCTGGGAAAATCTTTGCCAGAGTACTCCTAAAACACACCGAAGAGCACCTGCCTGAAACCCAATTTGGATTTTGGCCTGATCGGGGCACGTGCAAAGCTAATTTTTCAGTGCGTCATCTTCAAGAAAAGAGTTGACCTCGAGAAGGCTCTCGATGGCGTGCCCCGAAAAGCTCTCTAGATGGTGCTAGGGAAGCTATGATGCACGGAGCAGTTCTGTCAACGACGAATAGTCTGACTTTTTTCCCCGTCACCTGTGGTATGAAGCAAGGGTATGTACTAGTCTACACTATCCGCGCTGTATTTTGCATTGGATGTCAGGGATGTCTCAAGGACTTCTTCGAAAGGTTTTCGCATCCGGTTCCGCACTCAGGGCTTGCACGAACGTGTTACACACGCTATGATTAATGAGATCTTGTACGTAGATGACCTTTGTTTCGTGGCAGAATCCCCAAAACCGTGCAGCAAATCATGTCGGACTTTCACCGTCTTGCCAAAAATTTGGTCTAAAAATAAGTATCAAAAAGAGGAATGGCTGTCGATGGACGTTAATGGTCGCGAGACACTGAACTGAAGACTTGGTGAGGACTAGTTGAAGCGGGTTGACAAATTCCGCTACCTGGGAGTACAATAACACCCAAGTGCAACCTCGATGCTGAAATAATAAGCAGAATTAGTGCTGCAGTCGCGGCATTCAGTAAGCTAAATTCAGAGGTCTTCTGCTCTCAAGACATCAAACTTGCTACCGTCAGGTATACATGGCGATCATGATCGGTCAATTCCATCTCAGATGCCTACTGAAGATTATGATTGGCTTTTAGCCACATGCGACCACATTTTCTTAATAGGTGCATCGTACGAAAAATAACTTCACGTACATACTTTGAAATGATTGTACTTGTGAGTCTTACAAAATGTCGTTGTAAAAATTGCAAAAATTAAAAATTAAAAACTTTATTCTGTTTTCTCCATAGTGGGGGTAAGGTCCTGAGTGTATTAATCTTACAAGACTCCAAGCGGTCAATCATACCCCTATAACAATGTATGACATTATTTGCCGTCTCTGTGTTTGCACTTACTCTGTTCATTATTTTCCGATTCGGTTGTGATATTTCGTCGACGCGCGTTCAATACCGCGTAATGACATTTTCCCGTAAGTTCTAATTTAGATTGAAATAATATGAAATAACAGACCACTTTAATCTTTATGGCAAATGCTACATACGCGGTATTGCACGTGCGTCGACGATTTGCATTTTTGAGTTTCTCACTTGCCTAGAAACGTATAAATGATCAGTTTGGCTATTGTAAATAATTAAAACCGGCCAAAAGTGTGTCGGTCCACGCTCAGTGTAGGGTTCCGTAGTTTTCAAAGCATCACAATACTTAAGAATCCTTAAATTACAACTTTAGTTAAAAAAATATTTTTTCAAAAATTTCAAAAACGATTAAACCCATCAGGTTCAAAATAATTTTCCTAGAAAGCCTTTATGCAGTTCTATATTCCAGATTTTTTTCATACTTTTTGACTTATGGTTCAAAAGTTAGAGTGGGGGGGACACAATTTTATTTTCTTTTGCAGCGACTATTTCCCAAAATATTAAAAATATAAAAAAATGATCTTAGTAAACCCCTGTTCATTTTTAAATACCTGTCCAACGATATATCACATGTTGGGATTGAAATAAAAAAAAGTCACACCCCAATTTACGTGTAGAGGGGGTACCCTATAAAACATTTTTTTATTTTTGCACTTTGTTGACGTGATTAATATACATATTTGTACCAAATTTCATCTTTCTAGTGCAAACGGTTTCTGAGATTATCCTCGGACGGACAGACAGATAGACAGACATGGCGAAACTATAAGGGTTCCTAGTCGACTACGGAACCCTAAAAATGCAGCCTAAGCAGCCTCCCAACAAAAAAGTATTTTACAAAAAATATAATCTCAAAATGGAATTTGCGCAATTCGAGCTGCGTAAAGACTACGCGTGTAAAGCAATTTATTTACTATTTTCAAAATAGACAACTAACTGCCGTCACCTGTCAACACTACACATCGAAGCACCTGAACGGCAAACTTTCATATCTAAGAATTATGCAATTTAATCAGGCGTTTGTGTTTAAAATGAATTATTTTAATAACTAATAGATTGTATAAAAAACGAAGAAGGCGGCGACCTTTGGAATCACAATCCTAAAATTTTTTAGTAAAAATATTTTTTTCTAAATATATATTTACAGAGTTTTGGAAGAAAAATAATTTGAAGAAACCATTTTTGAACATTTTTTAAAAACGGTATAATTTTTATATATTCATTTATTTTAAAATTTCAAGAAGGCGGCGACCTTGTAAAATATCTGAATAAACGTACAAAAAGTGATTTAATGCTTAGAATTACTTGAGGTCATCGTTGTAGTGAACAGAAATACATGAAGTTTCGCTAATTCTCTTCGTATTGGGCCTTAACAGATTAAAATTACAACGAAAAATAGCATTGATTTTTATGTATATCGATATGCTTAAACGTATACCTAATAGATTTTAACAATGTTTGTATTGCTTCACATTGCACTAGCGAACTTTAAATATATAATAAGTACAGCATAATAAATCTGTTACTGGACTTGTCGCCCTTACCTGGAAGGCTTGACCCCTGCTACTAATGTAGCACCCCCAGGAGCTCTGTAAACCTTACTCACACGCAGGAACACAACAACACGGACGTTATTGTTATTTGGCTGCGGTCTTCTGTAAGGTGGAGGCATTTCACCGGTCGGGTTGCTCCAATTCGAGCGATACATCGCTATGCCCTCTCTTAAAAGTAGATGTATATATTTTTAAATATTTCTCATTGCAGGTTACCCTCCTGATAGATCACCTCTGGTCTAATGAGCCTGGGCTGACTGATGAGCTTGCAGCCACCCTGAACGAGCTTACTTCTCTTCACAGAGCTGAGCATAGCAGGGTTGCTTTGAGAGCTAGACAGGTAACAATATCTACATACTAGCAGTACTAGCGACTGCGATCATTTAATTATATACTAGCGACTTCGCCCGCATTATTTCGGGTTAAAAAGTATCCTTTAGTGTCAAATTTGGTAACTCCTAACCTAACCTAGAGGTGAGTGGGCCGGACTTTGGCGTCGCGCCATCTCTGAGGTTCGGGGTTAGATCCCCGGCCGGGTCAATATGGGAAACGAACTTTTCTATATTGTCTCGGGTCTAGGTGTTGTGGTACCGTCGTTTCTAATTTCTGTAACACAAGTGCTTAAGCTACTTACCGCAGAATCGGAGCAATGTATGTGATGTTGTCCAATATTTATTTACCTATTTATTTATTACTTATAATCTCATCTTTCCCTCTCAGGTCCTGATAGCAGCTCACCAGCCTGCATACGAGCTCCGCCACAACCAGATGGAGTCCATCTTCCTGTCAGCAGTGGACATGTACGGGCACGACTTCCACCCGGAGAACCTTCAGAAGCTGATACTCTCGGAGACGTCCATCTTCGACATACTGCACGACTTCTTCTACCACACCAACGCGGCGGTGAGTACCTCCCGGCGGATCATGCAGGCCTGGTACTTTGATGCGGTTATTGTAGGAACAACTATGGAGTGGCTGCCATCTCAGTAGTTAGGGGGGCACTGGCTTCATGTAGAAGGTGCTTATTGAGAAGTTGAAGCGAGACCTCCTAGCGCTTTATGCGGCCCTAGTACCTTGACGTGGCTAGTCTAGGAATAACTGTGCTGTGGATGTGGAAGGTGTTTTATTGGGGAGTAGTATAGGTATAGTTACTATGCTAGTGTCTCAGTAGTATGCGGCGGCACTGGCTTCATAGGGAAGGCGCTGTTTGAGGAGCTCAAGTCAGACTTCCAAGCGCTTCATGCGAGCCTGGTAAGTACCTCGACGCAGTTAGTATAGGAATAACTATGGACTAACTGCTGTCTCAGTAGTGTGCGGTGGTTCTGGCTTCATAGGGAAGGAAAACTCTCTCAATGAAAAGTTGAAAAGAGACCTCCTAGCGCTTTATGGGGCCCTGGTACTTCGATGCGGTTAGTGTAGGAATAACTATGGAGTGGCTGTAATCTCAGCAGTTAGGGGTGGCACTGGCTTCATGTGGAAGGTGCCTATTGTGGAGTTCAAGGGAGACCTCCTAGCGCTTCATGCGGTCCTGGTACCTTGACGCGGTTAGTATAGGAATAACTACCTGGTGTCTCAGTAGTATGCGGCGGCACTGGCTTCATGTGGAAGGACCTTATTGAGGAGATGAGGCGAGACCTCTTAGCTCATGGGGCCCTGGTACCTCGATGCGGCGAGCTTGGTTATCACTTTGTTATGCTGTGAGCATCCGTTACTCCATCTATTTCTTTAAAGAGTTCGGAAGGCTGTGTATTTATGGGGATTTATTAATTCCGATGTTACCTAGACCTCCTAGCGCATCATGCGGCCCTGGTATCTCGCTCGACTCTGTGAGTCTTCTTACTATGGAGCGTTTTTCGTAAGGCTTTCGTACTCAACCCATCTCTGTGTTCAGTACCATGAGAAGTTATTTACGTTACTACGATGAGACCTCCCAGCTCATCATGCGGCCCTAGTACCTGGACGCGGCGAGTGTAATCATTACTATCTAGCGACTGTCGTAAGGTTGGAATGGAGTACGGAGTAAGTACTCCACTCATCTTCTAGAACAGTTTTCAATACAATGCGTACCCGTACGGATGTTCCTCATTGCAAAGTTGCTAAGATGAGACCTCCTAGCACATCCTGCGGCCCTGGTACCTGGCTCGACTTATTGATAAAGGTTCTCTCTTCATTCGGAACCAGCCGAGAAGAGACCTCCTACCGCTTCATGATGCCTTGGTACTTTAATATAGGTTCCTGATTCTGACCTGCACTTTTATATATTTTTTCATCAAAATTTTTTTCCCTTTGTTAGGTATGTAACGCAGCCCTCGAGGTATACGTGCGTCGTGCTTACACTTCGTACGAGATCCAGTGCTTGCAGCATCTGGCTTTGTCCGGGGAATTGGGAGTGGTACACTTCCAATTCGTGCTGCCCACTGGACACCCAAACAGGTCTGTATTCTCAGTACCTATTGATTTTTTTCGTTATATGTCGGAGACACCCCCCTAGTGTGACGTCACAAATTTACATCGAAAAATTATTCAATTAAAACATTTAATAAATTCGTTTTATTTCGATATCAATGAAGTATTGTTTATAAAATCAACTTTATATCAAACTAACTGTGCCCGCGACTTCGTTCGCGTGGACTACATGGCTTTTCCAGTTTTTTCCCGCTAACTGCCGTTCCCGTGGGAATTTTGCAATATCCTGTTGCAACTAAGCTTTAAGTTTACTAAGGTACCGGTATGCCAAATATCAAGCGTCTAACTTAAGCGGTTTAGATTTTTCTTACAAAAGGATTTTCCCGCTAATTCCCTTTTCCGTGGGAATTTCGGGAATTTCTTTATTTGTGGATCTCCACGGTACCTAAGCTACGTCCCTTCTAAATTTCAAGTGCCTATGTTTATCCGTTTAGGCTGTGCGTTGATATGTCGGTCAGTCTCTCCTTTTATATATTTAGATACTAGCGACCCGGTCGGGCTTCGCACGAATGCAATGTAAATACTTAAAAATGTTGACATTTCTATTCTATTTATTTGATTTTAAGTTAAATTTTTCATTACATTTTTTTTTTAGTTTGACAAAAATTTCATATTACGCCATTCAATACCTCTACATATTTAGATTATGAAATGTGATGTAACAAAACTAAGCACTAACTCCCTTGTCACGCCATGTCACACTTTGTCAAACCCCCTCCCCCCCCTGTTTATGTGTGACGTACTTTATGAATGACCCCTTACTTCACGTCACATATTATTAGGATGGCTTCGCGGACCTGGAATGCCTCCAGGGACCACCAGTGGTCCGCGGACCACCGGTAAAGAACCACTTCTCTGGAACCACCATTTATTTATTTTTTTCTAGAATCCCGATCAGCCAATCGGAGATCGAGTTATCAGCGGACCAGGACCAGGAGGGTACGCCGGCGGAACTGTCTGCTGCAGCCATGAGGAAGTGTCACCACAGGTGAGGATACTGTCGTGTCTGTAAGTGCACCAGATGGCGACAAGTAGGCGTGGGGTCCGATTGCTACGTGATTGATTATGGTTTATGACATTGACGGATATGTCACCATGACATTTATATCACCATATTAATTTAGTACTATTTCAAACCATGGCTTCGCGAAACCAGTGGAACCTTCGTTGCATTAAGTATAAAAATATTGAAGCAAGCTACCGCAACGTATTATTGACTGACCCATGCATAGATTTAATATCTATCTGTGGCATTAATTGTTGCAAATTAATGGATCCATTTTGATGTGTTTTTTTCATTTGATAGCGGTGTTTTTAGCCAAGTTTGGTTAATATCGGTTCAGCAATGAAGAGCTTTTCGAAATGACGTAACACGTTTTTGACGTATGATTGCTTTAATTCTGTCTCAACGAAATTATTAACGACTATGCCACAACACCCAGACCCGAGGCCAGCATGCTGGACTTTGGCATCATCCCAGGTTCGATCCCCGGTCGGGTCAATGTAGGAAACGAACTTTTCTATATTGTCTCGGGTCTGAATGTTGTGGTACCGTCGTTGTTTCTGATTTTTGTAACAAGTGTTTTAGCTACTTACATTGAATCGGAGCAATGTATGCGATGTTGTCATTTAAAAAAAACCTGCATCTTATATTGACCATCTATTGTAGTTGTCCAATCTACTATATAAAAATAAGTCAGGTTTTTCTTCCTGACGCTATAACTCCAGAACGCACGAACCGATTTCCACGGTTTTACATTCGTTGGAAAGGTCTCGGGCTCCGTGAGGCTTATAGCAAAGAAAATTCAGGAAAATTTTCAACAAAAAAGCGGGAAAATCCTCTAAGGCGAAACGAAGTTCGCCGGGACCGCTAGTATTTTTTTTTTATATTGCACTTCAAGATTGACATCATCCCACCTGATGTTAAGTGGTAATGAGGTCCTAGCTTAAGGTCGACAAGTACAGCATAAGAAATATGTTACTGGACTTGTCGCCCTTACCTTGAAGGCTTGACCCCTGCTACTAATGTAGCACCCCCCAGGAGCTCTGGAAACCTTACTCACACGCAGGAACACAACAACACAGAAGTGATTGTTATTTGGCTGCGGTCTTCTGTAAGGTGGAGGTATTTCACCAGTCGGGCTGCTCCAGTTCGAGCGATAAATCGCTATGCCCTACCTCTCTTAAAGTATTCTTTATTTCTTTATAATTCCAGGACCGGCGCGTTAGCAGCTTTCGACTCGTTTGACCAATTTGTCCAGTATGCGGACGAGTTTCTGGATTTAGTTCACGACTTCGCTAGTACTGCGTCAGTGAGGAGAGAGGTGAGCCGTCTATACTAATATAATAAAGCTGAAGTTTGTACCTACGACCTACAAGTCGACACAAATACAGCGTCAGCTGAATTGCCGTAGTAAACAACGCTCCATACGTAATGCACGATTAGCCGATCAATACATCGATCCTACATCGCGATGTCAGAGTCACCGTCGCCAGTAACTATATATACACCAAACCAAGATTGGAGTCCAGCCTTGGTCCATATGATATAACTACGTTACGAGCTTCGGGTTCGTAACAATAAAAACTGCCATTGAAAATTACCAAAAAAAAAATTATAATAAATAAATTACACTTTAATAAAACGCCACTAATTACAACTTAAAAACACAGTAATTAAAATCACAATCGCTCTTAAGTTGCACTTGATGTAATAGCTTGTATCGCTGATTCAAGACTCCCCGGTTCCGGCCAGTCCCGGCCTTATATAGTGCCGCAGATTGTTCCCGAACTTTCCATTATAGAAACCCCCAGAATGTTCGCGCACAGTCCGGCCCGGACCGACCATAGTTCTAGAAACATCCAGAATGTTCGCGCACAGTCCGGCTCCGACCGACCATAGTTCAAGAAACTTCCATTATAGAAACATCCAGAATGTTCGCGCACAGTCCGGCCCCGACCGACCATAGTTCAAGAAACTTCCATTGTAGAAACATCCAGAATGTTCGCGCACAGTCCGGCCCCGACCGACCATAGTTCAAGAAACTTCCATTGTAGAAACATCCAGAATGTTCGCGCACAGTCCGGCCCCGACCGACCATAGTTCAAGAAACTTCCATTGTAGAAACATCCAGAATGTTCGCGCACAGTCCGGCCCCGACCGACCATAGTTCAAGAAACTTCCATTGTAGAAACATCCAGAATGTTCGCGCACAGTCCGGCCCCGACCGACCATAGTTCAAGAAACTTCCATTGTAGAAACATCCAGAATGTTCGCGCACAGTCCGGCCCCGACCGACCATAGTTCAAGAAACTTCCATTGTAGAAACATCCAGAATGTTCGCGCACAGTCCGGCCCCGACCGACAATAGTTCTAGAAACATCCAGAATGTTCGCGCACAGTCCGGCCCCGACCGACCATAGTTCTAGAAACATCCAGAATGTTCGCGCACAGTCCGGCCCCGACCGACCATAGTTCTAGAAACATCCAGAATGTTCGCGCACAGTCCGGCCCCGACCGACCATAGTTCAAGAAACTTCCATTGTAGAAACATCCAGAATGTTCGCGCACAGTCCGGCCCCGACCGACCATAGTTCAAGAAACTTCCATTGTAGAAACATCCAGAATGTTCGCGCACAGTCCGGCCCCGACCGACCATAGTTCAAGAAACTTCCATTGTAGAAACATCCAGAATGTTCGCGCACAGTCCGGCCCCGACCGACCATAGTTCAAGAAACTTCCATTGTAGAAACATCCAGAATGTTCGCGCACAGTCCGGCCCCGACCGACCATAGTTCTAGAAACTTCCATTGTAGAAACACCCAGAATGTTCGCGCACAGTCCGGCCCCGACCGACCATAGTTCTAGAAACTTCCATTGTAGAAACATCCAGAATGTTCGCGCACAGTCCGGCCCCGACCGACCATAGTTCTAGAAACTTCCATTGTAGAAACATTCAGAATGTTCGCGCACAGTCCGGCCCCGACCGACCATAGTTCTAGAAACTTCCATTGTAGAAACACCCAGAATGTTCGCGCACAGTCCGGCCCCGACCGACCATAGTTCTAGAAACTTCCATTGTAGAAACATCCAGAATGTTCGCGCACAGTCCGGCCCCGACCGACCATAGTTCTAGAAACTTCCATTGTAGAAACATTCAGAATGTTCGCGCACAGTCCGGCCCCGACCGACCATAGTTCAAGAAACATCCATTGTAGAAACATCCAGAATGTTCGCGCACGGTCCGGCCCCGACCGACCATAGTTCTAGAAACATCCATTGTAGAAACATCCAGAATGTTCGCGCACAGTCCGGCCCCGACTGACCATAGTTCTAGAAACATCCATTGTAGAAACATCCAGAATGTTCGCGCACAGTCCGGCCCCGACTGACCATAGTTCTAGAAACATCCATAATGTTCGCGCACAGTCCGGCCTCGTCCGACCATAGTTCTAGAAACTTCCATTATAGAAACATCCAGAACGTTCGTTCACAGTTCAGCTCCGACCGACCATAGTTCTAGGAACTTCCATTATAGAAACATCCAGAATGTTCGCGCTCAGTCCGGCCCCGACCGACCATAGTTCTAGAAACTTCCATTGTAGAAACTACAAGAATGTTCGAGCACATTCTAGTAAGTTCTGTCATCGAAATCTCTACTCTATTATTTCCGCCATTCGAAAACTAGATGGCGCTAGTGTATCGGCCATCAGTTGTGGCGTGTGACAAGTATATGAATCTAGTATAATTACATAATGGGCTCTAATAAATTAAAATAAATAAAAAAATAATGCGCCAGACAATCACTCCAATCACCTGCAGGCCTAGCATACGCAATATGTCAAATTTATCGCATGAGACGACAAAAGTTTCGATACTGTTGATTAGCTTATATCACACCGCACTCGTATTTTCAGCCAATCAACAGCTGACGCACTGACTTGAATCGATTTTGACGTTTGTTAAGAGCGCGATAAAATTTAGTCGCGTTGCGTATGCTAGGCCTGCTGGTCTCCAACTAAGGTTTTCCCTTTTACTATGAGCACCAGACGACGGACCCAAGTCAAATACTTAACAAGAACCTCTGAATGTATGTTATCAATTGTATGTTACTTACAGGATCTTCAAGCCCTCCAGGAAGGCAGTGAAAGCCGGGACAGCACTAGTATTAATGTCGGGACAGACTACATCAAGAATCCTGACGCTGACGATGTGGTGAGTTTCTTTGACTGTATATGTTTATACATGTGTGTTTGTCATTTGCACATAAAACTTAATGGGCTTCTATGAAACTAGCTGTGCCCGCGACTTCGTTCGCGTGGACATCCTTTCATGGTCGGTTTACCCTTTTCTCCCCTAATATTCGAAACAAAAAGTAGTCTATATTTTAATCCAAGTTTCGAGCTATATTTGTGCCAAATTTAATATCTCTAACTTCAAAAATAAACATTTTTCCATATAAACTTCCAAAGGTGGTATTATCCCCCTCCCCCCCCCTTATTTTCTAATAAAAAGTAGCCTATGTCCGTTCTTGAGATTCAACGTATACCTATACCAAATTTCATGAAAATCCGTTCAGCCGTTTAGGCGTGAAAGAGTAACAGATGGACAGACAGACAGACAGACAGAGTTACTTTCGCATTTATAATATTAGTAGGGATTTCGAGAAATAAATCATCATGTAAGATACTCTTTTATGTTATAAAAAATAAATGAATCCCTAATCTGGTCACGCTATTCCGCGTGAACGGCTGGACCAAATAAGTTTGTTATTGTCAGGAGAAAAAATATTTTATGTATAATGCTCCTTGATGTGTATATCATTGAGTTTTCAAATATATTAATTTTCGTCAAATGTTGTCCAATATTTATTTAATGATATCACTAGCTGTGCCCGCGACTTCGTTCGCGTAGACTACAGGGTTTTTATAGTTTTTCCTGCTAATTCCCGTTCCCGTGGGAATTTTGCAATATCCTATTGCAACTAAGCTTTAAGTTTACTAAGTTAGTACCTTGCCAAACAAGCGTCTAACTTAAGCTGTTTAGATTTTTCATACAAAAGGCTTTTCCCGCTAATTCCCGTTCCCGTGGGAATTAAGAGAATTCCTTTCTTAGTGGACCACTACGGTACCTAAGCTACGACACTTCCAAATTTCAAGTGCCTACGTTTAGCCGTTTAAGCTGTGCGTTGATTTTTTTTTTATATTGCACTCAAGATTGACCTCATCCCACCTGGTGTTAAGTGGTAATGAGGTCCTAGCTTAAGGGCGACATGTACAGCATAATACATCTGTTACTGGACTTGTCGCCCCTACCTTGAAGGCTACCCCTGCTACTAATGTAGCACCCCCAGCAGCTCTGTAAATCTTACTCAAACGCAGGAACACAACAACACAGAAGTGATTGTTATTTGGCTGCGGTCTTCTGTAAGGTGGAGGTATTTCACCACTCGGGCTGCTCCAGTTCGAGCGATAAATCGCTATGCCCTACCTCTCTTAAATATGATATGTCAGGCAGTCAGTTTCTCCTTTTATATATTTAGATTATTTATTAAAATGGAACACGAAAGTGTTTCATGTTCTGGAGTATGATTGATGATGATGATTATTATTCTTTGTGCCGGCAGCCCTTGGAGCCGATCCACATCCTGATGGTGGGCGTGCGCGACAGCGGCGAGAGCGACGACGCCGCCGTCGCGCGACGCTTCGGCAACTTCTGCCGCGCGCACCGACACGAGCTGCACCAGAAGAGGATCAGGAGGATCACCTTCATGTCGCTCATCAAGTGAGTGCGCACCGTTGTAATAAACTGCTGCTGTAGTATGGTCGTGCAACAACACTTCAGTACATTTATGACCCGGACACGGCCTGGGAGGCCGCATTAAACTCATCTGTGTCTATCGATTTGTCTTAAAAATATAACTAGACTAGTTGTGCCCGCAACTTCGTTCGCGTGGACATCCCTTCATGGTCGGTTTATCCCTTTCTCCCCTAATATTCAAAACAAAAAGTAGCCTATATTTTAATCCAAGTTTTGAGCTATATTTGTGCCAAATTTCATATCTCTAACTTCAAAAATAAACATTTTTCCATATAAACTTTCAAAGGTGGTATTACCCCCAATCCCCCCCTTATTTTCTAATAAAAAGTAGCCTATGTCCGTTCTTGAGATTCAACGTATACCTACACCAAATTTCATCAAAATCGGTTGAGAGGTTTAAGCAGGAAAGCGTAACAGACAGACAGACTGACATAATTACTTTTACATTTATAATATTAGTAGAGATTAATTAAGCACTTGTTTTAAAGAAGTCGGAAACAATAGACATGTACGATGGCTTGCCCGTACATGTTGACATCCTAAACAAGAGAAAGTTAAAAGGATTTTTACTTTCTCTTCTTTAGGTTAGCCAGGGGTAAAACCGACCCTGAAACGATGTAGTCCACGCGAACGAAGTCGCGGGCACAGCTATCCTTTATAAGGCTCTGTTCACTACATGAGCATCATAATTTGAATCATACTTCCTTGAATTAAGGTCCAAAACATGCTCTGACATACCTATAGAGAGTTAAGCTTCTTACCACAGGAACAGATAAATTTATGCGATGTTGTATAGTAAATTGAACAACGATAGTACAGTCGTTGCTTCTGATTGGTGTAAAACAGGTGCTTTACTAACTTACCATAGTATATGAGCAATTTATGTGATACTATGCAATATTGTCCTAATTGTTCCGCAGGCGTCAGTTCCCCAAGTTCTTCACGTATCGCGCCCGCAACGAGTTCACTGAGGACACCATCTACCGGCACCTGGAGCCGGCGTCCGCCTTCCAGCTGGAGCTGTACCGCATGCGCAGCTACGACCTCGAGGCCTTGCCCACCAGCAACCAGAAGATGCACCTTTACATCGGGAAGGCTAAGGTCTGCAGCTGATGGTGTCCACTGATACTGTCTGTATGTACTCCTTTAGATACAGCCGCCCACCAGCAACCAGAAGATGCACCTTTACATCGGGAAGGCTAAGGTCTGCAGCTGATGGTGTCCACTGATACTGTCTGTATGTACTCCTCTAGATACAGCCGCCCACCAGCAACCAGAAGATGCACCTTTACATCGGGAAGGCTAAGGTCTGCAGCTGATGGTGTCCACTGATACTGTCTGTATGTACTCCTCTAGATACAGCCGCCCACCAGCAACCAGAAGATGCACCTTTACATCGGGAAGGCTAAGGTCTGCAGCTGATGGTGTCCACTGATACTGTCTGTATGTACTCTTCTAGATACTGCCGCCCACCAGCAACCAGAAGATGCACCTATACCTCGGGAAGGCTAAGGTCTGCAGCTGATGGTGTCCACTGATACTGTCTGTATGTACTCCTTTAGATACAGCCGCCCACCAGCAACCAGAAGATGCACCTATACCTCGGGAAGGCTAAGGTCTGCAGCTGATGGTGTCCACTGATACTGTCTGTATGTACTCCTCTAGATACAGCTGTCCACCAGCAACCAGAAGATGCACCTATACCTCGGGAAGGCTAAGGTCTGCAGCTGATGGTGTCCACTGATACTGTCTGTATGTACTCCTTTAGATACAGCCGCCCACCAGCAACCAGAAGATGCACCTATACCTCGGGAAGGCTAAGGTCTGCAGCTGATGGTGTCCACTGATACTGTCTGTATGTACTCCTCTAGATACAGCTGTCCACCAGCAACCAGAAGATGCACCTATACCTCGGGAAGGCTAAGGTCTGCAGCTGATGGTGTCCACTGATACTGTCTGTATGTACTCCTTTAGATACAGCCGCCCACCAGCAACCAGAAGATGCACCTTTACATCGGGAAGGCTAAGGTCTGCAGCTGATGGTGTCCACTGATACTGTCTGTATGTACTCCTCTAGATACTGCCGCCCACCAGCAACCAGAAGATGCACCTATACCTCGGGAAGGCTAAGGTCTGCAGCTGATGGTGTCCACTGATACTGTCTGTATGTACTCCTCTAGATACAGCAGCACCAGCGGGACTGGAAATTTTGTAAAAAATACTATACCTAGGTAAATCATATACCTTTGTGCCGACTAACGACATTACCTACAAGTCGACACAAATACAGCGTCAGCAGAATTGGCGTGTAAACAACGCTCCATACGTAATGCACGATTAGCACATCGCGATGTCAGAGTTATCGTCGCCACTAACTATATATACAACAAACCAAGATTGGTAGTCGGACCTTGGTCCCCAAGCAGATAACACCTAGCTCGGCTCATTGCGTGGCCTAAATCCTTTCATGGTCGGTTTTACCCCTACCTTCCCTAATATTCGAATAGCCTATGTCGGTTTTTAAGGTACAACGTAAACCTATACCAAATTTCATCATAATCGGTTCAGAGTTTTAAGACGGAAAGCGTAACAGACAGACAGAGTTACTTTCGCATTTATTTTCTCATTGTGCCAGATATATTGCGACAGGAAACTATCTTATTTAGGTAATCTTAGTTATGAGCACATGGTTGTTGCTCGGGCATCATTTAGCGTGAATGGCTATTTTCATCAATTCTTGCACTGCACCTCTCAGGGGGGGGTCATGACCCCCATGACCCTCCCCCTGGATCCGCCGTTGGCTCGTCAGAAGTACTTACACTTTTAGTACAGAATATATGTTCCTTACACCTTCAAACAAGGCCTGTCGATTCTCTGAATCAAACATAACAGAATCGATTTTTCATTAAATCGAGGATTTAAAGATCAATTTTTAATTAATCGCGGCAATGTCAAACATTTAATTATCTAATAACCTACATTGAGGGACATTATTGATGGTATATGGAGGTAGATAAATTAATCAATAATACATTTGATCATCAGGTGAAGAAGGGTCAAGAGGTGACAGACTACAGGTTCTTCATCCGATCCATCATCAGGCACCAGGACCTGATCACCAAGGAGGCCAGCTTTGAATACCTGCAGAATGAGGGCGAAAGGTATGTAGAAGACAAGGTCTGAATAATTATTAAACTAGCTGTTGCCGGCGTCTTCGTTCGCGTTATTTTTGGATAAAAAGTATTGTTACGAGCTTCGGTTTCGTGAGATAAAAACTGCCGATAAAATATACCAAATGTTACACTTTAATTAAACACCACTAATTACAACTTAAAAACACACTAATTAAAACAACAATCGCTCCCAAGTCACACTTCAAGATCGCTTTCGAAGTAATCACTTGTATCGCTAATTCAATACAGTCCCGGCCTTTTAGATAGATAGATAGGTTTTACAGATTGATTATAGTACAATTTAGGCGGTATTATCGCTAGAAAGCGATCTCTTCCAGACAACCTTAAGGTAGAGGAAATAGTAGATGGCAAGAAATGGGTACGGCCGTGCAACATTAATAAAGTTTTATTTCTTGAAATATATTCATAGTATAGCATTATAAACATACATAAACTCATATATATATAACATAATATATATTTATACATGCTTAATAAACATGCTTATCAATTATAAAATTAAGTAAAGTATTTTGACTCAAAAAATAATAATAACAAGTTAATATGGATAAGTGTATGAATCTTACTAATAACCAACATGCCCAGCTAAAATTATAGATAGAGGACATAAATTAACATTTATCAAGTGAGAGGAAGTACGATTTAACCCTGGCTTTGAAAATAGGAAGAGTCTCAGATAATCTGATAGATAAAGGTAAAGAATTCCATAAGCGTATAGATTGGACAGTGAAGGATTGGGAATAGAATTCAGAAGAATGAGTAGGAAAAGTAAGGAGAAGTTTACGTGCCTTTTATAGTGCCGCAGGTTGTTCCCGAAGCTTCCAACGTAGAAACATCCAGAATATTCGCGCGCAGTCTGGCCCTGGAGGGGTACTCTCAAAAACGAAACGAACAAACGAAAGGTTTCGTTTTTGAAGATTACTCAAAAGTTTAAGAATGAAGACGTGGTTTTTGATTTGCATAAATAATATTTTGTTTTTTGAAAACGATTAAATTGCATTCGAAGTGAATTGGTTATGATTATGAGGACTAAAAATTGCCATCCGTTGTCGGATCCGACATATTTCGTTTATGGGAGTAGACCCCCTGACCGAATGTAGCCCGGCCCTGACCGACCGTACGACCATAGTTCTAGTAAGTTCTGGCATCGACGTCTCGACTCTATGAAGTTCCGCCATTCGAGACTACATGGCGCTGTTATTAAAAACGTCAATCGTGGCGCGTAACAGTATCATATATGTTTTATAATTTTTGACGACCTCCGTAGCCGTAACCGAGCTCTGAGGTTCCGGGTTCGATCCCCGGTCGGGTCAATATGGGAAACGAACTTTTCCATATTGTCTCGGGTCTGGGTGTTGTGGTACCGTCGTTGTTTCTGATTTGTGTAACACAAGTGCTTAAGCTACTTACTACAGAATCAGAGCAATGTATGTGATGTTGTCCAATATTTATTTATTTATTTATATTTATTTATAGTACTTCACCCCGCACTAGCGAACTTTAAATGTATTAATGAAATAAAAAAAACAGTTTTTGAGTGGGGTTTGACATTTCTGCAACGAATGTACCGCGGGCGGATAAGTATTTCTAAACATATTCGGCAGAGGGCACTTACCGGAGGCTAACGGTTGATACAGGAGTAAAAATCATCGCCTACGATAACTTGCGGTTAGCTCAGTTGGAAGAGCAGCACGCGCGATACGTGAAGGTCCTGGGTTCGAATCCCGCACCGTAACGGGGGATGAAATATTTATTTTTCTTGAAATTATTTAAATTTAGATATATAGATAGATAGATACACTTTACTGCACAGAAAAATTTACAGAAATTGGTTTTACAGACATATTCAAGTACAATATAGGCGGTCTTATTGCTAGAGAGCAATCTCTTCCAGACAACCTTTAGGTAGAGGAAATAAATAAATTTTGCTAGTGTCGGGGTGAATAACTATAAAAATAATAAATAATGTTTGTTATTTCGTACAGGGTGCTTCTAGAAGCAATGGATGAGCTGGAGGTGGCTTTCTCCCACCCCTTGGCCAAGAGGACAGACTGCAACCACATTTTCTTGAACTTCGGACCGACCGTCATTATGGACCCCTCAAAGGTATATTAATAAACGAAGAGTACAGGGAACTAGAATGAAAACCGGCCAAAAGCGTGTCGGGCCACGCTCAGTGTAGGGTTCCGTAGTTTTCAGTGCATCACAATACTTAAGTATCCCCACTTAAAGTTACAAAAATGGGCTATCTGTGTGTAACATTGACTTAACATAGGTAGGTATACACTAAAAAAAAAATTTTTCAAAAATTTCACAAACTATTAAACCCATCAAGTTCAAAATAAATTTCCTAGAAAGCCTTTATGCAGTTCTATATTCTAGATTTTTTTCATACTTTTTGAACTTATGGTTCAAAAGTTAGAAGGGGGGGGGGGGGGGAACACAATTTGATTTTCTTTTGGAGCGATTATTTCCCAAAATATTAAAATTATCAAAAATGATCCTGTACTCTTGCAATGTATTTTAGAAAGAAAATCCTAATGATCACAGAATTACCGAACACACAATATTAGACAGTCTACATAAAACATAAGGTATCGTGTGAGGCCAACTTGGGTCCCACCTCAGCAAATGCTGCTACGGCATGTATAAATAAAATAAATAATAATAAATGCGCCAGATAATCACCCCAATCACCTGACCTCAAACTAAGGTGTTCCCGTGTAGGTACTATGAGTACCAGACAACGGATACTAACTGGGGGCGTCATCACAGCACACACAGACCTAAGTCAATTTAGAAAAGTTCGTTTTTCAAATTGACTTGAACGGGGCGTTTCGCGCTTTGGCCGCCTACCTTAGCCACTGCGCCGCCGAGGTCGGCAAACACCGCAGCAGCGCTGGTATTCTGGTGGAAACCAACTGCCTTTTTTTTTTATAGTGCACTCCCAAGATTGGCCTCATCCCACCTGATGTTAAGTGGTAATGAGTTCCTAGCTTAAGGGCGAAAAGTATAGCATAGTAAAACTGTTACTAGACTTGTCGCCCTTACCTTGAAGGCTTGACCCCTGCTACTAATGTAGCACTCCCCAAGAGCTCTGGAAACCTTACACGCAGGAACACAATAACACCGGAGTGATTGTTATTTGGCTGCGGTCTTCTTTAAGGTGGAGGTATTTCACCAGTCGGGCTGCTCCAGTTCGAACGATAAATCGGTTTGCCCTACCTCTCTTGCCTGGGGAAATAGCAAGAGCCCTGGCTCCTGCTAGTTCCCCACGCGTAAGGTTTTATAGTTTGTTGCAATAGGAACGTCAGACTATACGAATTTTAAATTATTTTAGATAAATTTTGTTGCGTTTTCTTAGTTGGAAAAGTAGCACGCGCGAATGGAGTTCGTGGGTTCGCGCCAAACCGCAAGGGGAGATTAAATTTTTCTGTTTCCTTTCAAAGTCAAAGTCAATCTTTTTTATTCACATAGATTACATTAGTAATACTTATGAATAGTCTCTATATAAAGCAAATGAAGCTACCTCCGGTTCGGAACCTATAACTAAAGAGAAGATACCGGCAAGGAACTCATTAGTTTTTTTTAACAAATGAAAGCTATACTTATCCCTAATTTTGCACTAAGACACACAGTTAGTTTGTCAATTGTAAAATAAAAATTAAAAATCAATTATTGAAAAAAATAAAATAAAAATAAAACAAAAGTATTTGTAAGTTAAATTAAATTAACTATGTAGGACTTACATGCGTCAACGGGCCCAATACTGACATTGATTGAGAAACTGTGTCATACTATATTTTTAAAATAATATAAAACACGCAAGTACAAGCGAGCAGACTAGGTAGTAATCCACACGTTCTTGTCATTCAAATACTCTTCTACTTTGTAGTAGCTTTAATTATTTCAGAGAGGTAGGGCATAGCGATTTATCGCTCGAACTGGAACAGCCCGACTGGTGAAATACCTCCACCTTACAAAAGACCGCAGCCAAATAACAATCGCTTTTGTGTTGATGTGTTCCTGCGTGAGTAAGGTTTGCAGAGCTCCTGAGGGGTTCTACATTAGTAGCTGGGGTCAAGCCTTCTAGGTAAGGGCGACAAGTCCAGTAGCAGATTTATTATGCTGTACTTGTCACCCTTAAGCTAGGACCTCATTACTTAACATCAGGATGAGGTCAATCAGTTAGTATCCGTCTTCTGGTGCTCATAGTACAAGGGAAAACCTTAGTTTGAGACCAGGTGATTGGTGTGATTGTCTGGCGCATTTATTTATTTAATCTTGAAGAGTAATATAAAAAAAAATATTTATTTATTTCATGACCAGATTGAAGAGTCAGTCCTCGGCATGGTGATGCGGTACGGCCCCCGGCTGTGGAAGCTCAGGGTACTCCAGGCGGAGATCAGATTCACTCTCAGGATAGGTGAGGTTCCCACTTCTAATTCAATTAGAGATTTTAGAGGCAGACGCACCAACTGAGCCTTCAAGGTTTGACGGCTGTCAAACTGACATATGACATATTTTTTATGCAATTTGACAGCCATAAAATCTTTAGTAAACGTTTAAGTTAATTTGGTGCAACTGGACTAACTGTGTAGCAAAATTGTAATCGCAAATCGTTGTCATATCGTTGTAATATCGTTGAAATCTCAGTGTAGTAGTAAAACGAAAAAGTCTTAATTAAATTAGTATCCGGCTCGAAGGATCATTGGTATTAAATTTATCTGTACCAGATCAGAGCTCATAGGTCAAATGTATGCTAGAATAGGTAATAAATCCTGTTTCCTATTGTTACGGTGAGAAAGGTTTAATAAAAAGTTGTTAGTATCCAGAGTGAAGGACCATTGGTAAATTAAATACTGTTATTTTGAATTTGATTATCAATACTTGCAAGTAACTCCGGTACCTTAATACTATCTATTTATATATTAAAGAAACGAAAAGTAGGTTTACATTTTTCTTATTCCTTACAGTTTATGTCATATCGTCGTTGTCAAACCAAAAACTGCTATGTGCAAAAAGTATTTTTTAATATTTTCAAATATAAGAGGTACCAGAACAAAAATCATGCAAAGGTTTATTTTTAGAAGTATTTTATATGAGAGTTGTAGTTTTTTTTTTCTTTTTATATTGCACTTCAATATTGACCTCATCCCACCTGATGTTAAGTGGTAATGAGGTCCTAGCTTAAGGGTGACAAGTACAGCATAATAAATCTGTTACTGGACTTGTCGCCCTTGCCTTGAAGGCTTGACCCCTGCTACTACTAATGTAACACCCTCCAGGAGCTCTGGAAACCTTACTCACATGCAGTTGCAACACTTTTATTTATTTGTTTTTTAAACATGTAAATTAAGTAAATTTTATTATTATTTCGTTTAAAGATAATAAAAATCACGTAACAGATTTGACACAAAGCAGGTTTTGGTTTGACAACGACGATATCTCATTTCTTCTCTCAATTGTTGGTCTTTCTAGCTACAGTACGGTAATACTTATAAGTAAAAAAGTCTATAATTACTTATAACGATGAAATATATGTATTGAAACCTCGTTTAATTCTTTTTCAGTAAAGGGTAAGTGTTACGATGAATCCTAGAATATATTTTTAACTATTAATACATTTCTTGCTTTCTTGATTCTTAAAAAAGTTACGCTTAAACAATACTATGTGTTGTAAATGTATGTTGATTGGTATATATGTCGCAGTCATCTGGTTGAAACAGCTATTTGATTGAATCACTAGCGTGTTTATTAAATGACGACGTTTAATTGAATGACTGGGCCGAACGTTGAATGAATAAGACTCACTGAACGTCCAACAAGAAAGCGGATTGTAACGTAGCCCTTTGAAGATAGCGGACGTAATCAGTAATTTAGTTAATTTTTTTTTCACTGCGGCGTTAGTGCTCATCAAAACAAAGATGGCGTCAAACAGCTGGTACAGATAGTGTTGATAATTTTTAGAGTGAAATTGAGATATAAAGTGACTTATTCGTAAAAAAATATTTTTTTAGCCTAATTGTCTTAAGACTTAAAATTATTAAAACATATTAAAAAATCTTATTAAGGTGTGTTATGTCATGTCTTCATTTTAGTTATCTTTTAAGTGGCGAACTTATGGTCACCCTAATCAAACATTACAAAGTCAGCTATATCCCATTCAACGACTATGCTAAATGACGTTCAGTCAAGAAGTTGAACGTTATATTAAACAATTTGACGAGTTGCCCTTTAGTCATTCAATTAAACGTCGTCATTCAATGAACGCGCTAGTGATCCAATCAAATAGCTGATTAAACCAGATGACAGCGATATATATTATGACTCACGAAGTTAGTTTGGTTCTGATATTAGTAAGGGCGTATTCACACGAGATACGTGTTTTAGCCTTAGCATGCGTTATACGTCAAATTTCTCGCCTGAGACGAGAAGGTTTCTATACCGTTGATTAGGGGTGCGTTCCACTAAGGGCTTAGAACGATAGCGCTCACGACCACAGTTTTTTCCGTTCCTCTTGCTTGTCAGCGTTAATATCATAAACTCAAGTGAAATGGCTGTTGGAGCGTTTAAGTAAGACCTTAAAGAGGTTAGGTTAAAATTTGGTAATTAAATATAATATAATATAAATATAAATATTGGACAACATCACATACATTGCTCTGATTCTGTGGTAAGTAGCTTAAGCACTTGTGTTACAGAAATCAGAAACAACGAAGGTACCACAACACCCAGACCCGAGACAATATGGAAAAGTTCGTTTCCCATATTGACCCGACCGGGGATCGAACCCGGAACCTCAGAATGGCGCTCGCCAAAGTCAGGCCCGCTCGCCTCTCGGCTACGGAGGTCGTCTCTCGGCTACGGAGGTCGTCAATTATTAACAATGTACTTTAATTGTTGTAGGCTAACGCCTTGTCGGATACATATTCACATTGAATACCGATTCACGAAGCATGTGATTATGGGTATTTAAAAATGTAAATAAAATAGTTATTAATTTTAACTCAATGTAGCTTTATAAAATATGGGTGGTGCTACCTCTGGGGACTGGTCTGCTCCAGCTTACCTCTCGAAAGTAAATACTTACTTGAGTACTTAATTGTTTCATCACTCATCAAAACAAAACTATATGACTTGGTCCAAAGTGAGCCACACATAGCAATAAGTTAGATACTGCTACTGTAACTGATCTGCTGAGTTTCTAACCGATGTCTTCTCGGTAGATATAGGGTCAGAACTGGAAGTAGAATTAGTTTGCATTGTATTCAATGACGATTCAAAATATTTTTTTATGTAGTTTAAATGTGTCGTATATATATATATAACTTTATTTTAGTTAAAGAAGTATAATCACATTCGTATACGTTACGTAAAGAATTGTAATAGTGAACCCGTTGAGTAATTACCAATTTGACATATGTCAAATCGTATCGCGAAACTTAGTTATGCCGCTAGATTGTTATCGTACCAATATATTATATATATAGGGTCTTTCTAAATTAGTTACATTCCTTTTAATGGGGGGTTCTATACGTCATACTGAATACGTCCAAAAAAAATGAGCCAAAAATTCAGGCTAGTTTTGGAGATAATCAAGGAAACAACAATACTTCTTGTCAACATAATACAACGCCCTATGTCAGCTGATTCTACTACTACATCGTCGACAAACGCACACTATTAAACAATACGTTTACGATGCATACTATGAAACGGGGCAGCTACGCGGCTAGGTAAAAATTATTATCAAATAATTTTAACAGGGCTACCACTAAGTATTTAGGATTATCTTAAAAATAAATTATTTTGGGCTCTTGACAAAATGTAATTGTGCACTTTAGTGATTTAGTGTAGTGCCCTAAAGTGTACTATTTGAAGTATAAAGAAAGAAAAATTTTCAATTCACTTTTTCGCGCTCTACGTGAAGAAATACAAATTTCTCGACTCTTCAATAGTGTAGTATAAGGGTTATCTTTCTTAACAAAAAAAATACTATTAATATTATTGGCAATAAGTTACCAAATGTTTTCGCGCAATAGAATTATCGAGAGACGATAACATTTTTGCTAGGACGTGTCTCAGTGTACCAAGACTTCAGCCAATTGGCTACTTGACAGTTTTTAAAAAGTATTGTAAAATGTCCGCCCGTTCATTTTATGTCCCAAGCAATTCGATTTTTATGGAAAAAATGTAAATAACCAGAGAAAAATAAGATTTTGTGTAACACATTTAAAAAGCGCGCGAAAACGCCAAGTCACGTCACGGTTGCAATTATGACGTCAACGTTCTAGACAACGAACCGATACGCATAGGAACGACTTAATTTAGATAAACGGAAAATGTTTAAATAAATTTTTAATACGATTAGAGACACAATAATTCAATTTAATCGGTAAAATAATCATTATTTCGCCACATTAAAATAAATAATTTTCGCCGACAGCTGTCATTTCCGAATTGCAATGGTGGTTTCCGTTTCGGTTATTTTGTTCTTCATATTTTATTGTTAACACTGTCAAGTAGCCAATTCGAAATTTTAACGATATTCCATAATAAAAAAACATAATAAGTATTAACAGCATGAATTAAAACGAATCTTATTAAAGTTATTGATAACATGAAAAAGTATTCTGGAGTTGGCACCCCTAATGTCAGCGGTCGATTACAAAAGAGCGACAAACGAGCAGTGTTGCCAACTTAGTGGATTTTCCACTAAACCTGGTGGTTTTAGCCACCCATTCAGTGGCGAAATATTGCTTTTAGTGGCTGGTGGATTTTTTAGAAATTTAATTTCAATTACTAAAAGTGCGATCTCTCACACACTTAGCCATTTACTTTTATTACACTTACACTTACGTTCTTATTTATTTTCTTTAATTCTTCATTTTTCATGGTTATTTTCTTTTCTCATTGCAGAAGGAATCCACCTTAAATACTATTGCAGTATTTAAATTATACTGTTCAAGTCAAACCAAATACAAGATAGCAGCCTTAAAATGTTTACTAGCTACCTTAACCAATATTCATACGCGATACTATTGAATAATGGCTTACTTATCGATAGCGCAATCATATCGATACTATCGATAGTATCAATTATTATTAAAATTGTCATGGCCGATACTATCGATAATATCAATAGTTATTTTGATATTGATCTTCAATACTATCGATAGTTTGGCAACACTATTGGGAAATATTTGAGCACGAAAAAAATTTTTTTAGTTGTTTTAAGAGTTGAATCTGGTGGAAAGCTAGTCGAACTGTTGGCAACACTGCAAACGAGCCGCTCGCGCCGAGTGAACGATTCACTGAACGATTCGTGGCTTTTCGGCACGCTCCTTTCGGCGTATGCGCCGCACTTTGGAACACAAAAGACGCGCGCGCCCTTTGATTTTGCCGCGGAGGATCATCAGTTGTTGATTTGAATTCTTTCGCGAAGGTGCGCTTTGTGGTAAATTAAATCGACTAATGCCATACGCATACACTAATGTAATACACTAATCTACACATGGTACTGTATTATGCGGATTCTAATGATAACTGTGCGCAGGCTGCGCGTACGTACACGAGCATTTACGGAGATGCTGTAAACTCTCAAACGATTTTGGGACTGGGTTATGTTCATGCCTGTAGAAGATAGTGGAAGACCCCACCTGCCAGTGCAACGAGGAAACCGCCTACTGGACTTTTTCTGTCGGCACCCAACAGTCGATGCAGATGCGTTCGTTGTGGCGGCGAAAAGTGTGTGGCGTACCTACCTATCTTACGGTGTGATGATCAACGTCCGTACCACTTCACGCTTGTTCAGGAGTTAAAGCGTGTACTTCAAGGATTAGTACTTCAGGATGATGCTCCAGCTCAGTTTGAAGGTGCGGTGTGTAACCTGTCAGAGACGTATGGCTGCCGGTGAATCGGTCGTGGAGGACCTGTGCCGTTACCGAGCCCCTCCCCGTACTGATGCTTCTCGAGCTCGACTTTTACGTGTGGGGCCGAGCTAAAGACTTAGTTTACAGTGAAAGTGGCAAATGTAACTCAGTTAAAGGAGTGCATAGTGAACGTCTTTATTATCATGCTCAGTAAAACTGACACTCTTGTGAAAGTGGAAACTCCGTATTAACATCCAGGGTAGATAATTTCAGCAGTATTTGTAAAAGTTGCCCAAAGGCTTTAAAATTGTGAAGAATAATCATTAAATAAAATAAATGTTATGAAACTGAAATGTTGTTTTTTCTTCATAGACATGTAAGTACCTACCTATTTACTCTTAAATGGCATTAAAAAAATACATTAACTGAGAAAGTTATGTTAACACAAATTTCCTTTTCTGATGATGGTCAATATTGATGGTTGTTATTGTAATTTTTTTGCCTAGCTAGCTGACAGACTCTAAAGTTTTACAAGTAAAAAACAATTAAAAACAAATAAAGATGCTTTACGCGCCGCAAACATATTTTTTGTAGGTAGTGATTTTTCATTGACTAAAGACCTAAGAGGAGCAAAGAGCAAACTGCGTGTGTTGTTGATTTTTAGATATTATTGTACCTAGTCTTAACTCTTTCATTCTTATTTACAACCTTGTAGGTATGAGCATTTCCCGCTTTATTCATCTCTTTCACTCTTTCTCGGACGCTAGATGTGTGAGAGAGCCGGATAATATCCGAATTTTCAGCTATCATTACTCACAGTAGGGCATCAGCTGATAGTCGTTCCGTGTGTGCGTAAGCCGTAAACTACCAAACAGCCTATTGTGTACGTACAGTAGTAGTGTGAGTTGTATGCATGTACACAATCAATACCCTGCAGTTGCGATGTGTTAGTAAAAGATACAGCATGATGTCTATTTTAAGGTTAAATGAATTTTTACTTTTGTTAGAAAACATAACTTTGTAAAATCATAATAAAACACCTACTCAAATTTTGTGGACGTATTTGTTACAACGTATAGATGCCTCCATTAAAAGGAACGCAGCTAATTTAGAAAGACCCTGTATACATAAATAGTCATAACTGAACTGACTTCGTGAGATGGAAGATATAACGCATTATCGTCTACTGTTGAACCCTAAATAGCATGCAGTTTTGCTAAATTAATGAAGCAACAATGAAATACGTTTGCATATTTTCTTGTACCTACCTTTGAAAAAATGATTACATTTCTATAACTGTATGGGCCGATTTTTAATTACTCAAAAATGCATTATAACTTTAACTTTGATTTTTTACCAAACCAAAAAAAAAGTGAATGATCGCTTGACGTCATCAGTAGGTACATTCATTACCCGCCAGTGAACTAAAGCGCCCCCACACCACAACTTAGCATCGTTTTATCTAAGTATTTTTTATTTATTTTTTGTATTACATACCTATATTTTTTTTTTAAATTAAACGAACTAAAAACAATCTGGTATTCTTGATCCAGTCCACTGACCTATTTATTTATTAGGTTTTAATAATGATCAAGTAAAAAAAATAAATAAAAAAAATAATCATCAATCAAGTAATAAAAAATAAAGAATGTGATAGTGTCCAAACGTTTAAGAATAGACTTAAAAGCCATGTTATGCAAGTGCAAATTCCTTGTAAAGGCCTCAGAGGTTAAATATTTAAATACTATGTAATTATATATCTCATCGTAAATTTGACGACCTCGGTGGCGCAGTGGCTAAGGGAGGCGCCCAAAGCGCGTAAGGTCCCGGGTTCGATTCCCGGTCAGGTCAATTTGGAAAACGAACTTTTCTCAATTGACTTGGGTCTGGGTGTGCTGGGATGACGCCCCCAGTTAGTATCCGTCGTCTGGTGCTCATAGTACAAGGGAAAACCTTATTTATTTATTGTAAAAGTTTTTATGAGAAATAAAATTTCTTTAAACCGAAGTAAATCCTATGTCTGTTTGTCTAAGGATTAAAAATCGGCCCTTAATGTGATTTCAATTAATCTTTCCGGTCGCCATGTTAAAATAAATTAAGTTGCTTTTAGACTGCGCTTTTTTGTATTGTGTTGCAATGAATACTCTAATAATTATAATCCCGGCTGACCCGGCTAACGTCTTAAACATTTAAAATAGGTTAACGGGTCAAAACGCAACACCTTTTTTCACTGATCTGACTGAGTGGTCAGTCAGCTCGTGACTACGGTTGGTGCAACCTAACCGAAACGTCGGGCAGTAAGTATTTCGTATTTACTACTAAATAAAAATGGTGTCGCGCTTTGACCCGTTAACCTATTTTAAATGTTTAAAATGGAACGCGAAAGTCTTAAAGTTTAAATTACAAACTTACTAGCGTCTTGTAAAATTATAAACTATTAGTTTTGATATTCTTTAAACTCTTTCTTTAATGATGCTTCGGTAATAATAACATGATCTACTCAATCCGTCAGTTAGATTTTCAAAATACAAATGAAAAGCTATTGTTTGCCTCAACACATAAATAAAAAGCATAAAGGTAAATTCAAGTTCAGTGAAGGGATGTACTTACGTCACTATTTAGTAAAAACTGTTCGAATAAGTAAGTGTAGGGTGTTGTGGTACCGTCGTTGTTTCTGATTTCTGTAACACAAGTGCTTAAGCTACTTACCACAGAATCAGAGCAATGTATGTGATGTTGCCCATTATTTATTATTTATTTATTTATAAGTGACGTTGAACTAAATTTTAACGTTTTAAATCTTAGTTACTTTTTGTTTATATTGCACACCATTTGACTTGGTAAATTGTAGCTGAGCGATACCTTATATTTAAAATTTCATATCATGTATACCTACAATCTATTATATAAAAATGAATCTCAAAATGTGTTGGTAAGCGCATAACTGCACAATGCTTGGTCCAATTTAGAAAATTTTTTTTTAAAATGTTCGTTGAAGTTCAATGGTGCTTTTTAAGGGGAGAAAAATTCGAATGATTACCGGGAAAACTCTAAAGACAGACCCTTTTATTTTTCCAGTACAAACGTAATCTAACTAAAATTTGGATTCAAGCCACATTCCACATCTTTTTGATAGGACGAAGTCTGTCGGGTCAACTAGTTAGCAATAAAATTTCTGATTTCTGTTTACACGAAAAGAGAATACAGTTTGTGCCGACCTACGACATGACCTACAAGTTGACACAAATACAGCGTCAGCAGAATTGGCGTAGTTAACAACGCTCCATACGTAATGCGTGACATCGACATCCTACATCGCGATATCAGAGTTTTCGTCGCCACTAAGTATATATACAACAAACCAAGATTGGTAGTTGGGCCTTGGTCCCCGAGCAGATAACACCTAGCTCGGCGGAAGTACTTACTTTTAGTAAAGAACATACGTTCCTTACATCGTTTTGTCTCATAGTTTTGGTAATCTAACTAACGGACCGAACAAGAAACTTTTATTCATCTATTCCATTATTTTGAGTTCACAAACTATTGTCTGAACAAGGCTATTTAAGTGAGATCTAATGGTGCATCCACACATGTCGCCGGCTTGTTGCTACTACGTGTTGAAGCCGCATGCCGCCGGCATTTGAAAAGCCGCTCGTGCCGCCGGCCCGTGCCGGCGGGTGTGTGGATGCGCATTGCGCAGTAAGATCTCACTAAAATACTTTTGGATGGCATCTAAACCCGAAATAATGTATGTTTGACGCCCTCCGTAGCCGAGAGGCGAGCGGGCCGGAATGAGGGTGTTCGCGCACGAAAAATCCACTAGATGGCGACACGTAGGCGTGGGGTCCAACTGCTACATGATTGGTCACGGTTTACATGACATTGACGGATATGTCATCATGACATTTAAATCACCTATCAATTAACAGCTGGACCCCACGTCTACTTATCGCCATCTAGTGGATTTTTCATGCCGGCACACCCTCATTTGGCGTCGCGACATCTCTGAGGACCCGGGTTCGATCCCCGTTTGGGTCAATAAAGGGAACGAACTTTTCTATGTTGTCTCGTGGGTGTTGTGGTACTGTCGTTGTTTCTGTAATTTCTGTAACACAAGTTCTTACGCTACTTACCATAGAATCAGAGCAATGTATGTGATGTTGTCCAATATTTATTTATTTAATGTGATCAAAGTCGCAGGCTAAACTTATTTCAACAAAAAATACCGTCAGTTTTTTACCATCCGAACTCATTAACCATATTGCATTTTTGAATGTTTTTTTCTTATTAATTTATTAAAATAATCTATCGATGCTTCTAACGAGAATCGCTTTTAACGAGTGCCCCAATAAATTGTTATGTCGCTATAACAAATTGACTGTAGCTTCGTTTCTGTCCGTCCGTCGCAGGCCCCGGCGCGCCGACAAAGAACGTAAGACTATGTTTGTCCAACGGCTCCGGCTACTCGCTCGACATATATACCTATGAGGAGATATCAGACCCAAGGACTGGTGTGGTAAGCTATTGAACATTGTTTTAGTTTTAAAACTTGTGGGTAGGTTGAGAAGCAATTGGCTACTTGACAGTTTTTGAAAAAGTATTGTAAAATGTGCCCCCGTTCATTTTATATCCCAAGCAATTCGATTTATCTGGAAATAATCTAAATAACCAGAGAAAAATAAGATTTTGTGTAACACTTTTAAAATGCGCGCGAAAACGCCAAGTCACGTCACTGTTGCAATTATGACGTCAACGTCCTAGACAACGAACCGATACGCATAGGAACGCCTTAATTTAGATAAACGGAAAATGTTTCAATAAATTCTTAATACGATTAGAGACACAATAATTCAATTAAATCGGTAAAATAATCATTGTTTCGCCACATTAAAATAAATAATTTTCGCCGACAGCTGTCATTTCCGAATTGCAATGGTGGTTTCCGTTTCGGTTCTTTTGTTCCACAGATAAAAAAAGTAAAATTTATTTTGCAAAAATAAAATACTAACTATGCTTTTAATTAAAAATTAAAAATGTAAAATGATTACTTAACTAATAAGCTAACATATCTAACACTTTTCATATTTTATTGTTAACACTGTCAAGTAGCCAATTGTCTTGTGTTAATCGACTTCAAAAAATATGTTTAAATTATGTTTATATGTACGCTTTCTGAGTGGGTTTTCAGCCCCTGAACTAAAAATGGTACTAACCAACCAACCAAATAGGTATTAATTTTCTCCCATTAGATTCTTACGTAATAAATATTAAGCGGGGTGAGGCGTCAGTCTTTTCTTATTGTTTCTTATTTATGAGGTCAAAAAAGGTCGTGGGTTCGATTCCCGCACCGCAATTTTCTGTTTGTAATAGGTCAAAACCTAGTAAAAATCGGCTTACAAAATAATAAAATGGTCCCCTATGTGAAGGAACATGCTGTTTTAGATATTTAAAAGTATTTCAGTTGCTTAACCAGTCAAAATGCTTATACTCTGTTGCCCAATAAGGTTTTGTATTTTTCCAGATAATGTTCCAATCATTTGGTCCAAAACAAGGCCCTATGCATGGATTGCCGATTTCGACGCCGTATGTCACGAAAGACTATTTGCAGCAAAAGAGATTCTTGGTAAGTTTTCTTATCTCATGTTATCAGAGCTCCTGGTGGGTGCTACATTAGTAGCAGGGGTCAAGCCTTCAAGGTAAGGGTGACAAGTTCAGTAACAGATTTATTATGCTGTACTTGTCACCCTTAAGCTAGGACTTATTACCACTTAACATCAGGTGGGATGAGGTAAATCTTTGAGTGTAATATAAAAAAGAATACATATTACGAAGGTTTTATTTATTTTATAGAGATATTTTTTTTGTAGGTAAAGAGTATGCATAATAGATAGATAGATAGATATACTTTATTGCACAAAACATTACAGAAATAGGTTTTATAGATTGATTTTAGTACAATTTAGGCGGTCTTATCGCTAGAAAGCGATCTCTTCCAGACAACAAGAGAGGTATAAGGTAGAGGAAATAGTAGATGTCGAGAAATGGGTACGGCCTTGCAACATAAATACAAATCGTGGGTTCAATTCCCGCACCGCAAGGGGAGATAAAATTTTTCTGTTTCTAATAAACGTAAATGGCTGAAAATCACCAAGGTTGCGAATTTCAAGATTGATTTTATGCCAAAAAAAATTTCAAGCTATAATGATGACTCTTAGTTTTTACTGTTGCAAAATTTGTACGTTAATAAACTTTGACAGGGCAGCGCACAGAATTCTATACTTTTTTTGTAATATTGCTTTTTTTGAGCTCTTTTTTTATTTTTTTGTGTATCAGGAGTCTTCATTACGCGTAATTAAAAAACAACGAATTTGACAAATAATTTAATGAAAAAATGTAAGTGAATCGTCATTGGGAATGTACCATCATGTCCGGGAACGTTTCCAAAATGACCGTTCTCGAAATGACGATTTCAAATAAGCGCGCGCTTTGATAATTCAGCAGCCATCTTAAATGCGACCTGACTTTGTCAATAGTATTATATTTGAGATTACTTTGTTATTCCGGGTTGTAAAAAAGAATCACATCAATAATTAAATGTGAAAAACACGTTCACGAATTGACGTACTATTGATGTACGCTCTTCGAATAATGAATTGAAAGGTACTTACCACTTAGATATTAATTTATTTGCCGATAAATATACTGACAGCCGGCTTTGTTGTTGTTTGCTTCTTCACTCACGGTTGACACGGAATAGCTGCGTAAATCTTAAAACTATTTTTGTTCGGTTATCGATACGTTCACTGAAATAAGTTATGCGCTATCGGACAAACTATTTTTGCATTTTTGCAATTAAAAAAATATATCTTTCAGTACCCTTTTCGAAACTAGATTTTGTATAAAAAATACGGTATACCAAGTAATGACAGAAGTTGAATTCCTTAAATTTTTCATTAATATTTTGGACTTGTTGTTAAAGATCCTGCATTAGGACGCGTTCCCGGAATGCCTTTCTCTGTATTTATATTGATTTAACTAAAAATGTACTTCTTTAATAAATTGTATTATTTGATGTGCACACAAAACAGGTTAGTTGTAATATTTTATTAATTTTTCTTTCTCAATAAAGTCAAGATTTAAGGCATTAAATTACTAGCAAAGCCAATTCTGCACCTTGATGATTTTGAGCCAAATACAGTTTTATTTCTTGAATTATATTCATAGTATAGCATGATAAACATACATAAACTCAAAAGTTATTGAATAAAATATAAATTTTGGTTTAAGATATTTATTTCTCAAATTAATTACAATTGAGATATTATTCTATTCATATGAGCGAAAAAAAATGCGTTAAATTGTAATCCAATGTTACGGTTCACAATCTGTCGACAGTTTACAATCTCGCGAGATAGATTGTAATCTAACGATTGTTACAATCTTACGGTGACATATACATTTGCTAAGAATTAATTTTACGGAACTGCCCCTAAGGGGGTTAAAAATTGTCATAAAATTCCTTTATTTTTGAAATATGATAGTTACTTACTTGAAATTTGAAATGTACCTACGCTCTCTAGATAGTGTGGACTTGTACTAATAATAAATAAATAAATAAATGCGCCAGACAATCACACCAATCACCTGGTCTCAAACTAAGGTTTTCCCTTGTACTATGAGTACCAGACGACGTATACTAACTGGGGGCGTCATCCCAGCACACCCAGACCCAAGTCAATTTAGAAAATTTCGTTTTCCAAATTGACCCGACCGGGAATCGAACCCGGGACCTTTCGCGCTTTGGCCGGCTACCTTAGCCACTGCGCAACCGAGGTCGTCTATATAATGTATCTATTGTGATCTACCCCTGTTCGGTGGTAAAATAGGGGATGTTATTTCCACGCGTAAGAAGTCGCAGGCGCCTATTGTATAATAACGTAATACCGTTTTGTTTCAGGCGACATCCCAAGGCACAACATATGTCTACGATATGCCTGATATGTTCAGACAAACTGTAGAGAAGAGGTGGAGGGATTGTATCGAGGAGGGGACCGTGGATGGTAAGACAATAACATTGTTACTCCGACAAATGTTTATTAAACGAACCTAACCTTACCAAACTAAATCTGACCTTACTGCGGTGTAACCTAACTAGTTCTGATCTAAGTGGACTAGTTCTATCTACAAAAATAGACGTAACATATAAAAAAATATTATTTGTCGGAGTAACGATTTGTCGGAGAAGCGTAACGTCGAACAAACGGGTGTCAGAATTCAGTTTTTGAGCATTATATAAATATATAAAAGAGCGAATGCTTCCTGACCTTTAGCGGCGACACTAGCTTCATAGGGAAGCTCTCATTGAGGTGCTGAGGCGACACCTCCTAGCGCTTCATGCGACCCTGGTACTTCGATGGCAAGTCAGGTTGTTACAGTGAAGCAACTCTTTCTTTAAAGATTGATTTGGAGAGTTAGGGCATAGCGATGTATCGCTCGAACTGGAGCAGCCCGACTGGTGAAATACCTCCACCTTACAGAAGACCGCAGCCAAATAACAATCACTTCTGTGTTGTTGTATTCCTGCGTGTGAGTAAGGTTTACAGAGCTCTTGGGGGGTGCTACATTAGTAGCAGGGGGACTTCAAGGTGAGGGCGACAAGTCCAGTAACATATTTATTATGTTGTACTTGTCGCCCTTAAACTAGGACCTCATTACCACTTAACATCAGGTAGGATGGGGTCAATCTTGAAGTGTAATATAAAAAAAAGTAAAGGTCGTGGATCCCCCATTACAAGGGGAATTACATTTTTTTGTTTCTTTCGCTAGCGCGCCGTTAAGCACTTTACAATATATTGAAACTAAGTAATGTTTTAATGCGTTAGGTCCAATGCCGGACAACGTGATGACCAGTGTCGAGCTGGTGGTGGAGCCGGACGGCGAGAGACGCGTCGTGGAGGTGACCAGGCTTCCTGGACAAAACAATGTGAGTGAATCCTTACTAATATTATAAATCGGAAAGTGAGTTTGTTTGTTTGTTTGTTCCGCTTTCACGCCGCAACTACTGAACCGATTGCATTGAAATTTTGCAAACGTAAAGTTAGAAGTCTGGATTAAATAAGAGGGTACTTTTTATCCCGGAAAAAAATTATATTCCCGAGGGAAACAAAAATATAGTTTGCATGATGGGTGGATTGGAGATGTCGCTGTGTGTCGTTTAAAAACAAAGTGGTTTGATTTTTCTACCTTGGTCTGCAAAACCTTCATTTTCAGAAAGAAATATGTACAAAATTCGCTGCTGGCCGTTAATTTCAATTATATGGATATAATTACGCATAAAATCAGTTAATTTACTTGATTTATCTCTAATGAAAAAAAAATTAAAACCTATTTTTAGCAGCGCAAAAACCTGCACTAAAAAGTAGAATGACCCAAACATCACAATATAGCATTAAAATATTTGAATTAATAATAAAGATTATCAAGGTGCAAATGGACATTTTAACTGTTCCACATATTTTTATCATTAAAAAAGTCTTGTACAGTGTAATAAGCCTTTTTCATGAGCTATGTTTTGATTTGAGTCTTAAATCTATGCATGGGCAAATCAATAATGCTTTGCGGTAACTTATTAATTATTTTGATACGTATTTATCGCTCGCCTCTCGGCTACGGAGGTCGTTCGTAATTAGAGAGAGATAATAAACTATAATCTAGGTGACAATTGGCTACTTGACAGTGTTAACTATAAAATATGAAAAGTGTTAGATACGTTAGCTTATTAGTTAAGTAATAATTTTACTTTTTTATTTTTTAATTAAAAGCATACTAAGTATTTTATTTTTGCAAAATAAATTTTACTTTTTTTATCTGTGGAACAAAAGAACCGAAACGGAAACCACCATTGCAATTCGGAAATGACAGCTGTCGGCGAAAATTATTTATTTTAATGTGGCGAAACAATGATTATTTTACCGATTAAAATGAATTATTGTGTCTCTAATCGTATTAAGAATTTATTGAAACATTTTTCGTTTATCTAAATTAAGTCGTTCCTATGCGTATCGGTTCGTTGTCTAGGACGTTGACGTCATAATTGCAACAGTGACGAGACTTGGCGTTTTCGCGCGCTTTTTAAATGTGTTACACAAAATCTTATTTTTCTCTGGTTATTTACATTTTATCTAGATAAATCCAATTGCTTGGGATATAAAATAAACGGGCACACATTTTACAATACTTTTTCAAAAACTGACAAGTAGCCAATTCTTTCAATCACTCCCGGGTACCAACATTACAATAACTAAAGAAGCAATCTCAATAAGAAATTTCACTGATTTTGTTTTCAGGTTGGCATGGTTGCTTGGCGGTTAACACTCTTTACGCCGGAGTGTCCTGAAGGCAGAGATATCATTGTGATCGCAAACGACCTCACACACTACATGGGGTCGTTTGGACCCCAAGAAGACTGGGTATACTACAAGGCTTCGCAGTACGCGAGAGAACTGAAAATACCCCGGGTAAGTTGAATGAGTTATTTTCTTTTATTATAGCGCAGTATATTGTCTCCTCCGAGCCTTATGGTAAGCAAGAGAGGAACCCACATCGCGATGACAACGGATTTGATACCGAAATCGTCCGTTAGCATCGGTTTTACATGAATAAAGAAATTTTCTATTCCATTTCATGATTATTTTTTTGTACTGCTCTTTAAGATTGACCTCATCCTACCTGATGTTAAGTGGTAATGAGGTCCTAACTTAAGAGCGAATGCCGCCCTGGAAAGTTTATATGGGAAAATGTATATGAAAAGAGATATGAAATTGGGTACAGCTCGAAACTGGGATTTAAAAATGGACTAGACTACTTTTTGATTCGAATATTAGGAGAGATAGGGGTAAAACCGACCATGAAAGTATGTACTCCACGCGAACGAAGTTCCGGGCACGGCTATGATATTTAGTACAAATACCGCCATGTCAGTTGACTCCACATTGCTTAATTTAATTAATTCATCATGCCGAGTTCTTCTCCAAGTCTTTCACTGTGCAAGCCATCCGGCTTTGGAACGCTCTGCCCACCGTAACTCGACAATCCCTGACTAAGGGTATTTTTTAAATGAAGATTCGTGAATTCTTTTGTTCATCCCCCTCTAAATAGAATTTTGTTTGCTTAACTTGATTTTCTTTATGTATTCACTTCTTATATATATATATATATATATATATATATATATATATATATATGTCGGATAATTTAATGTTTATTTAGTTTTTTTTTAATTTTTAAGCTGTCTCTGTAAACGATCTTTAAATGGCAATGTCAAGTAATGAAAAAAGAAGTTGTCATGATTTGTCAGATTGAACGATAGACGAAAAGATTTGTTGTGCAAAATAAAAGTTGTTTTTGTAGAAATCCGCTGAGTTTTGCCTGAATTATGCATTATCCCTACAACTTTATGGGGGCTCGTCCGGGATATGCACAAATCTCAGGTAAATAGAAGACTAAAGACGTTTTTACTACAAATTCACATTACGGAAAACGCTGAAGATCCGCCATTTGAAAGCTGTTTTACCGACCGAACCGAATTGACTAATCAGACTCGACGACTGTTTTATCGACATTGCAGAATGTTGCCACCGTAGAAAAATTGTACTAAAGTGGTAGTTTTTTCAACAAACTTGTTCCGAAGGCTGAAAATTGAAGGTTAATGGATCGGACTAAAGCAACATATTGCACTACGACGAAAAGACGAAATTCGAAGACTTTAAAGAATTATAACAGTACTACTTTCACGATGCCGCCAAAGAAAGATAAAAAGAAAATTGACGATGACTATGAATCCGAACCTGAAGTACAGATATCCTTTAAGGATTTAGAGAAGTCTATGACTTTGTTTACTGGCGATGACTCATACCCGATTGAGACTTTCTTCGATGAATTTGAAGATACTGCGCAAATCATGAATTGGTCCAAAGTTGAGAAGCTGATTTACGCAAAGAGACTTTTAGATGGAACTGCCAAGCTGTTTCTAAGGTCATTTGGAAGAGTTAAGGATTACGCTACTTTGAAGAAGGCACTAAAAGAAGAATTCGGCCCCAAGATAAATAGCGCGATTATTCACAAAAAGCTCTCCTCACGTAAAATGAAGACCGATGAAACTTACCAACAATACTTTCTCACTATGAAAGAAATGGCTTTACACGGCAAAGTAGAAGACGCTGCATTGATGGAATATGTTATTGATGGTATTCGTGATTTGGAGACAAACAAATATTATGTAGTTCTCCAATCCTCCGAATATACAATCCTGATTTAGAGACCGAGTTACACACAGACGCCTGTCAAGATGGTTATGGAGCGGTCCTCCTGCAAAGAAGTCTTAAAGATAACCAATTTCATCCAATACATTACATGAGTAAGAAGACCACACCACCTGAAAGAAAATACCACAGTTATCACCTCGAAGTCCTGGCCATTGTCGCAGCATTAAAAAAGTTTAGAGTTTATCTCCTAGGAATAAACTTCAAAATAGTTACCGATTGCTCAGCTCTTACGATGACCCTGCAAAAGAAGGACTTACCTCCCAGAGTTGCCCGTTGGGCTTTACAATTAGAGCAATTCGACTACAAGGTAGAACACAGACCAGGAACACGCATGAAACACGCAGATGCTTTGAGCAGATATCCAACTTGTTAGATGATCACAGAAACCATAGCTCGTATAAGGAAAGCGCAAAATGAAGACGAACACATAAGATTAATAAAGAAGATTTTAGAGAAAGAAAGTTACCAAGATTATGTTCTGCAAAACGAGATATTATACAAATGGAAAAATAATAATAAACTAATTGTTGTACCGAAAAAGATGCAATGTGAGATAATTAGAAGAAATCACGAAAAAGGACATTTCGGAATAGTTAAAACAGAAGAATTGATAGTTAGAGAATACTTTATAGAGAATTTAGCAGAGAAGATAAAGAGAGTTATAGGTAATTGCGTTGAGTGCATCCTAGTATCGCATAAAAGAGGCAAGAAAGAAGGTTTTCTTCATCCTATCGATAAAGGCGATGTTCCACTGTCAACATATCATATTGATCATTTGGGACCAATGACTTCCACTCACAAGAACTACAAATACATCCTTACAGTAGTAGACGCATACACCAAATTTACATGGATTTACCCAGTGAAGACTTTAAGCACTGATGAGACGTTAGATAAGCTGAAACTTCAACAGCAAACATTTGGTGCGCCAGAACGAATCATCACTGACCGCAATGCTGCATTTACCTCGAACGATTTCCGACAGTACTGTAAAGACGAAAATGTAACGCATTATACTATCACGACAGGACAACCCAGAGGCAACGGTCAGGTTGAACGCATTCATCAAATTATAATAGCCGTGTTGAGTAAGCTGAGTGCTGATGATCCAACGAAATGGTACCGCCGTGTATCTAAAGTACAACGATGTCTGAACGGAACATATCAAAGAGCAATTGGAATGAGTCCATTTGAGTTGCTTTTTGGCACCAAAATGAGAGATCAAGACGATGAACTTAACAAGTTAATAGAAGAAGAAAAGATACAGAGCTTTAATGATAAAAGACTGGAATTAAGGAATAAAGCCAAAGAATCAATACAGAAAATACAAGATGAAAACATAAGAAATTACAATAAGAAAAGGAAAAGAGCAATAACCTATGATGTTGGTGATTTAGTAGCCATCAAAAAGACGCAGTTTTGTCAAGGATCCAAGTTATACCCCAAATATTTAGGACCTTATGAGATTGTCAAATGCAACAGAAATGATCGCTATGCTGTTAAGAAAATTGGACAGAATGAAGGCCCTATCAATACAACCACCTCAGCCGACCTCATGAAGCCATGGGTTACACCCGAAGATTATTCATCTGGGACAGATGAAGAACAGGATGGCCGTGTCGGATAATTTAATGTTTATTTAGTTTTTTTTTAATTTTTAAGCTGTCTCTGTAAACGATCTTTAAATGGCAATGTCAAGTAATGAAAAAAGAAGTTGTCATGATTTGTCAGATTGAACGATAGACGAAAAGATTTGTTGTGCAAAATAAAAGTTGTTTTTGTAGAAATCCGCTGAGTTTTGCCTGAATTATGCATTATCCCTACATATATATATAATAACAACTATATATATATATATATATATTGTTGTTATTAGATAGATGTATATATTATTTTATTTTGTTTTATTATTATATTAATTTACCATGTACCATTTTTTTTTGTTGTAATCTATACTCACATTTTTACTGTTACCGCACCCATAAACGAACTATCTGCATGACCCAACGGTTGACTGGTAGAGAATGCTTCTAGCATTAAGTCCGCCTTTTGTACTTTTTATTTTGTGCAATAAAGTTTTTAAATAAATAAAAATAAATAAATCCCACCTTCGGTAGAACAAGGTCACAATTGTCAACTGTCTTAAAAACAAAACTAATAAAAAAATCTAAAAGCTCTTAATTCTTGTAAAGCACATGTCTAAAAAGAATATAGTATAATGGTTTATGTCTTGCAAAGGAGGACAACTTTAGAGTAATGATAACAGAGCTAGACCATACTAAAGCAAAAGACATCTTATAATGGCTCTCCTATGAAATTTAAAAAACTGCAATTATGCCGTTGTTCTGCCGAAGGTGCGCTATGTATACACAGTGCCTAATAAATATTTCCCATCTTTCTTTCTTTTAAAAAATATATTTCCTTACAGCTATACATCAGTGTGAACTCCGGCGCCCGCATAGGAGTGGCGGAGGAGGTCAAATCTGAGTTCAACGTCGCGTGGGTCGACTCCGAGCGTCCGGAGCGCGGCTTCAAGTACTTGTACCTGACGCCAGAGTCGTTCTCGAAGCTGGGGGCGCTGGGGTCCGTGAAGACGCAGCTGATTGAGGACGAGGGGGAGTCGAGATACAAGATTACTGATATTATTGGTGAGTCGTCTGGACACCCCCATATTGTGTCTATAAGACCCCCATATAGTGTCTATAAGATCCCTATATTGTGTCTACAAGACCGCCATATAGTGTCTATAAGACCCCTATATTGTGTCTACAAGACCCCTCATATAGTGTCTATAAGACCCCTATATTGTGTCTACAAGGCCCCTCATATAGTGTCTATAAGACCCCTATATTGTGTCTTCAATACCCCTATATTGTCTCTATAAGACCCCTATATTGTGTCTACAAGACCCCTCATATAGTGTCTATAAGACCCCTATATTGTGTCTATAAGATCTATCTAGACCCCCCATGTAGGTCTTGAGACCCCCAATTTTTCTTGAAGACTCACATGCGGGATCTATAGACTCCTAGCGCAGTGCCAAGTAGACCGCCATATTTTGCCTATTTATCGAAATCTCTACTCTATTAATTCCACCACTCGAACTAGATGGCGCTAGTGATAGCCGATACACGGCTATCAATTGTGGCGCGTAACGATATTTTAATGACTTTGTGATTATTTTCCTTTAGGAAAAGAAGATGGTCTTGGCGTGGAATGTCTCCGGGACGCTGGTTTGATCGCCGGCGAGACGGCGCAGGCTTACGAGGACGTGGTGACAATATCTGTGGTCACGTGCAGAGCCATTGGGATCGGATCTTACGTAGTACGGTGAGTGTATCACATTTATTAGGGTCAACACGACCTACAAGTGACAAATTATTATTTTTATAAAACAACTGATCACGTGGATACGTGGACTACATACTTTCATGGTCGGTTTTACCCCTATCTCCCCTAATATTAAAAACCAAAAGTAATTAAGAGAGGTAGGGCATAGCGATTTATCGCTCGAACTGGAGCAGCCCGACTGGTGAAATACCTCCACCTTACAGAAGACCGCAGCCAAATAACAATCACTTCTGTGTTGTTGTGTTCCTGCGTGTGAGTAAGGTTTCCAGAGCTCCTGGGGGTGCTACATTAGTAGCAGGGGTCAAGCCTTTAAGATGTTTGTCATCTGACATTTATTTATTTGTTTATTACAGTCTCGGTCACCGTGTCATACAAGTGGAATCATCGTACATAATTCTGACTGGTTACGCGGCGCTGAACAAAGTGCTTGGTAGAGCTGTGTACGCGAGCAACAACCAGCTCGGAGGAATATCTATAATGCACAATAATGGCGTCTCTCACGCTACCGCAGCAACTGACTTGGACGCCATAAGGACAGCTGTGAGGTGGCTGGCGTTCGTGCCGAAGGTAAATTAAAAATCAAGTGACAGTCACTGCTATCGTAATAGGTATTATTTTAAAATCAAGTGACAGAGTCACTGATGTTGTGATAGGTATTATTTAGAAAATAATGTGAAAAGGTCACTGGTATTGTGATAGGTATTATTCAGAAAATAATGTGAAAAGGTACTGGTATTGTAAAAGGTATTATTTTGAATATCAAGTGACAAAGACACTAATACAGTAATAATGCGTGTTACAAGTGTCAAGTATTATTACGCCAATATGGTCATAAGTAATGCGTGTCACAGGTATTAAATAATATGCACTCGAATAGATAAACAAATATAATGTCAAAATCACAATTATTCTATACGTATTAATATACGTTAACAATTTAAATTTTTGATTGTAGGATAAACTGAGTACGGTACCTATAATGCGTCCAGCGGACCCCGTCGACCGGCCCGTGGAGTGGGTCCCCACCAGGGCGGCCCACGACCCGCGGTTCATGCTGACAGGCGACGGGACCAAGGCAGGCTTCTTCGACTTCGGCTCCTTCGACGAGATCATGAAGCCATGGGCGCAGACTGTTATTACAGGTATAATAATAGAAAAAAAAACAAGTGACAAAGTCACTAATACGGTAATAGTGACTTTTTAGTAGAAAAGTAGTCACGCTTTTTCTGTCATATAGATTGACCTCATCCCTTGTCTTGTTATATAGATTGACCTCATCCCACCTGATTTTAAGTGGTAATGAGGTCCTAGCTTAAAGGCGACAAGTACAGCATAATAAAGCTGATACCTGCACCTTACACAAGACCGCAGCCAAATAACAATTACTTCTGTGTTGTTGTGTTCCTGCGTGTAAGTAAGGTTACCAGAGCTCCTGGGGGGTGCTACATTAGTAGCAGAAGTCAAGCCTTCACGGTTAGAGTGACAAATCCAGTTTATTATGCTGTACTTGTCGCCCTTAAGCTTGGACCTCATTACCACTTAACATCAGGTCAATCTTGCAGTGCAATATAAGATAAAACACCTTAAACTGGACCTTATTGTGTTTGTTTTAAAGGCAACATTCGCTTGCAGGTCGCGCCCGTCTCGGCGGTATACCGGTGGGCGTGATAGCCGTGGAGACCAGGACTGTGGAGATTACTCTTCCAGCCGACCCTGCCAACCTGGACTCAGAGGCGAAGACTGTACAACAAGCCGGACAGGTATACCTTCACCACTTAAAAAACCGGTCGAGTCGGACTCGCCCATGTAGGGTTCCGTAGCTGCAAGAAACACGATATAAACGTTTATATTGGAGTTTTATGATTTACTAGCTGTGCCCGCGACTTCCTTCGCGTGGACTTCATCCTTTCATGTTAGGTTCTACCCCTATCTCCCCTAATATTGGAATCAATATTAGTCTGTAAGGAACGTATGTTCTTTACTAAAAGTGTAAGTACTTCCGCCGAGCTAGGTGTTATCTGCTCGGGGACCAAGGTCCGACTACCAATCTTGGTTTGTTGTATATATAGTTAGTGGCGACGAAAACTCTGATATCGCGATGTAGGATATCGATGTCACGCATTACGTATGGAGCGTTGTTTACTACGCCAATTCTGTTGACGCTGTATTTGTGTCGACTTGTAGGTCTTGTCGTAGGTCGGCACAAGTTTATATTTTAATCCAAGTTTCGAGCTATATTTGTGCAAAATTTTTATCTCTTACTTAAAAAATAAAGTTTTTAAATTATTTTCTAACAAAAAGTAGCCTATGTCCGTTCTTAGAGTTCAACGTATACCTATACCAAATTTCATCAAAATCGGTTGAGAGGTTTAAGCGCATTTATAATATTAGTAGGGATTTAAAAAAAAAACTACTTACTAGATCTCGGTCAAACCAATTTCCAGTGGAAGTTTGCATGATAATAAAAAGTACATATTTTTTTTAGTTTTATCACTCTATTATGTTAAAAGTTACAGGGGGGGCACTCATTTTACCACTTTGGACAGATATTCCATTTAGAAAAAAAAATAAACCTCCTTTTTGAAGACCTATCCATAGATACCACACACGTATTGGTTTAAAGAAAAATTGTTAATTTTAATAGTATGGGGAGCCACTTAAATTTATTGTTATTTTTTCTATTTTTGTAAAAAATCTTAATTCTGTTAAGGAATACATATAAATACCAAGTTCAACAGTATAGGCCTTGTGCCTGCTCCACACTACTCGCGAAGTTACTCGGCGAAGTTCGCCCGAGGCGAGGCAAAGTATGACGCGGCGAGCACGAGGCGAGCCGAAGTGCCTCTCTACACTATCGTATTCGTCTAACTTCGTTCAACTTCGCGAGTAGTGTGGAGGAGGCATTAGAGTTTCGGAATAAAGTGTCTGTAACATACGGGCGGCCAGACAGACATGACGAATCCATAAGGGTTCTGTTTTTCGTTTGGCTACGGAACCCTAAAAAAGAGAAATAATATCACAGGTTTTGTTTGGTAACAAAGTGAAAACATCACATACATTGCTCTGATTCTGTGGTAAGTAGCTTATGCACTTGTGTTACAGAAATCAGACAACGACGGTACCACAACACCCAGACCCGAGACAAAATAAAAACCTGTTTTTAAAAAGTAATAATGTTCGTCACTTGAATTCCCGATTTCAATTTGTATTTCAAGTTTATATGAATATTTAAACGGTGTCTGGGGGCACGGCAGTGCTCCGCCAAGTCGAACATATAATGGTTTCTATACTACATGAGGTTTTTTTTTAATAATTTCTCAGGTGTGGTTCCCCGACTCCGCTTACAAGACATCGCAAGCTATCAACGATTTCTCCAGAGAAGGCTTGCCCATAATCATATTCGCTAATTGGCGAGGCTTCAGCGGCGGACAGAAAGGTACTACATTATATTACCTAAATATACTAGGTGTCCCAGCGAACTTTGTTCCTCCTTAGAGGCAATAAATGAAAATACTTAAAAAAAAAGTAAAATAAATTACTATAAAAAGTATCCTATGTCCTTCTCCTGGTTCTAAACTACCTCCCCACCAATTTTCAGCCAAATCTGTTCTACCGTTCTTGAGTTATAAATAGTGTAACTAACACGACTTTCTTTTATATTGTTACGCGCCACGATCGATGGTGTTTTTAGTAAACAGCGCCATCTAGTTTGGAATGCGGAACTTCAAAGAGTCGAGACGTCGACGCCAGAACTTACTAGCACAATGGCCGTACGGTCGGTCAAGGCCAGACTGCGCGCGAATATTCGGGATGTTTCTGCGTTGGAAGGTTCGGGAACAACTTGCGGTAGTATAAAAGGCCGGGACTGGCCGCGACCGGGACAGTATTGAATTAGCGATACAAGTGATTACTTCGAAAGCGATCTTGAAGTGCGACTTGGGAGCGATTGTTGTTTTAATTAGTGCGTTTTAAAGTTGTTATTAGTGGCGTTTAATTAAAGTCTAACTTTTGGTAAATTTATCGGCAGTTTTCATTGTCACGAACCCGAAGCTCGTAACAATATATAAAGATATATAAAAATTAATTCCTATTTCCCTCTGTGATGCCATCACGCGTGAACAACTGGGGCAATTACACTTTTAGCTTGTTGTGTTTGTTAATGTCAGGGGGCGGTTCTTATGAATGAAAAAAAATTAAAATTGCGAGAATTTGAAAATTCAAATCAATTTGAATTAAATATTCTTCGTTAAAACAGGACAACGTATACTGGGTCAGCCGTTTTATAATATTCCATTTGATACTGTAGTATTTTTATCTACTATAAAAATTAAATTAAATTATTGTGTCGCTGACCGTATTCAGGTTTATTAAAACATTTTCCATTTATTTAAAAAATCGAAATTTCTATAAAATTAAGTCGTACCTACCCATATCACTTTGATGTATAGAACGTTGACGTCACAATTTCAACAGTTACGTCACGGTTTCGCGCGCCTTTTAAATGTGTTCCACAAAATCGTATTTTTCTCTGGTAATTTATTTTTTCCAGATAAATCAAATGGCTTGGGATATATAATGAATGGGTGCACATTTCACGATATTTTTTCATAAACTACTTGATAGTCAATTATTTTAAAGATTTACGATCATTACTGACATTGAAACTTACAAAAAAAATAGTCAATTAATAAAAAAATCGTGTTATATTTTCTGTTATTTCACAAAATAGTCGCTAACGTATCGTTGTATCGACAGACATGTACGAGCAGATCCTGAAGTTCGGGGCGGAGATAGTCCGCGCCCTGCGAGGGGCGACCGCCCCCGTGCTCGTGTACATACCGCCCGGGGCGGAGCTGCGGGGCGGGGCCTGGGCCGTCGTCGACCCCAGCGTCAACTCGCTGCGGATGGAGATGTACGCCGACCCTGAGGCCAGGTGAGTCCCTGCTCGTGTACATACCGCCCGGGGCGGAGCTGCGGGGCGGGGCCTGGGCCGTCGTCGACCCCAGCGTCAACTCGCTGCGGATGGAGATGTACGCCGACCCTGAGGCCAGGTGAGTCCCTGCTCGTGTACATACCGCCCGGGGCGGAGCTGCGGGGCGGGGCCTGGGCCGTCGTCGACCCCAGCGTCAACTCGCTGCGGATGGAGATGTACGCCGACCCTGAGGCCAGGTGAGTCCCTGCTCGTGTACATACCGCCCGGGGCGGAGCTGCGGGGCGGGGCCTGGGCCGTCGTCGACCCCAGCGTCAACTCGCTGCGGATGGAGATGTACGCCGACCCTGAGGCCAGGTGAGTCCCTGCTCGTGTACATACCGCCCGGGGCGGAGCTGCGGGGCGGGGCCTGGGCCGTCGTCGACCCCAGCGTCAACTCGCTGCGGATGGAGATGTACGCCGACCCTGAGGCCAGGTGAGTCCCTGCTCGTGTACATACCGCCCGGGGCGGAGCTGCGGGGCGGGGCCTGGGCCGTCGTCGACCCCAGCGTCAACTCGCTGCGGATGGAGATGTACGCCGACCCTGAGGCCAGGTGAGTCCCTGCTCGTGTACATACCGCCCGGGGCGGAGCTGCGGGGCGGGGCCTGGGCCGTCGTCTAAAAGTGGAAGTACTTCCGTCGAGCTAGGTGTTATCTGCTCGGGGACCAAGGCCCAACTACCAATCTTGGTTTGTTGTATATATACTTAGTGGCGACGAAAACTCTGATATCGCGATGTAGGATATCGATGTCACGCATTACGTATGGACCGTTGTTTACTACGCCAATTCTGTTGACGCTGTATTTGTGTCGACTTGTAGGTCATGTCGTAGGTCGGCACAACATATATAAAAGCGTAATACCACTATCTGACTAATTTATCATAAATTCGCAGAAAGTATAACGGCTACAAACTTGATATTTGGCGGGTAGATTCCTTATAGTGTGTCGTCGTCCGCTAAGAACGGATTTTACGAAACTTGTTTCCGTTTCCAGAGGCGGAGTGTTAGAAGCGGAAGGTATAGTGGAGGTTAAATTCAAGCAAAGAGACATCCTGAAGACAATGCACAGAATGGACCCTGAATTACTGAGGCTCACCGCTAGAATAACCGGTGAGTGGACACACGTTTTGTACCTTATTGTCATCGTAATAGGGGTGTTGACTGGCTACTCAAATGAGATACTATTAAATACCAGTATTAATACACAATTCCTTCATAGATTTTGTAAGAAATAGCTCACTGTGACTAGCGTTGATATTGGCGAAAGATACAATTTTATCTTAATTTTGTTACTTTCGAAAAATTGTTACTTAAAAATGGTTGGTTCGTCTGAAAAATACAATCATTTAAAATAATTTAACGTGTCAAAACGCGACACCATTTTTATTTAGTAGTTCATACGAACTACTTACTGCCCGACGTTTCGGTTAGGTTGCACCAACCGTGCTCACGAGCTGACTGAACTGACTGGACGTTTAAATTATATTAAATGTTTAAAATGGAATGCGAAAGTCTTAAAATTTAAATACAATCATAATTGTATAATACACATTTTGTATTGTGTATCTTTCACAATTAACTATCAAATGGGAACAATCTTGCTTATTAAAAGAAATTAATAATTAAAAGCAATTTTAATTAGTAATGCCTCGGTAATAAACATATGCAAATTTTTTTTTATTTTTTTAAGTTTATTATTATATGCCAATAATGTAATGATTAATTGTAAATATTTATTTATGTATTTTATTTTAATTGTTAATTACAACAAATATAAGACTTATGTATCTGATACCTAAACTGTGTGTCTTAGTGCAAAATTAGTAATAATTTTAGCTTCCATTTGTAAAAAAAAACTACTGAATTTCTTGCCGGTATCTTCTCTTTAGTTATAGGTTCCGAACTGGAGGTAGCTTAATTTGCTTTATATAGAGACTATTCATAAGTATTACTAATGTAATCTATGTGAATACAAAATATTGACTTTGACTTTGAAACTAAATTTTATTTATGTGTGCATGGATACACATAAAATAAAAAGGTGAGTTAAAATTGTCAATATAAAATCTAATTTAAATTACCATTTTTTAATAAGGCATGATCACAAAAAAAAACGATCGAAAATCATACAAAAATGTATTAAGAATAGTTTATTATAACTTTAAAATTCAAGCGACCATTGAAAAGACTAAAAGAATAGAATAGAAATCATCTTTATTCATGTAAACTTTACAAAAGCACTTATGAATAGTCAGTACAAATAAAGTATTCTACCGCCGTGTTCGGAATGTTGATCATGTCGAGAAGAACCGGCGAGAAACTCGACACTTACTCTTTTCAATGTAACAATGTTCCCTTACGCTAGGTACTTAAATAAAATATACAAAGCTTATATAAAACATTTCCGAGAATTAAAGTTATTCTAGACCCATACATTTTTGTCATTTAAATAATCATCAATTTTGTAGTAGCCCTTTTTTATTAAACAATTTTTAACATGAGACTTAAATCTATGCATGGGCAACTGGATAACATTTTCAGGTAACTTGTTAAATAATTTAACGCTTAAACCCACAAAGGAATTACTTATCTTATGTAGTCTTAGATATGGAACAGCAAGTTTGTGTTTATTTCTAGTGTTAAAGTTGTGGAAGTCAGATTTTTTTAAAAGTAGATTATAATTTTTGCGTACATACATAATACAATCAAAAATGTATTGAGATGCTACGGTAAGTATGTTAATTTCTTTAAATAAGTCTCCGAGAGAATCCCGTGATTTAAGACCATATATGGCGCGGATAGCCCTCTTCTGTAAAACAAAAATATTTTGAATGTCAGCAGCTGTTCCCCACAAAAGGAGACCATATGACATAACACTATGAAAGTAACTGAAATAAACCAGCCTTGCCGTTTCAATATCAGTCAAATTTCGAATTTTTCTTACAGCGTATGCAGCTGAACTAAGCCTTCCTGCCAGGGCAACAATATGGGGTCCCCATTGCAATTTAGAGTCTAATGTGATGCCGAGAAATACTGTAGAATTAATTATTTCCAAAGGTTCACCATTCATAGACAATTTGATGTTGACTTTTTTAACATTCGGCATTGTACATTTCGTTTTCTTAGTGTTAAGCAGGAGATTATTATTCGTGAACCAATGTAGCACTTGTGAGAGAGAACTATTTACATCTTCAAATGATTCTTTACATCTATCAACTTTGAAGATGAGAGACGTGTCATCAGCAAATAACACAATCTCACAGAGATCCTTCGCAAAGTAAGGAAGGTCGTTAATATAAATAAGGAACAACAGAGGTCCCAATATTGAGCCCTGGGGCACTCCCATCGCTAGAGGTGCACCAGAAGAGTTCAACCGAAGATCCACAACTAAAGTTTCTGTATTATATTGAAAATTACAAAGATTGTTTGAAACGGGTACACGTATTTAATATGTCACTAGCGGTCCCGGCGAACTTCGTTTCGCCTTAAAGGATTTTACCGCTTTTCTGTTGAAATTTTTCCTGAATTTTCTTTGGTATAAACCACACGGAGCCCGAGACCTTTCCAACGAATGCAAAACCGTGGAAATCGGTTCGTGCGTTCTGGAGTTAGATAGATAGATATACTTTATTGCACAAAATCTTTACAGAAATAGGTTTTACAGAAAAATTATAGTACAATTTAGGCGGTCTTATCGCTAGAAAGACCGCCTAAATTATAGCTATAGCGTCAGGAAGGAAAACCCGACTTATTTTTATATAGTCGATTTTCAACCCTAATTTTTTATCAATTTTGTCATCATCCCAATTCTTTAACATGTTATGTTATTACAAAAGCTCTTTCTTTTTTTTTGCAGAAATCAAAGACCAAATCAAAGATATATCTAAGAACTTGGATCGGCGCGGTTCCATCGACGACGTGCTTATAAAGACAGACGTCGGGAAGCAGGGTGAGTCGATAATCCATAATAATATAATAAATGGGAAAGAATATGTGTGTATCTGTTTGTTCGTCCTGTAAAGGTAGGTGTTGGGAGATGAGTGAAACACGCGTAGATCGTAAATAGACTGTTATAATATTCAACAATGAGATGCTTATATGTAATACATTGTACTGACGTAACATACTTATTCTACCCGTACATCTTCCCTTTTGGAGAAAAAAAAATTACTTATCTAAGTACATTTTTTTTTCAATCAGTATATAACATAATATTTTAACTGTAAACACAAAAATAATATAGAGAGTACATTGTATTTTCTTAACTTAACTTATTAAATAACGAAATTAATTTAGACAAAAAACAAAAAAAAAGAGAAAGAACATAAAACTACGTTTTATATAATTTTGTTCGGTTTTTATGTATTACGTCTTCTTTGCCGTTTTTTAACACTTTTACATTACAATCTAAGTCCTCTAATACTAAAAATGGTCCTAGATACAATGGATCCATTTTATTTTCTGAAGGATTTCTTATTAATACATAGTCTCCCTTTTTATAGAAAATGGGGTTAATATTTTCGTCATATTTATGCTTCCTTTTAATTTTATTCTGGAGTAGATTTTCGCGAGCATCTTTTTGTGCTAATTGAAGTCTGTATTTCAACTCTAACGCGTAATTATCGTGAGCGTATAAAGGATCTACTACGTCACCGCTGAAGTTACCCGGTAAAATACATTTCTTACCAAACACTAATTCATGTGGCGTATACTTGGTTTCAGTGTGTACCGTATTGTTGTAAGAAAAACACCAGTACGGTACCCAACTGCTCCAATTACTTGCTTTATTTTCGCAAAAAATTCTCAAATACGCACCCAAATTTTTGTGTGAATTTTCCAGCGCCCCTATAGATTCGTGATGATAAGCTGTGGAAGTAAGTTTATTTACTTTTAAGAGTTGGCATATTTCTTTCATTGTATTTGATATAAACTCAGTTCCACGATCTGAGGCAATGTCGCGAGGTATGCCAAATCTTAAAATAAAATTATCAACAAATGCACGTGCCACACTTACCGTGTCTTTATTGTGTAATGGATACGCCTCTGTAAATTTAGTGAGTTCACACTGTAACGTGAGCATGTAGCTATTGTTTTGATAGTCCTTAGGAAGCGGACCGACTATATCTAAAAATATCTTATCAAACGCTGCGTTAGCTGTACTTGTCACAACCATAGGTTGCTTAGTGCGTATAGCGTATTTTTGTTTTTGACATTGTTCGCATCTAGAAACAAATTCATTAATATCTTTTTGCATACTGGGCCAAAAGTAATATTTCTTTATATTATTCGACATTCTCCTAATACCCGCGTGGCCACTTGTGGGCAATAGGTGAAAGTCGTTTAATATGACTCGTCTGTTATCTAAATCGTTAATTCTTTGTACGTTATTTAATACACAAATACGTGGTCCGGACCACATTTCATATTTCTGTACCTCATGAATTAATCCCGCGATGAATTCTTTATTCATTTCATGCCTTACAATGCATATTTCGTTAATATTTAAATCACTACATAGTTTTGACAAATCCCTCACCAATCCGACTCGCGTTATTGGTGATCGAGATGACATGTCTATATAAATTGTCGATTTACTTGGCACATAAATAAAATAACTAAATCTCCGCAATAGAATATTACTTTTAACTAATTGCGCTATTTTTTTCTACTTATGAAGGAAAGCTCTGTGAAATGATTTGGTTTTTTAATAATTTCCACAACTCGTGGTTGATCAGGCCCCAAGTTAGTGTCAATATTATCGACCGAATCATTTTCTCCGCATTTTATATTCTCATTAGCTTTCATTTTATGCTGTGCTCTCGTCATTACATTGATCCCTATTTGGTGACTCATCGTTTTTAATTCATCTGAAGAAATAATAATGCGCGATAGTGCATCTGCTACCGAATTGTGTTGGCCTTTCAAATACTCTATACTGTAATCGTATTCCTCTAACTGCAACCTGAATTTAAGTAATCTACTTGATGGATCACGCATGCCAAATAAATAAATAAGTGGTTTGTGGTCGGTCTGTATTTTAAATCGTCTTCCATATAAATAAGGTCGAAAGTATTTTACACTCCATACTATTGCCAAGAGTTCCTTTTCAATAGTAGGATAGTTAATTTCGGCTTTATTTAGACTTCGACTAGCATAAGCTACAGGTCGGCCATCACTATTGCATAAAACTGATCCTATAGCCTTTCCTGACGCATCGGTTTGTAAAATAAACTCGTTATTCTTTGAGAAGTCGGGATATTGTAACACGGGAGGCTGTACTAAAGCTTTTTTTAAAACTTGGAATGACTTTTCACATTCTTTAGACCACTGATAAGATGCATTTTTACAAGACATTTTATTTAGAGGTATGGCTATGTCTGCAAATTTGGGAATGAATTTTCTATAATAATTGGCGAAGGCTACGAACCGCTTCACCTGATCAATCGATTCTGGTCGGGGATAACTGTCCAACACTCTGATTTTCTCTGGATCGGGTTGGATACCATCTTTTGATATGATATGACCTAGGTAAAGAACCTCTTTTTGTAGAAATCGGCATTTTTGTGGATTTAATTTTAAGTTAGCACTCCGCAATCTAGTGAAAACATCCATTAAGTTACGATTATGCGAAATTAAATTTCTTCCGTATACTAAAAGATCGTCCTGGTAAATTAAGCATTTTTCATAATTTAGGCCTGACATTGCTATTGTCATCATCCTACTGAAGCTATTAGGACTTGACTTAAGACCCATTGGCATTCTTGTCATCTGATATTGATTTTTACCAGTTGTGAACGCTGTGCATGGTCTGCTACTAACTTCCAATTCTGTCTGAAAAAATCCTTGATATAAGTCTAAATGGGTAAAGTATACTGCTCCTGATAATGAATCTAATATGTCTGATATATTCGGTAAAGGAAATTTGTCATCTTGTATTTGGTTATTCAATTTACGGTAATCTATAACAACTCGCCATTTCTTCTCCTGGTTGCCCTCGACCCTTTTCGGTACGAGTAGCAAAGGACTAGACCATGCACTCCTGGACTCTTCAATAATTCCTGAATCTAACATTTTCTTAACTTGTTTGTCTATTTCCGATTTTAGTGAGTGGGGTAACCGATAAGGTTTGGTATAAGTTGGAACGCTATGTGGTTTTAACTCTATCGACTGTTTATAAATGGGTGTAGTAGTTAATTTATCCCCTGGTAGATGAAAAATGTCCGGATATTTGGCACAGATGTTTTCAATAGACTTTTGCTCCTCTAAGTTTAAATTATTTAAATCTAATAATGGAAATAATGTTTTAATTCTATCGGCATTTACTACTGGCTTCCCAAATTGACAGACAAAATATTCTTTCAAACTGCTAATATTTAACTGAAAATAATTTAAAGTCACCTCCGTTTGTCTAGTATTTAAAATACGTATTGCAATTTTTCCCTTATTTGGCCTCGATACCATGTTTGCCAGAAAAACTCCTTCACATAATTCCTGCGCCGCGATAACACAATCATCCGTTATATTACAATTAATGTAGTGCGTTGATTCGCACCGAGCCGGTATTATTAAGTATGAGTCACGAGTTGAGTTCAAACAATCGAACTTCAGAGTCACTGTTTCATCGTTTTCCGTAGATAAACACAAAGTATTTAATTCAAAATTTAAAATAGCTCTATAGTTTCTGAGAAAATCCTGCCCTAATATGCCATCTGTTTTGCAAGGTAAACTTTTAAAGATAACAAATTTGTGTGAGAAACTATAATTACCATAATTTAAATTTAAATAAACAAATCCCTCTGAATAAACATCTCCTCCGATACCTTTTATGTTGACTCGCTCTCTATGAATCGGTATTTGCATTCGTTCTACCGATTCGTATTTAATAGCAGAAACTGACGCTCCGGTATCAATTAATAAATCATGTTTGCATTTATCGATGTTCAATGAAACTTTATTTAAACTATTACATGTTAATAAGAAATTAGGGCCGAAAAAAATGATTCAGCGACTCCGTATTCGGAGAACTCGTGACCGTATTCGGGGAACTCGTGGCCGGATCATATTCCATCGTTGCTGTCATGCAATTCATGCCACGAGCCTTGGTATGATTAGAACAATGACCCCTGTTAAACTTGCCTCTACTTTGAAAATTATTACTACGGTAGTTATTCCGTGAATATACGTACGGTCCTTGAGATCCGCGACTAGGCCCACTCCTTACAGTCATCTGCATACGACCTCGGAAGCCGCCATTAGGAAAAGCACTACGACCACGACCTCGGAATTGGCCTCGTTGAGCACTTGGACCCCTGAAAAATCTAGTGTTAGGTTTATACGTACCTATCATTTCCGCTGAAGTGGACTGCACCTCCTCATCCTGAGCAGCCTGCACGGCTTCTGTTAAGGAAGTAAAGTTACGCGCCGCGACAATTGTGCCTATTCGACGATCTCGCAGCCCACTAGCGAACCTATTTATCGCCTGTTTTTCATTTAAAGGGCGTAAAATATTATAACTCTCTGATTGACCATCAGCCTGCGAGATAGTCAAATTTACGAACAACTCAGAAAGTTCCTTTCCAAAGTCAGCAATAGATTTGCTGTTTTGCCGACATTGTTGTAGTTGAGCTTGCAAAGCAGTGTGACTTTTACGTGGTAATAACAACCTTCGCATATCCTTCATAAGCTCATCGACCGTATCATATTTTGGTAATAACTGCAATTTTGCCTGCTGCGACAATCTACTTTTCAACACAAACAAAATTAATTTCTTTTTACATTCCGTTTTTGTTAAAATTGAGTCATAATATTCAATATTCTCAATCAGCTGTTTTACATTATCCGCACTACCTGTCATAACCGGAAGTAAGCTCAGGGCGGTCTTTAATTCAAAAATGTCTCCCGCCATGCTTTTAGTTTCAGAAAACACTTCCTGATTATTATCAATATTTTGTGTACACAATAAAATTATTTCCGAGTATAAATTATCTATATCTTCGCAAATTTTACTTATTAAGGAAATATTTTCTCTAGATGATTGACCTGATGTCGCTTTAAATATTTCTAAAACTTCATTATATTTCAATAAAAGATTATTTGCTTCCTTTTCCTTTTCCTCAAGTATTTTTCCTTGTCTGCGACTAGGTCCTATTTTAATTAAATATGTTCGTATAGACTTTAGTTTATTCAAAAATAAGCTTAGTTCCTCTGCCATAACATTACATAAACGTAATTACTTATAGCTTACTCCCTTTTATGACATTATATAAAAAAATACATTAATACATTGTTACATACCCTTAATCAATATTTAATATCTAAAACTATACTGATATACGGTACGGTTATACGAGTATCATATCCAAACACCTTATTTATATCTACTTACGCCAGCACCTAGGTATACACAAACACAATTAACCGCACTTTTCACCTTGAGGTACGCCACAGCCGCTCCACCAACGTCATACGGCCTCTGGTTTCAGCTGGTGTCGACGAAGGATGCTGGAATATCTCATAAGCTTGTGGTCGTTGAAACGCCTCTCAATCTGTTTATCGTGGCATTTCTTAGCCAACTTATACAATCCGATCAGCATGCCAATTATCATCACCGTACATACTATGACCAGTAACACGTTTGTTGTGTCGTGTTTTTGACTTTGCTGGACATCAGCAGAATTCTGCCCAAGGCCTGCCGTTTGAGCTATCACAACTTGTTCTTTGGATTTTGTAGTACCCATTCTCTTGAATTCGTGAATATTTTAGAACACGTAAACAGCGCACAACAGCTTCCAATCAAGTAGACTTTCATCTTAATTAATTTAATTGATGACCACTTCTACACAAAGTTCAATACAGTTCACTGCCCTTATTTGGATTTACACGCGCACCCCAGGCGGTCCGCATAAGGCAGGGTCGCCATGTAAAGGTAGGTGTTGGGAGATGAGTGAAACACGCGTAGATCGTAAATAGACTGTTATAATATTCAACAATGAGATGCTTATATGTAATACATTGTACTGACGTAACATACTTATTCTACCCGTACAGTCCGTTTCGTGTGTTGTTACTTATTGACGTGATTTTTTTAATTTTTTACGATTAAAATTAAATTAATTAATCGTGTAGTTAAAAAAGTATGTCATATAAATAGTAGTTTAAAAACAATATTAATGAGAATGAGGTCTTTACTAGTATCGATCGCTATAAGAATCAATTGCATCGCTTAATGCCCGGTTTCAATATTTGAAAAACATCATCATCATCAGCCTGTTGCAGTCCACTGCTGGACATAGGCCTCTCCAAATGTTCGCCACTTCGCTCGATTTTCGGCGACTCTCATCCAGCTCCCGCCAGCCGTCCTGCGCAAATCGTCACTCCACCTGGCCTGAGGGCGTCCTACACTACGTTTACCGAGGCGTGGTCTCCACTCCAGAACTCGTTTACCCCAACGGTTGTCGGCTCTGCGGCTGATATGGCCAGCCCACTGCCACTTCAGCTTGCTAATCCTGTGAGCTATGTCGATGACTTTAGTTCTCTGCCGGAGCACCTCATTATGGATTCGATCCCTTAGAGAAACACCGAGCATAGCTCTTTCTATAGCCCGCTGAGTGACTTTAAGTCTGTGAACCAGTCGTGCCGTCAGTGTCCACGTCTCGGCTTTGAAAATCTTGGAATTTGAAAAACTATCCGTTCTAACTAGGACCTGTAACTACGGGTAGTTATAAACTACAAAGGCGTAAGCTAAAACGACCAACAGACGACTGATGACATCTGATATGAAAAGTAAAATCAAAATTAGAAATAACAACCAAAAATCACAATTAAATGTACAACTTAAAATTGAAAGTAACTCTATAGAAAGTGTAAACACATGCAACCTACTAGGACTGGAGATTGACTCCCACTTTAATTGGAAAAATCACATACAAAAAGTTAAAGCGAAATTATCACGGTTTACTTATGCACTGTACCAACTTAAAATAAACACGGACAGAAAAACGGCAATAACAGCTTACTTTGCCTACGCACACTCATGGTTGAGTTACGTTATTATCCTCTGGGGGAATAGAACAAATGCCAGTGATCTATTTGTGTTACAAAAGAAATGCATAAGAATTATAACGAACTAGCGGCCGCCCGCGACTTCGTCCGCGTGGATTTCGGTTTCCATACAAACTTTCACCCCCATTTTCAACCCCGCACGCAACGGAAGCCCTCGAGGATGAATAATTTACCCCGTTTTTTTTCACATTTTCCATTATTTTTTCGTTCCTAATAGTTGCAGCGTGATGTTATATAGCCTAAAGCCTTCCTCGATAAATGGTCTATTCAACACAAAAATAATTTTTCAATTCGAACCAGTCGTTCCTGAGATTAGCGCGTTCAAACAAACAAACAAACAAACAAACTCTTCAGCTTTATAATATTATAACGAATATAGGAAATATGGATACGTGTAAACCATATTTTAGAGAACTAGAGATCATGACATTAACTTCACTATACATAATGGAAATGTGTATGTTTTTAAGAAATCATCCTGACATTTTCGACAACTCATTATGTAATAGGCTATATCCACCTCGTACGAATAATCAAAATAAATTTAAACTCCCAAACAGCCGCATGGCAATGTTCAGTTCCAGCCCATATTGTAGCGCAATTAAAATATATAACCATTTACCAAACACATTAAGGCTAGAGACAAACATAAATATTTTTAAAAGAAATCTAACACAATTCCTAACTAAAAAGTGTTTTTATAGTATTAATGAATATTTCACAGACCATTAAAAAATTACATTTAAATTTAGTACAATTGAAATATAGTGCTCCGTTACACGTTCATAGGCTATGCCCAAAAGGGTAACATGATGTACTGGCTAAATTGTATTACCAACTGATTTACATTCATGAATGCAATAAAGAACTTTGAACTTTGAAAAACAACTCGAAGAAAAACTAATAGTAATGTTTGACACATTACGAATCGTAAAATATTGGAATACCTGTCATCCGCACCATGATACATCGACTGTAATTAAATGTTTCATATCTCGCTGAAAAATTAATTAACTCTTTAATATTTTAAAAGAAACATAACATTTCATCTCCCCTTGCGGTGCGGGGCTCGAACCCAGGACTTTCACGTATCGCGCGTGCTGCTCTTCCAACTGAGCTAACCGCAAGTTATCGTAGACGATTAATTTTTTATATTGCACCTCATCCCATCTGATGTAAAGTGGTAGTGAAGTCCTAGCTTACGGGTGACAAGTAGGTACAGGATAATAATAGCTGTTACTGGATTTGTCGCCCTTACCTTGAAGGCTTGACCCCTGCTACTAATGTAGCACCCCCCAGGAGCTCTGGAAACCTTTCTCACACGCAGGAACACAACGACACAGAAGTGATTGTTATTTGGCTGCGGTCTTCTGTAAGGTGGAGGTATTTCACCAGTCGGGAGGCTCCAGTTCAAGCTATAAATCGCTATGCCCTACCTCTCTTGGACTTAAGACTTAATTTAATTAATGTTCTCTTGTAGCGGAAGCAAAGGTCCGAGAGCTGGAGACTGATCTGCTGGCGGCGGAGAAGTCTGCCAAGGGACGCGAGAAGGAGCTGGCACCGATCTACCACGAGATAGCTGTGCAGTTCGCTGAGCTGCACGACACGGCGGAGAGGATGCTGGAGAAGGGCTGCATATTCGTGAGTAGATAGAACAGAAAACATCTTTATTCATGTAAGCTTTACAAAAGCACTTATGAATCGTCAGTACAAATAAAGTATTCTACCGCCGTGTTCGGAATGTTGATCATGTCGAGAAGAACCGGCGAGAACACTCGACACTTACTCGCTTCGAAATAACAATGAATCATTTCGTCTGCCAATGAATATGTTACTGATAAGTCGTGGCTATTAATAATGGCCGGTCTGTTTTCCTAATACCCGTATTTCCGAATTTCCTAATACTCAAATGGATAATGTGATTTAAACAGCATGATTAATCATTTTTCATTATGAATAGAAATAAGAAAGAAAATACATTTATTGAGCACTACATACATTTATGTTTATGAACAATGTCCACCCTATCTTGTGCAAAGTAATTGTAGAACTGCAGTGTTTATGTTAAATTATTAGTTATGATGGATCACATTGCCGAATTGATTTCACTGTTATGGACTGGTGGTCCCGCTTTTTATGTTGATGCCACGATGGTGATCCTACTTCACATGGTTTCACTGTTATTGGTGATTCTAGTATCGTGCCATTCCCACTTTTTATCTTAATGGTTAATCTAATCTCAAATGTTGATATCACTGTATTGGTGATTCTGGGATGGTGGTCCCACTTCTTATGTTAATGCCACAATGGTGAGTCTCGCTTCTTATGTGGTTGCCACGATGGTGGTCCCGATTCAGATGACGGTTTCACTGGTAATGGTGGTCCCACTTCTTATGTTAATGCCACAATGGTGAGTCTCGCTTCTTATGTGGATGCCACGATGGTGGTCCCGATTCAGATGACGGTTTCACTGGTAATGGTGATTCTGGGATGGTGGTCCCACTTCTTATGTTAATGCCACAATGGTGGGTCTCGCTTCTTATGTGGATGCCACGATGGTGGTCCCGATTCAGATGACGGTTTCACTGGTAATGGTGATTCTGGGATGGTGGTCCCACTTCTTATGTTAATACCACAATGGTGGTCTCGCTTCTTATGTGGATGCCACGATGGTGGTCCCGGTTCTGATGACGGTTTCACTGGTAATGGTGATTCTAGCATGATCGTCCCGCTTCTCATGTTGATATTGCAGTTGTAATCCTATTTCAGATATGGATTCCAAATCATGTGTGAGCAAGTCCCCGTAGTATCTATCTGTCACTAAATGTATTTCCCCTGCAGGATATAATCCCCTGGCGCGACTCGCGGAAGACGCTGTTCTGGCGGCTGCGGCGGCTGCTGCGACAGAACGAGCAGGAGCGGCGCGTGCAGCGCTGCGTCGGCGCGCGCATGGACCAGGGCGCCGCCGCCGCCACGCTCAGGAGGTGGTTCACCGAGGACAGGGGGGAGACGCAGGTCAGTAGACTGGGCCGGGGCTGCACCGAGCCGTGGACCAGGGCGCCGCCGCCGCCACGCTCAGGAGGTGGTTCACCGAGGACAGGGGGGAGACGCAGGTCAGTAGACTGGGCCGGGGCTGCACCGAGCCGTGGACCAGGGCGCCGCCGCCGCCACGCTCAGGAGGTGGTTCACCGAGGACAGAGGGGAGACGCAGGTCAGTAGACTGGGCCGGGGCTGCACCGAGCCGTGGACCAGGGCGCCGCCGCCGCCACGCTCAGGAGGTGGTTCACCGAGGACAGGGGGGAGACGCAGGTCAGTAGACTGGGCCGGGGCTGCACCGAGCCGTGGACCAGGGCGCCGCCGCCGCCACGCTCAGGAGGTGGTTCACCGAGGACAGGGGGGAGACGCAGGTCAGTAGACTGGGCCGGGGCTGCACCGAGCCGTGGACCAGGGCGCCGCCGCCGCCACGCTCAGGAGGTGGTTCACCGAGGACAGGGGGGAGACGCAGGTCAGTAGACTGGGCCGGGGCTGCACCGAGCCGTGGACCAGGGCGCCGCCGCCGCCACGCTCAGGAGGTGGTTCACCGAGGACAGGGGGGAGACGCAGGTCAGTAGACTGGGCCGGGGCTGCACCGAGCCGTGGACCAGGGCGCCGCCGCCGCCACGCTCAGAAGGTGATTCACCGAGAACAGGGGGGAGACGCAGGTCAGTAGACTGGGCCGGGGCTGCACCGAGCCGTGGACCAGGGCGCCGCCGCCGCCACGCTCAGGAGGTGGTTCACCGAGGACAGGGGGGAGACGCAGGTCAGTAAACTGGGCCGGGGCTGCACCGAGCCGTGGACCAGGGCGCCGCCGCCGCCACGCTCAGGAGGTGGTTCACCGAGGACAGGGGGGAGACGCAGGTCAGTAGACTGGGCCGGGGCTGCACCGAGCCGTGGACCAGGGCGCCGCCGCCGCCACGCTCAGGAGGTGGTTCACCGAGGACAGGGGGGAGACGCAGGTCAGTAGACTGGGCCGGGGCTGCACCGAGCCGTGGACCAGGGCGCCGCCGCCGCCACGCTCAGGAGGTGGTTCACCGAGGACAGGGGGGAGACGCAGGTCAGTAGACTGGGCCGGGGCTGCACCGAGCCGTGGACCAGGGCGCCGCCGCCGCCACGCTCAGGAGGTGGTTCACCGAGGACAGGGGGGAGACGCAGGTCAGTAGACTGGGCCGGGGCTGCACCGAGCCGTGGACCAGGGCGCCGCCGCCGCCACGCTCAGGAGGTGGTTCACCGAGGACAGGGGGGAGACGCAGGTCAGTAGACTGGGCCGGGGCTGCACCGAGCCGTGGACCAGGGCGCCGCCGCCGCCACGCTCAGGAGGTGGTTCACCGAGGACAGGGGGGAGACGCAGGTCAGTAGACTGGGCCGGGGCTGCACCGAGCCGTGGACCAGGGCGCCGCCGCCGCCACGCTCAGGAGGTGGTTCACCGAGGACAGGGGGGAGACGCAGGTCAGTAGACTGGGCCGGGGCTGCACCGAGCCGTGGACCAGGGCGCCGCCGCCGCCACGCTCAGGAGGTGGTTCACCGAGGACAGGGGGGAGACGCAGGTCAGTAGACTGGGCCGGGGCTGCACCGAGCCGTGGACCAGGGCGCCGCCGCCGCCACGCTCAGGAGGTGGTTCACCGAGGACAGGGGGGAGACGCAGGTCAGTAGACTGGGCCGGGGCTGCACCGACCCGTGGACGAGTAAAACTAATGTTACTATTCCGTTCGTAAGTGAAACTAATTCCGTATTATGAAGTCGTGATTTTGAGACTGCTTGTTACTTGTCAATTTGCTGGTTTAAAATTAATTTTGAATCATTGTATTTTCCCCTCCATTTACTGAATGCTAATGTCGGCATTAGTCTAAGCTATATCGGTAATATATTTTTAGCTTTTTACACTCTTTTATTAGCTTCACTTGTAAATCTTTGAATCTTATTTTGACCCACTTTCCGGTATTCGAATAGGATGAAATTTTGCACACGCTCTGAGTTCTGATGTCAATACATGACTAACTAAGAAACGTCATTACAAATCCAATACGGTGGCCTCCCCAAGATGGCGGACTGGCTGTTTGAACTGAAACCCCCATAATATCGGTATCAAATGAAAGGGTTTGCTGGAGGAATACGAAAAAAAATTAGTCACGTGATTTTAAGCGTGTTCTTTAGTTTTTTAAATTATTATTCTTCAATGGCGTTTAATGCCGTACTTATCGCTGTACCTTGCCCACAGTCCCACCAGTGGGAACACGAAAACGAGGCAGTCTGCAAGTGGCTCGAGTCCCAGGCGGCTGACGACAACTCGGTGCTGGAGAGGAATCTGCGAGCGATCAAGCAGGACGCTGTACTGCAGACTGTCAACACTTTAGTACTGGTGAGTACCTAAAGTGAATACTTACTTTAATACTTAATTGCTTCATCGCTCATCAAAACAAGACTATGACTAGGTCTAAAGTGAGCTACACATAGCAATAATAGTGTTGCCGTCGATTCGATTGTGTATCGATTTATTAATCGATTATGCAAAAGGGGCCCAAATAATCTAGCAATCGATGTGACAATCGATTATATCGATACCTATCTTTATGTAATAGAATCGATTTTAAAACATAGTCAAATACAATATAATCGATAGTATCGATATCAAGCTTTGAAGCGATACTATCGATATTATCGATAATATCGACCTAAAATTAATATCATTATTACCGATTTGTTTAACCCGCTATGAGGTGACATGGAGGGAAAGGTAATAAGCTTTAAGCGATGTAAAGCGATTTATTGAGGCCAAGCTAGAACCTGAACGTATACTTATCCACAGCATATATATACGGCTGGAGGAAAACAGCGTCACCGCAATTCAGCTTTTAAAAATACAAATTTGGACTAACGCCATCTGTTGACACTTAAACATAAACTTGTGACATTAGTCTTTCAACCGCCATTATTGCTTGATGGCGAACGTAAACAGATTTGATCGATAATATCGATTTGATTAATAAATCGATAATAATTTTAGGTCGATATAATCGATTATTAACAATTATTAGATTATAATTGTTTAGATTAGACAATACTATCGATCAAATCGGTAATATCGATAGTCCAATCGATTTTTAGATTATTTGGGTAATATAATTATTTGAATAATTATACGGTTTTTATATTATAATATTTTTTTTAAATAAAAATTTATTTTCTTTATCCAACAGGAACTAACTCCGTCCCAGCGCGCGGAATTCATCAGAAATCTATCAGCTTTAGATCTGGAGCAGTGATTTAGAACAGAGGTCACATATTAGTATTTTAATAAAGCTATTTTGTAGCTGTCTTTTTTTGTTTTGCAAAGATTGTTTATCGGTCTCAGACCGCACTCAATGAACATGTTACATTGAACTGTGAAATTAGGCCGCAAGTTGTTAATAATTTCGCAGTTACAAAACTGAAGCAAAAATTAGCTACGAATGTTTCTCCGTACATTCCAAGTTTTATTCGAACTGAGAATATTTTGTATTAATTAGTTTTCTTCATTTAAATAGCTTTCAAAATAAATGATTCATTGCATTGGGAGCTATCGTGTTTAAAAATAGATTTACACAATAACACCTCTTAGTATGAAAGATTAAATTTTATCGCGGTCTTAAGCAAAAACAATTTGATATTAGCTAAGTCAACTAGTTATTGGCTGAAAAGTTTAAGACAGTATACAAGCTTATTCGAGATTGCGATTGAACGGGATAAAAATTATCCTATGTCCGTCTCTTGATTCTAAGCTACCTCCCAATCACTTTTCAGACAAATCGATACAGCCATTCATGATTTACAAACAGAGTAATTAACACGATTTGTATTTAAGAAAATGCTAAAGACAAAATATTGGCAATCCTAGTATAGCAATCTAGTGAATTCATACTTAATTAGCTCCCATTGAAATGAAGAAATGTTTTTGATTTTTACAAACATTCTAAAGCTATAAACATCAATGCATCAACATGGAGTTAAAATACAATTTAAAATAGCAATTAATACTTATTAAAATACACCTTAGTTAGACAAACGAATCGTTTCATTTTGTATTTATCGGGGATGTTTTGGATATGAAATTATTTCAGATTATCCGTTAGTTTCGGATAATTTCGGTTATGGATACTACTAACATACTATTAGCGATTCTATGGATTTGAAAAAGTCTGAAGTAAATTATTTTTATTTTATATTACATTTTTAAGAAAATTTCTTCTTTTTAAGGAAAAAAGCACTTGTTACAACGTGTCTCAATTAGGCTCTGCCCCTATCTGATACTATCCGAAACTTTTATGTCGGATATCCGATGGTTTCGGCTACGGAGCTCCCTAACATCCCTGGTATTTATGATAAAACATGTTAGCAATGTTATCATGAACAATATAGTTTTAGCATTTTTAACTTATTGGGGTATATTGTTTGAGTTAATTAATTTATGTAATTATGTTATGATTAAATGTAGTTATATTTTTTAATCTTTTTTAAAAAGATAACCAAATGTATAATTAATAAAAAAATATTTTGTATTTTAGATTGATTTGATCAAAACGTTTTTCCATTTTCATACAAATATTGTTAGTTGTTTTTTATTGTTATTAGCACAATTACATTCCTTTTCATTTATTTTATTCCTAATTTGTTATCCAAAAGTGTGGTTGTATAAGGTTGCTGATGTATAGTTCGAGTTATACAAATGGTTTTATATAAAAATAAATAAATAAAACCACCTGTATAATTTAACTTAATATAATAATATGCATGTTAAGAATATTTAAATGAACTCTGATTGAATTATTTGGGCGTTTGGCGGATACTTAATATTATACGTTCATATTATTCTGTATTTACTAATGAATATTTGATTGATATTCGAGGCCATGCAATATTATGACAAACGCCATTTTAAAGTAACCTGCGATGACTGTTTGAACACAGTAAGTAAGAGCTGTAAAAAATGATAACAATTTAAAAAAACATTATTACTTCTACATATTTTATTTCAGAGAAATCAATTTCTTTTTCTTAATAAATACTTACTATACTTTTCTCTAAAAAAAATTCCCGAATTCTGTGGTTTAGGTCGGTGGATTATTTTCAGAAAGAATTAGTGTAAAATAATAATACACATTACGCATTAAGAAAGAATAATAAAAAATAAAAAATGTTTTAATTGCGTAACTGTTAATTCGATTAAGTATTTTGTCTAATTCTTTTATAATCGTTATGAAAATAATTAAAACATGCCGCAATTTGTGTTTTAACGAAATGAGGTTTAAAATAAAAGTATCAGTTCAAACCAGGGCTTGGTAACGTTACCAAATTCACATTATAAGGAACGTTAAAAAACGTTATTTTATAATGCTACTTTTTATAACGGTAAAATGTAACATAACGAAAACTTTAACGTTATATCTTACGTAACAAAACTGTAATAAAACGTTAAAAGGTAACGATATTAATAAAATAAATTACGCAAGGCGCATGTCACTTTGTGCCACGAAAACCAACCAAACTAAATGTAATTTGCCGAGAAACTCGCGCGCGAAAGATATACCGATACAACCTCTTTTAGTAATGATTAATTAGATAGCTATATATTTACCGGTACAAAATACACGTAACGTTAAAATATAACGTTAATAAAAGGGCTGTAACGGTATATCTTTATTAAGTATAATGGTACTAAAGTAACGGTAATTTGAATAACGATACTTTTTAAGTATCGATATCTCATCTGGGCAAAAGTAACGATACCATATTTTTAACGGTATTCCAAGCCCTGCTTCAAACAGTCTTGTCGGTTTTTTGATTAGAGTTCGAAGCTTGTTTATTTTTGTAAAACAGGCGGAGTTTGTTTTAATTTATTTAAATGTGATTATGGGGATCTGGTGCCACTGTCAAGGGGAGATTGACACGATGCTATATGTACGTAGTGATGTAATAAACTTTTAGAAAATACCTATTTGCTTTTCCTTTTATCATCATAAAACTACTGAGTTTCTTGCCGTAATCTTTTCGGTAGTTATAGGTTCCGAACCGGAGGTAGCTTCATTTGCTTTATATAGAGACTATTCATAAGTGTTACTGATGCAATCTATATGAATAAAAAAAGATGTACCTTTGACTTTGGATCAAGACAATGGAAATAGTGGGATATACCGTACTACCCAAAATAAAAACACAGAATAATCGAAACAAGCACATTTATTTAATACAATATTCATTATAATAGCAAATATACAAACATTTTATTCACAACTACCGTCACTCCAACGCTTTGGTCACCCATCCGACAGCCACAGATATGTCGTGAGCATACGCCGATTATATTTAACATTTGGTTACAATATCCACAAATTACAGTATTCGGAAATACAATAAATTTATCAACATGTAACGTGGACAACGTTTCCAAAATTAATGTGTAATTTAAAATAACGTAATGGTTACATAACGTAGATTCGCCTGTAATGTAACATTCGATTCGATGCAACAATATTTAATAGGGAATATGCTTGATTTAAACACTATTTGTTCAACGAAATAATAAACACAGTGAAGGAAAACTAATTGGTATACCGGCAGAACACAGTGATACTAATTATGTATAATGTAACACATGTATACTACTTATTATTCACAATATATGCGATTGATTAAATTTTCAATTTCAAATAATTGACAGAATTACGCCTCAAAGTTGTAATTTAGAGAGATCTGGCTTGGAATACGACTTCAAGTTACACATGATTACTTTGAAAAATCTGTTTTCGTCAATGAAACGGATGTATTTGCTCTAAACCGCTGTATCTGTCTCATAAGTTATTTAACCATGTTCTATGTATCTAAACTAAATATTTTTTTAGAATTACACAATGCCTTATTAGAAGTAGTGTGGAACATAATCATCCCTTTTCATAAATGATCTACGTACGTTACATTACAGGTAAATACTCCAATTAAAGGCGGATCTAACATATCACCCTTGAAAACATTGCCTAGAAATATATAAACGACAAACACCCAGACTAACGTATCCCATTAAAGAAATCTATTAAATTAGCGATAAAATATTAAAAAAAAATGAAAAGATTTATGAGATCCATACACATATATTTAAAGAAGACATCTCACCATGTGAGAGTCATTATTAATTATAAATTATTAAAAACTATTTCAAATGAAAGTTTTAAAACGATACAATGACATTTTGTTAATATTACAAGCAATTTAAAAGTACAATATTATTTCATACTTTCTTTTTACTTTTACAACACATAAAAATGACATTTATCTATATGTATTAGTGTGAACTTACCTTTTTACAAAATACCTTACATTTTCAATAAGCCTGTTCTATAATTATTTAAAACTGTGTATTGAAGCCGTTGAACTTACGTTAATTAATAGACTCGCAATATTATCATTATGTCGCACACATAGATCAAAAGTTAACTCAAATCCCGGCAAAGTACGAGTGAGACTCGCGCTCGTATGGGGCCCCCGCTTAAATAATTATTTTATTTTGTATTTACTACTTGTTATTATAGCGGCAATAAAAAAAAATCTGTGAAATTTTAATCTCTAGCTATCACGTTCTTGAGATACACCCTGGTGACAGACAGACAATGAAGTCTTAGTAATAGGGCCCCCCTTTTTACTCTTTTGGTACCCTAATATTTTTTTTAAGAAAGGTTAAACTAATTGCCGTGTCCCTGAGTAACGAAGATATTTTCTGAATATGCTATACTAATAAAGCTTAAAGAAAAATGTTATTGACATTAGTCACATATTGGGTCTAAAAATGGGGTTTGTTTTAGTTAAATAACTATAAAATTATGTAAACAATATTTTTTTTAGTAAAATCATTACATAGTTTAAAACAGTCGCTTTTTCTGTATGCCCCTAGATAATATGCTTAGATCTTTAGAACTACCCAACAGATTATTCAACAAAAAGGTTTGACGACCGCGAATAGCAGACATATTTTTAAAACTGTTATATTAGGGATAAGTACTTAGTTAAGTAATTCAGTAGTGAGCATAAATCAAAGACTACAATTTTTGAGTTACTTCCTTTTAGATCTAGGTGTGCGATAAATTAAAACAAGTTCGTCTCAGCTGTTAGCGTAATTATAAACCTCAATGCACTTTTACGTTACAGACAAAATGCTAAAATCGGATTTATCTTTATATACTTGATCCAAAATGGCACCGGTTAGTCAGAACTAGTCAGTAACCTTATCACGAACAAAACTAATAGTAATACTTTGTGAAAAAAATGTATGGAATTGTAGAAGCGCCGCAGCAGTAAGTAGCGGAACTACTGAAATTGTCACACAAAACTGCTTAAAACTATTTCTTACCATTTTTGTAGCGCTAAGGGTACTGTTTATTGTAAAAAGTATCAACGTATTAAGAAACCACTAAACTGTCCTTACCTTAATATGAAGATTTGGATAAGACTTCACTAAATATTAGTCGACTGTTTTGATAAGCACGTTACTCAATGACAGTTTACAACAAGTTAAATATTTTTATTCGGAAACCTATTTTGATTATTCTTGAAATAATGTTTAATCAAAAAGTAAAATCTAGGTCTGACCAACGGACGCCAATTCTTAACATTTTCGGTCCACTCACCAATGTAATGTATGTATGGTTTACTTAAATTTTATTATCAAAACCCAATAATCATTTCTGACGTTTATTTCAGACGAATTTTAATAAAAAAATAGCTATCATCTATTATTGTTATCCGATGTGGGCTCAATGTTTGAAACATTTCAAAATCATTAATACATTACTTATTTAATATAATGATCAAATTTAGACTCACCTACTATTCGGTAATAAAAATATTTAACAATGCAATGATACCTTTTTACATACAATTTCTATTAAATTAAAAATATTAACGATTCGATTATTAAAATCAGAATAGTATTCGTAATTATCGCAAATCAAAAGTGTAATAAAAACAGTAAGTTCATAAAGGTATCATGCAGTTAATACAAAAATTAAATCAACACGTGCGTCTGTTTACACGTTAGCACATACTAACTGGGGAAAAAAGACTATGTAAGGCACATAATGTTATTTAAAATACGCTAATTAATAAGAAATAAACTAAGTTCGGTTATCGTTTTCTTTTACATAGATACAATTTAAATTTAAAAACAATTACAAGTTTACATCAAAATTTTAGTATCCAGCTGAAATATTTGCTTGTACCAAATTGAACTTGCTCAAATCAACCATCAGGTCGAAAAATGGTTCAAACTTATTTTGAATCAACAAATTCGCACTGAAATTTAATTCGAACAGAGTTTCTTTTATTTAATAGTTATCATATTACGAATCTTAAACAAAACATATTAAGCTTAATTCTAGTTTTCAATATATTTGTTATGTTACACCTATACAAGTAATATCATTATCAATATAAATAATACATAAATTTATTCGATATCTATATTTACTTCTATACGTAAGCCAAGCGTTGTTATTTAAACTGAAACTTCAAAAGACGTCTCACTTACTCAAAAACCTGCCAATTTAAAATGATTTTTAAAACAAATTTTCAAACCTATCCTTTATACAGATTTATTATTTTACTATCAACCTAAAGCATTAAAAAACAAATAAGTATATTGTTATTTGTAACAACATACATAAACAGTTAATGTACAGCCGCCGTCAGATATATAGGAGCTGACAAAGTGACCAAATACTTCTGAACAGTTAAAAATGTCAAAAAGTTCCATACACCACAAGTTACCATTAATATCTGAACATTCATTACTTCAATAATATCTGAGCAGATGCCAATAACATCTGAACACTCATAACGTCGATATGTGTCACGCACGTCATGTGTCTCATTTAGCTACCTGTGTAGATGAGTGTTCAGATATTATTGGTTAGTTGTGTGTATAGAAATTATTGACTAGCATCTGCTCAGATATTACTGAAGTAATGAATGTCCAGATACCAATGGTAACTTGTATTGTATGGTACTTATTGACATTTTTACCTGTTCAGAAGTATTTGGTCGCTTTGTCTGCTCCAATATATCAGACGGTGACTGTACAGTCGAAAACACGCCAGACACACTTTGAACTTCATACAGCTCTTATTTCGTCCGAATAAGAACCAAAATAGATTTCCAAGTGCTTACCTTAACGTGTTCGGCGTACGTCAAAATTAAGGTTTTTTTTAATACATATTACACACGCTTAGTCGCGGTATAGAAACTAATCTACTGCAGTTAAAAGCTGCCTGAAATTAGTTAAATTTTTATATTCAATGATTTGACTTTCAAAAACAATTAAACATTGTTTATGGAGAAATTCCAGTGTGTAATTATTAATGTTAAAACAATTTTATTTATAACTAGCTGTGCCCGCGACTTTGTTCGCGTGGACTACAGAGTTTCTTTCGCAATAAAAGGTAGCCTTTCTCAGGGTCTAAAGATTGTCTGTGCCAAATTTCATCAATCGGTTGAGAGGTTTAAGCGGGAAAGCGTAACAGACCGACAGAGTTACTTTCGCATTTATAATATTAGTAGAGATTCTGAATTTAGTGTGAATTTTAAAGATTGTTCAATTATACAAAGTCAAACCAAGGAAAATAAAAAATAACATACAATTACATATAAAAACTATTTTTTTCACACATCACTTTTATCACATGGAGAAAATGGAAGAATTATAGACAGCTCCGTACCATTAATAATAATTAAACGATATTAATTTTTATTACTATTTATTTAAACATCATTTATACAAGTTTAAATTCGTTTTAAGCACGTATTATGATCACATAAATTGTTTCTTTTCATTTAACAAGGCACTTTATTTTTTCAAATTAATATTAAGTTATAATAAGGACTGCGGTCGTTTAGACGCGTTTTTAATAGCTAGTACAGTAATAAGAACGTCAGACTATTTTGGACATTGTACCATTCTTATGCTGTGGTCATAAAGACTATAATTAAACAGCAAGTGTTTACAGTTATCGCAACGCGCGTGAAAATCCACGGAAGAGCAGTATGTTCATACCCCGTAACAACAAAACTGGAAATTTAAAAAACTTCATACACAAAAATGTGTGAATAATGCCCTTTTTATATAGATTGAGGGAGTTGGGACAAAACATTTAGTAAATCCGTAATTTTCTGGCGGCGGCCATCTTGGATTTGAAATTTGTTATTATGAATATATTCTACTAATCAAGCCCTTTTATATGATACGCATATTGTGGGAGTTGTGTTAAAACATGCAATCCATAATTATGTGACGGCGGCCATCTTGGATTGGTTTTTATCAAACATAGCTAAGAACACCCCCGACTTATTCATCTTTCAAACAATAAAATCAAAATCGGTTCATTTGTTCGGGAGCTGCGATGCCATAGGCAGATACACACAGACACGTCAAACTTATAACATGCCGTCGTTTTTGCGTCGGGGGTTAAAAAGGCGGATAATTAAAATATCGCCTCACCTAAACGACTTATGGGTCAATTTAGGTTACATTCTTATAAAGTAAGCCACAAAAAAGTGTGAAGTAACTTAGTTAAGCCAGTGATAGTTAAATGACTAAGATATCCAGGTTTTCCACCTCATAATCGAAATAGTACAAAATCGCGATATTAAGGAACTGTTGTTGCGTTTTGCACGCGCCACGAATATTTGCTTTTATTTGAATACGGTAGCGTAACCATTGAATAATACTAAGGAATTAACTTCAAAAATGTATGTATGGCTCCTACTTAATACAGCTCACCGTATTCGTATTACGATTCCGTTTGTTTTTACTGCTAATAAATTTATTTTATTTATTTCAATGTCACATCCAAACATTTTATAGATGTTACAATTTCTTTCAAATTCCTTTTGTTGTTTCAAATCAAAAATTTGGTCACATTGCATGACATCACAAAAAATCATTAGATTACCCTTTATAAGGCTCTGTCTACTATATGACCACCATAAATACAACCTTACTTCCTTCAATTAAGGTCCAAAACCAATGAAAAATGTAAACATGCTCTGCCATATAAAGGGTTAAAATACACTATTGAAACCAAATTCTTAATACAATAATCTAAAAAATTTGCAATATTGACTGATTTTTTAATTTAAATAAGATTGTAATGTTAATTATTTCAAATAAACAGAAAAATAGCATCTCCTTTACGATGTGGGTTCAAATAGGGGATGATAAAATTCCTCCATTTATTTAAAATAATTAAACTACGCTTGTGGGGCGTGAAACAATATAGAAAATTGTAAAAAACAAATGTAATTTTTGTTGTAGTCATGCAAGCGACTAAGTCTCGATTTTTTTTCAAACAAAATACGATTTAAATCATTCCTAAGTCCAATATATTTTCTTTTTCGTCCATTACCAAAGATATCGTAACAGTGCACAATATTTCCACTAAAAAATCTCTTGATAGTATTATTTTTCGCCTTGTAGTATAAGATGACAACTGATATAAAATCCTCGAAGTTAAAACAGAATCTATTAATCATCTGAGTAATATTAAAGTCAACACAGAATTAATATTTATCATTATTTTTGCAGATTATTAAAAATAATGCTAGTCAACGGAATAATGCTAGTCAACGGAATTTTGTATTTGTTAAGTCAAAAATTGTATTTGAATAATCGTGTTCTTAACTTATACCTTGAACTTATCACAAAGATTTTAACTCAGGTAAAGAAGGTTCAAATTATGCTGGCAAATTAGTTGTCACCTCTCTAAGTCTTGAACTAATAATTTAATACGTAATATGAATTAAGTAAACATATTCTAAGGCAAAAACGTTAATATGCACTGTTATTATAAATGAATGTCCTGTAAACACACTTTTCTCTCTTAATTGTACGACTACTTCCGTATTATTTTTCTCTCCTGTCCGTCCAACTAAGGCGAATTCTCTCTATATTGTGTGACCCTATCCTTACTACATTAGGAGAGACTGACATCTATTAAAACATATTATTTCATGAAAGCACTTATCTTGTTATGCCTTCATCTCTCTCCTGTCAGTCCTAAAGCGTACTCTCTTTATTGTGTGACCCTGTCCTTACTAATTTAGGAGAGACTAACTTCACTTAAAACACATCCTTCAATGAAAGCACTTATCTTGTTATACCTTCTTCCCTCTCCTGTCCGTCCTCCTGTCTATCCTAATAGGAGATGTGACGCTCTGTATAATCTCCACTATCTGCGAGTCTACTCGCGGTTTCTGCAGCCTTTTAGCTGACCTCGTGCGGAACTTGGCGGAGTCTTGAGACGACACCAGGTTCGGTGTTAAGGATTTTATACATCTGCGGACAAAAAAGATAGATAATGATATTTTTCAAATAAATAAACATTCACTGCAGCGTCTTCATACAATTATGATTGTATTTTATATGTACAACATATCAAAGTAAGTACTTTCATATTGATGTTGAAAACCCCTAGGGTCGATCAGGGCGGTCGTGGTATACCTTAGGGGGTCATATCAGAAATAATAAGTGAGGGGTCTCTAGTCCCCCCAATACGCCCTAGGGGGTCACTAGTCCCCAATTACGCCCTAAGGTCGCTAATACCCCAATCTGCCCTTGGGGTCGCTAATCCCTGAATACGCACTTAGCGTCGCTAGTCCCCCAAAACACCCGAGGTCGCTAGTACCGCAATTCGCCCAGGGTCGCTATTCTCCCAAGTCCCTCTGGGGTCGCTAGTACCCCAAGTCTCACTGGGGTCGCAAGTACCCAAACGCACTCTGGGGTTTATAATCCCCCAATTCACCGTGGGGACAACAGTCCCCCAACACGCCCTAGGGTATCTAGCCCCATTACTCTACTCGGGGGTCGCTAGCAGTCAAAGGGGGGAGGGGGGGTACTGACCTGGCGGCCTCCTGCAGCTTCCTCGCCAGGAGCTCGTTCTTCATCTTGGCCGCGGCCAGTTCTCTCCTCAGCTGGGATTTGCTCTTGTTACACGACGGGTGTAAAAGAGGGTGCTTGCGTAGCCTCGCTGCGGACGGACGGACGGACGGGTCGGGGTCTACCATTTTCTGTAAATATATATATACAAATAATTGTATTTATTTTATATAACTCATTTTTTTTATAAATATGTTTTTACAGGATACACGTTTTCTTAGTATATTATTACGATACGGTAAGTCTGAGATTCTCCATTTTATTTTTTTGCCAGGAGGAAAAGAGAAATGCGTGATGTACCGTACCGTCGCCGGAGAGAGGATGTCTGCGTGTGTGGGACTCTCCTGCCCTGACAAGAGCAGGCCTACCCACTAAAACTCCCCGGCGGACCTTATCGTCTTGGTGGCGGCGTGGTGGGAAATTGACATAGCCTTTCCATCCACATCTTTAGCCCCGACACTTCCCCCATGGGTGGTCGGGCGGTTTATTAATGATAATATGACGACCTCCGTAGCCGAGAGGCGAGCGGGCCTGATGTCGAGCGCCATCTCTGAGGTTCCGGGTTCGATCCCCGGTCGGGTCAATATGGGAAACGAACTTTTCCATATTGTCTCGGGTCTGGGTGGTGTGGTACCGTCGTTGTTTCTGATTTCTGTAACACAAGTGCTTAAGCTACTTACCACAGAATCAGAGCAATGTATGTGATGTTGTCCAATATTTATTTATTTATTTATTCATGTACTACCGCCCACGACTCGAAACAAGTTCAGCTTTTGTTTATAATGTAAACTGCAGAGTTCCTTGCCGGTATCTGTGGTTATATTCTGGAGGTGGCTTCATTTGTTTTGTGCGACATAACCTACAAGTCGACACAAATACAGCTTCAGCAGAATTGGCGTAGTAAACAACGCTCCATACGTAATGCACGATCAGCCGATCAATACATCGATCCTACATCGCGGTTACAGAGTTATCGTCGCCACTAACTATATATACAACAAACCAAGATTGGTAGTCGGACCTTGGTCCCCGAGCAGATAACACCTAGCTCGGCGGAAGTACTTACACTTTTAGTAAAGAACATGCGTTCCTTACAGTTAAATAGACATTTCAGTTAATTTTATTTATATGAATGAAATAATTTTATCATTCTTACCTTGAGGAGTTGGTTGAACTCCCTGGACAAGTTTGGCAATTCTGGCAACTTTCCTTCTCTGTATTCGTGCCATTGGACGCCATTTTTGGGCAATGGCCCACCTCCCCCCGCCTCGAAGAGAGTTAGGCCTGTGGACAAAGAAATAATTACAAAAATGACGACCTCCATAGCCGAGAGGCGAGCGGGCCGCACTTTGACGACGCGCCATTTCTGAGGTCCCGGGTTCGATCCCGGTCGGGTCAATATGGGAAACGAACTTTACTGATTTCTGTAACGCAAGTGCTTTAGCTACTTAACACAGAATCAATGCAAATGTGATGTTGTCCAATATTTATTTATTTTAATAAATATCAGACGCCATTAAATATTTCAATATGTCATATTCATATTGTGCCTTTCTGGACTATACATAAAATCTTATTAAGCTTGACAATTTTCAATATTAAAATATAAATACCAAAATACTAAAAATATCAACTGTACCCATATTGCAACACCAATATCACAACTAGGCGTTGCGCGAAAGGTCCCGGGTTCGATTCCCGGTCAGGTCAATATGGGATTAACTTTTTTTACGACCTCGGTGGCGCAGTGGCTAAGGTACGCGGCCAAAAGCGCGAAAGGTCCCGGGTTCGATTCCCGGTCAGCTCAATTTGGAAAACGAACTTTTCTAAATTGACTTGTGTCTGGGTGTGCTGCGATGACGCCCCCAGTTAGTATCCGTCGTCTGGTGCTCATAGTACAAGGGGAAATGTTAGTTTGAGATCAGGTGATTGGTGTAGTTTTCTGGCGCACTTATTTATTTATTTTTTAGATTTACTTGGGTCTGGGTGTACTGATACATATTGTATCGCTTATGTCTATCAGGTCTAAGTTCCATATTGTCTCGGGTCTGGGTGTTGTGGTACCGTCGTTGTTACTGATTTCTTTAGCAACTTATATAAAAATCGGAACATTGTATGTGATGTAAACTAACTGTTAATAGCGTCAATCTTTCTACCTTCATTAACACAAAATTATGTCAGTAATTTGATCAGTCTATCATCGAATGGTATTCAGCTTTCAAACTGAAAACGGACTATCAAAACAGATACGACATATCAAAATTGATAACGGCCATATCAGAATTCTCGATCTATCAGTAATCACTGCCTACTTATACCATCGTCGGTTGATAACGAGTCCAGTCTACACACGTTAAAAATGGCAAAAGGACGTAAGTACGTCGTAGTGAAGACTTTCGAAGGCGTCCCGAAGCGAGATGACTTCAAAATAGTCGAATACGACCTCCCACCCATCCAGAATGGAGAGATCCTTGTGAAAGCCGAATGGATCAGCGTGGACCCCTACCAGAGGGCGTACAACCCCCGCCACCCCGTCCCTTACGACCAGTTCGGGTTCCAGGTCGCTGTCGTGGAAGACTCTAAGGACCCGAGGTTCCCCGTGGGCACCAGGGTGGTATCACACAAGGGATGGTGCGATTACTCTATTGTAAACGCAAGCGTCGCCTCATCCCCTATGGAGCGAGTGTACAAACTGCCCGATTTAAAAGGCCTGAATGCGTCCTTGGGTGTTGGCGCTGTTGGCATGCCCGGAGCGACAGCCTATTTCGGCTTGCTGGAACTGTGCCAGCCTAAATCCGGCGAAACAGTGGTAGTTACTGGAGCCGCAGGCGGCGTTGGTTCTCTGGTTGGTCAGATCGCGAAGATCAAAGGATGCAAGGTTGTCGGCTTCGCTGGTACCGACGAGAAATGCGAGTGGCTCGAGAAGGAGCTGGGCTTCGACAAGGCGTTGAATTATAAAACAGTGGACCCTCAGACAGCCTTGAAGGAGGCCGCTCCCAACGGCGTGGACTGCTATTTCGACAACGTTGGTGGCGAGCTGAGCAGCATCATCTTGGGCCAGATGAACACGTATGGAAGAGTAGCCGTTTGCGGGAGCATCAGTTCCTACAACGACTTTCCTAGGGGGGTTGGTAAGGCTACCATCATACAACCAGCTCTGGTCTTCAAGGAGCTGAAGATGGAGGGTTTCCTCGTGCCCCGCTGGGCTGGGAGGTGGGGGGAGGCTTTCGTTGACTTGGTGGAATGGATCAGATCGGGCAAGCTGAAGACGCAAGAACACGTGACAGAGGGTTTCGATAAAATATACGACGCTTTCGTCGGCATGTTGGCCGGTGAGAATGTGGGCAAAGCAGTGGTGAAACTCTAGTGTTTGATGCGTTAATGATATTTTAGAATGAGTGTGTTTTTTGTACAAAGAACGAAATGATGGGAATATTTGTTGATATTAAAAATAAGTTAACATCACAATCGTGTTTTGTATTTTATTTCCCAAATATTTTTTAGATTAAGTAAGAGACAATTTTTATAAGTGTATCCTTGATAAACAGGCTTATTATATAGAATTGGCAACTTGGCATTTTAATCACTTTTTAACAGCTATTAAACGAACTAAAAAACCTGGTATTTTCGAACCAGTCCCGCTTCTCATTATATATTACCCCAAATAGTCAATACTATTTATTCATATAGATTACAGTAATACTTATGAATAGTCTCTATATAAATCAAATGAAGCTACCTCCGGTTCGGAACCTATAACTACTGAGATACATAAAAAAAGACTTGGTCTTACAAACTATAAAAAGATTGACAGGCTCTAGACTTTGGTCCTTGAAATGGGACAAATTGGTAAAAAAAAATCCCAAAGTTTGCCCTAACGCAATCGTTATTAAAAATTATATCTTTTCTTATCTATAAATGGTCACAATTTCGTATAAAAAATCATCTGGATACGTGGAGGTGCGGTCGGTGTTTTTAAATGTCATAATGACATGTCTGTCAATGACAAAGTCAAATTAACCAATCACGTCATTTAGCACATTTTTCCTATCGACCAGAACCAATACTATGTAACTACCAAAGTCAAATTTCATAATAATAGTTAAACTAATAACAATAAGGTTATAAATATTTTTCTCAATATTTGTTTTCAAGATTGTCCTCATCCCACCTGATGTTAAGTGATAATGAGGTCCTAGCTTAAGGTCGACAAGTACAGCATAATAAATCTGTTACTGGACTTGTCGCCCTTACCTTGAAGGCTCGACCCCTGCTACTAATGTAGCACCCCCCAGGAGCTCTGTAAACCTTATTCACACGCAGGAACACAACAACACAGGAGTGATTGTTATTTGGCTGCGGTGTTCTTTAAGGTGGAGGTATTTCACCAGTCGGGCTGCTCCAGTTCAAGCGATAAATCGCTATGCCCTACCTCTCCTAAATCGTAATCCTCTTTTGATCGTAACATATGATAACTCACCTAAGCAATAATACTGAGCACACCAGTCCCAAGGCAGTTCAGAATAGTACGTTACCTAAATTGACTTGACCGAGAATCGAAGTCGAGACATTTCGGACTTTGAGCGCTCACCTTAGTCAACGTGCCGCCTAGGTCGTCATTTAGTAGTTATCAGAAATCTAGTTTTATTGATTACAATCATAACGATTAGTGATAACGTGAGAGATACGTGTTTTAAATACACGTTCCGATGTCTAGGTGCTGGTTCAAGGTTCCCAACTTTGGGGTATTCACCCCAAATTTAGGGGAAGAAAGTGGAATGATAATTTTATTTTTTAGGAAATTTTAATAACTATAATATGCTTTTAGAACGCAGCCAAACAACAATCACTTCGGTGTTGTGTTCCTGCGTGGGAGTAAGGTTACCAGAGCTCCTGGGGGGTGCTACATTAGAAGCAGGGGTCAAGCCTTCAAGGTAAGGGCGACAAGTCCCGTAACAGATGTATTATGCTGAACTTGTCGCTCTTAAGCTAGGACCTCATTACCACTTAACATCAGGTGGGATGAGGTCAATCTTGAAGTGAAATATAAACAAAACTCAGTTTTCAACAATAATGACCAAAATATCAGCAAATTATTGCTAAGGAATATTATTATACATTGGTTATTTTGTATTTATTTTTTGTGTAATTATATTAAAAATAGTAAACTATGTTTAGAAACCTTTTGGGATTAGGGAAATTATTAGTAAATGTAGTGATTTTAAGGGGTGTTTCTCTAGGGAGATTCCTTTTTGATAGTTGGGAACACAACGTGTTGCTATTCTTGGTAACAATTTATAGTGTTCAATGCTCATATCTATTCGCCTTATCAACAGATTGGCCAAGATATGTATTGCCGTCATATATTTATCAGAATGAACTTGAGCAATTTAGAGTATTTGTAGTAAACAACATGACATATTCATTTTCATATTTAACTTCAAGCGTGGAATTTGAACGCGTGTGTATCACGGATGATACAATGTAGCATTCGTTTTTATATACAGTCGCGTGTATCAAAATGTATACAGTTTCATTCGAAATAAAACAGATCAAATCTTAATATTTCGTCCTTAATTATCACTGCCCTTGACTTCGTCTGAGTAGAATACTGACAATGGATAGCACCGAGAAGCTAAAATATTTTTTTAATTGTCGCATAAACCATACTTTCATCCCCTATTCTCTGTTGTTATTTTAAGACCTTAAAGGCACATTTTAAAAGACTTTCAATTAAGCTTTTTTTAAATATTTAATTTGTTGTAAAATAATTGTATGGGTTTTAATAAAGATTTTATTTATTTATTACTTACCAAAAGCAAATATGTCTGCTTTCGTGAGATGTGTGAAGTCTTCTTGTAATACCTCTTTGGGTAGATATCTACAATCTCCTTCTTCTACCGACGGCGAGGATACACAAGTCACGTGTCCGAGGTCACCTGCAAACAAATACTTGATGTAGCAAATGTGATACTTACTTAAATATAGTATAATTAGCGGCCGCAAGCGTACGATCCCCGTTTTTCCCACATTTCCCTCTGATTCTTCGCTCTTATCGGTAGCAGCGTGATGTTATATAGCCTAAAGCCTTCCTCGATAAATGGACTATACAACACAAGAATATTTTTTAATTCGAACCAGTAATTCCTGAGATTGGCGCGTTTATATTATTATAATTATATATTGGACAACATCACACACATTGCTCTGATTCTGTGGTAAGTAGCTTAAGCACTTGTGTTACAGAAATAAGAAACATCGACTGTGGTACCACAACACCCAGACCCGAGACAATAAAGAAAAGTTTATTTCCCGACGGGGGATCGAACCCAGGACCTCGGTTAATTAAGTACTTTATTAATTTAAACTAGCTGTGCCCGCCACTTCGTCCGCGCGACTTTGACGTATAATTATGTACGTATGATGCACAAATTCGTTAGCGCAATGCGTCGCAACTCACTGAACTTGTAGCGCATCGTGTAACTCACCTATCTTGTATGTGTGGTGCAGCACAGGTGCGTCGTCGTCGTCGTAGCCTCACTAGTTGTGTAACTCACCTATCTTGTATGTGTGGTGCAGCACAGGTGCGTCGTCGTCGTCGTAGCCTCACTAGTTGTGTAACTCACCTATCTTGTATGTGTGGTGCAGCACAGGTGCGTCGTCGTCTTCGTAGCCTCACTAGTTGTGTAACTCACCTATCTTGTATGTGTGGTGCAGCACAGGTGCGTCGTCGTCGTCGTAGCCTCACTAGTTGTGTAACTCACCTATCTTGTATGTGTGGTGCAGCACAGGTGCGTCGTCGTCGTCGTAGCCTCACTAGTTGTGTAACTCACCTATCTTGTATGTGTGGTGCAGCACAGGTGCGTCGTCGTCGTCGTAGCCTCACTAGTTGTGTAACTCACCTATCTTGTATGTGTGGTGCAGCACAGGTGCGTCGTCGTCGTCGTAGCCTCACTAGTTGTGTAACTCACCTATCTTGTATGTGTGGTGCAGCACAGGTGCGTCGTCGTCGTCGTAGCCTCACTAGTTGTGTAACTCACCTATCTTGTATGTGTGGTGCAGCACAGGTGCGTCGTCGTCGTCGTAGCCTCACTAGTTGTGTAACTCACCTATCTTGTATGTGTGGTGCAGCACAGGTGCGTCGTCGTCGTCGTAGCCTCACTAGTTGTGTAACTCACCTATCTTGTATGTGTGGTGCAGCACAGCTGCGTCGTCGTCGTCGTAGCCTCACTAGTTGTGTAACTCACCTATCTTGTATGTGTGGTGCAGCACAGGTGCGTCGTCGTCGTCGTAGCCTCACTAGTTGTGTAACTCACCTATCTTGTATGTGTGGTGCAGCACAGGTGCGTCGTCGTCGTCGTAGCCTCACTAGTTGTGTAACTCACCTATCTTGTATGTGTGGTGCAGCACAGGTGCGTCGTCGTCGTCGTAGCCTCACTAGTTGTGTAACTCACCTATCTTGTATGTGTGGTGCAGCACAGGTGCGTCGTCGTCTTCGTAGCCTCACTAGTTGTGTAACTCACCTATCTTGTATGTGTGGTGCAGCACAGGTGCGTCGTCGTCGTCGTAGCCTCACTAGTTGTGTAACTCACCTATCTTGTATGTGTGGTGCAGCACAGGTGCGTCGTCGTCGTCGTAGCCTCACTAGTTGTGTAACTCACCTATCTTGTATGTGTGGTGCAGCACAGGTGCGTCGTCGTCGTCGTAGCCTCACTAGTTGTGTAACTCACCTATCTTGTATGTGTGGTGCAGCACAGGTGCGTCGTCGTCGTCGTAGCCTCACTAGTTGTGTAACTCACCTATCTTGTATGTGTGGTGCAGCACAGGTGCGTCGTCGTCGTCGTAGCCTCACTAGTTGTGTAACTCACCTATCTTGTATGTGTGGTGCAGCACAGGTGCGTCGTCGTCGTCGTAGCCTCACTAGTTGTGTAACTCACCTATCTTGTATGTGTGGTGCAGCACAGGTGCGTCGTCGTCGTCGTAGCCTCACTAGTTGTGTAACTCACCTATCTTGTATGTGTGGTGCAGCACAGGTGCGTCGTCGTCGTCGTAGCCTCACTAGTTGTGTAACTCACCTATCTTGTATGTGTGGTGCAGCACAGGTGCGTCGTCGTCGTCGTAGCCTCACTAGTTGTGTAACTCACCTATCTTGTATGTGTGGTGCAGCACAGGTGCGTCGTCGTCGTCGTAGCCTCACTAGTTGTGTAACTCACCTATCTTGTATGTGTGGTGCAGCACAGGTGCGTCGTCGTCGTCGTAGCCTCACTAGTTGTGTAACTCACCTATCTTGTATGTGTGGTGCAGCACAGGTGCGTCGTCGTCGTCGTAGCCTCACTAGTTGTGTAACTCACCTATCTTGTATGTGTGGTGCAGCACAGGTGCGTCGTCGTCGTCGTAGCCTCACTAGTTGTGTAACTCACCTATCTTGTATGTGTGGTGCAGCACAGGTGCGTCGTCGTCGTCGTAGCCTCACTAGTTGTGTAACTCACCTATCTTGTATGTGTGGTGCAGCACAGGTGCGTCGTCGTCGTCGTAGCCTCACTAGTTGTGTAACTCACCTATCTTGTATGTGTGGTGCAGCACAGGTGCGTCGTCGTCGTCGTAGCCTCACTAGTTGTGTAACTCACCTATCTTGTATGTGTGGTGCAGCACAGGTGCGTCGTCGTCGTCGTAGCCTCACTAGTTGTGTAACTCACCTATCTTGTATGTGTGGTGCAGCACAGGTGCGTCGTCGTCGTCGTAGCCGTCGTCCGAGTCGTGCGCGGCCGCTCCCTCGCCGCTGCACACGAAGATGTTGCCCGGCTTCACGTCCATGTGCACCAGCTGCAGCGAGTGGATGTAGCTGGAGACAAGACAAGGATAATTGATATTCATCCTTGTACCAATAACGTAAAGTTTGTATTCCTATTGCCTAAACCAAGAGCTCAATCTTTTTTTTTGTATGATGATGGCCTCAGGTGGTCTTTTCGTCTTCACCGAGGTTGCAGGGGAGTGGAAGGCTTTCACCCATTATCACATCACATCATTATTTTTCCCTAAACTGAATGTAAACTTTATCCTCTACCTATTTCTTTATCATCTCACACACACACGCACATGCAAAGCCACATACACACACGCGCGCGCGCTTGGACATACAAACACATACACACAGAGACACGAACAGACACACACACACGGAGAGACACGTATAGACACACACACACAGACAGAGAGACATACACACACACACACACACACAGAGAGAGAGAGAGAGAAAGAAGAAGAAAGACACAGACAAAGAAGGAGAAAGACACACCCTCTCTCTCTCTCTCTCTCACACACACACATGCACTCACGAACATATAAAAAGACATAAATCAAACATACAACCTCTTTATGCGTAGCGATTTAAATAAAATACTCACGCTAATCCATTCGCGATGTGCGCCAGCAGCAACAACAGCTCCGACTCCGGCAGGGGGCCGTTCTCCATTTTCTGTTGTAGCGACCCACCGTCGCAGTATTCGTTCTGTATGATCATATGATCGTCCTCCGCCCACGCTGAGTAATATCTGTAAATAGAACAGGGAGCTAGTATAAATACATTTTGTCCAATATTTTATTTTGACGACCTCCGTACCGGAGAGGCGAGCGTGCTTGCATTTGCGCACCGTACTGCGCGTGTAGGTCTCCTAAAACTACCCGAAACCAACTCCCCCCCTCTTCATCGCCTATTCGCCGACCCATGACTGGAAGGGGGGAGATGATTATGCGTACCGTACCACTGCCATGGGGAGGTCAGCGACGCATATGGACCCAGAAGGGGCGGGAACTACCCAAAATACACTCCCCCTCCTTCCTCAACGCCTATTGACGTCGCCATAGTAAACCGAGCGAGGCATGACTACAACAGATGGTATACCTGACGACGTGAGGGTGCTTCCCCAGCGCGGCGTGCGCATAGACCTCGGTGAGCGCGGCCTTCTCAGCGGCCGAGCCGGCCACCGGCCGCAGCGAACGCTTCACGGCGTACACGCAGCCGTCCAGCTTGTTCACGCACTTGGTGACGCGACCGAACTGGCCACGCCCTATGACGCCTAGCTCGACGAACTCCACGTTGTAGCGGGATATGTTGGACTCCTAAAAAAATAACAGATGCTCCATCAAAATTTGTTAGACTCATGTGTTTCCTCCTTTCTTTGACAAGCTGAGGTGAGACCTCCATTAGCTTCCTGAGGTCCTGGTACCTAGACGCGGCCGAAGCCGCGAATCATTACCATTATAATGATTCGCGGCTTCGGATGGAGCGACTGCCGTTTTACCTCGGTAACACCGGGGCGAAAATTCTGCTAAGTTTATGCCTTCAAGAGTCTTATGCGGTCCTAGTACCTCGCTGGGAGAAAGAAGAAGATTTAAGAGAGTTAGGACATAGCGAATTATTGCTTTACTGGAGCAGCCCGACTGGTAAAACACCTCCACCTTACAGAAGACCGCAGCCAAATAAGAATCACTTCTATGCTGTTGTGCTCGTGCGTGTGAGTAAAGTTTCCTGAGCTCCTGGGGGGTGCTACATTAGAAGCAGGGGTCGAGCCTTCAAGGTAAGGGCGACAAGTCCAGTGACAGATTTATTCTGCTGTACTTGTCGCCCTTATGCAAAAAAATTAGGATTCCTTTAAAAGTAGCGTGAAGAAACATCTCGCGGGCCAGTATGTCGATGCTAATGAATGGGAACGTTGACGTCAGAACTTCAACACGTGACTTGACACACAAAATCTTATTTATCTCTAGTAATTTACATTGTTTTCCAGATAAATCGAATTGCTTGGGACATAAAATGAACAGGCGCACATTTTACCATACTTTTTCAAAAATTGTCAAAGAGCCAATTACATTCATTACACTAATATCTTACCCTGAGTCTCTTCGCCGGTTGTTCGGGCGTCGCGTCCCACGTCGGAGTTTTGGATAACGCTCTCTTCTTTTTGTTCAACGCTTGCCCTGAAACAAAATAATTCTTAACATTAAAAACTGTGACATCTATACTAATATTATTATAATTAACTAGCTAGACGACCTCCGTAGCAGAGATTCGAGCGTGCCGGACTTTGGCGTCGCGTCATCTCTGAGGTTCCGGGTTCGATCACCGGTCAGGTCAATATGGGAAACGAACTTTTCCGTATTGTCTCGGGTCTGGGTGTTGTCGTACCGTCGTTGTTTCTGATTTCTGTAACACAAGTGCTTTAGCTACTTACCACAGAATCAGAGCAATGTATGTGATGTTGTCCAATATTTATTTATTTATTTATAACTAGCTGATCGGATAGACGTCATCCTGTCTAAAAGAGGACTATTTAATTTTTGTTTTCACCCACGACTTATATTATTCATATATTTCCGCGTAATTTTTATTTTGATAAACACAACAAAAAAAAGTAAAATTTGTCCAGCTGTTTACGCGTGTTGGCGTGACCAAGGGAAACAGGGATTAATTTTTAACCCCCGATGCAAAAAAGACGGGGTGTTATAAGTTTAACGTGTCGGTGTGTGTGTTTGTGTGTGTGTGTGTGTGTGTGTTCTGTGTGTGTGTGTGTATGTGTGTGTGTATATATACATATCTGTCTACTATGCCATCGCATCTCCCTAACAAATATACTGATTCCGATTATGATTTTTTTGTTTGAAAAGAAATAATTCGGGAGTGTTCCTAGCTTTTTTGTTTGATACCACAAAATAATGGATTGCATATTTTAACACAACTGTCACAATATGCGTAACTTATAAAAGGGCTTGACTAGCAGAATATATTCATAATGAATTTTAAATCCAAGATGGTCGCCGCCAGAAAATGACAGATATCCTTACTTTTTTTTGTCACAACTCCCTCAATATAGGTATCAAATAAAGGGCTTTTGTTCAGTTTTTTGTATCGGAGATTTCAAAAATTTTCATTATATATAGTGTTTAAGTTTTTAAAATAATTTAATTGGTCAAAACGCGACACCATTTTTATTTAGTAGTTAATACAAACTACTTACTGCCCGACGTTTCGGTTAGGTTGCACCAACCGTGCTCACGACCTGAGTAAAATTAATTAATCCGTTAAATTATTTTAAATGTTTAAATGGAACGCGAAAGTCTTAAAATTTATAGTGTTTAAGTTGTTATGGGTGTCGTGTCCAATCGATTATAGTTTCAGTTCTTGCTAACGGTAGTGACGCGACTCACCATCAGGCGTGAAGGGGTTGATATTGGCCACAGGCCGCAGCCGCGACTCGTCCATCTCGTCCGGCGGCAGGCTGCCCAGGGCGCTATCCTCGTCCCCGGACGGCGGGTGGAGGTGGTGACTCGAACCAGACGGCATGCCTGCAAACGTGGAACATCGTACGAGTTAGCTAGAGGAACTGCTAGGTGATACCTCTTAGAGCTTCATGAAGGCCTGGTATCTATAGGCTTTTTGAATTGAGGTAAGTCGCCTAACAGCCGCTACAAAGAGAAACTACTGCTCACGTGATACCTCTAAGGGCTTCCTGAAGTCCTGGTACATATGCAATGGTAAATGGTAATATAAAGGCTACTACAATGGATGAAACTCGTTCAACTGCTCAGGTTAGACCTCCAAGAGGTTCCTGAAGTCCTGGTACCTTGACTCTTTCAGTCTGGTTATTACAATGAAGAGCGCCTATCATCCTTCAAGCTAAAGGCAACAAGTCCAGTAACAGCTTTATTATGCTCGCCCTTAAGTTAGGACTGAGGTATGGTAATGAGTTACCACTTATCATCAGGAGGGATGAGGTCAATCTTGAAGTGCAATATTTAAAAAAGCGTAGCAAGAAAGAAAAAAAACTTAAGTTACTCACCCGTCGGAGCGTTTAATTTCGGCGGGAACAGCCTTGACCTCGGGGGGTGGTGGGAAGGCGTCGAGCATTTCTCCAGAAGCGACTTCGGCGTGTGGGGGCTGTCAAATAGTCTGAAACAAACGAACAGAAATCACATTACATACGTACGACCACTAATCGAAAATAACAAAACATTTGAAAATGGCACCACGAAAAGTAAGGCACGGTGGGCGTGGTTTAGTAAGTGATTTAGCGTCGGTACACATACCGTTTTCAAGGACGCATCGAGTCACAAGGACCAATCACAGCGCTTGTTTCATCCCTTTGTATGAAATGACGTAATTAACGAACCCTGTATATTTGTCGACCTAAACGCTTTAGCCTTAAAGTTTTATTTCAAGTGTCGATACTTTATAACTACGTTGCATATCTATTGATTTTTACATTTGTATAATTGGCTACTTGACAGTGTTAACAATAAAATATGAAAAGTGTTAGATACGTTAGCTTATTAGTTAAGTAATAATTTTACTTTTTTATTTTTTAATTAAAAGCATACTAAGTATTTTATTTTTGCAAAATAAATTTTACTTTTTTTATCTGTGGAACAAAAGAACCGAAACGGAAACCACCATTGCAATTCGGAAATGACGGCTGTCGGCGAAAATTATTTATTTTAATGTGGCGAAACAATGATTATTTTACCGATTAAAATGAATTATTGTGTCTCCAATCGTATTAAGAATTTATTGAAACATTTTCCGTTTATCTAAATTAAGTCGTTCCTATGCGTATCGGTTCGTTGTCTAGGACGTTGACGTCATAATTACAACAGTGACGAGACTTGGCGTTTTCGCGCGCTTTTTAAATGTGTTACACAAAATCTTATTTTTCTCTGGTTATTTACATTTTATCTAGATAAATCCAATTGCTTGGGATATAAAATGAACGGGCACACATTTTACAATACTTTTTCAAAAACTGTCAAGTAGCCAATTATATCGGCACCAAAACACAGGTGCCGATATTCGATTGAAGCTAATATCACGGGAATTCTGTTTTTATCAGCAGATTTTCTCGGCCAAGAATAAACAAAAACGTGAAAAGAAAACCTGACGCCTGTTAATTGAAAACTGATTTCAATGTAGCACTACATGGTATGTAATTTTTATATTTTATTTATATTTTTACGTACGGAAATAACAACACTAGCGCCACCAAGTGGCTATTGTAAGCAACGTGACGCCAGCGCCACCTACAGGGCGTTGACGGAGTGTACAGCGAGCGGAGCATCGCTCACTTTGGTTACGGACACCGAGCAGTGAACACGTCGACTGAAACTGTCGCGGACCGTTGTGCATCCTACCTACCTGTTCATAGATTGTCATTTGTGTATCGTGCAGTAAACACGTTATAGAGTACAAGTGTTCTTATTTACCGGCATAACCCGTTAATACGCCCACAAGCCTAGGAAAATAAACAACGCTAGCCAGAAAAAATATCATTACAAAAACGGGAAACAACAAAATTTACGTTTTTTTTTTCAAATTAAAGACACATTCAGTATAGGGATGAGTCATGTTCATGTTTAATACTCAGGTGTGAGTCCTTCTAAAAACAACTACCAAGTCTTATTAATAAAAATTCAAACCTTTAGTCTTCATCTTAGAGTCGAGTCCTGTAAGATGGAGGCTAGTCATTTTAATAGGCCTTAAAATACTAAGTCTCTTTCATCGCTACCCCTATCTCCCCTAATATTCGAAATAGAAAAGTAGTTCACTCTTTTAATCTAAGTTTCGAGCTATATTTGTGTCAAATTTCATCTCGTTTAGTGTTTAATAAGAATAAGAATAAGAATTTATTTATTAGCACACACAATCAATGAACAATACACAGACAAAGACACGAACAGATAAAAGGTAAAGTATAAGTAAATTAGCAAACTAAGAAAAATAAAAACAAAGTGATTGCGCAGCTAATAAGGTCCCAGCCTCAGCATGAGCTGCTACGACATTGGATGCCGCAGGAGCGCTGGTATTCTGGCGGAACCTTTATCTGAGTGGCGCGGTAAAAAATAAAGAACGTAAGATAAATAATGACAAAAAGAGAGAAGGAAAGAGAGGAAAATAACAAAAATATTAAAATAGTTTAACATACCCCCCCCCCCCCCAACATTACCAAAAACACAACACATAGCACGTTAATCAAACGAACAAACATAACAAAACATAGTAAGGCAGTTCACAGTTTACGACAGTTCACTCCAATGGACTGTTGCTTTCTAAGTCGAAGAATAGACAAGTAAAAATAAAAAATATACTTAACACAAGTCTTATGAATACGATACGACAATACATCGCAGTAACTTGCTTCACGATATAAGCCCTTATGGCTACAACATAAGGTTAATACGATGTGTAAAAAGTAAAGTTGAAGAATATTTTCTGAACAAGCTCAGGTGTTCCCCACAATACATCTTCAACATGTGTGAGGCTATTGTTAAGCTACAATGTAAGGGTTCGTTCGAGACGTTTGTGCCGACCTACGACATTACCTACAAGTCGACACAAATACAGCGTCAGCAGAATTGTCGTAGTAAACAACGCTCCATACGTAATGCACGATTAGCCGATCAATACATTTATCCTTCATCGCGATGTCAGAGTTATCGTCGCCACTATGATTTTTGGCACAAATATAGCTCAAAACTTGGATTAAAATATAGACTACTTTTTGGTTTCGAATATTAGGAGAGATATTATTACTAGAAAAGACTGATGGCTGATTCCAATATTCTACGATTCGTAATGTGTCAAAAATTACTATCCGTTTTACACCAACCGACTACGAGTCGTTAATACCGTTACATAATTTACTTTCTACACCAGCTGTCATCGATCGTCAGTCAGTCGTTTTAAGGTTACGCCTCGTATAATTTATTACTATCCGTACGTAGAACGGATCGTTTTTCAAATATTGGAACGGGGCATGAGTCCACGCGTACGAATTCACGGACGGCTAGAATGATATATATTTTTTAAAGACTGTTTTAAAATTGACATAAAAGGACTTCCGAACGAAATGCATCCCAAACTAATTGTAGTAATAGCAATACGTAATAACAATTCAAATTTAAAAGACCTTTTATAAAAATTTTATACGAAAAAAGTACTTTAAAAACCTCGCTAAACATGCATTCAGATTAAAATCAAACGAAAACCAATCTTAAAACAACTCATAATATAATTCAAAATTGTTGATACGACCTTCAGGTAAACTCATAAAGGATTATACATCTTATCGCCCTGAATTAAGGTTCATAATGCACTTATGTCCAAGGCAGGTGGTCTTGATGTTTTTATGTGGGTGCATTTTTTGCATGTTTAGAAGGTGTCAGCTGTTTGGGATCAGATGTTTGTTATTGTCAAAGATAACTGTATTTTAACTGATTTTAACCGAATTTTACGAAAGTTTATAATGGACTAGCTTTTACCCGTGACTTCGTTCACGTTATTTCGAGATAAAAAGTTTCAAGCATCAATCAATCGAAGTCTCTTGAATTTAAATAAATAAATAAATACGCCAGACAATCACACCAATCACCTGTTCTCAAACTAAGGTCTTCCCTCGTGCTATGGGCACCAGACGACGGATACTAACTGGGGGCGTCATCCCAGCACACCCATGTCAATTTAGAAAAGTTCGTTTGCCAAATTGATCGAACCAGTGACTTTTCGCGCTTTGACCGCCTACCTTAGCCACTGCGGCACTGAGGTCGTCAAAATCATACTTTAGTACAAAATTTATGCAGCTAAAGCAACTTTGTATGTCTCTTCGATTTCGGGTAAAGCAAATGTTTTGGTGAATCACTAGTAACAAATTCCTTAAAAACCCATGCATCACGATGGGAGTTAATCATCAAAGAATCAAGGATTCAGTTACGTCACGCACATATCTTATAGAAACATAGAATAGAATAGAAATATGTTTATTGACACGCAATATGATTAAAAAAAAAAAAAACAGAAATACACACACCCAGAAACATAAGGTGGTCAATTAGGTTCCACTTCAGCAAATGCTGCTACGGCATTATTTCTAACACCTCAACAGTGCTGGTATTCTGGTGGAACCTTATCTTATTAACACTTTATAGTCTGGCAAACTTTTGTCTAGCATTTGCCAAAGCTTTACCTTCATGGACTTTTTTGATAAAAACAAGGTTTCTATTTAATTGACCAACTACAAAATTTATCTTGACTGCATATTGTGATGCTGACTGGGCCCAAAACCCAGAGGTTCGTAGATTGTAAGTACACTCTGCTACCATGTTGATATTTCGGTGGACATAAATAAACTAATTTATGAAAATACAACAAACATATTTAATTGTAATTGTAACCTGTTAAGCCTACAGTTTAGGCAGAATTAGCAACACAAAATAAATATGGTTGTGTTCTTATTTACCAACAACCTGCCTAATCAAAATAAGTGGAGGACAAATCTAATAAGTGGTAACTTGTAGGTAGTCAAGTTAAAAAGAATGCAGTGGCATTCTTTTTAACTTGACTTGAAGTGTCAAATCTCAAACTCAAATATTTCTTTATTCAAGTAGGTTACATGTAGCACTTTTGAATCATCATTGAATACAATGCAAAGTTCGGAACCTATAGCTACTGAGAAGACACCGGTAAGAAACTCCGCAGATTAGTTACAGTAGCAGTATCTAACTTGTAGCTATGTATAGAACACTTAGGATCAAGTCATATAGTTTAATTTTGATGAGTGATAAAAGCATTAAGTATTGCCTTGGGTTGCCAACCATACTCTAAATAGAGTATTGTCCTCTATATCATGTATAACACTAATAAAGTACTCTAAAATACTCTTTTTTAACAATTCCTAAACAATGAAAAATTGTTATGTGCCGCAAAAAGTACAAAAACATACCTTTTTAAAAGTAAAAAAATAAATAATACTCTTTTTTGTAAGTCTGTACTCTTTATTTACCTCCTTTAAAATCAGATATACTTTATTTCTGCTAAAAAAAGGTTGGCTAGCTGGAGCAGATCAGTCCCCAAAGGTGGCACCTGTTCACAAGCATGTGCCAGCCATGGCTTCACTCAACCATATTGAGTATATGTAGCATTTTTAAATGTAGCATTCTAATAATTAAAGGATTATAGTGAGATCATCATGTAGTTCTTTAAGTTTATTACAAACTTACAAAAATGTTCATTATAAACATGTAAATAACAAATTTAATAAGTTTTTTTTATTACTCAAGTTTCCTAAACATAACAAGTTCCTAAGACAAAAAAAATCTCAGTTTTGAAATGCATTAAAAATACACATTATTAAAATTGTGAAACCAGTATCTAGTCTAATTATACAAACTACCAGTTTATGCCTTATAAAATACCATTTCACTCAAGGATGACTCACATATCTTGATAAATAACTGTCATTTTCGGAAAACCAGTCATTCCACTATTGAGGCAAACAATGTTCATGATAAACAAGTTTTTGGGACTGTAAATTGTTTAAGTGAAATTGGGACATGGTGGTACATGTTTGAACAGGTTTTTGGTGTGTCCTGACTGAAATGGCTTTGACATGCCTTATGATATGGCTAAGAAAGGTAATTTTATGGCGCTCTTAACAAATGTCAAAATGTATAAATAAAATCATTGCAACAGCTACTAACTAGGTTGGTGTGCAAAAGGTGTGCAAGACTTAAGAGACTTATAAATGATTCACGAAAAATATTTTACTTATAATACAGTATTATAATGTTTGAGTTTTATAATTATATTATTGACGACCTCGGTGGCGCAGTGGCTAAGGTAGGCGCCCAAAGCGCGTAAGGTCCCGGGTTCGATTCCCGGTCAGGTCAATTTGGAAAACGAACTTTTCTCAATTGACTTGGGTCTGGGTGTGCTGGATGACGCCCCCAGTTATTATCCGTCGTCTGGTACTCATAGTACAAGGGAAAACCTTAGTTTGAGACCAGGTGATTGGTGTGGTTGTCTGGCGCATTTATTTATTATTATTATTATTTATAATAGAAGTATGAGTTTATTTTAAGCTCTTTTTATACTTGTAACTTATCTCTCATAACTTACAGATTACCCAGAAAATTATGAATGAAGAAAAAAAGAAAACTTTTTATTTAGTGACATGATATAGGTGCCTGATAAGGCCTAAAATCGACTGTTTACTAACGAAACCCTGTGCGATCTACCAAGTACATATCTACTTCTTGAAATCTTAAATGAAACATTAATAGTTTAGTACACAATTATGTATTTCTTATTAACCAGTCCTAGTAGTTTCTTATACCATGATGGAACAGCTATTGATGCTGCAAGTGGTTGATAATTACATTGCGCAGTCTAGTCTAATTTATATATTTCGGCTGGCTGGCTGGCTGGCTATGATCGACTGGACTAACAAACGCGATCGACTGGTCGATTGCAATCTACTTGTTGGCCAACTATGTGATATAAATTAAATGCAACTTAAAAATTAAATTACGTCACCAAAAAGGCAAATATTCAGCAAGTTTCGAAGTGTTTAAGTGGCATACCAACACTGGCCTTCTGTATAAAATATTATGTCGTATTTCCTCACTAAACCGTGAGAGAAAAAGTTAAAAGCATAAAAAGAGCTTCAAATAAGCCCATTTAAGTGATAAAACCCAAACATTACAATTGAAATTTCAATATTTTTCGTGAAAAACCACTCCCAAACGCATAGTACACCCTTTGCAACACTCCAACCCATTATTGATTTAAAATATCAGTTAAAGGTAATGATGAAAAATTAAGCTGACTATCAACTTCCAGATAACTTGAATTGAAGAGTCATGCATGTATAAAGTAATGATTGTGGCTATAAATCTTAAATCAATATGATGAGATGCAATTTAATTTGTTTTAATAAGACACTGCATGAATTCACTTATTGAAACAATGTACTGACTGATCATGTATGCCCAGTAATTGAATTCAACAAGATACTGCACATACAATGTAAAGGTGCAAATGCATTTCAGACAAAAAATATTACCTATTTTGAAGATCTAAAATATTCAGGCTAAACCTACATCATATTCAAGATATAATAAATTAGAGAGTCAGATGGCATTCTAGTGACATTATTGTTACAGCTTACAGTAAGTAGGTTCCAAAAGAGGACAAAATTTTTAATGTACACAATGAACACACCATATTCCATGCAAATAAATGTTAATCTATTCAGTGCATTTAAGACGCCACACACACTTCTGTTTGCTTATGTACCCAATTAAAGTGTTAATTTGTAATTAATGTTATTTAACGCATTAGGTTGTGACTTTGAATGTTAAGATACGAAAAAAAAACACAAACATAACAGAACTAGGATTCAAGTTCGTTTCATATTAAATTAGCATTCAAAAATACCACAAACGTGTATTTTGTGCACTGAATACCTAAATAGGTAGTGAAAGTTACTTTACCTGAGCGCTCTAACCCTTTTATAGGGAGGACTGAAGGTCACAGGGGCCGGGGAAGCGTCCCTGATGCCGTCGTCGTCGTCCATACTACTAAAATCCAGCTTCCTGGGCAAAATAGAAGCCGGAATCGGACTCAAATTATCCGAAAACATGTTGTAAGAGTCAGACATCTCACAAGAAGTTTCGACGGATAATTCCGACGAATTCAGTTTGTTGTTAAATCCGTTTTTCATTCTATACCATTCACTCATGTTTAATTACACATTTAATTCACTTATTTCAACAAATACACACTGATTTTACTGTTTTTTTCACAAACAAAGCGTACTTTCTCAATTCACTAAGATCAACGATATGGCGGATGACGCATAGCACCTGTTATGGCGTTTATCCAATCAGGAGAAAGTATTTGACCGGTGAGTTGAATACTGAAATTTCATTGGTAGCAGTTATTTTTTTAAATGCAAAAAATTTGGCAGGTTCTCCAATTGGTGGATTGTACGGATGCGTTCACAAAATTTGTGAATGTAAATATTTAATATTTACTATGGTCGTCTAAAAACAGTTTTATAAAATGAGTCTGATTACAATGAAATATTACCAATTTTGTCAAATTTTCTCCATACTTTGCCATATTTCTTTAAATCTGAAAACTCAATAGTGCGACAAGAAATGAATAATTTTCTCTTGTATTGGGTATTTTAGTTTATGAAGAGTTCTAGTTTAAATATAAAAAAATATATTGGAATGATTATAAATTATATAAAAATCTATGATAATATAGCACGTATATAGTATACTTAAATCTGAGTGGGAAGATAAATACTTTACGAAAGTCATGGCCATGACTTTGAGTTTAGCACAAATTATAATGCGATTTTTTTTGGGCACACAACATAAATAACATTTTTTATTTAAAAAAAATAGTCTGTAATATAAGCAATTCAATAAACAATGTAAATTATAAATAAAATCATTTCATCAATTAAGTACGGTCGACAGCATTGTCAGGGTAACACTTGCATTTCGATATAAATATATATGCGTTTTTTAAATATAAAAATACAAATAAATGTGCTGTTGATCATACATACAATACTATGCATTAATTTTAATAATGAATAACATATTATTAATAACATTTTGATTACAGTCGAATTGAGAACCTCCTCCTTTTTTTAAGCCGGTTAAAAACGACCCCGGCTTGACTATTACAAAATCGGAAATTTATCTCTTTTCTACATGGACTTAGTGTTTATTATATTAGGTCCAGGCTTTTCTAATGCTTTTCTATCATAAAATATTTGACAGAGAACTTTCAGTATCGGAATCATTTCTGACGTTTGAATCAGACACCGTCACTCTCTGTGGGGAACAGGCAGCGGTGTGTCGGGCTCATACCATGGACTTAGTATAATAAATATTAGGTCCATGGCTCATACTGACTAAATCACTCTCGGTGGCCAACGCTGCGCAGTCATAGGGGAGTCGGAATCCTTTGCGGACTCTTCGCCGGCTCCCCTACAGCGCCAAAATTAAAATAGAGGATGAAAGTTTGTATGAAAACATTGTAAGGTTTATGTGAAAGTTTTATAGCCAAGCCTACAACTTGTTCGTTATATTATAATCATGTAACATTTATGGCGTCGCAGGGGGAAGCAAAGTGAGGGGGAAGAGACGAGTGTGATATTGCATGGTGCAAGGAGTTGGTGTGGCGTGATACGGGGTGCATGGCTAAGTGCCCGGCTCCGCCGGTGATGCTGTGGTAGGTCTTCTGTTCCCATGGCATCACCATAAAGGCGATGAGGTCCACGGGGGGTTTTAGTGGGTATTCTTGCCCGTATAGGGGCAGGGAGTCCCACACACGTTGTCACCTCCCTCAGGTGACGGTACGGTGCGTCAATGCATTACCCCCCGCTCAAAAAAAAATGGCTTAGTGCCAGGTGCTAATGGCGTGGAGCAGAGGGGGGGGGGGAGAAAGTAACGTTACGTCACGTTCTTTATACCAGATACTTTCCTTCTGTAATATTTTAGTCTTTGCAGTGCATGAAAATAAATGGCGCCTCAAGGGATGGGATGTGTCGTTTTAGTAGATTACTAGCTGTGCCGGCGATTTCGATCGCGTGGACTACATGAGTTTGAATTAGTTTTTATTAAATAAAAGTTTCTAGCCTAAATCATTCCTTATTTCATCAGCTACCTCCCAATAAACGCTCCATCTTAATTGGTCCAGCCATTTAAGAAAGTCAAAACAAACAGACATACAGATAATAATAATAATAATAAATATCATTTATTTTCTCTTCACAAAGGTAATTTTACAAATAAACACAAAACAATAACAGCATGTTCAATAACCTTTGTGAGAGACTGGTGTCCATACTAGGGTAGGGTATCCTGTGTGATGGATAAAAGTTGTAAAAAAAATATATTTTGGTGTATGTAGGTACCGTATATCTAACAGACAATTTTATCCGTACCGTACGTACGTATCTATTAAATATTAGCTAAAATATTAAAACTTTTTTTAGTTTCCCCTGACCTGAAGTCTGTCTCTAACTAACATTGAGCAAGAAACGGCTCAAAATAACTTTTGTTGTAGGGCCCGCTTTGTGCATTTATTTTATTTTTATTTAATTATTTATTTTTGAGGAACTTAAACATTAGGGTGGCTCTTATATGGGCAAAAAAAAATTTTTTTTTTTTTTATGGGGCACCCTGCCATTTGATTCCATATCCTGAGAAACTATTACAGTATTTTGTTATTTTTTTTAAAGTAATGTTTAGGGGGTGCTACCGGCTCTCAAACTTTTTAATACAAAAAAAACACCATATATTTCAAATTCAAAGATTGAAGTCTTTATTTAGTCAAATAATCAACTTATAGCAAACTATTTGCATAATTACACGTACACAAGTACCACAGATGACCCAAAATTTTGTGTTAACGATTCCGCGATCTTTTGCCGACTTTCCAAACGATGCCGTCGAACAGAAGATCTGTTGATATTGAAAACCGCAGGGTCGGATCCAGCACTTTTTAAAGTTGACGTCAAGACGATCCCAGCTTTTCTATTACTTAACTTAGCAACATCAAGGCTTGCTGCTAAGTGGTCATTTATTAAAACCCTTCTACCTCGTTTGCGCGGTGGTTGATTATAAGGTCCGGGAATCATTTGAGGTTCACGGGTTGGAGAAGTAAGTTGACTTGTAGCAGGTGTTGAGGCGGCGTTTCTTCATGAGGCGGCGTTTCTTCAAGAATGGTTTTCACCTCCCCTAGACGGTCCGGACGTTAATTTGTCAGCTACTTGTCTCAGAAATTCTTTGACCGAGGTTTGTAACTCTAGCATGCCTCGGTCCCGACGTCCACCTCCTCGACGTGCCTGTTTCTGGTGGTCTGAGGAGCTTGCCGGTCTCCGGGCTAACTGTATCGCAGCCCGGCGAGCATTCACAAGAAGCAGGCGCCGTGCACAGCGGGATATCGACAACGAAACTCTTCTCTATGGCGCCTATTTGGAGGCAAAGAGGGTGTTCAAGGCTGCCATAGGGGCCGCCAAAGACTCCGCTCGAGTGGAGATGTTAGAGAGCCTCGATCAAGACCCATGGGGGAGACCGTATCGGGCTGCGCGTAACAAGTTGCGCCCCATAGGTCCCCCGCTAACAGAGACTCTCGAGCCGGGATTCCTCGATGGCGTTGTCCGGGTTTTGTTCCCGGAGAGCAATCCCGATTTCGTTCCGCCGACAATGGGTGCCTTTTCGGAGCAAGAGCCAACATCAGCTCCTTTTGATGCACCTCCCATTACAGACGAGGAGTTTGGCACGGTTGCACTTTGCCTCCGTGCTAAAAAGACGGCTCCAGGACCAGATGGGGTCCCAGCAAAAATTGTCGCTTTGGGGGCAACGGTCATGGACGTAAAGTTTAGAGAACTTTTCGACTCGTGTTTCCGACTCGGGAAGTTCCCTAAATTATGGAAGGAAGGGCAATTATGCCTCCTCCGTAAGGATGGTAGACCGTCTGATGACCCATCGGCGTACCGGCCAATCGTCCTTCTAGATGAGGTTGGAAAATTGTTCGAGCGGATTGTGGCTGGTCGTCTAAAAAATCATCTATGGGAGGTCGGCCCGGACCTCTCTGAATGTCAGTTTGGTTTCCGCGCAGGGCGGTCCACCATTGACGCCCTGTCCAGTCTCAAATGCCTAGTGTTGGAGTCTCGTGAGAGGGGGGAGGGTGTGCTGGCTATTTCGTTAGACATAGCTAATGCGTTTAACTCCCTCCCTCACTCAACTATTTTGGAGGCACTCCGATATCATCGGGTACCCGTCTATTTATTTCAATTAATAAAGGACTACCTCGCCAATCGGGAGGTAGTTTGTTGTGATAAAAATGGTATTCTGCGTCGTTACAGAGCCCCGTCCGGTGTTCCACAAGGGTCCGTGTTAGGGCCTTTACTGTGGAACATCGGATATGACTGGCTCTTGCGTACTGCCGTCCTCCCGGGCATGAAACTATTCTGTTATGCTGACGACACTCTCGTGACTGCCCGGAGGAGGAATTTTAGTGCAGCAGCCCGTCTAGCAGAGGCAGGGGGTACACTAATCGCTACGCGCATTGCCCTCTTGGGTTTGCGGGTGGCGCTTAACAAAACTGAGGCCATTTATTTTCCTGCGCCTCGGCAGCGCCGTCCTTCCGGAGCATCTATTACCGTGGGCGGCGTAAGGGTGATGATAGGGGCCCAACTTAAGTACTTAGGCCTTATTTTGGATGAACGGTGGCACTTTGGTCAACATTTCTCTGCGCTTTCCTCACGCCTTCTGAAAGCGGCAGATTCACTTGGCTGGTTACTTCCAAATTTGAGAGGTCCAAAAGTCAAATGCCGGCGTCTTTACGTCGGCATATTACGAAGCATGGCCCTTTATGGCTCGCCCATCTGGGCCGATTCCCTTAAAAGTGAGAATGTAAGATTACTTCGTCGCCCTCAAAGGGCCATCGCTCAGAGGGTTTGTAGAGCGTATCGCACGGTCAGTTTTGACGCGGCGTGTGCCCTTGCAGGAACACCACCCTGGGAGATGGAGGCCCAGGTGTTGGCTAATGTTTATTTCTGGCAAGCTCAAAAGAAGGCCTCCCGGGAGCGCTATTTCGTGGAGGACCTGGCTCGTGTCCGGCGAGAGGAGACGGATAGAATGATGCAGAATTGGGAGGAAAACCTCCAGCGCTCTTCGTCGGGTCGGTGGACTCTTGATGCGCTCGGGCCAGTTATATTACGATGGCTCGAGCGCAAATTCGGATTCTTGAACTTTCACATGGTGCAGGTCTTGTCGGGACATGGATGTTTTGGCAAGTACTTGCACCGGATTGGTAGAGAGGAGTCTCCGGCGTGTTTTGAATGTGGTGCGCTGGAGGATTCCGTTGAACATACCTTGGTCGCATGTCCGGCATGGCTGGAGCAGCGAACTCGGCTATCCGCAGTTGTGGGGCTAAATATTTCACTGTCAAGTATGGTCGAGGCCATGCTTGGGAGTGAGACGGCCTGGGAAAGAGCTGCTTCCTTCTGCGTGGATGTTATGACGCAGAAAGAGGCAGCTGAAAGAATTAGGGAGGATGACCCGTCCGCCCCTGCATGCCGCAAGCGTAGGCGGCTTAGAGCGCGGCAGCAGTTTAGCCGCGCTGAATTTCCGCGCGGAGACCGGCCGGCTGATAGTGTGAGGGCACCTCAGTCGGCATTGCACCCACGGTCTCTGCAGCGAGGTGGGGGCGGTCCAGTTGGATCGGCCGTCCCTATTCTCCTCCCAACTATCATGGGGGGAACAGATGGAGCCGCGTAAGCGGCCATTCCGCCGGCAGTGTTGTGGTAGGTAAGGCTAAGCCGATTTCCCATAACACTGCCACTAAGGCGATGAAGGTCCAATCGGGGGGTTTTAGTGGGTAGTCCTGCTCTTTTCAGGGCAGGGAGTCCCACACACGCCGTCACCCTCCCTCGGCCTGACGGTACGGTGCATCAAGGCATTTCCCCCCGTCAAAAAAAAAAAAAAAAGGTGTTGTATTTACACTACTACTTGAAGAAGAAAGCACACACTTTTCTGTTAACGCTAAGATAGCTTTTTTCCCGCTCTTTGCGATTTTGAAGCATTGCTTGTTGTTTTTCAGATTCACAGCGCCGATTTGTCCTTTGCGGTCTTTCTGGCGTTGTGCAAGCAAAAACTGTTTGTCTTCCTCTATAGTTATCATGTCCAAAGCTCGAGCGTGGGCAATATCAAACAAATGTAGTAATTTATATTTCCATACTTGCTCCTTGTTTTTCAGTGTTTTGGAACGTTTCTTTTTGTTTTCTTTATTCTCCTTGAGATTTGCCCACTGCTTATAGTAGTTTTCTATTTTCGCTATAACATGTTTTTTTATTCTTGTAGGAATTCCGGCTTTGGTCCACAAAGGCAAAACGTCACAAGAAGTAGAATTCGCAGCATCTCGTCCACTTTTTTTCTCTTCATTTTTGTAGTAAAAAAATACACGTAATACTTCAATAATTGTTGGCAACTTCGACTAAACCAACTGCGGTGATGGTTGGCCTGTAAACCATATGTCTGTCTTATTCCGTGTTGATAAATTAGTGCCGGCACTTGTAGACGCCATTATAATAACACCATTGGCCAGAGAACAAAAATGCGTGCACTCGCGGTGAGCGATGAAAGCGTACTGAGTTGTCTGTCACTGTTGTCAGGCACAATCTGCTTGAAAGTGAGAGGGGTAAGGGGGGTGCAGGAGCGTAGGAAACCTTGACGAGTCTCGGGCATGTTTACTTACATTCGAACCTTTAAAATATTATAAAGTATTAATTTTCTTATACTCCTAAATCAAATATGTACTATTCTCAATTTTTTTTTCTCAATCTTCAACAAGTGGTAGCACCCCCTAATTATTGTTTAAAAAAAAATAAAAAAAATCTAGACTATTATTTTAGGTCAATAATCATTAAGAAAGGGTGCCGCGTGAACTTTTCGAAGGTAAAGGAATAAGAGCCACCCTATTAAACATTCAAATAATCTGATAATATTTCAAGCGTCCAACAACAGTTTCAACTAAAATCGAGCAAAAAATTTAAAAATAAAGTTTATTGTACGGGAGCCCCACTTAAATAATTATTTTATTTTGTTTTTAGTATTTAGCGATATAGCGGCAATAGAAATACATAATCCGTGAAAATATCAATTCTCTAGCTATCACGGTTCTTGAGATACAGTCTGGTGACAAATAGACAGACAGACGGACGATTTTACCATTTGGGTACGGATACCCAAGAATGAAGTAACTTCTCCCGTTTTCCAAAAAATATCCTTTACTGCTCTGCTCCTATTGATTTTAGCGTGATGAAAAGTATACAATAACCTGCCCAGGACTATGAACATTATTTGTTTTAAATTTCGTTAAAATCCGTCGAGTAGTTTTTGTTTCTATTAAGAACAAACAGACAGACAGACAGACATAAATTTTACTGATTGCATTTTTGGCATCAGTATCGATCATTAATCACCCCCTGATAGTTATTTTGGAAATATATTTAATGTACAGAATTGACCTCTCTACAGATTTATTTAAGTAGCTAGATATAGATGGAAGATTGTCAAAAACGAAAAATTTCAAATCAATGATATTTTTTTTGTATTAATTACAGTACTCATTTTTCATTAGCAAGTAATCGCTTGTGAAATTGACTTTTAGGAGATTTAAAGGATATTAGAAATTTTTAGATAGCAGAAAAATTTCATCGCCTACGATAACTTGCGGTTAGCTCAGTTGGTAAGAGCAGCACGCGCGATACGTGAAGGTCGTGTGTTCGATTCCCGCATCGCAAGGGGAGATAAAAATTTTCTGTTTCTAATATTTAAAGTTCGCTAGTACGGCGTTTAGTACTATAAAAATAATAAAGGATGTTTTCAGTTAATATTAAAAAATATAAAATGTCTTTATTCATGCATACTTTTACAAAAGCATTTATGAATCGTCAAATTAAGAAAACCGGCATATGTATAAGTATTGCAAAAAATAATAATATTAACAATATAGCCTATCATGTGTCTAGTGCATGGACTTAGTATATCATGGACTTAATTTAATACTAAGTCCATGTAGTATATTAAGCCCATGGTCTAGTGTACACATTTAATGCTTTACTCTTTGGTCTGAGTATCAAGTTCAAACATCTTTGTCATTAATAAATTCCTCTATGTTATAATAGCCTTTATTCATTAAACTATTTTTTAAATGAACTATCGTTTTTTGATGATGAATCATACAGTAATGTCGTCATTTGGAAATTTATTAAAACAGCAGTAAGCTGGCTAGTTTCTAGATTTATTTTTAATGGAAAATATCCCTTTGTTATTAGAAAACGACATTGTGAAATGTGTCTTTATGAAATTTACGTTTTGAGCATGGACTTAGTATAATAAACAGGACCGAGCACTCGCAGCCAAAAAACGAGCCGAGCGAGATAGCTACCACAGAGGCGCGTGTCCCTTTCTAATAGGGTGACAACAAGATTTATTTTGATAACGGACATTTGATTAAATAATTAAAATTTAGCCCGTTGTCCACACTACATCTAGTAAAATAAATAAATAAATAAATATTGGACAACATCACATACATTGCTCAGATTCTGTGGTAAGTAGCTAAAGCACTTGTGTTACATAAATCATAAACAACGACGGTACCACAATATCCAGACCCGAGACAATACAGAAAAGATCGTTTCCCTTATTGACCCGACCGGGTTCGAACCCGGGACCTCAGAGATGGTACAACAACAAAGTCCGGCCCGCTCGCATCTGGCCACGGTGGTCGTTATGTTCCAAAGTTATCGTCTGGACAGATTTGACTGTTGAAAAAAACCGGGACAGCATTACTTTTATGTTTATAGGTTTGAAAAAATTATCTTGAATTATTTCAATAGAATTTATGTATAATTTTACTCCCTTTTACTCCAATGGGGACAATGGCAATAAATTTGAATCATTTATTGAATTTTCCACTGTCCCTACTGCTGGGGACGCGCCTGGTAGGGACAACGAGAATAACCCTAAATTTATTTATTATTATTATTATATTTAGCCATTTACATGCTTTGGTTGATACAGATGACAAGAAAATATAGTTGAAACAATGCTTAAAATAATTGCTAGTAAGTACAATTACAGCCGCTTCGGCTACATGTTTAATGAATGGCTTTTGTAATAATTGTACGCCAGTCTATGTCTACGATTTTTTACCTAACTTCTGATCACGGTGGGCAACAGATTGTTTCAACAGTCAGTGCCAATATTAATATTAACCAAAAAACATCGTTTGAACATTTTGATCGATTAAACGACTTTTTAAACATGATAATATCTTCAAGAGGTGGCAGGATGTAGGATTTCTTCGTCAGAGTCTGGTAGTGGTCGGTGGCTCAATGTATTACTGAGAACTTATTTTTTTGGTCTGTAAAATAAACATTACAGTTAACTTAGTGCAACATATTACATCCAGTTTATGACCTACAAAATAATACTCATATAAAGAATTAAGTAAAAATAAACCGGGCCAAGTACATAAGTCGTAAAGGTTTTACTATATTTGACTGTAAAACGAATCCTTCTTAAGTATTTATTTTATTTCAATTTAATTATTTGTCTTTAAATAAAGTGTATTCCGTCAATATTTTAAGTGTCTAACTGTAATAGCTATCAATATCCGGCAAGCTATAAAATCACGTATGTTGTATGGGAGCCCTTTACATACGTATATTATCTTGTTTTTTAGTATTAAGTATTTGATGTTGTTATAAAGGCATCAAAAAATTAAAATTATAACTAACTATCACTGTTCACAAGATACAGCCTGATGGCAGTTAGACGGAAAGCGAAGTCTTAGTAATAGGGTTCCGTTTTACCCCTTGGGTATGGAACCTAAAAGACTATGTATAGTGTATATACAAATAGTGTTTTTTAAAATACTTGATTAGGTGTTTAGACTAAGATTCCTAAAATTAAATCTTGTTGTGTGTTGTTGCGTTGAAGCATGATAAACAATTACTAATGATACTTACCACAGGAGAAATCGTAGGTATAGCAAGTCCCGGCTGCATACGACAGAATTTTTAGTGATTTTTTGCTTTACGTGTATTGCTGAGCCATTTTTGTCGCATAACTTCATTTTTAAGGTAGGTAACTGTAAATAAATGTACAACAGTGAAGAACTAACTCGAGCACACAATTGAAATATTACGAGAATTATGGGTACCCTAGTGGTAAGATTTACGGTAAGATTATTTTAAGCTTACCTGTGGAACGATATATGGCAATCACTATATGATTCACTTGAACAAGTATAAACGCAAAATTTTTTCACCATTTTATCTTAAAAGGTGCCTAAGAATTATATTAAGAATAATATTTTGATAAACTCAATCAATGACAGTTTGACTTACTGACACCATGACAGTTCATGGTGATGCTTTAGAGGGTTACCACTAGGAAATTAGAAATAAGCAAATACTATTTTACGTTTTCTTTATAGTTTATGTATAAAATCAAAAAAATAAATTAAAATATAATTTATTATTTTACAATTGTTGAAATAACAATTAAATACAAGTGCATAAACTGAGTTTTTGATCAGGCAAAATGTAGATCAGAAATATTATTTTATGCTGGCAAGATCTAAGAAAGATCAAAGAACGAGACACACGCCTCCGGCCTGGCTATCTCTGTCGGCTCGGATTTGCATCTGTGTAAAGCGCACAGGAATTAATACTTTATTGCATTGCAATAGTGTTCATTTTTCATAATGAAAATTTTCAGAGTTATCAGTCCTGTTTATTGTATTAGGTCCATGGTTTTGAGCGCCATCTGTAAACTAGATGAAAGAAATGAACGCATCCCTATTTTTAATCTGTTGGAACTGTCTAATGTCATCGGCTGTGTCGACAACTGACATTGACGTAGGTGACATAAATAAGTTCGTTCGATTTTGGTGTTTCGCATTGCAGTAGAGGAGAAAAGTATTCATAAAAGGGAAAATCCCCTTGTGTTTCATAAATAATAAAAAGCTAAAAATCATTAATACTTATGGTACAAATAATTGAAAATGGAGATTCAAATATTTTATCTATGTCTCTTAATAATTGGAACTCCTGTGGTCCAGTCACAACAAAACAAAGATGAAATAATATTTAACTACAATAATACGTAAGTACTTACCTTTACAAATCTAGGTCTCTAAATACCTATTGTAAAATTTTATTGTTTTGCAATGTAATAAACATTCAGAAATGTTTAAACCCACTATTTTGTCCCCTACCTACACACAAATTATTGTTTTGAAAAGATAGTTCGATCAATATTTTTGCAATACACTACAAACAATCAAAACTTACGTTGATAATAATCTTTACGTATTTTAATTTTACGTTTATTGATAAATGTTACAATTAATCTACTTGTTCACTAACGCAACAGTAAAATGCTTAGCAATCATGGGTGTTGTACCAAGGTTTTGAGTGCATTACTCATCCAAGACAGACGTTAATATGGTCAACATTTATATTTGTTCTGAGTCTGGGTGCTTTAACATATTGTGGTAAACTATATTGATTCTGAACCAAAACATATTACGATCCAAAATCAACAAGGTTTCCCATACAAAAGTTATGTTAGTATTTTTTTTTACTTTATTATTTTCTTACTATATAATATGTGTAACACATTAAGCTACTTGTGTACCACAAGTGATTTGATTTAAAAGTATTTTGGCTAACTTACTCTGAGAGGTCCTTAACACTCCTATAAAAATAAAAATGTTAAGTCAAGTCAAATCTTGTTATTCATTTAAAGATTACATCAGTAACACCTTTGGGGACTGGTCTGCTCGAGCTTACCTCTCAAAAGACAATACTTACTTGAGTGCTTAATTGTTTCATCACTTATCATAACAAAACTATATGAATTGGTCACTGATCTGCTGAGTTTCTTACCGGTATCTTCTCGGTAGTTATAGGTTCCCAACCGGAGGTAGCTTCATTTGCATTGTATAGAGACGATTCATAAGTATTACAAATGTAATCTACATGAATAAAAAATATTGACTTTGACTTTGACTTAATATACTAAATAAATAAATTATTAATTAGACTTAATAAATAAATTATTAACAATAATTAAATAATTAATTATTAATTTAATTATTGTTAATAATTTATTTATTATTTTTTATTAACTAATATTATTCCTTACAAGGAAGCAATGTAAAGTATAAATTTCCTTTTTTATAGTAAACAGTTTTAGTTGGTGCAATTGACCCTTAAAAGACTGTTTAGTCATCAAATAATGTAATCATAAATAAATAATACCTTTATGCTGTTAAAAGCATTTTATGTGTCAGTGATTCACAATAAATTACTGTGAAAACAGTTATCATGTAAAGACCAAAGCAATTAGCTTTAATAAGTTAATCTCGTATACAAAGGTTTGCTATATTTGTACTTTAAAATAGAGTAGGTAAGGCTCAAAATACAACTTCACATTTGTGCATTGTTATTTTTTACAGTTAGATCTAACCAAGGCTCATGTTAAAGCCATTGTTATTGAATTAAAAATTACTGTAGTAGCTGAATCTTGGAACCTATTTCAATTGAAAGCATAAATTAAAAGTTAATAACTGCTGATTCGTTATAAACAACTGGGATTAAACAGATTTCTGTTGTGAAAACATGTTTTTTACCTATCTTAGAATCACTTAGAATCTCCTGATTCTAACATACCTATATTGTTTTTGGTAGTAAGAATAGAGTAGAAATTATATTTATTCATGTAAGCTATGTCGCAGATGTTGAATGTAACAAAACATTTCAGTATTCTACCGCCATGTTCGGAATGTTGATCATGTCGAAAGAAACCTGGCTATTACCAAAAACGATATATGTTAGATCCATTGATGGACAGCAATTTTTAATTCCTTCTCATCTAAATCTATAAAGCTGTCTGACGCAGGTTTCTAAACTATAAGGGTTAGAAAATTAAAAACACCTAAACATACATCTTTTGTATGTACATCAAAAACAATTAATTTTCCATTTTGTCTAGAATACCAGGACTAAAGAAGTTCATGTACATTTCATGATGTAAAAAATTTCAGATTTACCTACTTTTTAATCTAACTTAATTGGATTTTTAGATTATCAGAAACATTGTCAGTATTCAAATTTTTTGGGTAATGTAATCTACAACATACATGTAATCAAATCACTATGTCACACTAGGTACAATAATACGGAATAAGAATTGAACAACATAACATACATTGCTCTGATTTTATGGTAAATAAATAAAGTACTTGTGTTACAAACCACCCAGATACAGGACAAGTTAAAAAAGTTTGTTTGCTTATTGCCCTGACTGGGAGTCGAACTTGGGACTTTAAAGATGGCAAAGGCCCGCTCGAGTGCGCTCGCGTCTCGAGCGGGCCTTTACCTTTTTTTTACATATTTTTTATATTTGACAGCAGCAGGGATCAGAAAACCCGTTTAATTTCATAACCCTTAAAAAAGGAAACCCTTTCATTTGGTAACCCTAACCATTTGGGAAACCCTATCGAAGGGGCACCCAAAATAAGGGTAACCCTATGAATCGGGAAACCCTAACGCAAAAGTAAGCGCTTACCAGGGGTTTTAAAGGAAAGCGCTTCCTGGTTTAGGTTTCCGCTATTTAAGGGGTTTTATCCCCACACAAGTCCGATTTCTTGGTTCTGATATTTGATTAAACGCAGCTCTCGCAGTGCTCATGCGCCACTCTGTAGCGAATGCTAATGCATACAATAATTGACCCTATTCATAACGAGTTACAATCTAAAGTTGCTCGAAGAGGTTATTTGGTTAGCGCTTGTGAAGGGGTAACCCTTTTAGAAGAGGTTATTCAATCCATTCGGCTTTTTCGTTAGGCTTAACTACTATTCGACTTATTTTTCGGGAAACCCTTTAAAAGGGTTTCCCTTTCAAAGGGTTACTAAATCATAAGGTTTACCCCATAAGGGTTTTTAATTAACTTAAAGTAGCCAGCCTTTCGAAATACCCAATCAAAACCCTTTCAAGGGTAAGCGCTGGCGGTCCCTGGACAGCAGTTAAACCGTTAGCAACATATAAATTAACTTTTTAATAAGTCTTGATAAAAAACTAAGGTCTTAAAGGAAAAGTTTATTGTCCGCCTTCGTATTATTTTTATTTCGTACCTCGTCTGTAGACTATTTATTTGTTTATTGATCCCAATATCACTGCTTGGGTGACATAGTTTATCTTAATGTGTTTTTATTACAGATACAAATACAACGTCCCCTACACCGTGTTTGTGAACAAACGGATGGAGTACATTATGGAATTTGGGGGGGTGAGTTGATTGCAAATATCTTTAATGCACTCACTAGTGGAGGCCCCTCTTTAGTGGAAATCCCTCTTTATGGAGGCACCTTTTTATATAAGCGCAGTATATTGGAGCAGTATAGCCTTTTTTGTGGTGCCCTGTTTTGTAAAGGTCCCTTTTTAGAGGAGATTTATCTTTGTGGAGGCACCTCTTTTGTAAGGGACCCTCTTTAGTGGAGGTCCCTCTTTGTGGAGGCACCTCTTTTGTAAATGTCTCTTTTTAGTGGAGATATCTCTTTGTGGAAGTACCTCTTTTGTAAAGGCCCCTCTTTAGTGGAGATCCCTCTTTGTGAATTTAGTGGAGATATCTCTTCGTGGAGGCACCTTTTTATGACGGCCCCACTTTTTAGAGGCCCCAGGGCTGCAGTCACGTATGCTTTCCCCAAAATTTGGTCATATGCACTTTGGACGGTACAATATAACAATGTAAAGGTACAATACCGTTAAGGCAATCAAAATGTGGTCTGTTTCCAGGACTCGAAGGCGTATGATGCAGCGGCCTACGACCCGCCCGCCCGGGTCACCGTGGCCAGCGAGTTTGCGAACAGGACATACCCTCTCTTCATCACAGCTAGACAGCAGAAGGGTACGACCAATCATAAAATCGTTTTTTTACAGATAAACTAAATTGATAATCCTAATAAAACTTATGTGGTACCTCACCAAGTGAATGTTCAGTACTGTTAGAAGATTTATAATACAGATACACATAGCAATAAGTTAGATACTGTTACTATAACTGATCTGCTGCGTTTCTTACAGGTGTCTTCTCGGTAAATTTAGGTTCCGAACCGGAAGTAGAATCACTTAGCATTGTATTCAATGACGATTCAAAAGTGTTATATGTAACCTATTTGAATAAAGAAATATTTGAGTTTGAGTTTTGCCCACCAGGCGTCTTCTCCTGGCAGCTGCCGATGCTGGTCCAGACCCCGGTCAGCGTGGAGCAGTTCACCAACATATCACGGACGCTGTGCCCGCACAACAACCCTTACTCCGAAGACGAGGCCTCTTGCGGTGAGTGAGGGTAGATTACCATTTTTGGCAATATTTTTATTGTAACTAATAATTAACATAGGTAAATGTAACAGAAAAACTAACAATTAATCAACGGTAATAAAGAAAAAAGTACAATTATTATATTTTTTATTTGTTAATTGTAGTACAGTAAGCAGCTTTAGTTTGTAAAGAACTCAGTACCTAGTCACATTAAGTTAACTGTCTGATTGATGTACTTAATTAGACGGGTGGTTTAACATGACAAGGTACTAAAGTGTATACACACTAATGATACTGACCGTATAAAGTAGCAGTTAACAATTGATTAAATTTTAATTGTGATTTGTTCCATTTAACAATCAATCATCAATTTCAAGTAAAACTAAACATTAAAAATGAGCAGTGAACGTACGAGTGTCGCTAGAGTGACGAAGACAGACCTTATCTCCTTATCTTCGTCTCCCTCACTCTACGCGTGAACTAGAAGCGAGCATATTGTAACTTTTTTTCAAAATTAAACTAATATCGTTTTGATACAAAAAAATATATTTTAGTATGACTAGTTTCTTATATCAATTGGAAAAGTGAATTTGCAATTGTTTCCATTGCTTAATTAATTATTTACATTAATTCATACAATTGAATTGCAAAGTGCAATAAAGAGTTTAATAGAATTTACTTTTTAATCAATTATTAAGTTGATAAAAAATAGATTGATAAACGCTCAACACTATGACCAATAGTGGTATGATTGAGGTAAAGAACATCACATAAATTGACCTGTTGTCAAAGAGGACCTCATCCATAGTGAGGCCCCTAGTGAGCAAAGCAAGTCTTTATGAGGCCCTTTGTTCTTTATGATAAGTGTGTGAATACGAAAATAGGTCTACTTTGTGTCATACTATTGGTTTAGGTAGTTATCACGCTTGACGGTAAATTCTAAGATACAAATCAATAAAATTGGAAGACTAACTGTTTGCATAAATATAGAGATGTAAAGTTATAAAACTAATTGATTGTTTGCGATTTTGCGTAAGGCTATTTTTTTTTAAAAGTCAATCATTTTTAAAATTGACTTGACTATTGTACGGGCCTACTTTGGGATCAGGCAGATGAGGTCTTAGTGGTGGCACTCGCCCGTGGCCTCACTCTTGTAGGGGCCTCACGCAAGAGACACCTATAAATGCAAGTTTATAAAATATATTTTTTTAAAAAAGACTTTACTTACTTTGAGATCAATGTATGTGATGTTTTCTGATAGAATTGCAACAGTTGTCAGGCTGGGGTTATATGATAGCGGGGTATCATAGGCTGTGGTCTTGATTGAAGCGGAGAGTTGGGCGAGAGCGATTTCTAACATATGCCTGACCATCTAATATGCAAATAAGTTTTTTATAACATCATTGTGCAAATATTTAGTAAACATTTTTCATATAATATAATCCTTTGAGGCTGATTTTAATTTTTAATTTCATTTTAAAGATCAAAACCATGTCTATCTATGTATGAGTGAGACAAACGCTAAGTATGTATAAATCTGTTTATTCGCTACCGCTCCATTCTCCGCTGACTCTAAAGCCTCAGCCGTACCTTTCACAACGCAATCCGATCAATATTTAAATCTTAATAAGAAGACAAGCAATAGGTTAACTTCAAGGTAATTGTCAATCAATTTGCGACCCTCACTGTGGCTCATTAAGGTGTAGTTTAGCTTAAACCTGATACTCCTGGGCTTATGGTGTACTAATTAATTGAAGGGGGGAGGAATGTGAGTGGTTTTAGTATATGATTGATAGCTAATTATGCAAGAGTTAAAATAGTAGATATATGCTGATGTCATAATTTGCTATTATTTAAAATTCGAACAACAGGGACTGACTGAGGCTATTTCCTCCCCCCTCCCCCTTGCAAATTTACCCCTATAATAAGCTTACTTAGCTAGTGGTGAATTATTTGTTAAAATATGATCTCCTAAAAAATCTTATGGCCCACAATAATAATGACACCTGTATAATAAAACGAAATGTCAAATTTGCACCCTAAACCTTAAGAGATAAGATAGCTTTTAATCTGCGGTCCCGTAATACATTTTTAATTTGTTTTTCTTTTTGTTCACGCCTCCTAGTCAGTGGGAAGTGGATTAATCTCTTCTGTGGCCCTGTTATACGTAAATAGATATCATTATACCTGTACAGGATGAGCAAGAGAATGTATCAGCTGATGTTTGGCAAAAAAAGTATTTTGAACTTTAACACTTAAAGATACGGTAGCAACTCGTTTGGCATTACATTAGTTCCTTCCTAGTGCTGCCATCTGGTGGTCTTTTCGTAAATTTTCACAGGAATTGACGCCATTTTGAATGTCAGCTGTTCAATTGTCTTGTTCGCCCTGTATAAACATCTTGACTAATGTCTAAATATTTATATTATACAGACTTTGTTTAGATATAATTAGTTAAAGTGAAAATTAGCATCTGATTCATCACATTGTGGTTGTATTAAGTTTAAACCAGTTTAATATATGTACATCACTACATAGTATAAAACAAAGTCGCTTTCTCTGTCCCTATATCCCTTTGTACGCTTAAATCTTTAAATCTACGCAACGGATTTTGATGCGGTTTTTTTTAATAGATAGAGTTATTCAAGAGGAAGTTTTTTATTTGCAATAATTATATTACATCCGTGCGAAGCCGGGGCGGGTCGCTAGTATATATATAAACTACCCGTCTATGACTTTGATTATGTTATTTAGGGATAAGAAGTATCCCATATGTTATTTTAGTATTTCATCTATCTAGCTATCGAATTTCACCTAAATCCAATCAGTAGTATCCAAAATATATATTATATTGGTAAAGTATTAAATATGAATGCGGGTCTTAAATCTTGGGTTCGATTCCCGGGGCAAGCGAAGTCAGTTGTGGACCTTTCGAATTTAGCTTGACTCTGTGAACCAATTGCCAAGCCTGATGATTATAGATTATATACAGAATACATATTTACACAAAGTCGTAAATTGATTTCAAAATTATGGTTTGTCCCTGTTTTTCTTTAAGTGATTAGACAGAGACAAAACAGACTTTCCATATTTCAATGGATTCTTATATTTTTTAATAGAAAGGCTGTACCCTAATTGCTGGGCATTAACAAGTTAACGCGTTAATTGTTAATTAACATTAATTAATTAGTAAACGAACTCGTTAATTTCCGTTTCATTTTCCTAAGTACGTTAGGCAAAGTAGTTAACATTCTAAATAACGGATTTTTACAATTTAACGGACTTTTTAACATCGTTTCATTTTAAAAAAAATTTACATACTTTATGTTACTACGATTAAATTAAATTAAATTATTAAGACATTAACTGTTAAGAATTTAATACAATCACAGAAAATACAAAATGGTTGACGCAAACAAAAAATATTATCTTGCTTACTCACTCGCAATAGCACTACACCTGCCCCCGACTTCGCTAAAGTTATATCGAGATAAAAAAGTCCTATGCTTCGACCAAAGAGTTTGTAGATCTACAAGTTATTGTCCCGCGTGAATACGTACAGAGCTCCTGGGGGGTGCTACATTAGTAGCAGGGGTCAAGCCTTCAAGGTAAGGACGACAAGTCCAGTAACAGACTTACTATGCTGTACTGGTCGCCCTTAAGCTAGGACCTCATTACCACTTAACATCAGGTGGGATGAGGTCATCTTTCTTGATCTTCAAAGGAATGTAAAAAAAAATACGTAATGTCACGTGTGTGGCTACTAAGCGAATGACAATGAAAGAAGGCTTAATGCTATTTTGTCGACGCCATTTTTAAGTTGTAACTATGCATAAACAAACTCTTTGGTTGAAGCTTATAAGTTATTTATCGTATGTATGTATATCTAGTTACCAAATTTCGTCCAAATCTGTTCAGTGCATTTGCATGTTAGAGTAACAAACATCCAGACATACACACAAATAAAATTTCAAGTTAAATTCTGTTTTTATTTTTATAGTACTTTACGCCGTACTAGCGAACTTTAAAAATTTTAAACCCGTTAACCTTCGGTAAGTGCCCTCTGCCGAATATGTTTAGAACTACATACTTATCGAAGTTTAACGGGTTGATACAGCAGAAAAAAATCATCGCCTACGATAACTTGCGGTTAGCTCAGTTGGAAGAGCAGCACGCGCGATACGTGAAGGTCGTGGGTTCGATTCCCTCACCCCAAGGGGAGATAAAAATATTCTGCTTCTTTAAAATATTCACGTTAAATGTTTTGTAGGATTGGAATAATAGTTATGATTAAAATAAATTGTTCTTAATAATTATTCACAATATGTTAATTTAATAATATCGTTTTATTATTAAAGAATATGTTGTTTCAATAATATCGTTGACGTGCGTGCAATACCTCGTAAGAGCAGTATGTTCAAACAGCGTAGCTACATAAGGCGCGGCATTGAAATAAAGCGCCCTCTAAACGAGCTATGGATCAATTTACGATACAATCTTATAAAGTAAGTCACAAAAAAGATACTACATAGTTCGGCCCGTATATAGTCAAATGACTAATGCTAGATTCCAATATTTTACGATTCGTAATCCGTCAAAAATTACAATTCGTTTTTCTCCAACTGACTACGAGTCTCGAACGGTTTTAGATTACGCCTCGTTTAATTTGTTACTATCCGTAACTGGGCGTCTACTCTTGAAAACGAAATATGTCGGAACCGATGACGTTTAGTATTTTTTATTGCTCATTATCGCAACTAACACACTTCGAATGCGAATAAAGCGTTATCAAAAAACAAAATATTATTTATACAAATCAAAAATCACGTTTTAATTCCCTAACTTTTGATCAACCTTCAAAAACGAAACCTTTCGTTTGTTCGTTTCGTTTTCAAGAGTAGACGCCCTGGATCTTTTTCAAATATTGGAATCGAGCATAAGATATCTAAACCTAAAGTCGGTATTTACGAACTGGGGGCCTACTCTCATAAACGAAATATGTCGGATCCGACAACGGATGGCAATTTTTAATCCTCATAACCATATAGAAATCACTTCGAATGCAAATTAAGCGTTTTCAAAAAACAAAATATTATTTATGCAAATCAAAAACCATGTCTTCATTCCTAAACTTTTGAATAATCTTCAAAAACGAAACCTTTCGTTTGTTCGTTTCGTTTTTGAGAGTACCCCCCCTGTTTTTACTGTTTTGTACGCGCAACAACGATATACCACTTACTGAAAGTCAATAAAATAATATGAAAAATGAAAGATGTTTTGTTTGCGTCAACTTGTCTCTTTCACACTAAAACTTTAGATGCACAACGAACCAATTCTGTATGATATAAAAATTGGTTAGACCGTTATCGAACCGACGACCCAAAGCGGTTTCTTTTCAGACATATCCTCGCCCAACACCCCCATCATACATCTGACGTCATCGTCGCCGGATGACATCAAGGTAATTATAACCTGTACTAATGAAACAAATGTGTCACGAGGAGTTAGACCTTGAGGAGCAGAGTTATTTATTAAATATTCTCTTTTTTTTAAATATTTTTGTGTATAATTTTGTTCATGTATATGTCGCAGGCATATTGAGTAAATCCGCCGTTTACATATGGCGTCGTCAGTTTAAAAACGAATGCTGGTTTGTAAAATGCCGAGGACAAAATGTCATTATGTATAATGACGCGGCAAATTGAAGTATAGCTTGACAAAGCTAGGGTGACCATACAATTTGGTATGCAAAGGACAGTATTTAATTTATAAAACTAAAGAACTGTAAATTTAATAGTGTTAAAAATATGTAATGTTGAAATATATATGAAATCCTTAGTAAATGACTTTCCTACTGTTTTATTTTTTAATGATCATAATATTATTACAAATGAGCTAGACATGGCGCTTCGCCGGCCGCGAATTTTGGTTTGTGTTCATTGTGACGATGCTTAAGCGTTACATGTAACCTACATGAATAAATGAATTGACTTTGACTTTGTTCCCACATTAATTAATTTATTCTATTCACATTTTCACCCCAAGGTCACGATCGTCGTAGAAACAGTCCCCGACTTCTACATAAAGCTGAACAACGAGACCAGCTTCACGAGTACGCCTAGCCAGCCGAAGTACTACTTCTATCCGTTCGTACAAGGGTCTAACGAGATGGTCGACGTGTCCACGCAGAATGTTAAGAGGAAGCAGATGTGTCACGAGGAGTTGGACCATGAGGAGCAGAGTCGGCTGAACAGCTACCTGTTGAGGAGTAGCCTCAAAGATGACAGTTGGATGTCGAGGCCGAAGAGTGTTATAGTTATGATAGAGTCGCCGGATGATATATGCGCCGTTGTCTCCATACAAAATTATTCGGTGAGTTATATTGACTTTAAGATTTTTGCTTTCCATTTTAAACATTTCAAATGGAAAGCGAAAATATATATAGTGACTTACAAAGGAACAAGTGTCCCTTTGTACCAGCCGACGCCGGACTTTGCGTTGCTACATCTCTGAGGTCCCGTGTTCGATTCTTGTCTGGTCTAAAAACGAACTATTGGAACGTAAAATATTGGAACCGGTCATTCGTTGTTTTTGCGTGAAAGTGTATTAAACTTTCGCGTCTTACTAATTAACATAAGCAATAATTGTTTGTTATATTTGTTATTCTTTCAAGCAAAAACTATTGAACAGATTCCGATCAAAATTGGCAGGAAGAGATATAACATACTAGATTGACATATACTGTATGTTATATAGAATACTTTTGATACTCAAATAATGAGACAACAGCTAGTCTATATTATATAAATTTATTATATAAAAATGACTCGCAAAATGCGTTCGTAAGCGCATAACTCGACGACGTTTGGACCAATTTTGACATTCTTTTTAAATGTTCCTTGTAGTCCAATGATGGTTATTACGGGGAGAAAAAATCGAATTGCCGGGAAAACTGTTAAGACAGCCCTATTCTTTTTTCGGTACAAACGTTTAGAGTCAAGCCACATCCCAAATCTTTTTGACAGGACGAAGTCTGTCGGGTCCGCTAGTTTATAATACAAGTGTGTTAAGTAATACATATTTAAATTATGTGAAGCGATAATATTTACACACTTGTACGCATGATCTTGTTTTAAATCAGCTGTGTATACAAGATAGCTGTCAAAACGTCTAATCAATGACTAGTGAACAATTTGTTACACACGTTTTTATTGACTTATTTAAAAAAATATCACTCCCGAAAGTTCCATGATTAATTAAAATGTATTCCGAAAATAAGACGAAGAATGATCCGAGAAGAAATATAAAATCCGTATCCCGGGATTCCGGATCATATTGAGAGACTAAAATATGACCCGTATCCCGGAATTCCGGATCATATTGAGAGACTAAAATATGACCCGTATCCCGGAATTCCGGATCATATTGAGAGACTAAAATATGACCCGTATGCCGGAATTCCGGATCATATTGAGAGACTAAAATATGACCCGTATCCCGGAATTCCGGATCATATTAAGAGACTAAAATATGACCCGTATCCCGGGATTCCGGATCATATTGAGAGACTAAAATATGACCCGTATCCCGGGATTCCGGATCATATTGAGAGACTAAAATATGACCCGTATGCCGGAATTCCGGATCATATTGAGAGACTAAAATATGACCCGTATCCCGGAATTCCGGATCATATTAAGAGACTAAAATATGACCCGTATCCCGGGATTCCGGATCATATTGAGAGACTAAAATATGACCCGTATCCCGGGATTCCGGATCATATTGAGAGACTAAAATATGACCCGTATCCCGGGATTCCGGATCATATTAAGAGACTAAAATATGACCCGTATCCCGGGATTCCGGATCATATTGAGAGACTAAAATATGACCCGTATCCCGGGATTCCGGATCATATTGAGAGACTAAAATATGACCCGTATCCCGGAATTCCGGATCATATTGAGAGACTAAAATATGACCCGTATGCCGGAATTCCGGATCATATTGAGAGACTAAAATATGACCCGTATCCCGGAATTCCGGATCATATTAAGAGACTAAAATATGACCCGTATCCCGGGATTCCGGATCATATTGAGAGACTAAAATATGACCCGTATCCCGGGATTCCGGATCATATTGAGAGACTAAAATTTTACCCGTATCCCGAAATTCCGGATCATATTGAGAGACTAAAATATGACCCGTATCCCGGAATTCCGGATCATATTGAGAGACTAAAATATGACACGTATGCCGGAATTCCGGATCATATTGAGAGACTAAAATATGACCCGTATCCCGGAATTCCGGATCATATTAAGAGACTAAAATATGACCCGTATCCCGGGATTCCGGATCATATTGAGAGACTAAAATATGACCCGTATCCCGGGATTCCGGATCATACTGAGACTAAAATATTTTGAGATTAAGATCCTCAGTCAGGTCAATAGGGAAAACGAACTCTTCTAAACTGTCTCTGGTCTGGTTGTTGTGGTATTGTCGTTATTTCTGATTTGTGTAACACAAGTGCTTTAGCTACTTACCACAGAATCAGAGCAATGTATGTGATGTTGTTCAATATTTATTAAATTATTTTTAGTGTCCAGTGTTTGACAACGAGAGAGATATCCTATACGATGGTTACTATCTTACGATGACCAGGAGAGGTGGAATCACTCTGACGGTAAGTGTGAATTTGTAAAGAAACTCAAAATATTTTTTGCCTTTCATGAATGTGATAAAGGGTGGGGATGACAATCATGCTACCTATTTAGGCATAACAATATTTTCGTTACAGCACTGATAATAAGATAAAACATATTGTTAAATATATATTATGTCATCGTAACATTATAAACATCGTTAGATTACAATCTATCTCGTGAGATTGTACCGTTGCCGTTCTACGTCCGTTCACAATTTGACCGATTCCCATCGATAGATTATAATATAGCGAAAAAAATGCGTTAAATTGCAATCATATGTTACGGTTCACAATCTTTCGACAGTTTACAATCTCACTAGATAGATTGTAATCTAACGATGTTTATAATCTTACAGTGACATATACACCAAAATTATAAAGCTAAAGAGTTGGTTTGAACGCGTTAATCTCATGAACTACTAATAAATTATTTCTAGGGAATTTCTTGTCATTTTTTAAAAACATTTTTAAAAGGTTGGTCATGGAAGGCTGACAATTTACGGTTGATGTTTTTTTTAAGATTTAAAAAAATCCAAAATAAAAATGTTAGGGGTGGATAACCCTCATAACAGGGGCATGAAAAATAAATAGTAACTGATTCTCAAGACCTACTGAATATGCATATAAAATTTCATAAACTGATGTTTGTCAAGCCGTTCCGGGGGAGTATGATTACCAACACTGACACGAAAATTATATATATATATATATATATATATATATTTATATATATATATATATATATATATATATATATCTATATATATATATATATATATATATCTCTCTCTTTTCACAGCAAGACACGTTCCCTGTCGGTTTCTACATAGTGTTCATAGTGAAGACCTCCGATGACGACTGTACGGACAAACTGAGCACGAACGGCTCCCTCCCCAAGATGGCGCACTACCTGGGCTGGGGGGGAGAGAGTGTGCTCTACGTGCCGACCAATGATGGACGCGTGAAGCAGTTTAGGTCAGTTTTGTATCTATATATATATTGTATGTATCTATATATATAAAAGAAAGTCGTGTTAGTTACACCATTTATAACTTAAGAATGGCTGAACCGATTTGGCTGAAAATTAGTGGGGAGGTAGATTAGAACCAGGAGAAGGACATAGGATACTTTATTATTATATTTTTCTTTTTTTTTAAGTCTGCTCATTTATTGCCTCTAAGGCGAAACAAAGTTCGCCGGGACTGCTAGTAATATAATAGAATGTCTTTACTCAAATTTGCACAAAATTTTATCTACTAGCTGTCCCGGTGAACGTCGTAACGTTTTTTTTTATTTCTTACCTTTTAAACCTTCCCTGGACCTCTACAACTATTTCAAGACCAAGATCAACCAAATCGGTCTAGCCTTGAGTTTTAGTGAGACTAACTAACAGCGATTCATTGATATATATATGTCGCAGTCATCTGGTTTAATCAGCTATTTGATTGGATCACTAGCGCGTTCATAGAATGACGACGTTTAATTGAATGACTAAAGGACAACTCGTCAAATTGTTTAATATAACGTTCAACTTCTTGACTGAACGTCATTTAGCATAGTCGTTGAATGGGATATAGCTGACAGACATGACATAACACACCTTAATAAGATTTTTTAATATGTTTTAACCATTTTAAGTCTTAAGACAATTAGGCTAAAAAAATATTTTTTACGAATAAGTCACTTTATATCTCAATTTCACTCTAAAAATTATCATCACAGTGCTATTCGATTATATCTGTACCAGCTGTTTGACGCCATCTTTGTTTTGATGAGCACTAACGCCGCAGTGGAAAAAAAAAGAACTAAATTACAATCACCTGACTGATTACGTCCGCTATGTTCAAAGGGCTATGTTACAATCCGCTAACTTGTTGGACGTTCAGTGAGTCTTATTCATTCAACGTTCGGCCTAGTCATTCAATTAAACGTCGTCATTTAATAAACACGCTAGTGATTCAATCAAATAGCTGTTTTAACCAGATGACTGCGACATATATAAGACTAGCTGTGCCCGCGACTTCGTTCGCGTGGGCTACATCCTTTCATGGTCGGTTTTACCCCTTTCTCCCCTAATATTCGAAACAAAAAGTAGTCTATATTTTAATCCAAGTTTCGATCTATATTTGTGCCAAAATTCATATCTCTAACTTCAAAAATAAACATTTCAAAGGTGGTATTACCCCCTCCCCCCTTATTTTCTAATAAAAAGTAGCCTATGTCCGTTCTTGTGGTTCAACGTATACCTATACCAAATTTCATCAAAATCGGTTGAGAGGTTTTAGCAGGAAAGCGTAACAGACGGACAGACAGACAGACAGACAGACAGAGTTACTTTCGCACAGACAGAGTTACTTTCGCACAGACAGAGTTACTTTCGCACAGACAGAGTTACTTTCGCATTTATAATATTAGTAGGGATTGAGCAAAACAAATCCATACTAATGTTATAAATGTGAAAGTAACTTTGTCTATCTGTCCGGCTTTCACGCCTAAACCATTAATTTTTATGAAATGTTTTATATATGTAAGCTTTGTATACTGTGTGTACGGAGCCTCATATAGGAGAATGTGTACGCCGCCTAACATGTATGACATGACACGAAGGAGAGTGACAGCGTCTGTCATCGGTAGAATAAAACTGTCCGTACCGTTATTATTATGCATGTGATTTATTTTCTCATTATCTTATAAAAGTGATTAGAAAATCATTGTGTATTTCATAAAGTTGCTAGTTTAATTAAGTAATGTAATAAAGTGTCGATCTACTAAAGTATTGGAAGTAAAAACCTTTAATAGTCGATTTTTCTGTTTTAGGTTAGTAGATCACACCTCTCAATGTGTAATGTAAATATGTGATCTCAATTAAAATAAGTGTTTGATTTTATAATAACATTAAACTTTTCTGTTTTAGATAAATCAAGATTGTACGTTATTTACTCCCATACCATCTTACATATTACATATATTTAAGTATTTTTTATTAAATGTGGAACGGTCATAGGCTACTTTACATATGACATACATTTTCTGATAATTTTCAAACAATCTGTGATAATTTTTCAAACACTTTCCGATATTTTTTCGAACATTATCCGATAATAATTGAAACATTGTCCGATAAAACTTCGAACACTGTCCGATCATTTTCGATAATAATTCGAACATTGCCCGATGATTTTTCAAACATTGTCTGATAATTTTTCGAACATTGTCTGATAATTTTTCAAACATTGTCTGATAATTTTAATATATTTTTATCTTGATAATTTCGTTCCAGCTTCAAGATAATAGAGACTATATCATACAAGGAGTACTTGAAGGCTTCAGGCGCGGCGCTCGCCTTCTTCGCTTCTTTCTACGCCGCGTTTCTGTTCGTGATACTCTTTGTGAGGAGGAAGCAGGCCGTTGCTTATCAGGGGATGGTGAATTCTCAATGTGAAGGTAATTAAATATCGGGTTAAGGTCATTACAAAAATACAAAATACAAAATCATTTATTCGTGATTCACAGGTAGTGTCGCCACTGGGTGTTAATAATAAGCATATTGTATCACTGTAATCAGCCATATCGGCGTACGAATATGCATATAATTATGAAATCCTGATTATATCAAATTAATTTATTATAGAAACATACCATGAATGATAGCTCTTCCAGATTGAATGAAGTAACTACTTTACAAAATAAAATAAAGTTAGTTCATTATATTAAAATATCACAGTCAGTAGATTAAAAACATGCATAAATAAAATAAAAAATAAATGTCAATATGAAAAATAAAGTTTCAGATATCAAGTAGTCAATTTCGATTTAAGAAAATAATAATAATAATGTCAGAAAATTAAATGAAATTACAAATTATGTCAACATCATAAGTAATAAAGTACAATTTTCTTAATTAATACAATACAATATTTTTGGGCACTCAAGCGTCTCCTGGACAAGATCTATTTAAACTCTAAAAATTCTTTTACAGAATAGAAAGCATTGTTAGTCAGATGCAAATTTTTTTAAAAGGATTCATAGTTATCACACTCTTTGATGTAATTAGGCAGTTTATTATAAATTTTAGGTGCCATAACAAAAACACTGTTACCATATAGTGCGGTTTTATGTTGGATTTGGTTAACAGAGCACATCAACTTACGATTACGCTTTCTACGGACAGTTTTAAATAATTTCGAATTTTGTCTAACAAAGAGCACCAATTCATATATGTACATGCAAGGCATTGTCAGAATTTTCAAATCTCTGAAATATGTTCTGCAGCTATCAGTTTTCTCTAGATCGCACATTGCTCGTATGCATCTCTTCTGGCATCTAAATACTCTGATCCAACCAGTTGCATTACCCCAAAATATGATTGCATATCGGATTCTGGAAGCAACAAAACCATGATAGGATGCAAGTAACGTTGGCAGACCGACTTTTCGTGAAAGGAGATAAAGGCTGTATGATGACTGCGACAGTTTTTTACACACAAAGTCTATGTGATTTTGCCACTTTAAATTACTATCTATTTGCAACCCAAGACATTTTGTAGATGTAGTTGTTTCAATGACTTTACCATTGTATTCTATATTATTTATTAATTGTTTGTTGCTTCGTTGTTGGAATTTCATTATTTTACTTTTTTCTATATTTATTACCAGATTGTTGTTTTCCAACCAATAAATTATTGATTTTAGACTTTCATTTATAATGTTTTCCTTGTTATAAACTACTGTACAGTCATCTGCAAACAATATCATAGGGTCGCCAACCGTTTTTGGAATATCGTTAATAAATACCAGGAAGAGAAGAGGACCCAAAACGCTTCCTTGAGGCACTCCACGGGTGATTATTCTAGGACTCGCCGGTTCTTCTCGACATGATCAACATTCCGAACACGGCGGTAGAATACTGACCTTGTACTGACGATTCATAAGTGCTTTTATAAGTTTTTTTTTCTATTTTAATAAGAACACTCGAATTATAGCGATTTTACTGCACGATACACAAATGTCAATCTTTGAACATGTAGGTAGGATGTACAACGGTCCGCGACAGTTACAGTCGACGTGTTAACTGCTCGGCGACCGTAACCAAAGTGAGCGATGCTCCGCTCGCTGTACACTCCGTCAACGCCCTGTAGGTGGCGCTGACGTCACGTTGCTTACAATAGCCACTTGGTGGCGCTAGTGCTACAAATATAAATAAATAAATTGGAAAACATTCGATACATTGCTCTATTATGTGGTAAATAGCTAAAGCTGAAAGTGTTACAAAAATTGGAAACAATGACTGTACCACAACACCCAGACTCGAGGTTTATTTTTTTCGGCTACGATAGAATATTTAAAGTTCGCTATTCCGTCGTCATGCACTATAAAAATTGTTGAAATCAATTTAAATCTAAGCCTTATGTGACAGAGATAAGTAGGGAAATAAATCAGCGGCTACAGAGTTTTTAAGTCGCAACTGTGCGTATACATAATGTTTGATCGAAGCCTATATTTTACAATGAGGTACGCCCATGAAAAACCTGCTAGATGGCGATACGGAGTTCAACTGCCACGTGATTGGTTAATGTTTACATAACATTGATAGATATGTCACCATGACATTTGAATCACCAATCACATAGCAGTTGAACCGTATCGCCATCTAGCGGATTTTCCAAACGCGAACACCCTCATTATTTCTTGTTGTTATATTTTGATGTTTCTTGTTTTAAATTGTTTTGTGTACACATTTGGATGTGTTGCATAAAGGTTTCTATCTTTCTTTACAGAAGATAGCGTCCCCCCAGTCCGCGACACGTCGGCGTCGCGTCGCCGTCACGTCGCCGTCACGGACGCGAGTGGCAGCGGAGAGAGCACGTCACGTCACGCGGGCGACGGTGACGTGACTACGTCGTCACAGAGGACGGGTGAGTTAACATTTGACGTAGGCCTTTTTAGACAAACAGTCCTGTAAATTGTTTATTTTATTATTTTGTTATTATGTGTAAGGAACGTATGTTCTTTGCTAAAAGTGTAAGTACTTCCGCCGAGCTAGGTGTTATCTGCTCGGGGACCAAGGTCCGACTACCAATCTTGGTTTGTTGTATATATAGTTAGTGGCGACGATAACTCTGACATCGCGATGTAGGATCGATGTATTGATTGGCTAATCGTGCATTACGTATGGAGCGTTGTTTACTACGCCAATTCTGCTGACGCTGTATTTGTGACTTGTAGGTAATGTCGTAGGTTGGCACATATGTAATGCAAGAAATGGACTGGGTCGAAAATACCCGATTGTTTAAGTTAGATATCTATAAAAAAATATTAGACATGTATTTTTTTCATTTGCGAAATAAGTATCTAATAAATAACTAAGACAAGTACCCACAAATGACGTCATGCGACGATTCGATTCAATTTTATTTTTTTTTACTTAGCCTATAAACTGTCCCACTGCTGGGCAAAGGCCTCCCCATACACTTCCAGCTCTCTCTATCAGGTGCCAAGTCTTGCCAACCTTGAGAAAAACGGTCCAGGTCGTCACGCCAACGCATTTTCCGCCTTCCTCTTGGACGTCGTCCGTCTTCTGGTGTCCATTGGGTAACAACCTTGGCCCACCTCTCTGGTTTCATTCGGCACACGTGTCCGATTGAAATTGAAAAAATTGCACGCATTCAATACGATTACCTTTTTTTTAATTTGCTATATAGGCGCGAAGCTGAATTCCGGCCCGCTCGCATCATGGCTACGGAGGTCTTCCAATAGTTTTACTAGTAGGTAACTCTTGATAAATGTTAGTAACAATTGTTATCAGAGTGTGGCCATTTTGCGAATGGGACAAAATGCGAACGGGGCCATTTTGAATTCATGACGAAATGCGAACGGGGCCATTTTGGAATTCATGACGAAATGCGAACGGGGCCATTTTGGAATTCATGACGAAATGCGAACGGGGCCATTTTGGAATTCATGACGAAATGCGAACGGAGCCATTTTGAGTTCATGACGAAATGTGAACGGGGCCATTTTGAGTTCATGACGAAATGTGAACGGGGCCATTTTGGAATTCATGACGAAATGCGAACGGAAATATTTTAATTCTTTAATTATTTCAAGTAATCATTGACGCTGTGTCTTATGTACCTAACACATATGTCACCATGTGTCACATGGAACAATGCGTGTTAAATATGGAACACACTGTCCAGTTCAATATAATTCTTCAATAATTTCAAGTACTTATAATTATTTTACATGTTTAAAATGGAACGCGAAAGTCTTAAAATTTATTTCTATTTATTTTAAATGAATCTAGTGCAATTTTAATTTCAGTTTGATGTTGTCTGTTAAATATGGAATTTTATTTTAAAATAAATGATGATTATTATAATTGTCGCTGTGTCCCATATACATAACACCACGTCCCTCATATGACATCATGTCTCACATATAGTACACTTTGTGTCAAATATGGAACACATGTCCCATATATGGAACATATTTTTTTTCTAACCTCAACCTCGGCGCCTTCATACTTGCAACAAGAACAGTAGGCCCAGCAGGACGTATCCGAGGTTTATTTATATTTATTTATTTATTATAAATTGGTACACGAACAGATCACTGCCATAAACATCACAAAAAAAAAACTTATCACTATTAATCTAGACAGAGATCCATAATTAGCGTACACAACATGAGTTAACTGTATTTACTTACAATTAGCATTAACCATTCCACACTAGTTCATATTTTATTCTATAACTATGGGTAACACAACGCTTAACAATAAAAGGACGCTTAAACACTTTTAAATATATCGGTAACAACTCTCTTAAATCTAGAAAAATTGTTATCGAACAAATCAACCTCTGTACCGCCTCGAACCATCTCATTGTATGAGCGACACATTCTCACTATGGGATTGAAAAAGGAGGTGTTGTTTCTGTAAACCCGTAAGGCAAATACTTCAGGTTACTCCACACGTGGTTGAAGTCCGAGAATCATGAATTCATGACGAAATGCGAACGGGTACTTTTTTTTAATTCATGCGTTGAGGATGACATGCGTCAGATTTCAACGTGTTGCTTGAAAATGTTAAATGAACAACTTTTATCTGAGTGTTACTATTTTGCAAATGGGCCAGTATGTTAATGGTACTGTAACAACTTTATGCTGAGTAGGAAGCCATTTTAACACAATCTACCGTAACTTTCTTATTATTTACGTGATTATGATTATATTTGTGCGTTCTAAATATTTTTTATTCTATTCCTTTCTAGGCCCAAACTCTGGGAGTAGCTCATCATCAGACACAGAGTCTGACTCATCAAACTTGGAAGACGTAAATACAGACAAAGATGTGTACAGGCTTGGTGGGAAACTGTGCGTCGCCAATTTGGCTAGGTAAGTTGTCGTTTTAAAAAACTACAATTTGGCTAGAAATGTGTCCTTTTATTGAAAAAAGTACAATTTAGGTGGGTAGGTTGTCTTTAAAAAACAAACAATTTGGCTGGGTAGTTTTTAAAAAAAATTAGTTAGGTAAGATGTCTGTAAAACTATAATTTATCTAGGTAAGTTGTCATTAAAAAACAAACAATATGTCTAGGTAAGTTGTCATTAAAAAACAAAATTCAAAAATTCAAAATTCAAAATCATTTATTGCAAAAACTGTGTTTACATAGATGGTGTTATATTAGCAGTGAAAAGTTTCAACAGTTACCCATATCGGGTATGCAATTTTACAGAATGAGTGGTAGATTATATGAACTTAACTAACTATATTTGGTACCAAAATATTCATTTAAATTATAAAAAACATTTTCTGTCAAATTTTATGCTTTAATATAAGAAGGTAAGTGATTAAATATTTTGGTTCCTTTATAATATGTGCATTTACTAAATACATAATTTATATATTTACTACGTAGGTTTGGTCAAACAATTTGGCTAGGTAAGTTGGCATTAAAAAACAAACAATTTGTCTAGGTAAGCTCTCATTAAAAAACAAACAATTTATCTCGGTAAGTTGTCATTAAAAACAAACAATTTGACTAGGTAAGTTGTCATTAAAAAACAAACAATTTGGCTAGGTAAATAGTCACTTAAAAAAACAATTTGGCTGAGTAAGATGTATTTTTTTTTAAATTACTTAATAAAAGATTACTTAAATATTAAACAAAACGTAGATAGCACTTGTGTTACACAAATCAGAAATAACGACGGTACCACAACACCCAGACCCGAGGCAAGATAGAAAATTTCTTGTTCCTTATTGACCCGACCGGGAATCGAACCCGACTTCGTCTTCCGGCTATGGTGGTCGTCCTCATTGTCCGACGATTATTTATTTTTTACTACTTCACCTACAGATGCCGCCCCCGGGTTTTGTCTGCGCGCTCCAAGATGTACTTGTGGAATGTACTTACTGTCGCAATATTCTACACTCTGCCCGTGATACAGCTGGTCGTCACTTATCAAAGGGTGAGTTTAATCAAAACTTTGTAAAGGAATGCATGTTCTTTACTAAAAGTGTAAGCACTTCCGCCGAGCTAGGTGTTATCTGCTCGGGGACCAAGGTCCGACTAACAATCTTGGTTTGTTGTATATATGGTTAGTGGCGACGATAACTCTGACATCGCGATGTAGGATCGATGTATTGATCGGCTGATCGTGCATTACGTATGGAGCGTTGTTTACTACGCCAATTCTGCTGACGCTGTATTTGTGTCGACTTGTCGTAGGTCGGCACAACTTCTTTATTCAAGTAGGTTACATATAACACGTTTGTATCGTCATTGAATACAATGCAAAGTGACTACAGCCGGTTCGGATCCTATATCTTCCGAGAAGACACCGGTAAGAAACTCAACAAATTAATTACAGTATTAAAGTATCTAACTGTTTATATTAATTCATTCTCCCAAAAAGGTCATATTTCTATCAATATCTTTAATTAGTAAAATATAAGAAAAGATAATAGCAGCCAGTAATTACTTATACCTCTTCATTAAATAGTAATTCCTTCATAGAAATTAATATTTAAATAGTTAGTACCAATTAATTATTGATTTGTCCATGCATTGATTTAAAAATCAAATCAAAACATGTATTATACTTTTTTGTGCCGATTATTTTAAATAAATGACATGTAAAAAAAATCGTAGTAAATATTGTTACGAGTTTCAGGTTCGCGACAATAAAAACTGCCGATAAAAATTAACAAAATTTACACTTTTATTCAACGCCACTAATTACAACTTAAAAACACACTAATTGAAACCGCAATCGCTCTTCAGTCTCACTTCAAGATTGCTTTCTATCACTTGTATCGCTGATTCAATACAACTCCGGTCGTGGCCAGTCCCGGCCTTATATAGTTCCCGAACCTTCCACCGTAGAAACATCCAGAATGTTCGCGCACATTCCGGCCCCGACCGACCTTAGTTCTAGAACCTTCCATTGTAGAAACTACTAGAATGTTCGAGCACATTCTAGCAAGTTCTGTCTTCGAAATCTCTACTCTATTAGTTCCGCCATTCGAAACAAGATGGCGCTAATGTATCGGCCATCAATTGTGGCGCGTAACAATATATATATAAATTTGTTTGTCCATCGCAGCTGCTCAACCAATCAGGAAACCAGGATCTATGTTACTTCAATTTCCTCTGCGCGCATCCGCTAATGGTCCTCTCTGACTTCAACCACGTGTGGAGTAACCTCGGATATGTCCTCCTGGGCCTCCTCTTCTTGTTGCAAGTATGGAGGCGTCAGCAACGGTACCGAGCAAAGGGGGCGGTTGAGGTGAGAAAAAGATTGTGTACCATATATGGGACATGTGTTACATATTTGACACAGTGTTCCATATGTGGGACATGATGTCTTGAAGGACGTAGTGTCATGTATACTTAAAATTCTTGAAGTATTATATGGGACATGTGTACCGGGAATGGGACGGTGTGTTACATATTTGACACGCAGTGTTCCATATGTGAGACATATTGTTATTTTTATAAGACACAGCTTAAATGCTAATTACTTGAACTTATTCAAGAATATTGAATGATTCACACAAAGTATGACACATTATCATCAAAGTCTACTGACGGGACGTCTAGTGCCATATATGTCTTGAAACGTTGTCTGAAATTTCAAAGGGTCTACGAAATATAGAACACATCATTGGCCGTCATACCATGATTATTATAATAATTCATCTATAAGTTTACTTGAGTCTGGGTGTACTGTTATGTAATACCCAGTTAGTATAGTCTTCTTGTATTAATAGTAAAATAATCATTTTGAAATCAGTTGACCAACCATATGTTTCGTCCATGTATTTATTGGTGTACTTGTGTACCATATATGGAACACCATGTTCCCAATCTGGCCCAATCTCTTGCAGAGGGAGTTGGGTATTCCGCAACACTTTGGGCTACTCTACGCGATGGGTGTCGCTCTAGTCAGTGAAGGTCTACTGTCAGCAGCCTACCACGTGTGCCCCAATAGTATGAATTTCCAGTTTGGTGAGTAATCTAATAATCAGACTACAAGCATCATGTCATGTCTAAACCACTAGGGAAGCTACTAGTGACCGACCGAAACATGTTATTTTACCGAAACCGAACCTTTTATAAAAAAAAGTCCTTAAAAATTCTAGTCTAAGCCCGTTTTTTTCTAAAATTAATATCTCGCCGACGTATAATTACAGGTTTCTACTTTCAAAGATTTATCACAATGAAATTTCAGCAGAGTTACAAAGGTTCTGTTTGTAAATTTAACTACCCTATAAATAAAGTGAAAAAAATACATTATGTGTAAGTTTCGGCGCGGCCGAAAGGTTCGGCCGTTTTTGGCCGAAACCGAAACTCGGGCCGAAACTGGCCGAAACCGAAATTTCGGTCGGACACTATCAGCTACTAACCTGCAATAGTTCACCAGTACTTAGCACTCAAGTACAAATTCCTTATGAACATAAAGTAATTAAAAAAAATACTGTTTATTTATCACATTAGACCATACCCTCCATGATAAAGATAATAAACAGGTTTACCTCATTGATATTGCCGCACGAGACTCACGAGAGGTAGGGCATAGCGATTTATCGCTCGAACTGGAGCAGCCCGACTGGTGAAATACCTCCACCTTACAGAAGACCGCAGCCAAATAACAATCACTTCTGTGTTGTTGTGTTCCTGCGTGTGAGTAAGGTTTACAGAGCTCCTGGGGGTGCTACATTAGTAGCAGGGGTCAAGCCTTCAAGGTAAGGGCGACAAGTCCAGTAACAGATTTATTATGCTGTACTGGTCGCCCTTAAGCTAGGACCTCATTACCACTTAACATCAGGTGGGATTGAGGACAATCTTGAAGTGAAATATAAAAAAATACAGTCTGACCATTACGCATACGGAAAAATCAGCAAATGGAGACTTTTCCATAGAGCTCAAGTCTTGTGACTCGAGCTCGTTGATAGTATAAAACACGTTCCAACAATTGAACATTGAACTCACGTCTTGAGACGCTCCCAATTCGCCAATTCACTTCACTATTAGGATTAATACAAAAAGTCGCTATTTTCAACGATAGTGGGAAAATGTCTCGAGAAAAGTATGGTAACCGTGCCGCTTTTTCGCTCGACTCGGCCGGAGCACTACCGTGCCCCCAGATATAAGTTTTTGACCGTCTCATTGCAGATACGTCGTTCATGTATGTTACATCGATCCTGTGCATGGTGAAGATATACCAGTCCCGGCATCCGGACATCAACGCTAGAGCTCACGCCACTTTTGGGGTTCTAGCCTTCATCATTTTTGTTGGTAAGCATGTTTACATTAGAGCAGGTGTACCCGAACTGTGCGACGCGACGCCCTGGTGCCTCGTGGGGGGAAGGTAGGGGCGCCTGGAGGCGTACCCACACTGTTCCCCCCCCTTCCACCCAAAATATACAAAATTGTGATCCATTTTTGTAAAATAGCACAGATTGGGGTAGAGATGAAAGAACTCGAGTCTGATAAGTCTTTTAAAAGAAACTCGACTCATTATGACGACTTATGATAGCTCACAACTCGATTAAGTCTTTAAATAAAATAAAATAAAAAATAAAATAAAATAAAATAAAAATAAAAATTATTTATTTCAGACCAGAGTCCATATAGTGTTAATAACAATTAATCTTATACACTATGTTAGTAGATATTAAAATGATTAAAGTAAATTTTAGTGTCTTTGGCGAGCTGGACGCGAGTCCAGTGCTGCATAATAGCACTGTCTGCGTCCAGCCTCGCCGCGACCGTCTTCAGGAGGCTGTTGGCGCTGCCCCGCACCCGCCGTATCAAGGACGCTATGCGTTTCCTGATAATAGCCGAGAGGCTGTCAACTTCGCCTGCTGCGAACATGGCCGACGCACTGCAGTGGCGTGGCAGCCCCATCAACCCCCTGAATGCGTCTTTAAACCCTGAATCCTGAGTCTTTTAGGAGTCTTGGGCTATGATCCGAGTTTTATTTTAAGACTGAGTCAAATTGATAGAGTCGAGATTTTTAAACGACTCAGCCATGACGAAAAGACATTATAAAACGACTCGACTCGTTGGTGCCGTAAGTCGTGATCATACGTTGTAATGACATAAGATTAATGTGAATTTATTATACTGTTTTTATTCCGTGGGTACACCTACCTACACATTCAATAATTATTTATTTGATATTTTGAGTTTTACCTGTATATTGATGGAAACGGCAATGATTAAATGATGACTAACCTATAATAAAATAGTATGGAATATTTATTACCTAGCTGTGCCCGCGACTTCGTTCGCGTGGACTACACCCTTTCATGGTCGGTTTTACCCCTTTCTCCCCTAATATTCGAAACAAAAAGTAGTCTATATTTTAATCCAAGTTTCGAGCTATATTTGTGCCAAATTTCATATCTCTAACTTCAAAAATAAACATTTTTCCATATAAACTTTCAAAGGTGGTATTACCCCCCCCCCCCCTTATTTTCTAATAAAAAGTAGCCTATGTCCGTTCTTGAGATTCAACGTATACCTATACCAAATTTCATCAAAATCCGTTCAGCCGTTTAGGCGTGAAAGAGTAACAGACGGACAGACAGACAGACAGAGTTACTTTCGCATTTATAATATTAGTATGGATTTTATTTGTTAATCAAACATAAGTTTAATTATGTTTATTTAAAACAGGTCGTCGTCGTCGTTGAACCTAAGTTCTTTACAATGACACCTGTATGTAATTTACTATTAGGGTAAGCAGAATTAGATGTATGCTGTTACCTGTTTAGTTTAATTTCTAGCTCTAAAATAATTCCTTGTAACATTGTTTTTTTTTTATATCGTTTTTTGTGTGCTAAATAAATACTTTCACTTTCACTTTACAACATGTTTGCAATAAATATTTGATTGATTGATTGATTGATTGATTGTATGCTAAACGACTCGTGTCATTTTATTTCATAGTGGTATTAAAATGTCTGAAGACCCACAGATTAATAAAAAGTCTTGAGTCGTGTTTTGGGAGTCAAGTCTAGCCGTAACTCAAACGACTTAAACGACTCATGTTCTTTCATCTCTAGATTGGGGTCATCACAATTACCAGGCTTTATGTGATGGCTTTTAGACCCCCAATGCAAGTTTGAAAAACTTTTTGGTGCATACTTTAAGTAAGAGATATGAAATTTGACACAAATATGGTTAACTCGAAACTTGGATTAAAATATGGACTACTTTTTGTTTCAAATATTAAAGAAGGTAGGGGTAAAATCGAATATGAAAGTATGTAGGCCAATGTAACGAAATCGCAAGCACATCTGGTGTAAATTGTATACTATTTGACGGGCTCAAAACAAGCTGGTATTTCAAACTCAAACTCAAATATTTCTTTATTCAAGTAGGTTACATGTAACACTTTTGAATCGTCATTGAATATAATGCTAAGTGATTCTACTTCCGGTTCGGTACCTATATCTACCGAGAAGACACCGGTAAGAAACTCAGCAGATAAGTTACAGTAACTTATTGCTTGTAGAACACTTTGGGCCAAGTCATATAGAATTATTTTGATAAGTGAAAAAAGCATTAAGTATTATTTTATTTTAAGAGGTAAGCTGGAGCTGGCCAGTCCCCAAAGGTGGTATTTGTGATCCAGTCTGCTTCCAGTAGGCAGCGGTTAATTGTATCCTCTTCTTCCTTCTCCAGGTCTGGTGGGGGTGTTGAACGCGAACTTCTACTTCTGGATCGCTTTCACGATCCTACATATCGTCACCTGTCTCGTGATGACGTTTCAGATATACTACCTGGGAAGATTTCGATTTGGTGAGTAACCTTTATTGTTCTTATATTATAAACTAGCGGACTGGACAGACTTCGTTATGTCAAAAAGATTTGAAATATGATTAATATAAACTTTGTTGAATAGCAATAAAGTTCAAATTATATGGTACTTATGTTTCCTGTTAATATTTTCTCAATAAATATTTTGCTACTATTAATATATTTATTTAATAGGTACATAGCATTTTACAACAGAACAGATACATAGCATTTTAGGGGCATGTGATACAGAGGTAAGTTCTAGTATATGCTCCAATAAGAGGAGTACACAGCATTCAAAATAGGAGCAACACAGAATTAGATTAAAAATTGAATTAAGTAGACATATAACAAATTTAGTCAGATGACATATTGTGCAATGTGGATATGAATTTATTTTTTGAAAGGTGAAAAATGTCAAGTTCAGGGTGTTTTTTGCGGAGTAAACTATATTTATAGAAGCATCTGTGTACTATTTCCTCTACATAAAGGTTGTCTGGAAGAGATTGCTTTCTAGCAATAAAACCGCCTAAATTGTACTTGATTATGTCTGTAAAAACAATTTCTGTAAACTTTTCTGTGCAATAAAGTGTATCTATCTAATTAACTCTACATTTTACTTAGAGAACGTTTGTATGGGAAAATGAAAAGGGCTGTCTTTAAGATTTTCCCGGTAATTATTCAATTTTTTCTCGCGGTTAAAACCATGAATAGACTTGAAAAAAAATAATTGGCATAATTGGCTACTTGACAGTGTTAACAATAAAATATAAAAAGTGTTAGATATGTTAGCTTATTAGTTAAGTAATCATTTTACATTTTTACTTTTTAATTAAAAGCATAGTTAGTATTTTATTTTTGCAAAATAAATTTTAGTTTTTTTATCTGTGGAACAAAAGAACCGAAACGGAAACCACCATTGCAATTCGGAAATGACAGCTGTCGGCGAAAATTATTTATTTTAATGTGGCGAAACAATGATTATTTTACCGATTAAATTGAATTATTGTGTCTCTAATCGTATAAAGAATTTATTGAAACATTTTCCGTTTATCTTAATTAAGTCGTTCCTATGCGTATCGGTTCGTTGTCTAGGACGTTGACGTCATAAATGCAACAGTGACGCGACTAGGCGTTTTCGCGCGCTTTTGAAATGTTACACAAAATCTTCTTTTTCTCTGGTTATTTAGATTATTTCCAGATAAATCGAATTGCTTGGGATATAAAATGAACGGGCGCACATTTTACAATACTTTTTCAAAAACTGTCAAGTAGCCAATTGGTTAAAGCGTTGTCGCGCTTACCAACATATTTATATATTATAGAAAATAAACTAGCTACCCGCCCCGGCTTGAATACAAATTTAAGTTTTAGGTTTTTCTGTACATTAATATGTGTTTATTACACAAATAACCCATTGTAAATAAAACCTATTTTTATATTCTAAAGAATAAAAATAAATAAGCAAGTGTCAAAACTTAACAAAAAATCAACATTATTAATAAAAAATTAAAAATTACCAGAAAATAAAATCAATTCATGTTAATTCAAAATTAAATTAAATATATGTATTAAAATAAAGATATTTTAATATATTTGTTTATATTGTAGACGGCGGCGTGATCTACCGCGCGGTCCGCGAGCTGGTGACGCGTCCGCTGGCCGCCATCACGCCCACGCACTGCGGCCGCTGCGTGCTGCTCATCATCGCCAACCTCAGCAACTGGGCCATCGCAGCATACGGGTGAGCACTCCCTACCTCCGTAGCCGAGCCTATGGGTGAGCCCACACACTACCTCCGTAGCCGAGCCTACGGGTGAGCCCACACACTACCTTCCTAGCTGAGCCTACGGGTGAATCCACACACTACCTCCGTAGCCGAGCCTACGGATGAGCCCACACACTACCTTCGTAGCCGAGCCTACGGATGAGCCCACACACTACCTCCGTAGCCGAGCCTACGGATGAGCCCACACACTACCTCCGTAGCCGAGCCTACGGATGAGCCCACACACTACCTCCGTAGCCGAGCCTACGGATGAGCCCACACACTACCTCCGTAGCCGAGCCTACGGATGAGCCCACACACTACCTCCGTAGCCGAGCCTACGGATGAGCCCACACACTACCTCCGTAGCCGAGCCTACGGGTGAGCACACACACTACCTCCGTAGCCGAGCCTACGGGTGAGCACACACACTACCTCCGTAGCCGAGCCTACGTGTGAGCACACATGCTACCTTCGTAGCCGAGCGTACAATACAGAAAAGTTCGTTTCCTATGATGACCGGGGATCGAACCCGGGACCTCAGAGACGCGCGACGCCAAAATCAGGCCCGTTCGCCTCTCGGCTACGGAGGTCGTCAAATGTATGTAACTTACATGCATAAAGGAATATTTAACCTTGAATAATATAAAGGGTTAATTAAATAATTACACTCTTTTAAGTATACTGTCTCTTTCTACAGAGTCTCGCAGCACAGTCGGGACTTCGCTTCACATCTCCTCCTGGTGCTGATGAGCAATCTGTTCCTCTACACTCTCTTCTATATCGTGATGAAGCTGCTGCACAGAGAGACTATACGATGGTATAGGTGAGTGCACAGTTGTAGTAAGTTTAGCACAAAAGGTGCACAGATGTAGTAAGTTGAGCACATGAGGTGCACAGATGTAATATGTACGTTTAGCACAAAGGGTGCACAGTTGTAGTAAGTTTAGCACAAAAGGTGCACAGATGTAGTAAGTTTAGCACAAAAGGTTCACAGGTGTAGTACGTTTAGCACATGAGGTGCACAGATGTAATATGTACGTTTAGCACAAAGGGTGCACAGTTGTACGTTTAGCACTAAAGGTGCACAGTTGTAGTACGTTGAGCACAAAAAGCGCACAGTTGTTGTACAGAAAAGTAGGGCATAGCGTTTTATCGCTCGAACTGGAGCAGCCCGACTGGTGAAATACCTCCACCTTACAGAAGACCGCAGCCAAATAACAATCACTTCTGTGTTGTTGTGTTCCTGCGTGCGAGTAAGGTTTCCAGAGGTGGGATGAGGACAATCTTGAAGTGCAATATAAAAAAAAACGATTTGACATATCGTCGACGCGCGTGCAATACCGCGTATCTACCGTTTGCCGTAAAGATTAATTTTGTCTGCTATTTCATATTATTTCAATCCAAATTAGACCTTACGGAAAAATGTACTTACGCGGTATTGCACGCGCGACGACGATATGTCAATACCTATCGACGTTGATGTGTCAATACCGCCTAACTGACAGTGCTTAAATAATAAAAAATAAGATTTATTCAGTTCATAATAAGTTCCTAAATCATTTTCTCGTACAATTTAAGTCAGGAGGTATTGGCACATCGCCGTCGCTATGTCGTATTTCAAATCGGTAATTACTCAACAGCTTGACTTTAAAGATTTTAAATCTTATACTTTTGCCTTACAGTTGGGTATTCATCACGCTGACTTACTCAGTATGGTTCGGTTCGAGCTACTTCTACTTGGATCAAAGCACTAATTGGGCGGTGAGTGAGCTACTATTACAAAGTTCAACAGAGGGACATGGGTTCGATTCTCACTCGGACAAACATTATTAATAAATAAATAAATATTGGACAACATCGCAAACATACCTCTGATTCTGTGGTAAGTAGCTAAAGCGCTTGTGTTAGCGAAATCAGAAAAAGGACATACCACAACACCCAGACCCGAAGCAATACAAGAGTTAGTTTTAAATATTGACTCGACCTGGGATCGAACCCGGGACATTAGATATATTGACAACACGTCACGGGTTGGCAAGAACTTGCCTAATTTAGTACAATTAACTAACGTGCCGACCTACGACATTACCTACAAGTCGACACAAATACAGCGTCAGCAGAATTGGCGTAGTAGACAACGCTCCATACGTAATGCACGATTAGCCGATCAATACATCGATCCTACATCGCGATGTCAGAGTTATCGTCGCCACTAACTATATATACAACAAACCAAGATTGTTAGTCGGACCTTGGTCCCCGAGCAGATAACACCTAGCTCGGCGGAAGTACTTACACTCTTAGTAAAGAACATACGTTCCTTACACCAGCAATTATATCGTTACTTTTCTTCCTCAGCTAACTCCAGCCCAATCTAGGCAGAGCAACCGAATCTGCTCATTCCTAGAGCTGTATGACTCTCACGATATGTGGCACTTCCTCTCGTCTTGCGCAATGTTCTTCAGCTTCAACATGTACCTCACGATAGACGATAACCTCGCGAGAGTGCCCAGAGACCACATCATGGTCTTCTAGAGAAGACCATACCGAAAAGACGGAAAAAATGCTCCAAGAATTGAATTATGATAAAGGTAGCGTTATGGTTTGAAGTGTAATGGTGATTTCGGGGAAAAGACCGAAAAGACCGAAAAGACCAATTTCAAAACGTATTTTGAAGACGTTAAATATGATGTAAAAGGCGTCTTGATGCAATAACAGTCTTTTTACGGGAAAGACCTAGGGGAATGTTACTGATGATCCGATAATTAAATTTCGATGTAGCAGGAAGGTATTTTTAGAGAGCAGACCATAAAAAAGTATTTTTAGGAGTGTAAATACCGTCAACGGAAACGTCTTGAATTGTTTGTATAGTCTTTTTAGGTGTTCAACAGTCTTTGGTCTTTTGAGACCGTAAGAAGACTGAAAAGAACAATAGATAAACAACTGAAGGTCATATACAACATCATAAAAAGCGTCTCGAAATGTTAAAGCGGTATTTTAGGGGAAAAGACTAACGAGGCCAGGGCAGTCTTTTAAAGAAGACGCAGAAGACTGATAGAAAAATAATGAGTGGCATTGGTTAAGGTTAAAGAAAGTGTTTCTGGTTAATTGGTGTTTATAGGGAAAAGACTGGGAGTAGACCGAAAAGACTAATACTAAAGGTACTAAACTACATCCAATTATCATGGAAGTTTCTTGGTGCATATAAATGGTCTTTTTGGTTAAAGAAATGAGGCTCAATTGCATCAAATTAACGTTATGTTTCTGTAAAAGTGATGTAGTGGTTAGGGAATTGGACTTTAAAACCCGAAGGCCGTGCGTTCGAACCCCTGGAAGAACACTATTATTCAGTTTTTTTAGTTTGTTATTACATTGCAAACTTGAATAATGGTCTTTTCTGGGAAAAGACCACTTGTATACCGATAATATTATTATCAGTATACGATGGTAAATATGTTAAAAAAAATGTGATGGAGTGAGATAATGCAATTTCTATGGAAATACTGTTCGAATTAATTGTAAGTTTTTAAATAGACCTCTTTATAACAGGAAGGTTGTGAAAGAATGAAATGGAAAGTGTCCTGGCATAGATTAAGCAATAAAGAATTTCTGTGAGTGTATTATGGTCTTTTTCTCAGAAAAGACCGCCAGTAGAACGAAAAGACCAGTAATTTAATGATTGTGGTGTGTTTGATATCATAAAGCTTCTTAAAACTCAACGAAAACGACTTGAATAGGATCAAAAGTATAAGAAAAGACCGCGAGTAGACCGAAAAGACCGGTAATTTTATGATTGTGATGTGTTTGGTAACATAATACTTATGACTAATGTTTTTTATCAAAAGCCCCTGTAGAACATGAAACGAGAGGTAATTATTTTATAATGAAATACTTAGTATAGGCTGGCAAAATAATTAATAAATCGTTTTTTTGCAAAACTTTGATATATTTAAAAAAACATATGGAGAAATTTTGCCACAATTGTCTCATTATCAGATTTTTTGCAGAAATACTAGAAAATTTTGTCCTAGCCAAAGATTCAAGAAAAAAAATCCACACGTAATGTCGCCGTCAAATTGTTAATTTCCTTTCATTAATAAAATTGACGATGATTTCATTGAATTGAAATTCGCACCTAATTTTTCTAAGTTCATTATAACAATTACTACAATTTAACGGCGGCATTCTTAGGTCAGTTCGTCTTAAATCGTGTATTACAAGTTAAGATTTTAATTCACTGCACAAATGTACAAGGAATCATGTTTGTGAGTGGATAACAGTATTAAAATGACCAAGCTCTCTTGTAGTAACAGATTTTTTAACAGTCATTTAAATAATAGTTTTACGCAATTTTTATAAGATAGCTATTTCTAAAATGTATTTGAACATATCGTTCATCTAATTGGCTACTTGACAGTGTTAACAATAAAATATGAAAAGTGTTAGATATGTTAGCTTATTAGTTAAGTAATATTTTTACATTTTTATTTCTTAATTAAAAGCATAATTAGTATTTTATTTTTGCAAAATAAATTTTACTTTTTTTATCTGTGGAACAAAGGAACCGAAACGGAAACCACCGTTGCAATTCGGAAATGACAGCTGTCGGCGAAAATTATTTATTTTAATGTGGCGAAACCATGATTATTTTACCGATTAAATTGAATTATTGTCTCTCTAATCGTATTAAGAATTTATTGAAACATTTTCCGTTTATCTAAATTAAGTCGTTCCTATACGTATCGGTTCGTTGTCTAGTAATTGCAACAGTGACGTGACTTGGCGTTTTCGCGCGCTTTATAAATGTGTTACACAAAATCTTATTTTCTTCTGGTTATTTCAATTTTTTCCATATAAATCTAATTTCGTGGGATATAAAATGTACGGGCGCACATTTACAATACTTTTTCAAAAACTGTCAAGTAGCCAGTTATAAGGCTGAAGTGCTTGTTTGTACGCGCTGAGATGATCAGCAAATACTGGTTCTAATCAAAGAAATCTTATATATACTAGCGGACCCGACAGACTTCGTCCTGTCAAAGATTTGGAATGTGGCTTGACTCTAAATTTTAGTAAGAGAACATTTGTATTGGAAAATAAAAGGGCTGTCTTTAGAGATTTCCCAGGAATTATTCAAATTTTTCTCGCCGTAAAAACCTTCCTTGAACTTCAACGAACATTTCGAAAAAGAATTGTCAAAATTGGTCCAAGCGTTGTCGAGTTATGCGCTTACCAACACATTTAGCGATTCATTTTTATATAATAGAAGAAGATAAACGACTATCGTCCCCGTTTTTACTACATTTGCCACTGAATCTGCGTTCTTAATGGTCGTAGCGAGATGTTATCTAGCATATAGCCTTCCTCGATAAATGGACTATCCAACATAGAAAGATTTTTTTTATATTACACTTAAAGATTGAACGCATCCCACCTGATGTTAAGTGGTAGTGAGGTCCTAGCTTAAGGGCGACCAGTACAGCATAATAAATCTGTTACTGGACTTGTCGCCCTTACCTTGAAGGCTTGACCCCTGCTACTAATGTAGCACCCCCCAGGAGCTCTGGAAACCTTACTCACATGCAGGAACATAACAGCACAGAAGTGATTGTTATTTGGCTGCGGTTTTCTGTAAGGTGGAGGTGTTTCACCAGTCGGGCTGCTCCAGTTCGAGCGATAAATCGCTATGCCCTACCTCTCTTAATTCAATTCGAACCAGTAGTTTTTGAGATTAGCGCGTTCCACTCTTCAGTTTTATAATATTAGAATAGATGATTGGTTTTATTTATTAATATCCACGCTACGCTACCACTACATTAGACAACGCACTGCGCAGGTCTGTGCTTTTTGTGATACAATATACATAAGTTACCTTCGCACTAGTTTTCGTTTTTTAGCAGCTAGATTATTCACGTTAAAGTTTTAATACGGAAGCGGAATGGGTCGAAAATACCAGATCGTTTTCAGTTTGTTGATGAGTTATCAAAAAAATATTACACGTATTTTTTAATTGGCCAAATTAATGCAAAAATACTGAGATAGCCAAGTTGCGGGATTTGGGCTCGTTACGTCACTGAAGCGTAATAATAAAACTCAGATTGGCGGTTAGAATCAGACTGATTTATTTGTTGCAAAATGACACTGACACATACAATGAATTGTCTCATAAGGCCACAAGATGGCATTACTTGTATTTTGTTACACTTAATAACATCTCCCCATAACAAATACAAAAATAGCAACTTATATCTAAGAAATAGGTGAAATGCCTAATTTTTTTAAAAGATAATAGTGTTTGTTTGTGCCTAAGCTCTTCGTAAAAATGTCTGCAGGCATTTCAGCTGTCTCAAGATAACAAATATTTAACATATTATTTTGAACTGCTTCTCTTACAAAATGGTATCGTATGTCTATGTGTTTAGACCTACGATGAAACATTGGATTTAATACAAGTTTTTGAGCACTTTGGCTATCGTTATACATCATTATAGGCTCTGAACTTCCTAAAATTTCAGTTAATAAATTTTTTAAATAAATAGCCTCTTTACTAGCTTCTGATATTGAAATGTACTCAGCTTCAGTACTGGATAATGCTACATTTCTTTGTTTTCTACATTCATAAGAAATTACTGCATTTGATAATTTGAAACAAAATCCTGAGTATGATTTCCTATCTGTTACATCTGAACCCCAATCTGCATCTACAAAACCCTCAATAGAACAAGAATTGTTCCTGCTAAAAATAAGCCCATAGTTTTTAGTACTTTTCAAATATTTTAACACCCTCTTTACATGTTTCCAGTGAGTTTCATTATATGAATTATTGAATTGACTAAGAAAACTTACACTATATGAAATGTCAGGCCTGGTAAGAACTGCTAGGTACATCAGACTGCCTAATAGTTGCTGATATGGACAAGCGTAAGAATCATTTTCAGCCTTTTCCAGTTTGAGATTCATCTCCATAGGAGTACTGACAGGTTTACATTGTGACATATTAAATTTTACTAGTAAACTTTCAATATATTGCTCTTGATCTAGTGAAATGAAGTTTTCACCAATTTTTACTCTCATTCCTAAGCATTGTTTCAACTGACCTAGGTTTTTTATCTTGAATTTTTTACTTAATTCAACTACCAATAAATCTAGAACTGATTTACAGTTATAAAAGACAAAAAAATCGTCTACAAACAGAGCAATCATAATTTTAACATTTCCCTGAAACTTAGTATACAAGCATGGCTCCTGTTTTGATCTTTTGTAACCTAGACCCTTTAAATAGTTATCAACTCTATCATTCCATGCCCTGGAAGATTGCTTTAGGCCATAAATAGCACGCTTTAACTTTAATACTTTATTATTAGATTCATTACAGTTATCAGTAATAGGTTTGTTCATATAAACTGTTTCTTTAAGAAAACCATTTAAAAAAGCAGTAGTAACGTCAAGGTGACAAACATCTAAGTTTAACTTTACAGCTAGTGCAAACATAAGTCTTAAAGTGGAATACCGAAGCACTGGGGAAAATGTCTCATGATAGTCCACACCTGCTTTTTGAGAGAAACCTTTTGCCACTAACCTTGCACGATAACGCACATTATTTTCACTGTAATTTTTCTTTTTGAACACCCACTTGCACTGAACCACTGTTTTGTCTTTGGGACGATCCACTTCCTCCCAAGCATCGTTTTCTTCAAAAGAATTCAGCTCGTCTTGCATGGCTGCTCTCCAAAACTGGTTTTCAGGTCCATGCAGAGCTTCTTCGAGTGTGATGTCTCCTGCATCACTTCCTTTTTGACATTCTGCAAAACACAAACTATTGAAGCCATATCTGTCTGGTTTCCTTCTTGATCTCTTTGAAATTTCTTCATTCCCTGTACTCACAGTAGTCACCTCCTTATCTGAGGTTGTATCAAAAAAATTTTCATCGGTACTCACCGAAGAAGCTTCTAGATCCTGTATGTAAGTGCTATCTTTGGTATCTTCTTCATCAGAATCTGATGATTCTGGCTGATCATCTGAAGTATCTGACCTATTGTCCCCTGTTCCTGGCTTGTCATCTGCTGGTGAAGGTTTACATTCAACTGCAATATCCACTGTATTCTTGTCGGGATGCTCCATAATGACAATATCTCTACTAGTGGTCACAGAGTTAGTAACTGGATCATATATTCTGTATCCTTTCACATTCTCAGCGTAGCCTACAAGAATGAGCTGCTTGGCCTTCTTGTCCCATTTGGATCGTCTCTCTTTTGGGACATGTGCCATCACAATACTTCCAAATACACGCAAATGGTTCAAGTTCGGTTTCTGGCCTGTCCAGACTTCATATGGGGTCCTACCATTCAATCCAGAAACAACAGATCTATTCCTCAAATATACTGACGTATTCACCGCCTCTGCCCAAAACTTTTTTTCTAAGCCTGCATCGAACAGTAAACATCTGGCCTTTTCAACTATAGACCTGTTCATGCGTTCACATAAGCCGTTTTGTTGCGGTGTGTATGCATTCGTCTTTTGATGGACTATTCCTTGTTCTGATAAGTACTTCTCGAATTCTTTACTCAGAAATTCACCTCCATTATCTGTTCTGAGAATCTTAATCTTTCTGTTTTTTATATTTTCTACCATGGATTGAAAATATCTAAACTGTTTGAACACTTCATCTTTTGTTACTAAAAAGTAAACAAACACCATTTTGCTGAAGTCATCCACAAACAAAACGTAATATCTTGACTTGCCAAGTGACCTGATTTCCATTGGACCCCCCACATCGGCATGAATCAAATCCAGCACATTTTCAGATCTGGATGTGCTATGTTGAAACGATAACCTGGCTTGTTTGCCTTCACAGCACACAATGCAGTCTGACTTAGAGGTTTTTGCCACTTCTGGAAAGGACATTCCTTCTACAGCAGATTTCATTTTGTTTAGACTGGCGCTATTAATGTGCCCTAACCGCCTGTGCCACATCTTACTCGATGTCATTGCTGGCACTGCCACTAATGTCTCTTCTGTTGCCAATGTATGTAATCTGTAAACGCCATCATTCAACTCTGCTTGACCCACGAGTTCATTTTTCTGATTATATATCAAGCAAGCATTTTGTTTGAAAATTACTCTGTTGCCATTTTCTATCAGCTGACTCACAGAGAGCAAGTTAGTTGTTAAAGTAGGTATACACAATACATTGGAAACTGTGATGTCATACTCCACACCGTTCACGTCAGTCACAATGTTTACATCACCTGAGCATAATACTGGGACAGTAGTCTGATTTGCAATAATTATTTCCTTCGTGTCTGACTGTTCTGATGGATTCACGATCAAGTCTCGTCTCGCAGTCATGTGTTTACTGGCGCCGCTGTCAACGTACCAATTGTTTTGGTTAAACTTTCCAGTCAAAAAAATAGCACTGAAAGCGTTTGAATGTTTTCTTTTGTTTTTATCTATACTCGGGCACTGATTTTTGTAGTGACCTATCTGTTTACAATTGTAACATTTTATGACTTTGACAGCTTTCAATTCTGCGCCATTGTGACCTCCATTTTGAAATTGATGTTTTGTGTTGCCCTTTTTTAAACGTTGCGAATTCTGCGATCCTTTCGCAATGAATGCATTGTCGGACCCGGAAGTGGTACCAACATCAGAACTCATGTCCATCAACTTGGTTTTGATGACGTCAGCGGAAATGGCGATCCCCGAGTGTTCAATGGCCATTATCATGGGCGAATACCTTTCTGGTAATCCAGCCAACATCAATGCGCCTATCCACTCGTCCGTGATCTTGAATCCTGTTCCTTGAAGTTTTTGCCCAGTTTCTATTATCTGAGTTACGTAGTTCGTCATAGACTCACAATTTTCTAGGCGAATGTTGATGAGATTTCGAAGCAGGGTTATCTTCCTCGTGTAGCCTGAATCATCGAACATGTTTTTTAATGTTGTCCAGAGATCATAGGTTGTAGCCGCCTGCTTTATATGGACATAAAGCGCGGGATCAATCGTGAGAATTAACTTTGCTTTCGCCTTCGAATCTTCAATAATCTGGGCTGCTGTCGCCGACGCCGATAATGGCACTGTAATGGCTGCCGCCATTCCTTCTAGCACCAACACATTTGAGGCCGCAAAACTCCAGTCATCGTAGTTTTCACGTCCTCTTAGTTTCGGCACGCTAGCGATATAGTTTACTGACATTTTTATTATTTACACACGCGGAAATATAAACTTTGACTTGATTGAAAGGGACTGGGTCGATAACCTAATAAAACTCAGATTGGCGGTTAGAATCAGACTGATTTATTTGTTGCAAAATGACACTGACACATACAATGAATTGTCTCATAAGGCCACAAGATGGCATTACTTGTATTTTGTTACACTTAATAACAAATTGTACCCACTAATGACGTCACGCGACGATTCAATGAAGGTGTTCTCGCATGAAAAACCCACTAGATGGCGATACGTAGACGTGAGGTCTGACTGTTGATTGATTGGTGATTTAAATGTCATGGTGACATGTCTGTCAATGTCATGTAAGCGATAACCAATCACGTAACAGTGGGAGCTCACGCCTACGTATCGCCATCTGGTGGATTTTTCGTACGCGAACACCTTCATTGAATCGTCGCGTGACGTCATTAGTGAGACATCATCGTATTTAATGTATCGCTATTATTTTCTATTAGGTGGAAAATGCAGAAATACGTGTCTCTTATTTTTTGGATAATCTAGGCTAAAAACAATTTTTATTCCGCTTCTCTACTTTTACACACGAAAACGCATCGATCCTGTAAATGTGAGAAAGCCCCATAAAAATAGGATTAAGTGTTAAATTAGGTTGCCTAAGCTAATATTTCAAAATCCCTAAAAGACATCTTCAAAGCTCCCGTTGTGGCAATTTAATCACTAGGTATAGCCACAAACTCCCCATTCGTTTTTAAAGTTCCCCGCGTTTTGGGGAACTCCCCACAAAAAGTAAATCGATGCGATGCAGTGTGTAAGTTTATTTTAATTATATTTAAGAGGCTATTAATATATTTATTTTTGAGTAGTTGTCAACCAAATTTACCAATACTCAAATTGCAGCTAATATGACAAAATTTGAGATTGTGTAATATAACTGAAGGCTAAATTTCCTTTGTCACACTGTAACCTGTAACACTGATTTGTTGGGAGAACTTTGTAAAATGATTCCGAACCAGTCACACTGTAACACTGTAGTAGGTCGGTCTAACAATTAACAGTGTGACTCGTTGGGAATCATTTTACAAAGTTCTCCCAATGTGTCAGTGTTACAGGTTACAGTGTGACTCGTTGGGAACAAAGCATAAATTTGTATTGTATTGAAATAATTATGTTTCTTAAAAAATGTTTATTTTGGAACGTCCCCTAAATTAAATTAATCTGTATGTAAATTAAATATTTAAATGTAAAAAGTAATTAGTAGGCATTGATTACAAGGTATATAATAATATCATGCTAACAATTTTAAACACTTAACATCAATAGTAGTAATATACTGCACTAGCTCTAAACTAGATGTTCCGAGAACACCCAGATGCATGTTCACTTCACTTTCGACATGTAAATATTTGTATTTTACCCTATCATATTCCTAAACGTAAAACGATCTCTGTAACCTATTTTTATTTACTGTAGGAATGTATGTAAAAATGCCTTTGTACTAGATAATTGCTTTGGAAAAGTGATAGTATGATAAAGGTGCTAATATGAAGACGTATGTTATCGTAGGATTGAGAAAGTGTAAATTGGTTATCGTTAACTTTGCTAACGTTGTAAAAGAATAATTGATAGCTTATTGTGAGTTAAAGATATTAATATTATTTAAAATAAAATAAAAGTTGTGTCTAAGATTGTGTTACTAGATAAAGTTTTTATTTGAATCAATAAAAATGTTTGTTAAAGAAATTAAGTTTAAAATCTGAATGAAACCCATTTGCCACCTCATGGATTGCCAAATGCCACCACATGCAGGCCTAGCATGCGCCACGCGAGTAAATTTTATCGCGCTCTTAAGAAATGTCATAATCGATGCGTCAACAGCTGAAATTACAAGTACGGTGTACTATCATCCAATCAAAGGTATAGAAACTTTTGTCGTCTCATGCGATACATTTTACATATTGCGTATGCTAGGCCTGATGGTTTGCTACCGGTGGGAAATGGGAATGAAAAATCCAATTGGCATTTCCATTTGCCACCGGTGGCAATCATTGTGGTGGGAACTGGGAACAGACGAAAATTAAGATCAATGAAAACTGCAAATCTAGGGGTGTGTTAGTGTAATGTTGATTAGATTGGAAGCAGGCATTCAATGCGAGTTTATTTATTTCTGTAATTAAATCATTTAAAAAGATAACCCCAGGTGCATTCTAATGTATCAAGAAATATATTAATTTGGTAACGATTTATTAATGAATGAAATTGTTAAGTGGAAATGTTACTATGTTAGTCCTAATTCAAGAATGCGATATTCTGGGTATTTTGAATCACTTGTAGTCAAGTTTTGATATGGTTTTGAAGCCAATTATATCGTATTGCTTTAAGAGTGAACAATTACTTTATTTCCATTTAAATACTTATTAAATTTTAAGATATTTGAAAATGTATTTTATATTTTGTTTGAGATGCAAGATAATATGAAACGTGTTGAAAACTGTAGATATGACGGATTGCTAGTCTTTGTAAATAAATATTGCTTTTATAAGGTTTCGTTTTATTTCAATTCTATTTCCATTTAATTCAATAACGTACATTATTTGGATCGCATAGAAAAAGTCAGTAGACAAGTGCTATTTTGTGCGGCGATAAAGTTAAGTTTCGCTATTGATACCCTACGCAAGTATTTATAGTCTGAGCAAGAAGTGAACTGCTCTTGTGAATTGTCGTTCATGAGGACCCTATGAATTATAATTTTGATAAAGAGCCGATACTTTTACACTGCTCGACCAATGTTAATCAAACATAGCTTACCACCACAAGAAAACTGGCTGTCAAAAGAAAAACTGCATTTGAATCTATATATTTTTGAAAGGTAGGAGGGCCACAAGATGTACACACAGACTGGCAGACAGAAATCGTACCGATACGTACGTCTCGTCAGACGTCGAATCTAAATAACCTCTCTTCATTTTGTGTCGGCGTGTGGATACGCCATGTGGGTAAAGATTTATCCGGTGAAGATGAACAGCAACCTATGTTAGTTAAGAAAAAAAAAGATACCTTTATAAATGACAACGAACATTAGCAACACAGTACAAACTACGTAAATAAGAATAATATATATTATATAAATATATTGGACAACATCACATACATTGCTCTGATTCTGTGGTAAGTAGCTAAAGCACTTGTGTTACAGAAATCAGAAACAACGACGGTACCACAACACCCAGACCCGAGACAATATAGAAAAGTTCGTTTCCCATATTGACCCGACCGGGGATCGCACCCGGAACCTCGGAGATGGCGCGACGCCAAAGTCCGGCACGCTTGCCTCTCGGCTACGGATAGATAGATATACTTTATTGCACAAAACTTTACAGAAATCCTCTCGGCTACGGAGGTCGTCTGGAGGAGATAATATCTTATTATATGCACATTTATTGAATACTTGATGTCCATTCACTCTGGTATGCTAACTTATTAATAAATAAAACCACAGCCTAATTTTCAGTAATACGTTTTATTGTGTATAATATCAATTTGGTCGCTACACTAAAAGCGCTCTGTACAATACAATACAATACAGCGGGCGCGCTGGCGCAAGCTCGGGGAGCCCGGGGTACGACTGACTAACATACATACACAGATATTACGTCTCACAAAGTCCATGTTATTGTAATGTTATGCATAAAGCCGTCACATATTTATATTTTCTATATATGCCGACACAAAATATCAAAAAGAGCACGTATCGTGGTCGCGTGTAGCTGACACAACAACTTAAGCGCGAGGTTCCGCGCGCTAACACATGTTTAAGTGTATCGACGACCACAGTCAGTAGCCGAACTGACAAAGTGAGATGTTATATCTGTATACATTGATATAATTAACACGAAACTCTCCAGAACACTTGTCTTCACGCATACATGACATAATATTTTTCAATTTCTTATTTTCTCGTCAAAAATCCAAATTAAATGTAATTTTCTCTGATTTGACGTTTGAACGGCATATTAATGTGTCGTCTTGGTAGCTTACTTATTTTGATTGCACGCTTCACCAAAGCAAGAGTAAGTTATTTTCAACGGGAAGGATTCTTGCTTATTTTAAAAGGCGTCTAATTGCGGTCGACTTAATAGATTTAAAACTACAATTTGCATTAAAATATATAAAACGGTCATCGAATATTATTACTTAGTCCGAAAATAGTAGTCGCGTCGCATTGGGGAGCACCGGGGCTCTTTAGTTTCCATACATAATTGTGACTACATATAACGATTCCACTACCGTTTTTAATTATGCTAAGCAATAAAAAACCTTACTCGGCTTACATTTTACAAATCATTGTAGTCCATTGCAAATATCATGTCGTACCCCAAAGCGGATCATATTATATTCACGTTCCTAATGGTTTTATATAATCCTTTACATAATAGTGTTGTAAGGGCATCAATATTGCTTCATTTGAAGTCGAAACCTGAAAGTGCGCAAATCAACACTTTTCAACAACATTCTAAGTATCATTTAAAACCATTAAAAATTTACACATGATTATTTAAAAATCTTCCTGATATAGACACTTTCAAATTCAAATACTTACTACACCCTGTAGCTACATAAAACAAATATACAGACAGATTGATACAGCTGAACTGGTAATATATTATTGAATGTAAAATTAGCCTAGAATAGTTCCCGATTCTCCCCTATATAAATAATCAACTTTTTCAATCAGCCTGTATAAGAAATTTCAATTTACACATTTTTTCTTTTACATTCTTTCTACACAGCTACAGGGTGTAGCATTATAGTCGGCTCCTATTATATTAATGACGATTATTTATTTAAAAATACAAACATTTGCATGAAAATCAGCTTTATTTTGGCAGAAATACAGTCTGTTTTAGTTTGATGTGTGAACTATCTATTATTTTAAGATCATGTAAAATATATCAGAAGTAACACTATGAATATTTTAGTATAAAAACAATCAAAGATCGTTAAGAAAATTGAACTTAGTATAAAGCAGTCCTCTGTCTGGATTTTACTTTCTAGCTATAAAATCATCCAAATACTTTTTTGTCTACAATTTTTATTAAAGTTCTATGCTTTAAAGAAATTATATTCATCCATGTAAGTAAACTTCATTTGATATAATTAATTCAGATAACATTTTCAGTTACTGGTTGAAAGTAACCGTTTTACGACCCAATGCATATGTGGTGACATCTATTTCGTAAAAACACAGACGCTACAAAGGGAGCGGATTTTTTTTAAAAGACGAACACACCGGTGAATATCAATCGAGGGATTCCCGGAAACCGTAGGGAAGCCAAAAAGGTTGCAAATTTGGGAGTTTCATTTGTTATTTTGTTATTGAAACTCATCGTGACGTTTTACTAACAACCCTTTCCCCCCTCCCCCCAATTGTATTACGTAATACAAAAACACAGGTCAAATCATATAATATTACGCAAATTTACAACTAGAAATATTAAAATCGAAATCCGAGTAAATTTCAGTTCAAATGCTACTTCTAGAATCTTCTGAAATTGTTTTATAATTTATTAATGACCTTATAAATTTATGACAATAATATATAGTCCACACACACACATAGAAGTTATGAAAATGGAAGTTCAGATTGGCTAAGGTGATCTAAAAATGTCACTGAATTTTATTATTTTAGATTTAATTTTAAAAAGGGAAGTGAAGAGTGTTTATTTTTTACTGAAGTTCCGACGGTGCGATACGAATTCAATGATTTATATTTTACTAGCAACCTGGCGCAAAATTTTCAACTTTATTTATTAATCGGAAATTACGGAAATAATAAAAAAAATATCTAATTTCAATTCTAAAGTTATGCATATACATACATGAAAGTGTTTTTTTTATATAGAAGAGTTGAATTCAATTTATTCCACAAAAAAGTGTAGTTCGCTTAGCTCATCAGCTTTAGCTCATCTTCAAAAATTGCGTTACGTAATACTTGAATGCTCCCTTGCATGATGCATGATGAAAATTATATAATTGTAACGTAAAAATTTGTCTCCAAATATTGTATAATATGTAATAATATAATATAACGAAAAGATTTTACTACACTTACTTTGGACTTTCTTTTTTTTTAATATATATTGGAGCTAGCATTATATATTAAATTCGTATCGCAAACAGTAGATATTTAAATATTAATTGAAGAGAAACCATGACTATCTGAATATTATTGTCCGCATATACAATTATTATTATTCATTTATTTCATAGCGTTATTCAGTTAAGGTTTTTTTTACAAAAGGTGCTGAGTTTTTTTTAAATATATTTTTCTTTATATACATGGTGCTCGTTTTAATCGTAATAGTGATACTATTATGTTGAATATTTAAATCCAGTTATGAGTAATATTTTTTATAATATTATTGAAAAATATTACCAATATTATATCGAGTGCTCTCTTGCTATTCAAATTACAAAGTTTCGTTATTCAATTTTATCAAGGATTAACATAGGGTAATAATAATACATTGATGCAACCTGTCATGTTTTTGCGTAATAAAGACAAGCTTTCGAAATAATTTGTGTTATATTGAGATCACAAATAAACAAAACGACATATCGACATAACTTGATTCGACTTTACTAATCAATATGGGTTTTTATGCTCATACAAATAAAGTCGATAATTTATTGCAAAACATGTAATTAGGTTTATTAATGTTTATTATCATCAGTAAGATCTGACATAAACTATATGTAAAATCACGTAAATAATCTACTATTTTAAATGTAATTCTTTAGTGTAATGTATTAGTTGTTTTTGTTTTCATAATATTATCACCATTACGTTACAGAAAAACATCTAAATCTAGTCAGCTAAACGTTTGAATATTGCTTACAAAAATATATTATAATAAATGCATTTTGTCATAGTTACTTTATAATTTATGGCAACTAAAAATGATTCAGAATACGGTCGTACACTAGTTGTAATTATGATCCATTATAAAACTATAGTTAAAACATATATTCGAAAAATGTAGTGCAATGATACACATATTATATATTTATTTCTTTATACCTCCGCCTTACAGAAGACCGCAGCCAAATAACACTTCTGTGTTGTTGTGTTCCTGCGTGTGAGTAAGGTTTCAGCTCCTGGGGGTGCTACATTACTAGCAGGGGTCAAGCCTTCAAGGTAGGCGACAAGTCCAGTAACAGCTTTATTATGCTGTACTTGTCGCCCTTAAGCTAGGACCTAATTACCACTTAACATCAGGTAGGATAAGGTTAATATTGAAGTGCAATATAAAAGAAAAATATTTGTAAACATTATTGCACAAAGAAAAAATACAAAAGGTGGACTTAATGCTAAAAGCATAACTTTTGGGTCATGAAAATAGTTAGATTATGATGATGTTACCTATAAAATTGTAAACTATGATTGGGTAAGGGTACACCACTATTTTTTGTATTCCCTTATGTGGTAACATATTAGTGTCACTTTAGTCACTACAGTGACAGATATGCCTGCTCCACACTACTCGCGAAGTTACTCGGCGAAGTTCGCCCGAGGCGAGGCAAAGTTTGACGCGGCGAGCACGAGGCGAGCCGAAGTGCCTCTACACTATCGTATTCGTCTAACTTCGTTCAACTTCGCGAGTAGTGTGGAGGAGGCATTAGAATGTGTGTATGGATTACAACAAAACATATGTTTATGAAGAAAGCGCATGGCACATTGAAGATAAATAAATGCGCCAGACAATCACACCAATCACCTGGTCTCAAACTAAGGTTTTCCCTTGTACTATGAGTACCAGACGACGGATACTAACTGGGGGCGTCATCCCAGCACACCCAGACCCAAGCCAATTGAGAAAAGTTCGTTTTCCAAATTGACCTGACCGGGAATCGAACCCGGGACCTTACGCGCTTTGGGCGCCTATCTTAGCCACTGCGCCACCGAGGTCGATATATTTCTATGTTTGATCGTTGCACACCAAGTAACTTGTCGTACGAGCAACTGTCTTTAGACCCTATTGCGCCTTGAAACAAGTATAATAAATCTCCGCATGACCTAAAGGTTGACCGGTAGAGAATGCCCCTAGCATTAAGTCCACCTGTTGTACATTTTTGTGCAATAAAGTTTTTAAATAAATATTACTGAACTAGCGGTCCGAGGCGGGTTCGCACGCGTAATGTCCCCATATAATTTAATAATCAACAAAGATATTATATGCAAAACGCACGACGTACTTAATTCTCATAAAACTCAATCACCAGTACTAATTATTATTTGTAATAAACTTTTCATACAGTCGCCGTCAGATATATCGGAGCAGACAAAGTGACCAAATACTTCTGGACAGTTAAAAATGTCAATAATTTCCATACACCACAAGTTACCATTAATATCTGAACATTCATTACTTCAATAATATCTGAGCAGATGCCAATAACATCTGAACACTCATAACGTCAATACGTGTCACGCTTGTATTCTATGGAAGTTATTGACATTTTTAACTGTTTAGAAGTATTTGGTCGCTTTGTCTGCTCCGATATATCTGACGGCGACTGTACAAAAAATAGTAATAAAATGGACCATAATTACATTAGCTTAGTAACCGAATGAAAACTAGCAACAATTGAAATACACGTTTAGTTCTTTGATTAATTTATAAATAAGACAAAAGTTATCCTAAAATTATGTCAGAAGAAAAAGCTTATTTGTTTCGTACCTTTTAAATATGTTATATGGTTTTATATTTCCAATTAGCTGTCCCGGCGAACTTCGTAACGCCTGTTTTTAAAATTTCTAACCTTTTAAACCTTCCCTGGACCTCCACAATTATTTCAAGACCAAGATTAGCCAAATCAGTCGACCCGTTCTCGAGTTTTAGCGAGACTAACGAACAGCGATTCATTTTTATATATGTAAGATAACTATTAGGAAATACTTTTTTACTTTTTTAACCTTCTTAGACCAAATGTCATTTTAAAATCCAGACACAAATGATTATCTATTGTGTCTGATTGTCTTGTGATTACGACTTTAAATCCATAACTCATTGTTTTCCAATAAAAATATTGATAAAAATCACATCGTTGCTCTTATTCAGAGGTGAGTAACTAAAGCACTTGTAAAACAGAAATCAGAAACGACTGCACCACAACACCCAGACCCGAGACAATATAGAAAAATCGTTTCAGTATTGACTTGACCGGCAATCAAACCAGGGACCTCAGATATTGTTGAATCCGGTCTACACGCCTCTACTACGGATTGTAATTTTTTACATATTACGAATCGTAAAATATTGAAACCGGGCATCAATCAACACATTTGTCAAATGAGGATTGGTGACCACAAGTCCGAGCAGTTCGAAATATCCCAAACACACTTTGTTAGGACGAGATTCGAATCCAAAACCTCAATATTGCAACCAATATAAACCTGTATCTTCTCGGTAGATATAGGATCTGAACCGGCAGTAGAGTCACTTTGCATTGTATTCAATGACGATTCAAAAGTGTTATATGTAACATACTTGAATAAATATATGTGCTGACCTACGACATTACCTACAAGTCGACACAAATACAGCGTCAGCAGAATTGGCGTAGTAAACCACGCTCCATACGTAATGCACGATTAGCCGATCAATACATCGATATCCTACATCGCGATGTCAGAGTTATCGTCGCCACTAACTATATATACAACAAACCAAGATTGGTAGTCGGACCTTGGTCCCCGAGCAGATAACACCTAGCTCGGCGGAAGTACTTACACTCTTAGTAAAGAACATGCGTTCCTTACAGATATATTTTAATTGATTTGTAAACCAATTGATCCAGGTATACAAAAATAGTCAAGACATAATTTTAGGATGACCAAAGATAAAAGTACATTTTCAATATTTTTCATTGTTTTCAAATCGTCATTAAAAGAGATTCATTATTAGATTCGCCAACAAAACTTGTCGACTCGACTGTACAAACATAAAAACGACTTAGTGAGAATTAAATAGAAAAAAAATAATAATACTAGGCTTTTGTGTGTGATGATTACAATTAAACGTAATTATTAATTAATCAATAATATTAATAGAGAGTAAAAATTTATAATAAATAAGTCAACGTAACAATTCATTAACATTATCGAGTACAATCGCCAGCAAAAGTGTTATGAGGAAAACAATGTTTCTTCCATCTATGCCGGCCGTGCGTACAGTCACGCTCACTAATATGTGTACTAGGTCATTCTAAAATGTACTTTACGTCAATGACATAAGAGCTCAATTGTTTACATTTCATTGCCCGTGACTGTACATACGTATAATTTCACACGAGTTATATTATTTTTATTTATACACAAAACGATTTATCTGCGTCGCGACGACGGGTGGGTATTTCCATGGTATAATAGTAATTCCATGAAAGCATGCTTGAAAACAATAAACTTTATATATTCTTACCATTGACTGTAAATAATTCTTATTTTAATTGATAATTGGCTTAGAGTCAATGCGGTGGTTATAGCCCTGACAGATAACTGCAAACTAAATCTAGATACCTATATACGATAGAATGGGGACTATTGCGGGTGAAAAATCCGCAAGATGTCACTACGTGCGTGTGAGGTCCAATTTTTTTTTTATTAAAAAACACACAAAGAAGTACAACACAATATAGACAATACAACAATGTGAGGTCCAACTGCTACACGATTGGTTACTTTTGACATGACATTGACAGATGTGTCACCATGACATGTTAATCACCACGAAGCAGTTAGACCTCACGCCCCCGTAGTGTCATCTGGCGAATTTTTCACGCGCGGTAGCCATTGAGAGCCTCCTAAAGGAGTTACTTCAAATTGGTGGCGAGTCACAATAGATCTGATACATACCACTGACTGACTGCATAATCATGAAATCTCAGAAATGAAGTGTCCACGGCAATAATGATGAATGTCCAAAATATCAAAATCTATGCGATCAACGTCATTCGGTCGCTTCATACATGCAGCTAGTGATTTCGTTTACTAACTAGGCAATATTGCTTCCAGGCCTGTGATAAAACCATTTCTGATATTTGACTACACGTCTAGAACGCTCAGTGTCCCAGGTACTCACGGCAATAAGGCTGAATTTTGGACAACATTTATAAACTTAACACCCAAATACCACGAAAATTATAACACTTACTAGTTTAAAATTTGGCAGGTAGGTTACTTGTAGAGTGTAGACATCTGATTAAAACGGATTTCACGAAATTCCACCTTCAAAAGGGTTAAAAGGGGCTTAGATATTTGTATGAACGGTTTAATGTTTTCAAACATCCTTTTTAACTAACATTTTAAATACATGTTTAAAAAAGGCACCGAAAAGCACAAAATCAATTTGAAAAATTACATTCTCATACCATGTTTGTATTGAAATGCTGAACGCGTTTTGATGCGATTTACATAACTAATCATTATCATGACTCTTTCGAGTGTCCATCAAATTATATTTGTATTCATCCAGAATTCTAACAATAGATTCGCCATTTACATCGGCAATTATATGTAAGTTTGGTCAACAAAAATATCTCACATAAAACAGTAGGCCTACTGAAAAAAACGAAATTTCATTCATTCATCAAAAACAAAACGTCTCATTCGTTCATCAAAACAATCGTTTCATTCGTTCATCAAAAACGAAACGTTTCATTCATTCGTCAAAAAGGAAACGTTTCTTTCATTCGTCACAAACGTTTCATTCATTTGTCAAAACAAACGTTTCATTTATTTCGTCAAAAACTAAACGTTTCATGCACGGTACCTTTGTTCAGCAAAAACAAAACATTTCATTCGTTCGTTTCGGTTTTGCTAGTAGACCTACAGCTTCAAGTGTAACAACTCTATATTCTCAAAATAACTACCGCTACCTAAATCGCACCAATCCGCCACCCGCCGCCTGTCGCCGCGTCAGTGGCGCGTTTGTCGCGCGTCAACCGCTGCTGCTGTTGCTGTTGCCCTGCGACTTCTGCTCGAACATCGCCGCCATATCGCGTATGTTGTACGAGGGTGACATCTTTTCTTTCCTGTTGAGTAAGTAAATATTAAAGACAATATTACATACATATAAAGCATAATATTATTTTATAGAATATTTATTTTAAACTAGCTGTTGCCCGTGGCTTCGCCTGCGTTATTTCGGAATAAAAAGTATTTTATATGGTTATCTAGTATGTCATCCCTCTTCCTACCAAATTTCATCAAAATCCGTTCAGTATTTTTTGTGTGAAAGAGTAACAAACATCCAAACATCCATACTCAGTAAGTTTCACATTTAGAATATTATTATAGATGTTTAACATAACAAATATTATTTAAGCAAATCAAAAACCACGTTTCAACTCCCGAATTTCCGGCTAATCTTCAAAAAAAAAAAACGTTTCATTCGTTCATCAAAACGAAACATTTCATTCGTTCTTCAAAACGGAACGTTTCATTCGTTCGTCAAAACGAAACGTTTTATTCGTTCGTTAAAATGACTGTATGATTAGATCGTCAAAACGAAACGTTTCATTCGTTCGTCAAAACGAAACGTTTCATTTGTTTGCTAAAATGAAACGTATCATAAGTTCGTCAAAACGAAACGTTACATTCGTTTGTCAAATCGAAACGATTCATTTGTTTGTCAAACGAAACGTTCCATTCGTTCGTCAAAACGAAACGTTTCATTAATTGGTCAAAACGACACGTTTCTTTCGTTCGTTTCGATTTTGCTAGTAGACTTACAGTTTCGAGTGTAGCAAGAAACTCTCAATAATTATACGCGATAAACGCACTTTATTGGCTAGATTCGGCTTTGTCAGCATAAGAACTAATATAGAAGTGCCAGTTTACTTTGAAGTGTTGTTGATCGCACAGTCAGCATCATTTGTTTGTACACATCAGTACTTTGTCACATTAAACGTTTGCGTGATAGAGTTAGACCGAGAGATGGTCAGCTTATTGCGACAAGGTACTGAGTTGTTTACAAACAGAAGATGCGTAAGTAATACGTATGAGTTGAAATACATTAAAGGACATCATTGAGTACTATTATGATATTCTAGTGTAATGAGAAATATATAAAACTAGAAGCTGCAGGCAAATCATAACTGGCATATATTCTATTTAACTACTAAAAGCTGTATATATATTTATTTTAATGTAATTATTCATGTTTTTCATGAAATATAATAGAGCTTAATTAAGTTTTTTTTTTTTTAAGGTATAAAAGTTGTGGGCGGAATTTGTAACAAAATGATGTTTAAATTGGGATTTAACTTAAAAATACTTGTTGTAAAATAAAGTTACGTTTATCTTTGTAATCAACCCTTTAAAAAAGGGCAAGTATTTTACAATGGAGTTCACTTTTTTTATCAGAATTTACAATCAAGACAATAATTAAACATTACACTGAGTAAGATCAACCTTCAATATTTTACCTGACCAAGATCAAATGTACCGCTAATGATTTTTCATTGGGTTATATTTAATAGAGCAACAAAAAAATACTAACCTAACTTAAATAATAAATTAGCCACTAATGAAATAAGTGAGCCACTCGGGCTCGAGCGACTTGTAGCTCAGTATTTATGTCACCCAAATTAATGAAATGGTGCATGTGAAATGTTCTCTTTATATTGTAAAGAAACAAAAAAAATACAGTAGTCACAACTCCACATAGTAATTAATTTTTTTCTGTTTGTTTAAAACATTTATGCCCGATAGTATAGCGTGTGAAGCTTTGACTAAAGATTTTGTACATACACAATTGTGAATTAAAAAATGGCTACTGCAAAACAAGGCCTCAAACCTCCTTTCACGCCACCGCATCAAATTACGTGAAAAATGATTTATTTTCATACTTATATTAGTCACATAAGGTTTAAATTCGATTACACTAAATAAATAAATATTTGTAAACATCACATACATTGCTCTGATCATGTGGCAAGAAGCAAAGCACTTGTGTTACAGAAATCAGAAACAACGACGGTACCACAACACCCAGACCCGAGACAATACAGAAAAGTTCGTTTCTCAAATTGACCCGAACGGGAATCGAACCCGTATCCTCAAAGATGGTGCGATGCTAAAGTCCGACCCGTTCGCCTCTCGGCTACGGTCATCAAATATTAATGAGACTGGGACATACTTATTGGGACAGTAATTTGTATATATTTTCCACGGAATTGTATGTATATATACAAAATCTTTGATCAAGAATATAATCCAATTATACGTATTACCAGACACCAATATCTACACACCAAAAACGTTCATACAACAAAAACATAAGCCCTTACACACACCAACGTACAAACGCCAAAAGAACACGCACAAAAGGTCACTCACCTCTCAAAGTCCCGCCTCTCCTCCCGCCCGTCCACAGGACTGGCAGGCGAGTGTATTGTGTCCAAGTTATTACTACTCCTAGCCAGAGAGAACCTCATCCTCTGACCTAAATCAACAGTATTCCTCCTCTCAAACTTAGGTGTATCCTCTTTTAACCTCTCACACGACTCAATCTTATCCATATCCTTCTTAATCTTAATCCTAGTCAACTGCTCCGGACTGCTCCTGAAGGACTGCGAGCTATACTTCTCCCTCAGGAAATTCCTCCTCTCCTCTTTGTACTTCTCTATCCGTTCTCTGCTCAACTTCTTGTCGGACTCGAAGTTTATCAAGTGTTTTACGTCTGAAGGTCGCTTCTCATTGAAACGCTGCACCAAAGATATCTTATTCTCCGTAGTTGGAGTGACGCTCTCCGATTTCTGGCCCGTCTCCTGCATGTTCAGATTCAAATCCGGCAAGAGCTTCGAACTTTTCCTCGTCAGGTTAACTTCTAAACTCTTCCTCCTGTCGACATACGATTTCTCGTTACCGAATTCCTTAACAAACGCATTCTCGTCTAAAGAGCGTGCGTTGCACGAGTTCTTCGACAATTTATACGTTTTCGGCGAAACTGGAGGCGGTAATTTAACAGATAGATCCTTCTTTTTCGCTTCAGCACATTTCTTGTCGTCCTCTTTTCTCTCCAAGCTAGGATATTTGATTTCAGCCTTAAACTTTTCGAAAGTAAACGGACCTTTCTGCTCAGTGGGGCTCTCGAACCTGTTCGCTAACTCTCTAACGTTCAAATTGGATACCTTGATGACGTTACCATTATCTCTCTCATCGTCAATTTTCTCATCATTATCAAAATTAATTTCTAAATCCTTATCACAGATCTTCAACGTGTCAACGTTAATATTCTCATATTCTTTCTCTTCTTCACCGAATGCAACATTCTCGTAATGTCGTTCCTTCTCGGGCGTTTCCAGAATCATTGCGTTCACTTCTTCTATGCTCTTCTTGAAGAACTTCACTTGACTATAGACATCCGCGTCTTCCGTCGGAGTTTCTAGAATGATCAAGTCTTTGAACTCCGGCTGGCACGCCTGTTGCGTCGGCAAGCTAGCATCCGTTTCCGGTACTGAAGCGTCTTCGACAATAGACAAATTCTTCTCCAGATCTATATCTTCATAGACGGAATCCCTATCATTCGTCGGCGTGTCCACATTGTCTATGGGTTCATAATCCGGTGTCTTCGATTTAGTAGGCGACCTGAACGTTATACTTATGGTAGATTTCAACGGACTTTTTAGAGGAGAGCCTGGAGAAGATTTGGAAGTGCTAGAAGACTGTAAATTGATATAATTAGGCCTAGTAAACGTGTAAGATTCGTAATCGTCATGCCTCGGACTGGCGTTCGAGTAGCTGGACGAGCTCTCGTGCGATGACGTCATCACTTTGCCTACGTCACAGTTCTCGTAGCTCCTCTTCTTGTCAGTATCGGAGTTTGATGACGTCGACACAGCAGACAGCCTGTTCAAGTTCTGGTAGCTGATGTCTATGGGGCTGTGCTCAGGACTGTCCCGTGTCTGGTTGTAGTCGGTCGCCTGTAGCTCGCATTTGAGGCATTTCCCTTCGCTACAATCGCGATTCTTGCTTTCTATCTTGATTGTATGCTTGTTCGCTTCGCTGACTTCCGAATCGCTTTCTAGAGGGTCGTAGACAGGAGTGACCGGTGTTATAGGGGTTGAATTGAGGGTGCTGGTGGTGAGGTTGCTGATGGAGGAGTTCTCTACGGGCCAGTCGATGCGTATGAGGGTGGAGTGGTCCTTGCCGTGCCAGCTGAGGCGGGGCGGCGGGTCGGCGAGGGGGTGGTGGAGGCCGCTGTAGCGGGCGGACGGCTTGCCCTTGCGGGGGGAGTGACGCTCTCTGCAATTGTTAGGGTTAGTTAGGGGATGCGGGGTTTTTGCCTGTTCCGATTTGGGTACCGCAAGGGCATGTAATTGTGATGTATGCGTACTTCCTGTATCACTATACTTTATAGTTGATTTATCAGAGCTTGACATTTGATGGCTGTTATTCAATAAACAGCTGAAGATAACACATGTTTTCCTATTCTCTATTGTCTATTACAATGTAATCTATTCATTAAGTATTGCGTAAATTCCCATTATTAAACATACACTAATCATTTTAAGGTTTCAATACCGAAAAAGTGGACTTTACCTAGAGTTGGTCTAATTTTTTTTTTGTAAATTGTAAAAGCGATTTTCAAACCAATCTTATTTTTTTTAGTCAGTGCGTTGATGAGTAAAATTTGTAACGTCATTATTTTGTACTTTTATCACATTCTCAATCATTGAAGCAATTCACAATTTCTTTGTTTAAAGAGTTTTTGACAGATTTTATTCAAAGTATTTGTGGTTTTATCAAAATATATTTTAGGAGTTTTCTAGGAGTTAAAGTAGATACTAAATTATAAGGACCAATTTAATAAATATATTAACTTGCAGCTGCTCACTAATGATTCTAAAATGTATATATACCTACTAATTATATTTTAATTATTACCTATGCTATTTAGAAATACTAATTTTAACGAATGCCTAAAGACCCATAATAAATAAATCAAGGGCAAAAATCTACATTCCCTTTAGAACAATCACATGACATGAAAAATGTGTTTGAAACCGCATCACAACTATTTTATATCTTTTTATATTTCATTCTAACACTTGATTTTATTATAAAAATAAATGTCAAAACCAAATATATATATATATATTATGGGTAAAAGATAAACAAGAATTACACACATTCTTGTTGCCTTGTCGTAAGAGTTACTTGAAATATTAAATTTCATGGAACTAAAACATGTTCATTAAAAATTTCCACAATGAAATTATAATTTAACTACGTTTATTTGTAAAAACATATATAAATAGTTATGATGCGGTTACATAATTACGAATACGTTATAAATGGTCAAAACATTGAATACAAAACACTATACAGTATTAAAAGTAAGCGGATTGGAAATGTTTTAAATCTTTCATGCAGTTTTTAGGAAACATATTTTCCATCACAATATTTGAGTGAAATCTTCTTATTTATTATAGCGTTTAAAAAAAATTACAAACAGTTGTCCCGACCTACGACATTACCTACAAGTCGACACAAATACAGCGTCAGCAGAATTGGCGTAGTAAACAACGCTCCATACGTAATGCACGGTTAGCCGATCAATACATCGATCCTACATCGCGATGTCAGAGTTTTCGTCGCCACTAACTATATATACAACAAACCAAGATTGGTAGTCGGACCTTGGTCCCCGAGCAGATATCACCTAGCTCGGCGGAAGTACTTACACTTTTAGTAAAGAACATACGTTCCTTACACAGTTGTCAAAACTGTCATATCCTATATCTTTTTTTAAATGTGGCAACCGTCAAGTCATCAGTTATACATATACCTTTTATATTATGTATGCTATATATATAGCCGTGTCACCGACTTTGTTTTGCTGTCATTTTGTTGATTTAAAACGTTCCGTTTCACGTTTGTGACTTCTGCTTCTGTAGAGGTCTCTTGTAGTGCAAACATATCACGATGATAATTTCGTTTTTTATTTGATACAGTAAACAGTTACATACATAGATATACAATACGTCCATCCTCTCGCGTGATACAAAAATGTTTAAATCGTTGATTGGCTGATTTCATACCACACTTATATTTTCAGCCAATCAGCAGTCGACCAACTTTATTTTATTAATTTTGATTTAAGAGAGGTAGGGCAAAGCGATTTATCGCTCGAACTGGAGCAGCCCGACTGGTGAAATACCTCCACCTTACAGAAGACTGCAGCCAAATAACAATCACTTCAGTGTTGTTATGTTCCTGCGTGTGAGTAAGGTTTACAGAGCTTCTGGGGGGGGGGGGGGTGCTACATTAGTAGCAGGGGTCAAGCCTTCAAGGTAAGGGCGACGTCCGGTAATAGATTTATTATGCTCTACTTGTCGCCCTTAAGTTAGGACCTCATTACCACTTAACATCAGGTGGGATGAGGTCAATCTTGAAGTGTAATATAAAAAAAAAAATCGTTAAGAGCGTGATGTAAATCGCATTACAGAAGCAGGTCAGCCATTAGTAAACTAACTAACAAATCCCCTCCATCACCTAATATCATTTAAAACATTTCCAATACCATTATTACGTTACACGGACGTCACAAAATCTATATATTTATAAATATACGATCACTCGTCTGTCTGTGCGCTCACCTCATCTTGACGTTGCCGAGCGAAGCCTGGAAGTCAGCCAGTGGCGGTATAGGGTTGTCCTTGTCGCGATCTTTGCATAGTCTGTGAAAAAGAAAGAGATGATCTTATATATAAAAACTAGTAGTAGTAGTGGTGGCGAAGGTCCCGTGACGCGCGGAGTTACAAACTTTCATCCCCTATTTTATCCCTTTCAGGGTAGAATTGATCAAAATCCTTTCTTAGTGGATGCCTACGTCATAACATCTACCTGCATGATACATTTCATCTCGATCCGTCCAGTGGTTTGGGATGTGCGTTGATAGATCACTGTCACTCATCCTACCTGATGTTAAGTGGTACTGAGGTCCTAGCTTAAGGGCGACAAGTACAACATAAAAAATCTGTTACAGGACTATTTGGCTGCGATCTTCTGTAAGGTGGAGGTATTCACCAGTCGGGCTGCTCCAGTTCAAGCGATAGATTGCTATGCCCTACCTCTCATACTTCTGTCCCTTTAATTTATTCTGTGCTGTAACTGCTACGGTCCCGCTTCTTGGGGTCTGGGCGATGTGAGAGGGCACAGTACCTCTTGGCGACGTCCGGCGCGTGAGGCTCGGCTGGCCGGGGTGCGCTGGGTCGCTTCTCGGCCGCCTGGGGTCTGGGCGATGTGAGAGGGCACAGTACCTCTTGGCGACGTCCGGCGCGTGAGGCTCGGCTGGCCGGGGTGCGCTGGGTCGCTTCTCGGCCGCCTGGGGTCTGGGCGATGTGAGAGGGCACAGTACCTCTTGGCGACGTCCGGCGCGTGAGGCTCGGCTGGCCGGGGTGCGCTGGGTCGCTTCTCGGCCGCCTGGGGTCTGGGCGATGTGAGAGGGCACAGTACCTCTTGGCGACGTCCGGCGCGTGAGGCTCGGCTGGCCGGGGTGCGCTGGGTCGCTTCTCGGCCGCCTGGGGTCTGGGCGATGTGAGAGGGCACAGTACCTCTTGGCGACGTCCGGCGCGTGAGGCTCGGCTGGCCGGGGTGCGCTGGGTCGCTTCTCGGCCGCCTGGGGTCTGGGCGATGTGAGAGGGCACAGTACCTCTTGGCGACGTCCGGCGCGTGAGGCTCGGCTGGCCGGGGTGCGCTGGGTCGCTTCTCGGCCGCCTGGGGTCTGGGCGATGTGAGAGGGCACAGTACCTCTTGGCGACGTCCGGCGCGTGAGGCTCGGCTGGCCGGGGTGCGCTGGGTCGCTTCTCGGCCGCCTGGGGTCTGGGCGATGTGAGAGGGCACAGTACCTCTTGGCGACGTCCGGCGCGTGAGGCTCGGCTGGCCGGGGTGCGCTGGGTCGCTTCTCGGCCGCCTGGGGTCTGGGCGATGTGAGAGGGCACAGTACCTCTTGGCGACGTCCGGCGCGTGAGGCTCGGCTGGCCGGGGTGCGCTGGGTCGCTTCTCGGCCGCCTGGGGTCTGGGCGATGTGAGAGGGCACAGTACCTCTTGGCGACGTCCGGCGCGTGAGGCTCGGCTGGCCGGGGTGCGCTGGGTCGCTTCTCGGCCGCCTGGGGTCTGGGCGATGTGAGAGGGCACAGTACCTCTTGGCGACGTCCGGCGCGTGAGGCTCGGCTGGCCGGGGTGCGCTGGGTCGCTTCTCGGCCGCCTGGGGTCTGGGCGATGTGAGAGGGCACAGTACCTCTTGGCGACGTCCGGCGCGTGAGGCTCGGCTGGCCGGGGTGCGCTGGGTCGCTTCTCGGCCGCCTGGGGTCTGGGCGATGTGAGAGGGCACAGTACCTCTTGGCGACGTCCGGCGCGTGAGGCTCGGCTGGCCGGGGTGCGCTGGGTCGCTTCTCGGCCGCCTGGGGTCTGGGCGATGTGAGAGGGCACAGTACCTCTTGGCGACGTCCGGCGCGTGAGGCTCGGCTGGCCGGGGTGCGCTGGGTCGCTTCTCGGCCGCCTGGGGTCTGGGCGATGTGAGAGGGCACAGTACCTCTTGGCGACGTCCGGCGCGTGAGGCTCGGCTGGCCGGGGTGCGCTGGGTCGCTTCTCGGCCGCCTGGGGTCTGGGCGATGTGAGAGGGCACAGTACCTCTTGGCGACGTCCGGCGCGTGAGGCTCGGCTGGCCGGGGTGCGCTGGGTCGCTTCTCGGCCGCCTGGGGTCTGGGCGATGTGAGAGGGCACAGTACCTCTTGGCGACGTCCGGCGCGTGAGGCTCGGCTGGCCGGGGTGCGCTGGGTCGCTTCTCGGCCGCCTGGGGTCTGGGCGATGTGAGAGGGCACAGTACCTCTTGGCGACGTCCGGCGCGTGAGGCTCGGCTGGCCGGGGTGCGCTGGGTCGCTTCTCGGCCGCCTGGGGTCTGGGCGATGTGAGAGGGCACAGTACCTCTTGGCGACGTCCGGCGCGTGAGGCTCGGCTGGCCGGGGTGCGCTGGGTCGCTTCTCGGCCGCCTGGGGTCTGGGCGATGTGAGAGGGCACAGTACCTCTTGGCGACGTCCGGCGCGTGAGGCTCGGCTGGCCGGGGTGCGCTGGGTCGCTTCTCGGCCGCCTGGGGTCTGGGCGATGTGAGAGGGCACAGTACCTCTTGGCGACGTCCGGCGCGTGAGGCTCGGCTGGCCGGGGTGCGCTGGGTCGCTTCTCGGCCGCCTGGGGTCTGGGCGATGTGAGAGGGCACAGTACCTCTTGGCGACGTCCGGCGCGTGAGGCTCGGCTGGCCGGGGTGCGCTGGGTCGCTTCTCGGCCGCCTGGGGTCTGGGCGATGTGAGAGGGCACAGTACCTCTTGGCGACGTCCGGCGCGTGAGGCTCGGCTGGCCGGGGTGCGCTGGGTCGCTTCTCGGCCGCCTGGGGTCTGGGCGATGTGAGAGGGCACAGTACCTCTTGGCGACGTCCGGCGCGTGAGGCTCGGCTGGCCGGGGTGCGCTGGGTCGCTTCTCGGCCGCCTGGGGTCTGGGCGGTCTGGGAGCGCGCGGCGAGTCCCCGTCTATGTACCCGATCTGGGACAGCTGCTCCTCCAGGGCAGCACGTTTCCTAGATAACAACAAAAATTAATATTCACACTAGAAGAAAGAAGAAAGGTACTACTACCAATGAACAAAAAAAACATTTAACCATTTCTAACGCCTGAATGGCACCACTAAAAGTAAGGCACGGTGGGCGTGGCTTATATAAAAGTGAGCTAGCGACGGTACACATACCGTTTCCAAGGACGCAGCGAGTAACAGGCGCGGATCAAACATTAAGGGGCGCCCTCTGGCAGTTGGTTAAATTGTTAGGGATAAAGATGAAAAGGCCATCTGCGGTCATTATCAGTCAGTCAGTTGGGAAAAAAGTATTTTAGTTAGGTACTTCGGAGCTTATCAGGTCGATGTGATGTTAACGAGTACCGCGTATACGAGTGAGTGCGGTAGGTAAGTAGTGAGCAGTGACGTCACAGTCGCGCACGCACCTGTCGGCGAGGTCGCAGGCGAGGCCGGTGTCGACGCGCAGCGGCCTCCGCGGGCTCGGCTCGACGCTGCTCAGCGACGCCTCCGCCGGCGACGAGCACTGGGAGTCGCCCTGGGACACGAAATTCAATTAAATTAAATTATTTATTATTGCAAGTGGATTTACAATAAATTCTTTTGCACGTCAATTATTTTTTCCTACCAGCGCCTCGACGTTGGTTCTGTTGAGAAGAAACGCCGCAACAAACACAACAGATATCCTCTTTTAAAATAAATTACAAACATTACAATATGACATTAAAATATTTAAATTAATAATAAAGATTATCTAGGTGCAAATGGTCATTTTAACCATTCCACATATTTTTATCATTAAAAGTCTTGTTCAGTGTAATAAGCCTTTTTCATAAGCAATGTTTTGATTTGAATCTTAAATCTATGCTTGGGATTTTAATACTTATATATACTTCATAGGGTGAAGGATTTATTATTTTTATGAAGAAGTGTATAGTTTTTACGTACATATAAAATACAGTCAAAAATTTACTGAGACGCTGTGGTTAACGTAATATTTTTTTTAAAAATCCCTCAGTGACGACACGCTTTCCATCACGACACACTAGATACATGTTAAATCATGTTTCATGAAAAAACAGTACTACAGATTAGATGAATATTTCAGTGACAAACATATCGTACCTCAAAAACATTTAAACAATATAGCTTATGACCAGTTTGCATAATTAATGCTATCAAATCCAAACATTTTTAAGGTGAGCCCCCCCCCCTTAAAATCTTCAATATGGCGTTACGCAACAGTTGCCCGCCCCCCAGCCCCGCGGGGCGCGGTACCTGCGCGGCGTGGTGGTGGTCGTCCTCCTCGCTGAACATGTGCAGGTCGCGCTCCTGCGGCGACAGACGCAGCCGCATGTCGGCCAGCTCCGCCTGCCACGGCTCGAAGTACGAGTCGCACGACGACGACCTGCTCGGGACACACATTTATATACACAACACAATTATTATTTATATTATGATGTTATGATCCATCTCTGATCGATATCCGGTCGGGTCAATATGGGAAACGAACTTTTCAATATTATCTCTTATCTAGGTGTTGTACCATCGTTGTTTCTGATTTCTGTAACACAAGTGCTTAAGCTACGTACCACAGAATCAGAGCAATGTATGTGATGTTGTCAAATATTATATTATTATTTATATATTGTACTTCGAAATTGACTTCATCCCACCTGATGTTAAGTGGTAATGAGGTCCTACCTTAAGGGCGAAAAGTACAGCATAAAACAGCTGTTACTGGACTTGTCGCCTTGAAGGCTTGACCCCCTGCTATTAATGTAGCACCCTCCAGGAGCTCTGTAAACCTTACTCACACGCAGGAACACAACAACACAGAAGTGATTGTTAGTTGTAACTGGCGTGTCACGTCACTTATATTGTTAGTTGTACCTGGCGTGTCACGTCACTTATACTGTTACTTGTACCTGGCGTGTCACGTCACTTATACTGTTAGTTGTACCTGGCGTGTCACGTCACTTATATTGTTACTTGTACCTGGCGTGTCACGTCACTTATACTGTTAGTTGTACCTGGCGTGTCACGTCACTTATATTGTTAGCTGTACCTGGCGTGTCACGTCACTTATATTGTTACTTGTACCTGGCGTGTCACGTCACTTATATTGTTAGCTGTACCTGGCGTGTCACGTCACTTATATTGTTAGTTGTACCTGGCGTGTCACGTCACTTATATTGTTAGTTGTACCTGGCGTGTCACGTCACTTATATTGTTAGTTGTACCTGGCGTGTCACGTCACTTATATTGTTAGTTGTACCTGGCGTGTCACGTCACTTATATTGTTAGTTGTACCTGGCGTGTCACGTCACTTATATTGTTAGTTGTACCTGGCGTGTCACGTCACTTATATTGTTAGTTGTACCTGGCGTGTCACGTCACTTATATTGTTAGTTGTACCTGGCGTGTCACGTCACTTATATTGTTAGTTGTACCTGGCGTGTCACGTCACTTATATTGTTAGTTGTACCTGGCGTGTCACGTCACTTATATTGTTAGTTGTACCTGGCGTGCTGCTTGAGTGCCGCGGGAGGGCGGTGCGCGAGCGGCGGCAGCGTGTCGCAGTCGGACGCGAGCGACTCGCACGACTTCACGGGCCGGAGGCCGCCGCCCACCAGACACGCCTCTGTCATCTGAAATAAGTCACAACAACAATATATCATTTCACGTAGTAAAACTGAGGATGGTTGTAGCGCGGAGAAGAGACCAGGGATGTGTGAGGCTAGAGGGACGGGAGTCAGCGCCATGGGGTCCGAAGATCCCATCGGCTTACGAGAAAACGTATTGCGCGATAGGCGCATCACGTAGATATGGGCTTTAAGTGTTCATTTGTAACCTAATCTTTTGAAGTCAGAATGATTTGTCACCAATGCGACAATAAATAAATTAATTAAATGCGCCAGTCACACCAATCACCTGGTCTCAAACTAAGGTTAGCCCTTGTACTATGAGTACCAGACGACGGATACCAACTGGGGGCGTCATCACAGCACACCCAGACCAAGTCAATTTAGAAAAGATCGTTTTCCAAATGGAATCGAACCCGGGACCTTTCGCGCTTTGGCCGCCTACCTTAGCCACTGCACCGCCGAGGTCGTCATCGCAATAAAGGTCTGGTATTTGTAGCGGCGCCCACACAGTCACCTGTTGCTATTGCCAGTTATTATTAACCGTATTTGCAGTGTCCTGTAGCAGCGACCGCACAGTCACCGGTTGCTGCTACCGGTCACTGGTAGTTGCAGTGTCCTGTAGCAGTGGCCGGACACACTCGCCAGTTGCTAATGCCGATGATTGCTAACCGTAGTTGCTATGTTCTGTAGCGACGACCGGATATAGTCGCCGATTGCTACTGCCCGTTATTGGCAACCGTAGTTGTAGTGTCCTGTAGCTGCGACTGCACGCAACTACCTGCTACTGGTGACCGGAGTTGATGTGTCCTGCTTGGGCTCCCAATAAAATAAATAAATATCATACCTGTGCGGCCGGTGGAGTGGCTGGAGGCTGCGGAGGTCTAGCAGTGGGTGGCCGCTGCTTGCTGCGAGAGAACAGTCCGCGCCAACCGGACGGTGACCGCTTCACGCCGCGCTTACCACCTGAAAATATTAAAGACAACATTGTTTACACATACACATGGATTAAACATCACACATTACCGTGGCTAAAGCACTTGTGTTACAGAAATCATAAACAACGACGGTAGCAAAACACAAACAATAGTTTCCTATATTGACCCGACCGGGGATGGAACCCGCGACCTCAGAGATGGCGCGACGCCAAAGTCTGGTTCGCTCGCCTTTCAGCTACGGAGGTCATCGTGTATTTAAAATGTGAATTAAAACTACCGAGAAATATCCGGCAAGAAACTCGGTTGTCCTCCTAATAAAGAGTAAGGTTATTCACCTGGCAGCGGCAAGTCCAGCACCGTATGATACTGAGGTAGATTGTTCGGTCCAGACCCCACCTGTCAACAAAAGCAATAGATTAAATGACTAATGAGCACGTACACTGTGCAGCACGTACACTGTGCCGCACGTACACTGTGCAGCACGTACACTGTGCAGCACGTACACTGTGCAGCACGTACACTGTGCACGCTCACCTCGATGTACTTGGGCCGCAGGTGCGCGGAGGGCCGCAGCTGCGTGTGCGCGGCGGCCGCAGCATGTACACTGTGTACATGTTGTGTACATGCATGCTGTATGCAGCATGTACTGTACGCTCACCTCGATGTACTTGGGCCGCAGGTGCGCGGAGAGCCGCAGCTGCGTGTGCGCGGCGGCCGCAGCATGTACACTGTGTACATGTTGTGTACATGCATGCTGTATGCAGCATGTACTGTACGCTCACCTCGATGTACTTGGGCCGCAGGTGCGCGGAGGGCCGCAGCTGCGTGTGCGCGGCGGCCGCAGCATGTACACTGTGTACATGTTGTGTACATGCATGCTGTATGCAGCATGTACTGTACGCTCACCTCGATGTACTTGGGCCGCAGGTGCGCGGAGGGCCGCAGCTGCGTGTGCGCGGCGGCCGCAGCATGTACACTGTGTACATGTTGTGTACATGCATGCTGTATGCAGCATGTACTGTACGCTCACCTCGATGTACTTGGGCCGCAGGTGCGCGGAGGGCCGCAGCTGCGTGTGCGCGGCGGCCGCAGCATGTACACTGTGTACATGTTGTGTACATGCATGCTGTATGCAGCATGTACTGTACGCTCACCTCGATGTACTTGGGCCGCAGGTGCGCGGAGGGCCGCAGCTGCGTGTGCGCGGCGGCTGCAGCATGTACACTGTGTACATGTTGTGTACATGCATGCTGTATGCAGCATGTACTGTACGCTCACCTCGATGTACTTGGGCCGCAGGTGCGCGGAGGGCCGCAGCTGCGTGTGCGCGGCGGCTGCAGCATGTACACTGTGTACATGTTGTGTACATGCATGCTGTATGCAGCATGTACTGTACGCTCACCTCGATGTACTTGGGCCGCAGGTGCGCGGAGGGCCGCAGCTGCGTGTGCGCGGCGGCTGCGATGGCGCCCGACGGCGGCGGCAGCTGCGGACTGTGCAGCGCCAACGGCGGGTGTCCGCGGCGACGAGCCTCCTCCAGACTGCGTTCAAAAAGATAATATAGATCATTACTTGGTAAAAAAAAAACAAATCGAAATACACAAAATACAATGGAATCCAATAAGAATTCCACAACACAACTGAAAACTCCTATTGAACAACGCAAATGTATACTCTTATTGCACAACGCAACTGAATACTCCTATTGCACAACGCAACTGAATGCTCCAATTGCACAACGCAACTGAATACTCCTATTGCACAACGCAATTGAATGCTCCAATTGCACAACGCAACTGAATACTCCTATTGCACAACGCAATTGAATGCTCCTATTGCACAACACAACTGAAGCCTCCTATTGCACAACGCAACTGAAGCCTCCTATTGCACAACACAACTGAAGCCTCCTATTGCACAACGCAACTGAAGCCTCCTATTGCACAACACAACTGAATGCTCCTATTGCACAACGCAACTGAAGCCTCCTATTGCACAACACAACTGAATGCTCCTATTGCACAACGCAACTGAATGCTCCTATTGCACAACGCAACTGAATGCTCCTATTGCACAACACAACTGAATGCTCCTATTGCACAACACAACTGAAGCCTCCTATTGCACAACACAACTGAAGCCTCCTATTGCACAACGCAACTGAAGCCTCCTATTGCACAACACAACTGAATGCTCCTATTGCACAACGCAACTGAATGCTCCTATTGCACAACGCAACTGAATGCTCCTATTGCACAACACAACTGAAGCCTCCTATTGCACAACGCAACTGAATGCTCCTGAAGTTTTAGGTCAAGAAATAGCATTTTTTCATAGATAACTTCCTTTTTTTTTAATGGACTCTATCCCACTTTTAGAATCAACGCAATGATTCCGCCTAACTCCAGTGTTTAGAGAGACATGTCAGCAAAAGAGACTGCGCAATGATATGAGTTAGAAATACTACTATACATACAACTCACCTTAGCAATTTCGTTGGCGGATTGAGTGGTAAGCTCTTCGGTCGTCTCCCTGACTCCATGCCCCGTAACTCCACTTGGGAGTCCAAGGACTCGCACTTGTCCTGTAAATTTAATCAAACAAATCATTTTCCCTGCTTATATATTATTTACGTCATGCCTCCCAGCTACCCCTATAACTATTATAACATTGTTAGACTCTTTCAGGCGTAGCGTGCGCCACGGGACTAAATTTTATCGCGCTCTTAACATACGTCAAAATCGACTAAGCCAGTGCGTCAGATGCTGATTGGCGGAAAATTCTCATACGAAAAATTCTCATACGAGAAATTAGACCTAAAGCGCATGCTACGCCTATTGAACTCTCCTCCCTCACTACACTCACTCTTTGACCTCTTTGACTTTTTTTTTTTATATTACACTACAGGATTGACCTCAATACCCCGCCTGATGTTAAGTGGTAATGAGGTCCTAGCTTAAGGGCGACAAGTACAGCATAATAAATCTGCTACTGGACTTGTTGCCCTTACCTTGAAGGCTTGACCCCTGCTACTATGTAGCACCCTCCGGAGCTCTGTAAACCTTACTCACACGCAGGAACACAACAGCACAGAAGTGATTGTTATTTGGCTGCGGTCTTCTGTAAGGTGGAGGTGTTTCAACAGTCGGGCTGCTCCAGTTCGAGCGATGAATCGCTATGCCCTACCTCTGTTAAATGTATAAAGCTGAAGAGTTTGATTGACCGCGCCAATCTCAAGAACTACTGGTTCGAATTGAAAAAATATATTTGTGTCGGATGGTCCATTTATCGAGGAAGGCTTTAGGCTATATAACATCATGCTGCGACCCATAGGAGCGAAGCATCATTGGACAATGTGACAAAAAAACGGGAACAGTACGCGAGCGTAAACTTACAATTTCAATAGAACTTGGTCCAGACTCTCCCGAGTCAGCGCCTTGCTCCTGAGCGAACAGATCCTCGGCGTAGCATATCAGGAACTCCGTCACCACCGCCTGGAGACAAGATTAGTGACGTCATATTTTGCGTATTTATATCATATTCCTCATTTGAGGAGATTCTTTAGAGCTTCATACTAGAACCATTGTGAGTAAACAATTATCTATTTTACAGTGCCATGGCTTGATAATCGTGGGGTTCTTAAGGGGTCAGTGCTGGTTCCATTGCTTTTCCCCCTTTTTTTTAAAAAAAGGGTGGGACGGGGGGGCGTGCATTGGAATTATTTTTTGGTATTAGAATTTTAATTGTTTAACCCACATTTTTGCCTATACATCGCAAAGTTATTTACTAATCAAATCCAGTTACTTTTCAGACAATCAATGATACTATCTAATCAACATTAAAATATAACTTATCAACATTAAGTGTCCCACAGGGTTAAATACTGGAACAATTGCTCTTCCTACTAAGCCGGACGGTGCAGCGCGGGTAGAAGAGGGTGTAACATTGGTGTCCCTCAGGGCTCAGTAATGGAACCATTGGTCTTCCTTCTAAAACGGACGGTGCAGCATTGGTGTCCCTCAGGGCTCTATACTAGAACCATTGGTGTTCTTATCAAGACGGAGTGTGCAGCGCGGGTGGAGGCGGGTGTACATGCCTGCACGGCGACGCCCTGCAGCGCGTGCTGAGGCCGCGGGCTGCGCAGCAGGTTGGGCGCCCACACGATGGCCATGTTGCGCGCCGTCATGCCCGTGCTGGCGCCCAGCAGCGACACGCGCCGCAAGTGACGCATCAGGTACGCCAAGGTCCTGATGAATACATTCCGTTTTATAACATTAGCCCAGTGAACGAAAAAATAATAAAATAACGATTTACCGATACGAGAGGGCGCTGTAGTACCTTAAACATCGGCTCCGTCAGAATAAACTATTATTTAATGTAAAATCTATCCCGAATAATATGGAGTTGGTCTTAAGTTGAATCTCCATGTTTGTTTCTCCAGTGAAAGCGTTATTGAGAAGAAATAAGTGGTGTGACTATAAAAAACATTGCTGTGAAAGACACAAAGTGCCAATATCAAAGTGTTAGAGAAACTAAATTATGTGCATCCATCAACATTATTATGTGAACTAAAAAGTGTTATACCAAGAAAACATTGCAGGAAACTAAATTAAAAAGTGACAATATAGTGTTTTACGTAAAATATTTGCATGCATGAACCGTTTTTTATTCAAAGGCAAACAAACCAAAAATCGCCATACAAAGCAGTGACATCTATCTAACAGCAGAGACTAATTCATAGTGTCGGTAAAACAGTCCGAAGTTACACTCTCTCTCGAAACAATTCACGCCAACAAGTAGTCAAAACCAGTAACAATTTTCGCCTACAATATTTAAAGCGCCGTAGCCTAAGTGTTTTGACACTCGGCCTCATCTCAAAGGTCGGGGGATCGATCCTCAGTGCTCGCAACCATATTTTTATTTAAGAAAATTTTACTTGATAATGGATGAGTTCGAAAACATTAACACACAAAGGAGACGAATAATTAGCTTCAATGACAGTGAATATGATATGGAAATCTCATATCAAAGTCTGCCCAATAGCATTAGTAATAAGGATGAAAATACAGAAAAAGCCAGCGAAAAATTAAACAAACTACACATCGAACTGCAAATTGCAAATGCCGAAATAGATAACTTAAACATAGAAAATAATGGCTTAAAAAAGCAACTAAATGAGTACAAAGAAAAAATGGAACGTTTCAAATCAGTTGGCATTAGAGTAGCAACCACTCATAGACAGTATAATCTAACACCAGTAAGATTTTATTCACCGCAGTATAGAAGACGTTTAAAGTATTCTACTTTGAAAATGGGTTTACCTAGAATATCATCAAGAGAACTGACATTGAATGCAATCGTAAGTTCATTAAGTAAAACCGACGAGAATCCTGATTCTCAGTCCATGGGTGCAAGCTTCAGTCAATGTAACTCAACACCTAATACTAAACAAGTTGCCAAGGAATCACTCCCTGCGAATTATGTCATCGATATGGGTACATTGATAAACGAAAGTTCTAATACAAAGAATACAAGTGGCATTGAAGTCATTCACCCACATCAAAAGGTATCATCTGCACCTAACTTAGAGGGCACACGAAAGCATCGAGTGTTGATTCTTGCCGACCAAAACGGATATGGTATGAGAAATCTGTTACAAAAGCACCTGGGAAGTGCCTTTAATGTAACATCATTCTTGAAGCCTAATGCATCTATGGCCGAAATATTACGCTCAAGTGAGGAAATTTGTAAAGATTTTACCAACTCAGACTTTGTGATCATTCTTGGAGGGACAAACGATAGTAATCCACTTAATCTTAAATCTTATCTGTACTATAAATTAAATCAACTTAATAAAACAAATATACTCGTTGGTAAAATCTATAGAAATAAGTACCTAAATGTACACATGTTAAATAACATGTTGAAACATGTATGTGACAACTGTCCACATACATCTTTTACATCATTGGATACAAACTTACACGGATACAATCCGTCCAACTATCTAAATAAAATATTAGCGAGTAAAATACTGCATAAGGAATTATTATACCTAAACAACAAAAATAACTATATGAATTATATTTTGAAATCTCCTAAAGTACGTGCTTCTTCAAATTTTACTAATGATAAATGCACACAGACAGACGATTCTATTAGACCTAAACAAAATATTTCAAACGAGACCGCAGAAGGAAATTGCTCTTTAAAAGGCTCCAATGATGACTTTTTTCGTGAATCCCAAAATTCCAGCATCAGCCAATAAAGTTCCGACCACAAACCATCAGATTTTGTCTGACATAAGCAATAATTTTTGCGTGTACAATCATTTATCAGTATTGCATCAAATCAATAAATCTGACCTTCTAAGTGTACACCTATCTAATATGGCCCGGGAGGGAAAATTGATTGATGTGGTCTGTATCACAGAACATAAGATGATAGAGGATGATTACGACCTCACTATTATTCCGAACTTTATACTAGCTGCTTGCTACTCTAGGAATAGTCGTAGTGGAGGTTCCTGTATCCTATTAAGAAAAAATCACAAATTCAAGAAGCTTCTCCTCGAGGATTTTAATATAAACAAAGTTATTGAGGTCTGTGGCATAGAGCTCCTTGCTCATAATACGGTAATTATTTGTATATATCGAGTGCCTAAAAACATAAATGACTGCTTGACTTTATTTTTTAATAATTTACATAATATCTTAAGTAAATACTGCTATAAATTGGGTAAAAAAGTAATAATATGTGGTGATTTCAATATTGATATTTTAAAAACTAATAAACACTCATTACATTTTAAAAACATGCTTTTAGGACACAATCTAAAGCTCGGCATCCATGAACCTACACGCCCGGCTAGCGGGACGTGCATTGACAATATTGCCCACAACATTCGAGGAGGTACGACAGAAGTCATAGAGCTAGCCTTATCTGACCATACAGCCCAGATTATGAAATTCCCAGTAAAGAAAACTTGTACAATATCACACTGGTTTTGTAAAAAGCGTGACTACAGCAAAGAAAACTTACAAAAGTTCAAAAGCCACCTTCAAAATTTAAGTTTTAGCGAAGTTTATGAAACTTCCACCGCAAATGATGCTTTTAAGGCATTTTATGATCTTTTCAAACTGCTTTACGATTTGTGTTTTCCTGTAATTAAATTCAAGATTCCTTTGACTCGAAAGCCTAAATGGATATCTAACGGTATTCGGAAGTGTTGTAAACGCAAACGAGAACTATTGTGGCATCATAGACTTTTCCGCAGTGCAGAGAGTAGTAACAAATTTAAACTATATTCGAAAAAGCTAAAAAAAATTATTACATTAACAAAAAAATCACAGAATAATTATTATATTAACACTGCTAAAGATAAATCGAAAGCTACATGGAATGTTATAAATAGTACAAGAACGCAGTTTCCCAATGAAAGTATTTCAGCAGTTACACAAAATGGAAAAATTATCACAAAACCAAAAGATCTGGCTGAAGCTTTTAACAATCATTTCGTAGACCAGGTGTATCCCCTACACGAAGTAAGCGTTAAATGCATGGGAAATAATACTTTTAACTTTGACAATTTAAATAAATCCTTTTTTATGAATCCCATTATCCCGTATGATATTATTAAAATAATACTATCTCTCAAAAATACAAATAGCTGTGGATATGATGAAATTACCACCAAAGTTTTAAAGATTGTTGCTCCTATTATTGCCCACGTACTATCCTACATCATAAATCTGTGTATAGAAGATGGATATTTCCCAAGTGAACTTAAATTATCCGTCATTAAACCGCTCTTCAAAAAGGGTAATAAAATGGACATCAATAACTACAGACCCATAGCCTTAATTCCTGTATTTTCGAAAATCATAGAAAAAGCAATTTTTAACGGACTCAATAACTTTTTCGAAAAACATGATGTATTCGCCAAAGAGCAGTTCGGATTTAGAAAAAATAAAGACATCAATATGGCTATTTATGATTTAATTGTTCAGGTTCTTGGTTGTATTGATAGGAGAATCCCAGTTATAGCTCTATACATGGATATGACTAAAGCTTTTGATCACGTTGATCATAAAATGCTCTTAAACAAGCTAGAAAAGTATGGTATTAGAGGTAACATGCTCAATCTCATACAGTCTTATCTTACGAACAGATACCAAATCACAGTCACTAACAGGATTTGTCCCAAGTCAAAGCTAGACAAACGCTATTATTCTGATAAAAGACTGATAAAGTATGGGGTACCCCAGGGCAGTATACTGGGCCCACTACTTTTCTTGATATATATAAATGACATGCCTAAAATTACTAAATATCCGATGACTCTCTTTGCTGACGATAGTACAATATTATTTACTGGGGCTAAACTGGATACTTATGAAAATGACATAAATAATACACTAGCAGATATTTGTAATTGGTTAACATCGAATAATATAAAAGTTAATCTCAATAAATCTGCCCGGGTAACGGCGAAGTAAACATCTAACTTTATCTGCTCCTCGAATAAATAAGGAAACGCTAGTAAAAAATAATCTATTAGTGTTGAGTGTATAATACTTTTGAAGCCTGTGCTCTGGGCTAGCTAATGGTGAAATCCGTTTTTCAATTAACGTAATAATATTCAAGTTATGAGTGAATTTTTTTCCAAAAAACTGTTTTCGGCCGTTAAGAACTGACCTACCTCAACTCGCAGCGCTCTCGCTGCTGTGAGTCACCGTCATCGTCGTCCATCCCGGGCCGGCCGGTCGCTGCTTACCGCTAACTGTGTGTCTACCTACGACTTACGACTATGGTGCGCCAAGTGAACTGTGCGGGATGCCGCGGCGTAATAACTGAGGACAGCGCTTTTATGAGGTGCGCTAAATGCAAACAATATTTTGACATTATTTGTGCCAATTTTAGAGAAGATACCTTTGCTACACTGTCACCAGATTTTAAAAGGACATGGATATGTTATGAATGCCGAAGCGCTTTACCTAAATATGATAATTCGAATACGCCAGTGCGACAACAGTTGAGTCATAACAAGGGTACTGGTAGTGGTTGCTTGGACGTATCGATGCATAGTCCCGATAATATAACGTTCCGTAGTGGACAGCGATCCGCGCAATCCGCTCAACCTGCTCAAATAATGACTAAGTGCGACAACGACACGCCTCATAGTATGACTCCTGTGGTACAGGGAATAAAACAAATGCAAGATGAGTTTGAAACGCGACTTACAATGAAAATCTGCGGTTTACTGACTGAACAATTTAATGAATTTAAGACCATAGTACTTGAAAAAATTTCTAATTTAACCTTTAAAGTTGAGAAGTTGGAACAACAAATACAAACTATGGACAAAAAGAATAGGGTATCCACTCAGGGCAACCCTGAAGCGATTCCGCATTTATCTAATTTGGCTAATGAGAAAGCTAAGCCGAAAATAAAGCCAAAAATACAGCCTGGACCTCGGCTGCGGAAAGAGGGAACTCAACCATCCACAAAGGTAAACGCACCCAACCCTTCCTCGACAGTGGCTCCAACTTCGGCTCCAACTTCGGCTCCAACTTCTGCTTCTACTTCCGAAACTGTAGTAGTGATCAAGGATGGGTTCTCTAAGGTCACACCTGAGTGCAGAGACGGCAATGACCAAGAAAGCCAGGCTGAGTGGACAGTGGTGGGACGTACCAAGAGAGGGCGTACATCGTTACCCGGCGTGCTTCGCGGTACTGCAGCGCCAGGAACTACTACATTGCGTGCATCTGAACCGTGGAGGTACTTGCATCTTTACTATGTGCAAGAGGGCACCACAATTGAACAAGTACGTGCGCATCTCCAATCCATCTGCGGTGATAGCGATTGCACGGTGGAAGAACTGAAATCCAGAGGGCGTTACTCCTCGTTCAAGCTAGGAGTCCCATCGAAGATTGCCGATAGGGTTATGTCTCCGAATAACTGGGCTGAAGACATATGTGTTAAACAGTGGCGTCAGAACTTTCGTACCAAAGAAAAAAGTGCGTAAACTTAATGTTTGTTATCAAAACGTCAGAGGTTTACGTTCTAAAACTCATACATTTATGAAAAATGTGACCCAATGTAATTATGATATAATAGCTTTGACCGAAACTTTTTTGACCAGTTCCGTATCCGACGGGGAATTGTTCCCTCCAGAGTACGTATTAGTGCGCAAAGACCGCCCTAATGACGCCGGATGGGGCGGTGTGCTTTTGGCCGTGCGTAACTGTTATACGGTACAACAAATTATTAATATTGACACTCTTACGTCCGATATGGAACTAGTATTTGCTGTTATTAGTGGGAAAGGAGTTAGTAAATTTTTATGTTGTGTTGTATATTTGCCACCAAGTTATAATGACGAGCAGTATCTGAACATTTTGACGTGTATTGAAAATGCGATTGTGACATATTCCTCTTTGAATATCATAATACTTGGAGATTTTAATTTAAACTCTAGTAGTGCAAATGTCAAGACAAATTTTGATTATTTCTGCGACTTTTGCGGGCTACAGCAATGCAATACTATATATAACAGTCGTGATGGCATGTTAGATTTGGTGCTATGTGATTTTAACTCGGATCAGATCATCGTATCGGCGGGTGCTGAGCCTTTAGTCCCTATTGATGAGTACCATCCCTCGCTTGATGTGGTTATAAGGTTCTCTTTCGCGCCTACACAGTCACTGTCTTCTTTACCACCTGTCCAGCGCCCAGATGCTAGTCCAAACTGGAACTGGCACAAGGCTGATTTCGAGGGACTATATTCAGCCATAAGTAACTTGGACTGGACGGACTTGTGCGAAATAAAAGATATCAATGCTGCAGTGTACTTTTTTTATGATCGTCTTTATAATTGTATTGGTCAATACGTCCCAACAAAATCTTCCTCTGGATCGTATCAAAAATATATTTATCCAAAATGGTTTAATGCTGATATTATTAGTAATATACGTAAAAAATATTATCACTTAAAACGGTATAAAGCTGAAGGTAAAGACTTCAACAGAGAACTATTTAAATATTACAGGTGGCACGTTAAAAATTTGATTGACAATGCGTATAAACAGCACTTACTTTCGACTGAAAAAAATATAATTGACGATCCTGTTAAATTCTGGGAGTTTATTAAAGAAAGAAATAAAACTAGACAGTGTACCAACAACGTCTATATGGCGGGCGATGTTGAGGTTGTCGACCAAGCGGCTGCCGATGCTTTTGCGGATTACTTTAGTTCCGTGTATCTTAAAGAGGTGCCTACACTGGATCCTGATGAAGCGGTGCGAGCTGCCGACAGCCAATGTAACGCAACTTGTATTACTGTAAATGTAGTTGATGCTTCCAACTTAAAAGAAGCAGCGAAGCGACTCAAACCTAGATCTTCCGGTGGTCCTGATGGAGTTCCTGTGTTTTTAGCTAAAGATTGCATATCCGCTATGGAGACTCCGCTTTTACATCTCTTTAATCTCTCATTATGTCAGGCTAAGTACCCGGATAGATGGAAAATTACTAGGGTCACTCCAGTACCTAAAGCCGAGGGTGGGAATCATGTATCCTCTTTCAGACCGATCGCAGTTCTATCTGTTTTTGCAAAGCTATTTGAGATAGTGTTATGCCAGCAAATTAATAAACAAACTGCCAACTTGTTACATGATGGTCAACATGGCTTTATGAATTTTCGGTCTACTACTACCAATCTTGTGGCTCATTTGGATTTCGTTTTCGCAGAATTGGATGCTGGCAAGCAGGTGGATGCTGCCTACTTTGATTTTAAAAAGGCATTTGACCTCGTCCATAACGATGTTCTATTGCGTAAGTTAGCGATAATTGGCTTTGCACCTAAACTCGTCGAGTTTTTTTCTAATTATCTACGCGATCGCCGTCAATTTGTCAGAATTGGTAAATTCGTATCTGGTGATTATTTTACTAGATCTGGGGTAAGTCAAGGAAGTACGCTTGGGCCATTGCTTTTCCTGATCTTTATTAATGATCTGCCTGAAAGTGTGGGGACTTCCAAGTGCTTGTTATTTGCAGATGACCTCAAATTAAGCTTGGGAGTAGACAACCGATCTGACTGTGAAGCTTTACAAAGAGATATTGACGCGGTTATGGATTGGAGTAAACTGAACCATCTCCCATTCAACAACAATAAATGTAAAATCATCACATTCTCGCGCAAACGTTGTCCACTAAATGTAATATATACATTATCTGACGCGCCCTTGGAAAGGGTGAGTGAAATTCGTGACCTTGGATTAATATTGGACTCGAAATTGGACTTCCATGGCCATATTACAACTATATGTAAAAAAGCCAGCAAAATGCTTGGCTTTGTTATTCGTACCTCATCTCAGTTTGATGGGTTGGGAGTCGCTTTGGTACTTTATAGCGCATATGTTCGTAGTAAACTAGAATATGGTGCCATCGTTTGGAATCCGTATGAGGAGAAATATATTCTAATGATTGAAAAGATACAGCGTAAATTTGCACGTTGGCTGTATAAGCATAAATATGGTTACTACCCTTACCTATATCCATCATTATTTGTATCTGGCATGGTGGGATTGGACACTCTTAAAGTTAGAAGGACTATGCAGACGATAATGCACTATATGTCAGTAATACACAATAAAATAGATAGTCCAGCGATACTAAGTAAAGTGGGACTACTGGCTCCCAACCGTCTGAGTTGGAATGAGGATGGAACGGTGGAGCCGCGGCGCCGGCCGCGTCTGCTGTGTCGACCGTCTACACGCACTAGATTTGCCGCGCACGCTCCTACCACCCGAGCTCTTCGTCTAATCGGCGACATACTTGCCCGCGACTGGAATATTGACTTGTTTGCTGATAGCTTCGCCATGCTCTGTTATAAAGCTCTTTTGTATGTTGTTAAGGACAACTTATAGATATAGATTTAATTTAATTTTATACACTTGACATTTTGTATTTTTGTGACCAATTAATTAATATTTATTTGACATTTATATCGATATGAATTGTATGACTCACTATGTAATTGTGTATTTTTTGATTAACATGTTGACACTTTGGTTAATAACTGTAAGCCAGCATGTACTTTTAATAAATAAATAAATAAATAAATAAATAAATAAATAAAACTCATATAATGACATTCAAGCAAACTAGACATACAGCTAACTTAGACATTAGATATAAAAATAACAAGATACTTGAAACCGACAAAACCAAATTCTTAGGCCTTTGGTTAGATAACAATGTGACCTGGAAGTATCACATAGAAACTATATGTAAAAAATTAAACAAATACGCATATGCCCTATACAGATTAAGTACAGAAGTTAACCAATCTGCAGTGTTAGTTGCTTACCATGCCCATGTGTCCTCTACCATACGTTACGGTATTATCTTTTGGGGAAATTCTTCAGATAGGGAAATTGTATTTAAGGCACAAAAAAAATGTGTACGATCTTTATGCAGAATCCAATCGACTGACAGCTGCAAACCCTATTTTAAAAGCCTTAAACTTCTAACGCGACCGTCAGCATACATATTGGAGATATCTTTATTTGTTAGAAAAAACTTAAACTTATTTGTGACATTAAATAGTAAACGCCACAAAAATAAAATATGTTCTAAAGTGCATAGAACAGCACTATTCTCCAAAAACATATCAGGCATGGCGCCACGCATATACAATAAATTACCGAATGAAATAAGGAATAAAGAGGATACTACAACATTCAAAAAGTCCCTTTACCATTTTCTTATCGAAAAGGCCTATTACTCAATTAATGAATTCCTCCTGGACAAATTTGATAGATAAGATGATATATAATTTTATTTCATTATATTATATACTTCTTATTTGGTGACAATTTTTATTTAATTTTTATAATAACTTGACATTGTTAATTTATTTCAAATGTATTTAAAACTGTTAGTTCATAATAATATATATTGCACACCATGTAACTTGGTAAATTGTAGCTGAGCAATACCTTAAATTTAAGATCATTCCATGTATACCTACAATTAGCAATAAAATTTCTGATTTCTGATTTCTGATTTAGAATACCAGCGCTGCTGCAGCATTGGATCCAATGTTGTAGCAGCTTATGCTGAGGCTGGGACCTTGTTAGCTGCGCAATCAATATGTTCTTCCTTTTTTTTTTTTGTTGTTTGTTCTTTTTACTGTTTATCTTTTGTTCGTGTTACTTTATTGTGTATGTACCGTGTATTGATTGTGTGTGCTAATAAAATAATTTCTAATTCTAATTCTAATTTATCGCTGGAATTGGAGCAGCCCGACTGGTGAAATAACTCCATCTTACAGAAGACCGCAGCTAAATAACGATCAGTCCTGTGTTGTTGTATTCCTGCGTGTGAGTAAGGTTTTCAGAGCTCCTGGGAGATTCTACATTAGTAGCAGGAGACAAGCCTTCAAGGTAAGGGCGACAAGTTCAGCAACAGCTTTATTATGCTGTACTTGTCGCCCTTAAGCTAGGGCCTCATTACCACTTAACATCAGGTGGGATGACGTCAATCTTGAAGTGCATTAACATATAATATAAATCTAATTACCTATAGTGAGGCGGGGGTAGTTTCACAACGGTATCCCTCACAGCCCTCAGCTTGGACGCCTCGTCCGGCTGTTGTACTGCGTTGACGAAGCTCTCATACAACTGGTACGTGCATAGCGGGTTTGGTAGCTCTCTGTAGACAATAAACGTTATTTACAAATGTTGGTCAACCTTGGATAATAGGGTATTTTACTGTATGCTAAGTTAAGATAGTACTATCGCGATTTTAGTTCTTGTGCCCGCCACATAAGATCGCACTGGCGTATATACAGCCTAGAACAGGCGGGGCTGCTTCATCAGCGCCACCTGTCGGCACCAGTGGGGACTATGTTTGCCGCCAACAGCGCTAATCGTCGGCATGACTAGCATACGGTCACGTCACTCGGCCAGGGCCGGCGCGAGGGTCACTCACCTGAAGTACATCTTGAGCAGGCTGGGCACGGCGTGCGGGTCGCGCGCGAGGGGCGGCGCGGCCAGGGCCGGCGCGAGGGTCACTCACCTGAAGTACATCTTGAGCAGGCTGGGCACGGCGTGCGGGTCGCGCGCGAGGGGCGGCGCGGCCAGGGCCGGCGCGAGGGTCACTCACCTGAAGTACATCTTGAGCAGGCTGGGCACGGCGTGCGGGTCGCGCGCGAGGGGCGGCGCGGCCAGGGCCGGCGCGAGGGTCACTCACCTGAAGTACATCTTGAGCAGGCTGGGCACGGCGTGCGGGTCGCGCGCGAGGGGCGGCGCGGCCAGGGCCGGCGCGAGGGTCACTCACCTGAAGTACATCTTGAGCAGGCTGGGCACGGCGTGCGGGTCGCGCGCGAGGGGCGGCGCGGCCAGGGCCGGCGCGAGGGTCACTCACCTGAAGTACATCTTGAGCAGGCTGGGCACGGCGTGCGGGTCGCGCGCGAGGGGCGGCGCGGCCAGGGCCGGCGCGAGGGTCACTCACCTGAAGTACATCTTGAGCAGGCTGGGCACGGCGTGCGGGTCGCGCGCGAGGGGCGGCGCGGCCAGGGCCGGCGCGAGGGTCACTCACCTGAAGTACATCTTGAGCAGGCTGGGCACGGCGTGCGGGTCGCGCGCGAGGGGCGGCGCGGCCAGGGCCGGCGCGAGGGTCACTCACCTGAAGTACATCTTGAGCAGGCTGGGCACGGCGTGCGGGTCGCGCGCGAGGGGCGGCGCGGCCAGGGCCGGCGCGAGGGTCACTCACCTGAAGTACATCTTGAGCAGGCTGGGCACGGCGTGCGGGTCGCGCGCGAGGGGCGGCGCGGCCAGGGCCGGCGCGAGGCCCGCGTCGAAGGCAGCTCTGAGCCGCTGCGTGAGGCCGGAGCCGCCTGAGAGCCGGTACACGCCGTCCACGGCGCCGCGGGCCTCGATGGCCGCCGCGCACTCCACCAGCACTTGAGGCACTAATGACGGACGAACACTCATTACATCTACATACATGTATCGACGGTTATCTAGTATAATCTAGTGTGATCGCTTTTGTTTTAAGAACGATACTTAACACCCAGAAACAATTTGGATAGTGATTTAAAAAACATGATGTATAATGTATATTACCGATACTAATAATAGATTATATATCGATATTATTACTAATAGTGTTGCCGATCGGTAGTCGATTATCGATATTATCGATAGTTTATTTTATTTACGAGGTACAATACTATCGATAGTAGATACTGTTGATCAGTATGGCTATCGGTACTTCAATAAGTTTAACTTTTTTTTATCTGAAGAACGAAAGAACCGAAACGGTAACCACCATTTTTAGGCGTCACTAAACACTGAAATACGAATGATGATTTTACCAATTAAATTGAATAATTGTGTCGCTAAAGTATTAACGACTTATTTTTTTTAATTCGATATTATCATAAAATGTAGGTATTGTATCTAATAGCTAGAAAAATCGTTCCGTCCCGTCTAGGTTCAGTTTGTAGAACAATGCCAACAAAATTTTCAACAGTCACGTGAATTAGCGTTTTCGCGCGCTTTTTAAATGTTTTACACAAAATCTTATTTTTCTATGGTAATTTACATTTTTTCCAGATAAATTGTATTGCTTGGGATATAAAATGACGGGCGCAAATTTTACAATACTTTTTGAAAAACTGTCAAGGAGACAATTTTCCAGGTCAACTGAACATCGATAGTCAACCTATCGACAGTCCAGCATCACTAGTTACAGCGTCCACTCCCCCACTCACCGTCGTGCCCACAGTTCAGCAGATGCTCCCCCAGATCGCAGCCGAAGACCCTCTCCCTCAGTATGCCCTGCTGCTTCAGACTGCGCCGGGAGGGCCGCGACAGTATGAAGCTGCGGAATAGGCTGATCAGCTTGCCGTGCTTCCGGAGGACAGGCTTGATCGGAGCCACCGCCACGGAACTGGAACGATAAAACAATGATTTGACGACCTCGGTGGCGCAGTGGATAAGGTAGGCGGCCAAAGCGCGAAAGGTCCCGGTCAGGTCAATATGGAAAACGAACTTTTCTAAATTGACTTGAGTCTGGGTGTGCTGTGATGACGCCCCCAGTTAGTAACCGCCGTCAAGTGCTCATAGTACAAGGGAAAACCTTAGTTCGAGACCAGGTGTTGGTGTGATTGTCTGGCGCATTCATTTATTTATTCATTTAAACCTTATATACTAATCCACAGTGCTTATAATACAGTGTGAACAACACGACTTTTCGACTGTATTTTGTATGTACAGTCGCCGTCAGATATATCGGAGCAGACAAAGTGACCAAATACTTCTGAAGAGTTAAAAATGTCAATAAGTTCCAAACACCACAAGTTACCATTAATATCTGAACATTCATTACTTCAGTAATATCTGAGCAGATGCTAGTCAATAATATATATATACACACAATTGACCAATAATATCTGAACACTATCACAGCAGAATCGTGAGTTCGAGCACCACACCGCAACGGGAAATGAAATTGTTGTATTTGTTTAAATATTTAAATAGTTTAAAAATCCATCTAGAATAACATGTAGGATACTTTTTATCCCGAAACGTGAAAAAAGTGTGCCGACCTACGACATTACCAACAAGTCGACACAAATACGGCGTCAGCAGAATTGGCGTAGTAAACAACGCTCCATACGTAATGCACGATTAGCCGATCAATACATCGATCCTACATCGCGATAAGAGTTATCGTCGCCACTAACTATATATATGTAGCCGTAAGATTGTAAACATCGTTAGATTACAATCTAACTCGTGAGATTATAAACTGTTGAAAGATTGTGAACCGAAACATTTGATGGCAATTTAACGCATTATTTTCGCTATATTGTAATCATCGATAGATTACGAAGCGATCGAATTGACTGACGTAGAACGGAATGCATCTCGCGCGCTGATTGGTTGAGAGATTGGTAGTCGGACCTTGGTCCCCAAGCAGATAACACCTAGCTCGGCGGAAGTACTACACTTTTAGTTAAGAACATACGTTCCTTACAGTAGTGATAGTGAAGTAGTACAATCTTACCCGACGATGGGCGGCGGCTGCGTCATGTGTCGCGGCACCTTGTCCCCTATGACGGCGACGCAGTGGTGCGGGAAGAAGCCGACGCGGAAGCCGCGCTTGCCGCGCCACCAGAGGGACTCCTGTGGACCTGGAGGGGGGGGACCTTCGTTATCAATCAAATCTTTTATTCATGTAGATTACATGAGTTAAAGACAGGCACACACAACAGGTAGCGGCTTCATTTCGTACGGTGAGCAGGAAGCAAATATTAATCCATAGTTTATATAGTATCTTCGTAGTTAAAGTAGTATCTCCGTAGTTAATGTAGTATCCTCGTAGTTAAAGTATTTTCTAAGTAGTTCAAATATAATCTCCGTAGTTTAACTAGTATCTCCGTAGGCAATGTAGTATACCCGCAGTTAAAGTACTATCCCCGTAGTTAAAGTAGTTTCCTCGTAGTTAAAGAAGTATTCTCTTAGTTAAAGTAGTATATCCATTATTAAAAGAAAGAAAGAAAGAAAGTTCATTTATTGACGATCACACAATTACCAAACACACAATATTAGACAGTCTACATAAAACATAAGGTATCGTGTGAGGCCAACTTGGGTTCCACCTCAGCAAATGCTGCTACGGCATGTATAACACCGCAGCAGCGCTGGTATTCTGGTGGAAACCAACTGCGGGAAAATAGCAAGAGCCCTGGCTCCTGCTAGTTCCTCACGCGTAAGAGTGGCCTTAGATGGTTAACAATTATTATACAATACATACAATGAAGAAAGCATTAACGATATTGAAATATAATTAAAATAGTATCTTCGTTAAAGTATCACTATTTACTATTTCCTCTACCTAAAGGTTGTCAGGAAGAAATTGATTTCTAATTTAATCTAATTTCTAATTTCTCATTAAGACCGCTTAAATTGTACTTGATTATGTCTGTAAAACCATTTTCTGTAAATTTTTCAATGCAATAAAGAGTATTTATCTATCCGTAAAAAAGGCAACGTCACATTATTTTGACAAAAATTTTCTCGCATAGTGTGTTGTCAGCAGATTGGAGCTGTCATAAGCTATAATTCTGCACAAAAGGCATCCGTCTATGAAAACTCACCTGGCATATCAATGATTGAGATCATATCCCCCACTTCGAAGCTTATTTCATCACGGGCCTGTAACAAACCAACAATATGTACGTCTATACAGAAATACTTTTTAATCACTATACAAATTTTGATACGGTAATCTGTAGCGAGAATTAGTATTTCATTGAGTTGAGTAATAAATAAAATATTTGTGGCGGTCCCAAGATTCGTCACTACGCGGCAGCACCGTTGCGTTCGGGGACCATCGGCCGGACTCGCATCGATGCTTCGGGTGTCTCCGGCGCCGATCGTGCAGCGTCGGTTCTGTTTTCCCTAAACGACAGACCTGATTCGATTCCCACGCCGTGAGGCCGCGCGTACGCTCCCCGGAATTAATTACGTCGTAGACAATTTTAGTATTTAACTTTTTATTTCTTGATATATATGTTCTTAAATTCTTCTAGTGTTCCCTATCTAACTTAAAGTCATTCTTATTTTATTTTTTTATTTAAAAACTTTATTGCTCAAATAGGTACAACAGGTGGACTTAATGCTAGGGGCATTCTCTACCAGTCAACCCTTGGGTCATGCAGATAGTTTGTATATGGGTGCGGTAACATGGGAGAAAAAAAAAGAAATCATTTTAAACAACAATAAATTAAGCATTAAAAATAACATTACGTTATCTTGTAAATATACGATAATAATACACATACTATATAAATTAATTAGAATATAATATATAAAATATGAAGGTATACTTAGATCTTATGTGTTTTTCGTTCCTCCAATTGTGTTTGTAAATGTAAATTCCTTTTTCTGCATTAATAACGAATATTATTTAAAATCAAGTTTTATTTCAACGTCGCCCGTGCTAAGCTACGCTTATTAGAAATACACACGCACCACATATTAAGAAATAACATTACAAAGTTGTTCAAAAAAAGACGCCGTAACAATCACCTTTCCCCCGCCCGCACCTCACCCCGCCCGCGCCGGCATCGCCCATGATGCCTATCGCTGTGCGTAGTAAGTATATGCGGTAGTAATATGGTAACCATGCGAACTTTAAAACTGCTTTGGCGTAATAAATTTCTTGTGTAAATGGGACCTAGATTTTTTTTTGTCAGAAACGGATTCTCTTAACGATACCTAATGCCCAAAAAACATTTTGGATAGCCGTTAAAAATATTTCTGCATATAAAAGCGAAATACTACTCATTTATTGAAAACTGTAACACCTACAAACTTTTGTAGGTTGTCTGGTAAAGATTGCTTTGTAACAATAAGACTGCCTTAATTGTACTATAATGTTTGTTAAAGATTTTTATCGGTTTTGTTAAAGATTTTTTGGCATATTATCACATATTTATTACTAACACATAATTAAATAAATAAATAAATATTGGACAACATCACATACATTGCTCTGATTCTGTGGTAAGTAGCTTAAGCACTTGTGTTACGGAAATCAGAAACAACGACGGTACCACAACACCCAGACCCAAGACAATATGGAAAAGTTCATTTCCCATATTGACCCGACCGGGGATCGAACCCGGAACCTCAGAGATAGCGCTCGCCAAAGTCAGGGCCGCTCGCCTCTCGGCTACGGAGGTCGTCAAAATACAAAAAAAAATTAAATACAGTACAAATTCTGTGATAAATAAAACATTATTTCCACCAATTATTGCGAATTAAACGTGTCTTAAAATAATGCCCTTGAGGTTACTATATTAAAATTTAATCAGTAAAATCATTGGCATCACTACTAAAAAAAGACAGCTGTCACTTTAGTACACCTAATTAAAAATGCACCGACAGCTGTCACTTTAGTACACCTAATTAAAAATGCACCGACAGCTGTCACTTTAGTACACATAATTAAAAATCACAGTATAATAAAAGTGTTACCTGCGAAACATATTTCCTAACAGAGTAAGCTGCAGCTACGGCTGGCGTGTTGATCGAGCTGGAGTCTTCGTTCGCGACCAAAAGCTTGTGCCCTGAAACAGATTAAATGATAAGAGAGGTAGGGCAAAGCGATTTATCGCTCGAACTGGAGCAGCCCGACTGGTGAAATACCTCCACCTTACAGAAGACCGCAGCCAAATAACAATCACTTCTGTGTTGTTGTGTTCCTGCGTGTGAGTAAGGTTTACAGAGCTTGTGAGTGCTACATTAGTAGCAGGGGTCAAGCCTTCAAGGTAAGGGCGACAAGTCCAGTAAGAGATTTATTATGCTGTACTTGTCGCCCTTAAGCTAGGACCTCATTATCACGTGCGAGGCGTAGCTTTAATGCCCTCGCGCTTGTTTGTCTAGCTATCATGTTTCTTGAGATACAGTTTGGTGATAGACAAAGAGAAACAGACGGACGGTCAGACGTAAGGACTGACAGCGAAGTCATAATAGTAGGGTCCCATTTTTACTATATTAATTGCTCAGATTCTTTGTTAAGTAGCTAAAGCACTTGTGCCTCAGTAATCAGGAACTGCGACGGATCCACAACACCCAGACCCGAGACGATATAGAAAAAGTTTGTTTTCTTCTTTCGTCTTTCTTTCTAATTTTACCCACAGGGTATTGACCCTAGTCCCATCTCCAGCACCGGTCGTACCTTTGTTGTCCATCTGCAGCCAGTTGAGCGCTGGTCCGCAGTTGATGGAGTCGTCCGCTATGATGGACAGGTGGTGCGTGTAGTCGTATATTATATTATATTGACCCTAGTTCCATCTCCAGCACCAGTCGTACCTTTGTTGTCCATCTGCAGCCAGTTGAGCGCTGGTCCGCAGTTGATGGAGTCGTCCGCTATGATGGGCAGGTGGTGCGTGTAGTCGTATATTATATTATATTGACCCTAGTTCCATCTCCAGCACCAGTCGTACCTTTGTTGTCCATCTGCAGCTAGTTGAGCGCTGGTCCGCAGTTGATGGAGTCGTCCGCTATGATGGGCAGGTGGTGCGTGTAGTCGTATATTATATTATATTGACCCTAGTTCCATCTCCAGCACCAGTCGTACCTTTGTTGTCCATCTGCAGCCAGTTGAGCGCTGGTCCGCAGTTGATGGAGTCGTCCGCTATGATGGGCAGGTGGTGCGTGTAGTCGTATATTATATTATATTGACCCTAGTTCCATCTCCAGCACCAGTCGTACCTTTGTTGTCCATCTGCAGCCATTTGAGCGCTGGTCCGCAGTTGATGGAGTCGTCCGCTATGATGGGCAGGTGGTGCGTGTAGTCGTATATTATATTATATTGACCCTAGTTCCATCTCCAGCACCAGTCGTACCTTTGTTGTCCATCTGCAGCCAGTTGAGCGCTGGTCCGCAGTTGATGGAGTCGTCCGCTATGATGGGCAGGTGGTGCGTGTAGTCGTATATTATATTATATTGACCCTAGTTCCATCTCCAGCACCAGTCGTACCTTTGTTGTCCATCTGCAGCCAGTTGAGCGCTGGTCCGCAGTTGATGGAGTCGTCCGCTATGATGGGCAGGTGGTGCGTGTAGTCGTATATTATATTATATTGACCCTAGTTCCATCTCCAGCACCAGTCGTACCTTTGTTGTCCATCTGCAGCCAGTTGAGCGCTGGTCCGCAGTTGATGGAGTCGTCCGCTATGATGGGCAGGTGGTGCGTGTAGTCGTATATTATATTATATTGACCCTAGTTCCATCTCCAGCACCAGTCGTACCTTTGTTGTCCATCTGCAGCCAGTTGAGCGCTGGTCCGCAGTTGATGGAGTCGTCCGCTATGATGGGCAGGTGGTGCGTGTAGTCGTATATTATATTATATTGACCCTAGTTCCATCTCCAGCACCAGTCGTACCTTTGTTGTCCATCTGCAGCCAGTTGAGCGCTGGTCCGCAGTTGATGGAGTCGTCCGCTATGATGGGCAGGTGGTGCGTGTAGTCGTATATTATATTATATTGACCCTAGTCCCATCTCCAGCACCAGTCGTACCTTTGTTGTCCATCTGCAGCCAGTTGAGCGCTGGTCCGCAGTTGATGGAGTCGTCCGCTATGATGGACAGGTGGTGCGTGTAGTCGTATATTATATTATATTGACCCTAGTCCCATCTCCAGCACCAGTCGTACCTTTGTTGTCCATCTGCAGCCAGTTGAGCGCTGGTCCGCAGTTGATGGAGTCGTCCGCTATGATGGACAGGTGGTGCGTGTAGTCGTATATTATATCATATTGACCCTAGTCCCATCTCCAGCACCAGTCGTACCTTTGTTGTCCATCTGCAGCCAGTTGAGCGCTGGTCCGCAGTTGATGGAGTCGTCCGCTATGATGGACAGGTGGTGCGTGTAGTCTGCTATCAGCTGCCTGTACTCGTCCGGCTCACGCAGCAGCTCGGCCGTGATCAGCGCCGACAAGTTCGGGAGCCCTGACACTTTGCGGTCGTAAATACATCTGTGAATAAGGAAAATATCGTTTGAAGATTATAGGGGAAAAACAATCGCTGTCATAAATTAAAAAATAGGCCAAGCGCGAGTCGGTCTCGAGCATGAAGGGTTCCGTACCATTATCTATACAACATTGCAACCATTTTGTTTTAAGCGACTATCTGTCATTATTATTAACATCGAGCAAAAAACGGCAAAAAAATCACGTTTGTTGTATTAGAGCCCATTAAATAATTATTTTCTTTTGTTTTTAGTACCATTCTGAAGACCTATCCAGAGATACCCACACGTATTGGTTCGACGAAAAAATAAAACCGGTCAAGTGCGAGTAGGACTCGCGTGGAGAGGGTTCCGTACGTTGGGCTCATAGGTCACAATAAACTAAACAATTATTTATCAAATGTAGGTAAATAAGTTAAAGTTGTTGACGTCGATTTTTAAAGTAATTAATTCTTCTTATTCTTTAGCTAATTTATTTTGCTTTGAAACGTGTTCATGGTAAAAGGTTATTAGATAATTAAATACTTCTGGAACCTGGTAAGTACTCGCATGATAATAATACTGAGATGGTTGCCTTTTAAGCACACTATTAGGGTAAGCAGAATTAGATGTAAGCTACCTGTTTAGTTTAATTTGTAGCCCTAAAATAATTCCTTGTAACATTGTATTTTTTTTTATATCGTTTTTTGTGTGCTAAATAAATACTTTCACTTTCACTTTCACTCATAGGTTTTCCTGTAATCTATAGGTAAAGAGCTATATTCCGCATAAATTTCAAAATTTTTAGCCTAGCAGTTTCAGAGATAAGGGGGGGAATGGTAAATTTTCGCCTATTTTCTTAAATAACTTAAAAACTATTTATTTCAAGATTATAAATGATACTCCTCACAGCAAGATCTTTCATTTGAAATGTCACACGATATGGTTAGCGAATTTTTTTTTTTTATGTTGTGATTTACCCTCCAAAAGTGACCCCCAAATTCATAATTTATTTATTTACGTTACACATGCATAAGGGTTCCGTTTTTTCCTTTTGAGGTACGGAAACCTAAAAAACAGGAGTTTCAATTTTAAGTATGGGCTCCCCTAAAATGTACTTATTGTTTTTTTCAATTTGTAAAACATCTTATCTACATTCTAAGTTTCTCATAGTTTTGTAAAAAGTGGATGTGACATACCGACAGACAGACATGACGAATTCATAATTTTTTGCCATTTGGCGACGGAACCCTAATGCTCACTCAATTGTTACGTAACGTTTTGAAGGGGGGGGGGGGGGGAAGGTTACATAGGGGAAGGGTACATAAAAGTACATAAATTTAAGGGCATTTTCGCGCCGTACTGCTGCCTAGGGGAGAGACACATACAGAAATGTTACGGTGCGTTACATATGGAGAGGAGTACGGGCGTCAAAAATATTCAACAATTGCGTTACGTAACGCTGTAACGATCGCAACAGTACACACACACCTGTGCAGCATGTCGTCCAGCTGCAGGAAGTTCTGTTTGTTCCTGAGGAGGGTCCACTCGCGCACGTCGCTCGCCTCCGCCCAGCCGCCGCCCGCGCGGGCCTCCGCGGACTCCTCGCACGACGAGTTCACGTGAGAACGGACTTTGAGGCATATCAAACCTGACAACATTAAAAATACATATTTAAAATCTTTTTTTTTTTATATTACACTTCAAGATTAACCTCATCCCACCTTATGTTAAGTGGTAATGAGGTCCTAGCTTAAGGGCGACAAGTACAGGGTAATAAATTTGTTACTGGACTCGTTGCCCTTACCTTGAAGGCTTGACCCCTGCTACTAATGTAGCACCCCCCAGGAGGTCAACGACATAAAGAACCTCAAGAACGGACATAGGCTACTTTTTGTTAGAAAATAAGGGGGGGGGGGGGTGTAATGCCACCTTTGAAAGTTTATATGGGAAAATGTTTATTTTTAAAGGTAGATAGATATATGAAAGTGGGCACAAATATAGATCTATTAAAATATAGACTACTTTTTGTTTCGAATATTAGGGGAGATAGGGGTAAAACCGACCATGAAAGGATGTAGTCCACGCGAACGAAGTCGCGGGCACAGCTAGTTGTATATATATACTGGTATTTTCATAAAATTGAGTCGTTCCGACCCGTATCGGTTTGATGTTTAGAACGTTGACGTCACAATTTAAATAGTCACGAGACTTGGCGTTTTTAAAAAGCACGCGGTCTAATTTTTATGGTAATTTAATTTTTTTCCATATAAATCCAATTACTTGGGATATAAAATGAACGGGCGCACATTTTACAATACTTTTTTAAAAACCGTCATGTAGCCAATTAAAACACCCGTGTCGCAACAGCCATCTTGGGTTTTGTAATATTATAAAGCTGATTCTTATACTGACCCTCCTCCGGGTCGGCGCTCTTGTCCTCGCAGGGCACAGTCTCAATGCTGAGCCCTCCCAGCGAGACCCTCTCGTAGTGGAAGTGCGCGCACTCCTCCAGCTTCGGGAACCGGCACGACGGCACTGGGGGGGCGGGCTGGGGGAGAGAGGGATGATGTCAGACATTTGCGAGGGCTTATGAAAATCGGCCATATTGGATTTCATAACAGAAATAATAATAGCTGATTCTTAAAATATATTTTTTTCTTAAACAAGATGTAAACAAAATGCTTCCTGAAAAACTCGGATCTAAACATGATAAATAACCGGCCAAATGCGAGTCGAACTCGCCCATGAAGGGTTCCGTAGCAGCAAGTACATAGCATAATATAAAAGTTTATATTGAAGTTATTTTTTTTTATGTATTACACTGCAAGATTGACCTCATCGCACCTGATGTTATGTGGTAATGAGGTCCTAGCTTATGAGCGACAAGTACAGCATAATAAATCTGTTACTGGACTTGTCGCCCTTACCTTGAAACTTTACTCACACGCAGATTGAATTACAGGTACATTGCGGTTTACGATAGGTGACATATTAAAAAAAATACTACATATCTCCTTTCCAATGAACATTTTGTTTTCCAAAATCAGTTCTTAAACGATGGATTGATCCGGGAACACAGATTTTTATATAAATCGTTTCTGCGCATGCAAAACCACGTAAGAACAGTTCGTAAATACCGCGTGCCGGCTTTTATCTGATTCTGATCAGGAGGTGAAAAAATCTAGATATGCAAGTCATTTGCCTTTGTTTTACGGACCAAACTATGTAGTTACTTTTTTGCACACTTACTTTATAAGAATGTAATGTACCGTAAATTAATCCATTATTCGTTTAGATGGCGCGATATTTCAAAGTTGCGCCTTTTGCATTTACATACTGCTCTTTCGCGGTATTGCACGCGCGGTAAATATATATGTATAAATATACATATAAAACGTGTGTGTGTTCATATAGGTACATAAGTCGGTTGAAAATAAGCATCTTACGCTTTCCGCCAAGTCGAAAGTCCCGGAGGCAGGCGGCGCCGACTGGCTCATGGCCGAGGACTGTGACGTCACGGGAGTCATCGTCAGCGCCGTCAGGGATATTGATCCTGGAAACAAGTAAGTAGTATCGAATTAAAATTTATATATTTCTTTATATTTGTAAAGTTTTCGTTTATTATTTATTTGCATGCCGCGTCGTAGTACTAGGCCCTCATGAAGCGTTAGGAGGTCTCGCCTATCTGTTTCTTTCTTTACTTGCTGCGTTGGAGTACTAGACCCGGATAAAGCACTGAGAGGCCTTGCGTATCTGTTTCTTTCTTTACTTGCTGCGTTGAAGTACTAAGCCCGCATAAATGAATAAATAAATGAATAAAGCGCTGAGAGGCCCCGCTTATCTCTTTGTTTCTTTCTTTACTTGCCGCGTCGAAGTACCGGGGCCACATAAGGAGGTCTCGCCTCAGCTCTTTAATGAACGTCTTCCCCATGAAGCATGTGCCAGTGCTAACGGTGGGCACGCGAAGGTCGCACAGCAGTTCGTCCATTCAAAAATCAGCCTTGCCGCAATCATGAAAGAGTTCATTTTGAGCATATCCTACATTGGAAAACTAGATTTCTAGACAGTAAACTACTCACCCGGCGTTTCTCGTTTACATTCTTGGTCGGTGGAAGCTCGTGTCGAGCTCCGCGACTCCGAACTGAATCGAACTGATCTGAAAACAGAGAGACACAAATATTAGATTTATCGAAAATAATATGTTTGTTTGTCGAGTTTAGGAAATCAGACAGCATTCGCACCCTTTTATCTACCAGAATTTCCGCAACTAGGTCCCAGGACCGCATGAAGCACTAGGTGACCTAACCTCAGTCGCTCAATGAGCTCCTTTTCCTATAAAGCCACGGTTGTCGCTGTCGCGGAGGTCAGACGGCAGTCTCTCCAGACTTGCCACGTCAACGTACCAGGCCTGCATAAAGCGCTAGGAGATCTCAGCGGGTCCTTAATTCAAATAGACGTGTTCGTCTTTCTGGGCATACACTGTTATGGCAAAATCCTCACTTGTGGGAACAGTGAGTCATGTTTTCCTTTTCAAATTGGGCGAATACTGTAATCAGACAGCACTCGCTTCATAGTAACCAGACTTATCGCGTTGAAGTACCAGACCGCATGAAACGCTACATGGTCTCACCTGAGCAGCTCTTCAACGGACGCCTTCCCTATGAAGCCTGGGTTGTTGCTGCCACGGAGCTGAAACGGCAGTCCCTCCACAGACTTTTCGGAATGCATAAAGTACAAGGAGACCTCAGCAGGTTCTCACTCCAAGTGGACGCGGTAGTATCCCTGAGCGTACACTGTTATGTAAGGATGCTCACCTGTGGAAGCTGGTGCAGTGAGTCATGTTCTCCTTCTCAGGTTCGGCAAACGCTGATATCAGACGGGACTCGCTTTATAATAACGAGACTAAGGGCCTGTTTCACCGGTTACAGATAAAGCTTCAGATAGTTATCTGACAGATAGCGCTATCTGCCAGATAAATGCTTCTGATAACTTTTTTCTGTTTCACCATCTAACTGTCGGATATTTTATCTGACAGTCAAATATATCCGCCAGATAAAAGATGACGAATCCGAACGTCACTCTTTTGCGTTCCGTTACTCACACGTATATTATCATCATGTAAAAACAAATTTTAAAAAGTGTTAATTTAAACGGTTTTTATTCCAAATTATTAATGTCAACTTTGTCTTATATTTTAAAGTATAATTTTGTTATTACAGAATGAAAATAAAAAAGAATTCATATAATTACGTTTGCATTCCAAATGCGTTAATAGAAACGAAACGCAAACGTCATTTGTTTTGCGATTTGTTGTTGTGTTTGTGGTTGTCTTAAAGAAGTGTAGATTCCGAAAGGCTTTTGTTTTACATTTTCTTGTTCTTTTAATGTGGTTTATTATACAAAATGGAAAAACAGAAGCGTGAAAGGAGTAGTAATTTCTCTGTAGAAGAAACAAACCTTCCGATATGATTAATAGATACGAATAAGTATCATTGAAAATAAAAACAGTGCCTCTTGGAAAGAAAAAGAAAAAGCTTGCAGGATATCCAAAATGCATTCTAAATTCATCTGGTTCAGTGTTTCGCGACCACAAACACCTTAAGCTGAAATATGAAGCAATAATTAGGGAAACTAGAAAGCAGAGTGCTATGTTTCGAGCTGAGCATTACAAAACTGGTGGAGGAACCAGCACAGTTCCACCGTTTACGTCTATGTCAGGATAAAGTCAAATATATGATTCCTCTTTCTGTTGAGGGAAACGAAAGACAGTTTGATGGCGGATTTCGTTTTACCAAGTAAGTTCCACATTGATATTATTTGTTTAATGTCATATTTGAAGACAAACAACCAACTAATTTCATATTCAGGTAGGTACTTCACCTTGGAGCTAATGTTATACTAGAACAATAATAGTTGAATTAGCCCAGCGGCGGAGGATGCAGGTTCGAGTCCTGTCGGATACTGAGATGATTTATTACTATAATATTACATTTATATTTAATATTCACATCAAGTAGATAAATCCTTAAAAAAATAATACATAAAGGAGTACTTTTATATTTTAAGATGAATCTGATAAGCCTGTAAGCTAACGGAAAGAGTGGAATCCGACAGCCCTTTAAAGTAATAAGCATCTAGTTTTTAGTAAAAAATGTCTAAAAACATGTAGATTTTTAATTAACATTTTTAAATATTTATGTTATTTTAAGTTCTTAAAATGAGTACTTTCTATGTTGTAGGTAAACCAAAGGAAAAAAGGCTGTTTGGCACGTTATGTGAAGAAAAACTGGAACTGGAAGCCAAAATTCAAAATAAACTTATTACAGAGGAGCTGGAACTAAAACAAATTCAGAGAAAGCGTTTAGAGATAGAATTAGAACATAAGGGCATTATCTATGAATTAGATAAACAAAGCCTTCACCTAAAAATTAAATTATTAAAAAAACAATTAGGGAAAACATAAACACACATGAAACAATGAGGTTTCACATTTCCTATAATCCACTAGTTTTGTAACCCTCTACTTGAATCTTAACACTTGTCATTCTAGTGCCCTCATAATCTACATAAAACAGTAGAGTTATTAGTTTTCATATTATTATGAAAAGTTTTGTTGTGCTGTCTCAATAAATGTCAGATTAAGGGAACACTAACACATGTTGGCCAAAATGTATAAAATTATGTAATTAAATGTCACAAATTAAATCCTACAGTTAATTTCATTTACAATGTTTTTACTTATTTGATGATATACTTTTTTACCTGACTACTAAACTGTGTATCTTGGTGCAAAATTAGTAATAAGTTTAGCTTTTTATAAAAACTACTTCCGAAACGGAGGTAGCTTAATTTGATTTATATAGATACAATTCATAAGTGTTAACTCATGTAATCTATATGAATAAAAAGATTTGATTAATATACAAATTTTAATTCGCTATTGTTTCATTTTGTAATTTAGTAGAGTGAATTTGTTAAAAGACTGTGTTAACAGCCCATTTTGTAAGCCGAAAGCGATTCCTAAAATCTTAATCTTCAAGCGTTTCAAAATAATTTGGTCTTGTGTTAATTATTCGATTCCTACGGGGTCGCGTAATACGACCGAAAAGTCATCAAATTCGTTTTCTAAAAATTCAAATAAATCCTTGTTATAGTTTATGTGATAGGTACTTGTGACTGCAATCGACGCAAAGCACGTAATAATGTTCGAAACACAAAATTTTTTTCGTCTTTCCACTTGAAACCTTTTTTATCTGTCAGTTAAAATCTATATCAGCCACTTGAAGCGGCTGATAAGTTATCCGGTACTTTATCTGCCAGATAATGCTATCCGAGACCTGTGAAACCAAAATTTGTAATTTATCTGGCAGATAAGTTACGGATAGGCTATCTGGCACTTTATCAGCTAGTGGTGAAACAGGCCCTAAATATTAATAAAAAAGTAAGGCCAGATAGTGCATTCCGCTGAAAGCGCTAGCTGGCCTCACTTCAGCAGCTTTCCAATGCAGCCGCTAACGGTCGGGTCACACTGTAGTATCTCCGTAGACTTGCCACTATAAAGTACCAGGTCCGCATAAAACCCTAGGAAGTCACACCCACCCAATCTCAAATCCCAGAAGTACCCTGAACGTACACTGTTATGTTAGGATGCTCACCTGTGAAAGCTGGTGCAGTGAGTCATGTTCTCTTTCTCGGGCTCGGCGAACGCGCGCGCCGCCAGCGACTGGCACGACATCACCGACCCGTGGGGGGAGCCCTGGAACCAACAGACAGATGACATCAAGCAACTTTCAAAAACTGACAGTTCAGGCCGTTGAGTAGACCACTAGCAAAGCCAGCTCTTGCGTCATCGCTGAGCAGTGGCGATGTAAATGTGGGGTGGTGGGACTAAGGGGGTGACAACGGAATAACAGCTCATTTACAACGGGTTCAGGATGCCGCTGCGGCTACCTCGCTTCTGTAACGCATTGTCTTTACTGACATATTTATAAGAACTACTAATAACATGAGTCATTGTTAAGAGAAAGAAAGAAAGATTTCACTCTTGATTTGAAAATGGGAAGGGACTCAGATTACCTGATAGGTAAAGGAAGGGAAACAATCAGTGTATTTCGCTTTTTTTAAAATAGATATTGATAAGACTACTTCCACCGTCAAAGTACTTCGTCTGGTTTATCTCAAGTGGTACTTAAACGTACTCAAAAAATCTCCATTAACTGTTCATTTGTCATATTCCTTTCGACTGTCGTGACAGAAGTTAATGCGGAGATGATCTAGTTATCAGAGCGTATCTTATCTTACTTTACTGACATACGAACATACATTAATATTTTGTGTAAATGTTAACTTTATTCTTCTATACATATTTCACTACGTAGTAAAACAAAGTCGCTTTTTCTGTCCCTATATCCCTATGTAAGCTTAAATCTTTAGATACTTGTCACATTGAACCTCTCAAGTAACTATTAGAAACAGAACAATTTTATCTCCCCTTGCGGTGCGGGAATTGAACCCACGACCTTCACGTATCGCGCGTGCTGCTCTTACCAACTGAGCTAACCGCAAGTTATCGTAGGCGATGAAATTTTTCTGCTGTATCAACCGTTAGCCTTCCGGTAAGTGCCCTCTGCCGAATATGTTTAGAACTACATACTTATCGGCCCGTGGTACATTCGTTGCAGAAATGTTTGAAAACCACGGAATCGAAGACACCTTGGCATCTTAATCGATTTTATTATTTTTATAGTACTATAAAAATAATATAATCTCAAGTAACTAGTACGTAATTAAGACAATTAACTTAATGTTTGAGGACTTCAGTGGCGCAGTGACTAAGCTAGGCGGCAAAATACTTAATTTGTACTGACTATTCATAAGTGCTTTTGTAAAGTTTACATGAATAAAGATCTATTCTATTCTATTCTAAAGCGAAAAAGATCCCGGGTTCGATTCCCGGTAGGGTCAATATGGAAAAGGAAACTTTTCTAAATTGTTTGGGCCTAGGTGTGCTGTGATGACGCCCCCAGTTAGTATCCGTCGTCTGGTGCTCATAGTACAAGGGAAAACTTAGTTTGAGACCAGGTGATTGGTGTGGTTGTCTTGCGCATTTCAATTTAAATTTTAATGTGACATGGTGCTGAGTTGTGTACGAACTAAATATGCTGACAGTAGGTACTGCACGTGCCCCTATTTATAAATATTTCTATAAACTAGGTACTACAAAGAGTAGCAATCAAGTACAAATCAAGTTATTTCGCATTCCACATGCCACTACATCGAGATATGCATTGAATACGAAATAATCACACACTGATGATAAGTATTTGTATGTCATAAAATTAATTATTTTCCTACTTCGTGTCATGATACTTGCTACCCATTAAGAAAGAAACTAGCCGTTAACCCGTGACAATTTTTAATTGTTTTTCTTTCATAATAACCTGCTCCTGACAAAAACAAACACAATACAAAAAAGGTGAAATTAGTCCACCTGTTCACGCGTGATGGCGTGACCGAGGGAAATAGAGGTTCATTTGTATATATTAAGATTATTTAATATATTAAGCCAGCATTTTGGGTACCTTACCACAGGGACCTTCTTTGTTTATTTTAAATATTTATTTTTTTATTAATTTTAGTTTGTATTTTTTGTAAGCTAGTGTTATATTAAGTTTATTTGTTTTGTTTATGTTAGTAAGCAATGACATCAATTGTGCATACCTTGAGACCTTGTATCCTTAGCTTAAATAAACAACAACGTAGCCAATGTATATGTATATAATGAGAATCCCGGAAGCAGGAACCGGAGTGGGTTTAGTACGTTATATCGTTATTTTTATTATAACACGATTTACAAAAAAAGCTCTCGTCATCCAAGTCCTTTTAATAAAACGCGAAAGTATTTTTTTTATATTGCACTTCAAGATTGACCTCATCCCACCTGATGTTAAGTGTAATGAGGTCCTAGCTTAAGGGCGACAAGTACAGAATAATAAATCTGTTACTGGACTTGTCGTCCTTACCTTGGAGGCTTGACCCCTGCTACTATATGTAGCACCCCACAAGAGCTCTGGAAACCTTACTCAAACGCAGGAACACAATAACACCGAAGTGATTGTTATTTGGCTGCGGTCTTCTGCAAGGTGGAGGTATTTCACCAGTCGGACTGCGACAGTTCATGCGATGAATCGCTATGCCCTACCTCTCTTAAAATACACGCAGTAAAAGTAGCTTTATTAGTAGACTATTATTAACAAATAACCAATCAGTACATTGAGGTATCAGTACACATAATCAGTACAATATTTACATCCGCATGAAGTCACCAACTCAACTGATTCACAACGCATCTCAGCTATGCGCCCAGCATCCTCCACAATGGATATGACCTCCGCATTTGTTACTCAGATTATAATGCTTATTAACATTTGATAGGTATTACAAGACTAGTTACGCTCGTTGTGAGCTGAATTTGGATGGGTGACCAAATGAATATGCAAACCGCTTGATATTCCCAAAGCAATGAAGCATTATGATTAGGACAAACATGAACGGGCAGTTAAGATTGGACCGCGCGAAGAATTTATGTATTTATCTTATCAAAATCAATGAAATTCAGTGAGACCAAAAGTATGAATTACTTACACAGACGGGTGAAAATAACTTGTATCGATAAGTTACCTGTTTAAACCTGCCAATATAGAAACTGTGCTAGGAAACTAATAGACAACCTAAGGTTTGTATATTTTCAGTTTCATACATTCGGTTGGTACTAAATTCATTAGTTACACACTGTTTAAACAAAAAGTAATTTTTAATTAATTAACAATTTTCAGGCCGCCAGCGACTTCATACGCGTTAAGTTAGATATTTACACATAAAAAATATTAATAGTTAAACGAATTTTTATTTCTTCCTAACATCATTTTACTTCTTTAGGGGATGATTTTCGAATAAATATGTTACGTGTGTTTCGTGACTGTCGATGAAGAACATTCATACTGAATTTCATTCGAATAACTTTAAGAACAGCAAAGTTTCGAACTAACTTTGAACCCCGTTTTACCACTTAGGGGTGAACTTACAAAAATCCTTTCTTATTGTTTCCTTACGCTAGAAAAGAAACCCTAGTTTAAAATTACGAAGTCCCTAACATTAATTCAGGCCCTACTTGTATTTAAGATCAGTCAGGCAACTTTAGCTCACAGTCAAATTTGATAAAAAAGTACTTTTACATTAAATAAACGTACAGGTTAGCGTTCAGATTTTAGACCATAAGCATACTACAACAGGTCATCTCATATTGCTGTGACTGTAACAGATCAACTATAATTTTTTCTAGTCAGTTTAACTATAAATGGAAAAAAAAATCCCATGCTGCCATCTATAGGCGATTGTTAAGTGGGTAACCCCCACCTCTTCTCAGAGCCGGGGGAATCCCACACACGTTTTTGCCATTTCCCCAAGCAGTAGTATGATGCACCAATTAAAAAAAAAACTCAGATCTATCTCCAAGTCCATAACATACGTCCTTGGCAGACACATTTAGGATCAGCCTGTGTATTGATTATGATAATTACGTCCACAACGACACAGCCGTTATACCTATTGTTCCATTGTGTCACTCCTTACGTCCTAATGCGCCATAACACATTTCCGTAAAGTAGGTTAAGAGTTGGCCCGCTCCGGCAAATTAAAGTGTATTTATGATCCATAAAGTATGTTTATGGCGTCTATGAGACGATAGAATAGCATAACAAAGCTTGCTTTGTAAATTAAATGGGGTTTCATACATAAAATCGTATATTTTTTAATCTCCTTTAACTAGTACTGTAGGACGTTAATGATTTTTTTCTCTCTAACTTCTTACTTACTGATGATGTCCGCAAAAACGCGAGAAGTCCTACATATACCCCCTCCTCCCCCCTCCCCAACGTTAAAGGGGTTGGACGAATTTCCAAAAAAATAAATTGATGCACTTTTTTTTGATGCTCACAAATAGCCCTCATACCAATTTTTTAGAATCAGAATCAGAATCATTTATTGCTTTAAACTGTGTACATTTGTTGCTGTTGTAGTTGCATAATTTAGGCACATGAGACAGTTTGCCCAGACCGGGCATGCAATATTAATTATTTTTTACGCATTACTATTATTTACATTAAATTCCTTTTAAGTATCAAAATATTCTTGCAAATTGTAAAATGATTTTTGAATAAGCCACATTTTTAATTTAATTTTAAACTCTTAGCTTTCTATCTTGAAAATTTCGGAATGCTCCATACAAACTTCCCCTATTTTAGGAAAGTGGGGTGTTAGAAAAAGACGAAAAGAAGCCTATACTACTTTTCAACCCCGTCAACAATCTCCACATAAATCACGTCATTTGGTTACTGAGTTCTGCTGCGAAAGACGGACAAATACACATACACTTTCCCATAATTAAGTATGGATAAATATTTTCTATGAAAACTGTTTTTTGTATGCCGTTCAATGATCGATTGTGCTCTGTTTCTACTTACAGTTCCTATTTCCTCTTACATAGTTAAGTTATGCAAATTCCTAATATTCAATCGTAGTTTTTAAGAGAGGTAGGGCATAGCGATTTCTCGTTCGAACAGGAGCAGCCCGACTGGTGAAATACCTCCACCTTACAGAAGACCGCAGCCAAATAACAATCACTTCTGTGTTGTGTTCCTGCGTGTGAGTAAGGTTTCCAGAGCTCCTGGGGGTGCTACATTAGTAGCAGGTGTCAAGCCTTCAAGGTAAGGGCGACAAGTCCAGTAACAGATTTACTATGCTGTACTTGTCGCCCTTCAGCTAGTACCTCATTTCTACTTAACATCAGGTGGGATGAGGTCAATCTTGAAGTGTAATATAACAAAAATTAAGACGGAATCGACTTCACAAGCCACGTCTATTATATTATAATCCAATAGATTATTAGATAATCGCTCATCGAAATGGAAAGTTCATTGTTGCAACATTCGCACGACAATATTCATCTTTTACTTTCTACAGATGCACGTCACGATACCATTTTTAATCTAGATCTAATTTTATTATTATTGAAAATAAACATAACATGCGAGCGATTCCTAAATTCTCGAACAAGCAATGTTCTCATGCCACATTTGAAAGTTTATATGGGAAAATGTTTATTTTTTAAGTTGGCACAAATATAGCTCTATTAACCGATTCATTGCGGATGACGCCTTATGGCGTCATTTATATCTTTTGCGCATGGCGTTTGACGCCAAATGGCGTCTCAAAGAATTCCTCTGTAACTCTATGGAATGGCTATTTTGAGAGTCCAAACGAACAGAATTGCCATTATTTGTCACGTAGGTTAAGCCTGTATGAACCGTTTTTTGATTTATTGCCAATTTAAAAACTTCAGATGTTACAAACCTTTTATCACCAAATTTAATTTATTTTACGAATGGCGTATGACGCCACATGGCGTCATGAAGGTTTTTGTTCTTAAAATCAACATAATGATTTTTATGAGAGTTCTAATAGCAGAGCTTTTACTGCCTATGTTATAATAAAGGCGTTTTAATTATCTAAATATATAAATTATAGTAATACTTAATTAATTAATATGTATGTATTTATAAAAAACAAGTACCTATATAAGTATTTATATCGGTTAAGTGATTGCTTAGTTTAGGACTAAATAGCTTTGTGTAATTGGTGTCCTGAAATACTTATTATTATTATTATTATAATTAGGTAAATAGCGCAAAACCTCAGAAACTCCAACTTATTTTTATTTCATAATGATTATGATAATAAAATCATACATTTGTTTTCTTCCTCTTCCTTTTTATCTTCAATTTGCGTATTTAATAATGGTTTTTAGATTAAATAAACTTAATATAGGCACTCCTTTTACACCCTTTCGTAAACTTCTAGTAAAAATACACAAAAGGTTTAAAACCACTGATCCAAGTTAATCACTTACCAGCCATTCCAGCGAAATCACGTAGATAAGTCACTTTGTAACACTCTAAACGAATTAACAAAACCTTTACGTTTGACTTCTAAATCCGACTGAATGTAAACACGCATAAACAAGCCAAAATCTTAACAAAAAACAAAATATGTTCAATCATGGCTGAAGACGCCCAAGGGCGTCACTTTAATGGGTGGCGGTTGACGCACAAAGGCGTCACAGAGAATTTGTTAGCCGCCATGGACAAAAGTCCCTAAAAGTGGGATACGCAATGAATCGGTTAAAATATAGACTACTTTTTGTTTCGAATATTAGGGGAGATAGGTAAAACCGACCATGAGAGGATGTAGTCCACGCGAACGAAGATGCGGGCACAGCTAGTATACATTAAACCTAAAACTACGCGTACTAAGTTGCGAGCATCTTTTACCTAGGTACTTTGATATCTCTAAATCCTACGAAGCCTTATCATCGTCACCGAACATTCCGGAGAGCGCAAAAGGCTCTCACCCCTATTTGTATTAAGCAACATTCAGAAATCGCTCCCAACAGGGCTCGAACCTCGGCTCGGGCGGCTACTGTGACTTGCTGACCTAAGGTACATTTGTTGCGGGACGGTACCTAACCTTTTCTTGCGACGGGGGAAATTTGAAGCACCTTACCGTCACCCGAGAGAGGCGTCGGCGTGTGTGGAACTCCCTGTCCTAATAAGGGGAAGACTACCCACTAAAACCCCCAGTTAGTCCTCATCGCCTTGTGATGTTATGGGATATCGGGTCAACTTGACCAAGCAATATTCCAAGGCTTCGTCTCCTCCCCCACAGCGGTCAAGGGGAGAGTATGGATGGCCCATCCAACTGGACCAAAAGGAGCTGAGTCAAACACTTGGTTTAGGTGATTATGACGAACAGATCTTTATTAAATATTGACACCCCTTGTCCACCACCTCTGCAATACTATTGCAATGCCAGCTCAGGTGCCCTCACACCATCAGCCGGCCGATCTCCACACGGTAGCTGGGCGCGGTCATTACGAGTTCGCACCCTAAGTCTTTAGCTGTAGGGTTAGTTATCGTGCAGCCTAATGCAGCATGCAGGAGGACGCTAGCCTGGCCCCGCTGGCGGGGACGAAGGAGCGGACAGTGTGTTATGCCTACACCACATTACTCGCAAAGTTCCTCGGCAAACTCCGGCGAAGACCGAAGTGTCTTCACACTTATTTCCATTCCCACGACAACAACCTCGGACCGTTTGATACGGGCGCAAAAACCGACATAAATGGAAATTGCCCGAGGCGAGGCGAAGTTTGACGAGGCAAGCCGAAGTGTCTCTCACACAGAACATTAAACAAGGGAGAAGTGCCATACTGCTTCATTACAAACAAATGCTAGGTCTCCAGTTTTCTCCTACCACCGCCAACACGCACTCACTGAGCAACGTAGAAACAATTTTTTTTTTATGATCTGAGGTCTCTCTACACTTATCGTAGTCGTCTAAGCTTCATTCCATTTCGCGAGTAACGTGGGCCATAAGACTGTGACGCAATTATTTATTATTATTATTATGTCTAGGTCGACGCTTCCTACAGGAATCTACGGAAAGGATACACCCAGCAATATAAATAGTAGCATAACGCTCATACTCGAATCTGTAACGTTAAATTGCACGCATAATAACGACTTTGTATTTTTGTTAAATCTTCGCATTTTAAGTTTTAATTAAATAATGTTTCTTTTCAAGTCAATGTCAAACAACTAATTTAAAACAGCCAGATGAATGAGTTTCGGTGAATTTAGCAAAATCCGTCCATTACAAAGTGAATTAGATTGTTATCTCTTTGGAAAGATTACCACATTGTCTTACTTTTGAGGTCATGTTTTAATTATGAACAATTGTGAGTTCTTATGTATTCACAGTTAGTAATGGTTGCAACGTTTTTTGTTCTTCAAAAAGTATTTTACAATAAATCTATAAAAAAAATAAGTTATAATTCAAAATTCGATTTTTTAAAGAATGTCTATTATCAGATAAGTATCAAAGTATGTATATGTCACCGTAAGATTGTAAAAATCGTTAGTTTACAATCTATCTCGAGATTGTGAACCGTAACTTGGGATTGCAATTTACCTTTACGGATTATTTTTCGCTTTATTGTAATCTATCGAAGTGAAACCGTTGAATTACAATCTGTCCGGCGTCAAACTGTCAACTGTCCGAAAGCTCTTCCTGATTGGTCGGTTTATTGTATTAGCGACCAATCACGAACAGCCTTTTTATGTCCCCGTAAAGTTAGGAATGAAATTCAATTTAAATAATTTCTTTTATTTAAAGAAATAGAGATGTCGTTTAAATAAAATAAATACACTTTAAAAAATCTTTAAGTATTTATTTTCTATTTACTAGGTAATCAATAATCCTGCATACGTTGAGAAATAATTGTGCCGAAATATGTATTCACGTCTTTTAACACAAATGAAAATTGGAAAATTTTAAGAAACTCTTATAAAAAAATATTTAGTCCTTTAAACATACCATAAATTAGTAGTATAGAGACAACAAACGAAATAACAAACAAATATGGCGAATGATGAGGCGGCGGGGGGGGCACATAACTCTCAACCAATCAGCGCGCGAGATGCATTTAGTTCTACGTCAGTTCACAATTTAACCGATTCCCATCGATAGATTACAATATAGCGAAAAATAATGCGTTAAATTGCAATCATAATGTTACGGTTCACAATCTGTCGACAGTTTACAATCTCGCGAGATAGATTGTAATCTAACGATTTTTACAATCTTACGGTGACATATATAAATAAATTTTTTATTGATTGTAACTTCCTCTGTTCCAAAAATTTCGAGTAAAAATTATTTGAAAATAAAAATAATGATTTTTTATTTCTTTAAAATCAGTTCCTAGTTCAAACAATTACATTAACATTAATGAAGTTTTTTTGTTAATTTTACCTGATTTTACTTGACACCATACCACAAGAGTAGCATATTGCGTTACAATGAGAAAACATTTCTTGTTTATGAAGACAATTATCGTATTCATCAGACCAGCTCATTAAGATATAATAAAGGAAGTTTATTAAACATTCTCTAAATCAGAAACTTTAACATGTTACGAAACTGTATCTTGTGATTAAGAGACAATCAATAATCTTCACAAAAAGTATAGCTTTATATTTAAGTAGCTACCTAGCACTTTGCTTGTGCTATTTTGGGATAAAAACTATCCTACATGTTTAGTAGTATACTTTTTTTTCCGGGGGTTAATTCTTTGAAGAACCGTAAGGCCATCTGACGGCGTGTGTGGGACTCTACTTCGCGAAATGCAGAGACTACCCACTAAAGAGAGGTGGGGCATAGCGATTTATCGCTCGAACTGGAGCACCCCGACTGGTGAATATACCTCCACTTTACAGAAGACCGCAGCCAAATAACAATCACTTCGGTGTTGTGGTGTTACTGCGGTGAGTAAGGTTTCCAGAGCTCTTGGGGGGTGCTACATTAGTAGCAGGGGTCAAGCCTTCAAGGTAAGGACAACAAGTCCAATAACAGATTTATTATCTTGTACTTGTCGCCCTTAAGCTAGGACCTCATTACCACTTAACATCAGGTGGGATGAGGTCAATCTTGAAATGTAATATAAAAAAAAACCTTTCGGTTGGACTTCATCGTCTTTTAATCATGTTGCTGTGGGAAACTCGGCTCAGCCAGAACCACCACAACACATGTTTAGTAATATACTAGAATTATATTCTTAAATAGATCTAACATCCGTTAGTATATTTAATTATTTTTATAGTACTAAACGCCGTACTAGCGAACTTTATAAATTAGAAACAGAAAATTTTTATCTCCCCTTATCAGTTGGTAAGAGCAGCACGCGCGATACGTGAAGGTCGTGGGTTCGATTCCCGCACCGCAAAGGGAGATAAAATTTTTCTGTTTCTAATATCCGTTAGTATGTTTAATTGAACTACTGAAAACGCTGTCATAAATATACACCGAAATGGCAACGAATTTAAATTACCAAAATTTGTATTATGCATGAGTCATCGTTGAAAGAAATCTTTACAAGTGACTAAGTAACCATTAGTAAGTTAGGCAAACACTGAGTACATGCAAGGTCATTCTGATATACACATACAATTGTACAATTGTCAGACTATGCACTTAGGACTTCGGACCACCCTTATGTTGTACTCATAAGATCTACTATTGAACTGTAAGTGTTCACTTTGACGTGCTGTTGACCGTACTTGTCCTGACAATGCTTTAAAATTGCAAATTTTCACATTTTGTAATAGACTTTGCTCAAATAGTTTGGTTCATTGGCAAATAATTCTCAGTCCACAGTGTAGACATAATAGATGGTATTTGGTCATAAATTATAGGATACTGGACAGCTTTAAAAGATTTCATGCATGTTCTTCTCAATATAAACATTCTAAACACTAGAATACTGAAGTTGTACTGCCGATTCATAAGTGCTTCTGTAAAGCATACACAAAGATATTTTCAATTCTATTCTAGTTAACAGATAAAATAAACACTCCTTTGCTGCTACAAAGTCCTTTTGAAAGATAACAGAATCCAGTTGATTTGACTTTATTAAAATTCAAATTTCTAAGCTATTGGTTGATGTAGACATTTTTAAACAAAAATTAATTAAGGGAAGCATTCATGTGCATTGGTAAAGCCCTTGGGCAAAGGTCAAGACCCTTTACATTGATTTATTCAATTTAAATGGCACATGAAAAAATTGCACCTAAAACATATATTTTCTACTTACTTACTTAATAAAGTCTCTAAAAGTTTTCTAAAGATGCAATGAAATCAAAAATGTCACCAAAAGGAAGGCATCCATCTCTCATTTTTTCATATCATTTAAAATAATGTCAATATCATAGCTTATATGAAGTGATCATCACTTAATTTATAAACAAGAGGCGATTGTCATATCATTTAAAAAACAACCATTTTCAAAAGGAGTCTAGATAATATGTTTACATACTCATTTATACTAATTTCTGAAAAATCTTGAAGAACCTGTGAATACTGGATATATTAGGTCAAACAAAAAATATAGACAGACAACTATTTATATCTAGGGTCACTTTCCCTTGGAATCATACGGTCATAGTCACATTTATTTATTAAAACTTTTTTGTGACAACTGGTCCCCACCCTCTTGGCTTACCATGCTATTATAAAACAAATTGACTTGTTAAAAACCCATGCAATGTGGAATAATATATTAATTGAAATGGTTTTAGTTAAAGAAATAAGATGGAGCAGTTTTTAAAAAAATATAAAATCTGTAGGTTACAGATTAAGTTCATTTATTATTATCTCAAACTTCTAATTTTTAATTTTGCCTAAAGAAAGATCACAGAGCGAAAATTGGAGTGGTGGTTGACATGTAAGATTACCAGAAAATGATTTCTTTCATTTATTTCATGTCTTTGTCTAAAACCATTTCAAAATAAAAAAACTTGCAGATGCTCAAATGTTATGAACATGTCATGAGTAAAAAAAATAACAAAAAACAATGACATACAGACAACATCTATGCTGCTATGCTAACTGCTCACATTGTGACCACAGAGCATCCATCCATCAGAGCAGACTCCAAAAACTCTCCTCATGTTCGTACGACACTAAATTGAGGCGATTTCACAAAAAAAATTGCCATTTAGCTTGATTTTTCACACTACACTCCACTTCACATCAAAACTAGTCAAAGAAATCGAAAATTTATCCTAAAATTTCCACAGACACAATTAAAATCACTTTCAAACTTTTTCTCCTGCTTTTTTTATTTATTCCGAACTGGGGCACTAAGAGTCTTGGTTACTTATCGATTTTCAGTGCGGTTTTTTCTTTGCAACTGAGATGGAAAAATAGTATATTTCGAAAGGGAATTTCTGCAATACGTTCACGGTTGATCGGTTCTAAGATACCAAATGCAGACGAAATAGTTCACAACGGCACCGCTGCAGCCGTATTGCGACAGTAAAAACAATATTTACACTAAAATCGAGGCTACAAAACAAAAATAGAAGTCCCCTACAAAGATGCACACAGATACACTACAATAAAACAGAATACGCAGCGATGGGCGACTTTCGTATGTTTCGTGTTAGAACGTCGTTCGGTTCGTCACAAATCAGCATGAAAAACGGCTAACTAATTCAGTAAAAAGCTTTTCTCGTGAAATAATTGCGAATCGTAACTCAAAATGTTAATTCGATTTGACAGACGCCCCGCTCCCCGCGCCCGTGCCCTGCGTCGCCGACGGCGGTCGATCGCGGTGTTGCCCAGTCGGGAGAATTTTACCCTGAAAAGGGAAATTGCGAAAGCTATGAGTTTCAAAACAAAAGTTTTATTATTTGACTATGAGCTAACATTTTGGCAATTAAAGACCAAAAATATCTATTGGAACAGGAAAAAAAAATAAAAGAAAACAATGCATTTAAAATTTTTGCATGTAAAGAGCAATGAGATTTTCAAGAAATTATTTATTAATACTTTTGAAAAAAAGATACAATTAAAATTAACGGCCCATCATTTGAATATCATCGCTTATAAAATGAGTGTCAATTGGTTGCAACTTTACGTGGATAAGTTTTGGACATATAGAACCTGGAAAAAAATATTTAAAAAAACTGCGATTATTTTATCACACAAGCGACTACGGTACAAAACTTATTTTTTCAAGAAAAACGTATATAAGGGAAGGATAAGAAAAATACAGTATTTTACAAATAAAACATTGTACGTATACTTTATACACAGATTTTTCGCCTCGCGGATACTAGCGGATATAAAAACAGTATCTTGTATAATTTTTTTTTGTTCAGTAAACACAATAAAGTAGCGAAAAACAATACTGTTTTAACAGTATGGTTGGGAACAAAGTTGAGCACTAAAACGCCTGCTAAAAATCTTAAACTTTACGTTTTCCCCACACGTATCTTCAAATTTTCTATGAGAATCACCAAGTACAGTAAATAATAAAACATTATGAATCCCTTCAAATTTTATGCAAATACACTAATGCCCGGTTCCAATATTTTACGATTCGTAATGTGTCAAAAATGACTATCCGTTTTCCTCAAAGGGGCCGTCCATATATTACGTCATTCTAAATTAGGGGGGGGGGGGTTGGTCTGTGGATGACGGTAAATGATAGATAGGGGGGGGTGTTTCGAAATTGACGTCATTTTTATTTATTTATATAAAGTTTATTGTTAACGTACAAAAAGATTGTTTCTAAAAAGAAATTTCTTCCAGCACACCTAGTAACTGAGACTGCAAATGTGAGAGGCGGCTAAGGCGCGTACAATACTAAAATAACTCATAATAAACATACATAGATGTACATAAATACAGTAATAACTACAGATAAAATACTCTAACAATAATATTACATATAATACTAGTCGCCCGCCCCGGCTTCGCCCGTGGTACTTACATGTATTATACATATAAACCTTCCTTAAGAATCACTCTATCTATTAAAATAAAACCGCATCAAAATCCGTTGCGTAGTTTTAAAGATCTAAGCATACATAGGGACAGATAGCGAAAGCGACTTTGTTTTATACTATGTATTGATAATAAAATTTTGTTAAACTGGTAATGACGTCAATTTTGGGAGAATGGGGGGGGGGGTCCTTAAGAAATGACGATAGGATGATTGTAGGGGGGGGGGGGGGGTCTAAAATCTGAAAAAATCGATGACGTAATTTATGGACGGCCCCAAACTGATTATGATTCTGGAACGGCTTTAGCGTACGCCTCGTACTATTTATCTATTACTATCCGTAACTAAAACAGACAGTTCGAATATTGAAACCGGGCATAAGTTACGCGATAGTCGGCACGCCTGCGCCCACGCATGGCCGACCGCGATTATGTCACAACCGTTGTTTGCTTGTAAACAAAGGTGATGGAAGCACCGACAATGGCACTTGTGTCTTCTGATGTCACGCTACCATCGTATTGGAACGTAGTGAATGTAGTAAGCAGGCTTAGGATGCTATCAGCGAGTCAATTTTATCGAGCTCTTTCCAAATGTCAAAATCAATAGTGAAGCGATAAAGTTGTCACACACGTCATACTTCTGAACAGACGCTACCTTTATGGACTAGTCTACTCCAGCTTACTAGAATAGAACAGAACAGAATAGAATAGAAAATGCCTACATTCGTGTAAACTTTTACAAATGATTTATGAGTCGTCAGATTAAGTTAAACTATCGCCATGTTCGGAATGTTGATGGTATCGACAAGAACTCGCGAGAATTGGCTACTTGACAGTTTTTGAAAAAGTATTGTAAAATGTGCGCCCGTTCATTTTATATCCCAAGCAATTCGATTTATCTGGAAATAATCTAAATAACCAGAGAAAAATAAGATTTTGTGTAATACATTTAAAAAGAGCGCGAAAACGCCTAGTCGCGTCATTGTTGCAATTATGACGTCAACGTCCTAGAAAACGAACCGATATGCATAGGAACGACCTAATTAAGATAAACGGAAAATGTTTCAATAAATTCTTTATACGATTAGAGACACAATAATTCAATTTAATCGGTAAAATAATAATTGTTTCGCCACATTAAAATAAATAATTTTCACCGACAGCTGTCATTTCCGAATTGCAACGGTGGTTTCCGTTTCGGTTCTTTTGTTCCACAGATAAAAAAACTAAAATTTATTTTGCAAAAATAAATGACTAACTATGCTTTTAATTAAAAAGTAAAAATGTAAAATGATTACTTAACTAATAAGCTAACATATCTAACACTTTTCATATTTTATTGTTAACACTGTCAAGTAGCCAATTGTCACTACACTCATGAAACCTAAGCTGTGATTTTTTGATGAATTTACGCATCATATCTACTGAATTTTATGCTGATAGCTTCACGGTAGAATACAGATTCACTTTGTATTGCATTAAATCACGATTTGAATTTGTAACCTATAAACCATATTCTTACGTGCTATTTTAGTACCTTAAATATTTTTTAAGCCTCTTTGCTGATACTGGCATGTACCGCCATTAACAATTAAAAGACAATGAGCTATAATGTGCAAGCTATGAAGTTCACAAAAATTATTAGTAAATTTATGATTTTGATAGATATACTAACCAAAAATAGTTTATTCCAGTGAGAGTGGTTTTCAAGCAGGCATTATATCGAAGTTGAAAAGGTTATTACTAATCGAAACCAATTTTCAACATTAAAATCACTTGTCCTTAATCGGGAAATAACAATACAATTTAGGTTCTTTTGTGGTTCTCTTTTTAAACACCATAGAATCTTTTTTAAAAATTAAAAAAAAACGAATGTAATAGCATTTTGTCTCCACGATATAAAAACACTAGCTGTGCCCGCGACTTCGTTCGCGTGGACTACATCCTTTCATGGTCGGTTTTACCCCTATCTCCCCTAATATTCGAAACAAAAAGTAGTCTATATTTTAATAGAGCTATATTTGTGCCAACTTTCATATCTCTAACTTATAAACATTTTCCCATATAAACTTTCAAAGGTGGCATTACCCCCCCCCCTTACTTTCTAACAAAAAGTAGCCTATGTCCGTTCTTGAGGTTCAACGTATACCTATGCCAAATTTCATCAAAATCGGTTGAGAGGTTTAAGCGGGAAAGCGTAACAGACGGACAGACAGACAGACAGACAGAGTTACTTTCGCATTTATAATATTAGTAGGGATTCATCAATATTATTTGTCAGTCATATGCGCAAAATAGCCTTTTTGACTCAAGCTATATGCCGCAAACTATACTTAAAACCTATTTTCAAGTTTACTGAGTAATCCATAGAACGGTCATATTTTTACCCAATCTGCTTAGCTAATTGAATTATTAATTACCGTCGCTCGACTGCGTCATAGTAGCTACCAGCACATGTGTTTAACGCAACATATTGAACGCATGTTGTGTGCACTTGGAAGGTTTGAGCTGACAATTACATACTTATTAGGGATTATTCACTTAAAACAATGACATGCTAACTAAATCATTCCAAAGCCAATGATCAATATGTATCTTTGATTTGATTGTTCATATATGCAAGAACTATAACATCCTACAAAAAAATACCACCAACAACTAAAATAAATACAAGCTTGCTTTTCCATATTTAAATGCCGTAAATGATCAATGTTGATTCGTTTAGTAATGTTCGATAATAAGTGTTAAACAAAAATTTCAATCGCACAACGAGTGTTATTAGTCTGGGATGCATGGATAACTTACTTTAGACCTAATTGTACCTTAAAACGAGCATAATTATAATGATAGTACTCGTAGACCAACGAACTACGGAAGCTCATCAAATCACCCGTTTTCATGCCAGTATAATACAACATTTACGGGCTTGTCAGAAAAGAATAGTTGCCATTTAAAATAATTTCAAAAAGTTGGAATTAGAGGGCGTAAGGACTCTCCTCCAGAGTCGCCAGCCTGGAAGGGCCTATTGGAAGATATCAACAAGAATACTCTCAGCCCAGGAGAAAGCAACTGGTTGAATTATCACTCTGGACAAAGACCTCATCATCTGAGGAACATGATTGTAAGGGAATATGCAAGGAAGTGGAGCAAAAAAATGACTGACCTATTTTACAATCATATGATTGTAATAACATAATACACATATATAATAATATAATAAACATATGTTCACCATCTTTGTCAAACTGTCATGAACTACTGAACTCCAACAATATGCAGATACGACACTTCAAAAACTTACAGTACCGATTTCTTTTAACATGTCTGGCAGTCAGTAAATAAAATTATACAACCAAAATAATAGTGAGGCATTGTGGAATGACACAGTGTAATAATATGTGAACAGTAGGGAATAGACCAAATTAATAATCATTCCAATGATTACTATACAATAAAATGTTAATTATAATCTAATGCAAGACCAGATTAGCAAAATTATAAAGTAAGTGGCGTTAGTGCGTAACATATAAGAGTGAATCTTATGATGTTTTTTATTTTTACGCTGAAAACACTTGAGGATATCATCTGATCACTCACAATGATCAAGTCTAAACTTTAATTGATTTTATTTATTACGCATTGTTAACATAAATGAAATTTAAACGTTTACAATATAATTCGTGTTAGATCAATTTTGGAAGTAGAACGTAGAGAGAAGAAATCAAAGAAAGAAAGCGTGAAATCCCACATTTGGTGCCAACCACCATCTTGGACCGATTTCTTTCAAACATAGCAAGGAACACTCCTGACAAATTTGATGCTTTCAAACCAAAAAATCAAAATCGGTTTATCCGTTTGGGAAAAACCATGACGCAGACAGACATACACACACGTACAGACAGCCAGACACACCAAATATAAAGCACCCCGTCATTTTTGCGACAAGGGTTAAAAATAAAAATCTCAAGATACCACTCCACGTTTACTCACTGTCACACATTCCATTGCGGTCTGGTCAGACAGTACCTAATTGTGTACACGCAAAACAAACCAGTTTATTTTCCTTATCAAAGTCGCGTGTAACAGAGCGACCATCAAATTAGTCGCAATGATTACTCATCCGTTATGTCATGTTTAACTGGTGTGCCCATTAGTGGTCTACTGTGTTAATGAGCTTTGTGTACTGTGCGGAGATGGTGCATCTTTTATGTAGTATACATCCATTGTATTCCATAAAACGTGGCACCTAAGTTACAAAGCACGAACTATAAAATCTAAAACCCGTTGAAAAAACTTACGATTATTTTTTTATTTTTTATTATTGACTCTATCCCGCGTTTAGAAACAACGCAGTGATTTTACGATTAGTTGTACCAACGGTTCTTTTAATGGTAGACTTTTTGACAGCTGTCAAAACTGTCATATCTCATACATTTATTGCAATGCGAAAACTCTCGAATCTTCCCTTACCGTTAAAGTTGGTGAAAATGACCCTTAAAACATTGTGGTTATCATTATAAATACATATATTTTTATTGAAAATCAGTTAACAATTAACATTGCATATGAAAAGTATTTAATATCCCCTAACTGAGAGGTATTCCCTTGATAAAAAAATATAAGCTTGCTTATGCCGCTCATCTCTTTAGAAAAAAAATGCATGAATTTCTACCGCATACTTTTTATACCCCACCCGGACGCTCTACAGCGTAGTGCAAATCCGAAGAAACGCAGACGGATTGCAGCCCAAATCAAGGGCAGAGAAAAAATATCGTCTTTCCGAAAAATAATCGTTTCTGTTGTTTGTAAACTAACTCCTAGGCCTAGCCCGGTGGAACAATGAGCACTATTGTTAAACCCAGGTTTTCCCACTGAAAACCAGCGTCGTGGTGCCATGCAGTGGTATCACGGCATAATGCTGAGATGGTTGCCTTTTTAGCACACTATTAGGGTAAGCAGAATTAGATGTAAGCTGTTACCTGTTTAGTTTAATTTGTAGCTCTAAAATAATTCCTTGTAAAATTGATTTTTTTTATATCGTTTTTGTGTGCTGAATAAATACTTTCACTTTCCCCGAACCCCATCCAGGACAAACATTCGTATGTTGATAATTTATGTGCATTCTGGGTCTGGGTGTTCACATGCGTATTTAAAAGTACATAGAAAGTAGGAGTGTTCGCAACGGCTACATTTTGCCAACGTGATATTTCGTTACGCTATAATATTTTAACCTATTATTTATTTAGCTCTAATATATTAGTTCAAAAAGCTATTAATATATTGGAATTAAAATTTCGTCGAGCGTTAGTTGCGAAAATCGTTCGTTACGGACGGTGTGTGCTACTGAGGAATGACTAATATAACTTATAATACGATTTTAATATTTTTATATAAACAATTCGTTGAGTGTTGGTTGCGATAATCGTTGACTCATTACGGTGTACGCTACTGAGTGTTGACTAATATAACTTAATTATATGTGATTTTAATATTTTTTTTACACCGACTTCAAAAAAGAAGGAGGTTTTCAGTTCGACCTGTATGTATTTATATTTGTCCTGATTATCTCGCGTTTGGCTTAACCGATTTTGATGCGGTTTTCAGAAATCTTCATAAACAATTATGTGCTTTTGTTTCTAATGATTTTTTAAAGTAGATATAGTAGTTTTAAATGACAAGACTCTTTTACAATATATACACTCAGCCTTTTTGGCAACATTGTCCACAATATTAAAATAGTTCCAAAAATGTTCCTTACGCGACATTTTTCCTAACCTATTATTTAAATCTAAGCCTTACTAAAACTAATATCTTACACTACTTTTGAATTATATTAACAATTTAACTTCAATAATTTAATTATTGAATTAAGACAAATAATCAGTACACGAAAGAACACGAGACAGCAAACCAACGTTAAAACCTCGAACGAACTGTTTTTGATTTCAATTTGAAAAATATTACCTACCAATCTAACGTAGCACTCGAATCATACGTTAGAAATAGTGTGACAAAGACGCCGTCATAATATATTATGATTATGTCTCGCTCTAGTCGTGACATCGTCGTGCCTGCTTTTTATTCATAAAACAATTTTATTTGACAACAGCGACATCTTCTGTTCAACCTATAAATCACTTCATAGACGCCTCCATCCAATATTATCTCAATAGCCGTCATCAACATCTTAGTTTAGGCAAGTAATGCTAGATGGCGCTGTACTCAATTATAAGAAAAAATATTTTGGTAATATATTAGTTAAGTCTAGTTATTTGAATATATTCGAATATATTAATAAAAAAATTTATTAGTAATATTTATTCTGCTATCTAATATAACGAACACTCTTAATAGAAAGAAAGAAATCATTTATTGTTTCAACTTACAAAGAAAATATAATTTGTTCCAAACATTAATGGATTGTGAATGAGGACAAAAGTAAAAAAAGCTCAGCTAATGCTGTCTCGAGAATGGATCCCGGGCAGCGCTGGATTTCAGCCTATCCCTACTATCCTGAGATGTAATGCGAGAGAATATTGTAGATATGCTCCAAGTTTCCAGTAGCATGTCTTTCAATCATTAAATTTTGTTTTAAATCAGAGATCAGGTTTTTTTCACGCAATGTTAGGAGAACCATAATCAAGGGGTCAGTTAATTATAAAGTCTCCGTCAGTAATAGCTTGTGTACTTGTATGCGAACGTGACGTACGTTAGACAATGCTGATGCAACGATTAGCGCGACAATGCCGATTGTACAAGCGAAGGTTAAGGACCCATTGTCAGGAAGGGGGTGTTTACTAAACATGATTGACGGGAGTTTACAAAAAGCGTATTGGCAACTCAGTGGGTTTTTAGTGTTGCCGATTTGTGAAAAAAATCCCTAAATTTGAGGAAAATGGGGTGACTAAAGATTTTTTATGTTTTATTCTAAAAAGGTGTATATTTTATGTTTAAAATTGGTAATTTACAAAAGTTGAGATTTTGACCACACTATTTAGGTTAAAAGCGATATAATTTTCATGAATAAGAACACTTATACAGTTCTCTTATTTAAGTAAGATTAGAGATTAAGTATAATAACTAAAATAAAAAATACTATACATTTTGGTGCATTTTATTTACGGTAGAACAACTCGAGTTGCGAGTCTTGGATTTTTTGACAAGTTGTTTTTATGGTATTCAAATATTCAGTCACACCCATTCCAGCATCAACGAGCTAAGCTACGGCTGACTGGTGCCCGGTAAGTGGTCGTCGAAAAACGCTAAACAACGTAACTGACTGAGTAAAAACTGACGAGCTGCCGCTCATAACCATGCGCAAGCGCAGTAGGAATAATAAACAGTAACTCGGTTTATTATGCCAACGGTTTACCACGCAAGCGATAGAGGGCGCTGGGGTCGCGCGTGTACGTATCGCCCTTATGTCGTGCGCATAAGAACTAATATCTAACTGAAAGTTTACCTTGACGTGCTGTAGACTGTATAGACAAAGCCATGTCTGGCTGACACACTTTTTCCAAGCAGGAGGTTCCACCAGAATACCACCACTACTACGGTATTAAAAATACCGTGGCAACATTTGCTGAGGTGGAACCGTTTTTTTTACGGGGGAGAAAATTCCTTTTCACACCATTTCGCTGCCGTGGGGACGGCAGCGACGTGTGTGGGACTCCCCCGCCCAGCGGCGGGCGGGGACTACCTTAACTAAAAACTCCCTCCACCTTTTCATCGCCTATTGACGGCGCCATGGGACACCGGGCGACCCATGGCTGCCACGGCGCCGTTTGCGGAATTGCTGCCCTTTTAGGGCGGCGCTACCAGGTCCCCTCTGAGTGATCGGTGGACTGACGGGAACGGCCGAAGGTGCTAAACCGTTCCCGTTCCGCCGAGCTAGGTGTTATTTGCTCGGGGACCAAGGCCCAACTACCAATCTTGGTTTGTTGTATATGTTACAGTCATAGTGATTAAATAGCTATTATACATAATGACTGGTCATTATATATAATGGCCAAATTCACTAGACAAAGTAATAAATTAATCACTTTGTCTGGACATTATTCATAATAGCGTGTCAAAGTTAGCCAAAGTAATAAATACGGTCTAGCCGACTTAAAAAACTTTATTATTTTTGTATTTATTGGGTGAGATCCCTGTGTTTTTATTTTTTTGTTTTATATTATAGCCAGTTAGCTTTAAATTTACTTTATAAATTAAAATTAAATAACTTTATAACAATGTTAATTGACGTGAAATTACTATCTTATGTTATTTTAATTTTTTAAATAATCTTTATGATTAGTTAAGGCAAATTGAAATGTAATGTTATAATCTTAAACGCATACCTACGTGTTTTATTACATTATCCAAGTCATCGAAGATATTATATATAATAGCTAGTTAATGTGATTAATTTTGTATCCATTATCACTTTAGCCAAACTGAGTAGATATTATGCATAATGGCTAGCCATTATACATAATATCCAGATTTATTACTTTGGCTGTAACATATATATACTTAGTGGCGACGATAACTCTGTCATCGCGATGTGAATCAATGTATTGATCGGCTAATCGTGCATTACGTATGGAGCGTTGTTTACTACACCAATTCTGCTGACGGTGTTCTGTATTTGTGTCGACTTGTAGGTCATGCCGTAGTTCGGCACATAATCATAAACAAGATCATTTATGGATCGTCAGATCAAGTTAAGAATCTCGTTAATTACTTTTTTTTAAATTACATATACATTTAACCGCGGACTACCGCCATCATTTGTACTGTGCCATCGACTTACACGTCATTACCACTTGCTTACAAACAAAAAATATCCGCACGTAACTATCGGCTAAGCCGAATTACATGGTGCTTTTAACGAGGTACGAATCAACCGTAACACGTACTTGTATAGGAGTTTGTATAATTCTCTTTTTGTTTATTGTTTAATTTAAAATCGATTTCTCTATTGGAAAACATCACATACATTTATCTTATTTAATTGCTCTTTTTTGTCGTAAGGAGCTTAAGCACTTGTGTTAAAGAACACAGAAACAACGACGGTACCACAAAAAGTCCGTTTCTCCATTCTATGCATGTTTCTGAACACAAAAAGAAAACTAGCAAAAAAATAATACAAATAACATTTTTCATTTATAATATTTCCTAACATAGTCTACATATGTTAATTGTTACTAAGACTATGGATCTATATGTCTGAAATAAATTTTCATTTTTTATAAATCGCTCCCTAACATAAAAAAAATATTAAAATCAACTCTCTCTATCTTTGCCGTGCCCACAACGGTCTAACAATTGATTTTTTAAATAATTTTTAAGTTAACTTACAAAGTAAAATAAATAATACGAATGTGAATAGGAAAAAAAATTGATAACTTTTCGATTCAAATCCTCTACATCTCAACGCATTTCTATTTCCTGCAAGATTACCATGAAACTACACAAGATACAGAGATACAAAGTGGATATCACAAGTTATTAACCCGGTTTTACCGCTATGATTAGTAGACCGCGAAAGAGCATGCATCATAACAAATCAGATGAATACATACACTTCTTATATAACATCTGATTTGTGTACAGGAAGTAGCACAGTAGCCATAATACAATATTGTTTTTGACTTTCACTTGATTAGATCGTGTCACTGCGATAGAAACTACTGAAAAATGCAAGCAGAGACGTGAGGTAATACTAGCAATGTATATGATCAGTTTTTTTTTTGCACCTCAAGATTGACCTCATCCCATCTGATATTAAGTGGTAATGAGGCCCTAGCGACAAGCACAGCATAATAAAGCTGTTACTGGACTTGTCGCCCTTACCTTGAAGGCTTGACCCCTGCTACTAATGTAGCACCACCCAGGAGCTCTGGAAACCTTACTAACATGCAGGAAGGAACACAACAACACCGAAGTGATTGTTATTTGGCTGCGGTCTTCTGTAAGGTGAAGGTATTTCACCAGTCGGGCTGCTCCAGTTCGAGGGATAAATTGCTATGCCCTACCACTCTTTATTTCTTTACATAATAGCAACAATATGAAAAAATATCATATTTTATAGTAACCGATTATTATTTATTTTATTCTTGTTTCAAATATCGATAATTTTTTATCATTAACGTACTTTTTAATTAAAATTAAATGCCTTGCGCGTGCGCACGGAGACGCTTCCGCGCTTTGTCGCGTCGCGTGAGATGCGTGAGAACATGCGAGTGATCCGCTAGACAAGTTCATATAATGAGTTTGTTACATATTTAAATCAAACAGGAACATTTCATCTCCCCATGCAGTGCGGGGCCCGAACCAACGCCCCTCACGTACCCCGCGTGCTGCTCATCCAACTGAGCTAACCGCAGGCTTTTGTAGACTAGTAATTTTTTATTGGTTTGTTGTGTGTTTAGATGTTATTGACCAGTATCTGCTCAGATATTAATTAAATATTGAATGTTCAAATATTAGTATAATTTTTTTTTTTATAATGCACTCCAAGATTGACCTCATCCCACCTGATGTTAAGTGGTAATGAGTTCCTAGCTTAAGGGCGAAAAGTATAGCATAGTAAAACTGTTACTAGACTTGTCGCTCTTACCTTGAAGGCTTGACCCCTGCTACTAACGTAGCACCCCCCAGGAGCTCTGTTCTAAACTGTTCAGAAGTATTTGGTCAGTTTGTCTGCTTCAATATATCTGACGGCGACTGTACAACGTGAGATGAAATAATTGTTTGCATAAAATACAACAAGTTATCGTAGGCGATACATTTTTTCTGTTGTATCAACCTCCTAGCCTCCTGTAAGTGCCCTCTGTCGAATATGTTTAGAACTACATTCTTATTATACACTAGCTTTTGCCCGCGACTTCGTCCGCGTGGCGTGTTATTGTGTCATTTCAGTATTTTTCTCGGTGTGTGTCGAATGTAAATAATAATGAATGTTGCATTCAAAAATTTTAAAAAGTTTTTTTTTTTTTTGAGAAAATACATTAAAAAACAACATAACAATTATTCTGAATCTGGCGCTAGTGCAGTATTTTTTCATGAAAAAGATGTTTCCCATTCCCATGAAACTGTACATTTGCTAAGATACCCATATACTAAAAAATTTCAAGCCTCTAACTCGCGGTACAAAAGTTTTTCCCGCTATTCCCGTTCCCATGGGAATTTTGGAAAATCCAATCATGACTTAACTTTGCATTCACTAAGGTATATGCATGTCAAATTTCAATCATCTAACTTACGCGGTTTAGATTTTTTCATACAAAAGTTTTTTCCCGCTAACTCCCGTTCCCGTGGGAATTTCTCAAAATACAGCCATAACTAAACTTTATATTTACTAAGGTACCTGCATGCCAAATTTCAAGCGTCTAACTTAAGCGGTTTAGATTTTTCATACAAAAGGATTTTCCCGCTAATTCCCGTTCCCGTGGGAATTTCGGGAATTCCTTTCTTAGTGCACCCCTACGGTACCTAAGCTACGTCCCTTCCAAATTTCAAGTGCCTACGTTTAGCCGTTTGGGCTGTGCGTTGATATGTCAGTCAGTCAGTCAGTCAGTTTCTCCTTTTATATATATAGATTTAAGACTTTCGCGTTCCATTTTAAACATTTAAACTACTAAATAAAAATGGTGTCGCGTTTTGACCCGTTAAATTATTTTAAACTAGCTGTTGCCCGCGACTTCGCCCGCGTTATATCGGGATAAAAAGTATCCTATATGTTAATCTAGTATGTCATCTGTCTTCCTACCAAATTGTATCCAAATCCGTTCTGTAGTTTTTGCGTGAAAAAGTAATAAACATCCATACATCCATACTTACAAACTTTCGCCTTTATAATAGTAGTAGGATACATACTTATCGTTTATCAGTTGGAAGTGCAGCACGAGCGATACGTGAAGGTCGTGGGTTCGAGCCCCACACCGCTATGGGAGATGTCATTTTTCTGTTTCTTTAAAACATCTTAATACATTTTGTTGTTTTGTGACTACACAGATATGATACAAGAATAACATATAAGTATATAATATGATTCTTTTAATTTTAAAATAATGCGAACGAAGACGCAGTCATTATTTTAATATTACAAATAGACATTCAAATTTTATTTATATGTATAGATTATATTATTTGTGTCACGAAATTAAGATGCACCACACAGCATTAAGTATTTATAGATAAGAGTCTAGGCATTACATAATGGACCTAGACTTTCGCCAGACCGCTATTGACCGACATCGGTTAGCTAAGCCATAGTTTCTCAACCTTTGAGTACCTCTGACCCCTGCACAATGCAAAATTAGTTCAGCTTTGTTTGTAATTTGGGGTGAGAGTCCTCTGCGCTCTCCCGAAAGCTCGGTGAAGATGATAAGGTTTCGCAGCCATCATAGATAGTCAGGTAAGAAAAAAAAATCAAAAAATAATGGAAAAAATATGGGTCTTATACTTTATAAATATATCTATTTGTGTTATAATTTTAGTAATATTTTGTTAGCGTAATATCCTATCTGAATATAAAATAATAGATGCAAGATGTTTCTTCACGCTTCTTTTGAAGGAATCTATATCAAAGGACTCCTTCCTCAAACACATTAGCCATTTGAATATTTTGCAAGTTGACAACCGTCAACTGGCCTGTTACCGTCAAATTTAAGTCGATGCACAAAGCCTTACAGTTTGAGAATACCTGGACTCTACGACCGAACATCAAATACTTGTCCATTTGCTAAGTTAAGCAACGCGTGCTGCAGATACTGGATGAGTGACGGTAACCTAGTTAAGTGACATTTAAAATGAGAAACACTAAGTGTTGCCACTTGAAAAAATATACGAAAAAGTCGGTAAATATTACTACATGCGGTAATTACACTTATAGTTGAGTGTCTGTGCCACAGATTGAATTAGTGTTAAATAGTCATATAATAACAATATTTAAAGCTATGTTGATAGAAAGTTCCAAAATTAACGCCCTATATTAACTCATATTTTACGTAAATTTTCAAAAATGCTAGATTAATATTTATTTATCATACAAAGCTTATTTTTTATGGTTTACTCGTCAAAACTGTGAATAAATCCGCGTGAAATTGTAATTCACGTTTTTTTTTACATGATAAATGTAAAATTCCGTATCTTAGGTATTTTGTTTAGTCGTCTTAACCCAATAAACATTTCATTATTTGAGATTAAAGCAACTCATTCATCGTCTCGCAATCAACAAATATCGTACAACACCACTCTAAAGACTATTTCCCTATACATCAACACACATTATGCATTCTGACTCCTTAAATCAGAGCACGAGAGTCGAAAATCAATGAATATTCAAAAGCTGCGCCCGCGCATCGCAGTATCGACTTTCTTTACTTTCGGCAGCGTATTAGCATACATAATCACTGTAACTTACATCACCGGACCGTAAGCGTTGCACTCTTTATTTGCGTACACGTAATTATTATTCTAGCGTTACGCGTTCGTTGAACATTTTTTGTAAACCTTGGATTTGAAATTCGTCATCATAACTTAAAGCACTGATCAAGTTCTTTTGATGATGATGTGTCACAAATCTGAGATCGATTATTTTTAATTTTTATAGTGCTTTACGCCGCACTGGCGAATACTCAATACTCAATACTTTATTGCACAATAATGTTTCATTTACAAAGTAAAAGATACATCAGACCCTGTTAGGGCACTGGACGAGAAGAGAGGACGCTCGTTTTTCTTTTGTGTTATGGTTTTAAAATAAAAAAAAAAACTTTAAATATTATACGATACGATACGTGAAGGTCGTGGGCTTGAGACCAGCACCGCAAGGGAAGATAAATAATTCTGCTTCTTTAAAAATATGTAATCCGACATTTTGTAGCGGCGGCCATTTTGAATCGATTTAATCAAACGAATTTAAGGACACTCCCGACTAATTCACTTTTGAAACATACAAACAAAATCAACGTTGATTCATCAGAAACACAAATACGCACAGATCGACAGGCACGCGTTAAAGGTCTGCTATAACACCCCGTCCATATGCGATAGGGGTTGAAAAGCGTCAAAGCGGTATTTTGTTGCCTAACTAATTAGTTTCTGCGCTTAATATTTCCATTCTACTCTTAATCTATACTAATACTAGCGGTCCCGGCGAACTTCGTTTCGCCTTTAGAGGCAATAAGTAAGGAGACTTCAAAAAAAAAGAAAAAAAATAATAAATAAAAAAGTATCTTATGTCCTTCTCCTGGTTCTAACTAAACTACCTCCCCACTAATAAGCTCCTTAATAAAAAAATAAAAAAATAAGCTTTGTATGATAAATAAATATTAATCTAGCATTTTTGAAATATTACGTAAAACATGAGTTAATATAGGGCATTAATTTTGGAATTTTCTCTCCACATAGCTTTAAATATTGTTATTATATGTTTTCAGCCAAATCGGTTCAGCCATTCTTGAGTTATAAATAGTGTAACTAACACGACTTTCATATATATATATATATACTAGCTTTTGCAGCACGCGCTTCGCGCGAGTCTGCTAAAAGCTAGGCCTGCGGCGCTGGCCGCTCCCGGGCTTCGCCCTCCCGCGGCGCTCGGCCTTCGGCCTCGCATACGCAGCTCGGCCTGCGGCCTCGCGGGTGTGACACGGGGGTGTTGAACCATCCGCGATGGGGGCCTAGTGCTTTTTTTGTGCGGCGCTAGAGTTTATCAACTGTGGCCTAAGGAGCCTTTCCGCTCCGGGCTCCGCCCTGCGCGGCGCAGCTCGGCCTGCGGCCTCGCGCCTAGGGTGACTTGTGTTGCACTTAAATAAAATGGCAAAAGTGTTCGACGGAAGCCGCTTCGAGCTTCGCTCTACGCGGGCGCTCGGCCTACGGCCTCGCATTCAAAGCTCGGCCTTCGGCCTCGCGAAAGTTACACAGAACATAGCCGCTTCGGGCTTCGCCCTACGCGGCGCTCGACCTGTGGTCTCGCATCGCAGCTCGGCCTACGGCCTCGCGTTGGTTACTTGATCTGATCAATTGTCTCGTCTATATTGGTCCAAAGTGTTTGATGGCAGCCGCTTCGAGCTTCGCTCTACGCGGGCGCTCGGCCTTTGGCCACGCATTCGAAGCTCGGCCTTCGGCCTCGCGAAAGTTACACAGAATATAGCCGCTTCGGGCTTCGCCCTACGCGGCGCTCGACCTGTGGTCTCGCATCGCAGCTCGGCCTACGGCCTCGCGTAGGTTACTTGATCAGTTATGTTGTCTATATCGGCCCAAAGTGTTCGATGGGAGCCGCTTCGAGCTTCGCTCTACGCGGGCGCTCGGCCTTTGGCCTCACATTCGAAGCTCGGCCTTCGGCCTCGCGAAAGTTACACAGAATATAGCCGCTGCGGGCTTCGCCCTACGCGGCGCTCGACCTATGGTCTCGCAACGCAGCTCGGCCTCCGGCCTCGCAAAGTTACCAGTTCCAAGTTTTAATAGCACTCAATACGGTACTATATTACTATGCAACAATTTCCCCATACATTTTCTTACTAAGGTCAATTTCAGTACAAAATGTATGGGGAACCAAGTACTCCATAGAAATATGATTTTCCAATTTTTCCTAAAATTTCGTACTTACTCGCTTTTTTTTGGGTCAATAGGCCACGGATAGACATTTTTGACAGGACCTCATACTTATTTTTTTTTAATTCGATCATTTTCTGTCGGGCCCAAAATCTCCGAAATTACCCCAAAAATCGGGTAAATTTTTCAACCATCACTGGGGCATCATAGAAAACTCCAATAAAGCTCCGAGCATTTTTTCCCTACGACCCCTCTTTCTACCCCAAAATTTAGTGAATACATTTTAAATTCTGCAGATTTTTTATAATGGCCGCCAGCGCATCCGCCATTTTGTTTATCAAAAAATTTATAATATAATATCTCATCTAGGTTATATACTGCATCAAACCTCATTTTTACATTTTTCAAATTTTATATATTGCGGCCTACAGGACTTCTGGAAGGTGACCATGTTTTTTGCACATTTGTCCCAACAGCTCCCGGTGTTGCCAGGTCACAGAGATAAAAATAGTCAAATGTCATTTCAATGGGGATGTTTCATAGGCACATGGAAATGGTTTGCGCGAAATGTCATTATTTCTATTTTTGACTTTCGCCGGGACCTGAGTCAAAAACTACCAAAAATAGTAGAATTTTTATTTCACCTGGCAACACACACAACCAAAACTCATAATCGCCTGGTACATTGCGACTCGCTCAGATGTCGCTATATACATGAAAATCAGGATTTAACGTTTTCAAAAACACAAAAGTTTTACAAAATGGCCGCCAGCGGGTCGGCCATCTTGTATTTTTGAGCGTTCGCATTTTTCCTATAATTTGGACTATATTTGACATCGAACCTCATTTTCATTTTTTTTCTCGCTCTCACCCAATCGCCATATTATTTTTTGGAAAATGACCAAGTCACAAAATATATATTTCGCTCTGGCACCCAGTGTGGCCAGGTGATTGGGCTAAATTTAGTAAAATATCATTCGGCCATAAGCTTGCCATAATAACGTGGTAGACATTTAGACCAAATGTCAAAAAATTTTTTTTTCGTTTTTTGGGCAAAAGTCAAAAACTACCAAAAATGGTAGAAATTTTATTGTACCTAGCAACACATATGAACTAAATATGCAACCGCTCTAAACATTGCGACTCGCTCAAATGTTGCCATGTGCCTGAAAAACGGTTTTGAAAATCGTGAAAAATTCAAAATGGCCGAAACGGGGTCCGCCATCTTGTAAATCGAAAAGTCTATAGTTTTCCCATATTCTAGGTTATATACCGCACCGAACCTAATTTTTATTTTTTTTCTCGCTCCCACCCAGTCTTCAAAAGAACTTTTGGAAAAAACCATGTCGAAAAAATGGTTTTCCCCGCCATTTCCAGGGTTGCCAGGATTTTCCCAAAAAACTACCTTTTTGTCACTTTGGACCTCTATGGCCACATCACAGCGTATTTATTTTTTTTCTACAAGGGTAAATTTTTTTTCTACCATTCGGGGCCATGGGGCAAAAACTACCATGAATTTGGTAGAATTTCTTTCTCAAAACAATAGACAGATAAAAAACCTACCATTGCCTAATACAAACCGATTCGACCCGGTGTTGCCATCCCCCTCAAAATCGACTTTGAAAATGACAAAATTTTTGGTCCCTACAAAACTGCCGCCAGCGGCGTCTCTATGGCCAAACTCTATAATCTATGACTAACATTCAAAAGAAGGCTATACTGCCGGCAGAGTTCAAAAAAAATTTTTCAATTATCTATGGAAACCTCTCCACCACGGCCCCGCAAAAACAGCTCCAAACCGAATTTTCGATCCAAGATGGCGGCGCGGACATCTTGTTTTTTTGACATTTTACTTTTTTAATGTACTTTTCTTCACTACAATTCTCTAAAAAAGTAGAAACCGCCTGGGCACTCTATACATTTTTTTTATTTCAATTCAGCAAAATCGGCCGCCATCTTGGATTTTTGGAAAAAAAAATAGAAAAACCTGCTTTGATTGAAAAATAACTCACCCCCTTAGAACATTCCAAAGAGGTAGAAAAACGGGAACACCCCCAAAAAAACCCCCGATGAGTCAGTGAGTCAGTGAGTGGTAATTTAGCTTTATATAATATAGACTAGCTTTTGCAGCACGCGCTTCGCGCGAGTCTGCTAAAAGCTAGGCCTGCGGCGCTGGCCGCTCCCGGGCTTCGCCCTCCCGCGGCGCTCGGCCTTCGGCCTCGCATACGCAGCTCGGCCTGCGGCCTCGCGGGTGTGACACGGGGGTGTTGAACCGTCCGCAATGGGGGCCTAGTGCTTTTTTTGTACGGCGCTAGAGTTTTGCAACTGTGGCCTAAGGAGCCTTTCCGCTCCGGGCTCCGCCCTGCGCGGCGCAGCTCGGCCTGCGGCCTCGCGCCTAGGGTGACTTGTGTTGCACTTAAATAAAATGGCCAAAGTGTTCGACGGAAGCCGCTTCGAGCTTCGCTCTACGCGGGCGCTCGGCCTACGGCCTCGCATTCGAAGCTCGGCCTTCGGCCTCGCGAAAGTTACACAGAACATAGCCACTTCGGGCTTCGCCCTACGCGGCGCTCGACCTGTGGTCTCGCATCGCAGCTCGGCCTACGGCCTCGCGTAGGTTACTTGATCTGATCAATTGTCTCGTCTATATTGGTCCAAAGTGTTTGATGGCAGCCGCTTCGAGCTTCGCTCTACGCGGGCGCTCGGCCTTTGGCCTCGCATTCGAAGCTCGGCCTTCGGCCTCGCGAAAGTTACACAGAATATAGCCGCTGCGGGCTTCGCCCTACGCGGCGCTCGACCTATGGTCTCGCAACGCAGCTCGGCCTCCGGCCTCGCAATGTTACCATTTCCAAGTTTTAATAGCACTCAATACGGTACTACATTCATATACAACAATTTCTCCATACATTTTCTTACTAAGGTCAATTTCAGTACAAAATGTATGGGGAACCAAGTACTCCATAGAAAATTGATTTTCCAAGTTTTTCTAAAATTTCGTACTTACTCGCTTTTTTTTGGGTCAATCGACCACGGATGAACATTTTTGACAGGACCTCATATTTATTTTTTTTAAATTCGAGCATTTTCTGTCGGGCCCAAAATCTCCGAAATTACCCCAAAAATCGGGAAAAATTTTCAACCATCACTGGGGCATCATGTAAACCTCCAATAAAGCTCCGAGCATTTTTTCCCTACAGCCCCTCCTTCTACCCCGAAAGTTGATGAATACATTTTGAATTCTGCAGATTTTTACATAATGGCCGCCAGCGCATCCGCCATTTTGTTTATCGAAATGCCTATAGTTTTCCTGTAATCTAGGTTATATACGGCATCAATCCTCATTTTTACTTTTTTCGAATTTTATATCCTGTGGCCCACAGAGCCTCCGGTAGGTGACCATGTTTTTTGCACTTTTTCCTCACCAGCTCTCGGTGTTGCCCAATTAAGGAAATAAAAATAATCAAATGTCATTACTACCAAGATGCCTCATAGGCACATGGGAATGATTTGCGCGAAATGTCATTATTTCTATTCTCGACCTTTTCGGGACCTGAGCCAAAAACTACCAAAAATGGTAGAAATATTTTTTCACCTGGCAACACACGATGACAAAACTCATAACCGCCTAGTACATTGCGAGTCGCTAAAATAAAAAAAAATAACCGAAATTTTAATTTTAATTTTTCAAAAACACGAAAAAATCACAAAATGGCCGCCAGCGCGTCGGCCATCTTGTTAATCAAAAAGTCTATAGTTTTCCCATAATCTAGACTATATTTGACAGCGAACCTCATTTTCATTTTTTTTCTCGCTCCCACCCAGTCACCCTCAGAACTTTTGGAAAATGACCATGTCGAAAAAATATTTTTCACCGTAGCTCCCAGTGTTGCCAGATGATCTGATCAAAAGCCACAAAATATCATTTGGCTATGGGCTATATACAATTAAGTGGTAGACGTTTCAACCAAATGTCAAAAAAAATTTTTTTCGTTTTTTGGGCACGAGTCAAAAACTACCAAAAATGGTAGAAATTTTATTTGACCTGGCAACACATATGAACCAAACATGCAACCGCCACATACATTGCGACTCGCTCAAATGTTGCCAAGTGCCAAAAAAACCGTTTTGAAAATCGTGAAAAATTCAAAATGGCCGAAAGGGGGTCCGCCATCTTGGATTTTCGAACGGCCGTATTTTTCCTGTATTCTAGGTTTTATATCGCATCAGACCAAGTTTTCATTTTTTTTCTCGCTCCCACCCAGTCGCCCCTAGAGCTTTTGGAAAATGACCATGTCGAAAAAATGTTTTTCCCCGCCATTTCCAGGGTTGCCAGGATTTTTCCAAAAAACTACTATTTTGTCACTTCGGGCCTCTATGGCCACCCCACTGCATATTTATTTTTTTTCTACAAGGGTAAATTTTTTTTCTACCATTCGGGGCCATGGGGCAAAAACTACCATGAATTTGGTAGAATTTATTTCGCAAAACAATAGACGGGTAACTAACCTACCACTGCCCTATACAAACCGATTCGACCCGGTGTTGCCATCCCCCTCAAAAGCGACTTTGAAAATGGCAAAATTTTTGGTCCCTACAAAACTGCCGCCAGCGCCGTCTCTATGGCCAAACTCTATAATCTATGACCAACATTCAAAAGAAGGCTATACTGCCGACAGAGTTCCAAAAAAATTCTTCAATTATCTGTGGAAACCTCTTCACCACGACCCCGCAAAAACAGCTCTAAATCGAATTTTCGATCCAAGATGGCGGCGCGGACATCTTGTTTTTTTGACATTTTACTTTTTCGATATAGTAAACAGTAAAAAACGTTCCTAAAAAAGTCTGCGCAGCTTGGGCACTCTATACATTTTTTTTATTTCAATCCAGCAAAATCGGCCGCCATCTTGGATTTTTGGAAAAAAAAATAGAAAAACCTGCTTTGATTAAAAAATAATCCACCCCGTCAGAACACACCAAAGAGGTTAAACAACCCGAACACCCCCAAAAAAACCCCCGATGAGTCAGTCAGTCAGTGAGTGGTAATTTAGCTTTATATAATATAGACTAGCTTTTGCAGCACGCGCTTCGCGCGAGTCTGCTAAAAGCTAGGCCTGCGGCGCTGGCCGCTCCCGGGCTTCGCCCTCCCGCGGCGCTCGGCCTTCGGCCTCGCATACGCAGCTCGGCCTGCGGCCTCGCGGGTGTGACACGGGGGTGTTGAACCGTCCGCAATGGGGGCCTAGTGCTTTTTTGTTGTAAGGAGGTTTTTTTGTGTTAAGGGGAGGGTAGAGTTTACCAAGTGTGGCCTAGAGGCCATGCCGCTCCGGGCTTCGCCCTGCGCGGCGTAAGATTTTTTTTATACCTTTAAGTTTGAAAACTTACCATCCCACCTAATAGTAAGGATACCGTTGTCCAAGGAATTAAATTAGTTGAATAAAAAATCGTGTGATTGCGCCGTTTTCATACGTCATTATTACTTTAGAAACGAAAACTGGTTTATAAATTGGCGATTCATACGCCATCTATTTAATGCCGCGGTAAATTCATGGAAAAACAATTGAATTGACTAACTCTCCGCATGACCCAAAGGTTGACTGGTAGAGAATGCCCATAGCATTCATTTAAGTCCACCTGTTGTACTTTTTTTGTGCAATAAAGTTTTTAAATAAAATAAATAAATAAAATTGAATCTGGTTAGTAATTGATCAGAACTGGACTGCAGGTTTTTTATAATATTGAATGTTTCAAATATCTATGAAATACTTATTGGATGACTCCAACTGTTTTAGTTTTTAAAACTGAATATCTTATTACAAAAAAGGTAGACGTGGCGCTTCGCCGGCCGCTGCCGCGGCACGCTCGCTACGCTCGCTCGGCTCGCGCTTTGTTTTGGTCACTAACCTAACCTAACCAATGGAATCGCCCGATACTTGAATTTAGTACATAGTTTGTATTTTTTGCAAAGTATTGAAAGAGAACCGTGATCAGATATAAAGTCTTATTTTCCCAAACTATGTTTTATTCATGGTCACCAACAATGGTTAATACCAACCAACGAAACGTAAAAGGCATAGAAAGTTCAATCATACGATAGGGACCGTGCACAAACGATAGGTGTCAGCACTACTGCGACATAAGAGACACTATGTGGAAAATAAAAGAAACTATCAGACCTGTTGTGCTGTCTACAATGTAAATAAAAATCTAAATTAATAATTAATGACATCATTAGTTACCTAATTTCTAAATGCTTTTAAAACTCATTCTTACGTATGTTTGATTACTGCGTTTAACCACTTTTGCCGTTTTTCCATAACCATGGCATGTGAATACTATTTCTTGGAAAGTCATACAATTTTACGCCATTTAATTTACTTTATTAATATAATGTGTTGGTACATCCAGGAATGCAACAATGCATGAACTTTTACTTATAAAATTATGTTTATTTATACGTATTGTAAACATCAAATATTAAACGTAGGTAAATCCATGGGTAAAACATTCAAATTGATGACACCAGTTGGCAGCACCATCGATTTGCTCAATAAAACTTCACATGTAAGGTTAAACAAGGCCTCTGAGGACCTTACCAGCTGGTTGATAACTTGAAACTGAAAACCTTTTGACCACTCAATAAGTTGGAGATAGTGATCGTTGTAATACCGAACCACACTTGTCAGCGCACAGCCTACCACCCAAGTACCTATCTTGTGCTTGAGGGCGAAGGCTCTAAAGTCAACCTGCCTCTAAATTGCATTACCTACATATCTGCATCTTAAGATTAGTGTAGAATTGTATAGCATCTAGTCCTGTCAGGAATATTAAGAATAAAAAAATACAAGTTTATTTTGTGCCAAAAGAATACAGTATAGTGCAACATGTCTAAAAATACAGTTTGTGATGACTGATGACAGTGGCATGCAAGAGTTCTTATTAATTATGTACTGTTTAGGCAACTTGGTCTATAAAGTTAAGTGGGATGTTATTTACAATACAGAATTAAATCTGAGATTAATTCAAATAATCCACATGCAAATGTCAACATAAATAACTTTAATTTTAATCTGTGAGTCAGTTAATACCTTTGTGTTATAATAAGACATTGCAAAATTAAAAATGCATTTTAGAAAAAATACTATTTATTTCAGTCAACATGCATTGAAATACAAGTAGAGTATAATTATGTACAAAGATAACATTTATATTATTATTTAGTAATGTTATTACATACATTCTTAAAAACTAAAATAGACATCAGTGGCATTTACTATGAATACAATATGCTTGGTTTATCATAAAATGTTTTAAATTTCAAAATATTTGTACTTTCCATTATTGCGTAGGCATCTTCTTTATTTAATTTAGCATTCTGAAACTAATGTGTGGACCATATTAATTTATAATAAGTTTAAAAACGCTCAAGTAAGGAAAAGATATGTAAAATTGCCAAAGCATAATAGAAAGTCATCACACAAAACACATTGATGACAAGTTTAATACTTTGTTAATTACAATATTAGAGAAAAAATATTAATTACAACGTATAAACATTTATTAACATTGATAATTGAGAATAAAATTAACCAAAAGTATACGTTGGTGAAGTCATCATTTAATAGACATTTATTTCATCTGAAAAGTTAGTTTCCATTTAATGAGTAATATTTTAAAGGCTCCCTGCCTTATCGGAACATACTGAATAATGCAGAAATACAATAAATCCTGATAATGTCTCATTACCTTTTGTTTTATAATTGTTTTAATAATGACGGTTTTATTAATGAAAAATGCATCAGTGTAAGATTATTGAAACCAAACGTAACCTTTGGCAATTATTATACTAATTAGGAATTAAGATGTGTTTATACAAAGCATTTTAACTACAGCCTGTAGGCAAGCAAATATGAATTTAAACTATATCTGTTATCTAATATAAAAAAAGAACCGATCATTGTACACATTTTAAAATAAAAACCTACTATTGATGACATTACAAAGAGATTATGATTTTGGCCTCTGCCTCGAATTTACCAGACAGCGGGACAGCGGCATCGGTTGAGGCAGTATTGTATATGTTAAATAGAATAGGTTTGCTCGAAAACTGACACGCATTTGATTTTAGTAACAAAAGTCCTGGCACTCCTATGCCACCACTGTCCTCTGCCAGCAAAATTTCAAATCCATCCTTATCAAAATACTCTCGTAATTAAGCTTATGGTTACAGCCTGAGAAGCATCGACAGATGTTATTTAATAAATTTGAATCTTAAACATTTAATTAAAAAATTATGAAGGAAAGAGTTCTTGTAGTATAAAATATTTAAGCTGGTTTTAAAGCATTTAAACAGTGGCGTAACTATACCATTCGGGGCCCGTGGCAAATTCATCAATCCATCGACCAACACCCCCCCCCCCCCCCCTCCTCCTTCTCAAAGAAAGAATAATGTCTAATACTTGTTTGGAAATACCAGAAATGTAGTGCATACTTTAGGAAAGTTTGATGTAAAAATTATTCTTGGTAATTGGGATTCTCCTCTTACCTGGGCCCCTTCTGGCTGGGGGCCCGTGGCATTTTGCCGACTTGCCACCCTGTAGTTACGCCACTGCATTTAAAGTATAATTTAGTAAGGAAACCATGCATTTAACTATTTACCAAGATTTAAATGATTCTATAATATTTACAGAGTACAATTTATTTACATTGAAACAACCAATTATTTAAACATGAACATAACATACAACAGTGTTATTTCACGGTGTCCTTTGCATTAGTTATTTAAATATCAATTATCTATCATACTTTCACATTTATCAGAGATCTTGTAAAAATATATTTTTCAAGTAGTAAGAGTTAAAGTGATAAACATTGTGGGCCTATCAGAATCTGTACCAAAATACTCTTAACAGTAATTCTTGATTTTGGTCCTTGATTGTTTGGTTTGCAGAGTTTTTAGTATTTATTTATAATTTGCTTTACTAAATGTAGCGCAAAAAAGATCATAAAAGGAATCATACTAATCAATTATTGCCTATATTATTATAAGCAGGTATTTTTCATAATACCGTGCAATGTACAATGAAAATTTCTATAAACTAAAAGTGTGTAAATTAACTTGGACCAATTTGGATTATGCACGGAATCCCATTTTATGTAGTTTTTGCTAGCAGTTTGCTCTATTGTTCTTTTGATGAGTTTGACTTATTCTTCTTGTTTCGTTCAATCTGAAAGTTAAATTTACAATTACAAACTTGATAATGAACTTAGGGTATATTTCTAATTATTTTTATGTTTATATTTTCTAAATTATAATTGTACAAACAAATATTTTTACAATTATTTTGATAAAATCAACTTGGGATTATACTACATGCCACTTACACATAGTATTTGGTAACTTAATTTGACGGCAAAGTATTTAGTAGCTTGAAGAGAAAAATATATTTTAGTTCTTTAAGTAAAACCATTTATGTTCTGATTGGATTTGACATTACTTATGTTGAATTCATGATTCAAACATAGGATTTTATGATGTTTATTGCTTGGATGTTCATATTGTTTTTAAGAAATGTAGAAATAGTCTCCACTTATACTTACAAATAGTCATTCTTTAATCTTCCATCAAAGACTTTGAAATATCCATTTTTCTTAGTCATAATAATATGTTTGATTTCCAATTTGAATCAATGTTTCAACTTTTGGTTGGCTTTCCTTTTTAATCTGAAATATATAAACTACAATTAATTATTTAAAGTAACAACTGCCATATTGGACAATGTTAAATGGTTTTTATTCAGTAAAACTTGTTTTGCATCTGAACAGAAATTATGTAACAACTTTAAGTAGTACCTATGTGGTGTACTCATTTTATAGATTAAAAATCTTTATCAATTGGATAAGTAACGTTCAGTATCAAGTCTCTACAGGCATGACTTGGAAGCGAATAAAACGAATGTTTATGTATAAATGTTTATCGTTTTATAGTTTGTAGGAAAAATGTTTATTACTTTGTGTGAAGGAGTTTTATAACATTAAAATTTGATCAGAATTCACATTCTTTATACACAACACAAATTATATAAATTAGTCTACTACACAGTCACGAGCAAAATGGATTGCAGAAATAATACAGTTTACAACAGAAATTGTGACGAGTAAGCCATACAATAAAAACTTAGATTCGTTCAGTTTATTTGTCAAAAGTTTCAACAGAACTACCAACACATAAATAATTTTGCCAACTTAAATGTTGTGGCAATGGAACATGATAATTTGAGATAGTCTTACTTACTTCATTTCTTTCCTCCTTGTTCTTTGTATGATTTCGAAGTACATATTACGTTTCCTTTAATTCATTTAGTTTTTTGTTTATCTGAAATAAAAAAAAATTAAATTAGGCATCCATTCCTTATTAATTTTCATAGATGTTATGGAAAGTTCGTAAAGATGGGAATTTTTGATTAAGTTTTTAGTGGGTATAGTCGCAAAGACGATACTTAACGCTAACTTGTATTTATGAGCCCAACCAAATAAACATACCCTCGCGCACCATGGTAGAATAGAGTGCAATGACTTGTCATACATTAATATATTTTTAGGAATTTTGTAAAATAACAGTAGGTATTACTCAAATGATACTTACAGAATAATTTGCTTTCTGCGTGTTGTTATTTTTTCATTTATTAAGTACAACTTAAATGTTTCATTTAGGTAGGTACATCATTTAGGAGCCCTGAAATAAAGTGCAAAAATATATTAGTTGAAAAACATAAAGTGTAGACTTTTACTATAGAAAACAAAAAAGGTTATTAAAGCCAGAGCCTCGTCGGTTGTACAGCAGGGAGCACCACGGGCAGGAGAGGTTGGCACATGGGGTGTGTATCACAAGGTGTTCCATGGTCATATGGCACAAGGAGGGCAATTACTTTAAATATTTAACGCAGTGTATTTAGAAATAGGTATTGTAGCTTTTTTTATTTAAAGTAAATAACACTCTTTAATCCCATAACGACGGAATACCTTGAATACTCAGGATAGGTAAAGAATTGGTAATAAATGCTCAACACTGATTATGTAAAGTATTTGAAACATAAATTAAAATATTAGAAAAGCTTTATAAGGTTAATCGTGCAATAAAATGAAAGCAAGTGTTTGTTATATTTAAATGCCAAGTAAGTGATGTGCTTTGAATTTAACATCTTTTAGCGATCCTGATTATGATGATGTTTTAGTATTTTATCAGTGAAATTATAAACATGTCAAACCATACAAAATTACATTTGATGATGAAAACATGGTTATAAAGCAGGCCATAAAATTAATAAAACATCATTATCCATTGTGTCGCAGAGATTTTTTACCATCATTTAGATATTACTTATACAAGTGCGATTTCATAATCTCGATCGAATACTTACATTGAAATGATTAGTTTCAAATTCCCTGCGACACAGTAACCCCTTTTACTCCCCATCTAACTACAGCTACCTACTACTTTTACAAATAGGTACATTACAAGCGGCTAAAGCAAGCGTTTACTTAACACTACATTAATGCTATTTTAGTAACTAAACAAATGTTACAAAGCCAAAATACATGAAAGCATTGAAAAAAAAGCCAAAATACATTGAAGCATTAAAACAATGCCAAAATACATGAAAGCATTAAACTAAGCATTGTTTAATGTCACTGAGTGTGTGTACGAACACATTAAAACGAAAAGGTCGGATACTTGTAAGTGTATTGAATAATAATACACCGTGATTAAGTAGTATGAATGTGAATACATGATGAATAAAATGAGGTTAATCACCGTGGACTGCTATTAACACATCACCAAAGAAACCATCAGTCCGACGTAAACACTTCGGAATCGCCATTATATGCTGATACGTGGTTTGGAGCAGGTGTCCATCCCAGCTATCCCACCGAAAGGAGTACAGGCGATCCCGCTGAACGAACAGACTGAGCGAAAGGTGGACGTTTTCGTTCGAGCGAGAAGCCGACGTGCAAGGGGGTGCTATCGACGCTCAGCGAGACGTAGTGGCGGATAACTTGAGGAAAGTGATGCCATCTGAGTGACGGGTACAGTGTCGACTTTGTGAGATTCATTACCGACATCAATGCACATGTAGCATGCAATGACAACGGCACGCCAATACACACTTGTAACGGTACGACAGTTAGGTGAGTAGTAAATAAAATACGTACAAATAGGTAAATATGGAAGAAAAAGGAAGAAAAAGGAAGAAAAATGAAGAAAAAGAAAGAAAATAAATCCAGAATTACTAAATGTCGGTAATAATTGAAATACGGTAAAGTTGTGGTTAATAAGCAAAGTTAAGACAATTTTACACTGTAACAATGTGTTGGAACATTAACATTATGTCGTTACTAATAAGTAATTAAGTTACAAAATAAGATACATTTTTAGCCTACATGATATTTTGTACATTTTATGGTTTTATTGTTACGCCGCACATTTATATCAAACCAAATTAATCATCATTAATTAGCAATAATTTGATAGAAAATTTTATAATTATAGAAATTCGCCCTCTGAATGGAAATTTGTATGGTAATTAGCGTATAAAAAGGCCGGTGAAGCCTATGAGGTCTTTTACAGTGTTGTATAAAGTAAAGAGTAAATTAGGTTACAAACATTTCAATCAACCATGGTCGAGGATAGTAGAAACGCAGAGTGTTTTTAAAAATTGACTTACATTCTAAATCTCGCATGCTCAACAAGGATTGAAAAAAAAAATCTTGTTTTTACTATTTAAGAAATTTAACGAACCATGTAAGTTATGTTAAGATCTAGATTTAAAAAAAATGTAATAAAGAAAAGAGTCAAATTAAATACATCCTTATTTACTCGAGATAAATACCTATCTTCCCCAAAGAATGAAAATTAGGCACTCGGTAAAAAGCAAAGTACAAAGACTTGGCAACAACCTCCGTAGCGAATCAAAAAAAAAAAGAAAAAAAAAAAGACAAAAAAAAAGCCGGTGATGCCTATGGGGCCCTTTACCGAGTTATGGCCAGACAAGAAATTCAATGGGGAAGATGGTGCAAAATGTAAAGAGTTAATAAATGTAGCAAATATTTTAGTTAATCATGGTCGAGGATCAACGGAGAAACGCAATGGTAGAGAGTGATTTTTAAGATTGACTTATATTCTCAACCAGCATGCTCAACCATGACTGAAAAAAGTTTGTTATTGTTAATGAAGAAATGTTTTCATCAAAACTATTAACTTATAATGGTTCACAAAATGAATGACGGCTATAGAATATATTATTAAAGCAATTACCAATACATTTCGTTTATTAAGCTGAGATGTAAGCTTGGGAAGTAATTCCTACATTACTGTAAGTATCAAACATGGTCGAGAATCGAAGAAACGCAATGGTAGGGAGTGATTTTGAATATTGACTTAGGTACATTCTAAACCTCGATATCTCAACCATAGATGAACAAACAATGTTCTGTCACTGAAACTGGTTGTTATTAGAAAATTGAGTTTTTAAAATGATGGATATGAACAATCCACTTTTACGAACACTTTACAAATCAGGCAAAAATGAATAAAAAAAACAGATTAAAATTAATCGAATTTCAATTGTGAATTTTTATATCAACATTAAAATAAAATGCGATCATAACTTATGAATGGAAAAGCTTAGGGCTTGGCCACGCTACAATCATTGTTGCACTCATTATGAAGTACGCATCGTGCGCAACTTGCGCTTTTACGTGGTGGGGCGCTAAGGCAATAATAAATAATGCACACTTGCTTTGATTACAAGAAAATCAGCACATGACATTTTCTCAAGTACCATCGTTTTCTCAACCGCAATAACGGGAGAATAATCCGTACAACTCGTACGCATTTTGGATGCCTTGCGTTCACAACGGCACATGTACGCCGTAGAACAATGCGCCCACCCAACCACCATGATGTATCTTTTCACTTTGTATTTCGTACTTGTTTTACGACATTGGCTGTAATGTGGCGGCGCCTTTAATTAAGTATGAATATCTGATTAAGTTTAAAAAACTCACAGTTGCATCTGGGTATCTTAAGTATGCATATCGATTTAAGATTGAAAACTCGCATTTTAACCAAATTTGTAATGAGAAGTGTACATGCAACAGCCTGATTTTTCTAAATATTTGTTTATAATAAAATTAGTACAACATCAAGAAAACATAAAACCGAAATAGCAACTTAACTATCTAGAGTACATTTGAAAACAATCTAAGAATGCCTCTGGTGGTTTGATATAAATGTGCGTTACTTACAATTATAAAAATATGTATTCAGTATTAAGTGGAATAAACAAAAGTAAACCCTCGAAATCCTTTAGTTATTCGATCAGAAAGCGTACAGTGATATCTATCAGCACACTATTTTTTTTTCTAAAAAATAGTGGGAAGAATGTACATACGTCACGAATATACCAGGGTTCCGAAAACAGACTTGTTTAGTACTTTATGATATAAAGGCGTACAACTTCCTCTAGTACACGCTATTTTATTTAAAAAATAGTGGACTGAAGAATGTACAACGATCTTAAAGTACTTAACATGTTTGTAGACGGGTATTGATGGATGGATGGAATGGAAAATGGATTGGTTCATAACACTATTTCAAGAACAAAAAAGTTTCCCCATGCAAAATTATAAATATCATGTAGCATATTCATAAAGAATGTAAAAATACCAATTATGACGTTATGTTTATAATCCCCAAAATTTAAATCATAGTGTATTTATTTCAGTCATCAAAGAACAATATTTGCAAGTTATTAGGGCAATAATTAAGGTTAAGTTCAATTACTAAATTTGAAATAGTAATAAATTGTACGACGTGCGGCGAACAAGGCGAATTGATTGATCAACAGTTTCTTCGGAAAATAGGCAGTCGCGGAGACAGGGAAATCGAAGCCGACGAAATGCTGGTTTAGCTGGTGGTTGATGTCAAGTAAATTTTTATAATTTTTTTTTACTGTTTTTTTTTCTTTTTTTATTTTTTTTTACTTTTTTTATTTTTTTTTACTTTTTTATGTTTATTATTTTTTTTTACTTTTTTTTCTTAATTATTCTTTTTTTTTACTTTTTTTTAAGTGCATACAACCGGCTATTTTGTATTACAAACATTGAAAAGGTTATTAAAATAATTCAATAATGATAACAGTAGTAAAAACTGCATTAAAATGCTTATTAGATTCGCAATATTATGTTGAAAGAAAGAGTTATGATTTCAAAGAAACTTTTTTGAATGAATTTAATCGATCGACTACATGATAAAACAAGTTTAAATAGAAAAAATAGGTTCATTATTGATTTATTTTGACTCTACATCAGAAAGTATTCACATTAGTTAATGCCCAAAGAAGAACAAGTTTAGTGTTTGCATTATGAACTATGGCAACCTATTATAAGATTTACAAAACAAAATTATGAACGTTTCCTTATATTACGAGTACTTAACTTTATTTGAATGAAAGTATAATTTTTTTAAAAAAGTAAAATTGGTTCCAAATGGTTGGAAATATTTATAATCAATCTATTTACTACATTAAGAAAACTGAAGCTTATTAACCACCTAAGAATTGAAAAACTCGCGTTGGCAGATGTGGAAAATTATTGGCAAAATATGTGGAAAGTGTATTGGACCTTTGTGTTGTTTGCTGGACCGGTGTTGAAAAGGAGAAAAAAAGAAAAATAAAATATATATTTATAAAAGAAAATGAAAACTAAAATGTATATTTATAAAAGAAAAAGAAAAGAAAATATATATATTTATAAAAGAAAAAGAAAATATATATTTATAACAGAAAAAGAAAACATAGATCTTATTTTGAATAAGACCTAAAGCTACATACAGCTGCCCGTGACTAAAAACATCCGAACACAAATCTACACCTAGTCGACTGATGGTCTGACCCTGGCTCTTGTGAATCGTCATCGGGTAACAAACTTGTAATGGAAATTGACGACACGTCATTTCGATGGGACTGTTGGGTTCTATAGGCGCTTTAAATAGAATGCGACCTATTAGGTAATCTACGGTTTCGCCCGGTTTTCTTACGGTAATTAAACGTCGCGTGGCTCTAACAACGATAACTTTACTACCGTTTACTAACTTATCGGAAATACTAAGATTACGGATAATCATACAAACGCATCCTACTTTCAAAACCAAATCACGGTCTGGAACTCCTTTCGGTTGTAGTTAGTAAAAATATCTCGTCAGCATTATCAGAAACTACTTGGTCTATTGAATAAAAAGGTAATGCCTCCTCTGGTAATTTATCTAAAATTAAATTATTAATTTCTCTAACATTTCCATTATGGGTTGTTAAAATGGCGCGATGCGCACAAACGTCAGGTTCGTCTATTACAATATGTGGAAAAACAAAATCTATTAGGTCATTGACTTCTGTCACAAAAGAAATGGATGATAAATCTACTAAATTTAAAGTTACTATATCTACTTTAACTGGATGGACTGGTAATTGAATAAAAAGAAAAGAAAAAAGAAAAGAACCAAAAAGTATATACGTAAAAAGAAAAGAAAACAAAAGAAACAATAGATAGATAGATATATAGATAAAAAGGAATATATAAAATAAAATAAATACCTATAAATTACTACTCACCATTTTGTCGTACACTTACATACATGCGTGTATTGGCGTCCCGTTTTTGTCTGTCGAGTCATACGGGCGCAAGTCGGCTTCATTCAAACAAACGACGCCGACAATGCTTCCATATGACTCGAACTTACATGCTACACGTGCGCACCGAAGATCGGCGCCTGGTCTCGTCTACGATCTCAGGCACCTATCCCCGGCGTACGATGACGTCGGTAATGATTCCCACCGTGTCGACAATGCACCCCTCACTTAGATGACATTACATTCCCTAAGTTATCCGCCTGCACGCCCCGGCAAGCGTCAATCGTACCCCATCGCACGCGGGCTCCTCGCCCAACGAACCGCCCGCCCTGCCCACGTCTACCTACCGCTCGGTCTGTCCGGTCGGCGTTCACGCCCCCCTCTCTCCGGTCGGACAACTGAGAAGACTCCCCGCTCACCACGATCAACTATAATGGTCTTACTCTCCGAGTGTTGACGCCACACTGATCCCCTCTTTGGATCGTTGTTAATGCATCCATTCGGATTACCGCATAATACTAACATGTATACACACACAAGCTAAATGAACACAATGCAAGACATTCAATATACGTTACCTTGATCGGACCCCTTTTTTCTATGCATTCTTAGTAAAATGCATGTGCAGTGTAACTATAGTACATAATAAAAAGAAAAAAGAAAATAAAAAAATAACGCACAATGTATAGGTTGTGTCGACATGATTTTTGATTCTAATAAAACTAAATTCCTAAGAAGTGATTGCCTTCTGAAAGAGGCGAACAATTTTATACCAATAATCTGCTCGAACTCCTAATCTATCCCCAATCTACAATAATTGTTGGAAGACAATATTATTTAACATGAGCCTATTGCTGTCGATTACTTTGTCTCGGGACACTAACACTTTCAAACTGCTCTTACTTTGAACGCGACCTAAGGCTACATACAGCTGCCCGTGACTAAAAACATCCGAACGCAAATCTACGCCTACTCGACTGATGGTCTGACCCTGGCTCTTGTGAATCGTCATCGCATAACAAACTTGTAGTGGAAATTGACGACGCGTCATTTCGATGGGACTGTTGGGTTCTATAGGCGCTTTAAATAGAATGCGAGGTATTAGGTAATCTACGGTTTCGCCCGGCTTTCTTACGGTAATTAAACGTCGCGTGGCTCTAACAACGATAACTTTACTACCGTTTACTAACCTATCGGAGAAACTAAGATTACGGATAATCATACAAACGCATCCTACTTTCAAAACTAAATCATGGTCTGGAACACCTTTCGGTTGTAGTTTATTCAACGCATCCGCACCTAAAAATATCTCGTCAGAATTATCGGAAACTACTTGGTCTATTGAATAAAAATGTAATGCCTCCTCTGGTAATTTATCTATAATTAAATTATTAATTTCTCTAACATTTGCATTATGGGTTGTTAAAATGGCGCGATGCGCACAAACGTCAGGTTCGTCTATGACAACATGTGGAAAAACAAAATCTATTAGGTCATTGACTTCTGTCACAAAGGAAATGGATGATAAATCTACTAAATTTAAAGTTACTCTATCTACTTTAACTGGATGGACTGGTAATTGATTAGAACCCAACTTTAGTAATAAATTTGAAAATTCTGGATCACTACTACATCTTTGAGATGTAGTAAGTGCAAAAGATTTAATTAATGGCCAAATCGGAGAAGACTTTACAGAGCAATTAATTATGTCAGAATTCGTTTTTGCGTTGACTACAACCGGAGGGATTTGACGGAAGTCGCCAGCAAAAATAATAATTTTGCCACCGAAAAGTTTATCCGACTTCAACAGATCCCGGAGTGATCTGTCGAGCAGATTAATTAAATATTTGTGAGCCATAGGGGCTTCATCATAAATTATTACGTTAGATTGTAAAATTAATTCAGCTCTTTGAGACCCATTGGTGATGTTCCAGAAACCAAGATCGTCCACTGGATTTAAAGGAAATTTGAACATACTATGTGCTGTTGTGCCGCCTTCGTAGTTCTGAGCCGCAATGCCAGAACTGGCCGTGCACAACACTATTCCGTTTAAATTACCACGTACGTGTGCCGTTATCACGTTTAATAACAAAGTTTTGCCTGTTCCGGCAGGTCCGTCTAAGAATATAGCTGAATTGTTAGTGGCGCGGAAATTAGCGTCGCGTAAAAGTTCGTCGACGTAATCGTAAACAAGACGTTGGTCATTTGATAGTTTCGGTAGCCATTCGGCCACAAAACCTACCAATTTATTTTGGTCATATTCAATACGTTCACGGCCAACTTCCGTTGTATCGTCTATGACTTCGGGTAACCCTTGTTCGACAAGCGAAGTCCCATGCTTTCGCATCAACCTGTCGATACAAACTAAGCTACAGTTAAAAGCCCTATCCTCGTTACCCGAAAACCGATGTAAAAAGTCCTGGCTGAGTACCTGTTTGAACTGTTCCCATAGGGATACCACCCGAATCCCGTTGACGGCCAACAGTACAAAAAAGCTACGAAGGCGCGGCGCAGTCATAAAAGTTCCACATTCTTCCATCGCTTTTAAATATTCGCTTTCATCTCCAGCTAATCCTAAGTTCTGAGCAGACACTTGGAACGTTGTACAATTTGGACCACCGAGACTATATAAATCTTGAAAACTACGACAAGGTTGTGAAGCTAATAAAAGACGTAAATAAAATTGCTCACCTCTATTGGGCGCGACCCAGAATAAACGCGAAACTAACTCGCCCCTCTGTCGTCTCGTTACGAATTTGCCGTTGCCTAATTGATATATATTTACATTTTTGGTGGTAGGACGTCGGCTATGTACAATATACTGTTCGTAAAAATCTAAATAAGTCAAGTTATCGAACTCTTCGCCAGAAGGGCGATTAAAATAAGTTATTAAATCCGAATCAGCGCGGCGCGTAACGGCTTCAGATTCCGTACCTGGTTTAAAAAAAATTGATTGTTGGCCTTCTAAATGAACTGCAAGTTGTTTAACGTTGGGCTCGCGCGCAGTTATGTCAAATTCTAAAATACGCCATGTCGCTTCGCAAGAACCCAGGTAACGCTTGGTGACGTACTGCTCAATTTCATTATTTTTATTGCTGTCCGGGATCACCGCTATGCGTGATTCATCCGGACCCTTTGTCATATATTTAAAAAGGTATTTGACTATAGCACGGGCAGAATATACCAACAAATTAATGTGACAATCGTACTTCAGAAGCAATGCGGCATTGTACGGAACGACCCATAAATCACTGATGGTGACTTCTCTACCCCGGTATTTAATTGCGCCCTTGTTATCACTATTGCGACGTAAATGTACGAACCCCCTATCGTCGCAATAAGTGGTGGTGGTTTCAGGTTTAGGAAAAAATTTCGAACATTTATTTTTCCCGTGATCCCAGCAAGGTAAATCTGTTCTATTTGAAGGTCCACATGGGCCGTGTATCATGTGATCAATCACAGCCTTGCGTAGTCTACCATCCGCTTCGGATGGATCGGGCAGATCTGCTCTAACGAATTTATCAATGTCCGTATTTTGGACAGGGCCACCACCCTCTACTCTAAAACAAATGTGCGCATGTGGCAGCCCTCGTTTTTGAAACTCGATGACATGCATAATGTAAAGACATTTACCGAACCACGCACCAGTTCTGAGATCTTTTATAAGCTGATTTAATTTTAAATTAAAAACCCGGGCACAAACTAAAGGATTAGGCCTTTGTCCTTGTGAAATGGATTGTTGGATTTCAGGCCATTTGGGATTGCACGTCATCGTTAAAAAGAAAGACGGGGGACCTAATCTATTGACTAACGCAATTGCATCCATATATTTAGTTTTCATATAACGTGGACCTCCAGTAAATGAATTTGGCAAATAAACACGCCCCGGTACAACGCCGCCCTCTCCTTGAATAGTCTCGTCAGCATTAATAGACTCTAAATTACGCTCTAATTCCTGAAGGGGAGCAGATCTAATGGCAGTATTCGAGGAACGTTGCATGTTGTCGATATATCTGAGACGTTCCTCAGATATTCTACAAAACATATCGACAATCCATTCCTCGGAAAGTCTGCCCAATTCTGAAAATCTAGGTTCCGAAAGCAACAAACATCTAACATACTTATTTTGAGTTAATTTAGTGCCCTTATTATCTACTTTATTAGGTAGCCAACCTGGATTACCTTGGGGATATAAAAGAGGAAACTGGAAACTTTCATAAAGTGGATGTAAAAGGTCCACAGTGTGAGGTTTTTTAGCACCAGTTTTCCAAATAACTATAGCTTTCGGAATGAAACGCTCTCGTTCGGTGGAGAGAATCGCTGCGACCTCTGCGCCGATCGGCAAGTCACCAAGGATGTTACCATGAGAACGACGCGACGTAGGCTCGAAAATGAGATGAGCTTCTTCGGAAGCTTCTCGATACAAACGTTTAAAACAGTCTATAAATGGATTAACTTCGTGCAAGAAGTGTGTTATACTCTGAATAATATTAATATCTAAATGTTGACCGGCAGCGAGTCGTTCTCGCTCCTGATCATCATGGATATACAATCCAATAGGATTTGTAGTATCCGAATATGCTAAATCAAATACTCTATGATAAACTCTACCTTGAATTTTTAAAAATGATATGCCAGTGTCTGGGTGTTGAAAACCGTGAGACACTCCTAAAGCACTGAACGCAAACAAGTTATTATACGCACGAGCCCTATCAATGAATGAGCGCTGCGAATAAAAATCTTCGGTCAGCGGCTCAAATTGTTGTACATTATAGGCTCCCGTGCCACAACACCATTTAACACGAGTTTTTTCCTCGAAAAATATACGAGCATGACAATGAGGACACTCGTAACTATCGTTCAATGAGGATTTTTTGAGGGAGTAAATTTGAATTGACCTCAATTCCTCGTCATGTTTCTGACCAATTAAATTGGCAGATCTACGCAAAGAAGGCTCAACATTTCTAACTTCATTGTACCGTTCCGTAGCCTGTTTGTTAACGTCGCTATGTGTTTCAATATATCGCCTAACTGCCTCTCTATTCACCTCCGGGTGGTTCTGCGTATACCTACTAACGGCCTGCCTATTAATTTCCGGATTTTTCTGTGTATACCTATTGACGGCCTGCCTATTTATTTCCGGATTTTTCTGACTATATCGTTGAACAGCTTTACGATTAACTGTGGGATTCCGATTACTATACCGTTTGTTAGCCTGTTTGTTACGTAATTTCCTACTGGAATCATCACCACTACTATTACTACTACTACTGTCTTCCGCGTCAGTCTGTTCAGTCAAAACCCTACCTGGACGCAGAGGGGATTGATGTCGCAACGATTCGATTTCAATTTTGTCAAGAACTACGACTGGATTCATTGATAATTTAGGGTCCCTACCTATTGCAGACATTTGGCCCTCTGATAATTCGTCACATTTACGACTTGAAGTAGCCCTATTTTTACGCTTTTGAGGCCGGCCTCCCTGATTAATGGATTTAGAAAAAATTGAAAAATCGATTCGCTCGAGAACTACAACCGGTTGCTTAACTGGTAATGACAGAATAGTAGACTCCGTCACTGAGTTACCTAGATTTTGACTTTTCTGAGGTCGTCCTCTAGTCACTACTGAATCGTCTAAATTCTTACGTTTTTTAGGTCGCCCACGCAAGTCAATGGATTTAGATTGGCAAACTGGTAAAACTAATCGCTCAAGTACAACAAGGGGTTGCCTTTGGACGACATTAGAATAAGTATTATTTGTTTGCTCCGTTACAGAATTACTTATTACACGTAATTTATGGATCGAATATTCCTGCCCGTCGTAGGAATGATTCGTCAAAAGCAACGATGCCAGATTCTTTAAAGAATTACAGCTAAACAATCGTGCTTTATTTAAACTACTATCATGACTATACCGGTTTTGACTATCTACGGCGTGGCTATTAAATAAATAAAATAATCCGTTAAAACTCCAAAAGGAAACCGTGCTATTATGTCCAGTAAATAGATAATTGTCGCAATTATCATCGTGTGACGCATCAAAAACAGTCGATCGCAACTGATTTTCTAACTCAAGAATCTTAATGTCCAAAGTCTGCAAGCCGTTAGGAAATAAGCCGTTCAATTTCCAGCTGTCTTCCATTGAAACTATCTTGGCCAAAAAGTTCCCTACACGAAATTCAGAAGGCAATTCTTCGGGAAGCAAATAAATTTCATGAGCTGGTTTAGCGCGTAAATACAATGAATCACCACTATTTAATATAGTGTCAATCTCAGAAGTACTGAAGGTACTTCTGCCTAAAATTACTGATAAAGACGACGCGCATGCCGACATTGCTACACATTGTGCGTTATTACCTCTGAAGAGGTTGGACCCCTGATGGGTACTGCCTGTAAATAGTATTAAAAAAAAGTTAAACACAATACAGACTCAACTAAACCCTACAAAACCGCATGGCGTATACGACAATGACCGGAAACCGCAAAAAAAAAATTGGCCGTAAAACAAAAAAACATTGAAAGTATTATATTTTTATTTATATTAATTAACATAACGAAATTACAATCACCCTTTTAGTTTAAATATGGAATAAATAAAATCACATTTGGTAACTTTGGTCTGAAGTGTTCCGTACTAATATGAATTTTGCACTTTGTTCATCTTGCTTCGATTTTCCACACCCTGTATCTAGAGTAGAAACCGCAACGCTTCTGTTCACATCTAGCAGGATCAACTTGCATGGATTTTATGAGGTCACCATTGGTCTTCATTATGCCCCTTCTCAAAGTTGACGTTTGTAGACAAACTCTTACATATTCTAAAATGATAACATAGAATAGAAGCAAATTCTGATAATGAACACCAGATTCTCTAATAAATTGGATGATGATTAATTTCGTCTTTATGTCATCCCCTGTTAAAATCTATCTGCAAAATAAGATGTATTAATTATTATATTAATATATGGTATCAAGTAAGTGCATTTTATTTTATTTTTAAATATAAATCACAAGAAATCTAAATTTATAAATTATTTTACAGTACATTCTATTACAACAATAAATCAAGCTTAATGAAAACACATTTAAAATATTATTAAAACTTGCGTTACTTACACTGGGGTGCTGTAGCACTCCTACCACATGTTCACACATCCAAAACAGTGAAGTGAGCTGTCACCGAATTACTGACCAAATGCTTAACGCGTTATCTCGAGATAAAATACGCGGAATGTCAAAGTCGCGCAATAGCAATCGACGAAATTATTTCAAAAAGGAAAAATACCTACTCTGGGTGCTTGAGCACTCGGCAATAAATTGTTCTATGTTAATTAAAATTCAAACCAAACGCCCTTGAAAGCACCACTCACATGCAGTAATATTATTAAACAGAACAAAATCGAAACCAAACACCCATCAGTTTTTCTTAATAGAATGTATCCAAGTTGTGATGAAATTGTGTTACGCACAATGTGAAATTTAAGTAAGAATTTGGATGTAATAACTATAAGACCAATTTGAATCAGAATTTAACTGTCCGCATAATACGCTAGTGAAATCAAAGCTAAAAAAAACATAAATAAAATGAAACACATATGTAATCATTAGTAATTTAAGAACAAAACTAATTATCAATTATGTATATAAATCCTTCAATGTAAGCATTTAATGCAGGAATAGAGCACAGATTGCACACTTTGGTCTTTGCATCGCCCTTATGCAGTGGGAATAAGAATTAATATCGAACTATGATGTGTTATCATCCGTTCATCTGAATGAATGGATTCACTAACTGATTTTATTTTAATATTTTTAAATTTAAGGTTTGACGAAAAAAACTGTAAGATGAAAATTCTTTTCATAATGTTCATTAATCCTAATATCTAAGTCGATGAGAAAATCTTTTCGAAATAGCTAAAATTATCTACCTGAATCATTATAAAAGAATAACTAACTTAATAACAGTAAATAATGCTTGATTACAAGTTTAACTTCTGCTTCAATCACAAATACAGAAACTGAAATAAATATAGGTAGGTGGTAGGTACTATCAGATAAGAACATTCAAAGGTTAAATTTAATTTTCTGACCGAACAATGTAGAAAATAAGTAGGTATTATTTTTATTAAGGATAGCTCTATAAAAATAAAAACAACAGTACCTATTGCAAGTTATATATTTTCCATATAAAACTGACCTATTCCAGAGTTAACGCTGTTTTAAATCTTAGTGACACAAGAACCTACCTACCTACTTAGTCACTTAAAGTATGTAGGTACTTACTTTTTATTAAACTAAAGACATTGTAACAATTCTCCAATTTCACCAAATATTTCTGTAAAATTCATGTTTGTAAATGATCTCCAGTTTCGTGCAAATAAATTTATTAAAACTAACTGTTAATGAAGCAAACTAATATCCAACAAGACCCATAAAATTAAAAAATATATATATTTTAATTAAGAAGAATAATTAGGTAAGCAGATATGAGATTTTAAACCCCAGAAAATACAAATATAGTTAGTTGAAATTATATGTAAAGCTAGCATTCAAAGATGGGCGATCACGTGTGATTAATAAGGTTATTTTGTTATCGGAGAAAAGTACCTACAACGCCATGCAATAATTTATGAATGTGTTAGTTCACATTTATTCCTATGGTTATTTTTTAAAACAGAAAATAGTACGTAATGCAGTATAACAGTAAAGTTGAAAAGGTAAGTAGGTAGGTACTTACCAGTGGCGATGCACGCTGAAGCGGTGTCGAAGTTGCGGCGTTCTGCCATCATTGTCGTCAGTGGATTTCTAAAAGATAAAAAAATAATTATTAAGATTTTAAAGAAATAATGTAATTGAAATTGCTCAGCACCTAACACAGGAAAACAGTAGAAATGCATCAAGCATGCTAGTGGCTGAACAAATTGTTAAGACCTCTGGTGATTATGTAGGTACCTAAGTATCACTTAATTTGCTGTTTCAAACAAATTTCTTGGGTAGGTAGGCTACCTAATTATTATTTTAAGACATGAAAGAAACATGTATTATTGTATGGGTACCTAAGGTGATGTTTAAAAAGATGTGGCTGAAGTGGCGTGGGTCGCCGCCATGTTACCGACTTTGGCTCAAAAGTTAAGACCTAACTACATCATTCAGATTTCAGACACGACGTCAGCCAAGCCATTAAATATCAAAATAGTAACATCGTTTATAGTCAACATGCAAACTGTAGGTATTATAAATTAATGTTAGACCTACCTAGAACCCAATTCACAAGTACCTAAACCTTAATGCTAATCCCAAAAACCCGTTTACCATCACATACATTAAAAAAATAACGAATCGCAATGTTTCCCACCCAAAATGAAACAAAATCATAAAATAGTAATAAATATGGAAAAAAAATTTCACCTAAACTTTTTAGAATGTGAAATAACAAAAACACAAGACAAATGAACACTCACCTTCCTCGCGTCGATGTACGAAGTGAAAAAAGATGGCTGTTGCAACGCGCGGAACTAAACTTTTTGGCTCTAAATTTAAATGTTACCAACAGTTCAATTATGATTTACCACTAAAAAATAAATATTCATTTCAAAAGTCACGAACAGCAAAACAACTATTTTATTGGTAATGTTTTCAGAAGAATATTTTTATTTTTCATTTTATGACAATAAAAATTTATTTTTATTTCAAAATATTTGATTTAATAACATTTTGTTTTCAGATAATAAAAACATGAACCGGTGAGCGCACAAACATTATAACTTACTTAAATAAGTATAATTATGACAGTATGAAAATAAATATTAATCGAATTTATATATAGAAAACATATTCTCAAGATCATATTTGAATAACTTTAAAAATAACAAGAGAAAAATTTATAATCTTTTACGTCACTTACACAAATACTTAACTATTTCAATAAAGAAATGCATAATTGTAAAAAAGTTTTTTTTACTTTTAAACGTTATGATAACACAATCTCCGATTTGACGTCAGATATCATGAAAACGAACAATATTAAGGCTTCTTAATAAACCAAAAATTACTATACTATTTTTTAACAAATAAATAAGACGTCACGTTCGCCGGCCGCTGTCGCGGCACGCTCGCTACATTCGTTCGGCTTGCGCTTTTTTGGTCATTAAACTAACCTTACTTAACCAATTAACTCTGATTATAATTTTAGCTTTATTCATGGCTATGTCATGTCTAATAAAAAGTATTTGTGTCAAATTTACTCATTAATGAACAACATTAATTATGTGATGAGTACCCAACGACGGCTGATTACCAACTAAATTAAAATGATTACTAAATACATACATACGATGTAAACCTTTTGCAACTTATAACACGAGTCTAAGGATCACTGATTTTTTGTTATTTATTCAATTTTATCACTTTAAATGTTACGCATATGACGTTAAAAGTTATCCTATTTAATAATGGAATATTTATCAGCCGGGTTCTAAAATTGTTTTTCGAGATGAAAAGGAAACTGTATGAAATACTTAGACAACTATTTTAATTCCTCTCCTATGTCCTTTAAACATGAAATTTTGAAACATAATTTGAGCATATCTTCTCCTATTTACCCATCTTTAATACTACATTAAAGTCCCCAAATCCAGGGTAAAACGTTGAGTGACTTACTTCGTTTCCGGTTTGTTGATGCATCCTTTCTGCTCATTGGTCAATCAATTAATATGCGTCCATTTGAAAATTAATCGTTTAGCGTATTTAACATACTAAATAAAACGTTCAATGCTTAAGAGCCCAATTTAAACAGCAATAATTGTATTTTGAATTTTAATTGACTAAAAGTATGTACAAAATTATATTTATATGTGATTCATGTTATAAATCGTCGTTGATTAATTTCATTCATTCATTCCGCCCGTAAGGTTAGGCAGATAAGTGACAACTGTCAAAGATGTGCAAGCGCTAATGTAAACAAACCAAAAAAGTTATAAAGTTTTGTTAAGAATTTGATAAGTAGTGCCAATTTGTGTAAATATTTGTATTTGAAGAGTTTTTGGTTATTCAGCTTATAAAAGTTAACAGTAAACCAACGTTAGGTTGGAGTGAGTGTAGCAAATGATAAATTAAAATACTTAGTTGCACAGAGCTACTTACCTAAGCGTCTTAGAGAAGAGTTTGTTTAACTTACATCGAAAGTACTCTTATCCAACAAGTACATACAAAAAGTTATTCGTATGTACCAACTACAAGTATTTAAATTATTTCAGTTTCAGAAAAACCAAAACAAACGTAAATGCTCAGTGCACATAATAAAGTAAGAGGCACTAATCAGAAATATAAGCCAAAAGCTTCAATTCCCAGGTTAGTACAAACCCTTTTTTGAAAATGAATCCTATGTGTTACAATGTTAATGTTGTATGTGAAACTAACAGTCACATTTCTATAAAATTAAAATACCTATTAGATAAAATCTGTACCTAACTCAGAATCAATGTTAAAACTAATCAACTGTAGATTTAGAATTTAAATTGCATTTATTGTTATTTTTGAAAACAAATGTTTTAATTTATACATTTCAATTATTATTTAAAACTGTTCTGGAGTCGAGTTTTACAGGCTTATGTGGTTCAGCCTTCAAATTCAACTTAAAAATTTCAAATTTCCCACCAACCTCTTATTGACTTAAAGGATGATCTCATTGATTGTTAACTACATAATTATTTGTTTTTCTTTCAGCTACAACCTATTTACATATATCAATATAAAATCAAGAATGAATAAATTTTGGCTAATAATCAAAAGGCAATACTTTTGACATAACCTCGGTGTGGGATAATAAAATAATGATGGGGACGGTAATCATCAAAACAAACTGTAAAAGTCCAAAAATCTGGGAATCTACTACTACTGAAGAGTACTACACTATATATCCAGGAAATAATAGACCATTAAAATGCTTAACTAAAGTGAAGTGAAATGTTGTTTAAATTATCTCGCTTAGAGAAATAAACATAATTTAAAATCTGAAAGATTAGTTTTATTGTAAATTTTCTGAATTTTCCATTTAATTTATTAGAGTTCAATTAGAATAATTAAGGGTGTTCAAATATTAGGGTTCTTGTGTTTTTTTTATTGTATTTTAGAGTAATTACTCTTTAACTAAATTTACATATATTATTTGAGTAGCTACTGTAACAATGGTTAGCACTCGTGGCCAATGAACCAAAGGGTGTGGGTTCGATTCCCAACCATTATTGTAATAAAAATGTATATTTGTTCTGTATTTAGATGATTTTATTTGTTATGTAGTGTTAAAGTGCATTTAAATGTTTTTTGTGGTATGTCTATGGTGCTTACTGTAAGGTTTTAGAAAAAATGGTGCATTACCTAGTCAAAAACAACATTTTAATAGATTGTTATTTAGTTAATTGTAATTTTACTACAAATCCTAGTCAGTTATTTAAAGATACATTATTTAAAGAGGTCCTAACATTTTACACTTTTAAATGTACAATCTACTAAGAAAATTCAAAGGTTCAGAATTAAGCTTAGGTACTCTTCAGTTCAATTGGTTACATATTTTAATGGGCTTAACATGTTTATTACACAATTACAATATTACAGCTATGACGAGTATTCATCGCTGCGGCGCCAATTATTTTCATAATATTTTATTACTATGTACTTCATTCTAGGTAGATAGTCGGATTTCTATTTTTTGACGTGCTATAATGGAGACAGTTTTTTAAAAGGCTACTTGCATGTTAGTCCTTTAAATAAAAAGATATCCATTGCAAGACTAAGATATCATTGATATGACGTAGAAAGGGTTTATAATGGCGACCATGTGCTTCAAAAGCAACGTAGGAGGACCCTAAAGACGACCTTACGCGATCGCGATATGGCAGGAAGGCGACGGGTGTAGGCGGCACATAATCGAGAAACTATTTGGCCAAAATGTCGGTCATACTGTTCGTACCTATTTTAAAGAAACTTAGAAAAAATATCTCCGCCTTCAAATAGGTTTAAATTTCACCTACATCGAAACACTTAAGGCTGAAATTTTTAGGGTTCCGTAGTCAAATGGAAAAAAGAGATCCCTAAGGATTCGTTGTGTCTATCTGTCTGTCTGTTAGTTCGCCCGTATGTCACAGTCACTTTTTTCCGAAACTTTAAGAACTAAAGGTATCTACTATTGTACAAAAGCTATAACTGGGTAAGTAGATGTACAGACACGTGCACCAACATGTATACGAACTCATTCTAAAATGAACCGTGAGTCAATGGCATAAAAGCTGTAAAAGTCCAAAAATCTGGGAATCTACTACTAATGAAGAGTACTACTATTCATATTCAGGAAACAATAGACCATTATAATGTTTGACTAAAGTGAAGTGAAATGTTGTTTAAATCTTAGAGAAATAAACATAATTTAAAATGTGAAAGATTTGTTTTATTGTTAATTTTCTGAATTTTCAATTAAATTTATTAGAGTTCAATTAGAATAATTAAGGGTGTTCAAATATTAGGGCTCTTGTGTTTTTTTTATCGTATTTTATAGTAATTACTCTTTCACTAAATTTACATATATTATTAGAGTAGCTACTGTAACAATGGTTAGCACTCGTGGCCAATGAACCAAAGGGTGTGGGTTCGATTCCCAACCATTATTGTAATAAAAATGTATATTTGTTCTTATCTGGATGATTTTAGTTGTTATGTAGTGTTAAAGTGCATTTAAATGTTTTTCGTGGTACTACCATTTGTTTTACATGTATTTATGGTGCTTACTGTGGGGTTTTAGAAAAACTGGTGCATTATCTAGATTGCCATTTGATTAATTGTAACTTTACCACAAAATCCTAGTCAAATGTTGTTCTTCAGTAAATAATGTAATGCACACAATTACATTATTTAACCCTTTTAAAAAGGTCCTAATATTTTACACTTTTTAAATGTAAAAACTACTATGAAAATTAAAAGGTTCAGAATTAAGCTTACTCTTTAGTCAAGTTGATTACATATTTTAAAGGGCTTAACATGTTTATTACACGATCACAATATTGTACAGCAATTATTTTCATAATATTTTATTATTACTATGTAGGTACCTCATTCTAGGTATATAGTCGGATATCTATTTTTGGAATGGTTTAATGGAGACATTTTTTTAAAAGGCTACTTGTATGCTAGTCCTTTAAATAAAAAGATATCCATTGCCGGACTAAAATCATTGACATAGGACAAAAAATTAGAACAATCTAATGCCCACATGACTCGTAGAAACCACGGACTATGACGTAGAAAGGGTTTAGAATGACGACCATGTGCTTCAAAAGCAACGTAAGAGGACCCTAAAGACGATCTTACGCGATCGCGATATTGCAGGAAGGCGGCACATAGGTAGGTAATCGAGAAACTATTTGGCCAAAATATCGGTCATACTGTTCGTATGTACCTATTTTAAAGGAACTTATAATAGGGCCTTCAAATAGGTGTAAATTTCACCTACATCCAAACACTTAAGGTTGAAATTTTTAGGGTTACGTGGTCAAATGGAAAAAAGAAGGTACCTAAGGACTCATTGTGTCTGTCTGTCTGTTAGTTCGCCGTATGTCACAGCCACTTTTTTCCGAAACTTTAAGAACTATACTATTGTACAAAAGCTATAACTGTGTAAGTAGATGTACAGTCACGTGCACCAACATGTATACGAACTCATTCTAAAATGAACCGTGAGTCAATGGCATAAAAGCTCAAGTGTTTACATTTTATTGATCGACACTGTACTTACTCAGTAAATCGCAATAAGATTTTCACAAAAAATAATAACAATACATTTTGGGTGTTCCTATAGGTACTTTAAACTGAAACTCGAAAATGTGTGCCGACCAACGACATGACCTACAAGTCGTTTTTTCATCAATCCCATAGGTACGTGTGGGGCAGCTATGAATAGATCTTTAAAATATTAATTGTTTAATTATTTTTCCAAACTGAATAGTTTGCGCGAGGAACACTTTCAAAATTATAACGAAATGCAAGAACTTTTATTTAATGTTATTTCCTGCTACCCTTTAAGGGTTAGACCGACGCGCACTTATTTAACCAACTTCATAAAAGGAAGAGGTTCTCTATTCGCCTGTGTACTTTTATATGTATATTCTAAAAATGTATTCCTAGAGAAGTTCTATAACGATTAACATCATCAGTTAAGTGATTCTACGTAAGTTAGGTAGGTCCTGGGTAAGTTGACCTAAAATGGTTAGTAGGTAGGTAATCAATATTTTGAAATGTGGTTCTATCCCAATTATCAAGTTGAGTTGAAACCAAAAAGGTAATTTCTCTAGTCCGAACTGGTCCAGAATTATTACAAAGTACAATTCGCATTTGATTAAGATACCTACCTATTCCTATAGAGAGTCACACGTCGCCCAAGATGTCCTTCAATTCAGCCACTCACTCCAACGTAGCGGCAAACTTGGATAAGTAATTTATAATTGTATCAAACTCAGGCATTAATAAAGCAAATTCTTCAAAGCAATGTCCTGATCTGGGTGGTGATTGAACCCACGCCCCGTCGATCGTAAGCCAGAAGCGATATTCATTGATCCAACGAGTCGGCCATTACATACCTAGTCTCATTAGTTCTACTAACTAATAGTAAATTACCAATATACATAGACTCCAGTTTATCAAACAAATTAAGAGCAACAAACTAACCACTTTAAAATTCAGAAAAAAAATAAGAAAGTTTCTTACCGGTTTATCTCTATACATAGTAACATCTTTCCATACACAGTACGAATAATTTTGTATTTAATAAAATTTCTTTTTTGGCGTACGTTTTTGTACGTTTTCAATACTAAATATAACACAAAAACATTTCTGACATAATGGAAAAAAGGATTACACTGAACCATTAGTATACAATAATTTTCCCATACAAATTACTTGCTACGGTCAATTTCAGTACAAAATGTATGGGGAACCAAGTACTTCATAGGAATTTGATTTTCCAATTTTTCCTAAAATTTCGTACTTACTCGCCTTTTTTTGGGCCAATAGACCACGGATGGACATTTTTGACAGGACCTCATACTTATTTTTTTTAAATTTGAGCATTTTCTGTTGGGCCCAAAATCTCCGAAATTACCCCGAAAATCGGGTAAATTTTTGAACCATCACAGGGGCATCATGTAAACCTCCAATAAAGCTCCGAGCATATTTTCCCTACGACCCTTCCTTCTACCCCGAAAGTTAATAAATACATTTTGAATTCTGCAGATTTTTTATAATGGTCGCCAGCGCATCCGCCATTTTGTTTATCGAAAAGTCTATAATATAATATCTCATCTAGGTTATATACTGCAACAAACTTCATTTTTACATTTTTTAAATTTTATATCCTGCTGCCTACAGGACTTCCGGAAGGTGACCATGATTTTTGCACATTTGTCCCAACAGCTCCCGGTGTTGCCAGGTCACAGAGATAAAAATAGTCAAATGTCATTTCAATGGGGATGTTTCATAGGCACATGGGAATGGTTTGCGCGAAATGTCATTATTTCTATTTTCGACTTTCGCCGGGACCTGAGTCAAAAACTACCAAAAATAGTAGAATTTTTATTTCACCTGGCAACACACACAACTAAAACTCATAGTCGCCTGGTACATTGCGACTCGCTCCGATGTTGCCATATACATGAAAATTAGGATTTAACGTTTTCGAAAACACATAATTTTCACAAAATGGCCGCCAGCGGGTCAGCCATCTTGTATTTTTGAACGTTCGTATTTTTCCTGTATTCTGGACTATATTTGAAATCGAACCTCATTTTAATTTTTTTTCTCGCTCTTTCCCAGTTGCCGTCAGAATTTTTGGAAAATGACTAAGTCACAAAATATATATTTCGCTCTGGCACCCAGTGTGGCCAGGTGATTGGGCTAAAATTAGTAAAATATCATTCGGCCATAAGGTTGCCATAATTACGTGGTAGACATTTAGACCAAATGTCAAAAAAATTTTTTTTCGTTTTTTGGGCAAAAGTCAAAAACTACCAAAAATGGTAGAAATTTTATTTCACCTAGCAATACATATGAACTAAACATGCAACCGCTCCATACATTGCAACTCGCTCAAATGTTGCCATGTACCCGAAAAACGGTTTTGAAAATCGTGAAAAATTCAAAATGGCCGAAAGGGGGTCCGCCATCTTGTTAATCGAAAAGTCTATAGTTTTCCCATATTCTAGGTTATATACCGCACCGAACCTAATTTTTATTTTTTTTCTCGCTCCCACCCAGTCTTCAAAAGAACTTTTGGAAAAAACCATGTCGAAAAAATGTTTTTCCCCACCATTTTCAGGGTTGTCAGGATTTTTCCGAAAAACTACTTTTTTGTCACTTCGGACCTCCATGGCCACCCCACAGCGTATTTTTTTTTTTTTCTACAAGGTTATTTTTTTTTCCTACCATTTGGGGCCATGGGGTAAAAACTACCATGAATTTGGTAGAATTTATTTCTTAGAACAATAAACAAATAACTAACCTACCACCGCCCCATACAAACCGATTCGACCCGGTGTTGCCATCCCCCTCAAAATCGACTTTGAAAATGACAAAATTTTTGGTCCCTACAAAACTGCCGCCAGCGGCGTCTCTATGGCCAAACTCTATAATCTATGGATGAGGTTTGCAAGTTGACTATATTGCCGGCAGAGTTCAAAAAAAATTTTTCAATTATCTGTGGAAACCTCTCCACCACGGCCCCGCAAAAACACCTCTAAATCGGATTTTCGATCCAAGATGGCGGCGCGGACATCTTGTTTTTTTGACATTTTACTTTTTCAGTGTACTTTTCTTCACTACAATTCTCTAAAAAAGTAAAAACCGCCTGGCCATTCCATAGACAAAAAAAAAGTCAATCCAGCAAAATCGGCCGCCATCTTGGATTTTGGGAAAAAAAAATATAAAAACCTGCTTTGATTGAAAAATAACTCACCCCGTTAGAACACACCAAAGAGGTAAAACAACTCGAACACCCCCAAAAACACCCCCGATGAGTGAGTGAGTGAGTGAGTGGTAATTTAGCTTTATATAATATAGACTAGCTTTTGCAGCACGCGCTTCGCGCGAGTCTGCTAAAAGCTAGGCCTGCGTTTAGCTTTATATAATATAGACTAGCTTTTGCAGCACGCGCTTCGCGCGAGTCTGCTAAAAGCTAGGCCTGCGGCGCTGGCCGCTCCCGGGCTTCGCCCTCCCGCGGCGCTCGGCCTTCGGCCTCGCATACGCAGCTCGGCCTGCGGCCTCGCGGGTGTGACACGGGGGTGTTGAACCGTCCGCAATGGGGGCCTAGTGCTTTTTTTGTACGGCGCTAGAGTTTTGCAACTGTGGCCTAAGGAGCCTTTCCGCTCCGGGCTCCGCCCTGCGCGGCGCAGCTCGGCCTGCGGCCTCGCGCCTAGGGTGACTTGGATTGCACTTTAATAAAATGGCCAAAGTGTTCGACGAAAGCCGCTTCGAGCTTCGCTCTACGCGGGCGCTCGGCCTACGGCCTCGCATTCGAAGCTCGGCCTTTGGCCTCGCGAAAGTTACACAGAACATAGCCGCTTCGGGCTTCGCCCTACGCGGCGCTCGACCTGTGGTCTCGCATCGCAGCTCGGCCTACGGCCTCGCGTAGGTTACATGATCAATTGTCTCGTCTATATCGGCCCAAAGTGTTTGATGGCAGCCGCTTCGAGCTTCGCTCTACGCGGGCGCTCGGCCTTTGGCCTCGCATTCGAAGCTCGGCCTTCGGCCTCGCGAAAGTTACACAGAACATAGCCGCTTCGGGCTTCGCCCTACGCGGCGCTCGACCTATGGTCTCGCATCGCAGCTCGGCCTACGGCCTCGCGTAGGTTACTCGATCAATTGTCTCGTCTATATCGGTCCAAAGTGTTCGATGGCAGCCGCTTCGAGCTTCGCTCTACGCGGGCGCTCGGCCTTTGGCCTCGCATTCGAAGCTCGGCCTTCGGCCTCGCGAAAGTTACACAGAACATAGCCGCTTCGGGCTTCGCCCTACGCGGCGCTCGACCTATGGTCTCGCATCGCAGCTCGGCCTACGGCCTCGCGTAGGTTACTCGATCAATTGTCTCGTCTATATCGGTCCAAAGTGTTCGATGGCAGCCGCTTCGAGCTTCGCTCTACGCGGGCGCTCGGCCTTTGGCCTCGCATTCGAAGCTCGGCCTTCGGCCTCGCGAAAGTTACACAGAATATAGCCGCTTCGGGCTTCGCCCTACGCGGCGCTCGACCTATGGTCTCGCAACGCAGCTCGGCCTCCGGCCTCGCAATGTTACCATTTCCAAGTTTTAATAGCACTCAATACGGCACTACATTAATATGCAACAATTTCTCCATACATTTTCTTACTAAGGTCAATTTCAGTACAAAATGTATGGGGAACCAAGTACTCCATAGAAAATTGATTTTCCAATTTTTCCTAAAATTTTGTACTTACTCGCTTTTTTTTGGGTCAATCGACCACGGATGGACATTTTGAACAGGACCTCATACTTATTTTTTTTAAATTGGAGCATTTTCTGTCGGGCCCAAAATCTCCGAAATTACCCCGAAAATCGGGTAAATTTTTCAACCATCACTGGGGCATCACAAAAACCTCCAATAAAGCTCCGAGCATATTTTCCCTACGACCCCTCCTTCTACCCCGAAATTTAGGGAATACATTTTAAATTCTGCAGATTTTTTATAATGGCCGCCAGCGCATCCGCCATTTTGTTTATCGAAAAGTCTATAATATAACATCTCATCTAGGTTATATACTGCATCAAACCTCATTTTTACATTTATCAAATTTTATATCCTGCGGCCTACAGGACTTCTGGAAGGTGACCATGTTTTTTGCACATTTGTCCCAACAGCTCCCGGTGTTGCCAGGTCACAGAGATAAAAATAGTCAAATGTCATTTCAATGGGGATGTTTCATAGGCACATGGGAATGGTTTGCGCGAAATGTCATTATTTCTATTTTCGACTTTCGCCGGGACGTGAGTCAAAAACTACCAAAAATAGTAGAATTTTTATTTCACCTGGCAACACACACAACCAAACCTCATAATCCCTTAGTACATTGCGACTCGCTCAGATGTCGCCATATACATGAAAATTAGGATTTAACGTTTTCAAAAACACAAAAGTTTTACAAAATGGCCGCCAGCGCGTCGGCCATCTTGTTTAACAAACAGTCTATAGTTTTCCTGTAATCTAGGCTATATTTGACATCGAACCTCATTTTCATTTTTTTTCTCGCTCTCACCCAATCGCCATATTATTTTTTGGAAAATGACCAAGTCACAAAATATATATTTCACTCTGGCACCCAGTGTGGCCAGGTGATTGGGCTAAAATTAGTAAAATATCATTCGGCCATAAGGTTGCCATAATAACGTGGTAGACATTTAGACCAAATGTCAAAAAAAATTTTTTTCGTTTTTTGGACATAAATCAAAAACTACCAAAAATGGTAGAAATTTTATTTGACCTGGCAACACATATGAACCAAACATGCAACCACTCCATACATTGCGACTCGCTCAAATGTTGCCATGTGCCTAAAAAACGGTTTTGAAAATCGTGAAAAATTTAAAATGGCTGAAAGGGGGTCGGCCATCTTGGATTTTGGATCGGCCGTATTTTTCCCGTATTCTAGGTTATATAACGCACCGAACCTAATTTTTATTTTTTTTCTCGCTCCCACCCAGTCTTCAAAAGAACTTTTGGAAAAAACCATGTCGAAAAAATGATTTTCCCCGCCATTTCCAGGGTTGCCAAGATTTTTCCGAAAAACTACTTTTTTGTCACTTCGGACCTCCATGGCCACCCTACTGCATATTTATTTTTTTTCTACAAGGGTAAATTTTTTTTCTACCATTCGGGGCCATGGGGCAAAAACTACCATGAATTTGGTAGAATTTATTTCTCAAAACAATAAACAGATAACTAACCTACTACTGCCCTATACAAACCGATTCGACCCGGTGTTGCCATCCCCCTCAAAATCGACTTTGAAAATGACAAAATTTTTGCTCCCTACAAAACTGCCGCCAGCGGCGTCTCTATGGCCAAACTCTATAATCTATGGATGAGGTTTGCAAGTTGACTATACTGCCGGTAGAGTTCAAAAAAATTTTTTCAATTATCTGTGGAAACCTCTCCACCACGACCCCGCAAAAACACCTCTAAACCGAATTTTCGATCCAAGATGGCGGCGCGGACATCTTGTTTTTTTGACATTTTACTTTTTCAGTCTACTTTTCTTCACTACAATTCTCTAAAAAAGTAGAAACCGCCTGGGCACTCTATACATTTTTTTTATTTCAATCCAGCAAAATCGGCCGCCATCTTGGATTTTGGAAAAAAAAAATATAAAAACCTGCTTTGATTAAAAAATAACCCACCCCGTTAGAACATGCCAAAGAGGTAAAACAACCCGAACACCCCCAAAAAAACCCCCGATGAGTGAGTCAGTCAGTGAGTGGTAATTTAGCTTTATATAATATAGACTAGCTTTTGCAGCACGCGCTTTGCGCGTGTCTGCTAAAAGCTAGGCCTGCGGCGCTGGCCGCTCCCGGGCTTCGCCCTCCCGCGGCGCTCGGCCTTCGGCCTCGCATACGCAGCTCGGCCTGCGGCCTCGCGGGTGTGACTTTTGGTGTTAGACCGTCCGCAATGGGGGCCTGGTGCTCTTTTTGTACGGCGCTAGAGTTTTGCAACTGAGGCCTAAGGAGCCTTCCCGCTTCGGGCTCCGCCCTGCGCGGCGCAGCTCGGCCTGCGGCCTCGCGCCTAGGGTGACTTGAGTTGCACTTAAATAAAATGGCCAAAGTGTTCGACGGAAGCCGCTTCGAGCTTCGCTCTACGCGGGCGCTCGGCCTACGGCCTCGCATTCGAAGCTCGGCCTTCGGCCTCGCGAAAGTTACACAGAACATAGCCGCTTCGGGCTTCGCCCTACGCGGCGCTCGACCTGTGGTCTCGCATACGCAGCTCGGCCTGCGGCCTCGCGGGTGTGACACGGGGGTGTTGAACCGTCCGCAATGGGGGCCTAGTGCTTTTTTTGTACAGCGCTAGAGTTTTGCAACAGTGGCCTAAGGAGCCTTTCCGCTCCGGGCTCCGCCCTGCGCGGCGCAGCTCGGCCTGCGGCCTCGCGCCCAGTGTGACTTGGATTACACTTGGATCAAATGGTCTAAGTGTTTGACGGAAGCCGCTTCGAGCTTCGCTCTACGCGGGCGCTCGGCCTTTGGCCTCGCATTCGAAGCTCGGCCTTCGGCCTCGCGAAAGTTACACAGAATATAGCCGCTTCGGGCTTCGCCCTACGCGGCGCTCGACCTATGGTCTCGCAACGTAGCTCGGCCTCCGGCCTCGCAATGTTACCATTTCCAAGTTTTAATAGCACTCAATACGGCACTACATTAATATGCAACAATTTCTCCATACATTTTCTTACTAAGGTCAATTTCAGTACAAAATGTATGGGGAACCAAGTACTCCATAGAAAATTGATTTTCCAATTTTTCCTAAAATTTCGTACTTCCTCGCTTTTTTTTAGGTCGAGCGACCACAGATAGACATTTTTGACAGGACCTCATACTTTTTTTTTTTAAATTCTATCATTTTCTGTCGGGCCCAAAATTTCCGAAATTACCCCGAAAATCGGGTAAATTTTTCAACCATCACGGGGGCATCATGTATACCTCCAATAAAGCTCCGAGCATATTTTCCCTACAACCCCTCCTTGTACCCCGAAAGTTAATGAATACATTTTGAATCCTGCAGATTTTTACATAATGTCCGCCAGCGCATCCGCCATTTTGTTTATCGAAAAGTCTATAATATAAGATCTCATCTAGGTTATATACTGCATCAAACCTCATTTTTACATTTTTCAAATTTTATATCCTGCGGCCTACAGGACTTCTGGAAGGTGACCATGATTTTTGCACATTTGTCCCAACAGCTCCCGGTGTTGCCAAGTCACAGAGATAAAAATAGTCAAATGTCATTTCAATGGGGATGTTTCATAGGCACATGGGAATGGTTTGCGCGAAATGTCATTATTTCTATTTTCGACTTTCGCCGGGACCCGAGTCAAAAACTACCAAAAATAGTAGAATTTTTATTTCACCTGGCAACACACAATAACAAAATACATAACCGCTTAATACATTGTGACTCGCTCAGATGTCGCCATATACATGAAAATTAGGATTTAACGTTTTCGAAAACACATAATTTTCACAAAATGGCCGCCAGCGGGTCGGCCATCTTGTATTTTTGAGCGTTCGTATTTTTCCTATAATTTAGACTATATTTGACATCGAACCTCATTTTCATTTTTTTTCTCGCTCTCACCCAATCGCCATATTATTTTTTGGAAAATGACCAAGTCTCAAAATATATATTTCGCTCTGGCATCCAGTGTGGCCAGGTGATTGGGCTAAAATTAGTAAAATATCATTCGGCCATAAGCTTGCCATAATAACGTGGTAGACATTTAGACCAAATGTCAAAAAATTTTTTTTTCGTTTTTTGGGCAAAAGTCAAAAACTACCAAAAATGGTAGAAATTTTATTTCATTTAGCAACACATATAAACTAAACATGCAACCGCTTCATACATTGCGACTCGCTAAAATGTTGCCATGTGCCTGAAAAACGGTTTTGAAAATCGTGAAAAATTCAAAATGGCCGAAACGGGATCCGCCATCTTGTTAATCGAAAAGTCTATAGTTTTCCCATATTCTAGGTTATATACCGCACCGAACCTAATTTTTATTTTTTTTCTCGCTCCCACCCAGTCTTCAAAAGAACTTTTGGAAAAAACCATGTCGAAAAAATGTTTTTTCCCGCCATTTCCAGGGTTGCCAGGATTTTTCCGAAAAACTACTTTTTTGTCACTTCGGACCTCCATGGCCACCCCACTGCATATTTATTTTTTTTCTACAAGGCTAATTTTTTTTTCTACCATTCGGGGCCATGGGGCAAAAACTACCATGAATTTGGTAGAATTTATTTCTTAAAACAATAGACAGATAGCTAACCTACCACTGCTCTATACAAACCGATTCGACCCGGTGTTGCCATTCCCCTCAAAATCGACTTTGAAAATGACAAAATTTTTGGTCCCTACAAAACTGCCGCCAGCGCCGTCTCTATGGCCAAACTCTATTATCTATGGATGAGGTTTGCAAGTTGACTATACTGCCGGCAGAGTTCAAAAAAAAAATTTCAATTATCTGTGGAAACCTCTCCACCACTGCCCCGCAAAAACACCTCTAAATCGGATTTTCGATCCAAGATGGCGGCGCGGACATCTTGTTTTTTTGACATTTTACTTTTTCAGTGTACTTCACTTTAACACCATTCTCTAAAAAAGTAAAAACCGCCCGGCCGTTCCATAGACAAGAAAAAAGTTGATTCAGCAAAATCGGCCGCCATCTTGGATTTTGGGAAAAAAAAATAAAAAAACCTGCTTTGATTAAAAAATAACCCACCCCGTTAGAACACGCCAAAGAGGTAAAACAACCCGAACACCCCCAAAAACACCCCCGATGAGTGAGTCAGTGAGTCAGTGGTAATTTAGCTTTATATAATATAGATTCGGCCTCGCGAAAGTTACACAGAATATAGCCGCTTCGGGCTTCGCCCTACGCGGCGCTCGACCTCTGGTCACGCAACGCAGCTCGGCCTCCGGCCTCGCAAAGTTACCATTTCCAAGTATTAACAGCATTACATTAGTATGCAACAATTTCCCCATACATTTTCTTACTAAGGTCAATTTCAGTACAAAATGTATGGGGAACCAAGTACTTCATAGAAATATGATTTTCCAATTTTTTCTAAAATTTCGTACTTACTCGCTTTTTTTTGGGTCAATCGACCACGGATGGACATTTTTGACAGGACCTCATACTTATTTTTTTTTAATTCGAGCAATTTCTGTCGGGCCCAAAATCTCCGAAATTACCCCAAAAATCGGGTAAATTTTTCAACCATCACAGGGGCATCATGTAAACCTCCAATAAAGCTCCGAGCATATTTTCCCTACGACCCCTTCTTCTACCCCGAAAGTTGATCAATACATTTTGAATTCTGCAGATTTTTTATAATAGCCGCCAGCGCATCCGCCATTTTGTTTATCGAAAAGTCTATAATATAACATCTCATCTAGGTTATATACTGCATCAAACCTCATTTTTACATTTTTCTAATTTTATATCCTGCGGCCTACAGGACTTCTGGAAGGTGACCATGTTTTTTGCACATTTGTCCCAACAGCTCCCGGTGTTGCCAGGTCACAGAGATAAAAATAGTCAAATGTCATTTTAATGGAGATGTTTCATAGGCACATGGGAATGGTTTGCGCGAAATGTCATTATTTCTATTTTCGACTTTCGCCGGGACCTGAGTCAAAAACTACTAAAAATAGTAGAATTTTTATTTCACCTGGCAACATACACAAGTCAAACTCACAATCACCTAGTACATTGCGACTCGCTCAGAGATGGCCATATACATGAAAATTAAAATTTAACGTTTTCGAAAACACATAATTTTCACAAAATGGCCGCCAGCGCGTCGGCCATCTTGTTTAACAAACAGTCTATAGTTTTCCTGTAATCTAGGCTATATTTGACATCGAACCTCATTTTAATTTTTTTTCTCGCTCTCACCCAATCGCCATATTATTTTTTGGAAAATGACCAAGTCACAAAATATATATTTCGCTCTGGCACCCAGTGTGGCCAGGTGATTGGGCTAAAATTAGTAAAATATCATTCGGCCATAAGCTTGCCATAATAACGTGGTAGACATTTAGACCAAATGTCAAAAAATTTTTTTTTCGTTTTTTGGGCAAAAGTCAAAAACTACCAAAAATAGTAGAAATTTTATTTCGCCTGTTAACACACATCAACCAGACATGCCACCGCTCTATACATTGCGACTCGCTCAAATGTTGCCATGTGCCTAAAAAACGGTTTTGAAAATCGTGAAAAATTCAAAATGGCCGAAAGGGAGTCGGCCATCTTGGATTTTGGATCGGCCGTATTTTTCCCGTATTTTAGGTTATATAACGCACCGAACCTAATTTTTATTTTTTTTCTCGCTCCCACCCAGTCTTCAAAAGAACTTTTGGAAAAAAACATGTCGAAAAAATTATTTTCCCCGCCATTTCCAGGGTTGCCAGGATTTTTCCGAAAAACTACTTTTTTGTCACTTCGGACCTCCATGGCCACCCCACTGCATATTTATTTTTTTTCTACAAGGGTAATTTTTTTTTCTACCATTCGGGGCCATGGGGCAAAAACTACCATGAATTTGGTAGAATTTATTTCTCAAAACAATAGACGAATAACTAACCTACCTCTGCCCTATACAAACCGATTCGACTCGGTGTTGCCATCCCCCTCAAAATCGACTTTAAAAATGACAAAATTTTTGGTCCCTACAAAACTGCCGCCAGCGGCGTCTCTATGGCCAAACTCTATAATCTATGGATGAGGTTTGCAAGTTGACTATACTGCCGGTAGAGTTCAAAAAAATTTTTTCAATTATCTGTGGAAACCTCTCCACCACGAGCCCGCAAAAACACCTCTAAACCGAATTTTCGATCCAAGATGGCGGCGCGGACATCTTGTTTTTTTGACATTTTACTTTTTCAGTGTACTTTTCTTCACTACCATTCTCTAAAAAATTAAAAAACGGCTGGCCATTCCATAGACAAGAAAAAAGTTGATTCCCCAAAATCAGCCGCCATCTTGGATTTTCGAAAAAAAAAATGGAAAAACCTGCTTTGATTGAAAAATAACTCACCCCGTTGGAACACCCCAGAGATGTATATCAACTCCTTCACCCCCAAAAAAACCCCCGATGAGTGAGTGAGTCAGTGAGTGGTAATTTAGCTTTATATAATATAGATATATATATATATATATATATATATATATATATATATACATATATATATATATATATATATGTATATATATAAACAAACAAACTCCGGGTTCGGATTATAAAAATAATTTCGACTTGGATAGTCCATTTATCAAGGAAGGCTTTAGGATATATAACATAACGTTTTTTTGACTAGTACTGTTGTTTTCATGGGATCCTCTCATACATAATCTGCCGAATTACCGCGAGCCCTCACATTCACCGGAGCAATTACCTAATTGGCTACTTGACAGTTTTTGAAAAAGTATTGTAAAATGTGTGCCCGTTCATTTTATATCCCAAGCAATTCGATTTATCTAGATAAAATGTAAATAACCAGAGAAAAATAAGATTTTGTGTAACACATTTAAAAAGCGCGCGAAAACGCCAAGTCATGTCACTGTTGAAATTATGACGTCAACGTCCTAGACAACGAACCGATACGCATAGGAACGACTTAATTTAGATAAACGAAAAATGTTTCAATAAATTCTTAATACGATTAGAGACACAATAATTCATTTTAATCGGTAAAATAATCATTTTTTCGCCACATTAAAATAAATAATTTTCGCCGACAGCTGTCATTTCCGAATTGCAATGGTGGTTTCCGTTTCGGTTCTTTTGTTCCACAGATAAAAAAAGTAAAATTTCTTTTGCAAAAATAAAATACTTAGTATGCTTTTAATTAAAAAATAAAAAAGTAAAATTATTACTTAACTAATAAGCTAACGTATCTAACACTTTTCATATTTTATAGTTAACACTGTCAAGTAGCCAATTCCGTAAATCACTTCCGAAGACGATCTATTGACCCCTCGCCCCGGGCCGGTGTCGAAACTGGTTTTAAACTTGGCATTACCCAAGTTTTAGGGGACCCATGAGGCCTGATGCCGTTAAGGACACGTTTTTTTTAGTCTGTTTGGATACCATCACATAATTTTTTAGATTGCATCACTAGCGAACTTTAAATAAACATAAAAAAATCATGTTCCCTAGCGTTGTGTGCGAATCCCAGCTCAGCTGAGCTAAGCGCAAGTTATTGTAGGCTAGTAAGTTAATTTAATTTCCAGTTTTTTTTTTACTTAATTGATTTTTATTTTACAATTAACACACTAACTGTATGCCTTGGTGTATAATTAGTAAGTTTAGCTTTCTTTTGTAAAAAAAAACTACTGATTTTCTTCTTTGTAGTTATAGGTTGTGGACCAGATGTAGCTTCATTTTACATAGAGACTATTCATAAGTGTTACTGATGTAATCTGTCAGGCCTAGCATACGCAATATGTCAAATTTATCGCATGAGACGACAAAAGCACACCGCACTCGTATTTTCAGCCAATCAGCAGCTGACGCACTGACTTCAATCGATTTTGACGTTTGTTAAGAGCGCGTAAAAATTTAGTCGCGTTGCGTATGCTAGGCCTGCATATGAATGAAAAAAATATATTTGACGTTGACTTTTTCTGTTATAATTACCAACTAACTTCCGGTAAGCGCCTTCTGCCTTATAACTTTAAAACTCGATATTATCTAATAATCGAGGATTCGAATGCCACATTGCAAAGTGACACATGAAATCTTTCAGGTTTTTTAAAATACAACTGTTCAGTTGAGTTTATTGGATTAATTGGATTCGATAACACTCTGATGCACAAAACATTTACAGAAATTAATTTAACAGACAAATCATGTACAATTTAGGCAGTCTTAACGCTAAAACCGAAGTTTTAAACCTAATAGGTAGACTTCGACCGCTCTCATGTTGACAGTAATATAATAAAGAGGAAAGATTTGTATTTTAGTGTGTATGTTTGTAATGTATAAACTCAAAAGTTGTCAAGTTTATTCATAGGTAGTTACCATACCCATTTAAAAAAAATCACCATTATATTTGCCATATTTATTGCAAGAAAATACTAAATTCACGTGTACGATGTAGCGAGCAGCCGCTAGTCGATAATATGAGCGAAATATAAAGCTGGATTTTTTTTATTTTCAAATGTATTTTTTGTCCGTGTCTAGCAGCGCGTGTGGTCACACCGCCACCACATACAAGCGATATTGGCGAACGCAGTAGAAAGCAGACGAACGAGTAACTGGTTCCACACTATTATATATTTATTCTGACTGCAACTTAACTAAACGACATAGCAGTATAAATGATTCTCGACTTCAATAGGGTGCATGACTAGCTGTGGGGGAGCCTGTGTAGAGTCCGTAAGGGACCCCGACTCCCCCACAACTGCTCACGTTGGCCACCGAGGGGGTTTTAGTCGGTGCGAGCCCGACACACCACTCTCTGTTCCCCGCTGTGAGTGACGGTGCGGTAGGCATGAGCTTAGAATGGTATATCGAAAGACTCTTCGTCGATAGATAATTTCACCGAAATCACCTTTAGTCGACGGTTGGTTTCACGAATAAATCCTTCATCGATATATAATTTCACCGAAATCACTCTTAGCCGATCGTTGGTTTTACGAAAAACTCCTTCGTCGATAGAACGTTTCGCCAATAGAACGTTTTGCCTATATCATTATATCGGTTAATTTCGTCGATAGAACATCTCACCGATATCAACCTTCAATTATAGTTGGTTTTCCGAAATAACTGTTTTGCCGATAAAACCATAATAACAATAGAAGGATCACAATCGAGATGTCGCAGGCATTTTGAGTAAATCTGCCGTTTACATACGGCGTCATCAGTTTAAAAACGAATACTGGTTGGTTTGTAAAATGCCGAAGACAAAATATATATTCCCGTGTCATTATGTATTTTGCCTAAACATTTGATCAACGATTCTCACGCCACTCACTCACGCATTTCCCCCTTGACAAAAAAAAGGGTGTATGACTAAACAATTCTGTTATAAACCGACACAATTAAATACTTCAAGATAAAAACACATATTTTTACTTGATATAACAAAAAATTACTTAGATTCATTGCGTTAAAATTAAGCGCGACGTCACTTCTTCGTATAGTTTTTACGAAACTGTGACTCACCTCCAGTGAACTTTGATGTGCTGTTTCATCATCGATTTTTATACCGTTTTTATCGATTATTCCGAACCTAACCCGAAAACCTGACCCGGTGGTGGGTTAGGTTAGGAATTTGAAAAAATAATTAATATTTATTCTGAACGTAACCCTATTCCTAACCCGACCCGACCCTCCCTTCATGGCATGACAGAAAGATTCAGAGCATACTGTGGAGCCGCGAAATCTATTTGTGTCTCTTTCACATTAATTTTTTTTTTAAAGTGGTAATGAGGTCTTAGCTTAAGGGTGACAAGGACAGCATAGTAAAAGATTAAAATGTTATTTTATCAACATTAAAAGTACTGGGATAAATTTAATATGCGTTACATATTTTATACATAATGGACATAGGTACTCTTATGATGTTTTATGATTTTGCCATAATTAGTTTAATTTATTTACGACAGATTTTGTAAAAATACAGGATCTCAAATAACTTTAAACGCGTTTTCTCAATAATCATGTTTTTCGAATTGTGCCCCTTAAGTATGAAAGCTGCGATTTTTTGTCCTGCGTCTTTCCTCGCTTACACACCAGACGTCAATTAAAGTATCAGTAACTGCATCTCTATCAGAAACAATTTATTAAAGATTTTTTTAACTCTGAAAAAAATTGAAATTTCACAACACTTCAAGTTTACTGTATAACTGACGTTGTTAGCGAGCACTCGTACTAACTTATGACTGTACACACTACCTATAACATTTGTCACGTCTCATTTCCAAAGGGGACCAAGTTCATACAACCGCTACGGGCCAAGCGTTGACCATGCGACCTGTGAAATTGACAAGTCATTTTCATAGCTCTTATTCGTTTCAACTTATGATTCAAATTACAACAATAATGTGGCTTTGAAAGTCATACTTGTCTCATTATTGTTACAACTAGGCATCTTATTTTCAAGAGGACAAGAGTCAGATTACAATGTAACGCGTATATGACAAGTCATATTTATGTCGCTTCTGGCTATGAAATTAAGATTCAAATTTCTCACGCAGAGACTCGATTCTAAATTTGTAATAACGGTGCGCATGATGGTGGGAAATATGTTTGCGTTTGTGGATGTCTTTTAAAAAAAATATTTGTGTAATTTTAGCTCCATACATTGAGTTTGTTGACTCCTTTTTTTATGCCAGTGTCATGTTCATTTCAATTGATACTATTCATATCCATACTAATATTATAAATGCGAAAGTAACTATCTGTTTGTCTGACCGGCTTGCACGCCTAAACTCAACCGATTTTGATGAAATTTGGTATTGGTATACGTTGAACCTCTAGAACGGACACAGGCTACTTTTTGTTTTGGAAATAAGGGGAGAGGGAGGCAATGCTGCCCTTGAAAGTTTATATGGGAATATGTTTATTTTGTTAGAGATATGAAATTTGGCACAGATATAGCTCGAAACTTGGTTTAATATATGGATTAAGTTTTGTTTCAAATATTAGGGTAGATAGGGGTAAAACCGACATGTATAATTACAATAAAATTATAGATATAGGATATGGTCGTCGTGCGGTAGCAACGACGTTTCTGTGGCGATACTAAATGTTAAGCTAAGCATGACACGGTCCGATAATGGATGGGTTCCGACTGAATTAATATCCTCCTAGTAGTATCCATAATAATCTATAGTATACTCCCCGAGTCAACAAGAATCATCTGTCAAGAAAATTTATTCATTAAAAATCTCAAATAACTATTTTTACATTATTTTTTATACAAGAAACGACTAACTACGGGATAAGTCATAAGTAATCTGCAAAATTACAATTACAAAGAATATTTCTTACAGACGAACCTATGTACTTGCAGTAAACTAAAACAAATTATACATATTTCCTTTCCTCAATCATAAACTCTCAAACAAGCAAAGGAACAAATAAAAACGCCCTTATAACGCCGAGAAATGTAAACAATCGATAAATTCAAACCGAACAACAATAAATAAGGCTCGATATAAAATTATTCCCTTGGCCGGCCCGGTTTAATTGACAGTTTAACGGAAGCGGCAATGAACTTGGCGGGAAGCGGGCGTTCTTAATTTAAAATTTTAAACGTCTCCGACTCGGAGCCGTGCTACAATGTTTCGTCTATTCGAAGAAATGTGGCTGGTAGGAAAAATGTTTTAAAGTTTTAATAGCTATACGGAAATGAATACTGTCAAAAATATCATCTTAAGTGAAATATACCATTCACTACTACTACTACTCATTCTTCTGAATATTATTCCCAATCCTTCACTATCCAATCAATTCGCTTATGGAATTCTTTACCTTTATCTATCAGATTATCTGAGACCCTTCCCATTTTTAAACTCAGGGTTAAATCGTACTTCCTCTCACTTAATGAATGTTAATTTATGTCCTCTATCTATAATTCCAGCTGGGCATGTTGGTTGTCAGTAATTTTCATACACTAATCCTACTTATTAACAATATTATTGTTTTTTTTTTGAGTCAAAACTCTTTACTTGATTTTATATATGTTAAATATGTTTATTTGTATATATTTATATATATTTGTATATATTTATAATGTTATATATTTATGAGTTTATGTATGTTTATCATGTTAAACTACGAAATAATTCTAACATAAAAACTGTATTTATGTTGCACGGCCGTACCCATTTCTCGCCATCTACTATTTCCTCTACCTTAAGGTTGTCTGGAAGAGATCGCTTTCTAGCGATAAGACCGCCTAAATTGTACTATAATTTTTCTGTAAAACCTATTTCTGTAAAGTTTTTGTGCAATAAAGTATATCTATCTATCTATCTATCTATACCTCAGGGTGTCAGGGCGCCAAATCTATCATACAAGCAAAATAATTTTAAATGTTATATCTATCAGATGGAAATACTCAATCCAGTTACATTTACATCAATTGTGGTAACCTGCCTTAATGCGTAAAAAATAATGTAAAAAAATGTAGGGAAATTTTAATACAAAATTGGCAACATTTTAATTTCTTTTTTCGTCGACGGAAGTTTTCCGATCAAGGCCAGTCACAAGCTTTATGAAAAATTAAGAATAATAAAAGCGCGCTAAAACCGTACATACTTGCGCATTAAAGATGACTCACTCACGTACTATAAGTCGGAATATTTTGTACGAAAATCTATATGAATCAAACGAATCACATGAAACATTCAACGCTTTTTTTCAAGATGTGCGTAACTTAAACATGATTTATCGAATATTTCCATTCCAATGTAAAGAAAATACTTTTTGTTACCAACCTAAAATAGGTGCCTATTGAATTCTTATTTTCTCGCATCATGCTGATTACGAATTTACGACCTACTCAGTTCAAAGCAGGTTTTGTAATAACGGTATCTAAACAACGCAGCTACAATTAGATTTTAAAACGATTATGGATGTTACAGACTCCTAAGAGAGAGAGTCTTTTAAATATTTATTTTTACTTTTGTATTGTGTCATTTCGACTTGTTCTTCTTCTTTTATCTTGACTTTCAATCGGTATTTCTTTTAGTTTTATTTTATTATTTACTAGCTGTGCCCGCGACTTCGTTCGCGTGGACTACATCCTTTCATGGTCGGTTTTACCCCTTTCTCCCCTAATATTCGAAACAAAAAGTAGTCTATATTTTAATCCAAGTTTCGAGCTATATTTGTGCCAAATTTCATATCTCTAACTTCAAAAATAAACATTTTTCCATATAAACTTTCAAAGGTGGTATTACCCCCCTCCCCCTTATTTTCTAATAAAAAGTAGCCTATGTCCGTTCTTGAGATTCAACGTATACCTATACCAAATTTCCTCAAAATTGGTTGAGAGGTTTAAGCGGGAAAGCGTAACAGACAGACAGCTACTTTCGCATTTATAATATTAGTAGGGATAGTGTCGTGTCTTAAAACATTGCGACATAAGTTTAATTTGTATTTTTAATCCCCGGCGCTAAAAGGAGCGGGTATTATATACTTTGATGTGTGTATATCTATCTATGACATCACAGCTCCCTAAAGAATAAACTGATTCTTGATTTTTTACATTGCACTTCAAGGGTGACAAGTACAGCATAATAAAGCTGTTACTGGACTTGTCGCCCTTACCTTGAAGGCTTGACCCCTGCTACTAATGTAGCACCTCCAGGAGCTCTGGAAACCTTACTCACACGCAGGAACACGACAACACAGAAGTGATTGTTATTTGGCTGCGGTCTTCTGTAAGGTGGAGGTATTTCGCCAGTCGGGCTGCTCCAGTTCGAGCGATAAACTCTAACCTATCTATCTTTTTTAGCGGTATTCCGCAAAGCGGAGATTAAAAATAGTGAACATTTTTAAATCACAAATAAGCGATCGATTTCTCTCGTAAAATCGCTCTCTCTAAAGAAAATATCAATTAAACGTCATGCTTGGAATGTTGAAAACAAATAAAAATTACATGAGCGCGTCTATTACATATTAATTACTAAAATTATGTATTGTTTTTTAAATTTTATTATTTTCTTACAGTCGTATTGCTGTTTTCTGATATTAGAAATCAGCTTTCGTCCATCCATATTAATAAATATCAATCGTTATGCGGCCAGACCGATTTAGCTGGTTTTGTTAAAATTGTGGAGGTCCAAGGAAAGTTTAAAAGTAAGAAAATGAGAAACAAAAGTAGGGGGGACTACGTTCACCTGGACAGCTAAGTAGAACGAATAAAAAATACTTTTTAGACATAAAAATTGTTCTGACGTTGTTTTTTGGGGAACAAAATCTTCTCAATATCTTATAATTCCTTTGAATTATTTTTTAAAATTTATATGCCACACTGTATGTCTTATTGTTAAATCTACACTGTTTGTAATGTTTGTAATGAAGGGGCTCAAAAAGTATTGGGCCGATTTAAAAAAATCTTTCACCAATAGAATGCTACATTCTTCCAATTTGACATAGGCTACAAAATTAGGGATCCTTGGAAAAATTTCAACAGAAAAGCGGGAAAAATTATCTAAGGCAAAACGAAGTTCGCCGGGACCGCCAGTTAGTTATAAGTTCAGCTATATTTGTAATATGAATGACAGAGTTTCTTGCCGGTATCTTCTCTGTAAGTTATAGGTTCCTAACCGGAGGTAGCGTCATTTGCATTATATAGACGTTTCATAAATATTACTGGTGTAATTTGCATGAATATAAGAATAATGAATTTAATTCTGTAAAACTAGTATCTAGTATCTCAAAAACAATTTCTTTGCTCATAATCACATACATTGATTTGATTCTGTGGTAAGCAGCTTAAGCAATGTACCATATACAGGAATCAGAAACCACGACGGCACCATAGAAAAGTTAGTTTCCCATATTGACCCGACCGGCGATCGAACCCGGGACCTCAGAGATGGCGTGGCGCCAAAGTCCGGTCCGGCGTTGTTTACAATAATTTAAGATAAAAAATACCTTTACTTTTTAAAAATACATTAGCAGGATCAAAGTACCTGAAAACAAAAAAAATATATATTAGTTTTTTTTTATAATAATAAAACCAAAAACATAAAAAAACAAGGTAATAAAAAAATTATCTAATTTTGGAATTCATTGAAAGTAGTATTAAAAATCTTTACAAAATAATTTTTATTAGCTACTAGCTAACGCGACAGCCGTGGTCCTGTCTTAACGACAACTATTTAATTAAATACATATTACATGTATATATATTTTTATTTCATAAGAACCTTCTTCTGACAATAAAAAACACAACAAAAAAAAACAAAAAGTGAAATTGGCGCGAGATGGCGGTACCAGGGGACATAGGGATTTATTTTTATAAACAGATTTATACTGGACTTGTCGCCCTTACTAAAACTGCTCTGCTTATTAAAACTTATGTTATAAAGAGGTAAGATTTGTATTTTTGTACAAATGTGAGTTTATGTGTATTCATAAACTTCATACTCCATCCATCTCATGAGCGCCATCTCTGAGGTTCCGGGTTCGATCCCCGGTCGGGTCAATATGGGAAACGAACTTTTCCATATTGTCTCGGGTCTGGGTGTTGTGGTACCTTCGTTGTTTCTGATTTCTGTAACACAAGTGCTTAAGCTACTTACCACAGAATCAGAGCAATGTATGTGATGTTGTCCAATATTTATTTATTTATACTGTGCCGATTTCACCTAGAGTAACATAGGCCATATTTATTGCTAGAAGACATTCCACGCGTAATCGAATCGCCCAAATGTATTACAATCATAATAAAAAAATATTGGACTAAATTGTATAATTTTTTTTGTTATGTTCTTAATTAACAGGACAAGACTTGTAAAAAAAAAAAAATATCACCGGTATTGTACGTTTCATGCCCGGTTACTATAATTTACGATACGTAGTGTGTCAAAAATGACTACCCGTTTTTCTCCAACCGACTACGAGTCGTTAATACCGCTCCATAATTTACTTTCCATATCAGCTGTCATCAGTCGTCTGTCGGTCGTTTTTAGCTTACGCCATGTTTAATTTTTAACCATCCGTAACTTGAACCGATCGTTTTTCAAATATTGGAACCGGGCATGAGATCGCGGCATTAAAATAAAAAAAAGAGAAAAACGTAAAACACATGCAAGTTTCAAAATTTTACTTTTAACGCAAGAGATTTAGTCCAAAAAAATATTATTGAACGAAAAAAATATACAAAAAGAATGCGCCCAACGTGGGGCTCGAACCCACGACCCTGAGATTAAGAGTCTCATGCTCTACCGACTGAGCTAGCCGGGCTGTTACCTGGACGTCGAAATTTCTTATTGTATACTGTATCCTACAAAACAACCCTTGTACATTAATTTTCGAAATAGTTGCCATATTTCAGACATCAATTCATGTGCCCGGCTAGCTCAGTCGGTAGAGCATGAGACTCTTAATCTCAGGGTCGTGGGTTCGAGCCCCACGTTGGGCGAATACTTTTTTCTATCTGTACCGTCAATTAAACTACATAGCTATAAGACAAGGCATTTTTAACCAAATTGGCTACTTGACAGTTTTTGAAAAAGTATCGTGAAATGTGCGCCCATTAATTTTATATCCCAAGCCATTCGATTTATCTGGAAAAATGTAAATAATCAGAATTTATTTATTTATTTTATTTATTTTGTGTAACACATTTAAAAGCGCGCGAAAACGCCAAGTCGCCAACGTGACTATTAAAAATGTGACGTCAACGTTCTATACATCAAACCGACACGGGTCGGAACGACTTAATTTTATGAAAATATCGATTTTTTAATAAACCGAAAAAGGTTTTGATAAATACTTAATATGGTTAGGGACACAATAATTAAATTTAATCAGTACAATCACCATCATTTCGCCACATTAAAATAAATAAAATTCGCCGTCAGCTGTCATTAACAAATTGCAGTGCATAGTGATGTCAAACGAATGGTGGTTTCCGTTTCGTTTCCTTTGTTCCACAGATAAAGAAAGTTAAATTAATTTTGCAAAAATAAAATATTAACCATGCTTTTAATTATTAAAGTGAAAGTATTTATTTAGCACACAAACAACGATATAAAAAAAAATACAATGTTACAAGGAATTATTTTAGAGCTACAAATTAAACTAAACAGGTAACAACTTACATCTAATTCTGCTTACCCTAATAGTGTGCTAAAAAGGCAACCATCTCAGCATTATGCCGTTACTTAACTAATAAGCTAACACATCCAACACTTTTCATATTTTATTGTTCACTGTCAAGTAGCCAATTAACAGTATGTACATGAATATGTTCACCGAGTTTCCTTGAACACAAGGTATGAACCCAAAAACACTGGAGCGATCGGCTGTGTCATATAAAACCGTCACAGTCCACCGATTCAAGTTGGGTGGGCTAAAAACCGGCCATGCAAAAGAGCAAAGGAATACAGTGGACTAGTGATGTAACGAACATCAATTAAGGCATACGCGAATGCGAATATCTGCCATTGATATTTGCGAATGCGAATATTCACTTTTGAATATGGCGCCACGAATTTTGGGTATAGTTAATAAGAAAATTTCCAAAAAGAAAAATAGTGAGCATTCAGCAGAATTACAACATCTTCCCAGTAATGTATTAAATCAGAGGTTAAACAGATGTCGCTTCTGTGGCGACATCTGTGGGATAATAAATCTGTAAAATCCTTGCCATTTGATAAATCAATAGGTGAGATGCCTGCGTTGGAAGACCTTCCGCTTAGTTTCGTTGAAAGTGATTACAATTAATATAATTAAATTTGATTATTATATTTGCAAGTCCATGTAAATTAGAAGGCATAAGGTTTTGTAATTAATATTATAAGACATTTGTATTCCCTTTTATTTTTTATTTTTTTTTACTTAGCCTATAAACTGTCCCACTGCTGGGCAAAGGCCTCCCCCATACACTTCCAGTGCTCTCTATCAGGTGCCGAGTCTTGCCAACCTCGAGAAAAACGGTCCAGGTCGTCACGCCAACGCATTTTCCGCCTTCCTCTTGGACCTCGTCCGTCTTCTGGTCTCCATGGGGTAACAACCTTGGCCCACCTCTCTGGTTTCATTCGGCACACGTGTCCGGCCCACTCCTTGAGCTTAGAGGTCTGCACACTCACATCTCGTAAGCCTGTTGATGAGCGGATGATGGCATTGCTGATCTTGTCGATCCTTCTTATACCTAATATGCTCCACTCCATGGCTCTTTGGCAAACCTTGAGTCTGAACCTTTGTCTTTTAGATATGGGCGCCTAGACTGTCCCGAGCTTTTGGAACAGATGAAGCTAAGAATCCCTACGCGCCGTACCCGACATACACCCCTTTTTTCCGTATCGTCTCATGGCTCTAATTATGCACGTAATGCCGTTATGACCAGAATTGTAGACAGTTACAATAATTTTTTTAACGAAATTGATCCATTTGCACAATCTAAGAAGTCATTTTTAAATAAAGTTAAAGAAAAATTCAACAAATAATGTAGTCTTGATTTTAGAGTATGTATTGATTAATATTTATTTAATATATATGCATAAGGATTGTTTTTTGAACTAGAAAGCATGATAAATATTCATTTTTTACTTAATTTCATGTAAGAGATGTCATGTATGTAGCTAGTAATATATTTTTCGTCATATTTTTATTATTTGGCGCAGTTATGAATAACAGAACTTTTTTTTTTCGGGGGGAAATGCTTGATGCACCGTACCGTCACCCTGAGGGAGGGTGACGGCGTGTGTGGGACTCCCTCCTGCCTACCGTCCACGGGCTACCCACTAAAACCCCCCGGTTGGACCCTCATCGCCTAAGTGGCAGCGCTATGGGAAATCGGCTCAGCCTTTCCTTCCACAGCGCATGAATAACAGAACTGGCCTAATAAGTTTAGACCTTAACAACTATTGTTATCATAATAATAAGTTGGCTGTTGTTATTCTTTATTCTTTTTCAATAAAAATAAAATAGTCAAAGACCAAGTCTGGGAACCGCATGTTAAAATGGGCAGGATACAAACATCCATGAGTTTGCGTTTTAGGGAGATAGGAATTTATCTTTTTTTTGACATCTTATCTATATTTTTCGGATGTACATATACACAAAATATTCGCATACGTTTTGCGAATATTCGTTACATCACTACAGAGGACACCGTCCTAAATATAGGACATGCGACATATCCTGAATATGGGCCGCACCTGTCGACATATGTCGTTTACAAAAGTAAGGCACACATGTTTCAATTTACTACGTTTTAAACCCTACTTTAAGGCCTTGAATTAAATAACATGTAAGATAGTATTTACATTTGAACATTTCAGTTACCGCACTCATAAACTAACTATCTATATAATACCTCCTGTAAATACCTCCACCTTACAGAAGACCGCAGCCAAATAACAATCACTTCGGTGTTGTTGTGTTCCTGCGTGTGAGTAAGGTTTCCAGAGCTCTTGGGGGGTGCTACATTAGTAGCAGGGGTCAAGCCTTAAAGGTAAGGGCGACAAGTTCAGTGACAGCTTTTGTGACGCTGTACTTGTCGCCGTTAAGCTAGGACCTCATTACCACTTAACATCAGGTGGGATGAGGTCAATCTTGAAGTGTAATATAAAGAAAATATCTGGTTGACTGTAGATAATGCTCCTAGCATGTAGTCGTTTTGTACTTTTTTTTGTGCAACAAAGTTTTTAAATAAATAAATAAAACAACCGAAATACATTTTAATATGAAACCTTCTTACATGTTGGCATTTAAGTAAGGTTTAAACTCTTTTTAAATTAACTTTCAATTAAAAGTACTACCATTTTTTTTTACAACAAGTTTACGTGTTTTTTATTTGAATAGGGCTTGTATTATACCTTCTAACAAGGTCGCGTTTAAGTAGGGTTTAAACTCTTTTTAAATTAATTTTAAATTTTAATTTTTCATAAAAGGCAAGTGGTTTTCAAAGTGCGCGGCGCGCTTCCCAAACACGCGCAGAGACCAGCTGCAACGTGTCATAATACAAATACTACTGCCTATTTTCGACATCAACAACAAGTGCCCGGCTAGCTCAGTCGGTAGAGCATGAGACTCTTAATCTCAGGGTCGTGGGTTCGAGCCCCACGTTGGGCGAGTACTTTTTGCAAGTTTTTACATCGAACATTGAAGCGATTTGTTTAAACAAGTGTAATTAATGATAGCAAGCTTCGCTAATTAAAAAGATAACACCTGCTTCAAAATAAACAAATAAGCGTGACCGTTTTAATGGTCACCCATCTGACTGTGGACCACTAATTTGTCTGATTGCCTTCACATGAAAATGTTACAAATTATACTTACCTATTTCTATTTGTACAAATTCTGCAAAAGGTACCCTCCTATTTCTTTAAATTTACAAATATTTGCAAGTTGGCAGAACTGTTAAGCACAATGCGCATTAGGACCTACAGCTTGTTTAAAAAAAAATCAATTCACCCGAACACCATCAAAGGGCCACCTTTCTCCTCGTCTGCCTCCGTTTTCTCCCCAAGCGGAGCTGATCGAAAGTCGTCCATTTTCCTTACCCGCCCACTTGTGATGCAGATCACGGCTGCATTCATTAGCACGAGTAAACGAAAGTACTAAACCATATATTATGACGTACTAAGAGTGGCTGGAGACAGACATCCAAGGCGATAGCGCTGTAATTGATACACAACGCTATCTCGTTCCAAATTAAGCAGAATTTGCAATGGAGCAACTGCCGTCTGACTTCCTCGACTGAACCATTAGCGGCGGCACTGGCTTGACCTGAGGTGAGACCTTCTAGGGCGTCATGCGGTCCTGGTACATCTCGCGGCGAGTCTTGTCTTTGTAAATTCATAAAAAGGCGGTCGTTAAGAAATTGCTCAGGAAAGACTTCTTGACACCTTATGCAGTCCTAGTACCTAGTCGAGATAAGTCTAGTCGTTGATATGGAGAAATTGCCGCCTGATCTCCGGCAACTAACAGTTGGCGGCGGACCTAGCTTCAGCCGCTCCTTAAGGAGCTGAAGCGAGATCTCCCAGCGCTTTATGCGACCCTGGTACCTTCACACGGTAAGTCTGGTCGTTACAATCGAATCATCTTTGCTTTCTAAATTAATGGTAAACAAAGGTGCTGGGTTATGGGGAAATAAAAAAAAGTAATCATTGAGAAACGACTTAGATAAACCCCATAAGTGCCTAAGACAAGTCTAGTCACTGCTAAGGAGTGATGTCTGACCTTCACGACCTGATATTTAGCGGTGACACTGGCTTCGTGGTCATTGGGAGCTGAGGCGAGACCTCCTAAGCCTTCATGCGGTCCTGGTATCTCGTGGCGAGTCTTGCCGTTACAATGGAACGGTTGAAAATCTTGACCCTGTAAATCAGCATTACACCAGTACTGATTTAGAGAATGCAATCATTGAGAAATTGCTTGGGAAATACTTTTTAACGCCTTATGCAGTCTTGGTATCTCGTCCAGTTAAGTCTAGTCATTGCGTCTTTAGCGTTGCACCATTTTTGAGGTCCCGGGTTCGATCCCCGTTCGGGTCAATATGGAAAACGAACTTTTGTATGTTGTATCGGGTGTTGTGGTACCATCGTTGTTTCCGATTTCTGTAACACAAGTTTTTTAACCTACTTACCACCACGGAATCAGGGCAATGTACGAGTATGTGATATTATCTTATATTTATCTAAATATATAAGAGGAGAAACTGACATATCAACGTACAGCCTAAACGGCTAAACGTTGGCACTTGAAAATTGGAAGGGACGTAGCTTAGGTATCGTAGAGGTGCACTAAGAAAGGAATTCCCGAAATCCCCACGGGAACGGGAATAAGCGGGAAAATCCTTTTGTACCAAAAATCTAAACCGCTTAAGTTAGACGCTTGAAATTTAGCATGCAGGTACCTTAGTTAACTTAAAGCTTAGTTGCAACAGGATATTGCAAATTGTTCACGGGGACAGAAGTAAGCGGGAAAAAACTGGAGAAACCTACGTATAGAGTCCACGCGAACGAAGTCGCGGGCACATCTACTTTATTTATAATATTAACGAACATGCCTATTCATGTATGTTAGAATTACGTTATACGTGTATTTATTTTGCACGGCCGTACCCATTCCTCGCCATCTACTATTTCCTCTACCTTAAGGTTGTCTGGAAGAGATCGCTTTTTTTTTTCATTTATTTAAGGCAACATGTACATACATAGCACTATTATTCCGTTGAGTACATTTAAAAACCTATAGTGCCTGTAATTACACATTTACAATATTTGAAACTTAATGAGCTGCTTTAGAACCAAGACTTCGAACAAAGTTATCACTACATTATCATTAACTTTCTAACGATAAGACCGCCTAAATTGTACTATAATAAATCTGTAAAATCTATTTCTGTAAAGTTTTGTGCAATTAAGTATATTTATCTACCTACGTTTTGTTTTTGAGTTTTGAAACGATAAATGTTTTGTTTCTCAATATCTTAGCATCATTTTACGCATCATCTCTCTAGAACCATTAAGTATTCTGTGACTAATCTCTATCCAAACCGATTAGTGGTCGGAGCACGCAGCGCTGCTTTCGATTCACGGTCCAGTTTACCATGGGAGGTAATAATTTATTTATCGGCCTGCTTCTACACCCATAGACATCGCCATTTTTCTTTTTTTCGATCTAAAACCTTGTTTTGAAGGCATTTTATTTATTTATTTAAAAACTTCATTGCACAAATAAGTACAACTGGTGGACTTAATGCTAGGGGCATTATCTACCAGTCAACCCTTGGGTCATGCAGATAGTTTGTTTACGGGTGCGGTAATAGTGGAGAAAAAAAAGAAAGAAATACTTAAATAATAAATAAATATAATAAATATTGGACAACATCACATACATTGCTCTAATACTGTGGTAAGTAGCTAAAGCACTTATGTTACAGGAATCAGAAACAACGATGGTACCACAACACCCAGACCCGAGACAATACAGAAAAGTTCGTTTCCCATATTGACCCGACCGGTGATCGAACCCGGAACCTCAGAGATGGCGCGACACCAAAGTCCGGCACGCTCACCTCTCGGCTACGGAGGTCGTCGAAAAGGGAGAAAATCATTATAAACAACAATAAATTAAGCATTAAAAATAACATTACGGTATCTTTTAAATATACAATGATGCATACACATACATACTATTTAAATGAAATTGAATAGAATATAATTTTAAAACTTCGCATGCATCCGTAATGATAAAATTATCACTGAAGTTGGTAATTTCTCGTTTTCCTTAAATCTGAACGCAACAGGGGGCGGGGTAAAAATCGTTTATTTTTCTTTTTTTTTCCCGTCATTAATGGGTACATTTTTAACCCACCAATGATGTAACGAGACCCAATCCACAAATACCATTATTTTATCTCAGTATTTTTATTTAAATACGCGTCTAATAGGTAGTTTTAGGACTTTTTCATTTTCTCGTAATGATAAATAATAAATAAATAAATAAATCCGCCAGACATTCACACCAATCACCTGGTCGCAAACTAAGGTTTTCCCTTGTACTATGAGCACCAGACGACGGATACTAACTGGGGGCGTCATCCCAGCACACCCAGACCCAACTCTATTTAGAAAAGTTCGTTTTCCAAATTGACCTGACCGGGAATCGAACCCAGGACCTTTCGCGCTTTGACCGACTACCTTAGCCACTGCGCCACAGAGGTCGTCGATTTATATTTTTTTTACTTACGGTTAGCTCAGTTGGAAGAGCAGCACGCGCGATACGTGAAGGTCTTGGGTTCGAGCCCCGCACAGCAAGGGGAGATGAAGTTTTTCTGTTCCTTTAAAAGGAGCGCTAAAAATGACCGATTGAGAGCGTGACAAAAGGAGCTTTCTTTATATTACACTTCAAGATTGACCTCATCCCACCTGATGTTAAGTGGTAATGAGTTCCTAGCTTAAGGACGACAAGTACAGCATAATAGACCTGTTACTGGAATTGTCGGCTTACAAAAACGTATTTATCAGTAACATATGTACTTAGTTTACTACGATTCTCACAACCAACCCTGTGGCAGCGAAAGCCGATGACGTCACGGAATGACTCGGGCCACCTTGCCGGAGCCAAGCCCAGCGGCCTTGGGCCGAGCGAGGGTTAAAATAGGCCATGACACCGCGAGTGGGCACTTTACTTTATTACACTTTACTTCATATACCTAATCGAGTTACTGGAATACGGACAAACGCACATAAGACTACATAATATACACTTTGTACCGTCCGTAGGGGGGGGGGGGGGGGGTGATAAATAAATATTGGACAACATCACATACATTGCTCTGATTCAGTGGTAAGTAGCTCAAGCACTTGTGTCACAGAAATCAGAAACAACGATGGTACTACAACACCCAGACCCGAGACAATACAGAAAAGTTCTTTCCATATTGACCCAACCGGGGATCGAACCCGGGACCTCAGAGATGACGCAACGCCAAATTCCAGCACGCTCTTCCCTCCATTTTTTTATATTGCACTTCAAGATTGACCTCATCCCACCTGATGTTAAGTGGTAATGAGGTCCTAGCTTAAAAGCGACAAGTACAGCAAAATAAAGCTGTTACCGGACTTGTCGCCCTTACCGTTTTTCCCCTCCCCAATCGACTAATAAGTACGTTTTCCATATTGACCCGACCGGGAATTGAACCCGCGACCTCAGAGAGGGCGCGACGCCAAAGTCCGGCCCGCTCGTCGAGCTAATACAAATAAAATGATATGAAACATAGTTAATTAAACACGCATCAAGTATTATGTGTGTTTGTGGCTTAAACCACAGTTTGCGGTCAGTTACCAAAGGTGTTGTGTTACCCTCCCTCGTATTAAATGTAGTGTTGCCGGATAATCGATTATCGATTAATCGATTATCCCCCCCTCAAATAATCTAATAATCGATATGACAATCGATACTATCGATATAATCGATTATATCACTACCTATTTTTATTAGATATAATCGATTAATCGATTATAATCTAAGTCAAATACAATATAATCGATATAAATAATTTCAAATTAATCGATTATATCGATATAATCAATTATATCTAATAAAAATAGGTATCGATATAATCGATTATATCGATAGTATCGATACTATCGATTGTCATATCGATTATTAGATTATTTAGGCCTCTTTTGGAATAATCGATTATAATCGATATACAATCGAATCGACGGCAACACTAATTAAATGGTATGCTCAATAATACCTTATTCATGTAATTAATTAATGTTCAACAGCAATTCAAGAGGGCATAGCGATTTATCGCTCGAACTGGAGCAGCCCGATTGATGAAACACCTCCACCCTACAGAAGACCGCAGCCAAATAACAATCACTTCTGTGTTGTTGTGTTCCTGCGTGTAAGGTTTCCAGAGCTCCTGGGGTGCTACATTAGTAGCAGGGGTCAAGCCTTCAAGGTAAGCGGCAAGTCCAGTAACAGCTTTATTATGTTGTACTTGTCGCCCTTAAGCTAGGGCATCATTACAACTTAACATCAGGTGGGATGATGACGAATTAGTACTCATGGGGACTACATGAGGGCGGTCCAAACTGTGTTGTCTGTACCGGGTTAATTTGCGCAATGCGGCGTGTCCCGGCCATGAATATAGGTCAAGGTTGTGGGGACAGGTAACTGTATCTTTCTCATGCTAAGCTATTTCAAATTACGGAAATAGCAGCGAAATGGTAATACGCTTTCATACTACCAAATAAAGAAATTACTGAATAAAAAAATCAAATGAATCAAAAATCAAATTGAACATTTAAAACCGCCGACAGAGAAAAGTGTGAAAAATAAAAAATGTAAATATTGAGGAGTTGGGACAAATAAATTAGGAAATCCATCATTTTCTGGTTGCGGCCATCTTGGATTTGAAAATTGTCATTATGAATATATTCTGCTTGTAAAGCCCTTCTATAATATGATACCCATATTGTGGGAGTTGTATTTAAAACATGCAATCCATAATTTTGTGACGGCGACCATCTTGGATCGTTTTTTATCAAACATACAGCTAGCTAAGAACACTCGGGTCAATATGGGAAACTAACTTTTCTATACTGTCTCGGGTCTGGGTGTTGTAGTACTGTCGTCGTTTCTGATATCTGTAATACAAGTGCTTAAGCTACTTACCACTGAATCAGAGCAATGTATGTGATGTTGTCCAATATAGGAGGGCAGCACACGCGATACGTGAAGACCGTGGGTTCGTATCCCACACCGCAAGAAGAGATAAAGTCTTTTTAAAATGTTATCCAACAATGTTTACATCCACTAACGCCCGGTTCCAATATTTGAATAACTATCCGTTATAAATTATGCGAGGCGTAAGCTAAAAACGACCAACAGTCGACTGATGACAACTGATATGGAAAGTTTTTTTATTTTTTTTTATAAACCCAATTAGTTTTTGCTACTAAAACAGGTACTTTATCATTTTTTGGGTCGCAATAAACAAATTGACACGTGTCCCATGACTATCGTAGGGTAGGGTACGGTGTCCATACAAAATCCCTCATGGTCCTTTGAAATTAACGAGTCGTAGAAAAACGAATTGTAATTTTTAACACATTACGAATCGTAAAATTTTGGAATCTGGCACTAGATATCACGATAAACAAGGAAACCACTATCCCCCTTCTGATGCACGTCTAAATACGACAATTTTCCCGGAATCCTGAACAGACACATCATTCACGGGATGAATCAACCTCCTATCCTAGTATTAGGGGTTGTGACGTCACCGTTGTCTAGGTGAGGGTGGCCAGCGTCGCGACTGAGCGTCGCCCTGTCTACAGACGTAAATTGTAATGCCACCCTTTCCGTTGTCAATGACACAGTCTATAAAATAGAGAGTAATATTATTTAGCTACGCTCATAATAAAAATATCCCAAGACGGTTTCTTACTGTACTGGAAAGCGCAGTACGTCATATATCTCGCATGAGACGACAAAAGTTTCGATACTGTATTACGCCTTATTTCATTCATTCGAGTCGAGCAAGCCTAGCGCCACGCAACTAAATTTTATCGCGCTCTTAACAAACGTCAAAACCGAATGAAGTCAGCGCGTGAGCTGCTGATTGGCTGAAAATACGAGTGCGGTGTGCTATTAGCCAATCAACAGTATCGAAACTTTTGTCGTCTCATGCGATAAATTTGACTTACTGCGCGTGCTAGCCCTAATGGAGGAGCTAGAGGATTAAATATATCACTATATACAACCTGTAACGGAAAGGGGGTAACAATGTAAAGTAGGTGGATACTATACCTTGTATAGATTATATATACGAAATCCCGAGTTAAAATAAACACTTTATTGTTTTTATGAAATAAAAAATGATTAACTATAATGACTGACTAAAACGTAAACAAACGCATCACAACACTATTGAGGTCAGCGACCCCAAATCACGTTATCACTTCACGACAATCACTGCGATCCTGAATTTCTCCACCTCCTTCCTCGACATGCGCGCCTAGTACTTTCTTAGAAGATGCGCGAACATTATGCAACATTTGTGGTGTCACTGTACCGAACGCGGCCTTGATGCTTTCTATCATCTCTTCCCTTGACAAGCATGCTACAGCGTACACCTTCCTTTTAAATTAGTCCCACAAGAAGAAGTCCAACGGAGTGAGGTCTGGTGGCCGAGCTGGCCATGTGATACGACCTCCTCGCCCAATCCACAGATGGAAACGAGCGTTTAGATGGTTTCGTAAATCTCTTTCTCTAGCTCTCGGTCGGCCATCACGCTGCTGTCGGTTGCCCCGACACAGAGAATCATCTCGAATATTCTTGATTGCTCAAAGACATCACGAAATATCACTAGGCTATCCGTAGTAAGTAGGTAATCCAGAAAGGCAAAAACACATGATGTTGTCACGGCGACGACAACTCAATGACTTAACTGAATTGTCAAAATGAGAAACGCTAAACCAACAAATTTCAGATGTGATTCAGTAAACACTAAAAGATGAACCACCATTGTGATATTTAAATTAATAGCATAATAGGTAGGTACATCCAAGTCTTTCGACGATTCCAACAATACTGTGATAGTGTTGTGCAAGCGTGACTTAGTCAAAATTTTGACTTGTATTTGACTAATATTTCAAAAAAAAATATTGAATCAATAAATGCGTGTACACAGCTACAAATGGTCCCATACAGTTTGTAACCGTTAACTGCTTTGGTATTTTTGATATTGTTATACCCTTTCCGTTACACGTTGTATAGAGATAAAACTCGAAGGTCGCGGCGTCGACGTCCTGGAAGCCAGTTAATAGAAAGTGAAAGTATTTATTCAGCACACAAAAAACGATATAAAAAAAAACAAAACAATGTTACAAGGAATTATTTTAGAGCTACAAATTAAACTAAACAGGTAACAGCTTACATCTAATTCTGCTTACCCTAATAATGTGCTAAAAAGGCAATCTGATCAAATTAATCTGAGCCCGAAAGGATGTATGGTCTTATGACCATATTCATCAATATTCTGCTTGCGTTATTATTAACGCAAGCAGAATATTGAGATTTTGAGTAGAATTTAGAGGAATGAGTAGGGAAAATAAGGAGAAATTTACCATAGGACTAGTCTTTGACGATTTTCAAGGTACGGAATCGATCTTTTAACACATACACGGGAGAGCTTGAGGATTAACTTTGTCGCTGATGTAATCTACACGAAAAAGCATTTTTTTATTGAACAGCTCATCCACATTCCAACAACGTAACGTCCGCAATACGCTTATTAACGAAGGGCTTATCTAAACGCCGAACAAACATTAATTAAGAGCAATTAGTGGAGCGGCAGAAGAAAGCATTTAAGCGGCTTGCGTCATTGTTTAACTAGGACCAGAGAGTCTCCACTTTCAGTGGTCACACTTACTAAACGTCCCTAGGGTGGTGGCAATATGTGGCGGGTTATTATTATTTTTTTATAGTAGCGCAGTATGTTGGCTCCTCCCAGCATGATTGTAATCAAGAGAGGAACCCACATCGCGATTACAACGGATTTGATACCGAAATATCCTATCCGTTAGCATCGCCACACTGGCCCGCAAGATGTTTCTTCACGCTCCTTTTGAAGGAATCCATGTCAAAGGAAGGAGGAAACACATGAGCCGGCAACGAGTTCCACTTCTTTATGGTCCGGCAAAGATATATTCCATTCATTAGAGTTGAGTGAAGCGATGGCTGGCACATACGTCATGCTTGTGAACAGGTGCCACGGGACTGGTCTGCTCCAGCTTACCTCTCAAGAAATACTCAGGTACTTCATTGTTTCTCCACTCGAAACTGAACTATATGTCTTGGTCTATAGTCTTAATCTACATGTGCCACCTATGGGGCTAGTCTGCTCCAGCTGACCTCTCAAAGTTACTTACAAACGTATTAAATGTGTCATCACTCTTCAATGCATCATATTACGCATCTACACAGTCGTTTGTGGCAGAGTAATGATATCGTCCAAGGCGCTGAATCTTACTGCGACCAACTGACTACGAAGGCCTTGGTGTATAGTTTGTACAACGCTCAGCTCGCGTTATGAAAGTGAATGAAGAGAGAGTGCACTTCACTCCCTTCCTTCACTCACTGAATGATTGATGAATAGATTTGATGGTACAGCAGACTATGGGTCAGCCGCACCGACTATTTACGTCAAGTTTTATATATATGTCACCGTAAGATTATAAAAACCGTTAGATTATAATCTATCTCGCGAGATTGTAAACTGTCGACAGATTGTGAACCGTAACTTTAACTAACCGTAACGCAAGGGGAGATAAAAATGTACTGTATCTAATATTTGTATACTTTATTTAAGTAAGTACCTAGTCTATGGAAACATTGTTACATTGAAAAGAGTAAATGTGGAGTTTCTTGCCGGTTCTTCTCGAACATTCTGAACATGGCGGTAGAATACTTAATTTATGCTGATAATTCATAAGTGCTTTTGTAAAGCTAAGATGAATAAAGATGTTTTCTATTCTATTCTAAAATCCAATTCTCAATCATTTCGATTCTGAGTCAGGCACAAAACATTGGTATTTGTGTGTTAAGAAAAGTTTGTTTACCCAATTAATGTATGGGAAACGAAAGTTGTAGGGAGTGAACTAAAAAATTTCTAAAACTTAATCAATTAACACAGCCAAGCTAATTAGAGAGTAGTAATTAGCAGAGGTTTGGATTTCGCATGCCCCATTGAACTCAATTAGGCGCCTAATTTGCGAATTTGATTAGCGTGAAGCGAATCCACAAAATTTGAGCTAAACCGCTAAATTGGTTGTAATTGGGATCAAATGTTCGCAGCATAGAATAATGGGGGCATGGCCTGATCAATTGGGCTGCATTACAGGAATTTGTGTCACCTGGTCAAGATTTTTTCTGTTTTTAATAAAGTAACATCACTACATAGTATAAAATAAAGTCACTTTTTCTGTCCCTATTTCCCTATGTACGCTTAAAATCTTTAAAACTACGCAACGGATTTTGGTGCGGTTTTTTTAATAAATAGAGTGATACAAGAGGAAGGTTTTTATTTGCATAAAAATTTAAAAATCAACATTTTTAAGTCACTAGTTTAGATATAAGAAACCAAGTATAATAAAATAAATATTGATTTGTTTATTATATATATAAATGATAAATGGAGTAAGTGTATAAAAATAGACAGTCCCACAAAACTGTTTACTAAGTTTATCAGGGTATCATAACCATTAATATAGTTAGTACAAGGAGGTATGTACCTACCTGTGCATTTTTTTTTTTAAATATTATAGGTCCTGACCAATGTTTACATAATCAAACAGGAAAAACAGAGATTTGACATATATGAGTGACTACCCTCAAACCTAAAAGATATAAAAAATTAACATTTTAAAATGCCAAATTAAAAGTAAATAACTTTTTATGGTGGCATTACTGATGCCACCTAGGTATCTCACATGGGTCTTAAAATATTATTAATTTTGGAAGAAAAATCATAATCAGACAGTATCATAAAGTAGATAAAAAGCTGATTGATTTAATTGTGCACACTTATTAATCCTTTCAACTCCAATCATTCGTCGAAAAATATTTTAATTTTCTATTTAATTAATAATTACTTTCTAAATGACGAAGTTGGTTGATAAACTTAAAACTTTTAAATACCAGCTGAAACTCCTCGAAACCTCTCAATATTACGTTTGTTTACAATCAGAAATAGAACTTTATTTTTAAAACATACCTTCAATGCAGGGGGTAGCAATCAATGATACGGAAATCCATGTTCAAAACACACACACGTCACTCAAATTCATTAATTCAACATGAGGGGATAACACACAACAATAACGCACAAAACTGAGCCAGTAATCACAGGAAATTGTTGAAAAATTGACGCGAAAACCATTCAATCGAATACAAACAGGATGGAAGGAATAAACAGTTTTCACTTTTTGGCCTCTCTAAAGCCAGTTCCAGCAGTTCTTATCGCTAAGAAAGCTGAAGAAAAACAACACTTTATTAAGTCACTAATCACTGCGCGGTGTATTTAAGAGTTTTTTTATCTTATTTTCTAATTAAATTTTGATAATTTTTTCACGACAGCATTACACCCACAAGAGTCAACAACCGTTTGACAGGTTTTCATCGAGGGGCGAGGAGAGGGGGAATCTCAAGCGACGCCATTTTGCACGGATATGTTGCCATTTTTAATCTGAAATCCTCCCTATTTTTCAAGAACATGCAATAGTGTTCAATTATTTTAAATGTAATAGAATGTACCTGTTTTTATTATAAAATAATTAAATTGGAACTTGAAACAACTGTTATTTGCGATGATACTATACTGCCATCTATACTTAATTTTTGCAGTTATAAAACTGCTAGACTAAAAGATACAAGATGGCGCTGTTTAAGTTATTTAAGGTGACGTTTTAGATGTGTTTTAATTTCAACATTGCTAGATAGATGTCGTTGTTCTCCATTAATCAAGAAGTAAATGTATAATTCGTTTTATTCCTGTTGGAACTTAATTGTGTCGTCACTCATCAACATTTATATGACTTGGTAAATTACTTATTTACACAAAACAATAATTTAGTTGCTGCTACTGTAACATTAAACCTACTTACGGAGTTTCTTGCTAGTATCTACTAGGGATAGGTACCGAATCGGTAGTAGAGTCACTTTGCATTGCGTCCAATGACGATTTAAAAGGGTTTTAAATCACCTACTTGCTTAATCCTCGATTGATTGATCACGTTGGCACGTTGGTGCCCCGTTTAGGGGATATCCCCTGAGATATCCCCTCAACTCCCCTTTGTTGGTGAAAACACTTCGTGTAGGTAAACTTTCGTGTTTATTTGTGACAAATTAATAAACTGAGTAAGTAGTACTTTTTTTTTACTTATAACTACAAAATTCATTTAATATAAAAAAAACTTAATAATGGTCGCCAACATTTGTATCCATTTATCATCGTACAAATATTTTGATACAAAAGGCGGTTGGAATTAACAGGGATATACAAACAAAAAAGACTTTGTAAATAGCTATACTACTTTAATAGATACATTTTTGAATAAATACAATCACAACACTTGATAACTCAAACTCAAACTCAAACTCAAATATTTCTTTATTCAAGTAGGTTACATGTAACACTTTTGAATCGTCATTGAATACAATGCAAAGTGATTCTACTTCCGGTTCGGAACCTATATCTACCGAGAAGACACCGGTAAGAAACTCAGCAGATAAGTTACAGTAGCAGTATCTAACTTATAGCTATGTGTAGAACACTTTGGACCAAGTCATATAGTTTTATTTTGATGAGTGAAAAAAGCATGAAGTATTATTTTATTTTAAGAGGTAAGCTGGAGCAGACCAGTCCCCAAAGGTGGCACCTGTTCACAAGCATGACGTATGTGCCAGCCATCGATATCATAAACACCTACTACCTATGTTGATAAAACAATTAACTAGCATCATCAAATTATTAAAAAAGAATATCACAGTGCATTAATACTTAATGAGAAAATAATGTAGCTTCCATTTTATTTTTAACATATAAATATCACAAGTCTTTGGATACGGTGATACCTCCAGTAGAATGTTTGTTACTAAGTAAACTTAAAAAATAAACAACTAAATAGTAGGGTAGACATTCTTTTTAAGATTCAATAAAATCGAAACTCTTTGGTTTTGTATTTACATTGATTTTACGCTGTAAATAGGGTCGGCCATGGCGGAATATAATTGTAAAAAGATTTAATCTCAAAATATCACTGGTAAGCATGTTATGTAGTACTTACTTTATTTGGTCATTAACGTATATCACAGTGTTAAATCAAGCTGCTCATAATTCAAGTATAATTACATTAATTTTGAAATAAATTGAGATAATTTCACTGATGTACGTACCTACGTGTTGTACCAAACAACAAAAAATGTTTTTAAAACTTTTGTCGTCAATATTAGGTATTTATTGGGACTATACAGTAAGCTATGGAATTTCGCTAATTAATTGGCCGAATTTTTTATCTCGATATCCTATGACGATTTCGTTAAGTGTCAGCCAAACTCCCCAAATCTAGGGTAATTCACTCAATCACCAACCCCATCAGTTTGGACGATTTGGTGTCTTCCTCGACTCCTGGGAAGACGAAGCCCCGTCTACGCAGTTCCTCATACGAGATCTCGTGAAGGTCTTCGAAGCCGGCCTTCTTAGCCACGGCCTGCGAGGCCGCTGCAGTGAAGACTGTCGTCGTTAGCGTGATGCCGAATGCCTTGCAGAGGGGGATCCTAGGGAAACAATATTGAATTAGCCTTACCACGAATAACAACGATAAAAGAGTCGTTTTACGTACTGACTGTTTTGTTTGGCAATTACAGTAGATCCGTTCGTTTCCGCTACCCCAAATTCTGTACCTACTGTCAATTTATGCCAATTTACAACCACTTCGGTGTTGTTGTGTTCCTGCGTGTGAGTAAGGTTTCCAGAGCTCCTGAGGGGTGCTACATTAGTAGCAGGGGTCAAGCCTTCAAGGTGAGGGCGACATGTCCAGTAACAGCTAGGTATTATTATGCTTTACTTACTTGTTGCCCCTAAGCTAGGACCTCATTACCACTTAACATCAGGTGGGAAGAGGTCAATTTTAAAGTGCAATATAAAAAAATGTAGGTCTTTTAGCACCGGTTTAATTAAGTTTTGTGATAACAAATGACGCTATCCCAATTACAACGATAAGGTACACGAGATTTTCAGACATTAAAGGAAGACTAACATTGAATAAATACTCTGGAACAAGTATTTGTGGTTTCCATTCCTGATCCCTGTACACATCCCATTCCGATCCATCCATCCATCCAATCTTGAAAACCATTGACAAAGACCGAGCTAGAAGTAGTGTCAACAAAAGGTAAGCCTATACAACGTGTAACGGAAAGGGTATAACAATATCAAAAATACCAAAGCAGTTAACGGTTACAAACTGTATGGGACCATTTGTAGCTGTGTACACGCATTTATTGATTCAATATTTTTTTTTGAAATATCAGTCAAATACAAGTCAAAATTTTGACTAAGTCACGCTTGCACAACACTATCACAGTATTGTTGGAATCGTCGAAAGACTTGGATGTACCTACCTATTATGCTAATAATTTAAATATCACAATGGTGGTTCATCTTTTAGTGTTTACTGAATCACATCTGAAATTTGTTGGTTTAGCGTTTCTCATTTTGACAATTCAGTTAAGTCATTGAGTTGTCGTCCCCGTGACAACATCTTGTGTTTTTGCCTTTCTGGATTACCTACTTACTACGGATAGCCTAGTGATATTTCGTGATGTCTTTGAGCAATCAAGAATATTCGAGATGATTCTCTGTGTCGGAGCAACCGACGGCAGCGTGATGGCCGACCGAGAGCTAGAGAAAGAGATTTACGAAACCATCAAAACGCTCGTTTCCATCTGTGGATTGGGCGAGGAGGTCGTATCACATGGCCAGCTCGGTCACCAGACCTCACTCCGTTGGACTTCTTCTTGTGGGACTAATTTAAAAGGAAGGTGTACGCTGTAGCATGCTCGTCAAGGGAAGAGATGATAGAAAGCATCAAGGCCGCGTTCTGTACAGTGACACCACAAATGTTGCATAATGTTCGCGCATCTTCTAAGAAAGTACTAGGCGCGCATATCGAGGAAGGAGGTGGAGAAATTCAGGACCGCAGTGATTGTCGTGAAGTGATAACGTGATTTGGGGTCGCTGACCTCAATAGTGTTGTGATGCCTTTGTTTACGTTTTAGTCAGTCATTATAGTTAATCATTTTTTATTTCATAAAAACAATAAAGTGTTTATTTTAACTCGGGATTTCGTATATAGAATCTATACAAGGTATAGTATCCACCTACTTTACATTGTTACCCCCTTTCCGTTACAGGTTGTATATGACGATTTTAATAGTTAGGTACGCGTTGACAAATGAGCGAGCGATACGCGGTGGCGGGCGAAATTTTTAAGTTAGATATATATAATTTGGTACAAATATAACTCGAAACTTGGATTAAAATATGGACTATTTTTTGTTTCGAATATAAGAGGAGGGAGGGGTAAAACCGACCATGAAAGTATGAAGTCCACGCGAACTTAGCGAGCACAGCTATAGAAGAAAAAAAGAAAGAAACCATTATTAAGTATTTAAAGACATCACAACACAGCCATATGAGTAAACATAACAATAATAATATAGGAATGGACACAAAAAAAGAAACTAACAGAAAACATTTAAAGGAAAATTGAAAATGATCGTTCTCCTCGTCTACCAAGCGATGCAGACAAAGGCAAGTCGTGATGTCTACAATAAAAGGGCCTCACTTAGCATAAGTCATGGCCCACGTCGCAGGCCATGATGCTGGTTTTAAGTGGACCCTGCCGAGTGATATACCACAGACGCCGGCGACGTTGCACAGTGATATAAACCTACTTAAATACGTTATGAAAAATAAACAATAAATAATAGTATATTTATATTACAAAATATTAACATACAAACATAAGATGATCGTGGGTAGTCTCAATAGTGTAAAAAACAGAGCAGTATGTGGGTAGGTGTGTTTAATTCCCGCGCGTGCCCGACAACCCTTCATCCAGTGGCTGTCGTTAGTTGAATTTACGGTGAATCACTTAAAAAGTTACAGATCAGTCAACTATAATACATGTTTCTTTCTTTCTTAAACGGCCAAGCTAGAATTGACGTAGGTATACATCATAATCCAATGAATCTTTTATTGTCCCGATAATTCCTCTATCGACCCACATTCTCTCAATTTATTGCAAATACGACCGTACGAAGAATTCCAATCATTCGACATATACCAAGAATTCCACTTCTGGAATTCCATTCCATTCTTATTGAGGCTCAAGACGCTCCCGAATGACATTCCATGATAGCCTCATAATGGGAAACGATTATTGAGTTTGGAGATGAGGTAGGTATTACAGTCATTTTGTTTGTTTTCAATGGTAAAATGTCGTTAGATGATATTAATGGCTAACTTTTGTTTAATAATTATCTGATATTTTGTGTGTTAATTTTTTATTTATTTACATAGAAAACCATACTTTATGTCGTTAACTTTACTTAGTTTTTTAGTTGACTTTACAACTAACATTTTGTTTGTTTCTCTTCACATAAAAACTACAGAACGTATTTGGATGAATTTTGGTATGAAGAGAGATGGAATATTAGACCAACATTTATGATACTTATATAAGTAAATAACGCAGGCAAAGTCGCAGGCGACAGCTAGTCACTCATATACAGTATTGACAATAACAGTTTGTTCGAACCATGTTTTGGAAGAGGGCTCCGTTCTAAATAAGAGATTTCTATTTAGATCAGATACTATATCAGCCCATACATCGGGGGCAAGATTTGGTGCTTCCAAATCCACCCAGAGTCTTTGAGTAACAAGAAGTTAGGAAGATGTGTGGCGCGAAGCCCAGAGTACGCCTATGATACCTTGGTACCTTTTCAAATCTCTACCTTCATTTGAACCACAGATTAAGTGTGTTTGAACTGGTACAAAACTTTTTGAAACTGACAATTCGGCAATTGGTTTCAACATTGACAAAAAACGTCAGGTATTTGACATTTTCATTTTAGACCACTGTTGTACAAACATACCATTATTTAATTTTCAAGACGTTTTTTCTTTAATTTCTTACGTAATCATGTTTTTTCACATCTAATGCGGATTAGATAATAGTCAGCTCAAAAATGGTCATATTAACACCACGCAAGAAGCAAAAAAAATGCATTTGCGACACAAAACATCTTCTTAAACAAATAACCGGATCCCCTCGTTGCTTACGAAACACAGAAGTAAATAAAATCAGGTTAAACCTCTTTACAGAACGAAATTCCGACGGTACAGGCAATCTTGTACTAAGAGGCAAGGATCTATATGACAGATACCAGATAAGAATTCAAGACAGTGATATCCGGGCTATATGTCTGTACGTTCAAAGCTTGCCGAGAAGAATAACCATGATAGACTTATGCTACAACCAAATCACTGACGTCGGATTCCAGAAATTGGTGAAAAAATTGCTAGTGAAAGGTCGATCCAGTGTTATGAACTTAAACATCATGAACAATCGCTTGACGGAGAAATCCACGCTTACGCTGGCGAAGTACGCCAAGTTCATGAAGCTGAAATACTTAAGACTGAACGGGAATAACTTGGGTACGAAAGGTGGTGAATATTTAGCCAAATTCCTAATCGACAATAAGAGTGTCGAGTATTGTGACATAGCTCAAAGCGGGCAGACGCTTACAAGCGTAGCTCAAATTGTAACAGCTTTGCGCATCGACCACGGCGCCAACACGACACTAAGAGTCTTCGACTTCAGCCGAATAAATCCCTTATTCAACCGCTACAATTACGAGACAAAATGGCTGGCGTATCACATAGAATACCTTCTTGAGCGAAACAGCAGCATCATCGAATTGCATCTGCAGAAAAATGACTTTATCAGCCACGACATGGAGTACTTCGCTCGAGGTTTGAGAAAGAACAGTACTCTTTTGTACTTGGATTTAGGGTACAACAGAATCGGTGACTACGGAGCTGAGCTTCTGGGCAAATATTTAGCAGAAGGGCCGCAGTTGATCCTGTTAAACATAGCTGGGAATGAGATTAAGGACACTGGAGCGAGGGCCATAAGTTTCGGAATGCCGTACTCCAGAATTCGGGCATTGGATATGTCGGACAACAAATTAACTGATAGGGGAGTTCTGGATTTATTGAATACGGTGAAGAAGCCGTTCTTTCTGAGGTTCCTCAATATATGGGGGAACAAATTCACGCACGTAACCTGCGGTGTGATACAAAGGATGTTGGAGAGCGGAGTGCTATTCCAACATACTATAGACGTATGGATTTACGAAGTAGACGAGGTGTTGTACCCTGCATACTATCCCAACCCAGCTGATAGGAATAAGCATATTTACTATTGCGAACTGGACTTTGGGTATGCTCAACCGATTTACCATATAAAGAGGAATGTTATTGGTGAAAAGAAGCCAGTTAAAGTGGATTGCAAGCAGAGACATAAACTTGATAAGACTGATAGGAATAGGTTTTGAATCGTTTTTTTGTTTGGTTTTTGGTAATTGTGTATTTTTTGGTAAAATTTTGAAATTTGATAATTTGTTTTAGTTATTGTTTAGGGTTTCATACCCAATTGTTAAAAGCGGAACCCTATTAATAAAACTTCGCTGTCTGCCTGTCCGTCCGTTCGTCTGTCGGTCACGAGGATGTGTCTCCGTGATAGAGTTGAAATTTGCACATTCATGTGTTTCTGTTGCCGCTATAACAACTAAAAGCAAAATAAAATAATTATTGAAGCGGGGTTTCAAGACGAAAACCGTGATTTTATTGGTAATACTGTATCTTATGTTGCAAAAACCATCGACACAATTATATTTAATTAAATTCTCGAGGTTCCTCAAGCGTGAACGCCCTTTAGCTTAAATGTCGATGACGAACCCTCACCTGGCTTCCAAGATCCTCTGTCCTATCTTTAAGCCCCGCCACTCAGGTGACACGACCAGTCCGTACGCTGTCAAGTACTTATCCACTCCGTATCGTGAGAAGACGTCCACGCTTCTGGAGACCAGGTCTACTGCACCGAAGAGCTGTGCCCAGATCTTGTCTTCTGTCTGCAGGAAAGGGTACTGTATTATTTTCGTTATAAGACGCCTTATATGCTATTTCATTATATAGACGACCTCTGAAGCCGAGAGGCGAGCGGGCCGCCATCTCGCCATCTCTGAGGACCCGGGTTCGATCCTCGGTCGGGTCAATATGTAACGAACTTTTCTATTTGTCTCGGGTGCGGGTGTTGTGGTACCGTCTTTGTTTCTGAATCCATTGCTAAACAGACAATAGTTCTGATATTCTTATATCTAAATATATAAAAGGAGAAACTAACTGACTGACTGACATATCAACGCACAGCCTAAACGGCTAAACGTAGGCACTTGAAATATGGAAAGGACGTAGCTTAGGTACCGTAGAGGTGCACTGAGAAAGGAATTACCGAAGATCCCAAGGGAACAGGAGTTAGCGGGAAAATCCTTTTGTATGAATAATCTAAACCGCTTAAGTTAGACGCTTGAAATTTAGCATGCAGGGACCTTAGTAAATTTAAAGCTAAGTTGCAACAGGATATTGCAAAATTCGAACGGGAACGGGAGTTAGCGGGTAAAAACTGGAAAAATTCTGTAGTCCACGCGAACTAAGTTGTGGGCACAGCTAGTTTCAATATAATATGTATATATTTGCATGGTGACGCCTCACTTACATGGAAAGGTTCCTCTTTATCGTCCTTGCAGACCACAGTCAGAACATTGACGCCCACTATCTCGGTAGGTTGGTCCTTGTCTTCAACGCACACTAAGGACATCTTGTCTTTTGCTGTGTCCCTCCACAATTTCTCCAACTGGGCCACTGCTGATGGATAGTTCTGTATCCCTGTAATATACAACTATATTGGATTTCTATCTATACAAAACCGTCTTTACAATACCTATGAGCACATGAGGCCCGTGCCCAGGGCCATTCTCTGCTGCCCAGTTTTCTTATCCCTCTCCTTTCCTTCACAGAACCACAAGAGCCGGAAAATATTCCATCGCGATCCAAAAAGTTTGGTAACTCATATCAGTGCCGCACCATTAAGAAGTGGAACGCGTTGCCGGCTCATGTGTTTCCTCATTCCTTTGACATGGATTCGTTCAAAAGGAGCGGGAAGAAATATCTTGCGGGCCAGTAAGGTGATGCCAACGGATAGGATATTACGGTATCAGATCCGTTGCAGGTGATATTGTGGTAGTGCTAAAAATTCCCACAGCATTACCATTGAAAAGATGAGGTCACTATTTCGCGTCTTTTTTTTTTTCACTTCAAGATTGACCTCATCCCACCTGATTTTAAGTGGTAATGAGGTCCTAGCTTAAGGGTGACAAGTACAGCATAATAACTACTGGTTACTGGACTTGTCGCCCTTACCATGAAGGCTTGACCCCTGCTACTAACGTAGCACTCCCCAGGAGCTCTGAAAACCTTACTCACACGCAGGAACACAACAACACAGAAGTGATTGTTATTTGGCTGCGGTCTTCCGTAAAGTGGAGGTATTTCACCAGTCGGGCTGCTCCAGTTCGAGCGATAAATCGCTATGCCCCACCTCTCTTAAAAATCTCTAATAAGTATCTAGATAACGCGATGATTCCGCCAATGTGAATTGTTTAGAGAGGCACGTGTAAAATATTTTTGTCATCAGGTTTTTTCACCATAACATTTCCTGTCCAAATCTAGTATGTTACAAACCAAACAATCAGACCTACTTTTCACGAAAGACTAAGGGCCGCGCAAGACCTGCTTGTTAGGGGCCTCGCAAGACCTGATCGCTCGATCGGGGCCTCGCAATAGGTAAGACCGCCGCTGATCATCAAGAAGGAAACCTTTCGTGTATTCGTTTCGTTATTGGGAGTAGGCCAACTGTTTTTGATACTCTTCTCCCAGGATATTCCGATTCTTACCGATGTACTTGCAAGGCGGCTCGTCCTTCGTGAAGTATTTCAGCAGCAGCTGTATCCCCTGCTCACACAGGTCTTCGGTCAGGTCCTGGACACGAAGGGGGATGGCCATTCCCCCCCTCTGGACTGTGAACCGCTTCCACACGGTGGGGTAGGGCACGGACGAAGGGCGTGTGAATACCATTGCCTGTTCCAAATCTTAATACATGAAAAGGAATCCCTATTTCCCTTGGTCACATCATCACGCGTGAACGGCTGGACTAATTTAACTTTTTATTTGTTGTGTTTGTTAATGTCAGGAGAAGGTTCTGAAGGTATGAAAGAAAAAAGTCCCTACTAATATTATAAATGCGAAAGTAACTCTTTCTGTCTGTCTGTTACGCTTTCCTGCTTAAACCTCTCAACCGATTTTGATGAAATTTGGTATAGGTATACGTTGAATCTCAAGAACGGACATAGGCTACTTTTTATTAGAAAATAAGGGGGGGATGGGGGTAATACTACCTTTGAAAGTTTATATGGAAGAAATTTGGCACAAATATAGCTCGAAACTTGGATTAAAATATAGACTACTTTTTGTTTCGAATGTTAGGGGAGGAAGGGGAAAAACCGACCATGAAAGGATGTAGTCCACGCGAACGAAGTCGCGGGCGCAGCTAGTATAATATAATTAAATAGTCGTCGTTAAGACAAGACAACATCTGTCGTGTTGTAGTGAAAATTAATAAACATTGGACAAAATCATATCAAAGTCAAATATTTTTATTCATATAGATTAAATTAGTAACACTTATAAATAAATGGTCTCTATATAAAACAAATAAAGCTTCCTTAGGTTCCGAACCTACAACTACCGAGAAGATACTGGTAAGGTACTCAATAGTTTTTTTACAAAGAAAGCAAAAATATGTAAGTAGAATAAATAATGTGTCTATTTTCCAAAAACTTGAGCTTCACAATTACAACGAAACAGTGAATCACACTCGGCGAAAAGTAAAAAAAAAGAAAATTATTTTATGGTAACTAGTTAAAGCTTGTGTAATAGTTTTTTATACAGAACTTTCGGCTGCCCGCGACTTTATTTCGAGTTTCGACTTTATTTATATCTGTATAGATACATAAATATAGAATATTATCTCTTTTCTCCGTCTTATCCAAATCCGTTAAGTAGTTTTTGCGTGAAAGAGTGACAAACATACATCCATACAGTTTTGCAAACTATAAACGCCAGAGTAGAAAAAGAGTATGCCGTGTACCGAGAAAGGACTTTAAGCACCAGAGGATGTAAAAGCACTCGCGAATACCTCTTTGGGTCGTGCAGAGATTTAGTCTATGCGTATGGCAAAAATTTGAACAACGCATTTCCCCGAAGACGAGAACTTTCCCAAGAGTCAATAACTGTATACTCACGTGCTTTAGCTGATGTCACCAGCCACCACGGAGACTGAATGAGGACTGTGGAGGCAGCCAGGGCTGTAAGAGCCGGGACACACCTGGCGCGGATACTGCGCATGCCTGAAGTTCTTTCTTCCACCGTGGGCCGCTAAAACGTTTTAATTGAGAGTTGTTTGAATTCCAGGAGCGGTTCTTTCATTCTTTTGAAGTCCGTGCAGTGTTGCCAGCGTAAGGCTCACAAAACCTGATGGTTGTGGTTCAAATGCCGCGGGAACACTTTCATTTCGACAGCTTTTTCCAGTTAGGGCATTGTAGGATTGGGTCACCTCCATTAAGAATGCTGATTCGAGCTTCTGAAGGCCTGTTAAGCCGTTGGTCCTAGCTATGATCCTAATAGGTTTGATACCCTTGTAAGGGTTACGGAGGTCAGACGGCAAAAAGGCAGCGAATGGGAGCGAGACGGTACTACGTTCATTTTTACCATCCGCATGGAGACCAGTCGGCTGTGCGTATGAGGGTGTCACAGTTGGCATTGCACCAACGGCCTGTCAGACCGGCCACTTTCGCTTTTTCCCCGACATCAGGAGGGGTTAGACCCGGACTGCTTAAGAGGTCATACCGCCAGCGATGCTGTGGTAGTCCAACGTTAAGCGAGATACCCACGGTACCACCATTCAGGCAATGATGTCCACCGACAAGTTACAGTGGGTTGTCCCCGCCCTTTTTAGGGCAGAGCCGGGTGTAAGGTCTGCTCCCTGGGAGTCCCACACACCGCAGTCACCCTCGTCTGCGGTAAGGTGCACATTACCTGTCATTAAAAAAAAGCGATCAGGTAATAGCTTCAATGCTCGTCAAATCACGATTTTATTACTATTCCCGATTTCCGACGTCTACTTCGGGCTCAGTAATGAATTTACATGCAGTGACATTTGCTAAAAGAAAGAAGAAGTTCTTTCATCCGTCATGAGGATAACCTTACACAGCATAACCGACTTAATTCTCGACGACCTCGGTGGCGCAGTGGCTAAGGTAGGCACCCAAAGCGCGTAAGGTCCCGGGTTCGATTCCCGGTCAGGTCAATTTGGAAAACGAACTTTTCTCAATTGACTTGGGTCTGGGTGTGCTGGGATGACGCCCCCAGTTAGTATCCTTCGTCTGGTACTCATAGTACAAGGGAAAACCTTAGTTTGAGACCAGGTGATTGGTGTGATTGTCTGGCGCATTTATTTATTATTATTTATTATTATTATTATTTATTTAATTCGTGAACACTGATTGGCGACAAAGGTTTTCCCTCCCTCGTTACCCTCTTAAAGTAAAAGCTCATAGTATTACTGAACTGCAAGCGTTTGATTTCATCTGCTTTTGATCGATGGCCGCCGTTGCCGACGAGACGGACTTTGTCAAGCCACCTCTGAAGTTCCGGGTTCGATTCCCTGTTGGGTCAACATCGAAAACGGAATTTTCCATATTAAATAACTAATAAATATTGGACAACATTACATACATTGCTCTGATTCTGTGGTAAGTAGCTAAAGCACTTGTGTTACAGAAATCAGAAACAACGACGGTACCACAACACCCAGACCCGAGACAATATAAAGAAAAGTTCCTTTCCCATATTGACCCGACCGGGGATCGAACCCGGAACCTCAGAAATGGCGTGACGCCAAAGCCCGGCACGCTTGCCTCTCGGCTACGGAGGTCGTCGTCATACATCGGTCGGGTCAATATGGGAAACGAACTTTTCCATATTGTCTCGGGTCTGGGTGTTGTGGTACCGTCGTTGTTTATGATTTCTGTAACACAAGTGCTTAAGCTACTTACCACAGAATCAGAGCAATGTATGTGATGTTGTCCAATATTTATTTATATTTATTATTATTATACATATTGTCTCGGGTCTGGGTGTTGTGGTGTCGTCGTTTTTTCTTATTTCTGTAACGCAAGTGCTTTACCTAATTACCACAGAATAAAAGCTATGTATGTGATGTAATCCAACATTTTGACCGTACTTATTTCATTATACCCTGCTTCCAATTCTTGTGTTCAGGTATTTAATTAAAGCAATATCTCCACCCGGTGTACCCCTTCCTAAGGGTGTCGTCACCCTCAATCTTCCCACTTAATTCATCCCCCGCCACGGCTGGGGTTGCTTCTAATCGCGTTTGCATTAAAGGATTAATATTGTCAACAAGTTGGTATGTTTATATCCAACTGACCTATTTTTTTATTTTTTATGAACTAGATTTCTTCAGCGTAATATAAATTTTAAGACTTTCACGTTCCATTCTATACATTTAAAAATAATTTAATATAAATTTCAGCTTATGACCACGGTTGGTGCAACCTAACCGAAACGTCTGCAGTAAGTAGTTTGTATTAACTACTAAATAAAAATGGTGTTGTGTTTTGACTCGTTAAATTATTTTAAATGTTCTTCAGCGAAGTATCATATCTGCCATTGTCTTGTGAAAATTTACATAATTTTAATAAAGGACGGAAGTAATTTTCAATACTTTATTTGTCTGTTCCTTTAAAATACTTAAAGGTCGCAAGTGCGGCGTAAAGCACGATAAACAATTATAAAAATCTATTGAGGTGTCCTCGTTTCAGCGGTTTTCAAACATTTCTGCACGGAATGTACGACGGGCCGATAAGTATGTAGTTCTAAACATATTCGGCAGAGAGCACTTACCGAAAGCTATGAGGTTTAATACAACATAAAAATGAATCGCCTACGGCCTACGGTTAACTCAGTTGAAAGAGCAGCACACGCGATACGTAAAGGTCGCGGGTTTGTGCCCCACGTCACAAGAGACGGAATTTATCTGTTTCTTTTAAAATATTTAAAGTTCGCTAGTACGGCGTATAGTACTATAAAAATAATAAAATCGATTTAGAATCAATTACTGCACTTTCATTCAACATGCCTCTGTTTCACATAATTTACTCCACTGTGGCTCCCTGCCTGTTTATGTCCCCCGGGAGTCAGTAGGCCGAGCGACTGCTGCGGATAAGATAAGCTAATTGACAGTCGCTCAAGCCGGAAGATTGATGGACGCCAGTGGAGTGCTGACTGACGCAACAAAATATGTTGGACGACAAATACGAAAAAAGTTCAACAAAAAAGGAATTACTTTGATGAAGTATATTTTTAAATAATCAACAGCGAAGACCGTTTCTGCTATGTGCCTAATCCTACCATGGAGCCCGGTAGTTAGTAGTAAATTAGAATTTTTTGAGACACTATATTTATATTTTTTTACTAGCTGTGCCCGCGACTTCGTTTGCCAGGACTACAGGATTTAGAATTTAGTTTTTCTACAATAAAAGAGCTTTGGAGTTTTCTAAAAGAAATCTAGCCTAAGTTACTCCTTATTATTTCAGCTATCGGCCAATAAAACTCCCGGCAAAATCGGTCTAGCCATGTCATACAATAGCCGGAACAAACAGTCAGACATACAAGATTATTAAAAATGTTAATTCGGTGTTTGTATATTCATATGCATGTAGTAAGAAGTTATTGTAGTATTTCAAACAAATACTTAAATTTTATTTATATGTTTGTTTGGAATGGAAAATACATTTTTGTTGTGTTTAGTGTCCAATTTGTTGCAGGTTCACATAAAGAACCAATCGCACTCTAGTTACTAATAAGAATTAAATTCAAGAAAAAGAAGAAATTACTCGCAAAATTATAAAATCACAAGGAATTCATTTTGAACTCGGATGTTCGGTGCTCTATAGCTTTCCAAGGAATCCGTGATGTCCAATGACCCATTGGAAGCCCGTTTCGAGGCACGGCCAGGCCTTCTTAACCCATTGACCGCCGGACTTCAAATAGAAAATATTGCTCCCGACGCCATGCGTATTATTAGCTAGAATTTTCGCCCAATACGATAGTGATGTGACATGCTGCACTAAGCGATAAGAATAAACGTTTGTTTCGGAACCTTATTACCTATTACTAAGGATAAAGAAATAAATGCTCATACATACTGAACGTAATAAGAAATAATAGATCAATAGTAATTTTATATGTCTTAGTAATCAGAAAATTATCACAAGATTTTTTAAAGTATGCAAGGAATTTTGGCGCAACTAGTCGACGCCTTAAAGCGTCATCGGCGATCACAACTTAAATGTTTGACAAATTTTACCTACTCTTATAGTGTTGTTAAGGACTTTATCGATGTAATTGGAAAAAACGCCACTGTGTTGGTTAAAAACAAAATAATATGAATTAATGTCGGTGATGAAATTATAATAAGTACACCTTTTGAACTTATTATGATTTAATTTTTTGTATAAGAAGAGCAACAAAACATTGTATATTTTTTTCTATCGACAGAAACCAAAATATGTAATACGAAGGGGCGTTTTACAAATTTACACCAAAATCATGTTTCCCGGTTTTTACGGTGCATATACACTTAACGATAAACATTCATATTTTTTTATTTAATAAATCAAAAAATCACGGTGCAGTCTTTCGTTGAAATGTCGTATGACGTCACATCTAGATACATTTTAAAACTAGCAGCGACATTGTGAACTTCGAATTTTTATGAGCTTTATCATACATAGTTTTTTTCAGTTGAGTGAGTAAACAATAAATATGGGTATTTTAATCTTTATGGAATAACTCACGAAATAATTAGAATTTGTTGATCCGGTTGTCATGCTCATTAATTTAGTTTGATTCAAATAAATAAGTGCTTCGAAAAGAAACACTTCTCCTACTTCACTATCAGGCGAAGATTTATTAAAAATATCATCATCATCAACTACTTCCAGAATATGTAAAAGTTCAACACAACCCATTATTATTTAAACTATTTTCGTAAATAATGTATTTGTGGGTTTTTACTCAAAAAGTCTACAATATAGAAACACGGACAATAACTTCAGTAGCATTTAGCTTTTGTAGGGTAATTGAAAAAAATATATTTTATCTATCTTCAACTCCCAACACTATCAATAGCAGCATACGCGCTTATGACGTCACAAGCGGACGACTTAAAGCGTCGTTGGCGTTGGCAGTACATTAAAGTGAACATGACATAGTGGAGTTAGGTGGGTATATCGATAACATAAAATTTTATAAAAAAAATTAAGGTATATTTTAAGCAGATTAAATTCAATAATAAATAGTAAAAACATTAGTCATGAAATTAATTCACAATGGCATGTCATCTGTTTATTATTACAAACTTTTTCTCAATCGACTGTGAACATTAATAATTGGCTACTTGACAGTGTTAACAATAAAATATGAAAAGTGTTAGATACGTTAGCTTATTAGTTAAGTAATAATTTTACATTTTTATTTTTTAATGAAAAGCATAGTTAGTATTTTATTTTTGCAAAATAAATTTTACTTTTTTTATCTGTGGAACAAGAGAGCCGAAACGGAAACCACCATTCCAATTCGGAAATGACAGCTGTCGGCGAAAATTATTTATTTTAATGTGGCGAAACAATGATTATTTTACCGATTAAATTGAATTATTGTGTCTCTAATCGTAGTAAGAATTTATTGAAACATTTTCCGTTTATCTAAATTAAGTCATTCCTATGCGTATCGGTTCGTTGTCTAGGACGTTGACGTCGTAATTGCAACAGTGACGAGACTTTGCGTTTTTGCGCGCTTTTTAAATGTGTTACATAAAACCTTATTTTTCTCTGGTTATTTAAATTTTTTCCAGGTAAATCGAATTGCTTGGGATATAGAATGAACGGGCGCACATTTTACATTACTTTTTCAAAAACTGTCAAGTAGCCAATTAGGTAAAATATAAACAGACAAAAAATTCGTACGTTAACCATATGACGAGTGAGCATCATCAATCCATCTATCAAGTATGTGTATAGGCAGAGATAATGATAATAGTTATTTATTAATACACTTTTAATACACTAGCAGTAGAACAATAAAAAAATAATCACATTTTATTGTTATCATCTAATACCTACATATTAAATAAAAATAAAAAATGTATTAAAAATTTCCACTTAGTCACATCACTACCTAACGCTTTAAGACGTCAACGGCGTCGTGCAGTGTGATTTTACGTTAATAATTTTAGTTGTTGATTTTTATCATTTTTTAACTCAATTCCATGCTGTAGGACGTTTTTAGACATCAATAATAATAATCTATCGTATCCTGGTGCGCGGTGTGTATAAATATGTATACGAGATGGTGTTCATTACTTTTTATTTCAACGTCAAACATAAGGCAAATAATGACGCTTAAAGACGTCGTCGGCGTCTGGATCAAAATTCTTGATGACGCTTTAAAGCGTCAATGGAGGTCAATGGGTTAATGTTAAAGCTTCTTTACCAAAGTCTTCCTCTGCCAGTATCACGTGAGAATATAAACAAGTCCTAAGTGAACGACAAAAATTTTTAACCGTCATTGAATTGAATGCAAAGTGATTCTACTGCCGGTTCGGAACCTATGTATATCTACCGAGAAGACACCGTTAAGAAACTCAGCAGATCAGTTACAGTAGCAGTATCTAACTTATCAATGTGTTCACTTTGGACCGTGTCATGTAATTTGACGACCTCCGTAGCCGAGAGGCGAGCGGGCCTGAATTTGGCGTCTCGCCATCTCCGAGGACCCGGGTTCGATCCCCGGTCGGGTCAATATGGGAAACGAACTTTTCCATATTGTCTCGGGTCTGGGTGGTACCGTCGTTGTTTCTGATTTATGTAATACTTTAGCCACTTACCACAGAATCAGAGCAATGTACGTGTATGTGATGTGGTCCAATATTTATTATTTACTAGCTTTCCGCCTAGGGCTTCGCCCGCGTGGAATAATTTATAGCCTATGACCATTTCTAGGTTATCATCTATCACCATACCAAATTTCATCAAAATCCGTTCAGCCGTTTAGGCGTGAAAGAGTAACAGACAGACAGACAGACAGACCGACAGAGTTACTTTCGCATTTATAATATTAGTATGGATAAATCAAGTGCTCCAGTATTTATTTTTCGGATGTAAGCTGGAGCAGACCAGTCCCCAAAGGTGAGACACAAAGTAAACAAGCACACTCTTTCCACTCATGACAAAGGGCCTCGCATAGACTTGCTCATCAGGAACCTACAATGGATGAGGCCCCATCTGACAACAGGTGGATTGATGGATGGATGGTGGTAGATAAGACCGCAGCCAAATAACAATCACTCCGGTGTTGTTGTGTTCCTGCATGTAAGTAATTTTTCCAGAGCTCCTGGAGGGTGCTACATTAGTAGCAGGGGTCAAGCCTTCAAGGTAAGGGCGACAAGTCTAGTAACAGTTTTACTATGCTATACTTTTCGCCCTTAAGCTAGGAACTAATTACCACTTAACATCAGGCGGGATGAGGTCAATCTTGGAGTGCATTATATAAAAAAAAAGATTAATGCCCGGTTCCAATATTTGAGAAACAATCCGTTATTGTTACGGACCGTAATTAATTAAAAAACGGGGATAGTACGCGTACGAAGCTGCAGCGGGAAATTAATATCAATAAACAGATTATTCAATAAATGAGGGCATGGGGTGTGTCCTAATTGTCCTTTTTCTGGTCCAAAAGACTACTTATTGCGCTGCACGGCGGTGCCGGTTCTACCATTACTGGCGCCCTGGACGAATTTGCGCCAGCCTGTAAAAGCGTATACCAATACATCGATTTAGGGGAATACATCTGGGTACCTCAGGGTAGCTTTCTAGCGCCCGTTCAAGTCCGAGCGCCCTGGGCTGTTGCCCAACCGCGCGCCACCCTACGCCGGCCCTGCTGCACGGACTATACAAACGAGGACATAGCAATATATATATATGTCTCTGTGTTTCCTGAATGTACGACCTTTCAATAAATAAGTTCGTTGTTCTGAAATCTTTGTGCTTTAAAGGTGTATAAAGATGAACGCATAAAATTTCGCACCGGATAGGGTGAGTGCGCCTAATTTAGGCACACCGGTTTATTTTTATATTGCCCTTCAAGATTGACTACATCCTATCTGATGTTAAGTGGTAATGAGGTCCTAGCTTAGCTGTAGGTACTTGTCGCCTTTACCTTGAAGGCTTGACCCCTACTACTAAAGTAGCGCCCCCCAGGAGCTCTGCAAACCTTACTCACTCGCAGGAACACAACAACACAGAAGTGATTGTTATTTGGCTGCGATCTTCTGTAAGGTGGTATTTTACCATTCGGGCTGCCCCATTTTAAAAGATAATCGCTGTGCCCTGTCCCTCCTCAAATATTTATAGGGTTTTTTTATATTGCTAAAAGGTTGATACAAACAACAGAAAAAAATCATCGCCAACGATAGCGTGCGGTTAGCTCAGTTGGAAGAGCACCACGCGCGATACGTGAAGGTAGCCCCACATAGCAAGGGATAATGAAATTTCTCTGTTTTATTACACTTTAAGATTGACCTCATCCCACCTGATGTTAAGTGGTAATGAGGTCCTAGATAGATAGATAGATAGATATACTTTATTGCACAAAAATCTTTACAGTAATAGGTTTTACAGAAAAATTATAGTACAATTTAGGCGGTCTTATCGCTAGAAAGCGATCTCTTCCAGACAACCTTAAGATAGAGGAAATAGTAGATGGCGAGAAATGGGTACGGCCGTGCAACATAAATACAGTTTTTATTTTAGAATTATTTCTAAAATAAAAACTGTCCTAGCTTAAGGGCGACAAGTCCAGTAACAGCTTTATTATGCTGTTGGCGACAAGTACAGCATAATAAAGCTGTTACTGGACTTGTCGCCCTTACCTTGAAAGCTTGACCCATGCTATTAATGTAGCAACACCCAGGAGCTCTGGAAACCTTAGTCACACGCAGGAACACAACAACACCGAAGTGACTGTTATTTGGCTGCGGTCTTCTGTAAGGTGGAGGTATTTCACCAGTCGGGCTGCTCCAGCTCGAGCGATTAATTGCTATGCCCTACCTCTTTTAATAATCTCTGATGTATAATATTTGTAGGATACTAAAAATCAAAACAGTCGAAAACTGACGCCCCTACCCCAACGGACGCATGCTCCGACTCTGAACTTCGTATTTGGCAGTCCGCCATCTTGGCATCAACCCAGTCAACTCGGTAATCCCGAGTCCACTCTAAACAGTTCGCACATGACTAGGTAACAGGCCAGACGTCAGTTATTTCGTCTCGAACAACAAAGCAATTGAATCCCAATCAATTAACTGTAATTTTTGCCAATTTTGAGGTTAGCAAAAGTTAAGCGGTTGTCAGGAAAGCGCGGGAAACGTGGCAGTTTGACAGCACTTTTTTTTGAGTCCGTGTAGACAAAGGCATTGTGATTGAAGTGCGTTCTTTCGCGTTGTGCTTGGACTTCTTCGGCTGCAAAAAGGTTAGTAGGTTACACTTTTTTTTTTATCTTTCTTTAATCTATTTGTGCTTTTAAAACATTCTTCAGGTTTATATGCTAATACTTACCACCTTAGGTTTTTATAGCGTTTTAAGGAATTTTCCAATTGATTGTTTCCTTCATAAACATAAATCTATTCAATGGTTGGGTGTATATTTTTCATTTAGATCTGAAACAAAATTTATTTACATAAGTTATTGTTAGTCAAAGTAAAAATAGATATGGTCAAACAAAGAGGCTGCCTTTGTTTTTTAATGTAGATTGTTATTGTTCGATCCCTGTTTACTAACTTTTGTTTTTAGCTTAACAAGATTTCACAATAATTCGTAAATAAATTGTATAGGTATATTAACACCATATTATTGGGGTTTTTGATAAATTTTTGAGCCATGCGTAGTCTTTTAGTTCATTCTTTAACAAAACTTCCCAAGCAAGTTAAAAGCTATTGAGACAAAAAAAATCTGCATAGGTATAGCAAGCTACATATGTGTAATCCATACTAATATTATAAATGCAATAGTAACTCTGTCTGTCTGTTTGTCTGTCCGGCTTTCACGTAATACATTTCGTATATGTATATGTTGAACCTCTAGAACGGATATAGGCTACTGTTTATTTTTAAAATAAAAGGGAATGGGGGTAATAACGCCCAAGAAAGTTTTTGTTAAAAAAAAAATTTTTTGTTAGATAAATGAAATTTGGCGTTAGCTTTAAACTTGAATTGAAGTAAGGACTAGTTTTTGTTTCGAATATTAGGGGAGAAAGGAGTAAGAGTAAAAGGGGGGGGGGGGTACTGATTCTGACGTCATCAGTTGTAAAGTAATGATATCATGATCCAAGCTATGGTTTATAGCTATAAAATGAGAGCGATTAATATTTTACAGTGCATCACATCGCATGAGCATTTATAATATTTCAAGAGATACTTACCTAAACATTTTTAGGTTCTTTAAACACATACATGGATCAACGGGTGCATTAGCCAAACGTTGCCTCGGGGAAGGAGGCGTTTGTCAGTGGGACTCCCCCTGAAAATATCTGAAAACAGCGGGGACTACCCACATAATGACAATAAACAAAAAACACTTAATGAAAACACGAAATAATAATGGTTGGTACTCTTTTTCACAATTACTGAATGGATCTAGATGCAAGGCCAGCAGATTGGATATTATAATAAACTAGCGGCCCCGGCAAACTTTGTTTCGCCTAAGAATATTTTCCCGCTTTTCTGTTGAAAATTTTCCTGAATTTTCTTGGCTATAAACCTCACGGAGCCCGAGACCTTTCCAACGAATGCAAAACCGTGGAAATCGGTTCGTGCGTTCTGGAGTTATAGCGTCAGGAAGGAAAACCCGACTTATTTTTATATAGTAGATGAGGGATACTTTTTATCCCGAAAGAGTCGCGGCAACAGCTAACAAAATACTCTTTTTCACAAATACTGAATGGATATAGGTGAAACTTGGTAGCTATTCAGATTGGATAAATATAATAAATGTAGAATCCTTCTTTTCCCGAAAACAGTCACGGCAAGAGCTAATAAATCAATAAAAACATGTTGTTTCCGATCAATCTCTGGAAGTCAAGGCCGGGTTCAAAGCACGCGCGTTTATTTTCAGCCATTTTGTTTTGTTTCGGCCGAAAAGCCGTCTGGCGGTTGAGATCAAAACAAACGGTTTGTTTTGGATTATTTTGGGAAGTACTTATGGACCTACATTTAACTTCTTTTAATGATTTTATTTATTTTAAAACTTTATTGCACAAAAAAAGTACAAAAAGTGGACTTAATGCTAAGAGCATTCCGCCATTGGGTCATGCAGATACTAGTTAACCGATGGGTCATGCAGATAGTTCGTTTATGGGTGCGGTAACAGTAAGATTGTGAGTATGGATGTCAACAAAGTGAATAATAATAAGTGATTTGTGTAGTTCCATTGTTTTGTCAGTAAATAGAGGTAATGAAGGTCACATTAGGACTTATTATTAAATCCCGACGCAAAAAGTTGTTTTCTTGATGTCAATATCTGTCTTCTGTCTGTCTAAATCTGTCTAAATGTCCTAAGATACGCAATACGTCAAATTTATCGCATAAGACGACAAAAGCTGCGATACTATTTGCTCACATACCGCACTCGCATTTTCACCCAATCAGATAGATAGATAGATAGATATACTTTATTGCACAAAATCTTTACAGAAATAGGTGCGGGAATCAGCAGCGGAAGCACTGTTTAAATCGATTTTTACGTTTGTTGAGAGCTCGATAAAATTTAGTCGCGTGGCGCATGCTAGGCCTGTATGTTTATTTGTGTATATGTCTGTAGCATCTCCCCCTGACACCCCCCTAACGAATGGGCGGGTTTCGATATATTAGAAACAGAATAATTTTATCTCCCTTTGCGGTGCGGGAATCGACGACCTTCACGTATCGCGCGTGCTGCTCTTACCAACTGAGCTAACATCAAGTTATCGTAGGCGATGAAATTTGTCTGCTGTATCAACCGTTAGCCTCCGGTAAGTGCCCTCTGCCGAATATGTCTAGAACTACATACTTATCGATATGTTTATTTCATATGAACTTTCCTTGCGGCGGTGTTAGCTATGATGTCGGTATAGCCATGTGCTCCTTGACCTTCGATGACGTCATCTTACCATGACGACACAAGACCAGCTCGCGTCAGATCAATCCGACATGCCTTCTGCTCTTCCCTTCCCGTGGCGTCTTCCCTAAATCTTTTAGCTTTACCGGTACGTGGCCGGGTCACTTTTCTCCCCAACGAGGTGAGGTTCGAGTCCTGTAAGGGTACCCTCCTGTTGTATATGTATTACATAAGAGTAAGACACAGACACTTCTGCGCACCCCGAAAGTTCGGTGATGATAAGGCCATCCATAGTCAAAAAGGGAAAAGAAAATGTGTCTGGGTGTTTATTTTCGGTACGCCAGACCTGCATGTTGCTGCACTTTTAACTTACATGTAACCTCGAATGTAACATATAACCGAACACAATAAAAAACAATAATTAATAGTAAACATATTAAACAATCACATACATTGCTCAGATTCTGTGGTAAGTCGCTTAAGCACTTGTGTTACAGATATCAGAAACAACGACGGTACCGCAACACTCAGACCCAAGATCATATGGAAAAGTTCGTTTCCCATTTCGACCCAACTGGGGCTCGAACCTGGAACCGAACACATTATTATTTTTTAATTATTAAGTAATTATTAAGTTGTGGTTATTTGATTCAGAGACATATGAGACAAAGTCACTAAGTTTCCTTTGCCTAAAACTATTACTCACACGTCAATCATCACTTGCTACAAAAAAAGTCTACGGAAGCCAAGACGACGAGTCAAGGTTACGCCATGCGTACAGCTGTCAAACCCGCAGCGTTGCCATGGCAACGGCCGCTGCCATTGGCGGCAGCTGAAGACCGATGCCGGGCGACGTAACTTTGCGTTGGCGTCTTATACAATTGTATGTGTTGTTGGTGTTTATTTAAAAAGTTTGATACGGTTGGGCAGATTCATTGAAGGTTGGCGAATGAATGACTTACATGGCATATAGTATGACTTGGTTTTAGGCGTTTATAGTGGTAATGAGTTCATGACATAGAGATTCAGTGTTACATATTTTTGTGTAAATTATTATTTTTATCGTAAATATACATTGCTCTGTAGATCTACTACTAAAAATGAAACAAACAAACTTATGACTTCTTTTTTTAATATTATCATAAAAAAAATTACAACGTGTATTTTGATTTGGATAAATAATATTTTGTATTTTAAAACGTTATCCAAGCATTCGATGAGGTTACGATTACGAGACTCAAAAATTGGTATCCGTCATCGAATCCGACATATTTCGTTTTTGGTAGTATGGCCTCTTGATTCTATTGTAAGCTAAATCCCCTACCACAACACTCGACATGGAATTTTATAAAAAAGTTAGTTTTTCGATTGATCCGACCGGTAATCGAACCCGGGTCCCAAAAGACGCGACGTGAAAGTCTAGACAACTTGCCTCTTTGCTATGGTGGTCATCAAAATTTGTTCTAACGAGTTTCAATATTTTACGATTCGTAATGTGTCAAAATGCTTATACGTTTTACACCAACCGACTACGAGTCGTTAATACCGTTCCATAATTTACTTTCCATACCAGCTGTCATCAGTCGTCTATCAGTCTTTTTTAGCTTACGCCTCGTAAACGCTCTGCCCGCTGATATCCGACAATCCCTGACGAAGGGAATTTTTAAAAATAAAGTTTGTGAATACTTCTTCTCTCTCGCTAATAAGTAATGATAGTCATGAATTTGTCAATTGCTGAACCAATTTATTTATCTTCTGAATTTATAGTTATGTAGATACCTATTTGTTTTTATATATAAATTATCAATATTATGTAAATCTAAGTATACCTTCATATTTTATATATTATATTCTAATGAATTTATATAGTATGTGTATTATTATCGTATATTTAAAACATACCGTAATGTTATTTTTAATGCTTAATTTATTGTTGTTTAAAATGATTTCTTTTTTTTTCTCCCATGTTACCGCACCCATATAATACAAACTATCTGCATGACCCAAGGGTTGACTGGTAGAGAATGCCCCTAGCATTAAGTCCACCTGTTGTACCTATTTGTGCAATCTCTCTTTGGTCGGTCCCTCATATCTGAGGATCGTGGTCAGCATGTTGGTTGCACCTGGAACGGACGATCTGCCTCCACCGGTTTCTATCCAGTGCGTCTCTCACAACCGTATACAATTTGGACGACGACGTTCCTTTTATTTGATCGGTCCATCTAGTTGGTGAGCGACCGCAATTTGTGCAATAAAGTTTTTAAATAAAATAAATAAAAATGTATAACTATCTTTCACTAGAAAGGATCATTTTTCAAATATTGGAACGGTGCATAAATCTGCAACGATCTTAGTAACAACTAGAATCGCTTTTTGGCGAGACAATACGTTATCAAGTCCAAATCAACACCGGATGGAGCGATGAAACGTCTCGTAATTTTTTCTTCCATCCGTCCTTGTCACTCATTATGACTTTAAAAAGAGATGGAAGCACTGCGGACTGAGAAGCTTGGATTTTCATCAAGAATTGCCAAGTTGATTGAAAGTCATGAGGAATCATAGTTTGATACATCACGAGATGAAACGTACTGTAATGAATACATCAAATGTTGTTTGTTCGTTTATATGGTGACGTTTAGGTTAATGTACCTGTTATCTATCTAATGTAGGTAAGGGAGAAAGGGGTAATAGGAGTCAGGGGGCAATTGGCTACTTGACAGTGTTAACAATAAAATATGAAAAGTGTTCGATAACTTAGTTTATTAGTTATGTAACAATTTTACATTTTTATTTTTTTATTAAATGCATAGTTAGTATTTTATTTTTGCAAAATAAACCGAAACGGAAACCACCATTGCAATTCGAAAATGACAGCTGTCGGCGAAAATTATTTGTATTAATGTGGCGAAACAATGATTATTTTACCGATAAAATTGAATTATTGTGTCTCTTACCGTATTAAGAATTTATTGAAACATTTTCCGTTTATCTAAATTAAGTCGTTCCTATGCGTATCGGTTCGATGTCTAGAACGTTGACGTCATAATTGCAATACTGACGTGACTTGGCGTTTTCGCGCGCTGTTTAAATGTGTTAGACAACTTCTTATTTTTCTTTGTTTGGGATATAAAATGAACGGGCGCACATTTTACAATACTTTTTCAAAAACTGTCCAGTAGCCAATTGTGGTCAATACTAAAGTCTACGCAAGCATGATCGTTGCACATGGTACGGGCCCCACATTCGCGCTCACTTTACTCCGAGCGTTCGGAAGATATGGCCGAATCAGCATTTCTCGCTATTTTCTTGTATTTTTTCGTGTGCACCAAATAAACGGTAAGTCAATTCCTGTTATGCATTACGTTTGTTACAGTGAACGAAAAAATCATGTAATAATTGCCATCATACTAACTTCATTCGAATATCGGCACCAAAACAAACACAAAATAACTTAACGTAAATGTTTTTAAGTTAAAATATAAAAGATTTCTATTAGAATTACAAAAAAGCTAAACAATTTATTTCAGAATCGATCTACAAATAACATACTAGCCTAAACAAAAAATATATATATTTTAAAGATATAAAAATAAACCTAAATATTCATTAATTTATGAGTATCTATTACATATGTTACTGTATACTCATATAAATATAACGTACCTCCTTATTTACACTTTTCCAAAGTATAAGTTCTTTAATTTTATTTTAGTACTTAACGAAGCACTTATAATACCTATTGTTTTTGTTTCTAAAAGTGTTTTAGTCTATTTTAGATATAAGACAATTATAGCGTATTTTGATGCAGCGCTGGTCGCCGTATCTACTCTGCCTTAGGTTTCCGTAGAATACCAGCGTCGTGGTGTCCACAGCGTCACCACGACATATGCTGAACGGAGATCTTTTAGGTACCTACCATGTTAGTTGATACCAACCACATTGTTTAATTGACCTATGTATTAATAGTACCTAATAAATATTTTTCTTTCTTTCTTTCAAAAGTATAACGTCAATTCCCAGTTGTCGACACTGTCGTTGTCGGCACTGTGGATAAATGGGAAAAAATATCCCGATTGTCGCCAGTGGCGACGTACACCACATACTTTCTCAGTTGTAGGTACAGGCTTTCTCGACACTGTTGACGAATGAGAAAAAAACATCCCAATTATCGCCAGTGTGGACGTATGACACAAATATTGTTGCAAATGCAACCATGTAGCTTTAAAGTAATTAAACGAATTACGATGACGTCACTAATTCGTTACTCATCATCAGTCATAATCACCAATTCGTTAATAATGTGGGAATAACGTCGCGCTTAATTTTAATGCAATATTCATATATCAGTATGTTTTAAGTGTCTTACATTTTTGTTAGTAATTTAAATTTTTATACGGCAGATCATATTTAAATTTGTATTTGGATGGACCTTAATTTTAGCAAATAAGGTTCAAATTATGATGGTCATAGGATCCACAAAGCCTTATAAACTCACAGATGAGCCAAACAGTAATGTTTTCTACCAATATGTATATATACGCCACTACTGCGGCGTGTCCTAGTACTCTGTACTATTTTAAAGAAAAACATAAAAATGTCACCTCCCCATGCTGCACGCGCGATACGTGAAGGTCGTGGGTTCGATTCCCGCACCGCAAGGGGAGATAAAAAAAATATGTTTCTAATATTTACGTAATACGTAATACTATTCATTTACTTTATTGTTTCGTGCTAAGACCACTGATCAAATCATTATTAATACCGGACCAATACAGTGACGTAATATAATCTAGTTGAAGTGGTCATAGCCCCCGAGGTCAGAATATCTTGGACGGGTCAGTTAGTACTGGTGCCAACTTCCTACCAAGCCTGGACTTATATGGACATCTGCCTTGAGGGAGCTACTGGCAGAGACGATCAGATCTTGACCTATTTGAAGGGATTAAGGGCGGTTTCAGATTAGCATTTGTTCTGCGTATACGGTCAACAAACGTGCTACATTAGGCGCTTAAAAAAACTGTATTCGCGTGGGCATATTTCGACATGTTCGTTCAAATCCGTAGTTGCATTACGTCAGTATCAACGTCTATCCCTACTAATATTATAAATGCGAAAGTAACTCTGTCTGTCTGTCTGTCTGTGTGTCTGTGTCTGAAATTTGGTATAAGTATACGTTGAATCTCAAGAACGGACATAGGCTACTTTTTATTAGAAAATAAGGGGGGAGGGGGGGTAATACCACCTTTGACAGTTTATATGGAAAAATGTTTATTTTTGAAGTTAGAGATATGAAATTTGGCACAAATATAGCTCGAAACTTAGATTAAAATATAGACTACTTTTTGTTTCGAATATTAGTAGAGAAAGGGCTAAAACCGACCATAAAAGGATGTAGTCCACGCGAACGAAGTCGCGGGCACAGCTAGTATAATATAAAAGAAAGTCGTGGCTACAATATTTTAAGAGAGGTAGGGCACAGCGATTCGCTCTAGAGCAGCCCGACTGGTGATTATACCTCCACCTTGCAGAAGACCGCAGCCAAGTAACAATCACTTCGGTGGTGTTATGTTCCTGCGTGTGAGTAAGGTTTCCAGAGCCCCTGGGGGGTGCTACATTAGTAGCAGGGGTCAAGCCTTCAAGGTAAGCGCGACAAGTCCAGTAACAGATTTATTATGTTGTGTTTCGCGCCCTTAAGCTAGGACCTCATTACCACTTAACTTCAGGTGGGATGAGGTCAATCTTGAAGTGTAATATAGTGGATAACCTGGAGTGAGAATCTCAGGTGTCCGCAGGGACCGGAGATGCCCGGCGTGTGGTAAGCCTGGCTTCCGTTACCTCGGTCATGAAATGTCAAAATCAATGCTTCAACTGCTGATTGGCTGAAAATACGAGTACGGTGTACTATCACCCAATGAACGGTATTGAAACTTTCAAATTACTTTTGTCGTTTCATGCGTGAAATGTGACGTATGCTAGGCCTGAAAGAGTATCATAATTATATGGTAATTTTGTAAACTACTGCCAAACACGATTCCCAAAGTAAACAGAGTCCAGAAAAATATTTACACAGCTCTCACTAAAAATAGACACGAATTCAAAATACAACGCATTTGAGCTCGGAAGCTTTAAATTTAAATAGGCAGCTACGTCTTATGTATTTTGTTTACTTCCTTTTTGAAAAGTTTCGACGAAAATGTTATAAAACAATGTGTTTGTTTGTAAACAAAGAAATTGCGTAGCGCCATCTTATTTAACCGAGCGGAAACTTCCTGGATCAATCGATTTTTGACCTATAAAGTGTCCAAATTAAACAGACTCGTCAGTTCTTTCTGGCGACAAAGAAACTAAGGTACCTTCTTTCTGGTTAAAAGACATGCAAACCAAAAAGTGAAGAACTCTTTTTCTTTTCTATTTAGGAAAGGAATGGGGGTCATTCTAAAATGGACATTGAAACATTTGGATAAAGTCCAGAATGTGAAAGTAGGGATTTACTCAATGGATACAATTGTTTGTATGTTGCTTGAGGTTTTTGGGTCAAGGGAACTGTAGCTTTGGTTTTGGTGTTACGAAATACGGATATTTTTGTACTACCTACTGCGCACGTTCTTATCAGAAAAAGTACTCAAACAAAGATTATTTTTGATTCGCTGGTTATGGCCCTCTGACTTCCCAAACTCGTGTAAAGACACGGACTTCATAAGAAAGGCGTTCTTTGAGATCTCAAGACCTCCTAGCACTTCATGCGTCCCTGGTACCCTGATTGGGCAAGGCTGGTTATAACTACGGAAAGATTGTTTTCATCATACTAGTAAACTATTTTAAAACTATAGCACCCACTTATAGGGGAAGATAATTGAAAAACTACCTCCTAGCGCTTCATGTGATCCTGGTATTTTAACGAGGCTAGTCTGGTCATTACTATGAAAGGAGTGAATTTTTTAACTAGTAAAACCATCAGAAAACGATAAGATTGAGAAACTATTCGGTTATGCAATCCTAGTACCTCATCGTGACAAGCCTAGTTTATTCGACAACGCAAGCTGAGTTTCTAGGTTCGATTCCCGGTCAGGGCAATTTGGAAATTGTCAATTCTATATTGTCTGGAGTCTGATTTCTGTTACAACTCCTTGGGCAAGTTTCTACATAATCAGAGCAATTTAAGTGATATTGGCCGGTATTTACAGCTATAAAAAAAAGGGAGCGACTGCCATTTAATTTTCTGGCTTCCGTATCCTGACAAGCGAAACAGATCATGGTCACACACTGACCTTTTCATCTATTCTTGTATTACTACGTAGCGAGATGACAGTAGTAGTAATTTACTACAACGTAAATCACATGTGAATTAATTAATCTCAATTTATCTGCCTCTATTTGTACACAAATAAACACAGTCACATGACATGGTCTGATTTGATCTAGCAAAACAAAAAACACTTCTGGATATCTTCAATACTTTAAATTGGTACAAGTTTATAAAGATAACGGATAGGATACTACGGTATCAAATCCGTTGTCATCGCGATGTGGGTTCCTCTCTTGCTTACCATCAGACTGGGAGCAGTGAAAGGAATAAAAAAAATCCGTTCACTGGCTGTGAGGAGCCAGACAATAAAAAAAACTGCTACGTCACCGTGACAAGAGACGTCGGTTTTCCCGCGCGTTTCACAACATGGCGGGTGTCCAAACGCGTGCAACGAACTTTTGGCGGGAGCGACAGACGTCATGTTTTTTTTTCTTAGAATTAGACAAAGGAATCCCCTTTAGAGAAATTACCTCATCGTAGACATAAAACAATTCGGAATGGTATTGTATCATTGCGGTATCTATAATAATAAATGTATTAAAAAAATCATACTTTGCATTCGATTAGTCGTATATCAACCCAAACATTGCAATAAAAGCCTAAAGTGTTATATAGTTTATTTAATTTAAATGCATTGGCGCTCCATACCGCTGCCTGAAAAAAAGCGCGGCGTGTGTCCCCCGCTCTGAAAAGAACGGAGACTACCCACTAAAACCCATCCGCACCTCTCAGCGCCTTTTGATGGCGCCAAGGGAACGGCCACAGACAACTCCGAACCTAAACACATACAAAATTGATGTTCCACATCTACGACTTCATAAAATTTAGTAATTCTTTTGTGGGGTTAAGTCTGAAGATCACTGCATTACTTACGCATAGATTTAAGTCTCTGATCAAAAATTGTCTTATGACCAAAAGGCTATATTGAATAGAATAATAATAAATAAATGACAAAGACATTTGAACTTGATAGCATTAATTATGTACACCAGACCAAAGCTATATTGTTTCTACCTATATAATTTTTCATTTTACCATATTTGTAAATTTTAGAAAGAGTAACTATCGAGTTTCTTGCCGGTTCATCGGCGGTAGTTTAACATAATCTGATAATATTTTTATGCTTCTATTCTAAAATAAACAAAAATAAAGTGCGTAATCAACGCATGGACAGAATCTCGCGCCAAATGCCAAAGACTCGATCTATTTAATATAATCAGATCAAAGTTACGCGTAATTTTCTCACCTCGTGTCCTTACAATAACGTCACGTGTGTGTAGTGTTTAAATACGAGACAAGCAGGTCTAGCATACGCAATACCTATGTCAAATGTATCGCATGAGCTGACAAAAGTTTCGATACTGTTGATTGGCTAATAGCACACTGCACTCGTTTGTTCAGCCAATCAGCAGCTGACGCACTGACTTCAGTCGATTTTGACGTTTGTTAAGAGCGCGATAAAATTTATATAGTTTGTTTTAAATCTACTTACAGAAATAAATGATTTCATTTCAACACCCACCTGTCGATTGAGTAACACGCACGCGGGGCGCATGCGTAAATCTCGTTAATTTGGTAGAAAATCAATCTAAGTTTCCTAGAAAAATCATCCCAGTCCGGAAGCTACACAGTGATCGTAAAGACAACCAACCAATTTGAGAAATTCAAACTCAAACTCAAATATTTCTTTATTCAAGTAGGTTACATATAACACTTTTGAATCGTCATTGAATACAATGCAAAGTGATTCTACTGCCGGTTCGGAACCTATATCTACCGAGAAGAAACCGGTAAGAAACTCAGCAGATCAGTTACAGTATCAGTATCTAACTTATTGCTATGTGTAGCTCACTTTGGACCAAGTCATATAGTTTAATTAGTTGACGCTCGCTTTTTTCGAGATAAAATGACGATATATTTTAATCTACTAGGTTATCTCTTGCTACCATATTTCATCCAAATCGTTGAGCATATTTTACTTAACAAACACACATTCAGATACCTTTTTTTTGAGGTGGGGAAAATACATTTCGTACCATACCGCTGTCGTGGGGACGACAGCGACGTGTGTGGGACTTCCCCGCTCGTAGGAGCGAAGACTACCGTAACTAAAAACCCCACCCACCTTCTCATCACCTGGAGACCCTTAACGGCCATAGCACATTCAGACACCTATACTTACAAAATAATGCTTGACAACATTTAATTTATGTGAAGTTCCAATATTTGAAAAATGGTCCGTTCTAGTTACGTACGTATAGTAATAAACAATTATAGCGTATTTCGATGAAGCGCTGGTCGCCGTATCTACTTTGCCTTAGGTTTCCGTAGAATACCAGCGTCGTGGTGTCCACAGCGTCACCACGACATATGCTGAGCGGAGACCTTTTAGTACCAACTATGTTAGTTCCTGCACATTATATAAGTTAACTTTGTATAAACAGTGTGTACCTAATAAATATTTTTCTTTCTTTCTTTCTTTCTTTAAACTATACGAGGCGTAATAAAAAAACGACCGACCGACGACTGATGACAGCTGATATGGAAAGTAAATATGGAACGGTATTAACGACTCGTAGTCGATTGGAGAAGAACGAATAGTCATTTTTGACACATAACGAATCGTAAAATATTGGAACCGGGTATAAATCGTCCTAATGTATGATTATTGTTCATGTCTCTCTATTATGGATTTGATATTAGTTTTTAAATGGGCTTCTAGGAGTGGCGCTAGCTCTGCGCTGTTGTAGATACGTAGTCCTATTCGCTCTGTATTAATAATTTAATATCGACAAAATTAACAAAAGAAACTGTGTTAGATATGAATGCGGAAGTGACTGAAGAAGTTTTTGTGCACATTATCGTAATATTCCGCCAGAATACCAGCGCTCCTGCGGCATCCACTGCCGTGGCAGCTCATGCTGAGGCTGGGACCTTGTTAGCTGCGCAATCACTATGTTTTTTTCTTTTATTTTTATGTTAGTTTACTTCTACTGTACCTATTAATTGTTTGTGTCACTTTTATGTCTGTGTACTGTGTATTGATTGTGTGCTAATAAATAAATTCTTATACTATAAGTTCTGTTGTAGGCGTTTTATATTTTTCATTTAATATATTAATATTTTACATTACTTATGTGTTTTCATTATTCCTTTTATAAGCCTACAGTCCTTTATATTCGCGTTTATATTATTACTAGCTGTGCCCGCGACTTTTTTCCCGTGGACTATACATTTTCATGGTCAGTTTTACCCCTATCTCCCCTAATATTTGAAACAGACTTTATGTTTTATTCCAAGTTTTGAGCTATTTTTGTGCCAAATTTTACATCTCCAACTACAAAAATAATAATTTTCCCATATAAACTTTCAAGGGTGGTATTCCCCTATCCCCCTTTATTTACAAAACAAAAAGTAGCCTACATCCCTTCTAGAGGTTCAACGACTACCTATATTATTTTTTTTCAAAATCGGTTCAGTGGTTAAGGCTTCATAAATAAAACAACCAAGCCGGACCGACAAACAGACAGAGTTACTTTCGAATTTATAATATTAGTATGGATTAGGATAAATGCAAGAAATCTTATATATAAAAATGAATCGCTGTTCGTTAGTCTCGCTAAAACTCGAGAACAGCTAGACCGATTTGGCTAATCTTGGTTCTGAAATAATTGTGGAGGTCCAGGAAGGGTTTAAAAGGTTAGAAACTAAAAAAATAGGCGTTACGAAGTTCGCCGGGACAGCTAGTATGTAATAAAAAAGTCGGTTGTATCTTCCCATGTACCTTCCAGACTGAATGAATATCTTATTTGGTGCCTGCCTGGACCTTTCTGTTACAATCGCTTCTGCCTCTCATAAAGATGGCGGATTGCAACGCGAACCTTTTAAACATCAATTTAGTTGATAATTCAGCTACAGTGCCACTGACCAACGGACCTTACAACCCTGAATACATAAGATGGCTATTAGGTGTAGGTGAGTAACTCAGGATTAAACATGTCCAGTTTAAATTAAGTCGGTGTTGTGAGTAATTTACCGAAAAAATTGACATGTTTGATATCAATCACTTCGGTGTTGTTATGTTCCTGCGTGTGAGTAAGGTTTCCAGAGCTCCTGGGGGGTGCTACATTAGTAGCAGGGGTCAAGCCTTCCAAATTAACCTCATCCCACCTGATGTTAAGTGGTAATGAGGTCCTAGCTTAAGGGCAAAAAGTACAGCATAAGCTGTTACTGGACTTGTTGCCCTTGCCTTGAAGGGTTGACCCCTGCTAGTAATGTAGCACCCCCCAGGAGCTCCGTAAACCTTACTCACACGCAGGAACACAACAGCACAGAAGTGATTGTTGTTTGGCTTGCGGTCTTCTGCAAGGTGGAGATTTCACCAGTCGGACTGCTCCAGTTCGAGCGATAAATCACTATGCCCTACCTCTCTGTAATGATTTTTTTATTCGTACATAATAACAAACACTGTGCAATACCCAAAAAAATTCTGGTAGATATTGCTCCTGCCATAATCAATCTTTTGCATTTTTATGCGCAAAAAGTTTCTCATTACAAAAACCCAACTTTACTTAAAATCATTGTATTTGTCCCTAGATTTCGTGCCATTGAAAGCGAAAAGAAAGAAAAAGAAGAACAAGATGCCGTCAGAAGTGATATCATCGGACAAGTCCCTGCAGCGCGAGCTGGCCGACTCTATCATCAGGATGGTGCCCCTCGATGAGATCAGGATCCTGCTCGCTTGCGGAGCTAAGGTCAGTCCATCATCAGGTATCATCATCAACCAGTCAGTGAGCTAAAGTCAGTCCATCATCAAACTATAAGCGAGCTCAAGTCAGTCCATCATCAGATATCATCATCAGATAGTCAGTGAGTTAAGGTCAGTCTATCATCAGCCATTCAGTGGGCTAAGGTTAGTCCATCATCAGATATCATCATCAAACAGCTTGCTTGCGGAGCTTAGGTCCGTCAATCATTAGATATCATCATTTAACTGATCGCTTGCGGAGCTTAAGCCAGTCAATCATCATCAAACTTAAGTCACTTATTAGATATGTTCATCATACTGCTCGCAAGAGCAGCTAAGGTGCGTCAATCATCAGATATCATCATTAAACTGCTCGCTTGCTTGCGTAGCTAAGGTCAGTCAATCATCAGATATGTTCATCTTACTGCTCGCTAGAGGAGCTAAGATGCGTTAATTTATCAGATATCATCATTAAACTGCTCGCTACCGGGGCTAAGGTCAGTCAATCATCAGATATTATCATCAAACTGCTCGCTTGCGTAGCTAAGGTCAGTCAATCATCAGATATGTTCATCAAACTGCTCGCTAGAGGAGCTAAGATGCGTTAATTTATCAGATATCATCATTAAACTGCTCGCTAGCGGGGCTAAGGTCAGTCAATCATCAGATATGTTCATCATACTGCTCGCTAGAGGAGCTAAGATGCGTTAATTTATCAGATATCATCATTAAACTGCTCGCTAGCGGGGCTAAGGTCAGTCAATCATCAGATATGTTCATCAAACTGCTCGCTAGAGGAGCTAAGATGCGTTAATTTATCAGATATCATCATTAAACTGCTCGCTAGCGGGGCTAAGGTCAGTCAATCATCAGATATGTTCATCATACTGCTCGCTAGAGGAGCTAAGATGCGTTAATTTATCAAATATCATCATTAAACTGCTCGCTAGCGGGGCTAAGGTCAGTCAATCATCAGATATGTTCATCATACTGCTCGCTAGAGGAGCTAAGATGCGTTAATTTATCAGATATCATCATTAAACTGCTCGCTAGCGGGGCTAAGGTCAGTCAATCATCAGATATGTTCATCATACTGCTCGCTAGAGGAGCTAAGATGAGTTAATTTATCAGATATCATCATTAAACTGCTCGCTAGCGGGGCTAAGGTCAGTCAATCATCAGATATGTTCATCAAACTGCTCGCTAGAGGAGCTAAGATGCGTTAATTTATCAGATATCATCATTAAACTGCTTGCTACCGGGGCTAAGGTCAGTCAATCATCAGATATTATCATCAAACTGCTCGCTTGCGTAGCTAAGGTCAGTCAATCATCAGATATGTTCATCAAACTGCTCGCTAGAGGAGCTAAGATGCGTTAATTTATCAGATATCATCATTAAACTGCTTGCTACCGGGGCTAAGGTCAGTCAATCATCAGATATTATCATCAAACTGCTCGCTTGCGTAGCTAAGGTCAGTCAATCATCAGATATGTTCATCAAACTGCTCGCTAGAGGAGCTAAGATGCGTTAATTTATCAGATATCATCATTAAACTGCTCGCTAGCGGGGCTAAGGTCAGTCAATCATCAGATATGTTCATCATACTGCTCGCTAGAGGAGCTAAGATGCGTTAATTTATCAGATATCATCATTAAACTGCTCGCTAGCGGGGCTAAGGTCAGTCAATCATCAGATATAATTTCCAAAAATCTTTCGGATTTCGAGTCTAAGTGTCTTGTAGTACAGCCAGCATCATTAGTTCGTATACGCCTCAGTAGTCAGGACTTTGTCATACCAAATCTCCACGTAACTAAGTAAGTCAGATAGACAGTGATTTAATGTGACAAGGTACAGAGTTGTTCACGAACTAAAGCTACTGACTGTTCCGTCTTCAGTTCTGAATTCTGTAACACGTGCTTTAGCTACTTACCGTCAGAGCAGTGTACGTGATGTTTTATAGTGTATATTAATCGTTATGCCACCAGGTGAACGAGCCAGTGACGCAGGGTCTCAGGCCGCTGCACTACGCCATCTGGCAGCGGTACCTGGAGGCGACGCGCCTGCTCCTTGTGAGGGGGTGTGACGTGAACGCTCGAGACGACTGCGGGTACAGCGCACTCCATCTGTCCGCGGAACACGGGTGAGGGCACACTTAGGATTAGAGCTCCATGCGAATACAAACAAGTTATTAACAAATAAAATTGAAAATATGAAAAACTCCCGACACAAAAAAGTGTTAAATAAGCCATTTTATTTGATACCTATATTGAGGGAGTTCTGACACAAAAATTTAGAAAATCCGTCATTTTCTGGCGTCGGCCATCTTGGATCGATTTTAACAAACATAGCTGAGAGCACTCCCGACTTATTCATCATTTAAAAAAAAATAAAAATCACATTCATTACTTCGGCAGCTGCTATGCCTTAAACAGATACACACAGAGACACGTCAAACTTATATCACCCCGTCGTTTTTGCGTTGAAGTTTAAAAATATTTCATCGCTTCACCGTCGAAAGTACACTACATATTATACATAAGTACCTACAGGTACTAGTTGTGCCCGCGACTTCGTTCGCGTGGACTACATCCTTTCATGGTCGGTTTTACCCCTACTCACTCTACTCACTAACCTCATAGGCTAATGCCTATGCGGTTCAACGTATACCTTTACCAAATTTCATCAAAATCGGTTGAGAGGTTTAAGCGGGAAAGCGTAACAGACAGACAGAGTTACTTTCGCATTTATGATATTAGTAGGGGTTATCTTAAATCTATGGTCAGCGCCCTGTAAGAGCTACGAGTTGAGTTGTATACCTAGTAGCGGCGAGCGCGGTGACTACCCGCCGTTAGCTTTTCCATATTAATAATGCAAAATAAATTGTACGACTCACAACTTAACGGTCTAATTTGAATGGCGAGTTAATTGCTGGCTTAGGGAGTGCTATTGCCTTGCCGGTACCTATAGTGTACCATGACCTTTCGTCTGCATCGGATATCATAAGCCAATTCGCTAAGTCGGGAATAGAAACTCAGTTCGCTGCGCCGCGTAAGGTAATAAATGAATGCTTCTTTGTCTCAGGTATAAAGAGTTGGTGAAACTTCTCCTCGAGAGTGGAGCCGCGGTTGACTACAGGCCTGACACCGACGAGGAGTTCCCTCGTACCACGCTCTGCGACGAACCTTTGAGGCTGGCCATCAGGAACAAGCATTATGTGAGTGACCTTTACTGTAATAGCCGGATTATTTTAATAAAAATGGGGTGGTGGCACTATGTGGCGGGTCGTTATATTCCCTTCAATATGGTTGAGTGAAGCGCTGCTGGCACATACGGCATGCTTGTGGATAGGTGCCAGGGGACTGGTCTGCTTCAGTTTACCTCTCGGAAGTAAATACTTAATGTTTTATTCACTCATCAAATGAATCGGTTCAAAATGGTCTACACATAGCAAGATACTGCTACTGTAACTAATCTGCTGAGTTTCTTACCGGTGTCTTCTCGGTAGATATATCCCGCAGTAGAATCACGTTTCATTATAAGTATTCAATGACTATTACATGCTATCTACTTGAATGAAAAAATATTTGATTGACTGATTGAATATTTGAACAACCTCACACGATTATAATTCTAAATCTTCTGACATCAACGTTTGTTCTGACATTTTTTCAAATAATTTGTGGCAAATTTGTGGCTCTCTCGGCTAACGGTACGGCGTTATTTAAAAAAGGCACAATAAAGAACTCCCACATATACTTACTTTCCTTATTTGCTAATTACAGGACGTCGCCCGGCTCCTTCTAGAAGCAGGTGCAGACCCCAACAAACGCTACTTCTTCGGCTCAGAGATCAACCTGGTCTCGGACCCTGAGTCGCTGGAGCTGCTGCTGACCTTCGGCGCCAACCCTGACTCCAGAGACAGGGCAGGCATGACTCCGCTAATGAAAGCTGCCAGGCAGAGGAAGGTAAAAAAACGGAAACTCTAGAAGGTGGAAATGTTGCTCCTTAAATGTAGTCCATACCTCGTTGTTTAGGGTTATCGATTCGCTAAGTGTGTCTGTCTGTCTGCCCGTCCGTAGACGACGTAACACAACACCCAGATCCGAAACAGTATGCAAAAGTTCGTTTTCCATATTGACCCGATCAGGTATCGAACCCAGGACCTCAGAGGTAGCGTGACGCCAAAGCCGTCAAGCCAAACCCTCTCAAGGCCACGGAGGTCGTCAAATAGTAGCCCAGTAGGCCTAGCATGCGCAATACGTCAAATTTCTCGGCTGAGACGACAAAAGTATCAATACTGTTGATTGGCTAATAGCACACCGCACTCGTATTTTCAGCCAATCAGCAGCAGATGCCCTGACTTCTATCGATTTTGACGTTTGTTAAGAGCGCAATAAAATTTAGTCGCGTTGCGCATGCTTGGCCTGTAGGACGCGAGTAAATTTTACCGCGCTCTATACAAATGTCAAAATAAAAAAATAGGATTGTCTGAAAATACTAGTACGGTATGCTACCAGCCAATCAACAGAATGGAAACTTCTGACGCCACATCTCGCTATTGACGTATTCGGCATGCTCGCTAACTGGCTAAGTAGTGTAACTACAGGGTGGCTACAGTCAGCAAAATGCCACGGGCTCTAGGCAGAAGGGGCCCATGGCCAGAGGAAAAATTCCAACTACTATTATTTAACTCTTACAAGAAAGTGTATAAATTTAATTACTAACCTGTTTTAACATTAATTAAAAAGTGCTATTATAACTTAAACGAATACTTTAATGATAAATTTAGTAATACCTAATTTAAAACTATTAACACTGTAAGTGGTAAATAATATATATTAATGATCTATGTTCATTAATGAATATTTTATATTGCTATGCCTAAATGGGTAACATGATGTACTGTAATTCATATTTAATTACACCTGTTTAACATTCATGAAATGCAATAAATGATTTGACTTTGGCTTTTCGTTGTCGACGACCTCGGTGGCGCAGTGGCTAAGGTAGGCTACCAAAGCGATAGGCTAAGGCGATAGGTCGCGGGTTCGATTCCCGGTCAGGCCAATGGAAAACGAACTGTTCTAAATTGGCTTGTGTCTGGGTGTGATGGGATGACGCCCCCAGTTAGTATCCGTCGTCTGGTGCTCATAGTACAAGGATAAACCTTAATTTGGGACCAGGTGATTGGTGTGGTTGTCTGGCGCATTTATCCCTACTCTCTACTAATATTATAAATGGGAAAGTAACTCTGTCTGTCTGTTACGCTTTCCCGCTTAGACCCCTCAACTGAATTTGATGAAAGGTATAGGTATACGTGGAAACTCAAGAACTTCAACGTATACCTATACCAGACATAGGCTACTTTTTGTTAGAAAATAAGGGGGGTGGTATTACCTCCACTCCTCCCGAATGGGGGTAATACCATCTTTGAAAGTTTATAAGGGAAAATGTTTATTTTTTAAGTTAGAGATATGAAATGTGGCACAAATATAGCTCGAAACTTGGATTAAAATAGATACTACATTTCCTGTTTCAAATATTAGGGGAGATAGGGGTAAAACAGGCCATGAAAGGATGTAGTCCTCCCGAACGAAGTCGCGGGTACAGCTAGTATTTTTATATTGAAAGAGTCCCATCAGATAATTTTTTGCCACGGGTCCCAAACGGTATAGTCACGCCACTGCTTTTAGCCCAGGTAAAGTCCTGAATATGTAATTGTGCTCCTCAGGGCATGGATGCGGTGCTAACCCTCATCAGCTTCGGAGCCGACGTGAATGCGATGGCGGACGCCAGAAACGACTACAGAACTGTCATGCACTACGCTGTACTCAGCGGTAAGGCTTATTTATTTAAAAACTTTGTTGCACAAAGAAAAGAGAGATAAGGCATAGCGATTTATCGCACGAACTGGAGCAGCCCGACTGGTGAAATACCTCCACCTTACTGAAGACCGCAGCCAAATACCAATAACTTCTGTGTTGTTGTGTTCCTGCGTGTGAGTAAGGTTTGCAGAGCTCCTGGGTGGTGCTACATTAGTAGCAGGGGTCAAGCCTTCAAGGTAAGGGCGACAAGTCCAGTAACATATTTATTATGCTGCACTTGTCACTACGTAACGTACGTTGTACTTGTACGAGAGAGTGTTCAAATCTCGAGAGTTCCAGATAGGACCTCATTACCACTTAAAATCAGGCGGGATGAGGTCAATCTTGAAGTGTAATAAAAAAAAAATTTAAGAGGTGGACTTAGTTAACTCCCTTTCAAATCAAATCAAAAATATTTCTTTATTCAAGTAGGTTACATATAATAACACTTTAGAATCGTCATTGAACATAATGCAAAGTGACTCTACTGCCGTTTCGTAACCTATATCTACCGAGATGTCTACCGAGATGTCTGTGTAATGTACGTACATTACACAGACATTAAATAGAAAAAGGAGTTGGAAATACTACTGATATAGCGAACATGTTTAGAGATCATTTCAGAGTGAGCTCGCCGCTTGGAGCCTCAGCTGCCCCTTGTGATAGTATACGTAGTTGTTCGGCAGATGGACCGCTTCTACATTTCACTGCAAAACAAGTTAGGCATATTTTAAAGAGAATGACCGGTGGAAAATCTCCTGGACACGATGGTATCAGTGTTGAACACCTGAGACATGCTGGGGTGCACCTACCTAGGGTGCTTTCATTGTTTTTTACATTGTGTTTAAGTCATTCTCATCTACCACACGAATTGATGAAGACTATAGTGGTGCCCATTGTAAAGAACCGCACGGGTGATGTCTCCGACAAACGCAATTATCGTCCCATCTCGCTAGCAACAACAATTGCTAGGATACTGGATGGACTGCTTGACTCTTGTTTAGGAAATTATCTGAATTTACATGACGCACAGTTCGGGTTTCGCCCCGGGCTATCCACTGAAAGCGCTGTTGTGAGTGTCAAGCATGCTGTTCAGTACTATAGGGAACGCAGAACGCCGGTTCACGCTTGTTTCCTTGACTTGTCTAAGGCATTTGATCTTGTATCATATAATGTGCTTTGGAGAAAGTTAGAGGGCAGGGGTGTGCCGGTGGAATTGCTTAATATATTTAAATATTGGTATGCAAATCAAACCAATTGTGTGAGATGGGCTAATTCTCTTTCAGAAGCGTATGTGCTGGACTGCGGGGTGAGACAGGGGGGATTGACATCTCCCAAACTTTTTAACCCGAATTTACGTGTGCCTATACCGATCCCATTCCGGGGATGATGAGACAACTCGACTTTTTGAGTATCTGAGTCGGGCGGCAGATGATGCGCAGGTGCAGTACCCTACTGCAGAAATGGTATTCCTGGGGGACTTTAACTCCCACCACGACTCCTGGTTGGGGTCCCCTACCACTAACCATGCAGGAAGGTCAGCCCATGCATTCGCTCTTACCCATTGCCTGACACAACTGGTTAGCCAGCCCACCAGGATCCCAGACGTGGAAGGACATGCGTCCTCTTTGCTTGACCTTCTGCTGACGACCCATCCTGCGGGTTATCAGGTGGTGGTCCAAGCGCCTTTAGGCTCTTCCGATCATTGCCTGGTATCAAGCACTGTGCCAAGTGCAGTTCCACCGCAACCCGCGGTGGTTAAGCGCCGGGTTTGGCATTACTCGTCAGCAGATTGGGATGGTATGCGCGACTATTTTGCGTCAATCCCATGGGGGCAGCGCTGTTTCAGAGAGAAGGATCCTACGGCGAGTGCCGCGACTATTATTGATGAGATTGGCCTTGGGATGGAGTATTACATTCCATACTCCAATGTTGTCAATAAGAGCCGGGGACACCCCTGGTTCAGCCGCGAATGTGCTGATGCTGTTTGTAGTAAACAGGCAGCGTACCGCGCCTGGACGAGGGGTCGTGCCATCAAAGATCCTAATATCAACTCTCTGAAAGCAGCCTATAACACTGCCACCAGGGTCTGCAAAAAGGCATACATAAGAGCGGATGCCCAGCGCGTTGCACGAGTAGGCATGGAGTTAGTTTCACATCCTACGGGGACAAGAAACTACTGGCGTTTAGCCAAAGCCGTGCAAGCCAATTTTTGCCAACCTTCTCTTCCACCGCTGAGATACCCCGACGGTTCACTAGCTCATCAACCGCAGGAGAAAGCCAATCTCTTGGCAAGGCTCTTTGCGGCGAATTCCCGAGTCGATGACTGTGGTGCGCCCCCACCTACGATCTCGCCTAGTGGAGTTGCCATGCCTGATATTTTTATCAGACATCGTGATGTGCGCCGTGAACTACAGTCACTAGACGTCCGGAAAGCTAGTGGACCTGATGGTATTCCAGCGATTGTTCTTAAAACCTGTGCAGCCGAGTTGTCTCCAGTGTTAACGCGCCTATATCGCCTCTCGTACTCATCCGGTGTTATTCCTGAAGCTTGGAGAGAGGCTAATGTGCAGCCTGTCCCTAAAAAAGGAGACCGATCGGATCCATCAAATTACCGCCCTATTGCCGTAACCTCAGTGCTGTGCAAAGTCATGGAACGGATCATCAATAACCAGTTGATCCGCTACCTAGAGGATCACTCCTTAATTAACGATCGCCAATACGGCTTCAGGCCGAAACGATCGACGGGTGATCTTTTAGCGTATGTGACGCACCTCTGGGGGGAGGCAATCGACAAGCATGGCGAATCTTTGGCAATCAGCCTTGACATTGCCAAGGCATTTGATCGGGTCTGGCACAAAGCTCTTCTCTCTAAGCTTTCGGCATATGGACTGCCCACCCGGCTTTGTGACTGGATTTCCGGCTTTCTGCGTGACCGTAGAATTCGCGTCGTGTCTGACGGATGCGCATCGCGGTTCATGACTGTTAATGCTGGAGTCCCACAGGGCTCCGTTTTATCGCCCACCCTCTTTCTTCTTCATATCAATGATATGCTACCGCTTGGGAACATACATTGCTATGCTGATGACAGTACGGTCCATGGACGATACCTCGGTAAACCTTCAGCTGGCAGGGCAGTAACGGATGAGAAACGAGAGAATCTTGTCGTTGAGCTGGACCGGGTGTTGAGCCTTATTAGCCAATGGGGTTCACATAACCTGGTTGAGTTCAATGCTAAGAAAACCCAAGTGTGCGCGTTTTCGACAAAATTGTCCCAATTCCTTCCTCTCCCCATTCTTCGGGGCACTCCACTTTGCCTGCGTAACAGCCTAAGCATGCTCGGCATGGATATCTGCTGCAATCTTAATCAAGGTCATTACATCGAGAGTCTCATCTCATTAGCATCCAAAAAACTGGGGATTCTGAACAGAGTGCGTCGGTTTTTCACGCCGGACCAGCTTTGTCTTTTATATAAGACTCAAGTCCGGTCTTGCCTGGAATACTGCTCGCATCTCTGGGACGGTTCCGCCAAATACCTCATGGATGCCCTTGATAGGTTGCAGCGACGGGCTGTGCGCATAATTAACGATGAAGAGATTACTGGGAACCTTGAACCTCTTCAACTACGTAGGGACGTTGGTTCATTAAGTGTCTTTTATCGGCTTTATCATGGGGAGTGTTCCGAGGAACTATTTTCCCTTATCCCACCCTCTCCTTTCCTACACAGAACCACAAGAGCCGGCCAACGATGTCATCGCTTCACCGTGGAAAATATTCCATCACGAACCAAAAAGTTCGGTAACTCTTATCTTTGCCGGACCATAAAGAAGTGGAACTCGTTGCCGGCTCATGTGTTTCCTCCTTCCTTTGACATGGATTCCTTCAAAAGGAGCGTGAAGAAACATCTTGCGGGCCAGTATGGCGATGCTAACGGATAGGATATTTTGATATCAAATCCGTTGTCATCGCGATGTGGGTTCCTCTCTTGCTTACCATCAGGCTGGGAGGAGCCAATATACTGCGCTACTATAAAAAAAAAAAAAAAAAAAAAAAAAAATAACATTTATGTAAATGATCTCATCGTGGAGCTGAGCGGCATGCGTGTCGGATGTCGAGTGGATGGCATTAGTATCAATAATGTTAGCTATGCAGACGACATGGTGCTGCTCAGTCCCACGGTGAGGGGTCTAGTGGACATGTTAAGAGTGTGTGAAAAGTATGCTGCTAGTCACGGGCTTTCGTATAATGTTAAAAAAACGGAGTACATGGTCTTTGAAGCCGCTGGTAAACGTCCTGAAACTTATGGTAAGACTATCACCCTTAATGGATCACCCATTAAATATGTCACTCAATTTAAATACCTTGGACATATTCTTACTAGCGACCTCAAAGATGATGCAGATATCGAGAGAGAACGCAGGGCTTTGGCAATTAGAGGGAACATGTTGGTCCGCAGATTTTCCCGATGTACAGGTCAAGTTAAGGTTACACTTTTTAAAGCATACTGTCAGAATATGTACACGGGAAACCTGTGGGTGAAACACACTAAACGGTCGCTCGAAGCCCTGCGGATTCAGTACAATAATGTATTCAGGATGTTGTTGGGACTGCCTCGATATTGCAGCGCATCGGGAATGTTTGCGGAAAACCAAACTGATAGTTTTAGTGCTATCATCCGCAAGAAAACAGTCTCCCTGATTAGCAGGATTCGAGGCAGTCACAATAGCATCCTGATGACATTAGCGGACAGGTGTACATCGCCACTTTGGAGGTGTTTGGTGATGAGAGTGATCCCGCAACCTCGCATGTCTCGGTGATTACTGTAGGTATTAGAACCCAATCTCGTTAAAATAATAATTTCATGAATTCTAAAAATTATGTTACTAACAATACCCCTTAAGTTAACTGTTACTAACACCTATGGATGTTACTTATCTGAAATAAATGTTATTTAATTTAATTTTAATTTAAAAGCGACACGACAAAAGATAAAGTAAAATTAAATTAATAAAAAAAACATTATGATTGCGCAGCTAACAAGGTCAGTCACAATAAAGTCAGTTTAATAAACTAAGTATCTCATGTTCCAGGTAACCCAGAGGTAGTGAATCTGCTGATAAAGCAAGGCGCCTCCGTAAACTACCCGTGCTGTGAGGTCAGCAAGCCCAGCCCTCTCGACCTCGCCATCTTGAAGGGCGACGTGCCGATGGTGGAACTGCTATTGGCTGCAGGTAAGAAAAGAAGAAAGAAGGGGGGATGGCCCCCTATTATAAATCGTGTAGCCCTATCATGCGCAATACGTCAAATTTGTCGCATGAGACGACAAGCCGACACAAATACAGCGTCAGCAGAATTATGAGACAAGTCGACACAAATACAGCGTCAGCAGAATTGGCGTAGTAAACAACGCTCCATACGTAATGCACGATTAGCCGATCAATACATCGATCCTACATCGCGATGTCAGAGTTATCGTCGCCAGTAACTACAACAAACCAAGATTGGTAGTCGGACCTTGATTCTTGAGCTGATTATACCGTTGATTGGTCGGTAGTACGTTATACTCGTATTTTCAGCCAATCATCAGTTGACGCATTGATTTTGAAATGTCTTAAGAGCTCGATAAAATTTACTCACGTGGCGCATGCTGGGCTTGGTGGTCATGAATTTGTCAATTGCTTAATCCATTTACTCTACTTATCTACTTAGTTTTTAGGGATCCTAAGGCGAAAGAAACCTTATGTATTCGTCATGTCTGTCTGTCTGTTCGTGCGTCCGTATGTCTCAGCCACTTTTTTCCGAAACTTTAAGACCTATACCTACTGTTGAAACTTGGTATGTGGATGTATTCTGTGATCAGCATTAAGCTTTTTTACAAAAATAAAAAAACAGTAAATTTTAGGGGCTCCAATTTTTTTTTTCTTTAAACTAATTCTTTACCTATATACTGAGGGGTCTTCAAAAATGATATTGAAGTTACTTAACATCTTTTTTTTGGAAAATTGAATAGTTTACGAAGGATACACTACCAAAGGGGTAGAATGTGTGTGCAAACACCGTAGTGTTGTTGAGTTTCTGCGTGTGAGTAAGGTTTCCAGAGCTCCTGGGGGGTGCTACATTAGTAGCAGGGGTCAAGCCTTTAAGGTAAGGGCGATAAGTTCAGTAGCAGGTTGATTATCCTGTAGTTATCGCCCTCAAGCTAGGACCTCAATACCACTTAACATCAGGTGGGATGAGGCCAATCTCAAAGTGCATTCAAAAAACACCACCGGCAGACCAGTAATAATAGCCCTGGAGTAGTGGAACGGTGGAATACTTAAGGCGCAAAAAGAACCCTTTGAAAATATGGTTTCAATCTTAATTGTGATTGGTTTCAGGTGCTCAGGTGAACGCTTCAAGCTCTGTGATTGGCTCGCCCCTCCACGTTGCCTGCTCTGACAACATAACCAACAGGACGGAAATTATCAAAGTTAGTATTTAGTCTATACCAATAGTTATAAATAAAATTGGATATATCTATCTACAAAATTTTTATAAAACTGACTAGTTTGCTTATATGAACGCGTTAATCTCAGAAACTAATAAAACGAATTGAAAAATATTTTTGTGTTGGATAATCCACATATCGAGGATGGCTTTAGCCTACATAACATCACGTTGCGACCCACAAAAGCGAAGAAACAGTAGAAAAATATGGAAAACCGTTTTTTCCACATAGCTGGCGATTTTGTTCGTTAAGGGTAAGTGCCTACTGAAGTTATTAGGTCTTTAAAAGCCACTTTTCTTGATCAGATCCTGTTAGAAAGCGGAGCCGACCCTAACCTGAAGGTGTACAATGATGAAGACGGCACCCAGCTCCGGCCGGCGCTCGCCGAGTACTTGGCTAGCAACGTGGAGCCCAGCGCTGACATTGTAGCGTTGCTGCTGCGGTATGGAGCCAGGGTAAGTGTCTGAATACGCGGAGTGAGCTCATTGAGGAGTTGTGAGACCACCTGATGATTCATGCGGCCCTGGTACCTGAAAGAAAGCTATGTTACCTCCTGCCCGTTCATGCTGTCCTGGTATCTCGACGCGTCAACTACTGCCTCCTCTACACAAAGACAGATTCTTAGTCGCAGACGTAGGCAGATGCATCTGCAGATGTCGAACAGTCTGTGTTGGTTCTCTTCAGACGCAACACGTACGCACGCAAAATGGATATAGAGACCGTAGATGACGACCTCGGTGGCGCAGTGGCTAAGGCACGGGGCCAAAGCGCGAAAGGTCCTGGGTTGGATTCCCGGCCTGGTCAATTTGGAAAACAAACTTTTCTAAATTGACTTGGGTCTGGGTGTGCCGGGATGACGCCCCCAGTTAGTATCCGTCGTCTGGTGCTCATACAAGTACAAGGGAAAACCTTAGTTTGAGATCAGGTGATTGGTGTGGTTGTCTGGCGCATTTATTATTTAATACGTACAAGTATTATTTAGGCGTCCACAGTAACTTCAACTGGTTTTATTAGTAGGTAGTTAAATAAAATTTATGATTTGTGTACATACAATATTTTTACTTTTGTGGTATTTGTTTTAAGGATTCCACAGGCAGTTTTCTACAGATGCGTCTGCCTACGTCTGCAGACTAATCTGTCTACGTGTATGTGTATGTGCATAAAGCAATTAAAGAATTAAAAAAAATATGCAATTCCACAATCACCGCCCGAATTTAGGTATATATATAAGTGTTTAAAAATCTAAACATTTTGTTTTATACCAAGATTTCTGTAAGGGTTATTTCCTACTCCAAGATACCTTTTCTCTTCCAGGTAATCATGAAAACCCAGTTCCGCGACCCTGAGGGCATCCTCAACCACCTCCAGAATGTGGTGGCCAGCGAATACGAGCACATCTTCTACCGCCTTCTCGAAGCAGCCGAAGCGTTCGACCTCTGCATGATCAAGAGAAACAGCACTATGACCCCCCTCCAAAAACAAACCTTAATCGAACGCGCTAAGACTCCTATTACCCTAATGGCCCAATGCCGAATTTACCTACGCAGGCAATTCCGCACGGCTTTGACAGAAATGGTCCGAGAACTTGAAGTACCGACCGTTCTTCACCGCTATCTCCTTTTCGAGTGCAGTTAAACGCTCGAGTAGAAAGGAGATGGCTTTATTTTTCGTATTTCGAGCCTTAAAGGCCGAGGCGCGGTAAAAGTCTGATTTTGTTCTCATTTTGAAGAAAAATGATATTGGCTTTAAAACGCTGTGTTTTGTCAAATTGGTGTTAAAATTACGTAAAGTCATACTTCAAATAGAAGTGAAACGACTATTATGCATAATTTTTAACCATTAGTTGGTTAGTTTTCCTAATTATATTGTTCTCTTTAGTTTTAAGTTGGTAAATACTATTTTTAAGCACTACTGATATATTATCACTGAATATAGTATATGTATAAATATCCATTTTAATGGAAAGGTCAGGGGAAACCAGTGGAAACTTATGTCCACTTATTTTGTTTTCTGTAAAAAAAAAAAACAGTACCTACCTACCAATTTACGAAACTTTCCCGATTTATGGGAGTTTTCACTCTGTCGTAATTATTTATCTATTTGCTAATATCTGGTGTAAACTTTTATAATAAGTTTGAAGTGAAAAGATTTTTTAATTTGAGTAGTTTCTATGTATGCGACTTCAGTTTTAACGAAAATAATTAATTGCATTGGTACCCATGGTATCTGTATTTATTAATAATATTTATGTCTTGTTAATTACTTCATAATCGGCGTCATTGATGTTGACCACATTATAAATGTGTTGTATTTAATGAAGTTAAACATATATATAACGATTAATATTTTTCCTGATTTAATTTCCAATATGGAAATGATAGTAGGTAGGGATGAAAAATGTTTGTGTATCTCATATCATGTAGACAAGAAATCGATAATTGAAGTATTAGATTGATGAATTTCGGGTAAAGAAACAATGTTTAAATATCGATTTATATGATTAATGGCGGTAATTTTATTGTATATAAATATAGCTGTCGATCATTTAGAAAAGTCAATGGGAAGAGTTCAAATACTTTTCTAAAAATTAAACTTAAAATGCGTAATTATTCTAGTTAGATCTACTTGTTTAACATTACATCAAATAAATAAAAATAAGATAAATTAATATCTAGGTATACAACACATGTATCTGAACGATATTAAACCTAATATTTTATTGCGCTTTTAGTTAGGTATCACGTATTTGATTTTAAAAGGATATTAGAAACTTACCAACTCCACTTATATTTTTACCTACCATTTTTGTACTGTTTACTTAGAAGCCTGATTATATGTGATAATTTGTGATACTATTATTATATTTTGCTAAGAAATGCTTTTGAAATATTATGTATCACGGTGTTATCGTGAATATTATGATCAGAAATATATGTGTGAATAATAAAAATGCTTTGTTTATTTGTTTGAATCTGTCGGATACCCAATAACGAGGAGATTTTATGCTTCGATAAAATTATCTAGCCATTATCTTAATACCTTTTTTAATTGGGAGTAAACGTCTTTAGTTGCGCCCCTTATCGCTGCCTCGCGGGACTCCCTCGCTCTGCACCGCTCTAGCTGACCCGAGCGGGGAGTACCCAAACTAAAAATTAATTACAATGTATACGGTTTCAAAAATAATAATATAATTGAGATACCTCCTCGTTTTTCATCAAGTCAGTTAAAAGCACGCCTCATCGCCCTTTTCTTCGCAACATCGGATGCTATATAACTCGGTTTCTTATTCATACCTTCTTTAAATGAATAGTTTCTTTTAACCTTTTTATACTAAGATTTGAGCAGCATTATGATGAGATAAATATGATTTATTTCGATAGTTTAATTTAGATTCCAAACGCACCTGAAGCCATGGGAAAAATTAGACGCTTATGAATTAGGGTCTTCCGAATCGAACTCGGGTCACATCGCTAATCGAAAAATCGATACGACTGCAACAAAAATGTTGAAACTGTCGTTCGGCCGAAATCACCACCCCCAGTTTCACCAGAAAACAGCAGATGACCAAACTTAATTTTATACATTTATTGATATTTGCGCTCTCAACGCGTTGAAATATTATTATTTTATTTGTGCAAACGTGGTTGTGTTTAACATGTTTGTGTGTAACCTTTGGAAGGAAACGTATGTTAAAAAATCCCGGCAAAAAAATATTTTTGATCTATACCTTACGCACCAAAAAAAGGGTAATCGAGTAGTACAAATACAAGTTTTTAGGTAAGTTAGTCTTATTCATTTTTAGTGTAATTATATCTACAATTAAGCTTATTTTTTAATTTTAGGTACTATTCCTATTTATGCTAAGGGCACTGAATAAACTTGGCCAAAATCCATGAAGTAAATAATATTAACATAAATATAACTGTTCTAAATTATATTAAATACGTCTTAATCAAAGTTAACGCTTTTAAAGCACTTTTACATAGAGTTGGAGTTTGCCAATAACAAGTCCGTGGAGTTTATTAAATTGTATGTAGCAACATTCAAACTCAAAAGCCACGAATCCAAAGCAAGAACTTGATAGTTGGCCCCAATTTTAATTTTGAGCTTTTGCATAATTTCTTTAAGAATTAATGGTCCCTGAACGAAATTATTGATTGGGTGTTGAATTTATTGTGTGTTTAATAATTATTCCATTAGATAGTAATTATTTTCAATGCTTTTACAAAATATTTCAGTTAAGTTTTTGTTTTTTAAGAACACTGTCGTTAATTGACAGCGTGACTTTCCATTTCTTCTCTGTGGCATGACTTGTCAAATTTTTCAATTGTAATTTTGTTTATCACGCAAGTCGCAAGTCGATTTTTCTAAATAAAACGCAAATTAAACAGCGAAATGACCGACAAACAGAAAGTAGATTTAGGACTGCTTGAGGAGGATGATGAATTCGAAGAATTTCCAGCGGAAAGTGAGTATTTACGACCGAAACACTAAACCTATTTTCGAGGTTTTCGTTTCGTTTTAATTTTGCTAACTTTGGTGTATTTTTCTAGATTGGGGCACGGAAGATGCAGACGATGAGGATGTGTCCGTTTGGGAAGATAACTGGGAAGACGACATTGTTCAAGATGATTTCAACCAACAGTTGAGGTTAGTTTTTTTTCTCATAGCACTCTGTTGAAAAACATTTTCATAATGGCACCGAGGAATATTACTTGTGATTAAAGATCACACCTTCTTATTTGATTCTTAATAATTGTCGACGAAGTATGGTTTAAGTACTAATTCATATAGAAGAAAATAGTATTATTATGAGACATTTTAGCAGTCTTTCATTTGCTCAATAGCTGTTACCTGTGACTGTACTCATGTTGCTTCGAGATAAAATTTATCTAGTATGCCCTACCTCTTCTTACCAAATTTCATATCAATCCGGTCAGTAGTTTTTGCATGAAAAAGTAAGAAACATACATCCAAAGGTATTATTACTAATATATAATACCTGCGCTGAAAGTGAATGTTCGATCCATGGTGCCAAGTTTTCAGATCTTTTGGTTCATGAACCATGATCAGATGGTTATGTTATGAATGTTCATTTCAAATTGGATTTTGTTTAACAGTTTATGCTCATTTTTGAATAAACTAGCTCCCAGGGAACATTACACTGCCTATTTATTGCCAAATTTACTATTTTTTTTTTACCATACTGGACTTTCAGTTGCACAACCAATATTAGCCAAAACATTCCAGTTATTCTCAAGTTTTTGTTACACAAAGGAAAAGCAATTCTTGTACATATTAACACTTTCAATGCTCATCAATTTTCATGTTTCTGCCAGACGCCTAAAACTGAGCAACGAGTATGTATAGGACTCGGTAGCCGGGTGCACGGGCGCCGCGGTGACGCACAGCATCGCGCCACGCCGAGAACTCGCCTCCCGGGTGCACTAGGGTTGTACATTTTCGCAAAGAAAATGTAGTATTTTACAGTTATATTGAAACATTATTTTGGCTGTGCATAAAACATGGAGGCGATTCGTAAGCGGATTGTAGTTTTTCTTATTTTTATTTCTACTCATACTCCTATAAAGGCGTGGTGCATATTTACGCGATAAGGTTTTACAACAAGGTACATTTATATATTTGCTTTCAAATACGACACCAGGTGTGCGCCCAAAATACTTTCAAGTACGTTAAAGTATAATAATATTAAGATGCAACAAGCGGCACCACGCTTTCCCGAAAAAGTAACAAAGATAGAATTCATTATACATATTATGGTTACAAAATTGAGATATATAATCGCGGCAAATAAAAGTAAGACTCAAATTTTTGCAGGTGTAATTTGTTACTTTAATCTTATGGACATTAGGATGAACTTTCTATGAAATACTTTCAAAGCGCGCGCCTCGTGTTCTTATTTTCAAGGGTTGACTTTTTGTAAGGAGTTATATTAAAATATATTAATAAAGACTTGTTCTGACATTTGTATAAAAACTTAGTTAAAACCAGAATGGACAGTGTTAAAAAACCACTTGACACGTAAAACAATAAAATAGTAAATTTTAAGACAAAAACAAAACTACTTTCATTTGGTCTTAATCCTGCAGGTGCACTTTAAAACAGTTGTAAAAACAATTGTATCAGTTACACACCTGATCTTTCGGTATGAGTCTTTGGTGACACTAATAAATGAATCATAAAATTAAAATAAAGGATCATCCTCTTTGTCGGCTAGCTGCGGCGCGGACTACAATAGCTGATTGCAAATAATAGATACTTGACCATAAAACTTGGAACCATAAAATAATAATGATAATAATGATTCTATTTTTTTTTTCAATTAGTGTGTTTATAATAGGAACGCCGAAATTCAAAGCGCCTTTTTTGACAATGAGCTAAGTTAAAAGGGCACCGCTCAGCACGTGCACAGCATCGACCGAATCTTTTGTTCTAATTGTTAACCGGGATTACTAGTGACAAACAATACAGGTTGTAATTCTACATTTATTTTTTAATCTCTGGTATGTCTGGACCAGGTAGATTACAAAGGCTATAAAATTTATTTGTTGAACAATAACAATGACTATTTTATAATGCTAAAATGCAGTCCGTTTATTATTAGAAAAAAACATTGCAAAGGGTTTGAGCACAATCTAACATTTTATTTATTTTAAACATCACCTTTAAATTATTTACTTCACGGATAATTGAAAAATTCATTAAAATAAAACCAACATAGTAAGTTCTTACATCTTTAAAAAACATTATTTCAACTGTGAATATTTTTGACAACCCTTGCTCTTGCTACTTTCGAGAGAACAATAGGACCCGGCTAGCGGGTGCTGGGCGTGCGCATAGGCGATGTATAGCTAGCTATAGGCCGACTCGGGAGCCGGGTTCTGGGCGTCTGGCGAAAATACAGTAGAACCCGGGAGCCGGGTTTTGGGCATTGTAAGTGTTAAGATGATAAATTAATTATTTTATTAACCACTAGCAGTCCCGGCGAACTTCGTTTCGCCTTAGAGGATTTTCCCGCTTTTCGGTTGAAATTTTTTCTGAATTTTCTTTGCAATAAACCTCACGGAGCCCGAGACATTTCCAAAGATTTCAAAACCGTGGAAATCGGTTAGTGTGTTCTGGAGTTATAGCGTCAGGAAGGAAAACCAGACTTATTTTTATATAGTAGATAATTATTCATGTAAATTCATATAAATTTGCAATTGCAATGCATGCTTTGTATTCTAATGTAATTCTGTTGTTAATAATTTAATTTTGTTACAGGCAACAACTGGAGAAACTGAAAGAGCAGAATAAAGCCTAATTTAAGATTTGTTTTATGTTAATTCTAAGGTTTTTCAATTAAATAATTGAATAAAGTTCATGTCATAGTTTTATTCTTAACTGGCTGCTGTCTACTATTTTGATCACATTATTCGGAATAAAGAGTATTGTGTATTTTATACCAGTATAAATAAAAATAAAAACAAAATATAAAAAAGCGAGAAAAATTTATTCCGTTAATAAAATAAAACTTAAATCTAACAAATTATCACAAATCAGTCTGTCCAAGGCGATCAACGCCACAGTATAAATGATTTTATTTCTACTGGAAGTATGATGGAGTGATTACGATAAGGCACTATTAAAAAGATGACCTCTGCTTTAAAAATGTTAACACTCAAAGCTGATTATTTTATTTTTTCCCATTAATGCACTCCTGCAACTCCACCTTAAATTGAACTAAGGAGCATTTACTACTTCATATACCCTGGATCGAAACAGTGGCGCGTAAGGTAAGGGGGGAGGGAAGGCGTGGTCCGCGGTCGCTAAGCACTAAGGGGTGCCTGGTGATCGGTCATTACACAGTTAACACCACTCATGGCGATGAGGCCCAACCGGAGCTGGTGTTTTAATAGATAAAAAAAGGTATTACTCAATAGAAAGCCGTCCCGGTTACCAGCCCCACTGCGCCGCCACTGGATCCAACTGAGATCGCCTTTAAGCGATAAGACAGCCTGCCACACACATTAACAGGTTTTATTTTGAATTTAAAAGCAGAGGTACCCGTTTTAGCGATTCAGTACATTTTTTCTATCATGAATGAACAGTCTTTCACAACACATTCTCCATGATATGCTCTTAAATTAAAGATGACACATTTTTAACGCTACTAGAAGTTGATGTTTTGGTTCGTTTGGCTGGTCCCGAATTGGTACGCCTCTTCTGTTTTGTCAGGCTGCGCGGCTGCGTCCTCTTGCTCTGCGAAGTACGTGTCTAGGATATGAAGCACCTTCTTGTATACCTGAGAAAGATTTGAATTATTTTATAATTAGGTTGGTACTTCGTATGGTAATTCTAACGTATTAATTTTTATAATGCACTTCAAGATTGACCTAATTCTACCTGATGTTAAGTGCTAATGAGGTCCTAGCTTAAGGGCGACAAGTACAGCATAATACATCTGTTACTGTCGCCGTTACCTTGAAGGCTCGCTACTAATGTAGCACCCCCAGGAGCTCTGTTAACCTTACTCACAGGCAGGAACACAACAACACAGAAGTGATTGTTATTTGGCTGCGATCTCTTGTAAAGTGGAGGTATTCACCAGTTCGAGCCGTAAATAGCTATGCCATACCTCTCTTATTCAATAGTAAACAGCGCGACTCACCTCCTCGTTCTCATGCTGTTGAAGAGCTTCGATCTGGTCGAGGGCTCCGATTTCTTCCAGCTTCAGGCACAGTGGCTCCACTTGACCAAATTTTACAGCCGCCTGAAACAATGTTGCAAACATTAAAGAAATTTTATAAGTATATAATAATAATAAATAAATAAATATTGGACAAGATCACATACATTGCTCTGATTCTATGGTAAGTAAAACACTTGTGTTACAGAATTCAGAAACAACGACGGTACCACAACACCCAGACCCGAGACAATATAGAAAAGTTCGTTTCCCATATTGACCCGACTGGGGATCGCACCCGGAACCTTAGAGATGGCACGACGCCAAAGTCCGGCACGCTCGCCTCTCGGTTACGGAGGTCGTGTATAAGTGTGTATGTGCCCGACGGCGACGGCGCGGTGTGGTATGTGTGTGCGTCACCTGCAGCAGGTTGGTGAGTCCGTCGAGCACGACGGCGACGGCCCGGTGTGGTATGTGTGTGCGTCACCTGCAGCAGGTTGGTGAGTCCGTCGAGCACGACGGCGACGGCCCGGTGTGGTATGTGTGTGCGTCACCTGCAGCAGGTTGGTGAGTCCGTCGAGCACGACGGCGACGGCCCGGTGTGGTATGTGTGTGCGTCACCTGCAGCAGGTTGGTGAGTCCGTCGAGCACGACGGCGACGGCCCGGTGTGGTATGTGTGTGCGTCACCTGCAGCAGGTTGGTGAGTCCGTCGAGCACGACGGCGACGGCCCGGTGTGGTATGTGTGTGCGTCACCTGCAGCAGGTTGGTGAGTCCGTCGAGCACGACGGCGACGGCCCGGTGTGGTATGTGTGTGCGTCACCTGCAGCAGGTTGGTGAGTCCGTCGAGCACGACGGCGACGGCCCGGTGTGGTATGTGTGTGCGTCACCTGCAGCAGGTTGGTGAGTCCGTCGAGCACGACGGCGACGGCACGGTGTGGTATGTGTGTGCGTCACCTGCAGCAGGTTGGTGAGTCCGTCGAGCACGACGGCGGCGGCACGGTGTGGTATGTGTGTGCGTCACCTGCAGCAGGTTGGTGAGTCCGTCGAGCACGACGGCGACGGCACGGTGTGGTATGTGTGTGCGTCACCTGCAGCAGGTTGGTGAGTCCGTCGAGCACGACGGCGACGGCCCGGTGTGGTATGTGTGTGCGTCACCTGCAGCAGGTTGGTGAGTCCGTCGAGCACGACGGCGACGGCACGGTGTGGTATGTGTGTGCGTCACCTGCAGCAGGTTGGTGAGTCCGTCGAGCACGACGGCGACGGCCCGGTGTGGTATGTGTGTGCGTCACCTGCAGCAGGTTGGTGAGTCCGTCGAGCACGACGGCGACGGCCCGGTGTGGTATGTGTGTGCGTCACCTGCAGCAGGTTGGTGAGTCCGTCGAGCACGACGGCGACGGCACGGTGTGGTATGTGTGTGCGTCACCTGCAGCAGGTTGGTGAGTCCGTCGAGCACGACGGCGACGGCCCGGTGTGGTATGTGTGTGCGTCACCTGCAGCAGGTTGGTGAGTCCGTCGAGCACGACGGCGACGGCACGGTGTGGTATGTGTGTGCGTCACCTGCAGCAGGTTGGTGAGTCCGTCGAGCACGACGGCGACGGCCCGGTGTGGTATGTGTGTGCGTCACCTGCAGCAGGTTGGTGAGTCCGTCGAGCACGACGGCGACGGCCCGGTGTGGTATGTGTGTGCGTCACCTGCAGCAGGTTGGTGAGTCCGTCGAGCACGACGGCGACGGCCCGGTGGTCGGGTGCGGCCAGTAGTGCGCAGTACGGCTCGAGGAAGCCCGCCGACAGCAGCGCGTCCAGCTGCGGGCCCGTGCCGCCCAGGCACAGGTTCGTGATCGCCCACGCGGCCTCCTTCTGGCATCTGGAGGAGACATGCTATTATTTAACTTGCTGTTGCCTGCGACTTCGTTTGCCTGTTCGTTTTAGAATAATAAAAAGAATGAAAAATGACTAACTGTTCATTATCTCTTCACAAAGACAGATATTATACTGTGTCTGTGCATGCATGGCAGAGCGCACTTACCAAAGGCTAAGTAGTAAAAACACAGAAAAATTCATCGCCTACGATAACTTGCGGTTAGTTAAGTTGAAAAACCAGCACGCGCGATACGTAAAAGTCATGGGTTTGAATCCCACACCGTAAGGGAGATGAATTATTGCTTCATCTAAATATCTATATAACTTACTTGACATCTTCAGCCGACAAAACGTGCAGCAATTTCGGAAGGATCCCTTTGTCTAAAGCACGCTGAATTTGCTCTGTGGTACCTGGAAAATACAAAATAACAATAGAAAGAAATATTTTTTTATTTAGTGGCATGACATAGCATTAATAATAGGAAGGCCTCGGTAACAATAACAATAATTTTATTTATGGCAATCTCTGTAGCCGAAAGATTTATTAAAATGATATGAACCCAAGTCAAACATAATTAACAAATTTTGATTGAAAGATTAAAAAACACACATCCGCACATCTAAATATTTTTACTTTCGTATTGATAATATTAGTAAGATGTATACCAGCGAGTATGTTAGAGGCAGCCCACGCAGCTTCCTTCATCAGCGACGGTTTCCCGCACCGCAGCAGCACAAGTAGATGATCTAAACACCCAGCGTCCAAGCAACGGTCCGTCTGCGAAATATGAGAAGAAATATATTGGACATCACATACATTGCTCTGATTTTCGTTGTCATTGCTATATATTATGTTAGTAGACAGTGAGGTGTCGCGGTACCTGCGTGTCGGAGCCGGTGAGCATGTTGCCGAGGGCGCGCAGGGCCGGCGTGCGCACTAAGGGCGCACTATATGTATGTTAGTAGACAGTGAGGTGTCGCGGTACCTGCGTGTCGGAGCCGGTGAGCATGTTGCCGAGGGCGCGCAGGGCCGGCGTGCGCACTAAGGGCGCACTATATGTATGTTAGTAGACAGTGAGGTGTCGCGGTACCTGCGTGTCGGAGCCGGTGAGCATGTTGCCGAGGGCGCGCAGGGCCGGCGTGCGCACTAAGGGCGCACTATATGTATGTTAGTAGACAGTGAGGTGTCGCGGTACCTGCGTGTCGGAGCCGGTGAGCATGTTGCCGAGGGCGCGCAGGGCCGGCGTGCGCACTAAGGGCGCACTATATGTATGTTAGTAGACAGTGAGGTGTCGCGGTACCTGCGTGTCGGAGCCGGTGAGCATGTTGCCGAGGGCGCGCAGGGCCGGCGTGCGCACTAAGGGCGCACTATATGTATGTTAGTAGACAGTGAGGTGTCGCGGTACCTGCGTGTCGGAGCCGGTGAGCATGTTGCCGAGGGCGCGCAGGGCCGGCGTGCGCACTAAGGGCGCACTATATGTATGTTAGTAGACAGTGAGGTGTCGCGGTACCTGCGTGTCGGAGCCGGTGAGCATGTTGCCGAGGGCGCGCAGGGCCGGCGTGCGCACTAAGGGCGCACTATATGTATGTTAGTAGACAGTGAGGTGTCGCGGTACCTGCGTGTCGGAGCCGGTGAGCATGTTGCCGAGGGCGCGCAGGGCCGGCGTGCGCACTAAGGGCGCACTATATGTATGTTAGTAGACAGTGAGGTGTCGCGGTACCTGCGTGTCGGAGCCGGTGAGCATGTTGCCGAGGGCGCGCAGGGCCGGCGTGCGCACTAAGGGCGCACTATATGTATGTTAGTAGACAGTGAGGTGTCGCGGTACCTGCGTGTCGGAGCCGGTGAGCATGTTGCCGAGGGCGCGCAGGGCCGGCGTGCGCACTAAGGGCGCACTATATGTATGTTAGTAGACAGTGAGGTGTCGCGGTACCTGCGTGTCGGAGCCGGTGAGCATGTTGCCGAGGGCGCGCAGGGCCGGCGTGCGCACTAAGGGCGCACTATATGTATGTTAGTAGACAGTGAGGTGTCGCGGTACCTGCGTGTCGGAGCCGGTGAGCATGTTGCCGAGGGCGCGCAGGGCCGGCGTGCGCACTAAGGGCGCACTATATGTATGTTAGTAGACAGTGAGGTGTCGCGGTACCTGCGTGTCGGAGCCGGTGAGCATGTTGCCGAGGGCGCGCAGGGCCGGCGTGCGCACTAAGGGCGCACTATATGTATGTTAGTAGACAGTGAGGTGTCGCGGTACCTGCGTGTCGGAGCCGGTGAGCATGTTGCCGAGGGCGCGCAGGGCCGGCGTGCGCACTAAGGGCGCACTATATGTATGTTAGTAGACAGTGAGGTGTCGCGGTACCTGCGTGTCGGAGCCGGTGAGCATGTTGCCGAGGGCGCGCAGGGCCGGCGTGCGCACTAAGGGCGCACTATATGTATGTTAGTAGACAGTGAGGTGTCGCGGTACCTGCGTGTCGGAGCCGGTGAGCATGTTGCCGAGGGCGCGCAGGGCCGGCGTGCGCACGGCGGGTGCTCGGTGCTGGAGCAGGGCCACGAGGCGCGGCAGCAGCTCGCCGCAGCTCTGCACGGCCTCGATGCGCTCGTTGGGTCCGTCCGTCAGGTACGACAGCGCCCAGCACGCATCCGCTGAGGGAAACGTTTACGAATATTCGATAAAACGGGCGCTGACGCTGATGAGCTGGGCGTACATGTCCAAAAACTGAAATAGCTAAAGCGGCTATCGTTTTCGCAATTGAGAATAATAATTGGCAATTAATACAGCATCTAATTTAAATAATATTTTTTACTTTTTTTTATCTTTTTTTTTCACAGAATTTAGTAATTTTTTTTCGAATTTCTCTATGCTACAAAAAACAAAACTATGCATTATTTAACGACAAACCAAACCCTTATCATACAAATAAATTCCAAAATCTTTTAAAATCTACAAATGTCACCACATTTCTTCAAGTTTTCTTTAAATACACAACAATAATAAAAAATAAAAAGTTGTTAATAAGTAATCTACCAATAATAAGAGCATTCTGTATGTATTATTTCCGAAACAAATACCATAAAAAATTGCCCGTTGTAACCACTCCACACAGACGAAATCGCATGCAAAAGCTAGTTATAAAAGACTTACCTAAGACGTCTTGATCACCAACTTCCAACAGCTCTGAGATGTAAGGCAGCGCCGGAGACACCAGATCGAACTTTACGATTGGATTTTTATTTCTGAAACAATAAATTGTTCGGTGAAAAACACGTCAGGTTAAACACTTGTTGTTCAATTTTAGTCCTTATGCCCTGCACCACATCTAGGCGTGCTTTCGATCATACTAAAAAATAGATTAAAAGTTAAACCGTTCTAAGTTACCAAACCAAACAACCACCTTCTAAGTTAACAATTAATGCCCGTTTCCAATATTTGTAAAACGATCCGTACTAGTTACAAATAGTAATAATTTTTTTAAACTATTATTTTTATTTTATACTTTGTAGTCTTCTTAATATTCAAAGTTAATTTTCTACTTACCAATTTAAAATATTAATAGGTATTAAAATATTAATAGGTATTAAAATATATTTATTATTTTTCGTATTCCTGACAGCAAATTCTTTCATTTACTACTCCTATGATGAGAATGGATTTCAAACAGCCAGTCCGCCATCTTGGGGAGGCCGCCATATTGGATTTGTAATAACGTTTCTTAGTTAGTCATGTATTGTCATCAGAACTCAGTGCGTATGCAAAATTTCACTCTAATCGAAGACCAGGGAATGGGTCAAATTAAGATACTGTTACATACATACAGTCAAAGCTTATAAAAGCGAGTTAAAAATTTAACTTTTTTTTTATAATACACTTACCCCACCTGATGCTGAGTGGTAATGAGGTCTTAGCTTAAGGGCGACAAGTACAGCATTTCAATTTGTTACTGGACTTGTCGCCCTTACTGGAAGGCTTGACCCCTCTGCTACTAATGTAGCACCCCCCAAGGAGCTCTAGAAACCTTGCTCACACGCAGGAACACAACAACACAGAAGTTATTGTTAGTTGGCTGCGGTCTTCTGTAAGGTGGAGGTGTTTCACCGGTTGGGCTGCTCCAGTTCGAGCGATAAATCGTTATGCCCTCTCGTAACGCGACAGTGTTGAAGTGTACCTGCATAGATTGCTGTATGTCCAGACGGCGGTCCTGAGCTGGCTGGGCGGCGCGGCGGGCGCCAGCAGCGGCAGCAGCGCGGCCAGCGCGCCCGCGGCCAGCACGGCGTCGCGCGGGCCCGCCCCGTCCCCGGCGATGTTGCCGAGGGCCCACGCCGCCTGCTCGCCCACCACGCCGCCGCGCCCTAGCAGCGTCACCAAGCGAGGGATGCCACCGCCCTGGAATGTAATAATAATAGTTGACGACCTCGGTGGCGCAGTGGCTAAGGTCTCTCTTTGGTCGGTCCCTCATATCTGAGGATCGTGGTCAGCATGTTGGTTGCATCTGGAACGGACGATCTGCCTCCACCGGTTTCTATCCAGTGCGTCTCTCACAACCGTATACAATTTGGACGACGACGTTCCTTTTATTTGATCGGTCCATCTAGTTGGTGAGCGACCGCGCGATCTTTTGTCTTCGGTGTTCCCAACAACAATCAACTTTTCCAAATTGTCGTCGCCTCTGCGCACGGTATGGCCGAAATACGATAGGATGCGTTGTCGGCATATAGTGGACAAGCGAGTTTTTATATGAAGCTGGCTCAGGATCGATGCATTGGTACGTTTCGCGTTCCAGGGTACTCTCAGCAGTCGCCTCCAGCACCACATCTCAAATGCATCAATCCGCTGTCTTTCTCGGGCTAAAATTGTCCACGTTTCAACGCCATATAGGAAGATAGCTTTTGCCCGCGACTTCGTCCGCGTGTTTCCCATTCCCATGAAGCTGTCCATTTGCTAAGATACCCATATACTAAAAAATTTCAAGCCTCTAACTCGCGGTACAAAAGTTTTTCCCGCTATTCCCGTTCCCATGGGAATTTTGGAAAATCCAATCATGACTTAACTTTGCATTCACTATTTCAATCATCTAACTTACGCGGTTTAGATTTTTTCATACAAAAGTTTTTTCCCGCTAACTCCCGTTCCCGTGGGAATATCTCAAAATACAGCCATAACTAAACTTTATATTTACTAAGGTACCTGCATGCCAAATTTCAAGCGTCTAACTTAAGCGGTTTAGATTTTTCATACAAAAGGATTTTCCCGCTAATTCCCGTTCCCGTGGGAATTTCGGGAATTCCTTTCTTAGTGCACCCCTACGGTACCTAAGCTACGTCCCTTCCAAATTTCAAGTGCCTACGTTTAGCCGTTTGGGCTGTGCGTTGATATGTCAGTCAGTCAGTCAGTCAGTTTCTCCTTTTATATATATAGATAGGGAATACAAGGGCTCGTATCAGTCTTGGTTTTGATGCTGATTCCTCTTTTTTTCCAAATGTTATTCAGTCGGGTCATAGCATCTTTAGCCATACCAATTCTCCTTTTTATCTCGGGAACGCAGCTGCCATTATTGTTGATTTGAGAGCCCAAATATATGTAGTGGTCGACGTTATCGATACCAGGAATGTTACCGTTGACATTTGTAAGCTTTCCGGCTCGGTCCACTATCATCATTTTACTTTTTGCTCTGTTTACTGTAAGACCGATGTTGCCACTTTCTAACTCGAGTCTCTGGAAAAGCTCACTCATATCTTCTGTAGGTGTTGCTAGAAGAATGGTGTCGTCAGCATACCGGAGATTTGATAGTCTCTTTCCCCCTATAGGGAAACCCTTCTCCCAGTTTTCCATAGTCTTTCGGATAATGTACTCTCCATATATGTTGAAAAGAGCGGGAGACAGTATGCAACCCTGTCTCACTCCTTTTTTAGCGTGGAACATATTGGAACAGTCCGTTCCTATTCTGATGAACGAGCGATTTTGTGTATAAAGACTCTGGATTAAGGCAACCAGGTGTTCAGGAGCTCCCATTTCAAGCAACACATTCCACAGTTTATCCCATTTTACGCAGTCAAAGGCCTTGGTATAATCGATAAAGCATAGTACGAGGGGACAGTTGAACTCCCTGCTCTTCTCGATTATGTGGCTAAGGAAGGCGGCCAAAACGCGTAAGGTCCCGGGTTCGATCCCGGTCGGGTCAATTTGGAAAACTTTTCTAAATTGGCCCGAAGGTGATTGGTGTGATTGTCTGGCGCATTTATTTATTTTTTTATAGTGACGAGCCCAACAATGCCCGTGGTGAGAGTTGATAATCGTCGCACCATGAAGAGCGTCAACTCTCTATCAGTGCAGTCAGTCTCCCCAGGGTAGCATATGGCGGGCTGAGGGATTGATACCCCTTGGGACCCGTGCCCCTGAGAGTCGACCAGGCCCCTCTCTGCACTTGCCTTAGTTGGCCGGTAGGAGTGGACCCCACAGAGGCCACAGGACTCTCACCTCTGGCTTGCCTTAGCCAGCCGTCCAGAGTGGGGGCGTCAGAGCTATATGCTCGCAGGGTTGAAGTGAAACATACCTAAGTCGCGAGTTATTTTTACTTTACTTATTTATGTATACTAGATATGAGCTAAAATGTTACGAGTGCCACACGCGATGCGTAAAGGTCGTAGATTCGAATCCCGCAAGGGGAGATGATATTTATATGTTTCGTTAAAATATTTTAAGTTTGCTATTGAGGACTGAAGCACTAAAAAAATTTTTAAAATCTAGTGTTTAATTTTTTTGCTAAACTGCCAAATTAATTACGGTACCCAGCCTTAAATTCGTAAGTACATATTTTTAAAGAATCTTACCGTGATGATAATAAAACTTACATTTATCACAGCAAGCGTGTGGTCGTGTGTACCAGATGCGATGTTGGTAATAGCCCATGCTGCCTCGAACTGGAGATCGGGGCTGAGAAGAAAAATGGAAAGATTTGACATAGCACCCCCGGTACGACACTGTCACTTGCAAAAAAAATGCAAAAATGAGTTAAATATCAGAAAATGATCCTAAGAACCCTATTACTTGGTGCGATAACGTTACTTGAGTAGTACGCATAATTTCCGTATGAGGATGTGTCATTGCCACACATCTACAGTTATAATTTTTCATTAGAGCCACAATGTCACTTTTCAGGGGGTTGGAAGGCTTAAACAAAGACATAGTAAGTACATATATTTATTACAACATAAAGTGATTAATATTTATCAAAAAGTAAAGTTAAAAGTTGATGTAGTATAAGCTGTTCATCTCGTCTATAATATAGACTTAAGTCATTGTTTAGTGCTATCTAACGTACAACATGATCGGACAGAAACTACAAAATAGATGTAATCCTTTCAGATGAAACCCCCCAAATTTCGAAGCTGGTTTTACACTTCAAAATTAACGGTAAGAAAAAACAGATATGCAACTTGAGGAAATCTTGAAGATATAAAAATATTTTTGGCAGTTTGCTATCTCTCCGGAGGGCCCCTTCTGGCTGCGGTTCTGTACTGGAGGGGGTTTCGTGTACTCTGTAGTTACGCTATTTATGAAATTTACATAAATAAAAAACTAATATGGATGTATTTTATTAAACTACATATTTTAATTAATATGTATTTTGTATAATCAGCACATTACAGTATTTATCTTTTCTATAATATTTTCCCAATTTAGGTATATTTTGCACCGCCATACCAGTTTCCCGATTATTACTATTTCCTCAACCTAAAGGTTGTCTGGCAGTGGAGGACGCTTTTACCCAAAAGGGATCAATATTACTAACATAAAACTAACCAAAATAGAAACAATAATAAGTATAATAATTACTACTAATGACAAGTATACCTTCATATTTTATATACATATTCTAATTAATTTATATAGTATGTGTATTATTATCATATATTTAAAAGATACCGTAATGTTATTTTTAATGCTTCATTTATTGTTGTTGAAAAGTATTTCTTTTTTTTCTCCCCTGTTACCGCACCCATATACAAACTATCTGCATGACCCAAGGGTTGACTGGTAAAGAAAGCCCCTAGTATTAAGTCCACCTGTTGTATCTATTTGGGCAATAAAGTTTTTAAATAAAATAAATAAGACACTAACATTTGATTTGTAACTTGTAAATATGGAATAAAGAAGCTATATTATTATTAAAGTTTGTCTGGAAGGAATAACTTGCTCGCAATTAGACCACTTAAATTGAACTTGAATATGTCTGCAAACCAATTTCTGCATATTTTCTGTGCAATAAAGTATATCTATCTATTTGTCTTCAAAAATATTTATCTATCTCTCATGAAACCTGTCAAGACTCACCACTCGTCTCTGTCCAAAGCTTCTACCAGTGGCTTGATGACTCCGGCGTCCACCATCACGGAAATGGGCGGGTTCTGCTCCCGGGAGAGCATCCTACGAGCAGCCCTGGCTGCTGAGGTCTTCACGGCCAGGTCGTTTGATTTGAGGCCTGTGGGCAAACGGAACACAGTAAATATTAGACAGCAACAATTGTCTATTTTAATATTTATTTATAAGTAGCTGTGCTGCGACTTCCTTCGCATGGACTATATAATTTCGTGATCAGTTTTAGCCTTATCTCCCCAAATATTCGAAACCAAAAGTAGTCCATGTTTTATTTTAAGTTTCAAGCTACATTTGCGCAAAATTTTATATTTCTAACTTAAAAAATAAAATCTTCCCATGTCCATATGAACTTGACCATCACATACATTGCTCTGATTCTTTGGTAAGTAGCTTAAGCACTTGTGTTAAAGAAATCAGAAACAACAACGGTACCACAGCAGACCGGAGACTATATAGGAAAGTCGTTTTCCCCACATTGAGCAAACCGGGGATCAAACTAGAGGCCAATTAGCGTAGTTTACGGAGAGAGTTTGAAATGCTTACCTTTTACAATTTCTTCTGGCTTCATTGCCTTTTCTTCGGGCTGGATCTCCTCTCCAGCCTCCGGTGACATCGCCCGGCGCTTGAGGAGCTGCTCATCGCGCGCCTGCTTGCGAAGCGCCACGCTGAGTTCCGCCCTCTTGCGACGGAGGTCCTACAGCAGAAATAAAGGAGATTAGAAATACAAACACATTTGTCATTTGATAGCACTTCAAGACCTCATCCCCCTGATGTTAAGTGGTAACGAGGAGGACCTCATTAACCTAACCTAGGACCTAAGCTAGGAAGATTAGGGGCGACAAGTACAGCATAATAATAGCTGTTATTGAAGGCTTGACCCCTGCTACTAATGTAGCACCCCCCAGGAGCTCTGGAAACCTTACTCACACGCAGGAACACAACAACACTGAAGTGATTGTTATTGACACCAGTCATGCTGACACGGTTCGAGCAAAAAATTGCTATGCCTCTCCCTCTCTTAAATTATTTAAGTACCTAGCCAAATGGTTAAAATAATATTTTTTTAATTTACAGCTATTGTCTTTAACCTCATTCACATTATTTGGAAGAAAGTGACTTAAATGTTATTTTACTGTCTAATCTGTCAGTTACCAAGGTTCACCCACATCCATTGTGACTTGTTAGCTTGAAAGAATACGTAACATCCATCCATCTATTTTAATATCAGTAGGATGAGTTAATAAACTTCTTTAAAGCACTGCATGTAACTGTAACCCACAATACTCACATTTCAGTTTATCTGGGATCCTGGTTAGATGTTAAAATTCGCTTATGCACTAAGGACAAAGGAAAATTCTAGAGTCTAATCGCTAAATGATGATTTTATTAAGAATACAGTGGTACGAGTAGTGGCCGTAACACATCAGTTTCACCCTGAATTTCTACTAATAAAAATAACGGGGGTAACCCAAAAATATTACGATAGTTAATTACTAAGATATTTACATTACTTATAATGTTCCACTAGATTGAAGTGTTCTGTTTAACTTTAGCAAAACAATTGAACGTGTTTAAATTTCGAAACATCGCATGATGGAAACAAAAGAGTATTTAGCTTACCGTAGTTCCGTGGCCAGCATTTTTGTACGACGCTAATCTAGATGCATGAGTTTTGGTATCAGCCATTTTAACGAAACAAAATTGATTAGATATTAGTGAAATTAATAAAATTGTAATTTCGTTTGACCAAACACTAATAGAAACACCTGCTGGTTGAATTTGAGTTTTTGAAAGGACAACGGTTTGCAACCGGAAGAGTCGATGTAATGTCAAAGCAAATGTTACCAGAACCAAAAATACTTCTAAATTTTTAATTGTCTAGTTTTGATAAAAAAAAGGATGGTAGAACACAATTTTCACTAGATACATAGCAAAATAACGAACAAATATATTCAAATCAATAATTATACTTGCCTTTTCACAACTGATAAAATTAATTACAAATGTTTGAATAAGGATATAAATTTTTCAAAATGCAACATTTCAGAAAAAGTTTTTGGTTGGCACTATTACAATAATCAAGATTTTTGATGTCGATAAATTCGTAAGAAACCAGAAATAAATCGAGAAACAACTTTTAAAAAAATAATCGAATTAAAACAAATTTTATTGTGTTTCTTCCTTCCTTTGGGTGCCAAAGTAGTGCCATCTATGAATGATCTTAGAAACTTATCCGAGCGATATTTTGAGAACGCCAACTGTTGAATTGTATTTGCTCATTAATGCTAATTTAGCATTAATCTCATAGTTCGGTTTTTTTCTATTATTTCCAAGATATATTTTTATTTGCAAAAAACAAGTAACTACTAGCTACTGAAAGCACTCTAGTAAATGTGCGAGTAGGTTCGGTAAAAGTACAGTTACGGCAATATAGGGGACAGCACTGATATTTAGTTAGTTGTGAAGTAACATTTTGTTTGATAATAAATTGTGAAGTTCTGTTAAAATTTATATTTTTAAAGATTTTTGCTTGAAAATGAATTGTCTGTTCTAATACTTCAAGTTTCTTCGTATTTACAATTGTATTAAAATTTATTGTAATTTCCATCAAAACATGTAGGTAGATTTTTTTCTTTCATCTGCACTAAACTTCGCAAATTCAACAGAATATGTCAACTTATTTTAATTTTTTATTGAATACATGGCACAAGTACTTACAAGAAAATATTTTTCTATCATATTTCAATTATATTTTCTCTCTTCTTAGATTCGAAATCAAATTATCTTTATTTTCTCTCACGCCAACATATTATAGCCAACCATTAAATTTTAAATACGCAATCATTTATATTGTTTCTAAATAAATTATTTCAATCAGTTAAGGTATTAATTTCATTTTATAGAAAGGTAAAGGTTACTCAGACACAGCTGGGAGTAAAAACTACTAATAACATGAAAAATTTTTTTTTTTATTTATCTTAGTTACAAGTATAGGCAAGGCCGTGTTAAACTAGCCTGGGGCCCTAGGGCACACAATTATTTGGGGCCTTTGAGCACACAAAAATTTAGAAAATAAAATATGCGAATTATTCTAAACTTTTTGAAATAAAATGTCATGTCATCTGTCATATTATAATGCTGAGGGTTCTTTAGTCAGATAAATGTTTGGGGCCCCCAGATAATGGGGGCCCTGGGCACGGGCCCCGTGTGCCCTTATGGTGAAGACGGTACTGAGTATAGGTACTACTTACTAATACCATAAATATGGAAGTTGATATAGGTGGATGTCTGAATGTGTAATGTTACTATTTTATGCAAAACTACAAAATATATTTTAATTTAATTTGGTAACCGGACAAATCAGATACTAAGAAAACACTTACCATAACGTTTTATTAAAAAATAACGGGAACAACGTTGAGGTTTTTAGTCACATTGTTTCGTAGCTATAGTTAATGGTACTGCAAGGTATTTTTACCGCAATATGTACGAGTAGATTTATGGTAAAGGATGATAAGGATATATATAAATTGACACTACCTGCTTACCTAGACATGTACCTATTCATTTCTTAACAAAAAACGAAACAAAACAGCCAAGCCAATAATCTTACATAGATGCACCATCCCACTAAATTTTAATAAATATTTACAACATTGATAAAATTGTCACATAAAATATGAACTTAACGTAACGAAATCTTACGACATCTTTCTAGTGAAAGTATGTAACAGCATAATGATCCACTACTTACGTCTTTGCCTCAATTTCACGGCTAACGACTATTAATATGCATCAATCGATATAAAATCGAAACCAAAAATAATTTTATTCTTTTAGATTACATCAGTAATGCTTATGAATAATCTAAACAATACCCTAGTATATTCGATTTTGTGCAATAAAGTATATCTATCTATCTATCTATTTAAAAGCGAAAGTCTGAATGTATGGATGTCTCTTATGACCACAAAAAAACAATGGAAACGATTTGAGTAACATTAAAATTAAGTTAATGCATAAGTAGACATACACAAATTAATTACAAAATATATTTATCTCGAATATGCTAGGTCACGATTAACACCTAATTTTAAAAGCTAATACATATAATTTATATGTACCCTGAGTAATTCCAATTTCAGAAGTAAACAATGGCTTGAATATGAGCTGAAAACAATTTTTTCTCATTAAAAATTCCAAAAAAAAACCAGTCACCCTGCTGTGGAAAAAGATTCTGTCAAGAGAAACCAAAGATATAAATATTCAAATAAGTTTATGTTATAAATAATAAGCCCCAGAATTACCTAGATAATTATTTGTAGGAGAGTTTATAATATTTAAAAATTAATTAATTCTTGATAAATAAAAACACTTTTATCAAATTTTAGCACGGGATATTGGCTTAATGAATTCCAAGAAAATTTCAAACTTATAGAACAAAGAAAAACCAATAATCACACTTTGATCATCATCAAGTGTCGCGTGCATTATTAACCAAACTGCATTGCGGCGACGGAATTAATGCAGCCAAGATGTACATCTGAAAAAAGTACTGAATAAAATAAAAAGTAGTAGGAGGCGCTCCGCGACAGATATTGAGTGGTGGGTCGGGCCTAACATGCGCAGACAACTATTACAAAGATTTAATGTCCGCTTGCTCTATAATTAACCTGTGCTATGACCGACGCTTTCGTATTACGACCTGTGTACGAAACGATAGTAAATTAACGTTATTAAAACAAGTTTACAAGCTATCTCGAAGCTGTAATTACGCAAAACGTTACGCCGTTGGGCGTGACATCACAAATCAGTCCGGTCGGGCTGAAGACAACACGGTGTTTCGCCGTCCCCTTCATCTGTTTGAAATTGGACGGAGACAGAGATAGAGGCAGGCCGCCGCTGATCGTATTCTGTCGAGAGTGTGTCGCCATTTTCGTTTTGACGAATATTGACAGCGCAGACAGACAGTGGCGCGGCGGTCGACACTGCGTCTGCCAAGACTATTTTTATTTTGATTGTACATCATTTAACGACCCGAGATCGTTCAACGTCTCGTCTGTACGCGATAAAGTCTCTATTTACTAAACATTTTCGAGTGACGTGGGTTTTAGTGTAGGATCTCCCGTATTTTGGTGCTAACCTCTTCCTTTTTTTATTAGTGTTTTTGAGAGACTGCAAGACTGTGATCGATATGTGCAAGATGTATTACAGATGACTCCGCGCTAGCATTCATATTCAACCTTTTTCAATCTGGTAAGTCCTTTTATTAATCATTTCTTTTGTGTTTCGTGAGTTAATCTATCGATATTCATGATAGTATCGCAACTAAGGATATTTCTAGAATTGGAAATGGACGAGTGCATGTTTAAATTTGGATTTGGTGCAGATTCGCTTCGCAAAATGACAGTCGGTCTTTGTTGCGGTAGCTCCAGTTTTGTTTACGAACTGTCACGGGCAGTATACGGCCTAAGATATATTGCCTGGGTTGGCGACTATGCGTGGGCTAGCAGCGCGCTTGAAAACTTGCCTTAAGACAGTAGCCATAGGGTTGAATTTCGTACACACGCTCCTGCGATAACGGCCCGTAGAATTAATTTATCACACGCCGAGCTTGACAAGTTGAAAACATAAATTCGACCTTGCCGCTCCACGTGGTTTTAAGTCATTGCGCTTTCTTTTTTCGCTACATCCGATTTGGAGGTCGCGCCTGAAAATCGATATAATTTTTGGACTCGATTTTTTTTGCTAGTGTTGGCACAACTGTATGTCATTAATTGAAAAAGGAACTAGAAAAAATAAAGCAATCAGCTGTTCGAAAAGTGTTATATTCCTTGTTACATAGCCATTTAAGGCTTTAAAAAGTAAAAAAAAAACATTTCTGTTCAGTCAGTGCCACTACTAAATACATACTATTTTATACCTATTCTGGATTATATGGTATGTAAGTAAAAACATTTTTTTACAATTTATTTGATAAACAAGACTAATTATTTATGGTTCAGCCTTTGTATTCTACTTAATTCAATACTTTTTTTCAACTTTAATAATCTTAACTGAAATTGAAAAACCACAGACGAATTCAAGAAATGTTCAGATCAAAAGATTTTAAATTTTTCTTATTTATCCCTAAGAGGACCTTTTTCTATTATTTTGTAAATTTTTGTCATAAATTATTGTGTTTTAATTTCATTGGTAAGCCAAAAATAACAAGTGTAAATCATATATTATAATGAGTAAACAGAAAAAATAATTGATCACAACATTCACAAATTAAATTTTGTTCTGTGTTTGTGATCAACATGCACAAAGAATCCTTCTTTTAAATCAATCAATCAAATATTTCTTTATTCAAGTAGGTTACATATAATAACACTTTCGAATCATTATTGACTACAATGCAAAGTGATTCTACTTCCAGTTCAGAACTTATATCTACCGAGAACACACCTATCAAACTCAGCAGATCAGTTACACTAGCAGTATCTAACTTATTGCTATGTGTAGCTCACTTTGGACCAAGTCATATAGTTTTGTTTTGATAAGTGAATAAAACATTAAGTATATACTTTCGAGAGGTAAGCTGGAGCAGACCAGTCTCCAAAGGTGGTGCCTGTTCACAAGCATGACGTATGTGCCAGCCATCGCTTCACTCAACCATATTGAAGGGGATATAGCCTATAAACTGTCCCACTGCTGGGCAAAGGCCTTCCCCATACTCTTCCAGCATTTTTTTATCTGGAGCCAAGTTTTGCCAACCTTGAGAAAAACGGTCCAGGTTGTCACACCAACTCATTTTCCCCTTGGATATTGTCTGTCATCTGATGTCCATTGGGTAACAAAACTTTTTACTGGCTTTAATAAAAAGGGAGGAGGTTCTCAATTCGACCGTATATTTATTTTTTGTTACATGAGCCAAATTATTTTTTGGTCACGTTTTTATCATGTTTATGTCAGTTCATATTCAAGTCTGCGTCAGTATTTCATTTTTATGATGTCTTAAATGCAAACTACGGAGCTTTTGCTTATCGAGTCCCAATTATTTAGATCAAAAATGAATCAGGGATATTCAATACACCCGAAAATCTGGATAATCAATTTCAAAGCAATTAAAACAAAGTTGAAATTTGAATAAATGTTTATTATGTTTTGGGGTTTGTGTCATATAACAATACATAAAAATTATCATTCCAGCAATGACAAATGAGTCCGGGCAATCGGACGTTCAAACAATCAATGCTCGGACAACGGGGATTCTATTGTATTTACTTCAGGTTTGCTGCCCTGTTGGAATATTGGTTAGATATGTTAAAAGACAGGAGAACCTAGGGCTGTTGGTGTGCTTCCCATCGGGACAAACATTAGTATGATGAGTTTATGTGTTTGTACTGTGTCTGGGTGTTTTGAAATGTATTTAAGGATGTACTGTGGTACCACTGTTGGTTTTAGTAATCGTAACACAAGTGCTCAAGCCACTTACTTGTGCGCGTGTGTGGCATTCTGTAGTCTGGTCTGGTATTTATTTAATTATTTGTGTAGATTCAATTGGCATTGTGAGGGAATTAAATGTTAAGTTTAAATTACTTCAAAATATATATTTCATAATCAAAACATATGTGGCGATTATCTCGCGTTTGGCTGAACTGATTTTGATGCGGTTTTCGGAAGAAAACTTTTGACATTTATTTTGAAACTTTTTAGTTTCCCGTTTGAAGTCTTTTTTTTGTATACATTTTTATTTATCACTACATCATGGCTGCTTAATAGGCCTAGCATACGTAATACGTCAAATTAATCGCATGAGACGACAAAAGGTTCGATACTGTTGATTGGCTAATAGCACACCGCACTCGTATTTTCAACCAATCAGCAGCTGACGCGCTGACTTAAATCGATTTTGACGTTTAAGAGCGCGAGAAAATTTAGTCGTGTGGCCAATGCTACGCCTGTAAGATGCGCCACACGACTAAGTTTTATCGGTTTTATCGACCTCCTTTGGAATGGCCAAACCGACCAAATTTTTTGTTAAATGATGATTGGTTGAAAATAATTGTGGTGTGTAATTATCCAATGAAATAAATCCAAGCGTTTGCTGTGTCATGCGAGAATTTTGACATATTGCTAATACGACCTCCGTTGCCGCTTGCCTCTTGAGCGGGCCGGTCTTTGGCGTCGCGCCATCTCTGAGGTCCGGGATTTGAAGCCCGGTCGGGTCAATATGGAAAACTAACTTTTCTACATTGTCTCTGGTTTGAGTGTTGTGGTACCGTCGTCGTTTCTGATTTATGTAACACAAGTGCTTAAGCTACTTACCACAGAATCAGAGCAATGTATGTGATGTCAAATATGTTCAATAACACTGTGGATAGCATACCACACTTCCATTTTCAGCCAATCAGCAGTTGACGCATTGAATTTTATCGATTTTGCCATTTGTTAAACAGTTCAGATTAAATATTTGTTCCTAAGGTTTAGAAGACTATAATTAGATTTTTATGATATTAAAAAAGATCCATATCTTTATTGTGTTAAGATGTATAATGCTGAAGCTTTAAATAATCATTATCAAGTGCCTGTGGGTATTAAGAAGCATTAAAATATTGAAGGTCTTGGCGAGTTTTCTTTTTTGTAGCTAAAAGGCGACTAGTTCGTTTTTTCAGCAAAATCCGTTTATGCATTATCATTATTTCGTTTATTCTATACTAGGTTTTGCTCCAGACTTCATTCGCGTTAATTCGAAAAAAATATATACTAGACTTGTCGCCCTTAGGTACCTTGAAGGCCCGACCCCTGCTACTAATGTAGCATCCCCCAAGAGCTATGGAAACCTTACTCACACGCAGGAACACAACAACATCGATATATCTACTTAATTGGCTACTTGACAGTGTTAACAATAAAATATGAAAAGTGTTAGATATGTTAGCTTATTAGTTAAGTAATCATTTACATTTTTACTTTTTAATTAAAAGCATAGGTAGTATTTTATTTTTGCAAAATAAATTTTAGTTTTTTTATCTGTGGAACAAAAGAACCGAAACGGAAACCACCATTGCAATACGGAAATGACAGCTGTCGGCGAAAATTATTTATTTTAATGTGGCGAAACAATGATTATTTTACCGATTAAATTGAATTATTGTGTCTCTAATCGTATAAAGAATTTATTGAAACATTTTCCGTTTATCTTAATTAAGTCGTTCCTATGCGTATCGGTTCGTTGTCAACGACGTTGACGTCATAATTGGAACAGCGACGCGACTAGGCGTTTTCGCGCGCTTTTTAAATGTGTTACACAAAATCTTATTTTTCTCTGGTTATTTAGATTATTTCCAGATAAATCGAATTGCTTGGGATATAAAATGAACGGGCGCACATTTTACAATACTTTTTCAAAAACTGTCAAGTAGCCAATTGTGTTTTAATCACATTTGGATTGGTAATTTGTCGCAAATATTTTAAATTTACAATGGTAGTCTTTTTTTTGAGTGGTAGGCATAGCGATTTATCGCTCGAACTGGAGCAGCCCGACTGGTGAAATACCTCCACCTTACAGAAGACCGCAGCCAAATAACAATCACCTCTGTGTTGTTGTGTTCCTGCGTGTGAGTAAGGTTTCCAGAGCTTCTGGGGGGTCCTTTAATAAAATATAATAGAATATATTACAACAGAATAGAAAATGTCTTTATTCATGTAAACTTTTACATAAGCATTTATGAATCGTCAAATTAAGTAAACTACCGCCGTGTTCGGTATGTTGATTATTTCGAGAAGAACCGGCAAGAAACTCTTTTCTAAACTGACACATATGGTATAAATCATGCAAAAAAATATGTATATTAACAATATAGCTTATGTCTAGTGTACATATTTAATGCTATCAAGTCCAAGAGTCTTGGTCATTAATATAGTCCTCTATTTTATAATAGCCTTTTTTTATTAAACAATGTTTTATCATCTCTGATACTTGACTGGACTTTTCTATTTAAATTTTCTATTCTAAAGAATAGAAAAGCCAATATAAAAAAATAAAAAGGTTTTTATGTGTAATAAATTACACATAAAAACCTTCCTCTGTAAAAAAAACCGCTTCAAAATCCGTTGCGTAGTTTTAAAGATTTAAGCGTACAAAGGGATATAGGGACAGAAAAAGCTACTTTGTTTTATACTATGTAGTGATAAGAATAACAGTCGAATAAATACAATACGTCTGATTTTGAATGTTATCATAATATTCTGAAACAAAATTACTTGATGACGTTCTTCATTCAAATAGCATTTTTTTTATCGGCCTTTTAGTTTTTATCAGACGATAAAAAAAACAGCCGTAATTTTACTAAACTGAATCCTACTAATTATTAGGCCTAGCATGCGTAATACGTAAAGTTTATCGCGTGAGACGACAAAAGTTTCGACACTATTGATTGGCTAATAGCACACCGCACTTGTATTTTAAGCCAATCAGCAGCTGACGCGCTAACTTTAATTCAAATTCAATATTCTTTAATTCATGTAAATTAACCCAGTAATATTTATGAAACGTCTATATATAATGCAAATGACGCTACCTCCGGGTTAGAACCTATTACTTACAGAGAAGATCCCGGCAAGAAACTCTGTCGTTCATATTACAAATAAAGCTGAACTTATAACTAGTTTCGACGACAATCGATTTTGACGTTTAACAGGCAACGCGACACGAATCCTTTTTCACGAATCCTTTTTTTCATGCTTATTTTTTATGACGGGAGCAAAGCTTTTTAAATACCCATCTTCAGGAATCGTGAAAAATGTTGGATACGGGAAAAAAATGTCAATTCAGATATTTTGACGTGAAAAATTACTACTGAAAAATGTGTTTGTTTGAATGCGTTAATCTCAGGAACTACTGGATCGAATTTAAAAAATATTTTTGTGTTGGGTAGTGCATTTATCGAGGAAGGCTTTAGGCTATATAACATCACGCTGCGGCTAATAGGAGCGAAGGATCGGTTCAAAATTTGGAAAAAATGGTGATAGTACGCTTGCGAAGCCGCCGGGGGCCGCTAGTGTAGTATATATCGTACATGAAAAGCATATACAGTCATATTTCGAGTAAAAGATGATAGAGCGGTGTCTCTTTTCTAACTTCATCGTATCTAACCTTACCTAAAATGCACATTAAAATCCTACATGCTCTGCAAATTGACGACCTCGGTGGTGCAGTGGCTAAGGTAGGCGTACTTTTCTAAATTGACTTGGGTCTGGGTGTACTGGGATGGACGCCCCCAGTTAGTATCCGTCGTCTGGTACTCATAGTACAAGGGAAAACCTTAGTTTGAGACCAGGTGATTGTCTGACGCATTTATTTATTTGTTTAATTGTTGTTTTGAGAACATTCTCTATTTTTTGCTGCAGTCAGTATTTTTTATTGCAGCATAAAATAGCCTATTTATATTTAAGTTCCTCTCTTAAAACACCGCTTTTGACTGTCGTCTTTTCAAGTAAAAATAAAATCTCCAGATTAAATTATAGAATCCTTTGAATTAAGACAAAGAACAATAAAGATTTGAGAGAACGCCACATGCCCTCCAGATAAAATTAATTTTGTGTCAAAAAATTCTTTTCAAAAACATTTTTCAAGACTGCTGAAAAGGTCGCACAGAAAACAGAACGTCGCATTTGCAGTTTCCCCGCGAAAAAACCGCTCTGACAGCGAAAAAGGCGGGAACGGCGGCCATTACGGACAAGTGACGCCTCGGCCGGCGATATAATTGGCGTACACGAGTTATGGACAGATTTTAATAAAGCCACCCGGCGAATAATTCGAGAGAAACTATTGCTGGACTTTTGAGGCTGTATTTTCTTGGATGTCCTTGCTATTGGATAAGTTTTACATTTTTGCGACAACTAAAAAATGGAGGTTCTTAAATTTATGTGTTTCCCTTTTAGATCTATTGAAAGAAACTAGAGAGATCATAGATTTATGCTTTATCGCGCTCTTAACAAACGTCAAACAGGCCTAGCATGCGCTACGCGAGTAAATTTTATCGCGCTCTTATGAAATGACAAAATCAATGCGTCAACTGCTAATTGGCTGAAATGATGAGTGCGGTGTGCTAAGCCAATCAACAGTATCGAAACTATTGTCGTCTCATGCGATAAATTTGACGTATTGCGTATGCTAGGCCTCGAAACTGAGGTCTTATTTTACAACTGTCAGATAATCAAACTAATTTGAACTAGTAGTGTCTGAGATTAGCAATTTTAAACAAACAAAAAAACATACAAACCTTTCAGCTCCATAATATTAGTACAGATAAATGGCTTCGGTTCTCATGATTTTAACTGTAAAAAAGGGTTCTGTCGTTTAATTGGCGTTAATTCGAACGCATTTTAATCGTTGTATTCGATCTACATATCCCAATAAAGTTAATTAATTTCCGATTACCGTACCAGGAGGGGTACTCTCAAAAACGAAACGAACAAACGAAAGGTTTCGTTTTTGAAGATTATTCAAAAGTTTGGGAATGAAGACGTAGTTTTTGATTTGCATAAATAATATTTTGTTTTTTGGAAACGCTTAATTTGCATTCGAAGTGATTTCTTTATGATTATGAGGATTAAAAATTGCCATCCGTTGTCGGATCCGACATATTTCGTTTATGAGAGTAGACCCCCAGTTAATTTAATTAAATGACTAGATTTTGAGAAAAATAACCTAACCGAAGGATTAGGTTCGCATATTTTAAAGAATTACATTTTGAAAGGCATTGATCTGATTTAAATAATCAAGTAACTTTTTGCTTCGAGTTTAATCTCGAGCCAACTTATTGAACTACAAAAAGGTCGGGTAAATTTATGTGTTTATGGTGATATTTCTTTGCCCGATGTTATTAAAAAAAATATTCTGCTATCATAGCTTTTCCAATAGATAACTTGTTTAAGAAAAATGTGAAGATAATTTTAAAATACATCCATTGTGCTTGTCTTTGGATTTAATTAAAACATTATTGAATCAGTCTAGTAAAATATCGTACATAATCTTCACGATGGAAACAAATGAAAGTCCCAATTACAACTTTAGTCCCTTTTCTTAATCGTAGCGGTCACATCCGGTTATGAAAACTTTTTTAAAAATCATCGGGCAAAGGAGTAAAAAGAAAAAATCACATCCCGCTTGTATTAGCACTGGCCAAATTAAAACTTCGCCCGGACAAAAGAGGTGGGGTGTGTTTTATTTTTTTTCTGCGCTCGGATAGGGTTGTGCATAATATTTATCGGTAAAAAACAAGATTTGTATTACTAAATAACCATGTTGTATTTATTTTTTAGGTTTTTAAAATAACCTGTCGTAATATTATTCTCAAAATAACTTAGTAAACGAATCACTGACGTGTGATGGAAATTTATTAAATTAAATAAATTCTAATCTATTTTATTTATGCTTTGCATAGCAAAGTTGGATTAAACAATTTTCATTACATAGCATTGTAACACACATTTAGATAGCGACCGGATTTTGTGAATTATAAAAATACAATTATCTTAAGGTTATGAATGAAATCTTATCGATTATTTTATCAATGTAAACGTCGTACATTTTCTTATCATTCTGCTGATATTTTCAATACATTGCAATGGCCATCCAATTGCCATTACCATTCCAATTAAAAAAAAAAATACCCGTTTAACATTATCAAACGGTGTAAAACAGGTATTATTATCAACATTCTTCACAATGGGCATTATTTACGGATCATGAGCACTTTTTATCGTCATACATATGTAGGCATAGTATGTACGTGTAGTTATCTATTTAAGTTATTTTATTAATGTCTAACTTTATATTATTGTGTTCATTAATAGGGGAAGAATAAGTTGTTTCGTCATATAATGAACACAATAATATAATTTTTTTGGTAACTTTAATATTAAAAAAATATTGAGTGTGTTGCAGTGAATCGATACGACATATACCAAACTTAGCGCTATCGCGCATCACTAGCAGGAACAGGAAGCGAGGCAGTTCGGATTCAAATTTGAAATTGGATCGAAAGGGATGCTGACGCGGCGCCTTCCAGTTTTGTTTGCGGATGTTCTTTTTCTTTTTTACGGACAAACGAATCTATGAAGGCCCGATGCCTTTTTTTCAATATGGCGATTGAGCTTTTGAGTAATTTAGAAAAAGGTTGATTAAGGTTCGCTTTGTAATTCGGGCGATTTCTTCGTCTAGATAGATCCTCGCTTTGTTAGGTTTTGAGATGGATAAAGTACTCTTCTGTAGCTTAAATTTTGGTTTGTATTCATTTTGACGATGCATAAGTGTTACTTGAAACCAACATGAATAAATGAATTGATAGATAGATAGATACACTTTATTGCACAGAAAATTCACAGAAATTGGTTTTACAGACATATTTAAGTACAATATAGGCGGTCTTATTGCTAGAGAGCAATCTCTTCCAGACAACCTTTAGGTAGAGGAAATAGTAGACATCGAGAAACGGGTACAGCCGTGCAAAATATTTGAGAAAAATACTAACAGAAAATATCAATATAAATACCATAACAAGATAAAAATATAAAAAAAAATACGTAAAGATAAATAAAACTATAATAATTATGATTGATTGATTATGATTAATTCATTTTATTTATCTTTTGCCAATTCTGTTGACGCCGTATTTGTGTCGACTTGTAGGTCATGTCGTAGATCAGCACAATACTATGTAGTGATAACATTCGCAACATCATCATGTCCAAATTAGTTTCTCAAACACACGGTTACATTTCTGGTTGTTTTTGCGTAAATTATATTTGCAGAGCAAGATATTGGTGTGCATATCGTAACCATAGATCCCACTTTGGGCGGGACAGTCCCGCTTTAAGGCAGTCTGTCCGGGTGACCCCCACGAGACCGAAATTGTCCCGCTTTTGCTGTTTGCAGTAGACCAAACGATAATTTAAAATGTAATTATTTCCAGACTTATCTAAAAACCGGTTCAGCCGGTAAATATAAATTGTACTAGAATTCAAATTAAATTTTTCAAATTCAATATTCTTTTATTAATGTAAATTACACTAGTAATATTTATGAAACGTCTGTATAATACAAATGACGCTACCTCCGGTCGGAACCTATAACATACAAAGAATCTACGCCACTGCTAATTTTTCTTTGATTATTTTAAGTGTAGAATCACTTATTTCCTAAAATAAAAATCTTGTAAAACACTGAAAACTTTTTTATTACATAATTCCGCAGATGTCCCACTCTGACAAAAAATAAATGGTCACGTTAGGTGTACAGCATTAAGGTGAACCTGCAGTTCGATTATAGTTCATAAGGCAACGACATAAAGACTGTATAGGGTCTATAGTAGTCAGCCGTGTTTTCGTACCACAGAATACATAAAATGCTTGGGGAACCCTCATCTCCAGGGGGCCGTTATGTCGTCCGTACAAAATTTTCCTTAAACTTATCTGCAGTTGAAGGCGCCTTATGACGGAATTCGAGCAATATTTATTTCAGATTAATATATTTTTTGATGTAAATAAAATATCTTTGGTCTTTTTTATTTAATTCACTAGCTGTGACCGCGACTTCGTTCGCGTGGACCATATACTTACATGGTCGGTTTTACCCCTTTCTCCCCTAACATTCGAAACGAAAAGTAGTATATATTTTAATCTTAGTTTTGAGTTATATTTGTGCTAAATTTCATATCTCTTACTTAAAAAATAAACATTTTCCCATATAAACTTTCAAGGGTGGTATTACCCCCATCCCCCCTTATTTTCAAAACAATAAGCCTATGTCCGTTCTAAAGGTTCAACGTATACCTTTTAGTAAGTGCTTTTGTAAAGCTTACACAAATAAAGATATTTTTTGTTCTATTTTATAGCTCAAAAAAATCGCCTACGTGTATCACCAATCAGATATTAAATATTAAATGCCCGAATTCTTCTGTAGGCGCATATGGACACCCCAGCTCGTGATAAAAAGCGTTAAATAATAAAGAAGGATTGTATTAAGATACAAATTTGTTTTTTGCGAGGAAAGGAAAGGGTACGTGCTAGGTGTAGGGAGGCGGCGTTGTCGACGTCGATTGTCGATAATGTTTAAATATAGTAATTTTGAAGTTTTTTGAAGATACAAATGTGTGTATAGAATTTTAGGATTTCGCGTTCTATATAGTTTAGGTTGCACCAACCGGGTCATGAGTTGAGTGATTGGTGCCAACTTACCGAAACGCAGGGCTGTAAGTAGTTTATATTTACTATTCAATGTGTTAACGAGTAGTTCTTCTTTATATTTTGTGATGTGTTCTACAGAAAAGCCCAAAAAAAAAAATTAGGTGTGAATTTTATACTTATTTGTGTTATTTTTTTGGTGTTTCCTTTATATTTTATAGTTTGTTTCCTTAAATACGTTCATAGTTTTTTAGACTTTACGTTCCATATTTCATGTTTGAATTACTTTTACAGTGATCAAGGACTCTGAAGTTAACACATTCGCTAGTTATCGATAAAATATAACAACTTCTGCAAGCCTAGCATACGCAATATGTCAAATTGATCGCACAAGACGACAAAAGATTCAATACTGTTGATTGGATAATAGCACACCGCACTCGTATTTTCAACCAATCAGCAGCTGACGCACTAACTTCAATCGATTTTGACGTTGTCAAGAGCGCGATAAAATTTAGTCGCGTTGCGTATGCTAGGCCTGTTTGTCGTTTAACACGTGCGCTTGTTATCGATAAATGTATGATCCCTACCGTACACAGTATTTGCATGTAGCACGCATAAAAATACCGTTCCTCTGCCGCTCAAATATTGACTCGTGCGAGATTGCGCATGATATATTTAAAAACGACCCTGTGTCCATTGCATTACACCATTGACTAAGATGAAAATTAAAAAAAAATCGGGAAAAAAATGTGACAATAACCAATAATGGCGGCCATATTAGATTTGAAATTTGTCGTAGTGTGCAGCATTCTGCAAGTCAAGCTGTTTACCTATATCCAGGCCTAGCATACGCCACGCGACTAAATTTTATCGCGCTCGTAAGAAACGTCAAAATCGATTGAAGTCAGTGCGTCAGGTGTTCATTGGCTAAAAATACGAGTGCGGTGTGCTATTAGCCAATCAACAGTATCGAAACTTTTGTCGTCTCATGCGAGAAATTTGACATATTGCGTATGCTAGGCCTAATTGAAGGAGTTGTGACAAAAAAAATTAGGAAATACTTCATTTTCTGGCGGCGGCCATCTTCAATATGAATATTTCTGCTAGTCTAGCCCTTTTATATGATACCCATATTGTGGGAGTTGTGTTAAAATCCATAATTTTGTTATATTTGTTTTTTTGCCACATGTTATATTTACAAAAAATATGTGTATTTGTGTACATATTCAAATTTACTTCAATAAAAAGTAATGAAATACATTTTTATGCAGAGCTCTCATACAAAAAACGTATTTTTTTGCCAATAATATTTATAAAAAAGTGTAATACGACCGATAATATGGGCCGGACTTCTCTGAGGTCCTGGGTTCGATTCGCGGCTGGGGTCACAATATAGAAAACGAACTTTATTTTTCTATAGGCCCGTTCTGCCTTTTCTTCCCTCACAACTGCTATCTGTAACACAATTGACTACTTGACAGTGTTAACAATAAAATATGATAAGTGTTAGATATGTTAGCTTATTAGTTAAGTAACAATTTTACATTTTAATTTTTTAATTAAAAAATTAGTTAGTATTTTATTTTTGCAAAATAAATTTTACTTTTTTTATCTGTGGAACAAAAGAACCGAAACGGAAACCACCATTGCAATTCGGAAATGACAGCTGTCGGCGAAAATTATTTATTTTAATGTGGCGAAACGATGATTATTTTACCGATTACATTGAATTATTGTGTCTCTAACCATATTAAGAATTTATTTAAACATTTCTGTTTATCTAAATTAAGTCGTTCCTATGCGTATCGGTTCGATGTCTAGAACGTTGACGTCATTATTGCAACAGTGACATGACTTTGCGTTTTTGCGCGTAATGTGTTACACAAAATCATATTTTTCTCTGGTTATTTCCATTTTTTCCAGATTAATCGAATTGCTTGGGATATAAAATGAACGGGCGCACATTTTACAATACTTTTTCAAAAACTGTCAAGTAGCCAATTGCTTTAGCTACTTACCACAGTTTCAGAGCATTGATTTGCTGCTATACTATAGTAATATGTTGTGTATGTTTGTTTATTTAAACGCTACTTCATGCTTTTTTCACTCTAACTTACTGCTACTGTAACTTATCTGCTGAGTTTCTTACGGGTGTCTTCTCGGTAGATATAGGTTCAGAACCGGAAGTAGAATCACTTAGCATTATATTCAATGACGATTCAAAAGTGTTACATGTAACCTACTTGAATAAAGAAATATTTGAGTTTGAGTTTGAGCGCTAATCTCAGGAACTACTGGTTCAAATTGGAAAATAGTTTTTGTGTCGGATAGTCCATTTATCGAGGAAGGCTTTAGGCTATATAACATCACGCTGCGACCAATAGCAGCGAAGAATCAGTGGGAAATGTAGAAAAAACCGGGATAATACGGGAATACTCCTATTATAATATTAGTAGGATCCATCTTTTAAATCACCAAGCTTGCTTGTTTCTTACGGTTATCACAAAGTTAATTTTTTTGGTCTTAACAGAATATAGAATCAGGTTGTGAACAAAACAATAGTTTTCCAATTACAGTAGTGTCGGGTTAAAACGAATCTAAGTGTGTGAGGAGGGCATAGCGATTTATCGCTCAAACTGGAGCAGCCCACTGGTGAAATACCTCCACCTTACAGAACACCGCAGCTAAATAACAATCACTTCAGTGTTGTTGTGTTCCTGCGTGTGAGGCATCCATACGTCCTGAAGGGTGCTACATTATTTATTATTTATTATTTAATCTTGAAGTGCAATATTAAAAACAGCTCATAATGTTCCTATTTTTGGTTTCAACAGAATTTTCGGGCTCGACATTATCTAAGCAGGTTGCAAACAAAAGAATAGTTGTCCAATTAGAGTTGTGTCGGGTTAAAACGACGCTAAGTGGTCGTGATGGGTTCGCTGCTTTGTGCAGACGATAATGTATGGCCCGGGAGGCTGGACGGGCCAAGTTGTGAGACGTAAGCGTTTCTCTTTGTTAAAATAAAAAAAAAATACTGGGATAACATCACATACATTGTTCCTTTTCTGTGGTATGTAGCTAAAGCACTTGTGTTGCAGAAATCAGAAACAACGACGGCACTCACTCACTCATTTTACCACGTTGGAAGTGTCTCTTGCGCAAACTATTCAATTTAGAAGAAAGTGATATCGGTAATCTTAATATCATTTTTTAAGACCTGTCCAAAGATACCCCACACGTATTGGTTACCCTGAGGGAATTTTTTAAATTAAAGTTCGTGAATACTTCTTCTCTTTCGCTAACAAGTAATGTATTTACCAAATTCCAATATCAAATTTTATCAACATCTGTTGAAAGCGGGAAAGTGTAACAGAGTTACTTTCGCATTTATAACATTAGTAGGGATATCCTGAATGATACGCACAGTCACAAATACACACACTCACACAAACACACACACACGCACACACACAACCTAGAAGACATTATAATGCCCATTAATGTATCACTTAAATTACAATATGTTCTCTAGTTCTTAAAACACACTTGTCATAACTTTGTTCTACTAGAAGAGTCTGACGCTCATAACACAGGCGACCTTGTAATGAGTTCACAAAATGCACTGTTTATGTGTTTTATTGAAAAAAAAACGACTTTTTTATATCTAATACAGCGGATCACATTTCGGATAAAAAGTATTTATTTTATTTTGTTTATTTATTTATTCATTTCGCAAAATTTTAATACATGTTACATTTTTGCTGGTCCTCACACTAGGCTAAGCCTGCCCTGTGAGAAATAGTTAACATTAACAGGTACAACTATGACACTTGTACGTAAATAAATTGAAATATGTTTCTTTAAAAACTATTTGAAAAAATTATATATCTACAAAATAACAAATTATGTAAAGAAAGACGGGCATCAGGGATTGAGTGAATAAATAAATAACATCGCTCAATCGGGCTGCTCCAGTTTGAGCGATAAATCGCCATGCCCTTACTCCAAAAATCGTTTAAACCCGACACAACTCTAATTAAGTATCGAGTCACCGCCCATGACTTGGACCAAAACCGAATATTTGAGGTTGCTTATTAATTAACAGGGCCGTGTAACAGTATGAACCAGTTTTAATTTGTGGAGGGTAATGTTTCCTGTACAAATAACACGAGTCAATATGGTGGGAAGGTGAGTGCCGAATGAAAACTGTTTGGTACTAAATGCTTTTTAAATTCAGTTGAGTACTTGGCTCTTTGATAAATCTTGTATTTTTTTAAATAATTAAACTGTATTTTTGTGTAAATCTAGAATTTATCTAGTATTTCCGTAGCCGAGAGGCCAGCGTGCCGGACTTTGGCGTCGCGCCATCTCTGAGGTTCCGGGTTCAATCCCCGGTCTGGTCAATATGGGAAACGAACTTTTCTGTATTGTCTCGGGTCTGGGTGTTGTGGTACCGTCGTTGTTTCTGATTTCTGTAACACAAGTGCTTTAGCTACTTACCACAGAATCAGAGCAATGTATGTGATGTTGTCCAATATTAATTTATTTAATTTAATTAATTTCCTCAACCTAAAGGTTGGGAGATTGTTTTCTAGCAATAATATCGCCTAAATTGTACTTGAATGTGTCTGTAAAACTATTTCTGTAAAATTTTATGTGTGTATTTATCTATTTAAAATAAGTTAACGGGTCAAAACGCGACAATATATATTATAACTTTTCGGTAAGGTTGCAGCAAACGTGCTCACGAGCAAGTTTTAAATGCTATAAAACTAGCAATGTCTGATAATAATACAATTCATTAATTTTAAGATTTTTTCAAAAACAATAATTTATTGTGCCCAAAAAAGGGGCTCATCAACTATCTTTAGAACGTTGTTTAAAAACGCTCCGAAACTATGGAATAGTCAGTGTGTTGTTTTGTGACGTCATAGTACGCTATCTTCATAGACAATTTGTGATGGAATCGTGTATGACAGGTATTTAGAAGTAACTCAGTTGACTGGCCAATCATCATCCATTTTTGTTATTGTTCTCTTTTTAAATGTGTATCTTCAAAAACGGTGATTTTTTCTAAACCTCAAAAGAAGTTTGAAAAAAAAAACCGCAATTATCTATGCAAGACTCTTTATTGAAATCACATCTAAAACATAAATTAAATGCATAGGTGAATTATTTTAAATCCAACATAGCAGACGTTATTTGAAATCGCTAATCGAGCAAAGACAAAGTTATACAAATCCAAATGAACGTTCGCATAACCAATGTGAAGTTATTGCAGAGGTCGCGCGTGATTCAAATACTAGGAATCTGATTTTCATGTACAATTCTGTATTTGTTTTAAACATGGCGGAGTGGTAACACCTGTCAATGTTTAGGCGGCAAAACTGACAGATTTTGTTACGGTTTAGTCGGCGAAAATAAAAGCGCGGTCTATTTAAATGATCTTATGTATAAATTAATCACTGTTCGTTAGTCTCCCTAAAAATCGACAACTGTTAGACCGATTTTGCTAATGTTTGTTTTGAAATAATTGTGGCGGTCCAGGGAAGGTTTAAAAGGTTCAAAATTTGGAAGTAAAAGTAGACATTACCACGTTCGCCCGGACAGCTAGTAATTAATTAATATTAGACAACATCACATACGTTGCTCTGATTCTGTGGTAAGTAGTAAGCTACTACTGTTACTACCACAACACCCAGACCCGAGACAATATCGTAAAGTTAGTTTTCCATATTGACCCGACCGGGGATCAAACCCTGGACCTCAGAAATGGCGCAAGGCTTTCTTGTCGCGCCATCTCTGAGGTCACTGCTATAGGCTGATAATTAGGCATGTCTATTTAAAATCGATAAATTGAAAATTCTATTTTAACAATCGATTTTGTATCAATCTTGTTCACAGCATTGATGGACCGATTAATAACTCTCCCGAATGGATCTGATCGATTCAAAGTTTAAACTGACGTGGTTTTTTGTTTTTTTTTTAATTGTTAAAGTTATGTATTGTGGATACTGTACTGTACACTAGTACGCAAGAAATATGTCACTACTGCTCAACAAGGCCCCAGATTTGATCTCCGACTGTAACTATTTATTCGAGAGAACATAGCCGTGATATTATATTTATGATTTTCATGATACTTTACTATGTACTTACTATGTTATATTTCGTTACTATATACCTAATAATGTAACGCTAAACTATAGAAGAGCGGGCTCTCCTGGCACAAGTATTATTGATACTTAAAAGGAGATCTCTGACATCTGGAAATATTTATACGTATGTAGTTGCTGAATAAACAATTTTTGATTTTGATTTTGATACTAATGTGCAATTTATTGTTCTTAAGGTAAAATAATGTAAATGGTTATCAACAATATTCTGTAAATTGGATAATTAGAAATGTTTGAAATTGCCGCGATTAAACGATTAATGAATATAAATAAAATAATTCTCGTTTTAAAGAAAAATCGATTGTAGTTTGTTCGATTCGAATCTATTCAGAGATAGATTTTTTTTACAGTGAATCGACAGGGCTACTGTTAATGATGAAGTGATTTGGAGTATGTGTGAAGTAGTCACAGAATGATATTAAGCTTTAAAAACTATAGAACAACACCTCTGTTTTTTTATCGTGGATTTATGTCAATTTTTATCGACATTGGCAGAAATGGACCTAAAAAAAAAGAAAAAGATTTATGCATTTTATTTTTTCAGTACAGAAAACAGTTTAAAGTAGATATTAAATATTTATGCGTTCTTTAAATTAATTTTGGTTTACATTATTATTAAAAATAAAGTTATTAATTGTGTCGGCTGTTTCCATTTCTACAGAAATTCGTTTCTTTATCGTTTCCGTTACGTAGCTACGGTTTTTTTGACGTTATCTATTGATTTTTTTTACTAAATTTCATAAAATAAATATGGACTTAATTCCTGCATTTATTTATTTGTAAACTTTATTTCACAAAAAAAAGAGAAAAGTCGTTACAGTTAGAAGCATTAATTTATTATTATATCCTATAATCCTTCCTCCTGGAAGGGCATAGTATTTTATCGCTTAAACTGGAGAGATAATATCGCGATTAACTGCTAGTAAAAATATTCCATAAAACTATTAGGACAACAGTTAGTTAAAATATATATTTTTTTACAGATTATACCCGTTAAATTTAGTTTTAAAGCTTAAAACATCAATAAAAAGCGCCTCTTGATTAAAAATGAAAATCTTATCTGATGTTTTAAGACTAATCCGCTTATATCTACATTTTTGTGAAGAGTATGTAATGGAATATTTTTATCTAAAGCTCCCGCCTAAAGCAGATATTTACAGATACTCGTAAAGCCCTGACATTCCGTTCCATGCACTTGAGTAGACAATTAAAGCCGAAAGCCATCGACAATCGTTCTTTTTTTCTGAGCACGTACTAGCCCTCGAGTTTCCTTCGCAATTAGTTCAATTTTGGAACGCGGTGTTGCCAGTTAGGAAAACAAGAATTTGAATGGTAGATTTCGAGTGGCGATTTGTTAGGTGGTTAATAGCCACTTGATTTTTGATTAAGGAATTTGCTTTTAATTAAAGTGTACTTTGAAATATCCTGATAACATCAATAAACCTAAAGCTAAATTACATAATTAATGCGAATTAAACTAAATTAAACGAATATAAGAAACAATCCTTACCTTTTATATAGCATTGACAGTCCTACTAATATTTTAAATGGGGGAGTTTTTAACGAAATATGTATGTATGTCTGTTTGTATAATTGTTACTCTTTTACGAAAAAACTATTGAAAGGATTTGAATAGAATTTGGAAGGAAGAAGAGAAACTAGATTGTCATTTACACATACATACATCCATATATTTTAATTCCGAAATAGCGGGAATGAAGTCATGTACAACAGCTTGTGGTATTATATTTCGGAATCTTACTACAGCAAAATAATTTATGAAATAAATCGACAGCAATTTTAGATTGTTTTCAATTCTCAAGATTTTAGACCAAGCCTTCAGAATCAGACTATTTATTCAGCTTATTGGCAATTTAGGCTCGAGCCAAGCAATGATGGATCGTTGATTTGTTTTAAACTAACGGCCCACAGCAGCTTGGCACGCGTACAGTCAGCAGCTTTAGTTCGTAGGCAACTTCGTACCTTGTTACATTAAGTCACTGTCTATCTGACTTGCTTAGTTACGTGGAGATTTGGTATGACAAGGTACTGAGGTATATACGAACTAATGTTGATGGCACCACTAGGGTTGCCAACTTTTTTTTAGCAGAAATAAAGTATATCCGATTTCAAAGGAGGTAAATAAAGAGTACTGACTTACAAAAAAGAGTATCATTTAAAAGGTATTTTTTTGTACTTGTTGCGGCTAAGAACAATTTTTCATTGTTTTTAAAGGAATTGTTAAAAAATAGTATTTTAGCGTACTTTATTAGTGTTATAGATTATAGAGTACGCCTACATGATATAGAGGACAATACTCTATTTTAGAGTACGGTTGGCAACCCTAAGCACCGCCTCTCGTTATTTCTATATTTTACAGATTCTTCACTCTTATTGGTTGCAGCGTGATGTTATACATCCTTACTCTATAAATGGATTAGCCAACACAAAAAGAATTCGAACCAGTAGTTCGTGAAATTAACGCAACAAAACGAACAAACTAATTCTTGGCCTTTTAAATATAAGTATATCGATTTTATTATTTTTATAGTACTAAACGCCGTACTAGCGAACTTTAAATATTAGAAACAGAAAAATTTTATCGCAGGGGGAGATAATAAATATTAGTATAGTTACATTTTCTTTAAAGATAAAAGATTAAATCTTATTTTCAGTTGACTTTACTGAATTAAACAATCAAACTGCTTCTTGAATTCCACAAAGAAGGTTCCTTAAATAAATAATACACGACTGTGTACGCCCCAAATCTCGTTCCATTTAAAATTAGTCAAAATATGCCAATATCGTTCCCGCCACGCCGCCATATTGGCACAGATACCAACATAACGAAACAAATCGGCGGGAAGTTCGGCTGTCTATGGTACGTGCGCGTGTAAATATTCGAATTTGGAACGGGTGGGTTGGGCGCGGGCGGCATTCAAATGGGCAAGTTATCTACGTTTACGCGGGCGCCAGTGATGGGGGCCGAGGCGGTGCGTGGGCAAGACGTATCGAGAGATTTTAGAAATTAACTTGAATACATTTTTATCAGCATAAGCACATCGTTGTAAAACATAATCTTACTTTTAAATTTAAACTAGATTAGAAAAAAAAATTGTTACCAACGAAATTAAATTATAATCCTAATCCCATTTCCGATTATTATCTACTATTTCAAATAACTGCATGTTGTCTGTACTACAAAGCTATGTATTTGTTGGAGTTAGGTCAATAATAACGCCTATTTTTTTTGTTTCTAACCTTTTAAACCTTCCCTGGACCTCCACAATTATTTCAGAACCAAGATTAGCCAAATCGGTCTAGCTGTTCTCGAGTTTTAGCGAGACTAACGAACAGCGATTCATTTTTATATATAAGATTTTTACGGCGGACATCTTGAATAGATTTATATTAAACATATCTAAGATCACTCACGTGACTAATTGACCATTGATACGAAAAAAATCCGTTTGGTAGCTTCGATGGCATAGACACATGACAAACTTATAACATCCTGTCGTTTTTACGCCGGGGCTTAAAAATGAAGGAATTTTTGTATAAAAATGATGCATTTGAATATAACACATGAAGTCCTACAGTTATTTTAATTTAAATGTTTTTATTTTATTTATTTCAATAACTATATACTTTTTTTGTTTTTTTTTCCTAACTGACAAACTAACTGTATGTCTTGGTGCAAAATTAGTAATAAGTTTAGCTTTTTATTTGTAAAAAAGTACTGAGTTTCTTGCCGGTATCTTCTCGGTAGTTATAGGTTCCGAACCGGAGGTAGCTTCATTTGCATTGTATAGAGACGATTCATAAGTATTACAAATGTAATCTACATGAATTAAAAAATATTGACTTTGACTTTGACTTTGACTTTTAGGCATTTTGTTCTAATCGAAAATTGTTACACATAAAATAAACATAAATAATAACGTTAAACATTGTTTAATCGACCATGATAGTTAACAAAGTGTGCTCTAATTGTGCACAGTTTGTTGCTCCAAGCGTGTAATGTGTAAACATGTATTTTACTACCTAAAGGTAGTAAAATACATGTTTAATAAATTAATATGATGTAAATGGTAGTAAATTAATATGATTGATATACGCTAATTTATATGATTGATATATCATTAGAAGCCATTAAACGAGATTTTTATTTCTCTATAAAAAGCTTCACAGATAAAATTTTGAATCCTAAATTGTACTTATGCCTAATCCCAATAATTGAAAAACTATCCGTTCTTGCTACGCATAGTAGAAAGATAGATAGATACACTTTATTGCACAGAAAATTTTACAGAAATTGGTTTTAAATACATAATCAAGTACAATTTAGGCGGTCTTATTACTAGAAAGCAATCTCTTCCAGATAACCTTTAGGTAGAGGAAATTGTAATTACTCATAAGAGGCGTAAGCTAAAACAACCGACAGACGACAGATAACAGCTGTATAGATCGTATTATTAAACGACTCGTAGTCGGTTAGAGAAAAATAGATAAGTCATTTTTGGCACATTACGAATCCTAAAATATCGAAACGTGCATTAATCTGCTATTTAATTAGATAGATAGATATATAAATAGACTAGCGGTCCCGGCGAACTTCGTTTCGCCTTAGATAATTTTTCCCGCTTTTCTGTTGAAATTTTTCAAATTTTACCAAGGATCCCTAAAAAAGTGTGTTTTTTACGACCTCACATTAGAAACCTCAAAAATTGTAGCCTATGTGTTATTCTGATGTACAAGCTATATTGTGGTAAAGTTTCATTCAAATCCATTCAGTAGTTTTTACGTGAAAGAGTAACAAACATCCATACATCCATACTTACAAACTTTCGCCTTTATAATAGTAGTAGGATATACTTTATTGCACAAAATTTTTACAGAAATAGGGTTTACAGATTGATTTTAGTACAATTTAGGCGGTATAATCGCTAGAATGCGATCTCTTCCAGACAACCTTAAAGTAGAGTGTGCAGAACGCATCTGCTGTTAGTTTAACCTTTTTTTTAATTATATTGTTTTTGCTATAGTAGACGGCGAGAAATGGGTACGGCCGTGCAACATAATTAGGTGTGCGAAATCAGGAAAATTTTATCGACAACAGCCACATCACTAGCGGTCTTGTAACGAAGCCGCATCTGAGAAAATAGACATTTCCAGACGCGGGTGCATCGTGAATTATTCACCGGACCGAGCCTGACTCCCGACAAAAAAATATTGCGGAACCATATCGTCTGTACATACACTTTGCTCGTATTATGGTCTAAAGACAATATTTGTCTCTATTCTGCGGCTGTGATGGCGGAAAACGGCGGTTTTGTGGAGGCTAACGAAGGAAAAAGCATGATGGGTCACCAACGGTGGATCCAGGGGGTCATGGGGTCATGACCCCCCCTCTGAAAGGTGCAGTGCAAGAATTGATGAAAATAGCCATTCACGCTAAACGTAAAACTGACCATGAAAAGATGTAGTCCACGCAAACGAAGTCACGGGCACAGCTTGTTAAATTATAAGTTCTTGACTTTACCACGACTATGTGACCCCCTCCTGGCGCCAAAGCTGGAACCGCCCTTGTGGGTCATTTCTTGAGTTTTATTAGGGGGTTCTAAACTTAGAATAACTAGGCCGGGACTATTACGAAAAGTCAAATTTCCAATTGTATTTATTTCGTGTGCACAGTTTTCTGGACTCTGCCTATTTGATAAAGTTATTTGTTTTGTTTAATAAATAGATAAATAATAATACAAACAAATAATATGCCCTCGCGACATTACGTATCTACACATGGCAAAACATTGTTTTTTTTATTTTATATTGCACTTCAAGATTGACCTCGTCCCACCTGATGTTAAGTGGTAATGAGGTCCTAGCTTAAGGGCGACAAGTACAGCATAATAAATCTGTTACTGGACTTGTCGCCCTTACCTTGAAGGCTTGACCCCTGCTACTAACGTACCCCCTCCCAGGAGCTCTGGAAACCTTACTCACATGCAGGAATACAACAACACAGAAGTGATTGTAATTTGGCTGCGGTCTTCTGTAAGGTGGAGGTATTTCACCAGTCGGGCTGCTCCAGTTCGAGCGATGAATCGCTTTGCCCTGCCTTTCTTAAAATTTTACTTTTTTTCTTAGAATTGTACGTATTATATATTTATTAGTCACTTGTTTTTACAATTATTTTGTTGCATGTTGTGTTTGCTTTTAATTAAAATACTCATAAGACTTAGAACCATTGTTATGTTGTTGGCAAGAATGTATGAGTAAACTGTTAGCAAACCACAATAAATAAAAAAAAAAATTTACTATATATGTATTACTAGCTGTGCCCGCGACTTCGTTCGCGTGGACTACATCCTCTCATGGTCGGTTTTACCCCTATCTCCCCTAATATTGGAAACAAAAAGTAGTCTATATTTTAATAGAGCTGTATTTGTGCCAACTTTCATATCTCTAACTTAAAAAATAAACATTTTCCCATATAAACTTTCAAAGGTAACATTACCCCCCTTCCCCCCCCCCCCTTACTTTCTAACAAAAAGTAGCCTATGTCCGTTCTTGAGGTTAAACGTATACTATGCCAAATTTCATCAAAATCGGTTGAGAGGTTTAAGCGGGAAAGCGTAACAGACAGACAGACAGACAGACTAATATTAGTAGGGATATGCATCAGCTTCGCACGCGTACTGTAACCCTTTTAATCCGCATTTCCACTGATTGCCATCTTTGGGGACTGGTCTGCTCCAGCTTACCTTTTAAATTAAAATAATACTTAATGCTTTTTTCACTCATCAAAATAAAACTATATGACTTGGTCCAAAGTGTTCTCAACAACACACAGCAATAAGTTAAATACTGCTACTGTAACTAATCTGCTGAGTTTCTTACCTTTTCTCGGTAGATATAGGTTCCGAACCGGCAGTAGAGTCAATTTACATCGTATTCAATGACGATTCAAAAGTGTTATAAGTAACTTACTTGAAAAAAAAAATATTTGACTTTGACATAATAAAAAACTTTCTTAATAACTTTGATAGAGGTCGCTGCGGCGCTAGTTTATTAGCCGTACTTGGTACCAGTAATGATTCATACCAAGAATGTACAACTCAAAGTACCCATTATAGCATCTCCCTTCCCACCCTTTTTAAAAACCCATTCAGAAATTAATTCCCTTCGAAAGACCCTCAAAAAAACACTTCCAAGAAAACAGGGGTAATATTATATCAATCTACTGGCAACATTTGTGATGAATGTGACCGCCAGCCGGGCTTTTAATATCTGTTTTTATTGCTCTAGGAGCTGTTATGGCGGTGTTGCCGTGTTATGTGTTTACAACTATTTTTGGGGTTTTGTTTGTTTGTTGTTTTAATTATTTTAATGATTAAATGATGTCATCAATAACCTAAAGGTTATAACCGTGAGGTTATTTGTTACATAGAATTATTTTATAAATAGTGGCAAATAGTTCACACACATGGAGCTAGTTATTTACACGTAACAGATTTTTAGAATAAAGTCGAATTTGAACATTTTATTGGAATGAGATAACTTTTATACCAACTACAACCTTCATTTTACCCCCTCAAAGGACTACCACTTCTAATGACTTTCGATGAAGAATTTTGATGCTAAATTTAATTCAAATATCTTAACAAACGGCAATTTTAATTACGAACTTTGAACCTTCTTAGGGGGTGAATGTACAAAAATATTTTCTATGTGCTCCCCTACGCGATAAAAGGAAACCCTATGAAAAATTTCTAACCCTTATAGTTTAGGCCTTGTGTTAATAGATCAGTCACTAACTCCATCAAGCGAGTCAGTCAGTTTTCGTTTGTACCTACAGATTTAGCGTTTGCAACAAATTATTGAATTATCCAAGACAGTCCAGTAAAGTCTGTTTTGTTTTACTAGTTTTAAGTCTTTTTTATATTTTATTTCTAAATGTAAGCTAAAATGTTTAAACATGTTGTGTATGCTTTATTACATTGCCGTCTATTTAAGTTATTTTTTTGTCTTATTGATTTTCTCATTGACTGTAATCTGTCTGCATACCTATCTTCTTATATATAAAAATGAATCGCTGTTCGTTAGTCTCGCTAAAACTCGACAACAGCTAGACCGATTTGGCTAATCTTGGTTCTGAAATAATTGTGGAGGTCCAGGGAAGGTTTAAAAGGTTAGAAATTTAGGTTAGAAAAACTAAAAAAATAGGCGTTACGAAGTTCGCCGGGACAGCTAGTTTGAAATAAATAAATAAACCGTTTGGAAAAAATATCGAAAGTTCAGCGGTGCATAACGTGGTCCGGGATTGGATGGGTGATCACCACAACCGAATTTTTTTAGAAATGTTAAACTAGGTCCCGTCTGTTTTTATTATTTTTATAGTACTAAACGCCGTACTAGCGAACTTTAAATATTAGAATGGTAAGAGCAGCACGCGCGATACGTGAAGGTCGTGGGTTCGATTCCCGCACCACAAGGGGAGATAAAATTTTTCTGTTTCTAATATTTAGGTCCCGTCTGATATTTTAATTTAATATTAGTCGTTAACCCATTGACCTCCATTGACGCTTTAAAGCGTCATCAAGAATTTTGATCCAGACGCCGACGACCCCTTTAAGCGTCATTATTTGCCTTATGTTTGACGTTGAAATAAAAAGTAATGAACACCATCTCGTATACATATTTATACACACCGCGCACCAGGATACGATAGATTATTATTATTGATGTCTAAAAACGTCCTACAGCATAGAATTGAGTTAAAAAATGATAAAAATCAACAACTAAAATTATTAACGTAAAATCACACTGCACGACGCCGTGGACGTCTTAAAGCGTTAGGTAGTGATGTGACTATGTGGACATTTTTAATACATTTTTTATTTTTATTTAATATGTAGGTATTAGATGATAACAATAAAATGTGATTATTTTTTTATTGTTCTACTGCTAGTGTATTAAAAGTGTATTAGTAAATAACTATTATCATTATCTCTGCCTATACACATACTTGATAGATGGATTGATGATGCTCACTCGTCATTTTTTGTCTGTTTATATTTTACCTAATTATTAATGTTCACAGTCGATTGAGAAAAAGTTTGTAATAATAAACAGATGACATGCCATTGTGAATTAATTTCATGACTAATGTTTTTACTATTTATTATTGATATAATCTGCTTAAAATATACATTAATTTTTTTTCATAAAATTTTATGTTATCGATATACCCACTTAACTCCACTATGTCATGTTCACTTTAATGTACTGCCAACGCCAACGACGCTTTAAGTCGTCCGCTTGTGACGTCATAAGCGCGTATGCTGCTATTGATAGTGTTGGGAGTTGAAGATAGATAAAATATATTTTTTTCAATTACCCTACAAAAGCTAAATGCTACTGAAGTTATTGTCCGTGTTTCTATATTGTAGACTTTTTGAGTAAAAACCCACAAATACATTATTTACGAAAATAGTTTAAATAATAATGGGTTGTGTTGAACTTTTACATATTCTGGAAGTAGTTGATGATGATGATATTTTTAATAAATCTTCGCCTGATAGTGAAGTAGGAGAAGTGTTTCTTTTCGATGCACTTATTTATTTGAATCAAACTAAATTAATGAGCATGACAACCGGATCAACAAATTCTAATTATTTCGTGAGTTATTCCATAAAGATTATAATACCCATATTTATTGTTTACTCAATCAACTGAAAAAAACTATGTATGATAAAGCTCATAAAAATTTGAAGTTCACTATGTCGCTGCTAGTTTTAAAATGTATCTAGATGTGACGTCATACGACATTTCAACGAAACACTGCACCGTGATTTTTTGATTTATTAAATAAAAAAATATGAATGTTTATCGTTAAGTGTATATGCACCGTAAAAACCGGGAAACATGATTTTGGTGTAAATTTGTAAAACGCCCCTTCGTATTACATATTTTGGTTTCTGTCGATAGAAAAAAATATACAATGTTTTGTTGCTCTTCTTATACAAAAAATTAAATCATAATAAGTTCAAAAGGTGTACTTATTATAATTTCATCACCGACATTAATTCATATTATTTTGTTTTTAACCAACACAGTGGCGTTTTTTCCAATTAAAATAAAAAAATAAAATAAATATTAAATATTGGACAACATCACATACATTGCTTTGATTCTGCGGTAAGTAGCTTAAGCACTTGTGTTACAGAAATCAGAAACAACGACGTTACCACAACACCCAGACCCAAGACAATATGGAAAAGTTCGTTTCCCATATTGACCCGACCGGGGATCGAACCCGGAACCTCAGAGATGGTGAGACGCCAAAGTCAGGCCCGCTCGCCTCTCGGCTACGGAGGTCGTCAAATTACATCGATAAAGTCCTTAACAACACTATAAGAGTAGGTAAAATTTGTCAAACATTTAAGTTGTGATCGCCGATGACGCTTTAAGGCGTCGACTAGTTGCGCCAAAATTCCTTGCATACTTTAAAAAATCTTGTGATAATTTTCTGATTACTAAGACATATAAAATTACTATTGATCTATTATTTCTTATTACGTTTAGTATGTATGAGCATTTATTTCTTTATCCTTAGTAATAGGTAATAAGGTTCCGAAATAAACGTTTATTCTTATCGCTTAGTGCAGCATGTCACATCACTATCGTATTGGGCGAAAATTCTAGCTAATAATACGCATGGCGTCGGGAGCAATATTTTCTATTTGAAGTCCGGCGGTCAATGGGTTAAACTTACTCAGAGGCATTTGGTGGTTTGAGAACATCTAACAGTAAAGTTGGTCGCTTGCCTTAAACTCTACACCAATCCTTACTGGGACCGCTTGGTGGAGTGAGGCCCCTTCCATTTCATAGTTAAGATGAGGCCTGTGCCCAGCAGTGGAACTTTAATGGCTGAATTATTATTATAAATATTATTATTATTTATATTATTTTATATATATTTTTTCAAAATATCTGTTTCTCAAATTATTTTTTTATGTGCAATGTGCAATTTTAAAAAAGACACGTGAAATCTTATGAGCCAGTCGCTTATATCTATCTACTTATACTGAGATCAAAACTATTTGGAATTTTTAAATCACTACATAGTATAAAACAAAGTCGCTTTTTCTGTCCCTATATCCCTATGTACGCTTAAGTCTTTAAAACTACGCAACGGATTTTGATGCGGTATTTTTTAAATAGATAGAGATAGAGTGATTCAAGAGGAAGGTTTTTATTTGTAACTAGCTGTCCCGGCGAACTTCGTAACGCCTATTTTTTTTAATTTCTTACCTTTTAAACCTTCCCTGGACCTCCACAATTATTTCAAAACCAACATTAGTCAAATCGGTCTAGCCGTTGTCGAGTTTTAGCGAGACTAACGAACACCAATTCATTTTTATATATGTATGTATAATATATATATATATATATATATATAAGATAAAGAATATAAATATTTCTAAGTATTTACATTACATCCGTGCGAAGCCGGGGCGGGTTGAGTTTAAAATATTTAAAAAAATGGATGACCGTACTAATTGTTCGAGTAAATTTTTACATATCAATCCCCATCTTACGTGACACTGGTATAGGTAGACTTCGCAAAAGAAGTTTTGATTGCCATTTTATGAAAAAAAACAACTCAAAATTTAGTTTAGTTTGAGCTAAGGGTATCGCAACCTGTCTAAACATTGTACCGACTGTACTGACTGTCTCGTTGTTCCAGATGCGGCGGAGGGGCGTGTGAGGGGCGCGGGATGCAGGGTGGGGGCGCGCCCGCCGCGGACGCCGACCAGGCGCAGTTTGAGGCCGACAAGAGAGCGGTCTACAAGTGAGCATGCTGTATATTTCAATATATGTATAAATAATAGTGGTCCCGGCGATCTTCGTTTCGCCTTAGAGAAATTTCCCGCTTTTCTGTTTAAATTTTTCAAATTTTACCAAGGGTCCCTAATTTTGTAGCCTATGTCAAATTGGAAGAATGTAGCATTCTATTGGTAAAATAATTTTTTAAATCGGTCCAGTACTTTTTGAGCCTATTCATTACAAACATACAAGATAATATTGTTTTAGGCAACAGTTGTATTAGTTTTGGGGCCTTAAATTAAGTGATGTTCAAAAGGGGGAGGGGAGGGAGGGATTGTGTGAGGGGAGTTGGTATGAGAGTGGGGAAAAGTGTATGTGAGTGGGGGGGGAGGAGGGGTATGTGAGGGGGTCTCGGCAAATACAATGGGGGAAGGGGTTAAATAAAATCTCACAACATTTCACTAGGAGCTTCCCCTACTGTCGGTTCAGAACCTCTATTTGTCGAGATGACGCTGGTAAAAATCTCAGCAGATTAGTTACAGTAGCAGTATCTAACTTATTGCTATGTGTAGAACACTTTGGACCAAGTCATATAACATCTGTTTTGTTTTGAAAGTTTTGTTTCGATAAATGATGAAACAATTAAGTACTCAAGTAAGTATTTACTTTCGAGAGGTAAGCTGGAGCAGACCAGTCCCTTGGCGCCTGTTCACAAGCATGACGTATGTGCCAGCCATCACTTCACTCGACCATACTGAAGGGAATGTAACGACCCGCCACATAGCGCCACCACCCTAGTGACGTTTTATGCTCTGTTCCAATATTTGAAAAACGATCCGTACTAGTTTATGATAGTTATAAATTATTCGAGGCAGAATATTTATGATGGTCGCCGAACGCAACGGTGCTGCCGCGTAGTGGCCGTTTAAGTACCTTTTTTATATTGCACTTCAAGATTGACCTCATCCCACCTGATGTAAAGTGGTAATGAGGTCCTAGCTTAAGGGTGACAAGTACAGCATAATAAAACTGTTACTGGACTTGTCACCCTTACCTTGAAGGCTTGACCCCTGCTACTAATGTAGCACCCCCAGGAGCTCTGTAAACCTTACTCACACGCAGGAACACAACAACACCGAAGTGATTGTTTGGCTGCGGTCTTCTGTAAGGTGGAGGTATTTCACCAGTCGGGCTGCTCCAGTTCAAGCGATAAATTGTCATGCCCTACCTCTCTTAAAACAACTGCTACAACTAAATAACGAATTTTGATCTAATTTTATTTCCAGACACCCCCTATTTCCCCTCCTGGCGTTGCTCTTAGAGCGGTGCGAGCAGGCCACGGCGGGGGCGGAGGCTCCGGCCGCCGACGCCTTCGGGGCGGACCTCCAGGCCTTCGTTCAGCACCAGCGACGGGACCGGCGGCCATTCCTCGTTGACGACCCTGAGATTGACGGCCTCATGATTAAGAGCATACAGGTGGGTGGCCAGGGGCGGCGTAGCATGGGTCAGCACCATCACAATTGGCTAATTGACAGTTTTTGAGAAGTATTGTAAAATGTGCACCCGTTCATTTTATATCGCATGCAATTCGATTTATCTGGACAAAGTTTGTGAAAACTGACACGTGACTGATGAAATTGTGACGTCAACGTTTATACACGTCAATATTTGAAGAACGGATGTTTTATCCGGCATAAGGCTAAGCCCGCACTACGGTTTTTGCGGTAAATCGTGAAACCGCCCAAAACGCACGCACTACGGTTAAAAAACGCGACGCCAATACAAGTTCTGTAGACTACAAATTCTGGCGCGATTTGTTACCGCTAAACATTCCGTAAAACGCGGTTTGAAAATCAGTCGCGCAATAAGCCATCAGTGCGATCGCTTCCATTAGTTTCTTTAACTCACAAAATGAGGCGGTTAAAATCCGCGGCGTTTTAGCCGTAGAATGGAACCCGAAAGTATTTTTTAATGCTAATTGTAAGTAAATACAATTAACTTATGTTGTGTACGCTTATTATGGATCTCTGTCTAGATTAATAGTGATAAGTTTTTTTGTGTGTGATGTTTATGGCAGTGATCTGTTCGTGTACCAATTTTAAATAAATAAATAAATATCTTCTACTAGCGGACCTGGCAGACTTCGTCCTGTCAAAAAGATTTGGAATGTGGCTTGACTCTAAATTTTAGTTTAAAAACGTTTATACTGGAAAAAGAAAAGGGCTGTTTTTAGAGTTTTCCCGGCAATGAGGATGTTTGCGCATGAAAAATCCACTAGATGGCAATACGTAGGCGCGGGGTCCAACTGCTATGTAATTGGTCATTTAAATGTCATGGTGACATGCCTGTCAATGTTATGTAAACCATTACCAATCACGTAGCAGTCGGACCTCACGCCTACGCATCGCCATCTAGTGGATTTTTCATGCGCGAACACCCTCATTATTCGATTTTTTCTCGCCTGAAATACCATCCTCGAACTTCCAACGAACATTAAAAAAATGTATAAAATTGGTCCAAGCGTTGTCGAGTTATGCGCTTACCAACACTTAGCTTAATAATATATAATATAGATTCTATTCTATTCTTCTCCAGGTCCTCAGGATTCATCTTCTGGAGCTAGAGAAGGTCCAAGAGCTATGTCGCGACTTCTGCGGCCGGTACATCGCCTGCCTCAAGACGAAGATGCAAAGCGAGAACCTTTTGAGGACGGATTACACAAGCGGTGAGTATATTCTAATGCTTTACCAATAAATATTAAAAACAAAATAAAGGAAATACGTATACAGGGTGTCGCAAAAAGAGCGTGCCAAACTTAAGGAGATGATAGACTAATCGATGACCATTTATACAAAAAAATCACTTTAGCAAAAGTATGACCATTTCAGAGATATTATTTTTTTCATGTTTATTTTAAAATCCCCAATTTTGAGCCCACTTCTTGTTGCTGTGTGTGCAAATTAGCAGATATTTTTCTTATTCTTTATAGCAACAAAATATCGGCTCAAAATTGGGGATTTTAAAATAAACATGATAAAAAAAACATATCTCTGAAATGGTCATACTTTTACTAAAGGAATTTTTTTTTGTATAAATGGTAATCGATTAGTCTATCATCTCCTTATGTTTGGCACGCTCTTTTTGGGACACCCTGTATAAGGCGAGCTCCCATACAACAAAGCCATATTTTGCCCTTTCAATGGTACGGAACCCATAATGCTCGCGCGATTTTTTTTGCTCTTTATTGTTTGATATTCTAGTCGAATAGTCAATAGTCAAATCTTTTTATTCATATAAAGATTACATCAGTAACACTTAGGAAGTCTATATAAAACAGAAGCTACCTCGTAGTTTATGAACCTATAACTACCGGGGTGATATTATAGGTACTCGCACTTGACTGGGTTGGGTGAGAAGTCGATTGGCACGAAATTAATTCGCCCGAAAGTGCGAATCGTCCCCTTTCAATAAAAATATGTTTTTGGTAGGCTTTTCGCACGAATGTATTTTAAACTCGTGCGTATCGGCTCCTTCACGAACTAAACGCATACTACTAGTTTTTGAAGGAGTCGATTCGCCCGCGTTTAAAATACATTCGTTAATATCGTGCCAATCGACTACTAACCCGGTTTTTAATGTAGTAAACATGTCTCTATTTCTGCAGGAGGCGTGGAGAGCAATAACAACCTCTCGGGGTCCCTGGACGACCACTCTAGCACCTCCAATTCGCCACAATATCAGGTATGAAATGTATGTCACTTCACTTTATATATGAAGACTTTAACTAACATCACAGTTTAAAATATTTTTATGATTTTTATTATACTTTACGCTGCACTAGCGAACTTTAAATATTTAAAAGAATTAGAAAAAAATGATCTCCCCTTCCGGTGCGGGAATCGAACCCACGACCTTCACGTGTCGCGCGTGCTGCTCTTCCAACTTACCATAGGCTAACGGGTTGATACAGCAGAAAAATTTCATCGCCTACGATAATTTGCGGTTAGCCCTGTTGGATGAGCACGCGCGATACGTGAAGGCCGTGGGTTCGATACCCGTATCGCAAGGGGAGATAAATTTTACCCTGTTTCTTTAAAATAATCACAGTTTAAACATTAGAAATAAGTTAACGGGTCAAAACGCGCCAACCGTTTATTAACGGGGAGAAACGCGTGGCCTCCCCCCCTGTTTGGGGGAAACGGGGCGGATACGTGGGATCCACCCACTAAAAGTCCACTATTTCCCCCGCTGCTGTTGTGTTGAACACCTGGGGAAAATGATGAACCTTTACTTCCACGACGCCACCGGAAACGCGCCAAGCTTAAATTAACTTTACAGTGTAAACATCTATGCTTATAATAAATCTGTATGTATTTCATATCTAAGGTCAATTCAGTACAAGAAATACATTTCCAAAATAACCATCAGGGGGTGACAGATACTTTTTTATTTGTGGGGTATCGTAAAATCCGTACTTAGAGAATGTTTATATCTTATACAAAATCTAACATAGTCAGGCAGTGAGTCAGTTAGTCAGTCAGTCAAACAGTCCAACAGTCAGTCAGTCAACCAATCAAGCAGTCAGGCAGACAGTGAGTGGTATTTAGATTTTATATATTGTACGTTAATGACGGCGGTGTCGTTGACAAAATGCTTCGCCTACGAAAACTTGCGGTTAGTTAAAGAGCAGCACGCGCGATACGTCAAGGTCGTGGGTTCGATTCCCGAACAGCAAGGGGAGATGACATTTTTCTGTTTCCTTAAAATATTTAAAGTTCGCTAGTACGGCGTAAAGAAACGTATAAAATTGTCAAAACTGATTATGGTACATTAAAATTTATTGTACCAATATGACCTGCAAGTGTTTACTTTGACATGCTTATCGTCCAGTTAACGAAAAAAAACATAGAAGCATTTCTAATGCTTGTAAATAGCACCACGCAAAGTAAGGCACGGCGGGTGTGGCTTGAAAAAGTGAGCTAGTAACGGTACGAATACTGTTTCCACGGACGCCGTGAGTCACAGGCGTGGACCAATCACGCGTTCCATCTTATTCAATGAGATGACGTAACTAACGAACTGTCTATTTGTCGACCTAAACGCATGCCTTAAAGTTCTTTTTCAAGTGTCGATACTTTATTACTATACTAGCTGTGCCCGCGACTTCGTTCGCGTGGACTACATCCTTTTATGGTCGGTTTTACCCCTTTCTCCCCTAATATTCGAAACAAAAAGTAGTCTATATTTTAATCCAAGTTTCGAGCTATATTTGTGCCAAATTTCATATCTCTAACTTCAAAATAAACATTTTTCCATATAAACTTCCAAAGGTGGTATTACCCTCCTCCCCCCCTTATTTTCTAATAAAAAGTAGTCTATGTCCGTTCTTGAGATTCAACGTATACCTATACCAAATTTCATCAAAATCGGTTGAGAGGTTTAAGCAGGAAAGCGTAACAGACAGACAGACAGACAGAGTTACTTTCGCATTTATAATATTAGTAGGGATAGTAGGGATTACGTATCTACTGCTTGTGTGCTTTACATTTGTGTGTGTTTTGGTGCCGATACTCGGTTTGATTTAGTATGGGGTGTTACGGGAATTCTTCTGTAGGTACCTAGTGTTCTTCCTGAAAAAAGGCGATTTAAAAAAATTGTTATTTTTTTCTTTAAAGTATTTTATTGTTTTTCAGTCGCCCCCCGCGCCGCCGGCGCCCCAGTACCCAACAGTGTTCCCGCCCCACACGGAATTACCATACACCGTTAATCCGAGAGATCCACGTAAGTAATGTTTAACTAACGCCCGGTTTCAATATTTTACGATTCGTTATGTGTCAAAAATGATAATCCGCTTTTCTAAGAGTTCAATTCTAATTTCAAATTTACTTTCCATATCGATGGTGAAGTACCAATACCACCTAACTACCAGTGTCCAAATGAATGAATAAAGGATTTAATTAGTAAAAAATAAGGTTGTATATAATTTTGTCAAAAAAACACACTTAGGTGGTATTGGTACTTCACCATCGATATCAGTCTACAGTCGTCTGTCGGTCGTTTTAAGGTTACGCCTCGTTGAATTTTTTACTATACGTAACTAGAATGGATCGTTTTTCAAATATTGGAATCAGGCATTAAATAATCACTACGTTGTATTAAATAAAGTCGCTTTTTCTGTATAACCCTATTTACAGTCGCCGTCAGATATATTAGAGCAGACAAAGTGACCAAATACTTCTGGACAGTTAAAAATGACAATAAGTTCCATACACCACAAGTTACCATTAATATCTGAACATTCATTACTTCAATAATATCTGAGCAGATGCTAGTCAATGACTTCTTACAACTGACCAAAATATCTGAACACCCATAACGAACACAAATGATACACATGACGTGCGTAACACATATTATAACTGGTACGTCTTCGTTCAAATTATTTTTTATATTGCACTTCAAGATTGACCTCAACCCACCTGATGTTAAGTGGTAATGAGGTCCTAGCTTAAGGGCGACAAGTACAGCATAATAAATATGCGCCCTTACCTTGAAGGCTCGATCCCTGCTACTAATGTAGCACCCCCCAGTAGCTCTGGAAACCATACTCACACGCAGAAACACAACAACCCGGAGTGATTGTTATTTGGCTGCGGTCTTCTGTAAGGTGGAGGTATTTCACCAGTCGGGCTGCTCCAGTTCAAGCGATAAATCGCTATGCCCTACCTCTCTTAAAAATCTCAACCTTCTGTCATTCTCTCCATTCGGATATACGTACAGGCATCGCACAAGAACTACATTCGGATACATTCGCTATCCCACATACATTATTTTGTCTATCAACACAAATGGAAATTGGAAAAATATAAGAAACTCTAATAATAAAAATATTTAGTCCTTTAAACATACGATAAATTAATAATATTATGACAACACACGAAATAACAAAAATATATGGTGAATGCCGGGCGGCGCACATAACGCTCAACCAATCAGCGCGCGAGATGCATTTCGTTCTACGTCAGCTCACAATTTGACCGCTTCTCATCGATAGATTACAATATAGCGAAAGATAATGCGTTAAATTGCAATCATAATGTTACGGTTCACAATCTGTGGACAGTTTACAATCTCGCGAGATAGATTGTAATCTAACGATGTTTATAATCTTACGGTGACATGTATATTGTTTAAATTGTATATTTCAGCTTCGCTTGTCGTCCAGGGATCAACTCCAATCAGCCAAATAGGCGCGGGGTTACTGCCAACGGATTCCTTCACAGGTGATTTATCTTCTTTTAAAGTTTAATCGATGACGCGTGTGCAAAACCGCGAACTGGTTAGGTTACTGTAATGAACGTATGTTCTTTACTAAAGTGTAAGTACTTCCGCCGAGCTAGGTGTTATCTGCTCGGGGACCAAGGTCCGACTACCAATCTTGGTTTGTTGTATATATAGTCAGTGGCGACGATAACTCTGTCATCGCGATGTAGGATCGATGTATTGATCGGCTAATCGTGCATTACGTATGGAGCGTTGTTTACTACGCCAATTCTGCTGACGCTGTATTTGTGTCGACTTGTAGGTCATGTCGTAGGTCGGCACAGGATACAAATAACACTCTTGAATAAAGTACATTTTGCGCAGATATTACTTTAATACTTGACGAGTCAATGATGGCTGCGAAGCCTTATTATCTTCACCGAGCTTTCGGAAGAGCGCAGATGGCTCTCACCCCTTTGTATTTAAGCAACAACCGGAGGGCAGAGAAGCGGTGTTTCCAGACGGTTACCCATCCATGTACTGACCATCATACCGTCCGTTGCTTGACTTTGGTGATTGGACGAGATTATACCAGTATTCAACGTTATAGAGGTTGGTCTCGATATCTCGTCACTCGCGTGACGGACGAATGGACTGACAGCGAAGTCTTAGTAATAGGGTCTCGTTTTTACCTTTTAGGTGCGGATCCCTAAAAATCAATAAAGTCAAAAATATATCGCTGTGCCCGCGACTTCGTTTGCGTGGACTACAGGGCTTTTCCAGTTTTTTCCCGCTAACTGCCGTTCCGGTGGGAATTTTGCAATATCCCGTTGCAACTAAGCTTTAATTTTTTTTTATTTTACCTGCATGCAAAATTTCAAGCGTCTAACTTAAGTGGTTTAGATTTATCATACAAAAGGATTTTCCCGCTAATTCCCATACCCGCGGGAATTTCGGGAATTCCTTTCTCACCTCTACGGTACCTAAGCTACGTCTCTTTCAAATTTCAAGTGCCTACGTTTAGCCGTTTAGGCTGTGCGTTGATATTTCAGTCAGTCAGTTTCTCCTTTTATATATTTAGACTAGCGGGCCCGACAGACTTCGTCCTGTCAAAAAGATTTTGAATGTGACTCGACTCAACATGGAAAACGTTTGTACTGGAAAAAGAAAAGTGCTGTCTTTAGAGTTTTCCCGGCAATTATTTGATTTTTTCTCGCCGTTAAAACCATCTTTGGACTTCAACGAATATTTTAAAAAAAGAATTGTGAAAATCGGTCCTGGCGTTGTCGAGTTATGCGCTTACCAACATATGCGATTCATTTTTATATAATAGATTGGTCCTTAGAGCAGATGTTTCTGTGTATTCCAGGCAGCAACTCTAACAACTCGTGTTCGTCCGTGTCGGGGTCGCCTCCGCCCGAGGAGGAGTGCGACGAGGCCGGCGGCAAGCGCGGCGTGCTGCCGCGGCACGCCACGCAGGCCATGCGCGCCTGGCTCTTCCAGCATCTAGTCGTGAGTATGCCACACGCTAAGGACCCTGACCTGAAGTGGTCTGACCGGGAATCGAATCGAAATTAAGAAAGGAGAGAGAGGACCCCGACTGATGAAATACCTCCACCTTACAGAAGACCGCAGCCAAATAACAATCACATCGGTGTTGTTGTGTACCTGCGTGTGAGTAAGGTTACCAGAGCTCCTGGGGGTGCTACATTAGTAGCAGGGGTCAAGCCTTCAAGGTGAGGGCGACAAGTACCGTAACAGCTATAATTTGCCCTTAAGCTAGGACCTCATTCAGGCCTAGCATACGCAATATGTCAAATTAATCGCATGAGGCGACAAAAGTTTCGATACTGTTGATTGGCTAATAGCACACCGCACTCGTATTTTCAGCCAATCAGCAGCTGACGCACTGACTTCAATCGATTTTGACGTCTGTTAAGAGCGCGATAAAATTAAGTCGCATTGCATATGCTAGGTTTACCACTTAACATCAGGTGGGATGAGGTCAATCTTCGAGTGCAATATAAAAAAAGGAACCTGGGACCTTTCGTTCTTTGGCCACCCAGGTCGTCGAGGAGTATAGACTGATGAACCTTTCTTCCCCAGCATCCGTACCCAACGGAAGAAGAGAAGCGTTCGCTGGCAGCCCAGACGCGGCTGACGCTGCTCCAAGTCAACAATTGGTTCATCAACGCGCGCCGGCGCATACTGCAGCCGATGCTGGACTGCGCTGACAAACCTGGTGAGTATACTCTCATACTCAGTAGCTATTGAATGGCTAGTCAAAAGAGATCCTTTTAAATTGATTATGTGTTTTTTTATAGTGCTTGAGGCCGCACTAGCGAGCGAACTTTAAATATTTTTAAAGAAACTGAACAGTTCATATCCCCTTGCGGAGTGGGAATGGAACCCACGACTTTTTTTATATTTTGAATGAATATTTTGGTACCAACTATAGTTATCTCTACTAATATTATAAATGCGAAGGACTCTCGGAAACCGGAGCTCAGCTGGTGGACTCGATTACTCTCGGACCTGAAAAAAGAAGTTGTCAGAATTAGAAGAAGAATGTAACAAGCAAGAAATTATAGAAAAGAAATAGTAATAAATAAATATAAGGAAATTCTAGAAAAATACAAAGAAGTTGGAAAGATTTTTGCACTAAACAAGATAAGGAAAGCATATGGGACCAGGTCTTCAGGGTGATCAGGTCCACCAGCAACAACAAAGGTGATGTCCTGCTCACTGAGGCCTCTGCACGCACTCTCACAGCCCAGGAGTCAGCCGAGATGCTGGCCTCTACTTTTTACCCTCCACAGACACAGATCAACATAAAGCCATCAGGAATTATAAAGAACGAGACGGACTGACCGAGACGAAAGTAACTCTGTCTGTCTGTTACGCCTTCCCGCTTAAACCTCTCAAGCGATTTTGATGAAATTTGACACAGACAATCTTTAGACCCTGAAAAAGAACATAAACTACCTTTTATTGCGAAAAAACCCTGTAGTCCACGCGAATGAAGTCGCGGGCACAGCTAGTTATACAGGAATATTTTTTAATTACCAGAAAAATTTTAACCACAGTATCAGTATCAGTTACTTATTACATTTATGTATTTATAAATAAAAAAACGGACTAAGTAATTTATCTCTTTAAAAGAAGTAAATAGTAGGCAATCTATCATTTTACTACGACTAGCGCGCATCAATACTACGTTTTCATTGAATAATCGCATCGTTTCCCTGTTTACGCACACGCACTCATAACGCGGGTGTGTGGCGGGGGAGACGCAGCGGGCGGGGGCGCAACCCCTCAACACCTGCGCCCGCGCAACCTACTAGTTTCGTCTTGACCGTTGACCGTGACCTACTTAACGTCACATGACACGCGCGCGAGAAATTAATCACTGGACTGAGAATTATTTCTTGTGGACCAGGCCACACGGTTCGTTTTACGTGAGCAGACATGCTCAAGGACGAGGAAGACCGGCGCTCTCACAACACTTGTACGACGACGTGGTTGCGTACTTCGAAGAAGACCCGCGAGGAAGCACTAATGATGCCGCTCGTCAGTTTGGCATATGCTCAGTACTCCGCCTGGAAAATAATTCATTCGGACGGCTTGCATCCCTACTATTACCAAAAAGTACAACAGCTGACGTCCGTGGACCGAGCGCCAAGGATTGCTTTGTGTAATTAATTGTTAAACAATCCTAACGCCAATGTATCGTTTTCGAATGAATGCCTGTTTACGCGGATTGGAGTCTTTTTTTTTATTGAGATTAAGTGAAGTGTTTATGTTAGTGAACCAAACACAGTTGAAGTGTTAAAGCAGTGAATTTTAGACGCTTTTAACCAAGTGCGACAACAACAAAATGTCCTTATTTCTGTAAAAGGAAACTGACATAAAAGGGCGCGCCTGTGCATTGATAATGAAGGTAAACATTTTGAACAATTACTAAAATCCGTGTAGGTAGATTTTGTGTAGATTTTAGGACAATACAAAAGTAATGCACACAATAAATAGTTCTTTAAATACGCCAAGATTCGTTTCAATTGTAGGTTAGTAGCTACCTAGTTATGAAAACATGATATTTTCGACAATTATGTAGATACCTAATAACTAAAACGTAACGTAACGTGTTGCAAAACGTAACGTGTTTTTCCTAAGCAAGAAAAAGTATTAAGGGAGAGTTAGATTACAAAATGAAAGTGTTTTGACTAATTTGATTATTATTACGCTTACGCGCGGAAGCGCCCTTTTGGAGAACTCAGCTGAGTGGGCGTTGTCAGTGCACTTTCAACCTTATTCCGATGAAATGGGAACTTGTTTTTCTTTGAGAAAGGGAAGTAACCTGCGATAGTGAGACAAGATGTCGTGTCATTGATAGGTAGGTAGGTATGTTGCGTGCCAATAGTTTCATTGAGTTAAAAGACGGATGTCCACACATTTTTTGTCAATTTCAGTAAAAAACAAAGCGTAATAACTCTGTCATTTTTAATCGAAAAAAAAAATCAGTTTGCACTTTTACAATTAAAATCTTTGTCTACATACGTGATTACATTTTTTATGGTGAATAAAAAATAACGGTGTATATAAAGTACTACTCATTCTGTGAAAATGCATACCCGATATGGGTTACTGTTGAAACTTTTGACTGCTAATGTACCACCAACTATGTAAACACAGTTTTTGCAATAGGTAAATGATTTTTAATTTTGAATTTCACTCATCGCGGGTGTTTCTCTCAAGACATTAATACTTGTAAATAGCAATGAGACCGCATAAATTGTACTTGAATATTTAAAATAATTTAACAGGTCAAAACGCGACACCGTTTTTATTTAGTAGTTAATACGAACTACTTACTGCCCGACGTTCGGTTTGGTTGCACCAACCGTGCTCACGAGCTGACATTAACTACTAATTAAAAATGGTGTCGCGTTTTGACCCGTTAAATTATTTTAAATGTTTAAAATGGAACGTCAAAGTCTTAAAATTTATATGTACTTGAATATATCTTTTTTTCTGTGTAATAAACTATATCTATCTATCTATCTATACATCTTTACATTTTTACAAATTTTCACGTTTTTATTAATAGTAGGATTCATGTATTTAACCCATTGACCTCCATTGACGCTTTAAAGCGTCATCAAGAATTTTGATCCAGACGCCGACGACGCCTTTAAGCGTCATTATTTGCCTTATGTTTGACGTTGAAATAAAAAGTAATGAACACCATCTCGTATACATATTTATACACACCGCGCACCAGGATACGATAGATTATTATTATTGATGTCTAAAAACGTCCTACAGCATAGAATTGAGTTAAAAAATGATAAAAATCAACAACTAAAATTATTAACGTAAAATCACACTGCACGACGCCGTGGACGTCTTAAAGCGTTAGGTAGTGATGTGACTAAGTGGACATTTTTAATACATTTTTTATTTTTATTTAATATGTAGGTATTAGATGATAACAATAAAATGTGATTATTTTTTTATTGTTCTACTGCTAGTGTATTAAAAGTGTATTAGTAAATAACTATTATCATTATCTCTGCCTATACACATACTTGATAGATGGATTGATGATGCTCACTCGTCATATGGTTAACGTACGAATTTTTTGTCTGTTTATATTTTACCTAATTATTAATGTTCAAAAAAAAAATCAAAAATTTCTTTATTTTCTTAAAGACATAAGTAACAGTACTTGTGTTAGGGGAGTCCCGCTCTCTATAAGGAAACGTAGACAATTATAAAACAAAGAAATTGTTGACACGTTTAGCATAAAGGGTTTACATCTTATTTGTTATGTTTTTAATGAGTTTGTGAACGATTATGTGAGTATTGTATGTGTTAGTAATTGTCTATGTGTGATTATTATTTTTTTTTATACATACTGTTCGTATTATATGATGTTTTTATATTAAACACATATTGGTTTTCACAGTCAATTGAGAAAAAGTTTGTAATAATAAACAGATGACATGCCATCGTGAATTAATTTCATGACTAATGTTTTTACTATTTATTATTGAATTTAATCTGCTTAAAATATACCTTAATTTTTTTTCATAAAATTTTATGTTATCGATATACCCACCTAACTTCACTATGTCATGTTCACTTTAATGTACTGCCAACGCCAACGACGCTTTAAGTCGTCCGCTTGTGACGTCATAAGCGCGTATGCTGCTATTGATAGTGTTGGGAGTTGAAGATAGATAAAATATATTTTTTTCAATTACCCTACAAAAGCTAAATGCTACTGAAGTTATTGTCCGTGTTTCTATATTGTAGACTTTTTGAGTAAAAACCCACAAATACATTATTTACGAAAATAGTTTAAATAATAATGGGTTGTGTTGAACTTTTACATATTCTGGAAGTAGTTAATGATGATGATATTTTTAATAAATCTTCGCCTGATAGTGAAGTAGGAGAAGTGTTTCTTTTCGAGGCACTTATTTATTTAAATCAAACTAAATTAATGAGCATGACAACCGGATCAACAAATTCTAATTATTTCGTGAGTTATTCCATAAAGATTATAATACCCATATTTATTGTTTACTCAATCAACTGAAAAAAACTATGTATGATAAAGCTCATAAAAATTCGACGTTCACTATGTCGCTGCTAGTTTTAAAATGTATCTAGATGTGACGTCATACGACATTTCAACGAAACACTGCACCGTGATTTTTTGATTTATTAAATAAAAAAATATGAATGTTTATCGTTAAGTGTATATGCACCGTAAAAACCGAAAAACATGATTTTGGTGTAAATTTGTAAAACGCCCCTTCGTATTACATATTTTGGTTTCTGTCGATAGAAAAAAATATACAATGTTTTGTTGCTCTTCTTATACAAAAAAAAACATAATAAGTTCAAAAGGTGTACTTATTATAATTTCATCACCGACATTAATTCATATTATTTTGTTTTTAACCAACACAGTGGCGTTTTTTCCAATTACATCGATAAAGTCCTTAACAACACTATAAGAGTAGGTAAAATTTGTCAAACATTTAAGTTGTGATCGCCGATGACGCTTTAAGGCGTCGACTAGTTGCGCCAAAATTCCTTGCATACTTTAAAAAATCTTGTGATAATTTTCTGATTACTAAGACATATAAAATTACTATTGATCTATTATTTCTTATTACGTTCAGTATGTATGAGCATTTATTTCTTTATCCTTAGTAATAGGTAATAAGGTTCCGAAACAAACGTTTATTCTTATCGCTTAGTGCAGCATGTCACATCACTATCGTATTGGGCGAAAATTCTAGCTAATAATACGCATGGCGTCGGGAGCAAGATTTTCTATTTGAAGTCCGGCGGTCAATGGGTTAATATATTTGTTTCAGGTGGAAAGAAAAGCAAAAACGGTTCGTCTATAAACAAGAGGTACTGGCCTGACGCTCTCTCCAACCCGCAATTCACAGCAGGTATTGTGTGTTACATTACTCACAGAAATAAATAAATATCAGACAAAATGTCTAGCTGTCTAAGTTCGCATTTGGTCTAATTCGTAAGTGGTCCGGTTTGCATTGGTCCGGCACGCAACTGGTCCAGTTCGCAATCGGTCCAGTTCTCAATCGACCCAGTTCGTAATTGTTCAGGTTCGCAATTGGTCCAGTTCGCATTGGTCCGGTTATTAATCCATCCAGTTTGCAATCGGTCCAGTTCCCAATCGACCCAGTTCGTAAAGTGAAAGTGAAAGTATTTATTTAGCACACAAAAAACGATATATAAAAAAAAATACAATGTTACAAAGAATTATTTTAGAGCTACAAATTAAACTAAACAGGTAACAGCTTACATCTAATTCTGCTTGCCCTAATAGTGTGCTAAAAAGGCAACCATCTCAGCATTATGCCGTGATACCACTGCATGGCACCACGACGCTGGTTTTCAGTGGTCGTCTGATGATGACGGAGAGTTTACGTAATTGATCAGGTTCGCAATTGGTCCAGTTCGCATTGGTCCGGTTATTAATCCATCCAGTTCGCAATCGGTCCAGTTCCCAATCGACCCAGTTCGTAATTGTTCAGGTTCGCAATTGGTCCAGTTGGCATTGGTCCGGTTATTAATCCATCCAGTTCGCAATCGGTCCAGTTCCCAATCGATCCAGTTCGTAATTGTTCTGGTTCGCAATTGGTCCAGTTCGCATTGGACCGGTTATTAATCCATCCAGTTCGCAATCGGTCCAGTTCGCAATCGATCCAATCAAATTTGATCACAAAAAGCCTTAACATGTGACGTGTCCACGGCAATAATGATGAATGTCTAAAATATCAAAATCTATGTGATCAACGTCATTCGGTCGCTTCATACATGCAGCTAGTGATTTCGTTTACTAACTAGGCAATATCGCTTCCAGTCCTGAGATAAAACCGTTTCTGATATTTGACTACACGTCTAGAACGCTCAGTGTCCCAGGTACTCACAGCAATAAGGCTGAATTTTGGACAACGTTTACAAACTTAACACTCAAATATCTTGAAACAAAAAACAAAGGACGTTTATCATTATTGCAGTGGGCCCTTCATATGGTTTGTATAAGTGAGCCCGTTCTTGAGTTATAAAATTACAATGAAAAGTGGAATTCATCATATAGATATGGATGTTAAGATTTTAATGTTTGTTTTATTGTCTTTCCAGGTCTACTCTCCTCATCGGAGGACGAAGATCAAGATGGCGACCAGTCTGGTGACGAGGAGCCCAGGAGCGAGGAGTCGAGAGACCACGCGACCTTCCCCCCCATCCAGCAGCCAATGCATTAGGAGGGTGAACTTTTAAGGTCATAATTTCAAGGTCTAATTTTCAAGGTCAAATTTTCAAGGTCAAAGATTCAAGGTCAAAGTTTCGAGGTAAAAATTTCAAGGTTTCACGTTTCGAGGTCATTCTTTCAAGGTCAGTTTCAACTTTGCACCGCTCATGAGGTATGAAAATTTTACGGTTAAAGCAAACGCCATGTTTAAGTTCAGTATTTCAAAGTCGGAATCTAACTTTAAGTTTTTCTTGAACTTTTACTTTAGATTAAAAACAATTAATCTAAAGTTGATTAGATTACAAACAATTAAATTCAATAGTTTTCATTATCATTAAAACAGTGGTTTTTACAATAAACGCAGCTTACATTAGGAGAATTCATAAATGATATTCGTCGTCGCAAGATATCGTTTATATATTACATAGCGACGGTGAAGTGCAAATACCACCTAACTGTATATTTGTGAAGAAATAATTAAGACCTTATTTCTAACCAGATAAATCATATTTTACTTAAATTGGACACTCATAGTTAGGTGGTATTGGTACTTCACCATCGATAGTTTCTTTGCCTAATATATGTTGTCAAAAGAAGTTAAAAATTTGATCCAAGCACTCAGTTAAACAATTGATATAATGGAAATTAGGATTCAAATCTTCTAAATGAATTCACCTTGTTCAATATCCAACCAGTGGATTTATTTAATTAATGCGAACAATTTTATGTATGAAGCACTTCTGGCAGGAACACAATGCTTGCGCGATGTAAAAAGGGACAGCGCCATCTATTGACGCCCGCTTATAACTAATTACGTGCCATTGAAATGCATTTGGCTACTTGACAGTTTTTGAAAAAGTATTGTAAAATGTGCGCCCGTTCATTTTATATCCCAATCAATTCGATTTATCTGGAAATAATCTAAATAACCAGAGAAAAATAAGATTTTGTGTAACACATTTAAAAAGCGCGCGGCGTCACTGTTGCAATTATGACGTCAACGTCCTAGAAAACGAACCGACACGCATAGGAACGACTTAATTAAGATAAACGGAAAATGTTTCAATAAATTCTTTATACGATTAGAATTAATTTAAACATGTCAAACATGAATTTATTCAAACACAATAATTTAATTTAATCGGTAAAATAATCATTGTTTCGCCACATTAAAATAAATTAAACATTAAAATTTTCGCCGACAGCTGTCATTTCCGAATTGCAATGGTGGTTTCCGTTTCGGTTCTTTTGTTCCACAGATAAAAAAACTAAAATTTATTTTGCAAAAATAAAATACTAACTATGCTTTTAATTAAAAAGTAAAAATGTAAAATGATTACTTAACTAATAAGCTAACATATCTAACACTTTTCATATTTTATTGTTAACACTGTCAAGTAGCCAATTCTATAAAAAGATAATAAATGAAATGACCTATATTTTTTTTTATTTAGGAATCGATAAAATGACCATGGCATTGAAGAATATTGAAAGAATGCTAGCTTTTGTATGTAATATAGATGTTGAATGGTTTTGAATGGAAATGTTAGCGTGGTTTAAGGAACGTGTATTTGACCGTAAGCAATTATTTCGATTCTGACTACGTTGTACATGTAAAAATGGATGGAAATACGCAAACTATGCGTAATAATTGTATGATAGATTTCAACTTTTTGTGTATTGAAATTTGATTAATATTTCATGTACCGCGGAAGAGTGATTTTTAACCGACTTCAAAAAAAAAAGCAGGAGGTTCACAATTCGACCGCGTACATATATTTTTTCACTGTGTTAACGGTTTTTTTTTTAAAAACCTCGCTGGATTCTTCATCTTACATCATTGGCATTATTTTAGTTTTGCAAGTTTTATCGGAATAAAATTTAGACCGCCTACAATTTCTATTAATTAGCTTTAATGGTTTGTATAGATAATCATATTTGGTTTACGATGCCGAAAAAGTCATAAAACAATAGTTGTAGATGAATGATTATAGTAAATTAACACTGTGAGGTTACTGATGTTATATAATCATCCTGTATATAACCACTCAATAAAGGTAAACTTGCTTTTATATGTTTCTTATAGTAGTTTCATTAATTTTACGAAAATTAATCTCATGATAAGAATATATATTAATATCTTATAATATATATAAGATTATTAATTTTGTTCAAATTCTGTATCCTTCTAAATATTATTCATTTTTTTAAATTAGGTATTTGTCATTGAAGTATTAAATAAAATCAGTATTATATTAATTATAAATATTAAAGCGGTCGTTAATCAAATTTCAGTACATGTAAAAGTATAATTACATGACGGAATCCATGTCACAAAAGTTAAATGTAAAAGTTTTAACTCAAAAGACATACGAACAGTATACCATATTAATTAAGGAAATCTTTATATTAGATTAGTATGACTTGGGCGGTATCTGTTATTTCGAAATAACAGTATTTTTTTTAATGCAATGCTAGGTTTAATTTATTAAATTGATTGGGGTTTATTATGTATTTACATAAATATATTACAAAAATTCGTTTTAATTTTTTTCGTAGTTATTATATTTAAAAAAAATGTAGATTAACTGCATTAAAAATATTTTTAAAATTTTTTTTTAGAATTGTTACTTTGAAAAATGAAATTTGAACTTTCAATATTTTACTATTTTTTTTATTTTTATCAATAAAATAACATTTATCGCCCAGTCAACACCGTGTATACGTAATCCATACCTCAAGTACTTTAAATTTAAAATATTTATAATTGTATCATGAAATTAAAGTCGTGACATAGGCTGATTCTAAGTTAATTACAATAAAAAAATGGAAATGTAATTTTGGCTTTCCCTAATAACAAAAATAGTAAAAAAATTGATGAATGGATTAATTTAGTTGTCTCAATTAAGTTTGCAAGACATTCTAATAAAACATAACATCAGTTAAATACGAGAGTAATTTAGGTTCTGGATAAAAAATAAAACAGTGTTAGCCAAAATTTCTGCTTCCATATTCCGCTTATTAAGTCTAGCAAACTGTGGTAGAAATTATTATATAAAATATAAACATAAACCAATAAGAAAAAAGCTGACCTAATTTATATTTTCCATATTTTTATTGGCTTTCTGGGATGTAGCCGTCTGAGATGTTCTACGTGATTTTAAATTTTATCGCGTTTATTCAAATGTCAAAATCGATAAAATTTTGTGCGCCAGCTGCTGATTGGCTAATAGGACGAGTGCCAATTGTCCCAGCCAATCAACAGTACCGAAGCTTATGCCATCTCACGTGAGTAATTTGACATATTGCGCATCCTAGTATGCATTGTTCGACATATAAAGTCAGCTGTTTAAGTTTGTGAAGAGCAGTACCTTGTCACATTAAATTTAATGTCTATCTGACATACTTAGTTAGGCGGAGGTTTAATATGTCAAGGTACAAACGAATTATTCTGACCGTAACTTTATGGCAAATGACTTACGCTACCATTTATGTGTTGTATTATATATAGTTTAACAGTTTGTGGCATTAATTATTACGTTATCGACATGAATCAGCCTAAAATCTGAGATTTTTAGTAGTTTTTCTACGTCTTCGCGCATTAAATTAACAAAAAATCCTTTGGAATTATTATTTAGATGATTAAAATATATCAAATGTGTTATACGATTATGTATACTTTGTATTTAATAATAAAAATTAAGTAAGTAATTTTTTAATTAGCTTTTTCGCATTTAAATAATGAAACTTTAGGATTTTTCTGTAACACAAGTCTCATAGAGATTTTTTAAAAGGGGAATATTGCTTTTAAAGAGTTGGTCAATTTTGATATCCGGTTGTGAGATACATAGTATTTCTTTTCAGTTCACTTCCACATTCGCCGACTGAACCAAACGTGCCCATTTAACGCTCAATCTGTCAATATTATTAATCTGTCAATCCGTCATTCAACTGTAATTTTGGTATTTAAAAACATTTGAAAAAAGTAAAGATCGTAATTATTAATTTTTTCCCATACTAACACACTTATATAAAATGCATTAAATGTTATCTTATCGCCAATAACAAAAATAATACTTTTGTTGATTTTATATTTTTTTTTACAATAAAAGAAGAAAATGAAAGATTGAACGTTGAATGGGCGCTACTAAGAAATAGCATAAGAATATTTTTACCACGAAAATACTAATATACCGTCCATAGACAAGATTGTATTTATTTAAATTGTAAAAATAAGTTTTAAAATATACTCAATTGTAATTATTTTATTTTCGTTTTAAAACAGCCATATTAGCTTTTAGATATCTTAGTGTACGCCTTTGAGAATGAAGAGGGGAGCCATTCGTATTTTATTTTAAGTAGTAAATTAGCTTTTTTTTTTTAAATATTACAATTTATGCATAATTAGAAAATTTTATATTATTTTCTTAAAAATATATATCACTGACACCCTCTTCCCTCTCAACTTTTAAAACGATTATACGAAATAATTATACGATTCAAATAAAAAAATGTATACTCAATAAAAAAAATACTGTTCGATTCAAAAATTGTATACGCAGATTGTAAGATGACTAATAATCGGAAATTTTAAATTAGGTGTAAATTTTTAATCTGTAAAAAAAGATGGGTGATTTTATAAAAGGTATTTTGCTTTTTGCTTTCATTTTGTTTAAAACAACTTAAGACATTTCATGTCATTTGGTTTTATTATTTTTTGAATAATAAATAAATATAGATATTTTATATTTTTTATTCAAAAAATAATTCTCAAATAAAAATGGGAAAAGTAAAACGCAAAATGTTTTTGTTAAAATCCACGGTCTTTTTTGTCGTATTATAATCAAAGTCTGAATTTGTAATACATTTTTATTATTCAAGAATTGGTTGTCAAATTTTGTTCAAAATTAGATTATTATTCTGATATCTTACTCAAGTATCATGAGAATTATGTGTTTATCCTATTGAATGACTATTATTTTATAGTTTGAATGCATTTTAATGTTCTGTAAAGTTATTTAGTATTTCTATAAAGTTTAATGATGCGATGATCCTAATAAAATCAAGACGGTGTGAAATAGTGACAGTTCAGTATTAAGATTTCCCATTTTTTGGTACGATACGATACTATTTATAATTATCTTTGGAAGTGTTAGTAAAATTAAGTGCCATAAGGTAAGGGTAAAATTTTTCATACTAATTTCTGCATATAGCTGTTTCTTTATCTATAATGTATGTGTAGTTCACGAGTACCTACAAAAAAATTGTATCTATCCCTATTTCACACCAGATCCTTGAATAAGAATAATATAAAGTTAATTATATATATTGTATTAAATTGATTGTATTCGACAAAAGAGACCAATGAGGACGGGTCGTAGATTTTTTATTGAAGTATTTTTTTAATTTCGTATTTACGTGTGTTATACTTTTTTTTTGGAAAATCAACAAAATCGATCACTGATTATAAATGTCTTCCAAAGTTATGACGTCAAGAGTTAAAAAATACGTCGAACTTTAACGACTGACATCCCACCACTTTTATAAGCTATTCAGAATTACATGAAAAAATGGTTTAATTTATCATAATACGAGTAAAGTGTAATAAAACATAAAAAATATTAATATATTTTTTAAATTTTCAGCAAAAAGAGTTGTGAATTACATACAAGTGTAAATTAAACGAAAAAAGGGATGTCAAATGTTTTAAAAATTTTAGATTAAATAAAATAAAATCTACGACCCAGCCTCACATTTATGTATGTATAAATAATAAATCTGTAATTCTGTCTGTTATACGATGCAACGGATATACGTAAATTGGTGGAAAAAAAAAGATTTTTTTATAACTACCTAGCTGTAACATGTAAGTATATCTTAGTTATTATAAAATATTTTTAACTTGTGGCTTGGAATAAAAACTCTTACGATATTTTTGGCTCTAAGTGATGTTGTGAAATTTTGATTCGTTTGATTTCAAAATTTCAGTTGAATGAGATTATTTCTTAAAATAATGGCCTAAGCTGTGATAATCTATTCTACTAAATCTACATATTCTAATGTGGTATCTGAAATAATCGGTTATAACTAGATAATCCTTGTATAAATAGAATTTTCTTGAAATCTGCTACATGGCAACACTTAAAATAATTTAACGGGTCAAAACGCATACCGAACAGACGAAGGCGAGCAAGACCAGTCAGCTCGTGACCACGGTTGGTGCAACCTAACCGAAACGTCGGACAGTAAGTAGTTCGTATTAACTACTAAATAAAAATGGTGTCGCGTTTTGACCCGTTAAATTATTTTAAATGTTTAAAATGGAACGCGAAAGTCTTAACATTTATATGGCAACACTTGTTGTAACTTAACAAGTCTTTTTAATAGAAAAAAAACTTGGATATTTTGAATATATTTTTTTTAATTACTAATATAACTGTAGACGCGGTCAATAGCATGTTAAAGTTAACATTTGCTGTTCGATGTAAGACCTTTTGTCAATGAGACAAGGTGCAAAGTCCACAGTCTGACGTGCTTTTGATCCTTCAATAATAAACTCTGAGTAGTAATTTTATCCAATCAAATCTTCTTATTTCCGATTTATTCCAAGCTACTCTAGAATTAGTAAAACTTGTCCAGTTATAGTATACATACGTTAGTAATGGTGACCATTTTATGGGGATACAAACGAAAATATTTTTTTAAAGTTTTATTTTCAAAAATATGTGTAATTTTTAATTCACGTCCCATAATTTGACTTAAAACCTCTTATGTAAAAAAAAAGACATTTGTTTAAGTTTAATTTTGTGGTTAGTGTTTTTTTTACTTAAATTGAGTCAGATTTTTCTATTTTTTTTGGGTTACATTTCATCGAGCATTAAAAAAAATAATAGTTTAAAAAACACGCTTTTAGCTCGCACTAAAAATTACAAAATAATTCAGACATTTAAGAAAGAAAGCTTTTATGTTATCTTTACTCTTTTTGGACAAAACGCTCCACGCTTTCTTTCTTAAATGTCTGAATTATTTTGTAATTTTTAGTGCGAGCTAAAAGCGTGTTTTTTAGTTTTTTAAACTATTATTTTTATTTTCTACTTTTTAGTTTTCTCATGTATCAATAATTATATAATTCTTTTTCGTATCCCATTCAGCAAACCCTTTCATTTAATACCCATATCATAGGGGTGCATTTCAAATAGCCTGTCCGTTATCTTGGACGCCCGCCATATTGGATTTGAATCACGTGACTATTTTTTTCGTATTCCTGACAGCAAACCCTTTCTTTTGATACCCATATCATGGAAGTGCATTTCAAACAGTCAGTTCGCCATCTTGGGGAGGCCGCCATATTGGATTTGTAATGACGTTTCTTAGCTAGTCATGTATTGTCATCAGAACTCAGAGCGTGTGCAAAATTTCATCTTAATCAAAGACCGGGAAGTGGGTCAAATTAAGATTCAAAGATTCCGTTACATACATAGATACATACAACCCGAGCTAATAAAAGCGTGTTAAAAAATACTAACCTAACCTAACCAAAATTATAGGTTGGCCACAAATTTAATAAGTGAGCCACCTGGGCTTTGGAAACTTGTGTCTCAGTCAGTGTTTCTGTCGCTCGAATTAAAAAGGTGCCTGTGAATTTTATTCGATTTTTTATTTAATTTTTAAGTAGTGTGCCCATAAAATGATCACCCTGTATAACGCAACGCTTCCTAGTGGTATAAGTTAAGTATACTATTAACGTACTACATTATGGCATAATATTTTGCTAGTCAATAAAATACATTCTAGGCTCATTTGTTGTTTCAATAAAAATAAATCCCATTAAAATTAACTGTCGTTTAGTAACTCACATTGAAGATTGAGTGTTTTAAAAAGTAGAATATACACAAAAATAAAATACAAATTTCGATTACTCACATTTTATTACAAACAATATTTGATACAAAAATACCTTAAAACTAATATTTACAATTTACAACTAAAGTCACGTATAAAATAGTCCTTGCAACCCTTGAAATAGAATACAAAGTGGAATGCATCATCTTAGATACCTATTTGTTCTGCTTTTAGTCTAGAAATGTTCAGATCTAGATTTTTTAAAGCTTTGTATGAGCTTAAATAATTTAGTGCTTCGTGTGGAATTGCGGAATTCATAAAAACACATTTGCACAAAATGTCTATATTTTTTTTACTCGGGTTTCCATGATTTCTAGAAAAGAAACCTTACATCTTGAAATAAAAAGTTAGGAAAACTATCACCAATGATTTCATATTGAGCCATTGTGATTTGAACCACAATCCCTTGGTATAATATCCAAGCAAAATTAAGGTTTAGAAATATTCTGTCATGAAAACGATAAAAAATTGGGATTGTACTGTAAATCCCGTCTCATAAATAATTGTTTCCCCATATCCCAGTTTTTTAAACCCAATATTTGAAAGACACACTCTTTTCTTATTTATTATATCACATAAGTAATTAAAAACTTATACATTCTAGGGTAAAAACCTTCTTAATCAAATCAAAGGTAACTGGGAGAAGAGTTTCCAACATTTAATTATTATTGGATATCAATTATCAAGTGTTTTTAAACAATGTCAAACCATTACGTAGAAAGTTCTACTTTTAAATAAACTTTTTTCTGTTATTGAGTTTTTTTTTGGTCCATATTATATAGCGTACATTAAATTGTGAAGTTCAATTAAAAGACACTTTTAATTGTAGTGAAAGTAATATAACATAATTATGATCAGAAGAAAACTTACATTTTCTGATCTGTCAGACGTATGTACTTTAAAAAAACTATTAGAGATATATGCCTGCAATATGTTTAATTAACATTATTTGTGTCTTAGTAGGTACAGGGTGTAGGAAGCGTATCTAATTTTGGTGTATTTTATCCGTGGCTATATGTTAAAAATTACGGTTTTGAACTTACACCCTGTATACAGCCAGGACCTTATACAAGCCCTATTTATTTCCAGATTAAACTGAATCACGTCCCCCACCGTTTAATATCTAGGACATTAAAATGTTGTTTATCTATAATTTGTGACGTCACATATCTTTTCATAAGTGTTTTGTAATGCTGTCAAATTATAAATAAACAAAACAAGAACCCATTTTTTTTTCATAAAAATCGACTAGCATTACGATCCAAAGATAATTCGTACCAAAAAATTCGTATTCCTATGCCATTGATATTAATATTTTTCTTTCTTGTTTTACGTCATTTCCATGGCTTTACGATTGTAAACTCTTAATTTTCACCTAAGCTTAAATTTTAGACCCTAAATTTTTCTTAAAAGTTTGGTAATAAAGATAATAAAAATAACACAAGAATAATAGAGAAAACAACAAAAAAAAATACATTAACAAAATGGTAATACACAGTCTTATAAAAAAATTACTTTAGCCATTCGATTAATGCGATATGAATGATAAAGTTAGCCAATAACTAATATTAATAAATTCTATATCAAGATGAGCAAATATTTTTTTTAAATCTAAAAAGGTTCTTACAATTTTTGAACCCAACATTCAGTCCTTAGACAACTTACACATACCACACCGCAACCATATAAACGATGAAAGGATACAGAACTAAAACGGCACAAGAGTATCATTTTGGATTTCAGAAACAAGTATTAAAAACCGGCAAAGTGCGAGTCAGACTCGTGTACGGAAGGTTCCGGACCATCACTATATGGTATACAATAAAGTCGCTTCCCGCTGTCTGTCTGTCCAAATGTGTGCTTTTATATTTAAAACTGGGCAACGGAATTGGTAGTGATTCCAGGGTAATGTTAAATATTAGCACCGAAAAGCTGAATAATTTATTAGTGCGTTGGTATTGCTAGTTATCTATAAGAAAGGCAATAATCACGTTTGTTTTTTAGGAGCTCCCGTTTAATACTTGTTTTATTTAAATTATTTACTTTAAAGGATGATAAATTAATAACATATATCGATAATAACATGGAGGAAAAAATCATACATGTTTAATGGAAGCCCATGTTTATTTTATTCAGTTTTTAAATTAAATCTTCAACAAAAATACATGCTCTGTAAAAATTCCAATTATAACTATCACGATCAATGAGATACATTCTAATAGTGACTGATGGACAAACGGATAAACGGATAGCGTAGTCATAGCAATAGGTCCCGGTTTACCTTTTGGGTTCGAAATTACAGAAACGTTTTTTCAGTAAGAAACTTTCATGATATTGGTTGTACTTTAGAACGCAATTAGAATAACATTAGTAAGTTTTGATCGTTGTTAATTAATCGAAGTGAAGATGAACAGTCTTATAAAACCAATAAAGATACGAAATCAACTAACGGTTTTCTAATAACGTTTGTTTGATAAAGAATAGACCTGCAAATATAATTATCTCCAACTTTATAATCTCAAAAGAACTCAAAACAGTTGTACGATAAAACTTGATTTGCGTAGTGGGTTTTATCAGATAGAATTTCCATTTGAAACTCAAAAATCATTAATACCATACTCACAACTAATTTGAAAACTACTACATACAATGCCAAACGGCTTCACACATGCCCCAACCATCACACAATATCATACAAATAAAAAAATACATACATTCCATCTAACAAATAGTTTCTGGTAACCTGAAAAAGTTATATCGTCCATGTTCGGACATTATGAACGCGTTGTCAGAACAGATCAACGTCTCTTTTTCTACCTCACTAAAGTTAGTCTTAACGAAATCTGGTTTAAGTTTAGACTTAAGCTCGTCTAAACTTTGGCTAAGATCCGTCTTAACGAATTTCAATTCTTGTACTTTACTCCCAGGTATTGAGAACTCCTGGCTCCTGTTGAGCGGTTGATATGTTGCTTCTTTTCCCGTTAATATCTTATGGGACCCATGGATAATGAGGGTCGAACCACGGCGTAGGGTTTCGCGGCCATACTCGACTATTTCCATGGAGTTTTGGCCTATGACGAAACTCTTGTAGGCCCTTACGAAGATGATGATGAGGGCCAGAAGGCCGAAGAATATCATTGAATAGGTGAGGACGGGGCCTGCGATGGGCCCCACTGTTGTGGCGAGGTAGATCCACCTCCAGATAGGGGTAGTGACTTCGTGGATGCCCTGGAATTTAAAATAGATGATTAGAATTTAATACTTGTTACTGACTTCGATTGGACCGGTAGGACAATGTTTGGCACTCTTGGCTTTTGAGCCAAGTGTTGTGCATTCGACGCCTTAAATATGATAAGAGATAAACATTCTTGTAATTTGTGTTTGTGCCTAAGTAATTACAAACGTGTCTAAGTATTTTTATTTATTGTGGTCCCGCCGTTGGCTCAGATTATAAATTGATATTAACAAGGCTTTATTTTAATTGTTATTATCTTGTTTATAATAATACTCGACACCATCCCAATGCTTTTTGCGTGATGCAAATGTTTCATCATTTCTTTTCGAAACAATAATAGCAAGAGAAACCTCAATCTAGTTGTTAGTTGCAAGAGAAAACTGTACACGAAATTTGAACTTAGCTTATTTTGGACCGTACTGTGAACAGAAACGAGCTTAAACTGCTAGGCCCCACGGAATGCATGAATGTAACCTATATACAATCGAACACCAATGTTCTATGGTGAAATTATAATAATTGTCACTCGGCATTGGCAGAAATAGTCTTATTAACAAAGCTTTAATTGCCATCCCTACTAATATTATAAATGCGAAAGTAACTCAGACTGCCTTTTTCTCTTTCCCGCTTCAATCTCTCAACCGATTTTGATGATATTTGGTATAGGTTTACGTTGAACCTCAAGAACGGACATAGGCTACTTTTTGTTAGAAAATAAAGGGGAGGGGGGGGGGGAATGGGGGTAATACCTACCACCTTTGAAAGTTTATATAGGAAATTGTTTATTATGAAATTTGACACAAATATAGCTCGAAAGTTGGATATAGAAGAAAATATAGATAGAATTCGAATATTAGGGGAGATAGGGGTAAAATGGTAAAGGGTGATGTAAGAACGGGCACTACTAAACAGTTCAGTAAGTTCATTCGTCGAATAGTCACCATGCATATTTTCCGGGGCTTGAAATCAGCAGCAGAAGTGAAGTGACAGTTGTATACATATAAAAATAAGCACAAAAAGGTTCCTATTCAGGAGTCCGCGACTACTCACCTCTTCCACCCACATTACGGGGAATATAGTATCAGGGAACATGTTGATATTGTTGATTCTGATGTTGGGAGCCCGGTCCACTTTCAAGTTGAGCTGGACTCGTACGAATCCTTCGATGGGCACGCCCAGTTTCTGATAATAATGATAATATGGTTAACACTATTGCTTGGTCCAAAAGTTAGATACCAAAAAATATAAGACACCGTTTTTTTCTTTTATAATATAATCAAAAATTGACTAAGATTTAGGATTACACGACTTCTTCGTCCAGTTTTTACGAATTACTATCGTTTCACTCAGCCACTCAGCAATTGAGAATGAGAAATATTTTTTATCCATATAGATCACATCAGTAATATTTATGAAACGTCTCATAGATGGCCACAAAGTTCGGCCTGTCTGCTTCTCGGCAAAGGAGGTGTTAAAATACAGTGAACGAGAAAAAGATGAAAGAACTTCCGTCATATTAACTTCATTCAAATATCGGCACGAAAACACACACAAATGTAAAGCAACAAGCAATAGATAGATACGCGATACAGAGTATCGACAATTGAAAAAAAAACAAATGGAAAGGTTTCGTTGGTAACGTCATTTCATAGAATGGGATGGTACACGCGCTGTGATTGATCCTGTGACTCCTTGTTAACGGCATCTCGTCGCTAGCGCCTACTGTGCCTTACTTTTCGTGGTGCCATTTTCAAGAAATTAGACATTAGAAATGCTTCTATGTTTTTTTCGTTCACTGTTTAAATATCAATAAGGCTCAACGCTGACGATAAACGGAAGCCGCTATCAAAGACTTATGATCAGGGTTATCAGTCGGAAAACGTCACACATACCGGTTGTATCATGAAGTAAGTTTCGTGTTTCTTCTTGTCTGGCTTCAGTCCTTCGAAACCTTCTAAGAGCGATGGCTCTGCGTCGAAGAAGTGTGGATATGAGAGGTATACCGGTGCATCTGAAAAAAAAATAGGAGACTTTTAATTAAAAACCAGTCAATGTAATATTCCAGGAACCTTTGTGAATGATGTACTATAAGTGTATAATAGTGTTACGAGCTTCGGGTTCGTGACAATATATAAAATATGTCTATGGTAAACAATATTTAAAAAAGTTATGTCGTTTCGCTTTGACTGTAGCTGTGTCATCATCATAATTCTTCTACCCTGTTCCCAGGGGTTCAAAGTTCAAGTCAAAGTTATGTATTTGTAGACACAGGTTACATAAAGATTTTCATTGTACCTAAGTAACGGCGGTAGCGTATGTACCTACATTTGTCTGAGAGTAATAACAGTATTATAATCAAGCCCTAGAGTCAAATTACTATACAATACCGTACGTGAGTGCATTCTAGTTTCTACTCCGACAACGGTTAATTCTACAGAAAAATGTAAGTGGCATTTTTTGTAGAAAATTTCACGACTAACAATTTTTAAATGACCTTTATTGACCTCTGAGCAATAGATCGCGAGATATTGGCGATAAACTGATTTTCGTGACCTTTTGACCTTTATAACTTTTTTAGCCGGCACGATATCAATGTCGATTTTTTACATGTTCATTACGATGCCGTAATAAAGGTGTATACAAAAATTCAGCTCACTAGGAATTTTTCCGCAGATTGCGGTTTAAAATGGCTAAAATGACTGGACTAAACGTTATCCAAATACAGTTGGGAGGATACTCACTATATTGGCACGGACTGATATTCTGCAGCCCCCTGGGGGGACACTTCTCCCCCTGGCAGTAGCATTTATTGTCATGATTGATATCTGCGCTCTCGAACGTTGAACTGGGCGGCGTATACAAACCCGTTTGGATGCCTGGAAGAAACAAATATGCCAGTAGGTATAACTGATACCCACACACGTATGACACGCTCATACAGACGCATACAATCACATTCACTCATATGAACCTTTTATATTACACATCAAGATTGACCTCATCCCACCTGATGTTAAGTGGTAATGAGGGCGTAGCTTAAGAGCGACAAGTACAGCATAATAATAGATGATACTGGACTTGTCCTGACTTTAAAGGCTTGACCCCTGCTACTAATGTAGCACTCCCCGGGAGCTCTGAAAACCTTGCTCACACACAGGAACACAACAACACCGAAGTGATTGTTGTTTGGCTGCGGTTTTCTGTAAGGTGGAGGTGTTTCACCAGTCGGGCTGCACCAGTTCGAGCGATAAATCACTATACCCTACCCAGTGGCGTGCATACAGTTTTATGACCGGGTAGGCAGAAAAAACCAAAACACTTTGGTTTTGGTTCGTCGTCTTGTCGATTGATAATGTAGGTAATTGCCAAATGCTAGCTCAATATCCATAGATTGACTGATTTTATAATAAATAAATAAATAAAAATTTCAATGAAAGCAGTTAAAAGATGGTGGTATGAGTATCATTTTTAGGGTTCCGTACCTCAAAAAGAAAAAACGGAACCCTTATAGGATCACTTTGTTGTCCGTCTGTCCGTCCGTCTGTCAAGACCCTTTTTCTCAGGAACGCGTGGAGGTATGAAGCTGAAATTTATATCAATTACTCAGGTCTACTGTCCCTTGAAGCTGTGAAAAAATCAAACTTCTAAGCCAACGCAATCAAAAGATACAGCCGTTTATGCCGCAAATTTTCGACACTTGCAAGGGAATCAAAACCTACAGGGTGCTTCCCGTAAACTCAGAATCTTGAAATTTGGTACGAAGCAACGTCTTATAGCATAGATAAAGGAAAAATTACGAAAACCATAAATTTTTAGTTACATCACATAATATATTTTTTTTAATAATTTTAAACTTACTACCTATTTCCTCATAAACGCGTAGAGGTATTAAATTGAAATTCATACCAAATACTCAGGTCTATAATACCTTTAAGCTGTAACAAAATCAAACTTCTATGTCAACGCAATCAAAAGAAACAGCAATTTAAGCTGCATATTTTGAAACTCGCAAGTACTCGCAAGGGAATCAAAACCTAAAGGGTACTTCCAGTCGACCTAGAATCTTGAAATTTGGCATGAAGCAACGTTTTATAGCACACATAAAGGAAAAATTCCGAAAACCTTAAATTTTTAGTTACATTACAAAATATTTATGCTCCTCCATCTTTCCCCATTGTAATGTTATGAATTTCATTTTGCAATAAAAATACCATAGTTATGACTCGATTGTCGTAATGAACGAACTTTGTAAACCTTGCAGGTTTGTACGGAACCCTCGGTGCGCGAGTCCGACTCGCACTTGGCCGGTTTTTTATTTTCTCTATACACACACCATCTAACCACCTTTACAGACAATATTATCAATTATTCACTCTATTAACAACGATAAATAATAAACATCTGATAGCGTAGGTAGTCACAAACACAACACACATCAAACAATATGACTATTGAAATTACTTAGTAGTAAAAAAAGAGAAATATAATACGACAAAAAAATTATGGCCATCAAAATGTATAAAATTCAATGAAACAATGTTACTTCCTAAAATATTTGCATTGGTTAACAAACTTTCTTTCGGAAATGTTCGGTACGAGTCGTAATTTTTCGTGTTACTTATAAAGAATACCTACAAAAAGACACTGGCTTCTCATGCAGTTGTGTGCGTGATTTTTGTCATTGTGTTTGTTGCAAAGCCCTAAAAAAAAGTAGCTACAGGAACGCACACACATTAAATCCGCATGACCGCGACTTACCACGAGAGCGCACATACACAATTTTAGAGATTCGTAGTTTGTGTCTTTGCCGTGGCAAAAGGGCACGCAAGGGCGAGGCGGCGCTAGTGCAGCGCCGATTGATGCTAAATTATCAAATTACATGCCGATCTTACCTTAATGATACCACCGGCAATCGATAGGTGGAGCTAATTTATGATTTAAGTTTTTATGTTATTTTGTTTATTGATAAAATAATATTGGATCTATTATCAGACCTAGGGTAGGCAGTGTCTTTCTGTCTTTATGGAACGCACGCCACTGGCCCTACCTAACTTAAAATATATATCAGTTTCATATACTAACCGTCTTTGTAAACATCTTTTCGGTATTGCAGCGGTAGTATCCGGCACAGATCCTTGTCGTACACGTGGACTATGTCAGACTTGGTCACCGCCCGCGGGGGGAAGAACGATCCTTCTGACGCCCTGATGGAGAGAATCAACTTTATTAAAATATTCACAAGGTATGTTACCAGGCTAGGCTACCTAGGCTAGCATAAAGCACTAGGAGGTTCATCTCCTGACTGGCGGGTTGCGGGATTATCACAATATTTCTACTACTGTGGAAAATGGGAAAACACTCCTTCAATGATCATATTCTCGAAAAACCAGTATCATCGTTTACTGGTTTCCAAAGGCAAAATGGCAGTATTTACATAGTTATGCCTTCAGCCGGCAGGGCAGTAACGGAGGAGAAACGAGAGAATCTTGTCGTTGAGCTGGACCGGGTGTTGAGCCTTATTAGCCAATGGGGTTCAAATAACCTGGTTAAGTTCAATGCCAAAAAAAAAACAAGTTTGCGCGTTTTCGACAAAATCGTCCCAATTCCTTCCTCTCCCCATTCTTCGAGGCACTCCACTTTGCCTGCGTAACAGCCTAACCATGCTCGGCATGCATATCTACTGCAATCTTAATCAAGGTCAGTACATCGAGAGTCTCATGTCATTAGCATCCAAAAAACTGGGGATCCTGAAAAGAGTGCGTCGGTTTTTCACGCTGGACCAGCTTTGTCTTTTATTTAAGACTCAAGTCCGGTCTTGTCTGGAATACTGCTCGCATCTCTGGGACGGTTCCGCCAAATACCTCATGGATGCCCTTGATAGGTTGCAGCGACGGGCATAATTAACGATGAAGGGATTACTGGGAACCTTGAACCTCTTCAACTACGTAGAGACATTGGTTCATTAAGCGTCTTTTATCGGCTTTATCATGGTGAGTGTTCCGAGGAACTGTTTTCCCATATCCTATCCTCTCCTTTCCTTCACAGAAACACAAGAGCCGGCCAACGATATCATCGCTTTACCGTGGAAAATATTCCATCTCGAACAAAAAAATTTGGTAACTCCTATCTTTGCCGGACCATAAAGAAGTGGAACTCGTTTCCGACTCATGTGTTTCCTCCTTCCTTTGGCATGGATTCCTTCAAAAGGAGCGTGAAGAAACATCTTGCGGTCCAGTATGGCGATGCAAACGGATAGGATATTTCGATATCAAATCCGTTGTCATTGCGATGTGGGTTCCTCTCTTGGTAACCATCAGGCTGGGAGGAGCCAATATACTATCAGACTTAGCGCGTTAAGGTACCAGGGCGCCATGAATCGCTTGGAGGTCTCCCCTCAGCCTTCCCTTTGAAGCCGTCGTTATGTATGTACCGATAGAGATAGTTTTAATACTTTATGCTTTAAATATCACTATGTCATTTCTTAAAGCAAAAATGATGCCTTTACCTAACATAATAAGAATATCTCTCAAAACAGCATCGCGGGTTATGCCAAGAAATCTATTTAACAAACAAATATTGACAGTACGTTCAAACAATGTATTTTCCATTTAAAATAAATGTTTATAGAGTACTTCGTGCGCATGGGCAGTTACGAAGAAATTAGTCATACGTCAAGTTTCCTAATAAAAAGGACAACTTACTTTCAAGGAGATGACACAATAATTTGTCTTATGCAATGGAAAATATTATTTATTTATTGTAAGTACGTCAGGTTGACATCATTTGTGTTGTAATAAAAATTAGCGTAGACAGTTTGCCTTTATAATAAAATATGTATCGCATATGTCATCCTTATGACTTGTAACAAGACCAATGTTCAATAATTCATTCATATAGGTTACAAGTAACACTTATCCCTACTAATATTATAAATGCGAAAGTAACTCTGTCTGTCTGTCTGTCCATCCAGGTGATTGGTGTAATTGTCTGGCGCATTTATAATTTATTAAGTATTAGTTTGAAATTAACAATAGGTACCTAATGGAACGAATATAGATAGATAGACGATACACTTTATTGCACAGAAAATTTGACAGAAATTGGTTTTACATATATAATCAAGTACAATTTAGGCGGTCTTATTGCTGGAAAGCAATCTCAACAAACGAACAAACAAAGATTATAAATAAATAAATATTGGACAACATCACATACATTGCTCTGATACTGCGGTAAGTAGCTAAAGCACTTGTGTTACAGATATCAGAAACAACGACGGTACCACAACACCCAGATCCGAGTCAATATAGAAAAGATCGTTTCCCGTATTGACCCGACCGGGGATCGAACCCAGGACCTCAGAGATGGTACGACGCCAAAGTTAGGCCCGCACGCCTCTCGGCTATGGAGGTCGTCATTGTTTTGTTCGTCTTTCACAAGTTCTAATAAGTATAATAGTAATGTACGTAGCGGGCGAGCGTTAGTATTAATATAAATGTATGTTTTACCTTATATCGTTACAGGGTCGATCTTTCCAGTGGGGCAGATGATCCAATCCGTTGATTTTGTCGATGTATCCGAACCTGTCCATTGATTTTTGTCCCGTGTAGATTGTAGACACCTCATCAAGAGTCCCGTTTCGCTGTAAACAGAACAAAGTTCAAAACTTTGATAGCAATCGAGGATTTTCCAGACGATATTATATTAGAGGGTATGCACCTCAGATCTTTAACATCTGCCAATCATCGGAGCTGGTAGCAGCTTTGATGATTTTTAAAATTATAATTAAACTAGCGGTCCCGGCGAACTTCGTTTCGCCTTAGAGAACTTTTTCCCGCTTTTCTGTTGAAAATTTTCAAATACCAAGGATCCCTAATTTTGTAGCCTATGTCAAATTGGAAGAATGTAGCATTCTATTGGTGTAATATTTTTTTTAATCGGCCCAGTTCTTTTTGAGCCTATTCATTACAAACATACAAAAATAGGTACAAATCTTTCCTCTTTATAATATTAGTGTAGATATAATTTAAAATTTTCAATTTAAATATTGTTAGTTTAGTGTTATAATTTAAATATTGTTGTTTAAAATGATTTCTTTTTTTTCTCCCCTGTTACCGCACCCATATACAAACTATTTGTATGACCCAAGGGTTGACTGGTAGATAATACCCCTAGCATCAAGTCCACCTGTTGTACTTATTTGTGAAATAAAGTTTTTTAAATAAATGATTGGCTGATGTTATAGATATTGGACAACCTAATGGACAATACAACATACATTGCTCTGATTCTATGGTAAGTAGCTTAAGCACTTGTGTTACAGAAATCAGAAACAACGATGGTACCACAATCAATGCCTTCTTAAACCAGCCTGGGGGCACACAAGCTTTTGGGGGCCCTGTGCACACAAGAATTTGGGGCCTCTACGCACACAAGAGTTTGGGGCCCTGGGGGTTTGAAAAGTAAAAAAAGCTATTAAAACTAAATTGTTTGATAAAATATGTAATTTACGATATTAGAACGCTGCTGGTTGTTTAGTTTGAGAAATGGTCGGTCTTTTGGGTGTGTGCCCTTATGGTGAAGACGGTTATGACCACAACACCCAAACCCGAGACAATGTAGAAAAGTTCGTTTTAAGTCCAAATTCCGTTTAGTAGTTTTTGGGTGAAAGAGTAACAAATATCCGAACATAGTCATAAACTTTCACAATACCTAATAATATTACTAGCTGTCCCAGCGAACGTCATCCCGATTATTTTTACCAAATTTTCTAACCTTTTAATCCCTAGACCTCCACAATTGTTTCGAAACTAACATTAGCCAAATCGGTCTACCCGTCGTCGAGCTTTGGCGAAACTTATGATTGTAACTATAGCTATTTGTATCAGTTCAGCTACCAAATTTATAAGAATAAAAAATCGATTGAGATGCCAAGGTGTCTTCGATGCCGTGGTTTTCACACATTTCTGCAACGAATGTACCACGGGCCGATAAGTATGTAGTTCTAAACATATTCGGCAGATGGCACTTACCGAAGGCTAACGGGTTGATACAGCAGAAGAATTTCATCGCCTACGATAACTTGCGGTTAGCTCAGTTGGAAGAGCAGCACGCGCGAAACATGAAGGTCGTAGGTTCGATTCGCGCACCGCAGGGGAGACAAAAAAATCTGTTTCTTTTTAAATTTATAAGAAGTTGATTTTGCGTGAAAGATTGTCAAAAATCCGTATACAAACACAGAGATTTATAACATTAGTATTCTACAAGTTTACATTACTTACTGCTAATAATAAACCCATCTGACTGTTTGGCCTCTTTCCTTTGGGGTAGAAGTAGTGGGCAAGGGTGACCAGAGGGTCGTCGTATCTGGAAAGAGAGAAGAAATAAAACAAGCATCCAAGAATTCCAAGGGTTGACCAGATAAGAGAATGTATCACTTTGCATTGTACATAGCATACGCAACGCGACTAAATTTTATCGCGCTCTTAACAAACGTCAAAATCGATTGAAGTCAGTGCGTCAGCAGTTTATTGGCCGAAAACACCAGTGCGGTGTCCTATTAGCCAATCAAGAGTATCGAAAGTTTTGTCGTCTCATGTGATAAATTTGACATATTGCGTATGCTCAGCCTGAGTGTCGAGGTTCTTGCCGGTTCTTCTCGACATGATCAACATTCCGAACACGGTGGTAGAATACTGAACTTGTACTGACGAACCATAAGTGCTTTTGTAAAGCTTACAGGAAGAAAAATAATTTCTATTCTATTCTAATGAAGATTGAGAAGTGTTATATGTAACCTACTTGAAAAAAGAAATATTTGAGTTTAAGTTTGAGTTCATATTGCATTCTCAATCGGGATGATAACTGGGTAAAAAAACAGTGATATATTAATTGGGTTTCTTTCAAAATACAATGAAAATGTATTTATTGCTTTTACAAATACGCGTCTTTATTAAATCAAAGGTATTATAAGACTTTATTAAAACTTAATTACATTTAAATGAATAAATAAGTACCTATGAGACAACATCACATACATTCTGTGGTAAGCTTGAGCACTTGTTACAGAAATCAGGAACGGACGGTACCACAACACGCAGACCCGAGGCAATATAGAAAATTTCGTTTCTCATATTGACCCGACCGGGGATCGAGCCCGGGACATCAGAGATGTCGCGACGCCAAAGTCCGGCCCGCTCGCCTCTCGGCACGATGACGGTATTTTTCAATCGTCATTGATAATGCAAAGTGAGTCTACAGAAGTTCAGTAGATGGTTGGGGTGTGTTTACTTCACAAATTAGTAAAAACCGTGCGAAATTTTAACCCAATGTACCTATCTGAACAAACAATTATTTTCACGATAAAAGAAAAAATACGTATATATTATTGGAAAATCTAATTTTGTTGAAATAGTGTGATTTGAATGTACCTCATAAGAAGCTAAATACCATTTTTGATACCTCTTTCTTCAGGCAATTTCGATTTGACTGTGAAACAAATTTAATTACCTAAGTTACGAGTTAATTATTTTTTTACGAATACAGTTGTTAGCTGCAATCAATGCCGTAGAAACGCAAATGTGATAGCATTATTAAAACGCTTTTAAATGTCAAGTAATGCAATTACATCTATCAAGTAGTCTCAAAAGAAGGTTGTTATGGCATCAACAAACCAGCGCACCCAGACCAGATTCAATTTCGAAAAGTTCGCCAAATTGACCGAACCGAGAATCGAACCCGACTACTAACGCCTTGGCCACAGACACTGCTTTATTCCCCCTAAACTCTTCGATTTTAGGATTCGGCAGCTGAATGGCAAAAAACGGAACCCTTGTGGATTCGTCATGTTTCTCCGTCTGTCTATCCGTCTGTCTGTCCGTATGTCACAGCCACTTTTTTCCGTACCCATAAGAGCTTTACTGTCTGAAACTTGGTAAGTAGATGTATTCGGTGAACCGCTCTAAAATTTTTATACTAAAATAGAAAAAAACAACAATACATTTTTGGGGGTTCCCCATACATGCACATACTGAAGAACTGGAAATCAATTTTTTTTTCATCAAACCCATATCTATGGATGGATACTTCCATATTGGAAAAATGTTGGTCTAACTTTTAAAATAAGATTTTTTTTTATTTTTTATATTGCACTTCAAGATTGACCTCATCCCACCTGATGTTAAGTGGTAATGAGGTCCTAGCTTAAGGGCGACATGTACAGCATAATACATCTGTTACTGGACTTGTCGCCCTTACCTTGAAGGCTACCCCTGCTACTAATGTAGCACCCCCCAGGTGCTCTGGAAACCTTACTCACACGCAGGAACACAACAACACAGTAGTGATTGTTATTTGGCTGCGGTCTTCTGTAAGGTGGAGGTATTTCACCAGTCGGGCTGCTCCAGTTCGAGCGATAAATCGCTATGCCCTACCTCTCTTAAGATAATGAGAAAACTAAAAAAAATAGCAATAATCAGTTCGAATGAGATCTAGTAAATAGTTTTATTAATATGTTATAAATCGTAAACCGCAATTTACCTTTAATTCAGTCAACTCAAATATAAACTTTTATATTATGTTACTTGCAGGTACGGAACTCTTCATGGGCGAGTCCAATTCGCACTTGGCCATTTTTTTTTAAATCGTTTAAAAAGTACGACTTACCCAAAGACTAGTTCCTCAGCTGTGACTTGAACGAATGGCTTGGCTCTGTCTTTGTATGTGATGGCCAATCCGGAGACCAGAAGGTTGAAGAGGAAACCAGCTAAGTTGGGCGAAAAGGAGGTAACGGTCTGGAAGCAAAAGAAATTAATGAAGACAATGCTCTTGGAGGCAAATCTTTAGAGCCTTGAACACTGCAATCAATCAGATATTTCTGTATTCAAGTTTGACCTGCATCTAGGGCTGCCATCTTTAAAATATGCCCCGCAGGAATGTAAGCATAAGTTCCCCGGATTTTGCAGCTTTCACCCCGGACGTTTCAATACTGTTTTCATCCACTCACATCTCGATTAAAATATATATTATACTCCGTACTTGATGTACGAAAACTTACATTGTTGCATGAAATAGTGTGCTGATGCCCGGGGCCAATATTCTACGATTCGTATGTGACAAAAATAACAATTCGTTTTTTTCCAACTGACTACGATTCTGGAACGGTTTGAGCTTACGCCTTGTATAATGTGTTACTATCCGTAATTAAAATGCCAATACCGCCGATTATCGTGGGTTTCAGGGAATAGACAGACGGATGCCAGTCATTTCATTGTAATGACCAGACTTTTAACGTCGTGGTACCAAGGCCGCATGAAGCGCTAGGAGGTCTCGCCTCAGCTTTTCAATGAGCACCTTCCCCATGAAGCCACTACCGCCACTAACCGTGGATCTCAGAGGATAGACAGACAGACGGCAGTCATTTTATTGTAATGACTTACCACGTCGACATACTAGGCTCGCATGAAGAGTTTGGAGGTCTCGCCTCAGCTCCTTGATAAGCGCCTTCCCCAAATAGCCAGTGCCGCAGCTAATTATATCTCGGACATCAGACAGCAGTCATTTCATTGGAATGACCAGACTTACCACTTCAAGATACCAGGCTCGCATGAAGAGTTTGGAAGTCTCGCCTCAGCTCCTTGATGAGCGACTCCCCATGAAGCCATTGTCGCCGCTAACTGTCGCGTCACAGAGGTCAGATTGTAATGACCAGACTTGCTAAGAATTTTAAGGGTATGATATTTCGTGATGTCTTACCAAAAGAGGAATGTTGGGTACGACTAGTTTCTGGTTTTTGTCGACTGACATCTCTGGTACGAAGCGAAGGATCTTGTTGTGTTGGAAAGTGACTGTGTCGTTGTCGTGGAATTTGATGTTTACTTTCTCCATGTCTTCCCTGGAATGGATAAGAATTCGTTAGATCTTGATTAAGAGAATCTATAAACCAGATATTTTAAAGAAACTGATAATGTCATCTGCCATTGCGGCGTCGGGCACGAACCCACGACCTTTACTTATCATGCGTGCTGCTCTTCCAACTGAGCTAACTGCAAGTTATCGTAAGTGTTTTTTTTCTGTTGTATTAACCTCTTAGCTATCGGTAAGATCCCTCTGCCGTATATATTTAAGAGAGGTAGGCATAGCGATTTATCGCTCGAACTGGAGCAGCCCGACTGGTGAAATACCTCCACCTCACAAAAGACCGCAGCCAAATAAAAATCACTTCGGTGTTCCTGTGTTCCTGCGTGTGAGTAAGGTTTCCAGAGCTTTTGGGGGGTGCTACATTAGTAGCAGGGGTCAAGCCTTCAAGGTAAGGGCGACAAGTCCAGTAACAGCTTTATTATGCTGTACTTGTCACCCTTAAGCTAGGACCTCATTACCATTTAACATCAGGTGGGATGAGGTCTATCTTGAAGTGTGTTATAAAAAAAAAAGAAAAAAATGAGTTTTTAACTACACAGTAATCAGCCCAAGGTACATTCGTTGCACTAATATTTGTAAACTACTGACTCGAAAACAGAGGAATAAACTTTTCAAGGGATTCAGATGAATAGATTATTTCAATTTTAATTTGCATTTGAGGGGGAGATGAAATTCTTTTGTCTTTTTTTTCAGATATATAGTCGTTTCTTGATATGTACTTGATATCTACCTAAAGGTTGTCTGACCGAGTTTGGTTTCTTGCAATAAGACCGCTTATAACAGAAAAATTTCATCCCCTCGCGGGTCCGCAAGGGGAGATCAAAGTTTTCAGGTTCGTTAAAATATTTAAAGTCCGCTAGCACGGCTTAAATCACTATATAAAAATTATAAAAGTCGCTTAAATTGTACTTAAATATGTCCGCAAAACCAATTACTGTAACTTATTCTGTGCAATAAAGTGTATCTATCTATCATTGAAGTATCGATAGGTAATTTTCTAATTAGTTAAGTCCTAGGTCAGGACAAAAAGGTAGGTAGGTAATGTGTTAAACTAAAGTAAATCTAACACTTCCTTATTAACTGTTTATTACCCTTTTATACCACAATGCGTGTAGGTGAAGGATGAGCCCATTACTGCCAGGAGTCTAGGTCACGATGCAAGGCAATTGTATGCAATTGGATGCATTCATGCACTCATGTTTACGTCTAAACATATAAGAGCGCTCTGTATATTGAACTAGTGGCCTGTCGGTTTACTAATGCCGTTTTTTTCTACATTTTCTACTGGTCTTCGCTCATATTGGTCTCAGGGTGATGTTATATAGCCTTTTTTATATTGCACTTCAAGATTGACTTCATCTAATGAGCTCTTGGCTCAAGAGCGACAAGTACAGCATACGAAAGCTGTTATTGGACTTGTCGCCCTTACCTTGAAGGCTTGCCTCCTGCTACTAATGTAGCACCCCCCAGGAGCTCTGGAAACCTAACTCACACGCAGGAACACAACAACACAGAAGTTATTGTTATTTGGCTGAGGTCTTCTGTAAGGTGGAGGTATTTCATAAGTCGGGCTGCTTCAGTTCGAGCGATAAATCGCTATGCCTTACCTCTCTAGATAGTATGATTTAAAGTAATAAGATATAGCAAGTATAATACATCACCAATCTTAACTCACCGGTAGACGAAAGGCCCAACTTCCACCAGCTTCGGCTTCTCCCCGTTTTCTAGGAAACCCTGGGGGTTGGTCACGTTGAAGATGTAGACCTTGGTCAGCCTCATCACCCCCGGCCTCTGCCAGTAGCTATAACTGAGAGATCCGTTCCAGAGTTTTAGCTCCTGAGGGGGAAATAAAAAAAAAAGTTTTTAATACACTAATAAATATTTTAAAGAAACAGAAAAATTTCATTCGCCTTGCGGTGCAGGGCTTGAACCCACGACCCTCACGTATCGCGCGTGCTGCTCTTCCAACTGAGCTAACCGCAAGTTATCGTAGGCGATGAAATTTTTCTGCTGTATCAACCGTTAGCCTCCGGTAAGTGCCCTCTGCCGAATATGTTTAGAACTACATACTTATCGGGAAACAAATTATGTTTCTTTAAAATATTTAAAGTTCGCAAGGGCGGTTTAAAACACTTTACTTTTTTAAAATAAAAATCGTTTAATAAACTTATTTAATTAATAATAAGTATGGAACATCACATACAATACATTTCTCTGATTCTGTGGTAAGTAGCTTAACCACTTGTGTTACAGAAATCAGAAACAACGACGGTACCACAACACCCAGTTACCCATATTGACTGATTGATCGAACTAACTCCAGCTTACCACTTAAAATAAAATAATACGTACTGCTTTTTTCACTCATCAAAATAAAACTATATGACTTGGTTCAAAGTGATCTACACATAGCTATAAGTTAGATACTGCTTCTGTAACTAATCTGCTGAGTTTCTTACCGGTGTCTTCTCGGTAGATATAGGTTCTGAACCGGAGGTAAAATCACTTTTAATGACGATTCAAAAGTGTTTCATGTTACCTACTTGAATAAAGAAATATTTGAGTTTGAGTTTGAATCCGGGACCTCAGAGATGGCGCGACGCCAAAGTCCTGGCCTCTGGGCTACTGAGGTCGTTAAGGAGATATTAAATACAGCCCTAATGAGCAGACAACATCAATTGGATGGCCCGCTTTTGAAAAACAACTAGGCCATTATTACAAATTACAAAAAAAGTCACTGGACGTTCAATGGTTCCTATAACCATCAATCAAATCTTTTTATTAATATAGATTACATGAGTAACATTTATGAATCGTCTTTATACAAAGCAAATGAAAGTACCTCCGGTTCGGAACCTATAAGTACTGAGAAGATACCGGCAAGGAACGCAGTAATTTAAAATATAGTTTACTAGCTGTGCCCGCGTCTTCGTTTGCGTGGACTACAGGGTTTGTCCAATTTTTTCCCGCTAACTCCCGTTCCCATGGGAATTTTGAAATATCCTGTTGCAACTAAGCTTTAAGTTTACTAAGGTACCTGCATGCCAAATTTCAAGCGTCTAACTAAAGCGGTTTAGATTTTTCATACAAGATTTTCCCGCTAATTCCCGTTCCCGTCGGAATTTCGGGAATTATTTTCTTAGTGCACCTCTACGGTACCTAAGCTACGTCTCAGTCAAATTTCAAGTGCCTACGTTCAGCAGTTTAGGCTGTGCGTTGATGTGTCAGTCAGTCAGTTTCTCCTTTTATATATTTAGATAATTTAAAATAATATTTATACTTACCCTAAATATAATATAATCCAACCATGGCACAAAAGATAGGATGATACCCAGAGCTACTGTGAAGATGCTGAATGTGATCACTGCCAGGCGTCCTGGAACAATCAGAAGACATTGTCAATTTAATGCATTTTAAACTTCAAAAGAAGAAGGTAATATTTTTTATGTTTTTTACCTGTGTTCGCCAATAACTTTGTCGTTATTTTTTAAAGGCTAGAGGTCATACCAACAGAAAAATAATCGCCTACGATAACTTGCGGTTAGCTCAGTTGGAAGAGCAGCACGCGCGATACGTGAAGGTCGTGGGTCCGCGCCCCGCACCACAAGGGGAGATCAAATAATTCTGTTTCTTTAAAATATTTAATGAACTGTTTTCGTTTATTAAATTTTATATATTTGTACATTCTGTAGTACTTTTGTTTGCAGAAACATTTGAAAACTACAAAGTCGAATACTAGGCATCTTTTTATTAATTTGAGCGCCAGAAATACTGACTATGCCACAAGACCAAGTGGCTCACTTATTAAATTTGTGCCTAACATATTATTTAGGTTAGGTTAGTATTTTTTAGATGCTCGATTAAATACAATCCATGAGGTACTAGGACTGCACAAGATGTTAAGAGGTATTTTTAAGTAGTTTCTCAATGATTGCCAATGCCAAGATATGTCATAAGGCAAAATGACAGTCATTCCTATGACCAGACTTGCGGTCGAGGTACCAGGCCCTCATGAACCGATAGGAGGTCTCGCCTCAGCTTCTCAACGAGAGCACCTTCCCTATGAAGCCATTAAAAGTCATAACAAGACATTTCGTAATGAGGAAAGAGAAATCATTTCACAGACACTCTTTTATTAATTTGGGCGACAGAAATACTGACTAAGCCATAAGCCGTTAAACACCTATAAGTGAGCCACACTTATTAAATGTATGTCCAACCTATTATTTAGGTTAGGTTAGATCAGTATTTTTATTTTTAATTAGGGAGGATGACCCGTCCGCCCCTGCATGCCGCAAGCATAGGCGGCTTAGAGCGCGGCGGCAGTTTAGCCGCGCTGAATTTCCGCGCGGAGACCGGCCGGCTGATAGTGTGAGGGCACCTCAGTCGGCATTGCACCCACGGTCTCTGCCGCGAGGTGGGGGCGGTCCAGTTGGATCAGCCGTCCCTATTCTCCTCCCGACCATCATGGGGGGAACAGATGGAGCCACGTAAGCGGCCATTCCGCCGGCAGTGTTGTGGTAGGTAAGGCTAAGCCGATTTCCCATAACACTGCCACTAAGGCGATGAGGTCCAATCGGGGAGTTTTAGTAGGTAACCCTAGGCAGGGAGTAGGCAGGAGAGTCCCACACACGCCGCCACTCTCCCTCGGGTGGCGGTACGGTGCGTCACGCATTTCTCCCCGTCAAAAAAAAAATCAGTATTTTTTAGATCCTTGATTGAATAGAGCTCAATTATAGATAGATATACTTTATTGCACAGAAATTGGTTTTACAGACATATTCAAGTACAGTCGCCGTCAGACTCGGAGCAGACAAAGTGACCAAATACTTCTCAACAGTTAAAATGTTAAAAAGTTCCATACACCACAAGTTACCATTAATATCTGAACATTCATTACTTCAATAATATCTGAGCAGATGCTAGTCAATAATTTCTATACACACAACTTACTGTACAATATAGGATTTTAAATGCTTTTGATCTATAGCGTAGCATGACGCACTATAAAATTAAAATGACTAAAGATGTCTATGGTCATTGATCATAACAAATGCAATAACTCATTGAAAAGGATCTGTTGCAACAAAGGCACCTTGAATACGGTCACAAGTTTAACTCATTGTAATTATTTGATAGCGATAATTACTTCACGCGAGAATCAGGGTTTTCAGACGGCATACTGTTTAGAAATTAGACTTTTTGAACCGTCTAATAACTCGATACTAGAGATTGTATGTACGAAAAAGATGACGTTATTTAAGCCTAGCGTGCGCGATACGTCAAATCTCTCGCATGAGACGACAAAAGTGTCTATATCGTTGATTGGGTGATAGTACACTGTACTCGTATTTTCAGCCAATCAGCAGTTGACGCATTGATTCTGGTATTTCATAAGAGCGCGATAAAATTTACTCGCGTTGCGCATGCTAGGCCTGATTGTCCCGTTACGCTCATTGTCGCGTTCCGCAAGCGAGAGCGCGACACGAATGAGAGAGAGGCATGACCGGCTCGAGCGATCGGCTCAGCCTTGTCACCTCAATCTACCGTCCGTTTACCGACTTTACAGAAAATAAAATAAAAACTAAATTGTTAGTCTGAATACACTCTACAAGATTAATCCTAGCACTTTTTTCGATATTTATCACCAGAAAATAGATGAAAGCAATAAAACTAATTTCAAAACCTAAAATTTCGACTTGTTCGATCGATATCTCGATAACGATGCACGTAACGTAAAAATTTACATATATAAATATTAGAGCATGAAAAAAGCTACAAAAAAGTCGACAATTTCAAGTTAAGCTTTTTTAGGCATCCCCCACGTCATATCAAAAATTTAGCTTTCTCTGTTCATTTGCATTTCTAAATATATATGTCACCGTAAGATTATAAACATCGTTAGATTACAATCTATCACGTGAGATTGAAAACTGTCTTGATAGATTGTGAACCGTGACATTAAGATTGCAATTTATAGATAGATAGATGTAATGTAACGATTTTATAATCTTACGTTGACTTAGATTTAGCTGGACCATCGTTCGTCGTTCAAATCTTACTGTCATTCTCCCCATTCGGATTCGGAGACATACGTACTTTTTTTTTACATTGCACTTCAAGATTGACCTCATCCTACCTGATGTTAAGTGGTAATGAGGGCCTACCTTAAGGGTGACAAGTACAGCATAATAATTCTGTTACTGGACTTGTCGCCCTTACCTTGGAGGCTTGACCCCTGCTACTATGTAGCACCCCCCAGGTCCTCTGGAAACCTTACTCACACGCAGGAACACAACAACACAGAGGTGATTGTTATTTGGCTGTGGTCTTCTGTAAGGTGCAGGTATTTCACCAGTCGGGCTGCTCCAGTTCGAGCGATAAATCGCTATGTCCTATCTCTCTTAAATATTTTACATACATTACAGTACATTTTAATCACACTTGATACGTTCGGATACATCCCCTATCCCACACATATACATACGTTTTGTATAAATGCATTTACTGGTAAAGTGGTAACCCTGTAACAAATCTTGCGTAATTTTAAGTTTTTCCTATAGATGTTACAAAATTACTAACATTGTTGTAGTAAATTGAACTTGTTAGCAATTGTAATGATAATGACTCCGTCGACCATTTTACTATCATTACAAAATAGAAAATGATTCATTCGTGCAACTTATTCTAAAAATATGTTGTATTTTTTTTATGTAAGGTGTAATTTAAAAAGATTGGCGTTTTTTTTTCTGACTGACTGTGCCGACGACATTACCTAAAAGTCGACACAAATACAGCGTCAGCAGAATTGCCGTAGTAGACAACGCTCCATACGTAATGCACGATTAGCCGATCAATACATCCTGCATCGCTATGTCAGAGTAATCGTTGCCACTAAATATATTTACAATAAACCAGGATTGGTAGTGGGTCCTTGGACCCCGAGCAGGTAACACCTAGTTCGGTGGAAGTACTTCCATTTTTAGTAAAGAACATACGTTCGTTACACTGACTATAGACGGCCTTTTTATCTTCATGGAGCTTGCGGAGCGGAAGGCTTATACCCCCTAAAAATGTTAACAACTGCTGGAAGGCCCCCCATGATGTTCGACTACCCTCTCCTAACAACGACACGCTCGTACAACGGCACGAGCTGAGGCGTGTCGTTGTTAGGAGAGGGTAGTCGAACATATGTTTTAATCAAAATCGTTCCGGCACATGCTACAGGTATCTTAAAATCGACCATGTGCGAGTCGGACTCGCCCATGACGGATTCCGTGGCAGCAAGTAACATAATATAAAAGTTTATAATGGAGTTTATTAAATTAAGGGTAAATTACGGCTTACGATTTGCTTTTCATATTTCAAGACCTATGCATAGATACCCTACACGCATTGGTGTAAGGAAAAAAAATCTCGTTTCAGTTTTAAATATGGGGGATATAATATGTATTGATTTTCTTTCTATTTTCGATAAAAATCTAAATACGGGCTACAGAATACATCTATGTAGATGTAATCTTGGTATGAACCAAGATTTGACAGTATAGGTCTTATAGTTTCAGAAAAAAGTGGCTGTGACATACGGACGGAGCGGCAGACATAAAGAATCCATAAAGGTTTTTCCATTTGGCTACGGAACACTAAAAGTAGCCTACCAATGGGGATTGTGGCGTGCGTCCTCGCCGGCCAGGATGGAATAGCGGTCGGTTTGAAGCGTGCGTTGTCGCGAGCTGTTTAGCGTCGGCCATGGCGAATTTTTTTATATTTCACTTCAATTTGTCACAGTATCGTTATCATCTCACGCAGAAGTAGTAAAGTATTTTTTGTATCCTTTTTAAATGAGGTCATTGCACCGCGATTTAAGATAACGTTCATTACGAATTAAAACGTTCCGTGACTGATTTTCGAAAAATAACTTCGTAAAACGACAACTGCTGTGAAGAGTTGGGTTATTGCAATCTGACCTTCATAAGTGGGGTTTCATGTGTCTGGCGCCAAATGTAGGGGGCACCAAATTGTTACTCGGCAGATGAATCCACAGATCCACACGGTATCAAAGTATTTTATCTTTCAAAAGTATTTTTATTGCACGTCAAGATTGACCTTATCCTACCTGCTGTTTAGTGGTAATGAGGTACTAGATAAGGGCGACAAGTATAGCACAATAAAGCTGTAACTGGACTTGTCGCTCTTACCTTGAAGGCTTGACTCCTGCTACTAATGCAGCACCCAGGAGCTCTGTAAACCTTACTCACACGCAGGAGCACAACAACACAGAAGTGATTGTCATTTGGCTGCGGTCTTCTGTAAGGTGGAGGTATTTCACCCGTCGGGCTGCTCCAGTTCGAGCGATAAATCGCTATACCCTACCTCTTTTTCGGTTGAAAATGAAAGTATAGGTTTTTTTTCTTATTTCAGATACCTATTAAGAAAAATATTTGCATCTGCTATTTCATATCTCGTATATTGTATTTCAGATACTTTGTATAAAGTATCGTATACCTTATCAGAAAGCTCTTAGCAGTGTCACAACACAACATGCGCAATACGTCAAATGTTATCGCATGAGACAACAAAAGTTTAAGACTGGCTAATAGCACACCGCACTCGTATTATCAGCCAATCAGCTGCTGACGCACTGACTTCAATCGATTTTGACGTTTGTTAAGAGTATGATAATCTCTTATCATAGCGATTTATCGCTCGAACTGGAGCAGCCCGACTGGTGTAATACCTCCACCTTACGGAAGACCGCAGCCAAATGACAATCACTTCTGTGTTGTTGTGTTCCTGCGTGTGTGTAAGGTTTCCAGAACTCCTGGGGTTCCTACATTAGTAGCAGGGGTCAAGCCTTCAAGGTAGGGGCGACAAGTCCAGTTACAGCTTTATTGTGCTATACTTGTCGCCCTTATCTAGTACCTCATTACCACTAAACAGCAGGTAGGATAAGGTCAATCTTGACGTGCAATAAAAATACTTTTGAAAGATAAAATACTTTGATACCGTGTGGATCTGTGAATTTATTTTTTTTATTATCCTGTACTTATTGCCCTTAAGCTAGGACCTCAGTACCACTTAACATCAGGTGGGATGAGGTCAATCTTGAAGTGTAATTTAAAAAAATAAAATTATTCGCCTAGCGCGTGCTAGGCCTGCTTGAGTCATTATTACACCATAATAAATCGCTTGGTATGTCAATGACACATGTACTAGCTTTTTGCGCTAAGAAAACGAAAGCTCTTGACGAAGAAAGTGCAGGGAAAGTTAAATCAGTGATTAAGGCGATTTATGGATAAACTTTAGTTGAGGCGTCTATCGACTTAATAAAATTAACTTTTTTTCTTTTTTTTATAATGCACTCCAAGATTGACCTCATCCCACCTGATGTTAAGTGATAATGAGGTCCTAGCTTAAGGGCGAAAAGTATAGCATAGTACAACTGTTACTAGACTTGTCGCCCTTACCTTGAAGGCTTGACCCCTGCTACTGATGTAGCACCCCCCCAGGAGCTCTGTAAACCTTATTTACACGCAGGAACACAACAACACAGAAGTGATTGTTATTTGGCTGCGGTCTTCTGTAAGGTGGAGGTATTTCACCAGTCGGGCTGCTCCAGTTCGAGCGATAAATCGCTTTGCCCTGCCTCTCTTAACTAACTGTTTTGTGCGAATTTGTTCGCGTTGCTTTGGGATAAAAAGTATCCTATAGTTAATTGTAATGGGATAAAAGGTATCTTATATGTCAATATAGTATCTAATCGATCTTTTTTTCACAGACAAACTTTGAATAATGTATTCGTCACATTATGGTATTCATTTTGTAGTTTTTTTTCTTCTCTTAATATTTTTTTAATTTATATTTTGCACGGCCGCACCCGTTTCTCGATATCTAATTTTTACTCTACCTTAAGATTGGCTGGAAGAGATTGCTTTAGCTATAAGACCGCCTAAATTGTACTATAATGTGTCTTCAAAACTTATAACTGTATAATCGATTTTATTATTTTTATAGTACTATACGCCGTACTAGCGAACTTTAAATATTAGAAACAGAAAAATTACCGAAAGGCTAACGGTTGATACAGCAGAAAAATTTCATCGCCTACAATAACTTGCGGTTAGCTCAGTTGGTAAGAGCAGCACGCGCGATACGTGAAGGTCGTGGGTTCAATTCCCGCACCGCAAGGGGAGATAAAATTTTTCTGTTTCTAATATTTATAACTGTATATATTCTGTGCAATAAAATGTACATATGTACCTATCTATTGATTTGTATGTATTTTCTGAGCAAATTATTATAATATGTAGGTAACATACAAACCGTCATATCATATAATAAGGAATCATTTAGTTACATAAGTTTAATATGTATTGCTACATTGTAACTCATTTACCCGTTTACGATTATGATACCTTGTATGAACTAGCGGTCGCACCCGACTTTTTTCACAGTTTCCTTTGATTCTCCGCTGCTATTAGTTGCAGCGTAATGTTATATAACCTAAAGCCATTGTCGATAAATGGACTATATAACGTTAAAAGAATTTTGCAATTCGAACAAGTAGTTTCTGAGATTAGCGCCGTCAAACATACAAACTCTTCAACTTTATATACTAGCGACCCGCCCCGGCTGCGCACGGATGTAATGTAAATACTTAGAAATATTGGCTTTTCTATTCTTTATTACACTTAAAAACCTTCCTCTTGAATCACTCTATCTTTAAAAAAAACCACATCAAAATCCGTTGCAAAGTTTTAAAGATTTAAGCGTACAAAGGGACAGAAAAAGCGACTTTGTTTTATACTATGTAGTGAAGTAAAGATTGATTTTGTCACATTAACTTAATTGTCTAGATAAATACGTTTCATAACTGGTTAAAGGTATCACGTTGGTAATAATTATTAATTTTAAAGAAACAGAAAATTTTCATCTCTCCTTGCGGTGCGGGGTCGAACCCACGACCTTCACATATCGCACGTGCTGCTCTTCCAACTGAGCCTAACTTTATTTTAATATTTCAAACAAACAGTGTAATGTACTGATAACTAACGATATTGAAAGCTAAGCAACGCATGCCGCGGTCTGTCATTGGATGGGTGACCGCACGCCAAATTAGAAGCATTTATCACAAGCATCTCAAGATAGAAGTAGAATATAAATACAGAAGTCTTAATAGTTTTCACTTTCTAAATCCTTGATACAAGTTACGTACGTGTTTTTAAACACTTGTTTTAAACCGCAAAATACTATGAAAACACAGAAAAGGAGATATAAAGCATAAAACCACGTATTTCCCCAGCACTTTGTACTAACAAGCGGGTAGGTAGGGATGGGCGCGCGGACGTATCGATATGTCGATAAAAACAAAATTTTTTTATTGAATTTTTGAAAAAAAAAACGCATGGTATTCTGATTTTTTTTATATTGCACTTCAAGATTGAAACGACCATTTTCGGGGTTCGGGCTGGTGACGTAACCGTCACTGATGAGTACAAAAGCTTACCACGAATGACGTCATATGTTAATTAAATTCGAGTTATCGCTGTTATTATTGATAAGTGTAACACACAAAACACATAGAGGAGTAGGGCATAGCGATTTATCGCTCGAACTGGAGCAGCCCGACTGGTGAAATACCTCCACCTTACAGAAGACCGCAGCCAAATAACAATCACTGCGGTGTTGTTTTGTTCCTGAGCGTGAGTAAGATTTACAGAGCTCCTGGGGGGTGCTACATTAGTAGCAGGGGTCAGCCTTCAAGGTAAGAGCGATAAGTCCAGTAACAGCTTTATTATGCTGTACTTGTCGCTTAAGCTAGGACCTCATTACTACTTAACAACAGGTGGGATGAGGTCAATCTTGAAGTGCAATATAAAAAAAAAGTAGCCCCGTCATCTCCCCCTGGAATGGTTTCGAGGAGCGAAGATCCACTGGACCATCCTCCCTCGCGGTGGAGACCGTGAATACAATGCCAGCTGTGGTGCACCAGCAGCCATGCGATAATTCAATTAAAATGTTTGCCTTTTTGTGGTTAGGTTGAAAATATAACAATACGTGTCCCATATTTTCGATCAATTTAATCAATTTTTAGCCCGCTTCCCTATTGACAAAAGTTATCGATACTTCGCCAGCCCTACGCCGAAGGGACTGCATTTCAACCGCAAGCAATTACGCCAGCCACAATTACATGTTAAGCTGATAGTCGCATTGACCTATTAACCCTTGATTTATATGATAAAAATGGCGTGTTTTTCCTTCAAGATGAGGTGACATAAGTGAGAAGGTTCGAATCGTTTATTCGCTCAGGGTCTTATTTAATAGTGTGGAAGCACGTCAGACTACGAACGTGACTTCACAAAGTCCTTATATAGTCCACATAAGAACTAATATTAAGTAATTACCTTGATATACTGACTATTATGATTAATCATTCACGTGGGTTTCATGTAAATCCCCTTTTTGTCTGAGAATAAACAACTTACCGCAGCCAAATAACAATCACTTCGGTGTTGTTGTGTTCCTGCGTGTGAGTAAGGTTTACAGAGCTCCTGGGGGTGTTACATTAGTAACATCTTCAAGGTAAGGGCGACAAGTCCAGTAAAAGCTTTATGTTGTACTTGTCGCGCTTAAGCTAGGACCTCATTGCCACTTAACATCAGGTGGGATGAGGTCAATCTTGAAGTGTAATATGTCTTGAAGTACTCATCTTCATGAGAGTGTAACTAACTAGTCTGTTAGTAGACAAATTCAAGCTCTTAGAGTTAAAAAGTGGATGTCAATTTTCAGTGATTTCCTGCTCAATACAGTTTCATACTATTTTTTACAACTTTCGTTGAGAATCATATCGTACTAGCGAACTTTATATGTTTTAAAGAAACAGATATATTTCATCTCCTCGAGTTGTGAACCCACGGCCTTTACGTATCGTGTGATGCTCTTCCAACTGAGTTAACTGCAAATACCAGGTGGGGGGGGGGGGGAATATATGGAGGGCATCAATTTTATAAATACGAAAGTAACTCTGTCGGTCTGTTTGTCTGTTCGGCTTTTACGCCTAAACCAAATAAAATCTGGTATAGGTATACGTTGAACCTCTAGATCGGACATAAGCTACTTTTTGTTTTGAAATAAGGGGGGATGGGGGTAGTGCCACTTTATAGTATACATGACTTTCAAGGGTGGCCTTAATAGTTTGTATGGGATTTTTAATTTTGAAGTTAGAGATATGAAATTAGCCAAAAACGTAGCTTGAAAACTTGGATTAACATATTCTACTATTTGTTTCGAAAATAAGGGGAAATAGGGGTGAAACCGGACATGAAAGTATGTAGTCCACGCGAACGAAGCCGCGGGCACAGCTAGTCTTAATATAAAATCTATGAACGAATCGTCATTTGACCGATATTTAGATGTATCACAGTTGACTAGGCAGCCATGTTAGAAGTAGCTACAGTGATTATCACAGTTGACTAGGCAGCCATGTTAGAAGTAGCTACAGTGATTATCACAGTTGACTAGGCAGCCATGTTAGAAGTAGCTACAGTGATTATCACAGTTGACTAGGCAGCCATGTTAGAAGTAGCTACAGTGATTATCACAGTTGACTAGGCAGCCATGTTAGAAGTAGCTACAGTGATTATCACAGTTGACTAGGCAGCCATGTTAGAAGTAGCTACAGTGATTATCACAGTTGACTAGGCAGCCATGTTAGAAGTAGCTACAGTGATTATCACAGTTGACTAGGCAGCCATGTTAGAAGTAGCTACAGTGATTATCACAGTTGACTAGGCAGCCATGTTAGAAGTAGCTACAGTGATTATCACAGTTGACTAGGCAGCCATGTTAGAAGTAGCTACAGTGATTATCACAGTTGACTAGGCAGCCATGTTAGAAGTAGCTACAGTGATTATCACAGTTGACTAGGCAGCCATGTTAGAAGTAGCTACAGTGATTATCACAGTTGACTAGGCAGCCATGTTAGAAGTAGCTACAGTGATTATCACAGTTGACTAGGCAGCCATGTTAGAAGTAGCTACAGTGATTATCACAGTTGACTAGGCAGCCATGTTAGAAGTAGCTACAGTGATTATCACAGTTGACTAGGCAGCCATGTTAGAAGTAGCTACAGTGATTATCACAGTTGACTAGGCAGCCATGTTAGAAGTAGCTACAGTGATTATCACAGTTGACTAGGCAGCCATGTTAGAAGTAGCTACAGTGATTATCACAGTTGACTAGGCAGCCATGTTAGAAGTAGCTACAGTGATTATCACAGTTGACTAGGCAGCCATGTTAGAAGTAGCTACAGTGATTATCACAGTTGACTAGGCAGCCATGTTAGAAGTAGCTACAGTGATTATCACAGTTGACTAGGCAGCCATGTTAGAAGTAGCTACAGTGATTATCACAGTTGACTAGGCAGCCATGTTAGAAGTAGCTACAGTGATTATCACAGTTGACTAGGCAGCCATGTTAGAAGTAGCTACAGTGATTATCACAGTTGACTAGGCAGCCATGTTAGAAGTAGCTACAGTGATTATCACAGTTGACTAGGCAGCCATGTTAGAAGTAGCTACAGTGATTATCACAGTTGACTAGGCAGCCATGTTAGAAGTAGCTACAGTGATTATCACAGTTGACTAGGCAGCCATGTTAGAAGTAGCTACAGTGATTATCACAGTTGACTAGGCAGCCATGTTAGAAGTAGCTACAGTGATTATCACAGTTGACTAGGCAGCCATGTTAGAAGTAGCTACAGTGATTATCACAGTTGACTAGGCAGCCATGTTAGAAGTAGCTACAGTGATTATCACAGTTGACTAGGCAGCCATGTTAGAAGTAGCTACAGTGATTATCACAGTTGACTAGGCAGCCATGTTAGAAGTAGCTACAGTGATTATCACAGTTGACTAGGCAGCCATGTTAGAAGTAGCTACAGTGATTATCACAGTTGACTAGGCAGCCATGTTAGAAGTAGCTACAGTGATTATCACAGTTGACTAGGCAGCCATGTTAGAAGTAGCTACAGTGATTATCACAGTTGACTAGGCAGCCATGTTAGAAGTAGCTACAGTGATTATCACAGTTGACTAGGCAGCCATGTTAGAAGTAGCTACAGTGATTATCACAGTTGACTAGGCAGCCATGTTAGAAGTAGCTACAGTGATTATCACAGTTGACTAGGCAGCCATGTTAGAAGTAGCTACAGTGATTATCACAGTTGACTAGGCAGCCATGTTAGAAGTAGCTACAGTGATTATCACAGTTGACTAGGCAGCCATGTTAGAAGTAGCTACAGTGATTATCACAGTTGACTAGGCAGCCATGTTAGAAGTAGCTACAGTGATTATCACAGTTGACTAGGCAGCCATGTTAGAAGTAGCTACAGTGATTATCACAGTTGACTAGGCAGCCATGTTAGAAGTAGCTACAGTGATTATCACAGTTGACTAGGCAGCCATGTTAGAAGTAGCTACAGTGATTATCACAGTTGACTAGGCAGCCATGTTAGAAGTAGCTACAGTGATTATCACAGTTGACTAGGCAGCCATGTTAGAAGTAGCTACAGTGATTATCACAGTTGACTAGGCAGCCATGTTAGAAGTAGCTACAGTGATTATCACAGTTGACTAGGCAGCCATGTTAGAAGTAGCTACAGTGATTATCACAGTTGACTAGGCAGCCATGTTAGAAGTAGCTACAGTGATTATCACAGTTGACTAGGCAGCCATGTTAGAAGTAGCTACAGTGATTATCACAGTTGACTAGGCAGCCATGTTAGAAGTAGCTACAGTGATTACAAAAATACTTAGAGTGGTTACAAGCAAACGGACGCGCGGTTTCGATCGGAGGAAAAGGGCGATTATACGCCATTATAGAAGCGGACTCAAGTCATAGGCGCCAGCGGATTGCCACTCACGGTATTCCTATACTATCCTTCTCATCCTTTGGGAACTGTTTCAGCTTACCTCTTTAAAATTTATTAGGAAAAAATTAAATTAAAAATTGGACAAATCCCCAACACAAAAAAGTGGAGGTATTTCACCAGTCGGGCTGCTCCAGTTCGAGTGATAAATCGCTATGCCCTACCTCTATTTATTATACCTATATTATTAATGACTAGCGACCCGCCCCGGCTTGTCACGGATGTAATGTAAATAATTAGAAATATTGCCTTTTCTATTCTTTATTACACATAAAAATCTTCCTCTGGAATCACTCTATCTATCAAAAAAACCGCATCGAAATCCGTTGCGTAGTTTTAAAGATTTAAGCGTACAAAGGGATATGTTTACTACGAAATAATTCTAAAATAAAAACTGTATTTATGTTGCACGGCCGTACCCATTTCTCGCCATCTACTATTTCCTCTACCTTAAAAGGTTGTCTGGAAAAGATCGCTTTCTAGCGATAAGACCACCTAAATTGTACTATAATTGTTCTGTAAAACCTATTTCTGTAAAGATTTTGTGCAATAAAGTATATATATCTATCTATAGGGACAGAGAAAGCGACTTTGTTTTATACTATGTAGTGATACCTATATTATACCTCGGACTAACGAATTACACCAGTTACACATGTAACTTAATATGACAAGGTATTGAGTGGTTTACCATTTAAAGCAGCTGACTCTACAACCGCTATAGATGGTAGGAGAAATAAAATGGTAGTAACTGGTTGTATATCAAAATCATAGTCGCTTCATTCTCTACCTTAGGCCACCGACCGCAAGGTCCATATATCCTTATCATTGCTTTAATTGTGCACGCTACAATCCTACTAAGTACTGTAGTCACGATCCATCATCACGTGGCAACGTTTTTAAGCAGTTTCCGGGTCTGGGTGTAGAGGGAATACCTTAACCCGTTCAGCAAAGTATAAAACGTCTTTGGGTGAAAATAAAGTATGGGTATTTGGTACAACGCTCTATTAGTAGCCAAGAATTCCGTGAAGTCTGTCCAGTAGCTCGTTTCAAAGCAGAATCAGGTCTAAAGTAAGCGGTCCACGCTACAAGTTACTTTGCAGTTATACGCGCCTGAATTATTAAGTCGCCATGGTAATGTCGCTTCCGGTTCGGAACCTATATCTACCGAGAAGACACCGGTAAGAAACTCAGCAGATCAGTTACAGTAGCAGTATCTAACTTATTGCTATGTGTAGCTCACTTTGGACCAAGTCGTTCAGTTTTGTTTTAATGAGTGAATAGAACATTAAGTAGGTATTTAGTTTCGAGAGGTAAGCTAAAGCAGACCAGTCACATACATAACAACATCCTCGCTGCGTCGAATAGAAGTGAATAATCAGAGGAAAATGTGGTAACAACGGGATTGGTAGATACGCGAGAGAAGTTAGTTTTTAATGTTCAATATTGGTGTACATAAGTCTACAATAAAAATAAATAAATACAGAATACGTTTTTACAAAATTGTATAGTGATTCGCCCCGCAGCGCATTAGCGAACATTAAATATTAAAAAAAAACAGGAAATTTCACCTCCTCTTGCTGTGTGAGGCACAAACCCACAACCTTCACGTAAGCGTGTTCTTCTAACTGAGCTAACCGCAAGTTATCGTAAGCGATAAATTTTCATCTTGGACTGACCTCTTAGCTTCCGGTAAGTGCCCTCTGCCGAATATGTTTAGAACTACGTGTGTTCCCCACACCGCAAGGGCACATAACATTATTATATGCTAGCATTCCGCCCGCGGCTTCGCCCGAGTGGAATTCGTTTATATTGTGGTATAAAGCACAACGAACACAATTCAATGTAAAATGGTAGGAACCAAAAAAAGTGAAAACCTGTGAATGAAGATACAACAGCAAGTAAGTAAATGAGTCGAAAAGTGCACCGAATAAGTGTATGAGCTACAGGTTAGAACGCGAGATATCATTCCACTTCTTACGTGTCTTAAAAATACAACATTACCATTTTTTTTAAAAACACCCAGCGCCATCTATCGCATACCTCAAGAACTTTATAGCGTAAGCTATCATTTCATTTCTTACGTATTTTAAAAAGCACATCGTTACCATCATCTAGCGCCATCTATCGCATACCTCATCTGCTGGATAGCAGATGGATGGATATCCATCAAGCAAACTATATTTTTGTTTTCCCTCGGGATTATCAATTTTTTCCGGGATAAAAAGTACCCTATTATTTAATCCGAACTTCTAACTTTACGTCTGCAAAATTTCCAAGCAATCGGTTCAGTAGTTATGGCGTGAAAGCGGAACAAACAAACAAACTCACTTTCCGATTTTTAATATTAGTAAGGATTACTACATACTTTCATGGTCGGTTTTACCCCTATCTCCACACATATTCGAAACAAGAAGTAGTCTATGTCCGTTCTAGAGGTTCAACACATACCTTCACCAAATTTCATTAAAGTCGGTGGTTTACGCGTGAAGGCTAGAACAGATAAACAGACATACAGACGGAGTTACTTTCGCATTTATAATATTAGTATGGATACATAATCGGTATCACACTTGACCGATTCTATTTTTAAACTGTAAATAAAAAATGGATAATAGGCCGGTTTTATTTTTAACGCAACTTACTTTTTAATGATCATGTATCGTTCAGCCTTCACTGAATATTTGTTGACAATTTTTAACTGAATTCCACCGAAAACAGGGTGCGTCATATTTCGCCACAAGGCGAGCATGTTGAAATATATGGAAACATACGAGGAAGAAAAATGGACGCACCCGCAGCGTATTAATGTCTTACTTTTGGACATTGAAATATCCATTTTCTATTTTCATAGTACTTTACGCCGCACTTTAAAATATTTAAAGGTCGCTAACCTTTAAATATTTTAAAGAAATAGAAAAACAATATCTCCCCTTGCGGTGCGGGAATCGAACCCACGACCTTCAGGTATCGCGCATGCTGCTTTTCCAACTGATCTGACCGCAAGTTGCCGTAGGCGATGAAATTTTTCTGCTGTATAAACCTAACGGTATGTGCCCTCTGTCGAATATGTTTAGAACTACATACTTATCGTGAAGGTCGTGGGTTCGATTTTCGCACCGCAAGGGAGGTGAAATTTTTCTGTTTCTTTAAAATATTGAAATATCCATACTTATACCACTAATAGAAAAATGTATTGGTGTCTATTTATCAGTCTTTCACGTAAAAACGGAGCAATGAGTTGATGTGTTTTTTTAAGTTGTGATAGTTGAAGAGGTCGAGACTGACATAATATACTTCTTGTCTCTCTCTAATCTCCCAATTTGCTAAAATAGGAGGTGGAAGTAGAAGGTAGAAAACCGAAAATTCGCATGTGACAGAACAAAAAACTTTTTTGCACACCAATCCGTTAAAAGAGTTGGTGATATACCACATATATATGATACCTTACGTAGTTTTCAAGGTAATAAGCTCATAATCAGTATAAAAATTTATGTTACCAACGAAAACTACCTGTCTTATTTTTTAAATCTATTCCAATCGTTTTATGCTAAATCTATAATTCCAAAAGCATAAGATCTCCCTATCCTAATTAGAAAATGGGAAACCGGATTACCTGGAATTTAACACAAGTAAATCCGCGTACAAAAGCCGGGTCGATAAGCAACATTTTCCTCATAGCGTACCCGCACATACATCACTCCCGTATATTTTCATTCACAATCAAGTATTTTTATTAACATTCAATAAGTTGTACTAGGTCACTTTGGTACAGACTTATAATCTCATTGACTCATTTACTGTTAAAACTACCAAGTATGCATTCAAATGTTTACAACTATATTTTAGTAACAGATTGGGAGCTTTCGAAGTTGGTATTCGCAGTTAAAGTAAGTAAGTTTTTACGAAATTGGACTATAAAAAATTAACTATTCCCCAATGAATCACTTGGGCGTCCCTCTTACATCTCGCTTAGAAGTACCAGTAACGCATAACACTTGTAGAGCTTATTAGATACCTGGTTACTGTATCGTTCATACATCATCCGAAATTTAGTAACAGACCATAAAAAGCAATTCCTTTATAGAACACAGAGCAATTCGCATAAAATTTTCTCTGAAGTACCAGGGAAGCATGACATAGGTAGAGCCTGTGGTATTAGGGGTGAGTGGGAGGCGCGGAGAGTTCTTACCAAACCTCAGTTACCCTGTGAGGTAATCAATGTATCTATTCGTATAAAAATTAGCAATAGATGCACTATTGCTAATTAATATGCGATATAGAGGATGGGGTGGAAGGGGGAATCTTAGATCAGATACAGTTTATTGGTTAATTTTTCCCCTCCCCCGCTGGGTTCCGCATCTTTTCGCGATGAGAGGGCTCAGTAACCCTGTGGGGCATCGCGTCGTGGTGGGGCCGCGGAGGAAGATAAATAAATAAATAAATAAATAAATATTGGACAACATCACATACATTGCTCTGATTCTGTGGTAAGTAGCTTAAGCACTTGTGTTACAGAAATCAGAAACAACGGCGGTACCACAACACCCAGACCCGAGACAATATGGAAAAGTTCGTTTCCCATATTGACCCGACCGGGGATCGAACCCGGAACCTCAGAGATGGCGCTCGCCAAAGTCAGGCCCGCTCGCCTCTCAGCTACGGAGGTCGTCAAATGATGATACGGATGATGAGGATACGGTATTGCGTTTGCCGGCCTCCCTATCCTCCGCGGCCGGTGGGTTTCGGGACTCCATCTGGCTCTTGGAGGGAGAGCTGGAGTGAGTCTCGGGTGTCCGCAGTGGCGGTAGGCAGCGAAGCCGCACAGCGGATGCACTGCTAGCACCTGAGACTCCAGGCGTGGGGTAAGCCCTGGCGTCCGTTACCTCGGTCCCGAGGGGGTGGGGCGTGTCAGGTGGCCTGGCACGTTCCAGCTCTGCGTTTTGCGCGGCGCTGTGGGGGAGCCTGTGTAGAATGCACAAGGGATCTCCCCTACAACTGAGCAGCGTTGGCCACCGAAGGGGCTTTAGTAAGTGGGAGCCCAACACACCACTCTATATTTCTCCCAAAGAGAGTAACGGTGCGGTAGGCCTTTCCCCCTCGACAAAAAAAAGAAAAATGGAATAGCATGCGTGTGCAGCTCTGGTGGGACCCTAGTTATGTTTAATCAAAATCTCGGAATCCTAACTTCGTTACATCTTGTTCTATGAGTAAAGATAGGTTAGGAGGTAGCCATTTTGTAAATCTCAGGTACTTAACCGGTTTAAGGAGATAAGTCGATTACTGAACGTAATTGCACAGTTCCTTGGCTTCTAACGTCTAATACGATAATAGTTCTGTTTGAGTATCCTAAGCACGAATAAAAACAGTTAATCGAATAGATTTTTTGCAATGTTTTAGTATGATGCTTTATGAGGCGGAAGTAGAATCACTTTGCATTATATTCAATGACGATCCGAAAGTGTTATTATATGTAACCTACCTACTTGAATAAAGACGGATTTGATTCATTGATTGCCACATTAACGAACATGAAATATTTTCAAGAAACTTGTGTTTACATAAAAGTATTGTAGTTCTAAAGTCATAAGGCAGAGGGCACACCAACAATTAATTAATTGGCTACTTGACAGTTTTTGAAAAAGTATTGTAAAATGTGTGCCCGTTCATTTTATAACCCAAGCAATTGGATTTATCTAGATAAAATGTAAATAACCAGAGAAAAATAAGATTTTGTGTAACACATTTAAAAAGCGCGTGACAACGCCAAGTCTCGTCACTGTTGAAATTATGACGTCAACGTCCTAGACAACGAACCGATACGCATAGGAACGACTTAATTTAGATAACCGAAAAATGTTTCAATAAATTCTTAATACGATTAGAGACACAATAATTCATTTTAATCGGTAAAATAATCATTGTTTCGCCACATTAAAATAAATAATTTTCGCCGACAGCTGTCATTTCCGAATTGCAATGGTGGTTTCCGTTTCGGTTCTTTTGTTCCACAGATAAAAAAAGTAAAATTTATTTTGCAAAAATAAAATACTTAGTATGCTTTTAATTAAAAAATAAAAAAGTAAAATTATTACTTAACTAATAAGCTAACGTATCTAACACTTTTCATATTTTATAGTTAACACTGTCAAGTAGCCAATTATTATTTTTCTAGTGACAACACAGATTTCTTTTTTCGCTCTCTCTTTATTTCTGATTGTAACGTGTGCATGTGCGTGGGAATAAATTACTAGATTTAATTCGATTTGTTAAGTTTTATTGGTGCAGCGGTTCCTCATCGACCTGACAAATACAGTCCACCCTATTAAGCATCAAACACCCCTCAATAATCCTGTATTAGAAGTCATTACGGTCAAACTCCACAAACTATTATAACGACGCCGGCCTTGGCAATGATAAACGTACAAACAGACATTGCCAATATTTATATCGTGTACACACGGAATTTGCTTGATTCAAATTCCGCTGCTGTCAACAATGGCTGCCATATCCTTGTCAGATTAAACAATAAAAATTCTTTTATATCACACAACTTGATTTTGTGTTCAACTAGCTGTTTTCTGGGATTTCGTCTGCGTTAATTAGGGATAGAAAGTAACCTTATACGTTAATCTAGAATCTTATCTCTCTCCCCCCACAGGTTTCCGCATCTTGTCGCAATGGGGGGCTCAGTAACCCTGTGGTCCGGTGCGTTTTGGCTGGCCTTGCCACCCAGCCTCTGATACCGCACAGGGTGAAGCGAAGAAGGATCCCGAGCTGGGCCGCGGAGAGCAGGTGGCTCTTTGCGGCTAGCCCGCAAGGGTAGAGGTGGATCGCGGAGAAAGAGGAGGACATCGGTTTTTTGTTGCCGGCCTCCCTGTCCTCCGCGACACAGCCGTGGGGCGCGAATCGCGTCGTCGTGGGGCCGCGGAGGAAGACAAGGATGCGGTATTGCGTTTGCCGGCTTCGCTATCCTCCGAGGCCGTTGGGTCTCGGGACTCCATCTGGCTCTTGGATAGAGAGTGGAGTGTGAGTATTGGATGTCTGCAGTGGCGGTAGGTAGCGGAGCCGCACAGCAGATACGCTGCTGGGACAGGAGACGCCAGGCGTGGGGTAAGCCTGACGTCTGTTACCTCGGTTCCGAGGGGGTGGGGCGTGCCAGGCCACCTGACAGCCCTCCGCTTACCGGCAGGCGTTGTAGGGGAGCCTGTGTAGAGTCCGTAAGGAATCCCGAATCCCCCACAACTGCTCAGGTTGGCCACCGAGGGGGTTTTAATCGGTGCGAGCCCGACACACCACTCTCTGTTCCCTGCAGAGAGCTGCGGGGTACAGAGAGTGGTGTGGTGACGGTGCGGTAGGCATTTCCCCCTCGACGAAAAAACTGTTACTTGTAACCTATATGGCGGACCACTAATGTTGTTTAAGCGTGATATAGAGAGAGGCAGGGCAAAGCGATTTATGCAATGGTATGTTTTCGCATGCTGGTGTTGATGATTTTTACACCATTATATTAGACAACAACAACAACATCACATACATTGCTCTGATTCTGTCAGTAGCTTAAGCACTTGTGTTACAGAAATCAGAAACAACGACGGTACCACAACACCCAGACCCGGGACAATATGGAAAAGTTCGTTTCAAATATTGACCCGACCGGGGATCGAACCCGGAACCTCAGAGATGGCGCTCGCCAAAGTCAGGCCCGCTCGCCTCTCGGCTACGGAGGTCGTCAAAATTATGCGCAAAAAGACTGCCGCTGTCATGTTGCATATCCGTGGGAGCGCTAACGGGATCCTAAGGATGATTGAGGGTAGAATGGACTCTGTTGTCCTCAATAGGTTCACCGAGTTGCATGTTATTAAACGCGGAAATCGGTGAACCTATCTGGTCTGCCTATAATAATAATTACTAATATAATGCATATAATAATTACTGTACCTTATTAACATAGTTTTTAGGTACATTGTTACTAACATATGGACAAAATTGGTCTGAAATAAAAGATTTTTATTTTTATTTATTTTTATCGCTCGAACTGGAGCAGCCCGACTGGTGAAATACCTCCACCTTACAGAAGACCGCAGCGAAATAACAATCACTCCGGTGTTGTTGTGTTCCTGCATGTGGGTAAGGTTTCCAGAGCTCTTGGGGGGTGCTACATTAGTAGCAGGGGTCAAGCCTTCAAGGTAAGGGCGACAAGTCTAGTAACAGTTTCACTATGCTATACTTTTCGCTCTTACGCTAGGAACTCATTACCACTTAACATCAGGTGGGATGAGGTCAATCTTGGAGTGCATTATAAAAAAATATATATAAATTGTTCACTCCTTGAGCCCTCGCTACATTTTTTTAAGGAATTCCTATCTAATAACAGTCCGTCTGTCTGTCACAATGGCTTCCCACGGCGATGCGGAAGTGGCAAGTTGTCAATTACTCACACGCATGCTGGACTCCCGCCAACGGTGACAATAAACAATTATTGGGTGTCATTTTGCAATTATAATGACAGCTGTCACTTGATAAATAAGCTATTAGAGTCCCGTAGGATTCGATAGTAGAAAGATAAGATCCTTTATCAAGGTATTTAAATAAAGCTAAGCATTTGTTGATATTTAATCTGATTTCATATATTTTTTCTATTTATTATGTTATTATTTGTTATGCATTATTTTCTTGTATTAATCATGTTATGGTATTTTTGTTTCCTGTTAATATTTTCTCAATAAAACTTTTGCATGGTCGCACCCGTTTCTCGATATCTACTATTTCCTCTACCTAAAGGTTGTCTGGAAGAGATTGCTTTCTAGCAATAAGACCGCCTAAATTGTACTTAATCAAGTAGGCATAATCATGCCTGTAAAACCAATTTCTGTAAATTTTTCTGTGCAATGAAGTGTATATCTATTGATCTTTAAGCATTATCGATCAGGTAGGTTTATATGATTTTATGTGTCAATAGCCGCCGCGACTTCGTACTTTAGATTAATGACCGGTTCCAATATTTGAAAAACGATCCGTTCCAGTTACGGAAGTGCGTACGTTCCAGATACATGAAAGAATTCCCGTCTAGTGTTGCCGTCGATTCGATTGTATATCGATTATAATCGATTATTGCAAAAGAGGCCTTAATAATCTAATAATCGATATGACAATCGATAGTATCGATAAAATCGATTATATCGATAGTCCAATCGATTATATCGATAGTCCAATCGATTATTAGATTATTTGAGGGGGGATCAGTGCCGGTTCTAGCATTACTGGCGCCCTGGACGAATTTCCGCCAGCGCCCCTGCAAAAGCGTATACCAATACATCGATTTAGGGGAATACATCTGGGTACCTCAGGGTAGCTTTCTAGCGCCTGTTCAAGTCCGAGCGCCCCAAGCTGTTGCCCAACCGCGCGCCACCCTAACGCCGGCCCTGGGGGGATAATCGATAAATCGATAATCGATTATCCGGCAAACTATTCCCGTCATTAGCATGACTTCAATCAAATATTGGCACCAAAACACACACAAATCGTCGACGCGCGTGCAATACCACGTATCTACCGTTTGCCCTAAAGATTAATTTAGGTTTAAAGACATTTATTCTCATAAAGACATTTACGCCACTTACATGAGAACATTAACATACATACAAAAAGCATACACTCGTTATTGTAAGTACATATACGAAGTTATACAAATAAGTGCACAAAATAAGTACCACACAATATAACTGATCGATACAACATTAAATCAGACCCAGATCTTACAATTCTGGCTGGGTTGTGTAATAAAATTTTAGTTAATAACAAAACGTACTAACAAAACGCATTAAAAAAACCCAATTATGTGGAGTGCTAGTTTCTTTTTAAAGACCTCGAACGAATCAATATTCTTAATATTAGAGGGTTTGAATTTTGTCTGCTATTTCATATTATTTCAATCCAAATTCGAACTTACGGAAAAATCTACATACGCGGTATTGCACGCGCGTCGACGAAATGTAAAGCACACAAGCAATAGATACACAATATAGTAATAAAGAAGCGACACTTGAAAAAAAACTTTAAGGCTAATGCGTTTAGGTCGACAGAAAGACGTTCGTTAAAGGGGTCGTTAATTACGTCATCTCATAGAATGGGAACATGCGCTGTGATTGGTCCGCGCCTATGACACGCGGCATCCGTGGAAACGGTATTCGTAGCGCTAGCTCACTTTTTAAGCCACGCCCACCGTGCCTTATTTTTTGCAGTGCCATTTTCAAGCGTTAGAAATACTTCTACGTTTTTTTTTCCTTCACTGGTTTTAGAACAGTTAGTTTTCTGTATTGACACGATCGGGAATCGACACTTGACCGAATCACAAAGATGGCATGGTCTGGTCTCTCGACTACGGAGGTCGACTGAAAATTGTTGAATTCTTCGCAAAAAAAAGACAAGAAGGTTTTCCTTTAGCCGTTGTAACTCTAAAGCATGATAAATTTAAATGATACAGTCATTGTTTGTAATGGCGGCCTTGATTGGTCACCTTTAACGCTTAGCAACTCACCGATGACACGGACCGACAAAACTATTGTCGTCCAAAGAAAATTATGCTATACCATCGTTCAGGCCAGTCGATTTAAATCGATGTATTTTGAGTCAAATAATTGATTTTTTGGATAAATCTTGAACAGTTTACAGATTCGAAGAAAATTATGCTATACATCGATTGATGGATTAGGATAGATCAGGCTGTCGATTCAAAATCGATTATTCGAAAAATCGATTTTTTTTTGAGTAAAATAATTGATTTTTCGGATAAATCTTGAACAGTTCACAGATTCGAAGAAAATTATGCTATACATCGATCGATGGATTAGGCCTGTTGATTCAAAATCGATTAATCGAAAAATCGATTTTTTTTTTGAGTAAAATAATCAATTTTGGGATAGATCTTGAACAGTACACAGATTCGACGAATCGATCTTATAACCCTCCCGATCTGGACCAATAGATTCACACTTTAAAATGACCATGGTTTTGTTGTTTTTATTATTTTTTACTATGTAGTTTGCAAGAAATAGTTTTTTTTATATCACACTTCAAGATTGACCTCATCCCACTTGATGTTAAGTGGTAATGAGGTCCTAGCTTAAGGGCGACAAGTACGGCATAATAAATCTGTTACTGGACTTGTCGCCCTTACCTTGAAGGCTTGACCCCTGCTATTAATGTAGCACCCCAGGAGCTCTGGAAACCTTACTCACACGCAGGAACACAACAACACAGAAGTGATTGTTGTTTGGCTGCCTAAAAATAAAATAAATATGTCACTAGTGCTCAACAAGAGGTCCCGGGTTTGATCCCCGACTGTAACTATTAATTCGAATGAATATAGCCGTCATCTACTATATAAAGATTAGTCGGGTTTTCCTTCCTGACGCTATAACTTCAGAATACGCAAAAACCGATTTCCACGGTTTTGCATTCATTGGAAAGGTCTCGGGCTCCGTGAGTTTTATTTATAGCAAAGAAAATTCAGGAAAAATTTCAACAGAAAAGCGGGAAAATCCTCTAAGGCGAAACGAAGTTCGCCGGGACCGCTAGTGTTACTTATATAATTATGTATATATGTATATAATTTCATGATACTAATGTGTAATTAATTGTTCCGTTAAATGGTAATCAAAAATATCCTGTATACTAGATAATTAGACATTTTTTTTAATTGCCGCGATTAATCGAAAATCGATCTTTCAATACTCGATTTTTTTACAGTGAATAGGGTATTCGGTAGGGAACTGTAGAGACACCTAGGGTAGAAACTTGGGATGTCTTGTCTACTAACCCCCCCCCCCCCCCCAACCCCCGTTATATTGACCTTGACTTCCACGTTTTATTTTAATGACTTTCTTTATTTCAAGAAATATTTACATTATTCTTACTTAATCTATCTGTAGCTCAAAAAGATGATGAAAGATGTATGCTTGTTACTCTTTCATGCTAAAATTAATGGATGTATTTGACTGAAGTTTGGTACAAAGATAAATGATATACTCATATTATATCATATTATTAGATAAAATCACATACATTGCTCTGATTCTGTGGCTTACCACACGATACTTATATCTTAAGCACTTGTGTTGCAGAAATTAGAAGCAACGACGGTACCACAACACCCAGACCCGAGACAATCTAGAAAAGTTTGTTTCCCATGTTGACCCGACCGGGGATCGAACCCAGATTTTAGATATAGGCTACTGTTTATCCCGATATAAAAAAGCGAGTGAAGTTACAGTATACAAAGTCATATAAAATATATTGTATCACGTATTATGTTTTTATTTTTTAGATTACTTAGGCACTTGTCACTATTACCGCACCCTAACTCTCCGCATGACCCCAAGGTTGACTGGTAGAGAATGCCCATAGCATTAAGTCCACCTGTTGTACTTTTTTGTGCAATAAAGTTTTTAAATAAATAAATAATCTGATCAATTTTGTCGTAAAATCATTATAAAATGAAATGATTTATAAAACTAAACAAATAATTTGAAACAATGAAATTTGACGTAAATAATGACCTAATTTCACTACAGTACCTACGCTTGCTAAATTTAATTATAAAAAAGATGTGTGTTGCTTTAATTTTACTTGCTTCAAAAGCATATATTCTATTCTTGAAGTGAAACGATTGAAACTAGGTTAAAAATTCCATGATCTAGCGATTCAGATATCGATCGACGTAAAAAAATCAAAGACAAAACAAACGGATAGTGCAATGACTCCGAAACGAAACGCGCTATCCGTCTTGTATAATTGAAGCAGTAAGTTAATAGACATAGAGTTGAAATTCCGCGTGCATTCGAGCTAAAACAGGTTTCGATTCACACATACTTACACCAACGAAAGTAGGTTAGGAGGATCGTTGCTCAATTCAAAGGTAATTGTACTTTTGGGAATGCATTTTTAACATAATCGTATTATACCTATAGTGGATATCGCGAAATCTATGCAAAAAGATGCAATTCATTATAACTGTTGGGCGATTGCTATTTTAACCTCCGCAAGCCGAAGCACTGGTTTGATTATTTTTATATTGCACTTCAAGATTAACCTGACGTCGCCCTTAAGCTAGGACCTCATAACCTAAGTGGTTATGAGGTCCTAGCTTAAGGGCGACAAGTAAAGCATAATAATAGCTGTTACTGGACTAGTCGCCCTTATCTTGAAGGCTCGGCCCCTGCTACTAATGTAGCACCCCCCAGGAGCTCTGCAAACCTTACTCACACGCAGGAACACAACTACACAGAAGTGATTGTTATTTGGCTGCGGTCTTCTGTAAGGTAGAGGTATTACAACAGTCGGGCTGCTCCAGTTCGAGCGATAAATCGCTATGCTCTACCTCTCTTAAATAATGAAGGAGCTCATTGAGGAGCAGAGGCGAGACATCCTAGCGCTTCATGCAGTCCTGGTACCTCGACGGCCAGTCTGGTCATTACTATGAAACGTTTCTGCCATAAGAATTAACTAATAAAACATTAATAATTAAATAATTGACGACCTCGGTGACGCAGTGGCTAAGGTAAGCGCTCAAAGCGTGTATGGTCCCGGGTTCGATTCCCGGTCAGGTCAATTTGGAAACGAACTTTTCTGAATTGACTTGGGTCTAGGTGTGCTGGGATGACGCCCCCAGTTAGTATCCGTCGTCTGATACTCATAGTACAAGGGAAAACCTTAGTTTAAGATCAGGTGATTGGTGTGATTGTCTGGCGCATTTATTTATTTATTAAATATCGAATTTAGTAGCTTTGCGCATGCACTATCTTCGTTTTTGATTGAATCTTCGCTCCTATCGGGCGTAGCATGATGTTACACGCCTAAAGCCATTCTCGATTACTGGAATCCCACATAAAAAAATCAATTCGAAAACTAGTTGTGCTTTCTTCACTGTATCCATACTAATATTATAAATGCGAAAGTAACTCTGTCTGTCTGTCTGTCTATCCGTCTGTTACTCTTTCACGCCTAAACGGCTGAACGGATTTTGATGAAATTTGGTATAGGTATACGTTGAATCTCAAGAACGGACATAGGCTTTTTATTAGAAAATAAGGGGGGGGGGGGGTAATACCACCTTTGAAAGTTTATATGGAAAAATGTTTATTTTTGAAGTTAGAGATATGAAATGTGGCACAAATATAGCTCGAAACTTGGATTAAAATATTGACTACTTTTTGTTTCGAATATAAGGGGAGAAAGGGCTAAAACCGACCATGAAAGGATGTAGTCCACGCGAACGAAGTCGCGGGCACAGCTAGTATATAATTGTTAACATTCTAACGCCACTCTTATGCGTGGGGAACTAGCAGGAGCCAGGGCTCTAGCTATTTTCCCGCAGTTGGTTTCCACCAGAAGACCAGCGCTGCTGCGGTGTTATATATGCCGTAGCAGCATTTGCTGAGGTGGAACCCAAGTTGGCCTCACACGATACCTTATGTTTTATGTAGACTGTCTAATATTGTGTGTTTGGTAATTGTGTGATCGTCAGTTCCTGAGATTAAGGCGTTCAATCTCTGCTGTACATTTTTGAGGAGTTCTCTGGAGACGATCCTGAGTGCAGCTTCAGGTAGAAATTATCAATTCTCTGTCCAATAATGAGTATACGCAACCTCCTAGCGATTCCTGCTGCCCTGGTATCTCAACTCGGCTAGTCTGGTTATGACAATGGAGCGATTTCCATCTTTCTTTAGGAAACCAGCAGTAAACTATGATGGCTCTAGCTTATGGGGAAAGCGATCACTGAGAAGCTGTTATTGAAAGCTCTTAACTCCTTATGCAGTCCTAGTACTTCGTGGTATGATGTCTAGTCATATGGAGCAATGGGAGTAACTGCTATCTGATCTTCGTATCCTGACAGCGGTGACACTTTTATGGGACAGAATTGAGGAGTTTAGGCGAGACCTCCTAGCAATTCATGCTGGCCTGGTAGCCTGTTTATTACAATGGAGCGACTCCTATCTTTTTTTAGATAATCAGCAGAACTACGAAATAACGGTCAAAGTCGCCGGCACCAGCTAGTTAGTCCATGTTACCGAGGAACGGTATAATTAAGTCTAATTCGAGATAACTTCTAACTTGGCTCGCTTTTAAGTTACGTAACTGTTTCGACATCTTACTTCGCGCTTAGAAGTGGCCTGAGCGATTCAATAACTTAGTTTATTCTAAGCGAGTCTCAACTTATGTTTAGACGATTTTTAATGTTTAGAGTTCGTCTGTCGCCAGGCTGTATCTCGAGAACAGTGTGATAGGCAGTTGAAATTTTTGTAATAGGCAGTTGAAATTGCAGTTGAAAAATGTATATCATTTGCCGCTTTAAAACATATAATATAGGAGAGGTAGGGCATAGCGATTTATCGCTCGAACTGGAGCAGCCCGAGTGGTGAAATACCTGCACCTTACAGAAGACCGCAGCCAAATAACAATCACTTCTGTGTTGTTGTGCTCCTGCGTGTGAGTAAGGTTTACAGAGCTTCTGGGGGGTGCTACTTTAGTAGCAGGGGTCAAGCCTTCAAGGTAAGGGCGACAAGTCCAGTAACAGTGTAACACTTAACATTAGTGGGGTGAGGTCAATCTTGAAGTACAATATAAAAAAAAAAAGTTGTCTCTCAACTCTCCTATTGCAAAATTATATTACCTACACTTGCTGACTGAATATTTAAATGAAGTCAATGACCTTTCACGCTCAAATAATAAAACGCAAAAGTATTATGTGGACGGTAACAATTTAATAAAATAAAACGTAATTTAAAACCTCCTTTTGCAGAAATGAAAGTGAAATTGCTGTAACGGCGGCATTTAATTGTCCAGTTTGCATTAAAATAATTAATCGCTACTTTTACAAGTTTTATTTAAGTTGTTTAAGCATTAAATTCAGGTGCGTTTTTTGTGCAAACATTTGTGTTGCACAATTCACAATGATTTTATTGCTTACTTTTAAAATAAGAAAACCTATTCTTTGACGACCTCTGTAGCCGAGGGACGAGTGGGCTCGACTTGGCGTCGCGCCATCTCTGAGGTCCCGGGTTTGATTACCGACCGGGTCAATACGCAAAACCAATATTTCGATATTGTCTCGGGTTTGAGTGTTGTCGTACCGTCATTGTTTATGGTTTCTGTAACACAAGTGCTTTAGATACTTACTGTAGAATCAGAGCAATGTATGTGATGTTGTCCAATTTATTTATTGTTATCACTTACGTCCAATTCTAATATTCCAAAAACGATCCATTCTAATTACGGATAGTAATGAGTAAAACGAGGCGTAAGCTTAAAACGACTGACGGACGACTGATGACAGCTGTATGACAAATATTGAGGCGAGACCTTCGAGTGCTGCTTGCGGCCCTGGTACCTCGATGCGGCATGTCTGATAGTGTTGGTAACTCAACAGTAGACAATGGTACTCGCTAAGGATGATAAAAGAGACGATCATTGAGATTACTTAGAAAAGACTTCAATAAAACGTATGCAGTCGTACTTTTTTGTCATAATAAGACTAAAAGACTACCCATCTGACGTCCACAGCCCTCGCTCATTGACGAGCTGAGACGAAACCTCCTAGCGGCTCATGCGTCCCTGGTACCTCAACACGGAATGTATGGTGCGACTGGTCTTCTACCACATGCCACCAATCTCTTAACATGCTTACAAGGAGAAAATGTCCTAAATACTCGTTTAAAAAAGGAGAAACTTATTGACTGACTGACATATCAACGCACAGCCTAAACGGCTAAACGTAGGCACTTGAAATTTGGAAGGGACATAGGTTAGGTACCGTGTACCTCACACTAAGAAACGAATTCCCGAAATTCCCACTGGAACGGGAATTAGCGGAAAAAAACTGGAAACCCTATAGTCCACGCGAACGAAGTCGCGGGCACAGCTAGTACTACATAAGTTTCTGAGGTGAGATCTCTTCGCACTTCATGCGGGCCTGTTACTTACAAGGACCGAGCTGGTTACTACAAAGAGGAAAATGCCGTCCGAAAATGATGGGGAAAGCTCTCATTGAGGAGCTGAACCGAGACCTCTTAGCGCTTCATGCGGCCCTGGTAGCTCGACATCGCAAGTGAGTATCCTTAGTATAGAACGACTGTCATGCTCACATGAAGAAAATTCTTGAATTTCTTACGTGAGATCTCTTCGCACTTTATGCAGACCTGGTACTTAGGAGCAGGTCTGATTACCACAATAAAGCGACTACCCACAATACAAAAGGAAGGCGCTCTTTGTGGAGCTCAGGCGAGAACTCCTAGCGATTTATGCAATCCTGGTACCTCGATGATTATTAGCGGAATCAGATAATGGCGTTTCATGGACAAAATAAATCTTCATCATAACGTTTTTGCTCTTTGCTCCTGTGTACGTTTAAATACTTTGTTGACAATGGAAATAATTAACTACAATTATAAATTAAACTAAACGGAATTATACTGGCGTCTGAGAACACTTTGCAGTGAACTTGACCCGGGGCCAAAAAACAACCTCCTATTGTAATTATCTTGAAGTTAATTTATTATGAATGACGTATGCGATGGATTAATGACGGTATTTCCTAGGAAATGATGCTGGAAAATTCAGTACTTCATTCATTATATAAACACGGGTGGAGACTGGAAAAATTATCTTATTCAGTGCGCATAAGATCGAATATCACTCAGCAAGTGCTAACCTTATAGTGCTCACTGTACAAACTGTAAATACAATAAATAAATAAATGCGCCAGACAATCACACCAATCACCTGGTCTCAAACTAAGGTTTGCCCTTGTACTATGAGCAGCAGACGACGGATACTAACTGGGGGCGTCATCCCAGTACGCCCAGACCCAAGTCAATTCAGAAAAGTTCATTTTCCAAATTGACCTGACCGGGAATCGAACCCGGGACTTTTCGCGCTTTGGCCGCCTACTTTAGCCACTGCGCCACCGGGGTCGTAAAGAAACAGAAAAAAATATCTTCTCGTCAAATTTGGTCCAGTTATTTCGGAGATTGGCCGGAAGAAACAGGCACACATGCAAACATAGAAAAAACGAATGAGAACCCTTAAACGAACTATCTGCATGACCCAACGGTTGACTGGTAGAGAATGCATTAAGTCCGCCTTTTGTACTTTTTATTTTGTGCAATAAAGTTTTTAAATAAATAGATGAGTATGAAGGGGTTATTTTAACGTTAAAGACACACTAATTGTATTTAAATGTATAGAATTCATTTTTCAGTAGTTTATAATATTTACTAAGGTTACAAAATCAGAAATAATAACTAATTAATAGGATTGACCATGATTTTCCCTCACTTCACAGAATTCCATGACTGGATGGTATTCAAAGGATATTTTTATATCATTAAGCATAGGCATAGTAAAATTTTAATTCTATTTTTACTTTTTTTTTATATTGCACTTCAAGATTGACCTCCTGATAAAGTGGTAAAGCTTAAGGGCGACGAGTAAAGCATTATAAAGCTGTTACTGGACTTTTCGTCCTTACCTTGAAAGCTTGTCCCGTGCTACTATTGTAGTATCCCCAGGAGCTCTGTAAACCTTACTCAAACGCAGGAACACAACAATACAGAAGTGATTATTATTTGGCTGCGGTCTTCTGTAAGGTGGAGGAATTTGGGCTGCTCCAGTTCGAGCTATAATATGCCCTACCCCTTTTAAACTTACTTTTACTCAATAAGATTGCAAAAGGAAATTTCCTTTTGGTTTAAACACACATTTGTTACAAAACATTTTTTTCTTAATAATTAACCTTTAAAATTTAATTCACTAGTTTGCAGTAAGACAATCTACTTAAGTAAAGACATTTTAGCATGCTGAAATTGAGAAAAAACATTTTACCCTTCCTTTTGTTTTATTCCGATAAGTATGTAGTTCTGAACATATTCGGCAGAGGGCACTTACCGGAGGCTAACGGTTGATACAGCAGAAAAATTTCATCGCCTACAATAACTTGCGGTTAGCTCAGTTGGGAGAGCAGCACGCGTGATACGTGAAGGTCGTGGGTTCGATTCCAGCACCGCAAGGGGAGATAAAACAAATCTGTTTCTTTAAAATATTTCACCCTTCCTTTATTAGTGTTCACCCATCCAAATGCCGGCTCATAATATAGCCGCTTGACATTATCACTAGCGGTTATGTTACGTTGAAGTGACGTAATTGATGTCTGTCGCAAGAGACACGGAAACGCCGGTGAATACATTTATAAGGTGATATTGTAAACAAAACTATGAAATATCTTATATTTTTGTGACAAAAATATATAACTCAAAGGTATTATTATAGTATAGGACTGACATAGTGATCTATCAACGCACAGGCCAAACCACTGGAAGGATCGAAATGAAATGTATCATGCAGGTAGATGTTATGACGTAGGCATCCGCTGAGAAAGGATTTTGATCAAATCTACCTCTCAAAAAAAGTAGGACTTGATTTTTTTATGAAACTTCATCAATTTTGAACTACTTAGAAAAGACCTTTTAACATCTTCTTCAGTCGTATTTCTATAAGCCTTTTAATTGCTATGGAAGGACGGTCGTCTAATTTATACAACCCGACAGTTAGCAGTGGCACTGGTTTCAAAGGGGTAGCAGGTAGCATTCATTAAGGGCCTGTGGCGTGATCTCCTAGCGCTTCATGCTGCCCTGGTACCTCGATGCGGAAAGTTTGGTGGTTTAAGTAAGGCGACTGCCATCTTTTACTTTAGTGACCCAACAGTAGACTTACCCGGTTTCAATATTTTGAAAAACGATCCGAACTAGTTACGGAATAACTGATTAGACTGAGACTTTGCATGCATAAAGCTACTATTACCTATACGTTACATTCCCTTCAATATGGTTGAGTGAAGCGATGGCTGGCACATACGTCATGCTTGTGAACAGGCGCCACCTTTGGGCACTGGTATGCTCCAGCTTACCTCCCAAAAGTATATACTTAATGTGTTATTAATTTATCACTTACTTAAACAAAACTATATGATTTGGTCCAAAGTTTACACATAGCAATAAGTTAGATACTGCTACTGTAACTGATCTGCTGAGTTTATTACCGGTGTCTTCTCGGTAGATACCGTAAAACGGGGTGAATAGGTACGAAGTTGAAGTTTACGATTAAATTATTCGGTGATGCAGCTAAATTCGATGTTTGGAGTTATAATTTAAATATTTCCGAATGCTAGTTCTTTCCGAAAACATATCCTGTAAAACAATATCGGTTATATATCAAAAAATATTGTCTAAAATGTATATCGTCCCTATTTATACCTGTCTCGGGGTGAACTGGAACAGGACCGGGGTGAATCAGGAAAAATTACAAGGGTTGTCACATTTTTGTTATATATTATGGACCAAGGTTTAAAATAAGTTCAAACACGAGGTTATTGCTATAACTGGTTAAGGAGTTCCCTAAACTATCTTTTGGCTCCATTATCAGACCAGTTTCAGACTTTCATGTTAGAGTAGTGATTTGAATAGCTTACTGAAAAAAGTACCAAATGTACTAAACTCCATAATAATTTCGAAAGTTAGACCTAGTTTCTCTAGGATCCCATCATCAGGTCCTGGTCTCCATAACATGGTACCACAATTGGTATACCTCCTTAGCAATGAAAAAAAAAATTTCAAAATCGGTTCACAAACCACGGAGTTATGCCCGAACACACATAAAAAAAAAATATATATGGTCGAATTGAGAACCTCCTCCTTTTTTTTTAAGTCGGTTAAAAAGAAAGAGTTGGAATAACGTTCAGGTTTGATAGGACGGGGAATTTCAGATGGATGATGGTAATTCTTCCGTGTTTCTTTTCGTTCACTGGCTGACAACTTTATGAGACATTGACATTGCATTTTGCACACCAATCGCAAACGGGAAAGCAGATACATTATCTAATGTCGCCGACCTTTGATAAGCTTCAAACAAAAAAAAAACTAATGCTATTAAAAAATAACGGAAACGATAGCATGGACCTTCATCCGTAAGGGCATTGGACTGCCTTCCTTTTCGATTGTCAATTAAAATGCATTTTAATTAATTTGACGGACATTTCTCAATTAAACGCCGCACGTGGTCTGTTCGTTGCAGTCAACTGATGCCTGGTTCCAATATTTCAAACACGAATCGTATTAGTTACAGAAAAACGACCGACAGACGACTGATGACAGCTGACATGGAAATATAAATTCGAAATTAGAATTAACGACTCGTAGCAAAACGGATTATCATTTTTGCCACTTTACGAATATACGTTTTTGATCACTGAGAAATAACTATTAAGACCTCCTTACATCTTATGCGGTCCTAGTACCTCGTGGTGATAAGTCTAGTCATTTCTATGGAACGACTGCCGTCTGGTCTCCGTATCCTGAAAGCTAGAGGAGACACTGGCTTCATAGGCAATAAGCTCATTTTGGAGCTAGGGCGAGACCTGTTATCGCATCATGCGGCCCTGGTACTTCCTCCAGCGTTTTAACTCTATAGTTAAGTCACTTTATGCCGTCCTAGTATGCGCAACCCATTAAGTTAAGACGTTTCACGAGTAAGGCGCTGAGGCGACTTCCTAGAGCTTCATGCGTTCCTGGTAGCGCAGCAAGTCTGTCTGGAGCTTTCAAACTCTAATAGATTAGTCACTTTATGCCGTCCTGGTACCCCAATCCCAACAGTTAGCGGAGACAATTTCAAAAGGAAGATACGCTCATTGAGGAGCTGAGACCTCCTAACGGTTCATGCGTTCCTGGTACCACAGCGAGTCTGCTCAATGGAAATTTCAAATTGAACTTTAGTTTTTAAATTTGCACTCACTCATTCGCTTACAAAACTGCCTACTTTTACTTACTATGAGTGCACATTCTAAAGATATATTATATATGTGAGGCCGATCCGTTGTATAAGACTGGTCCGATCACTATATTTCGTACTCTCGCATACACGGAAGGTCGTACCTTGACTTACTTACTCGTTACGTATGCCGAATCGTTTTGTATTGACATTTTGTCATATTAACATCCGTTTTGATACAAATCTCAGCGAACGTAGTAAAAACATTCTTCGCATTATATTATTATTATGGATTCGTCGTATCTGTCTATCTGTCGGTCAGTTTGTCACAGTAACTTTTTTCCGAATATTTAAGACTTATACTGTTGAAACTTGGTATGTAGAGGTATTCTGTGAACTGCATTGAGAGTTTTCACACAAATAGAAAAAAAATATTACATTTTTGGGGCCGCCTCATAGTTAAAACAAAAAATCAAATTTTTTTTTCCTAAACCAATACGTGTGCCTTAAAAATGATATTGAGGTTTGTAATACATTACTTTTTTCTGTAATATATTTACACGCTTCGAAAATGGTAAAATGCTCCTCCCCCTAGGGGGGGGGGGGGGGGGGCTACTTTTACAATAAGAGAAAATATGATCTACATTTCCATGCAAAATTCCACAATAAATTGATTTGACGACCTCGGTGGTGCAGTGGCGTAGTAAAGTAGGCGACCAAAGCGCGAAAGGTCCCGGGTTCGATTCCCGGCCGGGAAATTTGGAAAACGAACTTTTCTAAATTGTCTTGAGTCTGGGTGTGCTGGGATGACGCCCCCAGTTAGTATCCGTCGTTTGGTGCTCATAGTACAAGGGAAAAGCTTAGTTTGAGACCAGGGGATTGGTGTGATTGTCTGGCGCATTTATTATATTTATTAGTAACTAGTTTTTTTAATACGACATAAATCGTAAGCTGCAATTTACCTAATCCAATATAACTCTCGAACTGGAGCAGCCCGACTGGTGAAATACCTCCACCTTACAGAAGACCGCAGCCAAATAACAATCACTTCTGTGTTGTTGTGTTCCTGCGTGTGAGTAAGGTTTACAGAGCTCCTGGGGGTGCTACATTAGTAGCAGGGGTCAAGCCTTCAAGGTAAGGGCGACAAGTCCAGTAACAGGTTTTTTATGCTGTACTTGTCACCCTTAAGCTAGGACTCCATTACCACTTAACATCAGATGGGATGAGGTCAATCATGAGGAGTAATATAGAAAAATAAATAAATAATAATAAACGTAAACAAAAATTGAAGCTACAGCCGGTTCGGAACCCCCATCGAGAAGAATTCGTTGGATTAAAGAACCTACATTATGCGAAAGACGTTTTTCTTTTTAAAAAACACAATTTTAAAACTCATTACAGAAAGCAATGTACTCGACCAATTACAATTGGTAATGGACAAAAGATAAAATCTGTGATTTGTATAGCAACTTCATTAGCACAAATATGTACTTTCCTCTTACTAGCAGGGTCGGATTTAGGGAAGGAAGCCGGGGAACTGCGAAAAGGGGTCTCCACGAAAGGGCCCCACAATATAAAGGTCGGAAGAATTCACACTAATAAACATAATTATTAATTATATTTGTCGCCTTTTTTCTTTGCCATAGGTTAAACGTATAAAAACAGTAATGTAAAAAAAGGATGAAGCGACAATTAAAAATGTCCCATTCAGGGGAAAATTATATTCGTATACTGGTAATAAAATATATGTACCTACTAAGTTTTACAATAAATTATTTACTAGAAAACTGGACTTTAAAATGTATAATTTTATTCAGGTACGAATTTAGAGTCAGGGGCCCCCCACTATTTTTTGGCCTCGAGGCGTAAATATATCTACCAACACTGCTTTCTAGACAAATGATAAAACACAAAAGTTATGCTCAAGGTAAAAAACGTCATCCTATGACTTAAATGCTAATTTACTGCATATCGATTCATAAATTGGACTTTTAATTGCAAAAAAACAAAGGTCAGGCCGCATCTTCCTTTACAAAAATTAAATGGTGTACTGTTTGGTAAAATATCCAGGATTTTATTAAGAAAAAATGTAGTTTCGCTTATGAAAAGTCTTTAATATTACCCTGTTTTTGACGACAAAAGACATTATTTTAATAAGTCTGGTTTTCCCCAGTATTTAAAATAAACAACATAAGTCTGATTGCAAGATTATGCAAATATCATCTTAATTGTTTATGTACCTAAATAGTTACCAACTGCATTTATATGCCAATAACAAGCGTAGTTTTTTCTATTTGAATAGTTTGCTCGAGAGACATTTTTAAAGTGGTAAAAGTGCCCCCTTTTATTTTAAGGAAGGGGGGGGGGGTTAACATAAGAGAGTGATTTAACTAAAAAAATATATGATGTACATTATCATGCGTCATGGTATAGGTATACGTTGAATCTCAAGAACGGACATAGGCTACTTTTTATTAGAAAATAAGGGGGGTGGGGGTAATGCCACCTTCGAAAGTTTATATGGAAAAATGTTTATTTTTGAAGTTAGAGATATGAAATTTGGCACAAATATAGCTCGAAACTTGGATTAAAATAAATAATATTTTTTGTTTCAAATATTAGGGGAGAAAGGGGTAAAACCGACCATGAAAGTCCACGCGAACGAAGTCGCGGGCACAGCTAGTACGCCATAAATCGTAAACCGCAATTTACCTTCAATTCAACCAACTCCAATATAAACTTTAATGTCATGTTACTTTCTGCCACGGAACCCTTCATAAGCAAGTCCAACTCGCACTTGGTCGGTTTTTTATTTTAGCATGCGTAGGTACGAAGCAAAATATTTAGTAACATTCAAAACACTCGCTGCGGTATATGACAGTTCTTAAAATGAATAGCAAGCTACAGTATTAGTGAAATTACTATTATTATACCAGTATTCGATATTTTACAGGAAGTTTCCAAACGCATACTGTTCTTAAGGTGGTCTAAGTGAAAAAAACTGGCGATCTTTTAAATACCATTTTAAATGGCTCCGAAACTGTTTGAGTGTTAATAAGTCAAACTGTGACGTCAGTCTATTTGTTCTGGCTAATCTGTAAATGAATGGACCGATTTTAAAGGGACTTTTGTTGTCAAGTAGTTTTTTTTATATTGCAGTTCGAGATTGACCTCTTCCTGTTGTTAAGTTGCGCGCTCATTACGTCACTACTGGGTAAAACTTACCCATGACGTCACGCGACAATTTTAGGTATCACCGTTATTTTTTTGATTGAGTAATAAATGCAAAAATACGTGTCGCATATTTTTGGATAATGTAACGGACGGACTAAAAACTATTTTTTTTATATTGCACTTCAGATTGACCTCATAGCACCTGATGTTAAGTGATAATGAGGTTCCAGCTTAAGGGCGACAAGCACGGCACAATAAAGCTGTTACTGGACGTGTTGCCCTTAACTTGATTGCTTCACCCATGCAACTAATGTAGCACCCCCAGGAGCTCTGTAAACCTTACTCACACGCAGGAACACAACAACACAGAAGTGATTGTTATTTGGCTGCGGTCTTCTGTAAGGTGATGGTATTTTATCGCTATGCCCTACCTCTCTTAATTTCTATTCTTCTATTTCTAATGGCAACGGAACCCTAAAAAGAGTTCAAAATCCTGCTATAGTCCACGCAAACAAAGTCAAAGATACTAGGATATAAGAAATAATATGGATTATATTTTTAGTGATCTTACTTAAGGACTAAACAGTAAATTTGACGACCTCGGTGGCGCAGTGGCTAAGGTAGGCAGCCAAAGCGCGAAAGGTCCCGGGTTCGATTCCCGGTCGGGTCAATTTGGAAAACGAACTTTTCTAAATTGATTTGGGTCTGGGTGTGCTGGGATAACGCCCCCAGTTAGTATCCGTCGTCTGGTGCTCATAGTACAAGAGAAAACCTTCGTTTCAGACCAGGTGATTGGTGTGATTGTCTGGCGCATTGATTTATTTTTTATTTAATTTAATTATCTACCCTATTTATATTGATTTACTGTTGAAAGTACAATAACCTTATAACTTGGACTGCAGTTTCGCTTCCCCAGGCATGTTGCAACCGACGAAAATTGCATACACAGTGCATTCAGTGATATATGGCAACGACCAATGCATTAATACCGATTGCCCCAACATTGGAGGCAATGATTTATATAAGTCTAGTTCCAATATTAGAAAAACGGTCCGTTCTCGTTACTGATAGTGATAAATCCATACTAATATTATAAATGTAAGTAACTCTGTCTGTCTGTCTGTCTGTCCGTCTGTTACTCTTTCACGCCTAAACGGCTGAACGGATTTTGATGAAATTTGGTATAAGTATACGTTGAATCTTAAGAACGGACATAGGCTACTTTTTATTAGAAAATAAGGGGGGGGGGGGGGGGTAATACCACCTTTGAAAGTTTATATGGAAAAATGTTTATTTTTGAAGTTAGATATATGAAATTTGGCACAAATTTAGCTCGAAACTTGGATTATAATATAGACTACTTTTTGTTTCGAATATTAGGGGAGAAAGGGGTAAAACCGACCATGAAAGGATGTAGTCCACGCGAACGAAGTCGCGGGCACAGCTAGTACGTAATAAATACGATAATTATACGAAGCGTAAGCTAAAACGACCGAAAGATGACTGATGACTATATTTAACAACTCGCAGTTGATTGGAGAAAATCAAATTGCCATTTTGAGAGTACTTCCACTTTGCCCCACCAAGACGTCTCACTGGTGCATGGTGGGGCATAGGCATGATACATTACGAGTCGTAAAATATTTGGAACAGGACATCAATGGATCCAATCTAATAGTAGTAGTTTTGGGATAAAACTATTTTGTATATATTTTGTGTATTCATCACGTTATGATATTTTTATTTTCTGTTAATATTTTTTCAAGTATATTTTGCACGGCCGTTTCTCGATATCCACTATTTCCTCTACCTTAAAGTTGTTTGGAATATATTTGCTTCTTTCTAGCAGTAACACCATAACAAAAATATATAACTTGGTCCAAAGTGTTCTACACATAGCAATAAGTTAGATACTGCTACTGTAACTTATCTGCTGAGTTTCTTAGCGGTGCCTTCTCGGTAGATATAGGTTCCGAACCGGCAGTAGAATCACTTTGCATTGTATTCAATGACGATTCAAAAGTGTTATATGTAACCTACTTGAATAAAGAAATATTTGGGTTTGAGTTTGAGACCGCCTAGAATGTATTCTACATGACAGCAATACCAATTTTTGTACATTTTCTGTGCAATAAATTGTATATATCTACTTAACTAAAAGCATCCGTTTCAGCCAATCTTAATGATAAAATGTACTAATGAACTTAAATTACTATAACTCACTAATATTGACACAAGCCCGGGGCCTCCACAAAAGGGCCGTAAAGGGGCCCCACAACAGACACTATGAACTTAAATCAAATCTGACTAGTAAACATTAGTCAATCATTATTTTTTTTGGGAATTCGTTTTGACGACCTCCGTAGCCGAGAGATGAGCGGGCCCGAAATTAACGTGGCGCCAGCTGTAACGTTCCCGGTTCGATTCCCGGTCGGGTCAATATAGGAAGCCAACTATTCTATATTGTTTCCAATCTGGGTGTAGTGGTACCGTCGTTGTTTAATATAACATCCTCCCATTGTCGTGAGCGACAGTAGCCAAGAGGCGAGCGGGTCGGCCTTTGGCGTCGGCGTCAGGTCCCGGGTTCGATCCTCGGTCGGGTCAATGTGGGAAACGAACTATTAACTACCTCGGTCAACGCATTAGTCTGGCTATCTAAAGAGGTAACGTTGTCAGCATCATGTGCACCCTTGATACCGGAGCGGACAACCCTTTTTTAAATATTCTGTGCTTTTTCTTTTTATTTATTTTTTTATCCTTTTTTATTATTATAATTTTATTAATAAGTTAGTTGAAAAGTTTCTTATAATTTTCCAATTTTACTTTACGTTACTGTCTCGAGTCTGGGTGTTGTGGTACCGTCGTTGTTTAGTTCTATAAAAAAGCGCTTTACCTACTAACTACAGCATCAAAGCAATGTATGTGAAGTTCAATATTTATAATTTATTTATTCACAAATAAACATCAACAAACAACAACATCAACATCATCATCACATACATTGCTCTGATTCTGTGGTAAGTAGCTTAAGCACTTGTGTTACAGAAATAAGGAACAAAGATGGTACCACAACACCCAGACCCGAGACAATATGGAAAAGTTCGTTTCCCATATTGACCCGACCGGGGATCGAACCCGGAACCTCAGAGATGGCGCTCGCCTAAGTCAGGCCCGCTCGCCTCACGGCTACGGAGGTCGTCAAGCTTTTTCCTCCATTACTCTCCACAGAAACCACATAAGATCTTCAAGTCATGCCTTTCAAGGAACTCATAAAATAATCTTCATAATAATATTTACTCGAGATCATAACATTATTTTAAATTACAACCATAACTTAGTAACTTAAATATGCAATTTAAAATCAATGTGCTATTTTATTGAAATATACTCTTGTAGCACCAGACATATTCATTACAGACATCCAGTAATTGTATTCCGGATATCTTGTTTAAGCTAGGTAAGTCCCTTATATGTTTTTTTATATGCCAATAATATAATGTGCTCTGTCTGTCGTAAGCACAGAACATTAAACAAGATAGAAATACCATACTGCTTCATTACAAACAAATGCTATGTCTCCAGTTTAGGCTGATGTTAACAATATTTTAAGAGAGGTAGGGCATAGCGGTTTATCGCTCGAACTTGAGCAGCCCGACTGGTGAAATACCTCCACCTTACAGAAGACCGCAGCCAAATAACAATCACTTCGGTGTTGTTGTGTTCCTGCGTGTAAGTGAGGTTTCCAGAGCTCCTGGGGAGTGCTACATTAGTAGCAGGGTTCAAGCCTTCAAGGTAAGGGCGACAAGTCCAGTAATAGATTTATTATGCTGTACTTGTCGCCCTTAAGCTAGGACCTCATTACCGTCCTCCCCGGCGATTAGAAGGCGCAGAAGAGGCAGGGCGCGGCGGCTCTACGACCGCGCTGTTCTTCCGCATGGAGACCGGCTGACTGGGAGTGTGAGGGAACCCCAGTCGGCATTACACCCACGGTCTCCAGTGCGAGGCGGGGATGGTTCAGTGGATCGGCCATTCCCGCTTTCCTCCCCGGCCACCCAGGGGGGAAATGTCGGGGCCGCGTAAGCAGCCATTCCGTCGGCGGTGTTGTGGATGGAAAGGCTTAGTCAATTTCCCACAGCACCGCCACTAAGGCGTTGAGGTGAGTTTTAGTGGGTAGTCCTGCCTTTTTCAGGGCAGGAGAGTCCCACACACGCCGTCACTCTCCCTCGGGTGGCGGTACGGTGCGTCACGCATTTCTCCCCGATAAAAAAAAAGGACCTCATTACCACTTAACATCAGGTGGGATGAGGTCAATCTTGGAGTGCAATATAAAAAATGAACTCATCAAATATCATATATCACACGTGTTTCCTTATCTCAGAAACATATATATTCTAAAACAAATAAAAAGTTGAAAATTTTACGTTATTTACATACCGGACTTAACTATCCGGTTTAAATATTAAATAACAAGGACCAAGCTGATGAGACCAGTAAGACAAGATATTAATTTTGTCATTGGTGATGTTATATTATACAAGCGGATCGCCCTGGCTTTACACGTGTACAGTCGCCGTCAGATATATCGGAGCAGACAAAGTGACCAAATACTTCTGAACAGTTAAAAACTTCAATAAGTTCCAAACACTACAAGTTACCATTAATATCTGAACATTCACTACTTCAATAATATCTGAGGATATTTTTTACATTATGCCTAAACTTAACATATTTTTCTACATAAATATCCAATTCATCGTGTGCCTATAACATCTCGTTATACACGCGACACATCCAAACTATACGTTTATAGTATGAAGTATTGTTTTTGTAAGTTTTTATTGTAAATAGCTTCTGTCTTTTTCGCAAAAAGAATCGGGTGTTAAAATTAACTAATCTAAGGAGGTTAGGGGTATCAAATTCTGAGTGGACGATTTTGTACAGATGAAAGAGATCCGTTTTCTTGCGGCGTGTCTCTAGAGAAGCTACTTTAAAATAATAATATACTGCGCTTATATAAAAAAAAACAAGATGGACGTACCTCTATTTACTTTTCCTTGTTGCGATATCAGCATGCTCAGAGGTCTCCTGTCACCAATACCAGGCGCCAGCCCGAAGAGCCGGTCCCGCGCCGTCTGGCCCACAGCCAAGTACTGTTTGTGCCCCATGATGGGGTGTGCAGATACCCCAGCGACACTACATCCGGGTACGGCTGTGGACAAAAGAGAGGTCAAGGTTAGTTATGATGGAGGGTAATTGTGGATGTTTCCTCCACGCTGGGTTCCGCATCTTGTGATGGGGGGCTTAGTAACCCTGTGTTCTAGTGCGTTGAGGTTGGCCTCGCCACCCAGCCTCCGATACCGCACAGGGTGAAGAGAAGACGGATCCTGACCTGGGCCGCGGAGACCAAGTCGCTCTCTGCGGCAAGCCCGCAAGGGCAGAGGTAGATCACGGAGGCCGTGGAGGAAGAGGAGGATTAAAACTCAAACTCAAACTCAAATATTTCTTTATTCAAGTAGGTTACATTTAACACTTTTGAATCGTCATTGAATACAATGCAAAGTGATTCTACTTCCGATTCGGAACCTATATCTACCGAGAAGACACCGGCAAGAAACTCAGCAGATAAATTACAGTAGCAGTATATATCTATCTTATAGCTATGTGTAAAACATTTTGAACCAAGTCATATAGTTTTATTTTTATGAGTGAAAAAAGCATGAAGTATCATTTTATTTTAAGAGGTAAGCTGGAGCAGACCAGTCCCCAAAGGTGGCGCCTGTTCACAAGCATGACGTATGTGCAAGCCATCGCTTCACTCAACCATATTGAAGGGAATGTAACGACCCGCCACATAGCGCCACCACCTCAGTGACATTTTAGTGAGCATGACTAACTCCCAACTCCCTTTGGAAAGTAATTACAATTTAAGTCATCAAACCAACTATAGGACCCGGATTGCGGCGGAATATGCGGTATTGCGTTCGCCAGCCTCCCTATCCTCCGTGGCCGCTGGGTCACGGGACTCCATGTCAGTATGTCTGTTTGTTCGTCTGGCTTCCACCCCTAAACCACTAAGCAGTCTGTAATTAAATTTGGTATAGGTTTGCGTTGAATCTGCAGAACGGACATAGGCTACTTTTTTTATGTATTTATTTATTTAAACTTTATTGCACAAAAAAAGTACAAAAGGTGGACTTAATGCTAGGAGCATTCTCTACCAGTCAACCGTTGGGTCATGCAGATAGTACGTTTATGGGTGCGGTAACAATTTTAATAAAAGGCGATGGGAGTTTAACCGCCTTTGAAAGTTTATATTAATGTTTTAAGTTAGAGATGTGAAATTTAGCACAAATATAGCTCAAAACTTAGATCAAAATGTGGGTTACTTTTTGTTTCGAATATAAGGGTAGTTAAGGGTAAAGCCGACCATGAAAGTATACACATATATTTTTTTTATATTGCACTTCAAGATTGACCTCACCCCACCTGATGTTAAGTGGTAATGAGGTCCTAGCTTAAGGGTGACAAGTACAGCATCATAAATCTGTTACTGGACTTGTCGCCCTTACCTTGAAGGCTTGACCCCTGCTACTAATGTAGCACCCCCCAGGAGCTCTGTAACCTTACTCACACGCAGGAACACAACAACACCGAAGTTATTGTTATTCGGCTGCGGTCTTCTGTAAGGTGGAGGTGTTTCACCAGTCGGGCTGCTCCAGTTCGAGCGATAAATCGCTATGCCCTACCTCTCTTAACGTTTTTTTCTTACATGGAAAATACCTGTAATCCACGCGAACGAAGTCACGGGCATAGCTAGTTCTAAATATAAAAGCCTTTCTCTAATCTAGTTCCACTTGTTTCCTCATCACCAGACAACTAGGCGTGGTGCTACTCCACCCATATGATGTTAAGACACCGATAGCCCACAAAGTACCCACATCAGACTATACACTTTGGTCTTTGAACCGCCTTTATGCCTTGACCATAGAAACTATCATCGCACTGCACGTATTTACCTTGAGGTGCATTTGTTCGCCCGTACAGCCAGCATCATTAGTTCGTATACACCTCCGTACCTTGTCATACCAAATATCCGTGTTTTTTTTTTTTTTTCTATGGACTCTGTCCCGCGTTTATGATAACGCAGTGATTCCGCCAATGTCAAGTGTTTAGAGAGGCACGATTTAATAGAAACGCTCACAAAGTCTAACAATTAAATGGTACACTACAGATAAATATAATAACAATTATAATTTAATTTCATACAGACTAATATATTTACACAAATACATAATACATACGGGAGAAGAAAGAGTTAGAAGATAATTAATGTTAATAGGACGGGGAATTTTAGATGGAAGTATGTCATAGAGGGAAAGGGAATATTTTTGACAATTGAAGAAAATGTGGTCTGGAGTACCCTCCTCTAAACCGGATTCACACAAAGCATTATGTTTAATTCTGATACTAGGCAAGCTAGATAGACAGTGACTTAATGTGACAAGGTACAGAGTTGTTCGCGAACTAAAGCTACTACAAACAGTTTTGCTTTGTCACTCTTAATATTAAGGTTTGATTCACAAACGTCAGAAACGAGAACGTATCGGATAGACTATCAGACCTAGCATGCGCCACGCGAGTAAATTTTATCGCGCGTTTAAGTATGACAAAATCAATGCGTCAACTGCTGATTGGCTGAAAATACGAGTACGGTGTACCACCCAATCAACGGTATAGAAACTTTTGTCGTCTCATGCGATAAATTTTACGTATTGCGCATGCTAGGCCCAATAGTCTTGTCTCTGTCTTATCATTTATATAAAAAATATTTCCCTGAAAGTATCCTTTCACCCCCTATCAAGATACTCATTCGCCCCTTATCGCGGGTCGAAATAAAATTTTCAATATTTTGGAAGCACCCGCCTCTGTTTACTCAAAATTATTATCGTTTTACTACAAAAATATGTACTTGAAAAAATAGAACTACTGATAAAAGTTAATTATAATACTTTTATATTCAAAAGATACAGGGCATAGCAATTTATCGCTCGAACTGGAGCAGCCCGACTGGTGAAATACCTCCACCTTACAGAAGACCGCAGCCAAATAACAATCACTTCGGTGTTGTTGTGTTCCAGCGTGTGAGTAAGGTTTACAGAGCTCCTGGGGGGTGCTACATTAGTAGCAGGGGTCAAGCCTTCAAGGTAAGGGCGACAAGTCCAGTAACAGCTTTATTATGCTGTAATCGTCTCTTTTAAGCTAGGACCTTATTTCCACTTAGCATCAGGTGGGATGAGGTCAATCTTGGAAGTGCAATATGAATAAAACTGTTAGTAGAAAAGTTTATTTTGTCTTATTTCTTAACAACTGTACTTTTCCTTATTTCTTAATGAGAAATAAACTGATCATTTATTATTGTAAGAGGTGTACAGTTTCATTTACTTTATAAGGGGTGAAACTTGCGGGGCGAACGAAGGCGATCATTATATTAGCTATAATATGGCTGAGTGAAGCGATGGCTGGCTCATACGTCATACTCGTGAACAGATGCCAGGGGACTGGCTTACCAACTCATAAATACTTAATGTCTTTTCACTCATCAAAACAAAACCGTATGACTTGGTTCAAAGTGGGCTACACACAGCAATAAGCTAGATACTGCTACTGTAACTGATCTGCTGAGTTACTTACCGGTGTCTTCTCGGTACATATAGGTTCCGAACCGGCTGTAGAATCACTTTGCATTGTATTAAATGACGATTCATAAGTGTTATGTGTAACCTACTTGAATAAAGAAATATTTTGATTTTGCTTATTGATTAATATAAAACCGCGTTTGGCCGTGAATATGGCACTAACACGTGTCAGAATAAACAGTTCCAGTATTCATAAGAATACAAATTACTTATCAAATTTATTATTTATTCTCTACTAGGTGTCCCGTCGAACTTCGTAACGCCAATTTTTTTTTAATTTCTAACCTTTTAAACCTTCCCTGGACCTCCACAACTATTTCAAGACCAAGATTAGCCAAATCGGTCTAGCCGTTCTCGAGTTTTAGCGAGACTAACGAACAGCGATTCATTTTATATATAAGATTAATCAAATTCAAAAATTTAAGTCGACTTTTAAAAATTTTTGTATGCCTCTAGCTGTATTAGCAAACTTTACATATTTTTTAAGGAACAGCCAAGTTTCATCTCCTCTTACGGTGTGGGGCTTGAACCCACGACCTTCACATATCGCGCGTGCTGCTCTTCCAACTGAGCTAACCGCATATTATGTTTCTGTTATAATCACCTTTTCCTACTCATCTACCTACTATTTCTCCTACCCAAAGGTTGTCGGGAAGATAACGCTTACTAGCGACAAGACCGCATAAATTGTACTAAATTTATTTTTATTTATTTAATTTAAAACTTTATTGCACAAAAAAAGTACAACAGATGGACTTAATGCTAGGCTAGCTTGTACCGGTCAATACATTGGTCATGCAGAGAGTTTGTTTTAGTGAAAAAATGCATAAGCAATCTATAAAATATTATAATAAACTTCGTTTCGCCTTAGAGGATTTTCCCGCTTTTCTGTTTAATTTTTTTCTGAATTTTCTTTGCTATAAACCTCGCGGAGCCCGAGACCTTTCTAACGAATGCAAAACCGTGGTAATCGGTTCGTGCGTTCTGGAGTTATAGCGTCAGGAAGGAAAACCCGACTTATTTTTATATAGTAGATAATAACAATAATAACAACTATGGAATTACTATTTACTGTATTGTATCTGTAGAAATAATTTCTGTCAAGTTTTGGGCAATAACATATATTTCTATATCTATTTATATCTTAGCCTTCGTAAGTGAACTCTGCTATATGAGATTAGAACTATACTATACTTATCGGCCCGTGGTACTTTCGTTTCAGAAATGTTTAAAACCACAGAATAAGTTGAAGGAGCAGCACGAGCGATACGTAAAGGTCGTGGATGCGGATCACACATAATTAAAATAATTAATATTTGGAGTTTAATATTTTTGTTGTCTTAAAATATATATTTGAGTCTAGATTCTGTGGCCGTCAACCCTTATTTGTCAAGCATAGTGATTAAGCAATAATCCATTGAAAATTAAATGATGAAATGATAAAAGCATTTATCCTATAGTAAACCATTAATATGCTGATATTTAACTAAACAAGGTAAATAAGACTCTTTATCTAAGACAATACAATTACAATTCAGGAGATTACGAAATGATGTCTATGCTTCTATGCTAATATTTTTATTTTATTTTTTATATTACACTTAAAGATCTATAAATAGTACTAAAACTTAATTTATTATAATATACTTACATACAAGAACAAACCTATACAAGAAAATATTTTAAAAAAGATAATACCTACCTATATAATTATTGATTAACCTCATATCACCTGATGTTTAGTGGTAATGAGGTCCTAGCTTACGATTGTACATGGCGACAAGTACAAGATAATAAATATGTTACTGGATTTGTCGCCCTTACCTTGAAGGCTAGACCCCGGCTACTAATATAGCACGTCCCAGGAGCTCTGTAAACCTTACTCACACGCAGGAATACAACAACACAGAAGTGATTGTTATTTGGCTGCGGTCTTCTGTAATATTATAAAGCTGACGAGTTTGAATGCGCTAATTTCAGAAAAATATGAAAAGCTGCGGTGAGACGCTATTTAATATAGTAGTCCAAGTGAAAGAAAAGACTTCAACGCGTAATACATACTTTTATTGTGTGGATGTTCGCTTTCATCTTTCCAAGGATTGCCATGGAGGCCGATGATCCAGTACATGCTTGTTTCGAAGCACAATCGGGTCTAAAACGATTCACCCACGCGTCAAGTCACTTGACACAAAATACGGTTCATTTTAAAAGGTTTTTCTAAAACACCACCGAATTGAACTTCACTGCGCACATTTATATCAAATTTACACACTTAAATCCACTAAATGATATTTAAAAATTATGAAATTTAAATTCAATACCTAGTGGCATTTTCAACCGGTAAATTACACAAATTTGAGTCGAAAATATATAATAAATATCGTGTCGACGTGTGTAAATTCAAGGCATAATTAGTTTTAAAGAGATTTGTGCAAACTAACTTTAAATATAAGTAATTATAATCTACACGCCACCGATTTTCACAAGTATAAAACAAGATTAACAATAATTCAATAACGTACTACATATCACTGATATTAACTATATATTAAAGCACATAAAACTCCACAAAAATACCACAAAAAAACGACTTTTTCCCTTAAAATCTCCACAGAAAACGCTCAAATTTTAAACGGCACTACCGACTCTAAGAAAGGTTAAAGTGATTCCGTGTTCAATATTATAATCCCCTGTAAAAGTGATATGTTTAAAACAAGATGCGTGATTCCGGTTATCGTATGTTAATTTTACGTTTTATCATGACGTTATCGTTTAGGTATTTGGAAGTTGATCTACCATAGACCTCCAGTCTCGCCTACCCTCACTACTTTATAAAAATCTGACTGCCACAACTTTGACACTAGAAATAAAACAGAAATATAAAACATCTTTATTCATGTAAGCTTTACAAAAGCACTTATGAATCGTCAGTACAAATAAAGTATTCTACAGCCGTGTTCGGAATGTTGATCATGTCGAGAAGAACCGGCAAGAAACTGTTTTATATCAGTTTTGTTTATTTTATTGAAGTACCTAGTATAAGGGAACATTGTTACATTGAAAAGAGTAAGTGTCAAGTGTTCTCGCCGGTTCTTCTCGACATGATTAACATTCCGAACACGGCGGTAGAATACTTTATTTGTACTGACGATTCATAAGTGCTTTTGTAAAGCTTACATGAAAAAAAATACTTACCGGACGCTAACGGTTGATACAGCAGAAAAATTTCATCGCCTACTATAACTTGCGGTTAGCTCAGTTGGTAAGAGCAGCACGCGCGATACGTGAAGGTCGTGGGTTCGATTCCCGCACCGCTAGGGGAGATAAAATTTTTCTGTTTCTAATATGAACAAAGATGTTTTATAGTCTCTATTCTCTTAGAACAAATAAAAACGGTCGAATACTTTATTAAGTAGTATGTAAATAAGAAAGTGGACTGAGTCACATACAAAATTGCTTTTAGTCAGTTAAATAGTCATAAAAAAATATTGGACACAAAATTTAATTGACCAAATTAATAAAAAATACTAAGATATAACGATAACAAGTTGCGGGCTCGTTAGGTCACTGATGTTTAAAATTTACCCACTTATGACGTCACGCGACAATTCTAGGTATCGCCGTTATTATTTGATTGGGTGATAAATGCAACAAGACGTGTCGCATATTTTTGGAAAATGCAACAGACGGACTAAAAAGTATTTTTTTATTGCACTTCAATATTGACCTCATCCCACCTGGTGTTAAGTGATAATGAGCCTAGCTAAAGGGCGACAAGTACAGCATAATAATAGCTGTTAATGGACTCGACGCCCTTACCTTGAAAGCTTGACCGCTGCTACTAATGTAGCACCCCCAGGAGCTCTGTAAACCTTGCTCATACGCAGGAACACAACAACACAGAAGTGATTGTTATTTGGCTGCGGTCTTCTGTAAGGTGGAGGTATTTCACCAGTCGGGCTGCTCCAGTTCGAGCGATAAATCGCTATGCCCTATCTCTCTCCAATTTTTCTTCTACTTCTCCAATGTTTTAGCGCAGTGCAGTGATTTGCAGAACTACTTGGCTATCATTTTCATATATCTATACAATATACAAACGTGTGTCAGCGACTTCGTAAAATATATTTAACTCTTATCTTTGCCGGACCATAAAGAAGTGTAACTCGTTGCCGGCTCATGTGTTTCCTCCTTCCTTTGACATGGATTCCTTCAAAAGGAGCGTGAAGAAACATCTTGCGGGCCAGTATGGCGATGCTAACGGATAGGATATTTCGATATCAAATCCGTTGTCATCGCGATGTGGGTTCCTCTCTTGCTTACCATCAGGCTGGGAGGAGTCAATATACTGCGCTACAATAAAAAAATATATATATTCATAATTTCAAATCCAAGATAGCCGCCGGCATCGGACTTCCTAAATTTTTTTGTCACGACTCCCTAATTATAGGTTTTTTAAATTTTCAATTAATCAAATATTGGAAGTAAGCATAAATGTGTGCATCTCATTACTTACGGGATTCATACTCATAATCAATGTATTTATTTATGTTGGTTACAAGTAACACTTATGCATCGTCAGAATGAACCCAAACCAAAATTGAAGCTACAGCCGGTTCGGAACCTAATCCTACCGAGAAGAACCCGGCAAGAAACTCAATAGTTATCCTAATCTTTACAATATTTGGGCTAGAGAATTTAAAAATATGGTGTGCGAGCGAGCAAATTTTATTTTAATACCAAGAGGTTGATATACAGTTGAAATGCCGCCATGCTATGCTCTTATTTACTCAGACGAGTATTTTTGTCGTAAGGCATGAGGTTTAATTCTTGCGTAAACATTTCAAAATACGTCAAGGCTGCCTCATGTCGTTACGATAGTATTTAGCCAACTTTCGACTGACTTGTTCTTGGTTATGTTGAAGTTTTTGTATGAAAAATACGTTGCGATTAACGGAGAGGATTGTCGACTGGTTTGTTTGAGTTTACGGTAGTGGCTTCGATTCCCGTGTCGATAAAAGTGTGTTTCGTACTTTCAGGGGCATTGGGTCCTTTTTTTTTTGTACGCAAAATAGTTCTAATGAATTAATAAAGTTACACGTCTTCTGCTTTCATTTTAAAAGCTGTTGCATGCATAAGTTTATTTATGAATGAGTTTAAAATTTACAACAAATTGTCTATTCTGACTACATTGAAAAATAAAAATGGGGTGTCTGTTTAAAATGTACAAAAAACTGCTTGTATAAGATGCATAAAAATGTATACAAAATACATATTTTTTTTCTGTGTGTCTGTCCGTCTATTTATTCCCACTAATCCCTTATGCCCGGTTCTAATATATAACGATTCGTTATATGTCAAAAATGACGATCCGTTTCTCTCTAACCGCCTACTATAATTAACTTTCCATACCAGCTGTCATCGTCGGTCGTTTTTAGGTTACGCCTCGTATAATTTGTAACCATCCGTAATAAGAACGGATCGTTTTCCAAATACTGAAAGCGTGTATTAAATGGTTGGACCAATTTGCACAATCACTGTAGACAGCTACTGATAAAGATGAACTTGGGCTACTTTTTATTTTGTAAATTTTATTATTGATATATTAAAGTCAAAGTCAATCTTTTTTTAATTCATATAGATTACATTAGTAATACTTATGAATAGTCACTATATCAGGGGTTCTCAAACTGTGCTTTTATTTACTCGACAGTATTTCTTGGCATAACTTTAGACTCAAAATTACAGTGGTCTCCCCACATATCTAACCTGGCTGGAAGACTGAGTTCGGCTGCTTATGCGGTCAGAAAGATAAGGTACCTAACAGATATGGAAACAGCAAGATTGGTTTATTTTAGCTATTTTCACAGCGTCATGTCTTACGGTCTGCTATTATGGGAATCTGCGGCCGATATTCAAACTATATTTGTTTTACAAAAGAGGTCCATCCGAGCCATTTACAAGGACCACGTGACTCGCTGAGAGAATTGTTTAAGGAAATTAACATCTTAACAGTCGCATCTCAATACATTCTCGACTGTTTAATGCATGTATACAAATACTTGCATACATTTCCTAAAAAATCAGACAATCATAGCATAAACACCAGAAATAAAAACAAGCTTGCTGTTCCTAAGCGTAGACTACATAAAATAGGTAATTCATTTGTTGCTTCAAGCATAAAAATGTTTAATAAACTCCCTCAAGTTATTGTTGAGTTGCCTTTGTACAAATTTAAAACATTTGTCAAACGTTGTCTTTTGAAAAAAGGCTACTACAAAGTAGAAGAGTATTTGAATGACAGGAACGTGTGGATCAGTGACTAGTGTGCTCGCCTGTACCTACGTGTTTTATATTATTTTACAAATATATATGTAACGCATTTTCTCAATCAATGTCAGAATTGGGCCTCGATGACGCGTGTAAGTTATACAGTTAATTTAATTTAATTTACCTTTGTTTTATTTTTTATTTTTTTTTAATAATTGATTTTAAATTTTTATTTTACAATTGACAAACTAACTGTGTGTCTTAGTGCAAAATTAGTAATAAGTTGAGGGAAGACAGGGGCGCCGCGAGGTCTACCTTCAATGTGCCCCTCCCCCTATTACAAATATTTCATTAAATATGGTTTTTAAGTTCCCAATACATGGGGCGTCGCGCTAAAGTATTTTACCTAGAAGTGGGCCGCGTAGCGAAAAAGTTTGGCAATGCCTGCTCTATATTTAAAGCAAATGACGTTACCTCTGGTTCGGAACCTATAACTACCGAGAAAAACCGGCAAAAAAATTTTTTTACAATTTTTTTTTGTTTTGACGTGTTTGTTATTGTCAGAAGAATGTCCAAATATATATGTATATATATATATATATATAATTAAAAAGTCGTCGTTCAGACAGGACGAAGTTTGTCGGGTCAGCTAGTCTTTAAAAAAAATTAATGAAGGAATCGTATTTTCACGAGTAGTTAAAATGTTTGATGGTTGGTGCAACCTAACCAAAACGTCGGGCAGTAAGTAGTTCGTATTAGTACCAAATAAAATGGTGTCGCGTTTTGACCCGTTAAATTATTTTAAACTAGCTGTGCCCGCGACTTCGTTCGCGTGGACTACATCCTTTCATGGTCGGTTTTACCCCTATCTCCCCTAATATTCGAAACAAAAAGTAGTCTTTATTTTAATAGAGCTATATTTGTGCCAACTTTCATATCACTAACTTAAAAAATAAACATTTTCCCATATAAACTTTCAAAGGTGGCATTACCCCCTCCCCCCTTACTTTCTAACAAAAAGTAAGTAGACTATGTCCGTTCTTGAGGTTCAACGTATACCTATGCCAAATTTCATCAAAATCGGTTGAGAGGTTTAAGCGGGAAAGCGTAACAGACAGACAGACAGACAGAGTTACTTTCGCTATAAATACGAAAGTAACTCTGTCTGTCTGTCTGTCTGTTAGTTATATATTTATTTATATTTATATTAGTAGGGATGTTTAAAATGGAACGCGAATGTCTTAAAGTTTATATAAATGCATCTCATATGACTAGCCAGTCAATATTATTCTACATGGACAGTCAAATGAACAGCTAGTTTCATTAATAACGCCAACAAAATGTATTAATATTATACATTGTTTAGCCATGAAAATCGGAATTAAATTGGCATTCACAATTTCAACCGGATCAAGGTGATTCTAGATGGTTCGAGACCACGGACAGACAAAAACCTGCACAATACACACTCTAGTAGTAAATGTTAAAAACATAGAAATATTTCAAACGCTTGAAAATGGCACTACGAAAAGTAAGGCACGGTGGGCGTGGCTTAAAAATTGAGCTAGCACCGGTACGAATGCCGAGGACGGTGCGAGTCACAGGCGCGGACCAATCACAGCGCGTGTTCCATCCTATTCATTCAGGCCTCTTTTTATCGCGCTCTTAACAAACGTCAAAATCGATTGAAGTCAGTGCGTCCTAAAAGTAAAGTACAGAGTGTGTGTATGTGCGTGTGTGTGTGTTTCTACATCTGTATCTACGTACTGGTAAGTAGCTGATGTAATAACGAGTATCTTAGACAACTTTTAATTTTGAAAAATAATTTAATTTTATAATTATTATTAAATAGTTTAATAAACTAAAAAACATGCTTTAAGTCACGTGGCGACATTTTTTTCGTATTCCTGACAGCAAACCCTTTCATTTGATACTCATATCATGGGAGTGGATTTTAAAACAGCCTGTCCGCCATCTTGGGGAGACCGCCATATTGGATTTTAAATGACGTTTCTTATCTAATCATGTATTGTCATCAGAACTCAGAGCATGTGCAAAATTTCATCCTAATCGAAGACCGGGAAGTGGGTCAAATTAAGATTCCAAGATTTTCTTACATAGTTACAAGTGAAGCTTTTTTAGCTTGTTAAAAAGAAAGGAAATCCTGTAGTCCACGCGAACGGAGTCACGGGCACAGCTAGTTTGGTTATAATATTAGTTTAGATTTTGGGTTTGCCTGCTTATTTGGCGCCCAGCTAAGATCCGGAGCCAATTCTTCCAACAAATGTCTTCTAATCTTGCGTGTCATTGCGTGCTTGTAATGGGGCTACGTAATAAAGAGCCTGCGTAATTAGGCCCTTCAATTATCTAGGTCAAGTTTATTGCTTTTAAATTACTATGCATCAGTGCTAGTTTTGGGGCCGAAGACGAAACCGAACATCTTCGGCCTCAGTTCGGAATTGGAGGCGAAACTTTTACCGAATAAGCGACTTCGTTCGCGTAGATTACATCCTTTCATGGTCGGTTTTACACCCATCCTCTCCTTATTTTCTAACAAAAAGTAGCCTATATCCGTTCTTGAGGTTCAACGTATACCTATACCAAATTTCATCAAAATCGGTAGAGAGGTTTAAGCGGGAAAGCGTAACAGACAGACAAGAGTTATTTTCGCATTTATAATATAAGTAGATAGATAGATACACTTTATTTCATAGAACATTTACAGAAATTGGTTTTTAAAAACATATTGAAGTACAATATAGGCGGTCTTGTTGCTAGAGAGCAATCTCTTCCAGACAACCTTTAGGTAGAGGAAATAGTAGATATTGAGAAGTATTAAGTAGGGGTTGTATTGCTTTTAGATACAATTTATATCTAACACTAGCTGCGCTTCCCGTCCCGCATGTGCTCTCCCGTTTTTTCCACACTTCCCAGCGTGATGTTATATAGCCCAAAGCCTTCCTCGATAAATGGACTAAACAACACAAAAATGATTTTTTAATTCGAACCAATAGTTACTGAGATTTGCGCGTTCAAACAAACTGTTCAGCTAAATAATATTAGTTTAGATTTATTCTTTTTTTAAGAGAGGTAGGGCATAGCGATTTATCGCTCGAACTGGAGCAGCCCGACTGGTGAAATACCTCCACCTTACAGAAGACCGCAGCCAAATAACAATCACTTCTGTGTCGTTGTGTTCCTGCGTGTGAGTAAGGTTTACAGAGCTCCTGGGGGGTGCTTCATTAGTAGCAGGGGTCAAGCCTTCAAGGTAAAGGCGACAAGTCCAGTAACAGATTTATTATGCTGTCCTTGTCACCCTTAAGCTAGGACCTCATTACCATTTAACATCAGGTGGGATGAGGTCAATCTTGAAGTGAAATATAAAAAAAAAATCCTTAAAAGGCCGGAACTCAGACATTATTGATTTTCAATTGTGTCTGATTTCTAATTTTAAAAGCATGAAACCTACTTGAAAATTTTTTGATTGATCAAATGATTTCTTCGCCGAAACACACCGAATGCTCGGCCACTCACTACGCGTACTACAATCAAAACGGTACTTGCTTCGAACCAGAGAGCAATGGATCTCATAAATAGTCCCGTTTTAATCTAAGATTGTGTGGACATTTGAAAAAAGCTCTCAATAAAAGCGTAAGATTGCAAGTCATATTTTTATTAATTAAAAACTGTTCGCAATGACACCATTAAAAATTAAAAGGAAGCCAATGACCTAACTTAAATATAAAAAAGTGATATTCAAAGTGTCTAAAACTTACGGTATGCAAATTATAAAATGTAACATATAGCTATGCTGATCATAGCTTTATGTTACTGCTATTATGTTCAAACACAGTTGCAACCTTCAAGATGGCTACACTTAAACATAATTTTAAGGCCTCCGAGAGGCGAGCGGGCCGGACTTTGGCGTCGCGCCATCTTTGAGATCCCGGGTTCGATCCGGTCGGGTCAATATGGAAATCGAACTTTTCTATACTGTCTTGAATCTGGGTGTTTTGAAACCGTTGTTGAGTCAACAAGAAGTGTTTATTTACTTAGTATGTGAGATTTCAAAGAAACAAAAAAAAATATCTCCCCTTGCTTTGCGTGTTGAACTGTTTTAGGGAGAAAGGGCATAACGATTTATCGCTCAAACTGGAGCAGCTCGACTGGTGAAATACCTCCACCTTACAGAAGACCGCAGCCAAATAATAATCACTTCTGTGTTGTTGTGTTCCTGCGTGTGAGTAAGGTTTTCAGAGCTCCTAGGGGGTGCTACATTAGTAGCAGGGGTCAAGCCTTCAAGGTAAAGCTTTATTATGCTGTACTTGTCGCCCTTAAACTAGGACCTCATTACCACTTAACATCAGGTGGGATGAGGTCAATCTCGAAGTGCAATATTAAACAAAAATATGTTTGTAGTTAATAAACTTAAAAACAACCATGACGATTACAAAAAAAAATACCATTGGAAAGCGACAGTGACTTAGAATAATATAGGCTAGGTATTTTTATTGCTAGATAAGACTAATTGCCCAGATTCCAATATTTTACAATTAGTAATGCCTCGGTCGGTTATAGAAAAACGGATTCCTCTGTCCGACTACGAGTCGTTAATACTGTTCCATAATTCACTTTACATATCTGCTGTCATCAGTGGTCCGTCTGTCGTTTTTAGCTTACGTCTCGTATAATTTATAACTATCAGTAACTAGACCGAATCGTTTTTCAAATATTGGAACTGAGAATAAAACAAAAAGGATGATATACCCCGTCGAGGTACTAGGGCCGCATGAGGCGTTAGGAGGTCTCAGCTCCTCAATGAGCCACCCAGTGAACGAAAAAAACAAAGAAACATTTCTAACGCTTGAAATTAGGACCACGAAAAGTAAGGCATGGTAGGCGTGGCTTAAAAAAGTGAGCTAGCGACGGCACGCATACCGTTTCCAAGTCGAAGATTGCCGCTAGTTATGAATATAACTGATGTTATTTACATTAATACAAACATTTTGAATTTCAAATAAAGTATCACCAGCACCAATTATTCTAAGTGGGTGAGTAGAACCAAAAAATGTTGTTAATTGGATTCTAAACTCAAAAGTAACGTCTTAATTACAAAAGCAACCATAAACATTAAATGGCGGCAATAAAAAGAAATGCTTGTCTGTGGTTAGTTTACACCTTTCTCGTCATTTGTGTCGATGCCACCATCTTGTTTTATGGGAGCCATTTTAGCGAACTGTTAAAAACCGCAGGTTGAATAAAAAAATTGTGTTAAACTGTTACCTGTGGTCTTGTGTAAGTGTGGGCCAGTACAGAGTGCCAGAGAGGGCAGGGCAAAGCTATTTATCGCTCGAACTGGAGCAGCCCGACTGGTGAAATACTTCCACCTTAAAGAAGACCGCAGCCAAATAACAATCACTTATGTGTTGTTGTGTTCCTGCGTGTAAGTAAGGTTTCCAGAGGTCTTGGGGGGTGCTACATTAGTAGCAGGGGTCAAGCCTGCAAGGTAAGGGCGACAAGTCTAGTAACAGTTTTTACTATGCTATACTTTTCGCCCTTAAGCTAGGAACTCATTACCACTTAACATCAGGTGGGATGGGGTCAATCTTAAGTGCGTTATAAAAATAAAGTTTTTTTAATTCGTCATAAATCGTAAACCGTAGTTAAACATACTTTTTTGTTATGTAACTTGCTGCCACGAAACCCTTATTGGGCGAGTCCGACTCGCACATGTCTGGTTTTTCTAATATTAGAACTAGGCATTTGGCGTCGCTCCATTGTAAGACTAGGACTTTGCTTAGGGCCAAGGTCAATCAAAAACCCTCTTCCAAAATGATAACTAATGCTTTAATCAAACTAATTGGATACATCCGGAGGTCAAAAAGTTCAAGGTCACGAACATGTAACCTTCTTTTCGTCCATGATTTGACCTCACTTAAGCTTAGTTCATATTAATAACAACACACTTCTGTTTTTTTTATAATCGTATGCATTTTATGAATAATATTAGCCATTCGCTGTTGACGCAGAAGCTAAAATTTGGTAGGGATTAAAACTGCAGTAGTGTTTATACAATATGGGAGCTAATTCGATCAAAAATAGTTTTTTTTTTAGATTATTAAATAGCTTTTAACCAATAAATCAATCATTTATTAATTCATAAACATGGGTATTACAAGATGTTACATAAAATATTATTAAGTAGGATATTGTTAGGTACAGCCATGATTCACCTTAGAGGTAGGTATCCATACTAATATTATAAATGCGAAAGTAACTCTGTCTGTCTGTCTGTCCGTCTGTTACTCTTTCACGCCTAAACGGCTGACCGGATTTTGATGAAATTTGGTATAGGTATACGTTGAATCTCAAGAACGGACATAGGCTACTTTTTATTAGAACATAAGGGGGGAGGGGGGTAATACCACCTTCGAAAGTTTATATGGAAAAATGTTATTTTTGAAGTTAGAGATATGAAATTTGGCACAAATATAGCTCGAAACTTGGATATAGACTACTTTTTGTTTCGAATATTAGGGGAGAAAGGGGTAAAACAGACCATGAAAGGATGTAATCCACGCGAACGAAGTCGCGGACACAGCTAGTAGGAATATAATTAGTGGTTAGTATCCAAGTAATCATGTTAAATTAACATTCTATTGTATTATTTATAAATTTTGGTTAGACAAAAAAATATGTAGATGTATATTAAATTTAAAATTAATTCGTTATTTTACATCTTGTCGTCAAAGAATGATCTTATGTCGTAATAAACTTTTACAGCAAGAAAGCTATAGTTGTTTGATGAATTTAATTTAGATAATAAATACTTACAAATTATGGGGAGATGGAGTTTTCATGCTCACTAATGTGTCACTGGGGTGGTGGCGCTATGTGGCGGGTCGTTACATTCCCTACAATATGGTTGAGTGAAGCGAATCTGGCACATAAGTCATGCTTGTGAACAGGTGCCACCTTTGGGGACTGGTCTGCTCCAGCTTACCTCTCGAAAGTAAAAACTTACTTGAGTACTTATTTGTTTCATCACTCATCAAAACCAAAACTATATGACTTGGTCCAAAGTAAGCTACACATAGCAATAAGTTAGATACTGATACTGTAAATGATCTGCTGAGTTTCTTACCGGTGTCTTTTCGGTAGATATAGGTTCAGAACCGGCAGTAGAATCGCTTTGCATTGTATTCAATGACGATTCAACAGTGTTACATGTAACCTACTTGAATAAAGAAATATTTGAGTTTGATTGAGGGCAGTTCTGAATCAAAGTCAAAGTCAATATTTTTTATTCATGTAGATTACATTTGTAATACTTATAAATCGTCTCTATACAATGCAAATGAAGCTACCTCCGGTTCGGAACCTATAACTACCGAGAAGATACCGGCAAGAAACTCAGTAGTTTTTTTTACAAAAAAAAAGCTAAACTTATTACCTACTAATTTTGCACCAAGCCATACAGTTGGTTTGTCAGTTGGAAAAAAAAATCTTTTACTATCATTAATTGAACGCATATACAATGGGAATTTATTATCTATATATTTTAGTTGCCATACAATTTACACTCACTCTTCTAAATTTCTTCTTCTTTTAAAAAAATATTAGACACGTATTTTTTAATTTGCTAAATTAGTAAAATAATACTTTGATAAAACGACGCCAAATGCGAGGTGGGTGGTTGGTAATAAATGTACCCACTCATGACGTCAGGTGACAATTCAATTCAGTATATTGCCATTATTTTTTTACTAGAAGCTTCGGTCGCGTACTATCCCTGTTTGTGCCACAATGTCCACTGATAATTAGCTGCTATTGGTCGTAACGTGATGTTATATAGCCTATAGCCTATATAGCCGTGAGAGGACCCGGGTTCGATTCCCAGTCAGGTAAATTTGGATAAATAACTTTTTTTAATTTACTTGCATCTGGGCGTGCTGTGATGACGCCCCCAGTTAGTATCCGAGGAGCTCATAGTACAAGGGGAAACCTTAGTTTGAGACCAGGTGATTGGTGTGGTTGTCTGGCGCATTTATTTATTTTATTTATTATTTATCTAAACGGTGTACTAAAGCTTATTTTCATTTCGCTTCCCAATACCTAGTAATTTATTAAATTTGTGAAAAACAAAAATAAATAATTAAAATAAAACAAGCATCAAAAACTTACAAAATATACACGTCGTCTAGCTCACCGTCTTGCGGCATTGTGCCCAGTACGCTGGCGGCCCCTCTGTACAATAATGGACAGTTTTTGGGCAAAATGGCCGCCGGCCCAGGGGTCACCCGAGGCGAGGATCAAGCGTGAAGACAAATCCTTCACGAAAGCCTTCATATCGCTCGACCATGGTCCCATGGTCTCTACCGCAAGCGCCGCAAATTCATAGTGCGTCATAAGAGCACTAGATTTGCGACGCTTGAGCATTTGTGCCTGGCCAGCCGCCGCTCCAGCCTTAACAGCTACTAAAATGTTTTTTCAAAGCTCGGAATGTCCATTCTCATCGAAAAACATTTGATTCAAGCCTTCCTCGGCAAAATGGTGACACCTCAAAAACCGACTCGAACTCACGATTCCATTTCGGCTCCATAATTGAATATTGAACAATATTAACAAAATCTCGTTTCATAAAACAGGTTTACTAACGCCTCGTTCCAATATTTGAAAAACGATCCGCTCTAAAGTACGGATAGTAATAAATAATACGAGACGTAAGCTAAAAACGACTGACGGACATTTTTATCCAGCTGGTATGTAACGTAAATTAAGGAACGGTATTAACGACTCGTAGTCGGTTGAAGAAAAACGGATAGTTAGATAGATAGATAGATATACTTTATTGCACAAAACTTTACAGAAATAGGTTTTACAGATTGATTATAGTACAATTCAGGCGGTCTTATCGCTAGAAAGCGATCTCTTCCAGACAACCTTAAGGATAGTCATTTTAGACACATTACGAATCGTTAAATATTGTTATCGGGCTTAATTGAATATTGAACAATATCAACAATATCTTGTTTCATATAACAGGTTTACTAAATTAACTCGGAACGCATCCATCGAGGAATCACCTTGACACACTTCTGTTATACACAGACGGACACACGAACCAGTTGCAATCTTGTCGCCATAGTTACGGATCCAATAAGTTATGCCCGGTTCCAATATTTTACTATTCGTAAAGTGTCAAAAATGAGTATCCGTTTTTCTACGATTCGTTGTTTTTTTTTTATATTGCACTTCAAGATTGATCTCATCCCTCCTGTAGTTAAGTGTTAAGGTCCTAGCTTAAGGGCAACAAGTACAGCATAATAAATCTGTTACTGGACTTGTCGCCCTTACCTTGAAGGCTTGACCCCTGCTACTAATGTAGCACCCCCAGGAGCTCTGGAAACCTTACTCACACGCAGGAACACAACAACACAGAAGTGATTGTTATTTGGCTGCGGTCTTCTGTAAGGTGGAGGTATTTCACCACTCGGGCTGCTCCAACTCTTAAAGCTCTTAAAACTTACTTTCTATATCAGCTGTCATCAGTCGTCCGTCGGTCGTAGTTAGCTTACGGCTCGTATAATTTATTACTAACCGTTTCGAGAACGAATCGTTTTTTTTTTAATATTGAAACCGTGCATTAATGTTTTTAAGTAAACGTGAGTGAGTTTTACGAGAAAAACTGGACACCAACGAAATGTTATCGCTTCAACGAAACCTGTTTCGAAAGAAAGTAAATGTAAAAACAAAACGTTATTGATTCATCCACTATGCGAAAGTAACTCTGTCTGTCTGTTTGTTTGTCTGTGGTGGCGGCCATCTTGGACGGATTTACATTAAACATATTTAACAATACTTTCGACTAATTATGTTTTCAAGCAGACACTTCAAGATCAAAATCGGTTCACACATTTACAAACAGACATGCCAGACTTATCCATACTAATATTATAAATGCGAAAGTAACTCTGTCTGTCTGTCCGTCTTTCACGCCTAAGCCATGGAACCGATTTTGATGAAATTTGATATACATATGCGTTGAACCTCTAGAATGGGCTACTTTTTGTTTTTAAAATAAGGGGGGAGTGGGGTAATACCGCCCTTAAAGGTTTATATGGGAAACTGTTTATCTTTTAAGTTGGAGATATGAAATTTGGCATTAATATAGCTTGAAACTTGGATTAAAATATGGACTACTTTTCGTTTCGAATATAGGGGTTAAATTAACCATGCAAGTATGTAGACCACAGCATATAGGCGCAGCTAGTATTATAAAAATAAAAATTAACATTTTAACAGTAGCTTCACAATACATTTTTGATTGTATTGTATATGTACGCAAAAACCTACATTCCTTCATTAAGAAGTCAGAATGTCATAAATTTAACACGAGAAATAAACACAAACTTGCTGTTCCACATCTAAGACTTCATAAAATTAGCAATTCTTTTGTGGGGTTAAGTCTGAAGATCTTTAATAAGCTGCCAGAAAAGATCACTGCATTACCTATGCATAGATTTAAGTCTCTGATCAAAAATTGTCTAATGAAGAAAGGATATTATAAAATAGAAGATTATATTAACGACAAAAATGTTTGGAATTGATAGTCATACGCTATGTTGTTTATATGTATTTTTATTTTTTTTGCATGTTACCATTTTTGTAAGTTTTTGAAAAGAGTAACTATCGAGTTTCTTGCCGGTTCTTCTCGATAGAAGCAACATTCCGAACACGGTGGTAGTATAATCTGACGATTCATAAATGCTTTTTTAAAAGTTTACATGAATAAAGACATTTTCTATTTTTCTATAATAATTAGCATCGCTGCGTGCAGCACTGCTCACCACTCGAAAGAAATATACGGAAGACCAGCGTGGGAATGTTACTCCAATACCTCAACAAATGATGAGTGTTGGGTGAAGCGATGGCTGGCACATACGTCATGCTTGTGAACAGCTGCCAGGGGACTGGTCCGCACCAGCTTACCTTTCAACAATACTTACTTGAGTACTTTATCACTCATTAAATCAAAACGATATGACTTGGTCCAAAGTGCTACACATAGGTATAAGTTAGATACTGCTGATAATTATTGCATTATTTCGTCTCCGGCAACAGGTTCAGCTTGTGAACAGGTGCCACCTTTGGGGACTGGTCTGCTCCAGCTTACCTCTCGAAAGTAAATACTTCCTTGAGTACCTTAATTGTTTCATCACTCATCGAAACAAAACTATATGACGTGGTCCAAAGTGAACTACACATAGCAATAAGTTAGATAATGCCACTGTAACTTATCTGCTGAGTTTCTTACCGGTGTCTTCTCGGTAGATATAGGTTCCGAACCGGAAGTAGAATCACTTTGCATTGTATTCAATGTTTAGACTTGATAGCATTAAATATGTATATACTTATATATACATTAGACGTAAGCTATATTGTTAATAAAATTTTTTGTACTTGATTTGTACCTACCGTATGTGTCAGTTTTGAAAGGAGTAACTATAGAGTTTCTTGCTGGTTCTTCTCGATAGAATCCGAACACGGCGGTAGTTTACTTGACCTTGACGATTCATAAATGCTTTTGTAAAAGTTTACATGAATAAAGACATTTTCTATTCTATTCTAAGGACGATACAAAAGTGTTATTTGTAACCTACTTGAATAAAGAAATATTTGCCTTAGTAGGGTCATTATAAGTTGATGTTTCATAAATGCAATGTATGCATGTCACTCAATAAACGTATCTTTCTTTCTTTCAAATGTCAACTAGGTCCTTGTTTAAGACCAAATTAAGTTAAATTGGAAAATTCAGCTTTAGATAAATAACCGCACTCAATAAGGCCTAGCATGCTTGATACTTCAAATTTTTTGCATGAGACGATAAAACTTTCGATACTGTTGATTGGATAGCACACCGCACTCGTATTTTCGCTGACTTCAATCGATTTTCAGGCCAAGCAAGCGTCACGCGAGTAAATTTTATCGCGCTGTTAAGAAATGTCAAAATCAATGCGTCACCTGCTGATTGGCTGAAAATAAACATATATACATATATGGACATGATTGTCTGCTCGCTCGCACACCATAGTTTTAAGTTCTCTAGCTCTAAACATTGTAAAGATTAGGATAACTACTGAGTTCCTTGCCAGATTCTTCTCGGTAGGATTAGGTTCCGAACCGGCTGTAGTTTCAATTTTGGTTTGTGTTCATTCTGACGATGCATAAGTGTTACGTGTAACCTTCATTAATAAATTAATTGACTTTGACTTCGAATACGAGTACGGTGTATTTTATCCCAACGGTATAGAAACTTTTGTCATCTCGTGCGAGAAATTTGACGTATTGCGCATGCTGGGCCTATTTGACGTTTGTTAAGAGCGCGATAAAATTTAGTCACGTGGCGCATGCTAGACCTGACTGTAAAGAATTGAGACCACGAATCCGATGTCCGTGAAATCCGTGACAAACCTTACTCGTCCTGGGATTGAACCCACGCCCCATAAGCCTGGTACTTAAATCACTGCACCATTGAAGCGAGCTTTAAAAGAATATGCAAATTAAGACAAACTCCTTATCTTAAACAGTGAAAGTATTACAATAGGCTCACAGTCCAACGAAAAACAGTGTGAAAACATGGTTTCAATAAAACCACATGTACTAACTTTGAATGGAGAATATGCTTGAAAAAAATCTTATTTATAATAGAAAATAATAAATTGGATTATTAAATGTAATAACAGAATTAGGATTGGTCAAAAACGATGAGTTATAGCCATTTCACCCATAATTGGGCAATGTGAAATTATATCTCAAATTGATCCTTATGACTTTGACTTACCGGATATATTCATTTTTAGCAACAGATAGGTATATTTGTTTTCATAAACATACTTCGGGCAGCTTATTTTAAATTAGCTGTGCCCGTTCGCGTGGACTACATCCTTTCATGGTCGGTTTTCCCCCTATCTTCCCTGATATTCGAAACAAAAAGTAGTCTTTATTTTAATCCAAGTTTCGAGCTATATTTGCGCCAAATTTCATATATCTCTTCTACTTAAAAAATAAACATTTTCCCATATAAACTTTCAAAGGTGGTATTACCCCCCCCCCCCCCCCGCCCCCCTTATTTTGTAACAAAAAGAAGCCTTTGTCCGTTCTTGAGGTTCAACGTATACCTATACCAAATTTTATCAAAATCAGTTGAGAGGCTTAAGCAGGAGAGCGTAACAGACAGACAGAGTTACTTTCGCATTTATAATATTAGTAGGGAACAGTAGGGATTAGTAGGTAGTGATATTTAAAATGGAACGCGAAAGTCTTTAATTCAATGGCGGACCAAACTTTTACTTTACAAGCATTTAACTGTCTCACTGTTTCCTATCTTCATTGTCGCATAATTTTCCGACACGACCATAATAAGCTTGTTCAAAATATTTTATAGTTGTGTGATATCGTAAATCACATAGTTTAGAGGTGAGACCTCCGGAGAAAGCCAAAGCTATTTATAATATACATGCTGCACTTTGGTTTCGATTTCTTTAGGTTAAAATGGAAAGGAAAAGTGTGTTCATAAACAGGTCTTTTGTAGGTATAAACGTGAAGATGTTATTATGTTATTGAACGTGGGCTAGTTAAAATTATTGAAGTTAAGTAAAGTGGACTAAATAATCGTACCAAAATTGTAAAACTTTTAAAGAGGTAGGGCATACCGATTTATCGCTTAAACTGGAGCAGCCCGACTGTTGAAATACCTCCACCTTACAGAAAAGTGCAGCCAAATAACAATCACTTCTGTGTTGTTGTGTTCCTGCATGTGAGTAAGGTTTACAGAGCTCCTGGGGGGTGTTAGTGCTATATTAGTGACAGGGGTCAAGCCTTAAAGGTATGGGCGACCTGTCCAGTAACAGCTTTATTATGAAAGACAGCTTTAGTATGAAGTAGTAGAAAGTTCAACTTATGGATTAAATAAAATCATTGTTTTTAGGGCTCTGGATGTACCCGGGAGGGAGGGTCTCGTTTTTACCCAAAGGGTAAAGGCTAAAAAAACAATTATTACTAAGACTTCGCTGTCTGTCTGTGACCAGGCAGTATATCAAGAATCGTGATGGCTAGAATCTTGAAATTTTAACAGATTATGTATGTTACCGTAAGATTATAAAAACCGTTAGATTATAATCTATCTCGCGAGATTGTAAACCGTCGACAGATTGTGAACCGTAACATTATGATTGTAATTTAACGCATTATTTTTCGCTGTATTCTAATCTATCGATAGGAATCGGTCAAATTGTGAACTGACGTAGAACGAAATGTATCTCGCGCGCTGATTGGTTGAGAGTTATGTGCGCCGCCGCACCGGCATTCGCCATATTTGTTTGTTATTTGGTTTGTTGTTTTAATACTATTAATTTATGGTATGTTTAAAGGACTAAATATTTTTTATATAAGTATTTTAAAATTTTCCAATTTTAATTTGTGTTAAAAGACAAAATATTTGTTTCATTTTATTGTAGTTAAAATTGTCAGTGATTGAAGAATAAATATTTCGGTACAATTATTTCTCAACGTATGTCAGGATTATTGATTACCTACTAAATAGTTAATAAATACTTGAAGATTTTTTGAAGTGCATTTATTTTATTTAAACGACATATCTATTTCTTTAAATAAAAGAAATGATTTGAATTGAATTTCATTCCTAACTTTACGGGGACATAGAAAGGCTGGTCGTGATTGGTCGCTAATACAATAAACCGACCAATCAGCAAGAGCTTTCGGACAGTTGACAGTTTGACGCCGGACAGATTGTAATTTAACAGTTTCACTTCGATAGATTACAATAAAGCGAAAATAATGCGTTAAATTGATATCCTAGGTTACGGTTCACAATCTGTCGGCAGTTTACAATTTCGCGAGATAGATTGTAATCTAACGATTTTTACAATCTTACGGTGACATGTATATTATTTTTTAATTTTTTTTTATAATGTACTTCAAGATTGACCTCATGCCACCTGATGTTAAGTGGTAATGAGTTCCTAGCTTAAGGGCGAAAAGTATAGCATAGTAAAACTGTTACTGGACTTGTCGCCCTTACCTTGAAGGCTTGACCCTTGCTTCTAATGTAGCACCCCCCAAGAGCCCTGGAAACCTTACTCACACTATAAATATATCTATTGGCGCAAAAACAACAAATACTAAAGTACGTACTAAAAACCAAATGGAATAATTATTTAAACTATCGAATATGAATATTTCTAGCGTTTAACAACAGTTTCTATTGATCTCTAGCAAAACACAGCAAAAAAACATTTTAGGCCGTTTTTGACTTGATGTTAAATAACAGCAACAAGTAGGTACGCTTCAAATAAATCACAAAATATTAAGTTTCTTCAAAACTGATGAATTGATAATTATCCGGAATCCTTCGTGTGCGAGTCCGACTCGCACTTGGCCAGTTTTTTACCGAGTTATCAGCTCTGTTTATAATCTGTAATTCGTATTAGCCATCTGGAAATGTCGTATTCGCCATTTGTCAGTTTTTACCGAGTTATCAGACCTCTTTGTAACAATTAATTCGTATTAGCCATCTGGAAATGTAGTATTCGCCATTTGTCAGTTTTTACCGAGTTATCAGACCTATTTGTAACAATTAATTCGTATTAGCCATCTGGAAATGTAGTATTCGCCATTTGTCAGTTTTTACCGAGTTTTCAGACCTATTTGTAACAATTAATTCGTATTAGCCATCTGGAAATGTAGTATTCGCCATTTGTCAGTTTTTACCGAGTTATCAGACCTATTTGTAACAATTAATTCGTATTAGCCATCTGGAAATGTAGTATTCGCCATTTGTCAGTTTTGACCGAGTTATCAGACCTATTTTTTTTATAGTCACGCAGTATATTGGCTCCTCCCAGCCTTGTGGTAAGCAAGAGAGGAACCCACATCGCGATGACAACGGATTTGATACCGAAATATCGTATCCGTTAGCATCGCCATACTGGCCCGCAAGATGTTTCTTCACGCTCCTTTTGAAGGAATCCATGTCAAATGAAGGAGGAAACACATGAGCCGGCAACGATTAACGATTTTTTACAATTAATTCGTAGTATTCGCCATTTGTCAGTTTTTACCGAGTTATCAGCCCTATTTGTAACAATTAATTCTTATTAGCCATCTGGAATCCATCTACTACACGTATTAGTCGCCATTTTTTACTTACCTTCGTACTGACCACATCCAAAGTGCGGCACTTGTTTAAAAATACCGTTACGAAACTCTACGAGTGCCGCCATTAAATAAACCGGTCAAGCGCGAGTCGGACACGCACATGAAGGGTTCCTCATCATTTTAATGGTCATAAACGTGAAAGTTTGTTAGAATGTATAGATATTAGAAACAGAAAAATTTTATCTCCCCTTGCGGTGCGGGAATTAAACCCACGACCTTCACGTATCGCGCGTGCTGCTCTTACCAACTGAGCTAACCGCAAGTTATCGTAGGCGATGAAATTTTTCTGCTGTATCAACCGTTAGCCTCCGGTAAGTGCCCTCTGCCGAATATGTTTAGAACTATATACTTATTGGCCCGTGGTACATTCGTTGCAGAAATGTTTGAAAACCACGGAATCGAAGACACCTTGGCATCTTAATCGATTTTATTCATCGATTTTTTTTCTGTTTCTCATATTTAAAGTTCGCTAGTACGGCGTATAGTACTATAAAAATTATAAAATCGAGAATGTATAATGTCTGTATCTGTATGTATGTATGTTTGTTACATGAAAAAAATACTGAATAGATTTTGATATTTGGGAGATAGACAGATAATGTTGATGTAGGATAATATTATATAATACTTTTACCAAAGTCGCGAGTTATTGTTAGCTATTTCAAAACAGGCAAAATTATTTTACTGTTTTCTTTTAAAACTGGAAACACGTTTGTATGAAAGCACCCTTAAATACATCTTTAATTGAATTATTTATTTCTAAACTAAATATTTACTTACATACCAGCCGTCATCAGTCGTCCGTCCGTGTGTCGATTTTAGCTTACGCCTCGTATTATTTATTAAGGACACTTGTTCCTTTAGGAAAGTATTGGACAAATGTAAAAATAAATATGAAGCACTCATGAATATAATAATCAAATAATGGGGAGCATTCATAATATTAGACGACCTACGTGGCCGAGGGGCGAGCGAAGCGGGTTCGATCCCCGGTCGGGTCAATATGGGAAACGAACTTTTCTGTATAGTCCCGGGTCTGGGTGTTGTGGTACCGTCGTTGTTTCTGATTTCTGTAACACAAGTGCTTTAGCTACTTACCACAGAATCAGAGCAATGTATGTGATGTTGTCCAATATTTATTTATTTATATTTATATATTTTTTTTGATATTGCACTTCAAGATTGACCTCGTTCCACCTGATGTTAAGTGGTAATGAGGTCCTAGCTTAAGGGTGACAAGTACAGCATAATAAATCTGTTACTGAACTTGTCGCCCTTACCTTGAAGGCTTGACAGGGGTCAAGTAGCAGGGGCTACTAATGTAGCACCCCCCAGGAGCTCTGTAAACCTTACTCACACGCAGGAACACAACAACACCGAAGTGATGGTTATTTGGCTGCGGTCTTCTGTAAGGCGGAGGTATTTCACCAGTCGGGCTGCTCCAGTTCGAGCGATAAATCGCTATGACCTACCTCTCTCATCATATAAATATTATTTTTATAGAACTGAAATTGAAACAAATAAGCAAGAAACCAAAATGGTGTTCAAATCTCCCCGGTTTCCCATACTCATTAGTTCGTTCAGACCGGATCGTTCATCAAATATTCGAATCGGGAATTAGTAATGAGGTTTCGTTTTTCCAATTCCGTAGGGAACCCCAAAAATGATCTTTAACACAGTGACGAATACTTAAGCATGACGTATTCGTCATGTAGTTCTTAGAATACCGTTGTGAAGTAGACCGCATACCCGACCTTGCATATTGGGCAACGATCATATTTTCTCATTAACACTGCCAGTAAAGGCTATAATTCTGTCGATTTTTGTGTAAATCCCATAACGATTGTGTAATTTGTCGTAAATATTACGGACTAGCTTTTGCAGGTGACTTCGTACGCCTTGCCCTAACTTATTTTTGAGTTTGAATTTAACCATAGCCCCATTTGGGAGGCGGAAACCGGCGCCATATCACTGCATAGTATAAAACAAAGTCGCTTTCTCTGTCCCTATATCCCTATGTACGCTTAAATGTTTAAAACTACGCAACGGATTTTGAAGCGGTTTTTTTAAAGATAGAGTGATACAAGAGGAAGGTTTTTATTTTCAATAAATAATAGAAAAGCGAATATTTCTAAGTATTTACATTACATCATCATTACAGGGGAGTGTTCCGAGGAACTGTTTTCCCTTATCCCACCCTCTCCTTTCCTACACAGAACCACAAGAGCCGGCCAACTAACTCTTATCTTTGCCGGACCATAAAGAAGTGGAACTCGTTGCCGGCTCATGTGTTTCCTCCTTGCGTGAAGAAACATCTTGCGGGCCAGTATGGCGATGCTAATGGATAGGATATTTTGATATCAAATCTGTTGTCATCGCGATGTGGGTTCCTCTCTTGCTTACCATCAGGCTGGGAGGAACCAATATACTGCGCTACAATAAAAAAAAACATCCGTGCGAAGCCGGGGCTGGTCGCTAATATACTATATACTCCGGGTGTCAGCTATTGCTGTGATCCAATCTCCATCAACCTTTTGGTTTTTATATTATACTTTAAAACTGTCTTATTTTTATTATTATCTCTGGATGTCCTCAATAAAAAAATATCCCATCCATTTTTTGCATTTTGACAAATGTCAAAACTGTAATATCGCATAATTTATGCAATTTTACAGCTGTCAAATTTATTTAATTAATGGACGCCATCTCGCGTTTAAACTGGAGCAGCACGACTGGTGAAAAACCTCCACCTTACAGAAGACCGCAGCCAAATAACAATCACTTCTGTGTTGTTATATTCCTGCGTGTGAGTAAGGTTTTCAGAGCTCCTGGGTGAAGCAACATTAGTAGCAGGGGTCGAGCCTTCAAGGTAAGGGCGGCAAGTCCAGTAACAGATTTATTATGCTATACTTGCCGCCCATAACCACAACCTCATTCCCACTTAACATCAGGTGGGATGAGGTCAATGTTGAAGTGTAATATAAAAAAAATATTATAGCATATAATAGTTAAAAAAGCTACGCTCATCACATAGACCAATTGTTTAGCCTCCATCATATGACCTCCATAGACCATTCAACAAATATTTGCTTTAATCACACTTTCATCGCCATCTTGACACCTCTTCGAGAAATATTCAATCAGCTGTTCATTAAGCGCCATTTTGAAGATGTGCTTCTTTGGTCGATTTGTTTTTTTTACTTTTAAAGCGGATGTCAGTAGAACAGATAACAAAATAAAAAATGTCATTGAATAGTTCAGTAGAAGAAGTTTAATTAGCTGCTTGACAGTTTTTGAAAAAGTATTGTTAATGTGCCCGTTCATTTTATATCCCAAGCAATTCGATTTATCTGGAAAAAATGTAAATTACCAGAGAAAAACCAGTTTCTTTAAAACATTTATGAATCGTCAAATTATTTTAAACTACCGCCGTGTTCGTAACATTGATGCTATCGAGAAGAACCGACAAAAAACTCGATACCTCTTTTCAAAACTTACAAGTATGGTAACATGCAAAAAACAAAATAGCTTACTCAAAAATTTGCCAAATAACAATCACTTCGGTGTTGTTGTATTCCTGCGTGTGAGAAAGGTTTCCAGAGCTCCTGGGGGGTGCTACATTTAGTAGCAGTGGTCAAGCCTTCAAGGTAAGGGCGGTAAGTCCACTAACAGCTATTATTATGCTGTAGTTGTCGCCTCTAAGCTAAGGCCTCTTAACCACTTAACATCAGGTGGGATGAAGTCAATCTTAAAGTGCAAAATAAAAAAATAACTTGAAGAGTACAGTCGGTAAAAAGTAAAAAGCGTGTTTAAATCTATTTAGTGGTTTTATAAATGTGATTTCGTAACCTTTAGTATAAATTTAGTGTTGATTATTACAGACTCCAGAATCCGTGCAATGTTGGTGAAGTTGCCAATATTTATTTACTTGTACCTATTTAAAACAATCTTCTAACGGAATTTTCCGAGGGAATTCTTAAGTTTGACTTTCAAACAAACAAGAGCAAAGATCAAACATTAATTATTCTAAGACGTGGTTAAATCTGTATTTTTTTTAATTGAAACAATAGGATAATTGACATTTTGTGTACCTTTACTAACTCTTAATTGATTTACGTCAATATTTGTTATTTCAAAGTCGACGCAAGTTCGTGTCAGCTAACGTGGAACTTAGAAAACAATTATTAATATTAGACAACATCACATACATTTACATTACACTTAATAATGTTATCCATTATGTCAGCATGGCATGTTAGTTGTCAGTAAAATCCAAACACTTATACATATTTGTTTCAGTAAAAACTACTTGATTTGATACTTAATCTATTCATACAAAAATGAATCTCAAAATGTGTTTCTTTGACACATAGCTCGACAACGGTTGGACTAATTTTGACAATTCTTTTTTAAAATGTTACGATGAATGTTACGATAAGAAAAATTCAAATCATTGCCGGGAAAAGTCTAAAGACAGACCATTTCTTTTTCACACAGCACAGGACGAAGTCTGTCGGGTCTGCTTGTATAAATATAAAATAAAGATATATTTTTGAGTTAATGTATGTTTATCATGTTATAATATAATGTCCGAGACCAATATTTGAAAAACCATCCGTTCTAGTTATAAATAAAAATAAATTATACGAGGCGTAAGCTAAAAACGACAGACAGAGGACTGATGACAGCTGTCATGCAGGCCTAGCATACGCAAAACGTCAAATTTATCGCATGAGACGACAAAAGTTTCGATACTGTTCATTGGCTAATAGCACACCGCACTCGTATTTTTAGCCAATCAACAGCTGACGCACTGACTTCAATCGATTTTGACGTTTGTTAAGAGCGCGATAAAATTCAGTCTCGTTGCGTATGCTAGGCCTGATGGAAAATAAATTATGGAATGGTATTGATGACTCGTAATACCTTGGAGAAAAACGAATGGTAATTTTTGACAACTTGAGAATCGTAAAAAATTACACAAAAACAGTATTTTCTTGCGTCACTTTATACCTTCATATATATTCAAAGCTTGAACCCAAGTCATATAACTGAATACATTATTTATATACACGCTTGCGAATATGTTCATACATATTTTAACTGTTAATTGAAATAACGACCTCGGTGGCGCAGTAGCTAAGGTAGGCGGCCAAAGCGCGAAAGGTACCGGGTTCGATTCCAGGTCGGGTCAATTTCGGAAACGAACTTTTCTAAATTGATTGGGTCTGGGTGTGCTTAGATGACGCCTCCAGCTAGTATCCATCGATTGGTGCTCATAGTTCAAGGGAAAACCTTAGTTTGAGACCAGATGATTGGTGTGATTGTCTAGCGCATTTATTTATTTATTTACGTTTTTTCCCAGATAATTCTCCTACAAATACATTGTTAAACGAAATAAATTTATAAAAAGATCTTTGATAATTCCATGAATAAATACTTGGTCCAAAGCTATGATCTGTAACTAAGTATTTACTGAGTGACAAGGTATTGGATACAGAACCCTATAATCCCGACTATCCCTACTAATATTATAAATACGAAAGTAACTCTGTCTGTCTGTTACGCTTTCCCGCTTAAACCTCCCAACCGATTTTGATGAAATCTGATATAGGTATACGTTGAACCTCAAGAACGGACGTAGGCTACTTTTTGTTAGAAAGTAAGGGGGGGGGGGGGTAATGCCACCTTTGGAAGTTTTTATAGGAAAATGTTTATTTTTTAAGTTAGAGATATAAAATTTGACACAAGTATAGCTCGAAACTTGGATTCAAATATAGACTACTTTTTGTTTCGAATATTACGGGAGATAGGGGTAAAACTGACCATGAAAGGATGTAGTCCACGCGAACGAAGTCGCGGGCACAGCTAGTATAAATAAAGCGTGAAAAACATCTTGCGGGCCAGTATGGCGATGCTAACGGATAGGATGTTAAGGTATCAAATCCGTTGTCATCGCGATGTGGGTTCCTCTCTTGCTTACCATCAGGCTGGGAGGAGACAATCAACTGTGCTGTTATAAAAAAAACACATTGATCTGTCTAAAGCTCGTAGCTCAATCAAGCAATTATATTATAATCAGAAATAACGGTACCACAACACCCAGACCCGAGACAATATAGAAAAGTTCGTTTTCCACATTGACCCGACCGGGAATCGTACCTGGGACTCAGACATGCTGCAATGCAAAGTCAAATAATAGTGGCACTTATGTGTAGCAAGGTTCTTGTCTCACAAAAAAAATTAAAAAACTACATGCAAGATTGTAATCAATTAATTAACTTAACATTTTCAAAAAGCCTTTCAATGCCAAAGTGAATGCAAGATATCAATTTGTAATATTGAACCTTCGATCAAATGTTATAATTAGCTGCAAAGCGTTTTTATTTTATTGGAATTATTTTTTTTATATTACACTTCCAAATTTGATTGACCTCATCCCACCTGATGTGAAGTGGTAATGAGTTCCTAGCTTAAGGGCGAAAAGTATAGCATAGTAAAACTGTTACTAGACTTGTCGCTCTTACCTTGAAGGCTTAACCCCTGCTACTAATGTAGCACCCCCCAATAGCTCTGGAAATCTTACTCACACGCAGGAACACAACAACACCGGAGTGATTGTTATTTTGCTGCGGTCTTCTGTAAGGTGGAGGTATTTCAACAGTCGGGCTGCTCCGGTTATAACATAAATTCGTTTTATAGTTTAAAACAAATAAAAGAAACATGTGATAAATTAACACTATCTTACAAATCTTTTTGTATAATTATATTTTTATTAAATAAAAATAATGTTTAGTAAAAATGTAATTATACAAAATTTACAAACTTTTGACGACCTCCGTAGCCAAGAGGCGAGCGGGCCGGAATTTGGCGATGCGCCATTTCTGAGGTCCCGGGTTTTATCCCCGGTCGGGTCAATATGGGAAACGAACTTTTCTATATTGTCTCGGGTCTGGATGTTGTGGTACCGTCGTTGTTTCTGATTTAAGCTACTAACATCAGATCAGTGTATGTGATGTTGTCCAATATTTATTTATTTATAAAAAAAGTAGGTGCACGCCGACATTTATTCACATTTTATTGCATATTAAAAAATTATATAAGGTGGGATTAATGCCTTAATAATTCTCATATTACATCAGTAACACTTATGAATCGTCTCTGTTTAAATAAAATTAAACTACCTTCGTTTCGGAACCTATAACTAGCGAGAAGATACCGACAATAAACACAGTAGATTTTTTCTAAAAAAATGCTTAATATATCACATTTTTTTCTCAATATAAAGTATTTTTTAATGTGCTCGCAGATAAAAGTCATCTAGGAACTTTCATGCTTTTTTTTGTTGTAAATATCAATTAATAATAAATACCTGGATGATAGTCTGTTTAATGATTTTTCCTCAAATCAATTGCGGACGAAATAGCCATTACCTGAAACAAAAATGAAATATTATATGAATATCAATATAAAAACAATTATAAAACACAGAAATATTTATACAAACTGAACCATATATTTATAAACATAAATATATTACAAAAAATAAAAATCTTCTAAAATTGGTCCTTGTAGGAACGATCCCAAGACGCAGGCAGCATTACCTCGCTGAATAGTCAACGAAACACGCGGTGCGAGGTATGTGGCAGCCCTGGGGTCGCCCGAAGTATGAATATCAATATTATGTAAATCTAAGTATACCTTCATATTTTAAATATACAGGGTGTTTGAAAGATCGATGCAAAGCCGTAAAGTGGAGTTAGTACATACTATTTAGAACCATTTAAGCCTAACTTGTCTCAGGTGAAGTGTTGCCATTTTTATTTTATCGAATTTTAATGATTTTTGATGATAAAACCTAAAATATTGCAGTTTTGTGCAAATAATGATCAGTGTGAAAGATAATAAATTGACTTTTTATTTTATTGTATTAAAATAATGTCTAAGCAATCGAACAAAATATGATTAAGGCATCTGTGTCATGTGACAATTTTTTTAAGGTGTTTGAAGTCAGTAATAATTTTTAAAAATTATTTAAACTGATTTTAGACAACTTAAAAAAAATCACGGGTGGTGTTTTTTTTATTCAAACATGTTTAAAAATATGCCTAGTTATTGCTCTTTCTTTAGAGGTATCAACTCCGCGAATAGCTTACAAATTATTGAAATTAGGATCTACAAACTAAATTAAGATGGAAAATTTATTATTTTACGGCGAGTGTTAAAACGGTATTTGTGATTTAAATAAATGTTTTTATGTTGGAAGTAATAAGATAATTATTATTGTGAAATGAAATGAAGAGAAGACTCGAAACAAAGACATGTTACTGACATCGAGGAAGATAATATCTTAGCTGCATTTCAAGCAGATCCCCATACTAGCACTAGAAAACTAGCTCGGGATTTAAACATCTCCCATTGGAAAGTATGGAATACTATGCACAAAAATAATACCTTCATATTTACCTTCATACCTTCATACTAAGTATATCTTCATATTTTATATATTATATTCTAATTAATTTATACACCGTGACTTTTTAGTGGTTGTTTTCCCGCAGTAAAATCATTATATCTGAGTAGTACAATAGATTTGTGCAGGTTTTTTTTATGCAGATCAAAAAATAGCAATTTTATGATAGTGATAAACTAAACTCGAAAGCAACCTCGAAACAATAGTAGGAGCCGCGCCGCAGCTGATCGCCGGCCGGCCGGGTCATTGCCTCTCGCGCTTATCAATTCGCTGAAAACTCACTATTTACTAACAAGTGATTTCCATTTTCCCTTCATACTTTAACGGGCTTAGGACCGTCGTAAATACTTCTATCCATACTTAATTAAACACGACATAATTTTTAATTCATAACAACGTGACATGTAACCAAGATTATTGTCTGAAAATAATAATTTATTACTGAATTAGGCAATAAAGTATTTAAGGCGTATTTAAAAAATAGAAATCAACCTATTTACGATGATTTAAATTACCTAACCTAATATCCCTTTTACAAATGTACAAACAAATACTTACACTTTCCGGTAACGGAGTAATTGTTCAAAGTGTAAACCACTGCGTTCTACAAACAATCGTGCACGTTTTAATTGATTTACTTTCAATTTCAATAATGTGTCTCTATTACGTCTAACCACATCAAAAGCATCCACTATCGCACTTTTTAAGGCGCCCGGAGTGTGGTACTCTTCCCGATACACAATCCGCTTAACCTCAGACCACAAATAAAAGTCCAACGCCGTAAGATCCGGGCTTCGTGGTGGCCACGGCACTGGCCCGCCGCGACGGTTATGATGTATTCGTCAAGCTCCAAAGAATGAATGGCCGGGTGACCTCTGCCTTGAGCATGAGCTGGCGTCTGGAACTGCCCGTGATAGAGTAACCGCTGGGTTGCGGCTACGATCGTCCGAGCCTGTGGTACTTGCGGGTTCAGAACACCGCGAAGACTCCATGTGCTGCGGCTCTGCGTAAAGCCGACGAGCGGCATGCGAATCATAATTCGCTTTCGCGTACAATTGCACCATAGCGACGTAGGTACTCCACGACGTAGCGCACGGGCGCGTTGAGTAGTTGCGCGGGCGGCGTTCGCGGTGCACTGGAGTAGAAATGAGTGAGTGAGACAGTCGCACGAACGCTGCGAGCGGTGCCTTTGTGTCTGTGTCGTTTGCCACGAGGCGGTTCGTTTCGCGGAGCGCGTGCGTTAAAGTTTATGCTGTATTGCCTAGAACTTAAGACTTTTTTTTGGTTTAAAGAAGGTTTTCGTGCAAAGAAGTACCTTCATACGTCAGAATCTCGGAATATAACTATTCGTTTCTCACGCTTTCGAGTTGATGATTATTTTTTTGATTAATTTAAAACTAAAATAGTATTATTTAAAAAAAAAACTCGCACTATTCGATAGTGCTACTAAAGGTTAATCGTTCTGCTGCGGGAAAACAACCACTAAAATTTCACGGTGTATAGTATGTGTATTATTATCGTATATTTAAAAGATTCTGTAATGTTATTTTTAATGCTTAATTTATTGTTGTTTATAATGATTTCTTTTTTTTTCTCCCCTGTTACCGCACCCATATACAAACTATCTGCATGACCCAAGAGTTGACTGGTAGAGCATGCCCCTAGCATTAAGTCCACCTGTTGTACTTATTTGTGCAATAAAGTTTTTAAATTAAATATCTGAACAAATTCGAGTCTAAGATAAGGTTAAATATTTTATTCCAGAACTTTCGATAAAGTTAAAAATTCGAAATTTTTCGCCTGTGCGTTTCGTTATTGGTAATAGGCTTGAACTAGAGAAATTTTCATCTAGGGGTAAATTTATCTCAGCCATTCATCACCCCTAATTTAAGAGTGCTTTGTGATAAACGTAATTTTTTTAAGTAACTAGATTATCGCAGGTAACTTTAACAGAAAAGTTTAATTATAGAAAAAAATCCGAGCAGCAATTAATCACTTAAAAGACCAAAATACATTTGCGACTGAATGTTAAGTCAGGTCATTACAAATCATCTCAGAATATCAGCTGTCTAAGAATCCGCATCCTTGTAGAGCAAGATCTACTGAAGTTGGGGAGCGAGGAAGATATAAAGAAGAATGACAAGACATTTATTGGTAACAATTAAAAAAGAAATATATACTTATATTATAAATAAATAAATAAATAAATATTGGACAACATCACATACATTGCTCTGATTCTCTGGTAAGTAGCTTAAGCACTTGTGTTACAGAAATCAGAAACGACGACGGTACCACAACACCCAGACCCGAGACAATATGGAAAAGTTCGTTTCCCATATTGACCCGACCGGGGATCGAACCCGGAACCTCAGAGATGGCGCTCGCCAAAGTCAGGCCCGCTTGCCTCTCGGCTACGGAGGTCGTCGGAGGTATTATAACGGTGATGAATTTGTTTATTTGTCTGTTTGAATGCTCTAATCTCAGGGGCTACTAGTTTTAATGGAAAAAATGTTCTTGTATTGGATAGGATACTTATCGAGAAAGGCTTTAGGCTGTATAACATCACGCCGCGATCAATAGAAGCAAAGAATCTATAAAAAAGCGAAGATAATACGCGTGCAAAGCCGCGGCGAGTAGCTAGTACAAAAATAAAAAGGGTACAAGAAATTTCTTGAAGAATATTAAATATTGATTGGTATGCATTACGAAAGAGGATGATATTGACCCTTATTACGAACTAAAACAGTAGCAGATAGTATATGCAGTGAGTCCGGAAAAGATAGGAAAAATTTGGTAACTACCAATTTTTTTTCGTCCATATTGCGAGCACCCGAGCTTCGAAATCTCTTTTTTTATGACAGATGATCTTCTAACACGATTTCTCGTGTTCAAGCTTATAATTTGAACATAAGTATTTATGGACTCGCCTTCCGCTACGAAATTAATCAACTTGGCATTGCTTTCATATTTACCATTCGCATATTATATTGTGACGTTTGATAGAACAAGGTTTAATGCCGCATACACACTGAACTCCGACCTCAGTAGTTTAGTGGTTGGACTTGGCTTAAAACCCTAGAGGTAGTGGGCTCGAATCCCAGGTGGGAATCTTTAATTAGAAAACTTCTTAGCTGAGCGGCAAGCGGGCCATACTTTGGCGTAGATACTACGCTGAGTTCAATAGGGGAAACCAACTTTTTTATATTGTCTCGGGTCTGGGTGTTGTGGTACCATCGTTGTTTCTGTCTGTAACTCAAGTGCGTTAGTTACTTACCACAGAATCAGAGAAATGTATGTAATGTGGTCCAATATTTATTTATTTATTTAATTATGGAACCTTTTTTTTATATTGCACTCCAAGATTGACCTCAATCCCACCTGATGTTAAGTGGTAATGAGGTCCTAACTTAAGGGTGACAAGTACAGCATAATAAATCTGTTACTGAACTTGTCAACCTTACCTTGGAGGCTCGACCCCTACTACTAATGTAGCACCCCCAGGAGCTCTGGTAACCTTACTCACACGCAGGAACACAACAACACAGAAGTGATTGTTATTTGGCTGCGGTCTTCTGTGAGGTGGAAGTATTTCACCAGTCGGGCTGCTCCAGTTGGAACGATAAATCGCTATGCCCTACCTCATTCCAATTGTGAAACTTGAACTGTCACAACGGTTCTAAGTGAAAAAATACTAAAGTGTGAACTCAACTTAACCATTAAGTCTAACTTAGAAGTGGGCGGTCAAATCCGCCAATGTCGAACGCAAATGTGTCGGAAATTGATCACTCTTAGTCAATAACTCTGTCAGATGTTATCAGAATGTTTCAATCTGTGACGGTAGTGGAAGAAAATCATGGCCGATCCGACTTTTTTTAACCGACTTAAAAAAAAGGTTCTCAATTTCAAATTCTCGAACGGTCTGTCCCGCGTTCGAGTAAACGCGATAAAAGGACAGACGGATAAAAAGAGACTAAATCAAAAATACCAGATTAATTTCTAGTTCGTTACGTCACGTGGTCGCGAGGACTACCTACATCCTTTCATGGTTGGTATTACCCCTATCTCCCCTAATATTTGAAACAAAGAGTAGTCTACATTTTAATCCAAGTTTCGAGCTATATTTGTGCCAAATTTCATATCTCTAACTTAAAAAAATAATTATTTTCCCATATAAACTTTCAAAGGCGGTATTACCGGAATGTTGATTCTATCGAGAAGAACCGGCAAGAAACTCGATAGATACTCTTTTCAAAACTGACACATATGGTAGGTATAAATATTGCAAAAAAAATGTATTAACAATATAGCTTATGTCTAATGTACATACTTAATGCTATCAAGTCCAAACATCTTTGTCGTTAATGTAGTCCTCTATTTTATAATAGCCTTTTTTCATTAAACAATTTTTTTTCAGAGACTTAAAACTATGCATAGGTAATGCTGAGATATTTTCTGGCAGCTTATTGAAAAGCTTCAGACCCACAAAAGAATTAATAATTTTATGAAGTCTTAGATGTGGAACAGCAAGCTTATGTTTATTTCTTGTGTTGAAATTATGATATTCTGTTTTATTAGTCAAAGAATGTAAGTTTTTGCGTACGTAAGCGAGCAAAAACGAGGTAGCGAGGTAGGGCAAAGCGATTTATCGCTCGAACTGAAGCAGCCCGACTGGCTAAATACCTCCACCTTACAGTAGACCGCAGCCAAATAACAATCACTTATGTGTTGTTGTGTTCCTGCGTGTGAGTAAGGTTTCCAGAGCTCCTGGGGGGTGCTACATTAGTAGCAGGAGTCAAGCCTTCAAGGTAAGGGCGACAAGTCCAGTAACAGATTTATTATGCTGTACTTGTCACCCTTAAGCTAGGACCTCATTACCACTTAACATCAGGTGGGATGAGGTCAATCTTGAAGTGCAATATAAAAAAAAAACAATAAAGTCAAAAATGTATTGTCAAGCTACTGTTAAAATACCTATCAATTTTTTTATGAAATAAATGTATATATATAGTATATATGTACATATATTAAATGGACACATATAATAAATACAACGATACCACTTAGCAAATCAATTATTCAAACTGTGTGAGACTTTGATTCTAAATTTAGCAAACGCCTAAAAATATCCTTTTTACGGCGCCCCATATTTTACTAGACCATTTTAAAATTCAATGCGACGTTTTCTTTAAATCGTTCGTAATATACTCATTGATATGTCGTCTGTACGTGACTTAGATATTATATTCATCATTACAATGAAATTACGTGTTGGAGTGTAAGTCTTGGAAGATTTATTATAATTATGTAACTTCCTTTAGTAACACGATTGTTGATGGATCGTCATGACAAGTCTTTATCTAACGCCGCCTTTAATCTGTACAGTTTAGTTGTTGGATGGGTGAACATGCCAATCCTTCTGTAAGGAACGTATGTTCTTTACTAAAAGTGTAAGTACTTCCGTCGAGCTAAGTGTTATCTGCTCGGGGACCAAGGTCCGACCAATCTTGGTTTGTTGTATATATAGCTAGTGGCCACGAAAACTCTGACATCGCGATGTAGGATCGATGTATTAATCGGCTAATCGTGCATTACGTATGAAGCGTTGTTTACTACGCCAATTCTGCTGACGCTGTATTTGTGTCGACTTGTAGGTGATGTCGTAGGTCAGGACACTTCCAGTAATATTTTTACGACCTCTGTACGTAAACGACCGAGAGGCGGGCCTGACTTAGGCGTCGCGCCATATCTGAGGTCCCGGGTTTTCAATATGGGAAACGAACTTTTCTGTATTATCTCGGGTCTGGGTGTTGTGGTACCGTCATTGTTTCTGATTTCTGTAACACAAGTGCTTAAGCTACTTACCATAGAATCAGAGCAATGTATGTGATGTTGTCCAATATTCATTTGTCGAATACTTATTTAAAAATGTATATATAAAATGTATATGTATTTTTTTAACATGTTTATTTTATAAACGTGGTAGTTTGTCAATATATAAATTTATGGATGAATGTGTTAATCTTTCATAAATAAAATATTTATATAAAGATAGGTGATATGCTAATTTAATATATAAATACTTTTTTACCGAAATATAGCTAGTAATCTTTAAATATACATAAAATTGTATTGTCTGTTTGTAATATTGAAGTAACCGCTTTTGACTACACGTATATGAATATATGTACGGTACATACAACAAAATAACTTCTTTTTCACATTTTTTTAAAACAAAATTTGTATTGTCTGTCTGTCTATCTGTTCCAGGTAATCTCCTCAAAGTCTAGACCAATTTTGACGGGACTTTTATTGGAAGGTAGTTAATAAGCAGTAAATTAGGCTTCTTTAATTTAGAATTTTTTTTTTATTTAAGTAACAATAAATTCAAAATCCATTAGGCAACCCGAACGAATGCATCGCTAGTTTTTTTTATTTTTTTTATATAACACTTCAAGATTGACCTCATCCCACCTGATTTTAAGTGGTAATGAGGTCCTAGCTTAAGGGTGACAAGTACAGCATAATAAATATGTTACTGGACTTGTCGCCCTTACCTTGAAGGCTTGACCCCTGCTACTAATGTAGCACCCCCCAGGAGCACTGGAAACCTTACTCACACGCAGAAACACAACAACACAGAAGTGATTGTTATTTGGCTGCGGTCTTCTGTAAGGTGGAGGTATTTCACCAGTCGGGCTGCTCCAGTTCGAGCGATAAACTGCTATGACCTACCTCTCTTAATTTATAAATAAAAAGAGTGTTAACGGAATATGCGTTATTATCTTCCGTGAAAATAACCATTATAGTTACCATTTAACATATAGAAAAAAATCTGTGTCATTCTTACAAAAAAAGTACCATTGCACTACTGATCCGATTACGAGAAAGGTGAAAGACCTTACATTAGAAACGAGACTTGCTACGCCTTCTGTTGCATAAACGTAACAGTTACAGCTCTCATACACTTGACCCCGATACAAGGATTTCTCTAAACCATAGAAAAGTGTGCCACGCCATTGAATCTATACATCGATTCGGTGGCAAAAGATGGAGGGAGATGATCGGCTACTTGACAGTTTATGAAAAAGTATGTTAAATGTGCGCTCCGTTCATTTTATATCACAAGCAATTCAAGGGTCTGGGTGTTGTGGTACCGTCGTTGTTTCTGATTTCTGTAACACAAGTGCTTTAGCTACTTACCACAGAATCAGAGCAATGTATGTGATGTTGTCCAATATTTATTTATTTAGAAAGAGAGAAACATTTATTACTTAAAAACATCACAACGTTGTCACATATATAAGTACACATATACAGAGAGGAGACAAACAAGAAAACAACAAAAAAAAAATTATATACATACAAAAAAAAAGCGTGAAATAGATCTCCTCGCAATCTCCTCGTCAACCGGGCGGTGCAGACCATGACATGTCGTAATGTTCTAAATAAAAGGTCCTCAATCAGCATAAGTCATGACCCACGTCGCAGGCCATGACGCTGGTTTTCAGTGGGCCCTGCCGAGTTTTACTTTTATTTATTCGATTTATCTGGAAAACAAAAATTACCAGAGAGAAACATGCGCGCGAAAACGCCAAGTCACGTGACTGTTGTAATTGTGACGTCAACGTTCTATACACCAAACCGACACGGGTCGAAACGACTTCATTTTATGTAAATATCGAATTTTTAAGTAAATGGAATATGTTTAAATAAATACTTTATTATCGTTTCACCACTTTAAAATAAATAATTTTCGCCGACAGCTGTCATTTCCGAATTGCAATGGTGGTTTCCGTTTCGGTTCTTTTGTTCCGCAGATAAAAAACTAAAATTTATTTTACAAAAATAAAATACTAACTACGGTTATAATAAAAAAAATGTAAATGTTTTTGTTTATATTGCACTTCAAGATCGACCTCATCCCACCTGTTGTTAAGTGGTAATGAGGTCCTAGCTTAAGAGCGACAAGAACTACAGCATGATAATAGCTGTTATTGGACTGGCCGCCTACGCGGCCTCGTCTGCTCCCCCCATGGTGGTTTGGGGGAGACTGGGGACGGCTGATCCAACTAGACCGCCCCACCTCGCTGCGGAGACCGTGAGTGCAATGCCGACTGAGGTGCCCTCACACCATCAGCCGGCTGGTCTCTGCTCGCGCGTGCTGCTCTTCTAACTGAGCTAACTTCAAGTCAATAATCAAGTCAATAAGCAAACATTTTATAAGGTAATATTCTGACTTGTTCCATATGTGTCATTAAACCATCTGATAAGGTCAACATATGTCTACTAGTTCTTAAATTATCCCAACAAGGAATTGAATTTTGAACCTTCCGCGTTTTAGCCGTAAAGCTTCTAAGCCATCGAGGTCATGGTTTTTTAATCAACAAAATGATTTAACATAACCTTGCAATAGATAACTAACCACTAACTTGACATTGGCAAAATTTAACTGTTGGTTTTCATTGAAACATTAAACATGTTAGTGTCACGAATGTACTTTGGGCCGATAAGTATGTAGTTCTAAATATATTCGGCAGAGGGCACTTACTGGAGGCTAACGGTTGATACAGCAGAAAAATTTCATCGCCTACGATAACTTGCGGTTAACTCAGTAGGAAGAGCACGCGTGATACGTAAAGGTTGTAGGTTCGATTCCCGCACCGCAAGGTGAGATGAAAATTACATTAAAAAATATACAAAAAATATAAGGGTTAGTAGTCGATTGTACACGAAATAAATTCGCCCGAACGTGCATCCCCTTTTAATATATTTTTTTTTTGGTAGGCTTTTCGCATGAATTTATTTTAACGCGTGCGATTGACTCCTTTCAAGAACTAAATGCATGCTACTAATTCTTGAAGAAGTTGATTTGCACACGTTTAGAAAACATTCGTGCGAAACGCCTACCATAAAATATTTTTATTGAAAGGGGACGATTCGCACGTTTTAGTAGTAGGAGTTAGTAGTCACTAACCCTCATATTTTTTGTATTGGTAATATTTTGTACAACTATTCTGTATGCTGTTGTGTTAGGTTTTAAGTCAATAAATAAATTATTAAATTATTATACTTCGCTCATATTAGTGGCATGATGTTATTTAGCCTATGTCAATAAATTGACTATCTACCTCCACCTTACAGAAGACCGCAGCCTGATAACAATCACTTTGGTGTTGTTGTGTTAACTAAGGCTTCCAGCGCTCCTGGGGTCGCAACATTAGCAGCAGGGGTTCAGCTTTTTTTTTTTAAGGGGGAGAGAATGCCTTCTTTTCGCACCATATCGCTGCCGTGGGGACGGCAGCGACGTGTGTGGGTCTCCCCCGCCCAGAAGGGGCGAGGACTACCCGTACTAAAAACTCCCCCCACCTTCTCATCGCCTATTGACGGCGCCATGGGATATCGGGTGACCCATGACTGCCACGCCCTTACAAGGCGGCGTCACCAAGTCCCCCCTGGGTGGTCGGGGGACTGACTGAAACGGCCGAAGGTGTTAAACCGTTCCTGCGCATCTGCGGGAGACCGGCCGGGTTGTAGGGGTTCAGCTTCTAAGGTAAGGGCGACAAGTCCAGTAACAGCTTTATTATGTTTTACTGGGCGCCCTTAAGCTAGGACCTCATCACCGCTTAACATCAGGTGGGATGAGGTCAATCTTGAAGTGCAATAAAAAAAATAACCCTCAAGTTTCCTCACACCCAAAGAATGAGCATTCTTACAAAGATAGCGTTTTAGTGTCATAACACCATATTTAATTACATTTAAGATAAAAATCTTGACGCATTCAGACCGGAACATAGCGGCGCCACTTTGAACCTTAGCTGCTAACGAATAAAGACTTTCAAATATTAAACCACCGTTACATACTATATGTTTACGGTAAGATAGTTTGGTAATATGTAATAGTGACAGTTTTTCTTCGAAGCTTGGGGTACCAGAGCGGAACTGATGGCCTGGTTCCGGTTCTGAAGATGGGGTTCCGTAGTTCTAAGCAGAAAACGGAACCCTGTCTAACGCGCCCTTAAAAGCTCTTTGTCTATCTACACTAATCTTATACACTGGTATAATATTATTTATCTCAAATATAAATACTTAATCTTTCTTCGCTCATCAAAACAAAACTATGACATGGTCCAAGGTGAGCATAGCTATAAGTTAGACACTGCTACTGTAACAGGGGGTCTGCTCTCATAAACGAAATATGTCGGATCCGACAACGGATGGGAATTTTATAATCCTCATGATCATAAAGAAATCACTTCAAATGCAAATTAAGCGTTTTCAAAAAACAAAATATTATTTATGCAAATCAAAAACCACGTCTTCATTCTTAAACTTTTGAATAATCTTCAAAAATGAAACCTTTCGTTTGTTCGTTTCGTTTTTGAGAGTACCCCTCCTGATCTGCTGAGTTTCTTACCGGTGTATTCTCGGTAGATATAGGTTCCGAACCGGAAGTAGAATCATTTTGCATTGTATTCAATGACGATTCAAAAGTGTTATATGTAACCTAACTGAATACAGACATATTTGACATCCCTACTTAATATAATAATTGCGAAAGTACCTCTTGTCTGTCTGTCTGTCTGTTACGCTTTCCTGCTTAAACCTCTCAACCAATTTTGATGAAATTCGGTATAGGTATACGTTGAATCTCAAGAACGGACATAGGCTACTTTTTATTAGAAAATAAGGGGGGATGGGGATAAAACCTTTGAAAGTTTATATGGAAAAATTGTATCAAAAAATATCAAAAAGGGTAAGATGTTTTCAATCTAGCATGCATGCATACCTTAGTAAATATAAAGTTTAGTTATGGCTGTATTTTGAAAAAATCCCACAGGAACGAGAGTTAGCGGGAAAAAATGTTGTATGAAAAAATTTAAACTGCATAAGTTAGATGCTTGAAATTAGACATGCATATCAAAGATCTCTCTTTTTTAACAGGCCACTCGGACGAAAGCTAGGCACACTATAAATCAAAAAAGTCGCATAGTGGTTTTAAAGATATATGCATACATATGGACATACAGAAAAAGCAACTTTGTTTTTATACTATGTAGTGATGATACGGAATCAACTCAGTATCATACATAAATCGCATTTAGTACCATTCTTGGTACACCGCCCCCCATACATCTTCACATCAAAATTGCCAACTATGTCAAAAATGATAAACGGTCACCCATCCAATTTCCAGACTTGAGTAACTGTTGCTTAACTTTGGCAACTAAAACACGGTTACGATGAAAATTTTATGTCAAAATGGAGATTCTTTTTTTAGTCTTCAGAGAATTTTATACAGACAAGTTCTCCATAAAAGGAATGTCATTTTGGCATAACTTGTAAGGTCGACGAGTAAAAAGTGGGATGGCCGATTGTACAACGCTAGTGATGTGCTGGTTCCGGCCGAAAATTATTGCTAACCGTAGTGAGGCCGAAAATTTGTTAGTTTTGGACGAAAGGCGCTGTGTCTTTAGTTTAGACCTCGCATTCTACTTCTGGAAAACCTTTATAAATAGGCTTTTGTGTGTGTGTATGTGTGTGTGTGTGTGTGCATGCACACCCACGTGCTAGGTCAACTTGCCTTAGTATCTTTCAATGGGTATTTCTAATCAGGTCTGATCCAAGTCCGGACAATCAAGAAAACGAGCTTTTATTCATATATTGTCTCGGGTCTGGGTGTTGTGGTACCGTCGTTGTTTCTGATTTCTGTAACACAAGTGCTTAAGCTACTTACCACAGAATCAGAGCAATGTATGTGATGTTGTCCAATATACAATATTTATTTTATTTAGCTCGGTAGTTCCCTGAAAGGCGTGTTATTCTAACTTTTTGTGTTATTCCGAATTCTTGCAGTTACATTGTTTTCACCATAGGTTGTTTATTTAGCCGATTACTGTAGGGGCTGTTACTCTTGTCTATCAAGGATTAACAATCATATTCGAAGAATTACGCCCCGAAAAAAGGGGGTAAGACCCTTCCGCTAAATTGATATAAGGCGTTTTAGCTATCATCGATGACATCATGTACAAAAAACAAATGTCAGACTCACTTAAAGTCCGCGAAAACCAGACATAATAGAAAATCAATTGTGTCCGGATTTTAAAAGGCCATTAGGTCTTAGGAGGTTATGTAATCTTCTGTATAAGTCGCAGTCATCTGGTTGAATCAGCTATTTGATTGGATCACTAGCGCGTTTATTAAATGACGACGTTTAATTGAATGACTAGGCCGAACGTTAAATGAACAAGCCTCTGAGTGAGGCGTCCAACAAGTTAGCGGATTGTAACATAGCCCTTTGAACATAGCGGACGTAAAATCAGTCAGGTGATTGTAATTTAGTTCATTTTTTTCCAAACAAAGATGGCGTCAAACAGCTGGTACCTGACAGATCTAACCTATGCCAAATTTCATCAAAATCGGTTGAGAGGTTTAAGCGGGAAAGCGTAGCAGACAGACAGAATTACTTTCGCATTTATAATATATATTATAGTAGGGATTTAAAAATAGTCGACGTGAAGACAGGACAACGCCTGTCTTACAATGCCAGCCTCTAACTTGTTCTTTTTTTATTTTATCCTTCGAATGTCACAGAAATATAATCATAACGTCTGATCAAAGGTTACGGTAATCAAACTATTAATTTGATTTATTAATAATTCAAACTCGTTCTTTGCGAAGGTCGCTAACAAAGAGGTAGGTACAATGTTTATTAATGCAGAAATATGCCAAAAAGATTTAAATTTTTGCAAAAAATCTTTACTTGATAAATTATTTTACTTAATAACACAAAATAATTTTGCCATTTATCACCATGTTAACGAATTTTAAGAGAAGAACGTACCGTCTATAGCACAGTATTCTTAAAACCTTGTGTCGGCGTTATTTCGTGGACATAAGATGTAATATCGATGTTAATATGTGAACTTGTATATACCACCAATTGTACATACACAAGTTAGATCACGATTTTTTCCAAAAATATCGTGGTTTCATGAAAACATGATTTTTTAAATATTGGACTCGAGCATTAGGGAGCGGTCAAGTTTTTTTTTATTTCTGCAAGTGGATTTACAATAAATTATTTTGCACGTCAATTATATTTTCCTACCAGCGCCTCGACGTTGGTTCTGTTGAGAAGAAGCGCCGCAACAAACTCAACAGATATCCTCTTTTAAAATAAATTATAAACGTAACAATAATTTAAATTATCTACGTGCAGGCACATTTTAACTATTCCACATAATTTTACCATTATGCACATTTCTTTATTTCATCAGTTAATTTTTACATAATTCTGTTTGTATAAATTTATTTAAATTGACAAATACTCACAACTTGGCAATTTTTTTAATAAGCGCAATGCGTATTAGGACCTACAGTTGATTTATCATGTTTTTGTTTTTAAATTGTCATCATTCCTTTGAATTAATACCAATACCAGTGTACCGACCTACGACATTACCTACAAGTCGACACAAATACAGCGTCAGCAGAATTGGCGTAGTAAACGTACGTACATACGTAATGCATGACATCGATCCTACATCGCGATGTCAGAGTTTTCGTCGCCACTAAGTATATATACAACAAACCAAGATTGGTAGTTGGTCCTTGGTCCCCGAGCAGATAACACCTAGCTCGGCGGAAGTACTTCCACTTTTAGTAAAGAACATTCCTTACATTGGTGACCCCGACTGAGCTGAAGACCAGCAACTTTGAAGAATGGAGCCTTCGCATCAGGCCATGTCTCCATACCCTCAACAGCCAGTTTAGCCCCGACAAGATTACCGGACCACCTCAGCTGACAGAGCCACCATTAAAAAGAAATTTAAATGCTTGGCTACTATCAAAATGCTACTATTCGGTAAATTAATATCTTAATGACCAATTTTAATGTGTTTTTATTTTTATTTTATTTTATTTTATTTGTATAAGTGTATTTTAGTTTTGGACATCATCTTCTTGGAAAATTATAACAGGACTTACCTACCGTTCAAAACATAGATTTGCACGTCTGCTTTTTTTAAATATGCACTTCAAGATTGACCTCATCCCACCTGATTTTAAGTGGTTATGAGGTCCTAACTTAAGGGTGACAAGTTCAGCATAATAAATCTGTTACTGGACTTGTCGCCCTTACCTTGAAGGCTTGACCCCTGCTACTAATGTAGTACCCTCCAGGAGCTCTGGAAACCTTACTCACACGCAGGAACACAACAACACAGAAGTGATTGTTATTTGGCTGTGGTCTTTTGTAAGGTGGAGGTATTTCACCAGTCAGGCTGCTCCAATTCAAGCGATAAATCGCTTTGCCCTACCTCTCTTAATCTGCTTCCAGGCAGAATACTAACATATCTTTTATAAACATGCCATCAAAATGTAAAAATTGTATTCTTGCAAATAAATGATAGATTGATTGATTAATTTTTACAATATATATGTCACACTATATTAGTTTTAGTGTAAAATTTTTCAGCTTTATTTTCAATTTGAACGACAGAGTTTCTTGCCGGGATCTTCTCTGTAAGTTATAGGTTCCGAACCGGAGGTAGCGTTATATAGACGTTTCATAAATATTACTGATGTAATTTCCATGAATATTTTTTTTTTAACTTTGATTCAAAAAGACGACGTCGACTCTATGGAAATGGAAAAAGGGTATTACATACTTGATTAATATTTAAATGATAAACATATATGGACATGATTGTCTGCTCGCTCGCACTATAGGATACAACTACTGAGTTTCTTGCTGGGTTTTTCTCGGTAGGATTAGGTTCCGAACCGGCTGTAGCATAAATTTTTGTTTTTATTCATTTTGACGATGCATATGTAAGTCTTACTTATATCCAACATGAATAAATTAATTGATTATGATTATTTTTAGTTTCGGCAACAATTATGGCCCTAAGTGAGAAAATGACATCCCTATTAATTAAATACATCTCATTATATGTACCTACTCAATTATAAAGGTCAACCATTAAAAACGGGGTCGAGTTTCATCCTAAAAGGGTATCAATCAAGCAGATGGTAATTACGGATTCTCATTGTTTAAGACCTATGTTAAAAAAAATATCTACAAAATCACTTATTATGTGAAGTACAAACAAAATATTTGTTTAATTATTTAAGTGCTTACTACACAAAAAAGTACAAATGATGCATTTATCATGGAGCATTATCTACCAGTTAACTCTTCAGTCACGCAGATATTTTTATTTATTGGTGCGGTAACAGAAAAAATATGCGTGTAGGTATAACAAAGCAAATAAATAAAATAAATATTGGACAACATCACATACATTGCTCTGATTCCGTGGTAAGTAGCTACAGCACTTGTGTTACAGAAATCAGAAACAATGTCAGTACCACAACACCCAGACCCGAGACAATATAGAAAAGTTCGTTTCCCATATTGACCCGACCGGGGATCGAACCCGGAATCTCAGAGATGGCGCGACGCCAAAGTCCGGCCTGCTTGCCCCTCGGCTACGGAGATGGACGGACCTCATCAGATGTACCACAAACATTGCTCTGAATGAGTGTTGCAGAAGTGCGAACAGTAGGAGTAGATGGAGGCAACTGACAAAAGCTACACTAAAAAGCGATGCATCATGACCACGACCACTCTGTTAAGAGTGCACGTCTAAGAAGCAGAAAGAATTACAAAGCAGAAGGAATAGAACAAACTAATCAGTATCAGTATATTTCAATAATGACCACAGACATGCTTAAATGAGAAAATGAAATACATACCTATTAAATATAATTCATATTTACAAAAGTGGATAAATAAAGTGTATTTATGTCGCGACCGCCATATTGGAACGGCTCCCCCCCCCCCCCCATCAAATAAGGATAATCCCGACTAATTGACCTTTCAAACAAAAATATGACATTAAAATTTTTATCGCTCTATCCTTTTAGCGAGCTATATAATAGGGAGCTACCATGCCATAGACAGACGAACAGACACGTCAAACGTATTACACCCAGCGAATTAAAAAAATCATGGAAGAATTCTGTTGGAAACACTTGAAAATAAAACTTTAAGGCTAATTGCGTTTCGTTTAGTTTAGTCCAATTTTGAGAGAGAGGTCAGTAGACGGATCCAACTCGGCTGGGCAGCGTTCGGTAAACTACGAAATGTCCCTCAGTGTGTGTTAGTGTGTTACCAGTGACTTACGGCTCTGAGACGTGGTGCTTCACAAAAGAACTTTTTAGAAGGCTCAAAGTCGCTCAACGAGCTATGGAGAGGTCTATGCTTGGCATTTCTCTACGTGACCGAATCAGGAATGAGGAAATCCGTAGACGAACTAAAGTTGCTGACATAGCCCGTAGGATTAGTAAGCTGAAGTGGCAATGGGCTGGCCACATAGCACGAAGATCGGACGGTCGATGGGGCAAAAAGGTTCTTGAGTGGAGACTACGTACCACCAAGCGCAGTGTGGGACGGCCACCTACCAGATGGACCGACGACCTAGTAAAAATTGCTGGGTCTCGTTGGATGCAGGTGGCAATGGACCGGTCGCGCTGGAAATCGGTTGGATGTTCAGCAGTGGACAGTAACAGGCTGAAATGATGAATGCGTTTAGGTCGACAAGTAGACAGTTCGTTAGTTACGTCATTTCATAGAATGGAATACGCGCTGTAATTGGTCCGCGCCTATGACTCGCGGCGTCCTTGGAAGCGATGTGTACCGTCGCTAGCTCACTTTTTTAAGCCACGCCCACCGTGCCCTACTTTTCGTGGCCATTTTCAAGCGTAAGAAATGCTTCCATGTTTTTTTTCGTTCACCGACCCACCCCCATCGTTTTCGCGTTGGGATTCAAAATGTTTTTAAGAGAGTTATAGTGATTTATCGCTCGAACTGGAGCAACCTGACTGGTGAAATACCTCCGTCTTACAGAAGACCGCAGCTAAACAACAATCACTTCTGTGTTGTTGTGTTCCTGCGTGGGAATAAGGTTTCCAGAGCTCTTGGGGGATGCTACGTTAGTAGCAGGGGTCAAGCCTTCAAGGTATGGACGACAAGTCCAGTAACAGATATTATTATGCTGTACTTGTCGCCCTTAAGCTAGGACCTCATTACCACTTAACATCAGATGGGATGAGGTCAATCTTGAAGTGAAATAAAAAAAAAGAAAATATGTAGGTACTACACAAACATATTAAAACAACTATCGCCGAGATTCAATGCCTAGAAAATATCGTTTAAGACCTTGATCGATTCTTTAACAACGTTCGCTGTTACAACCAATTATACATTCTAGTACCTAATAATTAAGGATGGCGATTAAATAACAGCAAGCGTATTATTTGCGAAAAATTTTACATATGTGGGGTTAAGATGATTAATTTGAAAATGTTAACAGGCAAGTGCGTACGAGATTATTGCACATCCGGAGAGATATCCCAACTTTTTAAATAACTTCTACCTCTTTGTAATATTTGAAATCTCTGACGGTGTGATATTAGCGTATACCTATTAACGACAGTCAATCAAACACCAAAATATTTATATTTTCAACTCGGTTACTTAAAACAGGTTTGAATCGTCATTGAATACAAAGCAAAATAACTCTACTGCCGGTTCTGAATCTATATCTACCGAGAAGACACCGGTAAGAAAGTCAGCAGATCAGTTACAGTAGCAGTATCTAACTTATTGCTATGTGTAGACCACTTTGGATCAAGTCATATAGTTTCGTTTTGATGAGTGTTGAAACAATTAAGTACTCAAGTAAGTATTTATTTTTTAGAGGTAAACTGGAGCAGACCAGTCCCCTGGTGCCTATGTGCCAGCCATCGCTTCACTCAACCATAGTGATATATGACGTAATAAGAACAAACTGTTGCATTGACCATACCCATTTTATATTTTCGTCCATTTTCGTCATTAAAAACAGCCATCTTGGATTTAAAATAGTACCTACTATGAATAGTAACTCAAGCCCTGTTATTTGATAGGTAAGAAAGAAAGAAAGAAACATTTATTACTTAAAGACATCACAACATTGTCATATAAGTACACATATACAGAGACGAGAGAGAGAGAGGTAGGTACGTTATTAAGCGAGTTGGGTCAAAATATATAATCCGATATTTTGTAGCGGGAGCCATATATAGGATGGATCCTATATGTATATGTCTCCCTCCTATGGATTTTTTTTAGGTATAACATAACAACCTTTTCATAATTGATGTCCTCTTTCTTAAAGGTGTGATCTTACTTTTTGCGGATAAAATGTCCTCTTTGTAAAACATGTGATGTTACTATTTGCAGATGAGATGTCCTCTTTCTTAAAAGTGCGATTTTACTTTTTGTGGATGAAATGTCCACTTTCTAAAAATAATAAATCTTACCTTTTGTGGGTAAGATGTCTTCTTTGTAGAAGGTGTGATTTTACTTTTTGCGGATGAAATGTCCTCTTTGTAAAACATGTGATGTTACTATTTGCAGATGAGATGTCCTCTTTCTTAAAGGTGCGATCTTACTTTTTGCGGATGAAATGTCCTCTTTCTAAAAGGTATGATCTTATTTTGCGGATTAGATTTTCTCTTTCTAAAGGATGCAATTTTAGTTTTTGCGGCAAAAATGTTCTAATATTACAGTCATAACTCAAAATGTGATATCCCTACTAATATTATAAATGCGAAAGTAACTCTGTCTGTCTGTCTGTCTGTCTGTCTGTCTATCTGTCTGTCTGTCTGTGTGTCTGTTACGCTTTCCTGCTTAAACCTCTCAACCGATTTTGATGAAATTTGGTATAGGTATACGTTGAATCTCAAGAACGGACATAGGCTACTTTTTATTAGAAAATAAGGGGGGGAGGGGGGTAATACCACCTTTGGAAGTTTATATGGAAAAATGTTTATTTTTGAAGTTAGAATTATAAAATTTGGCACAAATATAGCTCGAAACTTGGATTAAAATATAGACTACTTTTTGTTTCGAATATTAGGGGAGAAAGGGGTAAAACCGACCATGAAAGGATGTAGTCTACGCGAACGAAGTCGCGGGCACAGCTAGTTTATAATAAAAGCGATTTGAAAGTTCAAATAATCGTAGCACCAAAACTACTGAGCTTACGTAAGTAATTGTAAAGAAATAAATGTTGTTAACCTAATGCTTTTGTAATTTAAATAATGAAATCAGTTTTGTGCTACGAGTTATTGAACTTTTAAATCGCTTTTCGCTCTAAAAATCAACCCACGGCCGTACCCATTTCTCACTATGTACTATTTCCTCTACCTTAAGGTATTAAGGTTGTCTGGAAGCGATCGCTTTTTAGCGATAAGACCGCCTAAATTGTACTATAATTAATCTGCAAAACCAATTTCTGTTTTTTTTTTATATTGCACTTCAAGATTGACCTCATCCCACCTGATGTTAAGTGGTAATGAGGTCCTAGCTTAAGGACGACAAGTACAGCATAATAAATATGTTACTGGACGTGTCGTCCTCACCTTGAAGGCTTGACTCCTGCTACTAATGTAGCACCCACCAGAAGCTCTGAAAACCTTACTCAAACACAGGAACACAACAACCGAAGTGATTGTTATTTGGCAGCGGTCTTCTGTAAGGAGGAGGTATTTCACCAGTCGGGCTGCTCCAGTTCGAGCGATAAATCGCTATGCCCTACCTCTCTTAAATAAAAAAAAAATATTATTCTGTAAAGTTTTTGTGCAATAAAGTATATCTATCTATCTAAAAATCAAAGTTTAAGTTTTCGTGTGCGGTTTCTTTGCCTTCAGTCAATTCGTGTTGGCATCCCTAAGTAATTACTGCAACTCAACGGATGTTGCCACAGCCAGCCCTTGATTTGAGTATTGGCTCAAGGTTCGTACTTACTTGAGGTACTTAATATCCCTAATTCTAATTACGCAAAGCGAAACTGTGAATCCATTTAAATGTGAAGTAAATAAAGGGCCAAGTGCAATTCGGCACACGCAATAATTTCACGACCGTCTTCGCTTGTTTTATTATTTTTTCTTTTTCATGTTGCAAACGCGACTGTGTGTTTTAAGTTTGATGTGTCTGTGTGCGTGTGTGTGTGTTTGTATGTGTCTGTCCATGGTATTATAGCACATGAAATGAAGAACCGATTTTGTTTTTTTTATAATGCACTTCAAGATTGACCTCATCCCACCTGATGTTAAGTGGTAATGAGGTCGCAGCTTAAGGACGACAAGTGCATAATAAATCTGTTACTGGACTTATCGCTCTTACCTTGAAGGCTTGAACCCTGCTACTAATGTAGCACCCCCAGGAGCTCTGGAAACCTTACTCACACGCAGGAACACAACAACACCGAAGTGATTGTTATTTGGCTGTGGTATTCTGTAAGATTGAGGTATATCACCAGTCGGGCTAATCCAGTTTGAGCGATTAATCGCTATGCCCTACCTCTCTTAACTTTTTGACACAACTACCTTAAATTAATAAGTTAAACTTATATTATTAAGTTTAAAATAAAAGAACAATGACAAATTTCAAATCCCGAATGACCGTTATCAACAAAACGGAATGAAATTGTCAGTGTATACTAGGTAAAGTCAACGCCTTCTTAAACAAAAGAGTTTTGACATTGCATATAATTATGCAATTTTTTTTTAATGGACTCTGTCCCGCGTTTAGAAACATCGCAGTGATTCCACCAATGTCATATGTTTAGAGAGAGACTGCGCAGTGTAATGAGAGCAATTTTAATATCTTCGATAAATAGTGATAGCTATTTTGTGTACATTACCTAAACCAAATTAAATTTTTGTGTTCTGTCATGTTGCCTTTTCTAATCGTTACTAGTTAATTTTCGCAAAACGTTAAATCCTGTTACGTTACATTAGCTTTTAAAAATAGAAAATAAATTAAAAAATAAAAATTGATAAACCTCGTTATTGGTTAATCATTTTATTAAATTTGTGCCAACAGAATTGCCACCAATGTTAATCTAGTCACTAAAAATCAACTTCACACTGGATCATCACACAAAAGTCCACTAAAAGATAAATACAACAATTAAAACTAAGAAGATAAACAAACTAATCGTAAGAGAGGTAGGGCATAGCGATTTATCGCTCGAACTGGAGCAGCCCGATTGGTGAAATACCTCCACCTTACAGAAGACCGCAGCCAAATAACAATCACTTCTGTGTAGTTGTGTTCCTGCGTGTGAGTAAGGTTTTCAGAGCTCCTGGGGGGTGCTACATTAGTGGCAGGGGTCAAGCCTTCAAGGTAAGGGCGACAAGTCCAGTAACAGATTTATTATGCTGTACTTGTCACTCTTAAACTAGGACCTCATTACCACTTAACATCAGGTGGGATGAGGTCAATCTTGAAGTGTAATATAAAAAAAAAAAAAAAAATCCTTCGACTACCCTCCACCAAAGACATATCAAGAGCTCCTAACCGATTCGAAACCGCACCATTCAGAATCGAATACACAAATCATCGATTCTACACTTGTATAATAAACTCGAGTCGATATAAAAATGTTCCGAACTCGGTCAAGGTAAGCTTTCGTCTTTACATAAAATACAGACAGATAGACGGTTAGTCTGTGCGTTTCGTTATGTAATAATGTATATGCTGTGTTGTAACTTATCATTGGGTTAAGATAACGTCTAGGCTGTTCTGGTGGTATTAATTTTTTTTCCACAGCATTACCAATAAGCCGATGAGGTCCCCCAGGGTTTTTAATGGGTATGCCTGCACTTCTTAGCCACTCAACCGTCCGTGGATCCGTATCCAAAAAAAATATGTCGACTTACGTCCGTGGATACTATGGTATCCAAGCGTAGTTGGTCTTGAAAACTACTTAAAAGCGCCATCTATTCTGATTGAAATGAAGAAATATGAGTTGAGATCGGTCCTTTAGTAACAAATACAACGAAATAAACATAGAGGTCACGACTGTATGTTCCATAAGGCAGGAGAGTCCCGCACAAACCGTCACATCCTTCGGGTGACGGTACAGTGCGCCAAGAATTTCCTCCCGCCTTAAAAAAAACGTTTAGGGATCAGAAAAGAATGGAATAGAAAACTATGATGTGAACTATACAAAGTAAATAAATAAGTATATATTTGACAACATCACATACATTGCTCTATTTCTGTGGTAAGTAGCTTTAGAACTCGTGTTAAGTACAGAAACCGGAAACAACGACGGGACCAAAACTAAAATACGTTTTAGAATTGTCTTTTTCTGTTTAACACGCTTTTATAAGCTTGGGTTGTATATAACTAACCAACAAAGTCAAAGTCAAAGTCAATTCATTTATTCATGTAGGTTACAAGTAACACTGAAGCATCGTCAAAATAAACACAAACCAAAATTGAAGCTACAGCCGGTCGGTTGGGAACCTAATTCTAACTTTATTTTTTTATATATTGCACTTCAAGATTGACCTCATCCCACCTGATGTTAAGCGGTAATGAGGTCCTAGCTTAAGAGCGACAAGTAGGTACAGCATAATACACTTGCTGGACTTGTCGCCCTTACCTTGAAGACTCGACCCCAGCTACTAATGTAGCATCCCCCAGGAGTTCTCGAAAGCTCACAGGAACACAACAACAGCGAAATGATTGTTATTTGGCTGCGGTCTTCTGTAAGGTGGAGGTATTTCACCAGTCGAGCTGCTCCAGTTTGAGCGATAAATCGATACTCCGGTGTTGTTGTGTTCCTGTGTTGGAGTAAGGCTTCTAGAGCTCCTCCTATTTTAGAAGCAGGGGTCCAGCCTTCAAGGTAAGGGCGTCAAGTCCAATAACAGCTATTATTATACTGTACTTGTCGCCCATAAGCTAAGACCTCATTTCTACTTAACATCAGATGGGATGAGTGACCTCATCTCACCATCTTACATATCACATCTTAAAGTGTAATATAAAGAAGCGTGTTGTTTAAGTATTATTTCAAACTTTTAGAATGAAGGACCAAAGCTTATTTTGCAAAGTCTACCACCGCTAGTGTCGTATGAGAATCATACCATTTCACGATAGAACACGTGTATTAGGTACTATAGGACACTTATAGGTTGCATCGTAATTTAACATAGCCTAAAGCCTACCTTAATAAATTTACTAATTAACACAATAATATTTATTCAGTTCGAACCAGTACTTCTTGAGATTGACGCATTCAAACAGACAAACTCGGCATCTTTATAATACAAGTTTAGATTGTCAGCAAGATATCGCTTTCTAGTGACATGACCGCTTTAAGTTTAAAACAAACCTATTCAAAAAGTAACACAGTTTATTTTACACTTCACAAATGGAAAACACTGCAAGCGAGAAATGCACTTGAGCATTCAAGTGTCTGTGCGTCTGACAATCAGCCATTTCACAAAAAAAAAGTATAACGATTGAGCGAAGAAAAAATTGGTTGTCTGTAAAGTCAGTTTATGGATGATAACCGACAACGCTAAGCCGATTGCTCGAGCCAATCATGCCTCTCTCTTGTTCGTGCTGCGTTCTCGCTTGCGAAATGGGACAATGAGCGTAACGGGACAATGACGTCACCTTTTCATGCATGCAGCCCGTATTATCGAGTTATAAGACGTTGTCACGTCAAAAAAGAACGGTTTTTTTCCGTTATGCGGGGATCTAGGGACTTTTTTTCGTCGCTCCTCATGAGATCTATGTTCAAACAAGCAGAGAAGAGAGATTTATCGCTCGAACTTGAGCAGCCCAACTGATGAAATACCTTTACCTTACAGAAGACCGCAGCCAAATAACAATCACTTCAGTTGTTGTTGTGTTGCTGCGTGTGAGTAAGGTTTGCAGAGCTTCTGGGGATCCTACATTAGTAGCAGGGGTCTAGCCTTCAAATTAAGAGTGACAAGTCCAGTAACAGGTTTAATATGCTGTACTTGTGGCCCTTAAGCTAGGACCTCAGTACCACTTAACATCACGTGAGATGAGGTCAATCTTGAAGTGCAATATAAAAAACAAAAAAAGCATACAAATCATTGTGGCGGTGATGTGTCCCGCGGGAGCCTACAGTGGACTACTGGGAGACGGCTGAGTATCGTGGCAAACGTAAGGTAATATACCTCGACGACCTCCGTAGCCGAGAGGCAAGCAGGCCGGACTTTGGCGTCGCGCCATCTCTGAGATTCCGGGTTCGATCCCCGGTCGGGTCAATATGGGAAACGAACTTTTCTATATTGTCTCGGGTCTGGGTGGTTTATATTTATACCTACCACTCTGAAAGAAAGGCACTTTTATATATAAAGTGATTTCCCTTAATATCTTTGAGAAGCTATCATCAAATACTGGTTTCCTATTCATGTTACTGGCCTTGAAATATCATATTTTCAACAAAAAAAGAATTATAAAAATCGGTGCACAAACAACAGAGTTATGCGGGAACACACATAAATAAAACATATGTATACGATAAAATTAAGAAACCTTTTCCTTATTTTGAGGTCTGGTAACAATATGTTATTGTTACCAGTTTGAACAATTCTTCTGCTATGGAATAAAACCTGATAAAGGCTTCGAAGAAAATAAATACAAACCACTTGAGAAAATAATTATTAAAACTAAATAAGTATATGTACTGACGCCGTCAGATATATCGGAGCAGACAAAGTGACCAAATACTTCTGGACAGTTAAAAATGTCAATAAGTTCCTTACGCTACAAGTTACCATTAATATCTGAACATTTGTTAGGGGAAAAGGGGGTAATAGGAGTCACTTAAGCAAGATATGGAATAAAACACACAATTTTTACTTTATCTTTATTTTAATTAACGTTTTAAGTATTTTAATTATTACACTTTCGATCTCAGACAGTTTCATTACCTTTGGAATCATATATTAATTAATAATAAACTTTAAAAAAAAAACGTCTTTGACCACCATTGTCCATATCTGAGGGCAATCATAGTCACTATGAAGACAATGAGAGTCAGCCTACCCTAACAAATGTCACATACGTAACCTTTTGGTGAGTCCCATCATGTGCACCTAGCGTGTGCCCATAAGCCACAAACAGTGCATCTGTACCATAATTCGTTGTTGCGACCAAACTCATCGCATACTTAACATTTATTCAAATCGTCGTCTTCATCATCGTCACATATCTGATTAAGACTAATATCGGATTCTGAAGAACTGTTTAGATTTTGAAGTACGCACCTTTTGGCCTTATTCGCAGTGTCTTTCTTAGGTTTCTGTTTCTTGCTAGCATTCGGCATAAGGTTTTTTCCTTTTGCTGCTCTAGATGCTTTCTTATTTTCTTTTTCAACAAGGCTATCTTTGACAGCTGTTGATGTCATAATTTTTGCATGTTGCTTCATCCGTCCTGTTCTTATGGGCTTTTCAGGAATCATTTTGATAGGTAATGAAAGCAGATCTAGGGCTCACGTTTCTGACGAACTCGATGGTATTGCATCATCTGCTGTGAATGATGTTGATGGCATATGAAGTATTTCTGCAGACGACGAGATGGTGTTAAATTTGTTGTAACCGATGATTTAGACGGCATTGGATCTATTATTGCAGATGATGTAGGTGGAATTGAAGTTGTTGGAGCAGATGTAGATAAAATGACAATTACTTCAGGTTGGGTTAATAGAAGATACGTTTTTTATCCGGTCTGCAAAAGCCTTTTCTTCTTCTGCTGTGAATACAGGAAGTCGTCCAAGACGTGGTTCTGATGAATCGTCCTTCTTTAACCGCTTTTGGAGGCTTGAAAAAGGTATATTCATTAGCAGCATTTCCCACACTGTACCCTTCCCTCATTTTTCCAGCCTTAGCTTTTGATAGTGTTTCAGATGACCACTGAGCCTTATTTGTGGACCTGACACGTATTTTTGGCATTTCTGAAATAGAAATGAATGAGAATTACGTAAATATAAGTATTTTTCAATGATTGCGGGCAAATTGGAGTCGACTCTCATTGCCCGCACTGCAGTGACTCTTATTACCCGATCGTACTAAAAGTGTAAAAAAAATAAATGAAATTTTAATTTGCTATTGAAATGCCAGAAATCTTTTTTAAATCAATAATATAACCTTAAAGACACACAATAATCTACTCTAAGTATTTAAAATTTATGTATTGATGTACTCACCACTTATTTTCTGCACACGTAAAATTACATGAAATGAGCGCGAAACTGCGCAACGGCCTTCCTGTGCAAACGATGGACGCGCACTGGACGGGCGATCGGGGGGCCGCGAGTTGTGACGTAACGAGTCTTTATGGACAATATTCGTTTGTTTAGCTACTGTCGTCTAGGAACTAGAACGCTGACCACCATTGTCATCTGACTCTCATTGCCCCTTTTTCCCCTACTGCCGCCGAGCAGGTAACACCTAGCTCGGCGGGAGTACTTACACTTTTAGTAAAAAACATACGCTCCTTACAATATGATACAACGTTACAAACTGTATGCTATAAAACTCCAAAAATATCGCATGAAATGCATATTCCACTAGCAACATGAACACATCTAATTATAATACCATTAGGTCACAAATTGCGAAACTGATATTTACTGGCATACATACGTTCTTAAATTATAGCAAAAAGATACGTGAAGTACGATATTCAACCCTGAATTGTCGCTTTTTACCAACACGTCGATTATACATTTAACAAGTATGGGTGCACACTAAATGTCATTGCAGTCCAGAGGGCAAAGGCTAGATTTACACAAATACCGCTCTAAAGTTTTATCACTTTTGCCACCCCTAACTTTAAAATTAGACACACTGTTTACTTTTTTTTTACATCATCCCACCTGATCTTAGGTGGTAAAACGCAGGCACAGCTAGTTAATTACATTTTAACTACTATTAAATGCTAATAAAATATTCCGTAACACTCGATGACATTCTTAATTCAAACAGGTTACACTTTTTTATATTGCACTTCAAGATTGACCTCCTCCCACCTGATGTTAAGTGGTAATGAGGTCCTAGCTTAAGGGCGACAAGTACAGCATAATAAAGCTGTTACTGGACTTGTCGCCCTCACCTTGAAGGCTCGACCTCTGCTACTAATGTAGCATCCCCCAGGAACACTCAAAACCTTATTCACACGTAGGAACACAACAACACCGAAGCGATTCTTATTTGGCTGCGGTTATCAATGTGATTTGGTAAGGTGGAGGTATTTCATCAGTCTGGTTGCTCCAGTTCGAGCGATCAATCGCTATGCCCTACCTCTCATACGCACGTTTCCTAATAAAAAGTTATTTAAAATACTTAACTTTTAATTGTCTCTCCGTAGCCCTCCCGACCGTGGTCTTACTCTTTTTGTAACAAATTTTTTTAGGCCGTAAAAAGTTAACGTAAGTTTTAGCTTTTTCAGCTTCAATGGTAAATCAGCCAAATGACATTTGTCGAACTCGAAATTGTTTCGACAAGTTTCAAATGTAAGTATGGGATTGACATTTCACTAAGTAACTTGCTGCTCCACATCTATTAGGCTTGTATCATTTTACAGGATATTCTACCAACGCTACGCAAAAAAAAAAAATATTATTTATACAAATCAAAAGCTACGTTTTAATTTCTAAACTTTAGATCAGCGGTTCCTAACCTTTTTCAGCCGCGGACCCAAAGGAAATCAAGCATAATGCCAAGGGCCCCTGAGTGAAAAAACAAACTTTTTCGTAGAAAAACATTTATTTATTTAAAATAAGCGAAAAAACATTAATGAGAAGGTTGGTGCTGCTTTTTTGCAACTAAGTCAGAAATGTTGGGGTTGATATTATTACTCAATTGCAATCTCAAATCAGATTCCACATGTAACCTGTTCCTGTATTTACCGCCGGCCGCGAGCCCGGCGCGCTTGCGTTTCTCAGTAAGCGTAATTATTACGAGATATTTGGCGTAGTTAATTTATTTATCTTTGTTAATGCTCTAAGTAGGATAAATGCGTATGGGACCGCGGACCCCCAAACATATGCTTGCGGACCCCCAGGGGTCCGCGGACCACAGGTTAGGAAACAATGCTTTAGATTAACGAAACGAAAACTTACGTTTGTTCATTTCCTTTTTAAAAATTAATCACGCGGCCCATTAAACCGGGAAAGACTACTTCCCGGACTGGGTTCGCCTGTAGTTTATTAGCGAACACTTACCAGCTCGTTCCCAAAAAGAAATCAACTAATTCCTAACGCCATTTCACTCGGTCACGGTGTACGGTTTACAAAGAGAATTAGAGTTACAACAGCAATCAAAACGGGAAACAGCAGGTCAATGAACTTTAATTTTGGACTTTGGAGATAGGCTGATGCTGCTTTAATGAGAGTGTTCAATGTTACCTCAAAGATAGACAACGTGTTCGCTTGCGTGCTATTCCCGATTCTCCCACATTTTCTACTAATTCTTCGCTTCTATCAGTTGCAGCGTGATGTTATATAGCCTAAAGCCTTCCTCGATAAATGGACTATCTAATATAAAAAGAAATTTACAAGTCGAACCAGTAGTTTCAGAGATTAGCGCATTCAAACAAACAAACAAGCTTTTTTTAGTCCTTTACGCAGCACTAGCGAACTTTATATGTTTTAAAGAAACAGAAATATCATCCCCTTATGGGCCAATTGGAAGAGCAGCACGCGCGATACGTGAAGGTCGTGGGTTCGAGAAATAAAACGTATATATCATTAAACAAACTTATAAATGCTTGAGAATAAAAAATAAAAAATGTTGTGACATTAAAAACGAATTTATAATTGAAAATAATGAAAAAATTAAAAATTGCTTTCACTAAGTAAGATATATATATATATATATATATATATATATATATATATATATATATATATATATATATATATATATATATATATATATATATATATCTTATTTTGCAAACGTCCCCTTTTATATTATGTAAGTGAGTAGTATATTCTTAAATTAAAAATACGAGTATGAGTAAATTTTTAGTTCGCAAGATTTTAGTGATCTTAAAAAATAATATATTACTACCTACTATACTAAAACATTTGACAGCAAGCAGGGCAAGATATAAAATTCCCTACTAATATTATAAATGCGAAAGTAACTCTGTCTGTCTGTCTGTCTGTCTGTGTGTCTGTTACGCTTTCCTGCTTAAACCTCTCAACCGATTTTGATGAAATTTGGTATAGGTATACGTTGAATCTCAAGAACGGACATAGGCTACTTTTTATTAGAAAATAAGGGGGGGAGGGTAATACCGTCTTTGGAAGTTAATATTGAAAAATGTTAATTTTTTAAGTTAGAGATATGAAATTTGGCACAAATATAGCTCGAAACTTGGATTAAAATATAGACTACTTTTTGTTTTGAATATTAGGGGAGAAAGGGGTAAAACCGACCATAAAAGGATGTAGTCCACGCGAACGAAGTCGCGGGCACAGCTAGTTATAAATAAATAAATATTAGAGAATGAAACCAGAGAGGTGGGCCAAGGTTGTTACCCAATGGACACCAGAAGACGGACGACGTCCAAGAGGAAGGCGGAAAATGCGTTGGCGTGACAACCTGGACCGTTTTTCTCAAGGTTGGCAAGACTCGGCACCTGATAGAGAGAGCTGGAAGTGTATGGGGGAGGCTTTTGCCCAGCTGGGGGACAGTTAGAAATTTTAAGACTTTCGCGTTCCATTTTAAACATTTAAAATAATTTAACGGGTCAAAACGCGACACCATTTTTATTTAGTAGTTAATACGAACTACTTACTGCCCGACGTTTCGGTTAGGTTGCACCAACCGTGGTCACGAGCTGACTAGTCAGGCAGTAAGGCGTCGGGCCACAGTAGTTCGTATAAACTACTAAATAAAAATGGTGTCGCGTTTTGACCCGTTAAATTATTTTAAATGTTTAAAGTGGGACAGTTTATAGGCTAAGTAAAAAAAAATATTAGAGAACATCACATACATTACTCTGTGGTAAGTAGCTCAAGCACATGTGTTACAAAATCAGTAACAACGACGAAACCACAACACCCAGACCAAAGACAATATAGAAAAATTCGTTTCCCATATTGACCCGAGCGGATCGAACCCTGGACCTCAGAGATGGCGCGGCGCCAAAGTCCGGCACTCGCCTCTCGGCTACGGAGGTCGTCATATTGAGATGAGGCGGAAAATCGTAATGACATCAAGTTCATATCTATTATTTTCATGTTGCAATGATTTGCGTGAAAAAACTATTTCAATGCTAAGGTTGCCATTGTCTAAGAATTGTGACGTTGGAAACGCATAGTCGATTTTATTTTTTTTATTTAAAAACTTTATTGCACAAAAAAAGTACAACAGGTGGACTTAATGCTATGGGCATTCTCTACCAGTCAACCTTTGGGTCATGCCGAGAGTTAGTTTATGGGTGCGGTAATAGTGACAAAGTGCATAAGTAATCTAAAAAATAAAAACATAATACACGAGAATAGTAACTACTAAGCGTTACATAAGTCATTTCGGAAACAATTAAATATACATATAGACATACATGAATAAATATAATATATATATATGTGGGTTCAGAGAAACTAGGGCTTTTTGCGATAATCCTTATTTATTGAATTTTAAAACACTTTTTATTACAGAGCAGTTCGTCGTCCGTCTTCAATTCGTTATACCCCTTTTCTCACTCAATCCTTCTTTCACTCATTCGTTCATTCTTCCCTTTCCTTCATCCTACGTTCCATTTCACTGCACTTTCGTTCCGTTTCACATTCTCACCATCCCACACTCGGCCATCCTGCTATTAGTCTGCCCTCAGACTGAGCGGACATATCAGTAACTCTAGAAGTTACATTTTACACGGCTTAAAATACATAAACACTAAACATAATAACCTCTATTTTTATTCACCTGCTTACATACGACATTAAATAAACATGAACTGTGAATTTCTGTAACATCTTCCATCTCTGACAAATATAGCTTAAAAGTAAATATGATTGAACAACCAACAATACTTCGCTGTGTCCCGACTTACATAATAAATAGAATTAATAATGAGGATGAGAAATTGAACCTACAAAGCAACTGCAAGGATCCGGCCAAACCTTCATGTAATCAGCGGACGTGGATGTCCTCCTAGGACCTTCCATCGAAGTATCCATCTTCTCTACTTCATATCTATCCTTTCCTTTGACACATGTAATCTTGTATGGGCCAAGATACTTAGGTTTCAATTTCATTCCTACTCCAAACTGGGTCCTCTTGATTGCTACAATATCACCACACTGATACTGAGTGCTCTTCTTTCTTTGTTTATTATAATTCTTGATATTTTCTGCTTGTATTTTTAATATTTGCTGCTTGGCTCTAATTCTTAAATTTTCCCTGTCTTGTACATAACTACTTCTATCTTCTTGCAATAATAAATCATAAATTTCAACATCTTCTTTGATCTTCATCTTTGTTCCAATTAACAGTTCAAATGGAGTACTGTCCACACTTCTCTGATAGGTACTATTAAGAGATCTTTGTAAACGACTTACATGTCTATACCATAATGTAGGATTCTCTATACAGAGCTTGGTCAGCACTGAGATGATTGTCCTATGTATTCTTTCAACCTGGCCATTTCCTCTGGGTACACCGGTTGTAATCATCACATGTTGAATTCCTTCATCTTGACAAAACTCTTTAAATTCAGTACATGAAAAAGCAGTCCCTCTGTCTGAAATTATCCTGGTTGGATTTCCATAATGTTGTTGAAAAATCTTTAACTTATCCAATACCTCTTTACCTGTAGTACTCTTTGTAGGAAAAATCCAAGTAAACTTTGTAAATGCATCTATCATAGTCAGTATGTAGTTATACTGTTTCTTCGTCTCACTCATAGGTCCAATGTGATCTATGTGAATTGTATGAAATGGGATATCTTGCTTTTCAATTGGGTTGAGAAAACCTTCCTGTTTTCCTTGTTTACGTGAAGCTAATAAACATGGTATACAACTTACTACAAAATCATCTATCTTCTTATTTATATTTTCAAAATAGTAATCTTTACTTATTAATTCCATCATCTTCTTTTTGGAAAAATGTCCATTACCATGAATTATTCTCAATATTTCAGTTTCCATACTTTTAGGTATAACCAACTTCTTCTCACTTCCTCTATATAATAAACCAGAATCTAAACAATAATCTTGATATGGCTGATGTTGTAATATATCCATAATCGCCTTCAAACCCTCGTCCTGCTCTTGGGCATACTTGATGTTCTCATGCAAACTTGAAAACAACACACTCACAATGGGAGGGTTTCTACTCAGGGCATCTGCATGTCTCATTTGACTACCTCCTCTATGCTCAACAGTAAAATCATAATCTTGCAAAAATATAATCCATCTGGCCACTCTTGTTGATAAAGATAGCTCTTTCTTATTGATTGTCATTTGAAATGCCTTACAATCGGTTATTACTTTAAATTTGATACCAAATAAATAATGTCTAAATTTCTTTATACCTTCTATTACAGCCAAAGCCTCCAATTCATAACTTGAATATTTACTCTGTGCTTCTGAAGTTTTCCTGCTCATATAGTGAATTGGGTGTAGTTCACCATCATCCTGTTGCATCAAAATCGCAGAATATGCAACACTGGAAGCATCTGTATGCAGTTCTGTGGGCAATCTAGGATTATAAATTTTTAATACAGGCTTAGTTACCAGTTTTTCTTTCAATGTTGCAAAACTCTTTCTCTGTTCTTCTGTAAAAGTAAACTCTCTATTCTTTTTTAATAAATCCGTCAAAGGCTGGGCTAACATAGCAAACTGTGGTATAAACTTTCTAAAGTATGAACACAATCCAACAAAACTTTGAAGTTGTACTATATTCTTTGGTTCCGGATATTTTCTAACGGCATCTGTCTTTCCTGGGGATGGTCTCACCACTCCATTTTCAATTTCGTGGCCCAAATATTCAACCTTGCGTTCTAGGAGCTGACATTTTCCCCAATTAATTTCCAGTCCATACTCGGAAGCTCTCCGCAACACCACTGATAAATTATCTATGGCCTCATTCTCGGTCTCCGCTGGAATTAGCAAATCGTCTATAAATATCAACACAATTCCCTTTTCTACTAGGTCTCTGAAAATTATATTGATAAATCTAGTAAACACCTTTGGACATATTGACAAACCGAATGGAGCCTTCAAAAATTCATATTGTCCCTTCATAGTGACAAATGAAGTATACTTAACGGAGTCTCTATGAACATTTAAGTGAAAAAATCCATTTTTTAAATCTAGCGTACTAAATATTCTTCCTGACCTACACTTGTCAATAAGGTCATCGATGATGGGTAATGGATACTCGTCTTTAACCATTTTTCTATTTATAAGCCTATAATCAACACAAACTCGTATACTACCATCTTTCTTCCTAACCAGTACCAAAGGACTTGAATACTCAGAATGACTCACCCGAATTATTCCCTCATCCATCCATTTAGCTACTTGTTGGTCTACCTCACATTGTTCTTTCAAGGCTAACCTCCTTGGTCTCTGAGCCACTGGAATATCGTCTTTTAATATAATACGCAACTCGATCGGCGCCTCTTTCGTCTTCAAGGGCCTGTAGGTATTCATCAAATGCCTTGCCTGTTTTCGGGCTTCAAAACTCACCTCATTACCTATAACGTCAAAATCAGAAACAACTGTAAAATTATGCAACCATTCCTCATTCGAAGGCACAAGCGAAACATTGTTGTTGTTCATTATCATTACAACATTCTGTAAAAACTGTTGGCCTAGAATTACAGCGTATGACATAGCATCGTTGGGAACAATATAAAACAAAACATCTTTAAAACTATTGTTTTCGACACACACCGTAACAATAAAGCGTCCTTTTGCTTGAACATGCGAAGCTCCTAATCCGCGGAACACTATTTCGCACTGCTCGTAATCGCTTACATGCAAAGCACAGAAACTGTCCCATCTTATCAAATTAACGTCGCTGCCAGAATCTATTAAAGCCTCGAACGCTTTCCCACATAAAACTATGCTTTTCATCGGCCTATGCATTTTTTCGGCTTTGTTTACGTTCACGTCATAAGAAATGTCATTAACACACTTTATGCTTGAATTGTCATTACTACCACTACGCAAACACGAATCGCCTCGCTCGTATTGGTTCGGATCCGAGTGAACATCGACGCACATCGCCTTGCCGCCAGTGTAGCCAAACTCACGCCGCCATTTCGTTTCGTTCGTTCGGTCAGCCGTCTCGCTCGCTCTCGTACCAGCACCTGAGCCGCCATTACACTCTCTCGAAATATGACCGAATGAATTGCACTTAAAGCACTTCGTTCCTCGTTGCTTATCTGGGCATTCCGATGACACATGATTTTTCCCACCACAATTATAACAAGTCTTTGATGATAACACATTATGCTGCCTTTGCGTGCGATAATGATTAGTATGATATTGTATGCCTCCTCGTCGTTGATTTTGCAGGTTGCAGCCGCTCCTCGTCTTCTCCTTTATTGTTTCATACACCCGTAGTTTTTCTTTCAGGTCAGAATACGAAGTAACTCCGTACAACATCATTTTGTTGATCTCGTCGTCCATTATGCCGTCCACGATATACTTTATAGCGACATAATCTGGCATCTTGCCGCGTTTGCCCAACTCCTTCATCACCAACATGTAATCAATACACGGTTCATCTGGTCGCTTTTTCCTGGCACTCATCATTTCGTGTACCGTCTTGATGTCAACTGTGTCTGGAAATTCCTTGGAGATTGCCATCTTTAAATCTTCCCAACATTTAAACGGGCGCTCCGATTTGAGCCAAAGAGATGCAGTACCCGTTAACGATCTTCGTGCAATTAACAAGGTTTGCAACTCCGACCAGCCAAATATCTCGCTGTTGTCTTCAATCTCCTGCACCCATCGTGTCACAGGATACGTCTTATCTTGACCGTTGAATGTAGGGATCAATTCCGCCGACATGTGTAACGTGTTGGGCTGCGTCGTCGTTGCAACAGCCTCAGCGTCTTCGTAGTCGTCCTGTCTGCTCTTGCGTCGCTCCTTTGTGTCCTTAGGCATCGCGAATAACGATTTCTGCAATTTCTAAGCGTCGTCGTCGTCGTCGTTGTAACCGTCGTTTCTTGCAGTAACCGTCACTCTCAGGATTTTCGCGTCGTTTCGCAGAAATTCCAGTCTCTCTTGATCCCGGAGGGGCCCCCAAAATTGTGGGTTCAGAGAAACTAGGGCTTTTTGCGATAATCCTTATTTATTGAATTTTAAAACACTTTTTATTACAGAGCAGTTCGTCGTCCGTCTTCAATTCGTTATACCCCTTTTCTCACTCAATCCTTCTTTCACTCATTCGTTCATTCTTCCCTTTCCTTCATCCTACGTTCCATTTCACTGCACTTTCGTTCCGTTTCACATTCTCACCATCCCACATATATATATACATAATGATCGTTTTATTAGTTCAAAAACTGACCCCTTATGGATTCTTCATGTCTGTCTGTCTGTCCGTCCGCCACTTTTTCCGAAACTATTGAACTTATATAGTAGAAACTTGGTATGTAGATGTATTCTGTGAACAGCATTAAGATTTTTGACAATTAAAAAGCCCCGACCAATCCGTCATTTTCTGGCGGCGGCCATCTTGGATTTGAAATTTGTCATTTTGAATAGGTATATTCTGCTAGTTTTAAATGATACCCATATTGTGGGAGTTATGGTAAAACATGCAATACATAATTTTGTGACGGCGGCCATCTTGGATCAAACATAGAACACTCCCGACTTATTCATATTTCAAACAAAAAATCAAAATCAACAACGGTTCACTTGTTCGGGAGCTGCGATGCCATAGACAGATACACACCGACACGTCAAACTTATAACACCGCGTAATTTTTGCGTCGGGTGTTAAAAATAGAATATTACCGAATGAACAAATATTGCGGTACCACCATTGATTCTGTTCCCATCAACAAATAACTGAATGAATGAATGAATGAATGAATGCGCCAGACAATCACACCAATCACCTGGTCTCAAACTAAGGTTTTCCCTTGTACTATGAGTACCAGACGACGGATACTAACTGGGGGCGTCATCCCAGCACACCCAGACCCAAGTCAATTGAGAAAAGTTCGTTTTCTCAATTGATTGAAAGTTCTGACCGGGAATCGAACCCGGGACCTTACGCGCTTTGGGCGCCTGCCTTAGCCACTGCGCCACCGAGGTCGTCTATAACTATGCTAGATAAGGGAATTTTGTCGGAATTCTACTATTCAAATTATTTTTACTTGTAAGAAATCACTACATAGTATAAAACAGAGTCGCTTTTTCTGTCCCTATATCCCTATGTACGCTTAAATCTTTGAAACTACGAAACGGGTCCTGATGCGGTTTTTTTAATAGATAGAGTGATTCAAGAGGAAGGTTTTTTTTCCAATAAAGAATAGAAAAGCCAATATTTCTAAGTATTTACATTACATCCGTGCGGAACCGGGGAAAGTCGCTAGTATATGCGTAAAAGTGCCTTTAATTTCTCGCGGTCACCCATCCTTTTATTGACAGAACCAAATGCCGCTTGACTTCTATAGACCATCATTGAGCAAGCCACTTTAATATTACATGAGCATTACGCTTCAATTGAATAACATGATTGCATCTTCCAGTCTTGTATTTCAATGAATATTTATTAAGCGAAATGATGTAAAATTATAGCAATAGAATTTATTGTCGATTCTATACAATGCTGCTTAGGATTCGTCACGTGAGTAAATTTTATCGTTTTATTGTATTTCTTAACAAATGTCAAATCAATCAAATTCGCTGCGTCACTTGATGATTGGCTGAAAATACGAGTGCAGTTTGACATCAGCCAATCGACGTTACCGAAACTTTTGTCATGCGTGAAATTTGATGTACTACGCCTGATATAGGGCCATTGAAGAAATCAAATATTGGACAACATCACATACATTGCTCCGATTCTGTGGTAAGTGGCTTTAGCTCTTGTGTTACAGGAATCAGAAACAACGACGGTACCACAACACCCAGACCTGAGACAATGTAGAAAAGTTCGTTTTCCACATTGACTCGACCGGGGATCGATACCGGGATATCAGAGATGACGCGACGGCAAAGTACGACACGACAGCCTCTCGACTCAGAGGTCGTCAAATGATGTATTTACGTTGCTGCTTTAACAACAATATACTAAAAAAAACTAAATATATATTTATACTAGCTGTGCCCGCAACTTCGTTCGCGTGGACTACATCCTTTTATGGTCGGTTTTACCCCTTTCTCCCCTTATATTCGAAACAAAAAGTAGTCTATATTTTAATCCAAGTTTCAAGCTATATTTGTGCCAAATTTCATATCTCTAACTTCAAAAATAACAAAAAAAATCCATATAAACTTCAAAAGGTGGTATTACCCCCCTCCCCCTCTTATTTTCTTATAAAAAGTACCCTATGTCCGTTTTTGAGATTCAACGTATACCTATACCAAATTTCATCAAAATCGGTTGAGAGGTTTAAGCAGGAAAGCGTAACAGACACACAGACAGACAGACAGACAGAGTTACTTTCGCATTTATAATATTAGTAGGGTATATTTAAATGGACTCCCAAAAAATAAATGTATTTTTTACGTTTCATAGAAAAGTATGAAACCTATGTGCAATTTGACCGATTTTATTCATTTACTTAAAAACTTTTTTGCATCAAAAATACAACAGATATTATATTCTCTACCATTCAATCCTTTGATACATACAGAAAGTGTTTCCATAATGAATTTAATTTCCAATAGACATACAGTTTAGGAAAATTCTCATTAGCTTAGTGTAAGAAACAAGTTAATACTGGCTGTATCTTGCTAATTAGCTAAGGCTATTAAATTAATAGACAAAAAATGTGGCGAAATGACACCATTGTTCGATAATCACAATGATTATGTATTAGAAAAAAAAATTGTTTCTACATGATTTATATCACTGAATCAGATTACAGTTTCATTAATTCATCACTCATGGAAACAAAACTATATGACTTGGTCCAAAGTGTTCTACACATAGCAATAAGTTAGATACTGCTACTGTAACTTATCTGCTGAGTTTCTTACCGGTGTTGTCTTGGTAGATATAGGTTCAGAACCGGCTATAGTCACTTTGCATTGTATTCAATGACGGTTCAAAAGTGTTATATGTAACCTAATTGAATAAAGAAATAAGCTTAGGCGAGACCACCTAGCGTCTTATGCGTTCCTGGTACTTCGACGCGTGGTTATTAGTATGGAGCAGCTGTTATCTCTAGCCCTTATAACCCGTCTCATAAAACTTATAGACCAAGATCACAGTCACCCCAGACTTACGTCATTTTAGTAAAGATGAATTTTTAGTGAAATAAGTCTAAAGTGACATAAGTCTGGGGTGACTGGTATAATCTCACTCTATAATCGGTACCTACAGGAAGAAATTCTTTAAGATTTTCTTTAGGTGAAACCTCCTAGCACTTCATACTGTCCTTGTACCTTAATGCACCGAGTATGATATTAGTATGCAGCTACTGTCATCTAACTTTTATCGGATGCCTAGTTGAAGAAACACTTTTAAAGGTGTTTCTTCAGGAAAGAGTTCCTTGCACTTTATGCAGCCCTGGTACCTCAAAACTTCCAGTCTGGTTGCTTATAAGCGAACGATTGCCGTAAAACCACCGTCCAGACAGGTAGGCAGTAGCAGGCAATGGCTTCGAGAAGAAGGCTCTCATTGATGAGCCGAGGCGAAACCTCCTAGTGCTTTATGCTGACCTGGTACCTGGATGCGGTGGGTTCATTAGTATAAAGCAACTGTTTTTCTAGTCTCCTCTGTTACACGGAGAAACTCTTTAAATATTTCTTAAGGTGAACCGCCTAGCATTCCATGCTGTCCTGGTACCTCAACGCACAGAGTATGATCGTTAGCATGCAGCAACTGTCATCTTAATTCGTTTCTCTCATTTTTCGGCACCATGCCTAATTGAAGAATCATTTATAATGTTTCTTCAGGAACGACCTCCTTGCAATTCATGCGGACCTGGTACCTAAAATCGGGAGTTAGAGGCATATATGGGTGGCTTTCATTAAAGAACTAAGACGAAACCTCCTAGCATTTCATGCAGCCCTGGTACTGTGACTGACGTATACCAACTAAAATGTGGGTTAACATCTCACATAAAGATGATATTTACCAATCACTGTACAAAGTTACTCATGGCAGTGTATAAACAACTTGTCCAAATCTAGGTCATGAACGCTCTGAACTTGGTTAGTACTTAGGTCTAAGATAAAGCTAGGTTATCTGAGTGAACTAGACTAATGAAACAAAATATTTTGGTCTGTCGTCTAGAATGTTGCAAATATGACCTCTTTAAAACGCGGTTGTAGGCATTTTCTTTTTTATTAACGTCATTAAAAGCAGTATTCAGAAATGATGCCCTTAGAATTATTCTGGTGTTTAATTTATTGCTCTTTATTATTACTCATTTTGTTGTGATCTATACTGACATTTTTACTGTTACCGCACCCATAAACGAATTATCTGCATGACCCAACGGTTGACTGGTAGAGAATGCTTCTAGTATTAAGTCCGCCTATTGTACTTTTTGTTTTGTGCAATAAAGTTTTGAAATAAATAAAAATAAAATAGCAGGAAGAAAACAACATTACATACATACTTAGCTCTGATTCTGCGGTAAGTAGCTTAAGCACTTATGTTACAGAAATCAGAAACAACGATGGTACCATAATACTCAGACCTGAGACAATATAGAAAAGTTCGTTTCCCATATTGACCAGATTGGGTATCGAACCCGGGACCTCAGAGATGGCGCGACGCCAAAGTCCGGCCCGCTCGCCTCTCGGCTACGGAGGTTGTCAATTTCGGTTGGCGTCATTTTTGACACAACTTTTTTCTTAAAGGTTTGAGGAATACCATTAATACACTATGATACATTTTTAAATATTAATTGGTCGTTATCAAAAATTACATATTTTAACATAATTCCTTCAATAAGGGAGGTATTAAATAAAAGGTCTTCAGTATGTACTAGGTACGATACTTTATAATAAATAGCGGACACATCAGACTTCGTCCTGTATGTCTTTAGAGTTTTCCCAGCTAATTGCCGGGAAAACTCGAATTTTTCTCGCCGTAAAAACCATCCTTGGACTTCAATGAACATTTAAAGAAAAAAATTATCAAAATTGGTTTGCCAATTGGCCAACACATTTTGAGATACATTTTTATTTATTAGATTTCAAATCCAAGATGGCCGGCCACCATCACAAAATTACGAACTTTTTTAATAGCTAAAGTCAATGTAATAGTTTGGATTTTGATCGCTCTAGTGTAGTAAATATAACCATTATCAAACCAGTTTTTTTACATTTTATTTAGTGTTTTTGATAGAGCCGGAACAGAAATACATTATCTGTACAAATTTCAACTATCTAACTCACAGTTCAATAAATTACAGGTGACAGACGGACGGACAACGGAACATTAGTAATAGGGTCTCGTTTTACCCTGTAGCCACGGCACCATTAAAACTGACGTATAAATGCCAAAATGTATAAAAATGTATTCGAATATTGCACATTAGGTCATACAATAAAATAAATGAATAAATGCGCCAGACAATCACACAAATCACCTGGTCTCAAACTAAGGTTTTCCCTTGTACTATGAGTACAAGACGACGGATACTAACTGGGGGCGTCATCCCAGCACACCCAGACGCAAGTCAATTTAGAAAAGTTCGTTTTCCAAATTTACCCGACCGGGAATCGAACCCGGGACCTTTCACGCTTTGGTCACCTGCCTTAGCCACTGCGCCACCAAGGTCGTCAAATTAATTTAATACATACTTTTTTTACTTAATTATTTTTTTTATTATTTTTTTACAATTGTCAAACTTACAGTGTGTCTTGGTGCAAAATTAAGTAACAAGATTAGCTTTTTTTTTGTTAAAAAAACTACTGTTTCTTGCCGGTATCTTCTCGGTAGTTATAGGTTCCGAACCGGAGGTAGCTTCGTTTATGCAAAGACTCTTTAAATTATAGTAATCTTTATGAATAAAAATATTTAATTATCGACTAAAAAAATATTATGAACTTTTTTTAAATTTTAGAGTGCTTCTCGTCACACTCGCGATCTTTAAATATTTTAGAGAAACAAAAATTTATACTCCCGCAAGTATGGGGTTTCTAAACATATCCGGCAGAGGGCACTTACCGGAGACCAAGAGGTTGATACAACAGTAAAAATTTATCTCTACGATAACTTAACACACAGATTTTGATGTATGTATCGTATATTATTCACATGCATGTAAAAAGCGCTTATTCACTATTACAAACAGACACGCCAATTTTATTTATAAATAAATTAATTAATATTGGACAAATAAATAAATAAATAAATAAAATGGACACCATCACATATGCTCATGCTCTGATTTTGTGGTAAGTAGCTAAAGCACTGTGTGTGTTATAGAAATCTGAAACAACGACGGTACAACAACAACCAGACCCGAGACAATACAGAAAAGTTCGTTTTCTATATTGACCCGACCGGGGATCGAACCCGGAACCTTAGAGATGGCGCGAAGCCAAAGTCGGTTACGCTCGCCTCTCGGCTACGTCAATTAATTTAATTTACATGTATAGATAGATTAATGTAGGTTTGCTACTTAGTAATGCTTAGGAAAATGTTACGCCATTTAATTGGTAAACACTAAGGTATAAATTACACAATATGCCTGACCCGGTAACCGAACCCATGACCTGACACAACACCGCTGCTCTAACCACTATGAGAACGATACCATTGGACCGGAAAATCTCACATTTCAATATGAGACGGTGATATTGACCGCTATAGCGGTAGAGAAAAATGCATGTAATTTAAATATATAAAAGGAGAATTTAAAATAATTTAACGGGTCAAAACGCGACACCATTTTTATTTAGTAGTTAATACGAACTACTTACTGCCCGACGTTTCGGTAAGAACATCTGTTAGAAATGGGAGTTAATCATTGGATGGAGTTGCACGACCCTAAAATCCTCTCGGCCGATCGCCACTACCATACTAGGATAGTACGTGAAGCTATTGTAATCAAAAAGTACAAAAATTTCAATAGAGAAGACGGATTTAAGTTATCATCAGCATGGAATCCAGTGATTAATAAATGTTTACCGCGATTAGAACGATCAAAAACAATTCCGGATACTGTCAGTGTAGTGTGTCGAAGTGACTTCAATAATATTTTGTTATGTGACAATGTGCGGGTGGATGAAGATTTGCAAGCTCCCCCGAACAGACGAAGGCGAGCAAGACCAGTCAGCTCGTGACCACGGTTGGTGCAACCTAACCGAAACGTCGGGCAGTAAGTAGTTCGTATTAACTACTAAATAAAAATGGTGTCGCGTTTGGACCCGTTAAATTATTTTAAATGTTTAAAATGGAACGCGAAAGTCTTAAAATTTATATAAAAGGAGAAACTGACTGACTGACATATCAACGCACAGCCTAAACGGCTAAACGTACGCACTTGAAATTTGGAAGGGACGTAACTTAGATACCGTAGAGATGCACTAAGAAATGAATTCATCCACTAACCTAACTCTAGTTAAGAATATTTGTGTAGAGAGATAAATGATTATTCTATTCTATTCTATTCTAATTCCCTAAATTGTGGGAACGGGAATCAGCGGTAAAAATCTTTTTGTATGAAAAATCTAAACCGCTTAAGTTAGACGCTTGAAAATTGGCACGCAGATACCTTAGTAAACTTAAAGCTTAGTTGCAATAGGATATTGCAAAATTCCCACGGGAACGGGAGTTAGCGGGAAAAAACTTTTGTTTTAAAAATCTAATCCGCGTAAGATATATATTTTCAATCTAGCATGCATGCATACCTTAGTAAATATAAAGTTTCTACCACACACACAAAGATCTCTCTTTTATAACACGCCACGCGGACGAAGCCGCGGGCAAAAGCCAGTTCATTATATTTTAAATAAACGGAATAATTTTATCTGCCCTTGCATTGCGGTACTCGAACCCACAACCTTCACGTACCGCGCGGGCTGCTCTTCCCACTGAGCTACCCCTTCAAATGTTAACTCACTCTTTGAAACACGAAAGCATATAGAAAATATCTTGCGTCACAATCAACAGTTTCCATTCTCAAGAAATTTAGTGACACACTTTAAAGAAAATGAGTATAATGCAAAATTTGTCGACGTTAATCGTTTTAACTAAAACTCGGCTACAAAGTAATGGTGATTTCACACTGGCGGCATTACGTTCGTGAAATGATTTTGTAACTCAAACTCAAACATTTCTTTATTCAAGTAGGTTGCATATAACACTTTTGAATCGTCATTGAATACAATGCAAAGTGATTCTACTTCCGGTTCGGAACCTATATCTACCGAGAAGACACCGGCAAGAAACTCAGCAGATCAGTTACAGTAGCAGTATGTAACTTATTGCTATGTGTAGCTCACTTTGGACCAAGTCATATTGTTTTGTTTTGATTGAACTCGTGCCTATCGATGTAAATTTTGGTTTCCGAACAAACTACGATACGTGAAGGCCGTGGGTTCGTGCCCCAAACCTCAAGAGGAGATGAAATTTTTCTGTGTTCTTACAATGTTTAAAGTAAAGAGAGGTAGTGCATAGCGATTTATCGCTCGAGCTGGAGCACCCCGACTGGTGAAATACCTCCACCTCATAGAAGTCCGCAGCCAAATAACAGCCAAGTTGTTATGTTCCTGCGTGTGAGTAAGGTTTCCAGAGCTCCTGGGGGGTGCTACATTAGTAGCAGGGGTCAAGCCTTCAAGGCAAGGGCGACAATCCAAAAACAGCTTTACTATGCTGTACTTGTCGCCCTTAAGCTAGGACCTCATTACCACTTAACATCAGGTGGGAGGAGGTCAATCTTGAAGTGCAATATAAAAAAGTGTAACCTGTTTGAATTAAGAATGTCATCGAGTGTTACGGAATATTTTATTAGCATTTAAAACTAGTTAAAATGTAATTAACTAGCTGTGCCTGCGATTTCGTTCGCATGGACTACAGGGTTTTTCCAGTTTTTTCCCGCTAACTCCCGTTCCTGTGGGAATTTTGCTATATCCTGTTGCAACTAAGCTCTAGGTTTACTAAAGTACCTGCATGCCAAATTTCAAGCGTCTAACTTAAGCGGTTTACATTTATCATACAAAAGGATTTTCCCGCTAATACCCGTTACCGTAGGAATTTCGGGAATTCCTTTCACAGTGCACCTCTACCTAAGCTACGTCCCTTCCAAATTTCCAGTGCCTACGTTTAGCCGTTTAGGCTGTGCGTTGATATGTCAGTCAGTCAGTCAGTTTCTGCTTTTATATATTTAGATTCTATTCGTCTTTCAATCGCTATTCAGCGAGGTAATGCAGCCAGCATTTTGGGTACCTTACCACAGGGACCATCTTTGTTTATTTAAAATATTGATTTTTTTTTTATTAATTTTAGTTTGAATTTTTTGTAAGCTAGTGTTATCTTAAGTTTATTTGTTTTGTTTATGTACCTAAATAAATATTTAGATTATATACTTCAAATGTTCTAAGTGTGGAATGCACTTTACCGACTCGGAACACGCGACCCCACGCAACTGGTATACTTCGCAACAAGAATTACGCACTACTCACTAGTTACACATTTATTGAACCAAATACCTTAACCGACTTCGAAGGAACGATGTTCTGACGTTTTTCTTATATAGCACTTCAAGATTGACCTCATCCCACCTGCTGTTACAAACCTAGCTCGGCGGAAGTACTTCCACTTTTAGTAAAGAGCATACGTTCCTTACATTGGTGACCCCGATTGAGCTGAACAACAGCAGCCTTTGAAGAACGGAGCCTTCGCATCAGGCCATGTCTCCATATTCTCAACAGCTGTAAGTGGTAATGAGGTCTTAGCTTAAGGGCGACAAGAACAGCATAATAAAGCTGTTACGGGACTTGTCGACCTTAGCTTGAAGGCTTGACCCCTGCTACTAATGTAGCACCACCAGGAGCTCTGCAAACCTTACTCACACGCAGGAACACAACAACACCGAAGTGATTGTTATTTGGCTCCGGTCTTCTGTAAGGTGGAGGTATTTCACCAGTCGGGCTGCTCCAGTTCGAGCGATCAATCGCTATGCCCTCTCTTATATGTCAACTACAAATGTTTATAACAAAATCTCTCATTCATACATCCATATATTTTTCGATTTCGCGTTTCTAATACAAATGTATGTATTTTCTTTGAATTAGTTTTCGTTGTGTAACTTATGATCACTTATTTTGGCAACCCTGCCTATATTTGACATTCGACACTAAATTTACAAACAAAAGGTTAGATTTAAATTAAAATAAATGTATTTAAATAACTTATTAGACAACTAATTTTGTGAATAGTACCAATAATAACGAAATGATTGATGCTTATGGAATTAGCAAAATTTAATTAGACATTTTGACAGTGACAGGTTCAAAATATTGATCTGGTGAACTAATGAAAAAAAATAACTAATAGTTATAATTGTTTACACAGAAATAATTTGGGAATTAAAAATTTTAGACTTTTAAGTTCCAATTTAAATATATATATATATTTTTTTAATATTTCACATATTTATTACTTAAACAAAACAAATACACTTAAGATAACACTAGCTTACAAAAAATTCAAACTAAAATTAATAAAAAAATAAATATTTAAAATAAACAAAGAAGGTCCCTGTGGTAAGGTACCCAAAATGCTGGCTGCATTAGCTCGCTGAATAGCGATTAAAAGACGCTGGGCAAGGTAGCAGCCAGCCTTTGGGTCTCTATTTAAATATTTAATATAAGTTAACGGGTTAAAACGTGACAACATCTTTTAGTAGTAGTTAATACGAACTACTTACTGCCCGACGTTTCGGTTAGGTTGCACCAACCGTGCTCACGAGCTGACTGGTCTCGCTCGTCTCCGTCTGTTCGGGGGAGCATGCACCTCCTTGCACATCCACCCTCACATTCTCGCCTAACAAAATATTATTGAAGTCACTTCGACACACTACACTGACAGTATCCGGAATAATATTTGATCGTTTGGTAATTTACAGAGGTAGGGCACAGCGATTTATCGATCGAACTGGAGCAGCCCGTCTGTTGAAATACCTCCACCTTACAGAAGACCGCAGCCAAATAACAAACTTTCGGTGCTGTTCTGTTCCTGCGTGTGAGTAAGGTTCCTAGAGCTCCTGAGGGTGCTACATTAGTAGCAGGGGCCAAGCCTTCAAGGTAAGGGCGACAAGTCCAGTAACAGCTTTAATATGCTGTACTTGTCACCTTTAATCTAGGACCTCATTATCATTTAACATCAGGTGGTATGAGGTCAATCTTGAAGTGCAATATAAAAAAACAAACGGGGTGAGCTAAATAAAACCGTTTAAAAAGGATACTTTTTATATTTTATGTTATGCTATGAATGTATCTTAAAATTAAAACTCTATTCATGTTGCACGGCCGTACCCATTTCTCGCCATCTACTATTTCCTCTACCTTACGGTTGACTGGAAGGGATCACTTCCTAGCGATAAGACCGCCTAAACTGTACTATAATAATTAATCTGTAAAACCTATATCTGTAAAGTTTTTGTGCAATAAAGTGTATCTATCTATCTATCTTTTGAACTTTTTGGCTGAGGCCCTCTCCTGAACGAGGACCCCTTCTGAACGGGGTCCCTTCTGAACGAAGACCTCTTTTAGCTCAAATCCCGTGGCATTTGGTCATTTTGAATAGGTACAGTTACGCCCTGTTACGCCAGAGCTTGTTGACTCAATGGCGTCTCTAAAGTAATTTGACAACTGTTTGTTTTTTCTTTATCATTTGACATTGTACTATTGTCATATAACTGACAGATAGGCTATTTGCTATTTAACTTGCAACAGGTCAAGGTACTCGTCGATAAAATAGTAACAGATTACTTAATTTTGTGTACTTGTATGTTTAAACGTCAATTAGGAGGTAGATAAAAATTAATCTTATTGCTTTCTAGCGATGTGTCCGCCTAAACTTTTTTTCATATTCCACTTCAAGATTGACCTCATCCCTCCTGATGTTAAGTGGTAATGAGGTCCTAGCTTAAGAGCGATAAGTACAGCATAATAAAGCTGTTACTGGACTTGTCGCCCTCACCTTGAAGGCTTGACCCCTGCTACTAATGTAGCACCCCCCAGGAGCTCTGGAAACCTTAATCACACGCAGGATCACAACAACACCGGAGTGATTGTTATTTGGCTGCGGTCTTACGTAAGGTGGAGTTATTTATTTATTTTTTTTTTGTCTGTCTGTTTGATCCTTATAATGATGTCCAATCTCTGAAATTGCAAGACCGATTTTAATTATTCTTTCAATGTTAGAAACCGAAAGTAATAAGAAGTAACTCAAGTTAGAATTTAAGTTAAGAGTTTACATTTATTTTCATTAATAGAAATTATAACTAATACAAGCTGATATAACGCGATTTAAAATAAAAAAGAAAACGTCTTTAACATCATAAAATGTCTTCGCCGTACATCAATCATAAAGTCAGCCATTTATAAAAACTTCTTAAATATCATCGTGGACATTTGTAATCTACGGCCAATGAATTTTTAACCTTGTTCGCATTGACAAGGACTGATAATAATTTAAACAAAATTCAGATTAGGACCTTGTTTTATTTATATAATCGGTAACTTATCTAACTTCTTAAGTAAGCAGTTCAAACTATTTCTCTAGCAATTAAAAACACTTTTTTTTTATTCTTAACTCCTCGTCGACAATGCTACAATTTCTTAAAAAAGGTAAAAGATTTCTTCTTTTTATATTGAATGGCAACTAAGGTTCTTTTGCGAAGTTTACTTATGCCAGTGTCAAGTTAGTTGAGAATTAATTATTTAATGAACTCAGTTGCAAGAACAGCTCGCGCGAAACGTGGGTTCGAATCCCACGTCATAAGGTATGAAATTTGTGTTCCTTTAAAATATGACAACAATTAATTTCAAGTTATCATAAACGGTAACATAGTGTGCCTAAAATCGGGATAATTAGTATCTTTCATATTATTTTAGTATTGTGCCGACCTACGACATTACCAACAAGTCGACACAAATACCAATTGGCCAATCAACACATCGATCCTACATCGCGATGTTAGAGTTACCGTCGCCACTAGTTATATATGTCGCAGTCATCTGGTTTAATCAGCTATTTGATTGGACCACTAGCGCGTTCATTGAATGACGACGTTTAATTGAATGACTAAAGGACAACTCGTCAAATTGTTTAATAAAACGTTCAATTTCTTGACTGAACGTCATTTAGCATAGTCGTTGAATGGGATATAGCTGACTTTGTAATGTTTGATTAGGGTGATCATAAGTTCGCCACTGTAAAGATAACTAATTTTAGATAAAAAAAATGAGGACATGACATAACACATCTTTATAAGAATTTTTATTATATTTTAAAAATTTTAAGACACTTAGGCTAAAAAAATATTTTTTTACGAATAAGTCACTTTAAATCGCAATTTCACTCAAAAAAATATCAACACTGTGCTATTCTATTAGATCTGTACCAGCTGTTTTACGCCATCTTTGTTTTGATGAGCACTAATGCCGCAGTGGAAAAAAAATGAACTAAATTACAATCACCTGACTGATTTTACGTCCGCTATGTTCAAAGGGCTATGTTACAATCCGCTAACTTGTTGGACGTTCAATGAGTCTTGTTCATTCAACGTTCGGCCTAGTCATTCAATTAAACGTCGTCATTTAATAATCGCGCTAGTGATCCAACCAAATAGCTGATTTAACCAGATGACTGCGACATATATACAACAAACCAAGCTTAGTAGTCGGACCTAGCTCGGCAGAAGTACTTCCACTTTTAGTAAAGAAAATATGTTCCTTACAGTATCTAAGTTATTTATCTACCAAATCCATTCGGTAGTAAAGATTAACAAGACATTTGTACCAACATAATAAAACAACATACATTATACATCCATACATAGAAACTAACATATTTAATAGAAGCTATGTCCGCGACTTTGTTCGCGTGGACTACATACATTCAAGGTCGGTTTTACCCCTATATCCCCTAATATACGTAACAAAAAGTAGACCATACTTTAATTCAAGTTTCGAGCTATATTTTTGCCAAATTTCATATCTCTAACTTAAAAAATAAATATTTTACCATATAAACTTTCAAGGGTGGTATTACCACAATTCCCCCCTTATTTTCAAAACAAAAAGTAGCCTATGTCCGTTCTGGAGATTCAACGTACACCTATACCAAATTTCACCAAAACCAGTTCAGTGGTTTTGGCGTGAAAGCCGGACAGACAAACAGACAGAGTTACTTTCGCATTTATAATATTAGTATGGATTAATAGGATTAAACTTGGCCGGAACGCTACCGTGCACCTAATGTCCTACTTCGTCGTTCCAATATCGTCTCTAATACAACTTCCGAGTCTTGCCAAGTCATTTTCTTACAACGAATCTAATGGACGAACAGTTATACAAATCCATTTTATCGCTCATAATACCTTCAAGATTTTCTTAGGGTTTTCCTGTGAGATATTAGAAACAGAAAATTTTTATCTCCCCATGCGGTGCGAGAATCGAACCCACGACCTTCACGTATCGCGCGTGCTGCTCTTACCAACGATACGTGAAGGTCGTGGGTTCAATTCCCGCACCGCAAGGGGAGATAAAAAAAATCTGTTTCTAATATTTCAAGTTCTCTAGTACGGCGTATAGTACTATAAAAATAATAAAATCGATTTTCCTGTGAGGCTTTAGAAGATGGCGGCGATGACGTCATTAGCGGATGCGCATGCGCACTATCCCCGCTTTTTCTACATTTACCACTTATTCTCCGCTCCTATTGGTCGCAGCGTGATGTTATATAGCCTAAAGCCTTCCTCGATAAATGGACTATCAAACACAAAAATATTTTTTCAATTCGTACCAGTAGTTCCTGAGTTAGATAGATACTTAGATAGATATACTTTATTGCACAAAATCTTTACAGAAATAGGTTTTACAGATTGATTATAGTACAATTTAGGAGGTCTTATCGCTAGAAAGCGATCTCTTCCAGACAACCTTTAGGTAGAGGAAATAGTAGATGGCGAGAAATGGGTACGGCCAGTGCAACATAAATACATCTGAGTTTATCGCATTCACACAGAGAAACACTTCAGTTTTTCTATATTGTCCCGGGACTGGGTGTTGTGGTACCGTCGTTGTTTTTGATTTCTGTAACACAAGTGCTTAAGCTACTTGCCACAGAATCAGAGCAATGTATGTGATGTTGTCCGATGTTTATTTATTTTTAATATAGTAGCTAGCTACAAAGGGTGCAAGTAAATATAAATGAAGTTTTCATCTTTTCTGTACACTCATATGTATAGATTATACATTAAACCTCCCTTATTCATCATTCTATCTATCAAAAGAAATCGTATAAAAATCCGTTGCGTAGTTTTAAAGATATAAGCATATAAAGGGACGATCTAGGTGGCGCTGTAGCTAAGGTAGGCGACCAAAGCGCGAAAGGTCTCGAGTTCGATTCCCGGTCAGGTTAATTTTTAAAATAAACTTTTCTAAATTGACCTGAGTCTGGGTGTGCTGGGATGACGCCCCAGTTAGTATCCGTCGTCTTGTGCTCATAGTACAAGGGGACACCTTAGTTTGAGACCGGGTGATTGGTGTGGTTGTCTGGCGCATGTGTAATCTTGAGTATCTGTGTTTTTAGTGACATAATTTTATTTTAAGTTGTTTTTACTGTTTTATGTCACTTAAACTTTTCTATCTTCTTTCTTTCTTTCTTTCATACAGAAAAAGCTACTTTTTTTGTACTATGTATTCATATTTATACGAGTACTAGCGGTCCCGGCGAACTTCGTTTCGCCTTAGAGGATTTTTCCGCTTTTCTGTTGAAATTTTTCCTGAATTTTCTTTGCTATAAACCTCACGGAGCCCGATACCTTTCCAACGAATGCAAAACCCGATTTCCACGGTTGTTCGTGCGTTCTGGAGTTATAGCGTCAGGAAGGAAAACCTGACTTATTTCTATATAGTAGATTCGTATATGTAGTGATAGACATGTCAGATTATAATGGCGTGATATTCTGTAAGACATTGTAAATCTGATTGTTTCTGGGCCAGTTATTAAATGAAGGAACCCTGACAAATCGAATTATATTGGTATTTATGACTCATATGTTGGATTGTTTTGAAATACCAACTAAATTTGCATAATTTAACTATTTTTCAAGTTTTAAGCATAATTTAGTTAAGATCCGATTGAGTAATATAATTATTCGTAATTTTGATTATGGAAGCGTTTAATGCGCGGTTCCAATATTTTACGATTCGTAATTTGTCAAAAGACTATCAGTTTTTCTCCGACCAAAAAAAGTTTTTTTTGTATATTGATGAGGTTTAAGCAAAAGATATTGCCGGAAAGCTTTTTATTTGTATAATCTGAAAACTTGAGACTTCAAGCTATAAAATGCTTATTTTAAAATACGACCAGTCGACGCCATTTTCAAGGGTAATGCAGGCAGTTAAAAATGGCAGAAAATTACTATTTCCTAACGCATGCATAGATTTAAGTCTCATGTTAAAAATCTATTATATAAAAATGAATCGCTAAATGTGTTGGTAAGCGCATAACTCAACAACGCCTGGACCAATTTTGAATTATTTTTTTTTAAATGTTCGTTGAAGTCCGAGGATGGTTTTTACGGCGAAAAAAAATCGCATAGTAGCCGGGAAAACTCTAAAGACAAGCCTTTTCTTTTTCCAGTACAAACGTTTTCTTACTAAAATTTAAGGTCAAGACACATTCCAAATATTTTTGGCAGGACGAAGTCTGTCGGGTCCGCTAGCTGTTTAATAAAAAAGGGCTTCTACAAAATTTCTGATTATTTAAATGACAAAAATGTACGAGACCGGAATAACTTTGATTCTTGGTAATCTCGCTTTGTATACTTCATTTAAGTACATAGTATAAGGGAACATTGTTACATTGAAAAGAGTAAGTGTCGAGTGTTCTCGCCGGTTCTTCTCGACATGATCAACATTCCGAACACGGCGGTAGAATACTGAACTTGTACTGACGCTTCATAAGTGCTATTGTAAAGCTTACATGAATAAAGATGTTTTCTATTCTATTCTATTTAAATTTTGTTTATGGTCCTTTAATCCCTACTAATATTATAAATGCGAAAGTAACTCTATCTGTCTGTCTGATTGTCTGTCTGTCTGTCTACCTGTCTGTTACGCTTTCCTGCTTAAACCTCTCAACCGATTTTGACGAAATTTGGTATAGGTATACGTTGAATCTCAAGAACGGCCATAGGCTACTTTTTATTAGAAAATAAGGGGGGGATGGGGGGTAAAACCACCTTTGAAAGTTTATATGGAAAAATGTTTATTTTTGAAGTTAGAGATATGAAATTTGGCACAAATATAGCTCGAAACTTGGATTAAAATATAGTCTACTTCCTTTTGTTTCGAATATTAGAGGAGAAAGGGGTAAAACCGACCATGAAAGGATGTAGTCCACGCGAACGAAGTCGGGGGCACAGCTAGTTTATATATATATATATATATATATCCTCTAGTGTTTATATAACACCCGAAACTAGTTAGATATGCTCGTAAAATTCTTTTACATATGTCTGTTACAGGCGTAAACAACACTCAACAGAACAAATACTAATGTTGATTGATTGATTAGAGCTCTTGTGTTACATGAAACGACGGTACCACAACACCCAGACTCTGAGACGGTAGAGCAAATTTCTTTCCCATATTAACCCGACCGCACCGAACCTGGAACCTCAAAGTAGGCGCAACGCTTAAGTCCAGCTCGCCTCTCGGCTACGAAGGTCGTCATGTTTTCCGAACAACGTAGTTTGAAACGGCCCTCTAATTTTTAAGATTATAAAATTAATGAATTCGCTTTCATTAATTATAATCGACAAATTTGTATATTTCCATTTCTTATGTCAACCACCACGTTTTCAACTAAATGCGTAAACATATTTTTTTTTACTTGATTTGGTTAAACACAAAAAAACGGTCAAGAGCGAGTTGGGCTCGCACAAGCAGTGTTCCGTTCCATGAATGGTAAACAGTATGTTTTTTTTTTTTATATTGCACTTCAGGTATTGAGCTCCTAGCTTGAGGGTGACAAGTACAGCATAATAAATCTATTACTGGACTCATTGCCCTTACCTTGAAGGCTTAGACCCTTTTACTAATGTAGCACCTCACCAGGAGCTCTAGAAACCTTACTCACACGCAAGCATGTTGTGTTCCTGACTGAAGTAATTGTTATTTGGCTGCGGTCTTCTGTAAGGTGGAGGTATTTCACCAGTCGGGCTGCTCCAGTTCGAGCGATAAATCGCTATGCTCTACCTCTCTTTAAAACGTTTGACGTTTTAATCGAAAATGCGATATTTAAGACATTCTTTTTCATTTACTTCAATATTAATTTGGTTCTTATACATATAATTTTTTTGGTAGTAATAAATAAATACATACCTATTAGACAACACACATACATAGATTGCTCTGATTCTGTGGTAAGTAGCTTAAACTCGTGTGTTACAGAAATCAGAATCAACGACGGTACCACAACACCGAGAATGCATAGAAAAGTTCGTTTCCCATATTGACCCCACCGGGAATCGAACCCGGGACCTCAGAGATGGTGCGACGCCAAAGACCGGCTCGCTCGCCTCTCGGCTACGGGCTACCGAGGTCGTCATGCGCCTATTGTCTTCTCTACAAGTAGACAGATTCGTCTGCAGATGGCATCGGCGGACGCCGACTTGTTGAGGGTGTGATTTGCTCGTCTGTGGTAGGTATTTGATATTGGCAGACGAGCAAAGCATCCCCTATAATCCAGATGGCAAATGAAGACTCGGTTGTTTTTTTTTTCAATTACATAGGTGTTAGCCTTCTTCGTTCTCCGAAAGTTCGGTGAAGATGATAAGGCTTTGCGACCTCCACTAATCATATAAAGAGGAATGATTCGTGTATAATCAATAAACTACTGAGTTTCTTGCCGGTATCTTCTCGGTAGTTATAGGTTCCGAACCGGAGCTGAGGAGGTAGCTTCATTTGTTTTATATAGAGACTATGCATAAGTATTACTAATGTAATCTATGTGAATAAAAAAATATTGACTTTGACTTTGACTTTGACTAAACTCAAAAACTACCGCACTACATCCACCCCATTAACATATGCTATATTCATAGCTAGAAAATACTAATGCCCGCTTCTAATATTTTACGACACGTAATGTTTTGACGACCTCCGTAGCCGAGAGGCGAGCGGGCCTGACTTTGGCGAGCGCCATCTCTGAGGTTCCGGGTTCGATCCCCGGTCGGGTCAATATGGGAAATGAACTTTTCCATATTGTCTCTGGTCTGGGTGTTGTGGTACCGTCGTTGTTTCTGATTTCCGTAACACAAGTGCTTAATCTACTTACCACAGAATCAGAGCAATGTATGTGATGTTGTCCAATATTTATATTTATTATTATCAATATTAATGTGTCTCCAACCGACTACAAGTCTGGAACGGTGTTAGCTTACGCCTCGTATAATGTATTACTATCCGTAACAAACTTGTGTTTCCTCCTTCCTTTCACATGGATTCCTTCAAAAGGAGCGTGAAAAAACATCTTACGGGACAGTATGGCGATGCTATCGGTATCAAATCCGTTGTCATCGCGATGTGGGTTCCTCTCTTGCTTACCATCAGGCTGGGAGGAGACAATATACCGCGCTACTATAAAACAAAGGATCGTTTTTAAAATATTGGAACCGCGCATAAGTCCACGCGTACGATAGTCGATAATAAGACAAAAACCCTTACAGTCCGGAACCCTAAAAATCAACAACAAGGAAGGTCATTGATAAAAATAACTGAATTCGCGGAGTGAACTTAGCAGATGTATGACGAATTCTAAGATTTAGTCGCAGAAAACGTAAGGGTGAGTGTATCTTCATACATTGAGTAGGTAAGTATGTTAATTTCTTTAACAGGTCTCTGTAATTCTCGTGATTTAAGACCATATACACATACAGCGCAAATGGCCGTCTTCTGTAGTACAAAAATAGTTTCTTCTTTATTTTTACCGTATATTCTTTTTAGAATTGGATAAGAAATTGGAGGTTTCTTCCAGACAACTGCGTACAAAATTTCATGTATCAGCCCCCTTGCCATGCTTATTTATATAAATAAACAAAATGTATATAACATGTCGATCTCCATCTTTAATAAACTACCTGACTCGATTAAATTATTAGATGGTAAGGTTTTCACAAAAGCATTAACGTCGTGGCTATTTCAAAAATGCTTTTATAGTGTCAACGAATATATCAATTGTTAAATTTAAATATGTATTTAAGATGATTCTTATATGTCACTATTGTTTGCACGCCTGTTTGCAGATCAAATACAATACAAGATACCACTTTGTAACATCTTCATGTATCACACTGTATTTTATGCAAATAAATAAATATAAGGTATTCTGTTATTCTGAAGGAAACTTAGCTAAATTTTGTAAGTAACCTTCAGTTATACAAATTCGGTAGTTCCGACACTGCCCTTAGAGTTGCCAATCGTACTATAATTAGTAGTATTGCACTATATTTTGGGTCTGTATACTATTTGTTGAATAAATATATAGTACGCAAAAATACTAAAACTTTCTATCTCTAAATGTATGGGTGTAAATACAAAATGTTTGATGTGTAGAGTTTTAGTAATTAAAAATATTGTTATGATTTACTTTCAATTAAAAACCGTATGTGAAACCCCTTCTTACTAATTTCTTTTAAATATAATACAAATTGACACTAAGTTAAGAATTCACCATTTTAGCCATTTTTTCCATGATATATTATACATGATATATTTATATTTTATAAAATTTCTTTTGAAATAAAATAAATAAATGCGCCAGACAACCACACCAATCACCTGGTCTTAAAGTAAGGTTTCCCCTTGTACTATGAGCACCAGACGACGGATACTAATGGGGGCGTTATCACAGCACACCCAGACCCAAGTTAATTTAGAAAAGTTCGTTTAAAAATTGACCTGACCGGAAATCGAAACCGGGACGACCTTTCGCGCTTTGGCCACCTTAGCCACTGCGCCACCGAGGTCGCCAAATATACTATACTTTAATAAATATACTATCTATTAAATAAAAGTGAATCGCAAAATGCGTTGATAAGCGGATATATTATAAATTAATAAAATACATATTGGACAACATCACATACATTGCTCTGATTCTGTGGTAAGTAGCTTACAGAAATCAGAAACAACGACGGTACCACAACACCCAGACCCGAGACAATATGGAAAAGATTGTTTCCCATATTGACCCGACCGGGGATCGAACCCGGAACCTCAGAGATGGCGTTCGCCAAAGTCAGGCCCGCTCGCCTCTCGGCTACGGAGGTCGTCAAAATTATGACAATTATTTTTTTTAAATGTTCGTTGAAGTTCAAGAAACACTCCAAAGACAGCCCTTTTCTTTTTCCAGTACAAACTTTTTGACAGTCCGAAGTCTGTCGGGTCCTCTAGTACTTTAAAAAATATACTATAGAACACCGATACCTACAAACACATATAATGATTGCGTCGTTTCTACAATAGAAGGCCTCTAAATTGATGAATTAAATGAAAAGATATTATGACGCCAATGGAACAAGTGAAGAATTAAAATTTGAAATGAGAAAGAGCAATAAAATAAATGAAAGGCTTGAATAGACAACGTCCAGAGCCGTAAAGCTTAAAAAAACTATACTTTTTTTTAAATATTGGCAACCCTGCGCTGTCGATAAAAAGTTTGTCGAATTATTTTTATCATACCTACCTCATACTTAGTAAGTAGTAAGTTTAAAACCAGCCGAAAGATTGTGACGTGTAACAGTCGGATACTAGGTACCTAATCATATACCGTTGCATCATAGCATATATGCTGAAATGCACAATATGAATTGGTTATATCGGTCAAGTGTTGCCGCAGAACAATTTGCACCGTATCTGTTTGGAACAAGGCGGGTTTTAGACAACCCACGAATTTGGCAACGCGAAATATTTCTTCGAAAGTGTCCGATTTCATTTTCGTTTTTAATAGTAAGCTGAAATTTATTCAATTTCTTTGTTATGTTCATTAAAATGTGCGACGTGACTTAATTCGGCTAATGATCAATTTAATTTTGTAAGTTAATTATGTTATTTTTATTATAGTTACAGTGGTTTATGCCGCATTAGCGAACTTTAAGTATTTAAAAGACACAGAAAATTTTTATCTCCCCTTGTGATGCGGGAATCGAACCCACGACCTTCACGTATCGCGCGTGCTGCTCTTCCAACTGAGCTAAACGCAAGTTATCGTAGGCGATGAAATTTTTCTGCTGTATCAACCGTTAGCCTACGGTAAGTGCCATCTGCCGAATATGTTTAGAACAACATACTTATCGTGAAGGTCGTGGGTTCGATTCCCGCACCGTAAGGGGAGATAAAAAAAATCTGTTTCTTTTAAATTATAGTGACAGTGGATTAAGATAGTGATAGTTATGTATAGCTGAATATGACCGCTGTGGCGCTACAACAATTTCCACACTGTTTACAAACTCAATAGATTAGTGGTTAGCTTGGCTCCGAGAACCGGGTTCGAATCCCGCGCGGAATCCGTTAACCGAGGCTAGCTGTTAGCTAGTGATAGCTAACAAAATAGTAAGATTGACAAAATATAAAGTTAATTTAAGAGAGGTAGGGCATAGCGATTTATCGCTCGAACTGGAGCAGCCCGACGATTTTCCCGCTTTTCTGTTTAATTTTTTCCTGAATTTTCTTTGCTATAAACCTCACGGAGCACGGACCTTTCCGAATGCAAAACCGTGGAAATCAATTCCTGCGTTCTGTAGTTATAGCGTCAGGAAGGGAAACCCGACTTATTTTTATATAATAGATAATTAAAGTATAATACTTATTATATGCGATTAGTCGTTATATATCGACTAAAATGTTTATAATGTAAATCCAACTTACAGAAGACCGCAGCCAAATAACAATCACTTCTGTGTTGTTGTGTTCCTGCGTGTGAGTAAGGTTTACAGCGCTCCTGGGGGGTGCTACATTAGTAGCAGGGGTCAAGCCTTCAAGGTAAGGGCGACAAGTCCAGTAACAGCTTTATTATGCTGTACTTGTCACCCTTAAGCTAGGACCTCATTACCACTTAACACAAGGTGAGATGAAGTCAATTTTAAAGTGCAATATAAAAAAAAATGTAAATTGTTAAAATAATGGTCACTTTTCACATTATTGACTAAATACTTTATAGAAAAAAATATTATAAAAAGTGACCATTATTTTTTTAAGGGTCTGAAAAGCTAAAACGTTTTGAGTTGCATTAAACCATGCTACAACTTATATATCTACCTATAATTGATCGGGATTTTCATAAAAAACAGGATTGTATAATATTTGTAGATACCTAAGAAAATAATAGAAAGAAATAAATAAAAAAATCTAACTTCTCACTGATATTAAATGTTATTTTTATATTTTTAAACGAAACGTTTACTTTTTTCTTCAAAATATACAATTGTACATGTTTAAAACAAACTATTTTTTTTTTTCATAGTTAATTATATAAAATTGTTTTTGAGACGATAAGTACGCAAAAATAAAAGGAGTTAAGTCCTTGTTTTAAATAGATCATCATCATTATCTACAAAAAAAATCATTTAACGATTTTTGGTCTTAGTAAGTCAGTGTAACTTACATTTTAATATTTGATCGTGAGAAGCTTTTTAAAATTTACATGCGCGGCCCATAGCGATTATTTAAATTTATTCTCTGTTAGACCTGGCTGTACATCTCAATTCTTTTGTCTCTGTTTAACCCATTCACCTTTAAAACAGTTTACGTTGTAACCGACTTTTTGACTTAATGACATCCAATCATAATAATTTTATTTTTTGTTTTTTTAGCATTTTTATATGCAAAATATAAATAATTTACCTAATGATATCTGATCATAATTTTATTTTATTTTTGTTGTTATTTTTTGCATTTAAATTTAAAAAATAATTGAAATAAATAAAAATAAAATAATATACTAAAATAGAAATAATATGTTTTTAGTTTGTACTTCGATTAGCAAATATTTAATTAATATTATATCGGTTATCTTAGTAACCATATCACTATATACAAACTTACTTAGGTATTATACAAGTCACACTAATTAGTAAGTCAAGAAATTATATTATTCTGTGATTAAAAAAAATCACACTTAAAAAAGTCAAACTCTAAATAAAATAACTACCTTAAGTTTTGTTTAATTGCAAATTTAGCATTAGGAAGAATTTTATAAATTTTTACAGCGCTTCACACCGCACTAGAGCATTTAAAAAAAATCAGGTCTTTAAAACAAATATGAAGAATTTTCCTAAAATTTACGGGAACATGTATAAGGTATAATGCGAACAATAAGGTTTAATAATTTAAGGTCGTTATCAGATAATTTTTCCGAGATTTTAGTACCCCGAAACTTTATTTTAACTATTTCGGAAATAGTTTGCAAAAGTTTTATTTTATGTTAATGCTAACGAAAACTATAAATAAAATGCCAGCTACCATAGAAAATATAATAGCTTCTTGTTAATAGAGTTTAAATTTTGCAAAAAGTTTGCACAACTTTGGAATCATGGCTAAAAAACAGCGAATCAAAAATGGAAGCCGCAAACGTCTATTTTAAATTGAATTATAAAACATCATCTTTAAAAACCAGTAAGCAAACGAATCTTTGCCACACAGCCTCCACATCGCGAGATCACTTTCGGTGTCCCACTGCCCCCAATCCCCCACCTGTTCTAGTGAAAGCAAAATTAGTAAAAACCAATATAATGACATAACACTTGCAATACCAAACAAACGACATACCTTCAACAAAAATCCTCTTTGCGTCCAAAATTAGGGCACGCACTAACACATTGGCACAATAGGAAAAAAAAAACAACGATTTAAAAAACACAATTATGACACCTGTCAAAAAAGCGCGCGCGAACGGTTTTTAGTGATGGCGGCGCGCGGGCAACGTATTCTCGGTACGGGCTGCTTCGCCCGACTGCTGTGTGGATACCATTCACTGCAGTATGATGGACCGATTTATCAGGCTAAGGAAAAATTGTTCTTTTACTTGCATATTTCTATAATACTGCAGGTACAAAGTACGTTATGATTATCCTAATGGTAAAAGAGTACTTAGAAATATATTATTTCGCTTAAATCTGTAGGGTTCACTAGTTTCTAGGCGAGCGATGGCAAAGATTATTTAAGCATTTATGAACATAAACACAGCATTTCAAGTAGGGAATTTTAATTAAATTTAAAAAATATATCATTAATTTCACATAATAAAATCCTTACAGCATCCATTTTTTTTTTCAAATGCGCCTGACAACCACACCAATCACCTGGTCTCAAACTAAGGTAGTTCCTTGTACTATGAGCACCAGACGACGGATACTAACTGGGGGCGTCATCCCAGCACACCCAGATCCAAGTCAATTTAGAAAAGTTAGTTTTCCAAATTGACCTGACCGGGAATCGAACCCGGGACCTTTCGCACTTTGGCCACCTACCTGCGCCACAGAGGTCGTCAAAATGAATCAACAAACAGCAGTAAGAGATACAATAAACATTAAATTCAAATTCAAATCAATACTAAAATCAGAAAGCTTTTTAATTAATAAATACCGCTACACTTTTGCTTGCAGTGTAGCAAATAGGAAGGTAAAAAAGTCGCGCCACAATTTTTAGGACCGCCTTAGAAACATCGATCCCAACCGATTCGATCTCCGGTCGAGTCAATATAGGCAACTAACTTTTCTATTGTCTCGGGTCTGGGTGTTGTGGACCGTGTTTCTGATTTCTGTAACACCAGTGCTTATACTACTTACCATAGAATCAGAGAAATGTATGTGATACTGTCCAATATTTATTTATTTAACTTTTCTGTTCTGAACTCTTCTTGTATAAAGTTAATAGTTAGTAGGGACGTAAATGTATGCATATGCTGGTAGAGAATACCATCAGGCATTAAGTCCACCTTTCGTAGTATAAGTGAAACAAGATAAAAAAATAAATGAAACCGATACACCAACAATTAAAAGATTATATCAACTACAAGATTGAAGTTTAACATTACAATATTTGGTTGCCAAACGATAATAATAATCCCTACTAATATTATAAATGCGAAAGTAACTCTGTCTGTGTGTCTGTTACGCTTTCCCGCTTAAACCTCTCAACCGATTTTGATGAAATTTGGTATAGGTAGGTATACGTTGAATCTCAAGAATGGACATAGGCTACTTTTTATTAGAAAATAAGGGGGGGATGGGGGTAATACCACCTTTGAAAGTTTATATGAAAAAATGTTTATTTTTGAAGTTAGAGATATGAAATTTGGCACAAATATAGCTTGAAACTTGGATTAAAATATACGCTACTTTTTGTTTCGAATATTAGGATAGAAAGTGGTAAAACCGTCCATGAAAGGATGTTGTCCACGCGAACGAAGTCGCGGGCACAGCTAGTCATTAATATTTTTGAACTTGACAAAATTTTACTTTTGGTCGGAAAACATAAACTTTCATACAAGTGAAATAATTACTTAGCTTATAAACAATACTTCCTCGAAAAGCAATCAATAGATAAGCGGATTTATGTACAGTTCCTATATTTTACGATTCGCAATTCGTCAAAAATGACTTTTTTTTTTTTATATTGCACTTCAAGATTGACCATATCCCACCTGTAGTTAAGTGGTAATTAGGTCCTAACTTAAGGGCGACAAGTACAGTATAATAAATCTGTTACTGGACTGGTCGCCCTTACCTTGAAGGCTTGACCCCTACTACTAATGTAGCACTCCCCCCAGGAGCTCTGTAAACCTTACTCACACGCAGGAACACAACAACACCGAAGTGATTGTTATTTGGCTGCGGTCTTCTGTAAGGTGGAGGTATTTCACCAGTCGGGCTGCTCCAGTTCAAGCGTTAAATCGCTGTGCCCTACCTCTCTTACTACTATCCGTTTTTCTCGACGACGGGTCGTTATAATGCTGTTCCATAATAGCTGTCATCTGTCGTTTTTAGCTTACGCCTCGTACAATTGATTACTATCAGTAATTAGAACGGATCGTTTTAGGGTTCAGTAGCCTAATGTCAAAAAACGGAACCCTTTTGGATTCGTCATGTCTGTATGTCCGTATGTCACAGCGACTATAAGAGCTATATTGTGGTAAGTAGATGTATTCGGTGAACCGCATTAAGACTTTCATACAAAATTAGAAAAAAAAAACAATAAATTTTTGGGGTTCCCCATACTTAGAACTGAAAGTCAATTCTTTTTTTTATCAAACCCGTAAATGTGGGGTGTTTATGGATAGGTCTTAAAAAATTATATTAAGGTTTTTAATTATTTTTTTTCTAAACTGAATAGTTTGCGCGAAAAAAAATATACTATGTACATCCCCATGCAAACTACCATCGAATATTGGTTCGAACGAGATCTAGGAAGTCGTGTTTTTAATCCCTACTAATATTATAAATGCGAAAGTAACTCTCTCTCTCAACTGATTTTGATGAAATTTGGCATAGGTATACGTTGAACCTCAAGAACGGACATAGGTTACTTTTTGTTAGAAAGTAAGGGGGGGGGGGGCTGGAGTTTAAGCTACTCGTCGTAGTCGAAGGTATATTTGTGCAGAAAGATTCGAATACATTTGCAACATCTGAATCGGAATCAAAACGCCTATTGTCTAATTTGAGAGAGAACTTGTTGATTTGTGTTTTGTTTTTACAAGTCTCTTTATTTATAACGTTACATGTTGCTTTACTTTGGTTAGGAGCAGATATTATTTTTCTTCCTTTTTTTTTCTTTTTCTCTTTCTACTACTTTTTGTTTCGAATATTAGGGGAGATAGGGGTAAAACCGACCATGGAAGGATGTAGTCCACGCGAACAAAGTCGCGCGCACAGCAGCTAGTATGTCATAAATTGTAAGCCGCAATTTTTCTTTTTATTATACTTCAAGACTAGCTGTTGCCCGCGACTTCGCCCGCGTTATTTCGGGATAAAAAGTATCCTATATGTTAATCTAGTATGTCATCTGTCTTCCTACCAAATTGTATCCAAATCCGTTCTGTAGTTTTTGCGTGAAAGAGTAACAAACATCCATACATCCATACTTACAAACTTTCGCCTTTATAATAGTAGTAGGATTGACCTCATCCCACCTGATGTTAAGTGGACATTCTTAAAAGCGACAAGTACAGCATAATAATAGCTGTTACTGGACTTGTCGCCCTTACCTTGAAGGCTTGACCTGCTAATAATGTAGCACCCCCCAGAAACTTGAAACCTTACTCACACGCAGGAACACAACAACACCGGAGTGATTGTTATTTGGCTGCGGTCTTCTGTAAGGTGGAGGTATTTCACCAGTCGGGCTGCTCCAGTTCGAGCGATAAATCGCTATGCTCTACCTCAGTTAAATCTTCCACATAATCGAAAAATAATGGCGATATAGATAAATAAATTTAAAATATTTTTTCTGCTGTATCAACCGTTAGCCTCCGGTAATTTAAAGTTCGCTATACGGCGTAAAGTACTATGAAAATAAAAACCTATTTACTTTATTTTAATTTAATTACAATTAAAATTGTATGTTTGTTTAATTAAAGCAACAACTTATAATTTATGAATTATTATTTAAAAGAGTAACAGCCACAAAGATAAGTTGAAGTCCAGCGCTGCCCGGGATCCATTTTCGAGACAACATTAGCTGAGCTTTTTTTCCTTTTGTCTCATAAATAATCCATTTATGTTTGGAACAGATAGTTATAATAAGATATGTATAGATAAGTTGAGTCAACAAATGTTTTCGTTTTTTTCTTTCTAATCAATTGTTGATTGCAAATTGCAATTAAATTTTGCCCAACACAGGCTTTAAGCCAACGCGACAGTTACCACAAACCGCCGCTAGATGTCGCTGAACGCATTTACATCGCGCTATCGGAATTTTTCCCCGGAACTACAAAGCGATAGATTATTTATGTAAACATTAGTTTTATAGCTATTTAGGAGTTTCATGCTCACGATTTTTTGACAGCGCCTCTCTGCATAATTGCGGATGCGCTATTACTGCCTGTTTCCAATATTTAAAAAACGAATCGATCTAGTTACGGAGAGTAATAAATTGTACGAGGCGTAAAAGGTTTAAGACTTATCTCCTGGATATTCAAAGAAATGCCTGTATAAATTAAGAAATAAGTGTTTTTTAAATGCTAGTTGTAGGCAAAACTTGAAAATAATAATAATCTGCACGTCTAGCTTACTGTAAAATTATTTCTATGATTTGGTTCTTTCTTGGTTTATTTTTTCTTTGTTTTTTTCCTTTAGCTATTAGACTATGTAATGGAGGCTCATTTTTTTTATTTAAAAACTATTTCACAAAAAAGTACAAAAGGTGTACTTAATGCTAGGAGCATTCTCTACCAGTCAAGCGTTGGGTCATGCAGATAGTTTGCTTATGGGTGCGGTAACAGTAAAAATGTGAGTATGGATAGCAACAAAATTAATAATCATAAATAGCAGAAAATTAAACACGAGAATAGGCTTGACAAAGAAGAACTATCATATAACTCATCCCGTAGGATGAGATGGAGCGGGATGAGCTGACCACAGACTCAGATATAGCTAGACAGACAGACAAACATACAGACAGACGGAGCGCAGTCCTAGTAAAAGGATCCCATTTTATTCTTTACTAGCTATGCCCGCGACTTCGTTCGCGTGGACTACATCCTTTCATGGTTGGTTTAACACCTATCTCCCCTAATATTCGAAACAAAAAGTTGTCTATATTTTAATAGAGCTGTATTTGTGCCAACTTTCATATCTCTAACTTAAAAAATAAACATTTTCCCATATAAACTTTCAAAGGTGGCATTACCCCCCCCCCCCCTTACTTTCTAACAAAAAGTAGCCTATGTCCGTTCTTGAGATTCAACGTATACCTATACCAAATTTCATCAAAATCGGTTGGGAGGTTTAAGCGGGAAAGCGTAACAGACAGACAGACAGAGTTACTTTCGCGTTTATAATATTATAGTAGGGATGTACAGTCAGCATCATTAGTAAGTATTAGTGTCCGACCGAAATTTCGGTTTCAGTTTCGGTTTCGGCAAAAAATCATGTTTCGGTCGGTCACTAGTAAGTATACTCCTCAGTACCTTGTCACATTAATCTCCGCGTAACTAAGCAATTCAAATAGACAACGAACTTATTTTTTTTTTAAAACTTTATTGCCCAAATAAGTACAACAGGTGGACTTCATGCTAGGGGCATTCTCTACCAGTCAACCCTTGGGTCATGCAGATAGTTTGTATATGGGTGCGGTAATGGGGGAGAAAAAATAGAAATCATTTTAAACAACAATAAATTAAGCATTAAAAATTACATTACGGTACCTTTTAAATAAACTGTAATAATACACATACTATATAAATTAATAAGAATATATATATAAAATATCAAGGTACACTAAGATTTACATAATATTGATAATTTATATATAAAAACAAATATCTACATAACTATAAATTCAGAAGATAAATAAATTGGTTCAGCAATTGACAAATTTATGACTATCATTACTTGTTAGCGAGAGAGAAGAAGTATTTACGAACTTTAATTTAATTTTTAAAATTCTCTTAGTCAGGGATTGTGTTATTTGAAAGAGTAACAGCCACAAAGATAAGCTGAAGACCAGCGCTGCCCGGGATCCATTTTCGAGACAGCATTAGCTGACCTTTTTTCCTTTTGTCTCATAAATAATCAATTTATGTTTGGAACAGATAGTTATAAGATATGTATAGATAAGTTGAGTCAACAAATGTTTTCGTTTTTTTCTTTCTAATCAATTGTTGATTGCAACTTGCAATTAAATTTTGCCCAACACAGGCTTTAAGCCAACGCGACAGTTACCACAAACCGTCGCTAGATGTCGCTGAACGCATTTACATCGCGCTATCGGATTTTTTCCCCGGAACTACAAAGCGATACATTCTTTATGTAAACATTAGTTTTATAGCTATTTAGGAGTTTTATGCTCACGATTTTTTGACAGCGCCTCTCTGCATAATTGCGGATGCGCTATTACTGCCTGTTTCCAATATTTAAAAAACGAATCGATCTAGTTACGTAGAGTAATAAATTGTACGAGGCTTAAAAGATTTAAGACTTATCACCTGGATATTCAAAGAAATGCCTGTATAAATTAAGAAATAAGTTTTTTTTTAAATGCTAGTTGTAGGTCTAGCTTACTGTAAAATTATTTCTATGATTTGGTTCTTTCTTGGTTTATTTAGTTTTTGATATACCACAAATCCAAACAATATACCAATTTTTAGAAGGCTCAAAGTCGCTCAGCGAGCTATGGAGAGGTCTATGCTTGGCATTTCTCTACGTGACCGAATCAGGAATGAGGAAATCCGTAGACGAACTAAAGTTGCTGACATAGCCCGTAGGATTAGTAAGCTGAAGTGGCAATGGGCTGGCCACATAGCACGAAGATCGGACGGTCGATGGGGCAAAAAGGTTCTTGAGTGGAGACCATGTACCACCAAGCGCAGTGTGGGACGGCCACCTACCAGATGGACCGACGACCTAGTAAAAACTGCTGGGTCTCGTTGGATGCAGGTGGCAACGGTCATGTCGCGCTGGAAGTCGGTTGGAGAGGCCTATGTTCAGCAGTGGATAGTAACAGGCTGAAATGATGATGATGATGATGATACCACAAATCAATTGCTACCCAATTAAGTTATTGCAGAGCATGTATTTTTCCTCTTATATTTTGTTGATAGGGCCACACCCTACTCGCCCTTCGCCCTACCCAAATGTACGGCGGTTATTATTTGAGTAATAATTTTTTAATTAAAAGCATAGTTAGTATTTTAATTTTGCAAAATAAATTTTTCTTACATTGCTCTGATTCGGTGGTAGGTAAGTAGCTATATCACTTGTGTTACAGAAATCAGAAACAACGACGGTACCCCAACACCCAGACCCAAGACAATATAGAAAAGTTCGTTTCCCATATTGACCCGACCGGGGATCGAACCCGGAACCACAGAGATGGCGCGATGCCAAAGTCCGGCACGCTTGCCTCTCGGCTACGGATAATAGGTAGATTGTTTATGGTAAGTTTGCACAAAATCGGTCGAGCGAACATTTTTTGTAACAAATGAATATGCGTGCGAAGCAGCAAGCTAGTTTAAAAAAAACTGCCCAAGAATTGAACCCGTGACCTTTCACGCTTCAGGCGCCTAGCTAAGCTACTGAGCCATCGAGGTCATCAAATAAAGCGAGCGACAATACCGCTTAATAAATGATTTTTGTGTACTTGTAAATTGGGTCCACATATTCCGACATATTTCTTAACGAAAACATCGAAGTAGGGCATAGCGATTTATCGCTTGAACTGGAGCAGCCCGACTGGTGAAATACCTCCACCTTAAAGAAAACCGCAGCCAAATAACAATCACTTCGGTGTTGTTGTGTTCCTGCGTGTGAGTAAGGTTTCCAGAGCTCCTGGAGGGTGCTACATTAGAAGCAGAGGTTTAGCCTGTAAGGGGGGGTATTTTTTGTCCCTACCTCTCCCTGCTAGTGAGATGTCGTGAGATTTTATTCAACCTCGTCCATCAGCCCCCAATCTCACGTGAGATCTTTCAAAATGTGGGTTTCTTACGTATACGAGTCGCATTGTTATTGTAAAAATAAAAATAAACAAATAACTAAATGACGTGACTTTAAAGGATTGTTTCTTAAATTTTTCCCCATTCGGATTCACTCATGACATGTCAAATAAAAATGCAATGTTCTCTCTGGATTAAATGGACCAAAACAAACAGTATAATTGTTTTTTCCTTTAGCTATTAGACTATGTAATGGAGGCTCATTTTTTTTATTTAAAAACTATTTCACAAAAAAGTACAAAAGGTGTACTTAATGCTAGGAGCATTCTCTACCAGTCAAGCGTTGGGTCATGCAGATAGTTTGCTTATGGGTGCGGTAACAGTAAAAATGTGAGTATGGATAGCAACAAAATTAATAATCATAAATAGCAGAAAATTAAACACAAGAATAGGCTTGACAAAGAAGAACTATCATATAACTCATCCCGTAGGATGAGATGGAGCGGGATGAGCTGACCACAGACTCAGATATAGCTAGACAGACAGACAAACATACAGACAGACGGAGCGCAGTCCTAGTAAAAGGATCCCATTTTATTCTTTACTAGCTGTGCCCGCGACTTCGTTCGCGTGGACTACATCCTTTCATGGTTGGTTTTACACCTATCTCCCCTAATATTCGAAACAAAAAGTTGTCTATATTTTAATAGAGCTGTATTTGTGCCAACTTTCATATCTCTAACTTAAAAAATAAACATTTTCCCATATAAACTTTCAAAGGTGGCATTACCCCCCCCCCCCTTACTTTCTAACAAAAAGTAGCCTATGTCCGTTCTTGAAATTCAACGTATACCTATACCAAATTTCATCAAAATCGGTTGGGAGGTTTAAGCGGGAAAGCGTAACAGACAGACAAACAGAGTTACTTTCGCATTTATAATATTGTAGTAGGGATGTACAGTCAGCATCATTAGTAAGTATTAGTGTCCGACCGAAATTTCGGTTTCGGTTTCGGTTTCGGCCAGTTTCGGCCAAAAAATCAAGTTTCGGCCAGAGTTTCGGTTTCGGCCAAAAACGGCCGAACCTTTCGGCCGCGCCGAAACTTACAAAAAAATATATTTGTTTCACTTTATTTATAGGGTAGTTAAGTTTTGCCGTGTGGTGACGGCATGAGAATACTTATGTCACCACCCCTTCACTGTCCTAGGGAGTCGTAGAAGCCAACTCAAGGAAAAACGCACATAACACCCAGTGCGAGAGAAGGAAAACTCGAGATAAAACCCTGTACCAACCCGTCTGGCTGGCGTGGTACCAGTAGGCTATTCACCGTCAATGACGGCACAATTGAAAACCAGGCTCCGAGTCCCCGGCGGCCCCGCAGTCCGGGCGTATAACGTCGAATAAGTCAGAGGTGTTACGGGAGATAGAGAGGTTCTATGGGCAGTTGTACACCTCGGTGTCTGCTGAGCCGGTCACTTTGGTGGCAGACCCTGGAAATCGGTTGGAGAGGCCTATGTTCAGCAGTGGACAGTAATAGGACGAAATGATGATGATGATGATGAGTTAAATTTTCAAATAGAACCTTTGTAACTGTGCTTAAATTTCATTGTGATATATCTTTGAAAGTAGAAACCTGTAATTATACGTCGGCGAGATATTAATTTTTGAAAAAAACGGGCTCACTAACATTTTTTCGACTTTATACTTTTTTTTTATAAAAGGTTCGGTTTCGGTTTCGGCCGAAACTACAATGAAACCGAACCTTCGGTTTCGGTTTCGGTTTCGGCAAAAAAACATGTTTCGGTCGGTCACTAGTAAGTATACTCCTCAGTACCTTGTCACATTAATCTCCGCGTAACTAAGCAATTCAAATAGACAACGAACTTAATTTTTTTTTTAAACTTTATTGCCCAAATAAGTACAACAGGTGGACTTAATGCTAGGGGCATTCTCTACCAGTCAACCCTTGGGTCATGCAGATAGTTTGTATATGGGTGCGGTAAGAGGGGAGAAAAAAATAGAAATCATTTTAAACAACAATAAATTAAGCATTAAAAATTACATTACGGTATCTTTTAAATATACGATAATAATACACATACTATATAAATTAATAAGAATATATCTATAATATTTCTGTAATTAAAATCCGTAATTAGCTGTAAGATTAGCATTAAGATTCATGTTAATAATTTAGTAAGAGCTGTGGATTTTGTGCAAAATAAAATAAAAAATAAAATATGAAGGTATACTTATATATAAAAACAAATATCTACATAACTATAAATTCAGAAGATAAATTGGTTCAGCAATTGACAAATTTATGACTATCATTACTTGTTAGCGAGAGAGAAGAAGTATTTACGAACTTTTAATTTTAAAAATTCCCTTAGTCAGGTATTGTGTTATTTGAAAGAGTAACAGCCACAAAGATAATCTGAAGTCCAGCGCTGCCCGGGATCCATTTTCGAGACAGCATTAGCTGACCTTTTTCCTTTTGTCTCATAAATAATCCATTTATGTTTGGAACAGATAGTTATAAGATATGTATATGTAAATATAAGTATAACTTCATATTTTATATATATATTATATTTATTCATGTATGTCTATATGTATATTTAATTGTTTCCGAAATGAATTTTGTAACGCTTGATAGTTAGATACTATTCTCGTGTATTATGTTTTTATTTTATTTTTTAGATTACTTATGCACTTTGTCACTATTACCGCACCCATAAACTAACTCTCCGCATGACCCAAAGGTTGACTGGTAGAGAATGCCCATAGCATTAAGTCCACCTGTTGTACTTTTTTTGTGCAATAAAGTTTTTAAATAAATAAATAAATATAGATAAGTTGAGTCAACAAATGTTTTCGTTTTTTTCTTTCTAATCAATTGTTGATTGCAACTTGCAATTAAATTTTGCCCACCACAGGCTTTAAGCCAACGCGACAGTTACCACAAACCGCCGCTAGATGTCGCTAAACGCATTTACATCGCGCTATCGGAATTTTTTCCCCGGAACTACAAAGCGATACATTCTTTATGTAAACATTAGTTTTATAGCTATTTAGGAGTTTTAAGCTCACGATTTTTTGACAGCGCCTCTCTGCATATTTGCGGATGCGCTATTACTGCCTGTTTCCAATATTTAAAAAACGAATCGATTTAGTTACGGAGAGTAATAAATTGTACGGGGCGTAAAAGATTTAGGACTTATCTCCTGGATATTCAAAGAAATGCCTGTATAAATTAAGAAATAAGTGTTTTTTAAATGCTAGTTGTAGGCAAAACATGAAAATAATAATAATCTGCACGTCTAGCTTACTGTAAAATTATTTATATGATTTTGTTCATTCTTGGTTTATTTAGTTTTTGATATACCAAAAATCAATTGTTATTGTTGTCGGATTGTTATTGTAAAATTAAAAATAAACAAAGAACTAAATGACGTGACTTTAAAGGATTTTTTCTTAAAATTTTCCTCATTCGGATTCACTCAAGAAGTGTCAAATAAAAATGCAATGTTCCCTCTGGATTAAATGGACCAAAATAGTATAATTGTTTTTTGCTTTAGCTACTGGACTACGTAATGGAGGTTCATTTTTTTTTTATTTAAAAACTATTTCACAAAAAAGTACAATAGGTGTACTTAATGCTAGGAGCATTCTCTACCAGTCAAGCGTTGGGTCATGCAGATAGTTTGCTTATGGGTGCGGTAACAGTAAAAATGTGAGTATGGATAGCAACAAAATTAATAATCATAAATAGCAGAAAATTAAACACGAGAATAGGCTTGACAAAGAAGAACTATCATATAACTCATCCCGTAGGATGAGATGGAGCGGGATGAGCTGACCACAGACTCAGATATAGCTAGACAGACAGACAAACATACAGACAGACGGAGCGAAGTCCTAGTAAAAGGATCCCATTTTATTCTTTACTAGCTGTGCCCGCGACTTCGTTCGCGTGGACTACATCCTTTCATGGTTGGTTTAACACCTTTCTCCCCTAATATTCGAAACAAAAAGTTGTCTATATTTTAATAGAGCTGTATTTGTGCCAAATTTCATATCTCTAACTTAAAAAATAAACATTTTCCCATATAAACTTTCAAAGGTGGCATTACCCCCCCCCCCCTTACTTTCTAACAAAAAGTAGCCTATGTCCGTTCTTGAGATTCAACGTATACCTATACCAAATTTCATCAAAATCGGTTGGGAGGTTTAAGCGGGAAAGCGTAACAGACAGACAAACAGAGTTACTTTCGCGTTTATAATATTATAGTAGGGATGTACAGTCAGCATCATTAGTAAGTATTAGTGTCCGACCGAAATTTTGGTTTCGGTTTCGGTTTCGGCAAAAAAACATGTTTCGGTCGGTCACTAGTAAGTATACTCCTCAGTACCTTGTCACATTAATCTCCGCGTAACTAAGCAATTCAAATAGACAACGAACTTATTTTTTTTTTAAAACTTTAAAGCCCAAATAAGTACAACAGGTGGACTTAATGCTAGGGGCATTCTCTACCAGTCAACCCTTGGGTCATGCAGATAGTTTGTATATGGGTGCGGTAACAGGGGAGAAAAAAAAAGAAATCATTTTAAACAACAATAAATTAAGCATTAAAAAAATTACATTACGGTATCTTTTAAATATACGATAATAATACACATACTATATAAATTCATAAGAATATATCTATAAAATATGAAGGTATACTTATATATAAAAACAAATATCTACATAACTATACTTTAATTTTAAAAATTCCCTTAGTCAGGTATTGTGTTATTTGAAAGAGTAACAGCCACAAAGATAATCTGAAGTCCAGCGCTGCCCGGGATCCATTTTCGAGACAGCATTAGCTGACCTTTTTTCCTTTTGTCTCATAAATAATCAATTTATGTTTGGAACAGATAGTTTTATGATATGTATAGATAACTCAACTTATCTATACATATCATAAAACTATCTGTATCAACAAATGTTTTCGTTTTTAGGGTTCCGTACCTCAAAAAGAAAAAACGGAACCCTTATAGGATCACTTTGTTGTCCGTCTGTCCGTCCGTCCGTCCGTCCGTCTTTTCTCAGGAACGCGTGGAGGTATGAAACTGAAATTTATATCAATTACTCAGGTCTACTGTCCCTTGAAGCTGTGAAAATATCAAACTTCTAAGCCAACGCAATCAAAAGATACAGCCGTTTATGCCGCAAATTTTCGACACTTGCAAGGGAATCAAAACCTACAGGGTGCTTCCCGTGAACTCAGAATCTTGAAATTTGGTACGAAGCAACGTCTTATAGCATAGATAAAGGAAAAATTACGAAAACCATAAATTTTTAGTTACATAACATAATATATATTTTTTTAATAATTTTAAATGTAACGCATTTTCTCAATCAATGTCAGAATTGGGCCTCGATGACGCATGTGAGTCATACAGTTAATTTAATTTACAAATACCTTTGCTTTATTATTATTATTATTATTATTATTTTTTAATAATTGATGTAAAATTTTTATTTTACAATTGACAAACTGACTGTGTGTCTTAGTGCAAAATTAGTAATAAGTGTAGCTTTCATTTGTAAAAAAACTACTGAGTTTCTTGCCGGTATCTTCTCTTTAGTTATAGGTTCCGAACCGGAGGTAGCTTCATTTGCTTTATATAGAGACTATTCATAAGTATTACTAATGTAATCTATGTGAATAAAAAATATTGACTTTGACTTTGACTTTGACTTTGACTTAAACTTACTACCCATTTCCTCATAAACGCGTAGAGGTATTAAATTGAAATTCATACCAAATACTCAGGTCTATAATACCTTTAAGCTGTAACAAAATCAAACTTCTATGTCAACGCAATCAAAAGAAACAGCAATTTAAGCTGCACATTTTAAAACTCGCAAGTACTCGCAAGGGAATCAAAACCTAAAGGGTACTTCCAGTCGACCTAGAATCTTGAAATTTGGCATGAAGCAACGTTTTATAGCACACATAAAGGAAAAATTCCGAAAATCTTAAATTTTTAGTTACATTACAAAATATTTATGCTCCTCCATCTTTCCCCATTGTAATGTTATGAATTTCATTTTGCAATAAAAATACCATAGTTATGACTCGATTGTCGTAATGAACGAACTTTGTAAACCTTTCAGATTTGTACGGAACCCTCGGTGCGCGAGTCCGACTCGCACTTGGCCGGTTTTTTTTCTTTCTAATCAATTGTTGATTGCAACTTGCAATTAAATTTTGCCCAACACAGGCTTTAAGCCAAAGCGACAGTTACCACAAACCGCCGCTAGATGTCGCTGAACGCATTTACATCGCGCTATCGGAATTTTTCCCCGGAACTACAAAGCGATACATTCTTTATGTAAACATTAGTTTTATAGCTATTTAGGAGTTTTAAGCTCACGATTTTTTGACAGCGCCTCTCTGCATAATTGCGGATGCGCTATTACTGCCTGTTTCCAATATTTAAAAAACGAATCGATCTAGTTACGTAGAGTAATAAATTGTACGAGGCGTAAAAGGTTTAAGACTTACCTCCTGGATATTCAAAGAAATGCCTGTATAAATTAAGAAATAAGTGTTTTTAAGTGCTAGTTGTAGGCAAAACTTGAAAATAATAATTATCTGCACGTCTAGCTTACTGTAAAATTATTTCTATGATTTTGTTCTTTCTTGGTTTATTTAGTTTTTGATATACCACAAATCCAACCAATATACCAATTTTTAGAAGGCTCAAAGTCGCTCAGCGAGCTATGGAGAGGTCTATGCTTGGCATTTCTCTACGTGACCGAATCAGGAATGAGGAAATCCGTAGACGAACTAAAGTTGCTGACATAGCCCGTAGGATTAGTAAGCTGAAGTGGCAATGGGCTGGCCACATAGCACGAAGATCGGACGATCGATGGGTCAAAAAAGGTTCTTGAGTGGAGACCACGTACCACCAAGCGCAGTGTGGGACGGCCACCTACCAGATGGACCGACGACCTAGTAAAAACTGCTGGGTCTCGTTGGATGCAGGTGGCAACGGTCATGTCGCGCTGGAAGTCGGTTGGAGAGGCCTATGTTCAGCAGTGGATAGTAACAGGCTGAAATGATGATGATGATGATGATACCACAAATCAATTGCTACCCAATTAAGTTATTGCAGAGCATGTATTTTTCCTCTTATATTTTGTTGATAGGGCCACACCCTACTCGCCCTTCGCCCTACCCAAATGTACGGCGGTTATTATTTGAGTAATAATTTTTTAATTAAAAGCATAGTTAATATTTTAATTTTGCAAAATAAATTTTACTTACATTGCTCTGATTCGGTGGTAGGTAAGTAGCTATATCACTTGTGTTACAGAAATCAGAAACAACGACGGTACCCCAACACCCAGACCCAAGACAATATAGAAAAGTTCGTTTCCCATATTGACCCGACCGGGGATCGAACCCGGAACCACAGAGATGGCGCGATGCCAAAGTCCGGCACGCTTGCCTCTCGGCTACGGATAGTAGGTAGATTGTTTATGGTAAGTTTGCACAAAATCGGTCGAGCGAACATTTTTTGTAACAAATGAATATGCGTGCGAAGCAGCAAGCGAGTTTAAAAAAAACTGCCCAAGAATTGAACCCGTGACCTTTCACGCTTCAGGCGCCTAGCTAAGCTACTGAGCCATCGAGGTCATCAAATAAAGCGAGCGACAATACCGCTTAATAAATGATTTTTGTGTACTTGTAAATTGGGTCCACATATTCCGACATATTTCTTAACGAAAACATCGAAGTAGGGCATAGCGATTTATCGCTTGAACTGGAGCAGCCCGACTGGTGAAATACCTCCACCTTAAAGAAAACCGCAGCCAAATAACAATCACTTCGGTGTTGTTGTGTTCCTGCGTGTGAGTAAGGTTTCCAGAGCTCCTGGAGGGTGCTACATTAGAAGCAGAGGTTTAGCCTGTAAGGGGGGGTATTTTTTGTCCCTACCTCTCCCTGCTAGTGAGATATCGTGAGATTTTATTCAACCTCGTCCATCAGCCCCCAATCTCACGTGAGATCTTTCAAAATGTGGGTTTCTTACGTATACGAGTCGGATTGTTATTGTAAAAATAAAAATAAACAAATAACTAAATGACGTGACTTTAAAGGATTGTTTCTTAAATTTTTCCCCATTCGGATTCACTCATGACATGTCAAATAAAAATGCAATGTTCTCTCTGGATTAAATGGACCAAAACAAACAGTATAATTGTTTTTTCCTTTAGCTATTAGACTATGTAATGGAGGCTCATTTTTTTTATTTAAAAACTATTTCACAAAAAAGTACAAAAGGTGTACTTAATGCTAGGAGCATTCTCTACCAGTCAATTAAACACGAGAATAGGCTTGACAAAGAAGAACTATCATATAACTCATCCCGTAGGATGAGATGGAGCGGGATGAGCTGACCACAGACTCAGATATAGCTAGACAGACAGACAAACATACAGACAGACGGAGCGAAGTCCTAGTAAAAGGATCCCATTTTATTCTTTACTAGCTGTGCCCGCGACTTCGTTCGCGTGGACTACATCCTTTCATGGTTGGTTTAACACCTATCTCCCCTAATATTCGAAACAAAAAGTTGTCTATATTTTAATAGAGCTGTATTTGTGCCAACTTTCATATCTCTAACTTAAAAAATAAACATTTTCCCATATAAACTTTCAAAGGTGGCATTCCCCCCCCCCCCGCCTTACTTTCTAACAAAAAGTAGCCTATGTCCGTTCTTGAAATTCAACGTATACCTATACCAAATTTCATCAAAATCGGTTGGGAGGTTTAAGCGGGAAAGCGTAACAGACAGACAAACAGAGTTACTTTCGCATTTATAATATTGTAGTAGGGATGTACAGTCAGCATCATTAGTAAGTATTAGTGTCCGACCGAAATTTCGGTTTCGGTTTCGGTTTCGGCCAGTTTCGGCCAAAAAATCAAGTTTCGGCCAGAGTTTCGGTTTCGGCCAAAAACGGCCGAACCTTTCGGCCGCGCCGAAACTTACAAAAAAATATATTTGTTTCACTTTATTTATAGGGTAGTTAAGTTTTGCCGTGTGGTGACGGCATGAGAATACTTATGTCACCACCCCTTCACTGTCCCAGGGAGTCGTAGAAGCCAACTCAAGGAAAAATGCACATAACACCCAGTGCGAGAGAAGGAAAACTCGAGATAAAACCCTGTACCAACCCGTCTGGCTGGCGTGGTACCAGTAGGCTATTAACCGTCAATGACGGCACAATTGAAAACCAGGCTCCGAGTCCCCGGCGGCCCCGCAGTCCGGGCGTATAACGTCGAATAAGTCAGAGGTGTTACGGGAGATAGAGAGGTTCTATGGGCAGTTGTACACCTCGGTGTCTGCTGAGCCGGTCACTTTGGTGGCAGACCCTGGAAATCGGTTGGAGAGGCCTATGTTCAGCAGTGGACAGTAATAGGACGAAATGATGATGATAATGATGAGTTAAATTTTCAAATAGAACCTTTGTAACTGTGCTTAAATTTCATTGTGATATATCTTTGAAAGTAGAAACCTGTAATTATACGTCGGCGAGATATTAATTTTTGAAAAAAACGGGCTCACTAACATTTTTTCGACTTTATACTTTTTTTTTATAAAAGGTTCGGTTTCGGTTTCGGTTTCGGCCGAAACTACAATGAAACCGAACCTTCGGTTTCGGTTTCGGTTTCGGCAAAAAAACATGTTTCGGTCGGTCACTAGTAAGTATACTCCTCAGTACCTTGTCACATTAATCTCCGCGTAACTAAGCAATTCAAATAGACAACGAACTTGAAGCTTGGAGAGAGGCTAATGTGCAGCCTGTCCCTAAAAAAGGAGACCGATCGGATCCATCAAATTACCGCCCTATTGCCGTAACCTCAGTGCTGTGCAAAGTCATGGAACGGATCATCAATAACCAGTTGATCCGCTACCTAGAGGATCACTCCTTAATTAACGATCGCCAATACGGCTTCAGGCCGAAACGATCGACGGGTGATCTTTTAGCGTATGTGACGCACCTCTGGGGGGAGGCAATCGACAAGCATGGCGAATCTTTGGCAATCAGCCTTGACATTGCCAAGGCATTTGATCGGGTCTGGCACAAAGCTCTTCTCTCTAAGCTTTCGGCATATGGACTGCCCACCCGGCTTTGTGACTGGATTTCCGGCTTTCTGCGTGACCGTAGAATTCGCGTCGTGTCTGACGGATGCGCATCGCGGTTCATGACTGTTAATGCTGGAGTCCCACAGGGCTCCGTTTTATCGCCCACCCTCTTTCTTCTTCATATCAATGATATGCTACCGCTTGGGAACATACATTGCTATGCTGATGACAGTACGGTCCATGGACGATACCTCGGTAAACCTTCAGCTGGCAGGGCAGTAACGGATGAGAAACGAGAGAATCTTGTCGTTGAGCTGGACCGGGTGTTGAGCCTTATTAGCCAATGGGGTTCACATAACCTGGTTGAGTTCAATGCTAAGAAAACCCAAGTGTGTGCGTTTTCGACAAAATTGTCCCAATTCCTTCCTCTCCCCATTCTTCGGGGCACTCCACTTTGCCTGCGTAACAGCCTAAGCATGCTCGGCATGGATATCTGCTGCAATCTTAATCAAGGTCATTACATCGAGAGTCTCATCTCATTAGCATCCAAAAAACTGGGGATTCTGAACAGAGTGCGTCGGTTTTTCACGCCGGACCAGCTTTGTCTTTTATATAAGACTCAAGTCCGGTCTTGCCTGGAATACTGCTCGCATCTCTGGGACGGTTCCGCCAAATACCTCATGGATGCCCTTGATAGGTTGCAGCGACGGGCTGTGCGCATAATTAACGATGAAGAGATTACTGGGAACCTTGAACCTCTTCAACTACGTAGGGACGTTGGTTCATTAAGTGTCTTTTATCGGCTTTATCATGGGGAGTGTTCCGAGGAACTATTTTCCCTTATCCCACCCTCTCCTTTCCTACACAGAACCACAAGAGCCGGCCAACGATGTCATCGCTTCACCGTGGAAAATATTCCATCACGAACCAAAAAGTTCGGTAACTCTTATCTTTGCCGGACCATAAAGAAGTGGAACTCGTTGCCGGCTCATGTGTTTCCTCCTTCCTTTGACATGGATTTCTTCAAAAGGAGCGTGAAGAAACATCTTGCGGGCCAGTATGGCGATGCTAGCGGATAGGATATTTTGATATCAAATCCGTTGTCATCGCGATGAGGGTTCCTCTCTTGCTTACCATCAGGCTGGGAGGAGCCAATATACTGCGCTACTATAAAAAAAAAAAAAAAACTTAATTTTTTTTTAAAAACTTTATTGCCCAAATAAGTACAACAGGTGGACTTAATGCTAGGAGCATTCTCTACCAGTCAACCCTTGGGTCATGCAGATAGTTTGTATATGGGTGCGGTAACAGGGGAGAAAAAAATAGAAATCATTTTAAACAACAATAAATTAAGCATTAAAAATTACATTACGGTATCTTTTAAATATACGATAATAATACACATACTATATAAATTAATAAGAATATATCTATAATATATCTGTAATTAAAATCCGTAATTAGCTGTAAGATTAGCATTAAGATTCATGTTAATAATTTAGTAAGAGCTGTGGATTTTGTGCAAAATAAAATAAAAAATAAAATATGAAGGTATACTTATATGTATATAAAAACAAATATCTACATAACTATAAATTCAGAAGATAAATTGGTTCAGCAATTGACAAATTTATGACTATCATTACTTGTTAGCGAGAGAGAAGAAGTATTTACGAACTTTAATTTTAAAAATTCCCTTAATATAAAATACCTGACGTATTGTGTTATTTGAAAGAGTAACAGCCACAAAGATAATCTGAAGTCCAGCGCTACCCGGGATCCATTTTCGAGACAGCATTAGCTGACCTTTTTCCTTTTGTCTCATAAATAATCCATTTATGTTTGGAACAGATAGTTATAAGATATGTATATGTAAATATAAGTATAACTTCATATTTTATATATATATTATATTTATTCATGTATGTCTATATGTATATTTAATTGTTTCCGAAATGAATTTTGTAACGCTTGATAGTTACTATTCTCGTGTATTATGTTTTTATTTTATTTTTTAGAATACTTATGCACTTTGTCACTATTACCGCACCCATAAACTAACTCTCCGCATGACCCAAAGGTTGACTGGTAGAGAATGCCCATAGCATTAAGTCCACCTGTTGTACTTTTTTGTGCAATAAAGTTTTTAAATAAATATAGATAAGTTGAGTCAACAAATGTTTTCGTTTTTTTCTTTCTAATCAATTGTTGATTGCAACTTGCAATTAAATTTTGCCCAACACAGGCTTTAAGCCAACGCGACAGTTACCACAAACCGCCGCTAGATGTCGCTGAACGCATTTACATCGCGCTATCGGAATTTTTTCCCCGGAACTACAAAGCGATAGATTCTTTATGTAAACATTGGTTTTATAGCTATTTAGGAGTTTCATGCTCACGATTTTTTGACAGCGCCTCTCTGCATAATTGCGGATGCGCTATTACTGCCTGTTTCCAATATTTAAAAAACGAATCGATCTAGTTACGGAGAGTAATAAATTGTACGAGGCGTAAAAGGTTTAAGACTTATCTCCTGGATATTCAAAGAAATGCCTGTATAAATTAAGAAATAAGTGTTTTTTAAATGCTAGTTGTAGGCAAAACTTGAAAATAATAATAATCTGCACGTCTAGCTTACTGTAAAATTATTTCTATGATTTGGTTCTTTCTTGTTTTATTTAGTGTTTGATATACCAAAAATCAATTGTTATTGTTGTCGGATTGTTATTGTAAAATTAAAAATAAACAAAGAACTAAATGACGTGACTTTAAAGGATTCTTTCTTAAAATTTTCCTCATTCGGATTCACTCAAGAAGTGTCAATTATAAATGCAATATTCCCTCTGGATTAAATGGACCAAAATAGTATAATTGTTTTTTGTTTTAGCTACTAGACTACGTAATGGAGGTTCATTTTTTTTTTTATTTAAAAACTATTTCCCAAAAAAAGTACAAAAGGTGTTCTTAATGCTAGGAGCATTCTCTACCAGTCAAGCGTTGGGTCATGCAGATAGTTTGCTTATGGGTGCGGTAACAGTAAAAATGTGAGTATGGATAACAACAAAATTAATAATCATAAATAGCAGAAAATTAAACACGAGAATAGGCTTGACAAAGAAAAACTATCATGAACATTCAAACATTGCACTAGGATAACTCATCCCGTAGGATGAGGTGGAGCGGGATGAGCTGACCACAGACTCAGATATTGCTAGACAGACAGACAAACTTACAGACAGACGGAGCGAGGTCCTAGTAAAAGGAGCCCATTTCATTCTTTACTAGCTGTGCCCGCGACTTCGTTCGCGTGGACTACATCCTTCCATGGTTGGTTTTACACCTATCTCCCCTAATATTCGAAACAACAAGTAGTCTATGTTTTAATAGAGCTATATTTGTGCCAACTTTCATATCTCTAACTTAAAAAATAAAAATTTTGCCATATAAACTTTAAAATAAGTACAACAGGTGGACTTAATGCGAGGGGAATTCTCTACCAGTCAACCCTTGGGTCATGCAGATAGTTTGTATATGGGTGCGGTAACAAGGGAGAAAAAAAAAAAAATTTTAAACAACAATAAATTAAGCATTAAAACAAACATTACGGTATTTTTTAAATATACGATAATAATAGACATACTATATAAATTAATAGCGGCCGCCCGCGACTTCGTCCGCGTGGACATTTTTTTAGATCATTTCAATAGGAATTATTCTTTCATACATATATTTTTGGTATCTTGAACCGTTTTCGCAGCGCACGCAACGGAAGCCCTCGAGGATGAATAATTTTCCCCGTTTTTTACACATTTACCGCTCTGTCTTTGCTCCTATTGGTCATAGCGTAATGTTATTTAGCCTATAGCCTTCCTCGATAAATGGACTATCCAACAAAAAAAGAATTATTCAAATCGCACCAGTAGTTTCGGAGATTAGCGCGTTCAAACAAACAAACAAACAAACTCTTCAGCTTTATAATATTAGTATAGATAAGAATATATGTATATATAAAATATGAAGATATACTTAATGTGACAAGAATTGTTTACAAACTAAAGCCGCTCATTGTACGAAACCCTAAAATTCATATAAGTAGTCGAAAAAGTTCCTTAAATAAACTACAATAAACCTAATTAATGCAGAAAGCCTTACGAAATAAAAACACCACAGACACACAAAAACCGGTCACCCATCCAACAGCCGTCAGCTCCGGGCGACGCTTAACTTCAGCTTCAATAACAAAGCAGTACTTGAAATTGTTAATTAAGCTACTTGTTGAATGTATTATAAAAGCTGATTGATTGATATGTATGTAGATAGTGAAAAAACACGTCAGACTATACTTTGGACCTTGAATCGCCTTTATCTCGTCGCCATAAGAACTAAAACTGAATCTAAAGTAAACTTGATGAGGTGTTTCTCGTACGTACTTACAATTAGTGTTGCCAGGCGTGTCCCGACAAAGCCGGACATTGTTAGGTAAATCTGACGACCTCCGTAGCCGAGAGGCGAGCGTGCCAGACTTTGGTGTCGCGCCATCTCTGAGGTTCCGGGTTCGATCCCCGGTCGGGTCAATATGGGAAACGAACTTTTCTACATTGTCTCGGGTCTGGGTGTTGTGGTACCGTCGTTGTTTCTGATTTCTGTAACACAAGTGCTTTAACTACTTTCCACTGAATCAGAGCGATGTTTGTGATGTTGTCCAATATTTATTTAATTACTAGCTGTGCCCGCGACTTCGTTCGCGTGGACTACATCCTTTCATGGTCAGTTTTACCCCTATCTCCCCTAATATTCGAAACAAAAAGTACTCCATATTTTAATATAGCTATATTTGTGCCAAGTTTCATATCTCTAACTTAAAAAATAAACATTTTCCCATATAAACTTTCAAAGGTGGCATTACCCCCCTCCTCCCTTACTTTCTAACAAAAAGTAGCCTATGTCCGTTCTTGAGGTTCAACGTATACATATGCCAAATCGGAGTATACCCAGGTTATCCCTTGTTGTATCCCACTTTGTTCTTGCTGGGCATGGTGGGATACTACAAGTTAGAAGTTAGAAGAGAGGTCGCTCTAGCTGTCTACTTAGTGAAAGTGTTGAGAGGTATTATACACCACCCTCGGTTGTTAGAGTGCATGAGTGTGTGTGTGCCGGACCAGTACACTATGCGCCGGCGGCGGCCCCCGCTGCTGCAAGTGCCGCGCGCGCGCACCGCGCTGCTGCAGCGGGCGCCGCGAGTGCGAGCGCTTCGATTACTGAATGCCATATCGGAGCAATGCGATTTATTTTACAGTAGGCCAAACGAGGTCTTAAGATTGGCTATTAATATAGCATCAAAAACGACATAATTGTATTAGGGTAAGCCTGTAAAGATTATGTTTGTATGCTTATAAATAAATAAAAATAAATAAAAATAAAATAAATTTCATCAAAATCGGTTGAGAGGTTTAAGCGGGAAAGCGTAACAGACAGACAGACAGACAGACAGACAGACAGAATTACTTTAGGGATTAATTTCAACAGTTATATATTTTCTTTTGACCGGTTGTACTATTTTACGATTCGTAATGTGTCAAAAATGTCAATCCGTTTTTCTCCAACCGACTACGAGTCGTTAATAACGTTCCATAATTTACTTTCCATATCAGCTGTCATCAGTCGTCCGTCTGTCGTTTTTAGCCTAAGTCTCGTATAATTTATTAGTATGGGTAACAAGAACGTATCGTTTTTCAAATATTGGAGCCGGGCATAAACTGTTAAAAAGGACTTTTTAAAAAGGAATGCACCCCCAAGGGGGATAAAACAGGGGTTAAACTTTGCCGTTTTTGAAACTATTCGAATTAAATTTAATATAAATGTTCTTCATCTAAAGTCATGAAACACATATAAAAAAAATCGAAAATCATTTACTAAGAGAATGAACCGGCGTTTGAAAGTTGGTATCAAAGTTTTTTGCATTCAATCAAATTGTTGCCGACGCATAACCTTTTTAATTAACCCCCGACGCAAAAACGACGGGGTGTTATAAGTTTGACGTCTGTCTGTGTTATTTATTTTGACATTATTTGTTGTTCATTCTTTTTTATGTAAGTTTTGATTTTTATTTTATTTATAACTACTACTGTTCTAGTGAAATAGTTAATATGCGTGTTTAATAGTTATTATGTGTGTAATCGCTTTTGAACGGTTTCCTCATAGATAGATAGATACACTTTATTGCACAGAAAAATTTACAGAAATTGGCTTTACAGACATAATTAAGTACATACTCATATTCCTGTGCGCTAGAAAAAAGTTCAAATTCGGCTGCATTAATTGTAAAAAATTGTCTAAACATTGATTACTTTTATCGTTTTTTATGTTTTAATATCTAACTCCACGCGAACGAAATCGCTTTTAGTACAATAAATGGTTTTATAGGGCGTCTGGCCTTAAACCCAAATGTCCGGCCGTTCGGCAGTCTTTCCGGCTATATTTAGCGACGTGGCAACCCTAGTCACGATATTTTATTTATTTCTTTAAGGTCAAAATACTTTGGATTCGTTTTTGAAGAATACCTTTAGATTATTTTCATTTAGTGTTCTCGTTCTGAATAATCTGACCTTAATAGGTCTTATATCAGCCTATATGTGTGTGTGTGTCAAGTTAAAGCGGCAAATATGAGTGAGGTGCGCTTGTAACAGCCAATCAGTATCGACATTTATGTCATTTCATGTGAGAAATTTTACGTATTTATGTCTTCTTTATTCTAATTTATTGTAATTTACCAATATTATTGTAATATAAAATGACATAATAAAAATAGAGATTATTGTATTTATTTTAATTTGGACATAATAATAATCGTTTTAACTAAATAAAATTATATAAATTAATAATTGACATGTATAGCTTCATATAATTAGTAATATTTGTATACCGACCAGGTGAAGCATGATTGTTCTATTGTTTTTGAAACCATCTGTACTTATGTTTACCATGCTTTGTGCAAATAAATGATTTGTTTGTTTGTTTGTTTGTATTGCGCATGCTAGTAGTAGTTGGCTAATCAACTGATGTACTTTTAAATATCCGTCGGAACACTATTCGTTCTTGAATTGAAAATAAAGATAGCAATATGTGACGTCACATTTCAATAAGGCGAGATGACAATGTTTCCTACTAATAACAGAGTGTGTCGGGTTCACACCGACTAAAACCCCCTCTGTGGCCAACGTGAGCAATTGTGGGGGAATTGGCTACTTGACAGTTTTTGTAAAAGTATTGTAAAATGTGCGCCCGTTCATTTTATATCCCAAGCAATTCGATTTATCTGGAAATAATCTAAATAACCAGAGAAAATTAAGATTTTGTGTAAGACATTTAAAAAGCGCGCGAAAACGCCTAGTCACGTCATTGTTGCAATTATGACGTCAACGTCCTAGACAATGAATCGATACGCATAGGAACGACTTAATTAGATTAACGGAAAATGTTTCAATAAATTCTTTATACGATTAGAGACACAATAATTAAATTTAATCGGTAAATTAATCATTGTTTCGCCACATTAAAATAAATAATTTTCGCCGACAGCTGTCATTTCCGAATTGCAATGGTGGTTTCCGTTTCGGATCTTTTGTTCCACAGATGAAAAAACTAAAATTTATTTTGCGAAAATAAAATACTAACTATGCTTTTAATTAAAAAGTAAAAATGTAAAATGATTACTTAACTAATAAGCTAACGTATCTAACACTTTTCGTATTTTATTGTTAACACTGTCAAGTAGCCAATTGTGGGGGAAATCCGTGCATTTTTACACAGGCCACCGTGCCTACCACCAAGCAGCCCACCTAGCCGCACAAAACGTAACTGACTTCTCTCCGAACCAAGGAAACGGACGCCAGGCTTGGGGTAAGCCTCCGGCCCCAGTAGCGTATCTGTAGTTTCGCTACCTATCGCCACTGCGGACACCCCAAACTCTCCGAGAGAGCTGGAGTGAGTTTGAGGCCGGCCACGAAACACCGAGGTCCTCTTCTTCCTCCGCGATCTACCTCTGCCCTTGCGAGCTTGCCGCAGACAGCGACCTGCTCTCCGCGGCCTAGCTCGGGATCCGTCTTCGCTTCACCCTGTGTGGTATCAGAGGCTGGGTGACAAGGCCAGCCTCAACGCACCAGACCACAGGTTTACTGAGCCCCCCCTCACGACAAGATGCGGAACCCAGCGGGGGGGGGGGGGGGGTTTATCCCTCCACAGCCGAGTGGCAAGGGTGCCGGACTTTGGCGTCAATATGGGAAACGAACTTTTCTATGTTGTGTCGGGTCTGGGTGTTGTGGTACCGTCGTTGTTTCTGATTTATGTAACACAAGTGCTTTAGCTACTTACCTCAGAATCAGAGCAATGTATGTAATGCTGTCTAAAATTTATTTTATTTATTTATTTAATATGAAATGGGGCAGTGCAGGGAATTTTCCGGTTCCGGCCCCGAGGCACAGATAATAGAGCCCAGGGTCAAAAACGTGACACCATTGCGCTAAGAGTCAAGTCAATTGGTGTGATGTTCTGGCGCATTGAATTAAAAAATTAAACGTCATTTGCAAGCTAGCTTGTGCAAAAGAATTTTTAAATCGCTCGTTTCACGTGAAGTCTCGTTTTAATGACTTACTAGACTAGTGGTACACTTACTGTTGGCAATAACATACCACAAAAGATCTTGTTTAATGTTATTAGAAGCAATCACAATAATTGTTGTGACACTCACGTGTGTTTAGGTCTGGGAAGGACTCGATTTTATATAAATTAAAGCCGTGCTGGAGACATCGCCTGTTTAATGTTAGTTTTACATTGATACGATTACGCGCCACGATTGATGTTCGATCACCTAGCGCCATCTAGTTTCGAATTGCTACTAATAGAGTCGATATTTCGATAACAGAACTTACTAGAATGTACAGTCGCCATCAGATATATCGGAGCAGACAAAGCGACCAAATAATTCTGAACGGTTAAAATGTCAAAAAGTTCCATACACCACAAGTTACCATTAATATCTGAACATTTATTACTTCAGTAATATCTGAGCAGATGCTAGTCAATAATTTCTATACACACAACTTACCAATAATATCTGAACACTCATCTATACAGGTAGCTAAATGAGACACATGACGTGCGTGACACATATTGACGTTATGAGTGTTCAGATGTTATTGGCATCTGCTCAGATATTATTGAAATAATGAATGTTCAGATATTAATGGTAACTTGTGGTATATGGATCTTTATGACATTTTAACTGTTCAGAAGTATTTGTTCACTTTGTCTGCTCCGATATATCTGATGGCAACTGTACTCGAAAATGGTAGTAGTATCTACAATGGAATCTAGAAATACGGTCGGTTGTGACCGGAATGTGCGCGAATATTCTGATTGTTTCTACGATGGAAGGTTCGGGAACAATCTGCGGCACTATATAAGGCCGGGACTGGCCGCGACCGGAGTAGTAGGCTTAGGGGTGTGAGCCCTCCGCTCCCCCGCAAGCCCGGTGAAGATGAAAAGGCCATCTGCAGCCATCATCAATTGTCAGTAAACAAAAAAAAAACAAAAAAAAAATAAGACCGGAGTAGTCTTCAATTAACGATAGAGGCGAATACATCAAGAGCCATCTTCAAGTGAGACTTAAGAGCGATTGCGTTGAGACTTACGAGAGGTTGTAATTAGTGGCGTTTAATCAAAGTGTAACTTTTGGTAATTAACGGACAGACAGACAGCGAAGTCTTAGTACTAGGGTCCTGTTATTACCCTTTGAGTACGGACCCAAAAAATGACTTTTGCCTAACACATTTGCCCACCAATTAGCACTGAGACTCGAAGACTCGAATTTAAATAACAACTAAGATATTATATTCAACTTAACTCGATTTTCCCCAACACCAGAACAAGCTAATCGTTTCAATTTAATTTATTACTTAGTAACTTAGTAAATGCATACCTAATACGGTCTGGCAGGATAACACAGTTTATAATTGTTACCACGAAATGTAAAATTATTATGTACCTATGTAAAGCGAAATTTTACAATTGTCGACTCGAAAAATGAATCAAGTTAGTGTTTTTATTTCTAACATTTAAGGACTGCGCCATTAAAAGAAAGAAGTTAATTGTTATTGAAGAGAGGTAGGGCATCGCGATTAATCGCTCGAACTGGAGCAGCCCGACTGGTGAAATACCTCCACCTTACAGAGGACCGCAGCCAAATAACAATCACTTCTGTGTTGTTGTGTTCCTGCGTGTGAGTAAGGTTTGCAGAGCTCCTGGGGGATGCTTAATGAAGCATCCCCCAGGACCCCTGCTACTAATGAGTAGCAGGGGTCAAGCCTTCAAGGTAAGGACGACAAGTCCAGTAACAGCTTTATTATGCTGTACTGCTAGGACCTCATTACCACTTAACATCAGGTGGGATGAGATCAATCTTAAGTGCAATTTAAAAAAAACTATTGCCAAGTTAGCAAGTGTTCTCCCTAAATTTAGGGGAAATTAAATTGATTTTTTAAGACATAGTCAAAGTTGCAAAGTTAGGGGCCGCGCCAAATTTTTCCGATTTCTGTAACAGAAGTACTATAGGCATAGCTGGGCATTAACTCGTTAATCCGTTAATCGTTAACTAACGAAGTTAACATTTTGAGTAACGGATTAAATTTTAAGTTAACTTGAAAAACTGTTAACGGACTCATTAACTTCCGTTAACAATATTGAAGTCCGTTAATCGTTAATCCAATGCCTACTATCCATCGCATGGCACCGCGAGTGAAATACGAGTGCGAGTGAGAAAACTGCGAATAGATTCATTTTTACTCACAACGGTACGGAGCAGGTGTATGCGTTTAGGGTGAGAGATGTTCGTGTGTGCGTTTGTGCAAATTAATGTAGCCATTAACCTATCTTCTAAACTAATGAATGACTGATCCGATTTTGATGCGGTTTTCAATAACGGGTTTGTGTTTGGTGAGTTCATGTTCTTAGACAGGTGTCATGGCTGTAACTCACTAGGGGGCGCCACCATATTAGTGTAAAACAATGTTGCAATATAATCAAAACGAAATGTCCGATTAAAATTCTGTTTTCAGAAATGTGTACGTGGTAGTTTAAATGCATGTTCCCAAATAATAAAAATTACGTCTATATCCCACTAGAGGGCGCTACAATATTAGTGCAAAATAATATTAAAACGAATTGTCCGATTTCAAAAAATATTATAGTTTTTCTAGTGATGTGAATACAATTATTGAAGAATTGTAGATGTTTAACCATGACATAAAATACACTTATGAGCGCAGTCTCCTTTTGTGACGTGTCTCTCTAAACACTTGACATTGGCGGAATGTTTTTAAACGCGGGAAAGAGACCATAAATAAACAAAAAAAAAACCCTTAAGGGTATGATTAAATTTTTGTTGAAATTTCACATAGGGAAGGCAGCCCCTGACGGATATTCCTCGGTTATGTATCATGGTAAAAATAATTATCGCAACATTTACTCGTAAGTATATCTTCGAGAAACAAACACGTTAGGAAAAAACTGTAAATATACATCGTACATCGATATTCATTGTTTAGGTACTTAATATTTGGGTTAAGTTGGGGGTTTTTGTATTTTCTCCCGATTTTTACCGTCGTAGGTTTTTTAATTTTTTTAATGTTCATTTGATTTCTTTCTTAGAGTCGGTGTTTAGTTAGAATGACGACTGCTGTGTTTTAAATAAGGGACGTACACGTATTACGGAACGCATGCCCCCCCCCCCCCCCCCCCCCCCTCTATGTGACGCACCGTAATGTTTTTCAGTAATCGCCCTCCCTCTTTCTTTAAAAAAAGGCGACCACACTAATACAATCGGGAGCTTTCCCGGAAACCGTAGGGAAACGAAAAGGGTTTCCAAATGGGAGTTTCATATCTTATTTTTTTATTGAAACGCATCGTAGCGTTTTACTAAATTACTGTCAGTGATCCTATCATGGAAGACATGAAATCAGATTCCAGGTCTGGTCCATTTATTAACGGATTAACGATTAACGTTAACTTGCGTTAATTCTTTAGAAATGTAACGCTTTAACGTTTAACGAAGCTAACTTTTTTAGTAACGGATTAACGATTAACGAAGTTAACTGTTTGATTAACGGTGCCCAGCTATGACTATAGGTACTTATCAACGAATCAGAGCAATGTATGTAATGGTTATACAATATTTATTTATTTATTTTATTATTGTATTGAAGTACAAACTCCAGGCATTCGCTCTTGTCGCATTACTTGATAATAACATAATTAACATCAGAGATAAAGCTACGTAATAAGTACATTATTGACGCTCAGTATTATATCAACAAGAATAGAAATAATACATTTACTTGCATTAATAAGATACCTACAATGTGGTGTAGAATTGTAAGGGGGCGTTTATAAATTACGTGAGGTGTTTTTAGGATTCCGTAGTCAACTAGGAACCCTTATAGTTTCGCCATGTCTGTCTGTCCGTCTGAGGATAATCTCAGAAACCGTTTGCACTAGAAAGCTGAAAAGCTAATCACGTCAACAAAGTGTGAAAATAAAAACATGTTTTTTAGGGTACCCCCCCTACACGTAAATTGGGGAGTGATTTTTTTATTAATTTCAATCCCAACATGTGGTATATCGTTGGATATGTATTTAAAAATGAACAGGGACTTACTAAGATCATTTTTTGATAATTTTAATATTTTGGGAAATAATCGCTCCAAAAGAAAATAAAAATTTTCCTACCATTTTACATTGAATTGTGTATGTTGTGCTTTAAACCACGTCTAGCTTTCCGCCCGCGGCTTCGCCCGCGTGGAATTCGTTTATATTGTACAATATAAACGAGATCTAGCGCCATCTATTGCATACCTTATCTCCCATCCCATCAAGCAAACTATATTTTTTTTTCCCTCGGGAATATCAATTTTACCGGGATAAAAAGTACCCTATTATTTAATCCGGACTTCTAACTTTACGTCTGCAAAATTTCAAAGCAATCGGTTCAGTAGTTACGGCGTGAAAGCGGAACAAACAAACAAACTCACTTTCCGATTTATAGTATTAGTAAGGAAGTAAGGATGTTTTAAGCGATTTGTATGTACCTACCGAGAGGGTGGGGCGTGTCAGGTGGCCTGGAACGCTCAAGACACACGTCTTGCGCGGGGCCAGTGTTGCCGAATAATTGATTATCGATTATCCCCCCCTCAAATAATCGAATAATCGATTGGACTATCGATAATATCGATTCTATCGATAGTTAGTCATATCGATTATTAGATTATATTGGCCCCTTTTGCATAATCGATACACAATCGAATCGACGGCAACCCGAGGAGGGCCGCTTAGCGGTAGGCGCTGTGGGGGAGCCTGTAAAGTCCGCAAGAGTTCCCGACTCCCCCACAACTGCTCACGTCGGTCACCGAGGGAGTTTTACTCGGTGCGAGCCCGACACACCACTCTCTGTTCCCTGCGGAGAATGACGGAGAAGTGCGGTACTCATTTGTCCTGGACCAAAAAAGTACTTAATACCCGTTGAATAAGGTATTCAATAATAGATGTAATGTTTAGAATCACAGCCATTACAAATGACACAGGCATTGACAATCATGCAATCAATGGTTCATGACGTCCACTTCCCATGGAGTAATAGGCTTTCCCCCTTATTATATGACATTGTTTTCAACAATATTTTTTTAAGTTCTATTAAACATGAAAAAATTTTATATTATATTGTTTAATTATTATATTTATTTATCATTAACTTGTGTATGAATATTATATTCTCGTGTGTAATTTTCTGCTATTTATGATTATTAATTTTGTTGTAATCCATACTCACATTTTTACTGTTACCGCACCCATAAACGTACTATCTGCATGACCCAACGGTTGACTGGTAGAGAATGCTCCTAGCATTAAGTTCACCTTTTGTACTCTTTTTTGTGCAATAAAGTTTTTAAATAAATAAATAAAAAATCTAATATACTATAATTCAAAGGTGACTGACTGACATAGTGAACTATCAACGCACAGCCCAAACCACTGGACGGATCGGGCTGAAATGTGTCAGGCAGGTAGATGTTATGACGTAGGCATCCACTAAGAAAGGATTTTGATCAATTTCACCCCTAAGGGGATAAGATAGGTGATGAAGTTTGATTTAAAGTTTGAAGATTCATCTTAGGTTTTCGACTGATTGAACAGAAATTAAGGGTTGGAGCTACTATGAGAAAGGCGGGATGAGGTCAATCATGAAATGTTATGTAAAAAAAAAATAATAATTTGCCTAGGGCACTGGCTATACCAACTTACTAAAAATACTTGATTGGCCCGATGCGATTACAGACCGGCAGACATATAAGCAGAGAAACACAGACAAGCAGACAGACACATCGTTTCAGGAGGTACCCTCTTTGATAAATTCAACCCTCATGCGAATAAAATAATGGATGATAGAGAATGAAAATTTGTAAGTTTGAACCTATCAGTAGGTACTAATGTAACGAATTAATTAAGAAGAACCAAATATAAACTTTAATACATTCGTGTTCCATTTTAACTATTAAAATAATTTAACGGGTCAAAACGCGACACCATTTTTAGGAGTTAAATGGTCACGTGACCACGGTTCTTGCAACCTAACCGAAAAATCGGGCAGTAAGTAGTAGTTCGTATTAACTACTAAATAAAAATGGTGTCGCGTTTTGACCCGTTAAATTATTTGTAAAGAACAAAATTATATTTATTTGTAATAACTAGTAAATGATAAACTTTATATTGATGATACGAGATCACCAGGGCTTACGAAGTAATTATTCATCATCGAAACGTCGCTGCTAAATGGTGACATCAATTATAAAGAGACAAGCAAAGTAATTTGGTCACCACAAAGATCAAAGGATCAGGTAATCACAAATCGTCAAATTAAAAGTCATTCTGATGCAGTTCGTGACGTCATCGTTTGGTAAACTATTCCTTTGATGCGACTTTCCGCAGGTAAGCGAAGTATTTACCCAATAAAAGCTCCGAAGGGGGCTAATTATTGTATCTTTCACTTTTCAGTACATACTGACTGACATAATTAAAATGTGATTGCTTAGAATAAGGATTTTTTTTATAGTAGCGCAGTATATTAGCTTCTCCCAGCCTGTGGTAAGCAAGAGACGAACCCACATCGCGATGACAACGGATTTGATACCGAAATATCCTATCCGTTAGCATCGCCATACTGGCCGGCAAGATGTTTCTTCACGCTCTTTTTGAAGGAATCCATTGTTTGTTTGTTCGAATTGAATTGATAAAGGAAAACATACCTACCTGTTTTATATTTTATTGTTGTCTTACTGTCAAACCAAACATAGATTTTTAGTCGCCTACCTAGTCGTGTTATACGTCAGTTACAATCTACGTACATTTTATGTAATGACTAGCGACCCGCCCCGGCTTCGCACGGATGTAATGTAAATACTTAGAAATATTGGCTTTTCTATTCTTTATTTCAAATAAAAACCTTCCTCTGGAATCACTCTATCTATCAAAAAAAACCGCATCAAAATCCGTTGCGTAGTTTTAAAGATTTAAGCGTACATAGGGATATAGGGACAGAAAAAGCGACTTTGTTTTATAATATGTATGTAATGATGACTGATTATCGCGTTTACAATTACCATTACACATAATCTAACTAAAGTTAAGTTAAATACATCGAGTAAGATTGAGTGGGACCAATTTTCTTACTTTGTTGCATGTTTATACCGGGCAAACTGGTATTATTATTTTCTGGTATTAGTTATCATATTTAACGGTCGTACCCGTTTCTTGATATCTACTATTTTTTTTTATTTCAAAATTGACCTCATCCAACCTAATGTTAAGTAGTATCTACCTAATGAGGACCTAGCAGAAGGGCGACAAGTATAGCATAATAAATCTGTTACTGGACTTGTCGCCCCTTATACCTTGAAGGCTTGACTCCTGCTACTAATGTAGTACCTAAAAGCTCTGTAAACCTTATTCACACGCAGGAACAGAACAACACCGGAGTGATTGTTATTTGGCTGCGGTCTTCTGTAACGTGGAGGTATTTTACCAGTCGGGCTGCTCCAGTTCGAGCGATTCGCTATGCCCTACCTCTCTTTCTATTCTACTATACTTTTTCCCGCTGCTAAGTACCTACAATAACAATTGCTACAAAACAATAAAAACGCCTAAATTGTACTTGAATATACCAAAATGAATTTCTGTAAATTTGTTTGTCCAATAAAGTGTATCTATCTATCTTATCAATCCTACTACGAGTAATATTATAAACGCAAAAATTTGTCAGAATGTATGAATATCTGGATATATGTCTGTAACCCTTTCACGGAAAAAGTAAGGAAGGGATTTGGACGAAATTTGGTAAAAAGAGAGCCGAGATAACAGATTACCATATATAATACTTTTTATATCAAAATAAAGCGAGTAAAGTCGTAAGCAACAGCTAGTAATAATCATTAATCGTAGAGTTCTTACCGCTCTGATAAAAGTTGTTTCGCTTAAAATTATACACGTGATATATATTTGGATGTTTGTTACTCTCAACCTGTTTATATTTCACTATTAAACTAAATAAAGTATTGAAATATGAATTTTAATTTCATATCAATTCAAAAAAACTATTTCCCAATAATATTTATTTGCTGCAATCACCACTAAGCCTCCACTTTGCTATTCCAAATGCGCAGGCACTAATTTTTGTTTGTGTTGGTGGAACCCATAGATCCATAACAATATTATAAATGCGAAAGTAACTCTGTCTGTCTGTCTATCTGTTTGTCTTACTGTCCGGCTCTCACACCTAAACCACTAAACCGATTTTGATGAAATTTGGTACAGGTTTACGTAAAACCTCTAAAACGTAGCTACATACTTAGGCTACTTACTTTTTGTTTTGAAAAAATGGGGGATGGGGGTGACACCCATGGACTTAATATAATAAATGGTGACACCGGCCTTAAAAGTATATATCGGAAAATTTGGCACAAATACAGCGCTAAACTTGAATTAAAATTATGGTAGGTAGAAGAAACAGTAAATGATGAGACATGGGAACCTACTTACCGTGCAACATTAGTTGAGTTTTTACTTTAAATTTATATTTATATTGGATAAATATACATGAACTCATAAATACAAATTAAAGTAAAGTAGTTGTGCTTTTGTTTGTAACGTAAACTCAAAAATGCCTGCTTGCAAAATGAAAATATTAGAAATTAAGTTAGGTCTTTGCCTTTCACACCGACGCACTCAGATAGCAAGAAAAAAACTTTTAAATGTAGTGTACAGGCCTGATTAGCAAAAGTTTGAGATCGTTATGTTATCGAAATATTTTTAAATACCATAAAACCCGTGCAAAAAATCCACCACTAACTTTGGACACAATCGATAGTCGAAAGGAATTACAGATTACAGAGTCATCTATGGACTATTTTATAAAGATTTTAATGATTACTTTAAGCATCATCTAGTGTTATTTTTCTAAGCGATGTATGACAGTTCACACATTTTTCGAGAGATGGCACTCGTTGGCAGATTAAAAATGTGGGATTCCCAAAAATATGGGAGATTTGAAGACTGATGGAGAATTCGTTAAAAAAGTGTCATTCGAAACATCGAAGTCACCAGACTGGCTCGGTAACGCACTTGCCACCTGCACCAGGATGTTGTAAAAGTTATTTTTTTTTTTGTCTGGTGGTAAATTGAAATCTATTATCTATTTATTTATTAGTATTTTAACATGCAATTTAGGCAATTGGAAATATTAATATGGACATTACTGATGTTGAGATATGTAATAGAAATTAAGCCACCAATTTATTTCTTTATTATTATATATTTTTTAGCAAACTGTTTGGGAAGAATCCCTACAAATTGCTCTAAACAAGGTGAAGGCATTTCAAAAAGATTTGAAATACATGATTTGATACCATACGAAGAATGCACTTATTATGTCACATGTGTCATCACTTGATAAAGATTTGATGCTATTAGAATGCATCGTTATGTCTAATGAGCTGGTGCGACAACGACGGGTAAACAATTTCCCTTATTTTAAGGAAAAAAAACATCATAATATTGTGTCTAAAATTCCATTGATAAACATGACACTCTCAAAATACCGCTTAATGTACTAAATCTGTAAATGAAAAATAAAATAGGTTAAAAAATCTCTGCACTGTCTTTTTTTTTGACTATTTTTCGTGCTGTCACAAATTTTCAAACGGACACCTAATAATTATATGTCTGTACTTTATCCCACGTGGTACTTTTGATATGACTCCAATTTATCTTGCATTATAGGCATTTCTAATTTCTTCTTTGATAATTGGCACAGTTTTGTAGTTTGTGATATTATATTGTTTAATAAGAGAAGCTTAATTTGTCTTACAATTTGAATTCATTCTTCACCACCATTCAACGTTAAAAATAATCAATTTTGTATTTTTAATCATTAAGTAATGTTCGTAACAAAAGACAATTAATCAACATATTTATATAAAAGCTGGGTAAATTAAAAAAATATTTTTTAAATTTATTCAAATAATTTGACTGGAACATAATGTGCATTAATCTTATGAAATTTAATTTACTACACAAGTTATTCAGAAGGGTTGATGCTTAAACTAGATACCGGATACCGGATATTCGGCCGGATATCCGGCCATCAACCATCCATCAAAGTTGATAATTTGTTGCGTTCTTGTATACGAATCATTTTTCAAAGTTCAGAAACAGAATCACTATACGGCATCAGGCCGGATAGTGCGCAACTATCCGGTATTCGGCCGAATAGTATAATAATGGCCGGATAGGCCGGATATCGGATAGCAACCAGATATCCGTTGCATCTCTAGTTTAAACATTTTTTTATATCCCCTACAAAATTTGTATTTCGATTCTAAAAACATGATCGAATGAAAATGATTGAAAGTCAAGTTTTAATGAGTAATTTAACGTCATTAAAAAACATAGCGATTGGGTTGTGTGATTGTGTGATTAAAAGAATTGCTATGATAACATAATTAAAATGATTAACGTTATTATAAAATTAAGGAAACATACCGATCAATTGAATTTTACCTTATATGGAAATTTAAACATTTATCATTCCATTAAAATATTGTTTTATACAATAATGGTGTCAGTTATCCGGTAGACTTCAATTAGGTAACCTTAAAATACAAATAATATTATTAGCCGAACAAAAATAATTTAATGGAGGGGGGGGTTGATGAGGGTGTGGTGTGAAACTTTCAAAGTGAATCATGGCAACATCGGCAGTGCCATGCCCTCCGACTCGCAACCGACACGAATCGCCTGTTTATGTAAACTTTGTGTCAGTGCAGTGTTTCAAAATAGTAGCTTCGTGTAAAACAACAATCTACGCAATCTCGTTTCCGCGTTCAACGATTGATTGCACCGATTTACGCTGGACCTTAATTCTAGTGCAGTGAATTTGTGAAAAAGTAAACAAAAAAAAGTTTGATTTCCTGTGCAACAAAAACCAGTGCCACGGGTTTTTAAAACTTAAAAATTCGTTTGTTTGTGATGGTTCAAAAATGAATGTTTAATTTTTACAAAATTATCACATGAATACAGTGTTTTTTAATGGAAATTGAGTGCTTTTAATGAAGTTTTAACTTGATTGAGGAGTGAATGTGAACGGATGACGAATAAAAGTTTAGTAGCGACCTGAAACAGTGAATGTTTTCGTGCCAACAAAAATGTGTTTAAAATAATGATATCGCAAACTCAAAATAGAGTTCAAGCCATAAAAAGTAAATTTGAAAACTTGAGTTCCGAAACGGAAAACCTCCTTTTGCGTAAAGTAGCAGACAAACAGCTGTGCAAACAAGAAAACAATGTTTCTGCAGTATTCGGTAATGAGGTTAGTCTTACAAGCGAGAATGACACAAAAATCATTGAGATTGACTCACCAGAACCCAATTCCAGCTACTTGTACAGCAAAATCGACTCAAAAAAGGCCGTGTCTGATGGAAAGAAGTCTTTAACGAGACAGATATCTGACCCCGGAAAGAAATTACACAGAAGCCATGCATTCCGCTGTGATAGGAGTCAGAAAATAGTCAGCCCCAAGAGGCACGGCAGTTGCAACGGTAGATCTGAGACAAGTGACTTCTCTTTGAAAATGGGTGAGAAGAAATTGAGTAAGGAACGCTTGAAGCGGCTCGGTAATCTTCTTGAAGACCAAATGCGGAAAGAAAACTTTGTTGTACCCAGTGAGAAAGTTGTCAATGTTATTGCAAATGCTGAAACGAAATGTGATGTTGATAACGTTGAAACGAAGAGTCCCGCTGACTCGATTCCGGATAAAGATGTACCTAAGCATATATTGGACCAGTATGCAAAAGTTCTCAAACCAAAAAAGAAAGATGAGAAACAGGACACAATGACTGATAGTGGAGTAAGCTCCGAAACAGAGAATTTGGAGGAGGAACGTAGCGGGAAAATTAAACGGTTGACCGCTCAATTCGAAAAGACTGAGTCAGAAGATACAAATCTTGAAGGTATGAACACTCTGTGTTCTTCCAGTGAAACTATGCGTTTGGAACGCAAAAATCCCCACCTCATACTAACTGATACGTTAAAAAAAGCTTTGAAACAACCGCTGCCTCCCGGCCCTCCTCCAAAGAAACCGCCTAGAACATTCGTAACCATTCCAGAGAACGGAGAGAAACAAAAGAAAGACACCAAAAAAATGCTAGAAAAACTAGAACAAGTTTTACAGAAACGTGAAGCCCAAACCCAGAACGTCTACGACATAGCTGAAACAGACCTTAGTACAAAGAGACCTAAAGAGATACACTATTTGTGTACAGAAATCCTAGATATAACACAAAGAACATTATTACCGAATCAAAACACGACTGACTCTTTAGCCAACTGTTTTAATTCATTAAATTGTGCTGTTTTAACTAACTCTACTGCTAGTTTACCATATACAAGGCTTAGTTCAGGCCCGAACAATCACGAACCGTTAAGAAACTGCTGTTCCACCAGTTGCGATAACTTAGGGAACGATGGTAAACGGTTAAGCACATTCGGTACTCCGAATAAGTGTTCAAAATGTTTGGTCAACGATGAAAAGGATGATAGATTTAAATGCCATTTGAATTGTAAGTGTAAAATACAGAATTCGGAGTTCTATGTGGAGAAGGAGCATATTTACGATGAGCCGTTTAATGAGGATGTTAAGGAAAATAGTGTTAAGAAGAATCGCTATGGAACGATCAATATATTGAATATGAACGGGAATCATAGCAAGAGCTTGGAGGATCTAAGGATGGAGACTGATGTAAGTGACTCATTTTTATTAACGTCTTAGTTTAGTCAAATGCATGACAGATTTTACAATCTAGACCTTAAGTTATGGGAAAGAAAAAAAGAAAGAAAGAAAGAAATTTATTAGGCACTGCTACATAATTAGGTAAATTAAACAATATGGAGTAACTAACAGGGTTGGTACCTAAAAGGTCTCCACTCAGCATATGTACGCTGGTATTCTTTGTAAACCTGTGGCAGAGTAGGTACGGCAACCAGTGCTGCATCAAAATACATTATAATTGTCTTATATCTAAAATAAACAACAGGTTGTAATATTGAAGAGCGAATATTTCCTGTGATACGCTTTTGTCTCTTATAAATAAGACATTATAAGACATTACATTAATTGTAATTTTGAATTTATTATTGATCACTTTTGAGTACTTAAATTGGAGTTATCTGCTTTAATAACAAAACATGAAAATTTTAAAAAAAAGCTCAAATTAGCTATTTCTGCTTATTGTCAGAGAATTGATGTATTCAAGGGAAACAAAAAAACCTATTTATCACATTTAATGAAACCATTTCATAATTTGTTTCATTATATGCATAATATTTAAATTGCTATTTATGTGTAAAACTGGTGCCTAAGAAAAGTTACCTCAAATGTAAACTTTTGTAATTCTACTGTTGTTTTAAGAAATGTTGACAGTTTTCTTTCCTCTTCTTCACCAACCTTATTATTAACTGTCCTTGACATTATGATCAATGTCTGATTAAAATGTATTGGTCAATGAATACTATTCCATTGTACCTTCATTTTTAAGTTGAACTGCATTGAACATGTGAGAAACGACATTAGCTCTCATTAGAGATTAAAATTGTAATGTGTTCCTATGTGTTTGCGTAACAAGAGGTATATTAACTTCATTTTTATTGTTTACAATGTCACATAACATATTTATCTCTATATTACTTAAAACTTACTTGAGTACTTATTTGTTTCATCACTCATCAAAACCAAAACTATATGACCTGGTCCAAAGTGATCTACACATAGCAATAAGTTAGATACTGATACTGTAAATGATCTGCTGAGTTTCTTACCGGTGTCTTCTCGGTAGATATAGGTTTCGAACCGGCATCGCGGCAGTAGAATCACGTTGCATTGTATTCAATGACGATTCAAAAGTGTTATATGTAACCTACTTGAATAAAGAAATATTTGAGTTTGATCTATACTAAAATATTAAAGTATTCAATATTTAAAATCTGGGTCAATTCATTGCATACATTCAAACTGTTATTATTTTTTATTTAAGTATCTAATATACAAATAATAAAATCTAATTCATGTTAAATACATTAAATGTAATTCAAGTATCATAAAAAAAATATTCTGAATTTTCAGTGTTGTTACATTTTTTTTTCTTAGAATACAAAAGTTTTTTTTTTATCAGTACAAAAAAAACTCATTTAAACACCAATATTATAGAATTTAATACTTTTGCTATCCATTGTAATCATAACATTTGATTTCGTCTGATAGATTATTCAAAAGTATGGGACATATATTATTCAGGCCTAGCATACGCAATACGTCAACTATATCGCATGACATGACAAAAGTTTCGATACTGTTGATTGGCTAATAGTACCCCACACTCGTATTTTCAGCCAATCAGCAGCTAACGCACTGACTTCAATCGATTTTGACGTTAAGAGCGCGATAAAATTTAATCGCGTGGCGCATGTTAGGGCTGATTGCCTTTTCCACCTAATGTAAATAACGGCGGGTATATCTCAGTGGTTACACTTTGTACACATCGCAAATTGGCGTTTTTTCTCAGTATTTTTTTATTAATTTGGCAAATTCAAAAATACGTGTCCAGTGTCCACTATTTTTTTAAGAACTATACATATAAGGAACTAAAACCAATCCATTATTTTTCACCCAAGCCCCTTTCCTATTGTATTCTCATAAGTAACGATGGGAAAATACTCGAAGCGCTGAACAGTTTCAAATTAACGATACGCGGAAGCAAAGATGTTAGACGGCAAAAAGGTCTGCTTTTGCTGTGTTTATTAAATTACGGGACACGATAGAAAGTCGTTAGAGTTATGATGTGGTTAACTATATAGATATGTGCCGACGTACGACATTACCTACAATTCGTCACAAATACAGCGTCAGCAGAATTGGCATAGTATATGTAGTGTACAAAATGGTGGACTATGTTAGGTCGCGGAGACGCTCCATTGTAATTAATGACCACTTTTTTGCTTCTAAGTACCAGGGCCGCATGAAGCGATAAGAGGTCTGGTCTGCTCTGAATAAGCACCTTCCCAATCAAGTGCCGTCGCTAAAAGGTCAGGTCAGACGGCAGTCACTCCATAGTAATAAGAGTAATCAGAACGAGGTACTAGGACAGCATAAGGTGTTAAGAGGTCTTTACTTAGTAGTTTCTCAGTGATCGCCTTCTCTGCAAGCTGGTTCATTGCCGCTTTATCACTACTCGTTTAAGGTGAGATGGTAGATGATCCATAGTATTGACCAGTTATTCCCGCGTCTAAGTAATTACCAGGACCGCATGAAGTGCTAGGAGGTCTCGCCTCAGCTCCTATATGAGCGTGTTTCCTATGAAGCCAAGTGTTACTGCTTGCAGAGGTCAGAAGATAGTCGCTCCATTCTAATGACCAACCAGTCTTTTTTCTTCTAAGTCAGGCCCGCATGAGGCACTTGGAGATCTCGCCGCAGCTCCTTGATGCTAATTGTTGCGTTGTGAAGGTTAGACAGCAGTCGGTCATTAGTAATAAGTGTTGAGAAGTCTTAACTTCTAACTTAGTAGCAATCAGTGATTGTCTTCTCCGCTAAGTGCCAGATCATTGTTGGTTTAAAATGAGAAGGTGGATGGTCTATAGTAATGACCTATTTTTCCGCGTCTAAGTGCCAGGGATGCATGATACGATAGGAGGTGCCTCAGCATCCCAATAAGTGCAGCCAGTGCCGCCGCTAACTATATCTATAATGGTGATACGAATTACCTATCTAAAAGTAAGTCATTTGACAGTGATATATATCTGAGACACTATTGCTGATTTTCATGCTATACTCCAAATGCAATTTTAGAAGGACAAATTTTGAATAAACTTCTATTTCCACAGCAATAAGGTTCAAAATTTCGCAATAAAACAGGCGTAAACAGCTGCCTTAATTTAGAACAATGAACCGAAATTGGACTCTCGCGGTGAAGCGTTATTAAGTAATTGTATAGCATTGTTAATATTTCTAGCACATGAATCATAGAGCTACTAAACTTTTAATAGAACAGAGTGCGATGTTAATAACCAAATTACATTGATACTAGTGTTTCCGAATAATCGAATATCCGTTATATCTATTGGATCTGTGAATAGATCGATGGTATCAAACTAAGTTAAGGTCGAGTGTCCTACCTACTACGTACTAAACGTATTTTTTCAAAATTTTCAACTTCTTCTTCTTCTTTCTTTCTTTCTTTCTTTCTGATTTTTGCTGGTCGCTGCGTGATGTTAGAATAGAATAGAATAGAAAATATCTTTATTCATTTAAGCTTTACAAAAGCACTTATGAATCGTCAGTACAAATAAAGTATTCTACAACCGTGTTCACAATGTTGATCATGTCGAGAAGAACCGGCGAGAAACTCGACACTTACTCTTTTCAATGTAACAATGTGTCCTTAAACTAGGTACTTAAATAAAGTATACAAAGCTAGATTTTAAAGAATTAAGTTATTCTAGACCCATACATTTTTGTCATTTAAATAATCATCAATTTTGTAGTAGCCCTTTTTTATTAAACAATTTTTACATGAGACTTAAATCTATTCATAGGCAATTGGATAACATTTTCAGGTAACTTGTTAAATATTTTAACGCTTAAACCCACAAAGGAATTACTAACTTATGAAGTCTTAAATAAGGAACAGCAAGCTTGTGTTTATTTCTAGTGTTAAAGTTGTGGCAGTCAGATTTTTTAAAAGTAGATTATATATTTTCTACTTTACGTTATATCCTAATGCTATTCTCGATAAATGATTTTTTAATCAAGTGGGTTATAGGTAAAAACAATTGAATTGAATAAAATACAAAGTGACTGCTGCCGGTTCAGACACCGGTAAGAAACTCAGCAGATCAGTTACAGTAGCAGTATCTAACTTATAGCTATGTGTATACCACTTTGGATCAAGTCATATAGTTTTGTTTTGATGAGTGAAGACACATTAACTATTTATTAAGCTGGAGCAGATCAGTTCCCTGGTGCCTGTTCACATGACGTATGTGCCAGCGATCGCTTCACTCAACCATATTAAAAACACTTTTCAGCTTTATAATATTCGTATAAATGTATGATGACATTTGATTTCATTAGAAACTGTACATTGATCTACATGTACCGACATTTTCACTCCAATGACAGTTCGAAAGTCTTAACTAATGACCTAGTAGCCATGTTAGTTAGGGAAAGTGATTTGACATGGCATTGAGCTGATAGGGCCGGAACAATAGGGATGCAGGTAGGTTTTTTTTTTAAGTGCTGCTCGCCGCTCTAGCGAACTTTATTTTTTTAAGAATCAGAAAGAAAGTTAGCATCTGTGATGATTTTCTTCTGTTAAAATAACCTATTAGTCATACACCTGTTAAAAGATTCCTTCATAGATTTTAAATGAAGATAACTGTTAAGGATGAAAGTGAAACCCAATTTAAAAGGACAAAATATATATTAAACTAAAAATACATAAATAATTACAAGGAAAAATCCAGGCACACCAAACCTAATACTAAGCAATTCTAGTAACAACAGGTAACATGTGCCTAGAAACTGGGTTGCCAGATCTGTCGCCAACAATAACAATCTATGACGTCATAATTTACCTCAATTTAACAAGACTCTCACAATGGCATCCATGGCTCTAGCCGTGAACCTGCCCGTAGATGCTAAGTAGAACCTAGGAGAAAGATATTGGTTGAGGTTAGCAATCAATGGCTAGTTCACACGCTTGTGAACTGCCACTGGGGACAGGTCTTCCGCTTACCCCTATTTAAAATTAATTTTGAAATATAATTTTAAAGACAACAGTCTAGAACTAAGATTGGCCTAAAATGTTCCACGAGAGTTAGGGCATAGCGATTTATCGCTCGAACTGGAGCAGCTCGACTGGTGAAGTACCTCCACCTTACAGAAGACCGCAGCCAAATAACAATCACGTCGGTGTTGTGTTTCTGCTGAGCTGTTGAGTAAGGTTTACAGAGCTCCTGGGGGTGCTACATTAGTAGCAGGGGTCAAGTCTTCAAGGTAAGGGCGACAAGTTCAGTAACATATTTATTATGCTGTACTTATCGCCCTTAAGCTAGGGCCTCATTACCACTTAACATCAGGTGGGATGAGTACTGTACTTCAAGATTGTCATCTTGAAGTACAATATTTAAAAAAATGCACTATTTTACATTCAATTCTACCTACCTCGGCTTCTCATGTGTCTTTTTAATCCCGTCCGCTCTCCTATATTATTCTGTGATTCTACTATCTGTGTCTGGGTGTTCTGGTCGACTGTCTGATGTTAGATGATGACAACTTAATGAGTATGGTGAAAGTGATCAACTGGCTAAGTTATCTTTGAACCTAACTCAGAGAAAGCCGCAATATGACATGCCGGTGACAAATGACGCTATAATGACTGCACTTAAATTTGAATTGACGTCAATTTTCTTTCGGATGCTGGAATACAATTTTTATAGATTGTGGTCTATGATTTTTATCAATAGGCTTTTATGGTGATGTACTAATACATTATGGTGAAATTGATGGGCCCGTTTGAATGAAGAATTCATCTTTTATAGAAGCTGATCGCAAATAAGGATTATTCCAATCATCTCATCTGTATGCTGCAGCGACGCAAGGCTGCTGCAGCATACAGCTGATGTGCGGCCTGGTTGACCACTTTCATCATAAGTAATTATTTTGTGAGTTTAAGTCTGAAGATGCTTAATAAGCTGTTAGAGAGATCACTGCATTACCTATGCAAAGATTTAAATCCCTGATCGAATAGTGTCTTATGAAAAAAGGCTAATATAATAGAAGACTATAAATGTTAAAAATGTTTTTTTTATATTACACTTCAAGATTGACCACATCTCACCTGATGTTAAGTGGTAATGAGGTCCTAGCTTAAGGTCGACAAGTAGGTACAGCATAAATCTGTTACTGGACTTGTCGCGCTTACCTTGAAGGCTTGACCCCTGCTACTAATGTAGCACTCCCCAGGAGCTCTGGAAACCTTACTCACACGCAGGAACACAACGACACCGAAGTGGTTGTTATTTGGCTGCGGTCTTCTGTAAGGTGGAGGTATTTCACCAGTCGGGCTGCTCCAGTTCGAGTGATAAATCGCTATGCCCTATCGCTATGTTTGGAATTGATAGATGATTTTGAAAAGAGTAACGATCGAGTTTCTTGAGCATCAACAGTCCGAATACGGTAATTTAACTTAATCTGACGATTAATAAGCTTTTGTAAAAGTTTACATGAAGAAAAACATTTTCTATTTAATTCTTTCCAATGGGTCTTCGTAAATTATTGTTTCAATGGTGAAAGAAACAATACGTTGAGCCGAATAGATATTTCTGATCCTCTACACTGTGTATTGTTTGTAATTTTCGGTAGTCCAATGATCTATTCCCAGGTGGGGTAAATTGATACCAGGGGTGTATCTCGTCCGTGCGTAGCGGCGTGACGGCCTTCGTCATGAGCCAACGAGCAGAGTGCTCTGAGAAACTAATCTTTTGAAAGGGCTTAGGTGTTGTTCACATTTTAAGTGAGATGACTTAAAAGGCGAAACGTGGACACTGACGGCACGACTAGTTCACAGACTTAAAGTCACTCAGCGGGCTATGGAAAGAGCTATGCTCGGTGTTTCTCTAAGGGATTGAATCCATAATGAGGTGCTTCGGCAGAGAACTAAAGTCATCGACATAGCTCACAGGATTAGCAAGCTGAAGTGGCAGTGGGCTGGCCATATCAGCCGCTGAGCCGACAACCGTTGGGGTAAACGAGTTCTGGAGTGGAGACCACGCCTCGGTAAACGTAATGTAGGACGCCCTCTGCCAGGTGGAGTGACGATTTGCGCAGGACGGCTGGCAGGAGCTGGATGAGAGTCGCCGAAAATCGAGCGAAGTGGCGAACATTTGGAGAGGCCTATGTCCAGCAGTGGACTGCAACAGGCTGATGATGATGATGATGACTTAAAAGGTGTTTGAAATTTTGAGTTTTCCGTACCCAAATAGTAACAAACGGCGAAAGAAAGAAGAAAGAAAGAAAGAAAATTTAATTTAGTGACATGAAACAGTATGTAAGAGCAACGTCATAAAGTTATATCCCTAAAAAGGGCAATAGACAATTAATGAGGGTGTTCGCAAATAAAAAATCCACAAGATGGCGATGCGTAGGCGTGAGGTCCAACTGCTACGTGATTGGTTATGGTTTACATTACATTGACAGGCATGCCACCATGACATTTAAATGACCAATTACATAGCAGTTGGACTCCGCGCCTACGTATCGCCATCTAGTGGATGTTTCGTGCGCAAATACCCTCCATAGAACATTTTATGGTTCTATCTTATATAGTTTAGGCAGCGTACGCAAAATAATAACATTTCTGGTTTATTTTTTACACCTTGTGTCCGTAAAACCCAATTTGACGGAACCCTTTTTTTCCAAAATAAAATTTAGCCTATATTACTCTTGAATAATGTAGCTTTCGAATGGTGAAAGAATTTTTAAAAACAGCCCAGTAGTGTTGAGCTTATTCATTACAAACAAAGTTTTCCTTTTTTTCCGTTTCGCCTTAGATAATTTTTCCCGCTTTTCTGTTGAAATTTTTTAAATTTTACCAAAGATCCCTAATTTTGTAGCCTATGTCAAATTGGAAGAATGTAGCATCCTATTGGTGAAATAATATTTTAAATCGGCCCAGTACTTTTTGAGCCTATTCATTACAAACATACGAAAATAGGTACAAGTCTTTCCTCTTTGTAATATTAATGTAGATTAGTAAAACTGTATTAATGTTGCACGGCCGTACCCATTTCTCGCGATCTACTATTTCCTCTACCTTAAGGTTGTCTGGAAGAGATCGCTTTCTAGTGATAAGTCCGCCTAAATTGTACTATGATCAATCTGTAAAACCTATTTCTGTAAAGTTTTTGTGCAATAAAGTATATCTATTTATCTATCTATTAGTGAAGGTAAAATATAAATGAGGTAAACAAATAACTGATGAAGGAAGAAATGTTCAAATTTAATTATTTACGCACCGATAAAGGATGTCAGAAAATCAGTCAAGCCCGCTTAGAATAGCAAAGTGTTTGTGTTATAAATAAAAATAATGTTCGTGAACACTTCTTCTCTTTTGCTAATACATAAATCGTAAACATGAATTTGTCAATTGCTGAATCCATTTCTTGTCGTTATTATTTATTTCAAACTAGCTGTCCCGGCGAACTTCGTAACGCCTATTTTTTTAGTTTCTAACCTTTTAAACCTTCCCTGGACCTCCACAATTATTTCAGAACCAAGATTAGCCAAATCGGTCTAGCTATTTTCGAGTTTTAGCGAGACTAATGAACAGCGATTCATATTTATATATAAGATTTTTAAATGTTATTATTTACGTATGTATATATATCCTCGTTATGTAAATGTTATATATATATATTATATTTATTAATGTATGTCTATGTATATTTAATTGTTTCTTGGTAGTTACTATTCTCGTGTATTATGTTTTTATTTTTTAGATTACTTATGCACTTTGTCACTATTACCGCACCCATAAACTAACTCTCCACATGACCCAAAGGTTGACTGGTAGAGAATGCCCATAGCGTTAAGTCCACCTGTTGTACTTTTTTGTGCAATAAAGTTTTTAAATAAAAATAAATAAAAAATAAATTAATTAACAAATCTTCGGAAACTTGTTGATGTTCCATAGCAGCAAGTATCATAATATGAAAGTTTATATTGAAGTCAATTGAGTTTGAAGGTAAATTCAGATTTACTATCTATGACTTATTAAAAAAAACTTGCCCGTCTCGTTCAAATCAATTTTCGAGGGAAGTTTGCATCATGTACATTTATTTATTTATTTAAAAACTTTATTGCACATAAAAGTACAACAGGTGGACTTAATGCTAGGGGCATTATCTACCAGTCAACCTTTGTGTCATGCGGAGAGTTAGTTTATGGAAAAAAGAATAGTAACTACCAAGCATTACAAAGGTCATTACGGTAACTATGAAATATACATAAAACTACATGTGTTAATATAATAAAGTAATATTAAATTTGTTGGTCTGTGTGCGCTGTTAAATTACAGTTTATTTTACTAAGAAATAAATAATTTTCTATTGCAAATATGTAATTTTTTAAACGGTCGATCGGCTTTTATCGACGACCTCCGTAGCCGAGAGGCGAGCGGGCCTGACTTTAGCGAGCGCCATCTCTGAGGTTCCGGGTTCGATCCCCGGTCGGGTCAATATGGGAAACGAACTTTTCCATATTGTCTCGGGTCTAGGTGTTGTGGTACCGTCGTTGTTTCTGATTTCTGTAACACAAGTGCTTAAGCTACTTACCACAGAATCAGAGCAATGTATGTGATGTTGTCCAATATTATTATTATTATATTATATTATTATATTGTATCGTGCTCTATTCTTTTTATTGGCAGTCACAGTTTTGTTAACTAATCTGCTGTAATAGGCAGTGAGTCGATAACAGTTGTATAAGCGAAAGTAGTGGCGTGTGTGGGCAGCGAAAGCAGGGGGCGGAACTGATGTTTTGCTCGCGTGTAGGCTGTACAAGATGGCGGCTTGTAGGGGGAGAGGTTCCGTAGATCATGTAAATACATCAATAAGCGCCAAACAACAATCACTTCTGTGTTGTTGTGTTCCTGCGTGTGAGTAAGGTTTCCAGAGCTCCTGGGGGTGCTACATTAGTAGCAGGGGTCGAGCCTTCAAGGTAAGGGCGACAAGTCCAGTAACACATTTATTATGCTGTACTTGTCACTCTTAAGCTAGGACCTCATTCCCACTTAACATCAGCTGGGCTGAGGTCAATCTTGAAGTGCAATATAAAAAAAGGGCCTTAAAAAGACTAAGTCAAAAATCAATAAGGACTTAATTAAAATTTGCCCTCTTTTTTGGCTACTCTTGCCACCTCTCAACGAGCCTAAGCCGTTGAACAAAAATAAGATATTCAGACTCGAAGGACCATGTGATCTCAAGGGGGAAGACAGTTTAGTACCGTCATTGTTTCTGATTTCTGTAACACAGGTGCTTTAGCTACTTTCTACAGAATCACAGCAATGTATGTGATGTTCTCCAATCATCAGCCATCTCCAATATTTAAATGTAGGTACCTATTAAATTTATTGGAACGAAGTTTTAGAACAAATTTTCTTATCGCGCGTTGTGAAAGGGGGCTAGACGGAAAAAATTAAGACCATAGCATGCGCAATACCAGTGGCGTAACTATACCATTCGGGGCCCGTGGCAAATTCATCAATCCATCGACCAACCCCCCCCCCCCCCCTCCTTCTCAAAGAAAGAATAATGTCTAATACTTGTTTGGAAATACCAGAAATGTAGTGCATACTTTAGGAAAGTTTGATGTAAAAATTATTCTTGGTAATTGGGATTCTCCTCTTTCCCCTCTTACCTGGGGCCCCTTCTGTCTGGGGGCCCGTGGCATTTTGCCGACTTGCCACCCTGTAGTTACGCCACTGCGCAATACGTCAAATTTTTCGCGTGAGACGACAAAAGTTTCTGTACCGTTGATTGGCACCGTACGCTTATTTTCAGCCAATCAGCAGTTGACGCATTGGTTTTGATATTTCTTAAGAGCGCGATAAAATTTACTTGCGTGGCGCATGCTAGGCCTGCAAAAGTTTTGATGCAATGCTCGGTAGTGAAGAAGCCTGGAGAGCAGCCGCTTCATTCTGTGAGGATGTTATCTCACAAAAAGAAGCGGCGGAACGCGAGAGGGAAAACGATCCCTCCACACCTGCGATAAGGCAACGCAGAAGGTTGCGTGCGCGACGTCAGTACGTACGCACTAATTTTCCGCAAGGAGACCAACTGGCTGTGCTTTAGGGCACCACAGTTGGCATTGCACTTACGGTCCAGTGCGAGGCAGGGATGGCTCCGTTGGATTGGCCATCCCTGCTCCCCCCCCGAACATCCCGGGGGGAAGAGACGGGACTGCATAATAGCGGTCATTCCGCCGGTGGTGTTGTGGTAGTTCTGGCTGAGCCGAGTTTCCCGCAGCACCATCATTAAAAGGCGATGAATTCCAACCGGGGCGTTTTAGTGGGTAGTCTCTGCCTTTCGCGAAGTAGAGGAGTCCCACACACGCCGTCATCTTCCCTCAGATGGAGGTACGGTTCGTCAAAGAATTTCCCCCCGAAAAAAAAAAGGCCTGCAAATGTTGTAACGACACTTTATGCTATTGTTGTAAGCCGTACGGCGTGCGCGTGTTTCTCTCTCTCCCACACATAGAAAGCAAGCCAGTTATTATCGTACAGATGCTAGTGCCAGAAAACTCCACAAGATGTCTGTAAATGGAAAACCAGTGAACGAAAAAAACATGGAAACATTTCTAATGATTGGAAATGGCACCACGAAAAGTAAGGCACGGTGGGCGTGGCCTAAAAAGTGAGCTAGTGCCGGTACGAATACCGTTTTTACGGACGCCGTGAATCATAGGCGCGGACCAATCACAGCGCGTTTTCCATCCCATTCTATGAAAGGACGTAACTAACGAACCCTGTCTATTTGTCGACCTAAATGCATTAGCCTTAAAGTTTTTTTTCAAGTGTCGATACTTTATTACTATATTGCGTATCTATTGCTTGTGTGTTTTACATTTGTGTGTGTTTTGTTGCCGATATGCGATTGAAGTCAGTATGACATGAATTCTCCCATTTTCTTTTCGTTAACTGGGGAAAACTCATCGATTAATTCCATTTTTTTTCTTTTTTACTAATTAAGAGAAAGGAACTTCGTTCCTACCGAGTTTCTCTTGACACCTTTCAAGTTTTTTTATTATTTACCTATATTAAAGTCGCGATTACTAAGTAGACTACATAGTTCTGCTCCAGCTTACCTCTTAAAATAAAATAATACTTCATGCTTTTTTCACTCATCAAAATAAAACTATATTACTTGGTCCAAAGTGTTCTACACATAGCTATAAGTTAGATACTGCTACTGTAACTTATCTGCTGAGTTTCTTACCGGTGTCTTCTCGGTAGATATAGGTTCCGAACCGGCAGTAGAATCACTTTGCATTGTATTCAATGACGATTCAAAAGTGTTACATGTAACCTACTTGAATAAAGAAATATTTTAGTTTGAGTTCGAGTCGGCCACTTTTCCTCAAACACGTCACGATGAATACAGTAGAAGGTTTCCCGCGCTGTATACGGGCCTCTAAATATAGATTACTAGTTAAAACAATGGCGGTACACGAAACTCAAGAACAACGGTGTCGTTATAATAGAGGGGTATACTGCAACGTATTAATGCATTCCATTGCAATTCTATTGAAAAGTTGGTTCATGTATGAGGTTAGACCTCGACACATTCCCTTCAATATGGTTGAGTGAAGCGATGGCTGGCATATACGTCATGCTTGTGAACAGGCGCCAGGGGACTGGTCTGAACCAGCTTACCTCTTAAAATAAATACTAAATGCTTTTTTCACTCATCAAAACAAAATAGAAAATGTATTAATAAGTACATGTGCATTTACAGAATGATAAAATATCGTTTTATTTTATGTAAACAGCTGTATTTTTTGTAAACAGCTATAATTGCTACATCATGCTGAGGTGCCCCTGCTGTCATTTTTTTTGACATTTCGTTATGATCTGAGGGGCTAGGGTGGTAGTCAAAACTAACATACATACATACATCCTCACATCCATACAACAACTAAAACAAATTTTCGCCTTTATGATACTACAGATCCATATTTTTTCTATGTTAAAAAAAAACATCTCTCATTACGTAGGTCGCGACGGCCATTTTCATTCGCTACACTTATGTCGTTCATTAATCAACAGTTAAGACTATAATGGGTTAATTTAATCGCCCACCAGCCATTTGGAACCTTAACCTGTTGCATTTAAGTACGAAAATCACTTAAACTCGTCATCCTACATGTTAATTCTTCGCACCTGATTTGGTTAGTCACCGTGTCCCAATATAAATGTTACTACAGTATGGAAGTTTAGAGGAAGAAATTACCTACGCATTAGTGTAGATCAATTTTTATAGTGGATTACGCCGCATTAGCGACCTTTAAATATTTTTGAAGAAACAGAAAAGTTTTATCTCCCCTTGCGGTGCGGGAATCGAACCCACGACCTTCACGTATCGCGCGTGCTGCTCTTCCAACTGAGCTAACCGCAAGTTATCGTAGGAGATGAAATTTTTCTGCTGTATCAACCGTTAGCCTCCGGTAAGTGCCCTCTGCCGAATATGTTTAGAACTACGTACTTTTTTTTTATATTGCACTTGAAGATTGACCTCATCCCACCTGGTGTTAAGTGGTAATGAGGTCCTTTTTTTTTTATTTTTTTTTTAACGGGGGGAAATGCTTGATGCACCGTACCGCCACCCTGAGGGAGGGTGACGGCGTGTGTGGGACTCCCACCTGCCTACCTTCCTCGGACTACCCACTAAAACCCCCCGGTTGGACCTCCATCGCCTTAGTGGCGGTACTGTGGGGGATCGGCTAAGCCTTTACTTCCACAACACCGCCGGCGGAACAGCCGCTTACGCGGCTCCGTCTACTCCCCCCACAGTGTGGTAATGAGGTCCTAGCTTAAGGGTGACAAGTACAGCATAATAAATCTGTTACTGGACTTGTCGCCCTTACCTTGAAGGCTTGACCCCTGCAACTAACGTAGCACCCTCCACTATACTTATCGTGGGTTCGATTCCCGCATCGCACGAGGAGATAAAAAAAATCTGTTTCTTTAAAAATGTTTAGAGTAGATGAGACATAGATTACTATATATATAGTATAGAGGGAATTGAACTCATAACTCTGAAATAATGTTCCGAAGCTTAAACCACTGGATATTTTTGATAGGTGGACTGGCCGAGTTCGTAGCTTCTGATTACATCAAAACTTCAAGACTTCTATAATTTTTATTGTTACCGTATCTTCGGCGGGTGCCCCCTTTCGCACGTCAACAATGAGCGTTATCTATGTGGGGCGCTTAACGCAATTGCATAAGGTCCACAATCGTTCACCTTTTGTTTGGTGTTCCTTACGGAAACGTGAAAAACCGATTATGTGCCAAACAGTGAACGCAGAAAACATGGAAGAATTTATGTCATACTAGCTTTAATCTAATATCGGCACCAAAACACACACAAATGTAAAGCACACAAGCAATAGATACGCAATATAGTAATAAAGTATCGACACTTGAAAAAGAACTTTAAGGCTAACACGTTTAGGTCGACAAATAGACAGTTCGTTAGTTACGTCATTTCATAGAATGTCATGGAACACGCGCTGTGATTGGCTCGCGCCTGTGACTCTGGTTAGTCCCTGAGGATCTCATTCCCCGATAATCTTGTCCCGGAGGATCTCGAATGCGTAAAAAGTGATAACATGTACTTGTGTTCTTTTTTGTAATGTGCTTAACTTGTACCTTTAATAAAATAACATATTAATTTGTAAATGTATTTGAAATAATTATTAGTATTTAATTTTTTAAGGGAGGTAGGGCACAGCGATTTTTGCTCGAACTGGAGCAGCCCGACTGGTGAAATACCTCCACCTTATAGAAGACTACAGCCAAATAACAATCACTTCTGTGTTGTTGTGTTCCTGCGTGTGAGTAAGGTTTCCAGAGCTCCTGGGGGGTGATACATTAGTAACAGGGGTCAAGTCTTCAAGGTAAGGGCGACAAGTCCAGTAATAGATTTATTATGCTGTACTTGTCACCCTTAAGCTAGGACCTCATTACCACTTAACATCAGGTGGGATGAGGTCAATCTTGAAGTGCAATATAAAAAAAAATGTTAGATTATAATTTTAAAAACACTATATAACTATCTATCAAAAATCAACAAATTACATTTTATGATTTCCGATGATGATTAAGTTGAGTTAAGCACATTACAAAAAAGAACACAAGTACATGTTATCAATTCTTTCGCATTCGAGATCCTCCGGGACAAGATTGTCGGGGAATGAGATTCTCAGGGACTAACCCGGGATGACGCCTCCAGTTAGTATCCGTCGTCTGGTGCTCATAGTACAAGGGAAAACCTTAGTTTGAGAACAGGTGATTGGTGTGATTGTCTGGCGCATTTATTTATATTAATTTATACATTACTAGCTGTGCCCGCGACTTCGTTCGCGTGGACTACATCCTTTCATAGTCGGTTTTACCCCTTTCTTTTCTAATATTTGAATCAAAAAGTAATCTATATTTTAATCCAAGTTTCAAGCTGTATTTGTGCCAAATTTCATATCTCTAACTTCATAAATAAACATTTTTCCATATAAACTTTCAAAGGTGGTATTACCCCCCCCCCCCCTTATTTTCTAATAAATAGTAGCCTATATCCGTTCTTGAGATTCAACGTATACCTATACCAAATTTCATCAAAATCCGTTCAGCCGCTTAGGCGTGAAAGAGTAACAGACAGACAGACAGACAGACAGACAGACAGAGTTACTTTCGCATTTATAATATTAGTATGGATTGAAAACTTTATGATATTAATTATTGTATTAAAACAGTAAACTTAATACACATGTATATTGTATACATGTAAAATTTAATAAATATGGACGAAACTCAGATTATTGTGTAGGCTTCTACTTATCCAATGTAGATTTAACAAATCTTCCGTTACGTTATCTTCATGCTTTATTGCCTTGCAATAAGGTTGAAATTGGCGTTGAAATTCCAAGAATGTCACGTTAACGGATTTCTGGAAGTAGTGTTAAATTTGAGTAGGTGTACAGCCTAATTGTAGAAATATTTTTTGTTAGTCATTTTCGTAGTAATTTGACACAGTTCTTACTTGAACGAGTATCTGATGAGTAGGTAGGATTAACTTGGTCGATTAATGCTCGGTTCCAATATTTTACGATCCGTTATGTGTCAAAATTGACTATCCGTTTCTCTAACAGTCGTTAATTATAATTAATAATCCATACTAATATTATAAATGTGAAAGTAACTCTGTCTGTCTGTCTGTCCGTCTGTTACTCTTTCACGCCTAAACGGCTGAACGGATTTTGATGAAATTTGGTATAGGTATACGTTGAATCTCAAGAACGGACATAGGCTACTTTTTATTAGAAAATTAGGGGGGGGGATGGGGGTAATACCACCTTTGAAAGTTTATATGGAAAAATGTTTATTTTTGAAGTTAGAGATATGAAATTTGGCACAAATATAGCTCGAAACTTGAATTAAAATATAGACTACTTTTAGTTTCCAATATTAGGGGAGAAAGGGGTAAAACCGACCATAAAAGGATGTAGTCCACGCGAACGAAGTCGCGGGCACAGCTAGTCTTATATATAAAAATGAATCGCTGTTCGTTAGTCTCGCTAAAACTCGAGAACAGCTAGACCGATTTGGCTAATCTTGGTTCTGAAATAATTGTGGAGGTCCAGGGAAGGTTTAAAGGTTAGAAATTAAAAAAATAGGCCTTACGAAGTTCGCCGGGACAGCTAGTAATTAATAATTATAATAAACGTAATAATACCATAAGATTGTATTATTACTGCTCTGGTCCTTAGCCTAAAAATATTAGCAAAGAGGTGAAAATCTCCATGTATGAATTTATGCCACTACACGCAAAGATACTGATTTGATTTGGTTAAATCATAGGACTTTTCATTCGAACGAAATTGAACAAAGTCGCGGGCTACAGCTAAAGGATTATTTAAACATCAAAGAAGGCTCATCACGGCTCGTATTACGTACAGACAGACAGATGTTTAAGTGGGCAAGATGTGAACGGAGCGTTTGTTATATTTAATAACATATCCTGTTTTGTTACTGAAATAGAATGTTTAAATATGAGGGCTGTAGGTTTATTAATAGATATACTTATATAGAAAGCCTCTCGGGCGCAGTGGTTGAGACGCGTGGAGCACGGAAGGTCCCAGGTTTGAATCCGGTTGTCAACATAGCACGCATAGACGCAAGCTGTTTTATAAATGTAATGATGCCTTGGTAAAAAAAAAATTGGATTACATATAATGCTATGATTCTTTGGTAAGTAGCTAAAGCACTTGTGTTACAGAAAACACCCAGAGCCGAGACAATATAGAAAAGTTCGTTTCCCATATTGATTGATCGGGGATCGAACCCGGGACATCAGCGATGGCGATATAGTAATCAAAAATTACTCTTTTAAAGAGATACAACATCACATAATATCTTCGATCAAGGTCGAAAAATCAGTCCTAAAGTAGTAAGTTTCTGTCAAATATCTCCCTTTTTGAGACGAGATCTACATTTCGAATGTGCAAAGTAGAATATGCGATATCTAGGCCTAGCATGCGCAATACATCAAATGAGACAACAAAAGTTTCGATACTGTTGATTGGCTAACAGCACACCGCACTCGTATTTTCAGCCAATCAGCAGCTGACGCACTGACTTCAATCGATTTTGACGTTTGTTAAGAGCGCGATAAAATTTAGTCGCGTGGCGCATTCTAGGCCTGATCATCTGTTTCGTAGGCGATACAAACTTTCTTTGTATATCCGTTGTGATGGCTTTGATAAAGATTGTGTAATATGTTTTTTGTAATCTATATAATATGATAAACAGCTTTTGTAAACGAGTTAAGGCTTGTGACCCAAATTCGCTTGCACTTATGCAACCATTTTTGATACAACACCAGTTTTCTAACTAAGTGTATAAAAATATATTTATGGCTAGTGGATACTTCCATAAGCGATTAAAGGAAACGGTGAGGTTGAAAAATCCGAAGTTGGCCTTCTCGTATACCTACCCTTTTTTAGGGTTCTGTACCTAAAGGGTATAAATGGGACTTTATTACTAAGACATCGCAGTATGTCTGTCTGTCCGTCCGTCTATCTATAAGGTGGGCTCCCATTTAATAAACAGATTTTTTGTATTTTTTTTTTATTTTTTTATATTGCACTTCAAGATTAACCTCATCCCATCTGATGTTAAGTGGTAATGAGGTCCTAGCTTAAGGGTGAAAAGTACAGCATAATAAATCTGTTACTGGACTTGTCGCCCTTACCTTGAAGGCTTGACCCCTGCTACTAATGCAGCACCCAGGAGCTCTGCAAACCTTACTCACACACAGGAACACAACGACATCGAAGTGATTGTTATTTGGCTGCGGTCTTCTGTAAGAACCCAAATCAAAGATATTAAACTTACCCCAAAAAGATTGGATCAAAAAGGAAGTTATTTACGCAATAAACCGAAGAAATTACTTGGGCTACCAATTGAAACAAGATATAGGAAACAAGGCATTACAGGAAGAGTATGAAGCATGCAGAGGCCACACAAAAAAACTTATCCAGGAGACCAAAGATAGCTATTATTACAATGAATTTAGACAGTGTTTGAATAAACCTAAGAAAATGTGGAACTTAATTAATAACCTGACTCAAAACAAAATAAAAACAAACTGTGCTATATCAAAATTAACAATAGATTCCAAACAGATAACTGATCCCAAAGATATATGTGAAGAATTTAACCGATATTTTTCTGCAATTGGTTCTAACTTGGCAAATGACATTCCCAAATATTACCATGATAATACTGCAAAAGCCTTACCTTGTACAGCTTACTCCTCGGGTCTCTTAGTGTTTGAGCCCTGTACAGCTGATGAAGTTGTTAAAATTATCGATAACCTAGACGCCAATTCTAGTGCTGGCATAGATGGGATAAATACTAAAGCAATAAAATGTTTAAAAAAAATAATTTCCCCTAGCTTGGTTAATTGTTTTAACGAAGTCCTAATATCTGGAAAATTCCCATCATCATTAAAAATTGCAAAAGTTACTCCACTTTATAAATCAGAAAACAAAAACGATCCTGGAAATTACAGACCAATTTCTGTTTTGCCGATACTATCCAAAATTTTGGAAAAAATCTTGAATAATCGTTTAGATAGTTACCTAACTTCCATTAATTATATATTTGATCGTCAATTTGGTTTTAGACCTAAAAGTAGTACTTTGACAGCAACCCTTGATTTAACTACTAAAATTAAACTAGAAATAGATAAAAAAAACATAGCCTTGGGTATATTTATTGATCTCAAAAAGGCATTTGACACAGTTAGTCACGGGTTGCTGATAAATAAATTAGAAAGAATAGGTGTAACGGGTTCAGCTCTTAATATTATTCGATCATACTTATCAAACAGGTCCCAAATAGTAAAAATAAATAATGTTCAGAGTGAAAAACTAACTTTAACTTATGGCATTCCCCAGGGATCAATTCTGGGACCCTTGCTATTTACAATATATATAAATAATATACGTGAGCTTGATTTACATGGACAAATAACACTTTACGCTGATGACACATGTTTATTTTACTTTGGATCGGAGATAAACGACATTATTCCAAAGGCACAAGAAGATTTGAACAAATTAGTCACGTGGTTTAATTACAATCTTCTTACTATTAATGCGCTAAAGACCTGTTTCGTAATATTCAAAGCAAAGAATAAAATAATAAAATCATTCCAATCTTTAAAAATAAACAACATTGAATTGAAACAAAAAACGTATGAAAAATATCTTGGGCTTAGAATTGATAGCGGGTTAACTTGGACAGTACAAATTGAACACGTCAGAACCAAACTAATGTCTCTATTTGGTTCCCTTAGGCAAATATCCAGATGTATCCCACGGCGATTGCGTTACACGATATATAACTCGCTCGTCAAACCGCATTTATTATATTTGATTGAAATCTGGGGTAATGCTGGTAAAACGAAAATGGCAGGCCTACAAGTAACACAAAATAAAATTATAAAAGCACTTTTTCAATATCACTATCTTACATCAACATCCAAAATATACAAAGATACTAAAATAATGAATATAAACCAATTATATAATTACAATGTATGCATACTAATACGAAAAATTCTAAAGAGCTCTCTCCATACTAGCATAACTCTAAGCGTAAGAAAACAATTCACTAACCGGAGCACTCGGCGCGCAAGTTTTCTCGTACTACCCAGAGTAAGGACCAATTACGGCAAAAAGATGATCACCTTTGCTGGAGCGCAGCTATATAACAAACTACCCCCAAATATAAAAAGTGTAAGCTCACTTAGTGCATTCAAAACAAAACTTGCGCAACACATTTTAGAACAAAATTAAATATCTACCTACTTGAGAATGCGCTAGGGGAGTATTTCCTGTCTACCATACAAAATCCTCGAACGACGCACTTTCCTCATAACTACCCATAACATATTTAACCTCTAACCTACCTAATTATTATTATTATTTTTAACATTAAGATAAATGATGTTCTCATGTAAGTGACTGTAATTGTCTTTTTTGAGAATAAAATTTCTTTAATCTGAAGGTGGATGTATTTCACCATCGTATCGTTTCTTATGAAATTTACAACATGTTTGCAATAAATATTTGATTAATTGATTGATTGAAATGTCAAAATCAATGCGTCAACTGTTAAAATAAATTTTATCAAAGTGTTAAAATAAAGCTAAGCTTTTGTTGGTATTTAATCTGATTTCGTATGTTTATTCTATATGTTTGTTTAAACCGTAAATACTTTATGGATTTGTATATATTTATTGATATTTATTTATGTATGTATTTTTTATTTATTTGTGTTTTATTTTTTATGTATTTATCATATTATGTTATTTATATTTCCAGTTATTTATTTATTTTTGTTTTCCTCAATAAATATTTTGCATGGGCGCACCCGTTTCTTGATATCTACTTTTTCCTCTACCGGTTGTCTGGAAGAGATTGCTTTCTAGCAATAAGACCGCCTAAATTGTACTTAATTATGTCTGTAAAGCCAATTTCTGTAAATTTTTCTGTGCAATAAAGTGTATCTATCTATCTATCTATCTATGTCAACTGCTGATGGGTGAAAATGCGAGTACGGTGTACTGACACCCAATGAACGATATAGAAACTTTTGTCGTCACATGCGAGAAATTTGTCACATTGCGCATGCTGGGCCTGCTAGTATCTTTTTCTGTGAGAATTTAATCTTCATAGAAGATTATTATACAAGTTATTGTAGATGGTTTTAGATTCCATTGAACAATGCTTGTTAGGTCACCAGTCACAGAGTGAAGCGCCATTTTTCTTCATGCGTGTAATCTAACAGATTATTAAAACAATATCATTGTCAATCGATTAAGTGTGTTGCCATGTAAAATGAATCTCTATCTTACTAATATTAAATGCGAAAGTTTGTTGGCAGCAAAAACTGCTGATTTGGCACACAGATGAGCTACTAAGCCGAGAGACGAGCGGGCCTGCCTTTGGCGTCGCGTCATCTCTGAGGTCCCGGGTTCGATTCCCGGTCAGGTCAACTTGGAAAACAAACTTTTCTAAATTGACTTGGGTCTGGGTGTGCTGTGATGACGCCCCCTGTTCGTATCCGTCGTCTGGTACTCATAGTAGGGGAAACCTTAGTTTGAGACCAGGTGAATTGGTGTGGTTGACTGGCGCATTTATTTATTATTTATACCAAATTTCATCAAAATAATTTCAGTGGTTTAGGCGTGAAGACCGGACAGACAGACAGATTTACTTTCGCATTTATAATATTAGTTACGCGAAGGTTAGCATTGTTTCATCTAGAATTTTATTTTGATACACACTATTAGCTGTGTTTATCAACAGCCTACGCTAACTAATCGATTTGTAAACAAAATGGCTCCATATATAAATTGATTACTATTTATAACAGCGGACCCGTTATACTGCCTTGAGGGAGCCGGTTTTATATCCTGCAGACTGTTTCCTTTCACAAGCATGTGTTGTGTTTAAGTAAAATTCTACATAGTTATTTTCCTTTTTCCTTGGACCGAAATGGTGTAACAACTAATTCTTCAAATAATTTACCCGATAAAATATTTTGAAGTACATTGACCATTAGGGGCCATCCATTAATCATGCGAGACTCGAAAGGGGGAGGGCTCCAAAAAAAAACACGGGGAGGGAGGTGTGTTGTAATATACAGGAATATTTTTTAATTACCAGAAAAATTTTAACCACAGTATCAGTATCAGTTACTTATTACATTTATGTATTTATAAATAAAAAAACGGACCTAGTAATTTATCTCTTTAAAACAAGTAAATAGCAGGCAATCTATCATTTTACTACGACTAGCGCGCATCAATACGTTTTCATTGAATAATCGCATCGTTTCCCTGTTTACGCACACACACTCATAACGCGGGTGTGTTGCGGGGGAGACGCAGCGGGCGGGGGCGCAACCCCTCAACACCTGCGCCCGCGCAACCTACTAGTTTCGTCTTGACCGTTGACCGTGACCTACTTAACGTCACATGACACGCGCGCGCGAAATTAATCACTGGACTGAGAATTATTTCTTGTGGCCCAGGCCACACGGTTCGTTTTACGTGAGCAGACATGCTCAAGGACGAGGAAGACCGGCGCTCTCACAACACTTGTACGACGACGTGGTTGCGTACTTCGAAGAAGACCCGCGAGGAAGCACTAATGATGCCGCTCGTCAGTTTGGCATATGCTCAGTACTCCGCCTGGAAAATAATTCATTCGGACGGCTTGCATCCATGCTATTACCAAAAAGTACAACAGCTGACGTCCGTGGACCGAGCGCCAAGGATTGCTTTGTGTAATTGATTGTTAAACAATCCTAACGCCAATGTATCGTTTTCAAATGAATGCCTGTTTACGCGGATTGGAGTCAATTTTTTTATTGAGATTAAGTGAAGTGTTTATGTTAGTGAACCAAACACAGTTGAAATGTTAAAGCAGTGAATTTTAGACGCTTTTAACCAAGTGCGACAACAACAAAATGTCCTTATTTCTGTAAAAGGAAACTGACATAAAAGGGCGCGCCTGTGCATTGATAATGAAGGTAAACATTTTTAACAATTATTAAAATCCGTGTAGGTAGATGTTGTATAGATTTTAGGACAATACAAAAGTAATGCACACAATAAATAGCTCTTTAAATACGCCAAGATTCGTTTAAATTGTAGGTTAGGAGCTACCTAGTTTTGAAAACGTGATATTTTCGACAAATAAGTAGATACCTAATAACTAAAACGTAACGTAACGTGTTGCGTCTTTCCTAAGCAAGAAAAAGTATTAAGGGATAGTTAGATTACAAAATGAAAGTGTTTTGACTAATTTGATTATTATTACGCTTACGCGCGGAAGCGCCCTTTTGGGGAACTCAGCTGAGTGGGCGTTGTCAGTGCACTCTCAACCTTATTCCGATTCCATGTTAATTTGTTTTTCTTTGAGAAAGGTAGTAAGAAGTAACCTACGATAGTGAAACAAGATGTGCGTATTTCATTGACTTGTTGCGTGCCAATAGTTTCATTGAGTAAAAAGACGGATGTCCACACATTTTTTGTCAATTTCAGTAAAAAACAAAGCGTAATAACTCTGTCATTTTTAATCGAAAAAAAAATCGGTTTGCACTTTTACAATTAAGACCTTTGTCTACATACGTGATTAAATTTTTTATGGTAAATAAAAAATAACGGTGTATATGTCGCAGTCATCTGGTTTAATCAGCTATTTGATTGGATCTCTAGCGCGTTCATTGAATGACGACGTTTAATTGAATGACTAAAGGACAACTCGTCAAATTGTTTAATATAACGTTCAACTTCTTGACTGAACGTCATTTAGCATAGTCGTTGAATGGGATATAGCTGACAGACATGACAAAACACACCTTAATAAGATTTTTTAATATGTTTTAACAATTTTAAGTCTTGAGACAATTAGGCTAAAAAAATATTTTTTATGACTTAGTCACTTTATATCTCAATTTCACTCTAAAAATTATCAACACAGTGCTATTCGATTATATCTGTACCAGCTGTTTGACGCCATCTTTGTTTTGATGAGCACTAACGCCGCAGTGGAAAAAAAATGAACTAAATTACAATCACTTGACTGATTACGTCCGCTATGTTCAAAGGGCTATGTTACAATCCGCTAACTTGTTGGACGTTCAGTGAGTCTTATTCATTCAACGTTCGGCCTAGTCATTCAATTAAACGTCGTCATTTAATAAACCCGCTAGCGATTCAATCAAATAGCTGTTTCAACCAGATGACTGCGACATATATATCACGAGAATTATTTTCAATAAAATTGTATGATTTTCAAACTAGTATTTTGTAAAAATATTTAAAAATACATGTTCTATGGAGTAGGAGGGGGGGAGTAGTCTTTAACCTCACCATGTATCATCAGGGGGGGGGGGATAAAAATATCAAAAAATACATCACATCATGATTTATGGATGTGCCCTTAGGACCTACTCTACGTTTATTATCCTAAGTTTTTTCGATTACTGAGATATTGATGGTTAAATAGAAATCTCAGAACTAGACGCTTCAAGCTTTTAAATGCCAATAAAAAAAAACCTCAAAAAAAATGTTTTTTTTTATTTCTTAATTTTTTACTCTAGTTAGTACTACTGAACACGCCGCTGTCACATTTTAAAAGACATTTCAGCGAAAACTTCTTTGAGCGTAATTGGGAAAGAAATGTGTTCATTTGTTCTGGACAAGCAGACAGACGTTCGCCATTTAATTATAATACACTCATTATTATAATTGCGTAGTTATATGAACTTCTAATCTGGCATTGACTTCTCACTATCTGGTGACATTGATAATTCAATAAAGTTGTTGATTACGAGTTATTAATTAGTTCAGTATCATTTGCGAATTCTGATCTTGAAGTCGTTGTAATGTCAACATACTATTGGGTACCTTACTAATGGGCTTAACCTTAACTCCTGGACCATAATAGAATAGAATAGAATAGAAAATGTCTTTATTCATGTAAACTTTTACAATAAATAATAAATATTGGACAACATCACATACATTGATTTTTTTTATATTACACTTCAAGATTGACTTCATCCCACCTGATGTTAAGTGGTAATGAGGTCCTAGCTTAAGGGTGACAAGTACAGCATAATAAATCTGTTACTGGACTTGTCGCCCTTAACTTGAAGGCTCAACCCCTGCTACTAATGTAGCACCCCCCAGGAGCTCCGGAAACCTTACTCACACGCAGGAACACAACACCGAAGTGATTGTTATTTGTCTGCGGTTTTCCGTAAGGTGGAGGTATTTCACCAGTCGGGTTGCTCCAGTTCGAGCGATAAATCGCTGTGCCCTACCTCTCTTAACTTGATTCAACAGTTTTTCGGCTAGCCTTGATTTTGAACCTTGATGTTAAATACAAATTTGCTTTCTTAGCCACACACATAACCACAAAACGTCTAGCCAAGCATTACGTGGCGTGCTATGGCTGAAAATGATGTTTGGTCACTGAATGGCCTGCTGTGAACTATTATCTGTGTTCTTCGTCTAATTTGTTTTAATTCACGTAAGTTAAACCCTTAAATTTACCACAAATACATAGGTACTTATTATTTTCACCGGCGATCACTCGATGTCATTTTGTTTGTTTTTAGTTTATGGTTATTTTTTGTTTTGTTTTCTTTCCTTTTTTTTAATATTACTCTTCCTTGTCTATTCTTTGACATAGAAGACAACGGTCCATTGGAGCGAACTTTCGTACGGTGGATCGACTTTTATAGATAAAAAATAAATTGAAAGTCACGATCCCTATGCACTCATTCCTTGTCAATGTTGTATGTCTGTCTAACTGTGAACCGTTCTTATTTTGTTTTGTCATGTTTAATCGTTTAATTAGCGTGTTGTGTCTAACTCTGTTATGTTTAAAGTAAAGTTAAGTGATGGGGGGGAGGGGGGGGGGGGTAGCTTAAATTATTTTATTTTTGTGCTTCTCTCTCTCCCTCTCTCTCTTATTATTATTAGTATTTTTTCTTTTTCTCTTTATTATTCAGTTCTTTCTTTTTTATCAGTTCTCTCCTTTTTTTTATATCACCGCGCCACTCAGCTTAAGGTTCCGCCAGAATACCAGCGCTACTGCGGCATCAAATGTCGTAGCAGCTCATGCTGAGGCTGGGACCTTATTAGCTGCGCAATCACTATGTTTTTTTTCTTTTATTTTTATGTTAGTTTACTTCTACTGTACCTATTAATTGTTTGTGTCACTTTTATGTCTGTGTACTGTGTATTGATTGTGTGCTAATAAATAAATTCTTATTCTTATTCTTAAATTGGTTTCAAGTTTCTGTCTTCATGGCTACTATACCATTAACTTGAATATACAAGAAACTGCTTTTTAAAGGATTACATTGACTTTGTTCTTAAATGTTACTTAAGGTGACACCTTTTGTCTTTAAAAACCAATCAATCAAACCATTCATATATTTCTAAAACATTTTCTTTTGAAAGCCGTGAGACGAGTGACTCAGTTTAAGTACTTGTAATCTAGGATCACTTCATTACCTAAAAGAGAAAATTAAAGCTGAATAAACAAGTTATACGATACATATAGTGGTTGAGTTAGAATTTGTTTTTCCAAGTTCGTTGACAAAAAATATGGAAAATGAAGTGGAAATTGCAAAAATACGTAATTGTGTAATTTTGGAAGTTTTTTGAACCCTCCCCCCCACGTACTTAACACTCCGTAAGTTTTTCTGCACTTCCCCTTCCCATTTCATTAAAAGAGACGCCAACACTAAAACAGTCGAGGGATTCACCGGACACTGTAGGGAAAACAAAAAGGTTGCCAATTTGCGAGTTTTATTTCTTAATTTTTTGTTATAACGCATGGGGGGGGGGGGAGGAATGAAAAACGTTAATCTTAACGTTAATTCCTCCCCCCCCACTTGCGTGCTCTCTAAGGTGCAGATTATTTCTACTGAGAAGATACTGGCAAAAAAACATAGCAATTTATCCCGACTGGTGAAATACCTCCACCTTACAGAATACCGCAGCCAAATAACAATTACTTCGGTGTTGTGGTGTTCCTGCGTGTGAGTAAGGTTTCCAGAGCTCCTGGGGGGTGCTACATTATGAGTAGCAGGGGATAAGCTTTCAAGGTTTGTCGCCCTTGACAAGTCCGGTAACAGCTTTATTATGCTGTACTTGTCGCCCTTGTGCTAGGACCTCATTACCCCTTAACGTCAGGTGGGATGAGGTCAATCTTGAAGTGTAATATAAAAAAATAATGCTACATAGTTAGGAACCCAAGACATTATTAAGTTTTAAGAGGTAAGCTGAAGTACCCGAAAGTGGTACCAGTTTACAAACGACGAGTTTATCAAACGTTTTTTTGTCTTTTAACAGAAATGTTGCCATTGTTTTAACCAGATTTGCTACCGTGACTTTTACGAAACTATGTCTAATTTAACTAAAAGGCATGATCTTTCGTAATTCTTTTGTATTGTTTTTCATTATAAGTATTGACGTTTAGGTAAGGGTTTTATTTTGTAAAAATACGTGAAGTTGAGGCTCTTTGTAGATTGCAAAAACTGGTAATGGGCAGGCCACTTAGCTCGAAGAATCGACTGTATTTGGTGCGGATAATATATTTGACAACCTCTATTCTACTTCACTACATAGTATAAAACAAAGTCGCTTCTGTGTTGTTGTGTTCCTGCGTGTGAGTAAGGTTTCCAGAGCTCCTGGGGGTGCTACATTAGTAGCAGGGGTCAAGCCTTCAAGGTAAGGGCGACAAGTCCAGTAACAGATTTATTATGCTGTACTTGTCGCCCTTAAGCTAGGACCTCATTATCTCGCCGTGGCAGTCATGGGTCGCCCGATAGCCCATGTCGCCGTCAATAGGCGATGAGAAGGCGGGGGAAGTTTTTAGTACGGGTAGTCCTCGCTCCTTCTGGGCGGGGGAGTCCCACACACGTCGCTGCCGTCCCCACGGCGATATGGTGCGAAAAAAAGGCATTCTCTCCCCCTAAAAAAAAGGACCTAATTACCTCTTAACATCAGGTAGGATGAGGTCAATCTTGAAGTGTAATATAAAAAACAAAAATCGCTTTTTATGCCCCTATGTATGCTTAGATCTTTTAAACTATGCAACTGGTTTTTATGCGATTTTTTTTGATAGATAGAGTGATGTATATAAAGAAGGTTTATATGTATAATATATACATTTAATGTACCTACAGAAAAAGCCGAACACTTCCTTTGTGTTTACTTGTACCCGTGCGAAGTCGGGGCGGGTAGCTAGTAATATTATATTCATTTGATTCTGTGGTAAGTAGCTAAAACACTTGTGTTATAGAAATCAGAAACATCGACGATACCACAACACCCAGATTCGAGACAGTATACAAATGTTCATTTTGCATATTGATCCGCTTAGACAATATTGTTCTGAATCTGTGTTAAGTAGCTAAAGCACTTGTGATATAGAAATCAGAAACAACGATGGTACAACAACACCCAGATTCGAGACAGTATACAAATGTTCATTTTGCATATTGGTCCGCCTAGACAATATTGTTTTGAATCTGTGTTAAGTAGCTAAAGCACTTGTGCTATAGAAATCAGAAACAACGATGGTACCACAACACCCAGATTCGAGACAGTATACAAATGTTCATTTTGCATATTGATCCGCCTAGACAATATTGTTCTGAATCTGTGTTAAGTAGCTAAAGCACTTGTGATATAGAAATCAGAAACAACGATGGTACAACAACACCCAGATTCGAGACAGTATACAAAAGTTCGTTTTCCATATTGATCCGCTTGGGAAATATTCCTCTGATCCTGTGGTAAGTAGCTAAAGCACTTGTGCTATAGAAATCAGAAACAACGATGGTAGGTACCACAACACCCAGACCCGAGACAATATAGAAAAGTTCGTTTCTCATATTGATCCGACTGGGAATCGAACCCGGCTCGGTGGTCGGCTGTTGATAATGAGGTCGCAGGTTCATTATTATGGAAAAGGATTGCGGTGTCCTCATACATGCCCCTATGTTTAAACTATTTTTAATTAATTTGTAAGATAGCAATGTTTGCAAAACCTTGTGTTTTTTGTGAATTGTATTCTACGTAAAATCCTTCTAAAATGTATGAAAATTCAGTAAGTTAATTTAAGACAACACAAGTTGATAAGGTTTATGCCCGGTTTCAATATTTGAAAAACGAGTCGTTCTACTTACTGATAGTACCTAATAAATTAAATACTCAATTCTTAAACTCCAGCAATAAATGGCTGGTATAATGTAGATACAGTACAGATGGTATTCTGATAATTAGATCATTATGGACCCCGTTAGGGCACTGCAATGTGAGAGAGAACGCTCGCGTTTCAACAACTTTATTATCTGACAAAAAATGTGACACTTAATATAAATAAATAAATAAAATTAAATATATAAATAAACCCACTAATGCGGAAAATATAGGTATATTTGTAAAAAAATAGTTTGCCAATAGTAAGTGTGTGTGTGTTCCTGTGTGTATGTATTTTAGTTTGTCGAAAGTACATTTAGGAGTTTTTTTTCTTCTAGCTTTCTTTAATTATAGTTATAGTAACTAGCTGTGCCCGCGACTTCGTTCGCGTGGCGTACATCCTTTCGTGGTCGGTTTTACCCCTATCTCCCCTAATTATTTATTTCAATAACTATATACTTTTTTTGTTTTTTTTTTCCAACTGACATACTAACTGTATGTCTTGGTGCAAAATTAGTAATAAGTTTAGCTTTTTATTTGTAAAAAAAGTACTGAGTTTCTTGCCGGTATCTTCTCGGTAGTTATAGGTTCCGAACCGGAGGTCTTCATTTGCATTGTATAGAGACGATTCATAAGTATTACAAATGTAATCTACATGAATAAAAAATATTGACTTTAATATTCGAAACAAAATGTAGTCCATATTTCAATCAAATTGTTGAGCTATATTGTGCCTAACTTTACTTTAACTGAAAAAATAAGCATTTTCCCATATAAACTTTCAAGGGCGATATTACCCCCATCCCCCCTTATTTTCAAAATAAAAAGCAGGCTTTCCGTTCTAGAGGTTCAACGAATACTATTAAGTGAGTAAAACCCATTACCCTTAGTAAGTGAGGTTCCGTTTAGACGTGAAAGCTGGACAGACAAACAGACAGACATAATTACTTTGGTTTTTATAATATAAGTATGAATGCCGCTGCTATACAATATTCCAGTCCCAGATGTATTGTTTGAGTCAGCTGAAGGATTAATACGCAAAGCATCTATGTGTCAAGCTAACCAGTAAGCACACCATATGATACTACAGTACGGAATGTAGTTCTAAACATATTCGGCAGAGGGCACTTACCGTAGGCTAGCTGTTGATACAGCAGAAAAATTTCATGGCCTCGCTCGAGAATGATGCCCTCTACATTATTGATCACCATTTCCTGTTAAAATAAGTAATTGCATATTCAGACAGTTCGGGGCAGCTTACAGCTGAAAAGAGTAAGTGTCGAGTTTCTTGCCGGTTCTACTCGACATGATCAACATTCCGAACACGGCATGAATAAAGATGTTTTCTATTCTATTCTATTCTTCAATTGACGTAGGGCAGTAAGTGGTTGGTATTAACTACTAAAAATGGTGTAGCGTTTTGACAGATTAACCTATGTATTTTAAATTGATTGCGAAAGTCTTAAATTCTATAAAGTACATAGTTTTTGTCGGCAGCAGTTTTGAGGCCATTTCCTTTAGGAAAAATGCACTGTTGTAAGTCCCACTTATTATTATGCTAGACTGCATTAAATTAGATTGTGTTAGCCCACATAGATGGGTATCTTGCGCGCGCGCACGTCTAACAATGGCGTGTTGCAACATTATTCTTCGGATTCCTCATACGGTAGCTCTCTGATATACACGTGTTAACTAAGGTGGAGTCCGTGACTTCCGTGAGTTCTTTGGAGAGACTGGGGGTGGGGGACAGTATTAGATTTTTGTTTTAAGAGGTAGGGCATAGTGATTTATCGCTCGAACTGGAGCAGCCCGAGTGGTGATATACCTTTACCTTACAGAAGACCGCAGCCAAATAACAATCACTTCGGTGTTGTTGTGTTCCTGCGTGTGAGTAAGGTTTACAGAGCACCTGGGGAGTGCTCCATTAGTAGCAGGGATCAAGCCTTCAAGGTAAGGGCGACAAGTCCAGTAACAGATTTATTATCCTGTACTTGTTTCCCTTAAGCTAGCATCTCATTACCACTTAACATCAGGTTGGATGAGGTCAATCTTGGAGCTTTATATTAAAAAAAAAGTTTACAGTGCTTCACGCCGCCCTTGTTCCCTTGCGGTGTGGGGCTTGAACCCATGACCTTCAACCTTTTGCTTTCTAGCAATAAGACCGCTTAGTAGTTGTAGTTGAATATCTGTAAATTTTTCTGTGCAATAAAATATATTTATCTATCTATCTTCACGTATCGCGCGTGCTGCTCTTCCAACTGAGCTAACCGCAAGTTATCGTAGGCGATGAACTTTTCTGTTGTATCAACCTCTTAGCCTCCGGTAAGTGCCCTCTGCCGAATATGTTTAGAACTACATTCATACTAAGATATAATATTATGCAAGTAAGGGCCTCCCGGGGTAATTTGACAGCTCTGGCCAAAATGACCATATTAATTTCAAATTAAATACGAAACTTGTTGATTAATCGAGAAGGTACACCTTTAAATTGGAACTAGATTCAATGGCGAAACTTACGGAAGTACGAACCTAGTTATTTGGTCGAAAGACTGATTACACAACCTGACCGTTGCTTTGTCGGAGTAGGCGTTTGATATCTGGGTAAAACGAGTCATTTTAAAGTAACAGGAAAATGTCTCTGGCAGTGCGGGATTCGAACTTATCTTTCCGGGACGCGCGTGATGCTCTTCCAACATGTCAAAAGTCATGCAGCAGAAGGCACTTACCCAAAGCTCTAGCTATCAGAAGTCAGCAGAAAAATCGCGGCGAAAAAAGTCGTAAGCGACGTATCACGTTACGTCGCTTACGACTTTATTCGCCCGGGGGAAATTAGTCATGTACAAACAATAGGGTATCACACTTGTTGTTGAGAAGAGTCTCAAATAGATACTAAAGTAGAAAACACAAAGTTTATTAAATCGCATACTAAAATAATTTGACGAAAACGCAATTTGGCAGTGGACATCGAATTTTCTCTGTGGTTGTAACGTGACTTCGCCATAATTTAACACGTTCGAATCCACCACGATTTTTATGATGTCTTAACGTGTGCCGCCTACATTTGGCAGTGAACTCGCAGGGCGAGTCCACGGCACTACAATATGAATTGAAAGGACTCTCCATGCGAGTCCACTGGCATTATTTAATGGTGAATTCATTGTCTTGTTGTTTTTGTGGCCGTCACAGGCTCTGGAACGTCTATACGGCAAGTAATACGCGTTTGACAATTATTCAGTGCGTTTCAATTCACAATCATGACTGAAAACCCAAAAAATAAAGTAAAAGATAAGTTTGTTTCGTAATTTAAGCAGTGGTGGTCAATCTTTCAAATAGTGTTTCTTATTAAGGTTATAGTTTGAAATTGTAATACTTGTGAATAAACAATTTTACCTTTAAATATTTTAATACGGTTTTTCAGTTTTAAGAGTATGGTATCAGATTAAAATGTATTATTTTTGTTGTAAATACATCGAATATAATTTAATTATATAGACATTTTAAAAAAATGTTTCGAAAAACGTTTAAAATCTACCGAATTAACATAAACGTAAAATAACATTTTTATTACATACGTTCAAAATTTGTTAAAACACATAAACACATAAAGATTAGAAAGAAATACACACATTACAAGCTAGGGTAATAAAATACATTAGGAAAAGTAAGAGACAGAAAAGTGATAACACTACAAGGTTGAGGATCTATGTCAGTGAACTCGCCTAGCGAGTTCAAGGCATTGTAGAATAGTTTTTTTCCTTTCAAATATAAACGGGGTCTCTACACCTCGCCCACCACGTAAATCTTTGGATTAGTGTTTATTTCGTCTAGACTATAATTTTAAGCAGTAAATATAGACGCATTTTGGAAATATTAGCGAAAAACACTGAACTCGCCTGGCGAGTCGTCGGGACTGGAATAAGATTTACGTGAACTCTCCGGGCGAGTCGGTGGCACTGAACGTGTTAACAACGCATACCACAGAATCATATCAAAGTCAAAGTCAAGTCAAAGTCAATATTTTTTATTCATGTAGATTACATTTGTAATACTTATGAATCTAATAATATGTGATGTTGTTCAATATTTATCTATACTAATATTATAAAGAGAAAAACATTTTATGTTTGTAATAGAGAGGCAGGGCATAGCGATTTGTCGCTTGAACTGGAGCAGCCAGACTGGTGATATACGTCCACCTTACAGAAGACCGCAGCCAAATAACAATCACTTCTTTGTTGTGGTTTTCCTGCGCCTGTGTACCTGGGGGGTGCTACATTTGTAGCAGGGGTCGAGCCTTCAAGGTAAGGGCGACAAGTCTAGTAACATATTTATTATGCTGTACTTGTCGCCCTTAAGGTATCTCATTACCGCTTAACATCAGGTGGGATGAGGTCAACCTTGAAGTGCAATATAAAAAAATAATCTCCCTTTACTGTTTTCTTTATTTTAAAATGTCGTTGACATGCCTAGCTAAAGATTACTCTCAGTATTATATAGTAAGGAATTTCACACCGGTTAGTTAGTTCACAATTTTCACTTTCGCTAAGTCTTAATCTAGTCCTATAAATCAATAGGGCTGTGATGGAGTCTTGGAAATCTTACTTTATATTATAAAGGTAATATATTTTAAATAAACAGAAACATTTCATTTTCCCTTGCTTATGAACGTATACAGCAACCAGGTATCTGATTCTAGGCTCCACTGGTGTTATGCGTCCCTGGTACTTCTGAGCGAGAGTTATGCGAATTGCTCAATGTTTCTCAAAGGAAAAACATACTTTTCATGGACTGTAAAGTTCTGTAACTCGGTTTTGGAAGGTATGCACGTATACAGCAACCAGGTGTCTGCTTCTAGGTTCTACCTATATCATGCTTCTCTAGTACTTCAGAGAGAGATGTATGCTTATTGCTCTGTGATTATCTTAGGAAAAGATGCTTTTTATGGTCTGTTACTACGTTTAGGATGATGTTAATGAATGTAAACAGCAACCAGATACTACTAGGCCCCAATAGTGTTATGCGTCCCTGGTACTTCTTAGCGAGATGTATGAGACTCGCCCAGTGGTCTTAAAGGGAAAGATAGTTTTTATAGTCGGTATAAGATAGTTAGTTATATCCTCGAAGACGTGCCCAACAATCCTCTGTATCACATATTAATTAGCAATGTGTGCACTGGATACATTGACAGTACCTCACGGGGTAACTGAGGTTTGGCAAGAACCATCCGCGCCTCCCGTTCACCCCTCACGCACCCGTGGGCCCGAGATCAAATGCTTTTCATGGACTGTTAGTTCTGTAACTCGGTTTTGGAAGGTATTTATACAGCAACCAAGCGTCTGCTTCTAGGCTCCACCTATATCATGCTTCCCTAGTACTTCAGTGAGAGATGTATGCGAATTGCTCAGTGTTTTTAATAGGAAAAGATGCTTTATATGGTCAGTTACTAGGTTTAGGATGATGTTACTGTACGTATACAGCAGGGGCAGCCAACTTGATTAGACCTAAGATCTACTGTTTACTAACGAAACCCTGTGCGATCTACCAAGTGTTCTAGTTCTTGAAATCTTAAATGAAACAGAATAGTTTAGTACACAATCATGTATTTTTTATTAACCAGTCTTGTAGTTTCTTATACCTTGACGAAACAGCGATTGAACAATGTATATCATTGTTGATGTGTATGATGCTGCAGTGGCTGATAATTACGTTCCGTAGTCTAGTCTTTACTTTCAATTTATATTTTTTGCCTGTCCACGATCTACTGGGTTAACAGTCGCGATCGACCGGTTGGCCACCCCTGGTATACAGCAATCAGGTGTCTACTTCTAGGCTCCACTGGTGTTATTCGTCCCTGGTACTTCTGAGCGCGATGTATACGCCGGTCAAAATCATTACACTTCATTTTTGCGTTGTCGTAATCAGGGGAAAATATCTTCAATACTTTGTATGATTCACGCAATAGCCAATATTACTATTCAACATTACGCCACTAATTAGACGGCGAAATTGTTATTTTTTATCGTCATCCGGTGACAAGAGTCAGTTGAAATGTCAATTTTACTATCTTCTATATTTAATAATGCATTCGTTGCGAAATGTTTGAAATCTCAGTTTTGTCGTAATAAAGGTTAATTAAACGAAATAGAATCTATTTTTATATAAATAGTAATCAGTTTAGCAAAAAAAATTATTGTGTAATTTGTAGAGTTCACGATTGTATGAATATGTTATGTTTTGTTTAGTCAACGACTAAGTACTAAGGTAGCAGAGTGCCGGACTTTGGCGTCGCGTCATCTCTGAGTTCCCGGGTTCGATTCCCGGTCGGGTCAATATGGGAAACGGACTTTTGTAAAATGTCTCGCGTCGGGTCGGTACCGTCGTTGTTTCTGATTTCTGTAACACAAGTGCTTTAGCTACTTACCACAGAATAAGAGCAATGTATGTGATGTTGTTCAATATTTATTTATTTATTAACCTATTTTAATTTTGATAGTAAACTCTTGTAGTTCTATAATAGTTCTTATGTCCATGCCATTAGTGCGTACAAAATATAAAATGTAAGACATTTTAGACACAAAAAATGTATGTGAAGAAACTCTCATCTCAACAATAGTATTTCACGGATTCATTCGATTTACATACATTGTAAATACTCGAAGAATCGTCAAACATTCGCTACGCCACGGTTACTCAAACTTTTGGCCAGTAAAACCCCAATGTTTTGCCCTCGACTTTTCTTTTAAACTAAACTGAGGACCTTTGAAATATGTTAACGGGTTAATATGCAAACCTCGTGACCACTGTTGGTGCAACGTAACCGAAACGTCGGGCAGTAAGTAGTTCGTACTAACTATTAAAAATATGGTCGCGTTTTGACAAGTGAACTTACTTTAAATATTTTAAATGGAACGCAAAAGACAATCCAATTAAATTTGAAAGTAGCCTTGTCTCTCTCCATCCTTTAAACTATCTCCACCTAAAAAGGTCATCACAAAAAAGCTCAATCTATCGCTACGTTTTGCCGTGAAAGACAAATAAATAGACCAACAGATACACTTTCCCATTTTTAATATTTGTAGGAATGCAAGCCGCATGTGCACTAAAATATTCCATGTATTCAAGTACAATTTAGGCGGTCTTATTGCTAGAAACCAGATATCCTTTAGGTAGAGGTAAATGATAGATATCGAGAAACGGTACGGCGGTGCAAAATATAAATAAAGATTTAAATATGTATCGATTTTTATAATTTTTATAGTGCTTTACGCCGCACCAGCGAACTTAAAACTGTTTAAATATTAGAAAAAGAAAATTTTTATCTCCCCTTGCGGTGCGGGAATAGAACCCACGACCTTCACGTATCGCGCGTGCTGCTCTTACCAACTGAGCTAACCGCAAGTTATCGTAGGCGATGAAATTTTTCTGCTGTATCAACCGTTAGCCTCCGGTAATTGCCCTCAGCCGAATATGTTTAGAACTACATTCTACGTATATTATAAAAACAATTCTGATTCTAATATTTAAAGGTCGCAAGTACGGCGTACTTTAAAATATTTAAATATTTCGTATTATTATTTTTTATCAGTCCAGTACACTTTGAGAACCGTACTCACGATACTTTCTAACTAATACTCCGTTACCAAAACGTCTGACAGTAGCGCATAGTACAATAGATGTGAAAGTAAGCCACGCTTTGAATACGAATAAGGATGACATAGGTTTTATTTGAAAGTAAGAGTGTTATGTTACGAATCATAGTATACAGTGTTTGATGTGTTTATAATTGGTTTGGCTTAGATTTTAATTGATGAATCAACGTTTCTAATGTTGCTGTCTAATGGTGCGTCTTCACTAATATTATAAATGCGTAACTCCTAGCATTAAGTCCACCTTTTGTACTTTTTCGTGCAATAAAGTTTTTAAATAAATAAATAAATAGAAATAAAATCAGTTAACTCCGGCTTTTTCCTGCACTCCGTTGAGGGTAGTGTGTAGGTCCGTCGGGGAGTTTTAGTGACCAGGAGAGTCCCACGCCACTCTCCCCGTCCACCACTGTTGCCACTCTCCCTCGGGTGGCGGTACGGTGCGTCACGCATTTCTCCCTGTGGAAAAAAAAAGAAGTGTGTACCCCTCTGCCATGAATCAATTTCTCTCTTATTAAATCCAGTCTATTTCTTTCATTACAGGATAAGAAGATCTACGACATACCGTGCGAGGTCTCCCGTGCCGCCACACCAGACTTAATACCTCAGCTCGCCAAATCAGACTTTCAGAAGCTTCGAGAAAACTTCGAGAAGACGGAAAAAACTGGAGCTGATGGCGAGAACGCGCTGGAAAGCCGAAAGTTTGGTACCGAGAGGTCCAACATCGATTTCGGGAATTCGGAGAAGAAATTCAGCACTGTCAGTGCGAAGTCGGAAAGCGTTGCTTCCAATATCAGGAAGTTTAATCGAGATAGCCTAAAAGTGGACGCAAGAGCTTCTCTTATAGATGACTTCTCTGGAGACGGAAAGTTGATTGTCGTGAATTCCGGCGAAAAGGATGATTCGATAGAAAATCGGAAGTCGGGTACAGGAAAGCCGATGGTTACACCGAAACCGAACATCTATTTGAAGAAGGTGTCCAAGTCTTCGGAGAATCTGGCTGATGAGTTCAAAACTGCAAAGCGATTGGTGGAAAAGAAGTTCGGGACTGAAGCGAAGAGGTATAGGAATCGTGCGGAGATTGGCAGTAATGTGAATTTGAGTTTGCCGAAGAAGAATTATACCCAGCTAGATGTGGACAGGGAGAATGTAAGTACTTGATATTTATTCTATTAGTTCTCTTAGTATACTATGTAATCTCCGATGCACAGACGACTTGTCTCTCTGTCTTTCTCTCTTTCTCTCTCTCTATCTCAGTGTCATTGCCATCGTAGGTTCGAAACGAATGAACTGAATTTGTTTATTTTGGTTTTTGAAATGATCTTAGCTATGTATATTTAATTGGGAGATAGTTTAATAATGCGGGCTTCAAAATTCTAAAGTCAAAGTCATCACTCGATTCCGCCGCATAAATGCATTTTTATTAGCTTAAAGGTGACAGCATAATAAGTCTGTTACTGGACTTGTCGCCCTTACCTTGATGGCTTGACCCCTGCTACTAATGTAGCACCCCCCAGGAGATCTGTAAGCCTTACTCACACGCAGGAACACATCAACACCGAAGTGATTTTTATTTGGCTGCGGTCTTCTGTAAGGTAAAGGTCTTTCACCAGTCGGGCTGCTCCAGTTCGAGCGATAAATCACTATGCCCTGCCTCTCATAAAGTCTACCTTTTCTCGTATTTTTCTCAAACAGTTAGGCTTTGAAAAACACGTTAAAGGGTTGGTCCCTGCTGGCATAGCTATGTTCGGTCATTTGTCGGCTTTAGAACATCTAATAGTCAGGTTTTCATAATACAAACGACCCTATGAAAATACGATTCTAGACCAGATTAAACAAAACGCCTGGTAAAATTGTAACAGCAAATGCATAGACGTGCGGTAATAAAATACAATAGTACGATGAAAAGCACATCAGGCTATTCACTGTAGACGCCTTTATTACGTGCAAATACGGACTAATATCGTACTGCCAGTGTTTACCTGTGCTGTCGATCGTACATTGAAGTCAGTGCGTCAGCTGCTGATTGGCTGAAAATACGAGTGCGGTGTGCTGTTAATATGGATATGTTGCTTCTATCGGGAAGAACCGGCATGTAACTCGATAGTTACTCTTTTCAAAACTTACAAATATGGTAACATGCAAAAAAAAAACATATAAGCAACATAGCTTATGTAAACTATTACATAATTAGGTAATGCTATCAAGTCCAAACATTTTTGTCAGTAATATTTTATGATATCTTTCATTAGACATAACGATATAACAATGCAAAATTGCGGGGGGGGGGGGGGGGGCTCGTTACGTCACTGGTACATATTTAATGTACAATTTATTATACTAAGTTTTTTATTTGTAGGAAAAAATAATTGACGTGCAAAAGTATTTATTGTAAATCCACTTGCAGAAATAAATCATTTCATTTCATTTTATGATCATTTCATTTCATTCAAATTCAAATCGCATCCATGAGTATACAGCAGGTCTTACAATAGCTAGTCTTATAAGTACTTCATGATACCCACTTGAGTATAGATTTATATACATTTCATCATTTCACCTAATGATGACGTCACGCGACTACTCAATTCAATGTATCATCGTTATTATTTGATTAGGTGGAAAATACAAGTAGACAAGTCTCATACTTTTGGATAATTTAACAGACGAACTAAAAACGAAATTTTAGTTATTAGAAACTGATTTTTTTTTATCTCCCCCTGCAGTGCGGGAATCGAACCCACGACCTTCACGTATCGCGCGTGCTGCTCTTCCAACTGAGCTAAGCGCAAGCTATATAAAAACATCTGTTTCTAATATTTAAAGTTCGCTAGTACGGCGTAAAGTACTATAAAAATAATAAAATTTGGTTGACTTCCCTATTGTGAAATTTCGGACAATACATCAATTTAAGTACCGTACCTCTTAAATCATTTACCCTTGGACATCCAACAAGAGACAAATAAAATGATTTACATAAGGAAAGTGCACATGAATATAATCTTGGTGTACTATGAATATAATTCTAAAATAAAAACTGTATTTCTGTTGCACGGCCGTACCCATTCGCCATCTACTATTTCCTCTACCTTAAGGTTTTCTAGCGATAAGACCGCCTAAATTGTACTATCAATCTGTTAAACCTGTTTCTGTAAAGTTTATGTGCAATAAAGTATATTATCTATCTATCTATTTATCTATCTCTTGGCACAATTATGTGAACATTTATGTTTAGCCCTGATCCCGCAGACAAACTGTGTCAACAGTTTTGTAGGCCAAAAGGCAGAGGCCTTTTTTGTAAAATTATTTGTTTTTTTTTATATTGCACTTCAAGATTGAACTCATCCCACCTGACGTTAAGTGGTAATGAGGTCCTAGCTTAAGGGTGACAAGTACAGCATAATAAATATGTTACTGGACTATTCGCCCTTACCTTGAAGGCTTGACCCCTGCTACCAGTCGAGCTGTCTCTTAAATTTTATTTTGTTGAATAAATAAATAAACAAGCAATAATAAATAAGTGATATGTCCTCGAACTTTCTGAATGCTTCATCCTGCATAACATTGTATCTTTAGGGCGACATTACGCAAGAGTCTAACTGAATTTTCCATTGCCAAAGATTTATAAACCAGATAAGGACCCACCAAAGTTTTACGCAGTCAGGAAACGTGAAACGAATGAAATTATGCACTTATGATTGCATAAGGACCCTGAGCCCGTGACCCATTAGTTAAACTAGACTAGTTTGAAAGTCTTCTTGCAGGATTCTTCTCGGTAGGATTAGGTTCCGAACCGGCTGTAGCTTCAATTTTGGTTTGTGTTCATTCTGACGATGCATAAGTGTTACTTGTAACCTACATGAATAAATGAATTGACTTTGTCTTTGATTTTGTTGGCACCATCATGAATAATGCCCGGTTTCAATATTTTACGATTCGTAATGTGCTAAAAATTACCATCCGTTTTCCTCCAACTGACTACGTGTCTGGAACGGCTTTAGCTTACGCCTCGTATAATTTATTACTATACGTAAATATTGGAACTGGGCATTAGACGCATAACGCTAAGTTTAAATTAATTTGTTATATGCGCGTGTGTGTGTGGGTCCTGACAATTACGAACATAACAAATAGTATATAATTTAGTCCAATATCTAATTAAATGCACTTCAAAATTGACTGCATCCCACCTAATGGTAATGAGGCCCTTTTTTTTCTGACGAGGGGAAATGCTTTGACGCACCGTACCGTCACCTGAGGGAGGTGACGGCGTGTGTGGGACTCCCTGCCCTTATAACGACAGGACTACCCACTAAAACCCCCCGGTTGGACCTCATCGCCTAAGTGGTAGTGCTGTGATGGTAATGAGGTCCTAACTTAAGGGCGACAAGTACAGCATAATAATAGGTGTGTATTTCTGTATTTTTTTTAGTCGTATTGTGTGTCAATAAACACTTTTCTATTCTATTAATGAAATGAAATGAAATGAAATGAAATGAAATGAAATGAAATGATTTATTTCTGCAAGTGGATTTACAATAAATTCTTTTGCACGTCAATTATTTTTTCCTACCAGCGCCTCGACGTTGGTTCTGTTGAGAAGAAGCGCCGCAACAAACTCAACAGATATCCTCTTTTAAAATAAATGACAAACATCACAATTGGACATTAAAATATTTGAATTAATAATATAAATTATCTAGGTGCAGATGGACATTTTAACAATTCCACATATTTTTATCATTAAAAAAATCTTGTACAGTGTAATAAGCCTTTTTGATAAGCCATGTTTTAATTTGAGTCTTAAATCTATGCATGGGCAAGTCAATAATGCTTTGTGGTAACTTATTAAATATTTTTATACTTATCCCCATGAAGGAATTACTACTTTTATGAAGTCTGAGTTTTGGGACGGCAAGCTTTTGTTTATTTCTTGTATTAAATCTATGGGTATCTGATTTTTTAGGAAGAAGCGTATAGTTTTTTCGTACATACAAAATACAGTCGAAAATGTACTGAGACGCTATTGTTAAAATATTAATTTCTTTAAAAAATTCCCTCAGTGAGTCACGTGGTCTAAGGTCGTAAATAAAGCGTATGGCTCTTTTTTGCAGTACAAAAATTGTCTGGATATCTGCTGCAGAGCCCCATAACAATAGACCATATGACATAACACTATGGAAATAACTAAAATAAACTAATCTTGCCGTATCTACATCAGTTAGGTTTCTTATTTTCCTTACAGCATATGCAGCCGAACTAAGTCTTCCTGCCAGGGCAACGATATGAGGATTCCATTGCAGTTTGGAATCTAAAGTAATTCCTAGGAATTTTGTTGAATTTACTATCTCGATTACTTCATTGTTCATACAAATACATGTATTTATTTGTTTGACGTTAGGCATTGTAAATTTGATACATTTTGTTTTTTTGGAATTGAGCAATAAATTATTGATTGAAAACCAGCGAACAACTTGGGAAAGAGCATTATTCACCTCGTCAAAATTGTTACATCCACGGTCAATTTTAAATATTAACGAAGTATCATCGGCGAATAATACAATCTCACACATGCCTTCGACAAAATATGGTAGATCATTTATATAAATCAAAAACAACAATGGACCCAATATAGATCCCTGGGGCACTCCCATAAGTAGTGGTGCGCCGGAAGAGTTAGTTCCATTAATATTTACTTTTTGTATTCGCCCAGTAAGGTATGACTCTATCAGATTTAATGCATCACATGCAACACCATAATGCTCCAACTTAAGTAATAGTATTTTATGGTCAACGCAATCGAATGCTTTAGATAAATCACAAAATATACCTAATGCGTCCTTTTTATTTTCCCAAGCATCAAGAATGTGTGCCATTAATGTAATTCCTGCATCAGTGGTGCATTTATTTTTAGTAAAACCAAACTGATTTTTATGTAAAATGTTGTTGTTGTTAAAGTGTTCAAGCAGTTGATTAAATATAATTTTTTCAAAGACTTTACTTAATGCAGGTAATATTGAAATAGGTCTAAAATTGGATGGGTCACTTTTGATTCCTGCTTTGAAAAGTGGTATGATTTTACTCCATTTCATTAAGTTCGGAAACTGACCTTCATCTATACATTTATTAAAAATCAAAGCTAGGTGAGGTGCAATATTATGTATGATGGATTTAATTACGTCAGTTGAGATACCCCATAAATCTTCTGTTTTCTTAATATTCAGTTGTTTGAATGTTTTGGTTATGGTGTCTGGAGTAATATAATCAAAACTAAATTTACTATCATACAAATTTACACTAGATGATAAAATACATTTGGCATGATCTGGGTTGGATTTTAAAAGACGCGTTGTAGAAATAGGTATATCCGTGAAGAAATCTTGAAAAGCATCCGCTACGTCTTTATCGGTATTTAAATAATTATCATTTATCTTGAGGGAAAAGCTACGATCATGAGGTTTTAATTTACATGCCTCTTTGTTAATTATATTCCAAGTGGCTTTAATTTTATTATTAGAGCCAATGATTTTATTGCGTAAAAAAATTGATTTAGCAATGTAGCATACTTTTCTGAATAATTTAGAATACCGTTTTACATATTCAATGGTTTTATGGTCCTTTGAGTAGGCTTTGATACTGTATAGTTCATATAACCTGTTCCTACTCTTGTAAATTCCAGGCGTAGCCCAGTCACTAAATTTAGTTTTACTTTTATCTATTTTAACTTTCTTTTTTTTGAAAACATTATTAAATTCACCATCGATCAGATCAAATAAATTCCCAAACAGACTATCAACATTTTCATCATGAAAATGTAGTTTGGATTTTTTTTCACAAATTTTACTTTTATACAACGTGTAACGGAAAGGGTATAACAATATCAAAAATACCAAAGCAGTTAACGGTTACAAACTGTATGGGACCATTTGTAGCTGTGTACACGCATTTATTGATTCAATATTTTTTTTTTAAATATCAGTCAAATACAAGTCAAAATTTTGACTAAGTCACGCTTGCACAACACTATCACAGTATTGTTGGAATCGTCGAAAGACTTTGATGTACCTACCTATTATGCTATTAATTTAAATATCACAATGGTGGTTCATCTTTTAGTGTTTACTGAATCACATCTGAAATTTGTTGGTTTAGCGTTTCTCATTTTGACAATTCAGTTAAGTCATTGAGTTGTCGTCGCCGTGACAACATCTTGTGTTTTTGCCTTTCTGGATTACCTACTTACTACGGATAACCTAGTGATATTTCGTGATGTCTTTGAGCAATCAAGAATATTCGAGATGATTCTCTGTGTCGGAGCAACCGACGGCAGCGTGATGGCCGACCGAGAGCTAGAGAAAGAGATTTACGAAACCATCAAAACGCTCGTTTCCATCTGTGGATTGGGCGAGGAGGTCGTATCACATGGCCAGCTCGGTCACCAGGCCTCACTCCGTTGGACTTCTTCTTGTGGGACTAATTTAAAAGGAAGGTGTACGCTGTAGCATGCTCGTCAAGGGAAGAGATGATAGAAAGCATCAAGGCCGCGTTCTGTACAGTGACACCACAAATGTTGCATAATGTTCGCGCATCTTCTAAGAAAGTACTAGTCGAGGAAGGAGGTGGAGAAATTCAGGATCGCAGTGATTGTCGGGAAGTGATAACGTGATTTGGGGTCGCTGACCTCAATAGTGTTGTGATGCGTTTGTTTACGTTTTAGTCAGTCATTATAGTTAATCATTTTTTATTTCATAAAAACAATAAAGTGTTTATTTTAACTCGGGATTTCGTATATAGAATCTATACAAGGTATAGTATCCACCTACTTTACATTGTTACCCCCTTTCCGTTACAGGTTGTATATGTCTTTTCGGTATTCTGTAATAGGTCTACAAACAATTTCAACCAAGTCGGAAACATGATGATGCTCAAGTGTTGCTATTTGTCCAAAATGATCTGATTGTAAACAGTTTATAATTGACTTATTTATTGAACTATTTTTTAAGAAAATATTATCAAGACAGGTAGCTGAAGTTGGAGAAATTCTTGTAGGTTCTGAAAAGAGATTAACTAAATTAAAGGATTTAAATAAATTTAAGAACCTTACAGATGTTTGAGATTTATCGAGAATATTGACATTAAAATCTCCACACACAACTACCTCTTTACTTGATTTACAAGTTTTTTTTAGCACTTCCTCCATAGTGGATTCAAATAAATCAAAATTCGATTGAGGAGGCCTATATACACATATAATAATATAATGTTCCATTTCTGCACACGATAGTTCTATAGTTCGCTCAATTGAAAGTGCTACTATGTCTTTACGTTCTTTAGACCTATACTTATTATGCATTAATATTAGTGACCCACCACGAATAGATGACTTCCTCATGAACGAACTAATAACTTTAAAATTATCGATACTAATTAAACATTCACATTGTCTCAGCCAATGTTCAGTTAAACATAATATATGTATATTTTTGTCATCTAAAAATAAACCAATTTCTAATTCCTTTCCAGAATAGCCCTGTATATTTTGATGTACTAAATTTAAAAAACAAGAGGGCTTACTTTTTAATTTTACTTTATTGCAAGAGTTCTCCTCTATTGTCTCATTAATTAATTTAAATTATCCAATGTCAGATTTTTAATATTTGATATGTCAGTTGTAAAATGCTGCTCAAAAGAAGCAGTTTTATTAGCCAAATTATTGGCTGAACACATAAAGAAATAACATAGCGAAATAGCTACCTGTCGTTTAATATAATTTGAAAGATAAAATTTATCTTTAGTCAATTTAATATTATAAATTCGAAGTAAATTATTAATGTCCACCACATGTATTTTATTATTAGAGAATGTCACAGTGTCTAATGTCAAATTTAATTTGAATCTAAAATTATTTTCAGATTGTGGCAATCCTTCAAAGAGGCTTTTATTTTGGTTGACTAGGGCTTCTGTCTTCTCGGACTCCATGTGCGTTATAGTGTGGTGGGCCTCTTGCAGCTCATGCTCCAGTATGGTGATGCGTCTGAGGCCCCGCACGTAGTCCTCGCTGCACTCGCCAAAGCCGTCCACTATGCCTTGTAGTCGGTCCCGCTCGTCGATAACTAATATATATTGTGTGTGCAACTCAGCCATTTCTTTTTTTAACAAAGTACTCCTATTAATGACCTCCAACATTTCCTTCTCATTGTCATCTCTTTCCAAATGTAATTGTTCAATTGACTCTTTGGACGCCCTCAGTTCCTTCAAAGCCAAGTCGAGCTGGCGAGCTAGGGCACTGCGAGTTTGCATCTTAATAAATATGAATATTATTTTTTTTTTGTAAACAAAGATTTCCAAAGCGCCTAATGACCAATTTGGAGGTTATAATTTAGTGTCAAACCTCTTCGCGCATCTATTTCGAGTAGGATTCACAATGTACATGCGTAAATAACGTTTGATTATTGTTAAACCATACAAAATAATAACAAAGAAATGACAATGATTCACAATTTTCAAATCGCCGGTATAACTGTCAGACACTGTTATCACGACAATTTTTACTTACGTTTATTATCACTTACACTTAACTATCACAATAGAAAACACGTAATTGTTTGTAATTAACACTTAATTATGTTTAGTAACGGGTATTGGGCCTTAAATTTAATTAGTAAACAATATTATGATAATTTAAATACGGGACAAAAATAAATCAGCTGTAAGCCGGAATGTTGCCATGGCCGGAATGTTTATTACTTATCTTGTTGCCCTTACCTTGAAGGCTCGACCCCTGCTACTAATATAGCACCCCCCAGGAGCTCTGTAAACCTTACTCACACGCAGGAACACAACAACACCGGAGTTATTGTTGTTAAGCTGCGGTCTTTTTTAGTTTTAACAATGTAAAAGCAGTAGTAAGAGTTATCGCATGAAGCAGGAATGGTTTTGGATTCGATCCTTGGTCAGGTCAGTTCGGGAAACGTTTTTTAAAGCCCTTCACAAAAATGATGGGGTGTCATAAGGTTGAGGTGTGTGTGTGTGTGTTGTGTTTTGAATATTTTTGATCTTGTAGGTACTGATTATGTCTGCATTCCAGACTGCATTTCCATATAGATTGTGATAAAAGTTAATAAATTAAGAGGCTAATTAATTTCTCGTTACAATGAGTGACTTATCGTTTTCGCAATTGGGTTCAAAGTCCTTTGCGATATTATTTCTGTGAGAGGGAGAGGTACTCGTTTCAGTACTTCTACTTTTATGCGCTAGATTGTCTAGGAAGATTTTTTCGCTTTTTTATATCATGATGATCTTGGTATCATATGTTATGTTTTAAAATTTGTATGTTATTTGATTATGTAATCCTAGCTGTGCCCGCGACTCCGCCTGGAATTAATACTGATGATATATTTCTGAAAATAAAAGTAGCCTAAGTTACCCCTTGTTATATAAACTAGCTGCCTGTGAAAGTCCCGTCAAAATGGATCCAGAGATTATCCGGAACAAACAGGCATACAAAATGGCCAAAATAACTTTACCAAATATTCATCTATATGTATTTAGAAAGAGCTTTTATTTTAATTTAGCAATTTGAATTTAAATTTACTCATTTGTATAATATCAATGTTGGACAATATTAGTTTTGATTCTGTGGCATATAAAATTAGAAATAAAGATGGCACCGCAACACCCAGACCCGAGACAATATTATAAAAGTTCATTTTCCATATTTACCCGACTGTATATAGAAGCTGGTACCTTGGCCCGCTCGCCACTGTGGTCCAGTAGGCCTACTATCAAAAACGAAACGAACACACGGTAGGATTTACGTTTCAGATTAGGCGAAAGTTTGGGAATTAAAAAAAGGTTTTTGATTTCCATACATGTGGTTTTGTGTTTTGTAATCACTTCATTAGCATTCGTAGTTAATTGATTACGATTATGAGAAAATAAAAATTACTACTCGTCATTGATTCCGACTAAATAGGCCTAGCATGCGCAATATGTCAAATTTTTCGCACGAGACGACAAAAGTTTCGATACTGTTGATTGGCTTATAGCACACTGCACTCGTATTTTCAGCCAATCAGCAGCTGGCGTTTGTTAAGAGCGCGATAAAATTTAGTCGCGGTGCGTATGATAGGCCTGATGGACATGATTGTCTGCTCGCTCGCACACCATTATTTTAAGTTCTCGAGCTCTATATATTGCAAAGATTAGGATAACTACTGAGATTCTTGCCGGATTATTCTCCGTGGGATTAGGTTCCGAACCGGCTGTTTTCAATTCAATTTTGTTTACATATTTCGTTTTAGGTGTCCTGAGGTCGTCAAATATCCCGGCATTTTCTGTGTTTGATATTTTATATCGTCGCATCCTCATATCAAAGCAATTATATTCACCACAATAATAACAATAATAATAAGAGAGGTAGGGCAAAGCGATTTATCGCTCGAACTGGAGCAGCCCGACTGGTGAAATACCTCCACCTACAGAAGACCGCAGCCAAATAACAATCACTTCTGTGTTGTTGTGTTCCTACGTGTGAGTAAGGTTTACAGAGCTCCTGGGGGGGTGCTACATTAGAAGTAGGGGTTAAGCCTTCAAGGTGAGGGTGACAAGTCCAGTAACAGCTTTATTATGCTCTACTTGTCGCCCTTAAGCTAGGACCTCATTTCCACTTAACATCAGGTGGGATGAGGTCAATCTTCAAGTGTAATATAAAAAAAATAATAATAACGCACTCTGTACCTATTACAACTAATGGATGCATGAATGCAATAATTTTGTTGTTATTTTTCCTGTTACTAGCACGTGGGTGTATCTATGAGACTATAACAGTCAATTAATGGCTGACCACAGGACAGTGAATGAAAAAAACATGGAAGAATTGCCGTCATACTAACATCAATCGAATATCGACACCAAAACACACACAAATGTAAAGCACACAAGCAATAGATACGCAATATAGTAATAAAGTATCGACACTTGAAAAATAACTTTAAGTCTAACGCATTTAGGTCGACAAATGGACAGTTCGTTAGTTACGTCATTTCATAGAATGTCATGGAACACGCGCTTTGATTGGTCCGCGCCAGTGACTTGCGGCGTTCGTGGAAACGGTATTCGTACCGGCGCTAGCTCACTTTTTTAAGCCACGCCCACCGTGCCTCACTTTTCGTGGTGCCAGTTTCAAGCATTAGAAATGCTTCTAGGTATTGCACGCGCGTCGACGACATGAGGGTGTTAGTGTGCTTCAAGCTGGAATCCTCATTTAGCGTTGTCAAAAGAATTTTGACAACGATAAGTATGTAGTTCTAAACATATTCGGCAGAAGGCACTTACCGGAGGCTATTGGGTTGATACAGCAGAAAAATCTCGCCTACGATAACTTGCGGTTAGCTCTGGTGGAAGAGCAGCACGCGCGATACGTAAAGGTCGTGGGTTCCCGAACCGCAAGGGGAGATAAAATGTTCTGTTTAAAATAGTCGTATAAGTAAAAAAAAAATTGTCGCATTTTAGTAAAGCTATAGGTTTGTGAGGATTAAAGCTTCGTATGTTTACCACACAAATGTTTTTCCTGGGTCAGAATAGAACCCACCTTTTCGTTGAACTTGGTTCAAACAGGATAGCTAACTATTATTCCGCCCTCCCGGTCTGTCTGTCATCCATTCGGGGTTAAAACAATCAACTCGTCCCAAATACTAGGCTCGTCTCATTAGCAATTAGTTACAGTTGTCTGTCTGTACACGGCTTCAACCAAAACACAACTACACACAAACAAACAAACAGTTAGCCATTATTATTATCTGTGACTCACGGCCGGAAAGAAATCACGAAACATCCCCGCGGTCGGCTTACATGGCGCTGCATTTAAGTAATTGTTTATCGCTCGAACTGGAGCAGCTCGACTGGTGAAATACCTCCACCTTACAGAGGACCGCAGCCAAATAACATCACTTCGGTGTTGTTGTGTTCCTGCGTGTGAGTAAGGTTTCCAGAGCTTGTGGGGGGTGCTACATTAGTAGCAGGGGTCAAGCCTTCAAGGTAAGACTGACAAGTCTAGTAACAGCTTTATTATGCTGTCCTTGTCGCCCTTAAGCTTGAACCTCAACTGGAATGAGGTCAATCTTGAACTGCAATGTATAAAACAAATAACCATTCATTGTTTAATTAAATTTCTAGGTCTGGGACTCTTGGTGTCGTGGTACCATCGTTATTCTTGTTTGCTGTATCACAAAAACAGTAATTAAATATATTTGAAAACATGATTGATGTTGATAAAACAAAATCATCGCTTATTAACGTATCCAAATTAGCGTTACAAATTAAAACACAAAAAGTAAATGAAAACACTAATTAAAAATCACTAACGAAATATTAATTAGATACGTTGAAAGCACTTAATCTCGTCGAAACGGTTCGAAAACGAGCAAACAGTTTTTTTGTTGACACGATTTTAATGGATTACTCCGTTGGCGTGGCGCCATATGAACGATAGCTTACCATCCAAGGCTTAGAACTCAGTTCAGTAGTGAACGGGGCACTGTGCGCATCGGTTCTTTGTTTATTTTTTCTGCACGAAATATTTGCAAAACGCAAATTTGTCCAGTGCTGTAAAAGAAAAAAAGTGGAAACAAAATGGCGCATTTTTAGATGTCAGAAAGAATTTCTCGCGTATCGAGTCCTTTTTAAATCCGTTGGAATCATAGACAATCAGTGCATTTTTTATGTGTTTGTTTGTTTGTGGTGTAGTGAGTAATGCGAGCTAGTGATAAGTGGTTGTATTTTTTTGGATTTTTCCTTTGGATCATGAATGGAGACTGTCCGGAGAGGTATGCGGGTCGATTTTCCTTCTTTACGTAGATAATAGATAAACTACTACTTCTTTGTCTTTGTTTACAAGGCCTAGCATGCGGAACGTGAATTTGAATTTATAGTTATGTAGATATTTGTTTTTATATATAAATTATCAATATTATGTAAATATAAGTATACCTTCATATTCTATATATATATGATAATTAATTTATATAGTATGTGTATTATTATCGTATATTTAAAAGATACCGTGATGTTATTTTTAATGCTTAATTTATTGTTGTTTAAAATGATTTCATTTTTTTCTCGCCTGTTACCGCACCCATATACAAACTATCTGCATGACCCAAGGGTTGACTAGTAGAGAATGCCCCTAGCATTAAGTCCACCTGTTGTACTTATTTGTGCAATAAAGTTTTTAAATAAATAAATAAACGTGACCATACGTCCCGCTTAAGCGGGACAGTCCCGCTTCCAGGCAGTCTGTCCCGGTGTCCCCCGCGACGCCGAAATTGTCCCGCTTTTGCAACAAATCTTATCAGTCAATAAATATAAAAATAGAATCTACAATTCATGCCACTACTGATTTGATTTAATTCTTTTGATTATTCTATCTTCATAATAAGAATATTGTAAAACTAGTGTTTAACTTTTTTATTACAAAATTTCACAAATTTAACGCTCTGTCAAAAAAAAATATATGGTCACGTTAAGCATGCGCTACGCGAGTAAATTTATCGCGCTCTTAAGAAATCTCAACTCAACAAAATAAAACTATATGACCCGAGTCATATAGTTCCAAAGTGCTCACACATAGCAATAAGTTAGATACTGCTACTGTAACTGATCTGCTGAGTTTCTTACCGGTGTCTTCTCGGTAGATATAGGTTCAGAACCGGCTGTAGTCACTTTGCATTGTATTCAATGACGATTCAAAAGTGTTATATGTAACCTACTTGAATAAAGAAATATTTGAGTTTGAGTTTGAAATGTCAAAATCAATGCGTCAACTGCTGATTGGCTGAAATTACGAGTACTGTGTACTATCACCCAATCAACGATATAGAAACTTTTGTCGTCTCATGCGACAAATTTGTCGTATAGCGCATGCTAAGTTTATATGTCTACACAAATATTATAAAGAGGAAAGATTTGTACCTATTTTTGTATGTTTGTAATGAATAGGCTCAAAAAGTACTGGGCCGATTTAAACAATTCTTTCACCAATAGAATGCTACATTCTTCCCAATTTTACATAGGCTACAAGATTAGGGATCCTTGGTAAGATTTGAAAAATTTTCAACAGAAAAGCGGGAAAAATTCTCTAAGGCGAAACGAAGTTCGCCGGGACCGCTAGTAATGAATAAACTCAAAAACTATTGGACCGATTTCAATAATTCTTTCACCATTGTAAAGCTACATAGACCCTGAGTAACATAGGCTATATTCATTGCTGGAAAAGACTTAATCGACCCGTGTATCTAAAGAAAGACCGCATCAAAATCAGTAGCGCAGTGTTGATGATCTAATCATATATCGATGGTGAAGTACCAATACCACCTAACTACCAGTGTCCGAATGAATGAAAAAAGGATATAATTTGTAAAAAATAAGGTTGTATATAATTTTGTCATTAAAACACACTTAGGTGGTATTGGCTCTTCACCATCGATATAGGGACAGACAGACGAACAACCTACTTTACCCATAATGCCCAGTACAATATTTTACGATAGCTGTGCCCGCGACTTAAATAAATATATAAATAAATATTGGACAACATCACATACATTGCTCTGATTCTGTGGTAAGTAGCTAAAGCACTTGTGTTACAGACATCAGAAACAACGACGGTACCACAACACCCAGACCCGAGACAATATGGAAAAGTTCGTTTCCCATATTGACCCGACCGGGGATCGAACCCGGAACCTCAGAGATGGCGCGACGCCAAAGTCCGGCACGCTTGCCTCTTGGCTACGGAGGTCGTCGAATTCATGGTCGGTTTTACTCCTACCACCCGTAATATTCGTAACAAAAAGTAGCCTATGTCCGTTCTAGAGTTTCAACGTATATTTATACCTAATTTCATTAAATTCGGTTTTGTGGTTTAGGCGTGAAAGCCGGACAGACAAACAGACAGACAGAGTTACTTTGCATTTATAATATTGGACGCTATTGTGCAATAAAGTTTTTAAATGCAAATAAATTACGTACAACAAAGCAACGGTAACCCTGTAAATTTCAGATTAGACCTTGCAATCTCAGAAGGTCGTAGGTTCTGTTTTCAGCGCAGCGAGTACATTTTTTATTACCACTTGAACAGAAAATGTGTTAAATGCTTAATGTGTTTGTAACTGTATTGAAGGTAAGCTATTCACATAGTATAATTTAGGAGGTCTTATTGTTAGAAAGCAAACTCTTTCAGAAAACAAAAGTACCGTAGAGAAATGAATACAGAATACACATCTAAATTAAAAATGTAATTTAAATAAGTATATGCACTTACCCTTTTTTCTTTAAACATGATTTAACATAGATCTTAAAATGGACATACAAACCCACATACATCCATACTAATATTATAAATGCGAAAGTAACTCTCTTTGTATGTCTGTCTGTCTGTCTGTCCGTCTGTCCGTCTGTTACTCTTTCACGCCTAAACGGCTGAACGGATTTTGATGAAATTTGGTATAGGTATACGTTGAATCTCAAGAACGGACATAGGCTACTTTTTATTCGAAAATAGGGGGGGGGGATGGGGGTAATACCACCTTTGAAAGTTTATATGGAAAAATGTTTATTATTGAAGTTAGCGATATGAAATTTGGCACAAATATAGCTCGAAACTTGGATTAAAATATTGACTACTTTTTGTTTCAAATATTAGGGGAGAAAGGGGTAAAACCGACCATAAAAGGATGTAGTCCACGCGAACGAAGTCGCGGGCACAGCTAGTATGTATATACTCTCGAAAAACTATACCCGACTGGCGAAATACCTCCACCTTACAGAAGACCGCAGCCAAATAACAATCACTTCTGTGTTGTTGTGTTCCTGTGTGTGAGTAAGGTTTCAGCTCCTGGGGGGTGCTACATTAGTAGCAGGGGTCAAGCCTTCAAGGTAAGGGCGACAAGTCCAGTAACAGATTTATTAACAGCATGACTGGTACCAACTCACTTTCTACCTACATCATCTCTCGATTAACAAAATGTCTAATTTACGTAAGCCAAATTCAAATTCATGTTCAATATTTGTTTATTCAAGTAGGTTACATATAATAACACTTTCGAATCGTCATTGTATATAATGCAAAGTGATTCTACTACCGGTTCGGAACCTCTATCTACCGAGAAGACACCGGTAAGAAACTCAGCAGATTAGTTACAGTGGCAGTATCTAACTTATTGCTATGTGTAGAACACTTTGGACCAAGTCATATAGTTTTATTTTGATGAGTGAAAAAAAGCATTAAGTATTATGTTATTTTAAGAGGTAAATTGGAGCAGACCAGTCCCCAAATGTTGTGGTATCCTGTTTGGCTTAAAATTATGTATCATGTTTGATCTTTTATGTTAATTTATGGTTTTGCTGTTGGATATCCTAATAAATAAATAAATTATGCTGTACTTGTCGCCCTTAAGCTAGGACCTCATTACCACTTAACATCAGGTGGGATGAGGTCAATCTGGAAGTGTAATATAAAAAAATTAAATACCCTCCCTTCTTTGGCAGTCGGGTAACTATGTATAGGAAACTTTTTTTTTTTAATTTGGCCTCTGTCCCGCGTTTACAAACAACGCAGTGATTCCGCCAATGTCAAGTGTTAGAGAGACACGTCAAAAATGGGACTGCGCGGTGTAATGAGGTATTTCTGTCTATTTTGAGATCCTCATTATGTACCTAAAACAAACGCTAACGACACATTAACAATGAAGACAACACAACGAAATTATAGTCTAATATCATATATAATAATATAGTTGCATAAATATTGTATATATTTAGAAAAAGAAAGAGTTATAATATAGCTTGTTACCGATCTGTCATATCAAATCAATCGGTCCGAATCTAATTAACGATTCAATTATTCTTCGTTCTCAGAAATTTATCGTTATGAAACTTTGAGTGAAATAATTAATTGTATATCATTAACTAATAATGATCGGCCACTCTTTGTTTTGAAGCTATTAATTATGTCGTGCTAATTATTATTTGGTAGTTGCACCGATATTTTCAGAAGTGAAGTACTAGGATCGCATATCTCATTAGGAGTACTTTTGAAATCCTTACTAGCATTATAAATGCGAAAGTGGCTCTGTCTGTCTTGTCTATCTGTCTGTTTGTCTGTCCAGCTTTTACACATAAACCACGGAACTGAATAAAAAATAAACATTTTTCCATATAAACTTTCAAAGGCGATATTATTATTATTCTCGAAACAAAAAGTAGCCTATGCCCGTTCTAGAAGTCCAACGTATACCAAATTTCATCAAAATCGATTTAGGTGTGAAAGCAGGGCAGCCAAACAGACAGAGAGACAGACACAGTACTTTCGCATTTATAGTATTGGTATGGATGCTCTTTAAATGGTGTGTAATTGTACTTACAATGTATTCATAGACTATACCCCCTTTTGGGGTTAAAACGGGGGTAGTTTCACGCGTACAAAAAAACAATAAGTTGGGGCGGCCTCTACTAATATTCTAAAGGTGAAGAGTTTGTTTGTTTGAAGGTGCTAATCTCAGGAACTAATGTATCCAATAAAAAAAAATATTCTTGTGTTAGATAGTCAATTTATAGAGGAAGGCTTTAGGCTATATAACATCACGCTGCGACTAATTGCAGCGGAGAATCAGTTTTTTTTTTATTATATTGCACTTCAAGATTGACCTCATCCCACCTGATGTTAAGTGGTAATGAGGTCCTAGCTTAAGGACGACAAGTACAGCATAATAAATATGTTACTGGACTTGTCGCCCCTACCTTGAAGGCTTGACCCCTGCTACTAATGTAGCACCCCCCAGGATCTCTGTAAACCTTACTCACACGCAGGAACACAACAACACAGAAGTGATTGTTATTTGGCTGCGGTCTTCTGTAAGGTGGAGGTATTTCACCAGTCGGGCTGCTCCAGTTCGAGCGATAAATCGCTATGCCCTACCTCTCTTAAAAGTCGAAAAATGTGGTAAATGTAGGGATAGGTAGCTTCATTTGTTTTATAATGATACTGTCTATTCATAGGTATTACTAATGTAATCTATATCAGAGGTTCTCAAACTGTGCACAGCGACGCCCTGATGCGTCGTGAAGGGAAGACTTGAGACGCCGCCAGGCGTACTCTCAATTGACCCCCACCCCAACCAACCAATATATACAAAATTGTGATCAATTTTTCTAAGATGACACAGATTGGGATCTATTACAACTACTAAGCTCTGTGATGGTTTTTAGGCCCCCAAACTCCAATGCAAGGGGGCGTCGCGCTAAAATGCTGAAGGTAGAAATGCGCCGCGTAGCTAAAAAGTTTGGGAACCCGTAATCTATATGAATAAAAATATTGACTTTGGCTTTTGCTTTGTATGGGGTTCTCGGTACCTTTTGACTTAACTGCCTTACACGGAATCACACTAATTGGTATTCCAAGACGATGTATTGTTAATTAAAACATCTTATTAAGGTGGGTGCTAATAAATGAACTACGCATGATATCATATACACTTGTGAAGCACACGTGATTACAAGACTAGGCTGGGTAGTTAAGAGAGGTAGGGCATAGCGATTTATCGCTCGAACTGGAGCAGCCCGACTGGTGAAATACCGCCACCTTACAGAAGACCGCAGCCAAATAACAATCACTTCTGTGTTGTTGTGTTCCTGCATGTGAGTAAGATTTTAGCTCCTGGGGGGTGCTACATTAGTAGCAGGGGTCAAGCTTTCAAGGTAAGGGCGACACGTAGGGTCAATATGGTAAACGAACTGTTCTATATTGTCTCGGGTCTGGGTGTTGTGGTATCGTCGTTGTTTCTTATTTTTGTAACACAAGTGCTTAAACTACTTATCGCAGAATAAGAGCAATGTATGTGATGTTGTTCAATATTTAATATTTATTTATTAAAAAAAAAACTTAGTAACAGCTTTATTATGCTGTACTTGTCGCCCTTAAGCTATTCAAATCGATTTAGATATCGATCTTTTTCGGAAAGAATCGCCATTCCTATAGTAGCGTTCAGAAATTCATTAAATTAAATTATTACTCTGACAAGAGTCGTCAGAATGACATCTGATTTCAGAACGAGTTCCGAATTTAAATAATATAATATACGTATAATACTTATAATATAAATTTCTGGAATAAGATATTGCCATATTTTTATGAAGATAATTAAAGTCTGAAGTAAGTATTTTTTTTTTTAGTCCAGAAGTCGTTAGAATAGTTGCTAGATTTTTTTTCTCTCTAGACGCATAATTTAAGCCGCAGTGGTAAACGAAATGTTGCTAGATCTAGCGATAAAGTCGCTAAATTGGCAACACTGACTGTAGTCTGACCTTTGATCGTACATCTGCAAAGTTTACAACAAAACTCTGAACGTAATAAATTCAAAAATAGATCATTTATCACTAAACTTCCACTGTGGTAAGCCATTAGGGGGTGACGTCACTCCGGTGACGTCAGAGCCCTGAAGCGACCGTGACTCACGGTGGAAATGGGTCTAGGGAATGTTTATCACTGGGTGTGTTTGGCGAAAATAGCAGAACACTCAATTAAATTACTGTAATGGAATAGTGGGCTCTATGAAACTAGCGGCATCCTAAAGAGAGGTAGGGCATAGCGATTTATCGCTTGAACTGGAGCAGCCCGACTGGTGAAATACCTCCACCTTACAGAAGACCGCAGCCAAATAACAATCACTTCTGTGTTGTTGTGTTCCTGCGTGTGAGTAAGGTTTACAGAGATCCTGGGGGGTGCTACATTAGTAGCAGGGGTCAAGCCTTCAAGGTAGGGGCGACAAGTCCAGTAACAGATGTATTATGCTGTACTTGTCACCCTTAAGCTAGGACCTCATTACCACTTAACATCAGGTGGGATGAGGTCAATCTTTAAGTGCAATATGAAAAAAAAATCCTGTGACTTCGTACGCGTGGAGTTATTTACACATAACATAAATAAAATTTAACATAATTAAAAAAAATCTTAAATCTTAAAAAAAGCTTAAAAATAATGTTTTTATGATTTTTTAATTAAAGAAAACAACTTTAAAAATTTAAAAAATAACGACATTTGTTTACACATTACATAAATAAATTATAACATATTTAAAAAAAAATCTTAAATCTTAAAAAAAGCTTAAAAATAATGTTTTTAAGGTTTTTTTAATAATGTAATTTTTAATTATATTATGTGTAAACAAATGTTGTTTTTTTTAATTAAAAAATTCGCAAACACCCTCATTGGTGGAAAATGTGTAAAAAACGGGTAAAGTAGTTTCTTTTGTTTAGACGTTTCATACATTTCTTATTTAGACTGACTACTTCGGCTACTGTACTACTGAAGTATTCAAGCAGAATAAATAATTACTACGTGGTATAAACCAGAATAGCTTTTTCTGTATGCCCCTATGTATGCTTAGATCTTTAAAACAGATTTTTAAGAGAGGCAGGGCAAAGCGATTTATCGCTCGAACTGGAGCAGCCCGACTAGTGAAACACCTCCACCTTACAGAAGACCGCAGCCAAATAACAATCACTTCTGTGTTGTTATGTTCCTGCGTGTGAGTAAGGTTTCCAGAGCTCCTGGGGGGTGCTACATTAGAAGCAGGGGTCAAGCCTTCAAGGTAAGGGCGACAAGTCTAGTAACAGTTTTACTATGCTATACTTTTCGTCATTGAGCTAGGAACTTATTACCATTAACATCAGGTGGGATGAGGATAATCTTGAAGTACAATATAAAAAAAAAACTACGCAACGGATTTATATGCGTTTTTTTATTGATAGAGTGATGTATGAGGAAGGTTTGTATGTGTAATCCATACATATTAATGTACAGAAAAGCCGAATACTTCATTTGTATTTACCTGCACCCGTGCGAACCCGGGGCTGGCAGCTAGTTAATTAATATAATACAATACGTTGTTGAGGGAAGTTTTTGCGTTATATTTTTAAGTATTACGCTTTGAAAACAAATATTAATAGAAATTATGTCATTATGAAACTTGTATTACTTTTAATTGAGAACATCACTAACCTAAAAATGACTGCGAAAATGTAAACAATAATGAACTTTACTGCTTGAACATAAGCGCTATAGGTATTTGGGTAAGTACTTACCTATTTGCCGAAAGGAGCCGGTACGTCTGATCTGTCGGCGCGTTTGTCTTTTTGCTAATTGCTCTGATTACTGTTGTGGTAGGGATGGGAAAGGAATGTTACTGATATCGATGAAACTGAATATCGTTAAATCATTTTTATTTGTTTCCTGTCGTTTTGGGGCAATGTTATGAATTCAAAGTTATACAACCCCCAGTGATGTAATTTCTTTAAATATTTTTTTGCAATTCGTGATACTCAAACATTTAACGTTGTTAATTTACATGTCTGAGTACAAAAAAGTAGGAATACTTTCCCCGGGCAAGGTTTTATCTGCTTGAACTAATGTCCATCAATGGCGGTGTATTGCATATAGTACATACTTTTAGCTGCAGCTGCTGATAAATACATTCTGTTCTTTTCTTACGCCTAGTTACTGTCCTCCTCACTCACATGTTTCTGATAGTATAAAATATTATTATGTAGGTAAGCATGTTTTATGTATTTTGTTTAAAAATTTACTGTCTGAAAATATGTTGACACATTATATTTTTTTAGACTTAGCAGGTATACAATTTTATAAAGAAATGAGAAAAAGAAGCGAAACATTTACAGTTAAATTTTAGCTTGTATTTCTACGTCATGACGGTACAACGTCCAAAATGTATTGTCTGGCGTGATCTTGATAGTACTTAATCATTTATTTGCTATCATATCGGCTCAGGTGTACCAACAAACAATGTATAAATGTAGTGTACCAACATAACGCTGTAGGCAACTAATGAGTTAACTGTTGCAAAACAATGTATGCAATATGACAGTTTTGACAGCTGTCAAATCGTAACCGAAAAACCGAAGTGGTTGCCACTGACCTTAAAAGAGCTTCACCAATTTTATTATGGCCGCATACTTATTTACGCATGTAACCTTCTTAACATTATCAAATTGTATTCTTATCTGTTACGTAATTATGATTTGATTTAATCGATATCGAAATGTTACAACACTAGTGTATACAAAGGTTCTTATCGTACACGTCATTTGTGTTGCTTTGTAATGACCTATCTGTACTGTTTATGTTGTGAATGGGATTAAACAACATGAACTCAATGTATGACACAAAATTGAGTACCAATTATTCCATTGGTTGGTTATCACTATTACATTTTTCGCGTTGAAGTACAAGGGCCGCATGAGACGCTAGGAGATCTCGCCTTAGCTTCTCCATTAGCGCCTTCCCTATTAAGCCAGTAGTGTCGCCACTAGTTAGTCGGGACGAAATACCAGGCCTGCATAAGGCGCTAAAAGGTCTCACTCATCTCAGCTCCTCAATGAGCGCGCGGCAGCACTAGCTTCATGGGGACAGCTTTATTGCAATAATGAGATTTGCTGCTTCGAAGTACCAAGCCTGCATGAGGCGGTAGGAGGTCTCGCCTCAGCTCCTCAATGACCGTCTACCTCGTGAAGCTAGTCTCGCCGCTGACTGTCGGATTGCGTGGGTCAATAAAGCAGTCGGTTCATTGAAACCTACCATGTCGAGGTACCAGGGCCGCATGAGGCGGTAGGAGGTCTCGCCTCAGCTCTTCAATGAGCGTCTACCTCATGAAGCTAGTCTCGCCGCTGACTGTAGGATGGCGTAGGTCAGAATAAAGCAGTCGGTTCATAGAAAATAACCAAACCTACCATGTCAAGGTACCAGGGCCGCATGAGGCGGTAGGAGCTCAATGAGCGCCTTTCCCATGAAGCCAATGCCGCCGCTAACAATCTGCTTGCGGAGGTCAGGTGGCAGTCGCTTCATTGCAATAACCAAACTAGCCGCGTCGAGGTACCAGGCCCCCATGAGGCGCTAGGAGGTCTCGCCTCAGCTTAATGAGATGATCAAGAGTATATTCTTCATGAAGCCTGTGGCGCTGCTTACTGTGGGTTTGCGGAGGTCAAAAGGCAGTCTCTTCATTGCAATAACCAGATTTACCGCGACGAGTACCAGGGCCGCATGAAGCGTTAGGAGGTCTCGCCTCAGTTCCTCATGAGCACTTTCCCCATGAAGCCAGTGCCGCTGCTAAATAAATAGCCAGACCTGCATTTGAAATGATTTGTGAAGCTGATATATTTGTTAATCTTGAATGTAATTTCTCTTCTTTCCAAATTTCATCCAATTTTGTTAGTAGATTTCCGTGATAGAAAAACAGAGGTACAGCCTGACGAATGTGGTGAGTGACACATTCTTACAATTTTTCCCGTAAATAATATTATAGCATTTGTATTTAAAATTGTATTGTTATAGCAGCCAGACATATGACGTTGACTTATCTTTATAATAACAGGAAACGGAAATAAGGAAGATAAAGTAACTATGTACATTCTGAATGCACTTATTTTAATGTACAGACAAACGCTTTAATTAACTTGTATATATATACAAATATACAAATTAAATAAAAAAGGCCCCCTAATTTGTAAAATAAACCCGTCGAGCAAGCTCATCACCTTGGGGCATTGTACCTACTACCTAGTACGCTGGTGGAAATGTTCCTCTGTGCAATAATTGCATAAAAAGAAATTACCCAACAATTTTAGAGTATAAAATAATATATAAATAAATATTGGAGAAGATCACATAAACCATTCTGATTCTGAGGTAAGTAGGTTAAGCACTTGTGTTACAGTAATCAGAAAAGACGACGGTACCACAACACCTAGACCAGAGACAATATTGAAAATAAGGTTTTCTATACTTACCGGGAATCGATTCATGGACCTCAGGGATGGTTCGACGGCAAAGTCCGACCCGCTCGCCTCTCGACTATGGTGTCCTCAAAAATACGTCTTGCAAATCGTCGTCCAGCAATGGTGCATTGCGAGATGGACCTCATCCCACCTGATGTTAAGTGGTAATGAGGAGCTTAAGGACAAGAACAGCATAATAATAGCGGTTACTGGACTTGTCGCCCTTATCTTGAAGGCTTGACCCCTGCTACTAATGTAGCACCCCCCAGGAGCTCTGGAAGCATTACTCACACGCAGGAACAATACTAAAGTGATTGTTATTAGGCTGCGGTCTTCTGTAAGGTGGAGGTATTTCATCAGTCCGGCTGCGCTAGTTCGAGCGATAAATCGCTATGCCCTACCTCTCTTTTTTACGCAATAATATCACACTTTTACGTTCTGAAACATACATAAACCCACATAAATAATAAAATAGAACGTGCTAAATATGCTATGAAACAAAACGCTCATAATTGCACACGCTATTTATAAAAAATATCGTAAATTTTTTCCCTAAAATGACTCATTCGCGCATAAGCTCATTCAATTGGTATAATTGTAACTCGTAAAGTGATATCAATACTGTGTGAATCTTTGTTTTATTGCCATACGAATTAGATCATTCCGTTGAGACGCACGTTTGTGGAGGGTTTTAATTAAAAAAATAATAATAATACACGTTTTTTTAAGTTAGTGTTAATGTGTAAAACATACAAAAAAGAAGTTTTTATAACTGTTAAGTGTTGTTGTGGAAGAAAATTGACAGTTGACGAAAATATATTTGTGAAAATTGAATTTGATCGTGAATTGCGCAGTTTTGCATATTATCGCCTAAAATGGAGAAAAAAGGTAAAGTGTGATCTTATTGTTTACTAGTTGTGCCTGCGACTTCGTTCGCGTCGACTTTATGATTTTTTATTTATTAAACTTTTAAAAATTATTGTTTTAGTGAGTGTTTCAAACGTAAGAGTAGACAATTAAAATCAGAAACCTCCAAGCTATCGGGAGTTACGTGTTATTGTGAGTCAATCGCAAATAATAATAGACATATTCATACATGATTTCTGTGCAGCTTTAATCATTAAGGCTACACACGCGAAGGAAGCTTAAAAAATGGAGTAACTTCTCCCTTTTTCCCAACATTTCCCTTCACTGCTCCACTCCTTTTCACCGTAACGTGATCAAAAGTATACAATAACCTGCCCAGAGGTATTCCTACTAATATTATAAACTAGCAACCCGCCCCGGCTTCGCACGGACGGTAAATTATTAGAAATATTGGCTTTTTTATTCTTTATTGCAAATAAAAACCTTCCTCTTGAATCACTCTATTAAAAAAAACCGCATCAAAATCCGTTGCGTAGTTTTAAAGATTTAAGCGTACAAAGGGATATAGGGACAGATTACAATATAATCGATTTTATCGATATCAAGTTGAAAGCGATACTATCGATATAATCGATTAATTTGCAATTATTTTTAGATTTAATCGTCATTCATATAATGTCTTCTTAGACATAAGACATTCAAAATGAAACCGTTAAAAAGTTATTTATACCCTACTTTTTATTCATAAAACGTGATAGCTAAGTTTCTTGGTACCTACCTGAACTGTACCATCATGGCGATACTATCTAAAAATAATTGCAAATTAATCGATTATATTGATAGTATCGCTTTCAACTTGATATCGATATAATCGATTATATTGTATTTGACTACGATTATAATCGATTATATTGTATTTGACTACGATTATAATCGATTATGATCGATTATATCTAATAAAAATAGGTATCGATATAATGGATTATATCGATAGTATCGATACTATCGATTGTCATATCGATTATTAGATTATTTGAGGGGGGGATAATCGATTAATCGATAATCGATTATCCGGCAACACTATTTCAAGTGGTAATGAATGAGGTCCTAGTCCTAGTGGCAACTGGGAATTTTCATTCCCATTTCCCACCGGTGGTAATCCTTGTGGGAATAAACGATCAACTAGTCAAGTACAAAACACGTGAGAGCGCACATGGATGTCACTTATCTCCCAGATTACCCCCCAAATAACATAATATTTATTTTTGTTTATCTCGAACGTTCATTAGGTACAAAATTCCTTGACTATAATGAGATGTGATTCATAAGAATATCAGTTACTGCTAATGTTTTTAGTTTAACGGTTTTTTATATATATACTAGCTGTGTGCCGCGACATCGCCTGGGTTTTATCATGATTAAATGTAACATATATGTTATCTATAAAAAATCAATCTATACATATTGATATTCATAGTTACATTCTTACAAATATTCGCTTATAATATCGTATTAGAAGGACTAGCCATACAGGTTTTTTTCTACTGAGGACACCTTTGGGGACTGGTATTCTCCAGCTTACCTCTCAAATTAAATACTTAATGTAACTACCTAATCTGCTGAGTTTCTTACCGGTGTCTTCTCGGTAGATATAGGTTCCGAACCGGCAATAATCACTTTGCATTGTATTCAACGTCGATTCAAAAGTGTTATATGTAAGTTACATGAATAAAGAAATATTTAATTGATTGATTGCTTTGAATCGTGTTTTGACAGTTATTTAAAATTATCTCCGTAGACTAGACAGTCAACAGCCCTTTTTTTTATGTACATTTCGAAGAGTATTGCTTATAATAAACGCACATAATAATTATAAATTAATTAGTAATGATTAATTATTCTGTTTCATCGTGAATTCCGGGTCAAAGTAAAATATTTCTTTACTAGCTGTGCCCGCGACTTCGTTCGCGTGGACTACATCCTTTCATGGTCGGTTTTACCCCTATCTCCACTAATATTCGAAACAAAAAGTAGTCTTAATTTTAATCCTAGTGTCGAGCTATATGTGTGCCAAATTTCATATCTCTAACTTTAAAAAAAACCCATATAATCTTTCAAAGGTTGTATTACCCCCATTCCCCCCCCATAATAGGTATCGATAGAATCGATTATATCGATAGTATCGATACTATGGATTGTCATATCGATTATTAGATTATTTAGGCCTCTTTTGGAATAATCGATTATAATCGATATACCATCGAATCGACGGCAACACTAACTTGAAATGAACAAAAAATGAAATGAAAAATTGTGAAATCATTAACAAACAAATATTTTGTGATGAAGTGATGGCTGGTGTCTCCTTTTAAACTTCCAGAAGCCTGTGTCAGTAGGCATCGCTCTACAGTGTCATTTCCTTACAAATTTATTATTGTTACAAAGTAATAATCGTTAACAAACAATTTGTATTAACCTTATTTTATTACAATTGGCTACTTGAAAGTTTTTGAAAAAGTATTGTAAAATGTGCGCCCGTTCATTTTATATCCCAAGCAATTCGATTTATCTGGGAAAAATGTAAATAACCAGAGAAAAATTAAGATTTTGTGCAACACATTTAAAAAACGCGCGAAAACGCCAAGTCACGTCACTGTTGCAATTATGACGTCAACGTTCTAGACAACCGATACGCATAGGAACGACATAATTTAGATAAACGGAAAATGTTTAAATAAATTCTTAATATGGTTTGAGTCACAATAATTCAATTTAATCGGTAAAATATTCATTATTTCGCCACATTAAAATAAATAATTTTCGCCGACAGCTGTCATTTCCGAATTGCAATGGTGGTTTCCGTTTCGGTTCTTTTGTTCCACAGATTAAAAAAGTAAAATCTATTTTGCAGAAATTGAATATTAACTATACTTTCAATTAAAAAATGTAAATGTAAAATGATTACTTAACTAATAAGCTAACATATCTAACACTTTTCATATTATATTGTTAACACTGTCAAGTAGCCAATTGTTATACAGTTAGACATTTCGAACAGCTAACACAAGCGAACATGTTAGCTATTCAAGAGTTCTTCTATTTCATTGTAGTTTTTTGATTCTAGCCAATTTGATACAGCTTTTTGCAGTCTTTGAATTTTTTATTGTGTATATCCAGCTCCTTATTTACAAGTAGGTATATATGTGCCGACTTAACATCAGGTGGGATGAGGTCAATCTCGAAGTGCAATATAAAAAAAACCGATGATTGTAACGTAACTAAATAAGACTCTGTTTATATATTTAAATTTCTTTATTAATTTATTTAGGGTTCCGTAGCTAAATGGCGAAACGTCATGTCTGTCTGTCCGTATGTCAGAACTACTTTTTACCAAATATTAGAAACAGAAAAATTTTATCTCCCCTTGCGGTGCGGGAATTGAACCCACGACCTTCACGTATCGCGCGTGCTGCTCTTACCAACTGACTTACTTTTTACCATTTCGGTGCGGAACCTTAAAATTAACGAAGATTTATTTTGCCCAAAATTTTAGTACTTCAATCAATATTAACAGAAAATTGAATATTTTTGTATGCGATAAAACAAATTTGGTAATAAGTTTAAAATATTTTCTTATCTAGGGTCAAGCTGGTCACTTGATAAGTGTCTTTTTATTAAAATCTTATCTAGTGTAAATAAAATAATATGCGTTCTACGAAAAATTCCACCTTTTTGAAACTGGTTCAAGTTTGCGGTTCTTCTGGCCTTGTTTTACGTTTTTTTTTTATATTGCACTTTAAGATTGACCTCATCCCACCTGATGTTAAGTGACACAACACAACAACATCGAAGTGATTGTTATTTGGCTGCGGTCTTCTGTAAGGTGGAGGTATTTCACCAGTCGGGCTGCTCCAGTTCGAGAGATAAATCGCTATGAAAGCAGATGCTAGTCAATAATATCTATACACACAACTTACCAATAATATCTGAACACTCATCTATACAGGTAGCTAAATGAGACACATGACATGCGTGACACATATTGACGTTATGAGTGTTCAGATGTTATTGGTTAGTTGTGTGTATAGAAGGTATTGACTAGCATCTGCTCAGATATTACTGAAGTAGTGAATGTTCAGATATTAATGGTAACTTGTAGTGTGTGGAACATATTGACATTTTTTTTTATATATTGCACTTCAAGATAGACCTGATGTTAAGTGGTAATGAGGTCCTAGCTTAAGGGTGACAAGTACAGCATAATAAATCTTTACTGGACTTGTCGCCCTTAACTTGAAGGCTTGACCCCTGCTACTAATGTAGCACCCCCCAGGTCTTCTGTAAGGTGGAGGTATTTCACCAGTCGGGCTGCTCCAGTTCGAGCGATAAATCGCTATTCCCTACGTCTCTTCGCTATGCCCTACGTCTCTTAAGCTATGCCCTACGTCTCTTGGCTATGCCCTACGTCTCTTATTTTAAACTGTTCAGAAGTATTTGGTCACTTTGTCTGCTCCGATATATCTGACGGCGACTGTACCTGCTTTATGGATGACCCCTAATGCGGCGTGAGGCACTATTTTGATTAATAGTAACAGTTTACTGTTATCTGTTCCAGTTAAATCGTCTCATGAACGAGATCTACGAGACTGTCACAGCAGCTTGCAACATGGACGAGAAGAAACCCTGCAGCTTCCCCACTGACCAGTCTGATGGTAGCACCAGCGAAGGTAGGTTGAGATATTGGAACTTGAGATACTTCGATCAGCCTATACAAGCTGCTGGGCGTAGGCGACAAGAAACCCTGCAGCTTCCCCACTGACCAGTCTGATGGTAGCACCAGCGAAGGTAGGTTGAGATATTGGAACTTGAGATACTTCGATCAGCCTATACAAGCTGCTGGGCGTAGGCGACAAGAAACCCTGCAGCTTCCCCACTGACCAGTCTGATGGTAGCACCAGCGAAGGTAGGTTGAGATATTGGAACTTGAGATACTTCGATCAGCCTATACAAGCTGCTGGGCGTAGGCGACAAGAAACCCTGCAGCTTCCCCACTGACCAGTCTGATGGTAGCACCAGCGAAGGTAGGTTGGGATATTGGAACTTGAGATACTTCGATCGGCCTTTACAAGCTTCTGGGTGGAGGCTACAAGAAACCCTGCAGCTTCCCCACTGACCAGTCTGATGGTAGCACCAGCGAAGGTAGGTTGAGGAGCAGTGTTGAGAGATAGGCACTGAAGATTTTTCGACCAGCATAAACTAGTTTACTACTTTATGTGCCTGTGTAGAGTCCGCAAGGGATCCCGACTCCCCCGCAACTGCTCACGTCGGTCACCGAGGGGGTTTTAGTCGGTGCGAGCCCGACACACCACTCTCTGTTCCCCGCAGAGAGTGACGGTGCGGTAGGCATTTGCCCCTGGACAATAAAAAGGTATAGGCGTGCTACGGGGACTAGAAAAGATCCTGGAGTTACACTGATCAGTCTGAAGGTAGCAATAGCGAAGGTAGCTTGAACTGTGTTCAGACATTGGCACTGAAGATGCTTCGATGCTACAAGCTGCAAGAGACCGCGTGCACCCGTGTTAACAAAATTGAAAATTCGTAGGGAATACATGTTTTATTTATTTATTTTATCGTTTATTCAAAAACAAAATAAAATTAAATATTTTAATTACAGCAAATAACGGATTTAACATAGCTTCTTTCTCCAATTTATAATAACCTTAAAACAATAATTTTAATGAACATTCCTGGCCCCGTCACAGAGAGGAGAGGACTGGTGTACTGTAGTACAGGCGCATGCCTTTTTCAGGCACCAGTCTCTTAGAATCTTATAAATTTATATAGTTATGATAGTTATAATCTCACTTTGTAAACCTAAGATTGTGGAGAAGAAATAAATGATTTTTATCTTTATCTTTAACATATATTAACAATTTTGGAAAAGTGACAGTCTGAGGAGAATGCACACATTTAAAATGTAGCTAATTTAATTTAATTTATCTACTAGTTTTGTATAAAAGATCACTATTAATGAGCGGTCGATGTTTACTCATAAATGACTTAATAGCCTCATCATAATATACCTTTAATGAATATTGTAGACGCATTTCTTAACCCGATTATTTCTAAGAACATTACCGGATGCAATTACATAATTATATACTAACGAGTTTATTTATTTGTGTTTATTTACACACAAGTGGTAATATAACTGATAATTATATAATGGATGTTTCATATTGTATCTAGAAATAATTGTAGGTTTAAATATGTTTGTCCATTATCAATTCACAAATAGAAATTAATCGCCATAATTTTATCTATGCGCATATCGTCAAAATTACATGGGGAGATGATCTTTATGAAAGAGCAGCACTCGCGATACTTTAGGGTCCTGGGTTCGAGACCCTTACCGCAAGAGATGACATTTTTCTGTTTCTTTAAGAAAGGTTTCTGTTTCATAAAAATGTTTCAAGTTCGCTAGTACGCCGTGATGCACTATAAAAATTGTAAAATAACGCATTCATAATTATTTTCAGATTCAGTCAAACTGACAAGAAGTCTGACAGAGAAACGCAAGAACTACGTTAGAAGAGTGTCATCGCGTGTCGCATACCTCGATCAGGTATTTACAAATTACTAACTGTAGTAAAATAAAAAAGCATCTCATCTTAAAATTCCAGATTCTTTTTTCTTCCACTCCATTCCATAGTCCTGCACTAAGGGCTGTCCTTGGCTGCATTTTATAGTTCATACAGGGTTCGTCTGTTTGTGTCATATTTAGTGCACGAAAAAAACATAGAAGCCTTTCTAACGCTTGATAATGGTACTACGAAAAGTAAAGCACGGTGGGCGTGGCTTAAAAAAGTGAGATTGAGAGAGATAGGGCATAGCGTTTTATCGCTCGAACTGGAGCAGCCCGACTGGTGAAATACCTCCACCTTACTGAAGACCGCAGCCAAATAACAATCACTGCTGTCTTGTTATGTGCCTGCGTGTTAGTAAGGTTTCCAGAGCTCCTGGGAAGTGCTACATTGGTAGCAGGGGTCGAGCCTTCAAGGTAAGGGCGACAAGTTCAGTTCAACATTTATTATGCTGTACCTACTTGTCACCCTTAAGCTAGGACCTCATTGCCACTTAACATCAGGTGGGATGAGGTCAATCTTGAAGTGCAATATAAAAAAAAAAGTGAGCTAGTACACGTACCGTTTCCAAGGACGCAGCGACTCACAGGCGCGGACCAATCTTATCGCTTGTTTTATACCATTCTATGAAATGACGTAACTAACGACCTAAACGCATTAGCCTTTAAGTTTTTTTTTCAAGTGTCGATACTAGAGATGAAACGGATATCCGGTAACTATCCGGTATCCGGCCTATCCGGCCTATTTTCAGTATCCGGCCGGATACCGAATTTCAAATAAATACGACATAAAGACTGAAGGAACTTTATTTAACGTAAATAATCATGAACTTTTAAAAACTAAACCAATTATTAATACTCAAACTGCACTACGGGCAAATTATGATGAATAAATACCAATTTCACTGCGTTAAGAAGCGTCAGACGGTTTCGCTTGTCTTCTAACAACAAAAAATCATTCATTCAACTAATGTCACTCATAAACGAAAGGGCCCGAAGTCAGCCGAGTCCACCCGATCGCTTAGTTACTGATTCACTCGTGTAACGGAACGAGTCGCCACGCGACTATGTTCGGCCGGATATTCGGCTATCCGGCCTTAAGGTTGGCCGGATATTCGGTATCCGGTATCCGGCAAAACAACTATCCGTTTCATCTCTAGTCGATACTTTATTACTATATTGCGTATCTATTGCTTTACGTTTGTGTGTATTTTGGTGCCTATATTCAAATGGCAGCCCCTCCACGAGGTGGATCGGCGACATACAGGCCTAGCATACGCAATATGTCAAATTTATCGCATGAGACGACAAAAGTTTCGATTTTGTTGATTGGCTAATAGCACACCGCACTCGAATTTTCAGCCAATCAGCAGCTGACGCACTGACTTCAATCGATTTTGACGTTTGTTAAGAGCGCGATAAAATTTAGTCGCGCTGCGTATGCTAGGCCTGATAGGTAAGGTCGCGGGGAGCCGTTGGTTACAAACGGCACAGAACCGCACGCTGTGGAGAAAGTTAGGTGAGGCCTTTGTCCAGCAGTGGACGTCGATAGGCTGAGATGTTTTTCGTTCACTGGTAACATAACATTAAGATTATACATCCATACTAATATTATAAATGCGAAAGTAACTCTGTCTGTCTGTCTGTATGTCTGTCTGTCTGTCTGTCTGTCTGTCTGTCCGTCTGTTACTCTTTCACGCCTAAACGGCTGAACGGATTTAGATGAAATTTTGTATAGGCATACGTTGAATCTCAAGAACGGACATAGGCTACTTTTTATTAGAAAATAAGGGGGGGATGGGGAAAAATTATTTTTGAAGTTAGAGATATGAAATTTGGCACAAATATAGCTCAAAACTTGGATTAAAATATATACTACTTTTTGTTTCGAATATTAGGGGAGAAAGAGGTAAAATCGACCATAAAAGGATGTAGTCCACGCGAACGAAGTCGCGGGCACAGATAAAGGGCCTCTACGTGTTGGCTTTGGCCCCACACTCATAATATTAAAAGGTATAATCAGCACTCCTCCCAACTCTGTAGTCTCGTGATATTGGCAAAAACTGATAATAATACTAAAGGCGTAGTGAAGTGACGATCTCATCTCCCGCTGGTGAAAGTTCTTCTGCTGACTATGAACAGCGACAACTCTCTACTTCTTCTTTTTCTTTTTGTAACTTTTCATGTACTGTTAACTGTAAATTATTTTGTTAATGTTGTGATGTTTTTTTTATGTATAGTGTAGTTCTTAGACTTTTGTACCTTGTTTTATTTTTTATTATTTTTGTTGTTTTTCACGCCACTCAATTTAAGGTCCCACCAGAATACCAGCGCTGCTGCCGCATTGATTCCATTGTCGCAGCAGCTCATGCTGAGGCTGGGACCTTATTGGCTGCACTGACCCTGTTCAATGTTTCTCATGTGTTTGTAATTGTGCTTTAATGTGTGTGCCAATAAATGTTTTTCTTTCTTTCTCTATCAGTGCAGAAATCTCACCACGCGTGGGGAAGAAAATTAAAAAAACACCTCACGTAATTTATGGATCCTAACTAACTGCTCATATATGATTCTATCTCTTTTAGACACGATGCTAGATGAGACAGAATGCTTTTAGGTCGCTTCCACGATAGTTGATAAAAAATTCTATACATTACTTTTACAGCGGTAGTCCTCGAGGGCATCACGTATTTTATATAATAATTTTTCTTCAACTTTTCAGGCTAACATCAGAAAGGCGACACGTCACAGGCACCAGACTTCGATCTGCTCGTTCAAGTCGGAGGCAGCTGTTCTGGACAACCCATACTCCACCTTCAGGTCCTGGAAGAGCTTCAGGGCGTCGCAGACCAACGTCTCCAAGGAGGATAAGATGGATACTACTGGTAAGGCAGTTCCTAGGCTTGAGACATTCGAAACTACTTAAGGCTTGTTACTCGCGTAAATGGACCAAAGAACTGTTACCATTTGACGATCTCTGTAGCCGAGAGGCGAGCGGGCCTGACTTTGGCGAGCGCCATCTCTGAGGTTCCGGGTTCGATCCCTGGTCGGGTCAATATGGGAAACGAACTTTTCTATATTGTCTCGGGTCTGGGTGTTGTGGTACCGTCGTTGTTTCTTGTTTCTGTAACACAAGTGCTTAAGCTACTTACCACAGAATCAGAGCAATGTATGTGATGGTGTCCAATATTTATTTATTTATTTATATTTGACGACCTCCGTAGCCGAGAGGCGAGCGTGCCGGACTCTGGCGTCTCGCCATCTCACAGGTTCCGGGTTCGATTCCCAGTCGGGTCAATTTCTGCAACGCAAGTGCTACTTACCACAGAATCAGAGCAATGTATTTTTATTTATAGACAGATGAAACGCGCTTAATAATTCTTAATTACAAACAGTTATTACTTTATCTCGATCGCATACTTGAACTATGGTGACAGTCGTAAAATTGTGTCAAATGTTATCCGTCAGTTTTATGTTGGCATCTACTTATATTTAGACTAGCGATCAGCCGCGGCTTTGCACGTCCCCGATTATTGCACATTTTCCACTGACTCTCGTACTGGTCGCAGCGTGATGTTATTTATTTAAAGAAACATGCGAATCGAACCCACGACCTTCACGTATCGCGCGTGCTGCTCTTACCAACTGAGCTAACCGCAAGTTATCGTAGGCGATGAAATTTTTCTGCTGTATCAACCGTTAGCCTCCGGTATGTGCCCTCTGCCGAATATGTTTAGAACTACATACTTATCGGTCCGTGGTACATTCGTTGCAGAAATGTTGGGAAACCACGGAATCGAGGACACCTTGGCATCTTAATCGTTTTTTTAATTTTTAAGTGCTGTGCGCCGCGAACATTAAATATTTCACCTTCACGTATCGCGCGTGCTGCCTTCTAACTGAGCTAACCGCAAGTTATCGTAGGCGATGAAATTTGTGGGTTCGATTCCCGCACCGCAAGGGAGATGAAATTTTTCTGTTTCTTTAAAATATTTATAGTTCGCTTGTGTGGCGTAAAGCTCTATAAAAATTATAAAAAGTGATGTTATATAGCCTAAAGCCTTCCTATATAGAATAGAAAATATCCTTATTCATAGAAGCTTACAAAAGCACTTATGAATCGTCAGTACAAGTTCAGTGTTCTACCGCCGTGTTCGGAATGTTGAAGATAAATAAAAAATTAATAATTGCGCCGGACAATCCCACCTGGTCTCAAACTAACTTCCCCATGAGCACCAAACGATGGATACTAACTGGGGGCGTCATCACAGCACACCCAGACCCAGACCTGACCGGGAATCGAACCCGGGATCTTTCGCGCATTGTCCGTACTTTTTATAAATGCTATGTTATGTCCCGGAATAAAAATTTCATACTTCTTTTCTTTTGATTGATATATGCCCGTTACAATATTTTACGATTCGTAATGTGTCAAAAATGATTATCCCTTTTGTCTCGAACCGACTACGAGTCGTTAAGACCGTTCTATATACTTAAAGTCAAAGTCAATCTTTTTTATTCACATAGATTACATTAGTACTACTTATGAATAACTAGCTGTGCCCGCGACTTCGTTCGCGTGAACTACATCCTTTCATGGTCGGTTTTACCCCTATGTCCCCTAATATTCGAAACAAAAAGTAGTCTATAGTTTAATAGAGCTATATTTGTGCCAACTTTCATATCTCTAACTTAAAAAATAAAAATTTTCCCATATAAACTTTCAAAGGTGGCATTACCTCCCCTCCCTCCCCCCCTTACTTTCTAACAAAAAGTAGCCTATGTCCGTTCTTGAGGTTCAACGTATTCATATGCCAAATTTCATCAAAATCGGCTGAGAGGTTTAAGCGGGAAAGCGTAACAGACAGACAGAGTTACTTTCGCATTTATAATATTAGTAGGGATATGTAAAGCTACCTCCGGTTCGGAACCTATAACTAAAGAGAAGATATCGGCAAGAAACTTCTTCTACTTTCCATACCAGCTTTCATCAGTCGTCCGTCTTGCCGTATTTAGCTTACGCCTCGTATAATTTATCACTATCCGTAATTAAAACGGATCGTTTTTGAAATATTATAACCGGGTCAAAATTATTTTCAATTTTTTTTCCGTTTCCCCGCCACAGACTCAAAATGCAACCTCACCGACTCATCCGGCAACCTGTTGTCCATGAAAGACTCTTTCGACGACAGCTCCGACAAGTTGAGCATAGACGAGAAGACCGGCTGCGTGGACATAGGGCTGCCGTTTGAGCCGCGGGAGAGGGGCCTCTTCAACGTGTGCCTGCTGGTCGGGCTGGACTACATGACCGGGCAGGCGTACGTCAAGAGCGTGTTCCCTAGCCAGGTGAGTTTGTGCTTATTTTGGACCTATGTGACGGTTTGAGCAGTTTTTGACCCGGTCTACTCGCGTTCTTTTCGGTCTACTCGAGGTCTTTTCGGTCTACTCGTGGTCTTTTCGGTCTACACGTGGCATTTTTGGTCTGCTCGTGGTCTTTTTGGTCTATAACTATCTTTTAGCTTATTCGAAAGGTATGTATCATTATTATATGAGCCTTATCGTGCTGAAATAGCAGTGGACTGGCCATTTCTCACAAATAACCTACAACTACTGGGGTAAACGTGTTTTTGCTCAAGCTATTAGTGACGTAGTGTTAATTGAAAGAGCTAAGCGTAGACGTAAAGACCGGCTGCGTGGACATGGAACTGCCATTCGTGCCGTGGGAGAGGGGTCTGTTCAACGTGTCCCTACTGGTCGGGCTGGACTACATGACCGGGCAGGCGTACGTCAAAAGCGTGTTCCCTAGTCAGGTGAGACTGTGCTTTTTTTGGTCTTTTATGACAGTTATTGAAGATTTGAGGAGGTTTTGTGCCGGTCTACTCGCGGTCTTTTCGGTCTACTTGTGGTATTTTTGGTCTACTCTTAGTTTATTCGGAATACTAATGTTCTTTTCGGTCTACGCGTGGCCTATTCGGTCTACGCGTGGCCTATTCGGTCTACGTGTGGACTTTTCGGTCTACCTATAGTATTTTTGGTCTACCACTGTCTTTTAACATATTCAAAGGATACCATTATTAGAAGGGTCTTTCTTAATGCTAAATGTCGTTTTGAAAAGAGTGTCGAGTTTCTCGCCGGTTATTCTCGACATGATCAACATTCCGAACACGGCGGTAGAATACTGACCTTGTGCTGACTACTCATAAGTGCTTTTGTAAAGCTTACATGAATAAAAATAATAAAAATGACGACCTCGGTGGCGCAGTGGCTAAGGTAGGCGCCCAAAGCGCAAAAGGTCCCGGGTTCGATTCCCGGTCGGGTCAATTTGGAAAACGAACTTTTCTAAATTGACTTGGGTCTGGGTGTGCTGGGATGACGCCCCCAGTTAGTATCCGTCGTCTGGTGCTCATAGTACAAGGGAAAACCTTAGTTTGAGACCAGGTGATTGGTGTGATTGTCTGGCGCATTTATTTATTTATTTATTTATTTAATAAGTATGTAGTTCTAAACATATTCGGCAGAGGGCACTTACCGGATGCTAACGGGTTGGTACACTAAGAAATTTCACCATCAGTAAGAGCAGCACGCGTGAAGAAGGTCGCAGGTTCGAGCCCCGCACCGCAAGGGGAGATAAAAAATGTATGTGTCTTTAGAACATGAATAAAGATAATTTCTATTGTGAAGGTAGAACTTGGAGACAGGTTGCAATGGTGCTCAAGGCCTGTGCCCGCTATTGGACTATAGGCTCATGATAAGATGAAATCCATGCAAAACTGTAGTATTTTTTTTATTTCAGGTCCAAGTACCCCCGCACATAGAGAACCTTATCTTCCCCGAGACCATGAGTTCCATTTCCAAAGGGGAGTGGTCGGCGGAGGCGAAGGGTGCGCAGTGTTATTCGCTGGTCCTCACCGATGAGAGGGGGGAAAGGTCGTATGGGTAAGTTTTGATAGCGTAGCTAAGAATTTTTCATATAGCTGTGCACGGTACACACGCTGTGCACGCTACACACGCTGTGCATGCCAACCACGCTGTGCATGATACACATTACCACGACCTACCCACGAGTAGCTGCGGAATCAAAAAATGCAATGTGCAATGTTATTCGCTAGTCCTCACTGATGAGAGGAGTGGTCTTAAAAGTGAGTTTTGATAGCGTAGCTACGCATCTACGTACCGTGAACAGCTGTTCACGGTACACATAGTAACATTCTCCTAGCCAACAAGGAGCTCTACACATGAGTAGCTGCGGAAGCAATTTAACCCTTATGCGACTAAGATGAAGCATTAAAATAAATTATTTTTGACGTAACGTCAGCGCGCGGCCACGAAGTTAAAGCACATGACTAAAGAAACCGAACAGAGACAAAGTTTCTAAAGATCTAGCAAAATTTATACCTATTTTGGTAGGGTTGGCACAATTGAATAAATTAAAAATATAGACGTTCTTTTTTTTTCACATTTTTTATTAAAATGGGATATTTTTTTACAAATTACATACTCTAAATATATTTTTTTATTACATTTGGTTTTTAATAATTTGTTGTGTCTTTTAATCAAATGATAAATTCTAAATCTAATATAAAGTTTTTTCAAATAATCCAATGAGAAACACTCACATGGCATATGAAATGTACAATCTTGCAAACGTGCTAACATGTCATAACAAATATTAACAATTTGTTGAAGATCAAAATATTAGCGAAATTTTGCTCAAGCAATTCAACAAATGCAATAAAATGGTCAGGCGGTATTAGCGAAAAACCTGATTTTACACTACCTTCATTAAAGTCCTTATAATAGCAAAAAAAAGAATCTTTTCCCATATTTCTTGTAGACACCCCTGATTTATTATCTGAAATATCTTTCAATATTAAATACAGCGCGCGTAGGTCCAACGCAACAAATCTTTTTACTTTAAAGACTTACCAAAATAATACTTCGTTTTACAGTCCCCTTGTTAAAATGGCTCGTCAGTATAATGAAATGGCACGAGACAACCAGGATTTAGATATTTTTACCCCGAAGCTCACACTTTACATTAAAACACTCAAGGATATCCTCTATGCTGCGCCACGTAAAATTAACACGACGTTGTGTTGAGTGGAATACTCTCACTGTTTTCCACATCTGCTCAACGATGTGAATAACTTTTATATTATAATCGTGTTAATATTTTTCTTTTTTTGTGTAAAGCTAAGGTTGTTATAATTTGCTGCTAAGACACTACACTTTCATGTGTGCACATATTTGTGAATTGCAGTCTGGCTTGAAACTGTATACTTTGATACGTTATTTCTTTGTTGATTGTAATTTGTCATGTGTACTTAAGAAATAAAAATAAAATAAAATAAATTTATGGGTTGTTCGGATCTATTAACATAGGATTTTATTTTCTCACATTTGTGATGTTCTAGTCATTTTCTTTATATATAGCCCGACTAGCTGTGCCCGCGACTTCGTTCGCGTGGACTACATCCTTTCATGGTCGGTTTTACCCCTTTCTCCCCTTATATTTGAAACAAAAAGTAGTCTATATTTTAATCCAAGTTTCGAGCTATATTTGTGCCAAATTTCATATCTCTAACTTCAAAAATAATCATTTTTCCATATAAACTTTCAAAGGTGGTATTACCCCCATCCCCCCCTTATTTTCTAATAAAAAGTAGCCTATGTCCGTTCTTGAGATTCAACGTATACCTATACCAAATTTCATCAAAATCCGTTCAGCCGTTTAGGCGTGAAAGAGTAACAGACAGACAGACAGACAGAGTTACTTTCGCATTTATAATATTAGTATGGATACATAGACTAAACCATTATTTTCTGGCATATTAAATCTACAGAAATATTTTTAGTCTTTCTATTATTGTTCATGCACACAGTACAATGTACAACCATATTTACAACACTTTTTAAATACTAAAACAATAATATTACTGCGTGTTATGTGAGACATTCGAGCGTCGCGTCACGCCTGCACGCCCTGAGATCGACCACTGGCTGATCTATGGACACGAAAAAAGTATCGATACTTTTTTGTATCGAGTACTTTACCTTTCGATACTGTTACCCAATGCATAATTTTCAACAGGTATCGTATCGAATAAATCTTGTTGACCTTATGCATGTTCGATAATTGCAAACTTTAGAAAGAAAGAAAGAAACATTTATTACTTAAAAATAATAATAATAAATAATAACATTTATTAATTGATTACTTTAGAGTTTGCAATTATCTAAAACACTTTGAAACTCGGCATTTTGGTTTCTTTTGTAGTTCAGTTCTTTCTTAACATTTGAACCAGTTCAGACCGTCTTTTTCAGACTCATATCGATAATATCGACTATTGCTCAGAACCAGCCAATACTGTTGTACTGTTGTTGATTACTGTAGGTATTAGAACCCAATCTCGTTAAAATAATAATTTCATGAATTCTAAAAATTATAGATAGATAGATAGATATACTTTATTGCACAAAATCTTTACAGAAATAGGTTTTACAGAAAAATTATAGTACAATTTAGGCGGTCTTATCGCTAGAAAGCGATCTCTTCCAGACAACCTTAAGGTAGAGGAAATAGTAGATGGCGAGAAATGGGTACGGCCGTGCAACATAAATACAGTTTTTATTTTAGAATTATTTCGTAGTTTAACATGATAAACATACATAAACTCATAAATATATAACATTATAAATATATACAAATAAATATATATATATACAAATAAACATATTTAACATATATAAAATCAAGTAAAGAGTTTTGACTCAAAAAATAATAATAATAACAATAATAATGTTAATAAGTAGGATAAGTGTATGAAAATTACTGACAACCAACATGCCCAGCTGGAATTATAGATAGAGGACATAAATTAACATTCATTAAGTGAGAGGAAGTACGATTTAACCCTGAGTTTAAAAATGGGAAGGGTCTCAGATAATCTGATAGATAAAGGTAAAGAATTCCATAAGCGAATTGATTGGATAGTGAAGGATTGGGAATAATATTCAGAAGAATGAGTAGGAAAAGTAAGGAGAAGTTTACGGGAGGACCGCATGTCACGTTCCTGGTTAAGCTGCAAGAAACGGAATCGTTCTTTAAGATAGGGAGGAGCAAGAGGATTAAATAGAACATTAAATAGGAGAGATAAAACGTGAAGGTCACGGCGTCGACGTATAGGATGCCATTTAAGCTGAGCTCGAAATTCAGAGACATGGTCATACTTGCGCAGGCCGAAGATGATGCGGATACAAAAGTTTTGAAGACGCTCAAGCTTGTCAAGAAATATCTCTTTAAGGTTTGAATAACAACAGTCTGCATAATCAAGAATAGGCAATAGTAAAGCCTGCACAAGTGCAATCTTGGTGGGTATGGGTAAGAAGTTGCGTAATCTATTAATAGACCCAGCAGATGCAAACATTTTCCTGCTAACCTCTTTAATTTGACTATCCCAACTTAAGCAATTGTCAATATGAATACCCAAATTTTTCACAACTTGACTGTAAGAAATCGGGACACCGTCAAATAAGATTGGAGGCAGAGAATCCCAATCAATTAGACTAATTAGCCGTGATCCGCCAACAATAATAACCTGCGTTTTAGCAGGGTTAACTTTGAGACCAAACGACCTACTCCAGTTGGATATACGAGTTAGATCAGCATTAATTACATTAACAGCGTTCGGTAAATCATCAAGGCCACCCTGCGAATACAGTTGGAGATCGTCTGCGTACAGATGGTAGGACGAAGTAAGATTGCATGTGATTGAATTTATAAAAGTAGCGAAAAGAAGAGGAGATAAGACACCACCTTGAGGTACACCGGCAGCAATATCACACCAGGCGGAGAAAGAGTCCTCAGCACGAATGCGCTGCCGACGACCATATAGATAACTATGAAACCAGTCAATTACCATTGGAGATATGTTAAGAGAACGTAGTACACCGAGAAGGATGTCAAAGTCCACAGTGTTAAAAGCGTTGCTAAAATCTAGCAGTGCCAACACCGTAAGACGTCTACTGTCCATGCCATGTCGAATGTCATCAACAATCTTGACCAGGGCCGTTACCGTACTATGACCAGGACGGAAACCAGATTGGAAGGAATTAAGGAGATTATTTTTGGAAAGGAAATGGGTAAGCTGCTGATGAACACTACGTTCAAGGACCTTTGATAAGAAGGGTAAGATGGATATGGGACGATACTCAGAAAATGATGTGGGATTAGGTTTTTTAGGTAGTGGAATAACTTGAGCATCTTTCCATGCAGATGGAAAAGTACTCGTGGAAAAGGAGTGGTTAAATATGGCAGTTATCAAAGGGGTAAGGATATCAAGGAGTGGAATGATCATATTACGGCTAATGTCATCGACACCAACCGCATTGGATGCAATGGACAAAATGTTCTTCTTAACATCACAATCTGCTAACTGACTAAAGACAAAAGATGAGTAGTCTGGTATTGGAAGAGTTGAAAGTTGATTTAAAGTATTTGTTTTCAAAGTACTATCCATAGTACCAGACGAAGAGAAGTGCTTATTTAAAAGATCGATGTTGGCATCTTTGGGAAGCGAGTCAATGTTTTTTCTTCCAATTCCCAGCGAATTTAAAAATTTCCAGACTTTAGCCGGACTACCATTTTCTACGGATTTGTGAATGTGGCGTCTTTGGGCGTCTCTACACAATCTATTGCAGCGATTTCTGACCAACTTGTAGTTTTCGCGGTTACGTTCAGACGGATTCAATTTAAATTTGGATGCTGCCGCTCGTTTCCTATCCCTCAAAACTTTCAATTCCTCGGTAAGCCAAGGTGCAGGAGCATGTTTCATCCTTACAGGGCGAACTGGGGCATGCTTGTCATAAAGTTGAATTAACAATGAGTTAAATGTGCATATTTTGTCATCGACACTGTCTACACTGTGAATAATAGACCAATCAGTTTCCAAGGCATCCTGACGTAGTGCATCTAAGTTCATACCACCAAAATTGCGCTGAAGAACTACTCTCGCCTTAGATTTAGGAGGACGGACCTTGTATGTTACTAACAATACCCCTTAAGTTAACTGTTACTAACACCTATGGATGTTACTTATCTGAAATAAATGTTATTTAATTTAATTTAATTTAAAAACAGCAACAGTATCGATATGATATACTTGTCAAGAATAAAAACCAATCGATAGGCCACCGATACTATAATATGACTTCAACTATCGATAGTCGTGACTAACCTTTAAGAAAAAGGTTTAAATGTCTCGATACTTTGAAGTATCGATACTTTTGTTCCGATACTTTTAACAGTACGATACTTTTCTTTCGCTACTACTCATGAGTACAGTATCGATACTTTCTTTTCGATACCGATTTCCTAGGCTGATCTAGTTTGAAGCGGTTTCGGCTCGTACGTGACAAGCGGCCAGTGGTCACGCACACACACGTGTTGCACTGGTAGTGATGTACCTATCACAGCGCATTCGTATGAAGCTTAGTCTCTGTCCGTTCTTTACTCATGTGGTTAAAGACAGTAATAATTGAAAATGTATGTTTATTAACGTCATTAATGATTACTTCTTTGTTGGAAAGGAGATATCTAAAGGGGATATTATGACAGACAGATAGATAGGCCGCACCCGTTTCTCGATATCTTCTATTTCCTCTACCTAAAGGTTGTCTGGAAGAGATTGCTTTCTAGCAATAAGACCGCCTAAATTGTACTTAAATGTCTGTAAAACCAATTTCTGTAAATTTTTCTGTGCAATAAAGTGTATCTATCTCTCTATACTGGATAGTGATACTGTTTAGTAATTGACTTTGAAAAATTGTTTATATACAAGAAAACAACAACACATTGATCAATATACACCAGTATACACATTAAACACAAATAAAACTTATCTATTAGGCAAAATAAGCGGGCGCACGTGTATTGTGTACGAAATAGTTTCGCACTATATCTACTTCCTTACTTCTATTATATAAAAATGATTCGCAAAATGTGTTGGTAAGCGCATAACTCAACAATGCGTGGACCAATTTTGACAATTCTTTTTATAAATGTTCATTGAAGTCCAAGGATGGTTTTTACGGAGAGGAAAAACAGAATAACTGCCGGGAAAACTCTAAAGATAGCGCTTTTCTTTTTCCAGTACAAACTTTTTCTAACTAAAACTTAGAGCCACATTCCTAATCATTTTGACAGGACGAAGTATTCGAGTTACGGACCCGACAGTGTCGGAACCGTCGGAAATGCGAAAGTAACTCTGTCTGTTACACTTTCCCGCATATAGCTCTCAACCGATTTTGATGAAATTTGGCATAGGTATACGTTGAACCTCAAGAACGGACTTAGACTTTTTGTTAGAAAGTAAGGGGGGGGGGGGTGTAATGCCATCTTTGAAAGTTTATTTGAGAAAATGTTTTAAGTTAGAGATATGAAAGTTGGCACAAATATAGCTCTATTAAAATATAGACTACTTTTTGTTTCGAATATTAGGGGAGATAGGGGTAAAACCGACCATGAAAGGATGTGGTCCACGCGAACGAAGTCGCAAGCACAGCTAGTGACTTAATAAAACTCGATTCTTAGCCAGGTCCGCGCCAACCTACAATACGTAACTGGTTGAAACCTGCAGGCCTACCATCCGCAATACGTCAAATTTCACGCATGAGACGACAAAAGTTTTTAGACTGTTGATTGGCTAATAGCACACCGCCCTCGTATTTTCAGCCAATCAGCGGCTGACGCACTGCCTTCAATCGATTTTGACGTTTGTTAAGAGCGCGATAAAAAATAATCGCGTGGCGCATGCTAGGTCTGCTGGACGACGCTGCCGCCGACAACTTTTTTTTTTATATATTACACGCGTACAAAAAAACAATAAGTTGGGGCGGCCTCTACTAATATTCTAAAGGTGAAGAGTTTGTTTGTTTGAAGGTGCTAATCTCAGGAACTAATGTATCCAATAAAAAAATATTCTTGTGTTAGATAGTCAATTTATAGAGGAAGGCTATAGGCTATATAACATCACGCTGCGACTAATTGCAGCGGAGAATCAGTTTTTTTTTTATTATATTGCACTTCAAGATTGACCTCATCCCACCTAATGTTAAGTGGTAATGAGGTCCTAGCTTAAGAGCGACAAGTACAGCATAATAAATCTGTTACTGGACTTGTCGCCCTCACCTTGAAGGCTTGACCCCTGCTTCAAGTGATTGTTATATGGCTGTGGTACTATGATGAGGAAATAAGGGTTTGATAATGGCATTACAATTAGTTGCAAGAAAATCCACCTCTTACGAGTGAGTTGTTACGGATAGTAATAAATTTTACGAGGCGTAAGCTAAAAACGACAGACGGACGACCGGTGGTAGCTGGTATTAAAATTTTAAAGTAGAATTAACGACTCGTAGAAAAACGGATAGTAATTTTTGATGGTTTATTTTTTCATCACTCATTAAAACAAAACTATATGACTTGGTTCAAAGTGTTCTACACATAGCAATAAGTTAGATACTGCTACTGTAACTTATCTGCTGAGTTTCTTACCGGTGTCTTCTCGGTAGATATAGGTTCAGGCAGTAGCCACTTTGTTTTGTATTCAATGACGATTCAAAAGTGTTATATCGTCGTTGTCAAACCAAAATCTGCTATGTGCAAAAAGTATTTTTTAATATTTCCAAATATAAGAGATTCCAGAACAAAAATCATGCAAAGGTTTATTTTTAAAACTATTTTATATGAGAGTTATAGTTGCAACACTTTTTTATTATTTTTATAGTACTATACGCCGTACTAGCGAACTTTAAATATTAGAAACAGAAAAATTTTATCTCCCCCTGCGGTGCGGGAATTGAACCCACGACCTTCACGTATCGCGCGTGCTGCTCTTACCAACTGAGCTAACCGCAAGTTATTGTAGGCGATGAAATTTTTCTGCTGTATCAACCGTTAGCCTTTCGGTAAGTGCCCTCTGCCGCATATGTTTATATCTACATACTTATATTATTCGTGGGTTCAATTCCCGCACCGCAGGGGAGATAAAATTTTTCTGTTTCTAATATGCAACACTTTTATTTATTTGTTTTTAAACATGTGAATTAAGTAGATTTTATTATTATTTCGTTTAAAGAGAATAAAAATCACGTAACGGATTTAACACATAGCAGGTTTTGGTTTGACAACGGCGCTATGTAACTAAATATTTCAGTTTGAGCTTACATTGGAACCGGGTATCGTATGGAAGTAAAATCACTTGTAACGAGTTAGTTAGTTATCTACGGTTAAACGTCCCCGGCTGTCAATAGATGGCGCTGTACGCTTTTAAAACGCGGTGTCGTTGTTTTATCTCGTTTATAGACCTCCGTCGGTGTCTGAAGTGAATCAAAACCACTTGTGCTCACTTACTTTGGTAAAATTTTTGAACACATCCACTCGCACTTGGCGTGGATGTTATAATTATTTTGACGTATTCTTTAGTCGAGATGCGAGGGTCAGACTTTTACGAGTCGCGCCATTAATGAGAGCTCTATTATATATTAATTAATAAATCTATTATATAAAAATGAATAGCAAAATGTGTTGGTAAGCGCATAACTCGCACGTTAATTAGGTAACCAAAAACTGTATTAGCATATTAAAACTACATAACTTACTAGCGGCCGCCCGCGACTTCGTCCGCGTGGATTTCGGTTTCCATACAAACTTTCACCCCCTTTTCAACCCCGCACGCAACGGAAGCCCTCAAGGATGAATAATTTTCCCCGTTTTTTTTTCACATTCGCTCCTAATTGGATACTTGACAGTTTTTGAAAAAGTATTGTAAAATGTGCGCCCGTTCATTTTATATCCCAAGCAATTCGATTTATCTAAAAAAAATTTAAATAACCAGAGAAAAAAAGATTTTGTGTAACACATTTAAAAAACGCGCAAAAACGCCAAGTCACGTCACTGTTGCAATTATGACGTCAACGTCCTAGACATCGAACCGATACGCATAGGAACGACTTAATTTAGATAAACGGAAAGTGTTTCAATAAACACTTAATACGGTTAGAGACACAATAAAACAAATTATTCGGTAAAATAATCATTGTTTCGCCATATTAAAATAAATAATTTTCGCCGACAGCTGTCATTTCCGATTTGCAATGGTGGTTTCCGTTTCGGTTCTTTTGTTCCACAGATAAAAAAAGTAAAATTTATTTTGCAAAAATAAAATACTAACTATGCTTTTAATTAAAAAATAAAAATGTGAAATGATTACTTAACTAATAAGCTAACATATCTAACACTTTTCATATTTTATTGTTAACATTGTCAAGTAGCCAATAGTTGCAGCGTGATGTTATATAGCCTAAAGCCTTCCTCGATAAATGGTCTATTCAACACAAAAATATTTTTTTAATTCGAACCAGTCGTTCCTGAGATTAGCGCGTTCAAACAAACAAACAAACTCTTCAGCTTTATAATATTAAGTATAGATAAGTTTAACTATACATTTTTAAGTAAGGTACTGAAACCTGATATTGTTGATGCGGAACTAACCTTTAAGTATCTGTTACATTAAGTTTAAGTAAAATTAACTGTGTATTAATACTATTTATTAATGTAAACAGATGTTGGTTAGTCTGAAATAAATAAATAAAAAATAACTCGTCAACGCTTATACCAATTTTGACAATAATTTTTTGTAAATGTTTTTTTGAAATCCAAGGGTGGTTTTTACGAAAAGAAAAATTCGAATGATTGCCGGGAAAGCTCTAAAGACAGCCCTTTACTATTCCCAGTACAAATGTTTTGTAACTAAAATTTAGACTAAGAGAGGTAGGGCATAGCGTTTTATCGCTCGAACTGGAGCAGCCCGACTGGTGAAATACCTCCACCTTACAGAAGACCGCAGTCAAATAAAAATCAGTTCTGTGTTGTTGTGTTCCTGCGTGTGAGCAAGGTTTCCAGAGCTCTTGGGGGGAGCTACATTAGTAGCAGGGGCCAGGCCTTCAAGGTAAAGGCGACCATACCAGTAATAGATTTATTATCCTGTTCTTGTCGCTCTTAAGCTAGGACCTCATTACCACTTAACATCAGGTGGGATGAGGTCAATCTTGAAGTATAACATAAAAAAAAAGACTCAAGTCACATTCCAAATCGTTTTGACAGGACGAAGTCTGTCGGGTCCGCTAGTAATAAATAAATAATTGCGCCAGACAACCACACCAATTACCTGGTCTCAAACTAAGGTTCCCCCTTGTACTATGAGCACCAGACGACAGATACTAACTGGGGGCGTCATCACAGCACACCCAGACACAAGTCAATTTAGAGAAGTTAGTTTTCCAAATTAACCTGTGGCCGCCTACCTTAGCCACTGCGCCACCGAGGTCGTTACATATTGTCTCGGGTGTGGGTTTTGTAAAATTGTAAAAGGGGAGATGGCAAAAGAAAACTGTTGATGCCCAGTTCCCATATATATTAAAACCACCGTTTTAGGTACGGATAGTAATAATTTTTGAACACATCCACACTTATCCTACTTATTAACATTATTATAATGTTTTTTTGAGTCAAAATACTTTACTTGATTTTATATATGTTAAACATGTTTATTTGTGTGTATTATCCATACTTCCATACTAATATTATAAATGCGAAAGTAACTCTGTCTGTCTGTCTGTCTGTTACTCTTTCACGCCTAAACGGCTGAACGGATTTTGATGAAATTTGGTATAGGTATACGTTGAATCTCAAGAACGGACATAGACTACTTTTTATTAGAAAATAAGGGGGGGATGGGGGTAATACCACCTTTGAAAGTTTATATGGAAAAATGTTTATTTTTGAAGTTAGAGATATGAAATTTGGCACAAATATAGCTCGAAACTTGGATTAAAATATAGACTACTTTTTGTTTCAAATATTAGGGGAGAAAGGGGTAAAACCGACCATGAAAGGATGTAGTCCACGCGAACGAAGTCGCGGGCACAGCTAGTGTTATATATTTATGAGTTTATGTATGTGTATCATGTTATACTATGAATGCAACTCTGAAATAAAAATTGTATTTATGTTGCACGGCCGTACCCATTTCTCGCCATCTACTATTTCCTCTACCTTAAGGTTTTCTGGAAGAGATCGCTTTCTAGTGATGCGACCGCCTAAATTGTATTATAATCAACCTGTAAACCCTATTTCTGTAAAGATTTTGTGCAATAAAGTATATCTATCTATCTATCTATCTATCTAATTTATATGAGGCTTAAGCTAAAAACTACCGACCTAGGACTGATGACAGCTGGTATCGAAAGTAAATTATGGTACGGTATTAATGACTCTTAGTCGGTTGGAGATAAACGGATTGTCATGCTAGGCTCACGAGTTGTCAAGTCAAAGAAATTAATTATATTTTTATTTTACTATTGACAAACTAACTGTATGTCTTGGTGAGAAATTAGTAATAAGATTAGCTTCTTTTTTATAAAACAAACTACTGAGTTTCTTGCCGGTATCTTCTCTGTAGTTATAGGTTCCGAACCGGAGGTAGCTTCATTTGCTTTATAAAGAGACTATTCATAAGTATTACTAACGTTATCTATGTGAATTAAAAATATTGACTTTGACTTTGAAACTGAAGTCCGTAAACCGATTTTATGTGGTTAAAAAACTCAGTAAACACAGGGTGTGTTACTGATTTTTTTTAACCACTTAAAGTTACAAAACACAAAAATCGTCCATATTCCTCACAGCTAAAGGTTCATAATTGTTTCAGTTACTGTCGGAGGGTGCTACCAGAGGGTGCTTCGACCTGTCTCCCGCTATGCTACTGCCTCATAGGGCGGTATAGGGCTCCAGGTTTCTATTACAAGGTAAATTAATGTATATTTCATAAAATTAATATCTATCGAAAAGATGCCGGAAAGAAACTTAGTTGTATTTTTAACACGCTTTTATTAGCTTCACTTGTAACTATGTATGTAAGAAAATCTTAGTACATCAATTTGATACACTTCCCTGTCTTCGATTAGGACAAAATTTTCCACACGCTCTGAGTTCTGATGACAATACATGACTAGCTATGAAACGTCATTAGAAATCCAATATGGCGGCCTCCCCAATATGTAAACCCACTTGAATAAAGAAATATTTGACTTTGACTGAAATGAACACAAAATAAAAGTGGACTTTACACAAATCAATGGAACAATAAACGAAAACAAAAAGAGTATTATAGAAGACCCAAAAACAAAGGTGCATTTACAAAGCTAGCTCAGAAGAGTATTATTATTGACCCAATTTTTTACTCAAAATAATTCGTAAAATGTAATAACTTAGATAGTTATTACGGTATTGGTCTTTATTTAATCAAAAGTAAATTGAAAGTTGTCTTTGTTGTAAATGCTAAATGTTTTGATTAACCTAATAACCGCCAACTACTTCTATACAAGTTCAGGATTTTCGTGCCGTCAACGCCACTACTTCTATAGAAGTTACTCATTGTACCTACTTTAATTAAATACCTTTACTGTGCATTAAACATTTGTTTCTCTTGTAATTGAAGGATTGAAGCCCATTTTTGTTATTTCGCCAGAAGAAACAGGCTTTATAGTGTTTTAAAACAGATAAAAACAAAAACGCCTGAAATATTTTGATGTCCCATACGCCAACGACTTCATATCAAGTAGGCTAGTGATGTGACGCGATAGTTGCATTCATTACAATCCTACATGTTTATTTTGTTTTGTTCCATACAAATATTCATAGATTTTATGATTGACAATTAATTCCGGTCTGAAAATAACGTATTACATAATAAATATTAAAATTAATTTATTTCACGAAGATCCTTACTAATATTATAAATCGGAAAGTGAGTTTGTTTATTTGATCCGCTTTCACGACATAACTACTGAACCGATTGCTTTTAAATTTTGCAAACGTATAGTTAGAAGTTCGGATTAAATAATAGGTTACTTTTTATCCCGAAAAAAAAAACTGATATTCCCGAGGGAAAACAAAAATATAATTTGCTTGATGGATGGATTGGAGATGGCGCTGTGTGGCGTTTTAATCAAGGTAAAATATTGTAAACTAATATAAACATGTAAATTTAGAAGCTAAATGATACGATAATGAATCCACGAAAATGAGGAATTCCTGAGGGATGACGTACAATTTGTTTTATCGTCTAAACTGATTTTTACATCTACTTAGGTATATAATATAGTGTACTATTCAGTTTTTGTTTAACAACTAATCGTATCCAGCGTTACATCGCGCTTCTTAGATTTTTCCGTGGAAATGAGAAATTTTCTTATAGCTGTTCTTTATACTGCAATTATATAATATAGATATAACCAAATTCCAAGCGGGCGGAAAGCTAGTTAATTTATAATTTATTTAGGATCTTCGATATTGCAACACCCATCCCTACGCAATGACAAGATTTCAGTGCTACGAGCGCCACCAACTTCTATGCAAGTAAACCTGTGACGTCGTAAGCGTACAGGTGTCAAGGTCATTGTGTCATAGTGCCGGCCGTTACAAGCGTGCGCTCGTCTGTTTTTTCTTTCGTACAATAAACATTAAATATAATTATCGAAAATATAAAAAGTAAAATATCGAAAAGTAAACTTACACAAACTATAAAAGTTATAAAATATACGAATAATAACTTACCATTCATTATTTTGTCTTACTTTTCACCGTAACATACTTGTTATGGTTTATTACTACCGTACAAGAGCCGTCTTTTCTTTATTCAAATCGTCTAGAGAGATAGAGAGAGAGATTCACTCAAGGTGAAGAAAGAAAAGCATAGACAACACTTCTATTCGAGATATTTATCTTGCCATGAGCGCCAACGACTTGATATGAAGTCAACGGAGTACGTTATAAAATGAATAGTGAAGTGCCTTTTATAATAAATGTTTTGCAAGATTATGCATGTATTTTTGTCTATGATAATAGATACTCGTTTTTCTTACTAAAAATGTTCATAAAATAAAACAAATTACTATTATAGTAGAATAGAATAGAATAGAATAGAAATTGTCTTTATTCATGTAAACTTTTACAAAAGCATTTATGAATCGTCAAGTCAAGTAAACTACCACCGTGTTCGGAATGTTGATTCTATCGAGAAGAACCGGCAAGAAACTCGATAGTTACTCTTTTCAAAAACTGATACATATGGTAGGTATAAATAATGCAAAAAAAAAAATGTATTAACAATATAGCTTATGTCTAATGTACATATTTAATGCTATCAAGTCCAAACATCTTTGTCGTTAAGAAAGTCCTCTATTTTATAATAGCCTTTTTTCATTAAACATTTTTTTATCAGAGACTTAAATCTATGCATAGGTAATGCAGTGATATTTTCTGGCAGCTTATTGAAAAGCTTCAGACTTAACCCCACAAAAGAATTACTAATTTTATGAAGTCTTAGATGTGGAACAGCAAGCTTATGTTTATTTCTTGTGTTGAAATTATGGCATTCTGATTTCTTAGTGAAAGAATGTAAGTTTTTGCGTACGTAAACAATACAGTCAAAAATGTATTGTGAAGCTACTGTTAAAATATTGATTTTTTTGAATAATTCTTTAAGCGAGTCTCTTGTTCTAAGACCGTATATAGCGCGTATGGCTCTCTTTTGCAATACAAAAATAGTCTGCACATCAGCTGCAGAACCCCATAGTAAAATCCCATACGACATAACACTATGAAAGTAACTAAAATAAACTAATCTTGCCGTTTCAACATCAGTCAAGCTACGTATTTTTCTTACTGCATATGCAGCTGAACTAAGTCTCCCTGCCAGGGTAGCAATATGAGAACCCCACTGTAGTTTACAATCAATAGTGATGCCAAGAAATACTGTAGAATTAATCATTTCTAGAGGTTCACCACTTATATATAGATTTGTTTTCACTTGTCTTACGTTTGGCATCGAAAATTTTACACATTTTGTTTTCTTAGTATTCAGTAATAGGTTATTTATTGTGAACCATTGAAGTATTTGAGATAGACTATTATTCACATCGTCAAATGATTTTTTTTGTCTGTCAACTTTAAAAATAAGTGAAGTATCATCAGCAAATAATACTATCTCACAGAGATCTTCTGAAATGTACGGAAGATCATTTATATAAATTAGAAAAAGTAAAGGTCCCAATATTGAACCCTGGGGCACGCCCATAGCCCATAGTGTATCAGGGTTTATTTATATTTGCAAAATTTAAAAATAAATCTTGATTTAGACATCAATTTTTTTATCGATATGACGTTATGCCACTTCCTTGCTTTCGTACTATAGATACTGTTATACATTAATACGTTGGCGTACAGCGGGCCACTACGTTTAAGATAGCTGGGCTGGGTAAAGGTTAAATCTTAAAATGTTATACATTTTTTGAGATAAGTGTACGGTTTTGTATTGATTCTCCCGAAGTGAGAGTTTCGGTGATTTGCATCAGGGAAACGCATTTGAAGGGTCCACTGCAATAATGATGAACGTCCTTTCTTTTTTGTTTTGAGATATTTGGGTTTTTAGTTTTTAAACGTTGTATTAAACTCGGCCTTATTGCCGTGAATACATGGGACTCTAAGCGTTTAAGACGTGTAGTCAAATATCAGAAACCGTTTTATCTCACTACTGGAAGCGTTATTGCCTAGTTAGTAAACAAAATCACTAGCTGCATGTATGAAGCGACTGAATGACTTTGATCACATAGATTTTAATATTTTGGACACTCATCATTATTGCCGTGGACCCTTAATATATTGTATTTACAATGTATGTTCACAAAAAGTTTATTTAATAACAAGCGTAAAACATTCCAGGTTCTCCAAGAAATAGAATCCCACCACGGCAGCTCCGAGGTGGAAATCCACTCGATACTCCAACAGCTCTTCGAGACTGACTTCCCGAACCCTGGAGAAGAACTAGTGATCTCATACAAGAGCAACTACGACCAGCTTGTCCACCTAACGGATAGATCCTACAGGAACTCTGTTAATCTGGGCGATATACTTAAGTGCAAAACCATGCCGGACATGAGGAGGAGCGGCGGGGGCGACTTTTGTAACCAGCCATTAGATGGCTCAAACGAGCCACTGGATGGCTCAAATGAGCTATTGGATGGCTCGCAGAGAAGCGATGGCTCGGCTCTCGAGGGCAGGGATTATGCGGATCTGCCGAAGTTCTTGGATTTGGAGAATAATAACGGGCCAAAGAAGGTCTTGCTGAGTTTGGAAAGTCCGAGGTGAATATATTTATATATTTTGTAAAAAGTCACGGTTAATTTTTGCACTGCAATAGTAGGTCTTATATGCACGGTATAAAGCGGTTCATAAGGCAAAGAGTATGAGAATGCTAAGCTTTGTTGGTAATTAATTTAATTTCATATATTTATTTCTATTTGTCTATATCATATTTGTAGTGGAATGGGAAATGAAAGAAGCAAATTAGGTATAATCCAAATATATTAGCCAAACAAATTAAATTTAACACACACACGTCGTCTTGCACATCGTCGTTCGTCGTTCAAATCTAACTGACATTCTCACCATTCGGATATTCATACGTACAGGCATCGCTCATGCACAACGTTCGGATACATCCGCTATCCCACACTCTGCCATCCTGCAGTCATGGCTGTCCTCAGACATGCATCATCAAAAACATCCTACATTCGTAAACTCGTATACGTCTTTAACTCAAAGTAAACACAATTGTAAACATCATAAAAAACAAAACAATCTACATCTTATAATATATACAACACCAAAACAAACAAAACATTTAACAGCTTAATAGAACATCGTAATTAACGGGATAAAACTTCAACTAAATAACTTTCTCACACAAAACAAAAATTGAATTCCTTCGTTCTTCACATCTTAAATAACCATTAATAAAAACTCCATAGAAAAATAAAAACAAATCGTAAAACTCCTCTTTTTTCTCTTCTTATAATCCATTTTATTTACATCCTTTATTTCTAGATTCAAATTATTTCTTTTGATTTCTTTTACGCTTTTAACATAAAAACCATTGTTCATATTAATAATATTTTCGTCGTAGTACTTGTACTTAAAACATTCTTGGAGCAATACTAACGATATTGCCACAACTTCATTTTCTTTAACTTGTTGGTCACTGCTATGATCTTTTTCACAGGTATTTTGTTTCGTGAGATTCAGGAGCCCAATTGTAGAGTCTAAAAGGTTTTCTGCTTTTTCTCGTGCGTCCTTTAACGAGCATGATGTTATCTCTTGCATCACTGTCTCAACCTCCTGTTCCACGACATCTTTTCTCGAACTTATTTCCTCAATCTTAGTATATTTCTGAAAATCTAATGAACGTTCCAAGTTTTTGTTGACATCAATAACAACATTTTCGTTGTCATGGCAATATGTGTCAGTAGGCATATTGTCAATTTCAACCATAAATTCTTCTTTCAACCTCATTCTATCTTCTAGTATAGTAGCGCCCTCTATTGTGTGATCGTCATTTTTTACCTGATGCTCATCGTAATTACAATGCACTTTCTTTTCCTCATTATGCCTTTTATTCACAACTTCTGCTCGCCTGGTGATGTTACACCCGATTTGCGTACACTCTTTATACGCCATAGCGTCCAAATACATTTCTGCCATTTCCTGGATCTTCTCTTTGTAATGCTCCTCCTCGGTGAATTCGTCGTAAATAGCACTCTTAAACTCATCCCAACTCTCGTGTCTATCTTCTCCCCGCAACCATAACGCCGCTATTCCCGTTAGAGAGCGCCTTGCTCTTAACAGTTTTTGACGTGAGCACCATCCAAAATATTCGGCTTGTTCCTCAATGTCTTCTAACCATTCGGATACAGGATAGGATTTATCCCGCCCGCTAAACTCTGGTACCTGATATTTTATTAGTCAATATTTTATTTATATTTATATTTTATATTTTAGATATATAGTTAACATTTTCAACACCTTCGCTATTCGTCTTTATCTTTTTCACATTCGTCTGTATTTACTTCACAATCGTCTTTACTTTTTCATCAACATCACAATCGTCATTTCGTGAAAAATTTTTACGTCTTCAAAATTTTTCATTTCGTCGTCGTAATGGCGACCGTCGTTCCTCGTAAAAAATTTGAAAATTTAGAATTTTGAATGCTTTTTCATTCCCATCCCGGACGAGCCCCCAAATTTGTAGTGGAATGGGAAATGAAAGAAGCAAATTAGGTATAATCCAAATATATTAGCCAAACAAATTAAATTTAACACACACACGTCGTCTTGCACATCGTCGTTCGTCGTTCAAATCTAACTGACATTCTCACCATTCGGATATTCATACGTACAGGCATCGCTCATGCACAACGTTCGGATACATCCGCTATCCCACATATATACTTTATGGAAATTTATATATTTATTTATTATAAAGGTATTTATTTGTTTATTATAGTTTTATTTATCTTTACGTTTTTTTTTATATTTTTATCTTGTTATGGTATTTATATTGATATTTTCTGTTAGTATTTTTCTCAAGCATTTTGCACGGCTGTACTCGTTTCTCGATGTCTACTATTTCCTCTACCTAAAGGTTGTCTGGAAGAGATTGCTCTCTAGCAATAAGACCGCCTATATTGTACTTAAATATGTCTGTAAAACCAATTTCTGTAAATTTTCTGTGCAATAAAGTGTATCTATCTATCTATCTATGGTTTGGCGTTGTACAGTTTAGGTAGCCTTGGTATGTAGGTATGGTATTGTGGTTCCAGTGTCTTTATCTGGTTTCCACAACACATGTGCTTGACGACCTCCGTGGCGCCTACCTTTGGTGTCGGTCCCGGGTTTGATTCCTGGTCAAGTCAATATGAAAAACGAACGCTTCTATGTCGGGTCTGGGTGTTGTGGTACCGTTGCTGTTTCTCATCCCTGTATCACTAGTTTTATTTTTTATAGTTATAAATATGTATTTTAATTAAATACATGAATTTGTCTATGAACATATTTTTTTAATATCTAGTGTTTAGTTTATTGCTAATCATTATTAATTTTGCCTGTAAGTATTAGCGAGGTGTACAATATTTTTTGTGTATTTTCCATGGACCTGTCGTTTTACGAAGTTTTTGATTGACGTTTAGTGTTATTTCCAGGACAAAAGTGATAAAAAGACCGATTGAGCCGCGAGTAGACGAGGACAATTTGTCCACCTTGCTGGACTCTTTCGGCGCAGGGCTGGTGATCAAGGTCTTCGGGTCACTCCTGCTGGAACGGAAGGTCATTATCGTCAGCGATCAGCTTAGGTAAGTGGGTTCCATGAGTATCAGATGTAAATATGACTTTAAACTAACTACCTCATGCCGAACTACTATAACGCTTTTAAAGAAACAGAAAAAAAAATATCCCCTTGCGGTGCGGGAATCGAACCCACGACCTTCACGTATCGCGCGTGCTGCTCTTCCAACTAAGCTAACCGCATGTAGGCAATGAAATTGTTCCGCTGTATCAACTCGTTAGCCTCCGGTCAGTGCCCTCTGCCGAATATGTTTTTTCTGTTTCTTTAAAATATTTAAAGTTCGCTATTGCGGCGTAAAGTAGTATAAAAATCATAAAAATATACTATGTTTCTTTAATTTGCAGCGTAATGTCATCGTGTGAACTCTAAACATGTAATCGATTTTAAACCGTCAAGCCTAACAACTACAACGCAATTTCGATTTGCAGCGTGATGTCGTCGTGCATGGAGGCGATCCAGTCGTCGCTGTACCCGTTCGTGTGGCAGCAGCCGCTGATCTGCAGCATCCCGGCGTCGATCCAGCGCGACGTGCTCGACGCGCCGCTGCCGCTGCTCGCGGGCGCGCTGCTGCTGCCGCCGCCCGCGCCGCCCGCGCCCGCCGAGGAGGTACGATATGCGCCAGATAAAATGCTATACATGTTGCTTTTTAACAAGCACTCGTATATGTTTTATGTTTTTTTTTCGATTATTTATGCACTTTTTCAATATTACTGCACCCATATACAATCTCTTTGCATGCCCCAAAAAGTGACTGGTAAAGAATATCCCTAGCATTAAGTCCACCTGTAGAGTACACCAAAAAAAATATGGTCGAGCCTTTTTATTAATATCGCATGAAGTAGTTTTGTCGATGCCGATAAAAATTACCAAAAGTCACACTTTAATTAAACGCCACTAATTACAACTTTAAAACGCACTAATTAAAACCACAATCGCTTCCAAGTCGCACTTCAAGATCGCTTTCGAAGTAATCACTTGTATCGCTAATTCAATACTGTCCCGGTCGCGGCCAGTCCCGGCCTTTTATAGTGCCGCGGTTGTTCCCGAACCTTCCAACGTAGAAACATCCAGAATATTCGCGCGCGATCCGGCCCTGACCGACCGTACGACCATAGTTCTAGCAAGTTCTGGCATCGACGTCTCGACTCTTTGAAGTTCCGCCGTTCCAAACTAGATGGCGCTGTTTACTAGAACACCATCGATCGTGGCGCGTAACAATACTATTAAATAAATAAATATTGGACAACATCACATTATGTTGGTCTAATCCTATATAAAGTAGCTGAAGCACTTGTGTTACAGAAATAAGAAAAAAACGGTGCCACAACACCCAGCCCCCAAAAATTATAGAAAATTTCTTTTTCCATATTGACCCGATCAAGAATCGAACCAAGGAACTCGAGAGATGGCTGAAGACAGTGATTCATTCGAATAACTTTTTAGTAAAGAACATAAGTTCCTTACAAAGTATTTGTGTTTGAATTTAACAGCTCAGTATCTTTTCAGGGTATGCTGATTGACCTACGGCATCCGTCCAAGGCGATATCTTATCAAGGAGACGAGTCCACCATCCTCCCGTCAGCGAGTTACAAGACGCTGAAGACCTCGCTTCAAATGGAGACGAGCAGACATACAAACAAACAGGTAGGTTATATACATGCAGCCCGACTGGTGAAATACCTCCACCTTACAGAAGCCCGCAGCCAAATAAAAATCACTTCTGTGTTGTTGTGTTCCCCCTGTGTTGCTGAGTTTTATACTTTACCGAATTTAAGTCCCAATTTTACACACCTTTTAGCTAATATCTGCGAAAGCCACCGCGACCCAAGTTTCATAGTCAGGGACCGTTCTTACCTGTGTTCGGGACATACATTGGGAAACGTACAGCTTTTATACGTTACCAAAGAGCTGGGGGCTGCTGGCTCTTAGACGAGTAGTAGTGCCTTGGCTATTCAGAATATAGTAGGCGGTTAATAGGGAAGACACATAGCGCCACAATCTTTTAAATAAATCGAAAATGTTAAAATTGATCCTTAAAGGTTAGACAGAATTATTCAACATTATGATTGTATCGTAAATCGATCGTTACACTTCAAGATCGCTTTCGAAGTTATCACTTGTATCGCTAATTCAATACTACCCCGGTCGCGGCCAATCCCGGCCTTTTATAGTGCCGTGACTAAATTTTATCGCGCTCTTAACAAACGTCAAAATCGATTGAAGTCCGCGCGCCAGCTGCTGATTGGCTGAAAATACGAGTGCGGTGTTCTATTAGCCAATCAACAGTATCGAAACTTTTGTCGTCTCATGCGATAAATTTAACCTATTGCGTATGCTAGGCCCGATTGTTAAGTAGCTAACTGTTCTATGTTTTTTCGTTAACTGATTGTAACGCTTGACTGTTCCTCAGGACACGGCGACTCGCAACGTGATGATATCAGAAGCGTTTCTGCGTTTCTTCGTTGATATACTCGGCGAGTTTTGGCGGTACTTCTCTGTGGGAGAAGTAAAGGACGGTGACCTTGGTAAAGGGAACGTGGTGTTTGATGTGAGTACGGCCCTTTAAGCCTATATACGGTAGAGCAGTAAATGTTTCATTGTTTTTGGACCTTAATTCAAATGAGTAAGGTTCAAATTGTGGTGGTCATAAATAATCGACTGAGCATATAGTTAAAAGAGGTAGGGCAAAGCGACTTATCGCTTGAACTGGAGCAGTCCAACTGGTGAAATACCTCCACCTTACAGAAGACCGCAGCCAAATAACAATCACTTCTGTGTTGTTATGTTCCTGCGTGTGAGTAAGGTTTCAGCTCCTGGGGGGTGCTACATTAGTAGCAGGGGTCAAGCCTTCAAGGTAATCGACAAGTCCAGTAACAGCTTTATTATGCTGTACTTGTCGCCCTTAAGCTAGGACCTCATTACCACTTAACATCAGGTGGGATGAGGTCAATCTTGAAGTGTAGTATAATAAAAAGAGCTCTATAAAGGTTTTAAGACCCAGACAACCAGACACAATAGTAAATTATATCTGGCTTTTGAAAGAACATTCGGTCTTACTATATTATATTGTACATCGGCTGCCTGAGACTCTGTACGCGTAGACTACTTACTTTCATGGTCGGTTATACCCCTATCTCACCTAATATTCGTAACAAAAAGTACTCCAAATATTAGAAACAGAAAAATTTTATCTCCCCTTGCGGTGCGGGAGAAAGAGCAGCACGCGCGATACGTGAAGGTCATGGGTTCATTTCCCGCACCGCAAGGGGAGTTAAAAATGTTCTGTTTCTAATATTTAAAGTTCGCTAGTACGGCGTATAGTACTATAAAAATAATAAAATCGAAAAAGTACTCCATGTTTTAATCCAAGTTTCTAGGTATATTTGCGCCTAATTTCAAATCTCTTACTTAAAAAATATATATATAAACTCTCATATTACCTTCACCCCCCTTTATTTTCAAAACAAAAAGTAGCCTATGTCAGTTCTAGAGGTTCAACGTATACATACGCCAAACTTCATCAAAATCGGTTGAGAGGTTTAAGCGGGAAAACGTAACAGACAGACAGAGTTACTTTCGCATTTATAATATTAGTAGGGATTCAAAGGTCACACAACTCGTTTAAAACAATCTTGATAAAAGCTTTTACAAATATCAAATTTTATCAAAATTGGTTCAGTGGTTTAGGCGTGAAAGCTAGACAGACAGACAGACAGAGTTACTTTCGCATTTATATCAAATATACAGAAAAGTCTAGTAGCACTGATGTAGATGAGTTATTAATTGAATTCATTTTGATCACTTCAATTGCCGTCACATATTGTTTGTAGGACACTTGCCGTATATAGTAATCGGACTTTGAACACACGCGACACGCTCCTATGGCAGGGTCGCCATGTAAGGAGTGGGTATTGAAACAACTGAGCTACATGATTCCCGTTTATTTAATGACAATAGATTACAATAAGATTAATATATATATATTGGCCAAATGTACATACGCATAGTAGATATGTAAGGGCTGGCACATCACATAGTATTGATGGATAAGATTCACGCATTATGATAATATTAATTTCTTTTCGCAGAAGGAAGCATACATCAAAGGCATATCGTCTAAACAGAACCAATACTTCCTAGAGTGGTTCACGGAGACAGCGATGTTCAACCACTTCATACAAAACATGGCGGTGTCCTACGTGCCCTCCAGCAACACCCAGACACCACAATTCGAATTCGAAGACTCGAAGCTAGTAGACTCCCCACTACCGAACTTCTATGAACTGTTCTATGAGAGATTGAGGAGAAATAAAAGTAGTTTGCAGAAGAACGGAGACAAAACGAACTATAAGAGTGCTGTTAATAAGAGAGTTAAGTTGTTGAAGACTCGGCTTAAAGAGCTTGTGACTTAGGCTCCTGGACTTTAAAGTAGGCAGTGTTTTTAAGTTAGCTCTTGTACTATACTGAGTTTACAATTCTAGAACCAGGTTGGCTCCTGGTCTATATCAGAGTAGGCAGTGGTTTAAAATAAAGAATAATATGAAAGAATATGAAAGCTCTTGTACTATACTGAGTTAAGTCTAGAGTCGTATTTATAAGGAAGTCGGCTCTAAGACTATATTTGTTTTAGCTCCTGGACTGTAAGCGCCTAAACTACATGGAAATAGTTACTGATTTGTATTATATTTAGCTACAAAACTGTATTGAAACTACGTTTGTATCTATTCTTATTCTTATTACAACTCCTTCATGTGTAGCTCTAAGACTACATTCAGATAGGCACAGTTTTGAAATTAGTTCATGGGCTGTTGCAAGGTCAAGTTTTGCACTATCAGCTCTTAGACTATATCAGAGTTGGCAGTGTTATTAAGTTAGCTCTTGTACTATAGAGAGTTTCCTATTCTATTACAAAGTTTGCTCCTGGACTATATCAGAGTAGGCAGTGGTTAATAATATGAAAGCTCTTGTACTATACTGAGTTAAGTTTAGAGTCCTATATATAAAGAAGTTGGCTCTAAGACTATATTTGATCTAGCTCCTGGACTATAGCACTTTCACTACATAGAAGTAGTTACTGATTTGCATTATATTATGATTATACGTTCTGGTGTATATTAAAATCACCGCCTGTGTAGCTCCTAGACTACACTTGGGTAGGTACTAAGATTAGCTCCTGGTCTGTACCAATGTCATGTTTTACACTATCAGCTCCTAGACTATTTATTGAAGTTAGCATTAGTCTATTGCCCTCGACCTACACGGGAGAAGAAAGATAAGTTATTTGTGTTAATGTTACTACATTAAAGTTAGCTTGTGTACTATATTGAGGTTAACTCCTGAACTGTGTTTAAGCTAGCTCCAAGACTATAGGTATTCATGTTAGCTTCAGGGCTATATTCAAGTAAGCTCTTTGTCTATAACGAAGTCAGCTCCTGGACTATATTCAAGTTAGCTCCTGGACTATATTCAAGTTAGCTCCTGGACTATATTCAAGTTAGCTCTTGGACTATATTCAAGTTAGCTCCTGGACTATATTCAAGTTAGCTCCTCGACTTCATCAAAATTAGCTCCTGAACTATATTCAAGGTAGCTCCTGAACAAAATCCAAGTTAGCTCCTGAACTATATGCAAGGTAACTCCTAGACAATATTCAAGTTAGCTTCTCGCCTATACTGATTCAGCTCCTGGACTATACTTAAATTTGCTCCTGGACTATATCAAAGTTAGCTCCTGGACTATATTCAAGTCAGCTCCTCGCCTGTAACAAATTTAGCTCCTAGACTATTTTACCCTTGGAATTAAAAGTATATCAGTTGACTTTGTATAATAAATATTGTAGGCGAATTGCCAGTGATTTAATGTAAACGAATATGTGCCTTATTGTATTTTTAATTTAGTTCAGTTTCGTATGTCAGATTGTTGATGCTCTTAACTGTAATCTTAGCACGAATATAAACGGATAAGGAGTAGTTTTGTATGGATATTTTAGTTTCGCTATTCACCGCTGCGGCGCTCTTCCAATGAGGGTTTTCGCATTTGAAAATCCACCAGATGGCGATACGTAGGCGTGAGGTCCTACTGTTTTGTGATTGGTCATGGTTTATATGACATTGACAGACATGTCACTATGACATTTAAATCACCAATCAATCAACAGTTCGACCTCACGCCTACGTATCGCCATCTGGTGGATTTTTCGAACGCGAAAACCTTCATTGTCGTACTATTTCGATGCTACGTAATACTATTTGATGCCGTTTTTGACGTGAACAACGTGTAATAATTCGACATATAACCCGGGACCATTCGCGCTTTGGCCGCCTACCTTAGCCACTGCGCCACCTACGTCGTCTAAATTAAATAATTTGATTCGAAATAACCTTTGACATTGAATCAAAGTCAATCTACACTAATATTATAAAGAGGAAAGATTTGTACCTATTTTTGTATGTTTGTAATGAATAGGCTCAAAAAGTACTGGGCCGATTTAAAAAAATATTTCACCAATAGGATGCTACATTCTTCCAATTTGACATAGGCTACAAAATTAGGGATCCTTGGTAAAATTTGAAAAATTTCAACAGAAAAGCGGGAAAAATTATCTAAGGCGAAACGAAGTTCGCCGGGACCGCTAGTAATATATATTCATATAGATTACATCAGTAACTTATGAATAGTCTCTTTATAAAACAAATTAAGCTAACTCCGGCTCGGAACCTATAACTACAGAGAAGATATTTTATTTAAAAATTTTATTGCACAATTGAGTACAACAGGTGGACTTAATACTAGGGGCATTCTCTATCAGTCAACCCTTGGGTCATGCCGATTGTTTGTATATGGGTGCGGTAATAGGGGAGAAAAAAAAAGAAATCATTTTAAACAAGAATAAACTAAGCATTAAAAATAACATTACGGTATCTTTTAAATATTCTGTAATAATACACATACTATTTAAATATTGGCAAGAAAAGGCATCAACAATCTGTCATACTGACATATGTTTTAAATGTAATTTATTTCAAGTATCTGCTAGTAAATAATGTAGTTTTTATCATTAGTAGGTATATACTCTTTGGTTAAGTAACAATAAAATTTCGGTACATATTACTTTGTCTTTTCAAATCTAGGCGTACCTAATGTTCATTTATTTTTCAAATGATTTGTCACTTTTTATTAATTTTTAAAACAGATTAAATAAACTAGGTGGTTTTATGAAAGTCTAATATTGTCAATTTAATGTGGAAACTTGGCCCTAATAAAAAATATATTAGGTCTTATCACATATTTTCGAAGTGACAAATCACTTGAAAGTCAGTTCTGAAAAAAAATCTGAAGTTGATTGTAATTAATTTTTATTTCCTTTTGTTTATATTTTTATTTGAAAGCCAAGTAATATTTTGTAACTATAATGTGATATATTTAGCTTAGTAATCTCATATTATGTTTCTTTATAATACAAATGGCGTATTAATACCTTTCATATTATTTTAATTGAAATATCTAAATAATTGTGTAGTTATGATTTTTAGATGTCAGAGACTCGAAATAAATGCAAAGACTGTTTTTAAAATGAAATAAATAGTTTTAGAAATATGTATAGTTACTTTTTTCATGTACAGTTGCCGTCAGATATATCGGAGCAGACAAAGTCACCAAATACTTCTGAACAGTTAAAATGTCAAAACGTTCCATACACCACAAGTTACCATTAATATCTGAACATTCATTACTTAAATAATATCGGAGCAGATGCTAGTCAATAACTTCTATACACACAACTTACCAATAATATCTGAACACTCATCTATACAGGTAGCTAAATGAGACACATGACGTGCGTGACACATATTGACGTTATGAGTGTTCAGATGTTATTGGCATCTGCTCAGATATTACTGAAGTAGTGAATGTTCAGATATTAATGGTAACTTGTGGTGTATGGAACTTATTGACATTTTTAACTGTTTAGAAGTATTTGGTCACTTTGTCTGCTCCGATATATCTGACGGCGACTGTACATTATATACTATTTTATATAAATATGGAATCATCACATATATTGATCTGATTCGGTTGTAACTACTTGTTATTTCTGTAACACAAGTGCTTTAGCTAACTATTACACTTGTGTTTTAGAAGACAGTTACAATTACGGTACCAGAACACCCAGACCCGAGATAATATAGAAAAAAAATTACATTGACAATTATTGTTATTATTGCCACCTAGCGGATTTATTATGCGCTATTGTCTCAAAGGGAAACAGACTGATGTTTATAGTTCGTACGATAGATTAATGAAAATATGGGAGACACGTATTTTTATATTTTTCAACAGTACACAAAAAGAATTCCCGTCATTAATTTAATTTGAATATCGGCACCAAAACACACACACATGTAAAGCACACAAGCAACACATACGTAATCTATATATATATAAAAGAAAGTCGTGTTAGTTACACTATTTATAACTCAAAAACGGCTGAACAGATTTGGCTGAAAATTGGTGGGGAGGTAGTTTAGAACCAGGAGAAGGACATAGGATACTTTTTTATTAATTTCTTTTTGCTTTTTTTTATTGCCTCTAAGGCGGAACAAAGTTCGCCGGGTCACCTAGTATAGTAATAAAGTATCGACACTTGAAAAAGTACTTTAAGGCTAATGCGATTAGGTTGCCAGTGTTCGTTAGTTACGTCATTTCTTACAATGGGATGGAACAAGCGTTGTGGTTGGTCCGCGCCTGTTACTCGCGGGGTCCTTGGTAACGGTATGTGTTCCGTCGCTAGCTCACTGTTTTATTTATTTAAAAACTTTATTGCACAAATAGGTACAACAGGTGGACTTAATGCTAGGGGCATTCTCTACCAGTCAACCCTTGGGTCATGCAGATAGTTTGTATATGGGTGTGGTAACAGGGGAGAAAAAAAAAGAAATCATTTTAAACAACAATAAATTAAGCATTAAAAATAACATTACGGTTTCTTTTAAATATACGATAATAATACACATACTATATAAATAAATTAGAATATAATATATAAAATATGAAGGTATACTTAGATTTACATAATATTAATAATTTATATATAAAAACAAATATCTACATAACTATAAATTCAGAAGATAAATAAATTGGTTCAGCAATTGACAAATTCATGACTATCATTACCTACTTGTTAGCGAGAGAGAAGAAGTATTCACGAACTTTATTTTTAAAAATTCTCTTAGTCAGGGATTGTCGGATATCAGCGGGCAGAGCGTTCCAAAGCCGAGTGGCTTGCACAGTGAAAGACTTAGAGAAGAAGTCTAAATGTTTAAGCTTAGGTTGTCTAAGGAGCGAAGAGATCGGTCATGAGATTTTAAGCCACGCCCACCGTGCCTTACTTTTCGTGGTGCCATTTTCAAGCGTTATTAAGGCTTCTATGTTTTTTTCGTTAACTATTAACTTAAAAAAATAACTGCGATACATTGAATAGAATTTTCACATGACGTCATCGGTGGGTAAGTTTTTACCTAGTGACGTAACGAGCCAACCCCACAACTTGATATCATTATCAATGCCCGGTTCCAATATTCTACAACCAATCCGTTTTAGTAACGTATAGTTATAAATTATACGAGGCTGTTGCTGGCTGTTGTGTTTAGCTTACAAACACGACCGACAGACGACTGACGACAGCTGATATAAAAGGTAAATTTGAAATTAGAATTAACGACTTGTAGAAAAACGGATAGTATTTTTTACGGATAGTCATTACGAATAGTAAAATATTGGAACTGGGCATCAGTATTTTTTATTAAATTGGCAAAAAAAAATACGTGTCAAAAATTTTTTTTTAAATATTTTACGAACTAAAAAATAATGAGGTGTTTTGATCCAGTCTGTTTCAAACGTTGTCAATTATTTATTATCATATCGTTTATTTACTTAAGGAAATTTTATGAACTGACATTCCTTTTTACAAATTAACTTTTTATTTTTGTATACGAATGAAAATTATTGTAGGCCCACTAGGAAAAACGTACAAACAAAATCACATTAGACTACACACTTTGGAGTTGGTTACCGATCTTATACCGTCCCCATAAAAACGAATATCGCACTGTTTACCTTAATTTGCTGTCGACTGTACAAACGAAAGTTGTCGTTTTTGAAGATTAATCGCAATTTAAGGAATTATTTAACAGAGGTAGGGCATAGCGATTTATCGCTCGAACTGGAGCAGCCCGACTGGTGAAATACCTCCACCTTACAGAAGACCGCAGCCAAATAACAATCACTTCTGTGTTGTGTTCCTGCGTGTGAGTAAGGTTTGCAGAGCTCCTGGGGGGTGCTACATTAGTAGCAGGGGTTCAAAGTAAGGGCGACAAGTCTAATAACAGCTTTATTATGCTGTACTTGTCGCCCTTAAGCTAGGACCTCATTATCACTTAACATCAGGTGCGATGAGGTCAGTCTTGAAGTGTGATATAAAAACAATTAAACGTAGCTTTTTATTTCCAAAAATTTTTTTTTTTTAATGCGTTACATTCCCGTTCGAAGTGAATTGGTAACGATTATGAGAATTAAAAAAAACTGTTCGTAATCAGATCTGATATACCTATTCCATTTGGGAAGAGAACCTGGCGTATTATCGAGTAATAGGTACCTACTAAAAAATATTTACACCTACAAATAACTGACCCACCAAAAAAACTGCGTGTATTTTTGAAGCTATTACTTTAGGTACTGTTAGTTTCTAATAGTGACACTCTGTATCTCCAAATAGTAAAGAAACGAATTGAATTATAATTGAATTTGGTTTTTATTCCGTTTGTTAGATTATCCAAAAATATGCGACACGTGTTTTTCCATTTTCCACGTAATCAAATAATAACGGCGATACATTCAATTTAACTGTCGCGTGACGTCATCAGCGGGTACATTAAAATTTATTACACGCCAGTGACGTAACAACCACCTACCACACAACTTGGAATCGTCATAATCTTAGTATATTTTTATTAATTTGGCAAATGATTAAATACGTGTCTAATAAATTTAATAGCTATTAAACGAACTAAGAACTATGTGGTATGTTTTTTAGATCTATTCCACCCCCTATTTTTGATCATTTTAAGACTAAAGTAAATTTCATCTTATTCCAATAGGGATACAGTCTTAATTACGAGATTATACGGTTTTTTGGTGTTAGATGGATATCTAACACCAAATAACCGTATAAATACTCTTCACTATCCAGTGAAGAGTATTTTAAATGTATCTTGTACGTATTCAATATAATTTGGACCTTATTAACTTAAGATATGGTTCAAAACCAATAAAAAATATTTTCGCCTCAAAAGGGCTATGCTGACTGTATTTATGTCACGTTTATGTTGATATAAGTGCCTCATTGTATATTGTAATATTAGAGTTGGAGTTAGTCGTTTTATGAAATAAAGTTATTTCATACTCATTTACAAATGTTTTTTTGTTGTACTTCCTATAATACTCAACGTGCAAAATATATAGATACATATTATACATATATGTGTGTATGTCACCGTAAGATTGTAAAAATTGTTAGATTACGATCTATCCCGCGAGATTGTAAACTGTTGGCCGATTGTGAACCGTAACTTAGGATTGCAATTTAAGGCATTATTTTTCGCTTTATTGTAATCTATCGAAGTGAAACCGTTAAATTACAATCTGTCCCGCGTCAAACTGTCAACTGTCCGGAAGCTCTTCCTGATTGGTCGGTTTATTGTATGAGCGACCAATCACGACCAGCCTTTCTGTGTCCCCGTAAACTTAGGAATTTTAATTGAAAATTACAATAAAATAAAACAATTATTTTGTCTTTTAACACAAATTAAAATTGAAAATTTTTAAGAAACACTTATAAAAAAATATTTAGTCCTTTAAACATACCATAAATATCTATAATTAATAGAATTAAGACAACAAACGAAATAACAAACAAATATCGCGAATGACGGGGCGGCGGGGGGCACATAACTCTCAACCAATCAGCGCGCGAGATGCATTTCGTTCTACGTCAGTTCACAATTTGACCGATTCCCATCAATAGATTATAATATAGCAAAAAATAATGCGTTAAATTGCAATCATAATGTTACGATTCACAATCTGTCGACAGTTTACAATCTCGCGAGATAGATTATAATCTAACAGTTTTTATAATCTTACGGTGACATGTATACTACTATGTGTTATGCTACATATTATATTATACATTTTAAGAGAGACAACCAAAGCGATTAATCGCTCGAACTGGAGCAGCCCGAATGGTGTAATACCTCCACCTTACAGAAGACCGCAGCCAAATAACAATCACTCCGGTGTTGTTGCGTTCCTGCATGTAAGTAAGTTTTCCAGAGCACCTGGGGGGTGCTACATTAGTAGCAGGGGTCAAGCCTTCAAGGTAAGGGCGACGAGTCCAGTAACAGCTATAATATGCTGTACTTGTCGCCCTTAAGCTAGGACCTCATTACCACTTAACATCAGGTGGGATGAGGTCAATCTTAGAGTGCAGTATAAAAAAAAAAATACGCAATATATGTATTTTTTATTTCTGTAACACAAGTGCTTGTGAACTACCAACTTTTTTTCAGAGATCTTTTGTTTAAGCTATAGGTTTCGAACTGGAGGTAGCTTCATTTGCATTATATAATGAGGCTCATTTACATATATAAATCTCAGATAAATAAATAAAATAAATAAAATCTTTATTTCTCCAATATCTTCGTTACAATGTTTTGCAGAGTCTTCCCGGTAAGTAGTCTTAATGACACTTGTATTGGGAATGGCTCGCAACTTCCCTTACAGATAGCCACAGATATTGTAGGTAATCTAATTATGAAGTTAGTTACATTATGGTTACCAGCACTAAGAGGCTGGTGCCAGGAAGAAGTATAAATAACTATAACTAAGTGTAGAACAAATACAATCCTGTTTTTACTAAATAATTTGATATGAGAAAGACAGACGTGCCATTTGCTATTCAAGTTGAGAGCGTGTTAACGGTATGCTCATATACTGTGTGTGTGTGTGTGTGTGTGTGTGCGAGTGTGTGTGTGTGTATGTGTGTACGTGTGTATGTAAGCGTGTGTAATGGTTGCCAGTGAGAGGGTTGAGAGTTCGATTGCGCACAATGTGCAAGTCCGAGTACTAAATTATTTTCATGTTTGTATTTTCATAGGTGATTGTGAGTCGAGGGATACTTGCAAGCCCTATTGATTGTTTCTTAAGTTCGGTACGAGTAGTCAACTTACAGGTTCCGTCTATGACTGAGTTTAAGAGAGTGTTATTTTATTTGTGTGTAGTTTAACTAATTCTTATTAAAAGATTTTCAACTTCATCATACGTCAGAGATGATAACCATTTGGTAATTGCATTCTCGCAATTGTGAGACAGCATTGGGTATATTACTAATGTTTTATTTATTTTATTGTAAATATAGGAGGACTGACCCAAGTACTGTCTTCTAGCAAATGCTGTACGTATAATAGGAACAGGAGCTACAACATCCTTCCTTCTTTTATGAGAATAGTTGACATAAGTTAAAGTTTTGTGACAGTTTAAAGTAATGTTGAGAATGTAAAGTTTCCTAACTGTGAGAAGACCACTTATCTTGTACAACGTGTCAGTAGGAAAACGATAAGGTTTAGAGTAAATAACTTTTATCAGAGATCTCTGCACCCTTTCCAGTTCAAGAATACGGGTTTTGGCAGCTCCTCCCCAAATCGAGATGCAGTAAGTGAGCACAGACTGTGCCAGTGCTATGTAGATTTTGTTTTTAAGTTTATTTGACATGACCCTACGTAGTGACTTAAATACCCATATGAGCTTCCTAGTTCGGCTCATTAATAACTCCAGGTGTGGGTTCCAGCTTAGTCGTTGGTCTAGTATAATACCAAGGTACTTAGTTTGGTTAACTTTGTCAATGGATGGACAGGTGCAGATTAAGTTATTAGGATTTGAACAAGAGTGAATTTTAATTTGAAAAGTATTGTCCGGTTGTGATTTCATTGAAGGAGAGAAGCAGATGAAGTTAGTTTTCTGTATGTTCAGCGTCAAAAGGTTATCACTAAGCCAGTTGGATACTATAGATAATCCCTTTTCTGTTCTTTCATGAACAGAATCCCAAGTTCTACCGGTAAAAACAACTGATCAGATTTATATAATATACATGATAAACTTACTCTTTTCAAAATAACAATGATACTAGCTATTTACATAACATATACAATATTATATTTACATATATGAGAATTGAATTAAGCATTCTAGATTCATATATTTTTGCCATTTAAGTAATCATTCATGTTGTAGTGCAGCGTCCTTGCACGCATATTAATTTTTTACAAATCCCTACTAATATTATAAATGCGAAAGTAACTCTGTCTGTCTGTCTGTGTGTCTGTTACGCTTTCCTGCATAAACATCTCAACCGATTTTGATGAAATTTGGTATAGGTATACGTTGAATCTCAAGAACGGACATAGGCTATATTAGAAAATAAGGGGGGGGGAGGTAATACCACATTTGGAAGTTTATATGGAAAAATGTTTATCTTTGAAGTTCGAGATATGAAATTTGGCACAAATATAGCTCGAAACTTGGATTAAAATATAGACTACTTTTTGTTTCGAATATTAGGGAAGAAAGGGGTAAAACCGACCATGAAAGGATGTAGTCCACGCGAACGAAGTTGCGGGCACAGCTTAATGTGATAAATTAAGAACCACTCGACCTATTTCGTACAAACTTCACATAAACCATCTATTAAATAGTCCGAACAAAGCCTAAACATTTGGTTTGGATGGGTGAACCCGTTCTTGGGTTATACAATTGCAACGAAAACTGGCTTAGATTTTTATAATTACACTAGTTGTCCCGGCGAACTTCGTAACGCCTATGTTTTTTAATTTCTAACCAAACTCAAACTCAAATATTTCTTTATTCAAGTAGGTTACATATAACACTTTTGAATCGTCATTGAATACAATGCAAAGTGATTCTACTTCCGGTTCGGAACCTATATCTACCGACAATTGCAACGAAAACTGGCTTAGATTTTTATAATTACACTAGCTGTCCTGGCGAACTTCGTAACGCCTATGTTTTTTTAATTTCTAACCAAACTCAAACTCAAATATTTCTTTATTCAAGTAGGTTACATATAACACTTTTGAATCGTCATTGAATACAATGCAAAGTGATTCTACTTCCGGTTCGGAACCTATATCTACCGACAATTGCAACGAAAACTGGCTTAGATTTTTATAATTACACTAGCTGTCCTGGCGAACTTCGTAACGCCTATGTTTTTTTAATTTCTAACCAAACTCAAACTCAAATATTTCTTTATTCAAGTAGGTTACATATAACACTTTTGAATCGTCATTGAATACAATGCAAAGTGATTCTACTTCCGGTTCGGAACCTATATCTACCGAGAAGACACCGGTAAGAAACTCAGCAGATCATTTACAGTATCAGTATCTAACTTAAAGCTATGTGTATATCACTTTGGACCAAGTCATATATTTTTGTTTTGATGAGTGATGAAACAAAAAAGTACTCAATTAAGTTTTTACTTTCGAGAGGTAAGCTGGAGCAGGCCAGTCCCTAAAGGTGGCCCCTGTTCACAAGCATGATGTAGGTATGTGCCAGCCATCGCTTCGCTCAACCATATTGAAGGGAATGTAACGACCCGCCACATAGCGCCACCACCCTAGAGACATTTTAGTGAGCATGACTACTCCATCTCTCCAAAATTTTTATTTATTATCTAAATTAAATTCATCAAACAACTATAGGACCTGGTACTTTCTGGAACCTTTTAAAACTTCCCTGGACCTCCACAATTATTTCAAGACCAAGATTAGCCAAATCGGTCTAGTCGAGACGAACAGCGATTCATTTGTTTATAAGAGAAGATTGTTTACCTACTGTAGGGAGTATCACGTAACGCAATTTTTGTAGATTTTTGCCCCCACCTCCCCCCATGTAACGCACCGTAACACCACCTCCCCCTCTTAAAACGCTACGTAGCAATCAAGCGATAATTTACAGGGATTCCCCATGAAATATTAATGAAAAGGTTTACTAACTTGCGAGAACAAATAAAAAATGAGGACCCCACCAATACAATCACGGGATTCCCTGTAAAGGCACGAAAGAGGTTGCCATTTTGGAAGTTTTAATTTCCTATTTTTTTATTTAAAACTAGCAAACCGCCAGATGGGTGTAAAAAAGGATTTTCCCGCTTTCCTGTTGAATTTTTTCCTGAATTTTCTTTTCTATAAACCTCACGGAGCCCGAGACCTTTCCAATGAATGCAAAACCATGGAAATCGGTTCGTGCGTTCTGGAGTCATAGCGTCAGGAAGGAAAACCCGACTTATTTTTATATAGTAGATAAGTAAAAATGTTACGTCACCTGTTGACAGACCCTCTCCCGTTCCTAACGTAGCGTCCATCGTAACGTTTCACGAGACCTCCCTTTCCCCAAATTGCGTTACGTCATACTTGAACGCTCTCATAAAACTTGGATACTATTTTCAGGCATCATATACCTACATAACATGCAACAGACAGAATGACGTATTGTGCAACAATGCATTCGTCTGATATGAATTGATGTCTTTGGTGAAGTACAATGGAATAGATAATTGTGATGATTATACCAACCTGATTGCGGTAACTAGCGGAGAATTTAACCGTAGTGAGGCGATTCATGGGATCTTGTTCAGGGTTCGTAGACTGTGTAGGTGGATTTGGAGACTACATGGAGTTAGCTACTCACGCAAATGGAACGAAGAACTGCTACAAATCAGCAGGCCTAGGGCCAGTGCGGTATTTAGAGCCTTAACCGGACACTGCAAACTAAAAAGATACCAATTTACATGAAGCTGAGTTACTCTGATGTATGCAGATACTGCGAGGAGGCAAGGAAACACCCCTCCACCTCCTATGTGACTGTGAATCTTTGGTCCACAAACGAAGCATTCACCAAACAACGTATCGTTTGAAATATGATCTTTTTAAAGATAATCCTAATACGTTATCTACATTTGCCCAGCAAAAACAAAGCCCCTTTAATTTGTCACGATGTGGTTGACTCCATTTTAGGAAACAGGTCCGCCATTTTGAAAAAAAATGGTTTAATTACTAGGAACCAGTCATGGACTTGTTCATTATATTAAGTCCATGGAACCAGTTGACTACATCACTATTCATTCTGACATCTGTCATGCTTTTGCAGTTAGCCTTTGATAATTTAATAATAATTACATCTGCATAATTATTGGTTATAATTGGCTGTTAATCTAGTAATTTATTTGTTTCTGCGATACCACTTTATATTTAGATTTGGTTATGAAATGCCTGCTTTGAAATGAACGTGGATAATAAGAATTATGACTAAGGAGAAAATTCATGTATTTGCATTACAAGAGTTCAGTAATACGAGTACCTACATACCTCGGACCTATACTGCCTTCAATAGCATACTTAGTTGCAGTAAGTCGGGTTTTTGGCCAAACTGAGTATATATGTCACAGAGGGCATTTACTGGTGGCTAGAGTTTGAATAGAAAAATTCATCGAAATCATTCAATTTGCGGTTAGCTCAGTTGGAAGAGCAGCACGCGCGATACGTGAAGGTCGCAGGGTTCGAGCCCCGCACCGCTAGATGAGATTCAATTTTTCTGTACCTCTTAAATGGGCAGGTATTATCCAAGTTGTAAGTTGTAAATGTCATTAATTAATTTAATAACAAAAATGCTTTTGAATATAATCAACGTTCGTAAATCAATTTGAAAGTCGTTTCATTTCGTTCATTCCGTCAGAGCTTAAAATTTCCTCTTTCCCTCACATACCTAGTCGTTACAAATGGCTATTTTAAGAGAATCAAACGCGTAATTACCCTGTTTTGTGTACTGCCGTAATCGGTTAAAAAACAATAACAATTAAGTATGTTTTTAACGTTATTCGAAAGTAAGTTGCAGCTATAATTGGTAGAAGATGTTTATCAAACGATTGATTTGGAACTGCCAAATAATGTCGTTTTTAAGGGAAAGTTACACCTACAGATTTTGAACACGCAATTTATCCTACTTCACTACAGAGTCTAGAATAAAGTTGCTTTTTCTGTGTGTCCCTATGTATGCTAAGATCTTTAAAACTATGCAACGGATTTTTATGCGTTTTTCTTTCGTAGATAGTGTGATGTATGTGTCACCGTAAGATTGTAAACATCGTTAGATTACAATCTATCTCGCGAGATTGTAAACTGTCGACAGATTGTGAACCGTAACATTATGATTGCAATTTAACGCATTATTTTTCGTTATATTGTAATCTATCGATGGGAATCGGTCAAATTGTGAACTGATGTAGAACGAAATGCATCTCGCGCGCTGATTGGTTGAGAGTTATGTGCCCCCCGCCGCCCCGTCATTCGCCATATTTGTTTGTTATTTCGTTTGTTGTCTTTATACTATTAATTTATGGTAGGTTTAAAGGACTAAATATTTGTTTATAAAAGTTTCTTAAAATTTTCCAATTTTAATTTGTGTGTTAAAAGACAAATAATTGTTTCATTTTATTGTAATTTTCAATTATAATTTCGAATGTTTTTTGAATAAATATTTCGGTACAATTATTTCTCAACGTATGTCAGGATTATTGATTACCTAGTAAATAGTAAATAAATATGTACTTGAAGATTTTTTGAAGTGCATTCATTTTATTTAAACGACATCTCTATTTCTTTAAATAAAAGAATTGAATTGAATTTCATTCCTACTTTACGCGGACATACAAAGGCTGGTCGTGATTGGTCGCTCATACAATAAACCGACCAATCAGGAAGAGCTTTCGGACAGTTGACAGTTTGACGCCTAACAGATTGTAATTTAACGGTTTCACTTCGATAGATTACAATAAAGCGAAAAATAATCCGTTAAATTGCAATCCCCAGTTACGGTTCACAATCTGTCGACAGTTTACAATCTCGCGAGGTAGATTGTAATCTAACGATTTTTACAATCTTACGGTGACATATGTAAATGTAGTAAGAAGGTATATTTTTATGTTACACTTCAAGGTTGACCTCGTCCCACCTGAAGTTAAGTGGTAATGAAGTCCTTTTTTTTTTTTTTTTTTTTTTTCGGGGGGAAATGCTTAATGCACCGTACCGCCACCCCGAGGGAGGGTGACGGCATGTGTGGCACTCCCACCTGCCTACCATCCTCGGACTACCCACTAAAACCCCCCGGTTGGACCCTCATCGCCTAAGTGGCGGCGCTATGGGAAATCGGCTCAGCCTTTACTTCAGCCGCGCCGCCGGCGGAATAGCCACTTACGTGGCTCCGTCTACTCCCCCCATTGTGTTGGAGGGGAGCCTGGGGATGGCCGGTCCAACGGGACCATCCTCACCTCGCAGTGGAGACTGGTGCAATGCCAGCTGAAGGTGCCCTCACACCATCAACCGGCCAGCCCCCACGCGGTAACTGGGCGCGGTCATACTGACGCCGCGCCCTCAGCCGCCGTCTTTTGCGGCAGGCGGGAGCGGAAGGGTCATCCTCCCGCTCTCTCTCTGCGGCCTCCTTCTGCGACATGACGTCCTCGCAGAAGGAGGCCATCCCGTCCCATGCCGTCTCACTCCCGAGCATAGCCTCGACTATGCTGGGGAATGAGAGGTTCGGCCCCACCAGAGCGCGTAACGTTGCTCGCTGGGCATCCCAGGCGGGGCACACTAACATTGTGTGCTCCCCCGAATCCTCCGCCGCGCCACAATTGGAGCACGACGGAGTCTCCTCACGCCCGATGCGGTGCAGGTACTGCCCAAAACAGCCGTGGCCGGACAGCACCTGCACCAAACGGAATGTCAGAAATCCCGATTTGCGCTCGAGCCAGCGAATTATTGCTGGCCCGAGCGCATCAAGGGTCCACCGACCCGACGGAGCCACTCGCAGAGACTCCGCCCAACGCCGGACCATTTCTTTGTGCGCCTCTCTGCGCACACGCAACAGGTCCTCCGGGTAAAAGCGCTCCCCGGAGGCCTTTCTTAGGGCTTGCCAGTGATAGGCCCTTGCCAATGCCTCTTCCTCCCATGGCGGTGTCCCAGCGAGTGCGCACGCCGCATCAAAACCAACTGTGCGGTATGCTCTGCACACTCGCTGGGCGATAGCTCGTTGAGGGCGCCTCAAAAATCTTTTGTTCTCCCGAATGTGGAGGGAGTCGGCCCAGATGGGCGAGCCGTATAGGGCCATACTTCTCAAAATGCCGGCATAGAGTTGCCGGCATTTGGCCCTGGGACCCCCCACATTGGGGAGAAGCCACGCCAAGGACTCCGAGGTTTTGAGAAGGCGCGGAGACAATGCCGCGAAGTGCGGCCGAAAGGTCCAGCGATGATCCAATATGAGGCCCAGGTATTTCATCTGGGCCCCAACCGCCACCCTGACGCCCCCTAAGACAATATATGCACCGTTAAGCAAACGTTGCCGAGGCCCCGGAAAAAATATGGCCTCGGTCTTATTCAACGCCACTCTAAGGCCCAAGAGGGCAATACGTCTGGCAATTAAATTGCCACCGGCCTCTGCCAGACGAGCTGCGGCGCTAAAATCTCTCCCCCGGGCAGTAACAAGAGTGTCGTCTGCATAGCAGAAGACGTTCATGCCCGAGAGGAGAGAGCCGCGCAAAAGCCAATCATATCCGATGTTCCACAAGAGGGGCCCCAAGACAGACCCCTGTGGAACACCGGACTGAGCGCTGAAACGACGCAGACCACTGTTGCTGGCGCAGACAATTTGCCTATCCACCAAATAACTGGCGATTAAACTAAACAAATAGGAGGGCACTCTGTGATGTCGGAGTGCCTCCATAATTGTGGAGTGGGGGAAGGGTATTAAAGGCATTAGCTATGTCAAAAGAAACAGCCAACACACCCTCCCCCCTCTCCCTACATTTCAACACCAATGATTTAAGATCGGACAGGGCGTCAATGGTGGACCGCCCTGCTCGAAAACCATACTGCCTGCTCGACAGGTCCGGACCGACGGAACGAAGGTGCTCCTTTAGGCGGCCGGCCACAATTCGCTCGAACAGCTTCCCGACTTCATCAAGAAGCACTATGGGCCGGTACGCCGATGGTGAGTCCGCCGGTCTGCCCTCTTTTCGAAGGAGGCAAAGCTGCCCCTCCTTCCAAGGTTTAGGGAACTGGCCGACCCGGAAGCACGAGGCGAACAGTTCCCTAAACTTCTGCTCCATAAGGGCTGCGCCGAGGGCGACGAGTTTCGCCGGGACCCCGTCCGGTCCAGGGGCCGTCTTCTTGGCACGGAGGCAGATTGCCGCCGTGCCAAACTCCTCCTCGGTGATTTGAGGGGCCTCGAAAGGAGCGGTGGCAGGCTCCTGCTCTGCTGGGGCGCTCATTGCCGGCGGGACGAAGCCAGGACTGCTGTCCGGGAACAAGGCCCGGACGACGCTGTCAAGCAGTCCCGGCTCGAGGGTCTCTGTGAGTGGGGGACCTATGGGGCGCAACTTGTTGCGTATGGCCCGGTACGGTCTCCCCCACGGATCTTGGTTGAGACCCTCTAACATTTCTGCACGAGCGGAATCCTTGGCGGCCCTTATGGCAGCCTTGAGGACCCTCTTTGCCTCTGTGTAGGCATCGTAGAGGGAAGCCTCATTTCCGAGGTTCCGACGAGCGCGGCGCCTACTTCTGGTGTAGGCCCGCCGTGTAGTAACGCAGACAGCCCGAAGTTCGGCTAGCTCTTCCGACCACCAGAAGCAGGCGCGTCGGGGAGGTGGACGACGTGACCGAGGCATGCTAGAGTCGCATACCTCGGTCAAGGAATTCCGCAGGACAGCCGCGGAGGAGTCCACATCTGGACCAGATAAGGGAGGCGAAAACCAGTCTTGTAGAAAGGCCGCCTCCCTTGCAACTGCCTTATCCAGGCGGGACAGAGCCCACCTGGGAAAAGGTGACGAGGCCGAAGTCGTTGGAGCTTGGCGAGGGGTACCGGAGACCACCTCGAACCTAATAAATTTATGGTCCGAGAGTGTTTCGGTCTGGTCCACCTTCCAGTTACGGACCCGTGCGGCAAGTGCAGGGGTGGCGAACGAGAGGTCCACCACAGACCCCCCCTGCTGCCGCACACAGGTCTGGACCTTTTGGAGCCTTTTGGAACGTCCCTTTTAAGTTGGACGATTTGGAGATCATCAACGAAGACTCATTGGCGTCCTGGTCAATCATTCTCTCCAACTCCGCCACCGACTTCCCCTCTAAGGCCGGTTTGAGGGGGATTCCGTAACCCAGCTCATTGCGAGCATTGCGGGTTTGCCTCTCTTTGGCCGCTATTAGAGCTTCGAGCTCCAGCTCATTAGCGGCCTTCTTCGCGGCTTTCAGCTCCCTTTGAGCTTCTGCCCGCTCCACATACTCTCCAGTGGTGGCGGGGCGACCACATCCCTTTTTTGCCTTCCCCTTGCTCCGACTTTTGCCACGCGGAGTGTCCGAGGATGACTCCTTCTCTACCTCTTCAATAGGCCTCTTGCGAGCCTTGAGGTATTTTGTCCGTTCTGACGTGACTGACGCATCAGACATATGCGTCAGTGTGTCCGAATCAGAATCGGACAATTCACTCGGTCTGCTGAACTGACCGCTAAACATATAGCTGGCGACCGAGGTCGCAGATGGAGCGCGACCCAAGGTCCCAGCATCTTCCGTCTTTGGTGCATCTGAACAAACGGCACCCACAACTGACGACAACGCAACTGCGCAGTCGTCTTTCTCCGCATCCGAGGATGCAACTACGTCATTCTCCCCACGAACGTCATTTGTTTTGGTTTTGGATTCATTACTCATAATTGTTCCCACGAAAACACGGAAATGGTGGACCACCAGGAGTAGAGCCAGTTTGCTCCTGGTTACCCTCATACTGCACGGGGGCGGGCGGTCCCGTGCAGGGAGGCCGATGCCACCGACCACGACCGGGTTTATCCCACCCGGTCACCATCCCTCCGAAGAGAGATGGCCCTGACGCCTCGAGCACTCACAGCGTCGGGATTAGGGGTTTTTATTGAGGTTGTCTCCTCTTGGGCCAGCCAATCAAGGCAAGCCCCCTGGTCTGGTCGAGCCGATAGACGTGATCACCAGACACTCGACCAGGAAACAGGCTGCCCGACGGTGACCGAAGTCTGCTGCGACCGACTGCTATTACGCAGCCGACCGAGCCCGCCGCGCCGCGAGGCTGCCCCGCCATACTACGCTCCGAAGAGCACACACGTCAAAAAGGCCAACTTGGCCAGGCCAAAAACACAGGCCCCGACAAGGCGAATAGAAAACGACGAAGACCTCGCTTGAAATTCCCATATTTCCCCTCCTTATATTACCCCCCTCCCCAATTTCCCCATCCCCCTCCCCTCCTACCCCACCCCCCCAGTGTGTTTGGTCCGCGGGAGCTACGCTCCGACCCCCGGCTGCCGCCCGCAAGGCATCCCTATAAGCGGGAATACGTTCCGGACGGCAGCCGAGGGCTTCCCCTATCCGCCACCCGGGTGACGCGCCAGGTAGGGGTATCACCTCCCCCCCTGGTGGTAATGAAGTCCTAGCTTAAGGGCGACAAGTAAATCATAATAAATCTTACTGGGCTTGTCGCCCTTACCTTGAAGGCTTGACCCCTGCTAATATAGCACCCCCAGGAGCTCTGTAAACCTTACTCACACGCAGGAACACAAAAACACCAAAGTGATTGTTATTTGGCTGCGGTCTTCTGTAAGGTGAAGGTGTTTCACCAGTCGGGCTGCTCCAGTTCGAGCGATAAATCGCTATGCCCTACCTCTCATAAACCCCTCTTCTTATTACGAGCAGCAATGAATAACTATTATTGTCTCTATCTTGTTAATGTAATGCATGCGGTGTTCACTTGTAATTGACTGTGTACTTAAATGATTTACTTACTCATGTTTCTTGCTGGTAAGTATGTACTTGTGCTTTGTTAGTGAAACAATTAAACAAAATAAAATGGCGTGTAACTGGGTCGGTTACCCCTAACGTGAATGTATTGATTGGGCCTATCGCATATTGTTAAAAATCGGGACAAGATAGACAGATCGTCGGGTCGCGGGACAATGTCTTCGTAATCGGGACTGTCCCGTCAAAATCGGGATGAGTAGCAAATCTGAGCTGGTCCAAACTCTTACGTCATGCCATCTGTACCTGAACACAAAAGCCCTGATTGTCTCCGTTAAAGTCAAAATATTCTTGGTTTTACACAATATTCGTTTGCCCCTGACGTCACTTGGTCAGTCTGTGGGCTTAACTGATTGCGAGTGAGCAGGATTCTCCTAAATGTTTGTACAGTAATGTGAGAAACTTGCTTTTAAAGTACTGGTTCCGTACGTAGACACTATATATATATTTTTTTTATTCTACGACCTCCGTAGAAGAGAGGCGACCGGACTTTGACGTCGCGCCATCTTTGAGGTCCCGGCATCGATCCCCGGTCAGATCAATATAGGAAACGAATTTTTATTATTTATTTTATTTAAAAACTTTATTGCAGAAAAAAAGTATAAAAGGTGGACTTAATTCTAGGAGCATTCTCTACCAGTCAACCGTTGGGTCATGCAGATAGTTCGTTTATGGGTGCGGTAACGGTAAAAATGTGAGTGTGGTAACTTTTCTATATTGTCTCGGGTCTGGGTGTTGTGGTACCGTTTTTTTTTCTGAATTCTGTAACAGAAGAAAAGGTCTCGAGTAGAGATCGAACCCGCTACCCTTAAACAGCCAGGACTGCCTGCTGACCTTCCTTTAAATGGTCCAGTTAATTTTAAAGGGGATTAAATCCCAGTTCCAATATTTTACGACTATCCGTTTTTCTACGAGTCGTTAATTCTAATTTAATTTACTTTCCATACCAGCTGTCATCAGTCGTCCGTCAGTCCTTTTTTATTACGCCTCGTATAACATATTACCTACTAACCGTTACTAAAACGGACCGTTTTATAAATATTGGAACTGGGCGTTAGTTAACTTTAAAGTGGATTAAAAGTTTCGTTACAAGGATCTCCGAAAATGCTTTAAGCTCGCCATAAGCGTAACCAACCGATTAACTACGGATTGGCTTATAAAGACCACTGGCCATATCCGAACTTACGGCGCACGGTAGTGTAGTACGGCAAGTTTTACAATGAAACGGAAGGGCAGATTAATAAGTGCCATTTCTAGAACAGAGCTCAGAATAGTATTTTCGATAAAAAAAAATAAACAGATATCCTAGTCTTGTTTGTTAAAATTATTCTTTCTACTTTGTCTAGTTTGTAATTTGTAAATAATAAGAATTAAATTTCACCTTGTAGAGGTTTTGGGTTACCAGAATGCTGGCAAATACATTGATCAACGATTAGCCTGGCCATTCAAACAGGCAATGTAGCTAGCATTCTGGTCGTATTACTCCACTACGATGTAATCAAAGTAGACTGATAAATTCCACTTTGTTAACCTGAGCGATATCGTAGGAATTAATATGAATCGTCTGTATAAGCTATATGATGCTCCTACCTCCGATCCGGTGCCTATAACTTACAGATAAAATCCCAGCGAGAAAATCTGTAGTTCACATTAGAAATAAAGCCTATAACACATTTTGCATACAGTGTGGTGGGTCAATTTTGAAAAACGAAATTAATTCAAAAGATATGTTTTTTTGAAATGTTTTTATCTGGGCTTAATAAACACACTGTATGACATCCTGTGCAACGTGCTTAAAAAAATTCTGGCTACTTTAGTGTATGTATCTTTATAAAAAAAAATCTGTCGTAGAAAATAAATATTAATATCTTTAAAGTAACGTAATTACATACAACATAAACATTCATCGCCTACGAAAACTTGCAGTTAGCTCACTTGTAAGCAGGGTTGCCAGATTTTTATCGTAAAAATACCGAACAGTGAGAAAAAAAAGAAATTAATTAATTTATATTATTAACTTAAAATACAAAGAACGATTATACCTGATTACCTAACTTATAAAAAAAATATTTTTTCTCCCTCATGCACGCTTCCAGCAATAAGCGCGTGCACGAAGCGGCAACGTCGATTGTCGATTGCGTAAAATTGATCGGAAAAAAATACCGAACCGCCCATACCTCGGTATTTTTGCTATACCGAACACCGACCACAGTGCTAAAATACCAAACGGTTCGGTAAAGTACCGAACATCTGGCAAGCCTGGTTGTAAGAGCAGCACGCGCGATACTTGAAAGTCGTGGGTTCGAACCCCACAACGCAATGGGATATGAACGTTTTTTGTATTTAAATAATTAGAGTAATCAATTTTAAAACGGAAACTTGGCTGTATGCCGAATTTCCTCAATCGTTGCTTGTTTTTGCATGCGAAACAACTGACTCACTGTCTTTCATCATAAATAATCCGTTTGGCTCTAGCACCGAAATAGTTTAAGTTTGAAAAGTTTACTGTTTTAGTTATCCTGTGACAAAGTTAAGTAACTCAAACTCAAATATTTCTTTATTCAAGTAATTTACATATAACACTTTTGAATTGTCATTGAATAGAAAAGAAAGAAAGAAAAAAAGAAAGAAAGAAACATTTATTACTTAAAGACATCACAACATTGTCATATAATACAATGCAAAGTGATTCTACTTCCGCACAAAGAAGCAAAAATATGGGTAACAAAACTTCTATGCAACAATAATTAATAAAACGAACAAATAAAAGCTTTCGTTTTTGAAGATTAATCAAAAGTTTGGGAATACTTTGAGAGAGGTAGGGCATAGCGATTTATCGCTCGAACTGGAGCAGCCCGACTGGTGAAATACCTCCACCTTATAGAAGACCGCAGCCAAATAACAATCACTTCTGTGTTGTTGTGTTCCTGCGTGTGAGTAAGGTTTCCAGAGCTCCTTGGGGGTGCTACATTAGTAGCAGGGGTTGACCCCTGCTACTAATGTCCTTCAAGGTAAGGGCGACAAGTCCAGTAACAGATTTATTATGCTGTACGTGTCACCCTTAAGCTTGGACCTTATTACCACTTAACATCAGGTGAGATGAGGTCAAACTTGAAGTGCAATATAAAAAAAAAACCAGGGTCACCACGATATAATATGCTGAGCGGAGACCTTTTAGATACTTACCATGTTAGTAGTAAATAAATAAGTTATAAATATTGGACAACATCACATACATTGCTCTGATTCTGTGGGACGTAGCTAAAGCACTCGTGTTACAGAAATCAGAAACAACGACGGTACCACAACACCCAGACTCGAGACAATATAGAAAAGTTCGTTTCCCATATTGACCCGACCGGGGATCGATCCCGGAACCTCAGAGATGGCGCGACGCCAAAGTCAGGCCCGCGCGCCTCTCGGCTACGGAGATCGTTAGTTACTCCACATTGTTTAATTTAATTATGTATATTAAAAATAATTGCGAGAGAATCCATCTCCATCAAACTCAAATTTAAACTCAAATATTTCTTTATTCAAGTAGGTTACATATTATAACACTTTTGAATCGTCATTGAATACAATGCAAAGTGACCACTGCCGGTTCTGAACATATATCTACCGAGAAGACACCGGTAAGAAACTCAGCAGATCAGTTACAGTAGCAGTGTTTAACTTATTGCTATGTGAAGAACACTTTGGACCAAATCATATAGTTTTGTTTTGATAATTGATGAAACAATTAAGTACTCAAGTAAGTATTTACTTTCGAGAGGTAAGCTGGAGCAGACCAGTCCCCAAAGGTGGCACCTGTTCACAAGCATGACGTATGTGCCAGCCATCGCTTCAATCAACCGTATCATCTATCTTGCAAATACTTTGAGTTATTTCGAATTAAATTACAACTGTGAATAAATACTCAGTTGCTTCAAAACATCCTGCGGCCAAAACAAAAACACTTTTGATAAATATTTACATCTCTTCACGGACAATAAATCTGTGTTTTTTTATTAAAGTTATTTATTTATTTGCCACTTAATACTATTGAGATAAGGTTCAAACTGTTACCTTAATTCTTTTGTTAGTGTACTTGCTTTGAAAAATTTATTCAAAGTTATGATAAAATCTGCGGACGATTGTTGATAAAAAACTTGGGTTAACGCCCTATGCGGATCTTTTATTAGTGTTGTCAATATATGTTTGGATTCTATCGATAGTTTAAATTATCGTGCAGTTTTATCGATTGATGTATTAGATAGCACAGTGGCTGTAGTCGTCAGAAGTGCGAGAGGTCCTGCGTTCTTTTGGCTCTCACCCCTAAAAATTTGAATAACTGCTGGAGGGCACCCTCCTGCTGGGCTTGGACTTCACCTCGGGCCGTTGTTGGGAGAGCATCATCGAACATACTTATGTTTTTGGAGGAAAACGCCCCAGCACGTGCCGGTATAGTGAAAAGGAGCCTACCAGTGGGGATCGCGGCGTGCGTCCTCACCGGGGAGGAGATAACAGTCGGTTTGAACTAGTTCTTGAAATGTCTCAAGACTTCATGTAAACTCTCAACACGTAGTGAAAGAAAGAAAGAAAAAACATTTGTAGTGAAATTTCTTCGTCAGAAATTTCTTCGACTGTGCTCAATGTATTCTGTATTTTGGTTAAATAACCACGCAGAGATGCTCTCATGCGTTTTTGTTGCTTTATTTCGTTTGGGTTCAAGGCCATCGTCGCCAATTATTATGATTTGAAATAATTACAACATTCCTGTTAAAATATTATTTAAAAACAAAGCACCGTTGGTAAAGTAACACGTCTGTTACAATATGGCATAGAAAAGTAATTATTGATCGTACTTTACTACCCCATTAATTGATCGTACGTAAATCAGAAACAACGACGGTACTACAACACCAACACCCCAACAAAAGAGACAAGTTATTGACCCGACCGGGGCTCGAACCCGGGACCTTAAATATGGCGCGACGCCAAATTCAGGCCCGCTCACCTCTCGGCTACGGAGGTCGTTAGTTACTCTACATTGTTTAATTTAATTATGTATAAACAGTAAGTCTAATAAATATTTTTCTTTCTTTCTTTCCTTCTTTAAATTAAAACATGTCTTTGATTTTCCTAAATAATTTTACGTTTTATGACCGCTCACGCTTACTCACCTCTCGGCTCTCTCTTCAGTCGGTCCCTCACTGCTGAGGATCGTGACTCCTTTTGATTCCGTCAATCAGCTGTCTCCATTTGTCCCGTTCTCTAGCTTGGTGAAGTACGTTGCTGACAGGTATTTTTAACTCCTCTGCTATTTGGTCCGACCATCTCTTGGGACTTCGCCCTCGAGGTCTTTTCCCCTCAACTTTACCGGTTACTATGAGGCGTTCCAGATTGTCGGTATCCCTGCGTACTGCGTCGGTACCTCTCGGCTACGGAGGTCGTTTATAGATTAACTGCCGCCAACACTATCTAGTAGGTAAGTGAGTGATGGTTACATTACGTATCCGTAAGCTAACAACGGAAAGTCCGGGATTCTCTTCTCGGTAAATGCAAGATGATTTTATTCTGGAATTACCAAATTGGGCTCTTCTTAAAATTTAAATTACCAACTATTAATCTTATATTAGACTAGCTGTGCCCGCGACTTCGTTCGCGTGGACTACATCCTTTCATGGTCGGTTTTACCCCTATCTCCCCTAATATTCGAAACAAAAAGTAGTCTATATTTTAATAGAGCTATATTTGTGCCAACGTTCATATCTCTAAATTAAAAAATAAACATTTTCCCATATAAACTTTCAAAGGTGGCATTACCCCCCCCCCACCTTATTTTCTAACAAAAAGTAGCCTATGTCCGTTCTTGAGGTTCAACGTATACCTCCTATGCCAAATTTCATCAAAATCGGTTGAGAGGTTTAAGCGGGAAAGCGTAACAGACAGACAGAGTTACTTTCGCATTTATAATATTAGTGGGGATTCACTTCATTAAAATTTCATTATACAATCATTAATTTATATTGTGGTATAAGTATAGGGATTCGGTTTTATTTGTGGAAGTCAAGGCTTAGCCGATCTCTCCCAACACCGCCACTAAGGCGATGGAGGTCCACCCGGGGTGTTTTAGTGGGTAGTCCTGCCCTTTTCAGGGCAGGGAGTCCTACACACGCTCTCACCCTCCCTCGGGGTGACTGTACGGTGCATCAACGCATTTCCCCCCCAAAAAAAGATACACTCGTACATCTATAGTTTCAAGCAGTGTGGGAGTCTCTTTATTACGATTAAAAAACGTTACAATTGACACTGTTTGAATAAAACATTTGAATTTTATTTGTGTTTCAACCACAAATCTACAGGCTCTGAATGAATCACGGATCAGATTTCAAGTTAACAGGAAATTCGACTACGGTTAGTCATGAACTATTATATTTATCTGGTTTGGGAAATACAGGAGTAACGAAAGGCCAACGAAACTGCTTGTGAGTCGTTAAATAATTATTCATACTAAAAATGCGGTATTGCGTTTGCCGGCCTCCCTATCCTCCTCCGTGGCCGAGAGGCGAGCGTGCCGGACTTTGGCGTCGCGCCATCTCAGAGGTTCCGGGTTCGATCCCCGGTCGGGTCAATATGGGAAACGAACTTTTCTGTATTCGGGTCTGGGTGTTGTGGTACCGTCGTTGTTTCTGATTTCTGTAACACAAGTGCTTTAGCTACTTACCACAGAATCAGAGCAATGTATGTGATGTTGTCCAATATTTATATTTATCCTCCGCGGCCGGTGGGTCTCGGGACTCCATCTGGCTTTCGGAGGGAGAGCTGGAGTGAGTCTCGGGTGTCCGCAGCCGGGAGCCGCATAGCAGATCCGCTGCTGGGATCGGAGACGCCAGGCGTGGGGTAAGCCTGGCGTCCGTTACCTCGGTCCCGAGGGGGTGGGGCGTGTCAGGTGGCCTGGCACGTTCCAGCCGCGCGCGTTTTCGCGTCGAGGAGGGCCGTTTAGCAGCAGGCGCTGTAGGGGAGCCTGTGTGGAGTCCGCAAGGGATCCTGACTCCCCCACATCTGCTCACGTTGGCTACTGAGGGGCTTTTAGTCGGTGCGAGCCCGACACACCACTCTCTGTTCCTTGCAGAGTGACGGTGCGGTAGGCATTACCCTCTCGAAAAAAAAAGGTTAGTGATGTGTATTGTATATGATGAGGGTATTGATTTAGCTTTTTAAGGGCTTAGCCTAAACCCTGAAATCCTTTCAACCAATCGCCACTGCCTTACCTACTAGGATAGTACGTGAAGGTATTGAAATCAAAAATAGATAGATAGATAGATACACTTTATTGCACAGAAAATTTACAGAAATTGGTTTTACAGACATATTTAAGTACAATATAGGCGGTCTTATTGCTAGAGAGCAATCTCTTCCAGACAACCTTTAGGTAGAGGAAATAGTAGACATCGCGAAACGGGTACAGCCGTGCAAAATGCTTGAGAAAATACTAACAGAAAATATCAATATAAATACCATAACAAGATAAAAATAAAATAAATACGTAAAGATAAATAAAACTATAATAAACAAATAAATACCTATATAATAAATAAATATATAAATTTCCATAAAGTATTTATGAAATAAAATAATTTATTTATTTATTTATTTATAAGGTACAGCAACAAAACACAAATTAAACAAAACAATTACAATAAACGTTAGAGATAGCATTAAATTTGAGTTCCAATGATAGCTGCACACAACATTAGAATACAACATTTTAAAAAATCGCTAGGTACGTATCCATTTAGTAAAATGTAGCATATTTTTGTGTCACTTGAAACATAATAGTAAACTGACATTATCGGAACATTTAATACTTTTTAGGAATGATTTTAGATTCTGGTGAAATATATCTACATCCTTACATACAAGATTGTATTTGATACACATACGTAATAGTTTAAAAAACTAAAAAACACGCTTTTAGCACGCACTAAAAATTACAAAATAATTCAGACATTTAAAGCGTGGAGCGTTTTGTCCAAAAAGATAACATAAACGCTCTACGCATTCTTCCTTAAATTCTATTATTTTTATTTTATATTTTTAGTTTTCTCATGTATCAATTATAATTATTTTATTATCAATTATTAAATAATTCTTTTTCGTATCCCTTTTATTTGATACCCATATCATGAAGGTGCATTTCAAATAGCCTGTCCACCATCTTGGACGCCCGCCATATTGGATTTGAGTCACGCGACTTTTTTTTTCGTATTCCTGACAGCAAACCCTTTCATTTGATATCCATATCTTGGAAGTGCATTTCAAACAGCCAGTTCGCCATCTTGGGGAGGCCGCCATATTGGATTTGTAATGACGTTTCATAGCTAGTCATGTATTGTCATCAGAACTCAGAGCGTGTGCAAAATTTCATCCTAATAGAAGACCGGGAAGTGGGTCAAATTAAGATTCCAAGATTTTCTTACATACTTACAAGAGAAGCTAATAAAAAAGTACAAAAAAAAATATTAATAAAGAAGCCAGATATAAATTATCTTCAGCATGGAATCCCGTGATTAACAAATGTTTACCGCGGTTAGAACGATCACAAACAATTCCGAACACTGTCAGTGTAGTGTGTCGAAGTGACTTCAATAACATTTTGTTATGTGACAATGTGAGGGTGGATGAAGATTTGCCAGCTCAGACAGACGGAGACGAGCAAGACCAGTCAGCTCGTGACCACGGTTGGTGCAACCTAACCGAAACGTCGGGCAGTAAGTAGTTCATATCACTACATAGTATAAAGAAAAGTCACTTTTCTGTATGTCCATATGTATGCTTAGATGTTAAAAACTACGCAACGGATTTTGATGGGTATTTTTATAGATAGAGTGATGTAGGAAGGTTTAAATGAATAATCTGTACAAATTAATGTGCAATAAAGCCAGAAACTTAATTTTTATTTATTCCTGCAAAACCGGAGCGGATCAAAACTCAAACTTAAATACTTCTTTATTAAAATAGGTTACATGTAACACTTTTGAATCGTCATTGAATATAATGCAAAGTGATTCTACTGCCGGTTCTGAACCTATATCTACCGAGAAGACACCGGTAAGAAACTCAGCAGATTAGTTACAGTAGCAGTATCTAACTTATAGCTATGTGTAGCTCACTTTGAACCAAGTCATATAGTTTTGTTTTGTTGATTGATGAAACAATTAAGTACTTATTTATTTTAGGTATTGGTTTTGGTAGCTAGTTAACAACTTCAAATGTGGTCGCATTTTGTCCCGTTAACTTATTTTAAATGTTTAAAATTAAACGCGTAAGTCTTAAATTCCATACAATTTTATCACCACGTAATACAATCAATTATTATTGTTGTTTATGCTAAGGGCAGAGTTTTAATTTTTCTTAATTACTCATCTTTTATTTGAGACTATAATCCCACATCGTTACTATGTCCGGTTTGCGGTTATATTATTTTCCCATTTATATGAGTCAAGCCAATCTTTGAACCGACGACCTTGAAAGCTTTCGCGCGCCACTCATAAGGTCGCTCAGTTGGGTCATCCAAAATATTATTGAACTAATTAGGTAGTCATGTGTTATACAGGGTGATACATGAAACGCGTGGAAAGTTAAGCGGCGCACATCGTATTGGATTTTCGGATGGGTGACCAGGCTACACGGATGCTATGATAAATATGGTTTACTCAACAAAAATACGCTGAGTTTACCATTTTCCATGTTCGTTATCTTTGTAAAGCTAAAGTTTTGGTAAATAATTTCATTTTATTAAACTTTTTAACACACTTTTATTATTTTGTTAACTACGAATGTAAGAAAATCTTAAAATCTTAATCTGTCCTACTTCCCGGCCACGTGATCTGATAATTTCGTAGACAATACATGACTAGCTAATAAACGTCATTACGATTCCAATATGGCGGCTTCCTCAAGATGGCGAACTGGCTGTTTGAAATCCAGCCTCATTAATAAGGGTATTAAATGAAAGGGAATGCTGTCAGGAATACGAAAAAAATAGTTATGTTTCAAATAACTAAAAAGTAAACTAAGTTTGAATACTAAGAGGACAAAACAAATATGGAATAATAATTGAAAAAACTAAAAAAAAACTACGCTTTTAGCACGCACTAAATAATAGAAAATAATTCGCCAAATCTTCATTAGATCGCAGGTAAACATGAACAGCTTCAGTCCACGATAAACATTATAAAATTACCAATGCGAAATGGTTATAATTAGGTATACCTAATCATCTTAATCAAATATTTACTGTAATTCATTATGAAAGAAAGCGTGGAGCGTTTTGTTTAAAAACTGTAAAGATTACTAGGCCTAGCATGCGCGATACGTCAAATTTCTCGCACGAGACGACAAAAGTTTCGATACTGCTGATTGGCTAATAGCACACCGCACTCGTATTTTAGCCAATCAGCAGCTGACGCACTGACTTCAATCGATTTTTACGTTTGTTAAGAGCGCGATAAAATTGAGTCGCGTGGCGTATGCTAGGCCTGTACCTACACCATCACGTACATACAGCATGTCAAACTATACACATTGTAAGAAAGAAAGAAAGAAAAATATTTATTAGGTACACACTGTTTATACAAAATTAAATAATGTGCAGGAACTAACATAGTTGGTACCTAAAAGGTCTCCGCTCAGCATATGTCGTGGTGACGCTGTGGACACCACGACGCTGGTATTCTACAGAAACCTGAGGCAGAGTAGATACGGCGACCAGCGCTGCATCAAAATACGCTTTATCTAAAATAAACTAAAACGCGATTAGAAAAAAACAATGGGTAGGTATTATAGTATAGAAATTATTAATTATTAATTTAAAAATATTAATTTCTATATTATTAGAAATATATAGAAATTTAGGCGTCAGATACTTCGGTCTTTTGATATGGCGCCAAAATAGAGACTGACTGTTTCATATCCAATTCTGTTTATAAATACTTCAAATATTATGTTTTTAAGCCCTATTTTACCTTTGTTATAAAATAAAAATGTAAGTCCACATTGCATGCCGTGGCAACCTCTAATTAAGAAGACGCTTAGCTTTAAGTTTATGTTGTTCCTTAATATGTATTGTCAGCGTTTTTCTTGTTGGTTGTCCTAATAAAGCAAAATAAAATAAAATAAAATAAAATTATATGTACTTCGTACTAAAACTAAAATGAAAAAAAAATATAGAACTTAAACATATCAAAATATGTATATAAATACACATTTTTTATATATTTTTTTATTAATCATGTTATGGTATTTATGTTTCCTGTAATACTTTCTCAATAAAACTTTAGCACGGCCACACCCGTTTCTTGATATCTACTATTTCCTCTATCTAAAGGTTGTCTGGAAGAGATTGCTTTCTACCTATAAGACCGCCTAAATTGTACTAGATGTTTGTAAAACGAATTTCTGTTAATTTAATAAATATACAACAACATATGTAATAGATCGATTTTATTATTTTTATAGTACTATACGCCGTACTAGCGAACTTTAAATATTAGAAACAGAAAAATACAGCAGAAAAATTTCATCGCCTACAATAACTTGCGGTTAGCTCAGTTGGTAAGAGCAGCACGCGCGATACGTGAAGGTCGTGGGTTCAATTCCCGCACCGCAAGGGGAGATAAAATTTTTCTGTTTCTAATATATGTAATAGATATTAATAATAATTCGGCCTTTATACCACCCTTATGTCATACATAATAAGAACGAATACCAAACTGCAACCGTTTACCTTGACGTACAGAAAGTCGGGCAATCACTGAGATCAATATTAAAATCATTATCCTTATAATAAAACCTTCAAAATCGGTCATGTAATGTGTTCAAGTTAAAGAGTATTTACTTACAGTTTCTTATTAAAACAAATCGACGGAGTTTAGGATGAAGTTTTCGCAGTTTTACTGCATAATATCATGAGTTGCCTTCTGTATTTAACTTTTCACCTTTGTTTTATAATCATTAGATAAGTTTTTCCACTAAGGAGTGAGAAATTTAAGTTGTTTTTATTTACTTCAAGATTTACCTCATCCCACCTAATGTTAAATGGTAATGAGGTCCTAGAATACCCGACAAGTAGGTACAGTATAATGAAGCTGTTACTGGACTTGTCGCCCTTGAAGACGTGACCCCTGCTACTAATGTAGCACCCCCCAGGAGCTCTGGAAACCTTACTCACCAGTCGGGCTGCTCCAGTTCAAGCGATAAATCGATATGCTCTCTTAAAAATGTATTCTTGACTTACCTATGCATAGATTTAAGGTCCATATTAAATCATGAACTGGAGCGGCCCGACTGGTGAAATACCTCCACCTTACAGAAAACCGCAGCCAAATAACAATCACTTCTGTGTTGTTCTGTTGTGTTCCTGCGTGCGAGTAAGGTTTCCAGAGCTCCTGGGGGGTGCCACATTAGTAGCAGGGGTCAAGCCTTCAAGGTAAGGGAGACAAGTCCAGTAACAGATTTACTATGCTGTACTTTTCGCCCTTAAGCTAGGACCACATTACCACTTAACATCAGGTGGGATGAGGTCAATCTTGAAGTGTAAAAAAAATTGCGGTAACTTGTTGAATATTTTTTATACTTAATCCAACGAATGTTCCACTGGTTTTACGAAGCCTATGGTTTGAAATAGCGAGCTTATGTTTATTTCTTGCGTTTAAATTAGCTATTTAACGAACTAAATACAATATTGTATTTTTGATCCAGTCTCCCCTATTTGTTTGTATTTTTCATGTTAATATATATGTACAAAGTATATGTTCAATCCATAAAATAAGTGACCTTCGAAATAAGTATTATGAAACGCGAAAACTTATTAAAATGGTCATGCTCAGTGGGTGGTCTAAGATTTATTTTACCAAATGTCACTTATGTAGTATTTGCTCAAAGAGTGTGTTTAACTATTTAGAAGTGTATTGTAGGTTGAAGAAGGCACAAGTTTGGCGCGAAACCGCAAATAAAAGTCATGTTTTGATGACCAACTTAAATGATATTTCAATATTTTACCTTAATAAATATAAAAAAACTTTTCAATACTTTACTACAAAGTAAACCTCTATCCCTACTAATAATCCCTACTAACATTATAAATGCGAAAGTTACTGTCTGTCTGTTACGCTTTCTTGCTTAAACCTCTCAACCGATTTTGATGAAATTTGGCACTGATATCCTGACCCTGAGAAAGGACATAGGCTACCTTTAATTGCGAAAAAAGCCCTGTAGTCTACGCGAACGAAGTCGTGGGCACAGCTAGTTATATTTAAAAATGAATCCCTATTTCCCTTAGTCACATCATTAGTCGACCTCCGTAGCCAAGAGGTGAGCGGGCCGGACATCAGCGTCGCGCTATCTCTGAGGTCCCGGGTTCGATCCCCGGTCGGGTCAATATTGAAAACGGACTTTTCTATATTGTCTCGGGTCTGGGTGTTGTGGTACCGTCGTTGTTTCTGATTTCTGTAACACTAGTACTTAAGCTACTGGAAACCTTCCTCACACGCAGGAACACAACAACACCGAAGTGATTGTTATTTGGCTGCGGTCTTCTGTAAGGTGGAGGTGTTTCACCAGTCGAGCTGCTCCAGTTCGAGCGATAAATCGCTATGCCCTACCTCTCTTAAAATTGCAGAACTATTTTGTATGCAGTACACATCCGCCCGCCTAATTTACTGAATAGATACGTTTTTTTTGTTTTTTAATGTGTATAGTGGTGTACTTATATTGATAATAATTTTGATGTTGTTATCTTGTATACTAACCATTTTTCAAAGTTTATTACCATACAAAAATACTATCCGGTATCCGGCCGGATAGTGCGCAACTATCCGGTATTCGGCCGGATAGTAAAATAATGGCTGGATAGGCCGCATACCGGATAGCAACCGGATACCCGTTGCATTTCTACTCTATATAACTAAAACAAATGAAGCTTTTTGGAGTCAGAGCTCCACTGATTTACTTTAATATGGGAAATTCCATTACTGTTATAAGTAGAGGTGTATCGCTGAGGAATAGGAGGACCGCGGTGTATCGTTGCCTGCATCCCGGTAGTGGGGGCCTGCGAAGCACGTCGTGGTGGGGCCATGGAGGAAAAGGAGGATGCGGTATTACGTTGGTTCTTATTCTCCACGGCCGGTGGGTCCCAAGACTCCATTCGGTCCGCAGTGGCAGTAGGCAGCGGAGCCGCACAGCAGATCCGCTGCTCGGGCCGGAGACGCCAAGCAAGGGGTAAGCCTGGCCTCCGTTACCTCAAATATTAGAAACAGAAAAATTTTATCTCCCCCTGCGGTGCGGGAATTGAACCCACGACCTTCACGTATCGCGCGTGCTGCTCTTACCAACTGAGCTAACCGCAAGTTATTGTAGGCGATGAAATTTTTCTGCTGTATCAACCGTTAGCCTTTCGGTAAGTGCCTTCTGCCGAATATGTTTAGAACTACATACTTATCGGCCCGTGGTACATTCGTTGCAGAAATGTTTGAAAACCACGGAATCGAAGACACCTGGCATCTTAATCGATTTCTCCGTTACCTCGTTTCTGAGACGTGGGGCGTGTCAGGTGGCTTAGCACACTCCTGGCGAGGTAGGCTTAGGCGCTGTGGGGGAGCCTGTGTAGAATCCACGCTGGTTCCCAACTCCCCCACAACTGCTCACGTTTCACCTAGGGGATTTAGTCGGTGCGAGCCCGACACACCACTCTCTATTCCCGCAGAGAGTGACGGTGCGGTAGGCATTTCCCGTTCAAATAAAAACAAAGGGCGATGGCAGTTTTTATGCATATAAAGAAAAATAACTAAGTGACAACTAAATAAGTAAATCACATTGACCATTCCTTTCCTATTCTTTCGTTAACTCCCCACCAACGATGCCAAACCACTTAATAACATAATTTAGATAAACTATTTCAATGATATAGTTATAAATATGTTTATCTCAGTCTTGATCTAATTCTGTACGAATAACTTAAGATGTTCTGCATAATATTTTAACTTTGAAAGGTCATCATGATTCGCCTCGCGAAAATAAGCCTTACCATATATGTAATAAGGAGTAATTAAACGCAGTAAGTTATGAATGAATATTTCGGTAATTTTGAAATCTTTTTGTCGGTGCGTCGTTTGCCAAATTTGATTTGAGGAGATGAAATTATTGAATGGAATCTTTTTTACTTTATAGGGCATTTTTTGTACCCAAATAAGCTTACATATTTCTATATATATGTACACAAACATGAAATAAACAAACTAATAATTTATTGCATCCATGAGGATACATTTAATCAGCAAATTGCGTTTGAGTTTACGGTTAGAGCTTTAGGTTCCGCATTTTGTGGCGATGGGCCGCGGAGGAAGAAGAAGATGCGGTATTGCGTTTGGTGGCCCCCTATCCTCGAGAGCTGGAGTGAGTCTCGGGTGTCCGCAGCAGTAGGCAGCGGAGTCACACAGTTAATACGCTGCTGGGACCAGAGACGCCAGGCGTGGGGTAAGCCCGGCGTCCGTTACCTCCGTCCCGATGGGGGGCGTGCCAGGTGGCCTGACACGTTCCAGCTGAGTATTGCATGGCGAGTTGGGCCGCTTGGCGGTAGGCGCTTTGGGGGAACCTATGTAGAATCTGCAAGGAATCCCGACTCCCCCACAGCTGCGCAGCGTTGGCCACCGAGGGGGTTTTAGTCGGTGCGAGCCCGACACACCACCCTCTGTTCCCCGCTAAGAGTGACGGTGCGGTAGGCATTTCCCCTCGACGAAAAAAAGGCCTCACCTGACCCTGTAATGGGATAGTGTTCATGACATATATTGGACAACATACATTGCACTGATCCTGTCAGAAACAGCGATGGTACCACAACACCCAAACCCAGGATGATATAAAAAAGTTAGTTTTTATTTACACGACCGGGAATCAGTCCTGGGCTCCCAAAGATTGCGCGGTGCCACAGCTCAGCCCGTTCGATCGGTCGTCGAAAATATAGGCTAATACAGACTCTAAACATTCAGGTTGACTTTTGTAAAGTACTTTTGCGTTAATATTTTCTCCATTTAGGATTATGCACGGCCGTACCCGTTCTTCGCTATCAACTGTGGCCTCTTACTGAAAATTGTCTAGAATACTTTCCTGTTTTGCCTAACCGTAAATAGGTATGTGGGTTTTATCATTAGTTGTTCTTATAGCTGTGGATTTAAATAATAATAAATATTGGACAACATCACATTGCTCTGATTCTGTGGTAAGTAGCTAACGCACTTGTGTTACAGAAATCAGAAACAACGACGGTACCACAACACCCAGATCCGAGACAATACAGAAAAGTTCGTTTCCTATATTGACCCGACCGGGGATCGAACCCGGGACCTCAGAGATGGCGCAACGTCAAATTCCAGCACGCTCGCCTCTCGGCTACGGAGGTCGTCAGAATAGATTGCTTTTTAGCAATAAGATCGCCTGAATCATACTTTAATGTAAAACAAGTGTATTTTTATTGTTCTTGGAGCCTTACCATACTGTCATTCGAAAAAGTATCGTATGACAAACTAGCGGTTGCTTGCGACTTCGCCCGCTTTATTTCGGGATAAAAAGTATCCTATAATATGTTAATATAGTATTGTCATCTCTCTTCCTACCAAATCCGTTGAATAGTTTTTAGGTAAAACGGAGATCAAGACTTGCCATTGTCTGCATCGCCTGGTTGACGAGGAGAACGCTCATTTTTCATTTTCCTTGTAATGTTTTCTGTTATTTTCTTTTTCTTTTTTGTGTCCATCCCTTTACTGTTATTGTTATGTTTACTCATATGGCTGTGTTGTGATGTCTGCAAGTAATAAATGTTTCTTTCTTTCTTTCTTTCTTTCTTTCTTTCTAAAAGAGTGACAAATCAACAGACATTCTTACGAACTCTCGCGTTTATAATATATACTTACCTACTAGCGTATGTGATAGATTTGGAATGTGGCTTGACTAGCTCTACATTTTAGTTAGAAAACGTTTGTACTGGAAAAAGCAAAGGGCTGTCTTCTAAAAAAAATCCAGGCATTATTAGATTTTTTCTAAAAACCATCCTTTAACTTCAAAAAACATTTTAAAAAAAGAATTGTCAAAATTGGTCCAAGCGTTGTCGAGTTATGCGCTTACCAACACATTTTGAGATTCATTTTTTTATATTTAATATATTAGTATGAATATTTTAAATACCTTTTGAAGCATGCAAACACTGCAATCACAAAGCTATTTATATTTTATATAGGATAAGAACTTTTAAATGTAATCATAAATATCAGTATTGAGGAAGTGAGATGACATGATATCGCCTTGACCTTTCCACACAAATAATACATCAACTACATTTGTTTGATTTTTCTCTTTAAGCTATTGGAGCGTAAATAATCATTCATGGCGGATTCTTGAGCGGATATTGTATTTTTATTCATTGATAAGCTAAGGTTTGACCTCCTAGCTCTTTATGCGGTCCTGGTACTTGGACGAGGCAAGTTTGGTATTTAGTATGGATTTTTTTTTTATAACACTTCAAGATTGACCTCATCCCACCTGATCTTAAGTGTTAATGAGGTCCTAGCTTAAGGGTGACAAGTACAGCATAATAAATCTGTTACTGGACATGTCGCCCTCACCTTGAAGGCTTGACCCCTGCTACTAATGTAGCACCTGTTACTGTATTTAAAAAAAATAGGCAACATCACATACATTGCTCTGATTCTGTGGTAAGTAGCTTAAGCACTTGTGTTACAGAAATCAGAGACAATGACGGTACAACAACACCCTGACCCAAGACAATATAGAAAAGTTCGTTTCCCATATCGACCCGACCGGATCGAACCCGGAACCTCAGAGATGGCGCGATGCCGAAATCCGGTCCGCTCGCCTATCGGCTACGGAGGTCGTCAAACGAATTTACATTTTAGAAGCAATTAACAATTGAGTATTGGAGTTTTACGGTGAACTAAAATGGTTTAGTTCAACTCAAACTCAAGTATTTCTTTATTCAAGTAGGTTACATGTAGGTAACACTTTTGAATCGTCATTAAATACAATGCAAAGTGATTCTACTACCGGTTCGGAACCTATATCTACCGAGAAGACACCGGTAAGAAACTCAGCAAATCAGTTACAGTAGCAGTATCTAACTTTAAGCTATGTGTAGATCACTTTGGACCAAGTCATATGAGTTTTATTTTGATAAGTAAAAAAAGCATTAAGTAAGAGGTAAGCTGGTTCAGACCAGTCCCTTGGCACCTGTTCACAAGCATGACGTATGTGCCAGCCATCGCTTCACTCAACCATATTAAAGGGAATGTAACGACCCACCACGCCAGTGATGTTTTAGTGAACACTTTAATCCAAAATAATCAGCAGTAATATCTAGCCTATGAAGTCACAATTTCCTAATTGATATCTAATTACATTTCATTTGTGCACGATTCCGTAAAGCCTAATGATCCGAGAATATTCTAACGATGTCTTGATAATGTCTCAATAGGCGTGCAGGAAGTAATTTCTTCCTTGTTGTGAATGAATAGTTATTAATTGCAATATTTCGTACTAATTTTGAATTATCGTGATCAAACGTACTAATGGCGATTTTTTTTGCACTTCAAGATTGACCTCATCCCACCTGATGTTAAGTGGTAATGAAGTCCTAGCTTAAGGGCGACGAAGCATAATAAAGCTGTTACTGGACTTGTCGCCCTTACTTTGAAGGCTTGATCCCTGCTACTAATGTAGCACCCCCAGGAGCTCTGGAAACCTTACTCACACGCAGGAATACAACAACACAGAAGTGATTGTTATTTGGCTGCGGTCTTTTGTAAGGTGGAGGTATTTCACCAGTCGGGCTGCTCCTGTTCGAGCAATTAATAGATCTGCCATCCTCTCTTATTTTTTCATTGAACATTTAACAATCAATCTTGTAAGTTGGTGAATATCTCAAATGACAAATCGAATTTCTCCAACTGACTTCGAGTCTGGAACGGTTTTAGCTTACGCCACGTTTGATTTATTACTATCCGTAGGTAATCGATATACAATCGAATCCTCGGCAACACTATTGTATAGACGTTTTATAAATATTACTGACTAGCCGTGCCCGCGACTTCGTTCGCGTGGACTACATCTTTTCATGGTCGGGTTTACCCCTATCACCCCTAATATTCGAAACAAAAAGTAGTCTATATTTCAATCCAAGTTTCGAGCTTTATTTGTGCCAAATTTTAAATCTCTAACCTAAAAATTAAATATATTCCCATATCCACTTTCAAAGGTGGTAGTAAGCCCCCCGCCCTTTTTTTTTGTAACAAAAAGTAGCCTATGTTCGATCTTGAGGTTCGACGTATACCTATGCCAAATTTCATCAAAATCTTTTAGAGGTTTAAGCGGGAAAGCGTAACAGATAGACAGAGTTACTTTAGCATTTATATTATTAGTAGGGATGTAATTAATTAATATTTTAATTAAATAATATTGAATTGAAACAAAATCTTCAAAAATCTTAGTATAGAATAATATTGTTATTTTGAAAAGTGTACATAAGTGTTGAGTTTCTTGCCGGTTCTTCTCGACATGATCAACTCAAACTCAAATATTTCTTTTTTCAAGTAGGTTACATATAACACTTTTGAATCGTCATTGAATACAATGCAAAGTGATTCTACTTCCGGTTCGGAACCTATATCTACCGAGAAGACACCGGTAAGAAACTCAGCAGATCAGTTACAGTAGCAGTATCTAACTTATAGCTATGTGTAGCACTTTGGACAATGTCATATAGTTTTGTTTTGATATGATGAGTATTTACTTTCGAGAGGTAAGCTGGAGCAGACCAGTCCCCAAAGGTGGCACCTGTTCACAAGCATGACGTATTCATTGAGAACACGGCGGTAGAATACTGAACTTGTACTGACGATTCATAAGTGCTTTTGTGAAGTTTACGTGAATAAATATATTTTCCATCCATCCATCCATCCATCAGCCTCTTTTTGTCCACTGCTGGACATAGGCCTCCCCTCCAGAACGCCACAACGCGCGGTCCTGCGCTATCTGCATCCAGCGGCTCCCCGCACATCTGACGATGTCGTCAGTCCATCGTGTTGGGGGCCGCCCCACGCTGCGTCGTCCGGTACGTGGTCGCCACTCGAGGACCCTCTTTACCCAACGGTCGTCGGTCCTACGAGCGATGTGGCCTGCCCATTGCCACTTCAGCGTGCTAACTCTTCGGGCTATGTCGGATACACCGGTCCTTCTACGGATCTCCGTATTACGGATCCGATCATGTAGGGAAACGCCGAGCATAGCCCTCTCCATAGCACGCTGTGCAACAAATATATTTTATCGATTAATTATTTGTACTAAAGCTGTGCTATGAAAAATAAATCAACGCTATGACATAATTGATAAAAGATTTCACTGTTCGCATGTACCAGAAGTAGTGTTCGGGCTTTTAGAGAAGGTCAAGGTTCGATTCCGTGTACACAATGCAGATGTCAAATCATACAAAGGTGGAACTAGCAATTGATTGCAGTTTTACTTTAATGCCGGGTTCCAATTTTTCGAACGAATCGTTTAGTCACGCATAGTAATAAATTACTCGAGTCGTAAGCTAAAGCTGGGGCGCAAAGTCAGCAGATTGACCCAGAGCCATTCTGCGGCATTTCAAAGAACCAGGCTATGCAACAACTAAAAGAAAAACGAAAGTCGAGTCGGAAAAATACTGGATAAATCAACCAGGCTTAGAACACTCAAAATCTCTACTACTCTAAGTACTGCTACAACTTAGCAGGCCTAGGGCCAGTGCGCTAGTTAGAGCCTTGACTGGAAACTAAAAAGACACCAGTTTCATATGAAGCTGAGTGTCTCTGATGAATGCAGATTCTGCAAAAGGAAACACCTCTTCACCTCCTGTGTGACTGTGAATCTCTGATCCACAAACGAAGCATCCACTTGGGACGATATCCAACTGGATAAATTGAAAACTCCAGCCAGGAAGATACTGAACTTTCTAGAATCGACCCGGCTGACAGAGTTTCTTTAAACTGGTGGTGAGTCACAATAGATCTGACAGGTCAAAGTGACCACCGTTTACTAAAACTGCACAGCCCCAAGTACCCTAATAATAATAAGCTTAAAACGGGTGAAGGACAACTGATGACAGCTGGTATGGAAAGTAAATTTGAAATTTGAATTGACGATTGTAGAAAAACGGATAGTAATTTTTGACACATCTCGAATCGTAAAGTATTGGAACGGGTCGTTAAAAAAAATACCAACTCATAGATGAACTAGCGGCCCGTTTATCTAATCGTATTTATAAAATTGGAGTGTCTGTATGGTATATTAGGATAGTACAGCCGCCGTCAGATATATCGGAGCAGACAAAGTGACCAATGCTCCTGAACAGTTAAAATGTCAATAAGCTCCATACACCACAAGTTACCATTAATATCTGAACATTCATTACTTAATAATATCTGAGCAGATGCCAATAACATCTGAACACTCATAACGTCAATATGTGTCACGCACGTCATGTCTCTCATTTAGCTATCGGTATAGATGAGTGTTCAGATATTAATGGGAACTTGTGGTGTATGGAACTTTTTAATATTTCAACTGTTCAGAAGTATATTGGTCACTTTGTCTGCTCCGATATATATCTGACGGCGACTGTCATGTACAGTCGCTATTGAAATTGAAATAAAAAAATACAAAAATTTCAATAGAGAAGACGGATTTAAGTTATCTTCAGCATGGAAACCAGTGACAAATGTTTACCGCGGTTAGAACGATCAAAAGCAATTCCGGATACTGTCAGTGTAGTGTGTCGAAGTGACTTCGATAACATTTGTTGTGAGAATGTGAGGGTGGATGAAGATTTGCAAGCTCCCCCGAACAGACGAAGGCGAGCAAGACCAGTCAGCTCGTGAGCACGGTTGGTGCAACCTAACCGAAACGTCGGGTAGTAAGTAGTTCGTATTAACTACTAAATAAAAATGGTTTTGACCCGTTAAATTATTTTAAAAGTTTATATGGGTCAAATTAAGATATTCTTACATATTAGTTACAAGTGAAGCTAATAAAAAGCGTGTAATAAATAGACAAGGTCATTAAATACTCTAAGTACATGTTTCCTTTTAATTAGTATACGGTGTAAGCTTGAACTATTATGTGTCTTAGAACAATGCGGTATATTACCATTCGAAATGAGTCCTCAAAGGTCGCTGAGTCAGTGTATCGCTCCTCCGAAAGGCCTTAATACGGGCCAGTGGATCTCAAACTGCATTTCAAAGAAGATAGATATACTTTACTGTTCCAAAACAAAACATTATGAATTAGTCAAAAGTGAGCTGCACATAGCAATAAGTTAGATACTGTTACTGTAACTGATCTGCTGAGTTTCTTACCGGTGTCTTCACGGTTATAGATATAGGTCTCGAACCAGCAGTAGAGTTACTTTTCCTGTATTCAATGACGATTCAGAAATACTTGAATAATAAAGTATTAGAGTTTGAGTTTGTTGGCTATTTTTTCATTCATTATTTATTTGTTTTAGTTTAGTCTAAGGCTAGTTATAGCCCAACCCCACTGGATTAAAATATATGATCCTGTGAGTATTCTTTGTAAAATAGTTAAAATAAAAAACACACGTTCGGCCTTCATGGTTGTCGAAACGTCAAAGAATAAAAATATATTTTGATGTATTAATGTCTCTATAGAAAAAGGGATTTGTTTTAATTTAATGGCGGCTTGATGTCTCATTTTTCCGGCGTATTCACCGTATGGCAAAACAAAAATGTCCATCTTTATTTTATTAGGGACGTTGATTGGCTCGTCAGCTGATATACTTAATTTTATGGCTGAACCCTTAGCAACTGTTTATAGTTTAAATGAATTGATTGACTGTTAAAACAAATGTAATAATTGACCTAAGAAATTACAGAACCACCTTACAGAAGATCGCATCCAAATAACAATCACTTCGGTGTTGTTATGTTACTGCGTGTGAGTAAGGTTTCCAGAGCTCCTGGGGGGTGCTTCATTAGTAGCAGGAGTCACACCTTCAAGTTAAGGGTGACTAGTCCAGTAACAGCTTTATTATGCTGTACTTGTCACCCTTAAGCTAAGACCTCATTACCATTTAACCTCAGGTGGGACGAGGTTGAGGACTGTTACAACAAATGTAGGTAATAATTAACTTAAATAATGAAATGTTTGACTAAAATTATAAATTATTTTCTTCTTTTTTGTTAGTTTAAATAAAGCTAACTAGTAACAAATGCAATATGCATGTCTACTTGCAGGCGGAATACAAATCATTGACGCAAATAATCATAATTAAATTTGTACCAGAAGTACTATTGCATATTATGTAGATGAATAATTGAAAAAGTCAATCGGACATTTACAATCTGTCAGTTCTCGGCCCCCGAAAACCAGTTGTTCGAGAACCCGAAGTTTGAGAGCCTGTGTCCGCATTGTTCAAACTTCGCCGCGAACCACTATGATTTCATCGGTTCATGCTGTATTAAATATTCAAATATGTATTTGTCATGTGTCACGGAATGGCATGAAGAGTCATACAGATGCGGCGTTAGGTACTAGGAGAGTAGAAGTTTCTAAGAGGTTTTACATGTATAAGTGGAGTAAAAGAATCATCTCTACTAATATTATAATTGCGAAAGTAACTCTGTCTGTCTGTTACGCTTTCCCGCTTAAACCTCTCAACCGATTTTGATGAAATTTAACACAATCTTTAAACCGTGAAAAAGGACATAGGCTACCTTTTAATTGACGACCTCCGTAGCCGAGAGGCGAGCGGGCCTGACTTTGGCGAGTGCCATCTCTGAGGTTCCGGGTTCGATTCCCGGTCGGGTCAATATGGGAAACGAACTTTTCCATATTGTCTCAAGTCTGGGTGTTGTGGTGCCGTCATTGTTTCTGATTTCTGTAACACAAGTGCTTAAGCTACTTACCACAGAATCAGAGCAAGGTATGTAATGTTGTCCAATATTTATTATTTACTAGCTGTGCCCGCGACTTCGTTCGCGTGGACTACATCCTTTCATGGTCGGTTTTACCCCTTTCTCCCCTAATATTCGAAACAAAAAGTAGTCTATATTTTAATCCAAGTTTTGAGCTATATTTGTACCAAATTTCATATCTCTAACTTCAAAAGTAAAAAAAATCCATATAAACTTTCAAAGGTGGTATTACCCCCATCCCCCCTTATTTTCTAATAAAAAGTAGCCTATGTCCTTTCTTGAGATTCAACGTATACCTATACCAAATTTCATCAAAATCCGTTCAGCCGTTTAGGCGTGAAAGAGTAACAGACGGACAGACAGACAGACAGACAGACTGAGTTACTTTCGCATTTATAATATTAGTATGGATATATTTATTGCGGAAAAAATCCTGTAGTCCATGCGAACGAAGCCGCGGGCACACCTAGTGTGAAATAAAGATGAAACAGATACAAATTACTTGACTATTCAGCATTCCAAATCATGGTTAGATCCGGGGCTGTGACACGAATACGATCAAACTAGTTTTTACATGGGTAAGAAAGAACTAGTTTTGAAAATTTTCAAATTAATCCCATTTAAATGTGCATCAAAACTTTAAAGTTCAACTTCCGAACAGGACTTAGGAGTGTTGCATGTACTCTAGTGTAGCGAACTTGTCGATAGTTTGTGAAGAAAATTTATCGATATTATTAAAGGCAAAAATATTGTTGAACCTGGAGTGTCGAATAAAAGAAAATCTTGTAAATTAAATAGATTTTTTATTTTTATAGTAGCGAACTTTAAATATTAGAAACATAATTTTTTTATCTCCCCTTGCGGTGCGGGAATAGAACCCACGACCTTCACGTATCGCGCGTGCTGCTCTTACGAACTGAGCTAACCGCAAGTTATCGTAGGCGATGAAATTTTTCTGCTACATCAACCGTTAGCCTCCGGTAAGTGCCCTCTGTCGAATATGTATAGACTACATACTTATCGGATCACGCGCGATACGTGAAGGACGTAAACGCACCGCAAGGGGAGATATAAAAATTAAGTTTCTAATATTTATAAATAAAATATTCCGTACTAATATTATAAAGCTGAAGAGTTTGTTTGTGTGTTTGAACGCGCTAATATCAGAAAATACTAGTTCGAATTAAACCTTACTCACTCGTAGGTAACCTTAGGAGCTCTGGAAACCTTACTCACACGCAACACAACTACACTGAAGTGATTGTTATTTGGCTTCGGTCTTCTGTAAGCTGAAGGTATATCACCAGTCAGGCTGCTTTAGTTCGATTACATATTATAATAAGGTGTTCGTGACACGGCCAAGTCGTTCTTGGAAACTATGCTACTAGCGGCAGCAGTTTGTACGTGTGGAAACCCCCTTCCCTGTTTTAACCCCAAAAATGTGGTAGATTTCTAATAATTACCTATATTTCTACATACACCTTCACACCATCAATTGTGAATAGATTTTAAATTCTTGCCGGTATTTTTTCGGTACTTATAGGTTCTGAACCGGAGGTAGCTTAATTTGCATTGTATAGTGACGATTCATAAATATTACTTATGTAATCTATATGAATAAAAAATATTGACTTTGACTTCAACTCAAGTCTCTTACTTTCAAACTATAGAGCTTTCACACAAGATTCTAAACCTTGTCTTCCCCCACTTAGAGTAGAGTTTCAAAATATCGGTTGTCAAAGAATGTTTCCATCCCACAAGGAACCATCCTGTCATATTTCAAGTTTATAAGACTTTTTTTTATAGTAGCTACACTGCGTATTGGCTCCTCCCAGCCTGATGGTAAGCACGAGAGAAACCCACATCGCGATGACAACGGATTTGATATCGAAATATCCTATCCGTTAGCATTGCCATACTGGCCCGCAAGATGTTTCTTCACCCTCCTTTTGAAGGAATCCATGTCAAAGGAAGGAGGAAACACATGAGCCGGCAACGAGTTCCACTTCTTTATGGTCCGGCAAAGATAGGAGTGACCAATTTTTGGTTGTTCGTGATGAAATATTTTCCACGGTGAAGCGATGACGTCGTTGGCTGGCTCTTGTGGTTCTGTGAAGGAAAGGAGAGAGTGGGATAAGAGAAAACAGTTCCTCTAAGCACTCACTATAATAAAGACGCTTATATATTCCTATATATAGTGTGATAGTTACTGAGATTTATTTTTATCTGATGGATGATCTCTCCCGCTGTAATAATTACACCTCAGTGCTTCAAATAGTTTGTTAAAACGAGATGAAATTGGCCATAATCTGTTATGGGTTCATCGAGTGGACGTATCAGACAAGTGACCAACCTTACTGTCATATGTTCTCAAGCCGATGCCAAATAGCAACTGGCGTAGCGACTAAAATCAACATATCGATAAAAACATCGATACTTTTGTATCAGAATCGGACGGCACTATTATAACTTCAAACTTTGGTTAGATGTGAATCATTGCAGCCTTGACATTCGAAGTTTATTTGAATGTAAAAATATGACAAATGCACTGGTTGCCACGGATCAAGTCGTATTTGTCATAATTATTTAATGATAACATTTTTTTTATATTACACTTCAAGATTGACCTCATCTCACCTGATGTTAAGTGGTAATGAGGTCCTAGCTTAAGGGTGACAAGTACAGCATGATAATGCTGTTACTGAACTTGTCACCCTTACCTTGACCCCTGCTACTAATACAGCACCTCCCAGGAGCTCTGGAAACCTTACTCACTCGCAGGATCTCAACTACACAGAAGTATTTGGCTGCGGTCTTCTGTAAGGTGGAGGCATTTCACCAGACAGGCTGCTCCAGTACGAGCGATAAATCGCTATGCCCTACCCCTCTTAGACTTTAGATAATATCTCTCTTAAGATAACTTTATTTCATAATTTTTTGTACACTGTATACCAGTAACACCTAAACGGAGGTCTGACAAAGTCAAAGTCAAAGTCAATATTTTTTATTCACATAGATTACATTAGTAATACTTATGAATAGTCTCTATATAAAGCAAATGAAGCTACCTCCGGTTCGGAACCTATAACTAAAGAGAAGATACCGGCAAGAAACTCCGTAGTTTTTAGTAACTCAGGATCCAGTTCCACACCGTACGGTATTGGTTATACGACATTTGTCCTTTCTTGCGTCTTACTAGTATAACAAAACTAGCGGTCCCGGCGAACTTCGTTTCGCCTTAGAGAATTTTTCCCGCTTTTCTGTTGAAATTTTTCAAATTTTACTAAGGATACCTAATTTTGTAGCCTATGTCAAATTGGAAGAATGCAGCATTCTATTGGTGAAAGAATTTTATAAATCGGCCCAGTACTTTTTGAGTACTATTCATTACAAACATACAAAAATACAAATCTTTCCTCTTTATAATATTAGTATAGATAAACAGAGCACTTAATATCTACCACAGAACAAAATTCGAATGCAAATCCGTTGAACTACCTGGCTGCTTGAATTAAGTTATGATCAAACAGAATCCCTGCCTGTGTCTGATTTATGAGACCACACTCATACGCGCCCATACACATACGCATACGTATACACTCATTTACACACACACACACAGACTCGCACACACAAACACACACACACACAACCAAACGTGATGAGCATATATATACCTATATATTTATTTTCTTTACTATATTTTCTTTTTTATCCTTATTTTTTGTTACTCTTGTTTTTCATGAAAATTTAACATAGTATTGTTGTTCCTTAACTTAAATTTAATTATTAATTACTCGTCGATCTCGTGGGTGGGACCTGGAGTCCTGATATACAGGGTTGCCCTACATTAGGCTCCAGTCACACGTCACTGTGTACCTAGAGATAACTCACTTTTGTAATTTAAATTAAGTGTGAGAATAAATTATTTTTTATTTTATTTTTATTTATAACATACTAGCTGTGCCCGCGACTTCGTTCGCGTGGACTACATCCTTTCATGGTCGGTTTTACCCCTTTCTCCTCTAATATTCGAAATAAAAAGTATATTTATCTATATTTGTGCCAAATTTCATATCTCTAACTTCAAAAATAATCATTTTTCCATATAAACTTTCAAAGGTGGTATTACCCCCACCCCTCCTTATTTTCTAATAAAAAGTAGCATATGTCCGTTCTTGAGGTTTAACTTATACCTTTACCAAATTTCATCAAAATCGGTTGAGAGGTTTAAGCAGGAAAGCGTAACAGACAGACAGAGTTACTTTCGCATTTATAATATTAGTAGGGATAAGTTAAGTGATCGTATATAGCGATCACCTCTTTTGCTTTGTTTTCAATTGATTCTTAGGATTTTTGGAGAGACCACGTTACTTAAACGCATTCTAGAACCGCCACTAATGCTTCAAAATGTTGTGTTCGTTAAAAAACAGTATACAACATTAGTCTGTGTGAAAAAAAATATTTTTTTAATTTTTTTTCTACCTAAGACAGTGCTTTTTTTAATTTTTCGATAGTTTTCACAATATTTCTGTAGAATAGTTAAAATTTATAATAAGAATGGGCATGCATAATTAATTTTCATTACATTTTTTTTTTGGAAATTTTCATGAATTACATATGTAGATATATATGTATAATGTGATAGTTTTTTTGGAAATAAATATAATTTAGGAGCTGTAATATTTTTAGGTCTCTAAGGTCATTTCATTGTCTCTCTACATGTCGAAATCTTCATTACATTAAGTTGAAATCAATTTAAATCTACTTTTTTTTTTTTTTTTTTTTTTTTTTTTTTTTTTTTTTTTTTTTTTTTTTTTTTTTTTTTTTATAAAAACATCAATAATTTATTTAAGTAATATACAGTTAGTGACAGTTAAAAAAAAATATTATAAACAAAAAACATAAAAAACCTACAAATAAAAAATTTGTCCCAGGTCACTGCCAAGGGGCATGGTACCAAGAAGGCTAGCTGCGTTCCCTCTTTGGATGGCCAGACTTATTTTCTGGCCAAGAAAAAAGCCAGCCCTCTGATCTCCCGACGCTTCTTTAAGCCGTTTGGCTAAAGCGCGGAAGAGGCTGTGCGCGCCCGGTCCCCACGGCCCCAGAGTCTCGACTCCAAACGGCTCAAATATACACGTGTTAGTAAGACCTGAATATTTACGCCGTTTGTTCGATTCAGCTGAAGCCGCAGCAGATCCAGCCTGCAACGAAGTTTGTGAAAGATGAGACGGCGCCAGAGTGTCGACGCAAGTAGCGTCCCACACTAAAGGCCGTCCCATCTTCCAAGGTATTAAAGTCATTCCGTCGGGCCTCTTGCCGTCGCTACGCACCAGTCCGTTCGGTTCAAGAACGGCTGGTATGGAACAACTAGCAAGAGCCCGACGTATGGTATCGTTGAGGCTAGCATGGCGGGGGATTCTCCCGGCGCTTCTGCTGCAGGAAAGGCCGTGGTGACCAAGCGCGTCCACAGGGCTACCACAAGAGCAGTGATGTGGGACATTACAGGGTGCCCCCAAACGGAGGGAAGTAGCAAGACGGAACGAAGAATTTTCTAATAAAGTGCCTAAATGAGAAGATGGTAAACTGTGCAGCCAAAGACTTGATTCCCATTCAGCAACAGCAATGAGCCGAGCTCGATCTGCAGAACTAGAAGCCGTATGTAAAAGTTGGTTCCGTACTAGTTTGCAGAGCGGCTCGTCCCACTGTCTCTGTGAGGACATGGCCGAAGGAAGTTTGTCGTCTAAGGAAATCACCTTCCAAGCATCGATGGCTTCAACTTGATCAGCAATTGGTGAGATATTCGTGGAAGTCAGACCAAGTATTTTTGCTGTCAGGTGGCATGTGCTGTGAGTTGAAGCCAAAAAAGCTGGAAGGGCAACACTGGAAATTTTTCGGATACCCAAACCGCCAAAACGAATAGGAAGTGAAGCTTGGGTCCAAATTCGATCATCCAAAGATATATTTAAAACTACTGATAGGGATTTTTTGATTGAATCGTCCAATTTTTCTGTCAAATGCGGGAATTTCCAAAAAGGGCATGATCTAACACTGTACGTAAATTTTGGCATAAAAAGACAATGGCGGATGATGGTAAAAGCCATGTGAGAATTAATTTGGACAAGACGGTCTAAAACGTTTTCAAAATTATTTAGTTTTTCTGCGACAAAAGGGCCAAAAGAGTCATCAAAAATTGGTGACCCTAGGAGGCGAAAATAATCTTTTTGTATTATAGTGATATTAGGAGCCAAGGAATTAAAACAATCTATGATATTGTCTCTGTCTGGACGGTCTGGTATAAAAAGTTCGCATTTATTAAAGTTGAGCTCAAGGCCAGAGTTTTGGAAATTTTGAATAAGGAATTTTAAATCTGAAAGTACAGTGTTAAAATCGCCTCCTATGGTTCCATCATCCAAGTACCACACATTAAATTTAGAATTTAGTTGGGTTATTACCGGATGAATAGCAAGCCCAAAACTAGCCGGACCGAGAGGGTCACCTTGTTGACAGCCAACTGCGGAAGAAAGTAAATGGTCTTTATATTGCAAATTGGATGGTTCGTTATAACACTGCCACATAAACGGATATGCGGCAGGGATAATACGTTTTATCTGTGTCAACAGGGTGCCTCGGTCTACGGAATTAAAAGCGTTTTTCACATCCACCTTCAGCACAATATCCAAAGGGTTTTTGTGAAGAAACGATCTCAGAGAGTGGATAGCAGCTTCACATCCACCTTTTGACCCAAAACCTAATTGTATGGGTTCAAAATATTGAGTCACAGATTCCGAAATTGTGTTGCAGCAAATTTTAGCTGCTAATCTGCGTAACGTTGTACCCACAGCAATTGGCCGGATACCCCCATCTGTAATATAAATAAATAAAATTTAATTTTTAATTCTATTTAGGTTACCTCATTGCATCAGCAATTTTTATTTTGCACTTCAAGATTGACCTCATTCCACCTGATGTTAAGTGGTAATGAGGTCCTAGCTTAAGGGTGACAAGTACAGCATAATAAATCTGTTACTGGACTTGTCACCCTTACCTTGAAGGCTTGACCCCTGCTACTAATGTAGCACCCCCAGGAGCTTTGGAAACCTAACTCACACGCAAGAACATAACAACACAGAAGTGATTGTTATTTGGCTGCGGTCTTCTGTAAGGTGGAGGTATTTCACCAGTCGGGCTGCTCCAGTTCGAGCGATAAATCGCTATGCCCTACCTCTCTTAAATTTTAAACCTCTTAAACCTTTTAGCATAACATATATTATACAATATATGTGCGAAACCGCTCGAATAATCATATGATACCGACGTCATGCGATATTGGGAAAATTTCACTATTCTGACCTTGTCAAGTGTTGTGAGTCAGTATTTTGGTATGAATGTAGGCAGCTTTAACCTTCTAAGTTAAGTTTATTGTATTTTGAAGATCACTTCGTTGGCAACCGCGATAGCTGACTAGTCATCGTTTAGACTCTTTCTAGATAGAGCAAATAAGTGAATTCCAACAGGTAGATAGACAGATAGTTAAATGCACTTTATTGCACAGAAAAAAATACAGAAATTGGTTATACAGACATAATCTAGTACAATTTAGGCGGTCTTATTGCTAGAAAGCAATCTCTTCCAGTCAACCCTTAGGTAGAGGAAATAGTAGATATCGAGAAACGGGTACGGCTGTGCAAAAGTTTTATTGAGAAAATATTAACAGGAAACATAAATACCATAACATGATTAATACAAAAAAAATACATAAAACATTATAACATAAATAATTAAAAATATATACCTACGTAAAAAAATATATATGAAATCAGATTAAATACCAACAAAATGCTTAGCTTTATTTAAATACTTTGATAAAGGTCTATAATACCATGATTTTTTTATTTGTGAGTTTCATTACCGTATCAAATTTAGGCCACGGAAACCATGGCGATGAAAATTAAGGCAAAAATATCGCGCCTCGGGTTGGGAAGCGCGTGGTGCAGGGGGGTATAACATGATCAAGCATGACACAACGTTTCTTTAAACTGTATATTTTATTACTGAGCTGTTTGATGTGCAATTGGTACCAAAAATAGCTTATCAAGGTATTACTTAAGCGTTGTATTTTTAAAGCCATTAGCTTAAAGTATTTAAAATGATACCAAAGGTCACTATTCTACGCGGACAGAGTCGCGGGCACAGTAAGTATTGTATGTGGCCAACAAAATGCGTTAAATTTCCAGTAGAGTGCTTTAAAAATATAGTCAGGGATCATATCAAACGATACTCCGACTTACACAAATGAAGACTATATCTTTCCTTGATTACCACGGAACTCTACACGATACAATCGTTTTTTTATTTTTATAGTACTTCACGCCATAGTAGTGAACTTTAAATATTAGAAAAAGAAAATGTTTATCTGTTTGCGGTGCGGGAATCGAACCCACGACCTTCACGTATCGCGCGTGCTGCTCTTCCAACTGAGCTTACCGCAAGTTATAGTAGGCGATGAAATTGTTCTGCTGTATCAACCGTTAGCCTCCGGTAAGTGTTCTCTGCCGAATATGTTTAGTTGGAAGAGCAGCACGCGCGATACGTAAAGGTCGTAGGTTCGATTCCCGCACCGCAAGGGGAGATAAAAAAAATCTGTTTCTAATATCTAGACGATACAGTCCTTAGTTTATTATTTTTTTTTGTAATTCACACACACACTGCTTGACCCAAGAGTTGAATGGTAGAGAATTAGGAGTATTATACAACGTGTAACGGAAAGGGTATAACAATATCAAAAATACCTAAGCAGTTAACGGTTACAAACTGTATGGGACCATTTGTAGCTGTGTACACGCATTTATTGATTCAATATTTTTTTTTGAAATATCAGTCAAATACAAGTCAAAATTTTGACTAAGTCACGCTTGCACAACACTATCACAGTATTGTTGGAATCGTCGAAAGACTTGGATGTACCTACCTATTATGCTATTAATTTAAATATCACAATGGTGGTTCATCTTTTAGTGTTTACTGAATCACATCTGAAATTTGTTGGTTTAGCGTTTCTCATTTTGACAATTCAGTTAAGTCATTGAGTTGTCGTCGCCGTGAAAACATCTTGTGTTTTTGCCTTTCTGGATTACCTACTTACTACGGATAGCCTAGTGATATTTCGTGATGTCTTTGAGCAATCAAGAATATTCGAGATGATTCTCTGTGTCGGAGCAACCGACACAGAGATCTAGTATGACAGAGTATCACATGGCCAGCTCGGTCACCAGACCTCACTCCGTTGGACTTCTTCTTGTGGGACTAATTTAAAAGGAAGGTGTACGCTGTAGCATGCTCGTCAAGGGAAGAGATGATAGAAAGCATCAAGGCCGCGTTCTGTACAGTGACTCCACAAATGTTGCATAATGTTCGCGCATCTTCTAAGAAAGTGATAGGCGCGCATGTCGAGGAAGGAGGTGGAGAAATTCAGGATCGCAGTGATTGTCGTGAAGTGATAACGTGATTTGGGGTCGCTGACCTCAATAGTGTTGTGATGCGTTTGTTTACGTTTTAGTCAGTCATTATAGTTAATCATTTTTTATTTAATAAAAACAATAAAGTGTTTATTTTAACTCGGGATTTCGTATATAGAATCTATACAAGGTATAGTATCCACCTACTTTACATTGTTACCCCCTTTCCGTTACAGGTTGTATACCTTAAGCCGTAAGTTCACCTTTTGTACTTTTTTGTGCAAAAAAGTTTATAAGCCTTACTAATATTATAAACGTGAAAGCTTGAATGTATGAATGTCTGGATGTATGTTACTCTTTCACGCAAAAACTACTGAACAGATTTTAACGAAATTTGGTAGAATAACAGATGATATACTAGATTTACATATGGGATACGTTTTATCCCAAAATAACGCAAGCGGAGTCGCGGGCTACAGCTTTAAATTAATTAATAAATATTGGGCAACATCACATACATTGCTCTGATTCTGCGGTAAGTAGCTTAAGCACTTGTGTTACAGAAATCAGAAACAACGACGGTACATCACCCAGACTCGAGACAGTATGGCAAAGATCGTTTCCCATATTGATCCGACCAGGGATCGAACCCGGACCTCAAAGATGGCGCTCGCCAAAGTCAGGCCCGCTCGCCTCTCTGCTACGGAGGTCGTCAAATAACTCAGTAGCTTTTCGATACTTCCTCAAAAGACGATATTAACGTGGCATGATTCATCCCATGTTTATCTTGTAGGCCAAGGATTTGTTTACGCACAGAGAATTGCATATACATATGAATCAGGTGAATGCGTTTTAGGAAACCATTGAAACTGATCCGTGTCATACAATAATGTTGCTTTATATTATGCAATCTGTGTTTAAATCTCAAACATTTTGTTGATGCAAAAATGGCATCGGATAAACAAGGATTAAATGTTGTTTTGTTTTGTTTTTCAATTTTTGTTTTTCACATGTGCTTATGTTTTATTTTATTGTCATCGTAATATAATTAAATAAATAAATATTGGACAACATCACATACATTGCTCTGATTCTGTGGTAAGTAGCTTAAGCACTTGTGTTACAGAAATCAGAAACAACGACGGTACCACAACACCCAGACCCGAGACAATATGGAAAAGTTCGTATCCCATATTGACCCGACCGGGGATCGAACCCGGAACCTCAGAGATGGCGCTCGCCAAAGTCAGGCCCGCTCGCCTCTCGGCTACGGAGGTCGTCAATTAATAGTGAATAGATAGATAGATAGGTAGATACACTGTATTCCACAGAAAATTTTACAGAAATTGGTTTTACACACATAATCAAGTACAATTTAGGCGGTCTTATTGCTAGAAAGGAATCTCTTCCAGACAACCTTTAGTTAGAGGATACTTTATTATTGTTTTAATATACTTTTTTCTAAATGACTTCCGCACTTTTCTATTTTACTACACCCATAAGCAAACTTTCTGCATGACTCAAGGGTTAACTGGTAGGGAATGCAATAAAGTTTTAAACAAATAAAAATTGGGTTTTTTTTTATATAACACTTCAAGATTGACCTCATCCCACCTGATGTTAAGTGGTAATGAGGTCCTAGCTTAAGGGCGACAAGTACAGCATAATAAATATGTTACTGGACTTGTCGCCCTTACCTTGAAGGCTTGACCCCTGCTACTAATGTAGCACCCCCCAGGAGCTCTGGAAACATTACTCACACGCAGGAGCACAACAACACAGAAGTGATTGTTATTTGGCTGCGGTCTTCTGTAAGGTGGAGGTATTTCACCAGTCGGGCTGCTCCAGTTCGAGCGATAAATCGCTATGCCCTACCTACTACAAATAATAATTTAATTGGGTATAATAATTTTGTGCCGACCTACGACATGACCTACAAGTCGACACAAATACAGCGTCAGCAGAATTGGCGTAGTAAACAACGCTCCATACGTAATGCGTGACATCGATATCCTACATCGCGATATCAGAGTTTTCGTCGCCACTAAGTATATATACAACAAACCAAGAATGGTAGTTGGGCCTTGGTCCCCGAGCAGATAACACCTAGCTCGGCGGAAGTACTTCCACTTTTAGTAAAGAACATACGTTCCTTACATTGGTGACCCCGACTGAGCTGAACGCCAGCAGCCTTAGAAGAGAGGAGCCCTAGCATCAGGCAATGTCTCCATACCCTCAACAGCCAGCTTAGCCACGACAAGAGCACCGGACCACCTCAGCTGACAAAGCCACCTGGTTCCGGGCCCGTGTAATAAAGCAGGCCAACGCAGCCCTACGACCGAGTCATTGGTCCACACCGGCGTAGCAGCAGCTGCCTCCCTGCAACTACACGCATCGGGCACGTGCTTGGACTCCAAAGGGGGGGAGTACTGTGCCGACCTACGACATGACCTACAAGTCGACACAAATACAGCGTCAGCAGAATTGGCGTAGTAAACAACGCTCCATACGTAATGCGTGACATCGATATCCTACATCGCGATATCAGAGTTTTCGTCGCCACTAAGTATATATACAACAAACCAAGAATGGTAGTTGGGCCTTGGTCCCCGAGCAGATAACACCTAGCTCGGCGGAAGTACTTCCACTTTTAGTAAAGAACATACGTTCCTTACAATTTGATTATTTGTTTAGTTTAATTTTTTTTATTTCTTTAAAAATGAATACCGCCGTATACCTAAGCATTATAGTGTTATCACTTAATTCTTAATTACTTTGTAATGAAGCCTCAATAACAAGCTCAATTAATTAAAAAGCAACACATTTTTTTCCTACAATCGCGTGCTTTACATCTATTGATAAAAATCTCAGAGTAGGAATCTTGTAACAACCAATTAATAAATTACAGCTAATCATGATTAATACGTCTGTCTGTCTATCCTTAGACAATAGTGGATTTTTATTTCAAAACAGTAATTGTAATTACAGGTGTGTAATACGGAAATGAGTTGAAGACATGTGTCATTTGAATCCTTTGTTGAAGGATACAAGTTTGATTCCGTTCTAAAAGAGGTAATTCCAAAAACAATGTAATGATTAGGTAAAAAACAATGTGTCTAATTGAGTACGTCAGTTGTGTTTTCAAAATATAATGAAAATCTTTTTTTTATATTACTCTTCAAGATTGACCTCATCCCACTTGATGTTAAGTGGTAATGAGGTCCTAGCTTGCGGGCGACAAGTACAGCATAATAAAGCTGTTACTGGACCTGTCGCCCTTACCTTGAAGGCTCAACCCCTGCTACTAATGTAGCACCCCCCAGGAGCTCTGGAAACCTTACTCACACGCAGGAGCACAACAACACCGAAGTGATTGTTATTTGGCTGCGGTCTTCTGTAAGGTGGAGGTATTTCACCAGTCGGGCTTCCAGTTCGATCGATATAACGCTATGCCTCACCTCTCCGAAACTATTCCGTTTTTCCACATTTTCCACTGATGGAGAATCAGCTTCTGTTGGTCGCAGCGTCATTTAATATAGCGTAAAGCCTTTCTCTGTAAATTCACTGACTATCCAACACAACAATTCATATTCGAACTAGTGGTTTTAAAGATTAGCGTCTTTATTTCAAGTCGGTTAAATAAATATTGGACAACATCACATACAATGTATTAGAAACAGAAAAATTTTATCTCCCCTTGCGGTGCGGGAATTGAACCCACGAACTAGTACGGCGTATAGTACTATAAAAATAATAAAATCGATCACATACAATGCTCTTCTGTGGTAAGCTTAAGCACATGTGTTATAGAAATGAGAAATAACGACGGTACCACAACACACAGACCCGAGACAACATAGAAAGTTCATTCCCTTATTGACAAGACCGGGGATCGAACCCGGAACCTTAGAGATAGCACGACGCTAAAATCCGGCCCGCTCGTCTCTTGGCTACGGAGGTCGTCAAGTAAAAATACATTACAATCTTAACGGAGTATATAACATTGAATGAACATCAATTGTCTTTGAGAATGTTTATTGTAAGTAAAAAATAATCGTAAAACTGCAATTTATGCGTAATGCAACGCGATGCGTTATCCCTATGAAATGCAAGGGCGCATCTTAGTGCGTGGGAGCATTTTCCGCATAAGTACCGTCGAGTGGAATGTTTCTTTATAGTTTAACTAGCTGTGCCCGCGACATCGTTCGCGTGGACTATATCATTTCATGGTCAGTTTTACCCCTTTTTCCCCTAATATTCGAAACAAAAAGTAGTATTTATTTTAATCCAAGTTTCGAGCTATATTTGTGCCAAATTTCATATCTCTAACTTCAAAAATAAACATTTTTCCATATAAACTTTTAAAGGTGGTAATACCCCCCTCCCCCCCTTATTTTCTAATAAAAAGTAGCCTATGTCCGTTCTTGAGATTCAACGTATACCTATACCAAATTTCATCAAAATCTGTTGAGACGTTTTAGCAGGAAAGCGTAACAGACAGACAGACAGAGTTACTTTCGTATTTATAATATTAGTAGGGATTAGTAAGAGACTAGCCTTTAAATGCTGGGAAATCTATGAAATGACATAGTTTATGTTTATGCAAGCGAATTTACAATAGATTCTTTTACTAGCGCCTCGTTGGTTCTGTTCAGAAGAAGCGCATCATTTAAATAGTTAAATAAAAGCAAAATAAAACTGAAATGAAATGACTTATTTCTGTAAGAAGATTGACAATAAATCATTTTGAACGTCAATTTTTATTCTACTAGCTCTCACTCATTATAAATAAATAAATATAAATATTGGACAACATCACATACATGGCTCTGATCCTGTGGTAAGTAGCTTAAGCACTTGTGTTACAGAAATCAGAAACAACGAAGGTACCACAATACCCAGACCCGAGACAATATGGAAAAGTTCGTTTTCCATATTGACCCGACCGGGGATCGAACCCGGAACCTCAGAGATGGCGCTCGCCAAAGTCAGGTCCGCTCGCCTCTCGGCTACGGAGGTCGTCAAATAGTTAAATAAAAGCAAAATAAAACTGAAATGAAATGACTTATTACTGTAAGAAGATTGACAATACATCATTTTGCACGTTAATTTTTTTTCTACTAGCTCTCACTCATTAATCATCGTATCTCGAAAATTATGATATTTACTAACTTTAAAATTGATGAGTGGAGTCCGTTTAAGCCTACCATCATCTAATAATGGATGTTACGTAATTTTACTCCTAAAAGGGTAAATCGGGGCTTGGAAATTTGTGTGAAGCTGTTATCTTTTTCAATTAAGGGACTTGAAATTTAAAAAATAGATGGCGTGGGTGTTTAACATTATTTTTATTTGATTTTTTTTATTGTTTTTAGCCTTTTACTTCCAAAAAAATTCTCCACGTATATGCCACTAGTTCATTATTATAAGTAAATAAATCAGACCCATAAAAAAATATTTCTAGTTACACTATTTTTACAGAAAAAGGGGTTGATCACGAACGAAGTTTATGCTCGAAAAATGTGCAAAGTATTTAACTTGACCCGTATTTAAATCGAATCCACGACACACACACATCAAGACACTTCCAAGACGAAATGAGAGTTTTGTATTTTGTCAAAAGAGTATGAATCAATACTTTATGTCAAGTTTATGAATAAGACACACAAAAAAAAATATGTCGCAAAAAAAAAGGTATTTTCTCGTTCAAATTATCCACGTATTATGTCTTTCGAATGATATTCTAATCGGTATTCCCCATTGGTTGGTTAAGTAAACATGGATTCATAATTGTATTTTCTTGGTAACTGTAGCTATTACAAAGAGAATTACGCCATCTTGGACCGGATGTCAAAGGCCGTGACATTACCGGACATTCTTCTGTTGTCTATTTATAAGCGGCCATCTTTAAAAACATAAATTGTCTATGGTATGGCTTTCTAGAACTTCACTGCGAAGTTTAATCTAGTTACTTTAATAAATAAAATAAATAAATATTAGATAACATCACATACCTACATTGCTCTGATTCTGTGGTAAGTAGTTTAAGCATTTGTTTTCCAGAACGTATTAGGTAACGGATAGGATATTACGGTATCGAATTCGTTGTCATCGCGATGTGGGTTCCTCTCTTGCTTACCATCAAGCTGGGATGATCCAATATACTGTGCTGTAATAAAAATTTTACATTGTTGATTATGATTATGATTCGTTTCGGAGCCTGTTCAAAAAAACAATCAAATCATTCATTTTTTTTAATTTTAATGGAGATAAACTGACACGCTTTTGATGACAGTTTGATCTTATTAAAGATTTGCAGACATAGGTTACAGGAATTTAAAATCTGCAGGCAAAGTGCGAATGAGTTATTTACATCCTAGAAGATGTCATTAACTACGGATTGTGAATCATACGTTTAAGACAAAACAATTATAAAGAGATATAATTAAATTGTTAATGTGTTCTAAAAGGATGTGTAATGGAATGTAATTAGTTTGATGCGAGTTTTATAGACATACAATAAATAGCAGACAAGATCACATACATTGATCTGATACGTAAGTAAGTAAAGGTATAGTTTTAAACATATCCGGCAGAGGGCACTTAACCGGAGACTAACGGTTGATACAGCAGAAAAATTTCATCGCCTACGATAACTTGCGGTTAGCTCAGTTGGAAGAGCAGCACGCGCGATACCTGAAGGTCGTGGGTTCAATTCCCGCACCGCAAGGGGAGATAACAATTTTCTGTTTCTAATACGTAAGTAAGTAGCTTAAACTCTTGTGTTAAAAAAAAACAAAACCAACGGTGGTACCACAATAGATACTTGAATAGATTTATGAATACCCAGACACATACACAAAAGGAATTATGATTTTCAAAATACAATGAACATTTATTTTTTGCATCAACAAAAAAATAAGAATTTATGAAGATACAAAGCATTAAAGGTTCAATGGAGTAACGGCATAGCGATGTATCGCTCGAACTGGAGCAGTCCGACTGGTTAAACACCTCCACCTTACAGAAGACCGCAGCCAAATAACAATCACTTCGGTGTTGTTGTGTTCCTTCATGTGATCAAGGTTTACAGAGCTCCTGGGGGGTGTACATTGTGTACATTAGTAGCAGGGGTCAAGCCTTCAAGGTAAGGGCGACAAGTCCAGTAACAGATTTATTATGCTGTACTTGTCACCCTTAAGCTGGGACCTCATTACCACTTAACATCAGGTGAGATGAGGTCAACCTTGAAGTTTAATATAAAAAAAAGTCCCGACTAATTAGGTGAGTATGTTTGATGAAAATTGTTCCAAGATTGACGCCACCACAAAATGGTGGAATTCATATTTCGACACAACTCCCTCAATATGGGCTTCAAATAAAAGAGCTTGTCCAGTAAGTACAACCAGCATCATTAGTTCGTATACACCTCAGTACCCTGTCATACCAAATCTCCGCGTAACTAAGCAAGTCAGACCGACAGAGACTTAATGTGACAAGGTACAGAGTTGTTAACGAACTGAAGCTGCTCACTGTACTATGCATTTTAGCACATTTCAAATCTAAGACGAGCCAATAGTAAACTACCGGAGTTTCAATGGGAACTACCGCGCGTGAATAATCCGCTAGATGTCACTACGTGTGTGTGAGGTCCAACTACTACACGATTGGTTACTGTTGACATGACATTGACAGATGTGTCACCATGAACCTCTTCAACTACGTAGGGACGTTGGTTCATTAAGTGTCTTTTATCGGCTTTATCATGGGGAGTGTTCCGAGGAATTATTTTCCCTTATCCCACCCTCTGCTTTCCTTTTTTTTTTTTATTCTTAATTTTAATTTGGGGACTTTTATTTAAAAAATATGTCAGTCCCATCGTACCCTATTCAAGCAAATATAAGAAAATAAAAATTTGTCACCGATTGAGAACCATATCACAAACATTCTTTGCTACCTCAGATAAAGGTTCTGTTAAAATTGAGTTAAATGTACCCAAATCAGCACAGTTAAACTGAAAGTATCAATCAGTGACTGCCGTTTCTGTCGATTTCTGACACACTCCGTCAAGAGATGTTGAACATCTTCAATTGTACCACATGTTATACAGTTTGGTGAGTCTGATTTCTTCATAAGATGAGCAAATTTGTTGGACGGAATGTGTCCTGATCGCAGCCTAAGCAACATTACAGTATACAATCTATTTAAATTCGAATTATTAAACCATGGAATTTTGGGGGGTTCGCTTTGTCTCTCCTTTCCTACACAGAGCCACAAGAGCCGGCCAACGATGTCATCGCTTCACCGTGGAAAATATTCCATCACAAACCAAAAAGTTCGGTAACTCTTATCTTTGCCGGACCATAAAGAAGTGGAACTCGTTGCCGGTTCATGTGTTTCCTCCTTCCTTTGACATGGATTCCTTCAAAAGGAGCGTGAAGAAACATCTTGCGGGCCAGTATGGCGATGCTAACGGATAGGATATTTTGATATCAAATCCGTTGTCATCGCGATGTGGGTTCCTCTCTTGCCTACCATCAGGCTGGGAGGAGCCAATATACTGCGCTACTATAAAAAAAAAAAAACATGTTAATCACCAATCACGAAGCAGTTGGACCTCACGCACCCGTAGTGTCATCTAGCGATTTTTTCACGCGCGGTAGCCACCATTGTTTGTAATGCTATGCACTTTAGATATTCTGAGAAACAGAAAGATGTTTTTCCTTTGCAGCGATATGGTCCGGATTTGAGCCTGGTTATTACAATGGAGCGATTGCCGTCTGACCTCCGCCACCCTTAAAAGGGAAACCAGACCTAATTGGATCATACACAGGACCGAATTCCGAAGTACAGAATCATCATTCTCAATGCTTTGACATTGTCATAAGTCATTCACGCATAGCAAGTAAGGAAGGTGTAGGAAATAAAATAACTATATATGAGTTGTAAGAGAGATAGGGCATAGCGATTAATCACTCGAACTGGAGCAGCCCGACTGGTGACATACCTCCACCTTACAGAAGACCACAGCCAAATAACAATCACTTCTGTGTTGTTGTGTTCCTGCGTGTAAGTAAGGTTTCTAGAGCTCCTGGGAAGTGTTACATTGGTAGCAGGGGTCGAGCCTTCAAGGTGAGGGAAAAAGTGCAGTAACAGATTCACTACGCTGTTCTTGTCGCCCTTGAAATAGGATCTCATTTCCATTTAACATCAGAAGGGGAGAAGTCAATCTTGAAGTTAAAAAAAAGAGTATGTTCCTATGCTTATTGGTTCGATGTCTAGAACGTTGACGTCATAATTGCAACAGTGACGTGACTTGGCGTTTTTGCGCGCTTTTCAAATGTGTTACACGGAATCTATAAGATACAATTTGGATAGCTTTACCGGAAACGATGGCTCCCCAAGAAAGTATTTTTTTTGTGTTGAGGTACTATTTATTAAGTAAATGTCGACTAATACCGGTTCCAATATTTGCAAAATGATCCTTTCTTGTTACGAATAGTAATAAATTATACTAGGCGTAAGCTAAAAACGCCCGACACACGACTCATGACAGCTGATATGGAAAGTAAATTTGAAATTAGGATTAACGACCTCCGTAGCCGAGAGGCGAGTGTGCCGGACTTTGGCTTCGCGCCATCTCTGAGGTCCCGGGTTCGATCCCCGGTCGGGTCAATGTGGGAACCGAACTTTTCTGTATTGTCTCGGGTCTGGGTGTTGTGGTACCGTCGTTGTTTCTGATTTCTGTAACACAAGTGCTTTAGCTACTTACCACAGAATCAGAGCAATGTATGTGATGTTGTCCAATATTTATTTATTTATTTAACGACTCGTAGAAAAACGGATAGTCATTTTTGACCGTAAAATATTGGAACCAGGCATTAGTCTTTTCTAGTTATAAATATAGATGGTTTGTTTTACCCCTATCTCCCCTAATATTCAAAATAAAAATGAGTTCATATTTTAATCCAAATTTTGAGCTATATTTGTGGCAAGTTTCAAATCTGTAACTTATAAAATAAACATTTTCCCTTAAAAACTTTCAAGAGCGTTATTACCCCCATCCCCCCTTAATTCTAAAACATGTCCGTTCTAGAATTTCAACGTATATCTATACCTAATTTCGTCAAAATCGGTTCAGTGGTACCGACGTGAAAGCCGGACAGACAAGCAGACAGACAGAGTTACTTTCGCCTAAAATATTTGTATGTATAATGGATTAGTGGACTATATTTACAATTAAACACGTTCTATGCTCTTATGATATACTAGCTGTGCCCGCGACTTCGTTCGCGTGGACTACATCCTTTCATGGTCGGTTTTACCCCTATTTCCCCTAATATTCGAAACAAAAAGTAGTCTTTATTTTAATCCAAGTTTCGAGCTATATTTGTGCCAAATTTCATATCTCTAACTTCAAAAATAAACATTTTTCCATATAAACTTTCAAAGGTCGTATTACCTCCATCCCCCCCTTATTTTCTAATAAAAAGTAGCCTCTGTCCGTTCTTGAGATTCAACGTATACCTATACCAAATTTCATCAAAATCGGTTGAGAGGTTTAAGCAGGAAAGCGTAACAGACAGACAGACAGAGTTACTTTCGCATTGATAATATTAAGTAGGGAAGTAGGGATATTGAAAGCAACCAGAACCGATATGTACACACACTTACACGAACAATATATTATTATGACTTTATAACAAAAGGTATTATCAAAATAAATACTAAAAATATCCTTATCCTTATCCTAACTAATATAATATTATAAATCGGTAAGTGAGTTTTTTTGTTTGTTTGTTTGTTCCGCTTTCACGCCGTAACTACTGAACCGATTGCTTTTAAATTTTGCAGGCGTAAAGTTAGAAGTCCGGATTAAATAATATGGTACTTTTTATCCCAGAAAAAAATGATTTTCCCGAGAGAAAACAAAATTATAGTTTGCTTGGTGGATGGATTGGAGATGAGGTATGCGATAGATGGCGCTAGATAATGGTAATGATGTGCTTTTTAAAATTCCTAAGAAGTGGAATGATAGCTTACGCTATTTAGTTCTTGAGGTACGCGATATATGGCGCTGGGTGTTTTATAAAATACGTAAGAAGTGGAATGATATCTCGCTTTAACCTGTAGCTCATACACTTATTCGGTGCACTTTTCGACTCATTTACTTACTTGCTGTTGTATCTTTATTCACAGGTTTTCGCTTTATTTGGTTCCTACCATTTTACATTCAATTGTGTATGTTGTGCTTTATACCACAATATAAACGAATTCCACGCGGGCGGAAAGCTAGTTGACATATAAAAGGCATAGCCAAAAGGGCTGTGGAGGTCGAATCACAGCAGTAGCTAACAGTATGAATAAAGGTTTTTTATACCTGCAACTTTAGCAGGCTTAAAGCAAGGATATGTAGATATGTCTCGTCGAAAGGCCACTATACATAAATATTTAGTTCTATATGCCATAGTTCAATTGGCATAGTGCCTGGCATGTTGTTCGCCCACGCCTGTTCCGGGTTCGATGGCTACTATCAGACAGAAATAAGGTAAATGTATATATGCATTCAGACAAATAAACAACTGGACGTCTTGGTGCAAAATCCTTACTAAAATTGTATTATATCTTTGCCGGACCGTAAAGAAGTGGAACTCGTTGCCGGCTCATGTATTTTCACCTTCCTTTGACATGGATTACTTCAAAAGGAGCGTGAAGAAACATCTTGCGGGCCAGTATGGCGATGCTAACGGATAGGATGTTAAGGTATCAAATCCGTTGTCATCGCGATGTGGGTACCTCTCTTGCTTACCATCAGGCTGGGGAGACAAATTACTGCGCTACTATAAAAAAAGCGAAAGTAAGTCTGTCTGTCTGTTGTCCGGCTTTGAAACCTAATTAAATTAAATTTCATTTATTTCAGATAATAAAATCCGTACAGCATACATACAAATTAATCAGTAAACAGGAATAAAACATTTATTTAATTTAAATTCAAATCTATACTTAAAATTATAAAAAGGAAAAGTTTGTTTGTTTGTTTGAACAAGCGAAACATCACATACATTGCTCTTTTGACGACCTCGGCGGCGCAGTGTGTAAGGTAGGCGGCCAAAGCGCGTAAGGTCCCGGGTTCAATTCCCGGTCAGGTCAATTTGGAAAACAAACTTTTCTAAATTGACTTGTGTCCGGGTGTGCTGTGATGACGCCCCCAGTTAGTGTCCGTCGTCTGGTACTCATAGTACAAGGGAAAACCTTAGTTTGAGACCAGATGATTGGTGTGATTGTCTGGCGCATTCATTTATTTATTTATTGCTCTGATTTTGTGGTGAATAGCTTAAGCAGTTGTTTCACAGAAATTAGAAACAACGACGGTACCACAACACCCAGACCCGAGACAATATAGGAAAGTTCGTTTCCCATATTAACCCGACCGGGGATCGAACCCGGAACCTCAGAGATGGCGCGACGCCAAAGTCCGACCTGCTCGCCTCTTGGCTACGGAGGTCGTCATTAAAGTTTTAGTAAAGTTTTTGTACACTAAAGTATATCTATCTATCTATTTAAAAACATAAGTGGTCATTGACCCTTTTTTTTTAGGAACACCCACTAAAACCCCCCAATGAACCTCATAGGCTTGATTGTGATGCCATGGGAACAGAAGACCTACCACAGCATCCCCGGACCGTTCGCCTTAGGGAAGAAGTTTTTAAACGAAACAAAAAATTCGTACGACGCGCCCCGAGGTCGGGCGTATTACAACACGCATCGTATTTAAGCGCCTGCGCATCTCCCACGCGCGTTTGTCGCACCGCGATCGCGCGCACACTTGCTCACTTTAGTAAAAAAAAAACTTTTTTTTCATCCTAAAAAGTGACGTCAAATTTTTTTTAAAAGCGACAGTTTAGTCTCTCCCGTCTCAGTGTGTGATACGGTTTCGTGGAGTGAAGTTGTGCCGATAACAAATGTGAGTTTATTTGATTTTTTTGTTGTTTTTTTTTTTTGGTTTTATTTTTCGCTTTTTTGTGACGTGCCGTTTTGAGCGTGAAAAGTGGATTGCGAATTGCGGTGGGGATTTTCGTTGCACCATTTTTTTTTACGTAATTAAAAAGTGAAATAAAATAACGAATTTCAAACACTTTTACTAGGTTACGGATTTTTTTTTCAAAAACGCCATGATGTTTGTTTAAGTTACCGGTCGTGACCTCAAGGTCCTGGGTTCGGTTCCCGTTTCGGAACATATCTCTAGCTGTCACATTTGGCAAGTGTGATTTAAAATCCATTGTTCCATTTAATTACAAGTATGCAATTTAGCATTCAAAGGGAGAATTAAAGCCTAATACTTTACTTGACTTCAATAAGTGTATACGTAATTGTTTTTACATATATTTTAGAAGTGTACATGAATCATTATTGAACAACACTCAACAGCCAGTCATTCAATTTCAAATAAATATTAAAACTTACGTTTTCGTGTGACAAATTTTGCCAAAACCTAACGCGTTGATGTCTAACGTAAAGTTTAAGGTGACAACTGCTAATTAATCAAAAGTTTGCTAATTAAATCGTTGTTTTTGATTTGTTTAAATAATATTTTGCTCTTTGATAATGCTTTATTTGCATTCGAAGTTAGTTGGTTGCTATTTTGAGGATTAAAAATTGCTATTCGTAGCCGATCATACATATTTTGTTTTAGTTGACTTACAGCACACATTTAAAGTCTTTGATTTTCATGTCTAATTAAACTAACTTTGCATAGGCTATAAATGAATAATACCTATAATAATATATTTGACGACCTCGGTGGCGCAGTGGCTAAGGCCCTGGGTTAGGTTCCCGGTCAGTTTAGTTTAGTCAATTTAGAAAACGAACTTTTCTAAATTGACTTGTGTCTGGGTGTGCTGTGATGACGCCCCCAGCTAGTATCCGTCGTCTGGTACTCATAGTACAAGGGAAAACCTTAGTATGAGACCAGGCGATTGGTGTGATTGTCTGTCGCATTTATTTATTTATACATTTATTTGTGTATATCAAATTATTTAAGATAAATAATGAACTTTGTAAAAGGTTTTATAGAGATGTTCTCAAACAAGTTGTGTGATCTTTGAACAAGAAATAAATAAAACTATGGAATTAATATTATGATAAGAATTTTTATGACAAAATTAAAAATACTTAATAACTAATTTAAATATAGGCGTACCTTGAAAACGTTTGATGATTCAATCAATTGGCTACTTGACAGTGTTAACAATAAAATATGAAAAGTGTTAGATATGTTAGCTTATTAGTTAAGTAATCATTTTACGTTTTTACTTTTTAATTAAAAGCATAGTAAGTATTTTATTTTTGAAAAATAAATTTTAGTTTTTTTATCTGTGGAACAAAAGAACCGAAACGGAAACCACCATTGCAATTCGGAAATGACAGCTGTCGGCGAAAATTATTTATTTTAATGTGGCGAAACAATTATTATTTTACCGATTAAATTGAATTATTGTGTCTCTAATCGTATAAAGAATTTATTGAAACATTTTCCGTTTATCTTAATTAAGTCGTTCCTATGCGTATCGGTTCGTTGTCTAAGACGTTGACGTCATAATTGCAACAGTGACGTGACTTGGCGTTTTCGCGCGCTTTTTAAATGTGTTACACAAAATCTTATTTTTCTCTGGTTATTTAGATTATTTCCAGATAAATCGAATTGCTTGGGATATAAAATGAACGGGCGCACATTTTACAATACTTTTTCAAAAACTGTCAAGTAGCCAATTGCCCATTTCCAATATTTTACGATTCGTAATGTGTCAAAATGCTTATACGTTTTTCTCCAACCGACTACGAGTCGTTAATACCGTTCCATAATTTACTTTCCATACCAGCTGTCATCAGTCGTCTGTCGGTCGTTTTTAGCTTACGCCTCGTTTAATTAATTACTATACGTAACTAGTAGGGATCGTTTTTCAGATATTGGAACCGGGCATTAGTGATGAGACGTTACGTATAACTGAATTTTTATATATATAGTGTTTATATATTTTAACAGCTGTTTATATATTTATAATATATCTACCGCTTACAAATGTAAAGTACAGAAAAGTTGCTAAACGTCATACTTTCGTCATAAATTCATTTTGCATATTGCATCTAATCGCATTAGCATAGTGGAGGTATTTGAAGATGCGAAGTCCCAAGTTCAAATGTATGTTACAATCTTTGCATTTTTTGTGGTAAAATTAACATGATAAGCCGATGAATTCTATATTCAATAAAATATAAAAGAAAACGGGTTTACAGGTAAATTGTTTTCTTCCAATTTTGCAATATTAATAATTATTACTAACTACTAAATAAAAATGGCGTCACGTTTTTTTGACACGTTAAATTATTTTAAATGTTAAAATGGAACGCGAAAGAAGAGAGGTAGGGTTAGCCCTAATTTATTATAATCGTTATTAAGCGATTTATCGCTCGAACTGGGGCAGCCCGACTGGTGAAAAACCTCCACATTACAGAAGACCGCAGCCAAATAACAATCACTTCGGTGTTGTTGTGTTCCTGCGTGTGAGTAAGGTTATTGCACTTCAAGATTGACCTCATCCCACCTGATGTTAAATGGTAACCCCTGACCCCTGCTTCTAATGTAGCACCCCCCAGGAGCTCTGCAAACCTTACTCATATGCAGGAAGACAACAATACCGGAAGGCAATAGAAAAAAGTAATTTAAAAAGTAATACATAAACTATATAGTACTTATAAAAAGACTAATAAATCTTAATATAAAAATGTTATAGGATATTTTGATATCGAATCCTTTCTATATGATATACACTTACCTACTAACTTACTACATACACCAAAAAGTTTGTGTACTTTTTTGGATGTCTGTCTGTTCCAGTTAATCTCTGAAATGGCTGAACCAATTTTGACCACTAGCTGAGGCAATAAGAAGTAACTTACGCTATTTTTATTTTTGAAAAGAAACCTTATATTTAATAGAAAATAAATTTAAAATCCTGCAGTCCACGTGAACGAATTAGCGGTACATCTAGTGATAAAAAGAAACTGTTGAAATGCTTTTTCCTCCATTACGCATCACAGAAATGACAGCCGTTGCAAATGACAGGAAAATGGACTCTTGTCGTGTCAAATAACGACTTGTGTCAATATTAAAATGGATTATGTTACCCAACGAAATGACTGAACATCCTTTAATATTATTTAAACGTTAATCCACTTAAAAAAAGCAATATATTACGATTGTAGTCTTATTAAGTATTCTCTTATTGTAAAATTGTCAAACAACAAATATAAGTGGCGAAACATATCTTACAGGTATGGGTTTAAAGTTCAAATTGGCATCTGACCGCGTATGACGTCATCCCGGATACAAAATCAACTGAGTTATGTAAATGAACCTAAATTCAACTATAGTTTCGTATAAATTTGAAGATTTTTCTCGTCATTCGCTTATTTTTATACTAAATATTGTATGATCATAGTGGCATGTACATATGTAGCTATATTGCGTACTAAGTAAGGAAAAGACCAGCGTTTTCGCACGAAGTTAGTTTGATCTAACCTCAAAAATTAAGTTTTAGTACCGATCCTTAACCTTTTCCTACAATAAATATAGCCTATGTTACTCAGGATGAATGTAGCTATTCAATGGTGAAAGAATTTTTGTAATTGCCGGTAGTTATTGAGTTTATTCAATACAAACGTACACACACAAACAAAAAAGAAATCTTTCCTCTTTAAAATGTTAGTGTAGATAAACAATTAAAAAAAAATGAATCGCAAAATGTGTTGGTAAGCGCATTACTCGACAACGCTTTGACCGATTTTAACAATTCTTTTCTTTAAATGTTCGTTGAAGTTCAAGGATAGTTTTTACGGCGCGGAAATTTGAATAATTGCCGGGAAAGCTCGGAAGACAGCCCTTTTCTTTTTCCAGTACAAACAGTCAAGCCATATTCCAAATCTTTATGACAGGATGAAGTCTGTTGGTTCCGCTAGTAGGTAATAAAACTGGTTTTGGAATGGAAAAAGTATATAAAAATTAAATAAAATTACAAAACTTAAAAACCAAGAGCTTACGCGACCAGACGGAAAAATAACGGCAGACGATCTAATTGCGTCAAAAGTGACATTTGAATTAAAAAAAGTACGAAACAATGTAAAGAGGTTTGTTAATATATTATTAAATTTATCTAAATTGGTGGACAACTCAAACTCAAACTCAAATATTTCTTTATTCAAGTAGGTTACATGTAACACTTTTGAATAGCTACTGAATACAATGCAAGGTGATTCTACTTCCGGTTCGGAACCTATATCTACCGAGAAGACACCGGTAAGAAACTCAACAGTAGCAGTATCTAACTTATTGCTATGTGTAGCACTTTGGACCAAGTCATATAGTTTTGTTTTGATGAGTGATGACACAATTAAGTACTCAAGTAAGTATTTACTTTCGAGAGGTAAGCTGGAGCAGACCAGTCCCCAAAATGGCGCCCGTTCTCAACGAAATCAGATTGTGCGGTGCACAATCTTACTAATATTATAAAGAGGAAAGATTTGTACCTATTTTTGTATGTTTGCAATGAATGGGCTCAAAAGTACTGGGCCGATTTAAAAAATTCTTTCACCAATAGAATGCTACATTCTTCCAATTTGACATAGGCTACAAAATTAGGGATCCTTGGTAAAATTTGAAAAATTTCAACAGAAAAGCGGGAAAAATTCTCTTTTTTTTTTCCTGTGGCAACACTTCGAGTAACATCTGATTCAGTTTGTCCCGATTTTTAAATTCTATTTTTAATACTAAAATCACAATAAGGCCAGTTAAATCATCACTAATCAAACAATTAATCTAAGTTTATCGTATAAAGCTAAAAATCTGTGGTGTAATCTAAGTTTTTAAAGTGTTTGTGAAACAACAATTACGGAGTGGATGACAGTTCATGATTCGAATTTGTAAGATCATTGTTTATCTCTTTTGGATTCTAAAAACTCATTAATAACAAAAGTAAGTTACACTTAGAAGGTAAATTTATCAAAACTCGTACTCGTACTTATTTATATCCTTATTTACGCGCTGAAGTGACATTTAAGTTACTTCTAATTGTGTAAACAACTTCTTGGAACTATAATACATCTACGTGTATTTTGCTATTTACACTTGAACATTTCAATATGCTGACCCGTAGCAAGGCTTTAGCTCGCCAGGGAGGGTCTGGACTCACCTCTGCTCGTCAGGCAGAGTCTAGACTCGACCTGGCTTTGAAGGAATTGAAGGCCACCAAGGAGGAAGTTACACAATTGGTTAGGGAAAGAGAGGACAATGAGAGGGAACTGTTGGAAGTGTTGGAGAAGAGTCGTGAGTTGAAAAAGAATTTGGCTGATTTACATTTGCAACATATGTCGATTATCGAGGAACGGGACAATCTACAATCAATTGTTGATGGGTTTGGTGAGTGCAGCCAGGAGTACGTGCAAAACTTAAGACGCGTCACATTACTGGAGCATGAACTACAAGAGGCTCACCACTGCATAAATGACTTGCAAAATGAGAAGCAGGAGGTTGCGGCATCCCAGACCTTATGTCTATTTGAGGAACTTATAGGTAGTGTGCCCAATCTTGTTCCTGATACACCTGACATGAACCCAACGCATCTTGAGACTGTAGACCTAACACGGGAGGATACCCTGTGTTCTGTACCTTCAGCGGGAATTGTCAAATGTAGTAGGAATAAGCTAAAAAAATACATTAAAATTAATAGGTACATTAATAAAACTAAAAAATTAATTAAGAAACAAAAGTGTTCATGTAATAGAACTAAATGTATTAATGAAAGGCGTCGTTTAGGTGATGAATTAGATTTATGTTCTTTAACAATAAATAATAACATCAAAACCTATGACAGTAATTTACTAGAATTAGAAAATAAAATACAAATGTTAAAAGTTTCCTTGGACAATATGACTAGTAGGTATATAAGTTCCAAGAAGGAGAGTGAGGAACACATGCTTGCTTTGAAGAGTCTACTAGAAACATCATTGACGGCTGATAAAAACTGTGAAAATTCATACAATTTAAACAGCTCTCGGTTGGTATGTGACTCATCACTGTCAAGCACATGTAATAACTTAACACCCTTATCCAATACAGGTAATTCCAACAGTTTCCTCACTCAGTCATCAAAAAGAGTAAGTACTTGCAACTTTGTTATGTTTAGTGATGAGTTGGGTAAAGATATGGGCCTATTGGTGAGTACATATCTGGGACAACCTGTCTCAAATTATTGTTTACCAAATTTGCCATATAATGAAATTGTAAAAAGAATTTGTAAATATAACTTCTCAGAAAATACTATTCTGATATTATTGATTGCCAATAGAGGAAATGTAAACAAAAGGGATTTTATTCAATGTTTTGAGTGTCTTAATGCATTGAATTTAAATCAAATTGTATTGTTTACACTTCCATATAGTAAGTGTTTGTCACAGAGAGAAAATGACCTTAGGTATAAAATTAATACAATGATGAGCACATTGACATGTAATAATAATTATTCAGAAAAATTTCATATGATTGATATTAATAATATGACATTTAATTTTACAAATAAATTGACATTTAATTCAAGTTTTTATTTGACAAAAGATAACTTTTATCTTTCTAAATTTTATAAGAGACAGATAGCAATGTCGCTGTCATATATTATTAAAATTTCAGCCAAGAAATTGGCTACTCAGGCTGCTTCTATTGAGCAGAATCATGACATTATAAATGAGACTTTGGAAGTTGTTCCAAATAATTTAAATTATACCATAAGACAATAGAGGATAACTCTAGCAAATTAATTTTGACAACTAAAAAATCTAATTATTTAAATATCATACACCAAAATATTCAGGGCTTTACTGGCAAGGAACTAGAGTTAGAACTATTTTTAAATGAATTCAATATTCATGTGTTGTGTATTACTGAACACTGGTTTCGACAATATGAATTATTAATTAATATTGATAACTTTGAGCTCATTAGTTCGTTCACTAGGGTGAATGCTGTTAGAGGTGGGTCACTAATTTTACTAAATAAATCGTTAACATCAAAAAATCGTAAAGATATTGTATCACTCTCTATTGAGCGCACTATTGAACTTTCGTGTGCAGAGCTTGAGCAACATATCATAGTCTGTGTATACAGACCTCCTTCCAGTGACTTTACTGTATTTGAGTCTACCATGGAAGAGGTTCTGAGAAAAGTGTGTAAAAGCAATAAAAAAGTAGTTGTATGTGGGGATTTTAATATTAATATTTTAGATAAAAATTCACAATACTCGGTTAGGTTCTTAAACTTATTTAAGTCTTTTGACCTACATCACCTTTTTGCTGAACCAACTAGAGTAACGCCCACGTCAGCTACCTGCTTAGATAATATATTTTGCAACTGTAAAGCATTGGAAAAATCAATAATAAATTTTGTAAGCTCGGACCACAGCGGGCAAAAAGCAGTGCTTGAGCATCATCATACCTTAGCTTCTTCAAGGTTTACTTGCAGACCAATCAGTACGAGTCGCGTTGAGAAGTTTGTGAAACATATTCGTGATGAAATTTCCCTTAGTCCAATAATGAACAACAACATTGACCAGTTGTACAAAACATTATTCGATACAATTATAGACCAATTTAATTCACATTTTCCTAAGAAACTTATTAAAATAGACAATCCTAAAATCAAATTTAGTGATTGGGCGACGAAAGGTATTTATAAAAGTCGAAGAAGACTTTTTGAATTATATGATATTAAACACAACAGTACCGATATTAATATAATAGAATATATTAAAATGTATTCAAAACTTTTTAAGAAGGTTTGCGCAATAGCCAAATCAAATTTTTTTAAGGAAAAAATTAAGAAATCGACTAATAAAATAAAGGCCACTTGGAACATTATTAACAAAGAGACTTGTAAAAATAAAACTCGAGAAAACAAGTTCTCTCTTAAAATTAACGAAAATACAATTGATTCTGACAATGAAGTGGCCAATGCATTTGAAACATATTTCTCGAAAATTCCTACAGTTACTACTAGTGGAATAAATTCTAACCCGCATCTTGCTCAATCTCTCCTCCAGTCTAATGTATGTGAATGTCTAACCTCCTTTAGCTTTACTCACATTAATCATCATGAAATTGTTAAAACATTCAAAGACTTAAACATTAAAAAGACTGAGGATTTATGGGGGATTTCTTTAGAGATAATAAAAAGTATTATTAGTACTATTGCCCCTCATCTAGCTTACATATTTAATAAGTGCATAGATCTGGGTCAGTTTCCCAATCTAATGAAATTTAGTAAAATCATTCCCCTTTTTAAGTCAGGGGTAAAAAGTGACCCTTCTAACTTTCGACCCATCTCCATACTACCAGCACTCAGTAAAATCTTTGAGAAAATTATATACAATCAATTAATAACACATTTTAATGAAAACGATCTACTACACAACAAACAATTTGGCTTCACCAAAGGTAGATCGACCACTGATGCCGGAGTGGCACTCGTCAAACATATATTGGATGCGTGGGAGAGAAAGCAGGATGTCATTGGTATTTTCTGCGACTTGTCAAAGGCGTTTGATTGCGTTAATCATGAAACCTTGCTTTTGAAGTTGCAACATTACGGTGTCTCAAGTCCTGCAATATCTTTAATCCAATCTTATTTAACTGGCAGAATACAAAAAGTTAATGTTAACGGAATCATTTCTTCTGGCGCACCACTAGTCATGGGAGTGCCCCAGGGTTCTATATTAGGACCTCTTCTCTTTTTGATTTATATAAATGATCTTCCTCACTTTGCCAAAAGTCTATGTGAGATTGTGTTGTTTGCAGATGATACATCTCTGATTTTCAAAGTTGACAGGCATAAGCAATCCTATGACGATGTAAATAATACGCTCTCACAAGTTTTGCATTGGTTTACTACAAATAACCTCGTCCTCAATGCAAAAAAGACTAAATGCATTAAATTTACAATGCCAAATGTAAGGCAAATAAAAACTGATATAGTTATGAATAATGAACAAATCGAAGTCATAAATACTACAACTTTTTTAGGAATCACTATAGATTCCAGGCTACAATGGGGTCCTCATATATGTGCTCTGGCAGGAAGACTTAGTTCTGCCGCATATGCAGTTAGAAAAATTAGGCATCTTACTGATGTTGAAACGGCGAGACTAGTTTATTTCAGCTATTTTCATAGTTTAATGTCATACGGTCTATTGCTGTGGGGCTCAGCTTCTGACATACAAACTATATTTGTATTACAGAAGAGAGCTATTCGATCTATATACGGCCTTAGATCGCGTGATTCACTTAAAGAATTATTTAAAGAAATTAATATTTTAACTGTAGCCTCCCAATTCATCTTTGATTGCATCATGTATGTACGTAAAAATCTTAATTTGTTCTATAAGAAATCCGACACACATAATTTTAACACAAGAAATAAACATAAGCTCGCTATTTCAAACCATAGGCTTCGTAAAACCAGTAGAACATTCGTGGGATTAAGTATAAAAATATTCAACAAGTTACCGCAATGTATTGTTGACTTACCTATGCATAGATTTAAGATCCATATTAAATCATGTTTAATGCGAAAAGGATACTATAAACTTGATGAATATTTAAACGATAAACATATATGGACATGATTGTCTGTTCGCTCGCACACCATAGTTTTAAGTTCTCTAGCTCTAAACATTGTAAAGATTAGGATAACTACTGAGTTTCTTGCCGGATTCTTCTCGGTAGGATTAGGTTCCGAACCGGCTATAGCTTCAATTTTGGTTTGTATTCATTCTGACGATGCATAAGTGTTACTTGTAACCTACATGAATAAATGAATTGACTTTGACTTTGACTTTGACTAAGGCGAAACGAAGTTCGCCGGGACCGCTAGTAAGTATATTATAGCATCATGAGTGTTCTGTGTTATACATGATAGCTATATCCTACCTTTAGTAGAACAAGGGCATAACTGCAGTTTTAGCAATTATACAGGAGAGCCATTTTAAGATATTGCATTTAATGTGGTCTAGCTCTGTTATTATTACTCTTAACTTGTCCTCCTGTGCAATACATAAACAATATACTTTATTCTTTTTAGACATGTGCTTTACAAGAATAAAGAACTTTCAGTGTTTTTATTAATTTTGTTTTTAAGGCTGTTGACAATTGTGCCGTGTGTTTGCCAAAGATGCGTTATAATCCTTGAAAATCTATAATAGCTTAAAATATTTTAAAGCAACAAATAATTTAAGAGAGGTAGGGCATAGCGATTTATCGCTCGAGCTGGAGCAGCCCGGCTGGTGAAATACCTCCACCTTACAGAAGACCGCAGCCAAATAGCAATCACTTCTGTGTTGTTGTGTTCCTGCGTGTGAGTAAGGTTTCCAGAGCTCCTGGGGGATGCTACATTAGTAGCAGGGGTCAAGCCTTCAAGGTAACGGCGACAAGTCCAGTAAAGATTTATTATGCTGTACTTGTTGCCCTTAAGCTAGGACCTCATTACCACTTAACATCGGGTGGGATGAGGTCAATCTTAAAGTGTAATATAAAAAAAAATTAATCTCCCCATACGGTCTGGGGCGTAAAGCAATATAAAAAAATAAAATTTAAAATAAATAATAGTCATAAAAATAATAAATAAATATTGGACAACATAGAAAAGTTCGTTTCCCGTATTGACCAGACCGGGTTGAACCTGGAACCTCAGAGATGGCGCCAAAGTCCGGCACGCTCGCCTCTCGGTTACGGAGGTCGTCAAAATGCTTTAAAAGCTTTCGTTTATTAAGGATCCCGTGGGGTCCAATGATCAAGTTAAAGCTCGTTCCAAGACACAATCAGGTCTTAAGAATAAGAATAAGAATTTATTTATTAGCACACACAATCAATGAACAATACACAGACAAAGACACGAACAGATAAAAGGTAAAGTAAAAGTAAATAAGCAAACAAAGAAAAATAAAAAAAAAAGTGATTGCGCAGCTAATAAGGTCCCAGCCTCAGCATAAGCTGCTACGACATTGGATGCCGCAGGAGCGCTGGTATTCTGGCGGAACCTTTATCTGAGCGGCGCGATAAAAAATAAAGAACGTAAGATAAATAATGACAAAAAGAGAGAAGGAAAGAGAGGAAAATAACAAAAATATTAAAATAGTTCAACATTACCAAAAACACAACACGTCATACTTGTTTACTTGAATGAATAATATACATTATTTTATCACACTCATTTAAACATGACAATTTGTACACAAAAACTTAACTAATATTATAAAGCTGGATAGATTGTTTGTTAGACAGCGCTAATCACAGCAACTATTAGTTCAAATTATACAATTAGTTTTGTGTCAGATAGTCCATTTATCGAGAAAGGCTTTAGGCTATATAACATCACGCTGCGGCTAATAGGAGCGAAGGATCAGTGGTCAATCAAAAATCAGTCAATGTGAAAAAACGGGGGAATTCCCGAAATTCCCCACGGGAACAGGAATTAGCGGGAAAATAATTTTGTATGAAAAATCTAAGCCGCTTAAGTTAGACGCTTGAAATTTTGCATGCAGGTACCTTAGTAAACTTAAAGCTTAGTTGCAACAGGATATTGCAAAATTCCCACAGGAACGGGAGTTAGCGGGAATATACTGGAAAAACCCTGTAGCCCCGTGAACGATGTTGCTGGCACAGCTAGTAGTTTATAAATAAAACCACTAAATAGGATAGATCATACTTTTCCCTCTATTTCCCCCCACAAAATCCTTATGAATACATATTGTGTAAAACGTTTCGTCAAGATTTACGACATACAAACTATGGAAATTAATGTGTGTAAATAGTAACTATATGTTTGTCAAAAGATATTTCATTTTGTCTAAAGCAGTACATTTTACGATCGTTTCTTGGAATATACCGCACTAATTGTGACAAAAGCACTACTATTTACAATTGCAGGGCGATATTGGCTCCTATGGCTACGGCATAAGGGTGCCTACTCCCGAAAACGAAATATGTTGGATCCGATGACGTTTAGCAATTTTTATTGCTCATTATCGCAACTAACACACTTCGAATGTTAATAAAGCGTTATCAAAAAACATAATATTATTTGCATGGAAATTTACATGGAATTGACCCAAAAGGCCAGGAAATTAATATATATATTTAAACAACTACGACATATTACCAATTGTAAAATCTTAAAATATATTTACATATCTTTGTGCCAATCAATTTTAAATTACTGTATTACAAGCTGGGGCGGAGCAGCCAAAAGTCATTTCATAAAATTGGAAAGGGCACAAAGACTAATATTAAAGACATGCTTATTCAAACCAATACTGTATCCCACCGTGACCTTGTATGCTGATAGTGCAGTATTAACTGTACGTCAATTGTATATTTTTAATGTAATACTTAAACAGCATGAAATGTTACAATACACAGGACATGTTGTTAGTACTGGCCGTAGATATAAAAATAAATGTCACACTGAATCATTTAAGACCTCTTTTATAGACCGATTTTTCTGTGTTCGTGGACCTAAATTATATGATAGGATTAATGTATTGTTAAATGTCTATCCTAGAAATAAATACGATTGTAAACACGTTTTGAGCGAATGGCTAAAGACTTTAACATACCAACAGACCGAAGACCTTATTAAGAAAATTTAGAGTTTATGCACATGAATACGTACACGCATTTATATAATGATATTCATATATTTTTTAGTATTTGTATTAAGTTAATTTCTTAAAATTAAGGTGTTTTTGTTAAATTGCATTAACCTAAGTATGTAGTATTCTCATTTCGGACGGTACCTGGGGGTGGAGACCTGGTGGCCTGTAACACAAGTATCTTCTTACTTACCATAGGTCACCAGTCTCCATGAACAAGTATTGACCACATTGTTTAAATTATATATTAATATGACTGTACTACTTGCTTGTTTATGGTGAGAAATAAAATACCTAAAAAAAAAAAAATACCTATTTATACAAATCAAAAATCACGTTTTAATTCCCTAACTTTTGATCAATCTTCAAAAACGAAACCTTTCGTTTGTTCGTTTCGTTTTTGGGAGTAGACCCCCAGGTCGTTTTAAAATCAAAAGTGTATAATATGGCGATGTTTAGACTGTACATGCTAGTGAGTACTGAGATTACCGCATTGAAACAAATAAATAATCGCCTCATCTTTATAATATGAGAATAAATTAAGTTAGGACACCTAATTTTTATCCCTACTAATATTATAAATGCGAAAGTAACTCTGTCTGTCTGTTACGCTTTCCGCTAAAACCTCTCAACCGATTTTGATGAAATTTGGCATAGGTGTACGATGGACCTCAAGAACCGACAAAGGCTACTTTTTGCTTTGAAAACATGCAGTCCACGCGAACAAAGTCGCGGGCACAGCTAGTTGAAAATATTATAGCATAATGTCATTCAGCAATAATTTAACTAGAATAGAATAAAAAACATCTTTATTCATGTAAGCTTTACAAAAGCACTTTATGCACTTTATTTTCCCGCTAATTCCCGTTCCCGTGGGAATTTCGGGAATTCCTTTCTTAGTGCATCTCTACGGTACCTAAGCTACGTCCCTTCCAAATTTCAAATGCCTACGTTCAGTCGTTAAGGCTGTGCGTTGATATGTCAGTCAGTCAGTCAGTTTCTCCTTTTATATATTTAGAAGATTACTATCTGTATTAAGAACGGATCGTTTTTCAAATATTGGAACCGGGCAGAAGTGTTTTCTAGAAAATAAAGTCTATGTTTCTAAGGCTGAATGCAGCTTTAAAATGGTGAAAGAATTATAGGAATCGGCACAGCAATTTTTGAGTTTATTCAATACATACATACAAAAAAACGGAGATGGTACAAGACCAGTTTTATTAAAATAACAATTAAATTAAAATCTAAAGTAACCCTTAGGTCATGAAATATTATAGAAAAGCAATTTTAAATTCTACTACTAAGAAAAAAGGTCCACAATTCAAATTTAAGTCCTGGTCCAAACGAGTTCCACAATAGTTAGCTATTAACATAATTTTGTGATTTTGTTTATATTTATGTCATGTTTTATGATACTTCTTTACATCTGTACCTACTTATTAATTTTTGTTTTGTTTTCATTGGAACATTAGAATGCCAGGTGTTAGAAATAATACCGTGCCAGCATTTGCTGAGATGGAACCCAATCACGACATAGTATAAAACAAAGTCGGTTTTTCTGCCCCTATATCCCTATGTACGCTTAAATGTTTAAAACTGCGCAAAGGATTTTGACGTGGTTTTTTTAATAGATAGAGTGATTCAAGAGGAAGGCTTATTTGTAAAACTAGCGGTCCCGGCGAACTACGTTAGAGGATTTTCCCGCTTTTCTGTTAAAATTTTTCCTGAATTTTCTTTGCTATAAACCTCACGGAGCCCGAGACCTTTCCAACGAATGCAAAACCGTGGAAATCGGTTCGTGCGTTCTGGAGTTATAGCGTCAGGAAGGAAAACCCGACTTATTTTTATACAGTAGACTAGCGGTCCCAGCGAACATCGTTTCGCCTTAGAGGATTTTCCCGCTTCTGTTGAAATTTTTCCTGAATTTTCCTTGCTATAAACCTCACGGAGCCCGAGACCTTTCCAACGAATGCAAAACCGTGGAAATCGGTTCGTGCGTTCTGGAGTTATAGCGTCAGGAAGGAAAACCCGACTTATTTTTATACAGTAGATCTATAACATCCATCGTGCACAGTTTTTCTGTAGTGTATTTAGTATCAGCATTGCACCCGAGTGAAGCCGGGGCGGGTCGTTAGTTGACTATAAAATGTTCTGTGTGTTATTAATAAATAAATATTGGACAACATTATATGTACATTGCTCGAGCTGAGAGGCGAGCGGGCCGGACTTTGGATTCGCGCCAACTCGGGGTTCGATCCCCAGTCGGATCAATATGGGAACAAACTTTTCTTTATTGTCTCAGGTCTGGGTGTTGTAGTACCGACGTTGATTCTGATTTCTGTAACACAAGTGCTTAAGCTACTAATCGCAGAATCAGAGCAATGTATGTGATGTTGTCCAATATTTATTTAACGTTTTCCCCAAACACGTCGCGGACATAACAATTTTACGGAATACGTCACCCGCCATTTTGTACAAACAGAATTATTGCCAAACACGGATTAATGACGTTAACATATTATTCTGATCTATAATTCGTCCTTTACACAATGACCTTCGACCTCAGGGTCACCAGGTCCGGAGAGGCATCACCAAGTAACAAGTTACGTATCATTTTGTAGGCCAGGTTACATATTGCCGCCATTAATATGCATATATTCATGATAACGCGGTTAGGAGCGCGAATGCGAGAATAACACCAAAGCTTTTTGGTGATTCAATTTCAATGTTTAAAAGAAACTAGCACGCACGAATTTCAATCTTTTTTTCTTCTGTTGCACTTCAAGATTGACTCATCCCACTTGATGTTAAGTGGTAATGAGGTCCCTTTTTTTTTTTTTTTTTCGGGGGGGAAATGCGTTGATGCACCGTACCGTCACCCCGAGGGAGGGTGACGGCGTGTGTGGGACTCCCTGCCCTGAAAAGGGCAGGACTACCCACTAAAACCCCACGGTTGGACCTCCCTCGCCTTAGTGGCGGTGCTGTGGGGGATCGGCTAAGCCTTTACTTCCACAACACCGCCGGCGGAACAGCCGCTTACGCGGCTCCGTCTACTCCCCCCACAGTGTTCGGGGGGAGAATGGGGATGGCCGATCCAACGGAACCATCCCCAACTCGCAGTGGGGACCGGTGCAATGCCGACTGAGGTGCCCTCACACCATCAGCCGGCCAGTCCCCACGCGGTAGCTGGGCGCGGTCATATTGGCGCCGCGCCCTCAGCCGCCTTCTTCGGCGGCAGGCGGGAGCGGATGGATCGTCCTCCCGCTCCCGCTCTGCGGCCTCCTTCTGCGACATGACATCTTCGCAGAAGGAGACCATACCAACCCATGCCGTCTCACTCCCGAGCATAGCCTCGACTATGCTGGGGAGTGAGAGATTTGGCCCCACCAACGCGCGCAGACTTGCGCGCTGCGCATCAAAAGCAGGGCATACCTGCAGTGTATGCCCCGGCGTGTCCTCCGCCGCGCCGCAACTGTGGCACGACGGAGACTGCTCCCGACCAATGCGGTGCAGGTACTGCCCAAAACAGCCGTGGCCGGACAGCACCTGCACCATGGTAATGAGGTCCTAGCTTAAGAGCGACAAGTACAGCATAATAAAGCTGTCAGTCCCCCAGAAGCTCTTGAAATTTTACTTACACGCAGGAACACAAAAACACCGAAGTAATTGTTGTTTGGCTGTGGTCTTATGTAAGGAAGAAGTATTTCACCAGTCGGGCTGCGCCAGTTCGATAAATCGCTATGCCCTACCTATCTTAATTTAATTTTCCCTTTACGCAAACATTTTGTAGAAGGACGGGTGTGACCTAAAAATGGCATCGAAGAAACAGGCCTGCACACAGTATTAAGTCTTATTTCACTCTTATTTACTTCGTCGCCTTATCTTAGCCCTGTATGGTTCAAATTATATTACTATGTTTTTATATAACTTGTGATCAAAGCTAACGATAAGAAATCAGTCCTGACAATTTCTACTGTAGAATTCCACCAGAAACCAAAACAGTAGAGCGACGGAATCCGTATTGCCCAAGATGGCGTCTGAAAATAATTATCATAAATCAAAATGGCGTCAAGAAAAATGGCCCACATTAATATCGGAGTATTGTTTGAATTACAAAAGTTTTATTGATACGTTGCGCAAGTTCGCTTCCTAATTCGGTTGTGGACCATTTATTTTGAATTCTTTGGACCATAGACAAGATAGATTTGCATAATATTAGAATAATGATAATCTGATATGTTAAACTGAATTGTGGTTTTGTATTGTCTTCGCTAATCCACACTGGCTAAAAGATTATGTTTTGCAAAAGTTGCTATATTAGGTTATCGGGTTGAGTGAGTCATCATGTGTTCTAATTCTAAAAAAACCTGGTTAGCTATACTACATCCAGGTATAGGCATCTAGTTACAGGTAAACTTAATTGGAGTGTCTTTTGTAATTAAAAAAAAGTCCGGTTTTTACTAAATGCATATGGATTTTAAACTTAAAAATATTTTTGCACAAAAAAATACAACAGGTGGACTTTATGATATAATGATTGGACCATGCGGAGAGTTTGTTTATCGTTTATCTATTTTAGCTATTCTATTTCATTCCATTTTCATTCCAAATATATCTATGTAATGTTTTAAGATATGTCATAGCGATTTATCGCTTGAATTGTAGCAGCCCGACTAGTGAAGTACCTCCTTACAGAAGACCGCAGCAAAATAACAATCATTTCGGTGTTGTTGTGTTCCTGCGTGTGAGTAAGGTTTCCAGAGCTCCTGGGGGTGCTACATTTGTAGCATGGGTCAAGCCTTCAAGGTAAGGGCGACAAGTCTATTATGCTGTACTTGTCGCCCTTTAACTCAGACCTCATTACCATTAACATCAGGTGGGATGAGGTCAATCTTGAAGTGCAATATAAAAAAAGATAAATAATGTTATCTATGTGTTTTGGCTATCTATCTATCTGTATCTAATGAACTTGGCCATAATCTAAAACACGGAACTTGGTAGTCAATATTTAAAACCAATAAATTACAAAAAAGAGGCTTCACTACTTCAAACTAAAATGGTATTTGCGCGATTTTTTTGCCGATCAAACCATGAGTTAACGTAAATGAGTGTTCATTTGTCCTATTATGTCATATTGTTGATTAATGATTATTTATATTTTATTTGTAGTTACCGCTTTTGAGGAAGCCTACTAGCGCCGTCAAAAAAATATTCTACGTATTATAATTAGACTTTAACGTCGCGCTATCTATGAGGTCCGATCGATCGCCGTTTGGGTCAGTATGGGAAACGAACTTTTCTATATTGTCTGGGGTCTGGGTGTTGTGGTACCGTTCGTGGTTTCTGATTTCAATAAAACAAGTGCTTAAGCTACTTACTACAGAATAATAACAATGTATGTGATGTTGTCCAATATTTATTTATTTATATTTATACACTTCGTACTATTCCTGTTTTTCCACATTTGTCACTGATTTTTGTGGACGCAACGTGATTTTTATAGCAGCTTTAAAGGAGAAAAGATGTGGTTAAATTGGGGGGTTGTATAATACAAATTGTCCTATAAACAGAATTAGAAAAACAATATAAGTAAGGTTTCCAGAGCTCTTGGGGGGTGCTACGTTAGTAGCAGGGGTCAAGCCTTCAAGGTAAGGGTGACAAGTCCAGTAACAGATTTATTATGCTGTACTTTTCACCCTTATGCTAGTACCTTATTACCACTTAACATCAGGTGGGATGAGGTCAATCTTGAAGTGAAGTAAATGTATGAAAATAACTCGGGTACCTGCTAGTATAATATACATATTATTAAAATTTATTTTATTTATTTGGATGTTTTAGAATAACATAAAATTATTTACCATTATAATTATTAACAACTATATAAATTATAAACTGATAAATTATTATAATAACATTAGACTCATAAATACATCATTTTAAATAATTATTTATAAAAATTCCCAATAACTAATTAACATTTTTTTTTTATATATTGCACTTTAAGATTGACCTCATCCCACCTGATGTTAAGTGGTAATGAGGTCCTAGCTTAAGGGTGATAAGTACAGCATAATTATTATATGGGGCATTTCACGCGAAGCGGACAACGAAAAAAAAGTGAGGTTCTGAAATTCGTTCATATTTGGCATACTTATAGTTCTAGGGGATAGAAACATGTTCACGAAATATTTTTTTTTTTTATGTTTTGTTGATAAGATATGGGGCTGTATAGAATTCACCTGATGGGCGGAAGGGTTTCTTTAAAGCCTTGTTTTCATGTTGAACATGATTTTTATTAAATAACCAATGGTGCAGCTTTTGTAAATAATTGACCGTTCTTTTTGATTCCCCGACCAGATTCTAAATTTAAATTTTTTTTAGCGGTGTTCAACCGGAAGTAACTTTTCAAATGTATATTTTTTCAACTTCGACCAATTTTTTTTTTTGCTTTCTTAGGATGAAATAAAGCTTGACGTTCATAAATTATGCCATAAAAATTGTAGGATGGGATCTCAAGTAGTTTGAGAAATAAATATATTAGATTACACACATGTCATTCTGGGCGCTTGGTAAAGTTGGTTGGTTTGTTAAAAAAATATATACCTACATAGTAAGTTCGATGAGAGGTGACGTATGGGCATGCACAGTTGTAGTTTTTACATTAATAACCTTATAATAAATTATAACTTAATGAAACAGTAAATTAAATTGTATTATATTTTTTATTTTATAATTTTTACAATTTTGTTATTGCAATCAACACTGGTTCGTTTTATGGCAATTCCTTCAGAAATTGGAACAAAACAATGGTATGTTTTTGTCCCTGGAATAGTAATTGATGATTGAAACCGTGGTTTAAGAAAAAATCTTTGGCGGTCGATGTCATCTTTGGCGCAGTAATAAATGGCCGTATGAGTTAAATTTGAATTCGTCCATTCATATAATCGCTTTGGCATAGCAATTGCTCTGTTTGGAGGCAACTGTAAGCTCGCACGAGTTGCTAAACGTTTCAAGTTTCCTCCAAGCCCATCGCATGGCCCTTTACCGTGAGAGGTTGCGTGAAAATGGAACTCTGCATCTATCTTAAAATAGTTTTTATAAAAATATAGGTTCGCAAAATTGAACCTATTTTTAAAATGTTGTGGAGCACCATCTGTGATGTAAATAATTTTCGATACACCGATTGTTTTTCCTGAATGGTGCTCGTGCAGTATTTTTTGAAACGCATATAATGTTGCTGTATCATGTTCCAAATCGTCTGAAATCATGATAATGCTGCCGTGTTTTATTTCATTCTTATTTCGATAATAAAAGACCGATGTTGGTAGAGTTGCCTGGTCATTATTCCAATGAAACACCAGAACAATTTAAAAATAGGTTCAATTTTGCGAACCTATATTTTTATAAAAACTATTTTAAAACAGATGCAGAGTTCCATTTTCACGCAACCTCTCACGGTAAAGGGCCATGCGATGGGCTTGGAGGAAACTTGAAACGTTTAGCAACTCGTGCGAGCTTACAGTTGCCTCCAAACAGAGCAATTGCTATGCCAAAGCGATTATATGAATGGACGAATTCAAATTTAACTCATACGGCCATTTATTACTGCGCCAAAGATGACATCGACCGCCAAAGATTTTTTCTTAAACCACGGTTTCAATCATCAATTACTATTCCAGGGACAAAAACATACCATTGTTTTGTTCCAATTTCTGAAGGAATTGCCATAAAACGAACCAGTGTTGATTGCAATAACAAAATTGTAAAAATTATAAAATAAAAAATATAATACAATTTAATTTACTGTTTCATTAAGTTATAATTTATTATAAGGTTATTAATGTAAAAACTACAACTGTGCATGCCCATACGTCACCTCTCATCGAACTTACTATGTAGGTATATATTTTTTTAACAAACCAACCAACTTTACCAAGCGCCCAGAATGACATGTGTGTAATCTAATATATTTATTTCTCAAACTACTTGAGATCCCATCCTACAATTTTTATGGCATAATTTATGAACGTCAAGCTTTATTTCATCCTAAGAAAGCAAAAAAAAAAAATTGGTCGAAGTTGAAAAAATATACATTTGAAAAGTTACTTCCGGTAGAACACCGCTAAAAAAAATTTAAATTTAGAATCTGGTCGGGGAATCAAAAAGAACGGTCAATTATTTACAAAAGCTGCACCATTGGTTATTTAATAAAAATCATGTTCAACATGAAAACAAGGCTTTAAAGAAACCCTTCCGCCCATCAGGTGAATTCTATACAGCCCCATATCTAAACAACAAAACTTAAAAAAAAAACAAATATTTCGTGAACATGTTTCTATCCCCTAGAACTATAAGTATGCCAAATATGAACGAATTTCAGAACCTCACTTTTTTTTCGTTGTCCGCTTCGCGTGAAATGCCCCACATTACATGAAAGTATGTAGTCCACGCGAACGAAGTCGCAGGCACAGCTAATAAACTTATATTTAAAAAATTCGCAGTAGGCATTTTTGAAATGGTAGCGCTAGTATACCTCATTACGGCTCCCAAATCCCTCGTAATAACAATGAAATCATGACTTTTAATATAACTCATATCCGTCGTAATCATCAAAACAGTTTTAAATCCGGTAAGGCCTTATTGATTTTTTTTTGACAACACAGTTCATTTTGTATTTGTGGTTTTCAAATGCCAATTAGACGATCTTTTTTTTAATGATAAACGTTTGGGTTTAAATGCGATTTGTATCTTGATTTTTTAACAATGAAAATTTGTTGTTTTGCTTGCTTAATGCAATGCTTATTTGTCTTAGTATATTTTAGTCTAATTTTCAATGCATATAGTTTAATCGAATTATTGTATTGTAATCGGTCCAAGTTTCAAGTTGTCAAACGCTTAAAAACCTGTGAAAATTGTTCTCAAAGATTTCATTACATACATAGTTAGTTACAACCCAAGCTTATTTAGAAAAGGGATTTTTTTTGTTTATATTGCACTTCAAGATTGACCTCATCCCACCTGATGTTGAGTGGTAATGAGGTCCAAGCTTAAGGGCGACAAGTACAGCATATATCTGTTACTGGACTTGTCGCACTTACCTTGAAGACTTGACCCCTGCTACTAATGAAGCACCCCCCAGGAGCTCTGGAAACATTACTCACACGCAGGAACACATCACCGAAGTGATTAAAGCGTGATGAATATACAATGAGGAAGTAGCTTAAATTGGTTTATGTAAATATGATTTATAAATCTTACTGATGTTATTTACATGAATAACAATATTTTTCATTATTGTTTCTTATCTCTACGTGGGATTTTTGTTGAGAGAAGAGAAAGAAGAGAGGTAGGGCATAGCGATTTATCGTTCGAACTGGAGCAGCCCGACTGGTGAAATACCTGCACCTTACAGAAGACCGAAGCCAAATAACAATCACTTCTGTGTTGTTGTGTTCCTGCGTGTGAGTAAGGTTAACAGAGCTCCTGGGGTGCTACATTAGTAGCAGGGGTCAAGCCTTCAAGGTAAGAGCGACAAGTTCAGTAACAGATTTATTTTGTTGTACTTGTCACCCTTAAGCTAGGACCTCATTACCACTCAACATCAGGTGGGATGAGGTCAATCTTGAAGTGTAATATAAAAAAAACGTGATTCTAAATCCCATGTGTATTAAGCCGTAAGCAAAATCGAGTTTGCATTAAAAGCTAAAAAAACTAGACTTTGAGAATGCATTATTAAAACTGGTACCTATTGAGAAAGTCTAGACAATTTATTATTAGAAAATATTTTAATTCGGTTGGTAACGAAACTTGTTCTAAGTGATTAAAGTTTAATTTATTCTGTCTACCAATAAAACCGTTATAAAATATTTACTCTTGGTTTTATTTCAGTTTTATTTCATTGGATAAAGTTTTATTTTCTTTTAGGAATTGTAATACTTTTTTAAGTAATAAAAAACGATAAAAAGAAGCGCTGTTAACGAATGAAGTAAATTAAATTCTTACCACGGCTTCGTTTGGTTACTATGTCGATACAATATATCTTTAAATATATATATTTTGATACTTGGAGGTCCCGGGTTCGATCAGTTCAATATGGGAAACGCAATTTTCTAAAATGTTTAGGGTCTGGGTGTTGTGGCAGCGTCTTCTGATTTCTGATTGATTCTGATTTCTGCGAGACAAGTACTTAGCTTCTTTCCACAGAATCAGAGCAATGAAGAAAAATACTAACATTAAGGTAGATGGCGGAAGACCGAGGCCTTGTGAACCGGGGAGAGGCCTATGTCCAACTGTGGACTGACACAGGCATCTAATGTACATGATTACATAGGTATATGGACATGATTGTCTGCTCGCTCGCACACCATAATTTTAAGTTCTCTAGTCCTAAATGTTGTAAAGATTGGGATAACTACTAAGTTTCTTGCCGGATTCTCCTCGGTAGGATTAGGTTCCGAACCGGCTGTAGCTTCAATTTTGGTTTGTATTCATTTTGACGATGCATAAGTGTTACTTGTTACCAACATGAATAAATGACCTGATTATGATAATCAATTTAAATATTACTATAATTCTTTACGGCGCACTAGCGATCTTTAAATATTAAAAAAAAGATTATGATTATGATTTATGTAGTGACAATCCCTCATTTTTTTTTCACTGAATCAAACATTTTTCTTTAGGTTGGCACCGCGCCATTTTACGGATTAATTACGTCATCGTCCTTATTTCTAGCTTTCCAATCAACAACCGGACTCAACAACAATGGCGCGCAAAAACTGCCATTGTGGACACGCGAACTTACGTAAGCAATCGATATAATGGGGTTGCTGCGTGGATCTGTCGCAGAAACTGTTCTGGCGGGCTGAATTCAAAATGGCCGCGGCCCGACTCGACAACTACGAACGCGTGACGTTAATTTTCGAAAAAAATATCGATTTCTTTAATTAGGGTAGGTAAAAACGGGAATCTATTACTAAGACTTCGATGTCTGTTTGTCCGTCGTTCTGTCACCTGGTTGTGTCTAAGATGCGTCTAGTTATGGAAGGTAAAAACTTCACAAATTATGTTTTTCTGTTGCCGCTTTAACAACAAATAGTAAAAACAAAATAACATAATACATAACAAGATTTTCGCGATGTTTTTGCACTTTTTCGGTCGACATCAATAATGGGAGCATTATACATAGACAATTGAAATATTTATTACTTAAATAGTTGGTAATAAAATTAAAATAAAATAAATTTGTAAGAGGAGCTAATTCAGCCGTATTCTGTTGCCTTACAATTTGTTTGCGATATTTCGGGATAAAAGGTATCCTAAATGTTATCCTAGTAACTAACCGTAGTACCTACCACCTTTGAAAGTTTATATAGAGATATGAAATTTAGCTCGAAACTTGGATTAAAACATAGACTAATTTTTGTTTCAAATATTAGGGGAGAAAAGGGTAAAACTGACCATGAAAGGATGTACTCTTTACAATATTTGGAACTAGAGAACTTAAAAATATGGTGTGCAACAAGCAACAAAGATTGAAACATTTATATATTTAAACAAACATTCGCGATTATAATATTAGTAGCAACATACAATGTACCACAAGCAACGCCATTTAATTTTGACACAAAATGAATCGATAAAAATAGCCATTTCAGTATTTGATCAATCAATGTAATGTCTGGGCGCGATTCATACAAAGCTTAAAGATGTGATTTTAACTGAGATATCGCGGTCATTGTATCGGTACTGTGACAAATACATTTATGATCGTAGATTATGAGATGGAACTCAATTTGACCATAACTCGAGTTACGTAAAGATTATGAAGTTGATATTACTTATGCACAATACTGAAGATATTGAAGAAAGTCGGTGACATAATTGTGTTGTTTCTGACCCACTGGCGTAGTGGTTCAGGTGTGCGAATACGATTCTCGTTCAAGTCATTTTGACCTTCGTAACTGAGAGGCAAGAGAGACTTTGTCGTCGCGCCTACTCTAAGAGCTCGGGTTCGATCCCCAGTCGGGTGAATATGGGAAAAGAACTTTTCTATATTGCCTCCGGTCTGGGTGTTGTGGTACCGTCGTTGTTTCTGATTTGTGTAACCCAAGTGCTGAAGCTACTTACCGCAGAAGCAGAGCAATGTATGTGTTGTTGTCCAATATTATATCATTTTATTTTTGTTTTGGGAAACGAACTTTTCTAAATCAGTTTGTATGTATGTCAGGATGTATGTTTGTTTGAAATTTGGTAAACAGAGAGAGAGAGAGAGAGAGAGATAAAATGAGATTTTAAAAATCCTATTAGTCCATATAACCATCTTTATCAAAATGAAATTCATTTTTACTTAGCGACTGAACAAATACCTTATCAACTCCAGCATTTATCAAAATTAAACTCGTTTTCAATGTACTTAGCGATTGAATAAATCAATGTGGTTTGTACAAGTTGTTTATTAGCACTTTATTATCTACTAGCGGTCCCGGCGAAATTTGTTTCGCCTTAGAGAATTTCTCGCGCATTCGACGAAATACATTTTAAGACTAATTTTTCAACACCTTCGGTTACATTGTTCAAATTTTACCAAGGATCCCTAATTTTGTAGCCTATGTCAAATTGGAAGAATGTAGCATTCTATTGGTGAAAGAATTTTTTAAATCGGCCCAGTACTTTTTGAGCCTATTCATTACAAACATACATACATACAAAAATAGGTACAAATCTTTCCTCTTTATAATTATTAGTGAATTGAGACACTTTTCAAAAACTAGTTTAAAATCCTATTAGCTCTAGCATTATTAGCAATAGAGAAACTATTTGATACACTTTAAAAAAAACTAGTGTAATACTGTATTAACTTTTGCACATCCCAACCAAAATGGAGTCCAAATTTGTCAGCTAGTTGGCCCAACCAACTTGTCTTACCATATGTAGGTTACGTTAACTTAGATGACCATCTAAGGATACATTTCTCACAGGTGTGACTTAAGTTAAAAACACACTGCGTTTGAAGCAAGGACTTTGTTAAGCTCGAGCGTAAAGCTCTGTGAATAAGCGTTAAGTGTGGCGATACTTGCTTTAAAGTACATTTGATGTGTGATGAAATCGAGTGGCAAGTGATTTGTCGCGTGGATTACTTAGTTTAGACCTGATCGTTACTCCGACTGATTAATAAGCTTTCACGGAAAGCTATTGAGGACAAATATGAATTATAGCGGTCCCGGAGAACTTCGTTTCGCCTTAGAGAATTTTTCCCGCTTTTCTGTTGAAATTTTTCAAATTTTACCAAGGATCCCTAATTTTGTAGCCTATGTCAAATTGGAAGAATGTAGCATTCTATTGGTGAAATAATATTTTAAATCGGCCCAGTGCTTTTTGAGCCTATTCAGTCACTTTGCATTGTATTCAATGACGATTCAAAAGTGTTACATGTAACCTGCTTGCACGAAAATAATTTGATTTGATTTGAAAAAATGAATATTTAACCCGATCTAATCGAAATGAGTTAGTCCTGAGTATACGTATATATGTTAACTAGCGGCCGCCCGCGACTTCATCCGTGTGGATTTCGGTTTCCATACAAACCTTCACCCCTCTTTTCAACCCCTAACAACCCTTTTTTGGCATTAAAAAGTAGCCTATGACCTTTCTCAGGCTCTATAATATATGTGTACCTAATTTCATTTAAATCGGTTCAGTAGTTTCGGCGTGAAAGCCGGACAGACAGACAGACAGAATTACTTTCGCATTTATAATTTATTTTTAGATCATTTCAATAGAAATAGTTCTTTCATACATATATTTTTGGTATCTTGAACCGTTTTCGCAGCGCACGCAACTGAAGCCCTAAAGGATTAATAATTTTCCCCGTTTTTTTTCACATTTTCCATTATTTCTTCGCTTCTAATAGTTGCAGCGTGATGTTATATAGCCTAAAGCCTTCCTCGATAAATGGTCTATTCAACACAAAAATAATTTTTCAATTCGAACCAGTCGTTCCTGAGATTAGCGCGTTCAAACAAACAAACTCTTCAGCTTTATAATATTAGTATAGATATAGATAGTTATCACCGTATCAAGGGCGGGTCTACAGCATAATACTCGGTGCAAAGGCGTCAAGGTGAAGATACCTCACTGTCGTTACACCATTATTGTGTGGTAGCACAAAACCGCCTTCTAGACAAGTTACGTCGGCTACCACGCCTTCTGCACAGTCCAGTAAATGGCAGTGAGGCGGATCCGTTTATAATAAGAGAGGGTTCTATTTTTTTATATTAGCGCAGTATATTGGCTTTTTCCAGCCTGATGGTAAGCATGAGAGGATGACCCACATCGCGATGACAATGGATTTGATATCTAAATATCCTACCATCGTTAATAACTACGATACTATCGTTTTAATATTACGTCACGCAATTTTTGGGGGGTTATTTGTAAAACTTTACTAAAGGTTACAATAAATTATTATTTTTATTTATTTATTTAATACCTTCGTAGGACGACCTCCGTGGGCGAGAGGCGAGCGTACAGGACTTTGGCATCGCACCCTCTCTCCGGTCTCCGCTCTCCGACTCCGGTCGGGTCAATATATGAAACGAACTTTTCTGTATTGTCTCGGGTCTGGGTGTTGTGGTACCGCCGTTGTTTCTGATTTCTGTAACACAAGTGATTTAGCTACTTACCACAGAATCAGAGCAATGTATGTGATGTTGTCCAATATTGATATATTTATTATTATTTATTTAATATTTAATTGCGCAAAAAAAGTACAAAAGTTAATGCTAGGGGCATTCTCTACCTGTCAACCGTTGGGTCAAGCGGATGGTTTGTTTATGGGTGCGGTAACAGTGAAAATGTGATTATGTACAACAAAAAGAAAATATACAACAAAATCAATAATATTAGATAGGTCTAAATTAAACAATTAAAGTCAATTTTGAAATCGAACTTTTACGAATTGTCTTGGGTCTAAGTATTTTGGGTAAACACCCCCACTTATAGTGATCACAGTACAAGTACCAGTTGGTTGGTGGGATTTTCTAGCGCATTTATAAATTTCTTCACTGCATCTTACTTTACTGTGCCGTCTGCCAAATGTAATCGACTTTTAAAACACTTACTCGCTAATAAATACATGTATGTATGTCATACAAACATATACATTTCGTGTTGAGAGTGAAAGTTAGGTAACTTGAAGTTTATTTTTACTTCATATGCTGGTGTAGAATTTAAATTTCCGATTTTTGTTATGAATTGGTATTTGATGGGTCACCAGGACTGGATTATGTGATTCGATAACGACCTCGGTGGCGCTGTGGTGAAGGTAGGCGGCTAAAGCACGAAAGGTCCCGGGTTCAATTCCCAGTCGGGTCAATTTGGAACTCGAACTTTTCTAAATTCACTTGGGTCTAAGTGTGCTGGGATGATGCCCCCAGTTAGTATCCGTCGTCTGGTGCTCATAGTACAAGGGAAAATCTTAGTTTGAGACCAGGAGGTCTACTCTCAAAAACGAAATATGTCGGATCCGACACCGGATAGCAATTTTTAATTCTCATAGACGCAACCAATTCACTTCGAATGCTACTAAAGCGTTTAAAAAAAACACAATATTATTTATGCAAATCATTAACTACGCTATAACTCCCGATCTTTTGATAAAACTTCAAAAACGAATCCTTTCGTATGTTCGTTTCGTTTTTGAAAGTAGTAGTACCCCCTGGTGATTGGTGTGGTTGTCTGGCGCATTTATTATTTATTAATTTATTTATATTATTGGTAGGAATAAGTCAGTCGTAAATCATTTGGCTAAATGGGTTTTTTGAACAGTATTTGGTTGTTGAAACAGGAAAAACCTGGAGTTATCTTAGAGAAACGGAAATTCACACAGTTAAAACTGTGATTCTACTTTTTTGCACATTCAACACAGAATTTTTGTCAGTTTTCGCGTTATTAATTGCTTAAAGACATCCTTTATAGATATACTGTAACTGTTATCTTAAACATAGTACTCAGTCCACTAATTACTAATCTAAAGTAACATAATTGGTTCAAAGTTTACTGTTGTCAATTATCAGGACGTTATTAGCCATTGCCATAGCAACCGCTAATTATGGCAGGTTCCAATATTTTACAATTCGTAATGTGTCAACTCAACTCAAATATTTCTTTATTCAAGTAGGTTACATACACTTTTGAATCGTCATTGAATACAATGCAAAGTGATTCTACTGCCGGTTCGGAACCTATATCTACCGAGAAGACACCGGTAAGAAACTCAGCAGTTAATTTACAGAATCAGTAGGTATCTAACTTATTGCTATGTGTAGCTCACTTTGGACCAAGTCATATAGTTTTGGTTTTGATGAGTGATGAAACAAATAAGTACTCAAGTAAGTTTTTACTCTCGAGAGGTAAGCTGGAGCAGACCAGTCCCCAAAGTGGTGGTCAAAAATTAATATGCGTTTTTCTCCAACCTACTAATGGTGAGTTCCAATATTTGAAAAACGATCCATTCTAGTTACGAATAGTAATAAATTACACGTGGCGTAAGCTAAAAACGACCGACTGATGACTGATGTAATGGCAAGTAAATTTGAAATTGGAATTAACGACTCGTAGAAAATTTACATATAGTATTTACGATTTAGGTTTAAAGATATTTATTTCTCATAAGATTACAAATCACTTACATGAGAAAAGGACTTAAACTAAACATAAATTCTGTGTAGGGCAAGAGTTAAAACACAATCAGAATAAGTGTAAACATTATCGCAAAAACTTAGTCTAGATAAATTACTAATATAAATAATTGTGAGGGTAAGTATCAAAAAAAAAGTTCAACTCCGCATCGGCTCACTGTTTCGTCAACGTTTGAACGTGGATTATGAGTCCAACTAGATGTGACATTAACAATTTTTCCGTTAGTAACAGGTGTCGTGAGGGAGATTATTTTTACTATTTAAAATATTGGTGTGCAAAATTGATATACTAATATAATTAAAAAAGGTTTTTTTTAAGAAGGTATTTATAGTTTTAAAATAAAGTGAGTAAATGACAATTTAAGTTTTTGATTTGACAATGATAGATTTTGGTTTTGACAAAATATTGAGTTTATCATAGTTTTTTTTTTTTTTTACTATTATAATAAAATAAGTTAAATTAATGACATGTACCCAAGGTAATAATAATGGTGCAAAATACATACATACGTTTGTGTGCGTGTGCGCACTTAATAAATGCACAGATATATATATATATATATATATACATACACAAACATTCCTTATCATTTAATTATATTTACATGTTTTTGGACATAGTGTTTAAGAAGTCTTTTGAAGGTAAAAACTGATTTTGCGTCTTTAATGTCTTTTGGTAATTGATTATATAATTTGGCACCAGCGTACAAAATATTTTGTTTGCCATAGATTTAAATAAAGATATAGAATAAGTGTATGAAATGAACTGAAATCTCAACAAGCCTAGCTTGAATTAAATACTTGGGTAAAGGATACAAGGTCACGTATAGTAAAGAGAAAGAAAGAATAATTTTACTCTTTAAATATTAGAATCGAATACCTATTTAAAGTTCGCTAGTACGGCGTAAAGTACTATAAAAAAACGATTTTACTCTTGTTTTGAAAATGGGAAGGGACGATTCCCTGATTACCCTCCTTTTTTCTGTAAATCTTCGCCCAGTCCCCATACATTAACTCGAGCGAAGCCGGCGACAAAAGCTAGTAAAATATATTTTAAAGGCCGAAATAAGATTTGAAGGCAAAATCTCGTGTTGATTCTTCGCACCACGGCATGGTAGAAGGTCGAATGTGTTTGCGATACGTGTTGACAATTTGTGTAATGAACTTAGGAATTTTGTGTGTGGCCACGCTTTTGTGCTTGTAATCCGTAATAATTATTTAAATCCACACGTAAGACAGGTAGGGCATAGCAATTTATAGCTCGAACTGGAGCAGCCTGACTGGAATACCTTGCCGACCGCAGCCAAATAACAATCACTTCTGTGTTGTTGTGTTCCTGCGTGTGAATAAGGTTTCCAGAGCTCCTGGGGGGCGCTACTTTAGTAGCAGGGGTCAAGCCTTTGAGTTAAAGGCGACAAGTCCAGTAACACCTTTATTATGCTGTACTTACTGTATTCCTTCATATGCAATTCACTCCCAAAGGATAGAGAGAATCCAACGTTCTTTTACACGATCACTTGCTTACCGGTCCTCGGGAATAAGTCATAGATCTCCTCACCACTCCAGGTTGATCTTTTTCAGAATGAAGACTTTGTATCATCGACGAACTGTTTTGGACTTAACGTTCTTGCACGGACTCATTCATAACAAAATAAAATGTCCTAATCTCGTGGAACGTGTCAAAGTGTCAGTACCTTTTAATATTCCCCGCAAGCCGATTGTCAGAACTTTTCATACTCAAAGATGCAAAACGAATCTCGGTCACCACTCACCATTACACAGATGCTTCTGTAAATATAGTTTACTCCGCAAAAAACACCCAGACTTGACATTTTCCACCTTTCAAAAAATAAATTCTTATCCACATTGCACAATATGTTATCTGACTAAATTTGTTATATTTCTTCTAAATTCAATCTATCTAATTCTGTGTTGCTCCTATTTTGAATGCTGTGTACTCCTCTTATTGGAGCATATACTAGAACTTACCTCTGTATCACATACCCTTAAAATGCTATGTATACGTTCTGTTGGTGTACCTATTAAATAAATAAATAAATAATAAATACTTGTCGCCCTTAGCCTAAGACCTCATTACCACTCAACATCAGGTGGGATGAGGTCAATCTTGAAGTGAAATATAAAAAAGAAATGTATGGTACCTTCAGAATTTTGGCGATGGTTTCGTTTGGTGGATTTCGTCGTTACTTTAAAATATTTGTGTAGATGAAAAGCCCCATTTCGGACAGGATCTGTCTCAAATTCCACAACGATGCCGTCAGGTCACTCGATACAATACTGGCGCCATCTTGCATAACCGCATGTCATGCCTAAAGTATTCGGTGAACTTATAGCCCAAGAGTTGGAAGATTGGTCGAGCTTTAATCTGTTTTTGAACCACAGTTCAATTAAATGTCTTTATTTGAAATTCACGACTTTATGATTAAACTACTTCATGTGTAGCCCTGTTAGATGGCGTTGCAATGATTCTTTAAAATGTAATTTTTTTAACCCCCGACGCAAAAACGACGGCTATGTTATAAGTTTGACGTGTCGGTGTGTGTGTGTCTGTGTGTATGTCTATGGCATCGCAGCTCCCTAATAAATTGATTTAACTTAATAATTGTTTAAAAGATGAATAAGTCGGGAGTTTTCTTAGCTATGTTTAGTAAAAATCGATCCAAGTTGGCCGCCGTCACAAAATTATGGATTGTTAAATTTTCGTTAAAATTGCACTCCAATATTGTCCTTATTCCCACTGATGTTAAGTACGAGTATATATATAATTACAGCATGATAAAGCTGTTACTGGACTTGTCGCCCTTACCTAGAAGGCTTGACCTCTGCCAGGAGCTCTGGAAACCTTACTCAAACGCAGGAACACAACAACACCGAAGTGACTGTTATTTGACTGTCTTCTGTAAGGTGGAGTTATTTCACCAGTCGGGCTGCTCCAGCTCTTTCTTTCTTATGTTAAGATTTTTAATCTATATAATTTATTAGCTTGCTAACTAACTATTTTCATTTGTGACCTTGTTCACAAAAAGTAGGTTCTTTCTTTTTTACTATTTTAATGATTCTACAAGTTGCACTTTCAAACAATCCTGTCCCCTAGGCTACAAAGTTCGCTACTGAGCATTGTGTACGCCTACTGTCGTTTGTGGAGGCCAGGCGTGGGCAGGCCTACTAAATAGGCTTTATAGGATTAGCTGTTTGTGCTAAAATAATTATAACGTCCATTTTATAATCTGTAATCTGTTACATAAAATTATATTGAGAAATTGTCCCAGTATATGACATTTGACCTTTGGTAGAACAAGGTCTCAATTGTCAACAGGCTTAAAACAAAATTCATAAAAAAAACTGAAAGTTCTTAATTATTGTAAAGCACACATCTAAAAAGAATATAGTATAATGTTTTATATCTTGCAAAGGAGGACAAGTTTAGAGTAATGATAACAGAGCTAGACCACAATAAATCTCAAACTCAAATTCTCAAACTCAAATATTTCTTTATTCAAGTAGGTTACATGTAACACTTTTGAATCGTCATTGAATACAATGCAAAGTGATTCTACTGCCGGTTCGGAACCTATATCTACCGAGAAGACACCGGTAAGAAACTCAGCAGATTAGTTACAGTGGCAGTATCTAACTTATAGCTATGTGTAGAACACTTTGGACCAAGTCATATAGTTTTATTTTGATGAGTGAAAAAAGCATTAATTATTATTTGATTTTAAGAGGAATGCTGGAGCAGACCAGTCCCCAAAGGCACAAATGCAAAGGATATCTTAAAATAGATCTACTGTAAAATTGCAAAAACTAAAAAGATGAGATTATGAAATCATTAACGGCCATGGCAACACTCGCATACATTTCTACATTTTCCGAAACCTTACTCACACGCAGGAACACAACAACACTGAAGTGATTGTTATTTGGCTGCGGTCTTCTGTAAGGTGGAGGTATTTCACCAGTCGGGCTGCTCCAGTTCGAGCGATAAATCGCTAGGCCCTACATCTGATAAATTTTTGCTAATATTCAAAGTGCCTTGTTAATTTATAATCTCAAATTTTGCATAAAATTTTCAATTAAATTTATAAGCACTAAAGTCTGATCCGTTGGTAAATGGCAAATCCGGTTAGGCTGATGTGTCGCCATGTACGTATTTAATCGCGTTGCTGGATCTTAGTGAATTATTGCGAATTTTATGTCTTTGGTGATGCACATTTTGTAATGGTTAACAAAGTCCTTTGTAACTTAAGAGCTGTCTATGTACCGGATACGGTCTTACCAAGCAGTTTTTTTTATATTAGACTTAAAGATTGACCTCATCCCACCTGATATTAAGTGGTAATGAGATCCTAGCTTAAGTGCGACAGGTATTCCATAATAATAACTGGTACTGGACTTGTCGCCCTTACCTTGAAGGCTTGACCCCTGCTACTAATGTAGCACCCCCCAGGAGCTCTGTAAACCTTACTCACACGCAGGAACACAACAACACAGAAGTGATTGTTATTTGGCTGCGGTCTTCTGTAAGGTGGAGGTATTTCAGCAGTCGGGCTGCCCCAGTTCAAGCGATAAATCGCTATACCCTACGTCTCTTAACATCTTATCTATCTTAGTTCATGAACGCCAGACGACTGATGGCAGCTGGTTTTGAAAGTAAATTATGAAACGGCATTAACGACTCGACTCGGTGGGAGAAAAACGGATAGTAATTTTTGACACTTTATGAATCGAAGAATATTGAAACCGGGCATAAATAGAACAGTTTCTATGTGTGTGTCTACTCTGAAATCTGAACAAATATGTTTCAGGTTTTGTGCTCATTCGATAAGTCATACAATATACCTATACAATATAGGTATATAGCCGTATGAGCCAGCCTACGTTCGACCTCAAACGGCAAGTGAGCCATGATTCATCAAACAATACCATTTTGAACGAGACTCACGCTATTTTGAATGTGTGATTTCTATTTTCATTCGAGGTTGATTTTGAGACCTCGATTACTAAGGTTCTATGCAGTCAAGGAATTTTAGAGGAGTTTTTTATTCAACAGCCATCTTTAGATTTCTCGGTAGCTATAGGTTCGGAACCGGAGGTAGCTGCATTTGATTTATATAGAGACTATTCATATGTATTACTGATGTAATCTATATGAAGACCTCCGTAGCCGAGAGGCGAGCGTGCCGGACTTTGGCGTCATCTCTGAGGTTCCGGGTTCGATCCCCGGTCGGGTCAATATGGGAAACGAACTTTTCTATATTGTCTCGGGTCTGGGTGTTGTGGTACCGTCGTTGTTTCTGATTTTTGTAACCCAAGTGCTTTAGCTACTTACCACAGAATCAGAGCAATGTATGTGATGTTGTCCAATATTTATTATTTATATTTATTTATGAAGACAATTTGACTATTTACCCGTGATTTAGGCCGTGGAGTATTTAATTTAATTTAAATTAATATCAAATATAAATATTATTTTCAAAATTTTATAGTCTGTTCGCCTGTACTTACCATCTTTATATTATAGTTATCGTTGTGGTAAAGAAATCAGATACAAGGACGGTACCGCAACACTCAGACCCAAGACAATTTCAAAGAGTTTGTTTTCAATATTTACTTGATCGGGAATTGAACCTGGAACCTCAGAGAGGGCGCGGCACCAAAAGCCGGCGCGCTCGCCACTCGGCTACGGAGGTCGTTATGTATGGCAATAAAAAGAAATTAAAATTTGTAATTATACCAGCATAAATTTACTCACCAATTTATGTTTTTAAAGATGAAATGTCAACTCAAACACAAATATTTCTTTATTCAAGTAGGTTACATGTAACACTTTTGAATCGTCATTGAATACAATGCAAAGTGATTCTACTTCCGGTTCGGAACCTATATGTACCGAGAAGACACCGGTAATAAACTCAGCAGATCAGTTACAGTAGCACTATCTAACTTATTGCTATGTGCAGAACACTTTGGGCCAAGTCATATAGTTTTGTTTTGATGAGTGATGAAACAATTAATAACTCAAGTATTTGTTTTCGAGAGGTAAGCTGGAGCAGACCAGTCCACAGTTGGCACCAATCGACCGATTACATAACAAATTTAACGACGCATCAACTCATAAGAGTCACTGGAATTCTTTCGAACAAATATTAATAAAAAACCTGATTTTTCGAGCAATATTTGCTTCACATACGATTTACAAATTGCAGCCTTATCCTAGACAGTTGGAATCGATTATTGATTGACAGAGTTTAAAATGACATCTGCTAATTTTAGTTTATAAACACATGTAATTATTTGATTGGTTTTTTTCTTCATACACATATTTGAAGACATCCTTTTAGGGTACTGTAACCTAAAAATAAATTCATAGATAGATATTAATTGACGACCTCGGTGGCGCAGTGGCTAAGATAGGCAGCCAAAACGTGAATGGTCCCGGGTTCGATTCCCGGTCAGGTCAATTTGGGAACGAACTTTTCTAAATTGACTTGTGTCTCGGTGTGCTGTGATGACGCCCCCAGTTAGTATCCGTCGTCTGGTGCTCATAGTACAAGGGGAAACCTTAGTTTGAGACCAGGTGATTGGTGTGGTTGCAGACATTTGTGGGATTTTTTTTAACTAGCTTTCCACCCGCGGCTTCGCCCGCGTGGAATCCGGTTATATTGCGGTATAAAGCACAACTATAAGAAAACTAACTTCCACGGGAAAGTCTAAAAAGCGCGATGTAACGCTGGATACGATTAGATAGATAGATATACTTTAATGCACAAAATCTTTACAGAATTTAAGATTAGTTGTTAAACAAAAACTGAATGGTACACTATATTATATAAGTAGATGTAAAAAAACAGTTTAGACGATAAAACAAATTGTACGTCATCCCTCGGGAGCTCCTCATTTTCGGGGATTCATTATCGTATCATTTAGTTTCTAAATGTACAAGTTTATATTCGTTTGCAATATTTTACCTTGTTTTTAATGACACACAGCGCGATCTCCAATCCATCCATCAAGCAAACTATATTTTTGTTTTCCCTCGGAAATACCAATTTTTACCGGGATAAAAAGTAGCGTATTACTTAATCCGGACTTCTAACTTTACGTCTGCAAAATTTCAAAGCAATCGGTTCAGTTGAAAGCGCAACAAACAAACAAACTCATTCACATTTTTCGATTTATAATGTTATAGTAAGGATTCCACAAAACGTTTACAGAGCCATTCGAAAAGGCGTTTGCTCCAAGAGCGAAGAGTTTGACTGTTTGTCTGTTTGAACGCGCTAATTTCAAGAACTAATGGTTTAAATTGAAAAATTATATTTGTGTTGGCTAGTTAATTTATCGAGGAAGGCTTTAGATTAAATACGTTTATATTGTTAATCTTATATTTATAAAAGAATCCCTATTTCCCTGTTCACGCCATCACGCGGGAACTGTTGGAACAATTTAATTTTTTTTTGTCGTGTCTGCTATTCTCAGAAGGTTCTTATGAAAGGAAAAACAAAAAATATAACATATAAACAAATAGTCTTCGTTAAGACATGACAACCTCCGTCGGGTCAGATAGCAGCTCAATTATTTGTCTTTTTAACATACATACAAACTTACATTAATTATACAAAGCTCCTTATTCGCGGGGGTTATGTCCCACAAATATGCCGCGAATATGAAATATTAAATTAAATTAGATATTGGACAACATCACATACATTGCTCTGATTCTGTGGTAAGTAGCTAAAGCACTTGTGTTACAGAATTCAGAAACAACGACGGTGCCACAACACCCAGAGCCGAGACAATACAGAAAAGTTCGTTTCCCATATTGACCCGACCGGGGATCGAACCCAGAACCTCAGAGATGGCGCGATGCCAAAGTCCGGCACGCTCGCCTCTCGGTTACGGAGGTCGTCGGAATATGGAAACCTTGAACATGGAATGGCTATTTGTATGGCGTTGTAGGAGATACGTTCCAGGGTTTAGTTTTTATTAATTTACTTTATTAAAATGGGATTTAGACAAGTAATTGAAGAATTTAGTAAGAATTTTCACCTAACAAAGTACTATTATCCTTTTTCCCAGGTTAATACTACCAAAAAGCCTGCTAAGGTTATTTAAGATAATTTTTAGTGCCTAAAGAACTTTGAGATAAGCCTATTTATTCTACTCGAAACTTACAAGATCCGCGAATATGATTTTTTTGCTGCGAATACAGACAAATAGTCCCTATTTTTAAATCCGCGAATTTCTTGCGGGCCCAGTATGGCGATGCTAACGGGTAGGATATTTCGATATCAAATCCGTTGTCATCGCGATGTGGGTTCTTCTCTTGCTTACCATCAGGCTGGGAGGAGCCAATATACTGCGCTACTATAAAAAAAATATATATTCTGTTTTTATATTTCATTTCAAGATTGACCTCATCCCACCTGATATTAAGTGGTAATGAGGTCTTAGCTTAAGGGCGACAAGTACAGGATAATAAATATGTTACTGGACTTGTCGCCCTTACCTTGAAGGCTTGACCCCTGCTACTAATGTAGCAACCCCCAGAAGCTCTGGAAACCGTACTGACGCGCAGGAACACAACAACACCGAAGTGATTGTTATTTGGCTGCGGTCTTCTGTAAGGTGGAGGTATTTCACCAGTCGGTCTGCTCCAGTTCGAGCGATAAATCGCTGTGCCCTACCTCTCTTAAATAAAAGTGGAAACGCAAGTACGAGAACCGTGAATATAGAGCTTGTCTGCACTGCTACGGAACCCAAAAACTAGCAAATTCTTTAAACCAATGGTCGGTAAACATAACCCCGTCTCTAATCATTAGTATTCAAATTAATTCAGCCTTGAACTTTAAGCTGATAGTAATAAGATATCGTTTTGTGTACAGATGGGCGTAGAAGATTGTTAGATCAAATTTAATACGATTTTGAACTTAAATTTGATAGTCAGTCGACTATGAAGACGAAGTAATATGATACAGTAGGTTAACTTGGCAGTGAACTTGAAAATCATCGATTTGATGATGACGATGATGAAATTTTGTTTATTTCAGATAGTAGCATCCATAAAATCAAACAGAACAACAATTAAATTCAATATACATTAAATTAAAACTAAAATCAGAATCAAACATTATAAATCAATTAAATTATAAAAACAACACTTCAATAATTAAAAATATGAATAATAATAATATCTGCTATTTCCTTTACCTAAAGTTTGTCTGGAAGAGATTGCTTTCTAGCATTAAGACCGCTTAAATTGTACTAGATTATGTCTGTAAAACCAATTTCTGTAAATTTTCCTGTGCAATAAATTGTATCTATCTATCCATTTATCTAATAATAACAAAATGGCACTTTATAAACATATAACACAATATAATTTAAGTTAAGAATTAAATAATAACATATTTATTTAAAACTAGCTGTGCCCGCGACTTCGTTCGCGTGGACTACATCCTTTCATGGTCGGTTTTACCCCTTTCTCCCCTAACATTCGAAACAAAAATTAGTCTATATTTGAATCCAAGTTTCGAGCTATATTTGTGCCAAATTTAATATCTCTAACTTCAATAATAAACATTTTTCCATATAAACTTTCAAAGGTGTTATTACCCCTTTCCCCCCCCCCCTTTATTTCTGATAAAAAGTAACCTATGTCCGTTCTTGAGATTCAACGTATACTTATAACAAATTTCATCAAAATCGGTTGAAAGGTTTAAGCAGGAAAGCGTAAAAGACGGACAGACAGACAGACAGACAAAGTTACTTTCGCATTTATAATATTAGTAGGGATTGGTACACGAACAGATCACTGCCATAAACATCACACAAAAAAAAACATATCACTATTATATATCTAGACAGAGATCCATAATTAGCGTACACAACATGAGTTAACTGTATTTACTTACAATTAGCATTAACCATTCCACACTAGTTCATATTTTATTCTCTAACTATGGGTAACACAACGCTCAACAATAAAGGGACGCTTAAACACTTTTTGGGGCAAAAAGGTTCTTGAGTGGAGACCACGTACCACCAAGCGCAGTGTGGGACGGCCACCTACCAGATGGACCGAGGACCTAGTAAAAACAGCTGGGTCTCGTTGGATGCAGGTGGCAATGGACCGGTCGCGCTGGAAATCGGTTGGAGAGGCCTATGTTCAGCAGTGGACAGTAACAGGCTGAAATGATGATGATGAAACACTTTTAAATATATCAGTAACAACTCTCTTAAATCTGGGAAAATTATTATCGAACATATCAACCTTTGTACCGCCTCGAACCATCCCGTATATTTATTATGTCTGACTCATCATAAATAAAAATAAAAGAATTAAAAATATAACTTTAAAAGGGTTTTATTTGATAAAAGGCAATGAACTGGCATGCAGTTACATCCAACTTTGAACCATCGGGGAGTCCAACCGCTCGGCCAGAGCGCTCACAAGGCTTTTGGCACTGCCCCGGAAACGATTAAACAGCGAGGCTCTCCTTTTTCTGATGATGGCATTTTAATTTAATTTAAATCATTTATTTCAGGCCCACTTGGCTCATATATATTAAATAAATAATTTCCTTAAGAACAAATGTTAGTTAAATACAAATAGAAGGATGAACTAGTTTAAAAATACTAGATTTATTAGTATGTTATATATGTATAGCCTTAAGCCTTTCTTCTTGGCTAAAAGAATTTGACTATGAGAATACCGAATGTATATTTCGTCATGATACATAATGGTAACACATCATCAAGGTTTGAACACATGGAATATTTTTTATTTAAATATTATTATTATTATTTTTTTGTTATTGTTATTTAATTTTTATGTATGTATGTTAATTATGTGTATATGATATATATATATACTTATATATTATATTTATGTAGTATGCATATATATGTGTATAGCTATGGAATGATAAAAATATGAGTGACACAAGGGAAGAAAAAAAAAACTATTGTATTTTAAGTACATTTAGAACTAGACATTGTTACAAGTCAAATTGTTTGATTATTCATTGAAAGAGCGGTCTCACCCTACTACAGGGTTTCTAATCTTAACAGAATGAGACCTATACCCTAGCTGTAAAGAGACTTGTGACATGAATAAAGATTAAATATTAGAAACAGAAAAATTTTATCTCCCCTTTTTCTGTTTCTAATATTTAAAGTTCGCTAGTACGGCGTTTAGTACTATAAAAATAATAAAATCGATTAAGATGCCAGGTGTCTTCGATTCCGTGGTTTTCAAACATTTCTGCAACGAATGTACCATGGGCCGATAAGTATGTAGTTCTAAACATATTCGGCAGAGGGCACTTACCGGAGGCTAACGGTTGGTACAGCAGAAAAATTTCATCGCCTACGATAACTTGCGGTTAGCTCAGTTGGTAAGAGCAGCACGCGCGATACGTGAAGGTCGTGGGTTCGATTCCCGCATCGCAAGGGGAGATAAATTTTTTCTGTTTCTAATATTTAAAGTTCGCTAGTACGGCGTTTAGTACTATAAAAATAATAAAATGAATAAAGATTTTTGTATATTTGTATTTTGTATTTTTATGGACAGTTCCAATATTTGAAAGTCCGTTATGCCCGGGTCCAATACCACACACAATTTGTTCTATTTCGGATAGTAATAAATTACACGGGGCGTAAGCTTAAAACGACCAACAGACGGCTGACGACAGCTGATATGGAAAGTCAATTTGAAAATAGAATTAACGACTCGTATAAAAACCGATAGTCATTTTTGACACGTTACGAATCGTAAAACATTGGAAACGGACATAAGTTAACTTTGTCGCGACAGTTAGGAATATAACGAAATAAGAATTGTCAAATTTTATTCAAAATTTTTACATACTTTTCAAAAACTTATTAGATAGACTTTGATGTGTATGTGAATCAGTTATGATGAACTGATATATAAGTACGGCTTAGCATACTGACATAGTCCATAAGGTACGATTGCCCAGGCTGTTAGGCAATTATGAACCTTACGTATTCATAATAAAGAGCTGCGTTAGTATGCTGAGATATGCTGAGGCTTTTAAGAGTCTGAGTTCTACTACTGTTAATTTTTATAACAGTGATGAAACAGCAAATATTTTTTTGACGATGACATTAAGCCTACAGCCTACGGATCTTTGAAAGGTTATTAAACAATAAGAAGTAAGACACTACGGTCAATGTTTTTTTGCTATTTGTAGTTTAATGGAGTTTATAATTTAACTTAGTTTTACTACGAAGCAAAGTGATTTTAACTTTGAAGCTATAATATTTTAAAAGTGATCTGAACTCCAATAATATTGCAGTCATATTGATTGTTTGCAAATTATTATGCGATTTTAACATGTTTCGGAACTATTTAGTCGTTTAAGTGCTGATAAAATAGTGACGTCACATATTCCTATCTTGAAAGAAAATCTACGAAGTAATCGTGTTTTGACAGCTATTTAAATGTATCTAAGCTTTTTTTTAAAGCACAGTAGTATAATGGCTCCTCACAGCCTGATGTTAAGCAAGAGATAATCCCACATCGTGATGACAACGGATTTGATACCGTAATATACTATACGTTAGCATTGCCAACTGGCCGCACGGCTTCACGCTCTGAAGGAATAGCTGATTAGCCACCCAACATCACAAATACTCACGATTCCTTTCTCTTGTTCCAGAAAAATGAGGCCACTTCTAGCAGTGGCGGCGTTATCCCTGATCCTATCAGCGGCAGCCATCCCCGACAACATCGAACAGGTGAAAGAACTCCCTCAGAATAAGGAGCCACTCGTGGAAGCGGAAGAAAGCAAGCCCCAAGCAAGAACAGAAAGATGCACCACCTGCGGCTCCGGGTTCAAGCTCAAGTCCCCCAACGAAGTTCTAGCCGCCCTCCAAGCTTTACCTGAAGGCGCAGAGGTTCACACTCAGCAATCGTTCGAAAGCTGCTCCTCTGACAAAGGGTGCGCCGGCCTCAAAGTCAAGGACGGCCAAGTAGTCGAGAAGTTCGGAAACGTGGACGCCTTTAAGGCCGCTGCTGCAGCCGACACGGGCAACGAATTCCAATTCCACGCTGGAGGCGCTGCATTTGAAGGTGGCGCTCCGTTCTGGTGGATGAACCAGCAGAACTCTCCATTCAAGAACGCGGCTGCCGGCGGCTTCGAAAAGTTCAGCAAATCCAGCTCCAGCTACAGTAGCAGCGGCTCCGCTGGCGGCGCTATACCTTTCGGCGCTGGAGTCGGTGTAGACTTGGCAGCGAACCCATTCCTGAACGGCGACTTCTCCAAACTCGGCGCCAACTTCGGCGGAGCCGTCGGCGCTGACGGCAAGCCCGCATACTCCAGTTCATCATTCGAGTCTTCCTCGTTTAGTTCCTCAAGCAAAGGAGACGTGGATTTGGCTAAAAACCCATTCCTAAATGGAGGGATTAAGTTCGGGCAGAGTGGATTCGGTGCCCAAGGTTTCGGAGCTGGCGGAGCGCAATTTGGAGCAGCCGGAGCAGGCCAAGGCGGTCAGTCTGGCCAGGCTTTCAACAGCCAGAGCTCGTTCTCCCAATCTAGTAACTCATTCGGAAACGCCCAAGGCGGTGGCTTGAATTCTGGCGCAGCTCAAGGAGCAGGCTTCGGTGCTTCAGGATCCGCGTTTAACGCTGCGTCAGCTAACAAGTTTGGAGGCTCAGGGTATACTGGTTCATCTCCCAGTCCCTTCACGGCTTCTGCTGGCGGTTCCAACGTCAACCTTATTCAGAATACGCAGAAGGCGAGTGAGTTTGAGTTCGACCAGAGTCAGCAAACTCAGCAGAATATTGATGAGGCTTTCCAGTCTACTGGTAATGTGTTGGCCCATGAGCACAGTGGTGGAGAATTGCAGCAGACTTGTGCTGGTCAGGGATACGTCTGTGTGCATAAAGCTCAGTGTAACAACGGTGTGGTGAACAGCAATGGAGCGGCTGTCTTGCAGGCGAAGACTCAGGTGAGTTTACTGAAAATATTTTTTTTTTAAACGAATTTATCACTGTTGCTTAATTTAAATGGATTTAAATTACCAATACATTTCGTTTGCTCAATTTAGTTCTCAAGTTTACCGCGTTGAGATACTAGGAACGTATGAAGTGTTAGGAAGTTTCTCAATAAGTGTCTTCCCAATAAAACAAGTGTCGCCACTTTGTCGGTTGCGTAGGTCAGTCGGCATTCGCCTCATAGTAATTTAACTTTTATCACAACGAGGTACTAGGACAGTATAAGGTGTTAAGAGGTATTTCTATGTAGTTTCTGAATTATCGCCTATTCCTTAGCCCAGTTATCGTTCACTGTTGGTTTACTAATGGTAGTCGCTCCATAGTAATAACAAGACTAGACGTTTCGAAGTACCAGGCCCTCATGACGCGATTGGAGGTTTAAGTTCAGTTCTTCAATGAGTAGTCCCATGAAGCCATAATATCAACTTTAATTAAACTAGCAGAATAACTAAATTGCAATATAAAATAATCATAATGTCACGCATGTAAATCGAAAACCCTGCATTTGATAAATACCGATCACAAATTAGAATATTGCCTAAACTGCGTTTGAATAAACATTTTGATTAATTAATCAAATTTTATTGATTAATTAAAGGAATGCGGGGTTTGTTAATTTATTCATTTGCTAATTAAAAATATGGCGGTAAAAAAACTTTACCGATTACGTCAAAGGTCAAATAATGTGAGTCAAAGGTCACTGACAATGAATAAAGAATCATTCTAAATGACACTTGCTGATAGATAGAGATGTTCTGTAACTTTAGTCGATAAACATATCGATGATATTATTTATCGATACAAATTTTATAAAAGCGTTTGAAGTGTATTGTTTTTAAAAGGAACACGTTAGCCATTCAGTTTGATAGTTTTTTTAACCTAAGTCGCTTTTAGGCTTGAATTCCTTTATTAAATAAAACTTTAAACCCAACAACAACATTTTAAGATTACTTAAAAACGTTAATATTAATAGTTATAAAAACAAAAAGGTTCAGTTATCCCTTTTTCATTGAGTTGAAAGTTTTTATATAAATTTTACTACGATCACTTAGTTTAAAAATTAGTTCCTTGTCGAATTACTCTACTGTATTATTTACACATAGGTATTAAATTGAAATCACTTATTTATACTACTATTCTTGGATAGGAAACTTATCTACAAATCCTTTACTTACTCAAATATTAATTATATGAACACATCAATTTATTTGTTTATAATCTCTATTATCAAATAGTGAAAGTATTTTTATGCATCAAATTATAAATTTATCAAATTATATCAAATTATATTAAATGATATTTTAATCCGTTTTGCATTCTGTGTTTGTGGGTAATTGTAGTACCTATACAATTAGTTGATCAAGCTAATAACAATTAATGGACCCTAAAACATTTTTTTAACGTTTTAATTTCATGCATTAGTAATTCTAATACATAAAAATATTTTACCCTTATCGATAAATGTCATCTCATGTACTCATTAACGTCAATATTGACATAAAATTCTGTCAATTGTTATCGATATTTTTTATGGTTTTCGCAACCCTATTTAGACCTTTTGCGTATCTTGAAATCTTTTGATAAAGTTAAGCAAGGTTTCTGATTGGGCAAAGCGTATAGATAAGAAATCGACGCTCAAATAAGGCGCACGGTTGTGCCGAGCCAAGTTGTAATCGTTAAATTAAATGTCATATTAATTATGTTGAATTATGTAACAAAATTGCCTATTCGTGACATGTTATGGTCGTGTTTTCATAGTATGATATATGATTCATGAGAAAATAAAACAACAATAAAAACCTCATTGATGGTACAGATTTTACTTACTACAACAGTTCAAAGTTTAAAATTATTTTATTCTTGTAAATTACATCAGTAATATTTATGAAACGTCCATATACGTTTGACGACCTCCGTAGCCGAGAGGCAAGCGTGCCGGACTTTGGCGTCGCGCCATCTCTGAGGTTCTGGGTTCAATCCCCGGTCGGGTCAATATGGGAAACGAACTTTTCTATATTGTCTCGGGTGTTGTGGTACCGTCGTTGTTTCTGATTTCTGTAACACAAGTGCTTCAGCTACTTACCGCAGAATCAGAGCAATGTATGTGATGTTGTCCAATATATATTTAATATATATAATGCAAATGACGCTACCTCCGGTTCGGAACCTAGAACTTACAGAGAAGATCCCGGCAAGAAACTCTGTCGTTCATATTACAAATAAAGCTGTACTTATAACTAGTTTTGTACTTATACATAGGTACAGTGGAGTGTGTAAATTGTAAAAATAAATAAAATAATTGAAAGGAAAAATAAACATTTAAAATCATAAGTAGGTATTTATATTTAGGATAGATTTAAAACAAATATTTATGTAGGAAAGTCGAGCGAAGCGCAAAAGTCGTTTTAGTATGGAAAACGAACTTTTCTATATTATCTCGGGTCTGGGTGTTGTGGTATTGTCGTTGTTCCTAATTACTATAACACATATACGTTAGCTATTAACCATACAATCGAATTAATGTATATGATGTTGTTTTTGTATAAAATTAGTCGCTGTTCGTTAGTCTTGCTAAAACTTAACAACGGCTAGGCCGATTTCGCTAATGTTGGTTTTGAAATAATTGTGGAGGTGCAGGGGAACCTCCCCTCCTAAAGGGTTATAAAATATTTTTTTTCTTTTTTTTCATATTGCATTTCAAGATTGACCTCATCCCACCTGATGTTAAGTGGTAATGAGGTTCTAGCATAAGGGTGACAAGTATAGCATAATAAAACTGTTACTGGACTTGTCGCCCTTACTTTGAAGGCTTGACCCCTGCTACTAATGTAGCACCCCCCAGGAGCTCTGTAAACCTTACTTACACGCAGGAACACAACAACACAGAAGTGATTGTTATTTGGCTGCGGCCTTCTGTAAGGTGGAGGTATTTCACCAGTCGGGCTGCTCCAGTTCGAGCGATAAATCGCTATGCCCTACCTCTCTAAAATTGAATTGACAGCTAGGTTTAAAGACATTTATCCTCATAAAGACATTTACGCCACTTACATGAGAACATGAATATACATACAAAAAGCATATACTCGTTGTTGTAAGTACATATAGGAAGTTATACAAATAAGAGCACAAAATAGGTTGTATCTGTAGTCCTAAAACTTGTTTGTTTTATGATTTTGTTACAATGTAATGCAAGAAATAAATAAATAGGTACCACACAATATCACTAATCGATACACCAGCTAGAGATTAATATACCTAAATATAAGAAACAGAAAAATTGTATCTCCCCTTGCGATAAGGGAATCGAACCCACGACCTTCACGTATCGCGCGTGCTGCTCTTACCAATTAATATTTAAAGTTCGCTAGTACGGCGTTTAGTACTATAAAAATAATAAAATCGATTAAGATGCCAGGTGTCTTCGATTCCGTGGTTTTCAAACATTTCTGCAACGAATGTACCACGGGCCGATAAGTATGTAGTTCTAAACATATTCGGCAGAGGGCACTTACCGGAGGCTAACGGTTGATACAGCAAAAAAATTTCATCGCCTACGATAACTTGCGGTTAGCTCAGTTGGTAAGAGCAGCACGCGCGATACGTGAAGGTCGTGGGTTCGATTCCCGCATCGCAAGGGGAGATAAAAAATTTCTGTTTGTAATATTTTAAGTTCGCTAGTACGGCGTTTAGTACTATAAAAATAATAAAATCGATTATCGATATTTAAAAAATGATGACGTTTTTTTTTTGGTTGGCATGTAGATACTTCGACGGTGGTAAAGCCAGCTTTATTAGTTCGCACACACCTTAGTACCTTGTCATACCAAATCTCCGCGTAAATAAGCAAGTCAGATAGACAGTGACTTAATGTGACAAGGTAGAGAGTTGTTCGCGAACTAAACTGACTGTACCATGGTAAGGAGACCAGGATCTCATGATGACGAGGAAGTCGGTTTTTTGTTAAAAATCGTTACAACCATACGTAAAAGATAAATCAAGAAGCTTTGTCTTAAAATCCTTAAAAAAGAAATAACCGATAATTTCGCAGGGAGCATTTCAAGGCAAGCGTAGGATTACTCATAATTTTTACAAGAAATATTGACTCGAAGCAGGAAGTAATAAATATCGTAAAAAATGATGATGTTTTCCATACAATGTTATTTAAACGATGAGTTGAAAAATTTGACAGCGTTTAAAATCAAGAATGTCATTGGCTAAATAAGTGTTTTCCTTTGAAAAAAAATACACTAAAAAGTATTTAACTGTATTGGGAAGCGAAAAAAAAATGTGTATCTTTGTATGTGTGTGTGTGGCTTGTTAGAGTGAACCGTATTTGTTAGGATGGGGAATCGCTGCACCAAAAGTTAAAAACGGATTAAATTAAGATTAAGAGAGGTAGGGCATAGCGATTTATCGCTCGAATTGGAGCAGACCGACTGTTGTCCTCCATCTTACAGAAGACCGCAGCCAAATAACAATCACTTATGTGTTGTTGTGTTCCTGCGTGTGAGTAAGGTTTCCAGAGCTCCTGGGGGTACTACATTAGTAGCAGGGGCCGAGCCTTCAAGGTTAGGGAAACAAGTCTAGTAACAGGTTTACTATGCTGTACGCCCTTAAGCTAGAACCTCATTACCACTTAACATCAGGTGGGATAAGGTCAATCTTGAAGAGTAATATAAAAAAAAACTATTTTATTCCCACGCATAATGCACACGTTACAATCAGAATACAGAGAGGGCGCGGAAAAGAAACAAAAAGTAGTCCATATTTTGATCTAAGTTTCGAGCTATATTTGTGCCAAATTTCATATCTCTAGCTTAAGAAATAGACATTTTCCTGTGGAGGTATAATCCTCATCCCCTCTTATTTTCAAAACAAAAAGTAGATTAGTCAGTGCTAGAGGTTCAACGCATACCTGTACCAAATTGCATAAAATATAAATATAGACGTGAAAGCCGGATAAACAAACCGACAGAGTTACTTTCGCATTTATATTAATTAGTATGGATTTACAGAACTTTAAAATTTTTGAAAAATAATTTTCCTATTTGCATGCTTATGTGTAAGGAAAAGAAATAGGCACTCTGGAAATTTTAAGAAAACATAATTTTAAGAAATGAATAGTTATTGGATGTAGCAGCGTTCAAGTAAGTACATAACGCAATTTTTGAAATTTTAAATGTTTAAAATGGAACGCGAAAGTCTTAAAATTTACACACTAATACAATCGGGGGTTCCCCGGAAACCGTATGGAAACCAAAAGGGTTGCCAGTTGGGAGTTTTTTTTCTTAATTTTGTAATTCTAACGCATCGTTAAGTTTTATAAACCCCCAAATTGTGTTTCGTAATACTTGAACGCTCCCTAAACATAATTATCTACTTAGGAGTCCGCTCGATGGTATAGAATAAAATTGTCGAATTCCAACATAATTTATTTTCAATTACGTATGTTTATCACAATGTCTTAAGGCTATTTATAGAGTCAAGGATTTCTAGACCCCGTTGTTTAAACACTTAGTAATTGTAGGCAGTTTTGTACTTTGTAACAATGAGTAACATTGTAAAAGTCTTATTTGAAGAATATTAATCACTACATATAAAACAAAGTCGCTTTTTCTGTCGCTCTTTCTGGCCCTATATCCCAATGTACGCTTAAGTCTTTAAAACTACGCAACGGATTTTGATGCGGTTTTTTTTGCACCCTTTTATTAGCTTCACTTGTAACTATGTAAGAAAATCTTGGAATCTTAATTTGACCCACTTCCCGGTCTTCGATTAGGATGAAATTTTGCACACGCTCTGAGTTCTGATGACAATACATGACTAGCTAAGAAACGTCATTACTACTTACTTAATATGGCCTCCCCAAGATGGCGAACTGGCTGTTTGAAATGCACTTCCATGATATGGGTATCAAATGAAAGGGTTTGCTGTCAGGAATACGAAAAAAATAGTCACGTGACTCAAATCCAACATGGCGGGCATCCAAGATGGCGGACAGGCTATTTTGTCCAAAAAGAGTAAAGATAACATAAACGCTCCTAGCTTTCTTTCTTAAATGTCTGAATTATTTTGTAATTTTTAATACGTGCTAAAAGCGTGTTTTTTAGTTTTTTAAACTATTATTTTTATTAAAAGTTAGAGTGATTCAAGAGGAAGGTTTTTATTTGAAATAAAGAATAGAAAAGCCAATATTTCTAAGTATTTACATTACATATGTGCGAGGCCGGGGCGGGTCGCTTGTTAAATTAATAATGGACAACATCACATGCATTGCTCTGATTCTGAGGCCAGTAGCTAAAGGACTTGCGTTGCTGAAATGAGAAACAACTACGGTACCACAACACCCAGACCCGTAACAATGTAGAAACGTTTGTTTCCGATTTAGTTTGCATGACCCAAGGGTTAACTAGTAGAGAATGGTCCTACTTTTTTCCAGATTTTTTTAATAAAGATTTTAATAAATCAAAATAAATTGTCCTAACGGGGAATTGAACCCGGCACCTGAGATGTGGCGCGATGTCGGTAAACATTAGGATACTTTTTATCCCATAAAACGTGAACGAAGGAAACAGTATTTAATCAGTCCTGTAAAATACTTTGCTACAGTCAGTAGCTTTAGTTCATGAACTCTGCACACATTAAGTCACTGTCTGTCTGACTTGCTTAGTTACGTGGAGATTTGGTATAACAAGGTACTGAGGTGTATACAAACTAATTAATAAATAAATAAATAAATGCGCCAGACAACCAGACCAATCGCCTGGTCTCAAACTAAGGTTCCCCCTTGTACTATGAGCACCAGACGACGGATACTAACTGGGGGCGTCATCCCAGCACACCCAGGCACAAGTCAATATAGAAAAGTTCGTTTTCTAAATTGACCTGACCGGGAATCGAACCCGGGAGCTTTCGCGCTTTGGCCGCCTACCTTAGCCACTGCGCAACAGAGGTAGTCAATAATGGTACAATAATAACATACGATTCATGTCCTGAAATGTTAGATCCAGTAGTCAAAATGTCAAATACTACATTTCTATGTAAATAGGTTTACCTCACAGTGTAGTAAGCAATAATTTCGTATGAATAAGACATTTTAACATCAGGGGAAACCTAGCCTACGTTGATGTCTAGATTTTAAACGGTATGCTTAGGCAATACACAGTAGGTACAGCTAGTTACGAACTGGCTCTGTGGTAAATGGGTTCCAGAACCTGGAGGTCGAGGGTTTTAGTCTGATAGTGCCTCGAGATTGACCTCATCCTACCTGATATTAAGTGGTGATGAGGTCCTAGCTTAACGGCGACAAGTACAGCACAATAAATCTGTTACTGGACTTGTCGATTACCTTGAAGGCTCGACCCCTGCTACTAATGTAGCACCCCCAGGAGCTCTGGAAACCTTACTCACACGCAGGAACACAACAATATCGAAGTGATTGTTGTTTGACTGCGGTCTTCTGTAAGGTGGAAGTATTTCACCAGTTTATATATTAGATAAGTAGAAATGGGCTCAGAGCAGAAACATAATTTAAATATCTTATAGTTGCTAGTAATACTTTTGCCGACCTACGACATTACCTACAAGTCGACACAAATACAGCGTCAACAGAATTGGCGTAGTAAACAACGCTCCATACGTAATGTACGATTTGCCAATCAATACATCGATCCTACATCGCGATGTCAGAGTTATCGTCGCCACTAACTATATATACAACAAACCAAGATTGGTAGTCGGACCTTGGTCCCCGAGCAGATAACACCTAGCTCGGCGGAAGTACTTACACTTTTAGTAAAGAACATACGTTCCTTACACTTGTTTCTTTATTCATTTATAAATGATCTTTGCTAACGCTCCTTACAAATCATGATGTCCTTTGCAATGTACATTCGCTTGGTTTCATCAGTCGCAAGTTTGAACTCTGACCCGCCCATATGCTGATTTTTGAGTACAGCAAACAGAATTTATAAGTAAACACTTGCAGTCCTATTTTAATTCTTGTCACTGCGACATAAGTGCTAAATAAAGTTCAAAGTATGGAGTCTGACGTGATACAAACATGGTAGTATGTTGACTTTTAAAGTCTTGTACGTAAAATAAGAACATTTTATAAAGTAGGTTTATTGTGACATACCTCCACTTTACAGAAGACCGCAGCCAAATAACAATCACTCCGGTATTGTTGTGTTCCTGCGTGTGAGTAGGGTTTCCAGAGCTCCTGGTGGTGCTACATTAGTAGCAGGTAAGCCTTCAAGGTAAGGGCGACAAGTCTAGTAACAGTTTAATTATGCTGTACTTGTCGCCCTTAAGCTAGGACCTCATTACCACTTAACATCAGGTGGGATGAGGTCAATCTTGAAGTGCAATATATTAAATTAATATAATATATTAAGGTTTTTTAATCTAAAAATTTAATTAATATGCCGCCGCTTGAATAGGCTCTTCATTTGTACCTTGGTATTAATCCTTTATATAACTTTTTGAATTATTCAATTCGGAAATTTCATTCGGAAGATATCGCGAGTTTAACAATGCAAGTATGAGAAAAAAGTCGCGTGGTTGCCGCTCACCGCGCTCAGCTTGCCAGCATGCGATGTAGGCTCCATGTAAGCGTCACTGGGGTACGGGAGGAGTCAATATATTAAAATAAAGTGCAAGGTTTATATGTATAATACGTACATATTTTAGTACCTATTGAACCCGTGCGAAGCCGTGGCGGGTCGCTAGTTACACATACAAACCTTTCCCTTGAATCACACTATCTACAAAAAAAAACCGCACCAAAATCCGTTGCGTAGTTTTAAACATTTAAGCGTACAAAGAAATATATAGGGACAGAAAAAGCGACTTTGTTTTATACTATGTAGTGATATAGTTAAAATATCTGTATTTCCGTTACTCTCACCCAAAAACCACTGAACAGATTTGGGTGAAATTTAGTAAAAATATAAGTTAGAAACTAGATTCTCATCTAGGATAGTTTTGATCCCAAAATTGCGCGAACGAAGACCGACAAGCCTGTACATCATACAATTTAGCATGTCCCCAAAATCCGACACGAAAAGCTTTACACAAGCACTGTATATTTCGTCAAATCCTGTCTCTAAACAGCTATTCAGATACGCGTATAAACATTTGTATGTTAAACACACCAGTTCACTGAATACAGAATATTATACGTGACTCACTCTAAGTTATGGGACAAGTCGAGTGTTAGCGAAATAAAAGCTATTTTCAAATATGTTGGCGACATGCGACTTATTACAAAACTAGCTGTTGCGACTTCGCCCGAGTTTTTTCGGGATTAAAAGTATGCTATGGTAAATCGATTATATCATCTATATTTATACCAAATTTCATTCAAATCCGAACAGTCGTTTGAGTAATAAGATTTAAGAGAGGTAGGGCATAGCGATTTATCGCTCGAACTGGAGCAGCCCGACTGGTGAAATACCTCCACCGCAGCCAAACAACAATCACTTCGGTGTTGTTGTGTTCCTGCACAGAAATCAGAAACAACGACGGTACCACAACTCCCAGACCAGAGACAATATAGAAAAGATCGTTTACCATATTCATCCCGACTGGGGATCGAACCCGGAACCTAAGAGATGGCGCGACGCCAAAGTCCAGCACGCTCGCCTCTCGGCTACGGAGGTCAAAAATGTGGGAAAAACGGGAATGGTACGAGCGAAGTTATCAGGCCGCTAGTTCCTGACACGTTGCAGAATAAACAGACGTTGGAGTCACGAGTTTTCTTTGAAACTAATGAGGAGATATAAAAACTAAGCAGGAACAAAAACAATGATTACAATGAAGTTTTCCCACGAGAAAAAATAATTGGTTCATAATTAGTCCGGATTCCTCAATACGAATGATCATTTGTGCTCTCGGAAATTAATACTTTACAAACGAATTTAAAAAATTGTTAACAGTGCCTCACGCCGCATTAGCAAACTACCAATATTTTAAAGAAACAGATAAAGTAAAGATGCCAAGGTGTCTTCGATTCCATGTTTTTCAAACATTTCTGCAACGAATGTTCCGCGGGCCGATTAGTATGTAGTTCTAAACATATTCGGCAGAAGGCACTTAACGGAGGCTAATTAATATGACACCAAAAATTCATTGCCTACGATAACTTGCGGTTAGCTCAGTTGGAAAAAGCGCGCGGGAAATTTTTCTTTTATATATGAAATTTGGCACAAATATAGCTTTAAACTAGTACTAAAATATGGACTACTTTTTGTGTTCAATATTAGGGGAAATAAGAGTAAAACGAACCATAAATATAAACAAATATGGAAAAACCTATAGTCTACGTGAACGAAGCGGGCACAGCTAGTTATTTCTATAAAATAACTAAATAGATGTGGTGAAGCTAATATCTAAATTATTGCTTCCCACTCAGAATACGAATTGTACCTACCTACGAAAAGGTCAACCCGGTGCTATTACGATAATAAATTGAATTAATTGGTCCTAATCTTTTGAAACGACGGTAATTATCAATATCTTTCCTACTTTAAATAATGTATTCATGCGGAGTGTTAAGTTTTATGCAGTCAAAAGCTTAGCCCAATGATAGTTGAACTTTAAAATCGTTTTGACAACTTAAAATGTTCATACCAATGATTTTGATTGACATTTTGCAAGATAAAAATGAACAACCGTTTAAAATATGCTGTTTGGATTAAGAATGTCATTAAAAATTGACGACCTCGGTGGCGCAGTGGTTAAAGTTGGCGGCCAAAGCGCGAAAGGTCCGGGGTTCGATTCTCGGTTAGGTTAATTCGGAAAAGGGATTTTTCTAAATTAAGTCTGGGTGTGCTGGAATGACGCCCCCAGTTAGTATTCGTCGTCTGATGCTCATAGTACAAGGGGAAACCTTTGTTTGAAACCAGGTGATTGGTATGGTTGTCTGGCCTATTTATTACTTATTTAACTATAATTTTAGCCATGTCTTTCTTACTTTGAAATCGTTTTGACAACATAAAATTTCCCATATACGTTTGATTTTGATTGACATTTATGTTAGATGAATGAAAAGCCTTTAAAATATAAGCTGTTTAAATTAAAAATGTCATTAACTAATTTTGTTGCGGAACACTTAGATGACATAGAAAATAAGTAGCATTGTATTTTTTCGAACGTTTAAGTGAGCATTAACTGTCGAAACAGTAACTTTTTAAATTTGTCATAGTGTCAGCTCTTTTATTTAATTCCTTTTTTTTATATTACACTTCAAGATTGACCTCATCCCACCTGATGTTAAGTGGTAATGAGTTCCTAGCTTAAGGGCGACAAGTACAGGATAATAAATCTGTTACTGAACTTGTCGGCTAACCTTGAAGGCTTGACCCCTGCTAATAATGTAACACCCCCTAAAAGCTCTGTAAACCTTACTCACACGCAGGAACACAACAACACAGTAGTGATTGTTATTTGGCTGCGGTCTTCTGTAAGGTGGAGGTATTTCACCAGTCGGGCCGCTCCAGTTCGAGCGATAAATCGCTATGCTTAACCTAAATAATAGGTTGGGCCTCTAAGTGAGCTGTTTGGGCTTGAGCGACCTGTGGCTCAGTCAGTATTACTGTCGCCCAAATGTAATAGAAAGGTGGTAATGCAATTATTTCTCAATTTTTTTCTTTTAAACGTTTCACATCCGAAGTGAGTTAAGTTAGTTACGATTATAAGAATTAAAGATTGCTCTTCGTCATCGTATCCGACCTATTTAGTTTATGATAGTGTCCTGTATATGTCGCAGGTATCAGGGATTTCACGAAATGTTATATGTCTAAATGTAAATAAAACCTATTCGTTCGCGTAGACTACAGGATTTTTCCAGTTTTTTCCCGCTAACTCCCGTTGGTGTGGGAATTTTGCAATATCCGATAGCAACTAAGCTTTAAGTTTACGAACGTACCTGCATGCCAAATTTCAAGCGTCTTACTTAAACTGTTTAGATTTTTAATACAAAATAATTTTCCCGCTAATTCCCGTTCCTGTGGGAATTTCGGGAATTCCTTTCTTAGTGCACCTCTACGGTATTTAAGTTACGTCCCTTCCAAATTTCAAGTGCCTTCGTTTAGCCGTTTAGGCTGTGCGTTGATATGTCAGTCAGTCAGTCAGTTTCTCCTTTTATATATTTAGATAATCACAACACTGGCAAGTTATGAGTTCTAGATTTAAGTTCCATCTTTTATAATGTCTTATTCTTATTGTTTACACTCTGACGTTGTTTTTCCAATAAGTCTGTGTGTCCTACCTCTTTTATATTTATTTAACCCAAGTTTCCACTATGGCTTTTGATTCCAATTACCTAGACTAAAACTCTTATTTCGTGTTTATTTAACAAATTTGTGAAAATTTACAAAAAAAAAAGAAATAATTAAAACTAAATAAAAACTACATTATATGTAAAAATATACAAAATTAAATAAAATAAAACAAGCATCAAAAACTTACAAATTAGACACGTCGTCTAGCTCACCGTCTTGCGGCATTGTGCCCAGGACGCTGGCGGCCCCTCTGTACAATAATGGACAGTTTTAGGGCAAAATGGCCGCCGGCTCTGGGGTCACCCGAGGCGAGGATCAAGCGTGAAGACAAATCCTTCACGAAAGCCTTCATATCGCTCGACCATGGTCCCAGGGTCTCTACCGCAAGCGCCGCAAATTCATAGTGCGATTTTTTTTTTCTCTCTTGTTTATTACCTACCAAAATCTACGACTAAAATAATCTACTGATATGACAAAATACCTTTAAATCACCATTGGTGTGTCGTTTATATATTTAACCTTTTAAAACCTAATGTACTTTTAAAAGCCAGCCACAAATTGATTTTCTATTGTCTTTGGTTTTCTTGGTTTTACAATAGGTATATTTATTGACGATCTCCGTAGCTGAAAGGCAATACTTAGGCGACGCGCCATCTCTGAGGTCTCGGATTCGATTCCCAGTTAAATCAGTGGAAAACGATTCTGTAACGATCTATCTGCATGACCCGACGGTTGACTGGTAGATAATGTTCCTAGCATTAAGTCCACCTTTTGTACTTTTTTTGTGCAATAAAGTTTTTAAATAAATAAATTGTCTCGATTCTGGGTTTTGTGGTACTGTCATTGTTTCCGATTTATGTAACACAAGTGATTTAATCGGTGTACTCATTTTGACATAACTCTTTGTAGGTGTCTCTCAAAATATTATTTCGGGACAAAAACTTTGTTTAAAAGTTACTATTTCATGGAAATATCGTAAGAAATAGATAGTTACTAATGAGACAAGAAGCTTGATTGGCGTACAATAGATCTTAAAACTATTCAGTTTAATGTTTTTGTGACTTCAAAGATTCAGAACAAATCAGATTTTCGAATAGTCATTTTACATAATATTAATGTATTTTACTCATAGTTGGAACACCTTTAAATAATTAAATGTATAACTAGATATACTTTTACTAGAATTTGTTCAAACAAACAAATTCATCAGCTTTATAATATTAGTATAGATTCCATGCGGTCTTATCGTTAGAAAACGGTTCCAGACCACCTGTATTAGACCGACAGACAACCTAAGTATAGGAACCGCGCTTACAAAATTTGAGTTTAAATTTTGAAATATAATATAACTAGCTGTGCCCGCGACTTCGTTCGCGTCGACATCCTTTTATGGTCGGTTTTACCCCTTTCTCTCCTAATATTTGAAACAAAATGTAGTCTATATTTTAATCCAAGTTTCGAGCTATATTCGTGGCAAATTTCATATCTCTAACTTCAAAAATAAACATTTTTCCATATAAACTTTCAAAAGTGGTATTACCCCCCTCCCCCCTTATTTTCTAATAAAAAGTAGCCTATGTCCGTTCTTGAGATTCAACGTATACCTATACCAAATTTCATCAACATCGGTTGAGAGGTTTAAGCAGGAAAGCGTAACAGACAGACAGACAGACAGAGTTACTTTCGCATTTATAATATTAGTAGGGATTATATGTAATTTTCTGAGTATATGGTAAGTAGCAAAAGCAATTGTGTTTTAGACATAAAAGGTGAATTAAGGTGAGAGTGTTTAAAACAATCTAGTAGAGTAGGTACTAAGGAATTATGTTTTATTTAAATCGGTCCAAAATGTCGGATTACATATTTTGATAAAACTCCCTCAGTTTAGGTATCAAATAAAAGGGCTAGAGTGGTACATCCCTACTTAATATTATAAATACGAAAGTAACTCTGTATGTCAGTCTGTTACGCTTTCCCGCTTAAACCCCTCAACCGATTTTGATGAAATTTGGCATAGGTATACGTTGAACCTCAAGAACGGACAGGGGGGGTAATGCCACCTTTGAAAGGTTATATGGGAAAATGTTTATTTTTTAAGTTGGAGATATGAAAGTTGGCACAAATATAGCTCTCTTAAAATATAGACTACTTTTTGTTTCGAATATTAGGGGAGATAGGGGTAAAACCGACCATGAAAGGATGTAGTCCACGCGAACGAAGTCGCGGGCACAGCTAATTATAAATATTTTAAAGTACAATATGCGCTTTTTAATTCAAAATAAATTAAAATAAATATTTCTTTATTCAAGTAGGTTACATATAATAACATTTTGGGCTCGTCATTGAATATAATTCAAAATGACTATGCCGGTTCTGAACCTATATCTACCGAGAAGACACCGGTAATAAACTCAGCAGATCAGTTTCAGTAGCAGTATCTAACTTATAGCTATGTGTAAACTTTGGACCAAGTCATATAGTTTTGTTTAAGTAAGTGATAAATTAATAAAACATTAAGTATATACTTTTAAAAGGCAAGCTGGAGCAGACCAGTGCCCAAAGGTGGCACCTGTTCACAAGCATGACGTATGTGCCAGCCATCGCTTCACTCAAAAAAATGTGTTTTCTATATTAAAAGACAATAGATAGATAGATAGATAGAAAGACAATATGTTAATACCTAATACTATTTCGTAGAATGAACTATACTGAATACGTTTGTTTTATTTATTAATCAAGACTTAATTGTGGTAATCTTTGTATCTTACAATCATTCAGATTTGTAATAATGAAACAAACTGCCACAATAGTACAACAATTACAGTTTTTTCTTTGAACTCGAGTTAATTAATCGACTTTTTTTTACGTCACATGGGAACTCCAATTAATGTAATCAGATAGTGGCCATGTTTTTTTAATTTAATTGTTTAATTCTGAAGTAAACTTATAAAGTGTGATGATTAATGAGCAAAAAGTGTTATTCATACTAAATTCGTTTTTTTCATGACTTCCTGGATAATATATAAATCCCTACTAATATTCTAAATGCGAAAGTAACTCTGTCTGCCTGTTACGCTTTCCCGCCTAAACCTCTCAACCGACTTTGATGAAATTTGGTACAGTTATACGTTGAGCCTCAAGAACGGACATAGGCTACTTCTTGTTAGAAAATAAGGGGAGGGTGGGGGTAATGCTACGTTTGAAAGTTTATATGGGAAATGTTTATTTTTTAAGTTACAGATATGAAATTTGGCACAAAAATAGTTCGAAACTTGGATTTAAAAATATACTTCTTTTTGTTTCGAATATTAGGGGAGATAAGGGTAAAACCGACCATGAAAGGATGTAGTCCACGCGGACGAAGTCGCGGGCACAGCTAGTTATAAATAAATGGGTAAAATTGATGACGCATTTAAACCCCATACATTTTGAATTCGTTAAAATTATATTTAACTGTAACTGCCAAATAGGCCAAAAGAGCCGGAAAAATCACTGATAAATCTTTGAAAAAAAATTAAGGTGTCTATACATTGAATTTTAAATTTTAAACAGTTATCCTGTTAAATAGGCGAGTTATTGAAATTTTACTGTGTACACGTCGCTTTGCTAAATTCGACATCTACGCGAAATACTAAAATACGCGGTCTAGCACTTCTCAAAGTTAAGACTATTGCCCAGTGCAGGCGAGACTACATAGAACACAGTTTCGGATCTGTAGACGACACTAGCGCCACCTGATGTTCAACTTTGTCTTTGAAGCTATGGCGCTTTAACATTCATAAACAGTTTTAACAGTATACAATTATTTATTGTTTTATTGATTTAAATTTGAATTCAAAGCCATTTAAACGAGTTTTATAATCTGTTTACTAAAAATATCTTTAGGACTCAATATTTTTATTATAGTAACGGCATCGTGTAGTCGATTCTCTTTTCAAATAAATGGTCATCATTTTTATTTAAAACAATACAATATTGTACATAATACATCATTTTATTTATATTACTAGTATGTAGATCCAGATTTTATCAATCTATATGACTCTCACGTGACAGGCTTCGCCTAGTGTAAGATTCACTGTGTCATTGTACTTGTAAAGCTCAAGCATTTGGCAAATAACACACACACACATGACACATTATTATGATATTATGGTTATTTATATGAGTGCGGATTTATCCTGCAGTAGGCTGTTACGGTATTTTCGTAACACTTGTATCCTCAAAGTGGGCGCTGCGGCGTACAGTTTGAGAAACGATGACGTAATATGTCCAATGTCACGAATTCGTAATAGCCTGCAAATATGTGCACACAGCTTCATAACAAAGGTTGTGCAACTAATCCAATTTGTCAAGAGATTTGCGAAATTTATCAGAAGAATGCGCATAGATTGATTTCGTGGCCAAATATTAGATTTTTAATTAAATTATGAGAAATAATAAAGTGGATTTTGTAATTTCTTCTTTAATGAGCAATCCTTTGTGTGTCCGTGACAATTTTTGTGTTGAAAAGGTCAGTTGCTACATCGAGTTAGAATCGAGGTACCAGGGTAGTATGAAGCTCTAGGAGTTCTCCTTAGCCCCTGAATGAGCGTCTTCCATGAATGAAGCCAGTGCCGCCGCTAACTGCTGGTATTATTACTAAGACGGCTGTCCCCCCATCGAAATAACTAGACTTGCTTCATCGAGGTACCAGGGCCACATGAAGCTCTAAGAGGTCTCCTCAGCTCCTCAATAAGCGCCTCTCCCATGAAGCAAGTGCCGGCGCTAACTTCTGGTATTACTAAGACGTCATTCGCCCCATTGAAATAACCAGACTTGCTTCATTGAGGTACCAGGGCCGCATGAGCCGCTAGGAGGTCTCGCCTCAGCTTCGGAGTATTGATTCTATCAAAAAGAACCGACAAGAAACTCTATAGTTACTCTTTTCAAAACTTACAAATATGGTAACATGCAAAAAGAAACAAATTAACAATATAGGTTATTACTAGTGAACATAATTAACGCTGTCAAGTCCAAACATTTTTGTCATTCATTTTATATTCTACTAGCTGTGCCCGCGACTTCGTTCGCGTGGACTACATCCTTTCATGGTCGGTTTTACCCCTTTCTCCCCTAATATTCAAAACAAAAAGTAGTCTATATTTTAATTCAAGTTTCGAGCTTTATTTGTGCCAAATTTCACATCTCTAACTTCAAAAATAAACATTCTTCCATATAAACTTTCAAAGGTGGTATTACCCCCATCCCCCCCCCTTATTTTCTAATAAAAAGTAGCCTATGTCCGTTCTTGAGATTCAACGTATACCTATACCAAATTTCATCAAAATCGGTTAAGAGGTTTAAGCAGGAAAGCGTAACAGACAGACAGACAGACAGAGTTACTTTCGCACTTATAATATTAGTAGGGATATTAGTAGGGATTAGTAGGGATTTTATAATATCCTTTTCTCGTAAGTAAATATTTGATCAGAAACTTAAATCTATGCATAGGTAATGCAGTGATATTTGCTGGCAGCTTATTAAAAATCTTCAAACTTAACCCCACAAAAGTATTACCAATTTTATGAAGTCTTAGATGTGGAACAGCAAGCTTGTGTTTTTTTCTTATTCTTATTATTTCTTTATTTCTATTCTTAATGAAAGAATGTAAGTTATTGCGTAATACACAATACAATCAAAAATGACTTGTGAACTACTGTTAGAATTATGATTTTTTTTTCTTGTTTTAAGACCGTATATTGGGCGTATGGCTCTCTTTTGCAATAATAATGTCTGCACATCGGCATCAGACCCCCATAGTAAAATACCATACGACATAACGCTATGAAAGTAATTAAATTATAGTGACCAACAAGTATTTTCTCTTCTAAGTACCAGGACTGCATAAAGCGCTAGGAGGTATCGCCTTAGCTCCTCAATTAGCAGGCCTTCCCCATTAAAGCATTGCCTCCGCTAATTGTCTAATTTCCTACTCGACGACGACCTCCGTAGCCGAGAGGCGAGCGGGCCGGACTTTGGCGTCGCGCCCTCTTTGAGGTCCTGGGTTCGATCCTCGGTCGGGTCACTATGGGTAACGAACTTTTCTGTATTGTCTCGGATGCGGGTTATGTGGTACCGTCGTTGTTTCTGATTTCTGTAACACAAGTGCTTAAGTTACTTACTTATAGAATTAGAGCAATGTATGCGATGTTGTCTAATATTTATTTACTTATTTAAATTCTGTTTTTTATAAAACGATACCCAACGAAATATGCCTGTAGTCACATAAGCTTAATTAAGTTTTAAAATTACTACTTGCCCTTTAATCCTACCTCATATCTGCCTGTCAATCTGTCCGTCACGGCGAAACAGTGATATATGATAAAATAGACGCCGAGCCCTTCGAGGGCCAGTTTTGTACAATCTAGCTGACATAGATAGATTTAGTTATGAAATATACTCGTAGTTAAGTTTAATGTAAGTGGGCATATTTCGAATTAGATAGCATTTATATGAACCTTCTACAAATGTTTCTTATTATATAAAAATTTTTCGTGAAAAAATTCGTGAAAAACATACTATGGGTGGCATTAGTAATTATTTTAGGATTCTTACTGTACAAATTTAACATATAATAATAAATACCTTGCTAAGTATTAATAGTAAAGTACAAACTTCGAATCAAGTTTAACAAACTTCACTCCCTTTGAGGATTATTTTAGAAAATATATTTTACACTAGCTGTGCCCGCGACTTCGTTCACGTGGACTACAGGGTTTTAACAGTTTTTTCCCGCTAAGTCCCGTTCCCGTGGGAATTTTGAAATATCCTGTTGTGACTAAAGTTTAAGTTTACTAAGGTTCCTACATACCAAATTTCAAGCGTCTAACTTAAGCGGTTTAGATTTTTCATACAAAAGAATTTTCCGCTAATTCCCGTTCCCGTGGGAATTTCGGGAATTCCTTCCTTATTGCGCCTCTACGGTACCTAAGCTACGACCCTTCCAATTTCAAGTGCCTACGTTTAGCCGTTTAGGCTGTGCGTTGATATGTCAGTCAGTCAATAAGTTTTTCAATTTATATATTTAGAAGATTATGTTTCATGATTTGTAATAAACTGACATGTTGTATTTCATTCGTATGTCTTTAAAAACTTTAAAAGCATAAGAGCGACAAGTACAGCATAATAAAGCTGTTACATGACTTGTCGCCCTTACCTTGAAGGCTCGCTACTAATGTAGCACCCCCCAGGAGCTCTGCAAAGCTTACTCGCACGCAGGAAAACAACAACACTGAAGTGATTGTTATTTGGCTGCGGTCTTCTGTAAGGTGGAGGTATTTCACCAGTCGGACTGCTCCAGTTCGAACGATAAATTGCGATGCTCTACCACGCTTAAAAAAATAGTTTTACTGAATAAAAATATTTCTCAGTAAGATTAATCTTTAAAACCGAAATCTTTCGTTTGTTCATTTCGTTTTTGGTTTTCTACAGTTATTTCGTATCAGCATCTGTAAAAACCGCGTTCTTTCAATGTGACATAGTCAAATTTTCCATTAAAAAGCATCAAACACCGGTAGTTAAATCATAATTGTTAAATCATTGACGAAACCTGTTTCTGTGACCATAATTCTCAAGTCAACAATAATGATTCATTTGAGCTTGCGTAAGCCCGAAGTGTGGTAGTATTTGCATAATAAAATCTTTATCAGAACAACGTAAAACGTGTTTGAATTGTTTTTTGAATCTGATGTCCGAATTCTTAGCTCGTTACGACATAAATTTGTTTCGGTACATTTTTGTTAGGTTATGAATGTCGCTTCTTTGAATGGCAACAAATTTTTTCTCTTTGAACGTATTATCAAACAATATTATTGTAATATCCAATTTTTTCACAATTTTTAATTAACATACTCTTTAGCTTTGTAATATTAGTGATTCCCTATGAAGCTAGTGTCGCCGTTGTCAGAATACGGAGGTCAGGCGGCAGTCGCTCCATAGTAATGACTAGACTTACCATGATGAGGTACTAGGACTGCATACGGTGTAAAGAGGTCTTACTTTAGTAATTTCTCAATAATCGCCTACCTACCTATATAATCAAGCTAGTGCTATCTATCGTTCACTGCTGTATAAAGACAGCAGACGCTCCATTGCAATAACCAGACTTGCTTCGTCGAGGTACCAGGGCCGCATGATGCGCTAGGAGGTCTCGCCTCAGCTCGTCAATAAGCCTCAGACGCCAGTCACCCCATATTTATGACAAGACTTACCACGACGAGGTACTAGGACTGCATAAGGAGTTTAGAGGTCTTACTTAAATGTAGTTTCCTAATATCTCTTTTCTTCTATATGTAAGCTTGAACCTATTTGTTGTTTGTACTGCCTCCTATATTTACACAATTTCATTATATTGTATATAATAAGCAGGTTTGCTTCATCGAGGTACCAGCGGCCGCATGAAGAGCTAAGAGGTATCATAGCAGCTTCTCAATGAGCTCCTAAGCCGATGGTCACCTAGTACTATAAATCGCGCCAACAGTCCTAGGAACAAATTTTTAGTTCAGTAAAGTATTACTTACTGACAGTTGCCCTTTAAAATTCCACCATCATCGGTCGCCTCAAAGGTTGACGTTGAATAATGGTCTTTACTTAAGTGTGGTAAGAGTCATTTTTCATTGCTTCACCGATGCCCTAAAGATAAACTATGGCATACTTCCTCTGTTGACATCTTGGACTGTCGACGACAAAAGTTTTAGTGATTTTTTATTCATTTAAAAAAATTCTCATTTTAGTAGACGGAAGAGGACAAGTTATGACTGGCCACCCATCCTCGTATCAGTATTAGGTAGTTTAGTCTTCTTGTTTTTTAAATTAGTTGTTTTACCAACAATGTGACGTCATTTTATTGTGATTCTGGTACTTATGCCCGGTTCCAATATTTTACGATTCGTAATGTGTCAGAACTGACGACCCGTTTTTCTTTCACCGACTACCAGTCTGGAATGATGGAAATAATAAAACGTTTTTAGAAAAACTTAGCTTTTGCTAGTTATAATTCTCAACCAGTCTAGTAAACATTAAAAGTATAATTGGCTACTTGACAGTTTTTGAAAAAGTATTGGAAAATGTGCGCCCGTTCATTTTATATCCCAAGCAGTTCGATTAATCTGGAAAAAATGTAAATTACCAGAGAAAATAAGATTTTGTGTAACATATTTAAAAAGCACGTGCACGTGACGCTTGAAATTGTGACGTCAACGTTCTATACACCAAACCAATACGGGTCGGAACGAGTTAATTTAATGAAAATATCGATATTTTAAATAAATGGAAAATATTTAAATGAAGCCTTAATATAGTAAGCGACACAATGATTCAATTTAATCGGTAAAATCATCATCGTTTCGCCACATTCAAATTAACAAAATTCGCCGACAGCTGTCATTTGCGATTTGACGTCATACAAATGGTGGTTTCCGTTTCGGTTCTTTTGAAACTATGATTTTAATTAAAAAATAAAAATATTTAATTAAAATGTTAATTACTTAACTAATAAGCTAACATATTCAATACTTTTATTTTATTGTTAACACTGTCAAGTAGCACATACGCACGTGTAATACCCGGTAAATTTTAGCTTTTCTCACGAAACTTGTCTTGATAAATACATTATAAACAAATATCATATACAAATATAACAGTAAAAATGTATTTCTTTCTTTCTTCTTTCTTTCTTTCTAAATACTTTATGGATATGTATATATTTATTGATATATATTTATGTATGTATTTTTATTTATTTATTTGTGTTATTATTTTTTATGTTTTTTTTTGTCCTTATCATATTATGGTATTTATATTTCCTGTTAATATTTTCTCAATAAATATTTTGCACGGCCGCACCCGTTTCTCAATACCTACTATTTCCTATACCTGAAGGTTGTCTGGAAGAGATAGCTTTCTAGCAATAAGACCGCCTAAATTGTACTTGAATATGTCTGTAAAACTAATTTCTGTAAATTTTTCTGTGCAATAAAGTGTATCTATCTATCTATCATATTTGGTCCACTTGTGTGCACAACTACCCACTACGCAATAACCCGCGCGGCGAGTAGTGAAACACGTAAGGGTCGCCGGTTCGACGCCTGCGTCGAAACAAACGCATTTAGGACAGAAATCTTGTTGACTTCAGATTTACACCTTCGCGATTTAACTACAGGTGTTAGCGACCGAAAGAAATGCTTATTGCAGAAGAAATAATTCTTTGTAATTAATTAAAATTCTAAAAATTATTGCAAAAAGCAGTAATATAGCATTACAATAGAATAGAATAGAAATATGTTTATTGGCACACAACACGATTAAAAAAAAACAGAAATACACACACACAGAACATAATGTGGTCAATTCGGTTACTCTGTCTTAGATAGGTACTATTTTGAAAATAATATATCATATTTTATGACGACCTCCGTAGCCGAGAGGCGAGCGTGCCGGACTCTGGCGTCGCGCCATCTCGGAGGTCCCGGTTTCGATCCCCGGTCGGGTTAATACGGGAAACGAACTTTTCTATATTGTCTCTGGTCTGGGTGTTGTGGTACCGTCATTGTTTCTTATTTCTGTAACACAAGTGATTAAGCTACTTACCGTAGAATCAGAGCAATGTATGTGATGTTGTGCAATATTTTATTATTTATTTGAACTTTGCATAGCCCTTTGCATGGCCGAAATTATTGTCTCCCATAATGATCCAACCGAGGATCGAACCTGGGACCTCAAAAGTGTGCCTGACGTGATTTTGTCTGTAAATATTCCATACTGAGATTCTCAATTGCTTTTTAATGTACGAAAGACCGTAAAACTGTACACTATAGACTACGCACCGCCCTTATTACCTACGCATAAGAACTAATATCGAGTGCTTACCATAACGAACTGTTGACCGTGTTTACACGCATAGTAATTTGTTGATTTATTATGAACAAAACGCTTATATAATTAACAATAAACTCGTCGGCCATTCTTTACATTTCGATATGGTATTTCGTTGTAACCAAGCGTAAAACGTATGTGAAACACAATGATCACTGTCTACTGAGTAAGTTATCGTTTGGGCTGAAATTATCGCTAGACTTAGCTTAGGCGTTTTTTGTGATGTTACTTTTATGGATAGAGTTTGGTTTTACATACTTTATGTACAGCCACAAGCAATGAAATGTTAACACTTGGGTTCCTATGACGTTAGCATAAGTTTCATTTTAGAATGAGGTTGTATATATGTTAGTGCACACGACTGTATGAAATTCTTAAAATTAAATCCGCTCTTTCAGGTACCTACATAGTTAGGCCTTGTTTCATAAAACATATGGCAAACGATTATGCCTGCTTGTAAAAAATATATTTATAAATTATGTATTTATTACAGGTATCAGTCTCTCACAAACTACACTTTTGATATGTCAAATTAAAACTGCAGCATTGTTTGTTTGCATAAATATATTTTTGTCTAACTAATATCATTACAGAAAATTAAACTGTATAATAATCAAATTCTAAGCAAATCCTAAAGGTTGAATGGCAAATAATATTATTTGTGTTAAGACCACGTGCTGTACTTTTATGTAATCGGTGAAATGTATTTAAAAACTACCTTTGATAGACAAAGACATAGTATGACTAAGAGTAAAGTCACAAAACTGTTTCGTATTTTTCAAGCTAAAACTAGTACAGTAATACGTGTAAACAAGTTTATAAAGTAGTGAAATAACGATTTACTGTTTACTAAATACCAAACATTAAAGAAAAGTACTTTAGAGCCCGCATTGTGGACTAACTCTCTCATTTCAATACTCATTGACAAATCAAATTTATATCTTGTAGCAAACTTAAATGTCAAATAAATTTATTTGACACCACACGTTGCTAATAGGACAAGCAAATATCTGATAAACTTCAGGTTTGACATAAATATGGTCTGGCTTTTGACCTAAGGGGCCCGTCAGCTATAAACACACGAGCTAACCGGTTTCATTTGTTGAAATAATGATATGAAGTTGGTTGAGTTGTGTCAATTAAAATTTTCCATTCTATGAATCATCTCTGTGGAATTCATTATTTTTAAAATGAAGGGTCCTTAATGAAATATTAGGACTTTGCTACATTTTTGGAACTGATAGTGCTAAATGTTGTCAGATTTTGTTTTTAACGTAATATTTATCTTTATTCAAATTTTACAATTATTGAAGGAATTATAAAACATAATTGAACAAATATACAATCATTATAGCTTGGCATCTAACATTTTTATGGACTTTCTTCATAGAGTAAATATTTTCTGAATATATTTACGACTTTAAAAACGAAACCTGCCTTTAAACGAATTGCACGTTTTAGGTTTTCTAGATGGTCCTAATAAACATATCATAAATGCAGCAACCATATGCGATCTAAAGCGATATTAAAGCCTGTAGACAGGGCACCTTACAGTAATGATTAATTTTGCTCATACTTGCGTATTGACTTTAATAGACATTATTGATTATAGTTTTGGCTGACATGTTGCTTGCGACACGACAGACAGAAAGATAAGAGTGTACTCATTAGGGTTGCTACCTGTACTTTTAAGATTTTTTTTTTATTAGAATTACAAGCATAAAAACATCTTTTTATGAAAAAACTCGTACTCATATTAGAGAAGCGGTTTTTTGAATATGCAAAATGTTTCTTGCTCAAAACATACAAATAAATATTGAACCACATCACATACATTGCTCTAATTCTGGGAAAACTTGTGTTAGATACAGAAACAACGACGGTACCACAACACCCAGACCCGAGAAAATAAAGAAAAGTTCGTTTCCTATATTGACCCGACCGGTAATCAAACTCGGAACCACAAAGACGTGATGCTAAAATCCGGCCCGATCGCCTCTCGGCTACGGAGGTCGTCAAACAAATAACAAACCATAGTAAAACTTGCGATTGCCGATTATTTTAATATTTAAACGCGTTTTTGTAAATAAATGTTTCTCTTACGTTCTTTATTTTTTATCGCGCCACTCAGATAAAGGTTCCGCCAGAATACCAGCGCTCCTGCGGCATCCAATGTCGTGGCAGCTTATGCTGAGGCTGGGACCTTATTAGCTGCGCAATCACTTTGTTTTTTAATTTTTCTCTGTTTGCTAATTTACTTTTACTTTACCTTTTATCTGTTCGTGTCTTTGTCTGTGTATTGTTCATTGATTGTGTGTGCTAATAAATAAATTCTTATTCTTATTCTTATGGGAACCAATTCACAAACAACAGCTAAATTACTAAAAGTTAGAGCTCCTGGGGAGCTTCATTAGTAGCAGGGGTCACGCCTTCAAGGTAAGGATGACAAGTCCTGTAACAGCTTTATTATGCTGTACTTGTCGCCCTTAAGCTAGGATCTCATTACCATTTAACATCAGGTAGGATGAGGTCAATCTTTAAGTGTCATATCGCTCGGGTCTTAATTAGGTTCAAAGATATTCATTTAATTCATAAAGAACAGAGTTCACTACAAAATTTGCTAATCTATCTTAACTTATATCTTTGCCACACCATTTAGAAGTCGTTGCCGGTGTGCCGGATGTGTTTCCTCCTTCCTTTGACCTTCAAAAGGAGCGTGAAGAAACATCTTGCGGGCCAGTATGGCGATGCTAATATTGCGGTATCAAATCCATTGTCATCGCGATGTGGGCTCCTCTCTTGCTTATTATTACTACACTGTATGTCTTATAGCTGAACTTATGTTCAGCTATATTTGTAATATGAACGACAGAGTATCTTGCCGGGATCTTTTCTGTAAGTTATAAGTTCCGAACCGGAGGTAACGTCATTTGCATTATATAGACGTTTCATAAATATTACTGGTGTAATTTACATGAATATAAGAATATTTTGAATTTGAATTTGAATCAGGCTGGGAGGAGCCAATATACTGCGCTTTTTTTATTATTTATTTATTTGGGAAACAAAACAGATTACAATCAAATAAATGTTAGATACAAGGACAAATAGATTTAACATCTAGATTATAATCCTAATATTGTTAACACATCATTATGAACTTTTGAGAATTAAGTTAAAAAACAAAAGCAAAGTGAGTACTTAGATACAAAATTTTCATACATATTTTAATAGAGACGCATGACAGACTTTTTGAACATATGTAGTCGGGTATCGAATATATCCAAATGTGAGTGTTGACTTACTAACTCGTTTAAGTGACGACACATTCATGCTAATGGATTATAGTAGGAAGTATTATCCCTACTAATATTATAAATGCGAAAGTAAGTAAAGTCTGTCTGTCTGTTACGCTTTCTTGCTTAAACCTCTCAACCGATTTTGATGAAATTTGGTATAGGTATACGTTAAATCTCAAGAACGGACATAGGCTACTTTTATTAGAAAATTAGGGGGGATGGGGGTAATACCACCTTTGAAAGTTTATATGGAAAAATATTTATTTTGAAGTAAGAGATATGAAATTTGGCACAAGTATAGCTCGAAACTTGGATTAAAATATAGACTAAGTACTTTTTGTTTCGAATATTAGGGGAGAAAGGGGTAAAACCCACCATGAAAAGATGTAGTCAACGCAAACGAATTCGCGGACACAGCTAGTTCTTATATATTTGCAAGTAAAATGTTTTGTATAAAAAATAACATATATTGCGGGCTTCAAACCAGAGAGGCGTATAGGCTAATCCCTACTTATCAGAGGACAAAAAAAAAACAAAATAACTTTATTATTAATAACAACACTTCTTAAATTTAAATCATAGGCCTCGCAAACCACTATCTCTAGTGTATCTACATAATTATAAATTTGCAAGTGTCTTTAAATCGGTTTTTATGCTAATGTGAGTGAAATAGAGATTTATCGATAAAATTAGAAAAGGTTGACTTAATAAAAATATTTTTTTTTATACGCCCCTCTGGCTTGAAACCCGCGATATGTATAACAAATATTATTTTAAAAACGAAATTGTACAATTTGTGGTAGCAACCCTGCCCCTAATTGAATTATCCGACGATAAGTTTTGCAACCAGTTGCTAAACTAGTCGGGTATTGTAAAGATGACATATTAGCGAAAGTTCGTCACTAGTGAGCTGAATTCTATGTACATACCTGAACACAACGTCGAACAAATCAGAGTTTAGAGTTTTGACGACCTCCGTAGCCGAGAGGCGAGCGGGCCGGACTTTGGCGTCGCGCCATCGCTGAGGACCCGGGTTCGATCAGGTCAATATGGGAAACGAACTTTTCTATATTGTCTCGGATCTGGGTGTTGTGGTACCGTCGTTGTTTCCGATTTCTGTAACACAAGTGCTTTAGATACTTACCACCAATCCGAGCAATGTATCTGATGTTTTCTAATATTTATTTATATTTATAAACCTATAAATAAATACGAATAAGCTAGTACAATTAAAAATTTAGTTTAAGAAGTAGACTTAAGATGTATGGAACACGGAAAAAATTACGTCGTTTACATAAAGTTCCCAGTCCCAGAAATTTCCCAAAACGTCTTATCCAGTCTTTTACATATAAATAGCGACGTTATTATTTATTACGGCCGAATCCCGCGCAGAATTTAACAACTTTTAAAAAATAACTGTAGACCGAGACTTGATTCGCGTTATCACTACACAGTATGAAACAAAGTCGCTTTTTCTGTCCCTATATCCCTATGTACGCTTAAATGTTTAAAACTACGCAACTAATTTTGATGCGAATTTTTAAATAGATCGAGTGATTCAAGAGGAACGTTTTTATTTGCAATAAAGAATAGAAAAGCCAATTTTTAAGTATTTACATTACATCCGTGCGAAGCCGGTGCATGCCGCTAGTTTCGGTATAAAAGTATCCTGTTAATACAAATTTGATCAAAATTTATCCAGTAGTTCTTGCTTAAAAGCGAAATAAAGCATCCATACATTCTCGTAGGAACTTGGAACTTTACTGATTAAACCAAGTTTACAGTCGAAAACGTAATTAAAAACCAATGAATGGGAGTGCTCATGCTCATCATTTCCAATCTCCATCAAAACCTACATTCGATTTTGAGCGTATCAAGTATCGAAATAAATCACATATTAGTATGTATTACCACTTGTGATGTTACAAAACGTATAAACTAACCTCAATTTTCCTTGTTCCAGAAACAATACTGCAACACAAGAACCGAAATTTGCTGCAGAATCGAAGTCTCCTCATTATCTGGTGCTGGCGGTCTACAAGGCTCTCTGGGCGTCGGCTCAGCCACCTTCCAAGGATCAAGCAGCCAAGGGTCCGGCTTATTTGTCGGGCAATCCGGACAAAACGGGCAATCTAGCGGAAGTTTCGGCGCTGGCCAGGCCGCCTTCGGGCAGTCAGGGCAATCCGCTTTCGGATCAAACTCCTTCGGGGCAAACGCTTTTGGCAGCAACAGAGGCGCCGGCCAGGGAACTCAGACCGCCCAAGGATCCAGCACCTTCGAATCCGCGTCATCATCATTCGGCTCCAACTCCGGAAGCAACTTCCAAGGCTCCGGCTTCCAAGGAGCTAATTCCGGATTCCAAGGCCAGAATGGCGCTTCGTTCGGGTCCAACTCCGGATCTGCTACCGGAGGCGTCGCCGGGCAATCTAGCTTCGAATCCGGAAGCTCGTTCAACAGCAACAAGTTCGGAGCGTCCGGTTCTTCCGGGTCCTTCGGCAACGGTTTCTCCACCGCAGCACCAGGTGGCAACAGATTCGGTGCCGGTGGCAGCAACTTCAACAACGAGGTGTACAAATCCACCAGCCAATCAAACTTCGTGGAAACCGACTCGTTCTCGTCTGGAAGCGAATCCGCTGGCGTCTTTAGGCCCGGCGTAGGCCCTGGACTCAAGCCTGGCATCCCTTACCTGCCCCCTGACAACGTCAACCAACCCTCAATCATCAGCTCCACAGTCATCCCAACCACTTTCACAACCCCTAGACCTTACACCCCTCGGCCAACGACAGTTAGGCCCACATACCTTCCTCCTGTATCCTCAACTTCGGCACCAGGATATTTGCCTCCAGAACAGACCATTGACTCCACTATCAACAAGGAAGTGAAAGTGCCTGGCCCTGTGTACACCGAAGGAAACCTTATCCTGGACCAGAACAGGTTCCCGGCCAGGAAACCTACTCCAATTCCTGCACCAAGTAAGTTATTTTGTTATTTAGATGAGGAATAGTGATTTAGGAGAATACGAGAAATAAAAATAGGTCTACCATATTTCAACTGTACAACGACAAGTATGATAATTATACCAGTTTTGTAATGGAGTCTTGGTTCAATGACGATTGCTCTGATTCTGTGATAAGTAGCTTAAGCACTTGTGTTACAGAAATCAGAAACAGCGGCGGTACCACAACACCTAGACCCGAAGTAATATAGAAAAGTTCGTTTCCCATATTGACACGACCATTGCTCGAACCCGGGACCTTAGAGATGACGTGACGCCAAAGTCTGGCCCGCTCACTACTGCTACTACGGAGGTCGTCAGTCACTCAGCATCAAACAGTCAGCGTCAGAATCAGTCAGCCGCGCACTGTTCGCCTAATAGGGGGACATGGCTTAGACCTTCCTTACTACGAGTAAAACTGGCACTTATAGGCTGGTATTTCCTTTTACCGTTTTATCTTCTTCCATCAGGTGAAGTTCCCGCCGGCTGCGCTGCCGCCCTGAAGTGTACTCCAATAGAATTCTGCACAGCTGAGGGTGTCATCTCCAACACCACTGTTGCTCTGACCAGGGACCAAGAAGCTTACAGGGTACCCTTAACGGTAAGTCTCAAATGCTGAAGAATATTTCCGAAGTTAACTAACCACTGGGATATTTTAAAGAAACATAAATAAATGATCTCCCCTTGTGGTGCGGGACTCAAACCCACGACCTTCACGTCTCGCTTGTGCTGCTCTTCCAACTGAGCAACCACTGGGATATCTGTTATCTTAAACCAGCAATAAATCTATCTATCTATCTATTATATAGCACGACTTTTTAAGAGGGGTAGGGCATAGCGATTTATCACTCGAACTGGAGCAGCCCGACTGGTGAAATACCTCCACCTTACAGAAGACCGCAGCAAAATAACAATCACTTCGGTTTTGTTGTGTTCCTACGTGTAAGTAAGGTTTTCAGAGCTCCTGGGGGTGCTACATTAGTAGCAGGGGTCAATCCTTAAAGCTTTATTATGCTGTACTTGACGGTTTGCCCTCAAATTTTATAAGTGACCTACTTGGGCTTGGGCGACTTGTGGCTCAGTCAGTATTTCTGTCGACAATCGTGTGTAATTTCTCAATACAACGCCAACTCAGACTTAACTTCTTCTTCTATAGGACTGCAAAGACCTTGAGACTGGTCGTATTGGCAAGTGCTGCAGGGACCCGCTGTACACCGACCCCTGGCCGACGAACCAGCTTGGCAAGTGGGTGCCCAATGTGTTCGGAGGCAACGACGGCAAATACGTGCCCGACAGCAAGACTGGGGGCTCTAACCGGCCCACGGTGACTGTAAGGCCTCCCGTCACCGGACAAGTAATCCTGACCAACAATCTGTGAGTAATAATCCATACTGATCCATAAATTGCACATGACAACATAGCCGACATCATTAGTTCATATACACCTTTTAAAAGTCACAGTATAATTGCACATGACAACATAGCCGACATCATTAGTTCATATACACCTTTTAAAAGTCACAGTATAATTGCACATGACAACATAGCCGACATCATTAGTTCATATACACCTTTTAAAAGTCACAGTATAATTTACGTGCACTGTAAAGAAAATGTCGCTTTTGGCAGAGTATATAAAGAGAAGTATGTAATCCTCCAACATACGCACGGAGTGTGGCTACTATGTGTGCGCGCCCCGCCCCGCCCTTTACCGACGCGCGTCGCACGCACACACTGACAAATATTCACAATCTTTCAGAGTCACCTCAGTCGCTCGCGCCGCACGTTTCACCACTGCTGCCGCGCATTTTGTTTACACATATTTGCTCACTATAACAGGTATCATATCGTGAAGTTGGCAATCAAGAATACCTACTATACAGTTACCGTAGCCTATGGACGCTTGTAACACCAGGGGCATCACGCGCGCATTGCCGACCCCTGTAAAAAATTTTTTACAACCTTCTTGAAGATCCCTGGTGCTTTGCATACCATAAGGGGAAATAAACATAACAATACGTGTCGAAAGTTTTCACTGACAGCCCTAGGGGTAAAGGCAGTTATCGTTCGGTCGGGGCGCTAGTTTACCTACTGTTCTCTTTCTACTATGCTTTTGGTCAAAAAGTCAGAAAAACAAAGCAATAAAGTGGTATTTCAAGAAATTTAAAAAAATACAAAAATAGTTTTAAAAGAGGTAAGCGTTGCGCACACACCTCAGTACCATAGCAAATCTCAGTGTAACTAAGCAAGTCAGATAGACAGTGACTTAATGTGACAAGGCACAAAGTTGTTCACGAACTAAAGCTACTTACTGACTGTACTGACGCCGTCAGATGTGTCGGAGCAGACAAAGTGACCAAATACTTCTGAACAGTTAAAAATGACAATAAGTTACATACACCACATGTTACCATTATTATCTGAACATTCATTACTTCAATAATATCTGAACAGATGCTAGTCAATAATTTCTATACACACAACTTACCAATAATATCTGAACACTCATCTATACAGGTAGCTAAGTGAGACACATGACGTGCGTGACACATATTGACGTTATGAGTGTTCAGATATTATTGAAGTAATTAATGTTCAGATATGAATGGTAACTTGTGGTGTGTGGAACTTTTTGACATTTTAACTGTTCAGAAGTATTTGGTCACTTTGTCTGCTCCGATATATCTGCGACTGTACAGTCGTAACTCAAAGTTAGATATTTCAAGTAAAAGCGATTTAAAAGTTCAAAAACTCGTAACACAAAAACTGTTTTCATTATTTTTATAATAAAAGCATTGCCTTAAAAACATTCCTTTCTTTTCAACCATTTACGTAACCTCAGTAATATATTGGTGCTACAATTATTTGAGCTTTATATGCTCCTGAGATTAACGCCTTCAAATAAGCAAACTCTTCGGTTTTACAATGTTAGTATAGATTAAATGTCAGAACCAATGATTTTATTTGACCTAGTCGAATATGACCTGATAATTTCTCCTACAGGACACCTAAACCCACGTCGCCAACCTTCGGACCTAATCAAGTGACTCCTGGTTTCCCGACGAGCACAGTTTCCTCCTTCGCCCAGCAAGGTCAATACGAGTCCAGAGGCCAGGGTAGCTTCGGGCAAGGAGGCCAAGGACAAATCGCCATTGGAGGCCAAGGACAGTTCACTAAGCAGGGTCAAGGAGTCACTCAGTTCAACCAAGGAAAGACTCAGACCCAGTTCTCACAACAAGGTATGATTCTCCCCCAATACTTCTTTCCTCATACATTTCCTACTCTTAAAAACCTCATACCTCTTTTTTCCCTGACTTGGGGAGAAATCACTAACAGGTTTACCAAGGACGTCCACTTATCCCAAACCTCTCCACGACTGCTTCACTAAACAAAGTCGCTTCCTAAAAACCTAATGCCTCTTTTTTCCCCTGATTCGTCCCCCTACGCCCCCAAATATTTCCTCCGCCTCTAAACATGAATGAATGAATGCGCCAGACAATCGCCCCAATCACCTGGTCTCAAACTAACGTTTCCCCTTGTACTATGAGCACCAGACGACGGATACTAACTGGGGGCGTCATCCCAGCACACCCAGACACAAGTCAGTTTAGTAAAGTTCGTTTTCCAAATTGACCTGACCGGGAATCGAACCCGGGACCATTCGCGCATTGGCCTACCTTAGCCACTACGCAACCGAGGTCGTCTACTAAAACGTCGCCTAAAACCCCATACCTCTTATTATCCCTGATTGTATGGATATATTTCACCAGAAATCTTCCATTATTTTAGGTGGTCAGTCCCAATTCTCCCAAGGAGGTCAAACTCAGTTCTCCCAGGGTGGTCAAGGGCAGTACTCCCAGGGAGGTAGAGGTCAAGTCACTCAAGGAGGGCAAGGCGTTATTGGATTTGGTGGACAAGGTATGCCTTAAAAAATGCTTTTAGTAATGGTTAGTTATAAAAAAAGCTTATTTCAATATGATAGTGCTCTTATGACGAACTATGAATTTGCGGCGCTTGCGGTAGAGACCATGGGACCATGGTCGAGCGATATGAAGGCTTTCGTGAAGGATTTGTCTTCACGCTTGATCCTCGCCTCGGGTGACCCCAGAGCCGGCGGCCATTTTGCCCAAAAACTGTCCATTATTGTACAGAGGGGCCGCCAGCGTACTGGGCACAATGCCGCAAGACGGTGAGCTAGACGACGTGTATATTTTGTAAGTTTTTGATGCTTGTTTTATTTTATTTAATTTTGTATATTTTTACATATAATGTAGTTTTTATTTAGTTTTAATTTTTTCTTTTTTTTTGTTAATTTCATCATATCAATTTTACTTCTTTCTTATAACTGACGAATTTTGCAAGTCTGTCATGAAATATTTGGTCTGTAAAACGAATTCCTTAATATGATAGAAAACACCTTCATTATTGTAGCTTGTGTAAAACTTTAAAGCAGTTTTTGTTACTTTTTTATGGAATTTAACTTTTAAACATCCATAGGTACTTACGCTTTTTTTAAATTAAGAACGTTAATTAATGTTCAACATTATAAAATGTTGTTTACAATTCTAAAAACATGATTGTTATCATACTTTTATGTGATTAAATTATGACTAATAGTATAATATAGAAAAACTATTCATTTCCATTCATATTATAATCTGGGACATTGTAAAATGATAATTAAAATTATCATCTTAAAGTAAGCATGATAATTTGTAACAAATAATAGTTTATTTAATGATCTTTGTAGGATCTACGTTTTTATTATTATTTTAAATATGACTAATTTGTAATCCTGTAATTTCATTTTATTACCATCATTAATTATGATTAACAATTATTATTCCAGTGTGCCTAATTGAATAAGGCACTCAAGTTTTGAATATTAATTAGTACTCAGACTAATATATTCGTTATTATTACTCAATGAGCTTTGGTGAAACCTTATTTTATTTGAATAAGACTTTATACCTCAAGTACAATTTATAGTAATTACTCAAGCGAAAGTGATTACTGAGTGATTATTTTGATTAATTAGGAAGATGATAATTTACGAATAATTTTAAGGAATCTCTGCCGTAAAAGATTTCGTTATGTAAATCTGCCATATTTATTGTTTGCTAATTATTTTGAAAAGGCTAATTTCAAATCTACCGAAACTATGCAATACTATGTTAATAAATGAGATCTGTGACGTCGTGGTTTTGTATTTTCATTGAAAATCTAAATAGAAATCATATTTTTACAAGTATTTGAAAGTATAGCAATTGAATAGACAGTGGTCATTAATGAGTTAATACCTGTTTTTTAATTAGTTAATTACGCAAAGATAAAGCAATAGTTAGATAGACAGATAGATATGTTTAATTTTATAGAAAATTTACACAAATTAGTTTTATAGACTCATAGTACAATTTAGACGAACTTATCGGTACAAAGTTATCTCTTCCAGACAAGCTTCAGGTAGAGATAATAATAGATAGAATGATAGAGAAAATGAACATTTGTGTGCATTCTGTGAGGTGTTGAAAAATGTATTTTAAGATACGTGCTGGGGCAGTTTTCTCCCCAAAAATACCCTTTTACCCTATATTACCCTCTCCAAACAACGACCCGAGCCGAGATCCAAAACCCACTATGAGGCGCCCTCCGGCAGTTGTTTAAATTTTTAGAGGGAGAGCCCTCTACTCTCCCGCAAGCTCGGTGAAGATTAAATGGTTATCTGCGACCTTCATTATTCTGACATCATCGTTAGATTTGGTTTTCATATTTGACGACCTCCATAGCCGAGTGGCGAGCGGGCCGGACTTTGCCATCACACTATATCTGAGGTCCCGGGTTCGATCCCCGGTCGGGTCAATATGGTAAACGAACTTTTCCAAATTGTCTCTGGTCTGGGTGTTGTGGCACCGTCGTTGTTTCTGATTTCTGTAACACGAGTGCTGAAGCTACGTACCACAGAATCAGAGCAATGTATGTGATGTTGTCCAATATTTATAACTTATTTATTTATATTTATGTGATGTTGTCTGATTTTCTTCAACAGGAGGACAAGCCCAAGGCTCTCAATTCTCCAGCAACACCCAGTCTTTCGCACAAAAGGGACAAGGGCAGACCGTGGTGACAGGCCAAGGACAGTATACTCAGACAGGCCAGGGTGTGGTAGCACAGGGTGGAAGAGGACAATACGAAGTAGGAGGTGTCGGCAAAATTGGTTTTGGTGGAGCGGTGAGAAACTTCTGATACCTAAAGAAAGAGTTCTTTACTCAGCAAAGATTTTGAAGATCCACAGTTGAATCAACCAATTATTATCCTGTTATGACGTAACATACCTGTATCCTGTATGTATGTTAATACAAGCTTTGCAAAAAAGGCCTATAGTGTCATAATATAGTATACTCTCTCTATAACAACCTACCATATATCCTTCGGTTCTCAGTTGGAAGAGCAACACGATACGTGATGGTCGTGGGTTCGAAACCCTCACTCCAAGGGGATATGTAATTTTTCTGTTTCATTAAAATATTTAAAGTGCAGCGTGAAGGCCTAAAAAAAATTGTAAAAATCTATTAAGATGCCAAGGTGTCTTCGATGATTTCAAACATTTCTCCAACGAATATACCGCGGGCCGATAAGTATGTAATTCTAAACATATCCGGCAGACGGCACTTAACGGAGGCTAACGGTTGATACAGCAGAAAAGTTCATCGCCTACTATAACTTGCGGGTAGCTCAGTTGGGAGAGCAGCACGCGAGATACGTGAAGGTCGTGGGTGCGAGCCCCACATTGCAATTTTTCTGTTTCATTAAAATATTACAAACAGGGTAATCTATACTCATCATGATTCTTCTCCACAGAATGGCCAAGGACAGGTCACCCAGTTCCAAAGCGAGAGCAGCAGCTCAACCAAGTACGGCCAAGGAGGCCAAGGAATTGTCCAAGGCCAGGGACAATTTGGCCAAGGAGGCCAGGGGCAATTCAGCCAAGGTGGCCAAGGACAGTTCACAAGCCAAGGACAAGGCCAGCTCGTCAACCAAGGATTCGGAGTTAGAGGCCAAGTTGGTCAAGGATTTGGCATTAAACAAGGATTCGGACAAGGTAAGTTTAAATGGTTTCAAAAGGTCTTTGAAATAAAATCTCCTCGTGGTTTATGCGGCCCTGGTACCTCGCTTTAGCTTGGCATGTTGTAACTATGGAGCAATATGTATGAACTGCAGTAAACTGGCTTCATTAGCAAGATATGATAGCGGAACAGTATTCAAGCAGTACACTATTCCAGTCGAAGAAAAAGGTTTTCTCCTAAGATTCCACAACTTTCCACTTTGATTTACTTCCAGGCATAGTATACATTGGAAATCCCTGGAAAATTTTGCTATTACAACGAAAGGGCTCTTGTCAGACCGCCACGAACAAAATTTTACTGGTTTCATTAGGAACACACTCCTTGATAAGCTCCCTAGTTAACCTCCAAGCGCTTTATACGGTCCTGGTACCTGAACGTGGAAAGTTTAGCAATTACAATAAAACGTCTGGTGTCCGACCTATGGAAGCCAAATTTTACTCGACTTCATAAAAAAAACAATCCTTGATAACTTTAAGCTTCCATAGAATTACCTCCAAATATTTTATGTGATCCTGGTACCTTGGCATAGAAGTCTGGTTGTACAAATTAGTCTGCCGGTCTAATTTCCTTGATAATCTGCCGAAGAAACCTCCAAGAGATTCATGCAGTTCTAGTACCTCGACGCAGCAACCTGGAAATTATCATCGGAAATACTTAACAACTGTTTTGTCTGCAGGTTTCCTCCAAGGTCAAGGTCAACTAGTGAGCCAAGGTTTCGGATCAGCCATCAGACAAGGACTAGGTCAAGCCATCGTGCAGGGCGAGGGATCCGAAGATGTCTACCGCGTCTTCCTTGGTCAATACGGAGGAAATGGGCAGTGTGGCATTTTGAACGTAAGTTTTTGCTATTTACTGCTTTTTTTTTATATTCCTCTTCAAGATTGACCTCATCCCACCTGATGTTAAGTGGTAATAAGCTCCTAGCTTAAGGGTGACAAGTACAGTATAATAAAGCGGTTAGTTGACTCGTTGGGTAAAGGTAGGGGCCTTTAGGGGCTTGAACCCTTTTACTAATGTAGCACCCCACCAGGAGCTCTAGAAACCTTACTCACACGCAAGAACGTTGTGTTTCTGACTGAAGTGATTGTTATTTGGCTGCGGTCTTCTGTAAGTTGGAGGTATTATACCAGTCAGGCTGCTCCAGTTCGAGCGATAAATCACTATGCCCTGCCTCTCTTATCATCATCGCCCTACTGTGGTTTATGGAAGGATTAACACGATAAAGTGGTAATGGGCCGGACTTTTCTCACTCAGAAATAATTAGGCCAGGAGGTCTTCTCCCAGAAACCAAATACATATGTCAGTTGTGATGACGGATAGCAATTTGTAATTGTCATAATCGTTACCAATCCACCTCGAATGCCAATATAGCGTTTTAAAAAAATCAAAACCGTTTCGCCCCGTTTCGTGTGGAGACTTTGGGGCCTTGGGGTCCGGAAGCCCGAACATAATTTCGTGAATTGTCCGCTCGACTTATTGAGGTTTCTGGTGACCGGAATGCTGGCAATTACCTCGGCCAACGCATTAGTCTGGCTATCTAAAGAGGTAACGTTGCCAGCATCCTGGGCAACCTTCATACCGGAGCGGATAACCTTTTGCAAAAAAAATACTGTACATTTCCTTTTTTTTATCCTTTTATAGCTATTATATTTTTATTAATAAGTTAGTTTAAGAGTTTCTTGAAAAAATCAAAATATTATTTAAACAAATCATAAACCACGTTTTAAGTCCCATCTTTAAGATTAATCTTCAAACAGGAAACTTTCCGTTTGTTAGTTTCGTATTTGAGAATATACCCTCAAATCTGTAATTCGTAGCAGCTCCAAGTAACTAAAATATAATACGACTTACGTACATAATACCACTTAAAAGAAATTAAGTACAGAAGTCCATATTACGATTGATCTGGTCATTACGGCATTTCAATAAACTGTTAATGACAATAGAATATAATAATCTTTATTCATGTAAGCTTTACAAAAGCACTTATGAATCGTCAGCACAAATAAAGTATTCTACAGCCGTGTTCGGAATGTTGATCGTGTCGAGAACAACACTCGACACTTACTCTTTTCAAATATAACATTGATTCACTATACTAAGTACTTAAAGTTATTATACAATGTTATATTTATTTGAAAATTGAAATTAGATATTTCAGATTCAAACATTTTAGTTATTCAAGTCATTATATATTTTGTAGTAGGTAGCCCTTTTTGAATATTTTTGTTTTTAAATGAGACTTAATTTAGGGCAACTGACACATTCTTAATTAGTGTTTTAACGAAAGATTCTCAATATATGTAATGCCATTAAAGCGATAACACAATAATTTCTTATGTTGATTTTTCTAACACCCGTTATCTTAGCGACCCAGTGCGCAAAACATCTTAATACATTCATGATGTTGTAAATCTTATTTAAACGGGTTCTTCACAAAATGGCGGATCTTCTTCGATAGAGTTGTAAAACTGTTGTGTAACGAAAAACGATTTGTAACCGTTGTCAGGACTAATTATAACACTTCTAGGGTTGACTTTTATTATTAACTATAGACATTTATCAGCATTAATCTCTTGTACTTTTAACTTTTTTTTTATATTGCACTTCAAAATTGACCTCATCCCACCTGATGTTAAATGGTAATGAGGTCCTAGCTTAAGGGCGACAAGTACAGCATAATAAAGCTGTTACTGGACTTGTCGCCCTTACCTTGAAGGCTTGACCCCTGCTACTAATGTAGCACCCCCCAAGAGCTCTGGAAACCTTACTCACACGCAGGAACACAACAACACAGAAGTGAATGTTATTTGACTGTGGTCTTCTGTAAGGTGGAGGTATTTCACCAGTCGGGCTGCTCCAGTTCGAGCGATAAATCGCTATGCCCTACCTCTCTTAAACTTAACTTACGTTTAAAAAAGTTAATGGCTACTTGACAGTTTTTGAAAAAGTATTGTAATGTGCGCCCGTTTATTTTATATCCCAAGCAAATCGATTTATTTATCTGGAAAAAATTTAAATAATCAGAGAAAAATAAGATTTTGTGTAACACATTTAAAAAGCGCGCGAAAACGACAAGTTACGTCACTGTTGCAATTATTACGTCAACGTTCGTGACATCGAACCGATACGAATAGGAACTACTTAATTTAGATAAACGGAAAATGTTTAAATAAATTATTAATACGGTTAGAGACACAAAAATTCAATTTATTCGGTAAAATAATAATTGTTTCGCCACAATAAAATAAATAATTTTCGCTGACAGCTGTCATTTCCGAATTGCAGTGGTGGTTTCCGTTTCGGTTATTTTGTTCCACAGGTGAAAAAATTAAAATTTATTTTGCAAAAATAAAATACTTACTATGCTTTAATTAAAAAAATTTTTTTTTAATTATTACTTAACTATTAAGCTAACATATCTAACACTTTTCATATTTTATTGTTAACACTGTCAAGTAGCCAATTATGATAAATATACGGGTAATGAGAATTAAAAATCTATGGTTTTAGGTATCTATCCATATTAGAATATAATTTACTGTTTCATCACTAACACGTTACATAAACCTATTACAATTTTAGTAAAACTAGTTTTTAGTTCAGTAACTTGTGCCTAAAAAGGTAAAAAATCAATTGGCATACTAGTTTCCCAATCAGGCAAGTCTCGTTACGTTTATTTATTTTATCTGATTACTATTAGCTACTTTTTAGAAGTAATCTTCAATGTTTTGGACATAATTACATGTAATAATCATATTAATTAAAATAAGTGTATGAAATTGCCTAATTTCATTGGATTTATTAACTTTTGTTCAATAATGGTCAGACTTGTCGCGTCAAAGTACTAAGGACGCATGAATCCCTAAGAGGTCTCGCCTTTTTGTATGACACGACAAAATTAGGGAGTTAATAATCGTTTTTTAGTTGATTGATTTTTGTTGTTTCAAATAGCATTATTTGCAATCGCATTACATTGGTTACATTTATTCAAATCAATTATTAATATCCTTCATCGGAGCCGCCATATTTCGTTTTTAATAATAATAATATTTTTTTTTTTCAGACCAAATAGATCCATACAATCTTGTTAGTAAAACCAATTAAAATTATGTTAATTAAAAGAAAAATAAAATAAAAGCGTTAGATTTAACACGATAAGGTACCAGGACTGCATAAAGTGTGAAGAGGTCTCACCTAAGTAGTTTCTCAGAGCAGTCGCTCTATAGTACTAAATAATTTTACAAAAAATATATTTCATTTATCAAAGAACAGCCCTATGAATAACCAATTAAGACCCAATTCATTATGTAGATCTTATCTATGAATCTTAATCTTCCAAAAATAATCTTGTTTCTGACTTTACCTTGAATTTATGTTTAAACTTCTATTTGTAATGAATATTACTACGCCCCAAACAAATTTTATAGTCATGAAGGAATAGTATTTTGACAGGAATTTACTAAAATTATCTTATCCTCGGTTCCAATATTTTTCGCTTGGTAATGACGACCTCCGTAGCCGAGAAGCGAGCGTGTCGGGATTTACCGTCGCGCCATCTCTGAGGTCCCGGGTTCGATCCCCGTTCAGGTCAATATGGGAAACAAAATATTCTGTACTAGCTGTGCCCGCGACTTCGTTCACGTGGACTACATCCTTTCATGGTCAGTTTTTCCCCTATCTCCCCTAATATTCGAAACAAAAAGTAGTCTATATTTTAATAGAGCTATATTTGTGCCAACTTTCATATCTCTAACTTAAAAAATAAACATTTTCCGATGTAAACTTTCAAAGGTGGCATTACCCCCCCCCCCCCCTTACTTTCTAACAAAAAGTAGCCTATGTCCGTTCTTGAGGTTCAACGTATACCTATGCCAAATTTCATCAAAATCGGTTGAGAGGTTTAAGCGGGAAAGCGTAACAGACAGACAGAGTTACTTTCGCATTTATAATATTAGTAGGGATTGTCTCGGGTCTGGGTGTAATTTATGCGATGTCCAATAATGTGTTAAATTTACTATCCGTTTTTCTCTAACCGGCTACGAATCGCTAATACCGTTCCATAATTTACAGTCATCAGTCGTCCGTCAAGCGTTTTTAGCTTACGCCTCGTACCTATTATTTACTACTATACGCAGCTAGAACACTTTTTTTTATAGTAGCGCAGTATATTGGCTCCTCCCAGCCTGATGGTAAGCAAGAGAGGAACCCACATCGCGATGACAACGGATTTGATATCAAAATATCCTATCCGTTAGCATCGCCATACTGGCCCGCAAGATGTTTCTTTACGCTCCTTTTGAAGGAATCCATGTCAAAGGAAGGAGGAAACACATGAGCCGGCAACGAGTTCCACTTCTTTATGGTCCGGCAAAGATAAGAGTTACCGAACTTTTTGTATGACACGACAAAACATATTGTTTTTTCAAATATTTATTGATTGGCATTAGTGGTCTCGCCAATCAACAGTTGTCTAAGTTAATTTTTCGTGTTTAACGCTTAATTAATTGAAAAAGTCACTCTTTATATGAAATCCGCCATTATAATTTGTGTATGTTATTAAAAACTCTGTATTAATCCGTTCGTATAATGTTGCTGTATGCAAAGTAGTGTTGTTATGGAGCTTCATATCCGTAACCGAAATAATGGGATACCCGAAATTAAATACGATCCGTAACCGAATCCGAAATAAGAGTGTCGGATAGTTTCGAATAAGGCGGAGTCTAACTAAATAGCACATATTTAGTCAATTAAATGTGTTGTGACCAGTTTTAGTTTTTAACAGGCCGAGTCGACAGGTAGGTAGGTAATCTAGATTTACGGTACAAACTCAAGTTTTTCAGTGAAATTATCATGGACCATGAACAGTCACAGATTCTGGATATACTTGGCCGTTCTAAAAGTACTCAAGGTCCTCCTTCACCAAAGAGATCACTGTCTGAGCTACTAACAAGCTCTAAATTACCCTTCTTCACTACTCTACTGGAACTCGTTGCCGGCTCTTGTGTTTCCTCCTTCCTTTGACATGGATTCCTTCAAAAGAAGCGTGAAGAAACATCTTGCGGGCCAGTATGGCGATGCTAACGGATAGGATATTACGGTATCAAATCCGTTGTCATCGCGATGTGGGTCTCTCTTGCTTACCATCAGGCTGGGAGGAGCAATATACTGCGCTACTATAAAAAAAAATAAAAATCGAATATCCTTAACTGATACTACCGGATAATCCGAAATAATTTAATTTCTGTGACCGTCATCGAAACCGGTATTATATTCTACAAATATCCGTATATTCGTATCGACATCCGTATCCGAAAGCATATAACCATGACATCCCTGATGCAAAGGCATGTTTTGATATTAAAATTCAAGTTTTGCACTTACGAAACATACTCGGCATATGACATATCGGCATTCATAATATTACGAAAGGTAGGTACCGACTACTTCGTCTCGTGATAACATTTGTACTCTAAACTAATGATCATTATTAATCTTTCGTATTGATGACACCTAACAAGGTATTAGAGATTAGTTGATGGCTTACATAAATGAATGTTAAGCGTTGCACACCCATCATCTTCGTTTGTATCGAAGTTGTGATTGGTAAATAAATGTTCTTGCTATTTTCTTTGATTCAAAGGCTTACACCTCTTAGCGCTTCATGCAGCCCTGGTACCATCCATACTAATATTATAAATGCGAAAGTAACTCTGTCTGTCTGTCTGTTACTCTTTCACGCCTAAATGGCTGAACGGGTTTTGATGAAATTTGGTATAGGTATACGTTGAATCTCAAGAACGGACATAGGCTACTTTTTATTAGAAAATAAGGGGGGGGATGAGGGTAATACCACCTTTGAAAGTTTATATGGAAAAATGTTTATTTTTCTAGTTAGAGATATGAAATTTGACACAAATATAGATTGAAACTTGGATTAAAATATAGACTACTTTTGTTTTAAATATTAGGGGAGAAAGGGGTAAAACCGACCATGAAAGGATGTAGTCCACGCGAATGAAGTCGCGGGCACAGCTAGTCGACTATAAACAATAGATGATTATAGGCAAGGCGATCATTGAGAAACTAATTAGATAAGATCTCTTCAAACCTTATGCAGTCCCGGTACCTCGTCCTGCTAAGTGTAGTCTTACTGACTTCGCAAAAATTAGCCTCATGATTAGGTCGTATAAGTGAGATCTCTAAGCGAGTCATGTGTGCCTGGTACTTCCACGCGTACACATATTAATGGATCCCAGTATACAAAATCGCCTTCAATTTAAAACAGAAAGTAAATCATTGCTTTATTAAGCTGTAAATCTTTTCAATCAAACGAAATCAAAGGCTAGACCGTATTAAGAATTAATATATTCATTGGTTTATAATGATACTGACCTTTATATGTTGCGGGCGATAGATTAAAATTGATCACCGAAATTATGGTCATTTTTTAAAGTCATTTTTGCAAAATTTAATTATTTCAAACGGACGAGCAAAGTTACCACGGCTCCGTAAACATTTCGATTGGAATATATTCCTCATTTAGATCAGGAGTTTCAAAATTTAAATCAATACATTAAGGATTTCCCAACGTTTATTACAAATCTTATGAATTCCACTGTCGTATGGAATTTTACTATGGGGGTCTGCAGCTGATGTGCAGACTATCTTTGTATTGCGAAAGAGAGCCATACGCGCTTTATACGGTCTTAAAACATCACAAATCAATATTTTAGCAGTAGCTTCATAATACATTTTAGACTGTATTGTTTACGTACGCAAAAACTTACATTCTTTCACTAAGAAGTCAGAATGTCATAATTATAACACTAGAAATAAACATAAGCTTGTTACACATAGTTAGGACTTCCCAAAATTATTAATAATTTGGTGGGGTCTGAAGATTTTTAATAAGCTGTTAGAAAAGATCACTGCATTACCTATGCATAGATTTAAGTCTCTGATAAAAAATTGTTTAATGAAAAAAGGCTATTACTTATATTAATGACAAAGATGTTTGGGCTTGATAGCAATTAATTTGTACACTAGACATAATCTATATTGTTTGTTTTTTTTGCATGTTTCCATATTAGGTTTTGAAAAGTTTCAAGCCGGTTCTTCAAGATAGAATCCACATTCCGAACACGGTAGTAGTTTAACTTAATCTGACAAATCATAAATGCTTTTGTAAAAGTTTACATGAATAAAGACATTTTCTATTTTTATAATATTTGGGTCAAAGTTTAATGATAAAAATATGTGGAATGTTAAAATGTCCATCTGCACCTAGATAATCTATATTATTAATTCAAATAGTTTAATGCCCAATTGTGATGTTTGTAGTTTATTTTAAAAGAGGATATCTGTTGAGTTTGTTGCGGCGCTTCTTCTCAACAGAACCAACGTCGAGGCGCTGGTAGGAAAATATAATTGACATGCAAAATAATTTATTGTAAATCCACTTGCATAAATAAATATATTTTTTTTTATATTGCACTTCAAGATTGACCTCATCCCACCTGATGTTAAGTGGTAATGAGGTCCTAGCTTAAGGGTGATAAGTACAGCATAATTATTATATTACTGGACTTATCACCCTTACCTTGAAGGCTTGACCCCTGCTACTAACGCAGCACCCCCCAGGAGCTCTGTAAACCTTACTCACACGCAGAAACACAACAACACAGAAGTGATTGTTATTTGGATGCGGTCTTCTGTAAGGTGGAGGTGTTTCACCAGTCGGGCTGCTCCAGTTCGAGCGATAAATCGCTATGCCCTACCTCTCTTATCATTTTATTTCATTTCATTTCTATGTATAAAAGGTAGTACGAGCCTATGATTGACTATATGTATACATCCACACACTTTTACAAAACTTTAGGTATATAAGTAATCGTAGTAATATTGTCAAATGACTGATAGATTTTGTACAAAGAGTTTCTACTTTTAGATGCAGAAATACTATATGACTTACTCAATTATTTTTTGTTTATCATTGGTGTGTCTGTTTGTAATAACCGCTTTTTACATGGATATGAATATATATAATATAAGGTCTATATACCTAAATAACATTTTTTTACTGTTTTTGTCTGTTTGTGCCGGCTAATCTCTGAAATGGCGGGAACGTTTTTGACGGGGCTTTTACTGGTAGGTAGCTGATGAAATAAGAAGTAATTTAGGCTACTTTTATTTTAGAAAAAATATTTAATTTCATAAAAAAAATCTAAATTATTTAGTACACGCGAACGAAGTCACCGGCACAGCTAGTAAACAATATTATTTTATCATCTTGGCGCCGTCTTGCGTAACATCATCAAAGCACTCGTTAAAATACACAAAATCGCCTTGAGCGCTAATCGATTGTGACAATCGAATTCTAATTCGCGAATCAATTAATCATCGATAGTGTCCCATCACTAGGCCAAATGCGGGTCAAGTATGATGATAGGAATGTAACTTGGCTAGAGATGCGACTTTAATTTGCCATTTTATTTTTCGTCTATTAAAATCCTATTTAAACGAACGTATTTAGCATAGTAGCTCCAATCTTTCATTTCAGTTCAATTAGTCGAATATGTAAGAAGATTTTTTATACAACACCTACCTATTTTGATCCCCTATTTTATCCCCTTAGGGGTATAATTTATCAAAAATTCTCTCTTAAAAGATGCCTACGTCATAGTAGCTTTATGCGTGCAAAGTCTCAGATCGGTTTAAAATTGACTAAGTTTCATACAAACTTTCATCCCCTATTTTATCCCCTTGGGGGTAGAATTGATCAAAATCCTTTCTTAGTGGATGCCTACGTCATAACATCTACCTGACTGCCACACTTCAGCCCGATCCGTCCAGTGGTTTGGGCTGTGCGTTTTTGAACAAATAAATCTTTCTTTCCAATAAAATTATACAAAGGTCTTACGATTAACGGCGACGGCACTGAGCATATTGTTTGAATCGCATTAGTCAGGCTAGGTTTACTTAATTAAAAGTTATATCACTATGTCAGTCAGTCTGTCACCTTTGAGTTACATTTATTAGATGTTCCAATCACAAGAAAACACGTATGGCAAGTGTGTGGCGTTCTCAAGCAACTATTAGATGATGCGCGCGCGCACCGGTATCAGTTCACGGTCATTTATGAAATTTCCTCTATGGTAAACAAGTTTCTGACTACTGTTTGACTTGTAATGTCAGCAGGTACAAAATTAAGATGGCGCATTACCAAGGCCTGTGCTGATCTTCGAAATAATTGCTTAGAATGAATACATATTGATCTTCTTTGGGAGGGGCCTTAAACAAATGATATTAAGATATACGTAACTGGTGCCCGCGTGGTTACCGGAAAATATATATCTTTCATATCTATTATAAAACAACTGAAGTAGAAGATACTATTAAATGCAGATCAGTAATGTGGAATGCCTGAATAAACCAAAATATCATTCTATTTTTCCAATTCCAACATGCTAATAAAAAAATATGAATTCACTTATTTTGATATGAAAGTCATTTTAAGACCTAATATATGATTTAAATAATGAATATTCGATTTGATTGAATTATAAAAAAACACTTTTTTTAAATTTTAAAATCAAAAGTATAATTTTTCAATCCAGGTAGGTACACTTTTTTATGCATGTTATTAGCTATTCATTCATCTTTTTATATTTTTTTAAGAAAGGTAGGGCATAACGATTTATCGCTCGAACTGGAGCAGCCCGACTGGTGAAATACCTCCACCTTACAGAAGACCGCAGCCAAATAACAATCACTTCTGTGTTGTTGTGTTCCTGCGTGTGAGTAAGGTTTCCAGAGCTCCTGGAGGGTGCTACATTAGTAGCAGGGGTAGCCTTCAAGGTAAGGGCGACAAGTCCAGTAACAGATGTATTATGCTGCACATGTCGCCCTTAAGCTAGGACCTCATTACCACTTAACATCAGGTGGGATGAGGTCAATCTTGAAGTGCAATATAAAAAAAAGACAATAAATACAAAACGGTGCATCTTCTCTATCCTAACCACTCTAATCTTCTTCCAGGGTCAGAAGCCTTACGGAAACAGAAATGACCTTGAGGTAGACTTCGCCGAGATCCCCTGGCAAGCCATGGTGTTGCTGCAGACGAACAGGAGCCTCCTCTGCGGGGGTGTCATCACCAGGCCTGATGTCGTCATCACATCCGCTTCTTGCGTTGAAGGGTATGTAACCAATAGGGATCATTCAGCTTAGTTCCACGCGAGTTAATTTTATCGCGCTCGATGCTGATTGGCTAAAAAAGTAAGTACGGTGTGGGGAGCCAATCAACCATTTCGCATAATCGAAATGGTTAATTTTCATTTCATATCCTTATAACGCCACTGTCCTTTAAACTACTAATATCAATCTAAAAATTTACTTTTGTTTTCCAATTTGAAAACCAACTGGTCGTTATTTTATTTAAAATTGACTTGTTTTTTTAAGACAATTTTAATAAATGCAACATTTCGAAGATCTACATAAAATCTACTACTTAAAGTAAGACGATTTCTTATTTTTATAAAATCGATTTAATTCTGAATACAGAAAAATCGATTATTTAATGATTTATTTTTTTCTCTTCAAGTTACATCCCCTCTGTGCCAATCTACGGCATAACTAGGTACACACACATATACCGTTGTTGCTTCGAGTCCCTGACTCTTCTTATTCTTTCAGCCTCCAAGCCAAGAACGTCCTCATTAAGGGAGGTGAATGGAAGCTCGGAATCGACGACGAGCCCCTACCCTTCCAGATTGTCCAGGTCAAGACCATCCTCCGCCACCCGTTCTACAAAGCCGGATCCCTGAAATACGACGCCGCCATACTGGTTCTTTCTGAGAACCTGAGACTGGCGAAGAATATCTTCCCGATCTGCCTCCCTGGAGCTTCCGAGACGCTGGACGCTTTCTACAATGGAGCTGGAGAGTGCATTGTGACTGGATGGGGCAAGCAGGTGCTGCAAGGTAAGTCTTTGCTTTTACAAGATGGCGGAATGTCAATGTCACTTTTATTGGCGGGAAAGATATCAGGCAATTGTCAAAAAGTTAGGTTATTTAGAAAATATTTTTTTATTTAGAGGGCATAGCGATTTCTTGCTCGAAATACCTCCACATTACAGAAGACCTGAGAAAAATGATTTCTTTTTTTGTTCTCCCATGTTACCGCACCCATATACAAACTATCTGCATGACCCAAGGGTTGACTGGTAAAGAATGCCTCTAGCATTAAGTCCACCTGTTGTACCTATTTGTGCAATAAAGTTTTTAAATAAATAAATAACTAAGACCGCAGCCAAATAACAATCACTTCGGTGTTGTTGTGTTCATGCGTGTGAGTAAGGTTTCCAGAGCTCCTGGGGGGTGCTACATTAGTATCAGGGATAAAGTCTTCAAGGTAAGGGCGACAAGTTCAATAACAGCTTTATTATGCTGTACTTGTCGCCCTTAAGCTAGGATCTCATTATCACTTAACATCAGGGGGAATGAGGTCATCCTCGAAGTGCAGGATAAAAATAATGGCAACTAAACTTCCTTGAAAGTCTACATCTGCAAATGTCACGTGAGAATTGATACAGATTTGCGTTAAAACACGGATGCTCGCTGCTCTATAGCTTTGCGTGAATTCCGTGGCACGTTTCAATTAACAATCGGGTCTGAAGCAAATTATTCACGTAGACAAGTTACTCGATGCTCACTTTATAGTTTATTTTCTTTTTAATTTTTTACTCACACTAATGAACGTAACGTTATTGTATAAATCTCCTAGCCCGCTTCTCTATTTTAAACTCCCAGTTTTTAGGAAATAAACGCCATCACTACATAGTATAAAACAAAGTGGCTTTTTCTGTCCCTATATCCCTTTGTACGCTTAAATCTTTAAAACTACGCAACGGATTTTGATGCGGTTTTTTTTGATAGATAGAGTGATTCCAGAGGAAGGTTTTTATGTGTAATAAAGAATAGAAAAGCCAATATTTCTAAGTATTTACATTTCATCCGTGAGAAGCCGGGGCGGGTCGCTAGTTTATTATAAAGACTAGTTATTTACTTGACCAGCCTTACAGGCTTCGCCCCAGGCCCACCACACTAGCCTTATCTCTTTTATATTGGCCATCGAACCGGTCTTGAGACCAACGTAACCCTTACAATAATTCCGTTGATTTTATAATACGGTGACGTAATGATTCAAGATGCCTGCTATTTGGGAAGCGGTCGGAATCGTAATAAAAAAGCAGTGAAATGTGTTTAAAAATGGCCGCAATTCACACGCAACTAAAGTAGGATTCTGTGTAAATCGTAAGTAAGATATTAAATACTTGAATAAGTACAACGGACTAATTATGATACCTTTCAGGTGGTTTTATCGATAAAAAATGGCCAATTGAATTCGATTTCGGAACAAATCTTATTTTTAAACTACTGAGTTTCTTGCCGGTATCTTCTCTTTAGTTATAGGTTCCGAACCGGAGGTAGCTTCATTTGCTTTATATAGAGACTATTCATAAGTATTACTAATGTAATCTATGTGAATAAAAAAGATTGACTTGACTTGACTTTGAATAGATGGCGAGAAATAACATTAATATAACTCATAGTGTATGCGTTTTATACCGAAATGATGCAAACAGCGGATATTGGTAGGATATTAAAACATTTATCGAGTGGTTTGAAGATCGGCCGCTTGTGTATATTGAGACATTTGGATCTGTCTGTTTGTTTATCAGACCACAACTTTTACTAATGGCACCGTTACTTATAGACAACATTGGAACACATTCTTGTAACAGTTTTCCTTAAGCTATGTTGATTATTTGACGACCTCCGTAGCCGAGGCGAGCGGGCCTGACTTTAGCGAGCGCCATCTCTGAGGTTCTGGGTTCGATCCCCGGTCGGGTCAATATGGGAAACGAACTTTTACATATTGCCTCGGGTCTGGGTGTTATAGACAACATTGGAACACATTCTTGTAACAGTTTTCCTTAAGCTATGTTGATTATTTGACGACCTCCGTAGCCGAGGCGAGCGGGCCTGACTTTAACGAGCGCCATCTCTGAGGTTCCGGGTTCGATCCCCGGTCGGGTCAATATGGGAAACGAACTTTTCCATATTGCCTCGGGTCTAGGTGTTGTGGTACCGTCGTTTCTGATATCTGTAACACAAGTGCTTAAGCTACTTACCGCAGAATCAGAGCAATGTATGTGATGTTTTCCAATATTTATTTATTATTATTAGTTATGTCCGGTTCCAATATTTGAAAAACGGTCCGTTCTCGTTACTGATTGTAATAAATTATACAAAGCGTGGCTAAACAAGACCGATAGGCGACTGATGACAGCTGGTATGGAAAGTAAATTTGAAATTAAATACCTATTATATAGTTTGCCCGAGGATATACGCCGGGAGCAAAACAAAAATATTTTTAAAATAAAACTCAAAAAATATTTTTTAGCTAACTTAGCTTAGCAATTTAAATTCTTATTTATTAAGTTAGAGACTCATGATCCCACAGACAAACTATATAAATAGTTTTGTGGGCAGTGGCGTAACTATACCATTCGGGGCCCGTGCCAAATTCATCAATCCATCGACCAAACCCCCCCCCCCCTCCTCCTTCTCAAAGAAAGAATAATGTCTAATACTTGTTTGGAAATACCAGAAATGTAGTGCATACTTTAGGAAAGTTTGATGTAAAAATTATTCTTGGTAATTGGGATTCTCCTCTTACCTGGGGCCCCTTCTGGCTGGGGCCCGTGGCATTTTGCCGACTTGCCACCCTGTAGTTACGCCACTGTTTGTGGGACTACTGTCAACTCTTGTTAACCATTGTTTGTTTAATAAATAAATAAATAATTATAATTAACGAATCGTAGAAAAACGGATTGACAATTTTGACAAATTACGAATTGTTAAATATTGGACGATTCAAAATTTTACATGTATTAAAACATTTTCTATTCTATTCTATTGAATGCGTATTTGAGATCAGTACTATTGTTTCTCATCCCTACTAATATTATAAATGCGAAAGTAACTCTGTCTGTCTGTTACGCTTTCCCGCTTAAACCTCTCAACCGATTTTAATTTAATGTGGTATAGGTATACGTTGAACCTCAGGAATGGACATAGGCTACTTTTTATTAGAAAATAAGGGGGGGGTGGGGGTAAAACCACCTTTGAAACTTTATATGGCAAAATATATAGTTTTTAAGTTAGTATATGAAATTTGGCACAAATATAGCTCGAAACTTGGATTCAAATATAGACTACTTTTTGTTTCGAATATTAGGGGAGAAAGGGGTAAAACCGACCATGAAAGGATGTAGTCCACGCGAACGAAGTCGCGGGCTTACTTTGGGAACATGGTAGGCTCATGTGCCCATACACAAGCAGTTAGCGGAATTTTTCATGTCATCAAAGTTATGTAACGAGGTATTCTTACGAACCGTTTTGTCAGATTGCAAAAATAACTTTCAGTATTACCGTAAACATGTTAACTTAACTACAACCAAACGTTACACTGCGGAACAACAACGGGAAATCTTATTCCAAATACATTAAGGTTTATTTTGGAACTTGAAGTGATTTCACGAACGTAGAAGGTTTTGTCGTAAAACCCACGTAGCTGCGGAACAAACTTACTTTTTGCGGTCGAAATGGTGATTTCACGCAGGGAAACCAGTTTTCGGACCGCACAATTAATTTTGTCAAATTTAACACTTGAAAATTGACACAGGCTTACACAATCCGAGTTTTCCAATCAGTCAGTTGTGTGACAAATGCTATTATAGACACGAGATCATAGATTGCTTTTAGTTCTCATAGCATGATTTTATTTATGAAATTTACTGCCCAAAAAAAGTATCAAAGGTGGACTTAACGCTAGGAGCATTCTCTATCAGTACCTTGGGTCATAATCTGAGGGCGGTAACTATACGAGTTTGTGTATAGATAACAAAATTAAAAACAAAAAATAAACATTGGACAACATCACATACGTTGCTCTTATTCTAAGTAGCTTAAGCACTTGTGTAACAAAAATAAAAAACAACGACCACAACACCCAGACCCGTATTAAAATAGATACGTTCGTTTCCCATATAGACCCGAACGGGGATCGAACCCGGGACCTCGAGCCCGCTCGGCTCTCGGCTAAAGAGGTCGTCGAAATAGCAATAAAATAAACACCAATATAGAATATTCATCAGTACGTAATGTAAGAGATTTTAAGAGAGGCAGGGCATAGCGGTTTATCGCACGAACTGGAGCAGACTGGCTGAAATACCTCCACCTTACAGAAGACCGCAACCAAATAACAATCACTTCAGTGTTGTTGTGTTCCTGCGTGTGAGTAAGTAACTGATCACTGAGTTTCTTACCGGTGTCTTCTCCGTAGATATAGGTCATATCCGTATATTCAAAGACGATTTAAAAGTGTATGTAACCTACTTGAATAAAGAAATATTCGAGTTTGAGTTTGATCTTGGTATAAAAACAAAAATCTAACTTTAATAATGCCATCTGTACTGTATCTACAATAGCTGTAATAAACGATTGAGTATTGAGTATACAGTTTGCAGACTTCAAGTCTTTAAACTGTGCCCAAAATGGCGTCGTTAGTCGCGAAACCCGTAAATTTGCTATTCGAAGAGAGAGTACGAATATTGGGAACGTCTTTTAGGTCATTGTCGAGGCGTACCGTCAGCAAAAAAAGGGGAAAAGTATAAATATTTCGCTACTACAATTTCTATACTATATTTTTGCATAACGTAACCAATATTCAGATAGATACACTTTATTTAAAGAAAGAATGATATATGTTTATATAGTGACATGATATATCAATTATAGAGCTTAAAAATCAAAATATGTCTCTAAAAAGGCAAATATTCAGCATAATAAATATTAGAAACAGAAAAAATTTATCTACCCTTGCGGTGCGGGAATCGAACCCACGACCTTCACGTATCGATAAGTATATAGTTCTAAACATATTCGGCAGAGGGCACTTAACCGGAGGCTAACGGTTGATACAGCAGAAAAATTTAATCGCCTACGATAACTTGCGGTTAGCTCAGTTGGTAAGAGCAGCACGCGCGATACGTGAAGGTCGTGGGTTCGACTCCCGCACCGCAAGGGAAGATAAAAAAAATCTGTTTCTAATATTTAAAGTTCGCTAGTACGGCGTAAAGTACTATAAAAATAATAAAATCGATTCAGCATATTATTATGTCAAGGTATCGGAGTTACACCCTGACACTGACTTTCCGTATAGATATGCCTTTTGAGTGGTGAGCAGTGCTGCACGCCGCGATAGTGATAAACATACATAATATAAAAAGTAGGTTAACATTTCCATGTACCTACATAATGGTTTTACAGGCATTACAACTTAGTCGATCGATCGAGTCGAGACAAAAACAAAACGAACAAAATGATTGTCAGGCTAAAGAGTTTTTATCTACAACACAAAACTCAGAAGAACACAAAACCTTTCCAAAGCAGTTGGGTTCAGTTGGGTATGTCACTCATTTCTGATTTCGATGAAATTTGTTAGGAAGAGAGATGACAAATTCGACTAACATATAGTATACTTTTTATCCCGAAGTAGCTCGGGCGAAGTCACAGGCAACAGTTGTCAATAAATATTATTATCTCTTACATAACCGTCATTTCCGGCGACCCATCAAAACACGTCAGAAATAAAATCTGATCAAAACTGGTATCCGATATCTTGACATGACTTTGACACACAAATATTTTTAATTCCGACCCTGAACTTAGTAACCGGACAAACACATTTACCGGCGAACACCCATCACTTCTAATTAGCTATTCAAAAAATCAGTAATTTCATTTACTTTAAGACTATTAACATTTGACCAAGCAAGGCCGTTATTTAATAAATTATTTCTACCATTAATAAACATTGTGGGACTAATGGCAACACCGCCAGCGCTCTTAGTAGTAACATCTTCTTCTTTTTGTTTTCTTTTTTTAAATAATAGCACAGTAAATAGGTCCCAGCCTGATGGTTAGCAAGAGAGAAACCCACATCGCGTTGACAACGGATTTGATACCGTAACATTCTATCCGTTAGCATCGCCATACTGGCCCGCAAGATGTTTCTTCACGCTCGTTTTGAAGGAATCCATTTCAAAGGAAGGAGGAAACACATGAGCCGGCAACGAGTTCCACTTCTTTATGGTCCGGCAAAGATATGAGTTACCAAACTTTTTGATTCGCGATGGAATATTTTCCACAGTGAAGCGATGACATCGTTAGCCGGCTCTTGTGGTTCTTGTGAAGGGAAAAGGAAGGCGGCATAAAGGAAAACATTTCCTCAGAACACCCATCGCTTCTAATTAGCTATTCAAAAAATATACGTCAAAGTTCTCGCATGAGTTTTTATACCGTTTGGTAGTAGGTACACCGCACTCGTATTTTCAGCCAATCAGCAGTTGACGCATTGATTTTGAAATGTCTTAAGAGCTCGATAAAATTTACTCACGTGGCGCATGCTAGGGCCTATAGATATGGATGATAAAAGACACTCAGAGAACCAATGGCTTTCTAGTTGAAGAGTAAAAGTTTTGTCATTTCTTGTTTTTGATGAAAATGGCAGTGTCTGTTTGTAATAGTGAAATAACACATGAGATATTTAAGAGAGGTAGGGCGATAGCGATTTATCGCTCGAACTGGAGCAGACCGACTGGTGAAATACTTTCACCTTACAGAAGACCGCAGCCAAATAACAATCACTTCTGTGTTGTTGTGTTCTTGCGTGTGAGTAAGGTTTCCAGAGCTCCTGGGGGGTGCTACATCAGTAGCAGGGGTCAAGCCTTCAAGGTAAGGGCGACAAGTCCAGTAACAGATTTATTATGCTGTACTTGTCACCCTTAAGCTAGGACCTCATTACCACTTAACATCAGGTGGGATGAGGTCAATCTTGAAGTGCGATATAAAAAAAAATAACGTTTTTAGTACATGTATATGAGCATATGAATATATGTATTTACGGTACATACGCCAAAATATTTGTTAATTTTTTGCAAGTTTAGTATGACTGTATGTTACTACCTCTAATGGCTGACTAATCTCTGAAATGGCTGGACTGATTTTGACGGGACGTTTATCAACAGGTAGTTGATGTAATAAGAAGTAACTGAGACTACTTCTATTTTAGAGAAATAATTTTTTAAATCCTGTAATCCACGCGAACAAAATCGCGGCTAAAACTTGTTAATTAATTTAAATAAATAAAATGACTGCTAACGGGTAGGATATTTCGATATCAAATCCGTTGTCATCGCGATGTGGGGAACATACATCGCGATGACTCTTGCTTACCATCAGGCTGGGAGGAGCCAATATACTGCGCTTCTATAAAAAAAAAGAATCCCCGAAATATATACACATACATTTTGATTTAAATTTTAGACTAAATTGGATAATCATTTATTTGTTTGTATGATTCACGGTTTTACCAGCCATTGTTAAACTTGTACCAATATTTCTTAAACACCCACTCTCTGGGAATTCCACTTACTAACTTATATTTGTAAAATCCGGATGTCGTTAAAATGAGAAACTGTAAATACCCATCACACATAACCTCGCCAAGATTAGCATAAATGAACACAATGAGCTATTATAGCGCCAGTAAATCATGACGAAATTATCATAGACAAACGTCATTAGTCTATGATACGTCTTAGATTACATTATCTACATGTGGGGAAAAAAAACTTTTTACTGCCTGTCATTTGATATACATTTTGAAAACTGTACATTTTAGTTTTTTATTTTTTCGGTGTTTTGTACCAAGATGGCGATCTAACTAAGAGGAAAAAAACTTTTTATTGCCAGACATTTGAGATACTTGACAGCTGTTTTCTTTTTTATTTTTGATGAGACGGCGATCTACATATTATGGGGAATAAAAACTTTTTATTGTACGTTATTTGAGATACTTTTTGACAGGTTCAAATGTTTTTACGCCCTTTTTTACCAAGATGGCGACCAGCGTCATTAGAGCTTGAAGCCTTTAGCAATAATAAAAACTAATCTTATAGTATATCGTTTAGACAAAACTCTATGGAAATTGTAACAGCGCCTTAGCGATAAGTGGCGGAACTAAAGACGTTACCAAACAAAACTAGCTCTATATTTACTGTATTTAGGAAAACATTTTAGATTATTTAACTGTCAGGGTGTTAATACGCAGTTTATACAAACGCTTATAAAATAAAGCCTCATGCTTTAAAAACTACGCAACGGATATTTATGCGATTTTGTTTAACATATAGTGTGATTCAAGAGGAAGGTTTTGCAATAAAGAATATAAAGTCAACCTGACGACCTCGGTGGCGCAGGGGCTAAGGTAGGCGGCTAAAGCGCGAAAGGTCCCGGGCTCGATTCCCGGTCAGGTCAATTTGGAAAACGAACTTTTCTAAATTGACTTATGTCTGAGTGTGCTGGGATGTCGCCCCCAGTTAGCATCCGTCGTCTGGTGCTCATAGTACTAAGGTTTAGTTTGAGACCAGGTGATTGGTGTGATTGTCTGGCGCATTTATTTATTTAATTACATTCCTTAGTCTTTACATTGGGTACGTACGAAGCCGGGGCGGTTCGCTAGTATATAAACAAAACAGATAGTTAACATAATATTTCCATACATCCAGACTTTCAGACGTCTATTATTCTAATATTTTTTGCGTTTATAATACAAATACCAGAGAGGTAGGGCATAGCGATTTATCGCTCGAACTGGAGCAGCCCGACTGGTGAAATACCTCCGCCTTACAGAAGATCACAGCCAAATAACAATCACTTCTGTGTTGTTGTGTTCCTACGTGTGAGTAAGGTTTCCAGAGCTCCTGGGGGGTGCTACATTAGTAGCAGGGGTCAAGCCTTCAAGGTAAGGGCGACAAGTCCAGTAGAGATTTATTATGCTGTACTTGTCGCCCTTAAGCTAGGACCTCATTACCACTTAACATCAGGTGGGATGAGGTCAATCTTGAAGTGCAATATAAAAAAAAGTACCAATTCAATATTCTTTTATTCATGTAAATTACACCAATAATATTTATGAAACGTTTATATAATTCAAATGATGCTACCTCCAGTTCGGAACCCATATTTTACAGGGAAGATCCTGGCAAGAAACTCTGATAGATAGATAGATAGATATACTTTATTGCACAAAAACTTTACAGAAATACTCTGTCATTCATATTACAAATAAACCATGCGTAATAAGTTCATGCAAGATATTGCGTGTGCAGTATAATAAAATCTTCTAATACATAGGTACTATCTACATTTTTATATATTCAAATAGTCGCATGGACCAATAATATAAGTGTTAATCCCTACTAATTTATAAATGCGAAAGTAACTCTGACAGCAGACAGACAGCTGTCTGTCTGTGTGTCTGTTACGCTTTCCTGCTTAAACCTCTTAACCGATTTTGATGAAATTTGGTATAGGTATACGTTGAATCTCAAGAACGGACATAGGCTACTTTTTATTAGAAAATAAGGGGGGGGGGGTAATACCACCTTTGGAAGTTTCTATGGAAAAATGTTTATTTTTGAAGTTAGAGATATGAAATTTGGCACAAATATAGCTCGGAACTTGGATTAAAATATAGACTACTTTTTGTTTTGAATATTAGGGGAGAAAGGGGTAAAACCGACCATAAAAGGATGTAGTCCACGCGAACGAAGTCGCGGGCACAGCTAGTATCATATAAATTTCACAAAAAAAGTAGCATAAACAAGAAAAAAACAATTTATACCTAGTTTTGTATGTAAATTACGTCCATAGACAATTGTAGATGCGTCTAACCTTGGCTGCGATCGCAATGTCAAGCTATTATGTATACTTAGCATAACGCCTTGGATTTGCCCAGTTTTTTTATTGACTTACTATTAAGATAAGATGGGTGATCCGTCGAGTATTGGTTGAAAAAAAAATGTTTAGTTTTAAATTTTATCACGTCTTTAGTTTAAAAACTCTTGACTTATGACAGTTATGACAGCTGTCATTGGTTTCATTTGGTTTTGATATTACAGGAACAAGCTGGATCCAAAATATCAGCTTGTTGTGTAAAATATCGAAGTAATAAAAAATATTGGACGCATATTTTCATCCACTTAATGATGGAGAAATATATAAAATGTCGGTTTATTATTGCTAAGATTGACAATAATGTCAAACTCATCAACATTTTGATTTGTTTTGTCACACATATTTCATATCTGGGGGCATGACAGTGCCCCGCCAAGTCGTGCATAAAAAGCGGCACGACCGTACCATCCTTTACTCGAAGCAGTTCAGGCCATTTTCGACCCCATCCATTTTGCACATTCTTAAACATAAACTTTAAAGTGCATATTTACATTCAAACATTTATATATCTATATTTTATAATTATCTATACCAATATGATAAAGCTGAAAATATTGTTTGTTTATTGAACGCTTTAACCTCAAGAAGTACTGGCTCGAATTGAAAAGTTATTTTTGTGTTGGGTGGTCCATACATAGATAGATAGATACATTTCATTGCACAGAAAAATTTACAGAAATTGGTTTCACAGACATAATCTAGTACAATTTAGGCGGTCTTATTGCTATCCAATTTTATTAAGTTTTTGAAATATTATGTAGAATAAGTTATGTTGCTGTGACCTTTCGGGGTTTCATGTCTTGGAGCTATGATAAAATTATGTCAACTGTGTAACCACATGTGTGTAATAAAGAATTTTGAATTTGAATTTGAATTTATCGAGGAAGACTATATAGCAACACGCTACGACCAATAAAAGCGTAGAATCAGTGCGAAATATATCAAAAACTGACATGAAACACAAGCGTAGCCGCGGTCAGCTGCACTAGCAGCTGACCGCGGCTTTTTAATAATTAATACACTAGTATTAATTATTAAAAAGACTTGGCAACAACATTAATAATTTTAGATACAAGTTATTTTAATGATTCAAAAAAAAGGTAAATAACTACTGTATAATAACAATGCGAAATGAGATTTAGCAAAAAACCTAGTTAGCATAAAGAATGGAAAAATACATAACTAGCTTTGAAGTAGTCGACGCTTTTATATAAAAACAAGTTTGATAACTTTTTACTGTTTGTTTTGAAGTTTTCTTGTCTATGATCATAATTATACAGTTTAAATCAGCTGATTACTAGCACAAAAACTTGATAACAAGATGCCTCTTTTAATTTTTATTTCAATTGGTATTTCAAAATCAATTTTAATTAAAATTTATATATTATTTCTTTATTCAAGCAGGCTACATATAATAAAACTTTCGAATCGTCATTGAATATAATGCAAACTGATTCTACTTCAGAATACAAGTGTAAATTTTAAAAACTTTTTTCACAAACCTTGCCCTGATAATTAAGATCATAACAACACAATGACTTGGACAATTTTGTCCAGTATTTCTATACTTATACACACATATCGTTCATTTTTGTTTGTACCGCTCGTTATAAAAGCAACCGTGTTTTCGCGCGAGTACTATCGCCGTTTCTTCGCTCCTACTGGTCATGGTCAGACGTGTTATCAGAAATAGCCTAAAATACAAAAAATACAAAATACAAAATCATTTATTCGTGATTCACAGGTAGTGTCGCCACTGGGTGTTAATAATAAGCATATTGTATCACTGTAATCAGCCATATCGGCGTACGAATATGGATATATTTATGTAATCCTGATTATATCAAATTAATTTATTATTGAAACATACCATGAATGATAGCTCTTCCAGATTGAATGAAGTAACTACTTTAAAGGCTACTAAAGGCTTCCTTAATAGATTGAGTAACCAACAAAAATAACCTATCAATTCGAACAAGCAGTAGAAGATTTACGCGTTCAAAAAACAGGTAGATAAATAGTTAAACTTTATTGCACAGAAAATTTTACAGAAATTGGTTTTACAGACATAATCAAGTACAATTTAGCCGGCCTTATTGCTAGAAAGCAATCTCTTCCAGACAACCTTTAGGTAGAGGAAATAGTAGATATCGAGAAACGGGTGCGGTCGTGCAAAAGTTTTATTGAGAAAATATTAACAGGAAACACAAATACCATTAATGATTAATACAAAAAAAATAACATAAATAAATAAATACATGTAACAGCTTTATAATATTGGTATAGATGTGTTAAGAAAACAGTATTTTTATTTATTAAAAATATACAAAACTTTAAAAGCAACAAATACGTATCTCATTTGGGTACAGGAATCATCTCTAAAAAAAAGAATACATCTTTTTCTTTTCAAAATTACAAATTTTTTGTTTTATTTTTTTTTGCCTTTTTAGCTAAGTATGGAACAGCCCATACTCCAAATAGTGGCAAACTTTTTTCAAAAAAATTAAAAAAAAATGTTTTTATTATTTTTGCTCGTTTTTGCTGTCACTACAAGACTGACCGGTCCGCGCGTCCGTCTGTCCATACACACCCGTTCTTACAAAGGTACATCGACGGCACGTCAAGGTTTCTTTTAGTTCGAAATTAGACCTTATGCTGACGACATAAGCGCGACAAGTAAGTCCGAGGTGCTTTTAAAGGTACACAGTAATTGTGTAATCAGAGTATGTCGATAGTTCAATGGATACCGAGTTTTTGACGAGCCAAGTAAATGTGATGTAGAATAGAATAGAATTTGACGACCTCCGTAGCCGAGAGGCGAGCGTGCCGGACTTTGCCGGAGATTCCGGGTTCGATCCCCGGTCAGGTCAATATGGGAAACGAACTTTTTTTTTCGGATCTGGGTGTTGTCGTACCGTCGTTTTTTCTGATTTTGTAACACAAGTGCTTTAGCTACTTACAGCAGAATCTGAGCAATGTGTGTGATGGTGTCCAATATTTAATTATTATAGCTGTACCCGCGACTTCGCTCGCGTATACGCTTTTTTCGCAATAAAAGGTAGCCTATGTCCTTTCTCAAGGTCTAAAGATGGTCTGTGCCAAATTTCATCAAAATCGGTTGAGAGGTTTAAGCTGGAAAGCGTAACAGACAGACAGAGTTACTTTCGCATTTATAATAGTAGGAATACTTTTTATAGTTGGTCAAATCTACTTTAAACTATGTAGCGACTTTATATCGTACAAATAAGGATTAAAATCGCATCGCAACTGTTTATGTACACATCTGTAATAGTATGGATAGGTACAAGGATACAAATTAGGATAACACCTCAGATCTAACTATCAATGATATAAAATATACATCGTTTGTGTGTCCATAACAATTAATATAAAACTCTAAACTAAAAAAAGTATAATCGAAACATGTACTCGAAAAGACCTTCATACAAATTCCTACAATGTTTACCTCTAAAATTATCACTCACTCATTACAGTAACCTCTTCGTTCTGTAACTGTCAAAATAAAGACGAAATGTCAAAGTATACGCTGAATGAGGTAAGTACTAATTGTTATTATATTTATCTGTAGTGTACCATTTAATTGTTAGACTTTGTGAGCGTTTCTATTAAATCGTGCCTGTCTAAACACTTGACATTGGCGGAATCACTGCGTTATCATAAACGCGGGGCAGAGTCCACTGAAAAAAAAAAAGAGGTAGGTACGCAATATGTTTCTGGTTCAAACTTTACTTAATTACAGCTAGCGAACAAATCAAATCAAATATTTCTTTAGTCAAGTCGGTTACATACACTTTTGAATCGTCATTGAATACAATGCAAAGTGACTACTGCCGGTTCGGAACCTATATCTACCGAGAAGACACCGGTAATAAACTCAGCAGATAAGTTACAGTAGCAGTATCTAACTTATAGCTATGTGTAGACCACTTTGGACCAACTCATATAGTTTAATGTAAGACCGAGTCATATACTATTATATGTAGACCCGCCCCGGCTTCGAAAAAAAGAAAGAAACATTTATTACTTAAAAAATATATATATACGGTCGAATTGAGAACTTCAGCTCCTTTTTTTGAAGTCGGTTAAAAACATGACAACATTGTCATATAAGTACACATATAAAGAGAGGAGACAAAAAAACAACAAAAAATATATACATACAATAAAACGAGAAATTCCCTCACGTTCTCTTCGTCAACCGGGCGGTGCAGATAACTTCGCGCGGACGCAATGTAAATACTTAGAAATATTGGCTTTTCTATTCCATATTAAAAATAAAAACCTTACTCTTTAATCACGCTATATAATAAAGAAAACCGCATAAAAATCCGTTGCGTGGTTTTGAAGATCTAAGCATACATATGGACATACAGGAAAACAGACGTTGTTTCATGCTATGTAGTTTAGGAGTATGGTTTTCCCAGCAATAAATATAGTTTACTACCTGTGCATATAGAAAAAGAGTCTTTGTTTCATACTATGAAGTTTAGGAGTATGGTTTTCCTAGCAATAAATATAGTTTACTACCTGTGCATATAGAAAAAGAGTCTTTGTTTCATACTATGAAGTTTAGGAGTATGGTTTTCCTAGCAATAAATATAGTTTACTACCTGTGCATATAGAAAAAGAGTCTTTGTTTCATACTATGAAGTTTAGGAGTATGGTTTTCCTAGCAATAAATATAGTTTACTACCTGTGCATATAGAAAAAGAGTCTTTGTTTCATACTATGTAGTTTAGGAGTATGGTTTTCCCAGCAATAAATATAGTTTACTACCTGTGCATATAGAAAAAGAGTCTTTGTTTCATACTATGAAGTTTAGGAGTATGGTTTTCCTAGCAATAAATATAGTTTACTACCTGTGCATACAGAAAAAGAGTCTTTGTTTCATACTATGTAGTTTAGGAGTATGGTTTTCCTAGCAATAAATATAGTTTACTACCTGTGCATATAGAAAAAGAGTCTTTGTTTCATACTATGAAGTTTAGGAGTATGGTTTTCCTAGCAATAAATATAGTTTACTACCTGTGCATATAGAAAAAGAGTCTTTGTTTCATACTATGTAGTTTAAGAGTATGGTTTTCCCAGCAATAAATATAGTTTACTACCTGTGCATATAGAAAAAGAGTCTTTGTTTCATACTATGAAGTTTAGGAGTATGGTTTTCCTAGCAATAAATATAGTTTACTACCTGTGCATATAGAAAAAGAGTCTTTGTTTCATACTATGAAGTTTAGGAGTACGGTTTTCCCAGCAATAAATATAGTTTACTACCTGTGCATATAGAAAAAGAGTCTTTGTTTCATACTATGTAGTTTAAGAGTATGGTTTTCCCAGCAATAAATATAGTTTACTACCTGTGCCCGCGATTTCGTTCGCGTGACTTTCATAGTCGGTTTTACTTTTATCTCCCCTAATATTCCTGTATGTCCCTATATACATATGTTTGGTTCTTAAAAACTGCGCAACGGATTTTTTTTATTATATAGTGTGATTTAAAATAAAGAATAAATGCGCCTGACAACCACACCAATCACCTGGTCTCAAACTAAGGTTTTCCCTTGTACTATGAGTACCAGACGACGGATACTAACTGGGGGCGTCATCCCAGCACACCCAGACCTAAGTCAATTTAGAAATGTTCGTTTTCCAAATTTACCCGACCGGGAATCGAAACCGGGACCTTTCGCGCTTTTGACGCTTACCTTAGCCACTGTGCCACCGAGGTCGTCGAAATTTAATAAGATGGTTTGTATTCGCAGTTACATATAAAAACCAGACCTAACTTTTTTTTTCACTCTCCTTCCGAACCACACAGCTAACAAATTTCAACATGATCTTTTCAAACTGACATATTCAGACTCGGCTCGGATTTCGACCTGCAGCTTCTACAAGTGACATTTCGAAGAATCTTGTCCAATCCGATAGGTATGCATTGCGAATGCAAAATAGACGTTTCACAACACCTTTTAAAACCGCTTGCTTTTCCAAGAAGATGCATCATAGAGTTTATTGTCTAACAAATCTGTATTTTACGCTATATCAGTAGGCCTGTAAGCCTCCTCCCAAAAACATAGCTAGTTAAATATATTATAATAATCGTAGTTTGTTTCCTCCTGACGACCTACGTAGCCGAGCGGCGAGCGGGCCGTACTTTAGCGTCGCGCCATCTGTTCGATCCTAGGGTTCGATCCCCGGTCGGGTCAATATGGGAAACGAACTTTTCTATATTGTCTCGGGTCTGGGTGTTGTGGTAGCGTCGTTGTTTCCGATTTCTGTAACACAAGTGCTTAAGCTACTTACCACAGAATCAGAAAAATGTATGTGATGTTGTCCATTGTCCATTTCAGACAATTACACTCTACGGACGAAGAAATCAAGGAAATGTGTAGTATTACATATTGAGAAACATTATGGAAATTTAAGTAGCACCATAGAAATTGCCATACAAAACTGTAGGCCTTTAATAAAAAACGAAACAAATAAACTAAAGGATTTTGAAGATCAATAAAAAGTTCGGGAATTAAAACGTGGTTTTTAATTTGAATAAATAATATTTTGTTTTTTTGAAAACGCATAATTCGCATTCAAAGTGAATTCGTTACGATTATAAGAATTAAAAATTACTTTCTGTCATCGGATTGGGCATAATTAGTTTTTGGAAGGGGACCTGGCGTTTCCGCGCGCTTTTTAAATGCATTACATTTATTTTTCTCTGATAAGTTACATTTTTTCCAGGTATTTTTTCCATCATATTGCTTGGGATATAAAATGATCGGACGCATATTTTACAGTACTTTTTCAAAAATTCAAGTAGCCAATTCCGCTGGTCACGTTTGCGGCGTTACTTCAACTTACCACAATATTTCTCCTCTTCATGTCATTGATTTGTTCATCCTTAGTAGGTATAGTTGTCTGAAATAAACAATTATTATTATTATAATATATTTACCTAGCTATGATTCAAACCCCTTCAATACATTCGTTAGGGTTTTTCAAAAAACCAACCTCTATGAGGTTAAAACGGGAGTTCAATTTCCCTGTTAGTTTTCAAAAATAAATAATTAATAATATTTGTAATCTGTCCTAGTTAACAAATTTTATTCTGCCTTCTGTAGATTCGTTGAGGGTTTTCCAAAATTCAACCCCTGTGTGAAATGTGGGTCCGAAAGACATGGTTGCAGGAGCGCGCGTGAAATCGCTTGCATCATACAAATTTGTCACAATGCCAGCCAATTTTCAATCACGTGATAATCAAATTTTGATTGGCAAGTGAGGATCTCGTGACAAATCATTGTTTGCTTTCTCAGTTTCACTTCGCCAATCATTTCTGCCAATGTCAAGTGAAATTTCGGTAGAGCTCCGTTGATTTTTTTAAAATAATTCCTACATTAGTTAGTACAGTCATTTGGTAGTTTAACCTGGAATTTTTTCCGGGAGTTATTTATTAATATTTTATTCCTAAGTTTTCTAAGGTTTTTCTACAAAATGACTTCGATGCAAAGAATTCCTAGAAACGTAAGAACTATATAAAAGTAAGGATAATTTGCGAAGCGCAAACACGAAGATGGTGCGACTTTTGACAGTTGCAAAATAATACAAAATATTCATTGTTAATAGAGCTATAAAGGTCATTTTCGTGAATGTAACCAATAAATTCTAAATCAATATATATCAATGTGTTTAATGAACATGTTTGGTGTCGTGTAGCTGTGAAGCACCCAAGGCAGTTTAAGCCTCATTTATTATTCAAAGCCATAAAGCCTTTAAATTGCCGATAAAATTATCAATATTTTCGTACTGAGGAATCTCATTTAAAATAAACAGGCTGACCAGAGATAATAAATGATAATAAGTATGTGTTGCCAGTCATAATATTTGAAACAAGCATGTGACTTTTGCTGGGCGGCAATCCGTGGTTACTACCAAAAATGAAATAAGTATGTTGGATCTATGAGAATAAGAATAATTTATTGCTTTAAACTGTTTACATTTGTCGCTGTTGTAGTTGCATAATTTAGGCACATGAGACAGTTAGCCTAGATCAGGCCAGCAATATTTATTTTATGCAAATAAATAAATGTTATTCTGTTATTTTTTACGCATTACTATTATTTACGTGGATAGCAATTTTTTACTCTCGTAACTTTAACCAACACATTTTAAATACGATTATAGCATTTCCAAAACACACAAAATCATGTTTTCGAATAAAAAAACACGTTTTATTTTCCGCATATGCGATTAATCATCAAAAAAGAAACTTTTTGTTTGTTTCGTTCTTGGGCTTACAGTTTGTAAGGAGAATTTGTAAATATAATAATTTTACATTTGATTACCAATTACCACATCCGCTAGTATTGCCAATATCTCCCTCAAATATGCTTGTACAACAAAATGTGGAATTTATTAGTCGTTTAATAAATATGCAGGATTTTATTATTAAATATTTACTAAACCGGTTGACGAAATAAATGTTTTGGAAAACGGTAGGTATCTAGTCTTTTTTAATTGACATGTGTTTAATTAAATTGGAAGCCTTAATAAAACGATTAACATCTTTTTTCCAAAAAACTGTAGCTAGTTAAGTAATTTATTGGCGAATAAAATTTGCAAATCAAATCAACAAAAATTGGACAGTCAACGCCATCTATGGACGAAGGGACAAACTACTTTGTTTTCGCTTCCCGACACAAGATGGCTGTTAATACATCACGTCAAACGTCAAAATAAGGCATCAAATAAATTTAAAACACGTTCAAATTACTAAATTCCAACCTAATGACGGCTTCTACCATCATAAATTAATAATTCAACCTATTTCTTGGCTCGTCATTCATCAATCATACATAAATTTTCATTAAATACGCATAAAAATGTCAAATGTGGATTAAAATTCGAGGTTAGCACTATTAATTTTGCAACAGTCCATTCTTATAATAGCCTCGAAATGATAAAGGTCGTATATCTATGAGATTTTAATGATATGTGCCTAGCTACCAGTTGATATTTACAACTTAGTAGGTACTAACATTTAAACATTACAGATACATCTCAATTATTAGATAAACCGACTTTAGTATTTACTTTAATTGCTAATAAACTTATCCAATTGCAAAATTATTGGTTAAATGTATTTATAAACTAACGACCCCGCGCGGTTTCTCACGGGAGCAATATAGCAATAGTTATCTGAGAATTTTGTTGAGGTCTATTTGAAATTTGAGCTAGTTTCATGCACAATCGGGCCTGTAGCAAGTTTTGAAGAACAAAATAGTAATCAGCTGCCATTGCGGTGTGAGATTTGAACCCACGACCTCCAGGGTTTATATAGACCATATGACGACCTCCGTAGCTGAGAGGTGAGCGGGCCAGACTTTGGCGTCGCGACATTTCTGGGGTACCGGGTTCGATCCCCGGTCGGGTCAATATGGGAAACGAACTTTTCTATATTGTCTCGGGTTGTGGTACCGTCGTTGTGTCTGATTTCTGTAACACAAGTGCTTTTGCTAGGAACAATGTATGTGATGTGTGCTGTTGCTAGGAGCAATATTTACTTATCTACTATATAAAAATAAGTCGGGTTTTCCTCCCTGACGCTATAACTCCAGAACGCACGTACCGATTTCCACGGTTTTGCATTCGTTGGAAAGGTCTCGGGCTCCGTGAGGTTTATAGCAAAGAAAATTCAGGAAAATTTTCAACAGAAGCGGGAAAATCCTCTAAGGCGAAACGAAGTTCGCCGGGACCGCTAGTTTATCATATTTATGAATAAATGCGCATCGTTTGTCAAGCCACGTGAGCGATTTGCTTCAAACCCAATTGTGTCTTTGAACGAACTTAAACTTAACTATCCAGTACATTCACTCCCAAATGTTGTGGAGGTTCTTAAAAAAAATCCACAGCATTACCATTAAGGCGATGAGGTCCCCGGGGGGTTTCAGTGAGTAGGCCTGCCTTTCTTAAGGCAGGAGAGTCACACACACGCCGTCACCTCCCTCGGGTGTTTCCCCCCGTCAAAAAAAAAGTTTACTCCCATAAACGACCTCGGTGGCAGTGGCAAAGGTAGGCGGCCAAAGCGAGGTTCGATTCCCGGTTAGGTCAATTTTCCAGAATTCGGATTCCGGAAATGCTATAGAGCACCGGACACACGTGTTCTATCGCGAAGTTTTTCCAATTCTTACGTAATATTGGCAGAGGTTTCTTGGACTTCTTAATTAAACAGTAAGTTCCATTAAAAATATTTGTTTAAATTAATTTCTTTGCCTTTAAATTTAAACAAAGGACACAAATCTAACTAAAATTTAATAAAAACATGGAATTTCCCGATGGCGTAATGCAAGTGTCATGCTATTGAAATGTCAATGTCAAAGTCAGCTCAAATCAAAAACAAGTTATCAATGATGAAGGACATAATTACTCGATTTGAGAGTTATGTAAATGACATAACTGTGAAATAACATAACAAGAGGAAACTTAACTAGGACCACCCATTAGTTACTTTAAACGCTCAAGAGAGCTGTCTACGTAAAGAACTTGCCACAATCCATATAAGTTTGGAGTAGATGAGGTTTTTATTTGTAAGTTGAAACAAGAAATGTTTTTCTTTCCTTTTTTTTTACATTGCACTTCAAGATTGACCTCATCCCACCTGATGTCAAATGGTAATGAGGTCCTAGCTTAATGGCGACAAGCACTGCATAATAAAGCTGTTACGAGACTTATCGCCCTTACCTTGAAGGCTTGACTTCTGCTACTAATGTAGCACCGCCACGAGCTCTGTAAACCTTACTCATACAGAAGTGATTGTTATTTGGCTGCGGTCTTCTGTAAGGTGGAGGTATTTCACCAGTCGGGCTACTCCAGTTCGAGCGGCAAATCGCTATGCCCTACCTCTCTTCTAATCATTGTCTTCTTTCTCTGCAGCTCATCTGGAAGGAGCCATCATGCACAGTCTGAACGTGTCCCTCATCAACCCTGGCGAATGTGAAGCCAAGCTGTCCCAGGACTACCCTCACTTGCTGGAGCAGTACGATCAGGACAGTTGCGCGTGCGGACAACCCCTCAACCCTGTCAACAATATCTGCAAGGTATAGTCAAACAAATACATTCCTTCTTCAATTGAAATAATTTAACGGGTCAAAACGCGGCACCATTTTTTTGTAATTAATTACTGCACGATTAATTGAAAAATCAATCAATTATTTCTCTATTCAAGTGGGTTACATATAACACTTTTGAATCGTCATTGAATACAATGCAAAGTGATTCTACTGCTGTTTCGGAACCTATATCAACCGAGAAGACACCGATAAGAAAGTCAGCAGATCAGTTACAGTAGCAGTATCTAACTTATTGCTATGTGTAGAACACTTTGGACCAAGTCATACAGTTTTGTTTTGATGAGTGAATAAACCATTGAGTATTTTAAGAGGTGAGCTGAAGCAGACCAGTCCAGACCGGGTCCAACTGCTGTCATGGTGACAAATCTGTCAAAGTTATGTCAAAATTAACAATCACGTAGCAGTTAGACCTCATGCCCACCTAGTGTCATCTCACAGCTTTTTCATTCAAATCCGAGTATAAATCATGGACTTAGTATAGTATTAATTTCGACGACCTCCGTAGCCAAGAGGCGAGCGGGCCTGAATTTGGCGAGCGCCATCTCTGAGGTTCCGGGTTCGATCTCCGGTCGGGTCAATATGGGAAACAAACTTTTCCATATCGTCTCGGGTATGGGTGTTGTGGTACCGTCGTTGTTTCTGATTTCTGTAACACAAGTGCTTAAGCTACTTACCACAGAATCAGAGCAATGTATGTGATGTTGTCCAATATTTATTTATTTATTAATGAACTACCGGAGTTTCTTTTAATTTTAATATGTTTTTATTTGTATTTCCAGGTTGACACTGGCAGCGCTCTGGCGTGTACCACAGACAACGTTCATTATGTTCTCCGTGGTGTCTATTCTTGGGATTCAGGTAAGCTTCAAACCTTCGATCAAAGATTTTGTTGATCTTCAGGGTCTACTTCCAAAAACGGACCGAACAAACGAAGGCTTTCGTTTTTGAAGATTAATTTATATTCCCAAATAAAAAAAAGTTTGGGAATATAAACTTGGTTTTTGTTTTCCATTAATCTTAATACATAAAAATTAATCCCTATTTCCCTTGGTCCCCGTCCCGTCACGCGTGAACGGTTGGACCAATTTATTTTCAGGAGAAAGTTCTTGTGATAGAAAAAAAATTAAAAATTGCTCTGGAAATTAGAAATTTTAAGAATACTACTTATTCGTGTCGTGGGTGTACACCAATTCGAATTAAATAGTCGACGTTAAGACAGGACTACGTGTGTCGGGTTAGCTAGTAATCACTACATAGTAATGAAACAAAGTCGCTTTTGCTGTCCCTATATCCTTATGTACGCTTAAATATTTATAACTACGCAACGGACTTTGAAGCCGTTTTTTTTAAATAGATAGAGTGTTTCAAGAGGAAGGTCAATAAAGAATAGAAAAGCCAATATTTCTAAGTATTTACATTACATCCGTGCGAAGCCGGGGCGGGTCGCTAGTATTATATATTTTAAAAAAGCATTCGAAGTGAGTTGGTTACGATAATGAGAATTAAAATACGCTTTCTGTCATTGCATCAGACATATTTCGTTTTTGGGAGACCATAGGGGGCGCTACCGGTATTACTGTCTCCAACTTGAAGGTATTACTTTGTTAATCTCATCACATCTTCCTACAGGTTGCCAGACAGGAAACCAGCTAGCAGCATTCTACAAATTCGACCTGGAGTGGTACGAGTGGGCGATCGGACTGATCGAGAGCACCCGTTTCGCTTCCTACACAAGTAAGTTTGAAAAATAGAAAGAAAATCCTTGTTTTCAAAACAAAAATTGCCTCCGTTCTAGAGGTCCAACGTATTTAAGTCACCGTAAGATTATAAAAACCGTTAGATTATAATCTATCTCGCGAGATTGTAAACTGTCGACAGATTGTGAACCGTAACATTATGATTGCAATTGGCTACTTGACAGTGTTAACAATAAAATATGAAAAGTGTTAGATACGTTAACTTATTAGTTAAGTAATAATTTTACTTTTTTATTTTTTAATTAAAAGCATATTAAGTATTTTATTTTTGCAAAATAAATTTTACTTTTTTTATCTGTGGAACAAAAGAATCGAAACGGAAACCACCATTGCAATTCGGAAATGACAGCTGTCGGCGAAAATTATTTATTTTAATGTGGCGAAACAATGGTTATTTTACCGATTAAATTGAATTTTTGTGTCTCTAATCGTATTAAGAATTTATTGAAACATTTTCCGTTTATCTAAATTAAGTCGTTCCTATGCGTATCTGTTCGTTGTCTAGGACGTAGACGTCATAATTGCAACAGTGACGAGACTTGGCGTTTTCGCGCACTTTTTAAATGTGTTACACAAAATCTTATTTTTCTCTGGTTATTTACATTTTTTCCAGATAAATCGAATTGCTTGGGATATAAAATGAACGGGCTCACATTTTACAATACTTTTTCAAAAACTGTCAAGTAGCCAATTTAACGCATTATTTTTCGCTTTATTGTAATCTATCGAAGTGAAACCGTTAAATTACAATCTGTCCCGCGTAAAACTGTCAACTGTCCGAAAGCTCTTCCTGATTGGTCGGTTTATTGTATGAGCGACCAATCACGACCAGCCTCGTAAAGTTAGGAATGAATTTCAATTCAAATCATTTCTTTTATCTAAAGAAATAAAGAAATATACATACCAAATTTAATCAAAAACGGTTCAGTGGTTTAAGCGTGAAAGCCGAACAGACAGAATTCCTTTCGCATTTATAATATTAGTATGGATTAGTATTAGCCCTTGTGAATCTATTATATTATAGATATTATATTTCAAAATAATAATAAAAAATCACCATTAACGTTTAAGGAAAGACAGAAAAATATTTATTAGGTACCGTAAAGTAAATAAGAAAAGTGTTAATGGACACATTCTTAGTAAACTATCTTTAGCAGTCTAAGTTAAATATAAATTACTTATTAGTCTTTTCAGACTAGATTGTAATAACTTTGTCGTATTGATGCTCAGTATCAAACGGCATTTAAAAAAAAAAATTAGGTACTTTGCGTACATAATTAGGTAAATTAAACATTACTATATATCCATTTTTTGCAACTTGCTAAACCCCATTTTTATTTACTTCTTCTGTTTTCTAACTTATGTTTTTCTTTAATTTCCAGCCAGCACCAAGGTGACCCAAAACCGTTACTCAGGCCAGATCAACTCTGCCGTCAAGGGCGGAAGCGGTCAGTTCTCAGGAGTGAAGGGCGGAGCCGTTAGCGGTGTTAAGGGCTTCCAAAGCTCGTCATCAGCTAGCAGCAGCGTAAAGGGAGGTTTCGGCACAGCTGGCGCGTCGGCTGGTATCAAAGATGGCTTCCAAGGATTCCAGGGAACCGGCGGCTCAAGCCAATTCGGTTTCAGCCAGTTCGGCCAAGCCTCCAAGTTCACAGAAGCAAACTCCGGCAGCTCAAACTTCGGCGCCCAAGGGCCAATCTCAAACAGCTTCAGCGCAACTTACTCAGAAAAGAAAGTGTACCAGACCGAACCGAAATTCATAACTTACACAACGAAACCCGAAATCGTTACTTTTACGACAAAACCCGAAATTGTTACTTTTACGACAAAACCCGAATACTTCACTTTTACAACTAAACCGAAACTTGTGACGTATACAACTAAACCACAGATTATAACTTATGAAACGTCAGGCAGCGGAACGAACCCACAGTATGTAGCTCCAGGAGTAACCTTCAATCCATCTTTTTCTGAACTAACTGGCCACCAGCATAACGCTCAATGTAAATGCTTAGAGAAAGGTAAGAAGTGAAAAAAGTAAATTCAAAATTGGTAACGAACTTTTTTATGAGCTAACGTGCCATAAGTTAAAAAAAAAGAACAGTTTTTTTTCTACATCGACAAAAATTCAAAAAGTACAAAAGACCGCAAGTTCCTATCTGAAGTTACCATCCTTAAAATGAACTTGTAAAGCACAGTCAAAATTGTATTTTTTTTTTCTATTTATAACGATAATTAAATTCTGTAAATAGGTAGGTTATATTATTATTATTTTCAACGAATCTAGTTTTTTTATCGTATTATTAATTACATTAATAATATTTACGTTTTTGTAATTCGTGTATGTTTTTATTCTAAAAACTGCCATTCATTTTCGTTTTTATAAACGCTTTTTATGATTATTAAAATTATTTTTCAATATTGTATGAGATAAGCGATAGTAAAATATGTTTTTATTTTTATTTTAAGTAAATTTTCATTTCGAAAATTAGATCTTTGACCAGTGTGGTTTATTTTATTACCATATTGGTCGATGGTCTAATTCAATCAGTTAGATTAATTTTAAGTTTTTTTATATAAATGAATTCAACAATATATTGTATACATGCCTAATTGTTACAATTAGTATTAAATAACTGAAATAAAATGGAGGTATTTTACATTATTTTTGACTATTATTTCAATCCCAAACCTCGATCGGTTTTACCCCTATCTCCCCTAATATTCGAAACAAAAAGTAGTCTAATTTTAATAGACCTATATTTGTGCCAGCTTTCATATCTCTACTAACAAAAAGTAGCCTATGTCCGTTTTTGAGGTTCAACATATACCTATGCCAAATTTCATCAAAATCGGTTGAGAGGTTTAAGCGGGAAAGCGTAACAGACAGACAGACAGACAGACAGACAGACAGCAGACAGACAGCAGACAGACAGACAGACAGAGAGACAGACAGACAGACAGAGTATAAGTAGGGATTAGTAGGGATGGATAAAACGATGCCATGTGCGGGGTTAGGGTTCGTGACGTCAGTAGTGGATAAAAAAAATCGATTACACACCGTTTTTATTTGTGCTAAATTCGAATAATGACTGAGGGCCGGGGTGACTTCGAAATAGTGTTACCAGGTCCATTTGATTTTAAATCGGTACATGAGGTCCGAAAAATCGGGATTAAGGGTTGCAGATCGGGACAGTAAAAAAACAGGGAGTTTTTAAGTGAGTTTAATTTGTTGCATTTTAAACTACTATTTTAATCGTGACATTTAGTGTCCCGATCAGGTACAAATTGGGACGCGTCCCCAGACCCCTGAAAATCGGGACGTCCCGCGCAAATCGGGACACCTGGCAACACTACTTCGAAATGAAAGGTCGCAGGTTCAAATCTCCGCTGTAAATCCATATTGTATGATGAATGTATATATTTGTACTCCAAATGCATAGCACAAACAAGGGAGTACTCCCAAAGACCAAATAAACAAACGATAAGTTTCATTTTTGAAGATTTATCAAAAGTTCGCGACTTAAAACGTGGATTTAAAGCGTGAAGAAACATCTTGCGGGCCAGTAGGTCTACTCCCAAAACCGAAATATGTCGAATCCGACGACGGATAGCAATTTTTACTTCTCAAAATCGCAACCAACTCACTTCGAATGCGAATAAAGCGTTATCAAAAAACAAAATATTATTTATACAAAATAAAAACCACGTTTTAATTCGGAAACTTTTGATTAATCTTCAAAAACGAAACCTTTCGTTTCTTCGTTTCGTTTTTGGGAGTAGACCCCCAGTATGGCGATGCTAACGGACAGGATTTACGGTATCAAATCCGTTGTCATCGCGATGTGGGTTCCTCTCTTGCTTACCACCAGGCTGGGAGGAACCAATATACTTTTTTTACCTTTTTATTAATAAAACTGACTTCAAACGGGCACTAAAAACTTAAAAATAATATTAAGGTAACACGAAGTAATTCGTATCTTGAAGTCGGTGCTAAGTAAATCAAATATTAAGGGAGATGAGAGAAAGATTGATACATACCTGTAAGACTTAATGCTCTCAACTCTACTTAGGTAATAGTCAGAAATTGTCACCTAATATCTATCCCGTGGTAATTGTATACTATAATAATATTGTATATATAATATACTGCACTACTATACAAAAAAAAAATTGATTTGCATAAAAAATTTGTTTTATGAAAACGCTGAATTCGCATTCGAAGTGAATTGGTTGCAACTATGAGAAATATAAATAGCTATCTGTTGTAGGATTGACATATTTCATTTTTTCGAAAACCGATAGAAGATAACTTAGAAAATAGCATAGATATGTATATTATATTCTTCCTTATTCTAAGGAAAATAGTATGGAAGTGTACTAGCGCCGCAGCGGTGATTAGTGGAACTACTTATATCGCCATACAAAAGTAGCACTACGCCTAATATTAAATAAATAAATATTGGACAACATCACATACATTGCTCTGATTCTGTGGTAAGTAGCTAAAGCACTTGTGTTACAGAAATCAGAAACCACGACGGTATCACAACACCCAGACCCGAGACAGTATAGAAAAGATCTTTTTCCATATTGACCCGACCGGGTCGGATCACTCGCCTCTCGGCTATTGGAGGTCGTAATAAATTTCGATACTAACATTTTCGTCTGCGAAAGGTACAGTGATACTCATTAATACATTTAAATATTATATTCAACATGCAAAATCATAACATCAATTAAAATGAATGCAATCTTCTTCAAAGTCACGAAAATACAGGAACTATATTATGTTAAATGAAAATACTGCAATCTAGCGGCCAGTAGATGAAACAAACAAAAGCATGCTTATTCCATCTGTTTTATACGATAATAGGTGGCGCTAGTTACACATTGACGCCTGAATAATTTATTTTCACTTTGAAATATAGCTTATAATGCACATGCTTATATTTCTCTGTGTTTTTATACCAAAAAAAAATTAATCAAAGACATTTAATCACAAACGTCAGTCAAAATTTCTGTCAAGAAGTGAAGAAAACATTTCACAATTTAAAACTTTTCACAGATATTTAGATAAAAAGCTTTTTCAATTACTGTTTAAAATTATTGTTCATTCACTCGAGTATATGAAGAATTATTCCTCAGTATAACAGTGAACTTTTTTAACGGTATCACGAAGTCTACCAAGTTGTTATCTATTCCTAAAATTATAACCAATTTTCAGTGGCTGTTTAAAGTAATGGTGACAATACCATAATTCCAGACAATTATTTCCAATAGGTAACAGTTAAAACTTTACAACGTTGTTATAAAACATTTCATTTTCATAATAACTTCAAAATTACTTAATTCTTTTCAATGCTTAAGGCAGTAGTTTTTCGTAATGCAAGTTTTGTGTGGCAAAGTCAGTAGTTACGCTACTCACCGCAAGCACTCTTTTTATTTCGACTATGATGATGATTTTCCCACTAAGTAAAACTACTCAATTATGTCTAGAAAAGATCACTGTATTACCTTTGCATAGATTTAAGTCTCTGGTAAAAAAAAATTAATGAAAAAAGGCTATTATAAAATAGAGTACTGTTTTAATGACAAAGATGTTTGGGCTTGATAGCATTAAATATGTACACTAGACTTATGCTATATTTTTAATACATATTTTTGTTTTTTTTTCATGAGTTTTAAAAAGAGTAACTATCGAGTTTCTTGCCGGTTCTTCTCGATAGAATCAACATTCCGAACACGGCGGTAGTTGACTCAATCTGACGATTCATAAATGCTTTTGTAAAAGTTAACATGAATAAAGACATTTTCTATTCTATTCTATTCCGTATTTATTTTATTATTTTTATAGTACTATACGCCGTACTCTTCCGTATTTGTTCGTTCTAGGGGTAGGTCACCTCTAAGCGGGTGACACCGGGGGGTATACGCCCAAAAACGAAATTTATTTATTTAATAGGTACACCAACAGAACATATACATAGCATTTTAGGAATATATCAGATCCGACTACCGATAGTAGTTTGTTATTCTCATTATTGTAACCAATTCATTCCGAATGCGACTAAAGCGTTTGAAACAAAATAAAATCTTATTTATGCAAATCAGAGACCACAATTTAACTCCCAAACTTTTGATTACTCTTCCTAAACGAAAAATTCCGTTTGTTCATTTCGTTTTTGGGAGAAGACTAGCTACGTTACTAACTATTATTTTATCCTAATCATCTTATAAAGGTAACCCTCCCAACATCAGTTCCAACAACAAAACATCAAGTGTCTCAATCAAAATGAAGCGCCACAACAACATATTCAATCCGAAAGCGAAGATCCACATACATACACCATCTTCGAGCAGTGATGACCAGTGGGTGGACCTTCAGACCGGCCAGGAACACGCCAGGGTTCGGTCGAAGCAATCAATGTCGCCGATGACTTCTGACACCAGTACAAGTGTCTCCAAAACATCTCTCTCTGCTTCTATAAATAGGTAAGTTTTGGTATATCGCCGACGTGTAGGCCTGCAGGCCTAGCATGCGCAATACGTAAAATTAATCGCATGAGACGACAAAAGTTTCGATACTGTTGATTGGCTAACAGCACACCGCACTAGTATTTTCAGCCAATCAGCAGCCGACGCACTGACGTCAATCGATTTTGACGTTTGTTATAAGCGCGATAAAATTAAGTCGCGAGGCTTATGCCAGGCCTAAAAATCGATTCTTTTTTTTTTATCTAGGATTAACAACAGCCAACTTAATTACAATTTTTACATCATATTATAACATAAGTGTCAATTGGGCCAGAAGCGTTATCCACAGTTACCATAATTGAATTTAACAATAATAGCCTTGACAACATAATAATTATGTTTACTTACAACTAAAGGTAGTTCTTATGTTGGACCACACCAACATGAGCGCAAAATATATAGGTATGATAGATATATATTGACGTGGTTAAATGAATACTAAATATGTACTTTTAAATGGGTTGTGATCACTGACAATGTAGAAATAATAATTAGAAATAAAAGCTTAACAGTGTCCTTAAAATATTGTTTGATTTGATTGTTTTCAGTGTGATATATATATCATAGTGTGTTTATATATATACATAGCAATAAATTAGATAATACAACTTTAACTAATCTGCTAAATTCATCATTCATCTCAGCGCTGTCTTTTCGGTAGTTAAACATAGTTTCCGAACCGGCAGTAGTAACTTTGCATTGTATTCAGCGACGATTCAAATCTTAAATCTTAAAAATACTTGAATGAATTTTCTTTATTCACGTAGTAAACTAATATAAAGCAGCTGAAGAGCTTGTTTATTTGAAAGCTCAGGGGGTCTACTCTCATAAACGAAATATGTCGGATCCGACAACGGATGGCAATTTTTAATCCTCATAACCATAAAGAAATCACTTCAAATGCAAATTAAACGTTTTCAAAAAACAAAATATTATTTATGCAAATCAAAAACCACGTCTTCATTCCCAAACTTTTGAATAATCTTCAAAAACTAAACCTTTCGTTTGTTCGTTTCGTTTTCGAGAGGGTACCCCAGGAACTACCGGTTCAAATTGAAAAAATATGTTTGTCTTAGACAGCCCATTTATCAAGGAAGGTTTTAGGCTATATAACATCATGTTGACGACCTCGGTGGCGCAGTGGTTAAGGAAGGCGACCAAAGCGCGAAAGGTCCCGGGTTCGATTCCCGGTCGGGTCAATCTGGAAAACGAGTTTTTCTAAATTGACTTGGGTCTGGGTGTGCTGGGATGACGCCCCCAGTTAGTACCTATCCGTCGTCTGGTACTCATAGTACAAAGGAAAACTTTAGTTTGAGACCAGGTGATTGGTGTGATTGTCTGGCACATTTAACATTTAATTTAATTTAATTTAATGTTGCGAATAGGAGCGGAGAATCATAGGACAATGTGAAATAAACGGAGAAAGAACATGTGCGAAGGAGCTAGGATTATATTTTAATGATTAATTTTTATATTTATATTTTAATGGTCTTTTTTTTTAATTTTCGATCCAACACGCCATAGTTATTCAATTTATATTGCAAGTATTTGTTTTATTTATTTTCCTCAGATTCCGCACTGACTTTGACGACTTGAAATGCAAGATGCGCATATTCGGGGAGAGTCTTAGTATATGCAAGTGCATTGCTTCAGACTTCAAGAACCGCGTCATCGCCATGGACAAGCGTCTGGACAATCTCGAGAGGAGACAGAAGATGGAACGGGTGAGTGAATTTAATTTAGATAATAAATACAAATTATAGGGAGGTGGAGTAGTCATGCTCACTAAAATCTCACTGGGGTGGTGGCGCTATGTGGCGGGTCGTTACATTCCCTTCAATATGGTTTAATGAAGCGATGGCTGGCACATACGTCATGCTTGTGAACAGGTGCCACCTTTGGGGACTGGTCTGCTCCAGCTTACCTCTCGAAAGTAAATACTTACTTAAGTACTTAATTGTTTCATCACTCATCAAAACAAAACTATATGACTTGGTCCAAAGTGAGCTACACATAGCAATAAGTTAGATACTGATACTGTAACTAATATTTCTTTTCTTTTTTTAATTTATTTAATTATTACCGGTGTCTTCTCGGTAGATATAGGTTCCGAACCGGAAGTAGTATCACTTTGCAATGACGATTCAAAAGTGTTATATGTAACCTACTTGAATAAAGAAATATTTGAGTTAGGGTGCCCCTATGATGACTTATATCATTACGCCGAAACATACGGCCATAAACATTTGAAATAAATGAACGGGTCAAAACGCGACACCATTTTTATTTAGTAGTTAATACGAACTACTTACTGCCCGACGTTTCGGTTAGGTTGCACCAACCGTGCTCACGAGCTGACTGGTCTCGCTCGCCTTCGTCTGTTCGGGGGAGCTTACAAATCTTCATCCACCCTTACATTCTCACATAACAATTCACATCATTTATTTTAAATGTTTAAAATGGAACGCGAAAGTCTTAAAGTTTATAATACGGCCATAAAGTTTTAAGATTCGGCTAAACGAGATTCGGTGAAGCGTAGCGTTAATCGAAAACGCAACCAGACATAAGGTTGTTTTTGATTTGCCTAAATAATCATCATCTTTTTTTTCGAAGCGCTTTATTACAATTACTAGCTGTGCCCGCGACTTTGTTCGCGTGCACTACAGGGTTTTTCCAGTTTTCTCCCGCTAACTCCCGTTTCCGTGGGAATTTTGCAATATCCTGTTGCAACTAAGCTTTGAGTTTACTAAGGTACCTGCATGCTAAATTTCAATCGTCTAACTTTAGCGGTTTAGATTTTTCATACAAAAGGATATTCCCGCTAATTTCCGTTCCCGGGGGAATTTCGGGAATTCTTTTCTTAGTGCACCTCTACGGTACCTAAGCTACGTCCCTTCCAAATTTCAAGTGCCTACGTTTACCCGTTTAGGCTGTGCATTGATATGTCAGTCAGTCAGTCAGTCAGTTTCTCCTTTTATATATTTAAAGATGATTATTTCTTTTCACGTGGGAAAAGAAATAATCATCATGTCTCTTGCTTCTCTTATCGTCCCACACGTGGGAAAAGTGTGGGATGCGGACATGAAGTCATTAACCGTATTTTAACAACCTTCGATTGCTGATTGCGTCCATTAAAGAAGATATTATAACGTTAAGCCTTTAACAATGTCATTAGTGTTAAGTCTATGTAATGATAGGGCTGGATAAGATAGTAAGTATATTATTCTAGCTCAAACTAGACTATGCTTAGTTTTTTACTTAATTGCGTTTTATTTCTTTGGTTTGTAGACAATAGGGACTAGACTAGGGGGATAGACTGAATCTCATTACTACGCGTTTTATCGTGAAGGAAAGGTCACTCTCTGCGGGGAGCAGAGAGTGGTGTGTCGGGCTCGCACCGTCTAAAACCACCTCGGTGACCGACGTGAGCAGTTGTGGGGGAGTCGGGATCCCGCGCGGATTCTACACAGGCTCCACAACATATCCTGCTAAGCGGCCCACCTTGCCGCGCATAACGGTCGCGACTGGAACGTGCTAGGCCACCAGTCACGCCCCACCCTCTCGTGACCGAGGTAACGGACGCCAGGCTTACCCCACGCCTGGCGTCTCCGGTCGCAGCAGCGGGTCTACTGTGCGGCTTCACTGCCTACCGACACCCTTGACTCTCACTCTGGTTCTTCTTCCGAAAGCTAGATGGAGTCCCGAGATCCACCGGCCGCGGAGGATAGACAAGCCGGCAAACGCAAAACCGCAAAACGCATTCTTATCTTCCTCCGCGGACCCATAACGCGTCAGCGCATCATTACTGGGATGTGGAAGACAGAGAGGCCGGCAACGAAACATCGAGGTCCTCTTCTTCCTCCGCGATCCACCTCTGCCCTTGTGGGCTTGCCGCAGAGAGCCACCTGCTCTCCGCGGCCCAGCTCGGGATCCGTCTTCGCTTCAACCTGTGCGGTATCGGAGGCTGGGTGGCCAGGCCAGCCTCAACGCACCAGAACACAGGGTTACTGAGCCCCATTATCTCGACAAGATGCAGTACCCAGTAATACATCGTAATCAAATACTGGATATGTACTGTTTTTGTTTCAAATAATACTCCCTTTGGCCTAATGGAAAATTTCAGTACCAACATATCTATTATTTTTACGCCACATAGTATTCGAACCGCTATCTTATCAAGCTGAAATTTTAAGCCTAATAAGTTATCATGAAACCGTATCTTAAATTTTAATCGAAGCAACAACGATAGCGTTATCATGTATTTAAATGACTTAAATTTAATTACATGAAATTACCAAAACAATGCCTACACGTTTTTCTCACGTGTACCTACCTAAAGTATTATGTATACACAGGTCTACAAGTATGAAATACGGATTTTATTTTTAGAAATTTTATGCCTACTGGTAATTAGTGTTTTATTCAAAGTAAGCTCCATCGCTTGTTATACATTTTCCCCGTCTTTCGGGCAATTTATGTTTACCGCGCCAGTAAAAGTCTTCTTCTTTTGATGTAAACCATTCATCGAGCCATTTTTCCACATCTTGGTATGAAGTGAAGCGCTGCTCGGCCAGTGCGTGTCCCATCGATGCAAACAAGTGAAAATCAGAAGGAGCCAAGTCTGGTGAGTAAGCCGCATGGGGTAGGATTTCCCACTTTAACCCAACCAAAGTGTCGCGAACCGGTTTTGACGTATGTGATGGAGCATTGTCATGAAGAAAAATTACTTTGTGTTGTCTCTGATGGTATTCCGGCCTTTTTTCAAGCAACGAACTATTCAAATCAGTCAATTGTTGTTGGTAACGTTGTGTGTTCACCGTTTCACCAGGTTTTAACAGCTCATAATAGATTACCCCCCTCTGATCCCACCAAACACAGAGCATCGTTTTTTTGCCAAAGCGTTTTGGTCTTGCGGTTGATGTGGATGGTGCACCTGGATCTACATATGATTTTTTACGCTTAGGATTTTCAAAATAAATCCATTTTTCATCTCCTGTAACTATCCGGTGCAGAAATGACTTGTTTTGGTACCGAGAGAGTAAAATTTCACATGTGTTTTTACGCTTTTCCATTTGCCTGTCATTCAACTCATGCGGCACCCATTTACCAGCCTTCTGAATCTTTCCCATTTCTCGTAACCGATTGGAAATAGCTTGTTGACTAACCCCCAGTTGATCAGCAAGTTGTTTTTGAGTTTGTGAATCATTTTCATCTAGCAATGCTTTCAATTCCGCATTCTCGTTCTTTGTTTGCAATATCGAAATCACCAGCTCTGAACCGTTGAAACCATCGTTCACATGTATCTTGTGATGGCGCATGTTCACCATAAGCCTCTCGAAGTAATCGGTATGATTCGGCAGCAGTTTTCTTCAAATGAAAACAAAAAATTAATGCAGTCCGCGAGTGCTCTTTGTTCGGTATAAATTTCGACATATTAACCACAACAATAGGTGTTTAGTGATAATGAAATCCTAGCTTAAGGGCGACAAGTAGTAAATAAATCTGTTACTGGACTTGTCGCCCTTACCTTGAAGGCTCGACCCCTGCTACTAATGTAGCACCCCCCAGGAGCTCTGGAAACCTTACTCACACGCAGGAACACGAGTGATTGATATTTGGCTCTGGTCTTCTGTAAGGTGGAGGTATTTCACCTGTCACTTATTTCACTAGAATTGTCTCTATATGTATAAACCAAATGATACCTAAAAAAGAAAATATAGAAGCATTTCTAGCGCTTGAAAATGGCACCACGAAAAGTAAGGCACGGTGGGCGTGGTTTCAAAATGTAAGCTAGCTAGCGACACATACCGTTTCGAAGGACGCAGTAAGTCACAGGCGCGGACCAATCACAGCGCGCATGAAATGACGTAACTAACGAACCCTGTCTATTTGTCGACCTAAACGCATTAGCCTTAAAGTTCTTTTTCAAGTGTCGATACTTTATTACTACATCGCGTATCTGTTGCTTGTGAGCCTTACATTTGTGTGTGTTTTGGTGTCGATATTCGAATGAAGTAAGCATGACATGAATTCTTCCATGTTTTTTTTCGTACACTGAATACGTATTCTTAACAATTGGCTACTTGACAGTTTTTGAAAAAGTAATGTAAAATGTGCGCCCGTTCATTTTCATATCCCAAGCAATTCGATTTAGCTGGAAAAAATGTAAATAACCAAAGAAAAATAAGATTTTGTGTAACACATTTAAAAAGCGCGCGAAAACGCCAAGTCTCGTCACTGTTGCAATTATGACGTCAACGTCCTAGACAACGAACCGATACGCTTAGGAACGACTTAATTTAGATAAACGGAAAATAATTCAATAAATTCTTAATACGGTTTGAGACACAATAATTCAATTTAATCGGTAAAATAATTATTGTTTCGCCACATTAAAATAAATAATTTTCGCCGACAGCTGTCATTTCTGAATAGCAATGGTGGTTTCCGTTTCGGTTCTTTTGTTCCACAGATAAAAAAAGTAAAATTTATTTTGCAGAAATAAAATACTAACAATGTTTTTAATTAAAAAATTAAAATGTAAAATTATTACTTAACTAAGAAGCTAACACATCCAACACTTTTCATATTTTATTGTTAACACTGTCAAGTAGCCAATTCTTCCATGTTTTTTTCGTACACTGAATACGTATTCTTAACAATTAAATTGGTATTAATTTCTTAGTTATTTACAGGGCAATGGCCTTGATACTGATTCCGTTATCACAATATTGCCAACAAATACATAAATCTTATCGCTTAGGTGTTTTATTTCTCTGCTATATCAATGCTTACACATCGATAACACATATCTTTATTTGCTGTTGATGTCACTATGCAAACTATGCGACATGATGAATTAAATGCATTTAAATCATTCTAAATACTTTCTTTTCTCAATTCCGACTTTTGTTACAAAATGTCAAATTTCTCGCAGGAGAAGACGATATCGATACTGCTGATTGGCTTATAGCACCGTCGTCGTATTAAATGCCAATCAGCTGACGCATTGAATTTAAGTTAGAGCGGGAGAAAATATACTCGAGTGGTGTATGTTTTCAGCCAATCAGCAGTTGACGCATTGATTTTTTCGCACATTCTAGGCCTGCGTCAGGCCTAGCGTGCGTCACGCGAGTAAATTTTATCTCGCTCTTAAGAAATGTCAAAATCAATGCGTCAGCTGCTGATTGGTTGAAAACACAAGTGCGGTGTGCTGTTAGCCAATCAACAGTATCGAAACTTTTGTCGTCTCATGCGATAAATTTGACGTATTACGGAAGCTAGGCCTGCATGTCTGCTCTAGAGGTGCAACGTATACTTATACCAAATTTCATAAAAATCGGTTCTGTGCTTTATGCGTGCCGGACAAACAAACAGGCAGACAGAGTTACTTTCGCATTTATAATATTAGTATGGAAGGATATTGTAGTACTTGGATATCAGCTTAGATCGGGCTGTTGTGGGAACGTAGTTGAATAAATACTTTATTGCGTAGAAACTTTACAGAAATTGGTTTTTAAAGACACATTATAATACAATTTAGTCGGTCATGTCGCTAGAAAATCTCTTTCAGCCAACCAAAACCAATAAATCGCAACAACAATGTGTTTTTCTTTCATTATCCTCCACGAAATCATTAAATTACTAATTTACATTAAGTTTAACCACGTTTTTAAGTTATTTAAGTAGGTAAAAAGTTTTATTCTTTCCCGCCTCTTTACTACAGTGGTGCCAAAGCGATTTAATTAAGAACTATGAGGTAAGAAAAGAAATCGGTAGATGGCGCTGCTTTAAGTGTTACTAGCACCAATCGATAAATTAGTACAGTGAAGATGTTTCATTTTCATTTTTTATTTTTAATTCCTAACTTTCAAACAACTGAATAATATGAATCCGCTTGATGTTCAAACAACGTCAATTTCTTTATTTTTAACTAAAACTTAAAAAGCCACCTCCGTTAGCGATCGAGTTAGATTAAGTGCTGCGCATTCTCTGAGGTCCCACGTTTGGTTTCCGGTTGGATTAATTTGGAAAATGAACTTTGCTTTATTTTCTCGGGTCGGATTATGGAACCCTAGTTTTTTCTGATTACTGAGATACTTTAGCTACTTACCGAATTAGAGCAATGTAAGTGATGTGCAAAAATATACACTAAAAGAAAAAAAAAAGATAAATAAAATCATTTATTTTTTACGTTTTTTAACTGGCTGTATTTCCCTTGAAAATAGTTATACAATTTTAAAATGAGCATTTTAAAGCTCGAAGTTTCTAGTTTTGAGATTTGGTCATTTTTCTGGAAACCTCTTTTGCTCAATCCTAATTTATATCAAAAAAAAATCTCATTTCTCAGAATCGAGTGTTCGTCCTGAAATCGACCTTACGACTCCTTGTTCAAGCCACAGAACTGCTAATCATTACTCGAACAGGGGGGGTACTCTCGAAAACGAAACGAACAAACGAAAGGTTTCGTTTTTGAAGATTATTCAAAAGTTTGGGAATGAAGACGTGGTTTTTGATTTGCATAAATAATATTTTGTTTTTTGAAAACGCTTTATTTGCATTCGAAGTGATTTCTTTATGGTTATGAGGATTAAAAATTGCCATCCGTTGTCGGATCCGACATATTTCGTTTATGAGAGTAGACCCCCAGGTCATCTTCTATTAACTTTACCGTTATTTCCTACAGTAGTATGTTTTCTTTGTTTCAGAGTGAGAGTAACTACTCAGCCATCATACAGAAAAACAAATTCCTTTCTCACAAGACCCAGCAAGAAGCCAGAGTAAGTTGTATGTATTGTATTTTATTAGTAGATATATCGTCTTTTATACTGTCACTAGCTTTCCGCCCGCGGCTTCGCCCGCGTGGAATTCGGTTATATGACGGTATAAAGCACAACTATAAGAAAACTTCTCATTTCCACGGAACAACCTAATAAGCGTGATGTAACATTTTATCGTATACAGCGGTATACGATAAAATGTTTAACAAAAACTGCATGGTACACCATATTATATAAGAAGATGTAAAAAAACAGTTTAGACGATAATACAAATTGTACGTCGATCCCTCGAGAACTTCTTTTTTTCGGGTATTCATTATCGTATCATTTAGCTTCTAAATTTACATGTTTATATTCGTTTGCAATATTTACCTTGTTTTAAAGGACACACAGCGCCATCTCCAATCCATCCATCAAGCAAACTATATTTTTGTTTTCCCTCGGGACTATCAATTTTTCCGAAATAAAAAGTACCCTATTATTTAATCCGGTCTTCTAACTTTACGTCTAAAAAATTTCAAAGCAAACGGTTCAGTAGTTACGGCGTGAAAGCGGAACAAACAAACAAACAAACTCACTTTCCGATTTATAATATAAGATAGAATTATTATATCTGTGATATTAATAAAGATATATTGTCTTTTAAACTAACACTAGCGACTCGCCGCGGCTACACACATGTACTATAACCGATTTTTTCACATAATCCACTGATTCTGCGTTACTATTGGTTGCAGCGTGACATTTTACAGCCTAAAGCCTTTCTCGATAAATGGACTAACCAACACAAAAATATTTTTTTGATTCGAACCCGTAGTTCTTGAGATTAACGCTTTCAAACAAACAAACTCTTCAGCTTTACAATATTAGTAAGTGTAGATACAAACCATTTTTATATTTCCTCCGACCTCCATAGTCGATAGGCGGCGGGCCGAACTTTGGCGTCGCTCCATCTCTAACCCCCTAATAACCTACTACGAAACTAGTACGAGTATACTAATTTTCAAAAATGTCAATAATAATACTATTTGTTTGTATATTCGATATGAGTTCTTTATACAACAAAACTGACAATACGTAATGTCAATTTAGTCTACGAGAATAAAGTCAAAGTGAATATTTTTTATTCATATAGATTAATTACATTAGTAATAGTTTTAATTTAGTATACCTATAACTTACCTAAACTTAACTATAAAAAACTGACTTTATTCTAAAGAGCATTGCACTATACCTACTGTCTATATTATACGTAAGTAGACACCTGCTGAGGTAAACGACACTTAATAATAACACTTGCTTGTTATATATCTACCGATAAAAAGATATAATAATATTTCACATATCCTTGTTATACTTACGTAAATCGTATTGCACCAATAAATTGTTGCCTTTATCACTGGATAAACACAGAATGGGGCAATCTTTATGAGGTTTTACACTTTGATATTCATTGTAATTTTAATTAAGCTGCTTACGATTTATATGGCTTGAAAATGCCAACTGCCATAGTTTTATCTTACAAGATAGCATGGTTGAGTTCTCGGAAATGATATAAAGATTTATGTTATGCTACAGTCAGCAGTAAATCAAGGAAGCGCATAGCGATTAATCGCTTGAACTGGAGCTGCCCGAATGGTATAATACCTCCACCTTACAGAACACCGCAGCCAAATAACAATCACTTCGGTGTTGTTGTGTTCCTGCGTGTGAGTAAGGTTTGCAGAGCTCCTGGGGGGCGCTAGATTAGTAGCAGGGGTCAAGCCATCAAGGTAAGGGCTACCAGTCCTGTAACAGCTCTATTTTACTGTACTGGTCGCCCTTAAGCTGGGACCTCATTACCACTTAACATCAGGTGGGATGAGGTCAATGTTAAGTGCAATATAAAAAAAAAAGACAAACACTTGCATAAGAGTGCTGCAAAGTCTAAAGTGTCTGACGTGTTTTTGTCGGTACTCTATCGTTGTCTTGTCTGAAAAAATAGTATTTGAAGATTCATAAAAAATATAGAAGTTAATACCGGCTTTTCGTTTTGCACAAATAAAAAGCCATTTTTTTAATAGTTTTCGCGGATTCGAAATGTGTTTACGATTATGAGAATGAAATAATTATTCAAATTCAAATCATTTATTGCATCCATGAGTGTACAGCAGGTCTTACAATAGCTATAGAATAAGTACTTCATGATACCTTGAGTAGAGCAAATAATTATTAATTAATTAACATTTTTTAGTTGCATAATACTAGTAGATCGAATGATAAACGCTCATAAATGTGTAATTAATTATTTCATATTAAATTTGTCTATTATTAGTATGGATTTGATTTTATTTGAAGTCTATTGGCCATGTTATAGTTTAAAAAAGTATATTCACATGCACATTATCCCTTAGCGTATTTGTTTCTTCCTAGACTATACTAAATTCTGTTTGTTAATAAAATTTGCATTACCATTCATTAGTGCAGACACCAATGCATTTAAATGATAATTTGCGTTAATCATTCAAGCCGCTGTAATGACGTAGACTTTTAGAAAATAAGATAACAGATCGCGTTGTAATAAGGTCCATATTTGTTTATATTTACACTTTTTCTTACTAATTACTCAATTAAACAGAGAAATTAACACAGGTACAGTCGCCGTCAGATATATTGGAGCATACAAAGTGACCATATACTTGGACAGTTAAAAAATTTAATTACTTCTATACATTACAAGTTACCATTAATATCTGAATATTCATTACTGAAGTAATATCTGAGCAGATGCTAGTCAATAATTTCTATAGACATAACTAACTGATAATATATGAACACTCATAACGTCAATATGTGTCTCACATGGCATGTGTCTTCTTATTTAGCTACCTGTGTAGATGAGTTCTCCAATTTTCAATGTCATTACAAAATTTTGCATGCAGATTCTTCAATGAAAATCTTAAAACACGTGAAAAATATTTTTTCGAAAATCATCCCTTGACCCACCCTTCGGTGATGTTAGCATGAAAGTTCGTCTAAATATTTATTTATTTGTATCTTTTTCATGTGTAAATAACTAACTCCGCGTAGGACGTCCCATACGGCAACTAGTTTATCTATACTAATATTATAAAGAAGAATGATTTGTTTGTTTGTTTGTTTGTAATGAAAAGGCTCCGAAATTACTGAATCGATTTCAAAAATTCTTTCACCGTTGGGATGCTACACTATCCTCAGGTGACATAGGCTATATTATATTTTAAATAAATAGGGATCCTTACTAAAACTCCAATAATGTAACCCAAGGTGACTTGAAAAATTCCTTACATCGCGTGCGCAGGGAAAACTATTGATAGAACAAAATTTTGTACTATGACCTTGCAAAACTTCTCATTATCTACAAAAAGTGTCGCGATATGTCTAAATATTATAGTTATGTCATAATAAGCGGTTTTTTAATCTAAAAATTTAATTAATATGCCGCCGCTTGAAAAGGCTCTTTATTTGTACCTTAGTATTAATCCTTATCAAAATAAATTACATAATATTCAAGACGGCTTCAACATCTTTATATCACTTTTAGTATTATTCAATTTGGACATTTCATTCGGAAGATATCATGAGTTTAAAAATGCAAGTATTAGAATAAAGTCGCGTGGTTGCCGCTCACCGCGCTCAGCTAGCCAGCATGCGATGTAGGCTCCATGTAAGCGTCATTGGGGTACGGGAGGAGTCAATTCAATAAAATAAAAAGGTTTATGTATAATACGTACATATTTTAGTACCTATTGGTTGCTAGTATTTATTAGAACAAGTAAGTCTCAATCATTTTACAAAACTAGCCTCGTGTTCTACAGGTTTTCTGTAAGTAACACACGTGGCATTGTTTTATCACTGTGTTTACGCGTTCACGAACAAATTTTACATACTTCTTTGTTTCAATAATATTCATGCCACAATGTATGAAAAGAAAACACGTTTTAGTCAAGGTTGGTTTTGTTGTCATTAATTTCCTTTTGAGAATTTAATGAGACGATTTGTCATTAGCCATTTAATTTTGGGAATGGAAAATTTTAATGTGTTCTACATGAATTGTTTACAATTTTTTTCATGATGGTATCTTGTTACTTCCAGTTTTTTGTTATCAACTTTCACTTACCTAATGTATACTAATACTAGCGGTCCGCCGCAACTTTGCCCGCGATTTTTTTTAAAATATGATAAATGAAAAATATCTCGACTGATTGTGTGCAAACTTTATATAAGCCATCTAGTAAATAGTCCGAACAAAGGGTAAACATTTGGTTTGGATAAGTAGAAATAGAAATAGAAATAGAAAATGTCTTTATTCATGTAAACTTTTACAAAAGCATTTATGAATCGTCAGATTATACTACCACCGTGTTCGGAATGTTGCTTCTATCGAGAAGAACCGGCAAGAAACTCGATAGTTACTCTTTTCAAAAACTTACAAAAATGGTAACATGCAAAAAAAAATAAAAATACATATAAACAACATAGCGTATGACTATCAATTCCAAACATTTTTGTCGTTAATATAATCTTCTATTTTATCTAAGTGAGCATGTTCTTGAGTTATATAACTACAACGAAAATTAGCATTGATTTTACATATATATTAATTACTAGCGGACCCGACAGACTTCGTCCTGTCAAAAAGATTTGAAATGTGGCTTGACCCTAAACTTAAAAAGGGTTGTCTTAAGAGTTTTCCCGGCAATTATTCCAATTCTTCCACCGTAAAAGCCATCCTTGGACTTAAACGAACAATTTAAAAAAAGAATTGTCAAAATTGGTCTAAGCGTCGTTAAGTTATGCGCTTACCAACACATTTTGCGATTCATTTTTATATAATAGATAAGGAGGAGATATTTATATTCTTGTATGTTCATAACGAACCAACTTCCATCTTATCCGCCTATCAATCAAACAATCAATCCATTTATTTGCAGCTAGCTACCAAATATCATTCAAATCCATACGTCCTATATACTTGAATATGACAGTTTTTAATGGAATTTCATGCCTCTATGCTTTATTTTACGTTTTTACAATTTTAAAGGGTTTTTATAGTAGCTCAGTATATTGGCTCCTGCCAGCCTGATGGTAAGCAAGAGAGGAACCCACATCGCGATGACAACGGATTTGATGCCGATATATCCTATCCGTTAGCATCGCCATACTGGCCCGCGAGATATTTCTTCACGCTCCTTTTGAAGGGATCCATGTCAAAGGAAGGAGGAAACACATGAGGTCCGGCAAAGGTAGGAGTTTTTCAATTCAAACCCATAGTTCCTATTATGGCGGTCAAATAAACATATCAGCTTTATAATACTAGTTTAGATATCTGTTATACGCCAATGTAGCTATAGGCACTATCGCTGGCGGAAAATCAATACACTGCATTCATTGGAAACATGCGACTTACGAATTAATGAATTCTCCTATTGAATAACCTTGGTCGGGTTTGTTTACAAAAATGTGGCATCTAGAAAGATTCAATACTCAATACTCAATATTTTTTTGGCATCTTTAGTGTTTACTTTAGTGTATATTGATTGTGATATTAGTGAAAGGTTGCAGGCCATGTGATTTTCAACTAGTTACTTATTTAGAAGTAATTAAAATCAAAAAGAAGACCTCGTATATTTTAAAAACCATTTTTGATACTATTTTCGCTATTAATACTGTAATGTTACTTGAAGTGAAATTTCAATAACTTATTAACTATGTAAATTAAAAAAATATTAATTATTGTAAAATTTATTCAATAAACAAAAATGGTCTTGTGGTAAGGTAAACGATTTCATCGTGAATTCTAAAAATAATAAAGGGATAAGGATTTTATTTTTGTTGGACGTATAATTTGGATAATACCTACTTATTATTGCGACCTCACTAACTGATACGTGTTTGTTGTCGTTGCTATATTTTCTAGGGTCTGGGTGTTGTGATACTGTCGTTGTTACTCCAATAAAAGTGCTTATCCCGAAATCCAACAGATTTTGAAAGTCCTTTCACTATTTAAATGCTACATTATATTTAAGTACCTTATGTTATGTCGTTTGTCATACTTTAATGCAAAAACTGCATATAAAATTTAGGTGAAATTTAGTAGGTAAAAATAACAAAATATGCGGCAAGTAAACTAGATCACTTTGTTAGAGATTGGTGTCCATATTATGGCTAATCCCTTTGTGACAAAATACTGTGATTTGTGATATTATATTTTTGATATTCCCGAAATGACGCAACGAAATGACGCGTAATTTCTTTTACGTTTATGATACCTAATTTATTCCTACCAGCGTTTCGTTGTTGTTTCTGGAATGAAATCATGTTTATCCATTTTTTGAATATTTTAGTCAAAATGTAGTGTACATTTAAGTGAAATTAAAAAATAATCAATATAATTACGTCATACCATGCGACTTGTAATGACGATCATTGCCATACCTAAACGCGAAGTTTTCCTGTTTGGCCGAGTGAATACTTACAATATGATAACTTTTTACGCCGCAGATATTGCAAATATCAAGTTCAATGTTATTTTACTGACGGACCCAGTAAGAGATTTGAATTTGAGAACACTTGAGACGTTTGCATAAAAATATATTTGTAAACGGCGTAGGTAAATGATACTGTTATGTTTTATATTCTGAGTTTTTAGAGAACAGTTAGCTAGGTTTTAAATGTACTTGTTTAGGAATTATGTTGATTGCTACGTTGATACTCTATCATATCGTAACTGATTATTTTATGAAAACAAAAATATTCTAAAAGAATGAGATAATTGGAGAATTTCATTTAGTCAACAGTAGAATAGGAAAGTTTTTATCAGTAAATTATTCAAATATCTGCATTTTATTAGCGTCGTGCAAACAAAAACTAAGGTTACTTACATAGGTACAATATGAAACTGTGATGTATAGTGCTTGAATGTGTATATTTACATTGGAATATACAGAATATAGTTCAGTTATGAATCATAGACAGGATAGAGGAAATTATAATCGTAAATTTTCGTTTGAACTACCTAGTTATGTATTAATTTGAAGTAAATTCATCATAAAATCATGAATTTTATAAATAAAATGTCATAATCAAAGAATTGGAATAAATATGTTTAACTTTCATCCAGCTAACAATAGTTTAGGTATCAATAAACGTTTTGACATATATTCAATACCTACCTTTATTGGCCTATAATGGCTGCCATCAATTGAACACCTTTTTATAGGTAGTATGAATAACAACAATGTTCATTTTTTCTCCTGAATTTAAACATCCGTTTCCTACAATTTTTTTTTTTGCTTTTCTTCATATTTTTCCATTATCATCTGCATGTCATTATAAAAAAAGAAGTAGCTTCGTTTTTTCATTCCAAATTGTCTAAATTAAAGGACATTTGATAGTTTCGGATTTTTTAAGAATCATAAACTAAACATTTGATGTGTTACATAATATACATATCGTTCTATTCTGAAATTCAAGAAAGCTTAGGTCACTTAAAATTTACTTCATATTACCTAATAATCTACAGGTACTCACCTCGAACCAAAATACACTTTATATTGCTTACATCAGCTTACATAAACTAACTCTACCCGAAAAATAAAGTAAACATTATAAGCTGTCGAAGTTTTGTTTACTTACTAGTAATTAAACTCTTGTTTTCAACATCCAAATACTAACATTATGGTTTTTAATTACATTTTGATGATTCACAAACACAATCGTGCAATGTTTACCATTTTCTCTACTTAAGGTATTATCTGCCAAATGTAAAGTCGCTAACTAAAGTAGGTCATTACGTCAGTGTATGCTTAATCGACACGTCACACTTTTAATTTTGTAGGGTAATATGACGTTTCAGTCTGACAAGGGCTGCTAATCGGTAGACTTCGCCTGCTTTCGGTCGATTCCGGATTCTCGGTCTCTCTCGCACTCACAGGAACCGCGATCGTACCACCCTATCGAATTTCTAGCCGTCCAATCTGAGTCAGGTACTTATCGCCAGTACATATTTTTAACTCGCAGAGTGAACACATATTACGTGCGTAGTTATATCGTTGATACTTTTGTTACAGAACAAAAAATAAACATTAAATTTTACTGACACAGACTTTGGATTACAAATTGAAATGGCTAAGGTAAATCAGATTATACTCAAATATAAAGGTTTAATGCTAAATTCGTTTCACATGACGATATTTTCTTTTTGCTTTGCGAATATCGTACCACCGGGTGACGTGCAATACTGTAAGCGGTGTGAAGATATCTCTATAAGTTTTATTATATGAAGAACGCGCGTATGCAACATTTTCTTTCTAGTTAAAATTAAACCTTATCATGTATGAGGTTTAAGAGTGCGCCGCAGTTAGAAAGTTTAGCAATTAAAACTTGATTTCAAACATTTTGTGAAATATAATATTAATGTAGTGATACTTGGTGCATTTATCCTGTTTTAAACAAAAACAAAACGTGTCTAATCAACAACAAGAATCAGTGAATCGTTCGTTTTATACAATAACCGTGTCTAATCGTTTTAACTTAACTGTAACAAATTGTGTTAGAAAACCAACCGTGACTGGGAATTTTATTTACATAAATTGCATGTTTAATCTATTGTTAGGACAAGCTGTGCAATTTTTTGCACGACTTTTGTAACATCATATCCGGCTTATATTCAGGCAACATTTCATTGTCAAATCGATAACTTGTGAAAAAAAAGCAAACGTCAAAGTGATAACTTGGATTTTACTTTGAAGAGTCGAGTTTATGTTATTTTGATGTCTTTCTCTATTAAAAATATTTTAATACAAGCAAGAAATAGCTACAGGAGATTCATTGAAATGAACAGGAACAGTTATTTGGTATGTTTGCACTTAGCTGATTTAATTAAACGTTGATGCCGATTTTTTTACGTTTCGCTATATTTTTGGTGATATCTCGATTAAATTAACACGTTACTCGATACAAAATAAAGTTTACTGTTTCAGTAAACTTATTGGTTAAGTTATTAACTTTAAATGGTTAATTTTAGTGAAAAAATCGCATTCGCAGATAACCTCCTCTAAATACGACAGTTTTGTGTTATGTTCTTGATAACAAAGATCGGGGGATCATTGTTATCAGATTGTCTTGACAATATCATACTCTTTACGCTCACTATCAGTGCAAACTCATAATTTTTGGGTATTATTCATAAAATATGTTTTATAGTATTACATCATCACAGTTTAATATCAAATTTTGTGACGATAATTTTTGGGAACTCATCTAGTTCATTTCGTACATTGCCTTACTATCTTTACCGAGGGAGAATTAGCAATTTTTATCTGGTTGTGTGTTGGTTATGGAGCCCAAATCCTTTATAATAGGGATGATAACTGAGTAAAATAATGGGATTATTTTACTCAGTTATCATAAAACCTGTGTTCAGTAAAGAAAAAAAGGTAAATAAAAATTATGTACCTATTAAGCAGTAAAGAAAGAAAGAAGAAAGAAACTCTCTTTCTTTCTTTATGTTTTGCAGTAATCTAACTCTTCAAAGATACATTGTCAGTTATCTACAGTATTTCCTTTAGATATGTAGTTATTGAGACCACTGAAAACCAGTGTCGTTACATCTGACGACCTCCGTAGCTGAGAGGCGAGCGTGACGGACTTTGGTGTCGCGTCTTATCTGAGGTTCTGGGTTCGATCCCCTGTCGGGTCAATATGGGAAACAAACTTTTCTGTAATTTCTCTGGTCTGGGTGTTGTGGTACAGTCGTTGTTTCTGATTTCTGTAACACAAGTGCTTTAGCTACTTACAATGTATGTGATGTTGTCCAATATTTATTTGTTTGTTGAGGCCTCCTATCTAAATTTACGCCATAATGCTGAGTGGGTAACCTTTTTGACTTTAAACTATGTAACTATTGAATTCATACATTTTTCATTCTTTCTTTTCTGATTTAACAATAAACATATACAATATAAGTGTATATTGTCCATTATTAAATGTCTTACAATTTATAAGCAAAAGCTTTAAAAGAAAATAATGTTTGAAAAGTATTGTTATTGAGGTTAACAATTCTAGAAAGAGCACAATAAAACGAATAAGAGTTGATACACAAAGAAGAAAATTTTTAATCTAAAACGAACCACAAATATAAAACTTATAAATAAAAAAAAAAAAAAATGGTACGTCCTCAGCATTTGCTACATCATAATCATAATTAATTTATTTATTCTGTTGGTCACAAGTAACACTTATACATTGTCAAAATGAATAGAAACCAAAATTGAAGCTACAGCCGATATAGAACCTTATCCTACTAAGAAGAATTGGACAAGAAACTCAGTAGTCATCCTTATCTTTAAGACTAAAGTACTTAAAAATATTGTGTGCAAAATAGCAGGCAATCATGTTGGTATGTGTTTATAAGCATCACCCCATAGAGGTCACTAAAGTGCTGCTAATCTGGCCGTACCTTGGATGAGATGTTTATGCCTAAATAAGTTAGTTACTGAACTGGTTTTCTTATGGAAATCCCCAAGATTTCCTCATACCTTCATTAGATTGACATTAGGAAGTTTCCATCACTACAAAGTATAAAACAAAGTCATTTCCTGCTCTCGGCTTGGCTCTTTAAAATATGGCAACTGATTCTGACACGGTTTTTAAATAAATTGTGTGATTCACAATAAAGATCTATGTTTATAATACACTAGCTGTGCCCGCGACTTTCTTCGCGTGGACTATATCCTTTCGTGGTCGGTTTTACCCCTATCTCCCCTAACATTCGAAACAATAAGTAGTCTATATCTTAATCAAGTTTCGAGCTATATTTGTGCCAAATTTCATATCTCTACCTTAAACAAGAAACATTTTCCTATATAAACTTTCAAAGGTGGTATTACCCCCATCCCCTCCTTATTTTCTAACAAAAAGTAGCCTAAGTCTGTTCTTGAGGTTCAACGTATACCTATACCAAATTTCATCAAAATCGGTTGAGAGGTTTAAGCAGGAAAGCGTAACAGACAGACAGACAGAGTTACTTTCGCATTTATAATATTAGTAGGGAGTAGGGATTACTAGGGATACATAGAATCAAACAGAAAAGATGAAAAATGGTAATTGCAATAATTAGTTCAAATGAAATAAATTAAACTAAATGTTTAAAGGGTCTAAACGCGACACTATTTTTATTTAGTAGTTAATACGACCTACTTACTGCCTGACGTTTCGGCTAGGTTGCACCAACCGTGCTCACAAGCTGACTCAAAAACATTGACAAAAAATGGTCTCGAGTTTTGACTCGTTCAATTATTTGAAACGTTTAAAATGGATTCAGATCAAGTGTCTTAAAATGATATTAATTAATTAAAATAATGGGTATGTTAAGAATATAATAAAACATTAAACCGTATTACTATGCTCCAATCCATTTCAATTGTCTTTTGATCTATTTCCATCTACACACTCCGCACTTTACAATAATTTATTAATCTTTGCTACATATAAAAGTTGGTACATAGTTATTGAATTTCTTGAAAAAGCTAGTCATGAAACGTTTGTAAAATAAAATGTTAGACAGCAAATAAGATCAAAGTTATCATGATACCAAGTTAATACACAAAGTCAAAGTCAAAGTCAATCTTTTTTATTCATATAAATTACATTAGTAATACTTATGAATAGTCTCTATATAAAGCAAATGAAGCTACCATTTCAAGGGTACACATACACATTTCAAGGGTTAAATACCTCTTGTATCACAAATAGAGTTAACATCAAGCTATGATAAGAGACATTGGCTAATCAGTATAATGTCATGTATATTACACGTTAAACATGCAATGCTGTCACGTTAAATTTCTAGGCAAGCCGTTGATATCAGTGTTAAATTTTTTAGTTATTCTGTTCTATAGTCTTCTAAATATATAAAAGGAGAAACTGACTCACTGACTGACATCGACGCACAGCCTAAACGGCTAAACGTAGGTACTTGAAATTTAGAAGAAACGTAGCTTAAGTACCGTAGAGGTGCACTAAGAAAGGAATACCCGAAATTCCCACGGGAACGGGAATTAGCGGGAAAATCCTTTTGTATGAAAAATCTAAACCGCTTAAGTTAGACGCTTGAAATTTGGCACGCAGGTACCTGCGTACACTTAAAGCTAAGTTGCAACAGGATATTGCAAAATTCCCACGGGAACGGGAGTTAGCGGGAAAAAACTGGAAAAGTGGTTCACGCGAACGAAGTCGCAGGCACAGCTAGTAATCTATATTAGCGAAATCTGATTGACCGATCTTTAGACGAATGGCGTAAACTAAAAGGGTTTGTAACATGAAATTTTCACAGGGTTTTCTTTTATAACGTAGGGGAACACTAATGAAAGGTTTTTGTAAATTGATCCCCTGAGGGGGTAAAAAGGGCGTTCATATTATTGGGTTTGTCACCAACTCGACACGAAAACTGGGCACACGTGTGTCTAGTTGGTCACTCAAAATTAATATGACTTATTATTTCGTCACCTGGACACGCTAAGATTTTTACGTGTGTCCAGATAGTGAAACTTATTTAAAACATTTTTATGATTTCACTAACTGAACACACATATTTAGCATAAAACTGTTTTTGTTTTTGAAGTTATTTGAATAAAATTTAGTGTAAAAGTATTTCATAGAAAGTCATGAAACAAATGTAAAATATTTTTTCAAAAATCACCCCCTTAGGGTGTAAAACCTGGTTTGGTTGTTTGTATGAAATTTCTCTGATTTTCAAAGAAAAAACAATAGAATTTTGCACATTGAAAGACATTAAACATGTTTGAAATGTTTTTTCGAAAATCATCCTTTAGGGGCTGATGTTTCTATGAAAGTTTCTGATTTCAATAAAATGTTCAAATAAGTATTCATTAGTTCTAAAAATTAGATATTTATTATTTGTATATTTTCTTATGAAACTTATCTTCTGCTTTCTTTTTGATTACTACGTTTAGCATGAAAAATGGTTTACGAATTACGTACTGATAAAAAAGGGAGTGTAAATTAAATAAAATATATTAGACATCTCATACATTGCTCTGATTCTATGGTAAGTAGCTTAAGTACTTGTGTTACAGAAATCAGAAACAACGACGGTACCACAACACCCAGACCCGACACAGAAAAGTTCGTTTTCAATATTGACCCGACCGGGGATCGAACTCTGGACCTCAGAGATAGCGCGACGCTAAAATCCGGCCTACTCGCCTCTCGGCTTCGGAGGCTGTCATAAAAACTTTAGTTACGTGCTGCATTAAATTGCCATATAATATCCTATCACCTTTATTATCTATCACCTTTGTCTTAATTTTAATTATTTGCAATGATGTTAATTATTCCAATTGTCTTCATGGCTACAATCACGTCTTTAATTGTAATAACACGGTGTCGCATTGCAGTTAATAAAAGTGTCAGTCATTAATTGAAAGATTTTATCACAAATTGTGGTGAATAAAATGACTGTCTCAAATACCCTAGCCAAAGTCAAATATATCTTTTTTTTCAAGTAGGTTACATATAACACTTTGAATCATTATTTAATACAAAGAAAAGTTACTACTGCCGGTCGGAACCTATAGCTACCGAGAAGACACCGGTAAGAAACTCAGCAGATCAGTTACAGTAGCGGTATCTAACTTATTGCTATGTGTAGACTTTAGACCATGTCATATAGTTTTGTTTTGATGAGTGAAGAAATATTAAGTACTAGGTTTCCGCCCGCGGCTTCGCCCGCGTGGAATTCGGTTATATTGCGGTATAAAGCACAACTATAAGAAAACTTCTCATTTCCACGGAAAAATCTAAGAAGCGCGATGTAACGCTGGATACGATTAGTAAACAAAAACTGAATGATACACTATATTATATAAGTAATTGTACTTCATCCCTGGGGAATTCCTCATTTTCGGGGATTAATTATCGTATTAGGTATTTAGCTTCTAAATTTACATGTTTACATTCGTTTGCAATATTTTACCTTGTTTTAAACGACACAGCGCCATCTCCAATCCAACCATCAAGCAAACTATATTTTTGTTTTCCCTCGGGAACATTAATTTTATCCGGGATAAATAGTACCCTATTTATTTAATCCGGACTTCTAACTTTACGTCTGCAAAATTTCAAATCAATCGGTTCATTAGTTACGGCGTGAAAGCGGAACAAACAAACAAACTCACTTTCCGATTTATAATATTAGTAAGGATTTATTGTTGAGAGGTAAGCTGGAGCAGACCAGTCCCCTGGCACCTGTTCACAAGCATGACGTATGTGCCAGCCATCGCTTCACTCAACCATATTGGAGGGAATGTAATAACACGCTTCATTTATAACCCCCGACGCAAAAACGACGGGGTGTTATAAGTTTGACGTGTCTGTGTGTATCTGTCGCATCGCAGCGCCCGAACAATTGGCTACTTGACAGTGTTAACAATAAAATATGAAAAGTGTTAGATATGTTAGCTTATTAGTTAAGTAATCATTTTACATTTTTACTTTTTAATTAAAAGCATAGTTAGTATTTTATTTTTGCAAAATAAATTTTAGTTTTTTTATCTGTGGAACAAAAGAACCGAAACGGAAACAACCATTGCAATTCGGAAATGACAGCTGTCGGCGAAAATTATTTATTTTAATGTGGCGAAACAATGATTATTTTACCGATTAAATTGAATTATTGTGTCTCTAATCGTATAAAGAATTTATTGAAACATTTTCCTTTTATCTTAATTAAGTCGTTCCTATGCGTATCGGTTCGTTGTCTAGGACGTTGACGTCATAATTGCAACAATGACGCGACTAGGCGTTTTCGCGCGCTTTTTTAATGTGTTACACAAAATCTTATTTTTCTCTGGTTATTTAGATTATTTCCAGATAAATCGAATTGCTTGGGATATAAAATGAACGGGCGCACATTTTACAATACTTTTTCAAAAACTGTCAAGTAGCCAATTGAACAGATTTTGATTTTTTTGTTTGAAAAATAAATAAGTCGGGAGTGTTCTTAGCTATGTTTGATAAAAATCGATCTAAGATGGCCGCTCAATATAGGTACAAATAAAAGGGCTTGAGTAGCAGAATGCTGCTCACTACGACAAATTTCTAATATAATATGGCCGCCATTATTGGTTATTTTCGCGCGTTTTTGTGTCGGGTTTTTTTTTAAATTTCAATTTACTTTCCCATTTGGTGTAATTGCTCTGAAGTCATGCGCATATGTATTTCAGCCAAAGAACATCTTTCCTTTTGATAATATGAACATAAAAATTAGCATTCAACAAATATCCGGCTATGTACTCAATTTACTTTTTTGTTAGCAGATAAACATGGTTATGTGAATGCTATTGTAATTAATTATACCAACTACGCTTAAGATAATTTGACGAACTAATTAGAATTTTCGTGTAAAAACATCGTACGATTAGACGTATACTACGTATAACTTATGTCAAAACTGGCAATTATCTTGATAAATAACCGCTAGAGTTACAGTTAACAATGATACAACAAAAAATATAAATATACTATGTCAACAAACAAGTATAAAGTCAGACTTACTTACCCATGCATAGATAAGGTCCATTTTAAATCATGTTTAATGCAAAAGGGATACTATAAACTTGATGAATATTTAAACGATAAACATATATGGACATGATTGTCTGTTCGCTCGCACACCATTGTTTTAAGTTCTCTAGATCTAAACATTACAAAGATTAGGATAACTACCGAGTTCCTTGCCAGATTCTTCTCGGTAGGATTAGGTTCCGAACCGGCTGTAGCTTCAATTTTGGTTTGTATTCATTATGGCGATGCACAAGTGTTACTTGTAACCGACATGAATGAATGATTTGATTATACTTAGTGGTATTCTCAATCTGACTGCCATATGAATTTTAGAGGAAAATATACTATTTACGAAAGGTTTCGTTTTTGACGATTTATTAAATGTTCGGGAGAGGTAGGGCCTATCGAGTTATCGCTCGAACTAGAGCAGCCCGTCTGGTTGTCGCCCTTACCTTGAAGGCTTGACCCCTGCTACTAATGTAGCACCCCCAGGAGCTCTGTAAACCTTACTTATACGCAGGAACACAACAACACAGAAGTGATTGTTATTTGGCTGCGGTCTTCTGTAAGGTGGAGGTGTTTCACCAGTCGGGCTGCTACAGTTCGAGCGTTAAATCGCTATGCCCTGCCTCTCTTAAAATACGGAAAAGCTGATACGCAAAGTAAATTTGAAATGAGAATTAACGACTCGTAGAAAAACGGTTTGTCGTTTATGACACATTACGAATCGTAAAATATTGGAACTGGGAATAAATAAACTTATAAACTTATATAATACTAGCTGTGCCCGCGACTTCGTTCGCGTGGACTACATCCTTTCATGGTCGGTTTCACCCCTTTCTCCCCTAATATTCGAAACAAAAAGTAGTCTATATTTTAATCTAAGTTTCGAGCTATATTTGTGCCAAATTTCATATCTCTAACTTCAAAAATAAATATTTTTCCATATAAACTTTCAAAGGTGGTATTACCCCCATCCCTCCCTTATTTTCTAAAAAAAAAGTAGCCTATGTCCGTTCTTGAGATTCAATGTATACCTGTACCAAATTTCATCAAAATGGGTTGTGAGGTTTCAGCAGGAAAGCGTAACAGACAGACAGAGTTACTTTCGCATTTATAATATTAGTAGGGATTAGTAAAGATAAGTGAGGGCACACCCCTCCTACTTTGGTGGTAGACAAAGATATTTCGTGAAATTTAATTTGGCGAAACTGAACTATTGTCTTATCTACAACGCTATTACAGATAAGTACTTATACTGAAACGATACTACCTCATCAAATCCCGTAGGTGTCAACTGGAACTTAAATGATGGCAAGCCATAATATTTTTATATAGCCCATTTAGTTATTGGTTTTTCAAAACTTTATTGCACAAAATAAAAAATACAAAAGGCGGATAAAACTCCAGCACATACTTTTCTTGATTTTATATCTCAACATCCGTTTCTTCTTCCTCAGAAACTGCAAATGTGTGGTACTGAAGAGGAGATGCGTGAGGTCGCTGCCAGGATATGCAGGAACTACCTTCACGGAGCCTGGAAGAGCGTGGAACCTGCCCAGCTCGACTTCAGACGTATTAGGTAAGTCATTTTTCTATTGACGGTTCCATAAGAGAGGTAGGGCGATTTATCGCTCGAACTAAAGCAGCCCGACTTGTGAAATACGTCCACCTTACAGAAGACCACAGCCAAATCCAAGTTCCGATCTATTTTTGTGGCAAATTTCATATCTCTAACTGAAAAAATTAACATTTTGTCATACAAACTTCCAAGGGCGATATGATAGCCATACCCTCTTATTTTCAAAACAAAAAGTAGCCTGTCTGTTCTAGAGGTTCAACGTATACCTATTCCGAATTTCATCGAAATCCGTACAGTGGTTTAGGCGTGACAGCCGGACAGACAAACAGACAGACAGAGTTACTTCCGCATTTAAAATATTAGTATGGATATTTATATAACTCAAAGTACACTACAACACGGCAAGAAATTGACAATACCTACATCTCATCTCATACTACATTCATCAGGTCCTCTAGTTATGTCAATAAACATTTACAATAAATTGCCAGACTCAATAAAAATGATTACCAAACTAAATATTTACATTAAACATATAAAAGAACTCCTAATCAATAAACTATATTACACCATACAAGATTATTTACAGGATAAACTATAACAAGCATAATATTATTAGATACAATTAATATAATTCCAATGCTTATTAATAAATAAATATTTTTAAATATGTTAAACGCCTCCCCTCTCCTACGTTGCCGTGCCCGACAGGGTCCATAAATTGTACTTTTAGTTCTAAGAGTTGGAAATTGGAATGAAAAACCAAGTGGACACTTCAGGTAAAATAATATAATAAAGGTAGCAGAGACAGATTTATAAGTAACAGAATGACAGAGTGTTATAAAGACATTAGACAATATAAAAGTTTAAACTTAATCCTAGAAGGAACAATCATCTTGCCAGTGTTGTGATTATAAAACAGGTTTTATTAACACTAAGCAACTATAATATGTAATACCTACTTTACTTATGGAGTGCAATAAAGAATATGAATATTAATATAAGTTGACAAACTGACTGACATAGTGAACTATCAACGCACAGGCCAAACCACTGGACGGATCGAGATGAAATGTGTCATGCAGGTAGATGTTATGACGTAGGCATCCACTAAGAAAGGCTTTTGATCAATTCCACCCCCAAGTGGATAAAATAGGGGATGAAAGTTATAAATAACACCGTGCGCACTAATGTACATTTCTTGTGGTAATTGGCTACTTGATAGTGTTAACAATAAAATATGAAAAGTGTTAGATATGTTAGCTTATTAGTTAAGTAATAATTTTACATTTTTATTTTTTAATTAAAAGCATAGTTAGTATTTTATTTTTGCAAAATAAATTTTACTTTTTTTATCTGTGGGACAAGAAAAAACGAAACGGAAACCACCATTGCAATTCGGAAATGACAGCTGTCAGCGATAATTATTTATTTTATTGTGGCGAAACAATTATTATTTAACCGATTAAATTGAATTATTGTGTCTCTAACCGTATTAAGAATTAATTTAAACATTTTCCGTTTATCTTAATTAAGTCGTTCCTAAGCGTATCGGTTCGATGTCTAGAACGTTGACGTCATAATTGCTACAGTGCCGTGACTTGGCGTTTTCGCGCGCTTTTTAAATGTGTTACACAAAATCTTATTTTTCTCTGGTTATTTAAATTTTTTCCAGATTAATCGAATTGTTTGGGATATAAAATTTAGATTAAATTTAGATAGATTTCTGTAAAGATTTTGTGCAATAAAGTATATCTATCTATCTATAAAATAAACGGGCGCACATTTCTCAATACATTTTAAAAAAACTGTCAAGTAGCCAATTAATTAATTAATAACATCTGTTCTTAACTATCACCACGGTTAATTTGATTGTGATTCATATCTTCCTTCTTCACAAACAAGTTGTCATTTGTAATTAGATTATTTGGTCATCTGTGTCCAATATTTGTGCCAAATTTATAAGCGTCTCAAATGTTATGTTGTTGGAATAATTCATCAATAACAAACAAGTCGTAAATAGAATCTAGACCTTTCCGACTTGTATGTTTTTCTTAACCTTTTAGTCATGAAGGACCATTTTAGAAAATGTAATGCCACCTTTCTTGTTAAACTTTTAATACAGAAACTACATAAGTACAATATCCGTGCTTTATTTCGCCAAACCTCTTACATGGTAGCAGAGCGTAGTTGGCAAATAAAGCAATATCAGAAAGTACGAAGTTTCTCTGAAAGAAAAACGTGTCGAGTATTACGGGGTAAAGTTGAACAAAAAACGTGGTCAAGATGAATTCGCATTCGCACATGTTCAATCTGGAAAAATTGAACGGCCGTGACAATTTTGCCACCTGGAAATTCACCGCTCGAACCTATCTCGAACACGAGGGCTTATGGAATTGCATAGAACCCAAGGAAGGACGAGTTGACCCGGCAAAAGATATCTTGGCCAAGTCCAAACTGATCCTATTAGTAAATTCTCAAAACTATGTACACATACAGGACTGTGAGACCGCGAAAGAGGTATGGACCAATCTGCATAAAGCATTCGATGACAACGGACTCACCAGAAAAGTGGGTTTACTCAAAGAACTAATCAATACATCGCTGGAGTCTAGCAGTGGCATCGAGGAGTACGTGAGTAAAATTATGAACGCTGCACACAAATTACGCAATATTGACTTTGATGTTAATGACGAATGGTTGGGTACATTAATGTTGGCCGGTCTACCTGACCTGTATAAACCGATGATCATGGGACTTGAAAATTCGGGAGTTACAATCAGTGCAGACCTAATCAAGACCAAGCTTTTACAAGAGATAGTTTCTGCAGATACAAATTGTGCACTTTACTCACATACTAAGAAGGGAAAGTTTAATACACACAAGTCAAAGCCAACCAAGGGTCCCCGGTGCTATAATTGCAATGGCCATGGGCATTTAGCAAAATACTGTACTTTAAAAGGGAAAAGAGAGTCACAGAAGCAAGAAAGTTCCAGTTTTGCCGCAGCATTTTCAGCAACTACTGGTGAAATTAAGAAACAATGGTACATAGATTCCGGAGCATCCATGCACATGTGCAGCAATAAAGAATGGATGTACAATCTAAGAGCACCATCGGTTAAAAGTATAGCAGTTGCTAACAGTGAGCCGCTGTCTGTTAAGGGCACAGGAGAAATAAGTGTGAACATTCCACAAGGAGGCACAATTCAGCTGAAAAATGTGTTATATGTGCCTGGACTAGCAGCCAATCTAATATCAGTGAGCACTATTACAAAGAATGGGTACAGAGTGGTCTTCAATGGAAAAGGTTGCAATGTCAATGACGCAAATGGAAAGTTCATATGCTCAGCTACATTGAATAATAGACTTTATGTTTTGGACATGCAGTCAAAGGAGGAAACTGTTCATTTGGCCAGTCATGTGAGTTCTAATAATATTAGGCTGTGGCATCTTCGTATGGCACATTTAAATGTTTCAGATCTATATAAGTTACCAAACTATGCTGACGGGGTGGTGCTGAACCAAAATGAACAAGTAAGGTTGCATTGTTCAAGCTGCTGTGAGGGCAAGCAAGCAAGGCTGCCATTTAAGCATGCTGGGACCAGAACAACAAAACCATTGGAACTAATACACTCCGACCTGTGTGGACCAATGGAGCATGCATCATATGGAGGTATGCGATACTTTATTACTTTTATAGACGATTATACTAGGATGTTGCATGTATATTTCACAAAAGATAAGCTGAGTAATTTAGATGTATTTAAAGATTATAAAAGATGTGTAGAGAATCAGCTTGACTCTAAAATAAAAATCTTAAGAACAGACAATGGAAAAGAGTATTGCAACAACAATTTTGAGAGATACTTAGCTAATTGTGGAATCATACATCAGACATCGGTACCATACACCCCGCAGCAGAATGGATTATCAGAAAGGATGAACAGGACACTGGTAGAGAAAGCTAGATGTATGATATCTCTTGCAAATCTAGAAAAACCTGTTTGGGCTGAAGCCATTGCCACCGCTGCCTATATTACAAATCGGTCCCCCACCAAAGCTCTTAACAATACCACTCCGTATGAAATGTGGACAGGTCGCAAACCAAAACTGTCTCATATGAGAATATTTGGTTCCGAAGCAATGGTACATGTACCAAAGGAGAGAAGACAAAAGTGGGACAAGAAATCGGAAAAAAGGATATTTGTAGGTTATTGCGAGAGAACAAAAGGATACCGTGTCATGCATCCCAAAACACATCAGATAATGAAGAGCAGAGATGTTTTATTTTTTGAAAAACCTGGTCTGTGTGATGAATTTCTGATTTCAGCTCACTCAACTGAAGAAGACAAGTTGCGATTGTCAGAGAGGTCGAAACCTGATAACCAGACTAAGGAGCCAGAAGATGCTTCTTCTCAATCTGTGGATTGTGAGCCTAGCTTGGGAAAAGCTGAAAGTGATACTGGTAGTGAGTATGAGACTGATACAGCTGCTGATCTCGATGATACATATCATCCACCGAGGAATATTGCAGCTCAGGAACAGGAGACTCGTAACATCACACTGAGACCACGTAACAGAGATGATAAGAAAGGTATGCTATGTTTATATACTAGTATATCTGATCCTCAGACGGTGGAAGGGGCATTGTCTTCCACTGAAGCTAACGAATGGAGACAAGCCATGAATGCTGAGATAAATTCTTTAATAGAGAATGAGACTTGGAATCTGGTGAAACTGCCCTCTGGGAAAACTGCTCTACCCAACAAGTGGGTATTTAAAAAGAAAACCAACCAACAAGGTGAGGTTATTCAGTATAAAGCTAGACTAGTCATAAAGGGTTATGCACAAAAGAAGGGTGTAGACTTCCATGAGGTATACTCTCCTGTGGTAAGATGGACATCTATTAGATATTTGTTTGCCCTAGCTGCACAGAGAGACCTGCATATATACCAAATGGACGCCGTCTCAGCGTTCTTACAAGGATCTATAGACACAGATATCTACATGGTACAGCCTGAAATGTATAAAAATGGTGATGAGGTTTGTCATTTAAATAAATCAATATATGGTTTAAAACAGGCCAGTAGATTGTGGAACACAAAGTTAAGCATAGTCTTAAAGGAAATGGGCATTCAACAATCAAAAACTGACCCTTGTGTTTACTTTAACATCAATAGTGGAATTTACATTGCCATCTGGGTTGATGATATTTTATTATTTTGTTCACAAAGAAGCATAATTGATAATATAAAGGAAAAACTACAGCAGAAATTAAATATGAAGGATCTAGGAGAGGTGAGTCAATGTTTGGGCCTCAATATTACCCGAACAAAGAATTCTATTATGCTGGATCAAGAAAAATATATCAAAGAAATATTAATAAAATTCAATATGTCAGAATGCAAATCAATAAAGACACCTGTAGAAGTTGGACAAAAATTTGATGAAAATACTGCAGTTGAAGTGGATTGCCCGTATCAACAAGCTATTGGAAGTCTCCTATATGTCGCTCAAGGAACCAGGCCTGACATATCATATGTAGTCAATGCTTTAAGCAGATACAACAAGGAACCGAGGTCTGAGCACTGGAGTGCAGTAAAAAGAGTCATGAGATACTTGCAAGGGACTAAAAACTACAAACTTACATACACCAAGAATGGAAATGGAAAAATCATAGGCTACTGTGACGCAGACTGGGCAAGTGATGTTCGAGACCGGAAATCGTGCACCGGTTATATTTTTCTGTTTCAGGGAGGCGCTATATCGTGGTGTTCCCGCAAACAGCAGACCATCGCCTTATCCACGGCAGAGGCGGAATACATGGCCATGGGTAGCGCGGCGCAAGAAGCTCTCTGGCTACGGCAGCTGCAGGCTGAAGTTGGTCGAGGCCCTGACACCGTGCTCATATACTGCGACAACCAGAGTGCTATCAAGTTATCAAGCAATGATTGTTACTTACCTCGTACGAAGCACATAGATATTCGATACCATTTTATTAAAGATCATGTAATAAATAATAACTTAAAGTTTTGTTATGTTAAGGGTTGTGAAAATGTTTCAGATATTTTAACCAAGGGAACTAATGTTGAAAAACACTTGTATTGTGTTACCAATATGGGATTGCGTTCCGGGGAGGATGTAAGAAATATTAATAGAATTGGAACGCAACCGGGTTAGTTCCATTTGTTGCCGCTTTACGGCGCCACCTCTGCCCTCTTCCCTTTTTGATTTGTAATGGCTGACACTACTGTTGTAAAATCTTGTTAAACTTTTAATACAGAAACTACATAAGTACAATATCCGTGCTTTATTTCGCCAAACCTCTTACAGAAAGTTTATATGGGAAAATGTTTATTTTTTAAGTTAGAGATATGAAAGTTGACACAAATATAGTTCTATTAAAATAAATACTACTTTTTGTTTCGAATATTAGGAGAGATAGGGGTAAAACCGACCATGAAAGGATGTAGTCCACGCGAACGAAGTCGCGGGCACAGCTAGTATATAATAAGATTCTTCCCCCAGCCCCTGGATTTAAAGCGAGCGAAGCCACAGGCAAGAACTAGTAAAAATATATTTCTAATTACCATGAACACTTCTTGCATGAATGAATCAATAGCTGTGTAATTATCACATAATGGTTTGAACTGGAAAAAACCGGATTGACGTTATTTTGACTGATAAGAATGACTGATACGTTTGAGTTAAAGTCTTATTAGCGTTAGTTTTGAGTTCAAACTTCAATGTGTGTTGATGTTTGAAACTATTTTTTACTATTTTTTGGTTTATGTATTTGAATGTTGCATTATATACCTAGGCCTAGCTTGCGCAATACGTCAAATTTATCGCATGAGACGACAAAAGTTTTGATACTGTTGATTGGCTAATAGCACGCCGCACTAGTATTTTCAGCCAATCAACAGCTGACGCACTGACTTCAATCGATTTTGACGTTTGTTATGAGCGCGATATAATTTTGTCTCGTGGCGCATGCTAAGCCTGACAGTCACTATTGCATAAAATGCAAAAATGAGTTAAATATCTGAAGATGACCCTAAATAACTCTTTGACTTGGTGTGATAACGTTCCTTGTGTAGTACGCATAGTTTCCGTATGAGGACGTCAGTGCCATTGCAACAAAATGGAATTTATTATTTTTATAGTACTAAACGCCGTACTAGCGAACTTTAAATATTAGAAACAGAAAAATTTTTACTTACCGGACTTACCGGAGGCTAACGGTTGATACAGCAGAAAAATTTCATCGCCTACGATAACTTGCGGTTAGCTCAGTTGGTAAGAGCAGCACGCGCGATACGTGAAGGTCGTGGGTTCGATTCCCGCATCGCAAGGGGAGATAAAATTTTTCTGTTTCTAATATTTAACAAAATGGAAGCCTAAAAAATGGACTAACTTCTCCCGTTTTCCCAATATGTCCCTTCACCGCTCTGCTCCTATTGGTCTTAGCGTTATGGAACGTATACTATAACCAGCCTTTTGTATAAACAATAATTGTGCCAAGTTTCGGTGAAATCCGTCGAGTAGTTTTGGTTTCTATAACGAACATTATGGTCGGTTTTACCCCTTTCTCCCCTAATATTCGAAACAAAAAGTAGCCTATATTTTAATCCAAGTTTCGAGCTATATTTGTGCCAAATTTCATATCTCTAACTTCAAAAATTTTTTTTTTCCATATAAACTTCCAAAGGTGGTATTACCCCCCTCCCCCCCCCCCCCTATTTTCTAACAAAAAGTAGCTTATGTCCGTTCTTGAGATTCAACGTATACCTATACCAAATTTCATCATAATCGGTTGAGAGGTTTAAGCAGGAAAGTGTAACAGACACACAGACAAACAGACAGACAGAGTTACTTTCGCATTTATAATATTAGTAGGGATTAGTAGGGATGTACTAAATTGACCTCTCTACAGATTTATTACAAGTATAGATATATATTTCTTTATGTTTGAAGAAAAGTGTCATAATAAAGAAAATTACAGCTTCTACGTGAAAGTTCAATGTCGATGTCATAGTGTATTATGACGTCATAAGACCATTACATATTTAGTACCGCTTTACTGAATACCGTCTGTACGGTCTACAGCGCGTCAAGGTAAACGGTTGCAGTACGAAATTAGTACTTATGGGCACGAGATAAAGGCGGTGCAAAGATCAAAGTAGTATTTTTTGCACTTCAAGATTGAACTCATCCCACCTGATGTTAAGTGGTAATGAGGTCCTACCTTAAGGGCGACAAATACAGCAAAATAAATCTGTTACTGGACTGGTCGTCCTTACCTTGAAGGCTTGACCCCTGCTACTAATGCAGCACCCTGAGAGCTCTGTTAACCTTACTCACACGCAGGAACACAACAACACAAAAGTGATTGTTATTTGGCTTCGGTCTTCTGTAAGGTGGAGGTGTTTCACCAGTCGGGCTGCTCCAGTTCGAGCGATAAATCGCTATGCCCTACTCTCTTACTATCCCCGATCGGGTCAATATGAGAAACGAACTTTTATATATTGTCTCGGGTCTGGGTGTTGTGGTACCGTCGTTGTTTCAGAATTCTGTGACACAAGTGCTTAAGCTACTACAGAATCAGATCATTCATGCGATACCGCCAAAATCTTTTTTTTTTGGTTTAAAATATATCGATCATACATTCATAGACTTACAATTAATATATTTAATAAGTATCAATATATTTACTAAATTACCGCAAAGCATTATTTCACTCAATAAGACCGCCTAAATTGTACTTGAATGTATCTGTAAAACAATTTCTGTACAATATTTAAGAGTCTATCTTACTTGGGTTTTTTTGCAAGGCCCCTACAAGAGTGAGGCCTGGGTGCCCCGGGTATGGTCTCTGTTCACAACCTCCCCTTAATATAGAGTCGTATGGTGGAAAAACCCGTAACGAGAATAACAATAAACTTGAGTTTTCGGGTGTTTGCGAATTGCAAATATGTTGGGTATGAGAAACACGTTTGTTCAGCTGTCGGCAATGAGAGTTATTATCGGCTTCGTTTATGACGTCATTGGGCTACTATTGACTATATGAGAGTCGTTGGAAATTTCCTTACTAGAACGAGAGGTAAAGAGTTGAGTATGGCAAGTAAATAAAAGGGCATTGAGTTTTGAGAGTTGCGCCATTTTCACATTTAATCGTGAAATGTAGTTTTTTTTTATAACGCACTTCAAGATTGACCTCATCCCACCTGATGTTAAGTGGTAATGAGGTCCTAGCTTAAGAGCGACAAGTACAGGATAATAAAGCTATTACTGGACTTGTCGCCCTTACCTTGAAGGCTTGACCCCTGCTACTAAAATAGCACCCCCCAAGAGCTCTGGAAACCTTACTTACACGCAGGAACACAACAACACAGAAGTGATGGTTATTTGGCTGCGGTCTTCTGTAAGGTGGAGGTATTTCACCAATCGACCTGCTCCAGTTCGCGTGATAAGTCGCTTTGCCCTACTTCTCTTAATAATCCAAGTTTCGAGCTATATTTGTGCCAAATTTTATACCTCCAACTTATTTTTTTTTCTAATCGCTTCAAGTTTAAATTGTGTATTATTTATTTACTTCATCGACCTTGCTACCTCATCACGTAAGTGAACAAGAAATACGATTCCTATGAATGATAGCACATCAGATTACATACTTTGGACTTTATACAGTCCTTAAAGCCATTGCATAAGAGTCATAATCGAATTGCAATTGTTCACCTTGATGTACGAGTACGAGTACTAGCATATTGTCTCTGCACAAAAGGGTCATACATTCTGATAAACAAGTCTTTGTTTTGGTATTCCTCGTAAGTTTCGCGCAAAAAAATGTGAATAAACACTCTAGCGGCCTTGATCATGGTTGCTTGTTTTGTTTGGTTTATATTAGAGGAGGGAGCGTTTTGTTTCATCATCATCATCATCGTTTCAGCCTGTTACTGTCCACTGTTGAACATAGGCCTCTCCAACCGATTTCCAGCGCGACCGGTCCATTGCCACCTGCATCCAACGAGACCCAGCAATTTTCACTAGGTCCTCGGTCCATCTGATAGGTGGCCGTCCCACACTGCGCTTGGTGGTACGTGGTCTCCACTCAAGAACCTTTTTGCCCCATCGACCGTCCGATCTTCGTGCTATGTGGCCAGCCCATTGCCACTTCAGCTTACTAATCCTACGGGCTATGTCAGCAACTTTAGTTCGTCTACGTTTGAGTCTTAGGTAATGGTAGAAAAAAGTGCATTTTGGATTTGAATTTTTTATTTTTTTACTAGTTGTTTCTGCGAAAGTTGCAACGCATATTTGGTTCCAAATTTTCCACATCGAATTCAGAAATCAATTCATTTATGCCCATTTCCAATATTTTACTATTCGTAATGTGTCAGAAATTACTATCTGTTTTTCTCCAACAGTCCACGACGTTCCATAATTTACTTTCCATACCAGCTGCCACTGTTGCCAATCGGTTGTTTTTAGCTTACGCCCCGTATAATTTAAACTATCCGTAACGAATCGTTTTTACAATATTGGAACCGGGCATAAATGATGTTTGCGTGAACGAGTAACAAAAATAAGTACCTACATCGAGATAATCATAATCAATTCATTTATTCATTTTGGTTACAAGTAACATTTATGCATCGTCAAAATGAATACAAACAGCCGGTTCGGAATCTAATCCTACCGAGAAGAATCCGGCAAGAAACTCAGTAGTTATACTAATCTTTACAATGATTAGAGCTAGAGGACTTAAAACTATGGTGTGCGAGCGAGCAGACAATCATGTCCATATATGTTTATCGTTTAAATGTTAATCACGTTTGTAGTAGCCTTTTTAAACGGTTTTATTTTTTTCATCAAACATGATTTAATATGGACCTTGAATCTATGAATAGGTAAGACTAATAGTCATTGCGTTTTGATATTCCTCGTAAGTTTCGCGCAAAAAATGTAAATAAACACTCTAGAGGCCTTGATCGCTGTCGCTTGTATTGTTTGGTTTATGTTACAGGAGGTAGCGTTTTTGTTAAAGGCGTAGGTTAAATGGCTTAATGGTTGAAAAAAACCAGTTCGATTTTAGTGGATTTTGGAATTTTTATCCAATATTTGAATAACGATGATTTCTAGTTACGTATAGTAACAAATAACAATCACTTCTGTGTTGTTGTGTTCCTGCGTGTGAGTAAGGTTTCCAGAGCTCTTGGGGGGTGCTACATTAGTAGCAGGGGTCAAGCCTTCAAGGTAAGGGCGACAAGTCCAGTAACAGATTTATTATGCTGTACTTGTCACCCTTAAGCTAGGACCTCATTACCACTTAACATCAGGTGGGATGAGGTCAATCTTGAAGTGTCATTTAAAAAAAAATTGTAATAAATACGAAGCGTAAGGCGTAAGCTTAAAACGACAGACGGACAACTGATGACGGCTGTATGGAATTTTGTTATTTTGTCATCTGCTGTTTAAAATCTAGACGATAAAACCTACTTTAAATATTAGAAACAGAAATTTTTTATCATAATTTAAAGTTCGCTAATACGGCGTATAGTACTATAAAAATAATAAAATCGATTAAGATGCCAAGGTGTCTTCGATTCCGTGGTTTTTAAACATTTCTGCAACGAATGTACCATGGGCCGATAAGTATGTAGTTCTAAACATATTCGGCAGAGGGCACTTACCAGAAGGCTAACGGTTGATACAGCAGAAAAATTTCATCGCCTACAATAACTTGCGGTTAGCTTAGTTGGTAAGAGCAGCACGCGCGATACGTGAAGGTCGTGGGTTCAGTTCCCGCACCGCAAGGGAAGATAAAAAAATTCTGTTTCTAATATTTAAAGTTCGCTAGTACGGCGTATAGTACTATAAAAATAATAAAATCGATAAAACCTACTGTTTTTTCTAAGCAGAAAATGTTAGTATTTGCGCAATTTTACAACGGGACAAAAGAAACGTTTTTAGAATGCCTAAATCATTTCTGAATGTCAACGACAGTTTTAGAAACTGAAAGTTTACAACTTGAACCACAGACAAAGAGATTACATTAAAATCTTTTTCTTTAACACAAAAACACGTACAATTGTCCAAGAGTCACAACAATTGTTATACAACACATTTTAGTGTCCTTGTCAGCTGAACAAAATTAAGTTTTTGCTTAAAAATGTGGAAAAAGTTAAACGGGGACTGCAAATCGATTTTTTGTGTTTTTAAAAGTGTGTGCGTTTTTGAGTTGGGTTTTTGCCTGTCTATGGTATGTTCTTGAATGTCTTTGGTAGAAGGCCATTTTGTCTATGTAACTTAAATATATTTACTAGCTGTGCTCCCGACTTCGTTCGCGTGGTCTACATACTTTCATGGTCGGTTTTATCCCTTTCTCCCCTAATATTCGAAACAAAAAGTAGTTCATATTTTAATCCAAGTTTTTAGCGTAGAGGAGAAAGGGATAAAACCGACCATGAAGGGATGTAGTCCACGCGATCGAAGTCGCGGGCACAACTAGTTTTCAATATACAAGATATCAGACAGAGACGGCCCTTATCAAGCTAGACGATACTATATACACAATGCATATATATGATAATATATATGTGTCGCAGTCATCTGGTTGAATCTGCTATTTGATGTTTTATAGTGCACTTCAAGATTGACCTCATCCCACCTCATGTTAAGTGGTAATACATACGTCATGCTTGTGAACAGGCGCCACCTTTGGGGACTGGTCTGCTCCAGTTTACCTCTTAAAATAACATAATACTTAATGCTTTTTTTCACTCATCAAAATAAAACTATATGACTTAGTCCAAAGTGTTCTACACATAGCTATAAGTTAGATACTGATACTGTAACTGATCTGCTGAGTTTCTTACCGGTGTCTTCTAGGTAGATATAGGTTCCGAACCGGAAGTAGAATCACTTTGCATTATATACAATGACGATTCGAAAGTGTTATTATATGTAACCTACTTGAAACAAATATTGAATATGAATGAGATCCTTAAAGGCGACAAGTGCAGCATAATAAAGGTGTCACTGCACTTGTCGCCCTTACCTTAAAGGCTTTACCCCTGCTACATTTTTTCACTAACACCAAACATTGCTAAGCTTTTAACGTCATATTTAGGGAGCTACGATGAAACAGACAGACAAACAAACATACTGTAGTCTTGAACCAAACAATGTATCACCAAGGTTCACTATTAATAGACTGCCCCTTATTTCCGATGTATATCTATATCATATATGTCAAACTAGCATCTCACCTACCTTTCTACGAAATTTCGTGTGTGGAAGAGTAGCAAACATCCATAAATACAGACATCAGACCAGACTGAGTTTAAAGAGAGGTAGGGCATAGCGATTTATCGCTCGAACTGGAGCAGCCCGACTGGTGAAACACCTCCACCTTACAGAAGACCGCAGCCAAATAACAATCACTTCGGTGTTGTTGTGTTCCTGCGTGTGAGTAAGGTTTACAGAGCTCGTCAAGCCTTTAAGGTACTTGTCACCCTTAAGCTAGGAGCTTATTACCACTTAACATCAGGTGGGATGAGGTCAATCTTGAAAAGTAATTATTAAAAAAATGTATGACAAATTCAATCAAACAGCTTCCTTACAAACATACCTCTAGCTTGCGCAATGTGCGGGTTTGTATGTGTTTATGTATTTAATGTAATTTATTTATTTTTATTAAGTGTCGCCTTTTTGTCAGACAATTAAGTTGTTGAAACGCGATCGTCCCCTCTCACACTGCAGCGCCCTAACGGGGTCTATAATGATCTAACTATAAGCATAACATCTGTACTGCATCTACATTATAGCAGCAATAAAAGATTGAGTATTGAGTATTGAGCTAATTCAACCAGATGACTGCAACATATGCACCAGACAAGTGCACTCAACAACTGTCGCCACGCGTCATAAAGATAATGAACAGTGCATATTACAAACAGAAAGCACTAATTAATCACCTGTTTGTAAACAAGATAGATAAAATGCATGTGCCAAGTTCACTATTCTAGTTATGCTAATTAATATTAAAAATGCGTAAGTTCATAAGAATCTGGATTTTCTTTTATTATATTATACTTAAAGATTAAATAAAATAAATAAATATTGGACAACATCACATACATTGCTCTGATTCTGTGGTAAGTAGCTAAAGCACTTGTGTTACAGAAATCAGAAACAATGACGGTACCACAACACCCAGACCTGAAACAATACAGAAAAGTTCGTTTCCCATATTGACCCGACCGGTTCGAACCCGGAACCTCAAAGATGGCGCGACGCCAAAGTCCGGCACGCTCGCCTCTCGGCTACGGAGGTCGTCATCAAAATCGTCGTCAAAGATTGATCTCATCCCACATGATGTTAAGTGGTAATGAGGTCCTAGCTTAAGGGTGACAAGTACAGCATGATAAATCTGTTACTGGACTCGACGCCCTTACCTTAAAGGCTTGACCCCTGCTACTAATGTAGCACCCCCCAGGAGCTCTGTAAACCTTACTCACACGCAGGACACAACAACACAGAAGTGATTGTTATTTGGCTGCGGTCTTCTGTAAGGAGGAGGTGTTTCACACTTACTTGTCACCCTTAAGCTAGGACCTCATTACCACTTAACATCAGGTGGAATAATAATCTTGAAGTGTAATATAAAAAATTAAAAAAACTTACTGTTTTCTTTTTCTTCTTCTCCAGTGAGTGCGAAACAGTAAAGAAACCAGTGTTATCACGTTTCTCTACGACATGTTTTAATTTTCAGATCCGTTCCAATATAAATACAATAATACAGACTTCCTTATCGTCAATTTCGAGTGCCATTTTATCAGTTGTAGTAGTTTTCCCCTGTCCCACTTACCTATTGTTGTTGATTTGTTTTACGAAATCGTTTATTTTTGTTTTCTGTTCATTAATAAGATTGGAATTATTTTATCTGTCAAGGGTAACTCGATGTTTAATTGTTTATTTGCGTCGTCATTAGGTGTGTTTGTATTTTTAATGAGGCTGTTAAGAGAACTTTGGTTTTAAGGAGGTCAGTTGGTATTTTCATGAATATTTTTACCATTACACTGTACATATCTCGACGTTTACTGTTTGTTGTACCTTTTTTTGGCGGGGGATTCCCCCCGTACCTTCAGCCGTGGAAGGTGACGGCGTGTGTGGGATTCACCGCCCAAAGATGGGCAGCACTATCCACTAATACCCCCCGATTAGACCTCATCGCCGTTAAGGTGATGCTATGGGAAACTCTGCTGCTAAGCCATAACCACCACAGCATCACCGGGAAGAAAAGTAGGCCTACCCACTAGATTAAAACGCCCCGGGGGACCTCGTCGCCTTAAAGGTGATGTTGTGGAAAGATTCTAGAACCACAACATCATCGGCACTATTTTCTGTATCTAAAGGTTGTCTGGATCGGACGGCTTTCTTTCGGCTGATCTAAATAGGGTAATTGATACCATTCACTAACAATTTCAAGGTATCAATACCGTGTTTCAAATTAAGCTAAATGCGATTTTAAAACGCCGAAACTTTTTAAAAGTCAAGTGTGTTAGTAAGTGAAATTGTGATGTTATAGGAACGTCACGCGCGATACGTGAAGGTCATGGGTTCGAATTCCACACGAATAATATTTTTATGTTTCTTGAACATTTTCAGTTCGCTAGAGCGGCATGAACCATTAAAAAAAAAATCTATCTCTCTTCCAGCGGAGGCCTGTCAAACTTCCTCTACTACGTGGCACTACCAGACGACACCAGCCACCTGAAGTATACGCGAAGGGAGAGCTCGCCTGATGAGGAACCGGAGTCCTTAACGACTGTCGCCTCCCGCCTGCTGAATAAGGGCGTTAATAGGTGCAATTCTTTCACCATCGAGGAACCAAGGAAGGTACGTAATTTTTGCCAATAGATGGCGTTGTTACACAGTTTTATATAATCTGCGTTTTTTAGAATTAGAAGTATTTCATTTCATGTCAATTTCATCATAATATTTCTCTATCTTCTTATATATATAAGACAATGCGTCTTTTAATATTTATTTACGTTGGAGTATGTAACGACAAATCAAACAATGTGTTGCTCTGAAACACAAATATTTTATTTAATACTTTTTACATTTAGGAAAATACAAATAACGTTAACACAACAAGCTAAAAAATTACCTGAAATACAAAGAAACGACATTTTACATTACTCTTATTAAATTCTAAAATATGCTTTTCTTTAGACAAGACAAAAATGGCAGATCCATAGAGAATAAACCTAAACCGCTCATTATCTTGACGTCCATAGACAACTCACGTCATCTATCAACTTCTATCAAATTACTATGCAATGACATGAAAAAAGCACTAAATTTATATTATTTATAATAAGTCTTAAGCATTGCTGCGTAATAATTTACATTTAAAATGAGTCGCTGTTGGTTAGTCTCGTTAAAACTCGAAAACAGGTAGACTGGTATAGCTAATCTTGGTCTTGAAATAATTGTGGAGGTCCAGGGAAGGTTTAAAGGTTAGAAATAAAAAAAAAATAGGAGTTACAAAGTTCGACGGGACACCTAGTAATATATAATATGACGACCAACGTAGCCGAATGCCGAGAGGGTTTCAGAGAGTTGTTCAGTTTCTATTTTAAATAAAAATGACAACTTGTTAGCATAAAAACGATGGGGCTAATAGAGCATTTAATTGGAGCTGCTCAACTGGTGAAATACCTCCACCTTACAGAAGACCGCAGCCAACTAACAATCACTTCGGTGTTGTTGTGTTCCTGCGTGTGAGTAAGGTTTACAGAGCTTGTGGGTACTACTACATTAGTAGCAGGAGTCAAGCCTTCAAGATAAGGGCGGCAAGTCCAGATACAGATTTATTATGCTGTACTTGTCGCCCTTAACCTAGGACCTCATGACCACTAGTATCAGGTGGGGTGAGGTCAATCTTGAAGTCCAAAAAAATAACGTCTGCGTATTTGAAATCTCTCTTATCTCAAGCAATCTCTTTGTCTTAGGTTCTACTTCGCATCTACGGACAGGTTCATGGCGAGAGAGCAATGGACGCCATTGTAACAGAGTCGGTGATCTTTACGCTTCTGTCGGAGAGGCGACTGGGACCGAAGCTGCACGGTGTCTTCTCTGGAGGCAGGATTGAGGAGTACATACCGGTGAGTAGCCTGTAGTAGTTCTTACTTATGAAGAAGATACAGCCGTGTGATCTCTGCTTTACCAATACCACACTGGGTGAATGGAAGGCGCTTATTGAGGCGTAGCTGATACCTCTTAGCGCTTTATGCAGGCCTGGTACCTTAACGTGGCTATTCTGCTGTTACTATAGAGCGTCTGACATCTTTCCGTAATAAATAGTGGTTTATGGGAGAGACGGTTATTGAGAAACTACTTAATCGGAACCTCTTAACACCTTATGCAGTCCTAGTACCTCTTCACGAGTCATTTTTATAGAGTGACTGCCGTCTGAGCTCTGCGTTTGGTAGTGACTCTGGCTTTATAGGGAAGGTGCTAATTGAGGCGTAGCTGATACCTCCTAGCGTTTCGTGCGGTCCTGGTACCACGACGCGGCTAGTCTGCTGTCACTATGGAGCGTCATACATCTTTCCGTAATAAAAAGAAGTAACCAATGTTAGTGTGGTTTATGGGAAAGACAGTTATTGAAAACCTACTTAAGTGAGACCTCTTAACACCTTATGCAGTCCTAGTACCTCTTCGTGATAAGTCTGGTAATTTCTATAGAGCGACTGCCGTCTGAGTTCTGCGTGAGTTAGTGGCGGTGGCTATATGGTAAAAGCGCTCATTCAGGCGCAATTAACACCTAGCGCTTTATGCGGGCCTGGTACCTCGACTCGTTATTGCCAACGTTAAGGAAAGACTGGTCTTACCTAAAAGGTAGGCCAAGAAGAAGATAGTCAGACGAACTTGTCTATCAAAAGACTATCTTGATTAGTTACCCGAGTTACCCGTAAATAGGGAGCAGTGGAAAAGTTTAAGGGAGAAATTTGCCCAGCAGTAGAATAATTTAGGCTGGAAACTAAATCCATTTTTAACTCCTCATTCCACAGGCCCGCGCCCTCCTCACGAAAGAGTTGGCGGAACCGGCTCTCTCCATGAAGATTGCTGAGAAGGCAGCAGCTATCCATTCCATGGACGTTCCACTGTCCAAGGAACCTAATTGGCTTTGGAAGACCATGGGCAAGTGGCTGAGGACTGTGAGGGAGGAGAGATTGGCCGCTAATACACAAGGAAAGGTAAGAATCCTTTGTTATTTATTTGTTAAAGGACTTCAAAGGGAAGGAGTTTTCTCTGTATGTAGGCGTTAAGGTATATCTACTAATATTATAAATGCGAAAGTAACTCTGTCTGTCTGTTACGCTTGTTTGTTATCGGTTGAGAGGTTTAAGCTCCCGCTGATGTAATTTGGTGTAGGTATACGTTGAACCTCAAGAACGGACATAGGCTACTTTTTATTAGAAAATAAGGGGGGGGGGGATAGGGGTAATACCACCTTTGAAAGTTTATATGGAAAAATGTTTATTTTTTGAGTTAGAAATATGAAATTTCAAATATAGCTTGTAACTTGGATTAAAATATAGACTACTTTTTTTTTCGAATGTTAGGGTAGAAAGGGGTAAAACCGACCATGAAAGGATGTAGTCCACGCGAACGAAGCGGGCACAGCTGGTATATATATATGTACCTATATACCTGAATTTATATTAGAATATTCATAAGTGTTCCTAATGTAATCTATATGAAAAAGATTTGGCTATTGACAATAGTATACGAGACATTAAAACATCCAATTATTCTCCATTCACAGAACGAAGAAGAACAGAGGATAATAAAACGACTGAGAAGCGTCGACTTCGAGAAGGAGATAGACTGGCTGAAGAAGTTCATAGCCACAGTGGAGTCGCCTGTTGTCTTCTGCCACAACGACTTACAGGAAGGTGAGTTTAATGATAAAGAACCGGATTAATAATTGGTTTAATTGAACACGTTCCTGGTAGGTAAAAAATGTGCTAGTGACTTTTAAGAGAGGTAGGGCATAGCGATCTGTCGCTCGAACTGTTGCAGACCGACTGGTGGAATACCTCCACCTTACAGAAGACCACAGCCAAATAACAATCAGTTCAGTGTTGTTGTGTTCCTGCGTGTGAGTAAGGTTTACAGAGCTTGTGGGTGCTACATTAGTAGCAGGGGTCAAGCCTTCAAGGTAAGGGCGACAAGTCCAGTAACTGATTTATTATGTTGTACTTGTCGCCCGCTACGACCTCATTTCCTAGCCGTGACTGTTTTGGTTTCCACCGTTTTTCCCATGGCGCCAACCGAAGGCGATGAGAGCGTGGGGGGAGTTTTTAGTTCGGGTAGTCCCCGCCCCTTCTGGGCGGGGGAGTCCCATACACGTCGCTACCGTCCCCACGGCAGCGATATCAGGCGAAAAGGCTCTCCCCCTTAAAAAGAAAGGACCTCATTACCTCTTAATCCATCTAGTGGATTTTTCATACACGCACCCTCTCATTCATTTTTTTTTTATTTGGTGACAAATGCAAAAATACCTGACAGAAAAAGGTTTTTTTTATCTAAATCACCTCTCCGTTTATTCCAGGCAACATCCTCATGCTAGAGGACATCATAACAGTATCAGACGACGAGGTATCCTCAGTGTACGTACAGACATACGACTCTGACATCCCAAAGTCCGGCAAAGAGAACAACCATACACGCACGCACTCCGACCCGGACCTGCTCCGCCCGACCGACAACCTACGTTCGAGCGAGAACCTCCGCTCGCCCGACAATTTACGCTCGCCCGACAATCTACGCTCGGCCGATAATTTACGCTCGCCCGACTTGTGCTCGACCGATAATATGCGCTTGGCCGAAACGCGCGAGAAGAGGATAAGCCACGTAGAACCGTTGTCTCAGTATGAGGATGCGAACACATCTGACAGTATACTGAGTCATATATCGGATTCTGGGGAGCCGAGATTGGTGCTCATTGATTTTGAGTACTGTGCATACAATTACAGAGGGTTCGATATTGCAAATCACTTCCAAGAGTGGGGATACGATTATACGAATCCGGAGCACCCGTTCTATTTCGAGAATCAAGAGAATTGTCCGACTTTAGAGCAAAAGGTGAGTTGATTTTTCGAAATTATTTGTTTTTTTTTTGTGATAACATATCGTGTTTTTTTGTTGAATTTAAGACTTTCGCGTTCCATTTCAAACGTTAAAAATCTGTCAAAACGCGACCACAATTTTAAGTAGTTAACTAGCTACCCGCCCTGGCTTCGCACGGGTGAACATCAAATTAAGTTTTCGGCTTTTCTGTGCATTACTATGTATGGATTATCACATATGGACCATCCTCACACATCACTTTTTATCAAAAAAATGGCATAAAAATCCGTTGCGTAGTTTTAAAGATCTAAGGATACATAGGGACAGACAGGAAAAGCGACTTTGTTTTATACTATGTAGTGATACGAGCTACTGCCCGACGTTTCGGTTAGGTTGCACCAACCGTGCTCACGAGCTGACTGGTCTTGCTCGCCTTCGTCTGTTCGGGGGAGCTTGCGAATCTTCATCCACCCTCACATTCTCGCTTAACAAAATGATATTGACATATTAGTTAGCATTTACTGCTAAAAATGTTGTCGAGTTTTGACCTGTTTATTTATGAGTTTTTTCTTGATGATAAAAAATATCGTTTTTTTTATTATAAATTATTACAATATCAGATAAGATATTGTAATAATTTATAATTTATGTAAAGGTAGGGTTTGCATTACTTCTGTCTATTATTTTTTTAATGTAATGTCAAAATAAGCAATTTTGACAAACAAGTGAAAATCATTGGTGATTTTTTTCCATTTTAGAGATTTTAGACATTTTAGAGATGATAAAGTTGATGCAACTTTTTCTTAATATTTATAGACAATTTTATTAACTCGAAAAAGTCAGGAATCAATTGAATACCCAATTTCAAATTTCGTTTCAATTTATTTATGAAATATTATCGAATATGTCAATGTAAATTATTCGATTGAAATATTTCATTGAACAAGAATTTCTATTTTAATTCACAAATGCAAACAAGCTTATATTGGGTGATCCTTATTATTTAAAAATCAATTTTCATTTAGCCTCTTTAAAATGAAAAAAAAAGAAGATTTTTAAATTAAAAAAAAATTAAAACTTTAAAATATTAAAGTATCTGATTATTTCAAAAGCAACATTATCGTTATAAAAAAGTTGGGCGTTATCATTTTATGAACTTTTTATACTAACACAAGGATATGCAATGCTTTAACGACGAAATGGCTAATTCTAAGAACATCTTAGTTTAAGCAAAAACCATTATCTTCCTCAAAAACGAGTAATTTTGTTCAAATAAATCGGAAAAACGATTAAATATAACATTTAAACAAACGTGTCAAAACATCCATTCACTCGTTGTAACGAAAAAATCGTACAAGAGACAATATTATTATAATTTTTTTCCTAAAACAAGCTTTTTTGATATTTATTATATTTCATTGTCACGAAAAATGTCTTATACTGTTTTAAACAGGGTGTTATTTAATCTATACCATAATAATATTATCCAGAGAAAAGATTTGTATTTCTGTTTTTTTTTTGTTAAAAGAACAAAATTGCTCGTCGACTGCTTTCATCATTTTTTTGAAGTTCCAGAGATGCGAAATTGACCCATGCGTCATGACGTAAAGGTTCGTAATTCACATACATCGCTGATACGTACCAAAATGTAGACTAAACCTCTTTTATTGAACAAGTTTAAAAGAACGTAATTTTTACGGAATAAAATACAGGCTGATTTTATTATTAAAATGTTTTTAACCACGTTTTTTGCATATCGACCAAAACAAAGAAATTTTTTACAAATTTTAAAAGAGTTTTCTAGAATTTTTTTGAATTCGAACTCTCTATTTCATAACTGTATGGAAAGACGAAAAAGTTTCGTCACAACGTGAAAACCTTAAAACCGATATACTTTTCGGATATGTCGATCATGTGGTTAAAAATATGCCGATGTTTCAAAATTTGATCAGTGAACTTGTTTTAAGGAAGATTCTTAATTTATTTTTAAAAATAAACTGGATTTACAATACAGGAAAGAAAATTAACTGTTCGCTTGCCAAATTTCATCGAAATCTGTTCTGTAGTTAAAAAAAAAAGTGGTGTAAGAAAATAATAATATTTATTGAATAGGGATAATGACTCGTAAAAAAAATTGTTCGATTCAGTCCTTCAGTTAGGTTTTCAAAATACAATTAAAACGTATTTTTTGACGTAAAAAATGCGTTACCAAATAGAGAAAAATACAGCAGATGCAGCCCATCGAAATTTAAGTTACTATTTCGTCAAAATTCTACGAATATATGTACTAAACTTTAACGAAATGTATCTTTGTATACCCTGTATTTTTAATCGACTAATTGGCTACTTGACAGTGTTAACAATAAAATATGAAAAGTGTTAGATATGTTAGCTTATTAGTTAAGTAATCATTTTACATTTTTACTTTTTAATTAAAAGCATAGTTAGTATTTTATTTTTGCAAAATTGGAACAAAAGAACCGAAACGGAAACCACCATTGCAATTCGGAAATGACAGCTGTCGGCGAAAATTATTTTTTTTAATGTGGCGAAACAATCATTATTTTACCGATTCAATTGAATTATTGTGTCTCTAATCGTATAAAGAATTTATTGAAACATTTTCCGTTTATCTTAATTAAGTCGTTCCTAAGCGTATCGGTTCTTTGTCTAGGACGTTGACGTCATAATTGCAACAGTGACGCGACTAGGCGTTTTCGCGCGCTTTTTAAATGTGTTACACAAAATCTTATTTTTCTCTGGTTATTTAGATTATTTCCAGATAAATCGAATTGCTTGGGATATAAAATGAACGGGCGCACATTTTACAATACTTTTTTAAAAACTGTCAAGTAGCCAATTCTCGCGTCTTTAGATCCGATTTTTGAAAAATGATGTACATTTTTTGGTAATCTAACTGATGGACCAAATAGAATTTTTTAGTCATCTGCCCTATTGATCAAACCACTCTAACAAGACAATAAATATCGATTGATCCTTGTACTAAAAATTCAGTAGTAAATGTTTATTTCACAAGTTATTTAAAAGAGGTACTTTTTTTACTAAACAAATGCTTTCTTTCGACCAAAAAAGATTTCGTAAAACAAAAAAGATACTGTTTACCGTTACTTGTAGCAACATTCGTAATTTTACTCTTCTTTGGGAAAATAAATTAGAAAATTCTCGCATGTACAACAAATTGGCAATTTTTAATACAAATCATCTCATTTTTTATGTGCTCTCAATAAATGTTGCAACAAATAATGAAAACCAAATAATAAAAATAGATCATCATTTTCTTCTGGGGTAACCATAGACAAAAATAGCCACTACGCAGCTTGTGTGTGTTATGCTTGGTTTTTAGCCGCAGCGGCATGCTCTATGGCGCCATAGACAACTGGGCAGGCAGCGGTGTCATAGACACGGATGAGCCAAGATGGCGCCGGCGCTCTCAAGAGTAAAAGTACAATCGAAATGAGAGTCAATTTTTTCTTTTTTTTTTTGTTATTTTTGGTATCGGTGGTCGTTCGAGTTTATTTTGGATTTTTTTGAAAAAAAAGAAAGTAATGTAAAATAACATATTTTGTTTTTTTTTTTAAAGAAATTAGAATAACTCTTTGAACGATCACTGATATTTGGTGTGTTTTCAAAAAATATGTTTCGTCAAGCATTTACCTACTATGAAAAAATATATGACGGATTATGTTATTTAGTATTGTTAAAATATTCAAACCCATGTAAAAACGATAAACGATTTAAAAAAATATATGTTATATTTATCTGTGTGTGTTTGACGAAATCATATTAAATTTTATGTAAATACCTAATCAAATTATTAGATTTTAAAAATCTTCGATACACAATATGGGCGTGGTTTTTTATATTTTTACTCGTGTACGATCTCAAAATTTTAAGGAAAAATCATTACTTTTTTTATATTTTGATGTACAGTCGACGTTTTATAAGATCTGAGTACAAAGTAGCCAGAATATTAAATATATATTAAAAAATTAAAAAAAATATATATACACCGTGACTTTTTAGTGGTTGTTTTCCCGCAGTAAAATCATAATATCTGAGTAGTACAATAGATTTGTGCAGGTTTTTTTTATGCAGATCAAAAAATAGCAATTTTATGATAGTGATAAACTAAACTCGAAAGCAACCTCGAACCAATAGTAGGAGCCGCGCCGCAGCTGATCGCCGGCCGGCCGGGTCATTGCCTCTCGCGCTTATCAATACGCTGAAAACTCACTATTCACTAACAAGTGATTTCCATTTTCCCTTCATACTTTAACGGGCTTAGGACCGTCGTAAATACTTTTATCCATACTTAACTAAACACGACATATTTTTTTTATTTTGTAATCAAGATTATTGCCTGAAAATAATAATTTATTACTGAATTAGGCAATAAAGTATTTAAGGCGTATTTAAAAAATAGAAATCAACCTATTTACAATGATTTTAATTACCTAACCTAATATACCTATTTACAAATGTACAAACAAATACTTACACTTCCCGGTAACGGAGTAATTGTTCAAAGTGTAAACCACTGCGTTCTACACACAATCGTGCACGTTTTAATTGATTTGCTTTCAATTTCAATAATGTGTCTCTATCACGTCTAACCACATCAAAAGCGTCCACTATCGCACTTTTTCAGGCGTCCCGAGTTTGGTACTCTTCCCGATACACAATCCGCTTAACCTCAGACCACAAATAAAAGTCCAACGGAGTAAGATCCGGGCTTCGTGGTGGCCACGGCACTGGCCCGCCGCGACGGTTATGATGTATTCGTCAAGCTCCAAAGAATGAATGGCCGGGTGACCTCTGCCTTGGGCATGAGCTGGCGTCTGGAACTGTCCGTGATCGAGTAATCGCTGGGTTGCGGCTACGATCGTCCGAGCCTGTGGTACTTGCGGGTTCAGAACACCGCGAAGACAAAGGGACTCCATGTGCTGCGGCTCTGCGTAAAGCCGACGAGCGGCATGCGAATCATAATTCGCTCTCGCGTACAATTGCACCATAGCGACGTAGGTACTCCACGACACGACGTAGGTAGGTTGAAAAAACGTAATGGCGATCCATTTTGGCGGCAACAATTATAGCGCACTGGGGTTGAGTAGTTGCGCGGGCGGCGTTCGCGGTGCACTGGCTGGAGTAGAAATGAGTGAGTGAGACAGTCGCACGAGCGCTGCGAGCGGTGCCTTTGTTCTGTGTCGTTTGTCACGAGGCGGTTCGTTTTGCGGAGCGCGTGCGTTGCAGTTTATGCTGTATTGCTTAGAACTTAAGAGTTTTTTTTGTTTAAAGAAGGTTTTCGTGCAGAAAGAAGTACCTTCGTACGTCAGAATCTCGGAATATAACTATTCGTTTCTCACGCTTTCGAGTTGATGATTATTTTTTTGATTAATTGAAAACTAAAATATATTTAAAAAAAAAACTCGCACTATTCGATAGTGCTACTAAAGGTTAATCGTTCTGCTGCGGGAAAACAACCACTAAAATGTCACGGTGTATATTATTATTGGACAACATCACATACCTGAACTTAAACAGGTCCAAGGTGACACAATTGACAAGTAATTTTAAAGTATCAATTCTTAAAGGACTTTATGATTAATTAGCCATATTGAATTTTTGCAAAACTATCTTTAAAATGCTCCGAAACTATTTAATTGTCAGTGTGTTGCCAAGTAAAATGTTCAATTTATGAAGCATACCTGTTTTGACAGGTATTTTAAAGTGTATCAGTGATCTTGCCAGTTTCAGTTGCCAGCAATTCTTATGTGACATGATATGTAAATAATAAATACTCATTTATAAATCTAGCAATTAAAATACATATATTGCAATCTCTTTTGAAAAAATAATGAATTTATGAGATTTAACTCTTTCCCATGATATATATATTTATTTAAATATAGAAATACACTTCATCAAAGGAGCATAGTTGCCTTGTAAAAACTCCCGACGATATGTATATATTTTATTTATATATATAAAAATATAACTTTATATAATATAGAAATACCATTCGTTAAAGAAACTTACTGACCAATCAAAATAACAAAAACAAACAGAATTACACTATTGTACCCGCCTGACTCTCCTCGTCGTTTCCAGGAGATCTTCATAAAGGAATACCTGAAGCATTACCACGCGAACCTCTCCGAGAGTAAGGACTCCTCATCCCCAACCATAGACGAGGTAAACCACCTCCTCAACGAGGTGGACGCCTTTGCGCTCGCCAGCCACCTGTTCTGGACTCTATGGTCTGTTGTGAACGCGTCCAAGAGCCAGATACCTTTCGGATACTGGGTGAGTCTTTTTCTTGACTCTTTTTCTTTCTCGTAGGGGATATGCCTACCGCGATCCACCTCTGCTCTTGCGGGCTTGCCGCAGAGAGCCACCTGCATTATTGACATGGATTCCTTTAATAGGAGCATGAAGAAGAGTGGGCCAGTATGGCGATGGTAACGGTTAGGCTATTACGGTATCAAATCCGTTGTCATCGCGATGTGGGTTCCTCTCTTGCTTACCATCAGGCTGGGAGGAGCCAGTATACTGCGCTACTATAAAAAAAACCTGCTCTCCGCGGTCCAGCTCGGGATCCGTCTTCGCTTCACCCTGTGCGGTATCCGAACCTAGATGGCAAGGCCAGCCTCAACGCACCAGACCACAGGGTTACTGAGCTCCCCATCGCAAAAAGATGCGGAACCCAGCGGGGGGAAGGATTTCCCAAGCTTTTGTTTTTGTCAAGGGGGAAATGCCTACCGCACCGTCACCGTCTACAACCCCCTCGGTGGCCGACGTGAGCAGTTGTGGGGGAGTCGGGATCCCTTACGGACTCTATACGGGCTCCCCCACAGCTCCTGCCGCTAAGCAGCCACCTCTTGGGACCGAGGTAACAGACGCCAGGCTTACCCCACGCCTGGCATCTCCGGTCCAAGCAGCGGATCTGCTGTGCGGCTGCGCTGCCTACCGCCTCTGCGAACATCCGAGACTCTCACTCCAGCACTCTCTCCGAGAGCCAGATTGAGTCCCGAGACCCACCGGCCGCGGAGGATAGTGAGGCCGGCAAACGAAATACCGCATCCTCCTCTTTCTCCGCGGCCCCACTTGAGGCAAACAATATTTAAAAATCTATTCAGGTGCCAAGATGTCTTCGATTCCGTGGTTTTCAAACATTTCTGCAACGAATGTACTACGGGCCGATAAGTATGTAGTTCTAAACATATTCGGCAGAGGGCACTTACCGGAGGCTAACGGGTTGATACAGCAGAAAAATTCATCGCCTACGATAACTTGCGGTTAGCTCAGTTGAAAGAGCAGCACGCGCGATACGTGAAGGTCGTGGGTTCGAATCCGACACAGCAAGAGTTTTTTCTATTAGTTTAAAACAAAAATACAACATACATTGCTCTGATTCTGTAAGTAGCTTAAGCACTTGTGTTATAGTAACAACATCACAACACCCAGACCCGAGAGTTAGTTAGTTAGTTTTTCCACATTGATTCGACTAGGGATCGAACCCGGGCCCTCAAAGATGGCGCGACGCTAAAGTCAGGCCCGCTGGCCTCTCTGCTACGGAGGACATATATGTATAAGGTTCAATTTCCGTTAACAGGAATACGCCCTATCAAGACTAGAAATCTACCTCCGCCTCAAGCAGGAGGTAGTCAAAAAGGACAAACTTGGCTTCCCACAGAAGAGGAAAATCTGCGAAGTGGACATATGAGAGGGGTGTGCGGCACTCACACTGTAGGCCATCCCTCTCTGACGCGCCGGAGTGAGCGAGACAGCTATGCGTAGCGAGTGTTGCGGTAGGTATTATTGTGTGTAACAGCCTGTCGTTCGATTTAAGTCCTTATACCAATGACATAAAGTGCCCGATGTGATTTTAACAGCAATGAAATAGAAACATGTGAGCTCTTATGACGTTACCATAAGGGTGTATTTAGAATGTCGTCTTCGATCAAAGATTTTGTAGATCCACGGTTACAATTAAAATACAATCAAATTATTGTCAAAAAAGTTATAAGCATTGCAAAATAGACCTAAAGTGTTATATAGTCGATGCGCGTGCAATACCGCGAAAGAGTAGTATGAGGGCATAGCGATTTATCGCTCGAACTGGAGCAGCCCGACTGGTGGAATACCTCCACCTTACAGAAGACCACAGCCAAATAACAATCAGTTCAGTGTTGTTGTGTTCCTGCGTGTGAGTAAGGTTTACAAAGCTTGTGAGTGCTACATTAGTAGCAGGGGTCAAGCCTTCAAGGTAACTGCGTCAGTAACAGCTTTATTATGCTGTACTTGTCGCTCTTAAGCTAGGACCTCATTACCACTTAACATCAGGTGGGATGAGGTCAATCTTGAAGTGGAAGATAAAAAAAAATGTTTATACCGCGTAACTGCAATAGCAAAACTGAAATATCGCGCCATCTAGATGAGTTATGAATCAGTTTACGATACGTTCTTATAAAGTAAGTCACAAAAATGTTACTGCGTAGTTCGGCCCATACAGGGCTGCCAACTTTAGGCGCAAAAAATTCGGGACGATGGGACTTCCATCAGAGACGTTCGGATTTAGGTCCAATCAAAATATGACCCATGAAAATTAAGCTTTATTTTTTCATACATATTTCTTGTTTTTACGAGCCGTTTTTAATCATTGTAGCGTGTAACTGGGTCGGGTACCCGTGACGTGAATGAATTGATCGATCCTATAGCATATTGTTCAAAATCGGGACAAAATCGATAGGTCGCCGGGTTGCGGGACAATGCCTTCGAAATCGGGACGGGTGGCAACCATATAATTTAGTCAAATGACTATGATATCCAGGTTGTTTCACCTAATCGTAATCGTACAAAAGCCGATACGCGGTATTTACCCAACTTTTCTCAAGGTTTTGCACGCGCTGCGACGATAAAGTAATTTAGACCTTATGTGACTGAGGTAAAAATCGAAATTGCCACGAAGCGAATGAGATTTTAGGCTTAATGCTATTTGAAGCCTTGATTTTGATACTTTGCTTCTACAAAATGTTTGATCGATCTGTATTTATTTTAGTGTACAGTCATGTACAGAATACAATTGAAGGCGAGTTTAAAGTGCAATTTTAGGCGGTATTATAGCTTGGTGATCTCTTGTGTGGCTATGTAAAAAATAATTTATATTACCGTTAAATTGTGAATTCTTTGATGAATTCTTTTTTTAATGCATTTTTATTGGGTAATGAAACACTATAAATTATTCTCCACGAAAATATCTATATTGCTTATATGCTTAAATTAATTGGTTATGAATAAGTATATTTCTCTACAGATATAGATAAATAAATATATTTTTCTATTTATATGAATAAGTATATTTATCTATCTTTATGGCACAAAACAGAATCAGAAATTGGTTTAACAGTTAAATATGTTTGAGTATTTATTTCATTATAAAGTAAAACAATTGAGAAATTAAAAAAAATGCGAAAATCCTGTCTAAAAAAATGGTTTGACATATGATATTAAAAATAAAGGTTATAGTGCATTCCTTAAAGATAAAGTTAGTAACACCACCTAAATTGCACTCATATACTAGCGACCTATATGTTCATACAATATGTTAATATTAAAGTAATAAATCCCCTGTTTTCATGAGTATTTATGGTTTTGAAATGATAAGTACATATTTTACGCAAAAATATGCCTTAATTACAAACGAAATATTGTAAAAAACATTTAAATATATCAATTTGGTTTTAAATTTTTTATTAGTACATTTCAAAATGGTCGTGCCAAGATGTCAAGTAGCCATTTTGTTTTTCAATAATCTTGATATTGGATCAATAGTCATATTTTTAGGTATGTTTTTGCGTAAAGTCTGCCTTTGGAATTTGCTTATGAAAATCTTATTAAAAAAAAGATTTATGTGACACTCGCTTCGAAGTGCTATGATGAACAAAAATAAGTGTCAAAAATGTAAATTGTATTGTTTTATTCAATTTTGACACTTACGATGTTAGCTCTAAGGATCAATCTCAGCTCAAAGATACCAAAAACCACTGATTATTCCATGTAAATATCTCAGTGAATGGTAAATGTGTAAAAATTAGAAAAATAGGTATTAAGTGATTTTAAAAAACATTGAAATGTATTAAAAACATCACGCAAATTAGGTACTTATTTTACATTTTTTTTATGAAATGACAAATTTGATCTTTTAATTTAAACAATGATTATATAAATAAAAGTACAAAAAAAAGTTAAAATTTTTTTTTCGTGATATGGTATTTGTAAATCGAATTTGAGTTAAGACTTAATTGATTGCTACATTTAGGAACTACCAAAACGACTAAATTATGTAGTAGGATTTATATTTCGGTGATAAAAACTATGTACTATATATTAAAGTAATATTTAAAACGAAATTAGTTTGTAAATCATTAAACATTTTATGTTACTGTGTTACATTATTATTCGTCACAAATAGAAAAGAAAACATCAGTTAATTAATTGAGTTACATACGGAATGATAGGATGTTTAAAGTCAAGTAAGTTAATATACTTTTAAATAGCTGTCAAAATGTGATATATTCATAAATTTTGACATTGTTGTGGATTCATCAAACAATACATCTTAATTGATTTTGATGAATTTTGAATGTTACCAATCCATTTCTTTTTTTCGTTTCAACATCCCTATTGTCAACATTTAATGGTTGCGTATTAATCTGAATGTTACATTAAAAGCATTAAAAAAGCGCCAAAATAGCACACCAATTAAAGATGTCATTTTGACAACAGTCATTTTTACATAATATGTCATGCAGTAAGAAGTTTGACGGACTGACGCTTGTAATGTGACGCTAGTTTTAGAGGAATCAGGTTTTAAATTAAGCCCTTAACCTAGGGATTGTGATAATCTGTATGTTGTAAGCTAGGCTTTATGATATTGCCTAAGTCAAAATATGAAAAAAAAAATCGAAATGCACTCTTTTTAATTAAAATTTTGTAAAAATCCCAATGATATTTTAAAATATTGGATTACAAATTTTATCACCTAAATTATTTTCTCAAAGTACCGTAGACTAAATGTAAAAAACAGACAGGTTTAAAAGTCAAGCTTAAATATTTATAAACAGTACGTTCTATTTAAAAAACATGACTATATTGGACCTGTTGTTTTAGGTTTCCTTGATTTCAAGTACCTCATTTGTATCGTACACATTTTGAGGTTACGTCAATATCACCTTCGGTAGAACAAGGGCATAAGTGCAGGAGAGCCATTTTAAGATATTTTTTTGCATTTCATGTGGTCTAGCTCTGTTATCATTACTCTAAAGTTGTCCTCCTTTGCAAGACATAAACCATTTAAACTATATTATTGTTAGACATGTGCTTTACAAGAATTAAGAACTTTTAGATTTTTTTATCAGTTTTGTTGTTAAGACAGTTGACCATTGTGGCCTTGTTCTACCGAAGGTGGGATGTTATGTAAATTATTACTTATTTCTTGACAAATCTAATGATTTTAAAATGTCTTTGGAGATGCAATTTAATTCATCGTTAAATTAATGTCATTCCTTCTAGATTATTGTCTTATAATGCCATTTGCGGGTTTTGACAGTCAAGTGTCACTAACTTGCCCTAAAAAAGCTATCTGCAAATGACTTTCATAAAGATTACGGCGAAACACTAAAATGTACAGTTTTTTTAATTAAAAAAACTTACACATATCTTTAAAATATGGCACTCAAATTTTTACTCAAAAATTTTGCTAATGTAACGTATTGCCAGGTAAGAAAACTAGTGCCTTGGTGTTGCTATATTCGTACTTTAAAAATTATTTGTCGATTGCCATTTAAAAAGGCGGTTGCCTTGTGAGGCTACATTAAAGTACCTAAATATTGCGTTTTATAATTTATTTTTTGTCTATAGATTAAAATTTAGCGTAAAACTGATTTTTACTATTTTTTTTTTCTTTTTAATCTTAATTTAAAAGATTTTTTGTCTGCATTATTCGTATTTGCTAGTATTTAAAATAAATAAATTCTATGGGCAGCTTAACTAAAATATGTCAGTTACTCAGTTCCAATGATATTCAAATAATTTGGATAAAAACAGTATTACAAATTAAACGTCATGTTTCTGTTTTAAAATGTTTTTTGTAAATGTTTAAAACTCGAATGTTAATCACTTTACTATAATTAATACATTCCTGTATTTATCATTAAAATTGAAGTTACAAAAAATGTGTAATTGCATTTAAGTTTTTTGCATTAACTTTGATGTTATTGAAAAATGAATGTTAAGAATTAATTAATAAGATATAAAAACCGAATAATTAATTGTAATTGCCGTGAATGTATGTGTTACTTAAAATCGTGCATAAAATATTTCTTTGACATTTAAAATTGTCAAATATAACATAAAAGGTGGCAACGATACATTTAATGCAAGATATTGAATTATATTTGGCAAGAGTAGTTATCCTGTTCGCACACACGTAAATTATTATTTTGCAACGAAAAATATATAGCGTTGTATATTATTTACAGAACTAAGTTTCGTCATAATAATTGCAGTTAAATTTAATGAGGCTGTTTGCGTATAAAAAATCCACTAGATGGCGGTACGTAGGCGCGGGGTTCAACTGTTAATTGATTGGATATTTAAATGTCATTGTGACATGCCTTTCAATGTCATGTAATTTATAACCAATCACGTAGCAGTTGGACCCTGCGCCTACGTACCGCCATCTAGTGGATTTTTCATACGCAAACACCCTCATTACTTCTGTTGTGTAACGATATATGAAAACATAATGTAGTTTGGGCCAATAATATCTTTATTATTGAGATTATTTGATTCCATTTATATACTTATATATGAAATTTATAATATAACGTTTGAAATCAGGTAGTTGCCGCTTTTATATACAACCCTTATTTTAGTTTACGTTTAAACTGAAAACTGTTTGGTTTGAGCAAAACATTTTCAGGTTTCGTATTAACTAAGAATATGGTTGTATGCAGGATGTGCGACCAAAAATCGTTTGTTGTTGACCAAATAATTATTTTAATATATTGTCTTTCGGTTACATCAATGGTGTTGTAGTTATAAAAACTCTGGTTGGAATATTAGATAGTTTTACACTTTTAATACTTGACGAATTCACAATAGTTGTGGACTGAACCTAATTTAATTTGTATTTATTTTTTGATACTACTTATGTTTTCCTTTTGTCAGGGAGCGTTCAAGTATTACGTAACGCGTTTTTGCGCACGCACAAGATTTTGTACTTATGCAACTTTTTATACAAAACTAATCCAGAATCAAAAAAAAAATGCGTTTTCCCTGTTTAACTTATTTGAAGTTAACTTAAGTATTAACTTAAGTAGTTATGAACTATAACATCATTGATAAAACCTTTATTTAAAGCACTCATTTAAACTACTACTACTATATTTAGCCCAATAGTTAAGTTTATAAATAAAAATATGGCGTAAAGGGATGAAAGTTTTGCTACATTTCGTAAAAAATATTTCAAAATGGCGTCAAAAATGTCAGTGTGACGTACGTCACTTTGACAGGACGTGTCAGTGTCATTTTTGTGGCTGTTTTTCTGTAACAAATCTCTCTTGAATTAAGGAATATTAACCATGTACAAATATGATATGTTTTGACTGTTACGAATATATGTGTACTTATTTTAGATGTGTTGTGATAAATGATTTGATGTGTATTATTGATTAATGTTTAAATTACTGATATTCGTTTGTACTCGTAGTTAGTGATTGAGAAATTATTTAAATAAATATTGTTTAAAATTATATGAATGTTTCAATTTCTTACCTTTATTTCCTTATAGATGTTCAAGCTCAAAAAAGCTGTCAAATTCTTCTACACTAATATTATTATTATTTAAGAGGAAATTACAGTTTGATTGTTTTTAGAGTTCGGTAGCCGAATAACAAAAAACGGAACCTTTGTGGACCTCTCCCCCCCCTCCCCTATCTTTTGAACTAAGAGAATGAGAAAACTAAAAAAATACACGATGTACATTTCCATGCAAACTACCAGCGAAAATTGGTTCGAACGAGATCTAGTAAGTAGTTTTTTTTAATACGTCAAATCGTAAACCGCAATTAACCTTTTACTTGCTGCTACGGAACCCTTCATGGGCGAGTCAGACTCGCACTTGGCCAGGTTTTTTTGTTTACATTGAATAGGCTTGACATGACCAATTGCGTGTGTGTGTGTTGTACAATTTCCGGTGATGGTAATATCGATGAAGAATTCGATATCGATGAAGAATTCGATCTCAGCTTAATAGAAATAGTCCAGGGGGCCTACTCCCATAAACAAAATATGTCGGATCCGACAACGGATGGCAATTTTTAATTCTCATAACCGTAAAGAAATCACTTCGAATGCAAATTAAACGTTTTCAAAAAATAGAATATTATTTATGCAAATCAAAAACCACGTCTTCATTCCTAAACTTTTGAATAATCTTCAAAAACGAAACCTTTCGTTTGTTCGTTTCGTTTTTGAGAGTACCCCCCCAGTACTTTACAAACGAAACCGCGGGGAATGCTAGTAAAATAATTTACACATTCATAAATCGTCCTTTATTTAAGTAGTATTATTATTCATCAACAATAATTAGTAAAATATTAACAAATAAATACTGACATATCGACATTTAAAAACCAATACCACCAAACTGTACTTTATTGAATAAAATATTTACGACCTTTTCTAAGGACAAACATATACTTTTTATTACAGATGGAACGGATATCCTGTGGCTATCCGGTATCCGGCCTATATTGCACTTCAAGATTGACCTCATCCCACCTGATGTTAAGTGGTAATGAGGTCCTAGCTTAAGGGTGACAAGTACAGCATAATAAATCTGTTGCTGGACTTGTCGCCCTTACCTTGAAGGCTTGACCCCTGCTACTAATGTAGCACCCCCAGGAGCTCTGTAAACCTTACTCACACGCAGGAACACAACAACACAGAAGTGATTGTTATTTGGCTGCGATCTTCTGTAAGGTGGAGGTATTTCACCAGTCGGGCTGCTCCAGTTTAAGCGGTAAATCGCTATGACCTACCTCTCTTGAGGTATTACTTTATTGTGTATGTACCGTGTATTGATTGTGTGTGCTAATAAATAATTTCTAATTCTAATTCTAATATACACCACTATACACATTAAACACAAAAAAAACTTATCTATTCAGCAAATTAGGCGGGCGCACGTGTACTGCATTCGAAATAGTTCCGGGCAATGAAGAAACGAATTTTATTAACTCGTTTTAATTAAACAAGTTTTAGCCACTGCAGCCTGCAACACAGTTCTTACTACCACAGGCTGCAGGGATCCATATATCATGTATACCTATGTTATTTGCCAAATAAATAAATAATTATTATAACTATATAAAAATAAGTCGGGTTTTCCTTCCTGACGCTATAACTCCAGAACGCACGAACCGATTTCCACGGTTTTGCATTCGTTGGAAAGGTCTCGGGCTCCGTGAGGTTTATAGCAAAGAAAATTTAGGAAAAATTGCAACAGGAAAGCGGGAAAGTCCTCTAAGGCGAAACGAAGTTCGCCGGGACCGCTAGTTATTATTATTATAACTTGTTTCTTGGCTAAAAAAAGGTCCGCGCGAACCTACAACACGTAACAGGTTGAAACCTGGACGACGCTCCCGCTAAGAAAAAAATTAGGTATCGTTTGGCCCGCTCAAAAACTGAATTCCGACACACGTTTGTTCGACGTTACGCTACTTCGACAAATCGTTACTCCGACAAATGATTATTTTTTTATATATTACGTCTATTTTTATAGATTGAACCAGTCCACTTAGATCAGAACTAGTTAGGTTACACCGCAGTAAGGTCAGATTCAGTTTGGTTAGGTTAGGTTCGTTTTATTAACATTAGTCGGAGTAACCATTTGTCGGAGTAGCGTAACATCGAACAAACGTCTGTCGGAGTTCAATTTTTAAGCCCGTTTGGCCGGCCGGATACCGGATCCGTTGCATCTCTAATTTTTATGCACTTTAACGTTGCTAGTTAGGTGGTATCAGTTCTAATAGTCGATCTTTAGAAAACCTACACACAGACTAAGTAACACATTTATTTTTAACTTGAATTTTAAACTCATGACTGTAGTAACAGTTGCTTCGTATTGTCTCGGGTCTGGGTGTTGTGGTACCATCGTTGTTTCTGATTTCTGTAACACAAGTGCTTAAGCTACTTACCACATAATCAGAGCAATGTATGTGATGTTGTCTAATATTTATTATTATTTTATGATCCAAGGTTCATGAAATTTTCACCTAAGGGGCGATACATTCAATAAATTGTAATAACGCCTCTATTACTACTGTCATTAGTCATAATCTTGTACGTCAATTATTTTTTTATAAATGGTACATAGTTAGCAGACATTGGCTAATCACTCTCATGTACCGCTCCCACACGCTCTTCAAATCTGCTTCTCTGAAAGGAAAACGAAAACGATACTTATTAGTATGCAATTAGAGGTCAATTACGCAACAGATTTTTGAGGAGGTTAATTTTAAAAATTCAAGCCTTAAAGAACCAATAAAAAAACAAATTTTGACCCCCCTCCCCCTCTAACGCACCGTAACGTTTTCTGCACTCCCTCTCCCCCTTTTTTTAAAAAGGCGACCACACTAATACAAATCGAGGGATTCCCCGGAAAATGTAGGGAGACCAAAAAAGTTACCAATGTGGCAGTTTCCTTTCTTAATTTTTCATTGAAACTCATCATAACCTTGTACAAATCGAATACGGTGTGCTATCACCCAATCATCAACTATAGAAAATTTTGTCGTCTCATGCAAGAAATTTGACGTATTGCATGCTAGGCCTGATTGTTTAAGTCGAGAAAAAGACAAAACATAATGTCGTTTTCGAAGTCAAAGTATGACGACCTCCGTAGCCAAGAGGCGAGCGGGCCAGACTTAGCGTCGCGCTTACTCTGAGCTCCCGGGTTCAATTCCCGGTCGGGTCAGTATGGGAAACGAACTATTCTAACAATGGCTGGGTGTTGTGGTACTACCGTTGTTTCTGATTTCTGTAACACAAGGGCTGTAGCTTACCACAGAATCAGAGCAATGTATGTGATGTTGTCCAATATTCATTTATTGAAATTGGTTCCCACTGTAGTGACTTCTTCTGCAGTTTTTATGTAGAGGGACTTATTAATGTCGTTCCATAGGGAGCGTTCATGTATTACGTAACGAAATTGGGGGGGGGGGGTCTCGTACAACGTTACAGGGGCGGGGGTAGATAGATAGAATAGGTACACTTTATTGCACAGAAAAAATTACCTACAGCAATTGGTTTTACAGACATAATCAAATACAATTTAGGCCGTCTTATTGCTAGAAAGCAATCTCTTCCAGACGACCTTTAGGGTCTTTCATACAACAGGTTACGTAACATTTTTACTTATTTTAAATGAAAAATTATGAAATCAAAGCTCCCAAACTTTTCGTGGGTTTACAGGGAATCCCCGAATTGAATTAGTCTGGCAAGTTGGCAAACCTTTTCAATAATATTTCATGGCCAATCCTTGAAAATTATCACGTTTTGAGAGGGGGATACAGATAAATGTTACCATGCGTTACATGAGAGTGAGGGGGGGGGGGGAGGAATCTTCAGAAATTGCGTTACATAATACTTGAAAGCTCCCATGTCTCTTATGTATAAAGTTATTTTATACATTTTTAGATTTTCATATCACAGTAGACGCCCCAGATCAAATATATATTAAATGTAAAAATATGAATGCTTAATGAAAAAAAAACATTACCTATATACCCTCCGACTATGTCCCAAAGAAAGGCTACAAAATATATAAAAAGAAATAGGTGTAAATTAGAAGAAATTTTCTTAAAACATTAAAGGTGAGAATAGTCTGAATTTTTATTTCATAAAAAGCATGAATATTATTTAAATATTACTTTACCACAAGAAACACATTTTTTTACTTTATTTCGCATTGTATAAATAAATCGTCTCTTCTTAGTTGCCACCACATGGATTGTCACCCGTGACAAATGGGAATTCAATATCCAATATTCTTTTATTAATGTAAATTACACCAGTAATATTTATGAAACGTCTATATAATGCTAATGACGCTACCTCCGGCTCGGAACCTATAACTTACAGAGAAGATCCCGGCAAGAAACTCTGTCGTTCATATTACAAATATAGCTGAACTTATAACTAGTTTTGCACTAAGACATACAGTGTAGTAATTAGATAAAATAATGTAGTAAATTGTAAAAAATAATTCATTGATTCAAAGTAATAAGAAATATTAAAAAATATGTATATTTAAATTAAACCAACTGTAGGTCCTAATACACATTCGTGCTTAATAAGAATTTTGCCAACTTGCGAGTTGACAAATACGTAAAGAAATAGGAATGACCAAACTCCCAGTAGCCACCGGTGACGACGGGGAAGTGATTGACCCCACTTTAACTTACATGGGAGGTGCTACATTACTTACATAAATGCGCCAGACAATCACACCAATCACCTGGTCTCAAACTAAGGTTTTCCCTTGTACTATGAGCACCAGACGACGGATACTAACTGGGGGCGTCATCACAGCACACACAGACACAAGTCCTTCCAAGTACCTTAGCCACTGCGCCACCGAGGTCGTCTACATGGCAGGGGCCAAGCCTTCAAGGTAAGAGCGACAAATCCAGTAACAGATTTATTATGCTGTACTTGTCGCTCTTAAACTAGGACCTCAGTACCACTTAACATCAGGTGGGATGAGGTCAATCATGAAGAGTAATATAAAAAAAAATCCCATTTGCCACCGGTGACAATCCATGCGGTAGCAACTGTAAATAGACGAAATAAATAATAAATAAATATTGGACAACATCACATACATTGCTCTGATTCTATGGTAAGTAGCTTAAGCACTTGTGTTACAGAAATCAGAAACAACGAGGGTACCACAACACCCAGACCAGAAACAATATATAAAAGTTCCTTTACCATATTGACCCGACTGGGGATCGAACCCGGGGCCTCAGAGTTGGCGCGTCCGTAGGTTAGTGATAGTTCATATTATATTTAATACTAGCAGCACACCGCGTCTTCGCACGCATATTCATTTGTTACAAAAAATGTGATGAATGAAGAACTGCTCGACCGATTTCGTGCAAACTTCTATTGCATAATCCCGCACTAGCCTTTAAATATATTAAAGAAATATACAATTATTATGTTCTTTAAAGTATTCCTCCCTCGCCCTCAGGACGCCCTCAGGCCAGGTGGAGTGACGATTTGCGCAGGACGGCTGGCGGGAGCTGGATGAGAGTCGCCGAAAATCGAGCGAAGTGGCGAACATTTGGAGAGGCCTATGTCCAGCAGTGGACTGCAACAGGCTGATGATTAAAATATTTAAAGCCCTTTGCCAGTGGCGTGCGTTTCATAAAGACAGAAAGACACTGCCTACCCTAGTTCCGATAATAAACCTAACATTATGTTATCAATAAACAAAATAACATAAAATACTTAAATCGCTAATCAGCTCCACCTATCGATTGCCGGTGGTATCATTAAGGTAAGATCGACATGTAATTTAGCATCACCGAGTGGTGCTGCACTAGCGCCGCCTCGCCCTCGCCGCGGCAAACACACAAACTATTGTTCTCTGAATGTTTTGTATGTGTGCTCTCGTGGTAAGTCGCGGTCATGCGGATTTAATATGTGTGCGTTCCTATAGCTACGTGGGCTTTGCTGACACCCAATGACAAAAATCACGCACACAACTGCATGGGAAGCCAATGCCTTTTTGTAGTTATTCTTTATAGGTACCTAACACGAAAAATTACGATACGTACCGAACAAGAGAGGTAGGGCAAAGCGATTTATCGCTCAAACTGGAGCAGCCCGACTGGTGAAATACCTCCACCTTACAGAAGACCGCAGCCAAATAACAATCACTTCTGTGTTGTTGTGTTCCTGCGTGTGAGTAAGGTTTACAGAGCTCCTGGGGGGTGCTACATTAGTAGCAGGGGTCAAGCCTTCAAGGTAAGGGCGACAAGTCCAGTAAGATTTATTATGCTGTACTTGTCACCCTTAAGCTAGGACCTCATTAACACTTAACATCAGGTGGGATGAGGTCAATCTTGAAGTGTAATATAAAAAAAAGAACATTTCCGAAAGAAAGTTTGCTATTCAATGCAAATATTTTAGAAAGTAACACTGTTTCATTGAATTTTATACATTTTGATGGCCATAATTTTTTCGTCGTATTATATTTCCTTTTTTACCTACATTATCAATGGACGAGACAATGAACCAAAACCAAAGTGTTTTTGATCGATTTTATTATTTTTATAGTACTATACGCCGTACTAGCGAACTTTAAATATTAGAAACAGAAAATTTTTATCTCCCCTTGCGGTGCGGGAATTGAACCCACGACCTTCACGTATCGCGCGTGCTGCTCTTACCAACTGAGTATCAGTTCCCGCACCGCAAGAGGAGATAAAAATTTTCTGTTTCTAATATTCAACGTGTTTTTGGTGAGTAAAATTTTCTGAGTCCTGTCCTGAAACTGTGTGCACGCCACTGCCCTTTGCGGTGTGGATTCCGACCTGCGACCTTCACTCACTTCTTGCTTTGGAAACAGAGCAATGTATGTGATGTTACCCAATCTAATGTATTTATTTAAAGTTTTCTTGCAGTCAATTATCATAAATTAAATAAAAATATTACTCACCTTAGTACATCCATTTGCAGTGCGCATTGTTCGTACGCGCAAAGGAACTGAGCCAAATCAGTTTTGGGCCAGCCGCCCAGCCGGAGAGGCTCGATGCATCTACAAATCACGACCAAATACAAAATCATATTAACATTAAATGATTTAAATCTGTTTGTCACTCTTTCACATAAAAACTACACAACTAATGAACGGAAATTGTTAAAATTTTGTAGGTACCTATACGAGTGAACAAAAAAAATCATAGAAGCATTTCTAACGCTTGAAAATGGCACCACGGAATGTATGGCACGGTGGGCGTGGCTTAAAAAAGTGAGCTAGCAACGGTACAAATATAGTTTTCAAGGACGCAGCATGTCACAGGCGCGGACCAATCACAGCAATCTTGGTTTGTTGTATATATAGTTAGTGGCGACGAAAACTCTGACATCGCGATGTAGGATCGACGTATTGATCGGCTAATCGCGCATTACGTATGGAGCGTTGTTTACTACGACAATTCTGCTGACGCTGTATTTGTGTCGACTTGTAGGTCATGTCTTAGGTCACACTAGAATTATACGAGACTGTCATCTTACATACCTTTCTAATAAATCAATGAAGAGAGACCTCAATTCTCTCCCTCTATGAAGATTACACGCTAGCCCGACCAACGCTCTTGTGTATAATCTGAAAGAAACATATATAATTCAATACTAATATTATATTCCATTTAATGTTTCTAAAAATTACATTTTAATATCAAAGGGGTAAACAAATGAAAAAAAAACATGAAAATGAGAAGTTGTATGTGAAGTTTACAAATTTTGAGACCTATTCGCAAGGGGGAGTCGCACGAAATGAGGAAGTGTCGCAGAAGCAAGGGGGTGGGGGGTACATCGTACGGGGCGGCGGGGGTGTCGCACAACTGGGTGAAATATAACAGGAGGTGGAGGTTATATAACACAGAGGGAGGGACATAACACAGGGGGAGGGAAATAACACAGAGGGAGAGACATAACACAGACGGAGGAACATAACACAGAGGGAGGGACATAACACAGAGGAGGGGGACATAACACAGAGGGGGGGACATAACACACGGGGGGGGGGCATAACACAGGGGACATATATTATGTTATGGGGGGGGGGGGCGTGTCACATAATGGGGGAAGTAAGGGGTGTTGGTAGTGATACTTAAATATATTTTTACCTGAAATTCAACTCGAGCTCTTGGTACGATTTCTCCAGTAGTTTTGGTTTCAGACGCATACAAATTAAACTGAAACAAATATAATATTTTATATTTCGTCGTGACTGTATTAATTTATCCTACTATTATAATAAACGCGAAAGTATGTAGTTTATGTAAAAATATATGATTTGTACAGATATCTTGATTAATGTTTGTTATTCTTTAACGCAAACACTAATTCAATGAAATTTGGTAGAAAGATACTAACGAATCAATGAAATGAATGAAACGAATGATATTAATGAAATGAACGAAAAGAACGAATAAAATGAAATGAACCTGTTTGAAACTCTATTAAATCGTTTTCCAAATTGACCCGACCGGGAATCGAACCCAGGACCTTTCGCACTTTGGCCGCCTACCTTAGCCACTGCGCCACCGAGGTCATCAAAACGACAAGAACGAAATTAACCGAATTAATTTATTAACCATTAATGTAATTAATTATATGAATGAACATAAGAACCCACTGTTTATGCTCCTTCTCCTTGTCGAGCAAGATCCTCAACTCCCTCAGTTCCAGGAGGAACTCTCGGTCCATCTCAGTGTCGTAATACTCCGGGCCTGTGCAGCTGTATGTCCAACTACCCATTATAGCCTGAAAACATACATTCATACAACGAGAGAAGAGAGGTAGGGCATAGCGATGTATCGCTTGAACTAGAGCAGCCAGACTGGTTAAACACCTCCACCTTACAGAGGACCGCAGCCAAATAACAATCACTTCTGTGTTTTTATATTCCTGCGTGTGAGTAAGGTTTCCAGAGCTCCTGAGGGTGCTACATTATGTTAGCTTTTACCAAGGAGTCCTCTCATATTTAAACTCTTTGATCACGTGACATGTCATTCTTTTTCATAATTTTATTTTATTTGAAGGGAAAGACTAGTTGGAGATTGGATTTTAATTTGACGACCTCCGTAGCCGAGAGGCGAGCGTGCCGGACTTTGGCGTCGCGCCATCTCTGAGGTCCCGGGTTCGATTCCCGGTCGGGTCAATATGGGAAACGAACTTTTCTGTATTGTCTCGGGTCTGGGTGTTGTGGTACCGCCGTTGTTTCTGATTTCTGTAACACAAGTGCTTAAGCTACTTACCACAGAACCAGAGCAATGTATGTGATGTTGTCCAATATTTATTTATTTATTTAATTTAAACTTATGGTTACTCACAGATAGTTCTAAACATGTTTAGTGTAAGGACAGTGATTTGGAGACATGTCAACAAAAATACATGTATGGAAAAAGTGTTCATGATAGTTTTTCTTTGCCAAACCTCCATTACATAATCTAGTACCTACAGTAATACCCCGACTTACGCTACCCCGTTTTACGCGAGTTCGGAGATACGCGGTTTTTCATTTGCAGTGCGTTTTACTTATATTATCTAATTATGTCATCTAAAAGAACAAATGCGTCATTGGAGCTTAACAAGAAAAGAAAAACACTGTCTTTGGAGTGTAAACCAAATATAATTAAAGACTTTGAAGCAAACATTTAATTTTTTGAGTTGGCTTAGAAATTTGACCTACCGGAATCAACAATCCGAACGGTTATAAAAGATAAATCAAATGACAATTGCAAACTTAACAGAAGGACTCAATTCAACTGAAAAGGGAATACAAATTATAAAAAAAAATATATTAAACATTCTTCTTCTAAATTAATGTTTTCTTCAAACTCTGGTCCCGATCAAACATACTTTGTATGTATTTATATGCAAAGTTAAACCCCGACTTACGCGAATTCGACTTACACGGCAATCGCTCGGACCCACCTACCGCGTATGTCCGGGGTATTACTGTAGCTAAAAATTAGTAGATAGATAGATAGATAGATAGATACACTTTATTGCACAGAAAATTTACAGAAATTGGTTTTACAGACATATTTAAGTACAATATAGGCGGTCTTATTGCTAGAGAGCAATCTCTTCCAGACAACCTTTAGGTAGAGGAAATAGTAGACATCGAGAAACGGGTACAGCCGTGCAAAATGCTTGAGAAAAATACTAACAGAAAATATCAATATAAATACCATAACAAGATAGTAGCAGGGGTAGATCCTTCAAGATAAGGGCGACATGTCCACAGCAAGAAACTGATTCACTATGCTGTACTTGTCGCCCTTAAGCTTACCACTTAACATCAGTGGGATGAGGTTAATCTTGAAGTGCGTTAAAAAAAATCGATTAACATGTAGGTATATTTTTTCTAGATCAGGTTGATCAGGTAGAAAGTGTGTTTGTATATGTGTTTGCTTGTGTAAAAGTGTGGGAAGAGATAGTATGAAATATTCCAGTGGAACCTTAAGGAAGATATAGGAAAAAAAATGCAAAAGAAAAGTCTTGTCTACACTCACCTGTGCACAATGAAAGAAATCATTAAACGAGAGATATTGCAGCTTTCGCTTAGCTGTCTCGAAACGCATACACGCTATGAACACAACTGCACCGTACTTCCTGAAAAACAATTAACATCATTGAACTACCTACAGCCTAAGACTTTAGCGTTATTGCAGTGTATATGTAATATAAAATGTCTTAAACATTCATGAATCACTTCTGCTTTGTTGTGTTCCTGCGTGTGAGTAAGGCTTCCAGAGCTCCTGGGGGGTGCTACATTAGTAGCAGGGGTCAAACCTTCAAGGTAAGGGCGACAAGTCCAGTAACATATTTATTATGCTGTACTTGTCGTCCTTAAGCTAGGACCTCATTACCACTTAACATCAGGTGGGATGAGGTCAATCTTGAAGTGTAATAAGAAAAATCTCAATTTGCGGTGCGGGACTCAAACCCACGGCCTTCACGTATCGCGCGTGCTGCTCTTACCAACTGAGCTAACCGCAAGTTATCGTAGGCGATGAAATTTTTCTGCTGTATCAACCGTTAGCCTCCGGTAAGTGCCCTCTGCCGAATATGTTTAGAACTACATACTTATTGGCTCGTCGTACAGTCGCCGTCAGATATATCGGAGCAGACAAAGTGACCAAATACTTCTGAACAGTTAAAATGACAATAAGTTCTATACATTTTAAGTTACTATTAATATCTGAACATTCATTACTTCAGTAATATCTGAGCAGATGCCAATAACATCTTAACACTCATAACGTCAATATGTGTCACGCACGTCATGTGTCTCACTTAGCTACCTGTATAGATGAGTGTTCAGATATTATTGGTAAGTTGTGTGTATAGAAGTTATTGACTAGCATCTGCTCAGATATTATTGAAGTAATGAATGTTCAGATATTAATGGTAACTTGTAGTGTATGGAATTTATTGACATTTTAACTGTTCAGAAGTATTTAGTCACTTTGTCTGCTCCGATATATCTGACGGCGACTGTACATTCGTTGCAGAAATGTTTGAAAGCAAAAATAATTGAAGATTTTTTGTATTATAAAATAAAGTCAATTTTTTAAAAGTCTTGGGTGTCATGTTTACATTGATACGATTTTCGTTTATTTTTATTTGTGACCCTATTGTATTCAAGGAAGGGCATGTACTAACTTGGCAAGCGGCTCCGACAGAAGGAAGGTGGTCCGTATATTAGCGACGACGCTCCCCGGCATCTCCTCCACCGTCTTGAACACGCGCCGCACGTTGTCGAACTGACGGCGGCAGCAGCGCAGCGGGGCGCCGGACCGCTCAGCTACCTACAACAGCCAAAATATTATTATTAACTACCATTTAGGCAGCTTCGAACCCGTACTATTAACGTTCGAACCCATACTATCAACTGTCGAACCTGTACTATAAATATTCGAACCCGTACTATCAACGTTTGAACCCGTACTATCCCCTTTGGATCCCGTACTATCCCTGTTGGATCCCGTACTATCCCCGTTGGATCCTGTACTATCGCCGTTGGATCCCGTACTATCCCCTTTCGATCCCGTACTATCCCCGTTGGATCCCGTACTATCCTCGTTCGATCACGTATTATCCCCGTTGGAACACGTACTATCCCCGTTGGAACACGTACTATCCCCGTTGGAACCCGTACTATCCCCGTTGGATCCCGTACTATCCCCGTTCGATCCCGTACTATCCCCGTGGGATCCCGTACTATTCCCATTGGATCCCGTACTATCCCCGTTCGATCCCGTACTATCCCCGTGGGATCCCGTACTATCCCCATTAGATCCCGTACTATCCTCGTTTGGTCCCGTACTATCCCCGTTGGATCCCGTAGTATCGTACTATCCCCGTTGGATCACGTACTATATTGAAATTTGAAATTTGGCTGCGGTCTTCTGTAAGGTAGAGGTATTTCACCAGTCGGGCTGCTCCAGTTCGAGCGATAAATCTCTATGCCCTACCTCTCTTTTTGACTGGACTAAATTCATTCAGATACGGTTTACAGTAATGTATTACCTCGTCCAAATCCTTTCTGTGTCTCGAGGACAGCTTCCGACCGAGCAACTCTCTTATCACTGCGTCATCTAAATCGTAGTACCTAGAAGAGGAGAGTAAGCACTAGTTTCAGATCAATGTATTACATTTTTATAATTTTTCTAGAGCTTTACGCTGCACTAGCGATGATTTTTTTCTTAATGTAAAAAATAAATAAATATTACTCTGATTAGGCGGTAAGTAGCTTAAGCACTTTTTTTACAGATATCAGAAACAACGACGGTACCACAACACACAGACCAAAGACAATACAGGAAAGTTCGTTCCCTATATTGACCCGACCGGGATCGAACCCGGACCTCAGAGATGGCGCGACGCCAAAGACCGGCCCGTTCGCCTCTCGGCTACGGAGGTCGTCAATTCTCAACACACGGAAAGAAAATTATTTCTCAATACCCTGAATCCCACAGGGAAGGGAAGATGAAATTCTACTGTTTCTTAATTTTTTTAAATTATTTATTTCTGCAAGTGGATTTACAATAAATTCTTTTCCACGTCAATTATTTATTCCTACCAGCGCCTCGACGTTGGTTCTGTTGAGAAGAAGCGCCGTAACAAACTCAATACATATCCTCTTTTAAAAAAAATTACAATCATAACAATATGGCATTAAAATTTTTGAATTAACAATAAAGATTATCTAGGTGCAAATAGACATTTTAACTATTCCACATATTTTTATCATTAAAAAAGTCTTGTACAGTGTAATAAGCCTTTTTCATGAGCCATTTTGATTTCAGTCTTAAATCTATGCATGGACAAGTCAATAATGCTTTGCGGTAACTTATTAAATATTTTGTATCCCTATGAAGGAATTACAGTAGTAATTCCTATGTATTATGAAGTCTTTTTTTTTATATTGCACTTCAAGATTGACCTCATCCCACCTGATGTTAAGTGGTAATGAGGTCCTAGCTTAAGAGCGACAAGTACAGCATAATAAATATGTTACTGGACTTGTCGCTCTTACCTTGAAGGCTTGACCCCTGCTACTAATGTAGCACCCCCCAGGAGCTCTGGAAGCCTTACTCACACGCAGGAACACAACAACACAGAAGTAATTGTTATTTGGCTGCGGTCCTCTGTAAGGTGGAGGTATTTCACCAGTCGGGCTGCTCCAGTTCGAGCGATAGATCGCTGTGCCCTACCTCCCTCAAGTCTGAATAAATCTTGCTAGTGCAGGGTTCACCCTCATTCATGCTTCAGCATTGTAAAAAATATATTGGACACTATTACGATACGCGAAACGCGCGTAAAGTCGACTAGTAAGAAATACGATTAACTCACTTTTCTATTAGCATCTGTTTCGTCGGTTCGTCTATTTGGAAGATCATCTGTTCTGATAGCTTCGATGGTACCGTGAGAAGTCTCTCCAGTAAAGCAAATGTCCTGGAATCAGTTTTAGAAACACTCATTTAAATTCAATTCAACATTCCTTTATTCATGTAAATTACATCAGCAAGGGGGCGTCAATAAATTACGTGAGGTGTATTTTAATTTTCTGTTCCCCTGGTGAGGTTTTCTTAACCCCCTCCCTCATCCCCCAATCTCAGGTCTCAATTTTTTCCAAAATGTGGGTTTCTTACGTAAACGCATTAGACGTTCTGATTATATTACAAATTAAAATAAAGTTAAGCTTCAATAAATTTCTTTCTTAAATTCGTTTACAATCATTTTGGTCCATTTCAACCAAAATACATGAATTTCAATCGGAAAAAAAACTTGCGTGATATTGGCCGAGACCCTCTCTCTTTCCAACGTAAGATTAGATCAGATTTGACTTGACCCCTTCCCCCCCTTAAACGTCTCACGTAATTTATGGACGCCGAAACGAAATAGATTTATGAAACATCTATATAATGCAAATGACGCTACCTCCGGTTCGGAACCTATATCTTACAGAGAAGATCCCAGCAAGAAACTCTGTCGTTCGTATTACAAATATAGCTGAACTTGTAACTAGTTTTGCACTAAGACATACAGTGTGTGTAAATAGTAAAAAACATAATAGTTGATTCAAAGGAATAAAAAAAAAATGGAGATTCCGTCGTTTTGGAGTTGAGTGACGCACGTTTGTTTATCGTTTCTCAGTTTCACTCTGATAATTACCTGTTTTTTCCGTCTTTTTTGAGTGTCTATCATTTAGTTCTTGTGTGTTTTGGTATTGGGTAAGTTAAAATCAACTAACATTCCTTTTAAATATTATTTATTCAGTGTGTTATATATTTAACCTCACTTTTCCTCCGAGTACTTAAAAAAAAATGGATATCCCCCCTGATCCACCGGACCCTCCTGACGGGTCGCAAAATATATATGCGAGTCAATGCAGCAAACCAGCTGCAGAGACTCGTAAACATAAACTTTCTTCTTCGGCTTCTGGTGCCAAGGGTAACCCTGATAAGCGCCAAAGAAATGTTGCTGACTCAGACTCCTCATCTGTCTCCTTACAGACACTGTACACTCATCCGAGTTACACAGAATCTAAGACTTACGGTGAAAATGACTCCGGTCCATTTCTAGTACACGTTTCCCGCATCGAACCCCACCCTGCCGCAGGTACCACTATCCGGGCAATCAAGTTCGGCCAACTAATATACAAAAACCATATCAAAAATATATGTAAAGATGGTATTAAAAACATTGGTCGCAACCGCATCTCTGTAGAATTCAAAACAGGTCCTGACGCGAATAACTTTGTTTCTTCCCATTTCCTATCAGAGAACAAATACAGTGCTATAATTCCAACATATAATGTTACTCGAATGGGTATAGTGCGAGGCGTACCTGTGGACTTATCCTTGGATGAGTTCATAGAGTCCGTGGAGCTACCATCAAACTGTGGCATTATCCTTAAAGCCAGGAGACTGAATAGGAAAAACATTGTTAATGATAATGTAAACTGGACGCCAACTCAAACTGTTGTTTTAACCTTTTGTGGGCAGGTTCTCCCAGAAAAAATTTACAGTTTTCATACGTCATTACCGGTTCAAACATACCAACTCCCCACCATCCAATGCCACAACTGCTGCAGATTCGGACATGTCAAAACCCAATGTCGGTCGCAGCCACGATGCTTCCGCTGTGCTAAAGAACATACTGGAGATACATGTAATGTCCTAGAATCATGCGCTACATGTCCACTGTGCAATGGAAGACATTTCGCAACCACTGGATCATGCCCGGAACAATCCAGACAAAAAAAAATTAAGTTGATGATGTCTCAAGAGAGCATCTCTTACTACGAAGCGTCTTCCCGAGTTCCGAACGTCAACCGACCCTATAGCGAAGCTGCCAAAGACTTTGTCCCTTCTCAACTTATGTCCTCTCAAAATTCACCTCGTTCATTGCCACACGCTTCCCCCCCCATGTCCCAATCTTACCGCCGCACCATTATCTCCAGCCCACGAGTGAAGGCCCCCCTCTCTAAGGGTTATGATAGACAAACTCACCAGGATATTATTAACACCCCACCTTCTTCCCTCCCTAATGGTTGTGCCCTTCCTAATCCATATGAAAACTCTCCCTCATTGAGTGGAGATGACAAAGTCATTGAAACTCTACTTAGTTCCGTCTTCCACATCCTATCTAAATTTAGTGATGCTATACCGCCCAACGTCGCCTTTTATCTTTCAAGACTAGTTAGTTTAATTCCTCCAGAAGCTCTCAATCAAAATGGCAAAGATGGAGACTTGCCAGTTCCTCCAATGGAACTGTAAAAGCATTCGTCATAAAAAGAGCGAGATTATGTACATTTTTAACAAATACTCTGTGACAGTCGCTGCCATCTCTGAGACATGGCTAATCCCAGACTCACGTTTTCGGGTTCCTGGCTATGCTTGCCTCAGAGATGACAGAGATGATGGTTATGGAGGTTGTTCCCTCTTAATAAAAAAAAATTACGTTTATAATTCTCTGAGTATCCCCTCTCACAGTCCAACGTTTAATGTTGTGGCTGCTAGAGTGGCGGATATCTCATTTGTATCTATTTATATTCCTCACCCCTCTCCTTCTATTATTCCCGAGCTAAACTTCATTTTTTCCTCTCTTCCTTCCCCTATCTTCCTTCTGGGGGATTTTAATGCACACCATACCGCTTGGGGATCACATTCCTGCGACTCTTTTGGTATTCTCTTAATGGACCTCTTTGAAGACCTAAACTTGTGTATTCTGAACGACGGCTCCCCAACGAGATTAGTTCCCCCATCCCAAGACCCCCGTTCAGCAGTAGACCTTACTGCTTGCTCCCCTAACCTAGCATCCCTATGCTCATGGATGGTTCTTGGACAATCACATGGCAGCGACCACTTTCCCATCATCACCACTAAACCTCTCTCTGTTTCCCCTTTGATTTCTCCACCTCCTCTCCTCAGGTACAAAATCAAAGACGCAGACTGGTCCAAGTTTTCTAGCCATGTTGACCGATTATGTAGTTCTTCCTTTAATGCTTCGGCTCCTCTTGAGGATAGTTATTCGTCATTCGTTGAGGCCCTAACATCTGCCGCTGATGCAAGCATCCCCCTGAAGAAACCTAACCGAAGAAGCCTAGCTCCCCCCCCTTGGTGGGACTCTGAATGCTCAAGGATGGTTGGCCTCCGGAGGGAGGCTGAGAGGCAGTATAAATCGAATATGGATATGAATAACTATCTTCAATATAAACAAGTTGCAGCCCGCACCAAACGTACCTTAGCCAGCAAGAAAAGGAAAGGATGGTTGAAATTTTGTGGAAGCCTCTCGCCCAGAACTCCACCCTCGATGGTTTGGAGGAGCGTTAGACGTTTCCGCGGGTCTCTCATCGGGCCATCCCCATCCTCAAATGATCCGTCGGAATGGTTAGAAAATTTTGCAAATAAATTATCCCCGCCTACTGTTCCTCATGAAAATTGCTTCCCCTCCGATTATCCTGATCTCGTTTCCCATGACAGATTTGACCACCCATTCTCCCTATCAGAACTCTACTGTGTCGTCCGAAGTCTAAAAGATTCCTCCCCAGGTGAAGATGGCATCCCCTACTCATTTATTATCCACCTCGGCCCAGTAGGAAAAACATTTCTCCTGGACTTACTAAATTTTATCTTTGCCTCTGGCCACTTTCCAGAATCCTGGAAGTCGCAAATAGTGATTCCTATATTAAAGCCAGGCAAAGACCCCACCAATTCTTCTTCCTACCGTCCGATTGCTCTTTCCTCTACCCTGTGCAAAGTCTTTGAGCATTTAATTAAGAATCGCTTGGAATGGCTGGTCGAAAATAGAGGTCTTCTTGCCCGGTCGCAATTTGGATTCCGAAAATCCAAAGGCACCACAGACAGTCTTAGTGTTCTCACAACAGACATCAGAACAGCACTATCTAAAAACGAATTCCTTGTAGGTGTGTTCCTTGACATTGCAGCTGCCTACGACAATGTCCAACTTCCGGTGCTCAAAGAGAAGATGCTTCGTATGAGTCTTCCTGTGAGGTTAGTTCATTGCGTCATAAATCTCCTAATGGGCAGATTAATCAAAATACGGTCTTACAAGCATTCTCTCCCTCCCCGTTTTGTCTGGCAGGGCCTCCCACAAGGTTCTGTTCTGAGTCCGTTGCTTTACAGTATATATACACATGATCTGGAACAGTGTGTTTCCTGCTTCAGTCATATACTTCAATACGCTGACGACTTATGCCTATACTCATCCGGTAAATCTATTGAAGATGTCTCTTACCGTCTCAATTCGGCACTATCTTATTTAAATTATTGGTTGGAAGAACATAGCCTACACTTATCCGTCCCTAAATGTAACATCGTGGTATTTACAAGAAAAAGATTTGTCCCAGATTTTGAAATAATGTGCAATGGTTATCCTCTCACAGTTAAAGACAATATTAAGTTTCTAGGAGTCACTTTAGACTCTAGAATGTCTGGAATACCCCATTTCAACAATGTGATCCAAAAATGCGAACAAAATTTAAATATACTCAGATCTCTTTCAGGTGTCTGGTGGGGGTCCCACCCCTACTCGCAAAAATTGCTCTATAACTCCATTGTTCGGAGCCACCTTGATTATGGGTCCTTCTTGCTAGAACCCTGCAGCAAGGAAGCCCTGAACAAAGTCGATAAGATCCAAGCAAAAGGCCTAAGGATAATCTTGGGAGCCATGAACTCATCCCCGAAACATGCCCTACAGGTAGAGTGTGTGGACCCTCCTCTAGATCTCCGTCGTCAATACTTGTCAGACAGATTCATATTTAAAGTCAAACAATCTGCTTGTCATCCTCTTCATTCCCGCCTTCAAGATCTGTCTGACCTAATCTCAGATCCTTCTTGCAAATATTGGACACATAAAGAACCTCCAAGAATTGTCACTAGTTTTAGAAAGATTTCTGCTTTGACTTACCCGATGGTACATTTCAATATAAACCCGATTTTCCAAATTGAATATGATGCCTTGATCTTTGAACCCCGGGTACTGCTGGATTTCGGTATCGCGAAGAAAGACCCTACTGCTGACTTTAAATTCACTCAAAACATGAGCAAAGATTGGCAACAGTGGCTACCCATATTCACAGATGCTTCTAAAATGTCAGATGATAGCCCTGTAGGCAGTGCAGTCTGGATTCCGAAGTATCAGGTTCTTCTCAGTTTTAAATCGGCAAAGGAAACGACGGTGTTTACAGGAGAGGCAGTTGCTATTGTAGAGGCAATTTCTTATGTTCTTTCCCATAAATTAAGTAAGTCAATCATCTTCTCGGACTCTAAAAGTTGCCTTCAAGCTATTACTAGCAACTGTTTCAAATCAAAATTTATTAGCCCCGTTGTTTTAAAAATTAGAGAAACACTCTTCAAGTGTCATATTAACAGCATTGAAGTTGTGTTAGTCTGGATTCCCGGTCACTGTGGTATCCGCGGTAACGAGCAGGCAGATATTTGGGCCAAGGAAGCCATCTTAAACGGTACAACATCCCAATTAATTTATCCCACTGATGTTTTGCCCATGGCTGCAAAAAATATGATCGAAAACTGGCACAGCCGCTTTATCGAAATCTCAACCTCCAAAGGCCGGTTATATGCTAGTTTACAACCATCAATTCCGCCCAAACCTTGGTTCTTCAAAAACAAACTTGTTGAAAAATGGGTCATTTCCACCATTTGTCGTCTCCGTCTAGGGCACGTATGTACCCCCGTGTTTCTATGCAAAATCAGGGTCAAAGACAACTCACTGTGCGAATGTGGCATAGATGAGGGTACGCCAGACCACATTTTTTTTAGCTGTCAAAAGTATCCTCTATCTCTCTATGATATTATTCCCTCCGAAGTTCCCCGCCCTCTTAACCTTAACTTTATCTTAACTCTTTCTTCTTCTAAATATATTAAATATGTATGTAACTATATTAGTATGTATGATATTAGACTATGATTTCCTCTACCCTCCTTCCATAAATGTTGTGTCGTCTTTAACGTGTTGTTCGTGTTTGTTTTAGGTTCTTAATGAAGACCTCAGGAACCAATAGCTCAAATCACCGCGCAGTCTCCTTTTGTGACGTGTCTCTCTAAACACTTGACATTGGCGGAATCACTGCGTTGTTTTTAAACGCGGGATAGAGACCATAATAAAAAAAAAAAAAAAAAAAAAAAAAAAAAAAAATAAAAAAAAAAGTTTATTGCCTGAATTAACCTGACTAGAAATTGAACCGGAGACTTTTAGCACATCAGCAGGGGTGGTGGTAATATATCTGGCGCCCTGGGCCAATTTCATGGAGTGTCCCGTTTAGTGTGTAAACCAAGATTTTGGTTTGGGGGTGGGTCTCCCTGTTACATAAGATTTCCGGCGCCCCTTTATGGCTGGCGCCCTGGGAGGTCGCCCTACCACGCCCTATCCTAACCCCGGCCCTGCACAACAGCTACCTACCTTACCCACATAGTTATCAAAATAAAACAAAATAAATTACCTATAGTGATCAAGCACATCGCTAGCAATCAAACTCAAACTCAAACTCAAATATTTGAGTTTGAGTTTGATTGCTAGCGAGGCGCCCTGGGAGGTCGCCCTACCACGCCCTATCCTAACCCCGGCCCTGCACAACAGCTACCTACCTTACCCACATGGTTATCAAAATAAAACAAAATAAATTACCTATAATGATCAAGCACATCGCTAGCAATCAGTTCGACAGACGCACCGGTCTGCTTAGAGATTGTGCGCTGATGTAGCGTTGACACAGCTTCACTTGCTGAAATGTTAATTTATATTTTACACACACTTACAGATAACTGAAATGTGACTGACTGGACATAGTGATCTATCAATTCACAGCCCAAATCTCTAGACAAATCGGGATGAAATTTGACATGCAGGTAGATTTTATGACGTAGGCGGATGCCGACATCATCATACATAGCATACTTAGCGGATGCTAAGAACTGCTTTTGATCAATTCTACCCCCAAGGGGATAAAATAGGCGACAGGCAGCAGATTTACATTTTTATACCTTGAATCCATTTTATTCTAGTGAATTATACCGTCTGGATTATCATCAATAAATTAAACTTTTTCAGATTGAAATGACATGTTTTTTTGGTTTTGCAAATAGACGCCAACAACTTAGCAAGCATATCACTAAATAGTATAAAATCTTTCCACTGCGTGTGCTCTTCCCTATGTATGCATAAATTAATTCATTAAGTATTACTGTTTAATAATCGGCATAAAATTGGGAATCTAGTGAGCACATTATTTTTCACACTTTTTTGTGGAAAAATTGAATTCTTGTACTTTAGGCTGACTAATACGGGTCAGCCTTACTCATAAGACAAATTTAGATAGGAATTTAAAATCTTATTAACAAAAATCTTATAAAATAACACCTATTTTAATACTTACACCTTACTTACAAACGAATACTTTTTTATGGAGCCTGAGTTTTAGAATGACAGACCAACGCAGAAGTGGTATGTGATTTAAAACTGTTAAAATATTGTTAATGAAATTATACAAGTCAATAAGATTTAGAGTTACCAATTTACGTCTGCAAATTCCAATAGGAACATAATTCTAGAATTAATAACCAACATTCGAAGCTAAAAATATCATCGTACAAGATTATATCTGGAGATATTAATAAAATTCCATCAACTATGCCAAGAATGTTTTCAAGTTATTTAAACTCACAAGAGCAGCCTTCTATCCATAACTGGTATATTTCTGGGTCTATTAGAGTATAGTTTCCAACGAAAACATCGACTTCTGTATACATTTTTAAGACGCTTTTTTAACAATTATCTGCAAATTTTTCAATTCGGAATCTAAGAAAAAACAAATATTTTTATCTGATTGACAATGACAATGTGATTTGACATTTGACTTTTTAAGCCTAATATTGCTATTATAATAAAATGCTTTCCCATTGTTAGAGTAGGGTCCTCATTTGGTAGATTTTTCGTTTGTGACTAATAAAATAACTATGAAGTGGACCGTGTTAAATTATACACGGCTCGTGTATTACGCCACTTTTCCACGTGATCTACCTGCTTCAAATCCGATAAACCCATGTTCCATCGTGAAATTGTATCAATTTTCACTTGAAACCGGCAAAAGTAGACTTCATCAAAGAGCCTTAGTTAACAAAATCAAAACCAAAACTATATGACTTGGTCCAAAGTGAGCTACACATAGCAATAAGTTAGATACTGATACTGTAAATGATCTGCTGAGTTTCTTACCGGTGTCTTCTCGGTAGATATAGGTTCCGAACCGGAAGTAGAATCACTTTGCATTGTTTTCAATGACGATTCAAAAATGTTATATGTAACCTACTTGAATAAATTAAATATTTGAGTTTGAGTTTGAATAACAAAAAAAGGACAAGAAGAAGTGGTACCCTTCACATAGGGCTTCAAGACACCATAGGAGGTCATCTGAAATCTGACAAAGTATTTAGCAACTTTTGAAGCTGGAATGCGGCATCTCACTATTGTAATGAATTACATACTGTTATATAAGCTACAGCTCGCGAACACAAGCTATTGCTTTTTATCGAATTTTGCTACGTGTGTGGACGCAGGTTTATTCTGAGGGTTTATTGCATTGCTTTGATTTGACAGATAGATCCGTTCAAAACCATGTTATTTAGCAGTTCTTACCAAGTAATATTATCAATTTGTTTAGGTATTCAAATATGCGATAGCCTTCAAATAACCAAACATTTAAACGTGTATTATAAGGATAAACATAATTAGATTATAATTATTCTGTTACTCTTACTTTTGATGCATTCTATATTAAAAAACTTGAGCAAAATCAAACCGGACTGACAAGTTTTGTGGTTTTAGAACACACCTCCAAAAAATGGTGATTGATTTTTTCGGAATTAAAATCCCGAAAATTTAAGTTTTTGATGGAAATACTTTAGTAAACTAAAATGTAAGTTTAGTTTTTATCGACAGCTCACTATTGAAATGTGATTTTGGCATAAATGAGTAGATTCAGTGCTTAAATAACGTATGAAAACCCAGTTGTTTTTTGTACCCAAAAATAGATAAAAAACCTATAAGATGAACCTCTAAGATGATGCTTAAATTACGTAGGACGCTTATAAATCAAGCCTACACATGAACATTGTGTGAAATGTGAAACAAAAAACATTGTAGAGGACATATTTTGGATCAGGAATGTTTTTGTTTGTGTGTATGAACTCGTCGCACTAATTGAGAATTTAGTAACAAAACAACTAACATTAAATGAAATAATAAATATAAAACCTCTAGTTTAGTGGTTATGATCTCAAGATCCTTGATACAATACCTGGGTCAAGCAAAATAAACGTATTGAGTGAACTGTTTGTTACTCTTTCATGCATAGCCATGTAAATAAAATTTATTACACTCTGAATAAATTTCATAATTAATGCATTTGCTGCGGATAGGCTGATAATATGAGTGTATGGAAAGCCAAATAGAAGTATTAAAACTTTTGTCATCTCATGTAAGAAATTTGACTTATAATTGCAAGCTAGATGTGCCCGCAACTTTGTTCGTGCGGAGGACATACTTTCATGGTCGGTTTTACCTCTAATATTTGCAACAAAAAGAAGTCCATATTTAATCCAAGTTTTGAGCTATATTTGACCCAAATTTAAAGTAAATTACTTAAAAAAAACGTATATTTAATATATGTATATTTTAATTAAACTTGTCTTTCTTTTATAGATATTTAAAATGCAATCGGAAGAGGAAATAAGCAATTCATCAGATGAACCCTTGCTGCTACCTGACTCGGAAAGTGAGGACACAACAAATTTACGTAAAACTATTGATGAACAAGAAAATTTAATTGGTGTGCAGGTAAAACAAAATGCAGTTTAGTTAGTTCTGTTAAATATTAGAAATAATTTAAAAAATATTACTCTTGTCAGAATCTTAAATTGAATTGGTGAACCTAAAACCCAAATTTATTATGAGTTTTTAAAATAATTTAACAGGTTTTATTTAGTAAGTAGTTAATACATTTTTATTTAGTAGTTTTGTCTCGTTAAATTATTTTTGATGTTTAAAATGGAACGCGAAAGTCTTAAAATTTTTATCATGAGTTATTTAGAATTCGAAGGCTTGTTAGGTTATTGGTCATATGGTATAATGGAGCGTTGCCAATTCTGCTGACCCTGTGTTTGTGTCGACTTGTAGGTAATAGAAATAGAAAACATCCTTATTCATGTAAACTTTACAAAAGCACTTATGAATCGTCAGCACAAGTTAAGTATTCTACCGCCGTGTTCGGAATGTTGATCATGTAATAAGGATCAAGAAGGGAAAGATCAGGCAATGTCGTAGGTGGGCACAGTTTCAAATTTTGGGAGGTCAATTTATAAACTTTTCTTCCCCTGTCTGTTGTCTGATACTCATGTTAGTTAGAACCTACTTAACTGGTGTGATAGGCTGCAATTATTTATTTATTTCAATTTAACAGCAGGAACTAAACAATATGAAGCAAGAAACAACCACAACCCAGGAGGATGAGAATGTTCAGATATCAAGCAACCAACGGGACGTTATGAATATGTTCGCTAGCGTCTGGGTCAAGGTTGAAGTGAATGAGGAAACTGAGTCTGTCACGTACCAGCCCGGAGAAGAGAGGTAATTTTTGTTTTTTATATTACACTTCAAAATTGACCTCATCCAACTTGAAGTTAAGTGGTTACAATTCGATTTATCTGGAAAAAATGTGAATTACCAAGGAAAAATGAGATTTTGTGTAACACATTTAAAAAGCGCGCGATAACGCCAAGTCACGTGCCTATTGAAGTTGTGACGTCAACGTTCTATACACCAAACCTTACTTAACTAATAAGCTAACATATCCACACTTTTCATATTTTATTGTTAAATCTGTTAATTAGCCAATTATTATTTTTATCAAGTAATAAACAAATGTTTAGTTCTGTCCAAAGTAAAAGTAGCAGGGTTTTTGTCTTTTTGTAACCTTTAAAAGGTCTTCAATTAAGAAATATCGATGGTAAAGTGCCAATACCACCTAAGTGTGTTTTTTTGACAAAATTATATACAACCTTATTTTTTACTAATTATATCCTTTTTTCATTCACTCGGACACTGGTAGTTAGGTGGTATTGGTACTTCACCATCAATATAATCTATATTTATATTGCTCCCCACGGGACATGCTTAGCCTGGTGTGGGAATCAGTAATATTTGTTTAACATGTACTTATTTGTTTAACATGTACTTATCTTGAAAATGAATGTTTTTTTTATTTTTTTATTTTAAATAAATAAAATGAATCGTCGAAATGTATGTCAGCTCGTAACTTGGATTAAATTAAATATGTGTTCATCTTTTGTATTTGTATGTGGCAAACAAAAAAAGTTAAAAATTTAACCAGATCGTACGCTTGTATGAAGAATAATAAAATGGAGACAGAAGTAAAATTTTTGAGGCTGAATACGTAGCACCACCGACCTCCCCCATTTTCTTAACGTTCCAAAAACCTTGTATTTTATTAATAATAGCGACTTGTAGTAATTGTGATTAATTAATTAATTAATGATGCTAACGGGTAGGATATGTCGATATCAAATCCGTTGTCATCGCGATGTGGGTTCCTCTCTTGCTTACCATCAGGCTGGGAGGAGCCAATATTCTGCACTCCTATAAATAATAATAATAATTTGAATTTTTTTTTCGCAGCCCACCGTACACGAAATCGAAGAAGCGTCAGCCTCTCGCAAAAACTTTGAAATGCGACGAATGTGATTACAAGACGGCATACAAGAACTGTTTGGTGCTACACAAAATGGGTCACGCGCAAATAAAACCTCACTCGTGTACCATTTGCGATTACACCACCAAATACACAACGGCCCTGCACCGACACATGATTATACGACATCAAACCGATCCCACAATAACGAATGAACCTGGAAAGTTAAAGGTTTACAAATGCCTAGAGTGTGACTACACAACGTTTTACAAATGGAATCTAAACGCTCATAAACGAAAGCATTTGGCAAAGGAATTCAAATGCGAAGTGCCGGATTGTGACTACAAAACAGCTTACAGGCATAATTTACAAAAGCACAGCAAGAAACATAACGAGAACGTATTCTACAAATGTGATAAATGCCCTTTTGTTACTCGTTTTGAAGGGCACATAACTAGGCATTTAGCAAAAATACACAATGAAGTGACAGAGAACATGAATAAATGTGATTTGTGCGATTTTTCAACTAAAATAAAGTGGAGATTGAATATACATAAGCAGAGAAGTCGGCAGACGAATATATTAAGGTGTAACTTTTGCGAGTTTGAAACTTTTTATATGTGCGAAAGCAAAAAGCATAAAGTGACACATTACAATGAGATTTATAATAAGAAGAATGGTGGTTTGCACGTTGATAACGGTCAAGAAGACGCGTGTACTCACGATACAGAATGTGATTTAGATAAGGAAGAAACAGACGGTAATACCCCCAAATATACCTTAGACCCGGACTGCATAGATTGGAACAGCATACAAGTATTAGAATCCGAGGACAAAGATAAACCGTTTCAATGCCATATGTGTGATTACACTGCTCGTTTCAAAGCATCAGTGCAAAGGCATTTTCAAAGGCACCATACTGGCTCGCAGAACAGGCCTTATAAATGTGTTAACTGTGATTTTTCTACCAAAACTAAAGATCAAATAGCCTTGCATAATAAGAGAAGCAAATCGGACACATTAATGTACTGTAACAGATGCAAATTTTCAACTAGATTCAAATGCCAGTTCGTTATGCATCAGAAAGTACATTATGATCATAAATGTCCAAAATGTGAATATATGTGCAAGCATAAGTATGAATTACAGAAACATTTTACGATGGTGCATTTGGGTAGCGGTATTAAATGCCAGTATTGTGAATATACTGCGGCTAGGAAGGACAGTTTGCTATGCCACGAGACTATTCACACGGGTAATAAGCCGTTCAAGTGTGATTACTGTGAATATACATCGGTAAGGAAGTGTTTATTAAATAATCATGTGAAACGATATCATAGTGAAATTAAGAATGAGTTGACGGTGGTTAGCGAAAATAAGATTCAGTCTTTAAGATTGCCAGCGGAGAATATTGAAGCGTTGCAGCAATTGGATTTTAGTCTTGCTTAAATGGTTTAAAGGAACAGAAAAATTTTATCTTTAGCCATGCGGAGCGGGGTCGAACCCACGACCTTCACGTGTCGCGCGTGTTGCTCTTTGGACTGAGCTAACCGCAAGTTATCGTAGGCGATGAATTTTTCTTTTGTATCAACCTCTTAGGCTCAAGTGCCCTCTGCTGAACATGTTTAGAACTACATACCGTTGTTTCTTTAAAATATTTAAAGCACCATACAAAATATAAAAATCGATTAGTCTGGCTTTAGTTTGGGTGGGTTTATGAATTTGTCAATGTGGCGACATCTATATCACAAAAAGCGACTTAACGGTTCCAATTAGCGCCAATAGATGGCGTTGTCTTAACTTTTACGCAACCCTACATCGCGCTTGCAATATTACCTTAACTTATTGTTTTTGAGATAAAATAAAAAAACACATAAGTATATTTGTTTTTTTATGTTAAAAGTTTTCTTTAAATGTAAATACATAAATTTATATTCTAATACGTGCGATATAGTGAGGTAAAGATGTAGAAATTATGTGGCCTAAAATAACTTCACTATTGGCTAAAATGAGAAGAAATGGTATATTTATTTGGTATTTTAAATACTGCTTCCATTATTTTTTAGAATAGATCTTCAACATTGTTCTCAGTGCAGTAGCTTTAGCACGGGCGAAAATGGATATCTAAGTAAATATATATAAGCAGTAATATTTTGTCAGTCATATAATATGTCAGTGCAGATGTGCGATCATAGTATGATATAGTGATATAGTATAAAGCATTTATTTGTAAATAACAGTTATTATATATTTTTTCTTGTAAAAAAATAAATAATAAATGAATATGGTGAGAAACTTTGGTTTTGGTTTTTTTGTGTAAAATACTAACCCTATATATATAATTTTAGCATACAATTTGAGCAAAGTTCCATACAATTTGAATTTTTATTAAAAAAACTAAATAATATTTTAATTAATTAATTTAAATAATAAATCAAGATCCACGTCTTAATTCCGATTCGATTAATTTTTAATTACGAAACCTTTTGTTTTTGGTAGTAGGCCTGTAATGTTATGTTATGTCTATATAATATAAGATCAGAGATATAAGATCATCTACAGATGTTCTTTACTATACGGGGGAGTCCCGCTATAGTGCTCATTGATGGCCTAATGGGGACGCTTCCTTAGTATCGTCATTTATTTATGTATACCTAAAGACCTAACATGCGCCTAATACGACAAATTTCTCGCATGAGACGACAAGTTTCTATGCCCTTGATTGGGTGACAGTATACCGTACTCGTATTTTCCGCCAATCAGCAGTTGACGCTTTGTTTTTGTCATTTCTTAAGAGCTCGATATAAAATTTACTCGAGTGGCGCATGCTAGGCTTGATAGCTTACTTCACTGTAAATAATGTTACGAGCTTCGGGTTCGTAACAATGAAAACTGCCAAAAATTACCAAGTCACACTTTAATTAAACGCCACTAATTACAACCTTAAAACGCACTAATCGCTCCCAAGTCGCACTTCAAAATCGCTTTCGAAGTAATCACTTGTATCGCTAATTCAATACTGTCCCCGGTCCCGGTGAATCCCGGCCTTTTATATTGCCGCGGTTGTTCCCGAACCTTCCAACGCAGAAACATCCAGAATATTCGCGCGCAGTCTGGCCTTGACTGACCGTACGGCCATTGTGCTAGTAAGTTCTGGGATCGACGTCTCGACTCTCTGTAGTTCCGCAATTCGAGACTAGATGGCGCTGTTTACTAGAACACCATCGATCGTGCCGCGTAACAATAAATAAGACTTGGGACTTAATTTGTTGGAAATATTTTTGAACGTTTAGACTCAGCTGTCTAAGTAGTGTAATGGTTAGTGTTGGGTCCAAAACCCGAGTCATGGGTTCCAATCCTGTGTTTATTCCCGATGTCACCCAACTTATATGCACCACTAGTGGACATCGAAAAAGTTCCTATAACCGCCAGTGGGGGAAAATGATACTGTAATCTTCGTTGTAGCCTATTAGTAAGACATTGAGAAGAAATGAGTTGTGATGTTCCTCATTTGTGGACTTTAACCTAAAACAAATCTGTTGACTCCTTCTATTGTATTTGTGTTTGTTTTGTAAGCCGGTGGTCCCCCTAATAGATCGTAACCACCTAATTAAATCAATGCAAAAAAAGCAAATAAGAATCGCTTCTGTGTTGTTGTGGTTTACAGAGCTCCTGGGGGGTCAAGTCAAAGTCAAAGTAAATTTATTTATTCATGTAGGTTACAAGTACCACTTATGCATCGTCAGAATGAACACAAACCAAAATTGAAGCTATAGCCGGTTCGGAACCTAATCCTACCGAGAATAATCCGGCAAGAAACTCAGTAGTTATCCTAATCTCCACAATGTTGAGGTAGAGAACTTAAAACTATGGTGTGCGAGCGAACAGACAATCATGTCCATATATGTTTATGGGTGCTACATTAGTAGCAGGGGTCAAGCCTTCAAGGTAAGGGCGACAAGTCTAGTAATAGAATTATTATCCTGTACTTGTCGCCCTTAAACTAGGACCTCATTATTACTTAACATCAGATGGGATGAGGTCAATCTTGAAGAGTAACATAAAAAAAATCAGCCCATTAAATTTTATATGTTAAATATTAGAAACAGAAAATTTTTATCTCCCCTTGCGGTGCGGGAATTGAACCCACGACCTTCATCGTTATACAATTATATTTAACGGTTGATACAGCAGAAAAATTTCATCGCCTACGATAACTTGCGGTTAGCTCAGTTGGTAAGAGCAGCACGCGCGATACGTGAAGGTCGTGGGTTCGATTCCCGCACCGCAAGGGGAGATAAAATTTTTCTGTTTCTAATATTTAAAGTTCGCTAGTACGGCGTATAGTACTATAAAAATAATAAAATAATCTGTTTCTAATATTTAAAGTTCGCTAGTACGGCGTATAGTACTATAAAAATAATAAAATAAATTTTATACGCCTTTCAAAAAGGATAGGATAGATCTTTCCTAGGATAAAATGAAGCAAGTTCCATATGAAAACTGGATCCCAGGAAAAAATAAAACGACAATACAAGGACAATTACCTTTTATTTAAATTTCATTGTGCATATTTCGGTAAATATAAAAAATATGGCAAAATAAAACGAAAGAGCGTGCAACCTTCAAAAATAATAACAGCGCTTTGCCTGAATGTGAATGCGCGGTGGACGGTAACCCATCCGAGAATAAAAGAACCGTCAACGAAATCTTCTGAGTTTAACATGATTTAGATTTGATACAATCAGACTATAATCAAGATATAGGACATAAAATTAGAGCGATCAAAATTAGTCGACCGTGTTATACCTCAAACCTTTCCCATTTTTTAATATAATCTAACTAAATACAGTTATAATGGTACTGCTACAAAATTAGTTAAAGATTGATTTAGTTACTTGTAATGTTTCATTAGCAATGTTATTGGAGTAATTTATTTCTCTTCAATAATACTTTGTGATTTGGTAATTTTTGACTAGTCAACGAAGTCTTTTAAACTAATACGAATCTATGCCATATAATACATTTGAGGATTCAACACTTGAACAATATTATTTTGACACTTAGAATTCGAAAGTAGACTCTCAACGTCAAATTATAAACTGACTTTTGACAGTGACATATATGGAACGTGTAATATGAAAGCATGCTAAAAATCCAAAAGTATATTAGCATGCTTTCTTATTATTTGTAGCAGTACCTTATGATATATAATGTCTGTTACAGATTTCATAATCCCTATTTGTGTGTCTAAACAGGACAACCGAATAGGCGACCCATCCACCGCCCACTCCAAGTAACCGCAGTTTACAAAGGGGCCCAGTATATCCATATACATATAATATTAACAACTTTTTTTACATATATCTTTAACGTTATTTTGACAAAAAATAACGCATTTTCGTCGATGCTAGACGGAAGTATTTCGTAGACTAGATCTGGCGACGTTGCGTCCGCGGTTGACGAGTGACGTCACGAGAAACATTTGTTGCCGAGCGACATGGATTTTCTTAACACATTCACAACCGCGAAGACGAGATGGTAAAACAATGTCCATGTACCACATGTGGTACAGTGACTGTGAACGTGATAACTTAAAATAAAAATTACAATATCTTTTTTGGACCATTTCAAGCTAGATTATGTCTACATTACCGTTTTAAACTTGACAAATAATTGTAAATCAAACAATCAATAGCCGATTAAGTTTTCCCTTCCATGTTAAGGCGAAATCTTGTCGTGTCGCAACAAATGTTCTCGTTACCTGAATAAAAATACCGAAGAACCGCTCACGTAACTAAACTAATAACAAAGCTAGGTTCGACCAAAGTAGAGATCTTTACTTCTATGGTGCGAATAAGTCAGGTGAAGTCCCCCTAATGATGTTATAGTAAAATGGAAGCCGAATTGAAATTACAATATTTTTTTTCTTTACGCTAAATAACATCACGTTGCGACCAATGGGAGCGAAGAATCAGTGTGAAAAACGGGGATATTACGCGTGCGAAGCCGCGACGGACGCTAGTGTGCCACATATGGGAACGTGCCACATATGGGAACGTGCTAGCACAGCGAGGCAATCCTATTATTGGTACATGCTGCGTTTAGCATTATTTAGTTGTAAAATACCTAGACCATAACAGATTAGTTTCATTCCTGTGATATCTTTGAATATCGACCCTAAATTTAAAACTGCGACATAAGTTTCTTCAATTTATTCAACGTGCGCTTTTTACTGTAAATATATCTTTCAAACCAATAAACGTTAACGATCTCAAATTTGGTCGAACTAAACTTAAGCGTCAATATTCATAGCTTTAACCCTTTTTCAGCGCCTATTTTTTTTACATACTCGAGTACCGCAGACCTTTCAAAATCTCATTACGATTATTAATATCAATAATACTTATCCTAGATATTATATTATTATTAAACAATAATAATTATTATTTATTATTACATACAATTTACTATGCGCTAAGCTGCGAAGGACTAGAAATTTTATGGCTCCTACAAAACGTATTTATATAATAATAGTTTTTTTTTATACATTTGTATAGAGTTCTATGATAGTATGAATAGTGTAGTACTTCTTATTTTATACGTTTAATATTGTTAAAGGAATAAATGCGGTTTCTACAGATGGTGCGTCTAATATTCAAAGACACAAGAATCCATTTTTTTTAATGTTCTCTCGAGTTTCAAAGTTAACTTGGTCACTACCAAGCTACCGTAAATTATATTGATAATTTAATAAATATATTTATTCCTCATTAAAATAATGGTTTAAACAATCAATCTTCGTATTGGGTTAGTTTTATAAACATAGGCCTCTTTTATTGTAATCTAAATATTGATTGGCATGACAAAATTTAATAACCGTTCAAATAGTTTAAACATGAAATTTATTTTTTGTTGTGAAAATTTGGTAATGATTTTAATTTATAAACACTCCATTTAGACATTTAAAGTACTACAGTATTTAAACAATCAACTCTGAAATAGTCGAACCTATGTGTGCAAACATCAATATGCAAAAGTTTGAAAGAAATGCCGAAGTTTTATTATTATTATTAATTAATAATTTCAATTAATAGCTCAAAATTGTACACATTATAGTACGTATGCTATCTTGTGACTTTTATTATGTACCATGAATGGAACTTCGGTCAGCGTGTGCCATAAAAGGTACAATGTGTATCCCTAACATTATGCCAATGATATCTTTACCCCACAACAAATTATCATACCATATATGGAACATTCATGACACTGTCCCAGACAAGTACACCAAAAATATCACAAGCACCACGCGCTATTCTACAGCAGTCCCAAATTTGCATTATCCAACTCCATTTTTCAAAAATATCTTTTTTTTAAATATTACATACATCCAAAGTAACATTTCAAAATGTTAAGTATACATATAAAAAATACATATAACTAATGTATTTAAAACGACAAGTCTGCTAAATATATAGGCAACACATTTTTTGGCCGAAAAGGCTCAACGTTAGAGCGATATTTATAAAGAGAAGGCCAAAAGACGTGCGTCCAAACATTTTAAATTTAGTAATAGAATCAACAGAATTTGTACCGTGCGCCTTGAACAATAAAGATCATTATTTCAATAACATCTCGACCCTCGACATTGTCAGCGTTCGAAAGCAAGTTAAATATTTATTTATACCTTATATTTAATTGTTATATATTTATTACATCATCAGGTGCCTTTGAGACGTTTAAAGGTAGATTTACACATATTCGCAAATATTTACTTTTAATATTATAAATGCAAAAAATACCCCAAATGTGTGTCATGAATACTTTATCGAAATATAGATATAGTGATTTCATTAAACAGTTTAAATTATTATCTGAATTAGATTGTGAAGTATTCGAAATGAACACTATGTGCCATTTCGGGTACATTCAATAAATCTCTCTATGTAACGAGTTATTCTTTAATGAAATTCACAATTTTTTTAAATCAAAAGCAAATATACGCGTACATGTGTAATCGACCTATATCCATTATATTTGTTCCGTACCAACTCTAAGCCCATTAGAGAAAAAAAATCAAACTTAAAATGTATTAAATTCTACGTTCTTAACGAAAAATAAACATAGTTATCTTAAAAAAAAATTTTTAGCGACCAATTATTATAAAAATAAGAAATCGGATCGGATCAGATCCAAACGGACTTCGCATAATATAGTAATACCGTGATAGAAAACTTTAGTTTTCATCAAAGTTATACATTGTCCCATATGTGTCCTGATAGATAAAAGCCTTATTCTGTATTCGCGAAGTTAACTTAAAGAAGCATAACGCTTTTCCTCGCTTCAAATTTAAACCAGATAAAACCAGATAACTTTTTAGCTCCGATTAAGAGCGCTTATGGCTGGTTTTAAATCATAGGGCTTGTTTATATTGGACTGAGCATTTTATCTTCGACAAATCCTGTGAAAACGGAATATATCAACGAGTAAGTTAACTCCGCGGATATAGTGCCGATATTAAATATTATAGGATATTCAAAAGCCACATATTTTACTTGTAAAGAAAACTCTAGTGTCGAGTTTTAACACTAATGTTTTTAAACTTTATTGCGAAAATAATAAGTAAAATAAGCGGACTTAATGCTTTGTAGCATTCTCTACCAGTCTACTAAAAAATTTGAGCAGAAAATATAAAGGCGGTTCGTGTCACCTATTAAGGATGACATCTAATTATTCATTGTTTAAAAGACTTATAAAATCAGTAATGAGTTTCTTACTGGTATCCTCTTGGTAGTTATTGGTACCGAACCGGTAGTAGCGTTATTATTTTTTATATAGACATTCATAAATATGAATGATGTTATTTCAATAAACATGCAATATGGACATAATTTAAATATTTTAAAGAGTATAGCTTTACAAATAAGACATGCGGCTTTGAAAAGCGATTTCAAGTCATATTATGAAGATACAAACTAAAGTTACCAAACAAATACAGCATTTAATTTAGCTTAAGATATTTTCTTAAAAAATATTTTGTAAAAATTTGGAAGCACCGAAATAAAATGTAAATTAGTACTATTTTTTGCATAATCAACGTTTTGTTTATTTCCAAATTTGCGTTCAACGGTGGCAATATTAGATATGTGTGACGATAAGATATTTTTACCTTAATAGAACACTACCACCGGAATGACTGCTAGGATGTTCCTCTTATGACTGACTTAGATTATCTAACTAGAAATATCACAGCAAAACTTGATAGATTTCTAGACATCGACAAACATTTATCAGAACATCCTATACTTTACAATTGTGTTCAAACGCCCATTTGGAATGACTATGACGTAAAAATAAATAAATAATTAATATAAATATGCAAAATGAAATAGAAATAATTAATATTATTTCTATGTTAAATTATCACGCACCATGTTTTTATTAAATTAAAAAATATCAATTGTCTTACAAACAGAAATAAATAATTAAAATATAGTGAGCTTCATAAAGTCTTAAGTTGAGTTTTTATAAGTTACGTGGAAAAATTAACAACTTATTCTACAATAAAAGTCATGAAACTACGAATATTAACACAATTTAAGTTGTGTTCGCAAGTCCTGTTGTCATTATTATAATTTTACTAGCTCTCCGGGCGAGCGTAGTTACCTAAGCCAATTTATTCTAGATTTTCTAATCTTTTAAACCAAGGTCCACAATTATTTATTTCAAAACCAACATTAGCCAAATCGGTCTAGCCGTTAGCGAGTTTTAGCAAGACTAACGAACAATGATTCATTTTTATATAATTTTTATAGAACACTAGCGGTACCGGCAAAATTCGTTTCGCCGTAGAAGATTTTCCCGATTTTCTGTTGAAATTTTTCCTGAATTTTCTTTGCTATAAACCTCACGGAGCCCGATACCTTTCCAACGAATGCAAAACCGTGGAAATCGGTTCGTGCGTTCTGGAGTTATAGCGTCAGGAAGGAAAACCCGACTCATTTTTATATAGTAGATTTCTTTTGACACTTTTTTTTTGTTAATTTTGGAGTTCACTTAAGTTTTTAACAAAGTATTTTGTTGATATAATTTCCACGTAACTTTCAAAAACATAAGTAGAACCATTCCCCGGTACATCCCTGTATCTAAACCGTCACGTCGTATTTGATAGGACACAGCAACAAGCTTGGTGTCAGCTGAAATGAATTCAAATTATTAAACGCAAAAAGGGTAAAAACTGTTAAGTTTCGATATACTTCTAATATTATATTCGCGATTACTCCTTCACGCAAAATTTACTACTATATCATTACTGTGTAGTGTATAGGTACTTAACGATATTTAATTATAATAAAGTCTCTAAACTAATAACTAAATATTCATGTTACATTCTTGGTATTGTTAGAAGTGATCTTAAATATAATTGTACCAAAAATGGACATTGTTTTCTTAAGGTTTAGGTTACACATATCATAATACATTGTTGTTTATTATAATTAAATATCGTTAAGTACCTATACACTACAACTGAACAGATGTGAATAAAGTTGGGTAGAAAGAGAGATGACATACTGATAATATAATTAATACTTTTGAATCCCGAAAAAGCGCGGGAGTAGTCGAGGGCAACAGTATGTTAGTATTATAATGAGTGAACTTGCAAACATACTTTATTATCATTGCAAGATAGATCTCTAAATATATATATTTTTGGAAGTGACTTTAAATTTTATTTAAAGGTTTTCGAAAAAAAGCCTTATCTTCTTTTGCACTGTCGCTTTTTTCTTACCGAAAAAATGGGCAGTCCATCATATAGATGCAGATAGTACAAGGCTTATTCGGTGTCTGAGTACGACTCACACTTGACAGTCTTCTGGCCATATGTGGAACATTTTTAAATTACCAACGCAATATTACAGTAAACATATAGTATAACAACTGTTGTCCTTTACGTATCACAAGACGTGTGAAGCCTCTAAGTTTTATTTGTGCCATAAATGGTACACGAATAAAATGGTAGACATGACAAGTAGATTGTCATCTGAATATGTTTCATATATTTTCGCAAATAAATATTAAAAGTTCTAGAAATCCAATCATTCGAATTTAATTTCTAGGTGTTCTAGGACAATATAGTGTTCAATATATATTTTTTTGTCTACATTTGAAATCATTTCCGCTCACACCAGCCATCTTAAACCTATTTCAGCTCAAAAGGCAAGTCCTATTTATTAAAGAGATCTAAATACAATTCAAAATTCAATATATCTAGCCATTTTTATATCTTAAAAACAGCATAAATATCCAATGATACGTGATGGCTAGATGAGACATTAGGGCATATCTTATTCGTCAGAGTATACATATAAATATACAGGAAATGTATATATTGTAGACTATATGCGCCTAAAATATAAGATTTTCGAGATATTGTTGCTTCTATAGTTACAATATTGCCTTAAATTTTAAACTTTCAACAAATGTGGACAGAAATTAAACTCCCCGATGAATGTCACATCTAGCCACAACTAAGTCAATGTTGTACGTCATCGTTCGCAGCACGCTATTAGCATCCTTATTAACAAGAAAATAAGGTATAAAATAGCTTAATTTTATCATTTCTGAGGTCAAAATCACATTATTTTTTTTTGCAATTCAAAAACAACTCTAATCAGAAACGTTTGTAAAATATTTATAAAAAAAATCTGAACATTTTTTAAATTAACAAAAATATATATCACAAAAAATGTTTATCGAAAATCAATATCAAACTATTTCAATTTATTTTTGACAAAACCAAATACAGTTTACAAAAAAATATAAATTTATACAAACTTTTCTGATTAAGTTGAATTCCCGAACAATATAATCTATATAAAATATGATCTATATGTATAACTATGCTTAATTTATGAACAAGCTGGCCACAAGCTATTTATATTATATATGTATTTACACTTTCAAAATCATTTAGCCTCCTTTGCTTAGCTGAAACTAGACAAAGAGCTAGGGTGCAGATATACAATTGTGTAATATTACATTTATTCTATCTCTTGCTATTACGTAAACTGTTGAGTTTCAAAATGAATAAAATACGAGCAAAAAATAGGTTTTCACTTGTATCAGTCAAATATTTTACAGACTATTTAAAGAATATAGTTTTGAAGATATTGAATTGGAAATATAATAAATTAAACGAGGGCTCCATAAATATAACAGCGTTTTTCTTATAAATATTTTGTACTAAGCTTAGCGCAATATATACTCCCTAGCCCTTGATCTACCCCCGACATTACGCAATAAAACCCAAAAGGATATGTTTATTTTTTTGATTGTCATCGCTCTTTATGTTATATATATACCTACATATATATATGATACATAAAATTTCGTTTATCACAACACAAAACTCATGTAATCCTTTTCATACAGGGTTACTCCACAAAAATACCTAAAATACTTTTTATAGTCAAGCCGTTGAGTAATTACAAAACCGGTTTGTCATGTACGCCACATCGACGTCAAATCGGTAATTACCGGTTAGTCTTATGTCAAATCGGTAATTACCGGTTAGTCTTATGTCAAACCGGTAATTACCGGTTAGTCTTATGTCAAACCGGTAATTACCGGTTAGTCTTATGTCAAACCGGTAATTACAGGTTAGTCTTATGTCAAATCGGTAATTACCGGTTAGTCTTATGTCAAATCGGTAATTACCGGTTAGTCTTATGTCAAATCGGTAACAGTTTACTTTGACATTACCCCATGATTTTACATTCGATGCATGTCACACCGGTAATTACTCATCATCTTGACTATTAGTAAATCACACAAGTAGGAAAGTGTGTTTTTAAATTAAATACAGTTATTTTTAATTCAATCGACATTGAGATAAATTATATAGAGTGAATCCCCTGTATGGGACAGTCATATTTTATATAGATTATTTTAATACCGCGTTTAAGGCGTATATTTTCATACAATATAACAATTTTACAAGCTGTATGTCAGAAGGGATCCTTTGACGTAACGTCATAGTGGATCGTCAGTTCCTGGGGACAAACAAACATATTTATTTTCATTTATATAGAATATAATAATAAACATCAGATCAATAATATACTTTTAAAGTAAAAAGCTTAAGCACTTAGAACCCAAGGTGGTACATCAATACATTTTAAATATTATTATTAAAAAAATAAAGGGCACGTTTCGTTCACAAATTGATAGCGCCGATGGAAACGGATTAAACTAATCTCCATTTTATTAGAAATGTCACTGCCATCTTGTTGATACAGATAGATTTTTATATCAGTGAGGTGCGATACAGAGTGGGCGAAAGCGGTAGCCATTGTTCAAATGAAGGCTATATAAAAATTAAGAACATCTTTAGTTTGTAACATGATTTCTTTCCGTAGCAAACATACTAAAAATACTCAAAATTGCGCCGATGGAAACGGATTAAATTAGGCTCCAATTTACGGCAAAATTCCCCGCCATGATTTTGATAGACCTATGGCGGACGTGGCAATTTGCAATTGAACATTAAATGATTATAAATATATGATACCTCTTGTTTTAAACCTAATAAATTGTTATTTTCAGCAGAGTAATATCTAAAAAGTCTTAAAATACCGCAGATTAAAATCGATTTAAGTGGTCTATTTACCGCCAAAATAATCCGCACCTTGGTGATTCAGACTAATGGCAGGATTGAGAATGTAAGAAGCGATTTAATTTAACGAATTGACACTATTTTGAAACGAATTAAAAATTAGTCTACTTAATACAGAAAAATCATTTTTTATACAGATCTATGGCGGACGCGGCCATTTGCAATTAACACTATTTTGATAAAAATAAATAAAAGACACCTTTTGTTTCAAACATAATACTATGTTGTTTTCGTCAAAGAAATTTCAAAAAAGTTCAAAAATACAGCAGATGAAAATGGATAAATACTTGTCTCAATTTAACGCTTAAGTAAATCCGCCATCTTGGTGATAAAAAAAAAATATAAACGAAATCTCTTGTTTCAAACATAATACTAAATTGTTTAGCGAAGAGAAAGATCTAAAAAGTTTACTTAAACAGCAGATGAAAATGGATTAAATTTGGTCTCCATTTAAATCTTAAATAAATCCGCCATCTTTGTAATAAAAAAAATAAACGACCCTTGTTGTTCCAAAATTATTGCAATGATGTTTAACGCCGAGAAATGTCTAAAAAGTCTAAATAAACAGCAGATGAAAATGGATTAAAATTAATCTCAATTTAACGCTAAAATGAATCCGCCATGTTGGTGATACGCACCTATGGCGCGATAGAGAGCGGGCGGAAGCGTCTCGCGCGCGCCGCGTTGTGGTGGTGCGGCTGCTGCGGCGCCGGGCCGCCGGGGGCGCCGGGGGCGCCGGGGGCACCGGGGGCACCGGGGGCGCCGGGGGCGCCGGGGGGCGCGGGGGGCGCCGCGGGGCCCGCGCCCGGCGGGGGCGACTCCGACGACGACCCGCCCGACACCGGCGGCGACGACATCAGCAGGGACGGCACGCCGCGGGATTCACTCCTGCAAAGAGATCGCAGTGTTGAGATTCGATCACGATTCAGCCATTATTTGACGACCTCCGTAGCCGAGAGGCGAGTGGGCCGGACTTAGGCGACGCGCTTTCTCTGAGGTCCCGGGCTCAATATGGAAAACGAACATTTCGATATTATCTTGGGTCTGTATGTTGTAACACCGTAGTTGTTTCTGATTTCTGTAACACAAGTGCTTAAGCTACTTACCACTGAATCAGAGCAATGTTTGTGATGTTGTACACAATATATTTATTACATCTATCGATATATTTGCTATCGATTGTTGACCTCAAAACTCATTTACAATATCGACAGCTGTTCGTTTACAAACTAATAAAAAAAGTTAATTGTTACTGTAAAAACTGTTTTAATGAGAGATACACAAGCGCATACCGGATACAGGAAGTAAGTGAACGAAATATTACAAGTGACAGTTGTCAAAAAGAAAAAGAAGACATTGATAGTGAGGCTAAAAGATGTTACATAGTGATGTCTTTAAGTAACAAATACATAATGTTATAGAGGTTCTTAATTTTATTTAACACAACAATAGGTAGGACTATCAATAGTATTGATACTGTCGATACTGTTACGAGCTTCCGGTTCGTGACAATAAAAACTGCCGATAAAAATTACCAAAAGTTAAACTTTAATTCAACGCCACTGATTACAACTTTAAAACACACTAATTAAAACCACAATCGCTCCTAAGTCGCACTTCAAGATCGCTTTCGAAGTAATCACTTGTATCGCAAATTCAATACTACCCCTAAGAGAGGTAAGGCATAGCGATTTATCGCTCGAACTGGAGCAGCCCGACTGGTGAAATACCTCCACCTTACAGAAGACCGCAGCCAAATAACAATCACTTCTATGTTGTTGTATTCCTGCGTGTGAGTAAGGTTTCCAGAGCTCCTGGGGGGTGCTACATTAGTAGCAGGGGTCAAGCCTTCAAGGTGAGGGCGACAAGTCCAGTAACAGCTTTATTATGATGTGCTAGTCGCCCTTAAGGGCGACCTTAGGACCTCATTTCCACTTAACATCAGGTGGGATGAGGTCAATCTTGAAGTGTAATATAAAAAAAGAAAAAAAAACCCGGTCGCGGCCAATCCCGGCCTTTTATAGTGCCGCAGGTTGTTTCCGAACCTTCCAACGTAGAAACATCCAGAATATTCGCGCGCAGTCCGGCCCCGACCGATGGTGTTCTAGTAAGTTCGGTCATCGAACTCTCGACTCTATTAGGTTCCGCCATTCCAAACAAGATGGCGCTGTTTTGCAAAAACATCAATCGTGGCGCGTAACAATACTATCACATGTCGAGTAAACTATCGATACTAATGACAGTATCGATGCTATCGATAGGCTACATAGATCCATTCTTACGCGCTTGTTATATCAGTAGTATATCCTAGTTACCTTGTAGGGGGGCTCCTAGAATGTTGCGGGCAGCGGTGCCGCAGCCTTGCGAAGCGCAGGTTCAGTTCCCGGGCAGGGTCAGCCGCGTACTTGTCATTCGGATTCGCGCGCCGCCTCCGGAGCGCTGAGGACAACTCTAGTATTTAGTCTCTCAAACTCAAATATTTATTTAATCAAGTAGGTTACATGCAACACTTTTAATTCGTCCCTAATAATGACTCACCGGATTAGACCGGATCCGGCCTCATAAATGGCAATCCGGTCGGACTGAAAATACGCTGGATTGCAATCGTTAATAGTGACTCACCGGATCCGATCGGATCCAGCCGGAATGTAATCCCTAATAACACACCGTATCCGACCGGATCCGGCCGCATAGATGGGAATCCGGTCGGACTGAAAACGATGCCAGATTGCAATACCTAATAATCACCCACCAAATTGACCGGATTGCACCGCATAGATGGGGATCCGGTCGGTCTGAAAATACGCTGGATTGCAATCCTTCATAACCCACCGGATTCGACCGTAACCGGCAAGATTAATGGGAACCAGGTCAGATTGAAAATACGCTGGATTGCAATCCTTCATAACTTACCGGATTCGACCGTATCTGGCAAGATTGATGGGAATCCCGCCGGACTGAAAATACGCTGGATTGCAATCGCTAGAAGTGACTCACCGGATACAGCCGCATAGACGGGAATCCAGTCAGACTGAAAACGACGCCAGATTGCAATCCCAAATAATGACTCGCCGTATCCAACCGGATTGAAAATGACACGGGATTGCAATCCCTAATGATGACACCGGATCCGATTGTATAGATGGTAATCCAGCCGGATTGAAAATGACACGGGATTGCAACCCCTAATAATGACACCGGATCCGATCGTATAGATGGTAATCCGGCCGGATTGAAAATGACACGGGATTGCAATCCCTAATAATGACACCGGATCCGACCGCATAAATGGTAATCCGGCCGGATTGAAAATTTATAATAACTCACCGGGCGTCAGGTCTGCGTGGTCTGGCGGCGGCGTAGCGGGGGCTGCCGGTGCGGGGGCGGGGGCCGGCGCGAGAGGCCCGTCGCCGGACCACGACGCGCACTTGGCGAGGCGGCCCTCCGCCATGGCCACGGGGATGCGAGTCGTGCCGCACCACCAGCGCTGGGGCGCGACAACGGGTTACAATCAAATATACTACTCTGGTCTTTACACGGACATGAAAAAATGTGACCTCCTAGCGCTTCATGAGGCTCTGGTACCTCGACAAAGAAACTCTCAAGGAATGACGTCTCAATTTCGGACTCCTTCATATATCAGCAATGTCCGGTATAGGGATAATACCAAGTAGGTGTTGCTTACGCGAGACTTCCTAGCGTTTCATGCGGCCCTGGTACCTGGACGTGGCCACTCTGGTTATTACATTAGAAGGAAAACCGTTTCATCTTCGTACTCCTTCATATTCGATATAGAGAAGATACTAATAGGTGTAAATAAATGCTATATTATATAATAAGTAGCAACTACAGAGGTGTTACTTAGATGAGACCTCCTAGCGTTTTATGATGCCTTGGTACCTCGACGCTACTTTGACTATTACTATGGAGCTAGCTCTTATTCGTACTCGTTCTTATACAGCAGTGTCCGATATAGGGAAAATGCTAAAGAAGGTGCTGCTATGGCGAGACCTCCTAGCACTTCATATGGCCCTGGTACCTGGGCGTAGTAACTCTGGTTATTACAATGGAATGAATGACGTCTCATCTCCTTTCTCTTTCGTATCTCTGCAGTGTGCAATACAGGGAAGATATACACAAAGTGCTACTTAGCTCAGACCTCCTAGCATATCATGCGGCCCTGGTACCTAGAAACTCTGGTTAATACAATTGAGCTAGCTCCTAACTTTTATCATCTTCATAATCTTTCCATATCTTAGCAATCTGTGTCTCCTTAAAGAATATACCGAGATGCTACTTAGATGAGATCTCTAAGCGTTTCATGCTGACCTGGTATCTTAGCGTCTCAAGACGGTATATAATGAAACGACATTTAGTTCTTTAAAATCGAATAGTGTATGGAAACCTCATTATGACAGGAAAACTGTGACCTCCTAGCATTTCATGCGGCCCTGGTACCTAGAAACTCTGGTTAATACAATGAGCTAGTTCTTGGTTTTTATCATTTTCATACTATTTCTGTTTCTTAGCAATCTATGTCTCCTTAAAGAATATACTAATGAGATGCTACTAAATTGAGACCTCCTTGCGTTTCATGCAAGCCTGGTATCTCAGCGTCACAAAACGGTATTTATAAAGCTACATTTACTTTGTCAAATACTAGTTATTACTTTATACACTTACGTCTTTCAAACTTTGAGATCCGTCACCCGAGCCGCTTTCCCTTTTGACTGGAGTACTGTTTCTAAAAAGAAAAAATACGAATTTATTAGTATGATCCATTAGACGACCTCAGTAGCCGAGTGGTAAGCGACTTTGGCGTCGCCCTTTCTGAGATTCCGGGTTCAAACTCAAACTCTTTATTGCATATCATGGATGATTCCTGGTCGCATCTATGCCGAAACGAACTTTGCCATATTATATCTGGTCTGGGTGTTGGGGCAACATCGTTCCACATAAGCAGAACAAGATATTATGTATTAGAAACAGAAATTTTTTATCTCCCCTTGCTGTGCGGGAATCGAACCCACGATGAAATTTTTCTGCTGTATCAACCGGCCCTTTTGACCGACATTACCGAAAGGGTATCGCGCGTGCTGCTCTTCCAACTGAGCTAACCGCAAGTTATCGTAGGCGATGAAATTTTTCTGCTGTATCAACCGTTAGCCTTTCGGTAATGTCGGTCAAAAGGGTCGGTTGATACAGCATAAAAATTTCATCGCCTACGATAACTTGCGGTTAGCTCAGTTGGTAAGAGCAGCACGCGCGATACGTGAAGGTCGTGGGTTCGATTCCCGCACCGCAAGGGGAGATAAAAATTTTCAGTTTCTAATATTTAAAGTTCGCTAGTACGGCGTTTAGTACTATTAAATTAATAAAATCGATTAAGATATTATGTTATGTTGTCCAATATATATATTTTTTATTTGCGTAGCCAGCCAGCCAGCCCAGTTATTCCCACATTTTCTACTGATTCTCCGCTTCTATTGGTCGCAGCGTGATGCTATATAGCCTAAAAAGCCTTCCACGACAAATGGACAATCCGACACAAAAACTATAATCAATTCGAACCAGTAGTTGCCGAGATTAGAACGATCAAACAAACTCTTCACCTTAAAAAAAATAGTATAGATCACTGATTAGATGACAGATTAATGAACGACTTCAAAAAGTGAACGAGTGAATGTATACCTCTCTCCATCCGGTATCGCGTCGAGTCGTGTTTTCTCGACGGCTGGACTCTGACTCTTCTCCCCGCTGCGGGTCGACGACCTTTAAAAGATATAGATATAAAGATAGCAAGCTTTGCTAAGGACGGGAATCCCAAAACAATAATTTTGTATGAGTTTTCTATTAAGCGTTGAATTTTTTATGTTAATAGGTTTTTTTTTTCTGAATAAACAACCTACCGAATGAGTGACTCATCTATGCGAGTGACCTGCTGAATGAGTGAACGACTCACCGCTTATCCCTTTGGTGCTCTGTCACTATATCTATTATGTTGATAGGTTCGGTTGCTACTTTTTTCCTGAATTAGCAACCTACTGAATGAGTGACTCAACTGTGCGAGTTACCTACTGAACGAATGAATGAGTGACCGACTCACCACTTAGGGCTCTGGTGCTCCGTCATTATAACTATTATGTTGGTAGGTTTGGTGGCCACTTTTTTCCTGAATCAGCAACCTACTAAATGAGCGAGTGACCTGCTGAATGAGTGACCGACTCACCGCTTGTCCCTCTGGTGCTCGGTCGCGTCGTAGTAGACGGAGGCGTCGTCGTGAGGCCGCGCCGGCTCGCCGCTCACCACAGAGTGTATCTTGACTGGAACATGTCAGAACACTTCACAATTTATTACGGTTTGTTCAAACACGGGCAGAGACTTGCTCGTCAACACGGCGAGTTTTTAAACGACGTATCGCACGTAACAGATATATCGGAGCAGACAAAGTGACCAAATACTTCTGAACAGTTAAAATTTCAATAAGTTCCATAGACCACAAGTTACCATTAATATCTGAACACTCATCTACACAGGTAGCTAAATGAGACACATGACGTGCGTGACACATATTGACGTTATGAGTGTTCAGATGTTATTGGCATCTGCTCAGATATTATTGAAGTAATGAATGTTCAGATATTAATGGTAACTTGTGGTGTATGGAACTTATTAACATTTTAACTGTTCAGAAGTATTTTGGTCTGGAAGTCTGCTCCGATATATCTGACGGCGACTGTACTTGTCGCCCTTAACATCAGGTAATGAGGTCCTAGCTTAAGGGCGACCAGTACAGCATAATAAATCTGTTACTGTAGTTGTCGCCCTTACCTTGTTACCGGTATCATCTTGGTAGTTATAGGTTCCGAACCGATGGTAGAGTTATTATTTTAAGGGTCCACTGCCATAATGATAAACGTTCTTCGTTTTTTGTTTCGAGATATTTGGGTGTTAAGTTTATAAACGTTGTTCAAAATTCAGCCTTATTGCCGTGAGTACCTGGGACACTGAGCGTACTAGACGTGAAGTCAAATATCAGAAACGGTTTATCTCAGTACTGGAAGCGATATTGCCTAGTTATTAATAATAATAATTTCGTTTATTATCTCTTCACAAGGGGTACAAAGATTACTTACACTAATATGGTTACAATATTCAACCCATGTGAGAGACTGGTGTCCATACTAGGGAATCCCTGTGTGACGGATCACCAGGCTCCCACCCTCAGATCAAATATGCCTTAAAATTATGTGTGTGTTCGTGTGTGTGTGTGTGTTATTAAACGAGATCACTAGCTGCATGTATGAAGCGACCGAATGACGTTGATCACATACATTTTAATATTTTGGACATTCATCATTATTTCCGGGGACCCTTCATATATTAATGTCCTGTTCCAATACTTATTTCAAAAAACGATTCGTTCTAGATACGGTTAGTAATTAATAATACGAGACGTAAGCTAAAATCGACCGACGGACAACTGATGACAGCTGATATGGAAAGTAAATTTGAAATTAGAATTAACGACTCGTAGAAAAACTATTAAGCCATTTTTGACACATTACAAATCGTAAAATATTGAAACTGGTTATAAGATAACTTAGCAGTATATCAACTCACCCGAATGCCCTGGTGAGGTAGAGTCCGGGGGCCGTACTCGTATTTCTAGTCTAGACGAGACCGTCGGCCCCTCGGCCTCAACCGGCTTAGGGGGGGCGCGGGGGGGAGAGCTGCTCGATGACGAAGATAGGCTCTGGAAGAGGTAAAATATATCCCATTGAGGTTTCAAGAATATCCTCCCTCCTCGCCCCGCTATCTTTTATTAATACCCCATAACATAATACCACTAGTATTTCTTAGCAATCCTAGGATGGGTGACCGGTCACTCACCGGCAGGCTGCGCGCGCGCGCAGGCGGCGCCGGAGTCAGCTCGGAGGCGTTCTCAAACTCTTATGAATACCCCAAAACATAACCACATATATATATTTCTCAACAATTCTAGGATGGGTGACCGCACAGTTACTCACTCTGACTCACTCACCAGTCATGTCAGTGGCGTGGCTGGAGGCTCCGCCGCAATTTATAATTACCTCATAACATCACTTATATTTCAAAACTTTCTAGGATGGGTGACCGCACACTCACCAGTCACGTCACACGTCAGACGACAGGCCACGCCCAGAATCTCTTACTAATAACCCACAACATATTTATTATCACTTATATTTCCCAACTATTCTAGGATGGGTGACCGCACACTCATCATTCCTGCCCCGCAATCTCTTATTAATACCTACAACATAATATCATTTGTATTTCTCAAATTGTTCTTATCTTGAATAGTCAAGGTCTCACCAGTCAAGTCGAAGGTGCGCTTTGAAACCACGCCCCGTAATACATTATTAATACCCCATAACACAATTTATAGACATAGCGTATTTCTGAACACTCCTATGATGGGTGGCCGGTCACTCACCGGCAGGCTGTGCGCGCGCGCAGGCGGCGCCGGGGTCAGCTCGGAGGCGTGCCTCGAGGCGACGCCCCTCATCACGTCGACCCGGTACCGGACGCCGCCGCCGGACCACGGCCCGTCGAAGGAGGCCTGCTGCAGCAACGGTGCTCTGAGGTCTCGGACGTGAGAACCTGAGAATTTAACGAGAAATCGTGAATACGAACTTTGGATTTTGGAAGGCCCTTGCGTCGAAGGCGTACGGTCTAAAATAGAACTGCACGTATACTTTGATGTGCTGTACCACAAGTGTAGTATTGCACCATGTATGATAAGAGAGGTAGCGCATAGCGATTTATCGCTCGAACTGGAGCAGCCCGACTGGTGAAATACCTCCACCTTACAGAAGACCGCAGCCAAATAACAATCACTTCTGTGTTGTTGTGTTCCTGCGTGTGAGTAAGGTTTACAGAGCTCCTGGGGGGTGCTACATTAGTAGCAGGGGTCAAGCCTACAAGGTAAGGGCGACAAGTCCAGTAACAGCTTTATTATGCTGTACTTGTCGCCCTTAAGCTAGGACCTCATTACCACTTAAGTACTTTATTGTCTTTGCCTGTATTTTACAAATGTTTGTTTTTGTAGTATGTAATATAATCATTTAAGATTAAAATCATTATAGCGCCCCTCGATTGCGTGGGGAACTAGCAAGAGCCGGGGCACTTGCTTATTTCCCAAGCAAGGGGTTCCACCAGAATACCAGCGCTGCTGCGGCGTTAAAATGTCGTAGCGGCATTTGCTGAGGTGGAACCCAAATTGGCCTCACAAAGTATTTAAGTATACTATATCAGTTATAATTGATTTTATTATTTTTATAGTACTATACGCCGTACTAGCGAACTTTAAATATTAGAAACAGAAAATTTTAGAAAGGTTAGCTCAGTTGGTAAGAGCAGCACGTGCGATACGTGAAGTTCGTGGGTTCAATTCCCGCACCGCAAGGGGAGATAAAAATGTTCTGTTTCTAATATTTATCAGTTATAATTGTCTTGCGTTGTTTGTAAATTTTGTGATGTCAATAAATGTATTTTTTTTTCTTTCTTTCTTTACTTAACATCAGGTGGGATGAGGTTAACCTTGAAGTGTAATATAAAAAAAAAGTTAAAACACCGTAGAGCAGGCAAAGAACATCCAAGTTGAACTATCACTCTACCAGAGTCATATTTGATTGATTGATTTTCAGACATAGTATATAAAGTTGTTTATCAGGCCTAGCATACGCAATACGTCAAATTTATCGCATGATACGACAAAAGTTTCCATGCTGTTCATTGGGTGATAGTACACCGTACTCGTGATTTCAGCCAATCAGCAGTTGGCGCATCGATTTTGACATATCTTAAGAGCGCGATAAAGTTTACTCGCGTTGCGCATGCTAGGCCTGTATATATAAAATAATAATAATCTACTATATAAAAATAAGTCGGGTTTTCCTTCCTGACGCTATTACTCCAGAACGCACGAACCGATTACCACGGTTTTGAATTCGTTGGAAAGGTCTCGGGCTCCGTGAGGTTTATAGCAAAGAAAATTCAGGATAAAATTCAACAGAAAAGCGGGAAAATCCTCTAAGGCGAAACGAAGTTCGCCGGGACCGCTAGTTCTTAATATAGATGTATGGGCACTCACCGATGGTGGGCAGCGTCCAGCACCTAGGCAGGGTGGGCTGCAGCGAGGGGTAGGCCTCGATCCCCGGGATGTGCAGGCAGGAGGGCCGCGCGGGTGCGGGGGCGGGGGCGGGGGCGGGGGTCCGTCGCGGCGCGGGTTCGCTGAGCTGCCGCGCGGGGGGCGCGCGCGGGCCCGAGGGGGGGGACTTCTCCCCCGTCTGAAATGGTGAGATACATTTAAGGAAGCAAATCAATTTGATCTTTCCTGCAGTGTGGGATTTGAAACCACGACCTTCGCGTGTCGCGCGTGCTGCTGTTCCAATTGAGCTAACCGCAAGTTATCGTAGGCGATGCATTCGTCTGTTGTAATTACCTCCAAGACAGGTCTAAGTTCTAAACCTGTATGAGTACAATTGGCTACTTGACAGTGTTAACATTAAAATATGAAAAGTGTTAGATATGTTAGCTTATTAGTTAGTAATAATTTTACATTTTTGTTTTTTAATTAAAAGCATAGTTAGTATTTTATTTTTGCAAAATAAATTTTACTTTTTTTATCTGTGGAACAAAAGAACCGAAACGGAAACCACCATTGCAATTCGGAAATGACAGCTGTCAGCGAAAATTATTTAATTTAATGTGGCGAAACAATGATTATTTTACCGATTAAATTGAATTATTGTGTCTCTAATCGTATTAAGAATTTATTGAAACATTTTCCGTTTATCTAAATTAAGTCGTTCCTATGCTTATCGGTTCATTGTCTAGAACGTTGACATCATAATTGCAAACAATGACGTGACTTGGCGTTTTCGCGCGCTTTTTAAATGTGTTACACAAAATCTTATTTTTCTCTGGTTAATTACATTTTTTTTCAAATAAATCGAATTGCGGACATTTTACAATACTTTTTCAAAAACTGTCAAGTAGCCAATTAACGCTGCCTGGGACCATGAGAACCTGCCTCCCCCCTAAGAGCATAGGCTGACAACTGACGACAAGAGATCCACTATCATCAAAGATTGAGAACCACTGACTAGTATTAGGGTGATGAAGTTTGGTCCACCTTTATATATGGCTAGTATACATTAATGAGGAGAGGTCTATCATCGTAATTACATCATGCTTGGCAACAGACGCCACCGTCGGGGATTGTGATTGATCGAGTGCTGCGAGCGGTAAGCTGGTCTACTGCAGCTTACCTCTCACAAGCACTCAATATTTCTTCATTTATCAGATTCGAAAGTGTTATATGTAACCTACTTAAATAAAGAAATATTTGAGTTTAGGTTTGAGTGGTCCTAAATGAGCTCTAAATGAGCGCCTGCCATCTTGACTCAGAAAACATCAGTTAACGATAGCGCTGCGGAAAGGCGCTCATTTAATCACCTCTTGGTAAGAACTCTTAACACCGTATGCAGTCCTAGTACCTCGGCGTATTGAGTCATGTTATTGCTATAAAAGCGACTGCCGTATGACTTTCGCAAGCCAACAAACAGTAAGCGGCTGCTCTGGCTTCATCATTGAGGAGCTGAGGCGAGACCTCCTAGGGGTCCATGTGGTCCTGGTACCTCGACCCTCCAAGTCTGGTTATAACTATGGAGCGAATCACGTGTGACCTCCGCAACCCATCCTGTTAGCGGCGGAACTGGCTTCACAGGTCAAGCGCTCGTTGAGGAGCTGAGGCGAGACCTCCTAGCGGTTCATGCTGTCCTGGTACCTCGACCCTCCAAGTCTGGTTATAACTACAGAGCGAATGACGTGTGACCTCCGTAACCCATCCTGTTAGCGGCGGTACTGGCTTCACAGGTCAGGCGCTCATTGAGGAGCTGAGGCGAGACCTCCTAGCGGTTCGTGCTGTCCTGGTACCTCGACCCTCCAAGTCTGGTTATAACTATAGAGCGAATGACGTGTGACCTCCGTAACCCATCCTGTTAGCGGCGGTACTGGCTTCCCAGGTCAGGCACTCATTGAGGAGCTGACGCGAGACCTCCTAGAGGTTCGTGCTGTCCTGGTACCTCGACCCTCCAAGTCTGGTTATAACTATAGAGCGAATGACGTGTGACCTCCGTAACCCATCCTGTTAGCGGCGGTACTGGCTTCACAGGTCAGGCGCTCATTGAGGAGCTGAGGCGAGACCTCCTAGCGGTTCATGCTGTCCTGGTACCTCGACCCTCCAAGTCTGGTTATAACTATAGAGCGAATGACGTGTGACCTCCGTAACCCATCCTGTTAGCGGCGGTACTGGTTTCACAGGTCAGGCGCTCATTGAGGAGCTGAGGCGAGACCTCCTAGCGGTTCGTGCTGTCCTGTTACCTCGACCCTCCAAGTCTGGTTATAACTATGGAGCGAATGACGTGTCACCTCCGTAACCCATCCTGTTTGCGGCGGTACTGGCTTCACAGGTCAGGCGCTCATTGAGGAGCTGAGGCGAGACCTCCTAGGGGTCCATGTGGTCCTAGTACCTCGACCCTCCAAGTCTGGTTATAACTATGGAGCGAATGACGTGTCACCTCCGTAACCCATCCTGTTAGCGGCGGTACTGGCTTCCCAGGTCAGGCGCTCGTTGAGGAGCTGAGGCGAGACCTGCTAGCGGTTCATGCTGTCCTGGTACCTTGACCCTCCAAGTCTTGTTATTACTATAGTTAAACAGTTAAGATTGTTTAAGCTTACCTCCCTGATAGGCTGAGCCTGCGTGACCTGCGATTGCGTGGACGGGTGCGTGGATGGGTGTGCGGCCGGCTGCTGCGTCGGCAGCGAGGGGTGGTGCGTGGTGGAGTGCGTCGTTGGTAGCTGGGTTCGAGCCGCGTGCGAACAACTAGAGACAGCGCTCTGCCCGCGGTTGCACCTGTGCTCCGGCGACTGGAATTAACAAATAAATATAAAATAAAAGGATCGTATGTTCTTTACTAAAAGTGTAAGTACTTCCGCCGAGCTAGGTGTTATCTGCTCGGGGACCAAGGTCTGACTACCAATCTTGGTTTGTTGTATATATAGTTAGTGGCGACGATAACTCTGACATCGCGATGTAGGATCGATGTATTGATCGTCTAATCGTGCATTACGTATGGAGCGTTGTTTACTACGCCAATTCTGCTGACGCTGTATTTGTGTCCATTTGTGGGCAATGCGTATGTTGGCACAAAATTAACCCTTAATGAAAAACTTTCATTGATTCTAACTCCTAATTTAATGTAATAAAGTTCAATTTGAAGTGGCAATGACCTTCCCATTGCCCGGTTAAGGATAATATCTGAGCATAAAATTTGTAACTTGTATGGTAATAGAAAAATACGATTTTACCAGAAGGTTAAAGTTTACTATAAATAAATATTGGACAACATCACATACATTGTTCTGTATCAATGGTAAGTAGCTAAAGCACTTCTGTTAAACATATCAGAAAGAACGACGGTACCACAACACCCAGACCCGACACAATGTAGAAAATAAATTTTGACGATATCCACAGAGAAGAGAAATTTCGCGTCGCGTCATCTCTCTGAGGTAACGAGTTCGAATCTCGGTGGGGCAAATGAATGATTGGAAAATGATTTTTTGATATTGTCTCGGGTCTGGGTGTTGTGGTACCGTCGTTGTTTCAGATTGCTGTAACACAAGTGCTTTAGCTACTCACCATAAGCTAAGCAGCGAGCGTAAGGTAGCGAGACTAACGAACAGAGATTCATTTTTTTTGCAAGATCGTACAAAATGTATTTTCATTGTTTTTATAGTAGCTCAGTATATTGGCTTCTCCCAGCCAAGCCTGGTGTTATACAAAGTACATTCGCTACGTTTTAATGTTAAATTTCGAAACAATTAGAACCTTTTTACAACTCACTTGCAGTTGTTCCTGCTTCCATTCGTTGTCTGTGGTCTCCTCCGAGTCGTCGAACTGTGATTTCCATAGAGAAACTAGTGTGAGTGCGCCTCCTTTCGTCACCTTTATAAAAAATAAAACAATATTCGATTTTATTATTTTTATAGTACTATACGCCTTTAAACTACTAGCGAACTTTAAATATTAGAAACAGAAAAAAAATCGCAAGGGGAGATAAAAATTTTCTGTTTCTAATATTTAAAACAATATTATTTATTTTAACTTTATTGCTAAAATATAAAATATAAATTAAATGTAGAATTTTCTGGACACATAAAATAACAAAACATACATTTGATATAATTATAGCAGGGACCGGTGAATGAAAAAAAAATGTATATTATTTATAGTTAAATTTAATTAAACAGAAAATTTTAACCTCTTTCATGCAGTGGGATTTATTTATTAAAACTTTAGTGCACGTATTAAAAAGTATAAAAGGCGGTTTTCCCCAGAATCTCACCTGTTGTAGCGCGGAGACGTTCTCATCGTCCATTACCGCGAACTGTGTGTAGCTCTGGTCGGCGCGGGGCCGCCCCGCGCGACGTCCTCCTGTGCAAACAAAATTGCATTTAAATACTTCTACCTATAAGAGCCATATTTCAACGAATACTTCTATGACGGTCCAATAAATTACCATTTTTATAGTGCTTTACGCCGCACTAATTTAACCACTAATTTAAAGTTGTAACCGCCCTAAGGACAGCCGACCGAGAACCGGAACATGCGGAGTAAGCTGGTGCACGAAGCTACGAGAAACTTTCAGGGACACGACCTTCAGAATTGAAGGAAGCGATCACACACACACGCCGCACTAGTACACTTTAAATATTTAAAAGAAACGGTTGGCGCGTGCCGTTTGAAAATAACGGCTGCACTCTTGTCTGTATTAACTTTGATACGCCATTTTCTCAACTACTCACCGAGTACATATATCACGACGTGTTCTAATGTTCTAAGAATAGGATCGGGAGTGCGGGGTGAACAATAAACAACTGTTTTTTTATATTGCACTTCAAAGTTTGACCTCGCTCCACCTGATGTTATGTGGTAATAATAAAGGTCCTAGCTTAAGGGCGACAAGAACAGCACAATAAAGCTATTAATGGACTTGTCGCCCTTACCTTGAAGGCTTGACCCCTACTACTAATGTAGCACCCTCCAGGAGCTCTGGTTACCTTACTCACACGCAGGAACACAACAACACAGTAGTGATTGTTATTTGGCTGCGGTCTTCTGTAAGGTGGAGGTATTTCACCAGTCGGGCTGCTCCAGTTCGCGCGATAAATCAGTATGCCCTACCTCTCTTTAAATGTGTAGTCTGCGAACAGAGCATCGTTTGCCGAAAGAGGCTGTGGGATCTGGAAAGTAGGGAAATCGCTGGTGTACAGCACTAATAGAATCGGGGAGAGCACGGACCCTTGGGGGACTCCATCTAGAATAGGGTGGGGGAGGACAGAATTATCTCTATTCTATAGCCTAAAGAGCGATCTGATAAGAAGTCTCGTATGATAAGCACGAGACTGTCCGGCACATAGAGTAGGTATAGCTTACAGATCAAGCCGTTGTGCCAGACTATGTCAAAGGCTTTCGCCACGTCGAAGAAGAGGGCTCCCGTTGTACGGAGGCGGGGCCGGCTAGAGTTTTCGGTAACCCTATTAGAGCCGCCTAGGAACTAGGAACTAGTTCCATAATTGGCTACTTGACAGTTTTTGAAAAAGTATTGTAAAATGTGCGCCCGTTCATTTTATATCCCAAGCAATTCGATTTATCTGGAAATAATCTAAATAACCAGAGAAAAATAAGATTTTGTGTAACACATTTAAAAAGCGCGCGAAAACGCCTAGTCGCGTCGCTGTTCCAATTATGACGTCAACGTCGTTGACAACGAACCGATACGCATAGGAACGACTTAATTAAGATAAACGGAAAATGTTTCAATAAATTCTTTATACGATTAGAGACACAATAATTCAATTTAATCGGTAAAATAATCATTGTTTCGCCACATTAAAATAAATAATTTTCGCCGACAGCTGTCATTTCCGTATTGCAATGGTGGTTTCCGTTTCGGTTCTTTTGTTCCACAGATAAAAAAACTAAAATTTATTTTGCAAAAATAAAATACTACCTATGCTTTTAATTAAAAAGTAAAAATGTAAAATGATTACTTAACTAATAAGCTAACATATCTAACACTTTTCATATTTTATTGTTAACACTGTCAAGTAGCCAATTACCGGCCTGTAGTCGGATTATAGTTCATGAAACACTTCTATAGAATGCAAGTTTTAGTTGACATTCTTCAGAAGTGCCAAGTGTTAAGTAATCAGGTAAGTTATTTGCGAGAGGTAAGCTGGAGCGGACCAGCCTCCTGGCGCCTGTTCCATGAGCCAGCCATCGCTTCACTCAACCATATTGAAGGGAATGTAAAGATACAATTATTTATATTTACCTCGCTTGAAATGCGTGTCCGAATGTACGCTGTCCACATCAGCAACTATTCTGGGACTCACTGCTTCACCTGAAACAGAAAAATAATATATTTATGAGATTTTTTTAATTTACTTTTAGAGAAATTTCAATGACAATTTTTGTCTACCCGGAGGCCCTATTACTAAGACGCTAACTGTCTATTTGTCTGTCAAGAGATGGGACGCGGATAAATACCCTATGGGTAAAAATTGATATCTACCCGTAAGTTGGGTAATATTACCAATTTTTCGTCATCATAACTCACTCGTATTGCGTCTTTTTGGTTCAATTATTTTGTTTATTTTTTGACATATTTTAAAAATTAAAAACAGGAGAAAATATAAAACATATTATGGTATTTAGAAACAAATACTGGATATTTATTTCTATATACCAAAATCTGTTTTGTTCGGTTGCATTTTTTGCATCCATACTAATATTATCAATGTGAGAGTAACTCGAAACTTGGATTAAAATATGGACAAAATTTTGATTTGAATTTTAAAGGAGATAGGGGTAAAACCGACCATGAAAGTAAGTAGTCCACGCGAACGAAGTCGCGGGCACGGCTAGTGTTTCTATATTTGTGAGTTTTGAAAAGAGTAAAATTCGAGGTTCTCTTCTCCATAGCAACAACAGAAAACGGCGGTGGTTTAATAAAATCTGACGATTCATAAACGCTTTAACGAAGAGTAATATCAGGTGTATTATAGTAGACCGTTCTGTTATTATTGTGCGGTCCCAATATAATTTAAATGTGTTGCTTCTAAAATAGTGGGAGGTGAAATTTATAATATGGTACTTTCTCTGATATAAATGTATGTGTGTGAACAAGGTATTGGTGTATAATTGCAGCGATTTGGTCATGTGGATGTTTATAGTCAGATTGAAGTAATTATGAATATAACTGTCGTTACCCGTGGTCGCGGCGGCGGCGTGCGCGGCCAGGTCCTGCACGCACGTGGGCGGCGCCGTCACCACGCGCAGCCGCGCCAGCGTCGGCGCGCCTGACGCGACAAATACAAACATTCATACTGGACTACATCACATACCCGTGGTCGCGGCGGCGGCGTGCGCGGCCAGGTCCTGCACGCACGTGGGCGGCGCCGTCACCACGCGCAGCCGCGCCAGCGTCGGCGCGCCTGGGACACGTTGATACATCAATACTGGACTACATCACATACCCGTGGTCGCGGCGGCGGCGTGCGCGGCCAGGTCCTGCACGCACGTGGGCGGCGCCGTCACCACGCGCAGCCGCGCCAGCGTCGGCGCGCCTGGGACACGTTGATACATCAATACTGGACTACATCACATACCCGTGGTCGCGGCGGCGGCGTGCGCGGCCAGGTCCTGCACGCACGTGGGCGGCGCCGTCACCACGCGCAGCCGCGCCAGCGTCGGCGCGCCTGGGACACGTTGATACATCAATACTGGACTACATCACATACATTGCTCTGATTCTGGGGTAAGTAGCTTAAGCACTTGTGTTACAGTACTCAGAAATAACGACGGTAACACAACACCCAGGTCAGAGACAATATAGAAGTTCGTTTCCCATATTGACCCGACCGGGGATCGAACCCGGGAGTCCGTCAATGTCCGGGCGCTCACGTCTCGGCTACGGAGGTCATCGCATATAGCACTTGTAGCGATATCTGGCGGCACGCTAATGAACTACAATAATTACAACACTTGCCGATAGATGGCGTTTATTATAGTCTAAGAGCAAGTGGCCCCCAGGCCTTCGGTAAAGTTTTAAATTAATCGTTAAAATAACTATCATATAATATCCTCAAATTGATGGCAGTTTTTTGTTATGTTTGGGGGCCGTCCAGTGATGCTTTTTTTTTGGGAATGTATTAAATACAACGTCATCATCGACGCGCGTGCAATACCACGTAAGTACATTTTTCCGTAAGTTCCAATTTGGATTGAAATAATATGAAATAACAGACAAAATTAATCTTTATGGCAAACGGTAGATACACGCTATTGCGCGCGCATCGACGATATCGATTGTCAGTATTGGCGCAATTCTTTTCAGTGACAACTGCCAGATTACTTTCGTCCATCGTCCTATATTTTTTCGGCATTTAACAACCTCCCTCCCCTCCCCCTTTCCTTGGGTTTTAGTGCCTACACAGTCTCTTTCTTTCACCCCCCTCTTAGCTTGTGATATTTTTTTATGTTTCTTCCCCCCCCCCCTTTCGAGGCTCGCACGATCGTTGGACAGCTCCTTGTCTGTCTGTTCGTTTGTCTGTTAGTCGACTCACCGGGCGCAGGCGCCCTCGGCTTGCAGGGCGGCACGCTCTGCCGCTCGGGCCGCGCGCCCGTCGGGCCCGTCACTACGGACGCGCTCGTCTCCTGGAACAAACACCAATAATTGAACTTTATTTATTTATTTAAAAACTTTATTGCACACATAAGTTATAAGAGAGGTAGGGCATAGCGATTCATCGCTCGAACTGGAGCAGCCCGACTGGTGAAATACCTCCACCTTACAGAAGGCCGCGGCCAAATAACAATCACTTTGGTGTTGTTGTGTTCCTGCGTGTGAGTAAGGTTTACAGAGCTCTTGGGGGGTGCTGCATTAGTAGCAGGGGTCACGCCTTCAAGGTAAGGGTGACAAGTCTAGTAACATATTTATTATGCTGTACTTGTCGCCCTTAAGCTAGTTCCTCATTACCACTTAACATCAGGTGGGATGAGGTCAATCTTGAAGTGTAATATAAACAATAAATATCCTCTACCAATCAACTCTTGGGTCATGCAGATAGTTAGTTTGTATAGATAGTTTGTGGGTGCAGTAAAAGTGTTTACTTTATTGTTTACTAGCTGTGCCCGCGACTTCGTTCGTGTGGACTGCATATTTTCAAAACAATAAGTAGTAGTCTATGTCAGTTCTAAAGGTTCAACGTATACCTATACCAAATTTCATCAAAATCGGTTGAGAGGTTTAAGCGGGAAAGTGTACCAGACAGACAGTGTTACTTTGGCATTTATAATATTAGTAGGGATTTATGGCCGGTGCCAATATTTTACGATTCGTAATGTGTTAAAAATGACTTTTTTCTCCAACTAACGAGTAGTTAATACCTTTCCATAATTTACTTTCCATACTAGCTGTCATCACTCATCCGTCGGTAGTTTTTAGCTTACGTCTTGTATAATTTATTACTATCAGTAATAAGAAATGATCGTTTTTTCGCATTTTGGAACTGGGCATAAAACATAATGATTATTCTTTAACTGAGTCATCTCTATTATACCTATATCTTCTATATCTTTTTGTAAAAATGTAACTAATGGATTAAATTGTATCATTATTTTACAGAGTAACTTCTATTACATATATATCTTTATTTGTGTAACATACTACATACCTTTGCGTGTCTGTCGGGAGAGGGCGCGGGCGTAGTCCTCACTTCAGCTTCTTTATCTGTTGTCGGTTTGTCCGTCGTCGACTGTAACGATAAAAAAATCCCTCATTGATCCTTATAATAGAATGAGTTCCGTAGCCGAGGGCCGAGCGGGCTGGACTTAAGCGTTGCGCGATCGCTGAGGTCCCGGGTTCGATTCACATCGAATGTGCCGGCCACTCATGAGCCAACCTCTTACAATATGCCCTCCCATCTTACATTCCAGCCCCTCGCATGTCGTCCCCTCTTCTCACATGCCGGCGTTTTGCTGGTGTCCCTCTTTCTCATGTGCCACTCCCACTTACACGTCGGCCCTTAGCATGTGCTAACCCTTTCAAGTGCCAACATAATTATGTGTCGTGCACTTACATGATATCCTTTAAGGATACGCCACCAAGTCTGATCTGCCGTTTAATCTCACATACCAGCTCCTCATGAGGTGATGCCCTCGCATGTACCTCCCCTCTCACATATCACAGCCGTTACATATGCTACCCTTCCTCTACCACTCCCTCTCACAAGACGGCCCCTCCCATGTGTTATACATCTCACGTGCCAGTCCCATCATGTGCCGCTTCTCTGACATGCAGGGCGGGGCGGGTGCACGTGTACGTACGTATCCGTTGAGGTGCGGCGGGGCGGGTGCACGTGTACGTACTGTTATGGGATATATTTAAAACTGGTTTTTAAAAAAAAGATTTATTATTTCACTGAATTTATAAATGGAATGATTTAGGCAAGTGTCACCGAGCGCGGTTGGAATCGAACTAACTAATTGCCTCAAAGAAATTATGTACTTACTAACGTTAAGCGAAATAATTGTGGACGCTGCCCTTTTATATGCTATTAATATATATAACAGCCCCCAAGGTTAAAATTAAACTTTACCTAAAGTGAAGTTTAAGTTAAAAAAAAAATATAAATTTATTTATTTATTTATTGATATTAATTATTTTTATTTATGTTGGTTTAATACGAGCCTTTGGCGTCTCGATAATTTCCAACTCTATATTATTAATTTTAGGATCACTTTTAGGATTTGATAACGAAATTCGCTGACATTTGCCTTTACAATGTTTATATATTAGAAAACAAATTATTATTAAAATTATAATAGAGATAGTAATAGTAGTAGAAGAATAATATTGGCCATACAAAACAATATGTGGTTTTTGTATAATTTTGTCAAGATTTTTAACAATCTGACTATTGGCCTTGTCTTGTTCCATAGAAATAGAGTTAAGGTCAATATTTTTTAAATTTAATTTTGGAATATTAAAATCAATTTTATTTAATTTAATCAAATTGCAGCAGTTATCATCTAATAAATCGAAAGTAGAATTTACAGTTTGGATCTCTATAATTTTAGTGGATTTAGGAGTTAATATTAAATCTTTATAATACGCTATACAATCAATAGAGAGATTTAGAAATCCAGTACCTAAAATACTTATCTCATTATTTCCAGAGTTTTGACACATTATAGATAGTTTTGACTTTTCTGAAATAATATAAATCCATTTATTGTTGCTGAGTCTATGCCAAATTTCTATGTTTCCTTGAAAAAAGTTAATATCACATTGTTTTGGTACAGAGTTGAGAGCTTTAGAGATTATTTCTGATTCACAAATTGCATTTGAAGATGTAGAATAAACATCGAGAAATTCACAAACATAAAACATATCATATAGTAACTTACAGCTATGTAGACTATTTAGTTTACAGTATAAAGATCTATCTCTAGTTATACCTATATATTTTGTCGATGGAATAATCGTTGTATAAGTATTATTTTCGAATTTATTCAACACTGGGAATGGGATACAATTATATAAACTAAATTCATTGGAGGTCACTAAAGGAACCTTTAAGACAAATACTATCTTATTTTGACTATAGAAAGAGGCTAATTCAGATATGTTTAGTAACATATATATATTTTCTAAAGATAGACTAACCGGAAATTGTCTAAAATTCGGTAAAAATCTATAATTGTCTACTAATTCAGAAAATAGTAGTTTTGGCGTGATGATTGACGGATGTAGTATATTAGATTTGCTAAACATTATTCCATTAACGATATCTTCTAATTTAAATGATAAGGTAAGTAAACTACTTTCTAACATATTAAACATTTCGTTAAAATTTGATTTAATTATGGTTTTATTGGTTAACACAGTTAAATTCTTTAAAGTACTTGATAAACTTTCAACAGCGCTATTTAATCTCATTTCATTATTTCCAATATCATTTATAATATTTTTATAAGAAGTAAGTGTTGATTTTGTTACCAAAATGTTTTCTTTCATTAGTTCTGATAGCTTAATCTGATCATTTTCTACAGATTGAATGGCGCTGCTATATTTGATAGCATCCTCTTCATTCATAGTTCCAAATAAATGTTTGAATACTGTGCCTACAACACCAAACCAAGCTGATCTTTTTGATCTAAATTCTATAAGGTGCGAAATTGATTCGAAGTCTCTAACTGTATCGTAATAACGCACAGATAAAGGTTGTAATAAGTTATGACATTCTGACTCATCGAAAGCATTGCTTTGCTTACACAAGTATCGTAGGGTGCCTATCACACCGTTCAGGTTTTCTAAGTGCGGTTTAATAAATGAAATGTCTGTAGGAATAATTATACTAAGATGACCATCTATTATTTTTAATAAGCCAACGGGGTCAAAATGGATTCCTGGACTTTTTGTAGCTGGTTGAGTGAAGTTACCGCTCACTATTGTCACGAAACTGAAATAGAATTTATTTAATATAAAACTATAAAACTAATTTAAACTAGACTTAAAGTTAAGTGGGACTTATTCTACTAGTCTCACTGCGACGTGCTAGTTTGACTTGGTCAAAGTGATGCGTCACGTGACGTCTATTTATTAATAGCGTAAGGCTATTCCTACCGTTTATTTTAACGACTTTGTAGGGGCCTTTCCAGATTGGTGATAGAGCTTTGCGGAGCCTAAGGTGGTTTTTAAGAAATACATAATCACCAACTTTATAATTAATTGGTTTTGAGTGGGAATCATAATAGGTTTTTGAACATTGTTTAGATTTATTTATATTTTCTACGGCTTTAGATCTGCTGTATTGGAGACGATGTTTTAACATTTGGACATAATCGGGATAAGTGACGTCAGAGGAAGAAGTTTCAAAGATAGAATTTGGAAGATAGGGTTTGTGACCAAAGAGAAGTTCGTAAGGAGAGTAATTAGTTGTAGAGTGAATAGCAGTATTGTATGCTAACATAGCAGTATATACGTATCGGGGCCAATTGGATTGGGATTCGTCAACGTAGGACTTTAAATATTCTTTCAGGGTTGAATGGCTACGTTCTAGCGCGCCTTGAGTCTGAGGGTGATAAGGAGAAGACCAAAGCTGTTTGATCTTTAAGAAAGAACAGGTTTGTTTAAACATTTCTGCTGTAAAATTGGTACCTTGATCGGTAAGTATTGTTTTAGGTATACCAAATTGGGATATAAAATGAATTAGACAATCGCTGGTTTCTTCAGCGGTTGTGGTTCTTATTGGATAAGCAGAAGAGAATTTTGTTAAGTCGTCCTGGATAGTCAGGATGTACTTAAGTTTAGCAGTTCCGGATTCAGGGAGTGGGCCAACAATATCAAGAGAGACTCTTTCGAAAGGGACAGTAGAAGTGCTAGTAATTTGCATTGGAGCTCTATTTATTTTGCGGAGTGCTTTATTGGTTTGACAGGATAAGCATTGTTTTACATAATTTTCAATGTCACTACGCATATTTTTCCAATAAAATTGTTCACGGATTTTATTAAACATTCTATTTGATCCAAGATGACCAGCTATGGGTACATCATGATTTTCTTTTAGTATCTTCTTTACTTCGCTTGGATTAGGATAATAGATTTTATTTCGATAAATGTGAATTTCTACTCCAGTATTATCAAATAAGAAAGCTAACATGTTATATAATTTTGAATAAATGTGTCGATCAAATGGGTTTTTGAAATCTGTAATGCTGATTGTTCGTTCTTCAGAGTTTGATAATAAATAGTTTTTAAACGATTTTAGAGTTTCGAATATGTCTGAATAGCTACAATCGTCAAAATGGTGTACTTTTGTAAATATAAAGAAAAAGGTTTTGTTGTTGTATGTCAAAGATTGGTGAGAATGAAGTGTTCTTTCAGACTGTATAAAGGATTGGGATTCAGAATAATTTGACAGGATATCTTGTACATAAGGAATAGATTCATCTAAATCAAGAGATGATGGAACTACGATGATTTTATTTTGGGTTTTTAGAAGGTTGTCATTATGTTCTATTATTGGAGTGTTACAGTTAGTGGTATTTGATTTTAGAAATTTAGCATAAGTATCATTTATTTCAGGTTCCGGTATGATTTTAGGTGGATTTAGATTTTGTTTAGGATCTGATCGGCTTGTAGAAGGCTGTGGATCTGCTGGATTTTGCATTGAATGGTAAGGGTTAGGTTTGTTATTATTTTTATTTTCAGAGATGGAGATTGAAGGAGGTTGAGCATCGGTAGATTTCATGGATTTAGGAGGAAATGAAGAGTCAGAAGGTAAGTGTTTATCATTTTCCAGAAGATCAGGTATAAATAAGTTATCAAGATTTATTTGATCTATATCAGGGATTGGGATGTCTAAGTCATCTAAGGTAAGAGGACTAAAAGGAGTAAGTAGGGGGTTTTCATTATTAGGATTATCAAGTGCTGGAGGGACTGGATTAGCAGAACTTGGAGAATTGGTAAGTTTTCCTGGATTTTCATTAGTTATAGGATGGACAGGATACCGTGAAAGGGCATCAGCTGCGGAATTTAATTTTCCTTTTCTGTATATTATTTCATACTCAAATTCTTCTAACTGAAGACGCCAACGTTGCATTTTACTGCTGGGGTCAGAATGATTGAAAAGCCATTTTAAAGGACGATGATCTGTTATAATAAAGAATTTTCTTCCGAAAAGATAGGGACGGAAGTTTTTACAACCAAAGATTATAGCCAGAAGTTCTTTTTCTGTAGTGCTATAATTTATTTCATTTTTATTTAAAGTTCTAGAAGAGTAAGCTATAGGACTATCTTTGCCAATAGGACCTTGAGAAAGGATTGCAGAAATAGCATAATTGGATGCATCACACGTAAGTGTAAATGGTTTTGTAAAATCAGGATAGGTAAGGACTGGGGCAGATATTAATTTATCTTTTAGGCTTTCAAATGAGAGTTGTTGTTCGTTGGACCAGATGAACGGGATATCTTTCTTTAGTAGAGAGGTAAGAGGTTTAGATAGTTTGGAAAAGTCAGGGATGAATCTTCTGTAATATGATATAAGACCTAGAAATGATTTTATATCTTTGGGACATTTTGGGACTGGAAATTCTTGAACAGATTTAATTTTGTTAGGGTCAGGCTTAAGGCCGTTCTCAGTAATAACATGACCTAGATAACCGACTTCTTTTCTCAAAAATTCGCATTTGTCAGGTTGTAACTTGAGATTAAAAGATCTGAGTTTTTGGAAAACTGCTGAGAGGTTAAGGATATGGGAATTTAGATCGTGAGAATATATTACTACGTCATCGAGATACACAAAGCATCTTTCGCCTTGAAGCCCAGTAAGGACATTGTTCATTAGACGTTGAAAAGTAGATGGGGCGTTTTTTAAACCAAAGGGCATGCGACAAAATTCAAATTGACCTTGTGGTACGGTGAATGCTGTTTTGCAGGAATCTTGAGGATTCATTCTGATTTGATGAAAACCTGATGCAAGATCAAGGGTTGAGAAATATTTGGATTTACCTAATTGATCTAAAATTTCGGTTATGTTTGGAATTGGGTAAGTTTCACCAATAGTTATATCGTTAAGTTTTCTGTAGTCTATAACGATGCGCCATTTCTTTTGGCCAGAAGCATCTAATTTTTTTGGGACTATCCAAATAGGAGAAGACCAGGGAGATAATGAAGGTTGAATTATTTTCTGATCGAGCATTTTATCAATTTGTGTTTTTACTTCTTGCTTATGAATTTCTGGGAATCTATATGATTTGACATTTATTGGTTGTTCAGTAGTAGTTCGGATTTGATGCGTAATAGCTTCGGTTGAGGTAAGTGGATCATTAGGAAGGTGGAAAATGTCTGAGTATTTTGAGCACACGTCTCGTAAGGCTTCGGATTCTTCATAATTTAAGTGGGAAGTTCGCAAAAGATTTAGGACTTCTTTAGTTCTATTAAGACAAGTTGATTTATTTTGAGTATTTAAATTATGAATTTGTTTTTCAATCGGATGTAGGGTAAGTTGAAGATTCGAATTTAAGTTAATAGGCTTTTCAGAGGTATTTAATATTGTAAGATTAATTCTATTATTTTCTTTTACTTTTACCACACAATTTGCTATCAAAAGAGAATCTGTGAGATGTTCGTCAAGGATGAGACCTTCTTTGACTTCAGGATTACGAACAGAGCATTCTACTAACATTTCAGAACGAGGCGGAATGTGGTAAACAGGATCATTAAAGATAAGTTTGATTTTATTTTTGTCAATATTAAATGTATTACGATTATAATCAATATTACATTGATAATGAGTCATTAAATTATTTCCTATTATTCCGTCATAAGGTAAGTTAATTTTATCTACAACGTGGAAATTGTAAGGAATTGATTCTCTTCCTAGGATAAGATTCATATCAAAATCACCGAGAGTAGGGACGGCTTCTTTATCATTATCTATGCCTTTTAATTTTAATATATTTTCTTTTTTTAGTTTCAGATGAGGAGATTGTATTGAAGACTTTTTGACGAGACAGATTGAAGAACCAGTATCTACGAGAAAGGTAAGTGGTTCATTGGAAACAGAGGTTTTAATAAGAATATGAGGTAAGGACAATTTAGATGTATTACATTTTATCTCAAATATTTTATCGATTTTTCTTTCGATTGAGTCATTCCGAGGATTTTCTTGGCTTTGAATATTTTTTTGGACTATTTGTTTATAGTCTTTAGAAATAGAAGAATCAGAGGAAACAGAGGGTTTTGAAATGGTGCCATTAGAATTATGAGATTGAACTTCGGACTCTACGAGACACCGTTGGGAGCCCGTTATTCGTTTAAATTCGTTTGGTATTCTTGGGAATTGTAATCTTCAGAATCAGGTACAGACATCTGATTATAGTCATCGTTCACGAAATGAACCTGAATGTTGCGACCATTAAAGGGTTTTCGATTAAAATTATTTTGAGGTTTATGCTGAAATTGTTTTGGAGCTTGATGCTGGGAAAATCGAATTTGGTTTGTTGGAAATTGAGGGTTTTGACGTCTGAAATTGTAGTTATTATTATTAAATTCACGTTTTTTACAATTTTCAATAGTATGACCTTGATTTTTACAATAGCGACAGGTTGGTATTTGAAATTGATTAGAAGTTGTATTGAGATTATGCACGGGTCTGAAATTTGGTCTGAATTGCGTAGGACGCTGTGACATTGAATAATTTTGTGAATTCGGCGTATGGCGTTTAAACATTAATTTTTGAATCTTTTCTTCGGCTGTTGCGAAATCTATGGCGTTGTTTAGATTTTGAGGATTTTTGCCACGAACAAGATTTGAAATGTTGGGTTTAAGACCCATAATAAATGTGTGAAGAGCTAAATCGTCCATTGCTGCTAGACGACCAGCTAATTCTGATTTCTTTTTATTTGATAAAGTTATTTCTGTAATTAATTTGGATAAACAAGTTTCGACACGCAAGGCAAATTGACTAACCATTTCTGATGGAAGTTGATGACAATCTTGAAGATCTGAAAGTAGATGTGCATAATGTTTGGTTTCACCGAATTGGCTTTTTAAAAATTCGCTAAGTTGTTCCCAATTGTCAAAATCTTTAATTGAACATGCTATTTCAGCTTTTCCTTGCAGCTGTGATTGAATATATTTAAGTAATATCGACTGTTGAGATGTTGTAGCTAAATTAATTGCACTGTTACAAATAGATAAAAATGAGCTAAGTTTTTCTCGGGAGCCATCAAAAGGCTTAATGAACTTGAATAATGTTCCAATTTGAATGGATTCGATTTCTTTTTCACCTTTAATTGACATTTTATTTATTAAAATTAACTATTTACTGAAATGAAACAAAATTAATTATTAAAATAGAAATGGACTTGATACGGTGTAATAGACGGACACTAGTAACTAACAGCGGATTAAGTTTCAACTTTTGTTATGAGACTTTTATGATAAGCTCATGTGACTATAATTTGTCATTAGGCAATAATTGGATCGTGTTATGAAAGTGATTATCGAGAATTGAATTAAACGGATATGAATTACTTTGAATACTAATTATAACAAAGACTTTCTGACTTACAGTAGAATTATGATTTTCATGATACAGGGGCGACTTCTTTTCAGGAAATAGAGGTGATCTTCTTTTTCAGGACACAGTGATGATCTTCTTTTCTGGACACAGGGGCGATTCTTCTTTTTTTGGATACAGAGGCGATTCTTCTTTTCAGGACACAGAGGCGATACTTCTTTTCAGGACACAAAGGTTATTCTTCTTTTCAGGACACAGAGGCGATTCTTCTTTTCAGGACACAGAGGCGATTCTTCTTTTCAGGACACAGAGGTTATTCTTCTCTTCAGGACACAGAGGTTATTTTTCTCTTCAGGACACAGAGGTTATTCTTCTCTTCAGGACACAGAGGTTATTCTTCTCTTCAGGACACAGAAGTTATTCTTCTCTTCAGGACACAGAGGTTATTCTTCTTTTAAGGATACAGAGGTTTTCTTCTTTAAGACACAGAGGTTTTCTTCTTAACGACACAGAGTTTTTCTTCTTTACGATACAGAGGTTTTCTTCTTTAAGATACAGAGGTTTTCTTCTTAACGACACAGAGTTTTTCTTCTTTACGACACAGAGGTTTTCTTCTTAATGACACAGAGTTTTCTTCTTTACGACACAGAGGTTTTCTTTTTTTACGACACAGAGTTTTCTTTTTTACGACACAGAGGTTTTCTTTTTTACGACACAGAGTTTTTCTTCTTAACGACACAGAGTTTTTCTTCTTTACGACACAGAGGTTTTCTTTTTTTTTACGACACAGAGGTTATTTATTGAAACAGAGGAAACAGAGGTGAGTTCGACCGCGAGATATGGAAGATGGTAATGGTTAACACTGCACTTTACACAATTTAGAGTTAATTTTGAATGTCTTTGAACTAAGGATACGGAGACGAACCAGGGACACCGAATTATTATCCCTTTACGCTGCCACCAAAATTGTTATGGGATATATTTAAAACTGGTTTTTAAAAAAAAGATTTATTATTTCACTGAATTTATAAATGGAATGATTTAGGCAAGTGTCACCGAGCGCGGTTGGAATCGAACTAACTAATTGCCTCAAAGAAATTATGTACTTACTAACGTTAAGCGAAATAATTGTGGACGCTGCCCTTTTATATGCTATTAATATATATAACAGTACGTATCCGTTGAGGTGCGGCGGGGCGGGTGCGTGGTGCACGTGCCGCGGCGAGGCGGGCTGTGGTCGCTTGTTCGTCTGCGTGTCCGTCGCGACGGCCGTCGTCGCCTCCGTCTCGAGCCGCCGCCGCGTCTGCGACACACATACATATAATATACTATTTTACTCTATACAACACTATATTATATTTAAGAGATGTAGTGCTTAGCGATTTATCGCTCGAACTGGAGCAGCCCGACTGCTGAAACACCTCCACCTTACAGAAGACCGCAGCCAAATAACAATCACTTCTGTGTTATTGTATTCCAGCGTGAGTGTAAGGTTTCCAGAGCTCCTGGGGGTGTTACATTAGTAGCAGGGGTAATGCCTTCAAGGTAAGGACGACAAGTCCAGTAACAGATTTATTACGCTGTACTTGATGCTCGCGAGGACCTCATTACCACTTAACATCAGGTGGGATGAGGTCAATCTTGAAGTGCAATATAAAAAAAAAATGTTTAACCCCCGACGCAAAAACGACGAGTATTATAAGTTTGACGTGTCGGTGTGTGTATCTGTCTATGGCATCGCAGCTCTCGAACAAATGTAACGATTTTGATTTCTTTGTTTGAAAGATGAATAATAATAATCGGGAGTGTTCTTAGTTTTAAGTTTGATAAAAATCGATCCAAGATGGCCGTCACATAATTATGGATTGCATGTTTTAAACACAACTCCCAAAATATGGGTGTGCCGACCTACGACATGACCTACAAGTCGACACAAATACAGCGTCAGCAGAATTGGCGTAGTAAACAACGCTCCATACGTAATGCGTGACATCGATACCCTACATCGCGATATCAGAGTTTTCGTCGCCCCTAAGTATATATACAACGAACCAAGATTGGTAGTTGGTCCTTGGTCCCCGAGCAGATAACACCTAGCTCGGCGGAAGTACTTACACTTTTAGTAAAGAACATACGTTCCTTACATGGGTATCATATAAAAGGGCTTGACTAGCAGAATATGTTAATAATATCCATATAGTACTCACGTTGTCGGGCTGCGTGTCTGTGGGCAGCGCGAGGTCGGGCGCGGGGTGCACGGCGGCGCGCGCGCGCGGCACGCCCGCGGCCTGGCGACGCAACACACACACACACACCTTTACTCAAACATTACCTAGATCCATCCCTCTTTACCATTTGGGCACACGGGGCCCGCGTCGAGGGCCTCCATTCTTTGAGGGCCCTGAACGAACGATCATTGCTTTAACCAAATTATTGTATGCACACGAGCCTCAGATTATTGTGTGCACAGGAGCCCCAAATTATTGTATGCCAAAGGGCCCCAGCCTGGTTTAAGACTGCCTTGCCAAGATCCTAAATATTAAAGACTTTCTTTTTTATATTACCACAGAATATTGGCTCCTCCCAGCCTAATAGTAAGCAAGAGAGGAACCCACATCGCGATGACAACGGATTTGATACCGTAATATCCTATCCGTTAGCATCGCCATACTGGCCCGCGAGATGTTTCTTCACGCTCCTTTTGAAGGAATCCATGTCAAAGGAAGTACGTATGTGAAAGTTTCGTACGTGTAGACTTATGCCCGATACCAATATTTGAAAAACAAGGCGTAAGCTTAAAACGATGACAGATAGTATGGAAAGTAAATTACGAAACGGTATTAACGACTCGTAATCGGTTGGTGAAATACAGATCGTTATTTCTGACACAATACGAATCGTAAAATATTCTAACCGGGGATTGTTTTATCTACCAATAAATATAGCCTATGTTACTCAGGGCGAACGTAACATTCCAATGGTGAAAGAATAATGAGGGTGTTCGCGCATGAAAAATCCAACAGATGGCGATGCGTAGGCGTGAGGCATGGACCTAATATAATAAACAGGACTGATAACTCTGAAAATTTTCATTATGAAAAATGAACACTATTGCAATGCAATAAAGTATTAATTCCTGTGCGCTTTACACAGATGCAAATCCGAGCCGACAGAGATAGCCAGGCCGGAGGCGTGTGTCTCGTTCTTTGATCTTTCTTAGATCTTGCCAGCATAAAATAATATTTCTGATCTAAATTTTGCCTGATCAAAAACTCAGTTTATGCACTTGTATTTAATTGTTATTTCAACAATTGTAAAATAATAAATTATATTTTAATTTATTTCTTTGATTTTATACATAAACTATAAAGAAAACGTAAAATAGTATTTGCTTATTTCTAATTTCCTAGTGGTAACCCTCTAAAGCATCACCATGAACTGTCATGGTGTCAGTAAGTCAAACTGTCATTGATTGAGTTTATCAAAATATTATTCTTAATATAATTCTTAGGCACCTTTTAAGATAAAATGGTGAAAAAATGTTGCGTTTATACTTGTTCAAGTGAATCATATAGTGATTGCCATATATCGTTCCACAGGTAAGCTTAAAATAATCTTACTGTAAATCTTACCACTAGGGTACCCATAATTCTCGTAATATTTCAATTGTGTGCTCGAGTTAGTTCTTCACTGTTGTACATTTATTTACAGTTAACTACCTTAAAAATTAAGTAATGTGACAAAAATGGCTCAGCAATACACGTAAAGCAAAAAAATCACTAAAAATTATGTCGTATGCAGCCGGGACTTGCTATACCTACGATTTCTCCTGTGGTAAGTATGATTAGTAATTGTTTATCATGCTTCAACGCAACAACACACAACAAGATTTAATTTTAGGAATCTTTGTTTAAACACCTAATCAAGTATTTTAAAAAACACTATTTGTATATACACTATACATAGTCTTTTAGGTTCCATACCCAAGGGGTAAAACGGAACCCTATTACTAAGACTTCGCTTTCCGTCTAACTGCCATCAGGCTGTATCTTGTGAACAGTGATAGTTAGTTATAATTTTAATTTTTTGATGCCTTTATAACAACATCAAATACTTAATACTAAAAAACAAGATAATATACGTATGTAAAGGGCTCCCATACAACATACGTGATTTTATAGCTTGCCGGATATTGATAGCTATTACAGTTAGACACTTAAAATATTGACAGAATACACTTTATTTAAAGACAAATAATTAAATTGAAATAAAATAAATACTTAAGAAGGATTCGTTTTACAGTCAAATATAGTAAAATCTTTACGACTTATGTACTTGGCCCGGTTTATTTTTACTTAATTCTTTATATGAGTATTATTTTGTAGGTCATAAACTGGATGTAATATGTTGCACTAAGTTAACTGTAATGTTTATTTTACAGACCAAAAAAAATAAGTTCTCAGTAATACATTGAGCCACCGACCACTACCAGACTCTGACGAAGAAATCCTACATCCTGCCACCTCTTGAACATATTATCATGTTTAAAAAGTCGTTTAATCGATCAAAATGTTCAAACGATGTTTTTTGGTTAATATTAATATTGGCACTGAAAACAATCTGTTGCCCACCGTGATCAGAAGTTAGGTAAAAAATCGTAGACATAGACTGGCGTACAATTATTACAAAAGCCATTCATTAAACATGTAGCCGAAGCGGCTGTAATTGTACTTACTAGCAATTATTTTAAGCATTGTTTCAACTATATTTTCTTGTCATCTGTATCAACCAAAGCATGTAAATGGCTAAATATAATAATAATAATAAATAAATTTAGGGTTATTCTCGTTGTCCCTACCAGGCGCGTCCCCAGCAGTAGGGACAGTGGAAAATTCAATAAATGATTCAAATTTATTGCCATTGTCCCCATTGGAGTAAAAGGGAGTAAAATCATACATAAATTATATTGAAATAATTCAAGATATTTTTTTCAAACCTATAAACATAAAAGTAATGCTGTCCCGGTTGTTTTCAACAGTCAAATCTGTCCAGACGATAACTTTGTAACATGACGACCACCGTGGCCAGATGCGAGCGGGCCGGACTTTGTTGTTGTTGTACCATCTCTGAGGTCCCGGGTTCGAACCCGGTCGGGTCAATAAGGGAAACGATCTTTTCTGTATTGTCTCGGGTCTGGATGTTGTGGAACCGTCGTTGTTTATGATTTATGTAACACAAGTGCTTTAGCTACTTACCACAGAATCTGAGCAATGTATGTGATTTTGTCCAATATTTATTTATTTATTTATTTTACTAGATGTAGTGGGGACAACGGGCTAAATTTTAATTATTTAATCAAATGTCCGTTATCAAAATAAATCTTGTTGTCACCCTATTAGAAAGGGACACGCGCCTCTGTGGTAGCTATCTCGCTCGGCTCGTTTTTTGGCTGCGAGTGCTCGGTCCTGTTTATTATACTAAGTCCATGGCGTGAGGTCCAACTGCTACGTGATTGGTAATGGTGTACATCACATTGACAGGCATATCACCATGACATTTAAATAACCAATTACATGAAGCGATGGCTGGCACATACGTGGGGACTGGTCTGCTCCAAATTACCTCTTAAAATAAAATAATACTTAATGCTTTTTTTTCACTCATCAAAATAAAACTATATGACTTGGTCCGAAGTGTTCTACACATAGCTATAAGTTAGATACTGCCACTGTAACTAATCTGCTGAGTTTCTTACCGGTGTCTTCTCGGTAGATAGAGGTTCCGAACCGGTAGTAGAATCACTTTGCATTATATACAATGACGATTCGAAAGTGTTATTATATGTAACCTACTTGAATAAACAAATATTGAATTTGAATTTGACATAGCAGTTGGACCCCGCGACTACGTATCGCCATCTAGTGGATTTTTCATGCACAAACACCCTCATTGAAATCGTCACAGCAGTTTTTGAGTTTATTCATTACGAACATACAATAATACAAATCTTTCTTCTTTATAATATTATAGTGTAAATGTAGATAAACCTGTCATTCGATATTACTTCTTATATCAACGACTTAGGCAATATCTAGCAATTTCATCAAAATGTGAATGCTAGCACATTAATTACATTATGAATTTTGCTTATATTAAAGTATTTTAATAAACATATCACCTATTCTATACAAATTAGAATGAACATCGATTTTTATAGTTTTTTAGGCGTAAAGCAATATAAAAATTGCGGCGGCACTAGCGAACTTCAAATATTTTCAAGAAACAGAAAAATGTCGTCTCCCCTTGCGGTGCGGGAATCGAACCCACGACCTTCACGTATCGCGCGTGCTGCTCTTCCAACTGAGCTAACCGCAAGTTATCGTAGGCGATGAAATTATTTTGCTGTATCAACCCGTTAGCCTCCGGTAAGTGCCCTCTGCCGAATATGTTTAGAACTACATACTTATTGTTTTTTTTTAATATTTAGAATGAAATCTTTTTTTATAATCTAAAGGTAATGAATGTTTGCTCCAACATAATGCTATTATCACAATTTCATCTATTTTCGTCTACATTTTAGTCATTAAGATTTCATTCAATGACACATAACATGAGAACTATGAATATACAATAAATCGTATGAATTTATATATGTAACATATAACACATTCTTACCAATGTTGAATATTCAATGGGCCCTTCACATTTTTAAAATAAATATGCCTGAAAAATATTTTGTTTTTATAAAAAGAATATAGGAATTATTTGAAAACCCATATTTGGGACAATTATTCTTATGCGTCCCAATCTTGGAAAGAATCTCAGTGGTATTTACATATCATATGCATAAGCTTTTTAATTTCTTACTTCCTATTAGTGATAGTAATATTTTATTATTACTTATAATTTTATAACTTGAAAAGAAACCCTCTTTAAAATTATATTTAAATCACTGGAGCTTCCAATAACTACACACACTTAATAGAGATATTTTAATTACGCTGCCTGATCATTGTTTTAGCAGGGCTTAATTAGTACCTACATAATATTTAATTTTTTTTAAATCAGATGTACCACATATGGCACGTTTACTATACCTAAACTTCAAACTTTAATCATATCAATCAAGTGTATCATATATGGCACATGTAAGATTTTTCCGAATCTCACAATAGCACAAAGTAATATAACAAAAGGGTTAAACTCACATCTTTCTCCCAGTCGTAAGGGTCAGCGTCCCTCACGCCTCGTCTTTTACAGCACCTTTCGAGCAAAGCCGCGAGCATCGCATAGTCGGGCGTGTCCGCGTACTCTAGCTGTTGTACGTGTTCCAGGAACTGACGGAGCTCTGAGGGTAGATGTTTGAGGAGAAGCCTGTGGTCGTATTTCTCTTTCATGAGGCCAACCTGAAATAAAAAATAGGTAAAATTAGTCGCCGGTTTTAACGGCCATACTCATTTCTTGTCATCTACTATTTTCTTTACCTTAAGGTTGTCTGGAAGGGATCGCTTTCTAGCGATAAGACTAACAAAATTTTACTATAATCAATCTGTAAAACCTATTTCTGTAAAGTTTTTGTGAAATAAAGTATATCTTTCTATCTTCGTGCCGTATGTGGGACAGTGTTTCAATGAATACTGAAATAAGGAATAATATCAGACTGTACATTATTAAATGTTGTTACCTATATTGACATTTGTTTTCAAAATATGGTAATTACATTTTCTAATAAAATTTACCGAACTCAAGGGTCTTAAAAATTTTAACCATGTAATATTTTATGCTTAGTGGTTGCAAACGTTTTAAGACTTTTAAAATTGAAAGCTTCAATCGTTCGGCCTAGCATTATGATTGGGCATGATGGGCGACCTTACGCACACTGTCTCAAACGCGTTACACTTGTTTTTCATATCACTTCAGCCACGTATTTTGAAGATCGGCGCTTTTACAAAATAATAGTTTAATTGGCTACTTGACAGTGTTAACAATAAAATATGAAAAGTGTTAGATATGTTAGCTTATTAGTTAAGTAATCATTTTACATTTTTACTTTTTAATTAAAAGCATAGTTAGTATTTTATTTTTGCAAAATAAATTTTAGTTTTTTTATCTGTGGAATAAAAGAACCGAAACGGAAACCACCATTGCAATTCGGAAATGACAGCTGTCGGCGAAAATTATTTATTTTAATGTGGCGAAACAATGATTATTTTACCGATTAAATTAAATTATTGTGTCTTTAATCGTATTAAGAATTTATTGAAACATTTTCCGTTTATCTAAATTAAGTCGTTCCTATGCGTATAGGTTCGTTGTCTAGGACGTTGACGTCATAATTGCAACAGTGACGTAACTCGGCGTTTTCGCGCGCTTTTTAAATGTGTTACACAAAATCTTATTTTTCTCTGGTTATTTAGATTATTTCCAGATAAATCGAATTGCTTGGGATATAAAATAAACGGGCGCACATTTTACAATACTTTTTCAAAAACTGTCAAGTAGCCAATTGGCTTACAGCCGAACAGGCACTTCGACTTGTAACACACATCGTTTTATCGTCTGGGGTGTAATGATGCATTTTAAGCGTTGATAAACTGCAGTGTTCCATATATGGCACACGGACTCACTGACCTGCTCCTTGTCCTTGATCTTCCTCCAAGGCAGCTGTCCGTTTACAAACTCCACTAGCATGTAGAACAGCGACCAGAGGTCGTCGTGGCGACCCATCTCTTTGTTTTTATGAGCGTTGATTGACGCGTAGCGGACCGTGCCTGATGCGGAACAAACGGAAAATACATTATATTCAAAAATATATATATATACACCACTACTTTTTAATTAGTACAAAAAAAAATTCGGGGTGCTGTTTATCACCTACTGATCATATTTGTGTAGTTTAAAAACAAAAAAATGAAATCGCAAAATTATCTATTAAAATATGCAATAATTGGTAAACACTCCTTTGAATCAATGAGTTACTCGCACTATGCGTAGCGCATTGATTTGTGTATACGACCGCCTCGATACTTCATTGATAAATTCCGGCAAACTCGCGTCGAAGCTCAAAGCCACGCTCCCTTTCCCGGCGCCCGCGCTAGTGTCAAGTGTAAACAAACAGTGCCATTTTACTTCCGGGTCTGTGCGCACGTCTGCCGCGTTTTTTTTTTGCCTTTCATTTCGGTGCGACTAGTGCGGTGGTAACTTCGCGATGGCATACCAATACTCACTCGGGAGTATGTGGCCATGTTACGTGCGTATTTTTTGTCTGGAGAAAACGCGAGTGCCGCGGTGCGTTTGTATGGAGAACACTACCCAAACGTTTGACTGCCAAATGTTCGACCTGTGCTAAGTGTTTACCAGCGGTTACTCGACCATGGTTCATTCCACGTGCCATCCCATAGCCAAGGACGAGAAAGACCAGCATATTCACAAAACTTGTACGACGATGTTCTGGCGTACTTTGCAGAAGATCCCCGGCGAAGCACGAATGACGCTGCTTGTTATTGGCCAGTACTGTGCCTGGAAAATTGTGAATTCAACTGGACCGTACCGTACGTACAAGCAAAGCAACAGAGGCCAATACTTCTCTCGTTAAATAACAATTGTAACGCAATCCTTTTTTAACACCCGGATCTGCAACGGAACGAGTAAGATTTGAATTTAGTGGGCCTACTCGTGCGCGCGCCGTCGACTCCGGCCATCTTCCCGAGAGCGGGTGCTAGCGCTCTGCGAGTTTGAACCGTATGGACGGCCTATCAAAGGCCATAATGGCCGCGACGCGTGCGCTCTTCGTCCAGGAGTTTAATTTGTTATTGTTTGTTTATACCCAGTTTTCTGTTGTGCTTTTACTTTATTATACCTACCTGTTTTCTACTCAAACCGTGTCTAGAACTCATTTACCAACACACCGCCCCCTGAGAGACTGGACTTAAACAGTTTTCACACAATTTAATAAAACGTGCTCGTGTTTGCCTTGTTAATGAAGGAAGACATTTGAAACAACAATTAAAATATCTGTAAGTATTTAGGTAAGTTTTGTAAATAAGTATGTAAATTAATGTAAATAGCAGCTGATTCTACCTTTTTAAATACGCCAAAATTACTTTTTGGTAGAATTTGATTTGATTTTTTTGTATTTTTGCTGCTTGTTTGTGGTCAACTCAAGTTAAAAAGTAATTTTGCCGGTCCTAAACCCGGTTTAAGTATGAAGGAAACGTTAGAATATCATAATTTATCTAAATTCTTTAGGTTGCATTGTTATTTTATTTTTTACCTTATTTTGAATGACACAAGTTAGACTTTAAAGTTTCACATAGGTAAATTATGATAACAGCTGTTGTCTAGTTTCGTTCATAGCAAGTGCGAGCGAGAGAGCACGCGGTCGCGAGAGCGAGTGGTCTTTCATTGATACGTCTTCGAATGGATTGACAACTACGTCATAAACTACGTGCATAAAAAAGGCGAAATTTTGGGATTAAAACAAACGCTATTAACTTTGCTGTTTTCACATATTTAAAATTATGACTACGCAAATATGATCAGTAGTTGATACCGAGCACCCCATTTTATTCTTTGTACTAATTAAAAAGTAGTGGTGTATATTACATTAGGTAACGTACATTACATTAGGTAAAGAAACATAATGACATCCATTTCCAAATATTTTAAAATTGCGGTTGAGCCGACCGAAACTATTTCATAGTTATTGTGTTTAGTATAATTCGTGACGTCAGCGTTTCGTATAAAAAATCTATGAAGTAATCGTATATTAACAGGTTTTTAAATGTAACTAGCCTTTCACTATTCCTACTGAATTAAAAGGAGTACCTAATAAGTTTTGTTCAATTACAAATAAAAAAGTTTTCTTCATAACACAAATACCTATAATATCCTATTTTGAGTCTGACCTGTCAATTTGTGACATGACACATCCGACTAATCGCATGCGTTTAAAGCAATTTATTTTTTTATTTACGTGCGACTAATCGCATTATCCTTCGTCTAGTCGCATGCGCATGTGAATTTTCGCAAATTCATGAGACTGTTGGTATCTACTTTTTTTTTTATTTCACTTCAAGATTGACCTCATCCCACCTGATATTAAGTGGTAATGAGGTCCTAGCTTAAGGGCGACAAGTACATCATAATAAATCTGTTACTGGACTTGTCGCCCTTACCTTGAAGGCTTGACCTCTGCTACTAACGCAGCACCCCCCAGGAGCTCTGTAAACCTTACTCACACGCAGGAACACAACAACACTGAAGTAATTGTTATTTGGCTGCGGTCTTCTGTAAGGTGGAGGTATTTCATCAGTCGGGCTGCTCCAGTTCGAGCGATAAATCGCTTTGCCCTACCTCTCTTCTCTCTTGCGACTAATCATAAGTGCATGACGCTAACTACAAGCTAGAGCGACTAATCGCAAGTGCCTGCGACTAATCGCGTGTCCATTGCTACTCACCCCGGAAGCCGGCGGCGGCGCGCGGAGGCCGAACCTGTCCCGTGCTGGTGGTGTACTGGCGAGCGAGGCCGAAGTCAAGCATGTACACCTTGCGGCAGTTGGATGGGTGCCGCCCTATGCTGAAGTTGCTCTGGAAGGAACAAGCAATCAATCAATCCCTACTAATATTATAAATGCGAAAGTAACTCTGTCTGTCTGTCTGTTGCGCTTTCCCGCTTAAACCTCTCAATCGATTTTGATGAAATTTGGTATAGGAATACGTTGAACCTCAAGAACGGACATAGGCTCCTTTTTGTTAGAAAATAAGGGGGGTGGGGGCAATAACACCTTTAAAACTTTTTATGGGAAAACGTTTATTTTTTAACTTTTTTTTTATTTATTTATCTTTGGCACAAATATAGCTCGAAACTTGGATTTAAACATAGACTACTTTTTGTTTCTTTTGTTAATATTAGGGGAGATAGGGGTTAAACCTACCATCATTACCATTACAAATATATACTTTTGTTTTATTTTTATTTTTTTCAATAATTGATTTTTAATTTTTATTTTACAATTGACAAACTAACTGTGTGTCTTAGTGCAAAATTAGTAGTAAGTGTAGCTTTCATTTGTAAAAACAAAACTACTGAGTTTCTTGCCGGTATCTTCTCTTTAGTTATAGGTTCCGAACCGGAGGTAGCTTCATTTGCTTTATATAGAGACTATTCATAAGTATTACTAATGTAACTATGTGAATAAAAAAGATTGACTTTGACATCAAAGGATGTAGTCCACGCGAACGAGGTCGCGGGCATTCATCATTCATTTCAATCATTTGTTGCATGTCACATTACGAAAACACGTTACATAGGTGGTATATGTAGAAGGTATACATGTGAGGCCCTGCAAGGGCACAGCAACAATAATAGGGCTTATTATCATTATTTATTAACATTAATTATCTTATTAATAAAAGTTACTTACGGGTTTAATATCTCTATGAAGGAATCCGACTGAATGTATTGAGTCTATCGCTTTTAGTATCTGCAGACCGAGCCTGTAACAATAAATATTAAAACATTAATAGTCTTACAACAGTTTTTATTGCACTTCAAGATTGACTTCATCCCACCTGATGTTAAGTGGTAATGATGTCCTTTTTTTTTTTTTTTGAGGGAAAATGCCTTTGCGCACCATATCGCTGCCGTGGGGACGACAGCGACGTGTGTGGGACTCCCCCGCCCAGAGGGGGCGGGGACTACCCGAACTAAAAAACCTCCCCACCTTCTCATCGCCTATTGACGGCGCCATGGGATATCGGTCGACCCATGACTGCCACAGCACCGTCGGCGGATGGTAATGATGTCCTAGCTTAAGGGTGACAAGTACAGCATACCCTGCTACTAATGTAGCACCCCCAGGAGCTCTGTAAACCTTAATCACACGCAGGAACACAACAACACAGAAGTGATTGTTATTTGGCTGCGGTCTTCTGTAAGGTGGAGGTGTTCCACCAGTCGGGCTGCTCCAGTTAGAGCGATAAATCGCTATGACCTACCTCTCTTGATCTAGCTAAAGAGCAGAGCTTGCAAGTGTTCCCTCACCTAAGCGTAGTTGAGAGGGAGAACGCTCCTCTCGGCTGCGCCCTCCTCAGCTCGGCCAGGTTCCTCCCCTGCAGCTGCATCACGACGTAGTTGAAGCGAGCGTTGCGCCCGCACCCGATGAAGCGACACACGTGTTCTTTGCCTAGAGAACAATATTATATTGCTTTAATCTACTAATAAATAAAATAACATGATCAGTATTATTAAAATAACTGTTGGGTTTTGTTCACTAAGGAGAATTTTTGTAATTTATTTATTTTATATTGGACAACATCACACATTGCTCTAATCACAAGTAATAAGTAGCTTAAGCACTTGTGTTACAGAAATCAATAATAACGACTGTACCACAACACCCGGACCCGAAACAATATAGAAAAGTTCGTTTCCCATATTGACCCGACCGGGGATCGAACCCGGGACCTCATAGATAGCGCGACGCCAAAGTCCGGTTTGCTCGCCTCCCGGCTAAGGTCGTCAAAGGATAAACGAAGACCAGACTGCAGTCGCTCTATTGTAATCAGGACGAGGTACTAGGATTGCATAAAGTGTTGAGAGGTCTTATCTGAGTACTTAGTTCATCAATGATAGTTTTTGCTATAAGTCAGTGCCATCGTTTACAATTTTTATTTTATTTAAAAAAACTTCATTGCACAAATAGGTACAACAGGTGGACTTAATGCTAGGGGCATTCTCTACCAGTCAACCCTTGGGTCATGCAGATAGTTTATATATGGGTGCGGTAACATGGGAGAAAAAAAAAAGAAATCATTTTAAACAACAATAAATTAAGCATTAAAAATAACATTACGGTATCTTTTAAATATACGATAATAATACACATACTATATAAATTAATTACAATATAATATATAAAATATGAAGGTATACTTAGATTTACATAATATTAATAATTTATATATAAAAACAAATATCTACATAATTAAAAATTCAGAAGATAAATAAATTGGTTCAGCAATTGACAAATTCATGACTATCATTACTTGTTAGCGAGAGAGAAGAAGTATTCACGAACTTTATTTTTAAAAATTCCCTTAGTCAGGGATTGTCGTACAATGTTCGGTGAAAACACCTCAAGGTAAACACAGTTCGATATTATTTCTTATGAGTACGAAATAAGGTCATGCAAAGTCCAAAGTGTAGTATGGCGTTCTTTTAATCGTACTAAGGCAAGATGGCAAACATGTAGTCTAGGTACCAGGCTCGCATGAATCGCTAGGTCTCGCCTCAGCTCCTCAAAGAACGCCTGGGATGGGATGGTTTGCAGAAGTCACACGGCATTCGCTCCATAGTTTTAACCAGATTTGGAGTGTCAAGGTATCAGGGCCCCATAAAGCGCTAGGAGGTCAAATTCGGAAGTATCCGTTGGTTCTGCTCATGGTCTACTTCTTGATGTTTAAAAGCTCACCTTGTAACTTCTTCAGCACAGCTACCTCCATCTTTAGCACCTGCTTCGGCTGGCGAGCTGATTCGACCTTCAACGCGACCTGCTCCTGGGTCACCAAGTCCAGGCCCTCGTAGATCTCGCCGAAGCCGCCCCCTCCTATCTTCTTAACCACCTGGAGAAGGAGAGAACATAGGATTATTATAGACTCTAGTATAGATTTGAGGGTTTATATATATTTTTACGCGCCACGATTCATGTTTTTACCGAACAGCGCCACCTAGTTTCGAATGACGGAACTAATAGTGTGGAGACTTCGATGACAGAACTTAATAGAATGTATTCGAACATTCTAGTAGTTTCTACAATGGAAGTTTCTAGAACTATGGTCGGTCGGGGCCGGATTGTGCGCAAACATTCTGGATGTTTCTACGATGGAATGTTCGGGAGAACTCTGTGGCACTATATAAGACCGGGATTGGCCGCGACCGGAGTAGTATTGAATTAGCGATACAGGTGATTACATCAAAAGCGATCTTGAAGTGCGACTTGGGACCGATTGTGGTTTTTAATTATATCAAAGTACTAGTACAAACAACAAAACAACCGGTTTTGTTGTTTGTACTTATTATCTAATTGTTTTTTTATCGACAGAGCTGTCATGTCCAGGACCACGAGCTCACCTTCCACCGCTCCTTGCCGACATATCCCAACTCTTCGTTCTCAAATGCCTTAGTGAAGAGGCGCGAGAAAACACAAACAACAAAACCACGAATTTTGTTGTTTGTACTAATCACCTAAATGTTTTTTTCTCGACAGAGCAGTTGCGCCCAGGACCACTAGCTCACCTTCCACCTCTCCTTGACCACGTGGCCCGGCTGCAGCAGGTCCTCCGACGCCATCGTGATGGGGTGCGCGCGGCGCGATGTGTCGCAGCGGGACGCCTCCCGGGACCGCCTGCCGCCGAAGTTCGGGAGGGTTTGGGACCTGGAAAAGACTCGAAGTGTGAGTCACCAACATACAAATGACATGCTATGATGGGTGAAGTCAATATTAGACTCGATTTTTTTCTTTCTCTCTTTTTAGTCGCTTCTTCTAATCTGTTAAATATAAATAAATAAATATTGGACAACATCACATACATTGCTCTGATTCTGTGGTAAGTAGCTTAAGGACTTGTGTTACAGAAGTCAGAAACAACTACGGTACCACAACACCCGGACCCGTAAAAATACAGAAAAGTTGGTCCCATATTGACCCGACCGGGGATCGAACCCGGGACCTCAGAGATGGCGCGACGCCATCCGGCACGCTCGCCTCACTGCTACGGAGGTGGTCAATCTCTTCCGTTCTTTCTTTTTAGTCGCTTCTTCTACTTTTTTCTTCTCTCTTTTTAGTCGTGTTTCTTCTACTATCTCTCCTCTCTTTTTAGTCGATTCTTCTACTCTTTCCTTCTCTGTTTTTAGTCGCTTCTTCTACTCTCTTCCGTTCTAACTTTTTTGTCACGCCGCTCAGCTTAAGGTTCCGCCAGCATTGGATCAAATGTCGTAGCAGCTCATGCTGAGGCTGGGACCTTGCTAACTGCGCAATCACTATGTTTTTAGGGTTCCGTAGCCAAAAGGTCTTTAAAAATGATATTTTTTAATTTTTTTTTAAATTTTCAATTAGTTTCCGCCAGAGACACTTCCAAAGTCCCCCCCCCCCTCTTTAACTTTTAAAATAAGAGATTGATAAAACTTAAAGAAATATATGATGTACATCACCATACAAAAATTGGTTTTAACGAAATCTAGTAAGTAGTTTTTTTTTAATACGTCATAAATCTTAAACCGCAAGTTACCTTTAATTCAATCAACTCCAATATAAACTTTTACATTATGTTAGTTGCTGCTACGGAACCCTTCATGGGCGAGTCCGATTCGCACTTGGCCGGTTTTCCTTTGCTAATTTACTTTTACTGTATCTTCTGTTCGCGTCACTTTAATGTCTGTGTACTTTGTATTTATTGTGTGTGTTAATAAATAATATCTTATAATAAATGCGCCAGACAACCACACCAATCACCTGGTCTCAAACTAAGGTTTTCCCTTGAACTATGAGTACCAGACGACGTATACTAACTGGGGGCGTCATCACAGCACACCCAGACACAAATCAATTAAGAAAAGTTCGTTTTCCAAATTGACCTGACCGGGAATCGAACCCGGAACTCCCTTAGCCACTGCGCCACCGAGGCCGTCATAAATAACTTCTTATTATTATTCTCACCTCAATAAAGGGTTAGGTTGTACCCTGGGCGCGTTTGCGGCTTCTTCGCGCCGTGTCTCCCTCTGAAAAAACAAACAATCAATTAAAATATAAAAAAAAAATCTTAAAGGTTTGATATTAACGCTTATAATTGAGAGTCAAACTCCAAACTGTTACGTTTACTTTTTTTTATATAATCTACACTTCAAGATTGACCTAATTCCACCTAATGTTAAGTGGTAATGAGGTCCTAGCTTGAAGGCCAAAAGTATAGCATAGTGATATAGGCTTGACCCCTGCTACTAATGCAGCACCCCCCAGGAGCTCTGAAAACCTTCCTCACACGCAGGAACACAACAACACAGAAGTGATTGTTATTTGGCTGCAGTCTTCTGTAAGGTAAAGGTATTTCACCAGTCGGGCTGCTCCAGTTCGAGCAATAAAACGCTATGCCCTACCTCTCTTAAACTCTCTTGACTATACTAAATTTATGTCGCCATTTTGTGATGGCGGCCATTTTGGATTTAAAATGTGTCATAGCGTATAGTAACTATTACTTAAGACATGAAAAAGCACACATAAAAGAAAAAGACTTGAAAGAACAAGTTTTGTTGTCTTTTAATATGGTAATGTATATGTTACCTAATTGTTGCCATACCTGAGGTTCATGACGTCTCGGGCGCGGGGCGGGGGCGGCGGCGGAGCCCGAGCCCTGAGACGCGGTGTCAGCGGATGACGACGATGACTCTGCAACTGGACAAAACAAACGTCCACTTTACTATAGATACAAAGGCAAAGTCAAAGTTAAAGCAAAGTCAAATATTTCTTTGCTCAAGTAGTCTTACGGAGGGAAGAGAAAGAAGAAGAAACTCAGATTACGGAGAGTAAATTTCATTTTAAAAAGATATAATAGTTTAAAAACTAAAAAAACACGTTTAGCCTTAGCCTGTCCGCCATCTTGGACGTCCGCCGTATTGGATTTAAGTCCTTCCCTTTCAAACAGACAGCCCACCGTCTTTTGGATTTGTAATGACGTTTTTAGCTAGTCATGTACTTATTATCATCAGAAGTCAGAGCGTGTGCATAATTTCATTCTAATCGAAGACAGGGAAGTGGGTTAAATTAGGATTTCAAGATTTCCTTACATACATAGTTAGTTACAAGTGATGCTAATAAAAGCGTGTTAAATAGGAATAATTAATGTATGCTAAGGGCTCACCTGATCTATTGGACTGTGGAGGAGGCTGCTTGAACGGCGAGTCGCGCTCGCACGTCGGCTCCTGCTCCCTGGAACAAACAAATAGACAAACATATATTAACATAAACATACATTACAAATATTTTTAATTGGATCCAAGTTCCTAGTCGCGCGTTGCGAAAGGGGGCTAAACGGAAAGAATTAAGACCAAAAGTTGTTGACACCTGTTTCTCTCTCTGTCTCATAGAAAGCAAGCCAGTTATTTAGCATTCCATTTTAAACATCCCTAATTCCCTACTAATATTATAAATGCGAAAGTAACTCTGTCTGTCTGTCTGTGTGTCTGTGTGTCTGTTACGCTTTCCTGCTTAAACCTCTCAACCGATTTTGATAAAACTTGGTATAGGTATACGTTGAATCTCAAGAACGGACATAGGCTACTTTTTATAAGAAAATAAGGGGGGGGGGGGGGTAATACCACCTACCAATGTTTATTTTTGAAGTTAGAGATATGAAATTTGGCACAAATATAGCGCAAAACTTGGATTAAAATATCTATACACTACTTTTTATTTCGAATATTAGAGGAGAAAGGGGTAAAACCGACCATAAAAGGATGTAGTCCACGCGAACGAAGTCGCGGGCACAGCTAGTTTAAAATAATTTAACGGCTCAAAACGCGACACCATTTAAATTTAGTAGTTAATACGAACTACTTACTGCCCGACGTTTCGGTTAGGTTGCACCAGCCGAGCTTACGAGCTGACTCACCTTACAGAAACGTCCGGTAGTAAGTGCATAATATGCATGCATGCACATGGTAAAAGAAAATATGTAGGTATCTTATATTTAGGCTTGCTAACAGACAAACTGAAATCCTTTTTAGTCAGCTACCCTAATTGTCTACAGTTATTTGTGTTTACCAAAGAAATGAATAGGTTATGTAAGCCATTAACATTTTACCAACATCAGCGCTAAAGGGGATGACATTTGATATTCAGGCGCGGCTATGAAATGGTTGAAGTGATTTACGAGCAAAGTAGTATTTTACATAATGAAAATATAGTAAAATAAAACCACAGACATAAGAATGTGTGAAAAAAGCCCTTTTATTTGATACATATTATGAGGGAGACGTGACAAAGAAAATTAGGAAATCTGTCATTTTCTGGCGGCGGCCATCTTCGGACGGTCGCACAGATAGATAGACACACAGACAGACAGACAGACGGACGGGCAGACAACGAAGTCTTAGTAATAGGGTCCCCTTTTTACCCTTTGGGTACGGAACCCTAAAAACTTGGAGAGTACGCGTGCTAATCCGCGGTGGGTCACTAGTTAATCCTTACTAATATTATAAATCGGAAAGTGAGTTTGTTTGTTTGTTTGTTCCGCTTTCACGCCGTAACTACTGAACCGATTGCATTGAAATTTTGCAGACGCAAAGTTAGAAGTCCGGATTAAATAATAGGGTACTTTTTATTCCGGAAACATTGATATTCCCGAGGGAAAACCAAAATATAGTTCGCTTGATGGATGGATTGGAGATGGCGCTGTGTTTTGTTTAAAACAAGGTAAAACATTGCAAACTAATATAAACATGTCAATTTAGAAGCTAAATGATACGATAATGAATCCCCGAAAATGAGGAATTCCCGAGGGATGACGTACAATTTGTTTTATCGTCTAAACTGTTTTTGTACATCTACTTATATAATATAGTGTACCATTCAGTTTTTGTTTAACAACTAATCGTATCCAGCGTTACATCGCGCTTCTTAGATTTTTCCGTGGAAATGTGAAGTTTTCTTATAGTTGTGCTTTATAACCGACTAGCGGTCATAAGTTTCCTTAAATATCAAGTATATAATTTCCTATTGTTAGTCTGACTAACCAAAAATAACGACGATTAAATTGACAACGCAATATTATTTTTGACATTGTGCGCCTTTGACTTTTCACGCTTTTGCCTATGTGCGCTTTTGACATTCTGCTCTTTTGACAATTTGCGCTTTTGACCTTATGCTCCAAAACGGTCCCGGCGAACTTCGTTTCGCCTTAGAGAATTTTTCCCGTTTTTCTGTTGAAATTTTGCAAATTTTACTAAGGATCCCTAATTTTGTAAGAATGTAGCATTCTATTGGTGAAAGATTTTTTTAAATCGGCCCAGTACTTTTTGAGCCTATTCATTACAAACATACAAACATACAAAAATAGGTACAAATCTTTCCTCTTTATAATATTAGTATAGAATACCACGCGGGCGAAGCCGCGGGCGGAAAGCTAGTTTATAATAATTACGAGTATCAATGTAATGTTTATCGTTTGTTTACGTAAATGTGCAGTGACCTAATTCTTGATAGCATTAGGAAAGTTTTGAATGATTAATTTATATATTTTCACACAGTTATCAATATGTTATTATAATAAATTGCAAACCATCATTTACACTAATATCATAAAGAGGAAAGATATGTTTGTGTGTGTGTGTGTTTGTAATTAATAAACTCAAAAACTACAATGCCCATTCTTTCGTGCCCAAAAATTATTTGACCATTGACGACCTCGGTGGCGCAGTGGCTAAGGTAGGCGGCCAAAGCGCGATAGGTCCCTGGTTCGATTCCCGGTCAGGTCAATTTGGAAAACGAACTTTTCTAAATTGACTTGTGTCTGTGTGTGCTGTGATGACGCCCCCAGTTGGTATCCGTCGTCTGATGCTCATGGTACAAGGGGAGACCTTAGTTTGAGACCAGGTGATTGGTGTGGTTGTCTGGCGCATTTATTTGTATTATTTATTATTATTATTGGAAAGCTATATGCACCCTGAGTAACATAGGCTATTAATATAAATATATTTATTTCTTTTTATGCCATTTTGCTTTTTTAACGACCTCCGTAGCCGAGAGGCGAGCGGGCCGGACTTTGCTGTCGCGTCATCTTTAATTATTAATGTTTTATATTACACTTCAAGATTGACCTCATCCTCCTGATGTTAAGTGGCAATGAGGTCCTAGCTTAAGGGCGACAAGTACAGCATAATAAATCTGTTACTGGACTTGTCGCCCTTACCTTGAAGCCCCCCCTGCTACTAATGCAGCACCCTCCAGAAGCTCTGTAAACCTTACTTACACGCAGGAACACAACAACACAGAAGTGATTGTTATTTGGCTGCGGTCTTCTGTAAGGTGGAGGTATTACACCAGTCGGGCTGCTCCAGTTCGAGCGATAAATCGCTATGCCCTACCTCTCTGCATAAACAATTAGAAAGAGACAAAACAACGACATCATAATCGTGTCTAACGTTTGTGAATTACCCCCCAGGGGGTCTACTCTCAAAAACGAAACGAACATACGAAAGGATTCGTTTTTGAAGATTTATCAAAAGTTCGGGAGTTAAAGCGTGGTTAATGATTTGCATAAATAATATTGTGTTTTTTTTAAACGCTTTAGTCGCATTCGAAGTGAATTGCTTGCGTCTATGAGAATTAAAAATTGCTATCCGTTGTCGGATCCGACATATTTCGTTTTTGAGAGTAGACCTCCTGATCTAGTTAATATCAGTATGTAATAGATAACAAAGTGGAAATAAATTAATATCGCCACAGAGAGGCCAAATGTCGCATCAATTTATCTCAACTAGATATAACGAGAGATAATTGATTTTATGTCATTTGAAACGAGTACTATTTATGCCAGGTTCCAATATTTTACGATTACGTAACGTGTCAAAAATGACTATCCGTTTTTCTCCAACCGACTACGAGTCGTTGATACTAGTTTCATAGTTTACTTTCTTTACTCCTCCTCCTTGACGACCTCCGTAGCCGAGAGGCGAGCGGGCCTGAGTTTGGCGAACGCCATCTCTGAGGTTCCGGGTTCGATCCCCGGTCGGGTCAATATGGGAAACAAACTTTTCCATATTGTCTCGGGTCTGGGTGTTGTGGTACCGTCGTTGTTTCTGATTTCTGTAACACAAGTGCTTTAGCTACTTACCATAGAATCAGAGCAATGCATGTGATGTTGTCCAATATTTATTTATTTATTATTTACTAGCTGTCATCAGTCGAAAGTCGGTCATTCCAGACCCATGGCAATATAGAAAAGTTCGTTTTCCAAATTAATCTGACCGGGAATCGAACCCGGGACCTTTTGCGCGTTGGCCGCCTACCTTAGCCACTGCACCGAGGTCGCTAGAGTTCGTAAGTCGGTCGTTCCAAGTCAATATAGAAAAGTTCGTTTTCCAAATTAATCTGACCGGGAATCGAACCCGGGACCTTCCGCGCGTTGGCCGCCTACCTTAGCCACTGCACCGAGGTCGCTAGAGTACTTCCACTTTGCCCCACCAAGACGCCCCACGGGTGGGGCATAGTGGAATCCCTTAATATTCGTAGTGGAATCTGTCCCACTAAATAAATTCAGTGGTGATACCTCTGCTTTAATATTAGGTGTATTCTGCCCCACTAGGGTCGGCCACTTTAGAGTGTAAGTGGGTTTACTCATACTGTAACTTTTCGTCTATTTAAGTTTTACGTAAATTTATCACGAGGCTATTAGAAACAGAAAATTTTCATCTCCCCTTGCGGTGCGGGAATCGAACCCACGACCTTCACGTATCGCGCGTGCTGCTCTTACCAAATGAGCTAACCGCAAGTTATTGTAGGCGATGAAATTTTTCTGCTGTATCAACCGTTAGCCTTTCGCTAAGTGCCCTCTGCCGAATATGTTTAGAACTACATACTTATCGGCCCGTGGTACATTCGTTGCAGAAATGTTTTAAAACCACGGAACCGAAGACACCTTGGCATCTTAATCGATTTTATTATTTTTATAGTACTTTACGCCGTACTAGCGAACTTTAATTTTTTTGTTTTTTTATATTACACTTTAAGATTGACCTCATCCCACCTGATGTTAAGTGGTAATGAGGTCCTAGCTTAAGGGTGACAAGTACAGCATAATAAATCTGTTACTGGACTTGTCGCCCTTACCTTGAAGGCTTGACCCCTGCTACTAACGCAGCACCCCCCAGGAGCTCTGGAAACCTAACTCACACGCAGGAACACAACAACACCGAAGTGATTGTTATTTGGCTGCGGTCTTCTGTAAGGTGGAGGTATTTCACCAGTCAAATATTACAAACAGAATATTAGAACAGCATTAAATCAATTTAGTGGGGCAGATTCCACTACGAATTTTAAGGTATTCCACTACGCCCCACCAGTGGGGCGTCTTGGTGGGGCAAAGTGGAAGTACCCGGTCGCCAGACTTTGAATAATCGATTTTAAATCGACATACCATGTTTCAAGTCTCTACAAGTTTAGGCTGTGCGTTGAGGAGTGTAATTCAAGATAAAGGATGTTATATGTATAGACATCAAATCAACAGTGCCCTCATATTATTCAGGAGCCCTTACGAACCCTTCAAGATTATTCAGGCGCGTAATCTTCTGACCTTCAAGGGCTAGTTTATTAATACTTTCGCGTACTCTCATCAAACAACCTAAAGACGGATTTGCTTTAAAACGATCCAAACATTTCTGAATCTTTTTGACAAACATTTAACAAGGCCGAGCTTTTTTTTAAATATTTTATCTACATAGTATCATCTTCCCATATAAACTTTCAGAGATGGTATTACCCCCCCCCCCTTTTACAAAAAGTAGCCTATGTCCGTTCTTGAGGTTCAACGTATACCTATACCAAATTTCGTCAAAATCGGTTGAAAGGTTTAAGCGGGAAAGCGTAACAGACAGACAGAGTTACTTTCGCATTTATAATATTAGTAGTGATAGGGATTTTAAAGAAACATAAAAAGTTAATCTCCATTTGCGGTGCGGGGCGCGGACCCACGACCTTCACGTATCGCGCGTGCTGCTCTTCCAACTGAGCTAACCTTTAAAATATTTAAAGTTCTCTAGTGTGGTATTAGCGTTATAAAAATTGTAATCATACATCGCAGACATTTAGAAATCCATTCATATTAGTGAGATTTTATATCTCATCGAAGGTAACCTTACCCATATTTTAGGGTAGTTTAAAATCGATATAGAAATGAATATGGTAATTTTATTGGGGTGGAATACATTTACAGTTCATGCTACATTATAGCTTCAAAAGTATTCAAAATGATTTATTTAACGATCTTTTTATTGGATGAGGGTTGATTTTTTTTTATTTTTGGGTTCTTTTTAACGTGAAATGCTAGAATTAATTGTGCATACAATTCAAGTCATAATAGTTGACATTATATGATAAAAAATGTACCTACCTGAAAAGTCATATTAGCAAAAATATAATTTGATATTTATAGGAACAAATAAACTTAAGAGAACATAGGACTAAAATATAAATAACTTACAAAATATGAAAACTGAAATTAATAAAAAATGAATATCCTTACTAATATTATAAATCGGAAAGTGAGTTTGTTTGTTTGTTTGTTCCGCTTTCACGCAGTTTGCTTTGAAATTTTGCAGACACAAAGTTGGAAGTCTGGATTAAATAATAGGGTACATTTTATCCCGGAAAAAATTATTCCCGAGAGAAAACCAAAATATAGTTTGCTTGATGGATGGATTGAAGATAGCGCTGTGTGTCGTTTAAAACAAGGTAAAATATTGCAAACGAATATAAACATGTCAATTTAGAAGCTGAATTATACGATAATGAATCCCCGAAAATGAGGAATTCCCGAGGGATGACGTACAATTTGTTTTATCGTCTAAACTGTTTTTGTACATCTACTTATATAATATAGTGTACCAGTTTCAGTTTTTGTTCAACAACTAATCGTATCCAGCGTTACATCGCCCTTCTTAGATTTTTCTGTGGAAATGAGAAGTTTTCTTAGTTGTGCTTTATACCGCAATATAACCGAATTCCAAGCGGGCGAAGCCGCAGGCGGAAAGCTAGTTCTAAATAAACAAAGATGGCCCCTGTGGTAAGGTACCAAAATGCTGGCTGCATTACCTCGCTGAATGGCAATTGAAAGACGCTGGGCGAGGTAGCAGCCAGCCTTTGGGTCTCCTGTAACGTTGATAAGTATTTTTGAAATATCTTTAAAAATACGTGAAATACTTAGGTAGACTAGTCACATCCTACTCCAAATAAAATTAGAGTATCTATAAAATAAAAATAACAGCTTTTTACTACATGCATATGTATATGTCGCAGGCATATTGAGTAAATCCGCCGTTTACATACGGCGTCGTCAGTTTAAAAACGAATGCTGGTTTGTAAAATGCCGAGGACAAAATGTCATTATGTATAATGACGCGGCAAATTGAAGTATAGCTTGACAAAGCTAGGGTAACCATACAATTTGGTTTGCAAAAACAGTATTATTGAAATTTATAAAACTAAAGAACTGTAAATTTAATAGTGTTAAAAATATGTAATGTTTCAAATATACATATATGAAATCCCTAGTAAATGACTTTCCTACTGTTTTATTTTTCAATGATTATAATATTATTACAAATGAGCTAGACTAGGATTATACGATAGTATCGGTTAAGGATATTAAATTTATATGGAAGTGTAGAAGTGAAATACTAATAAGACATATTATTTGACGATAATTGTACTTATGTAGGTTTTAAAATCAGTAAAACTTATAAAAGCAATTATTTTTTACAGCTGCTCTATTTTGTATATAATTATTTATATAGAATATAATTACTAGTTTTCATATAAATACTAGTCCCAACACGTTGAATTTACTAAACACTAGGTATATAGTAAGACGCCCTACCTGAAATTATCAGAAACTTTTATATCGGATTTTGTTACGGATATATATATATATATATATATATATATATATATATATATATATATATATATATATATATATATATATATATATATATATATATATATATATATATATATATATATATATATATATATATATATACATATATACATATAGATACAATAATACTTAATTAATATAATCGTGCCTCAAGAGATAGGGAACTCTCAATCCAGCAAGGCAGGGCAATGTCCTGACCTCTAGCATTTATTCAGCAAATTGGTCCAGGAGCGTGGGCGCAAACCCGGAGTAACTGATGTAATACCTATTGTGGACTATGGTAGAGTTCTAGGGTTTTTTCTTTGTTTAAATTACACTTCAAGATTGACCTCATCCCATCTGATGTTAAGTGGTAATGAGGTCCTCGCTTAAGGGCAAGTAACAGCTTTATTATGATGTATTTGTACATATGTATTACTTTATTATGCATATTGTACTTGGCGTCGCGCCATCTTTGAGGTCCCGGGTTCGGTCCCCGGTCGGGTCAATATGGGAAACGAACTTTCCTATATTGACTCTGGTCAGGGTTTTGTGGTACTTTCCTTGTTTCTGTTATCTGTAACACAAGTGCTTAAGCTACTTATCACAGAATCGGAGCAATGTATGTGATGCATAAATTTTTTTAATAAACTCCCTCAAGTTATTGTTGAGTTACCTTTGTACAAATTTAAGACATTTGTCAAACATTGTCTTTTGAAAAAAGGCTACTACAAAGTAGAAGAGTATTTGAATGACAGGAACGTGTGGATCAGTAACTAGTGTGCTCGCCTGTACTTACGTGTTTTATATTATTTTAAAAAAATATATGTAACGCATTTTCTCAATCAATGTCAGAATCGGGCCTCGATGACGCATGTAAGTCATACAGTTAATTTTATTTAATTTACAAATACCTTTGTTTTATTATTATTATTTTTAATAATTGATTTTAAATTTTTATTTTACAATTGACAAACTAACTGTGTGTCTTAGTGCAAAATTAGTAATAAGTGTAGCTTTAATTTGTAAAAAAAAAACTATTGAGTTTCTTGCCGGTATCTTCTCTTTAGTTATAGGTTCCGAACCGGAGGTAGCTTCATTTGCTTTATATAGAGACTATTCATAAGTATTACTAATGTAATCTATGTGAATAAAAAATATTGACTTTGACTTTGATGTTGTCTAATATTTATTTATACTAGCTGTTGTCCACAACTTCGCCCTCTTCGTACATCATCTCTCTTCCGAACATATTTAATCCAAATTCATTCAGTACATTTTGAGTGAACGAGTGACAATCATACATTCAGATATCCAGTAATCAGAATCTGTGTCTGTATGTTCACTACCAACAACGAAACAAACAAACGAAATGTTTCATTTTTGAAGACTAATGGAAAGTTCTGGAGTTAAAACGTGGTTTTTTATTTGTGTGAATACTTGTTACTTGTAAACATATTCACATACTAAGTGAGTTCAATTAATTTATCAATCACATATTTCTTTATTTAAGTAGGTTATATATATTATTATTATATTTTATTTCTTTTTCATTTTTTTTTTCAATATCTCGGGACTACAGAGTCCCGGACTTTTCGGAGGCGTGCATGGGGCCGAAGCCTAGAGGCCCTTTTAAAAAAAACAAGTATGATCTAAATGTAATGTGACACCGACCGACGATTATCCCTGTATACACTATAAAATGCAGCCAAGGACAACCCCCGGTCAGTGCAGGACTATGGAATGGAGTGGATAAACAAGGAATCTGGGCTATTGGGTTGCGGTGCTAATGGACTGGGTAACCAGGACTATGGAAAGAACACGATTAAAATTATTATTAGGGTACTTGGGGCTGTGCAGTTCAAGTGAACTGTGGTCACTGCGACCTGACAGACCTGTTGTGACTCGCCACCAGTTTAGAGTAACCTTCAGCCGGGTCGATTCTAGGAAGTCTAGTATTTTCCTAGCTTTTAGGGTTTTTAATTCATCCGGTTGGGCTATATGTCGTCCCAGATGGATTGCTTCGTTTGTGGATCAGACAGGAGGTTAAGAGGTGTTTCAGGAGGTGTAGGTTATACATTATACTACTTCCTCGGCCAACGTTTTAAAGCAGACTCGTGTGTCGACAACCTATGGTGATTTAAGTAAAGTTTCTAGATTTTCACCGCTCATCAGCTATGTTGGTCAACCGTTGCTAAACCGATAACACATTCAAATCATTAAATACAATTCAAAGTAACTCTACTTCCAGTTCGGAACCTATTTCTACCGAGAAGATACCAGTAAGAAAAACAGTAGATTTGATACAGTACCAGTATCTAATTTATTGCTATGTGTATATCACTTTGGACCACTGTTGTTTTGATGGGTGAAAAAAAAAACATTAAGTATTTATTTTGTAGACGTGTGAGTAGACCCGTCCGCAAAGGTGACCCCTGTTCACAAGAATGACGTTTGTGCCATGGGAATTAAAATTGCTATCAAACATCAGATCTGATATTAACGTTTTTGTTAGTATGTCTCCTTATGTTTTGTGAATTTGGGTGCAGTCCCGTTCATGCAAGATTGTCTGATACTTATTCATCCAAGTTTCTTTGACTTCTTTTCAGGACTTTGTAATCATTTCATATCTCTTGGATTACAACAACATCCTTCATTGCATAGTATACATTGTATCAATGGGTGACCCAAACATAGGTATATAACAAAGCAAATGAAAATTTTATTCAATGAGTTGTCATGTCAATAGACTAATTCTTTGAAAGACTGACTTTGTAACATTTAAAAATAAATTCAGTGCATTGTTTATTATTAACTCAATTACGCAGAAATTTATTTGTTAGATTGCATTACATCGAACCCTAGTTTGTAACAGATATTATAAATAGATAGATACACTTTATTGCACAGAAAATTTACAGAAATTAGTTTTACAGACATATTTCTTTTTCTGATTTCTGTAACACAAGTGCTTTAGCTATAAGTAGCTAAAGCACTTGTGTTACACTTGTGTGTTTGTGGTAAGCCACAGAATCAGATCAATGTATGTGATGTTGTCCAATATTTATTTATTTATTATTATTATTATTATTATTCAAGTACAATTTAGGCGGTCTTATTGCTAGAGAGCAATCTCTTCCAGACAACCTAGAGGTAGAGGAAGTAGCTATCGAGAAACGGGTATGGCCGTGCAAAATGTAAATTGAGAAAATACTAACAGAAAACATAACGTATTATATTATAGTTATAGCACACTTAAAATAACCAGCAGCGTACCATGTTCTGTCCAGGTAGATAATTGTTTTAACAAGCTTTTATTTATGCTGAGGCCGGCACCTATTGACCTCTCCTCTCTATTCATCTTTACTTTGTCGTCTAATGTAATTATTTGTTACCTTCTTTTTTTGTATTTAATTTTGTAAGTAATTGTCTGTTGTGCATTTTTATAATTATGGTCAATAAATATAATTATTCCAGAGCTCTTGGGGGGGTGCTACATTAGTAGCAGGGGCCAAGCCTTCAAGGTAAGAGCAACAAGTCCAGTAATAGATTTATTATGCTGTACTTGTCGTCCTTAAGCTAGTTCCCCATTACCACTTAACATCCGGTGGGATGAGGTCAATCTTGAAGTGTAATATAAACAAAAAGGAAAAACATGTTATGGATACATTATACGGATTGGAATTTCTAATGCAAGATAAGAAAAATTATCTTTTGGGAGTTACTTTGTAATGGAGGCGAGTCACAATAGATTTGATAGGTTGTAGTGACCACAGTACACTTAGGCTGCATAGCCCCAATACTTTCTGGAGTACTGGAATACAGAGTCGCCCTAGTTTAGGCTCCAGTCGTAAGACGTAAGTACTTATCATTAGAACTTAGGTCCTATTGTTCTTATTTTTTAATTTTTCGTAAATTTAGCACTTGTGTAAGAAAATAAATTCTTTTTAATAAAAAGGGAGTTATACTATTAAAAAATAAAAAAAATTAGGCTTTATTCTCTAAAAGATTATATGCTTACTAACTAACCGTGTTACTAATTTCCTATTTTTAATGTTTTACTAAATTTAACATTTGTGTCACTAACACAGCAGATAAGTCTGGGACATTGAATGTACAAATGTCCCCTACATTGAAGTGGCTATGTCACTGGACTTAGACCACATAAGAGTTGCAATAATAATCTTCAAATTGCTAAATGTCCATGAGAAGACAGATTGCAGTTAATAGAAAAATTAAAAAACAAAAAAAAAATTTAGCATAACATATTCTAGTAGAAATTGGTAACACTCGAACTATTTCGTACAGGTTGTCCTCTTCAGACATAGGCCTCCTCTACAATCTATTTAATTACTATTACTTTACTTTAATAATACACAATCTTGTTATGGTAATTTCTAACAACTTTATCAACTGCCACAACTTAACGCACCCTAGTTTATTTAATTAGAGCTATTGCAATATTACCTCTGAACCCTGTTTTGTGGTACAAATATCACCAATGGGTGATGATATCATGTGATGTGATAGTATGAGAGTCTGGACCACCGGCTTAACATGTCTTTCTTAGCAAGTTATCATGTGATTCAGTTAGGAAGCTGGGAAAACCACAAAAATATGGCAGTTCATTTGTTTGTCTGCCCATATTATATCCAAGATCTAGCTAAAATATTGTAATTGCGATTACCATTATAACTTAAGGATGATTTACTAGTATTAGCTTTAGATTGTAAACGAGTTCTACATTGATTTTTGGACTTTTTGAAACGAAACTTCTTTAGGATATCAAAAGCTTTGATAAGACAAAATTCAATGTTTTAATAAGATTCTAATATGATTCTAATTGGTGCTACAATCTAATATTTTAATGGAAACTATCAGACTAGCTTTTATTTCATGTTCCAATTAAATTTTACGGAAAAACTCTTAATAAAATCATAAAGGCGACAAAACCGAAATGTCAATTCCTCATTCGTTATTATCGATTTATTAAAATGTCATTTGGAAGTTGTTAAAACTACAAATAACATCAAAAGAAACATAGAATTGTCTGGAATAGCCCCGCGTAATTCTAAACCGGAGTTTAATTTAGAAAAATATTAATTTTACACGAAAAAAAAACTGAAAATAATCAGAGTATCGGCCAAACAAAGACAGATAGATTAACCGACAAACGAAAATGCAATACGGCACCAATGCAGATACAGCCGGTTACGTCACTTCTTGCCGCGGTCGGGTAATAGCAAAATGAGATGGACATACTTCCACCACTAACCCACCCACATATCATCGATTTTTAACAATTCACAGGCGAATTTATCATAATAAAGCACTGTGTCAGATGCTTAAAAGTCGCCGCAGCATACAGGAAATACACCTACGTCTATCAAACTGATGAAAAAGCTAAAACTTACCGAGAAAAAAATTATGTGTCGCCCCGTTTGACAGGGAATAAATTTAGAAACGCTGAAAACTCACAGAAAATACACTCAACTAGCGAACTGTTACGACAAATATAATTGCTAAAGGCTAGAGATCGCGCGGGCGACGTCATTCAGCGCATAGCGCAACATATTTCTCATGTTTTCCCGTGATTTTAGCGGAGAACGAGCATCGATCGCGTAGCCATGACAGGTTAATTTTTCACTGACGCGAAGTGAGCGTCACTCGCTCAGCTGACGGACGAGTTTTTTTTTCGGGTTGTCGTGTGAAGTTCGCACAGAGCGCCGCAAAGAGGTCAATGACCTTTATAGTTATAATCTAACCGCACTCTACAAAATAAAACAAAAACAAAGGTTGATTTGTTTTTGTTTTATTTTGTAGAGTGCGGTTAGATTTAAGATCTGAAAAGTAGGTTTCTAATCTTTTATGCATTTTTTTGCTTTTAAACGAACTTTTTAAAAAGCATGTCAGTGATTTGCAGTGCTGGGAAAAACTTATTGCAAATTAATGCCTTAGTAAGCTTTAAAAATTTGTTGATATAATTAATATCTAATTGACAAGGTAAAGAACAATCCTAATATTTAGTCAAGTACTCCCGTTACGCGTTAAAAATGGCCTAGTTTTATTGTAGAATGCCTGGCACATTGACGCTATTAACATTTTATTTTTGTACAGGAATGTACGTAATATATCTGTAAGACTATGCAATAGAATGTTAAATCAGCGAACAAATTAAGCAGGCGCTAGTAAAATTTGTTTTCTTCGCAGTTTGATTTGTTAAGGGAACACAATGGCAGTGTTAATTAATTTGATTATCCGGCGCGAAGGACTAGTCACAGTTATTTATTTTATGTAAAAACTTTATTGCACAAAAAAAGTACAACAGGTGGACTTAATGCTATGGGCATTCTCTACCAGTCAACCTTTGGGTCATGCGGAGAGTTAGTTTATGGGTGCGGTAATAGTGACAAAGTGCATAAGTAATCTAAAAAGTAAAATAAAAACATAATACACGAGAATAGTAACTATCAAGCGTTACAAAATTCATTTCGGAAACAATTAAATATACATATAGACATACATGAATAAATATAATATATAGATAAAATATGAATCTATACTTATATTTACATAATGAGCATATATATATTTATATATACATAAGTAAATAATACCACATAAAAATATAAAATAAATAATAACTATATATGTATAAATGGATTCAGCAATTGACAAATTCATGTCTACGATTTATGTATTAGCGAGAGAGAAGAAGTGTTCACGAACTTTCATTTTAAAAATTCCCTTAGTCAGGGATTGTCGAGTATCAGCGGGCAGAGCATTCCAAAGACGGGCGGCTTGCACAGTGAAAGACTTTGAAAAGAAGTCGCTATGATGACGAGTTATTTAACTGATGATTGACAAGTCAGTGTTATACTAAGTATTAGCGGCGTTAGGACAATGCGTAATATGTCACCATACTACGCACTATAGGTCTGGAGCCAATATAGTCCACCCTATGACACCAGGCGGAATGAAGATGAGATATTTAAAGAGAGGTAGGGCATAGCGATTTATCGCACGAACTGAATCAGCCCGACTGGTGGAACACCTCCACCTTACAGAAGACCGCAGCCAAATAACAATCACTTCTATGTTGTTGTGTTCCTGTGAGTAAGATTTCCAGAGCTCCTGGGGGTGCTACATTAGTAGCAGGGGTCAGGCCTTCACAGTATGGGCGACAAGTCCAATAACAGCTTTATTATGCTGTACTTGTATAATACTCAGTCAGAACTGCAATATTGCTGTTTTCAGCCCTTGCCATGACAATTTTCTACAAGTTGGGGCTTCCGCACCGCAGTTTTCGTACCCATCGGGCCGGTATTAATGGCCGGGGTTTTAAATCTCTAAATCTGTAACTCCTTATTCACTGGGAAGTATAAAATAAATATAAATAAATAAATATTGGACAACATCACTTATATTGCTCTGACTTAGTGGTAAGAAGCTTAAGCACTTGTGTTACAGAGATCAGAAACAACGACGGTACCACAACACCCAGACCAGGGACAATTTGCAACACTTACCATGGTATATTGGGCGCCCAGTCCAGCTGGACCCTCCGTGGCGCCACAAGAGACATATCCAGGCCTTCCTCAGCCACAGTCAATTAAAAAAAAACACTAATTCAAAACAGAACTCTTTTCGCAAGATTTTCCATTTGTCATATATGTATTTATGATTGAGCTTTCACGTCTAGCCGTATCATGTCAGGCTGTTTTTAGTAATCTAAAGGTCATCTCAGGTCACACCTGAAACAAAAAAAAAACAGTATTAGAATCTTAATAACTCAATTTATGTTGCACGGCCGTCAAGGCTGTTTTAAACTAGTTTGAGGCCCTTGGGCACTCAATAATTTGGGGCTCTTGGGCACATAAGAATTTGGGGCCCTTGAATACATAAGAATTTGGGGCCGTTGAACACACAGGAATTTGGGGCCCTTGAACACACAAGAATTTGGGGCCCTTGGACACACAGGAATTGGGGGCCTTGGACATAAAAGAGTTTGGGGTCCTTGGACACACAAAAATTTGGGGCCCTTGGACATAAAAGAATTTGGGGCCCTTGGACACACAAGAATGAAAAGAAAATAGGGAAAACCTTTTTTATCTACTATGTCATTTATGATATTTGAATGCTGCTGGTTCTTTGGTTATAGAAATGGTCGGTCCTTTGAGGCCCCCAGAGAAGGGGGGCCCTGGGCAGGGACCCTGGGTGCCCTTATGGTAAAGACAGTTATGACGGCCGCTCCTACCCAGTTCTCGCAATATACTATTGTACTATAAACTGTGTAGTTAAGTATGATAATCTAGTTTACCGATTTGACAGCTACTAAAGAGTATTAAGTAGCTGTCAAATCTTCAACATTGAGTGGTGGTCACAAACGTTTAGTACAAACATCGTCTCCTTTTGTCTTTTCGCCAAACGCATCGTGTGTTCCCGGCTATTTCTGGTCACGTAGGTGTGCTGGAAGGGGGTAGGGGGGAGTCCTACTGAAACCACACTAAATATACGTCCCAAATATCTATTTTGTGGCCCAGATACAGTACGGCAACCGGTGAATGACACGCGCAGCTAAACGGCTGTCAGACATCTTGGATTCTGATTTATAACTAGATCAATACGTGTCGGATTTCCGTTCTTCTATTTTTTAAGGTTCCGTACCCAAAGGGTTAAAGGACCATATTACTAAGGCTCAATTGCCGGTTCTGTCTGTCCTTCTATCACCACACGAAGGGGTTTATCCCAAATCCTTAATAATATTGTTAATCGGAAAGTGAGTTCGTTTGTTTTTTTGTTCGTTCCGCTTTCACGCCGTACCTACTGAACCGATTGCTTTTAAATTTTGCAGACGTAAAGTTAGAAGTCCGGATTAAATAATAGGTTACTTTGTATCCCGGTTAAATTTGATATTCCCGAGGGAAAATAAAAATATAGTTTGCTTGATGGATGGATTGGAGATGGCGCTGTGTGTCGTTTAAAACAAGGTAAAATATTGCAAACGAATATAAACATGTAAACTTAGATTTTTCAGTGGAAATGAGAAGTTTTCTTAAAGTTGTGCTTTATACCGCAATATAACCGAATTCCACGCGTGCGAAGCCGCGGGCGGAAAGCTAGTACGAAATATGTCGGATCCAATAACGGATAGCAATTTTAATTCTCATAATTGTAACCAATTCACTTCGAATCTAAATAAAGCGTTTTCAATAAACATAATATCTACTATATGTATAAAAATAAGTCGGGTTTCCTCCCTGACGCTATAACTCCAGAACGCACGAACCGATTTCCACGGTTTTGCATTCGTTGGAAAGGTCTCGGGCTCCGTCAGGCTTATAGCACAGAAAATTCGGGAAAATTTTCAACAGAAAAGCGGGAAAAAGGCGAAACGAAGTTCGCCGGGACCGCTAGTTATTATTTATGCAAATCAAAAACTACGTTTCAATTCCCAGACTGTCGATTAATTTTCGTAAACGAAACCTTTCGTTTGTTCGTGTCGTTTTCGGGAGTAGACCCTAGTTACGTATAGTCATCCCTACTAATAATATAAATGCGAAAGTAACTCTGTCTGTCTGTCTGTCTGTTACGCTTTCCTGCTTAAATAACTCAACCGATTTTGATGAAATTTGGTATAGGTATACGTTGAATCTCAAGAACGGACACTGGCTACTTTTTATTAGAAAATAAGGGGGGAGGAGGGTAATACCACCTTTGAAAGTTTATATGGAAAAATGTTTATTTTTGAAGTTAGAGATATGAAATTTGGCACAAATATAGCTCGAAACTTGGATTAAAATATAGACTACTTTTTGTTTCGAATATTAGGGGAGATAGGGGTAAAACCGACCATGAAAGGATGTAGTCCACGCGAACGAAGTAGCGGGCACAGCTAGTAAATTATAGGTACGAGGCGCAACCTAAGAACGACCGACAGACGACTGATGACAGCTAATATGGAAAGTAAAACTATGGAACGGTTAAACGACTCGTAGTCGGTTGGAGAAAAACGAATAGTCATTTTTGACACGTTACGAATCGTTAAATATCGAAGCAGGGCATTAACCAATTCGAATGCAACTTACGCGTTTAAAAAAAACAAAGTATTGTATGCAAATCAGAAATTACGTTTTAACTCCCGTCGATTAACTGTCGATTTATCTTAAAAACTAAATCTTTTTGTTCGTTTTATTTTTGGTAGCAGGCTTGAAGCATCGTAATAGTTGAAATTTTATAAAACAAGAAATATTTAGGTAATGCCAAAAATACTTTAAACCCAAAACAAGATTATAAATAAAAGGACTAATTTCAAATCAGTAATATTTGCCGTGGTGTGTTTGACCGTACCTACTAATAAAAACATAATGTAAACAAATTACAGTTTAAAAATAAACATACAAAAAATCACAGAACTCCTACATAATCTTACGAGCAAAATCAATTTCTGTAAAAAAATTTTTTGCAGCTCAATACGAGCAGGCGTTATAAAATAGTTAAACTGGGCAGGCAAACTCGTTTGTTCAACTTAAGGCTTAATAACAGGGAATAAAGTAGAATTTACAGCTCAAGCTAAGTATTTTAGTTTCTGTTCTAAGATTTTACCTCCTTACTCTATGATTTTGAAATTACCGTTTAGGATGCGTCTAACGGGTGAATTTTATCGCGCTCATAACAAACGTCAAAATCGATTTGAAGTCAGTACGTCAGCTAGTGATTGGCTAAAAATACGAGCGCGGTATACTATTAGCCAATCAACGGGAACTTTTGTCGACTCATTGTGAAATTAGACACATTGGGCATTGTTTTGTGAATAAATAAACAAATAAAAATAAAATATAGACAACATCACATACCTATCTACATTGCTCAGATTCTGTAGTCAGTAGCTAAGTACTTATGTTGCAGAAATCAGAAACAATGACGGTACCACAACAGCTAGACTCGGGACAACATAGCAAATTACCATTACTGAGTATGTAAAACAATTAAGTGAGGAAATCGTCTGCTCTGAAATATTTTCTTCTAATTATACGTTTATACGGACTGCATACGTTGGGATAATGGTTAGCGTGTCCACTTGCTGAATCAAAGGGCGCGGGTTCGATTTCGAACCAGGACAAAGATTCATGTGTTGATTGCAAATGAATTTCATTTCATTTATTGTCAAGGAAATGTGACGTTATAAAACAGGACAAATGAAGCAAGTGAACGACTCACTCAAGGTATTCTTCTGAGCCGTGATGTTATCTTTTCACCAAGGACCCTTGTTGAAACTCATTAATAGCCGTTATTATTATTAATCGACATTATTTAACGAGTTATCATTCAAAGGGCGTGTCTCTAAACACTTTACATTGGCGGAATCACTGCGTTGTTCATTGTTTCTAAACGCTGGGCTGAATGATTTTTATGGAGAGTCGATTATCTTTTTGTCCATAAGATTATCTTTGGATTAATTCTAATGATGTGCTAACTCGGACAAAACTAAACTCGGCTTAACCCGAGTTCAAAATCATGTAACTCGGGATGAACTCGAGTTAAATGGTTGGACAGAAAATGTTTTTTTTAATTTGTACTTAAGTACTATTTTTTTCTCACAGCTTCGCATTGATAATATAATTTAAAAAATTGTAACAGATAAATTATATTTTGTATTCTTTCTTTTTTTATATTGTTTATTAATAATGTATTGAGAGAGTTACACTAACTAAAGTAAGACAGAAAATAATTTTAATAAATAATAAATAAATAAATATTGGACAACATCACATACATTGCTCTGATTCTATGGTAAGTAGCTTAAGCACTTGTGTTACAGAAATCAGAAACAACGACGGTACCACAACACCCAGACCCAAGACAATATGGATAAGTTTGTTTCGCATATTGACCCGACCGGGGATCAAACCCGGAACCTCAAAGATGGCGCTCGCCAAAGTCAAGCCCGCTCGCCTCTCGGCTACGGAGGTCGTTAAAAATTGTAAGAAATTGAATAATTTATTTTAGTGCTTTTCGCTTAAATTTTAATTTTCCATTCGGTTTTCGAACTCGAGTCAGAGAAAATCCAACTCGAGTGGGTTCGAGTTACGCCCAACTCGAGTTAATTCGAGATAGTTACTCGAGTCGACCATCACTAATTCATTCGAGGATTCATTCTTTTAATTGTTATGGCGCGGTCGGTTTGTGATTCTTTCACAATTTAATTTTATTGATAAAAGGTATGACTGTTAGAAACAGAAAATTTTTATCTCCCCTTGCGGTGCGGGAATTGAACCCACGACCTTCACGTATCGCGCGTGCTGCTCTTACCAACTGAGCTAACCGCAAGTTATCGTAGGCGATGAAATTTTTCTGCTGTATCAACCGTTAGCCTTCCGATAAGTGCCTTCTGCCGAATATGTTTAGAACTACATACTTATCGGCCCGTGGTACATTCGTTGCAGAAATGTTTGAAAACCACAGCGCATAGTACTATAAAAATAATAAAATCGATTAAGGTATGACTGCAGTTAGTTATCAGGTTTTTTTTGTGTAAGTACCTTTTAGGACATGTTAACAGTAATACATCTATGGAAAAAGTGTTCATAATAATTGTTTCAGTCTGTCAAACCTCAAGTAGCTAAAAGTAACAAGCAAATGTAAACATTTAGCTCACATTATGACGTTATTGTAAAGATCACTTTTTAATGACATTCAGGCCTAGCATGCGCAATACATCAAATTTATCGCATGAGACGATAAATTTTGATGTATTGCAAAATCTGTTGATTGGCTAATAGCACACCGCACTCGTATTTTCAGCCAATCAGCAGCTGACGCACTGACTTCAATCGATTTTGACGTTTGTTAAGAGCGCGATAAAATTTTGTCGCGTGGCGTTTACCTACTAGCCCTGATTGTGTACACACGTTAGTTAAGTTACCTACATGACAGTAGATACCTCCACGTCAATTTGTCACGGAGAAATAAATAATGTGAACAAAAAACTGAGTTTTGATTTACCGATGTTGTCCAATGATATAAATTCTAAGAATAAAAGCAATGGGAGTTATTTACGATCTCCAAAAATGCAAATTTGGAGAGTTCCAAGAAGCTACAAATAACTAAATTTAAATGGTAAAAGCTATTGGTTGATTTTCCTTGTTTTAAATTTAGAACGCGAATTCTCTTGCTTGAAAATTCATTATCGCGAGATGAAAAGTATCTTATTTTGGATATTCGAAAGAAACATATGAAATTCAGGCATATAACAATGGTCTGCTCCAGTTTACCTCTCGAAAGTAAATACTTACTTGAGTATCTACTTAATTGTTTCATCACTCATCAGAACTAAACTATATGACTTGGTCCAAAGTGAGCTACACATAACAATAAGTTAGATACTGCTGCTGTAACTGATCTGCTGACTTTCTTACCGGTGTCTTCTCGGTAGATATAGGTTCCTAACCGGAAGTAGAATCACTTTGCATTGTAAGTAGTTACTGACCATTCAAAAGTGTTATATGTAATCTACTTACTTGAATAAATACATTTTTGAGTTGAGTTGAGTTCAGCAATAAGAGATATTATTTTCTGTTTCTTTAAAATATTTAAATTTCTAGGAGTACGTACTCCTGATGAAACCAGTGCCATCACTGCCTTGTAGGTACGGGGAGAACGATGACAGTCGCTCCATTGTCATAAGTAGATTTCCCTTATCGAATTACCAGGACCGCATAAAGTGCTAGAACCTCACTCCTCAGAAGATTTTCTAAGACTCCACTCCTGATGAAACCTATGCCATTGCTGACTGTAGTATGGAGAGAACAGACGACAGTCGCTCCATTGTCATAACTATATAATTTGCTTCATCCAGGTACCAGGACCGCATAACATGCTGGGAGTTCTCACCTCACAGTAAGTCTGATTTACTTCTCAAGTACATAACATTTAATTTGGGCAAACCGAATATCGGCCGCCGACCCAATATTCCCAATAACTGTTTACGCGTTGCTCCTCACCTGTTGTTTACAACGTTATTTAACGTTATCTGCCGTTTAAATTTAGATGTTACATGGTCTAACGCTATAAGTGTTCGTTTGAAGGTGAAACGGGGTGAGTCAGGTCGTGTGAACTGGGAAAATAAACAATGGCTTTATGCAGGGTTACTGAGAATCGATCGTATTCTCGTCAGAACGAGTTTAATGAGCTGAGCTGGGAAGTTTACTGGCTAGACAACTGAGATACTCTTAAATTCCAAGAGAGGTGGGGCAAAGGTACTGATTTATCGCTTGAACTGGAGCAGCCTGACTGGTGAAATAACTCCAACTTACAGAAGACCGCAGCCAAATAACCAATCACTTCTGTGTTGTTGTGTTCCTGCGTGTGAGTAAGGTTACCGGAGATCCTGGTGGGTGCTACATTAGTTGTGCAGGACTAAAGCCTAAATCAAGTTAAGCTATTGCATTGTGGTATAAAACGCTCAGTTTCTCGGTGAACAGATTTTAGGCCGGTAAAATGATACCACAAAAAGTTATTTTTACCATAGCACTACCGTACTACAGTAAATATTTTGCTCAAAAGTCATTCACACTAGTAAATTCTCATTTCGCGTTTTCTTGATAATTTACGTTTACGATTTCAAATAATTCAGTATTTTACAAACTCTTTCATGTCAGATTAATCAGAACTTATTACTAGATTTATGTGTCGGCTATTTACTGGTTTGCAATTTATAATTAGATCAAAGGATGTATTTTTATGAGTTCATTGTGTTTAGTTGATTGCATATGGAAATTATAATTAGAAGTATTCTTGTATTTTCCATTTTTTTGTTTATGAGAGGTAGGGCATAGCGATTTATTACTCGAACTGGAGCAGATCGACTGTTAAAACACCTCCACCTTACAGAAGACCGCAGCCAAATAACAATCACTAAGGTGTTGTGGTGTTCCTACGCGTGAGTAAGTTTTCCAGATTTCCTGGGGGGTGCTACACTTCGAAATTAACCTCATCCCACCTCATGTTAAGTGGTAATGAGGTCCTAGCTTAGGGCGACAAGTACAGCATAATAAAGCTGTTACTGGACTGGTCGCCCTTACCTTGAAGGCTTGACCCCTGCTACTAATGTAGCACCCCCCAGGTGCTCTGGAAACCTTACTAATACGCAGAAACACAACACCGAAGTGATTGTCATATGACTGCGGTCTTATGTAAGGTGGAGGTGTTTCACCATTCGGGCTGCTCCAGTTCGAGCGATAAATCGCTATACCCTGCCTATCTTATATATCGTTTAAAATAAAATGTTTCGGTTAGGTTGCACCAACCAGTTTGTGACCACCGTTGGGCAGTAAGTAGTTCGTATTAACAACTAAAAAGGTTTTCGTGTTTTGACCCGTTACCTAATTTTAAATGTTTAAACTGGAACCTGAAAGTCTTAAATTCTAAACAAAATATCGTATTGGACAGAGATAATCAAATACTTCTTAATTCAAGTAGGTTACATATAATACTACTGGATCATCATTAATACAATGCAAAGTGATTCTACTGCCAGTTCGGAACCTTATATCTACAGAGTAGACACCGGTAAGAAACTCAGTAGATTAAAGTAGCGGTATCTAATTTATTGCTATCTTTAGACTACTTTGGACCATGTCATATTCTAGTTTTAATTTGATGAGTGATGAAACTGTTAAGTACTCAAGTAAGTATTTACTTTCGAGAGGTAAACTGGAACAGACCAGTTCCCGGCAGTGGCACTTGTTCACAAGCATGACGTATAAAATTATGAATAATTTCGTTTAAATGACCTACATCTGCTTCCTACTTACTTTAACACCTAATTCCACACCTTTGTTTAAGGAAATGAGTCAGAGATCATTGTCCTACAAAGCCGGCAGTACAATACGAGACAGGCATATTTTTAGACTTTGCTAATTGAAGGTTGACTGATAGGGAATGCTCTAGGCATTAAGTCAACTTTTTGTCCTTTTTGTGTTTGCATTTTTAGCGACTTTATATAGAAAGAAAGAAATAAATACATTAATTAACAATCACAAAATAATCAAACAAATACAAAGAAAATCAACAGAAAACTTAAAATACCTTGTGAGGCTAATATGGGTTCCACCTCAGCAAATGCTGCTACGGTATTTTTAACGCTGCAGCAGTGCTGGTGTTCTGGTGGAACCCACTGCTTGGGAAAATAGCAAGAGCCAGGGCTCTAAGTTCTCCACGCAAGCACGTGGCGTTAGTGATTAACATATCAAAATTGAAAACATACAATAGGAATAGGGAGGTGGTTTCTTAATAAGACCGAATTTTATTTATAAAAAGGGAAGCAGCCATAATAGCATTATAAAGGAATAGATCGTAAGACGAAAATTATCTTTGATTTATAAACCCTCATACATATGTATTGATTGACACTATGAATGTAATAAAAAAAACTCAATTTACTTTTGCACGGCCTTACCAATTTCTCGTTCTTCGAGGTGTTTTAATAAACCTATCGAATAATGATTTACTCAAGTTCAATCGTCCTTGAAAAACCACATCAAATTATTAACATACATAGGGTCAAATAGACAGCTAGAAGCTATTTTGTTTTGTGGGTTTTTAGGTTCTATTTAATCTTAGGGCGGACGAAGCGATTTATCGCTTGAGCAGCAAGACTGGTGAGATACCTCCACCTTACAGAAGACCGCAGTCAAATAACAATCACTTCGGTGTTGTTGTGTTCCTGCGTGTGAGTAAGGTTTCCAGAGCTGCTGGGGGTGCTACATTAGTAGCAGGGGTCAAGCCTTTAAGGTAAAGGCAACAAGCAACAGCTTTATTATGCTTGTCGCCCTTAAGCTAGAACCTCATTACCAGACCCGGATCCCCACGAAATCACCACTTATGGCGATGATGTTCATCGTGGGTTTTTAGCGGTTAGTTCCCATCCTTTACAGGGCGGAGCCGGGGTTATTTTCTGCCCCTGGGAGTCCCGCACACGCTGTCACTCTCCCTCGAGTGGCAGTACGGTGCGTCAATGCATTTTACCACGTTAAAAAAAATAAAAAGGACCTCATTACCACTTAACATCAGGGTAGGATGAGGTCAATCTTGTAGTGCAATACCTATATAAAAATCAAAACTGCTGTGCCGATTTCGAAAATTCGTTCACCATTAGAAAAATACATTCACCCTGAGTAACATAAGGCTAAATGTATTGTTGGAAAAGGCTAAGTCCACGCAAAGTCGCGAGCCGCCGCTTGTTTATTATTGCAAATAGCAGGCTTCAAATATTTAGTGAGATTGTCTGATTTAACGTAGAGCTGGCCAAAATAGAATTTGTTTACAATAAAATTGGCTGGTTCTACGGCACAGTGTATAAAACAGAACAGTGCTCGCATAACGTGTATTTAATACGAGACTTGTAAATCATTTTATTTAATTCGTTAAATATACTTAGTTGTATTTACAAATGATACAACATTTTTAATTTTTTATAGTAGCACAGTATATTGGCTCCTCCCAGCCTGATGGTAAGCAAGAGAGGAACCCACATCGCGATGACAACGGATTTGATACCGAAATATCCTACGGACGGATAGGAATCCGTTAGTATCGCCATACTGGCCCGCAAGATGTTTCTTGACGCGCTCCTTTTGAAACTAAATAAATACTATGCACATAATGAAAACAAATATGCAAATAAAAAAGGCATAAAAACTTATAAATTAAACACGTCATCAAGCTCACCATTTTGTGGCATTGTAGGTAGTGTTTAGGTCTCATAATATAAAAGTTATTTAATTAATTAAAAAGGGCGACTACAAAGTAGATGATTATTTAAATGACAAAAATGTATGGATCTAGAATATCTTTTATTTTTGAACATCTAGTTTTGTATATGTTATTTAAGTATAAGGTGACATTGTCCTATTTGAAAAGGGTAAGTGTCGAGTGTTCTCGCCGGTTCTTCTCGACATGATCAACATTCCGAACACGGCGTTAGATTACTGAACTTGTACTGACGATTCATAGTAGTTTTGTAAAGCTTATATGAATAAAGGTATTTTCTATTTTAGATACCTAGTTCGTTGGGGCCTACTGTATGAACGATGTTTCCTCACTCTTATTCACTACATTGTAACTCTGCTTCTTTTATTCGGACCAACGTAAACAAATGTGTATGGTGATATATGTTCTATTCTAAGGATTGTTGGGAAGCATCCGACTTGTGGAGTGACGTGGGAAAAAGGTAGGTAAGTACTTGGAAGAACTGCTAGATTAACACATTTGGCGTACGAAAGCTATAAAAAAAATACCGCCCCTACTGAACCATACGTCTTTTTTTTATGTTACACTTCAAGATTGACCTCATTTCACCTGATGTTAAGTGGTAATGAGGTTCTAGTTTAAGAGCGACAGTACATTGACGGCCTTACCCCTGCTACTAATGTAGCACCCCCCAGCAGCTCTGGATACCTTACTTACACGCAGGAACACAACAACACAGAAGTGATTGTTATTTGGCTGCGGTCTTCTGTAAGGTGGAGGTATTTCACCAGTCGGGCTACTCCAGTTCGAACGATAATTCGCTATGCCCTACCTCTCTCATGTTTAGCTTCCGTAATCCTAATATTATGCCATAATCTAAGCACCGACCTTTAAAATTAAAAATAATATACGCTGTGAACATAACGTGTTAAATTGAAACGTCATTTGTAAATAAAAGCTTTTTTTTTACCCCACTTCGTTTTCGTGGCTTTTTCTAGACCAAATATTTTTGGACTAATTTTGCCGCCCGAAGCTAAATATATTCCCAAGAACTCAAGGTACTTTCAAGACTTTCCGGAAATATGTATAGCAGTTGTGAGTTTGAAGTAATATGAAGTATTATGAATATCTCAGTGAAGAAAAAATAAGTATTTCTTTTTAAGATGTGGCACTTGTTCACAAGCATGACGTATGGGCCAGCCATCGCTTCGCTCAACTATAATTATGGCAATGTAACGACCCGCCACGTAGCGCCACCACCACAGAAGCAATCTATAAGAAAACGCTAAAAAGAATTATAAGTTTTCAGGCCTAGCATAGGCCACGCGACTAAATTTTATCGCGCTCTTAACAAACGTCAAAATCGATTGAAGTCAGTGCCTCGGCTCCTAATTGGCTAAAAATACGAGTGCTGTGTGCAACTAGCCAATCAATTGTATCGAAACTTTTGTCGTCTCTGCGATAAATTTGACGTAATGCGCATACTAATCCTATTGGAATTTATTTGGTGAAAATGACATTGAAAACTCGCAAATAACCCCTAATTATAATTATGTAGACGGAAGATTATTGTTTTGACAAGAAAATCCTCCAAAACGCTTCCTAACTTTCGTAGAAAAACCTTGAAAATCTCTCTTATATAACATAATTTGTCTATTCAAATAAAACGTCTGTTTGGTTACATAAGAACATAATTATTAAACAAAAACCAAAACATTGAATGTCTCGAAAATACGTGAAGAAAATTTTAAAAACACTTGTCCAACCGCTCAACACGTTTTTGTTATTGTTCCCAAGAATAAACTTTAATTGTCCGAATGCAAAATTTACGTTACAGCGACCGCCTAACGAGAGAGCAAAATTAAAATAAACGTTACGACTTGTCAATGTATTGCTCGCAACTTGCTCAAAACACTGCAGTCTGTTGCTGTAATATCTCCGCCATTTTGGATGGCTGCCAAACGTCAAAAAGCGCGCGCACCGAAGTGGTGTTCTTGTATTTTGTAATTTATATTGTTGCTGTCAAAATTGTAATGTGAGCGATTTAGAAGCGTGCTTATTACGATAGAATGGGCACTTTAGATAAGGGAGTTGCGTTTGGTTGGATTATAATTAGGAATTATGTTGGTTGCCATGAGATGGGTCACTTTAGTAGCCAACAGTTCAAAGTCAAGATCAATTTTGATAATAACAGGTCCAAACATTGCAATGCCATTTTTAGATTGGCTTATTAAGGAGATCTTACGTCCATACTAATATTTTAAATGTGAAAACTCTGTTTGTCTGTATGTCTGTCCGGCTTTCACGCTTAAACCATAGAACCGATTTCTATGAAATTTGTATAGGTACCTATACGTTGAATCTCTAGAACGGACAAAGGCTACTTTTTGTTTTGAAAATAAGGGGGGTGGGGGTAATACATCCATAGAAAGTCTATATGGGAAATGTTAGAGATAATATGAAATTTGGCACAAATATAGACTATATAATATTATCATTATATCTAAACTTGGATTAAAATATGGACTGTTTTTGCTTTCAAATATAAGGAGAGATAGGGTTAAAACCGACCATGATAGAATGTAATCCACGCGAACGAAGCCGCCGGCACAGTTGGTCGTAGATAAAATTAGGTTTTTAAGTTATAGCACAAAAAATACAGATGGACATAATCTAATCTCTACCAGTCTACTTTTAGGGCATGTCCAGAGTTTTATCTTTTTAACTTCGGCTCTTAGTTATTTTTAATTCTTAAAGTTGGTGTGTGAAAAACATTCCATCGCCAACCAAAAAAATTTGGTAACCTATCTTTGCCGTACCATAAAGAAGTGGAACTCGTTGCCGCCTCATGTGTTTCCAGGGCCGGCGTTAGGGTGGCGCGATGTTGGGCAACAGCCCAGGGCGCTTGGACTTGAAAGGGCGCTAGAAAGCTACCCTGAGGTACCCAGATGTATTCCCCTAAATCGATGTATTGGTATACGCTTTTACAGGGGCGCAGGCGGAAATTCATCCAGGGCGCCAGTAATGCTAGAACCGGCACTGTGTGTTTCGTTCCTTCTTTGATAAGGAATCCCTCAAAAGGAGCGTGAAGAAACATCTTGCAGGCCAGTATGGCGATGCTAACGGATAGGATACTACGGTATCAAATCCGTTGTCATTGGGTGGGTTCCTCGTCTGCTTACCATCAGGCTGGGAGGAGCCAATATACTGTGCTTCAATAAAAAAATGTGAACAGTTTTGGGGCCATAGTCATAGATTAGTGAAAGATTTTTGCACTCGTCCAGCTACCGACTGACACGATTTCCTCCAAGGAAACTTGACACGGGGTCAACGGCCGAATGACAACTCCAGAATCGGGTTATCCTGTCATTATACCGCATTTCACCTGAAAAATACGTCGAAAACAATACGAAAATAGCCCACCGTTCGGGATTTGTTGGAAACCGCACGTTTATGCCTGTGAAATAGCTTTGTCCGCTAAAAATAATACCGTTTTGTTTTGAGGCGGCCATTTTCTTTCTCGACTATGTACTCACTGGCATAGATTATAAACTGCGGACTAATGTAAAATGATTTTGTCTGTTGTTTTTGTTTTTTACGAATTGATGGAAGGTAATGAATAGAAAAGCATGGCCAATTAGATTGATTGGTTTTGATGTGACAACGTCTAATAACTCGATACTACGGACATGCTCGTAAAGGATGACATTGCCCTGTTACGCTCATTGTCGCGTTGCGCAAGCGAGAGCGCGGCACGAATGAGAGAGAGGCATGATCGGCTACCGCTATCGAACTACCGTCCGTAATCCGACTTTACAACAACAAATTATTATAGATATGATTTCGTGAGCTTTAGTGTATAAACGTATTGCTAATTTGGACCATAACGTTCAATTACGATAAATAAAATAATTTATTTAAAGGCCGCATTCTTTTTTTTATATATTACACTTCAAGATTGACCTCATCCCACCTGATTTTAAGTGGTAATGAGGTCCTAGCTTAAGGGCGACAAGTACAACATAATAAAGCTGTTACTTGACTGGTCGCCCTTACCTTAAAGGCTTGACCCCTGCTACTAATGTAGCATAGCATTCCCCCAACAGCTCTGCATCTGCATTCAAATCTGCATATTAGAGTGTCAAGTCACTAGTACCCGCTAACAACTTGCTTCAGACTTAATTGATTGTGCCTTGAAACGAGCTTAATCTTGATATTGGTTGTTACGGAATTCTCGGAAAGCTAATAAAAAAAATCTTAAGAAAATAGAAAATGAAGTACAAGGTACTTACAACCAGTGTTAATAGTTCTAACGCGAAATAAATTATTAAGCATTTTTGAAATGTCAAAATTGATAAAATTCAGTTTGTTAAGAGATTATGTGGTGGGAAGTTAAAGGAAAAGAATGGCCGAATCGAATGGTTTTTACTTAGCATTATAATAAACTTTGCATTTTGTTCAATGAGAGTTCAATATTTTAAATTATTATTCAATATTCTACATTAATATAGAATAATTTATTTTGGTAGGTGAATTATAACTATTTTCATCAAACCTTTAAGGAATCCCAAACTTTGCATGTTCCTCTAGTTAAGACCAAATATAGACAAAACGCCTACTTGGTTAGAGTTGCCAGACAATTCAATGAGCTTTCCCGTGACCTTGGGCTGTATCCTTTTCACCTCAGTGTTCCCAAGCTCAAAAGCATCATGAGCAGCGTTGTTTTTTATTAGGTTACGTTTCATTACTGCTTTATTTGTGCGATTATATGTCTAACGAATGTTTTGTTATTATGTACACTGTGTTCTATATGTGGAAACTTGTAAATGGCCGTAATTTATTTATTGTTGTGTAGATTTAATTAGTATTTAGCCGTAAGATTCCCAAAAAGTTTAAAATAAAATAAAATAAAATTAACAAATTCTTTGCCTTCTCAGTGTTACGGTAAATGAATACAATGGCATTGTAAAACATGCACCCATGTTGGGCGCCATTTTAATGATTCTTAATAATTTAAGGAGCCACTTTTTTATTATTTTAAGGTTAACTCTATTTGGTGAATGTTACTGGCTGTTTGTTTGAACGTGCTAATCTCAGGAACTATTGGATCGCATCAAAACAAATATTTTAGTCTTGGACAGTCCATTTATTGCGGAAGGTTTTAGGCTATATAACATCACGCCACTGATTCTCCGCTCCTATTGATCACATCAATAGGAGCGGAGAATCAGTGGCAAATGTGTATAGTACGAATGCGAAAATGAAATTAAAATAAAATCCATACCCAAAAACATAAAACAATAGATCAAAGGGACTAAGGTTCATTGTCGTCTACAAAACTCCTATTGCCCAAATTCTAACACGCCAAGAGCCAATAAAATTATTTAGCAAGCTCTAGGTCATTCGCTCCAATCTACACGCCCGCGAGAATGACATGAACTTAAATGCATTTTTATGCACAAATTGTCTGGCATCAGTCTGTACACTTATTAATAAATACTTCTACGATAAATTAACGAATTCACGTGTCTCTTGGCGAGTGTTTCAGAAATATGACGTAGTATACCGACGTATTATTTGCGGCTAAGTTTACTCAAAGATTATGCGTTTGTTGTCGGTATAGGTGATTGCGAATAACGTTATAGCTTTGACGGCAGTTATAATGAAGTTGTATTAATACTGAGGTGGGAAATATTGTTAGTATTGAAATCGTATGGGGGCTTGAAGTTATTACGAGAATTAAGTGTTGATAGTTTAAATTAATAGCGACTACGTAAGCAGTTGTAGAGTGGTTGAGTAATTAATATCAGAAAGAAATACTAAAATAAAACAAAAGTTCCAAACAGCAGTTCCAACATTTTGGAGCATTTTGGATTTGAAATTTGTCTAGACATAAACAAACACACATGTTTAAAAGAAGGAACACATCTATATTATTTTATTTTTTTATTTTTTGGGTGTCAATTAACACTTTTCTATTCTATTCTATTCTATATTTAATGATTTCGGCTAAATGATATGGCAAAAATGCCATGTTCCTTTGTACAAAAAAAATTGTGCCTATGCCACACAAACATAAAAAAATGAAACACTGACGTTCCATAGATTTCTAAAATTGCCAGCATCCTTCTTGCTTGCTTTATGTTCATGTAAAAAATATAAATATAGATCGACATGTGTCAAAAATTACAATCCGTTTTTCTACGAGTTGTTAATTCTAATTTCAAATTTACTTTCGTATCAGCTGTAATCAGTCGTCCGTCAGTCGTTTTTAGCTTACGTCTCGTATAGTTTATTACTACCGTAACTAGAACGGATTATTTTTTTAAAAGTTATGCGTTATGTTTATCGAATATGATGTATGCCAACGAAATCATAACATACAAGTATGAAGTGCTTTTGACGAATGCGGTGCAATGAAATCAATATGGATTTCCTAGAATTCTATGGGGACCACTTGCGATCCACTTTTAAGTTATCAAACATGATTATTTATACTATCAATAAATGTTAGATAAAAATCGATAAATTTTATCGACAATGATTTTCTTCGACCTGATTCAAATCACTTTAATTTCGAGCGAAATCGATTTAAAAGCAACCATAACAAAATAAAAATGTACACTCATAAAAATAAACAAACATCAATTTGTTCGTGCAAATTATAAATCATGCTAATCCACAGAATTATTTGCAGAATAACATTGACCTTCGTTAACCGCCATTTTGAATCGAAGTCTGCGAAATCACGCGGGAAATTTTTCTTTTTTTACGCGTAGGCACGCGCACGTGTTTAGGAATAGTGAATACTAGGCTTTTTCTATTATTATATTTGGGTATCTAGTGGAACGGTTTTTATATTTGTCTAGCGGCACGGATTCGAACGCGTCCTATCCTTGCTTTTTCCAAGTTTTCCACTGATCTTTTGGTCTTCTATTGCTCACAGCATGGTTTTAAATAGACTAAAGCCATCATCAAAGTAAACATCTTAGAGCTCCTGGAAGGGTTGAAAACCAGCGCATACAGGGAGTTCGGCTCCGTGTCTGTATTAGCTGAACCACTTCATTTTGTCTTCCTGTGTAGTAGCGTAAGATAGTTTAAGTAGAAATGTTGTAGTTTAAGGAAAAAGACAATAAACAATTTTTATTTTATTTATTTTTATTTTTAAAGCCTTCCTCGATAAATGGACACCTTAAAAATAAATTTTGAATTCCAATGAAGGTGTTTGCGCATGAAAAATCCACTAGATGGCGATACGTAGGCGCGGGGTCCAACTGCTGTGTAATTGGTCATTTAAATATCATGGTGACATGCCTGTCAATGTAATGTAAACCAGAATCAATCACGTAGCAGTTGGACCTCACGCCTACGCATCGCCATCTGGTGGATTTTTCATGCGCGAACACCCTCATTACTAGCTCCTGAGATGTTCAAAAAAACTTGTCAGGTTTTATATAGTAAGCTAATAAAAAGATTCTAAGGAGGCGAATGGAGGAAAAAACGTGATGCTTTAATTGGATTCAGAATCCAGTGATTAACATCTTCAATGGGTTTATACGAATTAAATGCTTAGTTAGAGGGTATAGATAGTGCATTAATTATGACGTTTGACATGCCTATTCACATTAAATCAAACTTTGTGTGAATGCGGTTTAGAGGAGGGTACTCCAGACCACATTTTTTTCAATTGTCAAAAATATTCCCTTTCCCTATATGACATACTTCCATCTAAAATTCCCCGTCCTATTAAAATTAATTATCTTCTAACTCTTTCTTCTCCCGTATGTATTATGTATTTGTGTAAATATATTAGTCTGTATGAAATTAAATTATAATTGTTATTATATTTATCTGTAGTGTACCATTTAATTGTTAGACTTTGTGGGCGTTTCTATTAAATCGTGCCTCTCTAAACACTTGACATTGGCGGAATCACTGCGTTATCATAAACGCGGGACAGAGTCCATAGAAAAAAAACTAAAAAAAAAATTAAATCAAACTGAAAATATTTTTTTCGGCGTTTTTGTTCGACGACCTCCGTAGCCGAGAGGCAAGCGTGCCGGACTTTGGCCTCGCGTCATCTCTGAGGTTCCGGGTTCGATCCCCGGCCGGGCCAATATGGGAAACGAACTTTTCTATATTGTCTCGGGTCTGGGTGTTGTACCGTCGTTGTTTCTGATTTCTGTAACACAAGTGCTTTAGCTACTTACCACAGAATCAGAGCAATGTATGTGATGTTGTCCAATATTATTTATTTATTTATTTATAAGTCATTATTGTTTTGTTGATTGTTTCGCAGTTATAATTGTGTAAATAAGTAGGTACCTATATTTATTTTAATAACTTTTCAACGACCTAAAAAATATCTAGCATCTTTGACCCCGTTCTCTTCCCCATTATTCAAATGATTATAGGACCCCAAAAAATAAAAACATTAGGATCACCACGACATCACCATCTTCAGGAAATTCTGTTTAAGATTTGCGACAAACTTCAAGACAATTAAAGCGGCAAAATGTCCAAGTCACTGCTAAACCCGGAAACATATTCACTCCCTAAATATACCTCCAGGAAGCTGATTCAAATCTCGTCCCGAATCACGGAGGTAACACTTACCTCTTTTCAGTTCGTTCACTTGGCGCTAAAACAATACCTCAGTCTCATATTCTTGGATACTGATATTTGGCACTGTTGGATTGGTTTCAATGTTTTTCGAGCTCTCATTGTTCTAATTTAGCAGAGGACAGCGTTAATTGTTTGTTTTGTTGAAGTTACAAGTGGTCTTCTTCCAAAAACGAAAAATCAGATGACGGACTGCCATTTTGGATTATTAAAACGTGACCAACGCACTCCAAATGGAATAATATGCCCGGTTTCAATATTTGAAAATGGATCCGTTCTAGTTACGGCTAGTAATAAATTATACGAAGCGTATGCTAAAAACGACAAACGGATGACAGCTGGTATGGAAAGTAATGAATGAATTTAAATATAAAATTAAACGATACTCCATAGAAAAATTATAAAATAATTTTATAAATAATATTTATAATATTTATTTATTTATTTATTTAAAAACTTTATTGCACAAATAAGTACAACAGGTGGACTTAATGCTAGGGGCATTCTCTACCAGTCAACCCTTGGGTCATGCAGATAGTTTGTATATGGGTGCGGTAACATGGGAGAAAAAAAAAGAAATCATTTTGAACAACAATAAATTAAGCATTAAAAATAACATTACGGTATCTTTTAAATATACGATAATAATACACATACTATATAAATTAATTAGAATATAATATATAAAATATGAAGGTATAATTAGATTTACATAATATTAATAATTTATATATAAAAACAAATATCTACATAACTATAAATTCAGCAGATAAATAAATTGGTTCAGCAATTGACAAACTCATGACTATCATTACCTACTTGTTAGCGAGAGAGAAGAAGTATTCACGAACTTTATTTTTAAAAATTCCCTTAGTCAGGGATTGTCGGATATCAGCGGGCAGAGCGTTCCAAAGCCGACTTGCACAGTGAAAGACTTAGAGAAGAAGTCACTTTGATGTCGAGGAATGTTTAAGCTTAGGTTGTCTGAGGAGCGGAGAGATCGGTCATCAGATTGACAGAGATATTGAAATTGTTTTGTTAGATAGGATGGGGACAATGGATTGTGAAGAATATTGAAGAGCAGGCAGAGTATCCTGGTATTTCTACGTTGACGTAACGGAAGCCATTTAAGTTGGTTGCGAAAATTGGAAATGTGATCATACTTACGGAGCCCAAAGACAAATCTGATGCAGGTGTTTTGAAGACGATCAAGTTTTTTCATTAGGGTTTCAGAGAGATCAGTATAGCATATAATATTTGTTAATTTTTTTACGTTCGTTAATAATTCCTAAATAATGTTCTATTTTGTTTTTGTTTTGTTTAGTTTCGCACTCGCAGACAACCACTCAAAAGTGGTTTGCGAGGCCTATGATTTTAATTAAAGAAGTGTTATTAAATTAAAAATAATAAATAAATAATAATTAAATTTATGGAACGGTATTAACGACTCTTAGTCGGTTGAAGAAAAACAGATTGACAATTTTGACACATTACGTACCTTGGGGTCTACTCTCATAAACGAAATATGTCGGATCCGACAACGGATGGCAATTTTTAATCCTCATAATCATAAAGAAATCACTTCGAATGCAAATTAAGCGTTTTCAAAAAATAAAATATTATTTATGCAAATCAAAAACCACGTCTTCATTCCCAAACTTATGAATAATCTTCTAAAACGAAACCTTTCGTTTGTTCGTTTCGTTTTTGAGAGTACCCCTCCTAATGTGATTTAGGTGGAGACCCCTTAGAGTTTCATGTCATCCTGGTACCTCGTCATTGCAAGTAATACATTTACTATGGTGAGTTCATATTTCCATGGATAACAGATCCATGGAAATATGACATGGAGAAAAACAGATTAACAATTTTGACACTTCGTAAAGTACTTCCTTAATCACGTAAGATTCGTAAATCTTACGTGATTTAGGTGAGACCCCTTAGCGCTTCATGTGACCCTGGTACCTAGACATTGCAAGTTATACTTTTATATGGTGAGTTCATATTTCCATGATAATCAGTGATTCAAATACAAATGTTCCCTCATTTTCCCCCATGCTATTTGTAGCCTCTATTTCAAATACATCTTTCGACTTGTTAAAAGGTAAACAAATTTGCGTCGTATCCTGCCAAGATAGGGCGCTAGTACGTGCGGACAGACAAACTGGCTGCTCTTTAATTATGGAGTGGAGTGACTATGTCGCAGCCAAATAAATGACGATGAGTGATATGGATTGAGATGTCACAGAAAGATGACATGGGTAGGAACCTTAAATGAACAAAGGTGGTGCGCATGAAAAATCTACTTGTTGGCGATGATGGATTTTAAGAGAGGTAGGGCACAACGAGCATTAGTAGCAGGGGTCAAGCCTTCAAGGTAAGGCCGACAAGTCCAGTAACAGCTTTATTGTGCTGTATGTATATGTTTATTGTCTCGCCCTTAAGCTAGGACCTCATTACCACTTGACTTGGATGAGGTCAATCTTGAAGTATAAAATAATATATAAAAAAAATCTTCCATTCTCTGGGGGCCCCGAAACCTACCATATCACTAACCAAAGAACCAGCAGCATTCTGATATCATAAATGACATATTATTTTAACAATTCAGTATAATTCGCTTTTTTTACTTTCAAAAAGGGGCCCAAATTCTTGTGTGTAGCCTTGGGTATAGCCACGTATGTACTTCATGACGCAAAGGGACAATGATTTGTTTGTACGCTTAGATCTGCAAAATGTTTGATCACAGAACAATACCTATTTACAAAGGTAAACAATCTTTGAAATCGCACCACAAACGAAGAACCCGTTAGATCAGCTGGCTTCCGTAATCCTGCCCCAATATCCGCCGTTACGTCACGATCTCCAATTAGAACATATTCCATGATTGACCTGCGGCCTATATTGAGTTAAAAATAGCAGGACGTCGACCTATGTTTGCCGCCAAATACGTTATGGCAAGCTGTCAATGATACAAGCGATCGGTTTCTACGGTGACAGATGAAGATTCTATCGTCTTGAGATACGAGAGCTGTTTGATGATAGATGGATGACGAGAGAAATAAATAACTATCAAATACCCTCACATGCATTGACCTGGGTGCTGACTGTTAGTCAGACACGATTGCGGTTTATATTATGAAAGAGATAGAACAAAGGTACCTACTTCCCGATTAGAAACCGGTTCTGACGTTTTGCTTTTTGAATAGGTATGCCGAACCCAAAATAGAGCTTAAAAGCACTTGTATAATGGAATCCAGGTTTAAGCAACAATATGTGCAGCATCTTGTCGTGATATTTGCTCGGTAACCCAGTGGTCCGTTGCGTTGAGGCTGGCTTTGCACCCAGACTCGGATACCGAATAGGATGAAGCTGAGACGAACCGAGCTGGGCCGCGTAAAGCAGGTGGCTCTCTACGACAAGCAAGGGCGAAGGTGGATCGCGAAAGAAGAGAAGTACATCTGTGCATCAATATGGTTGAGTGAAGCGATGGCTGGCACATACGTCATGCTTGTGAACAGGTGCCACCTTTGGGGACGGGTCTGCTCCAGCTCACCTCTTAAAATAAAATAATGCTTCAAGCTTTTTTCACTCATCAAAATAAAACTATATGACTTGGTCCAAAGTGTTCTACACATAGCTATAAGTTAGATACTGCTACTGAAACTTATCTGCTGAGTTTCTTACCGGTGTCTTCTCGGTAGATATAGGTTCCGAACCGGAAGTAGAATCACTTTGCATTGTATTCAATGACGATTCAAAAGTGTTACATGTAACCTACTTGAATAAAGAAATATTTGAGTTTGAGTTTGAGCCCACCTACTTGTCCTCAATGACCCAGCGTTAGTGGGTGTAAATCGCGTGGTGGGGCCGCAAAGGATCAGGAAAATACGGTTTTGCGGTGGCCGTTCTTTCTATTCCCTACGCCTGCGGGTTTCGGGGCTCCATTTAGCTCTGAAACTCGTAAGCTGAGCCGGAGTAAAACTCTGGTGTATCCACAACGGCAGGAGAGTCGCACAACAGATCTGCAGCGGGGACCAGAGACGCCAGACCCATGCATCCCGAGCGGTGGGACATTTCAGGTGGCCTGGCACGCTCCAGAATTACCCCCTCGACAAAATACGACGTTTTAATTTATTCTTTACTAAACAAATAAACCAAATTACTATCTAATCTAAAAAAAAATCCACGGAATAAAGTCTTAAGTGAGTAACAAAATGGGTTCCAAATTTCCTCAAGATACCGTTATTGTCGGTAAGATGAGAGCGAATTTGATTGTTTTAGCAGCTGCAGAGCATTGCAAAAGTTGTTTATAAGCGCTTCGGATCGACGGATCGCGTAAAAATAGACTAGAGTGCGTGCATTTTATGAGATTTAACAAAATCTCCACGAAGAAAAACTGCTTGCACGGTTTTATGATAAACTGTCTATTGTAATTTAAACTTCACAGCTTTTAATATAGTTGACTGCATAGTAAGGTATAACAATAATAATTAGTTTATATTTTGAATGGAATTGTAGACTACAAAATTCTATGGGAAGCTACTTAATTTTACGGAACCGTAATGTAATATAACTAACCGGTACAACAAAATGAAACGCCATTTTGTATTAAGCTAAAAGTTCGTGAAGCGCGCGAAATTTGGCGAAAAGATCAGCCATCTTTGTTCAATTGGGTCTTTCAAATGTCCTCAAAGTTTAATAAATAATATTTTTAAATCCGATTAGTCGGATACTTTTAATCTTGACGTTGATAAACCGACAATTTGTGGTCAGAAATATTCTAATTAGCACGTGCCGAGTGTCATTCGGGTTGGTGAACTCGTCTCTTGCTTGTTTGCATACAGAAGTGTTGTAATTCAGATAATTTTATTATTGTTGAACATCCAAAATAACCGGTGATACATAATAGATATAAAGACATGTTCAATAAAATGGCAATACTTTTGGTCTTATGGTGTCAGCTTGAAGGTTCACATTTGTATAAGGTTGTATATTTTTCAGTGCACGTGACTTATCTTGGTTAACGAAATTAATAGATATTTTTATTCCTTTGATATTAAAAAGATAATCGATCAAAAATCAAAGATAAAAACGACTACGAATCATTGCAGCTGCATAACTTAAACAAAGTCTCTTCTGACTGTCTGTCCCTTCTTTTTTAAAACTACGCAATGGATTTTGATATGTTTTTTAAATACATAGAACGATTTACGAAGAAGTATCATGTGTGTAATAAATATATTTAATAGAGCAGAAAATCCAACAAAACATAAGACGACAATTTTGCATCTATTTACCACCCGTTCGAAGCCGGGGCGGGCCGCTAGTCATACATAAATATGTCAGAAACTGTAACATGGATTTTACTTCTAATCTTTTTTTTTTCTAACGGTGAAATGTCACAGGCTACCTGTATAATCATGCCTGATTCCTTTGGCCAGAACTTATCAACTATTAGGACTCTCGGACTTATTATGTAAATACTTTTGATTATAATCACAAACTTTCATGTAGGTAACACATTAAAAAACTGCGTAACATCGCCATTTAAAAACTGTCACATCATTTAGAGCGTGGTATGTTTCCCGCCGCTCAATGACGAGGTTGGATGCACTCCAGAAAGAGTTCAGTTGCGAAACAAACTCGGGAATGTCTCCAGAAACCGTAAATCAGAAAAGCGGGTCGAATAGTTCCCGAAAACTATTCGGGTTATCAATTTGGGTGGTGGAAGCTTTTTTTTAATAGTAGCGCAGTATATTGGCTCAACCCAGCCTGATGGTAAGCAAGAGAGGAACCCACATCGCAATGACAACGGATTTGATACCGAAATATATAGCTTAGCGTTAGCATCGCCATACTGGCAAGATATTTCTTCACGGTCCTTTTGAAGGAAGGAGGAAACACACAAGCCGACAACGAACTCCACTCCTTTATGGTCCGGCGAAGATATGAGTTACCAAATGTTTTCGTTCGTGAAGCGATGACATCGTTGATGGGAAAATTCTGGTTATGACTTTATGTTACGACATTTTAGCATTTGAATGCTTCTAATTTCTTTGTGATTGCAAAGAAAAAGAACGAGGGTGTTTGAGCACGAAAATGGCGATACGTAAGCGTTATTGGTTATGGTATATTGACATTGAAAGTGAAATTCACTAAATTTGATGATTTAATCCTATTTGAAAACATCCAATATGGTAAATTTAATTTTTTAGCTGATGATTGGAAGAAAATCTATACACTAATATTATAAAGCGAAAAGGAAGGCAGTTGGTGACTTCTTATACGAGAGCGTTATGTTGCAGAAGAAAACAACGGAGGGAGCGCTCTCTTTACATTGTTGAAGAATACCCTTCGGCTCTCTCTTCAATTCGAACTAAAATATTTCTTTATTCAAGTACATAGGTTACATAAAATAACACTTTCGAATCGTTATTGAATACAATGCAAAGTGATTCTACTGCCAGTTCGGAACCTATATCTACCGAGAAGACACCGGTAAGAAACTCAGCAGATGACTTCGTTTTGTAAAATAATGTGTCCCTCTGAACACTCGACATTGGCCGAATCATTCGATGTGTTGAGAAGCGAGATTGAGTCCAAAAAGATATATATCCCAAATTGTATGAAGAATAATAACATCTGCTCTTAAAATTGGACGTATTCCATTGAAAAATTAGAAAGCAGCACTATACTGTGCATGCAGCCTCTTGCTTTCTCAATGAGAGAAATTATATTTTTCATGAATTATTTCCATTTCATGTCATGCAACTCCTAAGGTGAATGTAATCATTTCACAGTCACATGCATCGAAACGTGACTCTAAAAAGTACCCAAGCCGCCATGTTTTCTTAACTTTTTAAATCCCGAGACAGGAATATATCATTAAAATTAATAGAGTACCGAGTGTCTGCTTGGCAAAAACATAAGATTGTTATCATTGCCGACTCTGAAACGTGGCTTGAGAAAAAGTATAATGCGAACATGTGTGTCATGTGAAATAATAGAAAGGTAAACAGCCGTGTTTGTTTGTTTGTAAATTTTGTTTTTTGATTGTTGAGACTTAGTTTGTTTTTTTTTTAAGAATATTTTTTTTCCATCATTTAATGTTAATAAGAAAAACCTGATAAAACAATTCGTATAAGTTTTGATAATCCATATTATATGTAAGTAGTTAGTCCGTTACATCCGTACAGTACATGAAACAGTGTCATAAACAAACACCTCCTTTTAACTTTGATGAGTTGTATCATCGTCAATTTTTATTTATTTGTTGGAGCAATAAATACGTGTTTATTGTATTTTAAAGACAATTAGGCAATGCGATTTATCGCCTGGAGCAGCCCGACTGGTAAAATAACTCCACCTTACAGAAGACCGCAGCCAAATAACAATCACTTCGGTGTTGTTGTGTTCCCGCGTGTGAGTAAGGTTTACAGAGCTCCTGGGGGGTGCTGCATTAGTAGCAGAGGTCAACTCTTCATGTTGAGGGCGACAAATCCAGTGATAGCTTTATTATGCTGTACTTGTCGCCCTTAAGCTAGGACCTCATGTACAAAATACTGATTGTTTTTTACCAACTCGACTCAAAATTCAGAAGCCTATTTTCAGTGATATTTACGTAAAATCACCGCAACCAAAAGACATTGGGGCGAACCTTGAATGCATCCAATACATACTTACCGTACCCGATAACTATAAACACGGCTGGCGAACGAGTGAGCATTCGTCTGTCAATCTGTTTGTCCACGCCTCTTAACGTTCGGTAGCATATATTCCCTAGCCTTGACCTAACTAGTTAGCTTCTTAAATAAAATAACAAGTTAATTCACAAGTAAATACACTGCAAAATCAATGCACACTCATCGTCAAACAAAACGCCTCACGTAAGCCAAAATACTCTTATTTTTGCCCGCGACTTCTTTCACCTATATTCGCTATTTTAATTGGTCTTTATACTATCAGGCCTATGCGCCACGCAACTAAATTTTATCGCGCTCTTAACAAACGTCAAAATCGATTGAAGTCAGTGCGTCGGCTGGTGATTAGCTGAAAATACGAGTGCTTGTGCTATCAGCCAATCGACAGTGAAACTTTTGTCGACTCATGCGAGAAATTTGACGTATTGCGCATGCTAGGCTTATTTAACTTGGTCCAAAGTGGTCACATAGCAATAAGTTAGATACTGATACTGTAAATGATCTGCTGAGTTTCTTACCGGTGTCTTCTCGGTAGATATAGGTTCCGAACCGGAAGTAGAATCACTTTGCATTGTATTCAATGACGATTCAAAAGTGGTACATGTAATGTAATCTACTTGAATAAAGAAATATTTTATTATATTATTATTATATTATTACATTACTATATCTACATTATTATAACATTATTCTATTTTTTATGATTTTTTTGCTTTCATAATAATCCTACTTACTACGAATATATAAATCTGAAATATTGTATGAATGTTTGGATGTCTGCATGTATGAGTTAACAAACTGAAATTGGGATAACTATATATATATGTTAGGTTAGGATAGGATATGGATAAAATTCTGTACAACAGTACATGTACTTAACATAGGATACCTGATTTTATCCCAACATATTCTTAACATGGTCAACAGCAAATAAATAAAATATTATACTTTTTTGTATGGACTAAATAAAACAATAGTTGTTGACAGGCATGTTTATTATGACAGGCATGTTATTAGCCAAAAAAAAAACAAAAATCTGTTAAAGAAAATTAAAACGTTTTTGAAAGGGTAGGTACATGGCAAAGGTGACCGGCCGCAGCTCAAACACTATTAGGTACTTTTACAAGTCAAATGTCTAAGTTTGCAATGAACAAAAATAAAACTGAAAAATCATAAAATCGAAATCATTTCGTCTGAGTTATTTTGTTACATAAAAGTCTGGCAGTGGTATAAAGGGTTTGAATGCTCCACTATAAATACCTACATACGTCAGGTGACGTTTACACGCTCAGCTCGGACACAACGACTAACTAAATGTTTGTTTTGCTTTTAACGATAATTCCTGTTAATTTTAGAACTAATGAAAATGACGACGTTCGTTTCATGGTACCATTTTTATATCCAATTCGTGGTTCGCGGAAAAAGTCGTAAAAAGCTAAAGATTCGCGTGGATAGGAATGGAAAAACAAAAATTTGAAAGGGAACTGTAAAAAAAGTTATTTACTTTTTTAAAAGTTAAGTAAATTGAAAGTAGAAAGCCTTGACTTTAATATTCCTTAAAGCTTAATTTCTTGTTGACATAAAAACTCTATTGTGTTTTTCCAGGTTTCGGAATGAATATGTATCATAAATATTACAAATAAATGTTGATATTTAATAACGGGTATACACAGTGACTTAGTTTTTTAGATATTTCCCAATAAATTATTATGACTATATAATTAATCAAGGTGCAAGAATGTTCTACGAACTGTTTCTAACAAGCCCTTGTATTCAAGACTGCTGTGTAAATTTAATAAGCCCTCAACTCTTGATAGTTTCTAAAACTAGGAAGTACTTTTGTAGGTTAGCACTTAAATAGCCAGCATAATTTAAAACGAAGGTTACAAGACAAAACATAAGCGTACCGTAATGCTTTGCAAACAAAATAAGATTAATTTATTAGTATTGGGCTCGTATTGGTCTAGACACAGTAAAAACAAACATAAATGCCATATCATCTGCTTGATTAAAAATACGACAGTTGGGAGTAATAAAATTGAAAGTGAATCAAAAAGAGAATTATATTTACGAGGTTTAATTTATCAAACGTTTATTTTCTTATACACTGTTTTTATACACTGTTTTTATACAAAGTGTTGTAATTACAATAATGTCCATAAATAAGAACAAACCTATACATGAAAATATAAAAAAAAAAGTGAATACCTACCTATATACAAAATTTTTACAAAAGATAGTCCGCTCCAGTGTTTAGGGTGCCCAGAATGCTAGCAACATTTCCTCTTTGAATGGCCAGACTTAAACGTTGGCCGAGGTATTTACCAGCGTTTTGGTCACCAGAAACCTCTACGAGGCGAGCGGACAATCTATCTTATATATTTATTATTATCTTATATATATAAAAGGAGAAACTGACTGACTGACTGACTGACATATCAACGCACAGCCCAAACGGCTAAACGTAGGCACTTGAAATTTGGAAAGGACGTAGCTTAGGTACCGTAGGGGTGCACTAAGAAAGGAATTCCCGAAATTCCCACGGGAACGGGAATTAGCGGGAAAATCCTTTTGTATGAAAAATCTAAACCGCTTAAGTTAGACGCTTGAAATTTGGCATGCAGGTACCTTAGTAAATATAAAGTTTAGTTATGGCTGTATTTTGAGAAATTCCCACGGGAACGGGAGTTAGCGGGAAAAAACTTTTGTATGAAAAAATCTAAACCGCGTAAGTTAGATGATTGAAATTTGACATGCATATACCTTAGTGAATGCAAAGTTAAGTCATGATTGGATTTTCCAAAATTCCCATGGGAACGGGAATAGCGGGAAAAACTTTTGTACCGGCTTGAAATTTTTTAGTATATGGGTATCTTAGCAAATGTACAGCTTCATGGGAATGGGAAACATCTTTTTCATGAAAAAATACTGCACTAGCGCCAGATTCAGAATAATTGTTATGTTGTTTTTTAATGTATTTTCTCAAAAAAAAAAAAACTTTTTAAAATTTTTGAATGCAACATTCATTATTATTTACATTCGACACACACCGAGAAAAATACTGAAATGACACAATAACACGCCACGCGGACGAAGTCGCGGGCAAAAGCTAGTTCTTTGTATAAAGTTCTGGCCTCTGGACCCCCCGGCCCCAAAGTCTCCAGTCCAAATGTGGCGAAACGATAGCAGCTGTCGAGGCCCGAGGACTTCAAACGTTTACGGTCTCCGCCGCGGCAGCGGCTGCCCCCGCGCTCCGAGAGGTGGAGTGGATATGGCTTGGAGCAAAAGTATCAGCAAAAGTCGCATCCCAAACCAAAGCTTACCTTTACTCCACGGAATGAGCGTTATCCCGTCAGGCCTTTTTTAAATAAATGAAAATTATCCTATTATTCATTATTTGTCACGTATAATACGGAATGTTATAACTTAAAAAAAAGTAAAAACTTTTAAAATTATAGTTTGGACATGCCATCATATTCAAAAGTCAAATATAATACTTGGAAAAAGTAAACCACTTACAGGTATTAAACCTCCTTTATTTGTTTGTGTATAAATTAGTTTTTTGCTACATAAAGGAGCAAAAAAATAACTAAATTTTTCTTTTTGTCAAAACTATAAAAAAATCGTTGTGTATAAAGAAATAATTAAAAAAACAAAGAGAGATTAGTGTTTTTATTTACGTAAATATAACACGTGTTTTAATTTTAACAATTATGTCAAGTTTTATGTATCACTGCATTTTTTTAGTTGTATCATAAAAGTAACGAAAAATGTGTAATAAGACAATGCTTTGTACCAAATTTCAAGATTCTAGTTAGGTACCTCAAAACAATCCTAAAAAGAACTAAAAGTTCGCGCTTATTGTTAATTTTTTCAGATGATTCAAATAAAAACGTGTCAATTATATTCGACAAAAGATTGCAGTTACTCGTAATTTGTGATTAATATGTACTTAAAATTAATAATTACAATTATGTATTTCTAATTGGCATAAACATGTTTAATAAATATTGATATCTTTATGGTAAAATACTACCCTACCCAGCAAAGGGTGTGCAAGGCGTTTGGGAATTTTTTCATGAAAAATATAAAACTTCGTAGGTATTCTTCAAATGTTAGTGTTTTATCGTATAAAGAGGCTTATTTTAAGCTCTTTTTATTCTCGTAAGTTTTTCCCTCCGACTCACTCTATCTAGGAAATTGAAATATGTAAATATCAAACGATATTGTCTGTGAAATAAATAAAATAAGTTAAATAGTCATTTGCGTCAATAAAAGACGGGTAATATGTAAATTAACGAAGTATTTAATATAAACGTTTCACGCTTTAATTTGAAACAGCTTCCCTGTTTCAGAGACATAAGACTTTCTTGTTTGCCAACTGTATATTTTTACCTCGGCTTAAAACACATAATGTTGAACGTTCAACGAGATAAAATGTTTTGTGATTTTTAAACTTTGATTTCACGCGTTAGTCTAAAAGATTTTTTTGTCAAGAGTTTTCTTTTTGTCTAGAATCGCAAACTGTTCATATTTAAAACAACCTATACCTACTAGGGAGATAAAGAAGATCATTTTGGGTAAAAATTCTAAGTACCTAGATTTTTTACATTTCAAATAGTAAAATAAGTATTCAATTATCGTTTTTTACTCTTTTTCCTGTCATTAAAGTTTCTAATAATAAATAATAAGATATTTGTGTTCATTGCTTGATAATGTTTTTGAAAATTCAATTTTTCAGATGTCATATTTTAAGTTTACTAATATAATTAGGTATCCATATATTTTTAAAACAAATTTGTTAAGCTAAATCTCATTCCCTATTCAAAAACAAAATCATAAATTTCACAAAGTAATCATCTGTCTACATCTAAATAAAATCACTGCCTGCGCTATTTTTACGATTAAAACACAACCAGGAAACGAACCGCACAAAATTTTGTTTAACATTACAAAGTAACTAAAACAACGTTACCTTTATCGTAAACATTTGAACTGCTTCTAAGTAAAAACCTAATTAATCTTAAACAACTCCACACGACACCAAAAAGAAAATACTTACTCACCCATACAAAATCATATTCCACCTGTGTGCACCAAAAAGTACCTAATCAAAACTAAAAAACACTCCGGCACTGCAACAACGAAACGCGAATTTCAAATGTCTATTTTTAAAATGGCGGCTGCGTGCGCGCGCCCCGACCGAACGACGTCTCGATATGATCTGGTGAGAGTTATTCTGGATTGGGGAAATATAGGATTACTTGCAAGTGTTGGCAGGGAGTTTTAGATGTCGGGCGAAGTCCGGACGACCGCCTTAGCGCTTTGTTCTTATTCCAGCAGTGTACGGTCAGATAATACTCGGGAGAATTACCCTGTTTAATTTCCCACTTCGGGGTGAAGACTCCATCATTGGAATCAAGATTATTACAATCGCAAGTATCGGTTTAATCACGACGCCAGCCAAATGTGGGCAGGCGATTACTAGCTACGGAATATTAAATACCGAAACTTCACGGAAATACAACCTAGGACCCTAGAACTTTGACTAGTAAACCACAGGGTACCTACTAAAATACTATGGTACATTAGGTCATAACTGACTCTAGCAGGGTACACATGGATAAACTTAGGGCACAGTTGGCCAAAAGGGACTACATACGAATAATTTTAGAGTACCTACAGTTGGCCAGGGTACATACAGACAATAAAGTTTACGGGTAAAGACGTCCAAAACTGACTTCAGTACGGTACACACAGAAAATACTAAGGTATATAGACCGTAACCGACCCTAGCAGGGTACATACGGATAAACACTAGGGTACAATTGGCCAAAACTGACTTAATCAGGATACACATAGATAATACTTTGGTAAAGTTGGCAAAAAGTAACTCCAGCAAGGTACACACAGATAATATTAGGGTACAGTTGGATAAAGGTCACTTAAGCAATGTACACGGAGTAGAAATACAGCATGCCTTCTTGCTCACTTGAACATTATTGAAATGTTTCGTATTGGACCATCATCAATTTGTTTATTTACTATTATTAAAGTCACCGTAATGGAATAATGAAACTGTAACTACAATTAAACTCGTTCTATGCTCATAAAATATGTTAGGCGACCACAGCGACACACTCACTTACAATCTATCAATTAATAACAAAAGGTAGTATCAAAATAAAAACTAAACATCCATACTAATATTATAAATGCGAAAGTAACTCTGTCTATCTGTCCGTCTGTTACTCTTTCACGCCTAAACGGCTGAACGGATTTTGATGAAATTTGGTATAGGTATACGTTGAATCTCAAGAACGGACATAGGCTACTTTTTATTAGAAAATAAGGGGGGGATGGGGGTAATACCACCTTTGAAAGTTTATATGGTATTTTTTTAATTTTTGAAGTTAGAGATATGAAATTTGGCACAAAGCTCGAAACTTGGATTTAAATATAGACTACTTTTTGTTTCGAATATTAGGGGAGAAAGGGGTAAAACCGACCATGAAAGGATGTTGTCCACGCGAACGAAGTCGCGGGCACAGCTAGTATTTACATATAAAAGGCATGGCCAAAAGGGCTGTGGAGGTCGGATCACAGCAGTCGCTAACAGTCATATTGAAAACGACAGATTACAAAGTGAAACATATCTTTCCTAATGAGGGTGTTCGCAAATAAAAAATCCACCAGATGGCGATGCGTAGGCGTGAGGTCCAACTGCTACGTGATTGGTTATGGTTTACATGACATTGACAGACATGTCACCATGACATTTAAATGACCAATTACATAGCAGTTGGACCCCGCGCCTACGTATCGCCATCTAGTGGATTTTTCATGCGCATACACCCTCATTCATTTCCCTATCCTACTCTTAATGTATCAACATAGCTCTATTTAACTCTAGTCTTGATTTGCAACCGATACACAGCTATTATCAGGTTTTCAAGTCACACCAAAGTGAATACACCGATGAAGTATTAAACGGCGTGCCAGGTTCCAATATTTTTTCGTTTGTGTCAAAAATGACTATCCGTTTTTCTTCACGATTACGAGTCGTTAATACCGTTCCATTATTTTCTTTCCATACCAAGTGACATCAGTCGTCTGTCGGTCGTTTTAAGCTAACGCATCATATAATTTATTACCTACTTTACATCACCAGAACGGATTGTTTTTGAAATATTGAAACCGGGTATAAGAGCAGAAAAAATATTGAAAGACCTAACTCCTATCTCCCCTAATGTTTGAAACAAAAAGTTGTTCATATTTTAATCCAACTATGTTTGTTCCAAACATATCTCTCACTTAAAAATAAACTATATCCTAAATAAACAAATAATTTGAAGAGAGGTAGGGCATAGCGATTTATCGCTCGAACTGGAGCAGCCCGACTGGTGAAATACCTTCACCTTACAGAAGACCGCAGCCAAATAACAATCACTTCTGTGTTGTTGTGTTCCTGCGTGTGAGTAAGGTTTCCAGAGCTCCTGGGGGGTGCTACATTAGTGCCAGGGGTCAAGCCTTCAAGGTAAGGGCGACAAGTCCAGTAACAGATTTATTATGCTTTACTTGTCACTCTTAAGCTAGGACCTCATTACCACTTAACATCAGGTGGGATGAGGTCAATCTTAAAGTGTAATATAAAAAAAAATACTTTCAAGGGCGGTATTACCCCCATCTCCCCTTATTTTTAAAAGAAAAAGTAGCTTAAGTCCGTTCTAGAGGTTTAACGTATACCTGTACCTAATTTCATCAAATCGATTCAGTGGTGTAGGCGTGTAAGCCGGACAGGCAAACAGACAGACAGACAGAGTTACTTTCGTATTTATAATATTATTATGGATTATGGATGTTTAATATTCAAAGATGTTTCGTAAAAAATAAATGTGTCACACGGGCCTAGCATGCGGCGCGAGACTAAATTTTATCGCGCTCTTAAGAAATGTCAAAATCAATGCGTCAACGGCTGATTGGCTGAAAATACGAGTGCAGCGTGCTATGACCCAATCAACGGCATCAAAACTTTTGTCGTCTTATGCGAGATATTTGACATATTGCGCATGCTAGGGCTAATCCCTTCTAATATTATAAATGCGAAAGTAACTCTGTCTGTCTGTCTGTTACGCTTTCCCGCTTAAACCTCTCAACTGATTTTGATGAAATTTGGCATAGGTATACGTTGAACCTCAAGAAGGGCGTCATCATCAGGCGACCACTGAAAACCAGCGTCGTGGTGCCATGCAGTGGTATCATAGATGTAAGCTGTCACCTGTTTAGTTTAATTTGTAGCTCTAATATAATTCCTTGTAACATTGTATTTTTTATTTTATATCGTTTTTTGTGTGCTAAATAAATACTTTCACTTTCACTTTTAACGGGCATAGGCTACTTTTTGTTAGAAAGTAAGGGGGGGGGGGGGGGTGTAAGGCCACCTTTGAAAGTTTATATGGGAAAATGTTTATTTTTTAAGTTAGGAATATGAAAGTTGGCACAAATATAGCTCAATTAAAATATAGACTACTTTTTGTTTCGTATATTAGGGGAGGTAGGGGTAAAACCGACCATGAAAGGATGTAGTCCACGCGAACGAAGTCGCGGGCACAGCTAGTAAAATATAAATAAATAAATATTGGACAACATCACATATAATAGAGATAGTTCATCGAAATCTCTTATCGCATTTAATAAAATTACATTATTTAACCTTAAATTACATTAAATAGCCTTAAATGTTACAATAAAAAAATAAATACATATTTAAAGGGTTTAATATATTTGTTTATGTACAGTCGCCGTCAGATATATCGGAGCAGACAAAGTGACCAAATACTTCTGAACAGTTGAAATATCAATAAGTTCCATACACCACAAGTTACCATTAATATCTGAACATTCATTACTTCAATAATATCTGAACACTCAAAACGTCAATATGTGTCACGCACGTCATGTGTCTCATTTAGCTATATGAGTGTTCAGATATTATTGGTAAGTTGTGTGTATTGAAGTTATTGACTAGCATCTGCTCAGATATTATTTAAGTAGGTAATGAATGTTCAGATATTAATGGTAACTTGTGGTATAGAACTTATTGTCATTTTTAACTGTTCAGAAGTATTTGGTCACTTTGTCTGCTCCGATATATCTGACGGCGGCTGTACTTACCCTGCGATATCTCGATGTAGTTATCGTATCGATGATAAATTAATTTTAACTCGATCAAATTGTGATACGCAACGAATGTCAATTGTCTATTAACATTGTTCTTCAAATGGCTTGGAACGAGGTAGTCATGACGATTGATTTGTATCAATGCAAAAATATAAATAACATAATTCGTAATGGGACGACATATATTTAGATATGTATTGGACGCCGAGTCGCTATGAGTCTGCCTGAAGATCGAGGTTAGTGGCATCGAGAAGGCTTATATCCAATAGTGGAATGACAATGGCCTTATTATGTAAACGCGCCAGATTTCGTTCGCTAGTTTCGTTTAAAAAGCCCTTAAAATCATGCCATAAACATCACAGGCACCAGGAGTATAGAAGTTTCGAAGAGGTTTTACGCTGTCTCCTCGTGAATATCCAAAGAATTAGTAAGTGTATTCATAAGTTTTTAAGAGGCAATGCATTGCGTTGATGGAGACTTAATAAGTTAGTAAACGAAATGTAGAATGAATGAAATACTTACACAAACGTCGCTGGTACCAGGACTACAGAAGTTTCAGAGAGGTTATGCGGTCTCCTTGTTCTTAATTAAACAAACATTAAGGTAAGGTATCTTAATGTGTGTATATTATATATTATTGACCATCGTAGTTCGCACTTTTCAACTTATAGAGTCAGTTCTCTCCCGAATCCGGCTGCCAACGGGTTCTAAATTCCATTTAATAAAAATTGTTGTAAAACAATTTTATTTCCGTAACATACATTTCAAATTCAGTGACATTAAAAGTTTTTTTAAACACTTTCGTGGCTTCGTCGTAAAACAGTACGCGTTGACTTAAGCTTCGGTTCCACAATTTGAAATACGATTCGTTCTAGTACGATACGGATAGTAATAAATTATACGAGGCGTAAGCTAAACTCGACCGATCGATGACTGATGACAGCTATGTGGAACGGTCATTTAACGACTCGTAGTCGGTTGGAGAAAAACGGAATGTCATATTTTACACATTACGAATCGTAAAATATTGGATTTAGGTATACATAAGTTCTTTCTGGCAATAAATATAGATGGCCCGTTTCACCCCTATCTCCTCTAATATTTAAAAAAAAAAGGTGTCCATATTTGAATCCAAGTTTCGGGCTATATTTGTGCCAAATTTCATATCTCTAACTTCAAAAATAAACATTTTTCCATATAAACTTTCAAAGGTGGTATTATCCCCATCCCCCCTTATTTTCTAATAAAAAGTAGCCTACGTCCGCTCTTGAGATTCAACGTATACCTATGCCAAATTTGATCAAAATCGGTTGAGAGGTTTAGGCAGGAAAGCGTAACAGACAGACAGACAGAGTTACTTTCGCATTTATAATATTAGTAGGGAAGTAGGGATAATAATAATAATATACTTTTTGTTTCGAATATAAGGGGAGAAAGGGGTAAAACCGACCATGAAAGGATGTAGTCCACGCGAACCAAGTCGCGGGCACAGCTAGTTTATCTATGTATTCTTACAAACTTTTGCGTCTACATATTACGAGAACAAATTTTAGCATACCCAAATCAATCAGTTTCCTTATCACTCATTATAGTACGATTACGAAATATCAAATATTATTACCGCGTAGATATTATATCATCTAAATAAGTATTCGATTATAATGAAGCATGTGTTAGCTACTCACACGGACAGAATAACAAGTCATGGCGGTAGTGCGTTGGTCCATTGGCTGACGAGATAGTCAGGCCTGTCATGCGCAATACGTCAAATTACTTGCATGAGACGACAAATGTTTCTAGACCGTTGACTGGGTACACCGTACTCGTATTTTCAGCCAAACAGGAGTTGACGCATTGATTTTGACATTTCTTAAGAGCGCGATAAAATTTACTCCTTACTATGTTAGGCCTGATTGCCGTGACAGTGAAAATATAAAGGGTTTTTTCAAATTAAAATGAAACCATGTGAGATAATTCGAAAACTTTATTATCGGGTTGAAGTACTTTTAAAAACATTTATGAATGAAACTTGACATCGCTCATATGGCCACCGCAGGCGCGTTTGCAGCGGTCGATTCGTGGACCCAATTTTCATGACTCGGCCACACGTTTCGGCCGAAACGGCTGCTATTTCGCTTTCAATGTTGGCTTTGAGCTCTTCTAACGTCGTCGGCTTGTTAGCATAGACCAATGGCTTGACGAAGCCCCAAAGAAAAAACCTAGAAGCTTTAAATCGCACGAACGAGCCAGCCAATAGACCGGTCCATTTCTTGAAATAACGTACGCTTTTAAAGTGGTGTCCACCGACTCCGAATATCTGTAGTAAATTTTTAAGAAGTTAATCGTTCGGTACTTCACCATGATGAAAACGTTAGGTCTACTGAATTAACTGATAGTTACAGTTCGATTTTAAGTAAAAATCTGCGTTCACAAACTAAATTCCAAATTGTTCAAATCCCTATTGGAAAACTTCATAGAAGTAGGTTACCTTATTGCACAAAGCAGTTACAAGAATTGGTTTCACAAACAATCAATCAATCAATCATTTATTAATTCATAAACATGGGTGTTACAAGATGTCACATAAAATATTGTTAGGTACAGCCATGATTCACCTTAGAGGTATATGAATATAATTTTAGTGGTTAGTATCCAAATAATAATATTAAATTAACATTATATTGTATTATTTTAAAAATTTTTATAAGCCAAAAAAATATATTTAATTCAAAATTCATTCGTCATTTTACATCTTGTCGTCAAAGAATGATCTAATGTCGTAATAAACTTTTTCAGCAAGAAAGCTATTGAGGGCAGTTCTGAATCTTTTACTATCATTAATTGACCTGATATACAATGGGATTTTATTATATATATATATTTTAGGAGCCATACAATTTACACTCATTTTTATAAGAAGAGGTTTACATCCATGAGTAACTTTAAGTGTGCCTTCACGACGACTTCCAGCAGTATGCATTTCAAAATAAGTTGGGTTATTCCGTACAAATTTTGCTATCTCAGATACAAACAAATCATCTTTGAATAGGATAATAGATTAACACTAACTTATTAACTATTTAAATTGAAAATAATAAATAGAAAAGTAAAATAAATACTTTAAATAAACAAAGATGGTCACCGTAGTAAAGTACCTACATAAAATGCTGGATGTATTAGCTCGCTGAATGGCGTTTGAAAGACGCTGAGCGAGGTAGCAACCGGATTTTTTGGGTCCCCTGTAGCGTTGACTACTTAACTCTGATTCTATGGTGGGTAGCAAAGCACGTGTTGCAGAAATCAGAAACCACAGCAGTGCCACGAGATCCAAACCCGAGAAAATATCCAAAAAGCCGTTTTAACAGACCGGGAATCGAATCCGGGTCCTCAAAGATATTTAAAGACCGACAATTGAAATCAGTCACATTTGACTGATTTTTAAATATCGATCTCCTTCTAGGGCAAACATTTCGCACCCTCCGGCGAATAAAGTAGTAAGTGACGTAAACACGTTACGTCACTTACTACTTTATTCGCCGAAGGGTACGATTTGTGTAAAAGACATTAGTGCTGAATCTGAGTCTAGGTGTTCAAACAAATATATCTTTTCTAAAATTATTCTAGTAGGTATCTAATTTATCTAGCTTACCAATTTCATTAAAATGCTTCTAGTATACACTTTAAGACTTTAAAACATTTAAAATAATTGAAGGGTCAAAACGTGACACCATGTTTATTTCTAACTAATATTATTTATTTTTATTTTATTTTATTAAGCTTTATTAGGACAACTAACAAGAAAAACGCTGACAGTAAAAAAAAAGATATAAGATATAAAAAAGTTTGTTCGTTTGAATGCGCTAATCTCAAGAACTATTGGTTCGAATTGCAAAATTATTTTTCATATTTCATATTATATCATGTAGGAAGGCTTTAGACTATATAACATCGTGCTGCTGCGATCAATAGTAGCGAAGAATCAGTGGGAAATGTGTACGCCCCTCGTGTACCTACGTATAATATTATGTTGCTACCGTAGGTCCCAGTTTCCATAACATTAACACAAGTCTTTAGGGGTGTGAGCCCTCCGCTCCCCCGCAAGCCCGGTGAAGATGAAAAGGCCTTCTGCGGCCATCATCAATTGGCTACTTGACAGTTTTTGAAAAAGTATTGTAAAATGTGCGCCCGTTCATTTTATATCCCAAGCAATTCGATTTATCTGGAAATAATCTAAATAACCAGAGAAAAATAATATTTTGTGTAACACATTTAAAAAGCGCGCGAAAACGCCTAGTCGCGTCACTGTTGCAATTATGACGTCAACGTCCTAGACAACGAACCGATACGCATAGGAACGACTTAATTAAGATAAACGGAAAATATTTCAATAAATTCTTAATGCGATTAGAGACACAATAATTCAATTTAATCGGTAAAATAATCAATGTTTCGCCACATTAAAATAAATCATTTTCGCCGACAGATGTCATTTCCGAATTGCAATGGTGGTTTCCGTTTTGGTTCTTTTGTTCCACAGATAAAAAAAGTAAAATTTATTTTGCAAAAATAAAATACTAACTATGCTTTTTTAATTAAAAAATAAAAATGTAAAATTATTACTTAACTAATAAGCTAACATATCTAACACTTTTCATATTTTATTGTTAACACTGTCAAGTAGCCAATTGTCAGTTAGAAAAAAAAAATTAACACAAGTGCCTTTTAAGCTCCTTCACACAATATGAAAATATTTATTCTCATCTATTTTCAACAAAACACACTACACGCCGCGTCACCGAAAATAGATCTGTTATGGAAACACGCATTCGCACACATAATCTCACGTATTTATCTCGCACAAACTGGTCAAATAATCCTTATCGCGACTACCTAAAGTCGATAATACAATAACATCGCTAAGTCTACCAGTTATCATTTTACGAAGTAGCAATCAGTGCTAAGTTTGATATTGCAGCGGCCATACTTGTTTTGTGGTTTAAAAAAAAACGCAAAAAAAACTTTTCATACAGTGCTGAAACTATTAGTGAAAATACTCCTTGCTTTGGTCACTTGAAGTTCAGTTGTTTCAAGGTTGGTGGCAGGAAAATTATGCTAATTTAATTTTATGTATGGTAAGTTAGTTGAGATTGTATTTTAAATTATTTCCACAGTTAGAATTACTGGTTTATTAAACCAAAATAGTCTATTGTAAATATAATGGTAATGCCACCTTTGAGAGTTTATATAGGAAAATATTTATATTTTAAGTTAAGAGATATGAAAGTTGGCACAAATATAGCTCTATTAAAATATAGACTACTATTTGTTTCGAATATTAGGGAAGATAGGGGTAAAGCCGACCATGAAAGGATGTAGTCCACGCGAACGAAGACGCGGGCACAGCTAGACTCATAAAAAAGCGCAGACTGTTCTTGTAAATATTTTTTTTCTTAGTTGCTTCATGATATATCACATTATGTTATTTCAAGGTTGAGCTGTCAATTCAGTTTGTTTATAAGAAAACGATTTGTAGCGCTTGAAATATTATCCAATGAAAAATTGTCTGTTGCAAAAAATGTTACTGCAAAATACCTAGATGGCAAATTGAATGACAATAATGTATGCATCTAGGATTTGTTTGTCTTGGTAATCCCTACTAATATTATAAATGCGAAAGTAACTCTGTCTGTTACGCTTTCCCGCTTAAACCTCTCAACCGATTTTGACGAAATTTGGCACAGACAATCTTTACCCCCTGAGAAAGGACATAGGCTACCCTTAATTGCGAAAAAAGCCCTGCAGTCCACGCGAACGAAGTCGCGGTCACAGCTAGTAGGATATATTAAGAGAGGTAGAGCATAGTGATTTTTCGCTCGAACTGGAGCAGCCCGACTGGTGAAATACCTTCACCTTACAGAAGACCGCAGCCAAATAACAATCACTCCGGTGTTGTTGTGTTCCTGCGTGTGAGTAAGGTTTACAGAGCTTCTGGGGGGTGCTGCATTAGTAGCAGGAGGGCTTCAAGGTAAGGGCGACAAGTCCAGTAACAGATTTATTATGCTGTACCTGTCGCCCTTAAGCTAGGACCTCATTGCCACTTAACATCAGATGGGATGAGGTCAATCTTGAAGTTTAATATAAAAAAAACCGGTTTTGAAGATTTGAAGATCAGAATTGTCACTATGAATACTCAAAAGCGATGTTAGTGATTATAGAGATTAAAAGCAGGTAGTAACTCTTTATAGATTATTGATTACAATCTTATTACGAAGCAATACTTACCTATGCATAAAATATCCGGAAACAGTTGTTATCTAAATAGATATCAGTAGGTATTCGTGTTTCAATATTATCAAATATTCTTACGATACCATTTCTGCCGTACTTACGAAGAGTGCAGTAAGTCGTGTTTTTGGGCAGGTTGATTTAAGACCATATCTAATTACAGATATGGTCTTAAATCAACCATATAATCATAAATCAATCAAGACCATATCTGTAATTAGATATGGTCCTAATTCAATTTGCCTAGAAACGCGACTTACTGCACTCTTAGTTAGTACGGCAGATTTGCGCAGTTGCATATCTGGGGGTCTACTCTCATAAACGAAATATGTCGGATCCGACAACGGATGGCAATTTTTAATCCTCATAACCATAAAGAAATCACTTCGAATGCAAATTAAGCGTTTTCAAAAAACAAAATATTATTTATGCAAATCAAAAACCACGTCTTCATTCCCAAACTTTTGAATAATCTTCAAAAACGAAACCTTTCGTTTGTTCGTTTCGTTTTCGAGAGTACCCCTCCTGTATTGTCTGACGGGATTTATACAAATTATTGTGAATAATCTCTATTTATAGGCAATGCCGTCTTAAACTATCCTGGGCCCTTGGGCAAACAAGAGTGGTGATTCCAGTTGAAGCACACGACGTTCTTGCTGAATGAGGTTGTTTGCTTACGAAAAATCCACCAGATGGCGATACTTAGGCGCGAGGTCCCACTGTTATGTGATTAGTTATGGCTTACTTGACATTCAGGCCTAGCATACGCAACGCGACTACATTTTATCGCACTCTTAACAAACGTCAAAATCAGTGCATCAGCTGTTGATTGGCTGAAAATAATAGCTGGGCACCGTTAATCAAACAGTTAACTTCGTTAATCGTTAATCCGTTACTATAAAAGTTAGCTTCGTTAAATGTTAAAGCGTTACATTTCTAAAGAATTAACGCAAGTTCACGTTAATCGTTAATCCGTTAAAATATAATCAAAATGGACCAAACCTGGAATCTGATTTCATGTCTCCCACGATAACTTAAACGTTAATCCGTTACTCAAAATGTTAACTTCGTTAATTAACGATTAACGGATTAACGGGTTAATGCCCAGCTATGCTGAAAATACGAGTGCAGTGTGCTATTAGCCAATCAACAGTATCAAAACTTTTGTCGTCTCATGCGATAGATTTGACATATTTCGTATGCTAGGCCTGATTGACAGACATGTCACCATGACATTTAAATCACCAATCAATCAACAGTTGGACCCCACGTCTACGTATCGCCATCTAGTGGATTTTACATGCGAGAACACCCTCATTGTAAACAGTTCTTCTCAGAACTAGCATCCTGTTCTGCACACTGAGAATTGTTTCTTGATTCGTAAACACTGAGAGAGTTGTTGAGTTGTGTGTATTTATGATGCTGTGGATAGGTTGCCACACCCTAAAACCGGTTGAGCGTATTATGTCCAATTCTCACAATGTCCACAAAGTCAAAGTCAATATTTTTTATTCACATAGATTACATTAGTAATACTTATGAATAGTCTCTCAAATTGATCAATGTAAATAAGATAGTAAATAGTTATTTAAAACTGATTTCAGATAAGTTCAAGATCAAGAATATGCCGTGGAAAAGACCAGAGAGCGTCCCATTGGGGCAGGTTTGGAGCAGATTCAAAGGCAGGGAGAGAGATGGGCAACCTGCTAAAATGTAAGATTTATTACATAATCTTTAATACGCAAATAAAATAATTAGCTAAAATTCATTTTAGGCTGTGTCCCCATTAGGTGAACCGTGAGCTGCTGACTCCGAGTGGCGTATCAACTGATCGGCGCACTAAAGCGCTGCAAAGTGCTAGCAAATTCTTTTGCGGGAAGGTTAACTAGTAAATATTAGTGTTCTGACAAGAGTGTACGGCGTAGTGATCCAACTACGCCGCCGATTGTTCGCCTCATCCGAATCAAGCCCGGTTTCCACCAAAGCAGTAAGAAGAGGAGACGGGAGGAGATGTCCTGCAAAGATGGCAGGTAATTTCCACCAATAGTGGAGAGACCGAATCCAGTCAAGCTCTGTCTACGAAAGGAAGACGTCATGTCGTACGCCGCCCGGCCGCCCGACTAGACACTTCTCCGTTCTGCGACGCTGCTGGTCGGCTCGCCGCACAAAATTCTATAGAAAAATAAAACATCTCCCCTCCTCTCCGCTTGATCCATTTCCACCGAAGCTAAGAAGATATGTTTATTTAAATACATCTCCTCCCCTGTCTTCTCCTCTCTGCTTTGGTGGAATCCGGGCCTCAGACGCACATAAAATGTGTCGGTAAGCGAAACGTCGCAAACTGCGTACATTACGCGCTGTATGGACACTCCATTTAAAATGTATCGGGAGGCAAACTGGTAACAAACTGTACCTAAGCCGCTCGAGGATTCATTAATGCTTTTGTAAAAGTGTAGGTACATAGTTCTAAGAGAGGTAGGGCGTAGCGAGTTATCGCTCGAACTGGAACAACCCGACTGGTAAAATACCTCCACCTTACAGAAGACCGCAGCCAAATAACAATCACTTTTGTGTTGTGTTCCTGCGTGTGAGTAAGGTTAACAGGGCTCCTGGGTGCTACATTAGTAGCAGGGGTCAAGCCTTCAAGGTAAGGGTGACAAGTCCACTAACAGCTTTATTGTGCTGTACTTGTCGCCCTTAAGCTAAGACGTAATTACCACTTAACACCAGATGGGATGAAGTCAATCTCGAAGTGCAAAGTATAAAAAAATATTAATAAAGACTTAAAATTTTGACTATTCTAAGTATAAAGATTCAGAACCTGAACTAAACGTCATCTCATTGTAGGTACCAAGTGAGAGATCTGGACGAGAAGTACAAACAGCAATGCTTAGAACTGATGCAGGAGACTTTCATCAGAGACGAGCCGCTCTGCAAGGTGCTAGGTACGTTTGTAACAGCCCGAGCCGAAGCTCTTAGATCCCGACGACGCCATAACGCTAGTCATGACCGACACTAAACAGCTCGCGACCTCAAACAGACACTTAAGACCACTTCTCCATCGACAGTGAGGACACACGCAGCGATCCCCACTGGTAGGCTCCTTTACAATGTACCAGCATATACCAGGGTGATTTTCTCCACAAACATATGTTCGATTACTCTCCCCAACAAAGGCCCGAGCGGCGTCTATTTCCTGTTGCCACCGCATGGATTGCCACAATGGGAATGAAAAATCCCATTTGCCAGCGGTGGCGACTGGGAAGTGATGCCCCCACTTAAACTTCGCTGTACATTGCTTTTTCCGTCGTAGAAAATGAAGGCATGAAATCTACTATATAAAAATAAGTCGGGTTTTCCTCCCTGACGCTATAACTCCAGAACGAACGAACCGATTTCCACGGTTTTGTATTCGTTAGAAAGGCCTCGGGCTCTGTGAGGTTTATAGCAAAGAAAATTCAGGAAAAATTTCAACAGAAAAGCGGGAAAATCCTCTAAGGCGAAACGAAGTACGCCGGGGCCGCTAGTAATTTATTAAAAACCTGCCCCTTATTTGATAATATCACTTAGACTATAAAAAGTTTCAAACATTGTAGTTAGTTAGTTATTAAAGTAACAGGTACGTAGGTAAATTGGCAGTTATGGGACTCTTAACCACGTGTGACGCCCGATATGGTTCTCACAACCACTTTGGGACGTCAGATATGGGACTTCTTGTAAGGAAACTCAGGGGGCTGATAGGCACATGTTTAATCTTCCCGAACATGTAGGTACAGAGTTTGTTAAGTAGGTAGTTGCGCGGTGTGCGAGGTACGGGGCAGCGATAGCGGGCGTGCGTGTCGCGACAGCCGGAGCTGGACTCGTCGGCGCGGCGCATGCGCGAGTCGAGAGCGCGCGCGGCGGCGGCGCAGGGAATTACATTAACAAGCCGACGCGACGGTGGCGCGCGCGCGCGCTAATCGAGAACTTCGTCGGGACTTGCCCGCGGATCACTCTATGCGGTAATATAGATGGCGCGGACATAGCGGCGCGGTTTACTATACAGAGTCTACCGCTTCTCCGTAAGCTCGGTGAAGATGAAAAAGCCATCTGCGGCCATGATCTTTAGTCAGGTAGAAGAAAAACAAGCCGAGGGTCGAGTTCCGTTAGGGGGCGCCCTCTCAATTGAGGCTAGCTAGTATAGATTATACATAATAAAAAGAGCTAGCGACCCTCTTCTTAAAGAGGGTTAGTAGATGACTGGAGTGTGGTGCGAAATTTTCTCCCCTTCTTTTAGATCCCGTAACATGGCCCCTAGTGATTGGCGTCTGAAGCGACACCACATTCTCTTCCTCGAAAAATTGGCATTTTTTTAAGTTGTACAGGCAAAAGCACGTACTACTACACACTTACACTTTGCATCGCCCTTATGCCCTGCACATAAGAACTAATATCGAACTGAAAGTGTTTATCTCGACATTCGAATAAAATAAAAGTCGTAGAGCCCAATATCGTTTTTAAAAGACTCCATTGTGACTGGTTTTACAGATCTTACGATCTTAAAATTTAGGGGGAAATTAAGGGAGGGGGGAGGGGGGATATCTCGCAACATGATCTAGTGATGGTTTTTGTTATAAAGCGGAGTTGGATTCCTTCAAAAGAAAAGGAAACATCTTGCGGGCCAGTATGGCGATGCTAACGGATAGGATATTACGGTAACAAATCCGTTGTCATCGCGATGTGGGTTCCTCTCTTGCTTAGCATCAGGCTGGGAGGAGCCAGTATACTGCACTTCCATAAAAAAAGTTTATTTATTAACTTTCATCTCTTCTATCCCCAGACATAAAATCTGACCTAGCTTCCATAGCCACCATCAGATCGAATTGGGAAGAGTACGTATCTCAAGGTGTGAGTTTAGCTTGCTTCACTGAGGTGGACGGAGAGCCTGACGAGCTGGTCGGGTTCAACATCGTGCTGGTCAGGTGTAAAGAGGATCCGGAAGAGGATATTGAGAATGTAAGTATCTTCAGCACCAGGCTTTCTTTTTCTTATATTGAACTTCAAGATGGAACAGGCATGTTCTGGCGAAGCTCACCCCATCGTCAATATCATCAAGCCTTACGTCCCAGATTAATTATTTTAAGAGAGGTAGTTTCAAAGCGATTTATCGCTCAGAGCAGCCCGACTGGTGAAATACCTCCACCTTACAAGACCGCAGCCAAATAACAATTACCTCTGTGTTATTGTGTTCCTGCGTGTGAGTAAGGTGTCCTGAGCTCCTGGGGAGTGCTACATTAGTAGCAGGGGTCAAGCCTCCAAGGTAAGGGCGACAAGTCAAGTAACCGATTTATTATGCTGTACTTGTCACCCTTAAGATAGGACCCTTATTACCACTTAACATCAGGTGGGATGAGGTCAATCTTGTAATATCAAATACTTATTAATAAAAAAAGATTAAAATCGCCTCCTTAATAAAAAAAAAAATCTTGCAGAATGCCGGCATACAGGCCTAGCATACGCAATGTCAAATTTATCGCATGAGACGACAAAAGTTTCGATACTGTTGATTGACTAATAGCATTATACTAAGTCCATGCTAATAGCACACCGCACTCGTATTTTCAGCCAATCAACAGCTGACGCACTGACTTCAATCGATTTTGACGTTTGTTAAGAGCGCGATAAAATTTAGTCGCGTTACGCATGCCAGGCCTGTTAGTGTGCTTAATTAGTTCCGTATCGTTCCAGGTGAAAGGGGAACAGTGGAAGAAGCTCCTGCGGGTTCTCGTAGCTGCTGAGGAGCTGAAAGACGTGTTCCAGGAGTACGGAGTGGACAAGTACCTGACGTCGAGCGGCCTCACCGTGCTTCCAGGCCATAGGGGTCAGAACATAGGGGCTAGGATATTTGCTGCTAGGTAAGGAGTAGGAAGAGTCTTCTCTTCTAGTTACGTTTAGTAATAAATTTGTACGAGGCGTTAGCTAAAAACGACCGACAGTCAACTGATGACAGCTGATATGGAAACTAAATTAACGGAAAAACGGATAAGTCATTTTTGACACATTACGAATAGTAAAATATTGGAAACCTCCTAGTCTGTCATATGAACCTGGTACCTCAAATGTAACCACTAGTTAAATGCGCCAAACAATCACTCCAATCACCTGGTCTTAAACTAAGGTTTCCCCTTGTACTATGAGCATCAGACGACGGATAATAACTGGGGGCGTCATCCCAGCACACCCTGACACAAGTCAATTTAGAAACGTTCGTTTTCCAAATTGACCCAACCGGGAATCGAATCCGGGATTTCTCGCTTTAATTTAAACGTCTTTGATTTAAAAACCTTTGAGGATATCTTACTTTACAATTATTCCTTCAACAGGGAACCTCTATGCGCAGCGTTAGGTATCCACGCGTCAGCGACTGTGTTCACGGCCATCACGTCTCAAGTCCTGGCTGCTAAATGCGGCTTCGAGGTGTTGGCTGAACTGCCGTACCCTGAAGAAGACTTTGCTGGCTGCGAGTGCCCCAGCGCCAAGCTTATGGGGAAGAGGTTTAGATTCTAAAAGGTTTAGGTTAGCCATGAAAGCAAGGTATCAGTGTATTCGTAACATAGATAATAGGTAATTTAAGGTCTAAATTATATGACGACCTCGGTGGCGCATTGGCTAAGGCGGCCAGAGCGCGAAATGTCCCGGGTTCGATTCCTGGTCAGATCAATTTGGAAAATGAACTTTTCTAAATTGACTTCGGTCTGGGTGTCCTGGGATGACGCCCCTTATGCACCCTTATGGGGTAAATGGGGACTATTCACTGGGCACCGTATTTAGGGGGCGCCAAATTGTAACTCTAAATTATGCGCCCTTATGGGTAGTAGGGGCTATTCACTGGGCACCGTATTTAGGGGGCGACAAATTGTAACTTTAAATTATGCACCCAAGATATGGGCACTCAAGAGAGATAAGAGAGGTAGGTCATAGCGATTTATCGCTCGAACTGGAGCAGCCTGACTGGTGAAATACCTCCACCTTACAGAAGACCGCAGCCAAATAACAATCACTTCGGTGTTAATGTGTTCCTGCGTGTGAGTTAGGTTTCCATAGCTCCTGGGGGGTGCTACATTAGTAGCAGGGATCAAGCCTTCAAGGTAAGGGCGATAAGTCCAGTAATATAATAATTATGGAGCTCTGGAAACCTTACTCACACGCAGAAACACAACAACACCGGAGTGATTGTTATTTGGCTGCGGTCTTCTGTAAGGTGGAGGTATTTCACCAGTCGGACTGCTCCAGTTAGAGCGATAAATCGCTATGCCCTACCTCTCTAAAACAACAATTATTAAAATAAAAATACAATTAATATTTACTGGGGTACGCCCCCAGTTAGTATCCGTCGTCTGGTACTCATAGTACAAGGGAAAACCTCAGTTTGAGACCAGGTGTGATTGTCTGGCGCATTTAAAGGGGGCCCCCATACAACAAACGTAATTCTTTGGCGCAATATTAATAAAAACTGATGTTAGACGCTTAAAATCTTCACAGAATATTTAGTTATTTATTTTCATCAATAATAAATAATTGTGCCTAATGTTCAATAGATAATGGTACGGAACAGTTCGTGCTCGAATCCGACTCGCACTATGCCGGTTTTTCACCGGATTTCACCCGAGCGAAGCCGGGTTTTCATCTAGTTTAAGTATAATTAAATCAACCCAAATTGTTCGTTCACACAAAACGAGAAATAAAATTTTAAACAAACTATTCGGCCAACCCCAAATATCCCATAGAAATCGCACAAAATCCTCACGTAATATTTTCACACAAATAAAGCCACAGCTAGCCAAGTAGTTTAAGGTAACGAGCTAAATTCTTAGCCTAGTCGTTTCGCTTAATGCCTGAATACAAAATATATCCAGATTTTAGACCGTCTAAATTGTATTTGATTATATAAACTTGTAAGACTTTCGCGTTCCATTTTAAACATTTAAAATAATTTAACGGGTCAAAATGCGACACCATTATACCATATTTGTGTCGAAGTGACTTCAATAATATTTTGTTATGTGAGAATGTGAGGGTGGATGAAGATTTGCAAGCTCAAGAACAGACGAAGACGAGCAAGACCAGTCAGCTCTTGAGCACGGTTGGTGCAACCTAACCGAAACGTCGGGCAGTAAGTAGTTCATATTAACTATTAAATAAAAATGGTGTCGCGTTTTGACCCGTTAAATTATTTTAAATGTATTTGATTATGTCTGTAAAAACAATTTCTGTAAATTTTTATATGCAATAAAGTGTACCTATCTACAATTCAGGTCGTTTGGCTAAACGGCTAGACTGATCATTGACACATTATATTGGTATTTATAAACATAGGGTGACAAAAAGAAACTAATTTATATACTTCTTAAATATAATTTATTAAATGTCTTTTATATACTTATAAAGTAGGTATAAATGCTATCAAAATCACTTTAATATAATACTTAATACAATGCTAAAGTGATACAAAATATATCGACACCAAAATTGCACCTCACTGTAGCTTACAATAGTTCATTAAAAGCTTTAGAAATGGTATACAGGGTGAAAAATATGTTTTCATAAACACAATTTAATTTTTTAGTTTATTTCTATTAGATGATGTTTCATTCGATAATAAAAATACCATTTATAGTATTTACCTTTTTAGTAACATAATTAACTAATGTAAACTTTTATAATTATGATGTAAATCTCGGCATAAACTTTTTTTCTTTCTAACAAACATATCGCGAATTAAGTATGATATATGACAGTTTTGACAGCTCTCAACTCGTCTGTTACCGTTACAGTTAAATAGGTGCAACTGAGCCTGAATTTGACACATCTAAGTACGGAGTTTTAATTAATTGTTAGCAAATGAGTATTTTTGATGAACTGGGTTTCCCTATTAATTCAAGTTGAATGTTTTAGCTATGTGTATGAAACTATTGTTAACTGTTATACAAAATTGTGCTTTTTATACTTGTTAAAATAAATATTTATTTTTTTTATTTCGGACTTTCGATATGAAAATTCCTAGAAAACCTAATGAGAACACTAGATTTTAGCTACTTATCTATATATAATCTAGATTCTAGCCACAATGAGAATATCTCTTTTTTAAAGTTCGTAAAGGCTTAAACTAAATACAGGATGTCACAAAAATATGAGTACATGCTTTACGTATATTTTATTTGTTTTAATCTTTACACATATGTTCCATCGTCAAATCAAGATCTTTATATTTTTCCTTCTTTTTTTCAATTTTTTTTATTATATGTCAATTCAATTCAATTCAATATTCTTTTATTCATGTAAATTACATCATTAATATTTATGAAACGGCTAACTCCGGTCGGAATCTATAACTTACAGAGAAGACCCCAGCGAGAAATGCTGTTGTTCATATTACCTACATTATTTGTAGTTACTTTAGCTGAAATTTTAACTAATTTTTGCACTCAATTGTTATGCTGTTTTACCATATGTGGAATCTTTAACCTAAATCACCGGTTGTCTTGTAAGAATAGCAGCTGCAATCAAACATATTTATATGTATTTGAGGTTGCCTACATATCATACCAGCACAAAAATTTGGAGATTTGAGAATTAATTGCAACAGTATTACACTGTTTCAATTACAAACATAAAAAATAGCAAAAAAAATATTATTCAAATATTTTTCTTGTGACATCCTGCATTTTTAAAAGTGTATATATTAAATACAAATTTCTACACAAATCTCATTCGTACTTTGGTTTCACATGACAACACCCTAAACACAACTACATATTTATTATAATCACTACAATTTTATTAATGAAACACATTTTTGGACACATTGACCTATCCTGTATATTAATATATATTATCAAAAAACTTGAAATCTAATTCGGAAACAGTGTTTTGTCTCTTTTTAAGTAAATTTTAGGACAGAGACGAAACATAGACTTCCCAGAATAGTTTCTCGAAATTGTGAATCAGTCCCCTGGCCCGACAAAGTTTATCAAATAATAATCGACTTTAAGCGCCTTAAAATTAAGTCTTAAATCTCAAGGGAAACTTTAATTCATTTGGGATGGTCGATGTGTCTTGGTGTAAATTAAGTATAAAAAAAATAAAGAATATTTTTTTAAATAAATTTTCACATTGTCAAGCTACCTTTAGCTTTGGAAATATTTATTATTTTTTTAAATATTGGCAAGACTTCTTTTTAGAAAACTGTAAGAGTCCTTCATAAGAAAGGTATTATAATATTGATCATATTATTACAATATATAATTCGATGTAAAATGTATGTTCTCTCACACAATAGAAAAATAAACCAAACATTAAAAACGCGTAGGTACGCAAATAATAGTATGGTTAAGTAAACGGCTGGCACATACGTCATGCTTGTGAACAGGTGCCAGGGGACTGGTATGCTCCAGCTCCTCTCACAAATACTTGATGTTTCTTCACTTACCAAATTAAAATTAATCATTCAATGTAAAGTATTATATTTTACCTGTCTAAAATTGTTTTTAAAGATTTAATAAATATGGTGTTTTATGAAAGACATTTTGGTAATCTCCCTCTTTTAAACTAGCAAGTTATTAATAGCATGGATTTTAATTAGCTTGCAGATGTCAAACTCAAATATTTCTTTATTCAAGTAAGTTACGTATAACACTTTAAATCGTCATTGAATACAATGCAAAGTCACTCATCAAAGCAAAACTATATGACTTAGTCCAAAGTGGTCTACGCATAACAATAAGTTAGATACTGCTACTGAAACTAAGCTAGAGTTTCTAACCCATGTCTTCTCGGTAGATATAGGTTCCGAACCGGCAGTAGAGCCATTTTGGGTATTCAATGACGATTCAAAAGTGTTACATGTAACCTACTTGAATAAAGGAATGTTTGATTGATAATATACCTTGGGCGGAAGCGTCCCGTCACGTGCCGGTTTCGCTAAATGAAAGTCATATTATTTACACTGTCTCCTACTGTTAGGGGACAGTGTATATGATATGAATTTTATGCCCCTAACAGTAGGGGACAATGTAAACGATACGATTTTCTGTCCCCTAGCACTAAGGGATAGTGTAAATGATACGAATTTCTGTCCCCTATCAGCAGGGGACAGTGTATATGATGTGAGCTAACTAGTGTATGTACATATCTATCTGGTCAGCTTCTCTTCCAGCCACTCCGTTGTGAGTTCATCTATCTCCCTCACTTCTAGAAGGCGTGGCGCCCCGACAGCCGCTGCGAGTGCCCTCTGGGTACCGGCATACATTACCTGAGGATTAAAAGTCAAAATCTTTTTATTCATATATGTAGGAGCTGGTTTTAATTGTGATATAGTGTGGGCGTTTGTGGCTATCATTATAAAGTGGAAGAGTATGTTATGATTAAAGCATCTTAAGAGAGGAAGGGCATATCGATTTATCGCTCGAACTGGAGCAGCCCGACTGGTGTAATACCTCCACCTTACAGAAGACCGCAGCCAAATAACAATCACTTCTGTGTTGTTGTGTTCCTGCGTGTGAGTAAAGTTTCCAGAGCTCTTGGGGGGGTGCTACATTAGTAGCAGGGGTTCAAGCCTTCAAGGTGAGGGCGACAAGTCCAGTAACAGCTTTATTATGCTGTACTTGTCACCCTTAAGCTAGGACCGCATTACCACTTAACATCAGGTGGGATGAGGTCAATCTTGAAGTGTAATATAAAACAAAGCATTCAGTCGACGAATGCTAACTGGTGAGCTCAATCCAGCACACCAAGGTCGACAGCACGTCAGGGCACACAATTGGCTACTTGACAATGTTAACAATAAAATATGAGAAGTGTTAGATATGTTAGCTTATTAGTTAAGTAATCATTTTACATTTTCAGTTTTTATTTAAAAGCATATTTAGTATTTTATTTTTGCAAAATAAATTTTAGTTTTTTTATCTGTGGAACAAAAGAACCGAAACGGAAACCACCATTGCAATTCGGAAATGACAGCTGTCGACGAAAATTATTTATTTTAATGTGGCGAAGCAATGATTATTTTACCGATTAAATTGAATTATTATGTCTCTAATCGTATTAAGAGTATATTGAAACATTTTCCGTTTATCTAAATTAAGTCGTTCCTATGCATATCGGTTCGTTTTCTAGAACGTTGACGTCATAATTGCAACAGTGACGAGACTTGGCGTTTTCGCGCGCCTTTTAAATGTGTTACACAAAATCTTATTTTTCTCTGGTTATTTACATTATTTCCAGATAAATCGAATTGCTTGGGATATAAAATGAACGGGCGCACATTTTACAATACTTTTTGAAAAACTGTCAAGTAGCCAATTGCATTTCAATATTAGTTTTTACTTGCTGTGCTCGCGACTTCGTTCGCGTGGACTACATCCTTTCCTGGTCAGTTTCACCCCAATTTCCCTAATATTTGAAACAAAAAGTAATCTATATTTTAATACAAGTTTCGAGCTATATTTGTGCCAAATTTAATTTGTCTAACTTCAAAAATAAACATTTTCCCATATCAACTTTCAAAGGTGGTTACCCCCTTCCCCCCTTATTTTCTAACAAAAAGTAGCCTATGTCCGTTCTTGAGGTTCAACGTATTCCTTTACCAAATTTCATCAAAATCGGTCGAGAGGTTTAAGCGGGAAAGCGTAACAGACAGACAGAGTGATGTGTGGAACTAGCGACCCACGTCGCGAGCGGACTGTATGTTACGTGATGTGTGCGGGATGCAAGGTTTCCAAGTAAAACTCTCTTTGTGGCTTCTATGATGGCAGCGGGCGAGGTTAGGGCGGCGGGCTTCAGAGTGATGGCTTCTTTCGGAGTCTTGTAGCTAGCTTGAGAGCCGCAGTCGGAATGAATTTGTACTGGCGGCCGCCCGCCTTTTATATCGTTCTGGGCGGTTCCCGCCCCCCCTGCGCCCTAGCCTCACTCCCCTCAGTTTGCGTACCATTTATTTACAACTATCGACTAGTGTTACAAGATGACTTAAACTATATTTACAAACAATAATGCTTATCCTAATTCGTCGTGAACAATATTAGTAGGGATTACAATATTATATATTATTTTTATGCGCACGACATGAGAACTAAATAATATTGAACGGCGATACATTGAAGTGGTGTATGGTCTGACGTGCTTTTGATTCTACCTATTTATAAAAAAAACTCAAAAGCTCACCTGCAACTCCATATGGGCGTCCCGCGGCGTGTAAAAGATGAAACACATTGGGAAAGATGTCCTGCCGTCGTCATGCTTTATTTTGTAACTGAAACAATGAATAAATATCATACTTTATCATACAGCTTGAGCTCTAACAACCAACACTTTCGTTATGGAGGTTAATCCAGTTTATTGAATCACCGGATTGATGATTCCATGCTTCGGAAGACCCGTTAATATTACAAACTAGCTGTGCCCGCGACTTCGTTCGCGTGGACTACATCCTTTCATGGTCGGTTTTACCCCTTTCTCCCCTAATATTCGAAACAAAAAGTAGTCTATATTTTAATCCAAGTTTTGAGCTATATTTGTGCCAAATTTCGTATCTCTAACTTCAAAAATAATCATTTTTCCATATAAACTTTCAAAGGTGGTATTACCCCCCTCCCCCCTTATTTTCTAATAAAAAGTAGCCTATGTCCGTTCTTGAGATTCAACGTATACCTATACTAAATTTCATCAAAATCGGTTGAGAGGTTTAAGCAGGAAAGCGTAACAGACAGACAGACAGACAGAGTTACTTTCGCATTTATAATATTATATAGTAGGGATGCAACGGATATCCGGTTGCTATCCATTATTTTACTATCCGGCCGAATACTGGATATTTGCGCACTATCCGGCCGGATACCGGGTAGTTATTCTGTTTGGTAATTAACTTTGAAAAATGATATACTAGAAAACAACAAATTATCAATATACACCACTATACACATTAAACTCAAAAGAAAACTTATCTATTCAGCAAAATAGGCGGGCGCACGTGTACTGCACACGAAATAGTTCCGCACAATGACTTTATAAAACTCGTTTCTTGGCTAGAAAACGGTCCGCGCGAACCTACAATACGTAATAGGTTGAAACCTAGACGACGCGTCCGCCGACAAACTAAAATTTAGGTATCGTTTGGCGGGCCGAACATCGGATATTCGGCCTGATCACCGTCCGGATCTAAGCCTGGTTCATGTATACAGTACTTTTCCGACTCGACTTTTACTCACCTATAGACAATGAATCGTGGCTGATGAGACGGCAAGATGTCCTGTAAGTCTTCTAGCTCCACACTTTCTAGCTCTTCGTCCACTTCCAGAGCCTGCTTCTCTCTGTTAACCTGAACAAATGGATTCAGCTATAAGTCGCTTCCAGGCGGCATTTACAGTTATTTGCAGAATTAGTTTAGCAAACTTAAATTAAAATAGTAAAGTAAATTGTGATATAGTGTGTGAGTTTGTGAGTATCGTGGAATCTATACTAATAACAGCTGTGCACGCAACTTCGTTCACATGGATTACATACTTTCATGGTCGGTTTTACCCCTATTGCCCCTAATATTCGAAATAAAAATTAGTCCATTTTTAATCCAAGTTTCGAGCTATATGTTCACCAATTTTCATATCTCTAACTTAAAAAATTCGTCCGCTGTATCGCGCACTCATTTGTCAATAAATAAATGCGCCAGACAATCACACCAATCACCTGGTCTCAAACTAAGGTTTTCCCTTGTACTATGAGCACCAGATGATGGATACCAACTGGGGGCGTCATCCCAGTACACCCAGACTCAAGTCAATTTAGAAAAGTTCGTTTTCAAATTGACATGACCGGGAATCGAATCCGGGTCCTTTCGCGCTTTGGCCGCCTACCTTAGCCACTGCGCCACCGAGGTCGCCAATGCGTTACTATTAAAATCATTTTGGACAATTCACAAAATCTTTATAAAATGTAGCCTATGTGTTATTCTAATGTATGGGCTATAATATTGTAAAGTTTTATTAAAATCCATCCAGTAGTTTTTGAGTGAAAGAGTAACAAACATCCATCCATACAAAATACAAAAAAAATATTGTAAACATTTAAAATAATTTAACGGGTCAAAACAAGACACCATTTTTATTTAGTAGTTAATATAAACTACTTACTGCTTGACGTTTCGGTTAGGTTGCACCAACCGTGGTCACGAGCTGACTCTTTTGCCTGATGTTTCGGTTGGTGCAACCTAACCAAAACGTCGGGCAGTAAGTAGTTAGTATTAACTACTAAATAAAAATGGTGTCGCGGTTTGACCCGTTGTAGGTAGTGGGGTTGCAATGAAAGGGTCCACAGCTTAGTTCACAGGTTTATTCCTTGTCAACAGTCTCGTGTACAAAGCAAGATTTTGAATTCGCCTACTATAACCTAGCTATAGCTACGGTGTTACCGTGAATCCGCTTAGGTTCAGGGTCCGGAGTATCCCAACGAGGATGACACCGTACGCCAGAACTTGGACGAAGAGTCGTTCAGATGTCCTAAGATCGTCAATAGGTCCGATAGATCCAAGAGAGGATGCTAACAAACGCTATAACGCCTGAGCTACTGAATTAAAGAACGTCCGGTCCGCAGCCTATATAAGGGCCGGGCGGAAAACAATGATACCGCGATGTAACTAGGCACAGCGACATCTGTTGGTGGCCGCGCGGAGACGCGCGATGACGGGCTGTCTTGTTGCTTGACGCGAGGCTCGTTGTTACAGTCTCCCCCTCTGGCTCCGAAGACGTCCCGGCGAGGAAGACAGGATAACAGACGTAATGATGTTAACTTGATTTCGTAGGGCGGCCTCGTGGACGGCTGGGTTGCTCCGAAGTCGAGTGCGCAGTTTTGAGAGAGTGGACATTATGCCCATTGTCTTGTTGCTGCTTCTTCGGACGACCTCTTTTACGTATAGGTCTAATGGGTAGTGGAACTTCATCAGAATTTTCCGCATTTTGATAGGGATGTAATGCGGAAGAATGGTACAAACCAATGGCTTGTGTAGGATTTGTTGGGGAGGAAATTTCATAAGAGCTCGGTCCATGAATGCGCAATATGATGTAAGGGCCATCACGTTTAGGGGCTAATTTTGCGCAGAACCTTTGAGCAGATTTACTGAGAAGATGCGAGATTTATTTACGGCCCATATGATAGCAAGAGCCTCACGTGCAGTTGTTGAATAATTCCTCTCAGGTTGATCCAACAACCGACTGGCGTATTCTACTGGATGTTCTTGTTCACCCTCCCCCTGCACTAAAGCTGCTCCTATTGCGTCATTACTGGTATTGGTTTAAAGTATGTACGGCTTAGTTGGGTCAGCTTGTGCTAATTTAAATTACATCTTAAATGTTCAACTGTTGACGCTCTGTTAGTTTAGTTGTCCATTGCTTATAAAAACATCTGCATTATTTTCTAATAACAGATGTAGCCTCTGATCGACATTTACTTCTAAGGATGATATTGCGGTACTTGGAAATAAATGCTCATAATCGACACCTTCGAACGAAAAGTCTAAATCGTCATTTTCTATTTGTTCTTGTGCATCTTTGAAAAGCGCGTCTAGTACTGGTGAGTAGCCGTCAAACAATTCACATTTACGCTTACAAGGTGGTGTTTGGTAGAAATACTCGGAGGCAGATCCCATTACCGCACAATGGCTTAATCTAGGAGGAGTGGCAGCTTCTATTACTCCAGCCGTTTGAGGATCATGAGTCACTTTTGGTTTAGTAGCCCTTTGTTGAACTGGTACTATAGCTGATTGGCTAACTAAATTTTGACTATTCGGAAAATACGGTGAATAGGTAGCAGTACGCTTATGAGGTGCTACAGCATCTTCCTTGGTAAGATCGTACACTGTTAATGGACTCTCAATGAAATGACAGGTCATCTGAGGCAGATTCAAAACAAGGCAGGCATCTTGAATAAATCCCACCCCTAGTAGCGTTCAGGTATTCTTCGCTTCTGGTATTGCTATAAAAGATGTTAAGACTCTTTTACCAAAAATTGTAACCGAAGCCTTGAAAGTGTAAGTCAATTGTCCCTTCGTTGATCCATCAGCCAAAGTTATGTTCATTGGTTCCTTTCTTAATGTGTAACCCTTGGCTTTGAGCTCTTGATACAATTCGTAAGAGGCTATGCTTGTCTTAGCACAAGAATCAACAAGCCATACCTTTTATTCCATCTATGGAGACTGGGACTGTTGGTCGTTGTCTAGCGTCAATGTTAGACTGAATGTAACAGAATGACAACTCAGTTGGTTCAGTGGTTTTGTTACATTTAGGGCAACGACTACGAACTACATTAGGCTCACCACAACCATAACATGTAACTTTTGGCTTCTCAGATGATGTACCAGGTTGATCTTTTCTTATTATGTCGATTTGTCTTTCGCCTGATGGTTTGTTTCCTTGAAACCGTTCAGCTTTTATTTTCTTACGGCACACATCCATCGTGTGGCCGATTAGCCGACAATAATTGCATCGTAACTTCGCTTTTAATGGTTTGTGTGAATTTAATTTATCTGGGTTACTCATTTCCCTTTCCGAAAGATTTCGCTCAATTTCTCTAACTTTTTCGAGTAAGTCATCAAAATCTTGAATAGAATCACGAACCAACTTCTCGCGAATATCATAACGCATCTGACCGAAGACCATATCTATTTGTTGGTGCTCCGTAGGAGGAGGGCCACTCAATTGCGCTATAAGAGCTCTCTTCCTAGAAATAAATATTTCCGATAGTGTGTCCTTGTCCTGCTTCTCCTCTATTATCTGCTGGTATAATATGTATGACATCTTTTTGGGGGCAAAAGCGTTTTTCAGGCGTATCTTGAAGTCATCCCATGTCTTCACCTGTTTTTCTATGCCCATCCACCAGATCAAAGCGTCATCGGTAAGCAATAGTGTTAAGCCAGCTAAAGCGTCTTCGTCTTCGATACGTTCTATCTTCTTGTATGCCGATACTGTCGCCAGGAACGTGTTGACTTCATTATTGTAAACGCCGCCTTTAAATCGCGCTGTGCAATTACTAAAGGATCCTTTCTTGTCCTCTTTCTTAACTATTGTTAATAGTTGTTGGAACTGCTCCTGAGTCATGTTCACAGACGTCATTTTACTGACTTCCGGCTTCTTGCCTTTTACCGCTTTTGGCCGTTGGTTAACTAAATAACTTGGCTTAGCCGTTGGTCTTGGCCGAAGACAGGGTCCAGAAGTAGTTAAATCCACGTTGAGCGCCAATTGTAGGTGGTGGGGTTGCAATGAAAGGGTCCACAGCTTAGTTCACAGGTTTATTCCTTGTCAACAGTCTCGTGTACAAAGCAAGATTTTGAATTCGCCTACTATAACCTAGCTATAGCTACGGTGTTACCGTGAATCCGCTTAGGTTCAGGGTCCGGAGTATCCCAACGAGGATGACACCGTACGCCAGAACTTGGACGAAGAGTCGTTCAGATGTCCTAAGATCGTCAATAGGTCCGATAGATCCAAGAGAGGATGCTAACAAACGCTATAACGCCTGAGCTACTGAATTAAAGAACGTCCGGTCTGCAGCCTATATAAGGGCCGGGCGGAAAACAATGATACCGCGATGTAACTAGGCACAGCGACATCTGTTGGTGGCCGCGCGGAGACGCGCGATGACGGGCTGTCTTGTTGCTTGACGCGAGGCTCGTTGTTACACCGTTAAATTATTTTAAATGTTTAAAATGGAACGCGAAAGTCTTAAAATTTAAAATTATTGTAATCAATCACAGGATCACAAGATCAAGATGCTTCGTATGTGTATAAATAAACTACATTTACTGCATACATACATGTACATTTTGGCATTTTATATTAAAAAACATTGACCTCATTGATGATTTATTGATAATTAATAATGATATTGTGATGGACGACATAAAGAAGACTATAAAAATAGTAAAAGAGGAATTTTATTGTCTTTGCAAATTGTGTATACCTACAAATATACTACTAAATTCTTACATTTAATTATCTGAGTATTTTCAGTGTGATTATAACTACGAAATTTACTCCAAAACATTATTACCCAGCTTTTGCTGAAGTCATATATGTAACCAGGAAATGTAAATACTGCTTGCATACAATAATTTATTCATGAGCTAATACAGCACAATTCCCATACCAAACTCGTTTTGTCTATGTTCAACATTAACGGTGACCAATACCACGGCTCAGTGATTATCGAAATGAGTCAGAGCATCACAGAGAGGAAATAATCAGTCAAATAATTGATAAAACTTACCTTCAATATTAACGCAGTGTTTGAACTGTGTTTTTGGAAGCGAAACTTTTTCAGAACTTGCTTCACGTCCTCTCCTATATCGCAAACGTTCACGTTCTGACCAGACATGGTGTTATTTAATTTAAAATAAGGCTTTTAATCAGTAGAAAACAAATAAACAAAGCGACCGAGGTTTGTGCAATGGTGGAAACGTCACGTCACTAAATGTCAACTAATAAATAAATGTCAAAGAAGATCTAGTGATGCAAAAAACACTTAAATCCAAAATAGCTTGAAACTTAAGACTGTACAAACTCATGAAATTCATCAAGAATTCCTTTTTCATTACAAATTGCACTCGAGAGTCAAAGATTAAAACGTTCATTTATGGTCTCGATAAAAAAACTGCTTAACATTTGGAAGGAAACAAACATTCTTGTACTATTTTAAAAACTGTAAAAATGTATGGATTATTTTATGTTTCATGAAAAATAACTTTAAAGACGTTTCCTGAAAAAACTACATTTATACTATGAAATATGTGAAAAAAGAGAAAATTGTTAAAAATACTTTTGTCCCCACAAAATTTTCATTGTTTACCTTGTTTTTGAGCCATAAAAAAAGGAGCGGAAGAACTGATTTAAAGCAAAAAATATATATACATACTGTCTTAACTATTATTTTAACTGTTTAATTAAAATTTCTTATTTTTAATAATCTCATAAATCAAATTATCTTTTCACGGACATCACTTAAAAAATATTGTGTTTCGTTACAGGCCTTCTCAAACATTTAATTTGCAGATTTCAGCATTCTTTTAAGCTTAAAATTGTGCTTAAGAATTTAAAACATATAGGTCACTTATGCGATAAAACAAATCTATTCCCAGTATGCGAGACAAAAACTTAAGTAAATATTTTTACAAATCTTGAACAAAACGCTTTCTTCTTGTAGAAATGTCATTGTCATCAACTGTCATTCCATGACATGACATTAGCAAAATAGTGAATTTTTCTTCTTTGTCCTAGAAATAGTAGTTTTACGCTAAAATCTTGTGTAATTAATTCGCGAAAAAGTTTCCACGACCTTGGAAAGATGCGCTTCCCCCCAAATGAGTTTAACAAGACCTTGTTTATATGTTTCAAGTGAATTTTCTTCCGAAATTGTGGTGTATTTCGTGCACGAACAATATTTCTAGATATTAATAATTTTTGTTGTATTCATGTCGTGTTAGCAGGCGCGTAAGTGGATTTTATTTAGGTCATTAGCATATGAAGTGGCTCAAGTAGGCGGTAAGTGTTCAATTCGTCAATTAAAGTTATATTGTTAATCATAACTCGAAACACCTAAAGTTGTTTCAACATCTGTTACATTGTTTCTGTGGGAGTGGGAGTGTTTGGGCTCGTGTGTGCTTACAAACAGACTAGTTTCCGGCCGCAGCTTCATCTCGTGGCATTCTATTGACACGTAAAGTAGCATAAATTGATTGACAGCCATGTATTGTTAAGCCTTTGAATGTTTCCATTGATAGGTAAAGAATATGCAAATTTTCCTTGACACCTATTCAAAAGTAGCAACCTCCACAACTGATGTTAAGTGTGTAGGTACTTATGGTTCTAATTTGTAGAAAATACAATTCTAAAATGAAAAATTGTATCACTAAATTAACAGAGATAATTATACAAATTGTGTGAGTGAAAGCTGTTTATAACATGGAGGAATGTTAAAAACCTGTTTTTAAAAATACAAACAATTCCTTTCTACTAATTGAATTGATTCAAAATTATAACTACTTTGAAAATGTGTTCAGAAAACCCATTTAACATAATATCAATCTATTTGAAAATAGTTTATACATCCATGTTTTTAGGCAGTTATTAAAATATTTTACTTTTTTATTGTGTCTAGGTGTGCTGTGATGACGCCCCCAGTTAGTATCCGTCGTCTGGTTCTCATAATACAAGGGGACACCTTAGTTTGAGACCAGGTGATTGGTGTGGTTGTCATAATTGTTGTAATTCATATATTTTAAATTAATACAATACAATCACAAATTTTCACCAATAAATATTAGACTATTTGACATGAGTCAATATCATGATTTCAAAGTATATTTTAGTTATATCCATCACTTTTTACTTAATCGATATCAAATGATGAAGTGTCTTACTTATGTACTTAATAAAGTATAATTAAAAACGAAATACCAATGTTGAATAAATGAAATTATTAAAAAGACACAATTTGATTTTAAGAATGATAAACATAATTTACCATAATCTAAACATAGTTATTGATTAAAAAAATTATCAAACCTAATTGAAGTTAGGGTTGTCAACCATTAATCAATTCAAATAGATGAAATAATGTGTAATTAAAATGATAGAAATCTTTTTAAGTATTACTTCTTTTATTAATTTATTGTATGGCATTTCAAAAGCATGTACAGTCTCCGTCAGATATATCGGAGCAGATAAAGTGACCAAATACTGCTAACAGTTAAAATGTCAAAAAGTTCAATACACTATAAGTTACCATTAATATCTGAACATTCATTACTTCAGTAATATCTGAGCAGATGCTAGTCAATAATTTCTATACACACAACTTACCATTGTGCATTGTCTGGCAGATCAGGTAGGGCTGCATTGTGCACTTTCCTTGGCTCACAATTATTACCAGACGCGCAATTGTTAGGTTCTTGAACTGCTATTATCTGTTGGCCATGGATTAATGTTTCATAAAAACGGCACTAAATGCAGTATATACGCTGATATACTTGATCAACAAGTCCAACAACAACAAGTCCGGGGCATAAAAATGTTGATAAAAAATGTTTTTAACGCTGATTAAGCTTTTCCGACTTCTAAAGTGGCTCATAATATGTTGTGGCTCTAGCACGAGCGTGGTCAGCCTATTTTAAGAGTGTATAGCCCTGTATGTGACGAGTTTTTGCATTTACACAATTTTGTGACTGTTGCCTAGACGCCATTTCTGACAGCTGCGTTGCTAAGGCTTTGCGGTGCTGCTAATCTGCCCCAATCAGGGTTCAGAGAGATAATCAACATTTCGCTGTTGTCCAATTGAACCCAGCGGTCCAGTGCGCAGCTGCTGACAACAAGACATTTGTCAAAATAGTGTAAATAGATATGTTTTTTGAATGTATTATTGTAAGTTTATTGTTTTTCTTTTAGGTTTAAGTTTATTTTATTTTGTTAATGCCGCAGTTGCCAGGTTTAGAAATTCAAACTCAAACTCAAACTCAAACTCAAATATTTCTTTATTCAAGTAGGTTACATATAACACTTTTGAATCGTCATTGAATACAATGCAAAGTGATTCTACTTCCGGTTCGGAACCTATATCTACCGAGAAGACACCGGTAAGAAACTCAGCAGATCATTTACAGTATCAGTATCTAACTTATTGCTATGTGTAGCTCACTTTGGACCAAGTCATATAGTTTTGGTTTTGATGAGTGATGAAACAAATAAGTACTCAAGTAAGTTTTTACTTTCGAGAGGTAAGCTGGAGCAGACCAGTCCCCAAAGGTGGCACCTGTTCACAAGCATGACGTATGTGCCAGCCATCGCTTCACTCAACCATATTGTAGGGAATGTAACGACCCGCCACATAGCGCCACCACCCCAGTGACATTTTAGTGAGCATGACTACTCCATCTCCCCATAAATTGTAAGTATTTATTATCTAAATTAAATTAATCAAACAACTATAGGACCCGGTGCACGAAGTAGTAACCTACATTTTGATTTAGATAAAAAAAAAAAAGAAATAAATCTATTATACCTAGTTCATAATTACACATAATTCACAAATATACATTTTATGTCCATAATATATATTTTTAACAATATCAATGTCATTATGTAAAATAAATGATTTTCCGGAGGACAACAACCAAAATATTTATCGGCGTTGTGAGTTGTGTTCCCAACCCAGATATTTCAAAGGCCTGAGAGGTCTGAAAATCCACAATAAAAGGATTCATGGGCTGGACCATGAATTGAATAGTATTTCACAAAATGTAACAGGTAACAGTCCCTCTGATCCAGTTTTTTCTCCAGTTGACCTTCCTCTTTGGCAAAAGCTTGGTCTTCTGAAGAATAATCGTTCTCTCTTGAAGCGAATACCAAGAGGCGCGCGTTCTTCAGTAGCTCATGCTTTAGGAGACTCCATTAAAAATGTTGTGAATTTAAACAATGCTGAAAGTTGGGAACATTTACTTACTTTTGCCTATCACACACTTTATGTGAGCCATAGAGATCGCAATGCCGGGTCTCTTACACAAAAAGTTAAAAATAATTGCACTCACTCAGACACAATTGATTATTCGGAACTTAATTTTTCTCGAAAAACTTTTAAGCCAAATTCAAAATTAATAGAAAATAAAATAAGTGATGGCGATTTGAAGGGAGCTGCCCAACTACTCTTTTCGAATGATGTTGTTGCTCCGGACAATCTAGATACCCTCTCTGCTCTAAAAGATAAGCATCCCCTTCCAGCTACTAATCACCACCTGCCGCCCCTTCCGCTTTCCTCAGATCAACCCCATCTCCATGTTTCTCCGTCCGAAATCCGCTCCGCAATAATGTCATTCAAGAAGGGATCTGCCGGTGGCCTCGACGGCATCACACCTCAACATCTTAAGGATTTGATTGCTGATGACATTGGGAACGCTGGTAGTACCCTTCTTGTCCATCTCACCTCATTAATCAACCTTATGCTTTCTGGCAACGTCATCGAATCTATATGTGATATTCTTTACGGTGCTAACTTAATCGCTCTAACAAAAAAGACGTAGGAATCAGACCGATAGCTATTGGTTCTACAATCCGTCGTCTTGCTTCTAAAATTTGTGCAAAATCCCTTCTTCCTGACTTACCCAACTTTTTTCAACCCTATCAACTGGGTTTTGGCACTTCAAAAGGCTGTGAGGCAGCTGTTCATTCTGTCCGTACTTTTCTATCCAATAACGGTGGTGAGGTGTTGCTGAAAGTTGATGTCAAAAATGCATTCAATTCCGTGGACAGGGGTGCCCTACTGACTCAAGTTAAAAATAAAACTGGACATATTTACAAGTACATTTGGCAATGCTATAGTAAATTCTAAATTAATTTACAGAAATCATCTTCTTTCTTCTTCTGTTGGTTGTCAGCAGGGTGACCCTCTCGGCCCGGCTTTGTTTAGTCTGGCTATCCAACCTATAATTTCGAGACTAAATTCAAAATTAAACTTGTGGTACCTAGATGATGGCTCCATAGGTGGTGAAGTTAATTCAGTTTATGAAGATTTAAGAAGTATTATTCAAGAATTTAATTTAATTGGTCTCGACCTAAATTTTTCTAAATGTGAACTTTTCATTGCAGATCATTCTCAAAATAAACAACAAATTGTTGATCTGTTTACTACAATAGCTCCTAATATAATCATATTAAGTAAAGAATCTCTCAACCTCCTCGGAGCCCCCATTTTCGACGAATCCATCTCCAATTTTATATCAAACAAAATTTCAAAATTTGATCAGTTTTCTAAAAATCTATTAAACATAAATTCCCACATGGCTCTTACCTTAGTTCGATTTTGCACTTTTGTTCCAAAATTAACGTATGTTTTGCGGTGCTCTCAACTTTGGCTGAGGCCTGACGGAATGACTCTTACTCCTTGGAGCAAAGGTAAGGCTTTGGTTTGGGATGCGACCTGCGCCGACACTTTGGCGCCGAGTAATGTCCATTCAACCTCTCGGGGCGCGGGGGCAGCCGCTGCAGCGGCGGAAATGCGGAAACGCAATAAATACTCTACACTCGACGGCTGCTACCGTTTCGCCCCGTTTGGCGTGGAGACTTTGGGGCCTTGGGGTCCGGAGGCTCGAGCATTATTTCAAGAATTGTCCGCTCGGCTTATTGAGGTTTCTGGTGACCGGAATGCTGGCAACTACCTCGGCCAACACATTAGTCTGGCTATCCGAAGAGGTAACGTTGCCAGCATCCTGGGCACTCTTGATACCGGAGCCTTACCTTTTGTACCTATTTTGTACATTTTCTTATTATTATTTGTTTTTATCCTTTTTCATTATTATAATTTCCTTAATAAGTTAGTTTGAGAGTTGCTTATAATTTTCTGATTTTAATTTGTGTTTGATGAATAATAATAAGAATAAATAAGGTTTCATATTATTTCTTTTTATGTATGTCCCTATGTATGCATATATCTTTAAAAGTACGCAACAGATTTTGATGCGGTATTTTTTATAGATAGAGTGATGTATGAAAAAGACACTTCAAGATTGGCCTCATCCCACCTGATGTTAAGTGGAAATCAGGTCCTAGCTTAAGGGTGACAAGTAGAGCATAATAAAGCTGTTACTGGACCTGTCGCCTTCACCTTGAAGGCTTAACCCCTACTACTAATGTAGCACCCCCCAGGAGCTCTGGAAACCTTACTCACACGCAGGAACACAATAACACAGAAGTGATTGTTATTTGGCTGCGGTCTTCTGTAAGGTGGAGGTATTTCACCAGTCGGGCTGCTCCAGTTCGAGCGATAAATCACTATGCCCCACCTCTCTTTGTATTTACATGCACCCGGCTTTGGAACGCTCTGCCCGCTGATACTCCACAATCCCTAACTAATGCCCGGTTCCAATATTTTACGATTTGTAATGTGTAAAAAAAAACTATCCGTTTTTCTTCAATCGACTACGAGTCGTTAATACCGTTCCGTAATTAACCTTCCATACCAGCCGTCATCAGTCGTCTGTTGGTCGTTTTTAGGTTACGCCTCGTATAATTTATTACTATCCGTAATTATAACGGACCGTTATTTAAAAAGAAAGTTCGTGAAAACTTCTCTCTCGCTAATGGACCTTAATTGAAGGAAGTAAGGTTTACATTATGGTGGTCATGTAGTACACAGAGCCTTATAAAGGGTTAAATATGTGCCCAGCCTATCATTTAGGTTGGGGTCGTGTTTTTTATGCTTGATTCAATAGATCACTTCATCTGTTCCAGGTACACACAATCCGCAATGGGTAATTAAATTTGAAGAATTTAGTGGAGAAGAACTGCGCAATGGAGAACCACAGCATGGATCACGCGTGTAAGTTGAAGAATATTAATAACTAGCGTCCCGGCGAACTTCGTTTCGCCTTAGAGAATTTTTCCCGTTTTTCTGTTGAAATTTTTCAAATTTTACCAAGGATCCCTAATTTTGTAGCCTAGGTCAAATGGGAAGAATGTAGCATTTTAAATCGGCCGAGTACTTTTTGAGCCTATTCATTACAAACATACAAAAATAGGTACAAATCTTTCCTCTTTATAATATTAGTGTAGATAGCGGCTTTATGCAGCTTCGTACGCGTACTACCTCCTTTTTCTACATTATCCACTGTTTCTCCGCTCATATTTATTGCTATGTGTAGCTCACTTTGGAGCAAGTCATATAGTTTTGTTTAGATGAGTGATGAAACAATTAAGTGCTCAAGTAATCTAAGTAAGTTTCAAATATAACGTACAAACTTTTTTTTTTTCTCTCTTTTTTCTAACTGCAATCAGCCCTCAGGCTATAATCAGATTGGATGGTATCTTATTTAATGTATTTGAGATAAACGTATCCTGTGATACGTCGTCTCTTATTTTTATATTAGCCACTTTACTATATTGTAGCCAGTCGGGATCGCTTTAGCCGAAAAATACAGCCGCTAGTGTTCAGAAGCGCTGCGGCTAGTTGGTTTTTATGTTCTTCGAGTCTTTGTATGTAGTCTTTTGAAAACCTCTTTATTTCCTCTTCAACTGTGTGAATTAGCAGATACTCATGTACTTCCGTGTTACGTATGTACCATGGGGCATTGCTTATAGTTTTTAACGCCTTGTTTTGGAAGCGCTGAAGGATTTCAATATTCGAGTGACTTGCTGATCCCCAGAGCTGTATGCCATATGTCCATACTGGTTTTATGATACATTTATAGATGATAAGTTTGTTTTCTAGGCTTAGTGATGATTGCCTGCCCAAAAGCCAGTACATGTCTCTAAACTTTTTATTTGCTTGTTCTCTAACGGACAAACTAAGGACCTAGAATTTAAATAAGACTGTGTTTATTTTGAGAGCGCCATCTCTATTTCTTGAGTACCAGTTAAAATAAAGTAAATTTATTTAAATTAAATTAAATGCGCCAGACAACCACACCAATCACCTGGTCTCAAACTAAGGTTTCCCCTTGTACTATGAGCACCAGACGGCGAATACTAACCGGGGGCGTCATCACAGCACACCCAGACCCGAGTTAATTTAGAAAAGTTCGTTTTCCAATTCGACCTTACCGGGAATCGAACCCGGGACTTTTCGCGCTTTGGCCGACTACCTTAGCCAAAAATTAATTAATTTTAGTTTAATTTTATCTTTAACAGATGAAGCCACGGAGATGCTGGAGAAGAATAAACCGTAAGTTTTAGATTTAAAAATCATTTTACTAAAATTTACCGTCAGTTTTAACTGTTCCCGTAATTTTGATTTCTGCTCAGATATTATTGAAGTAATGAATGTTCAGATATTAAGGTAACTTGTGGTGTGTGGAACTTTTTGACATTTTAACTGTTCAGAAGTATTTGGTCACTTTGTCTGCTCCGATATATCTGACGGCGACTGTACATGAGGGAAAACAAACTTAAAGGTGATTACCGATTGTTGGGATATTTACTGATTGAAATTGCCAGGGGTGTGAGTTCTCTGCTCCCTTGAAGTCCGGTGAAAAGTCCATCTGCAGCCATCATCAGTTATGCCCAGTTCCAATATTTGAAAAACTATCCGTTCTAACTAGTAGTTACGGATAGTAATCTTATGGTTTTAGCTTACGCCTCGTACAATTATATTCCATAAGATAATACAGCCATTTTAGGTTTTATCTGCGAAATAAATCCTAGTGAGCTGAATTTTTGTATATGTCGCAGTCATCTGGTTTAATCAGCTATTTGATTGGATCACTAGCGCGTTCGTTGAATGACGACGTTTAATTGAATGACTAAAGGACAACTCGTCAAATTGTTTAATATAACGTTCAACTTCTTGACTGAACGTCATTTAGCATAGTCGTTGAATGGGATATAGCTGACTTTGTAATGTTTGATTAGGGTGATAACTAAATTTAGATAAAAAAAATTAAGACATGACATAACACACCTTAATAAGATTTTTTAATATGTTTTAACAATTTTAAGTCTTAAGTCACTTTATATCTCAATTTCACTCTAAAAATTATCAACACAGTGCTATTCGATTATATCTGTACCAGCTGTTTGACGCCATCTTTGTTTTGATGAGCACTAACGCCGCAGTGGAAAAAAAATGAACTAAATTACAATCACCTGACTGATTACGTCCGCTATGTTCAAAGGGCTATGTTACAATCCGCTAACTTGTTGGACGTTCAGTGAGTCTTATTCATTCAACGTTCGGTCTAGTCATTCAATTAAACGTCGTCATTTAATAAACACGCTAGTGATTCAATCAAATAGCTGTTTCAACCAGATGACTGCGACATATACACCTTTATTACGGCATTGTAATGAAGATGTGAAAACATGGATATCGTGCCGGCTAAAAAAGTTATAAAGGTCAAAAGGTCACGAAAATCAGTTTTTCGCAAATATCTCGCGATCTATTGCTCAGAGGTTAATAAAGGTCATTATAAAAATTGTTTGTCGTAAAATTGTCTACAAAAAATGTCTCTTGCATTTTTCTGTAGAATTAACCGTTTTCAGAGCAGTTAAATAATCGCCGGGTCGCGGGATAATGCCTTCGAAACTCTGGTACCCAGGGCAGGGCAGCATTTGTAAAAAAACTACAGAGTATCTTGCTGGGATCTTCTCTGTAAGTTATAGGTTCCGAACCGGAGGTAGCGTCATTTGCAATATATAGACGTTCCATAAATATTAATGGTGTGTACATGAATAAAAGAATATTGGATTTTTATTGGACCTAACTCCGAACGTCTCTGTTGGATGTCACATAGTCTCGATTTTTTTTGCGCCTAAAAGTGGCAACCCTCCTGGGTACCTCTGTAAAATGATCTACCGAGAGGTAATTGCGACTGCGTTTTTCTAGTTTTAATCGATGATGTCGTGATAACTAATTATGACAAACGGTAATTAAATTGATTAATGTGTTAGTATGATAAGGTTGTTAGAATTTCTTTCAACACAGCCATGAACAGTTATTAATCAAGGTAGCCATTATAATTCGCTAAGTTAGGTACAGTTATGAGTAAAAAAATAATTATAATCCAATTAATATGGCAAACGCGAAAGTTCGTTGTATGTATAGATTTTTTTTTATATTACACTTCAAGATTGACCTCATCCCACCTGATGTTAAGTGGTAATGAGGTCCTAGCTTAAGATCGACAAGTACAGCATAAAAAAGCTGGTACTGGACTTGTCGCCCTTACCTTGAAAACTTTTCCATTCTGTCTCGGGTCTGGGTGTTGTGGTACCGTCGTTGTTTCTGATTTGTGTAACACAAGTGCTTTAGCTGCTTACCATAGAATCAGAGCGATGTATGTGATGTTGTTTAATAATTATTTTATAATAGGTATTTATATTAATTATGTAGCTTTGAGAGTTTTGTATCGGGTGGGTATCGAACTCGCTACCCTTGCGGCGAAATCGGCATTCTCTACCATTGCACTAAAAGGGTTGTCAAACTCGACTTTGCAATTATGACGTCACAGTTCATAACATACCTCACTAATACCTAATGCTCAAATCCTGTTGCTATAACGAAGTACTTATATAGATATGAATAAAATGATCTCAATTTATATTGAACTAAATCGCAATACAAATAAAGGTTATGTTTGTTTGTGTACAGTAAAATATATCTCGAGATTGAGATAAGTGATATAATGTGTAATCGGCGTAGTGATGGGACGGAGTCGATGAAAGTTGTCGATAGATTTTTATATCGACATGTTTGATTGAGACATCTGGTTGTTGTCTGGTTGGTTAATTATATCTTATAATAAAGACTGCCTTTTTTACACACATTTCTAGTAATCCGTACTAAGTACGTGTGTTTTTGAGTTGAGGCCTATTTAGTAAAGTGTAAACAAAATTTTGTTCAAGTACAGATATCTTTTCCAAATTTTCTAAACCATAAGTAAAGTTCATGATATGTATCATTCAATATTCGAGAAGATATCATTCTTTTCCTGTATAAGAAAACAAACATTTTTTCTTCGGTAACGGTTTTAACCGAAGATAAACAGGCCTAGCATGCGCCACGCGTCTCAATTTTATCGCGCTTTTAACAAACTCAAGAGTATCAAAGCTTTTGTCGTCTCATGCGAGAAATTTGACGTATTGCGCATGGTAGACCTAATAGTCTTTGTTTTCTCTCTGCAACGAACGTTCTACAGAAAAACCAAATTTATTCCTACCTGTAAATTATTTGTGTTTCTAAATGTATTATGTAGCTCACATACATGCTAAGCGATTGAGTGAAGCGATGGCTGGCACATACGTCATGCTTGTGAACAAGTGCCACTTTTGGGGACTGGTCTGCTCCAGCTTACCTCTTAAAATAAAATAATACTTAATGCTTTTTTCACTCATCAAAATAAAACTACATGACTTGGTCCAAAGTGTTCTACACATAGCTATATGTTAGATACTGCTACTGTAACTTATCTGCCGAGTTTCTTACCGGTGTCTTCTCGGTAGATATAGGTTCCGAACCGGAAGTAGAATCACTTTGCATTGTATTCAATGACGGTTCAAAAGTGTTACATGTAACCTATTTGAATACAGAAATATTTGAGTTTATTTGAGTTTGCTTGACCAATTCGTCAAGTTTTTTGAACGAAGTTTATACTGATAAAATACCAATGTTTTGTAACGTCTTCAAATCAGCAGTTGAAATAGTGTATTTTTCGATTTTCATATATCTAAAATGAATGGTTTAGTTTTTAAAAGTCTTGATTCTGCTTCATCTTATTGCCTTCGGGTTCTTACATAGAGTACAATTCTGTCATGTAAGCTCGTCCGCTGAGAGGAACAATTTTACAAGATCTTTTTAAGACCTGTAAGAACACGCACGCAAATATCGATATCTATGAATTCACTGGTACAACACTAAACCTCTTTACTGGATCGCCGATCGCGCCTCAGTCCGTCCGCGCCTTCCAACCAAACGCGACGCTTTCCAAACGAAAGTTGTTCGATTTTTGAAACCGGCCAATCGGAGGTTCGGCGTTAAAGTGTTTTTTTATCGAAGTGAAGTGACAGTTATTGCATTTCGAATTTCGAGTGTAAAGTTTTGTTTTTTATTAAAACTGCCAGTTGCGTTTTGTTTTTGCAATGCTAACTTGTTTGTTTACTTTTTTTCTTTGATTCGCATCGTGTTGTTTTGTTGTTAAAAGTTTCTAGCACGCGAGGTTCGTTGAAGTAGAGCAACGGGCGTCATTGTGACAAGTGTGATGGGTGACCGAAACGTAAATGTATTGTGACTATGTTCCTTAACTCTTCAATTGGTTACAACAGTTGTCAAAACTTAATATCGCATTTTATTTGTCTCAAGCATGACATGAAGGGCTTATGGCGCAATAGTAACCAACGAATTGATAACGAGACCTAAAGTTAGTCTAGGACCGGAGAAAGAAGTATTTTCGATATTCAACCCCTAAGGGGGTGAAAAGGGGGCAAAGTTTGTATGGGACGACGTGAATTGTTCATCCAATCTTATTCATATTTTGATGTCTGTTTGTAATATTGAACTGCTCTTTACTACATGCGTATATGTATATGGTACATACACCAAAATCACTTTTTTTTTTCGTTTTTGTCTGTCCGTCTGTTCCGGCTAATCTCTGAAATGGCTGGACCGATTTTGATGATACTTACGGCAGGAAGCTGATGTAATAAGAAGTAACTTGGGCTACTTTTGTTTTAGAACAAAATAATTTCTAAATCCTGTATTCCAGAAGTTACAGGCACAGCTAGTCCCTGCTTATCTGTCTGTCTGTTACGCTTTCCCGCTTAATACGGTGAACCTCAAGAACGGATATAAGCTACTTTTTGTAAGAAAATAAGGGGGGGGGGGTGTAATACCACCTTTGATAGTTTATATGGGAAAATATAATTTTTTAAGTTTGGGATATGAAATATAGCTCGAAATTTGAATTAAAATATAGACTACTTTTTGGTTTCGAATATTAAAGGAGATAGGGGTAAAACCGACCATGAAAGGATGTAGTCCACGCGAAGGAAGACGCGGGCGCAGCTAGTAATAATTAAATATCGTATTTACCGGCACGTTTTGTGTCATTAAAGTACGTTCACAGTTGCGTATTGACATCATGAATGTTTAAGGAAAAACCGAGACGAAATTAATTTTAAAACGCACCAATCGGATTTACCGATACATTAGAGTCCGGTCAATGAAAAATTAAATACCTTTACCTACCAGGCAATGTTACTACCATTTCGTTTTCAAATCTAGACGACGATGTGAAAACTTTAACTTTTTGTATACATTTTAAGACTTTCGCGTTCCATTTTAAACATTTAAAATAATTTAACGGGTCAAACGGGGCAGTAAGTAGTTCGTATTAACTACTAAATAAAAACGGTGTCGCGTTTTGACCCGTTAAATTATTTTAAATGTTTAACTTTTTGTGCCAATCTACATCTATACTTATGTTATAAAGAGGAAGGATTGTGTATGTTACACATAAAAATACAAAAAATGTGATGAAAAAACTTAAGATAGGTAGGGCATAGCGATTTATCGCTCGAACTGGAGCAGTCCGACTGGTGAAACACCTTCACCTTACAGAAGACCGCAGCCGAATAAATTGTTGATGTGTTCCTGCGTGTGAGTAAGGTTTCCAGAGCTCCTGGGAGGTGCTACATTATTATTATTGGGTCAAGCCTTCAAGGTAAGGGCGACTAGTCCAGTAACATATTTATTATGCTGTACTTGTCGCCCTTAAGCTAGGACCTCATTACCACTTAACATCAGATGAAATGAGGTCAATCTTGAAGTGTAATATAAAAATGGTCAAAATTCTAACCTAGTGTCGTAATAAAATGTACCCCCTATTATATACCTCTTAAAATAAAAGAGAGAGGGAGAGAGAGACGAAAATCTAGTTTTTTTGTTAAATACACCATATATCGTAAACCGCATTTTATCTTTAATTCAATCAACTCCAATATGAACTTTTATATGTATTATGTTACTTTCTGCTACGGAAGCCATCATGGGCGAGTCTGACACATGGCCGGTTTTTTTTTAATTGATAGATATACTTTATTGCACAAAAACTTTACAGAAATACTAAATATAACGGTTTTACAGATTAATTATAGTACAATTTAGGCGGTCTTATCACTAGAAAGCGATCTTTTCCAGACAACCTTAAGGTAGAGGAAATAGTAGATGACGAGAAATGGGTACGGCCGTGCACCATGAATACAGTTTTTATTTTATAATTATATTCATAGTGTAACATGATAAACATACATAAACTCCTAAATATATAACATAATATACATATACACATATATCCCTACTAATATTATAAATGCGAAAGTAACTCTGTCTGTCTGTCTGTTACACTTTCCTGCTTAAACCTCTCAACCGATTTTCATGAAATTTGGTATAGGTATACGTTGAATCTCAAGAACGGACATAGGCTACTTTTTATTAGAAAATAAGGGGGGGGGAGGGGGGTAATACCACCTTTGAAAGTTAATATGGAAAAATGTTTATTTTTGAAGTTAGAGATATGAAATTTGGCACAAATATAGCTCAAAACTTGGATTAAAATATAGACTACTTTTTGTTTTGAATATTAGGGGAAAAAGGGGTAAAACCGACCATGAAAGGATGTAGTCCACGCGAACGAAGTCGCGGGCACAGCTAGTATAATATAAATGTTTATCAAATATAAAATCAAATGAAGTATTTCGATACAAAAAAAAATAATAATTAATAATTAATAATTTTAATAAGTATGATAAGCACTTGGCCGGTCTTTGAACGCAAACGTAGTAGGCTCCTAGTGCAAAAGGCACGAAGTTGTAATAATACTATTGTTTCATAGGTAGTTTATAATCTTATCAAAATATTTTACCGAAAATAGTCAAACTAATTAAGATTTAAATCGTTAAATGTCCGCGTGACCAGATAATACGAAAGATAATTAATTACGTACGTGTAGAAAATATGTCTAATACTAATTATTTAGTTGTGATGAATTAATTACTGCCTAAAAACTGTGTGGAAGAGATCGCTTCCTAGCGATAAGACCGCCGCATTGTACTATGATTTATCTGTAAAACCAATTTCTGTAAATTTTTTGTGCATTAAAATATATCTGTCTACTTACCATGTTTATAAGACAAGTAATTGTCTGTAATAAATAATTATAGTACAACATCGCATACATTGCTCTGCTTCTGTGGTAAGTAGCTAAAGCACTTGTGTTACAGAAATAAGGAACAAAGATGGTACCACAACACCCAGACCTGAGACAATACAAATAGTAATGTATTGTTTTCAAAATATATTTTGGTATTAAAAAAATATAGACGAACTCCATAGCCAAGAGTCGAGTGGGCCGGGCTTTGGCGTTGCACGATCTCTGAGGTCCCGGGTTCGATCTCCGTTCGGGTCAATATTGGAAAAGACCTGTTTTTTTTATTATATATTGCACTTCAAGATTGACCTCATCCCGCCTGATGTTAAGTGGCAAGGACCTAGCTTAAGAGCGACAAGTACAGCATAATAAATATGTTACTGGACTTGTCGCCCTTACCTTGAAGGCTCGACCCCTGCTACTAATGTAGCACCCCCCAGGAGCTCTGGTAACCTTACTCACACGCAGGAACACAACAACACAGAAGTGATTGTTATTTGGCTGCGGTCTTCTGTAAGGTGAAGGTGTTTCACCAGTCGGGCTGCTCCAGTTCGAGCGATAAATCGCTATGCCCTACCTCTCTTCTATATTGATTCGGGTCTGAGTGTTTTGGTACTGTCAATGTTTCTGATTTCTGATATAAAAACCAATTAAAGTTAAATATCTCAAAACGGTGAGATTTAAGACGGGGTCCTTTCTTTCAAAAGATAGAGAATTCCTCCAAAAGGAGCGTGAAGAAACATCTTGCAGGCCAGTATGGCGATACTAAGGGATAGGATATTACGGTATCAAATCCGTTGTCATCGCGATGTGGGTCCCTCTCTTGCTTACCATCAGGATGGGAGGAGACGATATGCTGTGCTACAATAAAAAAAGGGTGTTTAATTAAATGATCAAAATAGTCAGAAACGATGTAAACTACACATTCTTAACGGGAGTAGGTCGACTTAACAAGTAAATAAATAAAAAATAAAATATTTATTTTCGTTAACAGAGTTTAACTTAATTAGTAAAGGGATGGAGTCTTCATTTAAGCTGAAAATCCTGTGTTTGGCGAAGTAAATAATACCAGTAATACCGTATCCCTACTAATATCATAAATGCGAAAGTAACTCTGTTACGCTTTCCCGCTTAAACTTCTCAACAGATTTTGATGAAATTTGGTATAGGTATACGTTGAACTCCAAGAACTGACGTAGGCAACTTTTTGTTAGAAAATAAGGGGGGGATGGGGGTAATACCACCTTTGAATGTTTATTTATTAGGTTAGAGAAATGAAATTTGGCAAATAGCTTGAAACTTGGATTAAAATCTATATTTTATAAACCTATCTATAATCTGTTTTAAATTTTTCCATTAATAGTAGTTTATACTACTCTTTTTCAATATTAGGGGTGATAGGGGTAAAACCGATCATGAAAGGATGTAGTACACGCGAACGAAGTCGCGGGCACAGCTAGTATGTTATATTTATAGGTACGTAAGAAGTTAAAACGAACGTACTCGAAATTAAGATAACTGAGTATTTGAGTGGTTGTGGGGCAACTTATCAGATAACACCGACGGACCAAAGGATAGATACTTCTATTTGTTATTGATATCGTATATTTACTGGGCAACCGATTTTTAGGGTTCGTTCGTAGTACAATTTGAAATTTCTTTATTTCTGACTACAAAGATCCATGGGTTAGTAAAAACACGTGATATTATCAACTGAATAAACACAAGCTTGCTGTCCCTAAACGTAGACTTCATAAGATTGGTAATCCATTTGTTGGTTTTAGTATAACTTTTTTTTTTATATTACACTTCAAGATTGACCTCATCCCACCTAATGTTAAGTGGTAATGAGGTCCTTTTTTTTTTTTTTACGGGGGCAAATGCTTGATGCACCGTACCGCCACCCTGAGGGAGGGTGACGGCGTGTGTGGGACTCCTACCTACCAACCAACCCAAGTGGTAATGAGGTCCTTTTTTTTTTTTTTTTTTTTTTTTTTTTTTTTTTTTAAGGGGGAGAGAATGCCATCTTTTCGCACCATACCACTGCCGTGGGGACGGCAGCGACGTGTGTGGGACTCCCCCGCCCAGAAATAGAACTAGGGGCGGGGACTACCCGAACTAAAAACTCCCCCCACCTTCTCATCGCCTATTGACGGCGCCATGGGATACCGGGCGATCCATGACTACCACAGCGCCGTCGGCGGAATTGCTGCCCCTACGGGGCGGCGTCACCAGCTCCCCCCAGGATGGTCGGGGGATTGGCGGGAACGGCCGAAGGTGCTAAACCGTTCCCGCCCATCTGCGGAAAACCGTGCAAGGCCGGCCGGGGTGTCCCCACACCCGCGGCCGGCTGGTCCCCGCTAGCAAGCGCAAGGGCGTCAAAATGACGCCTCGCGCGTAATCTTCGGCGTCTCCGATGTGGGGGGGCAAGGGGGTCGTCCTCTCGCTCCCTCTCCGACGCCTCCTTGCGCGAGATTGTTGTCTCGCTGAAGGCGGCAACTGCCGTCCAGGCCTCCTCGCTCCCAAGCATGGCTGTAACAATGCTTGGGAGCGAGAGATCGGTCCCAACAATAGCGGCCAGATCGGCCCGCTCAGTCGCCCAGGCTGGACACACGGCCAGTGTGTGGTCCGCTGTGTCTGCCGCCGCGCCGCAAGAGTGGCACAGCGGCGATTCTTCTCGCCCAATTTGGTGCAGGTACTGACCGAAGCATCCATGCCCGGTCAGGACCTGCACCAATCTGAAGGACAGGTACCCGTGGCCCCGGTTCAACCACTCCTGCAACACCGGACCAACGGCGTCAATAACTCGCCCCCTGGGTCGTAGCTCTTCGAGACCCATCTTCCACCGCTGGACCATCTCTTCGTGCTCCTCGCGCCGGATCGCTGCCACCTCAGTTGGGGAGGGACGCTCTCCCCGCGCCCTCCTCTCCCCACACTTCCAATAGACTTGGGCCTGTACCCCTGCGTCGAGGGCCCAAGGCGTCGTGCCGGCCAAGACACATGCCACGTCGAAGCCCACCGTGCGGTAAGACTGGGCCACTCGCTGGGCAATAGCCCTTTGTGGCCTCCGCAGGTGGGCTGTATTCCCCCGCCGGAAAAGGGCGTCCGCCCAGATGGCTGCGCCGTAAAGGGCCATACTCCTACTCACTGATCTGTTGCAGTGAAAGCGAAAAATACGTATGAGCAGTAAGGAAGGTTATATTACACTTCAAGATTGACCTCATCCCACCTGATGGTAAGTGGTAATGACGTCCTAGCTTAAGGGTAACAAGTACAGTATAATAAATCTGTTACTGGACTTGTCGCCCTTACCTTGAAGGCTTGACCCCTTCTACTAATGTAGCACCTCCCAGGAGCTCTGGAAACCTTACTCACACGCAGGAACACAACAACACAGAAGTGATTGCTATTTGGCTGCGGTCTTCTGTAAGGTTTAATAAATTACCTTAAGTTATTGTTGATTTACATCACAAAATTGACATACAAACACAACTCAAGACAATTATAACAGATATTATATAAATACCTTGTGAGGCCAATTTGGGTTCCACAATTAGAATAATTTTTCACCTAAAATATACGGAACCCGTGAACCGAACTCACCCTTGACCGTTATTTGCTTAACTTGTTTAAATTTACCTGACTGATTATGGATAGGTAATTTTTATACATATGTGTTGCAATACGATTACATGTTTGGGAAATCCATTATTCCATAAGTTGAAATGAAGTCTTAGATGTAGAAGAGAGGCAGGGTATAGCGATTTATCGCTCGAACTGGAGCAGCCCGACTGGTGAAATACCTCCACCTTACAGAAGACCGCAGCCAAATAACAATCACTTCTGTGTTGTTGTGTTCCTGCGTGTGAGTAAGGTTTACAGAGCTCTTGGGGGGTGCTACATTAGTAGCAGGGGTCGAGCCTTCAAGGTAAGCGCGACAAGTCCAGTAACAGATTTATTATGCTGTACTTGTCGCCCTTATGCTAGGGCCTCATTACCACTTAACATCAGGTAGGATAAGGTCAATCTTTAAGTGCAATATAAAAAATATTATTATTTAAGTATTTCACCAGTCGGGCTGGTCCAGTTCGAGCGATAGATCGCTATGCCTAACCTGACCATTATTTTTTTTTTGTCAGAGCGAGATATTACTCGAAATAATCAAATCAAATCAGTAGTGGCATGAATTGTAGATTATATTTTTATATTTATCGACTGATCAAATTTATTTTAAAATATCGGTTCAGTATTTAGATAAGTGGAGAGAAAATACATTTTAAATTATCGTTTGGTCTGTTTGCAAAAGCGGGACAATTTCGGCTGGGGGGGTCACCGGGACAGACTGCCTGAAAACGGGACTGTCCCGCCTAAAGCGGGACATATGGTCACGTTAGCTATGCCCTACCTCTCTTAAATTTTGACTTCTTAACTAAATATTGTAAGTTTTTGCGTACATAAACAATACAATCAAAAATGTATTGTGAAGCTACTGTTAAAATGTTATTTTTTTTAAATAAATAGTACCTTCCCTATAAGAGAGTCCCTTGTTATGAGACCGTATACACTTGACCTGTCCATCGCCTTTACGTCGTGGGCATAAGGTTTAATTTTGAACTGCACCTACCTGAATGTATATATTACACGTAATACACCAGTGAAAGAGTAGGTACCTGCCTGCGTCTTCTTGCATCTGTGTTCTGACAACATAATCTCTATTTAGTATCAATACAAAGCTAAAACAATAGGGTTTGTTTGTGTAGCACTTGTGTTTATAGTTTAATTATCTCTAAACATTACATTCTACATACTTGTTTATATATCCTACATTAAATCGTATGCAGTAGTAGTTTTGGTGCTAAGATTTTTTTGAACTTTCAATTCAGTTTACAAAAAAAACACATTAGTAGCAGCGGTCGAGCTTTCAAGTAAGGCGACAAGACCAGTAACAGCTTTATTATGCTGTGCTTGTCACCCTTAAGCTAGGACCTCATTACCACTTACCATCAGGTGGGATGAGGTCAATCTTGAAGTGTAATATAACCTTCCTTACTGCTCTTACACGTATTTTTCGCTTTCACTGCAACAGATCAGTGAGTACGGTAAATTACGTAGTTACTCGTAACCGAGCTAATCAGTCGGCGTGTTCGCTAATTGAGTGTGCAATAGAAACTTGCGGTTTTAATATTCTTAGAAAAGGGAAAAAACAATGATTTAATTATTCCGTCCGTTGGTTTTTAACTTTTTACCTTAAAAAAACCGCATTGAAATTAGATCATCCGTTTGGGAGCTACGTTGCTTCAGACAGACACACACACTAACACACACACAAGCACTCACACACACACACACACACAGGCACGTCAAACTTATAACACCCCTTCGTTTTTGCATCGGGGGTTAAAAAGGAGCTTGAAGAAACATTTTGCGGGCGAGTATTTATTAAAAAACTTTTATGCATTTAAAGTACAACAGATCGACTTACTGCTACAGCTATTCTCTACCAGTCAATCCTGGGGTAATGCAGAGAGTTTGTATATGGGTGCGGTAATAGTGAAAAAGGAACTCATAATAAACAACATTTAATTAAGCATTATAAATAATACGGTATCTATTAAATATACAATTATGCATGAACATACATAATTAAATAGTATATATATATATATGTATGTATGTAAAATATGTAGGTATACTTAAGTATAGACAAATAGATACAGTTTGTTGCACAGAAAAAAATACAGAAAATGGTTTTACAGACATATCATTTACAATTAAGGCGGTCTTATTGCTAGAAAGCATTTTCTTCTAGAAAAGAGGAAATAGTAGATATCGAGAAACGGGTATGAAAATATTTTTACTTATATTTATATAATGTGTGTATAAAAACAAATAATTATAATAAAAATAAAGTAGATAAATATAATAAATTGGGTCAGCATTTGACAATTCATGGCTATCATTTATGTATTAGCGATTTTTTTATATATTTCACTTCAAGATGGTCAATCTTCACCTGATGTTAAGTGGTAATGAGGTCCTAGCTTAAGGGTGACAAGCACATAATAATAAATCTGTTACTGGACTGGTCGCCCTCACCTTGAATACTTGACCCCTGCTACTAATGTAGCATTATTCACACGCAGGAACACAACAACACAGAAGTGATTGTTATTTGGCTGCGGTCTACTGTAAGGTAAACATATGCGGCAGAGGGCACTTACCGTAGGCTAACGGGTGGATACAGCAGAAAAATTTCATCGCCTACGACAACTTGCGGTTAGCTCAGTTGCAAGAGCAGCACGCGCGATACGTGAAGGTCGTGGGTTCAATTCCCGCACCGCAAGGAGGGATGCTCAAACTCAAACTTAAATATTTCTTTATTCAAGTAGGTTACATATAACAGTTTTAAATCGACATTGAATACAATACAAAGGGATTCTACTTCCGGTTCGGAACCTATATCTACCGAGAAGACACCGGTATGAAACTCAGCAGATTAGTTACAGTAGCAGTATCTAACTTATAGCTATGTGTAGAACACTTTGGACCAAGTCATATAGTTTTATTTTGATGAGTAAAAAAGGATTAAGTATTATTTTTTTAAGAGGTAAGCTGGACCAGACCAGTCGCCAAAAGTGGCACCTGTTCACAAGCATGAGGTATATGCCAGCCACCGCAGATGAAATTTTTCTGTTTCTTAAAATATGTAGCATCAGTGTATGAAATTAAATGATAATATCAACAAGCTTAGCTTACAATTTCGAAATGCAAAAACAAACGCAACTTATTAAAATATCTGGTTTTTCCTACATCCACTAATGTATTGTATCTTTTAAGTATATTATTTTGAAAAAAAAATGTGTTTAATCAATAAAATGGAAAGTGCAAATACAGCCTTCAATGTTAAGTGTATGTGACAGTGCTAGAGTGAGACGGGAATAGTGCACCGGGTGTAAGTGTGAAAGAGACAAGATGCTGTCACGCGGTTTCAAGTACCAGAGATTAGACGATGTGGAGATTGGGTAAGATGTATTTTTTATTGCTAATACATAAATATTTTTATTGAGTAATTTTAGAGTTGATATATTTTTTTCTTACTTTATACAAAATTATTCAATTAGTACTGACTGTTATTGTAAACGTATTTAAATAGCAGCGTTTTACCTTGAAATAAAACTTACCTCCATAGTAGCTTTATATTGAGAACTAGCTTTTGCAGCACGCGCTTCGCGCGAGTCTGCTAAAAGCTAGGCCTGCGGCGCTGGCCGCTCCCGGGCTTCGCCCTCCCGCGGCGCTCGGCCTTCGGCCTCGCATACGCAGCTCGGCCTGCGGCCTCGCGGGTGTGACTGTTGGTGTTTGACCGTCCGCAATGGGGGCCTAGTGCTTTTTATGTACGGCGCTAGAGTTTTGCAACTGTGGCCTAAGGAGCCTTTCCGCTCCGGGCTCCGCCCTGCGCGGCGCAGCTCGGCCTGCGGCCTCGCGCCTAGGGTGACTTGGATTGCACTTTAATAAAATGGCCAAAGTGTTCGACGGAAGCCGCTTCGAGCTTCGCTCTACGCGGGCGCTCGGCCTACGGCCTCGCATTCGAAGCTCGGCCTTCGGCCTCGCGAAAGTTACACAGAACATAGCCGCTTCGGGCTTCGCCCTACGCGGCGCTCGACCTATGGTCTCGCATCGCAGCTCGGCCTCCGGCCTCGCAATGTTACCATTTCCAAGTTTTAATAGCACTCAATACGGCACTACATTAATATGCAACAATTTCTCCATACATTTTCTTACTAAGGTCAATTTCAGTACAAAATGTATGGGGAACCAAGTACTCCATAGAAATTTGATTTTCCATTTTTTTCTAAAATTTCGTACTTACTCACTTTTTTTTTGGTCGATCGACCACGGATAGACATTTTTGACAGGACCTCATTTTTATTTTTTTTTAATTCGAACAATTTCTGTCGGGCCCAAAATCTCCGAAATTACCCCAAAAATCGGGTAAATTTTTGAACCATCACAGGGGCATCATGTAGACCTCCAATAAAGCTCCGAGCATTTTTTCCCTACAGCCCCTCCTTCTACCCCGAAAGTTGATGAATACATTTTGAATCCTGCAGATTTTTACATCATGGCCGCCAGCGCATCCGCCATTTTGTTTATCGAAAAGCCTATAGTTTTCCTGTAATCTAGGTTATATACGGCATCAAACCTCATTTTTATTTTTTTCGAATTTTATATCCTGTGGCCCACAGAGCCTCCGGTAGGTGACCATGTTTTTTGCACATTTTCCTCAACAGCTCTCGGTGTTGCCCAATTAAGAAAATAAAAATAGTCAAATGTCATTACTATTACAATGCCTCATAAGCACATGGGAATGATTTGCGCGAAATGTCATTATTTCTATTCTCGACCTTTTCGGGACCTGAGCCAAAAACTACCAAAAATGGTAGAAATATTTTTTCACCTGGCAACACACGATGACAGAACACATAATCGCCTAGTACATTGCGAGTCGCTCAAATAAAAAAAATAACCCCAATTTGAATTTGAAGTTTTCAATAACACGAAAAAATCACAAAATGGCCGCCAGCGCGTCGGCCATCTTGTTAATCAAAAAGTCTATAGTTTTCCCATAATCTAGACTATATTTGACAGCGAACCTCATTTTCATTTTTTTTCTCGCTCTCACCCAGTCGCCCTAAGAACTTTTGGAAAATGACCATGTCGAAAAAATATTTTTTACCGTAGCTCCCAGTGTTGCCAGGTGATCTGACCAAAAGCTACAAAATATCATTCGGCTATGGGCTAAACACAATTAAGAGGTAGACGTTTCAACCAAATGTAAAAAAAAAAATTTTTTGTTTTTTGGGCACGAGTCAAAAACTACCAAAAATGGTAGAAATTTTATTTAACCTGGCAACACATATAAACCAAATATGCAACCGCTCCATACATTGCGTTTCGCTCAAATGTTGCCAAGTGCCAAAAAAACCGTTTTGAAAATCGTGAAAAATTCAAAATGGCCGAAAGGGGGTCCGCCATCTTGGATTTTTGAACGGCCGTATTTTTCCTGTATTCTAGGTTATATATTGCATCAGACCTAATTTTTATTTTTTTTCTCGCTCTCACCCAGTTGCCCCTAGAGCTTTTGGAAAATGACCATGTCGAAAAAATGTTTTTTCCCGCCATTTCCAGGGTTGCCAGGATTTTTCCAAAAAACTACATTTTTGTCACTTGGAGCCTCCATGGCCACCCCACAGCGTATTTATTTTTTTTCTACAAGGTAATTTTTTTTTCCTACCATTTGGGGCCATGGGGTAAAAACTACCATGAACTTGGTAGAATTTATTTCTCAAAACAATAGACGAATAACTAACCTACCACCGCCCCATACAAACCGATTCAACATGGTGTTGCCATCCCCCTCAAAATCGACTTTGAAAATGACAAAATTTTTGCTCCCTACAAAACTGCCGCCAGCGCCGTCTCTATGGCCAGACTCTATAATCTATGGATGAGGTTTGCAAGTTGACTATACTGCCGGCAGAGTTCAAAAAAAAATTTTCAAATATCTGTGGAAACCTCTCCACCACGAGCCCGCAAAAACACCTCTAAACCGAATTTTCGATCCAAGATGGCGGCGCGGACATCTTGTTTTTTTGACATTTTACTTTTTCAGTGTACTTCACTTTAACACCATTCTCTAAAAAAGTAAAAACCGCCTGGCCATTCCATAGATAAAAAAAAAGTTGGTTCCCCAAAGGGGACCGCCATCTTGGATTTTGGAAAAAAAAAATAGAAAAACCTGCTTTGATTAAAAAATTACCCACCCCGTTAGAACACGCCAAAGAGGTAAAACAACCCGAACACCCCCAAAAAAACCCCCGATGAGTGAGTGAGTGAGTCAGTGGTAATTTAGCTTTATATAATATAGAAGCATTTTCATTTCCGACGATTTTCTACCCATTTTCAGTACTTAATTTGACTCTGTAACTGTGGCAACAAACGTTTTATCTCAATTTAGGGGGAAATAATCTTTAGACGATCATTTTCAGTTTTTGTTTAATAACTAATCGTATCCAGCGTTACATCGCGCTTCTTAGATTTATCCGTGGAAATGAGAAGTTTTCTTATAGTTGTGCTATAAACCGCAATATAACCGAATTCCACGCGGGCGAAGCCGCGGGCGGAAACCTAGTAGAACATAAATGACATTTGTACTAATTCTACTTTTATAACCATAAAGTCTAAATGTTTTTTTATCTATGGTTGCTATCGCAATCGGCCAATCCCAGGTTTATAAAAAAACACATATTAAAAAGTTTTTCAAAAGAGACAAAATCAATATTTTCGCGAAACGTCAATTTCGGCAAGGCGTACCTAAGATGGCGGCTGCGTTTTGCTTGTCAGTGCTATTAGAAATTAATGAAATACTCCGTAATCCGAATTTTCCGGATATATGTTGTCGACTCGAAATCAATAGGAGGTAGCTTCATTTGCATTGTATAGAGACGATTCATAAGTATTACAAATGTAATCTACATGAATAAAAAATATTGACTTTGACTTTGAATATTTTTTATGCTTTTTTTTTAAGTTAGAGATATGAAATTGAGCTTTATTATCTGAAACATCACATCTGCTTAAGAATCTAATCTATTCTAATAACACCAAAAACATTTGCGAGAATGCTTAAGAAAATAAATAAATAAAATAAATAAATATTGGACAACATCACATACACTGCTCCGATTCTGTGGTAAGTAGCTGAAGCACTTGTGTTACAGAAATCAGAAACAACGATGGCACCACAACACCCAGACCCGAGACAATATGGAAAAGTTCGCTTCCCATATTGACCTTTGTTATTCATCTGAGGTTTCGATCAAGTCTACCGTACCCCTCGACGAAATTATTAATATTAGATATTGTGGTACCACCATTGGTTCTGGTTACCATAACATAAATGCTTAAGCTCTATTGAATCAGATTAATGTCTCGCTATGTGATATTTTAGCATGACGCCATCTTTGAGGTCCCAGGTTCGATTTTCGGTCGGTTCAACATGGTAAACGATATTTTCTACATTGTCTCTGGTCTGCGTGTTGTGGTACCGTCGTTGTTTCTGATTTCTGTAACACAAGTGCTTTGGCTACTTACCACAGAATCAGAGCAATGTATGTGATGTTCTCCAATATTTATTGTCTATATAATCTAACGCACAGTGGGTGGATGCGGGCCGATTAGATAACGGTAATTTATTATCTAGAACTTATCTGGGGCATTTATGTTCGATTTAAATGAACGACCTCGATTGCTCCTGCTAAGTGAACGGAAAAAAATATAGAAGCATTTCTAACGCTTGAAAATGGCACCACGGAAAGTAAGGCACGGTGGCTTGAAAAAGTTAAGTAGCGCTACGAATACCGTTTCCAAGGACGCGAGTCATGCGCGGACCAATCACAGCTCTTGTTCTTGTCCATCCCATTCCATGAAATGACGTAACTAACGAGCCCTGTCTTTTTGTCGACCTAAACGCATTAACCTTAAAGTTTTTTTTCAAGTGTCGATACTTCATTACTATAAAAATAAAAAAATAAAATAAAAAAAAATTTATTTTCAGACCAAAGATCCATATAGTTTGTTAGTAACAATTTACCATTAAACATTATGTTAGTAGATATAATAAAAGACAAAAAAAAGGAATATTTACTCAGACCACAAGAGCCGGCCAAGGATGTCATCGCTTCACCGTGAAAAATATTCCATCACGAACAAAAAAGTTTGGTAAATCCTTTCTTTACCGGACCATAAAGCAGTGGAACTCGTTGCCGGTTGCCGTTCATGTGTTTCCTCCTTCCTTTGACATGGATTCCTTCAAAAGGAGCGTAAATCGCGATGCTAACGAATAGGATATTTCGATATCAAATCCGTTGTCACCGCGATGTGGGTTCCTCTCTTGCTTACCATCAGGCTGGGAGGAGCCAATATACTGCGCTACTATAAAAAAAAAGATAGACAGGCTCATCGATACCTTTTCACGTGCAGCTCCGTGAACCTGCCAACCAGGGCTGAATCGAGTCGATCACCACCATCCTCAGGAGTTGGTTCGAGCTCCAGTGCATTTCTTTTTTGTTTTTTTTATATTGCACTTCAAGATTGACCTCATCCCACCTGATGTTAAGTGGTAATGAGGTCCTAGATTAAGGGTGACAAGTACAGCATAATAAATCTGTTACTGGACTTGTCGCCGTTACCTTGAAGGCTTGACCCCTGCTACTAATGCAGCACCCCCCAGGAGCAGTAAACCTTACTCACACGCAGGAACACAACAACACAGAAGTGATTGTTATTTGGCTGCGGTCTTCTGTAAGGTGGAGGTATGTCACCAGTCGGGCTGCTCCAGTTCGAGCGATAAATCGCTATGCTCTACCTCTCTTAATTTTTTTACCAGCGAGGAAACCTTTTTTCGCATTAATGTGGAAAAGTCCTCCACTATATCGCGTATCTGTTGCTTGTGTGCTTTACATTTGTGTGTGTTTTGGTGCCGATATACGAATGAAGTTAATATGACAGGAACTCTTCCATGTTTTTTCACAGCTCCTGCTGCAGAATTGGCTACTTGACAGTTTTTGAAAAAGTATTGCAAAATGTGCGCCCGTTCATTTTATATCCCAAGCAATTCGATTTATCTGGAAAAAATGTAAATAACCAGAGAAAAATAAGATTTTGTGTAACACATTTAAAAAGCGCGCAAAAACGCCAAGTCATGTCACTGTTGAAATTATGACGTCAACGTTGTAGACAACGAACCGATACTCATAGGAACGACTTCATTTAGATAAATTGAAAATGTTTCAATAAATTCTTAATACGATTAAAGACACAATAATTCAATTTAATCGGTAAAATAATCATTGTAACGCCACATTAAAATAAATTATTTTCGCCGACAGCTGTCATTTCCGAATTGCAATGGTGGTTTCCGTTTCGGTTCTTTTGTTCTACAGATAAAAAAAGTAAATTTTATTTTGCAAAATTAAAATACTAACTATGCTTTTAATTATAAAATAAAAATGTAAAATTATTACTTTACTAATAAGCTAACATATCTAACACTTTTCATATTTTATTGTTAACACTGTCAAGTAGCCAATTGTAAATGTACGGTAATCACGTCACAGTAATCACTTTCAGATCGATATCAGTTCTTATGAGCTCGACATAAAGGCGGTGCAAAGTCCGAAGATTGTAGTCTGACGCTTTTATATGTACCAAAGTTAAGCGACACACACCGAGTTGGTTTATTGGATGGGTGACCGTTCGTCGGTTGTTCCTGGATCTTGATGTTAAGTGGAAGCAGCTCATGTGGAATAGTTAATAGTAACCAATAAACGAATAACATTTGAAGGTCTATGACGTGACCATAAAAATATCTAGTCGTTCTAGAATTAATCTATAGTTTAAATATATAAAAGGAGAAACTGACTGACTGACTGACATATCAACGCACAGCCTAAACGGCTAAACGTAGACATTTGAAATTTGGAACGGACGTAGCTTAGGTCATCCAGCTCCTGGCAGGAGCGGGAGTACAGTAGCCGAAAATCGATCAAAGTGGCGAACATTTGGAGAGGCCTATGTCCAGCAGTGGACTGCAATAGGCTGATGATGATGATGATGATGTAGCTTAGGTACCGTAGAGGTGCACTAAGAAAGGAATTCCCGAAATTCCCACGGGAACGGGAAAATCCTTTTGTAAGAAAGTTAGACACTTGAAATTTAGCATGCAGGTACCTTAGTAAACATAAAGCTTGGTTGCAACAGGATATTGCAAAATTCCCACGGGAACGGGAATTAGCGGGAAAAATCTGGAAAAACCCTGTAGTCCACGCGAATGAAGTCGCGGACACAGCTAGTATTATATAAAGCTTGTCCTCATAATACTAACACCATATCTTATCATAATCAAACCACTTTAACAAACGCGCAATAATTATTACTATAATGAACAATGGTTCTTGAGATCATCTCTCTCTAACACATTGCCAATGTCGGTGAGCGATAGAGATACAAGAAAATTATGTTTGTCTACGGATTCAAGTGGCATGTGCATGCGTCTGATGATAAATGATAATAGTAAGACCTTTCCTAGAAAATCATTGATAGAAATGTACAGTCACCGTCAGATATATCGGAGCAGACAAAGTGACCAAATGCTTCGGAACAGTTAAAATTGTCAATAAGTTCCTAACGCTACAAGTTACCGTTAGTATCTGAACATTCATTACTTCAGTTATTTATCACTGAAACTGGAGCAGCCCGACTGGTGTAATACCTCCACCTTACAGAAGACCGCAGCCAAATAACTATCACTTCGGTTTTGTTGTGTTCCTGCGTGTAAGGATTCCGGAGCTCCTGAGGGGTGCTACATTAGTAGCAGGGGACAAGCCTTCAAGGTAAGGGCGACAAGTCCAGTAACAGCTGTATTTATCGCTCTTAAGCTAGGGCCTTACCACTTAACATCAGGTGGGATGAGGTCTATCTTGAAGTGTAATATAAACAAAACAGTAAAAACTTAGTTGTCATACTCTTTAAACCATTCAACTATAAAGGCATTGCAGATCTATTAAAGATAGTTTGACCTCGAAAACAATTCCATGTACTGAGTTGCGGCACGTCTTGTTATAACAATGGAGCGATCTGTACACAGTACAAACATCAGTCCAGTCTTGAAGATATGAAAAAAACCACTTAAAGGACAGATTATATAAATGATAAACAAGTGCGAGTCCGACTCGCGTACGAGAGTTCCATACTGTTATGGGATTTATTAGAGGCCGTCCATAAATTACGTCATCGATTTTTTTAGATTTTAGACCCCCCCCCTACAATCATCCTATCGCCATTAATGACACCCCCCCCCCTCCCAAAATTGACGTCATTACCAGTTTACCAAAATGTATTATCAATACATAGTATAAAACAAACTCGCTTTCGCTGTCTGTCCCTATGTATGCTTAGATCTTTAAAACTACGCAACGGATTTTGATGCGGTTTTTTAAATAGATAGAGTGATTCTTAAGGAAGGTTTATATGTATAATACATGTAAGTACCACGGGCGAAGCCGGGGCGGGCAGCTAGAATTATATGTAATATTATTGTTAGAGTATTTTATCTGTAGTTATTACTGTATTTGTGTACATCTATGTATGTTTATTATGAGTTATTTTAGTATTGTACGCGCCTTCGCCGCATCTCACATTTGCAGTCTCACTAGGTGTGCTCGAAGAAATTTCTTTTTAGAAATAATCTTTTTCTACGTGAACAACAAACTATAAATAAATAAAAACACGCTCAAAATTTGCACAATCACAATTTCAGTACCTCTCGTCACATCTGTATAATAAATGTAACAACATTCTGCAATTTCACCCACTACACCTTCGCGAATGCAAATCAAAAGTTGTTGCCTGGCTTAAAACACTAGACTATAACGAATCAGAATGTTTACTAAAATACTTCAGATAAACAGTTTTGTTTCTCCCAAACACACTTATTTACACAAACAAACAAACACACACATACACACACACACACACACACTCACATACCTACACATATATATAAAAACACACACACACAAAATTGTATTGTCCCCTTACTTGTTTTTCTATGTTAGTAATTTTGCGCATTCAAATTATTTTATTTCGTCTTTAAACGTAGGAAAGTGTTGAGGAAGAGTGGCTTCCTCTGGCACAGGTGCTATTGCACTTAATAGAAGAGGTCAACCCTTGTTTATTTCATGTACAAAATGATTTATGATGGAATAAATAATTTTGAATTTTTTTTTTTTTGAATAAATAAGAATGACGTCAATTTCGAAACACCCCCCCCCCCTATCTATAATTTACCGTCATCCGCAGACCAACCCCCGCCCCCCTCTAATTTCGAATGACGTAATATATGGACGGCCCCTTAGTGAAATTATGGGCTTACTACCGTTAAGCAAAATAATAGTGGACGCTGGTCTTTTCTACGTTATTAACATATATATCACAGTGGGTATCATTGATTAGGAAAACAACAGAAATTTCATTGAAGATTGCAGCCTACCTGTGACTGTTTGAGAAACCCCTTTAATATTTACTAGCTGTCCCGACGAACGTCGTACGTCTTCTATTATTTCAAAGCCAACATTAGCTCAATCGGTCCAGGCATGCTCGAGTTTTAGCGAAAAAACGATTCATTTTATATGTAAGATTTTTTTTTAATTGATATTAAAATAGCGCATACAAAGAAATATTCTGTAAATAGTTTAAGCGTTAACCTGTCACCGTTATTATACGTTTGTTGTATGGGTCCCTCTCTTAAAAAAATATTTTATTTTTAGTTTTTATTTCTTCTTACAGCGGCAACAGAGATACATAGATCTAAGAGAGGTAGGGCATAGCGATTTATCGCTCGAACTGGAGCAGTCTGGAAGAGATTGCTCTCTAGCAATAAGACCGCCTATATTGTACTTGAATATGTCTATCTATCTTTACTAATATTATAAAGAGGAAAAATTTGTACCTATTTTTGTATGTTTGTATGTTTGTAATGAATAAGCTCAAAAAGTACTGGGTCGATTTAAAAAATTCTTTCACCAATAGAATGCTACATTCTTCCAATTTGACATAGGCTACAAAATTAGGGATCCTTGGTAAAATTTGAAAAATTTAAACAGAAAAGCGGGAAAAATTCTCTAAGGCGAAACAAAGTTCGCCGGGACCGCTAGTCTATCTATAAAAATAAAAAATCGGTTACTTTACAACTTCCGGACTCAGCCTTTTTTAATATAACGATCGCTTTCTGAGGCTCATCTATAAGATGATGACATTTAATTGGTTTCAATTGACCGAGCTATGAAAAAATGGTGCGTTGAACCAATCGCAAGTGTTGATTGTTTGTTTGTTTGTTTGTTTGTGTATCATCATCAATGTTGATGAGTAAATATTGAAAAAGAATAAAAAGAAAAGTTGAATTACAAATGTAATTAAAATCCGTAATTAGCTGTAAGATTAGCATTAGGATTCATGTCAATGATTTAGTAAAAGCTGTGGATTATGTTTTCTTAAAAATAAAATAAAATAAAAAATTAAATGTAACTAAAAAGCGTATACTGAGCATTAACAACAGAAAACAACAAGCGAATATATTCAAAAACTAAATTTTTTCTCTATTGTCTCGGGTCTGGGTGTTATGGTATCGTCTTTGTTTCTGTTTTATTTGACACAAGTCCATTAACTACTTACCACATAATAAAAGGAATGTATGGGATGTTGTCCAATAATATTGAATCGTCATCATTCGATGACCATAGCCAAAATAGAGCGGCTTGGACTTTGGCGTCGATCTTTGAGGTCCCAGGTTCGATTTCCAGTCGGTCAGTATGGAAAACTAACTTTTCTATAGTGTGTCGGGTGTGGGTGTTGTAGTATCGTCGTTGTTTCTGATTTCTTTATCACATTTGCTTCAGACACTTACCACAGAAGCAGAGTAATGTATGTGAGTTCATCTAATATATATTTATTATTCTTTTCGCACAATTAGATGATTTAAGAATGCAATTAAACTGAGAAAATATCACAAAATGAATTTGTTCTCCACAGGATTAGAACCCACGACCTCAACGTTTTAGAGCAACTCGCTTTAATCATTGAGGAGGCAATACGTACTCTATTTACATGTACGTGAAAATTGAGATGTTCTATATTTAGAATCGGCCCACATAGTAATTCCATTCTTAGGAGGGGGGATACCCTCCTCCCACAATGGGATGAACGCCTCCACAACGATTAAGTTAGGGTTGGTACTTAGGATTGTATTTTTATATTGCACTTCACTGGTAATGAGGTCCTAGCTTAAGGGCGACAAGTACAGCATAATAAAGCTGTCACTGGACTTGTCGCCCTTACCTTGAAGGCTTGACAAACGGCAAAAAGGCTTGACCCCTGCTACTAATGTAGCACCCCCCAGGAGCTCTGGAAACCTTACTCACACGCAGGAACACAACAACACCGAAGTGATTGTTATTTGCCTGCGGTCTTCTGTAAGGTGGAGGTATTTCACTAGTTGGGCTGCTCCAGTTCTAGCGATAAATCGCTATAGCCTACCTCTATTTAAATCCACTTTAAGTACCTAGCCTAGTCTACATTCATCTATTGTTATTTGTTTGTATGTATGTCTGTGTTTACGTACGTAACTCGCAAATGTTATTTGATTTTGTGAGTTTGAAAGATCTCTGATAAAAGCACAGTATGTTTGCTCCTCCCAGCCAGTGAGGAACCCACAACGCGATGACAACGGATTTGATACCGTAGTATCCTATCCGTTAGCATCGCCATACTGGCCCGCGAGATGTTTCTTTACGCACCCATTGAAGGAATTCATGTCAAACGAAGGAGGAAACACATGAGCCGGCAACGAGTTCCACTTTTTTATGGTCCGGCAAAGATAGGAGTTACCAAACTTTTTGGTTTAATTAAATGTTCAAATTCGACATCATTAATTTTAAAAGTTCGTCTTTTTATTGATAATCGTTTTCCTTTTCTATGTTTAAATAACTAAATCCACGCGTACGAAATCGTGGGCAGCCATATATATTCGAGAAATTATACTGATATTGGTATCATTATATATCATGATATGCATTGCCCAACCCTAAGGTATATCTTAAGGCGCGGATGGTATTTTTAATATCGCAAATACAGCGACCTCTAATACTCTTTAAGAAATAAAGGATCTGAATGTTGGAATAGTTCTGCATTCTGTCTACTGTGATGACGATCACCCATCACGTTGTGGGTTGAGGCGAGGGTTCATAAAATGTCAACTAGACTTTTTTTTTTTCGTGTAATCTTCTTATTTTGGTTTATCGAATGTGGCAAATTGGTTAGTCCGTGTTTTTGATTATCAAATAATATGGGTCACGTATTTTTGCATTATCTACCATATCAAATAATTACAGCAATATGTTGAATGGAATATTGTATGACGCCATTAGCGGGTACATTAACATAAGCATTGTTGGTAATTAATTTGATTTCACAGATTTATTTCTATTTGTTTAAATCATAAATACTTTATGGAAATTTATATATTTATTTATTATATAGGTATTAATTTATTTATTATAGTTTTATTTATTTTGACGTATTTTTTTATATTTTAATCTCGTTATGGTACTTATATTGATATTTTCTGTTAGTATTTTTCTTAAACATTTTGCACGGCCGCACCCGTTTCTCGATGTCTACTATTTCCTCTACCTAAAGGTTGTCTGGAAGAGATTTCTCTCTAGCAATAAGACCGTCTATATTGTACTTAAATATGTCTGTAAAACCAATTTCTGTAAATTTTCTGTGCAATAAAGTGTATCTGGGTCAATCAACTTTTAAGTGTACATCAATGATAAATTTTAGTTTTTTAATTTTAATTTTTTTTTTTTATATTTTAACATTTTTTCTTTAGATAATTATTAATATTTTAAGAATCCACATAGAGCAGCACGATTTATTTAAATAAAATAGAAAATTTGACTCTGAAATCCACATGACTCTAGTTATTGATTAATTAGATGGCAGTTGTTACACAATCATGTCAGACAGAGGCCTAAGTACTGCTAGTAGTACGTGGTTTGAAAACTCTGACACCAGAGATCATCGGATCGTTCATCTACTCGGTGTTCCACACGTAAAGAAGTAAAAAGTTGAAATTGGTCAAAATATCAATCTAATTTATATTAAATGCTCTAGTCTTTGTAAGAGGCTCTTTAGTGACTAATTATTGAAAGAAAAAGTATTGCTTTATGCTGATTATATCGTTAATTGTCCTATGGGCAATCAAAAATTCCCACGCACAACGGTTTTGGTTGTCCAAGTGACTGGTTGTCCGAGTGACATTTATCAGTCTTTGCGCTTCCTGATAAAAAATAATTATATTTTGAATTAGGTCTTACGCGCAGTGAAAAATATAGATAAAATAGAATATATTTCACTTTTATTTACTACGATATATCAAATATTTACGTTTTTGTGCTGGTTGTCCGGTGGACACACAATAAAGCCACCCAATTTTTCAAAATGCGCGCGACCGACTGACACCGCGGCAATGATGAAATAAAAATAGCGGTTAGATGAGTGTTGTCACCAAATCGACCGACTTATTGTCAAGGCACTGATCAACCCATCTATGTTTTGGTTTCGGAACTTTTTTACCGTTGTCCGGTGGAAATCGGAATAATAAAATATAATAGGGACCAAAACGAACATGCAAAAAATTCGGTAAAATTATGAAACAAACAAAAATCTATATGCTAGCATCTTAGTGAACACTGTAATGAATAATTATGTACAAGCGTAATTAATTGCCATATAGTATTTCTTTGTATAAAGTAATGTTTCATTATAATTAGCGACTGGGGGACAAATAAAAAACACTACATCCAGATGTTTTGTCACCTGGACAACCATTAAAATTCCAGTTTAATAGTGATTTATTTAAAATAAATTACTCGTATGTTTGCTTAATAATAATATAAATGCGACATATGCCAAAAAACCACTGCGATTATTGGTCAGGGACAAAACATATTACTTACAGGACAAATAAAAGTTGATTGACCCATCTATCTATCTACATTTTTTCCCCACCAGTGACCAGTGACGTATCAAACCCCATACCAGATACTTGGTATTGTTTTATCTAAGTGTATTTTTATTAATTTAGCAAATGAAATGAGTCTAATATTTTTTTATTATCTATTTAGCGAAATAAAACAATCTAGTTTTTATGATCGTGACGTTTCCCAATTGAGTGTATTGAGTTGATGGTGACAAAATGAAGTATAGTAGTAGATAAGTGTGTAGTTCTAAACATACTAACGGGTTGATAAAGCAGAACAATTCATCCTCCCCCGGCTGGGTTCCTTGTCGCGATTGGGGGGCTCAGTAACCCTGTGGTCTGGTGCGTTGAGGCTGGCCTGGCCACCCAGGCTCCGATACCGCACAAGTTGAAGCGAAGACGAATCCCGAGCTGGGCCGCGGAGAGCAGGTGGCACTCTGCGGCAAGCCCGCAAGGGCAGAGGTGGATTGCGGAGTCGGGACTCCATCTGGCTCTCGAAGGGAGAGCTGGAGTGAGTCTCGGGTGTCCGCAGCAGTGGTAGGCAGTGGAGCCGCACAGGAGATCCGCTGCTGGAACCGGAGATGCCAGGCGTGGGATAAGCCTGGCGTTCGTTGTCTCGGTTCCGAGGGGCGTGTCAGGTGATCTGACACGCTCCAGCTACGTTGTACGCGGCGTGGTGGGCCGCTTGGCGGTAGGCGCTGTGGGACAGCCTGTGTAGAATCCGCAAGGAATCCCGACTCCCCCACAACTGCTCACGATGGCCACCGAGGGAGTTTTAGTCGGTGCGAACCCGATACACCACTCTCTGTTCCCCGCCAGGAGTGACGGTGCGGTAGGCATAGCCCCCTCGACAAAAAAAAAGGAGAAAAATTCATCGCCTATGATAGTTTGCGGTTAGCTCAATTTGAAGAGCAGCACACGCAATATGTGAAGGTCGTAAGTCGTCGATGAAATTTTTCTGTTTCTTTAAAAAAAATACAATGAAGTATGCAAAAACATTATGTATACACATGTATACCTGTATACCTGCCCTAGATAGGTTATTCACGACAATGCCAAAGACTCGAAGGTTTATGTAAATTGACTTGTAGTGAATCCAACACATTTGCTATGCCTTAGTGATGATCACGCCTGGCTCACTTCGCAACATGGTCCAACCGATTGAACGATTTATATAAATAAAGAAATATAAATAAATGCGCCAGACAACCACACCAATCACCTGGTCTCAAACTAAGGTTTCCCCTTGTACTATGAGCACCAGACGACGGATACTAACTCGGGGCGTCATCCCAGCACACCGAGACACAAGTCAATTTAGAAAAGTTCGTTTTCCAAATTGACCTGACCGGGAATCGGGACCTTTCGTACTTTGGCCGCCTACCTTAGCCACTGCGCCATCGAGGTTGTAATTTGAAGTCCGGTATTAGTTCTTATGTGCATGGTATAACGACGGTGGAAAGTCAGTAGTGTGTAGTCTAATTTGCTTTAGACTGTACACCAGAAAGGTAGAAGTTATTATAGTTAGTGACGACCTTCCGATCCCTGAGGTTCCGGGTTCGATTCCCGGCCGGGTCTATATAAGAGCCGTACTTTTCTGTATTGTCTCGGGTCTGGGTGTTGTGGTACCATCGTTGTTTCTGATTTCTGTAACACAAGACTTAATTACACTTAACATAAAATCAGAGCAATGTATGTGTTGTTTTCCAATAGTTATTAGTTTATTGTAGTGTTACCGTATCGATTTTTTAAATTATCTAATAATGGATTGTACTATCAATAATAACAATGTAATCGATTATATAGATCTTCAAGGAATTTAATCAAACCGCCATTAAAATCAAACGTCAATATTTCCCGCCATTTGCGAAAGCGCGCCAAAACAAACCCGCCATTGTTTTTACGCGCAGACTATAAAATGGCGCTAAACGGTGATTAGAAAGTGTTAAGCTTCCTTAATAGTGTTGTAACAGGTGAATTATGATGTTGAATAAGAATAGAACGTGTAATCATAACAAGATTGTTTTTGTAGCTGATAATACACGCGAATTTGTATCCTCTATCCATTTTAACAGGCCAAAAAATACAAAAACTGGTATTATAGACATATGAGTACTATGTAGCTAAAAGACATTATTTTAAAGAAATAATTAAATTTATGACCGAACTAAAAAAAATATATAACCTACTTAACTATCTATCTATTTGAACTAACATGCACACATGATTTATGGTCAAATTACTTCTTGTAGAAAGCAATCTCTTCCAGGCATAATATTATATAAGATAATATGTATTGTAATATATAATCGGTGGCATAAGTATAAAATCGTTAAATAAATAGATGACTCGGTAAAATAATAATAAATTTATTTAGTAGGACAGATTTTTAAAATACTTTTATCATACTTTGTTTTGCTTCCACAAGTAAATAAATAATTGATACAACAGCATACTAAAGTTCAGTGGATGAGTCTGTTACGTTACTATGTCGTAATTTTTTTACGAAGAATTGACGTGATCTTTATCTGTAAATCTAAGTATAGTTATATGTCATAATATTTAGTTATTTTCCTTTATTTTTATTTTGACAACCTCCGTAGCCGAGAGGCGAGCGGGCCGGACTTTGGCGTCGCGCTATCTCTAGAGGTTCCGGGTTCGATCCCCGGTAGGGTCAATATGGGAAACGAATTTTTCTGTATTGTCTCGGGTCTGGGTGTTGTGGTACCGTCGTTGTTTCTGATTTCTGTAACACAAGTGCTTAAGCTACTTACCACGGAGTTGTCCTATATTTATTTATTTATTTTACAAAACATACTTCTTTCATAGATTTTACTTGAGATAGAAATGATTGTTGTCTCAAATCTAATTTATTACACACCGATTAAATATATGTATAAGTTTCGGTTCGTTTTAAAATAGTAATTTGAATATTATTAGCAAAAATAATTAAAACTTCTTTGGCATTAGAAACTTAAAATTATTTACGACTAGTGTTCGTTTCTTAATTTAGTAAGTCATTTTTTTTTTCAATTAAAACTATAAAATTATAAGTTACCTGTATTAATTTATAATTATGTCCAAATACACTGATACATTTTGCGTTACTTAATTACCACTTAACAAAATTATTACTTTTATAATCACTACGCTTACCAAAAACGGAGAAGTTGCATAAATGGTTAATTTTCGTCATTATTTCCATGTCTGCATGTTATTTCGAAATATAAAGTAGCGTTTATGTTATTCTATAAGTGTTTTTTTTTATATCTCACTTCAAGATGGACCTCATACCACCTGATGTTAAGTGGTAATGAGGTCCTTCCTCAAGGGCGACATGTATTGTACAGCATAATAAAGCTGTTACTGGACTTGTCGCCCTCACCTTGAAGGCTAACCCTGCTACTAATGTAGCACCCCCCAGGAGCTCTGGAAACCTTACTCACACGCAGGAACACAACAACACAGAAGTGATTGTTATTTGGCTGCGGTCTTCTGTAAGGTGGAGGTATTTCACCAGTCGGTATGCTCCAGTTCGAGCGATAAATCGCTATGCCCGACCTCTTTTGATCTAATATTTTATTGGTTTATATACTAAACTAGCTGTGCCCGTGACTTTTTTCACTAGGAATACATCTCAGAAATGGCTGGACCAATTTCGACAGCAATTTTATTGGTTGGTATTTGATGTATTAAGGAGTAGGGCTGCTCCAGTTCAAGGGATCAATCGTTATGCCGATCCCACTTATGTTGGTTACAAGTAACACTACTGCATCTTCAAATCTTCTAAATATATAAAAGGAGAACCTGACTGACTGACTGACATATCAACACACAGCCTAAACGGCTATATGTAGGCACTTGAAATTTGGAAAGAACGTAGCTTAGGTATCGTAGAAATGCACTAAGAATGGAATTCCCGAAATTCCCACGGGAACGGGAATTAGAGGAAAAATCCTTTTGTATGAAAAATCTAAACCTAGACGCTTGAAATTTAGCATGCAGGTACCTTAGTAAACTTAAAGCTTAGTTGCAACAGGATATTCCAAAAATCCCTCGTGCGGAAGTTAGCTGAAAAAAAAAACTGGAAAAACCCTGTAGTCCACGTGAACGAAGTCACAGGCACAGTCGGCTAGTTTAATATAAACCAAAATTGAAGCTACAGCCAGTTCGTACCCTAATCCTACCGAAAACATAAGTTTCTCCCTCAGTAGTTATCCTAATTAGATTTTACGAAACTCCACCTCACCTCCGTATGTTAGTAGGATCACTGCCCTTAATAAATACGACGTATTTGTATGAATGGCGAATTCACGTCAATTCACTTTCGTTGTTAATCTGGTTCAAGCGTCGTGCCTACTTCGCTCAAGGTTGCCTTTCTCTTTTGAACGGTGTGTGCAACCAGGTCGAGCTATGCTGAAGATTATTTTGATTCGCTAGTGCGGTGGGATGCGCGGTAAAGATTCGTATCTTTTTTTTTATAGTAGCACAGTATATTGGCTCCTCCCAGCCTGATGGTAAGCAAGAGAGGAACCCACATCGCGATGACAACGGATTTGATGCCCTAAAATCCTATCCGATAGCATCGCCATTCTGGCCCGTAAGATGTTTCTTCACACTCCTTTTGAAGGAATCCATGTCAAAGGCGAAAACGAGTTTCACTTCTTTATGGTCCGGCAAAAATAGGAGTTACCAAATATTTTTGTTTGATTCGTAAGTTTAATAGTGTGTTTCTTCTTATTTCAATTCAAATTTTAATATTCAAATTTAAACACATACAAAAGAAGGTCAGACTACACACATACACACACACGCTAGTTTTTAATAAGTAAGGCAGATGACAAACAATCTTTTCTAAAAACGTGTAACTAAAACATTACGAAGTTAATTTGCATTAAAATATGACTTTTGACGAAAAAGTGAAACACACTTCTCCGCTGAACTTAGATGCATTATATCATCATACATTTTTTACTTATTGAAGCAAAATATATTTTTACATTTTATTTTGTTAAATGTAGCTGACGAAATAAATGCGTACATAGAAGCATTGTTTTTTTTTGCCCAGTCTACATCGCTATTATTGGTCGGATTTTTGATGATAATATAGCATGACGACCTCCGTAGCCGAGAGGCGAGCGGGCCTGACTTTAGCGAGCGCCATCTCTGAGGTTCCGGGTTCGATCCCCGGTCGGGTCAATATGGGAAACGAACTTTTCCATATTGTCTCGGGTCTGGGTGTTGTGGTACCGTCGTTGTTTCTGATTTCTGTAACACAAGTGCTTAAGCTACTTACCACAGAATCAGAGCAATGTATGTGATGTTGTCCAATATTTATAGCATCGAGTTATTTATAGCGTTGCTATTACACTGGACAAAGTCTTACGAATCAAGCCGTTGCAGCTTTCTACCAGTTCAATTTTACTGTAATTTTATGTAACATTGTCACTTTGCCGATTTTTACTTAAATGCTCGAATAACTCTGTTTGATATTTATTTACCCCTATAATGTTATTCTACCATCCAGACCAGTCAAAGACCAAACTAACAAACGGCCATTTAGCATTAGAGCAGAATACAATAAGTAAAATACGTTAGACATCATACCTCACATCTAAATAAATAAAAGGAGAAACTGACTGACTGTCTGACATATCAACGCTGAACTCATCCCACCTGATGTTATGTGGTAATGAGGTCCTAGCTTAAGGGCGACAAGTACAGCATAATAAATCTGTTACTGGACTTGTCGCCCTTACCTTGAAGGCTTGACCCCTGCTACTAATGCAGCACCCCCCAGGAGCTCTGGAAACCTTACTCACACGCAGGAACACAACAACACAGAAGTGATTATTACTTGGCTGCGGTCTTCTGTAAGGTGGAGGTATTTCACCAGTCGGGCTGCTCCAGTTCGAGCGATAAATCGCTATGCCTACCTCTCTTATGTATGATTAGTTGGAGAAGGTCATACTTGTTGTTTCTCATTAGGTGGCCGAGATATTGGAGTTTCCGAGTCTTTATTGTGGTAAGAATCTCTGCATCTTTGCCCATTCTCTGCAACACCGTTTCGTTACAGACCCGCTGATCTTCAGCATTGTTTTACTTACTTTATGATAATGTAACGTAAATTGATCTATAACTAGTTTAAATAAATAAATAATATTAAATCCATACTTATACCTATTATAAATGCGAATGTAACTCTGACTGTATGTCTGTCTGTCTGTCCGGCTGTCTCGCCTAAACCACTGAACCGATTTTAATGAAATTTGGTCTAGGTATACGTTAAACTTTTTACTTTGAAAATTAGGGTGGATGGGGTAATACCACCTTTGAAAGTTTATATGGGAAAATGATTATTTTTTAAGTTAGAGATATGAAATTTGGCACAAATATGGCTCAAAATGTGGACTAATTTTTGTTTCTAATATTTTTTTTATTGTCAGGAGAAGGTTCTTGTGAAAGAAAAAATTATATAATTAAATATACGTCGTTAAAACAAGAGAACGTCTGCGAGTCAGCTACTCTTATACATATATAAAATAAATCACTGTTCGTTACTCTCGCTAAAACTCGACAACGCCAAGACCGATTTGGCTAATGTTGGTTTTGAAATAATTGTGGAGGTCCAGGTTAGGTTTAAAAGGTGAGAAATTAAAAAAAAAGGCGTTACGATGTTCGCCATGACAGGTAGTACTAACACTATAAATTCCTATTGCGCAATGTTCAAATAAACAATTATAAACATTATATTGTTAAGGCGACGAGTTAATTCCATAACAGATGTAGCTATTTTGTTTGATAACTAATAACATATGTGACGGTGACTCGATCTAAGTTTGTATCAACACCATTCATACAATATGTTAGGTTGATTCTCATAGTTGACACGTATGCGTACGCGCAGGTTTTCATAACATGTTAGAAACGTGCGCCATTATGGTGTAGGGGTGTCGTTTTAGTTTTTATAGAATAGAATAGAAAATGTCGTTATTAATGTTAACTTTTACAAAAGCATTTATGAATTGTCAGATTAAGTTAACCGTGTTTACATAACTAGTGTCCTCGACTTCGCTCGCGTGGACTGCAGGATTTTGGTTTTTTTTTATATTGCACTTCAAGATTGACCTCATCCCACCTGATGTTAAGTAAAAAGAGGTCCTAGCTTAAGGGTGACAAGTACAGCATAATAAATCTGTTACTGGACTTGTCGCCCTCAACTTGAAGGCTTGACCTCTGCTACTAATGTAGCACCCCCCAGGAGCTCTGTAAACCTTACTCACACGCAGGAACACAACAACACAGAAGTGATTGTTATTTGGCTGCGGTCTTATTAATTAATTATTTTGTTTGTATTGGTAGGTTCTAACTAAGACTTTATATCCTCCCTTTTTATTCTTATGGGGTTTGAAATTAACAAAGTCCTAGTTGAGCGAACGTCTTCATCTTAGTAGCTCCAATCTTTAATTTCGGTTTAACTAGTCGAAGACCTTAGAAGATTTACACAAACTTTCATCCTCTACTTTAACTCCTTAGGGGTAGAATTCATCAAAATACTTTCTTAGGAGATGGTTACGTCATAGTAGCTTCTTTTGAGGGATTACAGATGTACAATAATTTGTCAAATGATATAACGAAAATAGATTGAATATAAGTCTTCAATAATATGTATTGTCATTATAGACTCTGCAGAACCAGCCAAATTATACCAGAGGTAATATGTATTTTAATGATGTTTACTTGAATCTCATTTTAAGTGAAACTTAATGTTTTTTATGAGAAAAAAGTTATTTTAACCTAATAATAAGATTAGACTAATAAAAAGATCTGACTCACGTATAACTTTGTAGTGGCAACCCTGTGTCAGGTCACGGATTATGCAACAGGCTTCCATGTTTGATTAGTTCCCGCGCTTCAGCGTCATTGGTCGTTCAACTGTCATAGTATCCACGATAATCCTTTAACGTTTTAACTTTTTTTATTTTGTGAATAAAACTTTAGGTAAGTGTATTTTTTTTATTATTTAAGAATAGAATTTCGTTTTGCAAAAACAAAATTACGTGCAAAAACATTTGGTATTTAAAAGTTCTCAGATATGGCGTGACGCTTAAGTCCAGCTTGTAAATTCGACTACAAATGGACTATATTGCTGCAAAAATAAGCTCCTAATTTTAATAGCACTTCTAAGTATGAATTGTTTTATAGAGGTCAATTAAAACGATTATAATAATTGGTTATTTTATTTAAAAAAAAATCTTATAAAAAACCTAAAATCCACCGAGAGTGGTGTATATCAGTGCATCTTAAATTCAAAAAGTATTTGATTGTCTATACGTTAAAAATAATAAAACGGGTCACTGTTCTAACCACTGTTGGTGCGACATAACCCAAACTAAATGTTTAAAATGGAACGTGAAAGTCTTAAAGTTTATGTCTATAAGTTTGTAAAACAAAGTTATTTAACGGTACCGTACATACGCGTGCGAGCCATGGGCGGGCAGCTAGTTTAGAATAAAAATCATTGGCATTTCACATTTCGTTCTTATTTGATCTTTTACCAATTTGCACACGATAATACGCTGAATTTTACAGCTTCCGGGCACTCAAGCGTCGCATGCGCTTTCAACAATTTAATATTATTAAACGCCAGTCGCTTTACAGCGATAACCATGCTTGAACTGTAATGGTTTTGCACTCGGTCCTACAAGACCGCATGATTTGATTCCGCGGCCCGTGTGGAGTGTGCAATGGAGGCTAGTTTGATTTTGAATTTGGAATGTGGTGGTGATTTTTTAATGGTGATATTTGTTTAACTGCCAGTTCAGTGATTTAAACTTTTTTTTAAGGTATGTATCGTAAGTTTAGTGACAGATGATTGTTAATGTCAAAAGTTGTCAAAATGTAAAAGCGCGCTAATTTTTATTGATGCGTTTGGAAGATTCAAATTTATTATAAGTAAACTTTTCTTGGAATGTTTCCATTATTCAGATCTTTTTAAAATAAAGTAATAACATATTAAATTTAAATTATCGATCAATTTTTTACTCGAAACATAGTACAATCAGAATGAAGCAAATTAATCTTTATTGAAAAAGTTAAAGGGACCTATTTATTGGGGAAATACTAATTAATTACCATTCGTTTTATTTGACAGAAAGATAGGTTGTATATCCCTTTTGTTACATTTAAAATTTGAAATTCTAATTTCCTTATTTATTTTTTGAGGACCTCCGTAGCCAAGAGACAAGCGTGCCGGACTTTGGCGTCGCGCCATCTCTGAGGTTCCGGGTTCGATCCCCGGTCGGGTCAATATGGGAAACGAACTTTTCCATATTGTCTCGGGTCTGGGTGTTGTGGTACCTTCGTTGTTTCTGATTTCTGTAACACAAGTGCTTTAGCTACTTATCACAGAATCAGAGCAATGTATGTGATGATGTCCAATATTTATTTATTTATTATTATTTATTTTAAACTTGTCTGTCTGTTTGTCTTCCCGGCTTTCACGCCTAATTCACAGCCAATTTTGATAAGATTTGGTATAGGTATACATTGAACCTCTAGAACGGACATAGGCTACATTTTGTGTTGAAAATAAGGGGGGATGGGGGTAATACCGTTCTTGAAAGTTTATATGGGAAAATGTTTATACTTTAAGTTTGATAAATGAAACTTTGCACAAATATAGCTGTAAACTTAGATCAAAATATGGTCTACTTTTTGTGTCGAATGTTAGGGGAGGGATATGGGTAAAACTGTTTAAAAAATAATAATTTAACCATTAAGTACAAAAACAATTTTTAACAAAAATATAGGTACAGGTCACAAATTGTCCCTGAAAGTGTTTTAGTTCACTAGAACGAAGTCCCGGGTACAGCTAGGATAGTAACAAGAATACTGCGCACATTACCTTTCCTAATCACCACCAATTATAATGTAAAAAATAAATAAAAAAATTAAACGGTATTTCGTTTCGCAAGATCGATTCGACACCGAATCGGTTTGCGGTTTGTCCTTATCTTATCAGTGTTTTCACGCCTACTTTGCGTTTTAAACTGAATGGAACTGTTTAGTTAGAAGAGCGAACGTGTGTATTTTACGTAGCATAAAATAATTATTTATAATGAATTCATTTATTCACGTAAGCTACAGGTAACAATAATGCATCGTCAAAATGAATGATTTTTTTTTATTGCACTTTTAAATTTACCTCATCCCACCTGATGTTAAGTGGTAATGAGGTCCTAGCTTAAGGGCGACAAGTACAGCATAATAAAGCTGTTACTGGACTTGTCGCCCTTACCTTGAAGGCTTGACCCCTGCTACTTATGTAGCACCGTCCAGGAGCTCTTTAAACCTTACTCACACGCAGGAACACAACAACACAGAAGTGATTGTTATCTGGCTGCGGTCTTATGTAAGGTGGAGGTATTTCACCAGTCGGGCTGCTCCAGTTCGAGCGATAAATTGCTGTGCTCTACCTCTCTTAAAACTACTCTCTACTTTACTCTCTCTTTCTCTTCTGCTTTTTCCCCACGCAAACGAGTGGCCATAGTGCTTTTAACACTACAAATAAAAATGAAAACATACATTGGAAAAACAGGCAAAGAAAATTAAGTACATAACAATCACGGGATTTCATCAAAGATAATCACTACATAGTATAAAACAAAGTATCTTTTTCTGTCCCTATATCCCTATGTATGCTTAAATCTTTGAGTCTACTTACAACTAACGTGACCAGACGTCTCGTTTTGAACGGGACTGTCCCTTTACAATTAGGAGTCCGGGTGTCCCCTACACAAACAGTGGGACGCAATATTGTCCCGTTTTCAGAAACCGAGCGAAAATTTGAGTAGCGGACGGCCGGATGCAGCTCGCCGCGATTTGAGTTTTATTCTCAAGTAAAATCGTCACCACCTTTATTAAAACATAAATACAATGATGATTTTTCGGTACCTACATTTTGTGGTTCGTAACTTTTGATCCAACAAACTTATGTTTCCTGTTAATATTTTCTCAATAAAACTTTTGCACGACCGCACCCGTTTCTCGATATCTACTATTTCCTCTACCTAAAGGTTGTCTGGAAGAGATTGCTTTCTAGCAATAAAACCGCCTAAATTGTACTTGATTATGTCTTATTCTGAATAAATAACTTGAAATAAAATAAGTGTTTTTTCTTTTCTTTGACAAATTATATGACCTAAATAAACCGATGTTTCGCTTTAAGTCAAAAAACAAATGGTCACGTTACTTAAACTCAAGTTTTGACCTCCATATTCGATATGACAAGGTGCTAGTTAAGTACATACTAACTGACAATGTGATTTACCTATAACATACAAGGTCGGAGCTGTATCATTAGAAAGGCCTGTGTGTGATTAATGGACTGACATAGTGAAACAATGTAGTTTAGTAAACAATTTGTGCCTACGACTGCGTTCGTGTGGCCTACAGGATTTTAAATTAAAGTAGCCTAAGTGACTTGTGTGCTTCAAGCTAGAATCCTTCTCCTCAAGGACTTCAGCTTGAAGCACACAGTTACTCCTTATCAGCTATCTGCCAATAAAAAAGGTAGGGCATAGAGGTTTATCGCTCAAACTGGAGCAGCCCGACTGGTGAAATACATCCACCTTACAGAAGACCGCGGCCAAATAAGAATCACTCCTGTGTTGTTGTGTTCCTGCGTGTGAGTAAGGTTTACAGAGCTCCTGGGGGGTGCTGCATTAGTAGCAGGGGTCAAGCCTTCAAGTTAAGGGCGACTAGTCCAGTAACAGCTTTATTATGCTGTACTTGTCGCCCTTAAGCTAGTTCCTCATTACCACTTAACATCAGGTGGGATGAGGTCAATCTTGAAGTGCAATATAAAAAAGGGGGATTGGGGTAATACCGCCCTTGAAAGGTTATATGAGAAAATGTTTATTTTTAAGTTAGAGATATGAAATTTTTTAGAAGTATAGCTCAAAACTCGTATTAAAATATGGACTACTTTTTGTTTTTAATATTAGGGTAGATAGGGGTAAAACCGACCATGAAAGTATGTAGTCACTGTTAGTATTTCATATCTTATATCCATTTAATGGGATTACCACTGTTATGATGTTTGGCAATTAATTAGTCAGTGTAATTTTTAAGACTTTCGCGTTCCATTTTAAACATTTAAAAAAATTTGAGTCAGCTCGTGACCACGGTTGGTGCAACCTAACCGAAACGTCGGGCAGTAAGTAGTTCGTATTAACTACTAAATAAAAATGGTGTCGCGTTTTGACACGTTAAATTATTTAAAATGTTTAATTAGTCAGTGGTATTATGCTTTATATGTGTAGAGATTTAATTCCCACAATGTTTTGTCGACAGGGACCCTAGCCAAGTCCTGCAGGCCTAGCATACGCAATATGTCAAATTTATCGCATAAGACGACAAAAGTTTCGATACTGTTGATTGGCTAATAGCACACCGCACACGTATTTTCAACCAATCAGCAGCTGACGCACTGACTTCATCGATTTTCAGGCCTAACATACGCAACGCGACAAAATTTTATCGCGATCTTAACAAACGTCAAAATCGATTGAAGTCAGTGCTTCAGCTGTTGATTGGCTGAAAATACGGGTGCGGTGTGATATTAGCCAATCAACAGTATCGAAACTTTTGTCGTCACTTCCGATAAATTTGACGTATTGCGTATGCTAGGCTGTTTGACGTTTGTTAAAAGCGGAATAAAATTTAGTCGCGTTGCGTATTTTGTGGTATTTTGCTTTATATGTGTAGATATTTAATTCCCATAATGTTTTGTCGACAGGGAGCCCAGCCAAGACCTGGTGGCAGTTCGGGTGCCTATCAATGGCATGACATGCCAGTCCTGCGTGCGGAGCATCGAGGGGTCTGTCAGTGAGCTGCCGGGCATCCAATACGTTAAGGTCAGTATGGCGTAACTACATCTAAGAACAAAGTCGTAGACCGCAGCAAAAGGCGGTCATTGAAGAGCTGAGGTGAGACCTCCTAGCGACTTATGCGAGCCTGGTACCTCGACGCTGGGAGTATGGCATTTGTTTGGTAAATGTGGTGTAGTCATTGAGAAAATACGACTAATACTAACTTATATATTTCCTTCACCTTATACAATCATAATACCTACCTATTTGTAAAGAAAGAGGAAAGGCGCTTATTAAAAAGCTGAGCTGAAACCTCCTAGCCACTCATGCGACCCTGGTACTACATGCTCGCGTCCGGATATTTGACTTAGTAAAAAGATAGATACACTATGGCATGGAAAAATTTACAGAAACTGGTTTTACAGGCATATTTAAGTACAATTGCGGTCTTATTGCTTTTAACTATTGTATACTTCTGGAATGAGGGAGTTTTGCAAAGGAACAAAAAAAATACATCTCTCGTAGTTGGGTCTCACGTAAAATGACACTTTCCTAGGATATGACGGGTTGATTCGATTCACGAGCACCACTACTTAGGCTATGAGGTCCAACTGGGGGGTTTTAGTACCTTTTAATATAGGCAGGGAATCCCACACGCGCCGTCCCCTCCCTTGGGTGACGGTACGATGGGTCGAAGCATTTTCCCCGTCATAAAAAAATAAAGGATATGACGGATAAAGTGCACTTCCTAAGATATGACGGGTCTGACGTAGAATGTGCACTTACCTCAATGAACTGGTGACGAAGAGACAGGCGGCCGGACAGATAGCGAAGTCTACTAATATGGCCCCGTTATAACCCTTTCGATGCGGAACCCTAAAAATGGCTTCACAATTTTTATAGTGCTTAACACTGTCGCCTTGCTCTCGACTTCTCTTTTTTATTTAAATATTTAAAGTTTTTTTTTATATTGCACTTCAAGATTGACCTCATCCCACCTGATGTTAAGTGGTAATGAAGCCTAGCTTAAGGGCGACAAGTACAGCATAATAAATATGTTACTGGACTTGTCGCCCTTACCTTGAAGGCTCGGCCCCTGCTACTAACGTAGTTTGCTGGTGCGGCGTTTACCACTATGAAAAATATAAAATACTATTAAGATGCCAAGATGTCTTCGATTCCGTAGCTTTCAAACATTTCTGGACGAATTAACCACGGGCCGATAACTATACAACGTGTAACGGAAAGGGTATAACAATATCAAAAATACCAAAGCAGTTAACGGTTACAAACTGTATGGGACCATTTGTAGCTGTGTACACGCATTTATTGCTTCAATATTTTTTTTTGAAATAGCAGTCAAATACAAGTCAACATTTTGACTAAGTCACGCTTGCACAACACTATCACAGTATTCACGGTGTAACAGCTGTGGGGTCAACAACAACAATCAGCTCACACTGCACTCCTGGTATTCAATGAAATAATCTTAAATGGGCTCCAGATATTTATTTTCATACATTGTTCAATTTCTTATGATTGGGGATTATTATCTGTATTATTATTTCCCTACATTTTAACAAACAAAAAAAACGAACAGTAGCTAAGCTAAACTAGTATCTCCTAACTTTTATAAATTTTTGTAAACATGTGCAAATGTAAGATGACAAACAGTGATCAATGTAGTTTCAACATATTTTGTCATGAGGGCGTACAAAAAGAAAAGTTATTTGAATATCGAATGCCGTGCAGATCGTAAAAATGAGTAAAGGAAAAGTAGATATTGATTGTAACTCTGAATCGAAAACTAGGCGTTTTCGGTTTCACATTTCCAACTTGCTATAACACTTTCTCGTAAGGAATAAAGAGGATATGAGCGAGCTAGTTGACATTAAGGATTGTGAAATGTAACTTCTTCAGTTCTAACAGTTACAAAATGATATCAACAAATCTGTCGTATCAAAAACTATCTTATCCCAATGATTCCGGCTAAATAGTATTTTTTAAATATTTATCTAAAATATTTAAATCAAAAAAATTATATTCCACTAAATGAGTTAACTTATTTTTAAAATGAACCCTAAAAATGGGCGGGTCTCGTGGCTATGATACTTTACTAAGGCCCTGGTACAAAAATAGTGTAATTTTAAAAATGGGTTCTGCATTTTAATTTATTTCGTTCCTACAATTTCAGAAATAATAAAATTATGTTATTAATGGTGCGATTCTAATACCTACATTGAAATTATGTTCATGACCCTTCAGTGTCATTTTTTGCAAATTGTATTTTAGGTACTTGGTAAAATTATGTTACAACTGTGTGCCCCATACTGTAAAACTATCAGGTGTTTTCTTTCTTTATTTAGAACAGTTCGTAATTGCATTAAAGGCTTTTCAAGCAAAAATACGATAAATCTTACCGTATACGTTATGTCCAAAAAATTGGCTGTCTGTAAAATCGGTTTACAGACGATAATTTTACGTAAGAACGCCGAAAACATAATAAAGAAAAAGTATTAATTGAAAATTACATTTTAAATCCTCAAACTTGACCATGCAAAGTAACGGAGCTACCAGGAATCCATGAGTATGAAAGATTTTTTTTGTTGCTAGTTTTAGTAAAATAATCTTGAACCCTAAAAAATGTGATTCAGAAATGACTACTTGTACTGTTTTCTCAAGCATGGAATAGTCATAAGAGAAAAAGAGACAGATGACGTTCAGTACGTACACTCTTTTGCGGCCGTACACACTTTTAAAACGTCAGTGAATCTATTTTAATGCTACAAAATTCAATAGTCAATATTTAGAACTCGCGATATCTTCCGAATGAAATGTCCGAATTAAATAATACATAAAATTATATAAAGGTATTGAAGCCGTCTTGAATATTAAGTAATTTATTTTGATAAGGAATAATACCAAGGTACAAATAAAGAGCCTTTTCAAGCGGCGGCATATTAATTAAATTTTTAAATTAAAAACCGCTTACTGTGACATAACTAAAATATTTAGACATATGCTGTCCCGACACTTTTTGTAGATAATAATAAGTTCTGCAAAGTCGTAGTACATGATTTTGTTCTATCATCAATAGTTTTCGCAGCGCACGCGATGTAAGGAATTTTTCAGGTCACCTTGGGTTACATTATTGGAGTTTGCTTAGTAAGGATCCGTAATTTTTTTGAAAATGTAATATAGCCTATGTCACCCGAGAATAGTGTAGCTTCCCAACGGTGAAAGAATTTTTGAAATCGCTCCGGTAGTTTTGGAGCCTATTCATTACAAACAAACAAACAAATCTTTCCTCTTTATAATATTAGTATAGATATAGATATATCCGACAGAGGACACTTACCAGATCCTACAACAGAAAAATTCATCGCCTAGGGGAGAATAAGTTTTCTTTAAAAATTAAAGCAGCAAAGCAGTTCGTCTTCGAGTCAGTTATTGTCGTTGCTTCACGATGATGTTTGTTTGCAGGTGGAGTTATCAGAGCACGCTGGCTACTTCAGATATGACCCTCGCGTGTGCTCCGTCGACGCCATCCGGTCTCACATAGAAGATATGGGCTTCGAGGCGGCCTGCGACACACAGGAGGACGAAAAGAAGTCAGTTGTATATGTTCAAATGTAATTGTAGGTTAAGAAAACGAGCTGGTGGTGGCGCTATGTGGGAAGTCGTTACATTCCCTTCAATATGGTTGAGTGAAGCGATGGCTGGCGCATACGTCATGCTTGTGAACAGGTGCCAGGGGACTGGTCTGCTCCAGCTTACCTCTCGACAATAGTTAATGTTTCTACAGTCATCAAATAATATATGACTAAGTCCAAAGACACATAGCAATAAGCTAGATACTGCTTCTGTAAGTAATGTGCTCAGTTTCTAACCGGTGTCTTCTCGGTAGATATTTCTTCCGACACGACAGTAGAATGACGTTGCATCTTATACAATTACAATTCAAAAGTGTTACATTTAACCTACTTTAATAAAGAAAAATCATAGTTCTACACGCATCCGTATTTCTGTGCCTTGGATCTTAGTGCCCTCTACGGTAGAGGTAGAGGCACTTAGATGCAAGGAGGTTATGCAACAGAAAAATTCACCGCCTTCAATAACTTGCGGTTAGCTCAGTTGGAAGAGCAGCACGCGCGATACATGACGTGGGTTCGAGTCCCACACTGCAAGGGGAGATGATTTTTTTCTGTTTCTTTAATAATACCCAAAAGATCATTGGTCTACCCAAAAGACTGCCGGTCTACTCAGTAGACCGAAGCTTGTCTGTTATTAAATACCCAAAAACTCATTGGTCTACTCTAAAGATCGCCATTCTACTCAAAAGACCGCCGGTCTACTCAGTAGACCGAAACTTATTTTTTATATTTTTCTTCTAGAAATCTCCTATCAAAGGAAATACCGACAGACCTACTAATAGACATGTCTGCAGCGCCGACAGAGAGTGAGGTCGTGCTGTCGGTCGTCGGCATGACTTGTATGTCGTGCGTAAATACAATACAGGGTGAGTTTAATTATTAAATAATAATAAATGCGCCAGACAACCACACCAATCACCTGGTCTCGAATAAGGTTTTCCCTTGTACTATGAGAACCAGGCGACGGATACTAACTGGGGGCGTCATCCCAGCACACCCAGACCCAAGTCAATTTAGAAAAGTTCGTTTTCGAAATTGACCTGACCTGTACTCGAACCCGGGACCTTTCGCGCTTTGGCCGCCTTAGCTTAGCCACAGCGCCACGTAAGTCGTCATTTGAAATAACAAATTCAGTGATGTGGTTCATACAAAAATTCCACCCCCTTTTACTCCCTTAGGGGATGATTATCGCAAATATATTTTGAATGTGTTTCATGACTCTCGATAAAAAAATATCATACCTTTTGAATTTCTTTCGAATACCTTCAAAAACGGCAACGTGTCATAATAACTTTGAACATTTATTAAAATGGTAACAAAAAATATTTGGGGTGAATTCACAAAAAATATTTCTTAATACTTGCTTAGGCTTTAAAAAGAACCTCCGTGCAAAATTTCAAGTTTCAAACCCTTATATTTTAGGCCCTGCGTAGATAAACAAATCAGAAGCTTTTGCTTGCATAAATTTAGATTGAATTACAACTAGGTAAGGTTTAATGTTGTTTGTCTCACCACAGGTTCACTCAAAGAAATGCCAGGCGTGACGGAGGCCACAGTCGACCTCGCTTCGGAGAGGGCGCGCGTTAAGTACTCCAACGAAGCCGTGACGTCACAACAGATAGCTGACGCTGTGTACAACTTGGGCTTTGACGTCGACGTGCTCAGCGTTGATGGGATGCAGCCGAATGGTATGTTGTTGATACTGTTACGCGCTACAAAAGGTCGTGGGTTCGATTCCCGAACCGCAAGGGGAGATGAAAATGTTTGTGTTTCATTAAAATATACAATTGGATACTTGACAGTTTTTGAAAACGTATCCTAAAATGTGCGCCCTTCCATTTTAAATACCAAGCAATTCGATTTATCTGGAAAAAAAATAAATTACCAGAGAAAAACAAAATTGTATGTAACACATTTAAAAATCGCGAAAACGCCAAGTCACGCTAGTGTTGAAGTTATGACGTCAACGTTCTATACATCAAAACGATTCCGGTCGGAACGGCTTCATTTTATAAAAATATCGAATTTGTAAATAAATGGGAAATGTTTAAACAAATCCTTAATGCGTTAGCGACACAATAATTCAATTTAATCGGTAACAAAATAGTCGTTTCGCCACATTAAATTAAATAAAATTCGCCGACAGCTGAAATGCAATGGTGGTTTCTGTCCTTTTGTTTAACAGATAAAAAAATATAAAATGATTACTTAACTAATAAGCTAACATATTCAACACTTATCATATTTGTTAGCACTGTCAAGTAGCCAATTGGTTGGTCCCAATGAGTTTGGCTTTGGCCGAAAACGTTCGGGTCGACATTATAATTATTGTTACGTGTAATATAAGGGATCGTTCAAATATAACGTAACGTTATTTTTTGAAGTTTTTCGACCAATTGCGCTACGTAACTTTAAGGCAGGTAGGGCATAGCGATTTATCGCTCGAACTGGAGCAGCCCGACTGGTGAAATACCTCCACCTTACAGAAGACCGCAGTCAAATAACAATCACTTCTGTGTTGTTGTGTTCCTGCGTGTGAGTAAGGTTTACAGAGCTTGTGGGTGCTACATTAGTAGCAGGGGTCAAGCCTTCAAGGTAAGGGCGACAAGTCCAGTGACAGCTTTATTATGCTAGGACCTCGTCACCACTTAACATCAGGTGTGATGTCAATCTTGAATCTTGAAGTCCCTAAGCCTGTTTAACTGTTTGCAGACTCAACAGACAAGAATGAACGGGAGGGCTCTGGTGATGGCGTGAAACCTCCTTCGCCTGTTAAAAGTAGAACTATAGCTAATGTAAGTAACTAACCAATTATAATTAAACTAGCTGTGCCCGCGACTTCGTTCGCGTGGACTACATCCTTTCATGGTCGGTTTTACCCCTTTCTCCCATAATATTCGAAACAAAAAGTAGTCTATATTTTAATCTAAGTTTCGAGCTATATTTGTGCCAAATTTCATATCTCTAACTTCAAAAATAAACATTTTTCCATATAAACTTTCAAAGGTGGTATTACCCCCATCCCCCCCTTATTTTCTAATAAAAAGTAGCCTATGTCCGTTCTTGAGACACAACGTATACCTATACCAAATTTTATCAAAATACGTTCAGCCGTTTAGGCGTGAAAGAGTAACAGACGGACAGACAGACAGACAGACAGACAGAGTTAGTTAATATTAGTATGGATTATTTATTTCTGTAAGTTGATTTACAATAAATTTTTGTACGTAATTTTTGGAGTTCCGTAGCCGAATTGCGTAAAACGGAACCCTTATGGATTCGTTATCTCTGTCTGTCTGTCTGACCTATACTGTTGAAACATGGTATGAAGTGAAGATGTCTTCCGTGAATAGCATTAAGACTTTTTAAAACAAAAAAATAAATGGACTTCTCCATGCATAAAATTAAAAGTCAAGCGTGTGCGATACCTATAGATAGGTCTTCAAAAATGATATTGAGGTTGTAAGGAACGTATGTTCTTTACTAAAAGTGTAAGCACTTCCGCCGAGCTAGGTGTTATCTGCTCGGGGACCAAGGTCCGACTACCAATCTTGGTTTGTTGTATATATAGTTAGTGGCGACGATAACTCTGACATCGCGATGTAAGATCGATGTATTGATCGGCTAATCGTGCATTACGTATGGAGCGTTGTTTACTACGCCAATTCTGCTGACGCTGTATTTGTGTCGACTTGTAGGTCATGTCGTAGGTCGGCACAAGGTTTTTAATATATATTTTCTTAATTGAATAGTTTGCGCGACAGACACATTCTAAGTAGTAAAATGTTTACAATTTTTCTGCAGGGTACTTCATCACCGCCCGCGGAGTCAGAGTACGCCAGATGCACCCTCGAAGTACGCGGTATGACTTGTGCATCGTGCGTTGCAGCCATAGAGAAACACTGCTCCAAGTTGTATGGTAAGACTGGCCCCAGACACGGCAATACACATTTTTCACTGGCTTTAATGACGACCTCCGTGACCGAGAGGCGAGCGTGCCGGACTTTGGCGTCGCGTCATCTTTGAGGTTCCGGATTCGATCCCCGATCAGGTCAATATGGGAAACGAACTTTTCTATATTGTCTCGGGTCTGGGTGTTGTGGTACCGTCGTTGTTTCTGATTTCTGTAACACAAGTGCTTTAGCTACTTACCACAGAATCAGAGCAATGTATGTGATGTTGTCCAATATTTATTTATTTATTGCATAAATAAGTGTAAAAGGTAGACTTAACGACAGCCTCGTTGGCGCAGTGGCTAAGAACTATAAAGCGCAAAAGGTCCCGGGTTCGATTCCCGGTGGGATCAATTTGGAAAACGAACTTTTCTAAATTGACTTGTGTCTGGGTGTGCTGTGATGACGCCCCCAGTTAGTATCCGTCGTGTGGTGCTCATAGTACAAGGGGACACCTTAGTTAGAGACCAGGTGATTGGTGTGGTTGTCTGGCGCATTTATTTAATGCTAGGGGCATTCTCTACCAGTCAACCCTTGGGTCATGCAGATAGTTTGTATATGAGTGCGGTAATAGTGAAAAAAGACGTACGTTAAAAGTCCTTAGTGACGTCATCTCATATAATGAGTTGAAGCATGCGCTGTGATTGGGCCGCGCCTGTGACTCGCGGCGTTCGAGGAAACGGTATTAGTACCGGCGCTAGCTCACCTTTTTAAGACACGCCCACCGTGCCTTACTTATCGTGGTGCCATTTTCAAGCGGTCGAAATGCTTCTATGTGTATTTCGTTCAATGTTTCTAGGATAAAATATAGACTATGTTACGAAGGGTGAATGTATCCATAATGGCGAAATAATTTTTGAAATCAGCACAGCAGTTTTTGAGTTTATATATTTAGTTTATATAGTAGCCAATAGGCGAGCGTGCCGGACTTTGGCGTCGCGTCATCTTTGAGTTTCCGGGTTCGATCCCCGGTCGGGTCGATATGGGAAACTAACTTTTCTGTATTGTCTCGGGTCTGGGTGTTGTACCGTCGTTGTTTCTTTTTGTAACACAAGTGCTTTAGCGACTTACCACAAGATCAGAGCAATGTATATGATGTTGTCCAATATTATTTATTATTTATTTATATATGTGGGTTCAGAGAAACTAGGGCTTTTTGCGATAATCCTTCTTTATTTAATTTTAAAACACTTTTTATTACAGAGCAGTTCGGCGTCCGTCTTCCATTCGTCATACACCTTTTCTCATTCATTCCTTCTCCACTCACACTCACTCTCACACATTCTCACCATCCCACATATATGTATAGTCGTAAGACCTAGACAACCATTTACCAGATAATCAATAATTGTGTCTGGCTTTTAAAAGGCATTCGTTCTTACGAGGTAATTATAATCATACACACGCACAAATAAATAATTTTCCTCTTTACTGTATTTGTAGGCCTTCTGAATTTTTACATCGTTTTTTACTACTGTAAGAAGAACATACGTTGTTCTTTACTAAATTGGAAGTACTTCCGCCGAGCTAGGTGTTATCTGCTCGGGGACCAAGGTCCGACCAATCTTGGTTTGTAGTATATATTTTGAGAGAGGTAGGGCATAGCGATTTATCACTCGAACTGGAGCAGCCCGACTGGTGAAATACCTCCACCTTACAGAAGACCGCAGCCAAATAACAATCACTTCTGTGTTGTTGTGTTCCTGCGTGTGAGTAAGGTTTACAGAGCTCCTGGGGGGTGCTACATTAGTAGCAGGGGTCAAGCCTTCAAGGTAAGGGCGACAAGTTCAGTAACAGATTTATTATGCTGTACTTGTCACCCTTAAGCTAGGACCTCATTACCACTTAACATCAGGTGGAATGAGGTCAATCTTGAAATGCAATATAAAAAAAAATAGATATATAGGTATGAGGGAGAGAGGTGTGGGCGTTCTTCATCTCCCATGGTGAAATCAAACAAAATACGAGCTTCGACACACTCTTTGATTTATTGCGAACACTGTCTAATAATTTACAATCACAAATAATCACACACGGCTCCGATGGAAACCGATTACTTCTGGAACGCGGTGAAGTCGGTCGTATGTCGGACACACCCGCTCGGCTCGACGTCCGTTCGAAAAGTAACGTTTGTTTCAAACGTCACCCGTTGCTTGTCAAAACCGTAGGGTTGCCAACACACAAATCGAATACACCCAAGTCGATATCGATTATCAACTTGACGTTCCGATTTTGCTCTCTGCGACACGGCCATCTTGACACGTCACACGTCCCAGTGTGATGAGCCTGAAGAGAACAAATTCCATCTGCAATATCAAAGCATCTCTACTCGGCCTATCCTGACTAAACGAGTCAGAACAGGGCTTCAAACAAACTCTCATAGTAATTCAAAGTTTATTCTCAAATAATTAAACATCTTTACTAGGGATAATTACAAACTACTTCTAACTATAAACTGACCACTGACCATTATTCACTCAACCACATACTTCAAGAAATTAACCAAGACTACTTGCTTTATTAAATCACTCATATCGACTCCATCGATCACGGTCGTCTCTATCGCCTAATTCGAGCAATAGGACTCATGCCACTTCACAAAGTGACGATCTCTCAAAAGCGGTCGTCGCTATTGCCTAATTCGAGCAATAGGACTCATGCCACTTCACAAAGTGACGATCTCTCAAAAGCGGTCGTCGCTATTGCCTAATTCGAGCAATAGGACTCATGCCACCTTTGCAAGGCGACGATATCTCAGAACCGGTCGCCACTATCGCCTAGATCGAGCGATAGCAGCTCATGCCACTTTCACAAAGTGACGATAACCTTGCCACCCTCACCAAGTGACGATCACCACGTTGCCTCCCCAGAGCAAACAAATTACAACTTAATTCCTTGATTGAATAGTGGTCAATGGGCTCACACTTTCCTCTACATCACTAGTCTCCGAGTCTACAGACATTTCATGGTCGGGCATCTTTCTCAAACGATCGTGCGCGTACTTATAAGTGCGCTTAGAATTCAATGCCTTCAAAGTATATCGATCGTTCTCTAACACTTCGATAACTTTAAACGGTCCCTTATACTTAGGGTCCAGCTTTGTCTGATTTCGTTCCTCGTTTTGTAAAAGAACGAAATCACCGACAGAAAACGGAACGATTCTAGCTTTTGTCGCATCGAAACGAGTCTTGTCATAGTCAGAGTTTTTCTCCATATTAACAATCGCAGCCTCCCTAACTTGGTCTAAGTCAACGTCAGGCTCTATATCCTCAGCTAACATTATCTCTAACGGTCTACTAACCCTGCCTATCAACAACTCTAACGAACTTGCCTTGGTAACACGATTTATGGTACAATTTAGCGCAAGTTGCACATCAGGGAGAGCATCCTGCCAAGATTTATTTGAAGTTTCAGAAGACGTAAGCATGTTTTTAAGCGTCGACATAACCCGCTCTACTTGCCCGTTGGCTCGTGAGCTTCCAGTAGCGATCAAGTGTAATTTAATATTAACAGAGTCGCAAAAATCACGAAATTCCTGGCTAGCAAAACAACGGCCTTGATCCGCTATAATTCGCGTAGGCGCACCAAATAATGAGACGCTATGTTTTACGGCTCTAATACTACTGGCAGTGTCAATATTTTTTGTATGGTGCAAAAGAACATACTTAGTAAAAGCGTCTATGAGAACAAAGACGTATTCCTTTGTGTCTCTTTTACCACTAAGTTTGCCAGTGGCATCTATGTGCACTGTGTGCCAGGGAACTGCTACCTTTGGGATGGGGTGCAACTCAGCCTGAATTTTGCCTGAATGCGATTTAGAAACACGACAAGTTACACAATTTTCCACAAATTTACGAACAAATTTCGTCATGTTTTCGAACCAATAGAAATCGTACATCTTTTCCAAAGTCTTTTCCCATCCCAAGTGTACCAATCCCTCATGCATACCTTGAACAATAGACCATCGTAATGATCTCGGAACAATTGGTAAACAACGTGTTCTTCCGTTGCGTTGTATTTTGCGGTATAATGTACCTGAACGCAATTCGTAAGTTTTGGAAACATCGTCATTAAGATTACCATCAGCAAGATCACTTACTAGTTTACTTATGTCCCTATCTCGTTGTTGTTCGGCGAGAAACCAACTGTCAGAAATTTCAGCAACACAAATTCGCTTAGCTTCAACTTTATCGAAAGTTTTGTCAGGTTTTGGAGGTAAAGGGTTTCGAGATAGAAAGTCTGCATGAACCATACGCTTTCCTTCTCTATGTACCACATCAAAGTCAAAACTCTGTAGGAAAGCCCACCATCTGTGGACTCTCGGTGTCAAGTCGAGCTTTTTACGAGCCGACTTCAGCGAACTGCAATCCGTCACGACAACAAACTTGCAACCATGTAGAAAGTGCCTGAAGTGCTTCACTGCGTTCACGACCGCGAGAGTCTCCAACTCGTAAGAGTGGTATTTCGCCTCGGCGGACGTGGTGCGACGGCTATAGTAAGCAATTACATGAGGCACGTTATCTACTTTCTGAATAAGAATAGCGCCGTAACCAATTGCACTCGCGTCCGTATGAAGCTCGGTTTCGCGGTCAGGATCGAAAATTGACAATACCGGTTCATTCGTCAAAACGGACACAATCTGACGCCTAATCTCTTCATGTTCTGGATTCCAATCAAGTCTACCATTGCCAGATGTCAAGGAGTATAAAGGTGCCATGACCTGGGAAAATTTGGGTACAAACTGCCTAAAATAAGAGGCTAGGCCAATAAATTGCCGCAACTGTGTAACAGTTTCTGGAGGTGGTAGAGCAGTAAGTGCCTCTATTTTCTTAGGATTAGGACGAATTTTGCCCTGACAGACTTCGAAACCAAGGTATTCGACCTTTTTCTTTAAAAAAGAACATTTTTTCCAATTTAGCGAAAATCCTTTATCAGTCAGAGTTTTAAGAACCACCCTCAGTCTTTCAAGTGCCTCTTTTGGATCTCCAGCAATTACAAGAACGTCATCCATGTACACAACTACGAAAGTACGCGTTAGATCACCTAGAGCTTTTATTACGGCACGTTGAAAAACTGACGGTGCGTTACGTAGACCGAACGGCATAGCCAGATATTCGTACTGGGAATCCGGTGTAATGAACGAAGTACATTCGATAGAGTCAGGGTGTATGGGGATCTGATTAAATCCAGAAGCCATGTCTAAAATGGTAAAGTAGTGCGCGCCATGTAATCTCGCAATCTGATCCGAAATCAAAGGGAGGGGAAACCTATCTGGTACCGTATTGTCGTTGAGCTCGCGATAATCAACGCACATTCTGTCACTCCCATCCTTCTTCTTAACCAGAAGAATGGGACTGGCAAATGGCGACGAACTGGGCCTGATAATATTTGCTGCAAGTAACTCGTCTACTTTTTCACGGACAACCCTGCGTTCCTCAGGACTCAGTCGGTAAGGACGTCGGTATACGGTCTTATTTGGATCTTTTAAGCGAATTACCATTGGTTCAGTATCAGCACGAGTAGTAGGCACTCCGTTTGTAAATGAGATTTTAAATGACTTAAGAAGCTCTACTAACTCGCTCCTAAACTCAGGGGGTACGTCAGTGTCTAAGGAATCAAAGTCAATATTGGATTTAGTCACATCACAAAAATTTACAAGTATAGTCCTAGTGAAGGTCAATTTGTCCGAGGTCATATTAACAGCTATACCTAAAGCTAGTACTTCGCGACCTATCATAATGTCATAATGTAGACAATTATCAGGCAAAACATGAAAAACTACTTCAATCAAAATATCATCGACTTCAATTTGAGATGTGATTTGCACAGTACTAAAAATAGCAGTTTGGCCTATGCCAGTTAATGAAACACTATTATTGCAACGCTTGCCTCTAAAATGACGTGCAACTGACTCTCTAATTAGTGAACACTCGGCTCCTGAATCGTATGTAAAATGGAACTGCTCACCAGCATGACGCAGCGTCCCAGCAGGCGCGTTAATGTGGCAAACATTCACGCGCTTCTCCTGCAAAGGCCCTGCCGTGTTGTTGGCGTTGCTCTCCTTGCCGCTTCTACGTGGACAATTCTTCGCGAAGTGGCCTGCAGCGCCGCAGCTGAAGCAGCTGGTGGACGACGAAGAAGTCTTCTCACTCGTTGGTGTCTTAAATCTACCGTCTTGGTTACTCAGCCCCTTTCTGGAACGACATTGTGCCGCTTTGTGGCCAGCTTTCCCACAAACATAACATTTCACAGAAGAACCATCCGAATTCACACGAGGTTTCTTGGCATCTTGGTTACTTTCAGTCGAAAATGGTGATTTTCGTTTCATAAAAGAGACAGCCTTCAGTTCTTGCTGCAACTCGTTCCTCGTGGTAATATTTTGAGTGAAAGATAACCGTTGGACACGATTTTCAAACTGCGAGATATGCGACAAAACAGTTGACACGGCAATCTGTTCCACCGAAAGGTTTTTCCACTTGGACATGATTGATGACATCAATTTAGCCGCATATGAAGCCAGACATTCACTATCTTTAGGTCTACTATTTTGCAAATTAATCAGGAAACCAGCAGCAGTTTCAGCACTCTCATACCTGGCAGTAAACAGGTCCTTAAAGTTGCTCCATGTCATCCCGTGGAAGGATACTTGTGACAACCACACTGAGGCTTGCCCTTTAAGTGCACGACTCAAGGCTAACATAAGTGGAGCACCTTGCATATCCGGATCCGTGATACACATATCCGCAGTAGAAATCCATGCACGAGCGTCCATGTTTTCTTTATCCGGGTCAAACTCAGGTAATCTAGTGTCCTTGCTAGACGTCGGCGCCTTCATGGCTTGAATCAGGGCCATAAAATTCCGATTCTGCTGCTCCATCAATCGCATCCATTTTGTGTCTTCATTGTTGGTTGTATCACGCTCGTTTTCTTCACGGTTGCATCCCAATTCTGATGAGGGAGAGAGGTGTGGGCGTTCTTCATCTCCCATGGTGAAATCAAACAAAATACGAGCTTCGACACACTCTTTGATTTATTGCGAACACTGTCTAATAATTTACAATCACAAATAATCACACACGGCTCCGATGGAAACCGATTACTTCTGGAACGCGGTGAAGTCGGTCGTATGTCGGACACACCCGCTCGGCTCGACGTCCGTTCGAAAAGTAACGTTTGTTTCAAACGTCACCCGTTGCTTGTCAAAACCGTAGGGTTGCCAACACACAAATCGAATACACCCAAGTCGATATCGATTATCAACTTGACGTTCCGATTTTGCTCTCTGCGACAGGTATATATTTAGTGGCGACGATAACTCTGACATCGCGATGTAGGATCGACGTATTGATCGGCTAATCGTGCATTACGTATGGAGCGTTGTTTACTATGACAATTCTGTTTACGCTGTATTTGTGTCGACTTGTAGGCACATACAAAAAGAAGATAACAGTTTACAAAAAGCTTTTCATATTCCAGGTGTGCAGTCAATCCTGATAGCTCTCCTTGCTGCCAAGGCTGAAGTCAGATATGAGCCGAGGAAGATATCCCCACCAGACATCGCCCACTCCATCACAGAGCTGGGGTTCCCTTCGGAAGTACTCAGCGAATGCGATGGGAGCGGCCAGAAGGAGATGCAGGTGTTGGTAAGTGATCGGTCTACTGGAAAGACCGTGGTCTTTTCTAAGAAGACTGTAATCTTATGAGAAGATCACTGTTTTAATGTGAAGAAAGAGGAGTTTTTGAGAAGACTGTCTTTGTCAGAAGCTCATTGTCTTTATGAAAATACCATACTGTCTACTGTCTTTATACGGTAAGACTGCGCTTTACAATCCCTACTAATATTATAAATGCGAAAGTAACTCTGTCTGTCTGTCTGTCTGTGTGTCTGTTACGCTTTCCTGCTTAAACCTCTCAACCGATTTTAATGAAATTTGGTATAGGTATACGTTGAATCTCAAGAACGGACATAGGCTACTTTTTATTAGAAAATAAGGGGGAGGGGGGTTATACCACCTTTGAAAGTTTATATGGAAAAATGTTTATTTTTGAAGTTAGGGATATGAAATTTAGCTCAAATATAGCTCGAAACTTGGATTAAAATATAGACTACTTTTTGTTTCGAATATTAGGGGAGATAGGGGTAAAACCGACCATAAAATGATGTAGTCCAGGCGAACAAAGTCGCGGGCACAGCTAGTGTAGATATATGTGGTCTACCTAAAAATCATAGGATACTCGAAAGACCATTACTCATCTATACTTATAATAAATCTGTAGAGAGGTCAATTCTGTACGTTAAATATATTTCCAAAATAACTATCAGGGTGTAATTAGTAATCGATACTGATGCCAAAAATGCAATAAAAAAAAATATGTCTGTCCGTCTGTCTGTTTGTTCTTTATAGAAATAAAAACTACTCGACGGATTTTGACGAAATTTGGTACAATTATTCTTCATACTCCTGGGCAGGTTATTGTATACTTTTAATCACGCTACAATCAATAGGAGCAGAGCAGTGAAGGATAATGTTGGGAAAACGGGAGAAGTTTCTCCATTATTAGGTATCCATACCCAAAGGGTAAAAGGGTAGGACCCTATTACTAAGACTTCGCTGTACGCTGGACGCTTGAAATATTTACAAAATATTTGGAAGTAGGTACCTATATTTTTTCAAAAATAAATTTTTAAATTACATTAAAATGAATATTCAAGGGGGGCTATAAAAAATTTCTAGCCGTTTTTTGCTAAATGTTCGTTATAGACGGACTTCGAGTCAGGGGAAACTAATTTCTAAAATGGCTGGACCGATTTCGATGGAGCTTTTATTGGCAGGCAGCTGATGAAATAGAGAATACATTAGGCTACTTTTATTAAAGAAAAAATACATTCAAACTCATGTAGTCCACGCGAACGAAGTCGCCGGCAAAGCTAGTTTAATAATAAATATGTAGGAGTTGTTCTTTCTTGTGGGCCTTGTTTAACGGGTTATACTGGTAACCGATATTACGGCACGATACACAAATGACAATATCTGAACTGGTAGGCAGGATGTACAACTGCCCGCGACAGTTTCTGACGACGAATTCACTGCTCGGCGATCGTAGGTAAAGTGAGCGATGCTCAGTGTTGCCAACTCGATGTGTCAAAAAGTCGTTAAAATACGCTTGAAAAGTCGCTAGATGTCGCTAGCTATGGACAAAGATCAAAAGTCGCTAGAAGTCGCTAAATAATAGGGATTTAAACCTCAATCTTTTTGGGCATCGATTCATCAGGTCACTATTCGAATCGATATAGATATCGATCTTTTTCGGAAAGAATCTCCATCCGTACTATGGTAGCGTTCAGAAATTATTTAAATAATAAAAGATAAGAGTTGTCAGAATGACATCTGATTTCAGAATGAGTTCCGAATTTAAATAATATCATAGACGTAGAATACTGATAATATTAATTTCTGGACTAAGATATTGCCTTATTTTATGAAGATAATTAAAGACTAAAGTAAGTATTTATTTACAGTCCAAAAGTTGTTAGAATAGTTGCTAGATTTTTTTTCCCGCTAGACGAATAATTTAAGCCGCTGTAGTAAACGAAATGTCGCTAGATCTAGCGACAAAGTCGCTAAATTGGCAACACTGGCGATGCTCCTCTCGCCGTAGACTCCGTCAACGTCCTGTTGGTGGCGCTGGCGACCCGATGCTCTCAATGGCCACTTGGTGGCGCTAGTGTTGCTATTTCCGACAAATACAATGTGGTGTTTCCGTTTGTCCACAGATAAAGGGCATGACGTGTGCGTCATGTGTCAATAAGATTGAGAAAACGGTTTTAAAACTTAGCGGCGTCGTCTCGTGCGCGGTTGCACTAACGACATCCAAGTAAGTGTTTATTTATTACTCAACACAAAGACTCGTGGCAGATGGTGCCATAAATCACTTTTGTAACGGGGATGCGCACGCGCATCACACCGACCACCTGATCTCAAACTAAGATTTCCCCTTGTACTATGAGCACCAGACGACGGATACTACTCACCGGGCGTCATCCCAGCATACCCAGACGCAAGCCAATTTAGAGAAGTTCATTTCCCAATTGACCAGACCGGAAATCGTACCCGGGACCTTTCGCGCTTTGGCCGCCTACCTTAGCCACTGCGCCACCGTGGTCGTCTTATGTAATCTATATGTTACGGACTCCTTTGTGGGAGCTTTTTTATTGTTTTTATTAATTACTCGCGGTCCCGGCGAACTTCGTTTCGCCTTAGAGGATATTCCCGCTTTTCTGTTGAAATTTTTCCTGAACTTTCTTTGCTATAAACCTCACGGAACCCAAGACCTTTCCAACGAATGCAAAACCGTGGAAATCGGTTCGTGCGTTCTGGAGTTATAGCGTCAGGAAGGAAAACACCAACTTATTTTTATATAGTAGACTAGCGGTCCCGGCGAACTTCGTTTCGCCTTAGAGAATTTTTCCCGCTTTTCTGTTGAAATTTTTCAAATTTTACCAAGGATCCCTAATTTTGTAGCCTATGTCAAATTGGAAGAATGTAGCATTCTATTGGTGAAAGAATTTTTTAAATCGGCCTAGTACTTTTTGAGCCTATTCATTACAAACATATAAACATACAAAAATAGGTACAAATCTTTCCTCTTTATAATATTAGTGTAGATAATAAAAACGTATTAACGTTGAATCTGTCTTTTCAATTTTTTTTGGTGTTCTTTTTTTTTTCACTTTATTTGGGTCAACTAACAGTTTCACAATAAGTATTTCTTAAAAAGTAATTGTACATTTACAAATAGATAATTGTGAAACCAACACCGCTAACCACATGTTAATATTGAGAGATATGAGTTCTGTCAAATTTTATTTTTCTTCAGTTTGTATTTTTATTATTTTCTGTTATTATATTTCCTAAAAGTTCCTTTTCTTTCCCTTCGCTCCGTAACACTGTATGAATAACAAATATTGACTTTGACTTTAACTTTTACTTTCCAGAGGCAAGATTAAGTACACGGCGGACGTGGTAGGTCCCAGGACCATTTGCGACGCCATCACCGCGCTCGGCTTCGAGGCGACGGTGCTGGGGGCCCACAACCGGGGCACCTCCAACTACTTGGAGCATAAGTGAGTTTAATTTGATTATTTGAAAGATGTTCATATAGACCGAGGGTCAACAGAACTGACTATATAAATTGGGTGGTCGCAAAATTTATATATAAGAATATTTCTTTATAAATCAGGAATTGTCGATTTATTAAACAATGACTATGCTCTGAAAACAAAGTTTATTATTTTGTAACATACGTTCGTAAACATCCCTACTAATATTATAAATGCGAAAGTAACTCTGTCTGTCTGTCTGTCTGTTACGCTTTCCTGCTTAAACCTCTCAACCGATTTTGATGAAATTTAGTATAGGTATACGTTGAATCTCAAGAACGGACATAGGCTACTTTTTATTCATATTAGGGGGGGATGGGGGTAATACCACCTTTGAAAGTTTATATGGAAAAAAAAATTTTTTGAAGTTAGAGATATGAAATTTGGCACAAAAATAACTCAAAACTTGGATTAAAATATAGACTACTTTTTGATTCGAATATAAGGGGTGAAAGGGGTAAAACCGACCATGAAAGGATGTCCACGCGAACGAAGTCGCGGGCACAGCTAGTGAGTAATAAATAGAACAATCTCACCTGAAAACAAAGAAACGACATTTAAAGTCTATCACTCTGAATTCCTGATTAAAATAACGTTTCTTATCATTTTCATTTCTTTAGCAACAATTATGCACAATCATGACAGTGCCATTATACTCAACATATGTCACTCTTTACCGGCCATAGAGCACTACAAAAAGTATTATTAAAGAAATACAGTTTCTTTATATATATATATATATATATATAAAAGTAAAATACAGGTATAATAGGTATCATTATTTTATTATCTACTTTTTCATTAATTTGTCTTTTACAATTCTGTCAACATTTAAAAACGCAAGATCAGCCAGAAACTGAGAATCTTGCATTTTCTTTTGTAGTTCGGAAGTGTTGGTTTGTATTTCAATTTTTAGAAATAAAGGTATTTCTTTTCTTAAAGCGTAAAAGCGTTGCGAACACTGTTCAGCACTTGGCCATCTGATTTCTGTATGTCGAGTTTTTGAGTGAATAGTGATGTGTGCGGCGTGATCAAATACATACCCAAAACAATTTATCGTCGCCATGGTTTGGACAGCCCTGATATACACGATAAGTATGTAGTTCTAAACATATTCGGCAGAGGGCACTTACCGAAGGCTAACGGTTGATACAGCAGAAAAATTAATCGCCTACGATAACTTGCGGTTAGCTCAGTTGGAAGAGCAGCACGCGCGATACGTGAAGGTCGTGGGTTCGATTCCCGCACCGCAAGGGGAGATAAAATGTTTCTGTTTCTTTTATGATATTTAAAGATCGCTTCTGCGGCGTGTATATAATAAAATCTTTATTGTTGATAAATGTGAACTTATCAAGAAGTTAATCATTTATTATGAAGATAAGTTATTTAATCGACAAATGGTAAAACAATGCGAGGATTAATATATTATCAGTTGATTGACAGTTTAGTTAATTACAAAATTAATTCAGACAATCGGATTTATTGTTGGCTTCAAAGAGATTTTAATTGGCAATTAAATTAAGTCCCTAACGTGTCACTTAATTTTTGATATTTATAATATTTACACTAATATTATAAAGCTGAAGAGTTTGTCTGTTTGAACGCGCTAATATCAGGAACTACTGGATCGAATTGTAAATATATGTTGGTGTAGGTTAGTCAATTTATCGAGGAAGGCTTTAGGCTATATAACATCACGACTAGCTTTTGCAGCACGCGCTTCGCGCGAGTCTGCTAAAAGCTAGGCCTGCGGCGCTGGCCGCTCCCGGGCTTCGCCCTCCCGCGGCGCTCGGCCTTCGGCCTCGCATACGCAGCTCGGCCTGCGGCCTCGCGGGTGTGACACGGGGGTGTTGAACCGTCCGCAATGGGGGCCTAGTGCTTTTTCTTGTACGGCGCTAGAGTTTTGCAACTGTGGCCTAAGGAGCCTTTCCGCTCCGGGCTCCGCCCTGCGCGGCGCAGCTCGGCCTGCGGCCTCGCGCCTAGGGTGGCTTGTGGTGCACTTAAATAAAATGGCCAAAGTGTTCGACGGAAGCCGCTTCGAGCTTCGCTCTACGCGGGCGCTCGGCCTTTGGCCTCGCATTCGAAGCTCGGCCTTCGGCCTCGCGAAAGTAACACAGAACATAGCCGCTTCGGGCTTCGCCCTACGCGGCGCTCAACCTATGGTCTCGCATCGTAGCTCGGCCTACGGCCTCGCGTGGGTTACTTGATCAATTGTCTCGTCTAAATCGGCCCAAAGTGTTCGATGGCAGCCGCTTCGAGCTTCGCTCTACGCGGGCGCTCGGCCTTTGGCCTCGCATTCGAAGCTCGGCCTTCGGCCTCGCGAAAGTTACACAGAATATAGCCGCTTCGGGCTTCGCCCTACGCGGCGCTCGACCTGTGGTCTCGCATCGCAGCTCGGCCTTCGGCCTCGCGTGGGTTACTTGATCGTTTGTCTCGTCTATATCGGTCCAAAGTGTTCGATGGCAGCCGCTTCGAGTTTCGCTCTACGCGGGCGCTCGGCCTTTGGCCTCGCATTCGAAGCTCGGCCTTCGGCCTCGCGAAAGTTACACAGAATATAGCCGCTGCGGGCTTCGCCCTACGCGGCGCTCGACCTATGGTCTCGCAACGCAGCTCGGCCTCCGGCCTCGCAATGTTACCATTTCCAAGTTTTAATAGCACTCAATACGGTACTACATTCATATACAACAATTTCTCCATACATTTTCTTACTAAGGTCAATTTCAGTACAAAATGTATGGGGAACCAAGTACTCCATAGAAAATTGATTTTCCATTTTTTCCTAAAACTTCTTACTTACTCGCTTTTTTTTGGGTTAATCGACCACGGATGGACGTTTTTGACAGGACCTCATACTTATTTTTTTTAAATTCGAGCATTTTCTGTCGGGCCCGAAATTTCCGAAATTACCCCGAAAATCGGGTAAATTTTCGAACCATCACAGGGGCATCATGTAGACCTCCAATAAAGCTCCGAGCATATTTTCCCTACGACCCCTCCTTCTACCCCGAAAGTTGATGAATACATTTTGAATTCTGCAGATTTTTTAAAATGGCCGCCAGCGCATCCGCCATTTTGTTTATCGAAAAGTCTATAATATAACATCTCATCTAGGTTATATACTGCATCAAACCTCATTTTTACATTTTTCAAATTTTATATCCTGCGGCCTACAGGACTTCGGGAAGGTGACCATGTTTTTTGCACATTTGTCCCAACAGCTCCCGGTGTTGCCAGGTCACAGAGATAAAAATAGTCAAATGTCATTTGAATGGGGATGTTTCATAGGCACATGGAAATGGTTTGCGCGAAATGTCATTATTTCTATTTTCGACCTTCGCCGGGACCTGAGTCAAAAACTACCAAAAATAGTAGAATTTTTATTTCACCTGGCAACACACACAACCAAAACTCATAATCCCTTGGTACATTGCGACTCGCTCAGATGTCGCCATATACCTGAAAATTAGGATTTAACGTTTTCAAAAACACAAAAGTTTTACAAAATGGCCGCCAGCGGGTCGGCCATCTTGTATTTTTGAACGTTCGTATTTTTCCTGTATTCTGGACTATATTTGACATCAAACCTCATTTTCATTTTTTTTCTCGCTCTCACCCAATCGCCATATTATTTTTTGGAAAATGACCAAGTCACAAAATATATATTTCGCTCTGGCACCCAGTGTGGCCAGGTGATTGGGCTAAAATTAGTAAAATATCATTCGGCCATAAGCTTGCCATAATAACGTGGTAGACATTTAGACCAAATGTCAAAAATTTTTTTTTTCGTTTTTTGGGCAATAGTCAAAAACTACCAAAAATGGTAGAAATTTTATTGTACCTAGCAACACATATGAACTAAACCTGCAACCGCTCCATACATTGCGACTCGCTCAAATGTTGCCATGTGCCTAAAAAACGGTTTTGAAAATCGTGAAAAATTCAAAATGGCCGAAAGGGGGTCGGCCATCTTGGATTTTGGATTGGCCGTATTTTTCCCGTATTTTTGGTTATATAACGCACCGAACCAAATTTTTATTTTTTTTCTCGCTCCCACCCAGTCTTCAAAAGAACTTTTGGAAAAAACCATGTCGAAAAAATGATTTTCCCCGCCATTTCCAGAGTTGCCAGGATTTTTCTGAAAAACTACTTTTTTGTCACTTCGGACCTCCATAGCCACCCCACTGCATATTTATTTTTTTTCTACAAGGGTAATTTTTTTTTCTACCATTTTGGGTCATGAGGAAAAAACTACCATGAATTTGGTAGATTTTTTTTCTTAAATCAATAAACAGATAACTAACCTACCACCGCTCCATACAAACCGATACGACCCGGTGTTGCCATCCCTGTCAAAATCGACTTTAAAAAAGTTAAGTTTTTTGTCCTTACAAAATTTCCGCCAGCGCCGTCTCTATGGCCAAACTCTATAATCTATGGATGGAATTCTTTAATCAAGTATACAAGCAGCCACGTCCAAAAAAAAATTTTTCATTATCTGTGGAAACCTCTCCACCACGACCCCGCAAAAACACCTCTAAACCGGATTTTCGATCCAAGATGGCGGCGCGGACATCTTGTTTTTTTGACATTTTACTTTTTCAATGTACTTTTCTTCACTACCATTCTCTAAAAAAGTTAAAACCGCCTGGCTATTCCATAGACAAAAAAAAAGTCAACAGCGCAAAATCGGCCGCCATCTTGGATTTTGGAAAAAAAAAATGGCAAAACCTGCTTTGATTGAATAATAAACCACCCCCTTAGAACACCCCAAAGAGGTAAAACAACCCGAACACCCCCAAAAACACCCCCGATGAGTGAGTCAGTGAGTGGTAATTTAGCTTTATATATAATAGACTAGCTTTTGCAGCACGCGCTTCGCGCGAGTCTGCTAAAAGCTAGGCCTGCGGCGCTGGCCGCTCCCGGGCTTCGCCCTCCCGCGGCGCTCGGCCTTCGGCCTCGCATACGCAGCTCGGCCTGCGGCCTCGCGGGTGTGACACGGGGGTGTTGAACCGTCCGCAATGGGGGCCTAGTGCTTTTTTTGTACGGCGCTAGAGTTCATCAACTGTGGCCTAAGGAGCCTTTCCGCTCCGGGCTCCGCCCTGCGCGGCGCAGCTCGGCCTACGGCCTCGCGTCTAGGGTGACTTGAATTGCACTTTAATAAAATGGCCAAAGTGTTCGACGGAAGCCGCTTCGAGCTTCGCTCTACGCGGGCGCTCAGCCTACGGCCTCGCAATCGAAGCTCGGCCTTCGGCCTCGCGAAAGTTACACAGAACATAGCCGCTTCGGGCTTCGCCCTACGCGGCGCTCGACCTGTGGTCTCGCATCGCAGCTCGGCCTACGGCCTCGCGTAGGTTACTTGATCTGATCAATTGTCTCGTCTCTATCGGCCCAAAGTGTTCGATGGCAGCCGCTTCGAGCTTCGCTCTACGCGGGCGCTCGGCCTTTGGCCTCGCATTCGAAGCTCGGCCTTCGGCCTCGCGAAAGTTACACAGAATATAGCCGCTGCGGGCTTCGCCCTACGCGGCACTCGACCTACGGTCTCGCAACGCAGCTCGGCCTCCGGCCTCGCAAAGTTACCAGTTCCGAGTTTTAATAGCACTCAATACGGTACTACATTAATATGCAACAATTTCCCCATACATTTTCTTCCTACGGTCAATTTCAGTACAAAATGTATGGGGAACCAAGTACTCCATAGAAATTTGATTTTCCAATTTTTCCTAAAATTTCGTACTTACTCGCTTTTTTTTGGGTCAATCGACCACGGATAGACATTTTTGACAGGACCTCATACTTTTTTTTTTTAATTCGAGCATTTTCTGTCGGGCCCAAAATCTCCGAAATTACCCCAAAAATCGGGTAAATTTTTCAACCATCACGGGGGCATCTTGTAAACCTCCAATAAAGCTCCGAGCATATTTTCCCTACGACCCCTCCTTCTACCCCGAAAGTTAATGAATACATTTTGAATCCTGCAGATTTTTATATAATGGCCGCCAGCGCATCCGCCATTTTGTTTATCGAAAAGCCTATAGTTTTCCTGTAATCTAGGTTATATACGGCATCAAACCTCATTTTTACTTTTTTCGAAATTTTTATCCTGTGGCCCACAGAGCCTCCGGTAGGTGACCATGTTTTTTGCACTTTTTCCTCACCAGCTCTCGGTGTTGCCCAATTAAGGAAATAAAAATAGTCAAATGTCATTACTACTAAGATGCCTCATAGGCACATGGGAATGATTTGCGCGAAATGTCATTATTTCTATTCTCGACCTTTTCGGGACCTGAGCCAAAAACTACCAAAAATGGTAGAAATATTTTTTCACCTGGCAACACACAATAGCAAAATACATAACCGCCTAGTACATTTTGACTCGCTCAGATTTTTAAAAATACCCGAAATTTTAATTTTAATTTTTCAAAAACACGAAAAAATCACAAAATGGCGACCAGCGCATCGGCCATCTTGTTAATCAAAAAGTCTATAGTTTTCCCATAATCTAGACTATATTTGACAGCGAACCTCATTTTCATTGTTTTTCTCGCTCCCACCCAGTCGCCCTCAGAACTTTTGGAAAATGACCACGTCGAAAAAATATTTTTCACCGTAGCTCCCAGTGTTGCCAGGTGATCTGACCAAAAGCCACAAAACATCATTCGGCTATGGGTTATACACAATTAAGTGGTAGACGTTTCAACCAAATGTCAAAAAAAAATTTTTTCTTTTTTTGGGCACGAGTCAAATACTACCAAAAATGGTAGAAATTTTATTTAACCTGGCAACACATATAAACCAAACATGCAACCGCTCCATACATTGCGTTTCGCTCAAATGTTGCCAAGTGCCAAAAAAACCGTTTTGAAAATCGTGAAAAATTCAAAATGGCCGAAAGGGGGTCCGCCATCTTGGATTTTTGAACGGCCGTATTTTTCCTGTATTCTAGGTTATATATTGCATCAGACCTAATTTTTATTTTTTTTCTCGCTCTCACCCAGTTGCCCCTAGAGCTTTTGGAAAATGACCATGTCGAAAAAATGTTTTTCCCCGCCATTTCCAGGGTTGCCAGGATTTTTCCGAAAAAATACCTTTTTGTCACTTCGGAACTCCATGGCCACTCCACAGCGTATTTATTTTTTTTCTACAAGGTTATTTTTTTTTCCTACCATTCGGGGCCATGGGGCAAAAACTACCATGAATTTGGTAGAATTTATTTCTCAAACCAATAGACAGATAACTAATCTACCATCGCTCCATACAAACCGATTCGACATGGTGTTGCCATCTCCCTCAAAATCGACTTTGAAAATGACAAAATTTTTGCTCCCTACAAAACTGCCGCCAGCGCCGTCTCTATGGCCAAACTCTATAATCTATGGATGAGGTTTTCAATTTGACTATACTGCCGGCAAAGTTCAAAAAAAAATTTTCAATTATCTGTGGAAACCTCTCCACCTTTGCCCCGCAAAAACAGCTCTAAACCGAATTTTCGATCCAAGATGGCGGCGCGGACATCTTGTTTTTTTTACATTTTACTTTTTCAGTGTACTTAACTACACTACAATTCTCTAAAAAAGTAAAAACCGCCTGGGCACTCTATACATTTTTTTTATTTCAATCCAGCAAAATCGGCCGCCATCTTGGATTTTGGAAAAAAAAAATAGAAAAACCTGCTTTGATTGAAAAATAACTCACCCCCTTAGAACATTCTAAAGAGGTAGAAAAACGGGAACACCCCCAAAAAAACCCCCGATGAGTCAGTCAGTGAGTCAGTGGTAATTTAGCTTTATATAATATAGATAGATGCGACCGATAGCAGCGAACAATAAGTGTCAAATGTGTGTACACTTTTTGGTATGACATGACAACTTTTGAATTCTTGTTCTATGTCATAATAGTTTCCTTTAAATGTCAATAGATGGGGTTGTGACAAAGCGCTCCTTGGAATTTGTAAATCGCGGTGACGAGATTTTTCCACGGCCATATATAAGACCCTAAGAGGGTGAGAGCCTTCCGCTCCCCCGCAAGCCCGGTGAAGATGAAAAGGCCATCTGCGGCCATCATCTATAGTCAGTTAGGAAAAAAAAAAAGTTCATTAAAACCAATTCACCTCAAGAAAAAGTTATTTCATTTAAGTAGCTCTAGAGTTAAAGTGAGTAAAAGTGAGTCAAGTGCAGGGAAGTCCCTGAGGAGTAGTAGGACGGATGTGAAAAAAACGTTCCGTTCACTACTACTACCACCCAGTCCGTAAGCTCGTAACTACGGTTGGCGCCACCGAGGGCGGTCGGGCACTAAGTAGTTCATATTAACATATATATTCATGAGTTTATGTATATTTAAAGATAGATACACATATATGTAAAGATAGATACACTTTATTGCACAAAATAATTTACAGAAATTGGTTTTACAGACATAATTAAGTACAATTTAGGCGGTATTATTGCTAGAAAGCAATCTCTTCCAGACAACCTTTAGGTAAAGGAAATGGTAGATATCGAGAAACGGTTGCGGCTGTGCAAAATATTTATTGAGAAAATATTAACAGGAAATATAAATACCATAATATGGTAAATACAAAAAAATACATAAAAAATAATAACACAAATAAATAAATAAATACATACATAAATATATATCAATAAATATATACATATCCATAAAGTATTTACGGTTTAAACAAACATATGGAATAAACATATGAAATCAGATTAAATACCAACAAATGCTTAGCTTTATTTAAATACTTTGATAAAGAAATTATTAAGAGAGGCAGGGCAAAGCGATTTATTGCTCGAACTGGAGCAGCCTGACTGGTGAAATACCTCCACCTTACAGAAGACCGCAGCCAAATAACAATCACTCCGGTGTTGTTGTGTTCCTGCGTGTGAGTAAGGTTTACAGAGCTCCTGTGGGGTGCTACATTAGTAGCAGGGGTCGAGCCTTCAAGGTAAGGGCGACAAGTCTAGTAACTGTTTTACTATGCTATACTTTTCGCTCTTAAGCTAGGACCTCATTACCACTTAACATCAGGTGGGATGAGGTCAATCTTGAAGTGCGTTATAAAAAAAAATCTCGTTTAGTTAAGAGAAAGAAAGAAAGATATTACTCTTAATTTGAAAATGGGAAGGAACTCAGATTCCCTTATGATTATGTATTGAAATAATTATAACATTTATGTTAGAAGATTATTTACTAAGCAAGCACTGTTGCTAAGGTCTGTCACAATATGACATAGAAAAGTAAAATATGAATGCAAGCTCGTGCTCATAGACACGTCAATCATGTTATACTATGAATGTAGGTAATCTTAAAATAAAAACTATTTATGTTGCACGGCCGTACCAATTTATCTCCATTTAATATTTCCTCTACCTTAAGGTTGTCTGGAAGCGATCGCTTCCTAGCGATAAGACCGCCTTAATTGTACTATAATCAATCTGTAAAACCAATTTCTGTAAAGTTTTTGTGCAATAAAGTATATCTATGTTTTATTTATTGGCGACCTCGGTGGCGCAGTGGCTAAGGTAGGCGGCCAAAGCGAGAATGGTCCCGGGTTCGATTCCCGGTCAGGTCAATTTGGAAAACTAACTTTTCTAAATTGACTTATGTCTGGGTGTGCTGTGATGACGCCCCCAGTTAGTATCCGTCGTCTGGTGCTCATAGTACAAGGGACAACCTTAGTTTGAGACCAGGCGATTGGTGTGGTTGTCTGGCGCATTTATTTATTAACTACTAATCAATGTCGATTTTATTATTTTTATAGTACTATACGCCGTACTAGCGAACTTTAATTATAAGAAACAGAATTTTTTTATCTCCCCTTGCGGTGCGCCTACGATAACTTGCGGTTAGCTCAGTTGGTAAGAGCAGCACGCGCGATACGTGAAGGTCGTGGGTTCAATTCCGGCACCGCAAGGGGAGATAAAAAATTTCTGTTTCTAATACTAACAAATGTTATCGCGTTTGATCCGTTAACTAATTCTGAATGTTGTATGTTTGTTCACAGAGAAGAAATAAAGAAATGGAGGAACGCGTTCCTAGTCTCGCTCGTGTTCGGCGCTCCATGCATGGTGGCCATGACCTACTTCATGGCGGCGATGGCCCACGGTCACGGGCCCAAGGACATGCTCTTCGTGCTACCAGGACTCAGCTTGGAAAACCTTATAATGTTTCTACTCTCCACACCAGTGCAGGTGAGAAATGTTATACCTAGAGCCTAAGGTAGGGCATAGCGATTTCGCCTCAGCCTGCATTACACCCGCCGCCACTGCGAGGTGGTGATGGTTCTGTTGGACCGGCCATCCCCAGTCTCCCCCCGACCGTGGGGGGAGTAGATGGAGCTGCGTAAGTAGCTATTCCGCCGGCGGTGTTGTAGTTGGTAAGGCTGAGCCGATTTCCCACAACACCGTCATTGAGGCGATGGAGGTCCAAACGGGGAGTTTTAGTGGGTAGTCCTGTCCTTTTTAGGGCAAGGAGTCCCACACACGCCTTCAACGGTGCATCAAGTTTAAGGGGGGGGGGGGGTAAGTGGGGGATATATGCTCTGGTGCCAAATTTTAGGGGGCCAAATTGTACCTAGGTAGACAAATCTACAAGTCAAAAAGTAAATAAATAAATAAATATTGGACAACATCACATATGTGGTAAGTAGCTAAAGCACTTGTATATAAACAACGACGGTACCACAACACCCAGACCCGAGACAACATAGAAAAGTTATCTTCCCATATTGACCCGACCAAGGATCGAACCCAGGAACTAAAAAATGGCGCGACACAAAAGTCCGACCTGCTTGCCTCGCAGCTATGGAGGTCGTCAAATATATTTATAAGATATATATATGTTGGAGTAGACATCAGCCAATAATAGTCAGGAGTGCAGATAACAATTTATTACAAGCTCTTTACTCGACCAACGCTTGAAACAGAATGACCCACAGCGCCCAAGCGCTCGGCTTTTATAGTGCGGTACAAGCAACTTGCACGTGCGCGCCCCCTGAGTCATTGCATGGCGAGTTTTAAACACTTAAATTATTACAAAATACTTGTACATTAATTCGATTAAACAAAAGATACAATCAGATAATAATATTTTATGATGAATATTAATTCGGAAGGTCGCTATCACGGCCATTCTGCGAGTTCGCTCGTGCTCGGAGCGGGAACCCTTGTGTGGCATCTGAGAAAGAAAAGAGAAGAAAAGAGGAAAGAGTGATTTTGTATCTTGTTTTTTTTTGGCAGTAAAGTATTGTCGAGTAAAATACTAATTCACGATATAATTCTCATTCATTAAGTAATTCCTGTTCCAAATTCATTCCCATCTCATACCCATCCCAATGTCACACCCACCCCATGTCATACCCATCCCAATGTCACACCCAGCCCAAATCTCACCCATCCCAATGTCACACCCACCCCATGTCATACCCATCCCAATGTCATACCCACCCCAAATCTCACCCATCCCAATGTCACATCCACCCCATGTCATACCCATCCCAATGTCACACCCACCCCAAATCTCACCCATCCCAATGTCACACCCACCCCATGTCATACCCATCCCAGTGTCACACCCACCTCATGTCATACCCATCCCAGTGTCACACCCACCCCATGTCATAACCATCCCAGTGTCACACCCACCCTATGTCATACCCATCCCAGTGTCACACCCACCTCATGTCATACCCATCCCAGTGTCACACCCACCCCATGTCATAACCATCCCAGTGTCACACCCACCCTATGTCATACCCATCCCAGTGTCATACTTACCCCATGTCATACCCATCCCAATGTCACACCCACCCCATGTCATACCCATCCCAGTGTCACACCCATCCCAGTGTCACACCCAACAATACAATTATAATTTCTTAAATCACTATCCATTCCTTCATCTGCTCCCTTTTGTTTCTCTTTACTACTCGCTATCATGGTCATAATCTAGGTCAGTGTCTGTTATGTTTGTGGAAGGAATAGGTCTAATATGTTCATGTGATACAACTATAACTTTTCTACAACCTGGTTTAAATTTTTTTTTTTTTTTTTACTTCGTATCTGTCGTTATCGAGTACTTTATGAATTTTATAGGGTCCTAAAAATTTCGGGCCTAGTTTGTTACTTGACCATTGAATATCCTTGCATAGCACGAAATAGTTTATTTGGTAGTGTTTGACTGGGGCAGTTTGAGCGTCAAAGTTATTTTTGTTTTTTATTCCCTGTTCGGTCATTCTGTCACTTGCTTTATGTCTGTTAGATTCAATGTCAGTGTCATCGTCATCGGTTAAAAGCACTAGTTGTTGAATTGCGGGGCAACTATCTCTAATTACACCTTTAGATTTTAAGTCTTCAATTATATTCCTAACCTTTTCTCTTTCTACTGGGGCGAGGCGGTAAGGTCTTCGTTGAACAATTCGTGATGGGTTCTTAAGTTGAATTTGTAAACTACTAGTTGTTACTTGTCTTATGGGTCTTGTAACACCAAACGCGTTGGAGTGTTTTGAAAGAATGTCCTCTAAGTCAGTTGTAATAGTCATGTCGGTATTTATGGTAATAGGTAAATGTTCAGTTTGTATCGTGTTAACAAAAGGGTCTCTGCTTGCTGAAATGCCGTTTTCCGCTATTTTGATATTTAAACCAGGAATACATAAACAATCAATTCCGAGTATAACGTCATAATTTCAATTATCCACGACATGCAATTTAACTTCAAATGTGACCTCATTAAGAGTGGCAATTGTATTTACTGATTCATAAGATATCAAAGGCTGTCCAGTGACACCTCGCAATTGTAAAAAGGATGCGTGACGCTTGCCAGGTATAGAACCAGTTATTTTTCGTTTAATGAGGGAACATTCGGCGCCAGTATCAATAAGACAACTCAATATTACATCACCTATTTGTATTGACGTACAGCTGGGGCAGTTCTTCTGCACGTAGTTAATTGCGCGTTGCGAAGATGCTTCTTTGTTGCTCGAGGTGTCTTTGCTTGAGAGTTGCGTCTTGTATCGGCAGCTAGAGCTGGGATGTCCTGGTCTCTTGCAGATGCCACAAATAATTGTTCTGCAGTCTGAAACCTGATGTCCGTACCGCTTCAATTATCAAGTCGTTCGGCGCGTTTGGAGATATCCTTGTGAAGAGCTTCCAAGCTTCTGCGACATATTTGGCGTAGCTTTGTGCGTCGTTTGAAGTGTGCTCGCGAAATTTGGTGACAAAAAATATGTGCTTCTTTTCAGCACCAAATTGTAGAGTAAGTTCTCGTTTCAGGTCGGTCCAGTCTTCTAATGCGTGGGCACTAGCATCAGCCCAAGTTTTAGCCCTGCCCCTTAATATTGAAAGGGCCTTCATCATTGCTATTTGTCGGGAACATCCTCGGAGTTCGATTAAGGAGTCTACTTGTTTGCACCATTCTTCTACAGTCAACTGGTTTTTGTCAGGGTAGAATTCTCTCTTCTAAGTAGATAGATTTCAGATTGTTACTCCGATGTTGAAACACCATGTGCTCAAGAAGTTCAACTTGACGTCGTAGAAAAGTCAGTTCTTGGTTTTCTTGATTTTGTCTTGCCTCTCCGGATCGAGAAATAATCGGAGAATACTGAGGTCTGTTTTCATCCTGCATGACCGGTGGCGGAATCAGTTGGGCGTTTTCAGGAATCCCGTCTTCTGATGTTGGAGTAGACATCAGCCAATAATAGTCAGGAGTGCAGATAACAATTTATTACAAGCTCTTTACTCGACCAACGCTTGAAACAGAATGACCCACAGCGCCCAAGCGCTCGGCTTTTATAGTGCGGTACAAGCAACTTGCACGTGCGCGCCCCCTGAGTCATTGCATGGCGAGTTTTAAACACTTAAATTATTACAAAATACTTGTACATTAATTCGATTAAACAAAAGATACAATCAGATAATAATATTTTATGATGAATATTAATTCGGAAGGTCGCTATCATATATGTGTCCGATAAGTTTATAGTTCTAATCATATTCGGCAGAGGGCACTTACCGGAGGCTAACGGGTTGATACAGCAGAAAAATTTCATCGCCTACGATAACTTGCGGTTAGCTCAGTTGGGAGAGCAGCACGCGCGATACGTGAAGGTCGTGGGTTCAATTCCCGCACCGCGGGGGGAGATATTTTTTTTTCTGTTACTTTAATATATACATGTTTACCTACTGATATTTTGTACGTTTGTTTCAGTTCATAGGCGGTTGGCATTTCTACAAGCAAGCTTACAAGGCCTTGAAACACGGCACCTCTAATATGGATGTACTTATATCAATGACTACTACTATCAGGTAAGTTGGAATATGCGAAATTGATTCCTATAAGATAGTAAATAGGGTCTAGATTTATAACTCGTCATTAATATAGAGCGACTGCTCTGAGAAATTACGTAAGACCTCTCAACATCTTATTCAGTCCTGGTATCTCATCGTCGTGAGTGTAGTTATTACTATGGACTTTTGCGTCTTGTTTACTATGGTCTGGGGTTGGATTCCCGGTCCGGTCAATGTAGAAAAGGAACTTGTCTTGCCCGGTTCCAATATTTGAAAAACGATTCGTTATTGTTACGGATGGTAATGAATTATACGAGGCGTAAGCTAAAACGACAGACTGACGACTGATGACAGCTGATTTGAACTGTTAAAGGAAGTAAATTTGAAATTAGAATTAACGACTCGCAGAAAAGCGGATAGTCATTTTTGACACATTACGAATCGTTAAATATTGGAACTGGTCATTAATAAATAAGTTACAAATGTAAGCAGTCGCTCCGTTGCAATGATCTTTTCCGTGCGCGAGGTACCAGGAGCGCATAATGCGCTAGTAGGTCTCATTAACCACACCTCGTTAAAGTATTTTCGTCGAGTAAGGCTTTGTACCGATGAACTGTTTAAGAATATATTAATATTTATTATAAAATCATTTGAAAAGATTTCCCACTTTACAAATAAATTAAAGATTTTCTTAGTTAGTAAAAGCTATTACAGTCTGGAGGAATACTTCGCTGATAAATTTAATAAAAAATAACATATATTACATATTATTAATTTCATTTTATATAAATATGTATCTTCGCTAGTTTATATTAAATTAAAAATATTAAAACATGTTGTTATCTTAATATAATAAATAAGTTTTGTAATCTAGTTATCCCTCAATGTTGCCATGCCCTTGCAGGGTGTCATATGTATACCTATTAAATGTACAGTCGCAGATATATCGGAGCAAACAAAATGACCAAATACTTCTGAACAGTTAAAAATGACAATAATTTCCGTACGCTACAAGTTACCATTAACATCTGAACATTCACTACTTCAATAATATCTGAGCAGATGCCAATAACATCTGAACACTCATAACGTCAATATGTGTCACGCACGTCACGTGTCTCATTTAGCTACCTCTATAGATGAGTGTTCAGATATTATTGGTAAGTTGTGTGTATAGAAGTTATTGACTAGCATCTGCTCTTGGCATGTGTAAGGCTTGCGTAATGCATAAGCCCTCAGCTTACACATATTTGGCACCTCCACCCCCTTTTTCCAAGATGGCAGCCGTAACATTTATTATAGTGAACCAAAAACTTTAAACCACACTAATATATTAAATAGCTAAAGTAACTCTTTCTGTTTGTCTGTCTAGCTTTCACACCTAAACTACTGAACCGATGTTGATGTAATTTGGTATTTATTTCCAGCTACGCGTATTCCCTCGCCGTGGTAATAGCCGCCATGATAATGCAGCAGGACACCAGTCCTATGACGTTCTTTGATACACCCCCCATGCTACTGGTATTTGTCTCGTTGGGGAGGTGGCTGGAACATATAGCTAAGGTTAGTCTTTGGCCCTAGTACTTAATATATATATTATTTAATTTATTTTGGTATCAGTGCAGAGGGTAGACTTATTTAGAGAGGCAGGGTATAGCGATTTATCGCTTGATCTGGAGCAGCCCGACTGGTGAAATACCTCCACCTTACAGAAGACCGCAGCCAAATAACTATCACTTCGGTCAAAGGGTGACAAGTACAGCAAAATAAAGCTGTTACTGGACTTACCTTGAAGGCTTGACCCCTGCCACTAATGTAGCACCCCCCAGGAGCTCTGTAAACCTTACTCACACGCAGGAACACAACAACACCGAAGTGATTTGTTATTTAGTTTTATACATTCTTACTACACGGAAAAACTATTAATGCCCAGTTCCAATATTTAACGCTTCGTAATGTGTCAAAAATTACTATCCGTTTTACTACGATTCATTAATTCTAATTTCAAATTTACTTTCCATATCAGCTGTCATCAGTCGTCCGTCTGTCGTTTTTACCTTTCGCCTCGTATAATTTATTACGATCCGTAATTAGAACGGGTCGTTTTTTAAATATTGGAACCGGGCATAAGCGGATTTAGATGATAACTACAAGATTAACATTCAGGATACTTTTTATCTTAATAACTAGCGGGCCCGACAGACTTCGTCCTGTCAAAAAGATTTGGAACGTGGCTTGACTCTAAATTTAGTTAGAAAACGTTTGTACTGGAAAAAGAAAATGGCTGTCTTTAGAGTTTTCCCGGTCAGTATTCGATTTTTTCTCGCCGTAAAAACCATCCTTGGACTTCAACGAACAAAAATTGGTCCAAGCATTGTCGAGTTATGCGCTTACCAACACATTTTGCGATTCATTTTTAACACGCGTTTATTAGCTTCTCTTGTAACTATGTAAGAAAATCTTGGAATCTTAATTTGAGCTACTTCCCGGTCTTCGATTAGGATGAAATTTTGCACACGCTCTAAGTTCTGATGACAATACATGATTAGATAAGAAACGTCATTTCAAATCCAATATGGCGGCCTCCCCAAGATGGCAGACAGGCTGTTTGAAATCCACTCCCATGATATGGGTATCAAATGAAAGTGTTTGATGTCTAGAATACGAAAAAAATGTCGTCACGTGACTTAAAGCGTGTTTTTTAGTTTTTTAAACTATGTATCTATATTATATAAAGCTAAATTACCACTCACTCACTGACTGACTCATCGGGGGTTTTTTTGGGGGGGTTATCGTTTTTCTACCGCTTTGGGATGTTCTAACGGGGTGGGTTATTTTTCAATCAAAGCAGGTTTTTTTATTTTTTTTTCCAAAAATCCAAGATGGCGGCCGATTTTAGGGAATCAACTTTTTTCTTGTCTATGGAATGGCTAGGCGGTTTTTACTTTTTTAGAGAATAGTGTTGAAGTGAAGTAGACTGAAAAAGTAAAATGTCAAAAAAACAAGATGTCCGCGCCGCCATCTTGGATCGAAAATCCGGTTTAGAGGTGTTTTTGCGGGGCTGTGGTGGAGAGGTTTCCACAGATAATTGAAAAATTTTTTTTGAACTTTGCTGGCAATATAGTCAAATTGAAAACCTTATCCATAGATTATAGAGTTTTGTCATAGAGACGCCGCTGGCGGCAGTTTTGTAGGGACCAAAAATTTTGCCATTTTTTAAGTCAATTTTGACAGGGATGGCAACACCAGGTCGAATCGGTTTGTATGGGGCGGTGGTAGGTTAGTTATCTGTCTATTGTTTTGAGAAATAAATTCTACCAAATTCATGGTAGTTTTTACCCCATGGCCCCAAATGGTAGGAAAAAAAAATAACGTTGTAGAAAAAAAATAAATACGCTGTAGGGTGGCCATGGAGGTCCGAAGTGACAAAAAGGTAGTTTTTTGGAAAAATTCTGGCAACCCTGGAAATGGCGGGAAAAAACATTTTTTCGACATGGTCATTTTCCAAAAGCTCTAGGGGGGACTAGGTTGGAGCGAGAAAAAAAATAAAAATTAGGTCTGATGCAATATATAACCTAGAATACAGGAAAAATACGGCCGTTCGAAAATCCAAGATGGCGGACCCCCTTTCGGCCATTTTGAATTTTTCACGATTTTCAAAACTGTTTTTTTGGCACTTGGCAACATTTGAGCGAGTCGCAATGTATAGAGCGGTTGCATGTTTGATTAATGTGTGTTGCCAGGTCAAATAAAATTTCTACCATTTTTGGTAGTTTTTGACTCGTGCCCAAAAAACGAAAAAAAATTTTTTTGACATTTGGTTGAAACGTCTACCACTCAATTATGTATAGCCCATAGCCGAATGATATTTTGCGGATTTTGGTCAGATCACCTGGCAACACTGGGAGCTACGGTGAAAAATATTTTTTCGACATGGTCATTTTCCAAAAGTTCTGAGGGTGACTGGGTGGGAGCGAGAAAAAAAATAAAAATGAGGTTCGCTGTCAAATATAGTCTAGATTATGGGAAAACTATAGACTTTTTGATTAACAAGATGGCCGACGCGCTGGCGGCCATTTTGTGATTTTTTCGTGTTTTTGAAAAATTAAAATTAAAATATCGGTTATTTTTTTTTATTTGAGCGACTCGCAATGTACTAGGCGGTTATGTGTTTTGTTATCCTGTATTGCCAGGTGAAAAAATATTTCTACCATTTTTGGTAGTTTTTGGCTCAGGCCCCGAAAAGGTCGAGAATAGAAATAATGACATTTCGCGCAAATCATTCCCATGTGCCTATGAGGCATCTTAGTAGTAATGACATTTGACTATTTTTATTTCCTTAATTGGGCAACACCGAGAGCTGGTGAGGAAAAAGTGCAAAAAACATGGTCACCTACCGGAGGCTCTGTGGGCCACAGGATATAAAATTCGAAAAAAGTAAAAATGAGGTTTGATGCCGTATATAACCTAGATTACAGGAAAACTATAGGCTTTTCGATAAACAAAATGGCGGATGCGCTGGCGGCCATTATGTAAAAATCTGCAGGATTCAAAATGTATTCATTAACTTTCGGGGTAGAAGGAGGGGTTGTAGGGAAAATATGCTCGGAGCTTTATTGGAGGTCTATATGATGCCCCCGTCATGGTTCAAAAATTTACCCGATTTTCGGGGTAATTTCGGAAATTTTGGGCCCGACAGAAAATGCTCGAATTTAAAAAAAAAAAGTATAAGGTCCTGTCAAAAATGTCCATCCGTGGTCGACCGACCCAAAAAAAGGCGAGTAAGTACGAAATTTTAGGAAAAATTGGAAAATCAAATTTCTATGGAGTACTTGGTTCCCCATACATTTTGTACTGAAATTGACCTTAGTAAGAAAATGTATGGGGAAGTTGTTGCATGAATGTATTGCTGTTAATACTTGTAAATGGTAACTTTGCGAGGCCGGAGGCCGAGCTGCGTTGCGAGACCGTAGGTCGAGCGCCGCGTAGGGCGAAGCCCGAAGCGGCTATATTCTGTCAAACTTTCGCGAGGCCGAAGGCCGAGCTTCGAATGCGAGGCCAAAGGCCGAGCGCCCGCGTAGAGCGAAGCTCGAAGCGGCTGCCATCGAACACTTTGGGCCTATATAGATGAGACAATTGATCATGTAACCTACGCGAGGCCGTAGGCCGAGCTGCGATGCGAGACCACAGGTCGAGCGCCGCGTAGGGCGAAGCCCGAAGCGGCTGTATTCTGTGTAACTTTCGCGAGGCCGAAGGCCGAGCTTCGAATGCGAGGCCAAAGGCCGAGCGCCCGCGTAGAGCGAAGCTCGAAGCGGCTTCCGTCGAACACTTTGGCCATTTTATTTAAGTGCAACACAAGTCACCCTAGGCGTGAGGCCGCAGGCCGAGCTGCGCCGCGCAGGGCGGAGCCCGGAGCGGGAAGGCTCCTTAGGCCACAGTTGATAAACTCTAGCGCCGTACAAAAAAAGCACTAGGCCCCCATTGCGGACGGTTCAACACCCCCGTGTCACACCCGCGAGGCCGCAGGCCGAGCTGCGTATGCGAGGCCGAAGGCCGAGCGCCGCGGGAGGGCGAAGCCCGGGAGCGGCCAGCGCCGCAGGCCTAGCTTTTAGCAGACTCGCGCGAAGCGCGTGCTGCAAAAGCTAGTTTTTTATATTATAGATAGCGCAACCAAAGTCACAGGCACCAACTAGCTTAACTTACTATTTTTATTTCAGGGCAAGACATCAGAAGCTTTGTCCAAGCTTCTTTCTCTGAAGGCGACAGAAGCTGTTCTGGTGACCTTGGACCAGGACGACCACGTCGCCTCCGAGAAGAGTATACCGGTAGACCTGGTCGAGAGAGGGGATGTACTGAAGGTTTGTGGTGTTCACCCTCATCATCATCAGGCTATTCGCTGGGTGCTAGATGGGGGGTAACATAATCTATCGCAGCGCTCATGGTGGTCAAAAGTAGAAATATTGTAAGCTCTGTCATCAGATGTATCTGTCAATGGCAAAGCGATTCTACATAATACATTTTGATATATTTATGCTTTATTATCAGCATAATAACGCGACGCCAACGTCTGGCCCGCTCGCCTCTCGGCTACGGAGGTCCTCGTCACTTACTCAGTTTTTCATAAAAAAAATCAATATACTTCTTCAAAAGAATGTTTCATTGTATCATAAAAATAGATCAATAAGCATTCCTGATAATGATATTTATCGTCCCAAAGAAATAGGAGGATGGTGGAGACGGAGGATGTCAAATATTAATTTACGACCCGACGAAAATCTGTTATGAATCTCATTAAAAACGACAAGGCCATAAACCGCAGCGCTACACGTCGAGACTAATTCATTCACACACATTTCCCTTGTTCTGCTATAATTTTTAAATATGTTTTTTATACTTGTCGCCTTTAAGCTAGGACCTCATTACCACTTAACATCAGATGGGATGAGGTCAATCTGGAAGTGTAATATAAAAAAAATGTTGAAAATATAATGGTACGTAATACTTCGTGCGCGAGTCCAGCTCGAACTTGGCCGGTTTTTTATCGTCGTACTTGTTGCAGGTAGTACCGGGGGCTAAGATACCTGTCGACGGGAAGGTGCTCTCAGGGCAGAGTACTTGTGACGAGTCGCTTATAACAGGAGAATCAATGCCTGTACCTAAATCTAAGGGTGAGTTTTCGTTGAAAGTTTATTTGGGAAAAAGGTTATTTTTTAAGTTAGAAATATTAAATTTTAATCACTCTTTAGACATCAAATCACACCAAACTTATAACACCCCTTCGTTATTGCGTCGGGGGTTAAAAAGTAACAATTACTCTTCATTGACGTACGTAATACGACCTCCGTAGCCGACAGGCGAGCGGGCCTGACTTTGGCGAGCGCCATCTCTGAGGTTCCGGGTTCGATCCCCGGTCGGGTCAATATGGGAAACGAACTTTTCCATATTGTCTCGGGTCTGGGTGTTGTGGTACCGTCGTTGTTTCTGATTTCTGTAACACAAGTGCTTAAGCTACTTACCACAGAATTAGAGCAATGTATGTGATGTTGTCCAATATTTATATAATATTTATTTATTGGTTTACAGAAAAACTGTTGTATATTGTTAGTATTTATGAGGGTATAGTGTAAATAGAATGGATATCGATGCGCGCGGTGTGTGAGCCAGTTCCCAATAAACTGCTGTTAGGAGATTACGTCTTTTATTTAACAATTGGCGACGAGGATGGGATAAACATAAGATTTGGCAATCTAAAGAAAAAGTTTTAAGTATATTGTATTTTTTTCAAAAGTGCATTTTTACTTAGTTGATTAAATAAATAAATGAATGAATGCGCCAGACAACCACACCAATCACCTGGTTTCAAACTAAGGTTTTCCCTTGTACTATGAGCACCAGACGACGGATACTAACTGGGGGCGTCATCACAGCACACCCACAAGTCAATTTAGGAAAGCTTGTTTTCCAAATTGACCTGACCGGGAATCGGACCCGATACCCTCGCACTTTGGCCGCCTATCTTACTCACTGCGTCATCGAGGTCGTCTCGTATATATAATAGAACTCTATGTTTTTTATTTCAGACTCTCTCGTAATAGGCGGGAGTATCAACCAACATGGCGCTTTGTTGATGGTCGCGACGCACACAGGGGAGGCGAGCACACTAGCACAGATAGTGCGACTGGTAGAGGAGGCTCAGAGCAGTAAGGCCCCTGTGCAGCGATTGGCTGACACCATTGCTGGGTAAGTTTAGAAGAAACGGAGAAAGTGTATCTCCTTGCGGCATACCCTTTTGATTTTTTTTATATTGCACTAGCTTTCCACCTGCGGTTTCGCCCGCGTGAAATTCTGTTATATTGCGGTATAAAGCACAACTATAAGAAAACTTCTCATTTCCACGGAAAAATCTAAGAAGCGCGATGTAACGCTGGATACGATTAGTTGTTAAACAAAAACTGAATGGTACACTATATAAGTACACGTAAAAGAACAGTTTAGACGATAAAACAAATTATTCGTCATTCCTCGGGAATTCCTCATTTTCGGGGATTAATTATCGTATCATTTATCTTCTAAATTTACATGTTTATATTCGTTTGCAATATTTTATCTTGTTTTAAACGACACATGGCGCAAACTATATTTCCCTCGGGAATATAAATTTTTGCCGGGATAAAAAGTACCCTATTATTTAATTCGGATTTCTAACTTTACGTAAAATAATATCATATAATAAATAGATAACCAATAAGTTACAACAAGGTAGATACACATATTACTTGTTCAGAAACATATCACTTCTGTGTTGTTGTGTTTCTGCGTGTAAGTAAGGTTTCCAGAGTTCCTGGGGGGTGCTACGTTAGTAGCAGTGTTCAAGCCTTCAAAATGGTGCCATAGCGTCAACGTAGCAGTTATAGAAAATGTTATGTTTTGTTCTCAGGTACTTCGTGCCTCTAGTGATGTTCCTCTCACTCCTCACCCTGGTCTGCTGGATGATCAGCGGCGCTATCAACATACAGACGATTAAGAACATTACGCCTGTAAGTTTTAAAGATTGTTTTCCAATTAACAAATCGGAATGGCTGTGATGTGTCTTACAAACAGAAGAAGAACCGGTCAAGTGCGAGACGGACTCGCACGAAGGGTTCCGTATCATTGACTAAGAAAATCGAGCAATAAACGGGTAAAATTCCAGTTTTTGTATGGCAACAACCAAAAATTTTCAACTGTTTAAACATCACCGTTCTTGATACAACATAATAACAGACGGACGTACAGATGGACAGCGAACTTTAGGTACGGAACCCTAAAAATGTTTCATTCAATGCGGATGGGGGTAGGTTATTGGGAGGGGTGTGTGCAATGTCGCTTTGTCGGGAACCATCTCCCCCAACCGTGGGGGTACTGCAGAGTGTGTGTAACTAAGTCCTGACCCCCTGCCTCCAGGACATATACCTGGACGCGTTCTCCCGCTGGGAGCTGATCGTGCAGACGTCGTTCCACTTCGCGCTGTCCGTGCTGGCCATCGCGTGCCCGTGCGCGCTGGGCCTGGCGACGCCGACGGCCGTCATGGTCGCCACCGGCGTCGGGGCCGAGCGGGGCCTGCTCATCAAGGGTGCCGAGCCGCTGGAGAACGCGCACAAGGTATACATACAGACACCGACACCGACGACGGCTGGCACATACGTCATGGTCGCCACCGGCGTCGGGGCCGAGCGGGGCCTGCTCATCAAGGGTGCCGAGCCGCTGGAGAACGCGCACAAGGTATACATACAGACACCGACACCGACGACGGCTGGCACATACGTCATGGTCGCCACCGGCGTCGGGGCCGAGCGGGGCCTGCTCATCAAGGGTGCCGAGCCGCTGGAGAACGCGCACAAGGTATACATACAGACACCGACACCGACGACGGCTGGCACATACGTCATGGTCGCCACCGGCGTCGGGGCCGAGCGGGGCCTGCTCATCAAGGGTGCCGAGCCGCTGGAGAACGCGCACAAGGTATACATACAGACACCGACACCGACGACGGCTGGCACATACGTCATGGTCGCCACCGGCGTCGGGGCCGAGCGGGGCCTGCTCATCAAGGGTGCCGAGCCGCTGGAGAACGCGCACAAGGTATACATACAGACACCGACACCGACGACGGCTGGCACATACGTCATGGTCGCCACCGGCGTCGGGGCCGAGCGGGGCCTGCTCATCAAGGGTGCCGAGCCGCTGGAGAACGCGCACAAGGTATACATACAGACACCGACACCGACGACGGCTGGCACATACGTCATGGTCGCCACCGGCGTCGGGGCCGAGCGGGGCCTGCTCATCAAGGGTGCCGAGCCGCTGGAGAACGCGCACAAGGTATACATACAGACACCGACACCGACGACGGCTGGCACATACGTCATGGTCGCCACCGGCGTCGGGGCCGAGCGGGGCCTGCTCATCAAGGGTGCCGAGCCGCTGGAGAACGCGCACAAGGTATACATACAGACACCGACACCGACGACGGCTGGCACATACGTCATGGTCGCCACCGGCGTCGGTGCCGAGCGGGGCCTGCTCATCAAGGGTGCCGAGCCGCTGGAGAACGCGCACAAGGTATACATACAGACACCGACACCGACGACGGCTGGCACATACGTCATGGTCGCCACCGGCGTCGGGGCCGAGCGGGGCCTGCTCATCAAGGGTGCCGAGCCGCTGGAGAACGCGCACAAGGTATACATACAGACACCGACACCGACGACGGCTGGCACATACGTCATGGTCGCCACCGGCGTCGGGGCCGAGCGGGGCCTGCTCATCAAGGGTGCCGAGCCGCTGGAGAACGCGCACAAGGTATACATACAGACACCGACACCGACGACGGCTGGCACATACGTCATGGTCGCCACCGGCGTCGGGGCCGAGCGGGGCCTGCTCATCAAGGGTGCCGAGCCGCTGGAGAACGCGCACAAGGTATACATACAGACACCGACACCGACGACGGCTGGCACATACGTCATGGTCGCCACCGGCGTCGGGGCCGAGCGGGGCCTGCTCATCAAGGGTGCCGAGCCGCTGGAGAACGCGCACAAGGTATACATACAGACACCGACACCGACGACGGCTGGCACATACGTCATGGTCGCCACCGGCGTCGGGGCCGAGCGGGGCCTGCTCATCAAGGGTGCCGAGCCGCTGGAGAACGCGCACAAGGTATACATACAGACACCGACACCGACGACGGCTGGCACATACGTCATGGTCGCCACCGGCGTCGGGGCCGAGCGGGGCCTGCTCATCAAGGGTGCCGAGCCGCTGGAGAACGCGCACAAGGTATACATACAGACACCGACACCGACGACGGCTGGCACATACGTCATGGTCGCCACCGGCGTCGGGGCCGAGCGGGGCCTGCTCATCAAGGGTGCCGAGCCGCTGGAGAACGCGCACAAGGTGTACATACAGACACCGACGTCATACAGGCCTAGCATGCGCAATACGTCAAACTTTCAACTTTTGGTCTCAATTTCTTCCGTCTAGTAAAAGCGGTTTCACAACACGCGACGAGGACCTTCGTTCCAATGAATTAAATACCTACATATATTGGAGATGGATGATGATTGGAGAACATCACATACATTGCTTTGATTCTGTAGAAAGTAGCTAAAGCACCTGTGTGTGTAATCAGAAACAATGACGGTACTAAACTGTCTTCCCCCTTGAGATCACATATTCCTCCGAGCCTGATTAACTTTTTTGTACAGCGGCTTTGGCTTGGTACGAAGTGGCAATGACTAAATTATTTAGTACTAGCTATGCCCACGACTTCGTTCGCGTGGACTACATCCTTTCATGGTCGGTTTTACCCCTTTCTCCCCTAATATTCGAAACAAAAAGTAGTCTATATTTTAATCCAAGTTTCGAGCTATATTTGTGCTAAATTTCTTATCTCTATCTTCAAAAATAAACATTTTTTCATATAAACTTTCGAAGGTGGTGTTACCCCATCCCCCCCTTTATTTTCTAATAAAAAGTAGCCTATGTCCGTTCTTGAGATTCAACGTATATCTATACCAAATTTCATCAAAATCGGTTCAGAGGTTTAAGCAGGAAAGCGTAACAGACACACAGACAGACAGACAGACAGAGTTACTTTCATGTTTATAATATTAGTAGGAATTTTATTGTTTGGCGCTTATCAATGTATTCACATGATCTACGGAACCTCTCCCCCTACAAGCCACCATCTTGTACAGCCTACACGCGAGCAAAACATCAGTTCCGCCCCCTGCTTTCGCTGCCCACACACGCCACTACTTTCGCTTATACAACTGTTATCGAGGCACTGTCTATTAGAGCAGACTCGCATGAGACGACAAATGTTTCTATAGTACGGGTGTACTATCACCCAATCAACCTTTTTTCAGCCAATCAGCAGTTGACGCATTGATTTGGACATTTCTTAAGAGCGCGATAAAATTTACTCGCGTGGCGCATGCTACGCCTGAAAGTCGTTACATTCCCTTCAATATTAGACGACCTCGGTGGCGCAGTGGCTAAGGTAGGCGCCCAAAGCGCGTAAGGTCCCGGGTTCGATTCCCGGTCAGGTCAATTTGGAAAACGAACTTTTCTCAATTGACTTGGGTCTGGATGTGCTGGGATGACGCCCCTAGTTAGTATCCGTCGTCTGGTGCTCATAGTACAAGGGAAAAACCTTAGTTTGAGACCAGGTGATTGGTGTGATTGTCTGGCGCATTTATTTATTTTAATATGTTTTATTGAAGCGACGGCTGGCACATACGTCATGCTTGTGAACAGGCGCCAGGGGACTGGTCTGTTACAGCTTACCTCTCGCAAAAGTAAATACTAACTTGAGTACTTAATTGTTTCATCACTCATCAAAACAAAACTACATGACTTGCTCCAAAGTGTTCTACACATAGCCATAAGTTAGATACTGCCACTGTAACTTATCTGCTGAGTTTCTTACTGGTGTCTTCTCGGTAGATATAGATTCCGAACCGGTAGTAGAGTCACATTATATTCAAAGACGATTCAAAAGTGTTATAAGTAACCAACTTGAATGAAGAAGTATTTGAGTTTGTAACGTTAAAATGTATCTCGTTCTCTTTATATATATATTATTTTGTGCTGTCTGTTCATCTCACTCTAAATATATGTTCGCAGGTGAAGACTGTGATATTCGACAAGACCGGAACTATCACGAGAGGTTGTACCTCCGTCGCCCGCCTCTCTCTACTAACGGGTAAGAAGGATGATAAGTCCTTACCGATATTTTTTTCTATAGTAGCACAGTATATTGGCTCCTCCCAGCCTGATGGTAAGCAAGAGAGGAACCCACATCGCGATGACAACGGATTTGATACCGTAACATCCTACCCGTTAGCATCGCCATACTGGCCCGCAAGATGTTTCTTCACGCTCCTTTTGAAGGAATCCATGTCAAAGGAAGAAGGAAACACATGAGCCGGCAACGAGTTCCACTTCTTTATGGTCCGGCAAAGATATTTTCCACTTCCAAATTGACCAAGGTCAGACTACCAATCTTGGTTTGTTGTATATATAGCTAGTGGCGACGATAACTCTGACATCGCGATGTAGGATCGATGTATTGATCGGCTAATCGTGCATTACGTATGGAGCGTTGTTTACTACGCCAATTCTAATGACGCTGTATTTGTGTCGACTTGTCGGTAATGTCGTTAGTCGGCACAAGTGACATAACATTTACATTTTAATAGAGTTCATTTTATAATTGACGTGTAAACTAAATATCGTAAATCTTCTTGCAGAAATAAATCATTTAAATAGGAAACAGAAAAATTTTATCTCCCCTTGCGGTGCGGGAATTGAACCCACGACCTTCACGTATCGCGCGTGCTGCACTTACCAACTGAACTAACCGCAAGTTATTGTAGGCGATGAAATTTTCCTGCTGTATCAACCGTTAGCCTTTCGGTAAGTGCCCTCTGCCGAATATAAAGGGGAACGAAGCGGAGATAAAAAAATTCTGTTTCTAATATTTAAAGTTCGCTAGTACGGCGTATGGTACTATAAAAATAATATAATCGAATAAATCATTTAATTTCGATAAAGCCAACTTTATTTCTAGGTTCAGCATCCAGCCTGCCTGACGTAGTCGCCTGCCTTTTAGCTGCTGAGACGAACTCTGAACATCCAGTTGCTTCAGGTAAAACATAGAATAGAAAATTTATTTGTTACTGTTAAAGTGTAAAACGCACCTTATAATTTGTTGTTTTTCAGGCCTAGCATACGCAACACGACTTAATTTTATCGCGCTCTTAACAAACGTCAAAATCGATTGAAGTCAGTGCGTCAGCTGCTGATTGGCTGAAAATACGAGTGCGGTGTGCTATTAGCCAATCAACAGTATCGAAACTTTTGTCATCTCATGCGATAAATTTGACATATTGCGTATGCTAGGCCTGTTTGTCACCATAATTTAGCGCCTTCTCTCTCAGCTATAATCTATGGTTAACTTGCTGTTTCTCTCGTCTATGGAACATCGACGTGGTGGTACAATTTCCCAACTCATTATAATAAAACAAGTTATTATCATCAAGTGCATCTTTTTATTACAACAGTACTTTTAATAGAAGCGAGAGCTAAAAACCGGCCAAGTGCGGGTAGGACTCGAGCACGAAGGTTTCAGTACCAATATCTATCTATTCAACATTAGACACATTATTGTAACTTTTATAATTTTACTAGCGGCCCCGGCGAACTTCGTTTCGGCTTAGAGGATTTTCCTGCTTGTCTGTTGACATTTTTCCTGAATTTTCTTTGCTATAAACCTCACGGAGCCCGAGACCTTCCCAACGAATGCAAAACCGTGGAAATCGGTTCGTGCGTTCTGGATTTATAGCGTCAGGAAGGAAACCCGACTTATTTTTATATTATTAGTTTATAAATAACATCGATTAAAATACGACCAGTTTTTTATTTTTGATTCTTAAAAACTCAAACTCAAATATTTCTTTATTCAAGTAGGTTACATATAACACTTTTGAATCGTCATTGAATACAATGCAAAGTGATTCTACTGCCGGTTCGGAACCTATATCTACCGAGAAGACACCGGTAAGAAACTCAGCAGATCATTTACAGTCTCAGTATCTAACTTATTGCTATGTGTAGAACACTTTGGACCAAGTCATATAGTTTTGGTTTTGATGAGTGATGAAACAAATAAGTACTCAAGTAAGTATTTACTTTCGAGAGGTAAGCTGGAGCAGACCAGTCCCCAAAGGTGGCACCTGTTCACAAGCATGACGTATGTGCCAGCCATCAACCAGATTAATTGTTTGTTATTGATATTGGTACTCAATCTTGCTATTTGATACAAGATTATTTCTAATTCACTGTTATAATTCATTCTAATGTGGCGAAACGATTATGGTTTAACCGATTAAATTGAATTATTGTATTGCTAACTATATTCATGATAGCGGTCCCGGCGAACTTCGTTTCGCCTTTGAGAATTTTTCCCGCTTTTCTGTTGAAATTTTTCAAATTTTTCCAAGAATCCCTAATTTTGTAGCCTATGTCAAATTGGCAGAATTTAGCATTCTATTGGTGAAATATTTTTTTAAATCGGCCCAGTACTTTTTGAGCCTATTCATTACAAACATACAAAAATAGGTACAAATCTTTCTCTTTATAATTTTAGTGTAGATTTATTAAAACATTTTCCATTTATTTAAAAATTCGATATTTCTATAAAATAAAGCCGTTCCGCCCCGTATCGCTTTGATGTTAGAACGTTGACGTCACAACTTCTACAGTCACGTACGTACGATTTAACGTTTTCGCGCGCTTATAAAATGTGTTGCACAAAATCTTATTTAGCTTTGGTAATTTCATTTGCATTTTTTCCATATAAATCTATTTGCTTGAGATATGAAATGAATGGGCGCACATTTTACGATACTTTTTCAAAAACTGTCAATTAGCCAATTTAGCCTACACACATAATTTTAACAAATTTATTACAACAAGTTAATTACCTCACATTTGCAAGCCGTGGCAGCCTGCAAATGAATCTGCATTTAGACTTTAAAATAAAATAAATAAATATTGGACAACATCACATACATTGCTCTGATTCTGTGGTAAGTAGCTTAAGCACTTGTGTTACAGAAATCAGAAACAACGACGGTACCACAACACCCAGACCAGAGACAATATGGAAAAGTTTGTTTCCCATATTGACCCGACCGGGGATCGAACCCGGAACCTCAGAGATGGCGTTTGCCAAAGTCAGGCCCGCTCGCCTCTCGGCTACGGAGGTCGTCGTCGTACTTTACTTTAAGTTTGTATGTAATGTTATTATTAACACGCTTTTATTAGCTTCACTTGTGACATTGTATGTAAGAAAATCTTGGAATCTTAATTTGACTCACTTCTCGGTCTTCGATTAAGATAAAATTTTGCACACGCTCTGAGTTCTGATGACAGTACATGACTAGCTAAGAAACGTCATTACAAATCCAATATGGCGGCCTTCCCAAGATGGCCGACTGGCTTTTTGAAATCTACCCCCATGCGTATCAAATGAAAGGGTTTGCTGTCAGGAATACGCAAAAATAGTCACGTGACTTAAATCCAACATGGCGGTCGTAAGCGCTAAAAGTGTGTTTTTTATTTTTTTTAAACTTTTTAGTGTAAGATTTGTTGGTTGTCCTATATAAATAAACAAGCTGTGCGACTCCGTTCGCGTGGACTACAGAGTTTTTCCAGTTGTTTCCCGCTAACTCTCGTTTCCATGGGTAAACAAACCACAATCTACTGGTGCACTTTGGGATCTATGTATTAATGAAATAAAAGATCAAATGGGTGACAATAAAAAATTTTTTTTGCTAAGTCCCTCTGTATACTTATAGTATTGTGGAACGATCTCGTCACCGCGATTCAGACGCGATCTACGCTAGACGGTACAGCGCCATCTGTTGACGTAAGACGTAAGAACCAACTTCTACATATCGCCCACCAAGGACCTTCTTAGGTCCTTTACAATAATAATAATAACACAAAATAATAATAATAGCTGCAATACTGAATCGCTTACCAAAATATGTAAAGCAAATTAAACAATTATGCGATCATTAAATCGCCCAAACACCCAGTATACAAGTAAACAAGAAATTGAAAATATGTGATATTTATAGCACATTAAACATTCTATTTAAACAAACCCAATTATAAAAAATACTGCAATATAGCGTCGACTATATAATTATAATTGTGCAGTGACATCGCCCACCGTGATGCATCTCTAATGCTTAAATAAATTCTAGAGCATACAAATATTTAGTATATCCGCGCAAATAACATCGTAATATTTGCTACACTAAATTCATCAGTATACATATATATTTACATTAACCAATTCTTAGTAGAAATAGTAACAAAAACTTAAACAATACAATTACTGCATCGCTAACCATAACAATAAATACAAGGAAATCGCCCACCGTAACCTTAATTAAATTATATATAACCTAACAGAACATAACACTTAACAACTAACTAAATCTATAACTTTTAGTCAGTAATAGGAAGGACACAAATCTTAGTGATTGGCCGCATTATAGTGCCATTTTTAACCTTCAAACTTACGACTCTAACAATGTTATCCCTGCCTGGATGGGTCGCAATCACCCTGCCATAGAGCCAACGACCAGCGGGTAAATTATCCTCTTTTACTACTACGACATCACCAATCTTAATTGAAGGATGTTGTGTCGACCACCTATACCGCTGATAAAACCGTTGTAAATATTGATGCGACCACTTACGCCAAAAATCTTGAAGCATTCTTTGCGTGAGCTGCCATCTTCGCAAAGTGCTTATGTTAGACGCCTCGAAACTTCTATCAGGTGGCAGGACGAGCGCTTCTCCAACAAGAAAGTGGCCGGGTGTTAATACAGTCAAGCTATCCTCGTCATTACAGGTGAGTGTTGACATCGGCCTAGAATTCAGACAAGCCTCTATCTGTACTAATACTGTCGTCATCTCCTCGAATGTAAGGGTGGAGTTCCCGATAACCCTTTTTAAATGGTATTTGACCGACTTAACACCTGATTCCCAGAGGCCGCCAAAGTTGGGAGAGCGTGATGGTATAAAGTGCCAAGTACACCCTTTCGATGCCAATGTCTCTGAAATTTCCTGCAACAGCGAGTCCTTCTCCAATGTAAATAATCTCTTTAACTCAGCAGCTGCTCCAACAAAATTTGTACCGTTGTCGCTCCAAATATCAGAGCAACAACCCCGTCTACCAACAAATCGTTTAAAAGCCTGTAAAAACCCTTCTGAAGTAAGATCGGAGACTACCTCTAAATGTATAGCACGAGTGACCATACACACAAATATGCAAATATAACCCTTGTATGCCTTGTGGCCACGACCTTTTGCAGTTCTAAGTTGAATCGGTCCGGCAAAGTCTACTCCGCAAGATTTGAAAGCTCGGGTGGGAGTTACCCTGGCAGCAGGTAACTGACCCATCAACTGCGTTTGGGTATTACCCGAATTTTTGGCACAAGTTATACATTTCCGAAAGACAGATTTTACTAATTGTTTTAAACCCAAAATCCAAAATTTACTTTGTAAAAAACACATCATAAGCTGCGGGCCGCCATGAAGAGTTTGTTTGTGAGCATCTAATATAATAAGTTTGGTTAGGTATGACCTTTTTGGCAACAATATAGGATGCTTGCGACTTTTATCAAGCTGCGAATTCTCAAGTCGACCGCCAACTCTTACTACTCCATCTTCATCAAGAAAAGGATTCAAGGACCGAAGGCCACCACGTTTCAGTAAGTTTTCTTTATTTTTTAATTTTACAATATCTTCACTATAGTTTTCAGATTGACATGCAACAATACACCAGTTCATCGCTTGCTGCATTTCATCCACCCTTAAATGTCCGGTAAGTTTAATTATATTTCTCGCATTATTTATAAAACGTTTACAATATGCAATAACTCTTATTAATTTTGTAAGTGATGAAAACCGTTCCCAATCAAATGTTTCTACTGTAGTACAATATGATTTGACTTTATTAATTTCTAAATTTGTATCATTATCTTTAGGCTTTTTGTACTCAATACTTTGTTGTTGTAAAAATTCTGGACCCTGAAACCACATGTCATGCTTTACCAGTTCTGATGGCTGTAAACCCCGAGAAGCTGCGTCAGCCGGATTGGACTTCGACGCCACGTGAGACCAATGATGAGAGTCAAGGTTAGTTATAATTTCCGACACGCGATTGGCTACAAAAACTTTCCAGCGATTCGGTGTACTATTCAACCAAGCAAGTACGACTGTCGAATCTGTCCAAGCATGCAGGTGAGTCCTTTCAATATTCATTACAGAAGCAATTTCCACTATCAACCTACATAACAGAACTGCACCGCATAACTCAAGCCTCGGAATAGACACTTGTTTTATGGGCGCTACCTTTGTTTTTGCAGATAGCAGCACAACTTTAATATTCCCTTGGCAGTCAACAACACGAGCGTAAACGACAGCTGCATATGCATCCTTAGAGGCGTCGCAGAACCCGTGCAGTTCTACAAAGGCTCCTTCCTCCACACCAGTCCATCGAGGTATGGTAACATGTTGCAAGTGTATTAACTCCTGACGGTAAGTAAGCCATTCTTTTAGCAATGTATGTGGCACTTCTTCATCCCATTCAATGCCTGCCAACCATAGCTTCTGTATGATAATTTTTGCAATTATAATGCTTGGCCCCGCCCAACCCATGGGGTCATAAAACCTAGAAATATCTGAAATAATCTTTCTTTTTGTTACAGGTTCTTCAAAGTCCGGTACTTCAATCTTGTAGCGGAATACATCATCACTGCGGTTCCAGGTAATTCCAACTATTTTGATTACTTCATCTGTTTTTATTTTTAAGCTACCTTCATATTCCCCTTCTAGACTTTCATCTTTACTTTCTTGCTTCATTGCTTTTAATAAATTTGTATTATTAGTTGTCCATTTTTGTAGCTGAAATCCCCCTTTAGCTAGAAGTTTATTCATATCCGTAAACAACTTTATTCCCTGCTCAATAGTTTCACATCCAGTCATGAGATCGTCCATGTAGAAATCTGTTAACACTTTCTGAGCAACTTCTGGACAATCTTCACCGTGATCCAAGGCCACTTGTTGCAGACTCTTAACAGCGAGATAAGGCGCCGACGCAACACCAAAGGTAACTCTTGTAAGTCTGTAATGTTCCATTTCAGCTTTGGGATCATCTCGCCACAAAATTCTCTGGTAGTCCGTATCGTTTTCGTCAACTTTGACTTGTCGGTACATTTTCACAATGTCAGCTGACAGACAAATAGGATGGTTACGCCACCTCATAACAATATGACGCAAATCTAATTGCAGACTTGGACCAACCAACAAGTGATCGTTCAAAGATTTATTATTACTTCCCTTGCACGAAGCATCAAAAACGATTCTAACCTTAGTAGTATCCTTATCCTCGCGAATGACTACGTGGTGCGGTAAGTAAATAGCCTTTGAATTTTCAATTTCATCGTCAGGTACTCGTTCCATGTGTTTCATCTCAATATACTCATTAATAACCTCTTTGTATTTCTTTTTCAGATCCCCGTTCTTCAATCTACGCTCCAATGAACACAATCTCCTTTCAGCAATCGGCAGCGAGTTCACCACTTTAGGATCGCCATCCTTAACAGGAAGGCGTACAATATACCTTCCACTTTCATCTCTGCGAGTAGTTTTGGAGTAGGATTCTTCACATGCTCTTTCATCTTCAGTGTACATTTTTTCTCTAGATAGCGGCACATCATCTTCAAGCTCCCAAAACTTCTTAAGAAGCTTGTTATCTTCTACGGTGCAGTGCAAAACATTTATTCTTCCCTGCTGCCCAGGAGACGTATCAATGACACCGGATAAAATCCACCCAAAGGAAGTGCACTGCGCCAATGGTGAACCGCGTGGACCTTTCATAACCCCGTCTTGAATAATCTGGCTATACACTTCTGAACCCAACAAAATATCAATACTATTAGAAGTGTAATAGCTCGGATCGGCAAGAACAATATCTTCGAGTTCCTTCCATTCCTCCGCCTTTATTTTATCAGTAGGTAAAAGCGAAGTAATTGACCCTAGCACGTATGCTTTCACCGTAATAACAACATTTTTATTAACTCGTGATGATATTTTAATTTCAACCATTGCCTTGGTTATAAGCCCACTATGTCCACCTACCCCCATTATTTGCCCCTTGACAGGTATCTTTTTTAACCCCAACAATTGAACCACAGCCTCGGTAACAAAGGATGATTGAGATCCTTGATCCAACAAAGCCCGAATAGTATACGTTTGACCTCTTCTCGATACACTGTTTACCAACGCAGTCGCAAGTAAAACTTGGCTATGATTCAAATTGTGTCTTGTGGACGCACAAGAAACTACTTTATTTACCTCGTCATTGTCGTTAGAAGTACCCTCCCCGCTATGGGGTTCACTCGAATCGTTATTACTGGCAACAGGATGTAAAAGAACATGGTGTTTTCTTTTACAAATACGGCACCTGTAATTATTGCGACAGAATTTGGCAGAGTGATTGTTGCCCAGACAGCAATAACAAATATTATTCGAACTAACAAATGCGCGACGTAATTCTACCGAACTATCAATAAATCCTTTGCAATTTCCAAGTTTATGCTCCTCCTTACAAAACGGACAATTCAATTTAGTGATGTGCATAGTTTTGATCTTATTTATAGGTTTAGCGTTAGCATTTTTATTTACATGTTTAGAATCAGAATCTAAAAATTCAATTGCGCGATAGCGATTTTTAATAAATTCCTCAAATTGTTTAAATGTAGGCAAATCATCAGACTTAGTATCCGTTGCCGTGAACTCCCATTGCCTTCTTGATTCTGAGTCCAACTTTAAAGTAACAATATGTATCATAAGCACATCCCATGACTTAGTATCTATTCCAATATTCGCAAGCGCTGCTAAACAATCATTTGTCGTATCCATTAACTCCTTCAATCCACTAGCACACTCATTAACAACATTTTTCTGACCGAGTAATCTTTTCAATAAATGATGACAAATATACCTTTTGTTGTTGTACCTCTCAGCTAATAAACTCCAACACCTATCATAATTGCTATCCGATATGGGAATGTTGTTAATCAGTTGCTCGGCTTCCCCTTGTAAGTACCCTTTAAGGTACAGCAATTTTTGTGCGTTTCCCAGACTGTTGTTATTATGAATTAATGATTGAAATAAATCTCGGAATGTGTTCCATTCTGAGTATTTTCCCGAAAATATTGGAATATTTACTTTTGGTAATTTTACATTCGCTGTTTGTGAAATGTTTGGACTTGGATTACTTTTACTTGACTTTGACTCTAATTGTTTATCTTGATATTTCGATAATAATGGTTTAATTAATAATTTATACTCAAAATAAATATCCTCTGCTTTACTATAAACATCACTTTTTATATATGTAGTTTCCGCTAACTTTTCCTGACTATCTCCTGAACGCATCAATTCCTTATGCCCGGCTGAGAACTCGAACCATAACTGTTCAAGAAGTTCAAGTTTACCCTCTAAATACTCTTTACTGATTCGTTCTTTAGGGCTCTTTTTAAAATTATCTTTAGCTTTACCTAATCTAGTATAAAGATCAAACTGAAAATTAATAAGCGCCTGCATTGTAAAAGTATTTCAAGTCCTCAAATATTTATTAAGTGAAACACAAAACTTAACAAAATTCACTAAGTTGAAAAACAACAAAAATTTTCTAAGTGTTTGAAATTACTAAACTCTGACCAAAATTGGGCGTAGGTTCCCCGTAGTAACCGTTTTTTAAAAATTATTCTAAGTCTAAAATATCACCGAAATATTTCTATCTTTATGTAAGCAAACAATTAAAGTAACAATTTTTCAAAGTTAATTTTCACTAGTCAATAAGGTTCAAATTCTTCACTTTCCTATTGCGAATTCTTCAATTAATTGCAAACTTCGAATGTATGAAATTAAATGTACTCACAGTTGTCTCCTTTTCACTCACACACAAACACAACGAAGATACACGGCGAACTTCTGTCTCCCTCCAACATCCAAGTCGGCAGTTGTCTCCACCAGATGGCGCCACCACTGCGCTCTGCAACCTGACAGCTGCTCCCTGCTGTCCAACTCCTTCCTGTCCCGTTTGCGGCAGCGATCCACTGCCCAGGACGTCACCTTTTCCTCCAAAAAACGCACCAAGTAGGCGTAGTACCTGCACTAGTTAGCACTAGTGCCCAAACCGGAATAAATAATTATTTCCGTAAATCCGGCTCCGAAGGACCATAAACAAACCACAATCTACTGGTGCACTTTGGGATCTATGTATTAATGAAATAAAAGATCAAATGGGTGACAATAAAAAATTTTTTTTGCTAAGTCCCTCTGTATACTTATAGTATTGTGGAACGATCTCGTCACCGCGATTCAGACGCGATCTACGCTAGACGGTACAGCGCCATCTGTTGACGTAAGACGTAAGAACCAACTTCTACAATGGGAATTTTTAAGCGTTGAACTTAAGCGGTTTAGATTTTTCAACAAAAGGATTTTCCCGCTAATTCTCGTTCCCGTAGGAATTTCGGGAATTCCTTCCTTAGTGCACCTTTGCGGTACCTAAGCTACGTTCCTTCCAAATTTCAAGTGCGTACGTTTAGCCGTTTAGGCTGTACTTTGATATGTCAGTCAATCAGTCAGTTTCTCCTTTTATATATTGAATGAATGTCGTATCGTGTACGTGTGCAGCCATAGTCCAGTGGTGCAGGGCGGTGCTGGGCGAGGAGGCGGCGCCGCTGCAGTGCGTCGGCTTCGTGGCGGCGCCGGGCTGCGGCCTGCGGGCGCGCCTGAGGGCCCGCCGCGCCCCCCACGCGCCCGCACTCAACAACCTGCTCAACCAGGCCAGGTGAGGCCGCCGACAGACATACCACACTATACTGCCCGCCCCCCGCCCCCCCCCCCCACGCGCCCGCACTCAACAACCTGCTCAACCAGGCCAGGTGAGGCCGCCGACAGACATACCACACTATACTGCCCGCCCCCCGCCCCCCCCCCCACGCGCCCGCACTCAACAACCTGCTCAACCAGACCAGGTGAGGCCGCCGACAGACATACCACACTATACCGGCTGCGGGCCCGCCCCCCCCCCCCACGCGCCCGCACTCAACAACCTGCTCAACCAGGCCAGGTGAGGCCGCCGACAGACATACCACACTATACTGCCCGCCCCCCGCCCCCCCCCCACGCGCCCGCACTCAACAACCTGCTCAACCAGGCCAGGTGAGGCCGCCGACAGACATACCACACTATACCGGCTGCGGGCCCGCCCCCCCTCCCACGCGCCCGCACTCAACAACCTGCTCAACCAGGCCAGGTGAGGCCGCCGACAGACATACCACACTATACTGCCCGCCCCCCGCCCCCCCCCACGCGCCCGCACTCAACAACCTGCTCAACCAGGCCAGGTGAGGCCGCCGACAGACATACCACACTATACCGGCTGCGGGCCCGCCCCCCCCCCCACGCGCCCGCACTCAACAACCTGCTCAACCAGGCCAGGTGAGGCCGCCGACAGACATACCACACTATACTGCCCGCCCCCCGCCCCCCCCCACGCGCCCGCACTCAACAACCTGCTCAACCAGGCCAGGTGAGGCCGCCGACAGACATACCACACTATACCGGCTGCGGGCCCGCCCCCCCCCCACGCGCCCGCACTCAACAACCTGCTCAACCAGGCCAGGTGAGGCCGCCGACAGACATACCACACTATACCGGCTGCGGGCCCGCCCCCCCCCCCCACGCGCCTGCACTCAACAACCTGCTCAACCAGGCCAGGTGAGGCCGCCGACAGACATACCACACTATACCGGCTGCGGGCCCGCCCCCCCCCCCCACGCGCCCGCACTCAACAACCTGCTCAACCAGGCCAGGTGAGGCCGCCGACAGACATACCACACTATACCGGCTGCGGGCCCGCCCCCCCCCCCACGTGCCCGTACTCAACAACCTGCTCAACCAGGCCAGGTGAGGCCGCCGACAGACATACCACACTATACTGCCCGCCCCCCGCCCCCCCCCCACGCGCCCGCACTCAACAACCTGCTCAACCAGGCCAGGTGAGGCCGCCGACAGACATACCACACTATACCGGCTGCGGGCCCGCCCCCCCCCCCACGCGCCCGCACTCAACAACCTGCTCAACCAGGCCAGGTGAGGCCGCCGACAGACATACCACACTATACCGGCTGCGGGCCCGCCCCCCCCCCCACGCGCCTGCACTCAACAACCTGCTCAACCAGGCCAGGTGAGGCCGCCGACAGACATACCACACTATACCGGCTGCGGGCCCGCCCCCCCCCCCCACGCGCCCGCACTCAACAACCTGCTCAACCAGGCCAGGTGAGGCCGCCGACAGACATACCACACTATACCGGCTGCGGGCCCGCCCCCCCCCCCCCACGTGCCCGTACTCAACAACCTGCTCAACCAGGCCAGGTGAGGCCGCCGACAGACATACCACACTATACCGGCTGCGGGCCCGCCCCCCCCCCCCCCCCCCCACGCGCCCGCACTCAACAACCTGCTCAACCAGGCCAGGTGAGGCCGCCGACAGACATACCACACTATACCGGCTGCGGGCCCGCCCCCCCCCCCCACGCGCCCGCACTCAACAACCTGCTCAACCAGGCCAGGTGAGGCCGCCGACAGACATACCACACTATACCGGCTGCGGGCCCGCCCCCCCCCCCACGCGCCTGCACTCAACAACCTGCTCAACCAAGCCAGGTGAGGCCGCCGACAGACATACCACACTATACCGGCTGCGGGCCCGCCCCCCCCCCACGCGCCCGCACTCAACAACCTGCTCAACCAGGCCAGGTGAGGCCGCCGACAGACATACCACACTATACCGGCTGCGGGCCCGCCCCCACGCGCCCGTACTCAACAACCTGCTCAACCAGGCCAGGTGAGGCCGCCGACAGACATACCACACTATACCGGCTGCGGGCCCGCCCCCCCCCCCCCACGCGCCCGCACTCGACAACCTGCTCAACCAGGCCAGGTGAGGCCGCCGACAGACATACCACACTATACCGGCTGCGGGCCCCCCCCCCCCCCTCCCACGCGCCCGCACTCAACAACCTGCTCAACCAGGCCAGGTGAGGCCGCCGACAGACATACCACACTATACCGGCTGCGGGCCCGCCCCCCCCTCCCCCACGCGCCCGCACTCAACAACCTGCTCAACCAGGCCAGGTGAGGCCGCCGACAGACATACCACACTATACCGGCTGCGGGCCTTTAGCTACTTACCACAGAGCCAGAGCAATGTATGTGATGTTGTTGCCCAATATATTTACCATTGTTCTAAAGAGCCAATCATCTCTTTCTCCCCCAGAGCGGGTACATCGTTCGAGTTGCACGGCGTGTGCGTCCAAGTGTTGGCTGGCGACGGCGACGCGGCCTTAAGCTCGGCTCAGGCCGCCGCTAGGCTGCACTCGCTCATTAAGACTGAAACTAATGGAGAGGTGAGTTCGATAGACAAGTATTACTTATGCCCGTTTCTCCATAACCGACTACGAGTCGTTAATACCGTTCCATAATTTACTTCACATACCAGCTGTTATTAGTCGACTGCCAGTCGTTTTTAGATTTCTATTTTAAAGAAACAGATTTTTTTTATCTCCCCTTGCCATGCGGGAATCGAATCGAACACCTGTTAGCCTACGGTACGGTTGGATACAGCAGAAAAATTTCATCGCCTACGATAACTTCCGGTTAGCTCAGTTGGAAGAGCAGCACGATACGTGAAGATCGGGGGTTCGATTCCCGCACCGCAAGGGGAGATAAAAAAATTATGTTTCTTTAAAATTCAAAACGAACCTGTTTTTTTTAAATATTTAAAGTTCGCTAGTGCTGCATGAAGCACTATAAAAATAAAATAACGGTTTTTAGATTACGCCTCGTATAATTTATAACTATACGTAACTAGAACGGGTCGTTTTTCAAATATTGGAACCGGGTATAACACATTCGTCATGTCTTGTCTGTCTGTCTGTATGTCACAGCTTGTAAGTTGACCAATAACCTAATTGTTCCCAGGAGGTGGAACAAGTAGTCCTAATAGGAAACCGCGAGTGGATGAGCAGGAACGGAGTCCCGGTGCCGCGGACGGTGCTGGACGCGCTCCAGAGGGACGAGGAGCTGGGCAGGACCGCCGTACTGGCCGCCATCAACGGTCAGTATACTAGAGTATCATCATCAGAGCAGTTGGTGCTGGACGCGCTCCAGAGGGACGAGGAGCTGGGCAGGACCGCCGTACTGGCCGCCATCAACGGTCAGTATACTAGAGTATCATTATCAGAGCAGTTGGTGCTGGACGCGCTCCAGAGGGACGAGGAGCTGGGCAGGACCGCCGTACTGGCCGCCATCAACGGTCAGTATACTAGAGTATCATCATCAGAGCAGTTGGTGCTGGACGCGCTCCAGAGGGACGAGGAGCTGGGCAGGACCGCCGTACTGGCCGCCATCAACGGTCAGTATACTAGAGTATCATCATCAGAGCAGTTGGTGCTGGACGCGCTCCAGAGGGACGAGGAGCTGGGCAGGACCGCCGTACTGGCCGCCATCAACGGTCAGTATACTAGAGTATCATCATCAGAGCAGTTGGTGCTGGACGCGCTCCAGAGGGACGAGGAGCTGGGCAGGACCGCCGTACTGGCCGCCATCAACGGTCAGTATACTAGAGTATCATCATCAGAGCAGTTGGTGCTGGACGCGCTCCAGAGGGACGAGGAGCTGGGCAGGACCGCCGTACTGGCCGCCATCAACGGTCAGTATACTAGAGTATCATCATCAGAGCAGTTGGTGCTGGACGCGCTCCAGAGGGACGAGGAGCTGGGCAGGACCGCCGTACTGGCCGCCATCAACGGTCAGTATACTAGAGTATCATCATCAGAGCAGTTGGTGCTGGACGCGCTCCAGAGGGACGAGGAGCTGGGCAGGACCGCCGTACTGGCCGCCATCAACGGTCAGTATACTAGAGTATCATCATCAGAGCAGTTGGTGCTGGACGCGCTCCAGAGGGACGAGGAGCTGGGCAGGACCGCCGTACTGGCCGCCATCAACGGTCAGTATACTAGAGTATCATTATCAGAGCAGTTGGTGCTGGACGCGCTCCAGAGGGACGAGGAGCTGGGCAGGACCGCCGTACTGGCCGCCATCAACGGTCAGTATACTAGAGTATCATCATCAGAGCAGTTGGTGCTGGACGCGCTCCAGAGGGACGAGGAGCTGGGCAGGACCACCGTACTGGCCGCCATCAACGGTCAGTATACTAGAGTATCATTATCAGAGCAGTTGGTGCTGGACGCGCTCCAGAGGGACGAGGAGCTGGGCAGGACCGCCGTACTGGCCGCCATCAACGGTCAGTATACTAGAGTATCATCATCAGAGCAGTTGGTGCTGGACGCGCTCCAGAGGGACGAGGAGCTGGGCAGGACCGCCGTACTGGCCGCCATCAACGGTCAGTATACTAGAGTATCATCATCAGAGCAGTTGGTGCTGGACGCGCTCCAGAGGGACGAGGAGCTGGGCAGGACCGCCGTACTGGCCGCCATCAACGGTCAGTATACTAGAGTATCATCATCAGAGCAGTTGGTGCTGGACGCGCTCCAGAGGGACGAGGAGCTGGGCAGGACCGCCGTACTGGCCGCCATCAACGGTCAGTATACTAGAGTATCATCATCAGAGCAGTTGGTGCTGGACGCGCTCCAGAGGGACGAGGAGCTGGGCAGGACCGCCGTACTGGCCGCCATCAACGGTCAGTATACTAGAGTATCATTATCAGAGCAGTTGGTGCTGGACGCGCTCCAGAGGGACGAGGAGCTGGGCAGGACCGCCGTACTGGCCGCCATCAACGGTCAGTATACTAGAGTATCATCAGCAATATTTATGAAACGTGTATGTATATAAAAATAAATGAAATGAATAAAGTAAATGAAGCTACCTTACGTTAAGAGGCACAGAAAAACCTCATCCCCCCCTGCAGTATAAGATTGGAACCTTTGAGGACTGCTCCAGCTTACCTCTCACAACTACTTAATGTTTCATTACTCATCACACTCTGTTTGTATTGTTTTTATATATATTTTACTTATATTTGCTGTTTTTCTTTGTAACTTAACGTAACTTTTATACACGCCACTCACCACAAGGTCTCGCCTGAAATCCAGCGCTGATGTGGCACTGTGCTGCAGCAGCTCATGCTGAGGCTGAGACCTTATTGGCACATTATCATTTAAATAATTTTGAACCTACTGTATGTAAAAAGTTTGTGTGAACCAATAAATGTTTTTTTCTTTCTTCTTTCTTTCATCATATAACTCGTTATAGAGTATAGTTTTGTTTTGATGAACAAAACCACCGTAGACCACTCTAGACCTCGGTCTAGAGTGGTGTAGACCGAGTTGTATAGTCTACACCAGGGATGTTGCGAATATTCGCATCCGCATTGATTTCGACATTCGCATCTGCATCCGCATCCGCATAAATCGATGCGGAGCTGATGCCAAAAGGCGGCCATTCTACTTTTTTTAAAATACTAGCTGTGCCCGCTTCTTTCGCGTGGACTACATCCTTTCATGGTCGGTTTTACCACTTTCTCCCCTAATATTCGAAACAAAAAGAAGTCTATATTTTAGTCCAAGGGTCAAGCTATATTTGTGCCAAATTTCATATCTCTAACTTCAAAAATAAACATTTTTCCATATAAACTTTCAAAGGTGGTATTACCCCCATCCCACCTTATTTTCTAATAAAAAGTAGCCTATCCGTTCTTGAGATTCAACGTATACCTATACCAAATTTCATCAAAATCGGTTGAGAGGTTTAAGCAGGAAAGCGTAACAGACAGACAGACAGACAGAGTTACTTTCTTATTTATAATATTAGTAGAGATAATGCTCCACTTTTCAAACATTCTAATTATAAAAATAAATATTTACTAAAAATAATTCATTCAATACTTTATTATTAAATCAAAAATGATAAATAATATTGTGTTTCTTTCTCTACCAAACCAACACTTAATTTTTTTGTACAAATCCGCATCCGCATCCGCGGATGTGAGCCTCCAAATGTAATGTGGAAAAAAGTGTGTCCGCAGCATCCCTAGTCTACACATAGCAATAAGTTAGATACTGCGACTGTAACTGATCTGCTGAGTTTCTTACCGGTGGCGCAGCAGTTTTTGACTATCTTCATTACAAACGTATACCATTGTTTATTCTCTGTAATATTTGTGTATATATTTCAAAGCACGGAAGGTCCCAGGTTCGATACCCGGTCAGTTCAATTTGGAAAACGTACTTTTCTAAATTGACTTGTGTCTCGGTGTGCTGTGATGACGCCCCCAGTTAGTATCAGTCGTCTGGTGCTCATAGTACAAGGGGAGACCTTAGTTTGAGACCAGGTGATTGGTGTGGTTGTCTGGCGCAATTATTTTTTATTTATTTATACTGTCTATATTTCAGATCAGCTCGTCTGTACGATTGGTGTGTCCGATGAGGTCAAGCCTGAGGCCCACTTGGCGGTCTACTGCTTGAAGAAGATGGGCCTGGAAGTGTGTCTCCTGACAGGAGACAACAGGAAGACAGCTGTGGCCATAGCGAGACAGGTAATGATGATTAATGAGTACGAAACTATTAGAAACAGAAACATTTTATCTCCCCTTGCGGTGCGGGAATCGAACCCACGACCTTCACGTATCGCGCGTGCTGCTCTTCCAACTGAGCTAACCGCAAGTTATCGTAGGCGATGAAATTTTTCTGCTGTATCAACCCGTTGGCCTCCGGTAAGTGCCCTCTGCCGAATATGTTTAGAACTACATACTTATCGATACGTGAAGGTCGTGGGTTCGATTCCCGCACCGCAAGAGGAGATAAAAAAAAATCTGTTTCTAATACGCAACTATATTGACAACAGGATTCCGATTATTTTTTTATGAAATCAAATTATTTTTCTAAAATTAAAGTAGCCTAAGTTACTTATTATTACATCAGCTATTTACCAGTAAAAATCCCGTTATAATCGGTCCAGCCATTTCAGAGATCAGCCGGAACAAACAGACAGACAGACAGTCTGACAAAAATGTACATAGGCGGTGTCTTTTCACTTTGGCTTTAAAGATGTAACATTTCCGCAGGTGGGCATAAATAAAGTGTATGCGGAAGTGCTGCCCTCTCACAAGGTGGCGAAAATACAGAAACTACAGGAACAAGGGCAGAAAGTAGCTATGGTGAGTAGACATCATTATTCGTCATCATTTCAGAGCCGAGGAACATCCCCCCAAGACTACCACAACGGCTTAAAGATGAGAGAACTCAAAATCTCTTAAGTCTTTTCAAGGAAACTTTCTTTTTGTATAATGCCCTTCGAGATTGACCTCATTCCACCTGATGTAAAGTCGTATAATGAAGCTGTTATTGGTCGTGTCGCCCTTACCTTGAAGTCTTAACGCCTGCTACTAATATAGCATCCCCCAGGAGAAATGAATGGATCTAAGATACCTATGTATTTTAAAATTTTATATGAATATAACATTGTATATTATCTTTGAGTAGGTACTTTAAGGAATCATTATTATATTGAAAAGAGTAAGTGTCGAGGTTCTTCTCGACATGACCAATGTTCCAAACACGGCGGTAGAATACATAGCTTACACAAATATAAATATTTTATTATATTCTATTATGTTGTACTTGCTAGGACCTCATTACCACTCAACATCTGGTGAGACGCTTTTAGCACGCACTGACGTCCTCCATTACATAAATTAAGTCACGTGACTATTTTTCCTGACAGCAAACACTCTCATTTGATACTCATATCATGGAGGTGGATTACAAACAGCCAGTCCGCCATCTTGGGGAGGCCGCCATATTGGATTTGTAATGACGTTTCTTAGCTAGTCACGTATTGTCATCAGAACTCAGAGCGTGTGCAAAATTTCGAAATTGTTGACTGAGAAATGGGTCAAATTAAGATTCCAAGATTTTCTAACATACATAGTTTCAAGGGAAGCTAATAAAAGCGTGTTAATAAAAGTTAATATTTCACTTTTCTACCTAAAGGTTGTGTGAAAGAGATTGCTCTCTAGCAATACTGTTCTCTTCGCTCCTCAGACAACCTCAGCTTAAGCATTTGTAAGGAACGTATGTTCTTTACTAAAAGTGTAAGTACTTCCGCCGAGCTAGGTGTTATCTGCTCGGGGACCAAGGCCCAACTACCATTCTTGGTTTGTTGTGTATATACTTAGTGGCCACGAAAACTCTGATATCGCGATGTAGGATATCGATGTCACGCATTACGTATGGAGCGTTGTTTACTACGCCAATTCTGCTGACTCTGTATTTGTGTCGACTTGTAGGTCATGTCGTAGGTCGGCACACATTCTTGGACATCATACTGAATTCTTCTCCAAGTCTTTCACTGTGCAAGCCATCCGGCTTTGGAACGCTCTGCCCACCGATCACCGCCTAAATTTTACTTGAATATGTCTGTGAAACCAATTTCTGTACAATTTTCAGTGCAATAAAGCATATCTATCTATCACTTTGACTTTGTTGTTTCCTCAGGTCGGTGATGGAGTGAACGACTCACCAGCGCTTGCGCAGGCCGACGTAGGCATCGCCATTGCTAGCGGCACCGACGTCGCTGTGGAGGCAGCTGACTTGGTACTCATGAGGGTGAGTATACTCAACATCCATAGACGAAAGGCGAGCTGGCTTCTCTGAGCTCCCGGGTTAGCTTCCCGGTCAGATCAACGAACAGTTTCTTGTGTCAAGTTAGGCCATGCATTAATCATGTCAAGGTTTTTTTCTGCATTTTTATCAACCCTGACTGCCTAAAAAAGTTAGATCCCTGTCCGCCAAATATCCATACTCAAATCCGTATCCGTGGATATTTTCAACAATCCGGCACATCATTAATTACTACATACTTGTTCCAGAACGACCTGCTCGACGTTGTTGCATGTCTAGAACTTTCTAGAACGACAGTGCGGCGGATACGGCTCAACTTCTTATTCGCTTCAGTCTACAACTTGCTGGGGATACCCTTAGCGAGCGGCGCCTTCGCTGCCTACGGGCTGCAGTTACAGGTGAGGTGGTGAAGAAGGGTTTCACATCATCAGCGTATAGTCTACATTTGGATATAGGCAGAGGCCTATTAGGAAAGCCTAATAAACGCCATCATGGCATGTCTTCTGCCTAAAAATGTCAGTATCACGAATCATAATCCTATAGGCTACATTTGGGCACAGGCTTCCCCTATTGTCCGTCTTCGCGGCCTGTGATCAGCTTGACGTTGTTAGAATCTGTCTGCAATCATTCCCTAGTCACGAATCATAAGCCTACAGGCTACATTTGGATATAGGCCTACCCTAATGAGCATCTTCGCGGCATTTCTTCAATTTGACGTTACTAGCATCCGCCTGCAATCATTCGCTTTTCGTTACTATCATTAGCCTATAGTCTACATTTGGATATAGGCGTCTCCTAATGAGTGTCTTCGTGGCTTATCTTCAACTTGACGTGGTCAGCATCTGCTTGCAATCATTCGCTATTCGTCATTTCATCAGCCCATTGTCCACTGTTGGACATAGGCTTCTCCTTATGAACGCCATCGCAGCCTATCTTCTACTGGGCGTTACCAGCATCTGCCTGCAATCATTCGCTATTCGTCACTATCATAAGCATATACCTAGTCTACATTTGGATATAGGCCTCCCTTAATGACCATCTTCCCGGCCTGTGATCAGCTTGACGTTCTTACAATCTGCTTGCAATAATTCCCTAGTGACGAATCATAAGCCTTTAGTCTGCATTTGGATATTGGCTTCTTATTAATATCATTGCGGCATGTCTTCTGCGTAAAGTTACCAGCATCTGCCTGCAATCATTCGCTACTCGACGATAACGATATAATTTAACTTTAATTATATTATAATGTATTGTATGTTTCAGCCGTGGATGGCCTCAGCCGCTATGGCGATGAGCTCCGTCTCTGTTGTCTGTTCCAGTTTATTGCTCAAAACGTGAGTATTATTATAAAAAAACATTAGGTTACTAGCTGTGCCCGCGACTTCGTTCGCGTGGACTACATCCTTTCATGGTCGGTTTTACTCCTTTTTCGAGCTATATTTGTGCCAAATTTCATATCTCTAACTTCAAAAATAAACATTTTTCCATATAAACTTTCAAAGGTGGTATTACCCCCATCCCCCCCTTATTTTCTAATAAAAAGTAGCCTATGTCCGTTCTTGAGATTCAACGTATACCTATACCAAATTTCATCAAAATCCGTTCAGCTGTTTAGGCGTGAAAGAGTAACAGACGAACAGACAGACAGACAGACAGACAGAGTTACTTTCGCATTTATAATATTAGTATGGATTGCACGCCCCTGACACAAAAACGACGGGGTGTTTGACGTGTCTGTGTGTGTACCTGTCTATGGCATTGCAGCTCCCGAGCTCATGGAGCTTAAGATGATTTGTTTGTTTTAAAGATGAATACGTCGGGAGTGTTCTTAGCTATGTTTGATAAAAATAGATTCAAGATGGCCGCCGCTAGAAAATTACAGATTACCAAAATATTTTTTTTTTATATTGCACTTCAAGATTGACCTCATTCCACCTGGTGTTAAGTGGAAATCAGGTCCTAGCTTAACGGTGACAAGTACAGCATAATAAATCTGTTACTGAACTTGTCGCCCTTACCTTGAAGGCTTGACCCCTGCTACTAATGTAGCACCCCCCAGGAGCTCTGTAAACCTTACTCACACGCAGGAACACAACAACACAGAAGTGATTGTTATTTGGCTGCGGTCTTCTGTAAGGTGGAGGTATTTCACCAGTTGGGCTGCTCCAGTTCGAGCGATAAATCGCTATGCCCTACCTCTCTCAAATCTTTTATCGCATCTCCCTCAATATAGCCATTTTTCACACTTTCTGTGAGGGGGGAGGTGGGGGGAGGGTTTAAAATGTTATCTGTAGCGCTTAAATAAACCCACCTACCCGCTTACCCGTCCCTCTCATCCCCCAGGTTTAAAAAGTCAACGGCGGAGCAGCTCCGCACCCCCGAGTACCAGGCGTCCATACATCTAGAGGACCTAGACTCAGTCTCAGTACACAGAGGACTGGACGACCGGACGGAGCCGCTCGACAGGGGCGCCTCGCCACTCGCCAAGTGAGTTTGAACCTTATTACTAAATCAGTACTGCTTAGAATAGCCTAAATATAATACTAGCCAAAAGCAGGTATTATTCCACTGCCGTTTGCCAAGTTATTTTAAGTCTTATATTAAAAACTTTAAGAGTTAACTTCGCGTGTAGAAGTCAACACTCTTGGAGTAGTTAAGTCAGTCACAACAGACGCTTCGTCTTTTCTAATTAAGTTTATATCTTATGACTAACATAATAGGGTTTGGTTTAGGTTGAGATAATATTGCAGCTAAAAAAACACAGAACTGTCTTTCTTAAAAATACACGCACATACTATGTTCACAGTAATAAGGTTCAGTTTCGATTGAAAATTAACTATATTTATTTCTCTTACTTTGTTGTACTCTCACGCACAAGTAAGGAGATAAAATCCATGGCGTTAAATACAAACACATACTATGTTCAAAGTTATTACTATACCTAATCATAATCAATTAATTTATTCATGTTGGTTACAAGTAACACTTAAGCATCATCGAAATGAATATGTCACCGTAAGATTATAAAAACCGTTAGATTATAATCTATCTCGCGAGATTGTAAACTGTCGACAGATTGTGAACCGTAACATTATGATTGCAATTTAACGCATTATTTTTCGCTATATTGTAATATATCGATCCGCCCCATCATTCGCCATATCTGTTTGTTATTTCGTTTGTTGTGTTTATACTATTAATTTATGGTATATTTAAAGGACTAAATATTTTTTATAAGAGTTTCTTAAAATTTTCCACTTTTAATTTGTGTTAAAAGACAAAATATTTTTTTCATTTTATTGTAATTTTCAATTAAAATATTGAGGGTTTGAAGAATAAATATTTCGGTACAATTATTTCTCAACGGATTATTGATTATTACCTACTAAATAGTAAATAAATACTTGAATATTTTTTGAAGTGCATTTATTTTATTCAAACGACATCTCTATTTCTTTTAATAAAAGAAATGATTTGAATATAATTTCATTCCTAATATACGGGGACATAGAAAGGCTGGTCGTGATTGGTCGCTCATACAATAAACTGACCAATCAGGGAGAGCTTTCGGACAGTTGACAGTTTGACGCCGGACAGATTGTAATTTAGCGGTTTCACTTCGATAGATTACAATAAAGCCAAAAATAATGCGTTAAATTGCAATCCTAAGTTACGGTTCACAATCTGTCGACAGTTTACAATCTCGCGAGATAGATTGTAATCTAACGATTTTCACAATCTTACGGTGACAAATACAAACCAAAATTGAAGCTACAGCCGGTTCGGAACCTAATCCTACCGAGAAGAATCCGGCAAGAAACTCAGTAGTTATTCTAATCTTCACAATGTTTAGAGCTAGAGAACTTAAAAATACTAACAGAATTGCATGCTCAACTCCTGGATGTGATCGGACAACGGGATCAGTTACTTGCTACCATCAACAATTTTGACCAATGCTGCATCACCTACGAGAGGGCCCTAGTGCGCATTCAGGAGCTGGAAGTGGAGCTGCAGGATGCCAACAAACTCTTACAACAGTATGAAGAAGAGAAACGGTGTCAAGAGGCCACACACGTAAACAGCTTATACGAACAGCTGATTGATTCACCGGGGGGGCATGTGGAGTCTTTAGGTCGCATTTCTTGTATTGATAGGACTAGGAAACATTTTAATAGTAATAATAAAATTAGAAAGTATGTTAAAATAACAAAGTTTATAAATAGGACAGAAAAATTAATTAAAAAACAAAAATGTTTTCACACAAATGTATCTTTAAGAAAACAACAACTAGATTTATTTGACACTGTAGAATTATATAGCAAAAAGTTAGATGAAAGTAGGCTTAGGCATGAAAAAGATATTCAGGGACTGCAGGCTGACATCTTACGGTTGCATGAGTCCTTAAAAACCATGACTGGCAACTACAACTCTGCCCAGGCACAACTAAATGAGCACATTCTTGCTACAAATAAAATCATAGACTCTTGTAGCTGTAACCAACACTTGAGTGATATGGACCAGCACCAAACTGATGACAGCCAGCACCATCTGTCACACTTCTCAAAAGATATATATAGCACTAAATTAGATAGTAATAATGTGATTCTATTCTCTGATAAAATTGGAGTTGGCTATGGGTCTTTACTTAAAGAAAAATTGAAATGTAATGTAATTAATTATTGCTTACCGGAGACACCTTTTTTGGAAATGTGTATAAAAAAAAAAATGTAGTTATAATAAGGACTCAATAATTATTATTATGATGGCAGACGGCTTAAATACTTGTAAAAGAGACATTTTAAGAGGCTTTTCAATACTTTTAGGACTTGATGTAAAAAAAGTATTTTTGTGTGCCTTTCCTTTTTGTAAATATTACACTTCTAATCAGAACAACTGTATTCACATATTGAATACTCAATTATACAATTTAACATGTAGTCATAGCGACAATTTTGTGTTTTTTGACACAAATAAATTTATTAATAATAGATTAATGACTGGCAAAAGTTTTTATTTGCCTTATAAATTTAAAAAACAATTGGCTAGCTTATTAGTCTACAATATAAACATTATATTTAATCAGACATTGGAACTCGTTCCAAATAATTTAAATGCCTGTTTAAGACAATAGAGGATCACTCTAGCAAACTTGTGACCAAGGAAAAGTCCAATTACCTAAATATTATTCATCAAAATATACAGGGCTTTTCTGGTAAAGAATTAGAAATAGAGATATTTTTAGAGGCAGAGAATATTCATATCTTATGTATTACAGAGCACTGGTTGAAACAGTACGAATTAATGATTAGTATTCACAATTATAAAGTTAGTAGTTTTTTTACCAGAAAATCCGCAATAAGAGGCGGATCACTCATATTAGTACGTAAGGCCCTTAAGTCTAAAGAACGGAAAGATGTCGTTTCTCTTTCGATAGAACGAACAATTGAATTAGCATGTACAGAGACAGAGCAACATATTATTTTATGTGTATACAGACCCCCTTCATCTAATTACATGATCTTTGAGTCTGTCATGGAAGATGTTTTAAAAAAACTTTCTGAATCAAATAAAAAAATCATAGTGTGCGGAGATTTCAATGTCAACATATTAGATGCGACTCAAAACTCAACAAGGTTTCTGAATCTATTTAATTCATTTAATTTGCAACATCTTTTTAACGAACCTACCAGAGTTACTCCCACAACAGCAACTTGTTTAGACAATATTTTTTGCAATTGTGTTGTGTTGGAAAAATCAATCATTAACTTTATAAATTCAGATCATTGTGGTCAATTAGCTGTTTTGGAACACCGACATGCCCCCTCTTCGTCAAGTATTGTTTGTAGACCAGTCACCGCATCGCGTGTAGACAGATTTAGAGAAAAAGTTTCTTCACAAATATACCTGTCACTACGACGAGTAGCTTAAACTCCAGCCCCCGTCTTGCTGAGTCTCTCCTGAAATCTCATGTAGATAAGTGTCAAGCTGATTTTAACTTTACTCATATTTGTCCTGCGGAAATTATAAAGAGTTTTAAGAGTTTAAGTATGAAAAAAACTGAGGATTTATGGGGCATTTCCATTGATATACTCAAAAACATAATTCATGGAATTGCACCTTATTTATCCTTCATATTTAATAAATGTATTGACGCTGGTGAATTTCCTAATTTAATGAAATCAAGTAAAATTATTCCACTTTATAAATCAGGCGATAAAAGTGATCCGTCTAACTTTAGACCAATTTCCATATTACCAGCACTTAGCAAAATTTTTGAAAAAATTATTTTCAATCAATTATTAGCTCATCTTACAGTTAATGCTCTGTTACATTGTAAGCAATTTGGATTCACTAAAGGTAGATCTACTACGGACGCAGGTGTGGCACTTATCAAACATGTTTTCGATGCTTGGGAGAGAAAACAGGATGCCATTGGAGTTTTTTGTGATCTGTCAAAGGCATTTGATTGCGTTGATCACCAAACGTTGCTGATGAAGTTGAGGCATTATGGTGTTGTAAGACCTTCACTGAGTCTTCTACAGTCTTACCTTTCTGACAGAACTCAAAGGGTCAATGTGAATGGAACTAACTCTTCTGGTGCACCTCTAGCGATGGGAGTGCCCCAGGGCTCAATATTGGGACCTCTGTTGTTCCTTATTTATATTAACGACCTTCCTTACTTTGCGAAGGATCTCTGTGAGATTGTGTTATTTGCTGATGACACTTCTCTCATCTTTAAAGTTGATAGATGTAAAGAATCATTTGAAGATGTAAATAGTTCTCTCTCACAAGTGCTACATTGGTTCACGAATAATAATCTCCTGCTTAACACTAAGAAAACGAAATGTGTCAAATTTACAATGCCGAATGTTAAAAAATTCAACATCAAATTGTCTATGAATGGTGAACCTTTGGAAATAATTAATTCTACAGTATTTCTCGGCATCACATTAGACTCTAAATTGCAATGGGGACCCCATATTGTTGCCCTGGCAGGAAGGCTTAGTTCAGCTGCATACGCTGTAAGAAAAATTTGACTGATATTGAAACGGCAAGGCTGGTTTATTTCAGTTACTTTCATAGTGTTATGTCATATGGTCTCCTTTTGTGGGGAACAGCTGCTGACATTCAAAATATTTTTGTTTTACAGAAGAGGGCTATCCGCGCCATATATGGTCTTAAATCACGGGATTCTCTCAGAGACTTATTTAAAGAAATTAACATACTTACCGTAGCATCTCAATACATTTTTGATTGTATTATGTATGTACGCAAAAATTATAATCTACTTTTTAAAAAATCTGACTTCCACAACTTTAACACTAGAAATAAACACAAACTTGCTGTTCCATATCTAAGACTACATAAGATAAGTAATTCCTTTGTGGGTTTAAGCGTTAAATTATTTAACAAGTTACCTGAAAATGTTATCCAGTTGCCCATGCATAGATTTAAGTCTCATGTTAAAAATTGTTTAATAAAAAAGGGCTACTACAAAATTGATGATTATTTAAATGACAAAAATGTATGGGTCTAGAATAACTTTAATTCTCGGAAATGTTTTATATAAGCTTTGTATATTTTATTTAAGTACCTAGCGTAAGGGAACATTGTTACATTGAAAAGAGTAAGTGTCGAGTTTCTTGCCGGTTCTTCTCGACATGATCAACATTCCGAACACGGCGGTAGAATACTTTATTTGTACTGACTATTCATAAGTGCTTTTGTAAAGTTTACATGAATAAAGATGATTTCTATTCTATTCTATTCTATTCTATGATGTGTGAGCGAACAGACAATCATGTCCATATATGTTTATCATTGAAATATTCATCAAGTTTGTAGTACCGTTTTTGCATTAAACATAATTTAACGTATATCTATATTAATAGGGTTCAGTTTCGATTGAAAATAACTATATCTATCTCTTACTCACTCTGTTGTTCTCTCTCGCACCAGCAAGGAGGAGGAATCATGGCGGGCCGCACTTATAAAGGTTTAGTTGCACGGTGTGTAGTTTGATTTGGTTTTGTCTGTTTGTCTGTCTGTTTGGGGGTAATTGTGTGTGTGTGTGTGTTCGGTGCTGGATTTAAACATCCCAAAGCTTTAATATACATACGTCTAAACATCTAAAAATAACCGCTTTGTTCTAAATGCATATGAATACACCGTGACTTTTTAGTGGTTGTTTTCCCGCAGTAAAATCATTATATCTGAGTAGTACAATAGATTTGTGCAGGTTTTTTTTATGCAGATCAAAAAATAGCAATTTTATGATAGTGATAAACTAAACTCGAAAGCAACCTCGAAACAATAGTAGGAGCCGCGCCGCAGCTGATCGCCGGCCGGCCGGGTCATTGCCTCTCGCGCTTATCAATTCGCTGAAAACTCACTATTTACTAACAAGTGATTTCCATTTTCCCTTCATACTTTAACGGGCTTAGGACCGTCGTAAATACTTCTATCCATACTTAATTCAACACGACATAATTTTTAATTCATAACAACGTGACATGTAACCAAGATTATTGTCTGAAAATAATAATTTATTACTGAATTAGGCAATAAAGTATTTAAGGCGTATTTAAAAAATAGAAATCAACCTATTAACAATGATTTTAATTACCTAACCTAATATCCCTTTTACAAATGTACAAACAAATACTTACACTTTCCGGTAACGGAGTAATTGTTCAAAGTGTAAACCACTGCGTTCTACAAACAATCGTGCACGTTTTAATTGATTTACTTTCAATTTCAATAATGTGTCTCTATTACGTCTAACCACATCAAAAGCATCCACTATCGCACTTTTTAAGGCGCCCGGAGTGTGGTACTCTTCCCGATACACAATCCGCTTAACCTCAGACCACAAATAAAACGGAGTAAGATCCGGGCTTCGTGGTGGCCACGGCACTGGCCCGCCGCGACGGTTATGATGTATTCGTGAAGCTCCAAAGAATGAATGGCCGGGTGACCTCTGCCTTGAGCATGAGCTGGCGTCTGGAACTGCCCGTGATCGAGTAACCGCTGGGTTGCGGCTACGATCGTCCGAGCCTGTGGTACTTGCGGGTTCAGAACACCGCGAAGACTCCATGTGCTGAGGCTCTGCGTAAAGCCGACGAGCGGCATGCGAATCATAATTCGCTTTCGCGTACAATTGCACCATATAGCGACGTAGGTACTCCACGACGTAGCGCACGGGCGCGTTGAGTAGTTGCGCGGGCGGCGTTCGCGGTGCACTGGAGTAGAAATGAGTGAGTGAGACAGTCGCACGAACGCTGCGAGCGGTGCCTTTGTGTCTGTGTCGTTTGTCACCAGGCGGTTCGTTTCGCGGAGCGCGTGCGTTGCAGTTTATGCTGTATTGCCTAGGACTTAAGACTTTTTTTGGTTTAAAGAAGGTTTTCGTGCAAAGAAGTACCTTCATACGTCAGAATCTCGGAATATAACTATTCGTTTCTCACGCTGTCGAGTTGATGATTATTTTTTTGATTAATTTAAAACTAAAATAGTATTATTTAACACTTACAATGCCCAAAACCCGGCTCCCGGGTTCTACTGTATTTTCGCCAGACGCCCAGAACCCGGCTCCCGAGTCGGCCTATAGCTAGCTATACATCGCCTATGCGCACGCCCAGCACCCGCTAGCCGGGTCCTATTGTTCTCTCGAAAGTAGCAAGAGCAAGGGTTGTCAAAAATATTCACAGTTCAAATAATGTTTTTTAAAGATGTAAGAACTTGTTTGTTTTATTTGAATGAATTTTTCAATTATCGGTGAAGTAAATAATTTAAAGGTGATGTTTAAAATAAATAAAATGTTAGATTGTGCTCAAACACTTTGCAATGTTTTTTTCCAAAAATAAACGGACTGCATTTTAGCATCATAAAAAAGTCATTGTTATTGTTCAACAAATAAATTTTATGACCTTTGTAATCTACCTGGTCCAGACATACCAGAGATTAAAAAATGAATGTAGAATTACCACTTGTATTGTTTGTCACTAGTAATCCCGGTTAACAATTAGAACAAAAGATTCGGTCGATGCTGTGCACGTGCTGAGCGGTGCCCTTTTAACTTACCTCATTGTCAAAAAAAGGCGCTTTGAATTTCGGCGTTTCTATTATAAACACACTAATTGAAAAAAAAAATATAATCATTATGGAGTTTATTTTATGGTTCCAAGTTTTATGGTCAAGTATCTATTATTTGCAAGCAGTTATTGTAGTCCGCGCCGCAGCTAGCCGACAAAGAGGATGATCCTTTATTATAATTTATGATTCATTTATTAGTGTCACCAAAGACCCATACCGAAAGATCAGGTGTATAACTGATACAATATTCATACCTTAAAATTTTTTGTTCTATAAAGTTTTTATATTCCCATTGTAATTAATTATAATTTTAATATTATTAATATTATTATAAGCTAACATATATATAATTAAATATAATTTTAAATACACTGATACAATTGTTTTTACGACTGTTTTAAAGTGCACCTGCGGGATTAAGACAAAATAAAAGTAGTTTTGTTTTTGTCTTAAAATTTACTATTTTATTGTTTTACGTGTCAAGTGTTTTTTTAACACTTTCCATTCTGTTTTTAACTAAGTTTTTATACAAATGTCAGAACAAGTCTTTATTAATATATTTTAATATAACTCCTTACAAAAATCAACCCTTGAAAATAAGAACACGAGGCGCGCGCTTTGAAAGTATTTCATAGAAAGTTCATCCTAATGTCCATAAGATTAAAGTATAAAATTACACCTGCAAAAATTTGAGTCTTACTTTCATTTGCCGCGATTATAGGTATATCTCAATTTTGTAACCATAAAATTTGTAATTAATTCTATCTTTGCTACTTTTTCGGGAAAGCGTGGTGCCGCTTGTTGCATCTTAATATACTTTAACGTACTTGAAAGTATTTTGGGCGCACGCCTGGTGTCGTATTTGAAAGCAAATATATAAATGTACCTTGTTGTAAAACCTTATCGCGTAAATATGCACCACGCCTTTGAAGTATGAGTAGAAATAAAAATAAGAAAAACTACAATCCGCTTACGAATCACCTCCATGTTTTACGCACAGGCAAAATAATGTTTCAATGTAACTGTAAAAGACTACATATTCTTTGCGAAAATGTACAACCCTTGTGCACCCGGGAGGCGAGTTCTCGGCGTGGCGCGATGTTCCGCGTGCTGTGCGTCACCGCGGCGCCCGTGCACCCGGCTACCGAGTCCTATACATACTCGTTGCTCAGTTTTAGGCGTGTGGCAGAAACATCAAAATTGATGAGCATTGAAAGTGTTAAAAAAAAAACTCGCACTATTCGATAGTGCTACTAAAGGTTAATCGTTCTGCTGCGGGAAAACAACCACTAAAATTTCACGGTGTATATATATACGGTACTTACACCAAACATATTTTACGATTTTTGTCTGTCTGTCTGTCTGTTTGTACCAGGTAATCAATAATAATAAATTGGCAGGTGGCTGATGTAAGAAGTAATTTAGGAGACTTTTATTTTAGAAAAAAAAATTTCAAAATTCTGTAGTCACGAAAACCATAACTAGACGGTATATCAATATATAGGCGGGCAAAGCGCGTAAGGTCCCGGGTTCGATTCCCAGTCAGGTCAATTTGGAAAACGAACTTTTCTAAATTGACTTGTGTCTCGGTGTGCTGTTATGACGCCCCCAGTTAGTATCCGTCGTCTGGTACTCATAGTAACAAGGGGAAACCTTAGTTTGAGACCAGGTGATTGGTGTGGTTGTCTGGCGCGTGTATTATTATTATTATATAATAATCAATGCCTTTTGTTGCCACTTTTCGTTATAACTTTATTTTTTTTTTGTCATATTGCACTTCAAGATCGACCTCATCCCACCTGATGTTAAGTGGTAATGAGGTCCTAGCTTAAGGGTGACAAGTACAGCATAATAAATATGTTACTGGACTTGTCGCCCTTACCTTGAAGGCTTGACCCCTGCTACTAATGTAGCACCCCCCAGGAGCTCTGTAAACCTTACTCCCACGCAGGAACACAACAACACAGAAGTGATTGTTATTTGGCTGCGGTCTTCTGTAAGGTGGAGGTATTTCACCAGTCGGGCTGCTCCAGTTCGAGTGATAAATCGCTATGCCCTACCTCTCTTCAAAACTTTCTGTTACCAAAGTTTAGTTTAATTTAATATTTCATACCTACTGTTGTGTTTCCATTGGTGTTTTATTTTTTTCATTTTTTGTTTTATATATTGCCGTGTGTTTTTTGTGTATTTGCTTCATTTTGATGATGTCTGCCTTTGTTGGTATTTTTTTGTATTATGTATGTTTTGGCAAAAGTCAAAGTTAAAACGATTTATTGCTATGAAAGTAAGATTGAGTTTAATGTGTTTTGAAGAGAAATGACGCTCCGAACGGTTCCAATATTTGAAATACGATCAGTTCTATTCACGGATAGTTGTAAATTAAACGAGGCGTAAGCTAACAACTGACGGACTACTGATGTCAGTTGATATGGAAACTGACGGACTACTGATGTCAGTTGATATGGAAACTGACGGACTACTGATTTCAGTTGATATGGAAAGCTAATGGAACGGTTTTAACGACTCGTAGTCGGTTGGAGAAAAGTGTATAGTAATTTTTAGGGTTCCGTACCTCAAAAGGAAAAAACGGAACCCTTATAGGATCACTCGCGTGTCAGTCTGTCCGCCCGTCTGTCACAGCCGATTACTCTGAAACCACTGGACCAATTGAGATGAAATTTGGTACACATATGTAAGTTAAAGACCCAAAGGTGCATGTGTTACGTAAATAAATAAATTATGAATTTGGGGGTCACTTTTGGAGGGTAAATCACAACATTAAAAAAAAAATTCGCTAACCATATCGTGTGACATATCAAATGAAAGATCTTGCTGTAAGGATTGCAAATATATATGTATCATTTATAATCTTGAAATAAATAGTTTTTAAGTTATTTAAGAAAATAGGCGAAAATTGACCATTCAATTTGTTTAGTTTATTGTGACCTATGAGCCCAACGTACGGAACCGTCTCCACGCGAGTCCTACTCGCACTTGACCGGTTTTTCGGTAATACATTACGAATCAATATGAATATGAATATGAATATGAATCGTAATATGAAACTGGTCATTAGTCAAATATCAGAAACGTGTTTATCTCTGGACTGGAAGCGATATTCACGCCTAGCATTTCGTCGACGCGCGTGCAATACCGCGTAAGTACATTTTTCCGTAAGTTCCAATTTGGATCGAAATAATATGAAATAGCACACAAAATGTATCTTTATGGCAAACGGTAGATACGCGGTATTGCAAGCGCATCGACGATACGCAACGCGACTAAATTTTATCGCGCTCTTAACAAACGGCTAAATCGATTGAAGTCAGATTCAGCTGCTGATTGGCTGAAAATTCAAGTGCGGTGTGCTATTAGCCAATCAACAGTATCGAAACTTTTGTCATCTCGTGCGATAAATTTGACACATTGCGTATGCTAGGCCTGTTTGTCAAGTTTGTGAACGAGGTTACTAGCAGCATGTATGAAGTGATCTAAATATTTTAGAGATTCATAATTATTGCCGTGGCCCCTTCAAATTTGTTATCAACTCTTGGATTCGTATGGCTAGCTACAATTTGGAGCCAAAAATTTCTAGTTGCCATTAAATATAAAATACTTTCTTTCTTAACGAAGACTGTACAATTCGAATTGGTTTTCACCCATTTTCGAATTTACAGCGCTATTTTTTATTTTTTTCTTTCATAAGAACCTTTTCCTAAAAATGATAAACACAACAAAAAAACTAATTTATAAAATTAAATTAACTAATTTCATTTTTGATAATATCAAATAATTATTTTAATAATAATAATTATTGGACAATATTACATACCTTTGACGACCTCAATGGCGCAGTGGCTAAGGTAGGCGGACAAAGCGCGTAAGGTCCCGGGTTCGATTGTCGGTCGGGTCAATTTGGAGAACGAACTTTTCTAAATTGACTTGAGTCTGGGTGTGCTGGGATGACGCCCCCAGTTAGTATCCGTCGTCTGGTGCTCATAGTACAAGGGAAAACCTTAGTTTGAGACCAGGTGATTGGTGTGATTGTCTGGCGAATTTATTTATTTATTTACCTACATTGCTCTGATTCTGTGGTAAGTAGCTAAATCACTTGTGTTACATAAATCAGAAACAACGACGGTACCACAACACCCAGACCCGAGACAATATGGAAAAGTTCGTTTCCTTTATTGACCCGATCGGGGATCGAACCCGGGACCTCAGAGATAGCGCGACGCCAAAGTCTGGCCCGCTCGCTTCTCGGCTACGGAGGTCGTTGAAATCAGTCCAGCCGTTCACGTGATGGCGTTACCAAGGATAATAAGGATTCATTTTTATATATTACTAGCTGTCCCGGCGAACTTCGTAACACCTATTTTTTTAGTTTCTAACCTTTTAAACCTTCCCTGGACCTCCACAATTATTTCAGAACCAAAATTAGCCAAATCGGTCTAGCTGTTCTCGAGTTTTAGCGAGACTAACGAACAGCGATTCATTTTTATATATAAGAAGACTAGCGTACCCGACAGACTTCGTCCTGTCAAAAAGATTAGGAATCTGGCTTGACTCAAATTTTTGGTTAAACGTTTGTACTGTAAAAAGAAAAGGGCTGTCTTTAGAGTTTTCCCGGCAATTATTCGAATTATTCTCGCCGTAAAAACCATCCTTGAACTTCAGCGAACATTTAAAAAATGTAATTGTCAAAATTGGTCCGAGCGTTGTAGAGTTATGCGCTTACCAACACATTTAGCGATTCATTCATTCATTCATCATTTATATAACGACTTCACAAAAAAGATACCCGAGCTCGATAACCACCATCATAGCCTTCCTAAATTTTTAAACGTTCTACATAATCATGTGGCACCTTTTCTTAAAGTGTAATAATAACTTATCCTCAACTTCTCTTTTTAATTTTTAATTTGTGTTTTTTTTTATTTCTTTTTATACTTTTGATCCATTTTATCGCAACAATAAGTATGTAATGTGTAAGCATGCTGAGATTACCTTTTATTACAAGTGCAGTTAGCTGTTAATATACTGTATAAATTGTAACTTTTTATTAACTGTATCTTGTGTTGGTAATCCAATAAATAAATAAATAAATGAATAATAGAAGATTAACTAAAAAAACAATGTCTGATTCCAGATTGTTCCACCGAAGCAAATCTAACGACGGCTGTTTGCTGCAAGAAGAGGACGACCTTATGACTGTCTCTTTCATTCCGAAGCGGCCGACGAGAGACGAGCCCAGCCTGAACGGTTAGGGGATTGTGTTAGAGCGAGATGACACATATAAGACACTATTCACAAATGCTTTAATTCCTACAAGGACAGTCTAAGTTCTGTCTCTCTTCAAACTTTGAAGTTAGAGAGAGACGGAGCATAGTTTGCGAATTCTAATCCCGTTCTGTGAATAGGCACTATTCACAAACGCCTTAATTCTTACAAGGACAGTTTATGATCCGTCTCTTTTCAATCTTTTAAGTTAGAAAGAGACGGAGCACAGATTGCGAATTCGAATTCCGTTTTGAGAATAGGCCCTATTCACAAACGTGTAAATTCCTTTATGGATAGCATATGTTTTGTGTCTGTCCAATTGTAAAGGTTAGAAAGAGACGGAGCATAGTTAGCGAATTCGAATTCGGTTTTCTACGTTACGTCAATAGGCACTATTCCCAAACGCTTAAATTCCTATCTAAATTCTTAAACGGACAGTATATGTTTCATCTCTTTTCAATCTTTTAAAATAGAAAGGGACGGAGCATAGCTTTCGTATTCGAATTTCCTACGTTCTGTGAATATTAGGGCGACTGAAAGACTTTAGTGAAGTGAGCGGATATTTTAGCGATTATGAATTAGTGTGAAATTCTAAAATTTTTTTTTAGTTAGCAACTTCTTAACTTGATGTGTTGGGAAATTGTTAGGCGTTTTTATTGTGAAACTTTTTAAAAAATTCGCTAGAGACTCTAGGGGGAGTAGAAAAACAATTTTGAACTGTTTTGACCTACGACATTACCTACAAGTCGACACAAATACAGCGTCAGCAGAATTGCACGCCTAGCATACGCAACGCAACTAAATTTTATCGCGCTCTTAACAAACGTCAAAATTATTGAAGTCAGTGCGTCAGCTGCTGATTGGCTGAAAATACGATGCGGTGTGCTATTAGCCAATCAACAGTATCGGAAATTTTGTCGTCTCATACGATTAATTTGACATAATGCGTATGCTAGGCCTGTTGGCGGAGTAAACAACGCTCCATACGTAATGATCCTACATCGCGATGTCAGAGTTTTCGTCGCCACTAACTATATATACAACAAACCAAGATTGGTCGGACCTTGGTCCCCGAGCAGATAACACCTAGCTCGGCGGAAGTACTTACACTTTTAGTAAAGAACATGCGTTCCTTACAATAGTTGCTTAGCGTTTAGGATTCTAATATCAAAATATAAATCTATAAAATATAATGGAAAATTAGATCCCAGTCTCCTATTGTGATATCTCTTTCTCTCTTTTTCTTCGAGGCCCTGGGTTCAAACTCAAACTCAAATATTTCTTTATTCAATAGGTTACATATAACACTTTTGAATCGTCATTGAATACAATGCAAAGTGATTCTTCTTCCGGTTCGGAACCTATATCTACCGAGAAGACACCGGTAAGAAACTCAGCAGATCAGTTACAGTAGCAGTATCTAACTTATTGCTATGTGTAGCTCACTTTGGACCAAGTCATATAGTTTTTGTTTTGATGAGTGATGAAACAAATAAGTACTCAAGTAAGTTTTTACTTTCGAGAGGTAAGCTGGAGCAGACCAGTCCCCAAAGGTGGCACCTGTTCACAAGCATGACGTATGTGCCAGCCATCGCTTCACTCAACCATATTGTAGGGAATGTAACGATCCCCGGTCAGGTCAATATGGGAAACTAACTTTTCTGTATTGTCTCAGGTCCGTATGTTGTGGCACCGTAGTTGTTTCTGATATCTGTAACACACGTGCTAAAGCTACTTACTACAGAATCAGAGCAATGTATATAATGTGGTCCAATATTTCATTTTTTCCACCATCAAAATTGGTTCATACAATTTCTTTTTCGATTCGAACTAGTTCCTGATTATTCTTTAGCTTTCATTATTTTATTAGCGTCCAAATTAACTCTTCAGCTTAATAATAGACACGTGCGTGTATCTCTACTTGAAGAATAATCCTTTACTCTCTTACTCCTTTTCTTGAAGTCGGTTAAAAAAGTCAACGATAAGTATGTAGTTCTAAACATATTCGGCAGAGGGCACTTACCGAAGGCTAACGGTTGATACAGCAGAAAAATTTCATCGCCTACGATAACTTGCGGTTAGCTCAGTTGGTAAGAGCAGCACGCGCGATACGTGAAGGTCGTGGGTTCGATTCCCTCACCGCAAGGGGTGATGAAATTTTTCTGTTTCTTTAAAATATTAACAGTCAACACATTTACTTTCACAGTTGTAATATATTTGCTAGCGGATTTTTCAAAAAGTTTCATAGACAAAAGGGAAACGGACTAAGTAAAAAATACCAGTCATTGATTTAGTTCGTTAAATAGTTATTAAAAAAATATTTGACACGTATTTTTTTCATTTGCCAGATTAATAAAAAAATACTCTTTTTTTTTATATTTCACTTCAGGATTGACCTCATCCCACCTGATGTTAAGTGATAATGAGGTCCTATCTTAAAGGCGACAAGTACAGCATGATAAAGCTTTAACTGGACTTGTCGCCCTTACCTTGAAGGCTTGACCCCTGCTACATTACATAGCAACACTTCTTATTTGGCTGCGGTCTTCTGTAAGGTGGATGTATTTCACCAGTCGGACTGCTCCAGTTCGAGCGATAAATCGCTTTGCCCTACCTCTCTTAAACGATACAAAGTTGCATGGTGGGTGGTTGTTACGTCACGCGCCAATTCAATTTAATGTATTAATGTTATTATTTGATTTGATGGAAAATGGAAAAACACGTGTCGCATATTTTTTGATAAACTATCAGACGGAATAAAAATTATTTTCAAGTCAGCTTCCTATTACAAAAAGTATGATTTGATTGAGGATTTCTTTTAGAATCAGCTGTAATGGCAGACTAGATTATTATGAACAAGACTGTTTGTCTGTGCGTTTGTAACGAATGTTAATTTGAACCAGTGGTGCTGATGAATTATTAATTCGATCATATATTTATATATGTACTTGCATATTATGTTACCGGTCATATAAAATAAGGTAGATGACAAAAAATGTATATTTTGTCCATCAGTTAATTTACCAAAATGTATTTATTTTACACGTATTTTGGCTTTATCATGTTAAATCATCATGTGTACCTAGATGATGCTTTAAAAGCTAATGTGACGCCACTTCTACGTACAGTTTTTTAGAAAAAGTGACGCTATTTACAACTTGGCGTGACGTCACTCCTTCGTACAGTTTTAACGAAATAGTGACGTTAATACGGAGTGTGTTGTATTTCGTAAAACAAAAGTTTTTTCTTTCATCGTGCAAAAATGAAAATTTACTAAGATACGTTGTCGTACAATTTAGCCTGACGTCACTTCTTTGTACAGTTTTATACGAAATAGTGACGTCAACTCTACACTGAACTTAATTACGTCTTCATTATATTTTGATAATCTTACTGATAGACTTTAATCATTGTATTTATTGTCATTACCCTATATCAGGCCGAATGGTTTGTCCTAGGCCAAATTGATTCGTACTAAGTGTATCAAGCTATATTATTTCTAGCCCAGAATATAAATAAATATTCATATGAATATAAATAGCCTAGAATAATCTTAAGGCCAAACTATATTGCCTGTACTAGTATCTTGACGCATTTTATTTTATATAATGCACTTCAAGATTGACCTCATCCCACCTGATGTTAAATAGTAATTAGGTTCCAGCTTAAGGGAGACAAGTACAGCATAGTGAATCAGTTACTGTACTTGTCGCCCTTACCTTGAAGGCTCGACCCCTGCTACTAATGTAGCACCCCCCAGGAGCTCTGTAAACCTTACTCACACGCAGGAACACAACAACACAGAAGTGATTGTTATTTGGCTGCGGTCTTCTGTAAGGTGCAGGTATTTCACCAGTCGGGCTGCTCCAGTTCGAGCGATAAATCGTTGTCCCCTACCTCTCTTAATCATTTTGGCCTAGAATAAACTAGTTTCGCTTGAAGTTTTTATCGGTAACAATTGTATAAACTAGCAATTCGCCTCGGCGTTGCTTGAGTAGGTAGGTAGGTAGATTCGATGGTTATTTTAAAAAATTGGCACAAAATTTGTTTAGTAATTAGATTTATAATATCAAAATTGTGTTTAATGTACCAAATTTACAAAGCTCATGTTTAATTAAGCTGAATAATGGCTGGCAATGTTTTAGTAAGTGGTCCCTTTTAATATATAAATTTTGAATTTATATTTAACACAGAAAAGTAAGATCCAAATACCTTTATCAAGCATTTGTGATGGGAATGAATTAATGATAGTATATTTTTATAAATGTTTCAGTTTAAATGTTGCTCAAAATAAATAGCCCTTATCTCGTGCGCATAAAAACTGTTGTCGAACTACAATATCGCGTCGCGCCATCTCCGAGGTCAAGGGTTCGATTCCCAGTCAATATGGAAAACGATATTTTCTAAATATAATATTTGTGAATGATGTGACACCTTAAAAGGTTGTGCATTTATACTATGTAATAGACCATATTTTTTTTTTATAAGGAACAATGTAACAACTACTGGATGTCCAAATAAATAAATAAATAAATAAATAAATATATCGTCTTGGGTCTGGGTGTTGTGGTACCGTCGTTGTCTGGGTACGGTAACACTAGTGCGATATCCAATATTAGTTCGTGTTATGAATATTCACATGTTGAATAAATAAAGATCCAATTTATAAAGTCACCTCGCATAATTATTAAGAAAACAACTTCATTTTCAAAATACTCTCATATGTTTATAGTGGGAGTCGTGGGAAATTCATGGGCGTACCCAAAACGGGGGAGGGGGGATTGAGCTCAGACCCCCCCTGGTCAAAAACTAAAGTTGTCGTAAATTGTAGGTTTCCTGAAAACATTTTTGTTATCAATCTTTCAATCAATTCCTATGAATTGATCATATCTGAATCTTTATATTGTCATATGTCATCCATATCAAGCATATTAGAACATGTACATACGAGAAAATTACAACTATTGGTTTTTAATTTCCACATTTATCCTTGCGCAAGATATTCCTTCTTGATATATTTAATGATTTTGTTATATTCCATAGTCATTTACTAAAAATGCTCTTCCGGGTACGCTCATCACGCGATTTCTCTCTTAACTTAGTCAGAATTAGTAATTACGGCTTCCGATTTTGTGCATTTAATATATTTTATATACGGTACGTTTTAATGAATGGACGAAAGAAATTGTAAAACACAAACATACAGTGTGCTGTTAAACAGGTAAATTTTATTTGATGGACTTATTATTTTGCTCAAAATATTCGCGTATGAATGAAAACAACCAATAAAATTGGTATATCACTTGAAAATAGTAAACACTTCAATACTTTTGACATTCTTAAAATGGTAGGATAATTTGATAAATCTATAGATTTACTTGATATAGAGATATTACGAAAACCGGATTTCATTTTATAATACACTGCGATGAGTGCGCTAAGATTATTTCCGCATTCTTACTAAGGCGATTTTTTTTTACCAGTTGTCGACAAATCGATAGATATTTAACCGAAATATAATTTAATTTAACAAATCATATTCCTCTGATATATTTACTTAAAATAAATTACAATTTTGTATGAAAAATAAATATTTAATTTTCTCGGTTGCTGAGATTTGTATAACGTATTTAAAATTAAAAAAAACTTTTTAATACCTAGGAGTTTTTAAATATCTCCCTAAAAACTCAGAAAATAAAAGACTTAACTTCTTTGTTAGTAGTTTTTTAATAATTCCTTCTTTTTTGGATCTTTATTTTTTCGTAAACACCCTGTATATGAATGCGTTCATGATTACATATGAAACGTAGACTGAGAAGTATGTATGTATGTCTAAGGTTAATTATGGATTTTTAATGTAAGATGTATCATTGACTATCAATTTATTACATGATTTAATGTTTTTTGTGCCTTCTTAAAATATTAGATCGTCTGCCAAAGTTTAGGTATTTATTTTGCATACAAGTGTACAGTTAGTAACATTCATTTGTGTACAATCACATCAAATATTCGTATTACTAAGCATGTCAGATAGACAGTTAAATATTTTAAAGAAATACAAAAGATGTAATCTTCACTTGCGGTGCGGGATTCGAACCCAAGACCTTCACGTATCGCGCGTGCTGCTCTTCCAACTGAGCTAACCGCAAGTTATCGTAGGCGATTAGTTTTTCTGTTATAAATAATTACCTCTATGCATGTATCAAAGTCAAAGTCAATATTTTTTATTCATATAGATTACATTATGAATAGTATATAAAACGAATGAAGCTACCCTGTATATAAAATACATGAGACATATCCTATTTCTTATACTTTTGGTAGCCAATGACACATTTTATATAAGATGTATGGTAAATGCCATAAATGGACATCCCATAAATTGATAAGTGTAAAGAAATGTTTAAAGAGAGTCTTAAATATGAGCAGATTTTATATTGTAAATAGATATTTTTGTTAATGTATAGTTACCGATATATACCTTTTTGATGGAATTTTGTACAAAACTATAATTATTATTGCTAAACTCACAATTAAGATTTTTATCACAAAATTTACTCATTACGTTTGAATAGTCTGTCTGTATTCTGTGTCTCAAGCAGTGAACGAAAAAAACATAGAAGCATTTCTAACGCTTGAAAATGGCACCACGAAAATCAAGGCACGGTGGGCGTGGCTTAAAAAAGTGAGCTAGCGACGGTACACATACAGTTTTCACGAACGCAACGAGTTACAGGCGCGGACCAATCACACCGTGTGCTCTATCCTATTCTATGAAATGACGTAACTAATGAGCCCTGTCTATTTGTCGACCTAAACGCGTAAGCCTTAAAGTTTTTTTTTCAAGTGTCGATACTTTATTACTATATTGCTACATTGCTTGTGTGTGTTTTGGTGGTAATATTTGATTGAACTTAGTATGACGAGAATTCTTCCATGTTCTATTCGTTCATTGGTCTCAATTAATACAGAATTTGTGTACTGTTAAAAATTATCCTATACCTAGTAATATCTTCGCCATAGTGATGTATGAGGCATACCACTCCGATATCTCATTTACTTGTATAGACTAAAATGCTAGTGTAAATTGTTTTATAAGCTTATTATACTCATAAACAGTGACTTATATCTGTTGTTTTATTACATAACTAGCTGTGCCCGCGACTACGTTCGCGTGGATTGCATGTTTTCAAAACAAAAAGTAGCCTATGTCCGTTCTAGAGGTTCAACGTATACCTATACCAAATTTCATCAAAATCGGTTGAGAGGTTTAAACGGAAAAGCGTAACAGACAGACAGAGTTACTTTCGCATTTATAATTTAGTAAGGATGTCTTCGTTGATGAAACTGTCAGGGTTTTACAAAATATTTAATTCGGCACAGCCAACTAGATGGGCCAAATATATTTTTGACCAATAAAAGTAGTAGACGGTAAGAAATTTCAAATCTAAAATGGCTGCCATGTCAAAATGGCGGAATAAGTACAGGCAACGTAACAGCTTAGACTTTTATAAACATAAGCGCTCTTACCAAACAGTCAGGAGTTGATTCTCAAATACGGCATAGCCAACTAGTTAGACCTAGCCGTTCTACTGTACAATGAACTTTTCACATATTAAATTTGGTATTTAAAGAAACAGAAAAAAAATCCCCCTGTGGTGCGAAACTCTTTTCCCGCGACCTTCACGTGTCGCGCGTTCTGCTCTTCCAGCTGAGCTAACCGCAAGTTATTTTAGGCGATGAATTTTGCTGCTGTATCAACCCGCTAGCCTACGGTGAGTGCCCTCTGCCGAATATGTTTAGAAATACATACTTATCGAATGGGTTTGAATCCCGCAGGGGAGATGTTTTCTGTTTCTGTAAAATATTTGAAGTTCGCTAGTGCAGCGTAAAGTACTATAAAAATCGATTACATTTGGTAGTTCCATCGCTTCTATGAAGTTAAGTGATCCCAAATCTACATTTTGATGGGCTTAGAAGAATTTGTCATTTAGGCCTAGCATGCGCCACGCGACTAAATTTTATCGCGCTCTTAACAAACGTCAAAATCGATTGAAGTCAGTGCCTCAGCTGCTGATTGGCTGAAAATACGTTTGCGGTGTGCTATTAGCCAATCAACAGTATCGAAACTCTTGTCGTCTCATGCGGGAAATTTGACGTATTGCGCATGCTAGGCCTGCTATTGTATCCATTGTATCTAACACAATGACAAATTTCAAATCCAAAATGGCCGCCAACTTTAATATAACAGTTTGAACTATTATCGCTATTATGTCGTAAGTATAAGTGCTAACATCATACATACAATCAATGGTTGATTCCCAAATCCGGCATAGCCAACTAGATTAGCCTTATTACCTACTTTACAATGATCTCTTCACATATTACATTTGGTAGTTCCAACGCTTCAATGGAGTTTAGTGATCCAAAATCCACATTTTAGAAGATTTTATAGTGCACTTCAAGATTGACCTCATCCCACCTGATGTTAAGTAGTAATGAGGTCCAAGCTTAAGGGCGACAAGTACTACAGCATAATAAATCTGTTACTGGACGTGTCGTCCTTACCTTGAAAGCGTATCCTTGAACGTTACTTACACGCAGAAACACAACAACACAGAAGTGATTGTTATTTGGCTGCGATCTTCTGTAAGGTGGAGGTATTTCACCAGTCGGGCTGCTACAGTTCGAGCGATAAGCCGTTTTGCCCTACCTCTCTTAATCTAGCAGATACATTTTGATGGATCTAGAAGACATGTTCTTAGTCTTGTCGGCTGCGAGTGGAAGGGAGGGCGTGCGCCTCGACGTAGTGCTCCGCTGGTTCAACGCCTGCGGGCTCGTGGACGCGCGGGAGCTGAGCCCTGATGTGATGGAGAAGGCTTTCGAAAGGCTCGCACCGAACATGGAGCCGCTGGGCCTGACGCAGTTCATACAGTTTATTGGTACGTACTGTATATTAACCAAAATATTGGTACCTACTATTGTTTGAATGGATATCTCAACTCAAACTCAACTCAAATATTTCTTTATTCAAGTAGGTTACATGTAACACTTTTGAATCGTCATTGAATACAATGCAAAGTGATTCTACTTTCTGCCATGTAATAGTGTTACCTGGTTGTGTATATAAATACCAATTTTTTATTTTCGTCAATCAAAGTCTTGAAACACCTTCGTAATTTGCACGCCTACAGGAACAAGGCATCCTACGCTAAATTATCTAACTTCTCGATTAATTACATCACCTAGCTTAGTAAACAGTTATTAATATTGTATACTTACTTTGTTACTTATATTGCAACGTAACTCAGGTTTATTGGACTTGAACCAGAAGGAATGTCTTTGGAACTGCGTCCTATATCGGTAGTTGTCCACCCCTACTGCTTCTTCTTAGTCGGTACACTCTTACCAGAGTGGTCGTGGTCCTCATGAATCTTAGTTTACGGGGTTATTAGTGTTACGGGGCCATTCATCACGTAGCACAGCCTTCCGGGTACATTCATAAACCGAGCACTTAGTTGCAGCCCTGATCTGGTCTATCCATCTCATTGGTGATCTGCCACGTGCTCTGGTGCCCCCCGCTTTTCTCTGCACCGAGACGTTCTATAGAGTCATCACCGCGACGTGAGACACAGCCAAAGAAGGTCAAAATGCGCAACTGAACTGTGGTTGATACGCGTTGTCTAATGCAAAGTTATTTTAGTATGGAATCATTTGTACGAAACTCTGTCCACGACACCCCCAGCATTCGTCTCCAGCACCACATCTCCAACGCGTCAACTCTCGTCTTCTCGAACCCAATGGAAAACAATAAAAAAAAATGTTTTGCGTAGGGTATAAAGTTCGGAACCGGAGGTAGCTTCATTTGCTTTGTTTATAGACTATTCATAAGTATTACTCATGTAATCTATATGAATAAAAAGATTTAATTGATTTATTTATTGAAAGATTTCTGCTTAGTCAGACACCAAGGTTAACAAAAAAAAATTACACATATTATTTTATTTTATAGTTAACAAAATTTTACTGAAATGCAGTGCGTTAATATTTTGCGCGACGTCACCCTTCGCAAGGTTATTACGAATTAGTGACGTAAACATTCCTCCACTGAACTTTAATGCGCTTTATCATCATAAATTTTTATTTATTCAAAGTCAAAGTCAAATCATTAATTACATTTCATGAATGTTATATACAGGTGGAATTAAATATGAATTACAGTAGGTACATCATGTTACCCATTTAGGCATAGCAATATAAAATATTCAATAATGAACATGGATCATTAATACCTATTTACCACTTACTTAGGTTTTAGTAAATTTATCGTTAAAGTATTCGTTTAAGTTATAATATCACTTTTCGATGAAAATTCTATTAAAACTTAAATTATATATTATAACTTATTATTTTATTATTATCTATTTTAGTTTATTATATTGTGAAGAATTCAACTAACGGACTAATTTCGTCATGGTTTGGCTTTACGAGTCGTCATCCGTATTCTAGAGGCTACGTCGTTGATTTATTTTTAAGCTAATCTCATCCTTTCTCGCCGGAGATAACAAAGGAACTAGTGAAACTATCTGGCTATTGAGAAAACATTATTTGATAGTTCTCCAAATAAGATATATAAATTGCAGCTTTTATACGATATCGTAAGTAAAGTAACAATTAAACATACTTTAAGGGTGTCTGGCAGAAGGTTGCAACCGTACGAAGTGTCTGGCTTTCAGCAAGGTGACTTTTAGGATTATTACAAGTAAAATATGTAAAAACTAAGTTTTATACTTTACCGAATTTGAGTCACAATTTTACGCACCTTTAATAACTGATATCTGCGCAAGCCACCGCGACCCAAGTTTCATAGTCGGGGACCGTTCTTACCTGTGTTGGGGACATACATTGGAAAACTTACAGCTTTTATACTTTACCGAAGGCCTGGGGGCCGCTGGCTCGTGCTCTATAATATTTAAAGCATATAAGTATTCCTAATCCATCTGTCCAGGCATTTTATCCCGAGAGACCAAGTTAGAAGTGGAGACATTCCTCGCGCGGTTCATGTCCGTCAGACAAGACGTTGTTGCTGAGATCCAGGCTGGATACAAGTCTGCCGAGAACAGCAGAAGATATTCTTGAATACAATTAGTGAGGTTACCTAATTGTCTTTTATTTTTCACTAGCAACCCAGGTGCAATGTAGAACTAATTGTTGCTCGCTACTTCGCCCGAGTTTTATCGGGATAAAAAGTATCCTATAAGTTGATCTAGTATGTCATCTCTCTTCCCACCACATTTAATCTAAATCCGTTCAGTAGATTTTGCGTGAATTAGTAACAGACATCTAAATATTGACACTCACAAACTCTCACATTTATAATATTAGGCATGGACTTAGTATAATAAACTATATTAGGTATGGACCTAATGAATATTAGGTACCTAGTAGGTAGGATCTGCTGTCGAAAAAATTGTAGCTATGGTAAGGTACAGGGGAAATTGATGACCTCCGTAGCGGAAAGCAAGCAGGCCTGACTTTGACGTCGCCATCTGAGGTTTCAGGATATCTGCTCCTAGTGGGATGTAGAAAAGTCCGTTTTCTATAATGTCTCGAGTCTAGATGTTGTGGTACGTCGGTCGTTTCTGATTTCTGAAACTCGAGTACTTTAGCTAATTACTCACTACAGAACTAAAGCAGTATCTACAATGTTTTAAAATTTAAGACTTTCGCATTCCATTTTAAACATTTAAGTAAGTTTACTAGTCAAACGAAGGCGAGCGAGACCAGTCAGGTTGGTGCAACCTAACCGAAACGTCGGGCAATAAGTAGTTCGTATTAACTAATAAAAATTTAAATATCTACAATTTTGTCCAATTTTTTAAATTAAGAAAAAACCTAAAATTGAATGGCACCTACAAAACATTATTAAGCTTAATTTCGTTCTCATCCGAATTTTGAATAGAGCTACTTTAGTAGCAGGGGTAAGGTAAGGCGAAATGTGGGGCGACAGGAACTCGGCGTCCGTGGAATCGGTATTCGTACCGGCGCTAGCTCACTTTTTTAAGGCACGCCCACCGTGCCTTACTTTTCGTTGAGCTATTTTCAAGTGTTAGAAACGCTTCTACATGTTTTTCGTTCCTGGATAAGATTTACTCGCATCCTGACGCATCTTGCTTAATACCATGGCGTGATCAGAAAAAAAAGACAAAAAAATTGACCAAAGACCTTTTGTTCGCATGTTTGTTCGAAACATGGACCTAATATATAAGTCCATGGTTCGAAATAGAAAAATAAAAAGAACAGAAATCTCTGGAAATCTCATAGAGAAGACCTTAATATATCTATGGATAAGACTGACAAGCAGTTCTGACTTATTGTAAAGGTTTCTGAAAAACCAGAAGGTACCGTAAATTTCTTATAAAGTTATAAGTTAGTTTGTGAAATTACAGTTTATCTACAATGATTCGTTTTCGTTCAGTTTAATTTTGCATAATGGAGGAAGCTTTTGAGAAGCTTAAGAAACAGGGCAAAAATGATGTTGACAACCTCGTCTTGTGGATGAAAGAATGTAAGTGGACACATCTGTACATTGAACAGTATCAACGAGTAATGAGTCTTCATAACTGTAGCTACTGTAATTACTAATCAATAAAATTGGAGAGTCTGTATTATAAGAATATTTTTAAATTAAATTAAATTTCGTTTATTTTAAAAAGTAGCATCCATAAAATCAAACAGAACAACAATTAAATTAAATTAAAAATACATTAAATTAAAACTAAAATATGAAGTCTACGTTTAGGAACTATTACAGACTTTAAATTCGTGCTTTGATAGTTTATCATACCTGTTCCTCTAATTTCTTAGTCTAAATTAGTCGATCCCTTCCAGCTAAAATCATAGACAATTCTCGAGAGTCGGAGGAGCAGGCTCGCAAGCTGCTCGATGACTCGTCCAAGAAGCAAAAAATTGAGCTGGCCAAGTTCAAAGCTGCCTTAGAGAAGCTGGCAGTCCAACAGGTAACCAAGGGAGTTATACCATCACGGCTATATCACAAGCGATTTGCAAAGCTTTTCAAAGCACACTCAAAGGTTGCGTGAAGCGATGGCTGGCACATACGTGATGCTTGTGAACAGGCGCCAGGGGACTGGTCTGCTCCAGCTTACCTCTCCCATATACTTAATGCTTCTTCACTCATCAAAACAAAACTTCATGACTTGATCAAAAGTGGTCTAAACATAGCAATTAGATACTGCTACTGTAACTAATCGGCCGAGTTTCTTACCGATGTGTTCTCGGTAGATTGCATTGTTATTTTAAATACCTACCTACTTCAATAGAGAAGTATTTGACTTTTATTTTACTTGAAAAGTCAAAGAATACTTAAAGTAATTCCCTGTCCGTTGGTTTTTGAACAATACGGGTATGCTATACGACCTACTACCATCTAAATCTTCTGGTACAGTAAGATCTTTGCCCCGCTTTTCTTTTCCCACTCCCGTCTCCCTCCAATCCAATGTCTCCGTATCGTTGGATGCGTGACTAGGTAAGGCTTAGGTAAGGATTGATTTCCTCCAAAGCTGACGTCAGTTCCTGACATTGATCGACCGTACGAATATTCACTAGTTCTATGCAGCACCGCACTAAAACGCCCTCTTCAGCGGCAAATAATTTCGTACGACGGTATGCGCCAACGAAATCGGTCACCGACGTCAGCATAAGAGGAAATCAAGCCTAAACAAAGCTTAATTAGAAATTAACCGCACACCAGGTGACCCCAAAAGAAGGCTAACCTATTTCAGTATGGGGGACTTTCGGAAGGGACTCAATTATTTCCTTTGCTATTCTTGGGAACGAAATCATTAAAACCAGCAACAAATCAAAATGGCGGCGCTTTGACCGTTGATAATGTGTCGCTGTACTTGTCGCCCTTAAGCTAGGACCTCATTACTACTAAACGTTAGGTGGGATGAGGTCAATCATGAAGTGCGATATAAAAAAAAAGTAAGCTGGCTACGTACGTTTCTGTAGGAAGAGAAGGCTCGTAGACTATTAGAAGGCCAAGAAGATGTCCAAACAGTTTGTCTACCTCTGAATGAATCATGAATTGTTTTTCAGAGGAAGAGCGTGGAAGACTTGACCAAAACATTAGCTGAGCAGGGGCCCAAGATGCTGGACAAGCTGCAGGCCGGCATCAGCGCATTCAAAGACGCCTTGACCAAATAAAAAATGCTTTACGATCTTTCGAGGCTTTAATTTATACTCTAGGCCAGGACCTCCCGAAGTGATTCTTATTGTGCGATTACGCCCTTGGTAATTTTCAATTGAATTGGCCCCCCTCTGGCAAAAAAGCTTAACTACCAGTAATAACCCACCCAGTTACAAGTTTCCAGTAGAATTATAAATAAATAATAATAAATAAAAGCGCCAGACAATATATGCCTCCCCCCATTCTCCACCATCGTGTACACGTCCCTAATTCCATGGCTTACTCGTTTACAATTTACTTCGACTAACATACCATGCGGACTTTGTAAATCTAAATTTTATTTAAATTCAATAAATTATTTAGTGTGTTCTTTCTGCGATGGAAGAGGCCTTTGAGAAATTGAAGAAGCAAGGAAAAACCGACGTAGAGAGTCTAATACAATGGATGAAGGATTGTGAGTTTAATTATAAATTGTTAGCGATGTTTTACAAGTTTGGACAACATCACACACATTTCTCCGATTCTGTGGTACGTAGCTAAAGCACTTGTGTTAAAGAAACCAGAAACAACTACGGTACACCTAGACCCAAGACAGTATATATATAAAAATACTAGCGGTCCCGGCGAACTCCGTTTCGCCTTATAGACCAAGATCCCAGTCACCCGAGACTTACGTCATTTTAGGAAAGATGAATTTTTTAGGATTGGTAGTATAACATAAGCTTAGAAAGGAATGGATACTCGCTAAGCTGAAAGCGGGGCCGTTTTACAGGTAGCAGGTATCAAAGGTGGTGAAAAATCATCAATTTTTTCCTGAATTTTCTTTGCTATAAATCTTACGGAACCCGAGACCTTTCAACGAATGCAAAACCGTGGAAAGTGGTTCGTGCGTTCTGGAGTTATAGCGTCAGGAAGGAAAACCCGACTTATTTTTACATAGTCGATACAAAAGTTTTTGTTTCCCATATTGACGGACTCTAGAACGGACATAGGGTACTTTTTTGTCAAAAATAAGGGAGGATGGGGGTAGCTCCGTCCTCAAAAGTTTATATGGGAAAATGTTTCTTTTTTAAGTTACGGATATGAAATTTAGCACACATAAACCTCGAATCTTGGATTAAAATATGGACTACTTTTCGTTTCAAATAATAAGGAAGACATATTACTGTATGTACATTCCATACAAGACGGCCTCAGTGGTGCAGTGGCTAAGGTAGGCCGCCAAAGCGCGGAAGGTCTCGGGTTCGATTCCCGGTCAATTTAGAAAAATAACTTTTCTATTTACAAAAAAAACTTTTCTAAATTGTCTTGTGTCTGGGTGTGCTGTGATGACGCCCCCAGTTAGTATCCGTCGTCTGGTGCTCATAGTACAAGGGAAACCTGTTTGAGACCAGGTGATTGGTGTGATTGTCTGGCGCAAATTATGTTTGTTATTCCCTTCCAACCATAATTCAGCGTGGATTTCAGCCAAGATCATCGATGACGCTAAGGCCGCCGAAGACAAGGCTCGGGCGTACTTCAGCGACGTGGCCGACACCACCAACGTCGAGGTGGACAAGTTCAAGCAAGCCCTAGGGGAGGTGGCTAAGGAGCAGGTGAATTTGTAATATAATAGAACAACAAACTCAGGCATTTACATTCCAATTTAGGGCACAGGCCTTAGTTGAACTGTGATATGCTGGGATTAGGACAGTGGCAAAGCTTGGTAAGAGTGCACTGGTGTTGCCTCCTGCCTCAAGGTCTGAAGTGTTAGAACCTCAGATCCAGAGGCACTCAAGTTAAGAGGTTCTAGCTCAGGGGTTAAGCTCAGAGGTTCTAGCTCAGGGGCCTTCTTGTTCAGAGGTTCTGGCTCAAGGCCTACTTGTTCAGAGGTTCTGGCTCAGGGGTTTTCTTGTTCAGAGGTTCTAGCTCAGAGGCCCTCAAGCTCAGAGGTTCTAGCTAACGGGGCTTCTTGTTCAGAGGTTCTAGCTCAGGAACCCTCAAGCAAGTAGCTATAGCTCAGGGGCCTTCTTGTTCAGAGGTTCTAGCTCAGGAACCTTAAGCTCAAGGGCCCTCATGCTCAGAGGTACTAGCACAGGGTCCTTTAACCCCAGGCGCCCTCAAACTCAGAGATTCTAGCTCGAGGGCCTTAAACCGCATTGGCCAGAAGTCGCTCTTGTATTTAAGGAGTGTAGATCAGAAGCTTTTTATCCAATAAATATCAGATTAATTTACTGGTGATAAGATGTTCGTCACACTACTTTTTTTAACTTTATTAGTACAGAATGAGCAATATTGTCCAATATTTACTCACTTAAAATGTATTTATTTGAATACAATAGACATGATTTTTACTTTAAATTAAAAAAAAAGAAATAATTAAAACTAAATAAAAACTACATTATATCCCTACTAATATTATAAATGCGAAAGTAACTCTGTCTGTCTGTCTGTCTGTTACGCTTTCCCGCTTAAACCTCTCAACCAATTTTGATGAAATTTGGCATAGGTAGGGTAAAAGAGGGTAACGGGGGTCACTTAAGCGAAAACTCAAATAAAATTTTAATTAATAAGACAGTATTTATTGCAACCGCCTGTAAATATAATTTACTTATTAAACTATCATTAGTGATCAATTTCAGTCACTTTGGCAATCAACTTTAGAACTTATAAAAATTAAAAAAAAAATAGATTTGACTCCCATTACACCAACGTAGGGGTAATGGTGATCACCCTGGGGGCAATCGGAGTCAAATAAAATCTAGCATACCTACATCGCAAACATAAACTTTAGCTGACTCCCATCCAGTGCACTCCGCGTGAGCCCATAGTCCACACGAGGTACACCTGTACCACATCTCCTTGTTTATTCCGAATTCATCGCATACCAGACATCTGTTTCCAGCATCTTCTGCGTCATCATCCTCATCGTCCTGGTATAAGTCGCCAGTGCCAACATCTGATACAGAAGTTTCGTTCTGTTCTTGTAATACTTGGCGCTTTGCCTTTTCAGGACCCTTCTTCTGTACTTTGGTCTTTTTTCCTTGTCCTTTGCCTTTCCATGTCTTCTCTTTTCCTTTATCTCATTTTTCCTTCATTTTATTACTTTCCTTTTCTAACAGATTTTCTTTGAGTGGCGTTGAAGTTAAAATTGTAGCGTGTTGCTTCTTTCGGCCCTGTCTTGTTTTAATAACAGATTATTTCTCTGGCATTTTTATTAAATCATGCAATATACTATATTGGTTAGGCGTGCCAGGAACTTTTGGTATAACATCTGGTTCAGAATCAAGTGGGACTTGTAGTAACAGTGGAACAATTTGTGTTGACGTGCTCGGAACTGGTGAGTCTTCTTTTGATGTGCTGGGAATCACACAGGTAGCTGCGAGAGATTCATAGAAGTAATGGGAGTCACCTGACTCTCATTTCCCACAACTACACTAATGAGTAAAAAAAAAAATAAAAAAAAAGTTTAATACACTGATTTAATCTGAACTGCACATCACAATTTAAAACGTCTAACTAAGTAAGTGTAAATGTCATAATCGCATACTGCAAGATATTTGGCACTTACCTTCTAATTTGCATTTACGTAAAATTACATCAGCGGAGCGCAAAAACAAAATATGCTCGTTTCTCAGGGAACATGGGTCAGCAGCCACGAACGGCTCGCGCCAGTCGGGCCTCCCCGAAGCGGAGGCTGAGGACGCTGTTTACGTGTCGGTCTCAAGTAGTGTTTCGTGGTGGTGTGGGTGACTCCCATTGCCCGCTGACTCCCATTACCCTACTCTACCCTATACGTTGAACCTCAAGAACGGATTTAGGCTACTTTTTGTTAGAAAGTAAGGGGGGGGGGGAGTAATGCCACCTTTGAAAGTTTATATGGGAATATGTTTATTTTTTAAGTTAGATATATGAAAGTTGGCACAAATATAGCTCTATTAAAATATAGACTACTTTTTGTTTCGAATATTAGGGGAGATAGGGGTAAAACCGACCATAAAAGGATGTAGTCCACGCGAACGAAGTCGCGGGCACAGCTAGTATACTATATACACTTATTTGTCTATAGAAAAAGAACGTCGAAGACTTGAAGAACATGTTAGCGGAACAGAAGCCAAGGTTCATGAACGCTCTGATGGCGGGAGCCAGCGCCTTCAAGGATGCTTTCACTAAGAAGTAACAAGAAAGTGATAATCCGGAGAGGGTGAGAAGGCAAGAGAAGTAGGAAGAGATGATTAAAGTAATCACTGGCAGCTGTGTAGTTTTATTTTGAGTAGGTGTTTGCTTGCTAAAAAATTCATATTCATATTATTTATTGCACTCCATTAGTAAGTAGGTAATGATGTGTTCGCTGGCGTTTTTTTCTGTTGTATTAACCTCTTAGCTAACTATACGACTGTGACTTTGACTTTGACTATAGGACGGTTTGATCCAAAGAGAAAAATTTGGGTATTTGAATAATTCCATGGAAGAAACACATTATTTTTCATGGTTCTAGGTTTTCCTTGGGTTCCAACCTTTATTATTATATGTCTGCGGTTCCAAATGGGTTCCAACCATTGACTTGTTCCAACACTCTTTTATGATGCGGTTCTACTTGAATAAGTCTCTCGAGGTTGTGGACATATTCTTGTCTGTTATCCAGTCATAGATAAGCTCCATGTACCTAAGTTGACAATGTCATATTCCTGTCTACTCCTGTCACACTCATAATAATCCCGTAAAATCTTGAGCAAAAATATAGCAAATGGCAAATTAATGTAATATTTACTTAAACATGAACAAATTAAAGTAACTAGTTACAGATGCCCTCATGAAGTTTGTAGATCAAAGTTCATAATTTGATACATTTAATGGCAACTGTAAAAACGCGATTTATATACTTCACATAATAAATAATTGATACAATTAATCTAAAATGGAAGAAGCATTTGAGAAATTAAAGAAAGAAGGAAAAACAGACGTACAAAGTCTTATTAATTGGATGAAACAATGTGAGTCTCGTAATGTTCGAAAAGAACACATTCCATCTCTATTCCCTGATATATAAATACTTATCCCTACTAATATTATCAATGCGAAAGTAACTCTGTCTGTCTGTTACGCTTTCCTGCTTAAACCTCTCAACCGATTTTGATGAAATTTTGTATAGGTATACGTTGGAACTCAAGAACGGACATAGGTTACTTTTTATTAGAAAATAAGGGGGGGATGGGGGTAATACCACCTTTGAAAGTTTATTTGGAAAAATGATTATTTTTGAAGTTAGAGATATGAAATTTGGCACAAATATAGCTCGAAACTTGGATTAAAAAGACTACTTTTTGTTTCGAAAATTAGGGGAGAAAGGGATAAAACCGACCATGAAAGGATGTAGTCCACGCGAACGAAGTCGCGGGCACAGCTAGTATAGTATATAAACGATTTTACTAGTGAGGAAATGGTATGAAAATCGTAGTGGCGCCGCTGCGGTGTGTAGGGTAAATACTGACTGCGCCATACTAACTTCATTCTAATATCGGCACCAGAACACACACAAATGTAAAGCACACAAGCAACAGATACGCGATGTAGTAATGAAGTATCGACACTTGAAAAAAAACTTTAAGGCTAATGCGTTTAGGTCGACAAAAAGACGTTCGTTCAAGGGCTCGTTAGTTACGTCATCTCTTATAATGTCATGGACACTCGCTGTGATTGGTCCGCGCCTGTGACTCGCGTCGTTGGTGGAAACATGATCCGTATCGGCGCTAGCTCACTTTTTTAAGCCACGCCCATCGTGCCTTACTTTTTTCGTTCACTTTAAGAGCTCAGATATTTGTTCATAATACCTAGAATGTAAGAGTGTTCTGTGGAAGAAAATAATTTTGTTTTTATTTATTATTTATTTACTGGTGGACAAAATATAATTTTAAGTCCACAGTGTTTGTTAACAAGACAAGTCCCACCATTCGAGTTCCACACATTAAGGTTTTAATTCAACCACAATACAGTATTAATTTCAGCAAAGATCATAGATGACGTAAAAACGGCGGAGGACAAGGCCCGGAGTCTCTTCAGCGGCGCCGCGGACCAGCAGTGCATAGAACTGGCCAAGTTTAAGGAAGCCTTGACGAAGTTGGCTGAGGAACAGGTTGGTTCAGGATATGCGCGTGGCGCCATCTGTTGGCGAGTGGCCTAAGCGATGTTAATCTGTTTGTTGTAATACCGCCATCTAGCAGCGAGCGGTCAAAGTTTTGTTGAAAATTTACAAATTAATTCCGTTTGTGGTAGACAATATCCAATTACAAAATCACTGATTGAATTCCATGCATTATAGACACAAGGCTTTCCAGATAATCATTTTAGGTGTTTAAAAAATTCACACTAGTAATTAAAAGTATTTCATTTTTATGATTTTTTGCGCCCGTACAATAATGTACCTTAGTAGATCTAATATAAGGCACTTCTTTCCTAACTTACAAAGCTCAGGTACTTTGGAATGCCATTTTGACGTGGATTAAATTTTGTTGATTGAGCCTGTAGAACCCTGTTTAACTCTAATCTACCTGCTTACCTACCTAGTTATAATTTGTAAGAGATGTATGCCCTACTATAGCGATTTATCGCTCGAACTGGAGCAGCCCGACTGGTGAAATACCTCCACCTTACAGAAGACCGCAGCTAAATAACACTTCTGTGTTGTTGTGTTCCTGCGTGTGAGTAAGGTTTACAGAGCTCCTGGGGGTGCTACATTAGCAGCAGGGGTCAAGCCTTCAAGGTAAGGGCGACAAGTGCAGTGACTGCTATTATTATGCTGGACCTCATTACCACTTAACGTCAACAATAAAAAAAAATCTTAAATATTCAATAAAATTTGTATATGTAAACAGTTTGTCTCCACTCTTAATCCTAGCATAAGAATAAGGGAAAACTGTCACAATATCTATAAATTGTTTCATTCACAGAAGAAAAACCTAACCGACTTCACAAACTCCCTGGCTGAACAAGGTCCGAAGCTCTTGAACGCGCTGCAGGCTGGAGCCAGCGCCTTCTCAGAAGCTATGACAAAGAAGTGACTGTTAATCGTCATCATCAATCATTTACACCATCATCTAAAATATGTCGAAGGTTCTTTTTAAAATAAAGAAATAATTTAAGGCATTTTATTTTTGCTGTACCCTTAACACTAGTGTTATCGACAGTGTTGCCAATTTAGCGACTTTGTCGCTAGATCTAGCGACATTTCGTTTACCACAGCGGCTTAAATTATTCGTCTAGCGAGAAAAAAAATCTAGCGACTAATCTAACGACTTTTGGACTGTAAATAAATACTTACTTTAGTCTTTAATTATCTTCATAAAATAAAGCAATATCATAGTCCAGAAATTGATATTATCAGTATTCTACGTCTATGATATTATTTAAATTCGGAACTCGTTCTGAAATCAGATGTCACTCTGACAACTCTTATCTTTTATTATTTAAATAATTTCTGAACGCTACCATAGTACGGATGGAGATTCTTTCCGAAAAAGATCGATATCTAAATCGATTCGAATAGTGACCTGATGAATCGATGCCCAAAATGAAATGAAATGAACGAAATGAATCTATTCGCAGCTTTCTCACTCGCACGCGTTTTCTGTTGTATTTGTTTCACTCGCGACACGCGCTTCTCGCCACTTGTCGTTTCATACTTGTCTTGTCTGAACCTGTTTTTTTCTATGCCATGCGGTGAATAGTAGGCATTGGATTAACGATTAACGGACTTCTTGATTATTAACGGAAGTTAATTAGTCCGTTAACAGTTTTTAAAGTTAACTTAAAAGTTAATCCGTTACTCAAAATTTTAACTTCGTTAATTAACGATTAACGGATTAACGAGTTAATGCCCAGCTATGGTTAGATACTGCTATTGTAACTGATCTGCTGAGTTTATTACCGGTGTTTCCTCGGTAGATATAGGTTCCGAACCGACAGTAGAATCACTTTGCATTGTATTCAATGACGATTCAAAAGTTCATTTTGGGGTTTTAATTATTACCTTAGGGGATATTAATAGGCTGTTCATATACTGTACTATAATTAACGTAACAAAAACACATATTAATTGAGAATGATTTATTTACACCTTGACTAGAGGATTTATACAAAAATAGTGCTTAAAAATAAAAACTAAAACTAAAAAATACTATTTATGTAATAACAATACTAAAATTGGTTTCAATAATACTGTCCCATTGGAAACTAAGATTAAGCAGAGTTTTAATTGTATTAAGTATAATCGTGGTATTAAGACTATGGTTGAAACATTAAGTTTAGTAAGCATGAACAAAAACAGTAATGAGATAACAATATGGAGCATTTAGAAGTAACTATGAATATCGTGTTAGCTTTGTTAAATAATGAGCGTCCTCTCGCTAATTGCAGTGCCCGTACAGGTTATATCTAATTTTAAGTTACCACCTTGTAAACACTAAAGATGCAATAAAAATATTGAGTACTAGCTGTCCCGGCGAACTTCGTAACGCCTATTTTTTTTCTATTTCTAACCTTTTAAACCCTTCCTGGACCTCCACAATTATTTCAAGACCAAGATTAGCCAAATCGGTCTAGCCGTTGTAAAGTTTTAGCGAGACTAACGAACAGCGATTCATTTTTATATATAAGAAGATTGAGAAGCGCCGCAGCGGTGAGTGGCGGAACTAATGTATATGTCATACGAAATTTTCACCATGTAATAATACTCGATTGCTGTTTATGTTCTTGCTAACCTTTTTGGTATCAGACAAGTATTAAATTCGTAATATACATACTTTAGGAACATTTTAAACTAAGTATTTCTTACTTAAAAAGTAGACTAAATAGTGTTGCCGATTGATAGTCTAGCTTTATCGATACTATATTTATTGTTTAGTTTAGTGAACGAAAAAAACATGGACGAGTCCCCGTCGTACTAACTTCATTCTAATATCGGCACCAAAACACACACAAATGTAAAGCACACAAGCAACAGATACGCAATCCCTACTAATATTATAAATGCGAAAGTAACTCTGTCTGTCTGTCTGTTACGCTTTCCTGCTTAAACCTCTCAACCGATTTTGATGAATATACCGTATAGGTATACGTTGAATCTCAAGAACGGACATATGCTACTTTTTATTAGAAAATAAGGGGTAATACCACCTTTGAAAGTTTATATGAAAAAATGTTTATTTTTAAAGTTAGAGATACGAAATTTGGCACAAATATAGCTCGAAACTTGGATTAAAATATATACTACTTTTTGTTTCCAATATAAGGGGAGAAAGGGGTAAAACCGACCATAAAAGGATGTAGTCCACGCGAACGAAGTAGCGGGCACAGCTAGTATAGTAATAAAGTATCGACAATTGAAAAAAAATGTTACGTCATTTTATTGAATGGGATGGAACACGTGCTGTGATTGGTTCGCGCCTGTGACTCGCGGCGTCCGTAGAAACTGTATGTGTACCGTCGCTAGCTCACTTTTTTAAGCCACGCCCACCGTGTCCTACTTTTCGTGGTGCCAATTTCAAACGTTAGAAATGCTTCTAAGTTTCTTTCGTTCACTGATAGTAGAATATTAACATCAATAGAATATATTATTTCTTCTTGACGAAGAATACTACGGATAGTATCGTTAGTGCTGTCTGGTTTAAAACTATCGATAATGTCGATGGAACTTTAGTTGAACACATATTTTATTGTGGACATCACGACTTGCCATTGTCTGCATCGCCTGGTTGACGAGGAGATCGCTCATTTTTCATTTTCCTTGTAATGTTTTCTGTTATTTTCTTTTTCTTTTTTGTGTCCATCCCTTTACTGTTATTGTTATGTTTACTCATATGGCTGTGTTGTGATGTCTGCACGTAATAAATGATTCTTTCTTTCTTGAACAACACTCAGACAAATTTCATCAGATCAGATTTTTACATTAGACCCGCAACCAAAGGGTAATTTTATAAAGCGTTCACTTGGAAATGATGTTCAGTCGACAGCTCAATATGGTAAACGCTTGCATCTCCATATTAACTCTAACTAGATAAGGCCGATACAGAGAGTATAAATCTGACGTAATTTGAATTTAATAATTTTGTTTGTTTTCTACACATAGCAATAAGTTAGATACTGCTACTGTAACTGATCTGCTGAGTTTCTTACCGGTGTCTTCTCGGTAGATATAGGTTCCAAATCGGAAGTAGATTATAATGACGATTCAAAAGTGTTATATGTAACCTACTTGAATAAAGAAATATTTGACCAGCGGGAATTCTTCTGGCAGACCTATCTTCAGCAGTGAAACTTCTCCAGCTGAAATGACGTTTTTCAAGCTGATCCCTGAAGTAAAAGCCTTAAGGCTGGTGTGATGTAGTAATTATTTAGGTGAAAGCTTTTCTAAAAACTCTTGCAGTGCGAGAGCTTTTGCCAGTCGTCTTCTGAAGTCCTGAAAGAAGGAAACAATTGTTTAGCGATAATTACTCGATAAAGAATCAAAGATTATTTTAAGTCTGTCAGTTGGGTAACAAATATTGGAGAACATGACATACATTGCTCTGATTCTGTGGTAAGTTGCTAAAGCACTTGTGTTACGGAAATCAGAAGCAACGACGGTAACACAACACCCAGACACGAGACATAGAAATGTCCGTTGACCGTCCAATATTTAATCGACCGGGGATCGAACTTAGCGTGCACTAGCGTGTTGTGCTTAAGCTACTTACCACAGAATCAGAGCAATGTATGTGATGTTGTTCAATATTTATTTATTTATTTATTCATTAGTATAGGTGTAGGGAAATGTGGAGGGCACCAGAGCACGTGGTAGGTTACGAATGAGATGGTCAGACCAGATCAAGGCTGCAACTAAGTGCTCGGTTTATGAATGTACCCGGAAGGCTGCAGTGCGTGGTGAATGGCGCCGTAACACTAAAATAGTTACTCACCGTGATCCATAATGAGGACCACGACCATTCTGGCGAGAGTGTACCGACTAAGAAGATAGGTGTATAAGTTAGTTACCTGATGCAGCATATGCCCTCCCGTGGGGACGCGACTCGAGAACATTTCTTTGGACATGAGACAGAGGGCTTTCCCGTTCATCGGGAACCGCTCGGGGAGTCCACCGCGCCGGGACACCCAGCGGCCGACGTCTGACCTGCCCCAGGTCCGAGGGTCTGAGGATGGAGAGGAATTAATTAGTATTTTTACATCAAATCAATTAGGAGAGGTGGGGCATAGCGATTTATCGCTCGAAACAGCCTGACTGGTAAAATACCTCCACCTTACAGAAGACCGCAGCCAAATAACAATCACTTCGGTGTTGTTGTGTTCCTGCGTATCATATTAACATAGACCTTAAATCTATACATGGATAAGTCAATAATACCTTGCGGTAACTTGTTGAATATTTTTGTACTTCATCCGACGAAAGTTTAACTGGTTTTCCGAAGCTTATGGTTTGAAATAGCGAGCTTATGTTTATTTCTTGTGTTAAAACTATCTATATCAGTTTTCTTCTAGAATAAATTAAGATTTTTACGTATCAATTAATATCAATATATAATATCAATTTCTTTAAAAAAATATTTGAGTGAATCACGCGATCTATGGCCGTATATAGATCGAATAGCTCTCATCTGCAATACAAATATAGTTCGTATGTCAGAAGCTGAGCCCCACAGCTATTACGGTCTATTGACCGTATGACATTAAACTATGAAAATAGCTGAAATAAACTAGTCTCGCCGTTCCAACATCAGTAAGATGCTTATTTTTTCTGACTGCATATGCAGCAGAACTAAGTCTTTCTGCCAGAGCACCTATGAGGACCGGATTGTAGTTTAGAATCTACAGTGATAGTACTGTTAAGCTTACCTAGGGGGAGGTCGTCTTCCTGCAGGACCCTGAGGTCCAGGGCGTCCCACGCACACCCATCCGTTGGCGGGACACGGTCGCACCTCGCCTGGGTCGGCATTACGTCCAGTAGCGACGGTGAGTAAGTCTGAAAGGAATAATTAGAACATGTTTAATGAATGGGATTATGTCAGCTAGTAGTTATTTTATTTATTACTATAGATATAAGAAGATAAGTATACATGTCAGCATAGCCGATATGTTAATAAGAAACACAACAAAAAGAGCAAATAGTCCAGCCATTCACGCGTGATGGCGTGACCAAGGGATCATGTGACCAATAAATATGAAGAGAGGTACATATGGCATAGCAATATATCGCTGGGACTGGAGAGCAGCCCGACTCGTGAAATACCTCCAAAGACCGCAGCCAAATAACAATCACTACGGTGTTGTTGTGTTCCTGCGTGTGAGTAAGGTTTACAGAGCTCCTGGGGGGTGCTATATTAGTAGCAGGGGTCAAGCCTTCAAAGTAAGGGCGACAAGTCCAGTAACAGCTTTATTATGCTGTACTTGTCGAGCTCAAGCTAGGACCTGATTACCACTTAACAACAGGAGGGATGAGGTCATTCTTGAAGAGTAATACAGTGGCGTGCGTTTCATAAAGACAGAAAGACACTGCCTACCCTAGGTCTGATAAAAGATCCAATATTATTTCATCAATAAACAAAATAACATAAAAACTTAAATCATAAATTAGCTCCACCGATCGATTGCCGGTGGTATCATTAAGATAAGATCGACATGTAATTTGATTATTTAGCATCACCGATTCGCGCTGCACTAGCGCCGCCTCGCCCTTGCGTGCCCTTGCCACGGCAAAGACACAAACTATGAATCTCTAAAATTTTGTATGTGTGCTCTCGTGGTAAGTCGCGGTCATGCGGATTTAATGTGTGTGCGTTCCTGTAGCTACGTGGGCTTTGCTGACACACAATGACAAAAATCACGCACACAACTGCATGAGAAGCCAGTGTCTTTTTTTGTAGATTCCTTATAGGTAACACGAAAAATTACGAATGAAAGTTTGATAAGCAATGCAAATATTTTAGAAAGTAACATTGTTTCATTGAGTTTTATACATTTTGGTGGCAATATTTTTTTGTCGTATTATATTTCTCTTTTTTACTACTAATTTCAATAGTCAATAGTTGCCATATTGTTTGATGTGTGTTGTGTTTGTGACTACGCTTTCAGATATTTAGGATTTATCGTTGTTAATAGAGTGAAAAATTGATAATATTGTCAGTGAAAGATGTTTAGATGGTGTGTGTATTGAAAAAATAAAAAATGATACTTACACCACCATCTTTTCACTGCTTTCATTTAAATTTTGCAAATCACACAAACATTACAAGACATCATACAAACGCACTGAAAGGTCACTTCGGATATCCGTAAATTGATATGTCTATAAAATCAGTCAATCTATGGATATTGAGCTAGCATTTGGCAATTACCTACATTATCAGTCGACAAGACGATGAACCAAAACCAAAGTGTTTTTGGTGAGTGAAATTTTCTGCCTACCCTGTCTTAAAACTGTGTGCACGCCACTGGAGTAATATAAATAAATATATATAGATGGGTTGAGATATGGTATTATATGTGTGCTGATACCGGATTTCAGCTCAACAACGAAAACCCGTCAGTGTCCGGCCACATTGTGGCTGATCTTCCACAATAACATTAGGAGCCGTCATTCATCGTAGGATATCCGTCGTATCGCATTGTCGTATTCAATCGCATTCAGCCCGCGGAAAACGATCATTTGAACGAAATCGGCCATTTTGTGCACCGGAAACCGGATGCGGGCCAAGCGACGCGCTAATGGCGGATTTGACATGGCGACTTATGTAATTCGTTGGTGAGATAAATGGCGACGTTTCCGGATGGGTGGGATGCGCGCTCGCAAGTTAGGTTATTAGAAATGTGCAAATTCATCCAGAAGTTTACTGTTTACAAAATGCAATGCTCAAACATTGTTATAAATAAATAAATATATATTGGACAACATGACATACATTGCTCTGATTCCGTGGTAAGTAGCTAAAGCAATTGTGTTACAGAAATCAGAAACAACGAAGGTACCACAACACCCAGACCCGAGACAATATAGAAAAGTTCGTTTTCCATATTGACCCGACCGGGGATCGAACCTGGAACCTCAGAGATCGCGCGGCGCTAATGTTATGTTCTCACACACAGCATAGTACGCTGTATGTTAAGAGTATCAAGAACTTACGTATCGTATAATATGATAAGCCAGCCACGCTTCACACGCGTTTTATCCCTAATTTTCCATATTTCCGTTTGTTTCTTCGCTCTTATTGGTATAAGTAGGTATACGTTGATCCTTTAAAACGGCCAAATAGGCCTTGCACGCGCAATACGTCAATCTCGAGAGGTAGGGCATAGCGATTTATCGCTCGAACTGGAGCAGCCCGACTGGTGAAATACCTCCACCTTACAGAAGACCGCAGCCAAATAACAATCACTTCTGTGTCGTTGTGTTCCTGCGTGTGAGCAAGGTTTACAGAGCTCCTGGGGGGTGCTACACTAGTAGCAGAGGTCAAGCCTTCAAGGTAAGGGCGACAAGTCCAGTAACAGATTTATTATGCTGTACTTGTCACCCTTAAGCTAGGACCTCATTACCACTTAACATCAGGTGGGATGAGGTCAATCTTGAAGTGCAATATAAAAAAATTAAAAATTATCGCATGAGACGACAGAAGTTTCAAAACTGTTGATTGGCTTATAGCTCTCCGCACTCGTATTTTCAGCCAATCAGCAGGTGACGCGCTGACTTCAATCGATTTTGACGTTTGTTAAGAGCGCGATAAAATTTAGTCGCGTTGCGTATGCTAGGCCTGATAGACTTCTTTTTGTTTTGCAAATATTTTTATAAGAAGTTTATTATATTAAGTTTTTATTAATTTACTTAGACTCGCAAGCCGTGGCAGGCTCTAACTGAATCTGCACTTAGCATGATTTTATAAGTATAAGGTAGGTACTTACGACAGTAAATTGTCATTAAGTGTAAGATTTTTTGGCTGTCCTCAATAAATAAATAAATAAAATAAGAAGGGATGGGGTTTATACCGCCCTTGAAAGTTTATATGGAAAAATGTGTATTTCTTAAGTTAGACATGAAATTTGGAACAAATATAGCTCGAAACATGGACTACTTTATGTTTCGAATGTTAGAAGAGACAGGGTTAAAACCGACCATGAAAGTGTGTAGTGCACGCGAACGAAGTCGCATACACAGCTAGTTACAAATATACTAGAAGCGGCTCGTCTTGCCATGCGTATAGTCCTGATGAATTTAAATCTTTTTTTTTTAAACCTTGTAAGGAAAGCACTTTAGACTACACTTTTTGGACTTTGATCCGACCTTATGTCGTACGCGTAAGATCTATTATTGTACAGCAAGTGTTTACCTTAGCTGTTGACGGTACACACTGACAATTACTAATTAATTACTAGGTTTTGCCCGCGACTTCGTCCGCGTGGCGTGTTATAAAAGAGAGATCTTTGATATCAAATTTCAAGCATCTAATTTATTCAGTTTAGATTTTGTTCCTACAAAAGTTTTTTCCCGCTAACTACCGTTCCCGTGGGAATTTTGCAATATCCTGTTGCAACTAAGCTTTAGGTTTCCTAAGGTACCTGCATGCCAAATTTCAAGCGTCTAACTTAAGCGGTTTAGATTTTTCATACAAAAGGATTTTCCCGCTAATTCCTGTTCCCGTGGGAATTTCGAGAATTCCTTAGTGCACCTCTATACCTAAGCTACGTCCCTTCCAATTAATTTCAAGTGCTGACGTTTAGCCGTTTAGGCTGTTCGTTGATATGTCAGTCAGTCAGTCAGTTTCTCCTTTTATATATATATATATATTTTATATTATACTTCAAGATTGACCTCATCCCACCTGATGTTAAGTGGTAATGAGGTCCTAGTTTAAGGGCGAACAGTACAGTATAATAAAGCTGTTACTGGACTTGTCGCCCTTACCTTGAAGGCTTGATCCCTACTACTAATGCAGCACCCTCCAGAAGCTCTGTAAACCTTACTCACACGCAGGAACACAACAACACCGAAGTGATTTTTATTTGGCTGCGGTCTTCTGTAAGGTGGAGGTATTTCACCAGTCGGGCCGCTCCAGTTCGAGCGATAAATCGCTATGCCGTACCTCTCTTAGCAGTGTAGGTGTATAGTATAATAGTAATTTTGTGATAGCCTTTTTCATTAGTAAACACTAAAAATCTTGTAAATATTTTTGGCGCAATTAGGCAGCCATTGTTTTTTTTCAGCGACAGACGCAAACCCAATCAGCCGGCCGGACGCGCGCGCGCCATCTTCCCGGACGCGCCATATTTGAAATCGACACTTCCGGCCGGTTTGAAAAAGGAACTCGGTGACGGTTTTTTATTACTCTTTTGTGTCGGTTGTGTGGTCTGTTATCCAATTTATAATCGAAATGATTGTGTTTAAATTAGTTGGCGATTGCGTACTCCAATGTCATACTGCGAAGGTGAAAACGCTACTACAACACCCAGACATGGTTATAATGACAACCTAATACCTACATAGTGAATGTCAGAACCACATAGCCTAGTCATAAATTTGTATGTTATATAATGTAACTAGCTGTGCCCGCGACTTCGTTCGCGTGGACTACATCCTTTCATGGTCGGTTTTACCCCTTTCTCCCCTAATATTCGAAACAAAAAGTACTCTATAGTTTAATCCAAGTTTCGAGCTATATTTGTGCCAAATTTCATATCTCTAACTTCAAAAATAAACATTTTTCCATATAAACTTTCGAAGGTGATATTACCCCCATCCCCCCTTATTTTCTAATAAAAAGTTGCCTATGTCCGTTCTTGAGATTCAACGTATACCTATACCAAATTTCATCAAAATCGGTTGAGAGGTTTAAGCAGGAAAGCGTAACAGACAGACAGACAGACAGAGTTACTTTCGCATGTATAATATTAGTAGGGATCAGTAGGAATAGTAGGGATTAGTTAGTACTGCACCTTGGTACTTTTATTAAAATAAGTACCTTTGTATTATTTTGACTAATTCTTATATGAAATGGTCCGCCAATCTGTCTGCTAGTCAGTTTTAGAAACGAGTCGAAATCACGGGCTTCAAATAGTCGATGTCAATAACTTTTTTGCATGTTAAGTCATTAATTCTCGTTATTTATTTATTTATTTATTTATTAAAAGATGTACAAAACAGGTTACAGCCAAACATGAAGCACAAAATAAATATGTATGACTTAGGAGCTAGGTTGAAACCCTTACATATGTACACACTATGTAGATAAACTATAAGCAGACAAAATTTTACCTAGACAATAATTAGAAAATATCCTAAAAAAAAAACTTAATAAAAAGAGGAATACAAATAATAATAATAATTGATGCTATCAAGTGAGTGAGACAATGTGAAAACTTGTGGAAACAGTGTTTAATTAACAAACACTACTTCTTATTTCTCTCTTGAATTGAGACTGAGAGAAGCTAAAAATGTCTATGCTATAATAATCTATAGTAGAAGGGAACCCGCTACAATTGCCTTCCATCCCGAATACAAATAAATAACCGCTGAGTGATTTGAGAATTTAAAATTTAAAACATTTGGGTAGATGAGAAGACTCTTACAGGCCTAGCATGCGTAACGCGACTAAATTTTATCGCGCTCTTAACAAACGTCAAAATCGATTGAAGTCAGTGCGTCAGCTGCTGTTTGGCTGAAAATACGAGTGGGTGTGCTATTAGCCAATCAACAGTATCGAAACGTTTGGCGTCTCATGCGATAAATTTGAAAATATTATGAGGATGGTTTATATGTTAATCCATTCATATTACTGAACAGAAACGCCTAAATCTTCATTTGAATTTACTTGTGCCTGTGCGAAGATATAATATAAGACTTATATTTTGTTATTTAAAGTGTAAACAAAAAAATAATTACAAAGATTGCATTACAATAAACCGTAACGTCACTTCATCGCATAGCAAGTAAACTGAAGCCAGTGAACTTTGCCGCACTGTATCATTAACAATGTTTGTTGTTGAAGCGCAAATTATGATTCATTTTTTTTTTAATAGAGTCGGCCGGAAGCTACCTGAGCGCGGGAAAACAGCTGTCAATCTGTTGGCGCGAAGAACAAGTTATTTGTCGATGGTGCGATAAATCAAATTTCAAACTTAAAAGTTGCATTTTTACAAATATTTCACTGGAAAATTTACTCGCGTGGCAAATTTAATTCAATTGTGGAGGTCATACCCCTGGGGGCTGATTGAAAAATGCCAGGAACGACTTTGAATCAGTTCATAAATCTTTTAAGGCAAGAAAGAGATAAAACAGTTGCAGTATTCTATTCTGATATATTTTTTTTTATAACGCATTTCAAGAATGACCTCATCCCACCTGAGTTTAAGTGGTAATGAGTTCCTAGCTTAAGGGCGAAAAGTAGGTATAGCATAATAAAAGTAGACTAAAAGTCTGATTTAATGCCTATTCGCAATTTGTGCCAGTCAACCATGGAGTTTTGAGCAGAAAATGATGTCGCTTCTTGATTTTTCGCACTCTTAGGAAGTTATCATTCGGCAATCATCTCTTATCGTGAGAATGAAGCTAACTTTCTTCTATTGTCTGACGCAGGATGTCGGTAATTTGGCTGTGCAGGGAAACTCAGGTGCCCAAACAATGGCCGATTGTGACGTGGGAGCTGGGTGTTGTGGGAACTTCAATAAAGGAAGTTAAGAACACTTCCTGGTGAAATTACAGAAGACCGCAGCCAAATAATAATCACTTCGGTGTTGTTGTGTTCCTGCGTGTGAGTAAGGTTTACAGAGCTCCTGGGGGGTGCTACATTAGTAGCAGAGGTTAAGCCCTCAAGGTAAGAGCAATATGTCCAGTAACAGCTTTATAATGCTGTACTTGTCGCCCTTAAGCTAGGATCTCATTACCAGTTAACATGAGGTGGGATGAAATCAGCATAAAAAATAAATAAATAAATACCTACCAGACATTACAGTGACCTCGTCCCATAATAAGTAGACGCACTTGAGTTAAGGATACCAAAACCAACGGTGCCATATGTAAAGAGAACAGGAAAATTCACCTACGTTACATAAAATCCAAAAATTTGATTATGACACTAAAAGTCACATTAACTTCTGTATTATCACCTAAGATTGACGAAAAATGTTGAAATTGACAATGGTCAGATTTTTTATAAACTTACAGATCAATTACAATGAATAGAAATGTGAATTTTTCATTTATTTTAATTCGTGGCATCGCTGATTGTAAAACATTGTCAAATTGTTCATAGCCTAAGGTTGAAATTATGATAAAAGAAAACATTTAACAACTTTCAGTAGGTTTTAGTTGGTTAAACCATGAGCAATTAGTATTTTTCACCTCGTCTACATTAATTTTGTTGAACGAATTAGTTATAAAACGTCATTTGACGCAAACTTTTACCAATAGGTTAGGGTAAAACCACCGGTAGTCAGCCCCGAACCAGTACTCAGCCTTTTTCGTTTTAAAACCCATAGAAATAGCGCTATAATAGAAAGTAACCAATAAAATTACTTTAAATTGGTTCGGTGACTTCTCATTGGTCGAATCAATTCAAAACATATTAGCTAAGTTGCTGCGAACCAAATTAAATTTGAGTCCATTTCGACGTCGTCAGCTGACGAGGCGATATACGGCGCGCGCGCCATTTTTTTGCTAGTGGGAAGCGTTCGCAGAAAATGTAATTTATTTAATATTTTTGTTAGTTTTAGGGTATGTTGTAATGAAATTTACATTAATTAAGAGTATTGGCATCGTAATAAATAAAAAAGTATCGTGTTTTTCTTAAGAATAATTTAATAATGAGGTGGCTGACCATTGGGTTCCATTTTTATATACTTTATCTAGCGCCCAGCCACCCCTGGCTGACTACTAGTTTTGACGCTGTTTTTTTATTTAAAGTTATATTGATATCAATTCAAATTTGAATGTATGCTTTAATCTAGAATACCCATACCTTATACGGTTTTGTCAAAAACCCAATAGTCGGCCACTAAAATAGTTACAGTTTGTCACATGGCTGACTACCGCTGAAACTAGACCCAATGTTCAGCCGTCCATATTTAAATTATTTCTTTACACAGTTTCTTATTCAAAGGCTATTTTAAAACTTAGTTCATTTGATTCCGTCACGTCTCATGTCTTTTTCAAGACCCTTAATATTAAAATACCCCGAAGAATAATTATATCATGCTTTAGATGTTATCGGAAATGGGATGAAAATTAGTAAAACTCATAGCGTTCCCCGAGACACTCATCAAGACAGAATTATTCTTTGAGTTCCTGAGGACTCTAGAAGAATGGCTCCTGAATCCATTCTTTTGAATTGTAACTTGCAATGACCGGTTTTCCCAAAAAAACAGACAACCTATTGAATTCTGTTCAACAAATAACAATCGAAGATGGCAGGCCCAATCCTATCATAAGACCTAGTAAAATATGGATGAATTATTTTTTTAAACGGAACGGATAAATTTCTATAAGAACACCTGAAGTGATTTGAAAAAGAAGAGCAGTAGTCACCGAAGAAAATATTAGAACATGGTTTGAGAAACTTAAAAACTGCCTCACTCAAAATCAAGCACTCCATGTGTTAGATGTGTGCTAATTTACAAACTAAGTCTCCAAAAATATCACCTTTTGTAGGAAAACATCTTTTTATACCATCACCAATAAAGGAATCTACCACTCCTTGAGTAAGGAACAGAATCGGGGCAATTTTTTCTGAAGAATGGAGACAATAAGAAATATCACTTCGGTGTTGTGTGAATAAGGTTTCCAGAGCTTCTGGGGGGTGCTACATTATTCGCAGGGGTCATCTTAGGGCGACAAGTCCAGTAACAGCTTTATTATGCTGTACTTGTCGCCCTTAAACTAGGATTTGATTAACATCAGGTGGGATCTTGAAGTGCGATATACAAAAATCTTAAGAAGAGAAACTAAAAAAGAAAGGAATTCGGAAGATTTTACTTACCTAGCTGAAGAAACCGAGAAAACAGGCTGTGATTTAGGGGAAATCTTTAGGAGAAATCAATCAGAAAGTACCATTAAAATTCTCAATAATATACTTCTATCTCCTGAAACAGAAATCTGTTTGCTGCTGCTGCTAAAAATGTTTACTCGGCGAGAAACTTTTAGAAGTGAATGAGAACTTAAAAGCTATTTTATATAGTGATGTTACTGAAGGTTTTTTCGCATGATTTAAATATAAGTTAGGTATTTGATTGTTGTGATAGTTAAGTTACGGTTAAGTCCAATTAGGTATTTTTAAAAAAGAAAAGATTTCGTTCTGTTTATTCAAAAATATTTAAAGCTCGCAAGTGCAGCGTAAAGCACTATAAAATAATAATATTTACTCCACGCTTTATTATATACTATAAAAACTATAAAAATAAAAAATAATAAAGGTCCAATCAGGTTTTTTTATCAGACTAATTGATTGTTATTGTTCTTAATCTTTAAGCTTGAACCTTTCGATCTAAAGAGAGGCTGACCACTGGTGGCAATATGGCCGAGTACTAGTTTTTGGCGGCTGAGCACTGGTGAAAAGTGCCTTATTTCGTTAAAACATATTTTTCATTATATAAAACTTATCGTTTTTAATTTTTGCTAATTTTGTAACAAAGTTGAATAAATGAGTAAGTTAATTCATACAAAAGACTTCAATTTACTCATTTTTTAATTTTGTTATAAGAGTTTGAATTCCGACTCGCCAGTAAAAGGCTGACTATTGGGTGTTTTACCCTACTAATTTTAAAATAAAAGTCAAAAACTTACCATAAAATAAAATTAACAGCAGGGAAATCCCGATTTTTCACACACAAACTCACAAAATAGTCAACACAAAACTAAATACTTGCACAGAAAACTGATATTCCGAAAGTGTAACGATAAATCGATTTTTATCGTAAATATTTTTTGGTACGAGACGTACGCGCGTCTGTTACGAGGGAGCGTCGATTGACGAATGAAAATCGAATGAATTTACGATCCTATTACAGACTTGAATGGATGCAGATGTCTCCTCATTCCACTCATTCAAGAAACACTTTAATTAACCTACAGAAACAAGCCAATTTCCACCCTAACTTAACATTCCAGAATCTAAAATAGCTTACGTTAATAGTGTCGCTTATAACCTCTTTCAAATCTGACAGGATTTGCAAGCATGCGCCGTCTACCGCCGGATGCGGGTCATGCCTTTTGTCTCTCTCACACGAACGCCGTGCACCTAAGAGGGAGAAGGACAGACGATTGTTTTTGAATCGATAATGTGTTCTCGCATCCTGCCTGTCAGCGTGTGGTTTGGAACTAATCGTTTCCGTATCAAAATTGGTTTTTCGAAACGTCATAAGCGACTGGTAACGAATACTAAAATATACTAAACACGTTTGTCATAACGTTGTTTGTTGCTTGTAATTTTTTCGCGGTATTAGAGAGAAGCAACAAAATAATTAGGGACTCGTATTTCCGCTACTATTTTCGTTTCCCGCGCAAAATTTATTTTGGTAATGGCGTCGCGCCGGTATCCTGTGACCCGTTTTTCGAGGCGGTCATTAATTTTCAAAATAGGCACTGATTTATTTTAATTTAACAGATTTATTGCTTGATTAAATGAGTTCCGGAGAGACAGCGATGGCTTCAACGAATAAACGTGCAAGAGCTCTTACTCAAAAATTTTTTTTAGTGTTTTTCGTTTTTATGGCCTATAATATACGCCTATACATTTTTTTTGTAAATTTTAGACTTATAATAAAACTTTTATAGCACAATATTCGTTTATTGTAGGGAAATTAAATATCTTCTCATCACAACACAAAACATGCGTTTAATTTTGCATATTAATTGTTTCTTTAGAGTAGACCAGAATAAACGTGTTAAATCAATCTGCCGCTCGTGCGTCTATCGTCTCCTTTGGGTAATAACTCTTACACGATTATGCGTGTAAAAATGGAAGCAACTTTTTTAGTAATGCTTCATTGTAGACCGCAAAATTTTAATACAGCTATTCTATTATATTTTACTAATCTGTTGAATCGCATGCATCGTTTTACTACACTTGTTTATTATGACACGAATAAACGTACAGTGATTATATTAATAAATAATAAATGCGCCAGACAATCTCACCAATCACCTGGTCTCAAACTAAGGTTTTCCCTTGTACTATGACGACGGATACTAACTGGGGGCGTCATCCCAGCACACCCAGACCCAAGTCAATTGAGAAAAGTTCGTTTTCCAAATTGACCTGACCGGGAATCGAACCCGGGACCTTACGCGCTTTGAAAGAAAGAAGAAAGAAATATATTTATTAGGTACTATTAATACATAGGTAAATTAAACAATGTGGTTGGTATCAACTAACATGGTAGGTACCTAAAAGGTCTCCGTTCAGCATATGTCGTGGTGACGCTGTGCGCACCACGACGCTGGTATTCTACGAAAACCTAAGGCAGAGTAGATACGGCGACCAGCGCTGCATCAAAATACGCTACAATTTTCTTATATCTAAAATAAACTAAAACACTTTTAGAAACAAAAACAATAGGTATTATAAGTGCTTCGTTAAGTACTAAAATAAAATTAAAGAACTTATACTTTGGAAAAGTGTAAATAAGGAGGTACGTTATATTTATATGAGTATACAGTAATAAATAATAATAATAATACTCATAAATTAATTAATATTTAGGTTTATTTTTATATCTTTAAAATATATTTTTTTTGTTTAAGCTAGTATATGTAGATCGATTCTAAAATAAATTGTTTAGCTTTTTTGTAATTCTAATAGAAATCTTTTATATTTTAACTTAAAAACATTTACGTTAGGTGAGGATCTGATGGGTGGTGGGATGTTGTTCCAACATTTGGTTGCTGAGTAACGGAAACTTCCTCTAAACAAAGCGGTTTTATGTGTGTAACATATCAAGCGATCAGTAAGTCGTGATTCGCGTTGGGTGAATTTAAGTTTACAAAATAAGTAAGATGGACTTTGATTTTTTATAACACCAAACAGTAACCCTGCAAAATGTAAAGCGCGCCGGGACTGCATGTTCATCAGATCACTTCTGTTGAGATAGGGTGTTACGTGAGCTCTTCGTGGTATTTGGAAACAAAAGCGAGCGCAGGAGTTTTGCACTCGCTGAATTAGTTTTTTGGTACGAGTCAACAGGCACTCGCCTATGACTGTGTCCGCGTAATTTAGCTTCGATAAAACTAGTGACTCACAAAGATGAATGCGCATATCCACATTGAGATATGGCCTCACGCTGTATAATACTTTTAACCTAAAATAACACTGCCTGACTATATCGCTTACGTGCTTTTCAAATTTAAGATTATTGTCGAATATGACACCTAGGTTCCGAGCTTCGGTTACTTGTTCTATTTGGTCATGCCCTATTTGGATAACTGGGGAAAAACTGTTAATGTGGTTTATTTGAGTTTTAGTGCCTAAAATGAGACACTTTGACTTTATTGGGTTTATTTGTAAACTATTTTTATGTGACCATTCTTCTATTCGTTTTAAATCCTGGTTAATCTTTGCTATAACTGTGTTAGTATCCAAAGGTTTAAAAGACTTATATATTTGTAGATCATCAGCATAAAGGTGATATTCGCTATTAAGTATACATTTAGGCAGATCAGCAGTATATATTGTGAAAAGGATAGGTCCTAGTATTGACCCTTGTGGCACACCTCTTTTGGTGAGAATAGTATCCGATTTTTTTTTTAAACCATTACAACTCGTTACCTCCACTTTCTGAGAACGACCATGCAGGTAAGTCGAAAACCATTTCAAAGTTAAGTCGTCAAATCCATAGTAGGTCAGCTTGGCTAGGAGTAAATTACAGTTGATTGTATCGAATGCGCGGCTATAGTCTAGCAACAATAATATAGCTCCTTCACCTGCGTCCTGTCCAGCTATTATGTCATCAACAACATCTAGAAGTGCTGTCGAAGTACTTCGACCAGCCCTAAACCCTGATTGTTTTTCAGGTAAGATTTTGTTTGTGTATATGTATTCTGTCATTTGCATTAATACAATCTTTTCTATTATTTTTGACATAAATGGTAAAATACTTATCGGCCTTAGATCTTTTAGTTCCGAGGGATTATTTGTTTTAGGTATCGGCTTAACTATTGCTTGCTTCCATATTTTGGGAAAAGTAGCAGTTTCTATGGACTTATTTATGATAGCGGTGATAATAGGCAAGGTTCGTGGAAGTGTGAGTAAGATCATATTTAATGAAATTCCATCTACGCCTAGTGCATTTGTCTTTAAGTTGTTTATAATTTTAGAAACAGTGATCTCGTCAGTTGGTTTGAGGCTGAATACTGCAGAACTATGTTTATTGCGACACCATTGGTTAAGTTGTGAACTACATATTTTATCACTGCCTGGCAATTGAAGAAAATGGTTATTTATTTGGTTAGGGTCACTGATGTTATTAGGGATATCGATGTTTTTTGGTCTGAAGTTGACTATGTTTTGTTTTATATTTTTCCAAAGCGTACGAGGGTTTTTTATATTTTTGTTTATACAATAATTGAAATACGCAGTCTTTTCGTTATGGATTGCTACATTGACTATGCTTTTAAGTTCTTTATAGTATTTTTTATCATATTCAAGCTTAGAGTGGCGATATCTAACGTGTGCGGCATCTCTCAATCGAATCATTTCTTTTATAGTTGGCGTAATCCAAGGATAACTATGCTTCTTGACAAACAAAGTTTTTAAGGGTGCATGGGTATCAAATAAAGTTACAACTACTGAATTAAATGCTGCAAGTGATACGTCTACGTTATCTGTTAAAATATTTTCCCAGCTTATTTCATTGACATCAGCATTAAAGTTGTCCATATTTATGGACCTCAGTGGCCTGTAAGTTATATATTGTGGTATGGGCTTGGGTTTTTTTAAACGGAACTCAAATGATACAAATGCATGACTACTCAGCTCTGGAATATAATCTACAGAAACATTGATTATACTTGCACTACAACTGACTATGTCTAGTAACGTTTCAGTCACTGACCACTGTCAGTAAAATGTGTCGGTTCAGTTACGTATTGTTTTAAATTCATGCATTAAAAAAACTGAACTATTTTCTTAGAGTTCGAGTCATTGCACTTAAGTAAATCGATATTAAAATCGCCCATCAGAATAATGTGATCGTATGTCGAAAATGATGTCACTGATTCTGTAAGTGCGTCTATAAACAAGTCTACGCTTTGCCAAGGTGGACGATATGCTGTCCCGATGGCAAGTTTCAGGCCATTAAAATGGATTCCTATCCACATTTGTTCTACGGAGGGTGAGGGCGGATGCTGCAAAACGCGCGTATACATACCGCGTCGCAGGTAGAACCCTACGCCACCGCCACGCTCGCGCCGCCCGGGCGGGCGCGGCACGTGCCGCAACCGGTACCCGGCCGGCGCAGGCGCTCGCTGTTCTTCACCTGTTCTCAGCCAAGTTTCGTTGATGGCTAGAATGTCAACGTTATGCCTCTCTAGTGCTACAATGAACTCATCATGCCGAGTACCGAGTGAACACGGATTTAATAGACCAAAAGACAAATGTTTGAATTTTTTGAATTGTATTACGAAAGAGTGAGATATTTGTATATAATAGCAATTGGTTAAACACTGTTTTAGAATTGTCAAATGGCGTCTATTAATTTTATTTATTGCTAGTAGTTTAATTTGTGTTATTTTACTAATGTTGAGAACTGATTGCACATTACGTTTTAATGTACTTCGAGCATTAGATGGATAAGAATAGATGTTACAAGTAATATAGTATATTGAAGATATGACTTTACTATATATTATGTACGTACTAATTACACATATATATTTAGTAATACGTTCTAAATATGTTACTAAAATATAACACAACTTCAGCATTCTTAATAGAAAGGTATAAAAGTATTCTTTAAGTATAACAAAAATAAATTCAAATATAAAATAAATATCAAAATAAAAACAAATTATAATTATATGGTTGATAAGCGTACTACAAAACGATTTATAATGTTTCGCCAGAAGAACATTGGTATGATGAGTAATTACTATCTTATCACTAAGGGTTGACACTAACATTGCTAATACCAAAAACCTTTGCTATATCTTGATCCGAGCGCACTCGATGACGCGGTTTCCCTTGATCTTGGCGAGCGAAAATCTTCCCATCGCGTGTCCACACGTATTTCCAAGTGCAACTATGGGCCGCTTCTCTAGTTTTCTGGAATAGTTGACGATTAGGTTTTGTAAGACGTTCGTTCACGTAGAAGGAGCGGACGCCACCTGGGAGGGCCAGCCCGTCGGTGGTAGTGCCGCGGCGGACGCGCGCCGCACGCAGCAGCTCGTCGCGCACGGAGCGGCGCGTCAGCCGCACCACCAGGGGGCGCGGCCGCGGCGCCGGGCTACCTTCGACGTACGCCCGCATGGGTCCAACTCGTTCCACGTTTACCACGTCACGTTCTTCTAATTCGACGCCTATCTTCTTGGCCACAGCAATAGCGATGTGTGTACAATTCTCGTTGGACGTCTCTGGCAGATTAGAAATCTCTATATCGTTCATTAAAATCTGTTGATCGCGTTCTTGAATCTCTAACTTTGGGCGCCTACCTTAGCCACTGCGCCACCGAGGTCGTCAAAATTACTTTTAACAAGTCACATATTATTTACTAGAATAATAAAATAATGTTTTTTCTTGAATACTGAGAAAATTTATAGTATTATTTCCATAAAAAATATATGAACTGAAAGAACTTTTTTTACCTTTAATTTAATTATACATTAAATATATATATATTCATTATGTCATTAAAGTAATCTAATTTCAAACGTTTTTGTGGTTTCCTGAAAAGTTGTCGTTTTTCGTTTGCACGTTTATTCGTTGGGGCCATCGATAGGACTTCCTATTTTTAGTTATTCGGGGAGCACGGTAGTGATACTGGCAAGTCTAAGATGCCCTTACCCATAATCGCAGCCCGACTGGTGAAATACGAGTACCTCCACCTTACAGGCGACAGTAGCCAAATAACAATCATTTCTGTGTTGTTGTATTCCTGCGTGTGAGTAAGGTTTCCAGAGCTCCTGAGGGGTGCTACATATCAATTGTTAATATTTTATTTATTATTATTAAATTAACAACACTTAAAATTAAATATAAGGCCTCACAAACCACTAAGCAGGGGTTAGGCCTTCAAGGTACAGCTTTATTATGCTGTACTTGTCGCCCGTAAGCTAGGACCTAATTACCACTTAAAATCAGGTGGAATGAGATCAATCTTGAAGTGTAATATATAAAAAAAAGTATTAAAATATAATTTATCGATTCAAAACCCAATAACACATAAACTCGTTAATACGAACTACTTACTGCCCGACGTTGGTTGTTGCCTAGGTTTTAGTTGTTTTGTACCGACTGAGCAGTAAGGAGTTCGTATTCTCAACATTAGGTTTAGGTTTAAAGATCTTTATTATCACTGAAAACAAATAGTCACTTACGTGATAACATATTTAAACTTAAAATTAAAACTAATAATAATTGCGTCCATTTTGTCGCCAATTTCATATCAACTGTTTAAAATAGAAACACTAAAGACGCTCAGGTACCCATAGAAAGTACTTACTAATAATTTGACTATCATACACAATGCATTTTCGAACACCATTTACCCAAATAAACTACTCGCCAACGCGATATTAATCTATTCACTTTGACTTCACTATTTAATACCATTTGATAAACTTATATCGGTAATATATTCAGCTAGGTATATGTTTTTTAAAGTTATAAAAATATTTTTGGTTTTTTATTGTAAATGATTAAATATGATAACGTATTATAAATGATTAAAATAGTAGACAAAATTCTTTAATTCTGTAGCTTAAAGGATATTTACCACCACGAATCAACGGGAACTATAATGTCCAGCACCTATGTGACACCATTTAGAAAATATAATGTGCAGTTTGTAAGCGGTATATTACTGCGTTTAAACGTTATAAGTCTGAAAAACAATAACATATAAAAGTTTTTAACGACCTCCGTAGCCGAGAGGCGAGCGGGCCGGACTTCGGCGTCGCGCCATCTCTGAGGTCCCGAACTCGAACCCCGGTCGGGTCAATATGGGAATCGAACTTTTCTATATTGTCTCGGGTCTGGGTGTTGTGATACCTTCATTGTTTCTGATATCTGTGACACAAGTGCTTAAGCTACTTACCACAGATTCGGAACAAAGTAGATATGCATATTAAAAACCAAGTATCCTAAATGTGATTTGGTGCTACAAAGGACAGTCAACATTTTAATTTGTAAATTCCCTAACTAAATTTTAGTAAAAAAGGTACTAATTTCTATCTACGTTATGTTTACCCTTAATGTAAAGCTTGCTTTATTTCTTTTTAAAATCACATTTGTAAGTCTGACCTTGCCATAATAGGGTAAAGCACAACCCCGCTATTAAAAAAAAATCCTAAACAATAACTGCCAGTCGCTCAGGCTACTTCAATAGACACCTTGCCCGGAAACGGAAGCGGATTGTAAACGAGAAAGGTTTCTAAACGTTTTTACTGCTTCCTGAGGAAGGCGCTTCCTCTCGTGTCTATGGCTGACTTTTGTCTGGATAATAAATGAATGATGAATATAGGATTATTATCTGTGAACGCAGGAAATGGTGGACGTTTCCTTTCGGATTAAGATTTTTGTATATTCGTTTCGTTTGTGGCGAGATAGCTATATTACATATCAGCGGTCATATGTTTTAATCGACTTTATACGGCAGGGAATGTTATAATTTTTCATTGGGTTTGGACCTTAATTCAAGGAAGTAGGTTTCAAATTACGGTGGTCTTAATATTAATAGTGTACTCATGTATTATCTAGCCGTGTTAACACCCTAATATAGTTCTTATGTATAACCGCAGTTTGTTACATAACTCAAACTCAAATATTTCTTTATTCAAGTAGGTTACTTAGAACACTTTTGATTCGTCATTGAATACAATGCAAAGTGATTCTACTTCCGGTTCGGAACAATCTCTGTGGTCTAGTGGTAACGAGCTTAGGGACCATCCATTAATCCTGCGAGACTCGAAAAGGGGGGTTTCATAAGAATATAACGACATATACATATTATACATATAGGGGGAAGGAGTAGTATTAAACCTCACATAATATCACCAAGGGAGAGGGGTTAAAAAATTAAAAAAAAACATCACATGATTAATGGACGACCCCATAGTCTTAGAGGTCGTGGGTTCGACTCCCGCGGGGCAACATTTTCTTGTCAACTCAAATTTAACTCAAATATTTCTTTATTCAAGTAGGTTACATATAACACTTTTGAATCGTCATTGAATACAATGCAAAGTGATTCTACTTCCGGTTCGGAACCTATATCTACCGAGAAGACACCGGTAAGAAACTCAGCAGATCATTTACAGTATCAGTATCTAACTTATTGCTATGTGTAGCTCACTTTGGACCAAGTCATATAGTTTTGGTTTTGATGAGTGATGAAACAAATAAGTACTCAAGTAAGTTTTTACTTTCGAGAGGTAAGCTGGAGCAGACCAGTCCCCAAAGGTGGCACCTGTTCACAAGCATGACGTATGTGCCAGCCATCGCTTCACTCAACCATATTGTAGGGAATGTAACGACCCGCCACATAGCGCCACCACCCCAGTGACATTTTAGTGAGCATGACTACTCCATCTCCCCATAATTTTTAAGTATTTATTATCTAAATTAAATTCATCAAACAACTATAGGACCTGGTGCACGAAGTAGTAACCTACATTTTGATTTAGATTAAAAAAAAAGAAATAAATCTATTATACCTAGTTCATAATTATACATAATTCACAAATATACATTTTATGTCCATAATAGATATTTTTAACAATATCAATGTCATTATGTAGAATAAAAGATTGCATTATCATGATGTCAACGAAATTAAATTTTAAGAAAAGAAAAATAAATACATATTTAATAACATGTGCAGGCAAGTTAAATAGTGTTAGGCCATATATCTTTATCGTTAAGGAAATCATCTACTTTATAATAGCCCTTCTTTATAAGTAAATTTTTTATCTGTAACTTAAACTTGTGTATAGGTAAGTCAACAAGAATTTGCGGCAATTTATTAAACAATTTTATGCTTAATCCAATAAATGAATTACCAGTTTTGTGGAGTCTACGATTTGGAACAGCAAGCTTATGTTTATTCCTGGTATTAAAGCTATGTACGAGTACATCAGATTTTTTAGGAAGGATGTTCAAATTTTTGTACATGCATTACACAGTCGAGAATATATTGTGATGCGACTGTTAAGATGTTTATCTCCTTAAATCGCATTCGCAGCGAGTCACGTGGTCCAAGCCTGTAGATAGATCTTATAGCCCTCTTCTGTAGGACAAAAATAGTCTCAATATCGGCTGCAGACCCCCATAGGAGCAGACCATAAGACATTACGCTGTGAAAATAGCTAAAATAAACCAATCTAGCTGTTTCCACATCAGTCAAATCCCTTATTTTCCTCACTGCATAGGTACGCGGCTGAGCTAAGTCTTGCCGCCAGAGTAACTATGTGAGGATACCATTGTAGCTTAGAGTCCAAAGTGATGCCAAGGAATACTGTCGAGTTGATAACCTCTATAGGCTCATCACTCATTTTAATCACAGCATTAACTTGTCTCACATTGGGCATTGAGAACTTTACACATTTACGTCAGGCTGTCGGAAGGGCATGTAGTAATAGTGTGTCCCTTGCCTAACCTCTCTCCGGCCGCGTCGGTCTGCCCTCTCGTAGGATCGACGTGGTAGAGTTTCTCTGTAAGTTATAGGTTCTGAACCGGAGGTAGCGTCATTTGCATTTTAAAGATGTTTCATAAATATTACTGATGTAATTTACATGAGTAAATGAATATTGAATTTGAAATTGATCACGAGACAGGAGGTAGGGAGAGTGCACTTGTGTGTTGCGCAAACGTTCTTCCCTACTAATATTATAAATGCGAAAGTAACTCTGTCTGTCTGTCTGTCTGTTACGCTTTCCTGCTTAAACCTCTCAACCGATTTTGATGAAATTTGGTATAGGCATACGTTGAATCTCAAGAACGGACATAGGCTACTTTTTATTAGAAAATAAGGGGTGGAGGGGGGTAATACCCCCTTTGAAAGTTTATATGGAAAAATGTTTATTTTTGAAGATAGAGATATGAAATTTGGCACAAATATAGCTCGAAACTTGGATTAAAATATAGACTACGTCTTGTTTCGAATATTAGGAGAGAAAGGGGTAAAACCGACCATGAAAGGATGTAGTCCATGCGAACGAAGTCGCGGGCACAGCGAGTACTCTATAAACCATCCTGAATAATTGGTTGGTCTCAATGAGATTGGCCGCCTTGGCTGAAAAAAATATATTATGAAGTATACTGCGTGTTCCGGTATCTAATCTAGAACCTTTTCTTCCATCGACCATGGATTCTACGAGATATGTGGCTTGCCCATTACTCCGTTAGTAAAAAAAAATGTATTTAGAACCTGTGATTTAAAAAAAAGAAGTTGTTTATTTCTCACTAAATCCAAAACGCTGCCACTCTGTCTGCCAGTTTCCGCCCTAAGCAAATTCTCAAACGGACCACGTGAGAGAATTCCCGTAGAAATCACGTATTATTTGCTTAAAGTCAACGCGAACAATAAAACAAATTTTGTCTATGGTCAGAGTAAAAGTGCCGCCCACTGACAGGAAGCGAGCGGGTGTGTAAACATCTTTACAACGCCATTGTCGGACGAGCCCGTAGATCGACAATAAATTATTGTAACTACTCCGGAAGGATATTGTAAAGTAAAAAGAAGTTGTTTTGTTTGACAATTCGCTTGTTTCCGGTGGGGTTTCTCCCCTGTGTATGTTACTCACACATTTGATTATGCAGGTCTCAAAGATCTATTGTACTCATTGGGCTTGCGGAATCTAGGTACCAGGGTTGCATGAAGCGCTTGGAGGTCACGCCTAGCTTCAGTCAGCCAGTCCGCTTAGCAGGCCTAGCATGCGCAAGACGATACATTTCTGAGACAAATTTCGATACTGTTAATTGGCTAATAGCACACCGCACTCGTATTTTCAGCCAATCAGCAGACTTTTATCGTCTCATGCGAAAAATTTTACATATTACGTATCAATCAATAAATAAAACAAACAAATCTTTTAATTCATACTACATGAGTAACACATATGAATCGTCTCTATATAAAGCAAACGAAGCTACCTCCGGTTCAGGGGGTCTACTCTCAAAAACGAAACGAACAAACGAAAGGTTTCGTTTTTGAAGATTAATCAAAAGTTTGCGAATTAAAACGTGGTTTTTGATTTGTATAAATAATATTTTGTTTTTTGATAACGCTTTATTCGCATTCGAAGTGAGTTGGTTGTGATTTTGAGAATTAAAAATTCCTATCCGTCGTCGGATCCGACATATTTCGTTTTAGGGAGTAGACCTACAGAACCTATAATTAACGATAAGATACTGGCAAGAAACTCAGTAGGTTCGTTTTTTACAAATAAGATGATAAACTTTTTAATAAGTTTGCACCAAGGTACAAAGTTAACTTGTCAGTTGTAAAAAAAAGTATAAAATCAAACAAAATAAAAACATTGTGAATTAAATTAAGTGTAGGACTTAATGTGTTATATTCAAATGCATCATTTTATATATTTTGACCTACTTACATGCGTCAATGTGCATCAGTATGATAACAGTACTAAGGCCCAGTTTCCACCAAAGCAGAGAGGAGAGGAGACGGGAGATGTGCTGCAAAGCTGGCAGGTTATTTCCACCAAAGCGATGTGAGCTTTGAGTAGCAGAGATGTGAACTGTGAGAGACCGAAACCAGTCAAGCTCTGTCTACGAAAGGAAGACGTCATGTCGTACGCCGCCCGACTAGGCACTTCTCCGCTCTGCCACGCTGCTGGCCCGCTCGCCGCACGAAAGTCTATAGAAAAACAAGACATCTCCTCTTCTCTCCGCTTGAACCATTTCCATCGAAGCTAAGCTGAAGAGATGTGAAAATAACGAAATCTGATTGGTTTATTCAAATAAATCTCCTCCCATCTCCTCTCCTCTCTGCTTTGGTGGAAACAAGAGAGGTAGCGCATAGCGATTTATAGTTCGAACTAGAGCAGTCCGACTGGACCGCAGCCAAATAACAATAATTTCTGTGTTGTTGTGTTCCTGCGTGTGGGTAAGGTTTACAGAGCTCCTGGGGGTGCTACATTAGTAGCAGGGGTCAAGCCTTCAAGGTACGGGCGACAAGTTCAGTAACATATTAATTATGCTATACTTGTCGCCCTTAAGCTAGGACCTCATTACCACTTGAGGTCAATCTTGAAGTGCAATATAAAAAAAACCGCGCCTAAGTCTGTATAAACCTTAGACGGCTCATGCCCGCTTCCTATTTGAAAACGATCTGTTCTTGTTACGATGCAGCATAATATGCTAAAAACGACTGAAGAACAGTTGTTCACTGCATATCATATGCAGTGGCGTAACTACAGGGTGGCAAGTCGGCAAAATGCCACGGGCCCCCAGCCCAGAAGGGGCCCCAGGTAAGAGGAGAATCCCAATTACCAAGAATAATTTTTACATCAAACTTTCCTAAAGTATGCACTACATTTCTGGTATTTCCAAACAAGTATTAGACATTATTCTTTCTTTGAGAAGGAGGGGGGGGGGGGGGGGGTTGGTCGATGGATTGATGAATTTGCCACGGGCCCCGAATGGTATAGTTACGCCACTGCTGATATGGAAAGTAAATTTGAAATTAGAATTAACGACTCGTAGAAAAACGGATGGTAATTTTTTGACACGTTACGAAGCGTTAAATATTGTAACCGGGCATCAATCGTAGGTATAACATCTTAGTACCTACCTAAAAGCCTACCTTTGTTATTTTATCTTTTGTTCTGTTTTCAAATAAACTTTTCGTGTTACTTTTATATTGCGCCACTCACCACAAGGTCTCGCCTGAAAACCAGCGCTGATGCAGCATTGCGCTGCAGCAGCTCATGCTGAGGCTGGGACCTTTTGGCACATAAATGTACCTTATCTAAGTACTTACTATATGTACAAAAGTTGTGTGTCTGTGTGCCAATAAATGTTTTTTTCTTTACCTCAAATTTATTAAGATTCTGTCCTCCCGAAGCGTAGTAATTAACGTAAACCTTATACAGGGACTCCTGATTATTATCTTGTAGTGACAATTTTTTATCACAGGAAGAGGAATTCTCCTTAATTGGCACTCCTTAATTAGGTGATAATTAAGTTCCACAGTCATTTTCAACCTTTACTTCTTTAAATAAGGTTCTAAATGAATAGCAAACGGGAATTAAGTTAACATTCTTCATGAAAAAAAAGTCGTAAATCAACAAGACATCTTTTCCTACTCTCTATTTCTTATAGCATAGAGTTTAGAATTCAATTAAGTTTTCTTCTTTTGGCGGACGTTCCGTTCGACGTAAAAAGTTGGACAGATTATAAAGATGTGCCACGTGCAGCCTGCGACCGGATGGCGTTGCATGCCGCCGACGATTAGGAAAAAAAGAGCAGGGGATAGTAACAATTGGTTCTATTGTTGTTCCAAGAAGTGACCTGCCTAATTAGGACTTATTTTAGCTTTGATGAATAGGTAATCTTGCAAAACCATTGTTTTTGTGAACTTTTTTAATCTGTACCGATTACTTTACTTATATTATAAAGCTGAAGAAAATCAGATGTGGACAGAGCATTCCATTCTTTAAGCGTCCTTCAGGGAAGCAAATTTAAGTTTTTTTTAGGCCGCAATCGATTATAATCACAAGTTAGTAGAAATTGAACTTTTCTTCCTTTCCCCTTTTTTGTGTTTGTTATAGTCGGGAGAAGGTTCTTAACAAAAAAAAAAAAGTCATCGTTAAGACAACGTCTGTCAGGTCAGCTAGTAATAAATAAAATCCAATAAATCTGGTCGACTATACTTATCTTTACTACCACCACCGTAACGGTCGACCCAAAAAATGTTGACAGGCCCTGTATTTTTTGCGCGCCCGCCAAAACGTATCACATTTTGACAGCTCCCAAAAACGGATGTAACTAATTTCTATTTTTCACCCCAAATAAGCTGTTTAGCCCAAATCCGGGTACACGCAACCCGCTGGACATAAATAGGATCTTATTTTAAGACCCTTTGTATTTAAATAAAAGGTGCTTTTTGTCTGTCACCGCCTTCCCGCCCTTTGTGAGTTGACAACTTTTTTTTTTTGGGTTCGTGTGCAGGGCAATCAGATAAAAATGCCATTCGTATTTTTGGGCCGTTCAGGGATTGAGACCGTGTGTATCGGCAAGCGTAGTAAAGGACACCCTTAGGTCAGATTAAGTTCAAATACAGGTCCAACCTTTGGGGAATGGTCTGCTCCAGATTACCACTTACAAGTGCTTAAAGTAAATACTTACTTTAGTCTTGAGATCGCTCGGACTGGAGCAGCCCGACTGATGAAATAACTCCACCTTAAAGAAGACTGCACCCAAATAACAATCACATCGGTTTTGTTACGTTCCTGCGTGTGAGTAAGGTTTCCAAAGCAACATTAGTAGCAGGGGCCAAGCCTTCAAGGTGAGGGCGACAAGTCCGGTAACAGCTTTATTATGCTGTGCTTGTCGCCTTGGTGGAATGAGGTCAATCTTGAAGTGCAATTTAAAAATAAAAGTACTTAATTGTTTACACATCAAAACAAAACTATATGACTTGGTTCAATGTAAGCTACACAGCAATAAGTTAGATACTGCTACTGTAGCTGATCTGCTGAGTTTCTTACCGGTGTCTTCTCGGTAGATATAGGTTCCGAACCGGCAGTAGAATCACTTTGCATTCAAACTCAAACTCAAATATTTCTTTATTCAAGTAGGTTACATATAACACTTTTGAATCGTCATTGAATACAATGCAAAGTGATTCTACTTCCGGTTCGGAACCTATATCTACCGAGAAGACACCGGTAAGAAACTCAGCAGATCATTTACAGTATCAGTATCTAACTTATTGCTATGTGTAGCTCACTTTGGACCAAGTCATATAGTTTTGGTTTTGATGAGTGATGAAACAAATAAGTACTCAAGTAAGTTTTTACTTTCGAGAGGTAAGCTGGAGCAGACCAGTCCCCAAAGGTGGCACCTGTTCACAAGCATGACGTATGTGCCAGCCATCGCTTCACTCAACCATATTGTAGGGAATGTAACGACCCGCCACATAGCGCCACCACCCCAGTGACATTTTAGTGAGCATGACTATTCCATCTCCCCATAATTTTTAAGTATTTATTATCTAAATTAAATTCATCAAACAACTATAGGACCTGGTGCACGAAGTAGTAACCTACATTTTGATTTAGATTTAAAAAAAAAAGAAATAAATCTATTATACCTAGTTCATAATTATACATAATTCACAAATATACATTTTATGTCCATAATAGATATTTTTAACAATATCAATGTCATTATGTAGAATAAAAGATTGCATTATCATGATGTCAACGAAATTAAATTTTAAGAAAAGAAAAATAAATACATATTTAATAACATGTGCAGGCAAGTTAAATAGTGTTAGGCCATATATCTTTATCGTTAAGGAAATCATCTACTTTATAATAGCCCTTCTTTATAAGTAAATTTTTTATCTGTAACTTAAACTTGTGTATAGGTAAGTCAACAAGAATTTGCGGCAATTTATTAAACAATTTTATGCTTAATCCAATAAATGAATTACCAGTTTTGTGGAGTCTACGATTTGGAACAGCAAGCTTATGTTTATTCCTGGTATTAAAGCTATGTACATCAGATTTTTTAGGAAGGATGTTCAATTTTTTGTGAACATGCATTACACAGTCGAGAATATATTGTGATGCGACTGTTAAGATGTTTATCTCCTTAAATCGCATTCGCAGCGAGTCACGTGGTCCAAGCCTGTAGATAGATCTTATAGCCCTCTTCTGTAGGACAAAAATAGTCTCAATATCGGCTGCAGACCCCCATAGGAGCAGACCATAAGACATTACGCTGTGAAAATAGCTAAAATAAACCAATCTAGCTGTTTCCACATCAGTCAAATCCCTTATTTTCCTCACTGCATACGCGGCTGAGCTAAGTCTTGCCGCCAGAGTAACTATGTGAGGATACCATTGAAGCTTAGAGTCCAAAGTGACGCCAAGGAATACTGTCGAGTTGATAACCTCTATAGGCTCATCACTCATTTTAATCACAGCATTAACTTGTCTCGCATTGGGCATTGAGAACTTTACACATTTGGTTTTCTTGGCATTAAGTGATAGATTGTTTGTTCCAAACCATTGTGTAACTTTAGAGAGGGCATTATTAACATCATCAAAATTTTGTTGCTGTCGATTAATTTTAAAAATTAACGATGTATCATCCGCAAATAAAACTGTATCACACAAGTTTTTCGTAAAAAAAGGGAGATCATTTACGTATATCAAAAAAAGCAAAGGTCCTAATATGGAGCCTTGGGGAACTCCCATGCTTAAGGGGGTACCGGATGAATTGACTCCATTTACATTGACTTTCTGTGTTCTGTCCGATAGATATGACAGAATCAAACTTAATGAATTTTTCGAAACACCATAATGCTGTAGCTTCATTATCAGCGTTTGATGATCAAAGCAATCAAACGCCTTTTTACGCCAAAATTGTATTCAATGACGATTCAGAAGTGTTTTATGTAACATACTTAAATAAAAAAGTATTTAACTTAGAATTTAATTATGGCGAAACTATTTATCTTTTTGGTTACTTTAGAAACTACTAACTTACAACTAAAATATAGGTCTGTTCATTATTTGTTTAGATAAAATAAAAAATCAACTAACATTATGGAATCAGAATCGTTTATTAAAATAATATTTACAAGATATTTAGACTTTGATAACTCGCTTACACTATGACTTATGGCAAAACTTTATCTACCCTAGCTTACCTCAATAGGGTTTAAAATCGAGTGAAGGATTTTGAAAATTAATGTATTGTATTGCTTCGTATGAATTGCTACCATTCATGGTAAAGTTTAAACTTCTAATTATGTACTTTTGAGCTGTTAGTATCCAAATCTGGTCGTAAAAAGAAATTTCTCATAACACCTCGTCTCGAATAGTGCGTGTTTGAATTCCAAATAAAATTTATACAGTTTTAGTTATTATTATTTGTTTTCAAAATTCTATCAACATCCCTCACTCGATTCACTTTTATACAATGTACAAAATTTTTGTAACCAATAACAATAATGCATTTACATTATTTTGAACACAATTATACAAATGCAAAGGAATATATACTTAAATACAACTTAAAAAATACTTAAAAATGTAATCTATATTATATATTAATATATAAATCTTACAAAACTTAGGCAGGTATGTAAATTATGCATTGTAATAAAAAGTATAACGATATAACAGAAAAATCATAGATTTTAAATGAGTTTTATGGAAATTGAAATTACGAAATATTTAAGAATTGCCTTAGGATGGAAGAACTTTAAGTCTACAGAGAAGTAAAAAATAAGTTATAAAACATTAAGAAAATAGTAAATAAAATTAAAGATTGAAGATATAATTTTTAATTAAATTACTTCACAAATCCTAATAATTTTCTTTGGTAGATATTGTGTTTCCAATCCAATTCAAACATTTGTTAGGAGATCTTTTTTGTTAATTTGGCGGGCAATATGTAAAAAATATACTATACACATCGTTCTATTGTCTGTGTACCATATTAAAACAAAAAATAAATTAATAAAAAAAAGGAAAATAAGAAAATAATGTTCAAAATAATCCACAAACATTATTAAAGTTTATCTTAGCCTACTGCGCTCACAAAATAGTATTATGTATTACATACATACTGTAAATTACTCCTTAAACTGATTTATACTATATTTACAGTTTAAACTTAGTTTACTATTTTCAATTTTAAACTAATATTTAGCCTAAAAATGGAATTTAAACTAGAAAATTTTCATTTGGAATAATAAATATTTGTTTTAGTCGTTAATGATTTTTTTGGAAATCACCGTCGTATAAAGATATGTAGAAAGGAAAATTTTACGATATTTTATGTATATTTTATTTAGTTCGTACCTATTATTTACATCCGGTCATAAGATGGTTCGTTTGTAGTAAACAGAAGTAAGAAATATGTGTTATTATAGGATTATCTTACTAATGTGACATATCATTAATTGGAAATATGCAACCATTGTTGACTGGTAGAGATTGCTCATAGCATTACATCCACCTTAAACGATACACATATATGGACATGATTGTCTGCTCGCTCGCACACCATACTTGTGTTACAGATATCAGTACCACAACACCCAGATCCGAGACAAAAAAATACGTTTTTAATATTGACTCGACCGCGAATACAGACATGGCGCGACGTCAAAGTTTGGCCCACTCGCATCTCGGCTATGGAAGTCATCGAAATACGGCGAAAGATTTTTATTATCTCTTTATAATACGAGCGAAGTTGCAGGTAAGAGCCAGTAAGTTTATATGTAAATGACCATATACATATTGACTAACTTTTAAATACACTTTACATAAAGTCATTTAAATGAAATCTTATTTTCATATAATATACATATGAACAGAGTTATTACCAAGTGAGTTAGTAACCTCTTTCAGGCTTCTTCCTTCCTAGTACTCACATATTTCTTTCTTCAATTACTACAAACTTTGTAGTCTTAACTACAAAAAATATAACATAAAAATAAATCTTTATACTAAAAATTCTGTTGCGGAATAAATTTTATGTGTGAAAAGATACATAAGTAGAAGTTCATTTAATTAAATCGACAAATTTATTCGTTATCACAATCGATATTTGAGTTTCTCGTAAGACACTAGATGGCGACACTTATACTTGATCTGTCAATGTATATTGGACTTTATGCGCTAGGAAATAATGTCGAAAATTCACTTAGAGAAAACATGTTAGATTTTGCTTCATACAAATTTACTAAATTTAATTTGGTGTTTTTTACCCATTTCATAGATTTTTTTTGTGCCACGCTTTCTAGGTCTAGAAAAACTATAATATATATGTATTTTTAAAAAGAAAATCACAAATTTAGTACAAAATCTCGAAAAAAGTATGTTTTCCAAACAAAATTGACAAAAACACGACCTTTTTAAAAGTAAAAAAAAACCTGGAATGCCATTTGTCGCAGTGTCCAATAAAAATTAAATACATATGTAAACCACTTTTCTTTTCTAAAACACACCGTAGTCATAGATACAGGATGTCCTCAATTTGAAAAATATCTAATATTGCACATTATCACTTCAATACATTGCAACAATTCTTGACAGGTGTCAACGTCACTTTGACAGTCGACAGATGTCAGACTGTTTTAGCCAGTCGACCAATCCCGACGGACCGACACGAATTTTATACAAATACACGCAAGGATTTAATATAGGAAAGTACATATATAGGAATGAAAATAATTGCCTCTGTTTAAATCAAACTTCAAATGCCATGAAATTTAATAAAATAAATAACAACTCCTTACTTCATCAACAAAAACTAATCGATTTATTTCAATACTGTTTCCGACAGCTGTCAAGGATGACAAACCCTGACATTAACATATGTAATGACAAAAAAAGTATGTATTTTATTTATAAGATACTTTAAAAGACTTCTTGAACGAAGTTATTTCGACCAATATTGCATGAGAATTGGCATAATTTTACGACAGACAGTTCGGTGTTCCATGGCTTGCCAAGGATTCAATGGGGACCAAAGATCCAGTTTAAGTTCGTCAAGGTACAATCGGTCCTAAATCAAGTTGTTCACGTGGCCAACTTATCGCTAGACACGAAAAGTTTGAACGCGGTTCAGGTTATATTATTAATAATTCAGTTAGGAATATTACTGAACAAATCATCTTCAAATTTCATTAAATCGTAAATAAAAATCAGAGCGACGGCGCTTTTACTTCCTAAAACGTCACATTCCCTATGTCCCCAACTGTCAGGTCAAACGTCACATTTGACAGCTGTCAGAAAAGCACAATTAAACCGTCAGACTGGTGATCAACTGCTGACACAACTTACCGTACTCCCTCTGGTCACCGGATATCCGCCTCATCTTCAGACCCTTCTTCTCTTTCGCCTTATTCTCACACACAACCAGCTCTATCTGGATACCACCAGAATACTCCAGATTTAAGAAGCCAGTCAACGCTTCTTCGTCAGTGTCTGACTGTCCGTTCGTCTCCACGAATATATTCTGTGGGGGTACCCTAGTATTGATTGCGTCCTTCAACAGTTCCACTATGCTCTGAGAGTCTAATTTAGAACAAACTGTTGATAAACTCACCTCGTAATACTCCTGCATACAAGACACTTTCTGCGGACTCAAGAGGATTGGTATCTTCTGCTCCTCCGGTCTACATATCTCCGTCAACCGCAGATCCATAGTAGACCTTTGCAACTTCTCTATCTCCTCCGTACCCTGAGGACTCTCCTCATCACATTTCTCTAAGCAATACCTACTACCATCCCTAGGCATGTAAACATCCTCATAATATTCTTTAACCTCCCCCAAAATACCCTGAGCTGAGAACGAAGACCTCGGCGTCTCCCCCTTTTCTGAGAAACTGCCTCTACCGTAATCGCTCCTCTCTGATAAGGACGACCTGCCGAAATCACCCCTCTCCGAAAAACTTCCCCTGTCGGAGAACGAGAAAGACTCCCTGTGCTCGGAGAAACTACCCCTATTCTCGCTGAAACCTGAACTAATCGATATTATATTCGAATATATAGATTGGACGTTCTGCTCGCAATTAGGGGACACATTAGCTGAATCGTTGCTAAGCGAATCATCGCTAAACCCAAGCGATTTATCGCTACCTCTCCTTGGATACTTTATATCTTCAGCCAAGAACTTATTAGTGTCATCTGTCTCTTTCGGAGACTGCATTTCCGTATCCTTATCATCTACTTCTTTAGGAGCTTCCACGGGCGGAGGAGGCTCCGTTTCCTGACTAACCTTCCTCCCAATACCTTTCGTAATAGACGGTCTATCATCCAAATCCGAAGGTTCTGATATCACGAACTGAGGTAGGGAATACTTGGTATTCTCCAAACTGTCCATGCTATCTTCAGAAGACGACGCTACTAAGGTGATTTCTGATCCTAAGCAATCCGTTAATGAGATCTGGGGATGAGTTGATAGGTAGTTCTGGAACTGCTGCTGAAGGTTCCTCGTCATCTCCTGAGAGAACAGCTTCGGGTCTCCATTCTGGCCTCCGTTCCCTATTTCCTCCTGTATCATGTCTAGCGGGGAGCCGGGGTTCGATATGGGGGAGTTGTTTAGCGATCTGTGGGTGACCATGTGTATTTGGGGGTGTACCATCGGATGCAGTTGGGGGTACTGGCTGGTGTCCATATCGACGTTGCTCCGCAGGTCTAGGGGGGCCGCGGAGGGCTGCGGGGTACCCCGGGTTATTGAGCCTGAAATTTATTAAGGTTTTTGTTAATAATTGATTATTTTGATAGACCCTGAGGAATAAATGTTAGCGCCCTTGGATAAAGGATAAAATACCTAAATTAATAAATTGGCCCGGTGGAAATCAGTTAGCGCTTATGGCTGAACCAAGGGTCGTGGGTTAATTCCCATCTATGACTGTGATGCACAGTCGTGTGATAAACAATTCTGTGATTAACAGTCGTGTGATGAACCATTCTGAGATGAACAGTCGTGTGATGAACCATTCTGAGATGAACAGTCGTGTGATGAACCATTCTGAGATGAACAGTCGTGTGATGAACCATTCTGAGATGAACAGTCGTGTGATGAACCATTCTGAGATGAACAGTCGTGTGATGAACCATTCTGAGATGAACAGTCGTGTGATGAACCATTCTGAGATGAACAGTCGTGTGATGAACCATTCTGAGATGAACAGTCGTGTGATGAACCATTCTGAGATGAACAATTATGTGATGAACAGTCGTGTCATAAACAATTCTGTGATTAACAGTCGTGTGATGAACCATTCTGAGATGAACAGTCGTGTGATGAACCATTCTGAGATGAACAGTCGTGTGATGAACCATTCTGAGATGAACAATTATGTGATGAACAGTCGTGTCATAAACCATTCTGTGATTAACAGTCGTGTGATGAACCATTCTGAGATGAACAGTCGTGTGATGAACCATTCTGAGATGAACAATTATGTGATGAACAGTCGTGTCATAAACAATTCTGAGATGAACAGTCGTGTCATGAACAATTCTGAGATGAACAGTCGTGTCATGAACAATTCTGAGATGAACAGTCGTGTCATGAACAATTCTGAGATGAACAGTCGTATCATGAACAATTCTGAGATGAACAGTCGTGTCATGAACAATTCTGAGATGAACAGTCGTGTCATGAACAATTCTGAGATGAACAGTCGTGTCATGAACAATTCTGAGATGAACAGTCGTGTCATGAACAATTCTGAGATGAACAGTCGTGTCATGAACAATTCTGAGATGAACAGTCGTGTCATGAACAATTCTGAGATGAACAGTCGTGTCATGAACAATTCTGAGATGAACAGTCGTGTCATGAACAATTCTGAGATGAACAGTCGTGTCATTAACAATTCTGAGATGAACAGTCGTGTCATGAACAATTCTGAGATGAACAGTCGGTTCATAAACAATTCTGAGATGAACAGTCGTGTTATTAACAATTCTGTGATGAACAGACGAGTGTTTATCCTATGACTGGATTATTTATGAATGTATATTGGTGTCTATTTTGTAATAATTTTAAATTATGAAAAGTCCACTGCAATAATGATGAATGCCCAAAGTTTTAAATCTAAGTAATCAACATCATTCGATTACTCTATATTTTATGCAGCTAGTAATCTCGTTTAACTAGTCAATGTCGCTTCCAGTCCTGAGTTAAAACCGTTTCTGATATTTGACTACACGTCTTAAACGCTCAGTGTCTCATGTATTCACGACAATAAGGCCGAGTTTAGAACATCGTTTAAAAACTTAAAACCCAAATATCTCAAAACATAAAAGAAAGGACGTTCATCATTATTGCAGTGGGCCCTTCATATGTTTATGAGTGTATGCTTTTAATGTATGTTTTTTTTTAATTACACTTCAAGATTGACCTCATCCCACCTGATGTTAAGTGGTAATGAGGTCCTAGCTTAAGGGTGTCACCCTTACAGTACAGCATAATAAATCTTTACTGGACTTGTCACCCTTACCTTGAAGGCTTGACCCCTGCTACTAATGTAGCACACCCCAGGAGCTCTGGAAACCTTACTCACACGCAGGAACACAACAACACAGAAGTGATTGTTATTTGGCTGCGGTCTTCTGTAAGGTGGAGGTATTTCACAAGTCGGGCCGCTCCAGTTCGAGAGATAAATCGCTATGCCCTACCTCTCTTATGTTATATATATGTGTATGAATAGGGCTACGGAGGTCGTCCTAAGTCCCGAGGTGTGAGCACTCACCTGTGTGCAGGTAGCTGAGTCCCTCTGTGATCTGGTGCAGCGGCGAGGGCGGACTGGCGGGCGGCCGCGCACACAGCGAGTGTAGGCTAATGCCCAGCTTTAGGGCCAGGTCCTGAGGGAAGGTGAGGCTGTTAACACAAATTAAATATCTTCCCGCCAACCGCCTCCCCGCCGCCGGCCGTGTCCTCGCTCCACCTCGCATCAAGACGACAGCGTCCAAACAAGAAAAAAGCGCGCCATTGCCGTTTTTTGCCGACCTCGGTGGCACAGTGGCTAAGGTCAAAGCACGTAAGGTCCTGGGTTCGATTCCCGGTCATGTCAATTTGGAATTGGATCTGGGATGACGCCCCCAGTTAGTATCCGTCGTCTGGTGCTCATAGTACAAGGGGAAACCTTAGTTCGAGACCAGGTGATTGGTGTGGTTGTCTGGCGCATTTATTTATTTATTCATTCAATTGGCTACTTGACAGTGTAAACAATAAAATATGTAAAGCGTTAGATATGCTAGCTTATTAGTTAAGTAATAATTTCACATTTTTATTTTTTAAGTAAAAGCATAGAGTTAGTATACTTACAACAACAACAGTGGGTATAGTGGGTATTTATAGGGCAGGGAGTCCCACACACGCCGTCATCTCATCATTTCTCTCGGGTGACGGTATGGTGTGCCTAAAAAAGGCCTACCCACTAAAACCCCCCGCTTGGACCTCATCGCCTTCTGGAAGTGTTGTGGAAAGTCGGGACCTGACCAACCACAACACCACCGGCAAGTGGGTAGGCCTGCCCTTCTTAGGGTAAGAGAGTCCCACAAACGCCGTCACCACCCTCGCGAAGCATGTCCCCCCCGTCACAAAAAAAGGCCTACCCACTTAAACCCCGGGGGACCTCATCGCCTTAATGGTAATGCTGTCGGATATTATTAAAATCATCACCGGCACCAACTAACAGCTATTACCTGTGTTAATAGCTTCGTTCTAGGCAGCTCCATTGCGGCTGGGTCCCGTAGCGACCTGGCGGCGTGAAGAACAGCCCTGGCTACTTCAGGAGACACCAGCGACAGGTCCAGGGCAGCCACGCCGCACGCTGCCACAGGGGAACCTGAATAATAAATTGATTTAGTACCGTTACAGAAAACGAAGCCAATTAACAATGACTTCTGTGTTGTTGTGTTCCTGCGTGTGAGTAAGGTTTACAGAGCTCCTGGGGGGTGCTACATTAGTAGCAGGGGTCAAGCCTTCAAGGTAAGGGCGACAAGTCTAGTAACAGCTTTATTATGCTGTACTTGTCGTCCTTAAGCTAGGACCTGATTACCACTTAACATTAGGTCGAAGTGAATTATAAAAACATATGTATTTTATATGTAAATAGACGATATCACATACATTGCTATGCTTCTGCGGTAAGTAGCTAAATCACTTATGTTACAGAAATCAGAAACAACGACGGTACAACAACACTCAGACTCGCGACAATAAAGAGAAGTTCGTTTTCAATATTCACCCGACCTGGAATTGACCTAGGAGATTAGCAGGCCTAGCATGCGAAACACTCGTAAATTTCATCGCGCTCTTAAGAAATTTATTAATTATTTATCATTAAAATAAAAAGTAAGATTCCCAAATTACTGCCCTGACTCACGCCGGATTTTGTTGGATATGCCAGGGAGTAGTGGCCATTGCAGTCGACGAACTGTTTGCGATCTCGGAGATAACTGAAATGTCTGAATCAATGAAATGCCATAATCAATGCGTCAACTGCTGATTGGCTGAAAATACGAGTACGGTGTATCACCCAATTAACGGTATGGAAACTTTTGTAGTCTCATGCGAGACATTTGACGTATTGCGCATGCTAGGCCTACAAGTGGCTCTCTGCAGCAAGCCCGCAAGGGCAGAGGTGGATCGCGAAAGACCTCGGTGTTTCGTTGCCGACCTCCTTGTCCTCAAAGACCTGGAAGAAAAAATAAACGCTTACCAGGCATGCTGGTGGCGGGCGTGTGCAGCCTCGTGTCCGCGAGGGGGGGAGACGCGCCGGCGCCCCCACCACTTCTCCTCTCCAGGCCCCGCTGTAAAATTAGTACGTTCTTGTATTGAAGCTATTATTATTATTAACTATTTATCAGACAAAATTTCATAGGCACCCTTACATTAATTTGGGCGACAGAAATACTGATGATGTGGCTGTGAAGCCGGCAACGAGTTCCACTTCTTAATAGTGCAGCAAAGATAGGAGTTACCAAAGTTTTTGGTTCGCGATGGAATATTTTACACGGTGAAGCGATCACATCGCCGGCTCTTGTGGTTATGTGAAGGATAGGGAAGTGCGGAATAAGAGAAAACAGTTCTTCGTAACGCTCACCGTGATACATCTAATATGATATCTTATGTTTAAAAAAAAGAAGTAAATAAAAAAACGGAGTATAGTTAGCACCCTGCAGCACCCCTACTAACCTGTAGCTGCTGGTACTCCAATTTAGCTGAAGCGAGGTCGTGTGCCGCGCGGGGGGGCGAGCACTCCGCCCTCCGTACCGGCGAGTACCGCTCCGCGTGCTCACGAGCTGCGGGGGTGGAGGCGGGTTAGCGGGGGAATGAAGCAGCGTTATAGCATAGTACATCACCGCGAATATTGGCCTTTTTCTTAATAAATCGCACACGATAACATGTACAGTCGCCGTTAAATATATCGGAGCAGACAAAGTGACCAAATACTTCTGAACAGTTAGAATGACAATAAGTTCCATACACCACAAGTTACCATTAAATATCTACCTTGTCACATTAAGTCACTGTCTATCTGACTTGCTTATTTACGCGGAGATTTGGTATGACAAGGTGAGGTGTATACGAACTGATGGTGCTGGCTATACCTAACTGTGAAGGAAAATAATCTTTGCGTTGAGTTTTTTTTAGTTTAAGCACTTGTTACAGAAATCAGAAACAACGACGGTATGATAATACCCAGACCCAATACGATAATACAATAGTTCGTTTCCCATATTGACCCGACCGGGGTTGGAACCCGAGACATAGCAAGTAATGGTAGCTTTATATAGTACAAGTTAATAATACAGTTTAAAATTAACGCACGTTTTAATTTCGAATATTTTTTCAGATTAATTTTGATAATGAGTGTTAATACTAATTAAAGTTAAAAAAAGGAAAACTACTAACTACACATTACTACTACTACAAAAACTACAACACAGCAAGTTCCAGTGCACACACACACAAAAATGAACACGCACACACACATTTATATCCACAGCCTGCAAAGTAAGTATGTTACTTTGCAGGCTGTGGATTTCAGAAAGCTTTTATACAAAAATATATAAATTGCACAAAAGAAACTGGATTTAGCTAAAAAAATTTACTTTACCTCAATTCCTTTTTGATAGGAACAGACAAAAACACAGTTTTAATAATATTGGTTTCTTTTTTGGGTTTTCGATACCAGATTTGAGACCAATTTATTACCATTGATTTTTTTAGATACCAAATTTGGTACCAAGTTTTACGAAGCCTATTTTCTATGTGTAAATGAAATTGTTTGGAAAAAAAATTGATACCAGAATTGGTAACATTTTTTTAAAAACCTAGTTATTGCGATTTTTAAATAATATATTTTGGAGATAGTTTTACACTTTCTACGTATCTTACTATTGTTATATCGATATTTTAATTTAAACAGTTAAACGTTATTTTTTAAGACCAAGTGCCTAGAAACTAATAAATATTGGACAATATCACATAATTGCTCTAATTCTGTGGTATGCAGCTAATAGCTAAAGCACTTGTGACTTCAGTCAGATACCACAACACCCAGACCCGAAACAATACAGAAATAAGCGTTTTCCATATTGACCCGATCGGGAATCGCACTCGGGACTTATTTCGAAATACAACTAGTTAAGCTAATATTCTACTTGTAGTCCTCGTAGAAAAAATTACTTTGATTTAGATGCAATAAGAATGTATAGCTAGTCAACTGTGATACTTTGTATTGCCAGTCAAGATATGATTCCACTGACGTCACAATACTTATCAACTAAGTAACTATTAAATATTTTCGCAGCATTTTAAAACTCAAATTGAAAGATAATTTTCACAAAATAAAAATGGCCGGTGTGAAAGGAAATCCTCATTTAATAAATAATAAATAAATATTGGACAACATCACATACATTGCTCTGATTCTGTGATAAGTAGCTTAAGCACTTGTGTTACAGAAATCAGAAACAACAACGGTACCACAACACCCAGACCCGTGACAATGTAGAAAAGTTCGTTTCCTACATTGACCTGACCGGGAATCGGACTCGGGACCTTAGATATGATGCGACGCCAAAGTCCGGCACGCTCGCCTCTCGGCTACGGAGGTCGTATCGGAGGCACTGATGCCTTACAATTAATAAGAATGGTGCCAACATTTCAATCAAAAATGTACTTAATTATGTCAAAAGAAATGTAAAACCATCCCCGAAAACCCCACCACCAGAAACGAAAAAAAAAAAACAAAACAAAAAAAATTACCCATTTCCTGTACAGGAGCCAGCGTTAGTTTCACCCGCTGGGGTCCCGAGTACTTCCGTTGTCTCGTATTGTACTGTTGGTTGGGGTACTGGTTTGCCTGCTGGCCCTGGGGTACTGGGGTCCCCGCCATTATCGACCTCTGATTTTGGTACTGACCCCCCTGATTCTGGGGTACCGGATTACCCATAATCGATCTCTGATTCGTGTACTGATTTGAAGGTTGACTCTGGGGTACTGGGGTACCCGCCATGATGGATCCAGTAGGCATATTCGCCATCTGATTACTAGTTTGCGAATTCTGATAATTCATTGGCGTACCACTCGTTATAGATCCGAAATTGTTCGCAAATGTTGTGCTTGACGTCATAGTGCCACCGAAACTGGTATTGGTACCGAAATTGTTATTGGTATTGGTACCGAAACTGGTATTGGTATTGTAGCTGGTACCAGAGTTCATACTGTTATAGTTTGACGTGTTGAAGTTGCTAAAGCTGTTGTCGTAATTTGTGCTTATAGGCGTGCCTGACACTATAGACCCCTGATTTTGGATTGGGGTACCGCTAGTGATGGACCCCTGTGAATGATTAGGAGGGTACTGCCCAATTTGGGGTGCTACATTGCCATGTGACTGCGACATAGAGAACTGGCCCAAACTCTTCGCTAAATTGCCGTGACTTGATGAGAACTGACCCAACTGTGCTGTGATATTCCCATGGCTGGGGGAGAACTGTCCCATTTGGGGGGTGAAGGGGGAGACTGCCTGCGTCGTTATGGGGGTCCCGCTCATTATGGACCCCTTCGTACCAATCATGCTCCCTTGCGGTATCGTCTCTAGAACCGGTATCATTTGACCTGAATTCGAGTAACTCTGTTTCTGATTTGATTGCCCTTGGTTCGAATATGGCGTTCCTTGTGTTATGGACCCCTGGGTCGGACTCTGGGGCATGCTTTGGGACGTTGGGGTAGGGGGACTCTGATACCCCTGGTATTGGTACCCCCCAATTGAGGGAGGGAGGTAGTTCCTGTTCATCCTGGCTTCAACCTCCATCACTAGTTCGGGACTTATGACTAGAGTTGGGTGAAAAATAAATTATTAGCAAATAAAAAGTGATGCATAGCGACAATAAAAACATGCTTACTACAGTTAGAAGTCATGGTATTATTTTGTACAAATCGTCTTAAAAACTTTTGAACAAAAAAACACATTTTAAAACGGAACAAGTAAAGCCAGCCTCAAATAGTCGATAAAATAAAAATTACAGTTAATTCCACCGCTTTTTTTGTTGAATCTAATTATTTCAAACACCCTGAGTGTCACTCAAACTCAAATATTTCTTTATTCAAGCAGGTTACATAATATAACACTTTTGAATCGTCATTGAATACAATGCAAAGTGATTCTTCTTCCGGTTCGGAACCTATATCTACCGAGGAGACACCGGTAAGAAACTCAGCAGATCAGTTACAGTAGCAGTGTCCAACTTATAACTTATAATATAAGCTATGTGTAGAACACTTTGGACCAAGTCGTAGCTATTACTAACTTTTCGACTCTGACTGTACCGTCTTTGAAAGAACTTATAAACTAAAAACAATATTGATAAAATAACCATGACCTCTTTAAAACAAAAAAACATTTTAGCAATCAAAAAACAATCGACATTCACAATTTGCAATACACTGCCAAAATATTATTCTCGAATTGAATAGCGAATTGCAAAAAAATTTAAGAAAAATATTCTAGTAAAAAATATTAACGAGCTTTGAACCAAACCATGTAATCGAAGAAACCTTGGCATCTGGATAGAATTTTAATTTTTTATAGTCCTTCACGCCGTACTACCGAACTTTAATTTACCTATAGAAAAAGATAAATATCATTTTCTTGCGGTGAGGGAATCGAACCCACGACCTTCACGTATCGCGTGTGCTGCTCTTCCAACTGAGCTAACCCCAAGTTATCGTATCTATAAGGCGACGAGTATTAAGGCTTACGATTTTTTGTGTTCCCTTGAAATATTTGAAGTTCGCTAGAGCGGCGCAATGCACTATAAGACTTTGTAAAAAGCTTCAACAAAATCCATTTGCTCACTACTTAATACTATTCGATTACCGTTTTTGTTCGTGCTTAGGGTACAATTCCAATGTTGTAGTATTAAACTGTGGTACTACACTCAAAGCGTTCAGTTCAGCAGAGCAGTATACTCAGTGTATGATACTCACCAGGCGGTCGCTCGGTGACTGTGAGGAGACCAGTTCTTCGGACCCGTATACTGGAGGTTGAGGAGGGGGATGTGTTCGACTAAAAAGGGGAAATGGGGGTGTTAACGTTAGTATAATTATTAGACAAAATTACATAAAGTAGTTAAACGTTATTTTTATTTTATACGTATTTATTATGAGTTTATATAACGATTATCACGTTATGATATTTTGTATATAGTTTTGAAAATATAAAATCTAAATGTATGTGTTTGCACGGCCGTATCTATTTCTCGTCATCAACTTTTTCCTCTACCCAAAGGTTAACTGGAAAATACAGCTTTTTAGCGATAATAGCGCCAATAAATATGGACCATTAAAGCTGTTTTAAAGAATACCGGAGTCCGGAGTATTTACACAAAAGGCGTACATTGTTATCACTGGTGTACCTCAGGGATGTGTCAAAGTACCTAACTTTTAATATTTAATGATGTGCCCTAGGGAGGTACCTCAACTTAATGTTCTAACACCTTACTTTAATAGTTGATGGTGTTCCCCTAGGAGGTGTCTCGGCCTCTATCTATTGCTTCTGTATTTTCAACGGTGTACCTCAAGGTTGTGTTTTAGCACCCAACCTTAATAATTTGAGGGTGTTCTTCAGGGAGGTATGCTTTGCTTCTGTTTTTCAAACATGTGTCCTAGTAGATGGGTACGCTTATAGGTATAAGCGTACATCAAGGAGGCGTTCTATCAAATATTTTCTTAAACTCACCATGCTTCCCTGCGCTGGTTGCGCCTGTGCGTCGTCCTGGGTGGCGATGGTGTGCCGCTTGCCGCTGCCACGCGTCAGCATGTACCTGCACAGGTGAGCACATCAACCGGGACAACGACTGTTGTAGGGGGTAAAAAGGGGAGGAAGTAAAGTAATTCAACATTTAGATTTTTTTATGGAAGCACAGTATACTGGCTCCTCCCAGCCTGATGGTAAGCAAGAGAGGAACCCACATCGCGGTGACAACGGGTTTGACACCGTAATATCCTATCCGTTAGCATCGCCTTACTGACCCGCAAGATGTTTCTTCAGGCTCAAGATGTTTTTAGAGACATCACATACATTGCATTGGTAGAACATCAATTAAAATTTAATAGACAAATAAAATTATATCACTCATAACCGGGCGGTGCGGGCACTTACCGAAAGGCTAACGGTTGATACAGCAGAAAAATTTCATCGCCTACAATAACTTGCGGTTAGCTCAGTTGGTAAGAGCAGCACGCGCGATACGTGAAGGTCGTGGGTTCATTTCCCGCATCGCAGGGGGAGATAAAATTTTTCTGTTTCTAATATTTAAAGTTCGCTAGTACGGCGTATAGTACTATAAAAATAATAAAATCGATTATATCACTCATTTTAAATGTTCGAGATAAATCTTTATTGAAGTAAAACAAGTTGTAGTTACATATACCTGCATAGTGTGTTGTTGTATGCGTCTAGCGAATGCTCATCGCTTTGTTCTGAATCCTCCGCCCGAGGCGGTGTACCGCTATCCGACGCCTGGGGAGGTAGACAATAATATCAATCTACATATATTCATAAATAAATATTGGCAACATCACATACATTGCTCCGATTCTGCGGTAAGTAGTTTAAGCATTGTGTTACAGAAATCAGAAACAACGAAGGTACCACAACACCCAGACCCGAGACAATATAGAAAAGTTCGTTTCCCATATTGACCCGACCGGGGATCGAACCCGGGACCTCAGAGACGGCGCGAAGCCAAAGTCCGGCCCGCTCGCCTCTCGGCTACAGAGTTCTATCATAGGTCTATTATTACTTTTTAATTATATTAATATATTATATATAATACATTATAACGATACTAGGGTGTAAGTAAGTAAGTTTAAGACAGGTAGGGCACAGCGATTAATCGCTCGAACTGGAGCAGCCCGACTGGTGAAATACCTCCACCTTGCAGAAGACCGCAGCCAAATAACAATCACTTATGTGTTGTTGTGTTCTGTGAGTACGGTTTCCAGAGCTACTAATGTAGCAACGGGGAGTGCTACATTAGTAGCAGGGGTCAAGCCTTCAAGGTAAGGGCGACAAGTCCAGTATCAGTTTTATTATGCTGTATTTGTCACCCTTAAGCTAGGACCTCATTAGCACTTAACAGCAGGTGGGGCGGGCTCAGTCCTGGGTGCAGAGCATGTTACTCACGTGGTGCTTGGGCTGGTCGCGGCAGCAGGCCCGCTCGCGGCCCCTTGAGGTCAGTATATAGTAACTCACGTGGTGCTTGGGCTGGTCGCGGCAGCAGGCCCGCTCGCGGCCCCTTGAGGTCAGTATATAGTAACTCACGTGGTGCTTGGGCTGGTCGCGGCAGCAGGCCCGCTCGCGGCCCCTTGAGGTCAGTATATAGTAACTCACGTGGTGCTTGGGCTGGTCGCGGCAGCAGGCCCGCTCGCGGCCCCTTGAGGTCAGTATATAGTAACTCACGTGGTGCTTGGGCTGGTCGCGGCAGCAGGCCCGCTCGCGGCCCCTTGAGGTCAGTATATAGTAACTCACGTGGTGCTTGGGCTGGTCGCGGCAGCAGGCCCGCTCGCGGCCCCTTGAGGTCAGTATATAGTAACTCACGTGGTGCTTGGGCTGGTCGCGGCAGCAGGCCCGCTCGCGGCCCCTTGAGGTCAGTATATAGTAACTCACGTGGTGCTTGGGCTGGTCGCGGCAGCAGGCCCGCTCGCGTCCTCTCGCCACGTGCGCGCCGCCGTCCGACGCGCGCCGACCGAACTGCGACGCTAGGGGGGGACAAGGTACGTCACTAGTTAATACAATTGGCTGCTTCGGGGCATTACAAGAATGGTGATACGTCACCACTTAATACAACTGGCTACTTGGGGGCCGTCCATCATGCAATAACTTATAGTCATATACTTTATGTAGCTTTGTGTAAGGCACTGACCGTGTGTCATGGCGTGCGGCGGCTTGAGCAGATGCTGGTCCTTGACGCTGAAGTAGCGCGGCGGCTGATGCTGTACGGCCGGCAGCTTGCCCGCCAGGTTCGTGTTCGGTAGGAGAGACACGTTCGCTGGGGCCTGCTGCTGTAAACATACATATTCATAACTGGCTGTGTCGGCGACTTCGTTCGCGTGGACTACATGAGACAGACAGACAGACAGACGGACAGATGCACGAACGGACAGACGCACAAACGGACGGACGCACGAACGGACGGACGCACGAACGGACGGACGCACGAACGGACCGACGCACGAACGGACGGACGCACGAACGGACAGACGCACGAACGGACGGACGCACGAACGGACGGACGCACGAACGAACGGACGGACGCACGCACGGACGGACGCACGAACAGACGCACGAACGGACAGACGCACGAACGGACGGACGCACGAACGGACGGACGCACGAACGGACGGACGCACGAACGGACGGACGCACGAACGGACGGACGGACGCACGAACGGACGGACGGACGCACGAACGGACGGACGCACGAACGGATGGACGCACGAACGGACAGACGCACGAACGGACGGACGCACGAACGGACGGACGCACGAACGGACGGACGGAGGCACGAACGGACAGACGCACGAACGGACAGACGCACGAACGGACGGACGCACGAACGGACAGACGCACAAACGGACTGACGAACGGACAGACGCACGAACGGACGGACGCACGAACGGACGGACGCACGAACGGACAGACGCACGAACGGACGGATATACAGCGAAGTCTTAGTTATAGGTTCCCGTTTTTACCCTTTGGGTACCGATACCAAAGAATGGAGTAATTTCTCCCGTATTCCAAACATTTCCCTTCGCGATTGTAGCGCAATGAAAAGTATACAATAACCTGCCCAATATAAAGAATATTTGTACCAAATGTCGTCAATATTCGTCGAGTACTTTTTGTTGCCATAAAGAACAAACCGACAGACAGACAGATAGACATAATTTTTTTCTTATTGCATTTTTGGCATCAGTATTGATAACTAATTACCCCCTGATAGTTATTTTGGAAATATATTTATTGTACAGAACCTTGACCTTTATTCTAAGTATAGAAGATAAATATACACTCTACGACATACATAAATATTGTTAAAAATACTGACGTCAACACGCCTATAAATTTTACTGTAAAAAAAGTCTTTTAAGTGACCTAAAAAGATAAAGATAAACTTTTTATTCAATAAAATAATCAATTTAGTACTGTGTACCGATTACACAACATATTTTATATATATAAATTTGTCACGATATTTATTTGCTTATTTTTTCTAAGGGATATTTGGGTTCTTATTATGTCAAATCACTTAATATTGTCATAACCAATTTAAGATTTTATAAAATTTAAATTGTGTATAAAAAAATTATTTTTCCAGTTTATACATTTTATTTATTTAATTATTTCTTCGTGTTTTACTTATCAAACTCTTTTATTTGATACCCATTTACTAAAGAATCTGAAAATCTATTTAAAGAAAACGAAAAACTTAATCTCCTCTTTCAGTGCCACCTTTGGGGACTGGTCTGCTCCAGCTTACCTCTCGAAAGTAAAAACTTACTTGAGTACTTATTTGTTTCATCACTCATCAAAACCAAAACTATATGACTTGGTCCAAAGTGAGCTACACATAGCAATAAGTTAGATACTGCTATTGTAACTGATCTGCTGAGTTTCTTACCGGTGTCTTCTCGGTAGATATAGGTTCCGAACCGGCAGTAGAATCACTTTGCATTGTATTCAATGACGATTCAAAAATGTTATATGTAACCTACTTGAATAAAGGAATATTTGAGTTTGAGTTTGAGTGTGGGATTTGAACCCTCGACCTTCACGTATCGCGCGTGCTGCACAACTGAGCTAGCCGCAAGTTATCGTAGGCAATGAATTTTTCTATTGCATCTCTTTGGCAAACAAAAAACAATTCCCAATATCCTCCCTGGGGGTTAAAAGGAAAACAAAGAGTACAAAATACTTACATTGAAGTGCGCGGAGACGTAGAGGGGGCCGGCGCGCAAGTCCGCCGAAGCCGCGCCACAAACGCCCAACTCGCCGCCCTGCAAATATAATTCATATAATACATGCGCCAGACAACCACACCAATCACCTGGTCTCAAACTAAGGTTTACCCTTGTACTATGAGTACCAGACGACGGATACTAACTTTGAGCGTCATCACAGCACACCAGACACAAGTCAATGTTAAAAATTCGTTTTCCAAATTGACCTGACCGGGAATCGAACCCGGGACCTTTCGCGCATTGGCCGCCTACCTTACCCACTGCGTCACCGAGTTCGTCATATAATATGTTTTAGTGCGTATGTTTATTTGTCTTTTTTATACGTCGTACCAGGCGATTATAAGTCCTTTGGAGCTCTAATTTTCCAGGAAGTAGTTTTCTCAGTAACCAACCCGTTTTACATGCATTTTTTCTCTTATATAACATGCTAGTATTTATTTGAAGTAAGTAGGCGATTATAAGTTCGTTAGAGGTCTAATCTCACCTGCGAGTGTCTCAAACAAAGCCGTCTTTTAAATCTCTTTCCTAGTATTTCTCGGTTGAAGTACCAGGCGGTTATGAGTCGGTTAGAAGTAATTTTCACAGGACATAACTCGTATTTTTCATAAATTTCCAAGTATTTCTCTGACGAAGTACCAGGCTATTATGAGTCCGTTGGAGCTCTTATCTCACCTGCGTGTACCAGGGACGGGGCGTTTCTGTCGTCGAGCAAGGCTTTTCTCAAATTAAGTACCAGGCGACTATCAGTCTGTTGGAGCTCTAGTCCAACGCGTTTCTAGTTCTCCCCAAATAAAGTATCAGGCCATTATGAGTCAGTTGGAGGTCCCAATCTCACCTGCGTGTGCCTGCAGTTGCCGGGGCCGACCGTGTGCCTCCTCGTCGCGTGTGTTTCTGTCGTCAAGCAAGACTTTTCCCAAAATGAAGTACCAGGCGATCATGAGTTCGTTGGAGCTCTCTCCAAAGGCGTTTATTTCCTTGTACTCCGCAAATGAAGTAACAAAAGTACCATACTGACATGAATCATTTTGAATTGGATTTCGCTATGAGAAAGCCATTTTGACATCTTTATTCTAGTATTTCTCTGTTGAAATACCAGGCGAGCATAAGTAGGTTAGAAGTCTTTTCCCAGGAACAAAACCGTCTTTACATCTATTTTCTATGATTTTCTAGTATTTCTCGGTTGAAGTACCAGGCGATTGATTATAAGTCGGACAGAAGTAATTTACACAGGACATAACTCGTATTTTTTATTAAGTTCCTAGTAATTGGCTACTTGACAGTTTTTGAAAAAGTATTGTAAAATGTGCGCCCATTCATTTTATATCCCAAGCAATTCGATTTATCTGGAAATAATCTAAATAACCAGAGAAAAATAAGATTTTGTTTAACACATTTAAAAAGCGCGCGAAAACGCCTAGCGCGTCACTGTTGCAATTATGACGTCAACGTCCTAGACAATGAACCGATACGCATAGGAACGACTTAATTTTGATAAACGGAAAATGTTTCAATAAATTCTTTATACGATTAGAGACACAATAATTCAATTTAATCGGTAAAATAATCATTGTTTCGCCACATTAAAATAAATAATTTTCGCCGACAGCTGTCATTTCCGAATTGCAATGGTGGTTTCCGTTTCGGTTCTTTTGTTCCACAGATAAAAAAACTAACTATGCTTTTAATTAAAAAGTAAAAATGTAAAATGATTACTTAACTAATAAGCTAACATATCTAACACTTTTCATATTTTATTGTTAACACTGTCAAGTAGCCAATTCTCTGATGAATTACCAGGCGATTATAAGTCAGTTGGAGGTCCAATCTCACCTGCGTGTGCCTGCAGTTGCCGGGGCCGACCGTGTGCCTCCTCGTCGCGTGTGTTTCTGTCGTCAAGCAAGACTTTTCCCAAAATGAAGTACCAGGCGATTATGAGTTCGTTGGAGCTCTCTCCAAAGGCGTTTATTTCCTTGTACTCCGCAAATGAAGTAACAAAAGTACCATACTGACATGAATCATTTTGAATTGGATTTCGCTATGAGAAAGCCATTTTGACATCTTTATTCTAGTATTTCTCTGTTGAAATACCAGGCGAGCATAAGTAGGTTAGAAGTCTTTTCCCAGGAACAAAGCCGTCTTTTACATCTATTTTCTATGATTTTCTAGTATTTCTCGGTTGAAGTACCAGGCGATTGATTATAAGTCGGTCAGAAGTAATTAACACAGGACATAACTCGTATTTTTTATTAATTTCCTAGTAATTCTCTGATGAATTACCAGGCGATTATAAGTCAGTTGGAGGTCCAATCTAACCTGCGTGTGCCTGCAGTCGCCGGGGCCGACCGTGTGCCTCCTTGTCGCGTGTGTTTCTGTCGTCGTGCAAGGCTGCTGAGTGCTCTCCTCCGCCACCGGAGTTGAACCGTCTCCAAACTGGAAACAAAATAAAAAACAAATTAAAACTTACATCCATACTAATATTATAAATGCGAAAGTAACTCTGTCTGTCTGTTACTCTTTCACGCCTAAACGGCTGAACGGATTTCGATGAAATTTGGTATAGGTATACGTTGAATCTCAAGAACGGACATAGGCTACTTTTTATTAGAAAATAAGGGGGGATGGGGGTAATACCACCTTTGAAAGTTTATATGGAAAAAAAAATATTTTTGAAGTTAGAGATCTGAAATTTGGCACAAATATAGCTCGAAACTTGGATTAAAATATAGACTACTTTTTGTTTCGAATATTAGGGGAGAAAGGGGTAAAACCGACCATGAAAGGATGTAGTCCACGCGAACGAAGTCGCGGGCACAGCTTAGTTAATAAATATGTTGGACAACATTCCGTGGTTTTCAAACATTTCGGCAAAGAATGTACCACGGGCCGATAAGTATGTAGTTCTAAACATATTCGGCAGAAAGCATTTACCGGAGTCCAACGGGTTGATACAGCAGAAAAATTTAATCGCCTACGATAACATGCGGTTAGCTCAGTTGTCAGAAACGTGAAGGTCGTGGGTTCGATTCCCGCACCGCAAGGGGAGATAAAATGTTTCTTTAAAATATTCTGTGGCTCAGAAACAACGACAGTGCCACAACACCCAGACCCGAGACAATATAGAAAAGTTCGTGTCCCGTCAGTGAACGAAAAAAACATGGACGAATTCCCGACATAGGTACTAACTTCAATCGATTATTAGCACTTAAACACACACAATTGTAAAGCACACAAGCAACAGATACGCAATATAGTAATAAAGTATCGACACTTGAAAATAAACATTAAGGCTAATATATCATGACTGTTCCAATCAATTAAATCCAATAAAATTAACACCTAAGTTTGATTCGATTAACATTTTCGAACACAACGTTCTTGACTTTTACAATTATTGGATGGGTGACCGCACCTTCTCCAAGCTGTCCGCTCTCTCGGTGAGGTAGTCCACGCTGACGCACGGTATAGACACCAGGCACTCCTGCGAACTAGATTCCTCCGCCTCCATTTGCTCTTCTTCAGGGTTCTGATAAAAAAAAAAGGTCCAATCAATGTTCTATTTAATTTAGGGTCAAGTACACTATCAAATCGTTTGTATCTGTGACGGACGATTTGACATTTGTCAAATTGTACAAAGTATATGCAATGAGACAGATTTGACAGCTGTCAAATCGTCTTTGACAGTGACAAACACTTTGATAATTACGAAATCGCACAAAACACAGGCATGCTAGTACAGTCTAGGCTGCTGCAAATCGTATTTAACACTGCCGCACAATTTGACATTTATCGAATCGCACAAAAAACATGCGGGGAATTTTTCACAATTTGACGTTAATCAAAATGCACAAAACACGTATGTACATGTTTCGATTACCGTTTTGACAGCTGTCAAATCGTCCGTGTATGTTACCGATTAGTTGGTGCAACCGGGCCTTAGTAAGACTAGTTAGGTCAACTTACCTTACAACTAGTGAGATCCAAGGGTTGCCCTGTCGTCGAATCAAGCGAGTCTGAAAACGGATACATCAAAATTCAAAATCGGAATAAATAAATTAATCTAATTTTGATAAATATCATTGAATGTAGATAAATATTAGGATTAGCGATTTGGCATGTGTCAAATCGGTAATGGTAATGTCAAAGTAACTAGGTTACGCCGCTGAGTTATAGCTTTGATTATAATAATATGTATATTTAGAACACATAGACACTAAATATTAGAAACAGAAAAATTTTATCTCCCCTTGCGGTGCGGGAATTGAACCCACGACCTTCTCGTATAGCGCGTGCTGCTCTTCCAACTGAGCCGATAAGTATGTAGTTCTAAATTATTTTAAGGGTTCCGTACCCAAAGGGTAAAAGCGGGACCCTATTACTAAGACTTCGCTGTCTGTCCGCCCGTCCGTCTGTCACCGGAGCATTTATGTAATCTTTACTTTTTTTGACAGAACGCTCCACGCTTTCTTAAGTCATCAAGCGAAATGTCCGAATTATTTTGTCAAAGTCAAAGTCAATATTTTTTTATTCACATAGATTACATTAATAATACTTATGAATAGTCTCTATATAAAGCAAATGAAGCTACCTCCGGTTGTAATTTTAAGTGCTTGCTAAATAATAGTTTAAAAAACTAAAATACACTCTTTTAGAGTGTATTTTAGTTTTTTAAACTATTATTTTTTATTATGTATATTTCTTTCTTCTTTTTCTTTCTAAGTAATGCTATTATGCTATCAATAAAGTCATATATAAACTCTTCTATATTATAACAGCCTTTCAAGCTATGAGTGATTATGGATCGCAAGCTATTTTAGCTCTTATCAGCTCAGCAACAAGGTGTACATTACCTCTGTGCTGCAGACTGTTCCTGGCGCTGGTCCGTTGCTGTAGCTTGTCCATCAGTAAGTGGTATATGGCTGATATGTGGTCGAATCTCTCCTCGCGGACAGACTGGAAGAAGATACAATTTGATACTGTAAATAGATATATTGATCTGTACGGCAGTGCCCCCGCCAAGTTGAGCGAATAAATAAAAAAAATATTAAACACTTAATTTCAACATATTAATTTCAAATAAAATAAATAATTTAAAAAATATTGGATAACATCATTTTCGTTCTACTGTGTTGACAATATAGAAAAGTTCGTTTGCCAAATGAACCCGACCGGAAATCAATTCAATATCTTTATTGCATTTCACATGGAGTAAGTTGACAGATTATCTTAAGATTAAGTACATGTGAAGCCCTGTAGAGGGCGTTGCAATGATTCTATATAATCTATATATATAAAAGAAAGTCGTGTTAGTTACACTATTTATAACTCAAGAACGGCTGAACAGATTTGGCTGAAAATTGGTGGGGAGGTAGTTTAGAACCAGGAGAAGGACATAGGATACTTTTTGATTAATTTCTTTATGCTTTTTTTAAAGTCATTTATTGCCTCTAAGGCGGAACAAAGTTCGCCGGGTCACCTAGTGTTTTTATAAAATGTATTAGAGGTAACACTTTTTAAACTAGGGAGGTACTCTAAGATAACATTAAATAAATCTAATAACTTTATATCAACAATCTATTAACTTTAACAATCTTCAAACAATCTATCAAAATAATCAAACCTATAGCGAAAGAATCAGATTATATGTTGATTTTATTTGTTTGAAAATTGAATAAGTCGGGAGTGTTTTTAGTTATGTTTGATAAAAATCGATCCAAGATGGCCGCCGTTACCAAATTATGGATTGCATGTTTTAATACAACTCCTATAATGTATAGTATATTAATAAGTATATTAATACTTGACGACCTCCGTGGCCGAGAGGCGAGCGTGCCCGACTTTGGCGTCGCGCCATCTCAGAGGTTCCGGGTTCGATCCCCGGTCGGGTCAATATGGGAAACGAACTTTTCTGTATTGTCTCGGGTCTGGGTGTTGTGGTACCGTCGTTGTTTCTGATTTCTTTAACACAATTGCTTTAGCTACTTACCACAGAATCAGAGCAATGTATGTGATGTTGTCCAATATTTATTTATTTATTCAATAATCGTTTCGCCACATTAAAATAAATTGACTTAGACAGAAACTCACACTGACACGTCAAAGTTATAACACCCCGTCGTTTTTGCGTCGGGGCTTAAAAATCGCAGGCTTCCGCTAGCGTCCATATAGCTAAATAAATAAATATTGGACAACATCACATACATCGCTCTGATTCTGCGCTAAGTAACTTAAGCATTTGTGTTACAGATATCAGAAACAACGAAGGTACCACAACACCCAGACCCGAGACAACATAGTTAAGTTCGTTTCCCATATTGACCCGACCGGGGATCGAACCCGGAACCTCAGAGATGTCGCACCAAAGTCCGGCACGCTCGCCTGTGCTACGGAGGTCTTCAATATAGTTAAATATAATCTGTTTGTTTGTGCACCTGTAACACGTGTTCCTGCGTGAGGCCGGGCAGCGTGAGCATGTGTGCGAGCACGGTGTCGCTATAAGTGTGTATGTGTACCTGTAACACGTGTTCCTGCGTGAGGCCGGGCAGCGTGAGCATGTGTGCGAGCACGGTGTCGCTATAAGTGTGTATGTGTACCTGTAACACGTGTTCCTGCGTGAGGCCGGGCAGCGTGAGCATGTGTGCGAGCACGGTGTCGCTATAAGTGTGTATGTGTACCTGTAACACGTGTTCCTGCGTGAGGCCGGGCAGCGTGAGCATGTGTGCGAGCACGGTGTCGCTATAAGTGTGTATGTGTACCTGTAACACGTGTTCCTGCGTGAGGCCGGGCAGCGTGAGCATGTGTGCGAGCACGGTGTCGCTATAAGTGTGTATGTGTACCTGTAACACGTGTTCCTGCGTGAGGCCGGGCAGCGTGAGCATGTGTGCGAGCACGGTGTCGCTATAAGTGTGTATGTGTACCTGTAACACGTGTTCCTGCGTGAGGCCGGGCAGCGTGAGCATGTGTGCGAGCACGGTGTCGCTATAAGTGTGTATGTGTACCTGTAACACGTGTTCCTGCGTGAGGCCGGGCAGCGTGAGCATGTGTGCGAGCACGGTGTCGCTATAAGTGTGTATGTGTACCTGTAACACGTGTTCCTGCGTGAGGCCGGGCAGCGTGAGCATGTGTGCGAGCACGGTGTCGCTATAAGTGTGTATGTGTACCTGTAACACGTGTTCCTGCGTGAGGCCGGGCAGCGTGAGCATGTGTGCGAGCACGGTGTCGCTATAAGTGTGTATGTGTACCTGTAACACGTGTTCCTGCGTGAGGCCGGGCAGCGTGAGCATGTGTGCGAGCACGGTGTCGCTATAAGTGTGTATGTGTACCTGTAACACGTGTTCCTGCGTGAGGCCGGGCAGCGTGAGCATGTGTGCGAGCACGGTGTCGCTATAAGTGTGTATGTGTACCTGTAACACGTGTTCCTGCGTGAGGCCGGGCAGCGTGAGCATGTGTGCGAGCACGGTGTCGCTATAAGTGTGTATGTGTACCTGTAACACGTGTTCCTGCGTGAGGCCGGGCAGCGTGAGCATGTGTGCGAGCACGGTGTCGCTATAAGTGTGTATGTGTACCTGTAACACGTGTTCCTGCGTGAGGCCGGGCAGCGTGAGCATGTGTGCGAGCACGGTGTCGCTATAAGTGTGTATGTGTACCTGTAACACGTGTTCCTGCGTGAGGCCGGGCAGCGTGAGCATGTGTGCGAGCACGGTGTCGCTATAAGTGTGTATGTGTACCTGTAACACGTGTTCCTGCGTGAGGCCGGGCAGCGTGAGCATGTGTGCGAGCACGGTGTCGCTATAAGTGTGTATGTGTACCTGTAACACGTGTTCCTGCGTGAGGCCGGGCAGCGTGAGCATGTGTGCGAGCACGGTGTCGCTATAAGTGTGTATGTGTACCTGTAACACGTGTTCCTGCGTGAGGCCGGGCAGCGTGAGCATGTGTGCGAGCACGGTGTCGCTATAAGTGTGTATGTGTACCTGTAACACGTGTTCCTGCGTGAGGCCGGGCAGCGTGAGAATGTGTGCGAGCACGGTGTCGCTATAAGTGTGTATGTGTACCTGTAACACGTGTTCCTGCGTGAGGCCGGGCAGCGTGAGCATGTGTGCGAGCACGGTGTCGCTATAAGTGTGTATGTGTACCTGTAACACGTGTTCCTGCGTGAGGCCAGGCAGCGTGAGCATGTGTGCGAGCACGGTGTCGCTATAAGTGTGTATGTGTACCTGTAACACGTGTTCCTGCGTGAGGCCGGGCAGCGTGAGCATGAGTGCGAGCACGGTGTCGCTATAAGTGTGTATGTGTACCTGTAACACGTGTTCCTGCGTGAGGCCGGGCAGCGTGAGCATGTGTGCGAGCACGGTGTCGCTATAAGTGTGTATGTGTACCTGTAACACGTGTTCCTGCGTGAGGCCGGGCAGCGTGAGCATGTGTGCGAGCACGGTGTCGCTATAAGTGTGTATGTGTACCTGTAACACGTGTTCCTGCGTGAGGCCGGGCAGCGTGAGCATGTGTGCGAGCACGGTGTCGCTATAAGTGTGTATGTGTACCTGTAACACGTGTTCCTGCGTGAGGCCGGGCAGCGTGAGCATGTGTGCGAGCACGGTGTCGCTATAAGTGTGTATGTGTACCTGTAACACGTGTTCCTGCGTGAGGCCGGGCAGCGTGAGCATGTGTGCGAGCACGGTGTCGCTATAAGTGTGTATGTGTACCTGTAACACGTGTTCCTGCGTGAGGCCGGGCAGCGTGAGCATGTGTGCGAGCACGGTGTCGCTATAAGTGTGTATGTGTACCTGTAACACGTGTTCCTGCGTGAGGCCGGGCAGCGTGAGCATGTGTGCGAGCACGGTGTCGCTATAAGTGTGTATGTGTACCTGTAACACGTGTTCCTGCGTGAGGCCGGGCAGCGTGAGCATGTGTGCGAGCACGGTGTCGCTATAAGTGTGTATGTGTACCTGTAACACGTGTTCCTGCGTGAGGCCGGGCAGCGTGAGCATGTGTGCGAGCACGGTGTCGCTATAAGTGTGTATGTGTACCTGTAACACGTGTTCCTGCGTGAGGCCGGGCAGCGTGAGCATGTGTGCGAGCACGGTGTCGCTATAAGTGTGTATGTGTACCTGTAACACGTGTTCCTGCGTGAGGCCGGGCAGCGTGAGCATGTGTGCGAGCACGGTGTCGCTATAAGTGTGTATGTGTACCTGTAACACGTGTTCCTGCGTGAGGCCGGGCAGCGTGAGCATGTGTGCGAGCACGGTGTCGCTATAAGTGTGTATGTGTACCTGTAACACGTGTTCCTGCGTGAGGCCGGGCAGCGTGAGCATGTGCGCGAGCACGGTGTCGCTGGAGGGCGCGTCGCGGGGCGGGCCGCTGTGGCACGCGCACGCGCCCGCCGACGCGTCTGCGGACGAACAGACACACACACACGATTCATTACTACTGCTTCAAGCTGCACTCGATCACAATTCAGCAATTGGCTACTTGACAGTGTTAACAATAAAATATGAAAAGTGTTGGATATGTTGTAAGTAATCATTTAATATTTTTTTATTTTAATTAAAAGTATATTTACTATTTTATTTTTGCAAAATAAATTTTACTTATTTTATCTGTGGAACAAAAGAGCTTTCGGCCCTTATCGGTACGACCGTATAGGTTCGATGTCTAGAACGTTGACGTCACAATTTCAAGAGTCACGTGACTTGGCGTCTTCGCGCGCTTTTTACATGTGTTACACAAAATCTTATTTTTCTCTGGTTATAGATAGATAAATATACTTTATTGCACAAAACTTTACAGAAATAGGTTTTATAGATTGATTATAGTACAATTTAGGCGGTCTAATCGCTAGAAAGCGATCTCTTTCAGATAACCTTAAGGTAGAGGAAATAGTCGATGGCGAGAAATGGGTACGGCCGTGCAACATAAATACAGTTTTATTTCTTGAATTATATTCAGAGTATAGCATGATAAACATACATAAACTCATAGATATATATTTATAAACATGCTTATCAAATATAAAATCAGGTAAAGTATTTTGACTCAAAAAAAAAAAACAATTAATATGGATAAGTGTATGAAACTTACTAACAACCTATATGCCCAGCTGGAATTATGGATAGAGGACATAAATTAACATTAATCAAGTGAGAGGAAGTACGATTTAACCCTGACTTTGAAAGTGGGAAGGGTCTCAGATAATCTGATAGATAAAGGTAAAGAATTCCATAAGCGTATAGATTGGACAGTGAAAGATTGGGAATAGAATTCAGAAGAAAGAGTAGGAAAAGTAAGGAGAAGTTTACGTGAGGACCGCATATTACGATCCTGGTTGGGCTGCAAGAAACGGAAACGTTTTTTAAGATAGGGAGGAGCAAGAGGATTAAATAGAACATTAAATAGGAGAGATAAAACGTGGAGGTCACGGCGTCGACGTATAGGAAGCCATTTAACCTGAGTTTGAAATACAGAGACATGGTCATACTTGCGTAGGCCGAAGATGATGCGGATACAAAAGTTTTGAAGACGCTCAAGCTTGTCAAGAAATAGTTCATTAAGATTAGAGTAGCAACAGTCTGCATAATCAAGAATAGGCAACAGTAAAGCCTGCACCAGTGCAATCTATTAATAGACCCAGCAGATGCAAACATTTTCCTGCTAACCTCTTTAATTTGGCTATCCCAATTTAAACAATTGTCAATATGAATACCCAAATTTTTCACAACTTGGCTGTAAGAAATCGGGACACCATCAAGTAAGATAGGAAGCAGAGAATCCCAATCAATTAGACTAATTAGCCGTGATCCGCCAACAATAATAACCTGCGTTTTAGCAGGGTTAACTCTGAGACCAAACGACCTGCTCCAGTTGGAGATACGAGTTAGATCAGCATTAATTACGTTAACAGCGTTCGGTAAATCATCAAGGCTATCCTGCGAATACAGTTAGAGATCGTCTGCGTACAGATGGTAGGACGAAGTAAGATTACATGTGATTGAATTTATAAAAGTAGCGAAAAGAAGAGGAGATAAGACACCACCTTGAGTTACGCCGGCAGCAATATCACACCAGGCGGAGAAAGAGTCCTCAGCACGAATGCGCTGCCGACGACCGTATAGATAACTATGAAACCAGTCAATTACCATTGGAGATATGTTAAGAGAACGTAGTACACCGAGAAGGATGTCAAAGTCCACAGTGTTAAAAGCGTTGCTAAAATCTAGTAGCGCTAACACCGTAAGACCTCTACTATCCATACCATGTCGCATGTCATCAACAATCTGTCCAATGCCATTTCCGTACTGGTTATTTTTTTTTTTTTCAGATAAATCGAATTGCTTGGAATATAAAACGAACGGGCGCACATTTTACAATACTTTTTCAAACACTGTCATGTAGCCAATTCTTGAAATATTCACTTTACAATTAACATATTTTTCATATGCTGTATATAATCAGTTTGCACTTAACCACAGAATAAAGATAGTCTTAAATCTAATCAACACGAATTTACAATGTTTTGTCTGATTTTTTATTTTAGCTTGAAATATGTGTATTCAAACGCAAAAAGATGATGTATATGTACAGATTTAACACGAATGCCCCCTGAAATCCACTTGGCTTATGTCCGCGAATTTCAGTATACCAGCCGCCAGCGCGGAGAATACAAAAGAATACTCGATAATAATGATTAATAATAATAAGTGATTACCTGTAGTCCCAGCGGCGAGCCAGCGGTGTCGTGCCACCCCACGTAGCGACAGCCGCTTGTCAGGATCTACCACCAGCATATGACGGATGAGGTGCTCACACTCTGAAACCAACAAACCACAGCTTTAAAAACATCAATAGTCAAGAGAGGTAGGCATAGCGATTTATCGCTCGAACCTCCAGTTCGATTTCACCAGTCGGGCTGCTCCACAGCCCGACTGGTGAAATACCTCCACCTTATTATTATTATTATTTTATTTATTTATTATTATTTATTTAAATATTGGACAACATCACATACATTGCTCTGATTCTGTGGTAAGTAGCTAAAGCACTTGTGTTACAGAAATCAGAAACAACGACGGTACCACAACACCCAGACCCGAGACAATATAGAAAAGTCCGTTTCCTATGTTGACCCGACCGGGGATCGAACCCGGGACCTCAGAGATGATTTATTATTTATCAGGGTACTTGGGGCTATGCAGTTCTAGTGAACTGTGGTCACTGCGACCTGTCAGATCTATTGTGACTCGCCACCAGTTTAGAGTAACTCCACCCTACAGAAGACCGCAGCCAAATAACAATCACTTCTGTGTTGTTGTGTTCCTGCGTGTGAGTAAGGTTTCCAGAGCTCCTGGGGGGTGCTACATTAGTAGCAGGGGTCAAGCCTTTAAGGTAAGGGCGACAAATGCAGTAACAGCTTTATTATGCTTAAGCTTAACTTGTCGCCCTTAAGCTAGGGCCTCATTACTACTTAATATCAGGTGGGATGAGGTCAATCTAAAGGATGGACTAAAAACCAATTTTAGTCAGTTTCCCTTTTGTATGTACTATGTATGTATGTATGTATGTATGTATGCATGTATGTATTGTATGTATGTTTGTATTTATGCATGTATGTATTGTATGTATTCATGTATTTTTGTATGTATGTATGTATGTACGCATGTATGTATGTATGATATATGTATGCATTTATGCGTGTATGTATTGTATGTATATGTGTGTGCATGTATGCGTGCATGTATGTATTTTATGTATATATGTATGCATGTATGCGTGCATATGTATTGTATGTATGATATATGCATGTATGTATAGTATGTATACATTTATGAATTGTATATATATATGTATGCATGTATGCGTGCATGTATGTATTGTATGTATGATGTATGTTATATGCATGTATGTATTGTATGTATGCATGTATGAATTGTATGTATGTATGTATTGTATGCATGTATGTTAGTATGTATGTACGTGTATGTATTACCCTGCGACATGAAGTACGGTATCCGGAACTTGCCGCTGAGCACGACGCTGCGCAGCTCGTGCAGCGTGCCGCCGTCGAAGGGCAGCGCGCCGCACACCAGCACGTACAGCACCACGCCCAGCGACTGCACAGACAGACACACAAACACATTTATACATAATATACATATTTCAATGTTAAGCAATTCGATTTATCTGGAAAAAATTTAAATTACCAGAGTAATAATAGATTTTGTGTAACACATTTAAAATGCGCGCGAAAAAACCTGGTCATATGAATGTTGAAGTCGTGACGTCAGCGTTTAATAAACCAACGATAGTACCAAAAAAATTATAGAATTTCAATATTTATATCGAATTTTTAGCACAAGTAGTAGGATTCTTTAATGACCAGTTCCAATATTTGAAAACCGATGTGTTCTAATTACGGATAGTAATAAATTATACGAGGCGTAAGCTAAAAACGTCAAACGGACGACTGATGACAGCTTTTTTTTTTTATAATACACTCCAAGACTGACCTCTCACCTGATGTTAAGTTGAAATGAGTTCCTAGCTTAAGGGCGAAAAGTATAGCATAGTAAAACTGTTACTAGACTTGTCGCCCTTACCTTGAAGGCTTGATCCTTGCTACTAATGTAGCACCCCCCAGGAGCTCTGGAAACCTTACTAACACGCAGGAACACAACAACACCGGAGTGATTGTTATTTGGCTGCGGTGTTCTGTAAGGTGGAGGTATTTCACCAGTCGGGCTGCTCCAGCTCGAGCGATAAATCGCTATGCCCTACCTCCCTTAAAATTAAGCTGATTTTAACAGTTAATTTGAAATCAGAATTAACGACTCGCAGAAAAACGGATCGTCATTTTTGAAACATTACGAATCGTAACATATTGGAACCGGGCGTTAATCGAATAACTCATTTCATGTAAATAGCAGATCATTATTTATGTGTGCGTGTCCCCTTAATAATGGATACTTTTCTGTATTTTCAGTTAAATATTGCGAAATCTATATATATAAAAGAAAGTCGTGTTAGTTACACTATTTATAACTCGAGAACGGCTGAACAGATTTGGCTGAAAATTGGTGGGGTGGTAGTTTAGAACGAGGAGTAGAACATAGGATACTTTTTTATTAATCTTTTTGCTTTTTTTTAAAGTCTTTTATTGCCTCTAAGGTGGAACAAAGTTCGCCGGGGCCGCTAGTTAATCATAAAAACTGGATTCCGACCAATCACACACGACATCGTTTTCGGCCGGTGATCACGCTGAATATCCGGGTATCCGGCCGCCAAATACTCAGCCGGGCAAACGATACCTAAATCTTAGTATGTCGGCGTCCAAGTATTAACCTGTTACGTATTGTAGGTTCGCGCGGATCGTTTTCAAGCCAAGAAACGAGTTTTATTAAGTCATTGTGCGGAACAATTTCGTATGCAGTACACGTGCGCCGGCCTAATTTGCTTAGTAAATAAGTTTTTTATGTTGTATATAGATAATTTGATGTTGTTTTCTTGTATACTAACCACTTTTCAAAGTTAATTACCAAACAGAATCACTATTCGGTATCCGGCCGGATAGTTAAATAATGGCCGGATAGGCCAGATTCCGCACAGCAATCAGATATCAAATATTCAATATGGGAAACGAACTTTTCTATATTGTCTCGGGTCTGGGTGTTGTGATACCGTCGTTGTTTGCGATTTCTGTAACACAAGTGCTTAAGCTACTTACCGCAGAATCAGAACAATATATGTGATGTTGTCCAATATTTATTTATTTATATCCATTGCATCTCTAGTTAATTCATTAAAAACGTAAATTTCGCAAGTAAAAAGTGTCTATGAAAGTTCCTTTTTTGGCCATGACGCTCCCTGCGATCGTTTTTTTTTCCTAACTGACTATGGATGATGGCCGCAGATGGCCTTTTCATCTTCACCGGGCTTGCGGGGGAGCGGAGGGCACACCCCTAAACATTTAAACAACTGCCTGAGGGCGCCCCATAGCGGGACTCGGACCTCGGCTCGGGCCGTTGTTGGGAGATGGTAACCTAACGTACCTTGGGGGGGACAAGCGTCCCGGCACGTCCCGGTATCGCGAAAGGGGGGGTCGCGTCGTGCGTTCTCGCCGTCGAGGACGGAATAGCGGTCGGTGTGGAGTGTGCTGTGTCGCAAGCTGTTTAGCGTCGGCCATGGCGATGTTATGGCGTCGACGGGATCTAAGAGCACATTCCTAGGCCTACGTTTACGTGGGCAGACTACGGAAGGGACGTAGTCAGCGGCCGAGACCACTAGACTATTCGAATGATGGGAAGTAAACTAGACTATTCGAATGATGGGAAGTAAACTAGACTATTCGAATGATGGGAAGTAAACCAGACTATTCGAATGATGGGAAGTAAACTAGACTATTCGAATGATGGGAAGTAAACAGACTATTCGAATGATGGGAAGTAAACCAGACTATTCGAATGATGGGAAGTAAACCAGACTATTCGAATGATGGGAAGTAAACCAGACTATTCGAATGATGGGAAGTAAACCAGACTATTCGAATGATGGGGAGTAAACTAGACTATTCGAATGATGGGGGCTGCGATCGTTTCGTTGGTCACCTAGCGAATAGTGTTAGACAGTTATCTGATCGTTAACTCACCCATATGTCCGCCTTGGGCCCGTCGTACTGGCGTCCCTCGAAGAGCTCCGGCGCCGCGTAGGGCGGGCTGCCGCACCAAGTGGCGAGCGGCGACCCCGCCGTGTATTCGTTGCTGAACCCGAAGTCTGCTAGCTGGAAAGATATAGCATACACATATACATATCAAACTGTGATGGCGGGCTCGGGAGCTGAGTCAAATACTTAGTTTAGTTGCATAGGACAAACAGTCATCCCTACTAATATTATAAATGCGAAAGTAACTCTGTCTGTCTGTCGATCTGTCTGTGTGTCTGTTACGCTTTCCTGCTTAAACCATACAACCGATTTTGTGAAATTTAGTATAGGTATACGTTGAATCTCAAGAACGGACATAGGCTACTTTTTATTAGAAAATAGGGGGGGGGGGGGGGGGGTAATACCGCCTTTGAAAGTTTATATGGAAAAATGTTTATTTTTGAAGTTAGAGATATGAAATTTAGCTCGAAACTTGGATTAAAATAAAGACTACTTTTTGTTTCGAATATTAGGGGAGAAAGGGGTAAAACCGACCATGAAAGGAAGTAGTCAACGCGAACGAAGTCGCGGGCACAGCTAGTTTATTATAGATTGATACTGTTTTACGACCTCCATAGCCGAGAGGCAAGCACGCCGGACTTTGGCGCCGTTCGATCCCTGGTCGGGTCAATATGGGAAACGAACTTTTCTATATTGTTTCGGGTGTGGGGGTTGTGGTACAGTCGTTGCTCTTGATTTCTGTAACACAAGTGCATAAGCTACTTACCACAGAATCAGAGCAATGTATGTGATGTTGTCTAATATTGATATATTTACTAGCGATCCCGGCGAACTTCGTTTCGCCATAGAGGATTTTCCCACTTTTGTGTTAAATTTTTTCCTAAATTTTCTTTACTATAAACCTCACGGAGCCCGAGACCTTCTCAACGAATGCAAAACCGTAGAAATCGGCTCGTGGAAGGAAGGAAAACCCGACTTATTTTTATATATAAGATTTATATATTGTGTACACGTATATGTGTGAAAGTGTTTATATTTCTTTATGCAAGTAAATTACATGCAAAGTGACTCTACTGCCGGTTCGGACCGAAAAGACACCGGTAAGAAACTCAGCAGATCAGTTACAGTAGCAGTATCTAACTTATTGCTATGTGTAGCTCACTTTGGAACAAGTTATATAGTTCTGATTTAACGAGTATAATCTCTATTAGTTTTTTAAAATAATAAAGTTGATTAATCTTTTAACTGGGGTATATTACAGGGAAATTACCTGTCAAGTTCCAATCAAGGTGTTCTACAAGGTTCCTCCCCCTAATCTTAATTATTCATTTAGGTGTGCGACAAGGAGGTATCCTTTCTCCAATCTTATTGACTATCTGTAGGTGTTCTGCAAGGAGTTACCCTTCCCCCTACCTTATTATTTGTGTTTAGAGGTGTTCCACAGGGAGGTATTCTCTCACCTTAATATTCATGTCTCTGTCTAATAATAAGTTCTCTGCTTTCAGGTCGCGGTGCACGACTCCGCTCACGTGACAGTAGCCGACGGCCGCCACCATCTGAGCGAAGGCGCGCGCCGCTTCAGACTCTGGCATTCTACCTCTGGTCACCAGGTGATCTGCAATTGAGTTAGGAAAATATAAGCAAAGAGTATTGTGTATAGCTGATGCCCGCGACTTCGTTCGCATTCTGACGACCTATGTAGCCAAAAGACGGGTCCTGGTTTCGAATCTTTGAGTCTTAGTGCAAAATAGTAGTAGTAATAAGTTTAACTCTTATTCAACTACTGAGTTGCTTGCCGGTATCTTCTCTGTAGTTATAGGTTCCGAACCGGAGGTAGCTTAATTTGCTTTATATAGAGACTATTCATAAGTATAACTAATGTAATCTCTATGAATAAAAAGATTGACTTTGACTTTGAATCCAGGTCGGGTCAAAATAGAAAACTAATTTTGTTAATTGTCTCGGGTCTGGGTGCTATGGTACCGTCGTTGCTTCTGATGTCTGTATCGCACATGCTTTAGTATCTACAGTATCAGAGCAATGTATGTTTGGCCGAATATTTATACATTTTCGATACAAAAAGTATGCTTCATGTTAATCTAATACCTATCTAAGCTATAAAATTTCACCCAAATTTAAACCTTCACGTTAATGTGAGATACTAGCCGCCCGCCGCGGCTGCGCTCGTATTTTCCCCGTTTATTCCACATTTTCCATGACTCCCTGCTGCTATTAGTCGCAGCGTGATGTTATATAGCCTAAAGCCTTCCTCGATAAATAGACAATCAGCAAACATATTTTTTAACTCTTAATTCTTTCCGAGATTAGAGAGTTTAAACCAACAAACTCTCTAACTTTATAAGAGTAAAGTAAGAGAGGTAGCGCATAGCGATTTGCCGCTCGAACTGGAGCAGCCCGACTGGTGAAATACGTCCACCTTACAGAAGACCGCAGCCAAATAACAACCACTTCAGTGTTGTTGTGTTCCTGCGTGGGAGTAAGGTTTACAGAGCTCCTGGGGGGAGGAGGTGCTACATTAGTAGCAGGGGTCAAGCCTTTGAGGTAAGAGCGACAAGTCCAGTAATAGATTTATTATGCTGTACTTGTCACCCTTAAGCTAGGACCTCATTACCACTTAATATCAGGTGGGATGAGGTCAATCTTGAAGTGCAATATAAAAAAATATATATAAGTATAGATTTTACACGCGTTGATTTTTAATATGAGCAATTTTATAGAAGAAATCTGCAGAAACATAAGTGATTATTTAATTTGTATATTACAAATCCCTATATTTCGTTAGACCATATTTAACAGATCTATATGACTCAAACTTAAATATATCTTTATTCAAGTTGGTTACATATCTGGAGACCTGTACTACGGGTTTCTTCTGGAAACCTATTTCAGGCTCCAGTCTCTCACACAAGGGTTTACGCCTAAATCATGTACCTTGTTTTTTGCGATAAATGTGCAATGTAACCTTTTTGTGAGAGAAAATAAATAAAATAATGAATGAATGTGTGTGTTGTACCAATATTAAAATAATGAATGAATGTGTGTTGTACCAATATTAAAATAATGTATGAATGTGTGTGTTGTACCAATATTAAAATAATGAATGAATGTGTGTGTTGTACCAATATTAAAATAATGAATGAATGTGTGTGTTGTACCAATATTAAAATAATGAATGAATGTGTGTGTTGTACCAATATTAAAATAATGAATGAATGTGTGTGTTGTACCAATATTAAAATAATGAATGAATGTGTGTGTTGTACCAATATTAAAATAATGAACGAATGTGTGTGTTGTACCAATATTAAAATAATGAATGAATGTGTGTGTTGTACCAATATTAAAATAATGAATGAATGTGTGTGTTGTACCAATATTAAAATAATGAATGAATGTGTGTGTTGTACCAATATTAAAATAATGAATGAATGTGTGTGTTGTACCAATATTAAAATAATGAATGAATGTGTGTGTTGTACCAATATTAAAATAATGAATGAATGTGTGTGTTGTACCAATATTAAAATAATGAATGAATGTGTGTGTTGTACCAATATTAAAATAATGAATGAATGTGTGTGTTGTACCAATATTAAAATAATGAATGAATGTGTGTGTTGTACCAATATTAAAATAATGAATGAATGTGTGTGTTGTACCAATATTAAAATAATGAATGAATGTGTGTGTTGTACCAATATTAAAATAATGAATGAATGTGTGTGTTGTACCAATATTAAAATTAAGTTTGTATGATGGAAATTCTTCCATGTTTTTTTCGTTTCGTTTTCGTTTATATAACACTTTTGAATCGTCATTGAATACAATGCAAAGTGACTCTACTGCCGGTTCGGAACCTATATCTACCGAGAAGACACCGGTAAGAAACTCACTTTGGACCAAGTCATATAATTTTGTGTTGATGAGTGATGAATCAATTAAGTACTCAATGAAGTATTTAATGTCGAGAGATAAGCTGGTGCAGACCAGTTACTCACCAAAAATTTCACCATTTGGCGCGTATTCTGTTACTAAATATATTGTGTGCGTGCTTTCCATAACCTGAAATTTAAAAATTGCTATTAAATATTGATAACATACAATAATATAAAACAGGAAATAACAAACAGGAAAGATTTGTATTTTTGCATGTTTGTAATGAACAAACTCAAAAACTACTTATCATATTTCAAAAATTCGTATTCGAAAATATTCGTATTCAATATTAACTAGACCGGGAGTCGAACCCGGAACCTCAGAGATGGTGCGACGCGTTTGCGTCTGTTAGGGAGGTCGTCACACACACATATATGGTGAACGGAAGGCAATGTTTATTATGCCAAGTTGATAATTATAATAATAATAATAGTTTATTATGCTTAGTTTATTATGCCAAGTTTATTATGCCTAGTTTATTATGCCTAGTTTATTATGCCAAGTTTATTATGTTAATTTTATAACAGGCTAAAATAAATTATGGAAAAGTATAGGATCCCATATGATACCGACCTGGTATAACCTAACGATGTGTGGGTGTCTCAGTCTCTTCATAATTGCTATTTCCCTGAAGGTTTTCTTCAAATTGTCTTCGTCTAGCCTAGATTTATCTATTATTTTTATTGCGACCTGAAACAAACATGAAAATCCAATTACAATAACAAATAGATAAGATAATATTTTATTATTATAACTGTGAATAATAAGCCTTCAAGTTTATAGGCTCCTCCCGGCTTAATGGTAGGCAAGAGAGGAACCCACATCGCGATGACACCGGATTTGATATCGTAACATCCTATTCGCTAGCATCGCCAAAAACTGATACAACAGAAAAAAACATCGCCAACGATAACTTGCGGTTAGCTCAGTTGGAGGAGCAGCACGCGTGATACGTGAAGGTCGTGGGTTCGATTCCCGCACCGCAAGGGGAGATAAAAAATTCTGTTTCTAATATTTAAAGTTCGCTAGTACGGCGTAAAGTACTATAAAAATAAAAAAATCGATTATAAAAATGTTTGGACTTGATAGCATTAATTATGTAAACTATAATAATAAAAATAATAATTTAATTTAATCATTTGTATAGTCATAAGCTATGTTGTTTATACGCTTTTATTTGCATGTAATCATTTTTGTAAGTTTTTGAAAAGAGCATAGCCGGGCATTAACTCGTTAATTAACAAAGTTAACATTTTCAATAACGGATTAACTTTTAAGTTAAATTAAAAAACTGTTAACGGACTCATTAATTTCCGTTAATAATCCAGAAGTCCGTTAATCCAATGCCTACTATTCACAAGTGCGAGAAAGAAATCTGCGAATAGATTCATTTCAACATGTCAATAATTACTTAAAGCCGGTGTTTAGTTAGAATAACGAGTGCTGTGTTTGTTTTAAAGAAGGGAGCGTTCAAGTATTGCACAACGCAATTTTTGAAGATTTTTGACAAAAACCCTATCATGGAAGATATGGAATCGAATTCCTGGTAAGAATTCATGACCATTCATCCATCCATGTTGATTATATTTTAACGGATTAAAGTTAAGTTGCGTTAATTCTTCAGAAATGAAACGCTTTAACGTTTAACGAAGCTAGCTTTTTTAGTAGCGGATTAACGAAGTTAACTGTTTGATTAACGGTGCCCAGCTATGGAAAAAAGTAACTATCGATTTTCTTGCCGGTTCTTCTCGATAGAAACAACATTCCGAACACGGCGGTAGTATAACATAATCTGACGATTCATAAAAACTTTCGTAAAATTTGACATGAATAAATAAATTTTCTATTTCCATAAACACATTAAAAATCTATTCAGATGCTAAGGTGTCTTCGATTCCGTGGTTTATATTGGCTACTTGACAGTGTTAACAATAAAATATGAAAAGTGTTAGATACGTTAGCTTATTAGTTAAGTAATCATTTTACATTTTAACTTTTTAATTAAAAGCATATTTAGTATTTTATTTTTGCAAAATAAATTTTAGTTTTTTTATCTGTGGAACAAAAGAACCGAAACGGAAACCACCATTGCAATTCGGAAATGACAGCTGTCGGCGAAAATTATTTATTTTAATGTGGCGAAACAATGATTATTTTACCGATTTAATTGAATTATTGTGTCTCTAATCGTATAAAGAATTTATTGAAACATTTTCCGTTTATCTTAACTAAGTCGTTCCTATGCGTATCGGTTTGTTGTCTAGGACGTGGACGTCATAATTGCAACAATGACGCGACTAGGCGTTTTCGCGCGCTTTTTAAATGTGTTACGCAAAATCTTATTTTTCTCTGGTTATTTAGATTATTTCCAGATAAATCGAATTGCTTGGGATATAGAATGAACGGGCGCACATTTTACAATACTTTTTCAAAAACTGTCAAGTAGCCAATTGTCTTTAAAGGTGTCCAATATTTATTTAACGGTATTTATTATCCCAGACGACTAATCGCATCGCGACCTTGACCCGAGGCCGCGACCTCATTCATCAAGTGACCTCCGGAACCAACGAAGAATACACGCTATGAAGCCCGTACCAACCGCTGGTGGTGCCATTGTATCCATTCCATGGACATTTTGGGGGTAGTGAGATCTACTGAGGAGACAACCTACAAGGTAAGTGAAGAATCGGCATGTTTGTATCCAGGTACCCCCCTGGAAAACAACGCAGAAAATCTATGAACTCGACTAATAAATCAAAGTGTAAACGGAGCCTAAATGGAGCGTTCAAGTATCACGTAACACAATTGAGGGGGGGGGGGGGGCTAACTTTCGAACAAATCGCATAATGAACCTAATGTTATATGTATGTGTGTAGTGTGTATAAAATAGCCGTGGATGAGCTGACCTAACAAATCTGATTTGCCCCTCATCCCTAGCTTTTAAGTTCTTTCACACTTTTTTTGAAGATAGAAATAAAACACTATGGACCAACGAATAAAACAAAAGGCGATCCAACAACCAAATCCCATGAAAAAAACAAAAGACAATCGCATAACCGAATCCCTAAATGCAAAAGAAGATCATACAAAATAATATCCTGAATAAACAAAAAGTATTACTAAAAAAAATCTCCAATTAAGAAAAAGACGATCGCGCAATCAAATCTCGGGTTATTACTATTAGTTATTACTACGCAATAATATTTATTTCTACTTTAGTTAAAAAAATATATGAACATTGCTGTCTTTCAATATCTCAAAATTTGAAAAAATATTGCGTTCATCATCATCGGAAATCATAAAATGTAATTCGTTGATTTTTCATAGAGTTTATTTTCATAGAGTTTATTTTCATAGTTAAATAGTGTTTTTAAAATTATAATCTAACATTTATTTTAAATACTAATAATTATTTCAAATACATTTACAAATTAATATGTTATTTTGTTAACGGTACAAGTTAAGCACATTACAAAAAATAACACAAGGTCATGTTATCACTTTTTTCGCATTCGAGATCCTCCGGGACAAGATTCTCGGGGAATGAGATCCTCAGGGACTAACCCCAAATCTCTCGGTAAAGCCAAAACAAGATCGCGCAACCAAAGCTTTCGATAACAACATAAAAACTATCCATCAACAATAAACTTTAACAAACTGAAACAAACAAACAGACTGAATTAGAATCGTCTTTTGTTCATTTGTTCACTCATCAAATTAAAACTATATGACTTGGTCCAAAGTGTTCTACACATAGCTATAAGTTAGATACTGGCACTGTAACTGATCTGCTGAGTTTCTTACCGGTGTCTTCTCGGTAGATATAGGTTCAGAACCAGCAGTAGAGTCACTTTGCATTATATACAATGACGATTCGAAAGTGTTATTATATGTAACCTACTTGAATAAACAAATATTGAATTTGAATTTGAATTTTGTTTACTAAACATCTTGAAATCATATCTCGAGAATCGAAAAACGTTTATATGGAACAGCTAATCGTCATCAGGCGTCCGGTCAGATCGGATCGGACGCCTACAGACGGCGCCCTTGACCCGTCGAGGTCGGAGCGCGACCTCACCTCTGACCCGCGGCACACGCGACAGTATCAGGCCGCGCTTACATGGCTTAACATCAGATGGGAGACACATAACTACATGTAACTTGAATTAGTGTTGCTAACTATCGATAGTTTAGTTATAGATAGTATCGATGTTACAAATGAAAAAATGCTACTAATAATAATTATTATTATTTATTTCAGAATAAAATATCATATTTTAAAGACCACATCAAATTAAAACTGCATTAGATTAATTAAAATAAATACTATTGATTGGAAGTAGTATTTACAACGGCATCGATACTATTATGTCATAATACTTTCTTTGTATCGATTTTTTAATATCGACACTAAATTCTATGGATGGTATCATTGTAGTAAATTAAAAATTATTAATAGTTGAATAACCGCCAATAGCATGAGCGATGGAAACAATCGTACAGTAAAACTTCTCGAAAAAAACAACAGACGATCGCGCAACCGAATCACTCGAAAACAACAAAAAATGATTCAACAACTATAACTCTCAAATACACAAAAGACTGAAGTAGACTGACTTAAGAGAGGCAGGGCATAGCGATTTATCGCTCGAACTGGAGCAGCCCGACTGGTGAAATACCTTCACCTTACAGAAGACCGCAGCCAAATAACAATCACTTCTGTGTTGTTGTGTTCCTGCGTATGAGTAAAGTTTCCAGAGCTCTTGGGGGGTGCTACATTAGTAGCAGGGGTCAAGCCTTCAAGGTAAGGGCGACAAGTCCAGTAAAGATTTATTATGCTGTACTTGTCATCCTTAAGCTAGGACCTCATTACCACTTAACATCAGGTGGGATGAGGTCAATCTTGAAGTGCAATATAAAAAAATAAAAAAAAAAGAATCGTATTTTGTTCACTAAATATGTTTGTTTACTAATCACATATCTCGAGAACCAAAAGAGATTTCTATGGTACAGCTAGTCCTCACACGTCCGGTCAGCTCGGATCGGACGCCTACAGACGGCGCCCTTGACCCGTCGAGGTCGGAGCGCGACCTCACCTCTGACCCGCGGCACACGCGACAGTATCAGGCCGCGCTTACATGGCTTAACATCTGATGGGAGACACATCTGATGGGAGCTACATTTAAATTGAAGTACCTAGTGCTGCCCAACTATCGATATTACAAATTTAAAACCATTCTTTTGATTGAAAGTATTATTATCATAGTAATAGTTTCACTAGTGAAATTACAAATTAATAAAGACTGAGTATCTTGCCGGTCTTTGCATCGTTTTATAGTAATTTTTAATCAATGAGGGTGTTCTCGCATGAAAAATCCACTAGATGGCGATACGTAGACCTGGGGTCAAACTGATAATTGATTGGTGATTTAAATGTCATGGTGACATGTCTGTCAATGTTATGTAAACCATAACCAATCACGCAGCAGCTGGACCCCACGCCTACGTATCGCCATCTGGTGGATTTTTCGTACGCAAACACCCTCACTAGGAACAAATAAAAAATACTTGTCCAAAAATGTTTATTAACTACTAGCGGACCCGACAGACTTCGTCCTGTCAAAAATATTTGGAAAGTGGCTTGACTCTAAATTTTAGTTAGAAAACGTTTGTATGTACCGTAAAAAGAAAAGGGCTGGCAATTATTCGAATATTAGAAACAGAAATTTTTTATCTCCCCTTGCGGTGCGGGAATTGAACCCACGACCTTCACGTATCGCGCGTGCTGCTCTTACCAACTGAGCTAACCGCAAGTTATCGTAGACGATGAAATTTTTCTGCTGTATCAACCGTTAGCCTCCGGTAAGTGCCCTCTGCCGAATATATTTAGAACTACATACTTATCGATAGGATTCGGAGATAAAAATTTTCTGTTTCTAATATTTAAAGTTCGCTCGTACGGCGTATAGTACTATAAAAATAATAAAATCAATTATTCGAATATTTTTCGCCGTAAAACCATCCTTGGACTTCAGCGAACATTAAAAAAAAATTGTCAAAATTGGTCCAAGCGTTGTCGAGTTATGCGCTTACCAACACATTTAGCGATTCATTTTTTTGAAATAATAGATTTACGAAACTGAAAAAAAAAGTAGAATTTTTTGACGCAGGGCGTCTACTCTTGAAAACGAAACGAACAAACGAAAGGTTTCGTTATTGAAGATTGATCAAAAGTTAGGGAATTAAAACGTGATTTTTGATTTGTATAAATAATATTTTGTTTTTTGATAACGCTTTATTCGCATTCGAAGTGTGTTAGTTGCGATAATGAGCAATAAAAAATACTAAACGTCATCGGATCCGACATATTTCGTTTTCAAGAGTAGACGCCCAGGCCCGCTTCCTTTTCGCGCTTAATGTCTACAAAAATGCATTTTTATCAACAAATCAATCATGAAACCACAATCTTTAGATATATTTTTTATTGCCTAATTGTAATTGAATGAACGGGCAACAAAAAAAAATACGACAAACAATTTAATCTGTTAATGATGTCAACAAATTAAAAATGATAGCATTGATAACCATCACTTTGTAAATGATAAAATTTTTGTCAATCAACAATGATTTAAAGCTCATTCAACCGTTAAACATGCTTATGCCTGATTCCAATATTTTACGATTCGTAATGTGTCAAAAATTACTATCAGTTTTTCTCCAACCGACTACGAAACGTTAATACCCTACCATAATTTAGGTTTAAAGAATTTATTTTCTCATAAAAACTTACAGTTCACTTATAATGAGATACATGAAATTAATTTTAACTTTTGATACATTTTCTTTTTCTGGAACTAGCTAGGTAGCAGACTAAAATTATCATTACTTACATAGGCCAGGAAGGCTATTACTTACAAATATATTTTTTTAGCTTAGTTTTAAACGTGTTTACATTTTCACATTCCTTTATGAAGTTTGGCAGTTTATTATACAACTGTACTCCCTCAAACAATATCGTTTTCTTCCCATAGTTAGTGCGTACTGGAGCAATTTGAATTTTATGTTTATTCCTTAAATTATGTGGGTTTTGTCTTTCACGTAAAACAATAATGGACTGATGGAATTCGAAGAAATATTTTTAATTAATAAGCAAGTGCAGTAAGCGTATAGCTGTGAGAGGTTCATTAATTTAGTTTTTTCATATAATTCTTTTGTGGGGGTATAATAGGTATAGTGGAAAAGTATTTTAATAATTTTATTTTGGGTTCTTTGTAAACAGTTTAAGTTTGTAGTTATTTACTTTCCATATCAGCTGTCATTAGTTGTCCGTAGGTTGTTGTAAGATTACGCCTCGAATTATTTACTATTCGTAATTAGAACGGATCGTTTTTCAAATGGAACCGGGCATTAGTTCATCCATGCCTTGAAATTAAATTGTTTCATCACTCATCAAAACAAAACTATATGACTTAGTCCAAAGTGTTCTACACATAGCAAAAAGTTAGATTCTGCTACTGTAACTGATCTGCTGAGTTTCTTACCGGTGTCTTCTCGGTAGATATAGGTTCCGAACCGGCAGTAGAGTCACTTTGCATTGTATTCAATGTCGACAAAAGTGTTATATGTAATAAAGATATATTTTAGTTGTCAGTTAGCTTTTTACAACAGTTTACACACTATACAACCAAAAGAAAAATATTAAATGTACTATACATAAATAAGTCGGCTTTTCCTTCCTAACGCTATAACTCCAGAACGCACAAACCGATTTCCACGGTTTTGAATTCGTGGGAAAGGTCTCGGGCTCCGTGAGGTTTATAGCAAAGAAAATTCAGGAAAAATTTTTTAGAATAGCAGGGAAATCCTCTAAAGCGAAACGAAGTTCGCCGGGACCACTAGTATTAAATCCATACTAATATTATAATTGCGAAAGTAACTCTGTCTGTCTGTTACGCTTTCCTGCTTAAACCTCTCAACCGATTTTGATGAAATACGTTGAATCTCAAGAACGGACATAGGCAACTTTTTATTAGAAAAAAATGAGGGGGGGGGGGGTGATGGGGGTATTACCACCTTTGAAAGTTTATATGGAAAAATGTTTATTTTTGAAGTTAGAGATATGAAATTTGGCACAAATATAGCTCGAAACTTGGATTAAAATATATAATATTAGGGGAGAAAGGGGTAAAACCGACCATGAAAGGATGTAGTCCACGCGAACGAAGTCGCGGGCACAGCTAGTAAAATATAAAAATTAATCCCTATTTCCCTTGGTCAAGCCATAACGCGCGAATGGCTTGACCGATTACACATTTTTTGTAGTTTTTGTTATGTCAGTTTCCTATGAAAGAAAAAGAAAATCGTCGCAACACAATTATGACTGACGACCTCGGTGGCGCAGTGGCTAAGGTAGGCGCCCAAAGCGCGTAAGGTCCCGGGTTCGATTCCCGGTCAGGTCAATTTGGAAAACAAACTTTTCTCAATTGACTTGTGTCTGGGTGTGCTGGGATGACGCCCCCAGTTAGTATCCGTCGTCTGGTGCTCATAGTACAAGGGAAAACCTTAGTTTCAGACCAGGTGCTTGGTGTGGTTGTCTGGCGCATTTATTTATTTATTTATTTATGTTAATTAGACCTGATCCCGCAGACAAACTGTGTCAACAGTTTTCTCGGACTCTGCCTGTCCTACACTTACTTGTTTTGTTTAATAAATCTAAGTATGTAATGTATGTATGTACCGATAAGTATGTAGTTCTAAACATATTCGGCAGAGGGCACTTACCGGAGACTAGCGGGTTGATACAACAGAAAAATTTCATCGTCTACGATAACTTGCTCGGTCGTGCTGCTCACACGCGATACGTGAAGGTCGTGGGTTCGAATCCCGCACCGCAAGGGGAAATAAAAAAAATCTGTTTCTAATATTTAATAAATTTATCCCAAGAAAGTCATGTAAGTTATACTTTATATAACTCAAGAACGGATTCGGCTGAAAATGGATTAGCTTAAAACCAAGAAAGGGAAATGGTATAATTTTTATCCCATTCGACAACAATCCATAATCTGCTTATTTATTGTCTCTAAGAAGAGCGTTCGCCGGGTCAACTGTCATGACGACATACATATTATGGTACAGAAGTCCGAAAAAACATTGAAAGAAAGAAAACGAAGAAGAGAAGAGAGGTAGGGCATAGCTATTTATCGCTCGAACTGAAGCAGCCCGACTGGTGAAATACCTCCACCTTACAGAAGACCGCAGCCAAATAACAATCACTTCTGTGTTGTTGTGTTCCTGCGTGTGAGTAAGGTTTACAGAGCTCCTGGGGGGTGCTACATTAGTAGCAGGGGTCAAGCCTTCAAGGTAAGGACGACAAGTCCAGTAAAGATTTATTATGCTGTACTTGTCATCCTTAAGCTAGGACCTCATTACCACTTAACATCAGGTGGGATGAGGTCAATCTTGAAGTGCAATATAAAAAAATAAAAAAAAAAGAATCGTATTTTGTTTACTAAATATGTTTGTTTACTAATCACATATCTCGAGAACCAAAAGATGTTTCTATGGTACAGCTAGTCCTCACACGTCCGGTCAGCTCGGATCGGACGCCTACAGACGGCGCCCTTGACCCGTCGAGGTCGGAGCGCGACCTCACCTCTGACCCGCGGCACACGCGACAGTATCAGGCCGCGCTTACATGGCTTAACATCTGATGGGAGACACATCTGATGGGAGCTACATTTAAATTGAAGTACCTAGTGCTGCCCAACTATCGATATTACAAATTTAAAACCATTCTTTTGATTGAAAACATAGTATTATTATCATAGTAATAGTTTCACTATTGAAATTACAAATTAATAAAGACTGAGTATCTTGCCGGTCTTTGCATCGTTTTATAGTAATTTTTAATCAATGAGGGTGTTCTCGCATGAAAAATCCACTAGATGGCGATACGTAGACCTGGGGTCCAACTGATAATTGATTGGTGATTTAAATGTCATGGTGACATGTCTGTCAATGTTATGTAAACCATAACCAGTCACGCAGCAGCTGGACCCCACGCCTACGTATCGCCATCTGGTGGATTTTTCGTACGCAAACACCCTCACTAGGAACAAATAAAAAATACTTGTCCAAAAATGTTTATAAAATATTTGGATAGTGGCTTGACTCTAAATTTTAGTTAGAAAACGTTTGTATGTACCGTAAAAAGAAAAGGGCTGTCTTTAGTTTTCCCGGCAATTATTCGAATATTAGAAACAGAAAAGTTTTATCTCCCCTTGCGGTGAGGGAATCGAACCCACGACCTTCACGTATCGCGCGTGCTGCTCTTACCAACTGAGCTAACCGCAAGTTATCGTTGGCGATGAAATTTTTCTGCTATATCAACCGTTAGCCTCCGGTAAGTGCCCTCTGCCGAATATGTTTAGAACTACATACTTATCGATAGGATTCGGAGATAAAAAATTTCTGTTTCTAATATTTAAAGTTCGCTCGTACGGCGTATAGTACTATAAAAATAATAAAATCAATTATTCGAATATTTTTCGCCGTAAAACCATCCTTGGACTTCAGCGAACATTAAAAAAAAATTGTCAAAATTGGTCCAAGCGTTGTCGAGTTATGCGCTTACCAACACATTTAGCGATTCATTTTTTTGAAATAATAGATTTACGAAACTGAAAAAAAAAGTAGAATTTTTGACGCAGGGCGTCTACTCTTGAAAACGAAACGAACAAACGAAAGGTTTCGTTTTTGAAGATTGATCAAAAGTTAGGGAATTAAAACGTGATTTTTGATTTGTATAAATAATATTTTGTTTTTTGATAACGCTTTATTCGCATTCGAAGTGTGTTAGTTGCGATAATGAGCAATAAAAAATACTAAACGTCATCGGATCCGACATATTTCGTTTTCAAGAGTAGACGCCCAGGCCCGCTTCCTTTTCGCGCTTAATGTCTACAAAAATGCATTTTTATCAACAAATCAATCATGAAACCACAATCTTTAGATATATTTTTTATTGCCTAATTGTAATTGAATGAACGGGCAACAAAAAAAAATACGACAAACAATTTAATCTGTTAATGATGTCAACAAATTAAAAATGATAGCATTGATAACCATCACTTTGTAAATGATAAAATTTTTGTCAATCAACAATGATTTAAAGCTCATTCAACCGTTAAACATGCTTATGCCTGATTCCAATATTTTACGATTCGTAATGTGTCAAAAATTACTATCAGTTTTTCTCCAACCGACTACGAAACGTTAATACCCTACCATAATTTAGGTTTAAAGAATTTATTTTCTCATAAAAACTTACAGTTCACTTATAATGAGATACATGAAATTAATTTTAACTTTTGATACATTTTCTTTTTCTGGAACTAGCTAGGTAGCAGACTAAAATTATCATTACTTACATAGGCCAGGAAGGCTATTACTTACAAATATATTTTTTTAGCTTAGTTTTAAACGTGTTTACATTTTCACATTCCTTTATGAAGTTTGGCAGTTTATTATACAACTGTACTCCCTCAAACAATATCGTTTTCTTCCCATAGTTAGTGCGTACTGGAGCAATTTGAATTTTATGTTTATTCCTTAAATTATGTGGGTTTTGTCTTTCACGTAAAACAATAATGGACTGGATGGAATTCGAAGAAATATTTTTAATTAATAAGCGAGTGCAGTAAGCGTATAGCTGTGAGAGGTTCATTAATTTAGTTTTTTCATATAATTCTTTTGTGGGGGTATAATAGGTATAGTGGAAAAGTATTTTAATAATTTTATTTTGGGTTCTTTGTAAATAGTTTAAGTTTGTAGTTATTTACTTTCCATATCAGCTGTCTTTAGTTGTCCGTAGGTTGTTGTAAGATTACGCCTCGAATTATTTACTATTCGTAATTAGAACGGATCGTTTTTCAAATGGAACCGGGCATTAGTTCATCCATGCCTTGAAATTAAATTGTTTCATCACTCATCAAAACAAAACTATATGTTGCGGATATCCCGAAGTTAAAGAAATGCAGCTTTTATTTTACGACGTAAATTTATTTTCTTCTGTTATTTTTCCGTTCGCTGTCGCTAAGCAACCATGTCTATGATCAGTCTATGACATCCTCCGGGGAGGGAAGGACCGGGAGGTCTAAAGTAGACCTTTATGAGGTAATGTCGCCAAACCAAACTGGTGGATTTACTACTCTACCAGATCGTGTAGTTAGTCGTTGGTCAGTCGGAGTCACATATTGTTCGTCTTTTGTCTGTATTTCTAAAGGGAAAAGTTTTTGGACAGGTCTAATTTTTTCGCCCGAAGCAGTTCTGACCTTTACCACCCTACAATAGCCGTCAGCTCCTGAATACACCTCTGTGACAAGAGCCAGTGGCCATCGTATGCGCTTTTCATTTCCTACTTCCAACAAGACAACATCACCTACTTTAAGTTCCCTCACAGGAAACCGTCTACCCTTGTGAATCAAGTTACTAACGTATTCATTTCTAAAACGGCGTCTAAAGTTTTCACGCAACGTTTGACAATATTTCGCCCTCACGTTGAGTGATCTTCTGTCAATTTCGTCTATTTCTGGAACCTCATGCTCCATTATGGGTCTGATAAACATAGCGGGTGTGAGTGGTTTGAGGTCATCATGATCATTGGCTATGTATGTGAGTGGTCTGTCGTTTATTGTGGCTTCGCAGTCGCATAAAACTGTCTGTAACTCAACTAAGGTTACCGAAGCTCTACCCAAAACTCTTCTCAGCGTCTCTTTCATGACCCCGACCATCCGTTCATAGAACCCTCCCCACCAGGGAGCACCGGGAGGTATAAAGGTCCATTTAATTTTAGCAATCGACGAATAACAAAGTATCTTGTCCCAATCAACAGACTTAAGACAATTATTGAAGCCAGTGAAATTCGTCCCATTGTCGCTAACAATTTGTTTAACTCTACCGCGGCGTGCTATAAAGCGACGTAATGCCAAAATAAAGTCATGTGTCGACAATGATTCTGTGACTTCAAGATGTACAGCACGATATGTTGCGCAGGTAAAAAGCACGATCCAACATTTCGCGCCTGTTCGTAATGTAAGTGGTCCAGCTAGATCTACGCCACTAACTTCAAACGCTGTGCTGGCTTCGACTCGACCTACTGGTAAGCTCGCCCTGTGAGTATGCGGTGCTTTAGCTTTATATCTCTTGCAGACAACACATCCTCTAATTACTTTTTTAACGAGCTTTCTTATTCCAATGATCCAATAGGCTTCTCTGATGTTGGCCATTAACGTCTGTGTTCCAGCATGTTGTAGTATCCTGTGACGCTCTTCAACCAGTCGCTGAACAAAAACGTTTGTTGACGGTAGAACGATTGGTGATTTAAAATCAAAACTTTCATTTGTGAGACCTAGTTTTGTTTCCAAACGTAATAATCCGTCTTCGTCTCTAACTGTTTGCAGTTTTTCTAATTTATTTTTGTTTTTGTGTTGAATAAGACGAAACAGTATCTTCTCGGTGTGTTCAAACTCTTCGTAAGTAAGTTCAGCATTTTTTCTGTTGTCTTTGTATTTCAGTCTTAACATCCAACTTATCATTCTAATTGTCTTCGTATAGCTGGAAAAATATGATAACTTGTCTAGAAAACTGCTTTCTTCTACTAACATCACTTTCAGCGATCCTTTCTTACGTTCTTCATTAACGAGTGTGCTATCCACGGCAAGTTCTGTATTAGCTGGCCACTCTTCGGGCGGAGCATACAACCAAGACGGTCCCAGCCACCAATGACTCTCCAACAGACCTTTGAAGCTGACTCCTCTTGAAGGTAAGTCTGCGGGGTTCATTTTACCGGGAACATGTCTCCAAGATTGCGGGCTTGTACTCTCTTTTATTTCCCGAACTCTATTAGCAACAAATACGCTCCAGTCACCTTCGCCCTGTATCCAAGATAAAACTACACTAGAATCCGTCCAGTAATATATTTGACAGTTAGGCAAGTTAAGTGCTTTAATCACGGTCGCAGCCATTCTGGTCCCTAGCGTCGCAGCAATAAGCTCTAAGCGAGGTGTAGATACCTTTTTTACAGGAGAAACTCTAGATTTAGCAGTAACAAGGCTGACACTGACGTCATCGTGATAATCTGATCGTAAAAATACGCATGTTGAATAGGCATGTTGACTAGCATCGCTAAAAACATGAAGAGTGTTAGAACTTTCGGAAATATCATGCTTAGTAAGTCTTCTAGAAATTTTAATTTCAGCTACTAAATGAATGTCCTGAACCCAATCCAAAAACTCTTCTTTTAAATCCCTGGGTAGCTCTTCATCCCACTTTAATTTCTGTATCCATGCCTTCTGTAGCATTATTTTCGGCTTTATAGTTGCTGGACAACACAAACCGATGGGGTCGAAAATCTTTTGAGCTACTGATAGTAAACTACGTTTTGAAACCTTATTAGACTCAGGAGCAATTACTATATTTGCATTACAGTTTAAGGTATCGTTCTCAGTGTCCCAAACCAATCCTAATACAGATACAGCTTTAGTTTGTGAATTGATTCGTTCAGGCGCTGTCACCCAACACCGGAGATCGAAATTACCAAGAGCCATGATATCTTTTGCTTCTTGAATAAATTTTTTCATTGAATTGACTGTACTCACGCTCGTTACACAATTATCCACATAAAACGATTTCTTCAACTTATCAGCGGTTTCTTTATAATGCGGAGGACTGTGATCTAGGTGGTAGTTGATCGTTGCAGCTAGATGAAAAGGACTTGACTTAACTCCAAAAACAACTCTTCGATGACGGTAAGTAATGACGACTTTCTCTTCTTTACAAATGTCCTTCCACCATAAGAACTTCAGGTATTCTCGGTCATCAGGGTTTAGCGATATCTGTAAAAAAGCTTTAGCCACATCTGCCGTAACTCCTATAGCTTCTTTCCTAAAATCAACGAGTAGTTCTGGTATAAGTTCTATTAAATTTGTACCCTTTTCTAAACACGCGTTTAACGATACACCATTGACGTCTCTTGCTGATGCATCAAACACCGGCCTTATCTTTGTAGTCTGACTTGATTCTTTTATCACTGCATGATGCGGAAGAAACATACCACGATGTGTATCATCTTGGTCTGGTGCCAGTTCAATTATACCAAGCTTCAACCACTCCTGGAATGCAGCGTCGTAGTCGGACATTTTGCCTAAAGATTGAAGGCGTGCCGTAGTAGACATCAAGCGTTTTTCTGCAATGACATAATTCGATTGTGGACGAGGCATGTTATCTCGCCAAGGTAACGAAACTTCATACCTATTTTCATCATTGACAGAAATATTTTTGTTAAAATCATCTAAAATTTGTTTTTCGTAAGCCAACTTTGATATGTGTTCCGAAGGATCCCTAATTCCTAACGATTCTAGATTCCACAAATCAGCAATATCAACTTTAGTGAGACATTGTAATGTTGTACTTACAGTCGAACTGAAAATACCTGTCACCGGTCCCTGAATTGTCCACCCCAATTTTGTATTGATAGCAGTAAGGTTGTTTTCTAAATGGACAACTTCGCCGGTCAGAAGAAAGCCTGAAAAGTCAGCACCTATTAGTAAGTCGATTGTGTCTGGACAGTCAGTCGTATCAGTTAAACAGATTGATTTGAGACTTAGTTGATTGGCTACAGATGAAGGAACTTTATGTAACATACCACAAATATCAGTTTTCTCTACTACAGAAATTACAAAATTAAAATTGGACACAGTACTTTTAAGAAGTAAATTGTATACAAAATGTTCTTCTGTTTTTGTTTCTATACCGCCGAATAAACAATGGTTCATACTTTCCTTTCTGATAGGTTTTACATCCAACTTTTTCATCAAATCTTTACGTACATACGACCTCTGTGCACCACTATCCATCAAACCTCTTACGCAAATTTCTTTGTTGCCGTAGACAATTTTGACAGCAAAAGTTTGAAGTAAAGTTGTTGACTTTATTTGACAAAGCAGTGACTTTTCTGTTGACTTCTTGTCATCATTATTGTTATCTGAACTGTTGAATGATTTTATGGAACTTTTGTTATGATTGTCCTCAATTTCCGCACACATTAATGTAACATGGCGTTTCTTGCAAAATAAACATTTAGGGAAGCTTCTGCACTTCTTGGCAATGTGATTAGGTCTCAAACATATTACGCAAGCCTTTTTATTGTTTAAGAAATCTTGCCTTTCTTTGAGAGTTAATTTCATGGCCTTGTTACACTCTGAACTTGCATGGGAATCTTTCTCGCACCAGAGACACATACTTCGGAGAGATAAAGATGACGAATTCTTATTCTCGGCGCTATCAGCTTTTGTGTTCGTAATAAAACAAGCAGTTGGTAGTTTAGAGTCTGAAGAGCCTGCAACGGGCATGAAACCTTCCCGTGCCATTCTGATTCTCTCCTCAGATTCAACCTCTTGTCTTAGAAACTGAACTAACTTACTCAGATCATCTCCCTTCTCTTCATTGCGTACTCGGATCCTGTTCCATGTTCTTAGAATGTCTATTGGCAAGGCTGATTCTATCATAGGGAAAAGCACTGAATCATATTTATTCTTCGTCACGCCTAATGTTTCCAACGCCTGTAAGTGGGTTTGAAGGCTATCGTAGAGTGACGACAAATCTTCAATTTGGCCTCCTTGATTCAAATTGACTAAACTAAGAAGGCCCCTTACATAGGTTTCTATAAGAAAGTCATCGCGGGCGAAACGATTTTTCAGTGCGCTTAACGCTTTATGATAGTTTTCTCCAGAAGGAGGGTATGTTTCTACTAACAATCTGGCGCTTGAACCGTTTTTCATTGCTTGTAATAGAAATTGAAACTTGTCAATATCCTCTAATTCGTTATTTTCGTGTATTTTCCTAAATTGCCCCCAAAATAGTAACCAGTTTTTTACATTACCGTCAAATTTGACCAATTCCAGTTTGGGAATGTTAATGGTTTTCTTGGCTGGGGATTTTTCTGCTGTCACTACTGAACTATACGACGACTTACTGTTAGACTTGTTCTTCGGCTCTACGAGCTTGCGATAAGTGTTTTGTATCTTTGACCAACGTTGACGATATTCAAAACCCTTATCTTGGTCATTTTGAAACTGAACTTCGTCAAATATTTCGGTCTCACACCACACGTCTCGGAGAGCTGCCTCAGTAGCCATCAATTGCTCAGCCACATCAGCAACGAGTGAGAAGGATTCGTCGAGCTCATCGAGATTTTTGGCTTCGACCGTTTTGTCGAAGCCATCTGCCGACATTGTGAATTCACGACGTAACTGCGTCCTTTTCCTTTTTAGGGAATCCATTTTTTTTTATCGCTACCACGGTCGCCACTAAATGTTGCGGATATCCCAAAGTTAAAGAAACGCAGCTTTTATTTTACGACGTAAATTTATTTTCTTCTGTTATTTTTCCGTTCGCTGTCGCTAAGCAACCATGTCTATGATCAGTCTATGACACTATATGACTTAGTCCAAAGTGTTCTACACATAGCTATAAGTTAGATACTGCTACTGTAACTGATCTGCTGAGTTTCTTACCGGTGTCTTCTCGGTAGATATAGGTTCCGAACCGGCAGTAGAGTCACTTTGCATTGTAATCAATGACGATTCAAAAGTGTTATATGTAATAAAGATATATTTTAGTTGTCAGTTAGCTTTTTACAACAGTTTACACACTATACAACCAAAAGAAAAATATTAAATGTACTATACATAAATAAGTCGGCTTTTCCTTCCTAACGCTATAACTCCAGAACGCACAAACCGATTTCCACGGTTTTGAATTCGTGGGAAAGGTCTCGGGCTCCGTGAGGTTTATAGCAAAGAAAATTCAGGAAAATTTTTTTAGAATAGCAGGGAAATCCTCTAAAGCGAAACGAAGTTCGCCGGGACCACTAGTATTAAATCCATACTAATATTATAAATGCGAAAGTAACTCTGTCTGTCTGTTACGCTTTCCTGCTTAAACCTCTCAACCGATTTTGATGAAATTTGGTATAGGTATACGTTGAATCTCAAGAACGGACATAGGCAACTTTTTATTAGAAAAAAATGAGGGGGGGGGGTGATGGGGGTATTACCACCTTTGAAAGTTTATATGGAAAAATGTTTATTTTTGAAGTTAGAGATATGAAATTTGGCACAAATATAGCTCGAAACTTGGATTAAAATATATAATATTAGGGGAGAAAGGGGTAAAACCGACCATGAAAGTCCACGCGAACGAAGTCGCGGGCACAGCTAGTAAAATATAAAAATTAATCCCTATTTCCCTTGGTCAAGCCATAACGCGCGAATGGCTTGACCGATTACACATTTTTTGTAGTTTTTGTTATGTCAGTTTCCTATGAAAGAAAAAGAAAATCGTCGCAACACAATTATGACTGACGACCTCGGTGGCGCAGTGGCTAAGGTAGGTGCCCAAAGCGCGTAAGGTCCCGGGTTCGATTCCCGGTCAGGTCAATTTGGAAAACAAACTTTTCTCAATTGACTTGTGTCTGGGTGTGCTGGGATGACGCCCCCAGTTAGTATCCGTCGTCTGGTGCTCATAGTACAAGGGAAAACCTTAGTTTCAGACCAGGTGCTTGGTGTGGTTGTCTGGCGCATTTATTTATTTATTTATTTATGTTAATTAGACCTGATCCCGCAGACAAACTGTGTCAACAGTTTTCTCGGACTCTGCCTGTCCTACACTTACTTGTTTTGTTTAATAAATCTAAGTATGTAATGTATGTATGTACCGATAAGTATGTAGTTCTAAACATATTCGGCAGAGGGCACTTACCGGAGACTAGCGGGTTGATACAACAGAAAAATTTCATCGTCTACGATAACTTGCTCGGTCGTGCTGCTCACACGCGATACGTGAAGGTCGTGGGTTCGAATCCCGCACCGCAAGGGGAAATAAAAAAAATCTGTTTCTAATATTTAATAAATTTATCCCAAGAAAGTCATGTAAGTTATACTTTATATAACTCAAGAACGGATTCGGCTGAAAATGGATTAGCTTAAAACCAAGAAAGGGAAATGGTATAATTTTTATCCCATTCGACAACAATCCATAATCTGCTTATTTATTGTCTCTAAGAAGAGCGTTCGCCGGGTCAACTGTCATGACGACATACATATTATGGTACAGAAGTCCGAAAAAACATTGAAAGAAAGAAAACGAAGAAGAGAAGAGAGGTAGGGCATAGCTATTTATCGCTCGAACTGAAGCAGCCCGACTGGTGAAATACCTCCACCTTACAGAAGACCGCAGCCAAATAACAATCACTTCGGTGTTGTTGTGTTCCTACGTGTGAGTAAGGTTTACAGAGCTCCTGGGGGTGCTACATTAGTAGCAGGGGTCAAGCCTTCAAGGTAAGGGCGACACATTTTGCAGACGTAAAGTTAAAAGTCCGGATTATAGGGTACTTTTTATCCCGAAAAAATTTGATATTCCCGAGGGAAAACAAAATTATAGTTTGCTTGATGGATGGATTGGAGATGGCGCTGTGTGTCGTTTAAAACAAGGTAAAATATTGCAAACGAATATAAACATGTAAATTTAGAAGCTAAATGATACGATAATGATTCCCCGAAAATAAGGAGCCCCCGAGGGATGACGTACAATTTGTTTTATCGTCTAAACTGTTTTTTTACATCTACTTATATAATATAGTGTACCATTCAGTTTGTTTAACAACTAATCGTATCCAGCGTTACATTGCGCTTCTTAGATTTTTCCGTGGAAATGAGAAGTTTTCTTACAGTTGTGCTTTATACCGCAATACCGAATTCCACGCAGACGAAGCCGCGGGCGGAAAGCTAGTAAGTAAATAAAAGAAAAGAACTCGTTACGGCGGTTGTTCCGAACGGCCTTACACCCCAAGGATGCCTCCACTGTCTGCTTGCAAGGCCAGCCTTTATGGGTTCTCTACGTTAGCGGAATCGTCACGACAATACGAATTTACTCGTCACCTTTATGCGTCAGTTTAATTTGTAGCTCTAAAATAATTCCTTGTAACATTGTTTTTTTTTATATCGTTTTTTGTGTGCTGAATAAATACTTTCACTTTCACTTTCAGTGACGATTGCTGTGTAGAGGATAAAGCCTAAAGAAGAAGGGGGTGGCGATCAGGGCATTTGCACGGGCCCTCACTCTTATAGTAGTAAATAATAATATACGTTAAAGTAATACAGTGTTGACTTTAAGTCAAATCAAATCAAATATTTCTTTATTCAAGTAGATTACATGTAACACTTTTGAATCGTCATTATAATGAAAAGTGATTCTACTTCCGGTTCGGAACCTATATCTACCGAGAAGACACCGGTAAGAAACTCAGCAGATCAGTTACAGTAGCAGTATCTAACTTATAGTTATGTGTAGAACACTTTAGACCAAGGCATAGTTTTGTTTAATGAGTGATTATTAAGTACTAGCTGTGCCCGCGACTTCGTTCGCGTGGACTACATCCTTTCATGGTCGGTTTAACCCCTATCTCCCCCGATATTCGAAACAACGAGTAGTCTATAATTTAATAGAGCTATATTTGTGCCAACTTTCATATATCTAACTTAAAAAATTAACATTTTCCCATATAAACTTTCAAAGGTGGCATTACCCCCCCTCCCCCCCCTCCTAATTTCTAACAAAAAGTAGCCTATGTCCGTTCTTGAGGTTCAACGTTTACCTTTGCCAAATTTCATCAAAATCGGTCGAGAGGTTTAAGCGGGAAAGCGTAATAGACAGACAGACAGACAGACAGAGTTACTTTCGCATTTATAATATTAGTAGGGATTCAAGTGAGTATTTACTTTCGACAGGTAAGCTGGAACAGACCAGACCAGTAAAATAGGCTTGCCACCTTTCTTGAAGGTAAAATAATATTTTTTTAACCATATAAACTTTATGGGAAAATGTTTATTTTTTAAGTTAGAGATATGAAATTTGGCACAAATATAGCTTAAAGACTTGTAGTCGGTTGCCATTTTTGACACTTTACGAATCGTAAAATATTAGCACCGGGTATTAGTGTACGCATTGTTGAAAAGCCATAATAAATAAACGTTTAAGAGAGGTGGCACAGCGATTTTTGCTCGAACTGGAGCAGCCCGACTGGTGAAATACCTCCACCTTACAGAAGACCGCAGCCAAATAACAATCACTTCTGTGTTGTTGTGTTCCTGTGTTTAGGTAAGGTTTTCAGAGCTCCTGGGGGGTGCTACATTAGTAGCAGGGGTCAAGCCTTCAAGGTAAGTGCGACAAGTCCAGTAACACATAAACAAATAAATAAATAAATAAACACATTTATTATGCTGTACTTTCGCCCTTAAGCTAGGACCTCATTACCACTTAACATCAGGTGGGATGAGGTCAATATTGAAGTGCAATATAAAAAAAAAACGTATATACGCGGAAATAACGGAAACTTCAAAAGGTAGTTCAACAACCCGCCTTGAGGCGTCCTTGATTTCGGCAGAGTCGACACAAAAACTGCCAACTATCTGCGTTTTTGCGGTAACTGTTTTTGCCCACTCTTACTCTAGTTGCGTAAGGAATATTCCGTCGATAGTAACACAGAGATTGTACTTAGATAACGTTTATACACGTTTATATTGTACCTAGCTGTACCTGCGACTTCGTTCGCGTGGACTACAGGGCAGAGATATTATCCATACTAATATTATAAATGCGAAAGTAACTCTGTCTGTCTGTCTGTCTGTCTGTCTGTCCATCTGTTACTCTTTCACGCCTAAACGGCTAAACGGATTTTGATGAAATTTGGTAAAGGTATCCTTTGAATCTCAAGAACGGACATAGGCTCCTTTTTATTTGAAAATAAGGGGGGATGGGGGTAATACCACCTTTGAAAGTTTATATGGAAAAATGTTTTGTTTTTGAAATTAGAGATATGAAATTTGGCACAAATATAGCTCGAAACTTGGATTAAAATATAGACTACTTTTTGTTTTCTAATATTAGGGGAGATAGGGGTAAAACCGACCATGAAAGGATGTAGTCCACGCGAACGAAGTCGCGGGCACAGCTAGTGGATATATAATTACGGATACGGATGTGGATACGGATATATGTAAAATGTTATATCGGTTTCGGTTACGATGACAAATGTGAAATTATTTCGGATTATCCGATAGTATCGGTTATGGATATCAGTTTTTAATGGAAGTGTAGAAGTAAAATACAAATATAAATTTAAATGATTTGACGTTAATTATACTTTGTAGGTTTTAAAATGAAAACAGTCAAACAAGTAATTATTTTTTACAGCTACACGATTTTGTGTATAATTATTTCTTATACAAAACCGGCCAAGTGCGAGTCGGACTCGCACACCGAGGGTTCCGTACAAACTTGCAAGGCTTACAAAGTTCGTTCATTACGACAATCGAGTCATAACTATGGTATTTTTATTGCAAAATGAAATTCATAACATTACAATGGGGAAAGATGGAGGAGCATAAATATTTTGTAATGTAACTAAAAATTTAAGGTTTTCGGAATTTTTCCTTTATGTGTGCTATAAAACGTTGCTTCATGCCAAATTTCAAGATTCTAGGTCGACTGGAAGTACCCTTTAGGTTTTGATTCCCTTGCGAGTACTTGCGAGTTTCAAAATATGCAGCTTAAATTGCTGTTTCTTTTGATTGCGTTGACATAGAAGTTTGATTTTGTTACAGCTTAAAGGTATTATAGACCTGAGTATTTGGTATGAATTTCAATTTAATACCTCTACGCGTTTATGAGGAAATGGGTAGTAAGTTTAAAATTATTAAAAAAATATATATTATGTGATGTAACTAAAAATTTATGGTTTTCGTAATTTTTCCTTTATCTATGCTATAAGACGTTGCTTCGTACCAAATTTCAAGATTCTGAGTTCACGGGAAGCACCCTGTAGGTTTTGATTCCCTTGCAAGTGTCGAAAATTTGCAGCATAAACGGCTGTATCTTTTGATTGCGTTGGCTTAGAAGTTTGATTTTTTCACAGCTTCAAGGGACAGTAGACCTGAGTAATTGATATAAATTTCAGCTTCATACCTCCACGCGTTCCTGAGAAAAAGGGTCTTGACAGACGGACGGACAGACGGACAACAAAGTGATCCTATAAGGGTTCCGTTTTTTCTTTTTGAGGTACGGAACCCTAAAAACTAGCGACTACACGTTGAATTTACTAAACATCATATAGTCAGACTTCGCCCTATCCGAAACTATCTGAAACTTTTATATCGGATTCGGTTACGGATCTTATTTTATTTCGGATATCAGACCGTTTCGATTACGGATACGGAGCTCCATAAAAACACTGCTACAGGGTTTTCCCATGTATATAACGTGACCTGACCATACTTCCCACTTTAGGCGGGACAGTCCCGCTTTTGCGAACAGACCAAACAATAAATAAATAAATGCACCAGACAATCACACCAATCACCTGGTCTCAAACTAAGGTTTTCCCTTGTACTATGAGTACCAGACGACGGATACTAACTGGGGGCGTCATCACAGCACACCCAGACTCAAGTCAATTTAGAAAAGTTCGTTTCCAAATTGACCCGACCGGGAATCGAACCTGGGACCTTTCGCGCTTTGGCCGCCTACTTTAGCCACTGCGCCACCGAGGTCGTCAAATTAACGATAATTTAAATTGCATTTTTTTTCACCTATCTAAATACTGAACCGATATTTTAAAACAAATTTGATCACTCGATAAAAAAAAATAGAATCTACAATTCATGCCACTACTGAAAACATTTTTTTATAACATGATTCTGCATATGCCCCGCTGTGACACAAAAATAAATGGTCACGATACATATTTATCTACTTTCACGGTCGCTAAAATGTCACTGGGGTGGTGGCGCTATATGGCGGGTCGTTACATTCCCTTCAATATGGTTGAGTGAAGCGATGGCTGGCACATACGTCGTGCTTGTGAACAGGCGCCACCTTTGGGGACTGGTCTGCTCCAGTTTACCTCTTAAAATAAAATAATACTTCATGCTTTTGTCACTCATCAAAATAAAACTATATGACTTGGTCCAAAGTGTTCTACACATAGCTATAAGTTAGACACTGCTACTGTAACTTATCTGCTGAGTTTCTTACCGGTGTCTTCTCGGTAGATATATATTTCGAACCGGAAGTAGAATCACTTTGTATTGTATTCAATGACGATTCAAAAGTGTTACATGTAACCTACTTGAATAAAGAAATATTTGAGTTTGAGTTTGAGCTGTTACCCCTATCTCCCCCCTATATTCAAAGCCAAAGTAGTCCATATTTTAATCCAAGTTTTGAGCTTTATTTTGAGTTTTGTGCCAAATTTCATACTTCTAATTTATAAGATCTACAATTAATTAAAACATTTTATGGTTATATCTTTTATAGTTTAGGCAGCGTACGCAAAATACGAGTAAATGTTATGGTTGAATTTTTGCACCTTGTGTCCGAAAATCCAAATATTTTAGTTTTTATATATTTGTTTTTAATTTTTATTTTTTTACAAAATAAAATTTAGCCTATGATACTCTTGGATAATGTAGCTTTCGAATGATGCAAGAATTTTTAAAAGCGGTTCAGTAGTTTTTGAGTATATTAATTTCAAACAAACAGTGTAGATAAGTAATTAGCTGTGCCCGTAACTTCGTTCGCGTGGACAACACACTTTCAAGGTCGATTTTTATTTCATTATTTAAATAAAATCGAAATTTTATTTAAATAATGAAATAAAAATCTGATTTTCAGAACAACACAACATAGTTTGTTTTTATTTGCCAATGGATGATTGGATAAAATATCCTTCTTATATGTATAAACTTTAAAGGGGGTTATTACCCCAATCCCCCCTTTTTTCAAAATAAAACGTAGCCTATGTCCGTTCTAGAGGTTCAACGTATACCTATACCAAATTTTATCGAAATCGGTACAGTGGTTTAGGCGTGGAAGCCGGACAGACAGACAGAGTTACTTTCGCATTTATAATAATAGGATGGATAAAAACTGCCGAGTTTCTTGCCGGTATCTTCTCCGTCTGTTATAGGTTCAATCACTCACAATGTTTGGGCATATCACTCGCAATGAAGACTCTATGGAGAGACTGGTCACACTGGAGCATGTCGAAGGCCGATGTTCGCGTGGAAGATCACCAACTTGATGGACGGACCTCATCAAATGAACCACAAACATTTCTCTGAGTGTTGCAAACGTGCGATAAATAGGATTGGATTTTATTTAATATTGCACTTCAAGATTGACCTCATCCCACCTGATGTTAAGTGGTAATGAGGTCCTTATTGCTATGTGTAGCTCACTTGCAAAACCTACACTAAAAGTCGATGCATCATGACAACGAGCACTGTACGTAACGTTCTGTTTAGTATAGCTTTTGCCAGTTGCCTCCATTCAAGAATAAATATTGAAGAGAGGTAGGGCATAGCGATTTATCACTCGAACTGGAGCAGCCCGACTGGTGAAACACCTCCACCTTACAGAAGACTGCAGCCAAATAACAATCGCTTCGGTGTTGTTGTGTTCCTGCGTGTGAGTAAAGTTTACAGAGCTCCTAGACGGTGCTACATTAGTAGCAGGGGTCGAGCCTTCAAGGTAAGGGCGATAAGTCCAGTAACAGATTTATTATGCTGTACTTGTTGCCCTTAAGCGAGGACCTCATTACCACTTAACATCAGGTGGGATGAGGTCAATCTCGTAGTGTAATATAAAAAAAATATATAAATTACGCTCCTAGCTACAGTAGAAAATATTTCGTTCTTTCACAAGTTTCCAGTCCAGTTGTGGACTCCAAAGGATTCCGTACAAAACGCAAGAAACCACACAAAACGAGCCGAGCTAAACTTTGATAAACCATTGTCTCAAACTGGCCGTTGCAATCTTTTGATTCGTAAAGTCTGCAAAGTTTGGGAAACCTCTTAAAGTGGGCAAAGAAGTTTTTTGCAAACTGTTGTTGTGATGACAGAGGTTTAAAAAAACTGGCAAAGCGCGAATCGACTTCGCGTACGAATAGTTCCGTACCATTGATTAGGTAAACGGGACTGTCAGCCATCAGTAAACACAATAATCCCTCAATTAACAGGTCCAATAAAAATAACAAGTTAGGGAGAGATGGAGAAGTCATGCTCACTACCCCCCACTGGGCTCCGCATCATGCAGCTGGGGTGATCAGTATCCCTGAGGCCTGGTGTGTTGAGGCTGGCCTTGCCACTCAACCTCCGATACCGCACAGGGTGAAGCGAAGACTGATCCCGAGTTGGGCCGCGGAGAGCAGGTGGCACTCTGCGGCAAGCCCGCAAGGGCAGAGGCGGATCGCGGAGGAAGAGGAGGACCTCGGTGTTTCGTTACCGACCTCCCCGACCGCTACCAGGCAGTGGTGGGGCGCGAATCGCGTCGTGGTGGGGCCGCGAAGGAAGAGGAGGATGCGGTATTGCGTTTGCCGGCCTCCTTATCCTCCGCGGCCGGTGGGTCTTGGGACTCCATCTGGCTCTAGGAGGGAGAGCTCGAGAAAGTCTCGGGTGTCCGCAGTGGCGGTAGGCAGCGGAGCCGGAAGTAGATCCGCTCCTGGGGTCAGAGACGCCAGGCGTGGGGTAAGCCTGGCGTCCGTTACCTAGGTCCTAAGCGTTTTTCGCTTCCCTTGGCGGTAGGGGCGGTGGGGGAGCTTAAGTAGAATCCACACGGGATCCAGACTCCCCCACAGCTGCTCACGTTGGCCACCGAGGGAGTTTTAGTCAATGCGAGCTTAACACACCACTCTCTGTTTATGCGCGGTGGGGGAGCTTAAGTAGAATCCACGCGGTATCCAGACTCCCCCACAGCTGCTCACGTTGGCCACCGAGGGAGTTTTAGTCAATGCGAGCTTAACACACCACTCTCTGTTTATGCGCGGTGGGGGAGCTTAAGTAGAATCCACGCGGTATCCAGACTCCCCCACAGCTGCTCACGTTGGCCACCGAGGGAGTTTTAATCAATGCGAGCTTAACACACCACTCTCTGTTTATGCGCGGTGGGGGAGCATAAGTAGAATCCACACGGGATCCAGACTCCCCCACAGCTGCTCACGTTGGCCACCGAGGGAGTTTTAATCAATGCGAGCCTAACACACCACTCTTTGTTCCCCGCAGAGAGTGATGGTGCGGTAGGCATTTCACCCTCGAAAAGAAAATAAAAGGTAAACGACAATGCGTACGGTGAACAATCCATCAAGGTAAACGCTTGCAGTTCAAAATTACGACCTCTGTGGCGCAGTGGCTAAGGTAAGCGGCCAAAGCGCGAAAGGCCCCGGGTTCGATTCCCAGTCAGGTCAATTTGGAAAACGAACTTTTCTAAATTGACTTGGATCTGGGTGTGCTGTGATGACGCCCCCAGTTAGTATCCGTCGTCTGGTGCTCATAGTACAAGGGGAAACTTTAGTTTGAGACCAGGTGATTGGTGTGGTTGTCTGGCGCATTTATTATTTATTACTATTTATTAATTTTAGTTCTTTTGCCTACGACTTAAGGTACAAAGTACAAACTTTTCGCATTGCCAATATAAGCAAGAAGTAGGATAGTATGGTGGATCCCTTCCTCTACGGGCCGGAATCACACTTGACCGAATTACGTGCTAATTCACCATCACCTACTAAAAGCTTAAAATATCTATAATTTCAATCAAATTTTCCACATAAACTTTTGAATAGTGCCAAAGTAAATAACATGATGAATATGAAAGTTGTTTTAATTGAAAATATTATCGGCACCCGCTTTGAAGATCAAAGTGAGAGTTGGTTTATAAGACGGCCATCAAATTTATGGAGACTTCGTCAGAAGAACTACGGTCAGATTTGGGAATTAGCAAAACTATACTGTCTTTGTTTTAAACTAATAACTATACCCCGACTTCGCATGGAATTTAACAAAAAAAGTTATTATTTAATTAATAGCCTAAAAGTACCTTATACATCAGTGGCAATCCTGTAGAAATCGGTCCAGCCGTTTTAGAGATTTTATGGAACAAACAAAGAGAGGAAAAATTTTAAAATACGAGGGTGGATTGAAAAGTTCGCGGCCTAACATATAAATACTTGAACTATTTTAATGTAACTAACCTCATTCGATTTGTTTACTCTCTGGTTGTCACATTTTAAAATTACATTGCAATAGCATCATCGGTTTTTTAAATTAGACTGAATTTTGTGCAATGTTTTTAAGAATGGAGAAAATTGAACAACGTGCGGTCATCAAATATCTGTTTAAAAAAAACTATCTCCAAATGAGATTCACGAAGATATGTCAACAACATTGGGGGAATCTGCTCCGTCCTATACGACTGTGAAAAAGTAGGTTGCAGAAATCAAACGCGAACGAGAGTGTATTGAAGATGACCCTTGCTCCGGCCGGACTACGACGTCTACGACTGAAGAAAACATCGGAAAAATCTATGATCTGATATGGACAGATCGGAGATTGACGATCAGTGAGATTGCAGACACTATTGTCATCTCGTATGAACGAACACAAAACATCGTAGTCAATGAACTTGGATTTTCTAAGGTATCTGCGCGGTGGGTACCCAGATTGCTTTCAGTTGAACAAAAACGAATAAGGCTCACGATTTCTCGCGACAGTTTGGAATAAACTCGGCTTAATACTGCACCCTTTTACGTCGTTTGCGTGTAACAATCAAAGAGACAAGGCCAGGCTTACTGAGCAAAAAAGTGTTGTTCCTTCAGGATAATGCACGCGTTAACACGTCTGTTGAATCTATGGCTTAAATTCGTGATTGTGGCTTTGAATTACTGCTGACTTTCATTTATTCCCAAACCTAAAAAAACACCTTGAGGTCAAAAATTTTCATGAAATAGGGAGGTCGAAGCTGCCGGCGGCCTTTTTTGAAGGCCTTGAAGAAATTTTTTTTATGATCCGCGTACAGGCGTTGGAAACCAGATGGAAGAAGTGCATTAAGCTAAGTGGAGATTACGTGGAAAAACAAAATTACTTTATATTTTATTTTGTTTTCTTGCTAAGGCCGCGAACTTTTCAATCCACCCTCGTATGTTGTTTTGGTAAATTCACTGGTATGCTATGTATATGTATGTCCCCTTATGTTGTGGGGGCAACATATATATGCCACTTTATTAATAACTAGCGGTCCCGGCGAACTTCGTTTCGCCTTAGAATTTTTCCCGCTTTTCTGTTGAAATTTTTCAAATTTTACCAAGGATCCCAAATTTTGTAGCCTATGTCAAATTGGAAGAATGTACCTAGCATTCTATTGGTGAATGAATTTTTTAAATCGGCCCAGTACTTTTTGAACCTATTCATTATAAACATACAAAAATACTACAAATCTTTCCTCTTTATACTATTACACTAATACTAGCTAGACTAGCTTTCGCCCGCGACTTCGTACGCGTGGCTTTACGTCTTTTCCAGCAATAAATATAGCCTATGTTACTCTAGGTGAGTTTAGCTTTCCAATGGTGAAAGAATTTTTGAAATCGGCACTGTAGTTTTTGAGTTTATCTACTACAAACATACAAACAAAAGTACAAATCTTTCCTCTTTGTAATATTAGTATACATTTGGCTACAGACAAAAAAATTAGGATCTTTTAGAAGTCCAATAAATAAATATGGTTATTATTATGTACAGACGAAGCACGACAGACTTTTTAACTCAGACGTGCTCACCATACAAAAAATATTGACTCGCAAAGATTTATAAATTTGCTCTAGAAAAGTCAAGAGAAAGTATGAAATAAGAAATATCAGTAACAGAGACAAGACCAAGGTTCAAGCCATAACTCTAAAAGTTAGACAAAAAAATTAAATTGGTCAGGCCCCATGATCAGGGGAAAGAGATAAACGGAGTAAGTCACACAGTGGTGCCCAAGGAATGGAGAAAAAGAGAGAGGTGAAAATAAGGTAGGATGACGATATAAGAAAAGACGTAGGAACAACACGGGGTAGAGTACCCATTGGAAGTCTAGTATGGATGAGAATAAGACTTTATTACCGGGAAACGGGAAGTAAAGAGATGGAAGAAGAGACAAATATATGAGTTAACAAATATTAGCAATAGTATAACTAAAGGCTTTAATAATAATGATAATTTAATAATATTAAAATGAATTAAAGAATAGTATTTTAGAAATAAATACATGTAGAATCCTGTCACTGGTTTTGCTAAGGTTAAAACGCCATGATTTAGTTAAAATATGTTTCATATAATCATAAATATATTTTATTATTATAATATAAATCCAAAGCACAGAGGAAAATAAAACGATAATTGGGGTAACGAAAGATGTAAATAAATTGCAGCTCATTGGATATGAATATTTTACAAAATATGTATTCTGCAGACTATTTTGCAGGAAAAATCTACCCAGTTATCTATGTTTGAATACTCATATAATAGCAAGAGGTAAAACTATATGTATGAATTACCATTGAAACTAAGGGAGACCTAGTATTAGTATGGTCTTTGCATACTATATCTTTGTAGAGTTTCTCGTCAGTTCTTCTCGATAGGAGGAACATTCCGAACACGGTGGTAGTATAATCTGACGATTCATAAACGCTCTTGTAAAAGTTTACATGAATAAAGACATTTTCTATTTCTTATTTACTTTTATATTAAAATACTACGCCTAAGTGGAATAAAGACTTCAAATAGCATAGAATACTAGCCCTAATATTATGTCTCTCGTCGCAAACACTAGCTGTGGGTCATGAAATCTTTCTTATCTTACATTATATTGGGATGAAGAGAATCATAATTGAAGGGGACAGGATAATCATTGTATAACATTTATATTAATAACATAAAAATTATAGTTTACTTTATGTTATCTTAAGTTTATTTGTTTCGTTATAAACTATTTAGAAATGTAATAAAATAACAAAGTTTAAACATAAGTAAATGTTGCCATTTATTACATGAATCCCTTTATTTTAAGCCGTATCAACAAAAATTATAAGCTCCATGTTGGACTATTGTTTAACACAATAATTAAAACATTGCGAACGGACGGACGGACGGACACAGTCGCAACACAGGTTAAGCTCTAGTGGTAGTGGGTTGTATTTTAATATGTATACTTGTATATTTTTTATTTTAACCCCCACTAATAAGTATTTGTATAAATATTTATATTTGTATTTGTTCAAGTTAGTTCTGTGTAACGTGTTTTGAAATATATTTACATATTGGTTTTGGTTTCCATAGTGCAAATGCTTAAGCTAGGTACATTCTTTGGGCTCAGATCAGACATTAATTTATTTCCCATTCATAAATAGTATACTTCAATTAGGCGATTCAATCGTTTACTGTGAATTTTTTATGAGTTTTTTGACACTATCATACAAATTAAATAATCTATTTTAATAACTGGTGTGCGAAAAATTTTATCGAAAAATTATAAAGTCATGTGCTTCAAGAAAAAGTAATTCAAAACTATAATTTTATTACAGAATTGATCACTGTTGTTTTTTGATTGTCAGATGTTGTTTTGTTTTTTTAAAGAATATGCATTTAAAGTGGAAATACATTCGCAAAATATACAGCAATAAATTAAGTTATTACTTTTAAATATTACCATAAGAATCTTACTAGAAGAACTTGTATTGTAGTTTATCATTAAAACAATGTATCCTATGTTAAAAAATATAACACCTAGTGAATAAGAAATAAGGTCCACATTACATTTTCTAGCTTGTGACAACATGGTGGTAGATTCAAGATAAATACAGTGCTCCTAAACTACCCAATAAGAAGTCATGATCATAATTGGTCGAGAGGACATTGAATGAATACGCCAATTGAAAATAATTGTCGCAAAAACATTTTGGAGGTCAACAAGTGTAAATACTGTAGCGACAATCAGAAAATGTAATGCTAAAATTGATAAATAAGTACTTTTTTCAGCTTAATTTCGATGATATAATCCGACTGTTTCAAATTGTACTGCAAGCCGTACGTGAAGTTTAATAAACAATGTACAGCCGAAACTGGTTGTATTAATGTTATTTTTTTACAGAGTAGGTACCTAACACGTCTTGCCCCCCTATACATCAATTTTAAACGAGTTTTGCACTGTTTAGGACAACCTCAACGAAGCGACCGCCGTCGAGTGGAAAAAACCTATGCTCGCGACTTTGTAAACACCACATAACCACACTGTAATACACTGGAACCTTTATATACACATCAATTTTATTAAAACACTTATTTAAACCACTAAATTCACTGAAATAATACTTCAAAGAGTCGATGTACGCACCTTACTTTTCGTTATAACATGTGTAGCCAGTTTTACAACAGCGAAATTTCCAGTTCCTATTGTCTTTTCCAGCTCATAGTTGCCAACGCAGACGAGCTGGTCTATCGGGAAATGCTTGCTTTTGTGCATTGGTTTGATTTCGCTATCCATTTTGTGGGAAAACTGAGAAAATTCACTAACACACAACACCACTCTGATAATTTTTGTCTACTGTTGTTAGTTCCAACGTTCCGTCGCCGCGGCGGTAGTGTAGCTCACGTCATTCTAAAAGGGAGATTCTTGTGAATGCCCCGACGTTTCATTAACAAACTCGAAATTTTAAATATTGAAACTGAATATTTGATACTTTCAATACGCACAAGGTGTTTAGTATGTACAAAGATACTATTCTACTGTATATCTAATCGGCCAAGATACACATTATTGGCTCTTATCAGTATTTCTGTTATCAATGTGAGGGACTCAGTTGAATTACACTCAGTCGTGAAAAAAAGTAGTCAATTCACAACCTTTACACGAGTAAAGCTGTCTCGCTCACGCTCATTCATCATTAGTATGTTAAAGGAGTATGGATAGATCAACCGCTGTCATGCGACTAGAGCCGTGACGTCAGAGTTGGGTGCTTACGTCACACGCGGTAAATTCGAAAGATCAAACTCTTGTATTGTACGTCAAATGAGACTATTGATTTCTCACTTGCGTTGCTGCATTCACAAAATGAGTAGATGTACGTTGATAAAACGCATACTACTGCATTCTATTACGTCAGGGAAGAAAGCGTGCGTAGACTAGGGCAACACAATACGATTTTGGTTCAGTGTTCTTCATAAAGGTTATAATGGTAGTGAAGGTTGATTAGACTTCTAGTTAGGTGATTGGGAATAAAACCCCATTGTTTATTACATGTCTAGTCTAACTAGAGGAATCTTTGGTAAATAGGTATATACGGCGAAATCAATTGTGTTATACAATAATCCTTCCGCTTTGTATTCCAATACCCAATTAGTATGAATTACCTACCTTAATTTAGAAAGGCACCAAAACATGTTACAAACATATCATTAAATAAAGGGATTATTATGAATTGTACCTCGTTAATTAACGAAGAATAAAGTGTTGTCACGACGTAAAATTATGCGTTGATGATTTTGTTTTTACAGGTAGGTAGGTAGGTAGTAGGTATTTTTTTTGTTTGCTAAATTTTGGAACTGCATATCGACATCTAAGTAGATGTTGGCAGATATGAATGAATAGGAGATTGCACTGTATTCAATACAACTTTAATAATTTTCGTTTAGTAGCTTCGGAATAACCTACTTTGCACTTTTTATGTTTTTACCATTTGTTATCATTTTAGTCAATTATTATTATTTTGCCCAAAATGTTAACGCTAATTTCCTTATTGCTTTTACTGCCATCTGCTGTCATGTACTAAAGTTATTTAGTTAGAATTCTTGTTACTAGAAAGCGGTATAAACGCAGTTTACCGCCATCTGTTGTCGAGTAGCATTATTAAATTGTAACATTAGAAACTAGTACATATTAATTGCGCTAGATGGCGCTTAACAACATCTTATTGAGACTATTTCATTATTTAAAATCTTTTATATTTTAATTAATACGTAGACTTTGAAATATCACTACACAGTCTTACTTATACATGTATTCCTTGTGAGATATCTTGTGTTTTCTTTTATATTTTACCAGAAATTGTTAGGTATTTTTTTTTTTGTATACCGCCATCTGTTGTCACGAACATATTTTTTTTAGTTGGAATTCTCGATACTAGATAGCGCTGTATACACGGTTTTACTGCCATCTGTTGTTGAGTAGCAATATTTAATTTTACGAGAAACCCTAGCTAGTACAAATAAGACGCCCTAGATGGCGTTGCTTTTTTTCACACTGCCATCTGCTATCACGCGGAAGAAAAAATATAATTAGTTTCAAAACATGGCTACTAGATGGCGTTGTAAAATTTACAATAAGGCATGTTACTAAATAAATACTTATTCTGTTTGCGATATCTCATTAGGACATTCTTAGGGGGCTAAAATATAAACCCTTTCTCTGAAGCAGTTGGGTAAAATGCAAAATGTATGTAGCTGAAGAGTTGTTTTTTTTTGTACGTGTTAATCTCAATAACTTCTGGTTCAAATTGAAAAAATCTTGTTAGATACTTAGTCCATTTATAGAGGAAGACCTTAAGCTATATTACATTATGCTACGAGCTAGATTTAGTGGAAAATATGTAAAAAACGTGCCAAGTCGCGGCAAGCCGCTAGTGTGATATACAAAGAGTATTGAGGTCCGTCCGTATGTCACAGCCACTTTTTTCCGTAACTATAAGTTAAACTGTGGAAACTTGGTAAGTAGATGTAGGTATTCGGTGAACCGCATTAAGATTTCACACAAAAATAGAAAAAAAACAAGAGATTTTGAGGTTCCCTATACATAGAACTGAAACTCAATTTTTTTCACCCTACCCATACGTGTGGGGTATCTATGGATAGGTCTTCGAAAATGATATTGAGGTTTCTAGTATATTTTTTTTCTAAACTGTATAGTTTGCGTGAGAGATACTTCCAAAGTGGAAAAATGTGTCCCCCCCTCTAACTTTTAAAGTAAGAGAATGAGAAAACTAAAAAAAATATATGACGTAAGAAGTACAATTCCATGCCAACTATCATAAATCGTAAACTGCAATTTACCTTTGATTCAATCAATTCAAATATAAACTTGTATACTATGTTACTTGCTGCTACGGAACCCTTCATGGGCGAGTCTGTCTCTCACTTGGCCGGATTTTTCAATTTTTGTTTTTATCAATCCTGTACTATGCATGCCAATGTTGGTAAAATTTGTTTGTGATTTTATTTGAATTTAACATACATATTTTGTACCATATTTTATGATAATAAAATATACTATAAATATAATTTTTAATACCTGAATCATCTGTGTAACCCATCATAATCGTCAGTGGGCAGCTTAATAAATGCTTCCAAAACTGACGCAGACGATGACGCAAACAAAGACGCAACTGTGCATTTAATAAAATAATAGCATCAAAGCTTCGTTCGTTTCGTTTTTGGAGTTCCGTATGCGTTAATGAAAAACGTTTTCCTTATGTCAACTAGATTTCCTAGTATTGACAACATCACATAGGTACTTAGCTTTTACACATACGATGGTATATAACACTCAGACTCGAGGCAATTATGAAAAGATCGTCTTCAATACCGAATGGCCTCGAGAATCGAACCTGGGACCTTAGAGATGATGCGACGTTCGCCTCTAGGCTATGGAGGTCATCAAGTTAAATTAAGGTAAGTAGTACGTATCTATATTAGAATAGGTTCACATAATAACACTTTAGAATCATCATTGAATACCATGTAAAGTGAATGCAAGAAACTTAGTAGTTTTTTTTTATATTGCACTTCAAGATTGATCTCATCCCACTTGATGTTAAGTGGTAATGAGGTCCTAGCTTAAGGGTGACAAGTACAGCATAATAAATTTGTTACTGGACTTGTCGTCCTTACCTTGAAGGCTTGACCCCTGCTACTAATGTAGCACCCCCCAGGAGCTCTGTAAACCTTACTCACACGCAGGAACACAACAACACAGAAGTGATTGTTATTTGGCTGCGGTCTTCTGTAAGGTGGAGGTATTTCACCAGTCGGGCTGCTCCAGTTCGAGCGATAAATCGCTATGCCCTACCTCTCTTAAGATAAGTTACAGTAGCAGTATCTAACATACTGCTATATGAAAATGACTACATACATAATCATACCCAGTATGAAACAAAATGTTTACTTTCTTTTTAAAATTTACAAGATACGTTCCAGTGGGCAAGTAATATACATACAGGTACCTCCATAGCCAAGAGGCCAGCTGTCTGAATTTTGGCGTGGCACCATCTGTGGTTCCGGGTGTGATTCCCGTTCGTGTCAATATGGAAACGAACTTTTTATGTTGTCTCTGGTCTGGGTGTTGTGGTACCGTCGTTGTTTCTGATTACTGTAACACAAGTGCTTTAGCTACTTTCCATAGAATCAGAACTATGTATGTGATATTGTCCTATATATATTTATTTATTTTTCCTACATAGTGCCTACTTAAAAGCGTAATTAGGCAATGTAAAAAAAAACAAAATATTTTTTCAGATGATTTAAAATAATTGAACGGGTCAAAACGCGACACCATTTTTATTTAGTAGTTAATACGAACTACTTACTGCCCGACGTTCCGTTTAGGTTGCACCAACCGTGCTCACGAGACTTTTTTCAGATGATTGTTTAATTATAATCAATACATTTTATCAAAGAGGAAAGAGGCTTAGAAAAAGAGAATTATGGAATCCTCGGTGCACTCGCCGACTCGCGCTTGACCGGCATCTGCAAATAAGTTTTACATTGAAACTTTTTAATACGGAACTTGATCCAAAAACAATGCTTCCCATGATATTCTCAGAAACGCTGAAGCCAATCATTAAAATGTAGGTAGGCACTAATTTTATTATTATTTGTTATAATGACTTGCAAAAAACTATAGGCTAAATCAATTAAATGTGTTTTCAGAGAGTTACCTTATTAAGAACTTATTTTATGTCACAAATTTTTCAAATACAACTTGGGCATTTTTATTACAGACTTCGATTCGATTTCGTTCGCGTGGACCACATACTTTCATGATCGGTTTTACCCCTTTCTCCCCTAATATTCGAAACAAAAGGTAGGACAGTCCATATTTTAATCCAAGTTTCAGGCTATATTTGTACCAAATAAGTATTTTCCCATGTACATTTTCAAGGGCGGTAAATAACAATCACTTCGGTGTTGTTGTGTTCCTGTGAGTAAACTCCTGGGGGGTGTTACATTAGTAGTAGGGGTCAAGCCTTATTTAATTTCGGTACCCCCTTTATTTTCAAAACAAAATGCAGATCAAATACGTCTTTTAGCCCTAGCATGCGCAGCTGACGCGCTGACTTCAATCGATTTTGACATTTATTAAGAGCACGAAATTTACACTCACAAGGAATCACTAACGCCCGTAATCTGAAAAACGATCTGTTCTAGTAACGAATAGTTATAAATTTTACGAGGCGTAAAATATTGGAACCGGGAGTAAATAAATAAATAAATATTGGACTTCATTACATAGTTGCATTGCTCTGATTCTGTGTGGTAACTAGCTAAAGCAAGTGACATATAGGAAATACCGACGATACCACAACACCCAGACACGAGACAATAGATATAGAAAAGTTAGTTTTTAACCCCCGACGCAAAAACGACGGGCAGGCATAGCATGTGCCACGCGACTAATTTTATCGCGCTCTTAATAAACGTCAAAATCGATTAAAGTCAGTGCGTCAGCTGCTGTTTGGCTGAAAATACAAATGCGGTGTGCTATTAGCCAATCAACAGTACCGAAACTTTTATCGTCTCATGTGACAAAGTTGACGTATTACCCATGCTAGACCTAGGGGTGTCAAAAGTTTGACGTGTCTGTTAGGCCTAGCATGCGCAATACGTCAAATTTCTCGCACGAGACGATATAAGTATCTATACCGTTGATTGGGTGATAGTACACTGTACTCGTATTTTCAGCCAATCAGCAGTTGATAATCAATAATCAATCATCAATAATCAATCATTTATTTGCAAGAATACAATTTTTTACATTTTGATGGTATGTTTATAAAAGGTATGTTAGTATTCTGCCTGCAAGCAGACGTGCAAATCTATGTTTTAAACGGTTGGTAATGACGTCCAAAACTACAATACATTTATACAGATAAAATAAAATAATAAAAATACATTAAAAACACATTAAAATTGGTCATTAAGATATTCATTGACCGAATAATAGCATTTTGATAGTAGCCAAGCATGTAACTTTCTTTTTAATGCTGGTATTGGCAGGTTTTTAAGATGTCCCGGCAATTTATTAAAAACCTTTATTGCCATGCAATAGGAACTATTCTGAAATAATTTTAGTCTAACATTAGGCAGTAATATTCGATTAGCATGTCTAGTTGGCTTGTTTTTCTGTTCACCTCGTGTTACAAAATAATTCGAATGTTGTTGTACAAAAATACACATCTGTTTAATATATAAGCAAGGTATTGGTAGAATTTCTAGTTGTTTGAATAAAGGTTTACAAGTCTCTAGAAAATGTGCTCTACAGATCGCCCTAATGCATTTCTTTTGCGCTATTAGTGCCCTGTTTATATCTACTGAGTTGCCCCACAACAAGGTACCATAGTTAAGAAGAGACGATATATAGCCATGGTAAGCAGTCAGAGCCGTTTCTCTTGATGATATACTACTAAGTCGTCTAAGTGCATACACAAATTTGTCAAGTTTTATACATATTTTGTCGATGTGTGCCTTCCAATTAAGATGCTTATCCAAAGTAAAACCTAAAAAGATTGCCTCATTTACTATTTCTACAGTATTGTGGTCATATGTAATTTTTGCTTCAATAGGCTTTGCATTATACGGCAAAAATTGAATAGCCTTTGTCTTTTGAATGTTAATTTTCAAATTATTGATTTCTAGCCATCCTATAATACTAGTCAATGTTTTATTTATGTCATTACTAAAGCTATCGAGATTATTGCATTTAATCACCACAGTGGTATCGTCAGCAAACATAAAGCATTTATGCTGAGTTATGCTTGGCAGGTCATTAATAAACAGAATGAACAAAAGCGGCCCAAGAACGCTTCCTTGTGGCACTCCACATGGCTGAAGACGATCTCTGGATCTATAAGAGCACCTTTTAGCATCCCTGATGGTTGAAATTTCTGTGCATTGCCTCCTATTAGAAAGATAGCTACGCAACCATTCGTATGCTTTACCTCTTATACCATATCTCACAAGTTTATCCAATAACCTTGTATGTGGAACACAATCAAAAGCTTTACTCATATCGAGAAATATAGTAACCAGTGGACACTTTTGGTTAAGACATTCTGTAACGAAATGCACTAAATCAAAGCATGCAAGGGTGGTAGAACTACCCTTGCGGAAACCATATTGTTCTTTTCTGAGTAAATTATTTGAAGTTATAAAATTGTAAATGCGATTATGAACAACTTTTTCGTATATTTTAGAAATAATGGGAATTAAAGTAATAGGTCGATAATTGTTGATATCTTTTTTATCACCTTTTTTGTAAAGTGGTCACCTCAGCTCCTCAATGAGAATACCTTCCCCATAAAGCTTTCAAAAGTCATGACAAGACTTGTCATAATGAGGTAAGAGAAATCATTTCACAGTCACCTTTTATTAATTTGGGCGACAGAAATACTGACTGAGCTACAAGTCGCCCAAGCCCAAGTGGCTCACTTATAAATTTGTGCCCAACATATTATTATTATTTTTAATTTATATTGCACTTCAAGGTTGACCTCATCCCACCTGATGTTAAGTGGTAATGAGGTCCTACTAGCTTATGTGCGTAATAAAGCTGTTACTGGAATTGTCGCCCTTACCTTAAGGGGTGGCCGCTAATGTAGCACCCAGGAGCTCTGTAAACCTTACTCACACGCAGGAACACAACAACACAGAAGTGATTGTTATTTGGCTGCGGTCTTCTGTAAGGCGGAGGTATTTCACCAGTCGGACTGCTCCAGTTCGAGCGATAAATCGCTATGCCCTGCCTCTCTTAGTTTTATTTAGGTTATGTTATTATTTTTTGATGCTCGATAAAATAGAACGCCTTTTTAATTCTCATAATCGTATCCAACTCAATTTGAGTGCGAATAAAGAGTTTTATGAAAACAATATACTTTCGACTAACCTTCAAAAACGAAACTTTTCGTTCCTTCGTTTTTCTTAGTACAAAATGATTTGAAACCATTTATTCAAATGTGCATAAATCCATACTAATATTATAAATGCGAAAGTAACTCTGTCTGTCTGTCTGTCTGTCTGTCTGTCTGTCTGTCTGTCTGTCTGTCTGTCTGTCTGTCTGTCTGTCTGTCTGTCCGTCTGTTACTCTTTCACGTCTAAACGGCTGAAGGGATTTTTATGAAATTTGGTATAGTTATACGTTGAACCTCAAGAACGGACATAGGCTATTTTTTATTAGAAAATAAGGGGGGGATGGGGGTAATACCACCTTTGAAAGTTTATATGAAAAAATGTTTATTTTTGAAGTTAGAGATATGAAATTTGGCACAAATATAGCTCGAAACTTGGATTATAATATAGACTACTTTTTGTTTCGAATATTAGGGGAGAAATGGGTAAAACCGACCATGAAAGGATGTAGTCCACGCGAACGAAGTCGCGGGCACAGCTAGTGTTAAATATTTTTTATGACCCGGATATCATACAGAGCAAGGTTTCATATCAAGCCTCATGCAAAGCCGTTAACAATAGTGAATTATCGAGATATGTTTTCTAACTCAGCATTTATGATATAGAATAGAAGAGAGAGTGGTAAATGTGGAAAAAACGGGGGTGGCATGCGTGCAAAGCGAAATTACTTTTCTTTTACGCCGGTAATACCAGTAAAACAAAAACAAGTACTAAATTTCTGTACGTCATCAACATCGGTCGGTGAAGTGTTTGTCACCTTAATCGTCAAAGGATATGACTCAAGATAGACTCACACTCCAATAACCAACAATTTGAGTTGTTCTGGACACTTACAGACCTTTCAAATTCAAATTCAAATATTTCTTTATTCAAGTTGAATCGTCATTGAATACAATGCAAAGTGATTCTACTTCCGGTTTGGAACCTATATCTACCGAGAAGACACCGGTAAGAAACTCAGCAGATCATTTCAAGTATCAGTATCTAACTTATTGCTATGTGTAGCTCACTTTGGACCTCCTTAATACCACCTTTGAAAGTTTATATGGGAAAATGTTTATTTTTTAAGTTAGAGATATGAAAGTTGGCACAAATAGCTGTATTAAAATATAGACTACAATTTTGTTTCGAATTTTAGGGGAGATTGGGGTAAAACCGACCATGAAAGGATGTAGTCCACGCGAACGAAGTCGCGGGCACAGCTAGTTTAAAATAAGTCAACGGGTGAAAACGCGACAGCATTTTACCGTACCCATAAACGAACTATCTGCATGACTGCTGACTGGTAGGGAATGCTCTTAGCATTGAGTCCACCTTTTGTCTTTTTTTTGTGTGCAATGAAGTTTTTAAATAAATAAATAATTTTTTTTTTATTATGTAGTTAATACTTACTGCCCGACGTTTCGGTTAGGTTGCACCAGGGTGAATCTTGAAACGCACGAATTACGTTGTCCAGAGTTATAAAGTACCCGAGGCTTAATAATGGAACATCAAAATATTTTTTTTTATGTAAATCTAGGTGTATTCTAACTAATGCTCCCTGGTTTATGGCTTCATTGAATTTGCAAATAACTGTAAAAAAATAATTAGGGTAGGAAAATTGATCCCCATGGCGTGTCCATTCAATAAATTTTGATCAATCTGTAGAAAAAACTGCAACTTAGGGCTAAAAGCAGATGTTAAAATGCCATTTTTATATATATAGATTAGTCTGTGAATAGATTGGTCAATAAGAATCTTCACTAAAGTATTTAGTTATACTTTAATTTAGAATCAAAGGTTTGTCCAGGATTGAGAGCTGATACCCGTGGTACGTCACGAATCTTCACTTGCAGCTCTAGTAATAAAAGGTAGGGATACAAGACTGCGTTGCCGCGCTAGAATAAGTCGTAAGTTAAGTGTAGTGGGAGGCGGTCACGTCGCAGCTTGTACCCACGCCGAGTTACGAAGGTAAATGTTTGATTCCCGTGACATTGTTTCTATACATCGTTGATTCTTGTGATAGCCATAAAAAATATTTTTATAAGTTTTAAGGTTCGCTTCGTATAACAAATAAAAACTATTGATAGAGCATTGTTTATTTAAGTTTGCATTTAAATTATATGTTTGGTACTTAAAGAGTAATCGATAAAAAAATAACAAATTTTGATTCCCGTGTTATTGATTCCCGTGGTTTTAATGCCATGAAAATCATTTTTTCTTTAAAAAATTAAGGATGCTTTGCCAATGTATGTGTGATTCATAGATATTCTTAATTTGTGTCATTACTTTGTAATTTGTTTATCAACACTAAAATAGTTAGATTTATATTCATAGAAACGTTTACATATTTCAGATTTAAAAATGCCTCCCAAACAGTCAAAGCAAGCAATATTAGAAAAAAACACCTTGCTGAACGTCGTCGAAGGGAAATAATAAAAAATTACCCCATACTTCGTGCTCAATCTCAAGAAAAAGAACGGCAAAGATATTTAAAGAAGAAAATGTCAGGAAAAATTGTACCAGTGAGTGAAATGAGTCCACGCCAAAAGAAAATTGCGAGAAAGAAAAATAAAGAAAATTCAAATAGACATAATCAAAAGAAAAAACTGCTAAAAATAGAAGAGCTAGAACTAGAAGAACATATTTATTCTGGCGGTAGTGATACAGAAGCACACAGCGTGATTAGCCGTGAAATGATAGGGTGAAGACTTGTTTCCTCTCTTCGTTACTTATTTTTGTTATAATTTGAAAGGAATTGATAGAAACTTTTTATAACATTTATCAAAGAACTGATGAATATCTGAAATTTTGAAATGAAAGAATTGTATTGAATAAAATAATTTGAACAAAAAATTGATTTGAACTATACTAAAGATTGTTTTATTGATTCCCATGGCTTGTTTTTGATTCCCGTGTTAGACCAAATTTCAGTTGCTTATATTTTCGAAACTAACTGTGCAAAATGAGTGCCTATTAGATCAATATGTTAAAAAACTATCTAAATTTTATATTACATCATGATTTTATCATATTATTATCATTTAAAATTTACCACGGGAATCAATCAAATACGCCCAATTTCAAGATTCACCCACCAACTGTGCTTGAGAGCTAACTGACTGACTGTAGTTAGCTCGTGACCGACTGACTGTAGTTCGTATTAACTACTAAAAATGTCACGTTTTGACACGTCACCTTATTTTAAATATTTAAAATTGAACGCGGTAGTCTTAAATTCTATACTCATAGAACTTTCTTCAGTTTAACTTTTGTGGTATAGCACTTTAACGGGACACAACCAAACACCGAGGTCCTCCTCTTCCTCTGCGATCCACCTCTGCCCTTGCGGGCTTGCCGCAGAGTGCCACCTGCTGTCAGCGGCTCAGCTCGGGATCCGTCTTCGCTTCACTCTGTGCGGTATAGGAGGCTGGGTGGCAAGGCCAGCCATTGTGGTCTGGCCACAGTGTTACTCAGCCCCTCATCCCATCGCAGTAAGATGCAGAACCCAGCGGCGGGTAAATTTTTATCCCCCCGTAACCCCTTGCAACTCTCTCTTCGAGTTAAAAAGTAGCCTATATTATTTCTAAAATTCAAGACAGATAGTATGTAAAAAATACTTGATTTTATATTTTTTTTGTGACACATCAAACCGACCGCTATTCCGTTCTTGCCGGCGAGGCCGCGATCCCAACTGGTAGGCTCCTTTTCAAGGTACCGGCACGTGCTGGATTTTCTCCCCAAACACTAGCTCATTAAATGCAAAACAGACCCAATCCTAAGTAACTTTATTTAACAGGACGGCTAAAACAAACAAAAAACAAAATAAATTGAGGTACTTTTTACTATTTTTTTAAAGATTATCTATTAATTAGTGTTATACATGATTGAAATGGAACTATAAAAAAAAAATACCTTAATTCGTTTTATTTTTTTTTTGTTTTAACGTCCTGTAAAATTGGGGATTGCGTCGGTTTTGCATTTAATGAGCGAAATGTTCGATTACCCTTTCCCAACAACGACCCGAGCCGAGCCGAGGTCCGAGCCCCGCTATGGGGCGCCCTCCAACAGTTCTTTAAATTTTGGGGGGTGAGAGCCTTCCCCTCCCTTCAAGCTCGGTGAAGATGAAAACGCCATCTGCGGCCATCTATAGTCAGTTAGGAAAAAAAGGTTTTCAGGGCACCGTAGCCAAATGGCGAAAAAATTAACTCTTATGGATTCGTCATGTCTGTCTGTCCGTCCGTGTGTCACAGACACTTTTTTCCGAAACCATAAGAGCTATACTGTTGAAACTTGATATGTAGATGTATTCTGCGAACCGTATTGACATTTAGCACAAAAGTAGAAAAACAAAAAATAAGTGGCTCACAAAATTGTTTTTTTGTTCAAACTAATACGTGTGGGGTATCTATAGATAGGTCTTAAAAAAATATATTGAGGTTGATAATATATATATTGAGGTTGCTAATATATATATTGAGGTTGCTAATATATATATTGAGGTTGCTAATATATATATTGAGGTTGCTAATATATTGAGGTTGCTAATATATTTATTGAGGTTGCTAATATATATATTGAGGTTGCTAATATATAAATTGAGGTTGCTAATATATTTATTGAGGTTGCTAATATATATATTGAGGTTGCTAATATATTTATTGAGGTTGCTAATATATTTATTGAGGTTGCTAATATATATATATTGAGGTTGCTAATATATATATTGAGGTTGCTAATATATTTATTGAGGTTGCTAATATATATTTTTTCTAAATTGAATAGTTTGTCAAAGTGGTCAAAAGTAATAATAATAATAATAATAAATCTTTATTGAAACCCATACAATTATTTTACAAACAGTTGTAGCGATAATGGCTGCAATAGTCTTAAGACTGTGTCGCAGACATTAGCGCCCGCCTCAAAGACAGACGTTTCAGAATTTAAATAAAATACATGAAAGTTAAATTTTAACTAAGATAACTTACATTTAAGTGTGTGTGTGTGTGTGTGTGTGCGTGTATGTATGTGTGTGTGTGTGTGTGTGTGAATGTATGTGTGTGTGTGTGTGTGTGTGTGTGTGTGTGTGTGTGTGTGTGTGTGTGTGTGTGTGTGTGTGTGAATGTATCTGGGTGTGTGCTTAAGTGTTTGCGTTAGCACATGCGCACGTTCGTGCATTTTATATGTTAACCCTAACACTATTAATAAATAAGTTAACTATTGATTAATAAACGGAACATGTTTAAGTTATTTAATCAAGGATTCGACAGCATCGTAATCAAGGTTTAGTAGCCATTCTGTGAGAAGAGATTTGCATCTGTGAGTATTAAGGGGATAAATATTTAATTCTTTATTGACTTTATTATAAAGGAGGGGAGCTATATGATTGTAATGATGTTTGACCTGTTCTATTCTACACTTACGGATCTCGCATACCTTGTCTCGTCGTCTTTTATTTTGTATAAAATTAGTGTTATAAGGAAGATTTTTATGTTTGCGCAGAACTACACTAAGAATAAACAGTTTTCGAACCGATAGAACTTCCCAAAAACTGTAGATAAGATTAGTTGGGTACCTAATGGGCTTAAAAGCCATAACTTTCAAAACAGCTCGTTGTGCTCTCTCGAGTGGTAATAACCTTGTCTTGCCAGAGGAACCCCAGACTGATATGCAATAATTTATTATTGACTGTGCAAGGGCAAAGTAGGCTGCTCTAAGGATAGATGGATCAGCGCTAGCCCTCAATCTGCTGAAAATAAAGATCAATTTCCTAATCCGCCCCGTCACGGCTTTGATGTGTTCGTTCCACGATAGGAAACTGTCTAGTATTATACCCAGATACTTGATATTATGTGCACGTGATATTAAGTTACAGGAGCATGGATATTTAAAATCTGTCCCACATTTATGGGCCTTTATTTGAAAATATTTATCAGGTTGTGACGAGAGCCTCGGCGAAAAGGTGATAAATCTAGTTTTGCTCAGATTAATTGTAAGCAGATTGCGAGCAAGCCAAACCATCACTGATTTTAAAGCAGCCTCCGCACTCAAGCGTGCTTGCTCCCAAGATTCACCATGAGTGATAATAGCAGTATCGTCAGCATATACTACAATTTTACTGTTAGGCAGTGGCAATTGGCATAAGTCATTGACGTATATAAGGAACAGGGTGGGTCCAAGAACACTTCCCTGGGGAACACCGTAAGTTATCAGTTCGTCCTTACTTGTATAGTTTCCTATTACAGTGCGCTGATTTCGACTGCTCAGGTAACTCTTAAAGATATCGAGAACAACACCTCGAACACCAATGTTATGAAGTTTGGTAATAAGTATAGGGATAGACACCGTATCGAATGCTTTAGTAAGATCAATAAAAATACCAATCGAGGGCCATTTACAATTAGTATTTTTCATTATAGTACCTGTTACTTCAAGAACTGCGTCCTCTGTTGACCTGTTAGCCCTAAATCCAAACTGGCTTGGAGCGAGAAATTTTTTAGAGTCTAGGTAGCCAATAAGCCGTCTATTAAGGATTTTCTCAAAAATTTTAGACAAAGTGGATAACACAGATATTGGTCGCTAATTATTAGCATTTTGTTTATTCCCACTTTTGTAGATTGGATGCACTAAGGCCCTCTTAAAATCGGTCGGGAAAGTACCAGTTGACATACACAGATTAAATATGCTTTTTAAAACTGGAATTAAGACATGTCTCGCATCAATGATAAAAGATGTTGGTATGCCATCCCAGCCCGTAGCACAATCCCGCTTCAGCCCCACGATAATTTCCTCCAATTCTGTTTCGTCTGTACCAAGTAATGCCATGGACTCCATCACAGAATCATCCATTTCCTTAAGGGAAACCCGAGTGGATGTATTAGGAGGACTCCATGACAGCTTAGATGCTAAATCATTTCCTACGCTAGCGAAGAAATTATTCACAGAATTTACAGAAACTTGAGGGTTAGTGGATGTAGAAAGAAGCTCGTCAGATGACGACTGCTTTTGTTTCAGATTTGAGAGTCTTTTGATAAGGTTCCATATTTTTTTCGGATTTTTTTTATGTTTATGAAATTCTGAACGCTCGTAATCATTTTTAACCTTCTTAAGTATTTTATTGCAAAATTGTTTATACCTTTTATACGTTATCATGATTATGTCATTATTTGGCTGCTTTTTAGTTCTCCTATATAATTTGTCTCTATGCCGTATACATCGTAACAGGCCCGGAGTGATCCATGGCTTAAGAATGCGTTTCCTACTCGCAATGTTGGCAGTTACTGTGTTTGTATTCAATAGCAAAGTTAACTCATGCACTAAGGTATGGGCCGCACTTTCAGGATGAGTGTCTTTAATTATATCCGAGAAATCCATGTTCTCTATTTCCTTTAAGCACGCTTGTAGGTTAATACGTTTGGATGTCCGAATACTCATTCGTTCATTGACATTAGATGAAGCATAGCAAAAAAAAAAAGTGTGCCCCCTCTAACTTTTAATATAAGAGAATGATAAAACTAAATAAGATTTGTCGACTTCTGTAACCGAGAGGCGAGCGTGCCGGACTTTGGCGTCGCGCCATCTCTGAGGTCCCGGGTTCGAGCCCCGGTCGGGTCAATACGGGAAACGAACTTTTCTGTATTGTCTCGGGTCTGGGTGTTGTGGTACCGTCGTTGTTTCTGATTTCTGTAACACAAATGCTTTAGCTACTTACCACAGAATCAGAGAAATGTATGTGATGTTGTCCAATATATATTTATTTATTTATTATTAATATGATGTAATTACTATGCAAACTTCCACGGGAAATTGGTTTGAACGAGATCTACACGTATTTTTTCAAATCCCTAGTAATATTATAAATGTGAAAGTAACTCTGACTGTCTGTTACGCTTCCCCGTTTAAACCTCTCAATCGCTTTCGATGAAATTAGGTGGTATACGTTGAACCTCAAGAACGGACATAGGCTACTTTTTGTTAAAAATAAGGGAGGGGGGGGGGGTAATACCACCTTTGAAAGTTTATATAGTAAAATGTTTATTTTTTAAGTTAGAGATATGATTAATGGCACAAATATAGTTTGAAACTTGGATTAAAATATAGACTACTTTTTGTTACGAATATTATGGGAGATAGGGGTAAAACCGACCATGAAAGGATGTAGTCCACGCGAACGAAGTCGCGGGCACAGCTTTACGTCATAAATGGTAAACCGCAATTTGCCTTCAATGCTGTCAACTCCATTATGAATTTTGTTTGACGACCTCGGTGGCGCAGTGGCTAAGGTAGGCGGCCAAAGCGCGTAAGGTCCCGGGTTCGATTCCCGGTCAGGTAAATTTGGAAAACGAACTTTTCTAAATTTACTTGTGTCTCGGTGTGCTGTGATGACGCCCCCAGTTGGTATCCGTCGTCTGGTGTTCATAGTACAAGGGAAAACCTTAGTTTGAGACCAGGTGATTGGTGTGATTGTCTGGCGCATGTATTTATTTAATTACTTGCTGTTCATGGCTGTTCGAGTCAGACCCGCACTTGGCCAGTTTTCTGTGTTCAAACGGTGGTCACCATACAAATGGTGATAAAGCTCATACTGAAAGTAATCTTAAGAGGTTTTCCTCACAAAATATTTGTATCAACAAACTTAGTACTTCCCCGTTTGTGGCTTCGATTACTCAAAGCATTGACTAAGAGATATACTATATATCTTTTGCGTTGGCAAGTTTTAATTATTTGGTCTAGTCTATTTTGTTTTGCATAAGTAAAATGATTGGATGTTGCCTTTTTGAAGTAAGTACTACTATGTAAGCGATATCTTATATCATTTACGTAGTCTTCTTTTTCTAATCTATACCTATTATTTTGCGTGAGTAAAATAATTGGATGTTACCTTTTTGAAGCATCACAAGTGTTGCCAATCGATAATCGACTATGGTTTAAGAGAGGTAGGGCATAGCAGTTAATCGCTCGAAATGGAGCAGCCTGACTGGTGAAATATCTCCACCTAACAGAAGACCGCAGTCAAAAAACAATCAATTCGGTGTTGTTGTGCTCCTGCGTGTGAGTAAGGTTTCCAGAGCTCCTGGGGCATTACATTAGTAGCAGTGGCAAGCCTTCAAGGTAAGAGCGACAAGTTCAGTAAAAGATTTATTATGCTGTACTTGTCACCCTTAAGCTAGGACTTCAGTACCACTGAAAATCTGGTGGGATCAGGTCAGCCTTGAAGTGCAATGTTAAAAAAATACATACTACAATACATTGGTTAATGAATTTCATAAGTATTAAATTAAATCCCTACTAATATTATAAATGCGAAAGTAACTCTGTCTGTCTGTCTGTTACGCTTTCCTGCTTAAACCTCTCAACCGATTTTGATGAAATTTGGTATAGGTATACGTTGAATCTCAAGAACGGACAAAGGCTACTTTTTATTAGAAAATAAGGGGGGAGGGGGGTAATACCTTTGAAAGTTTATATGGAAAAATGTTTATTTTTGAAGTTAGAGATATGAAATTTGGCACAAATGTAGCTCGAAACTTGGATTAAAATATAGACTACTTTTTGTTTCAAATATTAGGGGAGAAAGGGGTAAAACCGACCATGAAAGGATGTCCACGCGAACGAAGTCGCGGGCACAGCTAGTACATTATATACTCGTATCAATCGTTATTTCCGTAAACATAAAAACTATTACCGTTTGACACGTGGTAACTTGCCACTTACCTGATAATTAATTGATATCTGTTTTATTAGGTCATTATAATTGTAGTACTTCGGTCCATTAGAATTCATTATGATGTAGGATGTGGGTAATTTTATTTACTATCAACTATTTTGTACCGGAAATAAATATCAAATAGGTACCTACATTCTTTGAACCTGATACCAAAGTAGTTTAAGTACTTGTGCTATGGTAACTAGAACCGAAGATTGTACCAACCTCATTTTTTTATATTGCTCTTCAAGATTGACCTCATCCCACCTGATGTTAAGTGGTAATGATGTCCTTTTTTTATTTTTATTTTTTTTAGGGGGAGAAAATAGTAAATACGTTTGTGCACCGTACCGCTACCTTGGGGATGGCAGCGGTGTGTGTGGGACTCCCCCGGCCGGAAGGGGCAGGGACTACCCGAACTAAAAACTCCGCCCACGCTCTCATAGCCTTTGGTTGGTGCCATGGGTAAACGATAAAAACCATAACAGCCACGGCGCCAGGCGGAATGGGCTTTAGATCCCAACTCGCCCCTCTGAATGGGGGGGGGGGGGGGTTCGACGGGAACGGCCGAGCGTGCGAAGCTAATCCCACCCTGTTGCGGAGGCCGATCTGGATGTCCCCACACCCACAACCAGCTGGTCTCCGCTAGGAGGCACTAAGCGGCCAAATTGTCGCCTTGGGCGCAGCCTCCTGTGTCTTCATATGGCCGGAGCTAGAGGGTCACCCTCCCACTCCCTCTCTTTTGCCTCTTTGCGCACCGACTTGACCTTGACTTTAAAAATACATATTAGATAGATAGATAGATAGATATACTTTATTGCACAAAACTTTACAGAAATAGGTTTTACAGATTGATTATAGTACAATTTAGGCGGTCTTATAAGGCGGTCGCTAGAAAGCGATCTCTTCCAGACAACCTTAAGGTAGAGGAAATAGTAGATGGCGAGAAATGGGTACGGCCGTGCAACATTAATAAAGTTTTATTTTTTGAATTATATTTATAGTATAGCATGATAAACATACATTATCTCAAATAAGCATGTTTATTTGTATATATAATAATATGATAAACATGCTTATCAAATATAAAATTAAGTAAAGTATTTTGACTCAAAAAAAAAAAATAATAATAAGTTAATATGGATAAGTGTATGAAACTTACTAACAACCAACATGCCCAGCTCAAATTATGGATAGAGGACAAGATTAACATTAATCAAGTGAGAGGAAGTACGATTTAACCCTGACTTTGAAAATGGGAATAAACATATTGACTGGACTTGTCGCCCTTACCTTGGAGGCTAGACCCCTGCTACTAATGTAGCACCCCCCAGGAGTTCTGTAAACCTTACTGCAGGAACACAACAACAACGAAGTGATTGTTATTTGGCTGCGGTCTTCTGTAAGGTGAAGGTATTTCACCAGTAGGGTTGTTCCAGTTCGAGCGACAAATCGCTATGCCCTACCTCTTTTAAATCCTGATGTGCAATCAGAGTTTAAATGTCAGGCAACGCTAAAAATCATCAAAACATGTCGACGATTTAATTTTAAACGATTTTTTAGCCGATATGAAACAACACCAAACTGGTTTATTCGTCAGCGCCAAACTATAAAGCAGAAGACAATTAAATACCCGAATACTGGTTCATAATGCAAATTAGCTAAGTGACGTAGACGAGTTAGAGAGCGTTCCTATTAGGCAGACAGTGAGCGGCAGACAGTTTACCAGGCGTAGCATGCGCCAATCAAGTAAATTTTATCGCGCTCTTAAAAAATGACAAAGTCAATGCGTCAACTGCTGATTTTGAATCAAAATTGAAGTTACAGCCGGTTTGGAACCTAATCCTACCGAGAAGAATCCGGCAAGAAACTCAGTAGTTATCCTTATCTTTACAATATTTACAGCTAAAAATATAAAACTATGGTGTGCGTTACGCTCAGTTTATAAATAAATAAAAATATTGGACAACATCACATATGCAGGTACATTGCTTTGAATCTATGGTAAGTAGCGTTACAGAAATCAGAAAGAACGAGAGTACCACAACAAACGCACTTCTATTTATTGTCTCTTACTTTTCTATATTGTAAGTTCGTTTCCCATAGTGACCCGACCGGGGATCTCAAACTCAAATATTTCTTTATTCAAGTAGGTTACATTACATATAACACTTTTAAATCGTCCTTGAATACAATGCAAAGTGATTCTACTTCCGGTTCGGAACCTATATCTACCGAGAAGATACCGGTAAGAAACTCAGCAGATTACAGTAGCAGTATTTATCTTATTGCTATGTGTTGCTCACTTCGGACCAAGTAATATAGTTTTGTTTTGAGCACTTTATCCGCAAATGAGGCAATTATGAGATATATATATAGAGGGTTATGTTGTTTTTTATATGTTACAACAATCCTTAGGTAAGTCGTTAAGTTTTAAGTAAATATTGTATTTTATGGTAAGATGATTTTTTTTTTATATCTGTGGCCACACTAGTGTATTAGGTTAAGATTCCTGTAATGTTAGTGTTAAGGTTTTGAAGTAAATAAATAAATAAAAAATATATTTTATTTTAAGTGGTAAGCTGGAGCAGACCAGTCCCCAAAGGTGGCGCCTGTTCACAAGCATGACGTATGTGCCAGCCATCGCTTCACTCAACCATATTGAAGGGAATGTAACGACCCGCCACATAGCGCCACCACCCCAGTGAGATTTTAGTGAGCATGACTAACTCCCAACTCCCTTTGGAAAGTAATTACAATTTAAGTCATCAAACCAACTATAGGACCTGGAGCACGAAGTTGTAACCTACCTACATCTTATTCTAATAATTTGAAACAATTTCCATACTAAATAAATTCGTGATAACGATGTCTATCGTACAAAATTACCAATAACAATGTCATTTTGTGAAATGAAAATTAAAATATCGACATGTCACATAATTAAAATTATAAGAAAAAAAATATGTCTGAAGTATAAAATAAAAACGAACCCGGGATTTCAGAGTTGGCGCAACACCAAATGTCTCGCTCGACTTTCGGCTGCGGAGGTCGTCATTGATAATGAGTTAGCGACCGATTCGCCGCAGTCAGCCGCTCACTGTTCGCCTAATGGAGACGCGGCCTAAGAATACAGTTTCAAGAATACGGACGGAAGCGAAGGGTTGACGTATGTGGGGCAGTGTTCTAGGAAGTAATTGTTTTTCATATATTTTTTATTGGAAGTGATGAACTTAAAACCACGGAAGATATTTAATTAAAATAAGTATTTTCCCTTACTTAACTTTTTTGCATAAAAAGTAGAAGAGGTGGACTTAAAGAACGACATACTCTACCAGTCAACCCTTGGTAAGGATGTGTGTATATATTACAAGAAAACAATGGGAAAATAGTTCCCAGCTCAAATTTAACTTTGTATCTTAAGTTTTTTAAAGAAACAGATACACTTTATCTCCACTTGCGGTCCAGGGCTTGAAGAGCAATTTTGTTATATTGGAGGGGTTGGAAGAGTAGCACGCGTGATACGTGCTGGTCGTGGGTTTGAGCCCCGCACCGCAAAGGGAAATAAAAAAATTATGTTTCTTTAAAATATTTAAAGCTCGCTACTGCGGCGTAAAGTACTAAATAATTTTAAAAATTAACCTAGTGTTAACGGCTAAACCCAATGAACATTTGATCTACTTTAAGGGGTTAAAATATGTGCAATAAAGATTAAAAAATAATTATGTATGTACCAAAAATATATTTATCTGTGAGGAAATTATTTAATTCTAACTATTCCGATTAGAATAGGATGTTATGATACTTTTTTTTAATTATTGTATTCTCATCGGTTAGTTACAAGTTTAAATAAATGTAATGTGGGTCAAATCAAGCTTAAAAGAGTCGGTTACATAAAAAACTACTTACATTTGTTTTTGTTTGTATAAAAAAGTGTGTTAAAAAATCAAAATTCTGCTAAAAAGCTGTCTAGTAAATAACGTTCTCAAAAACATGTGAATGAATGCCAAATTAAGCTTCGAACGCATATTGGGGGTTTTTCTAGCCGTGCGAAATCAAAGGAGGTAAAATCAGATGTTTTAAAGTGGCAACTTTGGCCGGCTTACTTTAGTTAGTAGCGCGCCAGCTCGCGGGCCGAGCGAACGCTTTGGAGACATCAAAAAGCACCCGGTCACTTATTTTTTTTACGCTGAAAAGTGCGTGCGAAGCGTCAATTTGACAGTTCACGTTTTTTTTCGGAGTTTTTTTTTAAAGTGATGAAGGGTCAAGCAAAGAGGTTCGTCAATCACGCGGGGAAGGCCTACAAGATGGGCGCTAATAAGAAAGAAAGTGATAACATTGGATTTCTTGATTTGGTGAGTTTTTTTTGTTTTTTTTTGGGTTTAAAACAAGATCCACGTTTTGCTAATATACCTAACGTCTTCTTCGAAAGTTCGAGGTGCCGAAACAAGTTTTGAGCAAATGTGCAGACCGATTTGATTGGTCAAAACATATATTTTTTTATTTTACTCATCATTCGGCATTTTATTGCGTTCCTCAGATCTTACAATATTTTGAAAACAAGTCTTTCAAATAGCTATACGACGCAACGCCAGTTTATAAAATATGGTTGGAATAGGAAAAATAGCGAATTCATATTTTGCATTCATTAAAAAAATGTTTTTCATTGTAGTTGAAACAAAAGTTAAATCTGCAAGTTCTAAATAGAATCATTATTAATCACACCTCACATTATTTGATTTTTTATCGATGTTTTTTTACAAATCTCCTGAGCCTACAAGCCAGATAAAATAAAGTTTATTAACATTTACATTTGTGAAAGTTACATCAAATAGGTATTTATGAATAATTCAGTCACTTCTTTTTATAAAGGAGTTATATGTTTAAAAATAATTAACCCATCCTAAAACTACATTTTCACACTTTATATTTTTGACATTTTAGTTAAATTCTTCTCGAAATAATGATGAATATCTGGTAACATTAAAAAAAACGTGCATTACAAATATTAAATAGACTTTTTTTTTCTAAAAATTGAAATAAATTGTTAATTACCCCAAATTAAAATATCATTGTTTCGCTTTGCCAATTAAAGTTTGAAAACAATTAATAACATCATTAGTATTATCTGTTCTTATGTCTTAGATTAATTTGACAATTGTTTTATTTAAGTTATCAAATAAAACGTAATTGTTTATTATTGTGCAATAAAATTAAACAGACCTTTTAATGTGAACCAGTGACTTAATTAGTAAAACATTACTTAACTAATTAGTGAGATGTTTTAATTCTGATTTTAACACGCTTTTACGAGATTAGCTTCGCCTGTGTGTTCGTTTGTTTATCTGTTTGTTTGTACTCATTTCTTTTAACGAGAATTTTGACACCTTTATACCTACGTCTTCTTTAATCTTCTTTAAAAAGAATACCTATTTCCCCTGGTCACGCGTTCATGCGTGAACGGCTCGACCAATTACACTTTTTTTTTCTTTGTTGTGTTTGTTATTGCCAGGAGAAGGTTCTTATGGAAGAAAATAATAAAGAAATAAAGTCGTCGTTATGTCAGGACAACGTCTGTTGGGTCAGCTAGGATAAAATAAATTTAAACTTTGTACGTTAGTAAAAAAGGAACGATATTTTGTATCGAATTGAAGCTAGATTGATTAAACTTTTTTATTGGCGCTATTTTTTTTTATTGAATAAACTTTACTCAAGAACTTACTAAAGATGAAAAAAAATCAATCGAAGTTTTTTAAATGTTCGATTCGGGTGTTTAAAGGTATTTACACGTAAAAAGATAGATAGACATACATTTAATGCACAAAACTTTGGGGCCGTCCATTAACACTGTGACTTTTTTTGACATATTTAAACCTTCTCTCCCCCTGGTGAGGATCAATCCCCCCCTCCCCCTCCACTCCTAATATTTATTATAAAATACAGGTTTAAGTATCATCGAATTTTACCCAAAAAAATACTCGTGATATATTAATACGTGATATTTCGTGATTTCTATAAGGGGGGAGGGGGGGGGGGGGATGAGGCTCGCATGATTAATGGACGGCCCCTTTACAGAAATAGGTTATATAGACAAATTATAGTACAATTAGGCAGTCCTATAGCTAGAAAGCGATCCCTACTCAATAACTTTTAGGTACCTACGGTCGGCAACATATTAAGGTTCGATATGGGTTTAAAGTCACCGTCCTTATGCCGTCCAAAGTCAAAGTCAATTCATTTATTCATGTAGGTTACAAGTAACACTTATGCCTCGTCAGAATGAATATGTCACCGTAAGATTATAAAAACCGTTAGATTATAATCTATCTCGCGAGATTGTAAACTGTCGACAGATTGTGTACCGTAACATTATGATTGCAATTTAACGCGTTATTTTTCGCTATATTGTAATCTATCGATGGGAATCGGTCAAATTGTGAACTGACGTAGAAAGAAATGCATCTCGCGCGCTGATTGGTTGAGAGTTATGTGCCTCCCGCCGCCCCGGCTCGCCATATTTGTTTGTTGTCATACTTTTAATTTATGGTATTTTTCAAGGATTAAATCTTTTTTTTACAAAAGTTTCTTAAAATTTTCGAATTTTAATATGTGCTTAACAGACAAAATAATTGTTTCATTTTATTGTAATTTTTAAATAAAATTTTGAGTGTTTGAAGAATAAATATTTCGGTACAGTTATTTCTCAACGTATATCAAGATTATTGATTATCTACTAAATAGTAAATAAATACTTGAAGATTTTTCGAAGTGCATTTATTTTATTTAAAAGACATCTCTATTTCTTTAAATATAAGAAATGATTTGAATTGAATTTCATTCCTTAGTTTCCGGGGTCTTAGAAAGGCTGGTCTTGATTGGTCGCTCATACAATAAACCGACCAATCAGGAAGAGCTTTCGGACAGTTGACAGTTTGACGCGGGACAGATTACAATTTAACGGTTTCACTTCGATAGATTACAATAAAGCGAAAAATAATGCGTTAAATTGCAATCCTAAGTTACGGTCACAATCTGTCGACAGTTTACAATCTCGCGAGATAGATTGTAATCTAACGATTTTTACAATCTTACGGTGACAAATACATACAAAAAGTGCGCATAAGACCTAATATCAAATAGCAATTGTTTACCTTTTTTTATATTGCACTTCAAGATCGACCCCATCCCACCTGATGTTAAGTGGTAATGAGGTCCTAGCTTAAGGGCGACTAGCACATCTTAATAAAGCTGTTACTGGACTTGTCGCCCTCACCTTGAAGGCTTGACCCCTGCTACTAATGCAGCACCCCCCAGGAGCTCTGGAAACCTTACTCACACGCAGGAACACAACAACACAGAACCTTGAAGTGCAGTCGACTGCATCATCCGTACTTATACATTTAAATGATTAGAACAATAACCTATAATAATAATGCAGAACAAATTGTTTATTCATGTACTGTATTGCAATTTTTAATATTATAGAAAACGCTTTCTAATATAAAATAGTATTTATGTCCAACCATAAATAATCTAACGATTCGTTATACAAGTAAGGAAATACCTAGAAAAATGTGAACTATAAATTTTACGACGACCTCCGTAGCTGAGAGGCAAGCGTGTTGGAAATTGGCGTCGCGTCATCTCTGAGGTCCCGGGTTCGAGCCCCAGTCGGGTCAATGTAGGAAACGAACTTTTCTACATTGCCTCGGGTCTGGGTTGCACCGTCGTTGTTTCAGATCTCTGTAACACGAGTGCTTAAGCAACTTACTACAGAATCAGAGCAATGTATGTGATGTTGTCCAATATTTATAATATTACTAGCTGTGCCCGCGACTTCGTTCGCGTGGACTACATCCTTTCATGGTTGGTTTTACCCCTTTCTCCCCTAATATTCGAAGTAGTCTATATTTTAATCCAAGTTTCGAGCTATATTTGTGCCAAATTTCATATCTCTAACTTCAAAAATAAACATTTTTCCATATAAACTTTCAAAGGTGGTATTACCCCCATCCCCCCCTTATTTTCTAATAAAAAGTAGCCTATGTCCGTTCTTAAGATTCAACGTATACCTATACCAAATTTCATCAAAATCCGTTCAGCCGTTTAGGCGTGAAAGAGTAACAGACGGACAAACAGACAGACAGAGTTACTTTCGCATTTATAATATTAGTATGGATAGCCCATATCATCAGAATTACAATTGTGCTACATTTAATAAAGATTTTGTGCGAATTATCTAAAATATAACGATTTTAATAGTTACGCGTTGGCAAATGAGTGCGCGATACACGGTGGGCGAAATTTTTAAGTTAGAGCTCGAAACTTGGATTAAAATATAGACTACTTTTTGTGTTGAATATTAGGGGAGATAGGGGTTAAACCGACCATGAAAGTGTGTAGTCCACGCGAACGAAGTCGCGGGCACAGCTAGTATCAGTATACATTTTAAGACGTTCTTCATGACGACACAATACTACTTTCTAGCGCACTAACTTTCTACTAAGCTGTTGCAAAAACAGTTTTAATATTCTAACTCATTTATAGTTATACTAGCGACCCGCCCCGGCTTCTCTCGGGTGCAGGTAGGTAGGTTAGTTATTTAGTATTTTTTTTTTATAATGCACTCCATGATTGACCTCATCCCACCTGATGTTAAGTGGTAATGAATTCCTAGCTTAAGGGCGAAAAGTATAGCATAGTAAAACTGTTACTAGACTTGTCGCCCTTCCCTTGAAAGCTTGACCCCTGTTACTATCAAAAAACCGAATCAAAATCCCATATACGGACAGAAAAAGTAAATTTGTTTAAATTTAATTAATTAATATAAAGTCAAAGTCAAATACTTCTTTATTCAAGTAGGTTACTTAAAACACTTTTGAATCGTCATCCCTACTAATATTATAAATGCGAAAGTAACTCTGTCGGTCTGTCTGTTACGCTTTCCTGCTTAAACCTCTCAACCGATTTTGATGAAATTTGGTATAGGTATACGTTGAATCTCAAGAACGGACATAGGCTACTTTTTATTAGAAAACAAGGGGGGATGGGGGTAATACCACCTTTGAAAGTTTATATGGAAAAATGTTTATTTTTGAAGTTAGAGATATGAAATTTGGCACAAATATAGCTCGAAACTTGGATTAAAATGTAGACTACTTTTTGTTTCGAATATTACGGGAAAAAGGGGTAAAACCGACCATGAAAGGATGTAGTCCAGGCGAACGAAGTCGCGGGCACAGCTAGTTATCTATAATGCAAAGTGATTCTACTGCCGATTCGGAACGTATATCTACTGGGAAGACACCGGTAAGGAACTCAGCAGATCAGTTACAATAGCAGTATCTAACATATAGATATGTGTAGACCACTTTGGACCAAGTCATATAGTTATGTTTTGATGAGCGATGAAACAATTAAGTAACCAAGCAAGTATTTATTTTTGAAAGGTATCTAGAGCAGACCAGTCCCCAAAGGTCTGGTAAAGGAAGGATTATATGTTTTTCATGGAACTGGATTTTTTTTTTTTTATATTACACTTCAAGATTGGCCTCATCCCACCTGATGTTAAGCGGTTATGACGTTCTAGCTTAAAGGTGACAAGTACAGCATAATAAATCTGTTACTGGACTGTCGCTCTTACCTTGAAGGCTTGACCCCTGCTACTAATGTAGAACCCCCCAGCAGCTCTAGAAACTCTTACTCACACGCAGAAACACAACAACACCGAAGTGATTGTTATTCGGCTGCGGTCTTCTGTAAGGTGGAGGTATTTCACCAGTCGGGCTGCTCCAGTTCGAGCGATAAATCGCTTTGCCCTACCTCTCTTAAATATTAGACATTATATTGATAGACATCGATCATTTATTTTTTTTATTATTTCATTTCACAGCTCACCCCCTACCTACATCTGGAGACCATCTAAAGAGCATACATTTTCAATTCCAAGTCTCTTAGTTCTAAAATATAGGACTTTCATACAAATTTTCAACCACTTTTTACCCCTTAAGGGTGGAGTTTCGCAAAATCCATTCATAAACGTTACACTACACGGTTACACGCAGTCAAGTAGACATGCTGCCCGCCAGCGGTCTGTCTAGTCTGGTCCGTTCCCTTATTTATTTATTTCATGTATTGTATTTTGTGTGCTACTAACACTAGTTGTAAGTGTAAAATGTTATTAACAAAATATGGGTTACAAACCTGAAATAAAGTTTGTATTTGTTATAGTTTCTTATACTTCGTGAAAAATCAGTCAGGGATTACTATTCTCTTTAAAAAGATACTTAAGATATAAAGGATGAGAAACAAAATTAAAAAATCAATTTTGTGGCCTATTTCTGACGCCATTTTAAAAACTTAATCAAGGCCATTCCGCAGATTTAAAGGCGTGACCTTTCAAAACTAACTAGGAAAAACTGATAGCATCTGTGTTTCCTGATATTCTCTAATTTGCGGTCATATTTTATCGACCTCAGATTCAAATCGATATATTGATCTTACGAATATAACAATTGTAAATTGTCATTTCCGTGAAGTAGGTGCAAAAGACTAAAAATAAATCTGTCATTATTTAGTAACGGTTAGCGCCCTTTCACTAAAACAAGGAAATCTAATTGCAGACCATGGACTTAGTATAATAAAATTAGGTTCATGTTACAGACACACATTTCGTCGAATAATGACTTGGGTAAAAGATTCGATTGTCTGTGGTTTAATTTAGTTTATGGATCACTACTAACTAAATAGGTTAGACATTTAGCTTATGGCTAAATAGCACAGTGTTTTAGAGTTTTGAGACAGTGGTTTTATTTCGAGTTGGGTTCCTTAGCGAGAAACAAATAAATTTCTTCATTGTACATAACAACCTCTATGTAAATAACTATGTATTTTTGCGTTAATGAAATAAATAAATATTGGACATCATCACATACATTGCTCTGATTCTGTGGTAAGTAGCTAAACACAAGTAATGATAGTCATAAATTTGTCAATTGCTGAACCAATTTATTTATCTTCTGAATTTATAGTTATGTAGATATTTGTTTTTATATATAAATTATCAATATTATGTAAATCTAAGTATACCCTCATATTTTATATATTATATTCTAATTAATTTATATAGTATGTGTATTATTATCGTATATTTAAAAGATACCGTAATGTAATTTTTAATGCTTAATTTATTGTTGTTTAAAATGATTTCTTTTTTTTTCTCCCCTGTTACCGCACCCATATACAAACTATCTGCATGACCCAAGGGTTGACTGGTAGAGAATGCCCCTAGCATTAAGTCCACCTGTTGTACCTATTTGTGCAATAAAATTTTAAATAAAATAAAATAAAGCACTTGTGTTACAGAAATCAGAAACAACGACGGTACCACAACACCCAGACCCGAGACACTTCCAAAGTGAGAAAATGTGTCCCCCCCGTAACTTTTAAAATAAGAGAACGATATAACTAAAAAAAATATATGTTGTACTTTACCATACAACCTCCGTAGCCGAGAGGCAAGCGTGCCGAACTTTGGCGTCGCGCCATCTCTGAGGTTCCGGGTTCGATCCCCGGTCGGGTCAATATGGGAAACGAAGTTTTCTATATTGTCTCGGGTCTGGGTGTTGTGGTACCGTCGTTGTTGCTGATATCTGTAACACAAGTGCTTTAGCTACTTACCACAGGATCAGAGCAATGTATGTGATGTTGTCCAATAATATAATATATTAATAATATAATATTATATAATAAAATTATATGTTTTTTCTTGAATACTGAGAAAAAAAAAAAAATATAATATTATAATATAATACAAACTTTCATTGAAAATTGGTTTGAACGAGATCTAGTAAATAGTTTGTTTTAATACGCCATAAATGGTAAACCGCTATTTACCTTGAATTCAATCAACTCCAATATAAACGTTTATATTATATTACTTGCTGCTACGGAACCCTTCATGGGCGAGTCCAACTCGCACTTGGCCGGTTTTTATCTATTTCAATAGATAGTCCATCAAGCCTAGCATGCGCCACGCGACTAAATTTTATCGCGCTCTTAACAAACGTCAAAGTCGATTAAAGTCAGTGCGTCAGCTGCTGATTGGCTGAAAATACGAGTGCGGTGTGCTATTAGCCAATCAACAGTATCGAAACTTTTGTCGTCTCATGCGATAAATTTGACATAATGCGTATGCTAGGCGTACATAAGGGCAACGCTGCTAAGAGCTTGTTTAATAAGATTATCTAATTAAGAAAGTTTGACCCTTCATTTTACGATGTGACTTTTAAACAATACATTATGAAACGTTGTGAGAGTCGACTGACAAGCCCTTATTACGTGAATGACGTAGCCACAACCTAAACCACTCTGTTACGAATGAATAGATGTAAAGTTACGTCATGACGATCTCGATTTGGTAAAGCCCCCCAACCCCCCCACCCCTGCTAAGTTCCGCATCTTCTTGCGATGGGTACGAGGGTCGTGGGGGGGAACCTAGAAACCCTGTGGCCCGCTTCGTTGAAGCTGGCCTTGCTATATACCAGCCTCGGATACCGCACAGAGTGAAGCGAAGATGGATCCCGAGGTGGGTCTGTGGTGGGCAGCGGTGGACTGCAGAGGATGAGGAGGACCTCAGTGTGTCGTTGCCGGGTTCCCTATCGTCCACGACATGGCTAGGGAATCGTCGTGGTTAGGGCGCGGAGGAGGATACGGTAAGGCGTTTGGTCCAGAGTCTCCATCTAGCTTTCGGATGGAGAGCCGGAGTGCGAGTCCCGGGTGTCGGCAGAGCCAGCAAAACCTCACGACCTCAAAAAAAAGGTAGTTAAGAGAGGTAGGGCATTGCGATTTTTCGCTTGAACTGGAGCGGCCCGACTGGTGAAATGCCTCCACCTTACAGAAGACCGCAGCCAAATAACAATCACTTCTGTGTTGTTGTGTTCCTGCGTGTGAGTAAGGTTTACAGAGCTCCTGGGGTGCTACATTAGTAGCAGGGGTCAAGCCTTCAAGGTTAGGGCGACAAGTCCAGTAACAGCTTTATTATGCTGTCCTTGGCCCTTTAAGATTGATTACCACTTAACATCAGGTGGGATGAGGTCAATCTTGAAGTGTAATATATAAAATCGGAATGTATTCGAGTAGATTTACGAAGTACTTGTTTCGTAAAACAATCTGAGGCGCCTATTACAAACCTATACAGAGATGATTCTACCAACATCTACCACGCTTGATAAAGGTCACAAATAAAATTTTAATCACTAGTTAATTGCCAAATCAATTACTAAATGGGACTTGTGTCCGCTACTTGTATTGATCGATAAACAATAACAAATTTGTGTGAGGTGTTTGGCACCGAAAATATAAAGGGCGTGTCTTTATGCGTTATGGAACGAACAATATAGCAATTGAATAGTATACATCTACACAAATGTTATAAAGAGGAAAGATTTGTACCTATTTTTGTATGTTTGTAATGAATAGGCTCAAAAAGTACTGGGCCGATTTCAAAAATTCTTTCACCAATAGAATGCTACATTCTTCCAATTTGACATAGGTAGCCTATTACGGATCCTTGGTAAAATTTTAAAAATTACAGAAAAGCGGGAAAAATTCTCTAAGGCGAAACGTAGTTCACCGGGACCGCTATTTGTGATAAAATATTAAGGAAGTTGAAGGAGCGCCGCAGCGGTGAGTGGCAGAACTAGCTTTTCTCAGCACGACCGATAAAGTCAAAGTCAATCTCTTTTATTCACATAGATTACATTAGTAATACTTATGAATAGTCGCTGTGTAAAAAAATTAAGCTACCGACGGTTCGTTCCGGTTTGTCAGCCCGGTAGATTATATTTGCGTTTTTTGCTTAAATCCTTAAACTCAATTGTTACACGGATATGTTAATATTAGAATGTACTTATGTGAATAAGTAATTTTTTAATACTGATAAAGAAATCTTTGAGTTTAATGAGTAAGTTGCTCCAATTACACATATGGGAAATTTTAGGTTCTCATTTCCCGCGGAGTGGGGTAATGAGAGCGATTCTGTTTTTGTCTTTAAAGTTTATTTGTGGCCAAATTCCTAGTTATGTAATGGTAAAGCTATGATCAAATGAGAGCCAAATAAGTAAGGATTTAGTTTATAAAAAAAAGTTTCTTAAGTATCCACAAATTTGCCTTTTATTTAACTTTTCCCTTAGTAGGCTTCAATTCCCCCCGTCTCCCCTACACGATTTAAATTTCATAAAAGTTTGCGCTAATGATATTTGTAGTGCGGTTCTAGTTATTAAACATGCATTATTTGTTACATTACCAAAACCAAATGTTAAGCAAATAAAACATTTCGTCCGCCGCAACTCGTCCGTAATAGCTGTATCATTGACAATGATAGTTGAATCGTCATTTGCGGCCGCCGGAAGTCACGAAATTAACCATTGTCGGCCCGTGAGACCACTGTTCTTGGTAATCACTTCTCTTTAAAAGTCTCGATACGAACCGTTTTGTTAAAATGTAAACATGGCCGTTTTTTTTAGAGCGGAATAAGGAAAAGATCTGTAGGCTGGCAACACGCGTTAAGGGTTTATTACAGGCTTAGATACTGCTACTGTAAGCTGTCATACATATATTAAGCTACTTGCCGGTGGACTGTCGTTAGAAATAGGTTCTGGACGGATAGTACCTTCGATAAAGTTAGGAAGATCATTGATGTAAGTAAGAAAGAGATCAGGCCCTAATATAGGACCCTGGGGCACTCCCATGACTAGTGGTACGCCAGAAGAATTGACTCCGTTAACTTTAACTTTTTACATTAACTTTTCGTATAGCATATTAGAGCTCTAAAAATACCTTACTGTAGCAATTTCGATCGCCAAGTTTCATGATAGATACAATCAAAAGCCTTTGATAAATCGATGAAAATGCCAATAGGATCCTTTTTTCTAAAGATATCGGCCACAGACGACTGATGACAGCTGTATGGAACGATATTAACGACTCGTAATCGCTTGGAGAAAAACGGATTGTCATTTTTGACACAAGGAGTCGTAAAATATTGGCACCGGGCATAAGTAAAAACTGTATGAAAAAGTAACATCGCGCTTATAATTAAATTTTGGGTTAACGTTATAAAAGAAATGTTAACTGTAACTTATCTGCTGAGTTTCTTACCGGTGTCTTGTCGGTAGATATAGGTTCCGAACTGGAAGTAGTGTCACTTTGCATTGTATTCAATGAAATCTTCATTATAGTGACACATCAACGATACAAGAGTGTTAAAATATAAGTTATGATGTAACCTACTTTAATTAAGATATATTTGCTTGACTGGTTGATCCTGTGCAGTGTTTGTTAGTACATAATTTGTCCTTTTAATTTTTAAGAAACTATATGTAATACCACTATCTACTTACGGAGTGCAAAAAAGAATATGAAAGCTAGTTAATCTATAAATATCACTTTACTACTACTATTTTAAGAATATACTTGAAAGGGACTTCAGGGTCAAAGCTTTTTTGTTGATATCACGTTGCCATGACAACATACGCTTTTAATTTATTGTATGTTTGACCCCACCTCACCAAATTTATTGTATACTGGCTGACCCGACAGACGTTGTCGTGTCTAACTACGACTTTTTAGAATAGAATAGAAATAGAAAAATGTATTTTTTCATGTAAACTTTTACAAAAGCATTTATGAATCGTCAGATTATACTACCGTCGTGTTCGGAATGTTGCTTCTATCGAGAAGAACCGGCAAGAAACTCGATGGTTACGTTCGTAACGTCACGTGGTCGCGTGGACTACACCCTTTCATGGTCGGTTTTACCCCTAACTCCCCTAATATTCGAAGCAAACAGTACCTAGTCTATATTTTAATTCAAGTTTCGAGGTATATTTGTGCCAAATTTCATATGTCCAACTTAAAAAATAAACATTTTCCCATATAAGCTTTCTAATGTGGTATGACCCCCCCCTTATTTTCTAACAAAAAGTAACCTATGTCCGTTCTTGAGGTTTAACGTACACCTGTACCAAATTTCATCAAAATCGGTTGAGAGGTTTAAGCGGGAAAGCGTAACAGACAGACTTTCGCATTTATAATATTAAGTAGGGATTGGTTTTTGCCCATTTTCTAATTTTTCCGAGCAATTTTTTTTCCTTCATTAAAACCTTCTACTGACAGTAACAAAAAAAGTGATTTTGGCCCAGCCGTTGACCGTGACGCGTGACTGCTTGACCAAGGGAAATAGGGATTAATTTCTATTTAATCAGATTTGGAAATGATATTTTGTTATGGCGTAAGCTAACAATTCAATGATATTAAAAGAATTAAAAACATATTTTTGTGTTATGCTGCGACCAAAAGGATAGGAGCGAGGTATAAGTGGCAAATGTGGAGAAAACGACGATATCATGCGTGTGATGCTAAATCTATACTTCTATACTAATATTATAAAGAGGAAAGATTTGTACCTATTTTTGTATGTTTGTAATGAATAGGCTCAAAAAGTACTGGGCCGATTTAAAAAATTCTTTCACCAATAGAATGCTGCATTCTTCCAATTTGACATAGGCTACAAAATCAGGTATCCTTGGTAAAATTTGAAAAATTTCAACAGAAAAGCGGGAAAAATTCTCTAAGGCGAAACGAAGTTCGCCGGGACCGCTTGTCTAAATATATATAAAGGGGGAAACTGACTGACATATCAACGCACAGCCTAAACATTTAAAACAAATTAACAGGTCAAAACGCGACACCATTTTTACTTAGTAGTTAATACGAATTACTTACTGCCCGACGTTTCGGTTAGGTTGCACCAACCGTGCTCACGAGCTGACTGGTCTTGCGCGCCTACGTCTGTTCACACACAGCCTAAACGGCTAAACCTAGGCAGTTGAAATTTGGAAGGGACGTAGCTTAGGTACCGTAGAGGTACAATAAGAAAGGAATTCCCGTAATTTCCACGGGAACGGGAATAAGCGGAAAAACCCTTTTGTATGAAAAATCTAAACTGCTTAAGTAAGACACTTGGAATTTGGCATGCAATACCTTAGTAAACTTAAAGCTCAGTTGGAACAGGAAATTGCAAAATTCCCACGGGAACGCGAGTTAGTGGGAAAAACCTGGAAAAACCCTGTAATCCACGTGAACGAAGTCGCGGGTACAGCTAGTACTAAATAGATCGGATAACCCTTTTCTTTAAACAAACATAGAATGCCAAAACTTCAATGACGTTCTTAATATTTCGTAAAACGCGACTATCATTTCTGCAACATCTTATGCAAATTTATCGATTTGGAAGGTATCCTTAATGAATATGCTAATTAATAAATATGACGCATGCTTCGACCACGTAATCAATACGAATTGATGACATCTGTATTCATAAATTAAGATGCTGGCCTGTTTCACAATCCTTTTTAACACGCTTTTATTAGCTTTCTTGACCCCTGCTACTAATGTAGCACCCCAGCTTTTTAAACCTTACTCACACGCAGGAACACAACAACACAGAAGTGATTGTTATTTGGCTGCGGTCTTCTGTAAGGTGGAGGTATTTCACTAGTCGGGCTGCTCCAGTTCAAGCGATAAATCGCTATATTCTACCTCTCTTTTCTCATTTGCCACCGGTTGCATCCTTGAGGGGGCAACTGGGAAGGAACGGATGAAATATAAATTGTCTTCAACAACGGGACCCTAATTACTTAATAGCGTGACCATGCCCAAGAAAGGCCTACCAGATCACGAAGCAATTATCCTATCGTTTACAAAGAGTTCAAGAGACAATGAATACGAGGCCAGAGGTTTCGTGTCAAATTCCTTCCTCTTCAAGGAGTCACCAGCAAAAACTGTGGTTGCGAAAGACGCGGCCTGTCAAATCGACTATTAATTTTAAATAGATCTCCTATCGTTTCATGCGGTCCTAGTACTTCGTTGCGGGAAGTGTAGCTATAACATACCATATTGGAGCAGTGGTTAGCGTTATCATTAAACGCAAGGAATATCAATCTAATATTATAAGCGATCAGAAGAAAAAAGAATAATAAATAAATAAATAAATATTGGACAACATCACATACATTGCTCTCATTCTGTGGTAAGTAGCCAAAGCACTTGTGTTACAGAAATCAGAAATAACGACGGTACCACAACACCCAGACCCGAGACAATACAGAAAAGTTCGTTTCCCATATTGACCCGACCGGGGATCGAACCCGGAACCTCAGAGATGGCGCGACGCCAAAGTCCGGCACGCTCGCCTCTCGGCTACGGAGGTCGTCAAATAATAAATAGATAGATAGATACACTTTATTGCACAGAAAAATTTACAGAAATTGGCTTTACAGACATAATTAAGTACAATTTAGGCGGTCTTATTGCTAGAAAGCAATCTCTTCCAGACAACCTTTAGGTAGAGGAAAAAGTAGATATCGAGAAACGGGAAATAATTTCAATTCAAAGTAAAAAGTCGTGGAGTGCTTATTGATTACAAGTTACAATAAGTTATATTTAAGAGGGGAGAGTTATGAAAATATTGTAAAAGGCTCCCCACGCTTTTAACTCTGAAATAAATTCTTCTGTTAGAAATAAAAAAAAATCTACTTTTCAGTTCGGTGTTTATAACAAAAGCGCGTATTTTTCAAACAATTATTATTTGTTTTCAGTCCAATTTTCTATGATTAAAGTTAAATTGAATTATTGTATTGTCATCGGTGCTTGAGACATATGCAAAGTTTCAAGTTGATCATCAAAAGTGAATATCAATGATTTCGTTACATACATGGTTGGTTGCAACCCAAGCTTGTTTTTATATTACACTTAGAGATTGACCTCATCCCACCTGATGTTAAATTGTAATGAGGGCGACAAGTACAGCATAATAAATCTGTTACTGGACTTGTCGCCCTTACCTTGAAGGCTTGACCCCTGCTACTAATGTAGCACCGTCCAGGAGCTCTGTAAACCTTACTCACACGCAGGAACACAACAACACAGAAGTGATTGTTATTTGGCTGCGGTCTTCTGTAAGGTGGAGGTATTTCAGTCGGGCTGCTTTAGTTCGAGCGTTAAAACGCTATGCCCTACCTCTCTTAAAAAAAGCCTATTTAGAAGCTTAAAAGAGTGTATTAAGAGAATAGGTCACGGGACGCTAGTCTTTATATAAAATCTATAAAGGAATCTTGTTTGCACTGGTATTTAAAAGTAACTCAGTTGACTAACCAGCCAACATAATCTAACCTCGACGACCCTGGTGGCGCAGTGGCTAAGATAGACGGCCAAAGCGCGAAAAGTCCCGGGTCTCCGAAACGGAGGTAGCTTCATTTGCTTTATATAAAGACTATTCAAAAGTATTACTAATGTAATCTATGTGACTAAAAATGATTGACTTTGACTTTGTTCGATTCCCGGTCAGGTCAATTTGGAAAACTAACTTATCTAAATTGACTTGTGTTTTGGTGTGCTGTGATGACGCCCCCAGTTAGTATCTGGTGATCATAGTAAGAAGGGAAAACCATAGCTTGAGACCAGGTGATTGGTGTGGTTGTCTGGCGCATTTATTTATTATTTTATTATTATTTATAACATCAGCCCTGAGATTGTAATATTACGAAGGCAAGCCTTACATGCACGCATGCACTCGCATGCACTTTAATCCGCGAATAAGCCAATTATGAGATTATTTCCAGACAACACAACTACCTACTTCATAGAATAAGTATAGTATGTGGCATATAAATAAATACATATTGGACGACAATGAAATCTAAAAACTTAGTTTCTTTTTGAGTTACAAAACCTACTGATGGTTATGTTAGTTACTAATTACTTCGGCGGAGGACACAGTAGGGCACACGTTGTTAGTGTGCCCTGCCTGGCATGCGCAGCGCGCGGTTTTGCGCGCATTGGTGGGGCCGAATTTCTCACTCCCCAGCATAGTCGAGGCTATGCTCGGGAGTGAGACGGCATGGGCTGGGATGGCCTCCTTCTGCGAAGATGTTATGTCGCTGAAGGAGGCCGCAGAGCGGGAGCGGGAGGACGATCCAACCGCTCCCGCCTGCCGCCGAAGAAGGCGGCTGAGGGCGCGGCGCCAATATGACCGCGCCGAGCGTGGGGACCGGCCGGCTGATGGTGTGAGGGCACCTCAGCTGGCATTGCACCGGTCTCCACTGCGAGGTGGGGATGGTCCCGTTGGACCGGCCATCCCCAGTCTCCCCCCGAACACCATGGGGGGAGCAGACGGAGCCGCGTAAGCGGCTTTTCCGCCGGCGGCGCTGTGGAAGTAAAGGCTGAGCCGATTTCCCACAGCGCCGCCACTAAGGCGATGAGGTCCACCGGGGGGTTTTAGTGGGTAGCCTGGGTTGGTTGGTAGGTAGGAGTCCCACACACGCCGTCACCCTCCCTCAGGGTGGCGGTACGGTGCATCAAGCATTTCCCCCCGTAAAAAAATTACTTGATAATTATAAAAGAATGTAAAAAATGCGAATTTTTGAAGAGGTGGAAATAACAATTATTTATAGTTGTTCCATTTTTATTAATTTTCTATAAGTCAATTAATTTTGAAAACAGAAATATCGATTATGAATTAATCGATTTGTTCCTTTCCAAGTCACATTCCTAGCTCGTTTATTTTAGGGGGAGAATATATCTCTAAACGAGCCGCCTACCTTCAGTATACTATTTTTGATGAGACCGTACCCGACAGTCGAGCGTGCCGGACTTTGGCGTCGCGCCATCTCTGAGTTTCCGGGTTCGATCCCCGGTCGGGTCAATATGGGAAACGAACTTTTCTGTATTGTCTCGGGTCTGGGTGTTGTGGCACCGTCGTTGTTTCTGATTTCTGTAACACAAGTGCTTTAGCTACTTACCGAATCAGAGCAATGTATGTGATGTTGTCCAATATTTATTTATTTACTTTTTGACTTGTAGATTTGTCTACCTAGGTACAATTTGGCACCTAAAAGGGCATGTGTCCCCATTTACCCCCCCCCCCCCTCCATAAACTCGGTTCAGGAAGGGGGAGCGGGGGGGGGATATAGTTATGGATAAAACACTCGTTCAAGACACTGCTTACGTATAAAGTATTACGACCACACATGTTCATTTCGTCGAAATGCGACACTAAACGATTGAATTATGCAAAACGCCGCCATTTTATAAACCACATGTCACATGCCGTGCTTGTATTACTTATTGGCTATTTATTTGGACGGCTCGATTTCCGTATATGTTCCTTATTGTATAGCGCACACTTAAAAACATTACAGTCTGAGAGTTAAAAGAAACGGACGAGAATAAATATACTTTATTGCACAAAAACTTTACAGAAATAGGTTTTACAGATTAATTCTAGTACAATTTAGACGGTCTTATCGCTAGCGATCTCTTCCAGACAACATAAAGGTAGAAGAAATAGTAGATGGCGAGGAATGGGTAAGGCCATGCAACATAAACAGAAATTATAACCATAATATGATGTGATAAACGTACATACACTCATAAATATACAGTTTTCATTCAAAAGGTGTATTATATCGATGGTATTCCATAGCTCCTAAACGATTCTAAGAAAGCAATACATACTATCTATTACTATTACATTTAAGTAGTTTTATAATTATAATAAGAGTTATAATAATTGATTTTGTGTAAACAAAAGCTGGAGAACCTAAATAAATAAATCAATTTATAATATTTATAAGAGAGGTAGGGCATAGCAATTTATCGCTCGAACTGGAGCAGCCTGACTGGTGAAATACCTCCACCTTACAAAAGACCGCAGCCAAATAACAATCACTTCTGTGTTGTTGTGTTCCTGCATATGAGTAAGGTTTCCAGAGCTCCTGGGGGGTGCTACATTAGTAGCAGGGGTCAAGCCTTCAAGGTAAGGGCGACAAGTCCAGTAACAGATATATTATGCTGTACTTGTCACCCTTAAGCTAGGACCTCATTACCACTTAACATCAGGTGGGATGAGGTCAATCTTGAAGTGCAATATAAAAAAAATTAATAATAATAATATTGGTACTAACAATAGCATTGTATATCAAAAACTATCTGATCCGGCGAACATTTTTCCGCTTTAGAGACAATAAATGACCAGACTCTTGATTTTATAAATTTTTTTTGGCGGGAGAAATTGCTTGGCGCACCATACCACCACCCGAGGGAGGTGACGGCGTGTGCGAGACTCTCCTGCCCTAAGAAGGGCAGGCCTACCCACTAAAACCCCCTGGGGGACCTCATCGCTTTAATGGTAATGCTGTGAGAAAAATTTTAGATTTACCACAACAGCGTGACGAAACACCTTGCGGGCCAGTACGGCGATGCTAACGAATAGGATGCTACGGTATCAAATCCGTTGTCATCGCGATGTGGGTTCCTCTCCTGCTTACCATCAGGCTGGGAGGAGACAATATACTGTGCTTCTATAAAAATAACATCACCTGACAATACCTAAAGAGAAAGTAGGTATTAATTCAAATTGCGCTTTATTTCAACTGGTTTTTTCCATTCTATTTGACTGCAAGTATTATTAATCGTGGCTTTGGGATTCCCTCAAACAAATAATTCAGTTTTGATACTGACGCAAACTCCTTTGTATTGGCTGACTCATTATAATCAATGTCACTATAGGTACTTTTCAATGGTGACAAAGTGTAATGTAATAGGTAAACGGTATATTAGGTATTGGAAATGGTTAAAATAATAAATGGTTAATAAGATATCGGACGTCATTTACTGACTGAGCCAAGGTTGCCAACCGAAATATACCAGCTGTGCCTGTGACTGCAGGTTTTTTCCATGTATATTTTAATAGACGGTTTTACCCATATCTCCCATAATATTCGAAACAAAAAGTAGTCTATATTTTAATCCGTGTTTTAACATAAAAAATAAACATTTTCATATAAGCTTCCGAGGGCGGTATTACCCACCTCAACCCTTATTTTCAAAAACAAAACAAAAACTAGCTTATCTCCGTTCTAGAGGTTCAACGTATATTTATACCAAATTTCATCAAAATCGGTTCAGTAGTGAAAGCTGGACAGATAAACAGACAGACAGACAGAGTTACTTTCACATTTATTAATTAGTACGGATGGTACCTTTACTAATAAATATATTTTCACATACGTTTATATTGATTCACTCCACACTAGCAAACTTTAATTATTTTAAAGCTAAAGAGTTTGTTTGTTTGTTTGAAAGCGCTAATATCAGGAACTACTGGTTCGAATTGAAAAAATATGTTTGTGTTAAATACTCCATTTATCGAGGAAGGCTTTAGGATATAACATCACGGTAGAATCAGTGGATAATACGCGCACATATATGTAATAGTATGTGTATCTTATGTTGTATAACCGAACCGGAGCTAGCTTTATTTGCTTTATATAAAGACTATTCATAAGTATTACTAATGTAATCTATGTGAATAAAAAAGATTGACTTTGACATTGACTATAGTACGCGCGAAAACAGTATATTTTTTCTATCCCGCAGTTTCAGTAATCCTTACTAATATTTAGTGGCAGATTTTGCCGCCAGTAAGAAATCCGGTTTAAATAATAGGGTACTTTTTATCCCGAAAAATTGATATTCCCGAAGGAAAACGAAAATATAATGGATTGGTTATGGCGCTGTGTGTCGTTGAAAACAAGGTAAAATATTGCAAACGAATATAAGCATGTGCATTTAGAAGCTAAATGATACGATAATGAATCCCCGAAAATGAGGAATTCCCGAGGGATGACGTACAATATGTTTGTTTGTTATACTATAATATAGTGTACCATTCAGTTTTTGTTTAACAACTAATCGTATCCAGCGTTACATCGCGCTTCTTAGATTTTTCTGTGGAAATGAGAAGTTTTCTTAAAGTTGTGCTTTATACCGCAATATAACAGAATTCCACGCGGGCGAAGCCGCGGGCGGAAAGCTAGTACAAAATAAATAACTTCTTTTATTTAAATATCCTTCTAAATTGTATGTTTGATTAATTTCCAGTTGGGTAATATGGAAAACGAACACAATTTCCCTATTAACCCTTCGGGAATCAAACCCGGGACATCAGAAATATAAATAACATATTAAATATAAATATTAGACACCATCACATACATTGCTCTGATTCTGTGGTAAGTAGCTAAAGCACTTGTGTTATAGAAATCAGAAACAACGACGGTACCACAACACCCAGACCTGAGACAATACAGAAAAGTTCGTTTCCTATATTGACCCAACCGGGGATAGAACCCGGAACCTCAGAGATGGCGCGCAGCTAAACTCCGTTACGCTTGCCTCTCGGCTACGGAGGTCGCCAAATGGCGAAACGCTAAAGCTTGGCCCGGTCGCTTTGAGGTGATCGAAAAACACTGGATTATGATTAAAACTAGGCATTCCTTCACGACAAATATCTAGATTCTAGGTCAACGGAAGTTGTTTTTTTATTAAAAGGCTTTGTCAACCATTTACGTGTTTGAAAAGACTGGTTTTTAACATTGGAATTGTAATTGTAATTTTAACAATCTTTTTATCATTCTTTTTTTATATTACACTTCAAAATTGACCTCATCCCACCTGATGTTAAGTGGTAATGAGGTCCTAGCTTAAGCGACAAGTACAGCATAATAAATCTGTTACTGGACTTGTCACCCTTACCTTTAAGGCTCGACCCCTGCTACTAATTGTAGCACCGTCCAGGAGCTCTATTTCCAGGATTTCATTTCCCATATAAACTTTCAAGAGTGGTATTACCCCCACCCCCTTAATTTCAAATCAAGACGTAGCCTATGCCCGTTTTAGAGGTTCAACGTATACCTATAGGTTTCATCAAAATCGGTTCAATGGTTTAGGCGTGATAGCTTGATACACACAGACAGACACAGTTTCTTTCGCATTTCTAATATTAGTATGGATATTATTAAAACTTGGTATGTAGATGTATTTTATGTGAACCGCATTAAGATTTTTCACAAAAATAGAAAACAATATTTTTTTTCTTCAAACCAATACCTGTAGGATACCTATCTATGGATAGTCAAAAATAATATTGCGGTTTCTAATACCTTTAAAAAACAATTTTTTTTTAAATATTTTTTTGAGTGGCTTGATAAATAGGTTTTAATAAAATTTTCAAACTCAACTTTATTTATTTAAAAAAAAATTCTAGATCTAGACGAATTCCGGCTTCACTAAAGTAGCGGTCGTTTACAAGTCATTTAACAGTATCATAAAAAGATATAGAAGAGAGGTAGGGCATAGCGATTTATCGCTCGAACTGGGGCAGCCCGACTGGTGAAATACCTCCACCTTACAGAAGACCGCAGCCAAATAACAATCACTTCTGTGTTGTTGTGTTTCTGCGTGTGAGTTAGGTTTCCATAGCTCCTGGGGGGTGCTACATTAGTAGCAGGGGTCAAGCCTTCAAGGTAAGGGCGACTAGTCCAGTAACAGATTTATTATGCTGTACTTGTCACCCTTAAGCTAGGATCTCATTACCACTTTATATCAGGTAGGATGAGGTCAATCCTGAAGTGTAATATGAAAAAAAAAGATATTTTATAAAAAGATGCCACATTACATTTTACCATACTCTTGTATCCACAAAACTCTTTTTTATTCATATTTTATCATAATAAATAATGTTTGGCACTGTTAGGTCGTTTTGTGTACATCTTATATATTGTCTACTTGCTGTATTGAATTGTAACACGACTGTTTGTTTGAGCAAAAGAAATGAAAAAAGAAATATATATATTTTAGTGTCAATCTTGTAATATGCGGAGTGGATAAATGAGTCCAAACCGTTGTTCCATCATGAATGACCTTAATATTAGCTTTTGATCTTCAAAACTCACCTCAGGCACAGTAAAGGCTTGCAGACACCAAACTGGGTCGACCGCTCCTGCTAACATGACATTTCGCATCTACGCCACAGTGGTTGAGAAGACAGTGAGGTAACAAGGTTGTTACGGAGCAGAAGTGTAGATTGTTACAAAGGGAAAAGAACTCATAATAGGATGTTAAACAAATATTTTTGTGTCTATAATACTACTGGCTGTGCCCGCGACTTCATTCGCGTGGACTACATCCTTTCATGGGCGGTATTACTCATATCTCCCTTAATATTCGAAACAAAAAGTAGCCTATATTTTAATCCAAGTTTCGAGCTATATTTGTATATAAAAAATAAAATTTGTTCAATGGTAGTATTAACCCCTTCCCCCCCCCCCTTATTTTCTAACAAAAAGTAGCCTATGTCCGTTCTTAAACCTTTACCAAATTTCATCAAATTCGGTTTCAGAGGTTCAAGCGGGAAAGTCTAACAGACAGACAGAGTTACTTTCGCATTTGTAATATTAGTAGGGATTAGTAGGGATTGTTCTTTCGGGGAGCAGCCCGACTGATGAAATACCTCTACCTTGCAGAAGACCGCAGCCGAATAACAATCACTTCGGTGTTGTTGTGTTCCTGCGTGTGAGTAAGGTTTACAGAGCTCCTGGGGGGTGCTACATTTGTAGCAGGAATCGAGCCTTCAAGGCAAGGGCGACAAGTACAGTAACAGATTTATTATGCTGTACTCGTCGCCCTTAAGCTAGAACCTCATTACATAAGGTGGGATGAGGTCAATCTTGAAGTGCAATATAAAAAAAAACTTATACAAGTTGCCTCTCTGTTCTCACGTGCATTGCGCGTGCACGCCAGCGCGTCCGTGGCATTGAACCCGCGGAACTGGTCGCGCCGGTCCACGCGGCGCACGACAGCGCAACGGCCAAGTTCAATACAAAACACATTCACAATCACACATTTGATACGATTTAAGTGTAACTTTTTTCGAAAATGAGGAACGTTTGGTTTGATAAAATATTGATTTACGACTGATATTAAGAAATTTAAAGAGATATCATAAAGTCTTAAGATGTTTATTTAAAAAAATTAAGGTTGAAAACCTTGTTTCGTTGGGGGTGTTATACATAGACATTTAATTTTGGTGATGATGTCAAGAAGAAACGGCAAGAAACTCGTCACTTACTCTTTTAAAAGAAAAAAAACGAAGTGTGGGGCGCCCTCAGGCTAAGTGGAGTGACGATGCGCGTAAGATAGCTACCAGGGGCTGGACGGAAGAAGCTCTGAATAGACCAAAGTGGCGAATTATTGAAGAAGCCTATATCCAGAAGTGGGCTACGATAGGCTGATGATGATGTCATGATAATGAAATTAGATACAGTTTTCTGGTAAACATTTTTCACATTAGAAAGAAATTGCCATCTCCCATTTGTAAATATATAAATGTATTTCTTTCTGTCCACTTGAGTAACACAAACTTAATCCAGAACTTGGCTATTTTTTACCCTGTTTCATCATCTGCAGCGACGACATTATAAAACCAGTCAGGACGAATACATGTCCCGTCCAATATTTATTTATTTATATGGAAACATCTAAGTATTATAATAATGTACATCGGACAACATCACATGTGTCTACCACTAGGAATAAATTAAGTAGGGGGTTCCCCCCCCACCACTATTTTTTGAGGGGGGGGGTGAGTCCTCCGCTCCCCCAAAAGTCCGGTGTAGATGAAAAGGCCATCTGCGGCCATGATGGCAGTTAGTCAAATAGGACCCCCCCTCATTATGACACACTTTGGATTAGGTTGAGACGCTTTAACACAATATACAACGATGTCATCGCTTCACCGTGGAAAATATTCCATCACGAACCAAAAAGTTCGGTAACTCTTATCTTTGCCGGACCATAAAGAAGTGGAACTCGTTGCCGGCTCATGTGTTTCCTCCTTCCTTTGACATGGATTCCTTCAAAAGGAGCGTAAAGAAACATCTTGCGGGCCAGTATGGCGATGCTAACGGATAGGATATTTTGATATCAAATCCGTTGTCACCGCGATGTGGGTTCCTCTCTTGCTTACCATCAGGCTGGGAGGAGCCAATATACTGCGCTACTATAAAAAAAAAAATACCTGAATTTCACGGCAAGAAATTCAGAAACTCAAGTGAGTTTCTTGAAACTCAGGTGAGTTTCTGAGTTTCTTGCCGGATACTTCTCGGTCGGATTAGGTTCCGAACCGGCTGTAGCTTTAATATTAGTTTGTGTTCATTTTGACGATGCATAAGTGTTACTTGTAACCAACACGAATAAATGCATTGATTATGACTATGATTACTGCTGCCTGTTTTAAAAAAAACTTTGTAAATTAAATTAACTGCAGGACTTGATGTATGGTTCATTTTACACATTTTAGTATATTTTTTTTTCATTAGTGGGTACTTTTAGGTGTAAGAGACTCAAAAGTGCTTATAGAAACAGATATACCCATACGTAGTATGAATTTCATTTGTAAAAAAAACTACTGAGTTTCTTGCCGGTATCTTCTCTTCAGTTATAGGTTCCGAACCGGAGCTAGCTTCATTTGCTTTATATAGAGACTATTCATAAGTATTACTAATGTAATCTATGTGAATAAAAAATATTGATTTTGACTTTGAACACCCAGTTACAAATAATTTCGACTTAATACGGTATTATTTTAACATGGCATATTGTAAACAGGAAATATTCATTATTTATTGAAGTGCTATTTACCGATTGCTTGAAGGTGTATTACTGTAGTTGTTTATTTAAATTGTTTGTTGAAATAAATGAACAAGTTTTACATGTATTCTTGAGTTAGTCAATATTGAACGTAGACTTCATAAGATTGGTAACTCATTTGTTGGTTTAAGTATAACTTTTTTTAATAAATTACCTCAAGTTATTGTTGATTTACCTTTGAACAAATTTAAGACACTTGTTAAAGGTTGTCTTTTGAAAAATGGTACTACAGAGTAGAAGACTATATTAATGACAAAGATGTGTGGACCACTAACTAGTCTGTTCGCCTTCACATGAAAATTCCACTAATTCTAGTTATTTACTTACCTATTTCTATTTATACAAGTCCTGCAAGAGGTACCTATTTATTTACATTGATACTCGCAAGTTGGCAAAATTACTATTAAGCACAATCCGAATTAGGACCTACAGTTTGTTTTATTTGTTTGTAAAAAAAAATCTAAGTACTTTGAAGCAATTAATTATTGTTTAAAATTGAACTCCACACTGTACCTATGTCTTAGTGCAAAACTAGTTAAAAGTTCAGCTATATTTGTAATATGAACGACAGAGTTTCTTGCCGGGATCTTCTCTGTAAGTTATAGGTTCCGAACCGAAGGTAGCGTCATTTCATAAATATTACTGTTGTAATTTACATGAATAAAAGAATATTAAATTAAATTGAATTGAAACAATTTAATAATTGAAATTCTGTGTTGTTGTGTTCCTGCGTGTGAGTAAGGTTTACAGAGCTCCTGGGGGGTGCTACATTAGTAGCAGGGGTCAAGCCTAGAGCATAATAAAGCTGTTACTGGACTTGTCGCCCTTACCTTGAAGGCTTGACCCCTGCTACTAATGTAGCACCCCCCAGGAGCTCTGTAAACCTTACTCACACACTTAAATTATAATACACTTCAAGATTGACCTCATCCCACCACATGTAATGTGGTGATGAGGTCCCAGCTAAAGGCCGACAAGTTCATTTCATTCATTTATTCATTCATAAACAATATTACAATTGTGTTTGAAATTTACATTTACAATTTAATAAAAATTATATCATATCAACTAAAATTATCTAAACATTTATTACATACAATATTTATATCAACTAGCAAAACATTATTCATTAGATTGCACTATCAATTTTATATTAATTACTAATTCACATGCCAAGCAAATACATTTTAATCAAAGATGATGTAGATGTCAAAATTCATCAACACTATAGATGCACTTTTTCAGCAAGAAGGCTCTTAATTTGCTCTTAAATTCATTCTTATAAAAGATATCCTTCAACTCTATTGGGAGTTTATTAAATAGTCTGATGGACTGATAATATGATGAATGTTTGACCACATTGAGCTTCGGTATCAGTTTACTCTGGAAGTCCTTTCTTCTGGTACCCTCTCTTATCCGTCTGTCTGTTTCGTTCTCAAATGTATGTATATGCTTCGCGAAATGGCATAGAAGAACAAATATGTATAAGGATGGTACGGTGAGAATATTCAGACTGTTAAAGTGTTCTCGACATGAATGATGATGTGGAATTCGAACCATTGTTCTTATGGCCCTTTTCTGAAGAACAAAGGCACGTTGAACGTTATATTTATAGCTGGCTCCCCAAAATAATATACTATACCTAAGTCTAGATTCTATTAATGCATAATAAACCATTCTGAGGTGCTTAATATTAACTTCTTCTCGAAGGCTTCTTAACACATAACAAGCTGAACTTATTTTCTTTTCCACACTTGCAAGTTCATGTTTCCATTTCAATGCTTTATCAATATGAACACCAAGAAATTTAACCATCTCAGCTCCGACTATCGTTTCACCATTTAGGGCTACATTCAAATTCTGATTCTGTTTAGCATTTAATGTATGTTCAAAAAAAATTATATTTGTCTTTTTACTATTTACCCTCAGATAGTTCGCTGAAAACCATTCATTAAATCTACTTAAGGTCTCATTGGCTTTACAATAAAGACTGTCAATGTCCCTTGCAGATATCACTGCATTTGTGTCATCGGCAAAAAGTACCAATTGTATAGATTCAGACATAGTTTTGCACATGTAATTAATAAGATCGTTGACAAAAATATTAAAAAATATGGGACCTAATACGGACCCTTGAGGTACCCCTTTTGTCACGTTCCTCAGATTGGATTTATGCAACTGTTCTATTCTGTTTACGTCAATGTTTCTTATTTCAACATACATTTTTCTGTTCGTCAAATGTGATCTGAAGAAATCTAAAAGCCTGCCCTTGATACCATAATATTCTAATTTAATAATCAATAATTCGTGATCAACCATGTCAAAAGCAGAACTCAAATCTAAGAAGAGACCAGCCACTTTATTTTTAACATTAAGTTGAGATACAATGCCATATATCAGTGTATCTATAGCTTCTGTAGTTCCAATACCTTTGCGGTATCCAAACTGTTCAGGATTCAGTACTTTATTACTATTAAGGTGAAGCAGTAATCTGCTTTTTATAATTTTTTCAAATATTTTACCTTTAGTTGGAAGTATTGACACCGGTCTATACATTGCTGGATCTTGCTTTGACCCTTTCTTATGTATTGGAACAATTTTACCAATCTTAAGTTGATCTGGAAAAATAGCTTCATCTATACATTTATTATAAAAGTTACTCAAGGGCTCAGCTAAAATGTCAATGTTATCTTGAATTATTGTAATAGGAATCTCGTCATAGCTGCATGATAACTTAGAATTCATTCTTTGCACTACTTTTTTCACCTCATATGCTGTAATTGGGTCAAAAACCATATTACAATTAACTTCTTTCGTGAATTTATGAAGAAGATTTACAGCCTCGTTTACTGATTTACCTTTGATACCACTACGATTTTCAAACTGTGTCGCAAATGCGGTTGCAACTTTGGATCCTTCAGATATAATGTTATTATTTACTTTTAATTTCAAGTTGCCAGCAGCTGCAATGAGGTGATTCCTGTGCCTATTTACTATCTTCCATATATCTTTTGAGATGTTTTTTGATCTTTCAATTTCAATTTTTACTGCCAACTTTTTCGCATTACGGATGATTTTTCTGTAGAGAGTAATGTAATGTTTCTTATAGTTTGCTACCGACTGATTGCATATATTTCCATTTGATGAGCACAATACACGCTTCATTTTGCTTGACACTTTTATCCCTTTGGTTACCCATCGCAAATTTTGTGTTCGAGCTAGCTTAACTTCAATCTTTTTCTTCTTAAAGCTTTTTTGGTAGATGTGGACAAACTTTTTTATAAACGTATTTATGCCCACATTGTACAAGTCTTCTTCTAAAAGCAACGTTCTAAAAATGCTTTTATTTCTACTATTAAGCATTCTCTTTCTTACAACTTTTAGAGATGGTCTCTTGCTAGTGTTACATGATAAAGTTTTAGCTACAGATAAGGTGCAAGTTAGACCTGCATGCCCATCTCCTATTCCATTATGGTCGACTTCTATATTTTCGATACTTTCGTCTGGTAAATTCGTAAAAAAATTATCTATACACGACTGGGAGTTGTTACGCTTAAACGTGGTTGTATTTTTTATAAGCGGTCTGAAATTGTAACATTTTAATAAGTTTAATAGGTCATTACGCTTTTTATTATCAGTTTGTAGGTCAATATTAAAATCTCCACATAGAACACACTTATTATTGAAAAAGTACTCCAATAGTGACTCAAGACTGGCCATGAAGTTATCAAGATTTTTATCATATGGGCTTCTATAACAACAACATATACATACACCTGTTCCTAAATCTTTAATGCAACATATTTCAAAAAAACTGGAATTATATAATTTTTTAACGACATTTGTTAACTCTTCGTAATTGCAGTCATTATGAGCAAGTATTAATGTACCTCCTCTTTTCTTATTCAATCTTGTATTGTATGATGCTAACTTGAAATTGGTAATATTAAGTAGGGTTGCTGTATCCTCATTTAGGAAATGTTCACATATACACAAATACTGAATTTTTACATTCAGATTATCCAAGTATAATTCTATTTCGTCTTTTTTATTATTTAACCCACATACATTTTGATGAAAAATAGAAAGCTTTACAAGATTGTTAAAGAAAAAACAAAGTATTATTTTCTAGAACAGAGTCCTTATTACACATGTGGTCGTCTTTAATTAAATATTTTTTTGGAGAAAAGTAGTCTAGTATTGTTTTCTGTTTGTATCTTTTACTGTTAAAAATACTCTTTTTGCTAGTAGATATGTCGGCAACTTCATTTTTTTTTCTTCTACTTTGGATCATTCCAGAGTTTTGGATATGTCTAGATTTATTAAAATTTAGATATTGTTTGTTGTAGTCTAAGCAATCAATTTTAAGGCTCAGTTCCTTACATATGCTCTTATGTGCATTGGTTGAGTCCGTTTTTAAGAAGTAACAATTTGGAAACATGTTACATAGAAGACTTATTTCATTATTTAGCATATATTCATTTAGAAATTTATTATTTATAATATTTAAAACAAACACTACATTAGATTGAAATTTTTTAAGCACAACACTTAATTCTGAAATTACTTTCTTAGGATTTTTGTCATTTTCACCAACACTCAAAATTATTTTATCGGATTCTCCTAATTGCAAGTCCTGACATCCTCTCAGGACTTCCTCAGTCAAGGCGTTAGGTTTGGTAGTTGCTGTGATAGTATAAATACCATACTTCGACGATTCTCGCTGTTTGTGCAAACTTGCAGCCATCCCAACGCACTGCTGTGTTCCGAAAAACATTATTTTGTTGGAAATTGCTGTTATCTTTGTCTTTTCTCCACTTTCATTGCTTTCTTCCATTATTTCTTTTGGATAATCCTGTTTGTCCTCTTTTGCCGGAACCTTTATTGTATTATTCAACCCCGAGCAATCTAGTGGATTATTATTATTTAAACTGGTCCTCTTTTTCCTTTTTTTTTCGCTTATTGGAGTAGACTGGCATATGCGAGTTAATTGGTTAGTCTTCTTTTCATAATTTATAATTTGTTTCTTCAATGAACTATTTTCCAATAGTAAATTTTCAATTTCATTTTCAGCTATTTGCAGTTTCGTTTCCAAGTTAGTTATTTTCATTTTTAGGTCACCCCAATCTTCATCCATGATGGATGATTCTTGTTTCTGGACAACTTCTGTTCAAATCTGATGTTTTGAGATCCTCTTCCTCTGAGTCCTCAGATGTAAGCGATTCAAAAGAATTCTTTGTTGTTACATTTACTTTATATTTACTACGTTGTGTAACAAATGCCTCAGGTGTGCCTTGGTTACTTGTGGAATGTTCTGTTGCAACTTTTATTCTATCTTTGGTACGTAGTGTTACGAGTGTTTGCGGCGTGTCCGATTTACTTGTGGACGCTATGGTCGCTGTCAGGTTTTTCATATTTAGTCGGTCATTTAAGCAGATTTTACATTTCAAGCTAGAGCTTTCTTTTAACTTAATCGAGGAAAATAATTGCTCTGATCTGTTAGTACAACTAACATGATGCAACTTTTTACAACAAGAACATGCCAAAAACCGGGAGTCAGAAATAATTTTATTACACGTTGAACATTTCTTTGGCATCGTGAGTCCGTATAGTGCGTGTGTGAAACTGACCTTTTCACTCGCGTGTAGATGGTCCGCGCACGCCGAGCAGTGATGGATGACTCACGCGTAGCAGCCGCTCGCGGCTTCGGTGTAAGAACGAAATACGACAGTTTGATAATATTTTTGAAATGATTTTGGTTTTGTATCAAAAACTAACACAGATTTTCGCAAACTGATTTCACAATCCTATCATAGAACTCTGTATCTTCACAATGGTACATAATACAAATAAACTAATTGTATTTTTGGTGGATTTTGAATTAAAACAGCACAGAGAAAACAAATACGTGTCTGCCTTGAATGAGCGCAAGCAATGTAAGTACAGCATAATAAAGCTGTTACTGGACTTGTCGCCGTTTAGCTAGGACCTCATCACCACTTAACATCAGGTGGGATGAGGTCAATCTTGAAGTGTATTACCTATACCCATAAACGAACTATGTGCATGACCGAACGGTTGACTGGTAGAGAATGCTCCTAGCATTAAGTCCACCTTTTGTACTTTTATTATGCAATAAAGTTTTTAAATAAAATAAAAATATAAAAAACATTACTTTATACCATTAGTATGGATAACCTACTTACTAATTGATTGACGGAAACAATCACCACATGTGATGCAATCAAACCGATTGCTATTCGCGACTGCCCGGGTGCAGTAGCCACGTAACTCCGAGCAAGGCTGTTCCAAGATCAGTCCCTCACCTTGAACTTGACGCGGGTCCAATGCACCTGAATGCACCTGTATTGTAATAGTTACAGCCTGAGTCTTCGTATGCGTTTATTCGATTGATTTAAAAAGTACCCTTGACGTACGTACGTACTTTTTATTGATAAAATAATAATAATAAATGCGCCAGACAATCACACTAATCACCTGGTCTCAAACTAAGGTTTTTTTCCCTTGTACTATGAGCGCCAGACGACGGATACTAACCGGGGGCGTCATCACAGCACACCAATGTAGCACCCCCCAGGAGCTCTGGAAACCTTACTCACACGCAGGAACACAACAACACAGAAGTGATTGTTATTTGGCTGCGGTCTTCTGTAAGGTGGAGGTATTTCACCAGTCGGGCTGCTCCAGTTCGAGCGATAAATCGCTATGCCCTACCTCCCTTCTCTTGTAATCAAATAAATAATAATAAATGCGCCAGACAATCACACCAACCACCTGGTCTCAAACTAAGGTTTACCCTTGTACTATGAGTACCAGACGATGGATACTAACTGGGGGCGTCATCACAGCACACCCATAAGTATGTAATCATAAAGCTGTTATTGTTTACATAGGGATGTAATACCTCCACCGTACAGAAGACCGCAGCCAAATAACAATCACTTCTGTGTTGTTGTATTTCTGCGTGTGAGTAAGGTTTCCAGAGCTCCTGGGGGGGGGGAGTGCTACATTAGTAGCAGGGGTTAGGCCTTCAAGGTAAGGGCGACAAGTCCAGTAATAGATTTATTATGCTGTACTTGTCGCCCTTAAGCTAGGACCTCATTACCACTTAATATCAGGTAGGATAAGATCAATCTTGAAGTGCAATATAAAAAAAACATACTTTTTCGTTTACATATTCATTACGTCTTATTGTATTACTTGAACCCGTTCAGGTCGTTTAACGTTTAACGAGTTGTGGCCACAACCAGTTATAAAATAAACCGCAAACTGTCTTAACATATACATTATTATGAATGGCCGATATATATCGTACTATGATAGTGTGTTTTATATATTATTTTAGGTATATAAAAACCAGCCAGACCCGCCCATGAAGGGTTCCGTAGCAGCAAGTATCATAATATAATAGTTTATATTGGAGTTGATTGAATTAAAAGTAAATTCATAAAATTAAAAATAATTCGTAAAATCCATACTCACATTTTTACTGTTACCGCACCCATAAACGAACTATCTGCATGACCCAACGGTTGACTGGTAGAGAATGCTTCTAGCATTAAGTCCGCCTTTTGTACTTTTTATTTTGTGCAATAAAGTTTTTAAATAAATAAATAATAAATTGCGATTCACGATTTATGACGTATTAAAAAAAACTACTTACTAGTTCTAAGTATGGGGAACCCCAAATTGTTTTTTTTTATATTTTTGTATGAAAATCTAAATGTGGTTCATCGAATACATCTACTTACCAAGTTTCCTCCTCTATAGCTCTTATACTCAGGGGAAAAAGTGGCTGTGCTGTGACATACGGACGGACAGACAGACATTACGAATCCATTAAGGTTTCCGTTTTTTGCCATTCGGCTAGAGAACCTTAAAAATAATTGCCACTTTTCCTTGTAATTAACACGTTGTAAATAAAAAAATAAATATTGGACATCCCATACATTGCTCTCATTCTGTGGTAAGTAGCTTAAGAACTTGAGTTACGGAAATAAGAGAAAACGATGGTGCCGCAACACCAGATCCGAGACAATATAGAAAAGTGCGTTTCGTATATTGACTCGACCGGGGATTGAACCCGGGACATCAAAGATAAGAGAGGCAGGGCAAAGCGATTTGTCGCTCGAACTGGAGCAGCCCGACTGGTAAAATACCTCCACCTTACAGAAGACCGCAGCCAAATAACAATCACTACTGTGTTGTTGTGTTCCTGCGTGTGAGTAAGGTTTACAGAGCTCTTGGGGGGTGCTACATTAGTAGCAGGGGTCAAGCCTTCAAGGTAAGGGCGACAAGTCTAGTAACAGTTTTACTATGCTCTTATACTTTTCGCCCTTAAGCTAGGAACTCATTACCACTTAACATCAGGTGGGATGAGGTCAATCTTGGAGTGCATTATAAAAAAAAAAAGATGGCGCGACGCCAAATTCCGGCCCGCTCGCCTCCCGGCTACGGAGGTCGTCAATATTAATAGTCATACTGTTTACCAAAATAAATTAAAAAATACTTAACTTTTATCTTGGAATCAAATCATTTATAATTGGATGGGTACGGGTAGGGTAAACAAAATGATTGCTTGTTGCCAAAATATAAACGCATCAAAATCTTCCACGACACACAACAGAATGAATTAATACGGAAAAGTACTCATCGTCGTCACTACATCGCAATCAATGGGGCTTGTTCAGTGATTCATGCCACAAGACTTTAAAAACGTTCAATTGAAAGATCCAAAGTGTATACAAAATTTCAGATTAATCGGTTGACAGGAAGAGGGTGAAATTTGAATTACTAAATTTGACCCAAGAATAAATAATAAAAAAACGGGGTGAGCTAAATAAAACCGTCGAAAAAAGAAAAACAGGTAACTCAAACTCAAACTCAAATATTTATTTATTTAAGTAGGTTACATGTAACACTTTTGAATCGTCATTGAATACAATGCAAAGTGATTCTACTGCCGGTTCGGAACCTATATCTACCGAGAAGACACCGGTAAGAAACTCAGCAGACAAGTTACAGTAGCAGTATCTAACTTATAGCTATGTGTAGAACACTTTGGACCAAGTCATATAGTTTTATTTTGATGAGTGAAAAAAACATGAAGTATTATTTTATTTTAAGAGGTAAGCTGGAGCAGACCAGTTACAATTCCCTGTTCCAATATTTTACGATACTATTCGTAATGTGTCAAAATTACTATTAGTTTTTCTCCAAGCGACTACGAGTCGTTAATATCGTTCCTCAGTTTACTTTCCATGCAGCTTTCATCAGTCGTCTGTTGGTCGTCTTTTTAAAAAAAAATCAAATTCAAATTAATCAAATAAATACTTTATGGAAATGTATATATTTATTTATTATAGGTATTTATTTGTTTATTATAGTTTTATTTATCTTTACGTATTTTTTTTTATCTTGTTATGGTTTATTTATATTGATATTTTCTGTTAGTATTTTTCTCAAGCATTTTGCACGGCTGTACCCGTTTCTCGATGTCTACTATTTCCTCTACCTAAAGGTTGTCTGGAAGAGATTGCTCTCTAGCAATAAGACCGCCTATATAGTACTTAAATATGTCTGTAAAACCAATTTCTGTAAATTTTCTGTGCAATAAAGTGTATCTATCTATCTATCTATCGTTCCTCAGTTTACTTTCCATGCAGCTTTCATCAGTCGTCTGTCAATCGTCTTTTAAAAAAAAATCAAATTCAAATTCATTTATTGCAATAATTGTGTTTACATAGTTGGTGTTACTTCTTCTTAGTCGTGCACTCTTGACAGAGTGGTCGTGATCATAATGCATCGCTTTTCAGTGTAGCTTTTGCCAGTTGCCTCCATCTACTCCTATTGTTCGCACTTCTGCAACACTCATTCAGAGAAATGTTTGTGGTACATTTGATGAGGTCCGTCCATCGAGTTGGCGATCTTACGCGTGAGCGCCGGCCTTCGACATGCCCCTGTATAACCAGTCTCTCCATAGAGTCTTCATTGCGAGTGATATGCCCAAACATTGTGAGTCGTTGGTGTTACATTAGCAGTCAAAAGTTTTAACAGTTACCCATATCGGGTACCTATGTAATTTCACAGAATGAATAGTACTTAATATAAAACTAGCCGGTCCCGGCGAACTTCGTTTCGCCTTAGAGAATTTTTCCCGCTTTTCTGTTGAAATTTTTCAAATTTTACCAAGGATCCCTAATTTTGTAGCCTATGTCAAATTGAAAGAATGTAGCATTATATTGGTGAAATTATTTTTTAAATCGGCCCAGTACTTTTTGAGCCTATTCATTACAAACATACAAAAATAGGTACAAATCTTTCTTCTTTATAATACAAGTATATAGGCTAGCTTTCCGCCCGCGGCTTCGCCCGCGTGGAATTCGGTTATATTGCGTCATCCCTCGGGAATCCCTCATTTTCAGGAGATTCATTATCGTATCATTTAGCTTCTAAATTACATCTTTATATTCGTTTGCAATATTTTACCTTGTTTTAAACGTCACACAGCGCCATCTTTAATCCATCCGTCAAGAAAACTATATTTTTGTTTTCCCTCGGGAATATCAATTATTCCGGGATAAAAAGTACCTTATTATTTAATCCGAACTTCTAACTTTACGTCTGCAAAATTTTATAGCAATCGGTTCAGTAGTTACAGCGTGAAAGCGGAACAAACAAACAAACAACTCACATTCCGATTTATAATATTAGTAAGGATAAGGATTAACTGTAGTTGGTACGAAAATATTTATTAAAATTATAAAAATAAAGGCTTTTAATTTATTACCTACTTACTGTACTAGAACTGGTCGTTTTTTAAATATTGAAACCTGACGTTAATCACTTGCGCAGGAGTGCGCTGACGCGGATTTCATTCACGTCACATTGCATTTCATGCGCGGGATTTTACACTCAAAATGGCGTCCGTTTTCCTCCCCAGCCCGCAGGCCGCAGTTTACATACCAGTCCACTTTTACCAGATACCAGACTGATTACCTGATTACCATGTTTGAATCCGACAATTTAGCAAGCTATGAGGAAAACGACGTTAGAAATGGCACTGGTATTGCTAAAGCTGTATTAGTGGGTAATATTTATACAATTATGTTTATCTATAATAATGTTTGATGCTAAAAAGTTTCTTTGAACGCTTATCTCAGGAATTACTGGTTGTCTACTGCAAAACTTGTGTTTGATATATAAAAAACTAGCTGTGCCCGCGACTTCGTTCGCGTGGACTACATCCTTTCATGGTCGGTTTTACCTCAATCTCCCCTAATATTCAAAACATTAAGTAGTCTATATTTTAATACAGCTATATTTGTGCCAACTTTCGTATCTCTAACTTAAAAAATAAACATTTTTCCATATAAACTTTCAAAGCTGGCATTATCCCCCCCCCCTACTTTCTAACAAAAAGTAGCCTATGTCCGTTCTTGAGGTTCAACGTATACCTATGCCAAATTTCATCAGAATCGGTTGAGAAGTTTAAGAGTTTCTTTCGCATTTATAATATTAGTAGGGATGTTTATCTATACTAATGTTTGATGCGGAAAAGTTTGTTTGAACGCTAATTTTAGGAATTACTGGTTGTCTACTGCAAAACTTGTCTTTGATATATAAAAAATGAATCCCTATTTCCCTTGGTGACGCCATCGCGCGTGAACGGCTGTACCAATTTTACTTTTTTTTATATTTGTTAATGTCAGGAGAAGGTTCTATATAAAAAGAAAATAATAAATAAATACATAATTAAAATAATCGTCATTAATACAGGTCAAAGTCGTGTAAGCTAGTAAAATTAGATTGAAAAGGGAAAAGATGAATTGTATTATTGGATTATAAGGAATATAATTCCAGAATTCGAGCGGGCAATTTTAAAAATAAAATGCATATTGAAAATTCATATCTCTGTCTTTCTTTATGTAGTTTATCAAATCATAAGATGCTTTTAGTGAGAAGACGAAAGAAACAAGATTTTTCGATAACTTCTACCAGGATTTTTTGCGCAGGTAATTACTAATAAACTAAGTTAGTAAAAATCTACATTGAAACAATAGCTTCTAAATACATTTTTGATTGAATTGTTAACATACGCTCTTTCAAACTAAAACTTACATTCTTTCACTATTTCTTTAATTATTTATTTCATTTGCTCATTTTCAGGTGGAACCCAAGTTGGCCTCACATGATACCTTATGTTTTATGTAGACTGTCTAATATTGTGTGTGTTCAGTAATTGTGTGGTCGTCAATAAATTAATTTTCTTTCTTCTTTCTTTCACTAAGAAGTCAGCATCTTCTCAGTAGTTATAGGTTCCGAACCGGAGGTAGCTTCATTTGGTTTTTAAAGAGACGATTCATAAATTATACTGAAATAATTATTATGACAATTTGTTTAACTCTAGCTATGACTTATTCGAATATTATGAATTGTTTCTCAAACCATAAGTATCATTGTGTTGGGGGTTATTGCTATACTAAACTTGCCGAGTCAAAGTACCAGGGCCGCATGAAACGATAGGAGATCTATTTCACACAATATTAAAACCATTTTAACAAGTAACTGAGATTTTTATGAACCTTTGTCCTGGTTTTATCGTCAGGGTTACGGCGTCCATTGAAGACTTATAATAGCAATTTACAATCGCAACAGACGATTACCAAACAGAAGTTATTGTTGATTCATATGTACTTGTAAGTTGCTCAACCCTCGTGTCATTTCCTTGATTATAGTTTATTTAAAATCAGCTAAGAACAATGAAAATCGCCTAGAAATAGCAATGTCCTACCGCCGTGTTCAGAATGTTGATGATGTCGAGAAAACCTGCGAGAAATTCAATACTTACTCTTTTTTACTCCCGATGCTTCAAAAACGAGGCTTCCGGCAACTGGCACCACAATGTACTGGAACCTAGAAATGGAAATTGCGCAATTTCTGGAAGGACTCCCAAAAGATAAAAAATATTATTCTCAAGCATTAAAATATCCTAACCGCATCCAATTATCGAAGAGGAAGCGGACAACTATTGAAAAGTTAAAAAAAATAATGGTACTGATACTTTCTTAATCGTAAAAACGGAACTCACAACAACACAGAAGTGATTATTATTTTGCTGCGGTCTTCTGTAAGGTGGAGTTCACCACGACTGGTACCCCAGTTCGAGCGATAAATCGCTATGCCCTACCTCACCTTTATTCATTAACAGCATTATTACTTAAAGTTTATTGAGAAGACACATCTCTCTTTTTATCACTAGATACTTTTTGTGAGACTAGATTTACCGGGATTTTTAAATAACCCTGATTTCCATTCTCCCTGAAAAAAATGTAATAGTCGAATCTTAAATATTTCTCTATTCAAGTAGGTTCATAAAACACTTATAAATCGTCATTGAATACAATGCAAAGTGACTCTACTGCCGGTTCGGAACCTATATCTACCGAGGATACACCGGTAAGAAACTCAGCAGATCAGTTACAGTATCTAACTTATTGCTATGTGTAGACCACTTTGGACCAAGTCATATAGTTTTGTGTAGTAGGTAACTATATATACATACGTACATATGCCTACTACACAATTTCCCAAAGTGCAGTTAAAGCTAGTTCGGGAATTGTTTATTATTATTTAAGTTTTATTGTTTATAGTAGCGCAGTATATTGGCTCCTCCCAGCCTGATGGTAAGTAAGAGGAACCCACGTCGCGATGACAACGGATTTGATACCGTAACATCCTATCCGTTAGCATCGCCATACTGGCCCGCAAGATGTTTATTCACGCTCCTTTTGAAAAAATCCATGTCAAAGGAAGGAGGAAACACATGAGCCAGCAACGAGTTCCAATTCTTTATGGTCTGGAAAGATAGGAGTTACCAATTTTTTTTTGTTCGTGATGAAATATTTTCTACGGTGAAGCGATGACATCGTTGACCGGCTCTTGTGGTTCTGTCAAGGAATGGGGAGGGTGGGATACGGGAAAACAGTCCCTCAGAACATTCACCATGATAAAGACGATAAAAGACGCTCAATGAACCAATGTCTCTACGTAGTTGAAGTGGTTCAAGGTTCCCAATAATCTCTTCGTCGTTGATTATGCGCGCAAGCCACAGTTATGTTTCTTTGATGTAACGTCTATCAAGCACTGTATCAATTTATTTCACATATTTTCAAGTCGCTCCACATCTTTTTTTTTTATATTGCACTTCAAGATTGACCTCATTCCACCTGATGTGAAGTGGTAATGAGGTTCTAGCTTAAGGGTGACAAGTACAGCATAATAAATCTGTTACTGAACTTGTCGCCCTTACCTTGAAGGCTTGACCCCTGCTACTAATGTAGCACCCCCCAGGAGCTCTGGAAACCTCACTCACACGCAGGAACACAACAAAACATAAGTGATTGTTATTTGGCTGCGGTCTTCTGTAAGGTGGAGGTATTTCACCATTCGAGATACAGGTTCATTCCACTGTGCACCAGCGTCAGGGCCTGCGACGTGGGCCATGGCTTATGCTGAGTGAGGCCCTTTCATTGTGGACATCACGACCTGCCATTGTCTGCATCGCCTGGTTGACGAGGAGATCGCTCACTTTTTCCTTTAAATATGTTTTCTGTTATTTTCTTTTTTTGTATCCATTCCTTTATTGTTATTATTATGTTTACTCATATGGCTCTCTTGTGATGTCTTCAAGTAATATTGTTTCTTTCTTTCTTTCTTTCATTCCTAGTTCTTTGACATTGTTATTGGTAATTTTGTACGATATACATGGCTATCACGAATTATTAAGTAGTCTCAAATTAACAGAATAAGATGTAGGTAGGTTATTACTTCGTGCTCCGGGTCCTATAGTTGGTTTGATGACTTAAATTGTAATTACTTTCCAAAGGGAGTTAGTCATGCTCACTAAAACGTCACTGGGGTGGTGGCGCTATGTGGCGGGTCGTTACATTCCCTTCAATATGGTTGAGTGAAGCGATGGCTGGCACATACGTCATGCTTATGAACAGGTGCCACCTTTGGGGGCTGGTCTGCTCCAGCTTACCTCTAAAAATAAAATAATACTGATGCTTTTTTCACTCATCAAAATAAAACTATATGACTTGGTCCAAAGTGTTCTACATATAGCTATAAGTTAGATACTGCTACTGTAATTTATCTGCTGAGTTTCGTACCGGTGTCTTCTCGGTAGATATAGGTTCCGAATCGGAAGTAGAATCACTTTGCATTGTATTCAATGACGATTCGAAAGTGTTACATGTAACCTACTTGAATAAAGAAATATTTGAGTTTGAGTTGAGTTTGAGTTTGGTGGGCTGCTGATAGATGTTGTGATCTAAATACCATTATTTTACTTAGTACTTACGTTTTTAATATATAAAAATTGTAAGGAACAAGACAAGACAATTGTTCTGGTATGACATGAAGGCTACCTCGACATCCGACCTTCCCTCTCGTGGGAGTCACGCACAAAGCAATGTCAAGGCTGTGAGACCAGCTTATTGAAATCGCGAGAGATGCCTCGAGGCTTAACTAATCTTTTAACTTGACATAAGCCTGCGAAATTTATTACGTTAGATTAGACTTCCGTTGTTCCGACTGTAAAATATCGTAATGGCGGAACTATTTGCCTATTTGGGTAAATGGTGTTCAAAAATGCATTGTGTAAGATAGTCTAATTATTAGTTTTAGATTTATTATGCTGTACTAAAAAAGCTAGGACCTCATTACCACTTAACACCAGGTGGAATGAGTTCAATCTTGAAGTGTAATATAAAAAAAAAAAATGTACTTTCTATGGGTACCTGAGAGTCTTAAGTGTTTCTGCTTCAGTATATTCTATTTTGAACATTAGTATTGTAATTGGCAACAAAATGGACGTAATTTAATATTCGTTTCAATTTTTTGTTTAAATTATGTTACCACGTAAGTGACAATTTGTTTTCAGTTATAATAAAGATCTTTAAAACTAAACCTTAAATCAAGTCAAATATTTTTATTCATATACACAGATTACATTAGTAATACTTATGAATAGTCTCTATATAAATCAAATGAAGCTACCTCCGGTTCGGAACCTATAACTAAACGAACGAACGAACCTAGAACTAAAGAAAAGATACCGGCAAGAACAGTGGTGTAACTATAACATTCGGGGCCCATGGCAAATTTTACAAGTACCCCCCCCCCCCCCCCCCCCTCCTTCTCAAAGAAAGAATAATGTTTAAAACTTATGTGCCAAGTTGGAAATACCAGAAATGCAGTGCAAATTATTCTTGGGAATTGGGATTCTCCTCTTACCTGGGGCCCCTTCTGGCTGGGGGCCCGTGGCATTTTGCCGACTTGCCACCCTGTAGTTACGCCACTGGGCAAGAAACTCAGTAATTTTTTTTACAAAAGAAAGTACTTATTACTACATAGCAATAAGTTAGATACTGCTACTGTAACTGATCTGCTGAGTTTCTTACCGGTGTCTTCTCGGTATACAACCTGTAACGGAAAGGGGGTAACAATGTAAAGTAGGTGGATACTATACCTTGTATAGATTCTATATACGAAATCCCGAGTTAAAATAAACACTTTATTGTTTTCATGAAATAAAAAATGATTAACTATAATGACTGACTAAAACGTAAACAAACGCATCACAACACTATTGAGGTCAGCGACCCCAAATCACGTTATCACTTCACGACAATCACTGCGATCCTGAATTTCTCCACCTCCTTCCTCGACATGCGCGCCTAGTATTTTCTTAGAAGATGCGTGAACATTATGCAACATTTGTGGTGTCACTGTACAGAACGCGGCCTTGATGCTTTCTATCATCTCTTCCCTTGACGAGCATGCTACAGCGTACACCTTCCTTTTAAATTAGTCCCACAAGAAGAAGTCCAACGGAGTGAGGTCTGGTGACCGAGCTGGCCATGTGATACGACCTCCTCGCCCAATCCACAGATGGAAACGAGCGTTTTGATGGTTTCGTAAATCTCTTTCTCTAGCTTTCGGTCGGCCATCACGCTGCCGTCGGTTGCTCCGACACAGAGAATCATCTCGAATATTCTTGATTGCTCAAAGACATCACGAAATATCACTAGGCTATCCGTAGTAAGTAGGTAATCCAGAAAGGCAAAAACACAAGATGTTGTCACGGCGACGACAACTCAATGACTTAACTGAATTGTCAAAATGAGAAACGCTAAACCAACAAATTTCAGATGTGATTCAGTAATCACTAAAAGATGAACCACCATTGTGATATTTAAATTAATAGCATAATAGGTAGGTACATCCAAGTCTTTCGACGATTCCAACAATACTGTGATAGTGTTGTGCAAGCGTGACTTAGTCAAAATTTTGACTTGTATTTGACTGATATTTCAAAAAAAAATATCGAATCAATAAATGCGTGTACACAGCTACAAATGGTCCCATACAGTTTGTAACCGTTAACTGCTTTGGTATTTTTGATATTGTTATACCCTTTCCGTTACACGTTGTATATAGGTACTATTCGGAAAAAGAATAAATTTGCATTGTACCTATTCACTGACGATCTTAAAGTGTTACATGTAACCTACTAGAATAAAGAAATATTTGATTAATTGGTAACACAAGTGATTTATTACGTACTAGCTGTGCCCGCGACTTCGTTCGCGTGGACTACATCCTTTCAATCCTTTCATGGTCGGAGAAAGGGGTAACATTTCTCCCCTAATATTTGAAACAAAAAGTAGTCTATATTTTAATCCAAGTTTCGCGCTACATTTGTGCCAAATTTCATATCTCTAACTTCAAAAATAAACATTTTTCCATATAAACTTTCAAAGGTGGTATTACCCCCATCCCCCCCTTATTTTCTAATAAAAAGTAGCCTATGTCCGTTCTTGAGATTCAACGTATACCTATACCAAATTTCATTAAAATCCTTTCAGCCGTTTAGGCGTGAAAAAGTAACAGACGGACAGACAGACAGACAGGCAGAGTTACTTTCGCATTTATAATATTAGTATGGAAGTAGGGATTCTGAATTCACACAAAACACTATGTTTCAGTATGCCTTCAGCTCGAGGTAAAAACGGTAATTTCTATATTTCTAACCTTTTAAACCTTTCTTGGACCTCTACAAACACTTAAATCAGAACTTATCTACAAACTCTTTGATCGAACGTTAACCCTTAAGCAAGCAATAAGTAGTATAATAGTTACCAATTCAACAACATCACATACATTGCTCTGATTCTGTGGTAAGTAGCTTAAGCACTGTGTTACAGAAATCAGAAACAACGACGGCACCACAACACCCAGACCCGAGACAATATGGAAAAGATCGTTGCCCATATTGACCCGTCCGGGGATCGAACCCAGGACCTCAGAGATGGCGCTCGCCAAAGTCAAGGCCGCTCGCCACTCGGCTACGGAGATCGTCAATTAAACTATATGACTTTGACTTTCCGGAGAAAACCAATCAAAAATTTGATACTCCGTAGCCGAGAGGCGAGCGTGCCGGTTCGCGTCATCTCTGAGGTTCCGGGTTCGATCCCCGGTCGGGTCAATATGGAAAACGAAATTTTCTGTATTGTCTTGGGTCTGGGTGTTGTGGTACCGTCGTTGTTGCTGATTTCTGTAACACAAGTGCTTTAGCTACTTACCGCAGAATTAGAGCAATGTATGTGATGTTGTCCAATATTTATTTATTATTATTTATTATACTACAGTATTAAGGGTATGTGGCTTGACGCAAAATGTCATCTTAAACCAGTCGCATGAACAGCCATTATCAATTTCACCTGACTTCCCTCTTCAAGACCCGCGTAACCACATGTCGGTACCTCGCAGGGATTTCCCGAGGTATAATTGAATTGCATCGCATTGCACTTAAGAGTGCATTGACCTTTATAAGTATCTACTGAGTACAGTGATTGAGAATTTCTCTTAAATTATTGTGACTTTTCCGTCGATGCCTTGTACAGGGTAAAAGTTTAAGCTACACTACATTTTGGGCTTCGTACGCGAAAAAAGTGAAATACTTAAACCATAAGCTTGTTGCTACAAATAAGACTCAAAGTCAAAGTCATACATTACATTAGTAATACTCATGAATAGTCTCTATATAAAGCAAATGAAGCTATGTACGGCAAGAAACTCAGTAGTTTTTTTTACAAATAAAAGCTAAACTTACTTCTAATTTTGCATGACTGCATAAGATAAGTAATTCCATTGTGTGTTTAAGTATTTAATTATTAATTTAGTTCAAGTATTAATAAGAGAGGCGGACGGCCAGACTTTGGCGACAGGCCTTATCTGTGGTCCCGGGTTCGATCCCCGGTCGGGTCAATATAGGAAACGAGCTATTTAAACTGTCGGGGGTTTGTAGCCGTCGTTGTTTCTGATTTCTGTAACACAAGTGCTTCAGCTACTTACCACTACACAATGTATGTGATGATGTTTTGTTTTAAACAGTGTTGTTCCTTGCGTAAACTATCGCTAGAATCGACTTTTAAGACTTATCGATACTCAAAATCACATTAGTGTTGGGTACAACAGCATCGACATTATCGATTTCACACAAGCCTTTGCGAAGTTGCGGACGCACGCACGAATGTAGGTTTTATCGCCGGCAGTATCACCCAGACAACCTTCGGATGGGTCGCCAAGATAATTAGCCAGGGTGTGCAAACTACAAGACATGAATGACCTTTTGTGTGAGAATGAATAACAATGACAATATCACGGCTGTGAGAGCGACGTAGTAATTGATAATGATTATTGTTAAAAATAGTTCTATTGTTGGTGAAAAGTTCATGCGACTGAATCCCTGGTCTTAGTTTATACGAACTAGCGGTCCCGGCGAACTTTGTTTCGCCTTCGAGAATTTTACCCGCTTTTCTGTTGAAATTTATCAAATTATACCAAGGCTCCCTAATTTTGTAGCCTATGTCAAATTGGAAAAATGTAGCATTCTATTGGTGAAATATTTTTTTAAATCGGCCCAGTACTTTTTGAGCCTATTCATTACAAACATACATTCTGTTGAAATTTTTCAAATTTTACCAAGGATCCCTAATTTTGTAGCCTATGTCAAATTGGAAGAATGTAGCATTCTATTGGTGAAAGAATTTTTTAAATCGGCCCATGAGGGGTACTCTCAAAAACGAAACGAACAAACGAAAGGTTTCGTTTTTAAAGATTATTCAAAAGTTTGGGAATGAAGACGTGGTTTTTGATTTGCATAAATAATATTTTGTTTTTTTGAAAACGCTTAATTTGCATTCGAAGTGATTTTTTTATGATTATGAGGATTTAAAATTGCCATCCGTAGTCGGGTCCGCCATATTTCGTTTATGAGAGTAGACCCCCAGCACTTTTTGAGCCTATTCATTACAAACATACAAACATACAAAAATAGGTACAAATCTTTCCTCTTTATAATATTAGTATAGATATAGATATACTAAAATGTCACTGGGGTGGTGGCGCTATGTGGCGGGTCGTTACATTCCCTTCAATATGGTTGAGTGAAGCGATGGCTGGCACATACGTCAGGCTTGTGAACAGGTGCCAGGGGACTGGTCTTCTCCAGCTTACCTCCCGAAAGTAAATACTTAGCAGAATACTTAATTGTTTCATCACTCATCAAAACAAAACTACATGACTTGTTCCAAAGTGAGCTACACATAGCAATAAGTTAGATAGGTACTGCTACTGTAGCTGATCTGCTGAGTATCTTACCGGTGTCTTCTCGGTAGATATAGGTTCAGAACCGGCAGTAGAGTCACTTTGCAGTGTAGTTAATGACGATTCAAAAGTGTTACATGTAACTTACTTGAATAAAGAAATATTTGAGTTTACTATCTGACCCGACAGGCGTTGCCCTGTCTAAATAACGACTATTTCATTATATTTTTCTTCTATAAAAACCTTCTGACGATTTTACACAAAAAAAATGAATTATCCTATTCGGTGCAGGCGTTCTGTTGGCGTAATAATGGCAAAAGCGAAACGATTAAACGAAAGCTTTCGGTTTTGAAGATAAATCTAAGATGCCCCCAGGAGCTCTGGAAACCTTACTCACACGCAGGAACACAACAACACAGAAGTGATTGTTATTTGGCTGCGGTCTTCTGTAAGGTGGAGGTATTTCACCAGTCGGGCTGCTCCAGTTCGAGCGATAAATCGCTATGCCCTACCTCTTTCTAATATCTCAGCAATTATGAATCAAGTTCAAACAATGCAGAACAATACCTGACTAGGATTGAACCGTGTGACCTTTAACACGCAACAATCCGCCCGAAACGAACTGAAACAATGGGACTACTTCCTAGTCTGTTATTAATTAAGACTAAACGCGATAGTTTATACTAATTAGATAGTATTCTGTCAAGGCGTACTATTCTAAGGGCAGAATTTTTAATATTATAAAGCTAGAGGGTTTATTTTTTATAGTAGCGCAGTACCTATATTCTAGAGAGGTAGGGCATAGCGATTTATCGCTCGAACTGGAGCAGCCCGACTGGTGAAACATCTTCACCTTACAGAAGACTGCAGCCAAATAACAATCACTTCTGTGTTGTTGTGTTCCTGCGTGTGAGTAAGGTTTCCAGAGCTCCTGGGGGGTGCTAAATTAGTAGCAGGGGTCGAGCCTTCAAGGTAAGGGCGACAAGTCCAGTAACAGATTTATTATGCTGTACTTGTCGCCTTTAAGATTGATTACCACTTAACGTCAGGTGGGATGAGGTCAATCTTGAAGTGTAATATAAAAAAAAGCGAGAGAGTTTGTTTTATTTGAACGCCCTATCTCAAGAACTACTAGTTCGAATTGTAATATTGTATTTGTTTTGGATAGTTCATTTATCGAGGGTCCTTTCACGGGGATGGTTCTACCTAAAGATACAATGATCGATCAACGCCATCTGTTGCCGAGCGGCGGAACTATAGATAGATAGATACACTTTATTGCACAGAAAATTTACAAAAAATGGTTTTACAGACAAATTCAACTACAATTTAGGCGGTCTCATTGCTACAGAGCAATCTCTTCCAGACAACCTTAAGGTAGAGGTAATAGTAGATATCGAGAAATGGGTACGGCTGTGCAAAATGTTTATTGAGAAAAATACTAACAGAAAATATAAATACCATAACAAGATTAATATAAAAAAAATACATAAAAATAGATATAACTATAATAAATAAATTAATACCTACATAATAAATAAATATAAACCTCCTACTTTGCCTAACAGATGGCGCGTCCTGTCTAACCTGTATCCTTCTTTGCAGTGGCGCTACGCAAACCCTGTGGAGAAGCTGGCAACAGTCTTGGGAGCTGTCTGCGGCTGCGTGAGCTCGTTGGCGCTGCTATGCGCCATCTTGATTTATGGAGAGATTACGTCACTCTTCGTACAGAGGCACCGGGCCGCCCCAACCTCGCCGCATCTGTATATACTGACGCTGTTCGGAGGAGGGGAGAGGCTGTGAGTATTCATCATCCCACCCAACCTGTTGGCTTATTCCCAAAAACGAAACGAACAAACGGAAGGGTTTGTTTTTGATGATTAATCGAAAATTCAGCAGTTAAAACGTGATTTTAATATGTGATATCACATAATGTTTTAACCCTGGTTGGAGGTCGAACCCACGATCCTTGGATCAACGCGTTTCAGCCAGAAGTTCTAACCATTATCGATGATGATGTAAAAATTCCTACTAATATTATAAATCCGATTACTCTGTCTGTTTGTTTTTCTTTACCGCTTAAACCTCTCAACCGATTTTTATGAAATTTGACACAGACAATCTTTAGACCCTGAGAAAGGACATAGGCGAAAAAAAAAACATGTAGTCCACGCGATCGAAGTCGCGGGCACAGCTAGTGACAATATAATATTAAGCATGTAATACAAGTTAGAAAGAAAGAAAGAAAAGTTTATTTAGTGACATGAAACAGCATATAAAGAACAAAACTTAAAATAAAATCATGTCACGTCAAAAGGCAAATACTCAGCATTTGTCGAGGTACCGGAGTGACAATAGTTATACCAATTATTTCTTTCCAGTCCGGGAGGCAACCGCACCCTTCACATGGATGCCCTGGTCGACGATTCCGTGGCATTCGGCGTAGCCAGTCTTGCGGTGATGGCGGGCCAGCTCATCACCGCCGCCTCAGCTGTGACCCTCGCCAACTGGGGAGCCAACAGAATGGTAAGTAGTTCCTATGGAACCTTGGGACGCAGTATCCTTAATACAAAATGAAAAATGGACAAAAGATGTACCTTTAGGAATGAGCAAACACTACCTTTAGAATGTACAACAATTGTACCTTTAGAATGAACATAGCTGTACCTTTAGAATTGATGTGCTGTTCACCGTAGCCTTGGCACAAACAAAACTGTACCTTTAGTACAAACAAAAATTAAATCTTTAGCACGAACAAGCACGGTACCCTTAACATGAACAAAAAATGTACCCTTAGTACGAGCAAAAACTGTACCCTTAGCATGAACCAAACTGTAACTTTAGAATAAACAAAAACTTTAAAACGAGCAAAAAACTGATTGTCTGGCGCATTTATTTATTAATATATTAATGTTTTGTATTCTTCCTCAGGTCTCCCGACTAAGATGGCGGCTACTGCGGACGGTGATAGCTCAAGAGGTGGCGTTTTTCGACACCAACAATAACATGAACTTCGCGACGGCGCTTACAGAGTAAGACCAGTAGAAGAAATAATGACAAATTTATATAGAAAGAAAATCGTTTTTAAGAAACAGAAAAAACTCATCTCGAACCTACGACCTTCGCGTATCGCGTGTGCTCTTCCTACTGAGCTAACCGCAAGTTATCGTAGGCGATGTAATTTTTCTGCTGTATCAACCGTTAGCCTCCGGTCCTCTGCCGAATATGTCTAGAACTACATACTTATTGGCCCGTGGTACATTCGTTGCAGAAATGTTTGAAAACCACGGAATCGAAGACACATTGGCACCTTAATCGATTTTTATTATTTTTATAGTGCTTTACGCCGTACTAACGGGTTGATATAGCAGAAAAATGGCATCGCCTACGATGAATTGCTGTTAGCTCAGTCGGAAGAGCAGCACGCGCGAATCGTGAAGATCGTGGGTTCGATTCCCGCATCGCAAGGAGAGATAAAATTTGCCGGTGGTGCTGTGGTAGTCATGGCTGAGCCGAGTTTCCCATAGCATCAGCATTAATGGCGAGCTCCAATCAGGTTTTTTTATAGTGCACTTCAAGATTGGCCTCATCCCACCTGATGTTAAATGGTAATGAGGTCCTAGCATAAGGGTGACAAGTACAGCATAATAAATCTGTTACTGTACTTGTGGCCCTAACCTTGTAGGCTTGCCCCTGCTACTAATGTAGCACCCCCCAAGAGCTCTGGAAACCTTACTTACACGCAGGAACACAATAACACAGAAGTGATTGTTATTTGGCTGCGGTCTTCTGTAAGGTGGAGGTATTTCACCAGTCGCGCTGCTCCAGTTCGAGAGATAAATCGCTATGCCCTACTCTCTCAACGTTTATTTAGTAGGTAGTCCTGCCCTTCTCAGGGCGGGAAGTCCCACACAAGCCGTCACCTCCCTCGGGTGATGGTACGGTGTGTGTGTAATCGCTTTCTTTAATTCTGAAGGTCGTGTCCCTGAAAGCTTCTCGTAGCTTCGTGCACCAGCTTTCTCCACTTGTTCCGGTTCTCGGTTGTCCTTAGGGCGGCTACAACGGGAAGTCCAGTGATCGTCGTTACTTGGTCACACCAGCGACTAGGAGACCGGCCGCGGGGTCTCTTCCCCTCTCAATTCAAATTCAAATTCAATATTCTTTTATTCATGTAAATTACACCACTAATATTTATGAAACGTCTATATGTATAATGCAAATGACGCTACCTCCGGTTCGGAACCTATAACTTACAGAGAAGATCCCGGCAAGAAACTCTACTTTGCCCACCACAACCAGCTTGTCAAGGTTGTCAGGTTGTCGGCGAGCGATGTTACCAAAATAGCTCAAGATTCTTTGGTAACAAATTGTTGATAGTCTTGTCTTAATATGTAGTTTTTCCAATATCGACTTATTTGTCCTTCTGGCGGTCCATGGTATGCGGAGCATCCGTCTCTAGCACCACACTTCAAAGGCGTCAATTGTTTTCCTTTCTATCAAGATGGTACGGTACATCAATGTATTTCCCCTCGTTACAAAAAAAAAAGGTCAGTTTGTCTGCTCCGATACACCTGAGGGCGCCTGTAGGAAAGGTATAACATGTGTTCCTTGTTACAGAGACATGGACAAGTTGAAGGCAGGCGTGGGCGAGCATGTTGCTATGACAGCATTCCTCTGCGGTACCGTCGTGTTTGGCAGCGCGCTGTCACTGTCATACGGCTGGCAGCTCACACTGGCGGGGTTGGCGGTTGTGCCAGTAGCTATTATAGTGGCTGGCATAGTGTCTAAGGTAGGTGAAGATCAGTGGCGCAACTTTAGGGTGGCAAGCGTATTGCCACGGGTCCCCCACCTAAAGGGTAAATAGTGATCAAAATTTGCATACGTTTGCATATGAAGGTGGTTTAAGAAAGAATAATAAAACACCAATTTATACATTTCGGATATATGTCAGTTTTTTTCAATACGAAGTTTAGTGAGTTTTCGTTTCAATTATACTAAAAAAGGGGGTTTTTAAGTCTGGGGTTAGTTTATTACGCTTTAAACTACAAGTGCAAGTATTTTTATGAAAGAACGTTAATTTATTATTAATCGGGACATTAGATAGATAGATAGATAGATATACTTTATTGCACAAAAACTTTACAGAAATAGGTTTTACAGATTGATTATAGTACAATTTAGGCGGTCTTATCGCTAGAAAGCGATCTCTTCCAGACAACCTTAAGGTAGAGGAAATAGTAAGTAGATGGCAAGAAATGGGTACGGCCGTGCAACATTAATAAAGTTTTATTTCTTGAATTATATTCATAGTATAGCATTATAAACATACATAAACTCATAGATATATAACATAATATATATTTATATATATATATATATATATACATATACAAATAAACATGCTTATCAAATTTAAAATTAAGTAAAGTATTTTGACTCAAAAAAAAAAAAAAATAATAATAATAATAAGTTAATATGAATAAGTGTATGAAACTTACTAACAACCAACATGCCCAGCTAAAATTATAGATAAAAGACATAAATTAACATTAATCAAGTGAGAGGAAGTACGATTTAACCCTGGCTTTGAAAATAGGAAGAGTCTCAGATAATCTGATAGATAAAGGTAAAGAATTCCATAAGCGTATAGATTGGACAGTGAAGGATTGGGAATAGAATTCAGAAGAATGAGTAGGAAAAGTAAGGAGAAGTTTACGTGAGGACCGCATATCACGATCCTGGTTGGGCTGCAAGAAACGGAAACGTTCTTTAAGATAGGGTGGAGCAAGAGGATTAAATAGAACATTAAATAGGAGAGATAAAACGTGGAGGTCACGGCGTCGACGTATAGGAAGCCATTTAAGCTGAGCTCGAAATTCAGAGACATGGTCATACTTGCGTAGGCCGAAGATGATGCGGATACAAAAGTTTTGAAGACGCTCAAGCTTGTCAAGAAATAGTTCATTAAGATTAGAGTAGCAACAGTCTGCATAATCAAGAATAGGCAACAGTAAAGCCTGCACCAGTGCAATTTTGGTGGGTATGGGTATGAAATTGCGTAATCTATTAATAGACCCAGCAGATGCAAACATTTTCCTGCTAACCTCTTTAATTTGACTATCCCAATTCAAACAATTGTCAATATAAATACCCAAATTCTTCACAACTTGGCTGTAAGAAATCGGGACACCATCAAATAAGATAGGAGGCAAAGAATCCCAATCAATTTGACTAATTAGCCGTAAGCCGCCAACAATGATAACCTGCGTTTTAGCAGGGTTAACTCTGAGACCAAACGACCTGCTCCAGTTGGAGATACGAGTTAGATCGGCATTAATTACGTTAACAGCGTTCGGTAAATCATCAAGGCTACCCTGCGAATACAGTTGGAGATCGTCTGCGTACAGATGGTAGGACGAAGTAAGATTACATGTGATTGAATTTATAAAAGTAGCGAAAAGAAGAGGAGATAAGACACCACCTTGAGGTACGCCGGCAGCAATATCACACCAGGCGGAGAAAGAGTCCTCAGCACGAATGCGCTGCCGACGACCGTATAGATAACTATGAAACCAGTCAATTACCATTGGAGATATGTTAAGAGAACGTAGTACACCGAGAAGGATGTCAAAGTCCACAGTGTTAAAAGCGTTGCTAAAATCAAGTAGCGCTAACACCGTAAGACGTCTACTATCCATACCATGTCGCATGTCATCAACAATCTTGACCAATGCGGTAACCGTACTATGACCAGGACGGAAACCAGATTGAAAGGAATTAAGGAGATTATTTTTGGAAAGGAAATGGGTAAGCTGTTGATGAACACTACGTTCAAGGACCTTGGATAAGAAGGGTAAGATGGATATGGGACGATACTCAGAAAATGATGTGGGATTAGGTTTTTTAGGTAGTGGAATAACTTGAGCATCTTTCCATGCAGATGGAAAAGTACTCGTGGAAAAGGAGTGATTAAATATGGCAGTTATCAAAGGGGTAAGGATATCAAGGAGTGGAATGATCATATTACATTTAGCGTCCCGATCAAGTACAATTGGGACGCGTACCCAGACCCCTGAAAATTGGGATACCTGGTAATACTAGATGTTATCTACACGGATGTACATGGTTATAAATACTCCTAAATATTTTAAAGAAACATATTTTATTTATTTCCCCTTGCAGCGCGAGAATCGAACCCACGACCTTCACGTATCGCGCGTGCTGCTCTTCCAACTGAGCGAACCGCATGTTATCGTAGGCGATGAAATTGTTCTGCTGCATCAACCCATTAGACTAGGGTAGGGGCCTCTTTGTTGGGGAGCCTGTGTCTATGGGGGAGCCTGTCTCCCCCACAGCTGCGCAACGTTGGTCACCGAGGGAATTTTAGTGCGGGCGGTGCGAGCCCGACACACCACTCTCTGTTCCCCGCTGAGAGTGACGGTGCAGTAGGCATTTCCCCCTCGACAAAAAAAAGGTAGAGGCCTCTGCCAAATATGTTCTAGAACTACATACTTGTTAAGCCCTATAAAAATCATAAAAATCTATAAATACTCCTGTCTTGTCCTCAGTACCAGACCAAGTGTTCAGCTGAGGAGGTGACGGCGTACGGGTCGGCTGGACGTGTGGTGGAAGAAGCTTTGGCTGCGATCAGGACGGTCAGGGCTTACGCTGGTGAAGAAAAAGAATTGGAGAGGTAGGGGTTACCAGAAGTATGGATTATACCTAGTCAAAGTTAAAACCTTCAAATTCGTCTTATCGTTAGATGACCGTTATAGCCGAGAGGCGGACTTTGATGTCTTGGTATCTTTGAGGCCCCGGTTCGATTCCCGGTCGGGTCAATATGGAAACGAACCTTTCTATATTGTTTCCGGTCTGGGTGTTGTGGTGCCGTCGTTGTTTCTTTCTATTATCCTTACGACAGCATCAGAGGAATGACTGTCATGTTGTCCAATATTTTATTTATGCATCTAAATCTAGGTAGATTATTCTTTAATATAATGTCTTTAAGACCATTTTTTTATATTACACTTCAAGATTGACCTCATCCCACCTGATGTTAAGTCGTAATGTCCTAGCTTCAGGGCAACAAGTACAGCACAATAAAGCTGTTACTGGACTTGTCGCCCTTACCTTGAAGGGTTGACCCCTGCTAATAATGCAGCTCCCAGGAGCTCTGTAAACCTTACTCACACGCAGGAACACAACAACACCGAAGTGATTGTTATTTGGCTGCGGTTTTCTGTAAGGTGGAGGTAATTTACCAGTCGGGCTGCTCCAGTTAGAGAGTTTTTTTTTTTTTTCATTTATTAGGCCAACCAACATCTGTTTACAATAAAACTATCACATACAAGAAACAATATCAATAAACTTAAATAAAACTGAGTGCAACAGATAATCATAGGTTAGCTCCACATGCACCAATGAGCTCACATATAAAGTATCTACCTAGTAGATATTAAATAAATTAAAAGTAAAAACAAAACAAAAAAAACAACCATAAAACTAAAAGAGAAACCATAGACAAAGTGACAAGCAATTATACAGTGTAAGTTATATATTAAAAAGTGACAACAAGGTTTTGTAGAACTTAGCAAGAGAGTCAAAGTGTAAGTCCACCAAATCACTGCAAGAGTTCAGGGTTTTACAAAGCCTCGACACTGGGGAGTTTGAGCCCAGAACCGTTTTACGCAATGGAGGACACAAGGGTGTGATATTACCCCGGGGCATTCTTGATGGCGCGCGAAATTTGAAACGGTCCAACAATCTAGCGTTATCTATCTGACCCCTCATTAATTTGTACATAAACAGCATGTCACTTAGGTCTTGGCGCAATTTTAAAGAGTTCATTTTAAAGTATTGCAATCTAGATGTACGAATATGACCTCAAATGACGAGCTCTTCCAACGGAGTAAGAGAGGTGCCATAAGAATCGCTTTTGGACCCTTTCCAGTCTCAGCATATGGGTGGCGTAGTGGGGCCGCCAAACCACACTGCAGTATTCCAAGATACTTCGCACTAGACTATTATAAATTATGATTTTAGTAGTTGCGTGACGAAAGTCCTTAATATTTCTCATAACGAAACCCAACACTCTCGATGCCTTACTTATTAGATGCTCGATTTGTGGAATAAAAGTAACCTTTCTATCAAAAACAACACCCAAGTCTCGAATAGTTTCGACCTCTTGTATAAAATCTGCGCCTATCCTATATTTCGAGTTTACGATCCTCAATTTTCGTGAGAATTTCACGTGATAACATTTCTCTCCGTTAAGGTGCAGTTCATTGAAATCACACCATTTTACGAAACGATCCAAATCCGATTGAAGATGTTCTACATCTTTTTCACTCTCAATAGCTCGTGCAAACTTGATGTCATCTGCATACATAAATACTTCTGAAAAACGGAAGTTAACAATAGCATCGTTTACAAATAAATCAAATAAGATCGGCCCCAGATGCGAGCCTTGAGGAACACCAGATGTAATAGGAAACTCATCGGATTGTGACCCGTTTACGACGACAGAAAAGAAACGACTAGTTAAGTATGATGTAAACCACGACAGTAAAGGACCATGGATGCCATAAACAGATAATTTGTAATTGAGTAGCCTATGTGAAACCTTATCAAAAGCTTTGGTGAAATCAGTGTAAACAACATCATACTGCTTACTGGAGTCCAAAGTCTGTATCAAGGATTCAGTAAAGTTGACGAGATTGGTTGTTGTAGAACGCCGGCTAACAAAGCCATGTTGTTCTTCACATAGATATAATTTCAGATGCTGCTGAACATAAGGACAAACCAATGATTCAAATACCTTTGCGAATGTGCTAAGGATCGAAATAGGACGATAATTAGAGATGAGTTCCTCATCGCCCGATTTATGTATTGGAACAACTCTTGCCCTTTTCCAGACAGTAGGAAAAATTCCTGACGATAACGATTAAGTTAATTCGCTATGCCCTACCTCTCTTTTTTTATAATTTAGAATTTATTTTGAATCTATTTAGATACGGTGCGGCGCTGGTGGGCGCGGAGCGCGCGGCGCGGCGGCGCGGGCTGTGGGCGGGCGCGGGCGCGGGGCTGGGCTGGCTGCTCACGTACGCGCTCAACGCCATCGTGTTCGCCTATGGAGCCATCCTCTGCGTACGAGACATGGATCTACCGCCCGAGGAACAGCAGTACCACCCTGGGATTATGCTTACGGTGAGTGTCAACTACGGCTGTGATCCGACCTCCATAGCTCCTTAAGCTATATGGGCGTACCCAGGAGGAAGGGAAGCGCAGCTGCTCCCTTGGAAATCTCGTAGTAAATGAATGAACCCGACTTATCACTAACCAAAGCGATTGATCGCTCGCACTGGAGCAGCCTGACCGGTGAAATACCTTACAGAAGACCGCAGTCAAATTATTTTATTTATTTATTTATCCAAAAACAATACAGTACTTCATGACACTTTCTGCCAAACTGTATAATAACTTTTGTGTTGTTGTGTTCCTGCGTGTGAGTTAGGTTTCCAGAGCTCCTAGGGGATGTTGCATTAGTAGTAGGGGTCAAGCTTTGAAGGTCAGAGCGAAAAGTCCAGTAACTAACAGATTTATTATGCTGTACTCGTCGCCCTTAAGCTAGGACCTCATTACGACTAAACATCAGGTGGGATGAGGTTAATCTTGAAATGGAATATAAAAAAACAGGACAGTTCGGCGCAGGTCGCCGTCATATGCGCACGCTTCTGTGTAAAACCGCTCTAAAAACCAGTAACTCAAGACCCCTCGCTTACGACGCTTAACATAGACTCTCCGTGTCAACGGTCGCTGGACGCCTTCATACCTGCCTAACCAGCCATCAAGACCCATCGCTTACGGCACACAACCCGGGCGCTCAGTGTCTCGTTCGCTGGTTCACCACGGAACAAAAGCAGTGGACACTCGTCGGCTCCTCATCGCACGTATGACACAATACAAAAGTGAGAGTGAAACAGTGAATGTGAGGTGATAAAGTGAATTGACAAAATTGATCTATGCGCTGGAGCGTATTTTAAATAAAATATCGTATGTTCATACCCACTATTTTGGACTTGTTTACAATCAAAATAACATGATTCGCTCACCAAACGGTAAGGACTTGTGTTTCCGATGAGGTTAATAATTCCGAATCTGACTCCATTAAGAACAACTGAATATGTGTAACCTAATTTTCTATGGACGCGCTTACCGCGCAACAGGGCGTTCTCTTGCTAACTTGTTCTCGTAAATTCCGCGGGCCGCTCCCGCGCCGGCGTGCGTCCCCCCGCGCACCCCCGACATCGTCGGTCTCGTTTCCACGCGTTAACATCCTCCCGCCCGTTGAAAGGACGAAGGATTTTCAACAGTATCCTGGTCAGAAGACAAAGGACACAACTTGGATAGGGCTCTTCTTAGAATTCCCTTTTTTGTAGTGACATCTACTACTCTGGTAATGCCATCTTCTCCGGGGTACAGCTTGGCAATTCTCCCCAGCAGCCAATGCAATGGTGGTAGTTGCTCGTCCTTGATTAAAACCACGTCACCAACACGAACGTTGGGACTCCGGACACGCCACTTGACTCGCTGCTGCATGTCTGTCAGGACCTCCTGCGTCCACCTCTTCCAAAACTGCTGCCTCAGCCGTTCCAACAGCCGGTATCTGTTCATGGAGACAGGTTCGCGGAACAAGGTGTGGTCGGGTAGTGCCGTCAAAGGTCGCCCAATCAGAAAGTGTCCAGGTGTGAGTGGCGACAGGTCAGAAATATTCGCGGAATTTGTAGATAAATACGATAATGGCCGGGAATTTAAAATTGCCTCGATTTGAGCAAACAGTGTGGATAACTCTTCAAAAGTTAAGCTAGTATTACCCGCAATACGACGAAGATGAAATTTAGCCGCTTTCACGCCCGCTTCCCAAACTCCACCAAAATTAGGCGCGTAAGGCGGATTAAATTTAAACTCTATCTGCTCATTGACAACATACGCACCGACTTGGTCAGATTTCTTTATCAATCTGGCCAATTCATTGCTCGCTCCCACAAAGTTTTTTCCATTGTCGCAAAAAATGGTACGTGGTTTGCCACGACGGGCAATGAACCTTCGCAAACACAAAATGAACGCGGAAGTACTAAGTTCACTAACTATTTCTAAATGTACTGATTTAGTACTCATACACACAAATATGCACAAGTAGCATTTGCTACTGCGTGCTCCTCGGCCCTTCCGACTTGAAATGAGGAATGGACCTGCGAAATCCGTGCCGCACATGTAGAAGGGTGGAGCTGGGTTGACCCTTGCGCTGGGCAAAGAACCCATTAACTGTTGAATACTTTGACCTTTAAATCTTTTGCATGTCAAACATTTAAACACAATTTTGGAACTCAACGCTCTGCCATTTATAGGCCAAAATCGTTGGTGTATTGAACTCAGTAACTGCTGTGGACCACAATGAAAGAGTCGTAAGTGTTCACTTTCAAATATAAGTCTAGTTAGAGTATGTTTTGAGTCTAGTAGCATTGGATGAATTTTATTGTATAAACAATGCGACGCCTTTTGAATTCGACCTCCAACACGAATCAGGCCATCGTCGTCTATGAATGGATTTAATGACAAAATGTGTGATTTAGAATGCACTGTTTTTCTTGTGGATAAATAATGTATATCACTTGGAAAGGACTGATGTTGAGCCTGTTTAACTAATGTAATTAATGATTGCTGCAATTCATCAACGGTAAGTAGACCTTTAGATTTATTATTTTTATTATCCTTACAGTTTTTAATAAAACGCAAAACGTATGCCATGACTCTCTGTAACTTATGTAACTTTGAAAACTTCTGAAATGGTACAACATTTTCCAAAATTTGTAATTTAAGGCTTACTTTTATTTCAGGTAAATCTCTACGCAATGGAACTGAATGAGGCCAATGCTTCTCAGACTTCTCGAGGAAGGGAGGCCCGTGCCACCAGAGAGAATTGCTCTGGAGCTGCTGCGGCGAAATACCTCGAGTGGCCAAATCAGCTGGGTTTACCTCTGTAGGTACGTGATTCCACGCCATCGGATCGGTCAACTGGCGTATTTCCTGAACTCTATTGCACACAAATGCCTTAAACGTATTGGGTGCTGCTTTCAACCATGCTAAAACAATCGTGGAATCACACCAAAAGAAAGATTTGGGAAATGACATTTTAAATGATTCTAGTACCTTGGAGTACAATCTTGCACCCAGAAGTGCTCCCAGCAATTCGAGTCTTGGTATTGTCATTTCAGGTTTCAATGGCGCAACTCTGGACTTGGCACATAACAACTTGACTCCCTTGTTAGTCTTTACATAAATACACGCAGCATATGCCTTTTGCGAAGCATCAGTAAAACAATGAATTTCAACATTAGATGAGTTTTCTGATAAAACACATCTTGGAATATTGATGTAAGAAAAATATTTAATATTATTAAAAAATTGTTCCCATAAATGCCTAATTTCGTTAGGTACGGGATCATCCCACTGCGACTTCAAACGCCACAAATCCTGCAGGATGAGTTTGGGTGTTATTGTACATGCTGACAACAAACCGAGTGGATCAAATAATTTACTGGAAGCGGATAAAATGTTTCGTTTCGTAACTTTCGTCAACGTTTCCGGTTGGGTTGAATATTGTAGGACGTCATTTGTGGGAGACCATTTTAAGCCCAGAACAGTTGAATCTTTAGAAAAATCCTGAGTCTTATTGTCGATAGGAAGACCAACAAAAATTTCTGGGACATTAGTACGGAATTTTCGCAACGGGAAACAACCAGACTTCAATGTTTCTATAACACCGTGAACAATTGATTTTAATTCTTCCTTTGAGCTACAGCCCGTATTTAGGTCATCGACGTAGAAATCGTGACGTATGACGTCAGCGACTTTGTCACTGGCGCATTCATTGGCTAACTGAAGCAAACAACGAGTGCTAAGAAAGGGAGCCGCTGCTGTTCCGTATGTTACTGTATTTAACTGTAGAATCTTTATTGGCTGTGACTCGTCGTCACGCCACAGAATCAATTGCAGATGACGCTGGCTATCATCTATATTTACTTGACGATACATTTTTTCGCAATCTCCTGTTACGACGTAGACATTTCGACGAAACCTTAATAAAATTGAAAACAAGTTATCCTGGATAGTTGGCCCCACTAGCATAATATCATTCAATGATTTACCTGATGAGGTCTTAAAAGACGCATTGAAGACGACTCTCAACTTAGTAGTTTCGCTGTGCTCACGCAACACTGCATGATGAGGAATGTAGTAACCAAAACTAGGACGCGGAACTTCTGACAGATGCCCTAGCTGTTCGTATTCGTGCAAAAATTCGGAATAATCCTTTTTAAGATTTAATTTAGTAAGACGCTTTTCCAAAGCATATAATCGCTTACAAGCAACTGAGTACGACTCACCTAATGCTTGTTCTGGAGCTTCTCGTAACGGAAGTTTGACGCAAAACCTTCCATTCAAAAGACGTTTATAATTTTCGACGAAGTGAGTTTCACACTCTTCTTCTTCTTTGGACAATAATTTGGAGGACTGTGGAAGTTCCTCAACTTCCCAAAATTTGGCAAGAGACTCTCTTATATCTTGCGAGAAGTTACATAAAACGTCGGACTTTGAGTTAGGTTTAATGCCTATAGGACCAGCGACCAGCCAGCCAAACCTAGACTCTTGCAATGTAGGTTGATTAGAATTCAACTTTATTTGATTCGACATGACAATATCCCAGAACACATCGGCTCCTAATAACACATGAATTTCCGACGGTTGAAAGAAACTGGTGTCTGCTAGTTCAATATTTGATGGAATATTTAACTTGGAAACGTCGACTGGAAGATTAGGCAAATTACTAGTAATTTGCGGGATAATTAGACATCGAACATCAATAGAAAAATTATTTGTACGCGATCGTACCTGAATATCACAGGTTTTGACTGTACTTGTTACAGTATTGTTGACACCGCAAATAGAAACTCGATTATTTCGGGAAAATGAAACATTAATTTGCTTTTGCATTTTTTCAGATAAAAATGATGACTGGCTTCCACTATCGAGCAAAGCCCTGGCTGGAATCCTTTTATTATTTTTGACATTTACTAATTCGACTTCCGCAGTGCACAAGAGAACTTGCCTTGGCACCATGGCTGATAAAGTCACACTGGACGACGGCGTTGAAGACTCATTTATAGATTCGTGTGGTAAGTAAGGCTCATTGTTATTATTATTAGTATTTTCAGAGTCTTTGTGCAATAATGAATTGTGTCTTTTTTTGCAGGACTTACAAGGACCAAAACGACATTGGGAAACATTATGACCAACCCGAAGACAATTCGGACACACTTTATTTTTGTTTACAACAGAAAACCTTTCACTCAACGACATAGCTTTAAATTTGTCACACATAAAAAGGAAATGATCCTGTTTGCACGCAGTACATTTTTTTGAATTTGACAGATTTTTAGTATTAATGAATGATTTGGTACTTTTGTGCGAGTCCTTATTTTCAAATCTACCAGAATCAATACGACCGAATTGCATAGTTTCTAATACATTAGCTCTGCCTTGGAGAAATTCTAAGAAATCTGTAAACTTAGGTGAAGTTTGTAATATGTTTCGATGTTCTTCCCATCTACGACAGGTGGCGCCATCTAGTTTGGATGTCATGACAAATATGATAATGGTATCCCAATACGAAACGCTCTCACCCAGTTCCTCCAAAGAACGCAGATTTTTTGAATAATAATCGATCATGTATCGAATAGACTTGAACGATTCTTTATTTATTGTTTCAAAAGTAAATAACGATTTTATATAATTGTTTACCAAAATTCTTTTATTATTATAACGCTCGCATAGTGCTGTCCATGCTAAGTTGTAGTTGGCAGCAGTGAACCCTATTGATTTGATAACTACCGCAGCTCCACCCTCCAAAGAACTTCGAAGGTAGTGAAACTTAGTGATAGGCGGCAAAGAATCGTTGTCATGGATCATCGACTCAAAGGTGTCACGAAACTCTAACCACTTCAAGTGATTCCCATCAAAAGTGGGAAGATTAATGGTGGGTAACCTAATATTTATTTGTTTGTTATTTATGCTACACGAAGCTGAACCATGGCACGATTCCTCCCTTTGAATACCGCTGGCCTTTTCAGGTTTACAAAACTTTTCGACCAAGTTTTGGGCAATGGCTATGTTTTTACAAAAACTTGATTCAATACTATCGCGTTCACATATTTGTAAGTCAATATCAGATGTTAGACAATCTATTTTGTTTTGAACGTCATCAAAAATGGGCAATAAGTCTTGAAATCGAGTTAACTTTAATTGGAGTTCAGCGATGGCAATGTCATTAATTTCACTTGCGTCAAGTTTCAATAAATTTTCCACATATTTTTGAAAAAGAGTAATCCTAGCCTTAATCGTGCCTCGTTGATGATTAAGTTCCTTTAAACCTTCTTTACAATCACTATCTTTAGACTGCGACATGATTAACGTACGTCAAGAAGCGAACAATGAATTAACCCGACTGTAAAATTAAAATAAAAGAAAGTAAAACAAATAAATTAAAAATGTTTATCTGACCTTATCGGGCCGCCAGCACTGTACTGCGAAGCGGCAGGTAGGTATGCGCAAACGTTGAAATCGTTCTCAATGACTTGCCAGTATGACTTACTCGCAACCGATAACCCGGTGGAATCGAGGAGTCGACCGTTACCGCAGCGAACCTGGAATTGTTTGGGTGCGAGTTTGAACAACTGTATTTTCAATTTGGGCGGGTTATACGGCAGGTTCTAGAACGATTAGCAAAATGGCACACGAAAAAGGTCAAATTATGGTTAAAATAGCAAATTAATTGGGCAAAGACGGATGATATAATTGTTGTAAATAGGTAGCACACGTGAAAGGTTGAAGAATTAGGTATCCTTGGACTTAATTCTTTGTCTCAGTGCTTTATTTTAGCTAAAATGTATGAAATGAAATTGTAAATGAGCTAGGTACTTAAGTACTTTATGTATTAAATGGAATGGACTGGAAACGCCAAGATAGAAGTGTAACAAGCTACAACTGATTAAATCCAGTTAACAAAATAGGTAGCTTAGAGCTTAATTTAAATAAATTAAATCTCTGCACTTTGTAGCACGGTACCTAGTTAGCCATAGAAAAATAATAGGTTTTAGTTGCAAATTTTAAGAAATTAATTGGAAGAAACGATGGGGAAAAAATAGGTAGGTGTGAAGCATTCACCGTGGTAGTTATGAAGACAGCGCCGAAGTCAAAAGTCGGGTGCACATAAAGCGAAAGCAAGCACGTGCTTGGTAAACAAGTACTTCACAGCTTAATAGAACTGTTCACTCAAACAAGGCAACCTTAAACTTAAAAACACGCGATTAATCAAATTACTAAAACTGGGCCTACTTCCCTTTTGTATCACCGACGACGACACACAACCACTTTCCTTCCTTTCTTTCTCCGTTGCAGTTACTTCCAGTGCCTCGTATCACTTTTGGGTCACCATGTTTCCGATGAGGTTAATCTGACTCCATTAAGAACAACTGAATATGTGTAACCTAATTTTCTATGGACGCGCTTACCGCGCAACAGGGCGTTCTCTTGCTAACTTGTTCTCGTAAATTCCGCGGGCCGCTCCCGCGCCGGCGTGCGTCCCCCCGCGCACCCCCGACATCGTCGGTCTCGTTTCCACGCGTTAACAACTTGAAATACAACTCACAACCTGACCTATCCATAATGGCGGAAGAGGGAAGAAACATAAATACTCGCAAAAGAAAGCAATTGGACCATGACTGCGACTGCAGAGCGGAAATTCTAGGATTACGCACAGAGATATCCCGTATGAATGAACTATTGGGAGGGTTTATAAAATCACAGGAAAGGGTGATGAATGATATGAGTGAAGATATGAAAACATTAAAAGGGGAGATAAAAGATATTAAGGCCTCGACATCTGCAATGGTTAAAGATCAGGAAAACATCAAAAGTACTATAAAAGACTTAAACAGTAAATTCTCTGTACACGAAGACAGGATCACATCTCTCGAAGCAAATCTTAAAACTTCGGATGCCATACCTGCAACTCCTGGTAGCTCAACAGAGCCTATCCAGCAGAAGAAATATGAAGAAATAGTTACAGAGCTCAAAGAACGCAAAAAGAGAGAAAATAATATTATAATAGTCGGAATACCAGAACAGAGCGCTACGGACACCAAAGAAAGGACTGCCAAGGACGAAACCGACGTTTTAAACATAACATCAATAATAAACAAAGATCATCCAAAGCCAACTAAAGTTTTCCGTATTGGAAAATATCAACCAAATAAGAACCGAGGAATAAAAGTATGTTTCGATAACTCAGAGACTGCAATGACACTACTACGTAATAAAGGCAATTTGCCTGAAGATATTAAAATTTTTAGTGATCAAACCCCGATACAACAAAAATACTTTTTAGCAATTAAGGATGAATTTACACAACGGAAGAAAGACGGAGAAGAAGATATCATTATAAAATACATAAAGGGCACACCAACAATCGTTAAATCTGTCTCAAAAAACTCCAGTCCCCAATAATACCTACCTCAAAGTATTCCGAAAACACATTATATCAAATTGTAAGTGACTACCAACAAATACAGACGCGAAAGTCAGGCATCTCATTTCTCTACTTAAACGCAAGAAGTATCAAAAAGCCAGGAAAGCTAGATGAACTAAAATGCATTTTACAATCAACACCGACACTTATACATATAATACTACTGACTGAAACGTGGATACAAAATGAAGAACAAGCCCGACAATTGCAAATTGATAACTATACTCATCATTTCAACTTTAGAAGCGATAGCAGAGGTGGAGGAGTGTCAGCATACATACACAATAACCTGAAGCATTACTTAATAGAATCAACCTACGAAGAAGGAAATAACTTCTTATGGTTACATTTAGAAAAACTCGGAATAAATGTCGGAGTGGTATACAAACCCGGACACACAAATGTAGAAAAGTTTTTGGAAATATATGGCGCACAATTACAACAACAAAAGAGAACTATTATATTCGGAGACTTCAATATAGACCTACTGACAAATGACAGGACCCTATCTAAGTATAAATGCTTAATGAAGGAAACAGGACATAAGTTATTAAACAAAATAAATAAAAAATACTGTACCAGGGATTCTGAGACGAAGAAATCAATTTTAGATCATGTCAGTACAAGTCTGCAATGTGAACACTTTAACTTAGCTATCATTAACTCATCAATGACAGATCACAAACAGATCTTCCTGCAACTAAATAAATATGAGACACCCAAGACTGTAAGGAAGACCTATGAGTCAATAGACTACAAGAAATTATATACTACAATGGAATCGCACGAAATAAACAACGCTACAGCAAACTACGGAGATCTCGAAAATAAAATAAAACTATCTGTGGCTCAAAGTAAAGTAGTGAAAATTAAAACAATGAATCCCCCGAGAAAAGACTGGATCAATAGTAAGATAATAACTGGGATCAGCCAAAGGAACGATCTATGGAGGCAGCATAAAGAAAACCAGAGTGACAGTAATCTAGAAAATGCGTACAAGCAAAAAAGAGACACTATAAGTAAACTAATACAAAATACGAAGAATTCCTACTATTACAAATTATTTACCAAATACAACAATAATCCAAAAAAACTATGGGCTCTAATAAACAATCTAGCCAGCAACAAAATAAAACCAAATTGTGCTCCCCCAAAGCTAATACAAGATTCCAAACAAATCACTGATATAGGTGAAGTCTGTGAGATTTTCAACAAATATTTTTCTACTATAGGCACCTTACTTGCGGGAAAAATAGCTCCCAAATATCACGATCTTACCTCACATCCAGATTTAAAGCACCAAAACAATTACGAACTTTCTACCTTAACCCCGTGTAATGGAAATGAAATAAAGAAAATCATCCAAAACCTAAATCCTAATACTAGTAGTGGCATAGACAAAATCAGTGCAAAAGTCCTAAAATGTTTACAAGATCTAATTTCTGAGCCCTTAGCACACTCAATAAACAAGCTAATGTTTGATGGGGAATTCCCAGATAGTTTAAAGGTTGCAAAAATAACACCTATCTATAAATCAGGACCCATAACAGACCCAGGAAACTATCGCCCGATTTCCGTACTGCCAGTTTTGTCCAAAATCTTAGAAAAAATAATTCATAACCGACTTTCAAACTACCTTGATTCCTACAATTTGTTATCTCCACGCCAATACGGTTTTCGGCCAAAATGTAATACCACTGCGGCAATAGTCGATCTAACCACAAAGGTAAAAGAAAATCTAGACAAAAAAAGGTTTGTTCTGGGTATTTACATCGACCTAAAAAAAGCTTTTGACACTGTGAGTCACAAGCTGCTAATAAATAAATTAAATGATATTGGTATCAAAGGTAACGTCCTTAAAATGTTTGAGTCCTATATAAGAAATAGAGTACAAATAGTTAAAATAGAAAATAATGAAAGTAGTACCCAACCTAGTTCATATGGTGTCCCGCAAGGGTCTATTCTAGGACCACTATTGTTCCTTATCTATATTAATAACATAACAGACTTGGGGCTGCATGGCCATGTAACCCTATACGCGGATGACACATGCCTATTTTATTTCGGTATAAATATAGAGGAAGTAATCACAAAAGCGCAAGAAGATCTCGACACGTTATTCGAATGGTTTCAGTCTAATTTACTAACAATTAACATCTCAAAAACATGCTACATTATCTTTAAAACAAAAAACAAACATATTCCATCCCACACTCCTTTAACAATTAACGATATCCCTCTTGAACAAAAAACATGCGAAAAATACCTTGGTCTCAGGATGGATAGCTATTTAACGTGGAACAAACAGATAGAATACATAAAAAACAAACTGTCCTCCGTTACGGGCTCACTCCGTAACGTAAATCAATGTATACCTAGGAAACTACGTTTCAATATATACAACTCCCTTATTAAATCACACTTACTGTATTTAATAGAAATATGGGGAAGCGCGACCAAAACAAAGATACAGGAACTGCAAAGAGCCCAAAACAAGGTAATAAAAACACTTTTCTGTTACCCCTACCTAACATCAACACGTACAATCTTTAGAGAAACAAAATTAATGAACATTCGACAACTTTATATATATAACACTTGTATTTTAATCAGAAAGATCACCAGTAAATCCATCCAATCTAATTTAACATTTACAAAAAAGTCGCAAATATCCAAACGCAGTCTTCGCCGACCCAGCTTGCTCGTGTTACCTAAGCCACGTACCAATCTCGGAAAAAAAAACATTACCTTTGAGGGAGCACATTTCTATAATAAGCTACCGTCACACATTAAAAGTATAGACTCATTTAACCGTTTTAAACTTCAACTGCACAATTATATACTCGAAAGTTGCTGACTGGACATTTGTGTAAGGGTCATGGAGGCGTTATGTTTTTGCGCGGCGACCGCAACTTAAAATAAATCTTACAGTATTGTTCTCATGTAAGTGGATTTGTAATCATTTTATGGGAATAAATTCTTTAAACATAAACATAAAAAAAGTTTTCTTTATTGAATCGAATTCCTTTTCCAGATCCTCTTCTGCACGTTCATAGCAGCTCAAAACATCGCGATGTGCCAGCCGCACCTGGAGACCTTCTCTACCGCCCGTGGAGCTGCCAAGTCGCTCTTCAGCCTCCTGGCGAGGGAGTCAGCCCTGGACGCGCTGAGCACGCGAGGAGTGACGCCCGCCGCGTTCAGCGGGCACGTTACTGCACAGAACTTGTACTTCAACTACCCGTCGAGGCCTGATGTTAAGGTATAGCTGTTCGCACCTGTAATAGCCCCATTTTTTCCACGTTCTCCACTTATTCTTCGCTCGTATTGGTCGCAGATGTTTTAAAGCCTTAAGCCTTCCTCCATAAATGAACTATTCAACACAATTTTAAATTTAAACTAATCGTTTCTGAGATTAAAGTCTTCTAACATACATAATCAGTAGCGGCCTTAGGAGGTGGCGAACAGGGCAATCGCCAGGGGCCTCGCTCTTGTAGGGGCCTCGCGCAACAGACAAAGCAAATAAAAAAAAGTAAATGAGAAATATTTTACACTTTGAAAAAGACAATTTTAAAATTGTTCATCTCTGTTTTTTATTGAAATTAATATGTTACAAACCAATCAATCAGACCTACGTTTTGCGAAGGATAAAGGCCTGGCAAGACCTGTGCTAGGAGCCTTGCAATACCTGCTAGCTAGGGGCCTCACAAGACCGGCTCACTCGGGGCCTCGCAATAGGTTAAAGCCGCCGCTGTACCTACATAATTAGTATAAATCTGAAAGTAACTCTGTCTGTCTTTCACACCATAACTACTGAACCGATTTATATACAATTTTGGTACACACAGCGAAAATAGCGTTTCAATGGGTTTAACGGAATGGTAATCATTTTTTGGAAGTATAGTAATTCAACTAGTAGCTTGAAAATTAATTTTATTAATAAAAAGGAATGTATTCAAAAAAGTAAAAAAAATAAAAAAGAGGATGATAGTTTTTAAGGAAATTAGTCATTCTTTTTTTTTTATTTTAAAATTCAGGAATAACAACAGCCATACATTGCAAACTTAAATTATGTGTTAACTAGTACAGATTAGGCCAAAACTGTTATTCACAAACTGTTACATATTTTTGACGCTAATTTTTATTAATTCCTTCGAAAATATGGCCACAAAATTAAACATTGCAGCATGTGCACAACAGGATAATAGTGCAAGATTCAGGTGTTTTTTTTTAAAAAGAAAGTAATGGTAAAAAAACTACAATAATAATAATGAGCATGTGTATACAATGTATTTTAAGTACATACGTATTTAAAAGTAATAATTAATTAAATGATGTATAAATATATTAATATCAAATAGAAATAAATATAAATGATAATAAAATTATGTGAGTATCTAAGAAACTTAAATGGGCTTATAAAAATAAAACATTTTTTATTTGAAGTAAGCTGTGAAGCTGTTAAGCTGTTAATGCTGAAAAATATCCCTGATCTTATTTAGAAAAGATTTTTTATTTCCCATAAAGGGATCAACTTCATTAAATTCCGTGTTATAACTTTTTGCTATTCTTGAAAACACCGCATTGTTGGCGTATCTCGTTTTGTGTAAGGAGACGGCAAATAAAGTTGTGTGACGCGTTCGACGTGTTAGTGGAACAATTACTTAAACGTCTGGACAAGTCCAAGGGTGCCGGCTGTGATGGTATACCTCCAATATTTCTATCTGCATGCTCTAAAAGCCTTGCTCTTCCTATCTCAATACTATTTTGTTCTTCTTTAAGAAATGGTTACTTCCCTGTAATCTGGAAAAAAGCCCATATTATTCCTATCTATAAAAAAGGGTCTAAGTAAATTATATCTAATTATCGGCCGAGCTCTATTCTTAACACTATCGCCAAAGTATTTGAAAAAGTTGTATACGAAAACATCTATCAAATTATTGCTCAAGGTGTACCTTCATCGCAACATGGCTTTTTGAGAGGCCGTTCTGCTGTTTCGAATCTGTCTGTGTTCACCAACTATCTTCTAGAACACATGGAAGGTGGCGGGCAGGTTGACGTGGTCTATACTGATTTTGAAAAGGCCTTCGATCGTGTTGACCATGTCATCTTGTTACAGAAATTAGAGTTATTGGGTATACATGGCGACTTATTACGATGGATCGCGTCATATCTGGCTAACCGTTCCCAGGCAGTTGTGCTTGGTGGATACAGGTCAGACTTTATAACGGTACCTTCAGGTGTTCCACAGGGCTCGCATCTTGGGCCTCTCTTCTATAATGCATATATATTTGATATAAGTTCTTGCTTTAATAGTGCTCAATACCTTTTATATGCAGACGATAAAAAAGTATTTATGAAAGTTCACTCAATATCGGATTGTTTATTGATTCAGCGCGACCTCGATAACCTTGTGTCTTTTTACTCCAAAAATAATATAACTCTCAGTATTTCCAAATGTCAATGCATCAGCTTTACGCGTAAAAAACAGCCAATCATATTTAAATATAACTTTAACAACACTGCAATAGAAAGGGTTGAGTTGGTCCGGGACTTGGGAGTCTGGCTGGATTCTAAGATGACATTTTCAAATCATATCGATTACATAGTAAGTCGAGCATATCGTTATTTAGGCTTCGTAATACGCACTTGTAAACCATTTAGTAACTTAATTAGCCTCAAAATTGTTTATTACGCTTACGTGCAGAGCATATTGGAATATGCTTGTCCTATATGGAATCCGTTCTACACAGTACATAAAAATCGAATTGAGAGTATACAAAAGAAATTTATTAATCACCTTAATTTTAAATTTCAAAATAAAATCCTTTCACATTATATTGATAACTGCCGAGAGTACCAAATGCTTACACTGGATCAGCGCCGCAAAGTGTTGGATATGGGTCTTCTATACGACGTAGTGCGCGGGCGCCTTGACTGCCCCGAGCTAGTGGCGCGGCTGGCACTACGGACGCCGACACGTCGAACGCGTCACACAACTTTATTTGCCGTTATTTCTTGTAACTAAAACAATCAAAAAACTTTGCTTTTGATGAATAAAATGACTTATACCAAATTGGTCTACACCTGCTACTGTAACTGATCTTCTTATTACCGGTGCCTTCTCGGTAGATATAGGTTCCGAACCGGCAGAATCACTTTGTTAATGACGATTCAAAAGTGTTGCATGTAACCTACTTAAAAAAACATATATTTGATTGATTGATTGAACCCGGGATGTTGGAGAAGGTTACGATGCTTCGCTAATTTTTATGTTTAGTGCCAGTTTCAACAGTTAACTAACCCAGCTGTCTCCCCAGGTCCTCCGCGGTCTAACTCTCAAGATCAACGCTGGGGAGACTGTCGCCTTAGTGGGTGGGTCCGGCTGCGGCAAGTCGACGCTGCTGCAGCTCATCCAAAGGCTTTACGAGCCTGACTCCGGTCAGATATACGTCGACGGACACAAGCTGACTGAACTGGATGTACACCACTTCAGGAGGAGTATCGGTGAGAGATTTTTCTTTATTTTGCACGTTGATGTTTAATAAGCTGGCTGAAAGATCACTGCATTACCTATACGTTAATTTAAGTCCCTGATCAAAGAATGTCTCATGCAAAAGTCTTTTTATAAAATAGAATACTTGATGACAAAAATGTTTGGACTTTATTAGCTATTTTTTTTTTACTTTTTTGCAACCACCATTTGTTTGACGTCACTAAACACTGCAATTCACAAATGTCGATGATTATGTATTTTACTGATTAAATTGAATTATTGTGTCGCTAACCATATTTAGGATTTATTTAAACATTTACAATTTATTAAAAAAAAAATATTTTCATAAAATTAAGTCGTTCCGACCCCTATCGATTTGGTTTATAGAACATTGACGTCACAACTTGAACAGTCACGTGACGCAGCGTTTTTGCGCGCTTTTCAAATGTGTTACACAAAATCTTATTTTTCTTGGGTAAAATGAACGGGCGCACATTTTACATTACCTTTTCAAAAACTGTCAAGTATACAATGAATGTTGACTTTCTACTTCCTTTCTTTCTGATCCCTCACGTTCCCCATTCCGCAGGAGTGGTGGGCCAGGAGCCAGTCCTCTTCAGCGGCACGATACGGGAGAACATCCTGATGGGGCTGGATGACGTCAGCGAGGACCAGATGATCGCTGCGGCAAAGACTGCTCATGCTCACCAGTTCATCACCAAGTTGGCCAACGTGAGTGAATACTTGGCGTTCGACATAAGACCTTATTTTATTTTACATAGGCTATAAACTGTCCCACTGGTGGGCAAAGGCCTCCCCATACACTTCCAGTATTCTCTATCTGGTGCTAAGTGCTGTTTTTTGATATTACACTTCAAGATCGACCTCATCCCACCTGATGTTAAGTGGTAATGAGGTCCTAGCTTAAGGGCGACAAGTACAGCATGATTATAGCCGTTACTGGACTTGTCGCCTTTACCTTGAAGGTTCGATCCCTGCTACTAATGTAGTACCCTCAAAGAGCTCTGGAAACCTGACACGCAGGAACACAACAATAGAAGTGATTGTTATTTGGCTGCGGTCTTCTGTAAGGTGGAGGTATTTCAATAGTCGGACTGCTCAAATCTTGAACGCTTCAAATCCCTACTAATATTATAAATGCAAAAGTAACTCTGTCTGTCTGTTACGCTTTCCCGCTTAAACCTCTCAACCGATTTCGATGAAATTTGGCACAGACACTTTTTAGACCCTGAGAAAGGACGAAAGCTACCTTTTATTGCGAAAAAAACCCCTGTAGTTCACGCGAACGAAGGCACAGCTAGTAAGTAAATAAATATAGAGCAAATTTGCTCTATGGTAAGTAGGCAAAGCATTTGTGATACAAATATCAGAAACAACAATGATACCTAGACAGGCACTCATACCAGTGACAATATAGAAGAGCTCGTTGTCCATTTCGACCCGACCAAGTATCGAATCCGGCCCGCTCGCCTCTTGGCTACAGATACCAATAATCCTAACACCCCTTTCTCCACCCCCAGGGTTACGACACAGCCCTAGGAGCGGGTGGCGCGTCACTATCTGGTGGGCAGAAGCAGCGGGTAGCCATAGCCAGAGCTATTGTACGGAACCCCAGCATCTTACTGCTGGACGAGCCCACGTCTGCATTGGACCCTGCTGCTGAAAGACAGGTGAGTTCCTATAGAAAACGAGGCGTGACCTCCCCGCGCTTCATGCGGTCCTGGTACCTTGACACGGCGAATTTGGTTGTTGCAATGAAGTGACTCCTCTTATTATGAACGACATATGAGTTTAATGCATAACTAGTAGGTATCCTCGTACGGGAAAGACAATCATAGCGAAACTACAAAAGGCAAGACCTCTAAACACCTTATGCAATCCTAGTACCCGAAGCCGACTAGTGAGGGTTGGCACTGGCTTGAAGGCACTCATCGAGGGGCTAAAGTGAGATCTTTTAGTGCTTCGTGCAGTCCTGGTAGCTTGACGCAGCAAATTCAGTTGTTACAATGAAGTGACTCCCATTTATTTTAATAAAATTTGAAGAAACTCCATAATTACCAGTAGGAACCATTGGCTGGCTTACTGAGAGACAATCATAGTAAAACTACTAGGCAAGACTTCTAAAACACCTTATGCAATGCTAGTATCCTAGTACCCGATGCCGACAAGTGAGGATTGGTACTGGTTTGAAGGCGCTCATTGAGGGGCTGAAATGAGACCTGCTAGCGCTCCATGCGGCCCTGGTACCTGCAGAGTAACTGCAGTTAGACTCCGCAACCCGACAGTTAGGCCTTCATTAAGGAGCTAAGACGTGACCTCCTAACGGTTCATGCAGTCCTGGTAGCTTGAAGCAGCAAATCCGGTTGTTACAATGAAGGGACTCTACTCATTTTGAATGAATAAAACATGTTAATTAATTAATCCAAAGGAATGATGAAACGAATGTTACATAGGTTCGTTATGTTTTGTTTGCAGGTGCAAGCAGCTCTTGATGCAGCGAGTAAGGGTAGAACTACCATCGTAGTATCACACAGGTACTAAATGTGGCTGACATTTCATAAATAACAAACAAGAACAGAAAACTTTTATCTCTCGTTTCAGTGTGGGATTTCACACGACCTTCGCGTATCGCACGGGCTGCTCTTCCAACTGACCTAACCGCACTTTATTGTAGGATCAGTATGTTTTTAAAAATTTACGGCAGAGAGGACACTTACTGAAGGCTTGGAGGTAGGTAAATAGGAAAATTCGACGACGACGTCTACAAAAACTTGCGGTTACCAAAATTGGAAGAGCGGCACGCACGATACTTGAAGGTCGTGGGTTTGAATCCTACACTTATCTTTTTTATATTTAGAGTTCGTACGTAACGTATTTAAAATTATATAGTTAATCACAAAATGATGTGATTTTATAATTTTAAATACGTTAGGGACATGAAGATCTCGTTTACGGTATTGGTACCTTTAAATTATTTGGGAATAACGTCATCACTCCAGGGAGATTTTAACCTCAAGCGGCAACAAACCATTTTATCTCCTAACTAGTTAACTGACTATGGCTACAGATAGCAGTTTCATCTTTACCGGACTTTCGGGGGAGGGGAGGGCTCACACTCCTAAAAATTTAAACAACTGCCAGAGGGGACCGTCATGCCTTGTCTTTCTGTCCGTCCATGTGTCACAGCCACATTTTTCCGTAATGATTAGACCTATACTATTGAAACTTGGTACGTTGACGTATTCTGTGAATTGTATTAAGACTTTTTGGGAGATAGTAGCCTAACGTACCTTGGGGGGGGGGGGGGGGGGGGGTGAGAAGTATTCCGACACGTGCTGGTTTCGCAAAAGGAAACTGGTAGGGGTCCCGAGGATCGAAAAGCGTTCGTTGCGGAGTGTTAGCTGTCGCGAGCCTTGCTTTCAGTAATGGCGACTGTGATGGCATCGTCAGGATCTAGGAAGACGTTCCTCAACCTTACCGGAAGGGATGGATAGATAGTTATACTTTATTGCACAAAAACTTTACAGAAATGGGTTTTAGAAAGAAAGAAAGAAAGAAAGAAAGAAACATTTATTATTTAAAAACATCACAACATTGTCATATATATAAGTATACATATACAGAGAGGAGACAAACAAGAAAACAACAAAAAATAATAATAATAATAATTATATACATACAAAAAAAAAGCGTGAAATATATAAAAAATAAAATAGATCTCCTCGCAATCTCCTCGTCAACCGGGCGGCGCAGACCATGACATGCCGTAATGTTCTAAATAAAAGGTCCTCACTCAGCATAAGTCATGACCCACATAAAAGGTCCTCACTCATATACTTATTGTTACGAGCTTCGGGTTCGTGACAATTAAAAACAGCCGATAAATATTACCAAAAGTCACACTTTAATTGAACGCCACTAATTACAACCTTAAAACGCACTAATTAAAACAACAATCGCTCCCAGTCGCACTTCAAAATCGCTTTCGAAGTAATCACTTGTATCGCTAATTCAATACTATCCCGGTCGCGGTGAATCCCGGCCTTTTATATTGCCGCGGCCGTTCCCGAACCTTCCAACGCAGAAACATCCGAAACATTCGCGCGCAGTCCGGCCTTGACCGAGCGTACGGCCACAGTTCTAGTAAGTTCTGGCGTACGCGTCTCGACTCTCTGAAGTCCCGCCTTTCCAAACTAGATGGCGCTGTTTACTAGAACACCATCGATCGTAGCGCGTAACATTATGATGGGTTGCAATATACAACCACTCACTTCTTCCGCAGACTATCGACCATTGTAAACGCATCCCGTATTGTGTATATGGAGCAGGGTGCAGCCCTCGAACAGGGCACTCACATGGAACTGCTGGAGAAGAAGGGTCTATACTGGAAGCTGGTGCAAGACGATTTAACGCACAAGTTAGTAACCACTTCATAAGTTTTTTTTTAATTTGATATTAACATATTTTGATTTTTAAGAGAGGTAGGGCATAGCGATTTATCGCTCGAACTGGAGCAGCCCGACTGGTGTAATACCTCCGCCTTACAGAAGATCGCAGCCAAATAACAATCACTTCTGTGTTGTTGTGTTCCTGCGTGTGAGTAAGGTTTCCAGAGCTCCTTGGGGGTGCAACATCAGGAGCAGGGGTCAAGCCTTCAAGGTAAGGGCGACAAGTCCAGTAACAGATTTATTATGCTGTACTTGTCGCCCTTAAGCTAGGACCTCATTACCACTTAACATCAGGTGGGATAAGGTCAATCTTGAAGTGCAATATAAAAAATAAAAAAAATAACAAACTAACTGTATGTCTTGGTGAAAACTTAGTAATAAGTTTAGCTTTTTGTAAAACAAACTATGGAGTTTCTTACCGATATCTTCTTTTGTAGTTATAGGTTCCGAATTTGAAGTAGCTTCATTTGTTTAAATAGAGACTGTTCATAAGGATTACTTATGTAATCTATATGAATAAAAAGTAATGACTATAAACTTTGACCTTCTTGTTAGTCTTCTACCCTATTCTAAACTCCGTCTACTCCAACTCCTCAGGAGCGCCACAGCAGCCCTGGCAGTAGACGATGACGACGACGTACTCCCGGAACAGTCTACAGTAGACCACTTCAGACGCTCCGTCTCTAGGAACTCATCACGCGCCGGGTCTTTCGCTCGACACGGCAGCATCAGAAGACTGTCGTCTACCCACTTCGCTTTACCGGCTCCGGATGTCTTGCCTGCTGTTGTGAGTAGACCATCCATCTAGTCTAGTCATCTTTGAACATCTTTTGTTCGTTTTATAACATACGGCGACCGTTCTGTAGAATTGAGCGCGCTTGTGACCGCTTAAGGTATGAGCAATCGGGAGAGGAGGCGATTACGATGAGAAAACGTATATGATATTTTAAAGGAACGGAAATATTTCGTCTCCCCTTGCAGTCTCAGTTAGAAGAGCAGCAAGCGCGATAAGTAAAGATCGTGGTTCCGAATCCCACACTGTCAAGGCCGTCTTAAACTAGCCTGGGGCCCTAGGGCACACAATCATAAGGGGCCCTTGGAACACAATTATTAGGGGCCCTTGGGCACATGATTATTAGGGGCCCTTGGGCACACAATTATAAGAGGCCCTTGGGCACACGATTATTAGGGGCCCTTGGGCACACAATTATAAGAGGCCCTTGGGCACACGATTATTAGGGGCCCTTGGGCACACAATTATAAGAGGCCCTTGGGCACACGATTATTAGGGGCCCTTGGGCACACAATTATTAGGGGCCCTTGGGCACACAATTATAAGAGGCCCTTGGGCACACGATTATTAGGGGCCCTTGGGCACACAAAAATTTAGAATATAAAATATGCGAATTATTCTAAACTTTTTGAAATAATATGTCATGTCATCTGTCATATTATAATGCTGAGGGTTCTTTAATTAGAGAAATTTTCGGGGCCCCCAGATAATGGGGGCCCTGGGCACGGGCCCCGTGTGCCCTTATGGTGAAGACGGTACTGCACACTGCAAAGGAGATGCCCTTGACGACTTAGGCTACGTTCGCCTCACGACTGTGAGTTCTTAATGTTATAGCATCCTTGTTGCTCATCAACCCCAAATATCCTCAGGAGGAACCCGAGCCGACCACCGAAGACGAGGTGCCTGCTGCCTCCACGTGGACCCTGCTGAAGCTGAACAGCCCTGAGTGGCCGCTGCTGGTCTCCGGCGCGGGAGCATCGCTTCTGGTCGGAGCTACTATGCCTGTTTTCGCTCTGCTGCTGTCGAAGCTATATGGAGTAAGTACAGTCGTATCGACGCAGTGAAGTTGCGTTCAACCCGCTTCCCCCCTATTTTATATTTAAGATTAATGGCCCCGCGAGGTTAGATAGATACACTTTATTGCACAGAAAAATTTACAGATATTGGCTTTACAGACATAATTAAGTACAATTTAGGCGGTCTTATTGCTAGAAAGCAATCTCTTCCAGACAACCTTTAGGTAGAGGAAAAAGTAGATATCGAGAAACGGGTGCGCCCGTGCAAAATATTTATTGAGGAAAACAAAAATAAATAAATAACCGGAAATATAAATAACATAATATGATAAATACATAAAAAATAAAACACAAATAAATAAAAAATACATACATAAATAAATATCAATAAATATATACAAATCCATAAAGTATTTACGGTTTAAACAAACATATAGAATAAAAATATGAAATCAGATTAAATACCAACAAAAGCTTAGCTTTATTTTAACACTTTTATAAAGAAGTTCGAGGTTGCCTATGCTTAAATCCTAAAGGATATATGATGAGGGGAAATCAGGCTCAATTCGTAACTCCGTAGCCGAGAGGCGACAAAACATATTTTTCTTCATTGATCTTCTCACACGCAGCACACCGAAGTGATTGTTATTGGCTGCGGTCTACTGTAAGGTGGAGGTATTTCACCAGTCGAACAATAAATCGTTATGCCTTACCTCTCCTAAATATGAACACACCCTTCTTCTCCTGTCCGTTTGTTCAGATGTGCACGTGGACTGACCACAGCGAGGTACTCCGTCTTAACTCCCTCAATCAGATAGAACAAGTAATTCTCCTGTCTGTTATAGTTTGTCTCTTTGTGCAGATGTTCGCGTGGACTGACCACGCCGAGATCCTCCGCGAGTCTTCACTGTACGCCGGCCTGTTCGCTGTCTGCGCGGCCCTCTGCGGCACCGTGACCTTCCTCCAGGCCTGGCTGTTCAACCGCGCTGGAGCCGCCCTCACTGACAGGCTCAGGAGGTTGTGCTTCAACAATTACCTGCATCAGGTGAGATAGGAACTATTCCAACTACATATTAATATAAACTTTAAAAATTTCGCGTTCCATTTTATCCATTGGTCGATGGATTGATGAATTTGCCACGGGCCCCGAATGGTATAGTTACGCCACTGATACGTGGCGTAAACTAAAAACGGCCGACAGACGACTCATGACGAGCTGGTATGGAAATGAAAATGTGAAATTAGAAGGATTCGAAGAAAAACGGATGGTAATTTTTGACACATTACGAATCGTAAAATATTGTATCCGGGCATAAGTTCTATAGTTAATTTAATTTACAGTCTATTTTTGTTTTTTTTTACTTAATTTATTTTTAGTTTTTGTTTTATAATTGACAAACCAACTGTAAGACTTAAAAATTAAAATAAATATAAAAAAATTGTTTATTGTCTTTTTCCTTAAACTACTACCTCATTTCTACTTAAACTATCTTACGCTACACAGGAAGACAAAAGGAAATGGTTCAGCTAATGCAGACACGGAGCCGAACTCCCTCCGGCGACTTACAAAATAAGTGATTTTTTTTTTGTAAAAAAAATACTACTTACCGAGTTTTTTGCCGGTATCTTCTCGGTAGTTCAACCGACTTAAAATAAAAGAGGTTATCAATTCGACCGTGATGGGACATTTTCTTTTCCATCTCTTGGATACCATTTTGTTAAGTTATTCTGCTTGTAATATTTTACGATATACATGGTATATTACTTAATTGGTGCAGTTTGTTTTTTCCTGTCATTCAGGCCTAGCATAATTAATACGTCAAATCTCAACACTGTTTATTTACCTAAATAAATGAAAAAAATATTTATCGCATGAGACGACAAAAGTTTCGATACTGTTGATTGGCTAATAGCATACCGTACTCCTATTTTCAGCCAATCAACAGCTGACGCACTGACTTCAATCGATTTTGACGTTTGAAGAGTGCGATAAAATTTAGTCGCGTTGCGTATGCTAGGCCTATCTTTATGGCATATCTTTATTTTATTTATTTAATGCAGGAACAAGGCTGGTTTGACGAGCCTTCCAACTCAGTGGGCGCTCTGTGCGCTCGGCTCGCCACCGACTGCGCGGCGGTGCAGGGAGCTACTGGTCAGTGGTTTTAAATAACCGACTTTCTTTTATACTGTCTTTTACAATTTTCTACAGAACCACGCCGCACTCTTGGACTTTAATATTTTTAAAGAAAGAGAATCTTTTTATTTATCCTCGCTGTGTGGGATTCAAACCCACCTTCACGTATCGCGAGTGCTTTTTTTCGAGGGGGAAATGCCTACCGCACCGTCTCTCTCCGCGGGGAATACAGAGTCACCACTCTGTCGGGCTCGCACCGACTGAAACCCCCTCGGTGGCCAGTGCGTGCCGTTAAGCGGCCTTCTTTGCAGCTGGACCGTGGCCCAACCCCTCGGGACCGAGGTAACGGATACCAGGCCTAACGTACGCCTGAAGTCTCTAAACAAAATATTTTAAAACTTGGTCCAAAGTGGTCTACACATAGCAATAAGTTGGACACTGCTACTGTAACTAATCTACTGAGTTTCTTACCGGTGTCTCCTCGGTAGATGTAGGTTTCTAATCGGCAGTAGAGTCACTTTGCATTGTATTTGTAACGTATATTCTTTACTAAAAATGGAAGTACATACTTACTCCGAGTCCAACTACCAATTTTATTTTGTTGTATATGTAGTTTGTGGCAACGATAACTCTGACATCGCGATGTAGGATCGACGTATTGATCGGCTAATCGTGCATTACATGTGGAGCGTTGTTTACTACGCCAATTCTGCTGACGCTGTATTTGTGTCGACTTGTAGGTAATGTCGTAGGTCGGCACATATTTATTACAGAGTATTATATGTACCTAATCTACTTGAATATATTAAGTATTTCAATTCGAATGTTCTTCGTTTTCAGGCACCCGTTTGGGTACTGTGCTTCAGGGTGTAAGCACCATGATCATTGGGGTCACCTTAGCCATGTTCTACTCCTGGAAGATGACCCTGGTCAGCTTGCTCAGCGTCCCTTGCGTAAGTGGTATATGTAATTTTAAGCGAGGTAGGGTTTATTGGTCTAACTGGAGCAGCCCGACTGGTGAAATACCTCCACCTTACAGAAGACAGCAGCCAAATAACAATATCACTTCGGCGTTGTTGTGTTCCTGCGTGTGAGTAAGGTTTACAGAGCTCCTGGGGGGTGCTTCATTAGTAGCAAGGGTCAAGCCTTCAAGGTTACTTCTATGTCACTAATTAATAAATTAAGACAACATCAGACACACTGCTCTGATTCTTGGTAAGTAGTTTAAGCACTTGTGTCACAGTAATTAGAAACAACGACGGTACCACAACACCCAGACCCGAGACAATATAGAATATTACGTCGTTTTCCATATTGACCCGATCGAGTATCGAACCCGGGACTTCAGAGATGATGCCAAACTCCGGCCCGCTTGCCTCTCGGTTATGGAGGTCTTCGAAAAATTTGACTGAATAAAATTTGGTTGTCTGTAATGTCTGTTTACAGAGGACAGTTTGATGTAATAATGCTGAGCCGATCGCTCGAGCCGATTATGCCTCTCTCTCGTTCCACGCTCTCGCTTGCGGAACGATGACGTCATCGTTTTCTTGTATGCAGCCCGTAGCACCGAGTTATTAGACGTTGCCACGTCAAAAATATTTGACTACTTCCATATTTAATCTTTTTGACCTATGGTCACCCATTATCAGCCGGTCCTCACCAAAGTGGTTTTACAGGTGATGGGCGGGATCACCCTCGAGAGCCATGTTACTAGGCGAACAGAAGCACGCGAGAGGCAGGCGCTGGAGCGAGCCGCGAGAGTGGCCACTGAGGCAGTGCTCAACGTCCGCACTGTGCAGAGTCTTGGTAAGATATCCATCTATCTATGTATGTGTCAAAATGTATAAAAATGCTGTATTTAAATATTATACACTAGCTGTCCCGGCGAACTTCGTAACGCCTATTTTTTTTGTTTCTAAACTTTTAAACCTTCCCTGGACCTCCACAATTATTTCAGAACCAAGATTAGCCAAATCGGTCTAGCTGTTCTCGAGTTTTAGCGAGACTAACGAACAGCGATTCATTTTTTATATAAGAATAAGTCCTACAGTTTTTTTAATTTAAATGTTTTGGTTTATTTATTTTATTATATATACTTTTTTTACAACTGACAAAGTATCTGTATGTGTTGGTGCAAAATTAGTAATAAGTTTAGCTTTTTATTTGTTAAAAACAACTAATACTGAGTTTCTTGCCGGTATCACATAGGAGGTGAAGGGATGTTTCCTTTTCCTCTTCGCAGTTTCTTCATACATCAGTCACTCAGTTTCATGTGAAATTGGTGTCGTTTTGGCGGTAGAATACTAAACTGTAACTGACGATTCATAAGTGCTTTTGTAAAGCTTGCATGAATAAAGACATTTACTATTCTATCGGGCGTGCCGCTCTTCTCATAATAGCTTGAACAATACTGCTAATAGAAGTATCTTCGTTGACTAGACAGTAAAGGTTTCCCTCTTGGCCCACAGGCGTAGAACAAACCATCCTGGACCGCTACTCCGAAGCGCTGGACGAGGCCGGTAAGAGGTCGAGTGGCGCGGCCTGGCTGCGCGGGCCGGTGTACGGCCTGTGTCTCTGCGCGCCCACCCTGGGGTACGCCGTCTCGCTGGCCTACGGGGGCTACCTGATCGCCAGGGAGGATCTGCAGTACGAGTATGCTATACTGTGAGTATCGATGCTTAAAACTACAGAAGCTTTTACGGGTGCATCCATATGTACATTATGAACTTCCATTGATGGAATACTGGGACAGGTTTTTAACTATTTCTATGGTGGGGCAGTAGTTGACCGCTACACCACCTCCTGATAACAAAAAATAAATAAAAATTTAATAAACCCTTTATTTATACCTTAAGAACAGGCCCAAAACTTAAACGAAATACATTAATAACTATAAACGTCAAAAAAACATCACATGATTATTGGACAGCCCATAAATCTGACGATTCATAAATGCTTTTGTTAATATTTTATGAATAAAGACGTTTTCTATTCTATTCTCTTCTCTTCTATAGTGTAGCTGAAGCGCTGATCTACGGAGCTTGGATGTTGGCAGAAGCTTTATCGTTCGCGCCTAACTTCGCGGCAGCCAAGCGCTCTGGAGCCCGCATCCTGCACGCCCTGGACCGGCAACCTACTGTCGTTACTGAGGAAACGGCCCAAGAGATGCCTGGATGGGTGAGCTAATTTGTCTCTTATATTTATGCTGTTAGGACTCATACTGCTTTCCTTAAACTGCACTTCAAGATTGACCTCATCCCACCTGATGTTAAGTGGTAATGAGGTCGTAGCTTAATGGCGACAAGTAGAAAATTATTTATAAAGCTGTAACTGGAATTGTCGCCCTTATCTTGCAGGCTTGACCCCTGCTACTAATGTAGCACCCCCCAGAGGCTCTAGAAACTGTATAAATGCTATGTCACTAAATAAACATTTCTTTCTTTCATTGCACATGATTTTTTTTCACAGAACGCAAAGGGCGACCTGACCTTCACAAATCTCCACTTCCACTACCCGACGAGGCCCAACACTCCAGTCCTGCGAGGCCTTAATCTTACTCTAGCAGGTGGCAAGACCCTCGCGCTCGTGGGAACCAGCGGCTGCGGGAAGTCGACGCTGCTGCAGCTGCTGATGAGGAGCTACGACCCGACTGACGGGGAGCTGGTAAGTTAGCATGCATACATGTCATACAATCGTAATCAGTTCAAATATTACCCACTGATACTCGACAATCCCTGACTAAGGATTTTAAATAAATATTGGACAACATCACATACATTGCTCTGATTCTGTGGTAAGTAGCTTAAGCACTTGTGTTACAGAAATCAGAAACAACGACGGTACCACAACACCCAGACCCGAGACAATATGGAAAAGTTCGTTTCCCATATTGACCCGACCGGGGATCGAACCCGGAACCTCAGAGTATACAATTTTTATATACTAGTACATAGTGCTAGTTATTTACGTACTTCTTCATCTTCTTCTTCGTTTTACTTTTCCATCGACAGTTTCGATAATACCAACAAACTATCGATAATATCGTTACTATTGACAGTATTGTTCCTCGGTAATCAAAAACAATCGATGTTATTGACACGACGTCAACTATCGACAGATTTATCGATACACTATCGATAGTCGACAAGTATACGTACAAAGTAAACTTAACAATAACATGAGGAAGTTAAAACATTTTTGTGCTAAAAGCAACCTTATCTCTTTAGAAACTAGACGAGCACGACATCAAACGCGACCTGACGCTCCGCCAGCTCCGGTCACAAATAGGCCTCGTCCAACAGGAGCCGTCCCTCTTCTCCCGCAGCATCAGGGACAACATCGCCTACGGAGACAACTCGAGGCCTGTGCCTTTGGAGGAGGTCATCAGCGCGGCCCAGAAGGCTAACGTGCACACTTTCATTGCTGGACTGCCCTTGGTGAGTGAACAGAAACCAGCTGTAATCCGATTTTTAAGCTATTTGAGTGTAATAGCTTTACCGCGGCAGTCACCAAGTGCCATACGTATATATTTTGTATAAAAACCAAGTATATTGGCTCCTCCCAGCCTGATGGTAAGCAAGAGAGAAACCGTAATATCCGTTAGCATCGCCATACTGGCCCAAAGATGTTTCTTCACGCATTCAGTGACATTAGTCATGATACCACTTATGGGACTCTAAAAAATTGTGTTGAGCCCTTACCCATTGATAAGCTACGTACCTACTCCGGGACTTGGCTACTTGACAGTTTTTGAAAAAGTATTGTAAAATGTGCGCCCGTTCATTTTATATCCCAAGCACTTCGATTTATCTGGAAAAAATGTAAATAACCAGAGAAAAATAAGATTTTGTGTAACACATTTAAAAAGCGAGCGAAAACGCCAAGTCACGTCACTGATGCAATTATGACGTCAACGTTCTAGACATCGAACCGACACGCATAGAAACGACTTCATTTAGATGAACGGAAAATGTTTCAAGAAATTCATAAAACGGTTAGAGACACAATAATTCAATTTAATCGGTAAAATAATCATTGTTTCGCCACATTAAAATAAATAATTTTCGCCGACAGCTATCATTTCCGAATTGCAATGGTGGTTTCCGTTTTGGTTCTTTTGTTCCACAGATAAAAAAAGTAAAATTTATTTTGCAAAAATAAAATACTTACTATGCCTTTAATTAAAAAATAAAAATGTAAAATTATTAATTAACTCATAAGCTAACATATCTAACACTTTTCATATTTTATTGTTAAAACTGTCAATTAGCCAATTGGTCACTGTTTGTGATCATTATACTATTATGTTTCCAGTCATCCCACTCATATACATCTATGTCACCCTCTAACCTTGTATCGTTTTCTCGCAGGGCTACGACACTGTGCTAGGATCCGGCGGCGCAGCGCTATCGGGAGGTCAGAAGCAGCGAGTGGCTATCGCTCGAGCTTTATTACGAGACCCGCGCGTGCTACTACTTGATGAAGCCACCTCCGCACTCGATGCGAACAGCGAAAAGGTGAGATAGAAGGGCGCAACTTAAATAAAAATGGAACCAAGGATCTTCCTTGTGGCACACCTCAAATATTCATATTCATATTCTTTATTGCACTCCATAAGTAAAGTAGGTATTACATATTATAGTTGCTTAGAACTAAAAGTACAATTTATGGACCCTGTCGGGCACGGCAACGTAGGAGAGGGGAGGGGTTTAACATATTTAAAAATATTTATTTATGAATAAGCATTGTCTCATCATGTATCGGTCATCTTCCTATATCGGTCCCTTTTCTCTCCAATCCAAATCCAGATAGGCGGTGATTTGTATCGCAAACTGTCATGTCACTTTTACCACGGAAACCAATAGTGGACCGCTAAGAGTCAGTTTGCCGAATATCGTAACAAAGTGAAGAGTTTGTTCTCTGCCTACCCTTTCGGGTAAAACGCGTGACTTATCTGTATGTATTTCGCAGATATAAATAATTCTTCAAGAAAATAGGAACCAGAGAGGTTTCTTGCGGCATACCTTTTACATAATTAATAAATAAACACAACAAACATTCGTTTCCTAATGCCCGGTTCCAATACTTTACGATTCGTTATGTGTCAAAAATGAGTTTCCGTTTTTCTTCAACCGACTACGAGTCGTTAATCCTAATTTCAAATTTACTTTCCATATCAGCTGTCATCAGTCGTCTGTGGGTATAATTTTTTACTATCCGTAACTAAAACGATTCGTTTTCAAATATTGGAACTAGGCATAAATGGACTAACGCCCCTATCGTCAAATCAGTTCCTATACTGAGAGACTATATATTATTACTGACCAATCGTTTAGGTTAGAAAGAAACGAATCATAGTACTTACCTATTTCATGTCGAATCCGTATCCAACTTTTCTTGTATATGGCTGACCGAAAGTCAAACTCAAGATCTTTTACACTTCGAGCGTGTATGTTAGTCGCTGCGCCACCGAGGTCATCCTTAACCTTGCGTTGATGTTTAAAAGAATTGGGCCCAGAAAAACTCCTTGTGGGACTCTCCGATTTAATTTATTTCTGCTCTACAGACGGTGCAAGCAGCGTTAGAGGCAGCGTCGCAGTCTAGGACCACGGTCATCGTTGCACATAGATTAGCTACGGTCAGGCACGCGCATACCATTGCCGTCATAGATAAAGGTGAGTTTAAGTTGAAATCTATGAAGCCATAAGCTGAAGGATCTATGTATTTCCTGTGTCTTTACATAATGTTAAAGCATATGGCCGGAGGGTCTATCTCCGCAGAAAAATCTTGTCACCGTGATGTAGCAATGAACATTTCGTTTTTGTTTAACGCCATCTATTGCCGTATAAAAGTACTAATACAAATCCCCTTTTTCACTAGATAAAGCCATATATTGGAGATTAGAAGTAAATTAATAGAAGTAACAGCAAATTTATAGACCAGTCATAGCTATGGAAAATCTAAATACATTACTTTGACGACCTCCGTAGCCGAGAGGCAAGCGGGCCGGACTTTGGCGTCGCTCCATCTCTGAGGTACCGGGTTCGATCCCCGACCGGGTCAATATGGGAAACGAACTTTTCTATATTGTCTCGGGTCTCGGTGTAATGGTAACGTTGTTGTTTCTAATTACTGTAACACAAGTGCTAGAACTACTTATCACAGAATCAGAGCAATGTCGGTGATGTTGGCCAATATTTATTTATTATTCTTCCCCAGGCGTAGTGGCAGAGAGTGGTTCCCACGAAGAGTTGGTCCGAAGACGAGGCCTTTATTGGGAGCTGCTAAAACAACAGGGACCAGCCGACAGCTCGTGATCCGCCATCTTGGGTAGCCTCAGCGACGCCATTTTAGCGTCATCTTGACGACGCCATCTTGGATCCGACTTCCAGTAGGTAGTTATCTGAAGAAGGATCTTAGGACTCGTATTTGCCTTGATTTAAATACATGGAGGGTAGAGAAAAGGACGTTAACAATCAAACTGAATAATGTGAGCTTCATTATTTCTGAAAGTTTTAAATGGACGCTAGTCTAAGTGGATAAGAACATAATTGTAATTGTCAATTGTTGAATTATTGATAGTTTAGAAATAAATTCTATCAATTTTGGCCATGTTTCATCGGTTACTGATACAGTTTCAGATAGTTTGGCTAATTGTAAAGATTAAATAGCTGTCTCTAATAAGCTACGAGTATTAAGAAATGTACCACTCACCTTTCTATAGGTACAACCTTATTTTTAGTTTTTGCGAGACCTGAATACGGCTTGATATGAATCAGATGTAGAACTGATTGCAATCGTTTGTACGAGTAGGTACGTCGTGTTTATTTTATTTGACTTTCAATTGCAAGCGCGTGCAATTACTATGGCTGCAAAACCTTTAACTTGGGGAGTTTTTTAGATACTTATCTCACCTAGAGCATTGTTTTTACTGCCCCTTTTGAACTAGGTATTTTCAGATTTTGCTGGAACTAAAACTAGGGTTGTAAACCTAATACCTGCGCAATTTGTAGTTTATCTGAACTATAAATTCCAGAATGCTAGGCTTTTTATATAGGTAGGTATATTATAAATAGGCGCTGCGACAATTTATTGAAATCAAAACAAAAATCTGATTTGGTTCTGTAAATCGCACATCACAGTAAACACTTGCTGTACGAAGTTAGTTCTTACGCCTACAACATAAGGGTTACAAAATCCCAAGTGTCTAGTCTGACGTGCTTTTGACTGTAAGTACACAGATATAACCTAAAAATCAGCTGTCACCCAACTGTCACTCCAGCTATAATGGCGCCAATTTAAAACTTTTTGGCGGGCACTTTTAAAACACCCACAGGCCTAACTCTACCCTTCATAGGAATAAAGGACATTTTTAATGTACAAAAATGTGTCTTTAAGTGTGTAAAAAAATAGTCTGTTTAAAAAAAATTTAAACTATGTACGTCTTTCTCTAGATTCACAATTTCATTAAGTTTCTTTGTATCTAAAATGCTCAGGCTCAGTTTTACGAACTTTAGTTTAACGGTCGGTAACTAATGTGTTGACGATTGACATTGTATGCAATTTGGAAATCTTCAACTGACAGTTTGAACAGCTATCAAAACTTAGGGTGAAATCACCACTAGTTGACCAGTTAGGATCAGTAGTAAACCATATTAGTATGACAAAGACAGGCATATACTTAATACAGTTATTTGCCTTTTAACTGGTAAACTACTGGTACATGGAGCGCTACTGGTACACCTACCCTATGTTCCAGTTAAAGTTAAGTTGGTGCAAGTGAGTAATATTTGTAGTTTGAATTAAGAAACCAATACATATTTGACGTGACAACGTCTTATAATTCGATAGAGCTGCACGCATGAAAAAACATTACTCATGCGGCGTCACCTCGCTCTGAGGCGTTCTATTTAAGGCTTGAAGTGCGAGCGAGAGAGCGGAACGAGCGACAAAGAGGCACAATCGGCCTCCGCGTTCGGCACCGTTCGGCATCTGTCTCTCTCCTACTCAAGTGAGCGATGCGTCCGCGTAACAACTGGTATACAATAATACATTTACATGTTTTCGTCAAGTACATGTGCAGTGAAAAGTGAATGTGGTGTCAATTGTTTAAAGCGACGATAATTGCAACAAAATTAAAATTTTCTTTTCAATAATGCAACCATTCCATCAGTATTTTTAAATGACGTTGTCAAGTTCAACTTTCGTCACCAAACCGACTTTACAGCAAGCGATTTTACTATATTAAACGAGTAGGTGACACGTTAAAGCTGTCAGTTCACACTTAAATGTTAATTACGCCATTTTGGCGCTGTATGTCATTGCGGATAGTCCGTAGAACTAAAATTGGTGTGTCAGTGTCGCATGTCGATTTAATCTGATTCATTTAAAAAATTTTACTACATTAATATCCAAAACACGTTGTTTTAACCATAAAATACAATAAACGCGCAAACCAGAATTAAATTGTCCGAACTAAACTTGCCGCCAAGACATAAAACGTCAAATAGTTGCCACAGACTTGCTTACAGAGGGCAGCACTAATAAGTATAAAAATCGATGAACGCGTCTAATTAATGCCCTGTTCCAATGTTTGAAGAACGATTCGTTCTAGTAACGGATAGTAATTAATTATACGAGGCGTAAGCCAAAAACGACTGACGAACGACTGATGACAGTTGGTATGTAAAGTAAATTAGGAACGGTATTAACGACTCGTAGTCGGTTGGAGAAAAACGATTTGTCATTTTTGACACATTACGAATAGTAAAATATTGGAACTGGGCATAAATTGGCTATCAAGTAAAGACACGAAACGGTCAATTAGTTTTAAACGTTTATGCTAAGAAATGTTGTCAGCACTATTTCTAGGAGTATTTAATTTTTTCCGAATCTTACTCAAAACCAAATAGTTTATAAGTATTAATTTATGACTGTGATTAAGATTTAAGTTATTTTTTAAGTTACAATTTTGTATTACGTAAATTATTTAAGTAAGTATTAGTAGCATAATTATTTAATCGAATAGTTTATCGAATTATACTTACAGGGTGCTCTTTTGAAATAACATTATCGAAGTACTATTTTTTTACTATGACCATTATAAATACCTACAAGATAAATTAAAAATGTACTATGACTTTCATACACTTTTATATTTGAAACGCTATGTTTAAAAATACTGATTTTTTTTCTCTAAAGTAATACAATTATAGGTCCAATTAATTTTAAAGGACTGTAAAAGTGAAATCAGGTGAAATGAAATAATAAATCCATACCACATTTACGAATGACTATCAAATTAAATGTCTTTTATAATGACGTATGTCTTTAAATGCTCATGAATTAAATATTTCCCAAAATGACTTATATTTTTCTACTTTAGTTATCATCACTTATAAACATCTAATTCTTTAAAAACCCTTTTTAAAGTTTTGTCAAAATACCACAAAAACATAATTCTTATTTAAAAAACCTTTATGCCCTACATTATAAGATATTGTAAAACTTGCCTTTTATTTTAAGTTTAAGTAGAAAATCTTAACTAATTAGAACGATTAAGTGTAGCCATATTTTAGGTTAAGCTAATGTCAATTTAAGTATGTACTTACTTCGGTAGTAATATAAATGAATGTCAATTTATGTCAGTTAATATCACTATCCCATTTAAAAGTCTCATTTAATAAAAATAAATCAATGGGGATGCTGTAATAAACAAAAATAATTCTCGAACATCGATTTCGTAAAAGCCCTAATGTCGTTAAAAATTATTGGTAACAAATTGGCAAAATGTAATTATTAAATCGATTAAAACCAATTAATATTCAGTATATAGCACATTAAAAAAAAATCAGTCACAACTCAAAATTTGTATTAGTGTAAAAGCAATTTGAAAGCTCTAATAATCGTAACACCAAAACTACGGATGTCACGTAAATAATTGAAAAGAAAGAAATGTTATTAAGGCAATGCTTTCATTATTAAAATAATGAAAACAGTTTTTGTGCTACGAGGTTTTGAACTTTTAAATCGCTTTTACAATATCTAATTTTGAGTTACGACTGAAATTTTTTCATGCGCGATATATTATCGCCTTGATGTCCAATGGTTTCGGTACAGAGTCATGATCTCAACGTTCGATTACCGGCGAAGCAAACGTACCTACTTAGCACAGACACCAATATTGTTTTCGTTAATGACAGCTGCCTCATACTCTTTTTATAAATGTCAATTCCTCATTGACATTTGTCCTCATTGTTATTACTACTTTCAAAAACGACAAATGTCAATTTATATTACTAGTAACGCTAAAAACTACATGTGATAAAGAAAAGAAATAAAAGCATTTGAAAATAAAACCACTGTTTTTTGTAAACATTTTATTCAATTCGAAGACTTTAAATTTTTTAACAAGATGTAATTACCTACCTTTAAAGAGACTTAATAAGAAAATTCATAATTTTATACAAGGCCACTCTCTCTGCTTATCATAACCAGTTATTTCACGACACCATACAATCTTGGTTGGGTCAATTTAGGGAATTCTTTATACATTTTTCGTACACGTTTTCACAAGTAGTTGTTCATATATAAAAACATTTTAAATGAAAAATCCCTCGACATAAAAAAAGTGTGAAAAAGTTTTATTAGATTACCTATTGAGGGAGTTGTGACAAAAAAATTTAGGAAATCCGTAATTAACTGGCGGCGGCCATCTTAGATTTGAAATTTGTTATTATGAATATGTTCTGCAATTAAGCCCTTATGACACCTATATTGTGGGAGTTGTGTTAAAACATGCAATCCATAATTTTGTGACGGCGGCCATCTTGGATCGATTTTTATCAAACATAGCTTCGCGCTCTTAACAAACGTCAAAAACGATTGAAGTCAGTGCGTCAGCTGTTGATTGGCTGAAAATATAGAGAGACATTAAAGAGAGGTAGGGCATAGCGATTTATCGCTCGAACTGGAGCAGCCCGACTGGTGAAATACCTCCACCTTATAGAAGACCGCAGCCAAATAACAATCACTTCTGTGTTGTTGTGTTCCTGCGTGTGAGTAAGGTTTCCAGAGCTCCTGGGGGTGCTACATTAGTAGCAGGGGTCAAGCCTTCAAGGTAAGGGCGACAAGTCCAGTAACAGATTTATTATGCTGTACTTTTCGCCCTTAAGCTAGGACCTCATTACCACTTAATATCAGGTGAGATGAGGTCAATCTTGAAGTGCAATATAAAAAAAAATTGCTAAGAACACTCCCGAACTATTCATCTTTCAAACGAAAAAAAAAATAAATCGCTTCATTTGTTCGGGAGCTGCGATGCCATAGACAGATACACACACCGACACGTCAAACTTATAACAACCCCTCGTTTTTGCGTCGGGGGTTAAAAATTAATAACTATTTCCCTCGGTCACGCCATCACGCGTGAACAGCTGGACCTATTACACTTTTTTTGTTGTGTCTGTTATTGTCAGGAGGAGGTTCTCATGAAACATGATAATTTAATATACATGTTATATATATTTAAATATAATGAAATATTCATCGTCAGAAAAAAGTCTGTCGGGTCAACTAGTTAAAAAAATAAACATTGGACAACATCACATACATTGGTCTGATAATGTGGTAAATCGATTAAGCACTTTTACCACAACACCCAGACCCGAGCCAATATAGAAAAGTTCACTTCCCATATTGAACCGAGCGGGGATCGAATGTGGATAAGTGGCTAAAGCACTTGTGTTACGGAAATCGGAAACAACGACGGTACCACAACACCCAGACCCGCAGCAATAGAAAAAAAATCATTTCCTATATTGACCAGACCGGGGACCGAACGTGGATAAGTAGCTAAAGCACTTGTGTTACAGAAATCAGAAACAACCACGGTAACACAACACCCAGACCCGAGCCAATGTAAAAAAGTTAATTTCCCATCAGTCCACCAAATTGATTCAACCGAAATTAAAATTACAAACATTTGAAAACGCTAAAACTAATTAACAAATCAGGTACAAGTCGAATACTTCGGTCATAGAAATATGATAACATAGCGAATACTATATAAAGCAGGGGTGGCCAACCGGTCGATCGCGACTGTTAACCCAGTAGATCGTGGACAGGCTAAAAATATAAATTGAAAGTAAAGACTAGACTGCGGAACGTAATTATCAGCCACTGCAGCATCATACACATCAACAATGATATACATTGTTCAACCGCTGTTTCGTCAAGGTATAACAAACTACAAGACTGGCTAATAAGAAATACATGATTGTGTACTAAACTATTCTGTTTCATAGGATTTCAAGAACTAGAACACTTGGTAGATCGCACAGGGTTTCGTTAGTAAACAGTAGATCTTAGGTCTAATCAAGTTGGCCACCCCTGACACATGCGCAATACGTCAAATTTATCGCATGAGACGACAAAAGTTTCGATATAGTTGATTGGCTAATAGCACACCGCACTCGTATTTTCAGCCAATCAGCAGCTGACGCACTGACTTCAATCGACTTTGACGTATGTTAAGAGCGCGATAAAATTTAGTCGCTAGGCATAATAGTGTGCTACATGCATGCGCCACGTGACTAAAATTTTATCGCGCTCTTAACAAACGTCAAAAACGATTGAAGTCAGTGCGTCAGCTGTTGATTGGCTCAAAATACAGAGAGACATTAAAGAGAGGTAGGGCAAAGCGATTTATCGCTCGAACTGGAGCAGCCCACTGGTGAAATACCTCCACCTTACAGAAGACCGCAGCCAAATAACAATCACTTCTGTGTTGTTGTGTTCCTGCGTGTGAGTAAGGTTTACAGAGCTCCTGGGGGGTGCTGCATTAGTAGCAGGGGTCAAGCCTTCAAGGTAAGAGCGACAAGTCCAGTAACAGATTTATTATGCTGTACTTGTCACCCTTAAGCTAGGACCTCATTACTACTTGGATCGGCTATCCCTGCTGGATCGGCTATCCCTGCTTACCCCCCCAACCATCCAGGGGGGAGGAGACGGGGCCGCGTAAGCGGCCATTCCGCCGGGCGGCGCTGTGGTGGTAATGGTTTTACTGCTTCCCACAGCACCGCCGTTTAGGGCGATGAGGTCCATCGGGGAGTTTTAGTGGGTAGGCCTGCCCAGGGCAGGAGAGTTCCACACACGCCGCCCCTCTCCCTCGAGTGGCGGTACGGTGCGTCACGCATTTCTCCCCGAAAAAAAAAAGGACCTCATTACCACTTAACATAAAATGGGATGAGGTCAATCTTGAAGTGCAATATAAAAAAGAAAAAAAAATACTAGTGCGGTGTGCTATTAGCCAATCAACAGTATCGACAATTTTGTTGTCTCATGTGATAAATTTGACATATTGCGTATGCTAGGTCTATAGAACACAGGTGTTCGGTGAATATATCTAATACTAAGAATTGGTAACGCTAACTACAATTCAAAATCCTAAACGAACTTTGGACCATAAGTTCTAGAGGCAGAGCTCAAAATTGAATGAACTAACTAAGACCTAAGGCCACTCAGATTACTTTCACTATTATTCTGCTTAACTTCGATTACATCATAGGTAAATTAAATTTATCTTATACAAAGTTATTTAAAATATTTTCTAGTGTTTTTACATTACCATGCAAACTTACACCGAAAATTGGTTTGAATGAGATCTAATAAGTATTTTTTTAAATAGTTTATAAATCATAAACCGCAATTTAAATATTACAAACAGAAATATTTTATCTCCCCTTGCGGTGCGGGAATCGAACCTACGACCTTCACGTTTCGCGCGTGCGGCTCTTACCAACTGAGCTAACCGCAAGTTATCGTAGGCGATGAAATTTTTCTTCTGTATCAACCGTTAGCCTCCGGTAGGTTTTCCGGAATTTTCTGTTTCTAATATTTAAAGTTCGCTAGTACGGCGTATAGGACTATAAAATAATTAAACCGCAAGTTACCTTGTTACTTACGGAACCTTTCGAGTCCAACTCACACTTGGCAGGTTTTTTTTATAATCTACGCGGCTGAAGGAGTTACTTTAAATTGGTGGCGAGTCACAATAGATCTGATAGGTCGCAGTGACCACAGTTCACTAGAACTGCACAGCCCCAAGTACCTTTGTACAAATCAAATATTCAAGTAGGTTACATGTAACACTTTTCGTCATTGAATACAATGCAAAGTGATTCTTCTTCCGGTTCGGAACCTATATCTACCGAGAAGACACCGGTAAGAAACTCAGCAGATCAGTTACAGTAGCACTATCTAACTTATAGCTATGTGTAGACCAGTCTGGACCAAGTCATATAGTTTTGTTTTGATGAGTGACGAAACAATTAAGTACTCAAGTAAGTATTGTCGTGAGGTAAGCTGGAGCAGACCATTCCCCTGGCACCTGTTCACAAGCATGACGTATGTGCCAGCAATCGCTTCACTCAACCATATTGAAGGGAATGTAACGACCCGATACCTTAATTATATTAACGTATCGTGTCAACACCTTAATTCTAATATCAGTGTGGTAGTCTCCCGTTCTCTTCTCTTCTCTGCGGCTCGTCATCCTCTCCGTAATCCGCTATGGCAGCCAGGAGTAAGGCCTGGGCTGGTGCAATAAAAACAGCTGGTAGCCTGGACAGGCCTGAAGGCACACAGTCTATAGAAGTCTCCCAACCTGTAGTTCAAAGTTCAATTTTTTTTTTGTAAATAACATCAGTAATATTTATGAAACGTCTATATAATGTAAATGACGCTACCTCCGGTTCGGAACCAATAACTTACAGAGAAGATCCCGGCAAGAAACTCTGTCGTTCATATTACAAATAGCGGTCCCGGCGAACTTCGTTTCGCCTTATAGGATTTTCCCGCGCATTCGACGAAATACATTTTAAGACTCATTTTTCAACACCTTCGGTTACATTGTTAAAATTTTACCAAGGATTCCTAATTTTGTAGCCTATGTCAAATTGAAAGAATGTAGCATTCTATTGGTGAAATAATTTTTTAAATCGGCACAGTACTTTTTGAGTCTATTCATTACAAACATACAAAAATAGGTATAAATCTTTCCTGTTTATATAAGTAGTAGCACTAAGATATACAGTGTGGTGTTTAAATTGTAAAAATTAATTCAAAGGAATTATGAGAATTTGTGGGAAATGTGATTTTTAAGTCAACTGGTCCACAGTTATTTTATTATACACTCTACACAATTGCACATTTAAGGGGTCATATCCTTTTTCAGAATATTTTTCGACCATAGAACTTAGTATGGATTTAATATATTCGTTTAAAATGTTCGGTGAAGTTTAAAAATAATAAGGTTCGCTGTGCGATTCTCACTCTTTTACGCTCAGTTTCCGATTAATTTTTTTTTAATTCACACTCTGGGGAGGGAGGGTGCCCCCCCTCCTCCCCCTATGGAAATCACGCAAAAAATGTGGGTTACCGATTAGTCAGACATTTTCTGCGAGATTGCCGGCGAGGGGGGGGGGGGAGCTGCCCCCCCCCCATGAAGATGGGTCAAGTAATAGTATGTTTTAATTCAACAGCTCACCTTGGTGCAGCGCCTTGGGCACGGCGCAGACGGCGACGGCGCGCGCGCGCGCGTACAGCGAGCACGCGGCCGCGCTGCCGCACACGCACCACACCGCTGGGGGGGGGAAGAGGGGGGTTAGTACCAGCTGTGGACACTACATATAACCTCTACATCCATTTATTTAGCATTAAATCTCGTCCCGTTGTACTTCTTTGTTCAATCAAGTTTTTAAAGCCTAGCATGCGGAATATGTCAAATTTATCACATGAGACGACAAAAGTTTCGATACTGTTGATTGGCTATTTTCAACCAATCAGCAGCTGACGCAGTCACTTCAATCGATTTTGACGTTTGTTAAGAGCGCGATAAAATTTAGTCGCGTGGCGCATGTTAGGCCTCAATGACGTTCCACCAGAGCCACAACTGTCACTCGTATTACATACATCCGTATAACTGACAGCTGACAATTTTGATTCAACGTTGCAATAGCGAAGCGCCGTCAAATAAATGAAATAGTTAAGACTCACCCAACATAAGTGTGGACAGCACATCTCCGACATACAAGCCAGCGCCAGCCGTCGCCATCCGCTCGCAGCAATCGACGTACAACAGCGCCAGCGAGCACACGCGCTCGGCGCAGCGCCTGTCGCGAGCGTATTCGCGAGCGTGTTCGCGAGCGTGTTCGCGAGCGTGCTCGGCGGGGCGCAGGCGCGCGTGCGCGGCCCCCGCTGTGAGGGGGGGGAGCGCGCACAGGGCCGCCCACAGAGACGGCCCGAGGGCGGGGATGGGGGCTCGACCGCACTAACACATAATATTAAATCAGTAAATATTTTGTGGGGTTAAGTTTGGTGAAGATAAAAAAGCCATCTTAAAGTCAAAGTCAATTTTGAACCGTAAACAAAAAGAGTAAGAAAAATAATATAACACTAAAGTAGACAAGGACTGTTAAAACCTGCAGAGGATAAATTAGGGAAACCCCAAAAATTGGGATTCAGGAAAAAAAAATTTAGATAACATTAGTTATATGTACATATGAACATAGCTGGGCATTAACTCGTTAATCCGTTAATCGTTAATTAACGAAGTTAACATTTTGAGTAACGGATTAACTTTTAAGTTAACTTTAAAAACTGTTAACGGACTCATTAACGGACATTAACTTCCGTTAATAATTCAGAAGTCCGTTAATCGTTAATCCAATGAGTGCCATGCGAGAAAGCTGCGGATAGATTCAAGTCAAGTCAGTTCATTTATTTATGTAGGTTACAAGTAACACTTATGCATCGTCAAAACCAAAATTAAAGCTACAGCCGGTTCGGAACCTAATTCTACGGAGAAGAATCCGACAAGAAACTCAGTAGTTATCCTAATCTTAACAAAATTTCAAGCTAGAGAACTTAAAACTATGGTGTGTAAGCGATCAGACAATCATGTCCATATATGTTTATCGTTTATATATTCATCAAGTTTGTAGTATCTTTTTGGCATTACACATGATTTACTATGAACCTTAAATCTATGCATGGGTAAGTCAATACATTATACATTGTTAATACATTGCGATAACTTGTTGAATATTTTTATACTTAATCTCACGAATGTTCTTTCAGATGTAATGCATCGGAACGTTTTACTGTACTCCCCCTCCCTCTTTCTTTTAAAAAAGACGACCACACTAATACAATCACAATCGAGGGATTCTCCGTAAACCGTAGGGAAACAAAACTTTTCCAAATGGGAGTTTCATATCTTAAAGTTTTATTAGACCGCATCCTAACGTTTTACATAGACCCCCCCCCTCAACCCCACCCCACCAATATGCGTTACGTAATACTTGAACGCTCTCTAAATAACTGTCAGTGAACACTTGCGTGTGCATAAAGAAGTGTGTAGGTAATATTAGGTAAATTAAAAAAGTGTACTTTGCAGTGCAGTAATCAAGACCCTATCATGGAAGACATGGAATCGGATTCCAGGTCCTTGTCCCTGTGTTAGGTCCATGACCTAAGGTCATGGATTCTCACAAGGACCTGGAACCATTTTGATTACCGATTAACGGATTAACGATTAACGTTAACTTGCGTTAATTCTTCAGAAATGTAACGCTTTAACGAAGCTAACTTTTTTATTAACGGATTAACGATTAACGAAGTTAATTGTTTGAATAACGGTGCCCAGCTATGCTTATGAATAGTCTCTATATAAAACGAATAAAGCTACTCGGAATCTATAACTACAGAGAAGATACCGGTAGGAAACTCAAAAGTTTTTTTTTACAAAAAAAGTTTTCTTATTTTTTATTTCAAATTTTTAAATATTAGTTTTTAAATCATATTTAAAAGGAACAGTAAAAAATAATGCCCCCTTGCGTTGTTCGTATCACGAACCCACGACCTTCACGTATCGCGCGTGCTGCTTATCAGACTAAATTTAATTTTATAGCAGCACTACCCCACCACCGCCTATAAAAGGACGGCGCAAACAGATGGTTAGTCATTCGCTTGCTGGCGCTCGAACCGTGCGGATCTTTCTCGGTGTATTCCTCGGATTGTAGCGAGTCAGTCATACGTAATTATTTATGTAAATCCGGTTAGCTATTTAGTGGTTGTAATAACGTGATTATTGATGTTTCTTTATCTGTCTAATTTCGCCATTTTAATAGAAAGTGAAATTAAAAAGATTAAAATGTCTCGTTAGATTTGTTTCGTTTTAATAAAATCCTGTGAGTTGTAATTATTGTTTTTTTTTATTTAATACCTGCTAATGAAGCTAATTATATTATACTGCCTTTTGCCCGCGACTTCGTCCGCGTGGCGAGTTATAAAAGAGAGATCTTTGTGTGTGTAAAGAAACTTTATATTTACTAAGGTATGCATGCATGCTAGATTAAAAACATTTATCTTACGCTTAAAATAATTTAACGGGTCAAAACGCGACACCATTTTTATTTAGTAGTTAATACGAACTACTTACTGCCCGAAGTTTCGGTTAGATTGCACCAACCGTGGTCACGACCTGTTTTGACCCGTTAAATTATTTTAAATGTTTAAAATGGAACGCGAAAGTCTTAAAATTTATATTTATCTTACGCTGTTTTGATTTTTTCATACAAAAGTTTTCTCCCGCTAACTCCTGTTCCCGTGAGAATTTTGTAATATCCTGTCGCAAATAAGCCTTAAGTTTATTAAGGTACCTGCATGCCAAATTTCAAGCGTCTAACTTTAGCGGTTTAGATTTTTCATACAAAAGGATTTTCCCCCTAATTCCCATTCCCGTGGGAATTTAGGAAATTTCTTTCTTAGTGGACATCTACGGTACCTAAGTTACGTCCCTTCCAAATTTCAAGTGCCTACGTTTAGCCGTTTAGGCTGTGCGTTATTACGTTAGTCAGTCAGTTTCCCCTTTTATATATTTAGAAAGATAAAGTCTACGCGCAAAAAGTCGCGGGACTACTAGTAAATAAATATTAGACTATTTCTTGCCATCTACTATTTCCTCTACCTTAAGGTTGTCTGGAAGAGATCGCTTTCTAGCGATAAGACCGCCTAAATTGTACTATAATCAATCTGTAAAACCTATTTCTGTAAAGTTTTTGTGCAATAAAGTATATCTATCTATCTATCTAGACTATTGACTATTGACTTTTGATTGATCGAACTTACGATAAGGTACATAGCGAGCGGCGCGGCGACCAGCGAGGTCGCGTAGTTGGCGGCCAGGAGCAGCAGCGCCGCGCCTGAGTCGCGCGCCGCCACCAGCGACAGCCACGCACATGGCGCGCCCACCACGGACAGCAGCGCGCTGCATACAGGTCAATCACATACTTGACCTCATCCCACCTGATGTTAAGTGGTAATGAGGTCCTTTCTTTTTTTTTTTTGATGCACCGTACCGAGACCGGAAGGGTCATTTTCCCGCTCCCTCTCGGCGGCCTCCTTCTGCGACATTACGTCTGCGCAGAAGGAGGCTATCTCATTCCACGCCTTATATGCCACGAGCATAGTAGAGGCTATGCTTGGGAGTGAGAGATTTGGCCCCACTATCGCAGCCAAACGCGACCGCTGCGCAGCCCAAGCGTGGCACACCAGCAACGTGTGCTCCGCCGTGCCACTATCGAGGCACGACGGAGACTCCTCACGACATATTCGGTGCAGGTACCTCCTAAAACAGTGGCCGGTGAGTACCTGCACCAAACGAAATGATATGAAGCCCGACTTGCGCTCGAGCCAGCGAATTATTGCTGGCCCGAGCGCATCAAGAGTCCAGCCTGGTAATAAGGTCTAGGACCTTAAGGGCGACAAATACAGCAAATAATGCTGTTACTGGGCTTTCCGCCCTTACCTTAAAGGCTTGACCAGCTCTGTAAACCTTACTCACACGCAGGAACACAACCACACCGAAGTGATTGTTATTTGGCTGCGGTCTTCTGTAAGGTGGAGGTATTTCGCCAGTCGGGCTGCTCCAGTGCGAGCGATAAATCGCTATGCCCTACCTCTCTTAACTATTACCTAAATGTATTGTTTCTTTCTTACCCCTTAACCAGTCTGTAGTCTAGTGATTCCCAAAACGCGGCCGCTGCCACGAGCAGCGCCGGCGCCGCCATGTGCGCGTGCGCCACACTCACCTGACAAAGACAAGCAAGCATACAGACACGCCATCTACTGGATGGGTAAGCAGAGATCTGATGCTTTTGCTTGCCGCGGTATTCAGCAAACCGGCTCTCAATAGTCCACTGTTGGCTTTGGAAAACGTGACGTGGCTCATGTGATTCCACCTTCCTTTGATGTAGATTCCTTTAAAAGGAGCGTGAAGAAACAGCTTGCAGGCCAATATGACGATGCTAACTGATAGAATACTACTGTGCATCTAGTAACGAGATGCCAGCTGTGGCGTTAGGGTTTATAGGGCCCTAGCGCAAGAACCCAAATAAATATTAGGTACCTATATATGCCCGCGACTTCGTTCGCGTGGACTACATGTTTTCAAAATAAAAAGTAAAATCGGAGATGTTTAAGCGGGAAAGCGTAACAGACAGACAGAGTTACTTTTGCATTTATAATACTAAATATAGGAATATAATTAAATAGAATAGGTCAATCAAATCCATATTATCAATAGTACAATCCATTATTTGATTATGTAGGCCCCATGTGCACATTCGATTTTTTCAGAAAGTTCGATTGTTACCTGTTCGACCAGAGACCAGTGGTGGATTTACCAGAAGGCTGAGTAGGCTGGAGCCTAGGGCGGCAGATTTTGGGGGGCGGCAAAATAGAATCATTTTATAATTCTAAAATTTTTTCTTTCTTGTTGTCGGCCCCACCCCTCCCCCTCCCCTCCCCCCCAAATGAAAAAATTTTAGCGGCAAAATTTAAATAGCCTACTGGCGGAAAAGTGTAACCCCGCCACTGCCGGAGACAGTAGAGAAAAGTTTGTTTCCTGGATCAAGGGGATTGAGCCCGGGACCTCAGAGATGGCCTCGGCTACGGAGGTCGTCTATAATCGATATCATAATCGATTATACGGCTACACTTCACTCACCAATACTGTTCGCGGGTTAACTTGCCCAAACTGCGCTCGGCGGCCGCACCTGTAGTAGATGCACCAGAGAGGCAAGTATGACAATAACTCTGTTCGTAGCGGACCTGGAAGAAACGGAAAAGAAATTCGAAGTTAACTTTGGACATAGCTATACGTAGTCAACTATAGTGTAGAGGGCATAACACTCAAATATCGATATTTTTTTTAATAAATAAATATAAGACATCACATACATTGCTCTGATTCTGTGGTAAGTAGCTAAGGCACTTGTGTTACATATTTCAGAAACAACGACGGTACCACAATACCCAGACCCGAGACAATATAGAAAAGTTCGTTTCCCATATTGACACGACCGGGGATCGAAACCGGGACCACAGAAAAGGCGCGACACCAAAGTCGGGCTCGCTATCAATAGGTCCTACGCTACCTATAGTATCTAAACTAGCTCATTGGACTTCACCGCTCAAAGAACAGGAAGTACCTTCATTTGATTTGTATAGAGATCATAAGACAGAATCAGCTGGTGAAAAATCATATAGGCGAAAGTGATAAAAAAGGAGGTTAAAAGCCTCAGCTATAAGGAATACGAGGCAAGGAAAAGCAGAGATAAGTAATAACTGTTACTCTTGTAATATTTATAAATAAAAAGATTTGACTATTGAAAGGTCTCGGATTCGAATCTCATTCAAGTTTATAGAATGGTTGTTTGGTACAAGTAGCTACTAAATTTAATTATAAAAATAGTTTTATTCCTGAAGGCTTGTACCTATAGCAACATTTAGTTTAATTGCAACATTTACTTGTTTAATTATAGTAGGACCTTGCGTGCAAGGCTGACTAAACCTAGTAAAAATAGTATTAACGAATCAACAACTTATATAAAGGTTCCCTCTTTCGGGTATATGTGATGGAACCAAAATGATAACTAGGCTAAAATTAATCTAGAACACTAGGTGTATAAATAGCCTAATTTTGTGCTTAAAATGTGTCTAAAATGTTATTTGAAATAATGAATTGTAATTTGAAACAAGATATCTAAAAAGCAAATTCTGTAATGAATTGATGAAGTATTTTGAACATTTTTTTTACAAAAACCATTGTTTTTGTTCAGTCGTTCCATTACTCTTTATATTAATTTTTCACATTATTCCATAATTGTTTTAAATCTAAGCATTACTTCAAACATGGATGTGATTTCATAATATAAACTAAATTTGTATGTTGTAGGTATGTCGGTTAGATAAATTAAATGGATTTTTTAACTTTAAAATAGTAACATTTTACAAAATGACACCCATTTCATATAATATTCAACACAAAGCTTATTTTATTATTATTATTAGAATAATAACTATCTGCGATAAGTAATCTAATAATAAGGTAAGTATTATTAGGTAAAGCTCAAATTTTTTTCAGATCAAGAAAAATATATTTACTTATTAAATTTTTTAACTAATAGTTAATATATTTTATTAAAGTAAAATTCTAGGCAATACTTTTTTAAATTTCCGCTACTAATTTAGTTATTTCGGTATATTTTTGTTTTTCTTGATCTGATAGGTTAGATTGAAAAAGTATTAATTGAATTACATGGGCAAATGGGGTGCAATGCGTTCTAGAATGATCTAATCGTTATCATGCAGTTTTTTGCCTCCTGGAGCGCCCACTTTCGGCGACAAGACAGCCAGAGTCATAGAAATAAGCACTCCCAAAATCATCCATCTTTTTCTGAATTCCCGCCAGATATCCAACTCATAATCTTTCTTAGGTGCACTATACAGTCTCTTCTCACAGTTTATCAGCTCCGTGGTAACCGTAACACAGTCCATTTTGGTCAAAATCACAATAAATTCGTTTCAAAGTTTATTAACACTAAATGGGCATGATTTTTCGTTATGTTTTACAAACAAATTCACTAGTTTGAATAGCGGAAACTGGTGTTTGAAGAAGTACAAGAGGAAAGTGTGCCCGTGCGTTTAATATTTACAAAGTAGAAACAGGAAAATCAATTAAAATAGTGTTACGAATTTAAAAAGGCGCGCATTGCCGCGCTCTGCGCATCTGCATTGCCGCAGACCGTACTCTGACGTCATTTGTCAAAAATTCGTTCTGTTACACGGTTCAACTTTTACCAAATTAGGACAATTTTTATAAATTTCAAATTTAGTAAATTTGAAATTTATAAAAATTGTCCTAATTTGTGCTGATAATTGAAAAAACAAGTCCTTTATTTTGACCACTATAAAATTTTTAATAAAATATCATGTTTTAAGCAGGAATGTTTGAATTTTTGTATTTAAAAAGTTATTTTAAATTCTATTATATGGTTAGTAACAAACTACAATAGAGAAAACGGAGCGTAATGTCAAAAGGTCGATCAGCTGTTGCGTGCGCTTCTTGTCAAGTCAATGTCAAAAACAAAAAAAACTATCAAAACATTTTGAAAACGCAGCTTTTTCTGTGTAAATAAGACAAAAAAAATTGCCTGTTATTACCGCTAATTAGTGCAAAATTCCAAAATGCTACCTAATATCATTCGGCAAGTCGTTAGTACTAGTAAAAGAAGTTCACCGCTTTTGAGGTTAGAATCAATGTTAATTTCTACGCATATTATGAGTTTAAACAACTAACAGACTGTTCTAAGCCTGATTTCCAGCCGAAAAAATAGTTTTATTACTCTCTAGAGCTTAAGATTATCAGCTAGTCGTTAAATTACAGTCCTCGTCTAAAGGACAATGATAGCGTATCCCTGTACAGTGGTTTGTGAACGATAGACAGGTGTGAAACCCTGACTCCTCGAGCTGCTACTGGCTTAACCTAGGTCTTACGAGACCGTAGTATCCTTATTCCCCTGTTTCTTCCCAGTAATCTATTTCCTTCCATCTCCCCTGTCCTCTTTCCTGCCGTGTCAATGAATGCATGACTAAAGAAGAGCTTAGCCGTGAGCGTGCCATTGCCTAGGCACCTGGTAATCCTCTGTGTGGGAGCCTGTGTAGATTACGCTAGGAATTCCGACTTCCCTACAACTGTGCAGCATCGGACACCGAGGGGGGCTCAGTCGGAGCGAGCACTCTCAGCGAGAACAGAGAAACACCACTCTCTGTTCTCGCTGAGAGTGACGGTACAGTAGGCATTTCCCCGTCAACAAAAAAAAAGGCACCTGGTTATCCTAGGAAAAAGCAAAAACCTTCCAGTATGCAGGGCTCTATACAAAAAACAAGCATCAAATCAACATGGCAGCAAATTGTCTCGGAAAGTGTCATGATGCGTTTCTCACAAAACCTAAAAGTGGTCTGCTGAGTGCCAATTTGCATTGCAAATGGAAAGATGTAAACTCTGCCTGTCCAGGAGTAAGCCATAACTTTGGGGACTGGTCTGCTCCAGCTTACCTCTCAAAAGTAAATACTGGAGTACTTAATTGTTTCATCACTTATCAAAGTCCAAAGTGCTAGCTACACATAGCAATAAGTTAGTTACTGCTACTGTAACTAATGTACTGGTGTCTTCTCGTTAGATATAGGTTCCGAACCGGAAGTTGAACCACTTTCCATTGTATTCAATGACAATTCAAAAGTGTTATATGTAACCTATTTGAATAACGAAACATTTGAGTTTGAGTATGTGTTTACAAAGTATTTATCATTTATTTTCAGTTTAGTGAGACACAAAGCAGCTTACGAAGGTGATGGCAAAACAACTGTCCACGTTCTCAACCAAGACCAAGAACTGGGTCTCATGATAGACTCATACGCTACTGTGAGTTTACAAATATGTTAACATACATTACTGTGCAGTCAAACGTAGGTATGATAATATTCGCCTACATCAACATCACATGTGATACATTGCTTTGATTCTGTGGTAAGTAGCATAAGCACTTGTGTTACAAAAATCAGAAACAACAACGGTACCACAACACCCAGTATAGAAAAGTTCGTTTCTCATATAGACTCCACCAGAGATCGAACCCGGGACCTTAGAGATGGCGCGACGCCAGTCCGGCCTGCTCGCTTCTCGGCTATGGAGGTTGTCAAAATAAGATGTACTTTTTACTTTGTTGATTGTATTTTATGAGCATAAGAACTGTAACATCACAGTCGTTGCTCTGATTGTCTTCATATGGGAAAAAAACTTTGCAAAATTTGCTTGAGACCCACAATAAGTATACCTGCCCCTGGCACTCATAGTATCTTATTTTGAGATTAGTTTAGTAAATAAAGTTATTATTAGTTATTATTATTATATATTAGTTGATTAGTGGAATAGGGATTATTTGGCTTGTTTTGGAACGTCGGGCGAAGCGTGGTACAAGTGGGAAGCGTGGCGTGGTGCAGGGGTTAGCTCCGCAAGCAAGGGGGAGCGTAGCGTGGTTCAAAGGGGAGCTAGGCGTGGCGCAGGGGGGAAGCAGAGCGGGGGCGGGCTCGTGACTTGGTACAGGGGGATCTGTTGCAAGGAGAAAACGAGGCGTGGTGCAGATTGGGAGCAACGGATAGTGCTGGGGGTAGCCTAGCGTGATGCAGGGGTAAGCATGACGTGCTGCAGGAAGGGGGCGAGGCGTGGTGCCTGGGGAAGGTCGTGTTGTGAGAGACGAAGCGTGGCTTAGGGTAGGGGGGAGCAGGGCGTGGTCCCTGGAGTAGCGTGATGTTGCGCAAGGAAAGCCTGGAGTTGTACAGGGGTAGTGTTAATAATTTAGTTTTCATATTCATAATTGAATTTGCTTTTCTTTTAGAATTAAGTAAATTAAATAAAAATTAATGCAAAAGACAAACACCAACCAATCAACTGAATTCAAACTATGATTTACCCTTACATTGAGAATGCAGTTTAAAAACAAATCAGTGCGATTAATTAAAAGTTTATTTTATTTTCAGTACGGCTTCAGACTGAATAATGGTATCACAGTATTGGGACCAATGGCCATATTTCCAAGGTAATATTCATGTACAGTCGCCGTCAGATATATAGGAGCAGACAAAGTGACCAAATACTTCTGAACAGTTAAAATGTCAAAAAGTTCCATACACCACAAGTTACCATTAATATCTGAACATTCATTACTTCAAAATAGATGCTCAGATGAGCAGATGCCAATAACATCTGAACACTCATAACGTCAATATGTGTCACGCACGTCATGTGTCTCATTTAGCTACCTATGTAGATGAGTGTTCAGATATTATTGGTAAGTTGTGTGTATAGAAATAATTGACTAGCATCTGTTTAGATATTTTTGAAGTAATTAATGTTAAGATATTAATGGTAACTTGTGGTGTATGGAACTTTTTGACATTTTAACTGTTCAGAAATATTTGGTCACTTTGTCTGCTCCGATATATCTGACGGCGACTGTACATGGCATTTTAAATATTCAACAGACAACATTGTATTCATTGTTTTAATTCTGTGGTAACTAGCTTAAGCAGTTGTGTTAAAGGAATCCGGTACCCCAACACCCAGACCCGAGACAATATAGAAACGTGCGTTTCCCATATTGACCCGACAGGGGATCGAACCCGGGACCTCAGAAATGACGCCTTTTGATTACAGAGATCGTCAAAACTCTCAAAGGTCTCGTCAAAGGGCTTTAAAACATTGAAAGTATGTATGTTTGTAGTTTTAAGATAAGATGCTGTATTTGTTATTGTTTGTTGCAGGACAGTACTATCGTGGCAGGTGAGGGGGTCAGATGAGATCAATGAGGAGTCGCTGCGACTCTTCAAGCTGTTGGAGCCTAAGATAGACCTTGTGGTATGCATCAAGTATGATTGTTAATAAACTAGCTGTTGCCGCGACTTCGCTCGCTTAGTTTTGGGATAAAAGTATCCTGTGTGTGAATGTAGTATGTCATATGAGAGTTTTTTCCTTAACTCCCCTATTTGCCAGTGGCGTTTCAAAGGGGGGGGGGGGTCCGCCTCGGGTGACATGCACCAAGGGTTGACAACGGAATGCGGGGTGAGGATAATCCTGTTGGATCCCTAGTTTCATTGCGACCACCCTGGGGGAGTAGACGGGTCGGTCCATCCGCCGGTGGTGTTGTGGTTGATCAGATAACATACAAATAACACCACCATAAGGGGATCAGGTCCAACTGAACGCTCGAACTGGAGCAGCCCGACTTGTGAAATACCTCCACCTTACAGAAGACCGCAGCCAAATAACAATCACTTCGGTGTTGTTGTGTTCCTGCGTGTGAGTAAGGTTTACAGAGCTCCTGGACGGTGCTACATTAGTAGCAGGGGTCGAGCCTTCAAGGTAAAGGCGACAAGTCCAGTAACAGCTTTATTATGCTGTACTTGTCGCCCTTAAGCTAGGACCTCATTACCACAAGTGGTGGGGGAGATGGTTGAGCGCGAGGAGGCCTGGGTGGCCGTCGCCTCTTTCTGCGAGACTGTCATCTCGCAGAAGGAGGCCATGGAAAGGGAACGCGAAAGCGACCCTGCAGCTCCGGCGTGCAGAAGACGCAGGAGGCTGCGCGCAAGGCGGAACTTTGCCCGCCTAGTGCCTCCTGGCGGGGACCAGTCGGCCGCGGGTGTGGGGACACCCCGGACGGCCTTGCACGGTCCTTCGCACCAGGGCGGGAACGGCTTAGCACGCTCGGTCGTTCCCGCCGGCTCCCTCTATCCAGGGGGACGAATTGGGGTCTAAAAGACCATTCCGTCTGGCGCCGTGGCTGTTGTGGTTTCCACCGTTTTTCCCATGGCGCCAACCAAAGGCGATGAGAGCGTGGGGGGGGTTTTTAGTTCGGGTAGTCCCTGCCCCTTCTGGGCGGGGGAGTCCCACACACGCCGCTGTCGTCCCCACGACAGCGGTACGGTGCGCAAATGCATTCTCCCCCCCTCAAAAAAAAAAAAAGACCTCATTACCACAAGATGCGCGGGGACAGTTTAGCACCTTCGACCGTTTCCGCCAGTCCCCCGGCCATCCAGGGCGACGCAGCCCCGCAGCAATTCCGCCGACGGCGCTGTGGCAGTCATGTGTCGCCCGATATCCCATGGCGCCCTCAAAAGCCTATAAGAAGGTGGGGAGGGTTTTTAGTTCGGGTAGTCACCGCCCCTTCGCGGGGGAGTCCTATACACGTCGCTGTCGTCCCCAGGCAGCGATAAGGTGCGCAAAGGCATTTTCTCTCTCCAAAAAAAAAGGACCTCATTACCACTTAACATCTGGTGGAATGAGGTCAGTTTTGAAGTGTAGTTTTGAGGTGGGGAGAATAATTTTCGTACTATACCGCTACCGTGTAGATGACAGCGACGTGTGTGGGACTCCCTCGCTCTTAGGACCGAGGATTACCCTAACTAAAAATATGTTTTGGACCCTGATACTTGCTTTTGTTCCAGATAGTGGGTCTGGAGGCGAACGACCGCGCTCTGATGGGCCCGGTGTTCCGCGCGGCGCGCACCAACAAGCTGAACGTGGAGATCCTGCCCACGGAGCACGCCTGCTCCACCTTCAACTTCCTCAACGCTGAAGGACGGTGAGGATACTAAATTGGATCGGCATCTATACTAAAGGACCGTTCATTCTCAAACTCAAATATTTCTTTATTCAAGTAGGTTGCATATAACACTTTTGAATCGTCATTGAATACAATGCAAAGTGACTCTACTGCCGGTTCGGAACCTATATCTACCGAGAAGACACCGGTAAGAAACTCAGCAGATCAGCTACAGTACTGTAACTTATAGCTATGTGTAGAACACTCTGGACCAAGTCATATAGTTTTATTTGAATGAGTGAAAAAAGCATTATGTATTATTTTATTTTAAGAGTTAAGCTGGAGCAGACCAGTCCCCAAAGGTGGCACCACCATTAACGATGTGATGTTTTTTTTTGGCATTTTTTACCTACTCGCGAGCTTAGATTCATTCTACTAGTCCCTACTAATATTATAAATGCGAAAGTAACTCTGTCTGTCTGTGTGTCTGTTACGCTTTCCTGCTTAAACCTCTCAACCGATTTTGATGAAATTTGGTATAGGTATACGTTAAATCTCAAGAACGGACATAGGCTACTTTTTATTTGAAAATAAGAGGGGGTGGGGGTAACACCACCTTTGAAAGTTTATATGGAAAAATGTTTATTTTTGAAGTTAGAGATATGAAATTTAGCACAAATATAGCTCGAAACTTGGATTAAAATATAGACTACTTTTTGTTTCGAATATTAGGGGAGAAAGGGGTAAAACTGACCATGAAAGGATGTAGTCCACGCGAACGAAGGCGCGGGCACAGCTAGTATAATATAAAATGGTGTTTAAGAAGTCTTTTGAAAGTTGCATGAGATTTCGACTTTTTAATAGCTTTAGGTACGTTATTATATTATTATATTTTAGATCCTTCGTACATAATAGTTATTTTACCATAGTTCGTCAGTCGTTGGTGTAAATCAATGTCTTGGCATTGTCTAAGCTTTAATTCAATATTCTTTTATTCATGTAAATTACACCAGTAATATTTATGAAACGTCTATGTAATGCAAATGATAATCATACATTTATTATACTTACATCTATCGGGTCTGGGTGTTGTGGTACCGTCGTTGTTTCTGATTTCTGGAACCCAAGTGCTTTAGCTACTTACCACAGAATCAGAGCAATGTATGTGATGTTGTCCAATATTTATTTATTTATTTTATTTACATGCATTTTATGCAGTTGGAGTTTCTTTGTAAATGCTATTTTTGAGTGAATATCCTTACGTAAAATTTTCCGAATGAGTAAATAAGTGCATTATTTATAAGTTTGAGATATTTTCATTACTTTTATTTCTTCATATCGGACCCGACAGACTTCGTCCTGTCAAAAAGATTTGCAATGTGGCTTGACTCTAAATTTTAGTTAGAAAACGAAATTTTAGTGAGAAAACGTTTGTACTAAAGAAATTATTCGAATTTTTCTCGCCGTAAAACCATCCTTGGACTTCAACGAATTTTTAACACGCTTTTATTAGCTTCTCTTTTAACTATGTAAGAAAATCTTGGAATCTTAATTTGACCCACTTCCCGGTCTTTAATTTGGATTAAATTTTGCACACGCTCTGAGTTCTGATGACAATACATGACTAGCTAAGAAACGTCATTACAAATCCAATATGGCGGCCTTCCCAAGATGGCGAACTGGCTGTTTAAATTGCACTTCCATGATATGGGTATCAAATTAAAGGGTTTGCTGTCAGGAATGCGAAAAAAATAGTCACGTGACATAAATCCAACATGGTGGACGTCTAAAATGGGGGGCAGGCTATTTGAAATGCACCCCATGATATGGGTATTAAATGAAAGGGTATTCTAAATGGAATACGAAAAAGAATTACTTATATAATAATTGATACATGAGAAAACTAAAAAGTATAAAATAAAAATAATAGTTTAAAAAACTAAAAAAAGAAAGAAAGCGTGGAGCGTTTATGTTATCTTTACTCTTTTTGGACAAAACGCTCCACGCTTTCTTTCTTAAATGTCTGAATTATTTTGTAATTTTTAGTGCGAGCTAAAAGCGTGTTTTTTAAATTTTTAAACTATTATTTTTTTTAAAGAAGATCTGTCAAAATTGTTTCTGGCGTTGTCGAGTTATGCGCTTACCAACACATTTAGCGATTCATTTTTATATAATAGACTAGCGGTCCCGGCGAACTTCGTTTCGCCTTAGAGGATTTCCCGCTTTTCTGTTGAAAATTTTCCCGAATTTTCTGTGCTATAAACCTCACGGAGACCGAGACCTTTCCAACGAATGCAAAACCGTGGATAACGGTTCGTGCGTTCTGGAGTTATAGCGTCAGGGAGGAAAACCCTACTCATTTTTATATAAATAAAATAAATAAATGCCCCAGACAACCACACCAATCACCTGGTCTCAAACTAAGGTTTTCCCTTGTGCTATGAGTACCAGACGACGGATACTAACTGGGGGCGTCATCACAGCACACCCAGACCCAAGTCAATTTAGAAAAGTTCGTTTTCCAAATTGACCCGACCGGGAATCGAACCCGGGACTTTTTGCGCTTTGGGCGCCTACCTTAGCCACTGCGCCACCGAGGTCGTCATATAGTAGATGATTTATTTTCTAGATGTGTGGCAGCGGCGTTAATCCCCCCCATACTGGTAAACATGAACGAGGACGACATGCTCAGCACGAGGCTCCACTACGGCAACCTCTACAAGAACAATGAGAACCAGTGAACTGACCAAGAGATTAATAAAAAATGTTTTTATTTAAAAAAATGGTTCAGATACTTAGGTATGTATAGTGACAATTGTAAATATTAACAGTAGCTTGCTTATAAAATAAATTAAATGTTTTACTTTATTTCTGTATTTTATTAAAATTCATTATTAGCTTACAGAAGACCGCAGCCAAATAACAATCACTACTGTGTTGTTGTGTTCCTGCGTGTGAGTAAGGTTTACAGAGCTCCTGGGGTGTGCTACATTAGTAGCCGGGGTCAAGCCTTCAATGTAAGGGCGACAAGTACAGCAACAGCTTTATTATCCTGTGCTTGTCACTCTTAAGCTAGGACCTCATTACCACTTAACATCAGGTGGGATGAGATAGATAGATAGATACTTTATTGCACAGAAAATTTACAGAAATTGGTTTAACAGACATATTCAAGTACAATATAGGCGGTCTTATTGCTAAGGTCTTATTATTATTTACTAGCGACCCGCCCCGGCTTCGCACGGATGTAATGTAAATACTTAGAAATATTGGCTTTTCTATTATTTATTGCAAATAAAAGCCTTCCTCTTGAATCACTATCTATTAAAAAAACCGCATCACAAACCGTTGCGTAGTTTTCAAGATTTAAGCGTACAAAGGGATATAGGGACAGAGAAAGCGACTTTGTTTTATACTATGTAGTGATATATTTATTCAAGTAACAAGACTCATTTTAGTTAGTTATAAAAGACTGAACCTAAGTTAGTATTGATGAGGTCAATCTAGAAATGTAATATAAAAAGAAGCTATTAATTCTACACTTTAAAAATATGTTAACGCGTGCAAAGCCGCGAGTGATAAATAAAAAGCATGTAAAAGCTAAAACCTTGTTTATTGTAACAACACTAAACTATTTATACAACCGGCGACTCCACAATAATTTACAGACGATAAGTTAATCAATTAGTTTAATTATAAATTCAATTTACACAGACATGTGTCGACTTGCTTGGTGACATGCTCTTGAGGCAGTTTACAGCTTCTGAGAACAAAAAGATAAATTCAAAATTAGAAAAATTTCAAGTCCTTCACATTGAGAGCTTTAAAGATAATGAAAGATTGAGGTAATGATAATTACAAATGCGAATGATATAATGATAAATTAGATATAGAGTATGAAGTTGAGAGAATGAGAATAAGATATTGTGAATGAAGATTAGAGAATGACAATGAGAGAATTGTAAAGAAGATGAGAGAATAAGAATGAGATATTGGGAAAATGAACGAGAATGAACGAATAAAAATAAAAAAAAGCTAAAATAAAATAATGAGAATGAGAGAACGAGAGTGAAATAATGAGAGAGAGTGAAAGAATGAGAGAACGAGAGTGAAAGAATGAGAGAACGAAAGGTAAATAATGAGAGAACGAGAGTGAAAGAATGAGAGAACGAGAGTGAAAGAATGAGAGAATGAAAGGTAAATAATGAGAGAACGAGAGTGAAAGAATGAGAGAACGAGAGTGAAAGAATGAGAGAACGAGAGTGAAAGAATGAGAGAACGAAAGGTAAATAATGAGAGAACGAGAGTGAAAGAATGAGAGAACGAGAGTCGAAGCATGAGAGAACGAAAGGTAAATAATGAGAGAACGAAAGTTAAATAATGAGAATGAAAGAATGAGAACGAAAGAACGAGAATGAAACAATAAGAATGGTGCTCAAAGTCACTATGACTCTAGTAAGAGCGTGCATCTAGCTATGACGTTAAACACTCACCGCACTATATTAAAGGAAGTTCGCCCCCACTCCGAACTGCAGGCCGGGCGCGTGGGCGTCGCTGGTGTGCGCGCGCACGGGCACGCAGTAGTTCAGCTCCAGGCGCGCCACGCGGCCCAGCCGCAGCGTGTATCTAGCTATGACGTTAAACACTCACCGCACTATATTAAAGGAAGTTCGCCCCCACTCCGAACTGCAGGCCGGGCGCGTTGACGTCGCTGGTGTGCGCGCGCACGGGCACGCAGTAGTTCAGCTCCAGGCGCGCCACGCGGCCCAGCCGCAGCGTGTATCTAGCTATGACGTTAAACACTCACCGCACTATATTAAAGGAAGTTCGCCCCCACTCCGAACTGCAGGCCGGGCGCGTTGACGTCGCTGGTGTGCGCGCGCACGGGCACGCAGTAGTTCAGCTCCAGGCGCGCCACGCGGCCCAGCCGCAGCGTGTATCTAGCTATGACGTTAAACACTCACCGCACTATATTAAAGGAAGTTCGCCCCCACTCCGAACTGCAGGCCGGGCGCGTTGACGTCGCTGGTGTGCGCGCGCACGGGCACGCAGTAGTTCAGCTCCAGGCGCGCCACGCGGCCCAGCCGCAGCGTGTATCTAGCTATGACGTTAAACACTCACCGCACTATATTAAAGGAAGTTCGCCCCCACTCCGAACTGCAGGCCGGGCGCGTGGGCGTCGCTGGTGTGCGCGCGCACGGGCACGCAGTAGTTCAGCTCCAGGCGCGCCACGCGGCCCAGCCGCAGCGTGTATCTAGCTATGACGTTAAACACTCACCGCACTATATTAAAGGAAGTTCGCCCCCACTCCGAACTGCAGGCCGGGCGCGTGGGCGTCGCTGGTGTGCGCGCGCACGGGCACGCAGTAGTTCAGCTCCAGGCGCGCCACGCGGCCCAGCCGCAGCGTGTATCTAGCTATGACGTTAAACACTCACCGCACTATATTAAAGGAAGTTCGCCCCCACTCCGAACTGCAGGCCGGGCGCGTGGGCGTCGCTGGTGTGCGCGCGCACGGGCACGCAGTAGTTCAGCTCCAGGCGCGCCACGCGGCCCAGCCGCAGCGTGTATCTAGCTATGACGTTAAACACTCACCGCACTATATTAAAGGAAGTTCGCCCCCACTCCGAACTGCAGGCCGGGCGCGTGGGCGTCGCTGGTGTGCGCGCGCACGGGCACGCAGTAGTTCAGCTCCAGGCGCGCCACGCGGCCCAGCCGCAGCGCCACGCCCGCCCCGCACGACGCGCGCACTGCCGACAGCGCCTCCAGGCTCGACAGGGAACCTTCCTCTGGGGAGGCAAATTCAAATTCAATATTCTTTTATTCATGTAAATTACACCAGTAATATTTATGAAACGTCTATATATTTCTTTATTTCCGTAAATAAATTGACATTATTCCTAGATCGAAAATTGTGGCCTGAAGGAATTATATTTAGGCGATTTGTTAATTTTAAGGCCCGGAATACGAGCGACGCGAACAAAATCACTGTATCCGGCCCTTAATACTTATGCCCATGGATATCAAGTCCATTTATAATTTAGTTAGCTTTAACTGCAAAAGTATAAAGCGCTTAGTGGAGAATGTCAGGCAATTGTGTCGTACTGCAGATATAATTGCTTTACAAGAGACTTGGTTACTTCCTAATGATCTTCAGATCTTAAGCGATATTGACAACGAGTTCGGCTGCACCGGGACATCAGTGGTGGACACTTCGGCCGGCATGCTTAGAGGGCGACCGTACGGTGGTGTGGCGATACTCTGGAGAAAAAGTGTGTTTGATAACGTAACGGTTGTGCAATGTGATAACCCGCGAGTGTGTGCCATAAAAGTAAATATGCATTTAAGATCTTTCTTGGTTTTTAGTGTGTACATGCCCACGGATTGTTTTACGACGGATTGCCTTAGTTTGGTAAGTGCTGTTATTAATAATAATAATATTGAATCGGCGTACATACTAGGCGATTTTAATGCGCATCCTAGTGAACAATTTTATATAGAGTTGGACAGTTTCTGTATGGAGTGGGAGTGGGCATGTGCTGACGTCCAATTGTTAGGCAGAAATTCTGACACCTATACTTTTTTAAGTGAAGCTAATGGTTCGAGACGTTGGCTCGATCATTGTGTTGTTACTAACTCCGCTATGGATACTATTGTTAAAACGTATGTAATGTATGACGTATTGTGGTCCGACCACTTTCCCCTCGTAATTCAATGTAAGCTAGATAACATTAAACCTAAACTCTGTAACTCAAATAAAAACCAGCAATATAGTAAAATACGTTGGGGGGAAAGAAAACCTGAACAAATTGACATGTATACCAAAATTTGTAATAATAATTTAAAATTAATTGACTTTCCTAATGAATTAAGTTTATGTTGTAACCATTTTTGTAATAATTTTGACCACCATAAAATAATTGACAACATGTATAATGACATTGTAAATGTTTTATGCCAAGCAGCCTGTGAAAGTTTTGATCTGAATATTCACAGAATTAAGAAACCGGTTTCAGGGTGGAATAGGTATGTGAGTGATGCTCACAGGGAGGCCAGGAACAAGTATGAACTTTGGGTGTGGTACGGTAGGCCGCGGGAAGGACATGTGTGGACTGATATGCATACGAGTCGTAAGATTTTTAAATCCCGTTTGCGATGGTGTCAGAACAACAGTGACAAAATTAAAATGAATATTTTAGCAGCACATCATTCCAGGCAGGACTTTCGCGGTTTCTAGAAATCGACCAATAAGCTCAATAGTAAGCCGGGCTTACCCGTGACTGTCAACGGTATTAGCGATCCGAAGGGCATAGCAGAGACTTTTAGGGAACATTTTACAGTCACGTCACCCTTGGGACCCTCACAGCCTGTTAGCGGTGCTGGTTGTAGTCGTGCCGGGGTCTGCATTAGTTTTACAGCAAAGGAAGTAAGACATATTATTAAAACTATGTCACGCGGTAAATCTCCGGGTCACGATGACCTGAGTATAGAACAGGGGTGGCCAACATGATTGAACCCAAGATCTCTTGTTCAATAACGAGACCCTGCGCGATCGACCAATTACATACCTACTTCTAGAATCTTAAATGAAACAGCATAGTTGAGTACACAATCATGAAGCATTTTTTTATTTTATTAAGAGAAAAAACATAAGTGTGAAAATTATGTATACTAACTACTTATTTACATATTATATTAGTGTGAGCATTGCGTCTGAGTATCTTCCACTAGTTTAGCATAATCAGGTTTGTAGTTGGAGATTGCCAGCCTTAAAGAATCCAATGTATGAGCGTCTGTCAAGCGAGAACGGTGTTTACTTTTTGTTTGCTTTAAGTAGGAAAATGCCGATTCACATAAATATGTTGAACCAAAACACGAATGAAGTTGTTCAACACACTTCTTCAAATTTGGATATTTTTCGTTGGAAACCAATGCCCAGAAATCATGACCTGACGATGACCTTGCTTTAAGAAATATGTCGCAGCGCAGAGTAATAATTTCATTTTGTAACATCATGTGCTCTATTTGAAATGTATCTGCAAATTTTGTAGCCAATTCATAGATATCACTATGATCAATGGAATCATTGAACGGATAACTGATGAATTGAACCAAGTTCTCAATTTTTCTGAAATCACCAAAGCGAACTTCGAAGTCTGCTACCACTGCCTTAATTTCTGACGTATATTTCTTAGAAATGAAATTGTATGTAGGATGTTTTTCCATATGATCCTTGATGTTAACAAATTGTTCAAATTTTTTCTTCTCTATGTCAACTATCATAGACTCTGTTTGACATTGAAACGCTGCAATAGAGCTTATCATTTCTGTTAATGTTTTATTCTTGCCTTGTAGACTCAAATTTAATGTACTCAGTTTTCCAGTAAAATCTGCCAAAAAAGCTAAATCACATTGCCAGTCTAAATCACGCAATTGCTGATAATCATCACCCCTTTCATCAAGAAATTTTATTATTTCGTCCAATAGATCTCGAAATCTTTGCAAAAACTTGCCTCGACTCAACCACCTCACGTCAGTGTGCATTGCCAATTCTGGTTCCTTCTCACCTAATTGCTGTTTAAAGAGCCGCCTTTGGAGGGATTTTCCCTTTATAGAATTTACAATCTTAAAAGAAATATCCATCACATGTTTCGTGTTTAATCTCTTACTAGCCAGTACTTGTTGATGAATTATGCAGTGGTAGCTAATGAAGTCTGGAAAATCTTCGTCTTTGTGACAAAGAGCAATAAAACCATTGTGAATACCTGTCATTGCAGGAGCTCCATCAGTTGTCATTGATACTAGTTTATACAAGCATAACTTAATCTGGCAAATATATGCTTTGAATTCCGTGAATATATCAAGGCCACGAGTTTTTCCTTTTAAGGAAATCATACCTAGCAGTTCTTCTTTAGTCGAGAAATCATCGAAGACCATCCGAATAAAAACAAGTAATTGTGCAGTATCAGTGATATCTGTTGACTCGTCAAATTGAAGCGAAAAAGCAACGCAGAGGGCGATATCTTTTTGTAGTTGTTCGTTTAAGTTTTTACTTATTATTTCTATACGGCGCATCACAGTATTTCGCGACAACTGTAATCCATGAATAGCTTTTTTAATTTCGTTTTTATTTTTGAAATTAACGAACAGTGAATCTGACACTTCTTCGAAGATTTCTTTGATGTATTCTCCATCGGAAAAAGGTTTGCACTTTTGTGCAATTCTATAGCTTACTTGGAAAGAAGCTTCAGTTGCAGCCTTAATTTGCTCAATAGGCCCAGAAAACATGTTTTCTTGGACTTTTAATTGCGATTTCAGTGCTTGCAATTTGCTCTTTCTTATTTCGCTGTTAGGTGGAAAGTCAGTCTGATATTTGCTATGCATTGTATTAAAATGTCGCTCTAAATTTCCTTTTTTGGGCATTGCCAGGGATGTATTGCATATTAGGCAACAACATTTTTCTTTCACCATAGTAAAGAAGTAGTCCAATTCCCATTCTTGGTGAAAATGGTAAACTTTTGATTTCTTTGGAGCACATTCATCAAGAATCTGTAAAAAATGAAATTAAAATTTTAGGAACATAATTTGTATAGTAACAAATGTAGAAATCCAATTTAATGAGAATAATAATATTCCTAATGATGGCACAAAGTAAACGAGCGGACAATATTTTCTAGTTTTTTACCCATTTACTAGGTGGCTAATTAGTTTGATACACCAAGTACAGACGCCACCACTTCCAGCTAGCTGCCCCAATCTGTCAAATTTCTTTGATCTATTTTCAACCATATTACGATACAATAAGGTTCAAATTTCACTGTGTAATTTTGATAGATTAGGGTAGCAGGACGTGTCTGTACTTACCTAAAATAATATGGCACTGACTAAAAGAGGCAGTTGTAAATAAATAGTTGTTTTGGTATGTTAAAAATTATAAATAGCACGTTAAATAACTAGTTCAGCAGTGAGCAAAAATTTGTAATAAAAAATAATGAAATAACTGCTCAATATGTTTTTCAACTGATCAAAGTAACATCACGAATATTTGAATAGGTAGGTAACAGCTTAAAAAAAGTCAGTAAATAAACACGGCTATAAATTAATACATAGTTTGATGTATTATGGGCGCGAAAACTTTGTAAAGCGTTTGGGAGTTCAATGACATTAGCGCGGCACGTAGGTACATTACTCAATGTTTCGCAACGATCGGGTTTATTATTTGTACTTCCTTATTTTTATTGTAAATTTCGTGATTCCTGTAGTATAGACAAATTATTGAGAAGTGTTTCGCAGTAATAACAATATTAAAAATATTAACTTACTTTATTGGATGAACCTTCAGAAGCATTTCTTTCTTCATTTGATGTTCCTTCAGAGCTTCTTTTTAACCACTCATACATGATGTACGTAAACAATTATGAGGCGTGCCTAATAGAAAGTAATCGTGATTTACATCGACAATCGTTGAAACGTCGTAACCCCGGTAGTCTCTGTCGTCAACTGTCAACAGACTGGCTGTCCGTCCCTCCCCCGCGTCCCACACGCTTCCCGCTTATTGGTCATCGCGAGCCGAAAACAAAAGACTATGCTGCGTAAAATAGAGGATAAATACCTTGACGGTTGAAAAATTATACAAGATGCGTCCAGCAGTAGGTGATTAAGTGGGACAGTCTGGTTTACGTATTTATATTTTTTGCCTTGCCACGATCGACTGGTCTAACAGTCGCGATCGACCGGTCGATCGCGATCGACCTGTTGGCCACCCCTGGTATAGTACATCTTAAGTGCGGAGGTCCTCACCTACCAAGAGTATTGGCGATGTTCTACTCCTTATGTTTAGGTCATTCTTACTTGCCAGCACAGATGATGAGGACTTTGGTGGTACCAATCGTAAAGCGCAAAACAGGTGATATCAATGACAAAAACAACTATAGACCTATCTCATTGGCTACGATTAGCGCGAAAGTACTTGACGGTTTGCTTAACACTCAACTAGATAAATATCTATACATACACGACAACCAGTTCGGTTTTAAGTCAGGTCTCTCCACAGAAACAGCTGTATTGTGTTTAAAGCAGACTGTCAAGTATTATACCGATAGGAAAACGCCCGTCTTTTCGTGTTTTCTCGACCTGTCGAAGGCATTTGACCTGGTCCGCTATGACATACTTTGGAAGAAACTTAATCAGACCTCAATGCCCGAAGAACTAATACGCGTCTTTAAGTACTGGTACCAGGAACAGGTCAACGTCGTTCGGTGGTCGGGTTCCTTTTCGGATCCATACAGGTTGGAGTGTTGGGTGAGACAGGGGGGCTTGACCTCGCCTAAGCTCTTCAACCTTTATGTAAATGCGCTGATTGAGGAGATCAGTAGCACGCATGTTGGTTGTCATATTGGAGGTGTCTGCCTTAACAATATAAGTTATGCTGACGACATGGTGCTACTGAGCGCCTCTGTGTGCGGGCTAAACAGGCTGCTTGGCATTTGTGAAAAGTATGCTGACGATCATGGCCTGTTATATAATGTGAAAAAAAGTGAATGCATGGTCTTTCAGGCGCGAGGAAAATGCCTAGATAATACCAACCTACCAAATATTAAACTTAAAGGGATTCCTCTAAACAGAGTCGAAAAGTTTAAATATCTTGGTCACTTTGTAACCTCGGACCTGAAAGACGACGCAGACATAGAGAGGGAGCGTAGGGCGTTGTCTGTGCGTGCCAATATGATAGCCCGCAGGTTTGCCCGCTGTACGAGGGACGTCAAAGTTACTCTGTTTAGAGCATTTTGTACGTCCTTCTACACGAGTAGCCTGTGGGTAAGTTATACGCAAAGACAGTACAACGCATAATAACGCGTTTAGGGCGCTTTTGGGGCTGCCCAGATTCTGTAGCGCATCGGGGATGTTTGCAGAGGCGCGAGTGGATTGCTTCTATGCAACCATGCGCAAGCGATGCACATCCCTGGCGCGCAGGGTGAGGGCCAGTGACAATGGCGTACTGAAGGCATTTGCAGACCGATTTGACTGTCAGTACCTAAATCATTGCAATATGGTTCATGTACTGACTGCGGTCAAAATATTATTCTAATTAGGTATTTTTATTGTTAGTTTAAAATTTAATTATTATTATTGTGATAAAATTGTAATGATCCTAGTTGGTTGAAAATAAATGACATTATTATTATTATTATTATAATGCAAATGACGCTACCTCCGGTTCGGAACCTATAACTTACAGAGAAGATCCCGGCAAGAAACTCTGTCGTTCATATTACAAATATAGCTGAACTTATAACTAGTTTTGCACTAAGACATACAGTGTAGTAATTAGATAAAATAATGTAGTAAATTGTAAAAAATAATTCATTGATTCAAAGTAATAAGAAAAATTAAAAAATATATATATTTAAATTAAACAAACTGTAGGTCCTAATGCACATTCGTGCTTAATAAGAATTTTGCCAACTTGCGAGTTGACAAATACGTAAAGAAATAAGTACCTCTTGCTGAGTTTGTATAAATAGAAATACAATTAGTAAATATAATTAGTGAAATTTTTCATGTGGGGGCGAACAGACTAGTTAGTGGTCCACACTTCTTTGTCATTAATATAGTCTTCTACTCTGTAGTACCCTTTTTTCAAAAGACAACCTTTAACAATTAGCTTAAATTTATTCAATGGTAAATCAACAATAACTTGAGGTAATTTATTAAAAAAAGTTATACTTAAACCAACAAATGAATTACCAATCTTATGAAGTCTACGTTTAGGGACAGCAAGCTTGTGTTTATTTCTAGTGTTGATGCTATGAGTGTCAGATTTTTTAGGAAAAGTATGCAAGTTTTTGTATACATACATTAGACTGTCAAAAATGTATTGAGATGCGACTGTTAGGATGTTGATTTCCTTGAATAATTCTCGCAGCGAGTCACGTGGTGTTAGCTTGTAAATGGCTCGGATGGCCCTCTTTTGTAACACGAAAATAGTCTGTAGGTCGGCCGCAGATCCCCATAAGAGCAGACCATACGACATGACGCTGTGAAAATAGCTAAAATAAACCAATCTTGCCGTCTCCACATCAGTCAGTTGCCTTATCTTCCTAACAGCATATGCCGCCGAACTCAGTCTTCCAGCCAGAGAAGTTATGTGAGGAGACCATTGTAATTTAGAATCTAAGTTTATGCCAAGAAATATAGTAGAGTTAATGAGTTCAATTTGTTCCTCATTAATTTTTATTATAGTGTTGACCTGCTTTACATTCGGCATTGAAAACTTTACGCATTTTGTTTTATTGGCATTAAGTAAAAGGTTGTTAGTTTTAAACCAATTGAGTACCTGGCTGAGAGCTAAATTAATGTCATCAACATTTTCATTTTGTCTATTAATTTTGAACATTAGAGAAGTATCATCGGCAAATAATACTATCTCACATAAATCATTGGTAAAGAATGGCAGGTCATTAATATATATTAAAAATAGCAAAGGTCCCAATATTGAGCCCTGGGGCACTCCCATTAATAATGGAGTACCGGACGAATTAACTCCATTCATACTGACTTTTTGAGTTCGGTCAGACAGATATGACTTAATTAGATCAAGTGAATTGTTAGATACACCATAATGCCGCAATTTCAAAATCAAGGTTTGGTGATTTACGCAATCAAACGCTTTTGATAAATCGCAAAAAACACCCACGATATCTTGCTTATTATCCCATGCATCAAACACATGCTTGATGAGTGCTACTCCTGCATCTGTTGTAGATTTCCCTTTAGTAAAACCATATTGGTTTTTATGTCATAGCTTATTTACAGTGAAATGGCTTAGTATCTGATCAGAAATTATTTTTTCAAAAATTTTACTAAATGTAGGTAAAATTGAAATGGGTCTGAAATTTGACGGGTCATTTTTTTCTCCGCTTTTAAATAAAGGTATGACTTTACTAAGTTTCATTAAATTTGGAAAACAACCTTCATCAATACATTTATTAAATATAATTGCCAAGTGAGGAGCTATATGTATTATATTTTTTAATACATCTACAGAGAGACCCCATAAATCTTCAGTTCTTTTAATATTAAGTTCCTTGAAGGCATTCAAAACTGTCTTAAAGTTAATGTACTCAAATATAAAGGGAGTTTTGCATTCATCGACATGCGATTTGAGCAGGGAATTAGCTTGATCTGGGTTAGATAATAATCCATTAGTTATTGTGACCGGGATATTTGTAAAGTAGGTCTCAAAAGCGTTGGCAATTTCCCCATCTTTCTCGATAATAGTGTTATCAATTTTGAGGGAGAGCTTGTTTGTTTGTGTTTTGTTTTTACAAGTCTCTTTATTGATAATTTGCCATGTGACTTTGTTTTTATTAGTTGCTTTAACTATTTTTTCTTTAAGAAAGTTAGATTTAGCAACCGCGCAAATCTTTTTAAATATTTTCGAAGAATTTCTGACATATTCCACTATTGAGGGATCGTTCGAATTAGCTTTTATATCATATAATTCAAATAATCTACGTCTACTTTTATATATACCTGACGTAGCCCAGTCACTAAATTTTATTTTTGAATTGTCTACTTTTATTATTTTTTTAGTAAATATATTATTAAATTCTGTTTCAACGCTATGGAATCATTTCTTAAACATACTATCGACATTATTGTCTGGCTTAAAGGATATTAACGACATCTTTTCGCAGACATTCGATTTAAATTTTTCAACACGTTTTGTGGTAATAGGCCTGCAAGTAATAGAAGACATTTGAGCGACAAAATGATGTTCGAACACAGCAATCTGACCACTATGGTCAGAATTAATAAAATTAATAATTGATTTATCAACTGTATCACAATTACAAAAAATATTATCAAGACAGGTGGCAGATGTGGAAGTGACTCTGGTTGGTTCATTATATAGTTGAAATAAGTTATAAGATTGAAAAAGATTTAAAAACCTAATGGAATTTTGCGATTTTTCTAGAATATTTACGTTAAAATCACCACAAATAATGATTTTTTTATTAGAAGTGCTCACTTTTTTGAGTGCATCTTCCATGATGGTCTCGAATATTACATAATTAGCAGATGGTGGTCTATAAACACACATAACAATATACTGCTCAAGCTCTACACATGAAATTTCAATAGTACGTTCAACTGTGAGCCCGACTATTTCTTTACGTTCCTTAAATTTAATGTCAGATTGTAATAAAATAAGTGATCCACCTCTGATGGCAGAGCCTCTTGAGAAATAGCTACCGACTTTATAATTATCAATGCTAAGCATTAATTCGTGTTGTCGCAACCAATGTTCCGTGACACATAACATATGTATATTCTGTTCATTCAAAAATAATTCTAATTCTAATTCCTTGCCAGAAATACCCTGTATGTTTTGATGTATAATATTCAGATAATTGGGTTTTCTCTTTGAAAATTTATTGCTAGAGTGGTTCTCTATTGTCTGAGGTTTAAATTTAAATTACTTGGAACGGGTTCCAAAGTCTTACTAAATAAAATATTAATATTGTAAGCTAACAAAGTAGCCAATCGGTATTTGAATTTATATGGCAAATAAAAACTTTTGCCAGTCAACAAAAAATTATAATGAATAAATTTGTTTGTGTCAAAAAACACAAAATTGTCACTATGACTATATGTCAAATTGTAAATTTGAGTATTCAGTAAGTGAATACAGTTATTTTGGGCTGATGTGAAGTGCTTAGAGAAAGGAAAGGCGCACAAAATTACTTTTTTAACATTCAGACATTTCAAAATAGAAAAGCTTTTCAATATTTCACTTTTGCTGGTATTTAAGCCATTTCCCATCATTATAATGATTACTGATTTATCATTATAATTATAACTTTCCACTTTCTCACATATTTTTCTAAGTGGAGCGTCAGGCATACAAATGTTAGTGACACTACAATTTACAAAATTATTTAAAAGAGGCCCGTAGCCAACTCCTATTCTATCTGAGAACAGTATAACATTATTGCTAGTAAATTTTTTAGAAAAAATACACTTTTGATCGTCATTTTTCGTGTCAGACAAAAGCTTGAGCCTCTCATCTGCCAGATGCTGATCAGAAGGGCCAGCACCTTGGTTACAGCTACATGAGTCTGGCATTCAATAACAAGCATTTCCAAACTGATGCCCAGTGTTTCAGAACCTAAATATATAAAAGGAGCTGACTGAGTGACATCAACGCACAGCCTTAACGGCTAAATGTACGCACTTGAAATTTGGAAGGGACGTAGCTTAGGTACCGTAGAGGGCCACTAAGAAAAGAATTTCCAAAATTTCCACTAGAACGGGAATTAGCGGGAAAATCCTTTTGTATGAAAAATCTAAACCGCTTAAATAGATGTTTTCCATCTAGCATGCATGCATACCTTAGTAAATATAAAGTTTAGTTATGGCTGCATTTTCAAAAATTCCCACGGAAACGAGAATTAGCGGAAAAAAATTGTTGTATGAAAAAATCTAAACTGCATAAAATGTAGATGCATGAAAAGTCAAATCTTTTTTATTCACACAGATTACATTAGTAATACTTATAAATAGTCTCTATTTAAAGTAAATGAAGCTACCTCCGGTTCAGAACGTATAACTAAAGAGAAGATACCGGCAAGAAACTCAGTAGTTTTTTTTAACAAATGGAAGGTAAACTTATTACTATTCATAAGTGCTTTTGTAAAGTTTACATGAATAAAGATAATTTATATTTCTATTTCTACTAATTTTGCACTAAAACGCACAGTTAGTTTGTCAATTGTAAAATAAAAATAAAAATCAATTATTGAAAAAAAAATTGTAAATTAAATTAAATTAACTGTGTAGAACTTACATGCGTCATCGTGGCCCAATACTGACATTGATTGAGAAAATGTATCATACTATATTTTTAAAATAATATAAAACACGCAAGTACAGGCGAGCAGACTAGGTAGTGATCCACACGTTCTTGTCATTCAAATACTCCTTCTACTTTGTAGTAGCCTTTTTTCAAAAGACAACGTTTGACAAATGTCTTAAATTTGTACAAAGGTAACTCAACAATAACTTGAGGGAGTTTATTAAACATTTTTATGCTTAAAGCAACAAATGAATTACCCATTGTATGTAGTCTACGCTTAGGAACAGCAAGCTTGTTTTTATTTCTGGTGTTAATGCTATGATTGTCTGATTTTTATTGGAAAAGTATGCAAGTTTTTGTATACATGTATTAAACAGTCGAGAATGTATTGAGATGCGACTGTTAAGATGTTAATTACCTTAAATAATTATTTCAGCGAGTCACGCGGTCCTAGCTTGTAAATGGCTCGGATGGCCCTCTTTTGTAATACAAAGATAGTTTAAATATCGGCCGCAGATCCCCATAACAGCAAACCATATGACATGAAATTTGACATGCATATCAAAGATACTCTCTTTTATAACACGCCACGCGGACGAAGCCGCGGGAAAAAGCTAGTTGTTTATAGTACTTTACTTCTAGAGGACAATAACAATCACTTCTGTGTTGTTGTGTTCCTGCGTGTGAGTAAGGTTTACAGAGCTCCTGGGGGGTGCTACATTAGTAGCAGGGGTCAAGCCTTCAAGGTAAGGGCGACAAGTCCAGTAACAGCTTTATTGTGCTGTACTGGTCCAAGTATGGATTGATTTTTATAATTTTTATAGTGCTTTGCGCCGCACTAGCGAACTTTAAATATATTAAAGAAATAGATAAATTGATCATCACTTGCGGTGCGGAATTCGAACCCAAAACCTTCACGTATCGCGTGTGCTGCTTCTCCAACTCAGCTAACCTAAAAAAGGTTGTCTGGAAGAGATTGTTCTCTAGCAATAAATTGTACTAGAATATGTCTGTAAATTTTTCTGTGCAATAAAGTGTATTTATCTTTCTAACCGCAAGTTATCGTAGGCGATGAAATTTTTCTGCTGTATCAACCGTTAGCCTCCGGTAAGTGCCCTCTGCCGAATATGTTTAGAACTACACACTTATCAGTTGGAAGAGCAGCACGCGCGATACGTGATGGTCGTGGGTTCAAATCCCGCACCGCAAGGGGAGATGATTTTTTTCTGTTTGTTGAATATATTTACTAGTATGGATTATCTACTATATAAAAAGAAGTTGGCTTTTCCTTCCTAACGCTATAACTCCAGAACGCACGAACCGATTTCCATGGTTTTGGATTCGTTGGAAAGGTCTTGGGCTCCGTGAGGTTTATAGCAAAGAAAATTCAGGAAAAAATTCAACAGAAAAGCGGGGAAATCCTCTAAGGCGAGACGAAGTTCGTCGGGACCACTAGTCTACACTAATATTATAAAAAGGAAAGATTTGTACCTATTTTTGTATGTTTGTAATGAACAGGCTCAAAAAGTACTGGGCCGATTTAAAAAAATCTTTCACCAATAGAATGCTACATTTTTCTAATTTGACATAGGCTACAAAAACAGAAAAGCGGGAAAAATTTTCTAAGGCGAAACGAATTTCGCCGGGACCGCTAGTTAAATTATATTATTGTATGGTACTGACCTGGTTGCGCCAGACAGCCGAGGTTGATGAAGGCGTGGCTGCGGAACAGCGACGCCAGCCCGCTGCGCGACGACGCGAACGGCAGAGGAGCCCACACGTGCAGCCCGCCCGCCCAGTACGACTGCGCGACAGACAGACATACATACATGCTACTAGTAACACGTGAACAAGTCGCCGATAACAGCTAAAGGCAGGTCATTGAGGAGCTGAGGCGAGACCTCCTAGCGACTCATGCGAGCCTGGTACCTCGACGCTGGTAGTGTGGCTATTTGACTTAGTAAATACACTTGCTTGGGAAAAGTTGTCATTCAGAAACTATTTAAAACGGAAGGAAGGAACACCTCTTTAACTCCTTATGCAGTCCTGGTACCTTTACCCTGGTATCTTCGTGATGTAGGCGCTCATTGAGATGTGGAGGCGAGACTTCCTAGCGACTCATGCGGCCCTGGTACATCAACGCGAAACTGGTTGTTGCAATGAAACGTACGTCAGTAAACGATGGTACTTTTTGGCTTTTAGGGAAGGCGATAAAGATAATAGAGAAACTACTGAAGAAGACCTCTTAACTCCTTATACAGTCCTGGTACCTTGTCGTGATATATCCAATAATTACTATGAAGCGACTGCCGTCTGACTTCCACAAGCCGACAGTTAGCGGCTCCATGGGAAAGGCGCTCATTGAGGAGGTGAGGCGAGACCTCCTAGCGCCTCATGCAGCCCTAGTACCAGACGCTCGCGTCCGGATATTTGATTTAGTAAATGGCAGTTTCTTGGGAAAAGGTGGTCTCATTGAGAAACTACTCATGAGAGACCTCTTAACCTTATGCAGACCTAGTGACTTCTTCGTGATAAGGAACGGAAGGCGTTCATTGAAGCTCAGGCGAGACCTCCTAGCGTTACATGCGGCCCTGGTACCACAACTTAGTAAATAGCACTTGCTAGGACAAAGGTGGTCATTTAGAAACGACTTATAGAATACATCTTAACACCACATGACGTCCTAGTACCTCTTCATAAAAGGAAAGGTAAGACACTTATTGAGGAGCCGCTGACACCTTCAAGCGCTCATTGAGCAGCTGCTGACATCTCCAAGCGCTTTATGCAACCCTGGTATCTCGACACGTCAAATCTGTTGCAATTGAGTGCTTCTCATTTTCACTGTTCGCGTCAGCTGTTACAGACAACTGTCAAAACTGTCAACAAATAGACATTAGATTTGATGGTCGCTGGTTATGGTGGTATACCTTGCCGCCGGTGGCCTGCCCGTCGCAGTGGGGGCCGACGCCACGCTGCCTGAACCCGCGCAGCGTGGTCGGCCCGCCGAGGAAGAAGTGGTCAGGTATCTCGGTGCCGAACACGTCGTGCAGCACGCCCAGGGCACCCGTCAGCTGGAGCACCTGCAGGTGGAACCCTCCTTATGATTGGCATGTCGCATTTTGGGTGAATCCGCCGTGCTTTTCGCACCTCTAGATAAAAACTCCGGGAACATAATTAATTATTATTATTATTAGAGATGCAACGGATATTTGTTTGGACGGATACCAGATATCGGATATCAGGCCGGTGATCAGGCCGAATATCCGGGATCCGGCCGCCGAATAATCGGCCGGCCAAACGATACCTAAATTTTAATTTGTCGGTGGACGCGTTATCAGGTTTCAACCTGTTTCGTGTTGTAGGTTCGCGAGACCGTTTTCTAACCAAGAAACATGTTTTACCCCTAAACACCCAAACGGCCCCCGGGGACCGCGTGTGACGTCATCGCGCCATTCCGTTGAACACTAAGCAGTCTCCGGCGACCGCTCTGACCCCCTTGATTTTACACCTAACATTTGTGGGTAGAGTATACATTTTTATAAACAAGCTAAAGGATTTATGTTCTTTGATATCTTAGCTACACTCTAAGCGCGAAAAATTTCTTAGTCTGTGGCTATTTATTTTTTTGATAATTTATATATTTCTTGTAATCCAGCCTATACAATGGTTCAAAACTTTAAACGCGTAGAATAAATATATCCTTTCGATTATCAAGATATTTTGATGCCAGATAAATAGAAAATGTATTAATAAGTACATGTGCATTTACAAAATGATAAAATAGGGTTTTATTTTAGAATAATTGTGTTTTTTGTAAACAGCTATAACTGCTACATCATCCTCTCTGAGGTGCCCCTGCTGTAATTTTTTTTTACTTTTCGTCTCTTATCTGAGGGTTTAAGTCATTGTGCGTAACTATTTCGTACACAGTACACGTGCGCCCGCCTAATTTGCTGAATAGATAAGTTTTTTCTGTTTAATGTATACAACGTGTAACGGAAAGGGTATAACAATATCAAAAATACCAAAGCAGTTAACGGTTACAAACTGTATGGGACCATTTGTAGCTGTGTACACGCATTTATTGATTCAATATTTTTTTTTGAAATATCAGTCCAATACAAGTCAAAATTTTGACTAAGTCACGCTTGCACAACACTATCACAGTATTGTTGGAATCGTCGAAAGACTTGGATGTACCTACCTATTATGCTATTAATTTAAATATCACAATGGTGGTTCATCTTTTAGTGTTTACTGAATCACATCTGAAATTTGTTGGTTTAGCGTTTCTCATTTTGACAATTCAGTTAAGTCATTGAGTTGTCGTCGCCGTGACAACATCTTGTGTTTTTGCCTTTCTGGATTACCTACTTACTACGGATAGCCTAGTGATATTTCGTGATGTCTTTGAGCAATCAAGAATATTCGAGATGATTCTCTGTGTCGGAGCAACCGACGGCAGCGTGATGGCCGACCGAAAGCTAGAGAAAGAGATTTACGAAACCATCAAAACGCTCGTTTCCATCTGTGGATTGGGCGAGGAGGTCGTATCACATGGCCAGCTCGGTCACCAGACCTCACTCCGTTGGACTTCTTCTTGTGGGACTAATTTAAAAGGAAGGTGTACGCTGTAGCATGCTCGTCAAGGGAAGAGATGATAGAAAGCATCAAGGCCGCGTTCTGTACAGTGACACCACAAATGTTGCATAATGTTCGCGCATCTTCTAAGAAAGTACTAGGCGCGCATGTCGAGGAAGGAGGTGGAGAAATTCAGGATCGCAGTGATTGTAATGAAGTGATAACGTGATTTGGGGTCGCTGACCTCAATAGTGTTGTGATGCGTTTGTTTACGTTTTAGTCAGTCGTTATAGTTAATCATTTTTTATTTCATAAAAACAATAAAGTGTTTATTTTAACTCGGGATTTTGTATATAGAATCTATACAAGGTATAGTATCCACCTACTTTACATTGTTACCCCCTTTCCGTTACAGGTTGTATAGTTATATATATTAAATAAAATAAATAAATAAATAAATATTGGACAACATCACATACATTGCTCTGATTCTGTGGTAAGTAGCTTAAGCACTTGTGTTACGGAAATCAGAAACAACGACGGTACCAAAACACCCAGACCCGAGATAATATGGAAAAGTTTGTTTCCCATATTGAACCGACCGGGGATCGAACCCGGAACCTCAGAGATGGCGTTCGCCAAAGTCAGGCCCACTCGCCTCTCGGCTACGGAGGTCGTCAATAATGTGATCAAAGTTGATAATGTTTCTAATGTGTTGTAGTTTTCTTGTATACTAACCATGTTTAAAAAATAATTACCAAATATCGGATAGCAACCGGATGTCCGTTGCATCTCTAATTAGTACCTATGCATTTACGAATTCTTGTTTCGAATAGCTACACTTTTTCATCGAATTTCATCCTTTACAAAAAAAAGGGAAATTGTGTGTAAATTTATTATCATACTAATATTATAAAGAGGAAAGATTTGTACCTATTTTTGTATGTTTGTAATGAATAGGCTGAAAAAGCACTGGGCCGATTTAAAAATTGTTTCACCAATAGAATGCTACATTTTTCCAATTCGACATAGGCTACAAAATTAGGGATCCTTGGTAAAATTGCGCGGTAAAATCCTCTAAGGCGAAACGAAGTTCGCCGGGACCGCTAGTGTTTGATAAAACAACGACTCTTAACGTATCGTCTGGTCCACACCCACCACATTCTCAGCGAGCGGCACGTTCGCCTGCGCGTTCAGTTCGGTCCGCAGATGCGCCACGCCCCCGCCGAGGCCTGCCAGCTCCGAGCAGAATTGAACCCACGCCCCTCGCGTCGGGAACACTGTTTCGTCGCGCCGGTCCACCGAGACTATGTGCCGGATCACTGACTTCATTTGAGGTCCTGGAATGAGGAATTTAGATTGAACTGTAGAACTATGCAAACTAACAAATGTACGCTAAAAAAATATATTCAAACACCCGGCCAAGTGCATTTAGGACGCGCGCATGAAGAGTTCCGTACCATTGATTAAGATAGGTGCCGGATGGTCCAAAGTGTTCTACACATAACAATAAGTTAGATACTGATACTGTAACTAATCTGCTGAGTTTCTTACCGGTGTCTTCTCGGTAGATATAGGTTCTGAACCGGAAGTAGAATCACTTTGCATTGTATTCAATGACGATTCAAAAGTGTTACATGTAACCTACTTGAATAAAGAAATATTTGTTGAGTTTGAATTTGGTATATAGATAGATAGATACACTTTATTGTACAGAAAATTTACAAAAATTGCTTTTACAGACATATTCAAGTACAATTTAGGCGGTCTTATTGCTAGAGAGCAATCTCTTAAGGTAGAGGAAATAGTAGATATCAAGAAACGGGTACGGCCGTGCAAAATGTTTATTGTATATGAAGTATAAACAACAGTAATTACACAAATATCATTTAAGATTTCATGTGCATACCTGATACTATTTATCGATATCGAGCAAAAATAGGCTTTTTTCCAAGAGTCCCCTTTGAATATTTTAGTTATAATTTGTTGTTATAGCGGCAATAGACATACATTATCCGTGAAAATGTCAACTGTCTGTCTAGCTGTCAGTGTTCTTGAGACATAGCCATGGTGGTGACACAAGTGGCATACGGATGAACGGACAGACGGACAGCGAAGTCTCAGTAATAGGGTCCCGTTTTTACCTTTTGGGTACGGAACCATAAAACATATATATAAACTTACCACTACTCTCGCGCACCTTGAAGCTAGTGGTCTTACTAAGGACGGAGGTGTCTCGTACCAAGCCCTCCCATTGGATGTTGTGTTTCGTCTGCAACAAATATTTTTTTTATATTTTAAAGAAACAAAAAAAAATCATTTCCCGTTGCGCTGTAGGGGCTCAAACTCACGACCTTCACGTATCGCGCGTGCTGCTCTTCCAACTGTGCTAACCGCAAATTATCGTAGGCGATGAATTTTTCTGTTGCATGAATCTCTTAGCCTCCGCGAAGTGCCCTCTGCCGAATATGTTTAGAACTACATATTTATCGGTATAAAAATATACAATTTATTAAAAAAATTCTGATCTATATATCTTCAAAAATATGTAAAGCTATAAAAGTAATATTAATTACACTATATATGCTTGGGCTTGCTGAAGATAGTATAAATGATTGGCTAAAGTTGCTTAACGTGAAAACTTATTCGCATTGCTCAGTAAAAGTGGTATGTAATTTCGCTTTAGTTATTTAATCAACTATTTAACCGCACTTAACTCATTAGGCTTGATGTCTTATTTCGCCAAAGTCACTTAACGCGATATCTCAGTTCGCTTTAATTATTTAACGTGGTATCAAATAGCGCTAAAGTCACTCAACGAACTGTCATATTTCACTTTAGTTACTTAAAGTGTGTTTGATTTCGCTAAAGTCACTTAACGCGATGTTTGATGTCGCTTAAGTTACTTAAACTGGTGCCTGATTTTGCTAAAGTCACTTAACGCGATGTTTGATGGCGCTTAAGTTACTTAAACTGGTGCCTGATTTCGCTAAAGTCACTTAACGCGATGTTTGATGTCGCTTAAGTTACTTAAACTGGTGCCTGATTTCGCTAAAGTCACTTAACGCGATGTTTGATGTCGCTTAAGTTACTTAAACTGGTGCCTGATTTCGCTAAAGTCACTTAACGCGATGTTTGATGTCGCTTAAGTTACTTAAACTGGTGCCTGATTTCGCTAAAGTCACTTAACGCGATGTTTGATGTCGCTTAAGTTACTTAAACTGGTGCCTGATTTCGCTAAAGTCACTTAACGCGATGTTTGATGTCGCTTAAGTTACTTAAACTGGTGCCTGATTTCGCTAAAGTCACTTAACGCGATGTTTGATGTCGCTTAAGTTACTTAAACTGGTGCCTGATTTCGCTAAAGTCACTTAACGCGATGTTTGATGTCGCTTAAGTTACTTAAACTGGTGCCTGATTTCGCTAAAGTCACTTAACGCGATGTTTGATGTCGCTTAAGTTACTTAAACTGGTGCCTGATTTCGCGAAAGTCACTTAACGTAGTGTCTGATTTCATTAATGTTACTTAACCTCTTGCCTGATTTAGCTAAAACCACTTAACGAAGTATCTGATTTTAATTAAGTTACTTAACCTATTGCCTGATTAAGCTAAAGTCACATAACGCAATATCTAAAGTAACTAAACATTTCACTCAAGCTACTCATTTTTTCACCAAACCTAGTACTCCATTGAACAACGTCAATACTCTCCAGACGGCACGAGTATACTCACAGCTGAGGAGCTCCTGAAGGCGAGGTCGAGCAGTACCCCGCGGTCTAGGAGGCGGTACCCCGACCAGGGGTACTCATGGTTCTGCTGGTACACCGTCGCCGAGACCCTGGCAATAAAACGAAAGTGATGACACTTTCTAGACTACAAGATACTTATTATTTAAGTGTTGAGGGAAACGAAAAAAACATGGACGAATCCCCGTCGTATTAACTTCATTCTAATATCGGCACCAAAACACACACAAATGTAAAGCACACAAGCAACAGATACGCAATATAGTAATAAAACGCAATAAAATATCGACACTTGAAAATAAACTTTAAAGCTAAAGCGTTTAGGTCGACAAATAGACGATCGTTAGTTACGTCAGCTAATAGAATGGGACGGAACACGCGCTGTGATGTTCCGTGCCTATAACTCACGCCGTCCGTGGTATTACCGTCGCTAGCTCACTTTTTAAGCCACGCCCACCGTACCTTACTTTTCGAGGTGCCATTTTTAAGCGTTAGAAATGCTTCTATATTTTTTTCGTTCACTCATACGGGTTTTGGCAAGCACGTCCGTTTTCTCGTTCCCGATGATTCTTGAATGCCCTTTTTAGGATTCCGTAGCCAACTGGCGAAAAACGGAACCCGGAAAATAGGTATAAGACCTAAAACCTGGTATGCAGCTATATTCTGTGCACAGCATTAAGATTTTTCATAAATTGTAGAGGTTTTATCGCTCAAACTCGACTGGTGAAATACCTCCACCTTACAGAAGACCGCAGCCAAATAACAATCACTTCTGTGTTGCTGTGTTCCTGCGTGTGAGTAAGGTTTCCAGAGATCCTGGGGGGTGCTACATTAGTAGCCGGGGTCAAGCCTTCAAGGTAAGGGCGAAGTCCAGTAACAGTTTTATTATCTTGTACTTGTCGCCCTCAAGCAAGTTCCTCATTACCAATTAACATCAGGTGGGATGAGGTCAATCTTGAAGTTGCTTGTATTCCCTTTATACTTACACGGGTACTTTGGGCTTGTGAGGGTACGGTTTGGTCGCAGCGACGCTGAAGTTGGACGAGCTCCGGTAGCCCATGCTGTATTCGGCTTGGATCTTCTCACCTCGACCGAGGACGTTCGGCATTTTGACACCTTTAGACAATAGTATTATAGATTAATGCTAAATCCATACAGATTGATAGGTAGATAGATAGATATACTTTATTGCACAAAAACTTTACAGAAATAGGTTTTACAGATTGATTATAGTACAATTTAGGCGGTCTTATCGCTAGAAAGCGATCTCTTCCAGACAACCTTAAGGTAGAGGAAATAGTCGATGGCGAGAAATGGGTACGGTCGTGCAACATAAATACAGTTTTATTTTAGAATTATATTAATTGTATAGCATGATAAACATACATAAACTCATAGATATATAACATAATATATGTATATATACAAATAAACATGCTTATAAAATTAAAATCAAGTAAAGTATTTTGAATAAAAAAAATAAAATAATAATAATGATATGTTAATAAGTAGGATAAATGTTTGAAACTTATTAACAACCATCATGCCCAGCTGAAATTATGGATAGAGGACATGAACTAACATTATTCAAGTGAGAGGAAGAACGATTTAACCCTGGCTTTGAAAATGGGAAGGGTCTCAGATAATCTGATAGATAAAGGTAAAGAATTCCATAAGCGTATAGATTGGACAGTGAAGGATTGGGAATAGAATTCAAAATAATGAGTAGGAAATGAAATGAGAAGTTTACGTGAAGACCGCATGTCACGATCCTGGTTGAGCTGCAAGAAACGGAATCGTTCTTTAAGATAGGGAGGAGCAAGAGGATTAAAGAGAACATTAAATAGGAGAGATAAAACGTGGAGGTCACGGTGTCGACGTATAGGAAGCCATTTAAGCTGAGCTCGAAATTCAGAGACATGGTCATACTTGCGTAGGCCGAAGATGATACGGATACAAAAGTTTTGAAGACGCTCTAGCTTGTCAACAGATTACAGATTGATGTTTTTACCAAACAGCGCCATCTAGTTTCGAATGGCGGAACTTAATAGAGTCTCGATGACCGAACTTACTAGAACTATGGTCGGTCGGGGCCGAACTGTGCGCGAATATTCTGCATGTTTCTACGTTGAAAGATTCGGCACTATAAAAGGCCGGGACTGGCCGCTACCGGGGTAGTATTGAATTAGCGATTACTTCGAAAGCGATCTTGAAGTGCGACTTAGGAGCGATTGTGGTTTTAATTAGTGTGTTTTAAAGTTGTAATTAGTGGCGTTTAATTAAAGTGTAACTTTCGGTAATTTTTATTGTAATTTCATTGTAACGGACCCAAAGCTCGTAACAATATTATAAATGCGAAAGTAACTCTAGTCTATCTATCTGTCTCTGTCTGACCGGCTTTCACGCCTAAACCAAAGAACCGATTTTGATGAAATTTAGTATAGGTATACGTTGAACCTCTAGAACGGACATAGGCTACTTTTTGTTTTGAAAATAAAGGGGGATGGGGTAATACTGCCCTTGAAACTTTATAAGGGAAAACATTTATTTTATAAGTTAAGAGATATGAAATTTGGCACAAATGTAGCTCGAAACTCGGATTAAGATATGGACTACTTTTTGTTTCGAATATTAGGGGAGATAGGGGTAAAACCGACCATGAAAGGATGTAGTCCACGCGAACGAAGTCGCGGGCACATCTAGTATGGGAGCGTTCAAGTTTTATGTAACGCAATTTAGAGGAGAGGGAGGGGTTGGGGGGGGGGGGGGGGGGGGGGTGATTAGTAAAACGTTACGATGCGTTACAATAAAAATTAAGAGATGGAACTCCCAATTTTTTACTACAACTACAAGCGGATTTAATGAGTGATTTATGTTGAGTGAAGTGTGTCTTCCAGCAAAGACTTCTACTTCTCATTTTCTATTAGTTTAGACGTAGCTGGAGTAAACTCCCAAATTGGCAACCCTTTTGGTTTCCCAACGGTTTCCGGGGAATCCCTCGATTGTGTTAGTGTGGTCGTGTTTTTTAAAGGAGGGGGGGGGGGGGGGGATGTACAGAAATACGTTACAGTGCGTTACATTGGTCACAAATCTGGTCGCCGTATCTACTTCGCCTCAATTCCGAAGAATACCAGCGTCGTGGTGCGCACAGCGTCACCACGACATATGCTGAACGGAGACCTATAGGTACTCACCATGTTAGTTGATACCACATTGTTTAATTTACCTACTTATGTACGAACAGTACCTAATAAATATTTTTCTTTCTTTCTTTCAAATCTTTAAAAATTGTGTTACTTAATACTTACCTTCATTTGCTTTATATAAAGACTATTCATAATTATTACTAATGTAATCTATGTGAATAAAAAATATTGTCTTTGACTTGAAAGCTCATTATTATACTCATCACTCACCTAGCACCAGGTTCCCCTCGTTCTCGCTGACTGTCGTGTTCACCCCCCCTACGACCCTGGAGAGCTCCTTCACTTGGAAGGTGACCTCCAGACCCTCGGGGGTAGCGCCGGGTCCAGAGGACACGTCTATGAACACACCGATGTCCCGGAAACATCCCATGGAATCGAGCGCGCGACGAACCTATCGAATGGAATACAAAACATCTTTATTCATGTAAGCTTTACAAAAGCACTTATGAATCGTCAGAACAAATTAGTATTTATAGTAGATTTATAAGAGAGGTAGGGCATAGCGATTTATAAGAGAGGTAGGGCATAGCGATTTATCGCTCGAACTGGAGCAGCCCGGCTGGTGAAATACCTCCACCTTACAGAAGACCGCAGCCAAATAACAATCACTTCTGTGTTGTTGTGTTCCTGCGTGTGAGTAAGGTTTCCAGAGCTCCTGGGGGGTGCTACATTAGTAGCAGGGGTCAGCCTTTAAGGTAAGGGCGACAAGTCTAGTAACAGCTTTATAATACTGTACTTGTCGCCCTTAAACTAGGATCTCATTACCACTTAACATCAGGTGGGATGAGGTGAGATATAATGCCTACCGCACCGTCACTCTCTGCGGAGAACAGAGAGTGGTGTGTCGGGCTTGCACCGACTAAACCCCCTCGGTGGCCGACGTGAGCAGTTGTGGGGAGCCGGGATTCCTTGCAGACGACTCTACACAGGCTCCCCCACAAGCGCCTACCGCTAGGCGGCCCACCTCGCCGCGCACGGACGGTCAGCTGATCCAACTGGACCGCCCCCACCTCGCTGTAGAGACCGTGGCTGCAATGCTGACTGACTTGCCCTCACACTTTCAGCCAACCAGTATGTAATGTAATGTAAGGAACGTATGCTCTTTACTAAACGTGTAAGTAAGTAATCGATTTTATTATTTTTGTAGTACTATACGCCGTACTAGCGAATTGTAAAAAATTAGAAACAGAAAATTTTTATCTTCCCTTGCGGTGCCACGACCTTCACGTATCGCGCGTGCTGCTCTTACCAACTGAGCTAACCGCAAGTTATCGTAGGCGATTAAATTTTTCTGCTGTATCAACCGTTAGCCTTCCGGTAAGTGCCCTCTGCCGAATATGTTTAGAACTACATACTTATCGTAAGTAAGTACTTCCGCCGAGCTAGGTGTTAGCAAGATCCGACTACCAATCTTGGTCTGTTGTATATATAGTTAGTGGCGACGATAACTCTGACATCGCGATGTAGGATCGACGTATTGATCGGCTAATCGTGCATTACGTATGGAGCGTTGTTTACTACGACAATTCTGCTGACGCTGTATTTGAGTCGACTTGTAGGTACCTAATATCGTAGGTCGGCACAGGACTCCACAGCGACAACCCGTCAACTAACCTTGTGCGTTTTGACAATGACATCTTCGAAGTCAGTAGCATGAAACAGCTCGTCCACTGTGCTCTTAATAATGTCGTCTTTGGTTCGATTCAAACCATCCACGTGGACTCTGTCTACGCGCGCCTGTAACGACAAAGGCAACAAAATTAGTAAGACTATTAAAAAACAACCATTCTATTTATGACCGGTTCCAATATTCGAAAAACGATACGTTCTAGATACGGATAGGAATAAAGAATACGAGGCGTAAGCTAAAACAACCGACAGACGGCTGATAGACAGCCGATATAGAAAGGAAATTTGAAATTAGAATTAACGACTCGTAGAAAAACGGATCGGCATTTTTTTTCTTTTTATATTGCACTTCAAGATTGACCTCATCCCGCCTGATGTTAAGTGATAATGCGGTAGCTTAAGGGCGACAAGAACAGCATAATAAATCTATACAATACACACGCTACATACAATTTTATCGGCTGAGTATGTTATATCTACATTCAATATATGACATTCCCTATTTCTCACATGAGACGACAAAAGATTTAATATAAATTTATTTTTGACACAGTACGAATCGTAAAATATTGGAACCGGGCTTTAGTCTGTAGGTTACTAATTTTGCTTCAAAAAATTTATCCAAATGATAAAAATATCTTTATTAATGTTACAAAAGCAAGAAGAAGGGCATAGCGATTTATCGCTCGAACTGGAGCAGCCCGACTGGTGAAATACCTCCGCCTTACAGAAGACCGCAGCCAAATAACAATCACTTCTGTGTTGTGTTCCTGCGTGTGAGTTACACTGGCACATTCCGTATACTATTACATACTTTAAACAACTCACCCGGACCCCGTCCAGTTTGATGGTGGGCTTCGGGATGGGCTCCTCCTCCAGCTCGATGGGCTCTTCGAATTCAAACAGCCCACCCCCCACCTCACCTGCGCTGTCGGCTGCCTGCCACCAGAGACAAGAGGTCACATAACATTTTAACACTTCCTTCCTTTTACATTTTGACGACCTCCGTAGCCGAGAAGCAAGCGTGCCGGACTTTGGCGTCGCGCCATCTCTGAGGTTCCGGGTTCGATCCCCGGTCAGGTCAATATGGGAAACAAACTTTTCTATATTGTCTCGGGTCTGGGTGTTGTGGTTTCTGAATTCTGTAACACAAGTGCTTTAGCTACTTACCACAGAATCAGAGCAATGTATGTGATGTTGTCCAATATTTATAAAAAATAAAAAAAAAATATTTTATATATTTACATTTTTGAAAATTTAAAAATTAATGGATGTCTGTGAGATGTACATACTCTTTATATTATTAAACTGAAACTCAAATACTTTTTTATTCAAGTAGGTTACATATAACACTTTTAATTAGTCATTGAATACAATAAAAAGTTATTTTACTGTAAGTTTGTAAACTATATCTACAGTAAAAAACTCAGTAGATTATTTACAGTAGCACTATCTAACTTATTGTACTGTAGACCACTTTGGACTAAGTCATATAGTTTTGTTTTGATGAGTGAAGAAACATTCGTGGACTTAATGTTAACAGCATTCTCTACCTGTCTTCTCTGGTATCATGCAGACAATTCGTTTATATTTCTAGTACGCCAATTCTCCACTGAACAAAAGTTGGGAAAAACTTTTGGGATATGAATGTGTGTGTATCCCATGAAATAAAATGAATCTATTATCCGGGCTACATGTTTGTCAAGCCACTAATAAAATGTGTATTAAATTTGGTTGATAGTCAGATCTGTTTCCAATCATCTGAATTATTGCACACAAATGAAATAACAAATGGTTAGTAATCATGTGAATCAAACATAATGTGTCCTTTATAAAAGTAGGTAAATTTAATTAAAGTAGGTGCTTCAACGAAGATTTGATGCCAGTTACAAATCGACGTTGAAGTACCATTACCACCTAACTTTGTTTTTATGCGAAAATTATTTAGAACCTTATTGTGTACTGTATAAATCTTTTTTTTTATTATTTGAGCACTGACAGTTAGGCGGTATTGGCACTTCACCATCGAAATATTATTTGTATGGAGCATCTTTGAAGTCTAGAACAATTAAATCTTGTGAAATTTACATATCATTATTTCACTATTGGATTAACAGATAACACATTTGTCACTAAAATAATCACTAGTCAACATGTATTTATTTTTAATCAAGTTTTAGATTAACTTTACAGTTTTTATACAGGGCCCTTATTTGTACTATGCTTTTATTATATCCTGCAAATGAATACAGAAAACATGATTTTTTTTAAATTCTGTTTATACCTATGTACAAGAGTGATGAGATATAACCTTAGGAAGTCTACATGAAAACATTTGAACAAGAGCTAGATAAAAATAAATCATTTAGAAGTCGAAGACGCTGAAAAGTCTAGATTTCAGATATCAAAACAAGAACAACTCTAAAGTAAAGATATACTATTAAACTATTTCTGAACCAATCAAAGTTTGTACTTTAAGCTCCTCCAGTGTTGAATGTGCATATTTTGTGCAAATGATTTACTTTAGTCAGAATTTTAAAATGTATTTTCGAAAAAATAATGTCACAAAAATAACCTCACATTTTTTCAAGAATACCTAAAATTGCACATGAAACTCACCTTCGCGTGAACTGTACCCATTTTATATCTAATTTAAATAATGTTTCTAATTAAATTTACAACAAGCAGGCCTTATAATTGTAATTTTGAATTTTTTATTTTGAATTACATAAAAATACAAAATTTGACAGCACTTGTTTAGGTGGACACCGCATGGCAACATAAATATTGTATTTTGAAAACAAATAAAAACAAAAATTGATGGAGCACCACATAAGCACTAAAATATGTTTTTAATTAAAAAATATTTCCTAGATTAATTGAAAAGTTTGTTCTAATTTTATTTTTAACTAAGTATTATATCAGCTGATTTGCTTATGCATGGCAATGTTTGCAAAGTATTCGGTTCTACGCATTTTACATTAAAAAAGTTTATTTAAATGTTTGTACTTGTTGCAGTATGAATGTAGTTCTACTAGACATCGAAAATAATTTTAGTCTAAACTATTTTATTAAGAATATCTCGTAAAATTGCATTCTTTTAGTTTTATTTTCATGAGATTTGTGTTTTAATATTTGTTTGAAGTTAAACTGACAGATCAAAGATCGTACAAAGGAACGTAGAGTTTGACTTGATTCTGATGTTGTAAGGTAACAGTAAATTTTTAATCTTATTTGATAAACAATAAGGTTGTCATTGCAAGAACCAGGTTTTATTTACTATCAGTTTCAGTTAGTTAGCGGCGCGTGTTATTCACAAAAGTGTTTCTAAAAATGGATCAGCAAGCTATCTTCAAAATATGCAAAGAGCTAGGATGCTGCGATGGATGTGGCCTCCGATATTTGGGCATTAGGAACCCCAATGCTTACGAGAACGTCAAGAAATTTTGTCTCAAAGTTTGTACACACAGTATTACCAATAATTACGAAGTATTTATTTCTTCTTAAATGTTTTAGCGGGTTGAGATTAGTTGAAATATCGTTGCAGCACTTAAAGTAAACCTGGTTGATGAAGTCTTAAAACAAAAAACAATCCCATAACCTAACATTTTTTGTTTATTATCATAAATTTTTAATACTTGATTCTGATGAACTTCATATTTGTTTTAGTTCAAACAATCAACCAATTCTGAAAATAAGCCAACTGACCCTTCAGCTGATACTGCGGAGTCTTCAGCAGTCCCCACTAACGATGATCTTAACGATAATATCACTGATGTATCCACTACTTCTACGGACAAACTAGTATCAACCAATGAATTAAAACCTAACTATACTAATGGTGAAGCCAACGGTAGCGAGTCACCTCCATCGAAGAGACGTAAGACAGACATCTGTGTGAGTTGCTTGGGAGTGCTTCAAGAGGATGGGTGGCCAGATTGCAATGCTATGGTTAAGGAGATACTGGATAAGAAACGGTAAATCAATATTTTAGGTCTAGCTACACACATACTTGAAGAAAGTTTTTTTATTCATAAATTATTTCATCATATCATATCATATCAGTTGAAATAATAATTGTTGGCTGTTGGGGAGGGGGTACATTTAATTTAATTTATTTTTATTTAAAAAACTTTATAGCACAAAAAAAGTACAACAGGTGGACTTAATGCTAGGGGCATTCCCTATCAGTCAACCGTTGGGTCATGCAGAGAGTTTGTTTATGGGTCTATCCTCGCTCGTTTTGTGCCATTGTAGAAAATGTTAATTTAGAGTTTTTCTTGTTTAAAAGACAATTTAGTCAGGAGTGTTCTAACCTGAGATGGCTGCCACCAAAAAAATTGTGTATGCGAAATGAAAGGAAGCAATTTGCAAAAACCAAATGTATTTAAGCCAAACCAATTAAGTAATAGTTTCTGCACATTTGTTGTTCAAATCCAACTGAATACCGCGTAGTAGTGTTGCCGTCGATTCGATTGTATATCGATTATAATCGATTATTCCAAAAGAGGCCTAAATAATCTAATAATCGATATGACAATCGATAGTATCGATACTATCGATATAATCGATTATATCGATACCTATTTTTATTAGATATAATCGATTATAATCGATTAATCGATTATAATCTAAGTCAAATACAATAAAATCGATATAATCGATTATATCGATATCAAGTTGAAAGCAATACTATCGATATAATCGATTATTTCGATATAATCGATTAATTTGCAATTATTTTTAGATAGTATCGCCATGATGGTACAGTTCAGGTAGGTAGCAAGAAACTTAGCTATCACGTTTTATGAATAAAAAGTAGGGTATAAATAACTTTTTCACGGTTTCATTTTGAATGTGTTATGTCTTAGAAGACATTATATGAATGACGATTAAATCTAAAAATAATTGTAAATCAATCGATTATATCGAAATAATCGATTATATCGATAGTATTGCTTTCAACTTGATATCGATATAATCGATTATATTGTATTTGACTACGATTATAATCGATTAATCGATTATATCTAATAAAAATAGGTATCGATATAATCGATTATATCGATAGTATCGATACTATCGATTGTCATATCGATTATTAGATTATTTGAGGGGGGGATAATCGATTAATCGATAATCGATTATCCGGCAACACTACCGCGTAGGCGATACGCAAGTTAAACTGTATTAGGCCTAGCATGCGCAATACGTCAAATTTCTCGCAAGAGACGACAAAAGTTTGGATACTGTTGATTGGCTAATAGCACACTGCACTCGTATTTTCAGCAAATCAGCAGCTGACGTACTGACAATCGATTTTGACGTTTTTTAAGAGCTCGATAAAATTTAGTCACGTGGCGCGTGTTAAGCCTGATATCTCTCCACCTGCAGCCACACGAGTAAATTTTATTGCGCTCTTATGAAATGTCAAAATCAATGCGTCAACTGCTGACTGGCTGGAAATACGAGTACGGTGTACTATCACCCAATCAACGGTATAGAAGTCCCCGTCCTATCTTAAGAAACAATTTAAATACCTCTGTCTTTCTCACGACCGTTCTCTTCGCTCCTCAGACAATCTCAGCTTAAGCATTCCTCGCCATCATACTGAGTTCTTCTCCAAGTCTTTCACTGTGCAAGCCATCCGGCTTTGGAACGCTCTGCCCACCGAAACTCGACAATCCCTCACTAAGGGAATTTTTAAATTAAAAGTTCGTGAATTCTTTTATTCCTCCCCATCTACATAAAATTTCGTTTGCTAAATTGATTTGCTTTATTTATTCACTTGTTTGCATATATTTATATATATATATATATATATATATATATATATATTGTTTAATTATTATATTAGTCACAGTTGGAGGTCGCTACACTCAGCCACCACATATAATATATATATATATATATATATATAATATATATATATATATATATATATATATATATATATATATTATATTGTTTAATTATTATATTAGTCACAGTTGGAGGTCGCTACACTCAGCCACCTCCTCAAGCAGTATTAATACTTGTTACATAATATATTGTTTGCAGTTACGATTGTACGAATTTCGCGTGCGCTCTCTCCGCTCCCATCGCGACCATTCTGAGGGAGAAAGCCATTTCGCTGAGGCTGAAGGATGCGTTCTCCACTTACGATCCAAGTAAGTATCCTACTTATTAACATTATTATTGTTATTTTTTTGAGTCAAAACTCTTTACTTGATTTTATATATGACGATCTCGGTGGCGCATTGGCTAAGGTAGGCGCCCAAAGCGCGTAAGGTCCCGGGTTCGATTCCCGGTCAGGTCAATTTGGAAAACGACCTTTTCTCAATTGGCTTGGGTCTGGGTGTGCTGGGATGACGCCCCCAGTTAGTATCCGTCGTCTGGTACTCATAGTACAAGGGAAAACCTTAGTTTGAGACCAGGTGATTGGTGTGATTGTCTGGCGCATTTATTTATTTATTTTATTTTATTTATATATGTTAAATATGTTTATTTGTATATATATTTGAATATATTTATAATGTTGTATATTTATGAGTTTATGTATGTTTATCGTGTTATACTACGAAATAATTCTAAAATAAAAACTGTATTTATGTTGCACGGCCGTACCCATTTCTCGCCATCTACTATTTCCTCTACCTTAAGGTTGTCTGGAAGAGATCGCTTTCTAGCGATAAGACCGCCTAAATTGTACTATAATTTTTCTGTAAAACCTATTTCTGTAAAGATTTTGTGCAATAAAGTATATCTATCTATCTATCTATGGAAAGAACTTCTTTATGCGTGCCTGGTACTCCGACGCGGCAATTGGCTACTTGACAGTTTTTGAAAAAGTATTGTAAAATGTGCGCCCGTTCATTTTAGATCCCAAGCAATTCGATTTATCTGGAAAAAAACTAAATAACCAGAGAAAAACAAGATTTTGTATAACACATTTAAAAAACGCGCGAAAACGCCTAGTCGCGTCATTGTTGCAATTATGACGTCAACGTCTTATACAACGAACCGATACGCATAGGAACGACTTAATTAAGATAAAAGGAAAATGTTTCAATAAATTCTTTATACGATTAGAGACACAATAATTCAATTTAATCGGTAAAATAATCATTGTTTCGCCACATTAAAATAAATAATTTTCGCCGACAGCTGTCATTTCCGAATTGCAATGGTGGTTTCCGTTTCGGTTCTTTTGTTCCACAGATAAAAAAACTAAAATGTATTTTGCAAAAATAAAATACAAACTATGCTTTTAATTAAAAAGTAAAAATGTAAAATGATTACTTAACTAATAAGCTAACATATCTAACACTTTTCATATTTTATTGTTAACACTGTCAAGTAGCCAATTAGGATTCATTGTTAGGGTCGTTTCAATATGGTTGAGTGATGCGATGGCTGGCACATAGGGGACTGGTCTGCCCCAGGTTACCCTCACATACATATAGCAATAACACTAATGCATCGCAACGATTTATGGGACTGGGAGCGCAAAAATGAACAATTCAATTCAATTCAATTCGTTTATTGCATGTCACATTACAGATTACAAGTTGGTACAGAAATTTTATGGTATACATGTGACGCCCTGGTAGGGCACAGCAACTCAAGAGGGCTTACTACTTATTTTTAACTATAACATTTTACATTTAACTATTACATTCTTTCATTTATTACATTTTATTACATTATATTATTTATAAGCAATGTTACTAGGTAAGCCAAATCGCTTGAAATTTTGTCTGAGTAAAGCCTGTATGTATACAAATACACTAGTTTTTGCTGTTGTCAAAAATACCCAGTAGTTTTGATTTGATAGGCATTCAAAGTTTCGAAAAATCTCGAGTCCCGCTAACAGTCACGTGACCGCCTGTGACGTCATGGTACATCGCGCGCTTAGTATCAAGTCACCAGTGATTATAGTATGTAGATGTAATAGCTTGCGCAGTATTTTGTTGTGTTTTCATCCGCGTATTACGTTAATAGTCTTATAATTGTAAATAATTCGATACCTCCCACGTAAGTTGTTGTATCCCACAAAAATATCTTTTAGCATTTTTACTAAAAATAGCCTAATTTTGTAGTAATCTATCCGAAATAAAAAAAAATTAAAAACACTAATTTTTAATTATTTTTTTTTCATTTTGGATGCATAGATTACTACAAAATTAGGCTTATATTACCCCTTAGGGTCATGTATTAACAAACGAACTGATTTCCAGACACCATAGCTCCCCTGAAGGAGGCTTGGAAGTGGTCATACGGCACCCAGCTCGCCTCGCATCTGAAGATGGCCCTGGACTCGGGTGCCATCTCCCCTCTGCTGGTTACGCTCAACATGGAGTACCCTGACGACCTGCAGGTGAGCTAAAGTCAAAGGCGAAGTGAAAAGTCAAAAAGCGCTTCTTTATATTTTCTTTTGGTTCTCATTTATTTTAAACTAGCCACCCGCCCCGGCTTCGCACGGATGTAATGTAAATACTTAGAAATATTGGCTTTTCTATTCTTTATTACACATAGAAACCTTCCTCTGGAATCACTCTATCTATCAAAAAAAACCGCATCAAAATCCGTTGCGTAGTTTTAAAGATTTAAGCGTACAAAGGGATATAGGGACAGAGAAAGCGACTTTGTTTTATACTATGTAAGTGATTAATAAATAAATATTGGACAACATCACATACATTGCTCTGATTCTGTGGTAAGTAGCTTAAGCACTTGTGTTACAGAAATCAGAAGCAACGACGGTACCACAACACCCGGACCCGAGACAATATAGAAAAGTTCGTTTCCCATATTGATCCGACCGGGGATCGAACCCGAAACCTCAGAGATGGCGCGACGCCAAAGTCCGGCCCGCTCGCCTCTCGGCCACGGAGGTCGTAAAACTTTAGATAGATAGATAGAAATACTTTATTGCACGAAATCTTTACAGAAATAGGTTTTACAGATTAATTATAGTACAATTTAGGCGGCCTTATCGCTAGGAAGCGATCTCTTCCAGACAACCTTAAGATAGAGTAAATAGTATATTGCCGGGATCTTCTCTGTAAGTTATAGGTTCCGAACCGGAGGTAGCGTCATTTGCATTATACAGACGTTTCATAAATATTACTGGTGTAATTTACATGAATATAAGAATATTGAATTTGAATTTGAGTAGATGGCGAGGAATGGGCAACATAAATAGAGCTTTCATGTTTACCCATGACGGAACGGAGCAGGGTATGCGTTTAGGGTGAGAGATGTTTGTGTGTGCGTTTTTAAAATTATATTCACAGTTGATATTAACTAAAGATGCAACGGATACCCGGTTGGTATCCGGCCATTATTTTAATATCATCCGGTATCCGGCCGGATAGTGCGCAACTATCCGGTATCCGGCCGGATACCGGATAGTGATTCTGTTTGGTAATTAACTTTGAAATATAGTTAGTATACAAGAAAACAACCACAAATTATCAATATACACCACTATACACATTAAACACAAATAAACTTATATATTCAGCAAAATAAGAGGGCGCACGTGTACTGCACACGAAATAGTTCCGCACAATCCATACTAATATCCATAGAGTTACTTTCGCATTTATAATATTTATAAATATTATAAATGCGAAAGTAACTCTGTCTGTCTGACTGTTTGTCTGTCTGTCTGTCTGTCTGTTTGTTTGTTTATCTGTCTGTCTGTCTGTCTGTCTGTCTGTCCGTCTGTTACTCTTTCACGCCTAAACGGCTGAACGGATTTTGATGAAATTTGGTATAGGTATACGTTGAATCTCAAGAACGGACCTAGGCTACTTTTTATTAGAAAATAAGGGGGGGATGGGGGTAATACCACCTTTGAAAGTTTATATGGAAAAATGTTTGTTTTTGAAGTTAGAGATATGAAATTTGGTACAAATATAGCTCGAAATTTGGATTAAAATATAGACTACTTTTTGTTTCGAATATTAGGGGAGAAAGGGGTAAAACCGACCATGAAAGGATGTAGTCCACGCGAACGAAGTCGCGGGCACAGCTAGTGACTTAATAAAACTCGTTTCTTGGCTAGAAAACGGTCCGCGCGAACCTACAATACGTAACAAGTTGAAACGTGACGACGCGCCAGCCGATAAACTAAAATTTAGGTATCGTTTGGCCGGCCGAATATGCGGCGGCCGGATACCGGATACCTGATATCCGGGCTGATGATCAGGCCGGATATTCAGTATCCGGCCAAACAACTATCCGTTGCATCTCTAATATTAACAGTGTGATGTTTATGTCAGACTACACACGGAGGACTTTGTATCACCCTTATGTCATTGGCATAAGAATTAAAATTGAAATACAAGTCTTTACCTTCAAGTCCCGGTCACCGTACACTTTGTATAGCTATATCCACCTTTTCAGGAGTTGGAAGTGCTCAAGACCCTGTCCCCGGCTTTGTTCGAGTCTCGCAGCCGCCAAAGGAGGCGGTTCACTGTCGAGTTTACGCGCCGCTCCGTCGAGCAAGCGCTAGAGGGCGCCACTTTAGACGCCATGAAGTGTGAGTAGGATAAAAAATATATATTTTGTGTTCCCAAATCTTGTGTGCTCAAGAGCCTCCAAATTTTGTGTTTTTAATAGCCCCACAATCTTTTGTGCACAAATACCCCCAAATCTTGTGTACCCAAATTCCCCCAAATCTTGTGTGCCCAAATTCCCCCAAAACTTGTGTACCCAAATTCCCCCAAATCTTGTGTGCCCAAATTCCCCCAAATCTTGTGTGCCTAAATTCCCCCAAGTCTTGTGTGCCCAAATTCCCCCAAATCTTGTGTGCCCAAATTCCCCCAAATCTTGTGTGCCCAAATTTCCCCAAATCTTGTGTACCCAAGGACCCTCAAAATCTTGTGTGCCTTATTGCTCCAAAATTTTGTGTGCTCAAAGGCAATAGAATTTTTTGTGCTCAAAGGCTCCAAAATGTTGTGTGCCCAAGTACCCTCAAATTTTGTGTTTTTAATAGCCCCACAATCTTTTGTGCCCAAGGGCCCCAAAATCTTGTGTGCACACATTCCCCCAAATCTTGTGTGCCCAAATTCCTCCAAATCTTGTGTGCCCAAATTCCCCCAAATCTTGTGTGCCCAAATTCCTCCAAATCTTGTGTGCCCAAATTCCCCCAAATCTTGTGTGCTCAAAATTCTCCCAAATCTTGTGTGCCCAAATTCCCCCAAATCTTCTGTGCCCAAAATTCTCCCAAATCTTGTGTGCCCAAATTCCCCCAAATCTTGTGAGCCCAAATTCCCCCAAAACTTGTGTGCCCAAATTCCCCCAAATCTTGTGTGCCCAACGGCCCCCAAAACTTATGTGCCCAAGGGCCAGCCTAGTTGAAGACAGACTTACAAGTGATTCTAATACGAGCCAACCCCCGCAGGCCTGGAGGGCTGGGCGGCGGGGCTGCCCGCGGCGGGCGCGCGCGCCTCGTGCGTCAGCGTCGTCTGCGCGCGCGCACCGCTCTACGTAGGCGGCCGGTGAGGGAACTAGTAGATGACGTGTAATCGATTGTGAATCGATTAGTAATCGATAATGCAAATAAATGATTTATAAAATATTTAAAAGAAAAAAAACATATTGACTAAACTGTTTCAAACATAAATGGATTGTTTATGAGAAAAAGAAAAAAAACTCGACTAATAATTTATAGTGCGCAGCACTTTAAATAATTATAAAAAATTAACATTTTATTTCTCCTTGCGGTGAGGGAATCGAACCCACGACCTTCACGTATCGCGCGTGCTGCTCTTACCAACTGAGCTAACCGCAAGTTATCGTAGGCGATGAAGTTTTTCTGCTGTATCAACCCGTTAGCCTCCGGTAAGTGCCCTCTGCCGAATATGTTTAGAACTACATACTTATCGGCCTTAAATAAATATGAATTTTGAACTCTAATACCTTACCCATAAGGTACATAAAGCTGTCGCGCACGCTGCCGCAGACGCCCTGGCTCGTGGGGGGCAAACGTATGATGGAGTCTTCCGTACAAGAGATCATCTTCGAGCCGCTCGCTAAGATATATGAGTGAGTAATTCATATATATGTATATACATATAGGGTAACCATCAGGCCTAGCATGCGCAACGCGAGTAAATTTTATCTTACTCTTAAGAAGTGTTAAAATTGATGCGTCAACTGGTGATTATTTCGACCTCTCAAAAAAACTTAAACGCCTTATTTTTATTGTTTTTGTAAATTGTAAGTAGCTAGTAGTATAATTTTTATTTAATATGTCGCCTAATGAAAATAAGATTGCTGTGCCCTTGCAGGGTTTATGTGTGAACTATTTTTACCTATCAATAAGACCTTATGTAACCACATATTGCAATAAATAAATTATTATTATTATTGGCTGAAACTACGAGTACGGTGTGCTATCACCCAATCAACGATATAGAAACATGCGATTTCGACGTATAAATAGCTAACGTGACCATTTTTTTTTTGTCAGAGCGTGACATATGCGGAATTATGTAATTAAATAAAGTTGTTAGTGTTTTACAAGTTTCTTATTATAGAAGATAGAATAACTCAAAATAATCAAATCAAATCAGTAGTGGCATGAATTGTAGATTCTGTTTTTATATTTATCGACCGATCAAATTTGTTTTAAAATATCGGTTCAGTATTTAGATAGGTCCAAAGTGTTCTTCACATAGCAATAAGTTAGATACTGATCTGCTGAGTTTCTTACCGGTGTCTTCTCGGTAGATATAGGTTCCGAACCGGCAGTAGAGTCACTTTGCATTGTATTCAATGACGATTCAAAAGTGTTATATGTAACCTACTTGAATAAAGAAATATTTGAGTTTGCGTTTGAGATAAGTGGAGAAAAAATACATATTTAAATGATCGTTTGGTCTGTTTGCAAAAGCGGGACAATTTCGGCCTTACGGGGGACACCGGGACAGACTGCCTGAAAGCGGGACTGTCCCGCCTAAAGCGGGACGTATGGTCGCGTTACGTATAGCGCATGCTAGGCCTGACGGACAGACATAACGAATCCGTAAGGGTTTCGTTTTTTGCCATTCGGCTACGGAACCCTACAAACAGTATATCCGCTTGTGCAGGATGTCCGAAGCGGAGGCGGAGCACAGGCTCAAGTTCATGTCGGCGGGCCGGGAGGACGTCGACGTGCGCTGCTTGGGGGATGGGAGACCGTTCGCGATAGAGGTCAGTATACCTTTATAAATACTAAAGTCTTTACTTTTTATACACACTTAAAGATTGACCTCATCCCACCTGATGTTTTAAGAGAGCAGCAGGGCAAAGCGATTTATCGCTCGAACTGGAGCAGCCCGACTGGTGAAATACCTCCACCTTACAGAAGACCGCAGCCAAATAACAATCACTTCTGTGTTGTTGTGTTCCTGCGTGTGAGTAAGGTTTCCAGAGCTCCTGGGGGGTGCTACATTAGTAGCAGGGGTCAAGCCTTCAAGGTAAGGGCGACAAGTCTAGTAACAGTTTTACTATGCTCTTATACTTTTCGCCCTTAAGCTAGGAACTCATTACCACTTAACATCAGGTGGGGTGAGGTCAATCTTGGAGTGCATTATAAAAAAAAAATGTTAAGCGGCAAGGAGCCTTAAGGGCGACAAGTACAGCATAAATCTGTTACTGGACTTGTCGCTCTTACCTTCAAGGTAAGAGCTCGACCCCTGCTACTAATGTACCATAACGGCCGGCTAAGGCAAGCCAGAGGTGAGAGTCCTGCGGCCTGTGGGGTCCACTCCCACCGGCGTACTAAGGCAAGCGGAGAGAGGGGCCTGGTCGACTCTCAGGGGCACGGGTCCCAAGGGGTGTCAATCCCATTCAGCCCGCCACAAGCTGCCCTGGGGAGACTGACTGCACTGATAGAGAGTTGTCGCTCTTCATGGTGCGAAGATCACCAACTCTCACCAGCGGGCGATGGGCTCGTCACTTCCCAACGCCTTTATTATTATTTATTTATTTATTTAAACATCTTACAACTATCCTTACAGGCATAGCTGGGCATTAACTCGTTAATCCGTTAATCGTTAATTAACGAAGTTAACATTTTGAGTAACGGATTAACTTTAAAAACTATTAACGGACTCATTAACTTCCGTTAATAATCCAGAAGCCCGTTAATCGTTAATCCAATGCCTACTATTCACGAATGGCACCGCGGTGGCGCGGCGAAAAAAACAGGTTCAGACAAGACAAGTATGAAAGACGCTCCCTGCGTTCAAGTATTGCGTTGTAACGGGTTACCTACGCCATATGGAATACGAAATGATCGAAACCAAAAGGTTAATTTTTTCTTGGAACGTTTCGTGAAGTTTTACATAACCTCCCTCCCCTCCCCCAAATTGCGTTACGTAATACTTGAACGCTCCCTAAATTCAGTCATCATTTGCGTGTGGATAAGGTAATATTGTGTGTGAATTGAAAAAGTGTACTGTGCAGAGCAGTAATCAATACCCTATCGTGGAAGACATGGAATCGGATTCCAGGTCCTGGTGAGAATCCATGATTATTCATCCATCCATGTTGATTATATTTTAACGGATTAACGATTAATGTTAACTTGAGTTAATTCGTCAGAAATATAACTTGCGTTAATTCGTCAGAAATGTAACGCTTTAACGTTAAACGAAGCTAACTTTTTTAGTAACGGATTAACGATTAACGAAGTTAACTGTTTGACGGCGCCCAGCTATGCTTACAGGTAACTCAACCTATTGCGATACAATAGCAATCTTACGTCTAATCTAATAATTAATTTAGTAACTTACAATACTAAGTGTCACTTTTGCGAATTCACTCATGGCACATGAGAATATGTCCACTGTTTCATTGACTAAATTAACAATTCGCATTGTCCGAACAAGAGGGCATTTCCCCAAAAGGTTAATCCTAGACGCAGGCACGGCCATTTTTTCACATTTAATGTTGATTAAATAACATTAAATGTGAAAGAGACTGACTCTTTCTGCGAAGAGCATCGTGTAAACGTGATGATTTTATGCCCATACTAGCTGTGCCCGCGACTTCGTTCGCGTGGACTACATCCTTTCATGGTCGGTTTTACCCCTCTCTCCCCTAATATTTAAAACAAAAATTAGTCTATATTTTAATCCAAGTTTCGAGCTATATTTGTGCCAAATTTCATATGTCTAACTTCAAAAATAAACATTTTTCCATATAAACTTTCAAAGGTGGTATTACCCCCCCCCCCCTTATTTTCTAATAAAAAGTAGCCTATGTCCGTTCTTGGGATTCAACGTATACCTATACCAAATTTCATCAAAATCCGTTCAGCCGTTTAGGCGTGAAAGAGTAACAAACAGACAGACAGAGTTACTTTCGCATTTATAACATTAGTAGGGATATCGCACCTTTCGGTAGAACAAGGGCACAATTGGCTACTTGACAGTTTTTGAAAAAGTAATGTAAAATGTGCGCCCGTTCATTTTATATCCCAAGCAATTCGATTTATCTGGAAATAATCTAAATAACCAGAGAAAAATAAGATTTTGTGTAACACATTTAAAAAGCGCGCGAAAACGCCTAGTCACGTCATGTTGCAATTATGACGTCAACGTCCTAGACAACGAACCGATAAGCATAGGAACGACTTAATTTAGATAAACGGAAAATGTTTCAATAAATTCTTAATACGATTAGAGACACAATAATTCAATTTAATCGGTAAAATAATCATTGTTTCGCCACAATAAAATAAATAATTTTCGCCGACAGCTGTCATTTCCGACTTGCAATGGTGGTTTCCGTTTCGGTTCTTTTGTCCCACAGATAAAAAAAGTAAAATTTATTTTGAAAAAATAAAATACTAACTATGCTTTTAATTAAAAAGTAAATATGTACAATTATTACTTAACTAATAAGCTAACATATCTCACACTTTTCATATTTTATTGTTAACACTGTCAAGTAGCCAAATTGTTCTGCCGAAGGTGCGGTGCGGTGAAACGAAGTTCGCCGGGACCGCTAGTCTAGTGATAAAAACGACCGGGCTGCACCAAACTCGTTCAAATTTTAATTCAAAATATACATGTTTATTACTATAACTCTGCTAACAATTGGTATAACAACAAATGTTTCAACAATTCACAACATATTGACGACCTTGGTGGCGCAGTGGCTAAGGTAGGCGCCCAAAGCGCGTAAGGTCCAGGTTCGATTCCCGGTCAGGTCAATTTGGAAAATGAACTTTTCTCAATTGACTTGGGTCTGGGTGTGCTGGGATGACGCCCCCAGTTAGTATCTGTCGTCTGGTACTCATAGTACAAGGGAAAACCTTAGTTTGAGACCAGGTGATTGGTGTGATTGTCTGGCGCATTTTGGCGCATTTACCCATTTCGCATATACGATTCCATGAACTACTAGCAGTTTATATAAAAGTAAACATAGTTGGTACCAAAACATTCATTTAAATTATTATAAAAAACGTTTACCATTTCAAAGTAATGAGTTACAAAGCAAGCTCAGTGTTTTTGAGTTAGCGCACTGTTTTGAGTTAGCGCAGTCACTTGGCGCAGCGCTACTTGACTTACTGCCGCCGCCGCTAGATGGCGGTGTTCGCTTTTACATCGCGGTGACGTTATTTTCCGGCAAAACTATAAGGGGTAAGTACGGCGTCGGTTTGCGTAAGTTCTTCGCTTCGAGCCTTCGATCTGTGCGCACGCACGATCCCTCGCTCTTCCGGTGCGCCCCGCCGCACCTACCTGCTCGGCCGCCTAGGCCATCCCGCCGTCTACCTGCTCGGCCGCTCAGGCCTTGCCTGGCTACCTGCTCCGGCCGTCCCTTCGGCCGTCGAGAACCTTTTTACGTCAGAGTTTGTCTTTTTCAAGACTAAACTCTGATTATCTTGTTTCTTATAACCTGGTATTTTAACTCTTAAAGTTAACTTACCCTTGGCCACCGGGCAATCTTCGCGTTTTGCCCAAAACCACTGTTTCTGTGGTCGATCGGTGGATACCTAACGGTGCCAACGAAGCCGATTGGAGTGTTGACCCGTGACACTCGCCGCGCCCCTTCAGGGCAAAGCAACCACACGGACGGGGCTATCACCACCGGCCTTGGGGGATCTCCTAGCCGACGGTAGCTGTCTCCTTCCTTCCCTACCCTACCCTATCCCTACCATCCCATTCCTCGAGTACTGTTTGGGCGCCTAGGACTTTGGTCCGACGCTACCCTCTTTACTCGGGGCTGTTAGAAACCCACCGCACAATAAGATTGGCGGTGGAGAGCAAGCTTAGGGTACACCGTAGGGCTCACCCTTCCCACCTATCCCCGGTGGGAAGGACCACTCACACCACACACCCCCGGGCCACTCCAACCCGGGGCGTAAGTTAGGCCCAGATAGGAGCGACCGCCGCAGGTTCTTGCCAGTTCTTTCCTGCGGAACGCTACGCGTACGAACTGGTGTAAAAACGTCAGATTAATTAGCTGTTAGGTCGGTAGCCATGGCAGGCGCCGACCTCATACTAGCCAAACTTTTAGAGGCGTCGTCAAGGGACGCCAGGCTGGGGAGGCTACTCTCAGCAGTAGTCCCCGAGCTTGGCGATCTCATGTCGTCTCGCCCAGAGAGGGCCCCCCCGGCCCCCTCTCCCCCTCCCCCGGCCCCCGCGCCCTCCGTCTCGCAAACCCCGTCTCGAGCTCAAGACCTCCAAATGGAAGTCACCGAGCACGAGTCAGAATATGACTCAGCCTCGTCTGCCTCCTCTGACGAGTTTACCCTGGTCGTAGGGACTAAGGGTAAACGCGCCAGAAAGGCAAAGGTGAAAGCCGCCAAGGCTGCCGCCGTCCCCCCTACTGCCACCCCAGGCACACCTCCTGCCTCTCCCAAGGCTCCCAAGCCCAAAAAGGCGGCTGTAGTCAGCCACCTTGTATACGATGCCCCTCCCGCATCCCCCGCCCTTTCGCCGCCCGCATCTCAACCCCCAACCCAATCCGTTAAGGAGCCCGCTCCTCCTCCCCTCTACATTAGAGAGAAGGAAAAGTGGGTCGAAGTTTCTAAGCGCTGCAACGCGCTTAAAATCAACTACTTATCCGCCCGGACCACCCAACAGGGCATTAAGGTGACGGTCCAAACTTCTTTGGACCACAGGAAGTTCACCTCGCTCCTAAAGGAGATGAAAGTGGGCTTCCACACCTTTGCCCTCCCCGAGGAGAAACAACTTAGAGTTGTCCTCCGAGGTGTCCCCAAGGAGCTTCCCAGCTCCGACATCCTTTCGGACCTAAAGGTCCAAAACCTCCCCATCTTAGAAGTACACCGCATGCATCGCGGTCGAAATGCCCTACCATACGATATGGTTCTTGCCGTCCTGGAGCGTAACGCTTCGGGCAAGGCCATTTTCAATTTAAAAACTGTCTGCCAGCTCTCTGGCATAACAGTTGAACCCCCCCGAAAAGGTGGTCCCATAGGGCAGTGCCACCGCTGCCAACTCTATGGGCACTCCGCCCGAAACTGCCACGCCAAACCCAGGTGCGTCAAGTGCCTTGGCAATCACGGCACCACGGACTGCCCCCGCCCAAAGGACAGGTCATTGTGCACGGAGCCGCCCAGCTGTGTGCTCTGTGGGGAGACTGGACACCCCGCGAACTATCGCGGGTGCCCAAAGGCCCCACGGACGAAACGCAGGGCTGCCTCGGGCACAGTGGCCCGCCCGAGTCCGAGGTACACCCAATTTTCGTCCCGCCCAGCCCCTCCGGCACTGGCGGACTTCCCAGCCTTGGGAAATCCAAACCCAACCCCAGTATTGGCCCCTCAATGGAGGGTCAACCGCCAATCCCCACCCAAAATAAGCTCACCAGCCAACTCCCCCACCTCACCTACCCTGCCAACCCAAAGGCAGCCCACCCCCCCTAGCTCCACTAGCCCCCAAGCGCCCTCCCTCCTCGCGGACTATGCGCTCATAACCCGCTTTTTCAACTTCGTTGACCTCAACGAAGTTAGCCGTGTGGCTAGCCTTATCAGGCAAGCCGCAGGAAACCCCGAGGCTATGATTGAAGTAGCCATCCAATGCCAAGAGCTAGGCAAGACCCTAGCCAGTTTCAAAATCACTCCCTAACTCATATGAACGCACGACCCCCTCCTAGCAGAGTCAAACCGACTAGCCTAAAAGTAGGCTATTTCAATGCCAACGGGATCAAGTCCCAAAGGTCAGAAATAGCCACTTTTCTCACAGATCACCAATTAGATATTCTCCTAGTACAGGAAACATTCCTTAAACCAGGAACTCGCGATCCCAAAATCGCAAACTATAGCCTAATTAGGAACGATAGGACCACTTCTGCCCTAGGAGGCACCCTAATTTACTACAAACGGGCCCTGTACTGCACGCCTATAGACCCACCAACCCTCACGCACATAGAGGCCTCAGTCTGTCGGCTGGGCATGACCGGTCACCAACCCATCACCTTGGTCTCAGTGTACCTATCCCCAACCAATACGGGTCAAAACCCAAAATTCCTTCTCCAAAGCGACTTAGAAGCTCTGCTAGGCTTAGGCAACTCCGTCTTAATGGCGGGCGACCTAAATGCCAAAAACACCTCATGGTGTAGTCATACCACGAACAACCGTGGTAAGCTTCTAGAAACGCTTTCGGAAACAATGCCATTTGACATCATCGGTCCAATGTCCCCGACCCACTATCCCGCGGTGATAAACCACCGCCCAGACGTCCTAGACATAGCACTTCTGAAGAATATCAACCTTAAGTTGCATTCTATAGAAGTGTTTCATGAACTAGATTCCGACCACAGGCCAGTAATCATGGAACTTATCCCCAGATTAGGCACCCCTAATGGGGCTATCCCTCCCAAACCCATTGTAAAGGTGGACTGGGTCAGACTGGGCGAAAGCCTTAAGTCTGTCTCATCCCCACTTTTAGACCAAATTCCCGACACCCTAATCTCTAGCCAGGACACCCTCGCGGCGATCGACTCCCTCACGGGGCACGTGCAAAAAGTCCTCAGCGACTGTTCGCGGCAGGTCCCACCGACGGCCCACCGTCGGTGGAATCTGCCTGCGGATGCGCGTGCCCTCCTGAGGGAGAAGAACGCCGCAATCAGGGCGTACGACTCTTACCCCACTGAATCAAACCGGACTCGGATGCGCGCCTTACAGCGTGCTGTAAAACACCGCATCCAAGAGCTCCGGGGGGCCCAGTGGGATAGGTTGTTGGACGACCTAGATCCCAACCAATTCGCTTTCTGGCACTTGGCCAGAAAGCTCAGGTCAGACGACACTGCCTCAACCCCTCCACTAAACCGTCCAAACCAACCCCCAGCCTTCGATGACGAGGATAAATCGGAATGCCTAGCCGATAGCCTCGAGGCCCAGTGTACCCCCAGTACCCTGCCAGTAGACCCAGACCACCTCGCCACAGTCGAGGCGGAAGTCGAACGCAGAACAGGCCTTCAGCCAAACTCACCCGCATTAGAGCGGGTCTCGTTCGATGAGGTACGGTCCGCCATTCGAGGCCTCCACCCACGCAAAGCCCCAGGCTGCGACGGTATTACCAACAAAGTGCTCAAGTATTTCTCCCCCCACCTAATTTCCTTGCTCACCGCAATCTTTAACGCGGCTCTCTCAAACAATATCTTCCCACAAACGTGGAAACAGGCCATTGTCATAGGCATTCCCAAACCCGGTAAACCCAAATCCGAACCGTCCAGCTATAGACCGATCAGCCTTCTGTGTACGATTGGTAAGCTCTACGAGCGAATCATCTACACGAGGCTCAGCGACTTCGCTCACGAGCGAAAGCTCATTCCCGATACCCAATTCGGCTTTCGAGCCAAGCATTCTTGCGTCCAACAAGTACATCGCATAGTAGAGTATGTACTAGAAAACTTTAGCCGAAACCGCCCCCGTACAACGGGAGCCCTCTTCTTCGACGTGGCGAAAGCTTTTGACAAAGTCTGGCACAACGGCTTAATCTTTAAGCTGTATCAACTAAACGTGCCAGACCGTCTCGTGCTTATCATACGAGACTTCTTGTCAAATCGCTCTTTCCGCTATAGAATAGAGGGAGTTCTATCCTCCCCCCATCCCATCCTAGCCGGAGTCCCTCAAGGGTCCGTACTCTCACCCATCCTATTCGTGCTGTACACCAGCGACTTCCCTACATTCCATATCGCAAAACCCCTAGCGGCTAACGTCGCTCTGTTTGCAGACGACACAGCCATTTACTGCTCATCCCGCACTATCGATCCCATTCTCAGAACGCTCCAACACGCCGCCGATACTCTCGGCGAGTGGTTCAGGAAATGGCGTATCGAAGTCAACCCCGACAAGAGCGCAGCCGTTCTTTTCAAACGGCAAGCGACTTTCCCCCCCAGACACCCCCCGATCACCCTATTCGGCCAACCGATCCCTTGGGAACGGAAGGTCCGCTATCTTGGGGTGATCCTCGATGTCGGACTGACCTTTTCCGAACATGTCAAGACCGTTAGGGCCCGTGCCGCGTTCGCACTCGGCCGACTTCATGGTCTCCTGAACAAGCGGAGTAAAGTGTCCCTTAGGAATAAGGTGAGACTTTACACTACTTGCATCAGGCCGATCATGACCTACGCCAGTGTAGTGTTCGCACACGCTTCCCACTCCTCCCTCCGAAGGCTTCAAACCCTTCAAAACAAGTTCATGCGAAAGGCCACAGGCGCCCCTTGGTACTTTCGAAACGAAAATCTTCACATTGACTTAGGGCTGCCGACTATCGCGCAGTACCTAAAGCAATGCTCTTCCCGCTATTTCGACTCTGCAGCCCACCACCCGAATAGTCTAGTGGTTTCCGCCGCTGACTATGTCCCACCCGTAGTTCGCACCCGAAAACGCAGGCCTAGGAACGTCCTCCTAGATCCTGATGACACCATCACGGTCGCCATGGCCGAAGCCAAACAGCTCGCGACAGCTAACACTCCACAACGACCGCTATACCGTCCTCGTCGGCGAGGACGCGCGACGCGCCCCCCCCTAGCAGCAGGGCCCCTATCGCGATACCGGCACGTGCCGGGACGCTTCTCCCCCCAAAGGTACGTTAGGTTACCATCTCCCAACAACGGCCCGAGCCGAGGTCCGAGTCCCGCTATGGGGCGCCCTCAGGCAGTTGTTTAAATTTTTAGGGGTGTGAGCCCTCCGCTCCCCCGCAAGCCCGGTGAAGATGAAAAGGCCATCTGCGGCCATCATCAGTAGTCAGATAGGAAAAAAAAAAAAAAAAAAAAAAAAAAAAAAAGGTTTGCGTAACATAAGTGCTTTTAAGCTATACGATTTTTGATTGCGAATTCCCTGCTATGAGTAGGGTCAATCGCTTGTATGATTATATGTTACGTACGTACTGTATTAGTGTTGCCGGATAATCGATTATTTTCGATTAATCGATTATCCCCCCCTCAAGTAATCTAATAATCGATTGTACTATCGATTTCATCGATAGTATCGCTTTAAACTTGATATCGATTATATTGTATTTGACTACGATTATAATCGATTATATCTAATAAAAATAGGTATCGATATAATCGATTATATCGATTATTAGATTATTTAGGCCTCTTTTGCAATAATCGACTGTTTAATGCATGTATACAAAAACTTGCTTACTTTTCCAAAAAAAATCAGACAATCATAGCATGAACACCAGAAATAAAAACAAGCTTGCTGTTCCTAAGCGTAGACTACATAAAACAGGTAATTCATTTGTTGCTTTAAGCATAAAAATGTTTAATAAACTCCCTCAAGTTATTGTTGAGTTACCTTTATATAAATTTAAGACATTTGTCAAACGTTGTCTTTTGAAAAAAGGCTACTACAAAGTAGAAGAGTATTTGAATGACAAGGACGTGTGGATCACTACCTAGTCTGCTCGCCTGTACTTGCGTGTTTTATATTATTTTAAAAATATAATATGACACATTTTCTCAATCAATGTCAGTATTGGGCCACGATGGCGTATGTAAGTCCTACAGTTAATTTAATTTATATTACAAATACTTTTGTTTTAGTTTTATTTTTTTTCAATAATTGATTTTTAATTATTTTACAATTGACACACTAACTGTGTGTCTTAGTGCAAAAATAGTAATAGTTAGCTTCCATTTGTAAAAAAAAACTACTGAGTTTCTCGCCGGTATCTTCTCTTCAGTTAGCGTAACCCCACACTAGCGTTCTTTGAGCGTCGACGCCCACGCAACGCCGACGCGACGTCGACGCAACGCCGACGCGACGTCGACGCAACGTCGACGCGGCGCCGACGCAACGCTTGCGCAGCGGCGCGGTCGAAATGACGAACGCCAGGACTGCGCTCCACAGGCGCCGCGCCGGCCCGACGCCTGCTGCAGCGTTTATTTTGACAACAGTACAATGATCAACTCAATTGTTTCGGCCCGCCCGTGTTTTAGAATCAGTAGGTAGAAGACTTTTTAGCTGATAGCAAATATGGATGTTGCTTAAAATACTAACTCATATTGCCTTAGTAACCAATTTTCAATTAAGTACTTTTAGTTTTCGAGAAAATAAATGCTAAAGTTGCCTTTTCGTGCCATGTGTCAAATAGGTAAAATATATTTTTTCCTTTACAAGTTGAAAGCATTAATTTATCACTGCAATATAAAACATTATATTGTGCGTTATTCAAATCTTACATTTCCATTTTCGAAATAACTGTACATGACGTCAGCGCGGCGCGACGCTCGAACGCGATGTGCAGAGGACGCCCAGCGCAAGCGCCGCTCAAACGCCGCGCCGACGCTGGGCGGGCGCCGCGTCGACGCTGAGCGGGCGCCGCGTCGACGCAACGCCCAAACAACGTCGGCGCGGCAAGACGCTGACGCTCGAAAGACGCTAGTGTGGGGTCCCTCTTATAGGTTCCGAACCGGAGGTAGCTTCATTTGCTTTATATAGAGACTATTCATAAGTATTACTAATGTAATATATGTGAATAAAAAGGATTGACTTTGACTTTGACTTTGAAACGTCATATTATAACGGTCTTTTGATATTTTTTGAATAGAATAGAATAGAAAACGTCCTTATTCATGTAATGCCTCCTCTACACGTCGACAGATTTGTCTGCAGATGGCATCGCCAATCAAGTCAATTACGTGTAGAGGAGGTGATTTGCTTATCTGCCGATATCAAATACCTACCACCGACGAGTAAATCACACCCTTTACAAGTCGGCGGACGCGTCAGCTGACGTACCGACTTTTTTTTATTTTTTTTTATATTGCACTTCAAGATTGACGTCATACCACCTGAGTGGTAATGTGGTCCTAGCTTAAGGGTGACAAGTACAGCATAATAAATATGTTACTGGACTTGTCGCCCTTACCTTGAAGGCTTGACCCCTGCTACTAATGCAGCACCCCCCAGGAGCTCTGGAAACCTTACTCACACGCAGGAACACAACAACACAGAAGTGATTGTTATTTGGCTGCGGTCTTCTGTAAGGTGGAGGTATATCACCAGTCGGGCTGCTCCAGTTTAAGCGATAAATCGCTATGCCCTACCTCTCTCAATTCTCTTCAATCGATTTTGACGTTTGTTAAGAGCGCGATAAAATTTAGTCGCGTTGCGTATGCTAGGCCTGACGAGAAGAACCGGCGAGAACTCTCGACATTTATTTTTTCAAACATGACAATGTTTCCTTATACTAGGTAGGTATGTACTTAAAAATATACAAAACAATATTTTTAATAATTGAAGACCCATACATTTTTGTCGTTAAAATAATCATCTACTTTGTAGTATAAATTTAAAGACTTTCGCGTTCCATTTTAAACATTTAAAATAATTGAACGGGTCAATACTATTGAAATCAAAAAGTACAAAAATTTCAATAGAGAAGACGCATTTAAGTTATTATCAGCATGGAATTCAGTGATTAACAAATGTTTACCGCGGTTAGAACGATCAAAAACAATTCCGGATACCTGTCAGTGTAGTGTGTCAAAGTGACTTCAATAACATTTTGTTATGTGACAATGTGCCTTTGGGGACTGGTCTGCTCCAGCTTACCTCTCGAAAGTAAAAACTTGCTTGAGTACTTATTTGTTTCATCACTCATCAAAACCAAAACTATATGACTTGGTCCAAAGTGAGCACATAGCAATAAGTTAGATACTGCTACTGTAAATGATCTGCTGAGTTTCTTACCGGTGTCTTCTCGGTAGATATAGGTTCCGAACCGGCAGTAGAATCACTTTGGATTGTATTCAATGATTTAAAAGTGTTACATGTAACCTACTTGAATAAAGAAATATTTGAGTTTGAGTTTGAATTTTTTTCGATGGCGTAAATAAGTTAATTAATAGTTTCATTAAAGGTATTAGAGTTAGGGGAGAATATATTGAAACAATATTTTGAGTTTCATTTTTTATTCTAAACCTTCCATTCCGCGAACATTTTCACCCTCTTGTAACGCGTTTACAAAAAAACTGAAATGATTTATTAAAATCAAAATCTTGTTTTTATTTATTTTTATCGTTTATCCAAAATCCACAGCTCTTAATATTAATTTAACAAAAGAAAATATACTTAAATATCTAACTTACGGCAAATAACGGATTTTATTATTATATTTTTTACAATTTGCTACATTATTTTATCTAATTACTACACTGTATGTCTTAGTGCAAAACTAGTTATGTTCAGCTATATTTGTAATATGAACGACAGAGTTTCTTGCCGGGATCTTCTCTGTAAGTTATAGGTTCCGAACCGGAGGTAGCGTCATTTGCATTATATAGACGTTTCATAAATATTACTGGTGTTATTTACATGAATAAAATAATATTGAATTTAAATATTTACAATTTAGAATAGTGGCAGTGAGAGGAGATTGCACACATTATTCCCGAAGTTTCGATTAAGCTTCAAAAACGAAACCTTTAGTTTTGGTAGTTGGTCGTTTCTTAAAGTGAAAGTGAAAGAAAGTGAAAGTATTTATTTAGCACACAAAAAACGATATAAAAAAAATAAAAAACAATCTTACAAGGAATTATTTTAGAGCTACAAATTAAACTAAACAGGTAACAGCTTACATCTAATAAATCTTAAACAAAAGTAATTATAATTTAATTTAGGATTAGGTAGAGATGTGATGTGTGATATTAATAAAGAAATAAATCGTAACAGCACATCAAGCTTGTAATTCAAATTTGGTTCTTACGACCCATACATAAGAGCTATGCAAAGTCCAAGTATGACGTGCCTAATTCCTGGTCTTCCGCGGGCCAAGTTATTTCACAGAAGTGAGTTACACGCCCGCAATGTTTTGAGTTGGCGCAGTTTATTGAGTTAGCGCAATGGCACGGCGCAGCGCTACGTAGTTTAGTGCCGCCGCCGCTAGATGGCGGTGTTCGCTTTTACATCGCGGTGACGTTATTTTCCGGCAAAAGTATAAGGTGTAAGATCGGCGTTCGGCTAGCGTAACACAAGTGCTTTTAAGCTATTCGATTTTTGAATGCGTTATTCCTATTGACTTAGGAACACGCATATTTATTCTCTGTTTGTACTTAATGCATGACGCCAACTTGACAAGATAACGTTGTAAAGGTTATTTAACTTTATGTGAAGTCAATAAATTAAATATATTTTCTTTCGTTTAACCAATTGGTCAAAACCCTTTTACTAAGAATTCGCTGTCTGTCCGTCCGTCTGTCTGTCACCAAACTGTATCTCAAGAACCGTGACAGCTAGAGAGTTAAAATTTTCACAGATTATGTATTGTGTGCTCCCGTACAAATTCGTGTTATTTTTGCTGTTTTTTTTCTCGATATTTATAAAAACTGTTGTTAGACGCTTGAAATATTCACAGAATGTTTAGTTGTATATTTACTTCAATTGAAATAAATATTCAAGGGGGGCTACCATACAACGAACGTGATTTTTTCCTTTTTTTTTCGGTGTTGATTATAGACAAGACTCTTTGCCAACAACGAAAGGAACGAAATAATTGGGTTTTGAAGTTTAATAAAAAAAAGTACATAATTGTATTAGGGTGCCTGTAAAGATTATGTTTGTATGTTTTTAAATAAATAAATAATAAAATAAACAAAATTTTGAGAATTTAAACGTGGTTTTGTTATTTGCATAAATAATATTTTGTTTATTTAATTCGCTTAATTTGCATTCGAAGTCAGTTGGTTCCGATTATGAGACTAAAAATATAATATATGTATAAAAAATATAATATATGTATAAAAAAATTCTATCCATTCTATCCTAAAATTTCGTTCGCCATTCTTATTTAGTAGTAGTAAATCGTCGGGCAGTAAGTAGTTCGTATTAACTAATATGTAAATAAAAATGGTGTCGCGTTTTGACCAGTCAAATTAATTTAAATATTTTAAAATGCTTAATATATTTTTTTTATTTTAAAACTTTATTGCACAAATAGGTACAACAGGTGGACTTAATGCTAGGGGCATTCTCTACCAGTCAACCCTTGGGTCATGCAGATAGTTTGTATATGGGTGCGGTAACAGGGGAGAAAAAAAAAGAAATCATTTTAAACAACAATAAATTAAGCATTAAAAATAACATTACGGTATCTTTTAAATATACGATAATAATACACATACTATATAAATTAATTAGAATATAATATATAAAATATGAAGGTATACTTAGATTTACATAATATTGATAATTTTTATATAAAAACAAATATCTACATAACTATAAATTCAGAAGATAAATAAATTGGTTCAGCAATTGACAAATTCATGACTATCATTACTTGTTAGCGAGAGAGAAGAAGTATTCATGTTTATTTTTAAAAATTCCCTTAGTCAGGGATTATATTATCATTATGTAAATAATGTAATATTGTTGATTATATAATAGTCATGCATGATGTTACTGTAATCTTGCTATACCCTCACTGGGTTATTGTGTCTATAGTCGTATAACTTAATTGTTTTATTGATTTTGTTACAATATAATGCAAGAATTATGTAAATTAAAAATAAATCGATACATATTTTGTTTTTCGCAGTAGACCCCCACGACAGGGGAAACGAATAAAACGAAATAATCTTAAAAAGGTTGCGGCAAATAACTTGAAAACCTATTTAAAAAAACACGCTTTTGTAGCAATTGCACTAAAATGAAGAAAATATATTTTAATTACAAACAGAATAATTCAAATCGTGTAAGGAGCCGTGGGGTGCTTATCGACGTGTAAGGAACGTACATATGTTCTTTACTAAGAATGTAAGTAAATTTTAAGACTTTCGCGTTCCATTTTAAACATTTAAAATAATTTAACTTTTTTTTTTGATTAGAACGATCAAAAACAATTCCGGATACTGTCAGTGTAGTGTGTCGAAGTGACTTCAATAACGTTTTGTTATGTGGCAATGTGCGGGTGGATGAAGATTTGCAAGCTCCCCGAACAGACGAAGGCGAGCAAGACCAGTCAGCTCGTGGGCACGGTTGGTGCAACCTAACCGAAACGTCGGGCAGTAACTAGTTCGTATTAACTACCAAATAAAAATGGCGCCGCGTTTTGACCCGTTAAATTATTTTAAATGTTTAAGAATGTAAGTACTTTACGTTTTTTGAGTGTCCACCATGCCATGATGCCACGTTTTTTGTTATTTGTCGAATAGGATGTGCGTGGCTGCGGTAACAATAGTACAGTCTAAGGTAGGCACCACAAACAAACTAGACTTATTTTTTTTTCCATACCTTTTTGTTTTATTTTTTTTTTTTTTTATTTTGCACAAAATCCACAGCTCTTACTTAATTATTGACATGAATCTTAATGCTAATCTTACAGCCAATTACGGATTTTAATTACATTTGTGTTACATTTTTGTGGCAAAGCGACGAACGGAAATAAGATGCTTGCACACATGTAAATACCTATGTTCTTACATAAATAATGGGTATCTAAAATAGATAACTCTATGTATTAAATATACACACACACACACACACATTTATTTTATTTTATTTACTTTTATTTAAGACAATATGTTTTGGGTTTTAATCTTCCACCTAGCTTCTTCTTCTTTTTCTCACTCGACTGATGCTGTGTATCCTTTTCATGTAAATTATTGTACATTTCTTAATTTTCAAATTTCGTGTCCTGTTTATAAAACTATATGAAATTATGTTTACTGTTTGTATTGTTTTTATATATTTTACTTATATTTGCTGTTTTTCTTTGTATGGTCATGTAATAAAACCAACTTAACGTAACTTTTATACACGCCACTCACAAGGTCTCGGCTGAAAACCAGCGCTGATGTGGCCCTGTGCTGCAGCAGCTCATGCTGAGGCTGAGACCTTATTGGCACATTATCATTTAAATAATTTTGAACCTACTGTATGTAAAAAGTTTGTGTGAGCCAATAAATGTTTTTTCTTTCTTCTTTCTTACTTCCGCCGAGCTAGTTGTTATCTGCTCGGGGACCAAGGTCCGACTACCAATCTTGTTTTGTTGTATATATAGCAGAGATGTACAAAATACTTTTCGAAAAGTATTTAAATACAAAATGCAAATACTTTTTTAATATAGTATTTCAAATGCAAGATATAAAATACTTTTGCCTTTTGTATTTAAATACTAAATACAAAATATGTATTTTCAAAATACTTTATTGAAATAAAATACTTTATGGTTAAAGACATTTCGAACGAACAACACTGCAAAACGTATCAGTGACTTTGAGGTAGTGTTGCCGTCGATTCGATTGTGTATCGATTATTAATCGATTATGCAAAAGGGGCCCAAATAATCGAATAATCGATATGACAATCGATAGTATCGATATAATCGATTATAATGCGTACTCAAATATGATATAATCGATAGTATCGATATCAAGTTTTGAAGCGATACTACCGATGAAATCGATTATATCGATATAATCGATATTATTTACCTATCGGATAAGATAGTATCGCTATGATGGTACAGTTTAGGTACCAAGTATCAATCAACACAACTTAGCAATCACGTTTTATGAATAAAAAGTAGGGTACAAATAACTTTTTTCACGGTTTCATTTTGAATGTGTTATGTATAAGAAGACATAATATGAATGACGATTAAATCTAAAATTAATTGCAAATTAATAGATTGCAACATAATAATCGATTAAATCGATATTATTGTCTAATCTAAACAATTATAATATAATAATCGATTATATTGACCTAAACTTAATTTCGATATAATCGATTATATCGATATTCCAATCGATTATTAGATTATTGAAGGGGGGGATAATCGATTATCCGGCAACACTACTTTGAGGATTGTCAAGAGGGGTCCCTCTTAGATTAATGGTCAGGTTTTATATGCGTTTTGTTTCATCTGTCATTATTCGCATTGACTTTAAAATCTGCTGCGCCACTAGTAACCATTTTTTGTTTTTCTGAATCGCGGAATGCTTTAGAAAAATGAAGTTAAGAATAAAAAAGTATTTTGTATTTTACAAACCAAATACAAAATATGTCTCGAATAGTATTTCAAATAAAATACAAAATACTTTTTAAAAATAGTATTTAAATACAAAATACAAAATACGTATTTTGTATTTTGTATTTGTATTTTAAATACAAGTATTTCAAATATGTCACAACTCTGATATATAGTTAGTGGCGACGATAACTCTGACATCGCGATGTAGGATCGATGTATTGATCGGCTAATCGTGCATTACGTATGGAGCGTTGTTTACTACGCCAATTCTGCTGACGCTGTATTTGTGTCGACTTGTAGGTCATGTCGTAGGTCGGCACAGATTTATTACTAGTTATACCATAAAATGCACCACACGCTTTTCACTCTGAATTAAATTAATCTGTTTGTAATTAATAAAGTTTCGAGTTCGTTGCCGGCTGTCAAAGGCACAAGACGTAAATAAAAACGAGTGCAGTATTTTTAATCATAATAGTATGTAAAACATTACAATTTGGACAGTGTTTTGTGTGGATGTGTGCTCAATACTCAATACTTTATTGCACAATAATGTAATGTATTTGCTATTTTAAATCTGCTACTAAGTGGTGTAAACAGTAGTTGGTGGAACATTACGATATTAAAAGAAATATAAACAACTAGCTGTGCCCGCGACTTGGTTCGCGTGGACTACATCCTTTCATGGTCGGTTTTACCCCTTTCTCCCCTAATATTCGAAACAAAAAGTAGTCTATATTTTAATCCAAGTTTCGAGCTATATTTGTGCCAAATTTCATATCTCTAACTTCAAAAATAAATATTTTTCCATATGAACTTCCAAAGGTGGTATTACCCCCCTCCCCCCCCTTATTTTCTAATAAAAATTAGCCTATGTCCGTTCTTGAGATTCAACGTATACCTATACCAAATTTCATCAAAATCGGTTGAGAGGTTTAAGCAGGAAAGCGTAACAGACACACAGACAGACAGACAGAGTTACTTTCGCATTTATAATATTAGTAGGGATTTAAATTTAAAACAGAGAAATAACGAACTACGTTAAATGATACACTGTGTCTGCTGCAGGAAAGAGTCGCGTTCTGTGTCGCACTGTGTCTGTCTGTATCTCCGCTCGCTGCGTGGCTCCGCCCACTGCGCACGATGTTACACAGTGCTGGAACTGCCTAGTTATTATCTAGTTGTTGGAAAACCAGCGTATATTGTGTTTTACTGTGCTTAGAACTTCGCATGCAGTGCTTCAAATAATGGCCTCAAATGGTATGAAATGTGCAATTTGTAAAAAAAACATAAGAGAAAAACATTTTCTTCAATGTTCAATCTGTCAAAAAACTTTTATTGGGTCTTCAGGTCAATTTACCTAACGATCAGTGGCGTAACTATACCATTCGGGGCCCGTGGCAAATTCATAAATCCATCGACCCCCCCCCCCCCCCCCCCCCCTCCTTCTCAAAGAAAGAATAATGTCTAATACTTGTTTGGAAATACCAGAAATGTAGTGCATACTTTAGGAAAGTTTGATGTAAAAATTATTCTTGGTAATTGGGATTCTCCTCTTACCTGGGGCCCCTTCTGGCTGGGGGCCCGTGGCATTTTGCCGACTTGCCACCCTGTAGTTACGCCACTGCTAACGATTCTGAGCTGGGTCGTTTTAAAGAATTGAGTTACACAGCCGGCGCAATGCATTGAGTGTTAGTGAGAGTTAGCGCATTTGCGCGGCGCAGCGCTGCGTAGTTTACTGCCGCCGCCGCTAGATGGCGGTGTTCGCTTTTACATCGCGGTGACGTTATTTTCCGGCAAAAGTATAAGGTGTAAGATCGGCGTTCACCTAGCGTAACACAAGTGCTTTTTAGCTATTTGATTTTTGAATGCGATTTTCCTTTTGATGTAGGAACACGCTTTTAATCATTGTTTGTACTGAACGCATGATATCGTTTAGTGTTGCCGGATACTCGTTTATCCCCCCCTCAAATAATCTAATAATCGATATGACTATCGATACCTATTTTTATTAGATATAATCGATTATAATCGTAGTCGAATACAATATAATAGATTATATCGATCGATATCAAGTTGAAAGCAATACTATCGATATGAAATGAAATGATTTATTTCTGCAAGTGGATTTACAATAAATTCTTTTGCACGTCAATTATTTATTCCTACCAGCGCAGCGCCACGACGTTGGTTCTGTTAAGAAGAAGCTCCGTAACAAACTCAACAGATATCCTCTTTTAAAATAAATTACAAACATCACAATTGGACATTAAAATATTTGAATTAATAATATAAATTATCTTATAATTATTAAGCCTTTTTGATAAGCCATGTTTTAATTTGAGTCTTAAATCTATGCACGGGCAAGTCAATAATGCTTTGCGGTAACTTATTAAATATTTTAATTCTTATTCCCATGAAGGAATTACTACTTTTATGAAGTCCGAGTTTTAGGACATAATTAAAATCAAAGATTCTGTTACATACATACTTACGTAAGTAGTTAGTTATAACTGACGTGATCATTTGTTCTTTGACTCAAATCGGGACATCGGTTTATTTAGGTCATAAGAAAAAACACTTATTTTAAAGTTATTCAATCAGAATAATTTGGTTGGCTTAAAATTTACGAACCACAAAATGTAGTTACCCAAACTATTTTATTATCAGTGGAACAAATTTGTTTTAATAAAAATGGTGATTTTAATTGAGAATGAAACTCAAATCTACGTCCGCTACTCAATTATTCGGTGGGTTCTGCAAACGGGACAATATTGCGTCTCATTGTTTGTTTTGGGAAGACCGGGACTCGTAATTCTAAAAAGGGACAGTCCCGTTCAAAACGGGACGTCTGGTCACGTTAGTTATAACCCAATTACCTATGTAAAAAAACGGGGCAAGAGAGAGAGTTTTTTTTATATTGCACTTCAAGATTGACCTCATCCCACCTGATGTTAAGTGGTAATGAGGTCCTAGCTTAAAATCGACAAGTACAGCATAATAAATATGTTACTGGACTTGTCCCCCTTACCTTGAAGGCTTGACCCCTGCTACTGATGTAGCACCCCCCAAGAGCTCTGGAAACCTTACTCACACGCAGGAACACAACAACACAGAAGTGATTGTTATTTGGCTGCGGTCTTCTGTAAGGTGGAGGTATTTCACCAGTCGAGCTGCTCCGACTGCGACTGATGACAGCTGGTATGGAAATTAAATTTTGGAACGGTTTTAACGACTCGTTGTCGGTTGGAGAAAAACGGATAGTAAATTTAACACATTACGAATCGTAAAATATTGGAACCGGGCATTGATAAAGAATCGATTCAAAGATCGATTTGTAAACCATTCTAAAAATAGGTTAGATCTTTAATTTTATTTTGTATACAGTTAGTAGGTAGGTGATCTAAATATCACCAAGGGATTTGCATGCCAATGTTGGTAAAATATGTTTGTGCTTTTATTTTATTTTTAACATCTTTTGTACCATATTTTATGCAAATAAATATATTTATATTTCTATTTAAAAGTGAATCGATATGCCTAGCTGCATGTGCTTATTATACCTTTTTTTAACGAGGGGAAATACATTGACGTACTGTACCGTCACCCGAGGGAGGTGACGGCGTGTGTGGGACTCCCCTGAGAAGGGCAGGACTACCCACTAAATCCCCCCGGTTGGAGCTCATTGCCGTTAAGGTGATGCTATGGGAAACTCGGCTTAGCCATAACCACCACAGCACCACCGGCGGAAGTGCTTCTTTACATACCCTTCAATATGGTTGGGTGAAGCGATGGCTGGCACGTACGTTATGCTTGTGAACAGGTGCCACCTTTGGGGACTGGTCAGCTCCAGCTTACCTCTTTAAATAAAATAATACTTAATGCTTTTTTCACTCATCAAAATAAAACTATATGACGTGGTGTTCTGTAAGCTATAAGTTAGATACTGCTGCTGTAACTGATCTGCTGAGGTTCTTACCAGTGTCTTCTCGGTAGATATAGGTTCCGAACCAGCAGTAGCATCACTTTGCATTGTTCTCAATGACGATTCAAAAGTGTTACATGTTACTTGAATAAAGAAAGATTTGAATTTGAATATGACACATTACGAATCGTAAAATCGATTCTAAGATCGATTTTATAACAGTGTATCAATATGCCTAGCTGCAAGGGCTCGTTATAACTGCGTACGCCTGTTCGTTCCAGATCACGGATCCACGTCGTGAGCTGACTCCAGAGGAGCTGGGCCGCGTCTGTGGCGCCATATCTGAGAGGGGGCAGGTCGTGGTCAAGGAGATGGTATACGTGTCCAGGGTACGTACAAATTTACTTATTTATCTATTTTATTATTACACAAAATGTGGACTTAATGCTTTGAGCATTCTCTACCAGTCAAGCGTTGTATGTATTCATCGTACTTGTCTGGCCGTATAGTAGATTGTGAATCGATTATTAATCGATAGTGGGGCTCAAATAATCTAAAAATCGGTTCGACTATCGATAGTATCAATATACGTAGTCGATTATATGGATTCCTATCTGTATGGAATATCATCGATGTTAATCGATTATAATTGGCAAAACTAAACCGATTAAATCGCTACTGGAATCATGTTAATAATATCGATTATTTAATGCAATCTATAATTATTTGTATATAATCGGCTGGCTGGTAGAGAATGGTTCAAGCATTAAGTCTTCCTTTTGTGTTTTATTTTGTGGTATAAAGTTTTTAAAGAAAATATTTACATATATAATCTTAGCATATAGAAATAGAAGTAGAGATTATCTTTATACATGTAATCTTTACAAAAGCACTGATGAATGTTCGGTAGGTATTATATATATTTATAAGTGCAAGTTATTAACTGTTATTTGGTTAAATATAAATAAACTGTGGATCTACAAAATATTTGACTATATTGACCGTGGGTTCGATTCCCGCACCGCAATGAGAGATGAAATTTTTCTGTTTCTTTAAAATATTTAAAGCTCTATAAAAATCTAAAATACTTGATTGACTAGAGTGGTTTAAAATAAGTTAAAAAGACTTAATAGTTCCAAAAAGCTATTTATATAAATATGTGCTTTTGTTTGTCAGGACGACCTCACTCTACTGAAGACAGGGGAAGAGACGAAATGCAAGACATACGAGGCACTCTGTATCAAGCTGACCAACTCGGAGCCAGGGGGAGAGAAGGTGATTATAATTGTTGAGTTGTTTGTCTGTATGTCTTGGTGCAAAATTAGTTATAAGTTCAGCTTTTTTTGTAACGAAAACTGCGGAGTTTCTTGCCTTCTAGTTTAGCTTAGCTTGGTTCATTGAGCTTAGTTTTAACTTAGTTTAGTTGTCGGCAACGGCTTTAATTTAGAAAATGGTATTTTCAGTTTGTTTTCGTAGCGTTTATTACGTCTTATTACTTCCAGCTGGACGGCGCTGCCATAGAAGTGACGGACGCCGACATATCCCGTATCAACTCGTACCGCAACACGCCCCCCTCCGCGGAGGGCCTGGTCCTCATCACGCAGAAGACGCCGGTGCGTGTGCTCCACCGGCGGCCGTTGCTGGCGCGCCAGAGGCAGATACTGGAGCTACACGCAGAGAAGATACCTGGTACTGTGTAATCTAAATTAAGTACAGTAAAATCTCCATATTCAGGGTTCCTATATTCGCGGGTTTTAAAATTGCGACTTATTTTCCATATTAGCGGCAAAAAAAATCATATTCGCGGATCTAGCAGGTTTTGAGTAAAATAAATGGGCGAATCTCAAATTTCTTTATGCACTGAAAAAGTTATATTAGAAAACCTTAGCAAAGGTTTACGGCTTTCTCGTAGCATGTATCTTAGAAAATGGATGCGCAGTACATAGTTTTGTGCAAATTGAGTCGTTTTCTTTTTAATCTTATTTTTCTATGGCAAACTGACAATTTTGATAGAAATAAATGAATAAAAATGGAACCTTGGAACGTGTCCCCTACAATACATACATACATTCACGGTTTCCATATGATCGGCATATTTGTGGACAGTTACTCGCGCGAATAAGGAGCTTGTACTGTAGTTGAAGCGAAAGTCTTTATCATAGTAAGTAGTTCCAATCTTTAATTTGAGTTCAATCGAAACTATAAGAACTTTTTTACAAACTTTCATCCCCTATTTTATCCCCTTAGGGGTGGAATTTATCAAAATCATTCTTTGGAAATGCCTACGTCATAGTAGCTTTATGCATGCAAAGTCTCAGCCCGATTGGTTTAAAATTGACAATGTTTCATCCCCTTGGGGGTAGAATTGAACAAAATTTAACCACATTGTTTAATTTACCTATGTATTAATAGTACCTAATAAATATTTTTCTATCTTTCTTTCTTTCTTTCCGATCGGCTTAAAATTTACAAAGTTTCATACACACTTTCATTTCCTGTTTTATCCCCTTGGGGGTAGAATTGATCAAAATCCTTTCTTAGCAGATACCTACGTCATACCGTCTACCTGCATGACAAATATCAGCCCGATCCGTCCAGTGGTTTGGGCTGTGCGTTCACAGATCACTACGTCAGTCAGTCAGTCACCTGTGAGTTATATTTATTTAGATTAAGTACTATCTATCTCTCTTCAGAGCACCCCCAACTCTTCGCCCTGCGCATACGCACGTCGGCGGGCGCGTACGTGAAGGAGTTCGTGCACGGCGAGCTCGGTCGCACAACACCCAGTCTCGAGGCGGCCGGCGCCGGCCGCTGCGATATACTTGCGTTAGACGTCTCACAAGTGCACTTGAACTGGCCTAATATATGAACTGATTGATAAGAAGCGTTTTATTTACCATTCGTATGCATGTTTTCATATATATATATATATATATATATATGTATGTATACAGGAAGACATTTTAATCACTATCCAAATTTTTTCTGGGCATTAGGTATCGTTACTAGAACCCATTTCTGAAAAAAAAAACATAGGTCCAACTTACACAATCAATTCATTACCCCAAACCAATTTTAAAGCTCGCATGGTTACCCTACCTAGCTTAAATATTATTACAACGCAAAGCGAAAACATCAATGAGCAATACCCCCGGGCGGGGGAGAGGCGCGGGACGGCGGCGGCGGCGGGGGCGGCGAGCGGCGACACGACACACAGAGGTCACGCCACGCAGGCGCCCGCGCATTCCCCCGCACCGCTGCGTCGCCCGTCGCTAGTCACTTCACGCCGCGCGCCGCCCCGCGCCTTTTTTATGTATTTTTGAAAAAGTAGGTAAGAACTTACCTAATAGGTATCTTTTGGATGAATTAATAGTCTAAAGGTAACCGATTGAACAATTCAAAAGTTATCTAGGGCAAACTTTTATAAGGATTAAACCAATTGGCTAGCAATTCGATTTATCTGGAAATAATCTAAATAACCTGAGAAAAATAAGATTTTGTGTAACACATTTAAAAAGCGCGCGAAAACGCCAAGTCACGTCACTGTTGAAATTATGACGTCAACGTCCTAGACAACGAACCGATACGCATAGGAACGACTTAATTTAGATAAACGGAAAATGTTTTAATAAATTCTTAATACGATTAGAGACACAATAATTCAATTTGATCGGTAAAATAAAATTATTTATTTTAATGTGGCGACATTAAAATACATAATTTTCGCTGACAGCTGTCATTTCCGAATTGCAATGGTGGTTTCCGTTTCGGTTCTTTTGTTCCACAGATAAAAAAACTAAAATTTATTTTGCAAAAATAAAATACTAACTATGCTTTTAATTAAATAGTAAAAATGTAAAATGATTACTTAACTAATAAGCTAACATATCTAACACTTTTCATATTTTATTGTTAACACTGTCAAGTAGCCAACAAAATGACATTACTTTGGAGCAAACATTTAAATCATTAAAACGATTGTTATGGGTAAACTATAAAAGGTAGACATATGCTCTCGCGGACTTTTTTTAAAGATAATGTTAAGATGAACACTTCATCCATAGAGCATTTTTGTATAACTTCAACTATATGCTCAGCGCACGCCACGGAAGGCCTCAGAAACGATACTTTTCTCCCGTTTTGAAACATTTTCGGTTACTGCTCCACAACTATAGGACCGGTTTTTTTTCTTTAACAGGGGGAAATGCTTGATGCACCGTACCGTCACCCCGAGGGAGGGTGACGGCGTGTGTGGGACTCCCACCTACCGACCTACCTCGGACTACCTACTAAAACCCCCCGGTGGCGGCGCTGTGGGAGATTTGTTTAACCTTTTCATCCACAAACAACTATAGGACCTAGCGTGATATTATATAACCTATGTTATTTCTGAATAATGCAGCTTTCTAATGGTGAAAAAATGATTGCAATCGGTCCAGTAGTTTTTGAGTTTATTCATTACAAACATACAAAAATACAAATCTTTCCTCTTTATAATATTAGTGTAGATATATATATATAAAAAGATGTATTATTATTTTGCACTTCAAGATTGACCTCATCCTTTCTCCAACTTTGGGTTTCTAAATAAAACAATTTTGTATCACTATACATGAAATTTATTGACTTAAACCTACAGTGATAAGGCATCAGAAGGCTGGACGCAACCTTTGTACTGTAGACTTGAATAGGGCTGCCCTACATCAATCAGCTATAAACAGAAAGCGTGGCCGAACTATCGACAAATCTATCGACCACCAAGCAACACTAAACCGACTCGAGAAATCACCATTACCCTTAACAAAAAAAATTGTAGAATAATTCTTTTTCTATGTGTAAAATTTTCTATCCGGCTCGAAAGACCAAAAATTTTTAAACAAGGGAAATCGTTGTAATGGAATCATTTTAATATGAATTGTTACAATCGCATTAATTTTAATAGTGCATTGATTATTTTCAAAGAAATTGAGAAAAATATTGACCAATGGTATGTCTCGAATCAATTGATTTGTAGTTGCCGATTTGACGGTTGTCATTAATTCGGTAAACTTCGTTTAAAATGTTCTTGAATAATGTAGAACACTCCCATCGTAACAATTATGAATTGTATTATTACAATAGGCAAATGTTTCATGAACTGAAACGGAATTAATGCGATAGAAATGGAAATATTTAATTGAAAATTTCAATTATTTGAAATAACTGTAATAAAAAATTGTATGTAAATAGGAAATATGCACAATATTTTAAATAACTCGAATCAAAATGTTTCACAGCACATTTGGTGCAAGTTATCTGAGCATACCTACTAATAATAAATATTTATGTCACAATCAAACGCCAGTAGCAACAACGAGAAAATCTATTTTCGTGAAAGCGGAAGATATTTGTTTAAACACTTGTGTTACACCGATTTTGATTCATTTTATTATGCATATTACCTATTAAATGAAACAGCAATTACTTTTAATAAGTAGCAGCATTACACTTAAATTATTAATATGTAATTATTCGTTTTTAACTTAGTTTTGATCCAGTTAGTCATACAAAAACACACATATTTATTGGTGTAGACATTCGTAAAATAACGTGATTAAAATTGTGACCAAAAATACTCCAACCATTATTACATGAATATTTTACCTTTGAATATCACACATAACATTCACATGATATGTTAAACAATTATTGTTCGTGGTATAATATTTTAATTAAAATAGCTAATTACAACGCATCTAGGTACCTTATACATTTTACGTTTGTTGTGCAAAACTTTAATATCGTTCACAACAGTTCTTTTAGAGTATGGAAATAATTTTAATTAGTTCAATTCTACAACTATAATGCGTAAAATAATCTTGACGTAGTAATGTTTCTTATTCTCTCTCACGCTCAACAATTCAATATTTTTCCATGACATTTGGTTTCCAATCAGATAAGATATTAAGTAGTTAGTAACTTTTTCTTCGAATAATGCGATATAAATTTTAATTTTATTAAGTTACACTCTCGTTTCACAACGCGATAACATTTTTCAGTTGATCATTAATTGGGTACCTGCTCAAAAATATTGTCGCGTTTTGAACCGTAAAGTTATTTTAAAAGATACAGTTTTATAATATACTCAATTTACAAAGTATAAATAAGTAATATCACATTGGGTACGCAATATTTAAATTAGAAAAATGTTATTACCAAACGTTTTTCAACAAAACCCATTCCCAATTAAAGAACATCCATAAAACTGATGTGAACGACCGAATAAGAGTATTCAATTCAACAATCAATAATAATTACTATAATTGTAATATTCCGCATAATAACAATTAATTAAGTACACATTTTTGAATCCAACGAAACTGAATCACGTGAGTGGTTTACAGAAGTGGTTTTGTATCGGGACAGTGTCATTTAAACTAAATAATTTTGAAAATAAACAATTATTTTTTCTATAGTTGTGTAATATATACAGGGTTATTTTTAAACATCAACAACCTCGCCTGTTTATATTGATTGCATCATTAACAGGAACCTTTATTCTGCAACTTTTACGAATTTACTTTTATTCTGCATACTTTTACACACACACAGTGTGAAGAAATTGCTTTCTAGCGATAAGACTGCGTAAATTGTACTATAATATGACTGTGAAACCGATATCTGCGCAATAAAGTGTATCTATTTATCTCACCATACAAACTACACGACAAGCTTCAATATATAAAAACCGCTTTTTTATTTAAAGTTTCTGTTAATGAGTTTAGGATTATAATATTGCGAGTATGTTGACGTTTTATAAGTCCCTGTATAAGATATATGAAACAAATTAGAAACTTTGAATGCTGTAACGACAGCACCAACTCAGTAATTTTTTGATAGTCAATCATTAATGACCTTACATAAACAAAACAAGACAATACCTGCATTAGGGTCCAATGTTCGAATGCACTATGCATAAAATATATAGAAATAGCTGTGCCCGCGACTTCGTTCGCGTGGACTACATCCTTTCATGGTCGGCTTTACCCCTTTCTCCCCTAATATTTGAAACAAAAAGTAGTCTATATTTTAATCCAAGTTTCGAGCTATATTTGTGCCAATTTCATATCTCTAACTTCAAAAATAAACATTTTTTCATATAAACTTTCAAGGGTGGTATTACCCCCATCCCCCCCTTATTTTCTAATAAAAAGTAGCCTATGTCCGTTCTTGAGATTCAACGTATACCAATACCAAATTTCATCAAAATCCGTTCAGCCGTTTAGGCGTGAAAGAATAACAGACAGACAGACAAACAGACAGACAGAGTTACTTTCGCATTTATAATATTAGTATGGATTATCATTTAAATATTATCTGATGCCTACATTTTGTCTTATGAAGTTTAGAAGATTTTGTAGACCAAGAAGAAGATGTTGCTTGAAACTGCAAACCGCGTCATTACATACATACGTGTTTGTATCGACACAAACACAGCAGGAAAGGCCTAAAGTGTTGTATAGTTTAATTTAATTTAAACCTTATGTTACTGCAATAAGTATGGTAATAAATCTTCGACGTTGTCACGGAAGCGGCCGCCAAGCGACTGACAATGAAAGAAGGCTCGATACTATTTGAAGCCTTGTTTTAAAGGGCTCAGAAACTGAATTCCGACATACGTTTGTTCGACGTTATGCTACTCCAACAAATTCGAATTTGACATCACTGCGGTGTAACCTAACTAGTCCTTTTTTTTTTTTTGCGTCGGGAATGCATTGACGCATCGTCTCAAACCGAGGGGGCGGCGAGGTATGTCGGACTCGGGATTCCGGTGGGAAGACGGAATCCCCTACCGACTAAACCCGACGGTGGTCATTCTCGCACGTTATGCCTGGAGGGTGCCGGGACCCCTAACGGGATGCTACTCGACACCTCCAGGAGCGCGCTTGGCCGGACTCGGCCCCACCTCGGGGGAGGTAGCAACTCCCCCGTAACGACGTCACAGACCACTGCGTCATAGGACGCGTGTCGTCGTCTTCTCTAGGGTCGCTTCACGGACACACACAGGCCCCCCCATATGCGCCCACGACCCCAAAGGCCCTTTTTGTCACCTTATGGGACGGGAAAGGGATACCCCCGCCGGGCTAAGCACCATCGCCGCGGCGGCTTCGTCTCGATCTTCGTCGAGACGGATTATTGCGCTCTCGCTCGCGCTCGGCGCTCTCCTTCTGCGACATGACTATATCGCAGAAGGAAAGAACCGCAACCCACGCTCTCCCACTACTTGCCATCGCCGAGACCACGGCTGACAGCGAGAGGTCCCGCCCGATCGAGGCGGAGAGCATTTCTCGTTCTTCTGCCCACGCAGGGCACGCCTCAATTGTGTGTTGCGCACTGTCGTCGGAGGAGCTGCAGTGATGACAGGAGTCACTCGCCTCTCTCCCAATCCTATGCAGGTACCTTCCAAAGCAGCCGTGCCCGGAAAGCACCTGCGTAAGATGGAAGGTCACAGCGCCATGACTCCTGTTCACCCATGCAGGTAGGACCGGCCGGATCGCCTGGATCAATTGAGCGCTCGATCTGAGATCCGCCATCCTTTCATCCCAGACTCTCAATGAGAGTGTGCGGAACTCTTCTATTAGTCCGCCTACTTCTGTTGGGGACATCCCCTGGCCTGTGGACCAACTTATCTGCTCCCGGCAGCGGAATACCACCGCGAGGGTCTTCGCGTCAAGATCCCAAGGAATTGCGCCTGCAAGCGCACACGCCGCCTCGTAAGAGATTGTGCGGTAGCCCCTTATGGTCCTGATTGCCATCACCCGTTGCGGACGTCGCAACAGGGTGATACACCGGCTTGTCAGGTCGTCGGCCCACACGGGTGCGCCATACAGGGCCATGGACCGCACGACTCCAGTATAGAGCCTCCGGCACGAAGCCTTTGGCCCTGCGACATTGGGTAAGATCCTGCTCAGGGCGGCCGCCGTTCGCATTAGCTTGGGCATTAGGCGCCCAAAATGCCCTTGAAGATTCCATCTGCTGTCGAGGACTAGCCCCAGGTATTTTAAAGTCGGCTCGACGCGGATTTGGACTCCACCTACCACGATGCTAGAATCGGCGGGGGGTTTTTGTCGAGGCCCATGAAAACAGATGGCCTCAGACTTCTCTAAGGCTACGTGAAGCCCTAGGCTCCGGATCCGTCTAACTACCTGGGCCACCCCTGCTGTGGCCCGGATGGATGCGTCTCTGTACGATTTCCCTATTGCCGTCACCAGGGTGTCGTCGGCGTAGCACGTGACTTCGACGCCCCCCAAGTTGGCTCCTCGCAGAACCCAGTCGTAACCGATGTTCCACAGGAGTGGTCCTAAGACGGAGCCCTGTGGAACACCGCACGACATGGGATGACGTTGCCAGCCATCGCGTCCCGGAAACTCGATGAACCTCTCCTCCAGGTATGATTCGAGGATAAGCCTCATGTAAAGAGGGACCCTATGGTACCTAAGGGCCTCCTTTATAACGCCCCACGGCAGGGTATTGAAGGCATTGGCTATGTCGAGGGATACTGCCAGCACAACCTTACCCTGCGACACCGCCGTCTGGGCGATGTCCTTCACGCGGAGGATTGCGTGAATCGTGGAGCGTCTGCGCCGAAAGCCAAACTGGTTCGGGGACAAGTCCGGCCCAATCTCTTCGAGGTGCGTCGTTAGGCGGCCAGCAATTATGCGCTCAAGGAGTTTGCCCATCTCGTCGAGCAGCACAATTTGGCGGTAGGCCGAGGGAGAGTCAGGTGGTCGACCCTCTTTCCTCAGCAGGACGAGTTTCCCCGTCTTCCACTGCCGTGGGAAGCGTCCCTGTTCTAAGCACGCGGAAAACAAGCTCTGAAGTCTCGGTCCCAGCCAGGTGAGGGAGATTCCCAAGACTCGGCCGGGTATGCCGTCTGGACCAGGAGCTCTGTTCCGCGACCGTAACCTGCCGGCTGCTGCTTCAAATTCTGCATCCGATATAGTAGGGGACTCGTCGTGACCTACTATTCCTGTTGATGGCGCCCTAAATGTTGGAGTGTGCTCTTCTCTCGCTGGGAAGAGAGAGTCCACTACGACTTGCAACAGTGGTGGTGGGAGACTCTGTGTAACCGGGGGTACCCAGGGGCGGAGTTTGCTCAACGCCAACCTGTACGGCCGTCCCCACGGGTCCACATTGAGCGTCTCCAGGAACTCCTCCCTCGCTGCAGACTTGGCTCTGTCAATTCTCCATTTGAGCATCTTCTTCGCCTCCCTGTAGGCGTTGTATAGGCGCTCTTCTTCATCTTCATTAACGTTAAACCGGATATACCTGTGGTCCGACAGCGTCTCCACGCCCTCCAGCACTTCCCATCCCTGGACACGCTGTGCAAGAGCAGGGGTCGCTAACGTTACGTTTACGATGGACCCCCCCCCCGCATGCGCACACAGGTGTCTATCTCACCCCTGTTCAGTACAGTCATTCCCGAGGCGACTATCCAATCGTCTAGCGCTTCCCCCCGCGCATCTGTCGCTGGGGATCCCCACGTCCTAGATTTGGCGTTGAGGTCCCCAGCGACCAGCACTTGGAGCGACCGGTTACGGTTCACTACCGACTCCAGCTCACCAAGAAAAACCTCAAACGAAGCCAGAGGCCGGTTGGGAGAGAAGTACACCCCGACGACCAGGGTGTTCCCCAACTCGGCCGCAACCCATCCATGTCCCCTTTCAATCCTCGAAGAGGGGGGAGCGCCAGCTGCCCCACAGGTAACCTAACTAGTCCTAATCTAAGTGGACTAGTTAAATCAACTATCAATTAACTTCACCAAAAGATTTTTTAGTGAAGTTAATTGATAGTTAGTAATTAACTCACTCTGTATTTTTTAAATATTATTTATTTTAAGTAATATTATTTTTAAAGTAATTGATTGAAGATTGTAATATAATTTATTAATTAATTATAATGTAGTAATATTATTTGAATGGATTTAATGAAGTTATTGGTGTTTTAGGTAACTTACTTTGTAATTTTATTTATTATTAGTTTGCTTTGCTGTTTTTTTTTATAGAAACATATTTTTATACTTATATAAAGCACCAGAGGTACGAAAATAGATTAATCGATCAATTTGTATAATCTCATTTTAAGTGAAACTTGTAGTTTTTTATGAGAAATAAAATTTCTTTAAACCTAAATCCATAAAAATAGACGTCATATATAAAAAAATAACCATTTGTCGGAGTAGCGTAACGTCGAGCGAACGTATGTCGGAATTCAGTTATGGAGCCGTTTTAAAGGTGCCATTTTGTGGGTCGCAACTGTGCAACTGCAACCAGTTTTGCCTATATTTTGCACGCATTTGACAATGAGGGTTTTCGCCGTCGAAAAATCCACCAGATGGCGATACGTAGGCGTGAGGTCCTACTGTTTTGTGATTGGTCATGGTTTACATGACATTGACAGACATGTCGCCATGACATTTAAATCACCAATCAATCAGTTGGACCTTACGCCTACGTATCGCCATCTGGTGGATTTTTCGAACGCAAAAACCCTCATTGGACTCTTTCCCTGAATTTTGTGCGTTCATTTGTTTATGTAATGTCAATGAAATCAACAAGTAACGTCTCCAAAAATGTCCCAACACTAAAAAACCTTTTCGTGTAAAATAAAATGGCAAGACGAGATTGGACGAACAAACTTTATCTATTTAAAATAATTTAACGGGTCAAAACGCGACACCATTTTTATTTAGTAGTTAATACGAACTACTTACAGGCGGAGCTCACGCATGTTCAGGAGGTACTCAGACGAAACGGGTATGAAGTGTCGAGGAAACCAAGAAGGTGGAAATCAAAAGGAAAGTGTCCTGAAGTCAGTCGACAAGCAGCGTTTTTGCCGTACATAAAAGGCGTAACGGATAAAATTGGAACAGTACTTAGAAAAAACTCCATCAAGACTGTATATACACCGTTATGCAAAATGTCAAGATTACTGCGAACGCCGAAGGATGTTATTCCTTTTCAAACGCCGGGAGTTTATAAAATTGATTGCAGTTGTGGTAGTTCTTACATTGGACAAACTAAGCGGACAATAGCTGAACGAGTGAAAGAACATATCACGGCGGTCAAAAATCGTCAGACTAATAAATCCGCGGTAGCAGAACATCTGTTAGAAATGGGAGTTAATCATTGGATGGAGTTGCACGACCCTAAAATCCTCTCGACCGATCGCCACTACCATACTAGGATAGTACGTGAAGCTATTGAAATCAAAAAGTATAAAAATTTCAATAGAGAAGACGGATTTAAGTTATCATCAGCATGGAATCCAGTGATTAATAAATGTTTACCGCGGTTAGAACGATCAAAAACAATTCCGGATACTGTCAGTGTAGTGTGTCGAAGTGACTTCAATAATATTTTGTTATGTGACAATGTGCGGGTGGATGAAGATTTGCAAGCTCCCCCGAACAGACGAAGGCGAGCAAGACCAGTCAGCTCGTGACCACGGTTGGTGCAACCTAACCGAAACGTCTTGCAGTAAGTAGTTCGTATTAACTACTAAATAAAAATGGTGTCGCGTTTTGACCCGTTAAATTATTTTAAATGTTTAAAATGGAACGCGAAAGTCTTAAAATTTATATTACAAACCGATACGGGCCGGAGTTTGTACATAAAATAAACCACCTAGAATTCCTCCGTAAAAAACGGGCACGCTTGGAATCGTCGTTGACATTTTTAGTGAAGTGTCGTGACAGTGACTTAATTCCTAAGTGTGTACGCTTAAAACCGCGTAATGATATTGCTCGTTCGGCAGGGATTTTAAGAAACGCGAGTGTTCGTCTGTTACGGCAACTCATTCGGAACAGTCACATAGCCTTGGATAGTGTACAGAGTGATTTGTATAAGTTACATTTGGAATGCAGTGCGGTAGTGTCGGGTGAAGATTTTGACAAATTTGATCGAATAACCTTCAGACAAGCGTCAAGGACATACGAACTGAGTAGTGCGGGTCACGATCGCAAATATAATTTGCTGAGTACCCGCAAATTGCAGCGTCGTAGTTTTACATCGAAAATACCCTCCAGTGACGTATCGGATGTACAGTCTGTCACGAATAATTCCGAACAGTGGAGTAATCGTACTGTGATCAATTTGTCAACTGAAGTACTTGATGAACCGACGACAAGTGTGTTGGCAAAGGGAATTAATTTTGCATTAACACCACAACGGATTCCTTATGAGAATATCGTGTGTAGCGTGGAACAGACGATTTTACGTAATAAAGTACCACCTGCTGATGCTGAAATTTTGAGACAGGATGTCGCAGTGATTTTACGTAAATCGAAGCTACCTAAAAGTAACATTACCACGGAAGAGCGTCTAGCACTAAGATCGTTGAGAAGTAACGATAATGTTTTGGTGTTAAGGGCCGATAAGGGAAACGCCACTGTGGTAATCAATACTGAAAATTACGTAGACAAAATAAGGAGTTTGTTGTCAGATACAAATGTTTACAAACCTGTATCATATAACCCGACAGCCAGAGTAACAAAACGCATTCGTGCCCTAATCCATCAACACAGAGATATTTTTACAGAAGACGAGTACTTTCATTTACATAGACCAAAAACTGTGCAACCGCCCAAATTGTACGGCTTGCCGAAAATACACAAAAGCAACATTCCATTGAGACCAATCGTAAGTCAAATTGACTCACCCACCTACGACTTGGCGAAACATGTTGCTGGAGTACTGCAGCCGATAATTGGACACACACCGTCTTTTGTGAAAGATTCTTACCACTTCAGGGACATCATAAGGAGTATTAGGTTGGAACCTGGTGACACAATGGTGAGTTTCGACGTTGAGTCACTTTTTACGAATGTCTCTCTTAAGGAGTGCCTCGATATAATCAAGAGTAAACTTTGTGATAGTGAGTTGCCTAAAGAATATATAGATCTGATAGAAAATTGTTTAGACGGAAATTACCTTTTATTTAGAAACCAGTACTACCTTCAGATTGATGGTGTTGCCATGGGTAGTCCTTTAGCCCCGGTGATAGCTAACATCTGGATGGAACATTTTGAAGAAACAGCCCTCGCCACTGGACCGTGTACTGTGAAACTCTGGAGGAGGTACGTTGATGATATTTTTTGTATAATCAACGGTGGTCAACAGGAAGTAGATCTATATCTAAATCATCTAAATTCTATCCACGCGAAAGTAAAGTTTACCTATGAAATGGAAAGGAACAGATCGTTGGCATTTCTTGATTTACAAGTGAGTGTTAAAGATGATGGTACGCTGGCACACTCTGTATACAGGAAACCTACGCACACTGACAGATATTTGCACGCTTCTTCGCATCATCACCCACGACATCTTCAATCTGTTGTGACGTCTCTTACTAACAGAGCGCATAACCTTTGTGACCCTGAACATTTACAGGCGGAGCTCACGCATGTTCAGGAGGTACTCAGACGAAACGGGTATGAAGTGTCGAGGAAACCAAGAAGGTGGAAATCAAAAGGAAAGTGTCCTGAAGTCAGTCGACAAGCAGCGTTTTTGCCGTACATAAAAGGCGTAACGGATAAAATTGGAACAGTACTTAGAAAAAACTCCATCAAGACTGTATATACACCGTTATGCAAAATGTCAAGATTACTGCGAACGCCGAAGGATGTTATTCCTTTTCAAACGCCGGGAGTTTATAAAATTGATTGCAGTTGTGGTAGTTCTTACATTGGACAAACTAAGCGGACAATAGCTGAACGAGTGAAAGAACATATCACGGCGGTCAAAAATCGTCAGACTAATAAATCCGCGGTAGCAGAACATCTGTTAGAAATGGGAGTTAATCATTGGATGGAGTTGCACGACCCTAAAATCCTCTCGACCGATCGCCACTACCATACTAGGATAGTACGTGAAGCTATTGAAATCAAAAAGTATAAAAATTTCAATAGAGAAGACGGATTTAAGTTATCATCAGCATGGAATCCAGTGATTAATAAATGTTTACCGCGGTTAGAACGATCAAAAACAATTCCGGATACTGTCAGTGTAGTGTGTCGAAGTGACTTCAATAATATTTTGTTATGTGACAATGTGCGGGTGGATGAAGATTTGCAAGCTCCCCCGAACAGACGAAGGCGAGCAAGACCAGTCAGCTCGTGAGCACGGTTGGTGCAACCTAACCGAAACGTCGGGCAGTAAGTAGTTCGTATTAACTACTAAATAAAAATGGTGTCGCGTTTTGACCCGTTAAATTATTTTAAATGTTTAAAATGGAACGCGAAAGTCTTAAAACTTTATCTAGCTTAGGATTCGTTGAAACTGTAATTATTATGAAGGTGGACTACTTCGCTTGTTAATTCGCCGTTCCAATATTTTACGATTCGTAATGTGTTAAAAACTACAATCCGTTTTTCCCCAACCGTCTGATAAGCTTAGCATGCGCCACGCGAGTAAATTTTATCGCGCTATTTAGAAATGTCATAATCAATGCGTCAACTGCTGATTGGCTGAAAATACGAGTGCGGTGTGCTATTAGCCAATCAACGGTATAGAAAATTTTCGATTTTATTATTTTTATAGTACTATACGCCGTACTAGCGAACTTTAAATATTAGAAACAGAAAAATTTTATCTCCCCTTGCGGTGCGGGAATTGAACCCACGACCTTCACGTATCGCGCGTGCTGCTCTTACCAACTGAGCTAACCGCAAGTTATTGTAGGCGATCTGGAAATGTGTTCGCTTACGTCTCGTATAGTTTACGTTTACGGATCGTTTGGTTACGGACAGTAATACGTTTTTCAAATATTGAAACCGCGCATTGGTCCGCTTGTGTATGCGTGTGATACTATTTGATACACGCGGACCCCTTAGCACCCTTTCAAGGAATCCCAGGTCCTAACAAACACAGCTCTAATAATTTACAGTTTCAACGAACTGATTTAAATAATACAAAAATTAATGTTTAGCAAGCGGAATACATCCTATAATCCTAATTGGTAAGAATGCAAAAATATTGCAGATCTATATTTTAAAATTAGGAAGGTATTTACAGAATTTACTATTATTACTTATTAGAATAAGATCTATATGACGCGCCCGACGGTACACACATACACCCGACGGGACACACATACACCCGACGGTACACACATACATCCGACGGTACACACATACACCCGACGGTACACACATACACCCGACGGTACACACATTCACCCGACGGTACACACACACATACATATATATCTCATTATGGTATTCCCAAAACGTCATTTAATTTACTACTTGCACTGTATCTGGGCGGTTGTTCATTTTTTATTCATCCTTGTAATGCCACTTACTGTCCTACTTTTTTTTATTTAATTTAAATTTGATGGTATTTTATTGACTTGGTAATTTTAAACAAATAATGTATAAAAATGCATTTTTCAGAAGTGATTATTTTTCTATTTATTTTGAGTACAGAAAAATCGATTATTCAGAAAGGATATGAAAATATTACATTTTTTTTAATAAAAAAAAATCGTAAGTTGTAATAAATGCTAATGTTGTAATAAATCCATTAACATAAAAAATAACGATATCAAAATCTATTATTCACACTTAGGGTCTGATAGGCTGAAAAAGAGCAAAAGGAACTCTTAAATAAAATGACACCCCAATCTACTTTGGGTTCGCTTGTGGGAACACCATAACGCGGGCCGTGCTTGCTTATAATAATCTTAGACTTAACAAACTATGTCTGAAGGTACAAGTTGTTTAGATTGTCCAAAGGCGTGATTTCATTCGAAAAATGATATAAAAATTCGCCCACACGCGTTGCAAAAATGGCATGACGCAGTTAACCTACTTGAATTAGTGTTGCAGGATAATCGATTATCCCCCCCTCAAATAATCGATATGACAATCGATATAATCGATTATATCGATAACTTTTTTTATTAGATATAATCGATTAATCGATTATAATCGTAGTCAAATACAATATGATCGATATAATCGAATATATCGATATCAAGTTGAAATCGATTAATTTGAAATTATTTTTAGATTTAATCGTCATTCATATAATGTCTTCTTAGACATAACACATTTAAAATGAAACCGTGAAAAAGTTATTTATACCCTACTTTTTATTCATAAAACGTGATAGCTAAGTTTCTTGGTACCTACCTGAACTGTAGGTACCATCATGGCGATACTATCTAAAAATAATTGCATCTAATAATTGATTATATCTAATAAAAATAGGTATCGATATAATCGATTATATCGATATTATCGATTGTCATATCGATTATTAGATTATTTAGGCCTCTTTTGGAATAATCGATTATAATCGATATACAATCGAATCGACGGCCGCACTAACTTGAATAACGAAATATTTGATGATTTTATGTCAACAATATATTATCTTAAAATAAATACTGGTTTCGTTGTAATTTTATAACTCAAGAGCTGGCTCACATGTACAAACAAAATGTTTAGACTGTGTTCGGACTATTTAGTAGATTTTATCGGTCGAGCGTTCTACATTTATTCACGGACTGGCCTTGGATACCGAGATTTTACAATTTTTTTTCCTTACGGCGCTACTAACAGACAACAGTATCAAACATAATTTATCAAGTCCTTGTCACACTAAACATTGTGACGTCATAAACGTGGAAGCGCGGATGTCTTGATGTATTTGTCGCAGACATATTGAGTAAATCCGCCGTTTACATTCGGCGTCGTCAGTTTAAAAACGAATGCTGGTTTGTAAAATACCGAGGACAAAATGTCATTATGTATAATGACGCGGCAAATTGAAGTATAGCTTGACAAAGCTAGGGTGACCATACAATTTGGTTTGCAAAGGACAGTATTATTGAAATTTATAAAACTAAAGAACCGTAAATTTAATAGCGTTAAAAATATGTAATATTGTAAATATATGTGAAATCCCTAGTAAATAACTTTCCTACTGTTTTATTTTTTAATGATTATAATATTATTACAACTGAGCTAGACGTGGCGCTTCGCCGGCCGCTGCCGCGACACGCTCGCTACGCTCGCTCGGCTTGCGCTTCACTTTATTCACTAACCTAACCAAACCTAACCAATGGAATCGTTAATTACTTCAATTAACTTAAGTTTAAGTAATTGATATTCAATAAAAGTCCTTTTTGTTACTTGAATATTTTAATGAAGTAGGTCTAATTTGTCCAAACAGTGTTTTATTCATGGTCACCCCAAAACTACAACCAACTGTAACAGTTGTCATTTTGCCTGATTTACCATTCGGCATATTACATATCAGCGAGCGTTTTTAAACAGACGACGCCATTTGTAAACGGCGGATTCATTCAAAATGCCTGCGACATATGCCTCTCACTCTTCCACGCTTAACCTAAAAGTAATTAACTGGGGACAAGTCACAATATTTAGAACGTATTCATTGATGAAAATCATACCGTATATATTTCACTGTAAGATTATAAACATCGTTAGATTACAATCTATCTCGCGAGATTGTAAACTGTCGAAAGATTGTGAACCGTAACATTATGATTGCAAAACATACATTATATTGACATATTACAAATCGTAAAATATTAGACCTAACACACATTGCTCTGATTCTGCGTAAGTAGCTTAAGCACTTGTGTTACAGAAATCAGAAACGACGGCATCACAATACACAGACCAGAGACAATATAGAAATGTTCGTTTCCCATATTGACCCGACGGGGGATCGAACCCGGGACCTCAGATGGCGCGACGCCAAAGTCCGGACTCGCCTTTTGGCTACGGAGAACCATAGACTAATTTTAAATGTAGGTATAATTTTCACCAACAAATAAGTGTTACCCTACAAGCTTACACATGAGATGTGTAAGTGTTATTATAATAAACACTTTGTGGAAAAATATACGGCTACTTCACTGGATGAAACACTGAAATGATGTTATTATTATCTTTAATATAAAAATAAACCGTGGTTCGTTAGTCTGACTTAAACTTGAGAACAGATGGACCGATTTAGCTAATTTCGGATTTAAATATTTTTTTTATTATCGATAGTTTTGATACTAAATGAAATAATAATAATAATACATAGGTTCTGCGGATAATTTATAGTGGGTTGACAATTAAACTAGGACAAGTCCTGTATCTCAAGCCATCAACCCTCCAACCATATGACATAATTATTCAATTAATAGTAGAAAGAAATAAACTATAAGAAAATACAAAATATAACCTATAATACAATTCACCCTTTTATTTCTGCGAACTAATTTCTATTTTATTTATTCTTAAGATAAGCGCGCTGTTGAGTGCGTGTGTGTGTGTGACTCAGTTTAAGAGTGTTTCAGTAAAAAAATATAATTATATTTATACTTACGGTTTTTCAAATAAATTCGGTTTTAAGACAATAGGTAATATCTTCGTTTAGCAAGCGCAATACATCATATTTCTCACATGAGACGTGTAAAATTTCGTACTTTTAGCCAATCAGCATCGATATCCAGAGCGCGATAAAAAATTACTCGCGTGACGAAAATTAAGCTGGTATGATTCTAATTAATATTTATAAAAACGCGGACACATGGCAAAAACAAATCACATGAATATTTATCATACATTGTAAACGAATCCACAATCAGCTAGACTTATTTTTGTTAGAACTTTCAATCGTAGTCCAAGACCCAATTTTCCCACAAAGCGTGTATGCATCTTATTAATTACAATTGTTAATCGCTTAATTAATAACATAACGTGTTTATAAAGCGGTATTTGGTCGATATCGTATGTTATCAGAGGTAGACATGCACGTATTCAACATTAAGACGTTAGAACAAGAATATTTTATATTATTATTATAAACGGATGTTTCTAAAACTACTGTCAAGGTGCAACAGGTTGGTCACAGAGACATATTTGTTGTATATTCACACATATGTATTAATGTACGCCGTCAGATATATCGGAGCAGACAAAGTGACCAAATACTTCTGAAATAGATAGATAGATAGATATACTTTATTGCACAAAAACTTTACAGAAATAGGTTTTACAGATTGATTATAGTACAATTTAGGCGGTCTTATCGCTAGAAAGCGATCTCTTCCAGACAACCTTAAGGTAGAGGAAATAGTAGATGGCAAGAAATGGGTACGGCCGTGCAACATTAATAAAGTTTTATTTCTTGAATTATATTCATAGTATAGCATTATAAACATACATAAACTCATAGATATATAACATAATATATATTTATATATATATATATACAAATAAACATGCTTATCAAATATAAAATTAAGTAAAGTATTTTGACTCAAAAAAAAAAAATAATAATAATAATAATAATAATAAGTTAATATGGATAAGTGTATGAAACTTACTAACAACCAACATGCCCAGCTAAAATTATAGATAAAAGACATAAATTAACATTAAGCAAGTGAGAGGAAGTACGATTTAACCCTGGCTTTGAAAATAGGAAGAGTCTCAGATAATCTGATAGATAAAGGTAAAGAATTCCATAAGCGAACAGAACAATCTGAACAGTTAAAAATGTAAATAAGTTCCATACACTTCAAGCTACCATTAATATCTGAACATTTATTACTTCTGAACACTCATAACGTCGTGCCACGCAAGTCATGTGTCTCACTTAGCTACCTGTGTAGATGAGTGTTCAGATATTATTGGTAAGTTGTGTGTATAGAAGTTATTGACTAGCATCTGCTCAGATATTATTGAAGTAATGAATGTTCAGATATTAATGGTAACTTGTAGTGTATGGAACTTATTGACATTTTTAACTGTTCAGAAGTATTTGGTCACTTTGTCTGCTTCGATATATCTGACGGCGACTGTATATATATATATATATCTCTATAAATTTAAATGGTCCAAAGCAATGAAAAATGGAGACCATGCACACTTTATAAAATTATATTCATGTTATCCTGACAGTATTTTTTGAAAATCCCAATCCATTTAATTCAATTTAAAAAAACTGCTAACCAATTTTACAATTTCGATTCAAAATATATTTAGATTTAGATACGTAATTAATTTTATTTTACGTTTATTCATGATTCTTGATAATTAAACTAATTAATGATTGAACCACAATTCATAAAAATCACAATTGCTTGATTAAATATATGAAACTACTTTCGTAAAACGAAACGGCGCATACATTGCTCCAATTTTGTGGTAAGTAGCTAAAGCAGAAACAACGACGGTACCACAACACCCAGACCCGGGACAAAACAGAAAATTAGTTTTCCATATTGACCCGACCGCCAAATATAATATAAACATTTGTGATTATTATGTTAATACAGAGTAATAATCTAAACTAAAAATAATTACAATGCAATATAATATTTACACCTAAAAACTAGTATCACTATAACATATTATGTTACTAAACAAATACGTGGTATTTAAACAATGATATGGCATCGCTAATAAGCTACATAACATATATAAATATATAAATAAAATTCGTAAAAATACAAATTTAATTTTTCTGTAACTGATGGTTTGACGAATGTCAAATTTCGAAAAATGTTTGACTTGACCTATTTGACATTGTGTCAACACGTCAATAGGATTTGGCGACGTGTAGTGAAAAGAAAAGCATGATTTTTTGTCTTTATCATTTAGTGAATATTAATATGTAAAATCGGTGGACATTTCCTCAGTATCTTTTAATAGCGAATGATGAATAATATAATATATGAAGGGTCCACGGCAATGACGAATGTCCAAAATATTAAAACCTATGTGATCAACGTCATTCGGTCACTTCATACATGCAGCTAGTTATTTCGTTGACTAACTAGGCAATATCGCTTCCAGTCCTGAGATAAGACCATTTATGATATTTGACTACACGTCTAGAACGCTCAGTGTCCCAGGTGTTCACGGCAATAAGGCTGAATTTTGGACAACGTTTATAAACTTAACGCCCAAATATCTCGAAACAAAAAACAAAGGACGTTTATCATTACCTTTCATATGAAATGGACTGCATTCGAATACGTATGGAGTGTGAAGTCACATGTCCTCGTGAATAACTTGCTATGAACACAATTGTGCCTTGAAACGAGCTTAAACTTGATCCTTGGCCTCCACGGATTCCTTGGAAAGTTATATAGCACCGAGGAAAAGTGTTCTATCGAAAGGTTATTAACAAGGAAGCAGACTGGATCTTTTTTTTACATTGCACTTCAAGATTTACCTCATCCCACCTGATGTTAAGTGGTAATGAGGTCCTAGCTTAAGGGTGACAAGTACAGCATAATAAATCTGTTACTGGACTTGTTGCCCTTACCTTGAAGGCTTGACTCTTGCTACTAATAATATTACTAGTGTAATTTACATGAATAAAAGAATTTTGAATTTGAATAATTATCACTTCTCTCAGGAGCTTCCGGAACAAAAATACCAGATCGTTTTAAGTTCGTTAAATAGCAAATTAAACTAACAAGTGCTTGTTACAGAGACCAGAAACAACGGTACCACAACACCCAGACCCGAGACAATATAGACGTCCGGTTTGCCCTATTGACGCGACTAGGAATCAAACCCGGCCTCTCGGCCAAGGAGGTCGTTTGGTAATATATTTGATGTACATAATTTTATTTGCATTTTTACGTATTTTATTCCATATAAATAATCGTTAACCGTGTATAAAGAGTGGTGAGTTAATTCTGAAATTATCGTCTTCAAACATTTAATACAAACTGAATTATGTCTTGAATATCGATTGAAATTTAATGCCTTAGTAATTTTGAATGTTAATATATTTCAAATGTACTAATCCACACTAATAAATAAAATTGGAGAGCGATACGTTAGTTATACAAGAGAAATACTTATGTGTGTATTATATATCGCGGGCTTCAAGCCAGGCTTGTGAACAGAAGCCGCCTTTGGGGACTGGTCTGCTTACCTCTCGAAAGTAAATACTTACTTGAGTACTTAATTGTTTCATCACTCATCAAAACAAAACTATTCGACTTGGTCCAACATTAATAATATTAAACATCTGGTGTTCTACACATAGCAATAAGATAGATACTGCTACTGTAACTGATCTGCTGAGTTTCTTACCGATTCAAAGACACTTGCAAATTTATAATTATGTAGATGCACTAGGGATGAAGTTATTAAGATTTTTTCGTCTCCCCTAATATTCGAAACAAAAAGTAGTCTATATTTTAATTGAGCTATATTTGTATTACCCCCCCCCCCTTACTTTCTAACAAAAAGTAGCCTATGTCCGTTCGTGAGGAAGATTGACCTCATCCCACCTGATGTTAAGTGGTAATGAGGTCCTAGCTTAAGGGCGACAAGTACAGCATAATAACTGTACTTGTCGTCCTTACCTTGAAGGCTTGACCCCTGCTACTAATGTAGCACCCCCAGGAGCTCTGTGAACCTTACTCACACAACAACACAGAAGTGATTGTTATTTGGCTGCGGTCTTCTGTAAGGTGGAGGTATTTCCCAAAAGTAGGGATTTCCCTATACGCCCCTCTGGTTTGAAGCCCGCGATACACTAACCAATAAAATATGAATGTCTGTTTGTTATATTCAACAAACGAAAATCGATTCATTGTTTTAAAAAATGTTTGAAGATGACGATTCCTAGATACGATTTAGAAATATTTTACGTTAAAAGTTACAGTTTTGTGTAAGGCACTATTCTAGCGACTGAGTCGGATGCGTGAACTATACAAACGTGGCCTGATCGAGGGTAAACTATCGATTATAGATAATATATCGATAGTTGAAGTCATAGCAAAAGTATCGATATCCTATCTTCGAGGTCAACTATCGATAATTAGGCAACACTAATCAAGATAACTACTACCAAAAACGTAAGATGTAGGATTTGACGAAGTGCTATTTTTGATCTCATAATCTCGAGTCTTGTTACATGAATAAGACCCAAAGGTACTAGACATGAGCTACAAGTCGACACAAATACAGCGTCAGCAGAATTGTCGTAGTAAACAACGCTACATACGTAATGCACGATTAGCCGATCAATACATCGATCCTACATCGCGATGTCAGAGTTATCGTCGCCACTGACTAAATATACTACAAACCAAGATTGGTCGGACCTTGGTCCCCGAGCAGATAACACCTAGCTCGGCGGAAGTACTTACACTCTTAGTAAAGAACATACGTTCCTTACATAAATATCATTATTATAATCGTACTCACTTCGAATCTGAATAAAGAGCAGGCTGGATCAAAAATACTAGAGTGTTTTTAGAACGTTAAATAGGTATTAAGAAAATAGTAGACACGTATTATTTTATTTGCCAAATTAATAAAATAATACTAAGATAATACGCCAAGTTGCGTGGTGGGGGCCTGTTACGTCACTGGCGGGTACAGTACCCGCTGATGACGTCACGCGACAATTTAATTCAATGTATCGCCGTTATTATTTGATTACGTGGAAAATGGAAAAACACGTGCCGCATATTTTTGGATGATCTAACAGACGAGTGAAAACTAATTTTAATTCGGTTCCCTAAAAACAAGATATTGTTTTTTTTATATATCCCACCTGATGTTAAGTGGTAATGAGGCCCTAGCTTAAGGGCGACAAGTACATTTCGGTAAAACATCTATCGTTGCGCGTAACAGAATTGTCTACAAGGTTCGTTTTAATCACTTCACCCACGAACGATGTTATACCCATAAAGGTTATAATTCCATTTATCTATAAAAAAACCTTTCGTTTTTGGTAGTACAACTACTGCAGCAAAAGTAATCGGATTCCCAATTTCATATATTCATACAGATTATTTAAATTAGTGCTGCGTGAAGCAATACATGTTAAACAACAATGAGATATCGATCAAGCCACAACTTCCGTTGACCAACAACAGTCGTCGCCGCCTCAACAACTGGCCACGACACTATCGTTCGCGTTCACATCACTATCTATGGCCGGCAGATTGTCTATAACAGAGTTTAACGTCTCGTTACCGTTGTTTTCGTTGCCCAACAACAGATTCGCACTATCGTTATTGTTGTTTGCTGCTCTTAATACGCTATCGTTACTTTGAGATGTTTTGAGATTGAAGTTTCCATTGGCAGCAGCCTCGCTGATTTCAGACACAATGATACCGCTATTGTCTTTAGAAGACGAAGCCGCATTAACGTTGCAGACACTACTGCCGCTCGCCTCGCCCAAATCAGCGAAGCCCCTCAAATCGTTGCTCCTAATTCCATCGTTGCACACCCTCTCAAAAATATTACTCATTATAATCAAATTTCTATCCACAACAATCTGACTATGCCCGCAGGCGGTATCCGAGCCAGTATCGTTACTATCATTTCCATCGTTATTCCCGTTTCTATCGTTGCCCCCGTTTGCTAGCTCGTCGTAGCACGGCGGCATCTCGACGTTGCTTCTAGCCTCTTCATCGACACTGTTCGTCCTGTTCAGTCTATCCCTACTCAAATACTCAGGCGGGGGTCCGTACAATTTGTACCTCATCGCCTCGTTGTACGGCGGCGGGTGGGAGCCTGTTAAGGGGGGGTAGTTCTCGAAGTTACCCCCTAGTAAGCGGATGGTCCTACCGTTCAAAGTGTAGGTTTCGTTGGAGTTGAGCCTGACGAAGTCCAAGTCGTCTATGTTTATTTCGGCGACGTTAGGCGTGTCCGGACGAGGGTCTGAACGACCGAATCTCGGTATGCTGAGCTGGAAACGGCCGAGTTGGAGGGTGAGTCTGGAAGGGATGATATAAAAGTACGGTCAGTTTTTGTGTATTGGAAAAGAACAAAGGGTGGTACTATACAAATAAAAGTAATTCTTGTCAGTTCGTCTACCTGATTTAATCGGTAAAGTTACTGAAAAGATTAAAATTTGGTACAGATTTAATCGTTCATTAAATGAAAAACAGACGCAATCCCAAATGCCTTTATTTAACAGGACGGCAAAAACAACAAAAAATAAAACGAACTGAGGTATTTTTAAAGTGGAACTATCGAAAAAAAAAAAATAGCTCAATACGTTTTTATTCACTTTCTGTAAAACAAAGGCATATGGAATTGCGTCTGTTTTGCATTTAATGAGCGGAATATAAATATTAAACCATAACACACACAATGGTGTTACAGATATCAGTAACAACGATAGCACCACAACACCCAGACCTGAGGCAAAACAGAAAAGTTCGTTTCCTATTGACCCGACCGGGGATCGAACCCGGGAGCTCAGAGACCGCGCGACGCCAATGGCTGCGGTACTCCACGCTGTTTAGTACTGTTTAGTACCGTTTAGTACTGTTTAGTACAAACCTGTTCGGGTGGTTCGGCTCGTGCGGGGTGTTCAGGTGCGGCGCGCCCTCGCTGTAGAGCGCGCCGGCGGGGCTGCGGTACTCCACGCTGTTTAGTACTGTTTAGTACCGTTTAGTACTGTTTAGTACAAACCTGTTCGGGTGGTTCGGCTCGTGCGGGGTGTTCAGGTGCGGCGCGCCCTCGCTGTAGAGCGCGCCGGCGGGGCTGCGGTACTCCACGCTGTTTAGTACTGTTTAGTACCGTTTAGTACTGTTTAGTACAAACCTGTTCGGGTGGTTCGGCTCGTGCGGGGTGTTCAGGTGCGGCGCGCCCTCGCTGTAGAGCGCGCCGGCGGGGCTGCGGTACTCCACGCTGTTTAGTACTGTTTAGTACCGTTTAGTACTGTTTAGTACCGTTTAGTACTGTTTAGTACAAACCTGTTCGGGTGGTTCGGCTCGTGCGGGGTGTTCAGGTGCGGCGCGCCCTCGCTGTAGAGCGCGCCGGCGGGGCTGCGGTACTCCACGCTGTTTAGTACTGTTTAGTACCGTTTAGTACTGTTTAGTACCGTTTAGTACTGTTTAGTACAAACCTGTTCGGGTGGTTCGGCTCGTGCGGGGTGTTCAGGTGCGGCGCGCCCTCGCTGTAGAGCGCGCCGGCGGGGCTGCGGTACTCCACGCTGTTTAGTACTGTTTAGTACCGTTTAGTACTGTTTAGTACCGTTTAGTACTGTTTAGTACAAACCTGTTCGGGTGGTTCGGCTCGTGCGGGGTGTTCAGGTGCGGCGCGCCCTCGCTGTAGAGCGCGCCGGCGGGGCTGCGGTACTCCACGCTGTTTAGTACTGTTTAGTACCGTTTAGTACTGTTTAGTACAAACCTGTTCGGGTGGTTCGGCTCGTGCGGGGTGTTCAGGTGCGGCGCGCCCTCGCTGTAGAGCGCGCCGGCGGGGCTGCGGTACTCCACGCTGTTTAGTACTGTTTAGTACCGTTTAGTACTGTTTAGTACAAACCTGTTCGGGTGGTTCGGCTCGTGCGGGGTGTTCAGGTGCGGCGCGCCCTCGCTGTAGAGCGCGCCGGCGGGGCTGCGGTACTCCACGCTGTTTAGTACTGTTTAGTACCGTTTAGTACTGTTTAGTACAAACCTGTTCGGGTGGTTCGGCTCGTGCGGGGTGTTCAGGTGCGGCGCGCCCTCGCTGTAGAGCGCGCCGGCGGGGCTGCGGTACTCCACGCTGTTTAGTACTGTTTAGTACCGTTTAGTACTGTTTAGTACAAACCTGTTCGGGTGGTTCGGCTCGTGCGGGGTGTTCAGGTGCGGCGCGCCCTCGCTGTAGAGCGCGCCGGCGGGGCTGCGGTACTCCACGCTGTTTAGTACTGTTTAGTACCGTTTAGTACTGTTTAGTACAAACCTGTTCGGGTGGTTCGGCTCGTGCGGGGTGTTCAGGTGCGGCGCGCCCTCGCTGTAGAGCGCGCCGGCGGGGCTGCGGTACTCCACGCTGTTTAGTACTGTTTAGTACCGTTTAGTACTGTTTAGTACAAACCTGTTCGGGTGGTTCGGCTCGTGCGGGGTGTTCAGGTGCGGCGCGCCCTCGCTGTAGAGCGCGCCGGCGGGGCTGCGGTACTCCACGCTGTTTAGTACTGTTTAGTACCGTTTAGTACTGTTTAGTACAAACCTGTTCGGGTGGTTCGGCTCGTGCGGGGTGTTCAGGTGCGGCGCGCCCTCGCTGTAGAGCGCGCCGGCGGGGCTGCGGTACTCCACGCTGTTTAGTACTGTTTAGTACCGTTTAGTACTGTTTAGTACAAACCTGTTCGGGTGGTTCGGCTCGTGCGGGGTGTTCAGGTGCGGCGCGCCCTCGCTGTAGAGCGCGCCGGCGGGGCTGCGGTACTCCACGCTGTTTAGTACTGTTTAGTACCGTTTAGTACTGTTTAGTACAAACCTGTTCGGGTGGTTCGGCTCGTGCGGGGTGTTCAGGTGCGGCGCGCCCTCGCTGTAGAGCGCGCCGGCGGGGCTGCGGTACTCCACGCTGTTTAGTACTGTTTAGTACCGTTTAGTACTGTTTAGTACAAACCTGTTCGGGTGGTTCGGCTCGTGCGGGGTGTTCAGGTGCGGCGCGCCCTCGCTGTAGAGCGCGCCGGCGGGGCTGCGGTACTCCACGCTGTTTAGTACTGTTTAGTACCGTTTAGTACTGTTTAGTACAAACCTGTTCGGGTGGTTCGGCTCGTGCGGGGTGTTCAGGTGCGGCGCGCCCTCGCTGTAGAGCGCGCCGGCGGGGCTGCGGTACTCCACGCTGTTTAGTACTGTTTAGTACCGTTTAGTACTGTTTAGTACAAACCTGTTCGGGTGGTTCGGCTCGTGCGGGGTGTTCAGGTGCGGCGCGCCCTCGCTGTAGAGCGCGCCGGCGGGGCTGCGGTACTCCACGCTGTTTAGTACTGTTTAGTACCGTTTAGTACTGTTTAGTACAAACCTGTTCGGGTGGTTCGGCTCGTGCGGGGTGTTCAGGTGCGGCGCGCCCTCGCTGTAGAGCGCGCCGGCGGGGCTGCGGTACTCCACGCTGTTTAGTACTGTTTAGTACCGTTTAGTACTGTTTAGTACAAACCTGTTCGGGTGGTTCGGCTCGTGCGGGGTGTTCAGGTGCGGCGCGCCCTCGCTGTAGAGCGCGCCGGCGGGGCTGCGGTACTCCACGCTGTTTAGTACTGTTTAGTACCGTTTAGTACTGTTTAGTACCGTTTAGTACTGTTTAGTACAAACCTGTTCGGGTGGTTCGGCTCGTGCGGGGTGTTCAGGTGCGGCGCGCCCTCGCTGTAGAGCGCGCCGGCGGGGCTGCGGTACTCCACGCTGTTTAGTACTGTTTAGTACCGTTTAGTACTGTTTAGTACAAACCTGTTCGGGTGGTTCGGCTCGTGCGGGGTGTTCAGGTGCGGCGCGCCCTCGCTGTAGAGCGCGCCGGCGGGGCTGCGGTACTCCACGCTGTTTAGTACTGTTTAGTACCGTTTAGTACTGTTTAGTACAAACCTGTTCGGGTGGTTCGGCTCGTGCGGGGTGTTCAGGTGCGGCGCGCCCTCGCTGTAGAGCGCGCCGGCGGGGCTGCGGTACTCCACGCTGTTTAGTACCGTTTAGTACTGTTTAGTACAAACCTGTTCGGGTGGTTCGGCTCGTGCGGGGTGTTCAGGTGCGGCGCGCCCTCGCTGTAGAGCGCGCCGGCGGGGCTGCGGTACTCCACGCTGTTTAGTACTGTTTAGTACCGTTTAGTACTGTTTAGTACAAACCTGTTCGGGTGGTTCGGCTCGTGCGGGGTGTTCAGGTGCGGCGCGCCCTCGCTGTAGAGCGCGCCGGCGGGGCTGCGGTACTCCACGCTGTTTAGTACTGTTTAGTACCGTTTAGTACTGTTTAGTACAAACCTGTTCGGGTGGTTCGGCTCGTGCGGGGTGTTCAGGTGCGGCGCGCCCTCGCTGTAGAGCGCGCCGGCGGGGCTGCGGTACTCCACGCTGCGGCGCGGGGAGCTGGCCGCGGTAGACGTCACTCCGGTCATTTCCACCTCAGTACACTGGGTCGGCACCTACGTACGAAATAGGTACTAAAACTTTAGATATTCAGTACAGATATTAGAAAGAAAGAAAGAAACATTTATTACTTAAAGACATCACAAGAGAGCCATATGAGTAAACATAACAATAACAATAAAGGAATGGACACAAAAAAAGGAAATAACAGAAAACATATATGTAAAGGAAAATTAAAAGTAAACGTTCTCCTCGTCAACCAGGCGATGCAGACAATGGCAGGTCGTGATGTCCACAATGAAAGGGCCTCACTCAGCATAAGCCATGGCCCACGTCGCAGGCCCTGACGCTTATTATTATTAAGTGAAACCAAATTAAAAGATCGAGGTCCTTAAGGGCGACAAGTACAGCATATTTTTTTTTTTTTTATAATGCACTTCAAGATTGACCTCATCCCACCTGATATTATGTCGTAATGAGTTCCTAGCTTAAGGACGAAAAGTATAGCATTTTAAAGTTGTTACTGGACTTGTCGTCCTTACCTTGAAGGCTTGACCCCTGCTACTAATGTAGCACCCCCCAGGAGCTCTGGAAACCTTACTCACACGCAGGAACACAACAACACAGAAGTGATTGTTATTTGGCTGCGGTCTTCTGTAAGGTGGAGGTATTTCACCAGTCGGGCTTCTCCAGTTCGAGCAATGAATCGCTATGCCCTACCTCTCTTATTTTTTTAATGGGAAGTGTGTGTCAGTTTGTATGTCTTACACGGCAAAACGGAGTGGAGTTTAACAAACAAATTTCATATCACTAACTTAAAAATAAACATTTTCCATAAAAGGATCCCTAATTTTGTAGCCTATGTCAAATTGGAAGAATGTAGCATTCTATTGGTGAAAGAATTTTTTAAATCAGCCCAGTACTTTTTGAGTCTATTCATTACAAACATACAAAAATATATACAAATCTTTCCTCCTTATAATGTTAATATATTAGTATGAGCCAGCCCGTACCTGCGTGTACCGCGCGCCGAGCACGGCCGCGACGCGCCGGGGGCTGCGCGGGGCGCCCTGTGTGAACACACAAGGAACTTAATATTAAAAATAAAATAAAATAAAATAAAAATGTTTTATTTCAGATAACCTAGATCCATAGCTGTTAGTTACAGTTTCGGATTCTTAAAGACTAAGTATGTTAGTAAATTACAAAGAACATAATATATAAAAACAGAAATTAAAAATACCACCAGCCGTGTGCTAAGAGCCACCAAAGAAATTTGTTTCTGTGGTCACTCTCAGCACCAGGCACTTCCACATCTTTGAGGTGTACCTATCCGCTATGGTCATTAGGATGCTGTTACGACTGTCCCGTATCCTCCGAATCAGGGATCCGGTCTTCCTGCGGAATATGGCCATAAAGCCGTCAGTTTGGTATTCCGCAAACATTCCCGATGCGCTGCAGAAACGAGGCAGTCCCAACATCATCCTAAAGATGTTATTATATTGGACACGTAAGGTGTCCAACGTCTTTTTTGAATACTCGACCCACAGACTTCCCGTGTACAAGGTTTGGCAATAGGCTTTGAAAAGCGTGACCTTCACTTGTTCTGTACAACGGGAAAATCTGCGAGCCACCATATTTCCTCTAACCGCCAGAGCCCTACGTTCCCTTTCTATATCATCATTATCCTTAAGGTCATCGGTCACGATATGGCCTAGATATTTAAATTTAGTTACACGGTTTATGTCTATTCCGTTCAAGGTAATTTTACACAAGTTGTCGGGATATTTCCCGTCGGCCTTAAAAACCATGTATTCTGTTTTTTTGACATTATATATGAGACCATGTTTAGCGGCGTACCCTTCACAGACTCTCAGCATCTCTTTAAGACCTCCTACCGTAGGGCTAAGCAGCACCATGTCGTCTGCGTAACTTATGTTATTGATACTGACTCCATCAATTCGACAGCCAACACGCATGCTGCTCAGCTCCACTATGAGATCATTTATATATATATTGAAGAGCGTGGGTGAGGTCAACCCCCCCTGCCTCACCCCACTCTCCAGCGTATAAGCCTCAGAAAGCGAATCCGCCCACCGTACGTAATTCGTTTGTTTTGTATACCAATACCTAAAAATATTCAGTATTTCAACCGGTATACCCCTGTCCCCCAGCTTCCCCCAGAGTACATTATATGATACTAGATCGAATGCCTTAGAGAGATCAAGGAAACAGGAATACACCGGTGTCCTGCGGTTCGTCTAGTATTGGACAGTGTGCTTTAAACTTGCTATTGTACTTTCCGTAGACAATTCGGACCGGAAACCAAACTGCGCGTCATGTATGTCAGCGTATTTTTCTAAGCAAGAGTTAAGCACACTGTCCAACACTTTAGCAATCGTTGTTGCTAACGATATGGGACGATAGTTCCCTTTATCGGAGACATCACCAGTTCTGTCCTTCACAATAGGCACTACAATGGTTTTGAGTAAGTCTTGTGGCAGATATGTATGACTTATGCACATTGAGAAGAACACAGCCAATACCCGTGGCAAATGGACCCCGGCATGTCTCAGATGCTCAATGCTAATGTGGTCATGTCCGGGCGATTTGCCACCAGTCATTTTCTTTAGTGCCCTACGCACCTGCGCTGCTGTAATATGAAGCACGTGCGACCCTCTACACCCGTCACCATCACTAAGTGTAGGGTCAGAGGGACCCAGTGGAGATTTTACTTTAAAATGACCCATGAACATATTGGCTATCTTTTTTGGCTCACTCACCTCCCCAATATTTACAGGGAGACCAGGCCAGGGATATTAAAAGAACTGAAGATTTATGGGGTCTCTCTGTAGATGTATTAAAAAATATAATACATATTATAGCTCCTCACTTGGCAATTATATTTAATAAATGTATTGATGAAGGTTGTTTTCCAAATTTAATGAAACTTAGTAAAGTCATACCTTTATTTAAAAGCGGAGAAAAAAATGACCCGTCAAATTTCAGACCCATTTCAATTTTACCTACATTTAGTAAAATTTTTGAAAAAATAATTTCTGATCAGATACTAAGCCATTTCACTGTAAATAAGCTATTACATAAAAACCAATATGGTTTTACTAAAGGGAAATCTACAACAGATGCAGGAGTAGCACTCATCAAGCATGTGTATGATGCATGGGATAATAAGCAGGATATCGTGGGTGTTTTTTGCGATTTATCAAAAGCGTTTGATTGCGTAAATCACCAAACCTTGATTTTGAAATTGCGGCATTATGGTGTATCTAACAATTCACTTGATCTAATTAAGTCATATCTGTCTGACCGAACTCAAAAAGTCAGTGTGAATGGAGTTAATTCGTCCGGTACTCCATTATCAATGGGAGTGCCCCAGGGCTCAATATTGGGACCTTTGCTATTTTTAATATATATTAATGACCTGCCATTCTTTACCAATGATTTATGTGAGATAGTATTATTTGCCGATGAGACTTCTCTAATGTTCAAAATTAATAGACAAAATGAAAATGTTGATGACATTAATTTAGCTCTCAGCCAGGTACTCAATTGATTTAAAACTAACAACCGTTTACTTAATGCCAATAAAACAAAGGAAAGGAAATCAACATCCTAACAGTCGCATCTCAATACATTTTTGACTGTCTAATGTGTGTATACAAAAACTTGCATACTTTTCCTAAATAATCTGACACTCATAGCATCGACACTAGAAATAAACACAAGCTTGCTGTCCCTAAACGTAGACTTCATAAGATTGGTAATTCATTTGTTGGTTTAAGTATAACTTTTTTAATAAATTACCTCAAGTTATTGTTGATTTACCTTTGAACAAATTTAAGCTACTTGTTAATATATTTTTTAATTTTTCTTATTACTTTGAATCAATGAATTATTTTTTACAATTTGCTACATTATTTGATCTAATTACTACACTGTATGTCTTAGTGCAAAACTAGTTATAAGTTCAGCTATATTTGTAATATGAACGACAGAGTTCCTTGCCGGGATTTTCTCTGTAAGTTATAGGTTCCGAACCGGAGGTAGCGTCATTTGCATTATATAGACGTTTCATAAATATTACTGGTGTAATTTACATGAATAAAAGAATATTGAATTTGAATTTGAAAAACACGCCTGTAGCAGCAACGTGCCCGGCTCGGAGGACCAACTACTACTACTATTGACTACAATAGAACTCATTACACGACCTCCGTAGCTGAGGCGTGCGAGCCGGACTTTGGCGTCCCGTGATCTCTGAGCTGCCGGGTTTGATTCTCGGTTCGGTCAATATGGGAAACGAACTTTTCTATATCGTTATTCATCAAATCATCGTTTCAAATTGCATATAGTTGGATCACTTTGCAAGTTACAGTGTGGTCCTTCGAGCCGGATATGTATCTGCCACCGTAAGATTGTAAAAACCGTTAGATTACAATCTATCTTGCGAGATTGTAAACTGTCGACAGATTGTGAACCGTAACTTAGGATTGCAATTTAACGCATTATTTTTCGCTTTATTGTAATCTATCGAAGAGAAACCGTTAACTCGCAATCTGTCCCGCGTCAAACTGTCAACTGTCCGAAACTTCTTCCTGATTGGTCGGCTTATTGTATGAGCGACCAATCACGACCAGCCTTTCTATGACCCCGTAAAGTTAGGAATGAAATTCAATTCAAATCATTTCTTTTATTTAAAGAAATAGAGATGTCGTTTTAAATAAAATAAATGCACTTCGAAAAATCTTCATGTATTTATTTACTATTTAATAGGTAACAGGTAGTTTAGTAGGTACACATTAATAGGTAATCAATAATCCTGACAAACGCTGAGAAGAAATTGTACCGAAATATTTATTCTTCAAACACTCAAAATTATAATTGAAAATTACAATAAAATGAAACAATTATTTTGTCTTTTAACACAAATTAAAATTGGAAAATTTTAAGAAACTTTTATAAAAAAAATATTTAGTCCTTTAAACATACCATATATTAATAGAATTAAGACAACAAACGAAATAACAAACAAATATGGCGAATGCCGGGGCGGCGGGGGGCACATAGCTCTCAACCAATCAGCGCGCGAGATGCATTTCGTTCTTTGTCAGTTCACAATTTGACCGATTCCCATCGATAGATTACAATATAGCGAGATAGATTATAATCTAACGGTTTTTATAATCTTACGGTGACTTAAATATGTATATAAGTAGAAAATATATTGTTTATTGCAACAACTGCCTTAAGTTTTTTCTCTGTGAAGATAAATTTATTTGATATACAACGTGTAACGGAAAGGGTATAACAATATCAAAAATACCAAAGCAGTTAACGGTTACAAACTGTATGGGACCATTTGTAGCTGTGTACACGCATTTATTGATTCAATATTTTTTTTTGAAATATCAGTCAAATACAAGTCAAAATTTTGACTAAGTCACGCTTGCACAACACTATCACAGTATTGTTGGAATCGTCGAAAGACCTGGATGTACCTACCTATTATGCTATTAATTTTAATATCACAATGGTGGTTCATCTTTTAGTGTTTACTGAATCACATCTGAAATTTGTTGGTTTAGCGTTTCTCATTTTGACAATTCAGTTAAGTCATTGAGTTGTCGTCGCCGTGACAACATCTTGTGTTTTTGCCTTTCTGGATTACCTACTTACTACGGATAGCCTAGTGATATTTCGTGATGTCTTTGAGCAATCAAGAATATTCGAGATGATTCTCTGTGTCGGAGCAACCGACGGCAGCGTGATGGCCGACCGAGAGCTAGAGAAAGAAATTTACGAAACCATCAAAACGCTCGTTTCCATCTGTGGATTGGGCGAGGAGGTCGTATCACATGGCCAGCTCGGTCACCAGACCTCACTCCGTTGGACTTCTTCTTGTGGGACTAATTTAAAAGGAAGGTGTACGCTGTAGCATGCACACCACAAATGTTGCATAATGTTCGCGCATCTTCTAAGAAAGTACTAGGCGCGCATGTCGAGGAAGGAGGTGGAGAAATTCAGGATCGCAGTGATTGTCGTGAAGTGATAACGTGATTTGGGGTCGCTGACCTCAATAGTGTTGTGATGCGTTTGTTTACGTTTTAGTCAGTCATTATAGTTAATCATTTTTTATTTCATAAAAACAATAAAGTGTTTATTTTAACTCGGGATTTCGTATATAGAATCTATACAAGGTATAGTATCCACCTACTTTACATTGTTACCCCCTTTCCGTTACAGGTTGTATATGTCGCAGTCATCTGGTTTAATCAGCTATTTGATTGGATCACTAGCGCGTTCATTGAATGACGACGTTTAATTGAATGACTAAAGGACAACTCGTCAAATTGTTTAATATAACGTTCAACTTCTTGACTGAACGTCATTTAGCATAGTCGTTGAATGGGATATAGCTGACTTTGTAATGTTTGATTAGGGTGACTATAAGTTCGCCACTTAAAAGATAACTAAATTTAGATAAAAAAAATGAAGACATGACATAACACACCCTAATAAGATTTTTTAATATGTTTTAACAATTTTAAGTCTTAAGACAGTTAGGCTAAAAAAATATTTTTTTACGAATAAGTCACTTTATATCTCTATTTCACTCTAAAAATTATCAACACAGTGCTATTTTAATTATATCTGTACCAGCTGTTTGACACCATCTTTGTTTTGATGAGCACTAACGCCGCAGTGGAAAGCAAAAAAATGAACTAAATTACAATCACCTGACTGATTACGTCCGCTATGTTCAAAGGGCTATGTTACAATCTGCTAACTTGTTGGACGTTCAGTGAGTCTTATTCATTCAACGTTCGGCCTAGTCATTCAATTAAACGTCGTCATTTAATAAACACGCTAGTGATTCAATCAAATAGCTGTTTCAACCAGATGACTGCGACATATATAGCACAATTATTCTGCATTAAAGTACACAGTCACTAATACAAATTTCTAAAGAGAAACAACATTAAAAGCTATTGCTTCAATATTTTTTTATAATTTGTATAATAAATAATATCTCGCACCAAAACATTCACCTATTTTCCTATCAATACAAAGATCGTAGACCGAACATAGTGCTGTCAACACTGATAACAAATTAAGGGTCCACTGCAATAATTGGCTACTTGACAGATTTTGAAAAAGTATTGTAAAATGTGCGCCCGTTCATTTTATATCTCAAGCAATTCGATTTATCTGGAAAAAATGTAAATAACCAGAGAAAAATAAGATTTTGTGTAACACATTTAAAAAGCGCGCGCAAACGCCAAGTCACGTCACTGTTGCAATTATGACGTCAACGTCCTAGACAACGAACCGATACGCATAGGAACGACTTAATTTAGATAAACGAAAAATGTTTCAATAAATTCTTAATACGATTAGAGAGACAATAATTCAATTTAATCGGTAAAATAATCATTGTTTCGCCACATTAAAATAAATAATTTTCGCCGACACTGTCATTTCCGAATTGCAATGGTGGTTTCCGTTTCGGTTTTTTTGTTCCACAGCTAGAAAAAGTAAAATTTATTTTGCAAAAATAAAATACTAACTATGCTTATAATTAAAAAATAAAAATGTAAAATTATTACTTTACTAATAAGCTAACATATATAACACTTTTCATATTTTATTGTTTACACTGTCAAGTAGCCAATGATGAAATCTATGTGATCAACGTCATTCGGTCACTTCATACATGCAGCTAGTGATTTCGTTTACTAACTAGGCAATATCGCTTCCAGTCTCTGATATCTGACAACACGTCTTAAACGCTTAGTGACTCATGTATTCACGGCAATAAGGCAGAGTTTAGTACAACGTTTAAAAACTTAAAACCCAAATATCTCAAAACATAAAAGAAAGGACATTCATCATTATTGCAGTGGAGCCTTCAAATGCACCTTGGGCCTTAAATTTAAATGGAGAATAGAGAACTTCATTAAAATATACATATATATATATACTAGCTGTGCCCGCGACCTCGTTCGCGTGGACTACATCCTTTCATGGTCGGTTTTACCACTTTCTCCCCTAATATTCGAAACAAAAAGTAGTCTATATTTTAATCCAAGTTTCGAGCTATATTTGTGCCAAATTTCATATCTCTAACTTTAAAAATAAACATTTTTCCATATAAACTTCCAAAGGTGGTATTACCCCCCTCCCCCCCTTATTTTCTAATAAAAAGTAGCCTATGTCCGTTCTTGAGATTCAACGTATACCTATACCAAATTTCATCAAAATCGGTTGAGAGGTTTAAGCAGGAAAGCGTAACAGACACACAGACAGACAGACAGAGTTCCTTTCGCATTTATAATATTAGTAGGGATATATTGTAACTATATATTACTTAGTATGTTACCTGCGTGTCGTCTCTTGTAGGGCTCGACGGTTCGTGGGGATGACCGTCTAACAGCGTCGACGCCTCGTAGCACGGGGGGAAGCGATGCCTCTGACATTATAAACAAATAAATTATATTAATATCGGTTCATCCAATATATATGTCGCAGGAGTAAATCCGCCGTTTACAAAATGGCGTCGTCTGTTTAAAAACGCTCGCTGTTATGTAATATGCCGAATGCAAAATCAGGCAAAATGACAACAGTTTGTTGTAGTTTTGGGGTGACCATGAATAAAACACTGTTTGGACAAATTAGACAATCAGGTTTCGGTCCTCTTTTGATACTTCATTCAAATATCCAAGTAACAAAAATTACTTTTATTCAACATCAATTACTTAAGCTAAGGTTATTTAAAGTAATTAACGATTCCGTTGGTTAGGTCAGGTTAGTGACTAACCTGGTGGGCGTGTATTTCTCCCCTAATCGTCCCCTGCGGGATTTCGAGTCATTTCTTGGGGTTCTGGGGGCCGTAATAGGACGACTGTCACGCGTTCGGCGAGTTCTTCTGGCTGGCGATCCTAACGCCAAGTCGTCGGCCTGGGGTAACCCGGTCAACAGGGGTAATGCACGCGGGCCGTTGGTTGAAGACTGGGCGGCTGCCTCTGGGTTGGTCTTACTTAACGTGGGCTCCACTCACACGTGCGTGCGGCAGCAGGGAGGGTCAGTGGTGGATCTTTCTTTCGCCACCCCTGCTCTCGCCACACGTGTGCGAAACTGGCGCGTTGAATTGGGGGAGACTCTCTCTGACCACCGGTACATTCGGTGGGAGATCTCCCCCTCTCAGGGTTCCACTAGAGCGCCCAGGTCGGGCGAGTCGCCGTTTCCCAGGTGGGCTCTAACCCGCCTGGACAGGGAGGTGGCTAGGGAGGCCGCGTTTGTTCAGAACTGGTTCACGCCTCCCTCCAACCATCTGAGCGTGGATGAGAGGGCTTCCCAGCTTCGGGATGCTCTTACTGAGGTATGCAATGCTTCCATGCCTCGGTCCCGCCGCCCGCTTCCCCGCCGCGCCGTCTATTGGTGGACGGCGGAGATAGCTGAACTACGGGCGACCTGCACGTCATCACGAAGGGCCTATCAGCGGAGTCGTCGACGCAGGATAAGGGACGCCGACAGGGAGGCACGCCTATACGCCGTTTACCAGGACGCCAAGAAGGTCTTAAAGGCGGAAATAGGTGCCGCCAAAGATAGGGCGAGGGCGGAAATGCTAGATGGACTTAATGCCGATCCGTGGGGGAGACCGTATCGGGCTGCGCGAAATCAGCTGCGCCCCATTGGTCCCCCACTAGCTGAGTCGATGGAGCCTGCCTTGCTGGACAGGGTGGTCCGGGCTCTTTTCCCGGCAGAGCCCCACTTCACCCCTCCAGCTATGAATCCGCCTTACGCGGTGAATCCTGATGCAGAAGAAATTCCACGATTAACACAAGAAGAATTTGGCACGGCTACGCTGTATCTCCGTGCAAAAAAGACGGCGCCAGGCCCCGACGGAGTTCCCGCCAAAATAGTCGCCATGGCTTTAGCTGAAATGGAGACCAGGTTCCGGGACCTCTTTGACACATGTTTTGAGGTTGGGAGGTTCCCGGACATATGGAAGGAAGGGCAGCTGGTACTCCTGAAAAAAGAGGGACGCCCAGAAAACAGTCCTCTCGCTTACCGGCCCATCGTCTTGTTGGACGAAGTCGGTAAGCTATTCGAGAAAATCATGGCGGCGAGGATAAATCGCCACTTGAAGGAGCAGGGGCCGAACTTGTCGGATTATCAGTTCGGCTTTCGAGCAGGGCGCTCCACAGTCGACGCGTTGGCGCGCTTACAAGAAATAGTTGGTGAGGCCTGGGATGCGGGGGAGGGAGTTTTGGCTGTGTCGTTGGATATAGCCAACGCTTTTAACTCGATCCCTCACTCCACAATTCTGGCGGCCCTAAGATATCATCGGGTGCCCCAATACCTTCAACGACTTCTAGGTAGCTACTTGTCTGGCAGAAGGGTCGCGTACGTAGGGAGGGACGGGCTGCTTCGGCGTGCGGGTGTCGAGTCCGGTGTTCCACAGGGGTCTGTCTTGGGGCCCCTCTTGTGGAACATCGGCTTTGATTGGGTTCTGCGGGGTGTTCTCCTCTCGGGCATGAGCATCATTTGCTATGCAGATGACACTCTAGTCACAGCCCGAGGGAGGACCTACGGCGAAGCCGCGTGCCGTGCAGCTGCCGGCGGTACACGAGTAGCAGAACGCATTGGTCGTCTGGGGCTACGTGTGGCGCTTGAAAAGACAGAGGCCATTTACTTCTTCGGGCCTCGGCAGCGCCGTCCCCCTCCAGACGCTAACATCGACGTCGGAGGAGTGACCGTCAGGGTGGGTACCCACATGAAATATCTGGGCCTAGTATTAGACTCGCGCTGGTATTTCGAGCCCTACCTCAAGGGGTTATCCCAGCGCCTCATTGGAGCGGCAGGGGCGTTTGGGCGTCTGCTTCCCAACTTAGGTGGACCAAGGGCCAAATGTCGGCGACTCTATGCCGGCATTCTTAAGAGCATGGCCCTCTATGGCGCCCCCATTTGGGCAGACGCGCTGTTTCGACGGGGAAACACAGCCCACCTGCGGAGGCCACAAAGGGCTATTGCCCAGCGAGTGGCCCAATCGTACCGCACGGTGGGCTTTGATGCGGCTTGTGTACTGGCCGGCACACCGCCTTGGGCCCTCGAGGCAAGGGTGCAGGCACAAGTTTACTGGCGTCTAACGGAGAAGAGGGCGCAGGGAGAGCGTCCCTCCCCAACGGAAATTGCGGCGATTAGAAGAGAGGCCCAGGAAGAAATGGTTGTGCAGTGGCGGGTGAAATTGGACGAGGCGAGACCTAGGGGGCGGGTGTTAGATGCCGTTGGCCCGGTTTTAGAAGAGTGGTTGCACCGGAGCCACGGCTATCTGTCTTTCAGACTGGTGCAGATACTGACCGGGCATGGATGCTTTGGTCAGTACCTGCACCAAATCGGGCGAGAAGAGTCGCCGTCGTGCCATGCTTGCGGCGCGGCGGCAGACACAGCGGACCACACGCTAGGCGTGTGTCCAGCCTGGGCGACCGAGCGGGCCGAGTTGGCCGCTATTGTTGGAGGTGATTTCTCGCTCTCAAGCATAGTTATAGCCATGCTTGGGAGCGAGGAGGCCTGGACGGCAGTTGCCACCTTTAGCGAGCAAATAGTCTCAAGAAAAGAGACCCTAGAAAGAGAGCGAGAGGACGACCCCCTCGCTCCACCTCTTCGTAGGCGAAGAAGAATGCGTGCGAGGCGTCGCTTTGATGCCCTCGCGCTTGTTAGCGGGGACCAGCCGGCCGCGGGTGTGGGGACACCCTGGCCGGCCTTGCACGGTACTCCGCAGATACGCGGGAACGGTTTAGCACCTTCGACCGTTCCCGCCAGTCCCCCGACCATCCAGGGGAGACTTGGCGACGCCGCCCTGTAGGGGCAGCAATTCCGCCGACGGTGCTGTGGCAGTCATGGGTCGACCGATATCCCATGGCGCCGTCAATAGGCGATGAGAAGGTGGGGAGGTCTTTTAGTTCGGGTAGTCCCCGCCCCCTCTGGGCGGGGGAGTCCCACACACGTCGCTGTCGTCCCCACGGCAGCGATATGGTGCGCAAAGGCATTTTCCCTCCCTTAAAAAAAAAAAAAAAAAAAAAGGTTAGTGACTAAAGTGAAGCGCAAGCCGAGCGAGCGTAGCGAGCGTGCCGCGGCTGCGGCCTGCGAAGCGCCACGTCTAACTCATTTATAATAATATTATATTCAGTAAAAAATAAAACAGTAGGAGAGTCATTTACTGGGGATTTCATATATATTTGAAACATTACATATTTTTTAACATGATTAAACTGACAGTTCGTTAGTTTTACAAATTTCAATAATACTGTCCTTTGCAAATCAAATGTTATAGTCACCCTAGCTTTGTCAAGCTATACTTCAATTTGCCTCGGCATTATACATAATGACATTTTGTCTTTGGCATTTTACAAACCAGCATTCGTTTTTAAACTGACGACGCCGTATGTAAACGGCGGATTTATTCAAAATGCCTGCGACATATACACACGGAGGCACATCAAACTTAATTTCTCAACGGTGTCTTCTCGGTAGATATAGGTTCCGAACCGGAAGTATGTCGCGGGGGCTCACCTGCGCTACGTGCAGCCCGTAGTATGTCGCGGGGGCTCACCTGCGCTACGTGCAGCCCGTAGTATGTCGCGGGGGCTCACCTGCGCTACGTGCAGCCCGTAGTATGTCGCGGGGGCTCACCTGCGCTACGTGCAGCCCGTAGTATGTCGCGGGGGCTCACCTGCGCTACGTGCAGCCCGTAGTATGTCGCGGGGGCTCACCTGCGCTACGTGCAGCCCGTAGTATGTCGCGGGGGCTCACCTGCGCTACGTGCAGCCCGTAGTATGTCGCGGGGGCTCACCTGCGCTACGTGCAGCCCGTAGTATGTCGCGGGGGCTCACCTGCGCTACGTGCAGCCCGTAGTGCGCGCGTGCCGTCGCGTAGCTGCGTAGCGCGGCCCTCTTCATGTGCATCTTGCACACCGCGCTCACCAGCAGCACCACCGCGATCATGAAGATCAGCGCGCACGCTGCAACAACGAAACGACACGACACGCTCGCTTACACCTCCGAGGACATACTTTCTTTCATAATAAATCAAAGTAACAACTATTTTGTAATTTTTATTAGTGCGTGCTCAAATCTTTGCTGCTTGTTTTTTTATGTTTTTAGTGCTTTTTTTTTTAATTTTTAAACTCTTATTTTAATTTTATACTTCTTATTATTCAAACTTAATTTACTACTTACTAATTTAAAACAGAAAAAAATTATTATTTTTCGTATTCCTTACAGCAAACCCCTTCATTTGACCCCCAGGATGGATTTCAAACAGCTAGTCCGGCCATCTTGAGGAGGCCTCAAATTTACTTTCCATATCGTATAGCTAACGCCTTCTATGATTATTTTGTAAGGAACGTATATTCTTTACTAAAAGTGTAAGTACTTCCGCCGAGCTAGGTGTTATCTGCTCGGGGACCAAGGCCCGACCAATCTCAGTTTGTTGTATATATAGTTAGTGGCGACGATAACTCTGACATCGCGATGTAGGATCGATGTATTGATCGGCTAATCGTGCATTACGTATGGAGCATGGTTTACTACGAGTAAGTGTAAAAGAGTAAGTGTCGAGTTTCTTGCCGGTTCTTCTCGACATGATCAACATTCCGAACACGGCGGTAGAATACTTTATTTGTACTGAGTCAGTACTACTGACTATTCATAAATGCTTTTGTAAAGTTTACATGAATAAAGATGATTTCTATTCTATTCTATACGCCAATTCTACTAACGCCGTATTTGTGTCGACTCGTAGGTCATGTCGTAGGTCGGCACAGTTTACAATCCTTAACTAGCACGAATCGTTTTTCAAACATTGTTTACTATGGTTGTCAATTTAATTGTTTGTACTAATGAGCAACTTGTTTTATTCCAACTCACCAGTGACCGTGTATATGGTGGACTGTATGAACCCGTAGTCGTCGGGCGCGCGCCTGTCGTCGTAGACGGGCGGCTCCTCGGGCTCCGCGTAGGGCTCGCGGCGGCCGTAGCGCGGGTGGCCGTCGCAGCAGCCCGGCTGCTGGCACAGAGGGTCGCGCGTGCGGCAGCAGGCCGCCTCCGGGATGCAGCGGCTGATGCTGCTGCTAGCAGTCGACGTCGTGCAGTTTATGCGGTCCGCTCCTGGAGTATACGACAGAGGGGCTTTATTAGGGTTCTCTAGCACAGAATCTTCCTCATCGAGCATGATGATAAAAAAATAAATAAAGACGTCAATCGATTCACAGCATTCACTTCAATCGGATGATTATAAAAGAGCATAGCAATTTATCGCTCGAACTGGAGCAGCCCGACTAGTGAAATACTTCCACCTTACAGAAGACCGCAGCCAAATAACAATCACTTCGGTGTTGTTGTGTTCCTGCGTGTGAGGCAGATTAGGAGAGTGCAATGAGACTCACTCTGGCAGGGCGCGGGGCCGCACAGCAGCTCGGCCTCGTCCTCGGCCGCGGCGCAGTCACTGTGACCGTCGCACACGTACAATGAGTGCAATGAGACTCACTCTGGCAGGGCGCGGGGCCGCACAGCAGCTCGGCCTCGTCCTCGGCCGCGGCGCAGTCACTGTGACCGTCGCACACGTACAATGAGTGCAATGAGACTCACTCTGGCAGGGCGCGGGGCCGCACAGCAGCTCGGCCTCGTCCTCGGCCGCGGCGCAGTCACTGTGACCGTCGCACACGTACAATGAGTGCAATGAGACTCACTCTGGCAGGGCGCGGGGCCGCACAGCAGCTCGGCCTCGTCCTCGGCCGCGGCGCAGTCACTGTGACCGTCGCACACGTACAATGAGTGCAATGAGACTCACTCTGGCAGGGCGCGGGGCCGCACAGCAGCTCGGCCTCGTCCTCGGCCGCGGCGCAGTCACTGTGACCGTCGCACACGTACAATGAGTGCAATGAGACTCACTCTGGCAGGGCGCGGGGCCGCACAGCAGCTCGGCCTCGTCCTCGGCCGCGGCGCAGTCACTGTGACCGTCGCACACGTACAATGAGTGCAATGAGACTCACTCTGGCAGGGCGCGGGGCCGCACAGCAGCTCGGCCTCGTCCTCGGCCGCGGCGCAGTCACTGTGACCGTCGCACACGTACAATGAGTGCAATGAGACTCACTCTGGCAGGGCGCGGGGCCGCACAGCAGCTCGGCCTCGTCCTCGGCCGCGGCGCAGTCACTGTGACCGTCGCACACGTACAATGAGTGCAATGAGACTCACTCTGGCAGGGCGCGGGGCCGCACAGCAGCTCGGCCTCGTCCTCGGCCGCGGCGCAGTCACTGTGACCGTCGCACACGTACAATGAGTGCAATGAGACTCACTCTGGCAGGGCGCGGGGCCGCACAGCAGCTCGGCCTCGTCCTCGGCCGCGGCGCAGTCACTGTGACCGTCGCACACGTACAATGAGTGCAATGAGACTCACTCTGGCAGGGCGCGGGGCCGCACAGCAGCTCGGCCTCGTCCTCGGCCGCGGCGCAGTCACTGTGACCGTCGCACACGTACAATGAGTGCAATGAGACTCACTCTGGCAGGGCGCGGGGCCGCACAGCAGCTCGGCCTCGTCCTCGGCCGCGGCGCAGTCACTGTGACCGTCGCACACGTACAATGAGTGCAATGAGACTCACTCTGGCAGGGCGCGGGGCCGCACAGCAGCTCGGCCTCGTCCTCGGCCGCGGCGCAGTCACTGTGACCGTCGCACACGTACAATGAGTGCAATGAGACTCACTCTGGCAGGGCGCGGGGCCGCACAGCAGCTCGGCCTCGTCCTCGGCCGCGGCGCAGTCACTGTGACCGTCGCACACGTACAATGAGTGCAATGAGACTCACTCTGGCAGGGCGCGGGGCCGCACAGCAGCTCGGCCTCGTCCTCGGCCGCGGCGCAGTCACTGTGACCGTCGCACACGTACAATGAGTGCAATGAGACTCACTCTGGCAGGGCGCGGGGCCGCACAGCAGCTCGGCCTCGTCCTCGGCCGCGGCGCAGTCACTGTGACCGTCGCACACGTACAATGAGTGCAATGAGACTCACTCTGGCAGGGCGCGGGGCCGCACAGCAGCTCGGCCTCGTCCTCGGCCGCGGCGCAGTCACTGTGACCGTCGCACACGTACAATGAGTGCAATGAGACTCACTCTGGCAGGGCGCGGGGCCGCACAGCAGCTCGGCCTCGTCCTCGGCCGCGGCGCAGTCACTGTGACCGTCGCACACGTACAATGAGTGCAATGAGACTCACTCTGGCAGGGCGCGGGGCCGCACAGCAGCTCGGCCTCGTCCTCGGCCGCGGCGCAGTCACTGTGACCGTCGCACACGTACAATGAGTGCAATGAGACTCACTCTGGCAGGGCGCGGGGCCGCACAGCAGCTCGGCCTCGTCCTCGGCCGCGGCGCAGTCACTGTGACCGTCGCACACGTACAATGAGTGCAATGAGACTCACTCTGGCAGGGCGCGGGGCCGCACAGCAGCTCGGCCTCGTCCTCGGCCGCGGCGCAGTCACTGTGACCGTCGCACACGTACAATGAGTGCAATGAGACTCACTCTGGCAGGGCGCGGGGCCGCACAGCAGCTCGGCCTCGTCCTCGGCCGCGGCGCAGTCACTGTGACCGTCGCACACGTACAATGAGTGCAATGAGACTCACTCTGGCAGGGCGCGGGGCCGCACAGCAGCTCGGCCTCGTCCTCGGCCGCGGCGCAGTCACTGTGACCGTCGCACACGTACAATGAGTGCAATGAGACTCACTCTGGCAGGGCGCGGGGCCGCACAGCAGCTCGGCCTCGTCCTCGGCCGCGGCGCAGTCACTGTGACCGTCGCACACGTACAATGAGTGCAATGAGACTCACTCTGGCAGGGCGCGGGGCCGCACAGCAGCTCGGCCTCGTCCTCGGCCGCGGCGCAGTCACTGTGACCGTCGCACACGTACAATGAGTGCAATGAGACTCACTCTGGCAGGGCGCGGGGCCGCACAGCAGCTCGGCCTCGTCCTCGGCCGCGGCGCAGTCACTGTGACCGTCGCACACGTACAATGAGTGCAATGAGACTCACTCTGGCAGGGCGCGGGGCCGCACAGCAGCTCGGCCTCGTCCTCGGCCGCGGCGCAGTCACTGTGACCGTCGCACACGTACGCGCCCAGCACGCACAGCGAGCCGCACACGAACGCGTCGCGGGGACAGCTGTTGACGCCTGAGGATAAGGTGCATTATCGATCAACAGGCAACGCAAAAACCGGCCAAGAATAATCATAATCATTGGAGATGAGTTTACGTTTACTACTGAGATTCTTGCCAGTATCTTCTCGGTAGTTATAGGTTCCGAACCTGAGGTAGCTTTATTTGTTTAATAGAAAGGTTTATTTGATTCATAAGTATTACTGATGTAATCTATATGAATAAAAAAATATTGCCATTGACTTTGATGCAACAGATATCCGGTATCCGGCCTATCCGGCCATTCTTTTACTATCCGGTGTCATACTATCCGGCCTGACACCGGATAGTGATTCTATTTGGTAATTAACTTTGAAAAATAGTTAGTATATAAGAAAACAACAACAAATTATCACTATATAAGTACATTAAACACAAAAAAAACTTCAGCAAAATAGGAGGCACACTCACTGGAGGCTAAGAGGTTATTACAACAAAAAAATGTATCGCCTACGATAGCATGCGGTTAGCTCAGTTGGAAGAGCAGCACGCGCGATACGTGAAGGTCGGGTTCAAATCCTAAACCTCAAGCAGAGTTGAAAATTTCAGTTTCTCATTTAAATACAGAACTCTGCCGTTGCCGGTCCCAAGCCCGGATGTGAAAAGAGGAGGGTTTGCTGAGAACTGCGAAATCCTACCTGTAAATATCTTGGAGGAAATCAGCTGTAAAAATTTGCTAACGCCGAGTCATGGGCGGCGGTAACTAACCCATCAATATGGCTCACCAATGGCCATGAGTGACTAAATATCCTCAAAAATATTGGGGGTATGCGCCTGGGAAACGCGTACTACTACTCTTCCACCCCTTTTATTATGAAAATGGAGAACAAAGAATGCGATTTGTCTTGCGATCCGGCTAACCCCCGGCGCCATGAGGTACCCGGGCCTCAAGGTGTGAAATATGTTACCGAAGACTGTGCAGACGCGGGTAACCAGGCCTCTGCTTCAGTGAATGCTACTGGAAGACGTAAATTTGTACAACAGGCGTTTCATCCAAGCCTCTTTACGAGAACTAGAAGTTCCTCACTGGGAAGTATCTCCCAAATAGAACCCTCAACACAGGCAACACTAGGCAAGGATCTAGAAATAATAACTCCTAAACCGCCGGACTGGCAAAGAGTCCCCGGAACTAAAAGCCATAAACGGAAAAAATTGTCACGGACACCATCCCCAGAAACTATAAAAACCCAGAACCGCTACAAGGATGTAACTGTAGACGAGATAGAGAATACTGTAGACGAGACAGAGAATTCCAGTCAACCAAAGGAAAAACGACCGAGCAAACCACCGCCAATCATTTTATATGGTATTGAGGACGTAAACAGACTCTCACAACTGTTGGAATCAGCAGCTGATCATAACCTCTTTACCTTCAAAATAGTAAATAGGAATCAACTAAGGGTATCCTGTAAAGATGTTACCACCTACAAAAAAGTTATCACGGTAGTTCGAGAGAATGGACTCATAGGCCACACCTTCAACCTTAAGGACCAACGCTGCTTTAGAGTGGTTATAAAAAATCTCCACCACTCCACTCCGCTCAGTGCAATTGTGGAGGAAATCGAAAAAACTGGAAACAAAGTCTATGGAGAGATTGTTAACGCCAAGTACGGACCAGACAAAAAACCAACATCTACGTTCTTTGTAAATATTGCCCCTGGGCCAAACAACAAGGCAGTTAAAGACATCAAATACGTATATCATCAGTCAGTTGTCATTGAAGACCCCAAAAAGAGGACAACACTACCACAGTGTCAGAGATGCCAACAATATGGCCACTCAAAAAATTACTGCATGCGGCCATATCGTTGCGTAAAATGCGCTCAAGGGCACAAAACTGCTGACTGCCCAAAGAATGATCGCAATACACCAGCCCTATGCGCTCTCTGTGAAGGTGAACACCCTGCAAATTATAAAGGCTGTGCTGTATACAGGGAGATCCTCGCTAGAAAAATGCCACAGAGGACAACTCATAAAAACACCACCAGACCACCAGACTCGAAAAGCACCGCAGAAGCAAAACCCTCCAACCCTGGAGGAAGTAGACCAAACGACACCTATGCTGAAAGATTGAAGAAGAACACAAACGAACTGAATCCTGAAGTAAAACCATACAATAAATTAGAAGAACTCATATTAAAACAATCAGAAAAATTTGATCTTATCTTACAACAAATGAGCACTCTCTTGAGTCTCATAACAACACTGCTAGACAAGATACCAAAATGACTTCTCTCAGGATAGCCACGTGGAACATTAATGGCTTAACACCAAATAAGTCCGAGCTAGAGGTGCTAATTGCAAGTAATAAACTTGATGTTGTACTCATATCTGAAGCACACTGTACAGAAAAAAGTAACATAAAAATTACGGGTTGCTACACCTACATTACTTGTCACCCTGATGGCACTGGCCACGCTGGAACTGCTATAGCCATTAGAGCGAACATTAAGCACTATTTCATGCCCGAATATAAAACAAGCTATATTCAGGCAACGTCTGTTGTAGTTGAGAGTAAGGATGGACCCCTCAACATATCCGCGGTATATTGCCCACCGAAGCATAGAATAGATAGTGCAGGGTACTCCGAGTTCTTCCACACACTGGGAAAAAGATTCATTGCTGGTGGCGACTGGAATGCCAAGCACTCGTACTGGGGCTCTAGGTTAATTACAACAAGAGGTAGACAGCTTAAAAAATGCATTGACGGAAATAACCTGGACACAATCTCATCTGGTGAACCGACATACTGGCCTACAGACCCAAAGAAAAAGCCTGACCTGTTAGACTTTTTTATCACCAGAGGACTCTCGAGACACTATCTCAAAGCTGAGCCCTGTTATGATAGTAGCTCCGATCATTCCCCTGTAATTCTAACCATAAGCACGACAATAATTTGCTACGAAGAACCCGAGGCATTGTCCAACAAATTTACAGACTGGGAAGGATTTAGGGAACACATAGAGGAAACTATACAACTAAATGTATCCTTAAAAACATCAGATGAGATAGAAGATGCCACAAGCTACATTACTAGCCTAATACAGAATGCATGCTGGGTGAACACTCCAATAATAAAAAAAAAAAGGGCTACTACTGGAAATATTCCTCTCGATATAAAAAATAAAATCCTGGAAAAAAGAAGGCTTAGAAGGGTCTGGCATCAATCTAGACATAAATCTGATAAGACCGCTTTCAACAAAGCCGCAAGTGAATTGAAAGAAATGCTGGATGGTATAAATAATGCAACGCTACAAAGTAAACTGCAAAACCTGACCGCTACCGCATCATCTCAGTACGCGCTCTGGAAATTCACAAAAACAATTAAAAGACCACAACCATTTAAGTCTGCAATAAGAAACAATAGTGGGGGTTGGGCTAAAACTGGTAAAGAAAAGGCGGAAACATTCGCAACACACCTAGCGAACGTATTTGAACCAAACGATAGTGAATGCGAGGAGTTTGAGAAGGAAATAGATAACCAACTGCAGCAAGACCTTCAATTATCACTTCCACCAAGGCCAGTGACAGTGCGTGAGCTTACATGGGCCTTGAAAATAATGAAGAATAACAAAGCCCCTGGCTTTGACTTAATCACTAAAGAGGTACTTATGCAACTTCCTAGAAAAGCTCTAGTATTCATTACAACACTCTTTAATGGTGTTCTCAGGGTCCAACACTTACCAACTATGTGGAAAGTATCCATCATCTCCATGATACATAAGCCAGGAAAACCTCCGGATCATGCTACATCATACAGGCCGATAAGTCTTCTACCTGTCCTGTCTAAAGTGTTTGAAAAGATTCTCCTGAACAGAATATTGCCGCTACTGGATGAAAATGAAACCATCCCTAAACACCAATTTGGGTTCAGAAAACACCACTCAACCATCGAGCAGGTTCACCGAGTCTGTGACAAAATACGGCACTCCCTTGAAGCCAAAGAGTACTGCTCTGCTGTGTTTCTTGATATCCAGCAGGCATTTGATAAAGTATGGCATAAAGGCCTACTCTCCAAAATAAAAACTCTGCTACCACATACCTACTATACTCTGATGAATTCTTACCTATCAAATCGCATGTTTCAAGTACGAGAAAGTGGTGATGCATCAGAAATCTATAAAATCTCGGCCGGTGTGCCCCAAGGCTCCGTTCTTGGCCCAATCCTGTACACCTTGTACACTGCAGACCTCCCTCAGTCAACACAAGTAATGAATGCTACATTTGCTGATGACACTGCACTATTAGCAAGCAGTCCAGATCCACAAACTGCTTCAAATATATTGCAAGAAAGCCTCAACAAAGTAGGTGACTGGCTGCAGAAGTGGCGCATCAAAGTAAGTGCTTCTAAATCGACCCACATAACATTCACGCTTAGAAAAGGAAACTGTTCACCCGTGCAACTCGGAAACAATACCCTGCCCCAAAGTAACTCTGTCAAGTACCTTGGAATACACCTAGACAGAAGGCTGACATGGAAAAATCATGTCAAAATAAAGCGTGATGAAACAAACATACGGTTCCGGACCATGTACTGGCTGATAGCACGCAACTCTAAACTTTCGGTGGACAACAAGCTCCTAATCTATAAAATGATCCTCAAACCTGTGTGGATGTACGGGATCCAACTTTGGGGAAGCGCCAGTAACTCCAATCTAAATATAATACAGAGACTGCAGAATGGCATGCTTCGTACCTTGTCAGATGCTCCATGGTTTCTCACTAACTCTGAAATCCATAAAGCTCTGGAAATCAAAACAGTAAAGGAAGAGATCCAACAGTCCTCCACTAACTACAAAAATCGGCTCGACAACCACCCGAATGACTTGGCTGCCGAATTAACAAGAATCAGCTACAGGAAACGCCTTAAACGCCATGATATCCAGACTCTACATGCTCGATGTTAAATAGGAGTGTCTCCTGCTGGGGAGACCCCTCACAATGCTTCAACCGCCCAACAAATCTGCTTATAGTCCTGGGACTGATTGCAGATGCAGACGCACAAAAAAAAAAAAAAAAAAATTTAAATACACATAGAATAGTAAGGTGAAGTATTTCAATAGAGTCATTCATTCCGGAACTACCCATCTCTAGTCAATATCAATGAAGCTTTATATAATTCTGGACATAAAGATTAATAAGGCGCGGAGTACTGCAAGGCACTATTATAGAGCCAATGTTATTTACCTCATTTCTCACCACACCTCACCTTTGCTTTATTATTATTATTATTATTTTTATAATTGATTTAAATTTTTATTTTACAATTGACAAACTAACTGTGTGTCTTAGTGCAAAATTAGTAATAAGTGTAGCTTTCATTTGTAAAAAAACTACTGAGTTTCTTGCCGGTATCTTCTCTTTAGTTATAGGTTCCGAACCGGAGGTAGCTTCATTTGCTTTATATAGAGACTATTCATAAGTATTACTAATGTAATCTATGTGAATAAAAAAATATTGACTTGATTTGTATTTTTAATCTAATAGCCGCGGAGTACCGCAAGGCAGTATAATAGAGCCTATGTTATTTATGTCATATATTTATCCAATATATTAAGCCTATGATAATTATGTCATTTTTATTTTTAATTTAATAGCCGCGGAGTACCACAAGGCAGTATAGAGCCTATGTTATTAATGTTATTTTTATTTTTAATCTAACCACTTTCAAACTAGGTCAGGGTCAGAGCCGTGCACTCACCAGGCTGTTGTACGAGGATGTACTTGGCGACGCTGAAGGGCGGGGCGGAGCAGACGTACCGGCCGCTGTCCGCCTCCGTGAGGTCCGTCTTCACGAGCCGGCTGCCGTGCGAACCGTTCGTTTCAATCATGTACGTCCTGCAATTTGTATATTCACAAATATTATATTAAAGATAGATAGGGCATAGCGATTTATCGCTCGAACTGGACCAGCGCGACTGGTGAAATACCTCCACCTTACAGAAGAGTGTGATTAGTTGAAGAGGAAGGAATAGGTTAATCTTGATGAAAGCCAATTATATCTACAAATAATTGCAGATTAATCGGGGAATGATTCTAGTATCGATTAATACCCGGTTCTAACATTTGAAAAACGATCCGTTCTCGTAACGGATAGTAATAGATTATACGAGGCGTAAGCTAAAAATTACTAACGATGACAGATGACAGCTGATATGAGAAATAAATTTGAAATAAGAATTAACGATTTGTAGTAAAACGGTTAGACATTTCTGACACATTACGAATCGTAACATATTGGAACCGGATATTAATCGATTATTGTCAATCTTAACTAAATTATAATATTATCAATAGAATGATCGATTATAATTAGATTATTTGGGCGCCATTTGCACAATTGATTAACAAATAAATATTAGACAACATCACATACATTGCTCTGATTTTGTGCTAAGTAGCTTAAGCACTTGTGTTACAGAAATCAGAAACAACGACGGTAGCATATCACCCAGACCTGGGACAATGTAAAAAAATAGTTTCCCATATTGACCGGGGATCGAACCCGGGACCTCAGAGATTATCAATGCACAATCTATGGGGGCGTCCATAAATTACGTGAGGATGAGATTTTTTTATAATTTTCTATCTATCCCTCAGCCCCTGGTGAGATGTCGTGAGATTTTATTCAACCCCCTCCCCCATACCCCCAATCTCACGAAATATTTTACAAAATGTGGGTTTCTTGGGTAACGTAAAATTTTCGATGCCAAACGTAAGACAAGTGAAAACAAATCTATATATAAGTGGTGAACCTCTAGAAATGATTAATTCTACAGTATTTCTTGGCATCACTATTGATTGTAAACTACAGTGGGGTTCTCATACCCTGGCAGGGAGACTTAGTTCAGCTGCATATGTAGTAAGAAAAATACGTAGCTTGACTGATGTTGAAACGGCAAGATTCGTTTATTTTAGTTACTTTCATAGTGTTATGTCGTATGGGATTTTACTATGGGGTTCTGCAGCTGATGTGCAGACTATTTTTGTATTGCAAAAGAGAGCCATACGCGCTATATACGGTCTTAGAACAAGAGACTCGCTTAAAGAATTATTCAAAAAAATCAATATTTTAACAGTAGCTTCACAATACATTTTTGACTGTATTGTTTACGTACGCAATAACTTACATTCTTTCACTAAGAAATCAGAATGCCATAATTTCAACACAAGAAATAAACATAAGCTTGCTGTTCCACATCTAAGACTTCATAAAATTAGTAATTCTTTTGTGGGGTTAAGTCTGAAGCTTTTCAATAAGCTGCCAGAAAATATCACTGCATTACCTATGCATAGATTTAAGTCTCTGATAAAAAAATGTTTAATGAAAAAAGGCTATTATAAAATAGAGGACTTTAGTAACGACAAAGATGTTTGGACTTGATAGCATTAAATATGTACATTAGACATAAGCTATATTGTTAATACATTTTTTTTTTTGCATGATTTATACCTACCATATGTGTCAGTTTTTGAAAAGAGTAACTATCGAGTTTCTTGCCGGTTCTTCTCGATAGAATCAACATTCCGAACACGGTGCTAGTTTACTTGACTTGACGATTCATAAATGCTTTTGTAAAAGTTTACATGAATAAAGACATTTTCTATTCTATTCTATTCTAACGGGTTGGATTGTTTGTCAAATCTCCAAATGTAAACAAACAACTGAATGACGTAACATCAACATTTTTTTTTTCTTAAACTTTTCTTTCGGATGCACTTATGAAGTGTCAAATTTAAAACGCCATCCATACTTAGTTTTTTAAGACCTGAGCATTCTTGTATCTGGATTAAAGGGACCAGAAAAGTTTATTTTTTTGTTTCAATAAAAAAATGCGTGATATTTACCGAGACCCACCCTCTCTCTAATGCCAGGTTAGGTGAAATTCGACTCTACCCCCTCCACCCCCCTTAAACAGCTTTTTTGCCGAGACCCCCCTCTCTCCAATGTAAGATTAAATTATATTTGACTCGACTCCCTCCCCTCCTAAATATCTTATTTGCCGAAACCCCCTCTCCCCAATGTAAAATTAAATGATATTTGACTCTGACTCTTGCGGTGGGACTCCCCGTCTTAAACATCTCACGTAATTAACGTACGCCCCCTTACACTGCAGCACAAGTCCACCTTACCTCTCAGCCAGCTCCGCCCCGTTGGGCACGTGGTTCCACACGTAGACAGGCGCGAGCAGTCCCCCCCCTCTCATCTCGCACTGCAGCGTGAGGTTGTCGCCAGTCCTCTTGACCAGCACCTCCGCGAACTGGAGCTCGCCGGGACTGTACAGGTTCAGCGAGGACTCTGACGTACCTGGAGAACGGAGATTGAGGACTTAGAACGGAGTTTTCGGGACTGGAAAATCTAGGGACTCTCAGCAGGCGTAATTATACTGTAGTGTATGACTAACTATGCTCACACATATACGTGTACAGTAAACTGCTTTAGTTTATTAACAACTCAGTACCTTGTCACATTAACCTAGCTGTCTATTTCACTTACTCAATCACATGGGCGTTTAGTGTGACAAAGTACTGAGGTGTATACGAACTAATGATGCTGACTGTACACAATATATAAATAGTGCCGATCTATATTAAGGACTGTTCGTCATAAGCAACTAAACTAGCAGGCCTAGCATACTTTGGGGACTGGTCTGCTCCAGCTTACCTCTCGAAAGTAAAAACTTACTTGAGTACTTATTTGTTTCATCACTCATCAAAACCAAAACTATATGACTTGGTCCAAAGTGAGCTACACATAGCAATAAGTTAGATACTGTAACTGATCTGCTGAGTTTCTTACCGGTGTCTTCTCGGTAGATATAGGTTCCGAACCGGAAGTAGAATCACTTTGCATTGTATTCAATGACGATTCAAAAGTGTTATATGTAACCTACTTGAATAATGAAATATTTGAGTTTGAGTTTGATACGCAACGCAACTAAATTTTATCGCGCTCTTAACAAACGTCAAAATCGATTGAAGTCAGTGCGTCAGCTGCTGATTGGCTGAAAATACGAGTGCGGTGTGCTATTAGCCAATCAACAGTATCGAAACTTATGTCGTCTCATGCGATACATTTGACATATTGCGTATGCTAGGCCTGTAAGTGTTTGACTCAGTCGGGAGCTGAGTCAAACACCCGCCATCACAATACCATTCGAGGCCCGTGGCAAATTACTCATGGAGCACCTCCCTCAAGGTGGTGCCAACACCCCTCTCTTGCTTTCACAAGCACGACGGCGGTGACAGGAGACTCAAATTCAAATTCAATATTCATGTAAATTACACCAGTAATATTTATGAAACGTCTATATAATGCAAATGACGCTACATCCGGTTCGGAACCTATAACTTACAGAGAAGATCCCGGCAAGAAACTCTGTCGTTCATATTACAAATATAGCTGAACTTATAACTAGTTTTGCACTAAGACATACAGTGTAGTAATTAGATAAAATAATAAGAAAAATTAAAAAATATATATATTTAAATTAAACAAACTGTAGGTCCTAATGCACATTCGTGCTTAATAAGAATTTTGCCAACTTGCGAGTTGACAAATACGTAAAGAAATAGGTACCTCTTGCTGAGTTTGTATAAATAGAAATACAATTAGTAAATATAATTAGTGAAATTTTTCATGTAAAGGCGAACAGACTAGTTAGTGGTCCACACTTCTTTGTCATTAATATAGTCTTTTACTCTGTAGTACCCTTTTTTCAAAAGACAACCTTTAACAAGTAGCTTAAATTTGATCAAAGGTAAATCAACAATAACTTGAGGTAATTTATTAAAAAAAGTTATAATCATAATCATAATCAATTCATTTATTCATGTTGGTTACAAGTAACACTTATGCATCGATATACTTAAACCAACAAATGAATTACCAATCTTATGAAGTCTACGTTTAGGGACAGCAAGCTTGTGTTTATTTCTAGTGTTGATGCTATGAGTGTCAGATTTTTTAGGAAAAGTATGCAAGTTTTTGTATACATACTGTTACGAGCTTCGGGTTCGTGACAATAAAAACAGCCGATAAAAATTACCAAAAGTCACACTTTAATTGAACGCCACTAATTACAACCTTAAAACGCACTAATTAAAACAACAATCGCTCCCAAGTCGCACTTCAAAATCGCTTTCGAAGTAATCACTTGTATCGCTAATTCAATACTGTCCCGGTCGCGGTGAATCCCGGCCTTTTATATTGCCGCGGCCGTTCCCGAACCTTCCAACACAGAAACATCCGGAACATTCGCGCGCAGTGCGGCCTTGAACGGCCGTACGCTCGGTCAAGGTCATTGTTCTAGTAAATTCTGGCGTACGCGTCTCGACTCTCTGTAGTCCCGCCTTTCCACACTAGATGGCGCTGGTTACTACGAACGTTAATCGTGGCGCGTAACACTGCCCCCTCCTAAGACATGCTCGTCCCGAGCATTTTCGGCTCCATAATAACGCGCCAATCGATCCACATGGACGATCTTAGGAGTACCCCTCGCACCTTTTTGTATCCGGTAGGTTACGTCATTGATCTTAGTCAAAATTCGATACGGCCCTTCCCATTTCGCCTGAAGCTTAGGAGATTTCCCCTTGCTGCGGATTGGATTGTGCAACCACACTAGTGAACCTTCGTCAAACTCTTTACTGTTCATTTTGCGGTCATAGCGGGTTTTCATTCTTTCAGACATTTGCTGGCCCGATTGTCTCACGTGCTCACAAATGTCATTCATTTTGTTCCGCAAGTTATTTGCATAATCTGTTATACTGCATGGGGAATCAGGTGGTATTCCGGTGATCAAGTCTGCAGGCAGTCGTAGTTCTCTTCCAAAGTTTGCGAACGCTGGTGTTACCGATGTACTTTCGTGAACAGCGCTACGATATGACAACAAAAATGGTTGTATGTGCTTGTCCCAATCTCGTTGCCGATTTTCCACAACTTTTGCCAAGTACCTCTCTAGTGTCTGATTAAATCTTTCCACCATTCCATCCGACTGTGGGTGGTAAGAAGTTGTTCTTGTTTTATAAGTTCCCATAACTCGACAAGTTTCCTGGAATATTTGGGACTCAAAATTCCTTCCTTGATCACTGTGGATTTCTAAGGGAACTCCAAAACGACAGAAGACTTCATAAACTAACTTATCAGCAACTGTCGAGGCTTCTTGATTTGGAATGGCGAAGACTTCCGGCCACTTAGTGAAGTAATCCATCACAACCATGAAATATTTGTTACCACTTTCACTTTCCGGGAACGGCCCCGCAACGTCAAGGGCTATCCTCTCCCATGGTGCGCCCACATTGTACAGCTTCAATGCACCTCTACTACGAGTCTGAGGTCCCTTTACAGCCGCACAACTTGTACATTTGCGACACCAGTCCTCGACATCGTCCCGACAGTAGACCCAGTAAAACCGTTCTCGTATCTTCAGTAGTGTCCGTTTTACTCCCAGATGACCTCCTGAACAACCATTATGGTACAGCTGTAGAACATCCGGTACTTGACCTTTGGGGACAACCATTTGCAGATGACAGCTGTCTCCACGAGCATTTTCCCATCTACGGCACAGAACTCCATCCTGAATCACCAAGCTGTCCCATTGGGCCCAATAGCTCTTTGTGATCGAACTCATCGCTGAGACGTCGCTCCACCTAGGCTTAGGAACTCCGGCCTTCATCCACTCCAGAATCGGCTTGATGTCCGCATCCTCCTGTTGTGCACGTTGTAGGCTTTCCTTCCACTCGTTGCTAAGGTCTGTCTTGAGCATCCTCACAGGAACAACTTCTTTACTTTCTTGCCTGGTACAATGCTTGCAGTCTTCAGGACAAGGTCTTCTTGACAATGCATCTGCATTACCATGAGATTTTCCGCTGCGATGTTCCACCACAAAGTCGTATTCCTGCAGTAATTCAATCCATCTCGCAACTTGTCCTTCCGGATTCTTGAACTGCAAAAGCCATTTCAGTGCAGCATGGTCAGTTCGTATGTGGAATTTCCGCCCCAGAAGATATTTGCTAAAGTGCTGCAACGACTTTACTACAGCAAGCAGTTCTCGTCTCGTAACACAATAGTTCCTTTCAGGTTTCGACAAAGACTTGCTGAAGTAAGCTATCACAATTTCTTGATCGCCATTCCGCTGGGATAATACACCGCCAAGTCCTATGTCACTTGCGTCTGTGTCAACTATGAATTCCTTACTCACATCAGGGTATCCCAAAATAGGTGTTTTGCACAGACGGTCCTTTAGCTCCTGGAATGCGATGTCACAACTTCCATCCCAGCAGAAATGTCGCTTCTCCTCCGTTAGCTTATGCAGGGGTTTTGCTATATCTGCAAAGTTCTTAACAAAACGCCGATAGTAGGAACACAAACCAAGGAATGCTCTGACCTGCGTCTTGTCTTTTGGGATTGGCCAATCCTTTACAGCAGCGATTTTCTCTGGATCCGTGCTGATACCTTCTTCAGACACTACATATCCCAAAAAGCTAACTTGCCGTTTGAATAGTGAACACTTCTTCGGGCTTAACTTGAGGTTGGCACTCTGGATCTTCATGAGCACGCGTTCCAGATTTAGAAGATGTTCTTCAAACGTACGGCCTACGATGATTATGTCATCCAAGTAGACTAGACAGGCATCGCCAATCAGACCGGTAAGTACAAGTTCCATCAACCTTTCAAACGTTGCCGGAGCGTTGCACAATCCAAACGGCATGACTTTGAATTGCCACAGACCCTTTCCTGTCGAGAATGCAGTCTTCTCCTTGTCTTTAGGGTCAATTTCAACTTGCCAGTAACCACTTTTTAAATCTAGCGTGCTAAACCACTTTACTCCAGTAAGCATGTCCAGCGTGTCATCAATTCTTGGCAAAGGATAGCTGTCTTTCTTTGTAACGTCGTTCAGACGACGATAGTCAACACAAAACCTCATGCTACCGTCTTTCTTTCTTACCAGCACTACAGGTGAACACCATGGACTAGATGAAGGTTCAATAACACCATCCTTCACCATTCCCTCAATCATGGTTTCCACGTCCTTTTCACGTGCTACGGGCAATCTCCTTGGCCGCTGACGGATAGGCAATTCTTCTCCTGTGTTAATTTTGTGTTGAACTAAGCCAGTCCTTCCGATGTCAGCGTCGTTTGACGAGAAAACGTTGGCATACTTGAGCAACATTTGTTTCGCCTTAACCATTTCATTTTGGGACAGAGCGCTGCGGCAGTCTTCTAAAAGTCTGGTCACTCTCGTTTGTGTATCTTTGCTGACGGTCCCGGTCGATTGATGTTGGCATCGACGCAACCAATCCACTTCCTCGCAAGTACCAACTAGTGTGCCTTTTTCTATAACCTGTTCCTGGTTACAAAGGTTCAGCACACGTACCCCTGAGATGTCGGTGGCTCTAACCAAAGTGCGTGCCACTTTCCACGGAAGGTCATTTTCTACCCTTTCCACAAGTACACAACGTTGAGTTTGCCCAGGATTCCGAGGAAGACTAACCGGCACAATCGTTTCCGATCTCGGCGGAAGAACAATCTTTTTAAGGCTGTATACATTCCCTGGTAACGCGCCTTCCACGAAAAGTTCCTCTTGTCCACATTTCAGAACACCTTGCTTGACGTCAATTTCGCAACTATTCTTCCTCATAAAGTCAAGGCCCAGAATGCAATCGTCCATTATATCCGCCACAATGACATTATGCAGGTAGGTTCTGTTGCCTAGCTTCAGCCCCATCTTCTTCTCTCCATGGACGGGTATGCGCTGACCTGTGGCTGTTACCAAATTAATGTGTTCTCGGTTGTATGCAGAGTCCCCAAGGGACCGTCTCATAATTTGGGCAACAACCGTGCGAGAGGCTCCAGTGTCTATAGTCAGCTTACACGGCGTTCCGTTTACCTCGCCCTGGATGACTAGGCTGTTCCCGTCTTGGGTTTGTTTGATCGAAACCCTTGGGGCTCTTTGAACCTCAGCCAGCACCCGCCCCGCAGTCCTGGCTATTACTCGTTTCCCTGCTGCTGGTGCTGGGCGGTGTTCTTAGCTGGACTGCCGTCTTCTCCTTCTGCAGTTCGCTTAGGGCAACTGGATCGAAGGTGGCCCCTTTCCCCGCAGCCATAGCACCTAGGGCTGTAACTTTTATTGCGGTCGCGAACTGAAGCCGCTGCAACCTCCCTGACGCGATGGGAACGATGATCCTGCCGCACAGCTTCCACCTCCAGTGCATGGGCCAAGGCGTCCTTAAGCGTCCCATGGTGCCCGAGCCTCACAGCAGCTCTAACTTCAATATCGCGGATGCCGTCGATGAACGCCTGCACCAGGTTCCCATCAATAAGCGCTGGTACGGACTGGTAAGCTTTACGCACCAGCTTCTCCACTTCAAGGGCCCACTGCTGCAAGTTTTCGCTGCTGCGTTGCACGCGGTCCTTAAGCTGTGCGCGAAACACGTGTTCCAAGTGAGCGTCGCCATATCGAGCCTCCAGTGCCTCAAGGAGCTGCTCGTAAGTCACTTCCTTACTGAGAGCTTCCAAAACTGATAAGGCCTGGTCACGAAGGCCTAGGGTGAGGGCAGTCATGGCCTGATTTTTATTCCAGCCATTCGCTTTCATGACTGCCTCAAACTGGATTTTGTAGGCCGACCAGGAAGAAGTTCCGTCGAACGGTGGCACTTTGAATCCACGTAGCGAAGGTGTTGTAGCTACGGGAGCTGCGATTGCTTCTCCAAGTTTAAGACAATCCAGCGTTTTCTTAACGTCTGCCATCACGGTCTTCTTCACATCAGCCACTACGTAGTCAACCCGATTATTGACTTGGTCGATCCGGATTTCAGCTTCCAGCAGGCGGTTGTCATGTTGAGCAACCTTATCCTTCACCTCCTTTATGTCTTTCCCGAAGGTAGCGTGAAGGTCCTTCAGAAGAAGCATCTGCTCTTCTTGGCGGCGAGCCTGTTCCTCCTGGCGGCGAGCCTGTTCCTCCTTGTCCTGCTGCCTCTGGTCTTCCAACCGACGAGCCTGTTCCTCCTGGCGGCGAGCCTGTTCCTCCTTGTCCCGCTGAAGCTGTTCTTCCAATCGACGAGCCTGTTCCTCCTGGCGGCGAGCCTGTTCCTCCTGGCGGCGAGCCTGTTCCTCCTTGTCCCGCTTTAGCTGTTCTTCCAACCAACGAGCCTGTTCCTCCTGTCGGCGAGACTGCTCCTGCAGCATCATCATCAGAGCAGCAAGGTCTGGTGCTGCCGATGCTGCTGGTGTTGCTGTGGACGGGCCGGCCTCCGTGGTTAATAACTGGCTTTCCGATTCCTGCGGCAAAGCTCCACCAAAACGTCTCTGGTCCGTCTCCTGTTGGCGTTGACTCCGGGTACGGATACCCTCCGTGTCGTCTTTAGGTAAAATCGGCATAATTTAAATCCCACTTCTGACACCAATTGTTACGAGCTTCGGGTTCGTGACAATAAAAACAGCCGATAAAAATTACCAAAAGTCACACTTTAATTGAACGCCACTAATTACAACCTTAAAACGCACTAATTAAAACAACAATCGCTCCCAAGTCGCACTTCAAAATCGCTTTCGAAGTAATCACTTGTATCGCTAATTCAATACTGTCCCGGTCGCGGTGAATCCCGGCCTTTTATATTGCCGCGGCCGTTCCCGAACCTTCCAACACAGAAACATCCGGAACATTCGCGCGCAGTGCGGCCTTGAACGGCCGTACGCTCGGTCAAGGTCATTGTTCTAGTAAATTCTGGCGTACGCGTCTCGACTCTCTGTAGTCCCGCCTTTCCACACTAGATGGCGCTGGTTACTACGAACGTTAATCGTGGCGCGTAACAATACATTACTAGTCTGCTCCAGCTCACCTCTCACAAATACATCATGTTTCTTCACTCATCAAAACAACACTATATGACTTGATCCAAAGTGAGCTACACATAGATATAAGTTAGATACTGCTACTGTAACTAGTCTCCTTAGTTTCCAACTGATGTCTTCTCGTAAATATAGGTTCCGAATCGCGATAGAGTACTTTGTATTGTATTCAATGACGATTAAAAAGTGTTACCTACTTGAAAAGAGAAAAATTTGACTTAAATCCCCCTCCAAAACATAAATACGGTATTTTTAATGAGGTAAAGATTGCTATATGTCAGACGTTTTTTTTTTTTTTTGTATATATTGGCTCCTTCTTCACTGATCATGCAAGGGAAAATCCAGGGCAGGAGAAGGCCTGGGAGAAGAAGAATCTCTTGGTTAAGAAATCTTCGGGATTGGTACGGCAAGAGTACTAGATCGCTCTTCCGTGCGGCGGTGTCCAGAATGCAAATAGCCTTAATGATCGCCAACCTTCGAAAGGAGACGGCACCATAAGAAGAAGAATATATTGGCTCGCACGACTAGTGCATCAGCCACTGACTTGTGTGAAGGGATATTTGACAATTTTGGATTACGGTGGATAAAAAGTTTAGGAAACGATTAAGGAAAGAAAGGAATGTTTACTACGCCAATTCTGCTGACGCTCTATTTGTGTCGACTTGTAGGTAATGTCGTAGGTCGGCACACATACGTCTATACATCCATCTAAAATTAAGAATGATCGCATAACAAATCAAGACCATGTATTACCGTTGGTCTCCTTGGATAAGCGATAAGCTACAGATTTACGCGACATTGTCTAACTAGAAGATGCAAACAAAGACCAGTCGCATGACTAATGCAATAATTGAGCTTGCGTTTACGCACTACTGATAATAAACGCACACCTTTGTCTCACTTCTTTAACCATTACGTCACAGGTTCAAATATATTTACATCTATACAGCTCAAACAAAATATTTCTTCATTCAAGTAGGTTACATGTAACACATTTGAATCGTCATTTAATACAACGCAAAGTGATTGTACTGTCGGTTCGGAACGTATTTCTACCGAGAAAACACCGGCAAGAACCTCAGTAGATTAGTTACAGTAGCAGTATCTAACTTATTGCTTTGTGTAGCTCACTTTGGACAGACTCATATAGTTTTGTTTTGATGAATGATGAAACAATTAAGTACTCAAGTAAGTATTTACCTTCGAGAGGTAAGCAGACCAGTCCCCAAAGGTGGCACCTGTTCACAAGCATGACGTATGTGCCAGCCATCTCTTCACTCAACCATATTGAAGGGAATGTAATGAACCCGCCACATAGCGCCACTCTGTCTTCGTTATTTCAGAATAAAATGTATCAAGGTTACATGAATACATGTGTCATAAAATAAAATAAAATAGGATACATGAATACCTGTAAACTTAAACAGTAAACAGACAGTATCCTACATATCCTTAAACCATGTCCTATATATAATTTAAGCATCTGATATCTTTACGTCGTACTATATTTCAGCCAATTAATAAATCCATAAGAGCAACCGTCTAGCTATGAAAGTCCGACCGGCAATCAAACCCGGTACCTCAGAGATGGCAAAGTCCGCCTCGCTCGCCTTCCCGGCTACAGAGGTCGTTAAAATGATCTATTACGTTAGTATACCACATACTTTCAACTTACGAGTTCATTATGTTTTTTTACAAATAACATATCTAAATGTAAAAAAAAAAGTATCTTTCATTTCCTATCCTCAAACATAAAGATGTTTCAGATTCTTGAACATAATCCTGCGTGTGGAGTTAGGTTTCCAAAGCTCCTGGGGGGTGCTACATTAGTAGCAGGGGTCAAGCCTTCAAGGTAAGGGCAACAAGTCCAGTAACAGCATTTTTATGCTCTACTTGTCGCCTTAAGCTAGGACCTCATTACCACTTAACATCAGGTGGGATGAGGTCAATATTGAAGTGTAATATAAAAAAAAACATGAAAAATAATTCAAATTGTAAATTTAATGCCACAAGGTTCTTGACAACTGGGGCATTTCACGCGAAGCGGACAACGAAAAAAAAGTGAGGTTCTGAAATTCGTTCATATTTGGCATACTTATAGTTCTAGGGGATAGAAACATGTTCACGAAATTTTTTTTTTTTTTAAGTTTTGTTGTTAAGATATGGGGCTCTATAGAATTCACCTGATGGGCGGAAGGGTTTCTTTAAAGCCTGGTTTTCATGTTGAACATGATTTTTATTAAATAACCAATGGTTCAGCTTTTGTAAATAATTAACCGTTCTTTTTGATTCCCCGACCAGATTCTAAATTTAAATTTTTTTTAGCGGTGTTCAACCGGAAGTAACTTTTCAAATGTATATTTTTTCAACTTCGACCAATTTTTTTTTTTTGCTTTCTTAGGATGAAATAAAGCTTGACGTTCATAAATTATGCCATAAAAATTGTAGGATGGGATCTCAAGTAGTTTGAGAAATAAATATATTAGATTACACACATGTCATTCTGGGCCCTTGGTAAAGTTGGTTGGTTTGTTAAAAAAAAAATTACCTACATAGTAAGTTCGATGAGAGGTGATGTATAGGCATGCACAGTTGTAGTTTTTACATTAATAACCTTATAATAAATTATAACTTAATGAAACAATAAATTAAATGTTATATTTTTTATTTTATAATTTTTACAATTATGTTATTGCAATCAACACTGGTTCGTTTTATAGCAATTCCTTCAGAAGTTGGAACAAAACAGTGGTATGTTTTTGTCCCTGGAATAGTAATTGATGATTGAAACCGTGGTTTAAGAAAAATTCTTTGGTGGTCGATGTCATCTTTGGCGCAGTAATAAATGGCCGTATGAGTTAAATTTGAATTCGCCCATTCATATAATCGCTTTGGCGTAGCAATTGCTCTGTTTGGAGGCAACTGTAAGCTCGCACGAGTTGCTAAACGTTTCAAGTTTCCTCCAAGCCCATCGCATGGCCCTTTACCGTGAGAGGTTGCGTGAAAATGGAACTCTGCATCTGTCTTAAAATAGTTTTTATAAAAATATAGGTTCGCAAAATTGAACCTATTTTTATAAATGTTGTGGAGCACCATCTGTGATGTAAATAATTTTCGATACACCGATTGCTTTTCCTGAATGGTGCTCGTGCAGTATTTTTTGAAACGCATATAATGTTGCTGTATCATGTTCCAAGTCGTCTGAAATCATGATAATGCTGCCGTGTTTTATTTCATTCTTATTTCGATAATAAAAGACCGATGTTGGTAGAGTTGCCTAGTCATCACCTCTCATCGAACTTACTATGTAGGTATTTTTTTTTTTAACAAACCAACCAACTTTACCAAGCGCCCAGAATGACATGTGTGTAATCTAATATATTTATTTCTCAAACTACTTGAGATCCCATCCTACAATTTTTATGGCATAATTTATGAACGTCAAGCTTTATTTCATCCTAAGAAAGCAAAAAAAAAAAATTGGTCGAAGTTGAAAAAATATACATTTGAAAAGTTACTTCCGGTTAAACACCGCTAAAAAAAATTTAAATTTAGAATCTGGTCGGGGAATCAAAAGTTAATTATTTACAAAAGCTGAACCATTGGTTATTTAATAAAAATCATGTTCAACATGAAAACAAGGCTTTAAAGAAACCCTTCCGCCCATCAGGTGAATTCTATAGAGCCCCATATCTTAACAACAAAACTTAAAAAAAAAAATATTTCGTGAACATGTTTCTATCCCCTAGAACTATAAGTATGCCAAATATGAACGAATTTCAGAACCTCACTTTTTTTTCGTTGTCCGCTTTGCGTGAAATGCCCCAACTTCTAACACTATACGGGCGGAAATTACTATCAGAATTAAGGAAATGGAATATTATCAAGACATTTTAATATTAAGTAGATTTTAAGGTCTTCCAAATGTAATAGACTATTTTGGCAGCTAATTTAATAAAATATTAATTGAATTATGAGCTGTTTTTTGCCAGTAGGTAGTATCAATGAGCTTCTAATATATGTGTTACATGCTCTGGCACCAAGGTCCAACCAATCTTGGTTTGTTGTTGTTCCAATGTTATATATGCGTGCAAAACTGTGTAAGAACAAACAACAAAAGAATGATTTTACAGAAGGAAACTGGTTATCTAGTTAATACATTTGACTATATTTTGTAGGACGAACTATAAAGTAACGTACTTTATAAGATCGTAAATCCATAACTCGTTAAGATGGCGCGATATTTCAATTTTGCGCCTTTTGCAGTTACCCAGTATGAACATACTGCTCTTCCGTTGTATACACACATATATTTTTGTACAAAATCATAACAACAGTAGACTACACCTGTACTGTAACAAAATCAACTACCTTACATTCCCGTAATCAATGGTAGCTTGTAAATGATTCTGGACTTAACTAAGTTTTGAAGATTGAACATATTTTTTATACATAATATGTTTGTACATATATTTCAATTCAATATTTGTTTATTCAAGTAGGTTACATATAATAACACTTTCGAATCGTCATTGTAAATAATGTTCGGAACCTATATCTACCAAGAAGACACCGGTAAGAAACTTAGCAGATTAGTTACAGTGGCATTATCTAACTTATAGCTATGTGTAGAACACTTTGGACCAAGTTATATAGTTTTATTTTGATGAGTGAAAAAAAGCATTAAGTATTATGTTATTTTAAGAGGTAAACTGGAGCAGACCAGTCCCCAATTCATATAAGTAATGCATATGTCATTTAAAATCTGACTAGAAGTATTTACCGTAATGTGCTTTTGCCCAGATATATGCATGTCATATTGCTAATACACAATAGCAGACAAAAAATGTCCATACTACTGTATAATTCTTACTTATTGTTAAATTGCATTCATTTTTATAAACTTGAAGATAAGATAAAACAGTTGCAATACATTAATCGTTTTGTGTGTAAGTATTACGCACTGTAAATTACATCACTTTTGTTAAAGTGTTGTTTTTGTATGAATAATCTAAAGTGTTACAGATTATAATTTTATAAAACTTAAAATCAAAATGTCATGACTATAGCATGTTTTGTTTATATTTTGACAATTTTTAATAGGTATCACAATAATATTTCTTCTAAGAGCCATGTTGTGGTATCCTGTTATTGGCTTAGATTTATGTATCATGTTTGGTCTTTTATGTTAAGTATTTAAATCCGGATTTGGAAATGTATACATTTAAAAAATACAAAATTAAGAAGTGTTTTCAGTTTCTGCCAGAAAAGCAGTTACCTACACTGAATTTGTACTGTGTTTAATTTTTTGGTTGATTGAAATATGTTATTTTTTTTAATCAAGAAACAATGTCTATGTTCTGTTTCAACATACTTCAATTATTTTGTAAGCAGGTAACATAAATAATAATCATTCCATAACTAACAAGTGTATGAACCAGGATGTGCATAGTTTTCAAAACTTTCCAAAATATAATAGGTTTGCAAAAGTGAAAGGTCACACTCATGGGAAAAATTCGCACCTCTTCGTTGCTAGGCCATAAAAACATACACACTACATAGAGAAAAAACATCCACGCATTCCTAACGCTTTAGGGTCCTTAGTTAGTCGGGCTTAGCTATTCTTTTGCCTGATCGATTATTTTTACGTCCACAACCATCTCAAGGACTTTAATAACACCCAAAAACATTAAATAATCAAAAATTCATCGCGGTCACGCAAGACGCTAAAATCATATTTTTATCACTTAATTTCCTATGAATAATAGTACTCACATGGTTTTATGGTAAAGATGTAGATGATAACACTAAATAACACGTACATTATTGAAGAAAACATTTTTATTTACTTTTTCAACATTTTAACTATTGACATTCAACAATTTACGCCATTTTTGTTTCGGTATCGATGAACGTTCCTTTGCATGCTTAAGAACATAGGAAACATTCCAAAATCGCTCCTGTTCGAACTGTAGAACTGAATTTATATTTTTTTGAGCTTTAAAAATTATCTTTAATCATCCTTTCAACCAAATTATTAAATGAAAAATATTTTTTTGACAGTGTAATCAAAATAAAGCAAATATATAGGCAAAATAAATGCTTAAATGGAAACGTAGAAGTAGCATTTCGTTCTGTGCAGCTTACGCTAATTTGGAAATTGTTTGTTACTATTATTAAATAGATGATTTGTTACTCTGGTTTGTTTAATTGAAAGCATATAGATAGATAGAAAAATAGATATACTTTATTGCACAAAAACTTTACAGAAATAGGTTTTACAGATTGATTATAGTACAATTTAGGCGGTCTTATCGCTAGAAAGCGATCTCTTCCAGACAACCTTAAGGTAGAGGAAATAGTAAATGGCGAGAAATGGGTACGGTCGTGCAACATAAATACAGTTTTATTTTAGAATTATAGTAATTGTATAGCATGATAAGCATACATAAACTCATAGATAAATAAACATGCTTATAAAATTAAAATCAAGTAAAGTATTTTGAATAAAAAAAAAAAAAAAAATATAGCAAATAATACGCTTTTCTTTGTAAATAGCTCCTTTCCAAAAATACCTTGTGTCCTATTTGCCTTTGAAATAAGGACTTGTTGACACTATTATTTTGCAAAGCATGGACAGGAACGCATATAAATGTCAACGTTACATTTTATGTCAGGAGGGATTTATTTTGTGATTGTGAATTTTCTTTCTGCTATCATTAGATTAAATTGTTTCGTTTGCGATTATTCCATAGAGACTGTGATAATTTCTACGACTATTTTTACACAGTAAAAACATTTAAGTATCATGGATCTCAACAGGCTACCAAATGATAAAAAATTGCAGCTCTGCAGATGGTATTTCAAAGGTACAGCCGCAGCAGACTGTTTTATCGGTTGTGATGTTTATAGCGAATTCTTAGATTAATTTGAGTACTGGCTGTCGTGGAACTATAGCGTAGTTGGCTAAGATAGCCGCCCACATTGATTCTCTTTGAGGATCCTTTGGGGCACATGTTTTAATACAATGGCTTTCGTCTAGGTGTTCTGAGTAGACGGCTCCGTCGTCTGGTACTCATAGTACAAAGTGAATTAGTTTGAGATCTGTTGATTGCACATTTATTTATAGAATCCTACTCTCTGTCACCTGGCGTACAAACCCAGTAATTTGTAATAAATAAATAAAAGCATTCTTCTGATAATTACAACCATCATAACCCATACTCATTTCTCACCATCAACCATTTCCTCAACCTACGCTCTGTAATAGATAGCTTTCTAGCATTAGTCTAAAGCACACTGTCAGGTACTATACAGATAAGCAAACACCTGTCTACGCGTGCTTCCTCGATTTATCCAGGGCGTTTGACCTTGTGTCATACGACAAGTTATGGGGCAAATCGAGGGAGACGGGGCTACCTATAGAGCTGGTTCATCTCTTCAGGTACTGGTACTTAAATCAAGTAAACCGTGTGAGGTGGGCGGGGGAGCTTTCGGAGCCTAGCAGGCTCGAGTGCGGGATGAGGCAGGGGGGGTTATCCTCGCCTTTGATTTTCAGCTTATACGTCAATGCGCTGATTGAGAGGCTCAGTGATATGCCAGTGGGGTGCTACATTGACGGTATCTGCGTCAATAACATAAGTTACGCAGATGATATGGTGCTGCTAGCGCCCTCGGTCTGTGCACTCCGGAAGTTGCTGGCGATCTGCGAGTCGTATGCTACATCACACGGTTTAATGTACAATATTCGCAAGAGTGAATACATGGTCTTTCGGGCGGGTACCAAGTGTCCCTCCTTTGTCCCACCCATCTTGCTGAATGGTGTTGCTCTGACTAGAGTCCACCAATTTAAATATCTGGGGCACTGGCTAACTGATGGCCTGAAGGATCATGTAGATATAGAGAGGGAACGCAGAGCGCTGTCGGTCAGGGCAAATATGTTGGCTCGCAGATTTGCAAGGGGTTAGAAGGCGGTAAAGGTAACGCTTTTTAAAGCATACTGCACGTCGTTGTACTCCGCCAGTCTGTGGGTCAAGTATTCCCAGAAAACGTATAGCGCTCTACGGGTCCAATATAACAATGCTTTCAGGATGCTGTTGGGGCTGCCTCGTTTCTGCAGTGCGTCAGCCATGTTTGCGGAGGCACGCACGGACAGTTTTTCAGCTGTACTGCGCAAAAAAGTGGCCTCCTTGTTGCACAGAGTGCGGGGGGGTACCAACACCATCCTGAAAGTCATTGCAAGTAGGCAGCATGTCTGCCCCATTATGTGGCACATGTGCAAATCGTGTTCTTCGCAAATAGTCATAAATTATCAACATAGGATAAGGCATTGTTACTAACCCAAATAGACCTAAGTTGTCTGAATAAATAAATAAATAAATAAATTAGTCTTAGCCTAGCTCTTTTTTTATATTACACTTCAAGATTGACCTCAAAGACGTGTATAACAAAAAATTATGGGTTATATTTAATTGTGCATCAAAAGAATACTAACGTAACCTAACGTAAATAGGCTACCCACAAATTTAATAAACACCTAATTAGTGGGGACATGCCTGGAGAATGATAAAATAAAACAGAGTAATGTTATTTCAGTTGGATGTATGTTTCTTCCGTTCGTGTGGGCAGCTAATGCGGTGTGGTTCTTCAAAGAAGCGTTCATGAAGCCGCCCTATGATGAGCAGAAACAGATCAAAAAGTGTATGTACATATTATTGTAAAATTTAAAATGTTTATTGTCCAATATAAACATCAAAAACAGTAAAACGTAAACTAATTAAATGTGTGTCGACTGTGCCGACCTATGACATGACCTCCACATGACGACCTCCGTAGCCGAGAGGCGAGCGTACCGGACTTTGGCGTCGCACCATCTCTGAGGTTCCGGGTTCGATCCCCGGTCGGGTCAATATGGGAAACGAACTTTTCTGTATTGTCTCGGGGCTGGGTGTTGTGGTACCGTCGTTGTTTCTGATTTCTGTAACACAAGTGCTTTAGCTATTTACCACAGAATCAGAGCAATGTATGTGATGTTGTCCAATATGTGATGTTGACCTACAAGTCGACACAAATGTAATTTAGCCTATCCCTAAGGGAATTGATTAGGTATGAAATAAAAGTATGTAGTAGGTCAATAGGTTGATACAACAGAAAAAATTCAATACCTACAATATGTGAAGGTTGTGGGGCGAAATTAGGAAATGAAACTCCCTAATTGGCAACCTTTTTGGTTTCCCTACAGTTTTTTGGTTTTCAGGGAATGCCCCGATTGTATTAGTTAGTGTGGTCGTCTTTATAATGAAAGGGGAGTACAGAAAAACGTTACCGTGCGTTATAAGCAGGGGTTTTCGAAAATCTTCAAAAAATGCGTTACGTAATACTTGAACGCGTTAAAGTGGGGGCAATCACTTCCCAATCCATGTGGTGGCAACAGGGGACAGACTTAATAATCTTGAAGAGCAATATATTGCTCCCACCTGATGTTAAGTGGTATCATTACCACTTAACATCAGGTGGGAGCAATATTATGCTGTGCTTGTCACCCTTAAGCTAGGACCTCATTCCTAGCTTAAGGGTGACAAGCACAGCATAATGAATCTATTACTGGACTTGTCGCCCTTACCTTGAAGGCTTGACCCCTGCTACTAATGAAGCACCCCCCAGGAGCTCTGTAAACCTTACTCACAAGCAGGAACACAACAACACCAAAGTGATTGTTATTTGGCTGCGGTCTTCTGTAAGGTGGAGGTGTTTCACCAGTCGGGCTGCTCCAGTTCCAGTATGCCTTACCTCTCTTAAACATTGCTCTGACTCAATAGTAACTAGCTAAAGCACTTGTGTTAAAGAAATCGGAACAACGGTACCACAACACCCAGACCCAAGACAATACTGAAAAGTTCTTTTTCCATGTTGACCAGGCCAGGAATCGAACCCAGGACTTGAGATCTAGTTGTATTATTCAAAAGCGCATTTTTGTTTTTTTTTATTTGTGACATCGCTTGTTTTTCCCGTGTACCCTTCATATGTACGTACAGTTCTGTTATGTTACTGATGTATCTGTATGATTAAAAGACTTTGACTTTTGATGTTTCGACTTGTTTCCAGATGTGATGATGAGCGGACTCGGGGCCTGCGCGTGGGCGGTGGGGCTCATCGCGTGGGTTACAATATTCCAGCTGCAGCGAGTCTCGTGGGGTGCCACTGGGGACGCACTATCGTTCATCGTGCCTCTTGGTAGAGCTTAACGTGTTAGATAAGAAGATACGCAGTGGCGGGCGTGTCGATTAACTTTTTAAAAAGCGATTCAAATCGGACATACTTAAATCGATTCTTGATTAAATTGAGCATCGACTGATCGATTTTAGATTAACGTAAGATAGTAAGGAATGAGAACAGAGAAATCGTCGAAAAAAATTTCCTTGATTTGTCATCTTCAGACCCCAGTTCGGTAATATAGTAATGCATTAAACAATTAAATTAAATAGTGACAAATATACGTATTCCCTGTTGCTTGAGGAATATCCGGTATATCCTTTTGCATGGTAAATATTTGGCGCTAGATTAACAATTAACGGAATTTATTTATTTATTTATTTAGGACAACCAACAAATCTTACACTAAAAAATAACATTACATACAAACTTGAAATAAAGTCTAAGTGCAGATTTATTTACAGGCTGCCACGACTTGCAAATGAGAGGTAATTAATTTCAGACAAAGTTAATTACCTTTTAAAATAATCTTGTAAATATTTTTTAAATTTATAAAGGCTATCTGAAAAGATGTCAACACCGCTTCTTTTCTGGTACTCATTATACTGTCGTTGAATGAATTAGACAATTATTTGTAAGTTAACGATTCCGTTAACTTCATGAATTAACGGATTAACGAGTTAACTCCCATGACAAGGATTCGTTCTTACTGCTTTAATTAAGATGTAACACCTAGATAATTAATGTAACACGCTCGCTTTTTCCTAAAACCACCAAGCCTCCCCTTAATTTTTTTGTTGGGGGTTAAAAATATCCTATCTTGTAGCAAACAGGCCTTACGCCTATATATTGGCACATGGCAGAATTTATGTACGCGAGAGCTCCTTTTAATTAGTTTATTTATGAAGACTAATTTGCTTAACACATAAGTATTAAACTAATTACTATTTAAGTTGTAAATATGTGATAAATAATATAAATAAAAGACAATATTTGATATCAAACACATTTTTATTGTTTTATTTCACATAATTATACTAAATCTTTGTACATAAAATACAATTGAATCTTAAAAAATATGATTCCTCAGTTTTATACTTGCAATATTTTCAATAAAGTCGCTTCATTCCCGCCTTGTCTTAAAAATAAACAATAAGATTTAAAATTATTTAACGGGTCAAAACGCGACACCATTTTTATTTAGTAGTTAATACGAACTACTTACTGCCCGACGTTTCGGTTAGGTCGCACCAACCGTGGTCACGAGCTGACTCAGTAGAGAGTATTAACAACTAAATAAAAAACCGGCCAAAAGCGTGTCGGGCCACGCTCAGTGTAGGGTTCCGTAGTTTTCAGTGCATCACAATACTTAAGTATCCCCACTTAGTTACAAAAATATGTAAAGTAAGAAAAAAAATGCTAGCATATTACGCTTAAATTACAACTTTAGTTAAAAATATATTTTTTAAAAAATTTCAAAAACTATTAATTCCAGGTTCAAAATATTTTTTTTAGAAAGCTTTTATGCTTTACTATATTCTAGTTTTTTTTTACAAAAAAAAACAAAATTACAAATTTTACAAATACAATTTTTATTTTCTTTTGGAGCGATTACTTCCCAAAATATTAAAATTATCAAAAAATTATCTAAGTAAACCCCTGTCCATTTTTAAATACCTATCCAACGATATATCACATGTTGGTATTGAAATTAAAAAAAAAACACTCCCAAATTTACGTGTAGGGGGGGTACCCTTAAAAACATTTTTTTTTATTTTTTATTTTTCACTTTGTTGACGTGATTAATATAAATTTGTACCAAATTTCAGCTTTCTAGTGCAAACTGTTTCTGAGATTATCTTCGAACGGACAGACGTCTGTCTGTCCGTTAGATATGGCGAAGTTATAAGTAGTTGACTACGGAACCCTAAAAATGGTGTCGCGTTTTGACCCGTTAACTTATTTTAAATGTTTAAAATGGAACGCGGAAGTCTTAAAATTTACATATAAGATTGTCAATACATTTTGTAAAACTATATGAACACATTTTGAAATGAAGGCAAGCGAGTGTGTCGAAAATCTTTAAAAATTACGTTACGTAGGTAACACTTAAACGCTCGACGCATGTGCTGTTGATGGTACAAGATTTATTTTATGTTATAAAAAGAATAATGTAAATAAGTATAAACTACAAACTCAGATATTGCTCGCATCGCTACAAAGCATGAACACTGCTTAATATTTGTATTTGTACTATAACTTATATTGGACAACATCAGATGCGTTGCTCTGATTCTATGGTAAGTAGTTTAAGCACTTGTGTTACAGATATCAGAAACAACGACGGTACCACAACACCCAGACCCGAGACAATATAGAAAAGTTCGTTTCCCATAATGACCCGACAGGGGATCGAATCCGGGAACTCAGAGGTAAACTCCGGCCCGCTCGCCTCTCGGCTACGGAGGTAGTCAAATGACTTCTGTAATTCACATTTTATTTTCACTTGCCATCACTTCATTAAAACACATGTTGGAATATTTATGAATACTAGGTAACAAATGCATAATTTCTAAGCAGCCAACAAAATGATTACTGCCCGGTACCAATATTTTACGATTCGTAACGTGTCAAAAATGACTTCGTTTTTATCCAACCGACTACGACTCGTTAATTCTAATTCCAATTTTCCTTTCCTTATCGGCTGTCATCAGTCGTCTGTCGGTCATTTTAGCTTACGTCTCGTATAATTTATTGCTATCCGTAATTAGAACGGATCAACGCGGTTTACGGTTTTGCGTTTATTCCTAACCTGACCCGAAAACCTAACCCGGTTGCGGGTTAGGTTAGGAATTTGAAAAATTAATTAATATTTATGCCGAACGTAACCCTATTCCCGATGTGTCGTTCCTATCGTAACCCGAATTGCGAAGAAGGTAGTTTAATCCACAATAATTTAATTCGGCCTCATTAATAATGTACAAAATGTAAAAAACTGATTAGGTGCCCATCGGGTCTCCCTCTCCCCTTTCTAATAAAAGTACTTATGTGTCAAATCAGTGTTTATTATTAACACGTAACTACCTAGTTATTTTAATCGCGCATAAATGGAAATATCCAAACAACAATGCATAAGAAAGGATCTCAATTGATAAACTTACCGTTTTTATAAAGATTTCAAATGAAATTGCACAGTTTTTAAATGACAACTGCACTTCCCAAACAATAACATGATTGTTGCAGTGATGACCAAAAAATAAAGATGCGGTGATTAGAAAAAAAGGTTGTCGAAAGTACCTTCATTTTCAGTTTGTTTTATATTGGCTTAAGTACCTGTAGGGTACTGTTCAAAAATATTTAAGTTATTTTACATTCCACATTGGTTTACATTTTGTAAGTAATTAATGATAGGAAAGAAATGATTTTATAATTGTTTATTATATATGTTGATTCTGTGATATTTTAATTAGGTATTATAAATATTAAACACTGATTTGACACATAAGTACTTTTATTAGAAAAGGGAGAGGGACGACGAAGGCGAGCAAGACCAGTCAGCTCGTGAGCACGGTTGGTACAACCTAACCGTAACGTCGGGCAGTAAGTAGTTCGTATTAACTACTAAATAAAAATGGTGTCGCGTTTTGACCCGTTAACTTATTTTAAATATTTAAAAAGAGTAGGTACTTGCAATGTCATCCATATTTATTTTATCAAATTACCTTTTATAAAAGTAATGCTTTCAAATTCACCGAAACAATTAATACTAGTTGTGCCTGCGACTTCGTTCAAGTAGGTTACATGTAACTCTTTTGAATACAACGCAAAGTGACTCTACTGCCGGTCCAGAACCTATATCTACCTAGGAGACACCGGTAAGAAACTCAGCAGATCAGTTACAGTAGCAGTATCTCAGGATTCTAAATTGACTTTCTCTGAAAATGTTAGCTTAAGCGACGGTCTTTTGCCAGTCTTCAAATGGTCGGCTGCTATGGAATGCTACTTATAACTAATAATCCCTGTTGTATGGAGATTCAGTTTGTCAAACGCATAAAAATACATCCCTGCTCTTATACTACGTAAAAGATAGCTTGATCTCTGCGACATAAGTCAAACTGACATTCCTAGGGTGGTCATGATATATAAAAAGTCGATAGATATTATCGACTTTTCTTACTATTATCGATGCTAAAGTAAAATTTAATTGGGTTTAATTCAATTACAAACGTTACTAAATTAAACGAATATTTGAATATAAATTAAATTTATTCTTGTAAAGGAGTGAACCCCAAATCCATACCTGAATCGCTAGAACAATCTTGTAAATATATTATAAACTCTTGTTCGCATATATTATCAGTATGTAAATAATGTTATGATATTAAAATTATAATATACAATAACATTTCAAAAAAATGAAATTAATTTTTATTTGAAATACCGCTAGTTTATAGTCAGTGGTCACGTTGATTCATCGCCCATCATTATGTAGGTCGGCATGCCCATAAAGTATGACATTTACAGGTGCTGTCTGTACTACTATGAAATTCAGAACTTCTTAGGCGTGATTTAACTGACAGCTGTCGCAGAGACCAAGCTATCTTTTACGGAGTATAGACATAGGTATACCTACTTGATATCTTAATTGTTATAAAAAACAAGGTTGTATCTAAGTATAATAATAATAAATAATAAATGCGCCAGACAATCACACCAATCATCTGGTCTCAAACTAAGGTTTTCCCTTGTACTATGAGTACCAGACGACGGATACTAACTGGGGGCGTCATCCCAGCACACCCAGACCCAAGTCAATTGAGAAAAGTTCGTTTTCCAAATTGACCTGACCGGGAATCGAACCCGGGACCTTACGCGCTTTGGGCGCCTACCTTAGCCACTGCGCCACCGAGGTCGTCAGTATAGTAATATTATAAAGGTTAAGAGTTTGTTTGAATGTGCTAATATCAGAAACTACTGGATCCAATTGGAAAATTACGCTTGTCTTAGTTAGACCATTTATCGAGGAAGGCTTTAGGCTATTCACACCCCCCGTGTAACACTGTCACTTATGCAAAACTGTAGTTTTCCAGGTGAAGCATTTAAAACTTTGACACCTCATAAAACAATGACATAAGAATATAAATATTTTAGACAACATCACATACATTGCTCTGATTCAGTGGTAAGTAGCTTAAGCACTTGTGTTACAGAAATCAGAAACAACGACGGTACTACAACACCCGGACCCGAGGCAATATAGAAAAGTTCGTTTCCCATATTGACCCGACGGGGGATCGAACCCGGGACCTCAGAGATGACGCGACGCCAAAGTCCGACCTACTCGCCTCTCGGCTACGAAGGTCGTCAAAATATAGGTGAGATGAACAGTTTAAACTACAAGGTCAACTTTTAACTTTACTTTTTGAGAAATATTAATTACTTTATGTTGAAAAAAATATACTATATCTTTATTTAAGCCTTCCAACCCCCTCAAAAGTGACGTTGTGGCTCTAACGAAAAGTTATAACTGTAGTTGTGTCGCAATGACACTCACGCCCTCATACGGACACTGTGCGTACTACACAAGTAACGTTATCGCACTAAGTAAACGGGTTCTTAAGGATCATTTTTAGATATTGTGCCGACCTACGACATGACCTACAAGTCGACACAAATACAGCGTCAGCAGAATTGGCGTAGTAAACAACGCTCCATACGTAATGCGTGACATCGATATCCTACATCGCGATATCAGAGATTTCGTCGCCACTAAATATATATACAACAGACCAAGATTGGTCGGACCTTGGTCCCCGAGCAGATAACACCTAGCTCAGCGGAAATACTTCTACTTTTAGTAAAGAACATACGTTCCTTACAATATTTAACTCATTGTTATGAGATCTTGCAGAGGCTTTAGACAAGTATGTACGTTTATGTGGGTTTTACGTTTACTACAACTCTTCGTTTACATAAAATTATTACGTTTACAAATTAAAATAAATGTTGCGCATTAACGAACGAAAGAACGAATGATAAAAGTTTTTTGCGGGGGAGCGAACATTTGAACGTGAACGTTGTGAAGTTAGGGCCGTTCAATCGTGACCGGGCGCCGCTCGCTGTAACTTCACTCCGCTTGGTGATACCTCGTCTGCGCAAACAGATGGCGCTGATCACTCATTTTTGCATTTTTTGCAAAAAGTGACAGCGTCGCACCGGGGTTGCGGTATATTATCACGCTGCGTCTAATTAAATAGGAGCCATGCATCAGTGGGAAATGTGGAAAGAGTGGGAGTGGTCAGATTCCGCAGGTCTCTTTTTGAATTGTTATAGCTTTAGTACTTATTTTATGATTTTTTAATTATATATTGTTTTTAGAACTTTAGCACTCATTTTTTGTTGCTGACTTTTGTCTTTTATTTAGTGTTTAAATGACTTTTCTTTTGTGCATGCTGTGTTCGCCTGTAAGAGACTGTACATTTAGCATAATTTATTTTGTGTTAATCATTTGTCTTGTATGTGTCAATGTACTAGTTGTAGGTGAACCTTATTAAATAAATAAAATAAAATAGCACGAACAATCCCCGTTTTATCCACATTCAATTAGAACCAACAGTTTTTAAGATTAGTTATGCAAATAAACAAACAAGCTCATCAGATTTATAATATTACCTAGTATAGATGTCGTAAGCAATCAAATGTTTGTATATACAGACATACGAACAGGCCTAGCATACGCAATACGTTAAATGTATCGCATGAGACGACAAAATTTCGATACTGTTGATTGGCTAATAGCACACCGCACTCGTATTTTCAGCCAATCAGTAGCTCAATAAACATTTTTGCACGGCCGTAACCGTTTCTTGATATCTACTATTTCCTCTACCTAAAGGTTGTCTGGAAGAGATTGCTCTCTAGCAATAAGACCGCTTAAATTGTACTTGAATATGTCAGTATAACCAATTTCTGTAAATTTTCTGTGCAATAAACTGTATCTATCTATCTGACTCACTGACTTCAATTGATTCTAACGTTTGTTAATAGTGCGATAAAATTTAGTTGCGTTGCGTACGCTAGGCTTGGAAATCATTAAATGTCTTTTCACTTGTCATCCTATAAAATAATTTACATTAAAAAAAACTATGGAATACACACGATATGGTTTTTTAACATGAAAAATTTAAATAATTTTCAAATAATTACAACTAAAAATTCGTCTAATTAAATAATAAAACCGATAAAAGCGTTACAATAATACTATTTTAACTAATGCCCAGTTCTAATATATTACAATTCGTAACGTGTCAAAAATGACTTATCCGTTTTTGTCCAGCCGACTACGAGTAGTTAATACCGTACCATTATTAACTTTAAATACCAACAGTCATCAGTCGTCAATCAGTCGGTTTTATATTACGCCTCGTATAATTTTTAACGAGACGTAACTAGAACGGATTTAGTTATAGGTTCCGAACCGGAGGTAGCTTCATTTGCTTTATATAGATACTATTCATAAGTATTACTAATGTAATATATGTGAATAAAAAAGATTGACTTTGACTTTGGATCGTTTTTCAAGTATTGGAACTAGGCATAAGTAAATATCTTTTTCTCCCACAAATAGGTAACGAAAGATAAATACAATACAATACAATACATTTATTGTCAATCATATGGTGTAAGTAGGTGTTACATTCAGATATAGTACATATGAACCCTGATGGGTTTAACAATTTGAAACGACAGGCAGATTTTATTATATAATGAAGTAGGTATGTTAATATTATGTCATCAGTATAAAATCTTATTTTTTTCTTTCTTTTTAAAAAAAAGTGGCTTCATCTAATTTCGCTTACAACTTAAAATGATAGGGTAAATTTTTTTGTTAAAATTACCTCTTAGCATCCGGTTAGTGGCAATTAAAACACAATTTTTGCCTACGATAACTTGCGGTTAGCTCAGTTGGAAGAGCAGCACGCGCGATACGTGAAGGTCGTGGGTTCGATTCCCGCACCGCAAGGGGAGTTAAATACTTCTGTTTCTTTAAAATATTCCAAGATTGCTAATGCGACGTAATGTACTGTAAAAAAATGTTAAATACGCCTGCTTTCTTTGAAGTCGTTTAAAAAAAAAGATGTAACATTTCATAAGCATTCGGAAGAAACTCATTTTTTAAATATGAATATTATCAATCGTACTTTTGCAAATATAACATGTTTATTATCACTGGAAAATGAACTTTAAGTAGCACACTTAGAGATAGTATTGCAGTAACCATTTCGGAACAAAATAGTTTTCATTAACGCTAGCAGATGGCGCTAGTACTTTCTGAATGTATTTATATCGAAGCAGAATCACTTTCACTGAACTTTTGCGGCCCTGGTACTCTGATACATAAACAATGCGATTTGTTGCAGATAATAATCGCACGCGACCTTCCGCTGCGATTAATCGCATGTGAATAGATTCTAGTCGCATCGACTAATCGCAACTTCTGAATATTTTATCTTTAATTATTTTTCTTTCATTGATAAACAGTATTAGAAGATAAAATCAAATCGTGTTACTGTTAAAATATAAGAACTATTTAGTTCAAGAAAGGAGCGCTTGCGACTGGTTTGAAATCATAGGGCATGTTCCTATTTACGACCAATGTATCACAATATATCAGTACATCCGTAAACGAAAAAAAAACATGGAAGAATTCCCATCGTACTAACTTCATTCTAATATCGGCACCAAAACACACACAAACGTAAAGCACACAAGCAACAGATACGCAATGTAGTAATAAAGTATCGACACTTGAAAATAAACTTTAAGGCTAATGCGTTTAGGTCCAAATAGTCAGTTCGTTACTTACGTCATTCCATTGAATGGGACGGAACACGCGCGGCGTCCTTGGAAACGGTATGTGTACCGTCGCTAGCTCACTTTTTTAAGCCACGCCCACCGTGCCTTACTTTTCGTGGTGCTATTTTCAAGCGTTATAATGCTTCTATGTTTTTTTCGTTTACTGCAATGTATTCGGCAAATACAGTACAATTGCGATGAAAATTCGTTGAAAGTCACATTTGATAACAGACAAAAGTCTGTCTGTGTGTTCAGTCCTGAAGAGCGATACATACACCCGTCTCACTCTATTCTGACGACGCGAGCGCCCCCCCTCAGTCGCCTCTCAAGTCGATGCTTAGTAATTTCGGATTTCACTATCCTGAAAAAGAAACATTAAAATAATTATGACTAGACGCTTTTGAAAAGTTAAGCAATGCATGACGCGGCCCGATATAGGATGGGTGGCCGGAATCGCATTTAGTATGTCATGTGGTCTATTGGGATCTGCAGCAGATATCCAGAAGAGTTTTGTACTCCAAAAAATAGCCATTCGCTTTATTTACGACCTTAGACCACGTGACTCGCCGAGGGAATTTTTCAATAAAATAAACTATTCATTCGTTTTCTATATTGTCTATTTATGTTGCACGGCCGTACCCATATCTCGGCATCTACTATTTCCACTGCCTTAAGATTATCTGGAAGAGATCGCTTACTAGCGATAAGAGCGCCTAAATTGTACTATAATCTGCAAAAACTAGTTCTGTAAAGTTTTTGTGCAATAGGGTGCAAAAGGAGAAATACGAAATTTCATTCAAATCTATTCAATAAATTTTAATCGTAACAAACATATTTCGGACCAACACACTGTTACAAACTTCACCTTTATAATACCTACTTTTATAATATTTCGTATTGTAACCTCATATACACTTTTGCTTTTTTTTATTTTAAAATCCATATGCGGAGATTTGTAATTGGTATAGATATCTATTTAATGTAAACGTAGTTATAGTATCTATTTACACTGTAAATCTTCCAAATAAATAAATAAATAATATTCATCTCTTCTCAGAGACAATGAACTTGCGGCGTTTGCAGTTGAAACTATGGGTCAGTGGAGCTCCGATGCCAAAGATTTGTACGGATTTTTGGCAAAAAAGCTGGTCCATACTTCGGGCGACCCCAGGGCTGGCACTTACCTCGCACAGCGTATTTCGTTGGCTATTCAGCGAGGTAATGCTGCCAGCGTCTTGGGATCGATCCCACAAGGCCCAATTTTAGAAGATTTTTATATTTTGTAATCCCTACTAATATTATAAATGCGAAAGTAACTCTGTCTGTCTGTCTGTGTGTCTGTTACGCTTTCCTGCTTAAACCTCTCAACCGATTTTGATGAAATTTGGTATAGGTATACGTTGAATCTCAGAAACGGACATAGGCTAGCGGAGGGGGGTAATACCACCTTTGAAAGTTTATATGGAAAAATGTTTATTTTTGAAGTTAGAGATATGAAATTTGGCACAAATATAGCTCGAAACTTGGATTAAAATATAGACTACTTTTTGTTTTGAATATTAGGGGAGAAAGGGGTAAAAACGACCATAAAAGGATGTAGTCCACGCGAACGAAGTCGCGGGTAGAGCTAGTGTTTTTATATTTGTAAATATGTGGTTTACAACGGATAGATTTTCTTACAAATAAAGTGTTAATTTTAACATTTTTTAAATTGAAGCTATAGTAACATTTAATAAGGTAACGGATTGCTATAACGCAATAGAGAAATAACTACTTTAAAAAAATATACAGGTACTTAGTGATATTTTAATTTTAAATGCTGACAAAATCTGAAATTTAGTACAATATGTTAAATGAAAACAATAAATACCTCAACAGAAGAACAAGAGCGAGCGCGTCGCAAGCTATCAGCATGTAGAACACGCTCGACCAGTCCCCGGACGAGGAGACCAGCCCCGCCAGCAGCGGCCCCAGGGCCGCGCCTGCCCCCACACAACACACATGATACACAGCGTCTAGACTAGAACTTGCTTTACAATGCATTGGTAAGAAGTCACCTTCAATCAGTGGCGTAACTACAGGGTGGCAAGTCGGCAAAATGCCACGGGCCCCCAGCCAGAAGGGGCCTCAGGTAAGAGGAGAATCCCAATTACCAAGAATAATTTTTACATCAAACTTTCCTAAAGTATGCACTACATTTCTGGTATTTCCAAACAAGTATTAGACATTATTCTTTCTTTGAGAAGGAGGAGGGGGGGGGGGGTTGGTCGATGGATTGATGAATTTGCCACGGGCCCCGAATGGTATAGTTACGCCACTGCCTTCAATACGCGAGTAAATAATCATAATCAATTCATTTATTAATGTTAGTTACAGTTACAAGTAACGTCAAAATACCTCGAACTTGACATTTTCAAAATTTCAAAAAATAAATGTATGTACAGTCGCCGTCAGATATATCGGAGCAGACAAAATGACCAAATACTTCTGAACAGTTAAAAATGACAATAAGTTCCATATGTCGCAGTCATCTGGTTTAATCAGCTATTTGATTGGATAACTAGCGCGTTCATTGAATGTCGACGTTTAATTGAATGACTAAAGGACAACTCGTCAAATTGTTTAATATAACGTTCAACTTCTTGACTGAACGTCATTTAGCATAGTCGTTGAATGGGATATAGCTGACTTTGTAATGCTTGATTAGGGTGACCATAAGTTCGCCACTTAAAAGATTACAGAACACACCTTAATAAGATTTTTTAATATGTTTTAACAATTTTAAGTCTTAAGACAATTAGGCTAAAAAAATATTTTTTTACGAATAAGTCACTTTGTATCTCAATTTCACTCTAAAAATTATCAACACAGTGCTATTCGATTATATCTGTACCAGCTGTTTGACGCCATCTTTGTTTTGATGAGCACTAACGCCGCAGTGGAAAATAAATGAACTAAATTACAATCACCTGACTGATTACGTCCGCTATGTTCAAAGGGCTATGTTACAATCCGCTTACTTGTTAGACGTTCAGTGAGTCTTATTCATTCAACGTTTGGCCTAGTCATTCAATTAAACGTCGTCATTTAATAAACACGCTAGTGATCCAATCAAATAGCTGTTTCAACCAGATGACAGCGACATATACACCACAAGTTACCATTAATATCTGAACATTCATTACTTCAATAATATCTGAGCAGATGCTAGTCAATAACTTCTATACACACAACTTACCAATAATATCTGAACACTCATCTACACAGGTAGCTAAATGAGACACATGACGTGCGTGACACATATTGACCTTATGAGTGTTCAGATGTTATTGGCATCTGCTCAGATATTATTGAAGTAATGAATGTTCAGATATTAATGGTAACTTGTGGTGTATGTGTAGTATATTTATTTCTAGAAAAGCCGGAAGAATGTACGAATAAAAGATGACTCACCGACGCTTCCGGTGCCATCGACGATGGCTGTGACGGTCGCCAGCGCTTGGGAATTATCCGCTAAGCAGCTGTGAGTACCTGAAGACAGATTAATCATCAGTAGTATTTAGTAGAGAGGTAGGGCATAGCGATTTATCACTCGAACTGGAGCAGCCCGACTGGTGAAATACCTCCACCTTACAGAAGATCGAAGCCAAATAACAATCACTTCTGTGTTGTTGTGTTCCTGCGTGTGAGTAAGGTTTACAGAGCTCCTGGGGGGTGCTATTCAAATACATTATTTGAATCTGTGTGGCCTCTGTCTGTGTGGCCATCTGCCCTAAAAGTTTAGAACTACATACTATTTTTCGGTCAGTGCCATCTGCCGTATGTGTACAGAACTACATACTAATCTTGGGTGAGTGCCATCTGCCGTACGAGTACAGAACTACATACTAATCTTAGGTCAGCGCCATCTGCCGTACAAATTTAGAACTATATACTTACCTTCGGTCAGTGCCATCTGCCGTAAAAGTTTAGAACTACATACTTATCTTTTATCAGCCCCATCTGCCGTACGTGTACAGAACTATATACTAATCTTCGGTTAGTGCCATCTGCCGTACGAGTACATAACTACATACTTATCTCTAAAGCACAGTTTATCAGCGTGTATGTCTATATTGAGTGGACTCACCCAGCTCAGCGCTGACGGCGGTGGTGATGAGTGCGTAGGGCCCGTTGACGAGGGCTCCGGCCACCAGCAGCAGGCCCACGTTGGTCAGGTACGACGTGGCGCCCCACCACTGGTACACCAGGAGCTGGGCCACACAACAGGAACACGGTCAAATGTATTGGACAATATCAGAGTCTATGGCATCCATAGATAACCCCCAATAGATACCGCTTGCCAACTATTTTGTTCTCATTCAAAGTCGCCATTTTAGGCGGATTAAGCGGGGGTGAGGGACGTAGCACCTGTACGTGAGTCTCGTTTTAGTGATGTGACAGGTAACGTAATGGGGGCTACCGCGCGCGAAAAATCCGCCAGATGACACTACGGGGGCGTGATTGGTGATTAACATGTCATGGTGACACATCTGTCAATGTCATGTCAAAAGTAACCAATCGTGTAGCAGTTGGACCTCACACACACGTAGTGACATCTAGCGGATTTTTAACGCGCGGTAGCCCCCATTTTTTTTGCAATATCGATAAAGCTCATTATGATTATACAAACCTTTTATGTTTTCTATACTTATGAAAATGAACAAAAATTATAGTAAGAACTGTATATTAATTTGTACAATAAAATAAAAGGTATAATAACATTTTCAAAACCATTTGTTCAATTTAGTTGATAACAAATAAAACCGGTCAAGTGGGAGTCGGACTCGCGCACGAAGTGTTCCATATCATTATTTATTCCAAATTAGACACAATTATATATTTTTGAATGAAGTAAATTTTCTCTCATTTCAAGATTGACCTCCATTTGCGAAGCTATCAAATACAATTAATCAAAATCAACGCGACTAACCGCATAATTAGACTCCTAATAACTGTGATTAATTGCGCACTATATTGCGATTAATCGCACGCAACTGCTATTGACAATCAAGCAAAACATTAACAATCAAAAATCAATTCAAAGAAATCAATGCGACTAATCGCATACCCTTGCGACTAATCGCAAGTCACTGCGACTAATCGCAAGTCACTGCGACTAATCGCAAGTCACTGCGACTAATCGCAAGTCACTGCGACTAATCGCAAGTCACTGCGACTAATCGCAAGTCACTGCGACTAATCTTAAGTCGCAGCGATTAATCGCAAGTTGTATTTTTTTTGTCAAATCTCACCGCGGGCGCGCACAGCACGTAGAACACGGCGCAGACGGAGGCGGGGCTCCGGGAGCGGTCGGCCAGCGTGCCTGCAGCTATGGCGCCCACGATGCCGCCCACGTCGAACATGGTGCTCAGGTCGCCGGACACCTTGGCCGACAGGTGCGCTGGGGGATGCAAAGAATCGTCATCACATATCAACTATTTACATAGTTTAATGAATATTATAAAGTAACATACGAATACCAGAACGTGAAGAAACATCGACCTACTGACGATTCATAAGTGCTTTTGTAAAGCTTACACTATATATGTCACCGTAAGATTATAAATATCGTTAGATTACAATCTATCTCGTGAGATTGTAAACTGACGGAAGATTGTGAATCGTGACATCTTATTATTTTAGCGAAAAATAATGCGTTAAATTGTAATGATCATCCGATGTCACGATTGTATTACTTATTTTTTGAGGTAACTCAGATATTATGAAACAATTTCAATTTCTTCACATACTATTTCAACATAATATTACACAATTTCAAATAGTAATACCTAATTATAAAATGAACATTGCTTTTAAACATAATACTCACCGCTAGTCTTGATATACAACGGCAACCAAAAGAGAAAGGTATAGCTGACTAGCTTCGCGAAGAAGAGAGACAGAGAGAACTCGACCACGCCGGGGATGAGAAGCGCACGCGAGAGCGAGATGGCGCTAGCGCCGTGCGAGCGAGACGACCGGCGCGAGAGCAGCGCCGTACTCTCCGTCGCTTCGTCTGAAACTCCTGGCTAGAAAACCAAATATTAAATGGAGGTTGAAATGATAAATCTTCTCTGCGACCATGGATGATGGCTTCAAAGTATTTTCATCGAACTTTAGAGGGAGCGAACAACTTCAATTAATTTGAATGAGTGGTTGAATGAGTGATTTAATGAGTGAGTTAATTAGTGATTGAACGAGTGATTTTATGAATAAGTGAGTGAGTGAGTGACTGAATGAGTGAGGCAATTAATGATTTAGTGAATTAGTAATGAGTTAATGTATAAATAAAAGCCAAAGGTATTTTTTTATCCAAATAGATTACACAGTAATACTTATAGTCTCTAAACGAAATGTTGCTAACTTCGGTTCGAAACCTATAACTATAGTGATGTTAATTGTTCTTTTTTCTTTTTTTATTTCAAATGTTACGCTACGCTAACATAAGATTGGCATAAAGTCAGTTTAATTTAATTTATTTTAATCTTATCAATACAAAGCCACAAATATTTAACGCATGCTGTGTTTATCTGTAAGGTTGTACTCTTAGAATTAGTTTTACTTCCTATTTGCATCTCTTACTCATGAAATATTGTATCAACTGTTGATAAACCTTATTACATAAATAAATAAATAAATAAAATAAACACGCGGGTCTAAAGAACGTGGGACTAAGATATCGAATACATCTGTCTCTTTCACACTTAGGTACATGTCTAACCGGGAGGCGTAGTGTTGCACCAATGTAGTGTCGATATTCCACGCTTAAATGTGATTTTTGAAGGTCTTCTTTATTCTTCGGTGTGTTAAGATTTTAAGAGAGGTAGGGCACAGCGATTTATCGCTCGAACTGGAGCAGCCCGACTGGTGAAATACCTCCACCTTACCAAAGGCCGCAGACAAATAACAATCACTTGTTCTTCTGTGTTATTTTGTTACTGCGTGTGTAAGGTTTCCAGAACTCCTGCTTTATTATGCTCTACTTGTCGCCCTTAAGCTAGGACCGCATTACCACTTAACATCAGGTGGGATGAGGTCAATCTTGAAGTGTTAGGTATATAAAAAAAGCCCTTTTTTGCCTGCAGGGTAGTTACAGATTAGTTTTCATTAAAAATATAATAACGGCGATACATGATACATTCAATTGAATCGTCGAATGACGTAGCGGGTTCGTTCATTTCTTCCCCACCAATGACGTAACGAGCCCTCACCCCGCAACTTAGCGTCTCAGTATTTTTTATTAACTTCGCAAATGAATAAATACGGGTCTAGTATTTATTTTAATGCCTATAAATTAAAAACAATCTGGTATTTTCGACCCAGTGCGCTCCTTTTTTGTATATGAGTGAGTGAATGAGTGAGCGAATGAGTGATCGAATGAGTGAATGTAAGAACGAATGAACAACTCACCGGTGGATTGTTGGCGGAGTGCCTATTGGGTCGCAGGCTCGCGGTCTGCAAACGAGACATGCTGTTAGTGGCGCGAGTGCAACTAAGTGCTCTTGTTAACTCATTAATTAAAAAATAAGACTTGCAATGTCATGCACATGCATAATATAGATTAACGCTCGATTACAATATTTTACGATGCGTAATGTGTCAAAAACGAAAATCCGTTTTTCTCCAACCGACTACGCGTCTGGAACGGTGTTAGATTACGCCTCGTACAATTTATTACTATCTGTAATTAAAACTGATCGTTTTTCAAATACTGGAGCCAGGCATTAATAGATAAGTAAGTAGAAAACCATTCATTTTTTTCTTACATATACTTTGCATGCCATAATTGGTGATATAAAATGCGCTCGAGGTATTCATAATTTAAGAGTTTTTGTAAGAACCATATTTAAGATAGATACACATTATATCATAGATAGATACACATTATATCATAGATAGATACACATTATATCATAGATAGATACACATTATATCATAGATAGATACACATTATATCATAGATAGATACACATTAGTTTTACAGACATACAAGTACAGTCAGCGTCTTTAGTTTGTAAACAACTCTGTACCTTGTCACATTAATCCAATTGTATATTTCACTTACTCAGTCACATGGACGTTTAATGTGACAGGGTACTGAGGTGTATACGTACTAATGATGCTGACTGTACAATTTAGGCGGTCTTATTGCTAGAACACAATCTCTTTCAGAAAACCTTTACACTGTTATACATTTTTTCCAAAATATCCGTATTCAGACCCGTACCCGCGGATTTAATTTTTATAACGATCCGGCATCGATCACTATTAGGTTTTAACGATAATTTATTAATTATGGAGACGGTTCCTCACCTGGTCCCCAACGATGACCTGGCCCTGCCCTGGATCCTCTTCATCATCATCAGACCTTGACTGCCTTGACGGCTGAAAATGTGATTTCATCTTTACGAATATATAGATAAATAAATATTGAACAAAATCACATACATTGCTTTTCTTTTGAAAACTAAATATTTTATTACAATTTAGAAAAAAAATATATTTTTCGACTTATCCATAGATACCTAACACGTTGTAGTTTTAAAAAAAAGTTTCAATTTTAAGTACGGGTAGTTCCAAAAATGTATCGTTATATTTTGTCTATTTTTGTAAAAAAATCTTAACGCGGTTTACAGAATACATCTACATACCAACTTTCAACAGTAGGTATAGATCTTATTCTAAAAAAAAAGCAACTGTGACATATGGACAAACAGACAGTCAAACCCATAAGGGTTCCATTTCTCGCCATTCACCTACGTAAACTTATAAATTGGATGGGTGACCGTACACTCACCGAGTCCCTCTGGCTGCTGGGGGCTGTGAGCACCACCCCCACCTGTCTCGGCTCTGGTGGGAGGAACAGGAAGACCAGGAACGCCACCAGCCCCATCACCAGGGCCGGGTATACGAACGAGAGCGCCCAGTCAGTCTCGACGAACCTCGCCGCTAGGACGGTACCTGATCAAAACAATACTCCACCTTACAGAAGACCGCAGCCAAATAACAATCACTTCTGTGTTGTTGTGTTCCTGCGTGTGAGTAAGGTTTACAGAGCTCCTGGGGGTGCTACATTAGAAGCAGGGGTCAAGCCTTCAAGGTAAGGGGGACAAGTCCAGTAACATATTTATTATGTTTTCCTTGTCGCCCTTAAGCTAGGACCTCATTACCACTTAACATCAGGAGGGATAAGGTCAATCTTGAATTGCAATATAAAAAAAAAGTCAAATATTTCTTTATTCAAGTAGGTGACATGTAACACTTTTAAATCGTCATTGAATACAATGCAAAGTGATTCTACTGCCGATTAGGAACCTATTCTACCGAGAAGACACCGGTAAAAAACTCAGCAGATCAGTTACAGTAGCAGTATCTAACTTATTGCTATGTGTAGAACACTTTGGACCAAGTCATATAGTTTTGTTTTAATGAGTGAAGAAAGTATTAAGTATTATTTTATTTTAAGAGGTAAGCTGGAGCAGACCAGTCGCCAAAGGTGGCGCCTGTTCACAAGCATGACGTATGTGCCAGCATTATTTAGTTCTATGTATTCTAGGTTATTAATAAATATATTAATGCTACTCACCAAGTATGTTACCCAGAGAGGTGTGAGAGTTCCATATCCCGAAGATGAGGCCCTTCTTCGAGTTCCCGAACCATTTGCCGACGATGGCCACCGTGCCCGGCCACCCAGTCGTCTGAGCTATACCCGCCCCCGCCTGGGAACGAGAATACTGCTCAAAGTTTTGTCACGCAATCCAAAAGAACCTTGTTTCCTCCTTCCTTTGACATGGATTCCTTCAAAAGGAGCGTGAGGAACATCTTGCGGGCCAGTATGGCGATGCTAACAGATAGGATGTTACGGTATCAAATCCGTTGTCATCGCGATGTGGGTTCCTCTTGCTTACCATCAGACTGGGAGGAGACAATATACTGCGCTACTATAAAAAAACCTTTCACTAAGATGTCATAATGTTACAACTTCAACACAAGAAATAGACACAAAGTTGCTAAAGCTTGTCTAAAACTTCATACAATTTGTAATTCTTTTGTTGGGATAAATCTGAATATTTTTACGAAGCTTCCAGAACATATAACTACATTATTTATGAGATTTAAATCCCTCTCAAAAATTGACTAAAGATAAAAGGCTATTAGAAAATAAAAGATTTTATTAATGACGAAAATGTTTGGACTTGATACCATTAAATATGTACACAAGACATATACAATATTGTTTATATATTTTTTTGTAAATTTTGAAAAGAGTAACTATCGAGTTTCTTGCCGGTTCTTCTCGATAGAATCAACATTCCGAATACGGCGGTAGTTTAACTTAATTTGACGATTCATAAATGCTTTTGTGAAAGTTTACATGAATTAAGACATTTTCTATTCTATTCTACTCACTTGCTTTTAATTATTTAAAATTTCGCTAGTGCCGCGTAAAGCACTATGAAAATGATCAAAATGTACTGATATTTCTTTAGACAATATCTTATTAAATAAGATTTGACAAATTATTTTATTTTAACTGTTCTAGGGTTTTAAACTTTGCTATATGTCCGTCCGTCTGTCTGTCACGGGGCTGTCTTTCTAGAAGCGTGATAGCTAGAGTTGACATTTTCACAGTTTATGTACCTATATCTGTGGCCGTTATAAAATCATAATCAATTCATTTATTCATGTTGGTTACAAATAACACTTATGCATCCCTACTATATTTACTATCCCTACTAATATTATAAATGCGAAAGTAACTCTGTCTGTCTGTTACGCTTTCCCGCTTAAACATCTTAAACGATTTTGATGAAATTTGGTATAGGTATAGGTACGTTGAACCTCAAGAACTGCTACTTTTTGGGGGGGATCGGTGATGGATGTTATACCACCTTTGAAAGCGTATATGGGAAAATGTAAATTTTTTAAGTTAGAGATATGAAATTTGGCACAAATATTCAAAATTCAAATTCAAAATCATTTATTGCAAAAACTGTGTTTACATAGTTGGTGTTACATTAGCAGTCACAAGTTTCAACAGTTACCCATATCGGGTATGCAATTTTACAGAATGAGTAGTAGTTAATGTGAACTTAACTATATTTGGTACCAAAATATTCATTAAAATTATAAAAAAAATTTCTGTCAACCATGCTTTTAGTCGTGTTTTAAAGTTAGGAAATTTTAATGCTTTAACATGAGAAATATATATAAATAAATATATATATAATATAGCTCGAAACTTGGATTTAAATAAAGACTACTATTTGTTTCGAATATTAGGAGAGATAGGGGTAACACCGACCATGAACGGATGTAAATAAAATACAAACCAAAACTGATTTGTACAATGTTTAATTTGCATTCTCAGACCTTATTAATTTTATTTCTTGTAAAAGTTGGCAACCCCAGGCTAGGGCAGCTCTGACATATACTACTCAGTACTCACCTGAGCGATGATGTAGTAGGACATGCTGTGTATCGAGTACGTGTACCCCACGCCGAACATGTAGCAGAAGGCGGCTGAGAACAGCATGCCGAAACTGAGGAAGTACCGAAGGTCCACCCGCTCCGCCACCATGCCTGCAATACACACGACACACAATACATAGATAGACGACCTAGACGGATGACCTATGCGGACGACCTAGACGGATGACCTATGCGGACGACCTAGACGGATGACCTAGGTGGACGACCTATGCAGACGACATAGACGGATGACCTATGCGGACGACATAGACGGATGACCTATGCGGCCGACCTAGACGGATGACCTATGCGGACGACCTAGACGGATGACCTATGCGGACGACCTAGACGGATGACCTATGCGGACGACCTAGACGGATGACCTATGCGGACGACATAGACGGATGACCTAGGTGGACGACCTAGACCAGTAGTTCCCAAACATATTTTTCTCGCGGACCACTTTCAAAATTTTACTTGTTTCGGTGGACCTCCTGCTGCTACATTTCTACCACATTCGTCGCCAAAATATAAATGGTGATCAAGTTCATGTCTGAACAAGCATTAAGCATTGTCGGGCGGATAGCGCTTTGCAAGTCTGTGCACGAAATTGTAATAGCAAGTTTGGACAAGTAACAGTCGCTTGCCTTATTAAAATATTATCTGCTTAGTTAGGTACTTAAAACAATGTAGGTAGGCCCTTATAAAAACTATGATTACATTTTTGCTCTTTACTATCAAAAGCAGATAAATTTTCGTGGACCCCCATTAACTTCTTATGGACCCCTATTTTTTATTCACGCCTACGTAGACCCCCATCAAGTCTCCCGTGGACCCCTGGGGGACCACCTGGACCACTTTGAGAATCACTGACCTAGACGGACGATAGACGGACGGCCTAGATGGATGACCTGGGTGGACGACCTCCATACCGTAGTACCTACAGTTGGCTAGTTTTAGAAAAAATATTGTAAAATGTGAGCCGGCACATTTTATATCCCAAGCAATTTGATTTAATTTTTTTAAGCGAGGTAGGGGTTGAATACTGAATTCCGACACGATACACCGATAAAAGGTTATGTACTACGACACATGTTTATCCCTACTAATATTATAAATGCGAAAGTAACTCTGTCTGTCTGTCCGTCTGTTACGCTTTTCCGCTTAAACCTCTCAACCGATTTTGATTAAACTTGGCATATGTATACGTTGAACCTCAAGAACGGACATAGGCTACTTTTTGTTAGAAAGTAAGGGGGGGGGGGGGGGTAATGCCACCTTTGAAAGTTTATATGGGAAAATGTTTATTTTTTAAGTTACGAGATATGAAAGTTGGCACAAATATAGCTCTATTAAAATATAGACTACTTTTTGTTTCGAATATTAGGGGAGATAGGGGTAAAACCGACCATGAAAGGATGTAGTCCACGCGAACGAAGTTGCGGGCACAGCTAGTTTTTATATAATGCGTCCCATCTTTATGGATTGTACTAGTCCCCTTAGATCAGAATTGGTCAGGTTACACTGCAGTTTGGTTGAAATTAGTTAGGCAAGGTTAGTTTATTAAACTGCGATTTAAAAGTATCGATAGTATCGATTTTTTTATCACTCGGGACTCATTTCCTCTATCGATTAATAATCGATTATACGGCAACGCTAATAAGAACTACCGCGTTTGATTGCTGCAAGGTAGATGTTTCTACACGAGTTATGAATGAGAGGGTACTCACCGGATACAAACATGGCTCCAGCATAAGAGAAGAGGAATGCTGAATCAAGCGCGCCCAGCAGAGTGTTCGCGTCCGTCGTGTCTGGAATAACAACCGGTATATATATATATGTCACCGTAAGATTGTAAAAACCGTTAGATTACAATCTATCTCGCGAGATTGTAAACTGTCGACAGATTGTGAACCGTAATTTGGGATTGCAATTTAACGGATTATTTTTCGCTGTATTGTAATCTATCGAAGTGAAACCGTTAAATTGCAATCTGTCCGGCGTCAAACTGTCAACTGTCCGAAAGCTCTTCCTGATTGGTCGGATTATTGTATGAGCGACCAATCACGACCAGCCTTTCTATGTCCCCGTAAAGTTAGGAATGAAATTCTAATCAAATCATTTCTTTTATTTAAAAAAATAGAGATGTCGTTTAAATAAATTAAATGCACTTCCAAAAATCTTCAAGTATTTTTTTACTAGGTACCTAATCAATAATCCTGATATACTTTGAGAAATAATTGTACCAAAATATTATCAATTTTTAAACACTCAAAATTTTATTTGAAAATTACAACAAAATGAAACAATTATTTTGTCTTTTAACACAAATTTAAATTGGAAAATTTTAAGAAACTCTTATAAACAAATATTTAGTCCTTTAAACATACCATAAATTAATAGTATAAAAACAACAAACGAAATTACAAACAAATATGGCGAATGACGGGGCGGAGGGGGGCACATAACTCTCAACCAATCAGCGCGCGAGATGCATTTCGTTCTACGTCAGTTCACAATTTGACCGATTCCCATCGATAGATTACAATATAGCGAAAAATAACGCGTTAAATTGCAATCATAATGTTACGGTTCACAATCTGTCGACAGTTTACAATCTCGCGAGATAGATTGTAATCTAACGATTTTTACAATCTTACGGTGACATATATATCGCAGTCATCTGGTTTAATCAGCTATTTGATTGGATCACTAGCGCGTTCATTGAATGGCGACGTTTAATTGAATGACTAAAGGACAACTCGTCAAATTGTTTAATATAACGTTCAATTTCTTGACTGAACATCATTTAGCATAGTCATGGGATATAGCTGACAGACATGACATAACACACCTTAATAAGATTTTTTAATATGTTTTAACAATTTTAAGTCTTAAGACAATTAGGCTAAAAAAATATTTTTTTACGAATAAGTCACTTTATATCTAAATTTCACTCTAAAAATTATCAACACAGTGCTATTCGATTATATCTGTACCAGCTGTTTGACGCCATCTTTGTTTTGATGAGCACTAACGCCACAGTGGAAAAAAAATGAACTAAATTACAATCACCTGACTGATTACGTCCGCTATGTTCAAAGGGCTATGTTACAATCCTCTAACTTGTTGGACGTTCAGTGAGTCTTATTCATTCAACGTTCGGCCTAGTCATTCAATTAAACGTCGTCATTTAATAAACACGCTAGTGATTCAATCAAATATCTGTTTCAACCAGATGACTGCGACATATATATGTTATCCATACTAATATTTAAAATGCGAAAGTAAGAAAGGTTTAACAGAGGTAGGGCATAGCGATTTATCGCTCGAACTGGAGCAGTACGACTGGTGAAATACCTCCACCTTACAGAAGACCGCAGCCAAATAACAATCACTTCTGTGTTGTTGTTTTCCTGCGTGTGAGTAAGGTTTCCAGAGCTTCTGGGGGGTGCTACATTAGTAGCAGGGGTCGAGCCTTCAAAGTAAGGGCGACAAGTCCAGTAACAGCTGTATTATGCTGTACTTGACGCCCTTAAGCTAGGACCTCATTACCACTTAACATTAGGTGGGATGAGGTCAATCTTGAAGTGCAATATATAAAAAAAAATAGAATAGAATAGAAAAATATTAATTCAGTGTAAGTATAAAATTAGTTACATGAGAAAACAAAAAAAAAGAACAATAGGTACAAAACATTGAAAAGGAACATACTCGGCATGTGTAGGGGGGCCGAGGACTCCCCGACACTGGTCTTCCGTGAGCACTACTACAAATGTAAAGTATAATACCACCATGGCACCAGTATACTCACTGAAGGGCGGCCAGTCGCACCAGTCCGGCTGCGAGGGGTCCACGCCGGGGGGCGGCACCAGCTCGCTGCAGTTCCTGTGGAGCACGCCCTTCACCACCGAGATGGGCTTGCGCGTCAGGTGGTACGTCATGTACGTCAGGAACGTGATGAACAGCACGCTCGCTTGGTAGCTGCGAACAGACGGACAGCATCGATAAGGCATAGCGATTTACTTTAAAACATTATCGTTTCTCGATTCGATAAAAATAGATTTTTCATTCAATGATAAATCGATTCTCAATTCGATTTAACCAAGAATCGATTCTAAATCCGATTTAATCATGAATCGATTCTAGTATGCTGGCAATAGAGTAAAATAATTGATTGAATTTTAAAGTACCTAATTACTAGTAGTACTACAGCACAAAAATCATTATAAAAAAATTAATGAAAGATAAGTTTGTTTATTGACATGAAACAGTATACATATAAAGAACAACAACAAAAAATACTCCTATATTCTTAAGAAATAATTGTAAGAGATGGGGATCGAACCCAGGACCTCTTGCTGAGCTCTTCCGAACTGGTCGTAGCTTCAATTTTGGTTTGTATTCATTTCGACGATGTACTTGTAACCAACATAAATAAATTAATTGATTATGATTATTAATTATATAAAAACATAAACGTCCACTGTTATTAACATTGACGTTATCCTAGAGAGTTTTTGTATACACAAACATAAATGTAACCCCACATAAATGAAATACTAACAGTGATACAATGTGCCCTTATATAGTTCGAACGGGACGATTGTTGTCATCCTGTATGAGTCATAATTACACACGGATTCGATTCATTATTATCACTAGTGGTCCGCCGCGGCTTCGCACGCGTATTTACCCTTATTTTTTCACTGATTAGAAAGAGGTAGGGCATAGCGATTTATCGCTCGAACTGGAGCAGCCTGACTGGTGAAATACCTCCACCTTACAGAAGACCGCAGCCAAATAACAATCACTTCGGTGTTGTTGTGTTCCTGCGTGTGAGTAAGGTTTACAGAGCTCCTGGGGGGTGCTGCATTAGTAGCAGGGGTCAAGCCTTCAAGGTAAGGGCGACAAGTCTAGTAACAGTTTTACTATGCTTTACTTTTCGCCCTTAAGCATTACCTCATTACCACTTAACATCAGGTGGGATGAGGTCAATCTTGAAGTGCGTTATAAAAAAAAATCTAATATTATAAATCGGAAAGTGAGTTTGTTTGTTTCTTTCTTTGTTCCGCTTTCACGCCGTAACTACTGAACGGACTGAACCGATTGCTTTGACAAATTTGCAGACGTAAAGTTAGAAGTCCGGATTAAATAATAAGGTACTTTTTATCCCGGAAAACATTAATATTCCCGAGTGAAAACAAAAATATAGTTTGCTTGATGGATGGATTGGAGATAGCGCTGTGTGTCGTTTAAAACAAGGTAAAATATTGCAAACCAATATAAACATGTAAATTTAGAAGCTAAATGATACGATAATGAATCCCCGAAAATGAGGAATTCCCGAGGGATGACGTACAGTTTGTTTTATCGTCTAAACTGTTCTTTTACATCTACTTATATAATATAGTGTACCAATCAGTTTTTGTTTAACAACTAATCGTATCCAGCGTTACATCGCGCTTCTTAGATTTTTCCGTGGAAATGAGAAGTTTTCTTATAGTTGTGCTTTATACCGCAATATAACCGAATTCCACGCAGGCGAAGCCGCGGGCGGAAAGCTAGTTGTAATATAAAAAAATGATTCTTTGCTCTTATCGGTCGCAGCGTGATGCTATATAGCAAAGTCAAAGTCAAAGTCAATATTTTTCATTCACATAGATTACATTAGTAATACTTATGAATAGTCTCTATATAAAGCAAATGAAGCTACCTCCGGTTCGGAACCTATAACTAAAGAGAAGATACCGGCAAGAAACTCAGTAGTTTTTTTTTACAAATGGAAGCTAAACTTATTACTAATTTTGCACTAAGACACCTAGCCTAAAGCCATCCTTGATAATTGAGTTATGGAACACAAAAATATGATTTCAATTCGAACCATTAGTCCCTGAAACTAAAACTAAAACCACTAACTAGTATGTTCGCCTTCACATGAAAACTAATTATATTAACTTAGGTATTTCTATTTATACAAACTCAACAAGAGGTACCTATTTCTTTTCGTTGACAGATGCTCGCGGGTTGGCAAGGTTCTTATTAAGCACAATGTGCATTAGGACCTACAGTTTGTTTAATTTAAATATATATATATTTTAAAAATGTTCTTATTACTTTGAATCAATGAATTATACCGTACCCATTTCTCGCCATCTACTATTTCCTCTGCCTTGGGGTTGTCTGGAAGAGATCGCTTTCTAGCGATAAGACCGCCTAAATTGTACTATAATTTTTCTGTGAAACCTATTTCTGTAAAGATTTTGTGCAATAAAGTATATCTATCTATCTATCTAATTATTTTTTACAGTTTACTACATTATTTTATCTAATTACTACACTGTATGTCTTAGTGCAAAACTAGTTACAAGTTCAGCTATATTTGTAATATGAACGACAGAGTTTCTTGCCGGGATCTTCTCTGTAAGTTATAGGTTCCGAACCGGAGGTAGCGTCATTTGCATTATATAGACGTTTCATAAATATTACTGGTGTAATTTACATGAATAAAAGAATTTTGAATTTGAATTTAAACTAAACCAACTCTTTAGCTTTATACTTTTAGTAAGTAAGTAAGTATAGCTGAATGATGATGAGCTGCTCTATCGTCTATACTGAAGATACGTTTATTAAATACTAGCTGTGCCCGCGACTTCGTTCGCGTGGACTACATCCTTTCATGGTCGGTTTTACCCCTTTCTCCCATAATATTCGAAACAAAAAGTAGTCTATATTTTAATAGAGCTATATTTGTGCCAAATTTCATATCTCTAATTTCAAAAATAAACATTTTTCCATATAAACTTTCAAAGGTGGTATTACCCCCCCTCCCCACTTTATTTTCTAATAAATAGTAGCCTATGTCCGTTCTTGAGATTTAACGTATACCTATGCCAAATTTCATCAAAATCGGTTGAGAGGTTTAAGCGGGAAAGCGTAACAGACAGACAGAGATACTTTTGCATTTACTTACTAGAATCAAACATATTAATTAACAAGATGTATGCTATTACATTGCATATAATTATCTTTATATAATAACAGCAAACTAACTTATTAATAAAATTATAATAATAAAAATAATCTTTCGCATTTATAATATTAGTAGGGATAGTAGGGAATAGCAGGGATGTAATCTATTTGAATAAAAAATATTGACTTTGACTTTGACATACGGCAGGACGGTAGTATTCAAAATGTGCACATAGTACTGCATTGTTCCATTATCGTATCGTTGTCGCTTTCAACGCTCCTTTGTAAACAACTTCGCACCAACTGCAGCAACAGAAAACAACAGTTGTTTTGTTCATACGTAGAACTCTACGCACGGGTGAGGTGAACACTTGCAATGCCATATTAGTACTTATGAGTACGACATAAGGACCAAATTGTATATTCTGACGTGCTATTGTCTGTAGAACCTTTCTGAGAATTTCTATTACCTACTTTTCTTTTTTCTTTTTTTTTTATATTGCACTACGATTCATCGCTCTAACTGGAGCAGCCCGACTGGTGAAATACCTCCACCTTACAGACCGCAGCCAAATAACAATCACTTCTGTGTTGTTGTGTTCCTGCGTGTGAGTAAGGTTTACAGAGCTCCTGGGGGGTGTTAAATTAGTAGCAGGGGTCAAGCCTTCAAGGTGAGAGCGACAAGTCAACAGCTTTATTATGCTGTACTTGTCGCCCTTAAGCTAGGACCTCATTACCACTTAACATCAGGTGGGATGAGGTCGATCCTGAAGTGCAATATAAAAAGGACTTATGATGGAAAACTGAACTGATCTATTTTCTTTTGTATTCCGTTATCAGTACACGTGTTACAAAGATAAACGCTCAGAACGAAACTAATTAATATAAACTTCCTTTGATAACAAAATCCAATTTACAGTCTTCTAATGGTGGCATTTCCATTAACAAAACCTGTTTTCTTTACTTATTTATTAACAATTCACAATATTGTATTTAGGTAAAGTTCAATATTTACACAAAATTTATAAATGACATCTAAAATATAAAAACTAAGGGATTAAAAATTAATCTATCAAATACATCTATGAGTACATACAAAGTTCCAACAGTATCTATCGGTCTTATAGTTTTGGAAAAAAGTAGCTATGACGGACGGACGGACAGACAGACACACATGACGAATCCATATGGGATCCATTTTTCGCCATTTAAATAAATAAAATATAAATAAATGCGCCAGACAATCACACCAATCACTTGGTCTCAAACTAAGGTTTTCCCTTGTACTATGAGTACCAGACGACGGATACTAACTGGGGGCGTCATCCCAGCACACTCAGACCCAAGTCAATTGAGAAAAGATCGTTTTCCAAATTGACCTGACCGGGAATCGAACCCGGGACCTTACGCGCTTTGGGCAGGCGCCCAAAGCGCGTAAGGTCCCGGCGTAGGCACCTTAGGCACCTTAGCCACTGCGCCACCGAGGTCGTCTAATTTAACTACGGAACCCTAAAAGCGACGATGGGGACGATTCAAAATAACTGATCTTCAAAGGGAGCTAACTAAATAAGATTGAAAACCTGGGCGTCTACTCTTGAAAACGAAATATGTCGGATCCGATGACGTTTAGTATTTTTTATTGCTCATTATCGCAACTAACACACTTCGAATGCGAATAAAGCGTTAACAAAAAATAAAATATTATTTATACAAATCAAAAATCACGTTTTTATTCCCTAACTTTTGATCAATCTTCAAAAACGAAACCTTTCGTTTGTTCGTTTCGTTTTCAAGAGTAGACGCCCTGTGGTAAGTATAGGCGTATGTTTTAACGCATTACAAAAATCTAAAACATTTGTCTATCAACCACCGTTATCTTAACTACGTCAGTGTTATCAACAATATTAGTATTAAATTTTTATTGCGATAAAATTAAGGAAACGCCGGCAGGTGGACGCCGCAAGCGATTAAAAATACCGCAGTGTGTTTAATACAAACAGACATACAATCAGGCTGTTTTTTGGTGTAAAACTATTTCCTAAATTCATCTTTATAACTATCTAACTAACTTTGACACTATTAATTCGGTTTTATCTACTATATAAAAATAAGTCGGGTTTTCCTCCCTGACGCTATAACTCCAGAACGCACGAACCGTTATCCACGGTTTTGCATTCGTTGTAAAGGTCTCGGGCTCCGTGAGGTTTATAGCACAGAAAATTCGGGAAAATTTTCAACAGAAAAGCGGGAAATCCTCTAAGGCGAAACGAAGTTCGCCGGGACCGCTAGTCCTTACTAATTATTAGAGATGCGCCGAGTAACATTTTTGCCGAGTAACGAGTACTTATCGGTTCAATTTTTTCCAACCGAGTACTCGGCCGAGTAACTCAGTTCAGTCAAATTTTCACTTGTTCATCACAGGTTCGCGCTGGTCGAGCGGCCGGCTCATGTTGATACCTACACCCCTTTCTTATTTTTTTTTTACCGCCACCCTGAGGGAGGGTGGCGGCGTGTGTGGGACTCCCTTTCTACCAACCAACCCGGTGTACCCACTAAAACCCCCCGGTTGGACCCTCATCGCCTAAATGACGGCGCTGTGGGAAATCGGCTCAGCCTTTACTTCCACAGCGCCGCCGGCGGAAAAGCCGCTTACGCAGCTCCGTCTGCTCCCCCCACAGTGAATACCTACACCCCTCTCTTACCCGCGTCTTTCAACTACAACCCTTGATAGCAAACAAATACTTCACGTTGCGCGCCATATCGATAAATAATAAAAAAGGCTTGTTAATTAAAGATTGACTGTGAAGTACCTGGTCACTGATTATTGACACATTGACTTGACCTTGATACATAATCCATTGATTGTGTCAAACCGAGTATACTCGGCATTAAAACCAAGTTATTCGGCCGAGTACGAGTATCAAAAAACCTCCCGAATAACGAGTACTCGTTACATCTCTACTAATTATAAATACGATAGTTAAATCTTTTTATATTTTAAAGAAACAGAAAATTTTTATCTCCCCTTGCGGCGCGGGAATCGAGCCCACGACCTTCACGTATCGCGCGTGCTGCTCTTCCAACTGAGCTAACCGCAAGTTATCGTAGGCGATGAAATTTTTCTGCTGTATCAACCGTTAGCCTCCGGTATGTTGCGGCGTAAAGAACTATAAAATCGATTAAATCTGTTCAATAAAATTTGGTACCCTGATAGTCTTGAACCTGAGGAAGGATAGGCTTTCTTTCCAATTATTTTTAAGAAATATAAAAATTTCATCTTCCCTTGTGGTGCGGTGTTCGAACCCACGACCTTCACGTTTGGCGCGTGATGCTCTTCCAACTGAGACTTTAGTTTTCAATTCATTGTAATTTTTTTGGATAAAAGGGTTGCAAGGGGTTGAATGGGGGATGGAATTAAATGTGTGAGGGCACCTCAGCTGGCATTGCACCGGTCTCCACTGCGAGGTGGGGATGGTCCCGTTGGAACGGCCATCCCCAGGCTCCCCCCCAACACAATGGGGGTAGTAGACGGAGCCGCGTAAGCGGCTATTCCGCCGGCGGCGCTGTGGAAGCAAAGGCTGAGCCGATCTCCAATAGCGCTGCCATTAAGCCGATGAGGGTCCAATCAGGGGGTTTTAGTGGGTAGTCCTGCCCTTTTCAGGGCAGGGAGTCCCACACACGCCGTCACCCTCCCTCGGGGTGGCGGTACGGTGCATCAAGGCATTTCACAACGTCAAAAAAAAAAGGGTATAGAATTAAATACTATCTCCGGTAAACATAAGCTACATGAAATTTTCAAACAAGTTAGGCATTCATACTAAAACGCCAGTAATGTAACTAAGGTGTAAAAATATAAACTATTGATTATAATATTGGACAACATCACATACATTGCTCTGATGCAGTAGTAAGTAGATCACAAAAGCACTTGTGTTACAGAAATAAGAAATAACAATGGTACCATAACACTCAGACCCGACACATACAGAATATATTAATCCGACCAGGGATTGAAACTGGGACGTTACAGATGGCGCGACGTCAAACACAGGCCTACACGCGTCTCAACTACGGAGGTCGTCATAAACAACAAAATAATAAACCATGTTTTTGCGGAACATATTATTTATCTACATAAAAATCAAGACAGCATATGTAGCTAACTTTAATACATAGTTATGTCACAATAAGGTGGAAAAAACAAGGATAGTATGCATGCGACCCGCTGCAGGCCACTAGTAATTAAATGAATATTTAGAATTTAATAATTTAATAAAATCAGCACTACCTTTAATAGGTCACTGATATGATATAACAAAAGAAGTGTCAATGAATGACCCAGCAATTTGACACCGTCATTCGAGTGTGAAATAACAATGATTATCTCAGCATGTCTCGTCTTACCTTGACTTAGAACAACAAAATTATGACTAATTGCTTGAATGCATTTGAAACTGTGAGTGCATTTGGGGGCGTTCAACCGATACACAGCACATTTTTTTTCTATATATTAGACCCCCCTCTCCTCCTATAATGTTTTTCTAGACACCCTCCCCCCAAAAATGCTATGTAACTAGCAAGTTCTTTTTTAAAAGTATACATTAACCTGCCCAGGAGTATGAAGAATAACTACCATATTTCATTAAAATACCTTAAGTACTTTTTGTTTCTATAAAGAACAAGCAAACAGACAGACATAAATTTTACTGATTGCTTTTTTGGCATCAGTATCAAACACTAATCACACCCTGATAGTTATTTTGGAAATATATTTAATGAACAGAATTGACCTCCCTACAGATTTATTATAAGTATGAAACAGAAGAAAAAAATCAAAGATTAGCTTAAATTTTTTTTCTTCCTATGTTGTAAAAAACCAGAAATTTTGATTAATTTTGGTATACCTACCTATTATTCAAATGAATAAATGTAAAATTTAATGCATGTGGTTTTATACTCCATTTAAATTGTTTTAAAAAATATTTTAAGGTTTTTATCAAATTTTCTTAGGTTAGATTAAAGAATAAAACACGTACAATAAAAACTTTATAGTAAATATGGATGCTAACTATAAATTGTACCAAAACAATTTTAATATTATTTCTCTTTGTTTTTTTTTGCTACAATTTGATTTAGTACTCCTTCCAATAAAATAAACTGATGTTTTAAAGGGCTTTTACTAGTACACCTGGTGCTAAAATGCTGTCGATTTTGTAATTAAACATGATTTCTATTCATTATTACAAATCAGCACATGTATTAACAAAGTCTTTGTCTTTAATTGATGTTTTACTGCGTTTTAATTACACAAAAGCGTGCTAAACCTTAGCGACGGTCTTTTTTAAGCAATAAAACTCACCATCGTAGCCTGTTTATCTGAAGACGTGGACAGAGAGAGCCGCTCAAACTCTGCAGGCATTGTATACCCACAGGAGCGTCCCGACTCACTCCACTCATTTTAAACCACTTTCTTCTCGCGAAAAGTTTAAAACAATTAACTATGTAACAACTCATTCACGCCCACATATTATACTAATCACTAATCGCTTATTTTCAAGGTATAAATGGTCTTTGTTTACATCCACGAGAGTTGAAATTCGAAACGTATTTTTCACGTCATTTGTGCTCTTGAAATCGTCAAAAATGCTTCTTGATTGTCAGAAAAGGATCGAATTTTATTAAATAATTTTTGAATTAACCGAATTAATAGTTAAATTATTTTAAATACAAATTATTTTTGTGCGAAATCGTCCGTTCGGCGACACGTCTGCCTCGGTGACGTAAATGTCAATGTCAAGCGTTGCGTTTCGTAATTGCTAGCTTCTTTTGTGTTGCAAGCGTTTTAGTGCATCTTTATTGAATCATTGAATCTCCCTTTTGACGACTTTGGGAGAAGCGAAAGTACGTGTAACTATAGTCATGCAATCAGCATTATTAGTTGCTTCACACTTCTGTATCTCGGCTCCTCAGTCAAAGTTCACTAACTTAACACCACATTAAGTAAAAAGCATTGCACGACCACAGAAGTAAAAAATACACTAAAATATTTGTGTGTTTATGATCCCATTGCACGGCAAAAGGTTCTTTTTCATTAGAATCAGAATATAATGTGCCAAAACGAAATTCCGAGTTATGTCCCTCAAACCTTTCTTTTAAAAATATCCACAGAGAAATATAAATACAAATACATTAACATGCCGGCGTGGTTGACAGAGATCACATCATTCAATTTGATACAATGTAGCGATCTCGACTTACTCCTATTTATTTATTTAAAAACTTTATTACACAAAAAAATAATAATAATAATAATAATCATTTATTCTCACCATAGCCAAAATTTACAAAATATCGGTACTTAAAAAACTAGATACAGTGAAGGTAGGTCACAAAAATCGCACAGTAGTACCACAAAGTAAATACGTCTATACAAAAAATACACAGTAAAACTGTAAGACAGTGAAGACTATGGCGGGCTAATACCTGAATTAGGAAATTCCTGTAGCTCAGGTTATTAACCCTCCACCCCATACAATGGTCTAAAACACACGGTTGTCTGCAAATAATGTAGTATTGATTTTAGAGTATTGATTAATATTAATTTAATATATATGTATAAGGATTGTTTTTTGAACTAGAAGGCATGATAAATATTCATTTTTTATTTAATTTCATGTAAGTGATGTCATGTATGTAGCTAGTAATATGTTTTGTCGTCATATTTTTATTACTTGGCGCTGTTATGAATAACAGAACTGGCCTAATAAGTTTAGACCTTAACAACTATCGTAATCATAATAATAAGTTGGCTGTTGTTATTCTTTTTCAATAAATAAATAAATAAATAAATCGTTATCTACAGGTGTATACAATATTAATTACATTTTTAGATATAATGACCAAAATACTTGCAATTTATCATCAAAATAACAATAGTAACAACCTGTGCAACACCAATGCAATTCCAAGCTTTAGCAAGAAGCCTCTAAAGTTAAGGTTTCACATGTGTGACAATAAAGTTAGCAAACTTAAGCACTACTTACAGCTGTGAAAAATCATTTCTGTTGAACGGTAGTTTAAAGAACTAAGTTTCTTCTTTAGAGTGGTTTTTAGTGTGTTACTGTTCATTTTATAAATTACTTCCCAATCATTAAAATGCCTATATAGAAACGGCCCTGTGTAAATTATTTGACGTCTGGCAAAGGTTGAGTAAATAGTGGGTACGTGGGTGCGTATGCGTCTTTTATGTTGGGGAAGTGACATGGGGTCGATCATTTTGTGGTAGCGAAGGATGGAGTTGTATATAAAGAGCTGTCTAACCGTTAGGAGGTTGGCTTCTTCGTACAGTTTTTCCGTTGAATATATGAAATACAACAGATGGACTAAATGCTAGGGGCATTATATCCTACCTGTGAACCTTTGGGTCATTGGGTGCGATAATAGTGCGAAAGTAATCATAACAACAATAAATTAAGCTTTTTGAGAGAGGTAGGTCATAGCGATTTATCACTCGAACTAGAGTAGCCCGACTGGTGAAATACCTCCTTACTGAAGACTAGGTGGGATGAGGTCAATCTTTAAGTGCTATAAAAAAGGCATTAAAAATACCTATCTATAAAGTATACATAAACATACATACATGATTAAATATACAGAAATATAACTATCGCTTCTTTCACATTAATTAATATTTTATACATGCTTGTGGCTCTGTACCCTGTAGTAATTAAGACATGACCATTTCTCAAGACATCACTTGTGGTCACGGAATGCCCTTCTAAGACTATCCCACTCACTACTCACTTACACTCCCTTTTAAACTATAGAGATCATCATTCTAGTTAAATTATACTGAAAGGTTTTAAAAACAGACTGCCAGTGTTACGGTAATGAACTCTTATTTTTAAAGGAACAGAAAAAATCATATCATGTTTCTTTTAATATTTAAACTCGTGATGACTTTAATGATTTCAGCTTTATGATGTACGTACACTATAAAGTATCCAAACATTACAGAAAATAAAATTTTAAAGCTTTGCGCAAGAAAGTACCCGTTAACTATTTAATTAAAAAAGCAATTAATTTGGTGATATAAATTATCGGATCCTTAAATTTAATGGAAATAATTTATGTGCCATTTTATGATGTGTCGATGGTTAATTCCGTACTGGAGGTAAAATGTTGGCACTGGTAAGTATTTTCTTGTTCAACTAACTCAACAGGTTTTTCGAATGCGATATTGTAGATTGTCATTTAAAAGATATATTAATTATCATGATAGAAAACAAACAATATATGTATTATATATATAAAAATATATATTGCACTTCAAGATTGACCTTATCCCACCGGATGTTAAAAAGGCGACAAGTACAGCATATTATAGCTGTTACTGCACTTCCAGCCCTTACCTTGAAGGCTTGACCCCTGCTACTAATGTAACACACCACCAGGAGCTCTGGAAACCTTACTCACACGCAGGAACAAAACAACACCGAATAGTAAGATCACTAGGCGACTCTCATACATCTTGCTCAGAAGTACCAGGGACCCATAACGCTAGTGGAGTCTAGTAGTAGACACTTGGTTGCTGAATACGTTCTTATACATCAAACCTAACCGACCAAGGAAGCATATTTTATTTTCCTATAACAAGCACTGAGCAATTCGCATACATCTCTTGCTGAAGTACTAGGGAAGCATGACATTAGTGGAGCCGAGTAGTAAACGATACTCATAGCTCATAGCAGTGAGCCGCGTAGATTGAGCATCTACGCGGCTCACTGCTTTTGATCTCGGGCCCCCGTGGTATGTGAGGGGTGAGCGAGAGGCGCGGAGAGGTCTTGCCAAGCCTCAGTGACGTTCTGTTAATGTATTTAGTGTGCCCTTATTGCTAATTAATAAGTGAGGATGTGATAAATTGAAATAACTACCCTTTTATTATGGTCTTCCTCTAGCGGTATATTTTACTCTTCGTTCCTGTGACCCTGGCCACGTTAGAGTTCAGGCCAGCCGGATGGCTCGACCGTCTAGTTCAGTACCATAAAGAAAAGTTTCTTCAAGATCTCAATGAGGTCGCTTCGGTGAAGATTCAAGGTACCTTTGATTCTTTTAAACTTGTCATCTGTGGATGTCTTCAAATCATCAAGGGCATTAGTACTTTAAATATCTTTATTTTTTCATTCTTCAAATACCTATCTCTAGGGTCATCAATAAACTTAAGAGTTCCTCAAGGGTCTCACTTAGGTCCAATTTATTTCAAAATGTTATTAAGGCTTATTCATTTCTGCTACAATAGTGTCACAGTAATCGATCAATGATCGTGTTATTTTTAAATTTATTACGTTTCATATAATTAGGTATTTTCAAATCCTACTAATATAAACATTTTTTTTTGTATGTTTTGATATTTTTTTGAACACAGTAGTTATTTTACTTATGATTAATATTTGACTGGTATATCATTTAAAGAAATAAAGTGTCTATTTAAATTTATTCAATTTCACATAAAGGATACAGTTTTATCCCGAAATAATGCAACACGGGTGCAACATCTAGCCCATACAGCTAAACTTTGCCGTTTATATTTCTCTAACAAACCTGCAACACCCCTGCTTCTTTCTAGCGACACTGGAGCCTGCCCCGCCAGGCTACATCGACTCTTCAGATTGGGACTTCCCATCTGTGCTGAGACTCATAACCCTGATCCGACGGAGCGAGCAAGCGAGGCCCGTGAAGATGGCGCTGCGCCGAGCCCTCGCTCCATCTCGGAGGATCATGATGAGCGTCGCCGAGAGCTTCAAGCACTTCCCCAGTTTGAGCAAGGTAAAGGTGCCCCTTCCTCTTCAACCCATTCCCGTGGGAGATGAGGGGGCTGCTTAATCAGCATTCCGTCGGTGATGTAGGTCTTCTATTTCTATGACATCACCATCAAGGCGGTTTAGTCCATGAAGTACTGAGTTTAGAAGTAGGTAGTCGCTCAGCTTATTGGCATGTGTCGCTTTTACTCCAAACGTCACGTCACTAATCATCATTTTCTTTTCCAGGACAGTCCCAATGAGGAATATTACTCTATAGAGTCATCTGAGCTGCAAGCACTCGAGGATGGTATGTGTATATTAGTTAATATGTGTCAGGATAATGTTGTCATTACATTCCATACCTTAAAATTATAACATAGTCGTTATAATAGAATTGTCATTACGTACACTTAGAAACTTGTCGAAAGAATATCAAAGTTCGCCTACTGTCACTTGGCTAGGACGGAGGACCCCATATATTTAAAAACTCAACTATTTACGTAGTAATATTCAATTTAGTAAATATAACCTTTAAATTCCTTATTTGTGGTCTTACTCTAATAGTTCATGGTGCAGTTTTTGAAATCCTTCCACTTGCTACTACGGCCTTGCACCTTCATTTGCTCCCTTTCGATGTACACTTTTTAATACTTCTACCCTCGAAAGTCAGATCACAAAATGTTGTTTCTGGACATTGGTTTATGGTTTAAAAGACACATTCTAATACAATTTAAGCGGACGTATCGCTGTAAATTTATTTATTCATGTGTTTCTTGGTCTCTGTCCTCTTTACGCAGAAGTCAACGCAACCTCGACGACGTCCGGCCCCATAGACCTGGATGCTATACTGGTGATCAGCAACCCTGTGGAGGCGCGCCTGCCCAGCGCCAGGATCAGCGTGCGACTGCTCAAGTAATTAACATCAGTAACATCAGGCATCATCAGGCAACATCACTTTACTCCATCATCATAAGTGCTAAAAACGCGCTCAAGTACCTAACTATCATAATTTGTAGAGAGGTAGGGCATAGTTTATCGCTTGAACTGGAGCAGCCTGACTGGTGAAATACCTTCACCTTACAGAAGACCGCAGGCAAATAACAATCACTTCGGTGTTGTTTTCCTGCGTGTGAGTAAGGTTTCCAGTGCTCCTGGGGGGTGCTACGTTAGTAGCAGGGGTCAAGCCTCCAAGGTAAGGGTGACAAGTCCAGTAATAGCTTTAGTATGCTGTACCTACTTGTCACCCTTAAAAAATCATCAGCCAACATCACTATAGGTACTCCATCATCACCAGTGCTAATATACGAGCTACTACTCAAGTAATCATCATCAATAACATCAGGCATCATCATCAGCATCACAGTATCCCATCATCGTCATTGCTAAGATCAACCAGAGACTACTGTGAGACTCCCGACATCACCAGACTGCTCAAGTAACTAACATCAGAAACATCAGACATCAAACAACATCACTGTAACCCATCATCATCAGCGCTAAGATCAGCAAAAGAAACCTTCCTCTTAAATGACACTATATAAAAACGCATCAAAATTCATTGCGTACCTACTTTTAATGATCATACATTGGGACATACCTACAGAAAATGCGACTTTGTTTTATACTATGTTGTGATTAGATGCCTGTGAACAATGTGGAACCAATGAGGAATGTACCACACCGTAATTAATAAGTATTCTGATGATCGTAGAAGAAACTTATTAAGGCTCATTTGTTATCTGCAGGGAAATCATGGAAGCAAGAGCTCAAGCTGCAAGAGAAATGCCGACTACCACGAGAGGAACTCCGTAAGATACCTTGGATTAACTATCGTGGGACTGTACTAATGAGCTGTATAGCGGGTCGTTAAATCCCCTTTAATACGGTTGAGTGAAGCGATGGCTAGCACATACGTCATGCTTGCAAACAGATGTCAGGGCACTGGTCTGCTCCAGTATTACCTACTCATCAAAACAAAACTAGGTATATCACTTGCTCCAAAGTGGTCTACTATAACAATATAAATAGAGGTAGGGCATAGCGATTTATTGCTTGAACTGGAGCAGCCCGACTGGTGAAATACCTCCACCTTATAGAAAACCGCAGCCAAATAACAATCACTTCGGCGTTGTTGTGTTCCTGCGTATGAGTAAGGTTTCCAGAGCTCCTGGGGGGTGCTATATTAGTAGCAGGGGTCAACCTTAAAGGTAAGGGCGACAAGTCCAGTAACAGATTAATTATGCTGTACTTGTCGCCCTTAAGCTAGGACCTCATTATCACTTAACATCAGATGGGATGAGGTCAATCTTGAAGTGTAATAAAAAAAAATACTTAAATAATCTGCTCAGTTTCTGTCCGGTGTCTTTTCGGTAGATATTGGTACCAGCAGTGTGACAGTAATCATTAAAGTACAAAAGACTAGTCACTATAAAGAGATTTGGTGCTGGAATACTTTAAGACATGGTCTGGACCTAGAAAGATAATGCTTTTTTCACTGACCTCAAGTTAATATACCTTGAAACCCCTTCCCCCTTCAATTGGCATTCACAAGATAGATAAAGCCAGTTCTACCAGAGCCCAGCTGCGGTATACCAGTAGGTAGACATTACTGAATGTGGCCTAATTAACAGTGATTCATCAATCTTTAATTTACTTATCTAACTTCCAGAAAACCAATGTCAACAAAGAAGAACGGAGGTAAGCAACTTATGGGTAATTTAAATATTGAGACAACATCATTTCTATAGGCAGGACTAGCATACGCCATGCGAGAAATGTCTAAATCAAACTCAAACTCAAACTCAAATATTTCTTTATTCAAGTAGGTTACATATAACACTTTTGAATCGTCATTGAATACAATGCAAAGTGATTCTACTTCCGGTTCGGAACCTATATCTACCGAGAAGACACCGGTAAGAAACTCAGCAGATCAGTTACAGTAGCAGTATCTAACTTATTGCTATGTGTAGCTCACTTTGGACCAAGTCATATAGTTTTGGTTTTGATGAGTGATGAAACAAATAAGTACTCAAGTAAGTTTTTACTTTCAAATCAATGCGTCAACTGCTGGTTGGCTGAAAATACGAGTACAGCGTGCCAAGCCAATCAACAGTATCGAAACTTTTGTAATGTAACGAGTAATAAATGTGTATTTATTACTAACTAGCTGTCCTCGAGACTTCGTTCGCTTGACATACCTTCATGCAGGCCTAGCATACGCAACGAGACTAAATTTTATCGCACTCTTAAAGAAAGAAAGAAGAAAGAAAGAAACATTTATTACGTGCAGACATCACAACACAGCCAAATGAGTAAACATAACAATAACAGTAAAGGGATGGACACAAAACAGAAAAAAGAAAATAACAGAAAACATTACAAGGAACATGAAAAATGAGCGTTCTCCTCGTCAACCAGGCGATGCAGACAATGGCAAGTCCACAATAAAAGGGCCTCACTCAGCATAAGTCATGGCCCACGTCGCAGGCCATGACGCTGGTTTTCAGTGGACCCTGCCGAGTGATATACCACGGACGCCGACGACGTTACACAGTGTCATAAACCTACTTAAATATGATTAAAAATAACTTAACAAAAAACTTAACTCAATTGAAGTCACTGCGTCAGCTGCTGATTGGCTGAAAATACGAGTGCGGAGTGCTATTAGCCAATCAACAGTATCGAAACTTTTGTTGTCTCATGCGATAAATTTGTCATATTGGGTATGCTAGGCCGGCAGGTCGGTTTTATCTCTATCTCCCCTTATATTCGGAATAGTTCATATTTTTACATGTTTTGAGATGTGTGCCAAATTTCATATCTCTTACTTATAATCTTCCTGTATAAACTTTCCAGGGAGGTATTACCATGGGGGTACCCCCTTATTTTCAAAACAGTAGCGCATGTCCGTTCTATAGATACAACGTATACCTAATCCAAATTTAATCAAAATCGGTTCAGTGGTTAAGGCGTGAAAGCCGGACAGACAAACAGACAGATGTACTTTTGCATTTATAATATTACTATGGATATAACTTACATTATAGAACATACAAGCAAGCCGGACAATGGAGACGAGGACCCAGAAGAGAAGGAGGAGGGAGAGGCAGAAGCAAAGGCGGAGGAAAATGCAGAAGGAGAAGAAGAAGCGCCAGCAGAAGAAAGGCGCCGGCTGAGGCGACGCCGCGCGACGAGGGTGCGAGGGCTCCGCGGCTAGAGCCACGACAATGCGGCTTATGCTCGGTTCCAATATTTGAAAAACGAATCGTTATAGTTACGGATAGTAATATTATATAATCTAAACTAAATATATAAATGGAGAAACTGACTGTCTGACTGACATATCAACGCACAGCCTAAACGGCTAAGGGTAGGCACATGAAATTTGTAAAGGACGCAGCTTAGGTACCATAGAGGTGCACTAAGAAAGGAATTCCCCAAAATTCCCACGGAAACAGGAATTAGCGGAAAAATTCTTTTATATGAAAAATCTGAACCCTTTAAGTTAGACGCTTGAAATTTGGCATGCAGTTACATTAGTAAACTTAAAGCTTAGTTGCGACAGGATATTGCAAAATTCCCACGGGAATAGGAGTTAGCGGGAAAAAACTTTTGTATGAAAAAATTTAAACAGCGTAAGATAGATCTATTCAATTTAGCACGCATGCATACCTTAGTAAATATAAAGTTTCTCCCACACACACAAAGATCTCTCTTTTATAACACGCCACGCGGACGAAGTCGCGGGCAAAAGCTAATAAATTATACGAGACATCAGCTAAAAACGACCGACAGACGACTGCTGACAGCTGATATGGAAAGTAAATTTGAAATTAGAATTAACGACTCGTATGTACAATCATTTTGACACATTACGAATCGTTAAATATTGGAACCTGGCTGTACCCGTTTCTCGATGTCTACTATTTCCTCTACCTAAAGGTTGTCTGGAAGAGATTGCTCTCTAGCAATAAGACCGCCTATATTGTACTTAAATATGTCTGTAAAACCAATTTCTGTAAATTTTCTGTGCAATAAAGTGTATCTATCTATCTATCTATCTATAACCTGGCATTAGCATCAGGCATGCGCCGAGCAAATAAATTTTATCGAGCTCATAACAAATGTCAAAATCAATTCGTCTGATTGGCTAAAAGTATGAGTGAAATGTGCCAACCAACCAACAATATCTAAAGTTTTATCGTTTCATGTGAGAAATTTGACTCATGGCGCATGCTAGCAAGCAATGCCTAGTACATAACATTGATGTACATAAGAGTGTGATTGTTAAGATGTCAATAATAAAAAAAAATAACATACATATTTCGAAATAATCACTTGTAAGTACATAATGCCCCATATTTTATTATAAGGTAAATAGACATATTTCGTAATTTTTCTGACTAACCGCAAAACCAAAGGATTCATTAGTTCTAAGTAGAGATACAACGGATATCCGGTTGCTATCCGGTATTCGGCTGGATAGTGGCCGGATACCGGATGGTTGCGCACTATCCGACCGGATACCGGATAGTGATTCTGTTGGTTAATTAACTTTGAAAAATCGTTAGTATACAAAACAAAAAACACGTTATCAAAATACACCACTATACACATTAAACACAAAAAAAACTTATCTATTCAGCAAATTGGCCGGCGCACGTGTACTGCATACGAAAAAGTTCCGCACAATTACTTAATAAAACTCGTTTCTTGGCTAGAAAACGGACTGCGCGAACCTACGATACGTAACAGGTTGAAACCTGACGATGCTCCCGCCGACAAACTAAAATTTGGGTATCGTTTGGCCGGCCGAATATTCGGCGGCCGGATACCGGATATTCGGTCGGAGATCTATACTAATTACAAATCTCCGCATATGGATTTTAAAAGAAAAAAAAGCTAAAGTATTGCTGACGTTTCTTTTTTTTTATATTGCACTTCAGGATTGACCTAATCCCACCTGATGTTAAGTGGTAATGAGGTCCTAACTTAAGGGCGACAAGTAAAGCATAATAAATCTGTTACTGGACTTGTCGCCCTTACCTTGAAGGTTTGAATAGAGGCAATGCTGTCAAAAAACAGGTCAATATCAATGGAAAGTTTCGAATAATTTCGACAACTCCTAATCAAAAACGTGTTCATCTTATATTTTCTTCTTGCAGAAGGTGTGTACAAGACCTAAATCTGAGTAAATTCATTAAATATTTCTGAGAGTAATTCGGGGCCAGTTTTAACAGTAATGATATTCACACACCTACACTATTATAATTGGCTACTTGACAGTTTTTGAAAGAGTATTGTAAAATGTGCGCCCGTTCATTTTATATTCCAAGCAATTCAATTTATCTGGATAAAATGTAACAACCAGAGAAAAAATTCACGTCCCTTGCGGTGCGGGGCTTGAACCCACGACCGTCACGTACCGCGCGTGCTGCTCTCCCAACTGAGCTACCCGCAAGCTATCGATGAGCCTCCGATAAGTACCCTCTGCCGAATATGTTTAGAATTATAACTACATACTTATCGGCTCGTGGTAAGAGATGAATTTTTTCTATTTCTTTAAAATATTTAATGTCCTCTAGGGCGGCGGGAAGCACTACCTATATAAAAAACTAGCTGTGCCCGCGACTTCGCTCGCGTGGTCTACATCCTTTCATGGTTGGTTTTACCCCTATCTCCCCTAATATTCGAAACAAAAAGTAGTCTATATTTTAATCCAAGTTTTGAGCTATATTTGTGCCAAATTTAATATCTCTAACGTACAAAATAAACATTTTCCCATATAAACTTTCAAAGCTGGTATTACCCCCCCCCCCCCCCCCACCCTTATTTTCTAACAAAAAGTACCTAGCCTATGTCCATTCTTGAGGTTCAACGTATACCTATACCGAATTTCATCAAAACCGATTGAGAGGTTTAAGCGGGAAAGCGTAACAGAGTTACTTTCGCATTTATAATATTAGTAGGGATAGTACGGATGTAAAAATCTATGAAGGTTGATAAAAATAAAACTCGTTTCAGTACACAAAATACTTTATTTGTACATGTACTTGCTACAGCGGCGGAGTGCCGTTTGATCAAAATAATACTGTCACTGAGTACCGTGCAACATGGGTTTAAAACAAGGTCTAGTTCTTCTTCGTTTTTCTTTACTTGCAACTATGCTACGAACAAATTCTCAGTCAACGTCAGTACCTATCACGTGGGAATGGGGCAACACCATTAAAGGAACTTGTAGCAAGATATCTGGTTCGGAATCATTGAAATGCTATAGAGCAGCGAACACCCCGTTCTATTGTGAAATTTTATCAATAAGGACTCGCGCGTATGAAATATCAGCTAGATGGCAGTACATGACCGTAATTTCCAACTGCTACGCGATTGGTGATAATGCACAACTCACCTCATGTAGGTTTCATGCAGGTCTAGCATGCGGCACGCGAGTAAATTTTATCGCGCTCCTAACAAACATCAAAATCGATTGAAGTCAGTGCGTCAGCTGTTGATTGGCTGAAAATACGAGTGCGGTGTGCTATTAGCCAATCAACAGTATCGAAACTTTTGTCGTCTCATGCGATAAATTTGACGTATTGCGCATGCTAGGCCTAATGGTCTATGCACTTAATTATTTTTCTTTATTGTTTGACAATGGTTTTTAGTACGGCTGAGGTTTTTGTGTACCTATTTATGTAATGCTATTTTACATTTTATGAGTTTCCATTATTTTACCAGCGTATAGTCCATCATAGTGATTATTCACTTATCAGTGACAGACATCGTGACATTTAAATCAACAATCACTTCCAACTTAAGTTCAACTGCCATCTACGCTATCAAAAAAAACTATATGACTTGATCCAAAGTGTTCTACACATAGCAATAAGTTAGACACTGCTACTGTAACTAATCTGCTGAGTTTCTTACCGGTGTCTTCTCGGTAGATATAGGTTCAGAACTGGAAGTAGAATCACTTTGCATTGTATTCAATGACGATTCAAAAGCGTTATATGTAACCTACTTGAATTAAGAAATATTTGATTAATTGATTGACCTTGTGGATTTACATACGCATTAGTCCTCATTAATACAACCAATTATGTATAATCTATGAATACAATTTCGCCATAGAACATGGGTGTTCAATGCTTTATAGCTTTACAAGGGAGACCAATATCTAGTTTTAGCTCGCTTCAATCGGGTCTGAAATAAATGTTCCCGTGGACAAGTCGCTCATTAAATGCAAAACAGACGCAATCCCAAATACTATTACAGGACGTGAAAACAAACAAAAAAAATAAAACGAAATTTCTTATTATTTTTTTGATAGTTCCAGTTCAATGATGTATAACACAAATAGATAACCGTTAAAAAAATTATAAAAAACTAGCTGTGCCCGCGACTTCGTTCGCTTGGACTACATCCTTTCATGGTCGGTTTTACCCCTTTCTTCCCTAATATTCGAAACAAAAAGTAGTCTATATTTTAATTCAAGTTTCGACCTATATTTGTGCCAAATTTCATATCTCTAACTTCAAAAATAAACATTTTTCCATATAAACTTGGTAAACAAAGGTGGTATTACCCCCATCCCCCCTTTATTTTCTAATAAAAAGTAGCCTATGTCCGTTCTTGAGATTCAACGTATACCTATACCAAATTTCATCAAAAACCGGTTAAGAGGTTTAAGCAGGAAAGCCAGAGTTACTTTCGCATTTATAATATTAGTAGGGATACGTCTATTCGTTTTAATGAGCGAAGTGTTTTACATTCGATGAGCCTTTAAATGCAGTTCAGTTTATAGTATCACGCGTAATACCCCCGTTTTTCTACAATTTCCACTTATTCTGTACTCCTATTGGTCGCAGGTGTCACGGCCTAAACCCTTCATCTTTAAATCACAATTAAATTCATTTATTTATAAGACAACGGTTTTAAAGGGACTGCTGAGTTAAAGTCCTGGAACTTAATCTTGCAGTTGAATATCCTGGAACTTTTAAAGGAATGTCGTTTTAACAACCGTTTAAATAAGATAACGGATCAAAATATTATTTTAAGTAGTTAATTGGAAACGTGTTTGACAATATAACTCGCGACTAGAATAATTGAAATCCCGAACTAGAATAATTGAACGAACATCTCAAGTATTGCTGGTTTTAATTGAAAAAATATTTTTGTATTACGTAGTCCTTTTATCGAGGAAAGCTCTAGGCTATGTACCTAACATGACGCTGCGGCAAATAAGGCCGAAGAAGCGGGGATAGTAAGTAAGCGCCTTGTAACATAAAAATACTGAATCTGTTAAAAGTTACTTTTTACCATATAAGGAATTTGCTCTAAATTGCTTATTACAGAAACTATTTTTAATAAACCCATGTCACACATTGCAAGTTAAACTTAAAATTAAAATATACCAATAGCTGCATCTCTATATATTTCCAAAAAAAAAATAGCTGCTAAAAAAAGATCCATCTAGAGTTGCCATAGATAAAAATTGTGACATTTAGTAGTTTGCATAAAACGAAACGTTCGCAATAAAATCGACACATTATTGTAATTTTGTACAACGCCCTACCCTACTTGCATTACAAAATAAACACTATGTTTGTATAAACAGTTCTGACACATTTATAACGATTTATGTTACTCTGTGACTATGAACTAAGACACAGTGAAAAAAGACAAATAATTTGACAGGCACCGTTTTTTAATTTGGGCGACAGAAATACCGACTGAGCTACAAGTAACCCAAGCTTAAGTAGCTCACTTATTATATAACTTTCACAGTTTTTCTGTAGTGTATTTAGTATTAGTATTGCACCCGAGCGAAGCCGGGTTGGTTTTATAAGTAAATATCAAAAGAATAATGATCCAACAAACACACTACAAAAAATCTATTAACAAATCATATAATTTGAGAGCGAAAATTAGTAATGAGGGTGTTTGCGCAGGAAAAACCCACTAGATGGCGACACGTAGGCGCGGGGTCCAACTGCTATGTAATTGGTCATTTAAATGTCATGGTGACATACCTGTCAATGTCAAAAAACCATAACCAATCACGTAGCAGTTGGACCTCACGCCTACGCATCGCCATCTAGTGGATTTTTTATTTGCGAACCTCATTTAAGCGGCCGCGACCGTAGTCGACGAACTACCGGGCGTCACTGGTAAGATGATGGCCGCTCGCTGTCCGCTGCTTCGGTTCGGCGTTCCTAGTTACGTGATTCATGCATGATAAGACTTTGGCGCAGATCAAATGTAAAATACTTAGTTTTCTGCTGATGGGCCTTGTCACCCGGTAGTACCTACCTTAGTTGATAGTCACAGGTTCACATACAATTTGTATCGGGTTTAGCAAAATATAATCACTATACGAAATGCATTTGTCTCTACTCTAGAACTATCATTATTTATAGACAATAACTATTACTATTAATACTAGATTACTGAGATTTCTATACATTTTTACAATTTATTAAAGTGTTATTACTATTAACCGAAAGCAGGCACATTTATGAGTGAACTTACAAACATTAATGAGATATCATTCATTGTAATACAGTGTACGACGGTAAAACTTTGCAATATTTCAGCCACGTACTTGAATTCGTATTTTCATGACTATATTATTATTAATTTGATCTTTCCTGCTCATAATACATTTTTCTTTACGGCAATCTCCAGTCAACCATTGGGTAAGGAAGAAATGTTATGAACGGCCTAGAAATGATATTATGTAGGTACAGTTTTTCTAAAACAACGTAAATTAATATATTAATACAGTGTTTTGTAGAACTTCAAAAGCGTTACCTACAGAGATTCAATATTATTAGGAAAAATAATATTATTATTATATATTATTGTACGATTCGGTGTAGAGACATTCTACAAATACACTTTGATTTTATATGAAAATAAAGCAACGATTTTGGAAACCCTAGATTCGTTCGCCATATTGGAACACATCACGTACGCTGTTCTTTTGTGGTAAGCAGCTTAGTCACTTGTGTTACAGAAATCGGAAACAACGACGGTACCACAACACCCAGACCCGATACAGAAAAGTTCGGTTTCCTATTGACCCGACCGGGGATCGACCTCGATAACTCTGAGTTGACGCGACGCCAAAAGTCGGACCCGCTCGCCTCTCGGCTATTGAAGGTCGTGGGTTCAAATCCTGCACCGCAAGGGGAGATGAAAATTTCTGTTTCTTTGAATGTACCTATTAATAAAACGAATAATCACTTGTCTGTTGTTGTGTTCCTGCGCGTGAGTAAAGTTTTCCTGGGGGTGCTACATTAGTAACAGGGGTCAAGCCTTCATGGTAAGGGTGACAAGTCCAGTAACAGCTTCATTATGCTGTACTTGTCGCCCTTAAGCTAGGACCTTATTACCACTTAACAAAAAAAAAGTATCAAGAATTATGATAAGCCATCGTTGAAATGTCGACTTTAACCTATCGATCTACGGTTTAATTACAAAAGCAGGCAATAGACAGATACAATAGTATAAATTTCGGGTGTCAAGTGAGTGCTTACTCAATGTTAAATCAACATCTATTGTTCATTTATTTTGACAAACTATAATTTAGGCTTTCCAATTTCGTTGCAACTCAGTTAAGAAATACATAGAAAAACATATTTGTGATGTCAAGTATTAAATAGATATATCGTCGCCGATTAACCTTGTACACTGGTATAAATATCTCATAATAATACCACGATTTTTACATTATTACCTTATAATATTATCATTTTCTCAAAATAATCCTTTGGTGATCACAAAAATCACTTAAAAGAGATAATTCGAGCGAGCGAAGCGCATTAATCGCTCAGCTCACTTCGCTCAGCCGGTAAAGTGTCTTTTACGAAAATAAAGTCGCTTTCATCTGTTTACGCGCAAAGGCCACTATTAAAAGCTATGGAGTTACATGATTGGTTGAATTTTAAAGTAGTTTGTGAAGGTGAACATCTGATGGGAAATATTCGTAATTCAATGGTTTAAATTTACACTTAATACTATAATTGTCGGGTAGACCATATCACATACAGCGACCTGATCCCAACTAGGTGGGTAGGCATGTCGATTTACGTTTAAAAAAATCGATACACGAATCGATTCAGATTGAACGTACTAGAATCGATTCTTGGTTAAATCGAGCATGGAAAGGTTGATTTTCGATTAATTGGCTACTTGACAGTGTTAACAATAAAATATGAAAAGTGTTAGATATGTTAGCTTATTAGTAAAGTAATAATTTTACATTTTTATTTTATAATTAAAAGCATAGTTAGTATTTTAATTTTGCAAAATAAATTTTACTTTTTTTATCTGTGGAACAAAAGAACCGAAACGGAAACCACCATTGCACTTCGGAAATGACAGCTGTCGGCGAAAATAATTTATTTTAATGTGGCGAAACAATGATTATTTTACCGATTAAATTGACTTATTGTGTCTTTAATCGTATTAAGAATTTATTGAAACATTTTCCGTTTATCTAAATGAAGTCGTTCCTATGCGTATCGGTTCGTTGTCTACAACGTTGACGTCATAATTTCAACAGTGACATGACTTGGCGTTTTTGCGCGCTTTTTAAATGTGTTACACAAAATCTTATTTTTCTCTGGTTATTTACATTTTTTCCAGATAAATCGAATTGCTTGGGATATAAAATGAACGGGCGCACATTTTGCAATACTTTTTCAAAAACTGTCAAGTAGCCAATTGCGGCAATTTCAAACATTTTCAGTTAACTAATATTGAGTTCATCATTGATCACCATTTACCACAAATACAAGTACATAAAAGTATAATTAAATAAATAATAATAATAAATAAATGCGCCAGATCTCCACACCAATCACCTGGTCTCAAACTAAGGTTTCCCCTTGTACTATGAGCACCAGACGACGGATACTAACTGGGGGCGTCATCACAGCACGCACACAAGTCAATTTAGAAAAGTTCGTTTTCCAAATTGACCTGATCGGGTATCGAACCCGGGACCTATCGCGCTTTAGCCACCGCGCCACCGAGGTCGTCAAATTGATCAATATAATATCTATCAACCCTATATTCTTTAGAAATAATAGTTAGTGGTGGGGTTCGAACCCAGGACCTCTTGATGAGCAGTAGTGATATATTTCTTGCAAACTGGAGACACATCAACAGCAAAAAATTTACATTTTAAACTAGTATCGAGTTTTTAAACTGGCGCAGCCGAAAATATATCGGACCGATTCGAAAGGTTTTTAATTTCAAAATCAACCTGAAAATCGTTTTTTTTAAATCGATTACTCTAAATAATCGATTAACCGATTTTAAATCGACATGCCTACTCAAGCAAATGTGTTATGGAATACAAGATCACCAGTGGTGCATTAAAAGGGCGTCGACGTCACCAGCTTCAAACCTTTACCAAGTCTAGATAGTAGATAAAGTCGGAATTTTGGCGCCCTAGTGACCTAGAGCCTAAAGCCACGTTCCAATATTTGAAAAACGATTTCGTTTTAGTTACGGACAGTTAAAAATTATACGAGGCGTAAGCTAAAACGACGGATGACATGAAAAATGACTGGTATTGAAAGCAAATTATGGAACGGTATTAACGACTCGTAGCCGTAGTCGGTTGCAGAAAAACGAATAGTCATTTTAGACACATTCGAATTGTAAAATATAGGAATCTGGCATACCGACTCCATTCGTTTTACCACAGAGCAGGTTGAGTTTTTTAAGGTTAAGTTACCGTCAAGAGAACGTCAAACATTTGTACTTCGATTATCAGTTCTTATGCGCACGAAATAAGGTGCAAAGTCCAAAGTGTATACTCTGACATGCTTATGATTGTACATTAAAATAGTTAGAGCAGTGTTGTTCAAACTTCATGAGGTAGCGACCCCCTTTTTAATAAAAAAAAATCTGGCAACCCTGTCGATAGGTACGGTAACGCTGAACATGGTAAAATATGCAGCTAGATATTAGGTTTTATGACTATGTGCCGACCTACGACATGACCTACAAGTCGACACAAATACAGCGTCAGCAGAATCGGCGTAGTAAACAACGCTCCATACGTAATGCGTGACATCGATATCCTACATCGCGATATCAGAGTTTTCGTCGCCACTAAGTATATATACAACACACCAAGAATGGTAGTAGGGGCCTTGGTCCCCGAGCAGATAACACCTAGCTCGGCGGAAGTACTTCCACTTTTAGTAAAGAACATACGTTCCTTACAACTACAACATAGAAGGGCAATGTCTAAAGTGTATTTGACTGTACATCCTACTCATATCATGAACTATATTAAGAGAGGTAGGGCATAGCGATTCATCGCTCGAGCTGGAGCAGCCCGACTGGTGAAACACCTCCACCTTACAGAAGACCGCAGCCAAATAACAATCACTTCTGTGTTGTTGTGTTCCTGCGTGTGAGTAAGGTTTCCAGAGCTCCTGGGGGGTGCTACATTAGTAGCAGGGGTCAAGCCTTCAAGGTAAGGGCGACAAGTCCAGTAATAGATTTATTATGCTGTACTTGTCACCCTTAAGCTAGGACCTCAGTACCACTTAACATCAGGTGGGATGAGGTCAATCTTGAAGTGCATTATAAAAAAAAAACTGTGTGTGTAGGGGGGGTGCAGCGTGTATGCTAACCGACCTTTCAAAAGGTTATGTACATGAAGTGCAGAACTGCAGACGGTACACGCATCCTCATCGGTGGCTCCAAGTAGCTGAGGTACACACAACGACCACACTTCGGTTAACCACGTAGGCTCGTGGGCTATAGCCCGGGTTTACCCGATGGGGAGACCTGGTTGCTTTGGCTTCTTTTTTGTAACGCACTTCAAGATTTACCTCATCCCGCCTGACGTTAAGTGGTAATGAGGTCCTAGCTTAAGGGTGACAAGTACTGCATAATAAAGCTGTTACTGGACTTGTCACCCTTGACTTAAAGGCTTGACCCCTGCTACTAATGTAGCACCACCCAGGAGCCTGTTAACCTTACTCACACGCAGGAACACAACAACACCGGAGTGATTGTTATTTGGCTGCGGTCTTCTGTAAGGTGGAGGTATTTCATCAGTCGGGCTGCTCCAGTTCGAGCGATTAATCGCTTTGCCCTGCCTCTCTAACAGCGTTCGCTGCGGATACCTCCCGCTTTGTGTACGAAGTCTAACTCAAGGCAAGGTAAAGGCAAGGTAAAGGCAGTCCACGCTGATAAGCATCGGATAAGGCCATGTTGACGGAAACTGGCAGCTAGACAGTTTAGATACTAGATTAACATATCAGATTCTTTTTAACCCCAAAAAAATGGACACAGTCTCAGGCAACTGCTAGTAGAAACATAAGTGGTAGTTAAATTTGAAATACAGCCAGCATCATTCGTTTGTATATATCGCAGTCATCTGGTTGAATCAGCTATTTGATTGGATCACTAGCGTGTTTATTAAATGACGACGTTTAATTGAATGACTAGGCCGAACGTTGAATGAACAAGACTCACTGAACGTCCAACAAGTTAGCGGATTGTAACATAGCCCTTTGAACATAGCGGACGTAATCAGTCAGGTGATTGTAATTTAGTTCATTTTTTTCCACTGCCGCATTAGTGCTCATCAAAACAAAGATGGCGTTAAACAGCTGGTACAGATCTAATCGAATAGCACTGTGTTGATATTTTTTAGTGAAATTGAGATTTAAAGTGACTTATTCGTAAAAAAATATGTTTTTAGCCCAACTGTCTTAAGACTTAAAATTGTTAAAACATATTAAAAACTCTTATTAAGGTGTGGTATGTCATCTCCTCATTTTTTTTATCTAAATTTAGTTACCTTTTAAGTGGCGAACTTTAATCAAACATTACATAGTCAGCTATATCCCATTCAACGACTATGCTAAATGACGTTCAGTCAAGAAGTTGAACGTTATATTAAACAATTTGACGAGTTGTCCTTTAGTCATTCAATTAAACGTCGTCATTCAATGAACGCGCTAGTGATCCAATCAAATAGCTGATTAAACCAGATGACTGCGACATATACACCTTATCACATTATACCTCCGCATAACTAAGCAAGTCAGATAGACAGTGACTTATTGTGACAAGGTACCGAGCTGTTCACGAACTAAAGCAAATTAGTTGCTGCTTAAACCTCTGGGTTATCCTAGGGGTCGCACCCACTTTGAAGAACACTGCGCTAGAGTAACGTAACCTTTGACCCTCGCAATCCAAAATGGACCTTACGTTCTATGTAGTAGGTACGCCTATGTGGTGGCGGTCTGCGTTTCGTCTTCATCAGCCCTGAGAGCCAACATGTCTGGTAGTTTAAAGTGCTGCATGTGGAACGGAGGCTCAGGACTACTGCACGGCTTCAACTGGAACAGGGGGGGTTAAAGAATAGAAAATATGTTATTTTTATATTGCACGTCAAGATTGACCTCATCCCATCTGATGTTTAGTGGTAAGGAGGTCCTTTCTTTATTTTCGGGGAGAAATGCGTGACGCACCGTGCCGCCACCCGAGGGAGATTGAGGGCGTGTGTTGGACTCTTCACTAAAACTCTCCGGTGGACCTCATCGCCCTAAACGGCGGTGCTGTGGGAAGAGCTTAAGGGTGACAAGTACAGCATCATAATAGCTGTTACTGGACTTGTCGCCTATACCTTGAAGGCTTGATCCCAAATCTTTATTCATGTAAGCTTTACAAAAGCACTTATGAGTCGTCAGTACAAGTTCAGTACCTATTCTCCCGCCGTGTTCGGAATGTTGAACATGTCGAGAAGAACCGGCGAGAACACTCGACACTTACTCGTTTCAATATATCAATGCTTTCTTAAACTAGGTATCATCTTTTCATCTTCTTATAATGTATTTGTATAAATGCTACATCATATCACTAAAAAAACATTTATTTCTTTCTTTAAATAAAAATTTAAGCTAACGTTAACTTATTTTAAATGTTTAAAATGGAACGCTAATAAATTATATATGTACCAACTTATTTATTTATTTATGTATTTAAAAACTTTATTGCACAAAAAAAGTACAAAAGGTGGACTTAAAGCTAGGAGCATTCTCTACCAGTCAACCGTTGGGTCATGCAGATAGTACGTTTATGGGTGCGGTAACAGTAAAAATGTGAGTATGGATAACAACAAAATTAATAATCATAAATAGCAGAAAATCTTAACGATACCAGACGATTTGACAGCTGTCAAAACTGTCTTATCGCATTAATATTTTGCAATTTGACAACCGTTAACACGTATGTTACCGTTATAGTTAAGTTTGTAGTTGAGTCTATATGCAGGCCTAGCATGCGCCACGCGACTAAAATTTATCGCGCCTTAAGAAACGTCAAAGTCAACGAAACGTCAGCTACTGATTGGCTGAAAATACGAGTGCGGTGTGCCATTAGCCAATCAACAGTATATATAACAGCGAGAAATTTGACGTATTGCGCATGCTAGGCCAAATGGTCTAGCAAGTGCAATACGTCAAATTTATCGCATGAGACGACAAAAGTTTCGATACTGTTGATTGGCTAATAGCACACCGCACTTGTGTTTTCAGCCAATCAGCAGATGACGCACTGACTCGAATCTATTTTGACGATTGTTAAGAGCGTGATAAAATTTAGTCGCGTGGCGCATGCTAGGCCCGTAGCAGGTGTATGACGATGACAGGATATGATAAATGGAGTGCAAAGATGATAATGAAGGTGATATTACGTCAAATTACCAACTTGAGTACTGCGCCCGCGCCGCCGCCGCGGCAGGATGCCCTTGCGTGCCATGAAGAACCTGCACAAGAAAAATACATAGCTTTAAGATATTTTAACATAATAAGTACATTGCTCTGCTTCTGTAATAATTAACCAATTACTTTTGTTACAGAAATTCGGGAATAAAGACAATACAACGTCCAGTCCCGAGACAATACGTAAAAGTTCGTTTCCTATGCTGATCCGACCGGGACTCGAACCTGGATCCTCAAAGATGGCGAAACATCAAACTCCATGTTCGTAAAAATTGGTATGTGACAGGGTAAATTCGAGTATATTCATAGTTACTACCACCGATTGAGCGTTAGAGAGAATTATAGTATCGTCTATAACACATCTCTGAGATGGGTATGTTAAAACACTCGCGTTCAATATAATATGAACTACACTAGGGCGGTACAAAGACCAAAGCGAGTAGTTTGAAACGGTTTCCCATACCGTATAGTGGAGATGGGTATGTTGAACTGTTCGGAGACGGTCTGGAAGGTGAGGCCGCGGCTGACGCAGTCGGCGGCCTGCCGCAGCACCACTTCGCTGCGTCTGATGCGCTTGTTTATGTTATACTCCGGCTGCGTCGATTGGGGCAGCGTCACCTGCAAGTGAACCCCGGCTTTGAGTCGAACACTCTATAGCAGATCTCCTCGACCCTCTCGAGTGAGTCTCATCATATTTTAAAGAAACAGATTTTTTTATCTCCCCTTGCGATGCGAGAATCGAACCCATGACCTTCACGTATCGCGCGTGCTGCTCTTCCAACTGAGCTAACCGCAAGTATCGTAGGCGATAAAATTTTTCTGCTATATCAACCCGTTAGCTTCCGGTAAGTGCCCTCTGCCGAATATGTTTAGAACTACATACTTATCTTATTATTAGAAATGTTTGAAAACCACGGAATCAAAGACCCCTTGGCATCTTGATCGATTTTTATAATTTTACTAGCTGTGCCCGCGACTTCGTTCGCGTGGACTACATCCTTTCATGGTCGGTTTTACCCCTATATCCCCTAATATTCTAAACAAAAAGTAGTCTATAAGTATATAAACATTTTCCCATATAAACTTTCAAATGTGGTATTACCCCAAGCTTGGTCTGGGTGTGCTGGAATGATGCCCCCATTTAGTATCCGTCGTCTGGTGCTCATAGTACAAGGGGAAACCTTAGTTTCAGACCAGGTGATTGGTGTGGTTGTCTGGCGCATTTATTTATTTATTTATTTATTAGGGTCACCTGCGGCCGGTCACCCACGTGTATCACGTTGACCGAGGGCATGTACGAGGGTCCGATGGTCATGATCTTGGGCGGCGGCGACATCACCTCCACGTAAGGAGTCGACACGCTGCGGTTTGACATCTGACAACAAAAATACTCACTCTTAGAGTTTTGCCTCATTAAGACGATATGGCGACGTCGCCAGCGGCGCAGGCCTGGCTACTTCTGGCATCCGAAGGTCGCCAAGTCGAGCCATGTCGTCTCGACAGTCAGTTCTTTTACGTCGTCATGAATGGATGTCTAAGAAATCGCACTACTTTTAATATTGCACTTGAAGATTGACCTCATCCCACCTGATGTTAAGTGGTAATGAGGTCCTAGCTTAAGAGCGACAAGTACAGCATAATAAATCTGTTACTGGACTTGTCGCCCTTACCTTGAAGGCTTGCCCCTGCTACTAATGTAATATCCCCAGGAGCTCTAAAAACCTTACTCACTCGCAGGAACACAACAACGCCTAATTGGTTGTTATTCGGCTGCGGTCTACTGTAAGGTGGAGGTATTTCACCAGTCGGGCTGCTCCAGTTCGAGCGATGAATCGTTATGCCCTACCTCTCTTATCTTATACTTCGTATTAACTACTAAAAGATGGCGGCTAACTTATTTTAAATTTATGGCGTGACTCACCGACGTCTGCTGGTGTATGATGAAGGCGGGCGGCTCGTCGCGCGAGAGGTACGTGTGGTCCCTCAGTGACGTCACTCGGTCCTCCCCCTCCGTGTCCGAGGGGCTGTCGTACTGGCACTGCACGTTAGCTATCGCGAATTCGGCTGGCTCTGAGGAAATACCAGATATGACTGACCCGTTGGTACAACGCAAGATGACAGTTGGACCCAGTAGATTTATAGAAGCACAGTATATTGTCTCCTCCCAGCCTGATGGTAAGCAAGAGAAGAACCCACATAGCGTCGACAACGGATTTGATACCATTACATCCTATCCGTAAGCATCGCTATAATGGCCTTCAAGATGTTTCTTCACGCTCCTTTTGAAGGATTTCATATCAAAGCAAGGAGGAAACACATGAGCCGGCAACGAGTTCCACTTCTGTATGGTGCGGTAAAGGTATGAGTCACCAAATGGTTTTGCTCGCGATGGAATATTTTCCACGGTAAAGCGGTGACATCGTTGTCCGGCTCTTGTTTTCGTCTTCTGCTGACTCTGAAGAAATAGCAGAAAGTAACTGGCTCTTTAGGACAATAGAGAGTGGCTGTCACTGAGGGAAGAGCAAATAGTGACTGGCTCGTTAGGACAATAGAGAGTGGCTGTGGGAACAAGTAGGTTTCGGATTCTGCTGGCTCTGAGGAAAAAGCAGATAATGACTAGTCCGTCGGTACAATGGAGAATGGCTCTTGGAACAAGTAGATTTTGAATTTCGCTGGCTCTGAGGAAAAAGCAGATAGTGACTGACCCTTGGTACAACCAAGAGTGGCTGTTGGTCCTAGTAGATTTACACATTTGACGTCCCAAAGATTTACAATAGCGTTAAAGTATTACGTAACGCAATTTGAAGAATGAAACTCTGAAATTTACAACCTTTTTACTTTTCCTATGGTTTCCGGGGAATGCCTCGATTGTATTAGTGTGATCGTCTTTTTAAAGAAAGGGGGAGGGGGAGTAAAGAAAAACGTTACGATGCGTTGGGGGGGGGGGGGGGGAGGCGTTTCGTACTTCTTGAACTATCCCTTACTAATGTAACCATAAGAGTAACCCACATGAATAAATGAAGTGATTACTTTACTATTTTTACTTTTACTAATATTATAAAGCTGAAGAGCTTGTTTATTTGAACTAACTAATTTCAGAGCAACCGCTGGTTCGAATTAAAATGTTATTTTATAGTCCATTTATCCGGGCTCCGTAGCCGAAAGGCGAGCGTGCCGGCCTTTGGCGTCGCGCTATCTCTGTGATTCCGGGTTCGATACCCGGTCGGGTCAATATGGGAAACGAACTATTCTATATTGTCTCGGGTCTAGGTGTTGTGGTACAAATGGGTTCGTAACCGGAACCAAATTAAGAAATAAAATGCAAATTATGTTGGTTAATATTAGTATGAGACGAAAACTTCCCGTTTCACCCCGAGGTGGGGAACATTTTCTAAGCTCCTTACTTTCAGTACTAGTTCCACTAAATTAAGTGTCATATTTGTAGCATTACCCAAAATAAAATAAAACAAACGTAATCACGACAAAAACCTTACTATATTCAATAATATGTCGTACACCCGTACAATACTCATGACACTAGCGTAATCAATATATATCAATATATATATTATCATAATCAATTGTATTATATCTATAATTATTAAAATTTACGAATATACCAAGAGTAAAATATGAATGATTATTAATATTTTATTTTATTTTTCCAAGTTATTTCATGTGTTGGATATTTCAAAAATAAAATAATTTCTGTTGACTTTACCAGTATACAATTAAAACTTATACCAGTACCATTTAATTTCATCATCCTGTATATAGCTAAATATAACTTGTATGGTGTATTCATAAAATATAATTTGAAACTGTGTAAAAATATAACTCTGGTTGCTATTACTATGTATAAGTTTTATAAGAAATTAAATTATACAATAACTAAGTATTCGTTGCTATAATATAAATTTAATTTAATTACAAAATAATCAACAAAGTGAAAATAATATATGTGTAATAAAATAAGAATTAAAACTACTTTGGCATGTTAGGAACTAAAATAAAATTTTAAATCGATTTATATAATTCAATGGCATTTTTGGGATTGAAATTGCACAAATTATACTTAATATTTGAATTATTAATATTATTTTATTTAAACTAAATTCCGTAATAATGAAAAATTTAAATAGTCAATTCTATTCAAAGTCTGTATATTTTTGGGGTTTTATTAGCGTTAAGATTTAATTGTATTGATATAATTTTTTGTGGTTATTTGTATAAGTTTTGATTTTTATAAAACACATTGATTAAGAACTTGTTAAAACAAATTTATCTTACACAATTTATATTTATGTAAGTACTTATTGCTTGGACACTATTTTTAAGTCGATGCGATACAAATTTATATTTATTTAATTAATATACCTACTTTTATTATTATAACTCTAGTAAAATTCACAATAAATATACATTTTATAAAAAGAAGTTATCTTGAATTAAGGATTCAAATAATACAAAATAATCGTCCATACCAAATATAAGCTACCAAAATTTCTTTTCAGATACTTAATTACACATGAATTAAATACAAAAGTATTTAACATATTATTCACAGCTTCTTCTCCATAATATTTGGATTTTTGACAATAGAATTGCTTATAAAGTCATATTATTATCTTAGTAATATTAGGTATTTAGATAAATAGCTTATAAATAGACTAGACATAGTTAAGTACAACGTTTATTTGTTTAAACCAATTAAGTACGAGGACTTATCCCAATAACCTTATTTCATGCCAAATATTGCATAACCCGCATGGAAATTAGCATCAAACACAGAAATTGTAATTGTGTATACAATTTAAACTGATTTATTTAAAACACTTGAGTTTTTATGCATTATAATACGGTATTTGTAGCAGGATACAAATTTGTAAAAACTCTATTGAAAATGTTTTTATGAACTGTTTCAGAATTTAATATTTTGAATATGCTTTGCATAACTCTAACTTAAACAGTGAGGTTTTAGTCTCAATAATTTATTTTTATGACTTATGAAAAGTAGTAATAATGTTAATGATACAAAAAAAATTGCGAATAAAATATGTTAGGCATTGACTGTGTTCACTATTTAAAATCTTAAATTTATTATTTTATTTTATATCTAAAAAAAAAATTAATATACACATTACCTATTTCATGATTAGATTAAACTTTGACAATGCTTTTCATCATCTTTGGCTCTTAGACGCTACTTTATCCCTGTAAAAATATAATGGCGAAGGTACAGTATTTAGCATCTGTATCCATTTATTGACAATTTTTATATATTCTTACATTCGTCCAAAGAGAAGTAAATCTTCTATATTAACACACTTTTATCTGCAAATGGATCAGATGCAAAACGCTGTATTTTCTACTTAACTACACTTAAATTATTAGCTGCTATCTATCGAGGCAAACTTATACAATACAAATCCTACTAATATTATTTTATATACTGCATTATTTCACTCTTTCCAATTATTACTATATTCTAGTTGATTTGACTAATTTAATGCACACTTGCTTGACATATTAAATGTTATATCGCCGCGTCGTATTTTTTGCTAATCGAATAATGGAAATTAATGTTTACATGATATACAACATGATTTTTAATCACTATCCAAATTGTTGTCCGAACCGGAGGTAGCTTCATTTGCTTTATATAGAGACTATTCATAAGTGTTACTGATGTAATCTATCTGAATAAAAAATATTGACTTTGACTTTGTTTCTGGGCGTTAAGTAACGTTATAAGATTAAATTTATGAAAAAAATTGTGATTAAAGTCTGTATACGGACGGTATTTTGGCGTGACAATACTGAGCCGATCATGCCTCTCTCTCGTTCGTGCCGCGCTCTCGCTTGCGGAACGCGACAATGAGCACAACGGGACAATGACGTCATCTTTTTCGTGCATGCAGCCCGTAGTATCGAGTTATTAGACGTTGTCACGTCAAAAATTAATAACGAAAAAAAATTACCCGCTCCAATTTTAAAATATAGTAGTAAGGTGTTAAACGCCAATGAGATGTGTGTGTGTCACGTGGTTAGAGCACTCATTATAATAGCCTTTTTTCCATACATGAGAAAACGGCTTCAACAACACACGCGAAATAGGCACCTCTGAAGTATAGATGCGGAAAGTACTAGCTGTTTCGCTCGACTTCACCCGCGTTATTTCAGGATAAAAAGTATTCTATATTTTAATCTAGTATGTCACCTCTCTTCCTACCAAATTTTAACCAAATCCGGTCAGCAGTTTTTGCGTGAAAGAGTGACAAACGTCCAAACATCCATATAACTGTCACATTTATAATATTAGCAGTGTCTTGTGAGATGACTTTGTAATGCTATACCTCAATATTTAGTACTGAGTGATACTACTAGGAAAAATTCATAAATAATCATTTTGGATAGTGCTTAAAGTTGTGCTGTATTGATAGTAAAGAAAACAAATTTTAACTAAAATTAATTTGATTAAATTGTAACGTTATTTTAAAACATCATTCAGTCGCATTGAAACCTCATTTCTAAAACTCAAATTTAGACTATGAGTATATTCAAGTGTGCGCTTAAAGTTTACTAAAACATATTGAATAGTAATAAAGTACTATATAATAAAAAGTAATATTGAAATTCCGGCGAATACAAGGAATTATTACGACTTTTAATAGTGTATTACGCCGCACTAGCGACCTTTAAATATTTTAAAGAAACAGAAAGTTTTCTTCTCCCTGATGTTTGGGATTCAAACCTACGGCTAATCACACATACATACATACTACATAGTATGTATTTCTCAACTCATACGGTAGACGGCACTTAATGAATGCTATGAGATTTTTTTATATTACACTTCAAGATTGACCTCATTCCACCTGATGTTAAGTGGTAATGAGGTCCTAGCTTAAGGGTGACAAGTACAGCACAATAAATCTGTTACTGGACTTGTCGCCCTTACCTTGAAGGCTTGACCCCTGCTACTAATGTAGCACCCCCCAAGAGCTCTGTAAACCTTACTCACACGCAGGAACACAACAACACAGAAGTGATTGTTATTTGGCTGCGGTCTTCTGTAAGGTGGAGGTATTTCACCAGTCGGGCTGCTCCAGTTCGAGCGATAAATTGCTATGCCCTCTTTCTCTTAGGGTTATTAACTTGCGTAAGCTCGGTTGAAAGAGCAGCACGCGCGATACGTGAAAGTCGTGGGTTTGAATCTTACACTGAAAGGTTAGATAAAATAATCTGTATCTTCAAAATAATTTAAGAAAGGTGAAAAATTTAATGTTGGAATATCTTAAGATATATTTTTGGCAAGACTAACTAGTCATATTATCTTACTTCACAGTTAAGTTGCTAGGCTAGACTGGTATTTAAGTAAACTTAACTTCAGTTACTGATTATGTATTATGGCTCCATCATCTATATATTCTATATATCTATATAATTAGTAGCACGTTCATACTAAGGATCAGTGGCGTAACTATACCATTCGGGGCCCGTGGCAAATTCATCAATCCATCGACCACCCCCCCCCCCCTCCTTCTCAAAGAAAGAATAATGTCTAATACTTGTTTGGAAATACCAGAAATGTAGTGCATACTTTAGGAAAGTTTGATGTAAAAATTATTCTTGGTAATTGGGATTCTCCTCTTACCTGGGGCCCCTTCTGGCTGGGGGCCCGTGGCATTTTGCCGACTTGCCACCCTGTAGTTACGCCACTGCTAAGGATGGCGATTTTTTGATGAAAAAGATTGATTTTAATATTGATTCAAATGTTATTCACATATTTCTATTCACAAAAAGATTGATTTTATAAAAACTTACTCTTTTCAACTTTGCATTTACAATTAAAAAATATGAAAAACATGAAACATTTCTTATCAGTAAAATCGAGAAAATTACTAGTTTTCGATAGTATCGATTATTCATCTGTTTCAGCTCAGATACGAAAAAAGGAAGGTATGTATTTGCTACATTAAAAAGTTTAGAAAGAAAATCAGGCACACACCATCTCGTGAGCTTTGAGTAATTTGCTCTTTAACCGCATTTTACACCTAATTGTAAATAAATTTTGAAAGGCGAAGTATCGATCTTTGAATCGATTAAGTATTTCATATCGTTATATATTATGCCCCGAAAATCGATCCCTCGATTAAACAATTTTAGGTCGCCATCCCTAGTTCACACAATACCTATGTATGTAGCTACTATTAAGTTCATGTCATATTCATGTTATCAATTACGAAGTTGCAATCAACACTAGAGCGCCTAAAATCAGAAAAATGAAGTCTACCATATTAGAATTCGCTATGCAGTATCCTTGAAATTAAGCAAAGTCTTCACAGTCCTGGATTTGCATAAAATCGATGGCACTTACAAACTGACTTTTTTACGACGAACGTGGGTCGGTGACGACGATAAACAATTGGCTACTTGACAGTGTTAACAATAAAATATGAAAAGTCTTAGATATGTTAGCTTATTACTTAAGTAATCATTTTACATTTTTACTTTTTAATTAAAAGCATAGTTAGTATTTTATTTTTGCAAAATAAATTTTAGTTTTTTTATCTGTGGAACAAAAGAACCGAAACGGAAACCACCATTGCAATTCGGAAATGACAGCTGTCGGCGAAAATTATTTATTTTAATGTGGCGAAACAATGATTATTTTACCGATTAAATTGAATTATTGTCTCTAATCGTATAAAGAATTTATTGAAACATTTTTCGTTTATCTTAATTAAGTCGTTCCTATGCGTATCGGTTCGTTGTTTACGACGTTGACGTCATAATTGCAACAGTGACGCGACTAGGCGTTTTCGCGCACTTTTTAAATGTGTTACACAAAATCTTATTTTTCTCTGGTTATTTAGATTATTTCCAGATAAATCGAATTGCTTGGGATATAAAATGAACGGGCGCACATTTTGCAATACTTTTTCAAAAACTGTCAAGTAGCCAATTGGCTACTTGACAGTGTTAACAATAAAATATGAAAAGTGTTAGATATTTTAGCTTATTAGTTAAGTAATCATTTTAGATTTTTATTTTTTAATAAAAGCATAGTTAGTATTTTATTTTTGCAAAATATATTTTAGTTTTTTTATCTGTGGAACAAAAGAACCGAAACGGAAACCACCATTGCAATTCGGAAATGACAGCTGTCAGCGAAAATTATTTATTTGAATGTGGCGAAACAATGATTATTTTACCGATTAAATTGAATTATTGTGTCTCTAATCGTATTAAGAATTTATTAAAACATTTTCCGTTTATCTAAATTAAGTCGTTCCTATGCGTATCGGATCGTTGTCTAGGACGTTGACGTCATAATTTCAACAGTGACGTGACTTGGCGTTTTCGCGCGCTTTTTAAATGTGTTACACAAAATCTTATTTTACACATGTTATTTACATTTTTTCCAGATAAATCGAATTGCTTGGGATATAAAATGAACGGGCGCATATTTTACAATACTTTTTCAAAAACTGTCAAGTAGCCAATTGGGTAATGAGTTCAAACAACAAAAACGTTAAATACATAGTTATTATGCCTGCTACGACCACACTGCCAAGAGTTGAAAGATGAAATAGAGTCACTTTGTTGTTAATATAGTAATTTATTGTTTGATGCAAAATTAATTATAAGTTTAGATTTTCATTTGTAAAAAGAAACTACTGAGTTTCTTGCCGGTATCTTCTCGGTAGGTATAGGTACCGAACCGGAGGTAGCTTCATTTGTTTTGTATAAAACAATTCGTAAGTGTTACTCTGTAATATATATGAATGAAAAGATTTGATTTGATTGGAACTCAGCTGACAGTTTTAAACCCTACAGTTCATCTCCTACGAAAAACCTAAACCCTACCATCTTCAATCACTCACAACGCCTCCTGATACCTCTCCGACCTCGTCTCCGTCATCAGATCCAACGGATCCAATATCGGGGCACCCCTCGCGCCGCGCCTGCCCTTAGAAAACTGACTCTTAATATCATACTTCTCCATCCAATTCCGCAAAGTTTTCCTTGGCACGCCGTACTTATTAGACGCCGCGTACACGCTGTAGCCCTTCTTCACCGCGATCAAAGCGTCTCTTAGATGCTGGGACGAGTATTGCTTGTAAGACTTCTCCTGGAATACATCGGTTTCTATGTTGACGATGGCGTTTGGTCTTCTCCCGACGATGCGCGGTCGCGCGTGTATGTTCAGGGGTATTCCGTGGTCCATGTCTATGAAGTGCCTCGTGACTATTTCCGTGGAGGTCCTCACTCCTGTAACAAGCAAGGTAAAGAAGCGCCCTTAGTCTAGGCTTGGATGGAGACAGTCCTTACGTTTGAGTATGCAATGGGCGGTTCTTTTCCTGGCTTCCTACAGGTGGGATTGCGATCGATTAGATATTGGTGTAACTGTGGGGTATTTTGAAATGTTTTTGTTTAAGTTTGCCAATTGAATCATTTTTAATTCAAAACTTTCTATGATTTTTTTGCATATTATAATCTGAACAAAAAGCAATTGATTGCTTTTGAATATTTTTTAAACAATTCCTTTGCTTTTAATACTTTATTAAACACAATCCTTTAATTGCACTCTTATGAAAATTTACATCATTTTAAAATTGCAAAGGAATAATTCCATTGTCAAACAAATATATGAAACTAGACAAATGTTCTGGATTTTTGATTTAATTTTAATATAAAACATGTATACCTATTAATTTAAATAATTTGATTGAACTGAATCTTCAACATTATTCAATTACAGTTTATAAATTACGCCAATATCTAAATCCTTATAATTACTCTAATTAACAAATAATGTATCACTTTGAATCGTTTTATCAAATACGTTTTCTGCTGTTTAAATCTCTTGTGATTTATACGTATATTTGTGGTAGTCGCAATCCCAATGACTTAATATAATAGCGGACACTCCGTGTAAAAAGCAAGGAAAAGACGCTTTTGGGTTTAAGAATGCTGAAAAACCCGGAATATGACGGTGCATCCCAATTTTCCCATTGTCTTGATCCATGGAGATAGTAAGAATATTTTTTCAATCGATTATGGTCTCACTATCCCCCTTAGTCATTTCTTTTAGTGAGTTTTTATTTTTGTAATTTTAATCTTTAGTGGATTCAAAACCGTTGTCCAATTAAAAAAATCGCTTCCTCTATTTATAATTGTAAATCCATATTTCAATTATATTTTTGTAACTATGGCGTTTCCGTTAAAAACCAGCAATTTCATTGAACTGGGTGGCAAATAAACGTCAACATTTATTAATTATAATTAGTTTACAGGCACATATAAAAACTCATAAAAGATTATATGGACTAATTAATTTCAGTCACTCAAAATATATGTATTAGGTTAACTATTTTGAGTCATATGGTTTACACGTTTATACACCTCGCAGTATTAAATAACTAGTCATTCATTGTTATGCAAAAAATGATTAATGGGAAGAATATCATGTATCAAATCTATTTCGTATTATTAACAAGTGGTATTCCTGCGAAATGACTAATGGGGAAACTGGGAATTATTTTCCCACTATCTCCCTCAATGGACGTTCCCAATGGAGATAATGGGACGTGCCGGGATATGATTATCATCAGGCAGGAAGCTTGCCTGATCAAGTCTATCAAAGTCAAAGTCAATATTTTTAAATCCATTTATATTACATTAGTAATACTCATGAATAGTCTCTATATAAAACAAATGAAGCTACCAAAAGATGTGTTAAGGTCTAAATTGCAAAATCTCGTTTTCACCATTGTTATTCTAAGCTGTGCTATAAAATAGTGTCCAACCGAAAGCTGATTTAAAATTAATTGCCACAATTTTAAACTGAAGGTGAAGATTTTGAGGTATTTTTTTATATTTGGAACACGTACAAAATAATTTCTACGTAAAAACAATGATATTTATCCGTCAATCCGAATTTTAAAATACAATAAATATTGCTTTCACAAAATAATATAAATTGTTGATGATACAGTGCATCAAAGATCAACGAAAAAGCCTGTTTACTTACGACACTAATTCGTAAGACCATTCGGCAGAAGTAACGTCGCGCTAAATTTGAACACAATCTTAGTAAACACAGTTTTTGCAATAAATGATTTTGAATTTTAGTAATTTTTTGTGTACCCGATTAAAGAAAAAAATATGTCTTATATTTTTTAACAATCTAACTGATGTACCAAATATAAAGACCAGGGCGTCTACTCTTGAAAACGAAATATGTCGGATCCGATGACGTTTAGTATTTTTTATTGCTCATTATCGCAACTAACACACTTCGAATGCGAATAAAGCGTTATCAAAAAACAAAATATTATTTATACAAATCAAAAATCACGTTTTAATTCCCTAACTTTTGATCAATCTTCAAAAATGAAAACTTTCGTTTGTTCGTTTCGTTTTCAAGAGTAGACGCCCTGGTAGGCTGCCCTGCTGTTATTTGTTAATAAAAAAATATTTTTTATAAAATATTATTATGTACCTAGTTTCCACAGTAAAATGGTAGACTTGCCTACACTGATTATTATGACGCAATCACCACGATTAGGAGTCCAAAATAAAGTGCTAAATATTGTACGGTTGTACTTCACATTGGATACAGATTTATCGTTTAAAAAAATATCTATATATACCGTTAGGATATCTAAAGGTTTATAAACCTACCCACACTTTAAGATTCTTAAAGTGTAATTTACCATATCATTTCTTATTTCTTATTTAGTCCTAATGTGAGGGCAGAGAATTAAACGACCATATTTTATTAAAGAAATAGCGACCCGCCCCGGCTTCGCACGGATGTAATGTAAATACTTAAAAATATTGGCTTTTCTATTTTTTATTGCAAATAAAAACCTTCCTCTTGAATCATTACCTATTAAAAAAGCCCGCATCACAATCTGTTGCGTAGTTTTAAAGATTTAAGCGTACAAAGGGATATAGGGACAGAAAAAGCGACTTTGTTTTATACTATGTAGTGATGAATTAAAGAACATATATGTTAATGTATTATATTTTATTAAAAGTATATGACTTGTGAGTATATGTTGTATAACCTAATATATAAAATTCGAGGTCTTTTTACAATATAAAAATAAAACGTTTTACGATAAATGCATAGGGATGTATACAGGGTGCAGATATCAAGAATGGGCATACGTAGGCACTTGAAGTATTGAATAAAATTCGTGAACCTACTGCTGTTTACCTTGTCAATGGTACGGAACCAATCGTGCGCGAGTCCGACTTGCATTTGCTTTGCCGGTTTTTTTGTACTTTTAAATAAATAACATATAAATGAATATTGGACAACATCACATACTTTGCCTTGCTTCTATAGTAAGTAGCTAAACCACTTGTGTCACAGTAATCATAAATAACGAAGATACCACAACACCCACACCCGAGACAATACAGAAAAATTCGTTTACCACATTGACCCGACCGGGAATCGTACCCGGAACCTCAGAAATGGCGCGATGCCAAAGTCTAGCTCGCTCGCCTCTCGGCTACGGAAGTCGTCTAATTCATATAATGGATTGATTCACAATTATGTGTTTGTGTAAACTCATATGCACTAGCATATACAAACTCATTCTATTTAGATATAGAATTAACACAAACTATTTTATCCGACCCTAAGTCAAAAGCAGTGTTATTAGAGAGCTCTATATTTGTAACCGAAACGATCGGATATCCCTACTAATATTATAAATGCGAAAGTAACTCTGTCTGTCTGTCTGTCTGTTACGCTTTTCTGCTTAAACCTCTCAACCGATTTTGATGAAATTTAGTATAGGTATACGTTGAACCTCAAGAACGGACATAGACTACTTTTTATTAGAAAATAAGGGGGGATGGGGGTAATACCACCTTCGAAAGTTTATATGGAAAAATGTTTATTTTTGAAGTTAGAGATATGAAATTTGGCACAAATGTAGCTCGAAACTTGGATTAAAATAAAGACTACTTTTTGTTTCGAATATTAGGGGAGAAAGGGGTAAAACCGACCATGAAAGGATGTTGTCCACGCGAACGAAGTCGCGGGTATCCACATCCGTATCTGAAATTATACATCCATAACATCCCTGGTCAACAGCCGCCACAATGATAAGCCAATTACGAGTAATAAAACATCCTACAGGACTGAATCGTTTCCTCAAGCGGTTTGTTGTCTTTGTTTTATGTAAGTTTATAAGTTACATTGGCTAAATTAATTTACCACAATGTAAAAAGGGTACGATAGGGCTCAGTTTCCTCCTTCCTTTGTTATGGATCCCTTCAAAAGGAGCGTGTAGCAACATCTTGCGGGCCAGTATGGCGATGCTAACGGATAGGATGTTACGGTATCAAAATCAAAACCAAAACTATATGACTTGGTCCAAAGTGAGCTACACATAGCAATAAGTTAGATACTGATACTGTAAATGATCTGCTGAGTTTCTTACCGGTGTCTTCTCGGTAGATATATGTTCCGAACCGGAAGTAGAATCACTTTGCATTGTATTCAATGGCGATTCAAAAGTGTACTTGAATAAAGAAATATTTGAGTTTGAGTTTGAGTATCAAATCCGTTGTCATCGCGATGTGGGTTCCTCTCTTGCTTACCATCAGGCTGGGAGGAGACAATATACTGCGCTACTATTAAAAAATGTCCTTATAGGATAAAAATACCAAATAATGATAATATTCAACAGGTACATTCAAATCTCGCCTTTATTACAACATTGCTTTCAAACCTGAAAAGGAGAAACATTAAAAGAACATAAAATTGTTTTAATATTTATTTAAATCTCATGATTTAGCAAAAAACCGGTACAAATGTGTTTAATATACAATAGTACCGCGGGCGGAAATGATATACCGATGTAACATCGTACAATACAGCTTTGTAATGAAGCAACGACATAGTAACTTATGTACAGTCAACAGCGAGTCGAGGTAAACACTAGCATTTCAATTTTAGTTTTTTTTTGATGAAGATTGACCTCATCCCACCTGATGTTAAGTGGTAATGAGGTCCTAGCTTAAGGGCGACCAGTACAGCATAATACAGCTGTTAATGGACTTGTCGCCCTTACCTTGAAGGCTTGACCCCTGCTACTAATGTAGCACCCCCCAGGAGCTCTGGAAACCTTACTCACACGAAGGAACACAACAACACATAAGTGATTGTTATTTGGCTGCGGTCTTGTAAGGTGGAGGTATTTGACCAGTCGGGCTGCTCCAGTTCGAGCGACAAATCACTATGCCCTACAACTCTTAAAGTTCTTATTATGAAGGGCATAAGGAACCAGAATCATCTTTTGCAGCAAACTTGATGAGTATTAAAACGATATTATTTTCTTCTCGATAGGATTAGGTTCTGAACTGTAAAGTAAAGTAGCTTCAAGTTTGGTTTGTATTCATTTTGACGATGCATAAGTGTTACTTGTAATATATGTTAGATTGAGTACATTAGCCATGACGTTGTTTATCATTAAGATCATTCACCATACAATCAACAAGTGCTCAAATATATTTTACTAGCGACCCGCCCCGACTTCGCACGGATGTAATGTAAATACTTAGAAATAATGGCTTTTCTATTTTTTATTGTAAATAAAAACCTTCCTCTTGAATCACTCTATCTATTAAAAAAAACCGCGTCAAAATCCGTTGCGTAGTTTTAAAGATTTAAGCGTACAAAGGGATATAGGGACAGAGAAAGCGACTTTGTTTTATACTATGTAGTGATTGGTCAAAAGCTCGTCAGATTGCACTTTTGACTTAATACCGTCCTTATGCCGTTGGTTTAAGAACTAAAATAAACTGCCAAATGTTTACCTTTATGTACCATTGAACAGTAAGCTGGAAATACAAAGTAAATAAAACTCTTTTTTGCTTTTCACCAATGAGGGTCTTCGCGTACGAAAAATCCACCAGATGGCGACACGTAGACCGTGGGGTCAAACTGCTACGTGATTGGTTACGTTTTACATGACATTGACGGACATGTCAACATGACATTTAAATCACCAATCAAATAACAGTAGGACCCCTCGTCTACGTTTCGCCATCTAGTGGATTTTTCATTCTCGAACACCCTCATTCCCAAACATAATTTAACATCAATATGATATTATAGAACACAGTAAAATAAAAAAATAAGTAGATGGAAAATTGTAGTAATATAATTTTATATATAATAGTTCAAAATCTTGTATAATAATGACATAAATTGCATTTTTGAAACCAAAAACAAACAACATTACAATACTTATAGAATTAAGTACAACCAAATCTACATACATAAAGAAAAATCTTAAATAACGTAATACTGCGTACAACATTTTATATAATAATAGTGTATTATATGTATAATTATATAGAAATGTAATTAATTGTATATATCTACATCGTAGCCGCTTACAAACTATTAAATTATGTATATTTATATATACTAAGAGGCACTTCTTGGATTTCGAAAGTGTTTTGTATATTTTATAAATATATATGTGTATTTTAGAGAAAGTTATTTGTTTTTAACTATGATTTTTGCCATCCTAACATACAAAATACGTCAAATTACTCGAATGTCAAAAGTGTCGAAATTGTCGATAGGCTAATATCATAAGACCCTCGTATTTCTAGCCAATCAACAGATGACGCACTGAATTTTATAGATTTTGACATTTAATAAGAGCGTCATTAGATTTACGCCCGGTTCCAATATATGAAAAAACGATCCGTTAAAATAAATTAAACGAAGTTTACGCTAACACCGTTCCCGACGTAGTCAGTTGGAAAAAGACGGGTCGTCATTTATGACACATTACAAACCGTAAAATATGTGAACCGTGCATAAATAGCATAATTCATCCTAAGCGGTATGGTTCCTAAATATAATTATATCTCTTAAGACTGTTTCCACAAATGAAATTGATTTGGGAATTTGAAATAATCTTTCAATTGGGTTTTTGACACCAATAAGTACAAGCTATAATGCCGACTTTACTCGTTTACATAGTGCGGTGTCCACATTATCTTTAAAAAGCGATTTCGAATTGTTACGAAACTAATTAAAAGTCATATATCTGACTAACACGCCATTTATAGTACAAATATAAAAAAATATACAAAACACTTGCACCGGAAACTCTCACAACTTCAAAGCCGTTAAAACTTACTGGAAACGAAGTGACATTCTATGCGACTTAGTGCTTTATGCTCAAACATATGGAGATCATTATACAGATGGTACATTCAGATTCAATTATATATATTTTTGTATAAGAACCATACTCACCAATTTAATGGGAATCCACAAATTTAGGTCGATAAAAGTTAATCTGTAAGCGATTGCTTTCTAGCAATAAGATAGACTAAATTGTAAGAGAATATGTCTGTAAAACCAATTTCTGTATTTTTCCTGTGCCATACAGTGTATCTATCTATCTATCTATCTATAAATTCAGTTTGATTTTAAGATATTGAGGTCTAAATATTCACAAGGTGAGTTGTAAAATACTGAATCTTGTTACGAAAAAAAAAAGATTTTTAATCGTAACATTTAAAATAATATCTTCATAGATGAGTGTATATGTATAATTTTTGGCGTTTATATTTAACAAAAATGATAATATCATTATTTTATCATATGTATTTTTTCTGAATAATATTTTAAATTTATTTATTCTTAATCTCCGACAAAAAGTCGGAATTATAACCCAACTGCTGAAAAATGTATTTAATATTGTACCTCTGTTAAAAGAAATTCCACGCGAACGAAGTAGCGGGTACAGCTAGTTATTAAATAAATGACATACAGCAACTTAAATTTCTAAGCTACCAAATCGCATAGAACAATCCTACTGAAAGGAACATTATTATTTTACGCATAAATTAAAACAACAATCGATTATTTATTATTTCATCAATACAATGGTTCAGTTCAACGCAGATAGTTAAGTACGCTCAAACAGATTTAAATATAAATAAATTAATACAATTTCTTTTTCGAAAGCGATTATTATATTGCAAAAAGCTGTCATTGGATTTTAGATTCAGTAATTATAATAAAATTGCTAACACAATCATTTAACTATAGATAGTTAGTTACGAATTAAATATGGTTGAGTGCAGCGATGGCTGGCACATACGTAATGCTTGTGAACAGGTGCCACCTTTGGGGACTGGTCTGCTCCAACTTACCTCTTAAATGTAATTACTTACTTGAGTACTTAATTGTTTCATCACTCATCAAAACAAAACTTTATAACTCGGTCCAGAGTGTTCTACACATAGCAATAAGTTAGATACTGATACAGTAACTGCTCTGCTAGTTTCTTACCGGTGTCTTCTCGATAGATGTAGGTTCCGAACCGGCAGTAGAATCAGTTTGCGAATAACGTGTTTTAAAAAAAGCCTAAATTGTACTATATTTTTTCTGTAAAACCTATTTCTGTAAAGATTTTGTGCAATAAAGTATATCTATCTAAAAAAAGAACACTTTATCTGTTTATGCAAATAAAAAAAAACAATTTCTGATATTTCGATTGATTTTCAAAAACGAAACCTTTCGTTTATAAGGTTTATTATAGGTAGCAGGCCTATTTATTCCCTGTCTGGAAGATGACACATTATATTACTAAACTAGCGGTCCCGGCGAACTTCGTTTCGCCTTAGAGAATTTTTCCCGCTTTTCTGTTAAAATTTTTCAAATTTTACCAAGGATCCCTAATTTTGTAGCCTATGTCAAATTGGAAGAATGTAGCGTTCTATTGGTGAAATAATTTTTTAAATCGGCCCAGTACTTTTTGAGTCTATTCATTACAAACATACAAACATACAAAAATAGGTACAAATCTTTCCTCTTTATAATATTAGTGTAGATATAGTCATGCATTACACATAACGGAATTGATCTGTCAAATTAATAAAAAATAATAACAAAACACTGTCCTTGTCAGCGTAGGTTAAAAAAAACAAAATGTGGATTAATACTAAATGCGTTTTGAAAAAAAATATATATATATTATTTCAAGACATTCGCGTTCCATTTTAAAAATGTAAACGATCAAGAAACGAGTTCAACTGAAACGAATGAGTAGTACGCAACTAACTACTGACACTGTCATCGCATTTTTACCTGTCATTTTTTATAATTTTCAAATTGCCAATGCAAATACGAGAAAATTTTACTTCAAATATTTATTAATTCCTGAACCTACACTTGCAAGCAAATGAATCAAATCTCCCTTCTTTTTTTAAAACCGGTACCTCCTAAAGTGCTGTAGGTGTGTTTAAAATTAGGATAGTATCTATTTAGAGTTTGTAATCCGATTTTTTAAATGATTGCGATTCATCTATCATTTAGTTCTTAATCACACGAGAGTGTTTTTTTTTATATTGCACTTCAAGATTGACCTCATCCCGCCTGATGTTAAACGGTAATGAGGTCCTAGCTTAAGAATGACAAGTACAGCATGATAAATCTGTTACATTGTCTCATACTTGTCGCCCTTACATTGAAGGCTTGACCCCTGCTACTAATGTAGCCAGTGCCGGTTTTAGCATTACTGGCGCCCTGGACGAATTTCCGCCAGCCCCTGTAAAAGCGTATACCAATACATCGATTTAGGGGAATACATCTGGGTACCTCAGGGTAGCTTTCTAGCGCCCGTTCAAGTCCGAGCGCCCTGGGCTGTTGCCCAACCACGCGCCACCCTAACGCCGGCCCTGAATGTAGCACTCCCCAGGAGCTCTGTAAACCTTACTCACACGCAGGAACACAACAACACAGAAGTGATTGTTATTTGGCTGCGGTCTTCTGTAACTCCATCTTACAGTATTTCACCAGTCGGGCTGCTCCAGTTCGAGCGATAAATCTCTATGCCCTACCTCTCTTTATATATTGTCTTGCTCGAAAGAGTATTTAGTTATCATTGCCGAATTTAAAACCCAATGACAGCATGGCTGACCTAACTTATGCTAAACACTAAAATTTCATATTACTCAAGTCTTTTCTTTATAATTTTGGACGTAGTCCTAGCAAGCACACTTCATTTCAAAAAGGCCAATTTCATTTACTTACACGTAAGTACTTTCACTAATACTTAAAACACTAACGCAAATTATAAATAAATAATATTACTAATACAATTAAAATTCTACCAATCGCGGTACAAAAGTTACCACGAAAAAAAAAACTACCAAGGGATACACAATGTCATTTGCATTCGAGACTTGTTACTTCCTGAAACATAATTAAGGTTTCTTTACGTGTTTAATTTTCTATTTAAAATAGTTTTCTAAATCCATGGTAGTTTTTCTATAACCATGGTAGTTTTTGATTTCTCGCCGATTGGAAATTTTTAAAACATTTGATATTTTTAAAAGTAACATCTTTGGGTTTAATATTGCAGGAAAATAGGAAAATTGATTGCACGAAATCGAAAGATAAAATAAGGAAATATTTTCTTTGGGTAAATAATTTTACAATAGAATAGACAATAGATTTTTTTTCACTAATCTTTGTTATATCTTTGGCAGTTATTTTAAGTTTCGTATACGCCACAGAGGCAATCCACAAATTAGCTATAATTTACAAGTTTTCGTAGAAAAAAAGCATCTTAGTTTGAAGACATAAGGTGCATTATTGTATACGTTTAAGTAAAGATTAATTATTTTATACAGGTTTTATGTTAATGACGCCAGACTTGGAAATATTTGCTAATTGTCAAATCATAATTTTTTTAGGATTCATTTCATCATCATTAATAATGACTGAAATCCTATTCTTTATACTTGAAGTGAAAGTAAATTTAAGAAAACAAAATTTTGAATAATAAAAATAATTGACATACGGTCTATGTTTTTTTAAATATAACATTTACATCTTAATTAACTTATTAAGATGTAAATTTATTTTAAAACTAAAAATAAGTTCTTCCAAGGCTGGCAATATCAACTTCAGGATTCGTTTACATTTTTACAAACAAAAAAAACCTTTTGTTTTAGTCTGTAACTGTATGACCTACAAAGGCTTTCATAAATACAAAATCATACATTTAAAAAAAACTATCTTTTTAAAAACTTGCTACTATACTTGGCCTATACAGAAGACCTTAACAAAAAACACTTAACGTTCATATCTTTTATTAATTCCCTCATTACCATCGTTGAACGCGTCTAGCTTGTATTAAAACGTTCATGACACCATTTGAAAATAATTATCAGTATCAATAAAGAGGACTACATCGGCTAATGTCTGGGTGCACGACAGTGCCCCCGCCAAGTCGAGCATCAAAACGGCGGTCGTACCATACTTTTATCGAAGCTATTAAGGTTTTTATTAATTCCTTCTTCCCATTCGATGAAAGCGTCTAGCTAGTATTAAGAGGTTTACAATATTCATAAATAAATTTCAAGATATCAATAAAGAGGACTATAAGTAGATATTGGATTTTGGTAAATTGCTATTTTTAAATTCTCCTAAACTACTTTACAGTCAGTGTGTTTATTTTCAACAGTCTTAGTTAATGTGTTGAAAGGAAACACACTGACTATTAAATAGTTTCGGAGTCAGTGTGTTGTTTTGGATGAAATTTGGTAGTTGAAGAGACTGGATACTAGATTAAAATATGGAATACTTTTTATCCGGAAATAACCCGAATAAAAACGCGGGCAACAATTAGTATCTGTGCCTATAATACACCTCATGTTATTAAAGAAGGCCCTCAATAAACAAGACCTCAACACTCCTCTCACTCGGTCCCCAATATATCCACAGCCTCCCCCTTAGCATCCCCTACTCTCCCCTCATCTTAACCAGACACGTACATGACCCCAACGCTCCCTAACTCGTAAACCAACATGTCTACTGCCTCCCCCTTAATGACCCCTACATTCTAACTAGACGCGTTCATAACTCCAACACTCCCCTTATTCGTGCATCGACATGCCCACCGCCTCCCCCTTCGCGTCCCCTACTCTCCCCTCATCCTAACCAGACGCGTTTACAACCCCAACGCTCCCCTCACTCGTGCACCGACATGTCCACCGCCTCCCCCGCCTCTCCCTCCTCCCCCTTCGCGTTCCCACCTCTCCCCTCGTCCTCGCTAGACGCGTTCATGAGGAAGTGCTTACCAAACTCCACGTCGGGCTCGTAAGCTTCTGGTTCCTTCTCCGACTGATATTCTTTCTGCTTCTTGCTGTTCTCGACGAACTGTTTCAGCTGTTGCGGCATTGGGAACGAAGATTTGATGTGACACCTCTTCATCCAGTTTCGGAGGGATTTGCGGGGCACTTTGTGCGTTTGGGCGGCCCTGGAAGAAGGGAATGTTTGAATGATAAAAATATTTTAATATTAATTGTTCTCGCGACTCCTTGTTTTATTATTTATGTTAATAAAAATAAATATTTTTTAAAATAAATAAATATTGACCAACAACACATACATTGCTCTGATTCTGCGGTAAGTAGCTAGAGCACTTGTGTTACAGAAATCAGAAACAACGACGGTACCACAACACCCAGACCCGAGACAATACAGAAAAGTTCGTTTTCCATATTAACCCAAGCGGGGATCGAACCCGGAACCTCAGAGATGACGCAACGCCAAAGTCCGGCACGCTCGCCTCTCGGCTACGGAGGTCGTCAATAAAAGTGAAAAAATAAGTAAGTAAAAATAATAGTAGCCTAAGTTACTCTTTACACCAGCTACCTACAAGTGTAAAATGTTTTCTTTTCTCACTATGCATGAGATAGATACACATGATTACACAGAAAAATTTACAGAAATTGATTTACAGACATATTCAAGTACACTTTAGGCGGGCATGATCGATATTTGATCTTTGTTTAATGAATCTGAATATATTAGATACTAGCTGTGCCCGCCACTTCGGCTTCACCCCTATCTCCCCTAATATTCGAAACAATACCTAGTCCATATTTTAATCCAAGTTCGAGCTATATTACCAAATGTGATATGATTAACTTAAAAATATACATCTCTTTTCCCATATAAACTTCAAGGGCGGTATTACCCCCATCCCCCCTTGTTTTCAAACCAAAAAGTAGCATATGTCCGTTCTAGAGGTTCAACGCATACCTATACCAAATGTCATCCAAATCGGTTCAGTGGTTTAGGCGTGAATTCAAATTCAAATTTATTTTATTCATGTAAATTACATCAGTAATATTTAAAAAAAAATTGGTATAGATTATCGTCAGTAGGCACACTCACCTGTAAATACTCCCCCCCTTTTTGACATCCATCAAGGCAGCCCACATCGCCTCGTTAGAGTACCTCCTGTTCGGGTTAAACTTGCCCATCATCACCCGCTCCAGGTCCTTCCGCGAGAGGCCCGAGGAGCTGACCTCCTTGCCCTCCAGGAACTGGTCGAGGTCCGACTTGAGGACAGTCTCGCCGATGTCTAAGTTCTTGTCCTTGAAGAGGGGCGGCCGGCCGCGGCGACGGAGGGCCTTGTCCTCTTTGAGGAGGTCCTTCTTTGGGATTAATTCCACTTCCGACTTTGGGGGGGAGACCTGGAAAAAAAGAATACAATTTTTAGTCTGTAAAGTCGATTTACGTAGTTCGACGTGACAACGCTGAGCCCTCTCGTTCGTGCCGCGCTCTCGCTTGCGGAATGCGATAATGAGCGTAACGGGACAATGACGTCATCTTTTTCGTGCACGCAGCCCGTAGTATCGAGTTATTAGACGTTGTCACGTCAATAAGTCAAAATAGAAGAAATACATCCAGCAGGCTGTTTTGTTTTCCAATTAAAAGTACGATTCTTTGGTAAGTAGCTTAAGCACTTGTGTTACATAAATCAGGACAACGACGGTACCACAACACCCAGACCCAATACAATATAGAAAATATCGTTCTCCATATTCACTCGAGAATCAAACCCAGGACCAATAGAGGCCCTCTGTAGCCAAGAGGCGAACAGGTCAGGCGTTGTCGTCGCGCCATCTCTGAGGTCACCGGTTCAATCCCCGGTCGGGGCAATATAGAAAACGAACTTTTCTATATTGTCTCGGGTCTGGGTGTTGTGGTACCGTCGTTATTTCTGATATCTGTAACACAAGTGCTTAAGCTACTTACCACAGAATCAGAGCAATGTATGTGATGTTGTCCAATATTTGTAGATCGCGTGGCATTTTTTGCCAAGGGATGATGTCGATTGAAAAATGTACATACCTAATCGATTTTTATTATTTTTATAGTGCTTTACTTTATTTTGAAGACACAGAAAATTTAAAAAAAGGAGAAAAAATGTGCCTGTTTCTTTAAAATATTTAAATTTCGGTGCAGTGCGGCGTAAAGTACTATAAAAATAATAAAAATCGATTAAGATGCCAAGGTGTCTTCGATTCTGTGGTTTTCAAAAAAATCTGCAACGAATGTACCTCGGGCCGATAAGTATGTAGTTCTAAACATATTCGGCAGAGGGCACTTACCGGAGGCTAACGGTTGATACAGCACAAAAATGTCATCGCCTACGATACTTGCGGTTAGCTCAGTTGGAGGAGCAGCACGCGCGATACGTGAAGGTCGTGGGTTCGATTATTTTTTTTTCTGTTTCTTTAAAATATTTAAATTGCACATACCTTGTCTTTTGATTTTTTCTGTCCTGCCTTCAAAAGGGACACCTCCAACTCCCCATTCTGTTCTAACCAGGACTTGTAATAATCATTCTCAGATTTCTCTTGGCTTTTAAAGTCTTCAGCGTTAACATTCGTATTGAAGCCATATTTACTAAACTCGTTCCGTATCTCCGTCGGATTCATTTTGGACAGTCTGCTAATGTACTCAGAGTTCGCTTTCGCTAAGCTCTGAAGTTTATTCTGGAAGAACAATTCGCTTTCCGGCTTCACCCTTATGTAAGGCAGCTGGCGGCGGCCTAAAACACAAAAAACACTTGTGAAAACACACAAAAACACTTGTGAAAACACGAAAACACTTTTGAAAACACAAAAACACTTCTGAAAAACGAACACTTCGAAGTGAAAAACACAAAAACACTTCTCGTGAAAAGTTTGGGAAGACATGCATTTGCGAACCATGAATGCCGGTGCCGTGAACAAAACAAAATGTAAAACTGAGAAAGACAAATGTCTGTAAGATAGTCCTGCGATAAAAAATAAATAAAAAAAAAACCGGTGTTAAAAAAAAAGGTTTTTTTTTGTAAACTAACATTCATGGTTCATCTAAGTTCTACAAATACCAATTAATATAATTAAAATTAGCCTACCTTACAGACATTAGTTCTCAAATGTTTCTTTCACGTATTTTTTTTTACAATGTCCATTCACAATATGATCTTCGCTCTAGAGCACACACTTGTGAAAAAAATACGCGTCCAATACGAATAATTCGCAAATAAAGGTTTTATTTTAAGTTAAACGCGAGTTAGAAGAAAAAATAAAGAAAAAACTGCGCTTCGAAAAAGATAAATATAATTCAATGTAAAATATACATTTCTCAGTATGCGTGATCGTAATAGTTCTCTCATTTTTTATTAAAAATAGTCAAAATATTAGTGCTTATGAACAGCAAGATTAAATCTGGATAAAAATTAAACGAACGCCTTATTCATACTTTGTTTTTTTAAGTCAGATTTTTTAAACAAAATTGTATTGTATATGTTATTAAATTACAATTATAGCAAATTCAAATTCAAATTCAATATTTGTTTATTCAAGTAGGTTACATCTAATAACACTTTTGAATCGTCATTGTATATAATGCAAAGTGATTCTACTTCCGCGCTGAGGTCGCGAATGTAAAAGAAAAAATTCGTAATAAGCAAATTTATTTCCAAATAATGTTTCACTCGTAACAAAATAAAAAAGCTATAGTTATCCTACGATAATACGATGAACTTTTTCGAAGCGCCGTAGCAAAGTGACAGAGGGAAGTCACATTGCAAACAAACATTGAAATTTTTAACAAAATAAAAAAAATATATATAAAAAAAATGTTTTTTTTTAAGCTTTGACTCACCTGAAGTCTGTCCGATACTACTGCCTGGTTTTCCGGTTTCTTCGTCCTGAAATGATGAAAAAAATAATTACTAAACTGCCATGCTTTACTATAGAAGGGAAGCATATTAAAAAAAAAAATTAAGTCTGTCTATTAGCTTATCAAAATGTATGGGACACGTCATTTTGTATCGGCACGTCATATTGCATCGTCACGCCATTTTGCCTTATCATGTCAGTTGCTTCGTCACGTCATTTTGCATCGTCACGTCATATTGCATCGTCACGCCATTTTACATTCTCATGTTAGTTGCATGTCAGTTGCATCGTCACGTCATCACGATGTGCATGCACTGTCGCATTTTGCCTAACAACAGGATGGGTGTGCGCACCTCGTTATACTCCATCTGGTCCGGGTCTAGCTCGCCGTAGTAGAGTCCGTCTTCCTCGACGGTCTCCTCCTTCACTTCCGGCTCGGCCGACTTCCGCTTTTTGTGCCCGTTCGTCGCGGGGGCGCTGCTATGAGGTTTAGGGGGAGAGGGGGGAGTGGGGCCTGAGGATAGAAAAAACTATTCAAATGTCTGGATAACAATGTCATTACTACAATAACAGTATAATACGAAAAAATATAAAGGTTTTTTCCATTTTTTTTTTTGTGGAGTTTACTAGACTTTTAAGTACGCATTTCCTTGAATGGTCCCGTGGTGAGTAAATTTAACGAATGAATAATCGTAATAATAAATCAAGAAATATTGGAGAGCATCACATACATTGCTCTGATTCAGTCACACCCAAAGACAATATATACCGTTTCTCGATATCTACTATTTCCTCTACCTAAAGGTTGTCTGGAAGAGATTTCTTTCTAGCAATAAGACCGCCTAAATTGTACTTGATTATGTCTGTAAATTTGTGTAAAATTTTCTGTGCAATAAAGTGTATCTATCTATCTATCTATCTAATATAGAAAAGTTCGTTTTCCATATTGACCAAACCGGAAATCGAACCCAGGATCTCAGAGACGGCGCGACACCAAAGTTCAGCCCGATCGCTTCTCCGCTACGGAGGTCGCGTGAGTGAATGAACGAACAAGTGAACGAATGAGTAAGCGAACAAATAAGTGAGTAAAAGAATGAGTGTACAAATATGTAAGTAACAAATAAGTGAGTGACGAATGATAAAGTTATGAATTAATGGCTGAATGAATGAATGGGTGAACGAATGATTTGTGAATGGGTGAGTGAACCCACTGACCGTTGAGGTTGACGCCGGTAGCGTGCGCGACCAGCGCGTCGCTAGCGACCGTAAAGTCCTTGGAGTCCGCGCGGACACCCTCCGCCACACCGGACTCGCTGGAGCAGAGGCCTGAAACAATTATACATCAGGCTTTACATTATGACATTAGCACCGCCCTTATTTCATGTTAAATTTATTTTTTTATATACCCCAATTAAATTGCAGAGCATGTGTGTTTTTCCTCTCATAATATGTTCATAGAGCCGCATCCTACTTGCTATTTAGTTTATAGATATTGTGTGACCATTGGAAACCAGCGTCGTTGCACTTGGGCCTCCTACACAAATGTACGGCATAATACTCAATACTCAATATTTTTATTGCATCTTTAGTGTTTAATGCTGAGTGGATAACCTTTTCGGCACATTGTAGACTTAAATCTATGTATCTATTTATGTTATAACTGTTAAATGTTTTGTGCTAACAACATTTCTTTCTTTCTTATGCCGTACGCAAGAACTAATATCAAATTGCAAGTGTTTACCTTAATCTGTTGTTTATTGGCCGCCATCACAAAAAGGCGAATAATGGTCCACGCACATACATAAAGTCAGTAACATACAGACGTATAGTCAACGTAACAGTTTGCATTTTGATCGCTCTTATGCCGTAACAAGCGCTAAAATCGAACAGCCGAATTTTTTTCTTTCATTCTGCTAGCCTCACCTCTGATCTGGAGCGCTTCAGCCGACTTGAGCAGGCTGGGCAGCTCCTCCTGGGTCACGTTCACCTCGCCCTTATACATAAAGTCCACTAGCGCCTGCATCTCGCTGAACCTGGAGCAAAGGGAACGGTGACAAAACTGCTCCTTGTGGCACCCTTCGCATAAACAAGCTTACAATAGTTCTACGAATTTGTTCAAAGTAGTTTACGTATAGAAATAGGTTAGGTAATGCTACAATGTTACAACATATCTATTGAGTTTCTTGCAGTTATCTTCTCAGTAGATATAAATTTCAAACCGGCAGTAAAGTTAATGGTATTGTATTCAATGCCGATTTAAATGTATTAAATATGACCTACATTGGAATTACAAAAAAATTGTTAATTGCTTATTGCACTGTGCATATGTATATTAAGTAACTGACCAAAGCGGTCTACACATTATAAGTCAGATACTGCTATTGTAACTAATCTGCTGAGTTTCTTACAGGTGCTACTCTTTTTTTTTCCTCGGTAGATATAAGTTTCGAACCGGCAGTAGAGTCACTTTGCATGGTATTCAATGACGATTCAAAAGTGTTAACCTAGTGGTAACCTACTTGAATAGAGAAATATTTGATTGATTGATTGAAACGTATTTTTTGTGAGAGGTAAGTTGGCGCAGACCACTCCCCTGGCTCCTGTTCACAAGCGTGACGTATATGGCAGATATCGCTTCACTCAACCGTATTGTCAACTGTATTGAAGGGAATGTAACGACACGTCACATAACGCCACCACCCCAGTGGTATTTAAGTATGCCACTTTGGACAAAGTCATATAGTTTTGTTTTGAAGAAACTTAAAGTATTTGTGAGAGGTAAGCTGGAGCAGACCAGTCCCCTGGCGCCTGTTCACAAGCATGACGTATGCGCCAGCCGTCGCTTCTCAACCATATTGAAGGGAATGTCACGACCGGTGACATGGTTTTACCTCATATCCCTCATCAGGACAATGGGGTGCTGGCATGGGTTCTGGAGCAGCAGTCGCTCCAGGTAGGCGGAGCATGCTGACAGCACGAGCTTGTGGCACCGCAGCTGGCGCGATTCACACGCCAGGGTCACGTCTGCGAACTGCTCTGTAAGCAGCAAACGGGGGAAGACCGCCTGCAAGGGAAATGAGAATCACACATTTTATATTACACTTCAAGATTGACCTCATCCCACTTGATGTTAAGTGGTAATGAGGTGCTAGCTTAAGGGCGACAAGTACAGCATAATAAATCTGTTACTGGACTTGTCGCCCTTTCCTTGAAGGCTTGACCCCTGCTACTAATGTAGCACCCCCAGAAGCTCTGGAAACCTTACTCACACGAAGTGATTGTTACTTGGCTGCGGTCTTCTATAAGGTGGAGGTATTTCACCAGTCGGGCTGCTTCAGTTCGAGCGATAAATCGCTATGCCCTACAACTCTTTAAACCATCTATACATCCTGACGTTTATGCCGACCTCCCTAGCCGGTAAGGCGAGCAGACCGGACTTTGGCATCGTGCCATCTCTGATGTCGGGTTCTATCCCCGGTCAGGTCAATATGGTTAACGAACTTTTCTACATTGTCACAGTTCTGGGTGTTGTGGTACTGTCGTTGTTTCTGATTTCTGTAACACAAGTGCTTAAGCTACTTACCACAGAATCAAAGCAATGTATGTGATTTTGTCCAATATTTATAATTTATACATTGTTTGTAAAGCTGAAGAGTTTGTTTGATTGAACGCGCCAGTCTTGTGATCTACTGGTTCAAATTGAAATAAAAAAAAACAACGTCCTAAGATAATAGATTGTCGTTACATTCTAAACGAATATATAGTTCATAAAATGTCGTTATATTATCAGCTAATATTTAGTTGTTAGAATGCCGTTATAGTCCAAGCGAATATATGTATAGTTGTTAGTGAATATATCGTTAATAGAAGAAGTAAATAGTTGGTAAAATGTCGTTATATTATAAGCGAATATATAGTTGGTATTGTTATGTGCAGTCAGTAGCTTTGGTTCGTGAATAACTCTGTACCTTGTCACATTAAGTCACCGTCTATCTGACTTGCTTAGTAACTCGAAAATTTGGTATGACAAGGTACTGAGGTGTATACGAACGAATGGTGCTGGCTATACTAAGCTCACATATCGTTGTAAGAATGTCATTATGTACCAAGTTAATATTTTTTTATTTTTAACAATTATTTACCTGTAAATTAGTGTGATACGAGTTCCACCTGACACAAAACTGCTGCGGTGGGCTCGCCATCTTGATCTGAGTTCCCTCGTTCAATACAATAACATTTTCTTAATTTTACCTTTGGCCAACAATCTATACTAAAATTGCACTTTGTATATAAATGTCCACAAAAATTCGTTATCACAGTTCTATAAATTATATTTTTTGTTTAATATATTTTTTTTTAAGTACAAACAATACTTGATTAAGTAGAAACTGTAAGACTAGACTGATTAGTTAATACTGGAACTGATTTTGCTTCTTCGTCGTGTACCTGAAACAAACGATATTTGGAGATTTAGTATACAATATGTATTTTTAATTTATTTGCTGAGCACAGAGATCGAATAATATTTATATTGTTTAGCCAAATTACAATTTTCAGCCAATTTGGTACAGTCCTTCTTTAATATAAATAGTGTAGCTATCACGAATTCATTTTATAGTAATAGTATTTTTTAAATATATACCTATATTTTAGATAAATAATTAATTGGTATTAAATTAAATTAAATATTTAAATAATGATATTTATGCCAACTTTTTTTCTTTATTGTCAAATATCTCTAAATGTTAAATTAAATATAGAATATGTATACACATATTATGAGAATATATATTTTTAACAAATAAATAATAATTAAAAAAGTTTGCCAATTTATATTTACAATTTAAACCTTTAAAATTACTAAAAACACTAAGAACTCTTCCTGAATTTTTAAATCTACATAACTTAATATTTTTAATAAAAAAACAATCGGCAAATAATAAATTCAAGACAAAAAATGTTTCTCGATATCTACTATTTCCTCTACCTAAAGGTTGTCTGGAAGAGATTGCTCTCTAGCAATAAGACCGCCTATATTGTACTTGAATATGTCTGTATATCCAATTTCTGTAAATTTTCTGTGCAATAAAGTGTATCTATCTATAAAATGTATACATTTTTACCCGACTTCCGAAGTAATGAACAAACAAACTTCATATATTTAAAATAAAGATGGACGAAGCGAGATTATATATATTTTGCTTTTTAACAACTAATGTCTAAAATCATTCAGCATAATTAAAAAATATATATCAAAAAATTTAAGTAAAAAATCATTCAAAGTCAAAGTCAATATTTTTTATTCATGTAGATTACATTTGTAATACTTATGAATCGTCTCTATACAATGCAAATGAAGCTACCTCCGGTTCGGAACCTATAACTACCGAGAAGATACCGGCAAGAAACTCAGTAGTCTTATTGATATCTCTATAAATACCTCTTAAAAAATACCATCCCATTTTCCCCCCCTAAACTTGGAGGAACCCCTTTTAATTGGGAACATAACTCACAAAACTACAACGCGCTTAAACCAGCTGCAATAAAGAGACAACTATTGGGCAGTTTAAAATAAGTTACGAAATCGTTTAACGATGAAAAAGAAAGAATAAACTAAATATATACCTTTTTAATATTTCAGGACCCAAGTAAATAATACCAATTGCAGTAAAGAAGTGATGCAAATAATGGTAGATATATTATGTTAAAAATACAAAGTTACTTTCATTTTATGATACAGAAATAAGATTAGATTTAACGCTGAATTCCGTGAGACTGATAATTTAAATTAGGATTAGTATATTTGGTCATTGTAATGATGTCATGAGTGATGAGTAAGTCCAAAATATTATTTGAACCCTTCAAATATAAATGACTCATTGATAGATGAGTCAAAAAAGAATTGTCAATTATCATTTTCTTTTTAATAACAAATATTCGCAAGCTGACAGAATTAATGTTAATCACATTACCTACAACTAAACTTATATTTTTATATTACACTTCAAGATTGACCTCATCCCACCTGATGTTAAGTGGTAATGAGGTCCTAGCTTAAGGGTAACAAGTACAGCGTAATAAAGCTGTTACGGTACTTGTCGCCCTTACCTTGAAGGCTTGACCTCTGCTACTAATGTAGCACCCCCCAGGAGCTCTGTAAACCTTACTTACACGCAGGAACACAACAACACAGAAGTGATTGTTATTTGGCTGCGGTCTTCTGTAAGGTGGAGGTGTTTCACCAGTCGGGCTGCTCCAGTTAGACCGATAAATCGCTATGCCCTACCTCTCTTAAACAATTTTCACGTGTGTTTAATTTGTCAAATTGGGATTGGGCAGGAATGGGGCTTGCTACACCACTGATGGGTATCATAAATGTACCCACTAATGACGTCACGCGACGATTCAATTCCACGTATCGTCATTATTATTTTATTAGGCGGAAAATGCGTGTCTCATATTTTATGATAATACAGCAGAAAAAACCTATTTTAAGTTCGCTTCTCTATTATACAGTCAAAAAAAGTGTTGCGATCTTTAAAAATATTATATTTCCAAAATTGATTAAAATTTTAAACGAATTAAAGTATACGATTCCAAAGATGTTGACTGGTAGGGAATGTTCCTAGCATTAAGTCCACCTGTTGTACTTTTTTGTGCAATTAATTTTTAAAGATTTAATATAATCACAAATAATTAGTATTTACAACCTCTCAGCATGACCCAAGGGTTGACTGGTAGAGAATGCTCCTAGTATTAAGTCAACCTGTTGTACTTTTTTGTGTATTTAAGTTTTTAAATAAATAAGTAATATACACCGTACTGTTTAAAGTGACGTCTTAATTGTTTTAAAACGACGACCTCGGTGGTGCAGTGGCTAAGGTAGGTGGCCAAAGCGCGAAAGGTCCCGGGTTCGATTCCCGGTCATGTTAATTTGGAAAACGAACTATTCTAAATTGATTGTCTGGGTGTGCTGTGATGACGCCCCCAGTTAGTATCCGTCGTCTGGTGCTCATAGTACAAGGGGACATAGTTAGAGACCAGGTGATTGGTGTGGTTGTCTGGCGCATTTATCTATTTATTCATTCATTCGTTCGTTCATTCATTCATTCATTTATTTTGTGCCGACCTACGACATGACCTACAAGTCGACACAAATACAGCGTCAGCAGAATTGGCGTAGTAAACAACGCTCCATACGTAATGCGTGACATCGATATCCTACATCGCGATATCAGAGTTTTCGTCGCCACTAAGTATATATACAACAAACCAAGAATGGTAGTAGGGCCTTGGTCCCCGAGCAGATAACACCTAGCTCGGCGGAAGTACTTCCACCTTTAGTAAAGAACATACGTTCCTTACAATTTATTTAATAACCGTACAGGCAAAACCACGTCAGATACACAGTTTGATGCGCCGCCTTTATGTGATCGGCATAGGGACTAATATCGCGCTGCAGGGTTTGCCTTGAGGAGCCGTCGACCGTACATATGTTCCATGATTGAGTTTTGTTATCTTATCGCGTTGCTAATCCCTTCAACAAAACATTCGCTTGTACTGAAATATCGTTTGAGAATTTTACGATGACATATACAAAACTTAAATCTTGCACAATGTTATTTTATTTAGGTTTTATTCCCTCTTGGGTTGCCACCTTTTTTTTTGCACTTAAAGTACATTGATAACACAGTACACAGTATAACAATAAAGTACAATTTATGTTTCATTATTATTATTAATGGGAGTTCAAGGTAGTAAATTAAATAGGTTTCCTAGTAATCATTTTCTTATTCTTTTTTTATGGACCGTCGTCGTTCAATATATTTATAATTTGATGAATGGCGCCAGAATGCTAATGCAGACGTAACAGGCCACTTGTTGTGTATTCCAAGTTCTGATCTAATGTTCCTAACATCAAACGTTCCTAACCGATTCAAATCCCTGTCATACTTCATCTGTCTCACTCGTTACTCGTTCAGAAACATTCACTATCCCACATTAATATATTTATTTATTTTTGTTATGTTTATTAAATTACTATCTTAGCTATCTTGCTTAGGTGGCGCTGGCGAGGCGAGTGGCGACATCGATTCAACATCAATCGATAAATTGCAGTTATTGAAAAATATGATTCCATCAGAAATCAAATTATTCAAAATAAAGTATTTTGATTTACTTTATTATTGTTATAAAATACAGAGACCTTTAATAATCCCTACTAATATTATAAATGCGAAATTAACTCTGTCTGTCTGTCTGTCTGTTACGCTTTCCTGCTTAAACCTCTCAACCGATTTTGATGAAATTTGGTATAGGTATACGTTGAATCTCAAGAACGGGGGTAATACCACCTTTGAAAGTTTATATGGAAAAATGTTTATTTTTTAAGATAATAAAAAAAAATAATTTTAAGTTAGAGATATGAAATTTGGCACAAATATAGCTCGAAACTTGGATTAAAATATAGACTACTTTTTGTTTCGAATATTAGGAGAGAAAGGGGTAAAACCGACCATGAAAGGATGTAGTCCACGCGAACGAAGTCGCGGGCACAGCTAGTGTACAATACTTTATTATAAAGTACAGATGGCAACCCTATCGTGGTCCAACTGCTTAGTTCACCGTGGACCAGGGGCACTTTTTCTTGCCAGTGTATAGGCCATGGTCCAGCTAAAATTACTTTTATTACACTTCAAGATTGACCTCATCCCACCTGATGTTAAGCGGTAATGAGGTCCTAGCTTAAGGGCGACAGCTGTTACTGGACTTGTCGTCCTTACCTCGAAGGCTTGACCCCTGCTACTAATGTAGCACCCCCCAGGAGCTCTGTCAACCTTACTCACACGCAGGAACACAACAACACAGAAGTGATTGTTATTTGGCTGCGGTCTTTTGTAAGATAAAGGTATTTCACCAGTCGGGCTGCTCCAGTTCGAGCGATAAATCGCTATGCCCTACCTCTCTAAAGAGAACTGAAAAAACATATGAAACTCGAAAAAACATATGAATAAAAAGGCTATTAAAATAGGTATCACCAGCTTAAATATCAGTCAATAATTAAATAAGTGCATTTTGAAACTTTTTTTTTATTGTAGGCAGTAGGTATTGATGATTTTTTCTGTTATGTTTACCTCTTAGCCTCCGGTAAGTGCCCTCTGCTGAATATGTTTAGAACTACATACCTAATACAAAAAAATACAAGGTGAGGTTATTTGTTTCTGTTCTTTAAAATATTTAATGTTAACTATTTAATATAATTGAAAATGAAGTTCGTGAGATTTTTACGAAAAAAACAATTAAAATCAGTAGCACTAAATCAAAATTTTGTGAATGGGCTACAACAGGTATATATAAAAGTAGAAGAAAATTGTTTGAATTGTATGAAATAAAGGCGAACTCAACCGATCCTTCATTAATAGATTATGTTAGGAAATACTCAAAAATATTTAAGCAGGTATGTTTATTTGCGAAATGTAACTATTTGAAAGGAAAAATAATATCTGCTCCTAACAAAAGTAAAGCAACATGGAACGTTATAAATAAAGAGACTTGTAAAAACAAAACACAAATTAACAAGTTATCTCTCAAATTAGACAATAGGCGTTTTGATTCCGATTCAGATGTTGCAAATGTATTCGAATCTTTCTTCACAAATATACCTGTCACTACGACGAGTAGCTTAAACTCCAGCCCCCGTCTTGCCGAGTCTCTCCTGAAATCTCATGTAGATAAGTGTCAAGCTGATTTTAACTTTACTCATATTTGTCCTGCGGAAATTATAAAGAGTTTTAAGAGCTTAAGTATGAAAAAAACTGAGGATTTATGGGGCATTTCCATTGATATACTCAAAAACATAATTCATGGAATTGCACCTTATTTATCCTTCATATTTAATAAATGTATTGACGCTGGTGAATTTCCTAATTTAATGAAATTAAGTAAAATTATTCCACTTTATAAATCAGGCGATAAAAGTGATCCGTCTAACTTTAGACCAATTTCCATATTACCAGCACTTAGCAAAATCTTTGAAAAAATTATTTTCAATCAATTATTAGCTCATCTTACAGTTAATGCTCTGTTACATAGTAAGCAATTTGGTTTCACTAAAGGTAGATCTACTACGGACGCAGGTGTGGCACTTATCAAACATGTTTTCGATGCTTGGGAGAGAAAACAGGACGCCATTGGAGTTTTTTGTGATCTGTCAAAGGCATTTGATTGCGTTGATCACCAAACGTTGCTGATGAAGTTGAGGCATTATGGTGTTGTAAGCACTTCACTGAGTCTTCTACAGTCTTACCTTTCTGACAGAACTCAAAGGGTCAATGTGAATGGAACTAACTCTTCTGGTGCACCTCTAGCGATGGGAGTGCCCCAGGGCTCAATATTGGGACCTCTGTTGTTCCTTATTTATATTAACGACCTTCCTTACTTTGCGAAGGATCTCTGTGAGATTGTGTTATTTGCTGATGACACTTCTCTCATCTTCAAAGTTGATAGATGTAAAGAATCATTTGAAGATGTAAATAGTTCTCTCTCACAAGTGCTACATTGGTTCACGAATAATAATCTCCTGCTTAACACTAAGAAAACGAAATGTGTCAAATTTACAATGCCGAATGTTAAAAAAGTCAACATCAAATTGTCTATGAATGGTGAACCTATTGAAATAATTAATTCTACAGTATTTCTCGGCATTACATTAGACTCTAAATTGCAATGGGGACCCCATATTGTTGCCCTGGCAGGAAGGCTTAGTTCAGCTGCATACGCTGTAAGAAAAATTCGTAATTTGACTGATATTGAGACTGCAAGACTGGTTTATTTCAGTTACTTCCATAGTGTTATGTCATATGGTCTCCTTTTGTGGGGAACAGCTGCTGACATTCAGACTATTTTTGTTTTACAGAAGAGGGCTATCCGCGCCATATATGGTCTTAAATCACGGGATTCTCTCAGAGACTTATTTAAAGAAATTAACATACTTACCGTTGCATCTCAATACATTTTTGATTGTATTATGTATGTACGCAAAAATTATAATCTACTTTTTAAAAAATCTGACTTCCATAACTTTAACACTAGAAATAAACACAAGCTTGCTGTTCCATATCTAAGACTACATAAGATAAGTAATTCATTTGTGGGTTTAAGCGTTAAATTATTTAACAAGTTACCTGAAAATGTTATCCAGTTGCCCATGCATAGATTTAAGTCTCATGTTAAAAATTGTTTAATAAAAAAGGGCTACTACAAAATTGATGATTATTTAAATGACAAAAATGTATGGGTCTAGAATAACTTAATTCTTTGAAATCTTACTATAGCTTTGTATACTTTATTTAAGTACCTAGTTTAAGGACACATTGTTATATTTGAAAAGAGTAAGTGTCGAGTTTCTTGCCGGTTCTTCTCGACATGATCAACATTCCGAACACGGCGGTAGAATACTTTATTTGTACTGACTATTCATAAGTGCTTTTGTGAAGCTTACATGAATAAAGATATTTTCTATTCTATTCTATTCTATTCTTTCAGACAATTTAGACGCACTTCAGAAGAATGACATTATTGCCAAATTAAAAAATCTCATCCCTAATATTTCAGAGGTTACTAAGGAATCCCTTACTCTTCTTGGCTCTCTCATATTCGATGACGCTGTTCCACCCGTATTAAATTCAAAATTAAATCTCTTTACAGAACTTTCTGACCGTCTTCTAAGCCTGAATCCTTACATAGCTCTTCATATTTTGCGTTTTTGTCTGTATACTCCAAAATTAACTTACATTATGCGTTGTTCACCTGTTTGGAAATTCTCACATTTGACCTCTTTATTAGACCTTTCATTAAAATCAATAGTTTCCAAAATTCTAAATTCTAGTTTTGATGATCACTCATGGACTCAAGCTACCCTCCCAATTAAGTTCAGTGGGCTTGGCATCCGTTCTATTTCGAGTGTGGCCCTCCCTGCCTTCTTGTCCTCTGGTTTTGGCTCTCTGCCTCTTATCAGTAAGATTTTAAATATCGAATGTCAACAATCTGCTGATACTGAGGTGGCGAGTCTGTCAGAGGCGGTAACGGCATGGAGTACAGCCAATCCAACTGTAGATGCCCCCATCGAAAAGCAGATTCAAAGGCTTTGGAATCTTCCATTAATTAAAGGCACGCAGTCTCAACTTTTGATGAATTCAATAGATGATGCTGATCGTGCTCGACTCCTCGCGGTGTTCGAAAAAGAATCAGGGTATTGGCTTCATGCTCTCCCATCACGTCATATAGGAACGTTGCTAGATGCCAATACCCTTCGCGTCGCATGCGCTTTGAGACTAGGGACAAAAGTGTGTCATCCACACGTCTGCCATTGTGGGCGAAGTGTGGACCAGTTTGGGCGTCACGGACTATCTTGCTCAAAGAGTGCTGGCCGCAGCTATCGCCACAATGCCTTAAATGACATCTTGCGCCGTTCTCTTGCCACCGCCTCTATTCCAGCGACGCTGGAGCCTCGCGGTCTTTTTAGGGATGATGGCAAGAGACCGGATGGAGCAACGCTGGTGCCCTGGAAACTGGGTCGAATCCTCGTGTGGGACGCCACTTGCGTCGACACCTTGGCTGCATCCCACATTCAGGGCACTGCACAAAGGGCTGGCGCGGCAGCAGACCAGGCTCAACTTCTCAAGCGCCGCAAATACTCATCTCTTCTCAAAGATAACGAATTTGCGGCGTTTGCAGTGGAAACTATGGGTCCGTGGAGTTCCGATGCTAAACATCTGTACGGAGTTTTGGCAAAAAAGCTGGTTCATACTTCGGGCGACCCCAGGGCTGGCACGTACCTCGCACCGCGTGTTTCGTTGGCTATTCAGCGAGGTAATGCTGCCAGCGTCTTGGGATCGATCCCACAAGGCCCAATTTTAGAAGATTTTTATTTTTTATAATAATATTTATATTTGTAAATATATAGTTTAGTTTGTATTAGATTAGATAAGTTATTGTAAAATACTTCAAAAATTAAATACTTAAATTAATCAGTACAACATCCGGCTGCCTTCAATAGATTATTGCATTTTGTACGTATATTGTGAAAGTTAATTTTTAGTTTTTATATGTGATTTTCTCTGGCAATCCAAATAAATAAATAAAATAAGCTCTATAAAAAATTGTAAAAATATATTAAATCACACGGTAAGCAGCCTATAATAAATTATCATAGTAAAAATATTAGTACAATACGCTTTTTTTACTTTCTAAAAGGGCCTCAATTTTTTCCGGGACCAGGGGCCGCAACATTTTTAAAACCAAATATCACATTGTTTATTTCTTTCATGTTGCTAGTGTCAAGCTAGAAACAAGGGGCTCCTTGAATACTAATCCATTTGGCATATTTACTTTTAACTAACAAAGGGCCTCGTTAGCACAGCACAGATTTTTTTTTTATTTTACATTACTTTGCAAAGGTAGTCATTTTAAAGTATATCAATCTTCACTCGATTTTTTCTCTAGACTTTAACCAATAACACATGGGGCCCCGTTACATATACGCGTATCCTTGAATACACTTAAATAGCAGACATAGAACGCTGGTTTTCGGTAAAAACAAGAAAACTCTACTGTCAATCAAAAAATCAGTCAAAATAGTAAAAATAAAACATAATGTACAAAAAACAGTATAAAATATAAAAAGGTCAACGGTAATCCTCAACTAAACTATTTTTTTACTTTTTCATATCCAACTCCTAAGTCAAAGTAGTTTATTGATCTCTAGCCAAACAAAATGTACTCACATATAGTACCATACAATATGCAAGCAAAAGTTTCCGTATAATATAATTGGGTAACTCGAGGCGTGCGTGCGAGCGGGACAGGTGCACGTCTGTGCGCTCCCCTCGACCAAAAGTTACAAACAAAAAGGCGCTAGGAACATAAAAATCAATATCTGGCGACGGAGGCTCGTCTGACCCTATGAGGTAGCGACGTTTTTGCGCCACGTCTATGGGGATGATAGACCAGACATTACCTTCTTTTATAATACAAAAATGACTCGCAAAATGTTTTGGTAAGCGCTTAACTTAACAACGCTTACACCAATTTTGACAATTGGCTACTTGACAGTGTTTTAAATAAAATATGAAAAGTGTTGGATATGAAATAATATAAATTGTTACATTTTGTTTTTTTTTTAATTAAAACTGAAAGCGTATTTATATATTGTATTATATGTATGTATATATTTTATTTTTGTAAAAAAAAAAAATAGTTTTTTTATCTGTGGAAGAAAACAACCAAAACGGGAACCACCACTTGTGTGACACTGCAAGTCGGAAATGACAGCTGTCGGCAAATTTTATTTCAATTAATGTGGCCAAACGATGATGATTTTACCGAATAAATTGAATTACTGTGTCGCTAACCGTATTAAGGATTTATTAAAACATTTTCCATTTATTTCAAAATTCGATATTTTCATAAAAATAAGTCGTTCCGACACGTATCGATTTGATATCTAGAACGTCGACGTCACAACTTCAACAGTCACGTGACTTGGCGTTTTCACGCTCTTTTTAAATCTGTCACACAAAATCTTATTTTTCTCTGGTTATTTACATTTTTTCTAGATAAGTCTAATTGCTTGGGATGTAAAATGATCCGACGCACATTTTACGATAATTTTTAAAAAACTGTCAAGTAGCCAATTCTCTGCAGTCCAGGAATGGTTTTTACAGCGAGAAAAACCGAATAATTGCCAGGAAACCCCTAAAGACAGTCTTTGACATTTCCCAAAACAAAAACGTAGAATCAAAACCTTAACAAAAACAAACAATAGGTAAAAAATATATTTGTTAATGTAATTTTGCAAATTACTTTTAAACAAAAAACAAGCTCCAAAATCACTCACACCAAAACTAGCGAAATCGCGGCCGCTTCAAAACGCATTTCAATGCGACCGCCAACCGTGTGGCGTCATATTAAAAATCAATCTTTGACAGACGTGCAACATAACGACATCTAGACGAGAGGGCCCGTCCGTCTGGTTGTCATAGAGGCGGATATTGTAGTCTTCCTCTATCGGATGTAGACGTTCAAAGTGCTTTCATAACTCACAAGGCTAACTAGATTTTCGGGACGCGAGATTTTCAGTTTCTTATTACGATTTATTTCCGCAAGTTGATTTACATTATCATAATCAATGCATTTATTCATGTTGGTTACTTGTAACACTTATGCATCGTCAAAATGAATACAAAAGAAAATTGAAGCTACAGCCGGTTCGGAACCTAATCCTACCGAGAAGAATCAAGCAAGAATCCGTAGTAATCCATTAGGATTACTACGATTACTACGGATTCTAATGGATCCTAATGGATTACTACGGATTCTTGATTACTTTACAAAAGAAAAAAAAAAAGAAAAAAGATTACTTTACAATATAGTAACGTATTCATTTCAGGTCTTCAAGAGTTAATTTTAAATAGAATATGTTATTATTTATTGTAGATTGAAATTACTTAAGGTACAGTTAGCGACAGTTCAAAAAAATATTTAAAGGACCGACCATTTCTCTAATCAAACAACCAGTAGCATTCTAATATCGTAAATTACATATTGTATCAAACAGTTTAGTATTATTAGCTTTTTTACTTTCCAAAAGAGCCCCAAACTCTTGTGTGCACAGGGGCCTCAAATTCTTGTGTGCGCAGGGGCCTCAAACTATTGTGTGCGCAGGGGCCTCAAACTCTTGTGTGCACAGGGGCCTCAAACTCTTGTGTACATAGGGGCCTCAAATTCTTATGTGCCAAGGCCCCCAGACTGGTTTAAGACGGCATTGGAAGTATGTAGTCCCAGCGAACAGCTAGTATTTCATAATGCGTCCTTCTACACAGCGCGCAGATTGAGAGCGCATAACGGCTCGTGAACCGGGACACAGTTACATAATGATGCGCCAAATGTTATTGTCTCCCGATGCTTCTCTTCAGAGGTACAGGCGCGAGATATGAAATGTCACTTGAGCTCTTAAGACATTTTTAAAATGATGATATTACTCCACCTTACAGAAGACCGCCCCATATTATTAACTAGCTATGCCCGCGTCTTCGTTCGCGTGGACTACAGGGTTTTTCCATATATATCTATTTTCATGGTCGCTGTTTCCTCCCCTAATATTCAAAACCAAAGTAGTCCATATTTAAATAAAATTTTTGAGCTTTGTTTTAAATTCAAGAACCAAATAACAATCACTTCTGTGTTGTTGTGTTCCTGCGTGTGAGTAAGGTTTCTAGAGCTCCTGGGGGGTGCTACATTAGTAGAAGGGGTCAACCCTTCAAGGAAGGGCGACAAGTCCAGTAACATATTTATTATGCTGTACTTGTCACCCTTAAGCTAGGACCTCATTACCACTAAACATCAGGTGGGATGAGGTCAATCTCGAAGTGCAATACAAAAAAAAAAATATGATACGTTGAAGTCGTGAACAAAACCGCGGGCAATGCCTAGTTTTGTATAAGCCACGGATATTCCGAATCAAAATTAAACGCCACTCAATATGAGGGCGCAAATGACCTCAGTGGTATCGTGAGTCAGGGGAGAATGGATAGATAAGCAAAAACGATTGCGGGAGGGACGGGGTCGGTGACCTCACCCGAAATAAACGGAGCGGTGGTCCCTCCTGGTGTCTCGTACTTAATGAGGGCGATTGGGAGGGCTTAGAAGACTTCAGGACTTGAATGACGCATGTCTCCTTTTTTTGCAAGATTGTTTTATCTAAAATTAGCTACCCGCCCTTCTTCGCACGGGTGTAAATCAAAATTAAGTTTTCGGCTTTTCTGTTCATTTATATTTTGAAGACCTCCGTAGCCGAGAGGCAAGCGTGCCGGAATTTGGCGTCGCGCCATCTCTGAGGTTCCGGTTTCGATCCGGTCAATATGGGAAACGAAATTTTCTATATTGTCTCGGGTCTGGGTGTTGTGGTACCGTCGTTGTTTCTGATTTCTGTAACACAAGTGCTTTAGCTACTTACCACATAATAGAATACCATAGAAGAGCAATGTATGTGATGTAGTCCAATATTTATTTATTTATTTTATATAGACCAGTGCTTATTAACCCGTGGTCCACGGACCACTGGTGGTCCCTGAAAGCATCACAGGTGGTCCACAGAGCCATCCAAATAAATAAAATAGACCGATTTGTCCAATCACAAGAGTCGCATTAAAATATAAAAAAAATACCGTAATCATATACGTAAATTGAAACAAGCCTTCATTTATTTACCTTTATATTAGTTACAAACGAATTAAACAGTTTGGTGGTCCATGGCAAGACAGACATTTTATAATAATATACCTTACCTAACCTTAAGGTTGTCTGGAAGAGATCGCTTTCTAGCGATAAGACCGCCTAAATTGTACTATATTTTTCTGTAAAACCTATTTCTGTAAAGATTTTGTGCAATAAATCTATCTATAATAATAATAATAATCATAAAAATAACCCCAAAATGGGAGAACAAAATGATAAAAAAAATAATAATAATAATCAGTTTATTGCTCAGACACATTAAAAAACAAATACAGAATGCAATTATTTAAAAGTAAAAATTTGAGCAAAATGCAATGGCTCAGCTTGTGCTGACGCAGGACAGAGATCCTGCTTTATCAAACTGTCCTTCTTATCTGTTAGGATAAGAACCACTGATATAAACGACTAGCTGTGCCCGCGACTTCATTCGCGTGGACTACAGGGTTTTATCCAATTTTTTCCCGCTAATTCACGTTTCCGTGAGAATTTTGTAATATCCTGTTGCAACTAAGCTTTACGTTTACTAAGGTACCTGCATGCTAAATTTCAAGCGGCGGCTTAGATTTTTCCTACAAAAGGATTTTCCCGCTAATTCCCGTTCCTGTGGGAATTTCGGGAAGACCTTTCTCAGTGCACCTTTACGGTACTTAAGCTACGTCCCTTCCAAATTTCAAGTGCCTACGTTTAGCAGTTTAGGCTGAGCGTTGATATGTCAGTCAGTCAGTAGATTTCTCCTTTTATATATTTAGATTCATTAATATTACTGATCTAATCTATATGAATTAAAAAAATGATTTTACTAATGACCGCGAAACTATGCGAACAGATACATACTCGTACATAGAGGTGAAGTAAATAAAAGCGTGTTATAATGTATACATTTCCATTAAAAATAAATATGGTGCTTCTAATAAGGACTAATTGACAAACTAACTGTGTGTCTTAGTGCAAAATTAGTAATAAGTTTAGCTTTCGTTTGTAAAAAAACTACTGAGTTTCTTGCCGGTATTTTCTCTTCAGTTATAGGTTCCGAACCGGAGGTAGCTTCATTTGCTTTATATAGACTATTCATAAGTATTACTAATGTAATCTATGTGAATAAAAAAGATTGACTTTGACTTTGACTGACGGCGAGCAATGCAAAAGAAACCATCGTATTTACACCGAGGTCTGTCTGCGGTTCATCGACCCTAGGGGCGCGCCCGGAATAGCCCGCGCGGGGGTCCGGGCGCGCGTATAAATATAGCTGGAGTTTGAGGACGCGCACGTACAGACAAAACGCCAGACTACACGCTCAACACCGCATTTTATTTAACGCTTATGAACATTAGAGAGGTAGGGCATAGCGATTTATCGAACTGGAGCAACCCGTGTAACACCTCCACCTTACCGACCGCAGCCAAATAACAATCACTTCTGTGTGTCTGTATGCTGTACTTGTCGCCCTCAGGCTAGGACCTCATTACCACTTAACATCAGGTGGGATGAGGTCAATCTTGAAGTGTAATATAAAAAAAAACTAATATCTGTTAATGTCTCTCGATTCAAAAGGCCCCTTTCTCGAAATGCTATTCTGAAATAAACATCCCTACTAATATTATAAATGCGAAAGTAACTCTGTCTGTCTGTCTGTCTGTCTGTCTGACTGTTACGCTTTCCCGCTTAAACCTCTCAACCGATTTTGATGAAATTTGGCATAGGCATATGTTGAACCTCAAGAACGGACAAAGGCTACTTTTTGTTTGAAAGTAAGGGGGGGGGGGGGGGTAATGCCAATTAGAGATATGAAAGTTGGCACAAATATAGCTCTATAAAAATATAGACTACTTTTTGTTTCGAATATTAGGGGAGATAGGGGTAAAAGCGACCATGAAAGGATGTAGTCCACGCGAACGAAGTCGCGGGCACAGCTAGTCTTCTATATAATTCAATTGAAGCTACAATATACCTGTGCTTATTTCTTATTTCCATATTGGTTCGATATATGCGTTTTATTTTGTTTGCCTATATTTGGAGACTGGGGAGCACTGAGAAAGGATTATTGTAAATTCACCCCTTAAGGGATAAAACGCGGGTTTTAAATTATTTTTTTAAGCCATTCGCATGAAATTTAATATGAAAGTTATTCATTTAAAGTCATGAATGACAAATTTTTATGAAAAACTATCCCCTATAGGAGTTAAACGAGGACTTCTCTGCTTTTCACAGTTATTCCAATAAAATTTGCATGCAGGTTCTTCATTGAAAGTCATATAACACGTGTTAAATATTTTTATGCATCGTCAAAATCATCCCTTCTACCCCCTAGGATGGATTATTTTCGAAATAATCATCGATCCTCGGGGGTAGAATGGGGATGACGTTAGTATGAATGTTCTCTGATTTTAATAAAATGTTAAACTTGAATTACATACAACTTCTTATGATTATTGCCGATATCCATTTTGTGAATTCAACCCCTAAAGTGGGAAAAGACGTACATTATAATGCATACTAATATTATAAATGCGAAAGTAACTCTGTCTGTTTGTCTATCTGTCTGTCTGTCCGTCTGTTACTCTTTCACGCCTAAACGGCTGAACGGATTTTGATGAAATTTGGTATAGGTATACGTTGAATCTCAAGAACGGACATAGGCTACTTTTTATTAGAAAATAAGGGGGGGATGGGGGTAATACCACCTTTGAAAGTATATATGGATTTTTTTTTATTTTTGAAGTTAGAGATATGAAATTTGGCACAAATATAGCTCGAAACTTGGATTAAAATATAGACTACTTTTTGTTTCGATTATTAGGGGAGAAAGGGGTAAAACCGACCATGAAAGGATGTAGTCCACGCGAACGAAGTCGCGGGTACAGCTAGTAACGATATAATATCGTTGTATAATAGAAAACGAAGTTACGGGCGGTCGCTAGTTTTTAATACATATTTTCAAAACTACAAGGATTTGTGTTTACCGCGCGTCTCGTCAGCAACAATGGCGGTTGATGTCATTGTGTCTTCATTTTAATTGATATCTACGGTTTAAGAACAATGCACAGCGTAATATACTATTCTGACTTAGCTCTGTGATTTTGAAGGTTGAATTATTTTCGGACCGTATGGTAGACTACGTGGAAAATGTTTAATTTTTATTTCAACAATCATTAACTTAACACCATCTTCAAAAATATCCCAATTCTGAAATCGATGAACGTAAAATCGATGGCATGTTTTTGATAACTGAACGAATTTTGAAAAAAATAAATATACCACTACTACTTAAACAAAAAAATAAATCAATATTGTTTGTTGTCTTTCTCCTTAAACTACAACATTTTAAACTATATTACGCTACACAGGAAGACAAATGGAAGTGGTTCACGGAGCAAAACTCCCTGTCTGCACTGCTTTTCAACCCTTCCAGGAGCTCTAAGATGTAGCCTACTTGGGAACTATAATGCCTTTACCAGCAAAAAAAAAAAGCATTCTTCAAATCGGTTCAGAAATCTTTGAGCAAACAAAAAAAAGAACTCTAATTGGGATGTTGACACCCACAAAAAATAATTGTAAGCAATTAAACCCGTAAAAGAGGACTTTTTCTTTCATTGGCCATATTTATTTTTTGCAAATCTTTAAAATGATATTTCAAAATACTCCGAATCTATTTAATAGCAAGTGTGATGATAAGTAAATTATAACACCACAGTTTGCATCTTCATAGAAAAAATATCAAGTACTTATGTTCTGCCAGGTATTTAACAGTATCTCAAATTGACTACCCAAAAAACTAAATTTAGTCAAAACTCTTTACTTGATTTTATATATTTATAATGTTATATATTTATGAGTTTATGTATGTTTATCATGTTATACTACGAAATAATTCTAAAATAAAAACTGTATTTATGTTGCACGGCCGTACCCATTTCTCCCCATCTACTATTTCCTCTACCTTAAGGTTGTCTGGAAGAGATCGCTTTCTAGCGATAAGACCGCCTAAATTGTACTATAATTTTTCTGTAAAACCTATTTCTGTAAAGATTTTTGTGCAATAAAGTATATCTATCTACTACCCAGCCAAGCCGAATACCTATTAAAGAACCTTGCTCCTTCATTCGAAGACGTTAAAAATACAGGAAATTGAGTTTAAGCGTAAGCAAAAAGTTCACTGCCATAGACTCGCCACATTGACGTAGAACGAAAGATATATTTGGCTAGGGTCTCGTACAGTTCCGTAACCGATGCCAATTTCGCCATTTGCCAACTAAAAGGGCCGCCCTATCATTGAGAAAATCTGCAGAGGTACTCAGACATGCACTTATTACAGTTCCATATTGATTGCATCTATACTAATACTATAAATAAAGAGTTATATAACTGGTTTGAAATCTTTAAGAGGAGCATAGCGATTTATCGCTCGAAATGGAGCAACCCGACTGGTGAAATACATCCACCTTACAGAAGACACCAAATAACAATCACTTTGGTATTGTTGTGTTTCTGCGTGTGAGTAAGGTTTATAGAGCTCTTGGGGGTGCTACATTAGTAGCAGGGTCAAGCCTTCAAGGTAAGGGCGACAAGTCCTGTAACAGCTTTATTATGCTGTTCTCGTCGCATTTAAACATGGATATTATTACCACTTAACATCAGGTGGGATAAGGTCAATCTTGAAGTGTAATATAAAAAAGGAACATTATTTTTGTGTTGGTTAGTCCATTTATCGAGGAAGGCTTTAGGCTATAAAGCACTCAGCAGGGTCTACAGAAGACCAGGGTCATGGTCTGCGATTTGGGCCATGACTTACTCTGAGTGAGGCCTATTTGAGCCATTTTATCTTGCCATTGTCTGCATCGCCCGGTTGACGGGGAGGACGCTTATGTTTACATATTTTTTTGGCTAGTTTTTATATTGTTTTTTTTTTGTATTGCAATTCAAGATTGACCTCATCCCACCTGCTGTTAAGTGTTAAGACAACCTTGCTTAAATGCGTCGAGAACAGCATAATAAAGCTTTTACTGGACTTGTCGCCCTTACCTTGAAGACTTGACCCCTGCTACTAATGTAGCACCTCCTAGGAGCTATGGAAACCTTACTCGCACGCAGTTTACTTATACCGCTGTGTTGTGATGATGATTATTTAAGTAATTAATGATTCTTTCTTTCTTTCTTCTATATAAAATCACGCGACAATCAATAGGAACGAAGAATCAGTCGAAAATGTGTTAAATACAGGCGATTTCGCCGAATCATAGAACTATCTATGATTCGGCGACTTTCGGTGAAGCATAGCGTCGGTCTAAAATGATTCTGTGAAATGATATGAGCCCAAAAAACGGAGACAGCTCGCGCGAGAAGCTGCGGCGCTTGTAAGTGATATACAAACTCACATCGCAATCAGAGCCACCAATAGAAACTCGAGATTCGAATTAAGCACTATATTACTGCCAAGGTGTTCAATAACGTCTATTTAAAAACTTCCGAGAAGACTTTGGGTCCAACGCGGTTCTTCAAGGTCTGCCGTTTGAGAACAATTGTTCGCATGTTTCATTTCAATGGGCAGCCATCACGACTCACACTTTTATGCTCGATTCCAATATTTGAATATACGATATGTTCTTGTTACAGATACTAATCTATATTATATAAATCTACTATATAAAAATAAGTCGGGTTTTCGTTCCTGACGCTATAACTCCAGAACGCACGAACCGATTTCCACGGTTTTGCATTCGTTGGAAAGGTCTCGGGCTCCGTAAGGTTTATAGCAAAGAAAATTCAACAGAAAAGCGGGAAAATCCTCTAAGGTGAAACGAAATTCGCCGGGACCGCTAGTCTACTATATAAAAATAAATCGGGTTTTCGTTCCTGACGCTATAACTCCAGAACGCACGAACCGATTTCCGCGGTTTTGCATTCGTTGGAAACGTCTCAGGCTCCGTAAGGTTTATAGCAAAGACAATTCGGGAAAATTTTCAACAGAAAAGCGTGAAAATCCTCTAAGGCGAAAAGAAGTTCGCCGGGACCGCTAGTACATTATACGATGCGGAAGCTGGTATGGAAAGTAAAAAACGGAACGGTATTAACGACTCGTAGTCGATTGGAGACAAACGGATAGTAATTTTTGACACATTACGAATCGTAAAATATTGGAACCTGGCATAAATGAATCATGGGGACAACGGCAATACACGGTTTTGTCAACCATTTTTTTTCCTTCAGAGAGTCTTTGAAGGAATTGAATGCTGGCGTTTATTGAATACCGTCACATCATACACGTGGAATTTTCTCGATTCAACCCTCTAGGGGGTATAATATTAAACCGTTCAAAGCTGGTGTTTAATTCAGGTTTAAGGTTTAAAGATCTTTATTATCACTGAAAACAAATAGTCACTTACGTGATAACATATTTAAACTTAAAATTAAAACTAATAATAATTGCGTCCATTATGTCGCCAATTTAAAATAGAATATTGAGGCAGAAACACAAAAGACGATCAGCTACTCATAGAAAGTACTTACTAATAATCATACACAATGCATTTTCGAACACCATTACCCAAATATTTCATAATAATTATCTGGTTGTAGTGTTTGTTTAAACTGTGTGATGATAGATCAGTCAGCAGTTAGAGTTAATTTTATTATACATACAGATATATAATTTACTTTGTAATCCATACATTGTCCTTGGTAAACAAATGGACTGACGATCGCAATATTAAGTCTTAGAAACACTTCAAATCACGACGTGTTACATGAACTTATTATTAGATAATAAACAATTCAAACGGTTTTGGTTTTTGTTCCTGAATCAAAAGGTGCAATATAATTTATCATTACCCCTAAAATAAGGTAAAACATTGTCTCTTTACGCGTTTTTAAAGTAGTTTTTTCCTTTCCTCTAAAGTATTTTGCATTGAATCCTGTTTACACGTAGAATCTATTAGTGCTAACAGATATCTGAGGCAGTAAATGCCTTTCAAAGCACCGAGGTTAGATATTTCTCCAATAATCTACGGCATGTGTAGTTTATCTTTCGTACGTATAAAACCGTAGCTTTCATGGTGTGAGCACCTCTCAGCATCTTATCTTATCATAAAACAACAACAAACCGAAAAAATTGGGCTAAAACCAAACATCCCAGTGTTACAGACCTCAACTGAGAAGTGGCGCCATCTTTAGTACTTTTTAGTTGATATACTTTTGGATGAAAACCTTTTTCGTTTAGTTTAGTTTGTATTAACTTGGTTTTTGTGTTCCTTAAGGATAATACATCTAAGTATCGCTTTAATATACCTAAAAAAGCAAGAGTTATCCTGTTTTTTAGGTTCAAGCATGAAACGAATTGGGAATAGACACAGCAAAGTTTCTTGGCGGTATCTTCTCTGTAGTTATAGGTATCTCCATTAGGTTTGTATAGACGATTCATAAATATTACAAATGTAATTAACAGAAATATGAATATTTCCGAAACTTCACGGAATCCTTAATCCTAGCTAATTTCATTGGTTGTCTGTCTGTCAAGGCCCTATTTTCTCAAGAACGTGTGGATATAACAAGTTAAAATAAATATTTAATAGGTATTTATTAGCAGGTTACTTGAAGCTGTAAAATCAAGCTTCTAAGTCGATGCAACCCAGTAGGTATACCTACAATGTTTTTATGGCAACTAGATTAAACCTTTACAGAACTTCCTTTAGACCTAGAATCGTTAAATTTTGCAAAAAAAAATTATACAGCACAAGAAAAAAACAAATGTTGCCAACAAAATCGTTCGTAACAAATTATAGTTTATCCAGGACATTTTATGCGCTAGTCCTTCCACAATATTAACGTCTTATCATTAGCTTAAGCGTACAACACAATTGGCTACTTGACAGTGTTAACAATAAAATATGAAAAGTGTTAGATATGTTAGCTTATTAGTTAAGTAATAATTTTACATTTTTATTTTATAATTAAAAGCATAGTTAGTATTTTAATTTTGCAAAATAAATTTTACTTTTTTTATCTGTGGAACAAAAGAACCGAAACGGAAACCACCATTGCCATTCGGAAATGACAGCTGTCGGCGAAAATAATTTATTTTAATGTGGCGAAACAATGATTATTTTACCGATTAAATTGAATTATTGTGTCTTTAATCGTATTAAGAATTTATTGAAACATTTTCCGTTTATCTAAATGAAGTCGTTCCTATGCGTATCGGTTCGTTGTCTACAACGTTGACGTCATAATTTCAACAGTGACATGACTTTGCGTTTTTGCGCGCTTTTTAAATGTGTTACACAAAATCTTATTTTTCTCTGGTTATTTACATTTTTTCTAGATAAATCGAATTGCTTGGGATATAAAATGAAAGGGCGCACATTTTGCAATACTTTTTCAAAAACTGTCAAGTAGCCAATTGTACAGTCCTTTACAATTGATCGTCATCAAGGTTTACTTAAAAACTTCTCGAGAAATCTTGGGTCCAAGTCTCGAGTATTCAAGGTCCCGCAGACCGATGATAACACAGCAATTTGCATTTGCCTGATAGACCAATCACGAGACCTAAGCGTTCCGTAATTGAGAACGCAAGAAGAATCGTGAAAACTTATACGAATGGGAAAAGAAAAAAATCGGAAAGAGCTGATGTATCTGGAAACCAAACGACTGATATTGGTGGAGGCCATTTATGCTCATGCAAATGTATTGTGGATTTGTGTAAAGAACTAGAGCCAAATAGGTAGATGACGTACAAATTTTCATTGAAAATCTGTATGTATGAACAAAACTTTATTGAATTAGGGCAGAACAGATCGATAGCAAATTATAATTAAAACATGAATAGGGAAAAATATTTTAAAGTGATAAAGATTAAACTTATCTTTACAACATAACCATAATGGTAGTGGCAGTACTTAACTAAATGTCAATACCGTATCGAGTGATTGCAGAAAAAAAAATTAAAAAGCTTTTTACTCGGTATTTAGAGCACATTAAAATGTCATTAAAAAAAAAATACACAATAATATGACGCGGAAACGGGGACAAAGTTATAAAAATTCTGCATTGGAAAAGTGTTCAAGTCATGTAAAATACAGAACAAATAAAAAAATTGTGGCCTCCAGCCTGAACGTATTAAAGGCACTCCACAAAATATCTTATCAGATTTTACGCACACAGACCACTTGACCGATAAAATTAAGCATCGTTTCACCAAAAACTCACCAGAAAAAACAGTTCCAAAATATCAGTACAGGAAACTAAACAATATCACCACTAGCCTACCACTACCTCTGCTACGGGCACAAAATGGAATAACATGAACATATAGCCAACATTTGGTCGCTCCAAAAATAGTAACAGGCCCCAACTAATGTTATAAACATTCTCAGAACTGACTCACACATGCACGCACTATTAAAATCAATATTTAAACAATTAGAACGAGATAAGTTCCGGCGAAAATGCAGACGACGTTCGCGAGACACTACGTAAATTATGTGACTCTAAATCTGAAAATCGAATAAGGGAAACCCACAAAAATAGACATTAGTTAGTACTCACATGCAAGACCTCGGCGCGACACATCACGTATGCAATTAGGACTCCGCTGGCGTCTGTGTTTTTTAACGATGAAAAATCAATAATTTTTAAGAGCACAAAATTGTTCATATTTTTCCAACGGGGCCCCGCTTTCCACGAGTGGTCTCATTCACTCGGGTACTTAAAAATGAAAAACCTATTGCAAGAAAACTGTGGAATAGAAAGAGATGCATATACGTCGCCGATTGTAAATAATGACAGGGGCAAATCATAACAAAAGAGCGAGACAGTAAATCATGTTGGGGCCTTAACAAAACACGGGAATTACGTAATGAGGTCCGAACGAAAGTTAGTAAAAATGTAACTCACCAGTTCGTAGGATGTTTTTGATGCGTAAAACAACAAATAAAGTGTAAAAGTTGTATTTTTAACATCACGGATGCATTTTTGACGGCGCGCGATCACCCGTCACGCGAACGCCATTTGCGAACAGCGTGCAGCTCGGTGTTGCTAGTTAAATTTTGGAAACTCCAACACAGGTTTATTTCGTATTCGTAAAATGTAGAGTAGAGCATGCAATATTGCATGACATTAGCGGACAGGTGTACATCGCCACTTTGGAGGTGTTTGGTGATGAGAGTGATCCCGGAACCTCGCATGTCTCGGTGATTACTGTAGGTATTAGAACCCAATTTTGTAAAATAATTTCATGAATTCTAAAAATTATGTTACTAACAATACCCCTTAAGTTAACTGTTACTAACACCTATGGATGTTACTTATCTGAAATAAATGTTATTTAATTTAATTTAATTTAATATTACAATGAAGTACATTTTACAGCAGTCAGATATTTTTAACAGACAGTTTAAATTTTAAACGTCTGAGACTAAGGGGCCAGTTAACTTTGCTGCACACTCGTATTTTCAACCAATCATCAGCTGACGCATTGACTTCAATCGATTTTGACGTTTGATAAGAGTGCGATAAAATTTAGTCGTGTTGCGTATGCAAATCTTTTAAGATGAATAAATTGCAATTTCCCGTGAAAAATAGCAATTACCCACAAAAACTGGAAAAACTTATAAGCAAAAAGTTGGCACTTAGTTCATGTTGAATTTCAGCTAGTATTTTTCGCAGTTAAGAAATTAAGAAGTTTAAGTTGGATTCCATCGAATAAGTTTAGTATTTATACTCTAAAGCGTAAACTCATTTTGTTATGTAGGTAAATAGATACAAAAAAACCTCTTAAAATTTAATCGATTCATAAAAAAAATTACAAACGATTTTCTTTTCTAAATTAGGCAACATTTTTATGTCACGATGAACTTAAATGTGATGTTTGGCGGCAAATTTGATTTCGGTTAGTGGACTAACTAATTAGGAATTAAGTATTAATGATAATTCTTCACGTAGCTTCATACGATGACTGAAGAAGCTACAACACTTTTAACTTAAATATTATGGATATTAGTGTTCAGGAACAATGTATCTCATTCTAATGGTGATTTTATTGTGGAATCTAGCAAGTTGAATCTGAGTTTATTTGATAAAAAGTAAAATTAATAATCCGAGTTCTTTCGTCAAAAAAAAGCAATTTTATCGTTTGTCTACAGGTATTATTATTTTAGAAGAACATTAAATCCCTTCGAAGGGCAGGATTACCCACTAAAGCCCCCCGATTGGACCTGATCGCTGTTAATGGTGATGTTATGGGAAACTCGGCTCAGCCTTAACTACCAGCATCAGATTAAAGTACCTGCATCTATATATAACTTTTCAATTAAGTAGAAATGATTGTGGCTTTGCAAGCGTCCTAAACCTACAATAACCTTACATTTTTTTTTATCAATTGAACACTACGTTCTGTCACACACTGGGACATTTACAAGCATAGCATGCGCCACGCGACTTAATTTTATCGCGCTCTTAATAAACGTCAAAATGGTGATTGGCCAAAAATACGAGTGCGGTGTGCTATTAGCCAATCAACAGTATTGAAACTATTTTTTTTCTTTTTATTGCACTTCAAGATTGACCCCATCCCACCTGATGTTAAGTGGTAATGAGCTCCTAGCTTAAGGGCGAAAAGTATAGCATAGTAAAACTGTTACTAGACTTGTCGCCCTTACCTTGAAGGCTTACCCCTGCTACTAATGTAGCACCCCCAGGAGCTCTGGAAACCTTACTCACACGCGAACACAACAACACAGAAGTGATTGTTATTTGGCTGCGGTCTTCTGTAAGGTGGAGGTATTACACCAGTCGGGCTGCTCCAGCTCGAGTGTTAAAACGCTTTGCCCTACCTCTCTTAAAAAATAAATATTAAATATTAAAGCTACACAATATGATTTTAACACCAGCAATGCTTTACTTTAGCTAGTAAGGGCGGCTTGAGATAGGCGAGTAGCCACCCAGTGCCTTGACTTGCTACTCTCCTCCCTTACCATAATGGTCTTCAGAATTTCAGGGAGGCAATTTATTCTAAAATGCTTTTTAAAAGCTTGGGTTGTAACTATGTAATCATATAACGTAATCTTTGAGCATGATTTGCAACGATTTTTAAACGTCTGACCAACTTGAAACTCTGACTATATAACTATGATTTTTACTTTTTTTTACTTTTTACGTACATCATACCTCTCGATTAACAAATTGTCTATTTCACGTAAGCCATGTTGTGGTATCCTGTTATTGGCTTAGATTTATGTATCATGTTTGGTTTTTTTTATGTAAATTCATGGTATTGCTGTTGGATATCCTAATAAATTAAATTAAATAAATAAATAAATGACGTCTCAAGGACCGATAATTCAATAATTCGATTCGAGTAAAAAATAATAAAAAAAACTAAAAAATAGTGTTCTATTAGTTTTTTTTTAACTTATATTTATTTATGGATAATGGTAGTAAAGCTTCCAAAATCCCACATGTTCAGAAGACACCACAGTGGTGCCACCATACGTTTACTATTTACATGGAAATAACACAAAATATTGCATGCATTATTATTATTATTATTGTGCATGCGAGAATCGAACTCACGATATCTGGAACATAGAATTGGGTAATAAAGTTATTATTTTCTAGCTAGAAATAAAAAGTGTATAGGTAATGATATAAAATAAAACACCAACAATCTTTATGTTAATTTTTTTAAAGTAGCCATACATAAGTAGATATATATTCATTTACGCATACACTGCTTCAATTTTATACATTTCTTCTAGTTGGTAAGTTTATTACAAACAAAATCTTTCACGCTTTTCTCCGGGAATATTCAAAAGTACCTGAAAAAGAGGCAAACATTAAGAAAGAAAGAAATATAACATTTATAGTTTCACTACTTAAAACGCGTGTAACTTACTAGAATAAAGAAATATTAGATTGAATTGGTCTAAGGCAGTTATTGTAAAGGAGGTAAAATCACAACCATTTTAGTGACAATGTAGTGAAAAAATGGAACTGGAAACTTTCTTAGAAAAGATAACAAATGAATACATATATAAAAAGAAGGCTTTGCTGGTTGCTAGTAGTCGTTAAAAGTGGAGTTGTGCAAGTAAGTATACTTAGTCGAAAGCTTCACCTAGGCCAGTAAGGTCGAAATATTTGATTGATTTTGATTTGATCCAACGCCGGTCGTTATAAATTATGACAATTACACAGTGTTTTAGTGACAAAGAAGTCCATATATAATGACATTCTTAAAAAATATTTACAAACAAATGATATAAAAAGAGATTTCGGTGGTCGCCAACAGTAGTTACAAGTAAGCTATTGCATTAGGTTGAGTAAGTAAGCATAGTTGTACGTTTTTGTAAATAAATAAAGTGGAGTTGTGCATGGAAGTATACTAGGTCCAAAGCTTCACCTAGACCTACTAAGGAGGAATTATTAGATTGTTTTGATTAAAATTACAAGCCGTTTTAGTAACAAGGAAGTGACAATATAACGACGTAATTAGACAATATTTCCAAATTGTTACAAAAGGAGGCTTCGGTAGTTACAAGTGGATGTTTTAAAGAAACAGAAAAATGATCTATCCCTGTGGTGTGATAATCGAACCCACGGCTTTCACGTATCGCGCGTGTTGCTCTTCCAACTGAGCTAACCGCAAGTTAACGTAGGCGATAAAATTGTTCTGCTGTTACCTTTTAGCCTCCGGTAAGTGCACTTTGCCGAATATGTTTAGAACTACATACTTACATATACATATTCGATTCCTATAACGCAAATTTTCTGTTTCTTTAAAATATTTAAAGTTCGGTAGTGCGGTGTTAAGTACTACAAAAATCATAAAAATCGAGTTACAAGTGGAGTCGTGCAAGGAGGTGTACTAGGTGCAAAGCCTTACCTACATCTAGAGGGTGAGCAGGTCGGGCGCGCCGGTGGCGAGCAGGTCGGCGGCGGCGGCGACGGCTCCGCACCACGCGTCCAGCCGCTGCGCCAGCTGCGCGGCCCCGGCCCGGCCCAGGGCGCGCGGCCGGACCCAGCGGACCGACACCGTCTCGCTCACCTGAGGGAACACAAAGGATTATACGACTTTGAGGAGAAGACTGCAGCCAAGGCAAAACAGAAACCTATCAATGACACTCTGATCGGGGCTCCCGGCTAGAATGGACTCCCGGTCAGAGGAGAATCTCAATACCCAAGACCCATGTATGTCATCAAGCGTGGCTGAATCGTACCTGGTCGATGTGTCCCCGCAGCAGGCCGTCGGCGAGCGCCTTCATGACGAGCAGCTCGACGTCGTCGTGCGGCACCCGCGCCTCGCGCGCGATCTCGCTGAACGACAGCTTGCGCTGCGCCGACGTGCGGTTGAACGCCATCTGCGGGACAGTTACAACACACATCTCACATCCATATTAAAAGTCTCAAGGAGACTTGTTGGGCCTGTGTCCCCACGCAAGCCTTCTAAAAGTCCGGGAAGTAATGCTGCCGGATAATCGATTTTAGATTAATCGATTAATATCAAATACCAAATAATCTAAAAATCGATTATACTATCGATATCATCGATTTAAGCGATAGTATTGTCTAATGTAAACAATTATAATCTAATAATTACATCGATACTATCTCTTCAAAACTTGATATCGATACTATCGATTATATTGCATTTAACTTCGCATTATAATCGATTATATTTAATAAAGATAGGTATCGATATAATAAATTATATCAATTATCGATACTATCGATTGTTACATTATTTGGAGTGGCCCTTTTGCATTTGTAATCGATACGCAATCGATGCGACGGCCACACTGCCGGGAAGGTGAAACTTCCCGTGACTTTCACAGGAAACAACAATATACAGTGTGTAACAAAAAGGTGAAATAAAATTTTAAGGGCGTGTAGGGTAGGTAGTGTGTAGTTCCAATGCAAAACCACAACCTCGTACAGCTATTAATTAGGGAGTAAATCGATGTCAAAGTTTTTACTAAAACTTATTGTTGATAACCCTATTAGATGTAAACAAATCATAAATCAAAATGAAGCAAAATATTAAGTAGAATACAGATGTGCAACTTTGACAAATTTCAGTTGAGTGTGCAGTGATCGTGATCGTTAAGTACTTATTTAACACTACTTTTTAGGGTTCCGTAGCCAAATGTTCTGTACGTTCTGTCTGTATGTCACAGGCACTTTTTTCCGAAACTATGAGACCTATTGCTGTTAAAACTTGGTATGTAGATGTATTCTGTGAACCTTTAAGCATTAAGATTTTCACTAAAATAGAAAAAAAACAATTAAGAGCCCCTAAAGGGCTCTCCATACTTAAAACTGAAAGTCATTTTTTTCTTCAAACCTATACCTACGTGTGTTTGCAAACTTCTACAGAATGTAGTAGTTTGAACAAGATCTAGTAAGTAATTTTTTTAATACGTCATAAATCGTAAACCACTATTTACCTTTAGTAATACAAATATTATGACACTTGCTTCTATGGAACCCTTCATGGGCGAGTCCGACTCCCACTTGGCCGGTTTTTAAATATGAGATGTTTGGTACATAACATAACCTAACAGAAATAGTCAATATCAGCAAGCACAGTTTTGTAATCGAAAACATGATATTTACATTTATTATTTGTACTATCCATTCATACTTTTAAATATTACCTAAGGAATATTATTAGATCACAAAAGCAGTAAATTTATTAAATACTCCTACCAATCATTTCAACTTGGTGACCTTCTGCGCTTATTTTATCAATGACTAATCACGCACACAAAAATCACGACAACGGGAGTCCACGTGGACTGCGGCACCTTTACGTCAAAAGTCTAAGCGCCCGCACCAATCAGCGATCATTTCGCAAGCATTGCAACAATGCGCTTAGCCAATAATATTCTGTCGCGTGACTGTCACCTACGGACCGCTTTCCGGGTAGGGATCTAGGGATGCTAATCGATTGTGAAATAATCGATATTTTGGTAATGGATTATTTGCGTAGCACCGATATTAATTAATCGATTAATCTTAGAAATGCCGTTACATTAGAACGGTTTCTTCTAAACTTTTTCGTTGAGATCCTGCTAAACATGTTAAAAATGAAACACAGAATTCTCGGTAAAATGAAAAAATCTACAAATAAAAATATTTATTAAGTATAAAGTGAAAGTTTGAGATTACTAAAACTTTAGCTATGTTAGCTTATTAGTTAAGTAATATCTTTACATTTTTATTTTTTTATTTTAAAGCATTTTATTTCTAAAAATTAAATTCGCAAATGACAGCTGTCGGCGGATTTTATTTATTTTAATGTGACGAAACGATGATTTTACCGAGTAAATTGAATTATTGTGTCGCTAACCATATTAATGATTTATTTGAACAATTTCGATTCATTTAAAATTTGATATTTGCATAGAATTAAGGCGTTCCGACCAGTATCGTTTTGGTGTAAAGTGACGTGACTTGACGTTTACGCGCGCTTTTATAATCTGTTACACAAAATGTTACTATCACTGGTAATTTTTTTTTCGAAAATCATAAAGCAACGCGTGCTTGGGATATAAAACACACATTTTACAATACTTTTTCAAAGACTGTCATTATCCAATTGTTGTTATCAGAAACAAAACCTCAACATTTTTTTTATCACTGCGTGTGACTGTCGGGCCAACATTTTAAATTGTTGTAAATATTGACTTTAAACATAAACTTAAAATAATTGACTTTCTCGATTTTTTCCATTTTCGATTAATCGATTTACAAAAATTTCAATTGCGATCGATCGATTAATCAAATCAAAAGTGAGCATCCCTACGTACCTACGGGAATAGTGTTTTTTAGTTGCTCGTATTCGTTCTCGTTGGGCAGTCGCTATCTAAACTTTCAAAATCTCATTCCACTATGTCTCGCGAAGAACATTCTTTGTATTCAGATAGTGAATAGTATGAAACGATTTTATGTCGGGGTGCTTCATCCGGGAGCATCAATGGTGCTCGTGAACTGTATCGCCAGCGATTCATCGATGGCAGACCCTTTGCGGAGCAGCGGCTTTTAAGGTCGTACACCTGCTTCAGGAACCTTTGTCTCCGACTGCAGAGCACTGGCTCTTTCCGACCGCCCACAAGTGAAGGTCGTCCTAGCACACGGGAGCATCCAGAGCTCGAGACCCCGATCCAGATCAGTTTACGCGAGTTCAAGTACGCGAGTTCAATAATTGATTCCTACGGACTTTGGTCCAAGGGTCACCTTTTGTGAGTGGTATCGAAGCCGAATGAAAGAAGAAAACAGTGTCAGTGAAAATGTTCTTTGGTTTTTAGTGTATCCTTGTGCGCATAAGTGTTGGTGATAAGAAACTTAACAGGTAGTACATACATAAATTAACATTTTCCAAGAAACTAATTTGTTTATTACACAAAAAATAGTAATTGGCAAATCGCGTCAGTTAAGCATATCAAAAAAATAAGGTTAGTAAATTACTGCCATTTCCGATAATTATTTGATACCTACATGTTGATTACATTGTAAGTTGTCCCTATTATGTCTTAATTATTTACTGACTCAAATTACGGGGTGCTGACAATTAATGAGAGATTTTTTCAATTGTAAAGTCATGTAGTTCAGTGGGTAAAGTCATATTTGGGGTATTGTCCTAAAAACTAGACATTAACTTTTACGTGTACCTACCTACATATGTATGTAGTCATAAAAAGAAATGTACCTAACATATTATTTCTATGAACTGTTTCTAAATAGTATTTTAATAAATGCATTTCGGTAATTATGGTTTGATTATTCAGTCCTATTCCAAGTAAAATGAAGTAATAGTAGTTTCTAGTAGGCGGGCGGGCTGCGCGGGTGGGCGGCCGCGCATCAGCTGATCGCGCGGCGCGTCTGTGGTTGAGCGCGAATGACCTCAATCAGGGTTGTCAACATTTTCAGTAAAAAAACATTTTATTTAGTTAGTATGGAAGAAAAAACTTGTTTGTAATTAGCTGATATTAATACAACTGAATGTACACCTGCTATAGATACATACCCTAAAATATTATTTCGCCTTTTTGTTACACCCTGTATATACGGACCTACAAACACAAAATTAACATCTTTTACATTTTTGATCTGTTTGTCTGTCTGTTTGTTCCGGCTTTCTAAAATGGCTGGGCCGATTTTTACGGAGCTTTCATTGTCAGATGACTGAAGTAATAAGGAATAATTTTGGTGACTTTTATGTTAGAAAAAATAAATTCGAAATTATGTTTTCCACGCGAACGAAGTCGCAGGCACAGCTAGTAATAAACAAATATCGGTTAACATCACATACATTGCTCTGATCCTGTGGTAAGTCGCTTAAGCACTTGTGTTACGGAAATCAGAAACAACAACGGTACCACAACACGCAGATTTAATTTAAATCGCATAAATTTGATCGAACATTTAAAAAATTCTAACCTACACTAAATAATCGGTTGGGCACAGATTTAATAAGTGAGCCACTTGGGTTTAGGCGATTTGTGGCTTAGTTAGTATTTTTCGCCCAAATTAATAAAATGTTGCCAAATTATTTTTCTTATCAAAAATATTTTACTTATTATAGTTTGTTTGTCAAATTATTTTTCTTATCAAAATACTCTTAACCAAAATTCTAAGTCAGTTATGTCACCCATATTTTTAGCTACATCATTTTCTAAATAACTTTCATAGTGCAGAATCAAAGAGAAACATTATTAAAGTCAAAGTCAATATTTTTTATTCATATAGATTACATTAGTAACACTTATGAATATTGTATGACGTACCTCCATTAGACAAAGAATAGCGAGCTTCTTAGCCAACTGCTGATCAGGTCGCATGAGGTCTGGGTGTCTGAAAATAAAAAAAGAACATTTTAAATAATGAATGTAAATTTTGTAACATAAACGATGGTTCTAATTTAGACTATACAATGATTTTGTGCTTCAACAAATGAATATTTAAGATCAGTGCAAGAAAGTTCAGGGCACTAGTTCTAAAACCTGTACCTAGAAAGTATCGATATTTCGATACCTATCGACAGTTGACCTCAAAATTACCGACAATTGACCTAGAAAATATCGATGGTCGACATTTAAAATATCGATAGTTGACTTACATAGCATCAAAGGTCGACTTTACAAATAGTACTCGAAAGTTTTGACAGCTGACCTTGCAACTATCGATACTTGACCTAAAACGTATCGACAGTTGACCTCAAAACCATCGACAGTTGTCCTCAAAACTATCGATCGTTGTGCATCTCTATTAGACTCACTTGGCCCTCTGCTTGACGGCGTCGAAGGCCTGCACGTCCCCGACGGCGGCGGCGCGGACCAGCTCTATGGCCCACGCGTCCGGCGTGCCCTCCAGCGACTCCAGGATGGGATGCGCCAGCTGAACAGACAACGTATATTTAATAATTTTTATAGTGCTTTACGCCGCACTAGCTGATAAGTATGTAGTTTCTGCGTGCGAGTGAAGTTTCCAGAGCTCCTGGGGGCTGCTACATTAGTTGCAGGGATCAAGCCTTCAAGGTAAGGGTGACAAGTTCAGTAACAGATTCATTATAAATAAATAAATAAATGCGCCAGACAATCACACCAATCACCTGGTCTCAAACTAAGGTTTTCCCTTGTACTATGAGCACCAGACGACGGATACTAACTGGGGGCGTCATCCCAGCACACCCAGACCGAAGACAATTTAGAAAAGTTAGTTTTCCAAATTGACCCGACCGGGAATCGAACCCGGGACCTTTCGCGCTTTGGTCGCCTACCTTAGCCACTGCGCCACCGAGGTCGTCAAATTATACTATATTGTCGCCTTCAAGCTAGGAACTGATTACCACTTAACATCAGGTGGGATGAGGTCAATCTTGAAGAGTAATATAGAAAAAAATGAAGAATACAGAGCTGATTTTCCTGATTTCGGATATGGTCTTAAAATAAATTTGCTTAAAAACATGACTTATTGCACTCTCCGTTAGGTGCATATCAGGTGGGATGAGGTGAATATTGAAGTGCATATAAGTTCAGCTATATTTGTAATATGAACGACAGAGTTTCTTGCCGGGATCTTCTCTGTAAGTCATAGGTTCCGAACCGGAGGGTTGAAATTATATAGACGTTTCATAAATATTACTAGTATAATTAACATGAATAAAATAATATTTAATTAGAATTTAAGATACTGACGAGCTCGGCCAGGTCGTAGACGGTGGGCGCCTTGACGGCGGCGAGCGCCAGGCGCAGCGCCAGCGCACGTCGCTCGTGCGCCGCCAGCGCTGCGCCGGCGCACGCGCAGCCGAGCCAGCGCAGCGCCGCGCGGTAGTAGCGCTCCAGCGGCCCGCGCACCCTGCCGGACAACACACTTGTATAGCGCTTCAGGCCGCACTAGGGGGCAGTCCATTCATCATGCGATACTCAAAAAGAGAGGGGGAAGAGGATAAAAAAATCACAATATATCAGTAGTAATATTCGTAATTACTTTTGTCATAAAACTTAAAGACATTCAAACCTGTCACTACATAGTATAAAACAAAGTCGCTTTCTCTGTCCCTATATCCCTTTGTACGCTTAAATCTTTAAAACTACGCAACGGATTTTGATGCGTTTTTTTTAATAGATAGAGTGATTCAAGAGGAAGGTTTTTGTTTGCAATAAATAATAGAAAAGCCACTGTTCAATTATAGACTAGGAATTCTATTAAAAGAATGTTTTCTTGAGTAATAATTAGTTTTATTATAATCACTTGCACATCCTTTTACAATGAGGTAGGTAAGGCCATACATAACCACTGTGTTGCCAGTGTTAAATTTTCTTATTAATTCAATAGCCACATCCGTGCGAAGCCGGGGCGGGTCGCTATAAATCAAAATTAAAAAAAAAATTCTTTGTAGTATAAAATACATGTGATATAGGTTACAGTAGAGTTGGGTTGGGATTTAACAGCCAAAAAACATCACATAATTAATGGACGACCCCTAGCAAACTTTAAATATTTCAAAGAAACAAAATAAAATTATCTTCCTTTGCGGTGCGGGACTCGTACACACGACCTTCACGTATCGCACGTGCTGCTCTTTAAAATGAGCTAACAGCAAGGAGAGACACTTGTTTGTTTAAAATATACCTTACAAACATTCTTACAGACTTGCAAAACATACATCTATCATAATGTTCCACTCACACCTATAACGAAGGGCTCACGCCAAAATAAACAATTTGACATTTTGTGATATCAACCACCTTAGACCGATTTCCATAGTTAAGAATACTACAACTAATTAAACCTTTTAAACAAAAAAAAATTATAAATCACATAAGAGTTCGTTTTTGCATCCAACAATAAAACTAACATTTCATCCTTATTTAAAAGCTTATTTCATAAAAATATATTTCATCATTCAGTAAACATTTCAATCTATTTTTCAACCTCATTTAAAATTAAAAAGTAACAATATCTATGTCTATGCTCGACCTCTAGACTATCTGTATTAATTTCATTTTAATCATTTTAAAAATATTACTGTAAAACCACAGCTGAACAGAACAAGTTACTTTCACAATTGGCTACTTGACAGTTTTTGAAAAAGTATTGTAAAATGTGCACCCGTTCATTTTATATCCCAAGCAATTCGATTTATCTGGAAATAATCTAAATAACCAGAGAAAAATAAGATTTTGTGTAACACATTTAAAAAGCGCGCGAAAACGCCAAGTCACGTCACTGTTGCAATTATGACGTCAATGTCCTAGACAACGAACCGATACGCATAGGAACGACTTAATTAAGATAAACGGAAAATGTTTCAATAAATTCTTTATACGATTAGAGACACAATAATTCAATTTAATCGGTAAAATAATCATTGTTTCGCCACATTAAAATAAATAATTTTCGCCGACAGCTGTCATTTCAGCTTATGCTGAGGCTGGGACCTTGTTAGCTGCGCAATCAATATGTTCTTCCTTTTTTTTTTTTTGTTGTTTGTTCTTTTTACTGTTTATCTTTTGTTCGTGTTACTTTATTGTGTATGTACCGTGTATTGATTGTGTGTGCTAATAATAAAATAATTTCTATTTCCGAATTGCAATGGTGGTTTCCGTTTCGGTTCTTTTGTTCCACAGATAAAAAAACTAAAATTTATTTTGCAAAAATAAAATACTAACTATGCTTTTAATTAAAAAGTAAAAATGTAAAATGATTACTTAACTAATAAGCTAACATATCTAACACTTTTCATATTTTATTGTTAACACTGTCAAGTAGCCAATTATAATATTAGTAAAGATAATAATTAGATATTTTTGCATGATTTATACCTACCATATGTGTCAGTTTTTGAAAAGAGTAACTATCGAGTTCCTTGCCGGTTCTTCTCGATAGAATCAACATTCCGAACACGGTGGTAGTTTACTTGACTTGACGATTCATCAATGCTTTTGTAAAAAATTACATGAATAAAGACATTTTCTATTCTATTCTATTCTATCATTCCCACATGCTAATTTCACTTTCTTCTAATGCCTGGTTTGAATAATTGAAGATTTGTATTGTGTCAAAATTTACTATCTGTTTTTCTCCAACTGACAGTGAGTCGTTAATTCTAATTTCAAATATACTTTCTATATCAGGTGTCATCAGTCGTCTGTCGGTCGTTTTTAGCTTACGTCTCGTATAATTTATAACTATCCGTAACTAGAATGAATCGTTTTTCAAATATTGGAACCGGGCATTAATTGACTTTAAAATTTAGTGACTACATGAGTTGCAAAGCTGCACATACAAATAAAACAGGAACCTATCATTAACAGTTATTTTAAGAATTGATTGGTCCAATTGAAATCCCTACTAATATTATAAATGCGAAAGTAACTCTGTCTGTCTGTCTGTCTGTCCGTCTGTTACGCTTTCCTACTTAAACCTCTCAACCGATTTTGATGAAATTTGGTATAGGTATACGTTGAATCTCAAGAACGGACATAGGCTACTTTTTATTAGAAAATAAGGGGGGGGAGGGGGGTAATACCACCTTTGAAAGTTTATATGAAAAAATGTTTATTTTTGAAGTTAGAGATATTAAATTTGGCACAAATATAGCTCGAAACTTGGATTAAAATATAGACTACTTTTTGTTTCAAATATTAATGGAAAAAAGGGGTAAAACCGACCATGAAAGGATGCCCACACGAACGAAGTCGCGGGCACAGCTAGTGCTTGAATAAGTACGAGTGTTTTGTTTTATGTTTTTATTAAATTTGTGTCCCGAACTCTGTGAGCGAGCCACTGTCGGTTCGGCGGTGCATTTGATTTTGACAAGACACAAAGACCTTGACATAACGAAATTGACGTAATATCCTCACCTGTAATACTCCGAGGCGAGCTTGTAGAACCGTCCGTGCACGGGCGTCACTCCATCCGCGTCCTCCAGGGAGCCCTCCAGGTCGTTGATGACGCGCTCCGTCGCGTCGAGGTCGTTCAGCTGTTCCAAGTATATTTGACCCTGAAGAACCTGGAAAAAAACCATGAAACACATTATTAGTATGATAATTAAGTATGGTAACAATGAAAGGAATAATTTTAAGATAAAATCCCATTATCTATACTACAGATGCAGATATATATATCTCAGTCATCTGGTTGAATCAGCTATTTGATTGCATCACTAGCAAGTTTATTAAATGACGACGTTTAATTGAATGACTAGGCCGAACGTTGAATGTACAAGCTTCACTCAACGTCCAACAAGTTAGCGGATTGCAACATAGCCCTTTGAACATAGCGGACGTAAAATCAGTCAGGTGATTGTAATTTAGTTCATTTGTTCATTGTAAATTAGTGCTCATCAAAACAAAGATGGCGTCAAAAAGCTGGTACAGAATTAATTGAATAGCACTGTGTTGATATTTTTTTGAGTGAAATTGAGATTTGATTTTTTCGTAAAAAATTGTTTTATTTTTTGCCTAAGCGTCTGAAGACTTAAAATTGTTAAAAAATAATAAAAAATCTTATTAAGGTGTGTTATGTCATGTCCTCTTTTTTTTATCTAAAGTTAGTTATCTTTTAAGTGGCGAACTTATGGTCAGTCAAGTTAGCTATATCAATTCAACGACTACGCTAAATGACGTTCAGTCAAGAAGTTGAACGTTGTATTAAGCAATTTGACGAGTTGTTCTTTAGTCATTCAATTAAACGTCGCCATTCAATGAACGCGCTAGTGATCCAATCAAATAGCTGATTAAACCAGATGACTGCGACATATACATAATTATACAGTCAGCTTTATTTTCTCTTTAAAACTGTCCTAACCTAACAAAGGTATAATGTAACTATGATGTATGTAGCACCACAATATACTGATACCCAGTGATAGGAAATAGTTAGTAGAATTAAATTCTTATTTTCTCATAATAATAGAGTTACATCCATAAAACTACCGTTTCATTTGTAATTGTATGATCAATACGAACCTTACAAAGCGCCAGCGCTTCGTCATTAACCTTCACCTTCGCCTCCATCTTCTCGAGGAATGCAATCGCATCTTTCTTATTTGAGAACTGCTTTACAATGTGTGCAACTATCTCGACCAATGATAGAGGGTTGATTCTGCAAGGGTTTATTTAAAAGATGAGAGAATTTTGATTAATTATTAATTAAAAATAATAGGACTTCTGTTAATAAGCTTTGGTGCAATATTTTTGTTTTGTAAATTATAAATATCAACTTGAATTAATGAGAGTGTCACTTTAGGATGTAATTATGAGACTTAGATTAAAAAGATTTTCATTATTAATTCTAACAAAAGGAGACTACCCTAACTGGGCATACAATATAACAGATATATGCATGAATTCACTCCAAGAAACATAATGCCAATACAGAAAAAAAATCTAAGTAGCCCAAGAATAAAACCAACTACTATTTCTTCATGTTATTGATCTTTTAAGTGGTTTTTATTAGGAAAGGTTAACAATTGTACATACGAAAGGTTGTTTGGGCGACTGTGATGCGCAATGTATCATGATACGTAATCATCTATCACTTTCGAAGATATAGCTTAAAAGTTCTGAATTACAGAATTAATTTTAAACTACATGGGTATCTGAATAATCGTGAAAGAGTTTTAAACGTAAACTTAACAAAAGTTTGATCCAATGCATGACTTGCACAACTTACTTGTTCTCAAAGGTAGTCAAGAAGTTGTTGTATAGCTGTATTAGATTGTCCCCGGTCTGCAAATTCGGATGGTCTACAAATTCTAGCAATTTTAAAGTCAATTGATGCCATAATCTGCAAAAAACAAAACAAAGAGGTTATGATTGTTTATCAATAAAACTAAAGACGATTACTTAAAGATCAAGTGTAAAACTTACTTTTTATTGTAAAGTTCTTCTAGTTTAGCCCAGTCGCCAGCAATATCAGGCTCGGCCGCCTGTTTTTTAGACAAAAAATCATTAACATCAACAACTGCAAACTTCACGGTCGCCATTTTTAAAATTTAGATGCACGTAATGTCGTGAAGCTAGTTAGCGTTTATCTGTCAAATTAAAAAAAAGAAAAGAAAAAGTAGCAGCAGTGGAAATCGTATATTTATCTGTAATGAAGTTAGTTATAAGTGCTGCCATCTATCAGCAAGTAGAATTTTAAAGTTGACAAAATGTATCAATAGATGGCGTGCAAATGCTTTTTAGTTATTGCTACTCGCCAATAGATGGCGTTAAATGTAAAGTCTCAAAATGTAGAGTCGATGTAGAGTGCCAAAAGGCGGTGACAAAATTTGACTGTGAACAAAATTATCTCGAATCCATATTTTCAACTATGTCAACATACTTTCATTTTGACATTAATGTTAATTGTCCAGGATGGGAGATGTTTAATACAACTTATAGGACCACGTGTTTTTGTGTAAAATAATGCACTAAAGAATACGTAATTGCATTTAACCTAAAATATTTTATTTAGAAGGAGTTTTATAAGAAAAGAGGTTATGAAGATGGTAGAAAAACAATTATAATGGGCTTTTATAATGGACTGGAGTAATTTAATACAGTTTTTACTTTAACCTGTATGCTATGTGTGCTTTATTGGTTTTAGTTACTTTAACAATTTGTAACAATATATGCCTATTCAGACACATGATAGGTTGGTATGAACGATATCGATTAATACTAAAATCAATGTTTATGTACCATAACAAGTAGGTACCCAATATAAACTATAAATTAAATAATTAGGACTTCATATTTTTTCCCATAAACACACGTTATATGAGTTTCAAAAATAGTATTGTAGTATGTTACTCCAACAGCAGAATCAACATCAACGTCTTCTATAAACGGAAATCGAAAGGACAATGTGAAATAAATGTATAGTGCTATTTTATTTGGGTCTGTTGCTGTATGATGTTTCCAATCATACTAATTTTGGTGTTCTAATTGAAATTCCCAGTTTATTACCCACCAAGGGCAGGCAGGAGCCTGAAGGCTCCTTAATCCAGGATGTGAAATTTAGTACTTAGTACTTCTCCTCAGACGTTGCAAATTAAAAACAGACACAATCTTCAAATGAAATATTCATTTCGCATGTTGAAAAAAATAATATCATGCTATTTTGTTGTCAAGAAACTGCAATTAATTGTCTACTTCGGCTCCCGATTAATACCTAAATAGTTGATTTACAACATTCTGTTGTATTATATTAAGATCTGAAACGCCCCAACGTTTGCTCGAGTAATACCTACTAGGTGTATCATGTTTCATGTAGGTACATTTACTCAGTGCATTTGTAAGTCTGTAAAGAGAAAGTCACTGCTACTAGTAGATAGGTAAACTTCTACCTACACCTATAGAAGTGAACAACACAAGTTTAGATAAAATGAGATAGCTCAATATCATATTTGTTACCTATTTTCCAAGTATCCTTTCTCACATTGCAGTGCCCTAACGATGTCTATAATTATTAATTTTAAGATAACATCTGTACTGTACATTGTAGAAGCAATAAATGATTTAATATTGAGTATTGAAATATATTATGTCTGTTCAAGAGTAGACAAATGCAATCATTCAGAGCAACATTGTATGATGAATGCATTCACTATCTTCTTGTAATGGTTACTATTTTACAAAAGGAGGTTTTTAAGATATTTTTCATATTATGATTAATGACGATGTATGTTATAATAAAATCACATATACAAATTAGTTAACAGATTAGATAGATTTAAAAGTCGAAAGTATATTAATTAAATGACGATACATACATATATTTTGAAAATTCTGGAACAAGACTTAACTCTTTACCTGAAATAAAATATCTATTATTGTATTTAAAAATTATAGTAAAAATGAAACCACTGTGATGTAATACATTATAAAAACTACATAAATGGTTATATGTCTATTTTTTTACATCAAGCACTAATTGTTTTATGAATATTAAATTGTAAAACTCTGATGTTTTTTTTAATTCAGATGCAGTCCCAGCAACTAGAAGCATTGTGGCAAAAGCTAAGGTTTATAGAAACCTAAAAAAGTCTTATTTCAAACATAATATTATTAATTTCTGGGAGTTTTCTATATTTAGGTTACGTAACGCGAAGTAAGAAGATTTCGAGCTGTTTACATAGCGATGGACAATGTTCTTATGTACGTGTAAACTTGTCTGAGTGATGGCCTATCTACGTCTATGGAAAACCCAAATCCTTAAACACTCTAGAATAAATGTCTTAATGCCAAATATTTTATTTATTTGTCTTTCACAATTGAATAATGACTTTCTGCACATTGATTGATATATGTATGTACTTATTTTATATTTGAATATTATAGGAGAATTAAAAACCGATAGGGATTTAATTATTTTGTGTTACTGAGTCCCAATATGTATTATAAGCGTGTACATTTTGATGTATGGATGTTTCCATCTTATTCACACAACAACTACTTATTGGATTTAAATAAGATTTGGTACCCAGACAGAAAAGACGCTAGAATAAGTTAAAACACACTTTTTAGCCAAAATACCGAGAAAAAAGTCGCGGGTAAGACCTAATAAATTTGACGAAGTAAGTGTAAATTTTAGTTAAGAACGGAATTATTAGTACTTTAATGATTACTTTTTTTTAATAAGGTTTTCTAGAGTCTATGGTTTAGAAATCATGTAAACGCCGTCTCTGTGGTCTCTTGGAATAAATTATGGCTGAACTGATGTGTTTTCTTGTGGCATCCCGACCAATCACAAAACATATTTCAAATAGCTTACAGCGTCGTTTTAAAATTATGAATATTTTGCAGCAACTGCTGTATATGGGCTAAAAAACATATTTTAGCATTGAATGTTTTTGTGGTATCCATTGTAGGTAGGTGTCTAGGTTCCCCCAAAGGCACCAGACACGGGCCAGACGGAGGGGAGACGGCCGCGCGGACAAACAAACACCTAATTATTATTAGACGTCTGCGAGCCCCACGTTTTCACAATTTTTACAACCGATCGCGTTTCGGGGACATATTGACCGAGCTGAGTGCAGCCCGGCCAATTGGAAGGGTTCGTGTTGGAAAATTAAAAAAAAATGTGTAATTTATTCGAACTCAAAACTAAAATTCATGGCAACATTACGCAATACTCCGGTATTGCGTAATGTTGGATTTGCTGGACCCCTGCTACTAATGTAGCACCCCCCAGGAGCGGAAACCTTACTCACACGCAGGAACACAACAACACAAAAGTGATTATTATTTGGCTGCGGTCTTCTGTAAGGTGGAGGTGTTCCACCATTCCGTCTGCTACAGTTCGAGCTATGCCCTGCCTCTCTTGATTAAAGTGTCAATAGTCAATATGAAATCGCTATTCCTAACAGTGCCTAGGTACGTCAATTCCAGTCGGCCGTCCTTACTCAATGATATCAAATAAAACAGTAAACATAATCAAATATGTTTAAATGTGAGTTTAGGTTACTTAAGCGTCCCTAACTCACTTAGACATTGCTGACCTGTTACCTGTCCTCTGACACCTTTGGGGACTGGTCAGCTCCAGCTTACTTTTTAAAATAATAGGTACTTAATTCTTTATTCACTCATCAAAATAAAACTATATGACTTGGTCCAAAGTGTTCTACACATAGCTATAAGTTAGATACTGCTACTGTAACTGATCTGCTGAGTTCATTACCGGTGTCTTCTCGGTAGATATAGGTTCCGAACCGGAAGTAGAATCACTTTGCATTGTATTCAATGACGATTCAAAAGTGTTACATGTAGCCTACTTGAGTAAAGAAATATTCGAGTTTGAGTTAACTTACTTCATTAGGTAACGTTACGAAAACATTATTTTAAGTTAACAATCGTCAAAAAAAAATCATAAAATTTTAAGTACACAAGTTTTCCTTAGTTTTGGGTAATGTGGAATCACAGATAACCTAAAATATCAGCGTCAGAAAAACTGTGTTTAGGTTACTCAGAACAAATTTGTCATCAAATTCGAGAGAACGTTTTAGAAACAATGGTTTTAATTAACTATTTCGTGTTGTTAAGTGCAAACTATTAGCTGTTTTTATAAACACGTAAATAATTGTCATAACTAAAATCAACGAAACTGAACTGTTAACAACATAAAGTTCTGGAAATGTTTTCAACGAGTGAGCAATGCAGACGGCCATAATATGAGGTGAGTCCTTGAATTTTGTAAAACAATTACTTTGAGCCACAATTAGGTAAATAACATGATCTAAAAATCTATGTAAAAGACAAAATCCTTATTTTTCTACTGTAATTATGACAGGGGAACGTTTACCTCTAAATATTCCAAACATGGATAAATTAATTCTTTATCACACACAAGAAATACTGTGAAATGGTCACCTGCTAATATTTTGCTGTTACAATATCAAAAACCTTTGAAATAGACAAAATAGCTTATACAAGAGTCTTTGCAAGAACGTTAAAAGTGGAAAAACAAACTATAACACATGATTCAAGCTACATTTATACAGTGAACGGACTATTTGAAGGAAACTCATGATTAAATAAATAAATATTAATAAAGTAATAAAAATATGCACATATAATTCAACACAACACAATTTAACACAATAAAAAATACAATAATTACAACATAAGTTAGTTGGAACACGAATGTACTTAATTACAATAAAATAAAAATAAAATACGTTTATTTCCAAGATAAGTACACGTTAAACAAAAATTACTGATCCCCACACTAGGCTAAGCCTGTCCCGTGTACCTATTGAGTACAGCTGAGATGCCAACTATTATTGTAATATCATGAAAAGGATAAAATATTGTTACAATGAAATGAGCTATTACCGAGAAATGCATTTTATTTACGCATAAATGCCACACAATATCAATCATTATAATATATCAATGACGTCAAGCCATGTATACCTATTATTCTAAATCAAAGTGGTTACCTATATAACACCGTTTTTGATCATTAAATCATTATAATAGTTTATAACTATGTAATATCAAAATTGATTATTACGTAGATACATTTTCAGATACTTTATATATTTTTTAAATATCGTTATACTTTATAAAATATACAAAAAGTTATACCTCACACAGCGTGTTTCGTTAGCTATTCAGCGAGGTAAGTAATGCTGCCAGCGTCTTGAGATCGATCCCACAAGGCCCAATTTTAGAAGATTTTTATTTTTTATAATAATAATTATATTTGTAAATATATAGTTTAGTTTGTATTGATAAGTTAGTGTACTATTAGAATTAGAATTTATCATTCGATTAAAAGTAAATAAGTTCATGTTTTATAGCCTAAATACTCAAAAAAAATTCATAGTGTATTTAAGTTAGCAAAGTATGTAACTTATAGGTATATTACATATCTAGTTGTTTTGTTCAATTATTGTAATTGACCTATAGCATGAGTTGTGTCATCTTATACATATATTGCTACATCTTATCTGGTTACATGTAGGTACCTAAGTATATGTATAGGTATAAATACCTAATTATGTAAAATCTACAACAAACAAATAAATAAATATATATTTTTAACTAATTGTACTTATTTTTTTAAACAAATCGAATGAAAAAAATCTTTTACTAGTTTATAACCATTACATTATATATTTAGCAGGTATCTTATAAGTATGTCAATCTTGAATCTCTTACTAATAAATCGAATTTAATAAGAATCAATTATTTAGTTTATTCGTGAAAGAATTACAAAAAAAAATATCCATCCACTCAAACTTTTTCTTTTATTATATAACTAATTTTATCCTACGACTTCAATTGTGTTATTCTTGAATACATGGCATGTATATATTAAACTTTTTTACATATATAGATATATATAATACTCATAAATTCATTCAAGTTCAATCTTGAAAGAAATCCGTGGCAGAGAGGCGACGGGGCAGGACTTGGTAGTGACATTATCTCGAGGCCTCGGGTTATATTCCCGGTCGGGTCATTCAAAATTCGAATTTTTCTATTTCGTCTTGGGTCTGGGCGTTGTGGTGCCGTTATTGTTTCTTAGTTTTTATATGCTAGTGCTTAAGCTTCAATCCATACAATTAAAGTAATAAATGTGACGTGGGCCAAAATTTAAATTCAATATTTATTTAGTAGGTTTTCGATGAGATAATAAAATAATTTTTATCCCACCATTATTATAAACTTTGGCGTTAATACCCATACTGAGTAAGCAGGATAAATACTGTACATTTAAAGTTGAATATGAAATTTTAATCATTTAAAATTTTATACTGTCCTATCCATGTTTTTATTCGTTAATAAATATTTCAATTCAAGTTCAACATTACTACACAACTACCATTTTTGTTCGTGTCAAAGGTCCTGAATAATGTTTTGGTTTGACCCTGAAAATAAATAAACGACATCAGATTAGTTGGACAAAACGATTTAAACAAAGTTGCATTGAGAATTCTGATAATTCGATATTTCGTGTGAATAAACTCAAACTCAAATATTTCTTTATTCAAGTAGGTTACATGTAACACTTTTAAATCGTCATTAAATACAATGCAAAGTGATTCTACTTCTCAAAAATTAATGTATTTAAAAACAAGTCAATTTGAGCTTCATAATTTAAAGTATTTAGGGGTAAAAGATGAATCCATTTAAAATAAAGGGTCAAAACAGATATTTCTTAGAAGTATACATTTAATTTTATTTATTTCAATCAAAAAATCTTTTTTAATGTATGCCAATACCCAGCAATGTACTTACATTAGTTAATATGACATTAAACAATGTCATAAGTACACAATTACGTAAAATTCAGTTCAATTATTTTTTAATTAATCTTTTCTGATTAAAACGGAATTATCTTATGACCATTACTGTGCTCCCACCAGCACTCGAACTTATCAAAATACCTACTGAATTTATCTCTAGAGACCGAATTTGATAAGCACTTTCTTTGTAAAAATGAAGGCCACAATGTATAGGTACCTATCGAATTTATTTTAACACGTTTATTATGACGTTGTATTTAAATATAGTAGTTTCTATGATATGAACTTATATTTTTGTAAAATTTAATTTGTTGTTACTAAACGTTGAAACGTCGTTGGTAAAAACCAACGACTTTTCCGGATTATTTGGGGATTAAAAATATTCTACATTTTATTCTCGTATCGAACTGGTCCAACTGCCATTTTTTTTCAAAATGTATTCTACTGAATTTTTGTGTGAAACAGTAAGAAACATAAATTCATATTTTTTTATCTTTCTCTAGAATAAAACTCATTTATTTTGGTAAATTAGTAACGCAGAAACTCATTGGAAACTATTATCAATCAAGTAGTCAAGTAGTCAAATCTTTTTATTCACATAGATTACATCATTAACACTTATGAATCGTCTCTATATAAATCAAATGATGCTAACTCCGGTTCGGAACCTTACAACCACCGAAAAGATACCGGCAAAAAACTCAGCAGTTTTTTTACTAAAAATCCTATTACGTACATTTAACTATATTTTTTTTTATTAATATTAAAGTAAAAAAAAAAGATTTCCTAAGTGCAAACATTTAATAGTAACTTTACATAAAACAGGAATACCAGACATAAAAGAAATTCTTTTTTTGTAGACGTATCAATGGCTTATTGAGATTAGAAGGGTTAATTAAACATATTTTTTGGATTTTTTCATAAATTTTATTTCAATAAAAATGTGACATAAATCCTTATCGAAAAGTCAAGGGTAGGTACCCAATAAAAATATTTGAAAATCAAACACAGGCTGCTTTCAAATTTAATGCTTTAAAGCAATATAAAAAATCCTGTCCGTTTTTATTTAATGTAAATCATTAATTACATATGTAGGTATTTTTTGAAAAAACTTTCTCAAAAAATCTCAACAGTAATAAAATAACTGGTTAGTAACATTCCAGAAAACTTCAACTCGGACATTTGCCAAATTCCAATTAAAAAAAAAAAGTTAACGTTTTTATTTTTTTACTTTTTTCAAATCATTTAGGTGCTAGAGCCACTATGTTTAAGGCGAGCGCCACTGTCCCACCGGCGTGCAGGCGGCACCATGGGGTCTCGCAGGTGTAGGTAAAACTTCTCCATGGCTAGTGGTCGCCTAGCCCGGGCCGGCGAGCGCCGCGCTCACTCCACTTCGCCTCTGCACGCGCACTCGGATCGCACGCACGGAACACCCCGGGCCCTTGCACCCCTGTTTCCCCTGAAAACGGACTCAAAAAACCGAAAAAAATAAAAAGTTTTTTTCGCATTTTTTTTTGGTTGGCCAATTTTTTCGCGCTCGAATGTAGCGAGCCCTTATCAGGGCGTGCTCGATAAATCGTCTATCAGTGTTGTGTACGTTTTTTTGTCTGTGCCTAGTGTTGCCTCGCGCGGTCCCGCCGCGTTAGGCCTAAATGAGCGGTACAGCGGCCGGCCGCGCGAAATTTTTGCACAAATACGACACCATCGTGCCCAATAAGATTCCTATAGGCCTATTTGAAACACACACTCAGACAAACGTTTGGACCCTCTACTTTCTAATTGTGTTAGTTTCGGACGAAAAATCGACTTTGGAAAACGTTTTTTCAACTGTTTTGTGAAGTGACTGTGACTGTCGAGAGATAATAAGAAATGTGCTCACGGAATTGATCGGGATGGACCTTTCTGGAAAAGAGTTCTGCAAACAGTGAGTATTGTTCTTGTTTTATATAATTAGATTGAGATTTCTCCAGAAAGCGGCGATTTTTTACGATTCTTGGACACATTTTTGGCGCGGCGCAGGCGTCGCTCCATGCGCGGGAAAATGGCGAAAAAAAATACATTGTCCCCGTGGTGAAGTTAAAACAGTTTTAAATAACGATATTTAAAAACAATTTTCTATAAAAAAAGCAAAATTGAAGTATAACTCCAACTAATTTTAGTCAAAAAAATCGTTTTGAAAATGATGACTCTATCGTAACTACCTCGTATTGTCAGGTTTGAAAAGTGCCTTCAAATATTGATAATCAGGTCCTGATTTTTCAAAATAAGTAACATTTTTACAGATATGTTACTAAATAACTTATTTAAAGCAGACTATTTAGGATACCAATTTGGTACGTTAATACTTTTCCTTCGTAAAAGTTGTAGTGATTTTAGTCATTCCATAGGTTAAAATATACGATAAATATCTGACAACGAAAGAAAAATTACGTAAATTTATTTTATTTATTGTTTAAAATATGTGATTAATAATCACGTGTGAAAATTGGTTAATTTAGCAATAAATGCCCTTTTTTAATAGACTCTACACGGCAATAATGTTCAAAATTGTTATAGAAATTTGTTTACATTAAGTATAAAGCTGTTTCAAATGTAATATTTGAAATATTGTTAAAACCAACTCTATGAGTTTCACATTAATTAAATCTAAAAATAGTGTTTAGAATTAACTCGGAGCTATGGAAACCAGACGATGTGATCAAGTAAAAAACGAAGAAAATCATTAAAAATACGACCTATCTGTGTAAAAGTAAATACTTACTTTAAATTATAAACTATTTTAATAATTAAGTTGCTATTTTGAGAATGCACTCGTGCAAAGACATATTGCAGCATCGGTATGAAATGAAATAAAAGAATAAAGTACCTACAATGTAATAAGAAACTATTTAGTTGACTCTACAAATTAAGAACGTGTATAACTTTTTAAAATGATTTTTAATATTTCCCTATGTGTGCCTATATATATATTAATATATATTCATATGCCCAGGCTTTATTTTTTATTCTTAAGTTACATGTGAAAATGAAAATGGTTAATATTCAAATAGAAAAAAGTGACGAGTTTTAAATCTGTCATTACACATATCATTTCATGAGAATGTAAGGTATTGAACATTAAGCCCGTTGTACTCATATATTCAACTGTTCCATCTCTGGCAATAAACTCAATTATAAGTAAATACAACATGATATCAAGTAAAAATAGTTCGTACTTTTGAAGAACATCTTTTGGTAAAAAACTCAATTAAAATGAAAATATAAACACTTCAAAATATGTCTCTAAAGTAATTGGAAAAAGAGTGATTAAATCTATCAAAAAAATAAAAATAAAACTAGAAGAAAAAAAAGGTCCCCGCGTATTTTATTACAACGTAATGTTTCCTAATAAAAACACAAAATATCCGACCATTACTAATTATTGGAAGGAATAAAAATGATTGTGTTCAACTTATATAAATATAGCCTGAGCTAGCGAAGTTTAGACTAATTTAGTTTTAATTTAGTTGTTTGATTGAGACCGGTACTTAGCGGTAAAATATATGTTATGTATTGTGTGCCTGTTATCATATTTTGTAAAGTTATTACGTGTATAAAACATAATATATTTCTATATAATTTATTATTTTAATTTTATGCATCGATTAGTAACACAAACCAGTTCTATTTATTTATATTTATATCACAGGACACTATATACCTAACATTGTAAGAAAGAGAAAATCTCATGAAATATATTAACTCTATATTATGAATATAGGTTTTTAGCAATATATCATATACATATTATAGCGAAACATTGGGTAATATATGGCTCGCAAAATGTCTATAATTTCGACTAAAAGTCATTTTTTGAATAATTCCTCCTTACACCATACTTTAATTTGAAAATCATTTAATTTTGTATAAAATGTTACAGCATTTACGTATTTTTTATTTATAAAACGTGTTAACAGTCAATTGTATTTTTTTAATTTGTTGCTACAAGCGTCAACGAATAAAAAATAAGTTCTTAATTTTGAGGAACATGATTTGTAAAGGTGAAAAGTTAATTTCTGTGTGTGAAATTTTATCTTCATGATAAATATATTTTATTCGTGATCAGTTCACTTGCTATCCCCTAATCTAAATTACGTGCTATCTAGACATATTATGTTTAATCTATATTAACTTACCTCTTGGTGACAAACTTGTATTGATTGCCCAAATATTTACCAAAAATATATGACCGGTAATTACCGAAACTAAATTGTTACATAAGAATATACACACACTGTCTTAATTCAAATTTTTATTTTTGTGGTTTTGTGACAATTAAGGAGAACTGGGTTATCTAGTACATAACCCTTTTAACTTTTTAAAAAACTTAAGTATTTTAAATTTACTACTTTTTACAGGATACTAAGTCTTATTAATTTTTTACGGTGTTTATTTAAAAAAAAAAGTTAAATCTTATACTCGTTTGAAAGTGCTAACGAAAAAATATATAATAAAAAGTATTCGTCTTTTGAAAGTGCCAGTCAAAAAATATTTTATAATATGTCTGAAAAAATTTGGTGTTGTTTTGTAAATGAAAAAAAAAATTCCATCAATGTAATGGTTTATGGAAAAAAAGCGTCTAGATTTTAATAATTCAATACTAGATAATGGCAATAAACTTTGAACTCTGATATTAATGAACCATTTGTTGGTAAAACATAATATTGATAAACGTACCTATCATTATATGAAAAAAAATACTTTTAACGAATAAAAGTTCTCTTTATGATTTAAAAATATTTTAGGAGACAATTATGTTTTTTTTGCCTTTTTCACAATGTATTTAATCTAACAGAAGTCTATAATGGTTATTTTTTTATTTACATAAGACTAAGAATCATATGTACGTTGTACAATGTTTTTTTCCATTTTCATATTCCAGGAAAATTACTAAATATATAATATGTTTTCAAAGTCAAAGTCAATCTTTTTTATTCACATAGATTACATTAGTAATACTTATGAATAGTCTCCATATAAAGCAAATGAAGCTACCTCCGGTTCGGAACCTATAACTAAAGAGAAGATACCGGCAAGAAACTCAGTAGTTTTTTTTACAAATACAAGCTACACTTATTACTAATTTATTTAAGTTATTATAGCGTAAATATAAATATTATTGTCAATTAAAGTACTTACTGAGATAGGTGTATAAGTCCCGTGCAATAATGTATATTTATTTCTAAGTAAAGAATATTATGAACATCAGAATTAATTGACAATGTATGTCTAAATAATTAAAAATGTGTATGCAAACGAATAATTCACTACTGCTTTGGATCTTTTTTAATTCAGGGTCACATAATATTAATAAATAAAATAAATCAGACAATTATAAAACAATATATTCCTTTTAACATTTTTCAATGTTAATTGAAATAAAGATAAATGTTATATAAAAAATAATAATTGTACAAGACTACATTACAATGTAATAAATTTACCTATAGGTCAAATTGTCGTCTAACTAATCAAAATATTGAAGATGAATCGGTTAATAAATTTACACTTGATTGCACGCAAAAAAGTACAGAAGGTTGACTTAATGCTAGGAGCATTATTTACCAGTCAAACTTTGAGTCTTGCAGAGAGTTAGATTATGGGTTACAGAGAAAGAAGTGCGTACGGATAAAAAAAAAGTTCAATAAACTAAACGCTGCATAAGACGATCGATGCAAAGGAACTAAGCTGAGAAATGTGGGAGTTTTGAGGGAGGCCTATGATCAGTGTGGTACACTGATATTATTATATGAAAAAAAAAACTTTTAACGAATAAAAGTTCTCTTTATGATTTAAAAATATTTTAGGAGACAAACATTTTTTTTTTTGCCTTTTTTCACAATGTATTTAATCTAACAGAAGTCTATAATGGTTATTATTTTTTATATTTTACTTTAAGCTAACTAAGCTGAGAAATGTGGGAGTTTTGAGGGAGGACTATGATCAGTGTTCAGCAATCAATCAATATATTTTTTATTCAAGCAGATTACATAATAAAACACTTTTGAATCGTCATTGGATACAGTGCGGTTCGTAACCTATATCTACCGAGAAGACACCGGTAAGAAACTCAGCAGATCAGTTACAGTACTGTAATTTATTGCTATGTTTACCTTACTTTGGAATATGTCATATACTTTTGTTTTGACGAGTGATGAAACATTATGTGTTTGTGAGAGGTAAGCTGGAACAGACCAGTCCCCAAAGGTGGCATCTGTTCACAAGCATGACGAATGTGCCAGCCATCGCTTCACTCAATCATATTGAAGAGAACGTAACGAGGCAGTGAACTACCTTTGGCTAAAATAGTAATGATGATAAATCATGCCGTAATAACAAGTGGTAAAGTCTTCTTTACTATCCTTAATGATAGACTTTTAAGTTGACAGTCTTCAAGGACGACTTACAAAAGATTGCCATTGCAACTAGTGATGGGCCGGATATCCGTATCCGCGGATATCCGGCAGAAGAGAGATCCGTGTCCGTATCTGTTACTTTTTGGCGGATGTTTTGCGGATCTATTCACCTTATTAATTATAAATATATAGATAAAGTTACATAAGACGAAGTGTTAATCGCACTAGTAACGCCAGTTGCTCACATTCTAATGGTCTACAATTATTTAAAATTGATCCAGTCTGGAAGCTTACAATTTAAAGCAATAGGCGTCGCTAGTGAACTTTACTCTTTGCCTTAAATAGAAAGAAAGAAAATACATTTATTGACCACTAACAAAAAACAAAAAGAAGTACAGGAAGAAGTAAATATGTGATTAGGACGCAATAAAAAAGTATTGAATTCAATACAGATATTTTTAAATTCCTTAAAATCAATAATTTGGCCTTTATATTGCAAACTTTGCTATAGTGTTCTATGTTGCCCAATGTCACATTAAACTAAAACAAAACAAAAGACCCGTCGCGCAATGCAAGTCGAAACATGTCTCAACTCAAGGCCGCGCGCACCGACACCGATTGTGTAAGAAAGTTAAGATCCGTATCCGTGTCTGCGGATCTTGACACCAAATATCCGTATCCAGATCCGTATCCACAGATCTACATTTTCGACGACCCGGTACATCACTACTTTTTTAAATTAATTTTATTATTTTTATAGTACTATACGCCGTACTAGCGAACTTTAAATATTTGAAACAGAAAAAAGGCTTACCTTACCGAAAGGCTAACGGTTGATACAGCAGAAAAATTTCATCGCCTACAATAACTTGCGGTTAGCTCAGTTGGTAAGAGCAGCACGCGCGATACGTGAAGGTCGTGGGTTCAATTCCCGCACCGCAAGGGGAGATAAAAATTTTCTGTTTCTAATCTTTTTTATATTACACTTCCAGATTGACATTATCCCACCTGGAGACAAGTACATCATAATAAAGCTGTTACAGGACTTGTCGCCCTTGAAGACTTCACCCTTACTACTAATGTAGCACCCCTCAGGAGCTCTGGAAATCTAACTCACACGCAGGAACACAACAACACCGAAGTGATTGTTATTTGGCTGCGGTCTTCTGTAAGGTGGAGGTATTTCACCAGTCGGGCTGCTCCAGTTCGAGCGACAAATTGCTGGCTCTACCTCTCTTAAAATTACTACTTACAACTTTTGGAACATACACATTTCTGTGACCTTCGGGTTGATTAGCGCTGGTCAAGAGTGCGCTCCGCTGATGAGACGACCAGAGGCTTATGCAAACCGTTTTCAAGGTCTGTTGATCACGGAATCCGTCTCCAGTTACTCTTCACCGAGATGAAGAAGCAGATGCCATTGCGTGTTTGAAGCCAGTTACCTAACATGTAAGAGAGGTAGGGCATAGCGGTTGAACTGGAGCAGCCCGACTGGTGAAATACCTCCACCTTACAGAAGACCGCAGCCAAATAACAATCACTTCGGTGCTGTTGTGTTCCTGCGTGTGAGTAAGGTTTACAGAGCTCCTGGGGGGTGCTACATTAGTAGCAGGGGTCAAGCCTTCAAGGTAAGGGCGACAAGTCTAGTAAAGCTTTATTATGCTGTACTTGTCACCCTTAAGCTAGGACCTCATTACCACTTAACATCAGGTGGGATGAGGTCAATCTTGAAGTGCAATATATAAAAAAAAAATGTCTTGGGTACAGCTTTTCCAAAGCCAACAGCATTTTTTTGGCGAGGGGAAATGCGTGTCGCACCGTATCATCATTCGAGGGAGGTGATAACGTGTCTACTCTCTATTGCCCTAGGAAAGGCAAGCCTACCCATTAAAACTCCCAGGGGACCTCTTAGCCTTGATGGTAATGCTGTGGGTATTTTTAGAACCACCAAAAATCACCAGCAAGTTTAAACTACCATATTAGGATAGTTCGTGATGCTGTTGAAATCAAAAATACAAACATTTTATAAAACTCGGTTTCAATTTTAGTTACCGATAGTAATAAATTATACGAGGCGAACGCTTAATCCGTAGTCGGTTTGAGAAAAACGAATAGGCATTTTTGACACAAACATTACGAAACGTAAAATATTGGAACCAGGCATAACACAAGACGGATATGAAGACCTCTGTTGCCGAGAGGACTAGGGATGCAACATCGTTCATAAAAAACATCGATACTGGAACATCGATGTTTTTTAAAGTGCAACATCGATGTTGAAAACATCGACGTTTTAGGGCGATACATCGATGTTTTTTCGATGTTTTCTTTAATTACTAGCAGGGTCAGCAAATAAAACATTGAATTACAGGCTTTTTCTTATAAAAATATTGATAACCTAATAAGATTTTTTTTTGTCGTGATTACATATAATATCAAACAATTAGTTACTTGAAATGATACATCTATAACGTATTAGGATATGAAAAGTAGTAGAACGACAAATGAAACCCATACTAGAAAGACAAATTATTGCTATGTATTTCATTTATTGCTATGTATTTCATTTATTGCTATGTATTTCATTGCAGAATTCATAAATAATAATTTCGATAATCTACTTCTAAGCAACCGGTTTCTTTTTTGGGTAATTACAGCTCTAGTTTCAGAAAGAAACCTTACAGGAAATAACTGGGGTTAGATGTTGCGACTATTGGCAAATGTTTCATAGCAAGAATGGTGCTAGTTGGGGCGATGTGGTCACGTCACGTGAACGAATGATAGTAACGTACAAAACATAAAGATGGCGCTGCAATCAAACATCGTTCATAAAACATCGTTGTTAATGAACGATGTATCGATGTTTTCTTGTAGTTCAACATCGATGTTTTAACATCAATATTTATGAACGATACATCGATATTTTAAAACATCGATGTATCGTTTGCATCCCTAGAGAGGAGAGCGGGTTCGATTGTCTCGGGTCTGGGTGTAGTGGTACCATCGTAGTTTCTAATTTCTGTAACACAAGTGCATAAGCTACTTACCATAGAATCAGAGCAATGTATGTGATGTGGTCCGATATTTATTTTATTTTACACCTGATTGTTTTTTACTTTTCCATAATGCCCTTATCTCCTCTAATTCCAGGTCTGTATTCAACATAAGATTTACATGACAGAGGAAGGGAGACAAAAAATGTACCAAAATTAGACTCGGAATTCAGATGAACTCGTTCACTGATGAATGCGGATCTGACAAAAAACAGCCGGACGTAGTATTGTGTAATAGAGCGTCTGGCCGTTATTACATCATTGGTCCAGGTTTACCACCTAAATACCCTTTAATATGGTCGAGTGAAGCGATGGTCTACTCCAGCTTACCTTTTTTTTTATTTTATATTAGCAACCCGCCCAGGCTTCGCACGGATGTAATGTAAATACTTAGAAATATTGGCTTTTCTATTCTTTTTTACACATAAAAACTTTCCTCTTGAATCACTCTATCTATAAAAAAAAACCGCATCAAAATCCGTTGCGTAGTTTTAAAGATTTAAGCGTGCAAGGGGATATAGGGACAGAGAAAGCGACTTTGTTTTATACTATGTAGTGATTACACTTCAAGATTGACCTCATCCCACCTGATGTTAAGTGGTAATGAGGTCCTAGCTTAAGGGCGACAAGTACAGCATAATAAATCTATTACTGGGCTTGTCGCCCTTACCTTGAACGCCTAACCCCTGCTACTAATGTAGCACCCCCCAGGAGCTCTGTAAACCTTACTCACACGCAGGAACACAACAACACAGAGGTGATTGTTATTTGGCTGCAGTGTTCTGTAAGGTGGAGGTATTATACGAGTCTTGCTGCTCCAGTTCGAGCGATAAATCGTTATGCCCTACCTCTCTTAAACCTCTGGATATTATTAGGGTTTCATACCCAGAGGTTAAAGTTGAGACCCTAAGACTTCCCTGTCTGTCCGTTCGTCAGTTCGTTAGCCACGGTATCATAAGAACAGTGTTATCTAAACTAGGGATAGTTCAGAAAAAACAAGGTGTTTTTTAGTCTGGGTTTAATTTATTGCGTTTTAAGCTTCTGTTGAAAATATGGTATTATATTAATTACCTTAATTGAATATGTCATTGCCGGCTCATGTGTTTCCTCCTTCCTTTGTCATGGATTCCTTCAAAAGGAGCGTGAGGAACATCTCGCGGGCCAGTATGGGGATGCTAACGGATAGGATGTTACGGTATCAAATCCGTTGTCATCGCGATGTGGGTTCCTCTCTTGCTTACCATAAGGCTGGGAGGAGACAATATACTGTGCTTTTATTAAAATCAAATTGATTTTCTAAATTTTTGATTGATCGGGACATTTAGCGTCTCGATCAGGTACAAATCGGTACGCGTCCCCAAACCCCTGAGAATCGGTACGTCCCGCGTAAATCGAGACACCTGGAAACACTAGTGAGTTATATGATTCACGTAACCTTTTCAGGCCTCTAATATCAGTAAATATATTGTATATGTATGTATATGTAATAGCTATCAGTTGTAGTCTACAGTTCGTCTGGCGTATTCAAACAGTTCAAGTAATTTAGGTCATTATTTCATACTTATCAGTCTGGCCTGCGGTGGTTTTCCTTAATGGGATATTTAGAACGACATATATTTGTTAGAAGCCAACTATTATATCGTTAAAATATATGAATAAATGCGACAAATACTTATATGAAACAACTGAAGGTCGAAACGAAACGAAATTTCGGATCCGATAACGGATATATATTTTTAATTCTCATAAACGTAAAACATAGTTTACTAGCTGCGACCACAACTTCGTTTGCGTTCCCTACAGGTGTTTTCCATGTACATATATATAAGTTCATGATCGATTTTACCCCGGTCTCCTTTAATATTCGAAACAAAAAGTAACCCACATTTTAATCAAAGTTTCGAGCTATATTTGTGCCAAATTTCATATCTCTAACTTCAAAAATAAACATTTTCCCATATAAACTTTCAAAGGCGTCATTACCCCCCCCCCCTTATTTTCAAAACAAAAAGTAACCTATGTCCGTTCTATTGGTTCAACGTACGAAATATCATCAAAATCGGTTCTGTGGTTTAGGCGTGAAAGCCAGACAGAATCACTTTCGTATTTATATAATAATGTTTGTTTCATTTGTATTGTTTGTAAATTTTATTTGACAGCAATAATATTTTTTGTTTCATATTTTCCTGTTCTCGTTCAATTATTTTTGTTTTCTATGTTTTAGTTTAAGTTAATGTTTGACTGTTGAAGGAATAGCAGTGTGCCCTGACACAGGCCAAATAACCTTTTTTTTATGGCTACGGGGGGATGCACCGTACCTCAGGACTACCCACTGAAACCTCCCGGTTGGACCTCCATCGCCTAAGTGGCGGTGTTGTGGGAATTCGGCTCAGCCTTACCTTTCACAACACCGCCGGCGGAATAGCTGCTCACGCGGCTCCGTCTACTCCCCCCACAGTGTTCGGGGGGAGACTGGGGATGGCTGGAACCATCCCCACCTCGCAGTGGTGACCGGTCTAATGCCAGCTGAGGTGCCCTCACACCGTCGGAGGCCAAATAAGCTTAAAATGCACTGACTTTACTGGTTTAATTGTGCTACATTATTGTTAAAGCCAATAAAATTATTATTATTATTTTTTGATAATAATTGGATTTATCTTATAGTAGGCCAAATAAGGTCTTCAGATTAGCTTTTAACATAGCATCAAAAACGACATAATTGCATTAGGGTTAGACTGTAAAGATAATGTTTATAAAATAGGTAAATAAATAAAATAATGTTTCAGAGTGTATTATAGGGTGCTCTCACAGTTTGCTCAAAGCAACTCTGATGTCATTTGATACACAAATGAATCTTTTTTCATAGGACGAATCTTCAAGGGCTTGTACTATTTATTGAACGGTACATGTCAGCATTACAAGGTAAACTTGCATTGCGACATTAGTCCTTATGTGCACGTTATAAGGTCGGTTTAAAGTTCAAAGTGACGTCGTGATTTTGTATGTAAATTGAATTTCTTTTTATCTATTTAAAATAGGGTCTGGGAATAGACAGAGGGCTTCTTGCTTGCATTGGGTAGGGCTTATAATAAATACACATTGGACAACATCACATACATTGCTCTTATGTGGTAAGTAGCTTAAGCACTTGTGTTACAGAAATCAGAAACAACGACGGTACCACAACACACAAACCCGAGACAAGAATGAAAAGTTCGTTTGCCATATAGACCCGACTGGGGATCGATCGAACCCGGGACCTCGGAGATGGCGCGACGCCTAAGTACGGCACGCTCGCCTCTCGGCTACGGAGGTCGTCAAATAATAAATCTGTTACTGGACGTGTCGCCTTTACCTTGACGGCTTGACCCTGCTACTAATGTAGCACCCCCCAGGAGCTCTGTAAACCTTACTCACACGCAGGAACACAACAACACAGAAGTGATGTTATTTGGCTGCGGTCTTCTGTAAGGTGGAGGGGTTTCATCAGTCGGGCTGCTCCAGTTAGAGCGATAAATCGCTATGCCCTTCCTCTCTTACTTTTAAACCAGTTATTACCTATGTATGTATATTTATATTTAAGTGTTGCCCTCATATTATGGCGGTAAATTTAATGGAGTAGATAGAACAAACATAGTTAAGAACATAATTTTGTTTAATTTTACAGATGTTTGATAAGCACGTTGTACAATTACAAATATTAAGTGGAACGTTTCCGCTGATGTTAATTAAATGAAACTATTGAAAACTACAATCTACTTATAAAAATAAGTCGGGCTTTCCTTCCTAACGCTATAATTCCAGAACGCACGAACCGATTTCCACGGTTTTGCATTCGTTGGAAAGGTTTCGGGCTCCGTGAGGTTTATAGCAAAGAAAATTCAGGAAAAAATTTAACAGAAAAGCGGGTAAATTTTCTAAGGCGAAACGAAGTTCGCCGGGACCGCTAGTCTAAATATATAAATGGAGAAACTGACTGACTGACTGACATATCAACGCACAGCCTAAACGGCAAAACTTAGGCACTTGAAATTTGGAAGGCACGTAGCTTAGATACCGTAGAGGAGCACTAAGAAATGAATTCCCGAAATTCCCACGGGAACGGGAATTAACGGGAAAATCCTTTTGTATGAAAAATCTAAACCGCTTAAGTTAGACGCTTGTAATTTTGCATGCAGGTACCTTAATAAACTTGAAGCATAGTTGCAACAGGATATTGCAAAATTCCTACGGGAACTGGGGTTAGCAACTTTTGTATGAAAAAATCGCGTATGATAGATGTTTTTAATCTAGCATGCATGCATACCTTAGTAAATATAAAGTTTTTCCCACACAAAAGATCTCTCTTTTATAACACGCCACGCGGACGAAGTCGCGGGCAAAATCTAGTCTTTTTATATTTTGCAAAATAAATTATGTTAAGTATTTATAATAATGATATTAAATATTGGACAACATCACACACATTGATTCTCCGGTAAGTAGCTTAACAAGTGTTACAGTAATCAGAAACATCGACGGTACCACAACACCCAGACCCGAGACAATATAGAAAAGTTAGTTTCCCATATTGACCCGACCGGGGATCGAACCCGGAACCTCAGAGATGGCGTTCGCCAAAGTCAGGCCCGCTCGCCTCTCGGCTACGGAGGTCGTCAACAAACAAACAAAGTGGAAAGTGGAAGTGGAAGTTTCGGAACATAGTGGCTGTGACATATGGACCGACAGACATGACAAATCCATAATGGGTCCGTTTCTCGCCATTTAGCTACGGAACCCTAACAACAGGTTTTCAAATCTCTCCTTGAACTTCAATGCCATATGAATAAAACTTGTTACATTTAATTCAATCATCAAATCTTATTTGCATTTAACCCTTCTAGAGACAGGTCACCCCAGTCTTGGCCTTGGGACTCGAATATTCTCTCATCAGCCAAGGTGAGCGATACTTGTTTGGTGAACAGGTTAAATAATAGTTGTGATTTAGGGTGCATTACGTATTAGGTATTTTTATTACGTTGCTAAGACACTATTGGTCTAGTTTGTCTATTTAGAACTATTTGAAGGGTGTGTTTAGATAATAGGGTGGTTGATAAATCGTTTATTCAGTATGCATACATAGTGATGACGGTGGCGCATGGGGATATTAGGTGAAGCGCGGAAGTTCCTGGGTTCGATTCTCGGTATGCCAATAAAGTAGAAAAGTAAAAAAAGATATTAGGCAATAATTAATTACCAAAAATATAAGAAAACCGCAGCCAAATAACAATCACTCCTGTGTTGTTGTGTTCCTACGTGTGAGTAAGGTTTACAGAGCTCCTGGGGGGTGCTACATTAGTAGCAGGGGTCAAGCCTTCAATGTAGTGGCGACAAACTCAAACTCAAACTCAAACTCAAACTCAAATATTTCTTTATTCAAGTAGGTTACATATAACACTTTTGAATCGTCATTGAATACAATGCAAAGTGATTCTACTTCCGGTTCGGAACCTATATCTACCGAGAAGACACCGGTAAGAAACTCAGCAGATCATTTACAGTATCAGTATCTAACTTATTGCTATGTGTAGCTCACTTTGGACCAAGTCATATAGTATTGGTTTTGATGAGTGATGAAACAAATAAGTACTCAAGTAAGTTTTTACTTTCGAGAGGTAAGCTGGAGCAGACCAGTCCCCAAAGGTGGCACCTGTTCACAAGCATGACGTATGTGCCAGCCATCGCTTCACTCAACCATATTGAAGGGAATGTAACGACCCGCCACATAGCGCCACCACCCCAGTGACATTTTAGTGAGCATGACTACTCCATCTCCCCATAATTTTTAAGTATTTATTATCTAAATTAAATTCATCAAACAACTATAGGACCTGGTGTACGAAGTAGTAACCTACATTTTGATTTAGATTTAAAAAAAAAAGAAATAAATCTATTATACCTAGTTCATAATTATACATAATTCACAAATATACATTTTATGTCCATAATAGATATTTTTAACAATATCAATGTCATTATGTAGAATAAAAGATTGCATTATCATGATGTCAACGAAATTAAATTTTAAGAAAAGAAAAATAAATACATATTTAATAACATGTGCAGGCAAGTTAAATAGTGTTAGGCCATATATCTTTATCGTTAAGGAAATCATCTACTTTATAATAGCCCTTCTTTATAAGTAATTTTTTTATCTGTAACTTAAACTTGTGTATAGGTAAGTCAACAAGAATTTGCGGCAATTTATTAAACAATTTTATGCTTAATCCAATAAATGAATTACCAGTTTTGTGGAGTCTACGATTTGGAACAGCAAGCTTATGTTTATTCCTGGTATTAAAGCTATGTACATCAGATTTTTTAGGAAGGATGTTCAAATTTTTGTGAACATGCATTACACAGTCGAGAATATATTGTGATGCGACTGTTAAGATGTTTATCTCCTTAAATCGCATTCGCAGCGAGTCACGTGGTCCAAGCCTGTAGATAGATCTTATAGCCCTCTTCTGTAGGACAAAAATAGTCTCAATATCGGCTGCAGACCCCCATAGGAGCAGACCATAAGACATTACGCTGTGAAAATAGCTAAAATAAACCAATCTAGCTGTTTCCACATCAGTCAAATCCCTTATTTTCCTCACTGCATACGCGGCTGAGCTAAGTCTTGCCGCCAGAGTAACTATGTGAGGATACCATTGAAGCTTAGAGTCCAAAGTGACGCCAAGGAATACTGTCGAGTTGATAACCTCTATAGGCTCATCACTCATTTTAATCACAGCATTAACTTGTCTCACATTGGGCATTGAGAACTTTACACATTTGGTTTTCTTGGCATTAAGTGATAGATTGTTTGTTCCAAACCATTGTGTAACTTTAGAGAGGGCATTATTAACATCATCAAAATTTTGTTGCTGTCGATTAATTTTAAAAATTAACGATGTATCATCCGCAAATAAAACTGTATCACACAAGTTTTTCGTAAAAAAAGGGAGATCATTTACGTATATCAAAAAAAGCAAAGGTCCTAATATGGAGCCTTGGGGAACTCCCATGCTTAAGGGGGTACCGGATGAATTGACTCCATTTACATTGACTTTCTGTGTTCTGTCCGATAGATATGACAGAATCAAACTTAATGAATTTTTCGAAACACCATAATGCTGTAGCTTCATTATCAGCGTTTGATGATCAACGCAATCAAACGCCTTTGATAAATCGCAGAAAACCCCAACCGCATTTCGTCTGCTCTCCCACGCATCAAACACATGCTTAATGAGTGCTACTCCTGCATCAGTTGTGGATTTGCCTTTTGAAAATCCATATTGATTTTTATGCATTAAGTTGTTAATTGAAAAATGGGACAACAGCTGCTGGAACATAATTTTTTCAAAAATTTTACTGAATGCAGGTAAAATTGATATTGGTCTAAAATTTGATGGATTACTTTTATCGCCCGATTTGAATAATGGTATAATTTTGCTAAATTTCATTAAGTTTGGAAAAATACCATCATCAATGCATTTATTAAATATTAGGACTAAGTGTGGGGCAGTACAGTTTATTATATGTTTTAGTATATCTGTCGAGAGTCCCCACAAATCTTCAGTCTTTTTCATATTTAACTCCTTAAAAGCCTTGATAACATCCTGAAAGTTAATATACTCAAAGCGAAATGGAATTTTACACTCATCCACATGAGTTTTAAGGAGGGTATTTGCAAGATATGGGTTTGAGGGTAATCCACATGTTGTCGCAATCGGTACATTCGAAAAGAATGTTTCAAATGCCATTGCAACTTCCGTATCAGAATTAAGAGTGACGTCATTGACTTTAAGAGAAAACTTGTAATCTTGTGTTTTATTATTACAAGTCTCTTTATTAATTATTTGCCATGTAGCTTTGCTTTTATTTGTGGCTCTCAGTATTTTTGTCTTCAAAAAGTTGGACTTTGCAATAGCGCATATCTTTTTGAATAACTTTGAATAATTTCTAACATATTCTATAATTAATGGGTCATTAGAATGCGCTTTTATTTCGTACAGTTCGAAAAGTCTGCGTCTACTTTTCAGTATGCCTAGTGTGGCCCAATCACTGAATTTAGTTTTGGATGTGTTGATTTTTATGTTTTTTTTAGTAAAAACATCGTTGAATTCATTATTAACTACATAAAACAACTTTTCATATAAACAATCAACACTACTTGCAGAATCAAATTTAATTAGAGGTACTTTATTGGAAATGTTAATTTTAAACTTTTCGACACGTCTCGTGGTAATAGGTCTACAAACAACAAGTGAAGGTTTTGATACATTATGGTGTTCGAATGCAGCTATCTGACCACTATGATCCGAGTTAATAAAATGTATGATGGATTTTTCCATTGCACTACAGTTACTAAAAATATTGTCAATGCATGAGGCCGAAGTGGGGGTAACTCGTGTAGGTTCATTAAAAAGATTATATAAATTAAATGATTGAAAAAGATTCTGAAACCTACTAGAGTTTTGGGAGGTGTGTAATATATTAATGTTAAAATCTCCACATACAACAACTTTTTTATTCGAATCGCAAATTTTTCTCAAGGCTTCTTCCATTATAGACTCAAATAAAACGTAATTACTAGATGGAGGCCTATAAACACTTAATATTATGTACTGTTCCAGCTCTGCACATGCAAGTTCAATAGTACGTTCCAATGAGAGTGACACAATGTCTTTGCGTTCTTTGAATTTAATTGATTTATTTATTAAGATCAGTGAGCCACCTCTAATAGCAAGCTTTCTTGAAAAGGAACTACTAACTTTAAAATTTTCAATATTCAAAATCATTTCATGGTGTCTCAACCAATGTTCAGTGATACATAGCACATGGATATTTTTTTCATTTAAAAATAACTCTAATTCTAGTTCTTTGCCGGAAAGACCCTGAATATTTTGATGTACAATGTTAAGATAATAGGGCTTATCCTTTGTTAATTTATTGCAAGAGTTGTCCTCTATTGTCTGAGATTGGAATTTAAATTATTTGGAATAAGTTCCAAAGTCTTTGTAAAAAAAATATTAACATTATATGCTAACAATGTAGCTAGTTCCCTTTTTATTTTATAAGGCAAAGAAAAAGTTTTGCCAGTCAAAATTAACTTATTATTAATAAATTTATTTGTGTCAAAAAAGACACACTTGTCGCTATGACTATATGTTAAATTATAAATTAAAGTATTCAATAAATGAATACTATTATTTTGGTCAGTTGTATAGTATTCAGAATATGGTAATGCACATAAAATAATTTTTTTCACATCTAATCCTATCAGTATGGAAAAGTTTTTAAGAATGTCTTTTTTACAAATATTCAGCCCATTTCCTAACATTAGGATAACAACTGAATGCTCATTATGGTCACTATTAACAACTTTTTGACATATTTGATCAAGAGAACAATCTGGCATGCAGTGATTTAATAATTTACAATTTAATTTTTTGTTTAAAAGTGGCCCGTAACCAACTCCTATTTTATCTGAGTACAGCAGCACATTATTATTACAGTTAGGTAATAATGTGCATGGTTTTATCATTTCTGGGATGGTGGAAACCAAAGACTGATCTGAAGAACCAGCAACTGAGTTACTGCTGCATTGGTGAACAAGACAGCTGGTAGCTACAATATGTTCACTGATTTGTACCTGGGCAGTGACTTATGCAGTTGCAAAATGTCAGCCTGCAATGCTTTTATGTCTGTTTCGTACTTCAGCCTACTTTGATCAAGTTTTTTACTATACAATTCAATGCTATCAAATAAATCAAGACGTTGCTTTCTCAATTTAATATTTAGATATTGACATTTTTGACGCTTAATTAATTTTTGAGTTTTCTTAATATACTTATTAATTTTTATATATTTACGGATTTTCTTTCTACTATTTGTATTAATTACACTATTCTCACAATTTGAATTTTGACTAGCAGTGATGCTATGCCCAGCAGGTGACCGAACCAACTCTTCGTAGAGGCTTTGAGTTTGTAAGAATTCTTCGCACCTTTTGCTATCTTCAAAATCTTGGATGGTCCTGTTGGCCTCACGCAAAGCCACCTCAAGCTCATGGATACGCTCCAGAGTCCGCTCGTAGGTTTCTGAGCACTGATCGAAGTTTCTGACTGTTTCAAGAAGTTGGTCTCGTTGATTTAGTGTGTTTCCCAAATGGGCATGAAGCTCCACTAGTTCACTTTTGAGTTGAGTGTTATGGGTTATAATTGCCAGAGATTCTTTTTCATTTTCTTCACGTTCGTAGAGGAGCTGGTCGTTATCCTTCTTCAATTCTTGTATTTCCTCTAGAGCCCGTCTTAGCTTAAGTTCCAAGTCACGTGCAGTTGCTTTTCTAGTCATGATTTTTGAGTATGAGGTAGTACTCATATCTGAAATGATTTATATGACAAGTCCAGTAACAGCTTTATTATGCTGTACTTGTCGCCCTTAAGCTAGGACCCATTACCACTTCACACCAGGTGGGATGAAGTCGATCTTGAAGTGCCATATAAAAAGACGTTTTTTTTTTTATCTTTTTATTTATTTATTATTATTTATATATTGCCGTAACATCACATCCAAAACGGAAAATGCCATTCGGCAGACATCTCGGCGTCTGTCTGTCTGTCCACTTATTATTCAAGACGACGCCGGGACGTAAGACTAGTCTCTAATTTGCATATTGTACAGACGAATCCACCTTTTTGTTGTTAAACGTACCTTTGAGTGACAAGTAGTGACAAGTTTATTTCTGCTAGTGCCGAGTTGAGTAAAATATGAATTTTCGCACTTTCCATACAATGCTTACAAAATGATTGGCAGGAGTGACGTCATAAATGTTAAATTTAGGGTTCCGTAGCCAAATGGCGGAAAACGGAACCCTTAAGTATTCTGTGAACTCGATTAATTTTTGTTTTCTAAATTGAATAGTTTGCGCAAGAGACACTACCAAAGTGTTAAAATGTGTCCCCCCCCCCTCCTATAACTTTTTGAATAAGAGAATTGTACAACTAAAAAAATCTGTGATGTACATTACTAAGCAAACTTACATTGAAAATTGTTTTTTTGTTTCACTCATCCCATCTGATGTTAAGTGGTAATAAGGGCGAAAAGTACAGGATAATAAAACTGTTACTAGACTTGTCGCCCTTACCTTGAAGGCTTGACCCCTGCTACTAATGCAGCACACCCCAGGAGCTCTGTAAACCTTACTCACACGCAGGAACACAACAACACAGAAGTGATTGTTATTTGGCTGCGGTCTTCTGTAAGGTGGAGGTACTTCATCAGTCGGGCTGCTCCAGTTCGAGCGATAAATCGCTATACCTCTCTCAAATTTAATTGAATCGCTTATAACGTGATTATAACGTGCAGAAAAGCCGGGAACTTCATTTGTATTTACTTGCAATCGTGAGAAGTCGGGGCAGGTAGTTAAATACAATGCAAAGTAACTCTACTCAGTAGAGTCTACTGTCGGTTTGGGACAAACTCAAACTCAAATATTTCTTTATTCAAGTAGGTTACATGTAACACTTTTGAATCCTCATTGAATACAATGCAAAGTGACTCTACTGCCGGTTCGGAACCTATATCTACCGAGAAGACACCGGTAAGAAACTCAGTAGATCAGTTACAGTAGCAGTATCTAACTTATAGCTATGTGTAGAACACTTTAGGTTTAGGTAGGCGGCCAAAGAGCGAAAGGTCAGCTCAATTTGGAAATCGAACTTTTCTAAATTGACTTGTGTCTGGGTGTGCTGTGATGACGCCCCCAGTTAGTATCCGTCGTCTGGTGTTCATAGTACAAAGGAAAACCTTAGTTTGAGAGCAGGTGATTGGTGTGATTGTCTGGCGCATTTATCTTAACTTAACTTTGGACCAAGTCGTATAGTTTTGTTTTGATGAGTGATGAAACAATTAAGTATTTATTGTTGAGAGGTAAGCTGGAGCAGGCCAGTCCAGCCATCGCTTCACTCAATATATGGTAAGAAACTCATCAGATCAGTTACAGTAGCAGTATTTAACTTATTGCTATGTGTAGAACACTTTGGACCGTTGACACCGGTAAGATTTATTTAGGACTTATTTTAGCATATGAATACCTAAGTCAGAGCTAGGTCAGACACACTGGCGCCCCAGAACCGCGCTGATAACATATCAGTCGATAAGATAGTATATATAGGACTTGCTGATAGGCTGGCTCGGCTCTTATGCGGCGCTCAAATGAATGGCAAATTTCATTGAACACAATCCATTGATGTTCTGATACTTATTTGATTATTTCCCTACTAATATTATAAATGCGAAAGTAACTCTGTCTGTCTGTCTGTCCGTCCGTCTGTTACGCTTTCCTGCTTAAGCCTCTCAACCGATTTTGATGAAATTTGGTATAGGTATACGTTGAATCTCAAGAACGGATATAGGCTACTTTTTATTAGAAAATAAGGGAGGAGGGGTGTAATACCACCTTTGAAAGTTTATATGGAAAAATGATTATTTTTGAAGTCAGAGATATGAAATTTGGCACAAATATAGCTCGAAACTTGGATTAAAATATAGACTACTTTTTGTTTCGAATATTAGGGGAGAAAGGGGTAAAACGGACCATGAAAGGATGTAGTCCACGCGAACGAAGTCGCGGGCACAGCTAGTAAAAATATAAAGCAAAAAAGGAAGAAAAGTAAAAGAAACAGAAACAATATGACAAACAAGACAAGAAAGTTGTCTATGACAAAAAAAACAAAAAAAAACAAAAACGTTATGGTTTGATCTTATCTGTGGTGGATTTGCGGTACATTTAAGAGATTTATGAGAGATTTTTTTGCATTTTTGGTTTTAGAGAGGTAGGGCATAGCGATTTATCGCTCGAACTGGAGCAGCCCTACTGGTGAAATACCTCCACCTTACAGAAGACCTCAGCCAAATAACAATCACCTCTGTGTTGTTATGCGCCTGCGTGTGAGTAAGGTTTCCAGAGCTCCTGGGGGGTGCTACATTAGTAGCAGGGGTCAAGCCTTCAAGGTAAGGGCGACAAGTCCAGTAACAGATTTATTATGCTGTACTTGTCACCCTTAAGCTAGGACCTCATTACCACTTAACATCAGGTGGGATGAGGTCAATCATGGAGTGCAATATAACAAAAAAAATCATTCACTCACTCACTGCATCTTTGAAAAAACTTTTTGCAAGTATTTTGCGGAAATAAAATATCATATCTTACTACACGACTGTGTTTATTACGATCCAAATTCCCGCCGGTTCAGTGGCCATTTTGAAATAAAAAAAAACTGTATATTTTAAGTCCAGGAGTTTGGTTATCTTATCGCGCCGTGACCGCATCGGTTCGTCAGACAATTTTTTCGAGGCAGACGCAAAAAAAATGCCACGTGTATAGTGAAGTTACATTGTTATTATTACGACGAACGAGTACTACCAGACAGAGTGATGATGTACTGTTATGGGATATATTTAAAACTGGTTTTTAAAAAAAAGATTTATTATTTAACACTGAATTTATAAATGGAATGATTTAGGCAAGTGTCACCGAGCGCGGTTGGAATCGAACTAAACTAATTGCCTCAAAGAAATTATGTACTTACTAACGTTAAGCGAAATAATTGTGGACGCTGCCCTTTTATATGCTATCAATATATATAACAGCCCCCAAGGTTAAAATTAAACTTTACCTAAAGTGAAGTTTAAGTTAAAAAAAATATAAATTTATTTATTTATTTATTGATATTAATTATTTTTATTTATGTTGGTTTAATACGAGCCTTTGGCGTCTCGATAATTCCCAACTCTATATTATTAATTTTAGGATCACTTTTAGGATTTGATAACGAAATTCGCTGACATTTGCCTTTACAATGTTTATATATTAGAAAACAAATTATTATTAAAATTATAATAGAGATAGTAATAGTAGTAGAAGAATAATATTGGCCATACAAAACAATATGTGGTTTTTGTATAATTTTGTCAAGATTTTTAACAATCTGACTATTGGCCTTGTCTTGTTCCATAGAAATAGAGTTAAGGTCAATATTTTTTAAATTTAATTTTGGAATATTAAAATCAATTTTATTTAATTTAATCAAATTGCAGCAGTTATCATCTAATAAATCGAAAGTAGAATTTACAGTTTGGATCTTTATAATTTTAGTGGATTTAGGAGTTAATATTAAATCTTTATAATACGCTATACAATCAATAGGGAGATTTAGAAATCCAGTACCTAAAATACTTATCTCATTATTTCCAGAGTTTTGACACGTTATAGATAGTTTCGACTTTTCTGAAATAATAAAAATCCATTTATTGTTGCTGAGTCTATGCCAAATTTCTATGTTTCCTTGAAAAAAGTTAATTTCACATTGTTTCGGTACAGAGTTGAGAGCTTTAGAGATTATTTCTGATTCACAAATTGCATTTGAAGATGTAGAATAAACATCGAGAAATTCACAAACATAAAACATATCATATAGTAACTTACAGCTATGTAGACTATTTAGTTTACAGTATAAAGATCTATCTCTAGTTATACCTATATATTTTGTCGATGGAATAATCGTTGTATAAGTATTATTTTCGAATTTATTCAACATTGGGAATGGGATACAATTATATAAACTAAATTCATTGGAGGTCACTAGAGGAACCTTTAAGACAAATACTATCTTATTTTGACTATAGAAAGAGGCTAATTCAGATATGTTTAGTAACATATATATATTTTCTAAAGATAGACTAACCGGAAATTGTCTAAAATTCGGTAAAAATCTATAATTGTCTACTAATTCAGAAAATAGTAGTTTTGGGGTGATGATCGACGGATGTAGAATATTAGATTTGCTAAACATTATTCCATTAACGATATCTTCTAATTTAAATGATAAGGTAAGTAAACTACTTTCTAACATATTAAACATTTCGTTAAAATTTGATTTAATTATGGTTTTATTGGTTAACACAGTTAAATTCTTTAAAGTACTTGATAAACTTTCAACAGCGCTATTTAATCTCATTTCATTATTTCCAATATCATTTATAATATTTTTATAAGAAGTAAGTGTTGATTTTGTTACCAAAATGTTTTCTTTCATTAACTCTGATAGTTTAATCTGATCATTTTCTACGGATTGAATGGCGCTGCTATATTTGATAGCATCTTCTTCATTCATAGTTCCAAATAAGTGTTTGAATACTGTGCCTACAACACCAAACCAAGCTGATCTTTTTGATCTAAATTCTATAAGGTGCGAAATTGATTCGAAGTCTCTAACTGTGTCGTAATAACGCACAGATAAAGGTTGTAATAAGTTATGACATTCTGACTCCTCGAAAGCATTGCTTTGCTTACACAAGTATCGTAGGGTGCCTATCACACCGTTCAGGTTTTCTAAGTGCGGTTTAATAAATGAAATGTCTGTAGGAATAATTATACTAAGATGACCATCTATTATTTTTAATAAGCCAACGGGGTCAAAATGGATACCTGGACTTTTTGTAGCTGGTTGAGTGAAGTTACCGCTCACTATTGTCACGAAACTGAAATAGAATTTATTTAATATAAAACTATAAAACTAATTTAAACTAGACTTAAAGTTAAGTGGGACTTATTCTACTAGTCTCACTGCGACGTGCTAGTTTGACTTGGTCAAAGTGATGCGTCACGTGACGTCTATTTATTAATAGCGTAAGGCTATTCCTACCGTTTATTTTAACGACTTTGTAGGGGCCTTTCCAGATTGGTGATAGAGCTTTGCGGAGCCTAAGGTGGTTTTTAAGAAATACATAATCACCAACTTTATAATTAATAGGTTTTGAGTGGGAATCATAGTAGGTTTTTGAACATTGTTTAGACTTATTTATATTTTCTACGGCTTTAGATCTGCTGTATTGGAGACGATGTTTTAACATTTGGACATAATTGGGATAAGTGACGTCAGAGGAAGAAGTTTCAAAGATAGAATTTGGAAGATAGGGTTTGTGACCAAAGAGAAGTTCGTAAGGAGAGTAATTAGTTGTAGAGTGAATAGCAGTATTGTATGCTAACATAGCAGTATATACGTATCGGGGCCAGTTAGATTGGGATTCGTCAACGTAGGACTTTAAATATTCTTTCAGGGTTGAATGGCTACGTTCTAGCGCGCCTTGAGTCTGAGGGTGATAAGGAGAAGACCAAAGCTGTTTGATCTTTAAGAAAGAACAGGTTTGTTTAAACATTTCTGCTGTAAAATTGGTACCTTGGTCGGTAAGTATTGTTTTAGGTATACCAAATTGGGATATAAAATGAATTAGACAATCGCTGGTTTCTTCAGCGGTTGTGGTTCTTATTGGATAAGCAGAAGAGAATTTTGTTAAGTCGTCCTGGATAGTCAGGATGTACTTAAGTTTAGCAGTTCCGGATTCAGGGAGTGGGCCAACAATATCAAGAGAGACTCTTTCGAAAGGGACAGTAGAAGTGCTAGTAATTTGCATTGGAGCTCTATTTATTTTGCGGAGTGCTTTATTGGTTTGACAGGATAAGCATTGTTTTACATAATTTTCAATGTCACTACGCATATTTTTCCAATAAAATTGTTCACGGATTTTATTAAACATTCTATTTGATCCAAGATGACCAGCTATGGGTACATCATGATTTTCTTTTAGTATCTTCTTTACTTCGCTTGGATTAGGATAATAGATTTTATTTCGATAAATGTGAATTTCTACTCCAGTATTATCAAATAAGAAAGCTAACATGTTATATAATTTTGAATAAATGTGTCTATCAAATGGGTTTTTGAAATCTGTAATGCTGATTGTTCGTTCTTCAGAGTTTGATAATAAATAGTTTTTAAACGATTTTAGAGTTTCGAATATGTCTGAATAGCTACAATCGTCAAAATGGTGTACTTTTGTAAATATAAAGAAAAAGGTTTTGTTGTTGTATGTCAAAGATTGGTGAGAATGAAGTGTTCTTTCAGACTGTATAAAGGATTGGGATTCAGAATAATTTGACAGGATATCTTGTACATAAGGAATAGATTCATCTAAATCAAGAGATGATGGAACTACGATGATTTTATTTTGGGTTTTTAGAAGGTTGTCATTATGTTCTATTATTGGAGTGTTACAGTTAGTGGTATTTGATTTTAGAAATTTAGCATACGTATCATTTATTTCAGGTTCCGGTATGATTTTAGGTGGATTTAGATTTTGTTTAGGATCTGATCGGCTTGTAGAAGGCTGTGGATCTGCTGGATTTTGCATTGAATGGTAAGGGTTAGGTTTGTTATTATTTTTATTTTCAGAGATGGAGATTGAAGGAGGTTGAGCATCGGTAGATTTCATGGATTTAGGAGGAAATGAAGAGTCAGAAGGTAAGTGTTTATCATTTTCCAGAAGATCAGGTATAAATAAGTTATCAAGATTTATTTGATCTATATCAGGGATTGGGATGTCTAAGTCATCTAAGGTAAGAGGACTAAAAGGAGTAAGTAGGGGGTTTTCATTATTAGGATTATCAAGTGCTGGAGGGACTAGATTAGCAGAACTTGGAGAATTGGTAAGTTTTCCTGGATTTTCATTAGTTATAGGATGGACAGGATACCGTGAAAGGGCATCAGCTGCGGAATTTAATTTTCCTTTTCTGTATATTATTTCATACTCAAATTCTTCTAACTGAAGACGCCAACGTTGCATTTTACTGCTGGGGTCAGAATGATTGAAAAGCCATTTTAAAGGACGATGATCTGTTATAATAAAGAATTTTCTTCCGAAAAGATAGGGACGGAAGTTTTTACAACCAAAGATTATAGCCAGAAGTTCTTTTTCTGTAGTGCTATAATTTATTTCATTTTTATTTAAAGTTCTAGAAGAGTAAGCTATAGGATTATCTTTGCCAATAGGACCTTGAGAAAGGATTGCAGAAATAGCATAATTGGATGCATCACACGTAAGTGTAAATGGTTTTGTAAAATCAGGATAGGTAAGGACTGGGGCAGATATTAATTTATCTTTTAGGCTTTCAAATGAGAGTTGTTGTTCGTTGGACCAGATGAACGGGATATCTTTCTTTAGTAGAGAGGTAAGAGGTTTGGATAGTTTGGAAAAGTCAGGGATGAATCTTCTGTAATATGATATAAGACCTAGAAATGATTTTATATCTTTGGGACATTTTGGAACTGGAAATTCTTGAACAGATTTAATTTTGTTAGGGTCAGGTTTAAGGCCATTCTCAGTAATAACATGACCTAGATAACCGACTTCTTTTCTCAAAAATTCGCATTTGTCGGGTTGTAACTTGAGATTAAAAGATCTGAGTTTTTGGAAAACTGCTGAGAGGTTAAGGATATGGGAATTTAGATCGTGAGAATATATTACTACGTCATCGAGATACACAAAGCATCTTTCGCCTTGAAGCCCAGTAAGGACATTGTTCATTAGACGTTGAAAAGTAGATGGGGCGTTTTTTAAACCAAAGGGCATGCGACAAAATTCAAATTGACCTTGTGGTACGGTGAATGCTGTTTTGCAGGAATCTTGAGGATTCATTCTGATTTGATAAAAACCTGATGCAAGATCAAGGGTTGAGAAATATTTGGATTTACCTAATTGATCTAAAATTTCGGTTATGTTTGGAATTGGGTAAGTTTCTCCAATAGTTATATCATTAAGTTTTCTGTAGTCTATAACGATGCGCCATTTCTTTTGGCCAGAAGCATCTAATTTTTTTGGGACTATCCAAATAGGAGAAGACCAGGGAGATAATGAAGGTTGAATTATTTTCTGATCGAGCATTTTATCAATTTGTGTTTTTACTTCTTGCTTATGAATTTCTAGGAATCTATATGATTTGACATTTATTGGTTGTTCAGTAGTAGTTCGGATTTGATGCGTAATAGCTTCGGTTGAGGTAAGTGGATCATTAGGAAGGTGGAAAATGTCTGAGTATTTTGAGCACACGTCTCGTAAGGCTTCGGATTCTTCATAATTTAAGTGGGAAGTTCGCAAAAGATTTAGGACTTCTTTAGTTCTATTAAGACAAGTTGATTTATTTTGAGTGTTTAAATTATGAATTTGTTTTTCAATCGGATGTAAGGTAAGTTGAAGATTCGAATTTAAATTAATAGGCTTTTCAGAGGTATTTAAAATTGTAAGATTTATTCTATTATTTTCTTTTACTTTTACCACACAATTTGCTATCAAAAGAGAATCTGTGAGATGTTCGTCAAGGATGAGACCTTCTTTGACTTCAGGATTACGAACAGAGCATTCCACTAACATTTCAGAACGAGGCGGAATGTGGTAAACAGGATCATTAAAGATAAGTTTGATTTTATTTTTGTCAATATTAAATGTATTACGATTATAATCAATATTACATTGATAATGAGTCATTAAATTATTTCCTATTATTCCGTCATAAGGTAAGTTAATTTTATCTACAACGTGGAAATTGTAAGGAATTGATTCTCTTCCTAGGATAAGATTCATATCAAAATCACCGAGAGTAGGGACGGCTTCTTTATCATTATCTATGCCTTTTAATTTTAATATATTTTCTTTTTTTAGTTTCAGATGCGGAGATTGTATTGAAGACTTTTTGACGAGACAGATTGAAGAACCAGTATCTACGAGGAAGGTAAGTGGTTCATTGGAAACAGAGGTTTTAATAAGAATATGAGGTAAGGACAATTTAGATGTATTACATTTTATTTCAAATATTTTATCGATTTTTCTTTCGATTGAGTCATTCCGAGGATTTTCTTGGCTTTGAATATTTTTTTGGACTATTTGTTTATAGTCTTTTGAATTAGAAGAATCAGAGGAAACAGAGGGTTTTGAAATGGTGCCATTAGAATTATGAGATTGAACTTCGGACTCTACGAGACACCGTTGGGAGCCCGTTATTCGTTTAAATTCGTTTGGTATTCTTGGGAATTGTAATCTTCAGAATCAGGTACAGACATCTGATTATAGTCATCGTTCACGAAATGAACCTGAATGTTGCGACCATTAAAGGGTTTTCGATTAAAATTATTTTGAGGTTTATGCTGAAATTGTTTTGGAGCTTGATGCTGGGAAGATCGAATTTGGTTTGTTGGAAATTGAGGGTTTTGACGTCTGAAGTTGTAGTTATTATTATTAAATTCGCGTTTTTTACAATTTTCAATAGTATGACCTTGATTTTTACAATAGCGACAAGTTGGTATTTGAAATTGATTAGAAGTTGTATTGAGATCATGCACGGGTCTGAAATTTGGTCTGAATTGCGTAGGACGCTGTGACATTGAATTATTTTGTGAATTCGGCGTATGGCGTTTAAACATTAATTTTTGAATCTTTTCTTCGGCTGTTGCGAAATCTATGGCGTTGTTTAGATTTTGAGGATTTTTGCCACGAACAAGATTTGAAATGTTGGGTTTAAGACCCATAATAAATGTGTGAAGAGCTAAATCGTCCATTGCTGCTAGACGACCAGCTAATTCTGACTTCTTTTTATTTGATAAAGTTATTTCTGTAATTAATTTGGATAAACAAGTTTCGACACGCAGGGCAAATTGACTAACCATTTCTGATGGAAGTTGATGACAATCTTGAAGATCTGAAAGTAGATGTGCATAATGTTTGGTTTCACCAAATTGGCTTTTTAAAAATTCGCTAAGTTGTTCCCAATTGTCAAAATCTTTAATTGAACATGCTATTTCAGCTTTTCCTTGCAGCTGTGACTGAATATATTTAAGTAATATCGACTGTTGAGATGTTGTAGCTAAATTAATTGCACTGTCACAAATAGATAAAAATGAGCTAAGTTTTTCTCGGGAGCCATCAAAAGGCTTAATGAACTTGAATAATGTTCCAATTTGAATGGATTCGATTTCTTTTTCACCTTTTATTGACATTTTATTTATTAAAATTAACTATTTACTGAAATGAAACAAAATTAATTATTAAAATAGAAATGGACTTGATACGGTGTAATAGACGGACACTAGTAACTTACAGCGGATTAAGTTTCAACTTTTGTTATGAGACTTTTATGATAAGCTCATGTGACTACAATTTGTCATTAGGCAATAATTGGATCGTGTTATGAAAGTGATTATCGAGAATTGAATTAAACGGATATGAATTACTTTGAATACTAATTATAACAAAGACTTTCTGACTTACAGTAGAATTATGATTTTCATGATACAGGGGCGACTTCTTTTCAGGAAATAGAGGTGATCTTCTTTTTCAGGACACAGTGATGATCTTCTTTTCTGGACACAGAGGCGATTCTTCTTTTCAGGATACAGAGGCGATTCTTTTTTTCAGGACACAGAGGCGATACTTCTTTTCAGGACACAGAGGTAATTCTTCTTTTCAGGACACAGAGGCGATTCTTCTTTTCAGGACACAGAGGTTATTCTTCTTTTCAGGACACAGAGGCGATTCTTCTTTTCAGGACACAGAGGTGATTCTTCTCTTCAGGACACAGCGGTTATTCTTCTCTTCAGGACACAGAGGTTATTCTTCTCTTCAGGACACAGAGGTTATTCTTCTCTTCAGGACACAGAGGTTATTCTTCTCTTCAGGACACAGAGGTTATTCTTCTTTTAAGGATACAGAGGTTTTCTTCTTTTCAGGATACAGAGGTTATTCTTCTTTTCAGGATACAGAGGTTTTCTTCTTTACGACACAGAGGTTTTCTTCTTAACGACACAGAGTTTTTCTTCTTTACGACACAGAGGTTTTCTTCTTTAAGATACAGAGGTTTTCTTCTTAACGACACAGAGTTTTTCTTCTTTACGACACAGAGGTTTTCTTCTTAATGACACAGAGTTTTCTTCTTTACGACACAGAGGTTTTCTTTTTTACGACACAGAGTTTTCTTCTTTACGACACAGAGGTTTTCTTTTTTACGACACAGAGTTTTTCTTCTTAACGACACAGAGTTTATTTATTTATTGAAACAGAGGAAACAGAGGTGAGTTCGACCGCGAGATATGGAAGATGGTAATGGTTAACACTGCACTTTACACAATTTAGAGTTAATTTTGAATGTCTTTGAACTAAGGATACGGAGACGAACCAGGGACACCGAATTATTATCCCTTTACGCTGCCACCAAAATTGTTATGGGATATATTTAAAACTGGTTTTTAAAAAAAAGATTTATTATTTAACACTGAATTTATAAATGGAATGATTTAGGCAAGTGTCACCGAGCGCGGTTGGAATCGAACTAAACTAATTGCCTCAAAGAAATTATGTACTTACTAACGTTAAGCGAAATAATTGTGGACGCTGCCCTTTTATATGCTATCAATATATATAACAGTACGCTTGACGACCTCCGTAGCCGAGAGGCGAGGGGGCAGACTTTGGCGTCGCGGCCTCTCTGAGGTCGCGGGTTCGACCCCGGTCGGGTCAATATGGAAAAATAACTTATTTTTTTATTATGTTGGGTCTGGGTATTGTGGTATCTGATTAAAATAAGTGCTTAAAGCTACTTACCATGGAGCCATAGCAATGTATGTTATGTTGTCTAATATTTACATTTATTTTTTTATCCGGTTTCGGAACACTCTGCCCCCCGAAACTCGACAATCTCTGACTAAGGGAGAAAAAAAATTAAAGTTCGTGAATTCTTCTGTTCTTGCCCTTTGACATAGAATTTGATTTGCTAAATTAATTTACTTTTAATATTGTGGATTTCAAATAACCTGGCCGCCATCTTGGACGTCCGCCATATTAGATTTAGGTCAGGTGACTATTTTTTTCGTATTCCTGACAGCAAATGAAATGGTTCATTTGACTCCCATATCATCTAGGATAAGCCACTATATTGGATTTGTAATGACGTTTCTTAGCTAGTCATGTATTGTCATCAGAACTCAGAGCGTGTGTACATTTCATCCCAATCGAAGACCGGGAAGTGGGTCAAATTAAGATTCCAAGATTTTCTTACATACATAGGTACAAGTGAAGCTAATAAAAGCGTGTTAATAAGGGGGGGGGGGGGGTCTGTCAGTTTGATATATCGTTTGTTGTCAAGCCCACATCGATCTGTGTCTTCGAAAACAACATTATCAAGTACTTGCAGGCAAAAGTATGCCGGGGTCAACGGCCTGACGCCCGTCAGCGCCTGCGCAACACTTAAAGCTATATACTCTGCAGTAGTTACGCTAAAAATATACTGAGAGGATGGGTGACCGTGGTTTGTGACATTTATGGGCCACTGTTGCTGCTCGGGTTCGAAATGTAAGAGAGGTAGGACATAGCGATTTATCGCTTGAACTGGAGCAGCCCGGCTGGTGTCCTCCACCTTACCGAAGACCGCAGCCAAATAACAATCAATTCTGTGTTGTTGTGTTCCTGCGTGTGAGTAAGGTTTACAGAGCTCTTGGGGGGTGCTACATTAGTAGCAGGGGTCAAGCCTTCAAGGTAACAGCTTTATTATGCTGTACTTGTCGCCCTTAAGCTAGGACCTCATTACCACTTAATACCAGGTGGGATGAGGACAATCTTGAAGTGTGATTCAAAAAATATATTTTTATTTAGTAACAGCCCGCCCCGGCTTTGCACGGATGCAATGTAAATACTTCGAAAAGTTGGCTTTTCTATTATATATAGATCTACACTAATATTATAAAGAGGAAAGATTTGTACCTATTTTTGTATGTTTGTAATAAATAGACTCAAAAAGTACTGGGCAAAATTAGTGATCCTTGGTAAAATTTGAAAAATTTCAACAGAAAAGCGGGAAAAATTCTCTAAGGCGAAACGAAGTTCGCCGGGACCGCTATAGCAAATAAAAACCTTCGTCTTGAATCCCTACTAATATTATAAATGCGAAAGTAACTCTGTCTGTCTGTTACGCTTTCCCGCTTAAACCTCTCAACCGATTTTGATGAAATTTGGCATAGGTATACGTTGAACCTTAAGAACGGATATAGGCTACTTTTTGTTAGAAAGGGGGGGGGGGGGAGGAGATAATGCCTCCTTTGGAAGTTTATATGGGAAAATGATTATTTTTTAAGTTAGAGATATGAAAGTTGGCACAAATATAGCTCAATTAAAATATAGACTACTTTTTGTTTTGAATATTAGGGGAGATAGGGGTAAAACCGACCATGAAAGGATGAAGTCCACGCGAACCAAGTCGCGGGCACAGCTAGTTACACTATATATTAAACAAAACCGCATAAAATTCCGTTACTTACCGGTACTTATATCTACCGCCGGTATCTTCTCGGTAGATATAGGTTTCGTACCGGTACTTGATAGAGACTGTCCTCAATGACGATGTTATAATGTAACCTACTTAATAAATAAATATTGGACCACATCAACAACAACAAACAACGACGGTACAACACCCAGACCCGAGACTAAACTACAGAAAAGTTCGTTTCCCATATTGACCCGACCGGGGATTGAACCCGGAACCTCAGAGATGGCGCGACGACAAAAGTCTGGCACGCTCGCCTCTCGCCCGCTCGTACTTGAATGAAGATATTTTTGACTGATTTATCTGATTGAATATTCATTGCTTGCATAGAGATTTCCAATCAGAGGCCCAGTCCCCATTGTAAGTGTAATCTGGTATCCAGTCGCTATCAGCCGCTATCACAATCGGTGATTAGGACGAGGCTGCTCGGTCATTCCCTCTAGATATTCAGTACACGCAGACTGACTGACAGAATCTATACACACATCTTTCTAAATCTATCAAACAAAAGCTTACTGACTGACTAACTGACTGACTGTCTCACTGACTGTCTTACTGACTGTCTCACTGACTGTCTCACTGACTGTCTCACTGACTGTCTCACTGACTGTCTCACTGACTGTCTCACTGACTGTCTCACTGACTGTCTCACTGACTGTCTCACTGACTGTCTCACTGACTGTCTCACTGACTGTCTCACTGACTGTCTCACTGACTGTCTCACTGACTGTCTCACTGACTGTCTCACTGACTGTCTCACTGACTGTCTCACTGACTGTCTCACTGACTGTCTCACTGACGGTCTCACTGACTGTCTCACTGACTGTCTCACTGACTGTCTCACTGACTGTCTCACTGACTGTCTCACTGACTGTCTCACTGACTGTCTCACTGACTGTCTCACTGACTGTCTCACTGACTGTCTCACTGACTGTCTCACTGACTGTCTCACTGACTGTCTCACTGACTGTCTCACTGACTGTCTCACTGACTGTCTCACTGACTGTCTCACTGACTGTCTCACTGACTGTCTCACTGACTGTCTCACTGACTGTCTCACTGACTGTCTCACTGAGTGTCTCACTGACTGTCTCACTGACTGTCTCACTGACTGTCTCACTGACTGTCTCACTGACTGTCAGACTGACTGACTGACTGATCTATCAACGCAGGGCCTAAACTATAAATATTAGGAGATTGAAATTATGCATAAGGGTTCCTTTAATAGCGTAGAAGTACTAAGAAAGGATTCTTGTAAATTCAACCCCTAAGGGGTTAAAAAGGGGGTTCTAAATAAAAATTAAACTTTGCCGTTTTTGAAGTTTTTTAAATAAAAATCAGTATTTACGTTTTTATGGAAATTTATGAAACGCAAGTCACTGATTCTTAAAGTTATTGCAATAAATTTATGAAACGCAAGTCACTGATTCTTAAAGTTATTGCAATAAATTTATGAAACGCAAGTCACTGATTCTTAAAGTTATTGCAATAAATTTTGCGTGCAGGTTCTTAATAGCAAATTATCAAACACACACACACACACACGCATGCACACACAAAAAAGCTCGCATTATTATAATTGCTACTTAAAATTATTTTACTACTGACCCAGCAACCTCTTTCCTTAGCCTCATTGTAACTTATCATCAGGTGAGATAGACGCTGACCGTGGCTGATAGTCGAGAGAGGGCTCAGACTTTTCTGAGGTTCCGGGTTCAATCCCGGTCGGGTCAATATGGAAGACAAACTTTTCTATATTGCCTACGGTCTGGGTGTTGTGGTACTGTTATTAACGAGGAAGCTTAAGCTACTTACCACAGAATCGGAGCATGTGATGTCGTCCAATATTTATTTATTATTATTTATTTATGTGTGTGTAAAAAGGCGTGTGAGTGCGTTAGTGTGTGTGTATGATTTTGTAGTGAGATGGATTTTCAGACATTACTGCCCACCGTTTGGGTATAGTCCTAATAAAAACCGGCCAAGTGCGAGACGAACTCGCGCACGAAGGGTTCTGTACCATTATCTATTCAACATTAGACACAATTATTTCTTTTTGAAGTAATTATAACATATTTTTATATGCGAGCCCCCCTTACATAATTACATAACAACAGAAATACATAATCTGTGAAAAAAAATCAACTTTAGCCATCACGGTTCTTGAGATACAACCTGGTGACGGACAGACGGACAGACAGCAAAGTCTTAGTCTCGATTATACCCTTTGGGTACGGAACCCTCATAAAAGTTAATGTCTTACGCCATAATGCGTGCATTTTGTGTGTGTATTTGTGTGTGTGTGGGTTTGCATGTGTGTGTGTGTGTGTGTGTGTGTGTGTGAGTGTGTGTCAGTGTGTGAAAATGTGCGTATGTGAGTGTGTTCTAAAATCGATCAAATTATATCAAATATTTCTTCATTGAAGTAGGTTACACCTAACACTTCATCGTCATTGAACACAATGCAGAGTGATTATACTTCCGGTTCGGAAACTATATCTACCGAGAAGAGTAAGATAGATATATACGTTAGTGAGTTTCGAGGTCATTCTTTTCGTCCGATTTACCTTCGTACTCTTGGAGAAACATATGTCCGTCTGTTACCGCCACCTGAGTAAAGAAACCTTAGGACAATTTGGAGAACATTAAGTATAGACAAAAATATGGCACCTTCAACCATTTTTATACGTAACTAGTGGTAACACACTCGTGCTATCTCCTTTTATTCCACACTAGCTCTGCCCGCGACTCCGTTCGCGTGGACTGCATGTTTTTAAAACAAAAAGATTATCTATCCAACACAAAATTATTTTTTATTTCGAATCAATATTTCTTGTGTTTAGCCCGTTACAGATAATATAATAATTAGGTTAGTTTTCGTCTTTCACAGTTAAAATTCGAGCTTTTCTATGTTGTCTCGGGTCTGGGTGTTGTGGTGCCGTCGTTGTTTCTGATATCTGTAACACAAGTGCTTTACCTACTTATTACATAATCAGAGCGATGTGTGTGATGTGGTCAATCATTCATTTATTTATTTTATGCCCATTTATGGGAGTGCCCCAGGGCTCAATATTGGGACCTCTGTTGTTCCTTATTTATATTAACGACCTTCCTTACTTTGCGAAGGATCTCTGTGAGATTGTGTTATTTGCTGATGACACTTCTCTCATCTTCAAAGTTGATAGATGTAAAGAATCATTTGAAGATGTAAATAGTTCTCTCTCACAAGTGCTACATTGGTTCCCGAACAATAATCTCCTGCTTAACACTAAGAAAACGAAATGTGTCAAATTTACAATGCCGAATGTTAAAAAAGTCAACATCAAATTGTCTATGAATGGTGAACCTATTGAAATAATTAATTCTACAGTATTTCTCGGCATTACATTAGACTCTAAATTGCAATGGGGACCCCATATTGTTGCCCTGGCAGGAAGGCTTAGTTCAGCTGCATACGCTGTAAGAAAAATTCGTAATTTGACTAATATTGAGACTGCAAGACTGGTTTATTTCAGTTACTTCCATAGTTATGTTATGTCATATGGTCTCCTATTGTGGGGAACAGCTGCTGACATTCAGACTATTTTTGTTTTACAGAAGAGGGCTATCCGGGCTATCTCTGAGAAAATCACGGGATTCTCTCAGAGACTTATTTTTAAGAAATTAACATACTTACCGTTGCATCTCAATACATTTTTGATTGTATTATGTATGTACGCAAAAATTATAATCTACTTTTTAAAAAATCTGACTTCCATAACTTTAACACTAGAAATAAACACAAGCTTGCTGTTCCATATCTAAGACTACATAAGATAAGTAATTCCTTTGTGGGTTTAAGCGTTAAATTATTTAACAAGTTACCTGAAAATGTTATCCAGTTGCCCATGCATAGATTTAAGTCTCATGTTAAAAATTGTTTAATAAAAAAGGGCTACTACAAAATTGATGATTATTTAAATGACAAAAATGTATGGGTCTAGAATAACTTAATTCTTTGAAATCTTACTATGGCTTTGTATACTTTATTTAAGTACCTAGTTTAAGGACACATTGTTATATTTGAAAAGAGTAAGTGTCGAGTTTCTTGCCGGTTCTTCTCGACATGATCAACATTCCGAACACGGCGGTAGAATACTTTATTTGTACTGACGATTCATAAGTGCTTTTGTGAAGCTTACATGAATAAAGATATTTTCTATTTCTATATCTATTTCTATAATAAAGTGACGGTAGAGTCTTAATACAATGCAGTCTTTTTACAACGATGGTGATAAGAAGTACGTGTAATGTGTCGTTTATGACATATTCTGGAAATGTTTTAAATGATAAGGAATATTTGTTTGGAATGTAACTATGTACTTAAATTTTAATTGTAGTACAAATTTTGCAATTATTTGTTTTACATTCAGTCTAGTTGAAATATTTTGCAAAATATTGTTTATGAGAGATATTTTGCAATTTAGTTTTGTACGTACTGTTTGACTTATGTATTTTGCATTGTAAACTGTATTCATTGTATATTGAATGTCAAAGAAAATTATTTTAAGAACTATTTACAAACTGCATCAAAACATATTTTTTTTCTGCAGACCCTTTTTTGTGGGCAGGAAATGCATTAGCACACCATTCCGTTGCCTTGGGTAAGTTGACGACATGTGTGGGACTGAGAAAAGGGGGAATACATATTAACACTCCCTCCCCCCCCCCCCCTAACTATGACAGATTATCTATGGAATAACGTTTATGATTAAAAATAAACCAATATATTTTTTTGCAAAAATATGTTAAGGTATTTAGTTCCCGCCACGTTTGAGCGAATTTAATGAATCTATAACAGACGGCCACAGTGCCATCGGTGACCCTAAAGAATTCCTTCTGAGAACTACAAAGATATTACGCATAGTACGATATTAAGCACGTTAGACTTTGGACTTTATACCGCCCTTATTACGCAGGCATAAGAACTATATTAGAACTACAAGTGTTACCTTGATGCTCTGTTTGCTGTACACAGGCGATAAAAAATGCCCGTCCCACTGGTTATCTAGTAGTCAAATAGAAACCGCTCTATCTTATTGACGACCCATCCAAGTACTGAGACGGAAGCTCACACATTTACTTATATGGGAACCCTAGGGTTCCGTACCCAAAGGTAAATACGGGATCCTGCTACCTAAGACTTCGCTTTCTGCCCGTCCGTCTGCTTGTCACTAAGCTGAAGAATTGCGATCCCTAGATAGTTGAAAGTTTTACAGATTATGTTTCTTTTTCTGAGAAATGTAGCTTTAAAGAAAAATAAAATAAATATTTAAGGAGGGCTGCCATATAACAAATTCGATCTATTAACTTTTTTTTTGCTCAGTATTCTAGTTTATGGTACAGAACCTTTCGTGCGCGAGTCCGATTTGCACTTGGCCAATAAGTAATGTCACGTATCTATCTATCTACTTCTGATCCTCCATAAAATAATGACACATCATTTTTGGAGTGAAGTGTAGAGTTTGCAGTCATTTTACAATGATAATATATAATCATAAATGTACTTTATTTATTCACAAACATAAAAGTATTCTGATAATTTTTGAGCGAAAAAATATTTGTTAGTAGAATTCTAAATGCGATAATTTTGCAATCTTGTGTTTTGTCATTTAGTAAAAATTGAAAGATTTTGCAAAATTTTGTTCAGGAAAGATTTTTTGCAATTAGGTCATTTTGCAATAGTTTTGGTCTAACTACTACATCTAATTTGAATTAAACTCAGAATTTAAAATTAAAACATTTGTTATATTTTAAAAGTTCAAGTATATTTTAACTGACTCCATATAATGCTAGTCTGATTAAAAGCTACATATATGTTGATAGTAAACAACCAACAAAAACGTCCGTCCCACCGGTTTATCTAGTAGTCAAATAGAAACAGCTCCATCGCCTCGGCCCTTCAATGTACGCACCGTGACGGAGCTCACATTTACATAAATGGGACCCTTCTGAAATAAATCATGTCACTCACTTTAGTACTGTGACGAAATGAGATAGTTCCGTACTTTTGACTAGATATGTAGTGATTTGACTATCTACAAGTAGACGATATTTCGTATTTTTTAATTATTTATTAATAAATTCTTCTAAACTTATCAACGCGAGTCTGTAAGAGTATGATATTTGTTACTCTTTCACGAAAAAACTACTGAACGAATTTGAATGATTTTTTGTAGGAAGAGAGATGAAATCAGTATTTTATTTTATTGAAAAAAAACTACAGAACAAATATAGATGTAATTTTGAAGGAAGAGAGATGAGATTAGTATCTCATTATTAACATTAAGGATATTTTTTTGGACAAAGCCGTGGAACACTGCTAGTATTCTATACAAACCAAAAGCGACTCCACGGGCTCGAAATCTATCAAAGGTATTTTATGAATTGTTTATTTTACGATAAATTCTTAGAAATTTGTTAAAATGTATAAAATTATATCCTGTTTTAATTTAGGGCCTTTTTTTTGTAAAAAACAGTTTCCCTTGACTCTGGTAGGTGTGACAGTTTTTAGGAGCTTAAAAAATGCAGTGTAAAGAACACTCAATTAAACTAAATTTCATAACCACAACCACAGCAGTAGTTTTAGTATGTATTTGTATTTATTTAAATATTTAAACATTAGATAAAAAAAATATATATATAATAATATTGTTTTAATATAAAAATCAAAACCTTCAAATTCAAAATCCTTGTAACAATCGTCATCAAACATATTGTATTACCTATATGTTTACACTGTTAAAACTTTTTAAGAAAAAAAGGCCAACCTTTTTAAAGGCCGTAAACAAAAAAATTCTACCTGCGGTTAGTCATCGGCTATGTATACAAACCGTCAGAAGCACACAGGCGACCAATAAAAGCTGCCTCCCACTGGTTTATCTACTAGATAAATAGGGTCGGTCTATCCCATTGGTGACCCTGCTATGTTACAACGCCGTATATTCGGTACTCATTTACATAATTTGACCCTTTTTCTTATAAATCATCTATATTCAACATTAAGGCGATGACTTTAAGAATACAATGGAATTGTTTTGTTTTGTAGATAGCTTCCATGCATTTAGATGCAATGTTGGATTTTTTCTACCGTGGACTTTTTATGCAGTAGGTACATTTTACAGTGTAGCGAATTGAAGTATAATGCGGTTGCAAGGAATAACAAAATTTTGCAATGTAGTAATTACAAAACAGTTAGAGTGACTAGACATGCCGTAATTTTTTGCAACATTTTTGCAAGTTTTTTGCAAAGTAGTTATTGCAATGTTTTTGCCAGTTAGTCATTACATGATGTAGTTTTTTTGCGTGTCTGTTGTTTTGTGGGACATGTTTTTTAAACATTTTTGCAAACCATTGCAAAAATGTTGACTGACTTTTGTGTTTGGTCAAGATTAATGTATGCGGAAACAAATACATTTAGTTATGACAAAATATACAGACTTTTCAAAAAGCTTTTGTGACGTGACAACGTCTTATAACTCGATATTATGGGCTGCATGTACGATGCAAGATGTCGTCATTGTCCCGTTACGCTCATTGTCGCGTTCCGCAAGCGATAGCGCGACAATAAAGAGAGAGAGGCATGATCGGCTCTGCGTTGTCACGTCAAACTGCCGTCCCTAAATCGAGTTTACAAACAATTTTTAATCGATTTTTAGGATTTATATAGTGCTTTACGCCGCACTGGTGAACTTAAAATATTTAAAAAAAAAACAGAAAACACCGCAATTTTTCTGTTTCTTTAAAATATTCAACCATTTTTTTTTAATCTACCTAAGCAAAGACAATAATCTTGTACAGCCGAAAATAAGCTACCTACTCGTAGGTCTAGCCAAGGGCCGGGCCACATAGTGTGACGCGCGACTTTTCCCGGCCCTTCACGGCGACCAATCAGGACCCGCGTCGACAGTTGATTTATTTTTGACAGCTCACTTTTGGAGGGAACACTCTTTTTGTTTTCTATGCGAGGGTGCGTGCGTCTATATTTTATTTTATTTTTAGGACTGTTTCGTGGTGTAATTTTATCGAAATAGATACTTACCTATTTCCGTTGTCATTTTTTCTGTTTCTAATTGTATTTAATAAATATACCAAACAAAATAAAAGCAGTAAAAGTAAATCATGAATACCCGGTTCCAATTTTTTACCACAACCAAACCCAAATCGTTAATCAAGGAATTCAAAGACGTCAAAAGTGCTATTTAAAAAAATATTTGAGATCTAGCGTCGGAACACCGTCTTTTGGCCGAGTGACAACTATTCACCGATGACATCCAATGACAGAAGCTCTTGTTCATCATGAATTGAAAAAAAAACAAAAAAAGTCACCGAAAATTTTACTCTTAAATAACGTACCTATACAAACTTTGGTGAAACACCTTACAGAAGACCGCAGCCAAATAACAATCACTTCTGTGTTGTTGTGTTCCTGCGTGCGAGTAAGGTTTACAGAGCTCCTGGGGGGTGCTGCATTAGTAGCAGGGGTCAAACCTTCAAGGTAAGGGCGACAAGTCCAGTATCAGCTTTATTATGCTGCACTTGTCACCCTTAAGCTAGCACCTCATTACCACTTAACATCAGGTGGGATGAGGTCAATCTTGAAGTGTTATATAAAAAAAAAGTATCTATACTTTTTCGTGTCTACTTTTCGGTAGTTATAGGTTCTGAAAAAACGTAGATTTTGTAAAGATGAGTCACTTCATTAGCGCTGCTAACGTAATCGTATTTGCATTTAGTGAGTTTTAATTGAATTAATTTACTTCTGCTTACTTGTACATGTAGGTGCGGGAATTTAAAATTAAAACTTTCAAAATCTAAACATTACAGCCCTACTAATCCTTACTAATATTATAAATCAGAAAGTGAGTTTGTGTGTTTGTTTGTTTGTTCCGCTTTCACGCCGTAACTACTGAACCGATTGCTTTGAAATTTTGCACACGTAAAGTTCGAAGTCCGGATTAAATAATAGGGTACTTTATCCCGGAAAAAATGATATTCCCGAGGGAAAACAAAAATATAGTTTGCTTGATGGATGGATTGGAGATGGCGCTGTGTGTCGTTTAAAACAAGGTAATATATTGCAAACCAATATAAACATGTAAATTTAGAAGCTAAATGATACGTTAATGAATCCCCGATAATGAGGAATTCCCGAGGGATGACGTACAATATGTTTTATCGTCTAATCTGTTTTTTTACATCTACTTATATAATATAGTGTACCATTCGGTTTTGTTTAACAACGAATCGTATTCAGCGTTACATAGCACTTTTTAGATTTTTCCGTGGAAATGAGAAGTTTTCTTATAGTTGTGCTTTATACCGCATTTAACCGAATTCCACGCGGGCGAAGCCGCGGGCGGAAAGCTAGTATGATTAAAAATGCAAAATTAACTCTGCCTGTCTGTTACGCTTTCCCACTTAAACCTCTCAACCGATTTTAATGAAATTTGGCACAGACAATCTTTAGACCCTGAGAAAGGGTATAGGCTACCTTTTATTGCGATAAAAACCCTGTAGTCCACTAAATACGTTCATGGTCGGTTTTACCCCTTTCTCCCCTTATAATTGACACAAAAAGTAGCCCACATTTAAATCCAAGTTTTGAGCTATTTATGTGCAAAAATTCATATCTCTAACTTAAACTTTAAAATTCCCATCTAAACATTCAAGGGCGTTACCCCCATCCCCCTTACTTTTAAAACAAAAAGTAGCCTATGTCCGTTGTAGAAGCTCTATGTATACCTATATCAAATTTCATCAATATCGGTTCAGTGGTTTAGGCGTGAAAGCCGGACAGACAAACAGACAGACAGAGTTATTCTTGCATTTATAATATTAGTATGGACCTAATGTTCCCTAATGCACTATAAACATTTTATAAATCTTTGCTAAATCCTCTCAAAAGTAATTTTTTCAAGCAACTTAGCACACAAAAGAAGCACTATTCGCGACCACGCAGCCTTATCCCCCGAATAATCTATTCCAGGCAACGTTTGAGTGTTTTCAAAAAACAAAATCCGCCTTGAATGCGAAAGTTAGGAGCGAGCGCGGAGGTGTGTGCGAGCGAGACAGGCGCCGGCGGCGGCGCGTGCGAGCGGGACGGGACACGCCCGGCTCAGACTGTCTAGCGAGAGCCGTCTCGGGTCTGGGTCGGGCCGCACTTGCAGCGGACGTTGAAAAATACAAGAACGATGGCCTTTTTCATAGACAGTTTCAGAAATACATACTTCACTACATCAAGAGAGGTAGGGCATAGCGATTTATCGCTCTAACTGGAGCAGCCCGATTGGTATAATACCTCCACCTTACAGAAGACCGCAGCCAAATAACAATCACTTCTGTGTTGATGTGTTCCTACTCACAAACCTCCGTAGCCGAGAGGCGAGTGGGCCTGACTTTGGCGAGCGCCATCTCTGAGGTTCCGGGTTCGATCCCCGGTCGGGTCAATATGGGAAATGAACTTTTCCATATTTTCTTGGGTCTGGGTGTTGTGGTACCGTCGTTGTTTCTGATTTCCGTAACACAAGTGCTTAAGCTACTTACCACAGAATCAAAGCAATGTATGTGATGTTGTTGTTGTCCAATATTTATTTATATTTACTCGGCTACAATTTACCGAGTCAAATGGTGTGCAATACATATTTGTTATTATAAACTAACAGTTTTAAATACATTTGAAATAAATAAACAATGTCAAGTTATTATAATAATTAAATTAAAATTGTCACCAAATAAGAAGTATATAATATAATGAATGAATCAATTAAAAATATTACTGGAAAAATAAAGTTATATATCATCTTATCTATCAAATTTGTCCAGGAGGAATTCATTAATTGAGTAATAGGCCTTTTCGATAAGAAAATGGTAAAGGGACTTTTTGAATGTTGTAGTATCCTCTTTATTCTTTACTAGCTGTGCCCGCGACTTCGTTCGCGTGGACTACATCCTTTCATGGTCGGTTTTACCCCTTTTTATATCTATATTTTAATCCAAGTTTCGAGCTATATTTATGCCAAATTTCGTATCTCTAACTTCAAAAATAAAAAAAAATCCACACAAACTTTCAAAGGTGGTATTACCCCCATCCCCCCCCTTATTTTCTAATAAAAAGTAGCCTATGTCCGTTCTTGAGATTCAACGTATACCTATACCAAATTTTATCAAAATCCGTTCAGCCGTTTAGGCGTGAAAGAGTAACAGGCGGACAGACAGACAGACAGACAGACAGACAGAGTTACTTTCGCATTTATAATATTAGTATGGATTCTATCTATCTATCTATCCTGTTGGGGGCCGCCCCACGCTGCGTCGTCCGGTACGTGGTCGCCACTCGAGGATCCTCTTTACCCAACGGTCGTCGGTCCTACGAGCGATGTGGCCTGCCCATTGCCACTTCAGCGTGCTAACTCTTCGGGCTATGTCGAATACACCGGTCCTTCTACGGATCTCCGTATTACGGATCCGATCACGTAGGGAAACGCCGAGCATAGCCCTCTCCATAGCACGCTGCGCAACTTCGAGCTTCGTTATGAGGCCAACATTCAGAGACCACGTCTCAGTTCCGTAAGTCATCACTGGTAACACACATTGGTCATAGACCTTTCTCTTCAGGCACTGGGGAATTTCGGACGTGAGGATATGCCTAAGCTTCCCGAACGCTGCCCAGCCGAGTTGGATTCGTCGGTTGACCTCTTTCTCGAAGTTGGATTTGCCTAACTGGATAGTTTGTCCCAGATAGACGTAATGATCGACAACTTCGAGAATCGCATTCCCAACAGATACTGGTGCCGGAGTCACATGGACATTGAACATTACCTTGGTTTTATCCATGTTCATCCGTAAACCAACCCGTTGGGAAACACTGCTGAGGTCATTGAGCATTGTGCCAAGGTCCTCCAGGGATTCTGCCATGACCACGATATCGTCTGCGAATCGAAGGTGAGTGATGTATTCGCCATTGATGTTGATGCCGAGTCCGGTCCAATCGAGAAGCTTGAAGACGTCCTCCAATGCAGCGGTGAACAGTTTCGGGGAAATTACGTCCCCCTGTCTGACACCTTTCTGCAGTGGGATCGGTCTCGTGCCTCTATCTTGGATTCGAACTGACATGGTGGCGTTTCTATACAAACACTTCAACGCTTCGATGTACCGATAGTCAATTTGGCACCGCTGGAGGGACTGCAGCACCGCCCAAGTCTCGACTGAATCGAAGGCCTTCTCATAGTCCACATACGCTAGACACAGAGGCCGATTATACTCCTCGGCCTTCTGTATAATCTGACGCAGCGTATGTATGTGGTCTATGGTGCTAAAGCCTTTTCGGAAACCGGCTTGTTCGGGAGGCTGGAAGTCGTCGAACCTGCGCGAGAGTCGATTTGTAATGACTCTCGAAAACAACTTATAGACGTGGCTCAGGAGCGAGATAGGTCGATAATTTTTCAAGCGGGTTTTGTCACCCTTCTTGAAAAACAACACCACCACGCCCCTGGTCCACGCCTCTGGAACGATGCCCCCGAGGATGACAGAATCGAATAGCTTCTGAAGGGCCACTAGGACCGGCTTGCCGCCCGCCTTCAGAAGCTCCGTTGTGATTCCGTCATCACCCGGTGCTTTACCGTTTTTAAGCTGCTTGAGAGCCATTCTGATCTCGTTCAGGCTGACGTCCGGGATGTCTTCGGTGGACTGACGACATCGTCAGATGTGCGGGGAGCCGCTGGATGCAGAAAGCGCAGGACCGCGCGTTGTGGCGTTCTGTAGGGGAGGCCTATGTCCAGCAGTGGACGAAAAGAGGCTGATGGATGGATGGATGGATCTATCCTGGTAGCTATAACATCCTTCTTACTAATATTATAAACGCGAAAGTTGTATCGATGTATGCTACTCTTCACGCTAAAACTACTTAACACATCCACCCATGTGGATAAAATTTGATAGGAAGATATCATCCTTTTTTTGGCGGGAAATAACTGACACATCGTATTCGATGCGTAGTTAATACATTTTCCACTGGGTATTTCTTTTTAATAAATAAATAAATAATAAATATAAGACAACATCACATACATTGCTCTGATTGTATAGTAATTAGCTTAAGCTTGTGTCACAGCAATCAGAAACAATGACGGTACCACAACACCCAGACCCGAGATAATACAGAAAAGTTCGTTTCCCATATTGAACCGACTGGGGATCGAACCCGGGACCTCAGAGATCAACGAAAAGACACCATAGGTCGGCCCTCGCCTCTCGGCTACGGAGGTCTTTTTCTTTACCTTTTACGCCCTTGTTCTACTAAAAGAACGATATAGTAGTGAGGGCTCAAACCGCTGTCACCGCCGCCCCTCCCGGCGTCAGAGGCCATAGAGTTTAAGATAGGTCGTTGAACCCGCCACCGACGCCCACTTCCGCGTTGCGCCAGACAGGCCGCGGCCTGCCTCCGCCAGCGGACACAGGCCTCGCTCAAGTAGCCTGTTTGGATCCAAATGAATCCAGCTCCCTACTTACTGGCCCGTAATATTGTTAGAGAGGTAGGGTATAGCGATTTATCGCTCGAACTGAAGCAGCCCGACTGGTGAAGTACCTCCACCTTACAGAAGACCGCAGCTAAATAACAATCACTTCTGTGTTGTTGTGTTCCTGCGTGTGAGTAAGGTTTACAGAGCTCCTGGACGGTGCTACATTAGTAGCAGGGGTCAAGCCTTCAAGGTAAGGGCGACAAGTCCAGTAACAGATTTATTATGCTGTACTTGTCACCCTTAAGCTAGCACCTCATTACCACTTAACAGCAGGTGGGATGAGGTCAATCTTGAAGTGTAAAATAAAAAAGTCCTCTGATTTTCTTTTCTTTAATTTTTTATAAATAATATAGATTCTATGTGTTGTTAAGCTTATTTAATTTTATTTATTTTATATATTAGCTCATTTTATTTATGTTTTTATTTTAATTAATCTATTAAAATATGGAACATTATTCTGAAATAAATTATTATTATTATTTGTTTTAATTAATTTAGTATAACTTTCTTCTTATTATTGTTTTGTTAAATATTGTATTTTTTTTTGCTAATTTTATGTGATGTAACAAAAGATATTTTAGGCATGTCTTCATATAAATGAATCATTATATTATATGATTGTTTAATGTAAAACAATCATTCAAGCATACAAGGACAGTTTTACCTGAAATCGCTTTGTTCAATAATTCAATGAATAAGACATTTAATGACCTGACTGTACCTTTTTTTCAAATAATTCTGAGTGTGTCCAGATAGTGAAAAAAAAAAATTTGATTAAGTTCCACTATCTGGACGCACGTAAAAATCTGAGCGTGTCGAGGTGACGAAATAATAAGTTGTTTTATATAGGGGTTCACTAACTCGACACACGTGTGCCTAGTATTTCGCGTCGAGTTGGTGACAAGCCCAAGATAAGATTTCTGCCAAATCCATTGGTACGCTGTTGAATGTAAAAGTAACAAACTTAGACGTCATCCATACATCCATACATTAAAAAATGCATTTATAATATTAGTATGGGTGTCTCAAGTCTCCTGGTGAAAAATATATAGTATAGATAGCAAAATCATGTTTATTTACAAACGAAAAGTCTATGTAAATCAAGTGAAAATAATTAACAAACTAATTTAACAATCTAATCGATCTTATCTCGTAAATCGTTACGCACTTTCTGAATGGTAAAAAAAAATACTATGATAAAATGTATTGATTAAGTATATATATATAGTATGGATTAAGATGAAATTTGTTGAATGAACGAATAAGATGAAATTGTAATAGCAGCTGTAGCTAAGCAACACTGAGGTTCCGGGTTCGATCCCTAGTTGGGTCAATTTCAAAAACGTTAGATAAGAAGTCAATACATGACCTCTTAGCTTCCAGTAAGTGTTCTCTGCCGAATATATTTAGAACTGCATACTTACCTGCCCGTGGGACAAAACGTTGCAGAAATGTTTTATGAAAACGTCTAGCTAAGGCAGACTGACTAGATAAATGGCAAATAAATACTGGACAAATAATAACATAAATAAATAAATGCGCCAGACAACCACACCAATCACCTGGTCTCAAACTAAGGTTCCCCTTGTACTATGAGCACCAGACGACGGATACTAACTGGGGGCGTCATTACAGCACACCCAGAAACTAGTCAAATAAGAAAACTTCGTTTTCCAAATTGACCTGACCGGGAATCGAACCCGGGACCTTTCGCGCTTTGGCCGCCTACCTTAGCCACTGCGCCACCGAGGTTGTCACACATCACATACATTGCTCTGATTATGTGTTAAGTAGCTTAAGCACTTGTGTTATAGAAATCAGAAGCCACGACGGTACCACATACACCCAGACCCGAGACAATATAGAAAAGTTCGTTTCCCATATTGACCGCACCGGGGATCGAACCCGAGACCTCAGAGATATTGCGACGCCAAAGTCCGACCCGCTCGCCTCTCGGCTACGGAGGTCGTCAAGGATTTATCTATCTATCTATCTATAAAGATGTCTAAGCCGTCGCTAGTGTGACCTCACCCTGTGACTGGGGCCATGGAGCTTTGGGGTCGATGACCTGCACGCTTCCGCGTCGGTCGAGTCTGGGTGTCCTCAGCAGAGAGCAAACCTCTGGTAATCTTTTGCGTCGCGCCATCTCTGAGGTTCCGACTTCGATCCCCGGTCGGGTCAATATGGGAAACGAACTTTTCCATATTGTGCTGGGTCTGGGTGTTGTCGTGCCGTCGTTGATTCTGATGTTTGTAACAAGAGTGACATAGAATAAGAGCAATGTATGTGATGTTGTCCAATATTACTCTAGGGACTAGACTAGGGACTCTATACATACCTACATCTGCACTAATATTATAAAGAGGAAAGATTTGTGCCTATTTTTGTATGTTTGTAATGAATAGGCTCAAAAGTACTGAGGCGATTTAAAAAATTCTTTCACCAATAGAATGCTACATTCTTCCAATTTGACATAGGCTACAAAATTAGGGATCCTTGGGAAAATATGAAAATTTTCAACAGAAAAGCGAGAAAATTTCTCTAAGGCGAAACGAAGTTCGCCGGGACCGCTAGTATATTATATAGACATAAGGGTCAGCTTATTTAATGTCTCAATGTTGGTCTGAAACCTTCATCATTGAAATAACGCATCATATATACATATACATTATGTCTATATAGATATATTATGTTATATCAATGTATTTATGTATATTTATCACGTTCAGATACTAAAAAATAAAACCTCACTTTATGTAAGCACGGCCCTAACCATTTCTCGCCTTTTTTCATTTCCACTACCTAAAGATAGTCTGGAAGAGATCGCTTCCTAGCGACAGACCGCCTAAATCCCTACTAATATTATAAATGCGAAAGTAACTCTGTCTGTCTGTCTGTCTGTTACGCTTTCCTGCTTAAACCTCTCAACCGATTTTGATAAAATTTGGTATAGGTATACGTTGAATCTCAAGAACGGACATAGACAACTTTTTATTAGAAAATAAGTGGGGGAGGGGGGGAATACCACCTTTGAAAGTTTATATGGGAAAATGTTTATTTTTGAAGTTAGAGATATGAAATTTGGCACAAATATAGCTCGATTAAAATATAGACTACTTTTTGTTTCGAATATTAGGGGAGAAAGGGGTTAAACCGACCATTAAAGGATGTAGTCCACGCGAACGAAGTCGCGGGCACAGCTAGTATTCTATATATAAGCTTTACAAAAGCACTTATGAATAGTCAGTACAAATAAAGTATTCTACCGCCGTGTTCGGAATGTTGATCATGTCGAGAAGAACCGTCGAGAAACTCGACACTTACTCTTTTCAATATAACAATGTGTCCTTAAACTAGGTACTTAAATAAAGTATACAAAGCTAGATGTCAAATATACTTACAAATTTTTCTTACAGCGTATGCAGCTGAACTAAGCCTTCCTGCCAGGGCAACAATATAGGATCCTCATTGCAATTTAGAGTCTAATAGGAGGCCATGGGAGGCCCCACAAATATTTATTTTGTTTTATTTTTTACGAGCTGTGTCCCGCGACTTATGCGCGTTTTTTCTGGTTAAAAAGTATAGTCTGTTAATGTAATTCCTCATTTATTATTCTACCAAAATTCATCCAAATCTATTGAGTAGTTATTACGTGAAAGAGTAACAAACATACATACAGACATCCATAAATAGGTCCACTCTTACAAACTTTCGTGTTTCCGATATTGCTATTTGGCGTTTATAATATAACCGTTCGTTGCCGGCTCATGTGTTTCCTCCTTTCTTTGACAAGGATTCCTTCAAAAGGAGAGTGAAGAAACATCTTGCGGGCCAGTTTCTTGCCGGTATCTTCTCTTTAGTTATAGGTTCCGAACCGGAGGTAGCTTCATTTGCTTTATATAGAGACTATTCATAAGTATTACTAATGTAATCTATGTGAATAACAAAGATTGACTTTGACTTTGACTTTGAGTATGGCGATGCTAACGGATAGGATGTTACGGTATCAAATCCGTTGTCATCGCGATGTGGGTTCCTCTCTTGCTTAACATCAGGCTGGGAGGAGCCAATATACTGCGCTACTATTAAAAAAAATTGAGTAGTATAACATTTATTCTAAAAGTGAATTGATACCTAATATTTTGAGCGTTTGCTTGTTTCCGTTTCAATAACGAGCAAATCGAAAAAACTAAAACCTTTTTTGAGTTGCCCCCTTAAATACTTAGAATTTATTGTGATAGTGGCAATATCCATACCTATTTATGATCATTTGCGTAAAAACTGTCTAACCATCACTGTTCATGAGTTACAGCCTGGTGATAGTAAGACAGGCAGACTGAGGACAATCGACTCATGGAAAAACGGTTTCGTTTTTCCCTTTTGGTACGGAACCCTTAAACTTAAATATTTTCATTGAAACTTCTAAGAATACAAGGAAATAAAAGAATTTGATAAGAAGATGTCGGGTTCGATTCCCGATTAAGTCAATATGGAATACTAACGTTTCTATTTAGTCTCAGGTTGGGTGTTGTGGGACTGCCATTGCTTCGGTTTTTTGTAACATAACTTCTTTAGTTACTTACCACAGAATCTAAGCAATGTATGTGAAGTTGTAATACTTTATACCGGACCACATGAATTATATCTTTAAACAAATATCCTTTGATGCTCCATACCCTATATTGTAAACCTGATTATCAAGTACTATATAGCAAGTACTCGTATCACTAAAAAATCGTAACAGGTATCCCAATATCCCTCAGCAGTTGAGTCCAAGGCCGCGGGGCCCAGCGCCGGCCCTTGCGGGACGCCTCGAAAACAAACAAAAAAACAACAAGCCTTGCTCTTATCAATTATTCTGGGCCGGTTTCATGCAGGCGACTTACACTCGCGTCCCTGCAACGAAACACGACTCATATCATCGAACAAATATGGTATAAAATCGACGTTCACAAAGTCGAAGGCCTTGCTTAAGACAAAAGTGGGGTGTGGTAGAATTGCGCTGTTGCTAAGTGCTCGAGTACTTGTCCGCTAAAAAGCGCTTTATAATTATTTCCTTTAGTTAGACGGCGGCGGTTTAAAGCGCTGTTGCTTTATGCCAGACTCGCGTACTGAATGGCGCTCAGATGCATCCTGGGAGTTTTTACTGTAGATTGGATATTAAAGCGATTTCTGTGTAATTAGTTTCTATTTATGTGCAGGAAGACATGTATCTATAAATAAATAGGACTGTTTTCCCAGATGTAATAAATAATCTTTTTATATCTTAACCCTTTTCTCGATATCTATTATTTCCTCCACCTAATAGTTTGAAGAGATTGCTTTCTAGCAATGCGACCGCCTAAATAGCACTATAATGTCACTGAAAAAACAATTTATGTAAATTGTATAGATTAAATAATAAAATACACTTATTGCACATTTTATTTTATTATTTATTCTCTATCAACACACAGATCAAATTAATTATGCTGAAATTGAACACACAGATAATAATTATTATTTTGCTATCAATTAAGTAACGATTTTTCGAAAGCTGTTACTGTACTTGTCGCCCTCACCTTGAAGGCTTGACCCCTGCTACTAATGTAGCACCCCCCAGGAGCTCTGTAAACCTTACTCACACGCAGGAACACAACAACACAGAAGTGATTGTTATTTGGCTGCGGTCTTCTGTACAAATTTTGCAGATTGAGAATTAGGATCGGTTGAAATATTTATAAACGCGCCTGCCTCATACAAATTAATATTAAATTTACGAATTTAACGGGTTTTTTAATTGTTTTCTTCTATCAAAATGGAGTGAGCAGATAAAACAGGAGGCGTGCTCCTTTGTCTGAGTTCCAATAATTGGCGCTCCGTTTCTCCGAAAGAGGTCGTTGGTTTATTGGTGAGGGCCGTCCACGCTCTATTTGGCTATAATGTGGATGATTTTTGGAATTTTAGGGTTCCGTATCTCATAGGAAAAACTGTCACTTTTAGGGTTCAATGTGTCGCTCATTCTGTAAGGACAATTTACTTGAATCTTGAATAAATTAAATATACTATTGATTTCAAAAAATAAATAGTGCTTCATATGAATATATACATACATATTACTAGTTATTTACGCACTTCTTCACTATTACTGCACCCATATACAAACTATCTGCATGACCCAAGGGTTGACTGATAGATAATGCCCCTAGTAAAAAGTCGACCTGTTGTATTACATAAATAAAATAAATAAATATATATGTAGTTATAAACTCATCACTTACCGAAGGATAAGAGGTAAATATATAAAAATGCATCGCCTACGATAACTTGCTGTTAGCTCAGTTGGAAGAGCAGCACGCGCGATGCGTGAAGGTCGTGGGTTTGAATCCCAAAACACAAGGAGAGATGATATTTTTCTGTTTCTTAAAATATACTTTAGATAGATATACTTTATTGCAAAAAATCTTTACAGAAATAGGTTTTTAGGTTTTACAGAAAAATTATAGTACAATTTAGGCGGACTATCGCTAGAAAGCGATCTCTTCCAGACAACCTTAAGGTAGAGGAAATAGTAGATGGCGAGAAATGGGTACGGCCGTGCAACATAAATAAAGTTTTTATTTTAGAATTATTTCGTGTATAACATGATAAACTCATAAATATATAACATTATAAATATATATAAATATGTAAATGAAGCTCTCTATTCTCCATTTAAATTTCCCGCGCATTAGCTTGGATTGCATTTGTTATCTGTGTTGACAGCACTATGTTCTGTCTATGATCTTTGGGTATTTATAGGAAAATAGGTGAAAGTTTTGGTGCGAGTTATTTCTTTAATAATAGAAATCAATTGAAGCAATAGCTTTTAATGTTGTTTCTCTTTACAGGTTTGTATTAGTTAGACAGTATACTTTAATGTAAAATAAGTTGTGTAATAAAAACTTGTAAAGAATACATATTGTAAATTTTCAAATAAATTTCTCTTTACAGAGCAATAACTTAATGCAGTTGTTTCAATAAACAACATATTACAAATATATATGTATATATATACAAATAAACATATTTAACATATATAAAATCAAGTAAAGAGTTTTGACTCAAAAAAGAATATTACGGATGATGATTGATTTATGCCCAGTTTCAATATTTCGTGATGTATCAATAATGACGGTCCGTTTTTCTACGAGTCGTTAATTCTAATTTCTAATTTTCTTTCCATATCAGCTGTCATCTGTCGGTCTTTTTTAGCTTACGCCTCGTAGAACTTATCATCCGTAACAAAAACGAATCGTTTCTCAAATATTGGAACCGGCCGTTAGATGTTTTGAACGATACCTTTGCAAAATCGGAAAATAAAATAACAGTAGCGTCGAACTGATATATGTGGCCAACTGTCTCGCTAAAACACTATAAATAAATAAATATAAATATAAATATTGGACAACATCACATACATTGCTCTGATTCTGTGGTAAGTAGCTTAAGCACTTGTGTTACAGAAATCAGAAACAACGACGGTACCACAACACCCAGACCCGAGACAATATGGAAAAGTTCGTTTCCCATATTGACCCGACCGGAGATCGAACCCGGAACCTCAGAGATGGCGCTCGCCAAAGTCAGGCACGCTCGCCTCTCGGCTACGGAGGTCGTCACTATGTATTTTAAATTAACTTAATTTCTCGCTATAATGTCATTAAAGGTTTGTAACTTAGCATCCTTATATCTGAGTATCAATGCATAATTATAATATTTAAGAGAGGTAGGGCATAGCGATTTATCGCTCGAACTGGAGCAGCCCGACTGGTGAAACACCTCCAACTTACAGAAGACCGCAGCCAAATAGCAATCACTTCTGTGTTGTTGTGTTCCTGCGTGTGAGTAAGGTTTACAGAGCTCCTGGGAGGTGCTACATAACAGGGGTCAAGCCTTCAAGGGCTACAAACCCATTAATAGTTTTATTGTGCTGTACTGGTCGCCTTTAAGCTAGGACCTCATTACCACTTAACATCGGGTGGGATGAGGTCAATCTTAAAGTGCAATATAAAAAAAAACCATCGTACGGAACCGGCGATGCACGAGTCCGATTCGCACTTGACCATTTTTTTTGGTTAACTGAAAAGAACCTTCACAGAACAAAAAATGTAAATCAGTGTTCAGCCACACGCAGTCTACGGACCCAATATTTTACGATTAAATCTATCAAAAAGGACTATCAGTTTCTTTTCAACCGACTACGTGTCGTTTAGACCGTTCCATAATTAACTTTCCATACCAGCTGTCATCAGTCGGCCGTCTGTCGTTTTAATCTTTCTTCGCTCGCGTAAACTACATTACGATTTTTTTTATAAAATAAATTATTTTTATTAAATTTAAAAATGGCGTAAGTTACTCCTTGTTACATCAGGTACCTACTATACTCACTTACTTACGATTTTTATATTGCTTTGGAAAGTTTTGTTGTCTTTCCTCAATCTTTTCTGTATTGTCTCGGGTCTGGGTGTTGTGGTACCGTCATTGTTACTGATTTCTGTAACACAAGTGCTTTAGCTACTTACCACAGAGTCAGAGCAATGTATATGATGTTGTCTAATATTTATTTTATTTATCTATTTAATCAGTGTCACGTGGGTCAAAATGTATAAAATGATGCATACATAGTATTACACATTAAGTCCTACTAGAAGGGTCAGAGAGGTAGGGCATAGCGATTTATCGCTCGTACTGGACCAGTCCGCCTGGTAAAACCTCCACCTTACAGAAGACCGCAGCCAAATAACAATCACTTCTGTGCTGTTGTGTTCCTGCGTGTGAGTAAGGTTCACAGAGCTCCTGGGGGGTGCTAGATACATTAGTAGCAGGGGTCAAGTCTTCAAGGTAAGGGCGACAAGTCCAGTAACAGATTTATTATCCTGTACTTGTAACCCTTAAGCTAGGACCTCATTACTGAGGTCAATCATGAAGTGCAATGCAAAAAAAAATGCAAAGTGGCTCTACTTCCGGCCGACCGACCAGTCCCCACAAATAAATAAATAAATAAATAAATGCGCCAGACAATCACACCAATCACCTGGTCTCAAACTAAGGTTTCCCCTTGTACTATGAGCACCAGACGACGGATACTAACTGGGGGCGTCATCACAGCACACCCAGACCCAAAACAATTTAGAAAAGTTCGTTTTCCAAATTGACCCGACCGGGAATCGAACCCGGGACCTTTCGCGCTTTGGTCGCCTACCTTAGCCACTGCGCCACCGAGGTCGTCATAAATATACGTGTGTTAATTATTATTTGTTTTCCTTTTTATATCTGTGCTTTTTCATTAGTGTTGTATTGGTCCAGTGGAGGGCAGCACAGTCGCATCGTTATCTCCGTTGATAACCGTTTGACCGCAGTGCAACGAGCGCTGCACCGACGCCATTTAACGATTAACGATATGTACTCAACCATACTTCTATATACGTACTAATATTATTAATCGAGTTGTAATTAAGTGAACAGTATGAAGAACGATCTGTTCTAGTTACGGGTCGTTATAACTTATACGAGGCGTAACTAGTGTTGCCGTCGATTCGATTGTATATCGATTATAATCAATAATTCCAAAAGAGGCCTAAATAATCTAATAATCGATATGACAATCGATAGTATCGATACTATCGATATAATCGATTATATCGATACCTATTTTTATTAGATATAATCGATTATAATCGATTAATCGATTATAATCTAAGTCAAATACAATATTATCGATAGTATCGATACTATCGATTGTCATATCAATTATTAGATTATTTGAGGGGGGGATAATCGATAATCGATTAATCGATAATCGATTATCCGGCAACACTTGCGTAAGCTATGTAAAGTGATGACAGACGAGTGATGACCGCTGGTATGGAAAGTAAATTATGGAACGGTGTTAACGACTCGTAGTCTGTTAGAGATAAACGGATAGTCATCTTTAAGACATTACGAATCGTAAAACTGATTTTAACAACGTATTTTAGTGAATTTTTGTTTACATGCTAAAAGAAAAAGCGTGTCGTCGACGTTATATCTAAGCCCCTCTATAAGGTATTGTATTAAGCAGTCTCACAGGTGGCCTATAAGTATTTATTTATTTTTAATTTTTCCTAGTTACTTACATGTGTGTTTCAAACCATAGGCTTCGTAAAACCAGTAGAACATTCGTGGGATTAAGTATAAAAATATTCAACAAGTTACCGCAATGTTATTGACTTACCCATGCATAGATTTAAGGTCCATATTAAATCATGTTTAATGCAAAAAGGATACTACAAATTTGATGAATATTTAAATGATAAACATATATGGACATGATTGTCTGTTCGCTCGCACACCATAGTTTTAAATTCTCTAGCTCTAAACATTGTAAAGATTAGGATAACTACTGAGTTTCTTGCCGGATTCTTCTCGGTAGGATTAGGTTCCGAACCGGCTGTAGCTTCAATTTTGGTTTGTATTAATTCTGACGATGCATAAGTGTTACTTGTAACCTGCATGAATAAGTGAATTGACTTTGACTTTTGTGCATCATCTGCACCCGATCGTCTATTTGTCATTGTTACTTAGAGCATTCATGTACCTACTTAAAATCCGTTATCTACTATATAAAAATAAGTCTGGTTTTCCTTCCTGATGCAATAACTCCAGAAAGCACGAACCGATTTCCACGGTTTTGCATTCGTTGGAAAGGTCTCGGGCTCCGTGAGGTTTATAGCATAGATAATTCAGGAAAATTTTCAACAGAAAAGCGGGAAAATCCTCTAAGGCGAAACGAAGTTAGCCGGGACCCCTAGTTAGCTATAAGTTCAGAATTATTTTTTTTGTTTTTGTAATTTAATAAAGAACTGTGGATTTTGTGAAAATTTATAAATAAAAATAAATAAATAAAACAAAATAAAGTTCGGTTTAGACTCTTTTTGTATTAATTTTCAATTTAGAAATAAAGGTTTTTTTTATATTGCACTTCAAGATTGACCTCATCCCACCTGATGTTATGTGGTAATGAGGTCCTAGCTTAAGGGTGACAAGTACAGCATAATACATCTGTTACTGGACTTGTCGCCCTTACCTTGAAGGCTTGACACCTGCTACTAATGTAGCATCCCCCAGGAGCTCAGTAAACCTTACTCACACGCAGGAGCACAACAACACAGAAGTGATTGTCATTTGGCTGCGGTCTTCTGTAAGGTGGAGGTATTTCACCAGTCGGGCTGCTCCAGTTCGAGCGATAAATCGCTATGATATTTCGTTTACTTGTTTTCTTGATTTGTTGATTAATTCAATATACGTGAGAGTCAGGAATTTTATTACTTTTCAAGTGAATCATTAATTTATATAATGAGCATGTTATTTATCTGATGAACCAAACATACATTTTTAGTCGACTACCATTTTGGATTAGCCTTAGTGTAAATGTTTTTTTATGGGTTTCAACGAAAATCGTTTTGGGATTCCACGACAGCAAAACAAAATTATCTTCTGGTTTTTAAATATGGGATCCAATGGCAATAAAAAGTAATTCTTTGTGGGACCCAACGGTAAAAATATTTAATTGGGATTAAAAAATGGGATCCAACGAAAATAAATGATTTTTTTCAGCCATCTTAAATGTTGATTCTTAAAGTTTAAAACGGTCACTTATATGGCTCCAAAGTCGCAAAATATTTATTATTATTTTTCATAGTAGCGCAGTAGGTATATTGGCTCCTCCCAGCCTGATGGTAAGCAAGAGAGTAACCCACATCGCGATGATAACGGATTTGATATCAAAATATCCTATCCGTTAGCATCGCCATACTGGCCCAACTTTCTTTCTTGGCCGGTCGCTATGTTCAGCTGTAATGTTAATAAAAATGGATGCGCCAGACAATCACACCAATCACCTGGTTTCAAACTAAGGTTTCCCCTTGTACTATGAGCACCAGACGATGGATACTAACTGGGGGTGTCATCACAGCACACACAGAGACAAGTCAATTTAGAAAAGTTCGTTTTCCAAATTGACCTATTCGGGAATTGACCGGGTTTTCTCGCTTTGGCCGCCTACCTTAGCCACTGCACCACTGAGGTCGTCATGAATGTTGATTCTTAAAGTTTAAAATGGTCACGTATATAGTTTAGTTTAGTTACTTATAGAGCTTCAAAAAATAGTTCTTCGTAATATAAACTTTAAGATTTTCGCGTTCCATAAAATTTGTAATTTTAAATAATTTACTGGGTCAGCTCGTGAGCACGGTTGGTGCAACCTAACCGAAACGTCGGGCTGTAAGTAGTTCGTATTAACTACTTAATAAATATGGTGTCGCGTTTTGACCCGTTTAATTATATTAATTGTTTAAAATTATTTTTGTTTCTATCATTTAAATATAATTTTAAAATTCTTCTTCGTACAGATTTGACGAAATTGTGTTGTAAATACAATTTTGCACTAAACTTTGATTCACTGTATCATCATAAATTTGAATGTAATATATATTCACTGAAAAAAAAACATAAAATTTCAAGTTATTTTGAAAATCAAACAGACGGATTAAAAATATTTTTTACTTTACCGATCATCGTCCCTTATGTAGAGCTAACATAGAGTAACAATTAATGCTTGTCAAATGTTTGTTTTTTATACTTTTTTTCTAGATGGCGGAAAATGCTTATAAGAAAGATTAGTGCACTATTTGAACTCAAGCTTTTTAGGCGTTTTCTTTTTATATTACCTTCAAGATTGATCTCATCCCCCTAATGTTGAGAGGTAATGAGGTCCTAGCTTAAGAGCGACAAATACAGCATAATAAATCTGTTACTGGACTTGTAGCCCTTACCTTGAAGGCTTGACCCCTGCTACTAATGTAGCACACCCCAGGAGCTCTGTAAACCTTACTCACACGCAGGAACACAACAACACAGAAGTGATTGTTATTTGGCTGCGGTCTTCTGTAAAGGTTTCTTCTACATGATATACCAAATTCAGGTTACTTGGAAAATTTGCATTTCTAATTTCATTTTTACCGACGTTATTACATTGACAACTTTATAGTGAAATTGTAATCTTGCTCAGTTATGTTGGTAATCTTGTTTGAATCATCATTTTGACTTCCAAATGGAATAAATGAAAAAATATTTAATTTAAGCTACGAATGTTGGTATTGACTTGTTCAATACACCAGTTCTACTTTGTTTAAGTCATATCTAAACTATTAATTAAATAGGCAGGGCAAAGCGATTTATCGCTCGAACTGGAGCAGCCCGACTGGTGAAATACCTCCACCTTACAGAAGACCGCAGCCAAATAACAATCACTTCTGTGTTGTTGTGTTCCTGCGTGTGAGTAAGGTTTCCAGAGCTCCTGGGGGGTGCTACATTAGTAGCAGGGGTCAAGCCTTCAAGGTAAGGGCGACAAGTCTAGTAACAGTTGTAATATGCTATACTTTTCGCCCTTAAGCTTGGAACTCATTACAACTTAACATCAGGTGAGATGAGGTCAATCTTGGAGTGCATTATAAAAAAAAAAATATTATTAAAAGGAGAGATTTGTATTTTTGTTTGTATGTTTGTAATGAATTAACTCAAAAACTTCTATACCGATTTCAATTATTATTTCACTATTGGTTATCTGGGTCAATCAACTTTTATTTGTCCTGTAAGTAATATGTTTTGTCCCTGACCAATAATCGCAGTTCTAAAAAAAATTAAGTGGTTTTTTGGCATATGTCGCATTTATATTATTATTAAGCAAACATACGAGTAATTTATTTTAAATAAATCACTATTAAACTGGAATTTTAATGGTTGTCCAGGTGACAAAACATCTGGATGTAGTGTTTTTTATTTGTCCCCCAGTCGCTAATTATAATGAAACATTACTTTATACAAAGAAATACTATATGGCAATTAATTACGCTTGTACATAATTATTCATTACAGTGTTCACTAAGATGCTAGCATATAGATTTTTGTTTGTTTCATAATTTTACCGAATTTTTTGCATGTTCGTTTTGGTCCATAATATATTTTATTATTCCAATTTCCACCGGACAACGGTAAAAAAGTTCCGAAACCAAAACATAGATGGGTTGATCAGTGCCTTGACAATAAGTCGGTCGATTTGGTGACAACACTCATCTAACCGCTATTTTTATTTCATCATTGCCGCGGTGTCAGTCGGTCGCGCGCATTTTGAAAAATTGGGTGGCTTTATTGTGTGTCCACCGGACAACCAGAAAAAAACGTAAATATTTAATATATTGTAGTAAATAAAAGTGAAATATATTCTATTTTATCTATATTTTTCACTGCGCGTAAGACCTAATTCAAAATATAATTATTTTTTATCAGGAAGCACAAAGACTGATAAATGTCACTCGGACAACCAGTCACTTGGACAACCAAAACCGTTGTGCGTGGGAAATTTTGGTTGCCCATAGAACAATTAACGATATAATCAGCATAAAGCAATACTTTTTCTTTCAATAATTAGTCACTAAAGAGCCTCTTACAAAGACTAGAGCATTTAATATAAATTAGATTGATATTTTGACCAATTTCAACTTTTTACTTCTTTACGTGTGGAACACCGAGTAGATGAACGATCCGATGATCTCTGGTGTCAGAGTTTTCAAACCACGTACTACTAGCAGTACTTAGGCCTCTGTCTGACATGATTGTGTAACGACTGCCATCTAATTAATCAATAACTAGAGTCATGTGGATTTCAGAGTCAAATTTACTATTTTATTTAAATAAATCGTGCTGCTCTATGTGGATTCTTAAAATATAAATAATTATCTAAAGAAAAAAATGTTAAAATATAAAAAAAACAATTAAAATTAAAAAACTAAAATTTATCATTGATGTACACTTAAAAGTTGATTGACCCATCTACATTCACCCTGAGTAACATAGAGTATATTTATTGAAATAATTAAATATCGGTCAACATCACATACATTGCTCTGATTCTGTGGTAAGTAGCTAAAGCACTTGTGTTATAGATATCAGAAACAACGACGGTACCACTACACCCAGACCCGAGATAATACAGAAACATTCCTTTCCGATATTGACCCGACCGGGGATCGAACCCGGGACCTCAGAGATGGCGCAACGCCAAAGTCCGGCACGCTCGATTTTCGGCTATAGAGGCCGTCAATTATTTAATATTAAGTATTGCTAGTACTAAGTCCAAGCGTACGAAGTCGCAGGCTGTCGTTAGTGTTACTTCATTTTTAGTGTCTAAAGTTATGAGTTTGTGTACAGTAATACACTAAATACAATTTGTATCGCCCTATATCGTGGTATAAGACAATGTTTAGCTGCATTTGTTTACTATGTGTCACGTTGACAGTATGTTTATGATGTCATAGTATTAATTGTATTACAGTTTTCAAATTATTTGTTCCATTTCGGATAGTCATTTTTTAACCGCGACGGGGTGTTATAAATTTAACGTGTCTGTGTGTGTATCTGTCTATGGCATGGTAGCTGTCGAACAAATGAACTGATTTTGATTTCTTTGTTTAAATGATGAATAAGTCGGGAGTGTTCTTACCTTTTGATAGTATTCGATCCAAGATGGCCGCCGTCACAAAATTATGGATTGCAATGTTTTAACACGATATGGGTATCATAAAAAAGGGACTAGCAGAGTTGATAAATTTCAAATCCAAGATGGCCGCCGCTAGAAAATGATGGAATTCCTAAATTTTTTGTCACTACTCCCTAATTTAGGTATCAAATAAAAGGTCTTTTTTCACTGTTTTTGTATCGGGGGTTTTTTTTATTTTATTTTATAACTTAATACGAATCGTACAATATTGGAGCCGGGTATTAAATGTCTGGACTATAAATGACCTCTTTCAAAGTCAAAGTCAATATTTTTTTTATTCATATAGATTACATTAGCAATACTTATGAACAGTCTCTGTATAAAGCAAATGAAGCTCCTCAGTTCCGAGCCGGCGCGGCTGTCGCTGCAGCGCTGCGCGGCCGCTTGAGCCGCTGCACTTTCTTCTCGGCCGTTGGTACGCTCCGTGTATCGAGCGGGCGTGCGCGTGTGTGCGCGGTGCAGCGCTGAGCGTGTGTGCGTCACAGGGCGGCCATCGTGGACGCGCCGACGGGACGCGACCAGGAAATATATAGTACTGCGTGCCCGCGACTTCGTTCGCGTGGAATACATCCTTTCATGGTCGGTTTTACCCCTATCTCCCCTTATCTTCGAAACAAAAAGTAGTCTAAGTATATTTGTGCCAAATTTCATATCTCTTAACTTAAAATATAAACATTTTCCCATATAAACTTTCAAAGGTGGTATTACTTCAATTCCCCCTCCCCCTTATTTTCTAACAAAAAGTAGCCTTTGTCCGTTCTTGAGGTTCAACGTATACCTATACCTAATTTCATCGAAATCGGTTGAGAGGTGTAAGCGGGAAAGCGTAACAGACAGACAGAGTAACTTTCGTATTTATAATATTAGTAGGGATGAAGAAGATTTTTTTATATTGAATTCAAGATTGACCTCATCCCACCTGATGTTAAGTGGTAATGACGTCCTAGCTTAAGGGCGACAAGTACAGCATAATAAAGCTGTTACTGGACTTGTCGCCCTTACCTTGAAGTCTTGACCCCTGCTACTAATGTAGCACCCCCCAGGAGCCTGTAAGCCTTATTCACACGCAGGAACACAGTGATTGTTATTTGGCTGCGGTCTTCTGTAAGTTATTTCACCAGTCGGGCTGCTCCAGTTCGAGCTATGCCCTATCACTATGCCCTATCTCTCTTAAAATCGATGTTCTTTAAAATGATACGAGCCCCGCTCCGAGTGCCTGCTGCCACCAAATGTGCACACAAACTGAGAAATATAAAAATTGCATAATTATTAGCGCACGGGACTGGTCCCGCGGCGCGTCGCAGCGCGGGCACCCGACCGCGCGCCCGCCGGCCCTGCGCGCTGCACCGTAGGCCAGTCCTCCGGTGCACCCTCCCCAGCGAGGATGCACGCCGCGCGACGCAACCACCGACGGCCCACACTGACAGCCGCCCGAATTTGGCACGTCAAAAGACGTATTCGGCATCCGTTTCCGAGTTTCCTTTGTCCGACGCCATTTTGGATCGGCCGGGTGAGTTCACTTTCGAATTGCCCTTTAGCTATTTGAATTCAGTGCGAACCTCTTTCCCGTTAAGGTGTCGCGTTGCCGTTCGATTTTTTAAATTTAAAGTTCGAACGCTCGAACGTCACAAAGAACGGGAACACCGGATATTACATTATATTTTTTTTTTACCTTTGTTTGCTAGCTTTCCTGATTTTAATAGCAATGGAATGTGTAAAAGTTACAATGAAATGTAAAAATATACAAACATACTTCTCTAGATAGGAAATCGATAAGTACTTACAAAGACGAGCGCCGGTCTTCAGTAAGACAATGCATCGTTCAAACGACTGTTGTTAAAACCTTCAATCGGAACAGCTAAAGGTATTTTTTTAATAAAATCAGTATCTTGAAAGAGGTTTGGGTGCAAAAAATATTGTTTCGCGTAAATGTATACTTATTCGTTACGTCATGGATCGGCCATTTTGAAAATGGGCACTCCTCTTTAGTTCCTTTTGAGTTTTCGTAGTGCGTTCGTTTTCTTAAGCCAGTGCCTTGAAGACGGGGAAAATAAGACGATTTGTGTTTTAAAAGTGTTACTAAACAAAGAAAATCGATATTTACAGTGAAAAGTGACGTCTTGTAAGGGAAGTGAGCTATTTTTAGTATTTGACTGCTTTTTTGGGGTAGGTCAGTACCAAATATGTAAGAATAATACAAATTGTGAAGAAAATTAAGTGAATTTGTGTTTTGAATGAAATAAAATCATTTAAAAGCTGTCTAAATTATAAATAAAGCTGTTTTTGCAAATCAATAGAACCGAAAGCCGACATCTTGGAATTGGGAAGGGACTTACATACCTTGAGCCCTTTGAAGGGTTTGAAAGAAAGGACAAAATTCTACAAGCAGATTTGAACTTAGGAACATCTGAAAATTTAAAAAGTGCTTAACTTCATTAATTCCTTATTTACTTTTGTGTTTCGAAGACAGTTTACTGACAACCTAAGAATCATCAGTTAGGCTTATTAAGGGCTAATATTTAGAGGTTTTCTTAAAAATAACCAAATATTAGCTATGAAATCTTGATTTCTTTACGAAAGTGTTAAACTTTTGTTAAATATCTTTAATTGCGCAGTGTTATAGCCACGCCCTTTTCGGTCTGGGATGAATATTGATTAAAGGTACTTCATATTTACAAAAAAGCAAACTGAAAGGTTTTATTTCAAAGAAACAAAAGAAAAAAAATCTTTTAACAAGTTCCGACCTGCTCAGTTTGAAAATAACCGTGGAGTTTTTTTTGTGTCAAACAGATTTTGTTAATGAACATAATTAAGAAGGTTTTAAAAGAAAACTAAAAATGTTTTTTACCTCGACTGTTACTACACCACAAACAAAGAAAAATACTTGAACGTTTAAATAAGTTACTCAGCTCGTGAGCACGGTTGGTGCAACCTAACCGAAACGTCGGGCAGTAAGTAGTTCGTATTAACTACTAAATAAAAATGGTGTCGCGTTTTGACCCGTTAATTCATTTTAAATGTTTAAAATGGAACGCGAAAGTCTTAAATTCTATACTTATACGTTTTTCAAATGAAGACAATGTATGATGTTTGTCAAAAATCTTTTTTTTCTTTAGTTACAAGTAACACGTTAAAATGAATACAAACTAAAATTTAAGCTACTTAAATTGTTGCAATACCCCAAAGGTCTAAAATGAACTTACAAATTACTTTCAAATCTCTAATTATATTCTAGAACAGTTAATATTAGAATTTAATCTCATTTGAAGTAATCTTATCTATTTTTGAATTTCTCCAAACAATGGTGGGCTCTTTCTGACTTGACATTTAATTACAATTTGAGAGAGGCAGTTGATTAATTTTAGTACAAAGTAATTAAAATACAATTATTTACTAAATCCGTTGCTCTGTATTTATTTATTTGGAAGATTTACTGTTTTAACATATGAGGGGGCCCCTGCATTAATGATTAATATACTTTGTGTTTTGTTTTGAGATATTTGGGTTTTAAGTTTTTAACCGATGTACTAAACTAGGCCTTATTGCCGTGAATACATGAGACACCAAGCGTTTAAGACGTGTAGTCAAATATCAGAAACGGTTTTATCTCAGGACTGGAAGCGATATTTTTTTTATTTATTTAATTTGAAAACTTTATTGCACAAAAAAGTAAAACAGGTGGACTTAATGCTATGGGCATTCTCTACAAGTCAACATTTGGGTCATGCGGAGAGTTAGTTTATGGGTGCAGTAATAGTGACAAAGGGCATAAGTCATTTAAGAAATAAAAACATAATACACGAGAATAGTAACTACCAAGCGTTAGAAAAGTCATTTCGGAAACAAATAAAAATTGCCTAGCTAGGAAACGAAATAACTAGCTGCATGTATGAAGTGACCGAATGACGTTGATCACATAGATTTTAATATTATGTACATTCATAATTATTGCAGTGGATCCTTCATATACCTTCGTTTACTATGAATAAATATATCGTATGATATTTAAACTAGATTTGCCCGCGACTCCGTCCACGTGGAATAGTGTGTTTTTTAATATTAAAATTATCTGTACTAATATGATAAAGCTGAAGTTGTCTGTTTTGAACACGGTAATTTCAGTAAATAATGGTTCGAATTGAAAAATATATGTGTCGCATACTCCATTTATCAAACTCAAACTCAAATATTTCTTTATTCAAGTAGGTTACATATACACTTTATTTGTGCAATAAAGTATATCTATCTATCTATGGTGAAACACCTCCACTTTACAGAAGACCGCAGCCAAATAACAATCACTTCTGTGTTGTTGTGTTCCTGCGTGTGAGTCAGGTTTACAGAGCTCCTGGGGGGTGCTACATTAGAAGCAGGGGTCCAGCCTTCAAGGTAAGGGTGACAAGTCCAGTAATAGATTTACTATCCTGTACTTGTCGCCCTTAAGATAGGACCTCATTACCACTTAACATCAAGTGGGATGAGGTGAATTTTGAAGTGCAATATAAAAGAAATAAAAAAAAAATCTTTAGAGGTTGTAGATAGAAATAGGTTTTACAGATTGTTTATAAAACAATTTAAGTGGTCTTATGGCTAAAAAGGGGTCTCTTCCAGACAATCAAAAGGAAATAGTAAATGGCGAGAAATGAGAACGGCCGTGCAACGCATCATAAATAGAGTTTTTATATAATAACAAGCTGTCCCAGCGAACTTTGTAACGCTTATGTTTTACCCTGGACTTCCAAAACTGTTTCAGAACTAACATGAGCCAAGTCGGGCGCCTGTCGAGGTTTAGCGAGACTAACGAACAATGATACATTTTTATATATAAGATACTAGCTGTGCCCGCGACTTCGTTCGCGTGGACTACATCCTTTCATGGTCGGTTTTACCCCTTTCTCCCCTAATATTCGAAACAAAAAGTAGTCTATATTTGTGCCAAATTTCATATCTCTAACTTCAAAAATAAACATTTTTCCATATAAACTTTCAAAGGTGGTATTACCCCCATCTCCCCTTATTTTCTAATAAAAAGTAGCCTATGTCCGTTCTTGAGGTTCAACATATACCTATACCAAATTTAATCAAAATCGGTTGAGAGGTTTAAGCAGGAAAGCGTAACAGACAGACAGACAGACAGACAGAGTTACTTTCGCATTTATAATATTAGTAGGAATTTTAAGTATATATATTATGAGCATGAGCATAAAATAGTAACTTCTTTATCGCGTTACACCTCTTAGTGCTATGACTAACTACTGCAGTGACTCAGGTGACGCGATACTCTCGTATATTTCTTTGTTTCAAATTCAATAACAAATAAATATATGCCTGATAAATACGGTAGACAATACACCAATTAAAAAAAATATTTTTTTTTTATATTACACTTCAATATTGACCTCGACGCACCTGATGTTAAGTGGTAACGAGGTCCTAGCTTAAGGGCGACAAGTACAGCATAACAAAGCTGTTACTGAACTTCTCGCCCTTACCTTGAAGGCTTGACCCCTTCTACTAATGTAGCACCCCCCAGGAGCTCTCTAAACCTTACTCACACGCAGGAGCATAACAACATAGAGGTGATTGTTATTTGGCTGCGGTCTTCTGTAAGGTGGAGGTATTTTATTTTAAGGGGGGTGCTACATTAGTAGCAGGGGCAAGCCTTCAAGGTAAGAGCGACAAGTCCAGTAACAGTTTTGTTATGTTGTACTGGTCGCCCTTAAGCTAGGACCTCATTACCACTTAACATCAGGTGGGATGAGGTCAATCTTGAAAATAATTCGGATTATCGACGCTCTAATTGTTATATCGCCGAGTAGTCATTTCTATTGTGTCAAATACTGATAGGATATTCTAGGTTCAATACAACATATAACATGAAAAATAATGTAACTATGTTTCGTCCGCTATGCGGAGTGCATTGAGGTGTGCTGCAGACGAATGTCACTCACATACATGTACATATACCTACATAGTATGTATATGTCGATGGCGCGATAGCGGCGGGTCACTGCGCGACCGTGACGATAACATATGACAAGAGGACAGACTCGCTCACTCACTTTATATACTTTATACAATGTTTTATCACGCTGGTCCGCTGTTTTTTTTATATGTAGAGTCCTGAAAGAAAGTACTACGTTTGTTTAATAACGAAATTTGATTGTTTGAAGTCGGACTATCTACGAGGTCCCGGGTTTGGTCACCGATCGGGTAGGAAACGATGTTTTCTGTATTGTGTCAGGTCTGGGTGTTGTGGTACCGTCGGTTTTTTTTCTGTAACACAAATGCTTTAGTTACTTACCGCAAAATCATAGCAATATAAATGTGTGATGTTGGCCTAGGTGTATTAAAGGTGTATTATTTACAGGAAGTCCCTAGTAATGGATACAGAGATTGTCTGCTCGTTGAGCAGTTGAGGGTAATAATTTCGGGGGCCTAGGTTCGATTCCTGCTCGAGTTGAGTTACTTTCGGATTTTTTAATAACAGATCGTTCTGCTCAAACTGAAGAACTTATAACACCAATATGTATCAATTAATTTTTTATTTGGTCATAGGCAAATAAAAATAGTTCCCATTGAAATATGTCAAAGTCAGGAAAATTCAAAATTAATACCAAATTAAAAAAAATCATTATTGCCACTTTTATATGTTTTCGCTAAAACGTCCAGAATGAGAAAATATTAAAATAGTAAGTGCTCTATATGACCCAAGAGGTAACTTGCAGATATCTCCAAAAATTAACAATATTGTTCCCAGCATTAAATCCACCCATTGTAAATTTATGTTCAATTATTGTAAAACGGATATATAAAAAAAACTCAGTGCTATAAAATTAAAAAATATTACTTTCGACACTTTAGGTCCTCTAATGTTTGAGTAATTAAGTCTAAAATACCACTTAAGTTAAACTATTCAAATGAATTGACAAAAAAAAATTAATCCGTCAACAAATCAAACTGCATTTAAAATGCCAAAACTTATATATTTACCGAATCCTGTATAACTTAAGAGAAAAATATATGTATAAAAAGCTCGCCCTACAAAAAACGGCGATACAAACATTATGTAAACAAAATATTAACAATAACCCATTATGTCTCAGCCACGACGCCACACAAGAAAAAAAAACTCCCAAAACCCAACCTCCTTCCTAGAAAAGGTCCGTCAAAAAAAAAGTAACAACCAATCCGGTCGCCCCATCCCTCCGCCTAAAACAAAAAAAAACAACCAAAGCGAACATAAAGCTATTCGTCGACGCACACCCGAATACAAGAAAACTAATTCCTTTCAAAAACCGGCCAAAGAGTAGTGGCAGTGGGATAGACCAATAGTCGAGAGTTGTCTATGAGAGCTGCGCAGGAGTGCATCTATGCGCTAGTTCGGAATTCGAATGGGCCAATCAGCGCGCTCGGGACGCCCTACGGCGGAGCGGCAACGTCGCGGGCCCTTCAGCAAGGGCCGCATACATGTGGCGACTGGAACTATGATTAGCGCTCTTGTGACCGGTAAAGTGCGAGTCGGCCTCGCCCATGAAAGGTTCCGTAGCAGCAAGTAACGTTTAAAAGTTTAAATTTGAATTGATTGGATTAAAGATTGAAAACAAAACTACTTACAAGAACTCGTTGAAATTAATGTTCGCTGGAAGTTTGCACCAAAATGTACATGATATTATGTACATATACTTTTTTTATTTATAACATTCTCTTATTTTAAAAGTTACAGGGGAGGACACATGTTTTACCACTTTAAATAAATAAATAAATGTGCCAGACAATCACACCAATCACCTGGTCTCAAACTAAGGTTTTCCCTTGTACTATGAGCACCAGGCGACGGATACTAACTGGGGGCGTCAACCCAACACACCCAGACCCAAGGCAATTTAGAAAAGTTCGTTTTACAAAGTGACCCGACCGGGAATCGAACCCGGAACCTTTCGCGCTTTAGCCACCTACCTTATTGGTTTAAAGAAAAAAATGTGTTTCAGTTTTAAGTATGGGGAGACCATAAAATTAATTGTTGTTTTATTTTATTTTTGTAAAAATATTAATGTGGTTTAAAAAAAACATCTAACGAGCTTTAACAGTATAAGTAGGTCTTGTAGTTTCGGTAAAAAGTGGCTGTGACATACGAACGGATAGGCAGACAAACAGACAAAGAGACGAATCCATTTGCCATTTGGCTACGGAACCCTAAAAAGGCTCGTGGATTATATTTCCACAGTCAAACACAAATATTTCTTTATTCAAGTATGTTACATGTAACACTTTTGAATCGTCATTGAATACAATGCAAAGTAATCACTTTGCATTGTAATAGGTTCTGAACTGGAAGAAGAATCCTTCTTCCAGTTCAGAACCTATATCTACCGAGAAGACACCGGTAAGAAACTCAGCAGATCAGCTACAGTAGCAGTATCTAACTTATAGCTATGTGTAGCACTTTGGACCAACTCATATAATTTGTTTTGATAAGTGAATAAACTGGAGCAGACCACTTAACACTTATTCACAAGCATGACATGGCATTATGATGGTCGGATCAATATGGGAAACGAACTTTTCTATATTGTCTCGGGTCTGGGTGTTGTGGTACCATCGTTGATACTGATTTCTGTAACACAAGTGCTTAAGCTACTTACCACAGAATCAGAGCAATGTATGTGATGTTGTCCAATATTTATGACGTATGTGCCAGGCATCGCTTCACTCATTCAATTCTTTTATCTACCTATATCTATACTAATATTATAAAAAGGAAAGATTTGTACCTATTTTTGTATGTGTGTAATGGATAGGCTCAAAAAGTACTGGGCCGATTTAAAAAAATCTTTTACCAATAGAATGCTACATTCTTCCAATTTGACATAGGCTACAAAATTAGGGATCCTTGGTAAAATTTGAAAAATTTCAACAGAAAAGCGGGAAAAATTCTCTAAGGCGAAACGAAGTTCGCCGGGACCGCTAGTTATATATATAATGAAAACAGTAAACCGATAAGTATAAGTATGTAGTTCTACACATATTCGGCAGAGGGCACTTACCAGAGGCTAACGGTTGATACAGCAGTAAAATTTCATCGCCTACGATAACTTGCGCGATACGTGAAGGTCGTGGGTTCGATTCCCGTACCGCAAGAGGAGATCATTTTTTTCTGTTTCTTTAAAGTATTAAAGTTCGCTAGTGCAGAGAGAGAGCACTGTAAAAAAAATTAAAACAGTTTTTGTGCTACGAGTTTATGAATATTTAAATCGCTTTAACTCGAAATATTTAATTTAGAGTCATGACTGTACATGTTGTGTTGCGATATGGTAAGGAGCCATTCATACGCTAGCCCGACTCACGCTTGGCCGTTTTTATGACTCACGTCACAGTGTAGGCAAGTGACATTTGTCCGAGCTCAAAATATAAAGTTCTTGACCCCAACATAATATAATTTTGGACAGAATGTCGCTAACAATGGACTGTTTGTGTCGTTGCAAAATCGTCTTTGTGGGTATGATGATACGAGCGTGCGCGTGATGCGGACCGAGAAATGGGTCGGACGGAGTGGCCACGCGTTTGATTGTAATTGAGACTTTTTGCTGAAAATATTTTACATCTTAATATTTGCGACTTCGTTCGCGTGGACTACATCCTTTCATGGTCGGTTTTAACCCTGTCTCACCTAATATTCGAAACAAAGAGTAGTCAGTTTTTTTATCTAAGTTTCGAGCTATATTTGTGCCTAATTTTAACTGCAAATTGGCTGAAATGATTTGTATTTGCTGTGTATTGTAATGTTTTGTTTTTTTTTATTTTATTTAATTTTTTTTCGTGATTATTTAATTGTATATTGTTTTTGCCTGTTTTTACCAGTGTATGTGTTCGTAGTTTATAATGTCATTTATAGATTTTATAGCGTCACTCGATTGCGTGGGGAACTAGCAAGAGCCGGGGCACTTGCTTATTTCCCAAGCAAGGGGTTCCACCAGAATACCAGCGCTGCTGCGGCGTTAAAAATGTCGTAGCGGCATTTGCTGAGGTGGAACCCAAATTGGCCTCACAAGATATTTTATAATGATATTTATCTGTTGAATTGTCTTGTGTTGTGTTTGTATGTATATTTTGTGATGTCAATAAATTTATTTTCTTTCTTTCTTTCTTAATTTCATATCTCACTTACCTACAAGATAAATATCTTTCGCTTTCTTTCACTTCGTAGACCGAATGTTCTTTTAAAAGCCAGGCACAATTGATATTCCATTGTGTCTGGTTGTCTAAGTCTTACGACTTCAAAATGTCTAATGCCAGATTCCTATATTTTACGATTCGTAATGTATCAAAAATGACTACCTATCCGTTTTTCTCCAACCGACTACGAGTCGTTAAAACCGTGCCAAAATTTACTTTCCATATCAGCTGTCATCAGTCGTCTGTCAGTCGTTTTTAGCTTACGCCTCGTAGAATTTATTACTAACGGTAACTAGAACGGATCGTTTATCAAATATTGGAATCGGGCGTAAATGTTTAGTCTTACAAATCCACATGTAAGTAGATATTCATGGCCACTCTATCATTGAACGTCAACGATGTGACGCAGAGACGCTACACTGCTCTACCGACTGTGACCGTCACTCCACAGTTTATTATCCAACATCATATATAAATATATTTATTCATATATATATTGATAAAAGTAGTGGATGGGAAATTGTAAATAATCGAATATATTATTGCCAAATAAATTAAATACACCACACACACGTCTTCCACATCGCCGTCTTTCGTCGTTCAAATATAACTCTATGGCATTCTCTTAATTCGGATATTCATTCATATACTCGTCGCACATGCACTATGTTCGGATACATCCTCTATTCCACATATATATTTTAAATAAATATTGGACAACATCACATACATTGCTCTGATTCTGTAGAGTATCTTGAGCACTTGTGTTACAGAAATCAGAAATAACGACGGTACCACAACACCCACACTCAGGACAATATAGAAAAGTTCGTTTCCCATATTGACCCGACCGTGCATCGACCCCGTGAGCTCAGAGATGGCGCGACGCCAAAGTCCGGCCCGCTCGCCCCTCGAGGTCGTCAATAATATGTGAATACTAGCTATTTCACGCGACTTCTTCCTCGTTATTCCGTAATATAAGTATTATATTTGTTTATCAAATATTTCATCTGTCTTTCTACCAAATTTTATTCAAATCTATTTAGTAGTTTTTGTGGAAGAGCATGAAACATACAATTTCATTTAAGAAAGGAGATACATCATTTAAGAGAGGTAGGACATAGCGATTTATCGCTTGAACTGGAGCAGCCCGACTGGTGACATACCTCCACCTTACAGAAGACCGCAGCCAAATAACAATCACTTCTGTGTTGTTGTGTTCCTGCGTGTGAGTATGGTTTACAAAGCTTCTGGGGGTGCTACATTAGTAGCAGGGGGTAAAAATTCACAAAATATTACAAGGGGAGAAAGGGGGTGAAGGAATATATCACGAGTATTTTTTTTAATAAAATTTGATCATACTTAAACATTACTGTATAAAAAATTAACATACTTTGTAGGTACTTACAAATACACGTGGTATAGGGCAGGGGGGGGGGGGGGGGCTCCTCCCAGCCTGATGGTAAACGGATTTGATATTAAAATATCCTATCCGTTAGCATCGCCATACTGGCATGCAAGATGTTTATTCACGCTCCTTTTGAAGGAATCCATAACAAAGGAAGGAGGAAACACATGAGCCGGCAACGAGTTACACTTCTTCAAGTCTGTGTGTGCTGTGATGACGCCCCCAGTTGGTATCCGTCGTCTGGTACTCATAGTACAAGGGGAAGCCTTAGTTTGAGACCAGGTGATTGGTGTGATTATCTGACGCATTTATTTATTTAAATCACAAAAACAGGCGGTTGAAATCCACGAGGGTTTATTTATTTATTTATTTTAAAACTTTATTGCACAATTAAGTACAACAGGTGGATTTAATGCTAGGGGCATTCTCTACCAGTCAACCCTTGGGTCATGCAGATAGTTTGTATATGGGTGCGGTAATAGTAACGAAAAAAAAAAAGAAATCATTATAAACTTTTTTTTTATATTGCACTTCAAGATTGACCTCATCCCACCTGATGTTAAGTGGTAATGAGGTCCTAGCCTGAGGGCGCCAAGTACAGCACAATAAAGCTGTTACTGGACTTGTCGCCCTTACCTTGAAGGCTTGACCCCTGCTACTAATGTAGCACCCCCCAGGAGCTCTGTAAACCTTACTCACACGCAGGAGCACAACAACATCGAAATGATTGTTATTTGGCTGCGGTCTTCTGTAAGGTGGATGTATTTCACCAGTCGGGCTGCTCCAGTTCGAGCGATAAATCGCTATGCCCTACCCCTCTTAAATATTTAAAATTAAACAGCAATAAATTAAGCATTAAAATAACATTACGGTATCTTTTAAATATACAATGATGATACACATACTATTAAAATTCTTTACTTACATTTATTTTTTAGTTTAGCCGTAGTGCAGCCTATGTTTTAATTCGAAGTAAAGCCACGTGTGAAGCCTAGTTCATGACGAATGCGTTGATGCTTCTCGTGAACCGGAAACGTCGGACTAAGATCAATAATAATTAGCGGGCGGAAGTAGGTGGCGCCGGCGCGGCGCCGGGGGACAACTTTCGCGCACAGGGTTGAGTTTATCCATACTTACATTATACATGCGAAAGTAATTCTGTCTGTCTGATTGTCTGTCCGGCTTTTACGCCTATATTACTAAATAAGTTTGATGACATTTGGTATAGGTTAAACGGATATAGACTACTTTTTTGAAAAAAAGGGGAGGATGGGGGTAATACCCTTGAAAGTTTATATTGGGAATTTTTTATTTTTATGTTTGTTTATTTTTTGGCACAAACTTGGCTCTAGATGAGATCTAGTAAGTAGTATTTTTAATCTATACTAATATTATAAAGCTGCAGAGTTTGTTTGTTTGTTTGAACGCGCTAATCTCAGGAACGACTGGTTCGAATTGAAAAATTCTTTTTGTGTTGAATAGACCATTTATTGAGGAAGGATTTAGGCTATATAACATCACGCTGCAACTATTTTGAAAGTTTGTATGGAAACCGAAATCCACGCGGACGAAGTCGCGGGCGGCCGCTAGCACGTCATAATTCGTAAACCACAATTTACCTTTAATTCAATCAACTCAAATATAAACTATTATATTATGTTACTTGCTGCTACGGAACCCTTCATGGGCGAGTCCGACACGCACTTGACCCGTTTTTTGTATATGAAACCCCGTCACAGCGCACGGTAGTTGCGAAACACCTCGAGACACAGACGCGCCACGGTGGCGCCACTCAGATACAGCAGCCTGCGACTTATGTAACTGATGAAATGAATACTAACTCGTAATATAGAACACAGTGGCAAAAATGGTCAAGTTCGGGTATACATACTAATAATATAAATGCGAAAGTAACTCTGTCTGTCTGTTTATCTGACTTTCACGCTTAAACCACTGAACAGATTTTGATATTCCGGTTCGGAACCTAATCTTACCGAGAAGAATCCGGCAACAAGCTCAGTATTTATTCTAATCTTTGCAATACTTAGGGCTAGAGAACTTAAAACTATGGCGTTCGAGCGAGCAGAAAATCACGCCCATTACTAAGAGTATAGGAGTTATCTGAAAGAAACTTATTGGCAGGTTGAGCATTACTGATAGTTCCATTTTGTTATTTAAATTTATGTAAACAAGTGAAATGTACAACCACCATCACACGACAGATAAGTTTACAAGTTTATTTTGAGATAAATCTTAAAAGTAAAGTAAGTAAAATGAATCAATAATTTGGCCGGATCACTACCGTGCATTCAACCAGTTGATTTGTTCCGGACGTATATCGTGTCTAAAGTGTATTTGGTTTTTGAGATGAATAAAATCTATACTTATAATAAATCTGTAGAGAGGTCAATTCTAAATATATTTCAAAAATAATAATCAGGGGTGATGAGTGATCGATACTGATGTCAAACATGCAATCGGTATAATTTTTTGTCTGTCTGCCTATCTATTTTTTTTTATATTACACTTCAAGATTGACCTCATCCCACCTGATGTTAAGTGGTAACGAGGTCCTAGGTTTACGGCGACAAGTACAGCATAATAAAGCTGATACTGGACTTGTCCCCCTTACCTTGAAGGCTTGACCCCTGCTACTAATGTAGCACCCCCCAGGAGCTCTGTAAACCTTACTCACACGCAGGAACACAACAACACCGAAGTGATTGTTATTTGGCTGCGGTCTTCTGTAAGGTGGAGGTGTTTCACCAGTCGGGCTGCTCCAGGTCGAGCGATAAATCGCTATGCCCTACCTCTCTCAGTCTTCTTGGTAGATATAGCTTCCAAACTGAAGGTAGCTTCATTTGATTTACGTAGAGACGATTCATAAGTGTTAGGTACCCATGTAATCTAATGCCGGGTTCTAATATTTTGCGAGTCCTTATCTGTTAAAAATGACAATCCGTTTTTCTCCAACCGACTACGAGTCGTTAATTCTAATTTCAAATTTGATTTACATATTAGCTGTCATCAGTCGTCTGTCTGTCGGTTTTAACTTACGGCTCGTATAATTTATTACTATTCGTACCTACTAGAATGGATAGTTTTCAAACATTTGATAACTCTTGTCGTTGCCGGCTCATGTGTTTCCTCCTTCCTTTGACAGGGATTCCTTCAAAAGGAGCGTGAGGAACATCTTGCGGGCCAGTATGGGGATGCTAACGGATAGGATGTTACGGTATCAAATCCGTTGTCATCGCGATGTGGGTTCCTCTCTTGCTTACCATCAGGCTGGAAGGAGCTAATATACTGCGCTACAATAAAAATAATAATAATATCAATGGAACCAGCCATAGGTATGTGGATAAAGATTTGACTGATTGATTGATCATCGAGCTTTCGGGGGAGTGCAGCTCTCACCCCTTATATTTAAGCAGTATATGTTTGTTACTAGCCAAACTGATGTGCGTAAGGTCTGCCAACTGAAGCGTTGTTCAGTTGAACGCGGGCCGGCGCACGCGCCGCGGCAAGGTCGCCACGTCACAAGATGGCCGCCGGAGTTCGTTCGCCCTGTGAAAGCGGTAGCTAGCGCGCCGCCTGACTTCGCGCGGCTTGTGACAGAGTTCAGCGTGAGCTCCCTGAACTCCGTCACAACCCGCACGCTCACTTAACTCAACTAAACTCAAATATTTCTTTATTCATGTAGGTTACATGTAACACTTTTGAATCGTCATTGGATACAATGCAAAGTGATTCTACTTCCGGTTCGGAACCTATATCTACCGAGAAGACACCGGTGAGAAACTCAGCAGATCAGTTACAGTAGCAGTATCTAACTTATAGCTATGTGTAGAACACTTTGGACCAAGTCATATAGGTAGTTTTATTTTGATGAGTGAAAAAAGCATTAAGTATGAGCCTGATGATGATGTGTTCCCGGCCGATTGCGGCCTCGGCAACCGCTTCAGTCTCCCTGGCGCTGATGTTCTCGCCTGTAGCTGATGTAGCCAATTTTCTCATTTAAGATCCTCACCATTGCAGTCATGTGAGCACACCATCAATATAATCATAATTGATAGTCGTAGGTGGTCGGGCTTTCAATTGATTGATACGAGTCTACGCTGTACCTAAATCAATTACTCTTCCCTCTATATCGACTCTGCACCCCACCATCCGATTAGCCTAGATAAGTCTATCAAAAAAAAACTTTAAAAGTTGAAGAGAGGTAGGGCATAGCGATTTATCGCTCGAACTGGAGCAGCCCGACTGGTGAAATACCTCCACCTTACAGAAGACCGCAGCCAAATAACAATCACTTCGGTGGTGTTGTGTTCCTGCGTGTGAGTAAGGTTTACAGAGCTCCTGGGGGTGCTACATTAGTAGCTAGGGTCAATCCTTCAAAATAAGGGCGACAAGTCCAGTTACTATTATATGCTGTACTTGCCGCCCTTAAGCTAGGACCTCATTACCACTTAACAGCAGGTGGGATGAGGTCAATCTTGAAATGCAAAATGAAAATTCGTTCTTATGCCAACGGGATAAGGGCGTTGCTAAGTTTAAAGTCTGATGTGATTTTGACAGTACGTTTGGTGTGAAGATAAAATTGGTTTTCAGCTGCACACAGGAGAATAGTTTTGATTGGTCTAGTCCGGGTTCCCGTTACCAATTTTTCAGCCAATTTAAAAGTTGAAAGTTTGAATTGAATTTAGAGCTTTGTTGAGCGTGACTGTGATTGCTTCTGGTTGAAGTATGAAGGGTCGGGGGTTCGATTCTGTTCGCGTTGTTTCAGGGTAAAAAATATGTGGTAACATCCAAAGTGGTTTTTGTGTGAAACGTATACATACATCTACGTATCCAAACTCTCCCGTTTATAATATTGGTAGCAATAGCCAAATGGCTATTTAATCAAATGATTAATTAGATTTTCATATAATTATTTTTTTTCGGGTATAGTTGTGTATTTCTCCAGTCATATTTACATCTGTCTCGCTTGTGTAACGACCTTGCTGTCATTTAAATCTACCTTTCTTTATACTTGTCACTTGCGTTTTGTTAATTATTATTAAGGTTAGTTTAAAGCTTTTTTTTCTATTACACTTCAAGATTTACCTAATCCCACCTGATGTTAAGTGGTAACGAGGTCCTAGCTTAAGGGTGACATGTACAGCATAATAAAGCTGTCGCCCTTACCTTGAAGGCTTGACCCCTGCTACTAATGTAACACCCCCAGGAGCTCTGGAAACCTTAATCACACGCAGGAACACAACAACACAGAAGTGATTGTTATTTTATATTCCATATCTTTTGTCTTTTATTGCTGTATCTTATGTTGGTAATTCAATGAATAAATAAATAAATAATTTAGTACCTACAGAATAGCTACAGCGGCTGCATTGTTCTTGAATTAATTAAAATCTTACTAATTTTATAAAAGCGAAAGTTTCGAAGAATTTTTAGATATCGAGATGTATGTTTGTTTGTTACTCTTTCACCCAAAATCAACTGAACCGATTTGGATGTAATTTGGTAGAAAAAGAAATGTGATCAACACATTGCATTCTTTTCATTTAGGCAAAGTCGCAGGCATCAGCTAGTCTTAAACAATTACTTGTCATAGTCGGTTATTTACGAACATATCTATCTAACAAACATCACAGTTTTATTATAATCTGACGTTAGTAATGATTTTGTAAAATGTGCTTAAAAACATTTAATATTATGTTCTTACTGGCACGTGTTTTAAAGCAATCAATAGGTTGCTGACGTGGCTGTCGAATAATTAACCAAATAAAAATATATAAATGAAAATTGCTAACAAAATTAAACATATATTAAATCAAATTAACGACGTGGGTGTTGTTACTATTGTAACATATAGCTATGTATGATTTTTATGAATATTTTTTTCTTTCCTTATCAAATATCCCTTTCAGATTTGATTATTTGTTGTACAACCGTTCAATACCTAATTCATTTAAGTTTAGTTGCATTCTTTCACATTAAATTATTTATCATGTTTTCTGCAGTAAATGTACCAACAACTTAGTACCAAGAAGAAAGTTTCACTTTTTTCTAAATAGATGGCGTTGTACTACTTTACAACGCGGTGACGAGATTTTCCGCGGTTTACATAAGTAGTGCTCGATACATGAAATAAATTATCATCTTGTTTTCGATAAATTGGTGTCTTATTCATTTGTTGTTTATAATTACAAATATTACTATTGTTTTAATCTTTCTTTCGTCAAATTAATTGAACTACCACTAGGTATATTTTAAGTCAGCTTTGATTTTTTTTTTATTTATGCCATAAAGTACATATAAAGAAATAAATATAGGCAAGGATTGAAAATGGTCCGGTACGCTTTCCAAAGGTCAGAAGCTTGCTGTGTAGACTAACCGTGACTATAAGTACCTCACACTGTAAACGGTCACCCATCCAAAACTCGACCCGGCATGAATAGCTCAATGCTGCTCTCCACTACATTGTATAAAACACACTCGCTTTTTCTGTATGTCCCTATGTATGCTTAGATCTTTAAAACTACGCAACGGATTTTGATGCGGTTTTGATTATTATACAGTGCAATTCAAGAGGAAGGTTTTTATTAGCAATATTGAAAAGAAAGGCTAACATTTCTAACTAGTTACATTGCACCCGTGCGCAGCCAGGGCGGGTCGCTAGTCACGAATAAAATAAAACTTGATTGTGGAGTCCCACACACGCCATTGCGAAAAGCGGCGGAGTGGCAACACCTCAATAAAATTCCAAATAGACGCAAGCTTTTGTAGGGGAGATCGTGTTGTCCCGCTCACACGCATAGCCGTGTCCCTGTCTATTCTATTTCTTTTTCCACCGTACATAGAGCATGTATTCCCATCGGCAGGGGCACGATGATTTTTGGTCGTTTTAACTTTTTTTTTAAAGGGTCCGCGTCGCGTTTCGTTTTAATGAACGCTACTGTTTTACATTTTGATACTTTTGCGCCTTTTTGGCGGGAGCGGGGCGGTTTGTACGACCGTTTGTATAAAGCTGTTTTTTAATTAATTTGTGTCGATTTGTAGGTTATGCCGTAGGTCATCACAGTCCAAAGGGGGGAAGTGCCGACCTACGACATTACCTACAAGTCGACACAAATACAGCGTCAGCAGAATTGGCGTAGTAAACAACGCTCCATACGTAATGCACGACTACCCAATCAATACATCGATCCTACATCGCGATGTCTGAGTTATCGTCGCCATTATACAACAAACCAAGATTGGTAGTCGAACCTTAGTCCCCGAGCAGATAACACCTAGCTCGGCGGAAGAAAACTAAATTTTGGTTGTTTATTATGATTTCTCTTATCAGAGTACTAGTTAATATATCTTAGTTCTAGTTATTTATGCCCTTTCTTCACTATTACCGCACCCATATCCAAACTATCTGCATTACCCAAGGGTTCACTGGTAGAGAATGCCCATAAAATATTTAGTGAACAACAAATTCCTTACAATTTGTTGCGCGATCAGTTTTTTTCGTGCGACTCATAGTCTACCGTTACGGAAAAAGTACTATTATATTTTTTTGCGTAAATTTTGATTGCCGTTGACAATTTACCCCTATCTCCCCTAATATTAGAATCAAAAAGTAGTCCAAATTATATTATCCAAAAATAAAGCCATATTTGTTTTGACGACCTCCGTAGCCGAGAGGTAACCGCTAGCCGCTAGCCTAACTTTGGCTAGCGCCATCTCTGAGGTTCCGGGTTCGATTACCAGTCGGGAAAACAATTTTTTCATATTGTCTCGGGTCTGGGTGTTGTGGTACCGTCGTTGTTCCTGATTTCTGTAACACAAGTGCTTAAGCTACTTACCACAGAATCAGAGCAATGTATGTGATATAAATTTTAAGACTTTCGCGTTCCATTTTAAACAGCCACAGCCAGCTCGTGAGCACGGTTGGTGCAACCTAACCGAAACGTCGGGCAGTAAGTAGTTCGTATTAACTACTAAATAAAAATGGTGTCGCGTTTTGACCCGTTCAATTATTTTAAATATGTGATGTTGTCCAATATATATATTTGTGCAAAAAATCATATCTCTAAAATAAAAACATTTTCCTATACAAACTTTCAAGAGCGATAATCCACCTTTATGTACAAAACAAAAAACGAGCCTATGTCCGTTCTAGAGGTTCAACGTTTACCTACTTATACCAAATTTTTATCAAAATCGGTTTAATAGCTTAGGCGTAATGTAAAAGCCGGTCAGATAGACAGACAGACAGAGTTTCTTTCGCATTTAGGTATGTTAATACTATGGACTGCTTGCACTATAAAAAATTGCAAAACTCTATTAAAATACAATAGTGTGTGAATTAACTAAAAATAGCTCAGTAATACAATACTTCAATCCATGTTAGGTGCAATCATATTAATAGGTATAATTAGCAGTAAAACTGTATAAATTATGCAACGAGCGGTCAGCGACGGCGGGCGACGAGGAAATTGTATCCAGAGTATTTATATTAATGCTAGTTTATATTAAAGATTAATAATAATATCACGAGTTCATTCGCAAGATATAGTGACTTTGGCATAACTGGGGGCCCCTTAGGACCGAAATTTCACTAACTGAAGAACCAGCACCATTCTAATATCATAAATGACATGACATCTTGTATAAAAATATTTCGTATCATTCACTTATTTTTTTTCTGAATTCTTGTGTGCCCAAGGGCGCCAAATTCTGTGTACCCAAGGTCCCCAGGCAAACTCAAACTCAAATATTTCTTTATTCAAGTAGGTTACATATAACACTTTTGAATCGTCATTGAATACAATGCAAAGTGATTCTACTTCCGGTTCGGAACCTATATCTACCGAGAAGACACCGGTAAGAAACTCAGCAGATCATTTACAGTATCAGTATCTAACTTATTGCTATGTGTAGCTCACTTTGGACCAAGTCATATAGTTTTGGTTTTGATGAGTGATGAAACAAATAAGTACTCAAGTAAGTTTTTACTTTTGAGAGGTAAGCTGGGCAGACCAGGCTAGTTAAAGACGGGCTTTGGGTATCAGTTTGGCTAGTAACAACCATTATATTCTGCTTAAATATAAGGTGTAAGGTGAGAGCGCTCCCTGGATGTGGATGTGGTCAATTCATCCGGTGATGAATCAATCAAGCAAATATTTTTATTCATATAGATCAAATGAGTAGCACTTATGAATAGTCTCTATACAAATCAAAAGAAGCTACCTCCGGTTCGGAACCTATAAGATTGCGAGAGGCATAGCGATTTATCTCTCGACCTGGAGCAGCCCGACTTGTGAAATACCTTACAGAAGACCGCAGCCAAATAACAATCACTTCTGTGTTGTTGTGTTCCTGCGTGTGAGTAAGGTTTCCAGAGCTCCTGGGGGGTGCTACATTAGTAGCAGCAGTCGAGCCTTCAAGGTAAGGGCGACAAGTCCAGTAACAGCTTTATCGTGCTGTACTTGTCACCCTTAAGCTAGGACATCATTACACTTAACATCAGGTGGGATGACGTCAATTTTTCATTGCTTTGAGGAAAGTACGTGGCGGTCGACTTGATTTAATTTTTATCAAACTTGGAATGACGTGATTATTGAAACAGGCTAAAAATAAGTTTCAAGCCTACCTTTAAGAATGACCATACTTTGATACCACGTATTATCCCCCACTTGAACACCTTACAACGCGTATAGATAGATTGATAGATACATTTTATTGCACAGAAACATTTACAGAAATTGGATTTACAGACATATTCAAGTAAAAGCGTATGTACGTTTTTATTTTTTAACTAATCTATTTTTTTTTGTTCAGGTACATTCAAAATTGGATTCGATCAAAAACGCTGAAGGGGAGATACAAAGATTGGTGAGTGACTTCTATTACATTAAACCTATTGTGATTGACACCGTTCACGAATCATTTAAAACCGTAAAACAGGACTTCCAAAAACCAAACAAAAAAAAAAGGACGAACCAAAAAGTTCGGTTACTCTTATCTTTGCCGGACACCATAAAGAAGTGGAACTCGTTGCCGGCTCATGTGTTTCCTCCTTTTTTTGACATGGATTCCTTCAAAAGGAGCGTGAAGAAACATCTTGCGGGCCAGTATGGCGATGCTAACGAATAGGATATTTTGTATCAAATCCGTTGTCATCGCGATGTGGATTCCTCTCTTGCTTACCATCAAGCTGGGAGCCTGGGAGGAGCCAATATACTGCGCTATTATAAAAAAAAAAAAACTTCATGTTACAAGTACATCGGCTATATCGATTTGCAAATTATCTTAAAAATCCTATTTTGAAATGCTCCTAAACTATTTGATTGTCCATGTATTGCAAAAAACAATTGGAAAGCGGACTAAGTCAAAATACCAGATTGAATTTATCCGGTTAAATAGCTATTTATAAAATATTAGACACGTGTTTTTTTATTTGACCAAATTATTAAAAAAAATCTGAGATATAACGATGCTTATTTGCGTGTCGGGGGCTCCTTACGTCACTGGCGGGTACAGTACCCGCTGATGACGTCACGCGACAATTAAAGTCAATGTATCGCCATTATTATTTGATTACGTGGCAAATGGAAAAACACGTGTCGCATATTTTTGGATAATCTAACAGACGCACTCAAAATTAAATTTTAGTCAGCTCCCCATTGTGACGTCACAGTATACTATAGTGCCGACCTATGACATGACCTACAAGTCGACACAAATACAGCGTCAGCAGAATTGTCGTAGTAAACAACGCTCCATACGTAATGCACGATTAGCCGATCAATACGTCGATCCTACATCGCGATGACAGAGTTATCGTCGCCACTAACTAACTATATATACAACAGACCAAGATTGGTAGTCGGACCTTGGTCCCCGAGCAGGTAACACCTAGCTCGACGGCAGTACTTATACTTTTAGTAAGAGAACATACGTTCATTACATTATCTCCATATAAAATCTATAAAGGAATCGTATTTTGACAAGTATTTAGAAGTAACTTTACATTTAAAATGTATATACAATTAGAAAACATAGAGAAATAATATTACAGGGACCTTTTTATTAATTTGGGTGACAGGACTACTGACTAAACCACAAGTCGCTCTAAGTGGCTCACTTTCATTTAATTTGTGGCCAACCTATTATTTAAGTTAGGTTAGCATTTTTTTGTTGCTCGAATAAATGGAACCTGAAAACATAATTAATCCTTTGTATGACCACTAGGGTCCATCTTACCCCCTCAGTCGTTTTATATTAGTCATAAAAGATTTTTGATCATAAAGACGGTCTATGAATAGATACGAGTAGTAACATAATCTATCGGAATTGTTAAGTTAATCTTAAGTTTATGTTTAGGTAGATAAATAAATACATTTCTTATCTTCTACTCAATCGAATATATATAGGTAGGTATTTTTTTGTGTTGAGTACTCTCTTTATTGAGGAAGGCTTCAGGCGAGCGTTTTTATACAGACGACGCCATTTGTAAACGGCGGATTCACTCAAAATGCCTGCGACATATATAAGCGAATGCTGACTGACTGACTGATCAACGCAGGACCTGAACTATAAGGGTTAGTAACTTAATATTTTGTACAGAAGATTCTTCTATAGTGCAGGGGAGCACTAAGGAATGATTTTTGTAAATTTACCCCCTTAGGGGTTAAGAGGGGGTCCTCAAAGTTAGTATGAAACTTTGCCATTTTAGAAGTTTTTCGAATGAAATTCACCATCAAAGATCTTCATCAGAAGTCATGAGACATGTGCAAAAATTTATTGTCAAAATTCATCCCTTGAGGGAGTAAAACGGACATTGGAGCTTTGAATGAAAGTTGTCTGATTTTCCAAGTTATCCCACTAAATATTGCATGCATTGATCACGTCTCAACTTTTTTCGAAAATCATCCCTTTAGTGAGTAGGAAAGGGGAGGGGGTGAAGTTAATAGATATGAAAGTTCTCTTAATTTTAATTAAATGTTCAAATTTGACCTCATTCATTCTAAAAATTATGGGTGTGGCAATATATATATAGTAAGAATAAGTGTATGGATATATCTGGATAGCTGCCTAATTTCACACCCTATTAGCAGTTTTTGAGTGAAGGAGTAGCAAAAGAGAGGTAGGGCAAAGCGATTTATCGCTCGAACTGGAGCAGCCCGACTGGTGAAATACCTCCACCCTACAGAAGACCGCAGCCAAATAACAATCACTCCGGTGTTGTTGTGTTCCTGCGTGTGAGTAAGGTTTAAAAAGCTGGGGTGCTACATTAGTAGCAGGGGTCAAGCCTTCAAGGTGAGGGCTACAAGTCCAGTAACAGCTTTATTATGCTGTACTTGTCGCCCTTTAGCTAGGATCTCATTAAAACTTAACATCAGGTGGGGTAAGGTCAATATTGAAGAGTAATATTAAAAAAAACACCTATGGCTTCGATCGAAAGCACTTCAGACTACAATCTTTGGACTTTGTACCGCTCTTATGACGACGGCATAAGACATATAATTGCAATGCAAGTGTTTACCTTAATGAGCTGCTCATGATACATCCGTTTCTCGTTAGTTATTTCCCCTGACCGAAGGTTGCCTGGAAGAGATAAATAAATAAATATAAATAAATAAATATTGGACAACATCACATACATTGCTCTGATTCTGTGGTAAGTAGCTTAAGCACTTGTGTTACAGAAATTAGAAACAACGACGGTACCACAACACCCAGACCCGAGACAATATGGAAAAGTTCGTTTCCCATATTGACCCGACCGGGGATCGAACCCGGAACCTCAGAGATGGCGCTCGCCAAAGTCAGGCCCGCTCGCCTCTCGGCTACGGAGGTCGTCAAAATGATATAATAGATGGCTTTTTAGTAATAAGACCGGCTAAATTGTACTTTGTTAAGAACAGAAATGTGGCGTCATATCATTAGACGCCACATTTCTCTACGTCATTATGATTTAATTGTGAAAATAAAATGGCTACGTAAAGACCAGACCGCATGGTGTCTTATTTTTTATACATTCCTCTAAACATTCTTTAATGTTTCTATAAAACGAATTTCAGTAAATATTGTAAATAATACATAAGGCAGTTTTTACTAAAACAAATTGGTATATATGACTATTCATAAATATTACTAATGTAATCTATATGAATAAAAAAACATTGACTTTGACTTTGATCAATGTATAAAATTTAATGACTACCAACATGATGATAGATTATTTGTAATGCCAAATTTTTTTTAAATAGTTACACACTGTTTTTGTTATAAAATAAATACATCAATATTATGACTTAGAGTTACGACACTTTTCCTCAAATATTTTAATTGGCTCAAATATATACAACTAACTAATTATCTATTAAACTATTTTTGTAACTGGAAAATTATAAAGTCATACTTACCTTACGTCATTAACGTAAATGCACTGAAGATATACCAATTAATGTGAGTATTATAAAAACATTTACATATAAGCACTACCTAATTATACATAAGTTAATATCGTATTTGAATTTGAAAAATAGTCTTTCTCGGGTATTTTAAGAATCAGAATCACTTTATTACAATTGGACACAGTGAGATGTATTTATTTATTATGGACATAATAATTACATTATACAATACTTAAAATTAACTTATACCATAGTTTTATGAAAATGTATATTGCGAACATATTCTCTGGCATGAACCAAGGGTTGACTGGTAGAGAATGCCCCTAGCATTAAGTCCACCTGTTGTACTTTTTTGTTATTTGTAATTCCATAGGGTTTGATTGCCAATCCGAAAAATAACTTTAATATATTGTCTCGGGTCTGACTGTAGAGGTATACCGTTTTTTCCTGAGTTTAGTAACACAAGTGTTTTAGAGCAATTTATGTGATTATGTCCAATTTTTTTAAGACACTTATCTTTCTATTAACCTTTATCTCACAAAAGATTTAAATTAGCCTGTTTAAAAATAACTCATTATGCTAGATGACGGCAGATATATAAATATGTCACTTCAGTTGTATCATTTTGTCAATGTATTTCTTGGAGTAACAATAATTTAGTTTAATTCACATAAAAATGTCTCCATAATAAAATAAATAAATGTGCCAGACAATCACACCAATAACCTGGTCTCAAACTAAGGTTTCCCCTTGTACTATGAGCAACAGACGACGGATACTAACTGGGGGCGTCATCACAGCACACCTAGACACAGGTCAATAAAAATATTTATTGTATTTTGTTTCCTAAAATACATATCACTCATTGGTTCAAAGCTTTTTTTTATTAAAATGTTTATTCAAATGTACACAAAAGTATTTACTAATAATAAAATAGAGAAGCGAGGAAAAAAATATAATACATAGGTATAATTTTGTCTAATTAATAATCAGACAGTGTTTTTGTTATTTTTGGAACCAATGCTGACGTAGCATCTAACTTATGTCACTCGTAAATGGCATAAACGTTATATCACTGAATACTTTTTTTATATTTTATTGTTAGGTTATATATTTTTTTCTTGATCAATTAATACATATCAGAGAATAAAATTTTGATTAACATGCTTTTGAGCCAGTAAATAGAAAAATTTTTTTGATTAAAAAACTGAGGTCAAATGGTTGTCTAAATATATTTTTGGCTAAATACGTTCTTGTATATAATAAATGGACCAAAACATCAAAGTGAGACAAAAAGCACTGCAGTATGATTTTATATGACAAAATCATGACGTCACTAGGTACATAGTAACATCACTCTTGACTAACTTTCATAACAGCGTATCGCTGATAAAATGGCAAATTCCAGATTTTCTTTAAAATGTTAATTCCTAACGTGTGTGTGTAATCATTAAATTCATTTGAAACTCAAAAAACAATAGCTACGAGTATAATTAGTTTGGCTATTTTTTTCTTTTTTAAAAACTAAAGAATACAAAAAACCTTATTGTTTTTTATGTTTCATTGTATTCAAATATATATATTATTTTGTGAAATGAAAAAAATGGTATAATACTGCGATTGTTGACTTTAAATCATGACGTCATTTTGTACTACGTCACATTTTATCAAATTAAAGAAACACTGAAATAAAGTATGTTAACAAATGGAGATTAAGTTAATTGTAATTTTGTAATAAAAATAATCGTATTTAAACAACACTGGTCTGAACTATAAAGGAAGTGATTTTTAACTCGTTCCACTTTTAGGTAGAGCGTTTTGAATCAGTTTTTTAAAGGCTTTAAAAAGTATTTTTTTGAAAAAAAATACGAAATCTGTCTTGCAAGTAATATTAATTTTTTCATGCTCTGTCAAAAATGATATGTGTCAATCTAAAAATAAGATAAAAAATCACGTTAAAAACTCTTTGAATATTTGTGTAGTGTCTCAGCTCACATCAGACTTTTAGCTTCCATATATTTTTAATTAAACTAAATAATGTCATGAGATATATCATTTCAAACAGCCTAAAGCCCCTTTTTACAATAATGAATGGATTTTTCAGAATTAGTAATCAGATTAATAAAAAAAAATGCATTTGAAAATTACGGTGGTTGTTGCAAGAATGTAACCACGAAGTCTAACTTGATCACACGTCCAAATGATTTAAAAATACTTAATATACATTGAATAGTGATTACTTTATTTATATTAAAGATTATTTTTTGAAATTTTAATAGATAAATAATTACTGTACCCTAGAAGGTAATTACTATGGCCTGCAAATATTTTAGTAAATTCTGGTAGTAAAAAATAAAGTTACTATTAAAACTGTAATATTTCTTGTAAATCATTAAATTTGACTTTACTATAAAAAGGAATTTTCAAAATCCAAATAAAATTTCGATTAAAAAAATGCGTTTGAAAACACGTCTCAATGAATGCTTCTTTTCCGCAAGTTCTCGTGCTAAAACATATACCAAAGCCAAAAACCATTAAATCTAGCTGATAACACATTCCTTCCTCTCCCCAAAACTGTGAAATTTTCATTGAAAATCAAATTAAATTATTGAGTAAAATATGTTTGTTTTAAAAAACGTTTTTAGGCCGCAGCTAGACGCGGGCGCATTCCGTTACTCGCCGCGGACGGAGCTGACACAGTGTCAGCGGTCTCGCTCGCACTCGCGCCGCCTACCTCACTCCTACTGCAGCTACGTCGACTCGATATTTTGATACTTTGTCTGGCTTTTTAAACACCATTTTTGGGTTCGAGGAACATTCACATTTGTATACCCTTGTCATTAAACGTCGTATCCTTAACATCATAGCTTCAGAAAAACAACTTTGAATATGTGCAATTTTTATTTTTATCATCAATAACTTCTGATATAAAGTATTATCACTATAATAACAGACGCATGGAGATGTTGCTGAGAATATGTCGTAGAGTTGAATAATAGAGTGTATTGTAACAAATTCATTTCGTGAAACAAAATATCTGATCCGCCTAAATTGTACTATAATCATTCTGTAAAACCTATTTCTGTAAAGATTTTGTGCAATAAAGTATATAAAAACGATCTATCTATCTATCTGAACTGTCATCGTGTCCTTTAGTATAAAATAAAGATTTTGTTGTTAATGTGTCGTTAGCGTTTGTCGTCGTACCTAAAGGTACATAATGAGGATCTCAAAATAGAAAGAAATACCTCATTACACCGCGCAGTCCCATTTTAGACGTGTCTCTCTAAACACTTGACATTGGCGGAATCACTGCGATGTTTGTAAACGCGGGACAGAGTCCATATTTAAAAAGTGTCCACCACTGTTATAAGATCAAAATTTGTTTAAACACACGTGTTGACTTAGTATATATCACTGTTTGCTTTGTAGTATCTTATAAGATTAACTTTGTTACGAAATGACTCACACACCTATTGACCTCTTTAAAGAGTGAATTTTAAACCTCTTTGTAATACGTTGGCTCATAAAAATAATTGTCACTAAAACTGAATGCCAATTTTTATTCTTTGAGTTAGTAAAAATTTTTAAGTTTCATGAACAAGATTGTAAATTGTTTATTGGATTATGAAATATAAAACGGGTGAAGTAAAATGTTACATGCAAATAGGGTTAGCAACTCATTGTAAAAAAATATACATTTAACAAATACTGGATTGGAAAAGTACATTATGTTTAATATTGATATAGAATAGGCTGGGATGACGCCCCCAGTTAGTATCCGTCATCTGGTACTTATAGTACAAGCAAAACCCTTAGTTTGAGACCAGGTGATTGGTGTGATTGTCATTTATTTATTTATTTATAGGTTTAAATTTAAAACAATATTACTTTATTTATGCATGTGTCACAAATACAGTATACAGTTTTAAATTGTATTAAAATTGAAAGTATTACAATTACTTACCGGTACCAAAAGCACATTTAGTTAAAATTAAAGTTCTCAAAAAAAAAGCATACACGTACAATTATAAAAAAAATTAAAATGATGGTAAAAAAATGAGAAGCCAAGATACGTCAAACTTTTCAAATTAAATAAAGAAAACTAAATATTTTGTCTTTAATTAGTTTATTACTTATAGTTTAAGTCTTTAATTGCTTGATATAAATTACGAAAAAGAACACGACCAGCTTGGCTATAAAAAGTAATTAATTAACCAATAGACTTCAAAAAATACAATAATATTAACGAAAATCAATGTGTAGACTGGTTCAGATGTACGTTGTACATGATAAAATTTGTCTGTCTGTGATTTGTTTCGATTGATTTCTAATATGGCTGCACCAATTTTGACGAAATTTATACCGGCATACAGCTGATGTATTAATAATAAACTTAAGTCATTAGTTATTATTAATTTAAACTGTAAAGTTCAACAAAGTCGTGGTCACGGCCGCTTCTGATTATGAATAATAATAATATCGATATAAAACAAAGATGAGCACATCCTTGCCACGTCGAAAGATCTCGAAACAGCAGCGTTCAGCGGAGCACGTAAACGCTGATTAAGTGAGAAGTTGACAACTACTCGAGTCATATTTATCGTGATCTTGCTTTTTGTAACGCAATGTTTAAGCAGATAATTTTCTTAGGAGTAATTAAAATCAATTTTAGAATTGAAAAATAGATAGCGATTGACTGTTTGTGTTTAATATTTTATAAGTTTGGCTTGATTCTTGAGTTTTTTAAAATATACATACGTACTTTATAAAAGTATTGCTTAAAGTGCTGCATTCTTCTCCATGGTACACATATGGGGCAGGTTTTTGATAACCAGAGACATCAATAAAAAAAAAATACGTCTCACACTTTGCCGTCTTCGACAGACCATCCTTTCAACTGTCACTCCCAACAAGTGGATACAAATCCACATAGTTGTCACTATGCTAGGATACATCTGCTTTTTCACACGTATGTATAAGGGATTACACGTAATAAACGCATTTAATTCGTATTTAGGTAGGTATATTTTTATATTTTTTATATTATGTTGGTAAAACCGTAAAATGTTGTTCATTTCAGTTCAAAATAAAATACGATATTGGAAATGATACCTAAAAAACGCCATTCATAAAAAAAACCTAGCAAATCTCTATCATTCAGTTACCTTCATTGGTAACCGCTCTTACGCCCGCTCTCGCTGCCTGCGCGAGCGCAATCCAACTGATAGTTTTCACGCTCGCCGCCCCTCAGATAAGTATCGCTGGCTTACTACTTTCTCTAAGCAATTGCTGCGATTATAGTCCACAGTTTTTCAACGCGAACGAGCAATCATTAGGTTTTGTATTTATTCTAGAAGTAACAAGTGTTCGTCTTTCAGTTTTTTATTCAAGTACCAACTAGTGAAGCAAACAGATTGTGACGTTGGAATCACTGACATGAAAAGCATTTCACGTGTGACTCTGATATGAAGTATCAACTATTGTGCAATATAGTAAACATAACTCGGATTATTTAAAAGAAAGAAAGAAAACATTTTTTATTTGATAAAACAGGAATATAAGATTCAGCTTTCTTAAATGAAATCTTATTAGGGTACAACTAGTTTTCTAATAAGTCTTACAATATTTCATTCTTATCAGATTTTTTATCAATTGTGTCAGGTAATACATTTAAAATCAAGATTAAAGTCTATGCAATAATAGTACCTGACTATGACATTTACTATGTTTTAGCTATGTTGAACTAATTTTAGTTGGAGCTGCTTATTTTAATTTCCAGTAAGATGTTTAATTTAATATTTTTGACCTCTGCTTTTCATGTTATAAAAATATAATTAACTGGATGATTGTTAATGTACCTATTTAAACAATAAATTTCACATGCACAAAGGCACGCCTGCAAGGCTTTTTTAATGTCCTTTACAATGCAAAAATAACGTTGCAATACCTTATTAAACCTCAGTCCAATTCATGAAGTTTTATTGTTAGAACCGCTTATAAGATGAACAAACTATTATATTCGTTTATGTAATATTTAAACTAGTTGACATTTCATTTCATTAACGCTTTTTAATAACTCCAAAAGATTGACATTTTTAAATCATTATACAAATGCAGGTAAAATACAAACACTATTACCAAATGCGTAGCGAAATACATACTCAATAGACCTTTTTTATTTGTATTTTCTTATAGACAAAGTTTTAATTGAGAAAAAAATCGAATTTTTTTCTTCGTTTCGTGGAAAATATATACTACACCTACATTTTACAGAAGTAAGTAGTATATATTTTCCACACGTACTCTAAAGACATTTTACTCAGGTTGGTTTAGCTAAAAATACTTTTCATTATTTTAGTATCAAACTTTAAAAGCAGTTTATACACGTATAAATTGCATTAAAGTATTACTTCGTCGCGATGTTGCAAGTGGGCAATCTTGTTTAATTCGCTGAAGGCATCCAAAATGGTATAAAATGCGTAGTGTATTGCATTCCGGCCGTAATCGTCCGTCTGTCGGTCAGAGGAGTCGCGTCTAATTGAATGATTTAGACGCAAATAACTTACTATAAATAACTCGTTTGTGTGTACGTTTGTAACCGCGAGAGGTTCTCTTAGCTGGTCAAGTCATTGAGACAGCAACTGCAAAGGTTTTCTGTTTTTGGATATCGGTTCCGATTCGCCATTTTTGATCAATAATTGGCAGTCAGTTTAAGTGAATATTTAAATTAAATATTGTGCAATGCAAAACGTGTACTTCTATTGATGCAAGAAATTTGTTCAAAATGATTGGCTATCTCTTTTTGAATAAACTATTTATTTAAACTTGGAATATTCCTAATTATAATTATTTCTCAACGCGTTTTAAATTATGTTTTATTTTCTAACGATCTGGACGGATCATTTAATAGTGTAAGCCAGTAACAAAATGAAATCAACAAAAGAAAATTTTGTAGAGTTTTTCATTTAGAAATATATCTTCCTTATTTAAGCCAGGGAGACAGAAAGTGTTTTAAATAAAAATTACTACATCATAAATGAAATTATAAATATAATTTTTGATGCTGATCATTAATCAGCTACATATTTTTTTTTACAGCTCGCTATAAAACTAATATATATCCTGGAGGGAACAATATTTTTTCTTGTAAATTATTGTCGAGACTATGACCACGAGATAAATAAAGGAGAAAAGAAATGACACTCGATGCTCCTTATAACAATTTCAATCATCCTAATGGCAGAAGACCATCCATAATCCGGTCCTAAGGGGTCCGCCTCATCTCATCATGTATAGGATTGTATATAAGTATGATAAACTGGGCAAAAAAAGATGAACACATCTCACGAAAGACAAACGCCGGTTCAATTTCGGTTATTTTGATTCTGAATTTACATAATCAGAATCATTATGCTGTGTATTTGCATTTTTAGTGACGTAATTTTGTTTTTAAGTTGATTTTCTTAAATGCTGTCATGACACTAAATAAACATTTAATTCTTTCTTTCATTACAACCCCTGCCTGATATAGGCAAAGGCCTCTGCTATGCTATCGAAAAAGGCAGATTTCAAACAAAAATACAAAAAACGACCCAAGTACCAAAACTACTCAGGCCCGCTATATCGATCAAAATTCGAGATCTCCGCAAAAAGTGGACCAGGGCGCGCCGTCCCGCTCTCGCGCCGCCTGCGCGCCCGCGAGCGAGCGAGACAGCGCCACTCACGCCATCGCCCACACATTTAGAGGCCGGTACAATGAACCCAAGTTCGAGGTACGACACTCGAAAATGCATTTGTCTCTTTCTTTTAATAAAGAAAGAGTTGAACGCCTATCGAACGCGCGTAGACTGTGTTAATGCCACTGTTTTAAAAGATCAAGACATAGTTTGTCCTTGTCCATCGAGGTACAAGCTGATTTTTTTTTAAATTGCCTTTTCTGACTCGAGTCGACGGGATATTCGTCTTCGGAAGAAGTTTTGATTCGAAAAGACTTCTCTAGTCGGTGAAAGTTGTGTCGCTGTGAGTGTAGGCCTAAATTTGAGTCTAGACTTTCTGTGATCTAGGCTAAGTCTAGGTCTGGGAAGTGGATCCGGTGATTGGATTTGTCAGTTAAGATAATTGGATTGTGGATTTTTGGTCATTACTCTTCTGGGAGCATGTGAGTATTTGTTGTAGTGCAGGCATGTACATTTTTCTTACTAACTTATAGTCCCACTGCTGGGAAAAATCTTCTGTTGCACTATTCTACTAATTTATTTCTTGTAACATATCTTCCACATTTATAAAAAAAATCCCGCTACCACAAACAGGTCTTAGTCACAAGGTGTACATATTACATAGATAGGTACCTACATACCTACTAATCTTGCCCCAACTGCCTTATATTAAACTGAGTTTAGCAAAAAGAATGCTCTAACTGGTATCAAACCCAATAACGTAAAGTCTTTAAATTGTTAATCAGCAATTTGGCACTAAATATTGACTTTTTAAAGGATGAATTGGTGGCCTGAGATATATAATGACGTCATCAATTATCTACGTCAGTTGTCACATTTCTCTTAATTGGTCCCTTCTTGGACCTCTACAATAGTTAAAGAATCAATCCTGAAAAAAACAGACCACGTGTCTCAGACCTACGTAATTTTTCATGATCAATTTTAGTACTTAAATCGACAAAATACAAAAGAGACCCTTTATAATGATGCTCTATCATAAAACCATCAAATAATTTATTTTTAATCTTGATTTTTTCTTAAATTACATTTCATACGTAAAATTTTTTTTATACCACATATATAGAACAAAAAAAAATTAATGATAATGTATGCACACAAAAGAAAATGCATTCCTTGCATCCCAAAGTTAAAAGGACAATTGTCGAAACTGTATTTTATAAAAAATACATCCGCACACGATGTCCCATTAACGTAGGAGCCATGAACGTTCTGAACCAATTCATTTAATTTACTCTGTGCCACTTTTGGCACACATCTCAAATTAGATACAGTTTTCGAACAACCCGCTTCATATCAACAAACAAATCAAGCTACTTCTTATTTAACTTTCAATTTAAATAAAATACGGATATGCTTATTATAACCAACCCCTTAAAATTTTATTACCAGGCCAAAGAACAAAAACACTCCTTGATTAGTATAATGAAAACTAAAAGTTTTGAAAAATAAGCACTAAAAATTTGTCTGTGATTTGTTTAATAAATAGGCCACGTCAGTACAATACGGATAAAAACCAAGCCCAATTATGGCCATATATGATTACTTCATTACTATAATGATGTTATGAGTAAAACTAAATGATTACTAAACTCAGTTCATTAAGTGTATTTAAAAGTCTTTACCTAATATTTCTTTATTTTTTAGTAATAAGATTTTTTTCAAAACTATTATACTTCTACACATATTGTTTTTAAATAATTTTGTAAATATTAAGTAGGTACGCCATAAATTCAATTTAAATTATTTTCATCAAAATCCAAAATACTTGTTTTGATATTAAAACATTAGAAACACATAATTTTTTATAAAAAAAACCCTGATCAGTCTTCGTTCCACCTCCATTCTCATTATATGCATCTATAAGATCCAATAAATAGGTATAAGTAAGTACCTAAAGTCACGTCAACCTTAAAGCTTAACTACATGTTTAATAATTAAACCATACAAATTAAAAAAAGGGCCTCCGAAATTATTTTACAGAGTGTGAATGTTTTACAAGTACGAGTAGAAGAAAAAATCTAATTAATATTTATATTAACAGTTATTCTTCCACACACTATCTTTGTTATTTTAAAACAATTTCTGAAAAAGTACCCAGTCATGGTGACGTTTATTGCAGAATGTATCATCTGGAAACTTGAATTATTTTTTATACTATGTACTTCAATTATTATTTTTTAAATGCATTTAAAAATAGTTTTTATATTGAACGGCATTTATTTCTGTAAAATTTTTTTTTGAGAAACTCACATAGTCATATTTACCTATAGTACTATTTAAATACCACTAGATAGCTATTAAATGCCTTCAAAAGAATACCTAGGCGATTAATATTCATGAACTAAAATTATCATGCGTCTTTAACGCAATGCCATTTAAAAATCATCAAAAAGTAACATTATACTTTATAAAAAAAATTTTTAAAAATTCTTCAAACTGGCATTTCAAATATGTACTTACACATTTTTTTTCTATTGCTATAAATAAAAAAATGCTTTTGAGAAGACATAAATTAACCTACATAAAATGTAGATTTTAATTTGATGAATAACAATATTTTAAATATAAATGAGGTATTTTGAAATTGTATATACCTATCAATAAATGTACCCATAAATCAGGCCTTGATATATGGGTTAAAGTACTGGCTATAATTTTTAAGCAATCAAATAACTTTTTTTATGTTTAATTCAGCATAAAAGTTAATTACCCAAATATTTCAAAAAATCCCTGTAGATAAATAGTAGGTGTGACATTTTTTATAATAAAATACAAGTAACTCTCTACAGATTTGGCAAACAACGCCATCTAGTGGCAAATACTGAAACATTATGCAAAAAATCTGTAATTCCCCCAAACGTATCTGATGAAAATCTGACTTTGCTCTTCCTGTAATGATTGCTGTTTGCGAATACGCCAGGTATAACTAGAACGAATGATATATTTTCTAGATTGATATTAAATCATAACAATTCTATGTTTTTTTTCCATCATTTATTAATAGGTACGTAAACGTTTTTTTCTGGGTACAATAACCTACAGTATTTTCGTTTGTCTTTTAAACCTAAAAAAACTTGATTTTTTCAAACAGCAAAATTTTAAAAAATATTCTGACATTTTAACTTTCAACAAACTCTTATTTTATTATAATTTACTATTATAAAAAGCTCGTATTGAATTACTTACAGCATTTCATAAAAAGTTTCATAGCGTCTGAAATACCTCGTATTTTTTTTCAACATGTCCGTTCTATCTATTACCTAATTTAATAACTATAATTAGCACTATATTTGTAATCACAAAACAATTTATTTATGATAAAAAAAATATAATTTCAATTAATTACTCATTAAAAAAAATATGTTGTTAAACACATTTTTTTAAACCTTTATACTATACTCGTCCGGTGTATATAATCATACAACATACACAAGTAAAACACGCAACAAATTCTCTACGATATAAAAGCAAGTAGGTATAAAATAAATATCTAAATATATCTTTGAACTCTAGTTAAATGGTCATTGAAAATTTAAGCCAGAATAATTTCATATTAAACTCACTGAAAATTATAAAATATTATTGTGGTTCCCTTATTTAAAGTAATCAATCATAAATTATTATTTATCAGATAAAAAATATTATATCTAAATAAATTCTTAACAAATTTTGTAATTATGCAGTAGACTTTCTTCTATTACGATTAAATTACATGACAAATGATACAAATGAAATTAAAGCATCAAGTAATAAATATCAATTGGCAATATCGACAGTTAATTATATATTCTAATATAAAAATACTATGTCATACACCACGCTAGGAAAAATAACCTAAAATTCAATCATTATTAAAAACTCACTTATAGGTCTCTACATTTTTTTAAATTTCTTATCTACTAATCTATATCTGAGGTGTGTAAAATTAATGACAAAAATAAAATAAAAAAATCCCCGAATCAATTTACGTTTTGGTTTAAACTATGATTTGAATCAGGAAATAGCCTATTTTAACTACATTTGTTTTATATTGGGTCAATAATAATAATTCACTAACCAATAATAAAAAAAATCACATAACAATAACCTAACAGATAAAACAAATATTTAAAAGTATCTCCAAAATACGTGGAAATATATTTAAGGTAACAAATCAATTATTATTAAAATTATTTTATTGAAATAAATATTTTTTTTCATTACTAGACTAAGCCAGTATATATTTTTTACTTATTTTAGCTATACTATATATTAAAAATGTAATAATAAAATTTTGAATAAATTGTAAACTGTGGAACGGAAGAATTTTTCTTGTCCTGGTCTAGATATTATAGCTAATGATTTATCTAATTTCTAAATAATATATTTACATAAATACCATTATGTCTAGAACTAAAGAAAAAGCTCTGTAGTTGGTTTAAAACCAAATTCAAGTTTATCAAGGACGTATTTTCTCAGAATATTAATTTAAATATTATCTTTTCAGGCGATTCGTTTTCATGTTATCACAAATTATTATTTATTAGCAAAAAAATATTAGTAAAAGCATTACTCTATATTACTAGCTACCTGTCAGTGAAAGTCCCGCCAAAATAGAGCCGTTTTAAAGACTAGCCAGATACATAAAATAGTTTAAAAATGTAGGTAGTTTGCGTGTGTACTACCGTGTGCATTTAAACAAAACTGTATAAAGTATTTTATTAACATCACATGAGCCAATCGTTATGGACTTGCTGGATCAAAACCCAAAGCAAAGCTTAAACAAATTGCCCTAAAATTTAGCGTACAGGTAGTCATTGACTTAGGCATTCACTGAAAATTCCAGAATTGGACAACAACATCACATACATAGCTCTGATTCTGTGGTAAGTAGCTTCAGCACTTGTGTTACAGCAATTAACCTCCGCGTTCCTCCAGTGTACAAAGGTTTTATTAAAAAAAGTTCCAAGAGCGATTTATGTTGCCCCGATCGAAGCCGCGGGCTGAAGCTAGTTTTTACATAAATTAATAAGTAAAGCCAGACGCCGAGTCAGTGTTTGGTCGCGTCGCGGCCGGACCGGATCGCGGCGACCTTGCGTGCGCGCGCGCACATTGCACCGGACGGCACGACACGACACAGTTGACAATCAACTTCACGATACTATAATTTGGCACAAATATAGCTCGAAACTTAGATTAAAGTCAAAGTCAATCTTTTTTATTCATGTAGATTACATTAGTAATACTTATGAATCGTCTCTATACAATGCAAATGAAGCTACCTCCGGTAACCTATAACTACCGAGAAGATACCGACAAGAAACTCAGTAGTTTTTTTTACAAATAAAAAGCTAAACTTATAACTAATTTTGCACCAAGACATACAGTTAGATTGTCAGTTGTAAAAAAATATGTTTTTTTACAACTGACTTTTTATATCGCATTTAAAAGGAATATTTTACGAATATTTAAGAGAGATAGGGCACAACGATTTATCGCTCGGACAGCTCTACTGGTGAAATACCTCCACTTTACAAAAGACCGTAGCCAAATAACAATCACTTCGGTGTTTTTGTGTTCCTGCTTTGTAAGGTTTCCAGTCCACCTGGGGGGTGCTACTTTAGTTGCAAGGGTCAAGCCTTTAACACCTTTATTATGCTGTACTTGTCACCCTGAAGCTAGGATCTCTTGTCAATCTTGAAGTGTAATATAAAAAAATATAATTATTTTTAGTAATACAAGTTTAAGTACAGCTTGTAAACAAATAAATGCCTTGGCATTATTTTAGTGATAATAATATAATCGATTAGCAAGCATACGTCAAAGTGAAACTGAAAGTCGAATTTATTTTTATTCAAGTGGGTGAAACATACATTATACTTTTGAATCGTCATTGAATACAATGCAAAGTGACTTTACTGCTGGTTCGGAACCTATGTCTACCGAGAAGACACCGGTAAGAAACTCAGCAGATCAGTTACAGTAGCAGTATCTAACTTATTGCTATGTGTAGAATACTCTGGACCGTGTCATATAGTTTTGTTCTGATGAGTGATCTGACGTGTCATCACACAATAGGGTAGTTTTTATTTATTCTGTTAGATCATCCATAAATATGGGACAAGTTTTATTGCATTCTCCACCTAATCAAAAAATTATAGCGATACATTGAATCGGATTGTCTTATGGCGTACATTTTTTACCCACTAGGGACGTAACAAGCTCCTATCCCTTGCTTGCATCTTTTCATCTCAGTTTTTTTTCATTTTGCAAATGTTCAATACGTGTTAATTTTTCTCGTAACTTGTGGGCTGGAACACTGTAGATGTATTATTGTTTTTCGTATTTTATGTGTTAGTATTTAACGAATAAAATGGGACAGTCAGCCATCAACAACCACAAAATTAGTAACATCAAATGAGGACAGGGTTAAGCTGAAGATCAGCCCTACGAAGATCCATTCTCGAGACACCATTAGCTGAACTTTTTATTTTGTCTCATTCATAATCCAACCGTATTTTGAACAGATTGTATTTTGTTTGTAAATTGAGACGATAAATGTTTTATCCTTTTAGGGTACAAACGGGACTACTGTTACTAAGACTTAGCTGTCTGTCTGTCCGTCCTTCCATCTGTCTGTCACCAGGCTAAATCTAAAGAAGCGTGGTAATTAGAGGGTTGAATTTTCACAAATTATCTATTTCTGTTGCTGCTATAACAACAAACATTAAAAAATATATATTTATGGGGGCTAATACCTCCACCTTACAGAAGACCGCAGCCAAACAACAACCACTTCGGTGTTGTTGTGTTCCTGCGTGTGAGTAAGGTTTACAGAGCTCCTGGGGAGTGCTACATTAGTACTTTATATTATACTGTATTGTCGCCCTTAAGCTAGGACCTCATCACGTCTTAATATCAGGTGGGATGAGGTCAATCTTGAATTGTAATACACAAAAAAATGCGCGAGTTCGACTTGCACTTTTATTTTCTAGTTCAGGTTTTTTTGTTTTTTTTTTTGGAGACGTCATATCGTATGTCGTGTCGTCGGTGTGGTGTGGCAGTGGAGTCGCGCCGCGTAGCCCGGTAGCGGCTGATTCACCGTCATTACGTTACGACCAGATACAGCTTTTATTGGCTTTGCGCCTTCCTCTGCGGCCGAGGACCTTCGCCGTTTGATACATCTTAACGGACTTTTAGGCCTTTTTTTTGAGGTGGGTAAAATACTTCTTTTACCATTCCGCTGCCGTGGGGACGTAGGGGCGAGGGCTACTCTTACTAAAAACCCCATCCACCTTGCCATCGCCCAGTGACAGCGCCACTTTTTTTTATATTGCTCTTCAAGATTGACCTCATCCCACCTGATGTTAAGTGGTAATGAGGTCCTGGCTTAAGAGCGATAAGTGCAGGATAATAAATCTGTTACTGGACTTGTCACCCTTACCTTGAAGACTTGACCCCTGCTACTAATGTAGCACCCCCCAGGAGCTCTCGAAACCTTGCTGACACGCAGGAACACAACACAGAAGTGATTGTTATTTGGCTGCGGTCTTCTGTAAGGTGGAGGTATTTCACCAGTCGGGCTGCTCCAGTTCGAGCGATAAATCGCTATGCCCTACCTCTCTTCGATATGTTTTGATTATCAGGCCTAACATGCTATTAGCCCATCAACAGTATCGAATCTTTTGTCGTTTTATGCGAGAAAATTAACGTATTGCGTATGCTAGGCCTAACTGTTGATTGGCTAATAGCACACCGCACTCGTATTTATAGCCAACTATCGGACCCGACAGACTTCGTCTTGTCAAGAAGACTTGCATGAGTGTGGCTTGAATTTAAAATTTAGTACTGGAAAAAGAAAAGGGATATCTTTAGAGTTTTCCCGGCAATTATTAGAAATTTTCTCGCCGTAAAAACCATCCTTGGACTTCAATGAATACAAAGACTTGAATATTAGAAAAAGAATTATCAAAATCGTTCCAAGCGTTGTCGAGTTCTGCGCTTACCAACACATTTTGCGATTCATTTTTATATAATAGATCAGCTGTCGCACTGACTTCAATCTATTTTGTCGTGTGTTAAGTGCGCGATAAAATTTTGTCGCGTGGCGCATGCTAGGCCTGATTGAGACTCAAATATTTCTAGAACAAATCCATACTAATATTATAAATGCGTAAGTTACTCTGTCTGTTTGTCTGTCCTTCTTTCACGCCTAAACCACTCAACTGATTTTAATGAAATTTGGCATAAGTATACGTTGAACCTCTAGAAAGGACATAGGCTACTTTATGTCTTGTAAATAAGGGGTCAAGGGGTTATACCGCCCTTGAAAGTTAACATATGAAAATGTTAATTTTTTAAGTTAGAGATATGAAATTTGGCACAAACTTAGCTCAAAATTTAGATTCAAATATGGACTAGGAGGGTAGATAGGGGTAACGCTGACCATGAAAATGTATTTATGGAAAAAACCGGTAGTCCACGGGAACGAAGTTGCGGGCACAGCTTGTGTAAAATAAAAGTACCCCACACACATTACTTTCCCGAGGCGTCGACACGCGATTGACCTTCACAAAGAGAGTGCCCTTAGGGAGAAAGCGCCCTTGCTATTGGCCAATGGCTCCCTAGGTCAGGGTGAAATGACCAATCAGGGCCGCGATCGATACGCGTCATTTGTGGCTGATTTTCGAAGGGTGACGTCAGAATTGGAGTCATAATTCGGACATTGTGTGTCAGGCGTCACGAAGATAGACTTGATTGCACAAATTAATATATGACAATGCCATATATATATATACATACTAGCTGTGCCCGCGACTTCTTTCGCTCGGACTACAGGGTTTTTCCAGTTTTTTCCCGCTAACTCCCGATCCCGTAAGAATTATGCAATATCCTGTTGCAACTAAGCTTTAAGTTTACTAAGGTACCTGCATGCAAAATTACAAGCTTCTAACTTAAGAGGTTTAGATTTTTCATACAAAAGGATTTTCCCGCTAATTCCCGTTCCTGTGGGAATTTTGGGAATTTCTTTCTTAGTGCACCTCTACGATACCTAAGCTATGTCTCTTCCAAATTTTAAGTATCTAAGTTAAGCCGTTTAGGCTGTGCGTTGATATGTCAGTCAGTCAGTTTTATATATATATTTAGGTACCTAGAGTAGTTAGTAAATAAAAAAAAAATATTCCTTCAAAAGGAGAATTGTTAAGACAGGTAGGGCATAGCAATTTATTGCAGACTGTCCTCAATAAATAAATAAATAAACTGGCGCAGCTCGACTGTTGAAATTTCGACAGCTCCTGGGGGGTGCTACATTATAATTTAAAATATAATCATTTTCCCTAATAATCGATCTTTATAATGTTTATTGTGCTTTACGCGGCACTAGCGAACTTTAAATATTTTTGGGTTTGAGCCCTACCAAAATTATTTCTGTTTCTTTACAAGTATTTTCCTATTTAAACGTTCAAGGGCGGCATTACCTTCATCTTCCCTTATTTTCATAACAAAAAGTAGCCTATGTCCGTTTTAGAGGTTCAACGTATAACAAATACTTATAACAAATTTCATCAAAATCGGTTCAGTGAACAGACAGAGTTACTTTCGCATTTATTATTATTACGGCTCTTATTGGCTGACGTCTGTTGTATTGGTGACCAACTGGACACAAGACTGGACACGTGTCAAGTTGGTGAAATATTTCTTGACAGTTTTTTTTTCGTAGACTACATAAAAAAGGTAATTCATTTGTTGCTTTAAGCATAAAAATGTTTAATAAACTCCCTCAAGTTATTGTTGAGTTACCTTTGTACAAATTTAAGACATTGGTCAAACGTTGTCTTTTGAAAAAAGGCTACTACAAAGTAGAAGAGTATTTGAATGACAAGAACGTGTGGATCACTATTTAGTCTGCTAGCTTGTACTTGCGTGTTTTATATTTTTTTAAAAATATATAACGCATTTTCTCAATCAATGTCAGAATTGGGCCTCGATGACGCATGTAAGTCATACAGTTAATCGATTTAAATTTTTTATTTTACAATTGAAAAACTAACTGTGTGTCTTAGTGCAAAATTAGTAATGAGTTTAGCTTCCATTTGTAAAAAAAACTACTGAGTTTCTTGCCGGTATCTTCTCTTTAGTTATAGGTTCCGAACCGGAGGTAGCTTCATTTGCTTTATATAGAGACTATTCATAAGTATTACTAATGTAATCTATGTGAATAAAAAAGATTGACTTTGACTTTGACTTTATCATTCTTATAAATCTATTTTATTTTCTGACACACCACACAGTATATCTTAGTGCAAAATCATCACTAGGTACATAATATAAAACAAAGTCGTTTTCTGTATCTCCCTATGTATGCTTAGATCTTTAAAACTACGCAACTGATATTTCTTATTTTGTGATTTTTTTGTATACAGTGATGTATTAGGAAGGTATATATATTAGGTATATTAATTCACAGAAAAGCCGAAAACTTAATTTGTATTTACTTATACTCATGCGAAGGGGAGTGGGTGGGGGGGGGGAGGCTAGGTTCCCTTGTAAGTTATTGTTATCCATCTGGAGAAAACTATTATTTATTTTTATTAATTACTTTATTCTTTTAATACATAATGGAAATATAAGTAAAAGTTTATTAACTAGTATTAGTATATGTATAGTAAAGATAGTAAAGAAGTAATAATTCGTCTAGAAGCATTTTCTTACGCATAATCATGAAAATGTTTGCGTTTATTTCATTCACTTTGAGAAAGGACATAATACAATTATCAGGACAGTTTTTCTGGGTGAAGCAAGACCTGACTGGCCTGGGGCGTCAACCTGTAAACCTAGACCCAAGTCAATCACTAGCTACAGTCAGCATCATTCGTTACTAAACAATCAATTAATTAAATATTAATTTTAATTAATTATTTTATTAAGTAAATAAATAAATGCGCCAGACAATCACACCTATCACCTGGTCTCAAACTAAGGTTTTCCCTTGTATTATGAGTACCAGACGACGGATACTAACTGGGGGCGTCATCCCAGCACACTCAGACTCAAGTCAATTTAGAAAAGTTCGTTTTCCAAATTGACCCGACCGGGAATCGAACCCGGGACCTTACGCGCTTTGGCCGCCTACCTTAGAAACTGCGCCACCGAGGTCGTCCTTCAAGTGTTCCTGCGTGTTAGTAAGGTTTCCAGAGCTCAGCAGGTACTACGTCGCAGTGACCACAGTTCACAAGAACAACACAGCCTTAAACACTTCAGTAACAATAGCTGTGACGGGGATTTTTTTTTATATTGGACTTAAAGATTGACCTCAAATTCAAATTATTTATTGCACAATATCACATTGCATCAATAAGGTCTTACATAAAACAAAAACTAAAATATGACAGGCTAAATCTCCCTTAAGTGGTAATGAGGTCCTACCTTAAGGGCGACCAACACAGCAGCTATTGTTAACTGTTACTGGACTTGTCGCCCTTACCTCCCTGTGCCTCTCGGCGGACCGCCGGTATTTCTGTTAGAGAGGGACGTTCCCCGAGCTCTCTTCTCTCCCTCTGCCACTGGTTCACACGAGCCTGCACATCAGCTTCGAGGACACAAGATGGTATACCTGCAAGGGTGCACGCCGTGTCAAAACTTAAAGGCGTTACCCCTGCTACTAATGTAGCACCCCCGAGGAGCTCTGAAACCTTACTCACACGCAGAAACATAACAACACAGAAGTGATTGTTATTTGGCCTTTGGTCTTCTGTAAGGTGGAGGTGTTTCACCAGTCGGCTTGCTTCAGTTCAAGCGACAAATCTCTATGACCTACCTTGGTTTTACCTTAATAATATCGAACCCGGGACCTTTCTTGGCAGCGAGTACCGAGTGGTTCCTCTCTGCGCGTGCGGACGTCTGAGCAAAAACGTGCGCCCGGTTGTTGACCCCGCGCCCGGGGCTGGGAGCGCCCGCCGACTGATTATTGCGCTGCGTTTAGACTTCGATCAAATTGCACAATTGGCACTAAGACTCTAATACCTCATCCACTTTAAAAGAGGCAGGGCATAGCGATTTATCTCTCGAACTGGAGCAACTAGCCTGGTGAAACACCTCCGCCTTACAGAAGACCGCAGCCGAATAACAAACACTCAGGTGTTGTTGTGTTCCTGCGTGTGAGTAAGGTTTCCAGAGCTGGGGGGTGCTACATTAGTAGCAATCGAGCCTTCAAGGTAAGGGCGACAAGTCCAGTAACAGATTTATTATGCTGTACCTATTTGTCGGCCTTAAGCTAGGACCTCATTACCACTTAACATTAGGTGAGATGAGGCCAAACACTCTACCCGCGAAGTTCCTCGAAGAACTCCGCCGAAGTCTGGAGTGTGACTCCACACACTCGTTCAGCTCCACAACAACCTCGGGCCTTTTGATTCTACCGCAAAGGCCGAGGCGAGGCGAAGTTTGACGAGGCAAGCCAAAGTGCCTTTACACTATAGTATTTGTCCAACTTCGTTAAATTTCGCGAGTAGTATGGACAAAGCATAAGACTCTGCCGTCGGTCCGTCTATCTGTCCGTATGTCACCAGTCTGTAAATCGAACCGTGATGGTTACAGTCCAAATTGTAACGAGTGAAACTTTTCTACATTTTTAAGAAACTGTAATCTGTTTTTTTTTCTTTAAACCAATTCGTCTATGGATAGGTCTTTGAACATGATATTGAATATTCTATTTTTTTTTTATAAATTGATTAATGCGTTAATGCCCCCCCCCCCCCCAAGATTTAAACAAAATATATGATGTATGTACATTGCCATGCAAACATCCATCAAAATTGATTTGAACGAGACCTAATAAGTAGTTATCTTTTCATTAATCGTAAAGCGCGATTTACCTTCAATTTAATCGACACCAATATAAGATAATAATACTTGCTCCTACGCAACTTTTATGGGCGAGTCCAACTCGCACTTGGCCGGTTTTTTTAGAACACAAATATATATGGTATAAATATCTATGGTTTTCGCGCGATTTTCAACTCACATTACAGCTGCCGCTAATCGCCAGACAGTTGGCTCAGGGCCCAGACGAGGGCTGTAACTCCTTGTTAACTAATCAAAAGTTACACCGCGCCCGTATATCTGCTAGTTACCCGATCGAAGCGCCGAGACGGTCCCTGTCCCCCGGTCTAGCCAGTTTACAGACGTCTGATCAACTTGTGTCAGTGTGAGTGAGCTTGCTGCCGCTTGTATGTGTGTAGACTAGCTATGTGCGCTGGGTTTGTGTGCAACTCTGTCTAGGGCTTGTTCGGACTTGTTCAAATCATATTATTTGTTTGGCTTAAAACTGTATACTTTGATACGTTATTTCTTTGTTGATTGTAATTTGTCATGTATAAAATAATTTCGGAAATCTAATTCGATTTTTACAAACTTTCATCCCCTATTTTATCCTTTTGGGGCTAGAATTGATCAAAATCTCTTCTTAGCGGACGCCTACGTCATAACATCTACCTGCATGACACATTTCAGCCGGATCCGTCCAGTGGTTTGGGCTCTGCGTTGATAGATTACTCTGTCAGTCAGTCAGTCATCTTTTGTTATATATATTTACTTGGTAGGTGAAAGACGAGAAGGTCGAACTTTGGCGTCACTCTGTATCTAAGGTCCCGACTTCGATTTCCGGTGGGGTCAATTTGAAAAACTATTTTGTTCTACAATGCCTCGATCTGGGTGTTGTGGTACCGTTGTTTCTGATTGCTGTAACACATGTGCTTTAGCTAGGTACTTACCAAATAATTAGAACAATGTATCTGATGGGACATCCAATTGTGTAATCTGTATAAATATACATACATTTTAAATATAAAGTAGGTACAATAAATAAAAATAATAAAATATATAATTGTAACATGTTTATTGTTGCCATTTTCTAAGCATTTATTTAATTTCCCAAAAATCTAATAAGATTCTTATTGAGATAAAAAGCGGAGTAAATTTGAATTTATTATTTAAAAATTTTTCTTTCTAATAAGATTAAAAACCCTTTAGATTGTTTAAAGTTATTTATGGTTTTTAACATTAATTTAAATGTATGTGATTATTAAATATTTTATTATGTTTTTTCAGGTATCAAATTAAGAACTGGAATGAGTTATCGTCAAAATAAAAGCTGAGACATTATTCTCAAGGTACGTTACATAAAAATAAAAAAAATAAAAATAAATGCGCCAGACAACCACACCAATCACCTGGTCTCAAACTGAGGTTTTCCCTTGTGCTATGAGCACCAGACGACGAATACCAACTGGGGGCGTCATCACAGCACACCCAGACACAAGTCAATTTAGAAAAGGTCGTTTTCCAAATTGACCTGACCGGGAATCGAACCCGGGACCTTGGCCGCCTACCTTAGCCACTGCACCACCGAGGTCGTCTATATTATATATATATTTATTTTTTTTATCTTTATTGTACTTTTATATAAGCACAAAAGGCGTACTTCAGGCCTTACGGAATTCTCTACCAGTGAACCACACAGATTTAGCTGAAAAATAGTGCCCGCGACTTCGCTCGCGTTTTATACAGGATTTTATGTAATAAGTAACAAGTTACTCTTTATTACATCAGCTTCATGTCAATGAAAGTTCCGTCAAAATCGGTCCAGCCATTTAAGAACTTAGCTGGAACACACAGACAGACAAAAATTAAAAAAAAAATTTAGTATTTACGCCGTGTATATTCATTGCATGTAGTAAAGAGCTGTTATTTCAATATGACAAACAGACCCTCCAATTTTATTTATATGCAGGTATAGACTAGCGTATGACTGCGACTTAGTTTGATTTATTTTGAGATAAAAAGTATCCTAACATTTAAAACTATTGACTATTTTTTGGGTAAAAAAAACTTATGAAACATAAAAAGCTTAAAACTTTTACATTTTGGTTTGGATGGTTATTAAGGATACTTTTAAAAAATTTTAGGCTGTCATCCATTTAAATATTAATTAAAATACATATCTTCAAAATAAGGATGAAGACCTAAATATTATTGTAACAACTATTTTGATTTAACTTTCAAAACATTCACTGAAAGTAAATAAATAAATATCAGATACCATCATATACATTGATCTAATCCCGAAGTAAATATCACTCGTGTTATGAAGACCAGATACAAAACAAATTGAATTAATTAGAGATTTATTCGCTGATAAAACACCTCCACCTTACAGAAGACCGCAGCCAAATAACAATCACTTCTGTGTTGTTGTGTTCCTGCGTGTGAGTAAGGTTTACAGAGCTCCTGGGGGGTGCTACATTAGTAGCAGGGCTTCAACGTAGGGGGCACGTCTAGCTAGACCTCATTACCACTTAACATTAGGTGGGATGAGGTCAATCTTGAGGAGCAATAAAAAACTGGTCTGCTAAATTCGTTTATGCACCTGAGTACGTTCTCACATTAAACATGACATGTACTGAGATGTAACTAAAGTAATTACATACATACACGAATGTTTGATGGGAATCGAACCCACAATCCTCGGTTCAAGCCGGGAGCATTAACCATTAATCAATCGCACTACTCATACAAAGTAACTTGTTACTAAAATTAATAAAAAACATTATTAAATTTCTTCTAAAGGAACTTTCTTTCCTTAATTTCCCAACTCCGAAAAGTCTGCACCCAAGACAAAGCATTTTCATCCTCAACTCTACACGTCTTGAGTCGAAATTCCCTCAACCCTGCTGAATGAAATCCTATGTAGTTTACTATGCTGATAGGTCAGGACTTCAGTGAGCCGCGAGCCCTCGCGGGGTAAGGACGTGTAAGTGGTGGTGTCGTCGCTCCTCTTAAAAATATTTTGCGTAAAAAACATCGCGAGACCTGTGCTATGTTCAGTGTTAATATTTCTTAGAAGTTAATTTGTGTAAATATCTCGTACGTTTGTGATAGAAAACCGATTTTAAATCAATATTTGCAAATAACAACTTAAGTTAGAGTCCTTATTGTTAAACAATTGACTTAATTTATAATTAACTTTGTGGCTAATGATTTAGTTTAGTAGAGGCATTTTCTATTTAATTTTGGTGTTGTAGGGAGTTACTGCAGTTTTTAATCTGCTATGGTAAGTGATATTGTATAAAATATTTTTATGTTTGTTGTAATAATTTCTAATCAGAAAAGCTAGACGTGAAAGCTTTTTGCATCATTAACAAGACTTAAATAGAGTGCAAGATTTTCAAAATTAATCATTAATATCTGTCACAGACAAAAGTAAATAAATGTGCTTTATTTTTTAATATTTAAATTATTGTCAGAACTGTAAACCATCAATAATCTTAGACACAGATCGAATAATAAACTTATCAGGGAATAGTAACGATTCGAATCATAATGAACCAAGCGGTCGCATGCAACTCCGTAGGCGCTGAGTTACTTATAGAACGTAAAAGTATTTTGTTGGTTTTATATTCATTCGCTCTATTAGGTACTGACTGATAAGTTTAATCCATCAACCCTTATATAATCTAATCTCCATGGGGGTTGAATTTATCAAAATGCTTAGCGAACCGGAGGTAGCTTCATTTGCTTTATATAGAGAGTATTCATAAGTATTACTAATGTAATATATGTGAATTAAATATATTGACTTTGACTTTGAAAATACTATTTAAGCGAACGTCTTCATTATTCAATTCAATTCAAATAAATGAATTGAATTGAATTGAATAATGAAGACGTTCGCTTAAATAGTATTTTATTATGATAGCTCCAATCTTTAATTTTAGTTCAATCAGTCGTTAGTCTAAGAAGATTTATACTTGCATCCCCTATTTTGTCCCCTTAGGGATGGAATTTATCAAAATCCTTTCTTAGTGGTCAGTCTTTGATTGTATATTTAGACCAGCGGTCTCGTGCGAGAACTTCGTTTCGCCTTAGAGGATTTTTCCGCTTTTTTGTTGTTTTTTTTCCTAAATTTTCTTTCCTATAAACCTCACGGAGCCCGAGACCTTTCCAACGAATGCAAAAACGAGTTATAGCGTCAGGAAGGAAAATCCGACTTATTTTTATATAGATTATATTTTGACAGTTAATAAAATATCTTAATTGGCTTCCCAATCATCATCCAATTTAAGTAGGCAGTTTAAATGTCATTTGGTTTACTGAAAATCTTTTCCGAAAGTATATTTCTTTTAAAATATTTGCATTATCTTTATTGCACAGAAAATTTTACAGAAATTGGTTTTACAGACATAATTAAGTACAATGAAAATATATAAAAAAAAGAGAATACCTACCTATATACAAAATATTTACAAAAGATAGTCCGCTCCAGTGTTTAGGGTGCCCAGAATGCTAGCAACATTTCCTCTTTGAATGGCCAGACTTAAACGTTGGCCGAGGTATTTACCAGCATTCTGGTCACCAGAAACCTCTACGAGGCGAGCGGACAATTCTTTGTATAAAGTTCGGGCCTCAGGACCCACACATATTTCTTTATTATAAATCAATTATTCGGTCAGTTAACTTCCAAAAATACTGCTTTACGATTACAATGGGAGCGTAAATCTTATTTCCAGTATCAGTTATTGCGTGAGGTAGGTACGCCTGGCTACGAGACACGGTAGAGTAGTTTTTTTGGTCTTCAGATTATTCAGGAACTGATTGTTTCAATTGTAAAATTGTTTCTGTGTTAGATAGTCCATTTACCTCTCAACTCAACTCAACTCAAATATTTCTTTATTCAAGTAGGTTACATGTAACACTTTTGAATCGTCATTTAATACAATGCAAAGTGATTCTACTTCCGGTTCGGAACCTATATCTACCTTTTTTTTTAATAATTGATTTAAAAATTGTATCTTACAATTGACAAACTAACTGTGTGTCTTAGTGCAAAATTAGTAATAAGTTTAGCTTTCATTTGTAAAAAAAACTACTGAGTTTCTTGCCGGTATCTTCTCTTTAGTTATAGGTTCCGAACCGGAGGTAGCTTCATTTGCTTTATATAAAGACTATTCATAAGTATTACTAATGTAATCTATGTGAATAAAAAAATATTGACTTTGACTTTGACTTTGACTTTGACCACCGAGAAGACACCGGTAAGAAACTCAGCAGATCAGTTACAGTAGCAGTATCTAACTTATAGCTATGTGTAGAACACTTTGGACCAAGTCATATAGTTTTATAGTTTTAGTTTAATTTTACCGAGGAAGGCTTTAGGCTATATATCACGTTGCGATCAATAATAGTCGTGAATAAATGGAAAAACGGGAATAACACGTATGAGACTAGACCACTTGTCTAAACATCCCTACTAATATTATAAATGCGAAACTGTCTGTCTGTCTGTCTGTCTGTCTGTCAGTCTGTCTATCAGTCTGTGTGTCAGTCTGTCTGTCAGTCTGTCTGTCTGTCTGTCTGTCTGTCTGTCTGTCTGTCTGTCTGTCTGTCTGTCTGTTACGCTTTCCTGCTTAAACCTCTCAACCGATTTTGATGAAATTTGGTATAGGTATACGTTGAATCTCAAGAACGGACATAGGCTACTTTTTATTAGAAAATAAGGGGGGGATGGGGGTTATACCACCTTTGAAAGTTTATATGGAAAAATGTTTATTTTTGAAGTTAGAGATATGAAATTTGGCACAAATATAGTTTGAAACTTGGATTAAAATATAGACTACTTTTTGTTTCGAATATTAGGGGAGAAAGGGGTAAAACCGACCATGAAAAGATGTAGTCCACGCGAACGAAGTCGCGGGCACAGCAAGTCTATACATATAAATAAAATTGGAGTGTATATTCGTAATATTATAATAAACACTTTTTACTAAATGCATACACCAAAATAACATTTTTTACAATTTTTTTTTGTCTGTTTAGAAATAGACAATATCTTTATTCATGTAAACTTTTACAAAACCATTTATGAATTGTCAAATTAAGTTTTCGGAAGTTGGTTCCGGCTAATCTCTGAAATGGCTGGACCGCTTTTGACGGACTTTTACTGGTAGGCAGGGTAGCTGATGTAATAGGAAGTAACTTAGGCTGCATACTTACTTACTTATATATATATATATATATATATATATATATATATATATATATATATATATATATATATATATATATATATATATATATATATATTTAAAGAAATCTAATTCAGCTACAGCTAGTAGTAAATAAATTTCTATTTAAAAAAATACTTGATTAAATGAAATGCGAGCGGGGCGTTTCAAATTTACTAAAAAACGTTACTTTCGCAATAATAATGCTTCATCCCTTGATTACACGAACACAAAGGTTTACCCTTAAAAATGGGGTAAACGTTGACAAACCCTACCGACGGTACAATGCACGATAATCACTAGTTTAAAAAGTGACAAAAAATATTTTTTTCAACTTTTTGAATCAAAAAACGGATCGGTTACGCGGGATCGGATTGTTCGCGCACCGTTTTTTAGTTGAATTCGTTTTTTCACAAATCGCAGCACTGTAATTTTTATTATCGGCCCTTTAAAGTCGTGACATATTTATTTGAAATCTAATATTTTATGTGTGTGAACAAATAGAAATAGCACAAAATGATTTAACTTCGTTTATGTCTTAAAAAGAGGAAAAAATTCTCGCAGTTTTTACTCTTTCTATAAAATACTAGCTATGCCTGTGACTTCGTTTGCGTGGACTAAACTTTTTTTATAATATATATATATATATACTTTCATGATCGGTTTTACCCTAATCACCCTTAACTTTTGAAACAAAAAATAGTCGATATTTTAATCCAACTTTCGAGCTATATGTGTGCCAAATTTCATGTCTCTAACTTAATCTGACAAATAGACAGTTGCTTAAAGTCAAAGTCAATATTTTTTATTCACATAGATTACATTAGTAATACTTATGAATAGTCTCTATATAAAGCAAATGAAGCTACCTCCGGTTCGGAATCTATAACTAAAGAGAAGATACCGGCAAGAAACTCAGTAGTTTTTTTTTACAAATGAAAACGTAAGTTTAAAAGTTTCAATTAAAGAGTTTTATACTGCCTTGCTTAGCTTTTCGTGAGAAATGACTTATTTTATGGTTATTGGTATTTTGTAGTTTTCTTTGGTTCTGTAGGGGACTAAGTTTCAGGGCACAATCAGGTTAAAAATTAAGCTTTTCTTAGTAAATAAGCTTACTTTATGTATCAAGCAGAGAAACAATTGGCGTTAATAAAATAAAATAAAATAAAATGAGTAAGTATGTTGTAAAAGTCAGTAAATGAGGTTTCTTTCATCTTTAAATATCATCTTTAAATCAAATTTAAATTTTTCCACCGATCTCAAATTAAAAAATAATTGCCACATAATACGGCGCGGCCCCGGCCATTGACAGTTTACTTTTAATTTTACGCCGAAGGAATCAGCTGTGCGTCCGCCGACCCGCACAAAGGAGGTTTTCAAACTTCTTTTTTATTTTGTAAGCGAAAGGGATGGCACAATGAGGATGTTTTTTCTCTCTTTTTTCGCAAACGGTTGCCTTCGCGCTCTGGCTGGATAATAATATGGACATGCTATCCTACTTGCTGTTGCACTTTTAAACAAAACGTATCCTATTATTCAAAGTATAATCTCATCTATTAATAATTAAAACTTCGTAAACGCATCAATCCAGAATCAAACCATGCATTTTTAACTTAAACGTCAAGTGTGACCTGTAACGTCATAATTTTTGAAGATTTTTTTATAGCATAAAAGACAATGATTGGTAGACACTATATTAAACAAGAAATGCGTTTTTTCAATACTTTTTTTGTGTTGTAATTTCGTCAGTATTGATTTTGTATGCACGCAACAATTTACTTATTCCTTCAAAGATATTGTGAAGAAACATCTTGCGGGCCAGTATGATGATGCTAACGGATAGGATACTACGGTACCAAAACTATAGTCATCGCGATGTGGGTTCCTCTCTTGGTTACCATCAGGCTGGGAGGACCCAATATACTGTGCTTTTAAAAGCGATGAGGTCCCCCGGGGGGTTTTAGTGGGCATGCCTGCCCTTCTTAGGACAGGAGAGTCCTACACCACGGTGTGCCAAGCATTACCCCCCCATATGACATAAAAAAAGTTCAGTGTGACAGACAGGCTTTTGTTGGAATGTCCATATATTTCTTTACTAATAAGTAGTAATAAAAACTGAACCGCGCATCTCACAAAGGGTCTGTATGGCACGCCTGAGGGGTTCCGTAGCCCTGGACAATGATGCTTCTTAAGTAATTAGGCACCTTCAGTTCTCTGGCTAAGAGACATCTCGCGATCTAGACCTTTTGTATTCAAGCTAATTGATATAATACAAATGATCAGTCTGTATTTATTTTTTAAGCAAAACAAATCCACACTAATATTATAAATGCGCAAGTAACTCTGTCTGTCTGTCTGTCTCTCCGGCTTTCACGCCTAAACCACTGAGCCGAGTTTGACGAAATTTGGTAACCTCTAAAACGGACATAGGCTACTTTTTGTTTTGAAAATAAGGGGGGGATGGGGTAATATCGCCCTTTTAAATTTATTTATAGAGATATGAAATTTTGTACAAATGGAGCGATCCATACTCAGATTGAAATATAGACTACTTTTTGTTTTGAACATTAGGGGAGATAGACGTAAAACCGACCCTCTATTTTTTGCTAGTATTCGTTGTCTCGGGTCTGGGTGTTGTGGTACCGTCATTGTTTCTGATTTCTGTAACACAAGTGCTTTAGCTACTTACCACAGAATGAGAACAATGTATGTGATGTTGTCTAATATTTATTTATTTAATGAAGTATGTCCATCTATCTATCTCCTCACCTCGACGACCTCGGTGGCGCAGTGGCTAAGGTAGGTGGCCAAAGCGCGTAAGGTCGCGGGTTCGATTCTCGGTCAGGTCAATTTGGAAAGTGGTTTAGTTTACTAAATTGACTTGTGTCTCGGTGTGCTGTGATGACGCCCCCAGTTGGTATCCGTCGTCTGGTGCTCATAGTACAAGGGGAAACCTTAGTTTGAGACCAGGTGATTGGTGTGGTTGTCTGACGCATTTATTATTATTATTATTATTTTGTCTATCACTAGTTGACCAGTATCTGATCAAGCCCAGCGTCCTCGGGTCGCTGAGCGGTCTGCGCCGCGTCGTAAGTGGGCCGCAGACGAGTCGCGGACCTGACGCGCGATGCAATTGTGACGCCGCAAGTTACGAGACACGGCGGCGAGCTGTTGCTATGGGGGATATTGGCTGGTGCTCGTTTTATTCTTTGGTTGATGGCTGTGTTTGTTTACTTGATAAACTAAACCGTTAAAGCAAACATCTTTATAATACAACTAGCTGTGCCCGCGACTTTGTTCGCGTGGATTACATCTTTTCATGGTCGGTTTTACCCCGATCTCCCCTAATATTAAAAAAAAAAGTACTTAGTCTATATTTTAATCCAAAATTCGAGCTATATTTGTGCCAAATTTCATATGTCTAATTTGAAAATTAAACATTTTCCCATATAAACTTTCAAAGGTGGTAGTACCCCCATCGCCCCTTATTTTCTAAAAAAAGTGGCCTATATCCGTTGTTAAGGTTCGATGTATACCTTTAACAAATTTCATCAAAATCGGTTGAGAGGTTAAAAGGCAGGAAAGCGTAACCGACAGACTGACAGAGTTACTTTTGCATTTGTAATATTAATAGGTACCGTACTTATTTTCTGTAACGTAATCTTGGTATCGAGCAAGAAACAGTAAGAAAATCACGTTTATCAAATGGGAGCCCCCCTTGAACATTTGTTTACTTTATTAATAGTATTTGTTATAGCGGCAAAAGAAATACATCTAGTTAATTTTGTACAGAGGCTATAGTGTCAAAAAAATCCACTAGATTCCTGTAAACGGGAAAACTCATCGTCGATTAATTATTATTTTAAACTAAGTCAAGTAGACAGTTCATTTTGTAATATACCTTGTACTCGACAAAACCGCTACCGCCTGTGGCTCGCCCCGCGGGGTCGCCCGCGATCCGGTTTGCAGAGTGAACTAAAAAATGTCTGGCTGCTTCGGTCACCGACCGTGCCTGCAGCGACACACATCGCGGACGCAACTACTCGCGCACTAAAACACTAACCTCACCTCTTCTTAGCGATCTATCGCTCGAACTGGAGCAGCCCGACTGGTGAAACACCTCCACCTTACAGAAGACCGCAGCCGAATAACAATCACTTCTGTGTTGTTGTGTGTGAGTAAGGTTTACAGAGCTCCTGGGGGGTGCTACATTAGTAGCAGGGGTCGAGCCTTCAAGGTAAGGGCGACAAGTCCAGTAACAGCTTTATTATGCTGTACTTGTCGCCCTATATGATGTCTGATATTTATATTGGTAACTGTGATATAACTTCTCTTCAGTCTAGCTATTTAAAGTGGTAACGGAGCCAGCGTTATGGGCACCCTAAAGTCAATTTTTGTAAATACATATTCTGTGCATATCCTATACCTGTCAATTGGATCTGTGACGACGTCACCCTATCGTATCATTTTGATTCGTCTATGCCCAAACAGTAGAGTTTTGCAAATAAATCCCTAAGTACAGTCAAACGCACGCCAGTATACACTATGTACTTCGCCTTAATGTCGTGAGCATAAGAACGGTTATAGAACTGCAAGTGTTTACTCTATTGTGGTGTTCGTTGTACATAACTCGACTAGCTTACACTCGCCACTCCCACCGGAAGTCAGACAGACAGATAGCGTGGTACTCAGTAACACTTGTTAAACAGCAACAGTTAAAGTAATACCCAGTCGGGAAGCTGATGCCTCGATGCTCCGGGTCCTATAGTTGGTTTGATGAGTAAAATTATAATTACTTTTTAAAGGGAGTTGGGTGTTAGTCATGCGCACTAAAATGTCACTAGGGTGGTGGCGCTAGGTGGTGGGTCGTTACATTCCCTTCAATATGGTTGAGTGAAGCGATGGCTGGCACATACGTCATGCTTGTGAACAGGTGCCACCTTTGGGGACAGGTCTGCTCCAGCTTACCTCTTAAAATAAAATAATACTTAATGCATTTTTCACCCATCAAAATCTAACTATATGACTTGGTCCAAAGTGTTCTGTAAGTTAGACACTGCTACTGTAACTGATCTGCTGAGTTTCTTACCGGTGTCTTCTCGGTAGATATAGGTTCCGAACCGGAAGTAGAATCACTTTGCGTTGTATTCAATGACAATTCAAAAGTGTTACATGTAACCTACTTGAATAAAGAAATAACAGATTTGGTACATTTTCAGACTGTTTTTGGCCATGTGGGCCAATTATACACAATGTAAATATTATTTGAATATTAATAAATAGTGTACAATTCTGCTCTGCGTAACCGCTTACCTACTCTTTTATACATGTATTCTTTTTATTAAATTATCTATTGTTTAAGTCATCGTACCTAGTTTAAAATTAATTTATCAATTATTTTTTTAACTGGCTAGCTGACCCGACAGACGTCCTATCTTAACGATGACTATTTAAATTATTTCTTTCATAAGAACCTTCTCCTGGCAGTAACAAACAGAACAAAACCAAAGTGTTATTGCTCCAGCCGTTCACTCGTGATGCCGTGACCAACGGAAATAGGAATTATTTATATCCTTACCAATATTATAAATCGGAAAGTGAGTTTGTTTGTTTGTTCCGCTTTCACGCCGTAACTACTGAACCGATTGCTTTGAAATTTTGCAGTAAAGTTAGAAGTCCGGATTAAATAAAAGGGTACTTTTTATTCCGGAAAAAAATGATATTCCCGAGGAAAAACAAAAATATAGTTTGATTGATGGATGGATTGGAGATGGCGCTGTTTTTTTGTAACGTTTGAGATATGTGATAGATGGCGCTGGGTGTTTTATAAAACGTGGTAACGTTGTGTTTTTTAAAATTCGTAAGAAGTGGAATGATAGCTTACGCTATTTAGTTCTTGAGGTATGCGAAAGATGGCGCTGGGTGTTTTTTAAAACGTGGTAACGTTGTTTTTTTAAGACACATAAGAAGTGGAATGATATCTCGCTTTAACCAGTAGCTCATACACTTATTCGGTGCACTTTTCGACTCAATTACTTACTTGCTGTTGTATCTTTATTCACAGTTTTCGCTTTTTTGGTTCCTACCATTTTACATTGAATTTTGTATGTTGTGCAATATATTAAAGAATTCCACGCGGGCGAAGCCGCGGGCGGCAAGCTAGTTTATGAATATAGATAACTCTGTTAGTTGCCGTAAGTGTTAATACGTATTTCTCGTACTGCAGTTGTATTAACGGTGTGTTTGTTAATAATAACATTACACGGAAGGGCAGACTTTGTGCTCCGTCGTCACATAGCGTCCGCAAGAATGTCAACAAGTGCGTTGTATTGCAGTTTATAATTATTAATCTTTGTTAAAATTAAAATGAACCTCTGCCTGTTCGCTTAGATTTTTAAATCAAACTCATCTCAAATATTTCTTTATTCAAGTAGGTTACATAAAACACTTTTGAATCGTCATTGAATACAATGCAAAGTGATTCTACTGCCGGTTCTGAACCTATATCTACCGAGAAGACACCGGTAAGAAACTCAGCAGATCAGTTGATCAGTTACAGTAGCAGTATCTAGCTACGTGTAATAAAATAAAAATATATTTTTTCAAGTAGATTTACAATAAAATCTTTCGCTACTAGCGTCTAGTCTAGTCGTTGGCCTTTTGAAAGAAGTGCCGCAACAATCTAAATCATGGGTATATTATTTTTTTATACTCAACGGAATTCAGTACAATTTCAACATAACATAGAGTGATTTAAGAATACAAATACAAATACAAATAATTTATTCATGATTAACAGGTAACATTTGATCTAATAAGTATTATCGGTATCACTGTAATCTACCATAACGGCATATGAATTAACATTAATTTAACAATTATAAAGAAAGTAATAATAATAATCATAAATTATAATTGGAATTTGTAACACGTCAGTATCAAATTATTAAAACTAATTAATATCACAAGTAAGAATTAATAATAATTATATTAGAATTAGAATAAACAAGTCAGTAATAACATTATTTATATTTTAATTATAACTTATCTAATTGTCAATATTTTAAGTATTCTTACAAATGATGATGAACAAGATATATTTAAAATATATAATCATTTCATGGTACTAAAAAGCCTCGCAATCACTCTAATATATTAAACTAGCAGACGCCCGCGGCTTCGTACACGTGGCCTCCGTCTTTTGTAGCTATAAATATAGCCTACTAGCGGTCCCGGCGAACTTCGTTTCGCCTTAGAAAATTTTTCTCACTTTTCTGTTGATTTTTTTCAAATTTGACCTAGGATCCCTAATTTTGTAGCCTATGTCCAATTGGAAGAATGTAGCATTCTATTGGTGTAAGAATTTTTTAAATCGGCCCTGTACTTTTTGAGCCTATTCATTACAAACATACATTCTGTTGAATTTTTTAAAATTTTACCAAGGATCCCTAATTTTGTAGCCTATGTCAAATTGGAAGAATGTAGCATTCTCTTGGTGAAAAAATTTTTTAAATCGGCCCAGTACTTTTTGAGCCTATTCAGTACAAACAAACATTCTGTTGAATTTTTTTAAATTTTACCAAGGATTCCTAATTTTGTAGCCTATGTCAAATTGGAAGAATGTAGCATTCTATTGGTGAAAAATTTTTTTAAATCGGCCCAGTACCGTTTGAGCCTATTCATTACAAACATACATTCTGTTGAATTTTTTAAAATTTTAGCAAGGATCCCTAATTTTGTAGCCTATGTCAAATTGTAAGAATGTAGCATTCTATTGGTGAAAGAATTTTTTAAATCGCCTCAGTACTTTTTGAGCCTATTCATTACAAACATACAAAAATAGGTACAAATATTTCCTCTTTATAATATTAGTATAGATGTTACTCAGGGTGTAGCTTACCAATAGTGAAAGAACATTTGTAACCGACACGGTAGTTTATGAATTTATTAATTACAAACATACCTACAAAAAATAAATCTTTCCTCCTTACAATATTATTGTGGATCACAATCCGCACCTCATTTGTTGTCTTATGATTAACGTTCTATTTTTTTAATTCCAGGTGGCGATGAAGTTGAAGGCGTGGAATGAAACCTGTGTGCTGAAGACTTACGACTTAAACGTTCAGCCTACTGGTTTGCGTGGGTATGTATTTGAATTAATGTTATAATTAGGATTTGAGGAGTGCCACAGATCCTCTAATATGTTTATTTATTTATTTAATGCTTGCTATGCTTAAAACGAACTGTTCTTCAAATTATAGATAGATATACTTTATTGCACAAAACCTTTACAGAAATAGGTTTTACAGAAAAATTACAGTACAATTTAGGCGGCATTATAGGTAACTACGGCATGAAATAATTAAAATAAAATAAAAAACACTGCTACAAATATAAATGAAAGAAAGATACAAAAAATATTTATAACTTAAAAAAAATAGAATAAAAAATAATAAAAATCTATTTTTGCCGACCTCCGTAGCCGAGTGGCGAGCGGGCCTGACTATGGCGAGCGCTATCTCTGAGGTTCCGGGTTCGATCCCCGGTCGGGTCAATATGGGAAACGAACTTTTCCATATTGTCTCGGGTCTGGATGTTGTGGTACCGTCGTTGTTTCTGATTTGCTTAAGCTACTTACCACAGAATCAGAGCAATGTATGTGATGTTGTCCAATATTTATTATTATTATTATTATTATTTACATTCTAAGGTAGGGTCAAATAAGTCAAATGCCCATTAAGCAACGACAGAAACTTGTAAAGGCCCTGGGAGTGTGTGTCAAGCTCCGGAATCACACCAGCGAGGTCGTTATACAAGCAAGACAGGCGAATGACGGGGGAATTACGTCCCGTAGTGGCTCTACAAAATTTATTTCTGAACCCACAAGGATAGCGTGCTACTCTATTCGGAACATTGAATTGTAACATGCTGGTATATGTGATATGTCATCATTATCATCATTATCTCAGCCTGTCGTCGTCCACTGCTGGACAGAGGCCTCACCTAACTTTCTCCACAGCGTGCTGTTCTGTGCCGCCTAGGGATGCAAACGATACATCGATGTTTTAAAACATCGATGTTGAACTACAAAAAAACATCGATACATCGTTCACTAACAAAGATATTTGATTGCAGCGCCATCTTTATGTTTTGTACGTTACTATTATTCGTTCACGTGACGTGCCCACATTGCCCCACTAGCGCCATTCTTGCTATGAAACATTTGCCACTATTGGCAAATGTTGCAACTTCTATCCCGTTATTTTCTGAAAGGTTATTTCCTGAACTAGAGCTGTAAATACCCAAGAAAGAAACCGGTTGCTAAGCAGTAGCGTATCTAAATTATTATTTTTGAATTCTGCTATGAAATAAATAGCAATAAATTTGATTATTTTTGTCTTACTAGTATCCTAATACGATATAGATGTATCATTTCAAGTAACTAATTGTGTGATATACAAAAATAAATATAAGTAGGTTATCAATATTTTTTATAAGAAAAAGCCTTTTCTTTGTAATTCAAAGTTGTATTTGCTGACCCTGCTAATGTTTAAGAAAACATCGAAAAAACATCGATGTATCGCTATAAAACGTCGATGTTTTCAACATCGATGTTGCACTTTAAAAAACAGCGATGTTTTAGTATCGATGTTTTTTATGAATGATGTTGCATCCCTACGCCTGTAACCGACGGCTCCCCGCGACTAACTATGTCCTCGGTCCACCTGGTGGGGGCCGCACTGTGGGCTGGATTTCGGCTTCCATAGACACCCGATACAAAATGTCGAAAGTGTAGACTTTTATGCTTGAACATGCTTAGAAAAGCTTTAAAAAAATTATAATTAGCATCGCTACGTTGTATAGTTTTTATTGGCGCGCCCAGATTTATTTTCCGAAAATTTTGTATGGGGATGAATCGAAAAAAAATCATATCTTCGCTGTCGCGCAATTGGCCCTAATTCTTTTTGGTACGTTTATTCTATGAATTATTTGCAATTTTTTGGTATACTGCATAACACGACCAGGGGTGTGAAACATTTTTTTTAAATTCGTCGAAAATTTTTATTTTTCAAATATCGTAATTTCAGCTTAGTTTTGAATTAGACGTCTATAAAATATGGAAAAAATGTGCCTCAACACTATTAAAAATAACTTCGCTTAAAAAAGAGAAAAAAATTCAATTTAATAAACTTACTTAGAAAGTTAAGTCATTATTTTTTCTTGTATCTTGTATCAGGTAACGATTTTAACATCCTTTTCACTGTAATGTCAAGTAGACCTTGCAGAGTAATTCTAGCCGAAGAGTCCGTAACTGTCATATGATTCTCTGACCGGTAACACTCCTTTTTTTTTAACTTGGTAATATGAGGGGTACAAATCACGTAAACCTTACTGTATAGCAGTCTCCCTTAATGTGATATATTGTCATTTCGACAACTTCAAAGATAGCAATAAACCAAGCGCCTTCAGGGGTGTAAATATTTTTTTGGTTAATGGTTGTGTCATCATTATATATTGAAATTTGCTAATTGACTCTGGATTCTTTCATATTTTATATATTATATTCTAATTAATTTATAAAGTATGTGTATTATTATTGTATATTTAAAAGATACCGTAATGTTATTTTTAATGCTTAATTTATTGTTGTTTAAAATGATTTCTTTTTTTTTCTCCCATGTTACCGCACCCATATACAAACTATCTGCATGACCCAAGGGTTGACTGGTAGAGAATGCCCCTAGCATTAAGTCCACATGTTGTACCTATTTGTGCAATAAAGTTTTTAAATAAATAAATAAAATTCTTTAGCATGTATTCAATAATAGAAGCCATGTTTTCCTTCCCGTCTGTTTTTAATTTTGACACAGCCGCAAAAACTATTTCACTGCATTCACTGTCCAAATCACCACTTCTTCTCTTTTTTTGCTTCATACATAAATCCTCAAAAGGTTTCCGAGGAAGAAAGTATTCTTTTGGTCATAGTTCCAATTGAAGACGTTGATGTAGATGGTTCCTCATCACGAACTGAAGATGTTGAATTTCCCGATAAATGACTTAGCTAGGCCAGTCAATATTTTTTTTCCAGTCAACTTTCATATTTTTTTAGGAAAACTTCCGCTTTTCTACTTGCTAAAAGCCAACGTTTTTCGAGTGCTCTAGCAAACTTTCTACGAATTCCCGAAAAGTTACACTATCTTCTTCCGATAAACTGCAGTCCAGACGTGATATTACTGATTCGAACAAATATTGGTAATCAGTAATTTTGTTAACATTCTTTAATATCAGGAACAAATCTAGGTTTGTAACGATACTCTCCCTTTTTATTCAGATGGTTGTATTCAATTGTAATTGTCAAAGCGAACTGATTCAAAAGAAGTTGGGATAGCATATAAATATCCACTCTAATTGCGAGTAATTTACATACTACCCTCATTATCATTAGTAATGCTATTGGAGACACTATATATGTATTTATATACTATGATGGAATTAATAGAGTATTAGCGAATGTTATAGTGTTGATTAACGTCATTATCCTAATGTTCCTATTTTTTTATATATCAATTGATAAACGTGTTTGTTGTAAATGTTTTGGCTGTAATTATAGATACCAAGCTGGAATAAGCTTTAGATTATGGTGCGAGACGATAAAAAAAGATTTTTGGCTATTTAAAAAAAAAACGTTTCGCACCTTTGGCACAATTTGGGCGGTCTTATCACTAATACGCGATATATTCCAGACAACCTTCAGGTAGAGGAAAGGTAATTATTAGGAGAGGGGTGAAGACGTGCCAAACTGTTTTTATTAAATAAAAAAATCGATTATATCATACCTACATTCATAAATATACATAAGTACTTATAACTTTCTAAGTAAGTTTATTAAATTGAATATTTTTCTCGTTTTTAAGCATAGTTATTTTTAATAGTGTTGGTGTACATTTTTTCCATATTTTATAGACGTTTTTTGCGGGCCAGTATGGCGATGCTAACGGATAGGATATTTTGATATAAAATCCGTTGTCATCGCGATGTGGGTTCCTCTCTTGCTTACCATCAGGCTGGGAGGAGCCAATATACTGCGCTACTATAAAAAAAGACGTCTAAATCAAAACTATACTGAAATTACGATATTTGAAAAATAAAAATTTTCGACGAATTTTAAAAAATGTTTCACACCCCTGGCCGTGTTATGCAGTATACCAAAAAATTGCAAATAATTCATATAATAAATGTCCCAAAAAGAATTAGGGCCAATTGTGCGACAGCAAAGATATGTTTTTTTTTCAATTCATCCCCATACAAAATTTTCGGAAAAAAAATCTGGGCGCGCCAATAAAAACTATACGACGTAGCGATGCTAATTATAATTTTTTTTAAAGCTTTTCTAAGCATGTTCAAGCATAAAAGTCTACACTTTCGACATTTTGTATCGGGTGTCTATGGAAGCCGAAATCCAGCCCATAGTGGGCCGTCCCACTCTGCGCTTTCCTGTGCGTGGTCGCCATTCGAGAACCTCATATTATATAATACATATAAAATTTTACATAAATAACCTTATTCATGTAAACTATTTAGAAGTATTCTCAACTTTTCGACCCTTCGGTCAAAGCGATTGGATATTTTTATGCTATTTCTATTAAATTTTGACGTAGCCGACAGGCGAGTGTGCCGGACTTTGGCGTCGCCTTCTCTGAGGTTCCGGGTTCGATCCCCGGTTGGGTCAATATGGGAAACGAACTTTTCTGTATTGTCGTGTCTGGGTGTTGTGGTACCGTCGTTGTTTCTGACTTCTGTAACACAAGTTACAGCAAGCAAATGTTGCAACTTCTATCCCGTTATTTTCTGAAAGGTTATTTCCTGAACTAGAGCTGTAAATACCCAAGAAAGAAACCGGTTGCTAAGCAGTAGCGTATCTAAATTATTATTTTTGAATTCTGCTATGAAATAAATAGCAATAAATTTGATTATTTTTGTCTTACTAGTATCCTAATACGATATAGATGTATCATTTCAAGTAACTAATTGTGTGATATACAAAAATAAATATAAGTAGGTTATCAATATTTTTTATAAGAAAAAGCCTTTTCTTTGTAATTCAAAGTTGTATTTGCTGACCCTGCTAATGTTTAAGAAAACATCGAAAAAACATCGATGTATCGCTATAAAACGTCGATGTTTTCAACATCGATGTTGCACTTTAAAAAACAGCGATGTTTTAGTATCGATGTTTTTTATGAATGATGTTGCATCCCTACGCCTGTAACCGACGGCTCCCCGCGACTAACTATGTCCTCGGTCCACCTGGTGGGGGCCGCACTGTGGGCTGGATTTCGGCTTCCATAGACACCCGATACAAAATGTCGAAAGTGTAGACTTTTATGCTTGAACATGCTTAGAAAAGCTTTAAAAAAATTATAATTAGCATCGCTACGTTGTATAGTTTTTATTGGCGCGCCCAGATTTATTTTCCGAAAATTTTGTATGGGGATGAATCGAAAAAAAATCATATCTTCGCTGTCGCGCAATTGGCCCTAATTCTTTTTGGTACGTTTATTCTATGAATTATTTGCAATTTTTTGGTATACTGCATAACACGACCAGGGGTGTGAAACATTTTTTTTAAATTCGTCGAAAATTTTTATTTTTCAAATATCGTAATTTCAGCTTAGTTTTGAATTAGACGTCTATAAAATATGGAAAAAATGTGCCTCAACACTATTAAAAATAACTTCGCTTAAAAAAGAGAAAAAAATTCAATTTAATAAACTTACTTAGAAAGTTAAGTCATTATTTTTTCTTGTATCTTGTATCAGGTAACGATTTTAACATCCTTTTCACTGTAATGTCAAGTAGACCTTGCAGAGTAATTCTAGCCGAAGAGTCCGTAACTGTCATATGATTCTCTGACCGGTAACACTCCTTTTTTTTTAACTTGGTAATATGAGGGGTACAAATCACGTAAACCTTACTGTATAGCAGTCTCCCTTAATGTGATATATTGTCATTTCGACAACTTCAAAGATAGCAATAAACCAAGCGCCTTCAGGGGTGTAAATATTTTTTTGGTTAATGGTTGTGTCATCATTATATATTGAAATTTGCTAATTGACTCTGGATTCTTTCATATTTTATATATTATATTCTAATTAATTTATAAAGTATGTGTATTATTATTGTATATTTAAAAGATACCGTAATGTTATTTTTAATGCTTAATTTATTGTTGTTTAAAATGATTTCTTTTTTTTTCTCCCATGTTACCGCACCCATATACAAACTATCTGCATGACCCAAGGGTTGACTGGTAGAGAATGCCCCTAGCATTAAGTCCACATGTTGTACCTATTTGTGCAATAAAGTTTTTAAATAAATAAATAAATAAAATTCTTTAGCATGTATTCAATAATAGAAGCCATGTTTTCCTTCCCGTCTGTTTTTAATTTTGACACAGCCGCAAAAACTATTTCACTGCATTCACTGTCCAAATCACCACTTCTTCTCTTTTTTTGCTTCATACATAAATCCTCAAAAGGTTTCCGAGGAAGAAAGTATTCTTTTGGTCATAGTTCCAATTGAAGACGTTGATGTAGATGGTTCCTCATCACGAACTGAAGATGTTGAATTTCCCGATAAATGACTTAGCTAGGCCAGTCAATATTTTTTTTCCAGTCAACTTTCATATTTTTTTAGGAAAACTTCCGCTTTTCTACTTGCTAAAAGCCAACGTTTTTCGAGTGCTCTAGCAAACTTTCTACGAATTCCCGAAAAGTTACACTATCTTCTTCCGATAAACTGCAGTCCAGACGTGATATTACTGATTCGAACAAATATTGGTAATCAGTAATTTTGTTAACATTCTTTAATATCAGGAACAAATCTAGGTTTGTAACGATACTCTCCCTTTTTATTCAGATGGTTGTATTCAATTGTAATTGTCAAAGCGAACTGATTCAAAAGAAGTTGGGATAGCATATAAATATCCACTCTAATTGCGAGTAATTTACATACTACCCTCATTATCATTAGTAATGCTATTGGAGACACTATATATGTATTTATATACTATGATGGAATTAATAGAGTATTAGCGAATGTTATAGTGTTGATTAACGTCATTATCCTAATGTTCCTATTTTTTTATATATCAATTGATAAACGTGTTTGTTGTAAATGTTTTGGCTGTAATTATAGATACCAAGCTGGAATAAGCTTTAGATTATGGTGCGAGACGATAAAAAAAGATTTTTGGCTATTTAAAAAAAAAACGTTTCGCACCTTTGGCACAATTTGGGCGGTCTTATCACTAATACGCGATATATTCCAGACAACCTTCAGGTAGAGGAAAGGTAATTATTAGGAGAGGGGTGAAGACGTGCCAAACTGTTTTTATTAAATAAAAAAATCGATTATATCATACCTACATTCATAAATATACATAAGTACTTATAACTTTCTAAGTAAGTTTATTAAATTGAATATTTTTCTCGTTTTTAAGCATAGTTATTTTTAATAGTGTTGGTGTACATTTTTTCCATATTTTATAGACGTTTTTTGCGGGCCAGTATGGCGATGCTAACGGATAGGATATTTTGATATAAAATCCGTTGTCATCGCGATGTGGGTTCCTCTCTTGCTTACCATCAGGCTGGGAGGAGCCAATATACTGCGCTACTATAAAAAAAGACGTCTAAATCAAAACTATACTGAAATTACGATATTTGAAAAATAAAAATTTTCGACGAATTTTAAAAAATGTTTCACACCCCTGGCCGTGTTATGCAGTATACCAAAAAATTGCAAATAATTCATATAATAAATGTCCCAAAAAGAATTAGGGCCAATTGTGCGACAGCAAAGATATGTTTTTTTTTCAATTCATCCCCATACAAAATTTTCGGAAAAAAAATCTGGGCGCGCCAATAAAAACTATACGACGTAGCGATGCTAATTATAATTTTTTTTAAAGCTTTTCTAAGCATGTTCAAGCATAAAAGTCTACACTTTCGACATTTTGTATCGGGTGTCTATGGAAGCCGAAATCCAGCCCATAGTGGGCCGTCCCACTCTGCGCTTTCCTGTGCGTGGTCGCCATTCGAGAACCTCATATTATATAATACATATAAAATTTTACATAAATAACCTTATTCATGTAAACTATTTAGAAGTATTCTCAACTTTTCGACCCTTCGGTCAAAGCGATTGGATATTTTTATGCTATTTCTATTAAATTTTGACGTAGCCGACAGGCGAGTGTGCCGGACTTTGGCGTCGCCTTCTCTGAGGTTCCGGGTTCGATCCCCGGTTGGGTCAATATGGGAAACGAACTTTTCTGTATTGTCGTGTCTGGGTGTTGTGGTACCGTCGTTGTTTCTGACTTCTGTAACACAAGCGCTTTAGCGACTTACAGGATCAGAGCAATGTATGTGATGAGTCCAATATTTATTATTTATTTATTTATCTATAAGGGTACCCTGTAATGGAATGTAGTACAGAACCCTTAAAAGAAAGAAGTCTGCAACCTTAGTCGCATTATCTCGACTGAACGACTTGTGCTAATGACAGAAGTCAGTCGCTGTGTCTGGCACGCATTACTATTGTCAATGTCACACGCATTACGATAGTAACCCAATATGGCGGGTTTTATTACGCTGTCATTATGATAATCATCTGCCGAGTATGGTGTCTATACGTCTAGTGAATCATATCTGGACGAATACATGCATAATCGTCATTTTAGAACCTGTTTCGTATTTGGTTATTATAATGGAGCGAGTGCCGTCTGACCTCACGACCCGACAGGCCACAGAGACCTCCTAGCGGTTGATGTGGTCCTGGTACCATCCACTTGTCTAGTACTAGTCTTGTAATTACTATTGAACATTATCAAATACTCTGATTCTGTAACACTTGTGTTACCGAAATCTGAAACAACGACAGCACCACAACACCAGACCCGAGGCAATGTAGAAAAGTTCGTTTCCTTTTTATACCCGACCGGGGATAGAACCCGGGACCTCAATGATGGCGCTGGATGCTCTCATGTTACCTCCACTTGGCAAGTCCAGTGATTATTAGAGAGTAAGTGCCGTCTGCCCTCCTAACCCGACAGATCGTAGACACCTCCAAGTGCTTCATGCTTCCCTGGTACCTCCACTTGGCCAGTCTGGTCTACTACGGAGTTAGTGCCATCTATCTGACCTCGCAACCCGACAGGCCACAGAGACCTGCTAGCGCTTCATGCTTCCCTAGTACCTCCTCTCGGCTAGTTGGGTATTTACTATAGAGCGACTATTCTCTGGCCTCCGCAAACCGACCGACCACTTAGACCTCCTACTGGTTCATGCGGTCCTGGTTACTCCGCTTAGCATGTCCAGTCGTTACTTTAGACGAAAAAGTGACAAAAAATTAATTTTAATATTTATTTAATAGAAAAACGTAAATAATGTATGAAGTCTTAACATGTATTACTGTGACAAAAAATCTTTCTTCACGCTAACTTTTTTACAACCTTCTTGAAGATCCCTGGTGCTTTGCATACCATACGGGGAAATAAACATAACAATAGGTGTCGAAAGTTTTCACTGACAGCCCTAGGGGTATAGGCAGTTATTCGGTCGGGGCGCTAGTTTACCTACTGTTCTGTTTCTACTATAACAGAGATCTCCTAGTGTTTGATGCAGTCCTGTTAACTCCACTCGGCAAGTCTGGTATTAACTATGGAGCGACTGCCCTCTCGCTCCGCAAACTGACAGTTAGCGGTGATACGTTGAACCTCTAGAACGGACATAGGCTACTTTTTTCGACTTGAAAATAAGGGGAGATGGGTGTAGTACCGCTTGTGAAAGTATTTATTTTTTATGACGACCTCGGTGGCGCAGTGGCTAAGTTAGGCGGCCAAAGCGCGAAAGGTCCCGGGTTCGATACCCGGTCGGGTCAATTTGGAAAACGAACTTTTTTAAATTAACTTGTGTCTGGGTGTGGTGTGATGACGCCCCCAGTTAGTATCCGTCGTCTGGTGCTCATAGTACAAGGGAAAACTTTAGTTTGAGACCAGGTGATTGGTGAGATTGTCTGGCGCATTTATTTTTTTTTAGTTAGAGATATGAAATTTAGCCCCAATATACCACGAACCTTGGGTTATGTCGCCGACGTTATAAACTCTACTTAAAGGCCTTGTAGGAAACTTTATTACAAGGTGGCCTTTAAGTGGGTGTAAACTATTTTCATATTTAGAATATGTCATTTTTTCGCTAGCGTTTTTTCTTGTTTTTTAATTTTGTCTGTAAATATAGATGAGTGAGTTTATTTCGCAAATGTACCTAAGTAACTTGAACAGGTTAGAATATGCACTTCTACTTTTGCTTGCGAATATTTAGGAAGTTAGGGGTAAAATCCACAATGAATGTATGTAGTCCTCACGAACGAAGTCACGTGCACAGCTAGTAAAATAATAACAACAGCCCAGTTAACGAAAGCCATACAAAATCTTTCCGCAGCCATACTCCGTAAGCTTTGCTAAACTTGCAACAGAGAGTTTAAAAACTCCTTTGTCACTTGTGGCGGGTGAGCTGCAGCAAGGCTTCGATCCCTCGTCTAGACCCCCCCCCCCACGCCACCCTCGCACGTCTAGACGAGGCCGACACCCCACCTGTTGCCGGGAGACAAACAGACTGACGGATATAAAAGTTAGCCTGTAATGACCCACTAGATGAAGGCCTCAATCATTGAAATGATGTTAGAAAGATAGATAATCGATTTTCATAATTACTAGAGCTTAACGCCGGACTAGCGAACTTTAAATACTTTGAAGAAAAAAATTATCGCCTACGATAACTTGCGGTTAGCTCATTTGGATACGTGAAGGTCGTGGGTTCAAGCCCAGGACCGCGGGGGAAGATGAAATGTTTCTGTTTCTTTTAAATAGATAGATATATATATTTTATTGCATAAAACATTCACAGAAATTAGTAATTATTTTTTCCTACCAGCGCCTCGACGTTTGGTTCTGTTAAGAAGCGCCGCAACAAACTCAACAGATATCATCTTTTAAAATAAATTACATTACATTACACAATATGGCATTAACATTTTTGAATTAACAATAAAGATTATCTATGTGCAGATGGACATTTTAACTATTCCACATATTTGTATCATTAAAAAAGTATTGTACAGTGTAGTAGGCCTTTTTAGCCATGTTTTAATTTGAGTCTTAAATCTATGCATGGGCAAGTCAATAATGCTTTGCGGTAACTTATTAAATTTTAATACTTATCCCCATGAAGGAATTACTACTTCTATGAAGTCTGAGTTTTGGGACGGCAAGCTTTTGTTTATTTCTTGTATTAAATCTATGGGTATTTGATTTTATAGGAAGGAGCGTATAGTTTTTTCGTACGTACAAAATACTGTCGAAAATATACTGAGACGTAATGTATAGAGTACATACCATTTATAAAAAGGGCATTTATTTTATTATTATATTATATATTTACCAGCTGTTGGTCGTACAAGTTTGACGTAGTAGACGAAGTAGAATCACTTTGCATTATATTCAATGACGATTCAAAAGTGCTATATGTAACCTACTTGAATAAAGAAATATTTGAGTTTGAGTTTGACGACCTCCGTAGCCGAGAAGCGAGCGGGCCTGACTTTGGTGTCGCGCCGTCTCTGAGGTCCCGAGTTCGATCCCCGGTCGGGTCAATGCGGAGAATTTTCTATATTGTCTCAGGTCTGGGTGTTGTGGTACCGTCGTGGTTTCTGATTCCTGTAACACAAGTGCTTAAACTACTTAATGCAGAATCAAAGCAATGTGTGTGATGTTGTCCAATATTTATATTTTATATTATTTAATATTAAATGTCAATGTACATAGTATCAAATCAACCTTTCTACCAAATTTTATGTCACTTAAATAATAAACAACGAAGGTACAACAACACCCAGACCCGACACAAAAAAAAAGTTCGTTTTCCATATTGACCCGACCAGCATCGAACCCGGGAGCTCTGAGATGTCGAAGAGGTCTGCCACATTATCTTTTTTCTGACGTAGATCATGAGTTTATTACCAAATTAGATAGCTGAACAGTATCAGCTGATTCTGTCCGGTATATCGGTCAATTCCATCCGGGCAACAGGTGGGCGCCTAGCAGCGTCTAGACGAGGAGTGAGGGGGGGGGGTGACTGTCTAGACAGGAGATCGAATCTGCGACCCGCGCTACCTGCCACGGACCGACTGCGTCACTAACTGTAACGAGTTTCGGAATAACAATTTTTTCTTTTGCTTCTTACAAACATTACAGTGTGACGAATTCACATGAAACATGAGCCACGCCAAAGTCATCCACTTTGACGTCGCGTTATCTCTGAGGTCCCGGGTTCGATCCCCGGTCAATATGGGAAACGAAATTTGGTTGCAGCGTGACGTCATAGCCTAAAGCCTTTCTCGATAAAATGGTCTATCCATTATTTAATTATAATATTTATTCAATTCAAACCAGTAATCGGTGCGTTAAACAAATAAACTCTTTAACTTTAAAAAGTCAGTAGTATATTTTAATTTATATTAATAAAAATTTTGTATTGAAGAGGTATTGAGGAGGTAGGGCATAGCGATCTATCGCTCGAACTGGAGCAGCCCGACTGGTGAAATACCTCCACCTTACAGAAGACCGCAGCCAAATAACAATCACTTCTGTGTTTTTGTGTTCCTGCGTGTGAGTAAGGCTTACAGAGCTCCGGGGGGTGCTACATTAGTAGCAAGGGTCAAGCCTTCAAGGTAAGGGCGATAAGTCCAGTAACAGCTTTATTATGCTGTACTTGTCGCCCTTAAGCTAGGACCTCAACCACTTAACATCAAGTGGGATGAGATCAATCTTGAAGTGCCTTATCATTCTCGTCCTTACTTCATATAAACTTTCGCGTTTATAATACATACAAGTAGAATGCACTTGTAACTTAGTTGAAGCCTCTCCCCGTGAACTTATCTCTCTCGCTCGGAGTCGTCGACCTTTCCGTGAATGACATCGGCCCTTCGATCGCGTTTATCTGCACTGGACGCCACATCGCATACCTACTGTTTTGTTTCTAAAAGTGCTTAAGTTTTAATTTATTTTAGATGTAAGGCAATTATAGCGTGTTTTGGCTGATCGCGGTACCTACTCTGCCTCATTTTTTCGAAGAATACCAGCGTCGTGGTGCGCACAGCGTCACCACGACATATTCAATTCAATTCAATATTCAATATTCAATATTCATATGCTGAGCGGAGACCTTTTAGGTGCCTACTATGTTAGTTCCTTCACATTGTTTAATTTAACTATAACAGTATTGTTACGCGCCACGATTAACGTTCGTAGTAACCAGCGCCATCTAGTGTGGAAAGGCGGGACTACAGAGAGTCGAGACGCGTACGCCAGAATTTACTAGAACAATGACCTTGACCGAGCGTACGGCCGTTCAAGGCCGCACTGCGCGCGAATGTTCCGGATGTTTCTGCGTTGGAAGGTTCGGGAACGGCCGCGGCAATATAAAAGGCCGGGATTCACCGCGACCGGGACAGTATTGAATTAGCGATACAAGTGATTACTTCGAAAGCGATTTTGAAGTGCGACTTGGGAGCGATTGTTGTTTTAATTAGTGCGTTTTAAGGTTGTAATTAGTGGCGTTCAATTAAAGTGTGACTTTTGGTAATTTTTATCGGCTGTTTTTATTGTCACGAACCCGAAGCTCGTAACAATTGGTGTCAGAAGTGGGATTTAAATTATGCCGATTTTACCTAAAGACGACACGGAGGGTATCCGTACCCGGAGTCAACGCCAACTGGAGACGGACCAGAGACGTTTTGGTGGAGCTTTGCCGCAGGAGTCGGAGAGCCAGTTATTAACCACGGAGGCTGGCCCGTCCACAGCAACACCAGCAGCATCGGCAGCACCAGACCTTGCTGCCCTGATGATGATGCTGCAGGAGCAGTCTCGTCGGCTGGAAGAACAGCTTAAGCGGGACAAAGAGGAACAGGCTCGCCGACAGGAGGAACAGGCTCGTCGGTTGGAAGAACAGCTTAAGCGGGACAAGGAAGAACAGGCTCGCCGCCAGGAGGAACAGGCTCGTCGGTTGGAAGACCAGAGGCAGCAGGACAAGGAGGAACAGGCTCACCGCCAGGAAGAGCAGATGCTTCTTTTGAAGGACCTTCATGCCTCTTTCGGGAGAGACATGAAGGAGGTGAAGGACAAGGTTGCTCAACACGACAACCGCCTGTCAAAAGCTGAAATCAGGATCGACCAAGTGAAGAATCAGGTTGACGACGTGGTAGAGGACGTAAAGAAAAAGCTGGATTGCCTTAAATTCGGAGAAGCAATCGCAGCTCCCGTAGCTACAACACCTTCGCTACGTGGATTCAAAGTGCCACCGTTCGACGGAACTTCTTCCTGGTCGGCCTACAAAATCCAGTTTGAGGCAGTTATGAAAGCGAACGGCTGGAATAAAAACCAGGCCATGACCGCCCTCACCCTAGGCCTTCGTGACCAGGCCTTATCTGTCTTGGAAGCTCTCGGTAAGGAAGTGACTTACGAGCAGCTCCTTGAGGCTTTGGAGGCTCGATATGGCGACGCTCACCTGGAACACGTGTTTCGCGCACAGCTCAGGGACCGCGTGCAACGCAGTAGCGAAAACCTGCAGCAGTGGGCCCTTGAAGTGGAAAAGCTGGTGCGTAAAGCTTACCAGTCCGTACCAGCGCTTATTGATGGGAACCTTGTGCAGGCGTTCATCGATGGCATCCGCGACATTGAAGTTAGAGCTGCTGTCAGACTCGGGCACCACGGGACGCTTAAAGATGCCTTAGCCCATGCACTGGAGGTGGAAGCTGTGCGGCAGGATCATCGTTCCCATCGCATTAGGGAGGTTGCAGCGGCTACAGTTCGCGACCGCAATAAAGGATACAGCCCTAGGTGCTACGGTTGTGGGGAAAAGGGCCACCTTCGATCCAGTTGCCCTAAGCGAACTGCAGAAGGAGAAGACGGCAGTGCAGCTAAGAGCACCGCTCAGCGTCAGCAGCAGGGAAACGAGTAATAGCCAGGACTGCGGGGCGGGTGCTGGCTGAGGTTCAAAGAGCCCCAAGGGTTTCGATCAAACAAACCCAAGACGGGAACAGCCTAGTCATCCAGGGCGAGGTAAACGGAACGCCGTGTAAGCTGACTATAGACACTGGAGCCTCTCGCACGGTTGTCAGTTCCCAAATTATGAGACGGTCCCTTGGGGACTCTGCATACAACCGAGAACACATCAATTTGGTAACAGCCACCGGTCAGCGCATACCCGTCCATGGAGAGAAGAAGATGGGGCTGAAGCTAGGCAACAGAACCTACCTGCATAATGTCATTGTGGCGGATATAATGGACGATTGCATCCTGGGCCTTGACTTTATGAGGAAGAATAGTTGCGAAATTGACGTCAAGCAAGGTGTTCTGAAATGTGGACAAGAGGAACTTTTCGTGGAAGGCGCGTTACCAGGGAATGTATACAGCCTTAAAAAGATTGTTCTTCCGCCGAGATCAGAAACAATTGTGCCAGTTAGTCTTCCTCGAAATCCTGGGAAAACTCTCCGTTGTGTACTAGTGGAAAGGGTAGAAAATGACCTTCCATGGAGAGTGGCACGCACTTTGGTTAGAGCCACCGACATCTCAGGGGTACGTGTGCTGAACCTTTGTGACCAGGAACAGGTTATAGAAAAGGGCACACTAGTTGGTACTTGCGAGGAAGTGGATTGGTTGCGTCGATGCCAACATCAATCGACCGGGACCGTCAGCAAAGATACACAAACGAGAGTGACCACACTTTTAGAAGACTGCCGCAGCGCTCTGTCCCAAAATGAAATGGTTAAGGCGAAACAAATGTTGCTCAAGTATGCCAACGTTTTCTCGTCAAACGATGCTGACATCGGAAGGACTGGCTTAGTTCAACACAAAATTAACACAGGAGAAGAATTGCCTATCCGTCAGCGGCCAAGGAGATTGCCCGTAGCACGTGAAAAGGAAGTGGAAACCATGATTGAGGGAATGGTGAAGGATGGTGTTATTGAACCTTCATCTAGTCCATGGTGTTCACCTGTAGTGCTGGTAAGAAAGAAAGACGGTAGCATGAGATTTTGTGTTGACTATCGTCGTCTGAACGACGTTACGAAGAAAGACAGCTATCCTTTGCCAAGAATTGATGACACGCTGGACATGCTTACTGGAGTAAAGTGGTTTAGCACGCTAGATTTAAAAAGTGGTTACTGGCAAGTTGAAATTGATCCTAAAGACAAGGAGAAGACTGCATTCTCGACAGGAAAGGGTCTGTGGCAATTCAAAGTCATGCCGTTTGGATTGTGCAACGCTCCGGCAACGTTTGAAAGGTTGATGGAACTTGTACTTACCGGTCTGATTGGCGATGCCTGTCTAGTCTACTTGGATGACATAATCATCGTAGGCCGTACGTTTGAAGAACATCTTCTAAATCTGGAACGCGTGCTCATGAAGATCCAGAGTGCCAACCTCAAGTTAAGCCCGAAGAAGTGTTCACTATTCAAACGGCAAGTTAGTTCTTTGGGATATGTAGTGTCTGAAGAAGGTATCAGCACGGATCCAGAGAAAATCGCTGCTGTAAAGGATTGGCCAATCCCAAAAGACAAGACGCAGGTCAGAGCATTCCTTGGTTTGTGTTCCTACTATCGGCGGTTTGTTAAGAACTTTGCAGATATAGCAAAACCCCTGCATAAGCTAACGGAGGAGAAGCGACATTTCTGCTGGGATGGAAGTTGTGACATCGCATTCCAGGAGCTAAAGGACCGTCTGTGCAAAACACCTATTTTGGGATACCCTGATGTGAGTAAGGAATTCATAGTTGACACGGACGCAAGTGACATAGGACTTGGCGGTGTATTATCCCAGCGGAATGGCGATCAAGAAATTGTGATAGCTTACTTCAGCAAGTCTTTGTCGAAACCTGAAAGGAACTATTGTGTTACGAGACGAGAACTGCTTGCTGTGGTAAAGTCGTTGCAGCACTTTAGCAAATATCTTCTGGGGCGGAAATTCCACATACGAACTGACCATGCTGCACTGAAATGGCTTTTGCAGTTCAAGAATCCGGAAGGACAAGTTGCGAGATGGATTGAATTACTGCAGGAATACGACTTTGTGGTGGAACATCGCAGCGGAAAATCTCATGGTAATGCAGATGCATTGTCAAGAAGACCTTGTCCTGAAGACTGCAAGCATTGTACCAGGCAAGAAAGTAAAGAAGTTGTTCCTGTGAGGATGCTCAAGACAGACCTTAGCAACGAGTGGAAGGAAAGCCTACAACGTGCACAACAGGAGGATGCGGACATCAAGCCGATTCTGGAGTGGATGAAGGCCGGAGTTCCTAAGCCTAGGTGGAGCGACGTCTCAGCGATGAGTTCGATCACAAAGAGCTATTGGGCCCAATGGGACAGCTTGGTGATTCAGGATGGAGTTCTGTGCCGTAGATGGGAAAATGCTCGTGGAGACAGCTGTCATCTGCAAATGGTTGTCCCCAAAGGTCAAGTACCGGATGTTCTACAGCTGTACCATAATGGTTGTTCAGGAGGTCATCTGGGAGTAAAACGGACACTACTGAAGATACGAGAACGGTTTTACTGGGTCTACTGTCGGGACGATGTCGAGGACTGGTGTCGCAAATGTACAAGTTGTGCGGCTGTAAAGGGACCTCAGACTCGTAGTAGAGGTGCATTGAAGCTGTACAATGTGGGCGCACCATGGGAGAGGATAGCCCTTGACGTTGCGGGGCCGTTCCCGGAAAGTGAAAGTGGTAACAAATATTTCATGGTTGTGATGGATTACTTCACTAAGTGGCCGGAAGTCTTCGCCATTCCAAATCAAGAGGCCTCGACAGTTGCTGATAAGTTAGTTTATGAAGTCTTCTGTCGTTTTGGAGTTCCCTTGGAAATCCACAGTGATCAAGGAAGGAATTTTGAGTCCCAAATATTCCAGGAAACTTGTCGAGTTATGGGAACTCATAAAACAAGAACAACTTCTTACCACCCACAGTCGGATGGAATGGTGGAACGATTTAATCAGACACTAGAGAGGTACTTGGCAAAAGTTGTGGAAAATCGGCAACGAGATTGGGACAAGCACATACAACCATTTTTGCTGTCATATCGTAGCGCTGTTCACGAAAGTACATCGGTAACACCAGCGTTCGCAAACTTTGGAAGAGAACTACGACTGCCTGCAGACATGATCACCGGAATACCACCTGATTCCCCATGCAGTATAACAGATTATGCAAATAACTTACGGAACAAGATGAATGACATTTGTGAGCACGTGAGACAATCGGGCCAGCAAATGTCTGAAAGAATGAAAACCCGCTATGACCGCAAAATGAACAGTAAAGAGTTTGACGAAGGTTCACTAGTGTGGTTGCACAATCCAATCCGCAGCAAGGGGAAATCTCCTAAGCTTCAGGCGAAATGGGAAGGGCCGTATCGAATTGTGACTAAGATCAATGACGTAACCTACCGGATACAAAAAGGTGCGAGGGGTACTCCTAAGATCGTCCATGTGGATCGATTGGCGCGTTATTATGGAGCCGAAAATGCTCGGGACGAGCATGTCTTAGGAGGGGGCAGTGTTACGCGCCACGATTAACGTTCGTAGTAACCAGCGCCATCTAGTGTGGAAAGGCGGGACTACAGAGAGTCGAGACGCGTACGCCAGAATTTACTAGAACAATGACCTTGACCGAGCGTACGGCCGTTCAAGGCCGCACTGCGCGCGAATGTTCCGGATGTTTCTGCGTTGGAAGGTTCGGGAACGGCCGCGGCAATATAAAAGGCCGGGATTCACCGCGACCGGGACAGTATTGAATTAGCGATACAAGTGATTACTTCGAAAGCGATTTTGAAGTGCGACTTGGGAGCGATTGTTGTTTTAATTAGTGCGTTTTAAGGTTGTAATTAGTGGCGTTCAATTAAAGTGTGACTTTTGGTAATTTTTATCGGCTGTTTTTATTGTCACGAACCCGAAGCTCGTAACAGTATATACCTAATAAATATTTTTCTTTCTTCCTTTCTTAAATCATCAATTAATCAATCAAATGTTACTTTATTCAAGTAGGTTGCATGTAACACTTTTGAATCGTCATTGAATACAATGCAAAGTGATTCTACTGCCGGTTCGGAACATATATCTACCGAGAAGACACCGGTAAGAAACTCAGCAGATCAGTTACAGTAGCAGTATCTAACTTATTGCTATGTGTAGAACACTTATTAGAAGCTCTGACAATTCTGAATTATGATCTACTGTGAACAGAATAAAGTTCAAACTTCGCGTTTCAGATTGTAACAATTTTTATAGTGCACTCTGCCCGCGACTTCCTTCACGTGGACTACATACTTTCATGGTTGGTTTTACTTCTACCTCCCCTTATATTCGAAACCGAAGGTAGTCCATATTTTGTTGCAAGTTTTGAGCTATAGATATTTGTTCCAAATTATACATCTCGTACTTTTTTAAATAACATAATAATAAACATTTGGCCATATTCTAAACATCCAGGGGCGGTGTTGCCCGGTAAAGTAGCCTATGTCCGTTCTAGAGGTTCGTATGCCTTTACCAAATTTCTAATAAATCGGTTATGCCACTGGGTTTAGGACTGAAAGCCGGACAGACAGACCGACAAAGTTACTTTTGCATTTATAATATTAGTATGGATTACGTAAGGGTGCGGACCCGTAGCGGGTCAGGGGCGAACTGAAATAGTTTAAAACAAACAGATTGATTCCGTTAGCTCAATTGGAAGTTAAAATCATACCTTAAACCGGCAAGGAGAGCTGAGTGTATTAATTTTTTGTTGCACTTTATCAACAACCCAACATCTAAGTATTAAGTTATAATTACTTGAAGAGTGATTACCATTTAAAATGGAATAAGTGCACAGGTACCTCTTGGCACAATTATGTTATTACTAGCTGTGCCCGCGACTTCGTTCGCGTGGACTACATCCTTTCATGGTTGGTTTTACCCCTTTCCCCCCTAATATTCGAAACAAAAAGTAGTCTACATTTTAATCCAAGTTTTGAGCTATATTTGTGCCAAATTTTATATCTCTAACTTCAAAAATAAACATTTTTCCATATAAACTTTCAAAGGTGGTATTACCCCCATCCACCCCTTATTTTCTAATAAAAAGTAGCCTATGTCCGTTCTTGAGATTCAACGTATACCTACACCAAATTTCATCAAAATCGGTTGAGAGGTTTAAGCAGGAAAGCGTAACAGACAGACAGACAAACAGACAGACAGACAGACAGACAGACAGAGTTACTTTCGCGTTTATAATATTAGTAGGGATTTATGTTAATCCCTGATCCCGCAGACAAACTGTGTGTACAGTTTTATGGGACTCTTGATGAATAAAAGTAAATTTAGTAAATTAAAGTAATATATTTGAGAATAAATGGTTAAATAAATAGCTTACTGACAAAACTATTAAACGTACTCGTCCCCATAATAATTTCGAAAGTTAGCCCCAGTTTCTCTGGGATCCCATCATCAGGTCCTGGTCTCCATGACATGGTACCACACTTGGTATACCTCCTACCAATGAAAAAAAAAAATTCAAAATCGATTCACAAACCACGGAGTTATGCCCGAACACATAAAAAAAAAGAAATAAATATATATATGTAGGATATGGACGTATCCGAACGTGTTGAATGTGTGTACGAATATCCGAACGGTGTGAGTGATAGAGAATGATGAGTGAAAGAATAAGAAGATGAACAGAAGACGGTGCATTTTGCTAGACGACGTATGACGAGTAAGACAATGTGTGTGTTTTATAATTAATTTATTAATGGTGTTATTTAGTAAATATATTTTGATATAACTTAAAATTGCTCTCATTGCATCCCGACCCGCTACATATATACGGTCGAATTGACAACCTCCTCCTTTTTTTTAAGTCGGTTAAAAAACGGACATTACACGCACGATCGGACTTATTGACAGACAATGTCACTCATATATTAATGGAAGAGATTGCTCTCTAGCAATAAGACCGCCTATATTCCTACTTAAATATGTCTGTAAAACCAATTTCTGTAAATTTTCTGTGCAATAAAGTGTATCTATCTATCTATATTTTTCATTATTTAAAGACTTTGAGTTTGTGTTCTTATTTCTCAACAACTCTGCCTATTTTATAAACTTATTTGTTTTTTTTGATAAATAATGCATGTTTCTTGACACAATCTAAATCATTAAAAATTACTATCGTTTATCTATGAGTGGTGAATTTTAATTTCAAATTTATTTTAAATATCAGCTGTCATCAGTCGTCTGTCGGTCGTTTTTAGCTTACGACTCGTATAATTTATTACCATAAGTAACGAGAACGGATTGTTTTTCTTAATGATTGTTTGCATAACTTAATACCTAAGACATTTAATGTTTTGTACCAACTTTTATAGTCGCTGTATCTAGTAAAATACTAATGATCTAAGTGCTTCCCACAGTCTTCTAAATTCATCAAACGCGTCTAGACCCCCCCCCCCCCCCCCCAGCCCTCGACAAACCTCCCCCCCCACCCGACTAGACGCGGCCTAGACGCTCACCTGATATATTTGTGCCGTCACGAAGCAATCAGCCCTTTTGAACTCCTTGCGTGGGTTAATCGCGGAGCTTTGTTCGATACTTAGTTGGGCTCACTTGAACAACATAAAATGAAATTTTTTATCTCCCCTTGCGGTGCGGGAATCGAACCCACGACCTTCACGTATCGCGCGTGCGTAGTATGTAGTTCTAAACATATTCGGCAGAGGGCACTTACCGGAGGCTAACGGTTGATACAGCAGAAAAATTCCATCGCCTACGATAACTCGCGGTTAGCTCAGTTGGAAGAGCAGCACGCGCGATACGTGAAGGTCGTGGGTTCGATTCCCGCATCGCAAGGGGAGATAACATTTTTCTGTTTCTAATATTTAAAGATTACTAGTACGGCGTAAAGTACTATAAAAATTGAAAATACGATTAACATAAAATGAGAACCATTTTTCACAAATATTTAATGTACCGTACACATTTCTCGTCAAATACTAGGAAATAGACAATACAATAATATGGTGGCATGGAGCTGGCCTGATGAAGAGTTGGAAAATATCTATAGGAACATGTCCTCGGTGGCGCTGTGGCTAAGGTAGGCGGCCAAAGTGCGAAAGGTCCCGGGTTCGATTCCCGGTCAGGTAAATTTGGGAAACGAACTTTTCTAAATTGACTTGTGTCTGGGTGTGCTGTGATGACGCCCCCAGTTAGTATCCGTCGTCTGGTGCTCATAGTACAAAGGGAAACCTTAGTTTGAGACCAGGTGATTGGTGTGATTGTCTGGTGCATTTATTTATTTATATATTTTATGTGTTCTCGTGAAATATTGTATATTAAATTTGGTATGTTACGTTTCGGTGAAAATACAATAACAATTTGATAGCATGGAGCTGACCTGATGTACAATTGGAAGGTTCCCGTGCACCAATTGCCGGACCCATATCTCGTCATATTACTATTTTCTCTACCTTAAGGTCGTCTACAAGAGATAAGACCGCCTAGGTCTTATCGATAAAAAGAGATCTCTTCTAATTGTACTATAATTAATACGTAAAAACTAATATTATAAATGCGAAAGTAACTCTGTCTGTCTGTCTGTCTGACTGTGTGTCTGTTACGCTTTCCTGCTTAAACCCCTCAACCGATTTTGATGAAATTTGGCATAGGTATACGTTGAACCTCAAGAATGGACATAGGCTACTTTTTGTTAGAAAGTAAGGGGGGGGGGAGGTAATGCCACCTTTGAAAGTTTATATGGGAAAATGTTTATTTTTGAAGTTAGAGATATGAAATTTGGCACAAATATAGCTCGAAACTTGGATTAAAATATAGACTACTTTTTGTTTCGAATATTAGGGGAGAAAGGGGTAAAACCGACCATGAAAGGATGTAGTCCACGCGAACGAAGTCGCGGGCACAGCTAGTAAAGTATATACTTATATTTAAATACTAGCTACCGCACGCGACTTAGTCCTTTTTTGAAATAAATAAAGCCTATGTTATTCCGGGTTAATGTAGCTTTCTAATGGTGTAATTCAATTATTTTTGAAATCTGCACAGTGGTTTTTCAGTTCATTCGTTACAAACACATACACAAAAGTACAAATCTTTCATCTTTATAATATTCGTGTAGATTTGACATCACATACATTGCTCAGATTCTGTGGTAAGTAACTGACGCACTTGTGTTACAACAATCAGAAACAATGACGGCACCACAACACCCAGACCCGAGACAATATAGAAAAGTTCGTTTCCCATATTGACTCGACCGGGCATCGAACCCGGGACCTCAGAGATGGCGCGACGCCAAAGTTCAGCCCGCTCGCCTAGCTACATAGATAAAACTTGTCGAAACATCGAAGTTCGATAACTGCCACTTGGCTTCGCCCCCAGGTTTCCTTGTCTCGTTTGAAACAAAACATCTAGAGGGCAATAAGAAACATGATACAGATCAATATTCCTTAGTGCAAAGATCTTCCAAGTGCAGACGCCCCCCCCCCCCCCAATACTCCCACGCGTCTAGACGCTCCAAGCCCTCGCCTGGTGTAGGAGGAACAGCCCACACTGCAAGCAGCTCTTTAGCCCTTTTCAACTTGGGACTAGCTGCGGGTGACACGTTCGTCTTGAAGAATTTTATTTCTCAAAAATAATCTCACAAAGTGCTCTATGTCATGAGAAGCTTAATAATTTAACACGTAATCTGTTTCTTTAAAATATTTAAAGTTCGCCAGTGCGGCGTAAAGTGCTGTAAAAATCATAAAAATAAATTGAACATACAGTTGTGATACGCAGTGGGTCTAAGCTAGTGTAGTTATGCTGCAGTTTCCAGGTACGTTACTCGTCTCTATTTAACCCCCAACGCAAAAACGACGGAGTGTTATAAGTTTGACATACCTTCCTACGAATCACCTTTTAAAAAATAACTTCAAATCACAATTGCTCCATCTGTGCGGAAGCTACGACGCCGGTAAGAAACTCAGTAGATTTATTACAGTAGCAGTATTTGACTTATTGCTATGCTTTTTTTTATATTACTCGTCAATATTGACCTTATCCCACCGTATGTTAAGTGGTAATGAGGTCCTAGCTTAAGGGGGACAAGTACATCATAATAAATCTGTTACTGGACTTGTCGCCCTTACCTTGAAGGCTTAACCCCTGCTACTAATGTAGCACCCCCCAGGAGCTCTGTAAACCTTACTCACACGCAGGAACACAACAACACAGAAGTGATTGTTATTAGGCTGCGGTCTTCTGTAAGGTGGAGGTATTTCACCAGTCGGGCTGCTCCAGTTCGAGCGATAAATCACTATGCCCTACCTGTCTAAAATGTGTAGCTAATTGCACTGTTTAAAAAAGCAGGAATCTTTATTAAAATTCCCATAATGTAACCCAAGGTGTCAAACAATATCTCGCGACGCCGGGATAACTAGTAAGTAATATAAAAAAACCTCGTCATTGCAGTTTATTATTATTTTCGCACAAAGTTCAAGCAACGCTAATTTGCCCAAACAGGTAACCGAACCCAGCCGCGCGACACATGCGCATTAAGCATCGACAAAGTAACGGGGCTCGCAAAAAATCGGCGAATTATCATTTTTTAACAAAAAAACGTTTTTTTACAAAAAAAAACGCCGTTCGCAATTTTGCTGCGTTTGGGGTCCCGCAGGCAGGGGTGATGTAATTACTGCGTTTTAACCGAGGGGTGTTTGAAAGACTTATTTTGTAATTAAATAAATAAAGAAAGATTTATTTTTCTTAAATTATAATTACGTGTTTTCATTTTGACGACGCATTGACACTTGGGATTCAATGCAGGGTAGTTAGTGAAAAAAACACGGTCAATCTATCGGTCTGTATTTCAACACAAGCATTGCAAAAAAGGCCTAAAGTAATATACAGTCTACTAGCTGTGCCCGCAACTTCGTTCGCGTGGACTACAGATTTTTTCTATGCATATAAATATACTTTCATGATCGGTTTTACTCCGGTCTCCCCGAATACTCGAAACAATAAATAGTTCATAGTTTAATCTATGTTTTGTGCTATATTTGTGCCAAATATCATATCTCTAACTTAAAAAATAAACATGTGGTCATATTAACTTTTAAGGACGAATACCGTCCTCCTCGTCCTCCCTCCATCCCCCCCTTATTTTCAAAACAAATAGTTGCCTATGTCCGTTCTTGAGGTTCAACGTATACCTATACCAAAGATCCATCAAAATCGGTTCAGTGTTTTAGGCGTGAAAGCCGAACAGAAAAACAAACAAACTGACAAAAAGACAAACAGACAGAGTTACTTTCACATTTATAACATTAGTATGGATTCTAATTTAAATTTTGTGTGACTGTAATGAGTACCTATTGAAATATATAAATCATTTTCGACGTTTGTCACGCTCACGGCTACGAAATAAATGAGAGGGAAAGAAGCCTTTATACTGTTCGAAGCCTTGGTTTGCGGGCGCCATACTTGAGGTCGCAACTGTGCATGTTCAGTCACGTGCGCTATCGTGGAGCCATAACGTGACCATTTATTTTTTTTGTCACAGCGGGATATCTGCAGAATTATGTAATAAAAAAAGTTTTTAAGTGTTATTTAAGTTTTTATAATAAAAGATAGAATAACACAAAACAATCAAAGCAAATTAGTACATAGTGGCGTGGTCTCTAATTTTTATTTTTATTGCCTCAACAAATTTGTTTTAATACATCGATTCGAGTTTTGAGATAAGATAGTCATTTTTAAATTAACGTTTGGTCTGTTTGAGAAAGCGGGACAGTTTCGGCCTCTCGGGGGTCACTGGGACAGACTACCTGAAACCGGGACTGTCCCGCCCAAAGCGGGACGTATGGTCACCTTATGTGTATAAGCTCGTTCTTAAGCGAACTTTATGTTTTCGTTATGAGAACCCAAGTGTACCTATATATTTAATTGCTCGTGTACAAAATGTTTAACCCACTGTTGTACGGGCCCCTCTAGTCCATGGCCGCGTCGCGCGCGACCGCATCTGGCGCGTTTCTCACGCGCTTTTTGAATCGTTTTTTAGCGATTTTCGCGCGAAGGAAGTCGCGAGTCGCACCTGTTGCTTTTTGCTGCGCTTGCGCAGGGGACGGAGCGAGGCGGAGGGAACGGAGACGGGGGTACAGAGAAAGGGGGGTGCAGTTTGTATTATACTATGTACTAATATTATAAACGTAAAAGCTTGGTGTATGGATAGAGTGACCTTATATGAGAGTAGATTATAAAATGTCTGTAAATGTGTTTTCTTGGATGAACGCTTTTTTTTATTACGAATGAACCAAAATACTATTGGAAACATTGCAAAAATCATTTTGACATTAGAATATTACATTATTTCTGAGTGCCATGAAATACTTAACAAGTCCACATGAACGGAGCCGCAAGAAATAAGCAAGCAGTATAAAATAATAATAATAATAAATATTGGACAACATCACATATGTACATTTCTCTGATTCTGTGGTAAGTAGCCTTAGCACTTGTGTTACAGAAATTAGAAACAACGACGCACTGTGGGCTGCGTTCCTTAGTAAGGCGGTCGAAATTACTTATATGTATATATCCTATTTGGAAATACTTTTAAAGCACAGATAATTGAAGATTAACAATAAAACAAAAGTTTTGGGATTTATCACGTGTATAATGTGTTCAGAAAAGTAAAATATAAGCAAAATTAATTATTTATTAAATTAAAACTTAACCAATTATCGTCAAATCTTGAATTCTATGTTATATTAGAAGCTTAAATATTAACATAAAGGTAATTAATCGCTGTAGTATTGTTTTTTTGCCAAATAAAGTATTATTTTTCAATATTATTATTATTCAGTACAATCTAATAAACTTAAAACATTAGTAGATAATGCAGCTTTTTTTTTTCGTGGCAATTTCCTTCTAGAACTGATTAATGGGTGTGAGTTCAGCAGAAGTCTGTTCATAAGGTCTGTGTTTGTGGCGACTCGAGACATTTTTCTGGTATGGTTCAGCCTAAACGCCTTTATATTTTTATTTGTTGCTTCTGCAGCCTCTTCGGATAGTTCACCAATAGGAACTAGTGCATGTTCAATAACTATGGCACCGTATACAAGCACTTTATGCACAGATGAACAAATATAGTTCACAACATTCTCCAAATTACTAATATCTAAGCTATCTGCATCCGGAATCATATTTGTTAACTGATGTAACATTTGACGGCTTCTTTCTGCCCCTGAACCACTTGTAGATAGCCACAGTTCAAATATATAGCCTCTTGAAAAGGTTTCGACATAAATCACACCTGAAAAAATAAAAATAAAATTAATTATATTTTGCAATATTTTAGTAGGATTGTACGCCTTGGCCAACGCAAGGTACTAGAAGACTGATAACTAGATAATCCGCAAACTTCCGCAAAAAATCGTCTATGGCCGTTAGTCTAGACACATATTACTTGAAAATTAACAAAAAGTTACCATTATCTATGATTAAGAACAAAGTTAAAAGTTCAAGTAAATAAAAAAATAGCAGATTTCAAAAATAAAATTTCGTCGTTCCGTGATCCTATCGTTTTTTCTATACTTTACATAAAAATGACAAAACGTATGTATAAATCAAAACAACATACCTGATTGTTGAAGCTCCATTACAAAAATAGTTACTTAAATCACGAAATTTTCAGAAATAAGCCACCAAAGACCGGTCACTTATTGATTCACTGATATGATTGTACGTGCAACGGGAGGTATCTTGAATTTGTAGGTTCATTAGAGAATGAACGCAACTACCTACCTTGTTCCTGTTTATGGTTCATTATAGTACGACTCCTTGGTAATGACATGACAGCATTAAATATTTAAAAATACTACCTCCATTTTTTTTAATTATGACCTCTGGAGAAACCGCTGTGCGACGGTACCGCAACGCCCAGACCTGAGACGATACAGAAAAGTTCGTTTCCCATATTGACCCGACCGGAGATCGAACCCGGGACCTCAGAAATGGCGCTCGCCACAGTCAGGCCCGCTCGCCTCTCGGCTACGGAGGTCGAAATTCAAATAGTTTATTGCTTTCATGTTGTACAATATGGCTCCTAAATTACAAAATGAAGTTTCAAACATGAACCCTGTAAGGGCACTGCAAACAATTAAGCACTTATATATCTAATAATAATACATTGTTATTTTAAATTTACATGTGGCGGTCTAGCAGGAACTCTGACAATGAATAAAACCCTTTAGTTATCAGATATTTTTTAAGTGACTGCCTGAATGTATTAATATTGTCTTCCAGCTTGTAACATTCCGGGATCTTGTTAAAAATTTTCACACACATGCCAAAGGGACCAGATCTTACCAGTTCTAGTTGTGAGTTGGGTGCGGCTAATTTTGTTCGGGGTCTTAAATTTTGGGGACGTAAATATAGTGGGAACATGTTAGGATTCTTTTTTACAAACAAACAAACTTCTAAAATGTACATACCAGTTAATGTTAGAATTTTTTCTTGTTTAAAATAGGGCCTGCAGCTTGTCTGTGAATCTATGTTAATATTATTCGAAGGCACCTTTTTTGTAAAAGAAACAATTTTTCTACGTTTGTACTGTTGCCCCATAGAAGTATGCCGTATTGTAGCCAGGCGTGGGCGTAAGCAAAGTACGCGCATTTAGCAGTTTTAATGTCTGTAGATTTTTTAAGTTCATACAGGGCAAAAGCAAATCTAGATAATTTAGAGGATACATTGTTTATGTGTTCCTTCCAGTTTATGGCCGAATCTATTGTTATACCTAGTAATGGATAAGAGTTTACACTTTCTATTTTGATGTTATCATATAAGTATTCAATTTCTAAGGTGCGTTTTTGATAGGGCTTAAATTGAATAAGTTTAGTTTTGGAAAAATTTAATTTGAAGTTGTGATATTTTAACCAGTCAACTATTTTATTTAAAATGACATTCAATCGTTCATTTAAATTTTCGATAGACTTACTAGGTATTATTAATGATAAATCGTCAGCAAAAAGTGTGCAAGGGTTGTCAATAACTGTAGGTAAGTTATTGATATATATTAAGAAGAGTATACAACCAAGAACACTGCGTTGAGGTATTGATTTAGTTACATAGATTATTTCCGATCTGACTTGAGTTACGATTCCTGTTGTAGTGTCACAATGATCTAGTTCAACACATTGTTTACGTTTTTCGAGATATGAAATAAACCAATTATATGCAGGACCTCTAACACCAATGTTGTAAAGCTTTTCTAATATATCTAGGTCGTCATATATCTAGATACTAATATCATAAAGGTGAAGATTTTTGTTTGTTAGTTTGAATGCAGTAACCTCAGGAACTATTGGTTTGAATAAAAAAATACGTTTGTTTTGGATAGTCTATTTATCGGGGAAGGGTTTAGGCTTTATTTTTTTTTCTTAACTGACTATAGATGATGGCCGCAGATGGCCTGTTCATCTTCACCGAGCTTGCGGGGGAGCGGAGGGCTCTCACCCCTAACAAAGCTTTAGGCTATAAAAATCACGTTGCGATCAATAGAAGTGAAGAATCAGTGGAATATGTAAAATAACGGGAACAGTATGCGAGCAAACCCGCGGCCGGCCGCTTGTTTCTTATAAGAATTAAGAACAAAAAAGAGGAACACACTTTTTAAGTGAATCTTACATTAAACAATTTTTTAAGTGATCAAACTGGAGCAGCCCGACTGGTGAAATACCTCCACCTTACAGAAGACCGCAGCCAAATAACAATCACTTCTGTGTTGTTGTGTTCCTGCGTGTGAGTAAGGTTTACAGAGCTCCTGGGGGGTGCTACATTAGTATTATACTGTCGGGAATGTTATTATTAATAATTTTTATTGACATTCAATGCGGGCCAGATCTTATTAGTTATAGGGCATTGCTAGTAGGGAGTTTTAGTTTATGTTTATATTGATTATTTAGTAGCAGGAGTCCAGCCTTCTAGGTAAGGGCGACAAGTCCAGTAACAGATTTATTATGCTGTACTTGTCACCCATAAGAACATCATTACCACTTAACATCAGGTGGGATGAGGTCAATCTTGAAGTGTAATATAAAAACCTCCTCGATGGTCCAATGGATAAACTACTGGGCAACGATCTCGGAATACTGGGTTCCATTCCTATGTCGGGCAGAGCATTTTTTAAACATACTTCGGGTCTGTTACTACTCGTACCAATCCGTACTCGGCAAGCGTCGGATTTGGCACCCATTAATAATAAGGATGACGTTGAAATTCGGAATTGATCCTCATAGAAGACAAATACGATACTTTCTTTTACAGTTTGTGACCAGTTTTGAAATATAAAACACTTCATGTTTCTTGACTTATCAAAACAAAACTTTATGAATGGTCCAAAGTGTTCTACACATAGCAATAAGTTAGATATTGCTGCTGTAACTGATCTGCCGAGTTTCTTACCGGTTATCCTCGGTAGATATAGCGTTCAATGACAATTGATAATTGTTATATGTAACTTCCTAGAACAAATAAACATTTGTTTTGACACAATTATAAAGAGGTTTTATATGTTTCTTTCCAGGTGTTCAGGTCAGCAAATGTTCCAGGACTGTGACAAAACATTGCGCAGGCATCTCCGTGAGAAGCCTTGCAGACCAGTCTTCATGACAGGGATAGTACAAGCCTTTACACCTTAAACTTTAGCCTTAGGGCACTCCCTAAGTATATGGTTTACCTTTATCCAAACTGCCCTGAGTTTTAAAGAAACAGAAAAATTGTATCTCCACTTGCGGTGCGGGAATCGAACCCACGACCTCCACGCATCGCGCCTGCTGCTCTTCCAACTGAGCTCACCCATTTATTGCCCAAAATTTGGTTGGTTAACGTCACGTCTTCTAAGGGTTAAAGATATCATCATCCATGTTTTCGTGGCACTAACAAAACATCTAATCGAATAGGATTACATGGTTCGTAACTAAATGAGAAAATAGTATCGACACTGCAGTAGTTAGACGGATAAACTTTACTGCACAGAACGTTTATAGAAATTGGTTTTACGGAAATATTGTAGCACTAGCTTTAATTAATTCAAATTCAAAATTCTTTTGTTCATGTAAATTACACCAGTAATATTTATGAAACGTCTATATAATGCAAATGACGCTACCTCCGGTTCGGAACCTATAACTTACAGAGAAGATCCCGGCAAGAAACTCTGTCGTTCATATTACAAATATAGCTGAACTTATAATAACTAGTTTTGCACTAAGACATATGTACATTAGGGATGAGTGAGTCTGTTACAAACGTAAGAGTAGACAAAAATAATCAGAAAGCTCCGAACTGCTAAGCTATGGTTTCACGTGTTATTGTGAGTCAATTATTAAAGGTAGACATACGCTGTCATCGGATATTTTGTATGTAATTTAAAGGAAAACATATCCGTTTTAAATGATTTCTATGTAGCTTTAACCATTAAGGATGCATACGCGACAGACATTTAAAAAATGGACTTCTCCCGTTTTCCCAATTTTTGCCTTGACTGCTCTGCTCCTATTGATTGGAGCGTGATTAAAAGTGACCAAGAGTATGAAGAATAACTGTAACAAGTATTATTAAAATCCGTCGAGTTATTTTTTGTTGGATTATTCCCACCGTCCCCTACCAAGACGTCCACCACTGGTGGACGTTGCAACAAAAACTGAAATATAGTCGCAGCGTCCACAAGTGGTGGACGTTGGGAACAAATTACAAGATTATTCACAGCGTCCCCCACCAAGGCGTCCACCACTGGTGGACGTTGCGACAAAAACTGAAATATAGTCGCAGCGTCCACAAGTGGTGGACGTTGGGAACAAATTACAAGATTATTCACAGCGTCCCCCACCAAGGCGTCCACCACTGGTGGACGTTGCGACAAAAACTGAAATATAGTCGCAGCGTCCACAAGTGGTGGACGTTGGGAACAAATTATATTAAAGTAAATAATAACGTTTAATCATCCCATTAAATTAACTGTCCCACTCCCTTTAATTAGTTTATCTTAATAATAGTATTATGTGTAAAACCTTTTGCACAAATTTACACATTGCATGGTGATATCATAAGTAGCCAGAATTATACAAAAATAATTCCGCTAGTGTACGCCTTCATGACATGCCGAAATGCTGCGTCGTATCAGATTTTATTTGAATTGATAAAAAAGCAAATACATAACGAAAATCTATAACGAACATACAGACAGACAGATTACCAAGACTTCTACTCTTTGCATTTTTTATTGCATCAGTGTCGGTCACTAATCACCCCCTGATAGTTATTTTGGAAATATATTATATGTACAGAATTGACCTCTCTACAGACTTATTATAAGTACATATAGATTAAAAAATAAAACTACCCACATAAATTATACTATGTTGACGTCTACATGATTCTGCATATTCTTTTTTGTATGCTTTACTTTCCAGGTGCCATGGAGTCCAGCTACCTACAGCGTATTGCCCAGCAGAAGAAATGCCAAACCCAAGCCAAATTGCTTGGCGGCCCAACAAATATTTATTTAACGGGGGAAAGACGTTTAAATACCGTACCGTAGGCTAAGGGATGGTGAAAAGGGGCAGACAATATCCACTGAAATCCTCCACTGGACCTCGTCGCCTTCAGGTGATGCTGTGTGAAGTTTAATTGACGTCATCCCACCTGATGTTAAGTGGTAACGAGGTCCTAGCTTAACGGTGACAAGTACAGCATAATAAAGCTGTTACTAGACTTGTCACCCTTACCTTGAAGGCTTGGCCCTTGCTACTAATGTAGCACCCCCAGGAGCTCTGGAAACCTTACCCACACTCAGAAACACAATAACACCGAAACAGAACGGCATTGCAGTTCCACCCGAAAGGGCAAATCCAACAGGGCTATCCCTGGCTCGTACTGAAGACACTCAAACTCGCAGAGGTCTACAAACAACTGCTAGACATCAACGTCAACACCTTCGGTCCGGACTTCGGCATCGCGCCATCTCTGTGGTTCGATTCCCGGCAAAATACTGACTGACAGACATACAGACTGACTGATTAATCACGAATCTCAGAAACTATAACACCTACAAACATTAAATTTGACAGGTTTCTTACGGGGTGTAGCAGCCAACTGGTTAAAATAGCCGTTGGCTGCGACATTATAGGCCTAGCATGCGCAATACGTCAAATTTATCGCATGAAACGAAAAAGTTTCAGCTAATAGCACACCGCACTCGTATTTTCAGCCAATAAGCAGCTGATGCACTGACTTCAATCGATTTTGACGTTTGTTAAGAGCGCGACAAAATTTAGTCGCGGGGCGCATGCTAGGCCTGATAGACATCTGCTATGAATCTCTACACCTAAGGGGATAAAGTTTGTATGAAAGCCTAGGTTTTAGAAATAGCACTCTTAAAATTTAAAATGCATGCTTTTCTTTAAATTTCAAGAATGCTACTTTATGAAGTAGTATAAAACAGGGGATGTTTCCACGCGTTCAAAGTCGCTGGGGGCTGTTAATATTTAATATTTGAATTAACACTGAAGTTTATAAGACTATTTATCTAAAGGTCAGCAGCTTACGTTAAGTTTTGTTCATGTTCTTAGGTTTTCCTTTTCTTTCCTTTCATCGTCATCTTTGCGATATTTGAGGTCAAACGTAAGCCTATTTTGTAAATTAAGAAAAGGGACAAGTGATTCGCTAAGTTTGTTTTTGCTAATTTTGATTCCATGTTTTATTTCTCTTCATATTTGTAGATTGTTAGTATAATTGTAGTAAGTGGTGTCAGTCAGCCAGTATGTAGTGTGTATAATTGTTAGTATAATTGTAGTAAGTTGTGTCAGCCAGTATGTAGTGTGTATAATTATAGCCACTTTAAATATTTTTCTGTGAGCAATTACTTTTAATTTTAATGTCTTTTCATGTTCAATTTTAATTTCTTTATTATTTTTCAAAATCTTTTTTCTGTGTTTTCTTGTTCCAATTGGCTTAAAGAGATAATTGTCAAAATTGTTCATCCAGGTATTTTAAATGTCAAAATATGCTCCATTTATGGAGTTATTGCCTGAGCCTAACAGTGGGACTCAAAGGCCACGCCACTCGCCCCCTCAACTGGAACCCGTAGATCCGAACTTGTGCGTTCAGACGTAATTGGGGGCGCCATATTGCGACATTTCTGTCACACTGACAGCTGTCAACAGAAAAATAAGTGAAAACAATTAAAATTATGCATCTTTGGGTCTACTAGGTAAACTATTCCACAAGTCAAGACTAAATAAATAAAATGTATCATGCTGTGTGATTTCACATTAGTATGGAACAATTTGTTCTTTTTTTTGCAATTTTATGGAGGCGCCAAAAGCACCAAATTCTGCATTTTTTTTAATTTCCTAGCAGTGGAATAGTGTGGGCTCAACTTTTTTTGTTGTTTAACGGCTTCGTGTGACGGCTGTGTCGCGTGACCCCCACACAAGTTGGGTGATACGTGGGCACAGTTTTGGCGGGAATTCGTCGATTCTTCGTTTTATTTTTTTCTTCTGATTTTCTCTTTTTTCGTTTCTGTATTTCTTTTGTGTGTATTTTTAAATTACTTTATTTTTATTAAAACTTATTTGGAAAATTGTTCATTTCTTGTCGTTATTTTCAATGAGAATAATTTACACGCCATAATTTTTTTGTAAAATTGTTATTTTATGTATTTTTTTTGTACCTGAATATAATGTCACATATTCTTTTATCTGATAAGTGATAGCCGTTACAACTTGTGATTTTCAGTAAAACTATATGCTCTTTTTAAAACTTAATTGGTAGTACATTTTTAGTTAATGTTAGCGTGTCGCTAGTATAGTTAAAAAGGTCATTAGATGTTCAAAATCATATTGAATCAGTAATTGAGCATTAAAAAGGTGACATGTTGAAGTCGTCCTAAAGACCTTAAATTTTTTATCTTGCTTGTATTTATAGAATAAGATATAGATTAAACATTTCAGTTTGAACGACATTTATTTTAAAATGATAGGTTATATAAAAAGAAGAAGACAGAAGAGAAGAGCCCAGAGCAAGAGCAATGCCGTCGGCGAGGTGAGGTAGTAGGTTGTATAGTACTGTATTACAACGCTTTGGAGAGACTGTATAGCCTGCTAACTTTCCCCTCCGGCGGCTAAGCAACAGAGAACTACGGAGAAGAAAGAAGAAGGATCGAGAAGATAATAGAATATAACTTTATTCGTGTAAACTTTACAACGTTGTAAGTCGTCAGTACAAAGTGAACTATCGCTGTGTTTCAGATGAAGAAGAAACTAGACATTATTTTTAGAATTACATAGCAATTAGTATCTACATAGTTACACGGACTTACGATACTTGACATTTCGCACAACTAGATATAAACAGAGTTAACAAAATAAAGTACATTAAAAGTAAGTAGTAAGCAAAAAAGTACTTTTTTCTGGCGAAAAACAAATTGCCGTTTCTCTGAGGACCGAAGCAATTTCCTAAATAGATTAATACTGTACTAATGAAGGGAAAATAAAAATGTTACCTATTGACATTTTATGTTAAGTCACAGGTTCTAAAACTTTGATTTTTTTAGTTATTTCCCTATTTGGTGGGGGAGGCTTTCTGTCGGTTCATTCAACAAATAGGGTTTACGACAACATCTAGCCGCTAATAGAAGATATACTTTCAATTTGTTTTATCAATCAATCAAACATTTATTTGCAAGATTACAATTTTAAATTTTGATGTCATTATTAAAAGTAAGTATGTTTTTAGTACTCTGCCTGCAAGCAGACGTGCAAATATAAATTAGTCTAGTTAAAATAAATTTCAAATATTTCTAAACAATCATGTCAAAATTAAATCATTGGTCGCTAGGTACCAAGTTAAGGAATTCGTTAGTGAATATAACTCACAAACTGTAATTTTTGAGTTCGTTCTCTTTAGACCTACGTGCGCGATTTATACACGCACACACACACGCACTCACACACATACCCTCACACACACACACACACACGCACTCACATAAACATTTTTAAGGCATATTTGATGTGAGGGTGGGAGCCTGGTGATCGTCACACAGGGATTCCCTAGTATGGACACCAGTCTCTCACATGGGTTGAATATTGTAACCATATTAGTGTTAAAAATCTTTGTACCCCTTGTGAAGAGATAATAAACGATAAATGATTATTAATAATATTATTAAACTAATGTTTAATCCTGCTACTTGCGTTGAGCTTTGATAAGAACTTGAAATAATTTATATTTTTATAGATCTGTACGGCAATCAACAGACCTTTTTTTCAACGTGTACGTAATGATGAGGGGGCCAACAATTTGTTTGTATTTTGCATGAAACTGTGAATCTACTAAATACATGATCGAAGATTATAACCATTTTCAAAATTTATTTTAAAATTTCGTTAGCACAGTTGTTTTCCAGGCGGAGACTTCAATTTTAAATAAAAACTGTTTTGATGCTATTTTGATGTTTTATTTACTTTTCCTTTTTTTATATTGCACTTCAAGACTTTATCCCACCTGATGTTAAGTGGTAATGAGGCCAGCGGCGACACGTCCAGTTTCAGTTGCGATTAAGCTAGGCCGTCATTACCATTTACCATCAGGTGGGATCAGGTTAATCTTGAAGTGTAATATAGAAAAAAAAGGGACGACAAGTACAGCATAATAAATCTTTTACTGGACTTGTCATCCTTACCTTGATGGCTCGACCCCTGCTACTAATGCAGCACCCCCCAGGAGCTCTGGAAGCCTTACTCACACGCAGGAACACAAAAACACAGAAGTGATTGTTATTTAATGTATTTGTAACGCTCAGCGAATTTATAAACCTTTAGCATACTCCACCGTCGTATAGACTACTTATATACCAACTTATTCACTGCTACTCATAATCTTTGGTTTGATAGCTACTAAAACAGTCAAATTACATCTACTATATAATAATAAGTTGGGTTTTCCTTCCTGATGCTATAACTACAGAACGCACGAACCGATTTCCACGGTTTTGCATTCGTTGGAAAGGCTCCGTGAGGTTTATAGCAAAGAAAATTCAGGAAACCATTCAACAGAAAAACGGGAAAATCCTCTAAGGTGACACGAAGTCGCCGGGACCGCTAGTTAACTTATATTTTTCAGTGAAATGACTAGGTACAGATTAAATTTTTGTTGGTACCTATATTTAAGCGTTAATGAAAATAAAACATTCAGTAATTTACCTAATATTATAACGCTGGAGTTAAACTGTTTGTTTCTTTGAACGCTCCAATCATAGTAAATACTGGTTCGAATTGAAAAAAATATTTGTGTTGTATAGTCCATTTAACGAGGAAGGCTTTAGGCTGTATGACATCACGCTGCCACTAATGAGCGAGGTATTAGAAGAAAGCGTGGACAACCGGGAACAGTACCTACGCGTACTAACAGAGGAACCAAATGCAACCATCGACACACGCTTTACAAATAAAAATACAACTTTACAAAAAACGACTTCCTTCCCCTTTCGAATCGATCGTATATCGCCAATATGACGCGATTTTTTTTCTGTTAAAAAAATCCTTTTCGCAAAAGGGTGGCAAGGGTGATTTGTAAGCGCCATTGTTGTTTTTACAACTTCAGTCGCGACGCAGCGCGCACCTGGCGGCGGCCGACTGATTGAACGTATTGCATTCAGTTTTTGTTAGGATCGAAATAAAAAATCAATAAAGTTGATCAAACAGTTCTTTAGGGTCGTCTACCTAAAAAAAAGTAACTTACCCTAGTAAAAGCACTCTGTCGTCTGTTGATTATTATTTCGTTAGAATGTGTTCGTAATGTCATAATGAAACAAAAGGCTTTGCAAAACTAGTAAAACCTTCGTTGGATTAAGTCAAAGTCAAACTTTTTTATTCACATAGATTACATTAGTAGTACTTATGAATAGTCTCTATAAAAAGCAAATGAATGAAAGCTAAACTTATTACTAATTTTGCACTAAGACACACAGTTAGTTTGTCAATTGTAAAATAAAATTTTTAAATCAATTATATTAACTGTATGACTTACATGCGTCATCGAGGCCCAATTCTGACATTGATTGAGAAAATGAATTGAAAAAAATATTCAACAAGTTACCGCAGTGTATTATTGACTTACCCATGCATAGATTAATTAAGGTCTATCTACCTATAAAAAAAACATGTTAAATAGAAAAGAGTATGTACTAGAAACTTGATAAATGTTTAGACGATAAACACTAATTGACGTGATTGTCTGTTCACTCGCACACCATAGTTTTAAGTGCTCTCTAGTCCTAAATATTGAAATTATTATGATAACTAGGTACTTTCGTTTCTTGCCGGATTCTTCTCGGTAGGATTAGGTTCCGCACCGGCTGTAGCTTCAATTTTGGTACGTATATATTTATTTTGACGACGCGTAAGTGTTACCGACCAACGTGATTATGAATAAGTATGTAATATTCAAATCAAAGAAAGTGGGTCCTTAGGCTACGTCCCAATGGACTAGTGGTTTCAGTACTGGATTATCATGTCGGTATAAATATAAATAAATAAAGAAATATTGGACAACATCACATACAATATGCCCAATGCTATGCCCAAATGGTTAACATGATGTACCTACTGTAAACATTTTAATAACACCTGTAATTTACATTCATGAACGCAATAAATACTTTGGCTTTGACTTTGACATTGCTCTGATTCTGTGGTATGTAGCTAAATCACTTGTGTTACAGAAATCAGAAACAACGACGGTACCACAACACCCAGACCCGAGACAATACAGAAAAGTCTCGGCTACGGAGGTCGTCATGAATAAATAAATTGATTATGATTATGAGTATAAGATCATTCAATTCAAAGAAACTAGGTCCTTAGGCAACATCCCAATAGACTAGTGGTTTCAGTACTGGATTATCATCTCGGTATACTGGGTTCCAATCCCGGTTCAAGCAAAGTGTGTTACGGATTAAACAAACTTGTTTGTGATCATAAGGTACCAACCCGAATTTGACGTGTCCAATTGGCTACTTGACAGTGTTAACAATAAAATATATAAAGTGCTAGATATGTTAGCTTATTAGTTAAGTAATCATTTTACATTTTTACTTTTTAATTAAAAGCATAGTTAGTATTTTATTTTTGCAAAATAAACTTTACTTTTTTCATCTGTGGAACAAAAGAACCGAAACGGAAACCACCATTGCAATTCGGAAATGACAGCTGTCGGCGAAAATTATTTATTTTAATGTGGCGAAACAATTATTATTTTACCGATTCAATTGAACTATTATGTCTCTAATCGTATAAAGAATTTATTGAAACATTTTCCGTTTATCTTAATTAAGTCGTTCCTAAGCGTATCGGTTCGTTGTCTTGGACGTTGACGTCATAATTCCAACAATGACGCAACTAGGCGTTTTCGCGCGCTTTTTAAATGTGTTACACAAAATCTTATTTTTCTCTGGTTATTTAGATTATTTCCAGATAAATCGAATTGCTTGGGATATAAAATGAACGGGCGCACATTTTACAATACTTTTTCAAAAACTGTCAAGTAGCCAATTTACATTTATATTTCAATTTCATAACTTTAAAATGATTGCGACAGTAACTTTGACATTTGATTATGTGCTAGTAGGAAAGAGATAATAAATAATGAAACCAAATGAACGTAACAGCGAATAGTTTAGTTTGGTTCCGCCATTTTGATATCAAGATGGCGGGACCAGATAATTTTGCTTATAAATGAAGATAGCAATTATTTGACTTAAGGTAGCAAGTAGTACAAATGAGGTCGAATATACATAAATATCAATATTAACTGCATTCCAGGTTGGACCCCGCTAATTTGACGGACACAAATTTGGTTAGCATGATCATAAAGCCAGAACCCATCGACAAAACGATTACTTGATTGCATTAAATCCTTACTAATATTATAAAAGTATTTTTCTGTCTGTCTGTTACGCTTTCCCCCTTAAACCACACAACCGATTTTGATGAAATTTGGTATAGGTATACGTTGAACCTCAAGATTTATTTTATTTATTTATTTATTGCAAGCTTATACTACCATTACAGATAACTTAACCTAATGCGATAGTACAGCCATCCATATAATTATTACTTACTTATTCTATTTATACTGTGAAACTGTATTTAACAACAAAAAAATATATACTATAATCTTACATTAAATTAGAAATAAAAACACTTATATAATATAAAAACTGGCATTAACTGTAAAATTATATTTTTATATGCTTAATTTAACCTATCCTGATTTATATGTAATTATATTGAATACAGTCTTTGCGAATTCAATCAATAAACACGAAAATATGTCCACTGTATCATGAACTATGTTTATGATCTGAAATGTGCGAATAAGTGGCGTTTTCGCCAGTAGACTGGTCCTGGCTACAGGGAAGCCCAAAATTGAAATTTGGCACAAATATAGCTCGAAACTTGGATTAAAATATAGACTACTTTTTGTTTTGAATATTAGGGGAGATAGGTGTAAAACCGACCAAGAAAGGATGTAGTCCACGCGAACGAAGTCGCGGGCACAGCTAGTTATTTAATAACACCATCACACACATGGCTCTGATTCCAAATTAAATAGCTAAAGCACTTGTGTAACAAAAATAAGATATAACGACGGTATCATGACATTCAGACCTGGAACAATGTAGAAAAGTTCGTTTTCCATATTGACCCGACCGGGAATGAAATCCTTGAACTCATGGACGCCTGAGTCCGGCCTGCTTGCTTCTTGTCTAAGGCGGTCTTCATACATAAAGGCCATAGGGGCCGTCCATCATTCTAAATTAGGGGGGGGGGGTGGTCTGCGGATGACGGTAAATGATAGATAGGGGGCGGGGGGTGTTTTCGAAATTGACGTCATTCTTATTTATTTATAGTTTATTGTTAACGTACAAAAATATTATTTCTAAAAAGAATTTTTTTCCAGCACACCTAGTACTAAAATAACTCATAAAAAACATACATAGATTTACACAAATACAGTAATAACTACAGATAAAATACTCTAACAATAATAATTCATATAATACTAGCTGCCCGCCCCGGCTTCGCCCACGCTTACATGTATTATACATATAAACCTTCCTTAAGAATCACTCTTTCTATAAAAAAAACCGCATCAAAATCCGTTGCGTACTTTTAAAGATCTAAGCATATATAGGAACAGGCAGCGAAAGCGACTTTGTTTTATACTATGTATTGATAAATAAATTTTGTTAAACTGGTAATGACGTCAATTTTGGGAGGAGGGAGGGGGGGGGTCATTAAGAAATGACGATAGGATGATTGTACGGGGGGGGGGGGGTCCAAAATCTGAAAAAATCGATGACGTATTTTTATGGATGGCCCCATAGCTACTTTTAATATCTATGGATCTTAGTCCTGCAAAAAGGTAATAATAGATTGTCACTTTTTTTAAAGGTAGGTAAATAAAATTACCCTAGCTTACCTAAAAAAACGGTCTGTAACCTAACTTTGCTTTAAAACATTAGGCATCGTCTTTACCTTAAAATAATAAAAAAAACCGGCCAAAAGCGTGTCGGGCCACGCTCAGTGTAGGGCTCAATAGCAATTTCTTATTCTCATGAACGTACCCAATTTAAATAGAATGCGAATTAGTCGTCTTAAAAAAATCAATTAAAAATTTCGTTTTAACTTTCAAAATTAAAAAGAAATACTAAACCTTTCATTAGTTCCATTCATTTTTGGGAGAAAGCCCCAAAGACCACCAAAATTAGATGCTTAAAACCGTAGGATGTAGATTATTAATTTAGTAATCTTCCTGAAGCGCAAGTGATGCCAATCAATACCTTGAAAGAAGTTAAATAAAGACAGAAAGAACGTGAAATATTTATTCGGTAGGTACATTACTGTTTAAACAGAATTAAAAAACAATGTGGAATCAATTAACATGGTACCTACAATTTTGTAATAATTGATTTCCGCCACAGTTTGAATTTTGTGGTATCTTTTTAACAGTAGAGGACTTAATTAAACCTAATTATATTTTCTATCCGCCTCTACATTTCCCGCGATAAACCAACTGAACTTCAGTATGTTTAGCGACATCTAGTAGCGAGTAGTAAATCTACCTGCTTTTATAACAACGACATCTAGCGGCTGGTAAATATACTAAACAGTTTCCAGTATTCCAATAAGATAAAAATCACCTTCGTTTTATGATTAGATACTGAAATAAAAGATAAACGTATAAACATAAATATTATCTTGTATACAATAATCGACATATATTATTTATCTTTTGATGACATAAGTAAGCTTGTTGTCTTTTTTATCTGTAGCAATATCTCGTAAAAAAAATTCAATCATGGATTTATGGATCCTTTACGAATTTCAAATATAAACTTTATCGCAACGTCAGAAGGATTACATTCTTTATGAAATTCCAGTTAGTAAGACGTTTTATCGTTTAAGTAGGAAGTGGCATAAAAATAGGATTGCCAACAATCTGCGTGACGTCACTCCAATGGAGCTGACTTCTAAAGTTACAGTCTACATCCCAAGAAATCATTTTTCAAACGTATACGCTCCATTTTCTTAAGTTCAAGCTTCGACAGTGACGATATACGTGAACGACGCGCGTGTGAAATAAAACACAATCCTCCTAGCAGTGCCGCCGCGACCAGTGTGAACTCTTAAATTGTGATATTGTTCCAGTTAGTTACTTGGTTACCAGAATTTTTAAATATTTTGTGAGTATCTCCGTCGCTGCAGCAATCGATCTAATAAATAATCGTCGTAATGCACGTGATGTTAAAAAATTAAATTAGTGCCTATTAGAACCTAGGTGTGCGATCCTCGCGTAGGACTGACTAAAAATAACACTGTGAGTGTATTTTCGGGCGTATATTTGATGATTTTGCGAGACCGAGTCCGGGTGAGTCGTGTGAAAGTGATTATTGCGCCTCATTGCGGCCAAAACGCCCAGAAAACATTGGCCTTGAACACCAAATCCACTTTTCCTGCGGTATCGTATTACATTATTAACTATAATCGGTGAAACCCCACAAATGTTACCTTTCACGGCCGTACAATTCATATTTCTCACACTTTTTTCTTGCTTTGAATGCGTAATGCACATGGAATTTAATTATGTGGATTCTTCTGCATTGTGGAGTGACCTTGACTTAGTGGCGCCGCGCGCTGCCTTCGTGACCATCGCGCAAAAAAATACCTTTTTCTTTTTGGCCAATTTAGTTAATTTTTTAAATTCTCTTCCTTTTTTGAAAATCGTGTCTGTACAGAAACCTAGTAATTAAGGAACATAAATGAAAGTGCTTGCTTATATTTTTAGAATAATCAAATTATAATTTTTACTGCCATCCAAGGCATTTAGTATCATTTATCCACTATTCAAAACATAACCCTAAAACTAGCCTAAACCTACTTGTAGATCAATGTGTAATGGATTTAAAAAAGTGAAACATCTGTTTTGTGTGTGATAATATTGTCAATAAACTCTAGAGATAACCATATCAGTACATAGTAAACAAGCAATACAATTAATTTTACGTTCGTTCGAATTAGCATTTAATATATGATAAAGAAAAGTCTAATCTTATCAGAATGTCATTCACTTCATTCAGTGTGAGATGTCAAGAAATTATAAGAAATTAACTCAGTTTTTACTTTTATCTGTTCCAAACCAATATCCAATATTAACAAAGTGACTAATTAAACTTAAACACAAGAAATAAACAAAAGTTTGTTGTACTTTAAATAGGGATTCTAATGAAACCTTCATATATGGTAATAATAAGAAATGCGATCACATTTAGATTTTAATGAGAGTTTGCATTGCGAGTTGTTCCTTTTTTTTCTATAATCTTAGAAGCATATCAACTTTTAAAAAATATTCAACCTTTTTAAATCTGGTTCAGGTACCCATTGTCACCAAAAGTTTTCATATAGTTTGCTAAATCATTTGAAACCTGGACACTCACCGGACGCATTTTATCTAAATTTACCATAAAGTGTAGAATTTAGGACTTCAGCGTTCCATTTTAAATAAATTAAATTAGTTAACAGATCAAAATTGTTGAGTAGTTAATATAACTAACTGCCCACGTTTCTTTTATGTTGCACCAACCATGGCCACAATTTGTTATATTACCTTAAATTTCATTGAATATGTTGTATATCTATATATTCAAGATAAACCATGAACAATATTGGTATGTTGACACTACTCACAAAGAAATTTAATGTAACGATTCCGTAAAAGAGGATGTTCTGTTCAGCATAATATGTTCTGTTACAAGAGCATGGTATGCAATCTTCCCGTAAACGTCTACTCACTTTCCTATTCATACTTCTGAATACTATTCACAATCTTTCACTGTCCAGTCCATGCGCTTATGGAATTCCCTTCCTTTATCTATCAGGGAATCTGAGTCCCTTCCCATTTTCATATCAAGAGTAAAATCTTTCTTTCTTTCTCTTAACTAAATCCGAACTTGTATCCTTTATCAAAATATTTAAATAATGCTAATCATTGTTGGTAATTAATTTGGTTTCATATATTTATTTCTACTTGCTTAAATCATAAATACTTAATGGACATTTATATATTTATTTATTATATAGGTATTTATTTATTTATTATAGTTTTATTTATTTTTACGTATTTTTTTTTTATATTTTAATGTTATGATATTTACATTCATATTTTCTGTTAGTATTTTTCTCAAACATTTTGCACGGCTGTACCCGTTTCTCAATGTCTATTATTTCCTCTACCTAAAGGTTGTCTGGAAGAGATTGCTCTCTAGCAATAAGACCGCCTATATTGTACATACTTAAATATGTCTGTAAAACCAATTTCAGTAAATTTTCTGTGCAATAAAGTGTGTTGATAAGTAAAAATGTGTGTGTCTCGAGTCTCGATCTCGATCTTTAAATAAAAGATATTAAGGAATTGTGTATTGACAGGGTTTAGATACCTGTTTGACTATAAAGGTCACCGTCCCTATGTTTTTTTTATATTGCACTTCAAATGACCTCATCCCACCTGATGTTAAGTGGTAATGGGGTCCTAGCTTAAGGGTGACAAGTACAGCATAATAAAGCTGTTACTGGACTTGTCGCCCTTACCTTGAAGGCTTGACCCCTGCTACTAATGCAGCACCCCCAGGAGCTCTGGAAACCTTACTCACGCGCAGGAACACTACAACACAGAAATAATTGTTATTTGGCTGCGGTATTCTGTAAGGTGGAGGTATTTCACCAGTCGGGCTGCTCCAGTTTGAGCGATAAATCGCTATGCCCTACCTCTCTTAAAAATATCATAATTTGAAGCAAATCTTCCTAATTTGTTGGACCATCACCATAATAGATAATAAGTAGGTAACTAGTACAACGATGAGTTACTAAAATAGTTTAACTGAAATAACAAAGCATAATTAGTAGTAACGGTTCCAAATGAGTGAGTTTTAGACTAAACAATAAGATGTTCCTTTGAAGGCACCGGACCAATCAGGTGTGTTCACGGACTGTGACTGTGGGTCATTTATTAGATGTTCTGGCGTGTGCTTATTATAATAAATAATAATTTATCTAAGAGGAAAGATTTGTTTGTAATGAATAGGCTCCGAAACTACTGGACCGATTTCAAAAATTGGCAAGTATTAGAAAAAAGTCGCATTTGTTACGATAATAAAATAAAAGAGACAGAAAAGCAACCAAGTTCAAAATTCTGCTCAGTTAGGTACTTCCTTCAGTTGATGTGAATTTTCGTGCATATAACAAGCTTTTATGTTGCACTACCTGTGCCCGCCACTTCGTTCGCGTGGACTACATCCTTCCATGGTCGGTGTTACCCCTATCTCTCTTAATATTGGAAACAAAAAGTAGTCTTTATTTAAATCCAAGTTTCGAGCTATATTTGTGCCAAATTTCATATCTCTAACTTAAAAAATAAACATTTTCCCATATAAACTTTCAAAGGTGGTATTACCCCCATTCCCCCTCCCCCCCTTATTTTCTACCAAAAAGTAGCCTATGTCCGTTCTTGAGGTTCAACGTATACCTATACCAAATTTCATCAAAATCGGTTGAGAGGTTTAAGCGGGAAAGCGTAACAGACAAGACAGAGTTACTTTCGCATTTATAATATTAGTAGGGATGTAATCCGGTCTCTACGTATCGGTATGATTCCGTACTGCGGCAGGAGAGTGCAGCGACGGGTCGCTCAGGCACCGACGCGGGCGACCTTGAAGTGCGCGCGGATACTCGGCAGACGGCCGTGCATCGAACGAAAGTGCTCCGTGTTTACAATGCGATAATACAGAGTGATACAATTGGATCACAAGTTGTACTATTATATTGTAAATGTTGTAGTATGTAAAAATTAATAGGTACATCCATACTAATATTATAAATGACTTAATTATGAATGACGACCTCCGTAGCCAAGAGGCTACCGGGCCGGACTTTGGCGTCGCGCTATCACTTAGGTTCCGGATTCGATCCCCGGTAGGGTCAATATGAGAAACAAACTTTTCTATATTGTCTCGGGTCTGGGTGTTGTGGTACCGTCGTTGTTTCTGGTTGTTGTAACACAAGTGCTTAAGCTACTTACCACAGAATTACAACAATGTAAGTATGTGATGTTGTCCAAAAAAAAACATAAATGCGAAAGTGTCTGTCCGGATTTCACATAGAAACTACTGAACCGATTTTCATGAATTTTGGTATAGGTATACGTAAACCCCCTAAAACGGACATTTGCTACTTTGTGGTTTGAAAATAAGGGGGGACGGGGGTAATACCGCCCATGAAACTTAGTTCGCGATGGATTATTTTCCACGGTGAAGTGATGACATCGTTGGTCAGCTCTTGTGATACTATGAAAGAAAGGGGAGGGCGGGGTAAAGGATAACAGCTCCTTGAAACACTCGCCATGTTAGATATTTTTTGAGGGACTTCACAAAACCCAAAGCATCTTTTTTTATATTGCACTAAACTGAAGATTGACCTCACCTGATGTTAAGTGGTAAAGAGTTCCTAACTTTAGGGCGAAAAGTACAGCATAATAAAGCTGTTACTGGCCTTGTCGCCCTTACCTTGATGGCTCGACCCCTGCGACTAATGTAGTACCCCCAGGAGCTCTGTAAACCGTACTCACATGCAGGAGCACAACAACACAGAAGTGAACCGTATTTTTCGAGAGACTACCGATGACCCAGAGCTTCTAATTCCATTTCCTTATAAATTAATTGTCTTGGTGACCTCTCACTCCGCCGCCAATGTAAACCGCTCGGTGTGCAGTCACGTGTACATATGTACACAAACTCATTCGAAAGCGAACCTTATGTAAACGTCATGAGAGTTCATGTGTTTACATCTCGCTCGTGACTGTACCTCTGCCGCCAAGAGTCATGGTCGTCTGCGGGCGACGGCTCCGCTTTAAAACATTTACACTTAGTAATTATTTTACTTGTTTTTTTCCACGAAACCTTGTTGAGAACCTCAGTGATAGAAACTTTAAAACTTATATTAAATGGCTTATTTACATACATAGGATAAGAAGTATCGTATATTTTACCCTTGTGTCTTGTAGAAGTTTTGCAAAAGAGTAACAGACATGTTTGTATACAAACATACTTCCCCGTTTTTATTATAAGTAGAAATTAACATATTTCATCGCGTTAGATGAATAATGGAAGAAATGCGTTTTAAAACTATTTGTAATTTATTATATCCGATTTATAGAATGTCAGTTTTTAGTTTGTCATATATCCACATATTGAAATCGTATTTTCATAAATACCTGTACATGACTGGCATCAACACACCTTTTACTTCTTACCTACATCGTAACCTCTCGATTAACAAATTGTCTATTTCACGTAAGCCATGTTGTGGTATCCTGTTATTGGCTTAGATTTATGTATCATGTTTGGTCTTTTGTGTAAATTTATGGTATTGCTGTTGGATATCCTAATAAATAAATATTTTAAAGAAACAGAAAAATTTCATCTCCTCTCATCCTGTAAATCTTGCGGTGCGGAAATCGAACCCACGACCTTCACGTGCCGCGCGTGCTGCTCTTCAAATCTGTTTCTTTAAAATATTTTAAGTTGCTAGTACGAAGCACTATAAAATCATAATAAAAATCGAGTATTCGAGTAGTTCAAAACGCACACGGCAGATGGCGTCAGCCAACCGGAAGCTTAGAGGTTATATTAAAAAAATCGTCACTTACAATAATTTGTGGCTAGCGCAGTTGGAAGGGCATCACGCGGGATACGTAAAGGTAGTGGATTCAAGTCACACATTACAAGACCAGATGATTTTGTCTGTTTAACATATTTAGGTAGATAGATCTTAGATTTCACGGACTTCAGTACCTGTCTTTTTGTCAACTCTTAAAATGGAGGACAGATTTGTATAGAGTATGTGTTTGAATGGACAAGAAATACAATGAAGTCTCCCATTGTGACAGGACAGCTCGTGCCGAGTGTGGTATTACAATAGCATTTTATTTGTTTACAGGATGAAACTGTGATCAATAAAGAATAAAATGCCAAGAAGTCGACCGCCGTCCAGAAACAGAACCTATATTGTGTAGAAGCACTAGACTAGCTAAGAGACCGCGAGTCATGTGACTCGCGCCTCGCGCCAAGAGCATCGTGACCGGCCCCAACATGCCTGTCGTGTCGCCCTCGCGGTACACCTCCACCTCCTCCGGGTCCTACAGGTCCACCTTCACCTCTTCCTCGAGCCTCGACAAGCCTTACTACCGGACCAGCAGCGGCACCTACGTGTCTTCCACCTTGCGCAGTAACTATGGCGACAGGTCCACGGAATTCCGCTCCCGCTTATCCGACATCGACGGGAAGAGAGAACGAAAGACCTCGCTCGTCGAGTACTCGAGATCCTCCCGCGCCCCGAGCGTCACGGACTCGGACAGCGGGATATCCACCCGCTACAGATCAGAGCGAAGTGAAAGCAGATCCAGAGATATATCAACTACTCGAAGCGAAAGCGGGAAGACTTCGAGCGAACTTCTGCCGCGGAATAAGAGGAACGTGCTAAGCTCTGCCGCTGTAGCCATGTCGACGGCCGAGCTGTTCCAGAAGTACTCCCCGGCGAACTACGTGCCTCTGACGCAGCGGATCAAGGAACAACAGAACCAGAACTGCTACGGGGAGATATCCAGATCGAAATCAATCTCGAATGACATCGGCCGGCCGCCCGCCGCCGACCCCAAGCTGAGCAGGCGCGCGAGGAACTCTACTGCAGCGACAATTGCGGAGGTATGAGGTTTCTTTTAACATATCTAGACGAGTTTTGGATGCCTGCGAAATTGAGGTATCTTAATAGCCTGTGGATCGGTTGTGTGTATACGTTTTGTGATTGTTCATGTTCATTTAGATTCCATTTTGCGGTTTTTGTGAGAGTTTTGGTAGAATAGATATCGTTATCATGATCAGGTCGTAGCGCATGTGATTACTAGGTATATCAATTGGTGCTGACTTATTAATGATGAGGTAGCATGTTTATGTATGCCAGTGGTGGCATCGCCTGAAATGCTACAACTATATTTTCCGGATGCCCTAAAATCAAGAATATTGGTAACTGTTTGTAATCTTAAGATTATGGGTGAGAGCCTCCTGCTCTCTAGAAAGTTCGGTGAAGATCAGAAGTCTAGTATACGAAGGGAAAAAATCTCGTCTCGAGAATATTGTTTCCCTATACCTATTTGGTTACGTCATAGGAAATCAAATTTCCATATTAAGTTTATTCTATGTGTCGGTCGCCGTAAACGTATTGGACCATTTAAATAAATAGTATTTGGTATTCCATATTTCGAACTTTATGCTACTGATTTTAATTAACTTTATGGCATGTCTTAAAAAGTAAAGCCTTAAAGGTACGTTGCATTTGGATGGGTGGTCATTTACCGAATTTAGTGACATTTATCACGAGTATCTCCGTGTTTCGGCAGACATGATAATTAGTTGTCCCTCTGATATGTCTTTGTTCGTTACAACGCATTTGAGAACATCTGGCGGTAATGTTGATCAATTAATTAATTGACGACCTCCGTAGCTGAGAGGCCGGACTTCGGCGTTATCTCTGAGGTCCCGGGTTCGATCCCCGGTCGGGTCAATATGGGAAACGAACGTTTCCATATTGTCTCTGGTCTGGGTGTTACCGTCGTTATTACTGATTTTTGTAACACAAGTGCTTAACATACTTACCACAGAATGTATGTTGTCCAATATGGATTTCTTTATGGTCGTCATGGGTATGAACCCATGACTCTTGGTGCACCAGCAGGAAACCCACCTATTGATGTAACGTGCCAATCACAATGATGATGAAACATTTATTTTGCTCAGCTTTGGTAACGTTTTTACTTGTTTCGTTACTGAGACAAGGACACGCCAGGAGGCACAATGCCTGTCCGTCTGTCCGTGGGCCGGGCCCGCTGCACCCACCAGATATAAATAGCTCATCTGACTGTTGACTCACGCGCCGCGAATAGAGACCAACTTTTGACATTTTTGTGTGTTCCTTCATCTCGAACACTTTACACATTCAGATGTAGTCACATTCACTAACATGTATATGATGACCTCCGTAGCCGAGAAGCGAGTGGGCCTGACTTTGGCGTTGCGCCTCTCTGCGGTCCCGGGTTCGATCCCCGGTCGGGTCAATATAGGAAACGAACTTTTCTATATTTTGTCGGGTCTAGATGTTGGTACCGTCGTTGTTTCTGATTTAACACAAGTGCTTTAGCTACTTTCTACATAATCAGAGCAATGTATGTGATGTTGTCCAATATATAAACACATTGTGAAGTGAACCTTACAGTGATGTCATACGAGCTATAGTGTTTACATTCTGTTGTTCGTGACTGTACGATATCTTATGCTAGGTGTGTAGAGATCTGTGGGTTTTTTCATCGAATAACGTGTTATAAAAACAGAATCAATCGTGTTACCAAATCCGTACTAATATTATAAATGCAAAAGTAACTCATGTCTGTCTGTCTGTCTGTCCATGCCATACCTATTGGATGGTTCATTTTAGAGAAGAGTTGATTTGACATGCTTATGGGGCAATGACTAACGCTCCTGGGTGATGAACCAAAGACCGTGGGTTCGATCCCCGCACAGGAGAACATTCATGTGATGAACATTTGAGTTTGTTCTATGTTCCGATGTTTTAAAATGCCGCGACTTCGTACAGGTTTTTTTTCTTCATTTATATACTTTCACGGTCGGGTTTACCCCTATCTCCCCTGATATCTACTATTTCCTCGACTTAAAGGCTTAGCTTTATAGCAATAAGACCGCCTGAATTGTACTTGAATATGTCTGTAAAACCAATTTCTGTTAATTTTTCTGTGCGATAAAGTGTATTTATCTATCTATATATTCGAAACATTTATTAGGACAGAGAAGAGCTTTTAATACGTGACACATTCAAAACATGCAATGTTCAATTGATGAAACAATTTTTATTCAGAGGACGATTCACATTTTCATTGCTCCGAAACGAAAAAGGTTATTTTTGTTCAAACTATAATATTCTTGTCGCATTGTCGTTCACGGCCTCATAATATTACAGTTAGAACGGTTATTCTGAAACATCCCGAAATATATTCAGCTAGTTTAAACGAACTGTGTACTTTATAGAGAAGTGACTTTTAATTAATGTATTTATAATCGTCGAGTTTTGATAAACTTTTCGTTTGGTTTCTGCTGACAAATAGATAGATATACTTTATTGCACAAAATCTTTACAGAAATAGATGTTACAGATTGATTATAGTACAATTTAGGCGGTCTTATCGCTAGGAAGCGATCCCTTCCAGACAACCTTACCTGTTGTCACATTTTGAAGACAAAAATAACTCTTCTACTAAAATTATTAACTTTAATTTTGGATCTGGGGATGTGACAATATTGTTATACAAATTCAAATAAATGGATTTCGATGAAATTTGATAGTAAGACAGCTGGTTTGATGCTTATAATCCCGAATGCGAACAAAGTCTTTGGACACGCCTGGTACCGAAAAATTAATATAAATAAATAAATAAATATTGGACAACATCACATATATTGCTCTGATTCTGTGGTAAATAGCAGTAAGTAAAAGAAATATGGGAAAATGTTTATTTTTTAAGTTAGAGATATAAAATTTGACACAAATATACCTCGAATCTTGGATTAAAATATAAAGAGGATAAGGGGAGATAGGGGTAAAACAGACTATCTGTATTTATTACTAGAATAGACGAAGTCGCGGGCGGCCGCTAGTTTATTTATACATATAAATATGCTTAACGACTATAATAGAGATATTTTCAGCTAAGCGGGACCAACACTTCACTGTGTCCCTCGAAGCGCGAAAATGTTCGTGAAAATGTCACTAAATTATGTCCAGTAAAAATTCATCCAACAGCGTGATGAACTGTTGACTGGACCAGAACAAAAAGTTCTTAAAATTTAATAAAACAGTCAAGTGCGAGTCAAACTCGCCCATGGAGGGTTCCGTAGCAGCAAGTTATTTAATCTATAAGTTTATGTTGAAGTTGATTTTTATGTTGAAGTTGCTCTTCCAACTGAGCTAACCGCAAGTTACCGTAGGACGTGTATTTTTTTATTATTATTATACAATTATGTATTACATGTATAATACATGTAATACATGTATAATACATGTAATACAAAATTAGGTTAGGTTAGCTCAGTTGGAAGAGCAGCACGCGCGATATTTGAAGGTCGTGGGTTCGATTCTCGCACCGCAAGGGGAGATACTATTTTTCTGCTTCCTTAAAATATATATAAGACTATTCTAATGCATGAATTCCAAAGATATTTAAGAAATGGCAGCACCTGCTCACTCGCGTGACGTGTGTGTTACATTAGGTTAATGGGGTAGTAAAACTATTTATTGCGATCAATCGTTTACAGGAATTTAGAACCACCGGCTCTCACAATAACCATCAAATTGTCACGCAACTAAAGTCAACTAGAGCGACACGATCTAGTTCACATTTCGCAGGCACCAAACGAGGTGTGCGTGTGTGTGTGTGTTCAATAACAACGCACTCAACATCGCTTCGTATAACCGCTTGACAGGCCGACCCCACGCCGTGACGTCACGCCGACCCCACGCCGTGACGTCACGCTCGCATCGATACTGAAGCAAAAGTATCGATAACCTTGTTGTGGAACCGACAACACTATTTGAAAATCTCTCACTGTAAATAGTTTTAATTCACAAACTTAAGCGTGTCTAGTATCAAAAATTCGAACTCGAAAACTGTCTTTTATCTCTATCTTAAGTCAAGTATAATATATAAGATAGAGACAAAACATAGGCATTCAGAATAGTTTTTGTTGATTGTGATTAAGCAAGCACCCAAGAAAAATGTGGTGTTTATTCTTAAAAGTCAAGAGAATTAATAGTTTCCTTTATCAATGATTTGTGAATCATTTGTGGGGGGGCAGGCCCCGTTTAAAAAAGGTCTAAAATTGATTCTAATTGAAAGTTATTAAAATTATGGCTCGTCAAATCATATGGTTGTCATTATTAATACGTGGATTTAGCAAAAAAACATAATTTGGCAAATTAAGTTAGGATCAGAATTCTTAAATTCATCGATATTTTGATGACCCTATTATACAAAGTAGCTATCTTCATACCGAGCATGATAAACAGTGTTCATTAACATTTCAAATAGTGTTGTTGCATTTCAGCATTCACATACTGTCGATACTATTGGTTTGTACAAAGTATCGACATTTTATAATCGAGGGCCGGCACTAGCGGCCGCGGTGACGTCACAGGGCACCATCATTCTGTAAATTGTCGAGGCTGCCTTTCATGTGGTTCGCAGTAGAACTAGACTTTGTATACCTCTGACAGGTGTCTTAATGTACGTTCATGAAAATAGTAAGTAATTAATAGTGTTGAAAGTTTTACATAGATGGCGCTACTAGTACATTGCAATGCCATCTAGTGGGCGTTTACTAAAATAATAACATTTAAAAGCGTTGCTTCTTTTATTTGTCTCTTGTTTCGTCCGTTACTTTGTATATGCTAATATGTATGTTAATAGTGCCGACTGTATAAAACTTAATCATGAATTGTAAATGAATAGTGATAAGATTGCTATTTCCATGAAAAAATGGTTCAGACACCACTCGGAGCACGTTGAAAGTTGAACTAACACACACAACCACGAGCCACGTTAGATCATTATTAAAAAGCCATAGAACAAGAAACGAACGGTTTTTGTTTTCCAACACCAGAGACCAGAAAGGAGATCTTATAAGGAAAGCTCGCCGAGCTACAGTAAGCGGAGCTCTATGACCAACGGGACCAAAGACAATAACGGGAACGAGGTGCCGTCTGTCTCTGAGATCCGGAAGAGGTTCGACCCCAAAATGACTGTGACCAAACTGCCGGCGAACGACAGTGGGTACTCCCCCAAGTCGTCCGTCGAGCAGTACCTGAGCCAGCTGAAGGAGTGCGAGAACGGCTCCGCGGGCTACACCAAGCACGTCCCGCGGGACGACAAGCCCGTGCCCGTGCACCTGCCCCACGAGAAGAACGGCCTCGCGCACCGCTGGGAGCTCGCCTCCTCCTCCAAGTCCAACTCCAACTCCGACCTCTCCATTAGCAAAACAATATCAGAACCCGTCTCTTTAGCTAAACCTGTAGCCGAAAAGAACTCTATGTCTACCTCCTTAACGTCCAAATTGCCTTCAGATCGCCTTGCCAGCATTAAAAGTCAATTAGACCCTAACAATCCGATAGGGAAGATTCTAGAAAAATCCACAGTCATACAAGTTGAGAACGGAGACGTAGATTACAAAAAGATTAGATCTAGTCCAGAAGTGCTGGTCAAAAAGGAGTCGCTCAAGCACGACATCGAGAAACAGGTAACGAAAACGCCGAAACACACGTCTAACTTTGCTTCGTACATACAGATCTCTCAGCCCATAGCGACCGGGACCTCCGCGCCGAAGCCGAAGGAGCTCAACAACGGCCACGAAGACAGGGCCGACGAGCCGAGGCGGTCGAAAGTCAGCCTTAAGTACATTGACTCAGAGTCGGCGCAAGACGACCGGCTAGTCCTGGACAATGACATCGAGTCGCCCAGTGGCACCGGATTCGAGAATAAGACCTTTGAACACGAGAATTACCTTAAGAAACGTACGGAAAAGAACGAGACAGAAGACGGACACCTAGACGATGGAGTCAAGTCTATGGAGACGAGTACAGAGAGCACCTTCAGTGAGCCCACGGAAGACTCGAGTCCTGACACTCCGTCGGCCAGGAGGAAAGTCCTCGATAAGGATTTGGAAGACATTAAAGCGGTAAGTAGCATTTTTTTTATGTCATCCGATCTTTGCAAGGGAGTTGGAATGATGTAAAGATTTAACGCGAAATCTGTTTGAAAAGTATTTGTCAGCTACGATAAAAGTGTTTCCTGATACAAAGGAGTGTAAAGCCTTGTATCCACTAGCTGATGTTTGAGACGGAATATCTCGACAGCTTGACATTGTTGTACACGCATGTTTTACAAGACTTACGCGCCTTAAATTGAGAGTTCGTGGGATGCAAGCTTGGCGTCAATGAAATGGTTTGCTCTCTCATTAACGCAAAACAAGCATCCTAACAAAAAAATATGTTCAACGTTATGACGTAGGCGTTAGCATTAAAATTTCAACACGTGAGTTTAAACATCAATGTCAAATGAATTTTAACCAATTACGTAACGTATATCACATTGCTACATTATGAACTTGTGACAAATCTTTCAGTGGTAATGTTTTTATTTCGTCTTCCAATTCTCTTGCATCGTAATGCACTTCATTATTTAGTATAGTGGCTATTTTGAATGCACCATTACTTATCTCTAAACCTTTGTGATGTTTTGTCGGTCCTGTCACTGTAACAAAATTGTTAGCTAATATTTATTACTGTGTGTTATTACTTATTAGTCAATCAATGTTATTGTCAGTGGGCAATTTTATTTATTGGGCATTGAAAATAAATACTAACTGAAAACGTCTTAATGATTTCAAATTTTATATATTTTTGCTACGCACCATAATTGTATAATAAGTTCAGCAATTTGGTTACAGTGGAAGGTTCATTGTCTATATTTTTTGAACCATGTTGTATGATTTCTTTATTTTGATGACAGCGAAATTGTTTTTTTAGCACTGAAGTTCAAACACCCGAGTCCTCAGATTAACAATTTGTTATTTGTCACCATCAATGCGTGTTGAATGCGTGATGTATGAAAGGTCTGAGTTCGTACGGTTTGTTGACGTCAAGGATTATGGATTGGTGTAAACAAGACAATTTTGAAGTTTTTTGTGGATTCAGACGCTGGAAATAGCGATGCATCATGTTTAGAAAAAATGAAAGGTCTGTTTACGTCAATGCTTGAAAGATTTGGACGTGCGTTGAAGCGCCGAATAAGTGTGGAAAAGGTCGACCGCCGTATGGCGTTTATTATCTGATTGAACAGCTAATCTATTCAAATTATCTTCATTAATGTAAATTATATCAGAAACGCTTTTAAACCAAATAAATTTTACAACACTTTTAAACTTTTGGCCACCGAGAAAACTCCGGCAAGACACCCGGTAGTATCGTTACTAAAATCTGTTCAACGCGTCCCGTGTTTAATTGCTAAACTACATATTTATTTCACTCAACTTTTCGTCGATCAAAATGACCCCACACAATTCGTTATATCAGTTTTTAATATCTGCGGATTGATATATAACTCTGCTCTCACAATTTGCTATGATGCCGAATTTGTATTGGGCTACAATGAAGTTTAAGAGACTTTATCAAACAAAAACAAACTTTTAGTCTGCCATTTACTCATGAGCTCTATGGTCCTCGAACGTAAAAATGTATATCCGAATATAATATAAAAGGAAATATGTTTATTCATATATAAGCTTTACAAAAGCTCTTATGAATCGTCTGCACAAGTTCAGTATTCTACCGCCGTGTGAGGAATGTAGATGATGTTGAGAAAAACTGGCAGAAAGATGTCGTTTTTTGTGAATTTCTTGCCATCCCAATATTTTAGTTCGCGCGCCCTATTGCACGTTAAGTGTCTTTGAAGGCTCTCATCTCCTTAACTTGTTCAACCCCATTTTCAGCGTTAAGTTTCGTTTGTGCCCGGAAGCGTCGCGGGTTTGCGTATAAAAAGCCGGGTTCGTTGGCATTTCGAGCAATGGGGCCGGCTATTTGCGGCCACCTGTGGGAATCTCGCGCTCCGCCGCCGACCGCTGAACTTTGAGGCCATAATCCCTAACAACTTGTACACTTTCACTGATGTTATTTTTTGATTTGAGAAATTGGGCCTTAACTGTTTCCCGGTGCTGGTATATCCTACTTTTTAAATTGGTGTAATTGTAGCAAGAATTCCTGCAAAATGTACATTGCCATAAAATTTCTTAATCTGAGATATATATTGACTCAAGATGAGAATGACGAACCATTTATTGAGGGTGTTCCCGCATGAAAAACCCACTAGATGGCGAGACATAGGCGTGGGGTCCAACTGTTAATTGATTTGTGTTGTAAATGTCATGGTGACATGTCTGTCAATGTCACGTAAACCGTAACCAATCACGTAGCAGTTGGACCCCACGGTCTACGTGTCGCCATCTAGTGGATTTTACGTATACGAACACCCTCATTCTTTAATATCACGCAGAGGTAGTTATGTGCTGTAAGTGTATATCCAGTTCGTCATCATTCAATTTTGAGACTATTTAGCAGTAGCGATTATAACATGACTTTGTTCTCGAAGATTTCGAATCACGCCGTGAAACACGTGGAGAAATTCGTCAAAATAAGTTACTTATTCAACAGACTCGTCTGTAACTTTCAGCACAAACAAAAAAAACGAGATCAAAGTCCTTAGATGACGTTAAATAGAATTCTATAATCAAAAAGTCTAAGAATTCCGCTTAGACAATACACGCAGACGTCTGTCCTCCTTCCAACGGCGTGTCGTACGAAAATAGAGTCGCAAATGTAAGCCGTCTAAAATAACGCGATAACCTCTCACGGCGAACGGAACGACCATTTTTTTTCACCATTCCATCTATTTCATACAGTAAATTTGGGACCACGTGCGTGGAAATTCGCGAAACGGCGGCCATTTTGGAAAAAGCGCGGCAATTTTGACGGATCGCGAGTGACGTGGCGTGCGCGTCATTTGTTTTTTTGTCGGTAACGGATCGGAACTTTGCTCCTTTGGAAGGTAGGTTGCGGTTTGAGGTTATGTTTAATAGCTCTGTAAGGCCTTGATAGTTTTTCATCATCATCATCATCAGCCTGTTGCAGTCCACTGCTGGACATAGGCCTCTCCAAATGTTCGCCACTTCGCTCGATTTTCGGCGACTCTCATCCAGCTCCTGCCAGCCGACCTGCGCAAATCGTCACTCCACCGGGCCTGAGGGCGTCCTACACTACGTTTACCGAGGCGTGGTCTCCACTCCAGAACTTGATAGTTTAAAAGTACAATTTTGTCTCGCCTAGACGGAATTTGATTATCAGAGATGGCAATAATAATTTTAAATTTACCAGTGGAATTGTCCCTTTGTTGTACTCAATAATAAAAAATACGATTGTCAGATGTAATAATAGCAGCACAGTCGCAATACTCGAACTTTTCAATAGTGTCTCGCAATATGGGAAAAGAGCTTTTCTATAGTGTGTCGGGTCTGGGTGTTGTGGTGCCGTCGTTGTTTCTGATGTCTGTAACACAAGTGTTTAAGGTACTGACGTCAGAATCAGAGCAATGTATGTGATGTTGTTCAATATTTATAATCAATGAAATGACTTAGCATAAGATCAGAAAAGCTGTATCTATTTAATGCCAGGGACACTTTCGTGCCGCGAGAGCGAATGTTCGCTTCGCTACGCTATTGATCACACTCACACGAGAATATAATAAAAGCTGTGCCCGAGAAATCGTTCGGGTGGATTACATGCTTTCATGGTCGGTTTTACCCCTTTCTCCCCTGATATACGAAAGTAGTCCATATTTTAAACCCAAGTTTCGAGCTATATTTGTGCCAAATTTTATATCTAACTTAAAAAAATATACATTCTCCCATATAAACTTTCCAAATAAAAAGTATCCTATGCCTGTTCTAGAGGTTCAACGTAGACCTATACCAAATTTCATCAAAATCGGTTCAGGCGTGAAAGCCGGACAGACAGACAGACAGAGTTACTTTCGCATTTATTATATTAGTATGGATTTGTGAGCAAGTGAAGCAAACTTGGCACCCTGGTCTTAATTCATTCTACTTTTTTTTTTCTTTCTTTTTTATATTGCACTTAAAAATTGACCTCTAACCACCTGATGTTAAGTGGTAATGAGGTCCTAACTTAAGGGCGACAAGTACAGAATAATAAATATGTTACTGGACTTGTCGCCCTTACCTTAAAGGCTTACTCCTGCTACTAATGTAGCACCCCCCAGGAGCCTGTAAACCTTACTCACACGCAGGAACACAACAACACCGTAGTGATTGTTATTTGGCTGCGGTCTTCTGTTTAGGTGGAGGTATTTCACCAGTCGGGCTGCTCCAGTTCTAAATCGCTATGCCCTACCTCTCTTAAACTTCATATAAAAGTATATTTTATTCTTATTCCGTGACTGTATAATTAATGACAAAATGTTGTAAAATATTCTCAAACATTTCTCCAGCTAGTTTATTATTAGCGCGACCATTCGGTCCGTCTGTGTGTGTCTGCGTGTGTGTGTGACCTTAACACTTTTATATCCAGAGTGGATGTCGGTCATGACGTTTTGATATAGTTTAGAATTGGAGCAGATTTGGTTTTAATATAAAAAGTAATATTGAGAGTTAATTTATGGAATCATCAAACATATTTGGAAACTAGTGGCCGCCCGCGGCTTTCCATCCCATACCCTGTTTTAACCCCAAAAGAGGGTTGATTTCTAAAGATACAAACATACAAAAATAGGTACAAACCATTCTAATATTAGTAAATATATGAAACTGACTGACTGACTGACATATCAACGCAGAGCCTAAACTGCTTAACGTAGGCACTTAAAATTTGGAAGAGAGCTTAAGTACCGTAGAGGTGCACTTAGAAAGGAATTCCCGAAATTCCCACGGGATCGGGAATTAGCGGGAAAATTTTGTATGAAAAGTCTTAACCGCTTAAGTTAGACGCTTGAAATTTGGCATACAGGTACCTTAGTAAATTTAAAGCTTAATTGCAACAGGATATTGCAAAATTGCCATGGGAACAGGAGTTAGCGCGGAAAAACTGGAAAACCCGTATGTTCTTTACTAAAAGTGTAAGTACTTCCGCCGAGCTAGGTGTTATCTGCTCGGGGACTAAGGTCCGACTACCAATCTTGGTTTGTTGTATATATAGTCAGTGGCGACGATAACTCTGACATCGCGATGTAGGATCGACGTATTGATCGGCTAATCGTGCATTACGTATGGAGCGTTGTTTACTACGACAATTCTGCTGACGCTGTATTTGTGTCGACTTGTAGGTAATGTCGTAGGTCGGCACAGATACATCAGTGTTGAACTATCTGATGTTAAAACTTTAAGGTCTTGTCTCTGGTCAGTGCTGGCCGACACGAGTGGACGCAACATTTAAAATACCGAACGTCAAACCTGACAAGCCTTTTGGATATATTTTTGCAAAGTTTCGATACCGTTTCTACCAGTTTTATATAAATGTACGCGTGTGGCCCGGAGGCCGATACTGATCGTGTCCTTACAAGTTGGTTGTGTTTGTAAATACGTATTTATGTTTGGTATGTATTCGTTGATTTCGTATTCTTGCGGGTGACAGGTGCGTGCGAAAATTAGTTGTGACGTCATAGGCAGCGGTATTGTTTATTTATAGGTAAATAGGATTTTTGATAATATCCTCTATAATTATAGATATTGGCATTGAGATCGGTTAACTAAGCAAGACTTAAGCAGAAATAATTAGACCAAGACAATCAAACCGATCTACTGGTCCCAAACTAAGGGTTACCCTTGTATTATGAGAACCAGACGATCAATATTAACTTGGGCTGTCATCCCAGCACACCCAGATTCTAAACCAATTTGAAACAGTTAAATACCTTAAGTTGATTAGACTGGGTATAAAACCTGGGACCTTTCACCACTGCACCGCTGAGGTCGTCGTTTAACTAACGCACATGTGCATTCTTTTCCATCATTATTATATATATAAAAATGAATCCCTATTTCCATTGGTCACACCATCACACTAGTGTTGCTGTCGACTCGATTGAATATCGATTATTAATCGATTATGCAACAGGGGAATAAAAAATCGAACAATCGATAATATCGATATAATGGATTATAATGCGTAGTCAAATACAATATAATCGATTATATCGATTTCAAGTTTTCAAACTGTGTGTGACTGTGTTCAAAATGTGGTGAACGTGAAAAACATGGAAGATCCCCGTCGTACTAACTTCATTCTAATATCGGCACCAGAACACACACAAATGTAAAGCACACAAGCAACAGATACGCAATATAGTGATGAAGTATCGACACTTGAAAACAAACTTTAAAACTAATGCGTTTAGGTCGACAAAAAGACGTTCGCTAAAGGGGTCGTTAGTGACGTCATCTCAGAATGGGACGGAACACGCGCTATGATTGGCCCGCGCCTGTGACTCGCAGCGTCCATGGAAACTGTAGTCGTACAGGCGCTAGCTCACTTTTGTAAGCCACGCCCACCGTGCCTTACTTTGCGTAGCGCCTTTTCAAGCGATAGAAATGCTTGTATGTTTATTTCGTTCACTACAGCTATGTCGATAAGTTTCGTCGAGTTCGACGTTGAGAGACTTTAAAACCCAGTACTCTTGTATGTGGCCACGTTTCAGCAGCGTTAGGTCAAAGCTGGTAGGACACATTGATTATAGACATAGAATTTTATACAATTTGTAAGTGCGGTACCTATTTACGAATGCGTTACAGAACGATATCTTTTTCTGTTCTTATCATTGATAAATATAAACATATGCTTATTTTATCCGAAGAAGGTTTCTAGTTGTGCGCTGTTATTAACATATGATGAACATACAGTAGCACTGGTTTGCATACTAGGATTCCCTGTGTCGTGCAGTTACTCGTCACATTTACGGAACAATATTAAAATTCCTCGTTAGTGCAATTTGGATAAAAAATGTGACAGCAAAGCTGCCGAATGCACTCCAAGCAGGTCACCAAGGACTGCGCCCATCGTGACGGCCAATAAATAGTTGTGAAGATTACGTCGCATAACGACAATTTCATTCTTATCTGCATTAAGATTGGGCTTACGGAAAAAATCTGCTCACACAAATGCGTCACGATAAACGAAACGATACACTGATAAGGAGATTAGGAGACGATTAGTTGCGCGAGTTACATCACACGCGGCAGTCGCCCAAAAGGTGTAATTGTTGAATTAAATATTTGCACAGCGACGCGTCACAAGGTGCCTGTGATAGACTCGCCGTGAGCTGGCGGAACAGTTTGACGGCACTCGGGGTGTAGTGCGCGAAATTGAAGTGGCTTGCAATTTATTACAAGTGTGATTAATACATTCAAAGTATTCATATGCAAAGATATGGGCTTAATTAGGTATATTTTTATGTTTTGACACTCATTCTGAAAGAACGCTTTGGTGAGTTTCAAAGTTTTCCAACTTTCTGTTCAAAATCAAATTAACAGTCGGATTTTTGTTTACAAATATTCATATTCTAGTAATCGCTTCAATTATGTAGGTACTGTTAGAATAACGAAAATATTAAACTAATGTCATTCATGTATAGGGGCGTCCATAAATTATGTGATACGTTGGGGGGGGGGGGGGGGTTTGGGAGTCGAGTCGTTCGAGCAAATCTTACATTGGAGAGAGGAGTCTCGGCAAATATCACATATTTTATTTTCCGATTGAAATTAAAAGAATCGTATTATTTTGGTCCATTTAATCAACATAGAACATAGCCTGGGCCTTGAAAAACAAAGTGCGGATGCGCTTTATATTTGACACTCAATGATTGCATACGGACGGAGAACAATTAAAAAAACTGAAAGATTAACTTTATTTTTATTAGCAAACAATCCAAAGCGTTTACGTAAGAAACCCACATTTTGAAACATCTCACGTGAGGTTGGGGGTTAAATACAACCTCACGACATCTCCCCAGGGGGGCAGACAATTTAACAAAACACCTTATCGTCGTTGTCAAACCAAAACCTGCTATGTGTCAAATCTGTTTTGTGATTTTTGTTCTCTTTAAACGAAATAATAATAAAATCTACTTTATTTACATGTTTAAAAAACAAATAAAATTAAATAAAAGTGTAACAACTATAACTCTTATATAAAATACTTCTAAAAATAAACCTTTGTATGATTTTTGTTCTGGAACCTCTTATATTTGGAAATATTAAAAAATAGTTTTTGCACATAGCAGTTTTTGGTTTGACAACGACGTTATGTTATTTATGGACGCTAATACGAACAAGTATTAAAAGGTACTGCGACACTGAAATGAAATGATTCACGAGACGGATCGTACTCAAATACTGAATGTAGACGCTATTTATGACACAATGACATAATACGCCCCGAATAGCGTTTCGAATTATTTGGTCTTTCTCCGATGATACATTTAGTATTTTGCGAAGTAAATCGCCCTGGCTACTCTCGGATTGCTTTTATGAAATTTTATATGAAACATTATTCACTCAAACATTTGTCGATCGCGTTTTCTGTTTGAGTAAATCAAAAAAACTCGTATTAAAGATTTGCTGGTATTTAAGACGAAACATGTCGAATTCTCCTCTAACCCAAACGTGGATTGGAGAAGAATGTTCATTGCATCCATCTGACTTGTGGTGATATTTTGTGCATTGATATAAATCAAGAAATACGTTTGTTCACGTGAAATAATTCGAGTTGATAAGTCTGGTAGCTTTCGTTGCGCTCAAGGGTATCGTACAAATGCATTACATTTTAAACGTGATAAGTGTAACAGATTACTTTTATCTTCTTTTTTAGGTTTTCATATCTATAAAGGAAAATAATAATAAAAAGATGTGATTTGGATGTCGCATTTCCCACCCTTGCGAAAAAGAAAGGTTCCCTACCTTTTTCCTTTCCGCTGATTATTAAATTTTGCAATACAATTATACTATGTAGTTACCAACTTTGCTCATGTTATTTTGGAATAAAAGGTATCCTAAATGGTATTCTAGTGTATAATTCGTCTAGCTACCATATTTCATGTGAAGTCCATTCAGTGGTTTTTGTTTAAAACAGGGACGAAACATCTTTATATAAATTACATAACCTAAAAGTTTTGTTATGTTTTTGTAATTTTTTGTTTTGTTTGGTAAATTTATTTTATATTTTTCTTTAAATAAATCAACTTTCATTTTTACAATAATAAATTCGATTCCCTACCGTATCCGTGGTCAGCCAGGGCGATGTACACAAGTGGAAATAAAACAAATAACTTCGATGTTTAAATTGTAAGCTTTCAATTTCGCTAGCTCATGAAACAGTGCCGATGACAATCAGTGAATCGATACTAAAAGTGTCTCAAACAAGTAGTGCTTTGTGATTCTGTGTCCGTTGTAAGTTAGCAATCAAGAGGGCTAGTGCCGGGCCGGCTGGTTGTTCGCCAAGCGGCCATGGCCGGGCCCCCGGTGCGCGGGCGCAGCGTCTCCGTGTTCTGCGTGAGCGCGCACTATGAGAAAGCGTTCACGTCGTGCAGCGCGGAGGCCGTGGTCGTAAGTGACGCTACAGATGCAGCCTTAGGCTTCGCAGAACTAGAACCTTCGTTGGATTAAGCATAAAAATATTCAACAAGTTACCGCAATGCATTATTGACTAATGTTGCTAAGGTTGTAATATTTTACGTTATGTGTCAAAAATGACTATCCGTTTTCCTCTAACTAACTATATTAAATCATGTTTAATGAAAAGGGTACTTTAAACTTGATGAATATTTCAACGATAAATAACAACAACATATATATATGAACATGATAAGTTATCTAGTCCCAAATATTGTAATTCATTCATTCAATTCATTCAATATTTGTTTATTCAAGTAGGTTTCATAAAATAACACTTTCGAATCGTCATTGTATATATAATGCAAAGTGATTCTACTTCATAAAGTCAAAGTCAAAGCCAATATTTTTTATTCATGTAGATTACATTTGTAATACTTATGAATCGTCTCAAACAATGCAAATGAAGCTACCTCCGGTTCGGAAGCTATAACTACCAAGAAGATACCGGCAAGAAACTCAGTAGTTTTTTTTTACAATTAAAAAGCTAAACTTATTACTAATTTTGCACCAAGACATACAGTTAGTTTGTCAGTTAGAAAAAAAAAACAAAAAAGTATATAGTTATTAAAATAAATAAAATAAAAACATTTAAATTAAAGTAACTGTAGGGCTTCATGTGTGATATTAAAATACATCATTTTTATACATTTTGACCTACATGCTTCTGTGTGGTCTTAATCTAACATTGATTGAGAAAACTTATTGAAATAATATACAACGCGCAAGTACAGGCGAGCAGACTAGTTAGTGATCCACGCGTTCTTATCATTAATATACTCTTCTACTTTGTAATAGCCTTTTTTCAAGAGACAACTTTTAACATATGTCTTAAATTTATACAAAGGTAACTCAATAATTACTTCAGGAAGTTTATTGAATATTTTTATGCTTAAATCAACAAATGAATTACCTATTTTATGAAGTCTACGTTTAGGAACAGCAAGCTTGTTTTTATTTCTGGTGTTAATGCTATGAGTGTAAAGTAAAGATTAGGTTAACTACTTTCGTTTGCATTTGGGTTGCATTTTGAACCCCCCCCCCCCCCCCTTTTCGCCTTGATGGCCAATCCAAAGGGATCACCACCACCTCGCATTCCGTTGTCACCTTTGCTTGCTCCTTGATCAGTGGGTATCGAACCCACGGCCCCAGAGGATATGGTACGAATCGTGCCAGTTCCACACTTGTCCCAAGCCAGTTGTACTGCGTTGTAGAGTTGTTTTATCTCAAGTTCACCCGCCCGTGTCCGCTCGCCTTCACGTCGCCTCACGAGGCTGATATATGTACATATAAGTGTCGAGGCATCGCGTGAGCCGCCTTATCTGCTAAGTGAATGCTCACGTGCCTATGAATCGTCTGATGTTCTCCAGCGTTGTCTGTTTCGTCTGTGTATTGTTTTACCTTAATCTATCGGCAAGTTTTTTACTTTAGTTGAAACTAAAACCGACCGAATCAGGAATGAGGAAATCCGTAGACGAACTAAAGTTGCTGACATAGCCCGTAGGATAAAAGTAAGCTGAAGTGGCAATGGGCTGGCCACATAGCACGAAGATCGGACGGTCGATGGGACAAAAAGGTTCTTGAGTGGAGACCACGTACCACCAAGCGCAGTGTGGGACGGCCACCTACCAGATGGACCGACGACCTAGTAAAAATTGCTGGGTCTCGTTGGATGCAGGTGGCAATGGACAGGTCGCACTGGAAATCGGTTGGAGAGGCCTATGTTCAGCAGTGGACAGTAACAGGCTGAAATGATGATGATGAAAACTATTAATTTAAGAAAAATTAATAGCGGTTTAGATAGAACAAAATATATATATATACGGTCGAATTGAGAACCTCCTCCTTTTTTTTGAAGTCGGTAAACAGAAGCAACCTTGCCGATAGAATTTGTTAATATCAATACTTAGTAATTTGCAGGAGTATTTTGATTGCAATCCTCAATGTATACTTACGTGTGTCGGCGGTCCGACCGTCGGCGTTATCACTACATAGTATAAAACAAAGTCGCTTTCTCTGTCCCTATATCCCTTTGTACGCTTAAATCTTTAAAACTACGCAACGGATTTTGACGCGGTTTTTTTAATAGATAGAGTGATTCAAGAGGAAGGTTTTTGTTTGCAATAAATAATAGAAAAGCCAATATTTCTAAGTATTTACATTACATCCGTGCGAAGCCGGGGCGGATCGCTAGTTATAAATTATTTATCAAATAAAAATAATATAAACCGCCGCAGAAATGCGTAATAACGGTTGACTGGTAGGGAATGCTCCTAGCATAAAGTCCGCCTTTTGTACTTTTTTTGTGCAATAAAGTTTTTAAAGAAATAAATAAATAATCTGTGACAATTTCAACTCTATTTATATCGCTGTTCTTGAAATACAGCCTAGTGACAGACAGACGGACGGACGGACGGGCAGCGAAGTCTCAGTGGTAGGGTCCCGTTTTTACCCTTTGCGTGCGGAACCCTAAAAAGTGCTCAACGAGCCATCATCTTAGTTTCACGTGTATCCCAGCTCAATCCAACAGCATTTAAAGCAGTTTTACATTCCTGTTCATTAGTTTGAGCTCTTGTTGTAAAGACAAGTAAATTGGGTCAATATCTGTCTTAAGTAGGGCAGACTGATCACGGGGCACCGGCGCGCCGCGCGACGCCCCGTGTATCACTCGCGGTACACTGCCTTATAAACAACTAGCTGTGCCCGCGACTTCGTTCGCGTGGACTACATCCTTTCATGGTCGGTTTTACCCCTTTCTCCCCTAATATTCGAAACAAAAAGTAGTCTATATTTTAATTCAAGTTTCGATCTATATTTGTGCCAAATTTCATATCTCATAAATAAACATTTTTCCATATAAACTTTCAAAGGTGGTGTTACCCCCATCCTCCCCTTATTTTCTAATAGCCTATGTCCGTTCTTGAGATTCAACGTATACCTATACCAAATTTCATCAAAATCGGTTGAGAGGTTTAAGCAGGAAAGCGTAACAGACAGACAGAGTTACTTTCGCATTTATAATATTAGTAGGGATACTGTATCGATTGTGATAAATATTATTAATAGTCTTATATATGTTTAAAAATGAATCCCTATTTCCCTTGATCTCGCGTGAACAAACTTTTTTTGTGTTATAATTAGGAGAAGGTTCGTATGAAAGATTTTTTTTTTTAATTGCGTAGAAAATTAGAAAAGTTAAGAAAACTATTCGTGGGTGAAAACCAATACCTTAAGACAGGACAACGTCTGTCGAGTCAGCTATTAATAAATAAATAAATTTCAGAAAACGAAGTGGAATACGTGTTATGAAAAACATTTATTATTCATACAAGACAAAAAGAAACAGATTTTTAAATTGAGTACTTAACACCGCAGTATCGAGAGACAGAGACATATCTATCTATCTATTTATATATATATATATATATATACATATATATATATATATATATATATATATATATATATATATATATATATATATATATATATATATATATATATATATATATATATATATATATATATATATATATATTTATATATATAAGAAAGTCGTGTTAGTTACACCATTTATAACTCAAGAATGGCTGAACCGATTTGGCTAAAAATTAGTGGGGAGGTAGTTTAGAACTAGGAGAAGGACATAGGATACTTTATTATTATATTTTTCTTTTTTTTTTTAAGTCTGCTAATTTATTGCCTCTAAGGCGAAACGAAGTTCGCCGGGACCGCTAGTTAAAAATAAACATAAGAATCCACCACAAGGTGATACGTTTTTCCTCTGTTTCTTTAAAAAGAAAATACACAGTTTATAAAAGAAGACAAAAAAATACATACTTCAAATAAATTAAGATATTTGGATAAATACAATACATACTCAAATATATATAAACACCCAAACACAAAAAAAAATACATATGTTAATGTTTGTACTGAGTGGCAATCGAACCCACGACAGTTTGCTCAGCCGGGTGCGCTAATTATTGTTCCACGGAGCAGTCGAATGTTATCAGCTGATAGTAACCTTGGCAGTATCGAACGTAATAATTTGATTGATTAAAACAATTATATTAATGAAGGTCAATGTAACCTTGGCGGTGCTTGGCTCCAGGCCTCTTATTTACTAAATGTCGAAAGCGGATTTAAATTAGAAAACTGTGATTTCGTCGACGCGCGTGCAATACCGCGTAAGTAGATTTTTCAGTAAATTCTAATTTGGATTGAAATAATATGAAATAACAGACAAAATTAATCTCTATGACAATGCGGTATTGCATTATCCCCGACTATTTGTCTTTTTCGAAATATCCAACGTTTTTGGTTCACCAACAGAGAGAGTTTTGTAAACTTACCATTCCTGATACCTAACTGTAACGATACAAAATATACAACCTCTTGACTGATTTAAAATAAACATTTTTGTTGTTTTGGTTGGTAACAGTGTCCGCGAGCGGCAGTTGAACCAAGCAAGGTTCGTGGTTTCGATCTCCTCGCAGAGCAACGTTTGTGTTCTGTGTCTAGGTGTACAAATATATTATTTAATATTATTTATTTGGTACATATGTCGCAGTCATCTGGTTGAAACAGCTATTTGATTGAATCACTAGAGTGTTTATTAAATGACGAAGTTTAATTGAATGACTAGGCCAAACGTTGAATGAATAAGACTCACTGAACGTCCAACAAGTTAGCGGATTGTAACATAGCCCTTTGAACATAGCGGACGTAATCAGTCAGGTGATTGTAATTTAGTTCATTTTTTTCCACTGCGGCATTAGTGCTCATCAAAACAAAGATGGCTTCAAACAGCTGGTACAGATATAATCGAATAGCACTGTGTTGATAATTTTTAGAGTGAAATTGAGATATAAAGTGACTTATTCGTAAAAAATATTTTTTTAGCCTAATTGTCTTAATACTTAAAATTGTTAAAACATACTAAAAAATCTTATTAAGGTGTGTTATGTCATGTCTGTCAGCTATATCCCATTCAACGACTATGCTAAATGACGTTCAGTCAAGAAGTTGAACGTTATATTAAACAATTTGACGAGTTGTCCTTTAGTCATTCAATTAAACGTCGTCATTCAATGAACGCGCTAGTGATCCAATCAAATAGCTGATTAAACCAGATGACTGCGACACATACATATTCATAACATATCATAATTACTAAAAGTTTTATAAAATAGCTGTTCTCGTTTGTAACACCAAAACATGTATTGTCACAGTCATCTGGTTGAATCTGCTATTTGATTGAACGACTCGTCAAGTTGTTTAAATCTTAAAACAGGCCATGCTAATTATTTTTTCCAACTTATTTAAGGAACTCACTTGACACATGACTATTCAGGATCTAAAGTGGATATAATTTACAAATTTTTTTGTTTGAGTATATAAAGTGGTATCACTGTTGGTACTGGTTGCCATAGCACAAGTGCTTCGCCTACCTTTGGTGGCATTCCATCATCAGGGCTCATATCATTACCAAATCTTCTTCGACTGACGCTACTCCTCAAGCATAGCTTACAGATTTGAGCCTCCAACAGCAAGACATGACTAAGTAAGTTATTCACATAGATTACATTAGTAATACTTATGAATAGTCTCTATGTAAAGCAAATGAGCTACTTTTATATTACACTTCAAGATTGACCTCATGTTAAGTGGTAATGAGGTCTTAGCTTAAAGGCAACAAGTACAGCATAATAAAGCTATTACTGTACTAGTCGCCCTCTTACCTTGAAACCTTAACCCCTGCTACTAATGCAGCACCACCCAGGAGATCTAGATACCTTACTCACACGCCGAACACCGAAGTGATTGTTATTTGGCCGCGGTCTTCTGTAAAGTGGAAGTATTTCACCAGTCGGGCTGCTCCAGTTCGAGCGATAAGTCGCTATGCCCTACCTCTTCTCATACATACCTCTCGGTTGTCGATTATTCCATAACTTGAAACAATTATGTGTCGACTCGACACTGTCGAGCCCATCGGAGTGGTGTGAACCGCGGCTATTTGCGGGCGGGTTCAAGGGCGCGCCGCCGTCGGTCGATCTGTGCCCATTATGTACACTCGGCCTCGCGCCGTACTACCATGTACGTTTACTGTTATTAGGGTTCCGTAGCCACACGGCGGAAAACGGAACCCTTATGGATTCGTCATGTCTCTCTGTCTGTCTGTCTGTACGTCTGTCACAATTGTCACGGCCACATTTTTCTGTAACTGTAAGACTTATACTGTTGAAACTTGGTATGTAGATGTACTCTTTAACGGTTTGTGACATACGTACAGAATAAAAAGCAATACATTTTAGGAGCTCCCCCACACTAAACTGAAACTCATTTTATTTTCTTCAAACCAATTTGTGTGAGTATCTATGGATAGGTCTTCAAAAATGACATTGAGGTTTTTAATATCATTATTTTTCTAAATGTAAGAGTATCTATGGATAGGTCTTCAAAAATGACATTGAGGTTTTTGATATCATTATTTTTCTAAATGTAATAGTTGGCGCGATAGACACTTCCAAAGTGGTAAAGTGTGTGTCTCCTCCCCTGTTACTTTTAATATACGATAATGATAAAACAAAACAAAATATGTGATGTACATTACCATGCAAACTTTGAACGAAAATTGGTTTGAACGAGATCTAGCAAGGTTTTTAAAACGTCATAAGTCGTGAACAGCAATTTACCGTTAATGAAACGAACTCCAATATAAACTTGTATATTATGTCACTTGTCGCTACGGAATCCTTCATGGGTGAGTCCGACTCGCACTTGGCCGGTGTTTTAGATAACGACGATGAGAATGAGAAATTATTTTATATGTCCATTAATATCTACTGATGATAAATAAATATTGGAATCAATTAAAAGTGCTTGGTCTTTGATTGACTCGAAATGAGTTTCATTGCATCATCAGGTTGGTTAGAACTTCATGCATGACTTTCATGACCGATAAGATAAACGATATTTGAGCTCTCAAACGCAAACATACTATACTATACTATATTCATATAGTCTTCATTTAAACACTGACGAATAGTATCAAAGAAAACTGTTCACGAGCGATCGAACACTAGTCAAATAATACCGAGTATTATTATGTTACTTGCATCAAGTTAGAGATAGGCTCTGTTCGGGTTTCAGTAAAGGATGAGTAAACATTTACTGCTTGAAGCGTATCATTTAGTTAATCCTCCGACTTTGATTCCGCGCCTTTGCCGAATAATGCCCCGTTACAATATTTAACGATTACTTATGTGTCAAAAATGACTATCAGTTTTTCTCAATCAATCAATCATTTATTTATTCATAAACATAGATATTACCACCTGAGGTATATGAACATTTAGTGGTTAGTATCTAAGTAATTATGCTAAATTAACATTCTTCTGGCTTCCGAACCGGAGGTAGCTTCATTTTCTTTATATAAAGACTATTCATAAGTATTACTAATGTAATCTATGTGAATAAAAAAGATTGACTTTGACTTTGGCTACGAGTCTGGAACGTTTTTTAGCTTACGCCTCGTATGACCTATTAGGTACTATCCGTGCTAGTACAACGGATCGTTTTTCATATGTTGGAACCGAACATTCTGAAGTTTTACGCTGAGCGTACCGTACCGGTATGTCTGTTTTACATAGTACAATGAGGAGTGTTAGATCATTGACTCTCATTTTTAATAGAGTTCCTATTTGATCTTCGTTTTGCCCACGCGAATGAAGATCAGGGTAAGATTTTTGAAAAATATTATGAAGTATCCGTCCTCGGCTTGGGTAACTCTTTAGTGGCACTTCTTCAGCTCTCTACAGCTAGTCTCTGCCCTAAGATTGTACTTACGTGGCTACTCATACGCTTGCCGTTTGCGGTGTCCATTCAAGGCTTGGTTTAACCGTTTTGTTTCAATCAACATTATTTAAAGCTTCTGGGAAATGGTTTATCGGCTACTTGTCTATAAGATTAGTGGATGCGTAATCAGTCTCACTGTACTTCGATTGTGAAATTTGGCAATGTTCTCTGGCGTTACTCCGGCGCCCGCGACTCAGTGCCTCTCGCGACTCCCAACCATCACCTATGTGACATCACAACTAATTTTGCACCAACGAAATGCCTTTTCCCGCCGGAATCACCTAAATCCGCCCGCCATTTTACCTGAAACGTCAAAACACAACCAACATCGTTAATCGTTTCCAAAATGACAGCCGTTTTGAAGAATTGTGAAGTGAAATTTAAGTTACGTTGCCAGTGATAAATCGGTCTTTGCCCTCAGAGGAAAGTGAACTGTTCACGAACTTACGAGAGCGATGCCACGGCGTGACCGATTCGAGTGAACTTCCTAAATAGAATGGTTCCAATGTGAACCGACATCCAAAAACTATTTTATGTGAAAAGTGTGGCGTTACAAAAAAAACAAGTGACTCTTTAAAAAATTAAGTACAGTCGGCAATCTACTGACCACCATTTTCAATGTTTATTATTTACTTTTAAGTTCCACAAATTTACTGAATATTTTCACCATTCTAGTATAGTATTTTGCAAACCATAGATATTTGGCTGTGTTAATAACAGTTTCTTCCTAAACTTTATCAAATTCGTATTTAAAATAACTCTTAAAATCAAATACAAAACAAGTTGTAAATTGACTGTAACGTATCTTTCTAAGTCTGAGTGAAAATAAAAAACACAATAATATAATTAAATAAAAACTACATGTTTGTGAAATAACAGTTCTGTGATAACCAAAATTACTACAGTGAAAGTGACACAATAAATTATCGTTTGCGGATATTGAGAGCGATCTTAACTGATTGGAGTTAGTACAAAACATAACAAGCGATACAATATTTCAAAAGTTGATACTACTCGCGGATTCTATCAAATACAATTAGTTCATAACCCCATATAAATTGTGATAATTTCTTACAAAATAAAGGACATTTAAATACATTTTCAAGTGATTTTATCGGAAAAACTGTGCGGTGGTATTATTAAAGTAAACAAAAATACATTTTTTTTTATCAGTGATAGTTTCTTAGAGATTGTATCGTGTTACACGTGCTCCCCGCGGCCGATTATCGTATTAGGGTCGTGCGTTCGCATGCTAACGTACTACGAGGCGTTGATAATACTAGCATGCGTGACGACGAGCCTGCTCGCGCTGCGGCATGAGGTGTGGGTGCCGGCGCTGCTACGAGCCGCGGCCGCGCGCCGCCCCGGGGCACGCGCGCCCGCCGCAGCCGCCGCAGCCGCCGCAGCCGCCGCGGACCTATGGCGTCCATACGTACCAGGTGAACTATCTGGACGAGGTTGTGCCTTACGACAACCCTTGTCCAAATTGAAGCAAGAAGTTTTAATTACAATAAGTTTTACATGTAGCTCCAATAGATGGCGTTGGATGTAATTACATCGCGCAAGTTTATTGTTAATAAAACTTCGGCTCGAAGGACTATGTCCAAAGGTATGCCGAAGCAGGATTAAGGAAACAACCACATTTTGAAAATCAGTGTAAACTTATAGTTTTACAGAAAAAAATTACTCGCGCGATGTAATTACATCCAACGCCATCTATTGGTGCTACATGTAAAACTTATTGTAATTAAAACTTCTTGCTTCAATTTGGACAACCGTGTTGAAAAGCAGTCACACTTTAGTTGCCACATACCACCGACACTAATGCCCGGAGCCAATGTTTTACGATTCGTTATGTGTCAAAAATGACTATCTATTTTTTCCTCTACCTAAAGGTTGTCTGGAAGAGATTGCTTTCTAGCAATAAGACCGCCTAAATTGTACTTAATTATGTCTGTAAAGCCAATTTCTGTATATTTTTCTGTGCAATAAAGTGTATCTATCTATCTATCTATCCGTTTTTCTCTAACCGACTACGAGTCGTTGATGCCGTTGTATAGTTTACTTTCCATATGAGCCGTCTGTTGGTCTTTTATAACTTACGTCTCGTATAATATGTTACTATCCTAAAGTACCTAAAGTAAATAACTACTTTGGTGATAGAACGTTAAAGAAACGGTTACCGTACCTGTTAAATAGTTTGCCCGAGGATATACGCCGCGAACAAAACAAAAATATTTTTAAGATAAAACTCAAAAAATATTTTTTAGCTAACTTAGCTTAGCAATTTAAGTCCTTATTTATTAAGTTAGAGACTCATGATCCCTCAGACAAACTATGTAAATAGTTTTGTGGGACTACTGTCAACTTTTGTTAACCATTGTTTGTTTAATAAATAAATAAATAAATAAATAAATAATAATCCGCAACTAGATCTGATCGTTTTTCTAATATTGTACCGCGCATATGCCAATTTAATTGTACCGCGCGAGTAAATGCTAGAAATATATTTCGTCTTAATCGATAAAATTCATGGGTCCGCGCCCTGCACCGCAAGGGGAGATGAAATTTTTATGTGTCTTTAACATGTTTAAAGTTCGCAAGTAAAGCACTATAAAAATTTAAAAATCGATAAAATTCAGTTAGTCAACTGACTGGCTTAAAATACTAAAAAATTTTTATATCTTGCTATAGTTTAACATTTGCGCATGCAAAAATGTCATGTGGAAGGATTCTGATTTGTTAGTTCGTAAGCCCGAAATTAAAGTCAATAACTCGAGACATGTAAAGACTAATCTTTTGATACTTTAAATATCTTTCTTTCATCAGGCAACTAAAATGTGACTGGCTCAAACAAACAAAACAGTACGTATTTAGTAACTGTCGGGAGTAGTAGTAAATAGAGGACATATTTTTACAGATAAGTAGATTGCATCTTATTATTTAATTTTGAGTAGCGATTCATTATTTAGTTTCGATACAAGTTTAATTTGCTGGAAAATATAAAGATATACAGTCAATCCAAAGTTTATCAATCAAGCATTATGTAACAGACCTACCACAACAAAAAGGAGGATGTAATAGAAATCGTAACCTCTGTTGCTGTATCTAATAGCACCTTGTTATTGATGATAGCTATCTTACATGACGAGAAATAATGTATAGTCTTAAGTGCGTCATACTATTTGACTTTGGATTTTGTAGCGTCCTTATGTCTCGAGCTTGTGATGTGCTTTTGACCGTACTATCTAGTAGTTTTGATTTTATTTGTTACGCGGTTTGTAGCCAATAATATAAACAGTACCTTTTTTATATTACACTTCAAGATTGACCTCATCCCACCTGATGTTAAGTGGTAATGAGGTCCTGGCTTAAGGGCGGCAAGTACAGCATAATAATAGGTATTACTAGATTTGTCGCCCTTTCCTTGAAGACTTGATCCCTGCTACTAATGTAGCACCCCCAAGGAGCTTTGGAAACCTTACTCATACGCAGGAACACAACAACACCGAAGTTGTTTGGCTGCGGTCTTCTGTAAGGTGGAGGTATTACACCAGTCGGGCTGCTCCAGTTCGAGCATAAATCGCTATGCCCCTCTTCATGATGAAAAGTTTATATATGTGTAGTAATGGCACCAATCCATAATTCCCGGTGGTAGAGCGTGGTTGTGCGCCGGCGCAGGCCGCTAGGGGGCGCTGCGTGGTCGGCGGCCGCGCGCACAGCCGCTGGGCCGCGCGCCTCGCCGCCGCCTCGCTAGCGCGGATGGTACACGCGGTGCTGCCACTAATCTATTGCTTTTATCGCTCGATCATTATGTTAATACAAGATATTCGAAACAGTGAACGAAAGAAACATATAATAATTCCTGTCATACTTACTTCTTTTGGAAAGCGGCCTCAAAACACATACAAATGTAAAGCACGCAAGCAATAGATACGCAATATAGTAATTAAGTATTGACGCTTGAAAGAAAACAAAACTTATTCGTTTAGGTCGACAAATAGACAGGGTTAGTTAGTTACGTCATTTCATAGTAGGGGTAAAACAAGCGCTATGATTGGTCCACGCCTGTGACTGGCTGCGTCCTTGGAAACGGTATGTGTACCCTCGCTAGCTCACTTTTTTAAATAACGCCTACCGTGCCTTACATTTCGTGGTGCCATTTTCAAAAGTTTGAAATACTTTTAGGTTTTTTTCGTTCATTGATTCGAAACGACTACAATATAAGTCAGCGTTTAGTTGATTTACGCCTCTATAACTTGTCACACAAATGAGCTCCGTATCTGAGATGGCAAGCGGGCTGGACTTTGGCGTCGCCCTATTTCTGAGCTCTCGGGTCGGGTCAGTATGGATGACGAACTTTTATATATCGAGTCTGGGTGTTGTGGTACCGTCGTGGTTTCTGATTTATGTTAAACAAGTGCGTCAGCTACTTACCATAGAATCAGAGGAATGTATATAATATCGTTCAACATTTATTTATTTGTTTTTACATTAGTGTGTCGGTATATTTGCTATTCAACTGCAAGGCTAACGGGTTCATCGTTGAAATCAAATCACCACCATCACCAAGTTAGCCAAATGCAGGTTGTGATCCTGACCTATATTCGAAAAAATTAAAACACACTTTGATTCGGAAATAGAACCCACTCCGAAATCATGACCTGGTAATTTACCAACTAGACCACTGATTCTAGGCAAAGTCAATATTTTTTTATTCATATAGATTATATTAGTAATACTTATGAATACTTTCTAAAATACATACTTTTATAAATACCTAATCATAGAATGAACACTAATATTTATCACATGAATGTTTACCCTGGGTGAGACGAACCCACGATTGCGCTTACCTTTGTTCCACGAGCTAATCATGACATGAGCAAGTAAACTCAAAGTGACAAGGTACTGAGGTGTATAGAAACTAAATTTGATGACTGACATTTCACTTCAAGGATCCAATTTCAACCAGGAGATGACATGAGTTCTGGAATTTGGTATTATATCGACCATGACTGTATTTTTCTTATATTTATTTATATATTATAAGCTAGTATGAAATATTCTGGTTTGGGTCTTGAAAAGTTCAGAATTGCGTTTCTTATATTCCCGGTCTTGAAGTTTTGAAATCTAGCGATAAAATTAATGAAGTGGCAGCATTGTACTGCTATGAATGAGGAGAGAACTCAGTTTGTATCGGTTTGCAAGACTTGTGTGTGATGTGACAATTAATATTTTATTTCTTTCTGTTTGATGTTTTAAGAAATATGTCCCTTGGGTATTGTATAGTTGCGAGGAGTTGTTATGGCCATATCCAGACAATGAAATTAAGCATTTAATTTTTTGAGAACTGTTTCGTGACGAAGAAAGAATGCTTGAAATCAGAAAAGATTTTTCTTAGTATTGTTTTTAATTCATCGGCCATCTTTCTCTGGTGTGTTGGATTGTTTCTTGGTAATTTTTTATCTTTTATAGATTACAGAGGCAGACTGTAGAGGTAAGTTGTGATAATGATTAAGTCACCCGTTCTGTTGTCCTTGTAAATATGCAAATCAAAAATCAAAACAACTGTGTGTTTGTTGTGGTACAGCATGTTTTTTTCCGTGTTTTTATTTTTTCACTATAATTTCAAGTATTAAGTTTAAAAGACTAATTCGTCCGTACTGTATACTTATTTCTGAAGGTTGTAACTGTAGCGTCGGTCGTCAAGTTGCGAGTTCACAATTTATCTGATGATATTGAGATATCTTTTAGGAACAGATTGCTGTTAATTATTTTAACGTGTCTGTACTTTCCTTAATACGTATTTTGATGATAGTTTTGATTTGACTACTGTTAATGTGCTCAATATTTCTTAAATTTGATTTTAGAATTAGTCTTTTAAAGCTGTATTTAATTGGTTTAAAAGGCGTCGCTTATGTCACGAAGAGCAATCACAAGTATTACCCTAATAAATATAGATCAAGTTATACATCATATTCGACTTCTTTTTGTACGGTGCGTAATACCCTATTCTTTAACCGGCTATTTTATTAAAGCTTGTTGTACATGAGTTGATTGATTGCTCCCTCGTGGCACGAGCGTGGTCTCGTCGTGTTCTCGGCGGCTGATGTGTCGGTGTCGTCCGCAGGAGCTGTGCGGGGGTAAGAGCGGGCCCAGCGGGCTGCGGCGCAGCAGCGAGCGCTCCGACGCGGCGCTCGACGCGCGCCCCGACAGGACCTCCTCCGCCAGCGCGAGCGGTACGTCACCTCACCTCACGAGACTACGTCATCGTTTAATACTCATAGACAACCGCTCATGGAGATGGAACCCATTGTACTTCTAAATATAATGGTTACTGACTTACTGACAAAGTGATCTATCAACACACAGCCCAAACCACTGGACGGATCCTGCTAAAATTTGACATGCAGGTGTTATGATGTAGGCTAAAAAAGGATTTTGATCAATTATATCTACATTAGCCATTGCAGCAATAAGCGATCCAGTATTGAGTAGCCTTTAAGGCCAAAACTACCTAATAGTTTTGAATGGAATTGTTACCCCGAAATTACACAAAAGAGGCAACAATTAAACTAAGCATTATTATTTCTCACGATATTGCGATAGGTCGCCTGTGTCGTAATTGTTTGTGTGTTCTCTGCAGGTCTGAACGGTCTGCGCAACATCGGCAACACGTGCTTCATGAACAGCGTGGTGCAGTGCCTCTCGAACACGCGCCCGCTGCTCGAGTACATGCTCGCCGACAAGTACGCCGACGAGATCAACACCACGCTCTCCTGCATGAAGGGCGCGCTCATGAGAGGTCTGTACCTACTGTCACATACACATTGTATTAAAGAGAGGAAGATTTTTTTTTTCTACCTGACTATCGATAATGGCTGCGAAGCCTTATTATCTTCACCGAGCTTTCGGGGGAGCGCAGATGGCTCTCACCCCTTAACGAGAGGAAGAGTATTCACGCATCGTTACACTTTTTTTAAGGGGGAAGAAAATGCATTTTCGCACCATACCGATATACTTGGGGGATAGAAGCTGCATGTGTGGGGCTTCCCCGCGGGGCGCGGGCGAAGACTACCTTAACTTTAAATTCGCCCCCACACTCTCATCGCCTTTGATTGGCGCCATGGGAAAACGGTGAAAATCATAATATCCACGGCACCAAACTGAATGGTCTTTATACCTCAAGTCGCCCCCCCTAAATCGGGGGCTGACGGAAAACGGTTCGCCGGGCTTGCGAAGTCATTCCCGCCTGTTGCGGGGGACCGTGTAAGGCTGCCTTCGAGAGCAGTAAAATCTGTCAGATGTGATGCATGCGGGGACATGACCTCTGTCTGTATTTAAACGGAACCTGATAGAAACCAAGGACGAGGTCAAGTGTACGTACAAAAGCACGTCGGGTTAAAATTTGCGAAACCAATCCCTATGTGTATAGTCAGACGTGCTTTAACTTTACTTTATAAGGTCGTAAAAGTGGAGATGTGACGGTTACCTATGTCTGTTGTGGATTCCCCTAAAGTATGGTCGAAATCCTCATTTCGGGGGTTTCAAAAAATATTTTACTTATTACATTGGCATTTTGTAAGTTACTACTACAACTCATTGCAGTAGTAACTTGCATATCTTATAACAAAAAAGAACGCTTTAAATTCTCAAACTTAAGCGTAACGCTTTCAATTTTCAAATTGTATATTACCTGCTATAAATCATCAAAATGTTCATTGTGACGATCTTTTATATTGGTGACAACTGTCTGATGAACCTTTTTTAAAGCTCTTCCTTTCCTTTTGAGATGATGTTGAGAAATCCTTTCCCGCTAATTCCCCAAATCTCTCCATTCTCTACATCTTTCTAAATTCTCAAAATTTTAAGACATTCCCTACAAATTAGAAACCTTTGTGAACCCTCCTTTCTCCTGGTGATGATGACAAACCTATTTACATCAATTTTCAACTCTCATGTGTTATAAATATTTTATCGTGTTGTGCAGCGTTCGGCAGCGTGATCAAGGAGTTGTGGCGTGCGGGCGAGCGCGACGGCGTCGTGAACACGACCAGCCTCAAGGCGCAGGTGCAGCGGTTCGCGGCGCGGTTCATGGGCTACAGCCAGCAGGACGCGCAGGTACGACACACGCGACCTGACTGTTGTACTAGTCGTGAACACGACCAGCCTCAAGGCGCAGGTGCAGCGGTTCGCGGCGCGGTTCATGGGCTACAGCCAGCAGGACGCGCAGGTACGACACACGCGACCTGACTGTTGTACTAGTCGTGAACACGACCAGCCTCAAGGCGCAGGTGCAGCGGTTCGCGGCGCGGTTCATGGGCTACAGCCAGCAGGACGCGCAGGTACGACACACGCGACCTGACTGTTGTACTAGTCGTGAACACGACCAGCCTCAAGGCGCAGGTGCAGCGGTTCGCGGCGCGGTTCATGGGCTACAGCCAGCAGGACGCGCAGGTACGACACACGCGACCTGACTGTTGTACTAGTCGTGAACACGACCAGCCTCAAGGCGCAGGTGCAGCGGTTCGCGGCGCGGTTCATGGGCTACAGCCAGCAGGACGCGCAGGTACGACACACGCGACCTGACTGTTGTACTAGTCGTGAACACGACCAGCCTCAAGGCGCAGGTGCAGCGGTTCGCGGCGCGGTTCATGGGCTACAGCCAGCAGGACGCGCAGGTACGACACACGCGACCTGACTGTTGTACTAGTCGTGAACACGACCAGCCTCAAGGCGCAGGTGCAGCGGTTCGCGGCGCGGTTCATGGGCTACAGCCAGCAGGACGCGCAGGTACGACACACGCGACCTGACTGTTGTACTAGTCGTGAACACGACCAGCCTCAAGGCGCAGGTGCAGCGGTTCGCGGCGCGGTTCATGGGCTACAGCCAGCAGGACGCGCAGGTACGACACACGCGACCTGACTGTTGTACTAGTCGTGAACACGACCAGCCTCAAGGCGCAGGTGCAGCGGTTCGCGGCGCGGTTCATGGGCTACAGCCAGCAGGACGCGCAGGTACGACACACGCGACCTGACTGTTGTACTAGTCGTGAACACGACCAGCCTCAAGGCGCAGGTGCAGCGGTTCGCGGCGCGGTTCATGGGCTACAGCCAGCAGGACGCGCAGGTACGACACACGCGACCTGACTGTTGTACTAGTCGTGAACACGACCAGCCTCAAGGCGCAGGTGCAGCGGTTCGCGGCGCGGTTCATGGGCTACAGCCAGCAGGACGCGCAGGTACGACACACGCGACCTGACTGTTGTACTAGTCGTGAACACGACCAGCCTCAAGGCGCAGGTGCAGCGGTTCGCGGCGCGGTTCATGGGCTACAGCCAGCAGGACGCGCAGGTACGACACACGCGACCTGACTGTTGTAGTACCAGCGTCAAAACATAGTACTAATATTAAAAATGCGAAAGTAACTCTTGTCTGTTTTTATGATCGGTTTTTACGACTACTGAACCTTTGCACTGAAGGATTGCACAATGGGTAAAATCGACCATAACACCACGTATGCGAAGTCACGGCCACTTTTATTTATTTATTTATGGATTTATTGTGTCGATTGCAGGAGTTCCTCCGCTACCTGCTGGAGGGCCTGCACGAGGACGTGAACCGCGTCACCGTCAAGCCGAAGCCGATCCTCACCGAGATCGACGACAAGCTCAGGTACCGCCGCCGACAGACGCACTCTACTGGCTAACGAGAAAGGCATTTATAGCACAGCAGCTTACAAATTAAATCATGTCACTAAAAGGCAACGAACTAATGTGACATGCTCACATCATTCGCTCCAGTGAAAAAACTGATCGACGGCTCTAATAAAAAAAGTCTTGGATTTGAATCATAATGTATAATAGCACTACCCAAGACCTTAACCAAGAGCAGCGTGATACGTGAAGGTCGTGGGTTCGAATCCCACACCGCGGGTTAAGGTAACGCGTACGCGCGTATACCTTTGTGTACGTGCCTGTACCTCTGTACATGCGTGTACCTCTCTATAAATGCGCGTACCTGTGTGAACGAGCATATACCTTTTGTGTACATGCGTGTACCTTTGTGTACGCGCGTGTACCCCTGTGTACGTGCGTGTACCTCTGTGTTCATGCGCGTAAGTGTATGTACGTGCATGTACCTCTGTGTACGAGTGTGTACGTGTATGTACGTGCATGTACCTCTGTACGTGTGCGTACGTGTATGTACGTGCATGTACCTCTGTGTACGTGTGCGTACGTGTATGTACGTGCATGTACCTCTGTGTACGTGTGCGTACGTGTATGTACGTGCATGTACCTCTGTACGTGTGCGTACGTGTTTGTTTGTACGTGCATGTACCTCTGTGTACGTGTTTGAACGTGCATGTACCTCTGTGTACGTGTGCGTACGTGTTTGTACGTGCATGTACCTCTGTGTACGTGTGCGTACGTGTTTGAACGTGCATGTACCTCTGTGTACGTGTGCGTACGTGTTTGTACGTGCATGTACCTCTGTGTACGTGCGTGTACCTCTGTGTTCATGCGCGTACGTTTATGTACGTGCGTGTACCTCTGTGTTCGTGTATGTACGTGCGTGTCTCGGCAGCGACTCCGCGAAGGCGGCGGAGGCATGGTCGCGGTACCTGCGTACAGAGGACAGCCGCGTCGGCGACATCTTCGTCGGGCAGCTCAAGAGCACGCTGCGGTGCACGCACTGCAGCCACGACAGCGTCACCTTCGACCCCTTCTGGGACCTCAGGTCACTATTGCACCGTTCACCTCAGTACACCTCCGATACTTGCCTAGTTTGACACCATTCATGCATTCTTTCGTTGAACTAGTCACTATTAGAGCATTCAGCTTTGAAGAGTTCAGACACTTGCCTAGTTTGACACCATTCATGCATTCTTTCGTTGAACTAGTCACTATTAGAGCATTCAGCTTTGAAGAGTTCAGACACTTGCCTAGTTTGACACCATTCATGCATTCTTTCGTTGAACTAGTCACTATTAGAGCATTCAGCTTTGAAGAGTTCAGACACTTGCCTAGTTTGACACCATTCATGCATTCTTTCGTTGAACTAGTCACTATTAGAGCATTCAGCTTTGAAGAGTTCAGACACTTGCCTAGTTTGACACCATTCATGCATTCTTTCGTTGAACTAGTCACTATTAGAGCATTCAGCTTTGAAGAGTTCAGACACTTGCCTAGTTTGACACCATTCATGCATTCTTTCGTTGAACTAGTCACTATTAGAGCATTCAGCTTTGAAGAGTTCAGACACTTGCCTAGTTTGACACCATTCATGCATTCTTTCGTTGAACTAGTCACTATTAGAGCATTCAGCTTTGAAGAGTTCAGACACTTGCCTAGTTTGACACCATTCATGCATTCTTTCGTTGAACTAGTCACTATTAGAGCATTCAGCTTTGAAGAGTTCAGACACTTGCCTAGTTTGACACCATTCATGCATTCTTTCGTTGAACTAGTCACTATTAGAGCATTCAGCTTTGAAGAGTTCAGACACTTGCCTAGTTTGACACCATTCATGCATTCTTTCGTTGAACTAGTCACTATTAGAGCATTCAGCTTTGAAGAGTTCAGACACTTGCCTAGTTTGACACCATTCATGCATTCTTTCGTTGAACTAGTCACTATTAGAGCATTCAGCTTTGAAGAGTTCAGACACTTGCCTAGTTTGACACCATTCATGCATTCTTTCGTTGAACTAGTCACTATTAGAGCATTCAGCTTTGAAGAGTTCAGACACTTGCCTAGTTTGACACCATTCATGCATTCTTTCGTTGAACTAGTCACTATTAGAGCATTCAGCTTTGAAGAGTTCAGACACTTGCCTAGTTTGACACCATTCATGCATTCTTTCGTTGAACTAGTCACTATTAGAGCATTCAGCTTTGAAGAGTTCAGACACTTGCCTAGTTTGACACCATTCATGCATTCTTTCGTTGAACTAGTCACTATTAGAGCATTCAGCTTTGAAGAGTTCAGACACTTGCCTAGTTTGACACCATTCATGCATTCTTTCGTTGAACTAGTCACTATTAGAGCATTCAGCTTTGAAGAGTTCAGACACTTGCCTAGTTTGACACCATTCATGCATTCTTTCGTTGAACTAGTCACTATTAGAGCATTCAGCTTTGAAGAGTTCAGACACTTGCCTAGTTTGACACCATTCATGCATTCTTTCGTTGAACTAGTCACTATTAGAGCATTCAGCTTTGAAGAGTTCAGACACTTGCCTAGTTTGACACCATTCATGCATTCTTTCGTTGAACTAGTCACTATTAGAGCATTCAGCTTTGAAGAGTTCAGACACTTGCCTAGTTTGACACCATTCATGCATTCTTTCGTTGAACTAGTCACTATTAGAGCATTCAGCTTTGAAGAGTTCAGACACTTGCCTAGTTTGACACCATTCATGCATTCTTTCGTTGAACTAGTCACTATTAGAGCATTCAGCTTTGAAGAGTTCAGACACTTGCCTAGTTTGACACCATTCATGCATTCTTTCGTTGAACTAGTCACTATTAGAGCATTCAGCTTTGAAGAGTTCAGACACTTGCCTAGTTTGACACCATTCATTCATTCGTTCAACTTGTCACTATTGGAGCATTCATTAGGCTCAGTGAAGATCTGGGACTGCATAGGTGACACCATTCATTCATTCATTCGTTCAACTTTTCATTATGCATTGATTCATAAGTGTTTTTGTAAAGCTTACATGAATTAAGATATTTTGTATTTTATTCTCATTAGTATTATATGGTATCGATGCCGTAAATGACGGCTTTATGTTAGATCAACGCATTGTTCGAGTGCAAATTAATTTTAAAAATGCTCTGAATCTGTACACTTAGTGTGTCGGTGACTAAAATTTTAGTCTGTTTTCTTAATCTATACTAATATTATAAAGCTGAAGAGTTTGTTTGTTTGTTTGTTTGAACGCGCTAATCTCAGGATCGACTGGTTCGAATTGAAAAATTATTTTTGTGTTGAATAGACCATTTATTGAGGAAGGCTTTAGGCTATATAACATCACGCTGCAACTATTATGAAAGTTTGTATGGAAACCGAAATCCACGCGGACGAAGTCGCGGGCAGCCGCTAGTAAAAAATAATTGAGTAATCATGTTATATTTATTTATTTTATTTAAAAACTTTATTGAACAAATAGGTACAGCAGGTGGACTTAATGCTAGGGTCATTCTCTACCAGTCAACCCTTGGGTCATGCAGATAGTTTATAAAAGGATCCCATTTAAATTAAATCCCATTACGACATCGTATCTATTGTGTTTTTTCTAAAACCAAAATAAGAATATGATATCTATTTATGAAATGTGGTTTTAAGCATAAAAAACTAGTAAATATGAATGCGAAAACAATTATGTAAGTAGTTCAAACAACAAAACGTAAACGCAATCGTAGAAATTGAAAACTTAGTTTACACTATACTATGTCTAGCTAATAATATATAATAATATCACAATTGCAGTTTGCCGATCCCGTCGCGCACAGGCAACCTGAAGCTGCAGCAGTGTCTGCAGCACTTCACGCGCGAGGAGGAGCTCGACGGCGACGAGAAGCCGGTACACGCGCACAGACGGACAGACAGACGGACGGACGGACGGACACGGGACTAGACCGAGCTACGAGGGCCGCGAGTTCGATACCAGCCCTACAGTCATGTGCAAAACTTCAAAGTTCTCGCACGAGATGACTTAATCACTACATAGTATAAAACAAAGTCGCTTTCTCTGTCCCTATATCCTTTTGTACGCTTAAATGTTTAAAACTACGCAACGGATTTTAATGCGGTTTTTTTTGATAAATAGAGTGATTCAAGAGTAAGGTATCACATAAAATGTGTAATAAAGAATAGAAAAGCCAATATTTCTAAGTATTAAAATTACATCCGTGCGAAGCCGGGGCGGGACGCTAGTCTATACAACCTGTAACGGAAAGGGGGTAACAATGTAAAGTAGGTGAATACTATACCTTATGTAGATTCTTTATACGAAATCCCGAGTTAAAATAAACACTTTATTGTTTTTATGAAATAAAAAATGATTAACTATAATGACTGACTAAAACGTAAACAAACGCATCACAACACTATTGAGGTCAGCGACCCCAAATCACGTTATCACTTCACTACAATCACTGCGATCCTGAATTTCTCCACCTCCTTCCTCGACATGCGCGCCTAGTACTTTTCGGCGTGTTCGGCTTGCTTTGGCGGCTTAGCACAGAGGAATCGGCGTTGTCACTAGGTACAATATGAAGATGCGCGAACATTATGCAACATTTGTGGTGTCACTGTACAGAACGCGGCCTTGATGCTTTCTATCATCTCTTCCCTTGACGAGCATGCTACAGCGTACACCTTCCTTTTAACGTAGTCCCACAAGAAGAAGTCCAACGGAGTGAGGTCTGGTGACCGAGCTGGCCATGTGATACGACCTCCTCGCCCAATCCACAGATGGAAACGAGCGTTTGGTTGTTTTCCTAAATCTCTTTCTCTAGCTCTCGGTCGGTCATCACGCTGCCGTCGGTTGCTCCGACACAGAGAATCATCTCGAATATTCTTGATTGCTGAAAGACATCACGAAATATCACTAGGCTATCCGTAGGAAGTAGGTAATCCAGAAAGGCAAAAACACGAGATGTTGTCACGGCGACGACAACACAACGACGTAACTGAAGTGTCAAAATGAGAAACGCTAAACCAACAAATTTCAGATGTGATTCAGTAAACACTAAAAGATGAACCACCATTGTGATATTTAAATTAATAGCATAATAGGTACATCCAACTCTTTCGACGATTCCAACCTTAGAGTAAGGAAAATATTAATAGACAAAATTTAATAGGTTTCAGAATTGGTATGAACTTGCGTCTAAATATTGACTATTGAATTTTGTAGCATTAAAATAGATTCACTGACGTTTTAAAAGTGTGTACGGCCGCGAAAGAGTGTACGTACTGAACGTCATCTGTCTCTTTTTCTCTTATGACTATTCCATGCTTGAGAAAACAGTACAAGTAGTCATTTCTGAATCACATTTTTAGCACTCTCTCTATTGACATTCCAACTACAAAGTTGTGACAATCAATTAGGGTTCAAGATTATTTTACTAAAACTAGCTACAAAAAAAATCTTTCATACTCATGGATTCCTGGTAGCTCCGTTACTTTGCATGGTCAAGTTTGAGGATTTAAAATGTAATTTTCAATTAATACTTTTTCTTTATTATGTTTTCGGCGTTCTTACGTAAAATTATCGTCTGTAAACCGATTTTACAGACAGCCAATTTTTTGGACATAACGTATACGATAAGATTCATCGTATTTTTGCTTGAAAAGCCTTTAATGGAATTACGAACTGTTCTATATAAAGAAAGAAAACACCTGATAGTTTTACAGTATGGGGCACACAGTTGTAATTTTACCAAGTACCTAAAATACAATTTGCGAAAAATCTTAACACTGAAGGGTCATGAACATAATTTCAATGTAGGTATTAGAATCGCACCATTAATAACATAATTTTATTATTTCTGAAATTGTAGGAACGAAATAAATTAAATGCAGAACCCATTTTTTAAATAAGCACTATTTTTGTACCAGGGCCATAGTAAAGTATCATAGCCACGAGACCCGCCCATTTTTAGGGTTCATTTTAAAAATAAGTTAACTCATTGAGTGGAATAGTTTTGTTAATTAAATATTTCACCGCTTATTTTTTTGATTTAAATATTTTTGACAAATATTTAAAAAAATACAATTTAGCCGGAATCACTGGTATAAAATAGGTTTTGATACGACACATTTGTTGATATCACAATCCTTAATGTCAACTAGCTCGCTCATAACCTCTTTATTCCTTACGAGAAAGGTGTTGTTTTAGCAAGTTAGAAATGTGAAACCGCAAACGCCTAGTTTTCGATTCAGAGTTACAATCAATATCTACGTTTCCTTTAATCACTTTTACGATCTGTACGGCATTCGATATTCAAATAACTTTTCTTTTTGTACGCCCTCATGACAAAATATGTTGAAACTACATTGATCACTGTTTGTCATCTTACATTTGCACATGTTTACAAAAATTTATAAAAGTAAGGAGATACTAGTTTAGCTTAACTACTGTTCGTTTTTTTTTTGTTTGTTAAAATGTAGGGAAATAATAATACAGATAATAATCCCCAATCATAAGAAATTGAACAATGTATGAAAATAAATATCTGGAACCCATTTAAGATTATTTAATTGAATACCAGGAGTGCAGTGTGAGCTGATTGTTGTTGTTGACCCCACAGCTGTTACACCGTGAATACTGTGATAGTGTTGTGCAAGCGTGACTTAGTCAAAATGTTGACTTGTATTTGACTGATATTTCAAAAAAAAATATTGAATCAATAAATGCGTGTACACAGCTACAAATGGTCCCATACAGTTTGTAACCGTTAACTGCTTTGGTATTTTTGATATTGTTATACCCTTTCCGTTACACGTTGTATATATAAAAGAAAGTCATGTTAGTTACACTGTTTATAATTATAAGAACAACTGAACAGATTTGGCCGCAAATTGGTGGGAAGGTAGTTTAGAACCAGGAAAAAGACATAGGATACTTTTTTATTAATTTATTTTTGCAATTTTTTAAGTAATTTATTGCCGGAACAAAGTTCGCCGGGTCAGCTAGTTTTCTATATACAATAATTGGCCAATATCACATACATTGCTCTGACTCTCGTGTTGTAAGTAGTTTAAGCACTTGTGTTACAGATATCAGAAGCAACGACAGTACAACAACTTGAGACCTTAAATGTTCATTTCCCATATTGACCCGACCGACAAGCGAACCCAGAACCTCGAGAGATGGCGCGACGCCAAAGACCGGCCCGCTGGCCCCGCGACTACGGTGGTCGTCAAAGAATATTTTAAGATGGTAGTGCATAGCGATTTAAGGTGTACAGAGCTCCTGGGGTTACTACTTTAGTAGCAGGGGTCGAGCCTTCCAGGTAAGGGCGACCAGTCCAGTAACAGCTCTATTATGCTGTACTTGTCACTCCTAGGATCTTATAACCACTGTACATCAGGTGGGATGAGGTTAATCTTGAAGTGCAATATTAAAAAATGCCAAATTCATTGTGCGAAAGCATATTAATTATACATTTATTATGTTAACGAAAGGGGGGATCCCTTTCGTTAACATAATTTACCTCCGGCCTATGTTGTGCGTCGTGTGTCGTGCTCATGTCGCGAGCACGTGTCGTGTCGTGTCGTGTCGTGCTCGTGTCGTGCTCGTGTCGTGCTCGTGTCGTGTCGTGCTCATGTCGTGAGGGTCGTGTGTCGTGTTGCAGACGTGCTCCAAGTGCGGCGTGCGACGCAAGTGCCTCAAGTGGTTCACGGTGCACAAGTTCCCGCAGGTGCTCGTGCTGCACCTCAAGAGGTCAGTTACACACATACATTACTATGTAATCGCACTTTATTGAGTGTGTCTAAACATGTGATCAAATATTTTGTGGCGGCGCCCATCTTGTACCAATTTGCATTAAGCATAGTAAAAATTCATATTTTAAAAGAAATTAAATTTGATTCATCCTTTTGGTCGCATCGACGCCGCTGACAGACAAACTGACAAACACGTTAAACCTGGATACCCCGTCGTTTCTAATCCAGGAGTTAAAACTCAAATTCAGTCTCCTCTCTAGCCCACGGGCATGAGTCCTTACCGGTTGTGTTGCGGTCTGAGGACTCGCCGAGTGCTGTCCGACACGCATGCTGCTTGTGCCATAGTTGAATATCGTTGTGTCGTGTCTCAGGTTCTCCCCGACGGAGCGGTTCCGCGGCAAGCTGAACGTGCTGGTGGAGTTCCCTCTGAGCGGGCTCGACATGTCGCCGTACGCCGCCGCGAGGGGACACGCGCCCGTCTACAACCTCTACGCCGTCAGCAACCACTCCGGTGACACACGCGCCGACAACACAACTAACAATCATTCATTCATTCATTCACTCATTCATCGAATGATGAATAGCTCGTGCTGAATAGCACGAGCTCATTAATCATTCAGACTTTTGTCACTAATTCATTACTCATCATTCATCTCTCACTCCAATTCTCAATCCATTCATCATTCGTTCATTTAACTTTCGTTCATTCATTATTCAGTAGGTAGCGTAGACATGAACTATTAGTCCAATGATGCAGAAACAGAGTTGTGGCTAATCGAACCTTCTTAGCGTTATATCGATGATTTTTTTTATCTGTGAATATGTCTGATATTTTAATTTTCATTTGGTTTCACACACTCTGACCACAACTTTTTCCTACAATCAAATAAAACATGTTTACGGGGGGCTGCCATTTACAAAATGTTATGTAATAAAGTGATAATATAAATGGATTCCTCGTATTTCCTGACATGTTTCTGCTCGTCTGTTTGTTTGTTTGTTGAGTGTTAATAATCCCTTGTGTTATGTGCAGGCACGACGTACTCGGGTCACTACACGGCGTACTGCAAGCACCCGTACACCGGCGACTGGCACGAGTACAACGACTCCAGGTACGACGCGCGACTGCTTAACATGGCTCCGTACGCGACCACCTGTGTACAGGCTGACTGTCCGTCATCAGTAATCTCAGGAACAGCGATAGCTAGGGCTATTGCAATTTTCTTAGATTATGTATGTACTAGCTGTGCCCGCGACTTTGTTCGGTCGGTTTTACCCCTATCTCCCCTAATATTCGAAACAAAAAGTAGTGTCTATTTTAATCCAAGTTTCGAGCTAGGTATATTTATGCCAATTTACATATCTCTTAATTTAAAAAATAATTATTTTCCCATGAAACTTTTCTAACAAAAAGTAGCCTTTGTCCGTTCTTGAGGTTCAACGTATACCTATACCAAATTTCATCAAAATCGGTTGAGAGGTTTAAGCGGGAAAGCGTAACAGGCAGAGTTACTTTCGCATTTATAATATTAGTACAGATCAGTAGGGATTTTGCCGCTATAAACAACTAAAAAATATTAATGGGTGGTTCTCATACAACGTGATCGCGTATCGTATCATATTCGTGTCACGAAAAAAATATTTTTTCTTTACTTTTTGGACGATATTATTTTTTTAGACGGAAGAGCAGCACGCAGAGCAGGCTGTTGTCTGTCTGTCTGTTTATGTGTCTTATGTAACTGTCTGTGTGCAGGGTGTCTCCCATCGCGGCGCGCAGCGTGGTGTCCGCGGAGGCGTACGTGCTGTTCTACGAGCTCGCCTCGTAGCCGCGCACAGAGGTACGTGCAGCGAGGTGTCCGTACGTGCAGTGCTACGAGCTCGCCTCGTAGCCGCGCACAGAGGTACGTGCAGCGAGGTGTCCGTACGTGCAGTGCTACGAGCTCGCCTCGTAGCCGCGCACAGAGGTACGTGCAGCGAGGTGTCCGTACGTGCAGTGCTACGAGCTCGCCTCGTAGCCGCGCACAGAGGTACGTGCAGCGAGTTGTCCGAACGTGCTGTGCTACGAGCTCGCCTCGTAGCCGCGCACAGAGGTACGTGCAGCGAGGTGTCCGTACGTGCAGTGCTACGAGCTCGCCTCGTAGCCGCGCACAGAGGTACGTGCAGCGAGTTGTCCGAACGTGCTGTGCTACGAGCTCGCCTCGTAGCCGCGCACAGAGGTACGTGCAGCGAGGTGTCCGAACATGCTGTGCTACGAGCTCGCCTCATAGCCGCGCACAGAGGTACGTGCAGCGAGGTGTCCGAACGTGCTGTGCTACGAGCTGGCCTCGTAGTCGCGCACAGAGGTACGTGCACCGAGGTGTCCGAACGTGCTGTTCTACGAGCTCGCCTCGTAGCCGCGCACAGAGGTACGTGCAGCGAGGTGTCCGTACGTGCAGTGCTACGAGCTCGCCTCGTAGCCGCGCACAGAGGTACGTGCAGCGAGTTGTCCGAACGTGCTGTGCTACGAGCTCGCCTCGTAGCCGCGCACAGAGGTACGTGCAGCGAGGTGTCCGTACGTGCAGTGCTACGAGCTCGCCTCGTAGCCGCGCACAGAGGTACGTGCAGCGAGTTGTCCGAACGTGCTGTGCTACGAGCTCGCCTCGTAGCCGCGCACAGAGGTACGTGCAGCGAGGTGTCCGAACATGCTGTGCTACGAGCTCGCCTCATAGCCGCGCACAGAGGTACGTGCAGCGAGGTGTCCGAACGTGCTGTGCTACGAGCTGGCCTCGTAGTCGCGCACAGAGGTACGTGCACCGAGGTGTCCGAACGTGTACGTATCTGCTGATGTACTATTTGATGCTGCAGTTGGTTAATTATTAGGGTATGGGTCTAGGGTTCGAGCCCTGGAAGATCGTCAACATACATTTAGCAAGTATGACCATAAAACTAGACGACCTTCGCTGAGGCGAGTGGTTTGAACCTAAACGTTGCATCATATATGAGATTATGGGTTCGATTCGTTTTCCGGGTGGGTCAGTGGGAAAAGTATCTAAACTTTTCCAAATTGTCTTGAATCTGGATGTTGTCGTACTGTCTTTGTTTTTGATCGCTTTAGCTACTTACCACAAAGTCTAAACAATGTATGTGATGTTGTTTAAAAATTAATTATTGTTGTTAATTTGAATGATGAGAGGTTTAGTTTTGTTGGGTTACTTTTAATAGATTGATGTTATTATTTTAAATTTTAAATGAGTAAATATAATTATATCGTCATTAAATTAAATTATTTATTAAAGATATGAGATTTCTTTAAAATGGGAAAATATTTTTTTGAAATAGGCTTGCAATCTATTTGTGCTATGTGGTCGCTTCTCATTAGTATCCGTCGTTCGATATTCCTAGTTAGAGGAAATAACTATATTGTGACTGGTATTATCGTACAAATACTAAGTAGTCCCTGTGTGTCCCGCAGGTCCGGCGGGGCGGCCGCGTGACGTCACGCCGGCGTGCAGCGAGTGCGCGGCCGGGGACCAGCCTCCTCCTCAGGCAGACATTTGTGTGACTTACATGTGTGCTAAACTGTGTCTGGGTGTTCATAAATGTGTTGTAGTACTGTCCAACAAGTGCTCGAGCTCCTTGCTGTGGGATCAGGCCTGGTAGATGTTGGCATGCTAGTCAACTGAGACGATGCTATTAAATATCTGTCATGAAAGGATTACTTCGTTGATTCTTATAGAGATACCAGTAACCTCGTAAGACCGAACGTCCTTTTAAAAGTCAGACACAATTGATTTTCTATTCTGTCTGATAGTCTAGAGTCTTACGATTATCTGACATCATCGTGTCACTTATGGCGTACTGACTATTAATTGTCTCGGAACATCTTCTATAAAAATAAGTCGGGTTTTCTGCCTGACGCTATAACTCCAGAACGCACGAACCGATTTCCACGGTTTTGCATTCGTTGGAAAGGTCACGGGCTCCGTAAGGTTTATAGCAAAGAAAATTCAACAGAAAAGCGGGAAAATCCTCTAAGGTGAAACGAAGTTCGCCGAGACCGCTAGTTTGGTATAATATTTGGTAACCGTAGTCTGAACTCTGCGATACAAGCCATGCTTAGTTCGCTAGTCTTAAGTTCATTGTAAAAGCATTTAACTGGCAAATAAATTATTTTATTATTATTATTATTTGAAAGAGAATTTACAAAAATATATAGACGATGCATCAATTATCAAACAAGTTCATTGAACGTCAAAACTAATTCCAAGCTTTAATCTGTTTCTCTGTTAACAGAAACAATTGGACAGAAACAAAATGTAAAATTCTTGTATCAAAATTATTTCTTATGTTTAAAAATGTGAAGACTGATTCTGAGTAAGCAGCTTGAGCACTTATTACGAAAAATCAAATTAGATAATTAGAAACACCTAACCACAGGACAAACACGGATGTTAATCACGTGAACGTTTAACCTGAACGGGTATCGAACCCGCACCCTCGACGCAAAGGAGATCAGTCGCTAACGACTACGCTGTCGCGCCGGTCCATTAATACACCCAAACCCTGTGGCTTTCAATTACTTTACTCATTATTTCATGTAAAAGATAAATTGCCAAAGATGCAAATGTTTATCTAATAGTATTGTTAATTCATAAAACACTTTGACGCCAGTAAAAGATATTTAAACAACGTACTTGACGCGTGACAACATTCTCAAACATTTAAAGTCAATTAGAGAATGTGGTCTACATTTCTCAATTTTGTTGAATTATTATATACTAACTGACCCGACCCGACAAATACAACAAAACAAAAACAGTGTTATTGTTCCAGCCGTGCACGCCTCATGGAGCGTGGCCGAGGGAAATGGGGAATCATTTTATATGAAGGGCCCACTGCAATAATGATATACGTCCTTTGTTTTTTGTTTCGAGATATTTGGGCGTTAAGTTTATAAACGTTGTCCAAAATTCAGCCTTATTGCCGTGAAAACAGAGACACTGAGCGTTCTAGACGTGTAGTCAAATATCAGAAACTGATTTATCTCAGAGACTGGAAGCGATATTGCCTAGTTAGTAAACGAAATCACTAGCTGCATGTATGAAGTGACCGAATGACGTTGATCACATAGATTTTAATATTTTAAACATTCATCATTATTGCAGTGGAGCCTTCATATATTAAGATTAATGAATCCCCTCAGAGGTTTAATTAAATCATCTGGCAATCAGCAGATATGGATTTTAAAAAGTAATCAAATTATAACAGTATGTTTCTTTCATAACTAAGTACTTGTCAGCCGCAACGGGTTAGGGAGAGCTCAGTCCACGGGTCAAACACTAGCTGAAAGGAATCTGCTATTTACACGGCTCATTTGTACATGACGATAAAAGCGTTTAAAATGTCATTCTGTTTGTAATTTTATGAACAGAATTATGTTTTAAATCAATAGCAATAACTGTGTTCCGCGATGTTTGTACAAATGGCTGTTTATTTATCAGATAGAGTGAGCCCTGTTCCGTTAGGACCATAGCGAATGGATGTCAAAGGTTTAATAATTATTTTGCTATACATACGGCATACAAGTGAGTTGTGGCATTATTGGTCGTACAATTAGCGCCGAAGTGAGTGGAACACGTTTCGTCGGCTCATGGCGACCGTCGCCGACGTACAGCCGCGTGCTCGTGTATACAATGGCGACCGTCGCCGACGTACAGCCGCGTGCTCGTGTATACAATGGCGACCGTCGCCGACGTACAGCCGCGTGCTCGTGTATACAATGGCGACCGTCGCCGACGTACAGCCGCGTGCTCGTGTATACAATGGCGACCGTCGCCGACGTACAGCCGCGTGCTCGTGTATACAATGGCGACCGTCGCCGACGTACAGCCGCGTGCTCGTGTATACAATGGCGACCGTCGCCGACGTACAGCCGCGTGCTCGTGTATACAATGGCGACCGTCGCCGACGTACAGCCGCGTGCTCGTGTATACAATGGCGACCGTCGCCGACGTACAGCCGCGTGCTCGTGTATACAATGGCGACCGTCGCCGACGTACAGCCGCGTGCTCGTGTATACAATGGCGACCGTCGCCGACGTACAGCCGCGTGCTCGTGTATACAATGGCGACCGTCGCCGACGTACAGCCGCGTGCTCGTGTATACAATGGCGACCGTCGCCGACGTACAGCCGCGTGCTCGTGTATACAATGGCGACCGTCGCCGACGTACAGCCGCGTGCTCGTGTATACAATGGCGACCGTCGCCGACGTACAGCCGCGTGCTCGTGTATACAATGGCGACCGTCGCCGACGTACAGCCGCGTGCTCGTGTATACAATGGCGACCGTCGCCGACGTACAGCCGCGTGCTCGTGTATACAATGGCGACCGTCGCCGACGTACAGCCGCGTGCTCGTGTATACAATGGCGACCGTCGCCGACGTACAGCCGCGTGCTCGTGTATACAATGGCGACCGTCGCCGACGTACAGCCGCGTGCTCGTGTATACAATGGCGACCGTCGCCGACGTACAGCCGCGTGCTCGTGTATACAATGGCGACCGTCGCCGACGTACAGCCGCGTGCTCGTGTATACAATGGCGACCGTCGCCGACGTACAGCCGCGTGCTCGTGTATACAATGGCGACCGTCGCCGACGTACAGCCGCGTGCTCGTGTATACAATGGCGACCGTCGCCGACGTACAGCCGCGTGCTCGTGTATACAATGGCGACCGTCGCCGACGTACAGCCGCGTGCTCGTGTATACAATGGCGACCGTCGCCGACGTACAGCCGCGTGCTCGTGTATACAAGCTTGTTCTAAGCGACCGTTATGTCTCCGTCATAAGAGCCCGGGCATACTCGTGTCGGCCCGCGGCTGCGCCTGCTCGCGGCCGCAGCCTGCGCGTGCGCCGCATTCCTAATTAATTTGCATGTGTTATATAAAATTGTGAAGTGAGATTTTTCACGGATGCTTCAAGAGCTAACAATCGATTAGGTGAATTGTATTTAATAAGTACTCGGGCTCGGCAGAGGGGGGCGGCCCACCCCGCGCTCGGCGAGCCCCCCTCCCCCCACCACTCAAACGTGAGAGAGGGGGGCTCGCCAAGCGCGGCTTTCCTCACACACTTGTAACGACATTTATTTGGATTGTTTAAAAAAAATATGTATTTAAATTGTCATTTATTCTGTCATTAACTAATTCTAAACACTTAAGAGTTATAAATGCCATTAGTACAAAAAGAGATGTAAAAATAAATGGATCTCTTAGAATTACGCAAGTTAAAGATATTATAAAGAATATTAGATCATTTACAAAATGTATAAATTTTATTTAATCGACGAAATGTCTATGGGTGCGTTTAAAAGTTAAGATATTTGCCTCTGGCGCCGGCCCCTCTGCAGTCTGTGCCCGGCGGGGCTGCTGCGGACAGGATGCAGCTTACGTTATCTAAATTATAGTTATGTATCAAATAACGTGATTTGTAAATGACTCTACTTTTCGTAGTTGGCTACACAGTTCAAATTCAATCTCATCGAGCTATTTACAAATCATATTCATAACCTGTGCTCCTATTGAGCGAACAGTGAGTGGCTATCAGATAATTAACGCTCCATTCGTTCATGAATAGCTAACAAATAGCCACGACTGTCTGACCAATGAGAACACGGCCTCACCGTTTATTTATTTATTTAACTAAATACATCAACAGCATAATTATGTAACATTCACACAAATTTGATATGATTGTAAAATTCTTATTTATATTTAAAATTTAACTTTTGTTTTACAAGTTCAAGGTTATCTCTTTCTTCATAAATTTTGAAAGTACAAGAGCACAGTCAACATATTTGATTCTGCATCTAGTACCGACGGACAGCGAGCGACCGCACGCATGCACGGACGAGGCCGACGTCGCGGTGATGACGCTCATACGAGCAGTCTACGTTTAAATAGATCAGCTGATGAATAATTGTCATAGTAAATAACGTAACGAAGCCACTAATGAGGAGAATGAAGGAATGAGGGTTTTCGCGGTCGAAAAATCCACTAGATGGCGATACGTAGGCGTGAGGTCCTACTGTTTTGTGATTGGTCATGGTTTACATGACATTGACAGACATGTCACCGTGACATTTAAATCACCAATCAACAGCTGGACCTCACGCCTACGTATCGCCATCTGGTGGATTTTTCGATCGCGAAAACCCTCATTGGTATAATATTTTGCTCACTCCTCCTACGAATGAAGAAAGAGATAGTTTTGTACTAAAGAACAGTTATGTGATGGTAATCATGTTAAATTTTACTTCAGATCGTTCATTGGAACTACAAGTGCTATTTAGTGTGTTCAATGCTTTGAACAAAACAATGTCAATTTATGCGCATTGACTTGAGTCATTTGCGTTTGTATTAGGATCGAAAAAGCTTTTGTATTGACTTGGAATCATAACTTTAATATGTTTTGTGTTGTGTTTTAAACAATGTATCTATATAATATGAATGCCTGTGTCGATTCGTCGTTACATGAGACGTTCTCAATGCGTCTGTTGCACGCTCGCCCAGCAGCAGCCGAGCCTCGTCTCGCGGCGAGGGCAGCCCCGCCCGGCCCTCGGTTATTGTATGGTTGTTTTGTTTTTGTACATTATTTTATAATTTTATTAATTGTTGATATTATTATTATTACTGTAAATTTAATTTTCATCTTCCTCATTTAATTATTTTCACAAAGGAATCTTACTTAACCAAAGAAGTCGCTAAATTGTTGAAGATCACCGTATTACTATTATTAAATTATTACTAAATAATGTTAAATTAATTTATTATTACTGTAATAATTGTATTTTATATATAATATGAGAGCGGGCCCCGCCCTGTAATATTTATGTATAGATACGTAACAGAATTATATTATAGAAATATATATTTAAATGAGTAAATTATTAACGAAGTTGTTTCATTTTTGTCCATCACCTGACAACAGAACAATAATGTCTGCCTGATCGGAGCCTGAGACATCATAACTCACCTGGAGCTGTGGCGAGGGTCTAGTTGCTGCTCGTCTCGTTGTCAAGGAGTCTGTCGCCACCGGTCACACCTAGGTCTAGCAAGCAACATACAAATGGCTCATATCTACACTGGCGGACAAATAAACCGGGCCACCCTTAACCCTTGAGTTCAAATGCAATTTCCTTCAAATGTATGAACACAATTTTGATAAAAGTGGTATTGTTGGATAGGTAATTTATAAAATTACCTATCCAACAATATGGCTTTATATTGAAAGTAAATTGTATGGTGTAAGACCTTGATTTACTGAGTACGTGCCACTAGAGTGAAAAGTCACTTAAAACAAAAAGTAAAAAGTTGAAAGATTTAATTTTAAAAAGTTCTTAAACAATAAAAAAACTCTGGAAAACAATTAAAAATCAATGTTTTAGTAATGTGTGTTGCCCCCTCTTGCTTGGATAACAGCTTGCATCCGTGTACACATTGATCTTATTAATCTAACAATTAAGTCTTGAGGGATGTCGTTCCATTCTTCCTCTATCGCCATTTTGAGCCCAGAAAGTGTTGAAGGAGCCGGAACCCTGGCTCAAACCCTGCGTTTTAACTCGTCCCACAGATGTTCGATGGGGTTCAAGTCAGGGCTCCGTGCTGGCCACTCCATAGCACGAATGCCAACGTCCCTAAGATACTGAGTAACAATTCTCGCAGTATGGGGTCTTGCATTATCATGCATTAGAAGCATCTCATCTCCGATATATCCTGAGTAAGGTACCACATGATCCTCAAGAATATCATGGATATATCGTTCTACAGTCAGTCCACGTGACTGAGCATTGGATTCGATGAAAACCAGCTCTGAGCACACCATTACGGAGCCACCACCATAAGCAACAGTTTCTTCGATACAACACTGAGCGTAACGTTCTCCAGGGCGACGATACACTCTCTGTCTTCGATCACTTCCGTAAAGACATACCCTTGACTCGTCAGAAAAAAGAACATGCGCCCATTGATCCGGTATCCATTCTCTATGCTCACGAGCAAATTGAAGGCGTGCTCTGCGGTGAGCTACTGTTGATTTTGGGCCTGTTGCAGCCCGTCGAGGTGTCAAATTTCGTTCGGCCAACCTTCTCCTGACTGTGCGCGCGCTTATAACCACTCCACGTTCGTCACGAAGCTGTTGTTGCACCTGTACCGCGTTCAGACGTCGATTTCTTAGGACATTCAAATTCATGTATCGATCATCTGCGGAGGTTGTAGCTCGTGGCCTGCCAGTTCCTGGGCGTCGATCGAAGGCTCCAGTCTCCAAGTATTTTCTATAGACGCGCTGCACCGAAGAACGACTTATTCGTAACATTTGAGCAACCCGACGTTGACCAAGGCCCGATTGAAGTAACGCGACAGCTTGTGCAGCTTCCTGAGGCGTGGTATCCATTTTTAACAACAAAAACAACCGTAATCTGCAGACTAATGATAAAGGAAGCAACAACGCAGAAAAGTCACGAAAAAAATGCAACTACCGACTTTTGTACACTCAAAACATGAACAAAAATTTTTGTAATAAAACCGGCAAAATTGTCATATTTTTTTAAACGCGCAGTCTACCGTCATTAAATTAATGGAAAGCGTTTAAGTTTATTATCTCTGTATTCCATATGAGTTGCCTTTTCTGCCAATATAATTTGTATTTAACAAAGGTACATATAATTGAAGGAAATTGCATTTGAACGCACGGGTTAAGGGTGGCTCGGTTTATTTGTCCGCCAGTGTAGTTGAGATGCGCGTGCCTATGCCAGTACGCCGTGACTGAATTCTAAAATGAATTTCTTCGAATTTCTGGATCAACCAACATTTTGCGTGTGTGTCAACTGAGGGACCAATTTTTTTTTCGAATTTTTGCAACTTAACTAACAACAATGCTTAGTAATAATTCGTAGTTTCTGTCAACTTTTCTTTGGAAATTAATTTGGTTTGTTCGTTCTAGTTTGTTATTCGTGTAGTTTCTGCTCCTTAACTCTTTGTGTGCCAAACACAAAGATTTGTTAACACTTTAGTAGTCATTTCCGGCGAAAAGCGACAAGTAACCGACAAAATGGTTTCTAAAACTCCAGTAGGTAATAAATACCTTTTGACCTTAATTTGAGCGACATTAAGTCGTACGACGATTATTATAAAATGTCCTTGGAGTTTCACCATTGTCATTTTGTTTTTTTTCCTATTTCAAATGTTTTCCCAACTTGGGTATTTCTGGTTGCAAATACTACATCTGGATGTGCGGGTAGTGCTTGGGTCCCTAGAAAATTAAAAAATAACATTAACAAGTGAAGATCTTGTTATAAATTTACTCACATCCAATGATATTTAAAAAATAATAGATATGTTACCCATGCGCGCAATATGAAGACGCTAATACGTCCTAATTGGGACGTCTTACCCCCAGTCTGCGAAAAGCGATACGACAAATGTGACGTCTCTGTCAGTGACTGTGAATCCGATAAAATGACATCGTGTGTGTTTCAAAAGTGTACAAACTATGATAAGAAAGTAAATAACGCTAAGGGGATCTCGTATCACATATAAATAAACAAGAATTATGCATAAATCATTAAATTTTAAATATTTTTACTTACAATTAATTTCACAAAGGTAAAAGAGAAAGTACATTGTTGTTTTTACAAGTGTGAAAAGGACAAAATGTGTTCGGTCATAGATTATACGAATAGAAAACACAGAAGCGATGTCTGGTTTAATACCTACGCCATGCTTGTGTTTATTTTTATTATCACGGCCTTTTTGTATTGTTTATTTATTATTGTGTACCGAATGCAAATTTGTTACTTCTGGTAGTTAATTAAAAAAAATCCTTACATCGCGTGCGCGGCGAATACTATTAATGATAGAACAAAATCATGTACTACGACTTTGCAGAACTCATTATTATCTACAAAAAGTGTCGCGACAGCATATTATTATGTTTAAATATTATAGTTATGTCACAGTAAGCGGTTTTTAATTCTAAAAAATTAATTAATATGGCGCCGCTTGTATTTTATTTGTACTCGCCGCTCTTTATTTGTACTTTGGTATTAATCCTTATCAAAATAAATTACTTTATATTCTAGACGGCTTCAATACCTTTATATAACTTTTTGAATTATTCAATTCGGACATTTCATTGGGAAGATAGGTATCACTAGTTTAAAAATGGAAGTATTAGAAAAAAGTCGCGTGGTTGCCGCTCACCGCGCTCAGCTAGCCAGCATGCGATGTAGGCTCCATGTAAGCGTCATTGGGGTACGGGGGGAGTGAAAGTAATAAAATAAGTGCAAGGATTATATGTATAATACATACATATTTTAGTACCTATAATAATAATAATAATAATAATAATCATTTATTCTCACCATAGCCAAAATTTACAAAATATCGGTACTTAAAAAACTAGATACAGTGAAGGTAGGTCACAAAAATCGCACAGTAGTACCACAAAGTAAATACGTCTATACAAAAAATACACAGTAAAACTGTAAGACAGTGAAGACTATGGCGGGCTAATACCTGAATTAGGAAATTCCTGTATCTCCTTATATAGTACCCGTATATAGTACCCGTGCAAAGTCGGGGCGGGTCGGTAGTTGTATATATTATTTTCAAATGTGTTTATTTTTTTGTAATAAAAGTTGTTTTTCCTTTATAGTTATGTTTTATTTTTAAAACCGAACTTTCGCATTAAACCGAATCCCGAATAAATAATAAATGTAATTCTTAAGTAATGTCAATCAATAAGAGTAGGTGTAAATTGGGGTATCTGGATCAGAGGAGA